>CAXIVR010000002.1:95723260-101140760 GCA_964035755.1 Teleogryllus oceanicus | reverse complement strand
TGCCCTGTCATTTGTTAATTAAAGTTAATTTATGGGTTATTCCTCCAAAGAACTTATATTTAATATAATATAGAACCATTATTTTACAAAGCTTTTGTTTCTAGACTTCCACTCTTCCAGTGTTCTCTGTATATATTGCAAGCAAGTTACTCGTTTGTAATGTGTACTACTAGTACTATTACTACTTGATTTGTCGTTCTACTCCATGTTTCGCAACTCTTCCGTATTACGTTTAAGTTTTCCTTTTCAAGGTGAAAAGGAAAGAAGTTTGTGATGTCTCAGACCACTGTAGAATTTAATTTAACCGTCGTTATAGAAACAGTTTCAAAGTACCGTCTAATTGCTGTGTGTTGTGTTGCAGACTTTCCGGCATGGCTTCCCGTTCCAGCCGACGGCGCTGGCCTTCGACCCCATCCAGCACCTGCTGGCCGTCGGCACCAAGTCCGGCTCGCTCCGAATGTATCCTTCCTTGCCGGGTGCGGCGAGTCCGCTCGCCCGAGCCCGAGTGCGCTGCTCGCCTGAGCCGTGTGCCTGTGCGCCCTCGTGGGTGAGTGTGTCGTGGCCGCCCGCCCACCCACCCGCTCCGGCTCCTGCTCCACGGTGCAGCGTCACACGCCCCGCGCCCGGTGCAGCTCGGCGAATCTGCAGCGGCGCCTCCGCGCCCCGCCCCACCCCCGTTTTGTCGACGCGGCCCTGTTGCCTGCACCCCCGCGCCGCCGCCCCAACGGCCCCTGGGGCACGTTCGCGCCCCCACCGTCCGCCCGCGCCCGCGCCCCTGCCCCTGCCGGCGCCCAGGTGACGAGCGCAGTGGGCCGGTGCTGGTCGCACGACGCAAGAACGCCCCTTCGAATTCAGTTTGATCGCGATACATCAGTAGAATTCAGTATTAGAAAAGTTAACTTGCACGCGTTCATGTGGATTGCCAGTTGTCCAAAACCAACACACAGAGCACATGTATTCCCTTCTAAATATGATGTTGTGTACAAGAAATAAAAATTGATTGCTCATCACCCGCCGTTATGTAGGGAATGGAGTCTCCTGAAAAGGGAAACAATCCTGATTTGAGTACATTACTTTCGAATTTAGCGATCCAAGGTCAGTGAATATCATTTGACGAATTTTGTTATTATATGGAAGGACGGCGGTGTATTTTTATGGAGTTTTCGCACCCTACGTGTCCTCAATACTACTTACCTTGTCTTCAAAAAAACGTTATCTAAATTAATATGTAAAATTATTAATATTTTCGCTCCCCTTATCAATGCATGAAGTCTTTAAAAAAATCCCTTGTTATAGGTGGAATGTAATGAAATTAACTTAAAAAATATGAATCCGTGCACACTCACCCGCAGGTCTGGAAATCTGAATTCTTAATCCTGTCCGATGCGGAAAGAAAATAAATATTAAGTTCTGTCGAGAGTTTATGCTTCCTTCATTTCCGTTATCGGCCAACGTCCTTTGCTGGCGGCGGGGCGGGGCCAGCGTGGCTTTGCGACGGGGCGGGGCGGATTTCAGATTCCGGTCACGGCGTCTGCGGAAGCTCCCACAGCGCTCTACGCTGTCCGATGAGGCCAGCCAAACGGGCGGCTGGCGCCTCGGCTAGGGCATAGCCTCTGCTTTTCCGTGGATATTTTGGAGATTTTTCGGTCCCCACAGTTAGGTGGGTTATAAATATTCGGTATGCCAATATGGAAGCAACCTCATGTTGCTGATATTGCTGAAAAAAAAATAATGCATCGATGACGTCTGCGAATATCACGTGAACATCAATGTTAGGGATATCTGAGAGGCGCTGGAATCACAAGACTAAGACTCAACATTTTGGGTTGTGTCTAATGGTTATTCCTTAATAATACGCCATTCAAATAATGATTTTCTGTTCAGAGATAATTATTTTTTCTTATGCATTTTAATATTTCTCTTTTCGTTTACAAAATCATTGAAAAGAACGATGAAAATAATTGCTTTTTCAAGCTCAATATGATTATCCAGGTGTGTAATATATTTTTGTTAGTATTGCAAGACGAGAGATTGAAAAATTCTAACAATTGGCTCGTTGGCAGGTGACCCATTGTAAACACCGTTTGTGAGAAGTGTGGGGCAGCGAAGAACAAGGGTCGCGGTGGCGCTGGAAGATCGCGCGCGGCCGGTTGATCGATCGGGGCGGCTGGCCGTTCAGCGGAGAAGCAATCCGTCTTCCTCTTCCGCCCGTGCGGAGGCGGACAGCTTCGCCTGTCGCTTCTGTCACGCTTATCGGTAGTAGAAGAGCTGATATTCATGATGTGATCAGTATTACAATCTGCATTGAATATGTTGTCAACCAAGCATCTCATTGTGATATACGTTCACGGAAATACGAATGTCAGGACTTTGAGAATATCGTAAGTAATGATTTACCTTCTTAAAAGTGAAATATGTTATTAGTTTTTACGCTTTTTAGAATTGATTATACGAGTAATACACAATTGGCACAATGTTTCTGCTAATTGCTCGTAGAGCGAGAATGAAAACAAAATTTACTGTTTATTCATATCTGTTACTGCTTTATTCTTATCTATTCGTATTTCATTTCACTTAATGCTATCGTTTAAGATACCTCCTTTAAATAACGTTCGTTTGTTACAGCTACCTCTTAATATTTTTCCTCGTGCCACGAATAGGTGTATATAACGTCTATATTGATTTATAATTGTAATGAACGATTGTCTGAAAAGTACATGTAAATGTAGAACGGTGGGCAATGAATTTGGGTGGCGTTGGCGTGAACGCGGACGCTGACGCTGCGCGAACGAGGCGGGCGACCGCAGATTGGGCTCTCGGAGCGGGGGAGTTGCGCCAACGCGTCGCCTTGAGCCGAAAGATGAGTGCAAGAGAGCTTCTTCCGCTGGGCTGGCGCCGCGCCGCGCCACGCTGCGCCACACCACGCGCCTCGCATTTCGGGGCCCTGCGGACTTCTCGACCACCGCGCCACGCCGCGCCACAGACGTTGGCCGAGAGTGATGGTTTCGCCCAACTTCCCGCTCCGCTGCCGGGGGCGACTTTATCAGATGGCGCGAGGGGGATCCAGAATGACTTCGACCGCTTCCACTCGCCCTGCCTTTTCCTGTCGCCTGTCCTCTCTTCGCCTTGTTCCTGCTTCCGTTTCTCACAACCCTCCGCATTTTTTTTTCCGGTTTCCCTTTTTCTGCTTTCTCGTTTCTGGTCCGCCAATTTTTTTTTTTTTTTCCTTTTAACCCGTGCTCGTTTCCTTTCTTCACCAATTGCTCTTCTCCCTTGGTCATGATTTCCCGCTGATGTCCATTCTACTAGCTACGTTACTCCATGGTAACAACTTTTATCCCCCGTCTTCAACCAGTTTCCTTCCGTCCCTGTTGTCACTTATTCTCGTTTCTAATCCATTCTCCGTTTTCTCTATTCCTATGTTTTCTTCCCGTCTCCATGTAGTCGTGTCTTCCGCGTTCTTCGGAGCGTCCTGTATCCCGCCTTAACCCCCCCCCCCGTGGACTGCCGCCGCTGAAGCAAACTCCGCGTATCGAAAAAGCGTAAAAGTTTTCTTTAGAGAGCTCTCCGCCGTAACGGCGTAATTGTCTCTGCGTGTTACGCGAGCCTCGCCAAGGACGGACGGGTATTGCTCCGCGCGGCGCGAGGCGACACGGCGCTGCGCAGGTGAGGCGTCTGGCGCAACCTCTTGCTTTATGAAGCCTTTTTCCGACGCCCTTGCTTGCTGCAGAGGAGCTGTGTTTTACATAAGTGCTTGATATTACGAGGACATCAATATTTCCTTTTTTAGTTATTAAGTCGAAGAGACACTATACGTGGGACGTATTTTAGCTCGTTTTCTCCCCGGGGGCTTTCTCCGGGTCGTAGAGGATAACGGCCCTTGGCTTCAGCCCCGGCCCCCGAGGCGCCGCCGCCCCGAGTGGGGAAGCGCCGGCGCCGAGTGCTGCGGGCGAGACGAAGAGCGCAGAGGACTCGCGCAAAGAGGGCCCGGAAGGGGCCGGCGGCCCGGGGGGGGGGCTCGACGGCGCCCGGGCCTCGGGCCTTGCAGTGCGCAGCTGGCGCAGAGGCGGCGAGCCCTGACGCTGGCCACTGGGCATGGCAATCCTTCTGCTGTAACGCACGCTCCATTTATGAATAAACGGAAAATAGTAAACGTAAGCTAACTCCAATATAAGACAAAATTCACGTAAGCAAAAATCATAGAATATAACTCTAGTGATGGTGTACTCGTTCCTGCGCTCTAAAGCGTTGAAGAATGTGAAGAAAATGAAGGACGAAACATCACGTGACATTGGATACCCCACGAAGATCACATAATCACTGAAGTTCACACGAAACTGCTTTCTTCAATATTTTCACTTGGATCACTGGAGATCACAAATTCTGAGTATATCTGGGGCCTGAAACCTTTCACTCAGTGTGGACTTAAAAAGTGTCTTTAAATCGAAGTTCACTTTGCGTAGATACGACACAATTATTTTTAAAATGAGTAAAATATTCTCAAATGTAATTAATTTTATAATTTAAATTTGAGTGTGATAACATGTCAGGGATAGGGGCGAGGAAGAGTGGACCGACGAGAAGGCACGGGGCTACCCGGAAGAACGCGCAGACTCTCGAATGCGGCCAGGCGCCTCTGCGGACGGCGCAGCACTCCTCGCTCGCCTCGCCTGCGGTGTGCGGCGGCGCGGTCAGCTGTGACGGCGCGGGCGGGCGAGGCCGTTGCAGAGGCCGTGCGCTCGCGTGCCGCTCCGCTCCACTCCCGCGCCTGGCTGCGGGCGGTCGATAAGCGCGTGCCGCCGCCGCCGCCGCCGAGGTGGAGACGGCGGAGGAGGCGAGGCGCCCGCAGGCGATGGCGAAGGCGCATCCTGCGTTTCTTCGTGCGCACGCAATCCGCTGCACTCAGCTGCTTTACGCCCCTTACCCCATTAGGGCTTGACGTGCGTTTGAGCCGGCGCTGACCCCTCGCTGGATGGCGTCCTCAGCCTGCTCCTCGTCCTTGCACTTTCATCCGGTTCCTCCGCGTTTGCTTGCGTTCTGTTTGCGAATTATGTACTTAGATTTTACTTTTCATTTTATTGTAACAGTTGTGTGCATTTCATTTGCTTCAACCATTCTTGGTACTTCATTGACTCGTTTTGGGGATGTTGTACTCTTCTCGAATTTCCTCTCTTGGGCCTGTGACTCATTTTCATCTTTGCTAGCGCATACATTTTTATTACCAAAGGGTAGTAAAATGGACCAAGTTACGAATGACAGTAAAGGCAAAAATCAAGCTAATGTGTATTCATTAATGTACATTTTATTATTGCACACGTAGTGAAACGTTTACATACAGAAAATAGAAAACAAGTCACTTATGACTGTGCGTATTCATTAAAGATTGGTCAGTGAAACAGTCTTATACTACATAAGAAGTGTTTACAAATTAAAACGTTAATATTCTAAACTGACAATCTGAGATTCAACGCACTTTCAGACAGGAATTACTCATATACTATTTTCGCTTGAATAGATGAACTGTTAGGTTCAAAATTGATTTATCCTGTATTTGCTTATATTGTTTTGTACACTACCTTGGCGGCAGGCCAGCCATGCGATATCTCTTACATTTTCACGTCATTTTGCTTTCTTTAGTATCTTCTACTTTTCCATTCCCCCTTTTGTGTTTCCCTCTAAGCTTTTACTGTTCTCGGAGCGTTCAGCAATCTGTCTCGTGTAATTTCTCTTTACTGTCTTCCTTCATCTTCCCATCTCCACCCCTGAGTACTATCTTCCCTTCGCATTGCACGTCCTCGCCTCCGCTCTCTTCCCCATGTGGTCTCCCCGTCCTTGTGTGCCCTTGGCGCGTCTCCCGCCGGCCTGCCGGGCGAAGGCGCCGCCGCCGCCGCCGCGCCTTTTAGAGGGCGCCGCATAAAAAGTTGCGGAAGTAGCCTTTTCCTCGGTTTATTGCCACTGTTTACTTTGGAGGGTTATTCGTCGGCTCATAGAGCTCGGCGATGTTTTTTTGGGGTCAAAGTGCATCGGCCGTTTCGACGGCGCATGAGTTTTTTTTTGTTGGTTGCGCCGCAGTAAATTCATTTGGCTTTCGCCGCGACCGCTAGCTCGAGATAAATTAGCGAGCCGATACGAGGGGGGTCCCTCGTTCTTAAAGCGGAATCGACTGCGAAGCCCGATAACGGATTGAAAGACAGTTTACCGCTGTAACTGGGTTCCGAGGATCCGCTGGTGATGGCTACGGAGACGAAGGTATCATGAGAGAGGAAGGGATGCATTGGAATCGGGGTTGGCGGTTTCCGAGAGCGGGTGTGTGGGTGTTAGTATTTCGTTTTCGAAAGCTAATGTAGCGAGCTTGAGGGTCGATCCTTCGCATTCAATGCTCTTCGTTTCCCCTGCGGATCTCTAAAGCGGATACTGAGCGAATCACATCCTTTCATCTGGCCGACCATGCGTGTATTTGGGGCATTAAGTTGTAAAATGGCGTAGTGGTTCTTTTGAATTTTGTGACTCTGCATTCTTCCCAGATCCTAGAAGTCGGTTGGGCTCTTTCTACCAAGTTGCGAGTTTTGAAGGGCAGACTTTTCCTTTTTGGGATGCGGAGAGATTCTTAGAATGATAAGCCCGAGTCTGTCAGCGAGTTCGTGTAACTAACTTATCGAAAGGAAAACAAATCTTTCTTTGGCGTTCTCAGTTATATAAAAATTCCGGTACTTTATGCCGTGTTAAGAATGTAGAGCGTTTTATAATACATAGCTGGAGTAGGAGACACGAACTCTCGTCTGCGCAACTATTCAGAGCGCAATAGAGAGATGCAGCTGTAATTTCGTGAAGTTATCTCTGGAATGACAACACCGTAAGAGGTCTTAATAATTGTCGGTATTTACTTTGCAAACTGTGTTATATTTTAAATGGACGTCCTCGTGTACACATTGCCAATAATTTTAAGATTAATCAATGTTACTTCTCTGTTGTAACATTGGGTTATCAGTCTGCATTCAGAATTCTTACGCTTTCTTTCTTTCTTCCAATAGCATTCATTAAAAATTGAAACTTTGGTATTGGATAGATGTTTTAGTTAGTGGAAGAAAGAATGATATAACGTACGATTCCGTGTTCACTATCACTTCTGAAAGTAGATATTTTAAATTTCGGATAGAGTGTAACATTAATGAAATAATTCGTTGGGCGTGGCGAACACACATTTTGTTTTCCTAATGCGATAATATATCATTTTTGTGAACCACGCACAAAAATACAGTGATGTGCCTTCTAAATCGGGAAAATTTTTCAGTAATGCGTCTAAAATATAAATTAAAATGTGACTAAATTGAAGGTTACTGTAACAAAAAGAGAAAAAAATCCCTTCATATTGCGAGGTTAATTGTGATGAAACAAAACTTGATGAAATTTTTGAGACGAGCAGCTCCAGGGCTTTCTATATGTTCACAGTGCTTTAACGTTGTAGGCATTATGCATTGCTGAAAGCTTCTGCAGCAGAGAGCGGTTGCTGCGGTCAGTAAGATCTAACCGCAGTTTATTTCGGTCACTTTGCGGTTGCGTTTTCCTATGTTATTTCTTGCTCGCCTTATAAAGCTGAAGACTTGCGGGTGCTTTGACTTCACAACTTGTTCGGTTTGCGTTTCTGCATTTGATATTGTTAGAGCATTCCCAATTGCATTCATTCAGTAGGCGACTGTCTGAAAAGAATATGTAGTCGCTCGGTTATTAGATAAAGAAGCGATTCTTATTTTATTATTAAAGAAAGTTATATTGCGTCTTTGAATCATGGCTCGAATGGCAAAGTCAAGCTATTCAGTGAAATTTTATTTCTATATTTAGCTTCAACTAGTGCCATGTAGTGGAGAAAGGTCATCATCTATTGGGCGTACATTAAAAACACTGAAACAGTTATTTCCGTTAAGCCCGTTTGTGCCACAGGCTTTGTACAACATCGGCGTATTCGCAGTTCTTCATGGAGGATGGGAATATTAGCGCAACCCAGGTCGCAAGGATGGGAGAGAGAACAGATTTCTGAAGGAAGGATCGCGCGCGGTGCTTAATCCATTGTTTAAGGTACTGCACCGGCATCGATATAGAATTGACATTAAATATATTGCATTATTGATACATTTTTTCACCGTGAATTCGTATCTCTGGTAGTGTTACGCAAATGAATTAGAGATAAGAGAGTTGCAGTAAATTGAGGCGTACTCTTTTTTTTATTTTCCACAGTCCTTAAATTTAATAAAGAATTCAATGAATACATTTTGCGGCTTTGCAGATGCTGTGGTCACGTCCCACTTTTATCCCATTAACTTAGTTATATGTGGAGACTGGCAGACAGCGACAAGACACTGACACAAGAAAACTCATCCCTTTCTTTTCTCGCCCAGTTCTGTTCAAAACTTCACGCGAAACACGAATCGTAGACCAGAGGATATTTTCTTTAGAAGAACCAAGGGTTTATCATCTTCCACGGTTCTCTTTATCCGTAAAAGAAGTCTGTAAAAGAACTGCGAAGTATTGTACCCTGGGCCCTTTGGCGAAAACGCTGCGACGAGGATGTAGATAACGAGGACGGTGGAGACACATCGCGGTATTCGCCAAGATCTCTCCCCACGCTCGTGTATTTTCAACTCGTAAAGTTGAGGTTCTATTTCCTTTGCGATGAATCAGTCTGATGCCAGAAAAAAGAGGTGTGATATTTATTTATGACGTTATATATCACGCAAAGCATTTTCAATTTATGGTTCTTTAATTTTTGCGGAAGAATAGTTGATTCATGCTATTTGTTATAGTATTGTGTGCCTCAGAGGGACCTGTTTAACGAAATTGTATTCAAGGGAATTGTTTTGAGAAACTATTATCCTAATTGGCTGGTTTGGTTTCATTTTCGTTTTTTAAAAAAAGATTTATTCTATTACCTAGTTTGCAGTTTCTGTCAGATTTTCTGCTTGATTTGTGTAGGTTCAATGCTATTTTGTTGGGGATTCATGTAACATTATCGGTAAAAATATATTTTACTGGGAGACGAATAAGTTGTGAAATGATGTTGCTTATCAAAAATCATGAACCGACGTCTTTTCCCTCATCATCAAGTTTTCATCCTCAATTTGTTTTTTCCTAAAGTACGTATTCTAAATTTTCACCGGGCTTCCTAAGATTTCAGTCCATGTCTTCTTTCGTTATGTAATTCTTTAAAAAGAATCTGATTTGGGGATATATGCAAAAATTCTGTTCCGAGAAGGAGATAATTATACTGAAATAATTTATAAGGGATGTAACTGACAAAGAACTAGTTTGACGGCAACTAATTTGATTTTTCACTATATAAACAACATTTCGTGAAATACTTTTGTAGATGAATCATGTCAGTTTCGTTGTATTATAGTCCATGATGTCACAATTATTGAACTCCATTTTGCGTTATTGCTTTAAGTATTTCCGATTGTGGTCAACAAGGTTACTTGACAAATCCGAAATGCAAGATATCACTTTTCTTAGGTATAAAGACTGTGTGAAGCCGGAAAGATTAAATGAACCGAAAAATGGTTTCCCGGCGGTCGTGTCTTTTGAAGTCAGTAGTAGTTTCTTGGTAAATTCACTTTCCGTGGTCGCATCGGTCGCGACCTGTTAAAATCTCCAACCGGTCGCGGGCTCGGGACCCGCCAAATCTGAAACAAATGAGCGACGAACTCTCCCGCGTGGGCCGTCGTTTGTAGAAACAAGACGCCCAAGGGGCCCTAGTTATACGCGAGGACGCCGCGTAACGAGTGTGTCCTCCGTCCTCTTTCTTTTCTTCGCCGCTGCGACTTTCTGTTCTCCTTTCCCGCCGTCTCGGGCTTGCGGTTCCCGGCGGATCCTTCCGCGACGCTGCAGTGCCAACGACCAGGAGCGGCGACAGCGACGGCGACCGTGACGGAGGCGACGCGCTGGCGGTGGCCATACAAGCGACTACGCTGCAGTATTAGCGATTTTACCGACGGCGACGCTAGCGATATCATGAAGGTGTCACTCCATTAGTTCACAGGAACGTGAACGAAACCACGAAGATGGTGTAATACCATTATAATTGTGGCACCGACAAGGCAACGATGGTGTTAGAAGCAATTGTTGTGGTGTCAGTGAAGCTCTTGGATCTCAAATAAGGAGTTATCCAATTGTAATGATGGAACTGTAGTGGTAACAGTCACAGTAAAGAGGATCTTGCTGGGTTTGGGGGGGGGAGGCAACGGCGGTGTTCATGTCGATGGCGTTCGCACTGGAGCGGGCAACGCGAGAGGTGCCACTGGAGGTGGAGATGGCGATGGGGGATAATGGGTCTGTGCAAAAAGCGAGAGGGCGCGCGCTGCGTTTTTTGCGGGCGGCGCCACCGGCGCGGGCTGCTCCAACCCGAGAAGGGCGCTCACGACTCACCCGGGGCGCGATGCGCGGACCTTTCGCCGCGCGCCGTAAATATCCATTCGCGGCCAACTCGCGCGGAAGTGAACTCTTACTGCCGCTCTCCTCTTGCCTTTCTCCCCCCCCTGTAACTAGTAGCTGCCGCCAACTGTGTGTTTATCGTAAAAAAACTATGTTCGCTCGCTCCTCCGAGCACCGTTTATTGTTGTTTACTTTGACATCGTTCAACTGGTGCCAAAAGATCGAAATTCTGACTTGCTCTGCTTCATGCGAAAACATCGAAATTCTGAATACTTTAATATGTTGTGAGTTACGGAGATAAGAGTAATTTATTTTTACTTTAAATGTAGTTTCAAAAATGTATATAGAATAGGAACGTGTACTTAGCTTTGTTTTGAAGTGTTCGCTGCTTTGAGCTGTTCCTAAATCAATTATTGTTTTGAAAACCATAGTTTATGTGCATTGCATGCATTACTTTAGTGTGCTGAGTAATTGATGACTCGTAAAGTTATTACTTCTTAATACCAATGTCAGTAATTATTGATATATAGGTGCTTTTGTTGCGCATTATCTAATTGAATTGTCCAAAGGGACGAAATACAGTTCTATGTTCAGTGTTAATCAATGTTAATTTTACACCATTGCAGTCGTGAATTAACGATAACTTCGTAGAAGGCTAAAATTAATGGCTCCTACTCGATAATGACTTCATGTTGACTCGATGTGTTGGCTCTGTTGTAAACGCAATGTTAATCACTTCGATTGATTTTGGCCGAAATCCAGATTAAGAGGGAGCGAATTCCGCTAGCTGGAATGCACCTTAATAATAAGTAAAGCCAAAGCTCGCATTTTAGTTTTAGCTCTCGCTACAATTTTTGTGATGATGTGAAGCGTGAGAGTAGTTTATCATTACTACTACGTATCTTAAACTTTTATTGAAATCGTAGCGTCTCTAAGTGTGCTACAATTTATAGTTTTTCCTAGTTCATAAAGTTAATGTTTCAAAGAAATGTGTGTATTTTGTTTTTGCTAGTTGACGCTGACGCTATTGTCTTAATGTCCTGTTGTCCGAAAACTACTGAGTTAATCAGTTCCTGAAGTCTTTATTGAAATTGAACTTGTCCTGATACTAAAAATACTTCCTATTACATAAGCGTGCATTTTTTAAATAGCATCACAGATTATATATTAATGCCTCTCGCCGACAGAAGGGGAGAATAGAAACAGGAAGGAAGAAACAAAGAGAATTACTCAATGTTCAATGCCAAATAAAGTCTTGGAACATTTGTTACGAGAGAGGGAATAAATGTTTTTTCCAACTGCTGTAGATACTTGACGATTCAAATTAAATTTTGAAAGTGAAATTAACTTTATGTAGCCTCTGTTGCGAATCACTTTTATAAGCGTTAACCATTTCATAGAATAGTCGACAAGATGGAGTAAGTTGTTCGATCATGTTTTTTTTTATTATTCTAAATAACATAGAATGCTCGATTGAATAAATATAAACACTTTTTATATTGACGCTGTGAGAATCGAATTTTGTTTTATAGCTTTTATTTTAAAAGGCCTATTATAAATGACGTAGCCGAACTGCCACATACATTATGAATCACATTGATGTTGAGTTTTTTCGCTGTCAACCGCGTAATCGGCAGAGAGAAGACACGCGAACTACTAAAAATATATGTAATTGACGATGATAGATTACAAAATGGAATTGGCCAGAATAAATTATACATACACCAAGTAACGTAGATCAATCTAATGACGGGTAAGAAAGAGCGTAGGTGAGTCGTTGCCCGTGGAGCGGTCGGCCTGAAGGCTGCAGCGGTGGGCAGAGGACGTCCGGCGAGGGCTCGTCCTTCCGAGGCCTCTTCCCTCGCAGGCGATCCTCTAACTCGCCTAACTGGAAGAGGACGGGGCGCGGGGGAGGCAGGGGCAGCTGCACGGCTCGGGGCGGACTCGCCTAACTTCGCGGGGGCGTAACAAGCTTCTGGCAAGTCGGACGCGACCCTCGCCGATGCGAGCGGGCCACCGGGCAGACAGCAGACCGCCACTGCCCCGCAGTGCGAGAAGCAACTGGCAAGTAACGCATTTGATGGAACCATGTATTCTATGCTTAGTTGGCAATTGTAGGTAACGAAAATGCATTTATCTTGTTGTGGGACTGTGAAGCTGCTTCATGTAAACAACAGTAACGGAGAATAATGTTCGATCACAGTGAACGCGTAAAAGTATAAGGGCTCGTAAATGTTATTTGCGGAGTATTTATTGTTTAGCGTTTTTTGCAGTAATTTATTTTGATTTATTTATAAAATACCAGAAAGTGCAATATTGGGAAAAACTAATTCCTATTTGCTAAGTTTTAAAACGCTTCGTTTAAGATTCTTGGTCTGAATCCTGAAGGAAATTATCATTATTTACCTTTATGAAAAGGTTGGCAGCATTCTTGGTGGCTGAAAATTTTTTAAAAATTCAAAAATTCATTACGATACTTAACACACACAATGGAGTGTCTTGACTGAATACATCTGTTTAAAAACGAAATTAACCCACTAAACTCTAATATGTTCAAAAATTTAATATTGTAAATCTTTACCCATGGTACTCAAACTGTCTTATGTTTCAGAAAATAAAGTTGCGTGTTCTTTTGTTTTACGGCGGTAATTTGCGCCTGAAGAGAGAAGGGACGCTTTTTGTTTGTGGTTCATAGATTATATAAGAGCCCGGTTTCGTGCTGAGCTACTAACGGTGGACGATTCACCTGTTTATTTTTGTTTCAGCACCAGCAAATTTCAATCATATTTTTTGAAAATATCGTCTTTCTGTGATATTAGATTACTTGATGAGTTTTTAAAGCTAAGTTCGTCAGATACGATGTTCAAGATGCGATTTAATGGAGAAAGTGGTGCATTTGTAAATGTATGTATACATACAACATATGTATTGTAACATTGTGTGTGTGTATATATATATATATATATATATATATATATATATATATATATATAATTGTAGTTTTAATCTCCTGCCATCAATTTGTTTGCCTGAAGAATCATTAACATACGTGGATGATGCGAACTGCGAACTGCAGCTGTGTCAAAACGCTTTCACGAATTCCGAATAAAGTTTTCGTGTGAAAACAATCTTCAGCTGGCCGAAGTATAACGACTATGTCCGCGAGAAAAGCATGTGAATATACCATAATGTACGATATCTGGAGGCAGGGCTAAATTTTTTGTTTGGCGTAGGGCTTACAGCGCAACCCGTTTGCGTCCCAAACCCTGGTCTAACGTTACTGGCTTTGGCCGTTAGTAGTGCTCTTCGGAGCGTCGGGGCGGCGGCGTAGTCCCTGGAGTTTAGCGTAGGTAAAGTGAGACGGCCTTGCGTCTCCTGTCGCCTCTTCCCGCCACGCCTCTACGGCCGCTGCCCCGTCGCACACTGGTTTCACCTGACCTAAAATCTGGCCATTATTAAAAAATATAACTTCACGCTTAGTGGTTAGTCCTATCAAATCGTTTACAGATGTCGTTTGTGCATTATATTGTAGTGTGTCAGAGAAATTCCAACCTTATTTCGTTCTCATGTTCGTCATTGATGTTGGCGGTATCTGGACGTCGAAAAATACCGGAGATTTCGTCAGTAAAACCGGCGTTTCTTAGCATTTTTACTTGCATTTTTCTGTATTGCCGAATGGATTATACATCCGAAGATAAGTTTACTAACAAGTTTACTCTTCTAAATATTTTAACGACCTCAACTGTTCTCGATTATTATTCCAAATTACAACTGCACATAAATGTCCCTTTTTATTTATCGTCATTTAACTAGTGGAGAGCGTAACCGATCTGTCCCGAAACCGCGTGCCACGGGTCGCGCCGCCCGGCCACGGCCGGCTACTTGTTTCATGGTGTTCCTTGTACCTTTGACAGATGAAAATGAACATTTTTAATAATCATACTGTACAATGAATGAACATTATCGTTGAAAATCGTTGCATAAAATTTGTGCACCTGAAAAATTATTACATATTTTCAGACGGAACCTCTTAATTTTCCGGTATTCGCTCCACATATTGGATCAGTGATTTCGATTTTTTAATTTTGACATCAAATTCGTAATCAGCAACTATGAAAATCCTTACATACACAGTTTCATCTAGAATCAGTTTAATTTTTAACTAATGAATCCGTCATTTTGAATTTTAAAATTTTGACATCAAATTCATAATTAGCAACTTGTAAAAGGGTTAAATTCAGAGTTTCACGGGAATCTGCTTTATTTTTAAATATTTATCTGCATATTGAATCCGCTATTTTAGATTTTCCAATTTTCACATCAAATTCGTAATCAGTGCCCCCAAAAACCTAATGTACACATTTTCGTACGATTTTCAACATAGCTTCTAATGATGACCAGATTTTTGGTGAGTGGGAATCAGTGTCCGTCGGTCCGTGGGGTGCCTCGTGCCTTCCCTTCGCGCAATGCCTCCGTTCCCGAGGCCCGGTCAGCGCGGCGTGGAGGGGCGAGGCTAGGCGCTTTGATGTCTGCCTCCTTGCGCCGGCAGCGCCGCGGTGCGCCGTCCCAAGAAGCGTGAAAGTGATTCGAGGCAACGCGCCCATCGACCGATTTCGCGCCGGCCTGTGCACGCCGCCTGCTGCTCGCTTCGCAGGCCGCTCTCGACGCACTCGCGATGGACAGGGAAGAACAACTATGCTTCTTCCAAGTCCATGAGACATTGCTTAGCTGCAAGGTACCTATATTATTTTCGTTTAGTAAGTATTGAATGTTTATGGTAATGATGTTAACATGCAACCTAACACATCACATAGCTTTACAGTTTCGAATTTTGTACCTCGGTCGAACTGTTAGGGAAACTACTAAATTAGCTAAGCTGACAACGGAGAACCATTTCGTGTCTGGATTGTTGACGTCTGTCGTGGTTTGCCAAGATGTTTACATTCACCGATCTCCTTACAGTCCCGTACACTTCTGTTTCGTTAGCAAAGTCCTCGGAAATGGATCCGGCAACCGACTTCTTTGTTTTTTGGCAATGAAACTATCACCGTCTTGCACAATATTAAAAATATTGCATTGTTGAGTTGTGAATTGCGAAGATGATAATGATAATGAATATTGTTATAATTAGTACTAAGAACACTACATTTTGCAGTCCATGGACACGAAAATTTCCTGTACTGTTGTACTTCCGAAAACTGATAAAGTTTCTTACGGGTGGAATAAAAATGTTTCATGAATGTAAACCCTTGTTTTCACATTAGAATGATGATGAGTGCCTTTCTGTCGTCCTGCAACTGCAGGGTTCATTGTGGCCCTCAGCCGCTACTGCCTGCTCTTTGAAGGTGCTGTTTTTTATTTTTTGCCGCGTGGCAGTAACTGCCGCTCTGTCATCCGAGGCCTAACTGGAGGCGCTTTTGCATATGTAAGAGTCTTAAAGCAAACGAAAAAAACAACAGTGGAAAAAACACGCCTATACTGTTGATTTTCCCCGCCACTCAACTTTCATTTTAGTACTCAATTTCGTGGCGATGAGCTGTAAACTCGTCGGTTTGGTTTATTTAAGATATTCTATCCTCGGCAATATTACATCCCGCTTCCCCTTTCCTCTGTTGCTGCGGGGCGGACGGGCGCGGGTTTAGTGGCCGGCCCGTGAGATTCAGTTTCGCCAATTTGGCTCTATTTTAGGAGAGCGGGGTGCTCGCCATGGTCGTATCGTTATGCAAAAATGGACCCTAGTTTAGCCGTAACGACCTGCTGACCCTGCAACGCCACGCCGAGGGCGAAGCGAGGGAAACGGCGGGGAGGCATTCTTGCGGGCGGCCGGATGAAAAGTGTCTCCCGTTCCCACGATCAACTTTTCCCATTAGAGCCCCGCGGGCCGAGGTGCCAGGCACCGCCACCCCCGCCCCGCCTCCAACCCTTCCCCCCCTCCCTCGCCCCGCCCACGCCCCGCCCTCCCCCGCTCCGCCCTGCCGCCGACCTCGCCTCCTGTGCTAAGCGGATTGCCCGGGTAAGCCAAATTAGTTCGGATGGCGGCCGCACGGGGCACGCCGGTCGCCGCTGTTTCCGCGGCGGTGGCTGCGGCTCCGCCCCCGCGGCTCGGCCGGGCGGCCTGCCCGTCGGTCGGCCCGCCCGCCCGTTGTTTTATTCAACACTGTCCGAGCGCCGCCGACCGCGCCGACCCCATGGCGCGTTCGCGCGCCGCCCCGGACGGCGGTGGGCTGCGCCGGGGAGGGCAGAGGCCCTCGCGGCGGGACGCGCGGGGAACTCTTTCCGCGCCTCCGAGACGCCGCCTCGCCCCGCCTCCTTTCGTGATGCTCCTGCCAGCCGGTCATTATTCTCTCGCCCCCTCTTAACTCCCCCCCTCCTCTCCCCTTCCCTCGGAACACCTCGACACCTCCCTTTTTCTTTCCATCTCCCCATCCTTTCCAGTATCTTCTCTGCCCCCCTCGTGTTACTTTGCCTTCTCTAAGCCTCCATCTTACTCTGCAAGTGTGCTTCCTACATCGTTGACTGTTCACGAATATCGCAATTACAAAGCTATTCAAGGATGATGACTGGCAGATTTGCTTCTATGAAAGTGCTAAGAAGCTCGATGTAATATAACGAAAAGAATACACTTCCCTTCACATTAGACGGAGATTACAAAACCTCTTTATTTGTTCATTTCTGGGAATGCGCTTCTCTTCGTATTGTAATAGCTGCGGCATTGTTTAGTAAACGAAAAATTGTATGAGGCTGCGTCTTGCATTTTGTAAGACAATTTATTTGCATCGATCTTCAAAGTCATACTAATGTCATAGAAAGGTATATTTTTAATATTTCGTTATTATTTCTTTTATTCTTCGAAAAAGGATTTTATTGATAATATCGGCTTTAGGAGACGCAATTTCGATATAATAAGTTTAATCAGAACTTCAATACACAATTAAGTATTGTATCAATTTCTAATTCCTGAACGATGTTTCTACCATGAACCAACGTATTCTTCCCAGACAAACCGTCTTTGGGAATAATTTTCTGCCACGTTCACTCTTTCCCGAAGGTCCGTATACGAAAAAATATGTGGATAACTATTTACCTAAAAATCTTGTACTCGATTGGTTTTAGTTAATGAGTGTGCGTTTTTATTGATCTACGCAATTTATAATTGAAACAGTCGCCTAATTTCCTTAGCCTGGGCTTGAGTAAGAGGATGTATAGTTTACCTTGAGAAGGGTTAGGATGTGTTGCAATTTATATTTTATTGCCGTAATTCGCTTGTAACAGACCGTAGATATGAAACTGAAAGAGAATACGTAGTGCGGTGGTTCATTCATTCTTCAGTGGTCGAGGAAGAGGAGGAGGAGGAGGAAGAAGAGCAACGAGGAACATTCCAGGGCTGTCGGCCGCTTTCGTCGAAACTCGTGAAGTTCTTGACGAACCGGCTGGAGACCGATTTTCTATGCACGATCCGCACCGTCGCATGCCGTCAGCATCAGGAAATATCGATTGTTCCCTCACATTTGTCAGAAACCCTTAAGCGGACGGAGCGCCGAGCGATCACTTCATCAGGACGAAGACGGACGGCGGGCGGCAGCTTGCCAGGACTGCCAACATGACTGACTGTTTGTAAGTTGACGAAAAGTTAGCGACGTTCGATAAATAACCGAAGAGTACGCGTCTGGCAGCGCCCGTTTCAAATCCTTTTGCTCTCGCAGTCGGTTCTGTTTGAGAGTTCTTGCTCGAGAGGTCGCTGTGCGATCGAGATTGATGGAGTTGTTTCCGAAGCATTCTTAATGCAAAACAATCGGCGGCCTTAATGGTCGCCGGTGACCTCTCTGAAGCTTTTCTGCCCCTCTCCACTGGAATCCCGTCCTCGTCTCTCTCGCGCGCGGCATTCGGGGGCGAGATTAATACATTCGAAAGGTTTTGCTCGGGCGGGGCAGTGGGGAATACACGAACATGATCGACGGCCATGTTTAAAGAACGGATGGACAGGCGGACTAGCGGAGAGTTAACCAACCGACGGCTTCTCTGCATGTAGTGTTGCTGTTCACAGAAAGAGGGCGATGAACAATTGATTAGAACGAAAGGAAATCAATATCTGAGTACGCGTGTAACCCACATTATACTACGTGAGCTTGCAAAGCATGAGAGGTTGCAAATTCGTTTGTGTTGTTGTTTAACTGCTACACTTCACCTTATTTATTTTTTATGGTTACGTATACGATGGAGAATTATTAGAGTTGCGTAACGAACCGTGTGTCTTACTGTACCTTTGTATATCTATTCCCAAAATAAACCGATCAGAAATAATACTTTGAAACGAGGAGTACATTAATTTCAATTGTTTTGTAGGATTTCGAAAGTGTAAAAAACGAAATTTTCCTTTAATGGAAAATGTAGAATTGGTGCCTTTCACTCCCATTTGCATAATTTTCTGCATAATTTCGTATGTAAGATATTTTAATTAAATGTGTTTTCAGAGGGGTTCCTTAGTATTCACAAGCAACGAAATATCCCATTGTGTCTTGTTCATACCTACATGTTACGTTCGCAAGAATAAAAAGATTTATTCTTCTCTTGTGGCACATTAAGCGAGAAGAAGCGGCAATGAGCTTGTTGACGTCAGAATATCGCGCAGCCCCTTTCTCTTTGACCCAAGCATCGCGGAGCTTTTCCATTGCGCTGGTTCTGTTCGTGACTCCTCGCCATGTCGGGTTTATGAAAATTACAGATTCGGTAGAAAAAAGAACTTGCTCAGACACGCCACTGCACCTTTGTTTTATAAATTATCTGTCTCAAACAACCGACGAAATAAAAGAAAAGTAACAAGTGAATTATATATTTATTTTTGTGCTTTTATGACTGATTTTTCTTAGAATACAAGAAACAGGCCTTTTCTTTTAACTTTTTAAAGACGATTTTTATTAAGATTTCACTTGTCGATGCCTGGGGCATTCCACTACTCAGGACAATTGCATTTAATCTCGAATTTTCTGTCGTTTAGATGTCGAGATAAATATGTCATTTCACGACTCCGAATGTTTTCTTACAATATAATTCATGTGGAAGTATTTGTTCACCCCGTCCACATTATATATAACAGTCTTTTTCATGCATTTATGAGTCGTGAACTTTTTTAAACGAATGTCAAATTCAATATCATATGCGTCAATCTTCGTAAAATCCTAATATCATCCAGAGTGTCTTTTGAAAACTAATTTGTGGAAATCAGTTATTAATGAAACAATGAATGAATAAAGTTATGAATTGACAAAGAGATTTCGAGGTGTTATATGTTTGTAACATACTATTTTGAAAGATTTGTTTTGTATATCTTTGCAAATCGATTGTGAACGAATCATGAAATCAAATTTTTTGTAGAGAAGTTATTTGAGAAGTGTTCCATGTCGAAAACTGAAAAGCATCGAACTCATGGTATCCATAAAAACAACGCCAATTAAAGAAATAGTTCAATGAATAATTTATTTCTTAATTTTGGAAAATAGGAAAGACCAGAGGATGGGAAACAGACGAGCAGAAGACTGCCTCTTTGATTCCCCTCAATTTCTCTGGGAACCACCAGAATTAGAAACCGGAATGCCGAAATTGAAGGTGTCGTGCCACTCACCCGGTCCCTGAATATTGACGTCGTGTGTTGCCGTGCTTGGGCAGCATCAATTTTGTGGATGTGCTCCGGCGAAGAGGGGCGCGCGCCGATGCGTGGGATGCACGCTAAAACGACGTGCCCGTTGGAGAAAAAGCACGTTTCGTCACGCGTGGAAGCGCGCTTCGGGCACGTGCTGCTGTCAAATTCTCGCTTCCGGACCGTCCTGTAATCTTCGGAAATGCTGAGAATAAATAAAAATAGAGTTGATATAATGGTGGTAGTGTCTTTGATCTCTTTGATATTTTAAAATTATGAAATTTAATATCTGCATTTTGTTATTATGATTGAGTTTGGTTATAACATACATTGGTGTTCAGGTTTTTTTTTTTTTTTCGTTTATTCGATCCATTGCGAATTTGAATCGGATATTTTCATTTTTGGGAGCACTTTTCATGTTACCATAACATTCTAAAAATTTTGTCATAAGTGGCTCCAAAGATGTGGACAAAACTTTTTGTAAGAGGGAGCAAAGGTCGCTTAAAAATGATACTGAAATAATTTTCGTTGAACTATCCGAATTTTCGAAACTATTAGTAGTTTTCGCATAATTTTGACTGAAGTATAGACAATTAGAAAAATATATCTTGTCTCTTATATACTTCCACATTTTTTAAGTCTTTTTTTAGTGCAAAGAAAGCTTAAAACATTTTGTAGGTCCTATTTTCGGTGAATTCTCGCTATTTTGGAAAATCGCATAATTAAAGAATACTAAAAGTACAATATTTATCGTACGGATTTTTCCCTTAATGAAATAGGTTTTAAACAGATCTGTAAATAAGGTCACAGTATTTTGAAAATATGAGTATCTTTTGCGTAAGGTTTGTTTGAAGTAAAGGCAATTTATTTTTTCTCAGAAACGGCTGCACACTTTTTCATTAATATTTTCCTCTCGGAGAGAGCAAAGGACGCTTAAAAATTGGCGCAGGTCTCATTTTTGTTGAACAATTTGAATATTCAAAAATTGCAAAATTTACAGATAATGCTAGAAATTAGTAATGTTGTAGCGACGCGTTTTAATTGCATTTATGTTATGTGCTTCAAGGGGATATAATTGAAAGTGTGCATCTTTTTAAAACATCTTATTCAATTCATTCCTTTCATTTTGAGCAGCGTGTGTACCAGGCGGCTATATAAATGCTCTCAAAGTACAAACAGACAGTATTCGTTAAAGCCAGAGAGTGTAACGTGTCATCGCACATCGTTTTGGATGAAAAGGATCTCATGCCTCTTGAACGTGTGTTTCTGATACATGTTAGACGGATCCCCTGTGAGAGACGCTAATGGGGCTTTCTTCAACAACGACGTTTTTCTGTTCCTGCGAGCGAACGCTTGTCGAGAGCACTTCCGAACGGAGGGATTCTCTCGAGGAAATTTTTGCCCGTCGACGACGATGCGAGCGGGAAACTAAGAGATTGCGCGTAATTAGTTTGCCAGGTTGCAAAACAAGGCTGAGCCGAAAGCTTGGCGTTTTTTCTTCGTTCTCTTTGCACGCACCTCAGCGGGGCTTTTTTCGCTCCCCCCCCCTATTCCTCCCGCAGCAGCACTTTACGAGTCTGCGGCGGCGCTTACTCAGTAAATAAAACGGTGTCGTCAGATGGAGCGGCGCTGCGCCAGAGTGCGGTGCTGGCCACGTACCTTCCCCCGCAGCCCGCACTCCGCCATGCCCCCGCTCTCGGACGCTGCTTCTTACTTTTAGTATTTCATTTCGCAGTCTTCTCTGGCTTCGCTTTATCAGACTCTGGGCTGCCACTTTTGCGTCTTGTTTCACTTTTTGCGTCTTAATTTATTATTACTATGGTGTGTTCATAAGCTAGTTTAATAACAGAAATACTCTGAACCTCTACACTCGATAAGTCTATTCATTAAAAATGTATTCGTAAGTTTTTTATGATCTGCACTGGACGTATCTTCTGAATTCAAGCCATCTGGAGTCTACTAAATTTAATTATTTTTATATTTGTAGTAGAGATTCTGCCGAACGACATTCATCTGCCTTTTGTTTTGACCTTTCTCGCAGACAGTTATTATATTCCAAATAGTTTGGTCATTTGCTAATCCATCGGGCGTATTTTGCTGGCTCCTCACCTATTCATCCGCAGAATCTGCATTTCGGCACATCTCTCATCTTTTCTCTTGTTTTTCTTCCTCTCTTCTAACTCTTCTCCCATCTCTCCGCCCTCTGTCGTATTATTCTTCGCCTTCATTTTCATTCTATTGTCCTTTTTATTTCTCTAAAATGGCGTCCATTACTCCTCCCATTCTCCTCTCGACACTCTTTCTTCCTTGCTGTCTGCACTCATGGAACTCCGCCCTCCCCGACTCGTCCTACCGCACAGCATATCATTATGGCCTAGTTCCCTCCACTCTACTGGGCCGTCATCCTCGCCACCCCTTGCCTGCACTCCCCGTCCACTGCCGTGCCTCTCCCCTCGATCTGCGATTTCCCCTCCTGTTCCCCTCTCTCTTCCCCTCCGCGCCGCTGAGTTACGCGGCGCGCGCGAACAAAACGCCGCGGACAAAGCGCCCGCCGAGCTGCGGGGGGCGGCTTAAACTACCGCGAATATTCATAACGGCGCTCGCCCTATCCCGCTCCCCGTTCCCCTCCACCGCTTCCACCTCCTCCCTCCCTCCTCCCCCGCAGCCGCCGCGCCGCGCCGCGCTGGCATAGTCTGTCCGAGTGAGGCGGCCCCGCTCTGATTGCCGCGGCCCGCGCGCACGCATGCGGACGCGCGCCCGCGCGCGCCGGTGCGTAAGGCAACGCCGCCGTTTTTTTTTTTGGAAGAGAAGTGTGTTGGGCGAGTGGCGTTGTCGCGCACGGCGAAATGACCGCGGTGTGCTGGCATACTGACTTAAATTTCCCGCGTAGATACAGCGATGGTCGGCAGAAAAGCGTGGTGTGAAGTTGTAGAAATATACGCATGATAAGAGTGTTTTTAATGTGAATTCTAAAAGAAGTTGGGAATGAGCTGCATAATTGACGTGGTACTTTTTCTTCAGTTTTATTAGTGTGTACGCATTTTATTGCCGATAACGGGTCTCTTTCCTAATTCATTAATTTATGTCCTTGTGCAGATCAGCTGTGTCAAAAACTGTTTTGTTTAACTCAAAATTATATTATTCAACTCTGCTGAATGCTTATTTAGCACCAGACGTTTTATTTAATTTGATATGGATGTTTCCGGCACGTACATTATATGTTCGATGCGTACATATGTGAGTGAACAGTGAAAAACATTGCCAACGCGACTGAGCTCTCTCGTTAAAAACCCGTCCGGATAGAAGTTACGTTGTGATCCATTCGATTTAATGTTACAACTTGATTCTCCAGTTGTGTCAATATGACAGCGCAATTTACTTGAAAACAAATACTTAATTACATTAAAACTAGTCGTCACTTAACCCAAGAGTGTGCGGAAAATTGCGACAAGAGGTAAATCTACGAGGATAAAAATTACAAAATAAATGTATAGTTATAATGGTACTAATGTTAGTATTATACGGGCACGTTTTCTAGAGCCCCGGAATATCTACCCCCACTCTTTTACTAATATTAGTCAAATTCAGAATAAATGATAGCAAATGAGTATTGTTGATAACATCTGATATCCAGAAATATTTGCTCTTGTGTATCAGAATCTGTTTTGCATTGAAACACGAGCTAAAATTTGATATAACCGTCCTTTCCTGGTCCTGTCGTCGAAATAACCAACCCCCAATCCTCTTGCATTTAGCGCAATGAGGGCTCGAGAAAACGTGTGTGGATAATACTAGATGATTGCGACAATCTGTTTATACCAAAATCCCTTTTGGGGGGCAAACAGCAGAAAAAAACCTACCTTCTACAAAATACCTTCCACAAAATCTACCTTCTACAAAAGTAAGATGAACTGCCACCTTCATTACAATGTTTGAAATTGTTTCCCACAGTTCAGCGCCATGCGCGATATGCTCTGACTACGCAGCAAATGGTTTCTTCGAAGAAACGCTGCAGAGTCTGTGCGGTTTCGGCCTGAGAGGATCTGGTGGGTTTCTCAAGTGAATGGTGCAAACCGTAATTGGCATTCCCATCGGACCACGAGCGGTGGGTGAAGATGCCTGGCGAAGGGGTTGTTCCAAGAAATGTTGCTGAGCTAGACCTTCGTGGGTTCCCTGACAAGACGAGGAGATTCCGCCCGTGAATGGCCCCACCGTAATTGGCACCGCAGATATCCGCCCCAGAAAAGGAATAAGTGGTCATCGGCCCAGCACCACGGCGCAGCGTATCCAGGGTTCGATACCCGTACATTGGCATGAAAATAATATAATAATAATAATAATAATAATAATAATAATGTGGAAATAAAAAAAAGTAGAATGTAGTCCGCTCATAGCAATACAGAACGTACAGAAAAATAAGATACAGAGCTTTAAAAATGCGTAGGTAAGGCCGGAAAGTCGGCAACAGAGAATTTTTTCTTTCTTTTCATTCAAACTCCAGTTTTCTATCAATATGTAATACTAGCTGAGGCACGTGCAACTATGCACACTTTTTTAATTCATTGTTTTAAAAGAAAACAATAGCTTCCTACGGGAACCCAGTTTCGAACGTTACTGAAACTCGTGCGATGGAGTGTACGTCTCCTCCAAAGATTGTTTCAACGTCATTGTGTAGATTACACCACAAGAAACATTACTCGGGTCCTTTAAGGGGCATAAAAACATAAATTTAAGGGATCAGAACACATGGTTTCACGAGTTACGCACGAAGGTAATGTCCGTCACGGGGTGCAAGTGTCCTGCTCTTTTCCCAACATCTTAATCTGCGAACTATTTTATCGTCTTTAATATGTTTGATGCGGGACATGGAGTAATTCCCTTTTGAGAAGTCACTTACACTTGTGTGCTAATGAATTTTTATAAATTATACAAAATTTGTCATTTTTCCTTAGCGAATTATACGTAGAGAGGATGCATACATACCTGAGTCCTTCCTCTTTACAGTGCTGGATTCTCTTTTGTAAATTCTAATAGCCGGGCATGTATTAATAATATTTTAGTAAGAAAAGTAGATATATTTTTATTTATGTGTGTGGCGGGGGGGGGGTAAAGAGTCATCAGGAGAGCTCTTGGGGGCTTCGGGTCTACCCCTCGCTCCTCGGGCAACGCGAGGTCGAGCCGCGGTGTTCCGCATCATTATGCGCCCTTCCAAGTCGAGCGCATCTTCAACGCGCTGCTGGAGTGCCCTCGCCCTCTCGCACTCGCGCTCGCTGCCCGGTTATTACTGAGAACGGCCCAGTTAAGAAATCGGACGTTCGTCGAGAGGCCTCTTTCAGATGTCGGGCATTCAGCGCTTCTTGCGAGGCGAAGAAGTTTTTTGCGGTGGAAGCTACCGCTCGAGCGGCTGTGATCTATCGTGGATTTATCTTTTGCCTTTGCGGGTTAGGTACTCTGGTGTGCGTCTTTCGCCAGATTCATTTATGATTTGTTTATGTTGTTTACCTCATCTTTTCTTCATGATTTTACTTTCGTACAATCTTTCGGAACGTTCTTTCTACAAGTATCATGTAGCTGTGTCATGTTTTAGCAAATTTGCCCACACTTTTTCGTCTCTCTCTTTCTTTATGATTTGTGTGTTACTCATCGAACCGGTTATTTCTTTGCCTCCTGATATTTTTATCGAAAGAAAATTGTGCTTATTGTATCTTATAATCAGTTTTTTTCGTTTCTCTATTTATGTGCCATCTTCGAGAGTCTTCATTTGGATTTTATTATTTTTGTCTCTTTCTGTTTTGGTCGTTTATGCGTCTCCGACCTCGCCGACAGTTGCATTCATCTCTGACGACTGTCTCGTTTTCTTCTCTGTATCTTTTCCATCGCGTTAAGCCAGGGCAGCGGGTGGCGCCGACGCCTCGTGCCAGTATCCAGGAGGTCGCTATCGCGCCATCAAAATCTCATCGTCTTTCTTTCCTTTCCCCACCTACAAGGCACCAGGTCAGCGGTTCATCACAGTCGCCAACCCCAATCCCTTCGGATGCGAATCAGCCCTGCCTCTCCCTCTCTGTCTTTCCTGTTTTTCTTCCCGCTCTGTCGTTCTCGAAGCCGCTGCCGTCGGCGTCGGACCGCACCGCCCATTTGCATTCATATTGAGTGGGCTGCGGGAGCCATGACCAGTGGTGTCCTAGGAGGAAGAAGACAGTGGTCGAGCCAGGGGCGGACGCGGAGAGTTTCTTTGCAACTGTGCTGGCGAGTCCTATTGAGCGCGGGCCCCGCCCGCCCTCGTGGCCTGCGCCGGTCGACCCATCAGCGGCGCGGCTCCCTTGAACGCTCGCCAAGCGGCTGCCGGCCCCTGCCCCGCCCCCGCCACTCGCTTTTCATCCAGCTCCAGCTCTGGATCTCTCTCCGTCGCTCCACAGCCCCCAGAGCGGGAAGGCAGAAAGGCCTTTTTTATTGTGCGCGGCCCCGTTCTGAATGCCGGCACGCGGAGTATCTGCGGGAGAAAAGAAGTATTGAGTTTCTCCGGAGGCTAATTAGCGCTTTTTAACAAGTTGACGGCTGCGCGCAATTTTTCCCTCCCTCTCGGTCGCCCCGCCACCCCCTTTCAGTTTATGTCGACGAAGTTTTGCGGGTTGACGAATTTACCGTGCGTTTCTTCGAAGCTACTTCGTTGGCTGGAAGTCGGCAGACTATAGGTACGTGAAGAGAAAGCGAACTTTCCAATTGAACGACATTCCCTCAGGCTGCTTAAAAATTCATTGTTTGAGTTCCGCGCCTCGACTGAGGCTCCCTTGGGATGCGGAGAGAAAGAACCCATTGTATGCGCGGCGTATTAAAGATTAAATCATTTAAGGCAGCGCGTCATCAGGCTGGCATTTACTCGTTTGTGCATCGTATGTCGTTGTTGGCGAAGGACTTGTCTCCGTTCACACTGGGGCCTACTATAGAGTTTGATCTACTAAGTTATCATAGTTGCGTTTTCTTCCTTCATGTACGTACATTACGTTAAATATTTTACTGTGGCACACGGATTTATGTCGATTATTATGATGAAAATAAATTGAAAAATAGATCTATTTGAAAAGAACCAATAGGTTTATTTTTTCTTAGAAACAGTTGCTTTTTTTTTGTAAATTCATTTTCACCATGGAGATTTGAGTTTATTTGCATACGGTAACAAAAAAACAAAAATTATTTCCGTCACATTTTGAACAGAAATAAAAACACTGACGTTTGCTTTCAAAAAATTTACAGATTCAGACAATTATTATATTCTATTTTTCCCTCTGTATTTATCACAACAATATTAACGTCTGTATTTGTATTGGATACGAACGTTGCTGAGTCACACAAAAGGGATTCTCGAACTTCTATTCTCATTTTCTACAATCGCCGAAATTGCGAATTTTTTGAAGAATCCTTGATAATGCTTTTGAACTTGCAGTGAAAATTAATTGGAATTACTTGGTAGCTTATTTTATTTTTTTTTAATTCCGAAAATCTTGTTGAGTTGAGAGTACGTACGACATTTATTTTTCATTATACTTTTTAAAGCAGTGCTCAGTACTTACTCTGAACTGCCGATATTGAAAACATGTTAGCGTGGAAAGAAACTTCCTGTCTTTCTTTCGATTCTTCTTCTACTGCATTGCGATGTTCCGTTGCAACAGGTCTCGCCATCTGTTGCAGGGGTGTCGCGTGCTGACTTGGCCGGTGCATTCGGGCGCCTGGTGGTGCTGCTGTTGTATATTTTAGTCGCGCTGGCGACCAGGGCCGATATGCTTTATTTAACTTCGGAACGGCTTGTCGTGTTGCTGTCGGACACGAAATCCTTATAATTCGCACCAACGCTAGTTTTTTAATTTTTTTCTATCCTCGTTTGAGACCTATTTTAAGGTAAGAAATTTTGTCGAGCTCTTTAGTCTAAAAATATTCAGATCGCTATTAAAAGAATGTGGCTTCTATTAATGTCATTAGTGTTACTATCACAGCCCTGCATGGTTGCAATCATGATGCTGTACCTTGCAATAAAAACGGAATTCGTGTTGCAGATTATTTAATTATAATTGGATTTTTAAGTGGTTTTAATGTTTTTGTTCATTTCTGCAACACTGCGTGCTTGTTTTAGTTAATATCAATTTTATCTGCCACTATATTTGAAAAAAGGCGGTTTGCCATTGGTCGATACAATCCTAGATGGATCTTTCAACTTATTGAAAACGTAATATTTGTATTTCGTATGAAGACTTTCTTCTTCTAAAGATATTTGATACAATCATAGCTATATTGTCAAATAGATATATCGTATGATGAATTAGTCAAAACAGTAGGAAATATGCATTTTGTTGCTGATATGAAAAAGTTAATCTTTAACTGTGTATTATTCGACCTTTCAAAACACGAACGCTAACGCCTTGGTTTTCAAGTAGCAATTTCATTTTCGATGCTTTTGTAAATATCACCGAAAAGCTGAATAGTTCGTAACGCTGAATACTTCCTCGTGAAGTGAAAAAACAAGGAAATTCTTCCTTCCGTATCGAAGAGTATGTAATACTTCTCTTACGTCTTCTGCAACGTTTGTTCTTCACACCGTGCATGCAGCTCGGCCCCGCCGGCGCTAAAAAAATTATTGGTCGCCGGGCTGAAGTGTTTGCTGTGCGCCTCCGGCCTCGCCCTGGTGTGTGCCCGTGTAGAAAAATCTGCAATCACGCGCCCCCTTTGGTCGGCGGCAGCGGCGGCACTGGAGCGCGGCTGCCTCGTTGGTCAGATGCCTCGACCCGGGGGCGGCTGCGGCGGCCGGCTTCCCCCCCCCCCCCCACTCTCTTCTCGGGCGACGCCCCCTTTGCGCTCTCGCGAATTTCAATTTTATTTTGTTTGCCATACCGTGTTTGCCGTGTAAATTAATTACCTACTGATGAAGCAGAATTCAAACAAAATTACGCCGAAGCTGGCCCGGGCTTCTGCCACCTCCCCCTCCCCTGCCGACCTCCGGCGGCCGGTGTGCGTCCGTCGCCTTTTTCCATTTGGCGCGTCCTCATCCCACCTCTGCCCTCCCTTGACTCCTCCTCTGCCACCTTGACCCCCGAGAACACCGGCTCACCGGAGGCCTTGGCCGCGGGCGAAGGGCCGCCGGCGGCGTCGGCGGCGACTCTGGAATGGCGGGCGCTCGTGCGTGGAAGGCTGTCTCTTTTGAGGCGCCCTGCCGAGCGCCGCCCCCCACGGCATCCCAGCCTCCCCGCCAAACCGGGGTTTAAAAACGCTCTCATTTATGGAATATTAACGAGGGACGCGTGCTTCAGGGGAACGCACTTACAAACGAAAGCGCACTGACACCGAAAAGTGGAATGACATCGCAGCGTCATTTGATAAAACGGACATATTCGCTGCATAGGCTGTGTTCCTTATGACATCTCATCCCTGAACGTTTTTTGTATTAATGTGTTGCGAACAGTACTTATGTTATGTAAATTGTCAGATTTTGAATCACTTTTAATTGTCTTGCTTGTTATTACAACATTATATGTCTGCGCAAAATGCCAGATTTGAAAAACCACATGAAGTAGCTGTAAATATGATATTCCGTGATAGTACGTCATTGCATTTAAATGTGAAATGTGTTATTCTTGTTGAAGCTTCGTACTCCAATTAAAAACATTTTACTTTGTATCAAGAAGATCTCTAGTAGGTTTTCGTATTCTTAATTTCTTTTAAAACAATTAATAATAAAAAAGGCAGTAAGAATAAAAAACTTACCCCTCTACCCAGTGGAAACGACGTTATTGTCGATGTGAAAATCGATCAGAGATATACTGGACAGTTGTTATAATGAATGTATTATTTTAATATAATAATATATTGTAATTTGTAATCGTGTATTTTACACCCATTGTTTTTTATTATGTTTTTGTTCTTGAAGAATATGAACGAAGCTGAGCAAGATAGCGAAGATTGTTTCTGCGTTTTACGTTTTTGATAACGTCTGATCAAAGTTTGTGATGGAGCATTGTACTCGAGTTTCTGAATACGCGAAAGGGATGCAGTACGAATTCACCTAGCAGACGCGTGATTCAAAACAATGTTGTATCGATTGCCGTTCTTCGTTGCTGCCATCCAACACTGGACACTATTGACTAGCGCAGGGAGGGAATTCGTATTTTTTTAATCAGACCTAGCGTTTAGAGCAGTACATCGAAACACCAGCCAAAAATAACAGAGGATTGGTGTCGGAATAGGCAGAAAAAAAAGTCAGCGGCAGCATTTTATACGAGTTCTCTCTGTCGCCCGGCGCCGGTGATGTCGCTAGGACGCAATTCCATTCCGTTTTGTACTTGCTCTTTCATTTTTACCTCCCCGCCGCAAATAAGCTTCGAAAAACGAAGAGCGGGACTGGCTTGTTTGCGAAGGGCGCGCGGCCGGCCGAGTCTCCACCTGCCGCGCGAGGGCCGGCGCCGGAGGCGGCGGGAGAGACTTCTCGCTCCGCGCGTCTCTCATACGAGCAGCGCCGGTTTGTTCCTGTCGCTTTAGAGTTTTATTTTTCATTTTCTAGTTATCTTTCAGGATGGCGGACACAAACGCCCGTTTAATCAACTTTACATGTGTATTCAAGTTGTGTTTACCTACAGTTTACCTAATTTGTTGGCGTGTGTCCACATATTCAAGTTCCTTTCGATTGAATACCATATAATGCATAAGTCTGTAAAGTCTCTTAAACAACGATTTATTATTTACGTTGACATTTATAAGATATCATAATATCCCTAATGTTTGCGTTGATTCAGGTAGATTCTGCTGCGACTATGGTTCATTAGTTCAGCTGCATCAAATATCTAGCAAAATCGCATGAAAGTCCGTGTTCAAATACATTTGGTTTTCATTTTGATTGTATAAATTGAAAATCAAAGCCCGTAATATATAAAAATCTCTCATGTGTCAAGGTTCTCATAGGCGAAGCTAACAAACCTTTCAGGTTGAAAATTCGGATCATAAATTATTACTATTATTATTATTATTATTATTATTATTATTATTATTATATTTTATTATTATTACATGACAACAGTCATATTGATATTGGTAGTAAACCGATTTTAAATTACGTGTGATTTTTCTTTCATTGTCAGATATCTTGAAAATTATTGATTTCGTTTCTCAGGTCAAATTCCTGATGTTGGGCAGTGTATGTTGTAAATTCGATATTTGCTAGTGAGTACCTTTAAATATTGTTCCCAAATGATATCTGACGTCATTTTAGTCTCCTCGTGATGAAGAATCCTCTAATGCAATGCAAGACAGAAAATGTTTAGCACGTACCCGTACGGTACACAATACAATTATTTTAAAAAAATTAAAATAATTTTCCACTGTGAATAACTGTATTGTGATAAGTGTTTTCGAAGCCAGATTAATAAAGTTTACGGAAATGCTAATGCATTATCATTGCCAGAAGTAATTGTGATGCGGATGTTTCATTTCGAAATAGTTCCCTAAGAAATTACATAAAACGCTAGTTCCTTCTTTGGCAACACGATGCAATTCAATTAGAGAATAAAATTCTGCATGAACACTTGACGCATGAATCCCGAAGAATTAGAAGACTTCTGATATGCTCCAAAGTTTGGCTAACTGCGTTTCATTTGGTCCTAATTGTATTTCGGATGTTTACTTTTTTCACGAAGACGAGCGGCCACTCCTTAGAAATTCTCATAATTCTCAGTGTATAGCGACGTAATGTCTGGTTAATTATGGCGCTGCTAATAAGTTAAACATTTAATGAATTAATATGCTGCTCTTTGACTTGCAAATTAAATTGTCAGAGGATGGCGCCGAGCTATTGATGAAAGTGAGAAAGAATGCGCACTTGTGCTAATTGGAAGTAAATTTGCAATAACCGCCCTCCGCTTTGTCAGCGAAGCAAGCGTGCTCTTGCGTGGACACGATAATTCAAAACGTACACAGCTGGTGGGAGATGGGAGCGTCCGTTAAGGCTTCTGCTTACGAGAAGATACAGAGGCGAGGACTGATCCTCGCACATTGTCCGTGCTTTGTTCTGTGCTCTGTGAATAGCGTATGTCCAGTGTTTTCTTTTTCGCCAGTCACTAATAAACCTTGGCGGGGGAGAGACTTAATGTTTGTAATTGCTATGTGTCGTATCGTGTGTGCCGGCCTGTAATTGAGCCACCTAAATTGTGCTGCTGCGTGATCTCCAGGCAGCTTGTTGTATACAGAATAAGGGATTATACCAATGTCTGGCCATTATTGCGATATTGCAAGAATATCTTATAGCCTATAAAGATGTATTTCGATATCCTTAATGCGCTCTTAATAGCGGTTCAACTTCACCCCTCTTTATTATAAAATCATGTTATGGAGTGTATCACCACCATCGCATTATTACATCTAAGGGTTTGACCAAATTCGAAGTGAAGGTTTAGTGAATATTTGATTTTATCAAACTATTACGCGAAACTGCAGTGTTTGCGAGTGGTTGCCCTGCAATATTAATTGGTCATGTAATTTCCAGCAAATTATAACGATTATTATTCTTGCCCTCCATATCGCCAGGTACCGAGACTTGGGAATCTATGTTTTCAAAATGGTCTTATGATTAAGGGACTGCTTACTTTATTCGACTCTTTGTATAGATACACATTTTGTCTAATTTTGAAACAATAAGTTGTTTTCAAATTATTCTTTGGTCTTCTCGTCGATACTTTATTAAGTTTAAAAATTTGTCCCAATCTGTGTTATTGTTTATAGTTTATTTCAGTTGCGAAGTTGTGTTTCTATGAAATTCAAATCAAACATTTGTGTAATGCAAAGGAAGTATTTGTATTCGTGCTTTGTAGCTATACTGTCTGGAATAGCATATGCCTGGGTCTCAGAACTGAGTAGATTACGAATCTCGAAATAGTAGGTAAATCCAACTCGTTTTGAGACGGGAACATTGTCCCCAGTGTATTTCTCAATACGTAAATCCACATGATACAGGCTTGTGTAGTGGCACAAGATACAATTTATTTTCTACTTTTGTTTGCGGTCTGTTACCTTCTAGAACACTTCCCTTACATCATTTGCCGAGATGTTCCTTGTGAACATAGGGACTAAAGAGAAGAAACTTCCAAGCTCTTTTTTTTTATGTTTTCTTCTACTTTCTGTTTAAGACGTTCGAAGTGTTTTGGGGTCTAGTGTGCTCACTTCGACCCAGCTCCACCTATTTAATACTTGTTTCAGGATGACTACGTTCTCATTTCACATGATCATTCACTCGCGGTTTTTTCATGGTATTTAGTGTGTTCAACTTATACGACTCGATATTTTCTCAAAACCTTATTTTAACGATCTTGTATTTTAAATTTCATGCTAAATCACATTTTGAACTTCATTTGAACTCAGTTAAATAATAAAATTCACTTTTAATGTGTTCAGAACAAATATTGTGCCATGACAATTTTCAGTTTGGAAAAAAAGGTTTTGGAATTTTGGGAATAACAGCATTGAAGAAAACTCATGATTTAAACCATTTGAATCATGACTGTCATTTTTCTGCTCCACGAGTGAACATCATTATGTTATTTAGTTCTAGCAGGAGTTTCATTAGCAGAAGGGCACATATCGTCCTAAGGCTGTGTTCTCCTCTGCCTCTTCACGCTTTTATTTCTTGCTAGTTTTTAAGCGCTCCTCCATTAGAATCGTTCGCTGTCACCGTCGCCTCTGGTACTTCTGCTTTCACCCTTTCTCCAACAAACTAACGTCTGCTACTCCGGTGGTGTTCTCATCGTTGCTCCAGTTCCAGACTCATCCGTAACATCCAAAATTCTGTGCCAATTCCTCCCGGGCCTGGCCCCTGAATTTGTCTCCTCCAGCGCGCTCCACTTTTGCTTACTGCAACGCCCCCGCTCCTTCGCCGGAGGTGTTGCGTCGCGGGGCCGCTTGTTCTCGTCGGGCCGCCCCGCCCCCTCCCCCCGCCGTACCCGCTCCCCCCGCCGCAGCCGGTCGCTCAAAAGAAAATTGTTTTCCGTTACCTGCCTTAATTGAATTTCTTCTTCCCGGCAAGCGCAGTCCCCGCCTCGCGCCTCCCCGCCACGTCCCTCCCCGTCCCCGCCTCCAGCCCCCGTCCTCCTACAGCGAGACGAGGTCGTAAACTTAGATTCCGTGCGCTCGCGTCCTGATGTGTCTATCGATGATCTGTTCAATTAAGGGACTGCAAGGGCCTGCGCGGCTCGACGCGTCCCTTATCTCTTTATGCTTTTGCTATTCGCCGTCCCCGGTCGTTTGCATGCATTTGCAATTATTTGTGCTTAGGCGAGCCAGATGTGCGGAATGAATAGTAATGCTTACTCTTGGGATAGAAGAGGTTGCGTTTTGGATCAGTGATGGAAATCGGACAAGTAGAGGTAGAAAGACCTTTACGAGTGTTTTCGATGATCAGTATTTTGGCTCATTTTTAGTGTCTGAAAACTCTGCGTCTCAGATTTCCTTTGAAAATATACTATTATTGTGACTATATTGTGTGTTGCAATAACTGAAATATAAATTTCATTGATCATTTTCTGCCAGTCGTAAGAGTTTTTGGAAACATTTTATTTCTTTCAGAGAAAAAAGATGAACTCGTTATATGTGGTGGGCCTGCATTACCGACAGAAGTTTTATTTTGTTGTGGTAAGATTCCACTACACAAAAATCGACAGAATCGTTCGAATATATGAAAATTGTGAAAACAAAGTTAACCGATCGACAAAGCTTCCTAAGTTTACCACCATTCTTCATTAGTCATTACTAATTCATGTCGACCCTACATCACACACTTTTTCCAGAAACTCGTGTAACAAAAGAACAAAACAAATCGGATGAGTAGTTTTCGTGCAATTTCTGCTTGAAATTATTGTAAATTATAAAGTATTTTATCAGATTTTCTCTACAGTTGTTTCAGGAATAAGAGAATCCTTTGTTTCAGGTTTCATTTTCGTTGATCTTCTTAATTTTCATAAATTACAAAAATTAGAAACAATGCGAGACCTGCATATTGTGTTGTAGCACCTCTAATTCTTAATTTCGTTAACGTAATATGAAATCATTTTTTAGATCCAATTTCATTCTAATTTTTACATTTTTGTAGTGTAGAGATCTGTTGGTTTAGAGAAAAAGGATATTATTGAATTTAACATTTACTTATTAACAAACTAACTTTTGTGATTTCTGACTCGATTTGCCCTTAGAAAATTGGTGCTATTGGATGCAATTGGGCACTGATTAATCTACTCTAAAGAAAGAAAAAGTATAAAATTTCTTATAGTGATTCGTTTCTTCGTGTATTGAAATTTATAATAACTTCCGTTACCCTGTTTTCGTTTTTGACCACGCTCAAGGGCACACTAATGAATTCGTTGTAAGAAACAATACAAATCGCAATGGTAGGGAATGAAAAGCAAATGTCTGATCATAATAGTTATTGATTGTAGCACCATAAGTATACATTGGCGATATCTGAAATAATGTTATCTAGCAGCTCCGACTTTTACATAAATAATGAATATTGGCGACGTATTGTATAAGTAGGTTCCATTGGACGACTTCGGGTAACACATTAATCGAAATTTGCGTTACACCCCAATCATGTCGAGATGATCGTGAACATTTCTCTGATATAATTGTTTGAACATTTATATTTGTTCTCATTTGGAATGAAATTGTCAGACTTGTCATAATTCTATCAGTTTTTTAAAGTATTGCCCAAATTGCCTATTCATCAATTTTCTATCTGTTTCATTTATATTCTGTTTCACGAACATCATAGTCCACGACTGCACACATCGCGGCGGAGTATTTGGCATCCAGTAGTAGCTTCCTCCCGTTCGAAAAGATTCAGGATGAGAAAAGAACATACTAATCGATTATTAGCACGCGATGTTTTAGCACCCACATGTGCGTCTTTGCGTCTGTGCATGAATACGTGCACAGGAATAATTGTCAGGGTGTCATTCAAGATCGATCTCCAGGAGTGCGTTATGCCGAAACAGTGAGCGAGTTCGCCCGCTAGTGGTGTCAGCCCAAGATCCGCAAACGTCCATTAGTAGGCATCCAGTAGTAGCTTCCTCCCGTTCGAAAAGATTCAGGATGAGAAAAGAACATACTATTCGATTATTAGCACGCGATGTTTTAGCACCCACATGTGCGTCTTTGCGTCTGTGCATGAATACGTGCACAGGAATAATTGTCAGGGTGTCATTCAAGATCGATCTCCAGGAGTGCGTTATGCCGAAACAGTGAGCGAGTTCGCCCGCTAGTGGTGCCAGCCCAAGATCCGCAAACGTCCAGTAGTAGGCATCCAGTAGTAGCTTCCTCCCGTTCGAAAAGATTCAGGATGAGAAAAGAACATACTATTCGATTATTAGCACGCGATGTTTTAGCACCCACATGTGCGTCTTTGCGTCTGTGCATGAATACGTGCACAGGAATAATTGTCAGGGTGTCATTCAAGATCGATCTCCAGGAGTGCGTTATGCCGAAACAGTGAGCGAGTTCGCCCGCTAGTGGTGCCAGCCCAAGATCCGCAAACGTCCATTAGTAGGCATCCAGAGTAGCTTCCTCCCGTTCGAAAAGATTCAGGATGAGAAAAGAACATACTATTCGATTATTAGCACGCGATGTTTTAGCACCTCACATGTGCGTCTTTGCGTCTGTGCATGAATACTGCACAGGAATAATTGTCAGGTGTCATTCAAGATCGATCTCCAGGAGGCGTTATGCCGAAACAGTGAGCGAGTTCGCCCGCTAGTGGTGTCAGCCCAAGATCCGCAAACGTCCAGTAGTAGGCATCCAGTAGTAGCTTCCTCCGTTGAAAAGATTCAGGATGAGAAAAGAACATACTATTCGATTATTAGCACGCGATGTTTTAGCACCACATGTGCGTCTTTGCGTCTGTGAATGAATACGTGCACAGGAATAATTGTCAGGTGTCATTCAAGATCGATCTCCAGGAGTGCGTTATGCCGAAACAGTGAGCGAGTTCGCCCGCTAGTGGTGTCAGCCAAGATCCGAAACGTCCATTAGTAGGCATCAGTAGTAGCTTCCGCCCGTTCGAAAAGATTCAGGATGAAAAGAACATACTATTCGATTATTAGCACGCGATGTTTTAGCACCTACATGTGCGTCTTTGCGTCTGTGCATGAATACGTGCACAGGAATAATTGTCAGGTGTCATTCAAGATCGATCTCCAGAGTGCGTTATGCCGAAACAGTGAGCGAGTTCGCCCGCTAGTGGTGCCAGCCCAAGATCCGCAAACGTCCAGTAGTAGCTTCCTCCCGTTCGAAAAGATTCAGGATGAGTACTTAAAAGAACATACTATTCGATTATTAGCACGCGATGTTTTAGCACCCACATGTGCGTCTTTGCGTCTGTGCATGAATACGTGCACAGGAATAATTGTCAGGGTGTCATTCAAGATCGATCTCCCGGAGTGCGTTATGCCGAAACAGTGAGCGAGTTCGCCCGCTAGTGGTGTCAGCCCAAGATCCGCAAACGTCCATTAGTAGGCATCCAGTAGTAGCTTCCTCCCGTTCGAAAAGATTCAGGATGAGTACTTAAAAGAACATACTATTCGATTATTAGCACGCGATGTTTTAGCACCCACATGTGCGTCTTTGCGTCTGTGCATGAATACGTGCACAGGAATAATTGTCAGGGTGTCATTCAAGATCGATCTCCAGGAGTGCGTTATGCCGAAACAGTGAGCGAGTTCGCCCGCTAGTGGTGCCAGCCCAAGATCCGCAAACGTCCAGTAGTAGGCATCCAGTAGTAGCTTCCTCCCGTTCGAAAAGATTCAGGATGAGACTTAAAAGAACATACTATTCGATTATTAGCACGCGATGTTTTAGCACCTACATGTGCGTCTTTGCGTCTGTGCATGAATACGTGCACAGGAATAATTGTCAGGGTGTCATTCAAGATCGATCTCCAGGAGTGCGTTATGCCGAAACAGTGAGCGAGTTCGCCCGCTAGTGGTGCCAGCCCAAGATCCGCAAACGTGAAGCCGCCATCGGCGCGAGGGGCCGAAACTCGATGCAGTAATTTCCCTTCCCTGCAAATTGGTTGGCCAATAATTAGCGCGTCACTTCGCAGCGCCGGTTCGTTCCGTAAAAAACTCCGTTGCCGCTCCCGGCATGCTGAACGCAGTCGGCTTGCTCGGGTTGGGCTGATGAGTAACGTGAACTTTAAACTACCCTTTGCATTGGAACTCGAAAATAATTTTTTTTTAAACAGCCAAAAATCGATACAATATTTATAAATGCGTTTGTTTTCGTCGCAGTTAAAAACATTTCTGGCTATATTTCAATGGCCAGTATTGCAAGATCCTCAGAACATCGTATGAAGGATCTCAAAATCAAGATGATAGTATTTAAAAACTGGAATTACAGGTTATACTTGCTTCTGTTTGATTGACGACCAAAGTATTTTTTGGAATCGTTTTCATTTGCTCATTTTACCTGCTGTTGTGAATTAATTCATGCTTGTACCAATCTATAACTTGAACGATACCTTTACTCTATTTATACAAGTTTCATAGGTGTCTTCTTAGATTCTCGAATACATAAGAAATTGTCAAAATGCGGAAGAACGATTTGGACCCAGGGGGACCGTAAATTTCTCGTTTTACAGTAGATAAGACTGTCTTGTGAGATATCTGTATGCAATTTTCGCAAGAAAAAATAATATAAATTTTTTTTAAATTTCTGCACTCTTCTAAAAAAATACGAATAATGAAACGTGTCATTTGTTTAGTGGACCGACGATATTTTCATTGAGTACATTTTCGGCGCGCATTTAACGACTGGAAGTGATAATGATGTTCATACAATATCTTCGGTCATTTGTGAAATCAACCACGAACAGAAGGTAAACGATGGACACTTCGAGCATTGTATTTCAGATTGCGACTACATTTCGCTACATCAGCCTCGCGAGTCCGTTTCCTACCGAGTCGCATTTTTACGAAGATTTAATCAACAAAGTAAATATGTTTTATAAGTATGTGTTAAGGATGACACGAAACTATATGTATTCTCTAAGAGCAGCCTTTTAATTTAAAGGAACGTGAGCGCGGTGCATTTATCGGCGGACGTAGAATAATTTCCTCAGTACAAACATAATGACAAAAGCGTAAAAATAAACTGATCTATTATCCGATCTTATTAAGATGGAACATTTTGACCAATTTAGATCTTTAAAAAATGTTATTGTCATCACTAAATTTAACGTAATACGTCTCATTCAATAACGTATTGGATTCATGTACGTACTTTCGTGGTCTGTTTATTTCCGTTGCATGGGAATATGGTTGCAGCATCCGAATAGGATTTTCTTTTTACATTCAGGATGAGATGCAATTAACACCCTTGGTTCAATATTCCCCTTTAAAGAATACATTTTGAAGCAACTTTTTTTTTATTAGTATTACAAGAGCTGAAAATTATTGCTGATAACAATTGAAACTTCTCATTCTAGAATGAACAAACAAACTTACCTATCTCAGTACGTTCAAAAACGTTAATGGCGTGTGAAGTGAGGTCCCTTGCTCTTTTTCTACCCGTTCCCCTTAGTCTATTTCGGCCAGTGTGCGCGCCGTCGGGGAGCATGCGCACAAATCACGTGCGATGACAGCGCTCACCGTCGCCGCTGGTGCTGCATCGCCCGCGGCCCCCCCCCCCGCCCCGTGGAGATGATGCGCGCGCCGCTTCGCCAGCACAATCGCCCGTCGCGTTGACGCGACAAAGCGCGATTGAATAGCGCCGAGCCCCGGGCGCCTCGCGGCCCGCGCGGTCTGCGCCTTTCCAGCGCAACGCTCAGTGACCGAGAACTCGCCCTGGATTTTGTGTGGTGTTTTGCATTTTAGTTGCTTGACAGCCCTCTAATTTTTATGTTGCCTTTACGTTCATTTCGAAGAAAATACCGAGTTCAGAAACGTTCACCTGTTGGCTTGATCTTCTATGACTGTGCTGCGAATGATATTTAAAGTAATATGTGTTTCTTTTTTATGATAATGATTCGCCAGTATACTCTTTTTCTATTACATTAAGGTACGTAGTAGAATATGGTGGGTTACTTTGGATTTTAATAACACGATTATTACATGCTGATTTATCCTACTTTCTTCGAATGTTTTCAGTCGACAAATGGCTGTTTTTTCATCCTTGCACGTCCTTTCTTCTGTGCTTTTTTTAAACTGATGCTTTGCGACCTCTACTTTCTTTCCGTATCTCTTGTCTGTCACCGTCGATTCCAGCGAAGTAGAACTACCCCCCTTCCCCGTGTTGTTCGCCGGCAGCGCATCGCATCGCTGCCGTGGTAATTACACTTCGAATGCAATTTGTCGTCGCCTTTTTATTTATTGAAAACTGCGTTGTGTCTCTTGACAAGAGCGACGTGAAACACGGGCGCGTCGAGCCGCCGGATCGCGAGCGCGCTCATTAGCCGCGCGCGTCCTCATCAAATTTCAGCGGATCTCCCTCTCCCTCCTTCTCCTTCTTCCTCACCTCCTCCTCTCCTCCACCGGGGAAGTGCGCTGTGCTCGCGTTCGGCCTTCTCGCGCCGCCGCACATACTCCGGGAGCACGGTCGGGAGCTTACAGCGTGTCCCGGCTGGGGTGGTGCCCCGCTGGTGGGAGAGTCCTGGTTAGGTTGCCTACCCTGCTAGCTGACGGTAGGTCAGCGCCAGATCTCGCCATCCAGCAGGAGAAGGTCATCGCCATCTCCCGGGGAAAGCATGCACTACACTTACGGGACTAATGACCTAAGCTGTTGATGCACTCGGAATCAGAAACAACCAACCAACCAACCACCACGCCGCCACCAGGCCACGGGAACCCAAACGCTTACTTAACGCTAGTCATTCCTTGAATAATACATGATGTTGATCTTTCAGGCACCTTCGCACTGCATTTGTCCTTTCTTGGAGAGGAGAACGTATGCAAACTCTCTTGAGATTAGGATATTAATAAAATATTCAAGTCTTAATTTTCATTTTTGTTTGCTGTTCTTGATGAAATTGGCATTTCAGAAATTGCAGTTTTAAGGAATTTAAATTCGTGTTTTTCAATTGAAAAATAATTATCGCATTAATATTTTATTTAATATGTAACATTGATTGATTCTTTATTAATGATTCCTGGCACATCAACTAATGAAGTCATTAGTCCCGTAAATGTAGTGTGTGTTTTTCATCGTATGGCGGGGGTGGAGGAGGAGCACGAGGTGATCTTCCCTCGCTAAATGGCGAAATCCCACGCCGATCTACCGTCGGCTAGCGGGTTACCTACGAGGGGGTATACCCCAACGAGGTATCTCCCGGCATGTGTAGTAGTGTAGTGCATGATGGTGTAAGTGTATCTGTAAGGGGTGAGGATAGGACCAAGAAGAGGAAGGAAAGATCGCGCGCTGTCCGTGACCCGTTGTTGGGATACTGCTCCGGCATTCAGCTGGTGTTGATCCGAGGAACCACGGAAAACTACCGATCAGAGAAGCCGGCAGCTAGAATTCTCCTCCAGACAGCGACTGAATTCGACCTAGCTGACAAGCTAGTGTCAAAAATCTTGTCACTATCGGGACTCAAACCTAGAACTCTCCCGGTCAGAGGGACTGCAGTGACATCAGTTGATGCACTGAGCCACCTCTCCCGGTGTAACATTAATAATCTTACACATTGTGTTTATTCCGAAAAAATGGCAATTATGCATTAATTTTTAGAAATATAATCAAGCATAAATTTGTTACCTTGTGACCTGCGGATGACCAAATTCTAGGTGTCGAATCGTCCTTTCCTCCGGGCCCGCGCTCGCAAGCATTGGGCAAAGGTCGCATCAGCAGCGAAGTGCCGGTGCTGTCTCGGTAGCCCGCAGCGCTGGGGTATCGCGCACCTGAAAAGGACGCGTGGGTGACAGGCGCCTGGCGGCTGCAGTCGCAGCGCGCGCAGCTCACAAAGGAGTCGCTTGCTCGCTTCCCCCTGCCCTGGCCTCGCCTCGCCTCGCGCTCCCATGTCAACAGTGCGGGATAGAGGGTGCAGCGTCTTTCACGGGAAATAGTTCGTCGCGGCAGCGCTGCGCTCTGCCCGTCGCTTCATTCCGCGCCCCTAAACGCCGCCGCCGCCGCAGTCATCTTCAAACCTCGCTTCTTTGGATGCGTCGCGAGCGGAATTCCCTCGGCGGATGTGGAATTTCGTTTCTGGATTCTCTGGATATGGTGAAAGTGAGAAGTTTTACTTTTCTCCCAGTTTGGAAACGCATTCAGGTGCGTCCGGGGTAAATTGTTCCTCGCCTTAGATGCACGTATTTCGGTATTCCATGAGGTAAAGACCGCAAAGTTGGAGCGTACTTGGAGGAATGTTCAACTTCTCGCTTTTCGGAAAAGACAGCTAATTAAACATGGCTTGCACTGCAAGTAATTTTCCGGAAATGCGTTCTCATAGTTTTAAACGTTCCGAAAAGACTTCTGTGTGCCGATGTTGTCTTGGAACTCTGTAAAGTTATTAGTACTCTCATCAATATTTAGAAGTCATTCACAACTTCGTTTTTAAAATACTTCTGTTTCTAATTGCGTGTACAATTAATTTAAAATATTCATCGCTTATAGAAAATAACCAAATAAATGTTTTTCCAAAAAAGGATAGGATGGTGCAAGGAGTGTTTAAATAGAAGTTTTCTTAGGAACCTAAGTATTGTTTTTTACTGGTGAAAAACAAACTTTATAAATTATTTCACTCCGCAAACAATATGGGTTTGGCAACAACCTCGACCACGCCCAATCGTCCGTATTTATCGGTTTGTCCGCTTAATCTTTTACATTATTGAAGTGCCGTATTTAATCGGTTTGTTATGTCATTCTAGAAACAATCATTAGGAACATCATTTTTATTATGTTTTTAATTGCTAAGTTTCAACTACTCTGGGTGCATGTAGCGTTGCACCAGTAACGCTTTTTCCCCTTCCAGTTTCTTCAACTAAAGAGCATTAAGTGTGCCACATTCCAAAGCTATTAAACTAGTTTGTTAAAAAAAGCTGCATGTGGTAGCGTGAAGTACTTTTTTCTTTTCTAAATGATCGTGTTTTTTAATTTATTTTATGTCTCTTTATAAACAATTGCTAGAAATAGTATTGATGGTAATGAGTTTTTGTATTAAACATAAGTTACAGTGATTTTTATAGACAATCACATTTATTAAAATTCTACAGATATTTATTTTTTCATAACATTATTCACTCACGTATTCTGCAGTTTACAACGATCCGGAGCTCATGGTGAGTCTCCATCATCAGTTAAAATAACTATCACTAAAATAAGATAAATATCTGTAGAATTGTAATAAATGTGGTAGGCTATAAAAATCAGTGGAACCTATTTTTAATATGAAGTCATTTGCGACCACTATTAATTTAAATATCAATACTAGTATATCTTATAACAATCTGATTTACTAAACACAAACTTATACTTCACCCTTGTGAATAATTGTAGTCCTTTAAATGGTCGATGTTTGGCGAACCAGACTCCGAGTTTTTGTTCCGGGCTCGTGACGTGTTAGCCCGCTTTTCGCAGCTTGTTCGCGCACGAGCATTCCATAGCGGCGTTGGGCGAGCGACCTCATGACGGACATCCCAGAGTGACTTAGTGGAAGGTTAAAGTGCTTGATCAACTGGCCGCTTCTCAACAAAGCGCTATTGTATTGTTTAAAGGGCTGCTTGGGGTAATGCAAAGCTGCAAATAATGTGCCTGATTAATAAACTATTGTCCTGAAGGGTGGTATTGTTCTCAAATGTGTTTTCAAATAGAATTTCGTCGAAGTTGGTTTAGAAATGTCTTGTGTATAAGGAATCATCGATTCAAAGGGGAATTATCCTCTTCCTCATCCCAAACATAGAGTCAAATTACTAATGAACTGAAGGATAACGTGATCCTCCACTTGCATCTGTGAATAAGTCATTTGGTATACTGATCTTGTGCTATTCTTCTTCATGAACATAGACTGCTGTGTTGATATTATGATCAGTGGAAATACTAATTACGAGAATGAGAGCAAGACTTCACGTACCTTTGAAACTACGTTTGATATAAACCGATTTTTTATTAGGACAATTTAAGCGAGTTTGAAGGTAACAATAACCTATTTTCTATCCTTTCATTTTTTCTCTTCTGACATGTTAATTGAAATGTCTTTTTTCTTCAGATACTCTTTTTTTTTCTTCAAAAATTCACGTAGTTTCTGGTTCGTGTCGACGCATTGACGTATTCACGGTCAACATCACAAAACATTTGGGCATTGAAATGCAAGTTAATTAAAAGTCATACTATTGATAAAAAATATCGCTTGTCGTTTAGAACGTTTGCATAACTTGGCCACACATTCAATTCGCTTTTTCTTAGTATTAATGGTTGTTTTCGTGAGCTTTTTTAAAAAGCTAAGTAGGTCAGTGTTGCTTCCATTTTCTGCTCTTCAATTATTCTAGATTTCCGCTTTTAGATTTCTACGTCCTTCTAACAGTAAACGTAGTACTAATTATTGTCTTGGAGATCTGATAATGAAATAGACGTCATGTCTCGTGGGAAGCAGTAGATGGTTGTGATAAATGCTTTATACTTTCACTGGCGCATTGGCGTGTGGCTGCAGTGAAGGCACGAGAGCTTCCGCCTTTCCAGTAGTGCATTGACCGGTAGAGAATAGAAAAGAAGTATCGGGTTTTATATTTATGAATATAAATGTAATTTTTTATATTTCAATAAAAGTTACTCATGGTTTTGTGTCACCCTTTATTAGCGGCCAATGATATAAATTTTGATTAAATAGACACAGTAAGTAAAATATTTCGTAGCGTTTATTTGAGTGTTTTCTATAAAAAATCATCTAATCTTACAAGTTATTCTTGTTGGGCGTAGTAATAAATTTCCACTTATCAGTGCACTTATTCTGCGTGAGGTGAAGATCTCAATATTTTTCTTTGCTGAGAGGAACTTTCTAAGTTATTTCTTTTTCCTTGAATTTCGAAACGTAGAATCAGTAATGATAACCGACTTTACTTCTTATTTGTAACAGATTTTGAAACACTTACTATTTTTTCTGTGGATGGCGACTAGGTGGAGGTGACTTCGTTGTTTATGCACTCACCAATTTCCACAGGCCATCTTTACTCGTCTTACGGAGCGTGCGAAGAGTGAATAACCTTGCGCGCTTGATTTATTAGTGTTTCGGAGTGAGCCAACTTGGTTTTTTCGTGTTTCCGGGCGCGTCAACAGCTTCGGTCATTAGTCCCGTAAGTGTAGTGCATGTTTGTTCTCGGGAGATGGCGGTGATCTTCCCCCGCTGGATGGCGAGATCCGGCGCCGACCTACTGTCGGCTAGTGGGGTTTCCCCCTAACCAGGACTCTCCCACCAGCAGGGCATCGCTCCTGCCGGGGCAATCTCTAAGCTCCAGAGCGGTCTCGAAATGGTTTATCGTGGAAAAGGGCGAGAGGATGACAAAAATGCGATGTGCCCGTTTGGAATTCCCTGGATTTTCAGAAACCTTCGGAAAGACGATCGAACCATACTATTCTTCCAGGCACTGAATTGATTTCTAACTCATTCGTCCTGCCCCACAGGATCGAACCGTTGACTCGAGAGGGTCAGTGATTCAGTTGATACTGGCAACGTTCGTGAACTTAAAAGGGTTAAAGCATTTTTCTCGTTTGGTATCTTTTGTATGTGAGATATGCGCCACTTGTGTCTGTTTTAACCAGTATTCTCCAACACAGCAGTATAATATATCTAATAAGCGAGTGACTCTAACCATGTGCGTAGTTAGTCATATGTAAGTAAATTTATAGTCACGGGAGAAAGTACACTGAGTTGTCATCCGTGTGTTGTACTTTCATTTATCCAGTGTAATCGATAACAGAAAACTACACAACGACTACTAGATTCTCTCGCATGATTTGACTTTAAGCTATGTCAAAATCTGCACGTGAGATCAACCTAGATCCTCCCTCGAGACTTCAGTGACATACCTGATGCCCAGAGATCACGGATTTTTGAAAAGACAAGGTGTTTGATACGCTCCTTCAGTAATTCTTTAACTTAATATATTAAACTGGAGGGATTAAACCAATAATGGTCGCTGCACTAATGCCGAGTTTCTAAATCTTTGGTGATTTTGGAAGGTCATTACTTTCTGACGCAAAACAAAGCTATAGTAATAAGTGAAATGAATTCAGATGTGGCTCACTCAATAATTGTGAGTAATAGAGCAATTATCTCTACTAATTAAATATTAAATAAAATATTTTTATTCAATAAGTGCACGAAATTAGATTTATACATAGATATTGGGTTCCCAGCAGATGGGTGACATTTGTTTGAATATATATATAAATAAAATAAATCTTAATGAATCAACAAATTCAAAACTGTCTTAAATAACATTTTACTTACAATCGATTTATTTTTCCTTAAATCCGATATTCCTTTTGAAGCAGCTATTTTGAATTTCATGAATTTTGTATTTAGTGACTTCAAAATAGTACTTAACCATATTTCTGCGCATATTGCTTCATTTTCAAGCTTCAATTCTGAATTTTGATATTTCATTCCGATAATCGAAATCAGCGATCATGCCATTTTATACATATTTCTACGCACATTGGGCTCATTTTTATGAATCAGTTAGCCATTTTTGAAGCCGCCATTTTGAATTTTGAAATTTCATTATGACATTTGAAATCAATGACCTTCAGAGCCTCATATGTATATTTTATATGCATTTTTTTTTGTTTTTAAATGGGTCGATCCGTCATTTTGAAGGCGCCATTTTGAATTTTGAAATTTCAATGATATTCTAATTCAGCGACCTCAAAACCCCTTGATACCAATTTTACGCAAATCCACTGACATTTGCAATTATGACAAGTTTTAGGCCCGATTCAACCAGTGTAGAGCGGTCTTCCGGAATATGTGGTAGTGTAGTGCATGTTAGTGTAAGTGTGTGTGGAAGGGAAGGGGAGAGGAGAGAACAAAGAAGATCGCGCGATCCGTGGCCCGTTTGTTAGGGTACTGCTCCGGCATTCGCCTGGTGTTGTTCGGAGAAACCACGGAAAACTACCGATCAAACCAGCCGGCCGCTAGAATTCTCCTCCAGACGGCGACTGAATTCGACCTAGCTGAAAAGCTAATGTCGAAAATCCTGCCGCCATCAGGACTCGAACCTTGGACCTCCCGGTCAGAGGCGCTGCAGTGACATCAGTTGATGCACTGAGCTACCGCTCCCGGTGCCAACTGGTAAGGTCATTAGTCCTGGAAGTGTAGTGCATGTTTTTCCTCGAGATGTGGTGGTGATCTTCTCTCGCTGGATGGTGAGATCCGGCGCCGACTACTTGTTCGCTCGCGGGGTTTTTCCTAACCAGGTATCTCCCATCAGCTGGGCACCGCCCCAGCCAGAACAATCTGTAAGCCCCCGAAAGGACTCTTACAATGTGGTAGTGTAGTACATGTGTAAGTAAAGTGTGAAGATAGTACACGAAAGAGGAAGGAAAGATAGCGCACATTGAGTTGTCATCCGTGTGTTAGGGTACTGCTTTGCCATTTATCCGGTGTTAATCGGAAACACCAAGGAAAACTACCGAGCAACCGACTACTAGAATTCTCCTCAAGGCAGTGATTTCGACCTAGTGTAGCTAGTGTCCAAAATCCTGCCACCGTCGGGACTCGAACCGTAGGTCCTCCCGGTCAGACACCCTTCAGTGACATCACCTGATGCCCTGAGCCACCTCAACCGGTATTTTTTGCGAGAAACAAGAGCGAGCAGACGGTGTTTGATACGCGTGCCTGTGGCCACAGCTCGAATTCTTCACCACTTCAATTTGGGGTTAAAACAGCCAGCGGAAACACATTTTCGCGTGAACAATGGTCGCTGCACTAATGCCGAGTTGATCCTATATCGGCGTGTTTGCGGAGGCAGTGGTGTGATGCGGAAGGGTCCAATTAATACAGTTTCGTGCGCAAAAACCAATATCTGTTTCCGTTTTATAGTAATAGAGTGACAAATGAAGTGGGCTCTCGAGCGGATGTGGGCTCCACTAATGAAATGTGCGAGTAATAGAGAGCGCATTGCATCGCTCCATAACGCTAATTAGAGGGGCTCTTCAGGTGCATGTTAGATGAAATTGAAAGTATGTGCAGTTGTATGTAGATGAAAGAGGAGAAATGTAATGTTTAACTTTCGATTTTGCGTTGGTGGAGTCAACTGAATAAAACATTCATTCCAGCACTTTTAAAGGTTCATATGATCGCTAATGGCGCTTGTAGACCTTTCAGGGAAAAAATGAACTGCGAAATAACGTTGATGTAGCATTCTAATAAACATTTATTCTGTTTTTGGCGCACAATGTTTCGTTTTTTTCGCAAAATTATATAACCTCAGAGATAATTATTGATACTTCCTGGTATTCATTGCGGGAAGGCTGTATCACATCACAAATACATCACATTAGCCATTTAGATTTCTTGAAGCTTGGAAACTCTTGAAATTTATTTCTGTTAAATGAGATTTGAATACATGTTAAGTAATTTTAATATTTTAATGATACATTTTATGTAATTGTAAATAACATGCAGATTAAACATAATATTTATGGTTTAACTACTTCAAAATATTGGACATGGCTTCTTGAAACGAAAAAGTATCAAAATAGGTATTCGATTAACTTCTTTACGAATCATTTTTATTTTCAAATTCATGTAACTCGAAATATTTTTTATGTAATTATGAGTCATTAATGGCATGCTCAATTCTCTTTTTAAAATTGGCAGACGTTTTACTTGGTTGTAGATATACTTTTTTATCACAGTATTATTTATTCCTAATTGGTTTCCTGAATAAATGATTTGAATATTTTTGCGCTTAAAGTCGTGAGAAATCTCTTTTACATTCCAAGTATTCTTTCAGCTTAAAGCGGCAATGTGTTCGGCCCCCTTGCGTCCTTCTGTGCCTTGTGGGCGGGTCTTCGAGCGATGCATATCCGTTATCTCCAGCAGACTGACCACCGAGTGTACTCTCGCTGCTCTCTTTTTCAGTAAATTATAGAAAGAGTTGGCGAGGCCCAGAACTGAAATTTCTCCGCTTGTGGAATATTCAGGGCGTTGCGTGGCATGTAATTTTAATCCGTGGCGACAGCGCCAGCAAAGAGGGCACTGGGCGGGCGTTCGAGTGGCGGCGAGCGACCTCGCGGGATGAGCCTCGCGGCCGCCGCTGCATAGCGAAGCACCCGGCGCTCTGCGGCCGCGGCGCGGGGCCTAGCGGTGGGAATTGTGCATTTAGCGGAAGCGCAGCGGACTAGTTCGCGGGGAGGGAGGGGAGTGACAAACGCCCGGGACGTGTGTTGTCGGGGCGGGGGAGGGCGTTTCCCCAGTCGAATACTGTGGGGACATCCGTTTTGTTTGATTTTTTGGGTATTACAATTTTGAATCCCAGTTGGGTAGCTTCTGGGCTGATAGTTTGACGTTCGCATAATTGATATGCGTGTACAGGCCTGTGAATGTGACGGGAAAATCAGTGTTTCGCTTCTCTTGATTTCAGTGTCTCAAGAATTGTGTATATTCATGAAATAACTTTCTCATTAGTGTGGGGGAGTGGGTAAGTGTGCTCTGGCACTTGTCTAAACTATTTGCAAGGTTTACTTTATTCCATGGGTGTTAATTGATATTATTACTCAGCATTGTTCAGTAATCAATTTTTGTTATTATGATATATATATATATATATATATATATATATATATATATATATATGCATCTTTTATAAATGTTTATCTATGTGTACCAACTTAATTTTTTATTGCACATGTGTGTGTAATTCAGTAATTATAGAGGAATAATAGCATCAAATTAAAGAAAGCAAATATAAACACAACATAAATGACAGGAACAGGCATCAATGTTTTATCGAAATAAAGAGAAAACAGCTGGTAACAATTAGCTTTGATCTCCTCATACGTAACTCTAATTTCAATCGCACGATAGTGTGACTATTTTTATCTTTCATTAACTTCTTCAATATTCTTCCGCGTAAAGAATTTCGTTCAAGTGTCGCGTTAACTCTCGCTAAGGGATAATACCAACACATTATTGATTGGGCTATTTGTGGAGAGTACATCGATACTACACTTAAAGATTTTAATCCAGGGTATTCTTGCAAGTTATTTGGCACGCTGATCATACGAACCTTTTACAACTTTAGTCTATGTGTATACACGTTGATTACTTACTACATTTCTGACTTTCTCTCTTGTCAATTTCATCAAGTCGTCAATTATCAGAAGACGGCTTCACGGGATATCTGTGTGCTTTTGACGAACGCCACTTTTCTGTTTTCCTACGTGCGGCCACGTTCACTACTCAGGGTTGTTTTTAGTACCAATTTCTACTACCCCTCAAAACGTGCCGTTCTCTTACCGCCCTGTATCGCTACCTTCAGACTCCCTCGTCTGCCTTCGAACTGTGCGCTATATCTTGTGTTGCTCTCGAATTCTCCCCTTCGTTTTTCCCGCTCTCTTCCACACACTTGATCTTGTTTGCCACTCGTGCTTTTCACGGTCGCCCGCACGCTTCGCCTTCCCCTGCTGCAGAGGAGTGCATCTGCGCGCCGACGCTCACGCACGGCGCGCTCTCGCCAGCCGCACGCGCAACGGCTTCTCTGGAGCCGGATGAGACCGATGGGCGTGGCGGGAGGGGGGAGGGAAGAGGCGAGGAGGTAAGAGTTGGGCGGAGCGGCGGGCCCTGCCCCTCCCCGCGGGGGCCGTTGTGGAGGCGGATTTCCCGTCGCATCGAGTTCTCCGAACGCTGCATTGCGACGCAGTTGACGAGGCGGCCTTGACCCCGCGCGGTCGGCTGCGGGCCTCGCCCGCCCGCCCCGCCCCGCCCGCCGCCGCCCCGCCCGGCCCCGCCCCGGCCCGCCCCGGCCCGCCCCGCCCCGCCCCGCCCCCCCCCGCCCCATCCCGTGCCGTGTACGCGTTGCGCGCTTCGCCCCCGCGCATTGGGCCCGCAGTCGACGTAGTGTTACAAAAGAGAATCTCTTTCTGTTTTGATTTAGTTATTTTAGATTCAGCTTCCAGGTTGCAGTTGTTTTTTATTTAATGGCAGTATGATTGTCTCATTGTATGTTGTTTCAAACATTGTTTTTCTCGGGAAATGCTCTCTTGCGAAGTTAGAATTTGCTCTGTTGTGATTTAGTGACTTAGATTCAGCTTCGAGGTTGCAGTTTTTAAATTTAATCGAGGTATGAGTTTGTGTTTCATTACATGTTGCTTAAACCATTATTTTGGGAGACAAAGAAAAATACTTTTACGCGCTGTTGACGCGTTCTTAAGGTAAAATGTTAAAACTACGGTAAATCGTGTTTAAATTGTGACATGCAAATAAAAATAAAGTAGTATTATCGAAAGTATTTGCTGATCTACTTCTCCTCGCCCTTTGTGCGAAGAAATGTTAAAACTTGACCTTCAGTGATTTCGACAAATCCTTCCGTACTCATTGAAAAGAAGTAAAAGTCAACAAATGTAACATAGTTTTTATGTAACATTTGACATAAATTTTAAAATTTTATATTTCTTTCTGTATTTGGTGTTCATATTGATATTGCGTGAAATACGAATTTACGAAAATAACCCTAGAACAATAGGTTTATCTGTTAGCTCAGCTGATATATTCAAAAGTTATTATTTAAGGGATACTTATGGATTTACTCTGAACATGATTAGATACTACAAATCCTCCCATAGGGGTTGTGGGAAAGAGAAAACAATTCGACTTCGATATTTTTACATGAGGAAAGCAAACGTTTTAAATATTTGTAATTGCGAATAATTGTACATTGTTAATTTGTTTCCAGTTATCTACGTGTCAAAAAGAAATGGTGAACGTTATTAGTTAAGTGTTCCTTACGGAATAATTCGATGCAATAAGATATTTTGTTATTGTAAACTCTGCCAAATAATTCGCGATAATAAAAACGATCTGACGTCGACAATTCATGATGACAAAATCTTAATAATTATAGTTAAAAATAATTCAATATTAAGTTATGTTAGATTACATACGAGGCAAAGATAATATTCTTTTAGAAATGGATAATGAAAGTGCATTCTGTTTCTGTAGAAATTCCATTTTTGGTCTTGATAATTTATATTTTTTACAATAATTCACCACGTCATAATGTACACCAACGTTTTTGACGCATCATGTGTGCTACTGCGCCAAAGTATGTTTGTAGGCTGAGCAGCGGCCCTCAGGAGAAAAGTTACGGGGCATCGCCTTGGGTCCAAGTTGCACCTTGTCCGCGGACGCCCCGCGTCGCGCCAGGGCAGTCTAAGGAGCAGGAATCCAATGAGCGCAACGGCAGTAATGAACCCGGACGGCCCAAGACCCCGCGCCCCGCTCTCTTCCCGAGTAACGGCGCCCAGTTATTTGCTTACTGCTTTCTGCAGAGTTTCGTGTAATCTAAATTATTCAGAGATGTGGGGCTTTGGAGCGCGACGAAGGAACCTAGCAGAACTCATCCGTTCTCAAGTGTTTAATTAATGGGGCGGCCGCGCAAAAACTTCTCCCTGGCCCTCGGAACTGCGCCGCGGGGGGCGGCGTGGGGCGGGGCCGCGTCGCGACGCGAGGCCGCACCACGCGGCTCTCGGCGGCCCACGTGGGCCCGGAACGCACACACGACTTCCATCTCTGCAGCGGGTTAGAGGCCGGAGGGACATCCTCAGCCTGGGAACGGTTTCAGATACTGAATTTTCGCACCGAACCGTCATGCAGAGAATGTTCATTGGCAAAGAAATAATGTTCCAATCAACGTTTCTCCCTCTTCCCCATTCTTATGAGGAGTGTAGAAAAAATCCAAGCACGAGAGAAATGCTATTCGTGTAGAACATGTTCCGGAGAGTGAATTATTGCTGAAACTGAAAAAGTAGGAGAATTCCTGCTTTTTGAGTTTCAGCAATAATTTAATTTTAATGTTTCATTTAAAAGGATCATGAGAAGTATCTTGCATGTGTATCTTCCAAAATCCATTTTGGACTCTTATAAATGATTTGGAGAAAACGTTTTTTATCATGGGGAGAGTAATGAAGAGGAGATTCCTACACATTTACGTATGTATTACATTGGAAAACTGCAGCGTCTATGCGTAAGCAATACATAGCAGCAAAATTGTTTTTATAACAGACAATATTTCTTAGGAATTTTGTAGAATTCTTTATGTCGTAAAAACACATTGTAAATGTCTATTTACTCTTCACTTATTTAGTTTAAAGTAGTTAAAATTAGAATCTCAGATACTTCAGACTAATAATTTTGATCGAACGAAAGCTTTTATGAGAAATAAAGTAGCCGTGAAACTCTTATAAATTTTATACAGTTTGTGTTTCTAGAAGAAAAGAGAGTATTGAAATTCATAATGCTGCAACTTAAATATTGTTTTCGAAACTGGGTAGAATAAATGCATTTGATCATTTGTGCTTTGAAAACTGCTGTCGAAACGAAGTCTTTCATAACGGATTTTTTTGTTTATAATTCCCAGTGTATACCATATATTTTAAATTTCCATTTCCATCTAATCGGTTCCTGGGATATTCTGTTCTTGAATAAAAGCTGTAGTTTTCCTGACTAATGCGTGCGTGAAGTACCGTAGGAATGTTACGGTGATTTGATGAGAACATACTATGTTGGAAGTGCGAGGTTAGAGTACGTCTCGATTCCGCTCTTAGCAAATGATGTAGCAGTTGATGTGTGTCTTTGTGAATACGCATCTGAGCATTTGCCGTCCGTAGTGTGCACAGACTCGCTCTTTAACGCGATGCATTTGACTGATTGGATCGCGAAGTGGTCCAATCCACTTCCGCCTCGAGTGTTGCTTTTTTTGTAGGATGAAAACATTTCCATCTGTGCTGGAGGAAACCGCACTGTGATGACAAATGTGTTTCAGACATCTGGCGAGCGTCTCCAGAAAGAGCAGAAAAGCCTCGACGCTTTTACGTTGCCAAGTTACAAAAACATCTTGCGTACGAACAGCCGCCGAGTAGTGAGTGGGGCGCTTGCAGCCTTCTCTCATTCAGAGAAGCTATTTGTAGTTCTTGTCTGCAAGCTGCGTCCATATCCCTGATAAAAAAAATTGCGAGGAGCTGTAAATTTTCTTGTAACATTTCTCTTATCGTCGTGAAAATTCGAGTCTATATTGACTGCACGAGGATATGTTGATTATTCACATCTGAGTTGGCTTCTTTTGAAATATATTAGTTAATTCATTTCTCTCTCCTTTTTGTTCATTCATCAAAGGCAGCAGTAAGCAGATTTTACCTAATTATTAGCGTGTTGTTGTTTCAAAAATATTCATTTAATTCCAGCAAGGTTATATTATTAGCAACCCAACTAAAAAATAAATTATTTCAAGCCATTTAATGTTTTTAGAGAACAGAAAATGCGTCATTCTCTCAGCCCGGCACAAATTACTGAATGTCCAAGCCACTCGCAAACACATTAGGAACGAATGAACAATATTTAGCTCTCTGTCGTATAAACAAAACGACATGCAGATGATGCATTTCTGTTGTGGAGTAATATTTCGCAGAGGACATCGTGTGTAGTGAGCAGAAATATACATGTAAATCGCGTCATTTCGTCATTCCTCATTGTGTCGCGACGGGCGTTGTTCGTCGGTCGCGGAGCGCGGAGCGGCGCTACCACCCGCATGGGCGAGGCCTGCCCGCCGCCACCGCGGGCGCAATTTGTTTCTGCAACGTAGTTTGAGAGGTAGCCGTGCAGAGCGCAGCACTCACAGGCGAACGCAGCGACTCATTGGCAACATCATTGTGCCCCTAATCAAGCAGCATTGAGCGCCACTCGCAAACAGGCGGCCAGCTGGGTCGGAAACATAGTGTCTGAACATTGAGCCCAGTGGCAAGCACGACGTCGCCTCCCCTCCCATTAGCGAAGAGAGAACGGGGACCTGGCGTAATAATATCCATATTGTGCTACGTGCTATGAATTTTGTGAAACTTACGAATACGAATTTTTCATTTCATATGCAAATTTGCTACTGAAGAGAATGCTCAAAATGGCATGTTAAAATCTATTCACTAGCTGCTGGTTATCTTTCTAAATAGTATCTGGTTACCTTTATATACTTTTATAAACGTCAAAAAGCTCATGGTGCCTGATTTGACATTCTTAACGGTAATTACGTGCGTGTTGTGTTGTATTTAGTGAAGCATTGTATACTGAGGATGGAAAAGTAAATTACGTTACTGAATGCGCCTTTTTAAGATATTAGGTAATACGTATGCATTGCATAAATTCTACAAAAGCTTATTTTGAAGTATCGTTTTAATAGTTACTGTGATTATATCTACACTAGTTTGTTTTAATATTTTGTGATGTATTACGACACATTTATTATACACTTCATTATGGGATCTTCTCTTCTACATAACTGGTCCTATTTAGTTTCGGATAAAAAATACAGATGGTTGATTTCTTCCTCGGCAAGTCGACAGCGAAACTGTGAAAACATAAAACCATATTACCTTCTAAATATGAAAAACGTTTGTGGGACTAATGGGTTTTTAAGAAACCACATTAAACCTTTCTGGCCCATTTCCTTCTTATAACTTTCATCGTCGTCTTTCAATTCTTGCATCGAAGATTACCTGAGACACGCCATTCATGACTTGAACGAGCCAGTCGTCGTGGGCGTGGCAGTTAGGTGTGCCATTTAACTGGAGAGCAACTCGACTTCATATCCCGCGGAGGAGGACAAAGGAAGTACGGCGCCTCACGCGGCCCGCCTCGCGCCACCGCCGCTTCTTCTTCTTCTCCTCCTCCTCGCTTCCCCTGCGCTCCGTTTCCGTTAATTAAAACGCGCCTTCTTCCGACGCCGAAGCGCCGTTGCACTGATGCCCATTAAATAAATTAAAGGGAATATTAAGCGACGGTGGAGGCCCGGGCGCTCGCCATCTCGGCTTGCGGCCCGCCCCGCCCCGCCGCACCGCACCGCGCCGTGCCGTTGCGAATCCCTCTAGCCGCTTCCCAGTGCACCGCGCCCACTGCCCCCCCTCCCCGGTGACTTCAGATTACAATGGGACCTCCCGGCGCCCTGCGCTCCACTCCCGCGTTTCCTTCGCGGTCGCGCCGTTCGATTCCGCATCGACTGCTCCGTTCTGTTTCGACGTCGCTTTGTCCTCGCAGTTCTCACTCCTCGCTGTTGTCCACATTGTTTCTACCCTAGTCCTGCGTACTGAAAATCGTGGGTATGTTGAAGCGTCTTCGACGTGGTGCAAGGAAAATTTAACGTGTTTTCATACCAAAAAGATCGTTTTTCTCTGCATACATTTTGAACACTGGTAAAGACCTGATGATTTTTTCGGTTAGTTGCATTTAAGTTTTGTTTCTGTTAAAATATTTTTTTTCTGAACGTAACTTTGAAAATGAGTTTTTCATTGAGCATGAGTGAATGTGATATTTTTCCAGCAGTTTCCACTTGATAGTTTTTTACTATTACGAAAGTTTCTGTTGTATTGATTATCTTTTTCGGAGGGCTGATGTAATATAATGTAATACAATGATTGGCAATTTGCTTCGCTGAAAGCGAGCCAGAAATCACGAGGGCTGCGTGAGGTTCGCGGAAAGTACGGCGAACGGCGGCTGCACGTGGTGCTTCGTGGAAAGCGGGCGTGCTGGCGCAGCGGGCGCTTCGCGGAAGCGGGCTCTCGTACGCAGAGGGCGGCTGCGGCACGGCGCGGCGCGCGAGCGGGCCCGGAGATGGCCGAGCGCCGCCGATTCGCAAGTTGGGCGCGCTGTCAGAGGAGCGAACTTTGAAGAGTGTGTTTGCCGGGTGAAAGCATGCTGTTTGAAAACGCCCTTCTACCCCCGTTGTTGGTCTTTCGGTGACGCCCGTGATGCAGGGAACGACACGGACATGTGTTGAAATGATGGCTGTCGACGGGGAGGGGGGGCTAATTTTTTTTCGCGTGCCCGCGCGTTTCGCACAGAAGGGCAATCGGGATGTCGCATTGTGTGCTTTATGCGTTGTTTGCGCTGCGCCGTGGCCGCGGGCGTGGGCGTGGCCGGGGAGGGGGCGGGGTGGGCGAGGGCGTGAGGTTAGCGCCCCGTGCGCTGCTCGCCATTTGTCGTTTGGATTTGTTTCGTCAAACTTGATGGGAGCGTTGGAGCCGTTCCAAGGGAACAGTGAACTCGTTGTATTTGTCGTCCACATCTCTGACGGATGTGGATAGATACTGGCTACCCACTGGTTGTTACAAAGTGAATTATAACCCTTGGAGTATATCCAGTTCCTTGCCTGACACCCGCTTTGGATCATTTATTCGCGAATCACATTTGTTCCACCATTGCAGCCTTTTCATTTGATTCCAGAGTTGAATTCCTTTTTGTCGTTATACCGAGCTTCCCAATAGAATAAAGTTTAATTTGTTCAATGACAGCGATAAAAAGACATTTCCATAGATTGTAGTGAAATTATTTTCTATGATCACGCTGCAACACGCATAACATATAACCGACGATTAACAAGGCATATACGGTGTTCTTAAAAATCTATAAAAATTAAAACTATTGAACGCCATGCTATCTTTTGTCGTGTAAATACGGAGCGTAGTAGACATCCCATGCGTGGGAGAAAACTAAAGGAACTTTTCATCTTTGAGTCAACGCTTCAAACTTTCGAAGAAGTTCATTATCTCCATAATTAGTAATCAATTATCTCTGAAGCACCAGTTGTAGACCACGAAGAGGTAACCGCAAGAGCAACTTCGGAAGTCCAGATGCTTTTCGCCGATGAAGGAGGAGCAATTACCAGAATACTTAGTAGTTAATTGGAATGCGGTCAACTTGCAATGTAGAATAATTATTTTGTTTTACTTGTTTTGAAGTATTAAATGCTTGCACTGAAATATTCTACTGAAATGTTCACATTTTTATATAACTTTTAACTTTGTGGTCAAATAGAAGAAATATGATCTAATTAATGAAATTTTCTCTTTTACTTACGTGATCGAATTTCAGATATACGCTCATATACACCATGTCGAGTTAAAAATATGCGAGCGTTGCATTTGTAATCCAATTCAGTGATTACTAAAATAACCGCACTCTGAGTTACATTTGTTCCGAACATTATTTTTATGGAGAACTGCGCACCTAAAATTAGATTACAGGCCTGTGAATACGGTAGTTTGCACGCTTTGCAAACTGTTCCCGAGAGAGGGTGAGAATGTTGAATGTTGGCCTTTGGAAAGTGCGCATATCGTGCCCCTTTACTGGCGCACATGAGGAAAGGCTTTCAAGTGGTGGGCAGCGCGTGCCTGGAGCCCATTTTCTCGCTCCGCCGTCCCTGAGCTCAGGGCTGGCGTCGCGAGGGCGGGCGCCGCGCCGGAGGCCTGGACGAGGTCGCTGCTGCACTCACACCTTCCCCTGCGCCGCGCTCGGCCTGCCACCCCCCGGCTCTTCCCCCTCCCACTTCTGCCCTGTCTCGTCCCCCCGCCCTGCCTCGCCCTGCCTCGCCCTGCCTCGCCCTGCCTCGCCCTGCCTCGCCCTGCCTCGCCCTGCCTCGCCCTGCCTCGTCCTGCCCGCTCCCGCCTCCCTCCCCTGCCACGCCCTCCCATTGCCCTGTCCCTCCCTCTCTGTCCCTCCCCCCTCTCCCTGCTCTTACTCTTTCCGACCCGTCCACTTTCAATCCATCTCTCTTTTTAAATTCCTTACCGCACTTTCTGCTCCTGCTCCTCCCCAACCCCCCGGTATCCGGGCCAATCGCCTTCCCCAACCCCCTTTCGCCTCGCACCGCCATCTACGAATCCTAGAAGCGATAGTCTTCCTCACAGCAGACACTCCTTCTTCCAGTATTAATGCTGATGAAGTTGATTTGGAGAAGCAATTCAACTCGGCTTCAATTTGAGTTGATTGAGAAACTGCTCGTAGACCTGTATTAGTTATTTTTTCCTGAATCACATCAGCGCAAAGGTAATAGCTTATATCTCTTTTGGCATGATCTTTAATACTTTTTTTTGTTGTGAAATCGTATTACGGAACTGGATTTTGAGGAAAGAAAAGTGGAGGAATATTTACAAATTCATTGATGTGGACTGTAATCTTCACTAATATTATGGCACGATGCAATTAAACGTGTTAGCCATAAAAAATATTAATATACTTTATCAAAGACCTTATGTTTTGAGAATTATTCTGTACGTTTTTCGCTGGCGTTTTACGTGTTCCTACAAACATTCGTTAAATTTTAATGTTTTGTTAAAGCAGAAAGAGTGTGTAGAAAACCCGGTGGGTAAACCATGTAGATTTTGTGTCTTGTTCTAAATATTTATCTCTAGTGCGTTATTGTATATTGTTTAAAAATTTTGCTAAATAATCAATGTAACTTGTACTTTATTCTCTCTTGGTTATATTTTATCGGTTTGTTCTTTTCCCTACAGTTTCAAGCATGTGTTTAAACCTCTGAAAAGTTAAGCACTGTGTTATAAGTTCTCACGTTCATTTTTTGTTCCACATCGTTTTCGTTTAAATTTTATCGGAGCGTAGTTGCTTTTCTCTTTTTCTCTTCTAATTATTCTTCTTTCTTTTCCCGCTCATTTAACTTGTTCAACTCTCGTTTTACCTCTGTTATCCTTTGTGAACTGCTTGTTAGCGCTTTTTAATTTCCTATTACCTAGCAAATTTCTGCCTTTCCATATATTCTTAACAGATTTTCAACATCGAGTTGCGTCCCTTATCTGAATGAGAATATTCGTTATTCAACCAGTTTGTTCCGCTCTTTTAAATGCATAACGAGATCCGTAAAATTATACTTCTCTTGCTACTTTATAATTTTGGTTTCTCGCGTCACAGTAGAATTCCGATTTTCCTAAAGTGGTAATTTAATCAAGCACATAAATCCTGTTGTCTGCGAGGTCAACATATCATCCGTTTTGTAATCGTTTGAATATATGTGTGTATTTGTTTGACGTTGTCGGTGCATCTCCCCTCTCAAGTTCCCCTCGCGCCTCTTGTGCTCCTGTGATCTTGTGCCCCCATATTGCACTTGACCCTCTCGCATGACCCTCTCGACCGGCCCTTTGCATGCGCCCTGGCGCCCCCCCCCCTTATCGGCCCCTCTCCGGCCATCCTACACCCGGCGCTCGGGGCTCCCCCTCGGACGCACCTCGCCCCGGGCGCATCGGAGCGCCTCCTGCGCGGTCGCGGCCTAATTAGAAGGTGAGCCCCGCCGGCGCGGCGGGCGGGGGCGGGGGCGGCGAGGAGCCGCGGGAGTGCTGCCGTCCGCCCGCCCCGCCCCGCCCGCCCCGCCCCTCCCCCCGCACGGCCTCTGGAAAGCTGCGCCCCAAGGCTGCGATCGCACACTGCCCCAACCTTCGTATACCGACCCTTGGCCACCAGTCTTCTCTCTGTCCAGATCGACAAAAGCAACAAGTCAATTTATCCACGAAGAGAAACTTGAGATTCTGAACGTAGTAACTTGTTACATCTACTTAGATTCTTGTGATGTAATATTTGTATTTTACATCAAGTAATTTGTATACAAATCGTCTTATTTTCCGGTATTTCATTATCAATAAGTAGTAACAATCTTGCAGATGCGTTCGCTGATATAAACAAAAATACTTCTCCTCCTGAAAGCATTTGGAGTAGATTGAAATATTTGAAAAGCATCTGCAAACGATGAACACTAAAGGAATTGTTACGCAATTACAGATTTAATATCATTATCTTTTTTTGCTTCAGATAACTTTATATTTCTGTAATGAAAATCGATTGGTATCTACAATACAAATGCTGTAAAATTCTAATCGGAAATCTTGGTAACCGCTGAATGGATTTTTATGATCCTTGAGCCGTTTGAAATATAAAAATACACCCGCTGTTTTAAGTGTTTTTCCTTTCACTGCCTTAGAGAGCGATTTTCAAATAAAAACATTTCTTGTCCAAGAAATGAGTAGACAGACCTACTTATAATAAATAACTTTGTAGCAGGACTAGTAAATTCTACCCACGTCCTGAAGAACTATATTGCTATTCCATTTACATTCTTGTTGGGAATAAACAAGTCTTGGCGAAGGAAGGAAATTGCTGTTTAAATGCTCTGTGAGATTCTATTATATTGAAATCCGTGTAAATGATTCCCAAGGAAACTATTTGTCGAGTATTGCATTATTATTATTATTATTATTATTATTATTATTATTATTATTATTATTATTATTATTATTATTATTAATGCTTTTCGGATCGTTTTCTGAATTTCAATATTTTTCTGCAATTTACTTTGTATTTCAGACCAATGCTATAAACGTATGGGATTTTGTCGTTTTTCTTTCTCGTTTTACTTGGCTTTATTTATATCGGATGTAGTTCGTATACAATGGCTGCAAAACCAAAATAACTAAGTCTTGTGACAACTGTTCTTGGTTAGGGTTGGGGGAATCGAATTCCGCTCAAGGCGTGATTATTTTCACGTTGTAATTGCAGGTAATTGCAAACTGGAAAGGCAAACCATGGTGTTTCATCATGATTCATCAGTTCTTCAAACCTCTAATCTTTCATTATGATTCATCATTTCAACATTTTTTAGGGAAAAATAAATATCTGTTGCTTCAATTTGTTCACCAATATCGAATTAAGAATTTGATTTGAGAAGAACATAAGAGAAGACTGAGCAATCAGCTTTTCTTATTCACATCAATAAGCTGTAGAACACATTTAGAATAATCGTCTTCAGTATTGACGTACGGGGGTAATATAATAACGATTGTGCGGTTGTTTGTATATTTGTCTCAGTGTTTCTATGTGCAAGCAGAGTCTTGAATAAGAACGATTTCGGTCTGTCAGTTATTATAAGTCCATAAATAGCTCTTGGTGATACATTACCACGAAAGTGATTCAGTGTCTGGCTGGTGTATCAATTTCAATCGTGCGGCAGTCCATTAATCCCGGAGAAGAAGTCTGAACCTTCAGCACCATCTGGAACTACCACCAGTGGCAATAAATACTGTCACTTAAGAAGACATTGTAGTGCGTTTGTTCCCCAGAAGCTGCGAGCTACCCGTCCGGGCACATTACACTTGGAGAGCGTTTCCGCGTCATTTCCTTTCTGGCTGCGAACACTCCCCGCGCGCCAGTCAATCCGGCGTCCGCGCAGCGGGCGAGGAAGGGAGGACGGGACCCGAGGGCGAGGACACGTGGCGCCGTCGCGGCGGGAGAATCGACTCCCCACGTGCGCCCCTCCCGTCGGACCACCGCCCCCCACCCCCACCCCGCTCTTGCCCGTGAATGCGCCGATACCGACTAGGGGATATAAAGTAATTTTATTGTTGTCCGCTGTTCCGTATTACGAGTGGATCGTAAATTTATGTTTGCATTTTGATAATGGATTGTGGTGCTAATGTAGCTCTCGCGCGCCGTTACTGCCGTTTTATTCCGTCGTAGGCGGTGGCGACACTCGCCGCGCGGAGTGCTGCGCCTGTTCTCATCTCCGCGGCGGTGCGTGTTGACAGCTTCACTTTGAATTCTGCGTTCCATCAGGGTTTGTGGGATTCGTCTTCGGTAGCACTTCAAATTGTGCATACCTTTGGAATACCCACTCTCCCATTAGCAATTGTTAACAATTCTAATCAGAAGCTAGCGGTTTCTGGTTATTCCATATTATGCCTAAAAACTTTCCCTGATGAAAAAAAAACACACTTTCACACACAAAAATTGAATGATAACTAATCGTTTGAAATTTTTAGACCTTTTAAAACTATTGTTATGATTATCTGATCTCTTTTGAATTGGTTGATTTATTGTCTGTAATTTTATTTGGCGATATCGCAGTAACTTGCTTCCACTGTTCCTGAGACTGAAAAAATGCAAGATCGTAAATTACACGTTTCGCATTATCCTAACTTGAACCTACAATACGATTTCTCTGGTAGTCATTAGAGCTTATTCATGTCGGGAGTATCACATCTTTATTGTGCGATGCGCGTTAATAAAACAGGCTGAGACCATCATGCAATCGTTTCGCGCGGTGAAACGGCCAGCGCTTGGCTACGAGCGCATCCAATGCAGGCTCGTCGTTCAGGAAGCGCCTTGAGCGCGGCAGGCGGCGGCGACGGGAAACACTGAGCGGCCACGTGCTTCCGAGCCCCTTGGCTGCCGCAATCAGCAATGCATTATGAATGCCCCTGCCGGCCAAATATGGTAATGTCTGCTATACATATTTGATGTTCCAAAATACCAATAAAAGCAGTGATGAATACAAAGCTGGCGTGACCGGCGTGGGGCGGCGATGGCTGTTTGCCCGTGACGGCTCTAGTAAGCGATCTGGGGACGCAGGCATTTCATTCGTTCTGGCCCGTTTCAAGTAACTTTATTGGGTTATTCTCATGTTTGTAATGCATTACATCTCGAGAGTTGACATGTGTATTTTTCAGATATTTATTTGGCTTTAAAAAATCTAATTAAACATAAACGAGATTGCAGTTTGAAACAACTCCAATCCTTTTTCAATTCTTCGTCAAAAGCTGTTATTGGTTAAAACAATTTTTTAGTAGTACATAAATTTCTGTTGAAATTTCAAACTATTTTACTTACATCATATCGTATTAGTTCATGAATTAAAATGTGACTTAAAATATCTCGAGGTGATAAAAACAAGTTAAGTTCCAAATAAGTTTTAAATATGAAAACATCATGCTCTTGGCATTCATTGTTTCAAATTATTTCACAATTTGTGAAATGAAAATATTTAAACAATGGCGTCCTATTAATCCGAATATACCTATATATTTTGACATTTATTACGGAGATATGTCATGTCGTTTCCATCGGTTATCATCCCAGCCCAGAACCCTCATCTTGTCACCCGCTCGTGTCGGACCGAAGGTAACGGCTCGCTGCGCGGGGCGTTGGCGAAATGTCTCGCGTGGGGCGCGGTCGACAGGCGCTCAGCGCGGGCCTCGGGGAAGCGCCTGCTCGTCGGCGGCCATCTCGCCATCACTAATGCTGTCCGTATTGCCGGCACTTGACTGCGGCCCCACTCCCCGTCCCCCTACGCGGTACTTACTACTGTATTCGGAGCGCTCGTCAAACTGGGTATCTCTGATACGGGCGGAATTGCTGCAGACGTTAATTACACGCGCTTAATAGGTGTGGCCTGCTTTTACCAGCGATATGTTAACCGAGGAGTCTGCGGGACGTGCACTCAACTACTCTGAATATCTCCTTTCCTGTGATGTGTATTATGTTTGGTTCGTTCGGGTGTATGTGTTACAAATAATAATTACGTAGTATTATGTATACGATACAGTATATTGTATATATTGTATACGATACAGAGAAGCTTTTAGGAGCTTTGGAGAAAATTGCAGGTTTTACTTTGCATGAAGTTGTCGAAAATCTACGATATGAGTTCATTTATTGTCTCAATAAAAAAAAATTAACTTATCTACAAGCTTTGCGCGGTGTTTAATTTTCGAATTGCGAGCTGCAGTAAAAGGAAAGGAGAAAAGATTACAACATTAAAAGTATATTTGGCACTTTATGAATTGATTAAACAAAGTTAAAAGTGTGAGAGCATCCTAAAACACCAAGTAACTAAGGAAACAACAAGAACTTACAGGTAATACAGGTTACCTTATTAACTTAACTTATACGGCAGTTAAGTAAATTTATTAATTTAACTGGCGTATTAAATAGAAAGCTGTCATCAGGACGTTATGAGAATTGATCCTCGTTGTCTGCCGGTAAAAAGCTTTTCTCAAGTCGCTTGAAGTACCTTGTGAGCGCGCTGTGTTTGCAGTTGCTGTTCGCTGCTCCGTACTTCTTTGAGCGCGTAGGCTCCGAGCGAGCGCCGTGGGCCACAGAAGCCTCGCGCGAGCTGTACGCGAGCGCAGGTGGCCCTGCAATTACTTCAGAGGGCGCTGCACCGCCGCCGGTAAGAAAAGTAGTTCGGCGTGCTATTTAATTATGTCGTCGCTTGTTTTCTTCGAAACGTTCCGAGTAGGAACTTCTTTCGGAAGAGTAATTGCTTTTCAGTGGCGTCGCAAGGTCTGTAATAAGTGGTACTTAAGTCGTTGTACTTGTGAAGCAGCCTTTCTGCAGACAAAAGGTCACGACGGTAATTTGGAAGCGTTGTTAAGCCGGCGGAGAATATTTTCGCTTCCTTTGCTATTTCGCTGGAAATTCCTATGGTTGCTCTGCAACGCCCGTCGGGTCGGGCGCGGTCGGTCTCGCTCGGCATCGGCAACGATAAAGGTCGCGGCCTCATACAGCAAATGGGCCGATGAAACCAGCCCGCGAGGAAATGGCCGATGGATGGGTGATGATGGAAAATAATGGGAGAGCGGAGCGAAGTAGGGGTTGATGGAAGCGTTGTTCGCGTCGGTAGTATAGTCAGTAGTAATTTCAACGCTGGAGGAATGGAGAATGGAAGAGATTGAGGAGCGGGTTAGGAGGAACGGGGAACGGTGAATGAGGCAATGAAGAGAGGAGAGGTATGGGAGAATCGGCCCGAATGTGAAGAGATGTGGGAGTGATGGCTACCATACGCGTTGGAGACATTAGTTCGAACAAGTGACAGAGTCGATGGGGTGGTGGCGATGGATTCGTTCTACTAGACTAGAAAAGCAGGGTGTTTATACGCCGTCAGGAGAGGGGTTCTGTGAGTGGGTGGTGGAGCGAGTGGTTGAGGCAGCTGTGGCGCTTCTGCTGCCACTTGGCGGAAGTGAAGACTTCTCGCTGCGGTCGCAGACGAAACAAATACCGTGCGCAGTGACTCCCCTCCCTTTTGCCTCCTCTCCTTCCCGCCGTGGGGGTTCGGCATGGCCTCGTGGTCCACGCCACGGTTTTTATCCATCACAGTCTCGAGTGAGAGATATTACAAGGACTTGCGACGGCGTGTTAGGTGAAGTTCACGAACGTGATTAGCTGGCTTCCCAATTAAACTTGTTATAGAGAACTCGTGAAATACGTTGGTTGTTCAGAAAACCGATTGTTATTCACTGTTCGGTCTTTTAGTATTCAGGACTGTATGCGTGTTTTACGGATTTATTTCTGATTATGCCGAATATTCGAAGGGATATATTCTTTATAATTTATTTCATAAAAGAACGGGTGGAGATTGGAAAATCGTGTTTTTAGAACTAACCAGAAGCTTTGTTTCGGAAGAATGTTCTAAAACAATTAGAACATATCTTTGTTTCGGAAGAATGTTCTAAAACAATTAGAACATATAATATGGCTATAATATCGAATTTTTGCTGCGCCAAGTTGTTTGTTGTTGTTAGTTTTTCGAGTAATGATAATGCACCGCGTCATTTGAAAGTTATATATTTCCTCTTAATTCATTTTATTGGTATACGTTACCTTTGATAGGCTTTGTTTTGAATAGTTCACAAGAGATGTAATATTCAGTTTCTTATTTTCTGATTTCGACTAGAGTGACGTTTAGCGCATGATTTCTACGAGTACATCGCGGTGCAAAGGGTGGAAGTCGGTAAAATAAAACAAACTTGTAGCCATCGCTGACTTCATTTTCATCTCTTCTCAAAATACAAAACAAAACAAAACAAAACACGAAAAAACCTGTATTTCATTATGCGTAACATTAAAATGAATATGTTTGTGTTATGATGAATAAGTTTAATCTCGGATCACCGTGCGCATTGCGCATCATGAAAAAAGTGGAACATACTATGTAAAGTGAGTTTAATTGATCATTTGTTTCGTTTTAATCGCCCCCATTAATTCGGTGGCACCGCAACAGGTCTGTTACCGCAAGCGCACCCGCGGGCGACCGCCCTAGGGCGATCCTCGGCCCCCTCCAGCGCCCCTCGCCGCCCTCCGACGCCGAGTGCTCCGAGCGCGGGAACGGCAGACCGGTGCACGGTTTTCGTGTATCTTCTTTATTTATTGGGGGTTTACGAGCCTGTTACGAACTCACCTGGTTTCCCCAAGACTGAAGAGATACCCAAGTACCTAGTCTTTCAAAATTTGTCAGCAAATTTTCTTCAGATGCTCTCACGCTCAAGTTTGCGCACGTTAACGATGACGCGCACATGCCCATGCTCTTCAGAAGCGTCTCCTGTCAACAACACTGCCTCACCAAGAGGATCTGCCCTCTCATAGTGTTTGTAAATATTTACCAATCGTATAATTCTTTGTACACCTAATTAGTTACCATAACTGTTCGTAGGTTGTAAAAATTCTTTATTTACTAAGGTTTGAAGCTCATGACTGATGATATAATGAATAGATCATAGCAAAATGTTAAGATGAATTATAATGGAGAATTGTTGGGATGAAAGTCAAAGGAAATAGAGAACTACGAGAAGACCTGCCTAGAGCTCGCTTTGCCTCACACAAATTTCACGTGTGTGTGTCGGGGATTCAACCTAGCGGCGGAAGTTGGTTGAATTTTTTTCAAGTGTTCAAACATGTCAATATTTGTTTCTTCTATACATTCATTTAATAAGTTATCTAACCTATTTTGATACAGATTACGGCTACTCCTATGTGCCAGTCCTTCCTAAATCCTTAGGATTCTCTTTACGTAGCTGCCTAGGAGAGATTAAAGTAAAGAAACATTTATTTGAAAAGTGATCAAGTCTCTATGAAGACAAAGACAAATACAAAAACATAATACAGCGGAGAAGAGTAAGAAATCTGATAAGGAAGGAAAAACAAGTCTAGGGAAAGGAAATGCAAAGAAATAGAAATGTATATAGGCGAAAAAAACTACTGAAGTTTCGAAATACATTAGGAATATAAAATCACTCTGCAGAGAGAAAATTCAGATCCACATTATTCCAAATAAACAACGGGAAGAGTATTTCAGTATACTGTTGAAAGAAGACAGGCTAGCTTCTATATATATATATATATATATATATATATATATATATATATATATATATATATATATATATTGGAGGATATTGAGAAATCGCTTAGAAAGGGAGTATGTAATGCAGGAAGAATAACCAAGTGGCTTTCGAGCAGGGCGCTCTTACGTTGATAATTTTTTTCTGTTTATCACTAGTAATGCAAAAGAAGTGGCAAACGGAGAAAGAATTACACATCGACTTCCTCGATATCGCTCCATCGTTTGACAGTGTGCCAGTAGAGAAATAATGGGAGGTTCTGCGACGTCTAAATCTGAATAGTACACTTATTGCTGCAGTGAAAGAATTATATTTAGAGGAAGCAGGAATTGTGAGAGTTGCAAAGCAGTTGTCAGAATCATTTCCAATAACTAAGACAAGGATGCTGCATTTCACCGACCCTGTTCAAACTCTATGTGACTGAGGTCCTGCAAAAATAGAATAGGAGTTATACAGGAATGGGAATACTGGTGGATATGTACACTTTACAGTTCACTGATGACCGGGTAATTGTGGCGCACAACTAAGATGATATAGAATTTATGCTTATAAAGATTGGTTATGAATACGCAAAGTGGGGACTAACACTCAACTTAGATAAAGCAATGTAACGAGCATTAAATATTAATAAATAATAATAATTATAATATTAATAACTATAGGCACAGGAAACAAAATTATGGAAACAGAAAGAAATAAAATATTTCGGGGTAAAAATTAGGAAGCAGGGACTTTGAGACAGAGGTTTTGGAACGGCAGAAAACTCATTTTTTCCCTTAATTCTATCATATGGGACAAGAAAAAAAATCATAGGTAAAAGAACAAAACTAATGATATATAGAATAATAATCCAAAGTATTGTACTGTATGGTACTGAGATATGGCAACTCATAACCAATGAGAACAAAGCTGAGGGTCATGGAAATTGACTTTCTTAGAAGATCCGCTGGCATCTCAAAGAGAGAGAAAATACGAAATGAAAGAAATTAAGAGAATGGGTCTGAAGGAGGATATACTGTACGAAATTGAAAGGAAATAACTGTTATGGTTTGGACACATGCAGAGGATGCAGAGCAATAGATTTCAAGAAAGAAGGAAAAGAAGCCGGCCGCGACGTGGTTGGAGAGACAACGTGGACAATCCTTGTAGACTCGGAACAATAGAGAAGAGTGGAAGAAGTTCGGCTCCATAAGACCCACCTAACGGCTAAGAAGAAGAACAACAACAACAGATCAATACTCGTTTAGTAGTTGATGAAGTTGTAACAGTGAAACAAAATGTCTACATTTTCAATTGTTTTCGACGTTTTTCGCTGCAGCTCAGATTTTAACGATGACGTCAGGATTCGAGGTGTAATGCCTCAATCTTCGGTGTAGCTTGATTTAGCTCCTTGAGTTAAATGGTGTATTTTCGTGATGGTTAACATGTTTTTGCTATCGTAGTTTTGTTGATGATTGATGCTTGAATTAGTCTCTTGTTTTTTGAGACTTTTGAACGACCTCTACTGTAAGAAGAGAGTGGTGTGTATATGTGTAAACTTTTCTACGAGACGACCATTTCCATCTGATTATAAAATCGTTTGGTAGGATTTAAAGTAATAGATCATTCAGAGCATGGAATCTTTCATCGTTCATTCATTCAATTCATTCATCATTCAGGAGTGGAATAATCCTCCAAGAAACCTCGATCTACCTTCCTCGCAATACATGCCAGTACTGCGGGTTGCCTATGTGTCATGACGAGTTTCAAAGAAAGTATCTACTCAATTTCGAATGTAGGCATATAATGACGGAAAACTAAGGAACCTGCTATCTGGTGAGAATTATCTACGATTTTGTTAGACAACTATAAACTCGGGAAAATTCGAAACAATAAAACAGTTTCGATTTGGACTGAGGTAAATATTTGGTTGTGTTATTCCGGCTGTTCCGACATTGCGTTAACTGCTGTTGAATTACCACGCTCAGTACGTCACTACTTACGGCATAGCTCACACGGCTTGTGACAGGAAAATTTCAAGGAAGATGCTGTCAGCCATTAAATATATTTCTTCACATGTGTCATTAAGAAAAAAAAACCTTTTTTGATATTCTTGGTATTTAAAGAAATGTACTGAATAGACACAATTCTACATTATAGCAGCAGTGAAGACAGCATATTCGTATGCGTTCGAGTGCGAAATTGTTTTGTTATAATAATTATTTTTTGTAGTGTTATACAAGAAAATTTTGTTTATTTTTCTTGAGCAATGTGCGTTCTAATTTTTGGAAAATTATTTTGTGTGACTTTGTTCAGTAGCATTTTTCCTGCTGCAGACCACTAGTAGTTCAAGAAATTTGTGTTAGAGAAAACATTTTCATGTACATTACATGTGAAGTTTTTTCTGTACATATAACCGTTTTGGTGAATTAACTCTCATCTTTCGTATTTTTATGAGTTTTGTAAATTACCCTTACAAATAACTCCAGAATGTTTAGGTTTTGTAATGGTAATGCAGATTGAGAATATTTTCAGTCATGCTACATTCTTTGAGCTGATCTATTGTGCGTAATTTCTCCTCTGTTTGATGAATACTCGCCATTTATAGAAGAAAGTTCATCATGATCCACATACATTACCTTATCGTTTTCGTACTACAATTACGAACAACCACTCATTTAAAGGAATGGATCATGCATGGTTTTATCGATTTTGTAAGCAATATTCTTCTCTATTCGCGATTCTTTTCTATTATAAGTACCTGCATTTATTGAATATCGAATCAGATAATTTGCAATTATTTATTTTGCCTTTGCTTTTTATAATACAATTGTTTTTGCGAATGTTTAAATTCGACTTGAAAATCTCTCTCTCGTGAAAGTTTGATTTTTCGCCAATTATGAAAGTATTTCTTTTAAGGCCAATTTGTTGTTCATGAAATACTTGTTACAGATATTCTCTGGGTCGTTTGCTCGTGCCTTCTGTTACGTTTGCTGTGTACTTTCTCTTGATGTATTTAGTAATACCAAAACAGTGGTGTATCTCAACATAAGCCTTGTTTTCCAAACTGGCAGCCGACAGCCGGCTATTCGAATAGAGCTGTCTGTTCCTGGATGGTCAGAATGCTCCGCCGTCATTTCAGTACCATTCTGTGCGTGGCCGCTTGTCACGTATGGTATAATCCTTCTGCGTTAATTCTCCTCTCCGTCTCTCTCGCTGCCTGTGTCATATCGACGCCACATTCGGGACCGCAAGTTCGGAAATTCATGTCAGTTACACTTATTTCGTTGAGCGATAGTGTTTTACCTTTTCTTTCCTGCCATCTCGCGATTACGATGTTCTGTTGGCATCCCAGTAAATCTGAATTTTTATTTTTGTTCATTTTTATGAGACTTTCTTCAGTTTTCTGTAGTTTCTGTTGTAATTATTTGTATGAGGTTTACTCCTCTTCAGATTCGTCAGAATATTCTGTGTTGCAAAAGTATTCTTTCGATCTATATTTGCCTTTGTCCTTGCCTTTCTTCATCTTGCCTGTTCTCTCATTCAAACTACGGCCTTCCATCCTTCTCAGCTTGAACTTTCAATTTAACCAATTCTTGAACTGGCCGTCGCTCTTGTGACCGTGTCGCCGTGGTCGGTGGGAGGCGCGGCGTGGCGACGCCCGAGCGTGACGTCAGGGTAGGCAACCCGGCGGGCGCGAGTGCGCGTGCTACGGGCGGCACCACGGCAGGGGCCGCCGCCCCGCTCGATCGATGACCGCGCGCCCAAGCGAATGCGCCAACATTCGCAGGGCCTGCCTTCCCCCCCCCCGCGGCAACCCCATCGCGCCCCCCCTTTCCACGCGCGCGCCGCCCCCCCCCACCGCCCCTTTCGCGCATCTTGCTTCCTCCCACTTTATGGTTATTCTCGTTCCTCGAATATCCACCACTTCGCCACATTCGGTATTCATTTCGCGCATCTTTCTTGAACTACCATGCAGATATCTACTTTTTCTCTCCCATTTTCCGAATCCATGGTTATCTTTTCCCTCAGCCAACTCCTTTCGTGTCGCCACTTCCCGTGTGCGCCTTCCGGCTCTGCGTGTTCCTCGCCGAAGTCACCGTTGCCGCCACCTTCTCTTTCGCACCGCCCGCGCGTCCGCGCGGCTTAATAACGCGCGAATTTGATTTCAGCGCGCGCCGGCGCCGTCGGCCGTAAAGGCGCCTGTGGACCGGCCGGCGCAACGGCGCTGCGAAGCGTCGCCGACAGCGCTGTTTTATTAAGGGCTCAGAATCAGCGGGGACGTGGCCGCCGCTGCCCCCCCCCCATCCACAGAGTGGTAGTAGGGTGGGGCCAGTACGAGCGGGCCTTGATTTTGGGTGCGGGCGTCGGAGAGGAGGCAGAGAGAGGAAGAGGGTAGCGGGGAGCTCGGAGTGGAGTGTCGCTTTCACTTTCATGCTCTATACTCAGAGATGGATGTGCTATTTTACGACTGGACATACCGATCGTCGGTCAATGTTCCAGAGAGCTTGGAAAGGGAAATGTGCTTGCGTGTTGGTTACATTTTCGTGTTGGTAACGAAACGATCAACTCTTGCGTCGAAATTGAGTTTGTAAGCATCAAACCCTTAGTATTTGTAGCTTTTAATATTCCCTCTTTATGATTAAATTTAGACCATCACTCCTCTGTGATGACGATCATGTAACGCCAATGTATGATTTTCCGTTTCCTAATAAGCTATTTACCTTGTAATATGTTACTTTTTTATGATACACATTTCTTTAATAAAAGTGTTTTTCCTTCAATTTATTGTTACTCAGGATTTTCACGTAATTCAAACATTAGTTTCGTGTTCCCTTCAGTGGAGTTACGGAAGAAATTGATTTTTTCCCTACTTCTTGCATTATGTGGAATGTCAGTTAATTAAAATATTTTTTTCCTTTTTTACGAAACGCAAATATCAATCATATTTGGTCCTGTTTCAGAACGATTTTGTGGTTAAGGATATAATAGCTCCTACACTGCATAGCTCCGACTACATTTTTAAATCTTCCTTTTACGTTGATGTGATTTGAGACACCGTACATCATTTTATTTTATGTTGCTGTTGATGTCCCTTCTCATACTGTACGCACGTAACGAATACTTCTCTCATTATCTAAAGCCATTAATAATGAATAATTAATGTTCATTACGGCCAGAGAACAGAGACCATTATTATCACGGTGAACAGCTCACTGCTGTCAATATCTGTAATTCAGGGTTGCTCTAATTGGGAAAATGCAGTCTCCGTAAGCGAGTTCCGTCGTTTTGCGCGATGAGAAATACTCAATGGAAACTGAATCGTCCCCGTACGCAAGTAGTGTTGATCGCGCATGCCCACCATTTGCTTCATGGGACATTATGCACTGTTGTGGTCGTCCTTAACACATTTTTGTTTTTGCAAGAAGCATTAATTTTAGAAAATGGAGCATTCGGTTGGGGTATATATTTGTAAATGTGTATTACTTTTTGTGAACTAATAAATGCAACAATAACTGATGCAGATAATTCGATATATGAAACCCTGCTTCATTTAAGAATATTGTTATTCGTTTGGTGAAACATTTGATCTTGTGAGTAGTGGACACATTTCTTCCAAAAAACCGCATTAAATCAAATTATTATTTCGTTTACGACCCACCCCACAACCAACTAACGAGAAAGCAATTTCGTATCAAGTTTATCACGTCTATTTATCTATTTTATCATGTTTTATTAAAGGCTAGTTATTGTAGCATCGCTGTGCTTTTGAGACACCACGGACACACAGTTTTGTGTTGTTTCAATAAGAGAATACATGCATTATGTGAGAAACAAGTCGATAGAACCACTGCAGACGATTGATTGAAGACTCCTGAAGTCATAACCAAGCTTAGCGGATCTAGGAAGATTGTGGAATTTTTGATAAGCTTTGGATGGGGAACAGAGAGCAGATTCTCAATCTTTATCTCTTTGCAAATCAAGAACAGAAAATGGATGTTTCTTAATTTCTTTGTAAAGTAATATTCTTGCATAGCAATCCAGTCCTTTATTTGGTAGGAAGTCAGCTTCCATTCGCTGAATCTGCCACATTCCTGGGGCTCACATTTGACAAGTCCCTCACGTGGCGTGCTTATATCCGTGGACTACAAACCATATGTGTGCCCCCCCTTAATATTCTTTGAATGCTGAATGGTACATCATGGGGAGCCGGCCGCACAACCCTACTGCGGTTATATAGAATACTCACCCGCTCAGTTTTGGATTGCGGTCGTGAAGTGTATGGCTCGGCAGCTCCTTCCACTCTCCGACCCATCAATAGTATACACCACGCTGGTATCCGTCTCTTAACATGTGCACTGTATCGCACCAGCCGAATTGAGTGCCTTCTAGCCGAGGCTGGTGAGCTTTTCTTAAAATAAAGGCGAGATATTTTATTAGCGTCTTATGATGCTGAAGTATCAGGACCCTCTGTTCATCCTTGTCGCCAAATAATAAGAAACATCCTTTGAACATCGCTGAAGGGAAATTGGTGAAGAAAAATGTCAAAATGTACAAAATTATGTACGTATAATAATCGTAGGGTACAGAAGACGTTCACTCAATAATTTTCGACATGCTGCATCTAATATCCATTTCGGTATTACATTTTGGATTTCGATGTAATAAATACCTATTAAAATCAAAATTGTTCAATTAAAGATAATTTCAATTAATGGTTACCGAAGTAGAGAATAGTTTAATATTCGAAAACATTTATCAGAAATCTCTGATGGTAAAATGCAACGAAGAAATATACTTTTAAAATCACTATTTAAGTCCTATGTAATGAAAGCCCCAAGTAAGTAACATTCTTCGATGGATATGAACTATCTTTTTTAAAACCATATTATCCTTAAAATTAGGGAAACAGTACTGAACAGTGTTTCTGGGCGAATAACCTTTTTTTCAATTCATATTAGACTTGAAGTATATTCACGCATTATTTCTGTACGAAATCTCTTCAAATCTCCCCCCTCTTCTCTCTAGCTTATTCCAAACAGTTTGGCATTAGACCGTCTTTTATATTGCTCAAGCGGGACTGCCACTACTGAGTTTATTCGGCTTGTCGATCGTGTTTCAAACGAAAATATTTCACTTGCTTACACAATGGAAGTATGTTGAATTGGTTTGACCGTGTCTTAGAGTAGTTTTACATCAGTCATTTCCAAAAAAATTATGGATTATTATACTTTACAATCGTGTTAGATTTGTTCAGTATCGATTTTTATTGGCTTCCATAATCGTTGCATCATGTTGACGCTTTAAGACCATTAATGAAAGTAAATGGTTTTTCCTTACATTTCTTATTTTTTAACTAATATTTTAATATTATTCAAATAACTAATTAATTTTTGAAGTAAATTTCATTATGTTGCTATAAATACGACTGCCATTTGTAATTTTGTTTCTGTTCCCTCCTCTTTTGCATAAACAGAATGCATTTTTCCTTGAAACACAAATAATTTATAGTGGATAATTTGAATCAAATAATTTTGTATCTTCATTAAAAAATTGGCTTTTCAATTAAATCAAGCTGCCACAACTTCTCCCATCCGCTTTTTAGTTTTTCTTTGGTATATTAGCGGAGCGGGAATCGACACAAATGGAGAGCTTATCTTTAGTTATGGGGTCGAGTATTCACCATAATCCCCCGACCCTGCTACCAACTTTTTCTTTGTATCTCCACGACATCTCACATCCGCTATTATTGCACGTAGACGACAATTGCCTTAAAGCCTCATCGATCTTTAAAAGATGTTCTATCTAGCGCATGGAGATTGTGCACGGTTGTTTTTTTCGTGTTCGTTAGATCTTCGTTTGTTACGCTTTCCCACCCCACCTCATCTCGTCTTGTCACATGGCACCCAGGGCGTGTCCACCTAATCGGAGCGAATGACGTCGATACCCATCGGGCAATGAGCCATTTCGGTTATTTCCATGCCGTTACATTATGCATTCGGATACCGCTGCGTGCATCCCATTCGGGGATAACAGTGTAGCTTCCGTGACAATTATCTATAAATGATGAATCGTCACAATTTCCGTCCGTGGCTGCAGCTGTTGTTGCCCGCTTCCTCTTGAAGAGTTCAGCATTGGAAAAGCGACCCACTGGGAAGCAAAAAAAATTCACACCACTCCATTTCATCTCTCAAAACATGCCACTAATACCACCAATATACCAGTACAACCACCATCACTTCCGCCGCTATCGCCAATACATTATCACCTCTACCTTCTCGATCAACACCTTTGCCAACAAACAGTGCCATTAGAAAGAACAAGCTTTATAATTAATAATACACCATCATGCTGTGTGAGGATTTCTTTTTGTATCAATCTCTTCCTCCGTCGCTTTCACTCCTGTCTACTATATGAGAAAACCTTATTCCAAATTGGGTATATATTTTTCATTGAATGACTTCCTTTATTATGCACTACTGTAATATCAATTTTGAAAGTGGTCAGGCGGAAGAGCACCCATAAAGATATTTGTTTATTTTATATTTTATTTATCAATTCCGCTTCTACGACTTCCGTTTTCTTCTTGTGTGCGCTGCATCCGCATCCGCATGCGTCTGTCCCTCGTGGCTACCCCATCTCCTCCTCCTCCGCCACGTTGTTCCCTTCTGCATGCACCACCCCCGCCGGCGGCACCGTGGGCGTTATGCGGTGGACGCTGTTCCCAGCCGGGATGTCACAGCAATAATCCATTAATCTGGATGATCCGCGCTGGTCGGGTCGCGCAAAGCGGCCGGCGCTCGACGAAGCCCATGCGGGCGGGGCCGCGGGCGGGGGCGCGGGATGGATGAGCGACCTCGGCGCGAAGGGACGCGCGCCTGAGCCTCTTAGCGGTGGCTCCTTTTTATGTTTGCGCCCGAACACCTACTTAATCTGGCACCGACTATCTTAACATCTTTTTCTGTGTAACTTTCGGCTAGATATTTAGTTCTTATTTAAAGTGTGTGTGTGTGCTTTTTGTCATGCATTAACACTGCGCTATGTAATCGTATAATACGCCGTTACGCAATCTCTCGTGTATTGTGTACATTTCCTCGTGCAGGAGATTTGCCTGCTATGATTAATAGCCTCGGGAAATAAAGCAGTCGACAAATATGCGATATGAATACTCTACTCTTGTTCCCGAGGAAGGTTATAAACGAATATGGAATTTCATTATTCTTTCTGCTTACTAGTATTGCTGTGCTGCTGCTGCTGCTATTTGTTTGCTGACGTTCCACGTGTTAAAACTGCCCATGATATGTTTCTTATAGGTTGGAAGATAATGAAATTCGCAGAGACTTTGTAATTAAAAGCAAAATAGTAGTGTAAATATATACTATATGTTTGAATGTAGAATAAACACGTTTCTTTCTGTTCATAAAATACTTTCGGATAGATATTTACAAATGTATGTATACATACATACATGTATACAAAATGTATACAAAATATACATGTATACAAAATGTTTGAGTTCCTCAGGTGCATACAGTGCTACTACATTTTTCAAAGAAGACGAAATGTCTTTTATGAAACATAAAAATGTAACTAGACACGTCTGTCGGAGCCTCTCCTAGAATAGAAGGCCGTATCGGACCAGTCGCCGTCCTGCCGATTGTCATGGGTGGGCGTGCGCGTGGGTCGGCTGCGGGTCGAACCGGCGCGGCGTCGCAGGTGAGCGGGAGCCGGCTGATCCAGGGCGCGGTAAGCGACGGGGGAGCCGCTTACGGCGAAGAGCCGATTACGTGCGCGGGCGCCGGCGCGGACGGGGCGCTCGCGCCCCAACGCGCCCTGCCCCAACGCGCCCTGCCCCAACGCGCCCTGCCCCAACGCCCCCCTGCGCCAACGCGCCCTGCGCCAACGCGCCCTGCGCCAACGCCCCCTTGCGCCAACGCGCCCTGCGCCACCCACTTCACTTCAGTAATCGTTACGTCGATTACAGACTGACCGCAAATTCGACCAAAATGTGTTAAGCATAGCAGAGACTCGCTTGTCAACATATTATTTTTAAAAATTTTGAAGATTGTGTTAAGCTGACGTCTTCTTTTCGATCATATTCCTTCAGCTATATATTCGAATGTTGGAGAAAATAGATCTGATTTTGATCAATCTTGCTTAATTTCTAGAAGCGAGATTTGCTCTTCGGAGGTTATTTTTTTGAGATCTTCATAATGTATTTGCTGTACATATTATTCAAAATTGATTTCGGTTCCTTGATGCGGAGCATGTCTTATTCATTATGACGCTATTTCGACGACAAAAAAGCAAATAGCGCCCTTTTGAAGTTATCAAAGAATAATTAATTTGTCAATACGATCGGTCAGAGACTGAAATTCTGTCTTACTTCGTCCATATTAATATGCTGATATTTTCATTTCCTCACCAGAAAGTTTACACAGTGAGACACTTGAGATAGCAAGAGCACGATAATGTGGACGGAATTTTGTCATTGTTTCTTGCGATCGTCGCTTACTGTTACTTTCGCCGTTACCATAAGGTCTTTGCTTAGGTGCAGGAAAGGTTTCCTTTTCATAATACATAACTTGGCGGTTTCTGGTCATGTGTGTATCGAATGTTTTGTCATCGTGGGAGCAATATTTGTATTTGATGGTTGAATTACAATTTTGCAAGGACAATATAAAATGCTACTCGTATTCAAGTTATTATACGGAGAATTTAATATAGTTTTATTATAGTACCATGAATGCCAGAATATACTTTAGGCTATGTGATTCAACGTTATTATTATGAGTTATCAATTCAATGATTCACAACACGCGAATTTTATTTATTATGATTGAAAGCTCAGAGCAATGACAGAAATTCTAAATCGATGAGAATGATCAACAAACATGCATTTTCAGGTTTTGAAATCTTATGTTTTATTTAAAAATACAGCGTTATTATGATTCTCAAACATTCCACAAAAACACATCGCCTTCGCGATGAATTCGGCACTTCGATTGCCAGCAGGTCATGCACAGTAGTCCGGGCGTCCTTTCTTAGTTTCTCGCTAATAATCGGTATCCATTACTGACACTCATTCTTAAAGTGTCGCTGTTTACTTGTTTTCCAAGGTTTACATTTTTGTACTTCAGTTTATGTCAGCAAACCAGTAAGATTTGTTTGGCATGTTCTATTTGTGGCTTCGTCAATAGGATAACGTTTTGTGAAGGGAAAAAAAAACCCTTCAAAACTACAAACTCAGAGATAGGATAATATAACTCCATAGACAAGTACACAACAACGTTCACAAGCGTGCACAAACTCTGCTGCTCTTAAAACCTCAAATCATGTTACAAAAACATAAACGTTCGATGCCAACAGGACTAACGATATAACTCCAGCATATGCATTTTCTACTAAGACAGCATGCCGGAAAACCCGTTTATTACAAGATATTTCTGGTTGTTAACTAAGAAAGACCTACACAAGTTGTCGAAATTGTAAGCGAATTACAAAATCAAAATTATAATATATGCGTAATTGAGTTGTGGATAATTGATTTATTATTAGCCTCCGGTAGTAGAAGGGGTTTAAGGCGTCTTTGTGTGGAGAAAGCCTTTCTACCTTCTTTGTATGAACATCTTTCTAAGTATTAATATTTCTAAATACTTAATAATTAATATTTCTAAAAATTTCGAAGCGCCTGATTTCTTGTTCAGAGAACATTTGTGTGTGTGTGTGTGTGTGTGTTATATATCCAGTAATGATGAAGTGCTACTTTCCTCAGCATACAAATAGCGCTAAATATTTTCGAAGGACCCTTCAAACCGCCGTTACAAATTTTGCTATAACTCGACTCTGCTTTCTACTCCAATGCGAAATGCCTCCATTTCTGCTTGTTCCTTCAAGTCTTCCTTGGCCATCATTAGCGAGTCCCCCACGACCTTTGACCTAACAGGATCACGTATGCTTCTTGTCTTTCGATTTTTCTGTCCACCCTTCATTGACCCTGTAGTCTCGTTATCGCTCGCCCGCCATTTCTTCCTTTCCTTTCTAAGCCATCCCTTCCTGCCTCGCGACTACGTTGCTTTCGCCCGGGCTCCCCACCTGGCCCCGCGTCCGCCCCAGCCCCGTGAGCGCGACCTTTGCGTGGGCGGCGTCGCCTTTGTCTTCGCCTCGCCGCGAGCTCGCGCGGGCCTTCCGAACGGCTTATGGTCTGCGTCCCAAGCACTTTTTGCCCGCTTGCTTCCCGGCCCCGCCTGCGGAAGAAGGATTGTTAAGGGACCGGGAGACAAGAGAGCCGGCCGTGTCGCCGGCAGATCCGCCCGCCCGGACAGTGATGGAGAGCGGCGAACGGAAGCTTCTCGAGGAGGTGGCTGCACCGGGTCGCGACCCCCGCGCCGGGATCCGCCGGGCAGCACGGGCGCTCTGCCCAGATTAGACGATGCCCTCTGTGTAGGACACGTCCGCTCCACATGACCCCATGTCCCTGTCGTTTCCGCGCCGTCATATAGAACTTCTGCGTAGGCGCCTTCATTAATACAAGCCTGCCCCTCGCTTGCTGCTTCAAAGGCAAGGCCTTTGATCAACGTAGTCGCGTAGTCGTGACCACTCTCAAAAATATACAAGGCCAAAATTGTTGAAAGTCTTCAAGAATTCTCTTCTTTGCATGATACATAGTTCTCTCTCAGTGTCTATTATCGAGAATGCTAGGATACCATCCGGCAGCGAAAAATCTTCAGAGAGAATATGTGGCAGTGGCATTTTATACGAATTCACTACAAAGATTTTTAGTATCAGTTGAAAAACAGAACCAAAAAACGTCATAGTTTTAAAATGATGTCAGTATCATTCATGTATGAGTAGAAATGAAGGACATTGAGAGAAATGAACAATATTTCAATTTCGTTCCAAAGTTAACGAAAGTTTTCATCTACTAGTGCCATTCAAATATATTCCAAATCGCATTTCATTCGATGGAATTACCATTACCCATTCGAGAAATTTTATGTTTATGTGTTCTTAAATGTTTGCAAAACGTTTTCCCGAGTAAAATCCTTTGTTGCATCGAAGAAGAAAGAAGTGGCATGCCCCTAAGGGAGATTGTCCGCCAGTTCATAATGCACAACGCGAAAACAAAACATCCTTTCCACTACCACATGTATCCTTCATCTGTATGCGTTTTCAATGAGTATCTATTCCCCGCGGGCACAACCTGCTGCAGTTGGTTTTCATACCGAACAGAGAATAGGGCTTTGTAATTAAAGAGCTGCAGGGCTAGGAAATGAGAGACCACCATTCCACAGTTTTGCACTGCAATGAAAAAAGATCACATCGTTCGCAAAACAAACAATTCCGGTTTGTTTATCAATACTCGTTGCGACATATGGTCGTGTCTGGTGGACTTTGTCAAACGCTTTATTGATATAAAAATGTATACTATGTGACAAAATGTGCCCTGTTATTAGCTTAGGACGTCAATTAGCGGCTTTATCAAAAGCTTTCAATTACAGAATACTACTAAATTGAAATTTTCCATGAAGTTGGTCTGATACCGTCGAGTTTGTTCTGGCGCAAATTTCCTTTGCTTCATCCTAATGCTAATAGGATGAAATCTAAAAATTTCAGTTCAGCAAAATAATTTAAAGTTATTTTAAATAACACAAGATGAAATTGAAAACATCCCTCATTTGTACTTCCTAAAATTAAAACCATAAATATAAACTCAATATGTGTTATATGTATTATTAGCATTACCCTTTTGCGTGAACCATGTTGTAGAAATTAATCATTGCGTGACAAATTTGGTTAATGAAAAATTTAGCAATTAATAAAAAAAGCAAAATTTGGGTTATTACACGGTTCTTGCCTTCAGTGATTCTCAAATTTTCAAGAAGTTTTACTCTGGTTCCCCGACAGTGTCTTCTATGTAGCGAACATTAATTAGTTCAATGCAGTTTCTCTATATAATAAATCTTGAATTTGATATGTGAGTAGGGGAATAATATTCTCTCCCTGGGAGTTCTCCCCACACAGCAGAGGCTTTGAGCGATGGAGGGGAGGGGGCGTCCGCCCGCCCGGCCACACAAAGGTATTCGGCAGAGCGTCTGCAACCTCTGGGGAAGGAACGAGTTGAGGATACAGTTGGGGGCGGCGGCGCAGACAAAGGACCGGTGCGCCGGCGGCGGGCGCGGCTGTCGCCATATTTCGTCTTTGACCGCGACCCCGTGGAAAAGAGCGCTGCGGCCTCGCTGCGTCGTCCTGCCCGGCCCTGCGCCCGGCGCGCCGCTGAGCGACGGACGAGAGGAGGCAGATCTCATAAAGCGGTGTTCCGCCGCTCCGGGCGGACGCAGGCCCCCATCCTCGCCCCCTCCGCGTGGCCGAGATTGGGCCGTGTTACCTCTGAGGAGATGGCACCGCCCCGCTGCGTTCTTCCCTGCGGCTTTATGGGGAGCTTCGGCTGCCCTGTGGGAAGCGCTCTTTTCTGCACTACGTTCATTCAGAAATCTGGAACGTCATCTTCCTGCTTTCCGCTTTTTATTCTTTTCTCGGAGGTGTTTTCGTTTGTTTTTGTTTCTCGTGATTTTGTGTTCCGTCTTTCATCCGTCCAGTCCCAACTGTTTTTCATCCTTCGTTTTTCAGTAGTCGTTTATTAAAGTGGCACAATAGACACCTCGACACTGATTACGATACTCTTGCTTTTCGCAATATTTACTCTGAACTCGTAGTTGCATGAAGCAGCTTGTTCTAGTTACATGCCTATATTAAATTTTCCGTCTTTTATAACTTTGTAATGCTATCGCTGTGAGCTTTCTTAGCTGTCTGAAATGGAATAAACATTTTAAATATAAAAATTGCTTTCGTTTTTGGAGAGTGTTCTTATATTCTCTGTTGTGGCTACTTAACTGCCGCTTTCGGGCTCATTCACGTCGTTTACCTTCTTTTTCATTTCTTCTTTTCCTCTCCGTCTCTCTCGATTGCCGTATTCTGCAACAGCTCGTCCAGGCGCGTTGAGAACTCTATATTAAGGTCCCGACTCACCAACATTTTCCGACAATCAGGTGTACACAGTGTCCCTTTCCACACGCAATCGTTCTGAGAGACGAAGTGCCTCCGCGTCTGCTCGTCGTTTTTGCTCTTTCAGTCTCTCCTACGAGAGTATGTCAACAAATATCTGCAATTTTGTCTGTAGGTTCACTGTACAGCTTTCTCCGCTTGCTGGACGAGTAACTTGATGAAGTGGCAAACCATGACATTTGAAAGCATCCTGTACCGTTCCGTTTTGACTGAATACCGTCTGGTTTATTTAAATTTGCTTTAAGAGATCGTAGATTTGCCTCCGTCTAGCAGGGTAATGAGGTTGTGCATTCATGGCTTGCTGCCCAATTGAGAATCTCCCTTTTTTCGGTGGGTATCAGAAAGCATGTGCTGTGTTGGACCAAGTACATTGAAAAAGTGTGCCTGTGTAGAAATGGTCTGATTGTACATTTTGTATGTATTTGCCATTTTGGTTCGACTGTCCCGACTAATAGTTTCCCCCATGCCTGGGCGCAGTTTAATTCTCACGTTTGGGGTAAGACAGACATGTCAAACACGACGAGTTTCCCTACACCGTAACTAGCAAACTCCGCTTACTTGAGTTTTCTTCACCTCAGGACAACAGAAACTGAAACGATTTTAAAGAGAAACGACAACTCTATTTTTGCGTCGACCGAGAATCGAGACCGGGATCGCACCACTGAAAGCTAGTATGCTGTTCTTGAGCCGTCCTAGAGGCACTCTAAATTTTGTAATATTGTTTGATTGATTGATTTTTTTTTCCGGGCGCGTCAACTGCTTTGGTCGTTAGTCCCATTAGTGTAGTGCATGTTTTTTTCTCGGGAGATGGCGGTGATCTTCCCCCGCTGGATGGCGAGATCCGGCACCGACCTACCGTCGGCTAGTGGGGTTTCCCCCTAACCAGGACTCTCCCACCAGCGGGGCACCGCCCCAGTCGGGACAAGCTCTAAATTACCGACCGGTCTCGCGGAATATGTGGTAGTATAGTGCATGTTAGTGTAAGTGTGGTGTAAGGGGAGAGGATAGGACAAGGAAGAGGAAGATCGCGCGCGGTCTGTGGCCCGTTTGTTAGGGTACTGCTCCGGCATTCGCCTGCTGTTGATCGGAGAAACAATGGCAAACTACCGATCTGAGCAGCCGGCCTCTAGAATTCTCCTCCAGACAGCGACTGAATTCGACCTAGCTGAAAAGCTAGTGTCGAAAATCTTGTCGCCGTCAGGACTCGAACCTAGGACGCTGCAGTGACATCAGTTGATGCACTGAGCTACCGCTCCCGGTGTAATATTGTTGAAACAAATTATAAACATTGAGTGCAGTTACTTTTTGACTTACCCTGGCGCTTGCTTGGTTCTGCGCCGCGTCGTCATGTGCCGTTCCGCCACCTCGTAAATTCCTGGGGTGTGCGCGTGCTACCTGGCTTCTTGGGCGCGCCCCGCCCCCTGCGCCGAGTGCCCTGTCGCCGCACCGCCACTGCACTTGGAGCGTCCCCGGCGCGGCGCCGGCCTTTGAGGGGGCGCGCGGTGCCTGGCGCCAAATGAGCGGACGACGTCGTCGCGCCGCCTTTGAACGCGCCCGCGCCGCTGCGTCCCACCGCCAGGCCGCCGAGCCGACGCCACGCCTTGCCACACCCCCAATTCAATTTTTCCATGAGGCGCCAATAGACCCTTCCTAGCCAACCAACTTCCTTGACATCCAAACACATCATCACATTCATCTTGTTATATACTACGGTTCTGGGTGTATGTACCAAAAGCATAACCACAAAACATCTCGTTGTAGAATAATTGCTGCGTTTTTATGCTCTTAAAATTTGATGTCAGTTTTGTAAAAAATCCTGCAACGTTTCAAAATGAGAAATATTAGATTTATTTACAAGTAGTGTGTTCACAGCTGTGTACTTTTTTATACGAAAGCTTCATACGATACTACGAAATTACAAAGAATTTTTCGGTATTCTGTTCGAGCTTCCGTAAAAAAATAGATGCGCACTTACGATAGTGGATGACGGATGATTTTCGTTTCTTTGGAATAATTTATCACGTGAATTAGAGCTCATTAATACCCCTAAACGCAATTTTTCACTTTCAAAGTTTCTCTAAAGCAGATGTTTTTAAAAAAGCGAAGGGGAAGGTTTTCGTGATATCATTTTTCTGCGAAAATATTTGTATTCCCTTTGGGTGTCTCGTGCAAAGGAAACTAAAAATCGTTAGATATTTGTTTGATTGTTAGGAAAACATGAAAATGAGTTCTCAGAAAGGTAGAAAGCTAATTAACTCAGAAAGTGTGACCCCGACTTCATCTTTCGTGTAAGGGAAGGGGAGTTATCTCGCTCTTACATTTACGCAGTTTTGGGTCGTCAGCAGCCCTTTTGGAAAGGTCCGACCTCGGGGGACAAACGAGCAGAAAGCTCCGAACCGAAAAAACGCAATCCGCACCAGTGCATTGGTTTATCCGCTCCCGTAGCCAGCGGCTCCGTTCGTCTACGTCGCACAGGAATGCACACCGCAGGTCCAGCTTCCACCACCCCTCCTCCTCGTGCACCCGTCGAAATCAGCTTTTTCCCTCAGGCCCGACTCCATCCCGTCCTCCATTTCTGTGTGCTCGGTTGGCGAGTACCTCGATGTATCGACGGGCTGCTGTGGAATTTTAATTAACCCGCCGGCCGGCAGGGGCGCCTCGAGCGCGGCGGCACGGGGGCGAGCGGGACTCCCCGCTTCTCGCCTGTTTAATCGAGTCGCACTTGTTTCGCGGTTCCGGCTTCCGGGCGGGTTTTCATTAGAGAAAGTGCATGTTTGCGTGAGCCCTCCCGGCCCAATTAACTTGCCGGCTCTTACGCGATTTTGAAATTCCAATTTCGATTATCGAGAAAGAATAGCTCGCTCATCTCACTCTCGTTTGTCCTCCGCGTGGGCCTGCCCGCGCGTGGGAGGCTGGTGGACGCGGCCGCAGCTGGAGAATTAATAATCGTTCGTGTGAGGACGGTCCGAATGCGGATTCGGAATCTTTCTACGCTTTCGGGAGACACTTGTGTGGCGAAATTGAATTCCGAAGTTTCAAACTAGCGATAACGTGTCGATTAGGTTGGCGTGATGGACCTATTCCACTAGTTTGAGTACGTACTATTCGCAATGCAAATGATCCGCTGTTAACAATCTGCCCATCTGCATGCACTCGCGTCCGATATGAAATCAGTAGTCTCTCGGAAAGTACTCATCGCCAGTCGACGAAAGTGGATCATGCAACGTTTCTGCCATCTTTTGTCACAGATTGTTTGTGTCAAATATGTACATTCTTTCGTACATTATGGATATCAGAGATACCAGAGATATTTGTACTGTAAAGTAATAACAAATTATTAGTGAACTTGTGTGTAACAAATTTGAAAGGTGTAGTAGCAGAGAAATAATTGCATTCCATTGAATTCATATGTAGAAATTATTTTTTCCAGTTACTCATTGATTAATGTTAGGGACAAAAAAGATATTTTCAACAATTGTATGTTGTATCGGAATTTATTAATCAATATTGTATTTATTCAAATTCTTCTGGATATTCATTTCGTAATCTTAGTTACTTTCGTTTGTCTCGTGCAATTTTTCTATGTCAGACTATGTTCAGAAAATAACCAAATCTCTCAGAATAAACATATATAACAATGTATGTGCGTACTTCCTGTATTTTTTGCATTTGAAATGAAATTGAACTTTAAGAAATGCTCTGAATTATTCTCATCGATAGTCCTATACTACACGCTTTAAAACACGCTTGTCAAATTCCAGATTGATGAGCTTTTTAGAATGTAGATTATATTTTAAGAGATTTTAGTACATGTTGACTTAGTCAACGCGTCGCAAGAACAATGCACCCAATTATAAGGTCTTTTATTATGAACCGTAACATATTTGGCAGTTGCATTTCTTCCTCTGTGTAAACGAATTCTCCCAAACGCACGCGCTCGCCACCGTGACGGCTTAGTTGCGGCGCCGTCGTCAAACGAGAGAGCAGGCGTGGACGAGGCGCCTGTGGGAGATCGTTAGAGCTTCGTGGAAGCGGCGGCACCACCGCAGTCTCCGTCCCCGCTCTCGTCCCCCCGCCCACCTTACTCTTAGCTCGGCGCGCGGGCTCCGATTGCAAAGGCGGACGTCGCTTGAGCCCCCCCCCCCCCGGGCCCCCCCTGCCCGCCCGCTAGGCCGGCGCGCGCCGCGCCGTCGCGACGCAGTGGGTGGGCGGGCGGGTAGGCAGGCGCGAGTCCCGCGCGCGCGGCCTGTAATCGAGTTAGGCGTCGCGTCTCCCGCCGGCGTTGCTCTCATTAATTACCTCCCGAGGCCCTCCGCTCTCCCGCCCCCGCACCCCTCCGTGGAACCCCCGCCGCCGCCGCCGCCGTCCCCAACGCCGCGCCGCGCTGTCGCCCGACTTATTTATACCCCCGAAAAAAAAGGTGCCATCCGTCGCTTCGTGGATTTTTTTCGCGTTGGGCCGCGGGTTTTCTAGCTGCTTCCGCCGCCGCTGCTAGCTGCGCTAAGTGGGTTTTCTAATTAGAGATTTATATTCGCTCCGACTGTAACTCTGTTAGGCGCCCGCGAGGGGGTGAAGGTCGCGCGTGGAGGCAGAGCACAGCGAATCCGGGGTGAAACGAAAAGGAGTAAGGTGAATAAGGAAAAAGAGAAGGCGGCAAATGGATGAAAGATACGCGGGTTGCTTACTGTTGAAGGATAACGATGGATAGATTGCAATTGAACGTAAGAGAAATTTTAAGATATTTTCGAATTCCTGCTGAAAACTTTTGAAAGGGAACGGTAAATTTAAGGAATAAATTTTCGAAAAAAAATGCACTTTGTTATAAAAATTTGTTTAAAAATACTCTTTGTTAGATCAATTAATTGGGTGAGACTAGGAACTGAACAAAGTTCGGAGGGTGAGACTAGTATTTGAATGGAGTTCGTAACAAAATGATTTGGTCGTTACATAATATGAAGTGGAACTCAAGCGCGTGCTGAGGGATACATTTCTCCGAAGTGGTACCTGAACGGAGTTCAGCCAGGTGGTTCGGATTTCAACTGTGCCGAGCGAAATTGTGCGTCGAGGTGGTACGCGCACAGCATCAAATGCAGGGAGGCAAGCGAAATTCAGATGCTAGAGGTTTTGGGCGGAGCGTCGCGGAGAGAGCGGAATCCTTGGAAGGCTTGAGAGCGGCGCGACTCGTGGGCGCTACGAGCAGCGCACCGCAGGGATGCTGACACGCGGGGGATCGCGTTATCAGATCGTGCGAAGACCTGCTTCCGGCGCTGGAGCTCCGTCTGGACGGTTGCGCGTCCCCGTGCTTCTAGAGCATGCGTGCTCCGAACGCGCCAGGGCTGCGGCGACGCCGTCGCTGCTGCCCGCCTTCATTCCATTGTACCTGCGCCGCAGGAGGAATCCTCATTGTTTGCTGTTGCTGAAATGTTTCTGAAATAAAGTTTCGAATTTCATTCATTTAGATTGTGTCCGAAATGTATTGCAACTGTGTTAATTTTGGCTTTTATTATGAATGTGATGATACGAAAAGGATGCATAATATCGACAAGTAAGACGTGAAAAATTAAGAACAAATTTACCTTTAGATATGTCACGGACAAATAATTTGGATGTCAGAGTTAGCTTAGTGTAAAACTGACATCGCTATTATTTCGTTCAAGGTAAAACATATCGACAAATGTTTGAAGAGGTTTGCTCTCTTTAACGTTGTTTTTGACCTTGTCACTACAATGTAGAAACAAATACAAATGTCAAAAATATTTATATTTCTTGATTTCTGGAGATTGGTTCATTCGTTCAGCTGAAGGATGCTCTGAACATATTTGCAACTTACTTTTTTATAATTTTATTCCCAAATGAGTCCGAGCAGTTTTTGTGCACTTTTTAAATTTTACCAAAATTAATTACTTATTATCAGTGTTAACGTAGTATGTTTCTCTCTTTTCTCTGAATTAAATGTCGCATTCGGATTAGATCACTGCAAAATCTGAAATATACGCACTTTACGTTGATCATATCTTCCAATTAAAACAGGCTTGAATGTTTTGCAACACGCCAGATTGGGGATTATTTCGTAGTGTTATTTTCCCGGCTGTCCAAATAACAGATAGGCTCTCTCTCGTGATCTCGACCTTCGTGCCAACGAGTCTTGTATGCTTACGTAACCCCTCTGTTTGTTCTAATTAACCCGAAACGCTGAAGTTTCCACGGATACTGTGGCGCAAGCGCCGATGTCCGAACTTCCCGCAATAAGTGATGGAGGTAATAGCTTTACGACCCGGCCTCCAGCGCTTGTCCTGGGTGTCCTCGCCAGAGGCGCTGTGCGCGGCGCCGAGCGAAGCGGAGCGAGAGAGGACTCGGAAGAAGAACAGGGGAAGCGGAGCATAAATGCAGGGTTCTGGCTGCGGCGAAAGGAGCAAGTGGAATCGTAAAGTACGACCCGAGGGACGCCGGTGGCGACAGAAGAGAAAGAAAGTAATAATAATGCGAAGCAAGGAGCTGAAACCGTTCGCGGAAGTGAGAGATGAGGAGGCGAAAACTGTACAAGCGGAACGTGCAAGTGATGGGGAGAAGGAAGAGATGAAGGAAGGAAAGAAGGAGGTAGAGTGAAGCTGCGACCGAGTTTTACGCGCACATTCGCCGCGGTTAATCACTGTCTCGTCTGCCGCTCTCAACTTGTGCCATCGACTCTTTTCCCGCGAGAATTACCTCGGTGGCAGCCGGGGAATGAAGGAGAAGTTCTCCGAGCAGGAGAACGGCGGAGGTGCAAGTAAAATCATTTATAACTTTTGTCATAATCTAATGCACTCTACTCCAACTTGCAGCGCTGCCGACGAACGCGATTCGGGTTAAAGGCTATTGACACTGTCTTGTTAACGTTCTTTTGGCGAGTGTTCTGGAAGACGTTTTGGCGATGCTTAAATGGTTCATTTTTCTCTCTCTCAGTGGAATCGTTTGTTCTGTTTTTGAACAAAGTCTATGTGAAATAGAAAGATAATATGAGTAGATAATGAGTAGAAAGAAAATAAATGGAGGACGTACATAGTTATTAAAAGCATGTGAATTATTTTGATTTGCACCGTATACAGAATTTGTAACGGCACATTTATTTTCTGGAATTTCAGTAATTCGTTGTTTCTACTGTACTTCTGCATCTTAGTTATACAAGAAATGTTCATTGCAGATGAATGCACGTAGTTTATACTTAAATAAATATTACGAATAATAACTGAGAAGTTGGGGAATATGTTTAATTTTATGTGGACAAACTGTTGATGGTTAATAACAATTTTGAAGATTTGACCAATTTGCGGGTAGGGGTTTTGGCCGTGGTTCAATCCACGTCCTGGGGATGGTGGATGAGAAGAGCGGCGGGTGGCAGCGCTTGCGGAGCGGTGATAGAGGCGCGGAGCTCTCGGCTCAATGAGGCGCTCAATTAGCGGCGCCCCTGCAGCCCCTGCGGCCGATAACTGCGGTTTAAAAGCACAGGTTAACGGCCCGCACGTCCGCCGCGCCGCGCCGCGCCGCGCCGCGCCGCGCCGCAGTGCCCTGCACCAGCCCCTCCCCACTCCGACCCCTTCCACGGCAGGAGCATTTTACGCGAACTGCTGGACTTGCACAGGGGCGCAGGTGGTCCCTGGTCATATTATAGTAGAAGTCCTAATCTATGTGACTTCTGTATCCTCGACAACTTGGACTGAACGCTACGGCCGTATTTCGTTAAGTAATCGCTGCTATATTACAGGAGGTTTGTTCTGTTCGCAAACTTCGACCTGAAATGTTCCGCGTGACGTATTTGCTTATTAACAGGCTGCGGTTTGTGTACGAATAAAAAATAAAAAGATAAAAAAACATTGGAGACGTTTCAAACCGGACTATGAAAGCGTGTCACTCTGCCGCTTTTCATTTAAGATTTTCTGTGGTATTATTTTTGATATCGAATGGTTGACTTCCATTTTACGGATTTGACTTTGTCGATTCAAACGCGTATCGTCGTTTATTTTTAGTGCATAATGATTTGATAATAATCTGATCAAACCTGGGTGGAAAGAGAATTTAGGAGGAAGGCGAAGATTACACACGGTGAGAAATTATTTCTCAAACAGAATTTGATAGTTGCTGGAGTTTTATAATAGATGCGTGACAGGTGTTTAAGAAGTCTGCGATATCGCATTTCTAACGTGTGATGGAGTAGAAAATTTGTATTTATGATTTATGAAAAACTATCTTTAATGCTTCTTGAGTTGCTTGTAAGTCTCTAATCGCTTAAGAAGACATCAAAACATTACTTGAATGGTACCTAAGAACCAAAGCACTTCCTGTGGGATAGGCACAGAAAGCAAAACGAGATGTTCTAAAAGACCTATTCTAGTGCTGATATTCTTACGAATGATAAGTACATATTACACCGTATTTCTCTATCAAAGTGGTCAGTCTTCTTTCATTTAAATTATTTGCATCAAGACCCAAGTAAATGAAACATTACGATCGGACAGTTTTAAAGGAAAGCACGCTGTTTAAAATGTTCTCTATCATTAATGAATTGAATAAATCAGCTACTCCATTTTGCAAAATTTTGGTTTCAATATTCATGCCGTTGTGTGAATCGCGCGTTAAAACGATGAATAATGAATTAGGAAAAATACTAAAACATTAATTATATCGACCATAAAGGGAAGAGCAGCAGAGTGAGAACTTGTTCCCTCAGGCTGCCGTCGAGCGCGTTGCGTGCCTGCTAGGGAACCCGCCATTTCATCCGGCGCTCACCGGGGGTGGGGGGAGCTAGTCAAGGGGGAGGCGCACGCCCCTACGTCGGTCGGTCTGTCGGTCGGTCTGTCTGTCGGTCGGTCTGTCTGTCTGTCTGTCTGTCTGTCTGTCTGTCTGTCTGTCTGTCGGTCGGTCGGTCGGTCGGTCGGTCTGTCGGTCGGTCGCCGCGCTAAGTGCAATGGAAAGCAGCCGCCCCCGTGATTTATCGGCGCGCGCTCGTTCGCGTCCCTGCGGAAGCCGCTGCACGCGCGGTGAGGAGTGGGCGTGGCGGGGCGGAGCGGGGAGGGGGGGGGCGAGGCGGGTGCTAATCGAGGCCTGGCTGGCGCTCGCTCCTCGGCCCCGCAGACGCCGTCGCCGCATGGAAAGCAGGGAGCTGGGAGGAACCCGATGACCGAAGGCTGCGATGATGGAAGGATGATGTCGGCGATAAGCGCGCGGCTCTTGGGGGATATTACGACGATTTTTCATATCCGTTACTTCAAGTACGTCATATGCATTTGTTCACATTCACCTGACATCTTATCAATCTCCAAAATATTTCACATTCGACGAACGTTTCCTACTTTGGGTGTGTGTTTCTCTTAATCAGTTTTCTCAGCAATTGACGAGATCGATCTGCAAAGTTATTTATATGCTGCTTCTATTCCATCTGATTAGAATAAACAACCTTCAATACGCACGTCACAGCTAGCATATGCTTAAAGGCCACTCTGAATGTTCGACGATTATCATTCTTTGTCTAACCATTAAGATTATTAAAAAGTCACGAATTGCGTAGTGTAGACATATTTAATCTTTAAGCTCCTTTCATATTGAATCTCTCTTCAACATTTCGCGAGAACTGCAACTTCAACATCACTTAATCTCACCGACAAACACTTCCTTCTTTTCGCCCTCACCGTCATCGAGTGCATGAAGCCTCCTGTTCGATGCCGTCATCTCCACAGCCATCGCCTCCGATCCCCCTCCCCCCCTCTGCCCGCCACCGCCGCCCGAGAAATCCCATCAGCGGAATGAAACGACGCGGTGGCGGCGGCGCGAGGTGGGGCGTGGGTGGGAGGGCGCGAGGCGGGGGCGGAGGGAGGCAACGCCGAGCCGCCCCCGCCGAGCGACGCAGATATGAGGAAGGCGCTCAGCGGTGGTGGGCGCGCGGCGGAGCGGGGAAGGGGAAGCGGGGCCGGGCGGAGATTACAGCGCGACCGGCGCCGCCGCGCAACTCCATTAAACGCGCGGGACCCGAGCGGCGCGGCGCTGCACGGCGCTTGCAGCCGAAGAGGTGATGGTGGCGGCGGCGGAGGCTATCGCGCAATCGTTACTTGGCGGGAGGCTCCGCGGGGCCGCTCTTGAAGAGCGAGCGTAATACATCGCCCGCTACGCAGCCCCCGCGATAAGGCTCTGGCGCTCGGTCTCGCGGTCAGCGCCTCCCTCTTCCCCGCCCCGCCCCTTCCGCGTTCGATCGGTCCCGCCCCCCGCACTCCTCGTTCTCACCGCGTTCCTATAGGAAGGATGGGGCTTGTTCCTAGGCATGTTCACTCTTATCTTGCCTTCGTGCTTGCTGTACTTCGGAGCCCTTTCTGTAATCGCGGTTTCGTTCTCTCTTCTTCCCCTTCAACACAGACTTCACATTCGCCTTTACTACTGCTTTTAATCCTATATATTGTATTAATCTTCACGATTCTTCTATAATCTTTGTATGTTCTTCAATATCCCTCATCGTTAATAGCATTATATTTTCTTCTCCTTAACTTCGTGATTTTAGAACTCATAATGTTCTTTCCTTTACCCGAGGCTTAAACCTCTTTGTTTTTCCCTAACGTTATTCTTTCACTTCCATCCGCTTGGCTTGACAGATTATTGTTCTTCATAGCTGCTCTTCCTTCTTGAATGTTGCCTCGACTTCATCTTGCCCGTGACATTGCCTCTGCCTAAGCGATAAAGTCTTGGATGGACCCTTAAATCTTTTCTCTGCCACCGTTTTATGTTTCTCGTAGCTATATATTATGTTCAAGTATGAACCTCACTCTCTTACTCTTCATCACTGCATGCTAGCCTGTTGTTGTTTTTCTAGCCTGTTCTTTCACTGTCTTTTTGCGGAACTTTCGATTTAATCACATGGAGTATTATTATTTTCGTAATATTCTTTATAGGTCCTTTTGTTTACTTGTGCCTTTCAATCATATTAGTGGTAAATATTAGAAGTTGGAATTGCGCATAAGTGTAACTTGGAGAAGACATCTTATTGAAGTCATTGGAATTACTTAATAAGAAAGGAGAAGAAACGTTAGTATGTCACTTGAAATGCCGAAGAATTGAACAATAATGTATGATGGTCGAAACAAGTATTAGGAAGGAATAAACTATCTGTTGCTTCTATTCTTATTTCTTGTTAAGTGGATTTCAAGTAGATGAACCTCAATATTCCAATTTATTCAATTCATCAGTTTTTGAGGCATTCTCAGAATGATTGCGATATCAAGAAGGCTTGAATAGAGTCCGTAGTCCGAGTATTATTTTACATCTCCCTTTAAGACTGTTTTACACGGTCATTTTTTCATCATTTTCCGTCGATACTGAGCAGACTGGATGTAATTTGTACGCAAAAATGAAGCATGCTTCATTTTTCCGTACAGATTTCATCCAGTTTGACTACAGCGCCCCTAGTGTTACTTTATGGAACTTTCTTCGATTGCGTGAGTTCTCCGGCAGGGATTATATATATCTGGTGCGTAACGTGGGCACGTGTTGTTTGTGATATTGAGTCTTTGCGTTCAGTGAACCCTCTCGCAAATAAAACCACAATACCTCACACATATTTCTACTCCTTACTCTGCGAATTCGTACTATCTGATCCTTCTTCCCGCTAATTTAATTTGTTTCCATAAATGCGATGTTCAACTGTTAAACTTCCAGCGCTTTTTGCGGCGTTTGGAGGAAGTATTTTCATCACGATTACGTACAGACCAGGAGTGGCCGTGTAAAACGCTGGAATTACGTTCATCCAGTTTCGGTACGCATAGAACTGAACGTCCTTTTCCCATCCAGTTTCTGTACAGAAAAATGATGAAAAAATGACCGTGTAAAACAGGCTTTAGAGTTCAGAATTTTTAGCTGGATCGAATGTTTAGATGTAGCACACCCTATTGGTCTGAATTTCACGGGTGGAAGTTATTTTTTAAAACTATCCAGACTCATTTTTTCTCAGTGCACAAGAACGCGAAGAGGATTAGTAGTGAGTTGCACCTGCTCTGGGACCTGCGTTGGAGTGCGGCCTGGCGCGACGAGGAGGTTCCTTCCGATGCGCGGTGCGTCGCGTACCTTTCGGAAGCTGCTTCCGCCGCGGGGTTACGGGCGGCGCGGCGCCAGCGTGCGCGCGCGCGCAGCCCCCAGCGCGGGGAGCCCCCCGCGCCGTCGTTGATATGCAAAGGCTCTTCGGCCCACGCCGCGCCCCGGCCGGCGGATGGCTGCATGCCGCCCGCTTGGCACGGACGATGCCGTGACTGCTTTCGCCCTCGCGTTCGGCCCCTTATCTTATTCCTTTATCTTTTTTTTCTTCTAGGGCTTTCGTTTTTGTTCTTTACCTGTGTTTCCATTTCATTCGCTGCTGATTTTTTTCAGTTCTTTGTTCTCTTTTCTTTGTTTTTTCAATCCGTTTGTTCTTCTGCCTTTAGAAATGCACGTTATTTGTAAAATAATATTACTTTCTACGTATAATTACCTCCCACCACTTATAATGACTACTTATAATATTATTACCAGAATCGTAATTATCTCGAATTCTCTCTATTGTTTTCAATTTTTTTCATTTTCATTAGTAAGACATTTGTCACTTTTAAGTCTTCTTTTCTTCGCTATTTTCGTTCGCGCCTTTCAATCGACCAAAATATGCCTTGAATTTATGGTAAAAATAGCACAAGCGTGTAAAGGAGAACTTTCCTGAAAATGTATTTTTACATCTGCAATATTGGGAATACTTCTTGGGCTATTATGTATTGTATTCGTGCATTAGTTGTTTATTTCTATTTATAACGTCTGTATTTATTTCTTCATTATTTTCCAAATTCTGTGTTGATCGCCGCGAGTTACTTTCCCAGAGTTGAACAACTCTGCCAACCTATTCTACTACGACTATGGATTAGCAATTAGATAAACACTCTGCTTTGTTCATCTCATGTTGTATTGCCAACCAATAAAATGATTTGCATTTTTGATGCAAGATTAATTTAAAGATATTTCGAATTCAGCAACCAACTAGTAAACATATGCGTAACGCGTTCCAGATACGATCTCGAACAATTCGTATCTAAAGTACTTTTACTTGTAGGAAGTTTTCTAGAAAATGGCTGCAAATTGTTTCTTCATTTTTTTCTCGAATTGAAGAAGTTGCATTTTTAAATATTATATAGTTCCGGTTTTTTATTAAAATTGAAATTTTGAAAAATATCAACGTCCTAATGTATTTTCGAACATGTCATACACCTTCAGTATCAAAGCTCGATATTTTTTTATTAATGCGATTTCTCTTTCAATTTTTACACCCTGAAATTGTGATAAGCATTTTTGTAACGTGAGGAGTTGGGTGATATTTTCTATTAAATTATTATGTCGGTATATGCCGAAAATGGTTACAATGAACCCGAACGACCTCTTCTGAAACATAAATTACATGGATCAATGAAGTAGATTTAACAGCATTAGGCCGAAATAGATCAAATAACGTACGTGATTGTGTGTAAACCAAGGCGATAACCGAATACTTATTAGAAGGGTGACTAATTCATTTCTGATTTATTCTACGCTGCATAAATTAAGATTTAAAGTAGAATTCATGTTTGTTTGTTTTTTTGTCATTTCAACGGCAAACTATAAATGACATCAATGTTTCCCGGAATAGGCAATACATGTACGCTGTATTTCGATGTCTTGCTCTAAAGCACAGTGCTCCAAAAGCGTAGCTTTCCTCGCGAGTTCACCGGGAGCGGTAGCTCAGTGCATCAACGGATGCCACTGCAGCGCCCCTGACCGGGACGTCCTAGGTTCGAGTCCTGACGGCGGCAAGATTTTCGACACTAGCTTTTCAGCTAGGTCGAATTCAGTCGCTGTCTGGAGGAGAAGGCGGCCGGCTGCTCTGATCGGTAGTTTTCCGTGGTTTCTACGATCAACAGCAGGCGAATGCCGGAGCAGTACCCTAACAAACGGGCCACGGAGCGCGCGATCTTTCCTTCCTCTTCTTGGTTCTCTCCTCTCCCCTTCCACACACACTTACACTAACATGCACTTCACTACCACATTTTCCGGGACACCGGTCTGGAGCTTAGAGATTGTCCCGGCAGGAGCGGTTCCCTGCTGGTGGGAGAGTCCTGGTTAGGGGGAAACCCCAGTAGCCGACGGTAGGTCGGTGCCGGATCTCGCCATCCAGCGAGGGAAAAATCACCGCCATCTCCGGAGAAAAAACAAGCACTACACTAACGGGACTAATGACCAAAGCAGTGGACGCGCCCGGAAACACGAAAAAATCAATCAATCCAAAATCCTCGCGAGTTCCTTGCAAGTAAATGGTTCGCTGTGAAAAGCACGCACGAGCGCGCCGGAGTAATTATTTGTTCTGGTGCTTTTTATCGCCGTCCACATACTGTATATTTTAATGAAATTGCCGCCCTCTGTCTTCCTTTTGTTTTCGCGTCGGCGAAACGCAGTGAATGGCGATGCATAACTTTAATGCGTCTGCGTTGAAGTGGTGGGAGAAGCGCTTAGAGCCCAGCTCTCGCCCCCTCGGCTGCATCCGTTGCTCTCGCTGGGGAGCATGTTCATGACGGGCAGTGCCGTCTTAAATCACGCGTGCTAGTCGGGGACCTCAGAGTTCTTACCTGCCCCATCAAAATGGAAGTGTGTTTGTGTCTATTGGTATTTTGTAATGTATTAAATTTTATTTGAGGTTATTTGTGAAATTTTGGTGTGAAAATATTTTCAGTTTTGGTGTATTTTTTCCGGTTTCTTTTTCAATTGGTTTATAGGATTTCCAATGCATTTCTTTTCTATTGATCAGCAGAGGTAATTCCGGCACCTGAGTGTCTCTAACGATATCTTGGATTATCTTGTTAGCAATTATTGTAAATTATGTAAATATGTTGTATGGAAATCATATGTAAATTATGTGTATTGTAGTTGGTAACTTGTTATCGGTATTTTTTTCTTGTTTCGAGTTAGGCCTACCAATTTCTACAGTTTAAAGTAATCTAAATGTCATTCTCTTCAATGTTGGCTATTTCCTTTTTTCTTCTCACATTGACATTGTCGATTTGAATATAGGAAAGAGCTGTTACCTTTTTTTTCAGTGTATTTAACGTGAAGAGCAGGTTGCTCGAGAGAATATGATGTACGTATGTCTAATTTGTATGAAAATAATGTTCTTCATACTAATCTCATCACATTAAGTCTTTGCAATTTCAATATTTTACTGAATGTTCAGTAAATGTGCAAATCATTTTACATATTGTTAACCACTATTAAATAATGAAGTAATATTATTTCCTCTGTTTGTTCGGTCCTATTACATATGTATACAGTGTATGTCAGAGTAAATTTTACAAACTTTTAGAGCATGTAGTTCGGTCGAAGCAATTTCACTTGGTTCACTTTTTGCCAATGAACGAACATGTGTTGAGAAATCTCATACAAAGAAGTTACACTTGTGTCTTTTGGCTCTAATTGGTAGACAACTCATTTGCATTGCTGTTTGACTAGTAGGTTCACGTTCTGGCACAATAAAATGGACCAGCACCTCCCAAACTGAAACCATTCAGCCCTTGTGAATTTCCAAGTATTTCAATTTATCGTTCCGCTAATATGGATGGCCGTAACGTTCATTTCTAGGAAATTGTTAGATGTATGTATAAACGTTAATTCATTACACTCTATTCTTAAATTTTCTGGATGTATTTGTGGAACTTTGTATGCAATTTTGAACATATGATTGTGGGTATAGTTTCTCTGTATATCTAATATTTGAATTGAGGTATTTAATGATGTTAAAATTATTTCGTTATATGACACTTAACTTTAAATAAGGCCTAGATAGTTGTCAGAGGAAACATTAGGTAATGGTTTATGATGGTTTAAACTATTGCTATTAAAAAATATTAATCACAATGACCCGCAATAATTACTGCAAATATAAGAAATTATTATGAATTAATAGTCTGAATTATTTGTTTGTATTAATGTTAACTTATACTGGTAACACCAAACCGGACGTCCATTATAATTACGGAATAAAAGCAATGTTAGTACACTCGGCGGTTCGCTAATTGGCGTTGCCTAACAGCGGAGTGCAAGGCGGCGCGCGTTGCGGTGCGAACAACGCGGCGGCGCTCGCGTGCGAGGGAGGCTGGCTGCGCGGGGCGCCCGTCCCTCTGGAAAACAATTGAGGCGCTTGGTGTGTGGGGCGGGGCGGAGGCGAGCGCCGGGCGAAACCTGATCCCCTGGCGCGGGGGCGCCTCCCGCCGCAGACTCAGCCCCTGCCTCCGTCTCGCGCCCTTGTCTGCCTCACACTCAGCGTCGCCACTTGCCGCCGCCGCCGCCGCCGCCTACGCTTCCAACGTTCTCGCCCCCTCCCCCTCCCTGGTTCTGCGCTGGTGGATGTCTTTCGCCTTCGCGCCAGATGCCGCCTAAAAGCGTGGGAAGGAGGAATGCCTGTGGGACAGACTCGTGAGCACACGTAAAAATTCACGAAAATATTAATGACCATTTCGTACCCAGTGATTTATAATTATCCCATTGTAATAACAATGAATATATTACATTCACTTTTTTAACGGATGATTTCAATAATTTTTGAATAGAAATGAGTTGATTTGTTTTTCAAATCTGAAGTTTTCGTACAATTTTACAATATGAATTTTCCAATAAATAGTGTTATTGGGAAATTTAGAAAGTTCAAGACGCTTCTGAATGATCAATAAAATGCTACTACAATACGTCTTGATCACCAGCGAGTGTTGAAAAATGTTCTTGTTTACTCTTATGTCCATGCGCGCATTGTGGGTAAAATATATCTAATACGTTACTACATGTGCAAGTAGTTTATAATATGGCTCAAAGAATGTTTTGTTGTGTAGGTTTACAACGCAAAAATTGTACATTCTAGTTGTTGCTAACATGCTTCCTTCAACTACTGTCTTTTCAATTATTTGCGAAAGGAAGCTGATTTTTTTACTTTTCTAATGTTTCTAACTTAAATTATAACACTGTTGTTCCATTCACTTCATGATAAAACTCAAAAGCAGAAATCAAGGACAGGGAGGCATGGATGCTACTGCTAATAGCAGCAAGTTATTGTTTTCAAGAATATTTTTATTAACAAAGCATCAGTTACATATAAAACCGTTTCACTAATAAAGTTATCACTAAGTTATTTTTAAGAGAAAAAATTTAATATAAATATTTTCGTAGAATTGTTTAACTCTTCAATCAACTATGAACTCACGAAGAATTATTATAAACAGGATTTTGTACATGGACGTTAATAGTACAATTTTCAATATTACTAATAATAATGCTACCAAACGTGTTTGGGGTAGAAATTTATGCATTTTTAAGCAGTGCTTCAAACACATTTGGCTATGCTGCATCTAATTTAAATAAAATATTACACACGACAATAAAAGATACTTTGTCTACTTGCTCGTTTTTTCAAGCGTGATGTACTTCCTTCTCGAAGATAGAATATCTCTTTGTCGTCTAGTTTAATAAATTACATTACTTTAAATCTGTAACACTGTGTTAAATTTGAAATATGTTCAAATAATACGAAGTATTCTCAGGAAGTTATTTTTCAAATCATTTGATGTTATTTCGTGCATTTGTTGCCATTAAATCATAGTTTACTCCATATTTTTTACAAACAAAAAAAGAAAGATTTTTCGTCTCGTAATAACTAAAGAAGGGGTTTCCCTCTGTTTCTGCAACTCTATAATATATTGCCTAAGAGCAAAGAATTTTTAAGCTCTGGGCCAAGGAGATACTTTTGGGCCATCCTACTGTATCCATGATACTTTTGACAAATAGAAATCTCGTATAAAGTCGTAAGATTATTTTAAGTGAATATCTTCTGAATAGTAATATCGTCACTTACACAGTATTCATCTTAATCTCTGAACCGTTCTTTGTTCGAATCTGCATATCTATGTAAATCATAGAAGTTTAATTATGGGCCAGATACTAGTTGTAATTCATCTTCTGGTAGAAGTAAAATAGCAGAAGGAATATTCGAGTTAACAATGTGTTTCTTACTTTTTGCATTGTGACCTTCTACATTTGTCACACAAAAATTGCAATCATCGACGTGGTTTTGGGGTTCTCGTCACGCGTCCTTGAAGGGATGATGTTTTGTATTGGTTTGTTATAGTGTGTCGACCAAAAAAGCTTTTATGTGTATCCAGTTTGTGTCCAGATTCTCAATGTACGAATATATACCAACGACTGCAAGAAAAATGTGCTTAACAATTCTGGTAATTTCTTGCCTTTGTTTTACTATTACATAACGTCCACAAATATAACAATACTTCTAGTTTTCAATCGCTTACGTAAACTTCTAACTTTGAAACAAAAATTAAAGTCAATCAATTTAAAGAAATCATGCATGTTTATTACAGGTGAGCATGAACAGGAAAATCAAGTTCTGACCCGTGTTCGAAAGACTATATGGTACTTGTGATGCAAACGCCTACTACGGACAAAACCAAAGGGAAATCTCTTTTCTCATTTGTGGAGTAAATCGACGTGATTAAAAAATGTGTGAAACACATTTATACACTTAAAATCAACCCCAACTATTCCAGCTTCACAGTGTAAGAACAGGAATTTTCATATTGCGTTGTGTAACTAATTCATGGTACCGTTTGTGATTTTGCGAGTCCGGTACATTCTTTTTTAATACTTTTGTGGTCAAAAGAAGTACTTTTCGTCGCTCATTAAGATTTATTGAAGACTTAATTGTGTTGTTAGCGTTCTTTGCCTTTATGCACACGAGTGCACGCATTGAGCATGGGACTATACAAATCCACTATACGCGTACTGCATTCGTAAGAAAATTGGTAGTGCATCTTATCTTTTTTGGGAATTCATGAAGCTTACTTAAGATAGTGAGGACAATTCAAAAGTACTCATATGGCTTTATTTCTGTTTCTTCTCCATTTTCATGTACTTCTGCAGTTACTTATTTTTTTGAAAACTCTCTTCTCCATGTGGTATATTAAGTCATGTACTTGTTTGCTTGGTTTGTAATTGGTTCATTTTTCTCCAAAAATATCTTAAATAACTGATCACATGATTCGAATTAATTTAACGAAACTAGTAATATGAAATACCTTTAATGTTGCACAATGGATTATCGATAAGTAAACTGTCTTTTAGGAACTGTCGGGCTAATATCGTTGTAATCGTTGACATTACAAGAGCTGCAGCCGCGGGAGGCGATCGTTCGCTCCATCCTGCTCTGAATCCAGGTCTCGGGTCTCTTATGTGGCATTTCCGGCCTCTCAAAAGTTACGTACTTGCCTAGTTCCCTGCCGTTCCTATCTCGTTTCGCCATTTCCGCTCGTAGCCTTGCACCGTCCCGCCTGCCCTTCCTGGGGCCTCCGCTCTCCGGATGCGCCTAACTTCAGGCGTCGCACTCCTTCCCTCCGCGCCGCCGTCGCCGCCGGAGTCTCTTCTTCCCCTCCATCCTCCCCCACCCCCGCTCCCACGACCTCTCTCGCTACCGCGCGGGTGTCGTCCGTCGGCTCGTGTTAATCGGCGCCTCTGTGTCGGCGGAGCTCCATCAGCCGACGGGCGACATAAATACAATTTCCGCTCGCCCCACCCCCCGGGCGGCGCCGCTACCGGGCCCACCTCCGTCTCCACCCCGACTCGTGCTCGCCGGGCGGATCGCGTTAGCGCCTTTATTATAACGAGTATCCGTCGCTTTGACGTCGCTTCGACACGTTCCTAAGGAGGGCTGATGGCCTGTTGATTTTGAGCCGGCGCCTGTTACGAGTTCGGCAGTCGCTTCACGTTCGCTGTAACGCAATTAGCGGCCCGGCAACGAGCGAGGCGCGCGAAAACGCCGCGATGGGCGCCGAATCCCTGAGGCCCCGCCCGGCCCGGCGGTGGCACCGCCGGTGGCCGGCCCCGGGCCCACGCAGCCCGGGCTTCGGCTGCTGCCCGCTGGGCTGCGAGGACGCCGTTAATGTTTTCCATTGCATTTTCATATTATGAATGGTGGATCATTCTATTTCGACGTGTCAATCTGCCAAAAATGATTCGTTTCTCTCTGATGTAGGAGATGTGTTTATTTCAGCACATCAGTATATTTTATAAGTTCAATAATTGAAAGAGAATAATTTATAGGATTTGAAGACCTCACTTTGTTTTGTAATTAGTGTATCTCATTTGCGCTGTCCAGCGTCCAACCCTTGTAATTAGGGAAGGAACATCCCTCAATGCATTCTTCATTGCCTTCATTCAACAATATATGCGCTTCTTCTGTAATATAAATTGATGGCTTCTTCACATCAGTACACCTTCGCCGGTTCACGTGGACATTTAAATAATGTTCCTCAATAAGGTAGTAAACTCGTGCTAGTTAACTTTCAATATTCGATGTCATTAACATGAATTTCAAGTAAGAATATGTGGAACTGTAAATTACATAATTCAACTGTTTCATGAAAATTGCTTACCCTTCACGTTGTGATCCGACACCGCTGCGATCTTTTGCACTCCATTACAAGTGATCTTGTAGAGAATTGGGAATTTTAAGATATGATTAAAAGTTGGAATTGACAATTACACTCGCCCATGTGCATTTATTAAGGGTTTTGATCAGTATCAGCGCACTCCTTCGGAGTGGCTGCCGTACCGAACTGTGCGAGTCGGCGGCCGCGAGCCCTCCGTGTGTGCATGTGGTAGGCACGTGATCTCCGCCCCCATTGCCTTAGAACGCCCAGCCAACAATCCACGTCCGCTGTCTTTTTTTTTCTTTCTCATTCGTTGCGGGGCAGTTGGCGTGAGAAGTAGCGGTGTGCGCCACGAGCAACAATGCGCTGCAAACATGTTCCTTGAACTAACATGTGTGGTAAACCAGGCCGTCGAAGGCAAAACTTTGAAATTCAATTTCACTCTTAATTTCAATTTCAATTTAATTTTAAAATTATAAAAATTCGTATTTCTTAACGAGAATATTTGTGTGATGTAATATTGGGTTTTCTTGCCACGCCACGTGGTCGTTGTGTACGGTGATAAATTGTTTAATTTGTTGTTAATAAGTTGTTTAATTTTCATAAATGCTTCTTTCATTTTAATTAAATCATTTGAATTTATACTCTTTGAGCATTATTGTATGTCAGTGTGTGTGCGTGAGCTACCAGAGGGAACAGTCGCCACGGCAAGATGATTCATGCTGCATTTTGTTAATGTTTCATGGCCGATGTGAGGGCAAGGTGCTGTGGCGTACATGTTGTACATGTAGCGTACAATAGAACTACTTGACACTTTCATGTAGTTTCTTTCATTAACTTCGTAAGTAATCGATTGAAAAAGAAGTAATTCAATTTTAAGATGAAAAATAAGAATTTAGAAATGTATGGAACGCTAGTGCTGTTTGGAAAACTAGTGCTGCTTCTGCTTCTCAAAACGCATGAAATTATCATGTCAACCTGTATCCATGATTGCGGTCAACATTTAATGTCGCCGAGACACACATCTATATCCACCTAGAATCAAACTTGGAGCAGTGGTAACACCAGGCGTGATATTCGCACATTCGACAACCACCCCATTCCAACCAGGACATAAAAGTAATGCTAACGCCATTTTCCTGTTTATTGCTCTCTCAACCGGACTGGGAATTATCTGATACGTTCGGACGGTGTGAGCCCAACAGGCCGCCTGTCTATAGAGTTTTATTTTTATGTGGACGTAAAGTCACGCGATTGCCCGTTTTGTATCATATCTAGAACTGTGTAAAAGTGTTTTTCCTCGTTCTATATACTTGTATCAAAGCAGAACGCTACTTGCTCGTACGTATGTTCCCCGGAGATGCGCGACCATTGAAAAACTACAGAAATCTGTAACGCAAGTTATGGCGTATATTCTCGATGTGAAATAGATTGAGCTTGAACTTCGCATTTTATGTTTCGAATTTTATGCTTCTTTTCATGTGATGAAGCTGACCAATCTGACTGTACTCGATGCAATGAAAAGTTAAGTGATTCGAGTAGAATACATAATGTTATTATTTTGCTTGAAAATTACCTTGTGCTTTTCCAGTTCTTTCTTGGCGTTTCGTCGCATTTGAAACAACGGTATCTGTGAATTCGTGTATTCAGGAAATAACGTTCTAAAAAAGTGTACAATAAATTATTTCAGACCATTTTCTAGCTGTCATACATTATCACATATAAAACGAAACTAATAAGTCCATATAATAGTACTAGTATATAAACTTTCAGATCAGATTCGATGTGAACAATAAATTAGAACGCCATCATTTATATGAGTAATAGAATGACTTGGCATGTCAATTTACTCGTAAATCTGCATCAACATAATGGAAAACGTTTGTTCAAGTGATTCAATGTTTGTGCAAATTATTGTCAATTTCATTTTCTTTTCGGTTCTATCCTAGCTTCGAAATGGGTTGATTATCTCGTGAAACTCATATCTTATGTATCAAATGTAAATTAGCTTACATCTATAATTTCATCCGCAATGCCAGATAGTTTCTCTAGTTCGTGAATGTTCCATCAATACTAAATTCAATTTTCATATAGTTGTTATTTTATTATTATTATTATGTTTTTGTTGTTGTTTTCTAAAATATAAGCACTCCCAACCATTTTTCGCGTCGCTGTATTTGCGAGCATGTTGTAAAACGCTACAAAACACGCTTGCGTGCCATGAAGGACACAACGGGCCCTCTCCAAACATTCTCTTGTTCATTGCGCGAAAAGAATTTGGAAGCAGCAAGTATCTGAATTCGTTTTCGTTCTCGCTGGGCGTGAAGAATTCAAAAGGCGGCCTCGCGCGCGGTGCCGCGGGTGGGCGGGCAAATGTAAATTCCGGCCCAGTTCCGCGTGGCATAGCGGTCGCACGCGCTCAAATGGGATGTCGCGCGGACGGTTGGCTTCTGCCCAGTGCGTCACTCTGCCACGCGCGCTATTCGTCAACCGCGCGCTCCGCCTCTGCCGCTGGCGGCGCCCGGTCCGCGCTTCGCGGCGGGGCTCCGTAGCGCCACGCCTCGGACGGGGCTTCTTTCAGGGATTGAGGCTTTACAGGTGGGTGTGTGTGTGTGTTTTAAATCGACAAGAGGTCCATTGTTTGTGGTTGCATTCCCTCCATCTTTTTCTCAAACATATAAATGTATTTTTTTACAAATAAATAAGGGAAACTAGAAAATATCTAAAATACAAATGCGTGATTGCTTGATTGATTACTGATTACGTTTGCGCAAACGGCTAAGGTCTTGTCCCGTATGTATAGTGCTTTTTTATCGCGGGAGGTGTCGGTGATCTTCCCCCGTTGGATGGCGAGATCCGGTGTCGTCTTGTGGTACATGTACTGGTACCGTACGTACTTGTACTTGTCCTGCCGTACTTGCCGGTTTGTTGGTTTCCCCCAACCTGGAAGCCAGTAGTGTCGAAAATCCTGCCACCGTCAAGACTCGAACCCTAGGACCTCCCGGTCAGAGGTACTGCAGCCCTGAGCCACCCAAGCCTGTTGTTGGAGGGAGCTCAGCAGAAACTGTTTACGAATTCCTTTTCGATGTTATCAGAAAAATATTTTCTCGTGTCCGATGTGTTGAAAGAGAGACGGAGTAAATCTTCCATCATTAGGCACGTATGGTGTTCGCACGTAGATGCTTGAAGAGGTCGCCGAGGATTTCGGAGGAAATTGGCTGCTAGACAAGTATATGACAATAGAGCAACTAACACACGGTTTCTTGCATGTGCGAACTGACTGAACCCTTTTTGTTCACTCCCCCATATTGATGCTCACCCTTGATATACCACTAAGTGTAGTTCCAGTTCTCCTACTCCCTAAAATCTGAACCACTTTCTTGTTTTTCTGGATCACGTACTTCCCTTCGGGAGTGGCAGATCACACCCGTGTATCGCTCTTTGTGTTTTCCCCATTTCACCACGTTCCACTGTGTTTTACATGATTATTAGGATATTATATATGAATTATTATATTAAGATATTTACTAATGACTCCACATTTCGTTATTGAATACGTTCTCGATTGGCTCTGTTGTAATCTATTCAGTAACACCATTAGTTCTGTACATTATTTCGTTACCATTTACCCAGTGATTTCTACTTGTTTCAATCTGTGTAAACATGTTACTGTGGTTTATAATAGTTTCCACGTGTGAAAACACGTAACTCTTTTTTATTATTCTGTGTCGTTATTTTTCGTGTCAGTCAACTCCACATATTCCATCTCATTCACTTTACATGTTAACTTGATATCATCATTCTTCAATCGAAATGAAAATTACAGTGTGTTCATTCATACTTAAGAGGAATTGCTTTATTACGAGCTTTCATGCGAAATGGGATGTTTCAGAGTAAACGGATCTTATGCTCACCTTCAGGAGTGGTTGGATATTCTAGGTCACATTTTTGCATTGTAGTACTCCTTTTATTTTTCACAAACGAACTTGCAAAGGGATCGACGATAGTTTCGTGTTGATGAGGGTGATATGTTGAGTTAGAAATGTGGTGGGAAACATTACTTGATCAAAAAGTATTGCAAGCCCTTAGAACGTATGTTCAGTTTTATTTCCTCAGTATGATATACTTGCATAAGCGAACGCAGTCTACTGCATGAGGTGGGGAAGGGGGTGCGGTGGGGAAGCAATTACATTTATGAGCCCCTCGTAGCCCCATTTTCCATTAATGTTTTAATTATTGTGATACTTTTGACTAGGAAATAAATGAAACCTACTACACAGAGAATGGAATTCTAACATTAACGATACAATTATTATTAAATACAATTAATTGTGTGTTGAACCATTTACAGATTGCCTTTTTTAGAAAGCCTTTTCCCCAAATGCCGTGTATCAGTTCCCCCATTGTTGGCTTGAATAGGGAAAAGCAAGGAATTTACCATATTTACGGAAATAAATTTTTTCATTCGAAGCTCTACGAAGCCCTTTTCGAAATTTTTAGAGGGGTGCGGCCCTCTGTTGGTTTAATGGGTATGATCTATTGCATAAACGATGAAGCACAACTTATATGCTTGTAGAAATAGAGATAAAGTTGAGAACAAAGTTCCACGGAAATCAAACACGTAATTGATATAACGATATTACAAAGTATTAAACTAGTTGTAAGGTGAGGTCGGGAGCAAACAGAAGTATGGAAGAAAAATATAAGGGAGGCACAAATTCGAATTGAGAGATCAATTTTAAATAATAGAAATCGCGAAAGGAGAGGAGATGTGTGTAGAAGAAGTGAAGATAAAGTAGCAAATCGAAAAACGAGGGTTTGCTCGATATCCACAGATGATCCATTTCCCACCCGCAGTTTCACTGCAGAGCAACATCACATCACAGCTCCATCGGCAGCCGACCTCGCCGGTGGGATAGGTGGGCAGTGCTGATGCCGGCTGTGTGCGGCTGACGCCGCTTGTAAAATGGGGATTAGGGCGCGCGCTGCCCTCGTAAACGTTTTTACGCTCCGGCGCGGGATTAACGCGGCCTTCTTCCCCCGCGCCCGCTCACCTCCCTTTCCCCCTTCCACCCTGTCCTGTTCTCAACCGTCCTCCCCCCCCCCCTTCCACCCCCTCTACCAACGCCCCCCCTTTCCACCTCATACTCACCCTGCTCCCACTGCGCTTCCATCCCTGTCTCACTCCCACCTCTCTCCCACAGCCTGAGCCGATTCTGACTGGCCAACCTGCTCACCCGCCCGCCCAGCGATGGCGGGATGTGCCGAGGGGAGCGCATGGCGACGTGAGAGGTCAGATGGCGGCGGCGCCGCTTCTGCGCCTGGAGATAGAGGGCGGCGTCACGCATCGCGGCTGCAATCGCTCGCAAACTGCGCCCCAGTCGTTGGGCAGTCCGCGATTGCGACTGCGCCGTGAGATGCGGGAAGGGATTGCAAGTGGGTTATGGAGATTGCTTATTGATTTGTCCAGTTGTTCAATTTCTGTTGTAATTAAGAAATATTTTATGATTTTTACTTTCTTTTTTATTATATGCTTACGTAGTAATGAGAAGTATTGTAATGCTGTAGTAGAAAGCGATGATTTTCCTTCAGAAAAGCTCGTATTGAGGGTCACTGAGATTGGAAAGGTGTAAATCTTGTTGCTGTATGTAGTAAATTACGCCTTCTATCTTATTGTGTAATCAATATACACGTTTTGAGGATCCTTGACACTGAAAAGTTGATTTACGGAAAAACAACTGTCCGTCCGTCTGTGGTCAACGCTTACGCTCTAACAGTTCAGGTGATTTTCTCCAAAATTGATATTCCCCGGTCGATCTGGTTGAACTCGAGACCCTGTGAATTTAAAATGATACTTTTGTTGGCAACATTAAGCCCGAACATTTCGAAAATGTTTTGAAAAATAGCTCCAATTATTCGATCTATTTTATCCCTCGGATAGAGGAAAATACCCGTAGAAAATGCGCAGGTCGCATTTTCGTTGAGCTCTGTGTATTTTCGAAAATTGAAACATAGTTGAAGGTAATCTCGGTATAAGAGATCGTCATTTCCTGTGTTTATCTAGTCTTGTTCTCCTCTTATTCTTTGCCATACTTCAAATAATTTCTGTTCATTGAATCTTCTTCTCGTCATCATTATTTCTATATTACTTTTTCTGCTATCCCCTTTTTATGTCCCCAAAGTCTGTATGAAAATGGTCATTAAGATAACCACAATTATTACTGACACTGTGACATTAAACTGGATCGTACTCGTTATCCTTCAAGGATGTGCTCTTTACTTTACTGGGTTCATCTTTCGTGAGGGTCATCTCACCGAGATCGAATGTCAAATCCACTCTTCGACTCTATAGAGAATGATGGGAAATAAAAGATTCTCGCGCGGTTTGTGACCGGATTTTATGGTTTTCCAATTCGACATTCACCGGAAGATCGAGAAGTCTTGCAGTCATAGAAACCGGCGCGAAAATCGTTCTCGTTATCTAGTGATTGTTAGAGCTAGTCTCTTAACCACACGTCTATGTCGAGTTGTACGGCACTTGACAGCCGAGAAGACATTTGTCACTTCGTAGATTGAATGCATGATTGGTAGTTAGAGTTTTGTCCCGCGTCCCCCGAGGACAAAAGGTCGTTTCGTTGTGTCACCTTCGGCACAACCGAGGACCCACCAGAAGCCATTATTTCCCCGTCGTACTTTGCAAACCTTTTGTGTCGTAAGGCTACTCTGCTGGATTACGCAGAGGAGCATTATCCTTCCTTGCTCCGAGAGAAGTAAAATGTCAGCTGCATAAATAAAAGAGGATAAGTGCAAAAAGAGCTGTGAACCTTTCGGCAGAACGGAAAATTATTGTCACATGTATAAGCAAAGAATAGTTGCGGCAGTCTCAAATGTGTGGTATCTTAAGTATTGCTACTGTAACAATTCGATATCCATACAATATTTCATTCGTACTCGAATTTCGATGTATTTGTTCATCGTCACAATGCTAAAATATTAATATGTTAGTAATATATAGACGGATGTTTGGAAAGATTGTAATAGTTTCAATAATGTTAAAATTAAATCATCGAGAAATAATTCTACAATATACATAGGTAATTAAATGCTCTAAGTCGCATGGCATTTTGCGCTAACAAATCGGAACCATAAGTTTAGTGAATACGCATACATTACACATACTAGCGTATACTATTATCCTATTCACCTGAATCTTTTTCACAATCATGCGTACTGATGAGCAGTGCATCTCTCTTGCTTTTTTAACAATATATGTTAAATTTACCAAATTCCAAATATAAATTGAAAAGAAATACTTTTTAAATTAAAAGAATATGCTTTCTCTCGCATTGATGAAACTAAAAGAATTTGAGGGGAAATAAATGATAACTGGAAAATTTGCTTCATCTTATGTGACTAATAATTATTTTTTTCATTCTGAATATTTCATATTTTTAAATAATGTATGATACTTCACGTTTATTTTTCCTTGCGTGACACGTACCCCGTACGGTTTTTGCGTTGCGTAATTGTCTCGTAACGATGTCGTTAAGCACTGAAATAACTTCCGTTCTGTTGAACTCGTGGAGAATACGCGTTGTGAAATGTCTCGTAAAACAGATCGAGCAGAACTGTGTGATGGAAACGTTCGCATTGACACATCTGTCATAAACATGTAACCAAGTACACCCAGTGCTAATTCGTATGTGATAGTTCGACTTTCAAAATGCTGATATCATTGTATATCTGTCCATGTAGTTGCCTTAATGATGTTGACAGTCACGCAGGTGATAGTTTGTTTTCTTTTCATGAAATATATCATTAAATGTTAATAGTCGACCTAACATGCACTCTATTGTATTGGAAATTATTGAAAGTTTGCATACACTCTCCCAGTGTACTTGTGGGGTGTGGCTAGGATTGTTCAAAGCCTTTAAAATGTCTATCCGAATGTTCCCAATAACTTTTTTATTTCCGCCCTGCGTTACCTTGGGCCTGACACGTGTCAATGTGAGCGTCGCCACTGGCATCTCGTGCTTCGTCCGCTCGCGCGCGTGCATCTTTGGCATTTTACTACCGTCGTTGCGCCCTTGAAAGAGCGCCAGTGGTTTTATTCAGAACGGAAGCGCCATCCGATCCGGTCGGGAAGGGGGCGGGGCGGGGCGGGGCGGGGGCGGCGAGGTCGTAATCCCTCAGGCGGGCAGTCGCCGTTGGGGGCGGGGCGCGAGCGGCCACCACAAAGGGCGGCTTAGGGGCCGGCGCCGGACGTCCGCCGACTGCCTTCATGCCGCGCCCGACGGGACGAGCGCCGCCCTCTTGCTCTCCGCCCCGCCCCCGCCGCCCCACCGCACGCCCCCGTCCCGTCCCCGCCCCGCCCCCTCGCGACCCGACGTGCGGCGCCTACTGGAACAGCAGTTGGCCCCGCCACGCCACCCCGGCTCATTAAATAAGGAAGGATACTGCTGCCTGTTCATTTCTTTTTGATTCCAGGGGTTCTAGAGACACTTTTGAATGCTTTTCGGCTGCTTTAGGGGATTTTTTGTGGGGCCTAACAGAATCAGTTCAAGCCATATCTCTAAAATAAGGAAGTTAAACTAGAGTTCTCCCGTTCGCTTTACCCGGGGATTTCAGTTCAATTTTACGTCCTTCTCTTTCGCAAAATAAAATGTGTTTTTTTTATAATTCCGTTTCTTTACAATGTATTTCCATAGAAAAATAACAGGCAAATCGTTCAAGAATATTTGCATGAGAGGAAATGTTTCTCAATAATAGCGTTCCTATTATACACATATCTGTGCGTTATATTAATCTATTTACGTCGCTGTAGTCTTATTTTCTCACCATTACGTAAAAGATTAATCGCGAGTTGATTTGGATGATTTTCCAGTCTTCTGAAGTATTTGTGACTAGCTATGTTATTTCTTCTAATGATATTGACTTGAATATTTCTTGTTGTTTTCAATTCACGTTCAATGGGACATTAATAGGGTAAGATAGTTATTTTTTAAATAGTTTTATTTATTAATGTTATTCTACAGTACAGGTAAATTCTTCACAGAAAATTAATTTGAAGGATATTATGATATTATGAGGAATGTCGAGAAAATTATTTTGTTTCTTCTGTATTATGGCACAAACCCTCGTCGCGCAAGAAGTCAGTGTCCAAGCTGAGATGAAATTTTTGGTAAAATTTCGTTAATTTTGTTTCTCTAATTTCTTTAACATTTATGGATATTACAATAAGATTTCACTAACTTCATCTCGACTTTGTAAGATGCATGTTGTCTGCTCATTTTCATTTGCATGAATCTGTCTAGTGAAGTCATTTAATTCATTGCCTTCTCGTAAACCTAGCATCAGTACTATTAATACTGAAATACACGAGATATTCAACACGGCTTTTTGTAGATGGTGATGGATATCTACTCCTTTACGACTTCCACATTTTATTACTCTGAAGTTGGACCGCTAGACGTTTCGCGCATGTCACTTTCACAAGTGCGGTTGCATCACGCTACTCGGACGATACGATCGAGACAACCCTTACCTCTCTCTTCCTTCCTTGAAAATGACTTCGCTGGTTATAAACGTCGTATATCTGAATAAAATTACGCCCTCTTCGTACAGTTGTGTTTCGAGCATGTTAGTAATCACTAGAGACTGAAAAATATGCAGTATGAAATGTCAAAATATGTATATAAATATGTAATGAAATCAGTAAGAATATGTAATAAATATGTAATATCGGATATAATATGTAATATTAAAATACTCTAATTATCAAACACATTTATATAATACGAAATTACATTTACAATGAACTTTGTAAACAAATTTTAAAAATAACACAAACGTTTTAAAATTAATTTGAGTTCATACGTAGATGCACACTTTGCATCTTACAACTTGTCTCGTCAGTAATAAGAAGCTTCCTTTGTTGTTGTTGAGGACCGTTGTTCAGCAGCTACACCAAGATGCATTTATGTAAGGTTATATGCACCTTGAGCCAGACTAGACTCAATAGAAGCCATAGTACAAATTGGCAATATCTACGACAAGCAAACAATCATTGCAGCGTGCAACATTCTCATCACTGTGTTACATGGCGATTGCCAAATTTTCTCTTAAATTAAGGTTAAGCGTCTCAAAACGTGGCGTCAATATTTTTCACACCTGGATTTCACCAATAATGTAGGAAAAATGCTGTTTTTTAAAAAACGTTTTTATAAAATATATGTAATAGAATTTAGAAAATCGATAGAATAAAAATCTTTTGTGAAAATAGAAAAATATTTAATATAGTACTAAATGTGTAAAAATATGTAGCGAAAAAATTGGATATTGTGTTAGGAGAGCGACGTTTCGCCTAGATTACAATTTTGAGAACGATAAGTAGAAAGATAAAAAAATATGTAATTACATAAAAATCCGGTCTCTAGTGATCACAAAGTACTTTTCCCGGTCTTGCCAATAGAATATGCGGTGTTATTTCAAACTGAAAGACGTGTAAATAAATCATTCTTGCACTGAATGAGATATTTCTTTTTGCACTTTCTTCGTCATTAATCATTAAATTCTTGAATCTACTGCATTACATATTAGGTGTTGAGCACATTCTCACATTTTTCAGAACTTTTCTCATTTCTTTCTGTGTTAATTATTTTTTTCATATTTCATACTAGCAGGAATCTGAGAGAAGTATAGGAGATAATGCGTTCTACGTTCTTAAGTGTTTTTTTTACTACATCATGCCTGATTTGCGTGGGTGCGTGCAGAAACGAGATTAGCGCGTGCATCCTGATGCCCTGCGTGGCGCTCGTAAATATCCATCTGCGCGCGAAAGAGGGCTCCTCCTACCTGGCCTCGCCAGAGCACGCCATCGATCGTGGAGATCGCGTCTGGCTGCGCGCGAAGCCGCCCACCTCCTCACCTCTCACCGCACGCTCAAGCTCCCCCCACCCCGCCCCCACGCCGCCGGCCCTGCCCCCGGCACCACCAGCTGCCTTTTCCGCCGCCGCCGCTCCGGCCCCCTCCCTTCCTCCTGGGAGTCCGTGGATCCCGCCGCCTGTCTGCAAGCTTCGTTCCTTTCCTCTCCAGGTTCCACGCCCCCACTCTGTCACCTCCGCCCCTCCCCGATCCCGACCCCGCTCCCGTCCTCGCGGTCGCCTTTTCCCGACCTCCTGCGCGCACGCTTTCGTTCCCGCTGCCCACCCTCCACCGCCGCTCCCTGCGCTGTATCGCCCCGCTCATACACGCCCGTTCCGCCCCGTGTGCGTTAGGTCGCGTCGCGCAGAAGACGCCGCTTGGCTGGTCGACGCTCGCCCTCGGGGCAGCTGCGGAGCGTCGCGGCGCTGGGGGCGCGGCTGGCGGAGCGGAAAGGAAGGGGCACGACGCAGGGCGCTGTTTCCAAATATTGTTCCCTTTAATGAGATAAGTAAAGAGGAGGCGTCTCTTTGCAAATAACAAGCACCGCTCTGTGCCACGCGTTATGCAATTTGCGCTTGTACGTACGTACAAGACATTATGTGGTTATGACACAAATGCATGGCATACGCAACCAACTTCCATTGCCAGTGAAAAGCATTTAATAAGTTATTCTTTTATGAACCCAAACTTACTGTTTTCTTCTGAATCTATTTTTTGTCTATTATTATTTCAATACCCCATACTCTATTGTGATTATTAAATTATAAAACGTTCCGAAAACTCTTAATTCCGTGTTCGCTGTAAACTGATGAAATTGGATCGAAAAACAAATTGTATATAATTCGAATACTGGGGCCAATTTTACGCATCACTTTGATGTTCAAATTATCGTATTGTGCTCAGATATTTAACTCGGTGAACGTTGGTATGGTTGTACAATAATAAAGCTACTCCACTGGAGTGTCTGGCATCATTTCCATCGCTTATGCACTCGATGACCTGTTCCTCTGCTTATTCGAATCTCATGTTCGCGAGCTCTCCTGATTTATGCGCAAGGGGCTTTTAGGCGGTCGCGTGCACGGCGCGGTGCGCATACCTCGCATGGGAGCCGCAGACAGGGCAGCGCGCGGGGCTCACACGCTCGGGCGGGCGGTACGCCTCGCCCGCCGCCGCCGCCTGACGCGCCTAAGCCCTTTCGGCTGCCCCCCCCCCCCCCCCCCGGCCCCCCGGGGGCCGCGTGCGCCCAAAACCCCCCCCCCCCCCCCCCCCGCTCCCTCGGAAACCCCCCCCCCCCCCGGCCCCTCCCCCTCGCTCCCGAGTGTGACCCACCGTCCCCGCGGACACCGCCGCCCGCGCCCTCTGACCCCACCGCCGCCCGCCGTCCCCAGAGCCCGCTTCCCCGCCGCGCGGCGATTCCCGGAGGCCACTGCTGTATGCCCTATCCCACGCTCTCCGTGGGAAGGGCTCCTCCGGCGCGCCCCGCCAATCATCAATGGAGGCAGCCGGCTGAACAGCTCCGCCTGCAATCGGGGACCGGAGGACTGAATGACCGAGCGACCCGAGACTTCGTCCGTAGCGTCGGCTTCGATTCGATTGCCCGCCACCCAACTTGGAAGAAACCAATCGACCTAATCCCCTGGGTGTAACTTTGAGTTCCATAACTTCAACTTCCAAAGTCCTTAAAGACTGCTTTGCTTCTTCTTCTTTCGACTGTTCAAAACATTTCGACCATGTTTCTTGAATTGATACCGATATTACGTTTAGTGGTAAGAAATAAAAGGTGGGCAATATTTTAGAAGAATTATCAGGTTTTCTCATCAATACAATTTCATTCGCAATTCTTTCTAAAATTAAATCGAATAAGTTGGTTGTTTTTGTTTGTTTGTTTGGTTGGTTGGTTGTTTTTTTTTTCGGATTTGTGATTTACGTTTGATTCCAAAAACTAGTCTTTATGTGAAGGCAGATTCGAAATACAATGATATTTGCATTTAATCCGCGAGGCTGTCTGCAATTTGTCCGTTACTGCGGAAGAGATTCTTTCAGATGTTGCTGTTTTAGATAAAAAAAAATGAATGTTAGAGTGCATTTTGCCATCTTCTTTCCATTCATTTCAACTAAATATATAGTTTGATTCTACACATCGCTGTCGGTACCTCGCGTTCAGCAGTAGTCGCAATCACACGTACTTTACGGATTAAACCTTCGTGTGTACGTGCACAAACAAGTGTCGTATCTGTCTTCACCTGCTCGGCGAGAGGGCGTCCTCGTTGATCAACGGCGCGAGCGGCCCTCCCGGCCTCGCCCCTACCCGCTCCGCCCCCCCCTCCCTCACCTCGCCGCCGCGCGAGACACTTCGATTCCGCCTTTCCCAGCTCCTCCGCCGTATTTACCCAGCGCGCACCGCGAGGTAGCAGATCCACCGTATCCTGGGCAAACAACGGCCGACGCCGACGTCCTGTTAGCGGAGAACGCGCGGCGGCGTTCGCGCCCACCGGGACGTCCGATTTGCTCTGGAAACTGCGCGCCCGACGAACGGGCTTGAGAGGCCTCACTGAGAACGTCGCTTTGGACTTGCTCTCATGATGTCTTTGCAGCTTCTGATGAAACTTAATGCTCTCTACTCGATAAAAGAATTCTATGCAGCACATGAACATTCTGTAGCTGTATTTATTTATTTTGAGATTATTCCTCTAATGAAACGTTCATCTCTGAAATATAATAATTCAATCACTCTCGTCCAATTGCAGGCATTTTATCCCTGAAATTATGTCGTTTTCGTCGAGCACTTGTCGAATACAGTATAATTATTGCGATTATTATTATTATTATTATTATTATTATTATTATTATTTTTTTTGTTGTTGTTGTTGTTTTGTAATTCATACATTTGTATTATTTAGTTCAATCGTTTCATTGTTGTATCTTGGTTTTCATAATAACTAGGGGACGAATTTTGATGACCTAAAACATCGCCAAAAATGATCAATAAAATTCTCTTAAAATATTTTTTAAATACTCTACTGTCAAAGAAAAATGACGTAAAAAATGTCATCAAAACCAGTTCAAATGAACAAACCGTGCTATTAGATATGTTACTGATGTAATCAAGACTTCTTCAGTGAAGTGAACTCAGCTTGCAAACTTTTGGTTTAGACTCATCAGGAAATCTGTCTTTAGTTGTCCCGAAATCGGCCGAACCGACAAAGCCGCTGATTGGCGACACAGAAACTAGATTACATACAACGAATGACATTACAATTTCTAAACAAAGAAATCGAATGGATTACTCAGGAATTCTATGGAGAACATTATTGTTGCATCTTGTAAATGTTATTTGAAGCTAGAAACATCAAAATATTGAACTCGGTGGAATCAGCTAAAGTACTTTAAAAATGACGGGAGAAGTTGACTGTCGAAACGGCAAAAATGCAAAACGGTGCGGCGTGAAAATGTATCTTTTAAAACATAAAATACAACATAACACAAACAAGTGTTGTGTCTGTCTTCACCTGCTCGGCGAGGGGACGTTCTCGTTCATCAACGACGCGAGTGGCCCTCCTCATCGTGCGCCCCCCCCCCCCCCCCCCCCCCCCCCCCCCCCCCGCCCGTTATAATTTATAAAAAAAATAACGTCTATTCTACAAGGCATTGTTCTAAAGTGAAAAGAAAAAATGCATTTTATTTAAATCCATCCCCCCCAGTAATAACCTTTAAACCTTATAGATAAATTATGGTATGTTATATAACTGATTTATTTGTGTTTCAATATATTATCAATCGTAAAAGCATCATCTTAAATACCACTCCTGCGTAGGAAATTCTCAGATAATTCAATAATCGATACGTTCCTCTGTACATATGGTGTTACCTATGATAACAAACCGGAATTCTTGAAACAATTGTCCTTCGTTTCGCATTTTATTAAAAAAAATGTTTTTTGAACTACGAAGTAATTGGAAGAAACGAATACCCTAAAACTAGATACTTTTTCTTTCGTCTTTTGTAAAGATATCATTAAAATATCTATGTCTCACTTTACACTATATTTTATATAGTTTCACTATTTTAATTATGAAATGTCTTATACGCACTTACGGACCGTGTATTATTACCGAATGATTTTTAACTGCAAAAATCTAACTTCAAATTGGAAATTAATAATTCTTGTAATATGCAAATTTTTTTGGTTTTAATTTTATAATTATGTAAATTCCACTATTTAATTTTGAATTGAATAAATTCATAGATTGTGAGTCGTCTCGTGGACTTGTATTTCCATCAACTCGGAGGGCGAAAGCATTTCCATGGAGAGAATGCGATGGGTCAAGGAGTAAACGACAGGACGCAAACGTTCCAAAATCCATTGGAGGTATCGTTTTCCTTCTCTGTCTTGCCCTCCCGAAAGCTGCCCTCTTCATCCTTGAGTTCGGAAGTACATTCATCTCCACCGACGCGGTTCTCGACCCACACTTGTCCTGTCCTCGTTCTTTACTTTACTCTGCAGTTCATCGCCGTTCTTCTCGTTTCCTGTTTCGTTCGAATTCAGCCTTTATCAGCATCTTCATGCCGTGCCTTGCCTCCGTGGATCCGCGGGCCCTGGCGTTGGGTTTAATATACCGCGGCTTCAATGCGCGGGGCCCACGGCCTCCGCGAGCCTCTCGGAGTCGGGGATTAAATCTGTGCTTTGAATCTGCGCTCATATTTATCCGCAGGTAATACGCACCCCGCGCAGCCAGCGCCGCCGTCAAAAGAGCTAGGACCCCGCGCCACCCACGCACTTCTCTCGCTGCCCCGTTGGCCCCCGACGCTGCCCGGCTGCCGTTCGCGCTCCTCCTCTGCATGCCCACTTTCTCCGCCGCGTTGTCCGCATTGGCGGCTCCGCGTCAGCAGACCGTCTGTTTCTCGTGACAACCACGGAGAAATTATCTCAAAGCCTTTGCTTGGGTCATTCCGGGCCGTTTTCTCGTTGACGTCGACTGTCTGCCTCTCGGAGGTTTAAAGATCGGCGTTACCGTTAATACAATCGCCCTGTATCTGCAACATCATTTCCGGCGTCACATGAGAACCTTTTAGTTGAGTTAATGTTACTCATTTCTTTGCTCTCAATTTTTGACACCTCGTAATTTTACTCATATTAAAACCCAATCTAAACAACATAACTACTTACGTTTGCTCTTTACGTCTTATCGGAGAATTCCTTCGAAATGCCTATCCTCTATAAATTCCAGTATATGACCTGTTGAGTTGTTCAGTCGTAATTGTTTTCTCTTAATATGTGCATTTTTTCGCGAATTATCTTATATAAGAGGAAGCATTTGTTAATTGTCTGCTTTTTGTGATCTATATTATTGGTCTCCGTTCTGTGCACGAAATGCCATTACTTCAGAAATCTGCTTCTCTCCCAAAATGGGCAGTAGAACCAATTATTGGCATCGACGTCCATCGCTTTGCAACGTGACCACGTATATATCTTACTCGAGCGCCACATTGCGCGCTGACCGTATGCCTTTCGAGAGAGCATTTCGGCAGTGCCCGGCCGCGTTGCCTTTGAAGCCTAGATATCCTCCGAGCACAGAGAGGTTAAATCGCCGACGTACGCTGAGGTGCCCAATTCGATTTGCTGTGTGAACGAACGGCCAGCACTCTGCTCTCAGCCTACATGCAGCGGTTTATGTCTCCCCTCCCACTTCACTCACGTCATTGCTCTCGCCTTTGACCGCTGCCTCTCCCTGTCAGTCACATCTCCGCCTTCTCTTCCTACTCCTACCGAAGATCTTTTTTATATTTCCCTTCTCCTTTTCAATCTCTATCAATAAACAGATAGATCTCAAATATTGAAATTTAAATAAATTGAAAACCTTTGCGATACTATTCGTTTCTCCTAGAGGAAATCTTTTCAAGATCACGAAATGTTCTTAGGATTTCTCATCTTCAGTTTGTAAATTTACCAATTAAATTTTTGTAATTCAAAAGTAATCAAGAAAATTGTCACCAAAATCCAGACATTGCACATTGACAGAAGCCTATTGCTTTGGGGTGGCATTTTGAACCTGTTGGACAGTTGAAAATACTCCTCAAATGTATAACCATTTTTAAAAATGGATGTTTAAACTAATTTTGTCAACCTAAAAAACAGATCCTCGTTAATTCGGACAACTCTGCAACACTAAAGTTCTATTTAAGGAAATGTACTCTTTACTTCGGTTTCGAATTGACGTGATTGGAATAAACTTGCTTTCCTTGAATCCATGTTCCCACTCACTCTGCGCTTGATGATGCTTCGGACTACGTCAGGCCTACTTTTCTTGCTGATTGTAGACGCGACTGATCCTTCCTTTATGCTGGGTTGGTGATCTGTTGGTTGGCGCTAACAATCGACTAACTCTGTGAGAACCCTTGTGCCCAGAATTTTTTAAATTGCGTTATTGTATATTTGCTTTGTTTGTACATTTATTTCTCAAGAGAAACACGAAATCAAAGTGGCTGTAGAGACATTTAATATCCAGTCTACCACGTTCCGCAAGCCGCATACCGTTGATCTGTAATTGGCATAGTGAATGAAATTTTCTGTTCGTCGTAAATTATTTTATCTTGTTTGTCATTGATCAAAAAATGTTTGAAAAAAGTGTTTGAAAACGTGTTATCATTCTTCTATAGCGTTCTCTTTGCGAACTGCATAAATGTTTATTTTATGAAGACTAATGAAGCTATTTACACTTAAGCGAACAATATTTCTTAACGTTTGTAGCTCGGAATTCTAATAGAAAAGGGATGCAAGTGTTTGAATCTCTCCTGTGTATGTTCTTTGAAGTCTACACGATTTGCAGAAATCTCAGTCGTTGGCTAATTGCCGACATATTGTGCGCCCGGCGGCAGAAGCAAGGGAATCGTTTCATTTCCTCTCGCATATTGGGTTTGCGAGCTTTCCCACCCCCTCCCTCTCCCTCAACCCGCCTCATCCTTCACCCCTTCCCCGACGGCGTCGAAGCTCTTGAAGCAGTGTCGCAAAAAAGTTTAAATCTCTTTCCCCTCCGGGGATTTAATGAGAGAATAGGCGAGGATATTTCCCTACAAAAGGAACGGCGCTGGGAGACTCCGCCTGAAGATAACAAGCGATTGTCAGTTTTCTTTCTTTCCTCCTACTGCTTCTGTTCTGCTCCTCTCCGCTACCCCTCCCCCTCCACCCGCCGTGCACGCCGTGGAGGTCCCCGGCAAAACTTCCAGCGTCTGTAATGGGCGGCTTTGTGAAGCCGTTCAATTTTTTCGTCAAGCTATCTGTGTTTGTCGAGTGGAAACAATGGCGAGGCTCCTGGAAAGCGATTGGTCGACTGCTGACGAACCGACCGCGCATCTCCTGCGGTGGAAATTAATTCGACGCTGGAAGCTCCGCTTTTTTGTTTCCTGGGAATCGCGTTTATAATCAATTCCTCGGGCACTTGTGTCCGGCGTATTCTCTCCCACGTCCTTTATGATCGCTTGATAAACGTGCATTCTCCGTAATGAATATTGTGTTTATTATTTTACAGTGAAATGAAAGTTCGTTGGTTGTATTCATATATCGATATAATGCATAGAATTTGTAATCACAGGTATATTTTATTTTCCCTGATGTATATATTGCATGTTTGCATTTTCCATTTTGTTCACTTCATCCAGTTTTCTGCTGGAACGTCTTCCGGTATGTAGTAAATAATAACGAGCTTAAATCTTCAAGAATTCTCCTGGACCAGATATTCAAGATAAATGCAAATATTTAGTTCGTGGTGAAGTTCTGAGTATGTAGGGAATCCGTGGTGAAGTTATGATGTTTTCGTTGAGATTTTGTTTAAATATCGAATAAAAGTTCTCATTAAAATATATGGAACGGTTGGAAATATATGGCTCTGATATGAGTTCTAAATAAAATATATGGAATATGATATTATTTTCCTCTGTGTAATCAGTTCTCTGGGTTTGGTTATTTTTAATCGGTAATTGTGTTCAAATTTTAATTATGTTGTATGAATATGCGTAAATGCAATTATAATTAATTTTAATTTGTGTAATTATCAATCTGCTAATTATTATGTTTCTTCACAACTTCGCAGATCAAGCAACCTAATATTACAGTACAATAAAAGACCTCCATTTTCATGTAAAAGCAATTCTATGTTGTACATTATTAATGTTAGACTCAATGAGTTCAATCACATTTTTAGGCACTTGCATTTTCATATATTTCAGAATATGCAGGAAAATTAACACTATTGTTGACTTTGTTTAAAGATAAAACTTTGAGTTTCAGGTTCGTATAACCTGAAGGGACTTTTTATGTATTTCGTATTGAATTAATAATTAAATTTTTGTGACAGTTACTCTGCGACGCACTTTCCCTCTTAGTTCATGTAATCTTTCAAACTCCTCGTATGTAGTGTATTGTCATGGTAACTGGCCCAAAACATATTTCACAAACAGGTGGTACTGAAAACGGGTAGTAAAATCATTGTGGAAAACTCCTCTGAAGCAAAAATAAGTTGAAAAGAGTAATCTGCCAGCAGGGGGAGTAAATGTGTAATTCCTTTCTTCGTATGGGGCTGTCGATACGGAAGTGGTACTAACAGAAGTAGGTAATGCAGTGCATTCTTTGCAGCACGAGCGCTTTACCGGCCGTTGCGCGTCGTTTTTGCGCAATCGGGGCCGCCGCGACTTCGCCCTGACAGCTGTTCCCACGACGTTAGGCGGTCGACCCGCGACTTGCCTCAGCTGTTACGCAACCACCTCCCTCCTCCCCATCCCACGAGTGCGATGGAAATGGAATCCCCTCCTTCGCCTGTTTTTAACCAGCATTGCCACCCAACCTTCTTCCCCGTTTTCTCTAGACAGTTCCTACATTTGAACATGCGAGACACAAAATAAAAACGATTCACAAATGATATCGTCATTGAATAAGAATAAATAAAATAATCAGAAAGTATTTTGTTCTTACTTGGGACGAGAAGAAGAATTTCTTTATTAGAAATTAACATAAATTGCAACTAAAAACCACGCAATTTCTCTCTTAGGTATAAACTTTTGTGCGACTTTTTTTATTATCTCTAAAAGTCATATTGGATTAATTTACTCCTTCTTGGAGAGAAGGTAGACGAAACTCTTTTACAGGCATTCAGAAGTGAAATATTGGAAGTACGACAAGGTTGATTGGTTGTTGCCTGTATGAAGGCGAATGGCAGTCGGCGCTCGACCACGAAGTATCGTACCACTAAAGACAATATGTTCTCGATCTCAAAAGTTCCTGTATACCTAGGGTCATTCACATTCAAATAGTCATGATTCGAAGGAAGCAATTTTTGTTTTTTTTTTTTGTTTTTATCTTACTCAGTTACACGTGTTGAGATATCACGGCCTCAAAATCGAAGAGTCTGCAATGGGAACAGATTGATCGGGGAATAACTATTTTGAGGGAAATCCTCTGTGTTGTTAGTCTGTATTGTATTATCTGTATTGTTTGATAGTGTGTTTAGAAGCCGCACGGACAGGCCGAGGTTTTCGACAATGAAACTTTTTTTATGGCAACAGTCAGTACAAAAACGCGTATTTCCCCTCAAAATCTCAACATCGACTTTTCCAGCATTACCTAACGTTTTGTATTGTAAATATTTATACTCCTTTTTGAAAAAGTAAATTATATTTTACCTATGTGACGATTTCGATCGCATGTTTAGTTGCAGGAAAGCTAATAAAGAACTAGGTTAGAAGTGTCGATATACCTGAGTGACTGACGTATTATTAGTGGTGCGATGGTGCCGAGGGCGGGGGTATCCGGGTCGTTTGGGCCTGAGACGCGACCTAGACGGCATCGGTGACAAAGAGCGTGCGCTCTGCAGTTCCGCGGAAATGAGACACACCGACGATAGCGCGCCGCACGGCCTCCGCGCGCAACTCTCTCTTTCGTTGAGCGCGCTATTATTGCGCAACGAAAATTGAATGACGTCACGGCGATTATTATCACCCTGCTCGTGCTTTAATTGGCCGGCATCGCCCGTTTAAACGCGGACACACTTTTTATGCCTCGCTGTAAAAGCTCGCCGAGGGCGCCAACGCCGTCAGGCGGAGGGCGCTCGAACTACGCTGCGCCCGCAAGGGAGCGATATGGCTGGCCCCACCTCCGCACGACGTCGCCCATGCTACCGCCACGCCTCTCGCCTGTCTCTGCCCCTCAACCTCTTCCGCCACCACCGGCCACCTACCACCCCCAACGCCCGCTCTGTTGTCTTTCCCCACTGCCGCCCCCGTTCCCGCTCCTCTCCGACTCCGTTGCCCGTTACTCCTGCCGCCCTCCGCCCATCGGTTCTGTCCTTCGCCGCTCGCCCCGAGTCCATTTACCATCGTTCGCCACCGCCCCGTCTCCATTTGCTATCACGACTAATGCCGTCGCTGCCACCGCCACTGCTAGCGGGTCGACCCCATTCACCACCGCCTCTCCGTCCCCACCCCCATCCGCGCGCTCCCGGCTCTCTGCCACCCACACTGCCAGTCGCGGAAATGGGCTCCGAGTAACGATTGGAACGCCATACAGCCAGCGCGGGCACGTCCGAATGAGCCCCCCTCGCGTTTACACAGCGCTAGACACGGAGTATTTATTTCAGATATTGCCTCTCCAGCAGAAGTTTTAATCTCTGTTAAATAGACGTTGGCAAAAACTGCCAGAATAAATATTTTCAATCCAGTGCTCACAATTCACGCCGTTAAAGAGGGAAGAGTACACATTTTGTGTTTAATATACTGACAAGGTTACGAAAGGATTTTATACAAGACAATGACCTAGAAAAACTATTGCAAAAATAAATAAATCATTGTTTGCTCAGCTTTTCTTAAATTCTCTGCTGAGGAAACAAGATTAAGAAAACAAAATGTGTCAAAAGAAATATAGGTACCGAAACTGGAACATTTACGGGAAGTCTCTGAATTACGAGAAGTCTCCGTCATTCAATTCAGTATATTGTGCTTTCTCTTTACAAAATGTTTAAAGAAACATATCCACCGAATTGGCACACGAAATATAAAAATATTTCGTTTCGAAAAGTGAATGAAAATTTTGTCTTTCTACAAACTAGGTCTTCCTACAAAGCAGGAACCGTAAATATTCGCACCATGTAGTTACTCTCATTTCACTTGATTTCACGAGATGCTTTTTCCCTCAAATTAATGCATTATCAAATTTTTATGATTTCTATAAAAAAAGACGCGTTTCAAGAATGTTCCAATTTGGTTGAACGCCTAATTTATTAATGATGTAGCATATTCTCCGGAAAAAGAGCTTGGGGACTAATTAAGGTTTCTTCTCAATTCAATGTAATTTCAATAAATTGAATATGTTCAGTAAATGAACGTGTCATTGATGTGAACAGTATTGAATTCATTTAATAATCAAATATTACGTCAGATAAATACAATAGCAAGGCCGTTACGGTGACGTATTCTCCCACCATTACGAGCGTAACGAGCGGTGTACAACTGCGCTTAAGAGTCATTGCAGCGAGGGCTAACGCGCATGCCTTGGCCAGGGCGGCGGCGCGCGCCCGCGAAAGGTCGTGAGAACCGGCGCGGCGCGGCGCGTGCGTAGCGTGGTGGGGGACCGTGGGCGCCGATAACCGTCCGCCGTCGGCGCCAACGGACGCGCGCGCCTCGCGAGTAACAAGGACCACCACGCGGTTGTAAATACTTAACATTCCCATTAGCGGACCGCCGAGTACCATTCGCTAATTGAATTCCGTGCGGAACCGAACGGCACAGCGCAGCACGGCGCTGCGCTTCGCTGCACGGCGCCCGCCGCACGACGGGGCGAGATCGGACTAGATGGGGCGCGGCACGTCGCGATAGCGCAGCTCTGCGGATGATAACGGTCCTCGCGTAGAGATACGGCGGGCAACGCGGCGCCGGAGAGCGTTCCGATCATAGTAATTGCAACTGTTTGCCTGAGTCGGGCCGTAAAATTGATTTTAGGAGGTTGTGTTTATTGAAGGGAAAATTGTGTTTTCCTCTAGTTAGGTTTAAAAATGTTTGTGTGCAATTCGTGTATTTAGTGTCTTCATATACTAAAAAGAAGCTATTGGTTGGCCTTTAGGTTGTAGAGATAGTTACACTCGTGAATGTTCACAAATGAAATGTAATAATTTGATCGCCTTCGTCCAATCAGAGGCGTTTAACCCATGGAATATTATCATTTTCGTTTTATTGCTTTCCTTTTTAACACCGCCATGTGCTTCGAAACCTGAACTCTTAATAGCCCAAAGAACTTCAGTCCCGAAGTCCTCCCCATGCGATTCTTGAATTTGTTGATAAAATTAGTGATAATACTGTACCTATGACAAAATACATATTACATTCAATATTTTAACTCCTTTTAAATGAAAGATGTTGGATTTCCCAAGTGCTTATTAAATATATTATATCAAAGGATTGCATGAGGCGAAACTCTGTTTTTGACTTACGTGCAGAAACAATTGGATGTCTTAAAACTATTTGTCTTTTTGTAAAGGGATAAGGAGTTTTACAAAATCGAATTAGGTATAATTTCTTTGAAATCAATCCGTTTCGCTGCAATCTTTTTACGTGTTGGAAATCGTAATTTACTTTTGAAGCTAATACTTCGTTAATCAACTTTCCCCGCGCCGATATTTTCACGGTCGTGTAAGAACTAATGCAGCCTTACTTGAAGCACCCAAAATAAAGTTTCCGTGAAAGAAGGTACTTTTCCTATTATTCTTGATAAATACGAATATAGTTACGTAACATTACTTCGTCTTAATCATGATTAATACAGTTATCTAGATCAGAAAGTTAGCTCACTTTCTTAAAAGATTAACCAACCTATATCTTTGTGAAAGATTTAATTCTATGTTATATGGTGAAGGAAATTGAGAAATTTAAGGTTATTTTATTAAAATATTCTAGATTCAAAATGTTTTCGAATCCATAAGTATATATCCAAGTAACTTTCAAGTGTGAAATATTATTTATGAATGTTTATCGGACGACAGTTTCATTATTTGAACTTTTCCACATAAGAATCACAAGTTCCACTAAATATTTAATGAGTGTTCAGCTCAAAATACTATGAAAAAATGTCGGGCAATGAAGTTTTAGTACCGAGGCAGTTATTCACGTTTTAGGGCTGATTTAGAGCAAATTACTGAATTGGTTTAACTCCTAAGCCTTAATCAAATCCTTTATTTATGATATCGGCCGGGTGTCTCTCAATACTTTACATAATACCACCCTGTTTTAAGAAATAATATAAAAATTAAATATATTATCTTGGAGTATCAGTTCTTATTCGCTAAATTTTAGCTGCAACTCACTTGTTTACAACGGACGGCGATTTGTGAAATCCTTAACAGGCGCCGACCATTAAGAAAGGAATTTCGTTCGTTTGTGGCGGTTAGTCGCGAACAGTAATACGAAAGCCCTCTAACCTTAGTCTAGGAAGTTTTTTACATTATGATTAAGACTGTTGTTGAAATAAGTCTGTACTATTAATTGTATAAGACTGAGTATGTTGTTGAAGTGTAACAAGTCTCTATTGCATTGCACATTGCATGTTTAAGCAATTTTTCCCCCCCAAAAAATTCATCTCTTTGTGTTATTGAAACCACATACAACTAAAAGAAATAAAGTTAAACGTCAATATTGGTCGTGTTACTTAATAAAATGGATTGAGTTCACACGGCCAATAATTTTTAGTTTCTCTCGTACTGCTTACGTAGTGCAGGCGAAAAACGACCCTTTTTCGGCAGTCTTCCTATATGTAGTAAATTACTATCTTTAACACCTGTTATCAGAATCCACGCTTCAAAAATTGGTTTGTCGCAAACCGTCGTCTGTCCAACATGTGAACAACACTAATAGCTACACTGTAAGCAGAATTTTCACCAAAATTGATATTCCATAATCAATCTGGCTGATGCCGCGACCCCTTGAATATGAATATTTTGGTTTTGGGGCTGTTTTACATAGAGCCTTGACATCACATTGATTTTTTTTTAATGGCTCTAAATTTCGTCTTGCATTTTTTCTCAAATAAAAAGTAAAATGATATGCTGTTGGGTCTATTATTGTTGATGTAATCTAAATTGTCGGAAATTGCAAAATTTTAATTTCTTTTAAATGTCTTCCTACAACGACAATATAGAAAATATATGTATTGTTTCTTATAAGATCTATTCTTCAAAACGAGGCATGTGAATAAACACATGTACAATTTTTTTTAAAGTTTCGTGTAATTTTGCCACAAATAAAAACAGTTTTAAAAAACAAGATTTTTACGAAAATTGCTTGATTCTTTTCTTACAAACGTTTTGTATGGTTAGAGCTAAATGCGCTGAATAACGTGAAATAAACATTTTTTATGTAACCTTGTCATTTTCCAAAAATTACACTAATGATGAAGTACTATTACTGTATCACGTAACCGTTCAAAAATGCGAGAAAGCATCATTTCTTTTTCCAAGTTACCGGTAGCGGTAGCTCAGTGCATCAACTGATGTCACTGCAGCGCCTCTCACCGGGAGGTCCTAGGTTCGAGTCCTGACGGCGGCAGGATTTTCGACACTAGCTTTTCAGCTAGGTCGAATTCAGTTTGTGTCTGGACGAGAATTCTAGCGGCCGGCTGCTGTGATCGGTATTTTTCTGTGGTTTCTCCGATCAACACCAGGCGAATGCCGGAGCAGTACCCTACCAACCGGGTCACGGACTGCGCGCGATCTGTCCTTCCTCTTCCTTGTCCTATCCACTCCCCTTACACACACACACACTAACATGCACTACACTACCACATATTCCGGGAGACCGGTCGGGAGCTTAGAGCTTGTCCCGGCTGGGGCGGTGCCCCGCTGGTGGGAGAGTCCTGGTTAGGGGGGAACCCCACTAGCCGACGGTAGGTCGGCGCCGGATCTCGCCATCCAGCAGGGGAAGATCACCGCCATCTCCCAAGAAAAAAGCATGCACTACACTAACGGGACTAATGACCGAAGCAGTTGACGCGCCCGGAAACACGAAAAAATCAATCAATTTTTTCAAGTTCTTTATTCACCCTATTGACGTGGATTTCTAGTCACATTATGGAGATTGATGTACAAATATTTTCATTCGCGACCGTAGGCTATCTGCAGAAACCACCTGTCCGAGCGTGAAAGCGTCTGTTGCTTACTGGCGCGCTTTTCACCCAATAATGAGCACTACACCTAACCTCCTCGCGCTCTCGAAACGTGTTTTGCGTATAATGCCGTGTAATTTTACAGAGAGCGGAGCATTCCAAACAAACGGGCTGTTTTTAGTACTTTATGCACGGCGCTTACGCGCTTTACACTGACGAACGGCTTTGTACGGGGCATAATGAGTGTTGTCTTTATGTCATGGGCGTTATGCCAGAGGTTATTGCGGCGAAGGGCTCTGTGGGGTGGTGGAGGAACTCGCTGTTATTGTGTATAGCGTTCAACTAAGAGAGGGTGGGAAGCTTTCAAACGCGCTATCCTGTCAGCTGCTGTGAACAGTCTGCGCGGCGGGCCTGAGTCGCGAACTCTCGTAGAGCACCCGATCTCGTCTACGCTTGTCAGAAGCAGCGGCGCATCGCGCTGCTTCGCTTCCTTCCTCCTCCCTCGCCGTCCCTTCCCGTTCGTTCGCCTGTCTCGTCTTCCCAAACCACCGCTGCTCTCTAAACTCTCCCAGCCTGCTGCATTTCTTGCTAGTCGTTGCACCTGGCTCCTCTCCATCCCTGGCTATACTCTACCCCAATTCCTTTCGTCACGCCTCTTGAGTTACCGCCTTGTATCTCGCATCTCCCTTTCCTCTTTATGTGTTACACTTCAGGCGTTTTCTTTCTTCTCAACTTCTCTTAATGCATTTATCCTTTTCTGTTTCTATCCTTTTACCCAACAATAAACGTTAATCTACCTGTCCTCTCTCTCAACGGCACTTCTCCACCTGAGCTTCTCTGCAGAGGTATCTAGGTGTAACTCCGCTCTCCAGAACAAACTCGTGTGTAATGCCGAGGAGATTCAGGCACGTAAAGCTTTGCTCTTGTTTTACTGCCGAGCGCTTCGTTACGCTAACGAAACATTATTCCGCTGTGTGAATTTCGGGATGTGTCGGAGGACTTATTTTACTGCGTCTAATTTTCGTGTTCGTGCTGTCGCCTCATAAAACGGGTATGATCTGAAAATTTCTCTAGTCAATCAAATAAAAAAATCTAGCTCTGTATCCTTCTTTTGGGGATTTGTCTTCTTCAATCATTAAATTCGTATGAATTTTGTTTTGAGAAATGAAAATGTGATTAGCTTGCAGATTTCTACAAGTTATATACTATCGCTTCCGACTTCCGACTGTGTTCGTGACTTAAATGAAAGTAATGTAACATTTGTTAAATTGTATAATTAGTTCTAATTTTCAATTGGAATATACGTAAAACAATTATCTCATCCCCATTCCGCAATTAAGATACTTTGCAAATACTTTCTGATCAGAGTATTTCAAAAGCTTCCTTTTTGTATAATTATTATTACATAAGCTAAATTCATTTACATGAAATATTATATTTCACGGACCATTCTAAATAAACAAACAATAACATACTGATATAATTAATTTCTTTAGTTAAAAATACATATTTTTATAAAAAAGAAAACTAAAACAAATTGTATGTTTCCAAAATGAAATTTTGGAAAATGATATTTTTATCGGGCATTTTAATGAACATATTATTTATTCCATCCTGATGCCTTTTTGACTCTCTCTCTCATAGCTTTCGAATTCCTAAATTCATAAACGAGTGTTTTCCATTCTGTGTATAAACTTCCTCGCCAGCGAGCTTCCGAAAAAAAATCTCGTGTCCGCTGGCCCTAAGGAAACAGTCATTTCGCTTGGACTCAAAACAAAGGGAATCTGTGCTGCGTGCGGAGCAAGGTCTAGCGAGCCGTGTTGGGGTGGAGTGCGGTGGGACGGGCCCGGACAGAACGCTTCGAGCCAATGGCGGACAAGAGAAGGAGAAGAATGTGTGGCAAAAGCAGGCCAGTCTCAGGCAAAACGGATGATGGATGGGGATTAATATGAAGGGCGAAGAAAGAATGTTACGAAATTATTTTACGGATAAATAAGAGTAAAGGTGAGACGTAAGTATCGCTTTATAACATCGCAATATTAATATAAAAATATAAAATTTTCTGTGCCTCAACTTTCCTTCAATTTTCCTTTTCATTCGATACACAGGCCTGACGTGACGTGCGCCGAAATTTCGTATACTATTTCAATTTCAGGGGAGATAAGTTTCAGTCTTTGTCTTCCAATTTTCATCCTCCGTAGTCTATCATAATTAATTCGTATTGAAATTCCATTACTTTTCGTTTGAAAACGTAAAAATACATCTGCATTTGTTTTAATATACAACTCAAAACTTTATTGATACATTTAATTGGCACAGTCGGAAATGAATATTTAATAAGAAATGAATAGAAATAAACTTTTTAGTTTAATATTTTAATAAACTAACATTTTACGTAAATGTTATTTTTTAGTAGGATTCCTTGAAATTCTTATAAAATTCAATTTTTTTCCAGTCGGACAAATACTAGAAAGGGAGTTTCGCCCCTTTGCAAAGTTATGTCTGTTTCGTAATGGATGTTAAAATAGATATGTAATATGTGGGGGGTAGGCTCATATGTCATCGGCCTCCATGTCTTCGTCGGTGTCGTCGTCGTCGTCCGCGGTGTACCTGGCGCGCGCGCGCGTGCGCCGGCGCTCCGCCTCGATGCGCAGCAGGCCCTCCAGGCGCTCGCGGGCCGTGTTCTCGATGCCCCGGTACAGCTCGCGGAACGGCCGCAGCACGCGCTGGAAGTCGTCGCGGTGCAGCGAGTACACCTCGCACGCGCTCACCGCCGCCACGCTCGTCGTGCGCCGCTCGTCCTTCAGCAGCATCGCGATCTGCGCGGCGCCCTTCACTTAGTGCGCTCAAATCTATAATTTATCGCGAAAGTTGCAAAAAATAGTGAAAGAAAGTTTACAACGTGTCGGGAAGCGGGTCTCTTCATTTTTCACACCTCGAAGTAAATCTATATTACGGATTTCGAATGTACAGAATAATTAACAAGAAACTAAACCATGTACCATCTCAATGGTTTCGTTAGTTACTCACGATCTTTGGGGAAAATACGAAAACAAAACAGTTTCAATTTCAATTGAAAAATGCATCCCGCAATTTCCCGTATCTAATGTTACGGTTACATTATATTTCTCAGTGCGTCAATGCTTACGGCAAGAGTGACGACCTGCATCAAGGAAGAAGCTTTAATATTGTATACCTTTTCAGAAATGCTAGTTGTTGGTCCTTCAGAACCCTATTTCACAACCTGACAGCATCATTTTTGCTTTTGTGGGCCACTGATTACTTATTTCAGAATTTTATTTTGTTCGGTTTTCTGCTACGCTAAGTGAACACTGTTTTTGGCGCTCTTCAATATCCTCGACTGAGCACACATATCGAGTCGATGAATTCGTCCGAGGAGGACGGAGTTGCAAGCCACCCTAAAATTTGTGGATTAAAAGCGGCAGACTGTATACATTCCAAGGTTCAAAACCCAATATCAAGGAAGGGAAGATGAGCGGCCCCGTCTGTGCGACAGATCGTGAGTATTCGCTCCAAACGCGTTTCCGTCCCTCGGGTGTACAGCCCGGTCGCCTCCCGGCCCCGCCGCCACGAAGAGCGCGAGCCTTTCGAGGGCGCGTGAAGGGCGGTCAAGGAGCGCGGGTGGCGCCGTTCCCACGTGGACCACGCTGCTCTCCATTGGAACGCGCGACAGGTAGGGAGGGCGGGCTTGGACGCCTAATTCTGTAGGCCACTGCCATCGGCGCGGCGCGGCGGAGGTTGGGAGCGCCCAGCTGCGCGCACGGACACGCATTGACTGCCCGGCTGCGCGCGCGGCCAGTGAGAGTGCAGGCATTCTGCGAAGCCCCGCCGTCGCCTCTTTCGGGGAGATCGCTTCTCGATGTGAACGCTAAATTCCCAACTCATCTCTTTTGCATTTGTGGAATTGCGCTCATTCAGTTATTCAAATCGCTTGCTTAGAAATTTCTGTCATCCCTTTTCTGCAACGCTTGATGCCATCACATCTGCACGAAGGCAATGCCTTTTGAAGCAAATTCTTCAACAGATGCATTATTAAATGTTACGTTCATTATCTTAGTAACATCAAGTACATTTTTCCTGTGCTTATTTGAATTGAGTACAAGCTTATTATCTTGTTCTCTTTCTGCTTTTTGTTTTGGTTGAGTTCTTTTATTTTCCACAATCTCTTAGATTACTATTGACAATATTGGGGAACAATTTCATGTCGCATTTTCTTTCTTCTCTGCTTCTTCGAAGTCTAAAGATTTTAGTTTTCATTAGCTGATTATCCTCCAATAGTTTACGCTACTATTTCTGACTTTGCAGTTTCATCTTTTTTTGTGCATCAAATCCCGTCATTGTTTCTACGGAAAACAATCTTCATCTTAGTTATATGACTCATCAACTCGTAGGTTTGATTCGTCAAAAACCAAAGCGTTCGTCGGGTGCAGTAGCGAGGACACCGCTTTCTTGGGTCATCGGTCTCCGGGGAAGTGGCATGTCGCGCCCCAGAGCTCATGTATCACGTTCACCGATACGAGTTGACCTCTTGTCGCCAGCTGCTCTTCTTCAACGTGCGCTACAGCCACTTTCCATTTACTTAGTTGCCGAAGTAGGAAAGAATTCACTTCTAAAACAACTAATGTTTGTATCTCATAATATATAGCTTCATGATGTATTACATTTGTGAATATTATTGACCAGTGCAAGTGATAAAGAGAAACCAATGACTGCGTCTTCATGACTTGCAGAGCGAGATGCTACATTCAAAGGGTACGGTGGAAAAACACTCGTAAACTGCAAATTGCGGAATATCTGTGAAAAAGATTGAGAAACACAAATCAAGAGTCGAGAATACTGAACACTGATTATTCAACTCAAAGCGAGCACAAAGTATCAGAAAAATTGTTTTTTCTTTCTTTCTTTCTTTCTTTCTTTCTTTTTCTTAAAAATTGTTTTTTCTTTCTTTCTTTCTTTCTTTCTTTCTTTCTTTCCTTTTCAATAGACGTAAGAGCGACGGTCTGTTCGTCTCCTTCTTGGCGCATCCTTCATTCGTTATACACAATGTATGCTTCAGGGGAACCTCGTAATTTTTCATTGTTTAATTAGACATTCTCGCATATTTGGTAATGCAATGTACAGTGATAGTATTATTTTTTTTAATGCATCGTAAGTTTCATACATGTAGGTAGCTTATGAGTGCAAGAAACTTCTATAGCCCCAAAGTTTAATTTCTTACTGCTACGGAGAACGCGTTCTCACCTCTCCGAAAAAGGTTCCGTCTTCCAAGTGGCGCACCTCTTCTCCCCACCGGGTGTAAATGGCGACACAGCCGGTCGAGAGGAAGTACATTTCGTCATCCAACGCACCCGCCTTGATGATTACGTCGTTGGGTAGATACAGCTCTCTGTCGAAGTTTAGATTTTCAAAGGAATCAAACTGTGCCTAAATGTAAAGAAAGTTTAGAAAGAAAGAACACAAGAACAAATAATGTTGACCGGAAAGATTGAATGCAGTAATCCCTCAACATTCGCGAGAGTTAGGTTTCCAAAAAGCGTCAAATCCGCGAATGTTGAGTCTCTCTTCTAATGAAGAAAGGTGAGTTAGATTCCTGAATGTCGAAAAACTGTTTAAAAAGGAAACAAAAATATTAAAAGCAATTGCAGAATAACTGAGAAAGCGCTACTTCGGACAGAATTCACTACTAACATCCTAAAGAGAAGGAATAAAACAAAATTTGAATCTTAGTTCAACGTTAATAGTGATTGGATATAGGATCGTTTTTCTTCCTTATTTCATCACCCTCGTCGTTGTTCTAATATCCAAATAAGGAAGAGTAGCTGCTCCTGAATTTCAAAGTTATTTCTGTTCGGATCATATTCGTATGTCCTTTCCATCATAGATTGTTGAAGTTGTAGAACGCCATTAACTGTTTTGACATTGAAATTGCTCCAGGGCGCAGTTTCGCTTCCAATCTTTATCATTACGTTCGAGGAGGTGTTCTTCGCTGATGATTTTCCGAAGCTTCTCTTCGGTGAGGTCATTATAATGAGAGTAGCACAAATCCTGAATTACTTCTTACTTCATGTAGGCAAAACCCTTACCTCTAATTTAACGCAATTGAATTGAATTATTTTACATTTGTGTTATTCTATTAATGTGAATTGACATTCCAACTTTGACATTTTTACAGAACGTGATTATTGAGCTCCGGTGTTTGCTGAGTTCGTTTCCCAGATGGCGCTGAATAATGAAATGAACTCACTTAAAAAAAAGTAGTATGACCAAAAGACGCCGTCGCGAATGTTCGGAACTCGCGAATAGCGAATTCGCGGATGTCAAGGGATTACTGTATTACTTTTTCAAACGACACATTAGCAGAATGGACGGCGAGCTTCGGGAGAGGCACCATAGCTAAGGCAGAAGGGCTATGGCTGCCTTGGCGTGAAGGGTCGCGGGTTTGAATCCCGCCCTGGGCGTCAGTATTTGTGTGCGTCCGTACGCGGGTCCGCTACGTTTACGCCAAAGTTATAAAACTAGTTATAAATTACAGTGGTCGCTACATGACCATAGCATTAGAAAAACGACCTTAAATAAGTAAAAGAATGCAAATGAAATAATTGAATCGAAATTAATATTGATTGGCCAAATGCATTCTACTTAAAAGAAACATAACGCCACCCACCTTCGAAGGAAAGGCGCCAACTTGGCGATGATGTTGCGCGGGAGCCTGTCGAAGAGTTTGATGCTGCGCATGAGCCGCTCGCATCTGTGCATCATGAGCTCCGTGCGCAAGCGCACAGACAGATTCTCGAGGAGTTTCTGCTCCTTGAAGAACATCTTCTGCGTGCGATGTTCGTAGTACAGGAGGATGCGGCGTTTCAGATCGGGCGGCAGTCTCTTGATCGACATGTAGGCGCCCAGTTGTTTCGTCATCACGTCGTATCTCGCAGAAGAGGTGTCCCAACGGAACTGACTGTGGATCATGAAGTTCAGCGTGAAGATCAGCCACGTCACACCCATAAACAAGCAGAATACATCCCTCAACATTTCGTCGAACGTTAATGCTTCCAGTGTTCCTTGGTCGGTTTTGGAAAAGGCCAATCCTCCTTCAAATATGCAGTTGAGCACTTGAGACGTGTGGTCGCCGTAGCCGATGGTTGGCGACCGGTAGGAGAAGTCCTGTACAACTGCGCATGGAATGTAGATTTGTGCCATCATCGTCCAGAACCACCACACAAACGTCCCTACTAAGAACGATATTAACGTTTGTACGTCGTGTGGAATGCGGAGAACAGACATTGAAGTGAAGGCGTAACGACCCAGACACATCAAACGAAATAAACATAGCAGAGATATTATTCGCAAACTTTCCAATTTCTCAGATTTGATGTTCTCTTTGTAAATTAGAAGAGGAATATCCCATGGAAATGTTGCTAAAAAATCCAAAACAAAGCCACCCAGGAAATAGTGGCATATTATGATTTGTAATTCCATAACGACGCTCTGCTTTTCAATGAACCCAGTTACGAAGTTAAGCATTGTGTCGAAAAAACACAAGACTTGAACGGTAAGATACCATCTGTTATATGTCTCCCATGTAATGCTGTCATAGAACGATATTAAATAAGGTTCGTAAATGAGAATCCAAATTTGAGTCACCATAATCAACATTTCCCATATAATTCTAAATAAACTCAAGGGATGAATAACAAAAAATTGTCTGCTACTCACGTGACGGCGTTGTTCTTTAAAGATCATTGCAGACGATTTCATAATAGCTTTCGTTTTAGGGTGTTTCTCAAAAACTATTAAAAATATCATGAGGGATTTCTTTAAGGACACTCTAGGAAACTCCTTCTTAGGGAAAATATCATACAGGTTGCTCAACTGGCAGTTGTTGTGAATTATTTTCCCCATATTGAATTCTGCGTTCTTCGTGACTTTATGTGGTAACACTAGATCGCTACTGGATGTTCAATTGTTAATTTTTAACAATAGTCACTACGCACCAAGGAAAAGGTATCACCCGTCCAACTTTTCTTGAACGATGACTTTGCTTCCCCCTTCCCAGATCAATAAATAGTTGACCAAAGCTCGCATTGAGCACTGATGACAACATTCCAAACACATTTTCATTGTCGCGAAAGAAAATATATTTACTGTTGAAACCGCGAACTCCTGGTCGTATTTTTCTAAACAATGTCTAATAAAATGGCCAAAGCAGATTCAGATCCATCGCAGGAGATACCTCGAACTCCTGGGAAAAGTAGAACTCAATTTATTGAGAAAGTTGCGAAGGCATGACTGATATTCCAGAGATTGCCATTGCTTCATAAAATCTAGTGGCTGGTTTCGTACCTAATACTCCCACTCTACCCGCATTTCTCCAAGCTATCGTTCAAGCAAAGTTGCGCGATTAATACTGACTTGCTCAATTTACAAACTAAATTGTATGCACATAGATTGTACTCAAATCAGTATTATCAGATATCAGTTTATCGACAAAACAGATTAATTAAATACAAATTCTAATATACTACCACAAGACAACTCTAAATTTGCAAGTTTGTTCGAAACATCTGCGTTCAGAATTTATTTTAGAATTGTTAGTAATATGGTAACATTATGTTTTACATTGTTTACCAATTTCGAAACTAAAGGAACGGCGGATGTCTAAGAAAAAACTTCCTCTAAGCGAACTAATCACGTCTGTTTGTGAATACTAAGAGAAAAATAGTTATTCAGAATCATGGAATTTCCTTCCATGTACGCTACCATTTACTAAATGATTAGCTTAATGTTATGCTTCCGACGTTCAAAATAATAAATATGTTTTTTAATGTTTCTGATATATAGGCTAGTTAATAATTAAAAGAAATGTTGAAAGTTTGCTTCGGACAACCAACAAGAGTTTTCTACACTAAAAGGGTTGATGAAATCCCCTACACTAGAAAAGGTATGATAGAATCTCTGTGATCTATCTTGGTAAAATTGTCTGTTATTACCTTTCTTCAACGAGTGACTTTGTGTTTTTGTAATCTGTGTACTGTTTTCACAAAACAAAGGTTTTTAGCCTGTCTTAAAATGTGAATTAATGTATAAAATACTTTTTAATGGACAAATACTAATGTACTCTGAGCGGCGATGTTTCGTATATTTGGTCTCACATTTTCATTACAATATACATTTCGTGTTCATTTGCTCAACATTGCTTAAGCTATGATTTTATAAAGAGACAGATTTCCCTGGCTTCAAATTTGGTTTGTAGTCCTATAGATTTTTCGAAGCATTTTCCAAATGCCATCTTCCGTTGGTGTCCAATCTAAAGGGTGAGGGTACGGAAGTCATAACCTCTTAACACGTACATCCGCGCACGCACACAGTGGCACATACACAAACACAGTTTGTGTGCAATATTCTTCTAAAAATTTCCCCAAAACTATTTATTTCAAGGAAAAAGATTTGTCTGATTAATTATCTATAACTGCAGTTACACGTCTTGTAAGTTCTTATGGATATAGTCAGTGTCAAAATACTGTCACATGCAGTGTGTGTTCCGCGCTCTTCCAAGTGTTAACATTATTATGCGATAAAATTCTCTAGAATATACTTTATGATTCGTCCTCGTTTATAATGCGTTGGTAATAAATGTCATTAAAGGTGTTTTACACATTCATTTGCAATTTAAGAAGTGTCTTTCTTTCGAGGAAAAAGAACAAAATTATAAAAATAAATGTTCTTTAAGGTCGTAAAAATGTATGATCGCCCCGCAGCGATTCGACCGTAAAGGGAATCCCTCCAATATTTCTAGGTTGTAGAGAACTCTGGCTGGTCGTCCGGAGCAAAATTGAGATTAGAAGATAGAATAGGAAAATTTAAAAAATCAATGCCCTGGCCCCAAAAACATATCCGAATCATATCATCCAGTGTTCTTTATTTTAGGACAATGGAAACAGGGTGCACAAATTCGTACAGACTAGTGTTACTTATCAACGTGCGTATTTTCACAGATGTCAGTACTCCGCGCACACAAGCAAAGCACAACGGACGCACTTTTCACGTCCGATAAAGTGCACTCGTGTATCTGCGGCCTAAGGTGTATGTAGTGTGAATCTAAATTTATAATCAGAACATGTATAGCGTGAAGGTTAAATTTTGAAATAAATTATTTTTGAAAAGATACGTTATTTAATGTGCCTGAAAACAACTTCAGACTCGAATTTCACTTGCTCTCTTTTATCTTAATTAAATGATTAATCAAGCTAAATATTTGGTTACATTATCGCCAATCTGATGACTTAAACCATAACGATACGTGTTCTGACGAAAAGTCAGTAGAGATATTCACGGCATTTTGTCCCTGAACATACCCTGAAACATTTGTACGAGGGGTCGGTCAGCAAGTAATGCCCCACATTTTCTCCTTCACGCAATAATAATGGTAGAGTGTTGTAGTTGTTAACCCTTCAAAGTTTCGTATTTCTAGCGTTAGTGTACGAAGTTTCAAGTGTCTTCTACAGATGACAGTTCCTTAACGAATTATTAAAATGGCGTCTGTAATGACGTACATTACAAACAGTGAGCTGTGATTGAGTTCCTCATTGCGGAAAAGGAAACTGTTGTGAACAACCACAAACGCTTGTGTACAGTTTATGGCATCTCTGCTGTTGCCAAGAGTACCGTTGGACGTTTGAGTAAACGAGTTAGAGCTTCTGAAATTGAATAATCCGATTTTCATGATTTGCCGAGCACCAGGCATCCCGCCGCAGCGACGAGTCCTGACATGCTGAACACTATCCTTTGCGATATTTGTGGTATCATTCATGTTGATGTTATTTCTTAAAGTAGTACTATCAATTCAAATTCTTACATCAACATTCTGAATACCTAAAGAAGCATTTTCTGCGAGTTCAATCCGAGAAGAATGTGCACAAAGCTTGCTCTTCCCCGATAACGCACGTCTACACATAAGTGTCGCAACAAGAGAAGCAGTAACAAAAATGGACTTCCCCATCCACCTGACAGTCCTTATTTAGCTTTCGCCGATTTCCATTCCTTTGAGCCACTGAAAAACGCTATTCGCGAAGAAAAAATGAAGTTGACCCGAAGTGAAGAAAAAGGCAGCGCCGTTAGAAAAACTCTTGGTACCGGCAAGGCATGCATGCCATTGTTTCACGTTGGCGCAAGGCAGTGCAAATCGATGGTAATTATGTAAAAAAAATAGAGCCAGTATAATAACTGTGTATTAAAATTGTGTGAAAATTTCAAGTTCTTCCAATAAATATTTCTAAAGATAAAAGAGAGGGACATTACTTTCTGACCGATCCTCCTACTTTAAAAATTCCTGATATTCTAGAAAGATACGAAAACATTCTGACGATCGAATCATCTCGTCGAGAGGAATCGAATGAGCTATTGATCCCTCTGTGCACTTCAACTTTTATTTCCGGCTTGCATACTTAGTTCAGAGGAGATAATTTGAAAGAAACTTCAGAAGAGATCATTTGAAGCAATTGCGTTCAAAAAAGCTTGAAATTAAGAGCACTAATACTTCAATTACAATCCGTATGGTTAGGATTTTTCAAGTGATGAAGTATTAGTAGAACACATGTTGCAATATTATATTACTTAACTGTTACGAATGATATGAAAAAGAATAGCTCTATTAGAGTACCACTAGATTACTTTCAATTGCTTTCTCTTTCTAATTGCCTTCCCTTTTTTCTAGACCTCTAAACTTGCGGTTCATCAACCTGTCTTTTCTTTACTTCATTTATAGTTTGATTTTGTTTAATTTTGCTATATTTGGAAGAAGAGCGGCCATGCTCTTCGGAAGAGCTGGCGGGTGGCGCGGCGCGGCGCGAGCTGAGGCAGTGCCCATAAGCACTGCCTCGCGTGTCGACGAGCCGATGCTAGCGCTACCGTCGCGCGCGTCTATAATTAGTGCGTGTCCGCGCCGGGATCGATGCAGTAACCCCGCCCCCCTCTTTCAGCTTCACCCGGCTCCACGCCCCTCCCCCTCAGTTTGTTTTCGTCGCCGTCTACTCTTCCGCGTCGCACCCAGATCACTTCGATGCAGCTTCGGTTAATCACGGTTTCAAATTATTATTCGATGTATTGCCTTGCAAACCAACCCAACGGTTTATTTCATTGCTTTTGCTTCCGATAGCTATTTAATATGTGTTACTCAAGTTTTGGTGTGCATTTCTCTCATTGAAACGTTTCTCATTTTTGTTCATTCGGAAAGTCCATTCAGTTCTCTTAAAGGTGGAATTCTATATTTCAAATTAAATAGAGAACATTCCTATTCTCTCTCTCTCTCTCTCTCTCTCTCTCTCATCTACAAGATGTTAAATTATTTATTTATTATAGTCAATAAACTATTGTCTAAACTGTATGTACTATTGAGATCATCTGACACGTTTTGAGTTCAAATCCTTCCAACATTGTTAATCTCTGAATCTTCTGAATAACTGTTTTAATTAATAATTAATAATGATAAAATTTTAGATTTAAATTATACAAAACATATTAGCTACATTTAAAACTAAGACATTTTCTATCAAGTTATCTAACGCTTTTGAATGTAAACACGCATTTGAATTTTCATATGCTAACAAAATCAACATTTGCTCAAATGGATCAATAATAATGATAAAATTTAAAGATTTAAATTTAAGAAAGCCCGATATTAGCGACATTTAAAAAACAAGACATTTTCGTTCACAAGTTAAAGAAAACGTTTTTGCAATGGTAAACGAACTGCAGATTTGATTTTTCATTGCTAACAAAATCAACATTTGCTCAATGGATCAGAGAAAGTGGACAAAAAACCTGATCGAGATGGGGATCATCGACCCGGAAGCTGAAGTACATTACTGGTTACAGGAATATTAAGTCTTTTTTTTTAATTATACAATACTACTTCAAATTATACTAAACTACTTCATTATACCATATCATTGTTTCGTTTAAACTGAACATTATTTTTCTTTTTGATGATCAGTATAGTCTCTAATTTTATAGAAACGTTATGCAGCAAAAAATATTTTACTTTTAAGTTGACTTTGTGTACCGAATTTAATTGTTTTATGTCATCTGGCAATGCGTTGTAAAGTAACGTACATGTATTGTATGAGGATTTCTGGTAATGAGCTTTTGATACTGACATTTGATGAACATGATTTCTACGACGTGTGTTGTAATTATAAATATCAATATTACATAAAAATATGTTTCCACTGTTAAGTCAGTTTTGACAAATATTATAGATTCTTAAATAAATAGGAAAGGCAATGGTAAGATTTCAAACTCAATGACAAGAGTATTGCAGGGATCACGTGGATGGCATTTTTCCATTATTCGGATTATTTTCTTTTGTGATCTAAATGTCTGGGTATTAAAGAATGAGCTTCCTCAGAATATTATGCCATATCTCAGGCGGAAATGTATATTTGCAAAATAAATGCAACGATCTTCATGAAAGCTGGCGGAATTTAAAAGAACTCTCAATGCGTAAAATAATGAAGATAATTTAGTGTTTAATTCTGTTTTATGAACATTCCATTTGAGGTTTGACTTAATGGAGAGACCTAGAAATTTTGTTACCGTAACTTCAGCTCATTGCATATTGATGATTTTGAATGGAGCATATGGTTTGCCAATTTGAAACGCAAAATTGCATTGAAACAGTTTTTCCTTCGTTAATTATTAATTTGTTATTACAAAACCAATTTGAAACTTCTGAAGTTGTACTATTTATTCATTTTAGCAAAGAACATTCGTGTCATCGGCAAACAGAGCTGTTCTTCCATTTTTAATGGACGAGGGCATATCGTTTACGTAAAACAGAAAGAGGATAGGACCTAAGATCGAACCTTGTGGGACCTCATGTTCAATTGGCAAAGAATTGGACAGATAAGTAAATAATGTTCTTTCGTGCCAGTACGGTATTTCTACTCATTGAGATCGATGTTTGAGGTACGAGGTTGTCCTATCTAGGGCAATACGAGGGCATTTTGGTCCATCGATGAAGCAACATCTTTAAGAAAAGAAATTAGAAAAAATAATTCGACTAACAGATATTAACATTCTCTCCTATCATCTGATATCAAATTATTTCGAAGATCATTTTGGTATTTTTATTACAAACATTACTAGACCAATTTCGAAATGGTTCATGAAAACATGCACGTAACTATGGATGGCTACTTAAAAAGCTGTAGCAGAAAGTCTTGCTCTTGGCAGAGTCATTCTCTTAGCTCTCTTCAACGCTTAACTTCTCTCTTCTTCTTCTTCTCTGACATACACCTCACAGCAGCGTACGAAAGGTCACACATATCTTCGAAATGTGTTCTCATATTGTTTGTACATTTCAATAATTTTTACGCTGGTTTCTTTTGGTTCGACGAACATGTCGCTTCGTAAATGGACAACTTAGTATGAAGATGGGATTGTTGAAGAAATAGAGAAACTGAGTGCTTTTCACTCTCTGTACAATGTTTTCTGTTCATTTTACATACATTTCACTGTTTCGCGTTTTATTTTCTAAATGTTAATCAATAATTTTTGTTTTCAGTAACATTTCCAAATTTCTATGTTAAATTTCATATTGCAAGTTATTTTTTCAGTGTTAGTTTTTTTTAATATTAGAATAACAAGGGAATATAAAATCATCTAAACATTTTGTAGGATGTTGTTTGGTAATCATTTCATACTTATTACATTGGTTTTATGAGCTAATTCTAAATGGAACAAGCTACCACCGGATGTATTTCTATATAATCATACATAACAAAAAAAATATTATTCCATTTTGATTTTAATGTACATCATGTCCTTAAGTTACACAAAAAGTTGTGTATGATGGGATTCTTCGAGCCTGGATCGTTCGATTCAATAGGAAAAACTTGAGAGAAAAGTAAGCCTTGTCAACGCGTTTGAAATATTTGAAGAATGGCCGCCGCATGCGCCACAAGATCTACTCCACAGGCCAACTCCCGTGTCGCCCGATGGCGCGGAACCGTGCCAGTGTTTGTGTGCCGCCCTGTGCGGGCGGAGACGGCCCAGCGCAGCGTGGCGATGCCGCCGCCGCCGCCCGGGGATTCGGAAGATAAGGCGCGGGCAGCAGCGGGCGAGGCGGGCGCTAAGCCGCCGAGTTGACTCGGAGCCTGTGTGCGGGCGGTCGCTGCCGTCCCGCTGCTCCCCCGTCCTCGCCCGTGTCCGCCAAGCCCCGCCCACCTGCTGCGCGCCCCGGCAACGTCGCTGATGGCTAACTTCCCGAGGTGCTAGAGGGCTGCGGACAGACACGTTTCACGGCTCGCTGAACCCACCCGAAATTTACAGACCGGAACTATATCTGCTGGATCTCTATTTCAGGACTGCTGTCATATATTTTCAAAATTAGATGTAAGTTTTTTAACCGGAATCACGAATGAAAATAAATGGAACGATTTTGTTCTTTTTAAACAAATATTGAACGTCTTGTTGTATGTGATTTGTATGATATTGTATTATATTGACTGTATTGCTGTAAACATGTTTATTTTACAGTTTCTACGTTTTATTAATTAATGTATAAAGAAATTCTTCGATTATCAGTAATTCAGCATTAACTATGGCATGTTGCGGCATTTTTTAAGTTGTAGGATGGAGTCTTAATTTCTTTTATTTAATTTTTATCGTGTTTTCATTTCATCATGACTATCTATTGGTTATTAGACAGTGATATTTCAAAGTCATTTTTTGTTTCTGTATGTATTATACACATATAGAATTGACTAAGAACTATAAAAAAAGATAGTTTGAAATAAATTCTTTATCATTGTTATTTGCTTCTTAGACCTGCTGTAACAAACTTCTTAGAGTGAATGAGGTACGATATATTTTAAGTTTTCGAATTGAATATTTCCAATTTTCCATCTAGCATCCTGCTACACAGTACTACGCCGAATCATTTGGGGGGGGGGAATCTGGCGTGTTAGAATCCTAGTACGACTCTGCATTGAACTTTGTCAAAACTTTGTTAAGATGGGACTTACGCTTTGTTTCATGAATTTCAATATATATATATATATATATATATATATATATATATATATATATATATATATTGCCTAAAAACTATGAAATTTATGAACATAGTAATGCCTGTAGTGTATACTTATCCTACAAATGTGCTGCTAAAATAAACAATGCGTTTGGAAATACGGAGCTCTTGTATTTACCTTCTCAAAGCTTGCACTGCCTCGGGCTTTTCTCAGTTCAAAGGCAGAATGGAAAATACTGGACCTTTACTGAGAGCTTTGGTGACACATTACAAGGAGAGGCAAGATCCGTTGTGACGCTTTTCGCTTGCGGTTGGTCTCAGCTTTGTGTGGATTCGGCGTGTGTGTCCCGAGAAACACGCTCATGCATAGTTAGCAAGTGCTGAGAGGTAGTCCTAAATCGCTATTCCATTAAGGCAGTACGCATTAGCGTCTCTAGGCACTCTCATTTGCCTAGCGTGAACTCCATTCCCCGCATTTGCTGTTTCTCGCACATCTTGCCAGACAAGTTCCAGATTCAAGTTCTCCTATCTAAATTGGTATGTAATTCTTGAATAACTGTAATCGGAATCTGGATAATTTATGCTTTCGCACAGTATATACGTTTAGTATATACGACGTACTTTGCATATTCTTTGTACCGAGAGCTGTCTTTACAAGAAAATTCAATTTTTTAAAAGAAATATTTCGTTGATCTAATATTTATCAGAATGTTTAAAATGTCTCTCAGCTTTTTCTGAGAGACACAATCAGTATTAACATAATGAAAACCATGAAATATACAATAATGCACGTTTACTGCTGAGTAGAAATTTATTGGAACTCAAGAATAGCGAACATGAGGTGAGAAAGGTATTTCTTCCATTTTGTACCTTTCTTTGTTTGACGGAGATATAGCATTCGCTGGGTTGTGCCACCTTCACGCATGGTACGCAGCTTAATGTCGACTTGGAAGTGAAGAATATTTGTGACGAAGTGAAGAGTGAATACGCCGTTTCCCTGTTAAATCGTTAAAGGCAGGAAACATGACTCTCTAAATCATTATTCATGGTATCCTCGAAGTCGTATTCTTTCCTCTCCTGCAGGATGGCGTCCTTCGTTTCGAATTAATATTACTAACCCTACCTCAAGAACAGTAATTCAGCCGAAATGGATTAAACGTTTTACTGTCGTATATCTTACTTCGCGTTCAGCAAACCATAAAATCGGGAATAAAATATTCATGAAGCTAAAATAACTAGTGAAATGAAATATTTCACATGAATATCCCAGCGCAGTCGTTTTCGGCCTTTCGTTCTTCCTTAGCCCTGTGCTTCCTTCGTTTCTTAAGAGATAGAGGAACAAATAGCTATTCTTGTCCCTACCTTCGCTGATTCAAAGCTCGTGATCTCACTTGGTCACTTTCTTTTACACTGCCCGACTCTTCCTGAATCTAAGGAAGATGATGTCTACGTAGTTTTTTTATAACTAGACATTTTTTCAACACATAATTCAAGATCGTTTTACTACTTTATACTTGCCAGTAAATTTTTATTTTTCAATTTTATTTTTCTTTATTTATTTATTGACCGAATGACACGAATTTGCTTATCGTTTCTCGTAATCCTTCGTTAAAATTAATGCATATTTTATCCTGTCGCTTAAAAAAGATTATCGTTGGTAGTGAAAATAGTTGCAAATAAGGGTGTCGCTGTGTCATGAGCGTCTTGTAAAGTAAGTTGTCATTTATATCGGAAACATCTTAGCACCTATCGGTCGTGGTGTACGGCGTACAAACTTCTCAAGGTGGAAATGGCGGAGAATGAACAGCCTTCAAACCACAACTCGCGTCACGTCTGCCGCCAACATTCTTCATCCCAGGCTTCTTCGGAGGAGAGGTATAAACGCTGTATTCGCGCATATGTATCGGGGACCTGTTGACTTGGTGAAAGGCAGCGGATCATTTGAGGAGACGCGCAGCTCCTGGAGATAGTTTACGAGCAAGTAATAGCTCGCGTCGTGCGGCGAGACGAGACGTGGCGCGTCCATAAGCCGATGACTAATGAAGGGGGCTGTCATTCCACTGGCTGAGCACCTCGCCGCCTCGCCGACGGCCGGGCATAAAAGCTGGCTGGCCGACCGGCCTCCCCCTAATCTCAGCCCCACCCCCGGACGCCGCATCGCCTTTCATCTAAAGCGTTCTAGGTCTGCCTGTAGATTATCGCGTTGCGCGTTGATCCGCCTCTGACATTTTAATCCGCCGTTTGCTTATTCCTTCTACCGCTTCGATGTCTTCCGTCGTTCGGAGTGTATTTCGAAACAGTATCAGAATGTCAACGTGTAATATGGAAAGGGACCGTAGATACCTTGATTACTTTTGTTATTCTATAGTTAATTTTTTGTATGTTTGTGTTTTTGCTGTTTACGTAATAAAATATTTTAGATGTTTTTTTATCATAAATTCTATATTTTTAAACTTTCTATCTTTTTTTCTTTTGAGCTATGAGCAAGGCGTATTGCTTGCGTGTTATCTCATTCGTCTCATCATCTCAGTCGTCGATATGTCTCTTTTCATAGCTCGAAGTTTTTCCTGATTTGGAGCACATATTTGCCTTTTTTTTTTATTTATTTTCTTGTATTTATTATCTCATCCTCGATAGTACTTATTTCATTTCTATAGGTTTACTTTCTTGTATTGTGTGTTCTTTCATCGTCGATAGTACGATAGTACTCCGGTATTTTTCTGTTTGCCAATGTCCCTGTCTGTTCGAATGCCACTCCGCATCACTGGCGTTGCCTCGTTACCTCCCACCTCATTCATCCCCTTATGGCTCGCCCGCTGACGTTTACCGCCCTAATCTGCGCTAACTCGCGCTGCGTGACAAGACACCGCGACGGATGAACGTGTGGCGGGGGGAGCGGGGCAGGCGACGCGTGACAGCGCGGCGGCGGTGGCGGTGTCTCGTTGGGGCGGAGGCGACGACGCGAAGCGACGCCCGCTCACTGTCCCTCCGGGCGGACGCCGCACGCAGTCCCGCCCCGCCCCCCTCCCGCTCCACGCTCCGCGCCGAGACAAATGAGACCGGGCGCTGGCAGGTCGTGGATGGCGGCCGAGGAATGGAGGGGAGGGCTGCGATGAGCGACCCTCGCCAACCATGGCTTCTCTAATTATGCACTACCACGCTCTCGGATAACGTTGTGTGTTATGTATTTCTTCGATTTCCGAGTTTTCATTCTTTTCTCCATTGATACCGTTTTGTATTTTGCGAATTACGTATTCTCTGGAATATATTTTTGAAAGTGCAGTCATCCAAGCGAGAAACATTCTTGAACACAGCTCAAAGCTGCAACTATTAGCCATATGCCTATTGAACATTTAGGGAAAGGGTGTTTCTGAAATGCACCTCCGTATGCGAGGCGAAGTAATAGGCGAATAATGACAAAATGAAGTAATTGAGTGGTTGAATGAATTTCAAAGATGGATGGTCTGAAATCTAATGATTGAAATGAAAACCATTAGAAATTCAGTGGAAAACAAAATACTAGAATCCTAGAGCTTTAGCTGGAAAGATGGACAAAAGGAGATGATAAAACAGCGTACAGAAAGGGGATGTCTGCGGCGAGTCGCCCGACGAGCGACGAGGGACGAGCGCGTGAGAGCGAGGCGAATGGGCGCCGGACGCCGCGTCGTGCAGGCAGTCGCCGACAGGGGCGCCAGCAGCGGGCGGAGCGCGGAGCTCCATATCGCGAGGCGGAGCGGAGCGGCGCTTTATGCGCGAGATCGACGCGCGTATTACGCTGCCGCAGCGCGCGCCGTTTTACGCGCCGCCGTTACTGCCCGTCGCTCAGCGCCCAACTCCCCGACCCCGCACCGCCCCGCCCCGCCCGCTCCGTCCCCCGCGCTGCCAACTCTAGCCCACGCCCCTCACTCCCCCCTGGAATGTCGCGGAGATCAATTTCATTAGTGGTGCTGGCGGTGAATCACACGCTCCGGCTGGAGCGGCTGCACTCTATGCACGCGCACGCCGAGGCTACGCGCGCTTTACGACGCTTCCGCGCCACACACTCGCCTCCCCGCCCTTCCCTTTTCCACCTCCCGCTTCCCCACACAACCCTCCCCTTGTAACCGCACTTCCAGCCGTATTCACGCTTGTCGTCTCGCCTAGCTCTCGCGACTCCCTTCTCTCTCCATCTTTACCCATTCGATGCCCTCCTCCTCCTACTGCATCCCAGACCCAATCCCCGCTTCTCCCTTAATACTCTTAGCCCAAACCGTGTCCCACCCTCCTCACCGTCTCTTTGCGACCTTGAGCGAGAGTTTAGGCTCCTTTCAGATTGGCAGATTAGGCTGAACGGCTCCACTTTGCGAGATGGTGCGCAGAACAGCCCGTCATCTAATTAGTGTTCGCACGGCGCTGGCAGTCAGTCATCGTCCGGGAGGTGCGGGATGCTTCTTGTCTCTTAACCGCTCAGGAGGTAATATATCCTCGAGGAATTACGGATGCTATATGCTCTCTGCTCTCCGGTGAAAAAAATATTGTATCTGTGCTGATGTATCTAGTAATCTCGAAGGTAGTAATTGCGCATACACTGCATCAATAAAAAAATGAAAATTATCTTAAATCTCTATGCTTGCACTTAGCGAGGTCGCATAACCTTCAATAAGCCTTGTGACATGAACATCCATCAGAAAAGGCCACGTGAAGGACTTCTATTGGAGATCTGTTTTATGTACACACATGCCATGCTCGAAACATTTATACATACTTCGTGGTAAACAAACTGCCCTTCAATAATTCACATATTTTTAATTTTAACTGTTTTTTAGTTTATTCAGCGTCACGTGACAAACTTTCTGAGTTTTTCTCAACAATATGTAATATTTTTCATTGATTTATTGTTTAGCAAAACTCAAAAAATCTTTGACTGTCAATAATAAAAAAGTTACAATCAAAAGAATATAATAACTTTTCTGTTAAAGTTTAAAATGGGAACTGGCATATCAGAGAACTGTCAATGAAGCGAGTGGATACTTGAATTTCTGAATATGCCTTGATAGTGAGAATTATGAGATAGATAAAACAGGAGTCTGAGCTGATATAGTATTTTTTTCTTTGTTATTTCGCGAACGTTCGCCGGTCGTTGGAAACAATTTCGCTGCAGGAAAGCTGGAGCAGTTAGACATTTGTACGGATGACTGAGAAACATGAACCGTGGAACAAAACGCGTCTTTTCGACGTACCAAGAAATTATTTCGCATATATTTTTGAAACGTTTGCTGTATTGTAATTATTGATACGTGGCAGGGAGAAAGACACTACATGCACATTTTTTAATATATACGAGAACTTAGTAAGCCTTACATTATTACTTAGTAAGTAATAATGAAGCAGTTTATTTCATTTCAACAATAAAGAAAAATACAAAAATAGAATGGGGTAGAATATCTTTTAAAGGTTCTTTGTATTTGTATCTCTGTAGTCGCACACGAATAATACGTTTTTTTGGCCAAACTGAACCGAAAGCTCCAGAGACCTGGGATATAAAAAGTTCCGAACGCCACTTTCCATCGTGTAACACTGTGCTCGGCTGCCGGTGCCAAGGCGCCGAGGGTGTCCGCCGACCGCCAGTCGCGTTCCCTCTCGATCGGCTGAACACCCCGGGCCTTGGCGGCGCGGCGGCGGCAGCCCGTCGCCGACTTCTTCAAACAGAGCGCCGTGTCCCGCGGCGCCGCGGACGTCGTCTTTGTTATAAAGACGTTGCCGGCGAGATGAAGCGACGTGTCCCGTCTCCATTTCTGGGTCAGGGGATGTTGTCACGTCGCACCGCCGCCTTCCACTCCAGATTAACCCCCGGAGAGGCCCAAGGCGCCGGGAGGGAGGGGCGCAGGGCGGGGATTCGAGCGCCCGTTCGATACTGGCAGCTTGCCCGCTGCCGCCCCGCCCCTCCGCAGTGCCCCGACCGGGCGGGATTCATTGGCGATTCCTCGTCGCCCAGCGCGATTGGACGCCCCGCGGCCGGCTTCTCGCTTCGCCACCGCCCTGCGCATCCTCACATCGGCAGCGTCTTCGCGCAGCTCGGCTACTTTATTACTATTTTATGTCCCTTGTTTGTGTGACGGTTACTGCCGCTCATCTCGTCTCTGGTCATATCTATCTCTTCTACCGGATTTTCTGGATCAGGAATACGTAGATTTTCTGCTGCCCGAGTGTCACAGTTTTTCGTTGCTCTTCAAATAGTATCTTGCCACCAATAACCACCTTGCATCTTATAGTTTTCATATTTTGTTTTGAGTCTTCGTTTTCAATGTTGCGATCTGTTCGCAATTAACTATCATCGTGTTTCGTTTCTTCCCGCCAACGCCACTAGGAATGTCTGCTTCCTTATACGCTTTCAACCCATCATCCGGCCGCTTCTTTCATTATGTCCGTCGCCCACTGCCCCGTGGAGAGACGCCGAGTCGTTCCATGCCACCATCTTGGCCGGTCCAATCGCTTGTATGACCCCCGCTGCGGCGGCCTCCCGCTCGCTGCATGTCGCTTCCTCGTCCGCCACCGCCCCCACGCCGCTTGCGTCTCCGCTGCGGCGCGCCCAGACGGCGCCAGCCGCCCTCGGAGCGATTGGGTCGCCGCCCTCCCCCTCCGGAAAGAGGCCTCGCTTTGCAATTCACCGGCCTTAAGACGACGTTGTCCTATCACGAGATGGCAACGCCCTCGTTGGCTACAGGTCGTGTCATACCGCAAGATGGATGTCTTCGGCGTTGCACGGCGTCTAGATTAATAACGCTGAATAAATAAACACAGCTCTGCTGAGCCCTAGGGTAATTTTGTGCTTGTGAGTTCCGAGAGGCTCCTTCGCGAGACATGTTTTTATGAAATACACATGTCGACATAAATCAGAGGATGTTCAAAAGAAGAATTTTGTAACAGCACAGGACAAAGGACTCTGCTATAAAAAGTTAACAACTACGTACAACATACAAATAGGCCATTGCCTTCAAAAATTGATTCTGAATGTCAAATGTTCTTGGTGGAACTCAGCAAGCGAGTTTTGAGTTACCCCTTTCCATTACTTCTCCGATACTTCTTCGAGTGTAGCAAAGGTCTTCGGTCAGCGGAAAGCCCTACAATCGACAAAATTCTGTTTGCTAATCGTAATTTATTTATCACCTTTCCTGCTTAAAACTAACCAGCATTCACGTTAGTCAAGTTAGAGCTCACGCGCCGGCCACTGGCAGAGGCAACGCAATTTGACGTGCGCCGTCTCGTCTACCTTGAGCCCCAAGGAGCGGCTCGGCTCGCGATGCGTTGACGAGCCAAAGTGGATCGCGCTCCCCTTTGTCGAATTAATCTATTTTTCGCAAGGAGCTAAGGGCATTTTCTCCTTCATTTCTCCCCCGCGGGAGCTTAGCAGCTCCGCGACTTCGTCTGCCTCTCAAGACTCGCTTGCCCTCGAGGCGTAATCCGCTTGCGCGTGTTGCTCTCAAATACGCCCCTCCCTCCACACCCGCCCCGCCCCCACCCCCGGCCGTCGCGCCGCCCGCTTTGCCCCACACGCGCCACAGGCAGAAATGGCTTCTGGGGATTGCTCAAAGCTTCTTTGTAATTTTGTCGTGCTCGAATTCTCCTTCACTGCTTTATGGGATGCTGGGGGTGTTTTTTATTACAAACCAACGTAGAGGGTTCTTTTGTGTTAATTTACATTTTATTATTTATTTGATTTTCATTACGAGCCAACAAGGGAAATTTTTATTTCGTGTATTATATCGTACTGCACGGTGGGAATATTCATATGCAAGAACATATTCGGGGATGAATAGTGATATTTGCTTAGAGAGGTTTGCATACATGTGGGAATCCGTACTTGTCTGGCTGCGGAGTGCTGTATATAGCCGCAGCACTGTGTTTGGTGCCGGTTGCGCGATGCCGCTGAGAGGGATTTGGCCGTATTACGCAGTGCTCGAGTTCGACTGTCTGCTCTGCAGGGCTAAACCGTGTGACCTATTCTGATTCACTCGGTCCTACCCTGGCGGACATGCGTTTGCATGCACGTTGTTGCTACTCCGGGTTGCCTGTGGTTGGGCTACCGTCAGATGTTACGTAACCGCGATCGCGCTATCTCCTGCTGAGAATATTCACAGAAAGAATTACTTCTTATTTGTAGTTAAAGCAAAGTCGTTTTGACGTTCCCAGATTTCACGATTTTAAACACATTTGTTTTAGTTTTCCCACAATCTCCATTACACGAAAATTACCGTGTTTCTTCTTCTCCTCCTTCGTGACACTTAGAATGTTTCAAATTTTACCTTTTTTTGAATTGTGACTTCTTTTCGTGAATATACTACCAGTTTTTCTTGCTTATGCCCCCTTCATTCTTTTATCTAATGATTATCGAACTATCTTGTTTATTTTCCTCTCAGCCCTTCCTTAATTTTCGCTTCTTTGTTTTAAACACATTTCTTCAACAATCTTCACTAATATTAATTACATTTTCTTTCCTGTCATTTGTCTCTGACAGCTAATTTTAATTGTTACATTATTCATATTATTTTCATTGCATAACTTTTTTTCCGCTAATTTTTTTTTTTTCTTTTCTATTCCCTACGTTTCCCCTCTTGCATCCCTCGCGTGAGCCGACGTGCCTGTCGTCCCCGGCGTGGCGAGAACGCCATGAAACCGCCAGCGAACCGCAACCGCTCGCCGCCGTAATCCGCGCGGATGGACGGACGGATCAGTGATTTTGCCATTGAACGGCCCGCAATAGCCGTCCGATCGCGCGGCTTGATTTTATGAATTCCTCTCCATATTCCAAATGTTTTAAATACGTTATTTGAAGTATGCCGGCTTCGGTCGAATGCTTTGCAGATTCCGAAATGAATGGAGGTTTTAGCGCTCAGTCGGAGCGCGCGGCGGGTGGGCGGGTGCGGCGCTGCGGGCTTTGCAGCCAAGCGGCAGTGGCGCCCCCACCCCAGCCTCCTCCCACGCCACACCTGCACTACAACTCCTCACCCCTTCCCGCTTATGGGCATTCATTCGACACGTTAAACCCCGGAATGGGTCAGCGGCCTTCCGCGGGCCTGTCCCCAGGTTGTAGATTCACAGTTTTCCTCTTGCACGCTTCCAAAAATACTGGGAAATTTTTGGGAAGTTTACATTTGTTTAGGTTTATTTTTAGAACCAAGAATACGAAAGAATACTTTATAGCGTTCGGTTCGATGCCATGTATCGTGTCGAATGATCTTGCTTTCAATACTACATATTACAATTGAATTGATTTCAATCCCATGTATTACGAGAATTACGGTAATTCTGGGTTGACATCTTAAACTTTTCATTTGCCTCGGCCACGATATTGTGATGTACATTCAACTCATGCACGAAAGGTAATTCGATCTGCGCTGTGCATTTTTTTCTTTAATTTCGCCCCGGACTCATTAATATGCTGACTTCCGGAGTTATGAAGCCAATAGTGGCTACGCCGTGGCTGCAGTAGCGTCGGTGGAGGGTTAGTGCGAAAGTACCTCGGAGGTAGCTCCTCCTCTCCCCCGATCGTCCGCGCAGCGCTCGCTTGGCTTCGCTTCGCCTCGCCTTCATTAGTGGCAATTAATTTCGCGCGTGTAACGCACCCTACCCCTGTTTATTAACGCAGACCTTCTTGCTCCGATGCATTGTGCACCCCGCGCCTCAAGCATCTCGGGCACGTGAGAGCGCCGTACACATGAGACTTGACGCTTTCCTTTTGGAAATTTTGTTATTCATTTCTCTTTTTAGTCTCTCGCTTTACGTCGTGGGAAGAGGAAGAATTGTAATCGTGCGCCAGAAATCGGCGATTTTTCGACAGGAAAACTCTTAATGCCGGGCACTGGTAACGAACAAGTAAATTACATCTCTTAACACGTTGTGTAATTTTCCGTGTGTTGTGGGCCCTTGATTCCGAAAAAGCTATTGACAGCAAAACGTCAGTCTCTCTGTGATCAACGCTAGCGAGTAAACCGTTAAGACGATTCTCTCCTAAATTGATATTTCTCACTTAATTTAAAAGAACTCAAGGACCTGTGGGTTTGAAACGGATATTTGGATTTTTGGGGTACTTCACATGAAACCCCATCATTTTCATTTTTTTCAAAATGGCTTCAATTTTTTTTGTACTAAACCTTGCCCTCAGATAGTGTAAAGGACACTTTTAAGAGTGACACAGGTCTAATTTTCGTTGTAATCTCTGATTTTTCGGAAATAGCAAAAGTTAAAAATGTGATACAATTTAGAAGATAAAGATTTTGAAAATGAAATTTGTTCTAAAATATTAAATCTTTAAAAATGTACATATAAATTTTTTGAAAGTAGTTTTCGCGTAATTTCTAATTGAAGTTGAAGCGATTTATTAAGAAAAAATCTAGTAGAGCTCTATTTTTTTCTTCGGATAAGAAAATGGCTCGTAAAATGTAGTGCAGGTCTAATTTTCGCTGAACTCTGAATTTTCGAAAATTATATATTAGAGATAATGGGAGAAACCATTCGTTTTTTAAGTGTCGACAAAAGTGAGTACGGACTGGCGCGTCATATAGCGGTGAAGTACAAAGCAAGTTGACTCCATTGACCTCAGGTTGAGTCTCGGCAAGGAAAAATTGCTGGTTTTCATGGTTCATATTGTAGTATAGTATTGTGAACCCGTTACAAATAATGCGAGAAGTTATGTGCAATTGTAGCACCACTACATTATTATAATTCATGTTTGTGAATTACTCACATTGTAAGGAAAATAGTTTTTTATTTATTTATTTTACATCAAAAAACAGTTAAAATTGCGCGTAACGTGCTATGGGGAGAAGTGAATTGTGTGCACATTTTCAAAATTCAGTGATCCCTACACTAAGTCATAAACCACTTGAATTTTGAATGAATGAAGAGGAGAAAAAAGAAGAAAAAAAGCAAGCTCCCATGTAATAAAAATCTGTTTTCAATGACAAATATGTAATAAATTTTGGGCTCTTATCCATGTTGTCCTTCAGAATAATACTTCCTGCCGCGACAATATGGAAACGATAAGTTGAATAACTATATTTCCCACTGAATTCTAGAAGACGTGCACAGGTAATGAAGTTACATTTATGTCCATAAGTAAAACAAGGGGTCATCTCAGCATTTGCTCAAAGGATCAGGGAAACTGGACGAAAAACCTGATCGAGATGGGGGTCATTGACCCAGAAGCTGCGATACAGTACTTGTTACATATTATTTAGAATTATACTGTCGAATAATAAATAATACATTAAATATCACTGTTAACATCAATGTTACTTTCCTTGTGGTGCTCAGTATAATCTCTAGTTGTATTGAAACAGTTATGCAGCAGAAACGATTTCACTTGGGATTTAAACTTTTCTATCGAATTTAATCGTTTAATTTCAGCTGGCAAAGTGTTGTAAAATAATGTACATGTATTGTATGTGAATTTTTTGTAATGAGCTGTTGATATTGTCACCTGATGAATACGATTTCTACGTCGAGTGTTACGTCGTCGAGTGTAATAGACATCGGCATTTTCTGAAAATATATTCCCGCCCTTAAGCAAGTCATTTTTGACAAAAACCACTGACTCGTAAATCAACAGACAAGGTAATGGTAAAATTCCTAGATTAATGAAGAGAGGCTTACAAGAATCACATGGGTGGGATTTGGTTATTATTCGTACAATTCGTTTTTGTAATCTAAAAGTCTGGGAGCTATAAGATGTATTTCCCCAGATTATTATGCCATATCTCAAGTGGGAATGAACATTCGCGAAATATACACAACGAGCAGTATGAAGGCTGACTGAATTTGCAAGAACTCTGAACGCGTAGCATAATGAACTTAATTTTTGTGTTCAGTTCATTTAAATGGACGTTTAATTCATTTAAATAGTTCATTTATTATTTAATAAAATGTGAATAGAAATAAATTTTGTTTGTTCGTGACTTGCCTAAGAATTAGTTTATCTCCCGAATTTTTGTGACGAAAATATCGGCGCATGTAGCACGTCTCCATTAGCTCCATTCGGACTATCCGAGCAATAACAAAAATTACTGGAACAGTATCTTTTTTCTAGGATTATATGTCATGATGTCATGTCCTTAAAGTATTAATGAGGCCACGACTCTGACTATATTATGAATGAAATGTCGAAACTGAGATGAAAACGTAGCCTCCCTGATTCGGGCTAAACTCTGGCGTAGAACCAACCGATGTTCACAGAGCGCGGCGCTCCGAAAACACGCGCCCCAACGAAGACGCTCGTAGTATTGACAGAGCGTCGCCCCGGCAAACTTGGGATTCAGAAGATACTTGCCTCAAGGATCTCGCTCGATGTTTCCAGAAATTGGTTGATTCATCCCTAATGTGCAAATAGTGTGGTTGAGATTCAGCTATTTAACAGAAATCATCAGGTAGAGGCAAATATCGTGCGTTGAATCGAAAACGTTATAAATGGATTCTTGATATAATTAACATTTTAGTTTTTTGCGATGTTTTATAAATACGTATGTATTCACATCATTCACTGTTTGTTCCCATCTTTTTTTAAATTCAAGACATTTTTGATTAAGAGGGAAGAAAATTTGAACTTGTTGGAAAAGAAATATTTTTATAAAAATAAAATTTTAAATTATTACATAGGCGAAGAAACATTTGATTGTGTCATCCGGTAAGTGAATAATCCAATTTCGTATACTTTGAGTGCTCGGATTTAGGAAATATATCGAAAACCTTCGCCGTTTCGTTTTCACTGATAAGTCGTTCATTCTTATACAAGAATGTATAAGTGCGAAACAAATGTGTGATTAACAGTATGCATCATTTCAACTCATGAATTTGAGCGTTGCTTCTTTGTTTGTCTTTAAAACTACTAAATCACGCAGTTGTGTTGTCTATTTATTAGTTGGTGTATTGGTTTTTCTATTTCCATATTCTAAAAAAGGTATATTACTGCTTTTGTACGGTCCAGTGAAATGAAAGGTATTGATTGAAAACACAGTACTGAATGCAATGGTTAAACTTTTGTAGATAACCTACTGGTCGATAGAGCACATTGTTGCAGAAAATTTTGTTGTAGTACAACTAACGAGATCTAAAAATAAATTGGATATCAGCTCCCTTTTTTGCTCCCACTTAATCGTGAATAACACATTGAATCAAAGTCCTATTGACTGATGAAAGGAATTCTACACACGAACGAAATCGTTTTGTAGTGCTGTCCGCAGCGCATGCGAAAGGCAGCAGTAAACAGTGTCAGACTTTGCCATTTCGAACGGACAAAACATCTGCTTCAAACCAAGAAAAAAATTTTTTTTTGTTTTGTTTTGTCATAGTTGATCAAAAGTACAGTAGTAATATCTATTTCAACAACCCCTCCTGCTTTTGAGTGGGATATTCTGTTCTTTGCTCGTCTGATTTTTCACATTTGATCTGAAGGAATTTTCAATATTTCTTCTGATATATGATATAGTTAATGTATTGATACTATTATAAAATAAAACGAAGGATGTCTTCATCATCGCATATTTGATTCCGAATTCTCGTGCAATCTTTCAAACGTTTTTCTAAAGTTTTCTCAACATCGAGAATACATCGCTTGCTGCAGCAAAATGCGCAGAGATTTAACTCACCTCCAAGAGACCCCAAAGACACGTTAGCAGTAACACAAAATATCCACCCGCGACCAGAAAAAAAGTGGGAAGATCTTCATGCACCCTACATCGGAACAGATCTGGATGATCGGCGACGGGACAAGTTTCTTGCTCACTGCGGTCAACCAGGTAAACTAGTCGAAGTAATGTATGGGGGAAAACGAAATTCAATGTTTTTGTTTTCTCTTTTAGTCTTATGTGCTGTCTATGGAAAATACTGTCAAAAGTCCTGATGAATAGGAAGCGATCCCCAGTCAGAAGCATTGTAGCAACAGGGAATTCCCGTTAGCACGCACTTGCATAACACGCATTTTTCCGTTACACGAACGAAATTTGAGTCCCGGGAAGGAAACATGATAATTCGTATATAAGGTATCTCAGAGTACTTATTCATAAATATTTTACACTTACAGAAACTTATACAGCATTCGTGGAAGTTAAAAATGATAACATTTTGCCAAGAAGCATGTAGTGACAAATTTCATATAACTGAATTATTAATATAAAATTTCATCGGATTTTTAAACGACACCTTATGCACAGATGTTCAGCACGTCATGTTCAGACGCAGTCGAGCATATTACGTCTACATGCCGAACATCTGTGCTTAAGGAGTTGCCTAAATATTCGTGTGCAAATGATACATGTATAAATTGATATAACTCCGCTACATGCAGTTGTTTGTTTTTTCATTCCATTTCTCGTTTGTTCACTGGCAAAAAGTGGTTCTTTTGGTCTTCTCTGTAGGCCCTAGAAGTTTGTAACATTTATTCTGAGACCCCGGCATATTAATAATCGTTAACACGAATTTTTATAACACGATCATTGAGTATTTGAACCGGGAGAAATGGCTTAGTGCATCAACTGATGTCACTGCAGTGTCTCTGACCGGGAAGTCCTAGGTTCGAGTCCCGACGGCGGCAGGATTTTCGTCACTAGCTTGTCAGCTATGTCCAATTCAGTCGCTGTCCGGAGGAGAATTCTAGAGGCCAGCTGCTCTGATCGGTAGTTTTCCGTGGTTTCTCCGATCAACACAGGCGAATGCCGGAGCAGTACCCTAACAAACGAGGTAGGACCGCGCACGATCTCTCCTTCATCTTCCTTGTTCTATCCTCAACCCTTACCCGCACACTTAGACTAACATGCACTACACCACCACACATGCCGAGACACCAGTGGAGGTCTTAGAACTTGTCCTGGCTGGGGCGGTGCCCCGCTGGTAGGACATACCTGGTTGAAGAAAACCCTGCTACTCGACGGTACGTCGGCGTCGGATCTCGCCATGAAAAAACATGCATTACACGTACGGGACCAATGAGCTTCGTAGTTGACGCGCCCGGAATCACTAACGATCAATCGAGTATTTGGGCACCTTGGAATTCGTGTTAACGAGAATTTACAGTAGTTTGGTTTGTGTACCCCGGCGTCCAAGTGCTGGCGCAGGATGACGTGCGCGAACGGGCACTGTGCGGCTGGCGACGGACGTCCGTGGCGCGTGAATGCCTCTCTTTGGAGCGCCGTAATTGGTTCTGCCGCAATCGATAATTGCACTCGCTTCCTACCCCACACCTCTCTATGCCAGCACCCCATCCCCCCGCCGCTGCCTTATTCGTTTCTGTGGCGAAGTCTCCAAATTGCTCGGGCGTTTTCAGGAAAACCCAATATCCACCTGCGCCACAAATTGAGAGGCCTCTTCCTCGCTAATGCTATGCGGCCGCAGCGGCGTGACCAGCCAAAAAAAGCCGGGATTAATTCGTGGGGTTGAGCTGTGGCACCGAGGAGGGGGAGCTCGCGTTGCCAGTAGGAAATCAACCGAATATTTCCACCCTCGATTTTTTAAATTGTCATTTTACGTTTAATACGTAATGATGCACAATTGCTGATTTCCATTAATTAATGACAGGGACATTGATTTTTTCAGACAGAATTTGTACACGTTAAAGACCCTATGTCATTTTGTTAACGATAAGAAGTAAGTTAGAAAGCTAACAATGACCTAAATTCACGTGAGAACATAATTAATACCTTCAAGGGAAATTAAAATAATGCCTCGAGTATTAATATGTGATCAGCGAGAAAATCTCTTGGAGTATGAATAATAAACATTAAATTGTATATTAAATGTATTTAAAAGTACAATAACGTGTCCGGCCGTGTTCACGTTATGTTAAAATTATTGTCACTTTTCTGTCTTTTGCGGATATCAGAATACACTTCGAGGTACTCAAAAGAAATCTTAGTAAAGGAGAACTCTTTTTTTGTTCTTTCCGCATGTGGGTGGTTTACTTACGCGAAGAGAAAAGTGTAAAAATGAATGATTGCCAAGTTTTCCTGTACAAACGCTGTGTTTGAAGCTATAAATTCCCTCAAGCAAAAAATAAAAACGCTTGGGAAGCGTAAGTAAACGTGATATATCCTTTCAGATTTTTTAAACTCCAGACAACTTGTCGACAACTTTGCTGGCAGAGGTTCCTTGCAATTTCTTTTTATCTTTGTCCCATATTCTTACCTTGGATGTAATAGTCGATTCTAGATACACAGATCGATCATGTATATACATTTTATTTCTAAGGAAAGAATAATATGGTATCGTGTAATATGATCTAATGTGGGGGAAAAGTGTAAACCCATACTGTATAAACGCAAGGTTTACAAAAACATTGTGGAAAAAACTAGAATGGTAATTATGCAATAGTAGAGAACCCGTTCTGCAGGTAATGAAGTATGTTTGCATCTCCTAAGAAATTAAAATTGTGATACTCCAAGGAAAGCTAAAAAGGAACTACGAAATAATAAATGACTGAGGTAGAGTAACAAATGATTACAAACAATAGCAGGAATACAAATATTGTACGTACGTGCTTATGAAAGCTAACGTGCAAAATGATCGTTTGTTTTTCATCTCACTGGAGACAAGGATTTTTCTTGCTAATGTCTAGTGTAGGTGCTATATTGTATCCTACCAGCGAAGATGTTCGAAATTTTTGTTTCGCAGAATATTAGTTTCTGTTCCCTATTTCTTGAATACTTACCTGTGCTCAAACTTTATCGCTTAATCAAGAGTCATTATTGGAAGACCGTTTCCCTCTTTCAGCGAATGCTTCCTATATCGCCTCTTTCCTCCAATGGTTTGGCATGCCGGGCGTCTTCCTTCCGCTTCGGCGGCTAGTGGCTAGAGTTCTGCATTCTGCTGAAAACAGCAGACAACCACTGGGGATCCTCCCTGGCGTGCGCTTGGAGAAAGACGGGAACGCCCGCCCTCTTGTGAGTTTCGGGATCTACCTGGCGAGCGGCGACTAGCCGTCGGGTGCCATCGGTCGGCGGCTAGTAGTGCGCGACGGTGCGTAATGTCACTCGCTCGTGATGTTGGCGGGCGCGTCCACAGCTAAGGTCATTAGTTTCGTAAGTGAAGTGCGTTAGTCGAAGGGGGTCGGCGCCTGAACGAACTATGTCAGCGCTCGATCGGTGGGAACCGGTTACCAGGCACTAGAAGCTGGTGAACCCCGAACGATTGTTTTCCCACAGAATGCAAGATCTCTACTTGTGGCTGAGCGGGTTATTTTTGCGTGGGTGCCACAGCTCTATCATTACCCTAGCCCTAGTACTCGCCCTCTCTCCCCCGTCCCTTTCCCTCGCTCTTGGGCCCTCGTCTTCGCCATCGCCAATGCCATTGCCATAGCAAGCGCTAGCAACGTCGAGACGCCCGACGCGTGCGCCATAACGACGCCGTCTTTTGCGCGTCACGGCCGGATCGCGTGGAGGCGCTTATGTGGGTTAGGGCGCGGGTGTCGCGACGCTGCGGCTGCGTGACGAATCGGCGCCTGTCGCCCTCCGCCACAACCATTGCTCATCGCCTCCGCGGCGGCACCTGCCGCGGCGGAAACGCGCCTCCGGGATGATCCGGAACGCGGAACTGATTTTCGGGATTCCATTGTGTTTTGGAACAACGGATTACGATGGAAATGTTCGAAATGATACGTTTGGAAATGTTTCTGTTTTTGTTATATATGGAATCGAATGGGCGCAATGATACGTCAAACTTTGTAGTACTCGCAGTTAATCAGTTTGAAGTTAAGGAAAATTCTGTCAAGAACTAGTTATTTGTATAGATTTGTCACAAGTGAGAATACATTATAAGACGAGCATGTAATAAATTTCTTGACCACAAGCAATCTTGATTCAATATTTTTATGTATAAAATACTTACATCGCATGCTTCGTGTGCTTAAAGTGTTCGTCTGCAATAAAAAAAAACAACGCGAAGCCCTTAGAATTGAAATGCTATCAATTTCACGTCATCATTTGCACGTCTCACATCTCATTCGAGAATCGTCATTGTTATCAGGTTTTCATCTAGCTTAGTGCGGAGAGCTACGCACTTGATTTGCATTCACCGTATGTTAAAAGGTCTGACGCTTTTCTACAAAACGTTACCTTCTTCTAAACAGGTTGTGATTGAAGAAAGTCCTCAATATTATTAGTAAGTGTGTAAATCCTGTGAAAACATTGAGCGTTTTACCATCTTTTAGTTTCCGTCATCTACCATTCCATCCTAGTTCCTCTGCGGACTTCACCTTTGCCTAGGAATTCAAGACGCTTCGGCAATCGCTCGCCGCCCCCGCGTCTGTCATCGGCGGCCCTCGCGGCGCTGCGGCGGTGGCTGCGATGGGCCCTGACAAATGGCGGAATTTCGAAGCCGCCCCGCCTCCGCCACCGTTCCCTGCTCGTCCGAGAGGAAAAACGGCGTCCGACCCACCGCACCCTGCTCAGCGCACCCGTGCTCCCTTCGCTTCCTCTACCCCGGCCGACCGCCTCGCCCCCACTCCGCCCAGCTCACCCCACCCCGGCTCGCGCCCCGGCCTCCGCCCTGGCCCGTTCCGGCAGCGCTATCAGCGGAAACAAATTCGCGGCTGCGCTATCGTGGTGCCAGCGGCCCCGCAGTGGAGCAGGCGGCGCGGAAAGACGGCGAGGAGAGGGACGGAGAGTGAGTCGTCTGAGGCGCCGGATGCTCGCTGCAGCGCCACACAGTCGGAGGGGCCGGGGCGGGGGGCGGGGCGCGCCGGGCAGCGCTTTCAGTGGAGGGCTGCTTCTCCACGCCGCGCCGCGTGCGCGCTGCCTGCAACAACGCGCTTCTTCTCCTCCCAGAGGCGGCCGGTCGAGGGCGCCTCTTTGTGCTGAGCAAGGCGGCGCAGCGGTTGACCCGGCCGCGGGGACGGGGAGATGGGGGAGAGGCTACAATTTGGGCCACGATCATGGCGACGTGCAGTTGCGTTGGTTGCGGCGTCGATGACGAATGACGGGTCGATGGGGAACTCGCTATGATGACGCGCTTCGAGGTGCAGGCGATGATGTCGATGGCTATGGGAGCTATGTTCAAACGACGGGTGTATTACTGTCGGGGCCGTGCTGCATTGGAACACTATTCAACTATATACTATTCAGTCATCGCTAGCAATGTCGAAGACAGCAACGCGGATGTGTGCCGAGAGTAGACGATGCGGGCAAGGAGTCTGGCGATGCCTGTACCAAAGAAGATGCGAGGTGAGGCGAGGCCGAGCGGTGGGAACGGTGGCGGCTGCGCCGGTGGTGCTGGAGTGGCGAGTGGGGGGATGGGGTTGGCAGCCAAGTGCCCAGCGCGCTGCGCACCAAAGGGACAAACGAAAACAGCCCAGACGTGAGACCGCGCTTCTTTTGTGCAACGATGACAAAACGTCTCATTTAGGTGATGCGTCTGCGTGGTTCTCCAGTTTGCGGTCTTTTCTCGCTCCCTTTCTTCTCTCGCAATGAAGGTAACGTGCTTATCATGTAGATAGTAAACAACGTGTTCAGAATATTAACCCCGCTGAAATATATTACATGAACTTCATCATTTACTAGAAGAGTCATCATTTAATATACTGTATTACGGAAGATAATATATTGCTAGCGCTATTATTTACACACTGTATCATACGCGTGTACATTAGCTATGTAGTGTTTACTTGTAAATGAATGATGTTGGTTTCTTTAATTGACATTGGCGATCTTCCGCGTATAAATATCTTATTCTATAGAGAATTTATTAAAATTTTCAGTATCTTTAGTAATTCTTAGAATACGAAAACTAAACAATTATTATAACTAAGTCCGACTAAAATTTTGCACGTATGTGCACGTAAAGGATTCTGAAATATATACTATAATTTTTAAACTTATTCAATTCTTAAATTCCAATTTAAAGTTTTAAATGAAGTTTCTTGACGAGAATCAGCTTTAACGCAACTTTTGTATTAGTTTAGCACATTATTTTGAATTAACATAAGTGACGCACCAAGGGAATCATTAGGATTTTCCCTCCCCCGTATGGTGAAAAAACGCAATGGAAACTGGTCTCGTGATCTCAACCGCCAACAGATCAAGGTCCTCCACAAATGAAAGATACTGTTAACAATATGCTTTTCAGGTACACAAATGCAGATATAGTGTATTTTTCTTAAACGCTAAGCATGGAACAAACGTCCGAAAATTCTCTTTTTGTAGATTAGGAGATTAGAAATATAAACCAAACGGGAAACGATAATCTGGTTTTAAGGCTCTTAAAACACATCGTATTTGAGTTAAGCTGGACACTAGTGTGCTGCATCATGTTGCGAATTGCATCTGCACGCTGCAGTATTGTTTTATATTTGTAACACACACAAATATTTGCTTTCTGCACTCCTTCTAAACATAAGCTTAAACCAAGCCAAATCTCACAATTCTCCGTCCACGCAATATGCTTAAAAAGGAGTACAGAATTTTCTTTTCGCGTATTAATATATAGATGTGTAGTTATCTATTTGAAGAAAGGGATACGTTTGATGAAATATCATTTAAAAAATTCCATTGTATTGTGGTATTTGTTAATGAAAAACCATGCGTTTCACTTCTTTAAACACTTGAAAAGTTTCAAATGTCATTTAACATCTCTCGTAACGACATTCCATTCCCGAAAGGGAAACCCGTTGCGACGTCCAAACGGAAATGAAAAAGTGTGGCGAATGTCCGGGGAGAGATCGCCCACTTGTTCACATCATGTTCCTCTCGAGTTGCAAATCGACGGCGGGCCCTTGTTCTGGTTTCCGATCGCTCGCGTTAACAGAATGGCGATCGCTTTGCGCCGTGTTTTCTTTTTCAAAAGAGTTGAGGTCGGGCAGCAGCTGCCGTTGTACGGCGCACAGGTTCACCAAATAGACTAATATTACTCGAGAGAAATGTACGTAGGAACGTTACTACAAAGTTACTACCGAACTTCTTTTATGTGTATCATGTTTAATTCGACGTATCAAGCCTTTTTTTAATAAAATAAACAGGAAAATGTTATCCTTTTGAAGATGCAAAACTACAATATTTTAAAGAAAAGTTGGTATAAATGAACATCGAGGCATATGAGCATACAATAAAACCTTTGTTTAATTCGATTAAACCATTCGTAATGAACCAAAAAAATGCAATTTTTCGTTTATTACGAATACTTGAAATACTGCATTCTTAACCATGAGTTTTTGAAATATTGTAATATGAACACTTTGATTTTTTTTTCGCGCAAAACGATATTTTTTCTGCAGTTGCATTTCATTCTCTTCATTGGCAATGCAGACATGACAGTGCAACCTTTGGGAGAATGGAACAGCACTCTCTCCTCTCCACCCGGTCCTCGTGGACACAGCAAGCGAACGCAGCGAAACGAGAGACCTGCTCCATCCCTTTCCCCGCATCTCTCGCCATCCCGCCCGCGTTCGCCTTTGTCGCGCGGTCTCCGCCGAGATCAGAGGAATTCTGTCGGTGCGGGAGAGCATTGTGGGCACTTTCAGTGTTTCATTTATCGAGGACTGAAGGCTTTTCTCCAACAGGTGCGACTACGCTCGCGGCCCTATACAACGCGGTTCATTTCGGGACCCGCCCACTTACCGTCCCTGCCCACCCCTCACACCCACTTCCACGCCCCGACCCCCCGGCCCCGCGCCCGCGCCCCGCCTGCCCTCATTCGAGAGGCGACGTTTGAAAAGCCGCTATCGGACCGCCCGGCCTAGGGGTTCCGGCAGGGCCTTCCTCCCCCCGTTCTCTGCCCCGCCCCGCCCCCCTCCCACCCAACTCAGTCCTCTCGCTCCTTCTCTCTTCTTACCTCTTCCTTGTTCCACATGAAAATGTCGTTCTGCATCTCGACATTTGTTTTGTACATTTGACGTTGGGTTTCCTTTTGATTTCGTTTATTCACGATCTTTGTGTCCGCTTTCCCAGATTATGGTGTTCCTTTTGTTTGCACCCGCGTTCAGTGAGGATCTCGCTCTTCCATATCTCTCTCTCCGTCTGCCCCTGTTTACCTCGCGGCGTGAGTCGCCCTCGCTCTGCCTGTTCCAACTTGGCCGTGCGTCTGTGCGCTGCGCGGCGTGCCCCCGGGGACTGTACCTCTCGGCCACGCTCCCTTCCGGCCCGCGGGCGTCCTGCCACCGCCCCGCCCCGCCCCCTGCGCCAGAACAGAGCGCTCCGTGTCGCCGCGCTGGGCTTTTTGCGGGGGCGGCGGCATTGTGCGCTGTACGCCTCGGGCGCGCCGTGCCCTCCCCTCCCCTCCCTGCTCCGCCGCCGTCCCCGCCTTCCGCACGTGCTCGCGCGCCGCATGTCGTGTTCGCACCGCCCTGCACAACAGCTGCGCTGCCGCCTTCGCATTTTTACTTGGGTGCCGGCGGAGGCGGCTGTCACAAGCAGTGCACGCTGCTTGACGCGTTCCCAGCGCCAAGATCGACGCTGTATGCAAAGCTGCTCTGGGTTAACGGTGTCTGCAGCTACTTTCAACAAAAACAAATCATAGTGTCTCTACCAGACATACGGTTAAAGCACTTTAGTTTTAAATAAACAGTGTAACAAATCCATTGAATGAATGACCTGTGCAATGCATGTTTATTGCAAGCATTTTTAGTGTCAAACGAATTTTCAATATTGTGTTTATTTTGTCATTAGAACTAAAAACATATTTGGGATTTTTCAAGTCTTCAAATCTGATGGAAAAATTTTTAAGAGAAATTTTATAACGGATTGTTGATATACTTAATTTGTAAAATTTTTAATTGTTTACTAATAAAAGCTACATTTTTCATAAAATAGTTTTTTAACTGCAAATGAAGACCAGTCAGACATATCGTTTCGAATCATCGCGGCCAAAATATGCCATGATCATCACCTTTCTGTGGTTGCAAAGTTAATAGTGGTGGATTACTTCTGGATTCTAAATAACGATTGTATAGTGGAATTGTTCGTGTTGAGGTGTATATCACAAATACGATATTGAAAAGTGATTTTATGTTGGACACTACTCGCATCCAATACTCATCATACTAAAATTTTGTTTAACATTTTATGTTAACATTGGGTGTGTGTTTTGGTAATTTTTAGCGTCCGATTCTTGGTGATGGCAAGAAAGGATTAGTGTTGTTCAACCGTTCGTCAGGTTACTTAAAAAAGATAACTTTTGAATTCTTTTTTTCTTTGGTTTTGGAAAGTCGATTATGTAAAATGATGTTTTATTTCTTCAATACACTATAATAGGATTCGCATTTTTCATAAGTGTCCAATGAGTCTGAGGGTGTTTTTCTCATAGATTTCTCCCCTGTTTGTAGCTTATTTGCACCGAATTTAATTTATATAGCAGCAACAGACCTGAGATTTGCCGATAGATGTTTGTGACATATCCTAAGCCAATGACCCCCCTCAACTGCCAGAACTCCTCGACGTTACTTACCTCGCATATTTGTCGTTCTTCTTCCAAGAATCAGATTCCATTCCTTTAAATTTTCTTTCCTTTTTTCACTTTCTTCTTTCCTTCGACTGTCTTCTCGTATACTCTATTTTATCGCAAGGAGATCATTCGTATGTTCTTCGATAATTAAACTCAATTTCGCCATCCCGCAAGCGGGATTTTCGGGAGGCGTCAATTTCACGTGGAGTAATTATTGATGATGGATCAGAGATAATTTGAAGGTTAGTTCATCCGTCTAATTACTCCCGAAGGTTCGTGACTGAATTTCCTTGGGTGCTTAGGTGCATTCAGCACCCCGTACGAGCCTGTCGGACAGAGGTTTATTTTCGCATTTAAATCGGTAAATTCCAGTACTCATCGCAGAAAAACAAAATATTTATTGTATTCCTACATTTACTTATAAGTGATGCGTAATTAGACTTCACTGCCGCAAGTAAATATCAGACGCTGGCGTTCTAAGTAAAAAATCTCTAAATTTAATAAAATTCCTTATTTATTTATCTTGTAAAAAAAGGCTATTGAAGGAGAATATGACGTTACGTTATAAATTGTCCGAAGATATTAATTGTATTATAGGATGTGTATTACGGATAAATCTGTTTACTTTTCGAGATAACGTTCGTTCACAGCAAATGTGAATTGTAATCAATTTTTTAATGCCACTTGAATGTGGGCAATTTATACTCCCGAAATATCCCACAATTGTGTTTTGGTTATCTTTGTTATGGGAGATGATGCAAAGGGCGCAGAATGAATTAACCTGTGTTTATTTTCAAACACGCTTGGGCCAATTATGAGTAACATCCATTTGAAAGATCGAAATTGGTTTATAGTTTCAGTGGTTGCGTAGTTTCGCGAAATTTAACCAAAACACAACAAGCGACTAATCAATCGGTGGGTTCGTCTGCGGCTCTTTATTCTCTGCTTGCAATCCCTCACTCCGAGATATTTTGTAACTGTGAAGATTAAATAATTGAATTACTTCGCACGGTTTGTTTTGTGCATAAACGATTGGCGTGTGATGGAGTGTATTGTTAAGAAGGGAGTAAGCTTACGGAAAACCGAAACCATATTTAATGATCGAACGGAAAAGTACTGAAGAAAATAGCACGTTGCCAAGCATAGCTTGTGAGCGTGATAAAATCAGTATTTTCTGAGTGTCGAATTTTTCATCTGAATCATTCTGCTTGAGGATTATTACGAGTATTAAATATTGCCTGTTTCCTTGTTTCAATTAAAATCTTACCTTTTTTTCTTTCAAAGTCGTCACTTTCTCACGTGTGTACTACCTGTAATTTAGTAAGGATCGTACAAATCGTTACGATTGTTTAAGATTCTCCTAACTAACATTTATAAATATATGATTAAAATGTCTGAACATATTAAAGTTCATATTCAAAGTCGTCACTTTCTCACGTGTGTACCACGCTGGTAATTCTAGTCAAGGTATCGTACACAATCGTGTACGATTGTGTATACACGATTCCTCCCAAACCCAACATTTATAAATATATGATTTGCAAATGTCTGAACATATTTGGTAGCTTAACTACCAAGATACGGCGCTTCGCTCTCCGACCCTATGAGGAATGTCTAGTCACCCTTCCGGCTTCTGGCTCGTTTCGTTTCCTGCATTCCATCACGTTCCTTCTTTCTTTCTCGCTCAGTCGTTCTCCCTTTTATTTTGCTCGTGTGGCAACGAAGCACGTTGTGAAATATATGAGAAAAAGTCCTATATTGCTGCTCTGGCGACGGTAGGCATTTCTCCCGAATTAAAAGAAATTAAAGAAGCCCTGACAAGCGGAAGATTAATGACGCGCGGGGCTGGCTGATAACCTCCGCGAAAATCCTCTGGTTCGGAAGACATTCATTACTCTATGACTGGCGAAGACGCCCGAGGAGATAAAGGCGACGCGACGCGGCGCTTCCCGTCGAGGGCTCTTCGACGAAACTGCTGTTTGCACAGGCGAACAATCTCCGAAAGCGAAAAATTGCGGCCCGTCGAAGGAACCTCTCCAAGACTATGAAGAGTCCTCCTCCATAGATTACGAGTTTTTATTGCATATTATACATTTTGTTCGGTGTTTGATGAATATTTATTACTTCAACCAGAGCTACTTTTATTATTTTTGAGAAGTTCAGAATTATTTATCGCAATGTTGATAGTTTTTATTTGTTAAAATATCGTAATCAAAGGTAATACATACAGTAAAAAAATGCATTTTGATTCAGTGCATACGTTTATGTCAATAAGTATGATATCAGCAACATATGGGTAAATTAATGTTTTAAAGTTTTTTTAGCGTTTAATTTTTAATTTTTTTTCTCTGAATTGAGTCATGTTAGTAATTTTTGATCGATGAACACACAAGACTGCTTGTTTTTCGAAAGGAAATACGATTCTCTAGTGTAATGATTTTCAGTTTGGAAGTTTACAATGCGATTACGAATGTATGCAAAATATGTGCTTGAGTTGCACCGACAGGTATTGATTAGCCTATCGCCCAAAGCAAAACACAGCTTGTGGAGTTCCTTCACTCTGAGACAACTGTTGTGGTATTGACTAGGGGTTTCACTGCGACTCCTCCATGTATGGTATCACGTTGTTTTGTGAGGCGTCGCATTACAAGGTCGTTCCATTATGGCGCGAGTGTGTAGTTGGCAGTCTTTATCTGGCTTTTCGTGCGCAAGGCGTGACGTTTCGACGGCGCCTATAGACGCGCGTTCCGCCGCCCTCCGCGTGGCGTCTCTTTCTTCTAAACGGAACAACAAACCGCGCGTTCGCGTGCAGCGGCAGATGTTCGCGTGGCGCTCACCTGAGCGCGTTGTCTGTCGGTGCGGCGGTGCAGTGGCGCGGGCGGCGCGGCGCGCCCCACCCGAAGGCGCAGATAGCGCCAATTGTGCGCAGCAGACCTCGAAGGACGTTCTCCGCCCGCTCCGCTTGTAAACGCGGTGTCTCGCCTGGGTGCGCACCCCCTGGCGCGAGGGAGATAGGGGCGCGCGCGGCGCCGCGGGGACGCAGCGGAGGGGTGCGGTTTGGGCCCGGGCCGAGTCGAAAGGGGCAGGGGAGGCGGGTAAAAATAAAGGGGGGTGAGAAACGGAAGGTTTGGTTGTGGGGATTGAAAGGCAGAAAATATTCAATGGAAAGTAGAAACAGACGGGAAATGTGAAGGAACGAATTGAAATAAGTAGGATTGAAACAAAATGAAAAAAAAAAAAAAAAAAAAAAAAAATTAAAAAAATTAAAAAGGAAAGTTAGGAAAAGAGAAGGAAAACAAAGACAGTCGGTTTACACAAGAATAAAGAAAGGTCAAACAGAGAAGAATCGTCGACTAATATTATTCCAAGGGAAAGAGAATTGTAGTAAAAGAAGAAAGCACACGTAGATGTCGTCAACCCGTTGTCGTAGGCGGCGGCGATTTCTCCAGAGTGCGGAGACGGAAGAGGAAGCGGCGGCGAGGGTAGCAGCAGCGCCTCCGGACCGTCGCGTCGGGTCGTTTTCCTCCCGCTGCCGCTCTCGCAGCCCAGAGCCCCTCTTGGGTCACCACCCCCGCCGCCGCCGCAGACTCCGCCTCCGCCTCCGCCTTCGCCGCAACCCCACCCCGTGCCTCCGCCTGTTCCTTCCGCGCACCTGCGCGCCATTCGCCTGTAGATTAGCCGCGTTTGAGACGCAGCGTCGCGCGCGAAGGAGCCCCGCTGCCGCTCAGGCGAGCGAGTCTATCCCCACCCCGACCCTGCTTCTGCTCTCTCCCCCTTCCCCTCCGGCGCCGCCGTGGCTCTTTACTGCCGCGAGCCATCTCCAACCCGCATCCCCATGTATTATTAGAATCCCTTCTGGGAAAAGGTGAGGAGCAGGCAGCATTGCCTCGAGGCTGCGCCTAGGTCGAGTGCTCTAATGACCCTTCGAGTGGAATCGATTGCGTTTGCTAAACAGAGCGCCTTCCGCGGAGGTTTTGTCATATTGAAAATTAATAAAGTAATAGATAAATTATTAAATATTCTTCGCATTTTTCAGTTTTTGTTGGTTTAATTGATAGTACTAAGGTGTGATATATATCACATATTATTATTCTCTGTAAGCATTGTGAGTTTTGTAACGCAGAAATGTTTCCTTTTGTTGACTGCAACTACCTCTATCCCCTGTGCTGGAGTTCTTTATTTGAGTTTTAAATTATTCATTAAATTTATTTCATGAATAATTTATTTCTGTTCTCTTGAACTTTAACACTTATCAAGAGTTTCGCATCTTACGCTACGAATCTTCATGTTAATGATGTTATTACCGTCACTTCTGATTTTACCGAGGAACAGAATCGTAAATGAATATATTTTTATAAAAAAGTAATTTTTCATTCTCTTTCTTGTCGTATGAAATGTATCTTCGACAACATGTCGTTATCTTTGTTTTCAACTGTTCTACACAAACTACTTCTTGGATTCTACTAACTATTCTCGACTGAGGAGAGTCAAATGAGACCTAAAAGCAGATTCGAATTCTGAAGATCTACAGACATAAGTTGATAGAAAAAAACGTACATGCTTTTATTGGGTTAGTGTTCGTTTTACAAAAGGTACGGTGTTGCCTCCCAGAGACGTAGAAATCGGAACGCTGGGTAGTACGCAGGCGGCTAAGAGTGGAGGAATTCAATGCGATACTGAAGTTCGTATTGAGAGATGGGTACGGGGAGTGAAGCGCGGTACGGTCGTCATCTTGTTAGAGATTGCGGGGAGAAGAGTCACCGCTGGGGCCCTTATTCGTTCTTTGTTTAGCTTAAGCTGCAGAGCTAAAGAATAATATTTATCTGTTATTCCACCAAACTAACTTCAACGTTGGAGCTATTTTTGTTGATCGCAAAGTCAGCAGAATTTTCAATTTATTTTTCTTTCCGTTCCGTTCTCCAGTGCGAAAGCATACCTTTCTGGAGTTTGTCATTTCTTATCTCTTTGCGATTACTCCTTTGTAATGACATATTTTCAAGAAACTGTAAATGCGCAATCTTTGTGCTGTGTGATCATGTGTCGTTAGTTATCCACCAAACAAATACTGAAACGAATCATTATATATTTCGCAAGGAGGAAACTTATTCATTAGAGACTTTGAGGTTCCTGCAAATTCGAAATCGGTGTTCGCATGTTGACATTTCGGTTTTGGTTTGTTAACTGGCAGTTTTTGCTGGAGAAAGCCAATGCAGCTTGACATAACCTATTACCTGCCTGACGTTTCATTCATTTGAAGTCCGCCTTTCCGCAACACACTCACTTCGCACCCTTATCCACCTGAGCACAGATCTGCCAGTAACAGCGCCCGAATGTGCCACGCTTCGTGCCTTTAGTGCCCATGCTTCGTGAAAACGACCCTTCTTTAAAGACTGCAATTACATTATTTCCAAACCGCTGTACTTTCATTACAACTCCGAACTAGGCACTTTCTAGAATAACACTCCCTTCAGAGGCCGTGAAGCCGCTGTATAATAGAAAAACGATTCCGGCGGTGGAGTAGGGGCATGTCGCAAATCTCTCGCGCGCGTGTATTTTCTGCGAGATGAATGTTGGGCGAGTGCGTTAGGCCGCGCGAGGGCTCCATAAAGCGACGCACGGCGGAGGAGGAGGGGGATGTAAACCCACACGAGAACAGTCTCGGAGCCCTCTCCCCGATCTCCGTCCCCTCCTCGTCTCCGCTCTGCCCCTCGCCGCCCACTCGCCCACTCTTTTCAATTTGGCCCCGGGCGCGTGGGTTTTTTTCATGCGGCGCTCTCTCGTTACGTCGCATTGGATTTGCGCGATTTTGTGCATAAAGCGTTGAAAACGCGCCTTGCCGATTTGTGCACATATTTCCAATTAAAATCAAATTTTGTAGAATTTATTATATTAAATCGTTTACGTTTGAACTCGCCCCGTCAAAGCGAGGGACGTCCTCGGCTTATCATTACGCGAGAGAATTGTGTTGGGTGGCTAATTCGGCGTACAATTAACTCGCTCGCGACCAATTACTCGACGCTTCGAGCCATAATCGATTCGGTTACGCTGATGCGGAATGCGTTTCCGAGTGGCTATGCCAAAGAAGTGTATTTGCGGGAGGCCGTACAGAGCACGTTTTCTGAAAAAAACTGCTTTCTCTTTGAGATCTTTGTGGAATGTCCAGCGAGTAAATAAGCAATTAAAAATGCTAACAGAAACGGAAATTGAAAATCTTACAAATTTTCTGTGATTACATGCGTTACCAATTTCGTGGCAGCAACTGCAAAGTCTTCTACTAATGGTTGTCCAATCTCGGCCCTCATGTAGAGTAATTAATCCCATGATTAGTTGCGAATCTTGCGAAAGAAGATCTTTACGAAATAATGTAATTTCTAATTAATGTTTTTCACTGTTTGGAATGAATTTTTTCTCTCAATGCCTATGAATACAACGCTCGCGGTAAGACAAAATTTTAATTTCAGCTAAAGAACCAGAATCTTTAAGTTTGAATAGTGTGGAGCCTACAATTCCATTAGAAATTGCTTCAATTTTTAGTGGTGTAAATAAACTTTCGTTTATTATCTTTGTGTTTTTGTTCTTTGTCAGTTTGTAGGCTGAGTTTAGCGGTTCAGAACAATTGCAGGATACATTTTTGAATGTGCTACACCATTTATGTTTTAAAGAAAATATTAGTACAATTTTTATTGAAAGCTAACGAAATGGAAATTCAAGTCACTCCTATCTTGTGGACGAAAAGATGTGAAAATTTGAAAAAGAAGCCTTTCTTAATTACTTCACTTGATTAAGTAATGTCGTCCACAGCTCATTGTGTTTGATTTAAGAGTTTGTATTACAAGATGCAAAATGAAACTATTAATTAACGTATTTCAAAACAAGAACTTGAATTGAAGTACTATATAACAACCAGAATCAGAGAAAGCGTGTTTGTAATTTCTTTGGCTCTACTCTACAGCTTGTTTACAAACATGGGCATTTCCGTCACTCTACCTGACATCCGCATTTTGACTACCCTTCCGTTGCATAGCAAGCAGACCCCATTAAGACCAGAAGGACATTTTCGTAGAAACGAACAATCCTCTTACAACTTCACGTAAGAGCACCTAATTGAAGTCGATAGTTTGATCGCACGTGCAGCTGCAGAGGAAACTGGTGCGAAAGTTTCCCACAACAGACGGCGGGCGAGGGCGACGCGAAACGAGGTACGAGCGGCGGATAATTGGGGCAAGCGGTGTTGTTGCGGCTGCGGCTGGCGCGGCGTGGGGAAGAGGAGGGGTGGAGACGGACGGCGCGGGCAATATCGGTGGCGGAGGAGGAGACCTCTGGGACAAGGGCCGCCCGACCGCGCGCTGCCCCCCTCTCCCGTTGCCTCGCCCGACTCCTTTCTCTCTCCCGCTCCGTGGCAGCCTCGACGCAGCAGCGACCGCTGACATTGCCGTTGTTCCGCCCACCGTCCACTCCATTATTTTGTACCTCGTTCGTGACAGTACTCCTCTTGCCCGTTTTGGCGTTGTCATTTCCGTGACAGTTTCCCAACCGACGTCTGTATACGTTTCCTAGTCCTAGGATGCAGTCGCTTCAATCATTTCGTTTTGCCAGAGGATATAATATCAAGTGTTCATGTTCACTGAAGTACCTACTCCGTTCCATTTTCTCATATTTCGCTTCATATATTCCGTTTTCTCCTCTGCAAGCTTCTGTCCACGTCGTTTCTTTTAATCGTCTCTCTTCCACAATTCGCATTTTCCCAATATTAGCTAGCCTTTTCTGTACAGCTAGAGTAATATCACATCTCCCACGTTCCCATCCTCCCGCGTACAGGGCGTCCGCGGGCTCTGTCTTTGCTATCTGCCCTCCCGCTGCGATCTCGCCGCTGCCTCGCAGCCGCCGACCTGCTCTGCGCTGAAACTTTGATGAGCAGCCGCTTCGCCACCGACTTTTTGTCCCGAGTATTTTTATCAAGTCGCGCTAACTCGCCGCTCCCCGGAGGCACAACACAACCTCTTCCTACTTGTCGCAGAGAGGAGAGGAGCGGGGCGGGGAGCGAAGCGGCGCGGTGCGGCGTGATCCTGCCCGCTCCACTGCAGCGCGGTCCACTCTTATCTGGCCGGCCGCCCCCGCGGGCAATGCCGCACCCTGGAGAGAGCGCCCGACGCCACGGCGCCTCCGATAACTGTCGAAACTGCGCGCCGTTATGGCCGGGCGCAATCCCAGCCACCCTACCTCCTCGTCGAACGGGGCGGCCCCGCGCCGACCGCTCCCCCCCGCTAGCTGCTAGGCTGATCTGAGCGCCAGACAGACTTCGGCTGCGAGACTCCCATCTAGTGCGAGCGTTCATTGGCACTCCGTCGCGCGTTGACCGTCCTCTGAAGATACATCGACCCTACTCTAGCCTATGGTTCTGCATGCGGTATGTTGATTGCCCTTAGAATGGGGTTTAAATTCAGAAAAGTTAACAAATTGCGTTTAAACATTTTCACATATATAATGTCTAAAATAATAGTTACTGTTTTTGTGTCTTTTCTCGGTTTTGAATCGGTCTTTAATGACCATTATTTCAACTGGAAAATAATGGATATGTTTTTGTAAGGCGTAAGGGATTCACTTTATGCGTGAATCTTGTACATAGTGTAGTTTTTAGCTCCTAGCCACACGTTATAGCGTAACCTGTTCCATATCACGCATTAAATGTATTTAAGTATTAATCGTGCGTTTTTACGGTTATATTTTTAAAAACCTGGGGGCGCATGTTCTTTTCGAGACATTAAGAATATTCTGTATTTTACCAGGAAGGATACTTCGCAGGTTTCAACTTTTGGACAGACGTTATGTTCGTGTCTAAACCGAAGTATAAATTTGAAGTGGAAAGAAGACGAAAGTTATTCCTCTTACATCTGACGGTGACTGCGCACCTGCACAGCTGGAGAAAAGCCATCCTGCGTGCGTCGCAAGGTTTTGCGGAATCTGCTGAGCGCCGGCTGGCAGGCGACCGACCGGCGCGCCGGCCCACCGCGATCCTTTTAATTTCCAGAGTCCGCGAAACGCTCCGACTAACGAATGAAGTTATAATTAAAAGCGTCGTTAAAAGGGATACCCTCCGTGAGGACGTTAATTTCCCTTTAGTGCACTGTTAATCGGTTCGGGAACGCGAGACAATCGCACCGTGTGCCTCGCAGATGACCGCCCGCCAGCAACCCGTCCCCCAACACGTTCCTCTCACTCCCCTTCATTGCGGTTACTGTGTTCCCCGTTCTTTTCAAGTCCTTTTGCTCGTTTCACTGCCCTCCCGCTCACCGTCCTCACGAGATTTCTGCCCCACGCACCAACTCCAACAGTCTTTTCGGAAACACTCTTGTCGGACGATGAATTTCCATCTCGCATTTGAGTACCGTAGCGGCGGTGGGTCGCTGCACACCTTTTTTTAGTTTTGTAATAAACAGTTGAGTTTTCTTACGCTTACTTTTGTAAGTAAAAGAGCAGATATTCGTGTTTTCTTTAGGTGATATTTTCTCTACAAAATATATTGCGAAAATAACTTATCATTTGAAAAGGATTTCTGTCCGTCATTTCACAGGTGAATTCTGTATGCAGTAAAGATATTGGCGAATACTAAGAATTCGTTATCAATGAGCACCGTTCGTCGCATCTAGATTGCTATTATGATCGTTGGTTCTTTGCTACCTGAAGGCAGAACAAATAATAATTTACATGCATGCAGAGAGGTAGAGAAATCAAATACCATTTTATTTTAAGATATTATTACTTTTCTTTTTATAGGGTTACCTTAGAATCCCAAAGTCATCATATCATCTTGATTATGGTGGAAGAAATGTGATGTAAAGCGAAGAAATTTTTGTTGATATGTTGTCGATCAGAAAAAATTCCCTTTTGTGGAGCTATTACTCCAAACACGAACCAATAACAGAAAAGGAGACCCTCCTCCAAATATTGGCCTGACTTACGGTACGTCTGGAGGAGGAGAGATCTCCGCTGAGAACGAGGCGATACGAGTGGAGGGCCCGGAAGGTTCGCGAGCACTCGGCGCCACTCGGGTCCACTCGGCTCGCCCCGTTCGAGGGCCATCGCCGCCGGAAAAAATCCGACAGGCCGATTCCGGGGCTTCCCCGGCGGCGGAATAGAAGGCGCCATCGACGCCAGCGGCACCGCCCTCCCTCGCCCTCCGCCCTGCACAGCCACGGCGGCGGACGCTTTTTCATCGCCACGGCCTCAAGAGCAGCTAATGGCCCGATAGTTTCTTCGGCGTTCTCGATGCTCATCTTGGGGAAACAAATTGAAAGCTTTATGTAAACTCAAACGCTGAAGGAAATTCTATTGCGAATTAGTACAGTTGGGTCGCTTCTAGATATGTTGATATTAGTTGATATGATTGAAGAAGTTGATATTTGTGGAATAGATAAACTGTTCAAAGGTTGTGCTCAACGTTCTAATTGTTCTCAGTTTAATGAAAGACTAATACTTTGACTTACTTGTTAAGGTAGTGTTATTATATTTGTTAGAAACTGAAATAATATTTTGTATGATCCTTAGGTGGAAAGTTGCAAACAAAACCTTGTGTACATTGTTTGTCTTGAGATTGTTGAATTGTTACGTTCTTTAGAATTTTAAATTTGAAATGTTTGCGCTAAAATAAAATTGTATTTATTGTTAATATTCTGATATCTCAAGTAAATGAAATTATAGAATTGTTTTATCAAAATTATAATATTCGCCGCTCCGCTGTCCTCGTCAAAAAAGATGAAATAAATATTCTGTACGAATACATTTTATAAATGACGTATAGGTACGTACCATTAATGTGAATATTCGTTTGTAGTCTTAAGTGAAAATTGATATTCTGATTACGATTGGTATTTGACAAAATTGATATTTGTATTACGAATATTTCGTTTTGGACCGAAACGGACTTCACCTGTCAGTTACCGCGATAAAAGCACTGTATGGAACCAGAGGCTGTTCATACATCGAATCTCTAAGTGTTTTTATTCTCGCGTATTAGGGATCGTCCATGCACTAATAATATGAAATATGTGTGCATGTGTTCAATGAAAATTTAAATTTCCTCCCTAACGTATATTAACCAATCCTTAATTTTTTCTCATATCTTTTACGCATAGTACAGTCATCCGGTACTTGATTCTTACTATACTGCTCAAGGCAGTTTCGAAGAGTAGTGTTTGAAGCATCATATTTCACAATGAAAGTCTGCCGATAATATTTTTAATCATTATCATTAGAAAGAGTCGAAACCCAATTCGGAGAACCGCTTATCATCTTCCTTCAAACCATAAAAAGACGGTTACAATCTTTTCCCCATCCTGTTTCGTTCCCATTTGCAGAAGCCCTCTGTAACTGAGATCAAGTCACATGTGCTCATCAACGTTACCGGTTTTCAAAGAGGATTCGATGGCACTCTAATCATCGGGATTGTCCTGTTAACAACATTATGCATAATTCAGGCACAGCAAATTGATATTAGCTACACTACAACCAGTATGTAGAAACACAAATTAGACAATAATGATAATTTTATCAAAATAAATGTGTAAAAATTAAACGTTTTCAAGCAAAATGTTCATAATAAGGATCAATTTACAGCAAACCTATGCATATTTTTAAAAAAACAGGCAAAAAACGAGGTATGCATAATAAAAATGTGCTTGAAAAAATGGATTTTTTGTGTTTCGTGCACACACCAAGTCAGCATATTTTCTGACTACCCAGGGAAAATATGCATTTGCATTGAAATCCGATCTCTAGGGAAGAATGACATGATTCACTAGGCATATATAATGATTCATTTTCATTATTATCTCAACGGACATTCGCGAACAAATTATTTGTTAAAAAGTGGAAATTGTGATAAAATCGTGACATTAAAACCGCTTTCTCAATGTCATTCTTTTAAATGCAAATCTAAATTATTGAATTCTGAGCCGTTTGGGCGTGAAATGCGTGTGAATATTCCGCCCCTGGTTTTGGAACGCGGCCGGAGGGCGTCGCCGGGGGCGCGCGAGCGAGTGCGGGCACGGGCGCCGCGGTGCCAGCCGATTGGCACCTAATCGGGCGGAGCGTCCCATTGACGGCGTCTAATTGCCGGCGCCGGCCGCGCCGCGCCGCGTCGCTCGTGCTCCGCCGCGGCGCCCCCGCTGCGCCCGGCCCCAACCCCGCCGAACCCCCCGTCCAACCCCGCCTCGTCCTACTCCACCCGTCCAACCCCGCTCCATTGGAAACGTCCCATCCAATCCCGCCCCGTCATCCTTATCCCGCGTCGCCTCCCCCTCCCCGTCACGCCACGCCTCGTCAGGTCCCTCCATCCATGCCACGTGCGCGCCTTTTAACTGCACAACGCTTTCCACGGTCTCCAACCGTGCCGCTTCTGGCCAAGGGTGTATGAGATTTGCCATTAACGATCCTTATTGGATCGTTTGCTGGTACACGGAGATGGATGCCATTATGCTCGAGAATGTGTTATTTTGGAATTTTCAAGAAAATGTCTTAATGAAAGTGGCTTAATGAATGGCACAGCGACAATTTGCAACGAACCTAGTCATCCGGTTCGTCTGTGACTTCGAGATTCCTCAGGGTTTCTTCGCCACTCGCTCGATTTCAGACAGTATCTTCCTGCTTTTGTATAAACTTCATTACTCCCTTGAAAATTATTAATATTTTATATTCATTTTCATTTAATTTAAAATTTCATCCACGTACCACTTTATGACTTCGTTAATGTAACCGGAATGTATACTTTGAATTTCGTTTTCAAATTCCTTGCTATGTAGGAGGCTCACCCCAGCATATTCATTCACTCGATTCAGTAATACTCTCTCTAACTTGTAATTGATTTCCGCTGTACATATATAATTATCCCAGCCTTTTTCTCATTTATATGAGGAAACACTTCTTTTTTCTTAATTTTACTTAATTTCTCCAAATTTATTCCATAGAAGGCAATAAACAAGTTTAGTTTCCTTACATATGTAGCGGTCCTGTGTATAGAATGTATCCATCAACCAAATTACTTAATTTTATTTTCACCTCAAGTCTCCAAGCTTATTTTATCCGCCTTTTTTTATTTACATTATTTAGTTAACCAATAAAAACTATACTCTCAAGTAAAAATGCACAACATTTTCGATGTAGAAATATTTTGCTCTATTTTCTCCAGCATTTTAGTAGTGTTTATTTTTTAATAGAAATATTGCACCTGCATCCCACCCACTTCATGTCGTTTGCTACGGATATAAGATATTTTAACATGCAAATTTATTCTAATGATCTCGTTACGTATGATGATTCAAACTTTGAAATGAGTTTCAGTAGATGGCCGTGCAAAACATGCAGTTATTTACTCTCGTAAATCATGAAAGCTTCTGCTAGTCACTGCTCGTAATTTTATTGTCTTGTTAGTGTCGGAGAACTGTTAAATCAGACGGACTGTTCCTTTTGCTCGCTGGTAACCCACATGTTTCAACGTAATGAGCATCTCCTCTCTTTACCTCAATCTTCATCTATCCTGTTCCGTTCTACGTCCGTCGTGGCTGTCTTATCTTGCTAATTCATTGCAATCGCACTGATTTAGTAATTAATGTCTTTGGCGCTGAACAGTTATTCTTTATGTAATAAAAGCAATAAAGTATGGTATGATAACAAGGGTGCTTTGATTTGAATCAAAAGTGTTTGTTTTCATATACTATTTAAATAGTCTTTTGTGCACCGTAGATTGACTGTACCTTATAACACTTTCGGGATGTGCTATGTCTATATTACGGAGGATATTCATAACCTAAAGAAGCCGCGGTGGCCCCTTTGACATTTACCTTGAAAGAGACAGGCGTCATATTGAGCGGGGAGGGCGTGCCGTGCAATACAAAGGCAGTTGAGCCGATGATGACGACAGTGATGAATAATGCGAGCCTGTTTGGTGCATGGAAGCGTGCTCTGCGCGCCATAACCCACGAAGGAGGGTGGAGAGGGCGAGGGCGAGGGCTTCGGAAGCGGCGGCAGAGGCAGGGGTGGGCCGGGACCGGAGGCGGTAGCAGCGGCGGCAGCCCATGAGGTTTCCGGCGCGCCTTCTCTTCCGCCCATACTCTCACTCGGCAGTATCGACAGGCGATGTATGGGCGCGGTGAATATTGGAGGAAACGAATAACCGGCTTCGGGGCTGTTGGCGCGACGGAAGATCGCGGCCGTGATCGTATCTCTCCCCTCCCTCGCCGCGCTCAACGTTCTGCCTCCGGCCATTCGCGGCCTCATAGGCGATGATGCGCAGACGCCTCGGTTTTTGGGCGGGAGATGTACAGGGTGCTTGCGAACCAATGCGAAAGCAGATTTTTACAAAATTCTAACTTGACACAGAGGATTATAACCTATTCTAACCTGGAACTATTTTCCCGTGTGCCAGAAAATTTTGTTTTCCAACAAGATATTGTATTGAATATTTAAAAAAAGGTGTGTTGTTTTTCTTCTAGTTTATTGCGTAGGTCATTTTATCACTTGCATAAAGGTAGGGAAAAAATTGAAAAGCGAAATTTCAGTAAGATATTCCTTAGCTTTAAAAAGAAATTATTTTGTTAAGATATATCGGTTACTGAAAACGTTTTATTAGGATTGTTAGATTAGTTTGTAAGTTTATGCTTTCGAAAACAGTTAGCCTATTTACTTCTCAGCATTAAAAAAAATTACTTTTGAACCAATTGTTCATTTTCTTTTTAAGGATCTGATGAATTTCAAGAAATAATCCCAATAGTATTTTCTAAACTGAATTGCGTTAAATATGTTTTACATTCACTATTTAATTGTAATTGTGTATTAACGAACTTTAAAATCTGTTTCGCAAAGTAGCTTGTTTTTATTTCCTCAAAAAAACTATTTTTTTCTTGACTTTCCTCGTTTTTCTATTAATACCGTACTCTAAAGAGCAGCAAATGAACTTGAAGCCTTGCGTCTTCGCGCAGTGGCCATCAATACGAGAAGCCCGTCAAGTGGAAGAATGAAATTCAGATCCCCTCGCGGTGCAAAATGCTGAAGAGCATCGGCGTACAGCTTTTGTTTTTGCATCTTGTTCGGTATTTTACGAGGGCAATTCGCAATCGGGCCGAAGAGGCGCGTGTCCGGCGAGCGCCGCGAGGGCGGCTGAGGCCTCGAGGGAAGAGCGCGATGACAAATTAAGGGAAACGAGACCGTCCGCTGTCTGCGTAGACAGTTTGACGGCGGTGGAGGCGTTGCCGTCGGTTTTTTGCGTCTTCATTGTGACGGCGTCGTTCGTTATATTCGCCTTTCTTGCGGCGTTCCAGTGTCGTTCGCGGCAGATTTCCGCGACTTATGTCCGAGCGGCTGTCGTGATCTCCGCAATAAAACGTCACCCTCGGAATAAAGGACGCGGGAAGCGATGGAAAGCTATTTCCTCCGATTTTGTTTGCAAATAAAATTGTGATGGATGAATAACAGTTTGAAAATTTTACGCTTATTGACGCCATTAAAATGTCATGTATCGACATTCCATTGAGATGTTTGTGTATCGATGGCAGCCATCTGCCTCTGCACTGGCAATAATCTTCCGACAGTAAGTTGTTTTCGGAGGCTATGAAGTGATGCACCGATTATTCCCCCATTCCATTTCTCCTACGTGTAAGTATTTGGTGTAAATGTTGTATGTAAGAGTGTGAGTTTGTGGCGAGCAGCGCAAGGGTATTTTTGAATTGAAATTTGTTTGTATTTTTGTATTCACCATACAGGTACTCGTCTCCGTGGTCATCTCCATAATTTTCGCCATTGTCATTCCCTACACATCATGTGCACTCCATCATGAACGGTTCCTCAGGTCATGTGACGTTCCCTGAATTTTCGTGTAACTACATAAAGCCAGTCAGATTCCCTATCCCTACTGTGTGGTGATATTTTAAAAGTAAAAATTGCCCGTCGTACGCCCAGACCTCTCGTTCACAAGCCATGATTAGTTATTTTTAATTATTATTTTTATTAAATTAATTGAAATAATTATTTCTAGTGTGGAATGTACAAATGTATTTACTCTCACGAAGAAAACATTAAATCCAAGTAGTTTTATATCAGATACAAAGCGCTTTACTTTTGTTATTTCTGAAAACACGAGGAAGTTTATGTTAAGGTATTTAGCTATGCTATAGTATATCGATAAAATATAATTACTTACCAAGCTAGGAGCAGTGCGTGTATTGCACACTTTGAAATAAATTTTGGAATATCTTTATTACGATTGATAATAGTAAGTTACTCGGTCCTAGTTTTACTTCTGATGACATGTTTGAAAGCTTGTTTGCTCAGTCCCAAATGTTTTAAAAGCACTGTAGGCAGTATTTCTTCGTGAACCGTACAATCATAGATGTACTTATGATTTTTTCGAAATTCTCTTCTTTCCAAATTCATAACGTATTTTTTAGAATTCTAAAATTATTTAGTTGAATTACTGAAAGAATCCCTTCGAACGATCGACGATACGCTGTTATTGTATCGAGAGAGATCCTCCACTTTTTGTTTCTTTAGGAAATAATATTTTTGTATGCTATAAAAGCATGGAAAATTCACGTTTGGTTTGATCGTGAAGAGAATTTTTCGTTCTTTGTTTTCACTTCTTTGTGAGGACGATTTTGTAGTGATTTTCGAAGAATAATTTTTGTGAAAGAAAAATATTCTGAGATTCTATTACCAAGTTCATTATCATTTCTCTTAAATGTATAATATTCTCACATTTTTACGATTTTTGATGCGATAAAAAGAATTTAAGTTTAAAATGAGGTTGCAAGTATATACGTTTGACACACTCTCGTAGAAAGAATAAATTAATGGTAAATTGCAACACTGCAATGCTTATGCTTGTAAGGAACCCTGTTGGAAAAATAATCAGAGATGTATCTACGAAAACGTTAGTAGCAAGATAATGATATTGGATTGCGGATACCATTTTCATTTTTTATGTAGATTTGAAATCCCGGCTTTTGGGAATGCAGGTGCCGTAATTAGCTCGGAGGCGTGGCTTGTGTCGAGCGGTGTCGCGGGCGTTGCGCGGCGCAATGCGACGCGCGGTGGAGGCGTGAGAGCGGCGCGGTGCGTTCCTTGACGCGAGCAGACTGGGGCGGCCGGGCGTGGACGCGCACGTGCGCCACGAGAGCGAGGCGGCCGTGCTGCAGATGCAGTTCCTGCTGAACGAGGGCGCGCTGCTCACCGCCACCGCCGACGACTCCATCCACCTGGCCCGGGGCGCTCAAGTTCCAGCGCGAGGGCCCGCACGCGCCGGCCCGTTTCTGGCGGTCGGTCCACTGTGGCACCGGCACCTCCTTTCTTCTTCTTCTTCTTCTTCTTCTTCTTCTTCTTCTTCTTCTTCTTCTTCTTCTTCTTCTTCTTCTTCTTCTTCCGCCGCCGCACCGCGGTCGGCTCTCTTCCCTGCAACCCCTCTATGTGTTCTTGTGCTTGGTGGCGGCCCGCTCCGGCGCCGACGTCTTTCGCAACCCTCTCTTTCTCGCTGGTCTACCGTGCCATTTTTTTTTCGTTTTTGTATACCTGTTAAACGTTCCCAAAGTATCCTACTCTCGTGTCCACCATCCTTCTATCTGTGACGTCTACGCTTTATCCCTCCCATCAATCAGTGTGTCGACTTATGCGACATTTTTTGCTAAACGCCATTCCCATTTTTATCATTGTTCAAATCTGTATGAGTTTTGTCATACGACTCTCTCCTTGCAATCCTCAAATTTTTTTTAAAAAATACATACACAATCATAATATTTGCCTCTTTGTACTACGTATATTTGAAATCGCACTTTGTTTGTGAATATTAAGTAATTGTTATTAATGACCAAAAGTCAATTTACAAACCAAACTTATTATTCATTCCATTCTGCCTTTTAAAATACATTTTTCTTCTTTTTATAACTTATTTAATATTTTCAAAAACATAATCACAAAGTAAACCTTGTTAATGTTTGAAGTTCAATAATATATACTCGCACACTAATATAATAAGCAATGTCTCGTCGAATTTATTTAACATGAACACGTTTTTTTAATTGGCGGGTAGACCAAACGTTAGACATTAGTATGTTCTTCTACAGGCAAAAACTATTATTAATTCTTTTGACGCATTAATTCTTCCCTGCGCGGAAGACTCCGACTCAAGAATTAGTACAGAAAGTAATTAATACGAAACTTCAATGCTTTCAACTTTCTTTAAAATGAGCAACTTTATTATGTATAGGTTTTTCCGTTAACTTTATTACAACTGCTTACTCCAACTGTTCCAAAAAATGTTTAAGTAATTTTTTCTGCCATGCTAAAAGCCTTGCTTACACTTCCAAAATATTTTTTTAACCTTTGTTATTGAAACTACTGGTGAAAAGGAGCTTTGAACAAAGCTAAGAAAGTGAAATCAATAGCTTATTCGTAAATCTGATGTAAGGTAAAAAAAAAAACAACTATACATTATGCAGATCACTTCCAAAAATTCGTATCTTCCAAATATTATGAATTGGTGTGTGAACTTATTTGGCAAGCTCTCTCTTTTCTCCCTCTTTTCTAAAATTCTCCTTATTTGTTGTGCGTTGATGTTGTGATTGATGTTGTAGTTGTGATTGTTGTTGTTGTTGTTGTTGTTGTTGTTGTGACTTTCACATTCTGTGGCCTGATTAGATGTTTTGCTTCATATCTTCTTCTTTTCTCTGTAGAATGTATTGATTAATCATTGTCCTAGTATATTAATGAGTGAAATAAATATTGGTAAAGAGATAATTCGTAGATAGTTGTAAATATCACTGACTTTTTTGTTGAGTCTCATGATTTCTTCACAAAATAATAATTCGATTTAATCTATAGAATCGTTATTCCCAACATATTATTCTTGTCATTTATGAAAGAGCCTCTTTGTGTTTGCAAATTGTTCGAAATATAGACGCCGGATTCTATGTCTATAATTGTGAACGTTCTTTAAGAGAAGGTAATTGTAAAACGTTTTCTTTTAAATTGAAAAATATATGAATTGAGGTATTCTGCAACATTTTGCCAGCTTTCATCTATCTTTATCCCAAGGGTCATGCAACGTAGATTGACGATTAAATACTTTTCGTGTGCTTCGTAATGCTCTTAGAATATGATTAGAACGGTTGCAAATTCATGTAAACATAACCGCCTTTTCTTTAAAACGTAAATAGAATACGTTTTATTAAAATTTCGAAAGTCATGACATGACAGAAAATTATAATACTTGTGTATCATCTCAACCTGCAAGTCTTTCTCACTACAACCGTTGCCAATACATTTTCCATTTTGTGTGTTTTGTAGATGCATATGAATGTTTTCAATTGCACCCTAAGTCCTTTTGACGAAATGATACCTTACCTGTCTCAGCAGAGTTCAGAGCTCGATTAGCGTTGCTTTGTGCGTCGTGTGCCGATGACGGTTCGAAGCGCCGCGGCGCCTGCCTCGCGGCGCCCCTTTGAACGGGGCCTAACGTGCCATCTGTTGCAGGATCACCTACATGCACCTGCCGCTGCAGAGCAAGTGGCTGTACGTGGGCACGGAGCGAGGCAACATCCACGTCGTCAACATTGAGTCCTTCGTGCTGTCGGGATATGTCATCAACTGGAACAAGGCCATCGAAGTGTGAGTACAATTACTCCTTGGTTTAACAATCGCACCGGAGGTGCCGTAATACGATTTTATGGGGGTGAATCGTAAAATGATAACATTACGACAGAGAACTAATCGCCATATTAATTGTATGCCGTTGTGAAATGGTGTAACATGGACGACAGCATCCTTTCTCATAACTATTCCGTCTTTCATCGTCAGTGAAAGAAAAGGTTAGGTCAACAAAGACTACTAATTGTTGAATCAAGTGTATAACTACTTTATGGTTCAGATATTAATTATCAATCTTTGTCGTCTGCATGAATAACAGATGTGCGGATTAATACCATTGTAAATTTAGGTAAATACTTGAAATTGATTTCCAAAGATGCTAACGTAAATATTGAATTAGTCCGCTTTTAATTTATGCTGATCTGAAAGAAAAATTAAAAGAAAATGACTTTGAGAAGACAATTTCAGAACCAGTGGATTTATTTTCTCTCTGTGTCATTTTAACGGCCTCTACCAAAATCGAATTCATGACGTCAGTGATGCACGCTCGAGCCCTGACGGCGCAGTTACAAAAGCTCTCTCCATCTCGTTCGCGCTCTCGCTCCGTCGACGCCAGAGTCGCGCGCTCTAAAAATTAACGCCCTTTCTCTACTCCACCGTGTGCTTTATCTCGATTGTTTTCGGCAGGAACACCGCCTCTCCCTTCGGGCCACATGAGTGCACTTCTTGCGGGCGGCAGACACATTATGCAAATGCGCGCTTGTACTACACTTCCACGTGAATCACTTTTACATTTATCGACTGCGCTTTAACGCACCTGTTGAAAAATCAGCAGTCGCTCAGTAAAAGTCCGTCCGCGTCGCCGGTCGCCGGCGGTGGCTGATCGGCCCGGCACGGCAGAGGGGACGGGGGAAAAACGCATTGTGGTGGGCGGGGGTGGGGGCGGGAGGGGCGGCGCCCGCCGCGAGACGCTGCCGCGCCGGGTGCTCGTGTCTTCATTAGACTTGCTAATTGCAGCGGGATTACGTACGAGGCGGGGCGCGGCGCACCGGAAGAAAGCCGTTGGCGGGTAATAATGGCTGCAGATTCTGCGCATTCGCCGCACGTGATTCCTCCGTGCGTGCGTGGGGTCGTGCAGGCCGCGCCGCGGAAGTGCAGCGGGCCGTTGCGGTTGCCTCGTGCAGATTACATCGGAGCTGGCGCATCCGGTACCGCTCCGCTTTCGGGGTCCTTGCGGATCGTCGTTAAAAACTAATAATATCATCAAATTGTAAAAGTCTGTTCTTCGTGTTTGGCCTTATTTAATATCGTATTAGAGTTGCATTTCGAAATTGCAATTTTGATTCCATGTATCAATTTTTATACCGAGTTAATATTTCCTCGAAATTTGGATTAGTAGCAGTCAATTAGTTTCTTTATCATTCTTCAATTGTCTTCATGAATGAAACAGTGACTTCTTTCAATAAACTCGCCTGTATACAAGGAAAATGAATAACTGCGGCGATTAGTTAATTAATTTTTTGTTGGGAATTATCGATCAGTTACCCTGTTATGAACTCTTTTACTTTCATTGTTCAAGTTAACAACTAAGTAATGTAGTTAAGGAACATGAGAATGAATATTGTTCTTTGAACAAATAGATTCATATAGAATGATGGATTGTTATTCGAATACGACAAAATATTGAATTGATGGATTTTGTATGCGGTCTTTGTGTTATGTGTTCTCAATGAATTCTTGTGTATAAATGCGCAGCGATCTCGAATATTAGAGCGGAAACTCGATTACCATTGACAAGTTGTGTCGTTTGTAATTTTGGCGATTTTTATGTAAATAGCTTCCGGACGTATTGTGATAAGTTCGAAAACCGGCCCACAGAAAATCTCTAACAATTCAAAAAAATAATAATAATAGACGTTTAATGAAATACTATTCAGAAACGAACGGGGAATGGACAATTAGGGTGCTCCTACTTGTCATCTCGTGGAATGATTTAATCTGAGATTCATATAGCCAATTCCAATAAAAATTATTTTTTGTGCCATTTTGAAGGATATTGACGAGAGCCAACTGTGATGAGTGAAAAATTCCATCAATTCAAACAGTATGTTTAAAAATCATCGATCGCCTCGGAAATGCAACTCTGTGATCTCCGTCGAAGTTTCTTGTTTTAATACTGGACAAAAGACAACCAGAACGAGGTTTGAAAGGAAAATGATGGTAGTGACTTATACCGAAATGAGTGTAGGATCGGGGAAAAAAAGAGCAAGGGTCCTTTGTTCAAGTGCCAATGGAGATAAAAAGTAATGCTCTTATCTCGTGCATTATCTGGAAATGACAACGTGTAAAACACTCGCGGCGGCGCCAACGCAAACCACGTCTGCAACTCTGTTGCCTCTTCTTGTGCCATCCAAGACAGAGGCCTATTCTTTAGACTGCATCCGACAATCAGTGCTGAGAACGTTTGTACAACCCGAGGCGATTCAAAAAGAAATGAATTTTATTAATGCGTATTCTGCGACCATTTACATTGATAAGTTTCAGTTATAATTTATATTAGGATAGCCATAGCCTTTCATACCAGCAATAATGTTGACTTACGTACAACGTAATAATTCTCATTCGGTATATGAAGCATCCATCATGTTTTAATACAATAATCTGCAGTAGATGTCGTGTTAAGAAATTGAAATAATTCATTGCTTGTGTTTCGCGTTTAAACAGAACACTAAGAAAGGATATGTGCTTCCTAATTGAAATTGTCGATCAGCAGAGATTGATGTTCCAAGTATGAAAAGTTTGTCATATCACTAGATATTTTACAGGGTATCGGCGAAGCTCATGTTCATATACCGTGGATATTCAACAGAGTATTGCCAGTGCGGGACTAGGTATTTGTTGTCAGTGCGACAAAATAATATAAGATTAATAACGAAAAGTTGAATATTATGGAAAATTTTAACCTTTGTAATATTTAAATATGATGGCTAACTCTTATTATCGACATTCATTTATCGTGATAATTTTGTAGCTGTATCAATGATGTATTTCGAATTAGTAATAAGAAATTCAATTTGGAAATAGGTTCTTAATTTGGTTTAAGGATTTCAAAAGAAGTTTTGGGAAAGTTTTCATTTTAACTCAAATACTTGAAATTCCTAATAGTATGCATTCCAAAACGTGTGATTAAAAATTTTAAATAACGGACATGATGTTATATTTATTTGCTTCAAGTGCCGAATGAGAATTCGACTTTTATTGCGATGAAAAGTATTTTTAAGTTTTCCTAAAATAATATTGAAATACATGATAGATTAATTGGCACCTGTGTGTTGGTAAATATTGTGCAAAAACAAACGGGATAGGATTTCTTTAACTTGATAGTTAAGGTAGGGTAGTTAGAAAATGTCGGTTTTTAAGAAGAGCATTTGAATTGCGCCTGGATAACTTCTCTGGCACTCATTTTTTAAATTCCGCAAATTGGAACAGCCATTACGGTAATCCGAACGCATCCGTATACAAAACGCCAGTCGAAAGTCAACAGCGGCCTCTATTACGTTGTCACGCCGCAGGTTGGGCGACTGTTGAAGCCCGCGGTTCCACGGCATACACGTCACTACGAGTGGGCGCGAGCATGGGGTGGAGCGGGGTCTGGAAGGGGGCAGGGGGGAGGGCGGCGCGGTCTCGGGGCCGCCAAGCACTGCAGCGCAGGCGGCGGCCGGCGACGGCGGCAGGCGGCGCGTGAAGAACGCGTGTTCGCCGTCGATAGGCAGCGCTGATCGATGTGCCGTTGGCCCGCGACCCGGCGACAGCTCGTCCGTCAGCCGGCGCATAGCTAATGCAGGCGGGCGCACGCGACGGCCGTCCACCCCGCCGCCCCCTCTAAGCCACGCCACTGCGCGCAAGCCCGCTCCCCACTCTGTGCACGCCGAACGCGCTTGAATACATCGCCGAAAGTGACAGACGTTGGAACCATGAGCCTCTTCAACGTGTTGCATGATGAATTTTGATTACTATGCGCAAGAAGTACCGTTAGATCGTTATCGCACCATACACCATAGGTGTATGTCTTCAAAGTGGTTCCTGTACTGCTGATGTTTTACGTTGCTATTGAGAAATACTCTTTCTACTTTTACGATATTTCTAATATTAGAAAATCCGATACACTTTACAGACAATTATACAATATTAAGGAGAAGATTACTTCCTCTGCTATTATTAATATTGTTTCTTCCGTTGCCCCGCTATGCCAATGAATTCCCTCAATGTTAAATATTTTATTAATTTCACTTTCAATTTTAATCATGGATTTCGGTATACATTTTACATCTTATCTGTTGCATGTGGACGCAGAATTCTATACAGAATCACGATTCCGGGAAGTTCTATTGATTAAAACCAATTATTGAATTGATAGCAACTACTAAAATTTTCAAGACTTTTTCTTCTCAAAAAATAAAATGTAACATTTATCCAAATTCTAATGAGCTCATTAATGAAATGATTCACTTTTTCTCTGTACAAACATTAAGGTCCCCTATGGCTTTGAATAAAGTTCGTAAGCTTACTGCGACGACTTCTCAAATGTATTCTCGGGTGCCTTCGGGTTCGACGTTGTCCGTGGAATGTCCTCGATATATCTATTATCACATTATTGGTGATCACTAGAATAAATTAAAAATGTTTGCGAAATATCCTCAACTATTAGGTTTTTTATAGGACTTGATATTTTCCATTAAATCAATACGCGGTCGCGACTTGCCCAAGCTGTGCTTCGGATAAAAAACCCACGAGCGGCTGTATATCTTCCTCTAACTTATTGAAAATTTCTCCCATCTACGGAGTTATCCTAGTAAACACGGAGTCTATTTGAATTCAAGTCCCAAATTACAGTAACAAAAATTACCATATATATTGCGGATAATTACTTCCGCTTCTTTTTCTGCACAATGCGAACTATAAAATTAATCACTAGTTACCCTCTTCACTATCACTTAACCAATCCCAGTCTGTGCTGAAAAAATATTCGTACCGCGCCTGATTGCTTTGATGGGTTCAGTTCAGTAGCTTTCTAGAGAGAGAGAATTTTTACAGAATCACGACTCTCAATGCCCTCCCCTCACCTTTCGCATGTAATGTCTCCGGGGCCGTTTCTCTCCAAATGAACAGCGCAATGACACAAAGCATGGAATACTACACTTTGTTTATTGGTTGCCCTAACAATGTATATTCTTTGATTTCCGAGCCTGCATACAATCCCATTATTACTAACACTTAATTCCGATTTTCCCATTCAAATTAAACCCGGGGTTCCTGGCTTATCACACTATGCTAGTGTGAGACATCGTTTTAGGGACTTTCGTTTGATTCTTCTAGCATATTTTTGAAATATAAAATTGATATTTCACAAATAATTGTTATACAAATACATGACTACATTTATCATTCAAAATGTTATGCTTGTGCATATCTTCAGTATCTTGAGTGACAATTGTAAGCTTCATGTTATTGAGATCGCTATGCCGCTCGTTTCTTGCACATGCGATTGTCAGTTACGTCTAGTGTAAAATGGTTCGTTACGATAGCGACTGGAGACGAATTACTCATGATGTTGCAACCTTGTATTCTTACATATTAATTCCGTGTATCAGTCTCATGATAGACAAGCTGGACTGTATTCCCTAATGGTTTACAATTATACATTTTCAAAGTTGAGATTTTATAATGATTTACTGCACAGTACACTTGAGTAGTCTTGCACTGAAATAGTGTTTCGCCAAACCTTCAATCAGGAATTGAATTAACTCGTCAATGATGATATTTTAGAAAGACATCTGATTTTAATGTTTACATAATAAACAATTTCAATAATGAGATTTCATATAAGCTTTATTGATATTCTTCCCCAGAGTGTCCTTTTGCCGAAATAAAGATATTTCGATAACAATAGAATGAATGACTCTTAATATTCTTTTTGCAAGACATCTCGAAATTCCGACAAAGAACAAATTATTTATTGTTTAGAATTGAAACCTGCCAATTCCTTACATGGAACTTTCATGAATCGGCTTATTCTTTTGTCCACTAAAAACTCTTTCTATGAGATGAAGAAGAAAAAAACTTCACTCTCGAATCGATATCGTAATAATTTATACATTTACTAATTATATTATAATGTGTAAGAAAGTGAAAAACAGAGACTGGTTGTCATTGACATATCAAATTACATTTTCCATTGCTTATGGAAAAGTTCTAAGATCATCTACCAAACGTCTTTCTTTAGGCTGTTCCAACCCAGTTGGTGTTCCTCTAAACACCGCATGCTCCCGGAGAAGCATTTCACGCGATCTTGACGTGGGAGGGGCGGGGCGTGGGGCGCTCGCGTGTCGAATCTTCCTCGACGCCGGTGGCCGCGGCCGCGTGGCGCGCCCCGGGAGCCTCCCCCGTTAACAGTGATGTATCGCGGGCGGGCGGCCCCAAGTTTTGACCTCCCCTAACGCAGAGCGAGTGCGGGGCCGGGGGGGGGTTCCCCCGCAATAAATTCTCCGCCCTAATTCGCGAGGCGGGCGGTGGCAGCAGAACGCCTTCCGTCGTAAAGGATGTGTGCGCGCGCGCGCTGTCGGCGCGACCCGCTATCGTGACGGCCGCTCTTAGATAGTGCTAGTGGAGAGTAATGCTCGGTACGCTCGCAGGAACTGGATTACGGTAGGTCCCGGGCGACGGTTTCGATAAAGAGAAGTGTGGGGCGCGTGCGGGTGAAACCCACCACCTACTATTAAGTATATGAAGAAGCATCGGGCGAGAGGAATTGAGATAGGAAGACGTCGGGTGATGCAAGTGGAGCCAGTCCAGCAACTTAGATATTGAAGAGCCAGTGAGCGCGTGAGTATTGATTTTTAGGCCGTCAGCTCGTCAGGTTATTTGTACCCTAATTGCAGTGCGTGTTAAAAATTGGGAGATGGCGGTGTTCCTTCCCGTTGCAACGAAACATGCAGTTCCTACCAACACATCGGCATGCGGTTTTGTCCCTCCTCGTGCGTCTTACCGTGAGGAGTACCGCCTCGCCCACGAAAAGCTCCAAGCTCCCGACATGTGTGGTGGTGCAGTCGTGTATGTAAGGTGAGAGGAGGGAACGAGTCGAAGGAAATGTCGCGCGCGGTACGTGGCGTGTTTGTTAGGATACTGCTGCTGATTTGCCAGAAATTGATGGGAGAAAGCACGGAAAACTAACGATCAGAGTAGTCGGTCGTTAGAATTCTCCATATAATGGTTGACTTCGACTTGGCTATGCAGCTAGAAAATCCACCAGCGTCGGGCCTCGAGCCCTAGGTCCTCCTGGTCAACGATCAGTAGAGGCAATGATGTTTCCGCTGAGTGGTTGCATTGAGGATATCATTGGACATCTAATTATACTTTTTCTTTGAATGAAAAATACGTAAATAATAATATAATGTAAATGAAATGACCGTGACGTACAACTTTAAATAAAAATATTATTGAAGAACAATTACGTTATTGTATGGTTAAATTAGAAACCTATCGAATGTAAGGTTCACCCTTAATCTCGTCGAAGTTTATTTCAGTATGTCTTTAAATTCTTTAAATTTCATCTGTTTAGCCTTATACTTTCTACTAAGCGTAACCTTAAAGTGAGATCATCTTAAATGCGAGGAAAGTCAGACGAGCCCTACCTTCTATTTTCAAATATAAAACATCAGTAAAATTGAGTTGTACTTTCTTTTTGACAACTTTGGGTTATGAAAAATATAAAATTGTGATATTGTAAACAGTGTAAATTTTCAGATTATTTGGCCAGCATTTTCATTTTACAGAGCACTTTTTTTAATTTCAAAGAAATTCCTTTTAAGTGTAGAAAGCACGGAAGAAATATCTGTCCGAGTGGGCCCTAAGTGGGGCCCGTTCTATGTGTGTTTGGACAATGTATCAGGGAGGTTGTGGCATATTCCTCTGCAAAGTCGCTGTAGGAGACGAGCGGCCACGTTCTGCAGCGCCCTCGTGGTCGCGCGGTGAACGCCAGGGGCTGCCGTGAATCTGGCAGCGATTTTTGTGTGCGCCGGCGACGGCGGCGAGTAGAGGCGGACTGCCGCGAAAGCGTCACGCGAGGTCGCGGGCGTAGGAACGCCAGTCCGCTTTCTCCGTCCCCTCCCCAAGCCCTCTTCGCCCGGCGCTGCCCCTGCTCTTGCCTCCGAAGACCCCGGCGCCCTCGCCTTCTTCCGTGACAGGCCCGCCGACGACAGCCCTCCATCCCCAACCATTGCCACCGCCATTGCCACCGCTCGGCGCTCCTAGCCGCGGCCTCCGCCTCGGTTGCCCCTCGATCGATGGTCGGGGGATCGCCGAGCGACTCGGCTACCGCAGCACGCCCACCTCAGCGTTCACTGTACACGGCCACGTCGGGGGCGTGCCCTCGCGCCGTACGTCCCCCGCCCGCATTTGCTGCCTCAGCAGACACGCGTCCACTTCATCGCTTTGCAATTCTCGCTATCCAACTTGTATAATTTCCTGTAGCGTTCACACGAGTTCTCCTCGTGTATGTGCAATATGCGCAGTGCAGTATATTGTGTTTACTGGAAATAAGATACAGCTTGCATCAATAGAGCAGTGTTGAATTAAGGGAAACGGGACGACATATTAGTGCTAACCGTCATTTCACATTAGCAAAATGAAGATTGGAGAAAATGTATAAAACAAAACATAAACAAAATAACAATATGAACCCATTGCTGCACGAACGTTTTCTTAGAACTACAACTATGTGTATAGATAGCGCCAAGGATGTAGAATCTGAGATATGGGTGGGTTTACCTAAACTTTTTCTTTTTTGGTTATTTAAGGTCGCAGGGTCATCTTAGGTCATTAGTGACCACTATTGGTGTTAACGGTATAGTAACTATGAATATGAAACAAAATGATGATGATAAGAGGTGAAAGGGCGAACACAAATACTACCATGCCCGAGGTGGGACTCGAACCCGCAACCCTTCGGTCCATGATCACTACGACACTACTGCCTTAGCGATCTCGGCCACCGGGCCGACTACCAAAACTTATTTTTCCGTTGACCAAAAATTATAGGAATGTGGTTAACACTGATGCCTCGACCCATTCGATTATGTTTAACTCATAAAACATCCCATGGGTCTACTTTAAAGTTGATGATGGTGAATATGACCCAAGTATGCTGTATTTGTATTTATTATAATTTTGGGGCTGCGTTTAATTGGTATCTCTCAAATAAGACAAATTAATATAGAATCACGGATGGTGTATCCCGCGCCTACCGAAAATGGAATACCAGCCCAGTCCACTCCACGCACACTGACACTGCGGGTTGCCTACGCCCAACTCCGTGTACGTTTGCATTCGCATAATAAATCTTCAGTTACGTGTGAACTTGTATTCACAATAAAACGATAAATCCTAAAGCCATGCTCATCATTGTTGCACTGCATTGGATTGTAATTCTATTAAACTGCTTTTAAGTACATTAATATGTTCGTTAATTTCAAGAAAAAAATATTGATCATCACTTCATTAATTGCACACGTGCAACACAACTACCAATCAGAACTCAGGAAAAATTAAAAATATTGTAATTAAGACACTCTGGACACAAAAAATATACATCGCAGAGCGTGTACAACATTAAACTGAAACATCTATAAAATACGTAACTAATGCTGCTAAGAAATATTGATATTTAAAGTACAATTACTTAAATTGGCGAATGTTATGCCATATCTACTTGGTTGTTGCTTTGTCAAATATCTGTATAGTCTTCCACATCCAACGTCGTTTTCATTATGTATAAGTATGACGAGAAGCACGTTCGTTTGACATTAGCTGATATAGAGATCAACATAAAATATTTAACATTAATAAATTGAATGTATAAATATAAAATTATTTGGTGTAAGCATATTACAAATGAACACGTCCAAAAAATATGACTTCCACGAATGGTAAAGATTCACTTGTATTTCGCAAAATTAAAATTATTCTTAAATGAAAACGAAAAAATACGTACACGTAACACGTAATTCACGTAACACGTGAATAAAGGGATATAATTGCACTAACGGTAAATTAAAAAAATCTCACTTTTGTCGGTGGTCGTGCTCTTGATCAAGCTACTTGTGCAGTTTTACCCTTCTTTATCCTCTAGTTTCGTTCATTACTGTATTCATACAAATTGTAAAACATAATACAGTAAACCCTCATTAATACGAATTCCATGCGTAATCCCTTGCCGGGAAACGATATGGCGAAATTCGTGTTAAGCGAGTATATACTAAGGAGGGTTTACTGTAATACAAGAACATGTCATATTGGAATTTATTCAATAATGTCTGGCTTTGTTTCTTCATAGAACTTCAATAACCATAGAATCGCGTTCACCTAATCCCTACGATCCTTGTATAAATTTGCAGTGACATTTACTCAATCATACATTTGATGAAATTTACTAATTAATTTTAACAAAACTGTATTCCACATGGTTGACACTTTCTCTTGTGTTTTTTGCTCTTAGAATCTCATATTTCGGTTACATTCTATGTAAAAGTGTCTTCGGATTGGGATAACAACATTAAACTTTTTTTTTCCTTTGCGATGTGGCGTAGCCTTAAAACTATATTTGTTCTACTTACGACTCTATAATCACAAATAGTCAACTCTTCAACTTGATGCTTATTACTGCTTAAAAGAACAACTAATACCGTAAATCTAGTTACACTGCCGTAACGATTACCAGGTGTGACGAGAATCATCAATTTCAAGGTAATACAACAAACATTTTTTTTCTGAATTTTTTTCTTCACTATAATGTTAGAATACATCTTCTTTCTTCTCATAGACATTCTTTCTATAGCAGTTAAAGTGTACTATCATATTTTACCAGTTTTTAAACGCATCATTGGAATCTATATAATACCAAAGTGTGAATGTCTGTAAAATTTGAAATTTCACTGAACACCTCATTTTTATCACAAGTTCTTCAAATGTAAATGATTTTTAAAGAAACCTAAGAATGACCAGTTCTACTGATTTATAAATCTGTTCTGGCGAGAAATAGTGCTCGTGTATTATTTGAAGAGTTTAGAACAGGATATTTTGTTTTCGTTGCAGTCTTCTATGCTCTTTTGTTTATTTTATTATGTAAATTAGGGAAAATGAACCTAAAATTACAGACAAAATGTAACTGTAGATTACGATTTAAATTTAATTTTTTTTTCAGATTATACAGTTGTAAAGTAAATGGCCACACATTTTACTTCATAAATTCTATGAAAACAAATTTTTATTTCGTTTTCGTTGCATCGCCTTCTTGAGAAGTGATTCGTCTTAGCAAACTATGCAAAGGTCGCTGACTCATCTTTCAAACACTTCCATCACGAAATTCCTCGCGTCAGCCGGGGCAACAGGACATCCCTTCACTGGACCGCAGCCAGATGCCTCGAGGCGAGGGCCTCCGATACCATTGCCAACGCCAATGCCAGTGCCAATGTCGCTGCTTGCGGCTACCAGCAGACGGCGCCCGTCTCAGGAGGCCTGCGGGGCGGGGCGCGACGCGGCGCGGCGCGTCTCAGCGGCCATCTGCGGCTGCGGCGTCGCCAGCACTGGCCTCTTGAGTTGTCTTCTGAAGTTGGCAGTGCGGTCAGCCCAGCCTAAGCGCCAAGTTGCCGGAAACAATGTGCACGGCTCACCCAGTTAGATCGATCGGCACTGGTGCTGAGAAGGCTTTCGATCAGGCGGTTGCGGACATCTTGCTCAAATTATTATTCTGGTTTGGCGTGTTCGCGTTGTTTTTTATTCTTTTCTGTAAGAGGCAGTATGCTGTGCATATGAAATGGTTGCGAGCAAATTGAATTCAATAAGTACCGAGAAATTAGCCCTTTGTTATTACTTCAGCGTTTTTCTCAGTCACGAAAAGTAATATACACACGAATTTGTGTTGCAAATTCGTACCTGCATATAGATCGCGTTAGAAAGTAGAACAGCACTATTTGTAAGAAAAAATATTCCTTGGATGTTCTTTATAGTACCTGCCATCAATTCAGACTTCTCGAAATAAATCTGTGTCTTGTCCAAATACGTCTTGGAAATGTGCAAATACATTTCTGGAAATTCGCAACGTTACAAGTTCAAGGACTGGTCATGTAACGAAATGCCTCTTTAGTTGATTTAAAAGGTGTTCTTAAATGCATCATCCTTTACGTTTATATAATGCAAATGAATTTGAAGTGTGAACTAATTCTTAGGAATCGGAAAATGCACTTTTATATCTAAAGATTTACATGAGAGATGTAATAAAGCTCCAATCACCATACTGGGATCATCACAGTGCGACCGAAGAAATCGATAAAATAAATGCTTGTAATGATGTTCAAACGTGGTCAAAAGTTGATCACTTCAAAAATTCAAATGATAAGGAGGTAATTTACTAGTCATGAGGGTTGGTGATAGAGTTCTCGGTGTAATAATTGACTTCTGGCAAGTTTTATTTATTATTTCAGGTTTTCCAACATCAAAGTTTAGTCAATGAGCAAAGGTATCAAAGAAAACATGACAGTATTTAATATTATAAAGAAATGTATACTTAACGTTCATATATTTCAAAATAATCTTTATTTAAATATATTAGCTTATGGAGCAAGTTAAACACCTAAATAAAGTGGAAATTAATGGGTTTTCCTTCTTACGACGTTCGTTTCGCTAAAGTTCGTACTTGCGTGTATCGGTCGAAGCTGAAAAGTTCAATTTTATGTGAAATGAACAGTTCAAAAGTGTGACTTTAAAGAGCTGTATACGAGGCCTAAGTATCCGAATGTTTTCAGCAATTTGCGATTATCCTAAAATTGCTTGCAATTTATTGCATTTTTTCATTTTCAATTTCCTGCAGCATGTTGTTTCTGGTTAATATTTGTTATATTTTAAAAGTCTTCGTTGTAGAGAATGAAATAAGCGCATCTGCTGACACTAAACTGCCTTGTGTAACTTAATTTTTTATTCATCTCTGAATTCCTGAATAAGTTGGCATATAGTGCGTTTGTAAGCATCCTATTACTGTCTTTCCGTTATAAATCGAAAAGTAAAGACATTTCACGAATATTTCGACTGGTAAACGTAATTTTTGTATGTTCAAACAGGACTTAAGTCAGAAAAAGTCAGTGTAGTACGTTATTTTTGTATGTTCCTGAAAAAATAATAAAGGCCTTGGCTGCGTGAGAATACTAAAACTTTCTTTCCTTCCTTCCTTCTTTCTTTCTTTCCTTTTTTCTTTCCTTCGTTTTTTCTTTCTTTCTTTCTTTCTTTCTTTCTTTCCTTTTTTCTTTCCTTTTTTCTTTTTTTCTTTCTTTCTTTCTTTTCTTTCTTTCTTTCTTTCTTTCTTTCTTTCTTTCTTTCTTTCTTTCTTTCTTTCTTTCTTTCTTTCTTTCTTTCTTTCTTTCTTTCTTTCTTTCTTTCTTTCTTTCTTTCTTTCTTTCTTTCTTTCTTTCTTTCTTTCTTCTTTCTTTCTTTCTTTCTTTCTTTCTTTCTTTCTTTCTTTCTTTCTTTCTAACGGAGGACGACTAAATGAACTATTTTGTAGAATAACTAACTATGTTTCTCGTGCACGAATCTGTTACACTGAAACTGTAGGACCAAGAAATTCTACATATGTGAAAGCCTCATCCCTCTCCCTTCACCACGTGCACGATATGTAAACTCAAATCGGCGTTCATTGCTCTTCGCCGCCGCAGCAATCTGAGCCGGAACGCGCCGGCGCGGCGCGGCGACTGGAAACGAACCGACAAGATTCGCCAGCGCGTGTGATTCCACGCCTCTTTGCCTGGAAAGCAACCGCACGAAAGTGGGGAAAAGCGAGGGGAGGGCGAGAACGAGGGCGGGGGCATTAGCGTTGCAATTACGTTCGTCGTTCGGTGGCGCGACCGCTGATCAGCGCTGCTCTAATCGGCCAATCGAACGCGCGGGCGAGGACGCAACGCCCAGTCCTCTCCGCCGCCGCTCCCACCTTCTCGCCCACGCCCGAGTCCACACGGACCGCAACCGCGACCTCGACATCGTGGCTTGTCCTCCAATATCCACCAACCATGTGCAGCCCTTCCCCATCCCTTGTGAAGAATCCGTCATCTTTGTGCATCCATTTGCCGCGACCCCACCTCCGTCATTTCTGTGTATCCTTTTGCTACACCTACGTGTCTGCAACTACATCTATTAGGGAGCGACCACTAATCACCCCCTCCCACCATTTCCATATTTGTCCCTGACGCGTATCATTATGATCACAACCGCCTTCACCCTCCATCACGACCTCGGCCCCGTCACCTTCACCAATGGTTCGGTTATCACCCTTGTCAGTTCCGCCCTGACGCCCTCCACCCGTCCCGGCCCCCTCCAGCTGTCAGTGCCCCTCGCCGCCGCGTGGTGTGTGCTCACGGGCCCCGTGCGGCCCGTTGCGCCCGCTCAATAAACTGTGGCCGTTGGCTGCCGGGCCGGCGGCGAGGGCGGCGGTGGAGGCGGCTCGCTTCCGGCAACCGGCGCGCCACTGACCGCTGCCCCTGAATGCGCCTCGCGCCCCCTCCGCGCGCTATTGGCGACAGATATCCCTCCCCTCGCATCCCCTCCCCCAACCAGAGAGAGTGTTTGTAAAGGGACATGAGCAATCAATGCTTTGCCTGTGTTACTCGCGCGTGAGTACTGTGCCATTCCTATGAATCTATGCCACAGGAATGGAGAGTCCACTCTAAATCGCAGTCTAACAACATCCGAATGTTCGGAATGAATCATTTAAATTTAAATTTATTTGCATTGTTGTGGGAAATGGCTGAACACAATGTGAAACCACTAAATGTGATGAATATTTCTGCAAAACGTGGTCATTAAATATCATTTAAGTTAATACATGCATCCGTCTTAAAATATGTTACTTATTTTCGTCTTTTCCTTTTTGCTTCTGAGTGCTATCTAATTTAGGCACATTACTTTTTATCTTCAGATTGTGTATATCTACAATATCCAAAAACTTGTGTGCGAGAATTTTATATTTCATTCGCAAAGATAATTGTGAAATTATGGCTGAAGTTTGTTATTCTGAATGGAAATGAGCTTTAGTTATCTGACTGATAATTTCCATGGCTAATTTAGTCTATTCAGTAATTTTGTTCATAATGCTAGGTAATAATAAATTCCAATTGAAATTGTAATTAATTTTCCTACTGTAATTTAAAAAATGTTGACCTCCGTCAGAGTATCCGATAATCATTTTAAATATAATAAATGTCACAACTGAGTTCCACTGTAAAATTTTGTGTTAAATTTTATATTTCGTGCAGGCTTCAAGAGGACGATTGAATTATTTGAAAATGGGAGTTCCTACAAAAAGTTTAAATGTTCCCAACAATAGACAAATAAGAACATTTACTTGATAGGAATATGAAGAATAAGAATACACTACGGTGTATTTATTGTATTTCTGTTGTTCATAGTGAGTTTTTCGTAAAATGATTTTGTACTAGAGATCTCTGCAACAAATGCAAGGAAAAAATATATATTATATTTTATTTATAAATATATAAATATATTTTATATAAATATATTATTTACTATTTTTTATAAATATATTCAATATACTTTGTATGCTCTGCTGTTATTCACTCTTTTAGAATACGAATATATTCTTGCTTATCAAAATTCTTGTAGTAGAATTCGTCAAGCTGTAGTTGAAAAACTAACAATACAAACTTCAAAGAGTACAAACGACCAGCATAATTAATATTCTTTAATACCTCTATTTTGAGTGCTCGTATTAATATTAATCCATGCTATTAGTTCGGGACTTCTGTTTAAATGCTATTATTAACCATTAAGCTATTGTTTCTGATCAAATCCCTTAGTAAGCTCTAAGCCCGTGCTTTGCTGTTTATGAGAACGAAACCTCTCATCGCCTCATTGGGTTAGAATTGAAAACAATAGCGAAGCTACTGGTGCTACAGAATGGTACAGACTGTCTCGTATTCAGTAGTTACCTATTCTTTTGGGTTTGGGTAAGATTTACTGTTCTTCCCCCCCCCCTCTTCGCAGCCCGTATCTATCGGCATATAAAAAGTCTCCCTAGGTGTCTAGAGGCACTCCTCTAGAGACGTGTTTAGTGAAGAGCATTTTCGCACTCTCCGATCATTGCTGAGGCCTGTCTCGGTTCTGTAAAATTACATATTTACATGCCCTTAGTAGGGCCATCACGGTGTACCATTGTTCTGGCTGTAGGGATCGAGTTCCTCATTTACACACAAGTCAGAGCAAAACGTTAATGAACTGTTAGACATAAACGTAATGTAGGAGGGCCTCGGGATGCTCTCCATGATACTCCCTCCTACGAACACTATACTTTCAACTTCCATGTCTTCTGCTCGTTCGAACCCATAGCCTTATTGACCACGTATTTGATTTGAATCTATGTATTTGAATGACTTTAATATTATTAGTTTCCGTAGGAACAATGCAAACAAAGTTTTTTGATTATTAAAATTCAACAACATCGCATGAACAGTTTTCTCTAAATTTATCATAGAGAAAGTTTTATAGAACGTATTATTTACTGTACTTATCCATTAAAACAACTATTTAGATTACTTTCATGTAATATTTTTTTATTGAGGAAATTGTTTCATCAAAAAACACCTTCATGTTTTCATATTTTTTTCAATTTTTAAAAAATATTTTTGGCCGTCTAATAGTAGAATAGAAATATGTCTTTCAGAAAATCATAGAAGAGTGAAACTTGTTTTTATGGAAATTTTCGATGAAAAATTTGGAGCCATTTTGAGAAAATTTTGCTTTTAACATTGCCCGAATTTTACTCAAAATTGCACAAAAATTACTAATATTTCGAAAAAATGTGCCGGACTTTAATTAAAGAGCTAATTGTGGAGATGAAGTTTCATTTTAAGAGAAAAAACTCAATCTTCAGACAGAGATTCAAAGCATTTCAAACTTTCGCAATTTTCGAAAATTGTGAGTTAACGGTAAAAATCGGTCCTTCACTATCGTTAGAAGTGTACGTCAATCTATTCTTACTAGAATTTTTTTTTAAAAATTGGTGCCACTATTGAAAGGAATTTGAAATGTCCCAGGGACTTCATATGGAGTACTCCAAAATTCACCTGGGACCAAATCTACTTGGGGATAGGCATTTTAGAAAAGCCTATGATTGGTTTAGGGGCTGGAAGTGTTATTTCTTGCAGACTCCTTATTTGCGTTTACGTATACGAGAAAGTAAAAATGTGTATAGAATGTTGAAACGATGCCGAAATACAGATTTCTTGATACGACAATATTGCCTTGCTGTGATCACTTTTTGAAACTTCCAGGGCAGCAAAGATGGCCGCAATGTACGAGTATTCTCTTACCGCGTACACCCAACTTTTTCGTTCCGTTTAATGATGTCCAGCCATCGTTTGAGCATGTTCAGCCACCGGTATCACACACACACACACACACACCTGTCTCTGTCGAGGCAAATGCGCTGTGCTCATCTCCGGTTCACATTGGCGCGCGCCTCACCTACGTGCACGCAGCCGATTTCGCCACCGAGCGCCCCGCGGCCAACAGGTCAAATATTTTGTTTCCTGCAGGCATGCTGTTTGCGCGCGCAGTATTTGTGCGCGTTCGAAATCCGAATGTCGGAAATAAAGCCGCAGGCGGGGAGCACTGGAACGTGGCGTCACAGAACAGCGAGCAAACATAGGCAGAGCCAAATGGCTTCGAACTGCACGGCCAAAATTGCTAATTCGATTCGTACTTGAAACTGCAACTCTGCCTTCATTATTGTGGGTACATTTAATGACACCGAACATATATTCTTGATATAGTTTTTGAAGAGGAATTGTCATTTGTACTTTTCCAACAAAAGCTTTTGAACTAGTCAGTAGAATTTCGCAAAGGTCGACCTAACATGACTCAGCTGATTTTATGATGTTCCTTTTGACTACATATAATTACATGTCTAAAATTTGTAGTTTGTGAACTTTTGTGTTCGTGAGAGATGTAAACAGAAGTAAAATAGTCGAAGAAATCTCATAAGTTTGTCATTGTTTCATATTTAATTCTCTACGAGTCTCAATCTTCCGCCAAAGTCTAATCATATCTTTATTGAAGAGCTTTAAATACCTATTCAATTTTTCAACCACAAATTCCCTCCACTTTTAGCGCAATTAAAACTTCTTGCTCTTCGCTCTGAGTTGAAGTTGGTGACAGTTGAGAGGTTCAATATGAAACAATGCTTCCGTTTAGTTGCGAATATAGATAATATAATAGATGATAGCCACTTTCTTCCTAGTCTTCGGTCCCCTACGCTCCGCCACAGTACAAGGCCTGACTGGCGTCACAACAGACGTGTGCTAGCACGGGCAAAGTGTCGGCTGAGCACTACACCTGATACCTCCCTTTGTTCCATAGGTCTATATTGTTTTCTTTTTATCAGGCACTAACAATGAAATTGCTTTCTTGATTGATTATGAACTCGTAGATGTTCCTGTGTTCAGCACAATGTATTAATCAGTTCACAAATAATTACTTTTGTCTGATGTGTCTGATCAATATTATAGTCCACCATAGCCCTTGCTACGATTAATTTATAGTCTGAGAAAAATCATCTTAGAGTTAATGCAGTTTGTTGAAATATTAAAAAATGTTGGCTTCATATTGTTTCTTTTTTTCTTGCAAAGGTCGCTTAAAAGGAGTCCGCGGAGCGTTCCAAAATGCTCATGTTGGAGGAACATTTGCTTCTGCCCTCGTACGAGATATGTTGTAATATATGGCCATATTGCCATATTGCCATGTACTTGCCTTTTTGTATGCCAAGAAGTGGTCGAATAGCTGACGTGTCGAAAACGTTATCGTTTTGATAGGCTTCGTAGAATGTGTGCACGCTGGGACGAAGTTCCCAGTGCAGAGAGAGTTTTTGAGCTGTCTATATTCGTGGTGCGTGTTGCGTTGCACTAATGTCAACATCAAAATCTTAATCCAATGCTATTCAAATTCGTTTTAGAAAAAAGGTATAATTTTACAGTGCTCAACAAGTTTACTTTTAACTTTCCAGATGTCTATTGAATCTTTCCAACAACATTGTGAACTCTAAATATTTTATCAAAGTTAGTTACATTGAAGTACGAGTAATCCGTATTAATGATCCAGCGCTGGAAGCAATTTTATATACGAGTACTATCACGTTTTATCTGTATGGAACACACACGGTTCAGTACAATTCCTCGTTTAAATGAATGATCACGTAATCCTCTAATTAAAGCATTATGAAAAGAATAACTTTTACAAACTGTGTTATTAATTAAAACTATTGAGTTAAATGATTTTGATTCGTAATATAGAAAAACTTGAATTATATACTTGAATCTTATTAAAATTGGTGGATCAGAATTTTGTTTTACGAATTGAAATTAAAAGCTTTAAGCTTTATTCATGAGTAATAACTTTATAAATTTAGAAAAATTTAATTTCGCGAAACAACTTTCTTCTGACGTCTCGGATGCTTGACATCCAACGCTCTCTGGAAATCAAATTCAAGATGGCATTTTTGACATCCGTGCGAGAAAACGGTGGTCGGCTGTTCCGTCTTCTTCTACCTCCCCACGATTCTCTCGCTACTATTGGCTGAATGTGTGATGACGTCATGTCGCGTTTAATAATGGCGATGACGTCATGTAGCGTGCGATAAAATACTGGATTATGCACGATTCGGGGTATCGAAAAGGGTCGTTTATAATGATGGTATACAAAAAAAAATTAAGTTTACGCTGCTTTACGTAGTGTGTTCTTTAACACTTCATACGGAGTATTATGGTCTGCTATAATTGCCGATGTGGCAGTCTTTGAACGCGAAGGATACTTACAACACGACTGAAACATTGAAAATACGATATAAAGTTGTATTGAATAACTTCCAAATACTTGATATTCAAATACTTTTCTTATGGACGAAGCCGTATCCTAGAATAATCGGATGTAGGCTAATGTACTTTACAATGTCTTCCGTCCGTGAATGCATATCCCTGCGCGCGCCTGATGCCCCGCGCCGCGCCGCCGTCCGTTTGAGCGCCCCAGACGGCGCGGGTCGATTCCTCTCGAGAGCTCTCGATCGACGGCGCGCAGCAGCCAAGCTCCGACGCCACGCCACGCCACTCCGCCCGCACCGCACCGTACAGCGCACAAGCGGACGCTGCAAGATCATGAATCCGCTGCACCTTCGCACTTCACTCGGACGAAACGAAGAGCTGCGCTCGTCAACCACTCATTGCACAGGATGCCTTCTTTTTTAAATAAAAAATAGCAGGGGTTGGAATTCACTTATTGGGAAAATGTAAAAGATCCAGAGAGGTTGTTTTTTTTCTAATTGAAGTAAATGTGCATTTCATTTCTTTACATCTACTGCATTTTCCTTTGATAGCAATGTCTCCTCTCGAACGTTCTCTATTCATTTTTGAAGTGTCTTGAATAGTCACGTTTTTGGAATATACTTAATAAATTAATTTTCTAAAACAAGAATTCATTCAGAAAAGAAGTAATTCATTGGAGCTTATTTCCTTACATGAATTTCAGCATTATTTCCTTCAGTGGAGCAGTGCTTAATTTCATTATTTTGAAAAACATTTCGTGAAGTGGAGAATAAATGCAAAGTAATTAGTTCTGAAATTAAATTTTAGTAATTTATTATATAAGACTATATCTATAAAATATATACTGATCCATAAAAGAAATGTATTACATCACAAGCGACGAAGGAGCAAATTATAAATCTTTCAACAGCTTATAAATATTTTTTAATACGCCATGTGCGAAATATTTACGTAGTAACAGAAGGTATTGTAATAATGCGGGAAAACAGCTATTTTCGAAGGAAAAAACCTGTATTCTGGGGCCCTAAGATTTGAAACATTGCATAAATCTTTTCTTATTTGTAGTGAATTACTAACACTGACGCGTTGTGTAGTCAGAATCCTCGCTTTGTGGCTTACGCAGAAAGTCTGTCTGACTATATATCTATCCGTCCGGCTGTCTGACCAGTCATGGTCAAAGCTAGTGTCAGTCGGGTTTCTCCATTTATTCTCCTATCGATCTGGCAGAACTCGAAGCATTTGGGAGTTTGAAACGATTACTTTGATTTTAGGGTATTTTACATGACGCCTTAACATTTTCAAAATGTTCTAAAAAATTTCGTTGAACACACTTGAATTTTCGAAAATTGCAGGAGTTCAATATTTTTTCGATACATCTACAATATTGAAGAGAGTTCTTCTTTAAAGGTAGAGGTTTAAATAAGGTTAAATCCTGTTTACTAAAATATTTTTGCGTGCAATAAAGGCATTTTTCCAATAATTATTTTAAAATACTGTTCCAATTTTTTGATTTTTTTTCTTTTTTCTTTCTGAAATAAAATAGTATTTTCGGTGAACACTATTTTGAAAATAGCAAAACAAATGACATTGTTTATGTTCATTATTGATGATAATCTTTCTTTTTAAGAAGTGTTCTTTCAATAAGCCCATGTAATTTTTTTGAAAAAAAGAAAAAAGAGTAGAGTACCGCTACGGCGGTAGAGAGAAAGTTATGTATTGCTGCGCGAAAAAACTTGGAATTTTAGGCAGAAATACTATTATTACATGGCCCTGGTAACGAAACGGTAGATAAAATACAGTTTCTAAATTTAGAAAAAAAAAATCCTCCAACACGTGATGTAGGAAAAATCCACGTTCTGTGGGTCCTTGATACCGAAAAATCGATTGACGTCAAACTTCTGTGCGTCCGTCCGTCTGTGAACAACCCTAGCGAATGAACCGTTCTGCCGATTTTCTCCAAAATTGATATTCCCCAGTCGATCTGGCTGAAGTTGCAGCCCCGTGATTGTGAAACCGATATTTTAATTTTGAGGGGTACTTGACATGAAGCTCTGCGGCATTTTCATTTTTTTTTTAATTGGCAATTTGATTAAATTTTGTTATTGGATAGTGTGAAGGACGTTTAAGAGAATTATGCAGGTTTCTATTTTTGTTGAGAAACTGTGAATTTTCGAAAAATGCAAAAGTTCTACATAATGCGAGAAAGTGCTGTTGTAGCTCCACTTATTTCATTCTACCTAAGAGTGTGCGAATTATACGAAGCCAGCGGGAAACATCTTTCGCGCCCGGCAGAGGTGGCCAAATTATTGTAGTAAATCATCTTTGATGTTAAATATTTATTGAAAACTAAGATAAATGCATTGCAGTGGAAGTTTACAATTGTTTTAATACGTAGTTTGTATTTCCTTCGCTTTTTGTAATATCTTTACTCTTTTAGGCATACTTTTCACTAGTTTGTTTACAAATATTTTAAATATCTGGGTCATGTAACCACGTCCTGTTCATTTCTTGTCGTCAGTCTGGAAAATGAGCCTATCTAGTGCCCCATCTTAGAAGTGATTATTGTGAGGGTAATAGTGAGTTATGATACAAGATTGCTAGAATGAGATACATCGGGAAATAAGGGAATAACCTGGAAGATTTCCTCACTTGCACATGTTTTCAGAAGATTGATTGCAATTCGAATCTCGCTTTTGGGGGATATGAACGTCTGCCACCCTGTCTTTGGTGGCGATCTCAGAGATTTGTTTTAAATGCTGGTCCCTCCGGTTTCCTCTGGCTGCGAAAGCTCAGTGGCCGCAGTCCCGTTGCCTCTGCAGCGTCGGTAACCCAGTTGACCTAATTTCCAGTTCCGACTGTAGGAGATTTTTGTCACTAGTTCTACAGCTATGTCGAATTCAGTCGCTCTCTGGAGGAGAATTCTGGCGCTCGTATGCTCTCATCAGTAATTTTCCGTGGTGTCTCCGATCTGGGCAGGTGTGGTGCTTTGCTAGAGCAGATAATGAAGAGGGGAAACTCCGCAAACGGCGTATGTTAGCGCCGAATCTCACGTCCCAATGGGAAACGAATAGTGCCATATCCTGCAATATAATATCCATTACACTTATGGGAATAATCCCAAAAAAGTTGCGACTGAAAAACAATACAGTAATCAATCAAACTTATGGTGGGTGAAAAGTCCTTCCACTAGCTCGCGCTGTGTTCCCTGACCTTAGGGGCGTTTCTGTTAACTCCCGTTTTAGGAATCCAAACAGTTTTAAAAATGAATATAATTTTTCATCACAAAATATATTTTTGTACAATTACGTAACATGCGCTTTTCTCTCTCTCTCTCTCTCTCTCTATATATATATATATATATATATATATATATATATATATATATATATATATAAATAATTCGGCACGATCGTTAGTTCCTAAGGCTATTTGGCTGCGCATGAGATGAAAGGTGTGAGCGATGGGTTATGATTGTATAATGATTTGAATAATCGTCCAGTGGGAGGCAGGAGAAACAGAGAACTTCGAGAAAACCCATCTCGAATTCGCTTTAGCCACTGCAAATTCCTGGATCCACCGGAATTGAAGTTTCGATATTCAGATATTGAGAGTAAGCAGTCTACACTGTGGATCGCCCCATATATTATGCATTTAATTTATTTAGTTTTATAGGAAGTGACAGGAGCGGTTATTGGAAGAACCACTAGCTTGTTAGATCACGCGTCGCTGATGTGTTTGGAAAGATGATATTTTGGCGTTGTAGTTTCGTAATGTTTTGTTTTTCTTTCCGTAAACTTTAGACACTATAATGTAGATAAGGTACATTTGTGAACTCAGTCACCATGAGAGCCAATACTTTAAAGTGGACCTCGAATGCGCCATAGTGTTCTGTTTGTAAACTATTCTGGGGTATTTTGTTTCCGTGTATGTGCCTCATAACATCTATAGGCAGTTTGACTGAATCACTTGTTTTTACGTCAGCCAGATTCTAATACCTTTCACCCTTCTTTCACAATCTTGAACAATATAATTTTCTCACATTCCTATTCCCGAATTCTTCCGCTACATCAGCAATCAGACTTCATTTGATTATTATTATTATTATTATTATTATTATTATTATTATTATTATTGAAACAAACATAAATTAATTAGTTAGCGGTTTCCTTTATGTAAATTTTTGGCTTATTCAGCTGAGCATGATCGGCGCTCGGTCTTGCACCGACGTCGCGGGTTTGCTATTATTTTTCCGATATTTCAATATTTGTGATTGAGGGAAGCCACTGCAGACCAGTATCCTCATTTACCCAAAGTGCTCTATTTGCTTTTACGAATACGAGTTCGAAATGAGAGTGTGTTTTATTGCTAATGCGAACGTTGGGCCCGCGTACACAGAAGCATTACTCATTCCCATAACGGTGGTGAATTTTCGGAGGAGAGCAATCCCAATATCATGTGGTTGGCTAGAGAACTGCAAGGCACTATGTTTTGCACATAGAACTTGCATTTCTTTATTTTGAGAAAAGTATGGATCTGTTGCGCCAAATACAGATAAGTTTGCTCTTTAGGGAAATTCTGTATTTGCATGACGGAGTCTGTGAATATATGAAAGCCATTATTTAGACATCATTGGCATTTGGTACGTTGACCTGATGAAACCAGAACTTAGAAGTGCAGTGATGGTTGAAAAACAAACGAAAGGGTTTTAAATGTATCTTGTATTTACAGTATTCTTGTGTTTTATACTGACTGTGAACGTCATCTTAGGCTATCGGGTTTTCTGTTATAGCCAGAAACTTTTAAAAGTGGAAAATACTCATATAATTTCATTTTATCATCACCTGGGGTTACCTTTCATTTTGAATATTTTCGACTTGGTGTACGAGGGTAAGTATTTTCTATGTTGACTTTAACTTCGTTTACTGAACCGACACAATTAAGATTTTTAAAACGGCTGTTTATTGAAACTCCTTCCACGCAAACAGAGTACTGTTCACCAGATTACGGGATATATGTACAATATCTCGTATATATTACTTTTACATGTTATAACCAATTCTAACCCAAATGCGAGTCTTTTTAATACATGACCACTGTATCTCTTATTGATTGATTGGTTGATTTGTGTTTCCGGGCGCGTCAACTGCTTTGGTCATTAGTCCCGTTAGTGTAGTGCATGTTTTTTCTCGGGAGATGGCGGTGATCTTCCCCCGCTGGATGGCGAGATCCGGCGCCGACCTCCGTCGGCTAGTGGGGTTTCCCCCAACCAGGACTCTCCCACCAGCGGGCACCGCCCCAGCCGGGACAAGCTCTAAGCTCCCAACCGATCTCCCGGATTATGTGGTAGTAGTAGTGAGTGTGTAAGGGGAGAGGATAGGACAAGGAAGGGGAAGGGCAGATCGCTTGCGGTCCGTGGCTCGTTTGGTAGGGTACTACTCCAGCATTCGCCTGGTGCTGATCGGAGAAACCACGTAAAACTACCGATCAGAGCAGCCGGCTGTTAGAATTATCCTCCAGCAGCGACTGAATTCGACCTAGCTGAAGAGCTAGAGTCGAAAATCCTGCCGCCGTCAGGACTAGAACCTAGGACCTCCCGGTCAGAGACGCTGCAGTGACATCAGTTGATGCACTGAGCTGCAGCTCCCGGTCTGTATCTCTTATTAATAGCATATCTTAATTCATTTCCTTTTCATTTCATTGATATATTCTCTTCAAACAGATTTACTAATTTCTTATCAAATTATAGTTTATCTAAACTTCAGAAGTACTTAACCTTTTTTTTTTGTCCTTTCTACTTACTATTACATTCCTGCTTCTTTTCTCCTAATTCTTTAATAGATGCAGACAACTTTTTGACAAAAAACCTGCCTTTTTATGAACCTCTTGCTTCTTTTGTGTGATCAATCTTGTAATGCTTTAATTACTTATACTATCGTATATTAAAATACAATTCATGGTAGAAGTAATCTGGCTCGCATGTCGCACAGAGGGATTTATTCTTTTTCAGATGCTTCCATCATTAGTTTCATTACATGCAATGACGCATACTCGTCTTTTTTACGTCGTATTATCACGATATCAGAGGGTTTATAATTATATTATATATCTGAGTGTCTGTGCTTGTAAGAGAAACAAAAGTCCACCAAAGCTTTTAATACGTTACAATGCGAGGCACATATCTTCGAGTGGATAAAACAAGTGCACACGAAATATTTGCGGTGTACCTCGAATTTTTTTAGCAGAATTATCTCTCAGTACGAGAACAAAAGATTTAAACCTGAAATTCTGTGAACTTGTTAAAATCGTTGGGGAAAACGCGAACTTCAAACGTTAATATTCCTCAAACAGCAGTGAACGGTAGTTTGTACTAACACGAGCTTTCCCTCTAAATGAGCGCTGTCGACGCAATCCCTTGGACGTTTCGTGAAAATTTGTGCCCGCAATCACACGCCCGCGTCGGTCGTATTTGCTGGCTGCTTGTCCCGGGCGTCGTCTGACGTGAAACAGAGAACAGCAGATATCCCAGGCACGTGGCGATCTCGGCATGTACACGCGTGCACGCTCCGCGGCGGTAGAGCGGGCAGGCGTGCGGCTTCCTCTCTTTGACCGCTGCGTGCGTCACATGTCAATTTGGAGCGGGCTGCTGCCTCGCGGGGCCGTCCCTCCCGCTCCCCGCGCTGGTAACCGCACGGGTACCGCGAAGCAGGGATCAGACGCCCGTCAAAAGGAATGGAGAATGCGATGGCGGCGCGGGAGCGAACAACGCCGCGCCGCCAAAGGCCTTCCGCTCCAGGTGACTGTCGGCTGGGGAATATTCTGTCTTTCAGTTGCCGGAGCTTCATTATGGTGCCTGTTCCTACAGGAGCATATTGGACGTAGACCTAATTGTCAAAAAATCCAATTATAGTCTGCTTTGTTCTTGCTTAGCCTCCCGTTCGGGCTGAAATCAACCGCCTCTATGATTCGGGATCGATGTCCTGGACGATTGGGAATGTTTGACGATTTCACATTATTAGTGGGTCACTACATCAAATTTCTTGGGTCACTACACCTCTCTTGTCGTTCTTCCCTTGATTCAGCGCCATAAAAATACATAGTGCTGTTAGATATGGGATGAAATATCGTGGAAGTTTCATTTTCATGTAGATTTTATTCCGCCATCTGGCGGTGGTATTGAATGCAGAGTTTCATTCTATTTTAATATTTTAAGTCACCGCTATTTAATCTGTAAGAAAGTTGTTCAGAATCTTTAATTGACGAAAATTATTTTAAAAATTTCGTTACTTTCATGACGGAAATAAATATTGGGTCTTGTTTTGAGGTAGAATTAATTTCCTACAACGCCACTGTTGAATGAAAATGCATGCAAATAGGTCACTCAAACAAACTTGCTGCACACTCGACGACGGAGTCAGGAGATTCTAATAGCGATACTATTAGAACCTGGTCTGCACGAGCTTACCTGGGAGTTTTGCTTAAACGAACGAGAAATCTATTCATTAGCATGGACTCCGCGGCGCGCTACTACTACAGTCACGCGCTTTTCGCGCAAAGTAGGTCCGCTGGCCGGAACCGTTCGCCGCCAAACTCGTTCTCCGCCGAAGCGGAGAATTGCAAGAGCGACGGCGGGCGAGGTGTGAGGTTAGCGGCGAGTGGGGGGGGTGCGGAAGTAGGGGGTGAGCGAGGGGGTGAGGGTGAGGGCGGCGGCGTGCGCGCTCATTAGCCGGCCGAGGACTCAGCCGAGCGAATTATCGAACGGCGCCTTTCAATCAGGTCACGTTCCGGGCCTCCGCGCCGCCCACGCGGCTGCCCTCCGCCCCCGCGCCGTACTCTTTCGTCCACCGCCCCAGCGCACCGTACCCTCTCGCCCCTCGTCGCTTTCTCGGTTTGCATTTCTACGGTTCAGCCTCACTCTTCATTCTTTGACAGACATCCCGTTTTTTTTCTGCCTATGATGCCACCCGGGTCTGGATACCACCACCTGAATGTCATATCCAACTTTCTTGTCACCATGTCTTCTCCACCCTCCTCCACTCGTGCCACAGGGGCGTGTGCTTGTAGAATGCCGAAAGGTTCGAACCTCTGTGACCTGCCCACTCCACCTCGAACTCCCGTCTTGACCTCAGGGGCCCCCCCCGGAAATCAGCCGCTCGGCCGCGGTCCCCAGACGAGTGGGCGCGTGCCTGCGCCCGAGCCCCTCCGCCACCGTTGCTAATGCGCCTGGGGCTGCCCACACACGCCGCCCCACCCCTCCTCCCAACCCCTCCTCCTTTCGCTGCTCTGCCAGGCCGCAGCCGTCCGATTCACCTTCCAAAATACTTTATTTTTCTTTTACTCTCTTCTTGGCCTGTTCGCTAAATCCCCATCTCTCGCCTTCCTTCCACTGTCACCCTATCTCTTTAACGCCGTCGCTCTTCTCTTTCTCTCTCTTCTCTCTGTCTCTCTCCCTTCCTTCTCTTTTACACTCCATTCTCATTGACTGCCCATGCCCTTTTTCAAATCTCTTCCGTTTTGTTTTCTTCAATTTTTCCTGTATTTCCTTCTACTTGTGGTCTCATACTTTCTTCAACTTCTCTCCTTAAACTTTATCTGGGTTTGGAAAAGTTGAATCGTTTATATGTGCTAATTATTGCGTGTTCTCCAAAAGGGTATTAACAGAATCTTTCATGTCAAGTGGCATGAACAAAGTTGTGCTGCTTGTGTAACTTCTGAAAATGCTACTAAAACGCTAGTTCTCCGGAAACGCTTATTCTCCGGAAAATTAATTTGACTCGATGAAAAACTTAAGTATTTCCTTTTTGTGTTTATTCACTTATGTTTTAAGATATAAATTCATTTTGCGATCTACGTATTTTGAAGTATGAATGGATTCATAAGTAATGTTAGAAGAAAAAAAAGTACTTCAGATTCCATTGAAAGTTTCTGATTTTATTGTGTACATTCGTATGCTTGCAATGCGTACCAAATAAATTGGACGAATTCTTTAAAATGTAATTAACCAAGATGTTTAAGGCTAATCGTCCGCAGGAAATCATTCATATTAATAGAATATGCATATCTTCATGATGGCTTGTTATTCACATTCCGTATTTCATACTAGAAACTATTGTATATAGACATTAACTAGTAGGCCTGGGAAGAATTCTCCTTTTGACAGGAATCCGATTCTGTATAGTACGTTGGAAAACTTATGTTTTCATTTGCCTTTCCTCTTGTTCGTAATGAATCTGTTTGTCGTTTACAAACGTAGACTCGCTTTGCAGTCTACTTGTTTCTCGCAGCGTGCTCGGCTGATGATTCTTGTAAACTTCTTTTCTCATGTTCTTCCGTGCTCTTAAATCCCATTTTTGCTGCTACCTCTTAGGCAAAGGATGAAAATAGTCACCCAGAAGAACGGTCCGTGATGCAATATACCTCTAGAAGTCGGAAGTGCTGGAGGCTCGCATGATCCATACGAGGAGCGTTGTCAAAGAGATCACGGGCGGGGAGAGAGCGCGCGCGAATCTCGTAACTATGCAAAACAGCGGCGCTCGCTGTCTCTGTCTTTCTCTCTCTTCAGCGCATTGTCCCGGCCTTCTTGCGCTCGCTTCTTGTAAAGCGGACAGAAAGATGACTGCTTCATAATAGAAGGCCGTCGAAGCCCTGCCTCGCGGCCATCGGCCGGGATCAAAAGTAAAGAGAGTGTGCGCCGCTCGTCTGACACACAGCAAGCGCGCGCGGCGCCCTGCAGCCGCCAGCGAAGCTGACCTCCTCGCGCACTTCTTGTTTTCTCCAATTTCCCCTCGAAACTCGATGGCCAAAACATCTCCCGAAATTTCCTTTCCTTAACTGACACCCTTAATGGAGCGTGAATATTGTGGTCTCTTATTCAAAAGTTTTGAAGTGTATTTTCTCTGAATAAGAATCGAAACCCGATAACTACGCAAATTCAAAATAACTCCACTAAGAATATCGCAAACTGAAAGTTTTATAATGCACCCATATGATGAAGCGTAAGTTGTAGGTAATTATTTCTCGACAAAAAAATTCTATAGAAATTTTATTGTGAATGGGAAACATTTATTCTTCTAATCGATTGTCTATGGAGTAATTAAATGTAATGTTTCCAACGATAGCTCAGGGCGGATAATGAAATGTTCACTCATAAATGAAATACACTTTGAACTAATGCGCATTGTTCTAACAATTTAATTAATTTTGCGTAATGAAAGTTAATAAAAAATCCGTTAAAACGATATTTGAAATGTGTACCCAAGTTTTCAAGATATTACGTTGAAACTGGAATACAAAATTCAATTGCACTCAGAGCGGTGAAGAACGAAGTACAGAACTATTTATGTGTTATTATTTGATAAAAACTTGTTAAGAGTTTTGTCTATCGCCGACATGTAGGCGACCGTACGCCCTGCGGTGTTAGGTTGTGTCTCTGACTGAAAATGATTCTTGTTGCTGTGTCAATGCAATTAACTCTCTCCAATGTAGAATACCTGTTATAGGCATACAGTGATATAATTCGACCCAGTCGGTGATGGCGCATGAGTCTAGGTGACGAATCGGCAAAAATCCCTCCATCCTTATTAATTTTTTTCCATGTGTGAACAAGAGTGAAAGAAAGAAATAATGATAACGGTTAAACACCCCATAACTGAAGTTGAAGTTGAAACTACTTTTGCTCGTATCCCCTCCCCCCCACACACACACACACACACACACACACATTTCACGGTCCAATTTTTGTAAGTATTAATAATATTAAGCAATGCAAATATACATAGCTTTAGCAAAACCGATAATATTGAGTATAAAACGATGTTGTAATTACTTCACATACCTTTCATTTTTGGAAACTAAAAGCTCAAGTGAGAGAAACTAGTGGCCTGTAGCAGGAATTCTGCTGAACCAAACAAAACAAAATGGTTTTCCAATACGCAACACGCACGATACTTAAGAACAAGAAATGAAATACTGTCGGTATCACTGCAATAAATGAAATATTTTTATAAAAGTCTTCATGAATTCTGTAATAACATTGTATACTTTATTCGCATATATAGTTCAACAATTCTTTACATAGCAAAAATATTTTTAAATGTTGCGGTTCAATAACGCGAATCATGAATAGAAAATATTTAATGGAGGGTGGGGTTCCTTGGATCTTTGCTGTCGCATGACATCAGATGTGTTGCAAACAGTGATGCTCTGAATATGAGAATTCGGTCGGTACGCGCAGTATGAGCTAAGCTAAATAACACAGTTAAAAATATTTGCATTTTTCAGACAAAATCGAAACGTATATTGATTTCGTATTATTTTCGAGTTCCTGGGTATATAATGAAATCGTAGACATCTCTCACATGGTCAGAGGTTGCATAGTTTTGTTTCAATTTCTGCGCTCATTGAAAATGAGTAATTTTGACATTTCTGTAACAGCATTCTATTATTTTCTTATTTTATTTTATTTACGTCAAAGAATGCGAATGCAGCATTGTGCGCGTGCCGCTTAAAATGAATAAAAAAGTATCCATACCAAGAAATACTTACTTGAACTTAATTCTAAATGTTCCCATTTGCCCAAATATATTTATATATTTCACTTATTCTGCGCACTGTTCGTAATTTTTGCTCGTCGGTTTTTCAATATCTTTATTGTGGCTGCTTAAGAAGTATTAGCGGGTTTGTGATGAGTTAATTACAATAATTTCAATAGCATACCGATTGTTATTACAGGCTTTAAAAGGAATGTTATTTAAATTGGAGCATGAATAATGTAAAGTAGCTTTAATAATGGGAAATTATGAGCTGGGTCTAGACAGGTGGATCAAGAATGATCTGAATATGAAGTTTGCTAGCCGTAGTGGGCGCGAGAGTCGAAATTTGCAAACCAATGCTTGATCCCCCCGGGCAGTGGGATGACAGGCTCATCGCTACGGCGCGCCGCGGCGGCGAGGCCGTGGGCGTGGGCGGGGGTGGCTGCTTGGGCGCGCGAATCCGCGGAGCGACGCCGACGCCGAGCGATCGATGGTGCCGGCTCTGCGGCCCCTCGACCAACCGCCCCCTCCCACCCACTCACCCCCACCCCTACCTCGTCTGCAGTGCCCGCGATCCTCCGCCCGAACCTAGTCTTCCCCGTCGCGGGGAATTTGTACGTTGGCCGCTAGTAGACATTGCTACAAATAACTTCGGTGGTAGTGTGGATGTTGTGAGGTTAGACGAGAGACATATTGTCGTGAGAATACGGACTGATGTATCGCTAACTAGCAAATATTGCAATTCACTAAACGATTATTAAAGAGTCCAGACATAGTAATGTTACAGGTTCTGTAATAATACTATTTCCATGTAAACCAATTACACAATTCAATTGTCGGAGAACGAAGAATCATTCAGTACGAAAAATCAAATGCTCCGTAAGAGAATCTTGTGAATAGTTTCCGTCAGGCAAGGGTTCTATAATTAGAAATGTTCGTTGTCGCAAAATTTTGCCATTGCTTTAGCAAACACCCCTGAAACTCACATCTCGATTTAACATCCGTTTCAAAACGAAGTTTAATAACCTTCATCCATTCTCCTGTTCATGTAGGAGCCTTATTGTGAAAGAAAGGACCGTTTCCCTGCAACATCTCATGAAGAGCGACCCCATCCCATCCTTGAAAGCGGGCAATGAATTAAGCAGCAGTGGCGCGACAGCGATGGTGGAGGAAATTCAGGTGCAAAGAAGAGGGCGTCGGCGGCAGAGGATGTCTGCGAAGGCAGTGCGTGTGGAGGTGGAGACGATGTGAAAAACGTGAACGGCGTCCTCGGGAATAATTGTGGCGGTGGAGGAGCTGGTGTAGTCGTTGAAAGATGAGGTGACATCGTAGCGGGGCGTGGAGAGGGCGGAGGAGCAGGCGGGGGGCGGGGGCGGGGCGCTGAGAATGCGCGCGGCGGAAGGCTCCGCTTCCGAGGGGAAATTTGAATCGCCGGCAGCGCCCCGCGGCGCCCCAGAGCCCCCTGGCTCTGCGCCCCCCCCCCGTCGCCTCCGATTTATTGAATGAAGCTCCTCTGCTCGTGCATGTGAGTTCGTCCTGCACGGCTTTCAATTCTTCCGTGCCACTCCCCGTCAGTAGAGACGCTTGTCTTCCGTGCGACGATGGGAACGAAATTTTAATGCGATGGTTCCTTTGTATTATGAATGTAGGGGTTAGCACGCTAGCTACTTCTTCACAATAATTTTCCATAGCTTCTTATGTACGATCTCCACGTTTATTGGATGCAAATTAAATTATCGAAATTTGTACTTTTTCTGAATTAATGAAAATGTTTGCGTGTGTTCTTGTCGGATAACTTTTACTGATTGTGGCACCAAGAGAGACGAGATCTGATATTTTTATATGCGTCTCATTAATTGTCTGCTCGGAAATAAAAGTTTTGCGAAGAAAATGAAAGCTAACACAATAATATAAATAGATACTGAAGAGATTGCTTTGTACTTTTTCGTTCGTCGGGGGATCGTTTAGTTAGATTTTAAAATGGAACATTTTAATGCTTGATAACAAAAGATGAAATAAACTACTGAAATATATGTTCTTCGTATTCGTTTCTGTAATGGAAATATGAAAATGAAATTATATATAATTACTCAACGAAGAAAGTAATGAAATCGAAATAATGAAGCAAAATTCAATAGGTGACCAAGCATAAATATTTGCCAAATTCTAGGGCTCTAGGGAGTTAATGATCACATCACTGTTGTTGTCAATGAATATGTGACAGTACATTTCCTAGAATGAAGATACACGTTTGACATTTACCCCTCTTTGGCTGGCAACTCATCGTGCACTGTCGTGTGACAGATACCCATCTTTTTTACTACCTCGGTACCTGTACTGCCAATCATCAATGTCCGATAACTTGCGTACAAAAGAGGGCATAGCTCACTGTGTAACTTCGTTATTGAGGTTTACCACTCTGGTCATTGGCAAAGAAATCGCTCTCGACCCAATTTCAATGAATTATGAAAAAACCTAGAAATTTAATTGTTACATTTTAGTTTGAAAATACGCATTATTGTTTATTTATTTTATTATGCTTATTAAATGTTATGAATTTGAATAAACACTTAACATTAGACTACGAAGTGAATTTTGGGAGTTTTATAAAATACTGGTGGAGCCGGCAACGTCTCACTATTACAGTGTATTAAACTTAAAGCGCTACTTATTACGTGATTTTTAATCACGTTTTATCGCGCGTTCTGCAAACTTTTAATAGATGAGACTTTCTCGCGAGTATGGGTTTCTTCTATGTCCTGGTTTGGCCATGTTTGTCGAGTATGTTATTGTTAAAACTTGCTCCCTCAAGTTTGAGCATGCATTCTCTATTACACTGTCTGCAGTATCAGCAGCGTATAAGCGACTCTGACCGTTCTCTCGCCACGTGCTGTGGTACGTCATGTGGCCTGCTCTGAAACATCAGCTTGCGAGGATTTGTTTATTTTCTCACTGCCAGCGTTCAGTGTTGCCGTTTGATTCACACGAAGTCGCGGAGTCGATAATCTTTGGCTTTGGCGAAAGTTACGAACATATCAGTACGTGGCATGAGCCTGTTAGTGTTCATGTTTTGAAATTTAATTTATCTGTTATGTAGGTGGTGCCATGTTCGTAAGAATGTGTGGCAACAGCGCATTGAACTGTCAGAGTCGCTTATACGCTGCCGGTAGTGTACGAGAATTTCAATTTACTTGTGCGAGATAACATTGAAGTAATCCGCCCAATATTTCACATCGCACGGGCGGAATATGCAGTGAAGACGGGCTACTTCAGGGTGCGGTGGGTTACCTGATGCTTCTGTTGAGGGGCACTTGCATAAACGCATAAAATCCTCAGTGACGCGCGTCCATGTGCGACAGACCTACACACAATTCCATTGCAGTATGCTTATATTCCTTGCGCAAGTGCAAACAATAAGTTGACACATTGTTATCACAATTGGATGAACGTTACCGCAGCGCATAAAATAGGAACAAACATTGATTTTTACTGTCTTGCTACAGAATAGAGAGAAAGTTATGTAATGCTACGCGAAAAACGGCGAATTTTCGGCAGAAAAACTTATTACAGGGCCCTGGTAATGAAAAAGAGGATAAATCCAGTTGCTAAATTTAGAAGAAAAATCCTATAACACGTGGTGTAGCCAGAATTCATGTCTTGTGAGTACTTGATACCGAAAAATCGGATGGCGGCAATACATCTCTGTCCCTTCGTCTGTGAACAACGCTAGCGGCTAAACCCTTCAGCCGATTTTCTCCAAAATTGATATTCTGCAATCGATCTGGCTGATGTCGCGGCCCCGCGAATTTTTTCGGAGTCTTCCTACAACTAAAATATTAAAAATAGAAATTTTTCCCTTTCTGAAATCTGTTCCTCAAAGGTAGATTTCGCAATAAGATCATGTGAAATGTTTCGAAAATTTGAGTACTTTTCGCGTAATTTTGTGTGAAAGTATGGGCGAGATAGTACATCCTGTTTTAGCATCTCTATTTGTATATTAGATTTTAGATTGATTCATGTCTAATACATTCTCATTAGTTATGCAACTTTGCATAATAAATGTTTGTCATATAGCAAGGTATGACTGCAATTTTCAACATTATCTCAACAGATAATAGCCGTCGCAGGTTAAACTTTTTCTGCATATAACACCTGCAGAAACGTGATAAGGGTTTCTGGCGTTGAGTAGCTGTTGAGCGTATTTCCACGGGTCAGTACAACTCCTGAAGTTCTGATTCTGGCGCTTTGAAGCTTTGTGTGAGCATGTACTACCAACAGAGTTGCTCCCCCCAAATGTTTAGAGGGCTTACGCTGGGGCCTCTAAAGCGGAGTGCTGCAGACGGTGTCTGCCAAAGTCAAATCTTCTCAGAATTTGAACCCAACTCCCTGGGATTTCATTGGTCTTTTGTTGTTTTGCTGACAAATTAATAGTGTTACTTAAAGAAAAACTTGAACTGAAAATTCATATTTTGACTTAATTATGGCCAATAGTTCTACAGTCTTTTCTGTTTGATTTCACGAGATCAAGGTAGGAAAAAAATCATAGCTACAGGAAAGCCCATCAAATGAAGAGGTACACTATGTAAAATATCTTTATTACTCATTCAACGTTGCTTCTCCAAAAAAGTCACCGTACAATATCACTCGCACAAGTTACTGTAGTTGAAATACAAATGTACACGAGAAATGTTAATATATAAATTTGGTTTATTCCCACTATTACTTTTCAGTAATGTGTACTAAGGGCTAAATTGTACTACCAATGATTGTTTTTCGAGCTTTGATAAACAATTACCGTGATTTTGTCATGCAGTTTTCGGAGCTTCAGAGTATTTATTTTGTGCAGAACATTATTTAATTATTTTGTTCCCTCTCTATTTGATCATAATTTTCTTTTGGGGACTCTCTCTACGTAATGGCGATGTTTCTGATAGTAGATACGCCTCGCCTTTTCCGAAAATATATCAAAATCGAAAATTATTAACTTGGAACTGAATTCATAGTAACTATATTTTTCTTACCGTAAATAATTCGAGCTTTACATCAGTATTCAATCGCAGGTAAAATGCTTATAAAAATTCTTTTTACTTCCAAGGTTTTATTTAAAGGTCAAATACTTCTGATTCTTTATTTTGGAGTTCCTAATCTTGTTAGTCCCTAATTCACAAAAAATTAATATCATTTTCTTGTAATGATTCCAAAGAACCCCGGAATCTTAGTTTCAAGTAGCGAGCTTTTCTGGCTACATTTTGTTTATCGGGGTCCATGGAAGGTAACATACATTTGTGTGAGTGATTTGATATGATCTAGAAATATCTTCATTTTTTATTACTCATCCGGAAAGAAAATCTTCCAATCGCTTGTTTTCCTTAGTAGTTTTACTTCCTTGAAAGAATGTTGGTTTTACTTTTTCTTATTGATACACTGTTGGTTTCTTTTATAAAATGTTCAGCAAGTAGAAAGAAAATCAAGTGAAAGACTTTTGTCGGACATACATTTTAATTACATTTCTTGATAGAGACATTCGCTAGCATCTTGTATTTGCTACGTGTTACCTTCGATCGTATTAGTTTCGAAATGACTTTGTCAATAAAGCACCTTCCAATAAACTCCCCCTCCGTTGCAATTATCTTCACCTTGTAAGTGTTTGTTCCGTAATGAAGGGGGAGACATCACTCATTTTCACTCAGTGATTGATGGGACGTGATATTAGTGACAGGATAAAAGATGTCTCGACTTGTTGTGCCAATGAGGAACATCTAGCTGATGAAGGTATCGACAAAATCCTTTCAAAATCATAAGCTAACTCTTAAGTACATACATAAAATTACATAAAAGTTACGCATTAAATGTACAAATTAAAAACATATTATTAAAAGTTCTATTTAATATTTTTTTAATCGGTCTGCAAATGTTTTGTCAATTTTTTCAAGTTTGTTTTTCAATCCCGATAAAACATTCTAAGTGTGCGGCACCTCTTCTGAGCAAAATATAATTGAAGTTCAAGAAATATAATTAAAGATTAGTGAGGAGAATATGGGGACCCAGAAAACAAAATTTAGAGAAAACATTTTTTATTGTATAATCAATTAGCATACTAACTTTCTAATAGACTAATGAATCCCAATTAGTATCATATTTTTCTAACTCGTAAGGTATCGGATCATGTTCATTATTTTGTGAGGGTTTTATACATAAATATAGTACTTTAAAAGTTCGAGAATAATAAATTGGGGTACCAAAACCTTAAGCAAAAAAAATATATTTATTTTAGTGAAACATATTAAATGTGTAGGGTAGCATCTAACTATTGAGGATTTTACCTGAATGCTCTCATGTATCCGTACATTCATATAAAATTATTGTAATTGATGGAAATCTCGATTTTGATAAAAAGTTTAACATCATCTGCATTCAGTACTCCTTTCATCTGAGAAAATATTTATCGTCATGAAAGTGTAATTTCTTATAAGGAGAAAGAGAAAATTCGACAGAACTATTTGAATCAGAAAGTAAAGTTTGTGAATTCTTTGTGCACCATGTGTTCTTTAATCTCAAATAACACAGCTTAGCATGTCTATGATAATATCGCCTCGTGCCTGTTGAAAATCAAAGCACATTAAACTGAATATTTATACTGAATATTTACACTCATATCATTTATATATCTTTGAAGTTCTCAGTAATCTGTGTTCCATTTACAGCGCCTTCTGCTTCTCTGAAACATTTTCTAGAAAACTACGCAAAATGAGAATGCTGGACAAACAAAAAAAAAACTCTTCTCTCTAGCTTAACTGAGAACGCGGAAGAATGAAGGAAGAGTTTCAGGCGTTGCCACCATCGTCAACACCACCGCTACTACTTTACTCTCTATCACCGCTACCAACGCCGCCGTTAACACTACCGCTGCCGCCACCACCTCCATTACCACCACCACCACCACCACCACCACCACCTTTTTCATACCGTGGCTGTCAACAATATCACTGCCAACACTACTGCTGCAAACCCCATCGCTGACGACACTTGCCAAACACCAAAAGCACCGCCGCGCCGTTGCCGCCGCCGCCGCCTCCTCCTCCTAACGTCGGAGTTGCGCTCGGCTGCTCTGCGTTCTGCGCCAAAGAGCGCCTTGTTATCATCGCAAATTGACTTTCCTCGCGCCGCTGAGTCGCCGACTACGCTAAGCTCTTTCTGTCGCCGCGCTTTGGCCCCCGCGGGCCGGGGGGGAGCGGTCGCGGGTGCAGCCAGGCGGGGCGGGGCAGGGCGGGCCTTGTTCTTTGTCGTAAAACACAAAAGTCGCGGGCGCCGCAACTCGCTGCCACCAATGAGGAGCAGAGTTTTGTACGCGTCCTCCATAAACCCACCTCTTGATCCTTACTTAGCTCGCGGTAGTGCTGCCGCGGCTGCTTTTTATTCCGTGGCGCCCGGGCCGCATTAAAGACGGCGCCGATGCCCCCTTGCTCTCTCGCCTCTTCCCCTCCCCTCCTTCTATCCCCCACCCCGTTTTGCGGCGCTCTTGTTGCGCGCGCATTCCCGGGAAGTGAGGGCGCGCTGGCGAAAGCCCGGCCAGCGGAGTGCTGAGTGCGCCAAAATTATTCGCGTGGATCCCGCCGAAGCGTGGATTTTCCTCGATCGGTGCAGCAGGAGAGATGTGCTCCTGCTGTTGTGGAAGCTTCGTTCTTGCAACGAAAGAGGGGGAGCGCGTTGCAATTTGCAAGCAAGAAACATCTGTAGCGAAAACATACGCATCAAGAAAAAATTTTTTTGTTTTGATTTATGGTTTTATATCTTATTTCTGTATCTCGGATGAACTTGCGAACATTTTTCTTTAAGTAACGATATTGATTATGAATTAATTTTAGTTACTTTCAAGAAGTTTTAGAAAGACTTTATTTAAGAAATCTCTCGAACTATTTTTTAAAGTATAAATAATTAAAATGTAGTCTCTGTTCCATTGAATGCGTCACTTCACGCGTTATAAATGTGGTATTTGGTAGAAAATTTCGTTTGTTTTGTTTCACGGCATTGAATCCTTTTTATACGCTTTCCTGGAAATGTAGGTTTACGTTCTTGTAATTGTTTTCTCTTCCTAATAAAACATCGTTTTTCACAATCATTATTTTCCTGTGTACAATAAAATGCTGTGTATCAATACAGAAAATTCACTTCACCAAATTGTAGTCTTGTGACGTTACGTAATTAAACTACGTGTCAGACGCTTGCAAACCACCTTCGAGTTTAATGGTGGGTGTTCTCACTTGGTGAGGCTTCATCCGCCGCCTCCGCGCTGCAACGCGATCACAAATAGGAGCGCCAGTTGGTTCGTCTGACGCCCAAGACCCTTGCGGCTTTCGTAAACTGTCTTCTCCGCTTTCAGATGAAGACGAAGTTGGGAGCGCGGCAACAGTTGGGCTGACCGTTACGTTGCGGCCCTCGCCAAAGACAAAAGCTGGCGATGAGGGCGCCGCCGGGCCGCCCCGTGCCGCCTCGCCCGACTCGTAAAGCCGCCTAGCAACGTCTTCTAGTTCGGTAAACCGCGACCTTGACGAATCTCGGTATCTCTAGGTCGCAACCCCCTCTTCGCGTCAAGCATGAAGAGTCGCATTGACAACCGTGCACAGCCTCAACTTCTATATTTTTTCACGGTTAAATCAGAAAACATATAGACTACAACTCGTGCAACCACTGTAAGAGCGGAAGTTTATTCTATGTTTTTTTCTGACAACCATGATCATTGGATAATTAAGTGAACGAAAAAACATATGATCAGGCGTCCTATAACTAGCTACTCTATTGTAGTACAATAGAATATTAGTAACTCTACCTTCCTAATGGACAATCTTTGTGCATTTAGAGGGAATGTTCTTCTATTACAACTTTGTTTTGTATAACTCCTTTGTCGGTCATCACAATACTCTGCAATCCTTCATACGTCCTGCTACAATCGTAACACTTGTTGATGAATCTCCCCCTTGCTAGTTTTTATCTAGCTCTAAAAATATTCAGAACATCGATGGTTAATGTAAATATTTTAATTCTTGTAATAAAATACCACTTAAATAACAAATGATCTACGACATATTAAGGAAATAGTTTCAATTTAAACTTTTCATTATGAATAGTTCATTCATTCATAATGAAATAGTTTTAAGGATTCCTACATTTTTTTAAATTGGTTATTTAGGTCGCATCAACACTAGGTTATTAGCGACCACTATTGCTGTTAACGTATGTAACTATGAGAATGAAACGATATGGGATAAGGGTGAAAGACGAACACAAATACAACCATGCCCGAGCGGGACTCGAACCCGCGACCCTTCGGTCGGAGATCACTACGACACTACTGCCTTAGCGATTTCGGCCACCGGGCCGACCTTACACATTTTATTTTTGATGCAAAAAATGTATAATAAATTACTCATCCTCCATCATTTGTTTCTTCTTGTTGCCTCCAAGCTATAATCCGATCAAGGCTACTGGGCGTAAGGGGATAATAAATAATCATCGAATGTACTTCCCTTAGGGAGTATTTCATGGTCAAAGATCTGGGCGTGTTCGCAAATAAAAATTTAATAGATGTCTATTGCTAAACCTTTTCACAACTCCTTCACCGCTTTTCCATACCGATTTCGAGCGACATGCCACCCATCTTCATGCACATGTGTTATAGTCGTATCACGTTAGTATTATACGGTGATGCAGACTTTTAAGTTTAGAATGAAAATCTAGTTAAGAGAAACATTTACAATGCTACTAATTATTAGTGAATGGAAACTCTCAATTCATATCACTGTTGGTAGAAAAAGAGAGAGCGGACGCCGAACGGTGAGTTTTGGAACATTCAGGTTTGTTTGTTGTTTTTACCGCGAATACAGGCGCTCCGACTCGGCCACCGGAAGCACAAGATAACGATGAATGGGAAACTGCTAATAAATGGATTTTCTAGACCACCGATTTGGTGGTCTAGGAAATTTGCGTATGTATATGCATTGCACAAACAAGATGTGCAATGCACATACAGGCGGGAGAAGAAATAGTTCGAGCGTTGGATTCATCGAGAAATAATACATTTATTTTAGAACACTCATATAATCTCCATGCTCGTGTCTCCTGAACACTCTTCATTCATCCACTCACTTCTCTTACACCTTAAAATTTTCCATTTCAAATACAAATTCTCTCAAAGCAGTAAAACGTGTGATTTCGACAACGCCATTTTTTTCAAATTTTCACGCCCCGCTTTGCGTCATGACGTGTAAGCACTTCTATCGCTTTGTTTTGATTTATTTCAACAAAGAACAATCAAAACTGTGTGCGAACGTATGGGGGAGAAGTGCGCTTGCTGAGCCGACCGCACCGCGCTGTATAACTAAACTCCGGGTTCATATCGGTTCTTACGACTCTCAATCTCAGGACTTCTGTACAAAACCTGAAGTAGTGTGGTATCGAGACGTGCCCCTCTGTGGGCGTGCCGTCGCCGTCCGCCCTCTCCGTGGTGCGGGTGAAGCTGCGCGCGGCGCTGATGAGGCGGCGCGGCGTGGCGACGCCCTTGCGAATCTCGTTATTTCTGGGGGGGGGGGGGCACAAGCGACGGCGGAGCATCCACACTTAACGAGGGCGGATCGCGGCGCCTCCGATGCGCGTGCCCCGCCCCCGCTGCCTTCCCGCCGCTGGCCGCCACCTGAGGACGAAGTCGCCGTCGGTGAACGTTGTCGAGACGACGCCGCACCTCTCGTGGAATTAAAACAGTACTCACACGGAGGATCGCGATGGGACAGGTGACGTCACTCATTCTTTAGGTAGGATGTCCAGACCTATTCGCTCCAAAAATGAATCGACGTGATGTATACGCAAACGGGTCGCCGCTGGATTGAATGTTTATGAATAAGGCTTCCACGCAAACACGTGTAGATATTTTCGCAAGTGGCCTACATCCGCACCATTAATCCTATTGCACCGGAAAACTTTAAAGCGTTCGAAAATTTAAAAAAAAATTCTGGCGCTTGCTACGCGGCTCGGAAATGTTTGTATTTTGTTTTCCTGTCGTCCGTACCACCGGTCGCGTTAAAAAGAGTCGTAATATTGTAAAAATTTAATATTGTTAATTTAAAATATTGTGTTTATTTAGTCTCTAATAACCTATATGTTGATGAGACTTAAAATAAAATTAAATAAAAAATATGTGATGGAGAGCGTACCATTCACAGAACTAACGGAAGCAATATAGTGTTTGAATTAATACGGTGAATGTGTGTGCTTTAATGGGTTGAACATTTTTACTTTCTCGCTACGGAGTGGAGAGAAAGTTATGTTAATGCTACGCGAAAAAACGGCGAAATTTCGGCAGTAAAACTCTTATTACAAGGCCGTGATGACGAAAAAATGGATAAATCCAGTTGCTAAATTTATAAAAAATCCTCTTAACACATGGTGTAGCCAGAATTCATGTTATGTGGGTCGTTGATGCCGAAAAATCGAATGATGACAAAACGTCTGTCTGTGAACGACGCTAGCGGCTAAACCGTTCAGACAATTTTCTGTAAAATTGATATTCCACAATGGATCTCGCTGATGCCGCGGCCCCTCAAATTTGAAACCGAAATTTTAATTTGGGGGGGGGGCGTTTTTACGTCAACCCCCGGGAATCTTTTCCAAATTTTCAAAAAAAAAAATGGCTCCATTGTGCTTGATTAGATATTATTGTTGGATAGTGTGAATGACGCTTAAGAGAATAGTGGAGGTCTCGTGTTCCTTGAAAACTGATTTTTCGAAAATTGCAAAAGTTCAAAAGTTTTTCAGCGTTTTCCTACAATTAAAATATTAGAGATAGAGTATTTTCTCTTAATGGAATCTGCTCCTGAAAGATAGGTTTCGAAATAAGGTCATATACAATTTTTCGAAAATGTGAGTATTTTTCGCGTAATTTTGCGTGAAAGTACGTGCCCCACTACTTTTCAATGCAAGATTTAATTTTGAACAGAGCATTGTTGTTCCATTTTATTTAAAAACTACACCGTGTATCTTTATGGAATTTCTTGAAGTTAATTATGGCGTTGTCTTCCTTTGCATTATTGTTCAATACTCAGAACAAAGAATTAGCGGCAAACATTTTTCTTCTTTCGCAGAAAAAAATGCGGAAGGTTTAATAGTTCAAGAGCGATGGGCGTCTCGTAGTGTTTAGTTAGAAAGTAGAGCATGGACGCAACTTGGCGAGAGCTTCTAAGGTTTCTTTGTTAGTCCCTACGGCGGAGGCGGCTTGAGTTCAACTAGATTGGCGAAGGTCGGCCTCGTGTGATGTGGCTTCCCTCAATGAGACGTCTTCTGTTGCTTCAGGGAATGACAGTGCAGATCGAGTTTGCTTAAGCTTGTTATGATTGGTATCGAAGAGCGAACTTCTCCTTTGCTACTCGTAAGCTAATACACTGAAAATAGTGTGATGACTGATGAGTAACTGTGGTAACATAAATTTAGTTTAATGATAAACATGTTTCGAAGATTGTAGGCACATCTTCATTAACAATTTTTTCTCTTAAACAATTGTATACGTTTTTAATCAATTTGTACACGTTATTTAGAAAATGTAGTGGCATATATAGTTTTTAACAATAAAAATTTCTTTTTTTAACTATGGTTAACATGTATTTTAAACAAATTAAAATTTTGATTTTCTTTCTCATAGAAACTACGTATGATCAACTTAAAATTGTTAGTGAATAATTAGCAATTATATTGAAATTATATTTATTAATTTTGATCAGTGGTTTCAAAGGATTTTCTAAATATAGTGAGAATATTTTAGAAAATTTATTCGATTGCATTTATTTCTAAATTTAACATATACATTAAGAAACAGAAAATAAATGTTTTGGACGATTTCATTTGCACATCCCAAATTGTGAAATAATGTAATACTCATTACCAAAAATTTAATAGACAGTTCTTTTGTTATTTTTTATTATTCGGAAATAAATTTATTTTATGGAAGTAAATTACAGAGAACAATACAAATTTTTTGTTGTGAACTCACCTGCCAGCCATTTATTTTCGAGAAATATGCGTCTGCATTTTAGTACGTGGCAGTCATGCTTTTATTATTGGCATTTAAATAGCTTGTTTTTGATTTTCAAAAATGTATCTTTTTCTATAGTTTACGTCCATATGTACCTTCACCAATTGCACGATTAATAAATGAGAGTTGAAAACAAAATTTGTTCACATTTATAGAAAAATACAAATAAAGCTGAAAGACACAAAGAATAATAGTGTCAGAACTGCACTTCATATGAAAATAACGATAAAACATTTCAATATTTCCCAATAACGATAACAGTGTAAAGCTACAAATAAAAGAGAGTGTTTTGAAGTTGGAATCTTCCTAGGCAGACTGAAGGAAATAGGGTAAACTTTTCCTTCAGGAGAGAAAATGTTACCCATTTGTATCCATTACCCAACAGTATCTTCTGAAAAACGTGTTTTGTTTTTTCAAGTTTCAAGTTCATTGGCGAAATCGTGCAACACAGATGTAGCTTATTTTCAGTAATTTTTCCAGAAGACATTTTTAATAGACCTTTACAATACTCTCGTTTAATCATATTAACAACTAATTGTAGATCTAATCGAAGAGATGACTGTGGCCGCCGTCTCTTCTAGGATTATGGGTGCCAGTAATCAATTTTTCGTAATTCCCTCTTTGGATGCGTACTATATTTCCGATTCTTGCTCGTAGATGCCCGTAGGAAGAGAAAACACTCAATAATGTTTAATTCTATAGGATAGGGCATATTTATTTAGACGATTTAAGATGGTAAAATTATTGACTGTTTACGTCATGTAACTTACATAATTAAAAAGTCAATAGATGATTTTATGTAAGTACTCTTGTTTAGAAACCTCATTAAGATGGGCTCCATTTTCTTCAATGCAAATATCTGCTCGTCGCTTGAGAGAATCCATAATATTCATAGGATTTATAATGAATCTGTTGAATGTAATGATTGATTTATTAAATCTCTATGCTGTGTGGTTTCGTATCGTGGACTTTGTTTCAAATGCCCCCATAAGAAATAGTCGCATGCCGAGAAATCAGGTGAGCGTGAAGGCTATTTTTTGTCGCCATAGCCAGAGATCACTTTCCGGAAAACAATCAACATACAGTTTCCATAAGAGACGTGATGATTGCGATGTCGCGTCATCTTGTTGAAACCATAACGAGCGTATGCCAGCGTTTTGTTGACACAGCACTGATAAGGAAAACATCATTCACCATGACCGCATAACACTTGGATGCGACCGTTACTGCTCTTTCGCTGTCGTCTTGAAAAAGTATAAATATGACCCGAAAATACCAAATAAACACACTATACACCAAACGTACTTTTTCTCTCTATGCAAAGAACGTTGATGCAAGAAACGAGGGGTTTCTGAGCCTAATATCTACAGCTCTGCTTATGACTTGTCCCTTAAGTGAAAACGAACCTGAACTGATATAATAAAATGAAATCAAGAGTGTAGTTGTGCTTCAATAATTTCTGACAATTGTGTGCAAAACTACATTCGGTGATTAAAATTTGGAGGCAGTATTTGTTGAACTACTTGCATTTCGTATGAACAATTCAATCACAATTCAAATCCATGTGTAACATCCGCCTGAGACTTAATTGAAAAGTTTGGTGCTACAGAATATCGTCTAACAGAACGTTTAGGCCTTTCAGTGTAGCCGTCCTCGATCTCTCCACATTGCCTGGGGTAAAAACTGTACGTGGACGGCCAGGTTTCTTCTTTGGTCCTGCAGAAACTCTCAGTCTAAAGTTTCCTACCCAATTTAACAATATTTGGCGGGTTCAGTCTTGTCCATTTCTTCCTATGTTCAAACAACGACAAAAATACGTCGAGTTAACGTAGCCGTGTCACCAATAAAAAAATTTAGCAAAAGAACGTTCATCACTAGTCCAACGCTCCATGGTGACGGAAGGCTTTTAATTGCTGTACAAAGCCAGCTACACGAATACCGGAATAGTTGTTGACTCTGCTATCTAACGGCATATATTTCTGGCGCAAATTTTAATTTGTCTAAAAAATTATCCCACAGTCGCACTTGTTTTTGTTGCGGCATGTGAGCCAAATAGAGCAACCTGAAAGGTCATCGGGCCTTCAACCGTGGCGCGCGTCGCCGCGCGCGCGAGGCCGAGGGGTTGCATTTTAAACGCGCCCGCTGGCCCGGGGCGCGCGCGCGGGAATTTACGAGTGCGGGCGTTGTCGCGCGACGCGAGCGACAGGGGCGCGCCCTGAGGCTGCGGGCTCCGATGTTGATGGATGCCTTTATAATGCGATCTCGTGGGCGTAACAGGTGCAGCGGCGGTGGCGGCGGCGGCGGTAGCGGTGGGCGAACGCGACACGACGCGCCACGCGACGCGCTGCGGGTGAAAGGAGTGGGGGGGTGAAGGGGAAGGGGCGGAAGAGCGGGCGGTGCGCAGCGGGCTGCTGCAGCGCTTTGAAACCCGGGACCCCGCCCGCGCCGGCACCGCCGCCGCCGCTGTCGCAACCCGACGCCCCGCACACGCCCCGGGCCAGTAATCTAACACTGTCGCTTGCTCTCAAACGCCAAGCATCTTACTCCGTTGAGTGCTACCCCGCACGCGGTCGCGTTATTGAACGACAGGGTTTTAAAAATTGGGCATATTTTTCTTCTTCTTCTTCTTCTTCTTCTTCTTCTTCTTCTTCTTCTTCTTCTTCTCTGTAGCAAATAATAACTTGCTGGTATAGCATTGTCTGCTTTTGCCGCATATCGCATTAATTTACGATTAATAAGACAGTTATATCGAAACTATTGCCTGCGTATTCTTCACTGTCTCGCCATGGGTTTTCTAATTCACCATTGCCAGTGGTTTCCACCATTACTATCTATCGTTACTTTGTTACTCTAACACTGCTACTCTCTACTTCAATCTAACCTCTCACTATCACGATTTCATCGTATTCGCCGAAAATATGCTGTTGTCTGTTGCCCATCCGGTCACATTTACGTTGACCATCACTGCTATTTCATCTTGCTACTACCCCACCTCATCAGGATTTCCTTCAATTATGAACATCACTTGAGTGAAATGGTGCTGAGTTTACCCCTGAGCTTTTCCCTTTGCTGTACTACTCTCAGTGCCAACGTGTTTTCCTTGTTTGATTTCACTATGTGGAATCGCAATCCCTACCCCTGCAATGCCTCGAGTCTTCCTTCTGCTTCCTTTTCTTCAGAATGGAGTTGCATCCCCGTCTCTTCGTTTTTATCGTTGCCTAGTTCTTGCTCTTCTGGATCTGTAACTCATTTCTTGTGTGTTGTGCCGCCAGTGCTGTGTCTGTTCCTCTCGCTCAGCACTCAATTTCATTTGCCCCGCCTCCGATGCCGCTGGAACTGCGTGACGCTGCGCCCAGAGCCGCGTTTCATAGCTCGCATTCGACGGGAAGCGGAAAATATTGTGCACGGCTGCGTCAATGCTAACGCAGGTGCTACAGCAGTAATGAAAGTGTAATGGTGAATAATATTGAAAATGCATTTTAATTCCAAAACGCTGAACGGTGAAAGTTTTTTGTTTCTTTTTTGCTATTCTTCATGGTACATTGCCCCTTTAATGTCCGACTCTTGTTAAAGGATTACCGTACATGTATCTATGTGGTTAACGACAGCATTAGCAAATGATATGATGGGTTGGAAGAAAGATGTGAATTGACGCAGTAAAACAGTCTGACGATATTGATCATCAAGAGTCCCACGAACACATGCAAGACAGTACTTTTTGGCCTTTATTCACTGTGTAAATAAGCTTGAATTTTTGTTGTGCAATGATGTTGGGTAATTTGAAAGGTATGTAGTTTGCTGTTGCTCACAAAGTTTGCTAGATCGTTTCGCTACCTAATGCATCGCAAAATCAATTCTCAAATATCTCTTTAGATGTTTTAATTAAAGTCCTCAAAAGAAACCTTTCCGCTGTGAATAAGGCAATTCATGATCAACAATCAACTAACACAAACGAGAAGCTCAGTGAAGATGTGGCTTTCCTCGTCATCCAGTAAAGATTACGGAAGTTTCATGTCTCGCATAATATTTCCATCGCATTGCGGTTTTTTAAGAAAGTCATTCTAGTGTGAAATGTCTATGTTTGAAGCGACGACAGAGAACGAACCCCGCCCGGCGGGCCTTCTCCTCTTCAGCGTAGTTCTGCAGTTGCAGCAAAACGATGTAGCGGGCCAACTCCCCAGAGAGGCGATGGGCTAGCATGGGCGGGCTTGCTGCAACGGAATGCAGCGCACTTCAAACATTGGGTGACGGACGGCGGCGCGGTGCGAGCTGGACGAAGCGGGACGAAGCGGGGCGTCGGAAACAGCACCCGCGCCGGGCGTTGGTATGCAGTGCGGCGAGGCCCATGGGGGCGGGGCGGGGCGGCGGCCGCGCGGGCCGGCGCCGGGCGGGGGGCGTAACACGTCGAGAGCGGCGCGGCATTCAGAGCCAACGCGCCGAAGAGGGGTCTCGCGTTGACGAGGCAACCGCGCTAGTTGGGTGCCGTTTCGGCGCCCGTTTGCTAATTAGATCCGAAGCCGCGCGCGCGCGCCTCCTTTGCGCGCTGAATGCGTCAGGAACCGTCTTCGCCTCCGGGAGTAACGCGCATGGCGTCGCTCTACTTATGGAAAACTTCTCCACTCGGCGGAGAGACGGTGTGGCGTGGCAAACGGGATCTGCTGTGCAAAACATCGCTCCTGTTTCCTGTGCGGAAGGGAATGCAAATACAAGTGACAATTCGCGTTGGTACGTGTTTGTGCGCTCCACGTACAGAGTAGAGACGTGTTTCGTTCCATCTCAGAAAGTAGGTTTGGGAGTTTTGCCGTCGAAATTTACGAATAGTCACTCGTGGCATGGTAATTAGAAATCGATTTTCAGTTAATGACTCACAACTGAAAAGCAAACTCTCCACTGAGTGGAGGATATCGACAACTCAAGTTTCAGAACAAATAAAAATTGATGCGTCTAATGTCTTATAATAGCATCACAAATTATAAGTAAAACTATTGATTGAAAAAGATAATCTGTAGGAATGTTATTAACTCTAATTTATGATTTTGACTCCTTTATTGTATATTGTAATCAAGTAAATAATTTTAAACATTATTTTTATTTCAGCGAATCTGATCTATTGAACAGCTGCTAATATTGAGATTTACTGAACACACGCTCACAGACATACACACACAAACACACACACACACACACACACACACACACACAAGCGCGTTTTTTCGAGTATATTACAAATAAGGAAACTCTTATATATGGTAAACTTGAGATCGAGATAACCATTGAATGATTCTTTTGATCAAGGTGCCAAGAGAACGCTAATACACCATTCCTACCATTTTAATCACTTTTCGTCGTTTCACCATCCTAAAAAAAAAAAATAAGCTTTGTAAGGAGAACATAGTTTTGCGCGAAAATGAGTTAACACACCGTAAATTATTTGCGCAGCCAGCGAACTGTACTGACTCTGCGAAGAACTATATTGCCATTGCATTTCCATTCTTGAAAGGGATGTACAATTCATGAGGAAAGAAGTAAATTTGTGCTTAATTGCTTCATGGTAATAGAAATACATTTAACTTCATGCGAATTATTTACGCGGAAACTACGCTTCTACTTTCTGGAAATGAACACACTGAACCTCATTAGCAAAGCATGTGAATCTCTCCATTAAGTGTTTTTGCCATTGGATGCGAAGGTCCTAAGAGAGGGCACGAAATGCAGCTGAGAAGCGCTGAACCCCAGTGAAATGCCATGTGTCCGTTAAGGGATTTAAATTCTCTTGCAAAAATTTTAATTTTCAGCAACAAACAAGATTGTAGAAAAGCCAAAATTCAGACATCTCAAAATAAATTCCTAAGGACAATAGCTTAAGCATCCTCCCTTATCCCAAACTTTAAGCTTTAACAAGAACTCGACATCACCCCTATCACTGAAAATGAATACTTAAAATTCTACCGCAAAATTTCTGGATTATCTTTAGTTATCCGCCTTATCATCGGAGAACAAAATCTACATTGGAAACGTATAAAGTGAAAACTAACTAGTAATTTTTTCTCCCCACTGTGTAGATTCAATTCGCCTTTTTCAATAATATCATACTTTTGACATGTATAAGGCCACAAAAGAAACATGTAAATTTATCGTAATTATTCAATTACTGATGAATTAGACTTCACGGTTGCTGAGGGCCAGAGGCTAAGCAAGAATATATTTTTTATAAAAGAAGCCATGGAAACGAATTTTCATGGATTTAAAGAGGTTTGCCTTTCATCGTCAATACGTGCTACTATTAGGTTCTTGATGTCAAGACTTGATGGCAGTTTACCAGCGGCATGGTCCTTGTAAAAATTCACTAGAGACAATATCCAATTATTTACTCCGCAATCCTCTTCTTCAAAAAGTATTTTGACTATTGTTTCCTAAAGCTTCTGGAATTAATGATTTGTAATTATTCTTAATCAATTACTTATTAAATCTTAGCTCGCAATATCAATTACAGTGATCCTTTATCGGCTTAGAAAGAATCATTGTATTTATTATCTTTAATTATTTTGCAGTGGCTGTAAGCAAACCTTTATATGATATCAGAAAGCACAGTGTCTATGTTAATACACGTACTATCAGCAGACAGATATTTACTATCTAGTTTCGAATATATTTTCTCGGGCTTAAACCTTTTTCCAATTATTCACACAATTTTACTCGACATTATGGTTTTAAATCATTTTTGTAAATTATTTTCAATAATGGAGTTGTTCTAGAATATCTTATTGTAAGTATAATTGTTTTAATAAATACAATTGTATTGAAAAGAAATGTGAGATTGAAAAGGATTCGTATATTTAATTAGAAAACTCCTTATTTTGGAACTTTACATTTCGATGTCGAAATAGTTTCTTTTTAAAATAGTATTAAAAGAGTATGAATAAAAAATGTGCAAAACGTCAGTTCGCCAATTTATGGAAGAAAAAATATTTCCCCATTTGTATATGTATATTTAGAACTAATTGAATAGTTGTATCTCTGAGTAATTACTGGGAGTTTATATTTGCTGTCCCATACGCGTTAGACCCCCCCCCCAAAAAAAAAAAACGAAATGAGAGTGTGCTTTTACCTACTGGTGAACTTTAGTTCCTCCTTTTGAACACTTTTTGACTTAATCCCTTTCAACCTATATCACGAACAAATTGTAGATTGCATTTTATTCATTCATCTCGTTTATTTAGCTTCCGACACTGAATATAATGACTGTTACTTCATCAAAAGTTGCTGCTCGTAATAAATTTGTGCTAATTTAGACTTCGTCTCCTAGTCTATTACACAGAGGCTGAGTCGACGTAGGAGGGACCGAACAAAGTGTTCTCTTCCGATGGCAAGGGAGAGGGCAGCTCGCAAATGGTTTCTGTCTCGCCGAGCTGAGGCAGAAGACGCTCGCAGAGGCCTTAACGACTGTGCGCCGCCCCTGTTCTCCATATAACGCCGAGATAACAAGTAACGCCGCGACTTTCGCCCTTCTCTACAGAACTCCGCGAAGTGCAGGCGTAATGAAGTACGTGTCAGGTGATGCGGACGAAGTTAAAAGTGAAGAGTCACGTTAATGGCTTATTTCTGAATCCGGAACTCTCTAGTTTTACGCTTCCAGCACCCGTAAACACGAAGCACGATTTCTAAACACAGCGCGACAGCTCCTTTTTTATGACGAAGAGTGTGTAACGTTCGAACATTAAACCGTTATCGAATGCGCGTGTTCCTTCGCCGGTCGACCGTGGCGTTCGACGGCGAGTAACTGGCGTCGAGTAGCTGGAGACCTGGTTTTGCGGAAAGTTAGAAAGTGTTGCATCGAAAACCGTAGTGTTGATGTGACAAGTTCCCGCAAGCATCTCCTGTAGTGTGCTGCGCTGGCTGTATTCGTTACCGCTGTTCGCTTCGCTTCGGTTCCGCGCTCTCAATGTGCCCGAGTAGAAAATGAGCTACGGTTCCCGTTGCATCCTGCCTCTATCGGACGGTGGCCGTTCTAGCTGGGATCGCGCCACTACCCGACACATAAGGCACCTTGCCAGTTCCCCGCATCTTAGATTTCATCCAGAAGTAGCTACTTTCTTTAAGATCTGGGAGATCTTGGGCGTCCTTAAGGAAATATTTTGCTGTCACCGTGTCAATTTTGCGTTGATCGATTTGCTTATTGTATTAAATGTAAATAATTAACTGATATTATTCGCCTTATGCACTGTAATTAGAATTGTATTTGAAAATTCCAAATTACAGAAATTCTGTGAATTCATAATTTCTACACTTCATGTTTTTATTTTTCTGCTGTCGGGAATGTAAATAAGATCTAGGAAACATTTTATTCAATACATTTATACGGTTCCCTACTGTCATTAGATAATACTATTGTAAAATTACAAAAATGCCTGTAATGTCAATATTAACGACATTGAGAGATGTATAAAAGAATACATTTTATAATTTTTGAAATATCAAAAGAATACATCAAAGACTCATGTATCCATACAAAAGATTTAAAGAAAATTTGGGATATTTTTCAGAAAAGTTTGTTTTTCGGCCAGTTAACTGAAAATTACGCAATAATTTTACTTAACATTGAAGAATTAATTGTATCTAGAGTACAGAGAAATATTCTTAGAATGTGACAAATAGCTATTCTACAATAGATTTCAGTGATTCAAAAATAGCTATCCTACAATAGTTATTTATTTCAAGTTGGTTAACGTGAAATAAAAGATAAAACGAGACACTATACCTTATTAATACTTTCTTTAAATTTTAAAAAAAGCTTCTCGGTGGCAAGATTAAAAATTTAAAGCAAAAAAGATGCGAGTTTATTATTCCGCCTGATATGAAACTTCATCTGATATGCTCTCCCTTTTTCCCTCAAGAAGGTGGAGCGACTGTGAGCTAGACGCTGACTAAGCGATCTTAAAACAGCCGGCAGGTACACTGAGCTCATTAACAGATAGTCCCTGACCCTAGACGGGGAGCAGACATGTTTAGAGGCGAAGGGGATGATTATTTGGAAAGAAGAGTTGGAAGGGCCCGGGCATGGGGGAAGGCCGGGGAAGGGAGCTCTGGGGCGAAAGGCTTGGGGGTGAGGGTTGGGGTCAGCGAACTTCCGAGGGCGGGCAGGACTTGCCCCGGGCGGGCGGGCGGGCCGAGAGCGCTGGGCAGGCCGCGGGCGGCGCGGCGCGCTTTCCTCTGCGAGTGCCACTTAGCGCGTCGGGCGCGCGTTGGCGGACGCCGACGAACTACGGCGTAACGAGGGCTTATTAGCGGGGCACGCCCGTCCCCACCCCGTCCCTGTCCCTCCTCACGCTCCGCCAGCTGGTTAGCACCGCGCGCCACGCCCCCTGCCCCGCCCACGCCTCCCGGCCGCCGCCCTCGGCGCCGCTCGCGGATGGACACGTCCGAACCGCATACATAGCCCCGACACCGGCATCCGGCCCTCCTCTTCACGCCAACCCAGGGTGGACCGACAATGGTGGTTAAGACACTTGTCGGGTCATCTTGGAGGGTTGTGGTATTATGATATACATTGCGAGCGTATTTGAGTGTTGACTCGATGTTCAGTGAACGTACAGTGAGACAGGGAACACAGCTAGAGGTCGATCGCTGTCTCCCCTCTGCGTTTGAGAAGAATTCCGTTTGTAAATTGTGTACTATTTTCACTTAACGTAGCGAAATGACCTCTTCAAATTTGTGTATTCCGAAAGGAAACCGTGAAGTAATGAAGTTATGGCGTGTCTGTAGCTTCTTGTAAATCCCAACCAGGGGCGAATCCAGTCGATCATTTTGGAGGAGCCGTCATAAATTTTTGTTGAATAATAAATATTTATTATTTTTGTAGTGTATGTATGATACTATACAATATAATTTTCGAAATAATTCCATAATTTTAACATAAATATTTACATCAATTTTGCGAAATAAAAGAAGGTAAGGGGAGGGGGGCCTAGAGTGTTCATTTGTTAATGAACACTCTAGGCCCCTCCTCCCCGGATTCGCCACTGATCCCAACACTTCATTTAATGCTCACTTGTTACGGGTTCCTTGCTTCACCATTGAGCTAAAAAATAATGGTCGCCAACGCAATCGTTTACTGGAATATTCCATTAGAAATAACATGGTAGTGAGTACCATAATCATGTACAGTCGACTCCGGTTATTGTGAACTTCTGAGGACTAATAATTTCGGTTCACTATAACAGAGGTTCACTATATCCGATGATGTCAAAATTATATAGAACTTTTCCACGGTGATTTATTTTATTAATTTAGAGATACAGCAAAATTAATTAACAACACAAACTCAAATTTCCAATATCTTTATTTATCCTTAAAAAAGTATTTTCAATTGTTTGCTTCGTACATTTTTCATTAGTAATTTCTCCAGCTCCTTCTCTAGAGTTCGTGTTCTATCCATACTTGATTCTTCGTTGTCCTCTGTATCTTCGTATCGTAATGCAGTCTTCACATATTTCAATGCCTCTTGTACTGTCGAAACACCGTCTCACTCTCTGAAAGCCCTTTTACTCACGTAATAACACGCAAGATCCAATTAATTTCTTACGTTCGAGGTTCAAGTTTACTTAACCGAATCTTCTTATGTTTATTTCTAAAGTAAGTGAAACGGGACCAGTACTTCTGTTCACTATATCCAAGTTCACTATAACCAGAGTCGATTTTTTTCTTATCAAAATAAGTTTATTTTTATTAGTATGAATATGCTAAATATATATTCATTAATTTATTGCATTTATACAATATATCATAAGATTAATAATATCTTAACAGACAGCATTAATACATAAACGAACAAATTTAATTTTTTCATACTTATTTTGACTTCGTTCTGCTTTTTTTTTCAAAGTGAGGTGGTAGATTTTTGTTCCAGCACCTTTCCTCTCGTTGATGGTTCTGCCACGGCGTCCTTTCTACTCTCCCCGTCACTCTCAATACACAACGAATGCGCGGAACGCGTGTACACAAAAATTCGTATTTGCTTGGAACGAGAGCTTTGAACTTTTTACGGAAACTCGCATATGTATATTTTACCAGTTTGACAAGTCGTGTGACATATTTTTCTCTTTTGTGGATGGCAAACATGATGAACGAACAGTTGTCGACTGTGGTGAGGGAGGTTGAAGATTTCGCGCTCTCTTCTTATGATAACATTTCTAAAACGTCGTTATTTTGCGTAATTTTTGAGAATAGCTCGACTCAAACTCTGTTTTATTCTGTGTATGCATGGGCTGTTCGCACATTTGCTTCCCGGGCAATTTCGGCTTGTCCGGCGGTCGCGGCCCTCTGCGCTTCACCAGCGACGGTGCGACTCGTTCTGATTCTCTCCTTCGCAGAAACGTTAAAGTTCTCTTTCAGTGATGACAGTCGACTCTCTTTGACCTCGCCCTAGTTAATAAAGAACTTAAAGAAATGTTTTAGTGTTGGAAATTCAGTGTGCAGTTGGCTTTTGTCTTTCGATGATGTTATAATGGTCACTTCAAAATAGAGTTCTTGTGTAATTATTTTATAAATTATCCAAGTGCAGAAAATCCCGTAAAACGATAGTGTGATGTCGTGTTATGTAATCGGCGAGATTTCCGGATGTGTTGAACTATTACAATTATTTGTGAGATTTTTTTAAATGACAATATACAAAAACATGGGGTAACAGATCGCAAGGAATATAATTTGAAAGAAATTTCTGACATGGACTGGATTTTAATTAGTTTTGTCGGAAACACATGTACGTTGAAATAGACCAAGAGCTTACAACATCTTTCCGATACATCGCGATGCCCGATGCTAATAAAGTCCTAAGCAGGGACCGTCAGGCTGCCAGAGTGCTAGGAGTCAAGGGCCCATCGCCAGAAGTGCTAAAAGCGTTAGAGGTTTTTTAAAATAAAACACTGTTTTTTAATAAACAACTGTGTTTTTGTAAATATCACAATGAAATACTGGTAGTGATCATGTTATTAATATTTCCTTAGGTCATTCATATAGCATTTTCATGGAAACTATCAAAACGCGGATAAATAAAATATCCAATTGATTATACTCTTCTCTTAACAGTGCCCCGCTGTACAAACTTTTATATTATGTACTTGTAAATCAGCCAACCCTAACCATTGATTTCATAGAATATCGATTGTTAGATGCCTAGAAAAGTTTATGGTATCCTTGTTCATTCCTTAATATTGTTTACTCAATAATAATATATTATTATTATTAATTATTAATAATAAATTACATTAATAATTATTATTTTTTATACCTTCAGCAAAATTCTTATCTATTTAGAGAGACAAAGAACTACCACTACATTTGTAATTTATTTTTAAATGTCATGTTAAAACATTGTATATATTGCGATGTAGGTAAACCTGAAAACCTTGAATGGCTTTTTGTCGAACAATGGGGGAGAACAATTAGAAAAATAAAATTTCAATGTATAACATCGTCCCAGAGTTATTATTACTGGCTGACTTTTACTTCTCATTTAAATGGAATTTTACTTGTAGCATTACATATGTATTGAAAGATGAACAACCGTGGTTGAATCTATAATAAAACATAAACTTCTGTGAATTCATTCTTCTGTACGGTACTTCCTATTACAAATATCACATAATTTGAGTTTCCCCCTAATTATGTCTGTACAAACGGGGTGAGTTTGTTTGCACTCATGGTTTCCGAAATGTATGATGTTAGAATTTCCATCGTCAAACTCTCTCAAGTAAACCTTTTGAGTAACATTATACGTTCGTGCGTTGAACAACATCCTGGTAGTTTGAGAAACTACACAAACCTCTCGCATCACCATCTCGTAATTGTACGCGACCGACACAGCACTCCGCGCGTCCCCTCTTCGTTCGACGAGGCGCGCCCGGCGAACCCGTAACGCGCGCAAGCTGTGCGGGTTGCATAGCCCGAAGGGTGTAGGCGCAATGACCGGTCGAGTGGAATATTCATGACATGCCTTGTTAATTTCACGCACACTACTTACGTAGTATAGAGAAAGTATTGCAACTCTGCAGCTGAAAAGGGAACTTTTCTATACAAAAATAGTATTTATGGTCTCTGATACCGAAATAATGGATAATTCTTGCTCCTATATATAGTAAATAACTTCCTCTAATATATTGTGTAGTCAGAATCCACATTTGTGATCCTTGATACCGAAAATAGGTTTACGGCAAAACATCTGTCCGCCTGTGTATAATTCGTCTGTCCGTCGATGAACAACGCCTGTGGTTACACCATAAACAGAATTATCAAGAGTGATATTCCCCATTTGATGATATGACCCCTTGAATTTGAAACGAATATTTTCGTTTTTGGGGGTGCTGTATGTAAAACCGCAACGACATTTTCAAAATATTCTCAGAATTGGTTTTCATATTGTTCTTTAATATCTTTTTACGAAAAGAGCAAAAATGCGAAATGTATGTTCTGTTGTAGCAAAACTAGTTAATATTATCTTAAACTCTTCACCTTTTGCAAAAAAAGTCAAACAATTTTTCATGTGATAATTCAAAATAAAATCTTATTTAACATTTAATTTGTGGAAAGGTTATTTCTGACGTCACTGTTGCTAAGTTGTATATTCTTTGTAAGGTAATGACAAGGGACATTGCTTCCACTTCGTGACTTGTGATCACCGATAATGCAATTCCTCCAGAAGTTACTGAGGTATCGCTATTTATCGTTCGATGCCCCAATTTCCCTGCTTCGTGGACATCACCTGCAGCACGGACCGTTGCAATTTTAACGTCTCTGATGCCGCACGTCATGAACTTCCCAATTTTTTTCCTGGTAAATTATGTTATCAAATTACTTTATCATCGTTAATTGTATCCATTGTAAGATTTGTAAAGTACAAATTATACCGAATAAAAAGTGAATTACCTAACACATTACGCCAAGACGTTTGACATAGTATTTTGAGTGAAATGTCACACGATTAAAGCTGTTCCATATTGGTCATGTTTCATGCTTTTTTGTTTGCATTTTGTTCAAATTTTATTTTCAAAATCGTTTGGGTTTCTCACTTCTCTCACAGATATGACATACAAAATTACTGATAAATTATCCAAATTATATTTAAAATGGTGTGGCTTCGATTCCCCATCCCCAACGAGAACCACTCGAGCCCGCGTACATCTTACAACTCTTACATGCACTACGTCCACCTTCCTTTACCTCGTGTCATTTTGCGTCACGTTTACCAATCGCAACATTCAACACGAAATATTTCCAAATCAAAAGTCTGTTAAACGTCAATCTGCTTCCAGTGCGAGTTAAAGAACATTCAATAGGACCTTTCGTTTTTTCTCTGTGACTGACAATCCAACGGATTGAGTTGAGGGAAACCCTTCGGAAACAGCATCCGTATGCTTTGTCTAGTGAATTTATAACCATTTGCAAAGTGAACATTTTGTTACAAAAAATAATTCAGTTTTTCGACTTGTTTTAAGGTAGATATTACTGCATTCTTAAAATTATACTGCTAATACTAGGGCATTAAGTTATGACTGGTTATGTTTTGTAACAATCTACCATTCGCAGCAATCGTGCGTGCAGCCTAAACCTTCGCCCTTCCGCGCAGGTTAGAACCAGCTCTGTTGTTTGTGGGTGAGAAAGAAAGAGATAGGGAGGGAGCGTACATTATGATGGCGTAAACTCCATTGATTGAAAGGATAGGATAAGGACGAGCCAAGAAAGATAGCGCGCTGTCTGTGTCACGTTTGTTAGTGTATTGCTCCGGCATCGCCTTGTTTTGATCGGAGAAACCACTTCAATCTACCGATCAGAGCCATTCTCCCCCAGACAGCGGATGAATTCGACCGAGGTATATAGCTGGTGTTAAAAATCCGTCATATTAGAGACTCCAATTTTAAGAGTTGGTCAAAATCGCTGCAGAGAGAGCTAAAATGCCAGAGCTTAGCTAAACTCAGCGTAAATTAACACATTTCCATTAAGTATTTTATAGTTGTCGTTTTTTGATACTATATTTGCCAAATATCGGAAAAAGAAACAAATACTAGGGTAACTGCTTTAACTTTTTCAAATTTTGTGGTAATTTTTTAAAGAGAAAAGAATTTGACAGCATTCAATATTCTAAGTATTGTGTATCAAATCTGTGCGTACTCTTCTTTTCTTAAATTTTACCACTTTTCTTAGAGCGTCATGCGCTTCTTTCAAATCTCAAGCTCTTGTCTGTATTACTAATTTTCAATGCTCGCAGAAATTGAAGGAAAACTCTGCAGCCCCGGCCGTGAGAGTGGTTAGATATTCAGGAGCTCGGAAAAAAAACTTAAAACTTAAAAAACGTTTTGATTTGACTGAATAAGGGTTGCAAATATTGGTTTTTGATTTGATTGATATTCCACATGTGCTCATACTGCGCATACTCACTGAATTTTCACTGTACATCAGTCCTTACAGCTGACTTCATGCAACAGCAAAGCTCTTAATAAGATGCCGCCCACCATTAAGTATTTGCTATTCACGTGTTGCATTGTTGACCAACAATTTTTTAAAAGTATTCTTGGTATATAAAGAAATATTGTACAGAACTAAACTATGTTGTTGTAGTATTCGGGAAGACTGTTACATGAAAGTATATTGTTGTTTTTGATCTGTAAGATCAGGCAGTAATTGTGCAATTTTTGGATAATCATTTTGTGTGGTTTTTGTATCATTTTTTATGTTGCAGACCATAACGGTGATAGCAGTTTATTATTATTATTATTATTATTATTATTATTATTATTATTATTATTATTATTGTTGTTATTATTATTTAGTTGTAGTTAGCCTTCTATTCGCGATAGAAGAATGTAAAATTTGAATTGTTTATAAATTGTGTCCGTTATCAGTCATCTTGAAAGAATTCTCACTCGGTGTCCTAACCGGGCTCAAACCTTCCTCTTTTGGGCATCATACGAACTTCTGATGCTCATTCACTAAACTTTTAGGAAACAGCTTGCCCTCATATCGGAATTTTCGCTGGGGGGGACGGGGCCTTGCGTTCCGTGCGTCGACGCGCGCCGGCCCCATCCGATAACGAGCGTTCGCTTTCCCCCGGCCGCGGTGCCGGGCGGCGGGGGCCTCGACCGCGGACACGCGACGCGACACGGGGCGATGACACGTGTTGTATTATCGCCGAGCACGCTCCGTCACGCGCTGCAAGTGGGCTAAGGCGCTGCCTCGGCTCCCGGGCCGACTGTGCAAAACGACGCCCTAACCAAACCGACCGAAACCAAAATATGGCGGCTGCTTCACTTACATTTTATCCTAATTGAAAAACCTGATGAGTTTATATATACATATATAGTCGGCCATGAAACATGAACAAAAAAGTACATCACAGCTTACGTACCCACAACTACATATAAACAACGAATGAATAAAACTAAATTAGCTGACTTATGGAACAACATAAAATATTTAACGTGAATAAATGAAATTTTTAAAAATGTTTTACGTGTAAAACATTTCGTCTTACGATTACGAATGTAAAAAATATAAACATCAGTTGTGTTTACCAGTTCTAAAACGTAGCAAAACTGTCAGTACGCTATAGCAAAACTGTGTCAGAAGTGCCTAGTTTTTTTCCCTCATATTTTTGCATGTTTTATTTTCTCTCATACCTGTCTTTACTTTTCGGGGAAGTAATGTTTTCATGACTTTGTCAGCTTCTTCTAATATTTTACCCGCAATATTTTAATACTTCTATCTGCAATATTTCGTAGAAACAAAAACAAAGCTTGGCTCACTAAAATAATACTTTTAGAAGCAATACTACATCATTACAAATGTATGCCTCGGATGGTAAAGATGTGCTTAAATTTCTTAAATTTTAAATTATTCTTAAATTCTTTAAATTCCAACATCTTTAAATTTTCATGGGACCTAAGAAAACTGTATACTGTCGACTCCGATTATAGTGAACCTTCGGTTATAGTGAACTTCAGTCACTGGTCCCTTTAAAAACCAACCGGAAAAAAAATAATTCTAGTGCCATTGAAGGGTGTCCAAGACTGCATTACTATATTTAGACACAGAGAACTGCAGAGGAACACAGAGGATACAGAATCGAGTATGGAGAGAGCATGAACTCTGGAGAAAGATATAGAGAAATTACTAATGAAAAAGTACGAAGCAAACAATTGAAAATAATTTTTTAGGGACAAATATAGGTATTGAAATTTTGAGTTTGCGCTGTTAATGTATTTTGCTGTATCTCTGTATTAATAAAATTAATTGTTATGGAGAAATTCTTTTTAATTTTGACGGATCGGATATAGTGATGTTAGTGCCTAGAAGTTCAGTATAACTGGAGTTGACTGTATATTCTCTAAGAATTTAATATCTTTACATTCTTGTGGTATATAAGAAAACTCCCTCCTCTCGTCGCTCTTTTTTTCCCCAAAATGGTTCCTCTCATGCAATGATACCTCTCTTTATATACTCGTTTCGTTAATTACTATAATTAGCTTCGTTTTGAATCAGTAATATTTTACACTGCTGCAGTCTGCTATTCACGTCCTAAATATAAGATATAAAAATAAATATCTTTGGGTTTGTTCACCAGGGCTTTTGTTTCGTCTTATCCTGGCTTGCATTCTCTGTAATATTGGAATGAAACTGGGGGAAAAATACATGTTCACTTTTAGTAATTAAAACACAAGTATTACCTGCACTTAATTTTAGTGTTGATTTCATTTCATGAAACAATTTTTAAATAAAATATTTAAATGAAAATGAAAATTATTAAGAACAACATTTCTAAATGCAAGAGGGTACAGTAACATCATTCGAAAATTCATACATAATTAGAAGAGTCCTAATAAATTCGTCATTGTTGCACGTTCTGCGCATCGCCCACACCTTACTTCTGCATTTAAAACCCTCCTCCACCCTCTCTCTGCCATCCACGTCACGTTTCCGCACCCCGCACTCACACTCGGCTCTATCTGGCGCAAGCAGCACCCGTTCTTACAGTCTACACCTCACTTGCATTTCCACTCGCAAATCGCGATCTGTTATCCTCGCTCGCACACTGGCACCCGCGCCGCCGTTTCTGCCGTGTGCGAGCTTAAGGCGATCGCAATCTCTGTCGCGGAGACGCGGCCCACCTCCTCCGAGAGCGGGGCGGGGGCGGGGACGGCGCTGCTCGCGCGGGCGACTGACTTGTTACCGGCGGCCATTAATCACCACGTGTTAGTCTACACATTAATCACCGCCCGCGGCCGTTACCTAGGACGCCCGCCTTCCTCAAATACCGCGCACCCGCCGCTCGGCGCCTGCTCGCCCGACCCCTCCGCACGCTGGGCGAAACTCGGCTTTGGACGGGCTTCCCTGCATACTCTACATGCCCGCTATCTAGCATTTAACGACCGAAAAAGGTGGCTCAGGGCATCAACTGACGTCACTGCAGTGCCTTTGACCGAGAGGTCGTAGATTCTAGTCCCGACGGTAGCAGGATTTATGACGCTAGCTTATCAGCTAGGTCGAATTCAGTCGCTGTCTGAAGAGTTCTGGCGGCCGGCTTTGATCGGTATTTTCCGAGCTTTCTTTGTTCGACACCAGACGAATGCCGGAGTGGTACCCAGCAAACGGACCACGAACCGAGCATGATATTTCCTTCCCCTTCCGTGTCCTAACCTCACTTCTTACTTACACACACCTACACTAACATGCCTTACACTACCATACATTCCAGGAGACCGGTCGGGAGCTAAGAGCTTGTACCGGTTGGGGCGGTGCCTCGCTGGTGGGAGATACCTGGTTGTGGAAACCCCGCTAGCCGACGGAAGATCGGCGCCGGATCTCGTCATCCAGCGGGGGAAAATCATCGCCACCTGCTGAGGAACTATATTAACTACATAAACTACATTTACGGGACTAATGACCTTAGCAGTTGGTGCGCCCGAATTACTAACAATCTTATTCCATTGAACTCAAACTCAATCATGTTCCATTGAACGGTGATGTGATGAGCCATTCGAAATGGAAGCGCAAATCAACACGTTTTCTTCGAAGAGGAACGAAATCAGGGTACTATTTCTGTCCATTTTTTGTTGTTCAAGGAAATGAAGAAGTGATATTGCTTCCGAAATTAGAAATGAATAAAAATAGGAAGGACCAGGCATGACAATGTTTTAAAAGTAGAGACGCCATCCTCTTCAAATAAAATTGGGTAGTTCTGAACGCATGCCCTCGTGGAATGCCGGCCCCGCCCACCGTCGCCGCCTGTGCCTGGCGTCGTACGCGAGCGTGTGCCAGGCGTCAGCGCCGGCGCGCCGGCCGGCGTCACGAGGAATGCGTAATCAGGAGTCGATTAGAGGGCGCGCTGGTGCCATGCGGCATTGATAGTAAACCAAGCAAACAGCGTTCAGGTCATTAGCTGGTGCGTAGGTACCGGTAACGCATTAGCGTATGCGCTGTCTACTTATTTACGCTCGAAAACAGTAGGGGCGCTGGGAAAATAAAAGCTGCTTACTTATTCAAGTGAAAAGTGTCCCTCTCCTTGGGAACATTCAACCGTGATTTTTCCCTCACATATGCAATGGAGAATCGCGTTAAAGCACTTGTTAGTAAGGTCAACTGTTCTTTGGTAATTAAAAAAGCGAACTGTTTTTCAAGTAAGGGTATATTACGATTTTCATATTAGGAATCATATTCCTGAATTTCTTTTGATTTGTTCTCATTAAAACAAGGTTTAACTTCAGAAGATGTTAAATGCTATGAATTAAAAACAAAAATATATACGTTATTAGGCGTCATATTATTTTGGAACATGAACAAATTATCACTATTCAAAATATGAATTAAGAAAGTGAGTGTTACTTGACAGGTTTTTTTGTTTCTCAGTTCTAATGTGTCAAGGCCTTTTATTTCACTGCTGCCAAAATGGTGTGTATAGAATACGTACTAGGCAGTATTGTGTTCTAAATTACAATAAGTGAACCTACTATTTCCACGAGAATTGCTTGCCGATTGCATGTTGAAGAAGGAAACGTTATGAGTTCGTGAACACATAACTTAGACGGATTCCATTGTATCTACTACGCAGTGAAACTACGAATATTCAGTTTTATTCAAGTGTTTTCAGGTTTTCAATGTTATCACGAGTGATTTGCTAGCATCTCTTTTTACTTCAAAAGTACACAGTTATTTTCTTAACGACGACACTTGACTTTTATATTCATTATGTGTATGCCTCACGTGAAGCCTGATGTCTTCGTACGGTATTTTCATGAATAATGTTGTTTTTAATATATTTTTAATAAAATAAATTATAAATGAAGTAGGAATTACTTTAACCTCTTAATATATTTGTTATGGCCTTTAACGGAATTTTTGGTTTCTTGAACACGTATAATTTAAATTATCGAAATTAGTTTTCCGTTTGAGTGATAGCAACAATATTTGGACCTTAAATATTGGACGCATTTGTGGCTGTATGATGTCCGAACTGCCTTTACCAATTAAGCTTTCCACTTCGGGTACGAGTTCATTTATTAAACATTTTGAAGTTTCATTTTGAGTGTTGCCTCGTGACATTCTATGAAATGCATTCGTTAAATTCCCCAAACATAAAAAGTCGAGTTTGGAATTGCTACAATTCAATAATGATATCGATATGATCGTATTAAATGGATGGGGAAGAATGTTATACGAGTTTTCCCTCATATTTGCAGCGAACGATTCCCTCACATGATACACAAGTAATAGTTACCCAGTAAAAAGATAGATTGATATAAACTGTCAACAATCAAAACACGTCAGTGTTTTTACTTATAATTCTGCAATTTTAAGCGACATAAGTTTGTAGTATTAGTGAATAAGTTGGCGTAATTTTATTGTTGCTGAAGCTCTTTCTTTTCCACGAAATTTCTCTGACGCCAGAAAACAAAATGTTATTTCAAATGTAATGGACACCTTTAAAACTGCAACGTTAGAGGGGATTTTTACGTATTATGTAATGAAACAATCTACGAGTATTGTGAATATGATCAATTAGTTCAATGTTTAATATAATTTCGTGTTGAACGGCAAATAAAAACATTCTGTTCGAACTTAGGTGTGGTGAAAAGCGAATGTTATGTAAACAAATGCCATACAACCCGCGAAGCATATAATGCTTTACGTGATATCCGTTGCCATGATGTTCGTAGTGTACATGGTCGAGCAAGGCAGGACGCAACCACAATTCGCACCTTTCTACGCTCATTGTTCAACTATGTATTACACGTGAGTGAGGGAAAAATTTGAATGAAACGTAGTTATGTTTGGTCACCTTTCCACAAAATCCATGACACCACAGTTTTAGTGAAGTAGACTTTACTTCAGAATGCGGATCAGTCATGGTTTGTTAGCGATTATTTGGAAACGCCGCTCTCTGAGCAATTTGAGTACACAACTCTCAAAGCCATTGTTCGCCTGTTCTCCTCCTGTAGCACGGCAAAACTTTCGCCTTTCAAGATGATAATGCGCGCGTACATCGAGCCCGTATTCCGATCAACTTCCCTCGAGAAGAGGAATATCGGATTCAATAGCCCGCGGCAGGACCTGAAGTTAATATTAACCCAAAAGAGCATGTCTCGTACCAAGAGCAAGCGTGCTGTGCGACGGTGTATTGGTCCCGATCCGCTCACAGATGAGCTGCCGGCGACGAACTGAGTGGTGCACTTGTACAATCTTTCCGTCCACATGAATTGACTGATATGTGATAGTTTTGATTGTTGGTACAGTGAATAAGAATGTGAAGCAAAATTGAATGGATAATTCCTCAAAACTGTGTGCAGAATATCGTTTCCTATGTAGTTTCATCTGATATAAGAATCATTCTTTAAATTAGTATTTGAAGTCTCTTTATAATGTAAAATTAATTTTTACTTTCTCGTTTACGCAGTATTTATGGAATGTAGAGATAGTTATCAAGTATTGCAAAAAATCCATGTCAAAGTTTGGACAAAAATACATGTTTTGGGTTCCCTTATGCCGTGAAAGTTGGTTTCTTCTCAAAACATCCGTTCATCTGTTTACAACTAACTCTTAGATTATACTGAGGATTTTCATTAAGGGGGTTTTCATCAAAAGCGATCCCCAATCGAAACGGCTGAACTTGCAGCCTTGCTAATTTTAAACATTTAATTCAATTAATATTTGTGGGGTACTTTACATGAAGCCCCAAGACATTCTTCAACTTTTCTCATAAATAGCTCACTTCTTTAAAAATTTCCTCTCAAATAGAGCAAGGTCCTCTTATAAAAATGGCACAGATTTAATTTTCATTGAAACTTCCGAATATTCGAGAATTCCAAAAACTATTTTTTTACTCTTTCCTACGCTGCATTAAATTATAAAAAAACACTGGCAATGAGCTTATTAACAACAATGAGTCACTGAGTTTAGGCGCTAACGTTCTCGAGCGTGGTTTTGGCGCTAGTGTTTTTCTCAGATGGACACACAGACGTTTTGAGAAATACAACTTTTGGCTAGCAAGTCCCCACAAAACATACAATTCCGTCAAAATCTCGTCATCAGTTTTTTGTAGTATTACGTAACTTTCTCTATATTACGTATATACCATAAACGCCGGCTACTTTGGCCCAATTTTATAAAATTAAATAACCACTTTGCAAACAATACCCATTATTATCGTTATTTTTTTAAATTTTGAAACCTATATTCTACAACCATACTCCTATCGACTTCTGTATGTGTAAAGGATAGAATTATTTTTTAGTTGAAGTTCATTTTAAATACAAAATTATTCTGGGTCAATTTTACCTTTGAGTTTGAGTTACTTTGGCCCACCTTGTTTTTCTGCATGTGAAGGCGTTTTTTCTGCATGTAGGGCTGAATAGCTTTGACCAAAGAAACACATCGATTCATTATGAAAATTCAAATGTGAAATGGAAACTTATTTAATACTTGATAACTAATTATTTAATTGATGAACTTGATAACTAAATATATTTGATATTTAATACTTGAATACTTGATAATAACTTGACGTCGTATTTTAAAACAATGATTTAATTTTTTGAAGTTTTCATGAAAAATAATTTCTTTCATATTGTTGACAAGTAAAAGACCCCTTTTAACATAACTAAGGGCTCAATATTTTAATAATATCATTCCATTTATAAAACAGATTTTTTTTATTTGGCGTCTTCCAAAACTCTTTGGTACATTTTAAACAGACAATAGTAACTGCTGTTCCTTCTACAATAATACTAACCCTGGAAACTCTTTACCATTCCAATAAACAATCACAAAATTTTCATTTTCAAATTTGGTCTGTCTTTTCGTTTCTGTATTTCTAAGGTCTACATGCGTACTTTAGCTACTTTGATCCAGCACAACATTTTCCTCAATGATTATGTCATGGTTCTCATTCTAATCACCTGAAAATACCACATAACTTTTGTCAGAATAATTCTAGGGGTATAATAGTCTTCGCCTTTTGATGAGTAGTCCATATTTTGCGTTCTCATATACGTACGTAATCGAGGACTATACGCAGTTCAGAGCAATATAAGTTGTGTAAAGAAAATTACGAAAAGCGTCGGAAAATCAATTTTGAGGTTTTAACAAAATTACGTTTTGGGTTACATAATACCGAAAGGTTTGTTGTTGTTTTTTCAAACCGTCCGTCCGTGTATCTCTCGGCCGTTCATTTTGTTTGTCTGCCTCCCTGTTCCTGTGTGTCCGTCCATTCACCCGTCTGTGAACTCTAGCACTAAACTATTCATTTGTTCCAAAAGGAATATGGAAATGGAAAATGTGCAATGAATTAATATTCCCCGATCGATCGGACCCGATTCCAAGCCCTACTATTTTGAATAGACTTCTTCAGATTTTGGAGGTACTTTACTTGTAGCCGTATAAACACGACAGAAACGCCATTTTGATGTGGTCTATTGATCTTTCAAAAATTACAGAAATGTAAGTTTGTTTGTTGTTCTTTGCTATCATTCTCACGTTAATATTTTGTACATTATTTGTGTTTTTGAACATTATTGCATTTGTAAGTGCTTCAAATGTTTTCCTATGAACATTCTCAAAAACTCAAAATATTTTCTGTGAAAAGGAACTCAAAGTTGAGTATTTTCAGAAACGCCCAAACGAGACTTTGTCAAATGGGTCTCCAAATATTTTAATGAAAATTTTCATATATGACCAGCATTTGCTCTTTATAATACTTTTAAAGTCATATTTCAATATTACTATTACGGGTCCGAAAAATTCAGAAAATGTAGAATAAATTACTTCTAGACACCAATAAGTAGAAGCTGGGTAGAGGGTGGGGCAAAACCGAAAAGCTAGCCCAGACTTAAGAGATTAGGAAAACAAGGACAAGAAATGTTGTTCCATTCCGTAACGGGTTTATTGTGGGCCAAAGAAGGACCCCGGGGCTGAAGTTGCCCGCGTTTACCTTACTCCGTGTGTACTACTAATACGAGAACGTAAAAATGTAAGTCGATCACAGGAATTACTGGATCTTCTTTATTTGGATGGGTAGTTGACACTAGTTTCATATTGAAATGAGAAATGCCATGATAATAGTAATGTCGGGAAAAAATTTCCTTCATCTGCTTTTTTTTTTTTTTTTTTTTTTCCTAAAAAAATCTGAAGACGCATAGAGGCGATGTCATGAGCCTCAGTACTGGAAACTGACGCTTCTCTCTTGTTTTGGAGGCAGAAGAAAATGAAGGTAAATCTAGATCCTTCTGCGCGTGGTCCGTGCGTCACAGCAAGCCGCTTGCACACGGCCGCCAACACGGCGCGCGGGGGCGGGGCGCGTGCCACTACCTGTTGGACATGCGGCGGCGAGTGGCGCAGACGCGCCTCCCGCCCCCGCCCCTCCCCCGCCTCCGCCCCTGCCCCGCCCCCACCTCTCTCCTGAGGCGCCCTCCGCGCGTCCATCGATCTGTGGGCCTCCGCAGCGGTGACGTCATCGGTCGCCCGCGAGCCTCGAACCCCGGCCTGCCGCCACGCGCCCAGCAGGCCCGATGCACCTCTTGACGGCAACGGCCGCGGAAAGGCGCTTTAGGGTGTTCGCAATGGCGCCTAGATGCTTATAGTGGGAGGGCAAGTTGGGCACTATTGGGTATGGGCGATTGCCAGGAATCCCAATCACCTGGGTTCTAAATCACAGTAGGAACCGTAAGGAATTGCATACGCAAAACGTCCATTTTATACTGCTCTTTCCGTTCCCAATCAAAATGTTATAGTTGTGTTCTGAAAATGAAAATGACAATTATAGATGTCCGCAACTTTTTCGGTCTAGAATTCGATCTTTCTCCATGAATCCATTGTCGAGTAAACCGGTGATACCTGGTTAATTGGATTTCAAGAATATAAATTACGAATCCATTTTTTAATTTTTATCTTGAATATGCTGTCATTGAATATTTGTTTCGAGATTGACAAGTTCAATCTCCAAATTTTCACATGGCTAAAATGATTTTATCGTTGGAGATTTCAAAAAAAGACTATTTCTCAACATGACAGGAATTAAAATATGTTTTTAGTTATTTTAAAGTTCAATTATCTAGTTTATTCTTATTAAACAAACAATTGAAGATGACAATGCCGTGAGTGTTCGTACGTTTGTACGAGTAATTTTCAATCAGGAAACAATTCTTTTAGTAATATATCACTTTTGATTTTTATCAACATTAGTTCCAAACCATGAAAGAGCGGGAAAGATGATGGATGAGCGATGAACCGAAGTTGGACATCTTTCTATATATGACGTTAAAATTGCAACATAGCACTCTGAGGTTTTCAAGCAGAGTACAGAAAAATTTGATAGTTAAACGCATTAAGATACTCGCATCACCTTTGTAATAAGCGTGTCGTGTAGTCACATCGCCACAGATTTTTGAATGAGAATAGGAAAAGACATAATTTCTCTTTAGTAGAATCTGTTTGAAATACTTTTAATGACTTTTTTTTTATTGTTACAATCTTTTTTTTCTTTTATGTATTGAAATGTCTTTGTCAAATGGTATTCGCTTAATGTATTACTTGGTATACTGTATTGCTGCTCTAAAGTACAAGTACAATTGCAGGTACTACCCTCTACTCCACGCCTATGCAGACATGTCAGTTACTTAATACAAACAACTATGCATGATATTAATATTGAAATACCGGATAAATAATAATAAATAATAATAATAATAATAATAATAATAATAATAATAATAATAATAATAATAATAATGTCATACATTGCCAGTTGCACAAAAATATTTTTAAGCAAATATATTGGATTTGTGATATTCACTTGAAACCTATAAAAATTATGTCAACCTGTACTAAACACTTCAAAGGTTAGCTCCTTATTAGTAAAACCCCTGAAATCTATAATACGTGCATGTATGTGCAAATAAATATTTAAATGAGTATAATCCGTTCCTTAGAGACGCGTTTTGGAAGACTTTTCTCAGTCTTCGATATCTTGCCCTCCCGGGATTTCGCAGATCCAACGCCACCCCTCTCCGCGTTGCCCGCGCTGGGGGTGGGGGTGGGGGAGAAAGGTGGGAGGCACCGCAGCGCCGCATGGGCCGAGGGCAATAGGCAGCCGCGTGCGCGCTCTTGTGGCGAGCCCGCGAACCACGAGGAGGCGTGCCACTTCGAACGGCGCGGCGCGGCAATGCGGCGCGCCTCAGTCGCGGTCGTGGGCTGGTTTCGTTGCCGCCTACGCCGCCCCGCGCCCCCTTTCGCCTGGAACTCAACGGCTCATCTCATCGCGCGACGCCTCCAAAACTGCAAGGGAGGCTGCTTCATTTTGTAACTTGAATCCCGTCGGCTTTGAGGGCAGCTGTCCTACGGAAGTGCGACGTGCTTCCTGCGGGACGCCGAGGGCTCAGTGAAAGGTCGAGCGGGAAACTCGGTGCCGTTTGTGCGGAGAAGTCTCCATCCAGCAGTTTGAAACGCATATAGCTCGCCTTTGAGTTCTCCCCAAATTAGAGCACGGTTTTCAGAAATTAAGAACTTCCAAACCTCCTAACGAGAATATAGAGGGTTTTTTTTAGTTGGGGCAACTTATCTCGTAACCGCGCAGCACGTATCTCGTAAACGCGACATTTTAAATAAATGTATGTTCCTAAACAAAATACAATTGTACCTAGTCTATATTGACTTTTTGGGTGGAATAAAATTGTCTGAAAACTGTTTCCCCAGATGGCTCTTTATTTCCGAAAGTCACTCGGGAAACACTGTTTTAAGGGCATACTTTTTGTGCACACTTAAAGTGCACGATGTATGATAAATTACGAACTCCTATATGAAAATCTCAAAACACTTTTTCGAAATCTGTTGCCATTTTCCGAACGGTTTGTAGAAACAAATTACTTCTAGTTGTAATCAGTTTTGTACGATTGTTTTCCAAAACGGGATCACGTGATGGAATATTCCTATCCATTAAATGATGTGAATTTCAGTTGATTTAATACGTACACAAATTACGATTTAAAAAATAGTCTACGATCTTCATCGTGGATTTGAATTGATGTTGTGTTGTTCCGTGCAAACAATTAACCCTTAGTTCAAGTATAAAGAATTCCAGGAATTTGGACTCTTTCTTGGAATATTCTTAATATTTACGTGTAAAGATTACATACAGAAATCTTATTTTTTTCTTTTATAAATATAGATTTTAATTCGTTTAGTGTAATACACATTTTTACTGCGAAAGGAAGCATAACGCTTGGGTTAAAGTAGAACTTCTCAGGATATTATTCACCTCAACTATTAACATTAAGCATTTAACATGTGGTTAACATTCAAGTTGGCTTCATTTAATTACAACCGTTTAGCAGCAAGCACCTTGGTGGCTATGTCTAAAGGGAACTGCATGGCGCAAAGAAGACTGTTAGGGGCCATCCATGAATTATGTGAGGTCTTTAGGGGGGAGGGGATCAAGCGAATTCACCTAATCTCACGTGGAGAAGAGGGAGGTCTCGGAAAATATCGCGTTTTTTCGCTAAAAATAGTGCTTAATTGCGAGAGAACTGAGACAAGTTAAGTAAAACACGTTTCTATTCTAAAATATGGCTAAATCTTGCACAATAATATTTATCGGTTATGTGAATACACTCAGACTCAAATTGATGGGCATCCGACGGTCCCCGACCCTGAAAAGCATGACGGAAAATCATATGATCCTTTCCTTATTCGCAACTGCCTACCCATTCAACCTTCGCATGCCTTCACTATGCTCTATGATCTCTATTGCCCAAGTGTACGTGGATCTGAAAAAGAGATGCTGCGGTACATGCGGTATCTAATTTTCATCCATCACAAGAACTGTAGAGCACTTGACGTGCGGTCCACAGTGCACCAGCACTCAAAGTGCGATCTTCACGGCTCGTAACACGTCGAGCTACTGAGCTTCAGTGTGCAAGGACAACGGCTTAGAGTGGTTGAATCACAGCGAAGTTGGAGCAGATGAATGTAAGGAAAATCATATGGACATGTTGGTTCCAGTAGTCACTCTTGAGACCGCACGTGAGTCCCCGTGAGCTGAATTAAAATGAATTATTGCACTGTTTTTAGAAGTGCAATAATATAGATTGTAATTCAGTCACCTATTTTCTAAATACTAGTCATATGTAGTCTTAAATAAATATAATTAAGCAAATTGTGTTTTTAAATAAATCCCAATGCAATCAAACACAAATTAACGTATTTACGCATTTTGAAAATTACGCAATTTGAAAAATCTCATTAGAACGGGAATGAGGTCGAGCCAAATCTTACGACATATTGCCGGGGGGGGGAGAGGGAGTCGAAAAATCGCCAACACCGCCACACGTAATTTATGGACGGCCCTTTACTTCAAACAGTTGAAACATTTTAAAAGACGCTTTGACACAAAAGCAAACCGCTAGCCGGACAACACTAACCTAGCGCAGGGCAGTAACCCCAAGGAACTTATGTTCTCATTCGAATACAATCGAATTTCCTGGATTCATTTTGGGAGTGATGCCTGAAAAAATAGTGGAATGGAATGATATAGTAGTTGTAAAAGTAGTAGATTTATAATGATGGGAAGACATTAGCGCTAGTTAATCAATTATCTGACTTTTCGCCAGTACAACGCATTAAACACATATTATTAAATATCTACAGAATAAAGTAGTATTAAAATAAAGTAATTATATTGTTACTTATCATTTTATCGATAGCTTCGTGCGCTAGATGAATGCTGCAATGGAGTAAGTACAGTCAGTTCGGGGGGCTGGTGAAAAGCCCGCTCGGAAGCAGCGCGGGTGAACTTACCGGGCGGAGCAGCGCGGCGCGCGTCGGCCGCGAGGGTCGTCCAAGTGGCCGCGGGCTGGGTAATCCCGCCATGCAAATGGCGCCTCGTGCCCGCGCCGCGGGGCCTCGGATGACGAGCACAGTCCATCTCCCGCGCCCTCAAGCCCCGCCGCCAACGCTTCCTCCCCACGCTTCCCCCTCCCCGCCTTCCCCTTCCGGTGCCAAACTGCTTCCTTCTCCCCGCCACTTCTCATTACCCCTTTCCGCAATCTCCTCTCCATTTCGTCACTTCGCTTCCGCCTTCTCCGTCGTACGTCTTCGCCACGCCTTTTCCTTTCCTCTGCTGTCCTTTCATGCTCCTTGTCTTTGCCCCCTTTATTGTTTCCACCTCACATGCATGCATCGGCCCGCTGCTTCAGCTGCCAGTTGCCTTATTCGGGTCGCCACGGCTCCTCTCCACTTCCGCCATTTTATCCCTTGCCTCCGCCGACGTGCAGTCGTGACCACCCGCCGCCTTCGGGACAGCGGATTAGGGGCTCCGAGTGGCCGCCGGCTGACTAATGGGCGGCGGAGCGCCGTCTCAGCTGCCGGGCCCTTTCTAGTCCCACCCTGCCCCCTCCCCACCCCTTCCGCTCATCCCCGGCTGACCCCCACCTCTCCCCGCCACGCACCATCTCACTCAGTCCCTCCCTGTCCCGTCCCGCATCTCATCTCCTCGCCTGACCCCATCTCTCCCGCCCGTTCCTCTCTGCCCCGCCCCCTTCCCCCCTCTCTTCCTGCCCGCCCTCCCCCCTCCCCCCCCCCCCCCCTCCCCCCCTCGCCCCACCCCGCCCCGCGTTGCGGTGCGCTGCCTCACACTCATTCACCACTGAGATGAATGCGGCTACCTCTTTCGCGTCCTTGCAGAAGTTTGTTGCTGTATGAGCGCGATGCTTTACTTTCGTTATGAAGATAGGCAAGCCTAGGTAACCCTCGCATGTGATTCAACTGCATTTTTAATTAAAACTCCAAAATGATAATGCATATGTGTCATATAGATAAAGACTTATAAGTTTCAATTGCAATAGCTTATGATTTAGTCATGTGCGATCAATTTAAAACATCAATAACAATTGTAACATTATGTTTCCAATTTACATACGTTCACTTATTTAAATCGGTATATTTGTGACGCTTCCCAATGAAGAAAAGCTTTTTGGTAGATTTATGTGTAGATTGGATTTTTTAATTACTAGCTTTTGGCACGCAATTTTTCAATAGATGACTGGTTTGTTCATTCAATGTTCAGAAGAACATTGTATGAGACTTGTGCGTAAATTATTACGTCTTCCACACTTCTCTTCCCATTAAATAATTTTAGGTTTATTCTTTTTCTTTCAGTGAGAGCTCTCCATAACTGTTCAGTTGACAGAACTATTAAAAGCGATTGAAAGAGAACTGAAAATATATACTTTTCTTTGTAAAAGCGTGCGAGATACCTTAATGCCCGATTAATAGCCTCCTTTGAAGTCATTGTTTCAATTTGATTGCATCTTCAACTGCGTGCATAGTACACGTACTTTGCTTTGAATCGTTTTGAATGTATCCCGACACGAAGAGAATCTTTGAATAAGAGATAGGCATCCGACATGGAAAGTCCACCTCCACGGTGCTTTTAATCGAGCTACTAAATGCATGCGCGCGGGCTTTGTGCTGCGGTGACTGAGACCTATAAGAAAGCATCGGAACATCGCAGCATCGTCTTGTCAGATGCGTAAATCGTAGGAATTGCGATGTAGGAGGTCGTGGCAATAGCAGACCCCCCGCCCAATGCTCTTCTTCTTGCTGCTAATGGAGACATTATAGAGGGCGTCACAAGGAAGCGGGCTCGACGAAAAATGGATGCTCTCTTCACCCTTTGCTCCCTCTCCTGCCTTGCCATCGACGACTTCCCTCCGCACCAACAATCTGTGTATGCTTTTACGTCTTTGTTCAAGGTCGTGTTGCTTTGTTAGCGCTACCCTTCTGATTCGCGGCCATTTTAAATTCTGGGACTCCTCTTGTTTCCGGTAACTTTGGTTGTTGAAATTTGTATCCAACTACCTCGTTTCCACCCCCCCCTCCATTTCTCATCGCACTATTCTACCCGACTGTACTTTCTAGTTTTCGTTTCCTCGACGTCCACTCCCATCTTCTTCCTCACCTTTCGTTGTATCTAATTTCCTCCGTCCATTCCCCGCCGCTTCATTCTGCACAGTTTGCATCGTGCCGTCGTCGCCTGTCGACCGGCAGCCAACTGCTCGGGACCGTCATAGAGCCCTGTAAAGGCGCTTTACAGCTTCTCCCAGGCAATCGACGCCGGCGTCCAAGTGTTTTCTCTGTTTAACGGCCGCGGCCGGCGCGCGCTCAACAGGAGGCTGCGCTTTATGAACGCGCGCTTCTGCCCCCGCGGGAGGGGGGGCGGGGAAGGGAGGGGCAGGTCGCCCTTCTGCTCCAGGTGCCCCGCCCCCGCGTTCCCTGGGCCCCGGGCGCTTCTGCATTCCCGGGCCGTAAAGGGCGAGACGTGGCCGGTGACCTGCTTTGATGCCTCGCCCCCGCTCCGCCTTCCGAACACGCTGAAGTAAGGCAGCTACGCTGTAATCGGCCTCAAACAATCTCAAAGCAAGAAGAAGAGGTGACCTGGCGCTCTTTGTTAACTCTTGCCGTTGTGCTGAAGTGGAATCTTTTAAATTATATTTCACGTTACACTTTGTTCAAATGAAAATCCAGATCAAAAATCCATTTGCGCCCTCTATGGGCCCTCACGAACTACAATATCTTCTCTCAAGGCGTACAAGAAATAAATATTATTTTTTGACTTTATTTGTGTTAAAGACTCGTAGATTTATGGAATGAAAGAAACAAAGGGCATGGGCACCATTATTTAGTTTTCCCTCAATATCCGAGTACTAAAATAGGGCAATATAGAACTGCGGCGCTGGACATTCATCTCTGAGCATCAGGATTCATATCGTTTCATATGTTGTTTGTGGCGAGTCGAATATATAGATTTACATTTAATTAATCGGAAATTGTAACGAATATTATACAAATGCTCCAGACATCTACCACTTTTATTACTACTTCTACCGGGAGATCAGTATAAAACGCAACCCTGCTGCTCAAGGCACTGAGAGAAAAGTAAAAGTTTTGCAACACTGCGTCTGAGACAGCTCCTTCGACTGCATTTCAGCGACACTTCATTCTCCACCACCCCTTCCTGTCATGTGGGTCATACCTGCTCAAACCAAAACAGACCGCGTGTTCATTCCTAGTTTCCTTCTTTCACAGTTAACTTACGATGCGCCTAAGCGAAGAGCAACGCAGTTTTGTGGTGGAGGAGTATTTCCGAACGCAATCTTTCAAAGAGTGCGGGGCAGCTTTCAGAGAAAAAATTTCATCTGAGTCTATTCCAAACAAGAGTACCATATTTTGGTTGGTGAAGTGCTATCATGAGACAGGAGGTGTGCTTGATTCATTGCATTAAAAAAAGATTGGAGTATGGGTGCCATTTATCGTCGCAGATTAATTGGTCTGTTGTTTTTCAAAGAAACAGTAACGGTGGATGCTTGTCAGAATAGATTGAGAAATTATTTTTTATTATATTTGAAGTAGTTAATTTTTTTAAAGTAACTTTATTCAATAATAACAAACATTTGATCTGCGAATCTCATTTTATTAATATTTATTTAAAACTGGAAAGTATAAAACATACATTTCTGGAGAATATGTATATTGTTATGAAACTAAAACAAGCAAAATTTACTATTAAATTTACCTCAATATATATTTTACATGGCAAGTTTATTTCACTTTTAAACAATATACGAAGGAATCGTCGTTCTTGACAATTCAATTTTCTTTCGACGCCAAACAAGCAGGCGCGTGGCTTTCTTTTTCAACTCTGCTGTCACCTGTTCTCCTCCTCAGGGTGGTGTTAGTGGGAGAGGGGATTAAGCGTACATCTCGTCAGTTTACCTGCATGAAACCACCAGCCGCTATCCGACTCGCTCAAACATGGTTGCCAGCGCATTTCCCTCTGCCTGCTGTGGGTTGCGTTTTATACCCGGCACTACTACTACGACGACGACGGCTACCGCTACTACCACTTGTACTTTTACTTTTACTTCTGGACAGCAAACGGAATGAGAGGAAATAGATGAAAGACTGACGAAATCCGGAGTCATGGGACCTGGATTTGAGTCGTGATTAGTGTTGGTAGAATTTAGCACTTTAAGTTTTAACAAATCGCATTGTGAAAACAAATCTATAGCATTATACCATTTTATAGTATTATAAAAATTAAGATTTAGCCTTTGTTGAGAAAATTATTTGTAAGAAACGACTCTTTCTGTTAAAAAATGTTGTTGCTTTTTAGATTTTCCCATTGACCCTATAAAGCGTAAGATGAGTCCAATGGACTCGCAGCCTTCTGTAATTCAATACTATTACTTTACTGTAATACATTTTATTCTGTTCTTAACAATATTCCTAAAGATCTATCAGATTCACCTCGTCATAGTTTCGAAATGCATTTTGGATTGATTTTCATTTCTTTTTTGATAAATAAGCTCTTTTGTGTCGTAAAGGCACAAGGTGTGTCCACTGGACTCATGTGCTTTGATTTACTGTTTAGATAATGCCAGTGTAATTTAATTTACTTGTCTTACAACGGTATCATTATTATGCACAGCGGACCGTATTAACGGGATATTTTATGAATTTATTGTTGAAATAGTGTTCGGCGAAAATTTGTTTGCAGTCTGCAATGTACCGTTTCATGGGTGTTGTCCATATTGACAATATATGAGCTCCAAACCTAACAAATATGGTATGACAATATTTTGGATTGTAATGGCAAAACATATTCCCCCAAAAGTCATTGCTTATCTTGGAATAGAAGGGCACACTAAAACAACAAACGTGAGTCATTCTGTTGTGTAATATGGTTCAGTAATTTCATAAGTAACAAAAATATAACTTGCAATCTTTTTTTCTGTCTGGAACTAAGCAAAGGTTTGTTGAAGTGGTCTTACTGACGTTGGCACTGTCAGAAAAAACAAAAGATTTGTCCCGATAGAATTTCTGCCTGATAGAAGAGAAAAAGAATCTTCATTGTTTGGTTTCAACGGTAAGCACATTGTAGTGATGTATGTTCCTGAAAAGAAGAAAGATGTTTTAGTTTCAAGTATGCATCATTGCAACACAACTGTAGCAGAAAGAAGTAACACGCTAGATAGTATTTTATTTTACAACGGAACTAAAGGTGGCGTTGATACCCTGAATTAGAAGGTTCATGCGTATTTATGTAAGAGAAGACAAACAGATAGCCCTTGGCACTCTTCATTAATCTGATCGATGTATGTGGGGTTGCCACTTTTATCACGTGGACAAGTTTGTACTCGCATTGAGTTTACATCTGCATGCTATATTGATGGCCTTGCCATGATCACACAAGTTCAGGATGCTGAGCAACTTCCCACTCATTCAAGCATGAAAATAAATAAAATGTGTTATTTGCCCGATCCTAAAAGACGAAGAATGCAGTGACAAAGGTGTGACTTATGTCAAAAGACTGTATGTGATGAACATTCTGTCAGCCAATGAAAATGTCTTCAATGTACAAAAAGAAGAAAACTAACTTTTTGTTCCTGAAACACTGAGTGATCAGAACTCATAAACATTCTAAGTTTGTATAGAGAAGATTTGAAAAATTTTGTTTTTTGAATATAATTTTTTAGTTTCTTTTATCTCTCCCATAGATATAAAAAGTCCCTTCGTGAGGGCGAAAATGGAAAAAAAAAACAACAGAAAAATAAATCGTAGGAAGTCATGGATCTGAAACAAATTGAAGAAAAATACTTTTAACAATGTAATAGTCATATAAATTATCAAATTCCATTTTTAAACATCTTATATATAGTGTTGTCCATGAGTTCACTGGACTCACCTTACGCTTTTATGATGATGCAGTACCTTACGCTTTTAGGATTAAAAAATAGTATTAAAACACAACATTCTTTTAAAAAAATTGTTAAATGAAATCAATGTATACAAAAAGCTATTGTCGATGTGTAACACAATCAGTGGGAAATTAACTGAGAGCATATTTCAATGTTGACTTCCTTTAACCTATTTTTTCTGTCAGTAACAAACTATATTGACTGAAAATCGTTCAGCTTCTACTTTGTTGGTAGGTGATCAGATACTCATGACAGTTACTTGGGTATAACTTTTGAAATTTACTTTGCTTTGCCACAGAATTTGTAGGCAGTCAACAATTTCATTTTCTTTAATATTACGTCTGCGCGTGGGCGTAGGGCCTTTCTTCCCTTTACATTTTCTTCAAAATCGATATTCCTCATCGATCTGAATGAGCTCGAGGATTTGGGAATTTCAAACGGATATTTTGATTGTAGAGGATGCATCACATAAAGCCTCAGAAACATTTTCAACATTTTCTCTAAAATGGTACCAAATTTTTTGAACAAACTTTGTCTGCAGGTAGCGTAAAGGACATTAAAGAGAATGATGCAAGTTTCATGTTCGTTGAAATTGAACTATGCAATTGGGGGGGGGGTTCTTCGTACAATTATAATATTGAATTTAGAGATTTTTTCCTTAATTAAATCTGTTCCTTAAAAATGGATCTTTAAATAAGTTCGTTCAATTTTCGAAAATATGAGTCGTTTTCGTGTAATTTGGCGCGAAATAGGCAATTTTTAAAAAATGACAATTTTCTTGACAAAAACCTCTCCATTTTTCCTTTAAAACTTTTCTATGGATAGAAGGGGTTGGTTAAAAGAATGGCGCTGATCTCATTTTCGTTGAACTCTGAATTTTCGAAATTTGCGAGAAAATTTGAAATAATGCGAGAAAGTATAGTAGTGATATTGTTGCACCACTAGTTTATTTTTGAAATCTAATTGTAGGAGAGGTGAGCGCCGACTTGGCCGTATTTTGTCGGGTTAGTTTCGTAAATTTTTCGACATTTTTAGCTGAGCAATTTTGAATTTGTTAAGTATTTTTAGACCGATTCGATGGGAGGGTTCAGTCTACTCTGCCCTGCTTGCCCGGGTAAATTCTAATGCTTTTGGCCCGAATTCGCCCATTATACTAAATTCCACTTTTGTTTTATATTTTGAGTCTGTTTAAGATTTTGTCACACATTTGATTCCACTTTTTTATGTAATACATTTAATACTTCACATTGTTTATAATATGACGTCAAAAGGCGCTCAAAGTAACAACTCCATTAATTTTTAAAATTAAAAAATTAACTCGTTGACGCTGTACTCAAATGTGCCAATTACAAATGTTCAGATACAATTTCAACTAATTCCGTGTGGAAAGTGAAATTAATTAGTTATTTAAAAAATTAATTAATTAGTTCACCGAAGAACTAATTAATAAAACTAAAATTAATTGAAAAACAGCGAGTTAACGGCTATTGCTTAGGAGTTGACTTTTACAAACTAAGTAAAACGCCGAAATTTTCAAATGTAATACTACCCCTAGATACTAAGTAATAATAAAATGTACAAATTACATGACTATTTATTTACTAATTCGGTAATATTATCCGTATAAACTGTGCCTATTCGTTTAGGGGCGGATTTTGATGACCTAAAACATCGCCAAAAATCAATAAAATGCTTTAAAAATGCCCTAAAATCAAATCAAAATGACTTATCAAAACCAATTTGGATGAACAATTTAAGGTGCTGCATACGTTACTGATGTAATCGATTCTTCTTCCATTCGTTCGAGTGAACTCAGCTTGCAAATTTTGGTTTGGACTGTTCTTTTCCAGGAAATCTCTGTCTTTTGTTATCCCGAAATCGGCCGAATCGGCAATGACATTTCAAGAATCACGTATTCCCAACGGCTGTCAAAACAATTTCTGCGCGAACAAATCGAATAGGTTACTGAGTAATTCTGTGAAGAACATTTGTTGCATTTCGTAAATATCATTTGAAGCAAGTACCATTAAAAATGACTTTAAAATCAATGAAATCAGCAAAAAATTCATTAGAAATTGAAAAAAAAAAAAAATAATGACATACAAAAATTGGTCATTTCCTTTTGTCGTAACATAAAATGAATTTCTGTACTAAATGGCATTGTTCTAAAGTGAAAAGAAACAAAAGGACATTTGATCGTCCCCTAGTTATCACCATACATTTTTAAATTTATTTATACGTTATATATGTCATTTTATCAGAGATTTATCATATTTATCAAAATAGAAAGATTTTATTACGTAAGGCTAGTGGTTTCTCTCAAATTCGCCAGACTTTACAGCAAAAACTCGCTGTAAAAAGCTTAAACTTCCTTCTGAAATATTTCTTCAGTGCGGTTAACCCCGTGCGTAAAATATTCTTAGTATTCACTTGTGAAATGAAGTAAAAGCTCGGTTTTATTCACGTCATTTTAAGTAAAGTCTGAAAAAATAAGTTCTTACGAAGATATTAAGCATTTGTAAAAGCTATATTTAAGTGTTGTTCACCAAAAAGTACGTATTTACTTCAAAAGCTTCTAGTATAAGCATTTATTATCTTTATTCACATGTCCCAATGTCTAGCGCAACTGCTATGTTTCGGAGCTTCTGCCATCTTGAAACTGTACAAACAACTATATGTAAATCCATTCCTAAAAGATCAATGATGAATTAAAATGATCCAAAGCGAAGCTCAAATACCTTCTCCTGTTGACTGGTACTGTGTTGTCTGATGAAAGGTTGTAATGTGTTCCAGGTGCCGAAAAACACATCCCGGTCCAGTAGTACACCTCAGCGACAGTCCTCTGGACGCCAGTAAGGTAAGTAATTTCTCGTGCATAAAAAACAAACAATTTTCCATCAAAACATGAAAGCTCGTTTTTAAAGTACACTACGCTACAAAAGTTTTCTTTTTTTCTATCCACCTTGCTCATTTTTAGTTTTTGATTATTTTTTGTCAAAATACAATAAAGAAAACTGCTTTTTCGTCCAGAACTGAAATGTTTAGTATATTTGAAGAGAGAAACACCATAATGCCATAAAAATAATTCGTTGAAAGTCGTGAAAGACTTCTTTACTACTGATTTATCTAAAGTAAAATTATTAAATTTAACTTGGTTATAGCAAATTGTATTTATTTATCTCCTGCAGGCCACGTTTACGTTTTCCGAGAAAATGATATCGAAACATTCACATAATTTCGTAAACAAACCAGTAATACGTAAAACTTTCATGATTATAGATCAGATTTCTACAATATTTGCAAGCAAACAATTGGTATTTAGGTGTCTGTGAGGGGGAGGATATCTTCTTCCGGGAGGCAAGTATGCATCTCACAAGGGACCCTTCAGCATTGCTGAAAGGTCAAACTAGGTTCTGATTTTTCTCTTGTTAAAAAATATTCACTATTTATATGACCTGTGAAAAAATTAGCTGTCGTTTTGCACTGGAAGTTTTAAATAAATAAATAAATAATTTGGTCAGTATTGGCCGCTGTTTTCGCTAACACCTAGGACAACCCTTGCTGCAGCGAGCAGTGTGACCACGAACGACTCACGTTTGTACTGTCATTGCTCGCTAGGCAATGGAAAGTAATTTTCACGAAAGAGCATTAGGGAATGGGGCTAATTGATATTCATTAAATGGGATTAAATTACAATTTTATCACTAGTATTTTACGAGATATTGTGATAACTTTGGTTTGATTTTGTTTTTGCAAATAGAACAATGCAGCTCGTTGCGTGTATTTTGTAAATGTATATTCCCACCTGAGATATAGCATAATATTCTGAGGAAGCTCATTTTTTAGTGTCCAGACATTTAGATTGCCAAAGAAAATTACCCGAACAATGAAAAAATGCTATCCACGTGATCCCCGCAAGCCTCTTTTCATTGGGCTTGGAATCTTACCATTGCCTTGCCTATTTATTTACGAATATGTAGTATTTGTCAAAACTGACTTACTTAACGGTGGGAATGTATTTTCATGTAATACTGATATTTATAGTTACAACACTCGTCGTAGAAATCATGTTCAAGAAAAATAATGTTTACTTTACCAAAACAATGATATAGTATAATGAATTAGTTTACATTTGCATTGTATATTTTTTTAAAAAGACTTAATATATCTGTAACAAGTAATGTACTTCAGCTTCCGGGTCAATGACCTCCATCTCGATCGTGTTTTTGTCCAGTTTCCCAGATCCATTGAGCAAATGCTGAGATGGCCCCTGATTTGCTTCTGGACGTAAATGTAGCTTTACTATGCGCACGTTTTTGAGCTTTCCATTTGCTTGTAGTGGAGGTAGAGCTTAGGGTTAGTTTCTGTTTTGTTAGCAATATAGAAAAATCAAATCTGTTCGTTCGTTTACCGTTACAAATAAGTTTTCTATAATTCGGAAACGAAAATAGTTTTTGAAATGTTAATCTCTCGCTTTTTAAAATGTATTATTATTATTATTATTATTATTATTATTATTATTTACTATTATTTTTTTCATATTTCAACTATTAATAGTTAAATTGTTGGGAAGGGATTCTGAAACTCATGAAAGCGTGCGCAGATGATTTTCTCCCCCATACGTCACATACAGTTTTTGACTGATTTTGACTAAATAAATAAATAATACATATTTTTAGTCTATCATGACTAGCGTAAAAAGGCGAATCCAATGATATACAATGATGATTTTAATGTTTTTTTCCTACTCGTTTAATGGATGTTTTGAATGTAACATTCCACCACACAAGGTCACTCAGCGCTCCTCCAACTAATACGCGCTCGGGCAAGGAAAGCGGAGCACAAAAAAATCAAAATTTCTCCAAAAATGCTTATCTAACATATTACAATATTAATATCATCAGATTCGTCCTTTTACGCTCGTCATGATAGACTAATTTATATATAGTTCCATTTGAAAAACGAACCAAGTAACCTCAATATTTTGTAAAATACAAATTATAAAATAGAAATGAATACATGTATCAATTAGCCCCATTCCCGTGTACACTCCATGAAAATTGCATTTCAATAACTTCAACCGTTCAAAAACTGCAGGAGGGGCAAAAGTTACGTGACTCAACCTGCAAATTAAAATAAACGATAATGAATATCAGAATTAATTGGCGTTGCTGACGGCACCTAACAACAAGATTGGGGGACAGTTTTTACGTGAAGGGAAGAAGGAAGAAAGAAAGAAAGAAAGCATCGTCGAGAAAATGTCTGTCTAGTGTACATGTCGTGGAGACGCATGGACGACAATGAACTACTTCAATTTAATATCTTCTATGATATACTACTCGTAGGCCAGTTTCCAATATTGTCTTCGAAATCTAAGATTCACTCAATATACAATTGATGAAACTAAATTTTAAATTATTGTAAACATTTATTCATCATAACTTTTTAATACATTTATATTTTTTATTTATCTATTTACGTCAAAAACAGTTAAAAACTTTGTTTTTAATTTAGTTTGTTAATATTTTAATGTTTTAGTGTAAGACCGAATAAAAGGAATTATTCCAGCAAATTTGAAAGAAAAGAAACAATAGCAGCGAAACTTAACACTAACCTGACATCCTCTACCCACATGTAGGCATCCTAACGCTTCCTCTTACCCCTCATCCGACCCTCTTTAGCGTTACGTAACTTGAGGACGTCCCCTTAGCTGTGTGTTCGCTGCCGTGAATTGGAGCTCAAACCCATGATTTGCTTCAGGATGTAAATGTAGCTTCACTATGTGCACATTTTGTTGAGCTCTCTTTTTGCTTGTAGCGGTACTAGTCTTTAGGGTGATTGGTACTATTTTATTAGCAATGCAGAAAAATCAAATGTGAAGTTCGTTTACCGTTACAGATAAGTTTTCTATAACTTGGGAACGAAAATATCTAGTTTTTTGAAATGTTAACCTCCCATTTTTAAATTTATTATTATTATTATTATTATTATTATTATTATTATTAATTTTTTGAAATTTTTTCATCCTTCAACTATTAATAGTTACATTGTTCGGAAGGGATTCTGAAACTCAAGAAAGCGTGCGCAGATGATTTTCCTCCCCATACCTCACATGCAGTTTTTAACTGTTTTTTTTTTTTTTACTAAATAAATAAATACCCGTAGGAGCGTTTGTTCTTTCTGCAGACATTCTTTCACTCTCTCTAGGCAGGACTGCACAAACCACGCGTGAATGACGATTTCCTTCGTGAAAAATGTGGAACTTTCATATTTTTTTCAATAACTGTGGGTGAAAGCAGCTAATTTGTTCACACCATATAGAAATAGTGGATAAAAAATATGCTCTTGTTGGAGGGCCCCAGTCAGTCGAAGCACCCATTTCCATCACCTGTACAGTTGAGTTCTGATGTCTCCGGCTCTGTGACGTCATGCCATTTCGCTGTGTCAGTCGCAGAGCGAAGGAGAGGGGGTGGAGTGGCGATACAGAAAGGAAGCGACGGTAGGGAGTGGGGGAATAGATGGACACTACTATTGAGTTAAATACATTGACCTTACCTAATCATTGTCCACCGATGAACTATCGCTATTTTCAGTGTCTTCACACTCGATATCCGAGTCCATATTTATAACAAAACTGTCTATAATATCGGGCACTAGACCGTCCCTCCCCCAGTATTCATTTTCAAGTTTCATGACATGAGCGCAGTAACCCTTCCAGTCTTCAATAGTGATAGCCCAGTTTGATATCGCTCAGTATCACTCATCATCATCAATCAGCAATCAGGCTATCACTAAATATCTATTGACCCCAATAGATATTGAGTGACAGCCCAGTTTGTAAGCTCTAACAAGTTTGTTGTCGACATGTCCCCAGATACAGGTCTTTCCTTTATAAGTCTCTTAATTTTTGCCCTTGCCATTTCAATGGGATTCAGTTCACACATGTAAGGAGGAAGGCGGATGACAGATTGACCCCTACTGGTAAAGTGCTCATCAATTTTGTATGTCTTGTTCTGAGGTTTTAGTTGCAGAACTAGTGGGTATAATTCAGGCTTCCTCAGGGTTTCATTAACATGCGTTCCTTTTGTATTCAACCATTGAATCATGTCGCGCTTTAATGCTTATGCAGTTGGGGTTGTATTGGCTAACACATTATGATATGGAGAATTATCAAGAACAATTAATGCCTTAGAAGGCAGTTTTTGAAATAATTTTTCTATCACCCACTTTTCAAAATTTTCTTGATTCGTCTGACTATGGTAGTCGCCTGATGCAGAACCAACTTTGAAAATTAGTTCTGCGTCATTAATGAAACCATTGTTTCCACCAGCATTAGTCTAACTGATGCGCTTATATTTGCTGTTATACCTATTATATATCATGCTGCCAGCACTTTGTAACTACCAAGCTGTTGTCAATCCATGTTACGCCAATATACACTATTTCTGGGTCTTGTTCCCTTAACTTTCTCATTTGCAGGAGATACCTTGCTCTCCAATCTACAATGTCTGCTCTCTCGACCAACACTTTTCGTTTTGAATTACAGTTCTTCCAACTGAATCCCATCTGCTTCATCAACCTCCATAGTGACTTTTCTCCCCAAGGAAAATTAATATTTTCTTTTATTATTGGCAGCATTTTTGATACCGTAGGCACTTGCACTTCACGGACATAAAAGTTGAAGACAGCATTTCTGATAACGCACATGTCAAATTCATCGATTTTCACGGCGTTGTGACGAGTCACTGTTCTTTTCTTACCAGGTGAAATTAGTCATCTGTCAGCACTTGTTTCATTTCGTGTAGTATTTTCTTTACGAATTGTTTTAATACTAGTTACTCCAACACCAGTGTATGCCGCTCCTCTTTCTGTGGCTTTTGTCAGAGGAACTAGCAGATGATTTGGTCTCTTTTCTTTATCACATGTATCAATTACACTCGCTATGATCTCCTTCCCTTCACTATGAATTGTCGAATTCGATTTTCTCTTCGCCATTTCGCATCTAACATTCGCACACTCTGAAATCTCCGCATCAAAACTGAGCTGATGTTTGCAAAACCAAGGCATTGACCAAGCACGGGCTGGCCCTTTCCTACAGCCCATGTATGACTCACGGACGTCTGTCAAATCCTACAGCCCATCACCTTATCGCGCTCCCTTCACCCCGCGAAGAAACTTAGACCACTCTCACAGGGCCGGAGAACTCGGAACCGAACTGTTGTGTATTATAGTCGATTACACCGGCCTGCGTTGCTTTTGCCGTACGAGATTAAACATGAGATTAGGCTGAATTTTGGAATACTTAATTCAAATCTCCAAAACATTTTCATGTCGTATGGAGCGAGGTCAGTGAAAAAATTGCGTCTTCTTTCTCAAACCAAAAATTGCAACGGTTTAGAACTTCGCTTATGCTACAAAATACCAGTGGTACTAAAGCAAAACGAACTTTCTCGCATTAGTAACATTTCATAATAACCGCGATTTCTGCCATTATTAACACATCCCAATCATTTGTGAAACTAATTAGAAATTGTAGAACATTAGGTGCGAAAACTAATTTTTTAACACTAATAAGTCAACACTAAAAACATTTGAAACTGCGTTTCATACATGTTCCAACAAGGAGAAGGAGTCTCAGAATTTCCAACTGCCGTGTTGTCATTGGACATGCGGCATTGTCGTATTCCAATCTTATACCATCTCGAATACACTCGCAAATAGAGCGAGGTATATTCGAAAATTTGCAAAATTAAGCTAAACCACTCACAAATTTAAACAAGCTTTCAAGTGACTGAAACGATGTAGGGGATAACATGTTGATTCTAAATTTCTGAAAGTTTATAGTAACCTGTAAAAGAAACTAAACATATAAATTGCAAAAATTTATTTGATTGAGTCGAATTGAATACTTTTTTTAAATGTGTGTGGTTAGTTTCTTCTTCCTGCACATGGCATCACTTTGACTAATTCCTCAAACTAACATGCACGCGTAATAAAAATAGTTGCACCCTGAATGAACTTATTCAAACTTAAGTAAATTAAGATCCACCCAGATATTCTGAAAATTACGTTGAAGATACGCTAAACGAGTGGTGGCTCATGCTTTGGTGGCACGGTTGCACCCCCCACCCACCCCAGATAATCGAAAAAAAATTCTATAGACGCCGGAAAGTTATGGCGTGGTCATAATGGGCAATGAAAAAGAATTTTCTAGCATTAAAACAAAACATTATCTTTGAGCTCTAATAAAGAGAGCATTAAAATAATGTTTATTTATTTATTTATTTATTTATTTATTTTACGTCAAAAAAACAGTTAAAAACTGCGTATGACGTGCTATGGGGAAAAGTGAATTGTGTGCACATTTTCAAAATTCTGTGATCCCTACACTAAGTCATATACTACTTAAATTTTGAATTTTTGAAAGGGAGAAAAAAAACAAAAAACTCCCATGTAGTAAAATTTATTTTCAAGGATAAACAAGCAATAAATTTTGAATTTGAAAGGGAAAGCAATAAAATTTTGAATTTTGAAAGGAAAAAAACAAAAAACTCCCATGTAATAAAATCTATTTTCAAAGATAAATAAGCAATAAATTTTGGCTTTTATTACTTCCTGCCGCGACAACATGGAAACGATAATTTGAATAATTGTATTTCCCACTGAATTCTAGAAGACGTGCACAGAAAATGAAGTTACATTTATGTCCAGAAGCAAAACAAGGGGCCATCTCAGCATTTGCTCAATGGATCAGGAAACTGGACGAAAAACCTGATCGAGATGGGGGTCATTGACCCGGAAGCTGTAGTACAATAGTTGTTACAGGTTGTTTATACTCATTTATACAGTCCCAATGGTAAATAATGCATTATGTATCATTGTTAAAATTAATGTTCCTTTTCTTGTGATGCTCAGTATAGTCTCTAATTGTATAGAAACAGTTATGCAGCAGAAACGATTTCACTTGGGATTTAAACTTTTCTATTGAATTTAATCGTTTAATGTCATCTGGCAAAGTGTTGTAAAATAATGTACATGTATTGTATGTGAATTTTTTGTAATGAGCTGTTGATACTGTCACCTGATGAATATATTTCTACGTCGAGTGTTATAGTAATAGACTTCGGCATTTTCTGAAAATATATTCCGCCCTTGAGCAAGTCATTTTTACAAAACCACTGATTCGTAAATAAAAAGACACGGTAATGGTAGAATTCCTAGATTAATGAAGAGAGGCTTACATGAATCACGTGGGTGGGATTTGGTTATTATTCGTACAATTCGTTTTTGTAATCTAAAAGTCTCGGAGCTATAAGATGTATTTCCCCAGAATATTATGCCATATCTCAGGTGGGAATGAACATTCGCGAAGTATACACAACGAGCAGTATGAAGGCTGACTGAATTTGCAAGAATTTTGAACGCGTAGCATAATGAACTTAATTTTGTGTTCAATTCATTTAAATGGACGTTCCATTTAAGGTTTGACTGAATTGAGAGACCTAAAAATTTTGTTGCCTTAACATCAGTCAATGGTACACTGTTCATTTTCAATGGAGCACTCTAACTATTTAACGAACAATATACAACACGAATTAACTGTGTACTCATTCCCCAATGGCTTAGTTTTTTTCGACACATTAAAAAAATTGTGCAGTCCAATGCCGACACCTACAGGCCGTCATACTTGCGTTTCCCTGTTCCTCATAACACTGGCTTACTTGTCGAAAAGTTTTAGCTTTGAGCTTATCATACGTGGATTTTCTTGCTGGCTCTCGAAGTGGAATGGGACCAGTGACTTAAGTTCACTATAATCGAGGGTTCACTGTATCCCAGTTCACTATAACCGGAGTCGACTGTATTAGGTTCACCCCCTTCACCAAATGTTACAAACACTACCCTTAATCCTACTCTTTTCTCCCCCATACGTCACATACAGTCTTTGACTGTTTTTGAATAAATAAATAAATAATAACGCCACAACATCGTCGCCACAAACTTCAGGGATGCCGTGAATGATGAGCATTACTCAGTGCTGAATGATAGCGGGCTATTTCCAATTATGAGTTCCGCTATTGCCTTAAAAACAGCGAAGAAAGTTCGTACTCGAAAGCAACGTAGGCAGCGCCAATATTATCACGTTTGTTGTCGCACGTCACACGACCAGGAAACGTGGTTTGGAGGCGCGATTTCGATTTATGCCCGATTCCCATAGTTTTCAACGTGAGGTGCTATCACAGACCAAAGGTATGTTAATGAGTTCCTGAAAACGATAACAGTGTCGTTTGTGAACATACTCGCCGGCGCTCTATTTCAACATGACAACGCTAGTTCTCGTACCGCCTCCAAATCTAACATGACTAGCTCTGCCCAGACTAATTCCTGAACCATTTCCCTAGACCATTTCCTGAACGAAAATGTTTGGGCTGCAATAGAGAGTGCTAGTATAACTTTACCCTTACCTGCATACGAATATTCAGGAACTACACTTGAAAATTCAAGTCGAATGGAGTGGAATATCGCCAGATAGTATTTAGGGTCTACGACTCGATGTCTTGAGGTCGCGGGCAGCAGGAGAGAGGGCAGGCGAAGCCGCGGCTGTAGGAATATAATTGTACAGTTGTAAAGAGAGTTAAGTTTTGTTGTTTTTTGTATGATTTGTTATCTTCGTGTCTTATGTTGACGGAGAGGCCTCTCGCGGTAAATGGTTACGAAGCAAACGCGACCATACTTCTTGTAGATGTTAATGTCCATTAAAGGATGTTTTGGTTTTTTCTTTCAAAAATTGCACTTGGTTTTCATTTCGGGAAGCGTGGGAGCAACTAGGTCAAGAACTCCGCCTCCTAGTCCCCGACTTCTGTTACAGGAGGTATAAATAAAAAGTATCTTGCAAACCTTGAAGTACGGCCCGCCGCTCGGCGAACGCCACGTCGCCGCGCGCGTACCCCGTTGCGTCACAAGGAGCTGGCGCCCTAACAGGGGACCTGAAGGGTGTTCTAGGAATACCCATGGGGAAGTGCTTATTTAGGCATTTGTTATTTCTAGCACTCTGAGCACTGCATCCCACGCTTCTACGAATGGAAAACCGAAATGAGTTACAATATGATGTATTAGAATAAGCATTTATTTGTCAGTGGTTTGTAAATTGTGTGCGCGGTTTAAACGTCATCATGGCGGAAAAACACTCCGGCACGGGCTACGGGGGGGATGAGTCAGAGATTGCCGATGGTGTGAGCGAAAACCCGACAGTGGACAGTCTGGTCGCGATGGTAGAAGGGGTGACTTTGGACGACTCTGGCATGTCGGCCTAGAGACAGTCGAGGGCAAAGAAACTATGTCGACGGGGGCGGTGGTTAAGAAAAGAAAACTGAAGTTACGGGAGATAGATTAGGAGAGAGGGTCGATTTATTTAATTTGATGCGAGAGGTGATGGAAGGATTCGCGCGAACGACCGAAGAGAAAAATAAAATTATGTTCGGTGAAATTAAGCAGGTGTTAAATGATCAGATAGAGAAACAGAGTAGGGAGATTAAAGAAGTCAGCAGGATCAACGGTCGGATTGATTCCCTTGCAAATCAAATTGTTGCGCAGAACCAATCGATCGCTGACAGGTTCGCCGTGAGGGATAAGAAAATTGAAGAGAAGATGCGTCAAATGGGGGAAGACATGAATAAGAGCTTGCAGGGCCAGTACAATGCGGAAATTAGACGGCAAGACGCAAAAATTGAGGCGGTCGCAAATTCGGTAGGTGGCTGGATATCTGAGTGCCAGGACAAATTGGTCACCGGACTTGAGAAAGTCGAGGACGAGGTGAGGACTTCGCGGAACGCCTTAGAAGCAAAGGCCAAAGGAGAAATCCAAGCACGTGAACAAGGAATGTCTAAGCTGAAAGGTGATATCGAGGATATAAAGAATGCCAGGATTTCACCGGGAATAGGGGGCGGGTTCCCACATATGGCTATTCCTCCGTCTCTGCGGTTTTCAGGGGACGCTAAGGAAAATCCTTGCGCATTCATGCCAGCAGTCGAGAGGTATTTGTCGGTAATGTGTTTATCCGATAAATGTAAGACCCAACTGCAGGAGTTCTCTGGAGGAATTTAAGGTTCGTTTTTTTGAACGGTGTTGGAGCGAGGAGACACAAGTGAACTTTAAATTGAGCTTAATGAATAGCTTTTATACGCCGTCATCTGGAGGGTTGAGGGACTATGCGACAAAACGCATCATGGACTTCAGGTCATTGTCACCCCCCCATGTCGGACCGAGAGATCATCTGTATTCTCACCCGACAGTATCCGGTATCGATTCAAAACATGCTAAGGAGTGTGGGAATAACCGGTATCGACAGGTTTCAGAACGTGTTGGGCGGGTACGATTTGACGTTGGCCGGAATACCTAAGAACCGGCAAGAGAATATGATAAATGTTATGAAGGTTGAAATAGGCACAAACCAAGGAATGAGAGAAAGAGGGGAAGGAAGGGGCTGCAAGGAAGCAGAAGAAGGAAGAAAGGGATATTAAAAATCGGGATAGGGAAGAATCCTTCCGAGGCGAAGAAAAATTCAATGAAAGGGGATCAGTCGAGTGAAAGGGGAGGTAGTTTGAGAACAGGGGATAGTCGGGCAAGTACGAGTGGACGTGGCAGAAATTTAAACGCATAGTGTCTGTGTTGACTGGCGACCCCAATGCGGACACGGGTGATTTACCTTCTAACGAGGTCCCGATCAATGCGATGCATCCGGTGAATTATGAAGGGCAACCCTGGGAGCGGTGCAAGAGCAGCGTGAGGATGGTTAGGAAGTGCCCAGCGGTGCAGGTTAATTGTCTGGGAAGAAGCATAGAGGCGTTAGTGGACACGGGGTGTACCACGACGGCCATTAGTGAAGGATTTTATGAAGAATTGGTGGCTTCGGGGAAGCCGATCATGTGTTTACCAATGAACCGCTCCTACGTGATAGGCGCGACCCAAAAGAGATCGAGCCCTGTCACGAAGCAAGTTATGCTAGAGGTGGAAATTGGTGACATGGAGTATGAGGTAATTGCGTTGTTGGTTAAAAAATTGATGATTTTGGGGGCAGATTTCCGGACGAGTAACCATGCTGTAATTGACCTCGCTCGAGGAAGGATCCGATTAGGAAACCGTGACGTCAGTGTTGTTCGGGAACTTTATGACAACCCTGACCAAATTTTGCACGAACCAAGCAGTGGGAGCAACCAGGTCAAGAACTCCACCCCCACCCCCGGTCCCCGACTTCCGTTATAGGAGGTATCAATAAAAAGTATCTTGCAAACCTTGAAGTACGGCCCGCCGCTTGGCGGACGCCACGTCCCCGCCCGCGCACCCGGTTACGTCACAATATATAAGTGTGTGAGTGTGTGTATGCGTGCGTGTGTGTGTGTTTGGTGTGTGGGGGGTGTAAGACAGTGTGTTTGTCAGCGTAGCGTATGAAATGTTGTTCTACAAAATAATGTCAAATTGCAATCATTCCATGAGTTTTGCGTCTTACTTGCCTAACAAATAATTGCAAAATTATTTATCGCATTGAGTAAGGTTGAGAGGGGTCTCTTGCCTTTGATATACGTTAAATTCGTCTCTCTGAATAAATAGGTAAAAAACGAGTCCAACTTTTCTTCTTAGGGGTCGGGGTGTGGGATCATTCTTGGAACGATTGCCAGTAGCGTCCGGAAGGAGGGCAGCTGGGGCAACTTACCCCATACCTCTACTTAATTGGGGCCAAGAAATTTTCATTTAAAACATAACAAAAGTATTTACTTTTAATTCAAATTAACCGCTACACGTTATTTCTGTTGCATGGAGAGATGAGTTCTGTTTCTGTATGGGGCTGGAATTTTGATTCGAAGTAAGGAGCACCAGTGGATCTACTTCCCGAAGCCTCTTGGTTTTTTTCTCGGCGCCCCCAGGCGATTGTCTCAAGCGGCTAAGCTTACGGACCTGGCCACTGTCCTCAGCTGCTGATCGGCTTCGAGTCGGGGCAGCTGGTGCTGTGGGACTTGCGCACCAAGCAGGCCGAGATGCGCTTGCAGTCGGCCCCAAGCTGGCACCATGAAGGCAAGCAGTTCATGTGCTCGCACACGGACGGCTCGCTCACCACGTGGCCCGTGCGCCAGCAGCCGCGCCCTGTCAACGTGTCGCATCCCCACGGTGAGTGGCGCCTTGCGTGTCTCATTCTGCCGCTCGGCTCTCTCGAGTCTTTTCCCTCAACAGTATCCTCCGGGGAAGCGGGAATTTATTTACTTAATTGAGTATACAGCACACTGCTCCCGGCTTAAGCAGCCGAGAGAGAGAGGGAGAGGGAAGATGAAAGAGAAAAGGAGAGAGAAAGAGAGGGTGAGTGAGTGAGCGACAGCGTGAGCGAGTGAGCGACAGCGTGAGCGAGTGAGCGACAGCGTGAGCGAGTGAGTGAGCGAGGTGGTGAGCGGTGGTGAGCGAGCGAGTGAGCGAGGAGTGAGCGAGCGGTGGTGAGCGAGTGAGTGAGCGAGTGAGCGTAGTGAGCGGGTGAGCGAGTGAGTGAGTGAGCGAGTGAGTGAGCGAGTGAGTGAGCGAGGAGTGAGCGAGCGAGTGAGTGAGCGAGTGAGTGAGCGAGTGAGCGAGCGAGTGAGCGAGGGAGGGAGGGAGGGGAGAGGGAGCGAGGGATGGAGGGAGGGAGGAGCGAGCGAGCGCTAACTTTCCTTAATAGTTAACTAAAACTAACTTGATTTTACCTTATCTAATTTATTCGGTATTATGTAGCACTTTGGCTTAACCTACTTTACCAAAATTATTATCATTTTTCTTAATCCTAAGTAATAGTTTCTTAATGTTTTCTTGGTAACATTTTTATATTTAATTATTTATTTTCATTCATGCATCATTCATTCGTGTTTCATTACACACATTTCATAACCATTCACTCATCCTGCACTACACTTAGTACACAGTTCACCACGGCACTGACTTGACTCAGTGTCCGTGACGCTCGTGCTCATTGGGAGATGTGGCAGGTGGGGGCGCGGCCACGCGTCCCTCGGCCAATGGCGAGTCTTTCCCTCCGCATTCGGCTGCCTCCGTTTTCTCACACAAGATACCAAGTGTATCGTGGGGCACTGCGCGAAAGGTGAACTCTCTGGAGGTTACTCACGTTCTTACAACACGTCTCTTATCCCTTGTTGGGCACGGAGCGTATGGAGTAATCCTACGTTACCTCTTTGTCTCGTCAAATCACAGTCAGTCAATGCCTGTTCGGCCATGGGCTCCACGTCGTTTGTAACTGGGGTTCCCAGATTGTCACCTGACCGGCTCCCTTGGTGTCTCGTATTGCTTAACATCCGTCACTTCACGGAGCGGAGTTAAGTAATTCGCCTAACGACCCCTACGACTTCTCGCATCAGTGTTGGACTCAGGCAGAGGGGAGGCGTGGAGGCAATGACTCCTGCGGAGGCAATATTTACGAGTATTTTGTTATTTGATTCAGTTTATTCAAAACAATTACCATTTGTTGATAGGATCACGTCACACACAAAGAAGAATTTCCTTTATGAATATACTTTTTTTTCTAATTTCAGCTAACATTTTTTCGTTGTTTAAATTCAAAAATAATGGGAGGAGACGAACTGAAAGCCCCGCGCCCGAAACGTAACTTCTGGTTACGACCCTGCCTCACATTATCCGTTGCAATGTGGTCACTTTTAGCTAATTTAGGTGCATTTTTGCTTTGTAACCACTTCTTAGCCGTAGCTTTTGTTTGTTGTTTGCTTGTTTGTTTTCTTTCCTTTTTCTTGCAAATAAATGTTTGGTCAGTTCAGTTTTCTTTCGTTTTGTGCGGTTACTTCATTGTCCACTTTCTGACTCTGGCCGTTGCCTCTGCCTCGTTCTCAACCCATTTTCTTCACAATTTTCTTTTATCCTCCCTCTCTCCTCTTCTTCTTCTTCTTCTTCTCTTCTTCTTCTTCCTCTTCTTCTCTCCTCCTCTTCTTCCTCCTCTCTTCCTCTCTCTCTTCTCTTCCTCCTCTTTTTCTTCCTCCTCTTCTTCTTCTCCTCTTCTTCTTCCTCCTCCTCCTTCTTCTTCTCCTCCTCTCTTCTCCTCCTCCTCTTCTTCCTCCTCCTCTTCTTCTTTTTTTTCCTCCTCCTCTTCTTCTTCCTCCTCCTCTTCTTCTTCTTCCTCCTCTTCTTCCTCCTCCTCCTCCTCTTCTTCCTCCTCTTCTTCTCCTCCTCCTCCTCTTCTTCTCTTCTTCTTCCTCCTCCTCCTCTTCTTCCTCTTCTCTTCTTCCTCTCTTCTTCTTCTCTTCCTCCTCTTCTTCTCTTCCTCCTCTTCTTCTTCTTCCTCCTCTTCCTTCTTCTTCCTCTCTTCTTCTTCCTCCTCTTCTTCTTCTTCCCCTCTCTTCCTCTTCCTTCTTCCTCCTCTTCTTCTTCTTCCTCCTCTTCTCTTCTCCTCTTCTTCCTCTTCTTCCTCCTCTTCTTCTTCCTCCTCCTCCTCCTCTCCTCTTCCTCCTCTTCTTCATCTTCTTCCTCACCACTAGCACCACCATCACTTCTGCCATCATAACCTCTGCCACCACCACCACCTTCTGCACATACCCCCCACCACCACCTCCTCCACCTCTACTAACTCCACCACCATCACTACCACCTTCTCCGCATTTCTCCCCAACCTTGTACATTTACTGTTATTTTCTTCTTTGTCTTCCATACTTTTTTTCGCTCTTTCCATCCCCTCCGCTTATGCTCCAATGTCCTTTTTGAATGTATTTCTATTTTCTTATTTTTCACTTTTTTTTTTTTTTTTTTGTTTGGGTAATCTCCAAAATTTTTCTCTAACTTGCTTCCAGTTTTTTTACCTTGTATTGTATTGTTCATGGAAAATAATCTTAATTCAATCTATATATTCTCATTCCTTATCTCACCTTAAATTGTGCTTCCTTAAGAAATATGTGTAAATATTGCTCTTAGTTGAATACTTGAGTGCAATGGGAACAACAGTGGTGAAATACTTTGTTGAAGAAAAGCCCTTGAAAATTTGAAATTGCAAGAACAGCATACATTTACATTCAGAGCTCTCCTTCAATGGCCAGGCAATACAGTGCAATACAGCAATTCAGGCAATACAACTAAGAATTAAGGAATCAGTATTTTAAGGTTCAAGAGTTACAGCATGTACTTTTATCCTTTATTAATACCTAACATTGTTCTTGCACCCATTTATTCACTTGAATTATACTCACAACCACTGCAAGGCACTACATTTTTTTCTTTGGGGCAGAGTCTATCGCATTACTCACCAAACATTAAAATTACATTCTATTGGTCTTCACAAACATAGTACATACTACACTTTACAACATTTGGGATATATTACTGTGTATTTTAGATTAATGATTGTGTCTTACCATTATTTAGCCAAAGCCAATAAGGATGGAAAGCCAGAATCGTGTAAGCCCATCCAGAAAGTGGAATGGAAATCATCAAGAACGGGGTGAGAAATTTTTTTTGCGACTGCATTTCCTGTAAAGTCAAAAAGAAAGTGAAATGTTGCAATTCATAAAACTCATAAATTTCTAAATTAAGTAATTAATTTAGAAAATTATTCAGTTAAAAATATTGTAAGTAATGTGTTTCTGTTCAAAGTTGTTTCTTTTTTTCTTTCTTTCTTGAGGATGTTTTATCTTTAATGTTCATTATGAGATGAATTGAATTTAAACTTTATTCATAATTATAATTGTGGAATCATGGTAATGAATTATTCTAATTCCAACTCTTCCACAGTAATTGTATATTTGGGACACAAATTCTTGTTGCTATAAGTTTATATTACAATAGATCTCCAGTTTTCAAACTAAATGAGGTTGGATTGTTTTAAACATGCTGAAATTCAGATCATTGGATAAAGTAAAAAATGGAGAAATAAAAGACATCAGTCATATAAAAAACTTTGTGTAAATTCATGAATTGAAGCATGAATTAAATGGTGGTTTCAATAATTTTATTAAATTCTGTAAGATTTATATAAAAAAGAAACCACAAAGTAAATCATGTTTATTAATTATTTCTCCCAAAATCAATAGAGGAAACTGGAGATGTGACTAATTGGATTTAGATAATTGTAGTTTTTCTGTAATATAGTTTTTGCTTCTTCCTAGTTTCCTTGTTTACTTGTGATTTCAGGGAAGCATATGTCATTTTCTCTGGAGGTCTTACTTATGACAAGGCTGGCCGTACTCCTAGTATAACAGTCATTCATGGCAAGACTACCACAGTACTAGAGATGGAACATAATGTAGTGGATTTCATTACCCTCTGTGAAAGTCCTTGGACGAGTGGTAAGTTCAAACTTTTATTTTGTTTTAAAATATTTTCTTCCTTTTTTTCTTGTAAATATTTTTATTTCCTAATGTAATTGGTGTCCATTATGATAACATAACATTTCTGAATTAAAGAGTATCTATATTTTTTTTTTTAATAACTGCAAAACATTATTTGAAGGTATTTTGTAAATTTATTTACAGGTTGTCAATGTTGAATATAATTTTTAAAGAAATATAAAAATGTGTTAATCTTTATCTTAATAAAAATAAATTTATAATATAAATAAACAATTCATATTAAATGTATTTTCTGTTCTTTGCAGACTTTCAAGATCCATATGCAATAGTTGTGCTTCTTCACAATGACTTGGTTGTGATAGATCTAATGAGTCCTGGCTACCCATGCTTTGAGAACCCTTACCCAATGGATCTACATGAGTCACCTGTTACGTGCTGTACCTACTTGGCTGACTGCCCTTCTGATCTCATCCCTGCATTCTATTCTGTGGGCTCCCGGGTGCAGAAGCGAACTGGTTTCAGTGAGAGAGAATGGCCTCTGAGTGGTGGAGAGTGGAGTCCTACATCATGCAGCTACAATGAGATCATTCTCACAGGGTCAGAAGAACTTCATTTTATTTTGTCTTATATCAAAAAATGAACTTGTTCCTGCTCCCTATTTTTATTAATACTATGTTAATATTTTTATGAATCCAAAATAACAGTCGTAATTAAAAATTGTATACCTTTTCTCATTTGTGTAGGTCTTAAAGCCAACACCTCTTTAATATTGGAAAATTTATTCTCTAATAGTATATTAGATATATTAATTCTGGGAGTATATTAGAAAATTTATTTTTTATATTCTAAAGAAGTGTTGGCTTTATATTTATTTAGTATATTAAAAAGGAGACATTCAAATAAGTAAAAATTAAAACTGCTTTTAACTGTTTGAGAAGTATATCTTATGAACCACTAATCAATTAATTATTTGAATACATAATAAATTTTGAAATCCTATGTTGTTTAGGTTATGTTAGCACGTCATACGCAGTTTTTAACTTTTTTTTTTTCCGTAAAATAAATAATAAAAAAATTTAAAAAAGGTTAATTTGACTTACAACAATGTGCACCCAACAGATCCTGAAATTTCATTTATGCATTTTAGGCATGCTGATGGCAGCATAAAATTCTGGGATGCTTCTGCTGGTACCCTACAAGTACTGTACAAATTGAAGACTGCCAAAGTATTTGAAAAGCCTCGAGCTCGTAGTGTTGATGGTTCTGATGAAGATCCTTTTGCTATACAGTTGATTTCATTTTGCCCAGAAAGCCGCAAATTGTGTGTGGCAGGTGCTAGTAGCCATGTGATTGTCTTCAAATTTCGTAAGCAAGAGTCTGTTTCAGAAACATATGTGAGTGTATTCTATTTATTAATTTGAACATTTTCTTGTGGCCATTCTAGTGTGTGTGTTTTTGTTCATTTATTTTCTTTGTGTGTGTGTGTCCCATTTCATTTTGCACAGAAAATACTTTAATATATTTTAAACCTTTTTTTATCCATTCTAAGTAAGGTTTGAGTTAACCCTTTGTGGTTGCAATCACTTAGACATACTTGTAAACATGCATCATGTGAGAAGAATCTCTAAGATGACATATTGTCATTGGTTTTTGTTTTGAAGACTACAGGAATGAAGCTTACAAACAGTAAAAATATTGTCTTTTGTAGTTATATTATCTCCTGAAACTAAAACAATGCTATCTGTTCGTAAATATTTTTCCTCTTATCATTCTGTATGAGAGTGCTTTGTGTTTTTCTACAGTAATATTGTTGTTAAGTAGTTCTAAATTCATGTAAAATAAACAAGTTGAATGACGAAGGAATGTAAGAACTTTTACTGTTTGGCGAAGGTGATGAAAGAGACTTTGATGAAGAATTTGTTTGGAAAGAAGCGGAAGAAAATTATTACGAAAGTAAATTGGACTATGATGTACATATTTCAGAAGAGTACATATTTCATGAAATTCCATTCCTTTTGAAACCAGGATTTTATCCACCAAAAGTTAATCATCTTAAAATTTCATTTGAGTTATTCAATTATTCTTTTCTAATGGCGAAATTGAAGGCATTTTGAATGAAACCAACAAAAATAGAGATGATAAGATAAGGTGCTGTGTGTTTTTTACACCTGGTATTTTGTTGTGCATCGTGCTTTCACTTCACTAGTGTAGAATTTAAGACATGTAGTATTTATTACTGAATGTGGCCTTCAACAAAAATTCCGAAATGCAAGATTATTTAAGTGCAAATTGGTTAGACCACCAGTTGTTCTTCAGCAATGTTTTCAGTGTAGAGTGACTCCTTCAAATATTTTGGAATCTGTATGACGATATACCAGGAAGATCAGAATGCCAATACGAATGCTGTATTTGTTAATCTTGTTTTAACTAGTGATGCTACAAAGCACACACATTCTCCTATTATCGTATTAATTTTTCAACCATCATGTGAAAAACTCTTCAGCGAAGGAAGCCCAGGAGATTTGGATTTCCTAATCGTGAAATTCAATGATGTTAATGAAAATCAGACTTGTACCATAATCATAAATGCCCTTTGCTTAGTTTGATGATGAAGTTTAAAAAAAAAAATGCCGTGGAAATCAGGGGAATTGATCACCAATTTTCAAATTAGCATAGTACAAAATAATACTGTTAGCCTACTAGCTCATCAGCTAATTCATTGTTAATTCATTATTGTACCTCTCATAACCAATTAAAAAAGAGAAATATCTATAATCTAAAATTTTTGAAGTTTTAAGAAACTTCATAAGATATTATTTGAAGCAAATGTGTTCACAAAATTAATGGCATTAAATCATAACCAATATGTAATAAAAGGGGATAAAGTGAATCTTGAAGGTTACGACACTCTCCATTACCATCTGTAGAACTTTCAAACAACTGTTACCAGAGTAAATCAAAATTTGCAATGAGAATGGATGTATTCCTCTTAAACAGCATGGTTTTGTACCTGTTAGAGGTTCCACTTCAAATTTACTAAAGGCCATATGCAAATGTATAGAAGACAGATAAGAATAAACCTACTAATATAGTATAACTGGATTTCTCAAAAGCCTTTGATAAAGGCCCCATTTTAAACTACTGTACAATCTCAAACATATTGGTACATAAGAGAGAAAAATTCCTATGCTGGATAAAAGCATTCCTTGAGGACAGTTGGTTCAGAAATGAGATATGGGAACCACTTATCAGCAACAAGAGCAGCTTCTAGCAGAGTTTCACAAGCCTCAGTGCTAATTCCAGTTTTATTTATTCTCTATACTTGTGATGTTACCCACAATATTAAGTCTTCTTTCACCATGTAGATGGACATCTTGAAACTAATTGGTTGGCAGTTGAACTGGCATGAATCTCAGTGTGAATAGACTGAGTAACTCACAGAGTCCTGCCAGGTGAGGCCAGGACTCTTGTAACCCTCTTGAGAACAACTGATTGCTATTTGTGTCACAATCAGAGGGATGAAGACAATAGAGAAGGTGTAAACTTCAGTATGTTGCAATCTTGTGATCAATTAATTACATAATAATGTAGCAACGTATATTCAAAGTTATAGACATTAATTGTGATTAATTGTGTAATAAATATATTTACGAAATTTAATATGTAACTGTAATAAGGATTGCAACCTATAAATAAATTAAATAAATAAAAAACAAACCAAAAACAAATTGTTGAATACATTTCAAATGTTACATTTTTGAAAATTCAAGTTTTCACTAAAATGGCATTTGTATCATAGAATTTAGTGTATTGTGCTCTGTTCTTAAAAAGTGTTTCAAGAAAAGATTTGGTGCCATTTTTGAGAATATCCTGTTTGTGTATTTCTGGATATTTGTCATAAGTGCATAGATATTTACTCAAAATTACTGTAAAACTATCTATATTTTGAATAAAGAGTACATAAAATTATTTTATGTACTCTTTATAAAATATATTATTGGGGAATACAATACAATGGGAAATTTCTGCTTCAATATTGAAAGTGAGTGTTGTTTTGAAAACTATTCATGTTTTGAAAAAGCTGTTCTTGTCTTTACTTAAAGATTTAAAGTTAAAGAACAGATTTCATTATGAAAAGAATCTATAACTTCAATGATGTTGTGGGAGAGAATTCAAAAACTGTTTAACCATGGCAGATTTCACAAATTCATAGGTTTTAATGAAAATTGGACCTGTGCTATTTCTTTGAGTATATTTTGCTCTAATCAAAAAAAGAATAGAAAGAAAGAAAAAAGAGAAATCAGAATATAGGAAACTGGAATAAAAATATTTGCTATTCACATGTTGTATTGTGGAAAAACAACTATTTTATATTCTTGGTACGCAAAGAAGCATTAAATTATTTAATTTATTGCAGTGTTATATCAAGTATTTTATCTAAGCATTGTATGTGCTACGTTTTGGAAAACCATTTTGTGTGGTTTTGTTCAATAGCATTTTTGTTTGTGCAGGCTATTACTTTTGAATTATTAACACAAGAAAAATCAAACTAAACCACCTATGCTCTCAAAATCAACCCAGTCCACTGTATCCATTTAAAAAATTATTAAATGAATATGCATTTTTATGAAGAGTTTAAAACTAACTAAAATTATTTATTTGTATAATTTTTTGTGTGGTTTTTATTCCTATATTCAATTTAAGGTGAATATTACAAATTCAAAAATATTTTATAAGGGGTCGTCCGTAAATTACGTAACACTAAAGAGGGGGATGGGGGTTTGAGGCAGTGTTATTCTGCGTTACATAGGGGCAGAGGGGGTATTCGATTATATTACATAAAATTGATGTTTTCAACATTTGTTGAAATACTTCATTTTTTTAATATTACACTAAAACATTAAAATATTATCTAATTAATTTGTTTTAAAACATAAATAATTAAAAGTTGTTTGAAGTTGTTACAATAAATGGAAATATTTTTTCATCGATTTTGTATTGAATCTGTAAGATTACAAAGAAAATATTCAAAACTGACCTGTAGTATTTTATAGAATGCAATTAAATTGGCATAGTAGACTCTCACCCATGCGCAATCATGTGTGTGCATGGTTTGTGATCAGAAATTTTCCTGCCTATACACTCTTCGTTCACTCAAAATTTGCTCCCAATCTTATTGTTAGGTGCTTACAGCATCAACGACTAATTCTGACTGAAATTATCATAAATTTTAATGCACAATACAAATAAAACAAATACAATTTTTTAATTGAGCTTTAATTTATTTTCACTTCTTGCATTTACAAGGAGGGGGGTGTTATTGCAAGCATTATGGAATTATTTAGAAGAGTTCAATTGTTTGTTATGGGTGCATTACAGGGGCAGAGGGGGGTATTTAAAATACTCCAAATTATTGTTACATAATTTATGGACAACTCCTAAAGCATATGAGTACCTAGTAATTTAAATTAAAGAGTAAATATTTAATTAAAGTTAACCTTTTAAAGTCTCATGATAAGTGAAAGTCATACTCATTATATTTGACATATACATGTATTACTTATGAATAGTTTATTATTACTTTTCATTTTTCATAATTGTAGGTATTGGAAATCCCCATCATTTATGAACCTACTGAAGAGGAAGACTGCTCTCCAGACTATGAGTATCCTCCCAGACCTTCTCTGGCAGCATCATCTAAGAATGATTCTCTTGAAGGAGAGAGCAAAAAAGTAAGAAAAGTACAGAACTTACACATCTCATTTTCCAAAGAATTCCATTGATTTAAGTACTGGTTAAAAAATTTGCTGTTGAATTGATTCAGTGACTTGTCACCAACATAAACGTTATGATGTGTTCAATGTTCTCATTTGACCCATGTACAGACTGTGGAATATTTTTCTTTCTTCTGTTCCCATATACTTTGTGAGGTCACTCACATCAGTGCATTGCCTACTTCTATCAAACTGATGACTGTGTATAACTCATTGCACATTTATTGTTGTTTTTGTAAACAAAAGATTTCTGGTTTTAAAATGCAGGCCTGCCTCAAATCAACTGAGACATAATTATGTGTAGTTGTAAATGAATAAATCTTATTATGTCCAAAGTCACATAGACTTCAAGTAACAGTGTCTCCATTGTTGCTATAAACCTTCAGTTGTGTTTGAAGGTTTTCTCCCTGGTACATTCTCCTTACGATAATACAGTAAAATCTGTCTGAACCAAAACCTTTACAAGCCGGAAACCCCTTTTTCCTCCGGCCCGTAAAATTAAATGTTATTTTACGCAACATAAAACAGAACATGTCCAACACGTAAACGGAATTGTATTTCATGTCTTACAGGGGGGGAAAACCTTTGTAAAATAGAATTCCTGTGTATTGGCAGATATGCAAGATATTCTTAATGAAATGAATGCATCTGCAAGTCTATTTTAAATTCTCTATCTCTGTAATACACGATTTAGTTATGGCAGACGCACTGTAGAGACTGCATCAGCTGTCAGCGTGGAATTCGACCTTGGGGTTGTTTGTCTCTCATGGTGTAGGCCACGGGGAATTCTCTCCCTCCCGATTCTCTGAGTGTGAAAGGTGTATAACTATGACTTCAGTTCACGCATCTCCCTTCCGGCGTTGAAAATCATAAGGGTAGGTTGTTACGCATTTTGCGTTGAAAGAGTCAGCAAGCAATCTGATTGCAGCCACTAGACCGTGAGGTAGCGTGTTTTTTTGGTTTCAGAACCAGTTTAATAATGGTTGAAAAAATACATAAAATTCTAACTTAAGATGATTAGGTCAAACTTATAGAAGCAAGAGAAACTCGGAAGCTATCAAAGAATAATGTTTAATATTATTTTTTGGTGATTTCCATCCACCAATAAATAACCATAACTATGTTATATGTTAATGTTATTATAATTAATCACATAATTAAACTAGTTTCAGGATGGAAATATCAATGTTACAAGTGTTGTAAAATGGACAACCTTGCATAAAACAGAAACTTCCGTAAACAGGAATTTTTTTGTCCCAATCAATTCCAGCTTAGACAGATTTTATGGAACATACTTAATATACTAACTGTATTTCTGGGAAAATCTGCTAAAAATTATTTAGAAATGAAACAACAACCTGTGATTGTTCTTTTATGACATATTTGTTAATTGAAGAAATGCATCTTTTTACAGTCTTCTCTTGAATATACTTCTGCACTTAGAGTGCGTTCAGGGCAGTTCAAGAAGCCACCAGGATTTCAGGCACATCTTGTGTGCCTAACCCCATATATCAATGGCGAGCCACCTGGGCAGATCACTGCTCTTAGTATCAACTCCTCATATGGCCTGTGAGCAATTATTTCACTTATACAATTTACTTATATTTTTATAACTTCAGTTCCATTCCCTTGCGTTAGAATGGACTAGGTAAAAATGAGTCATTTGTGTGTTTCAGAATGGCATATGGGAATGAATGTGGAATTGTAGTAGTGGACATAGTCCAGAAGGTGTGTCTTATGAATGTGGGAACACCTGATCTTTATGGAAATGCAGATCCTTATCAGCGAGTTCCACGGTCTCCTAAGAGGAACCAAGGTGACAACAATCGTGATAACGAGGATCGCTGCAGATCTCCAAGCACGGATCAGGTATTGTTGGATTGTGTGTGAAATTTTACATGAAAGTAAAATATCTTGCTGGAACACCTCACTTTTGATCCACTAATTTTAATGCAACATTCTGAAAATTTTATTATTAGTTCTCAAATTTAAAAATAGACTAAAATTAATTGCACTGAGATATAATTTTACATAAGAAAATCAAAATTATTCTGTCTTAGGAATCAGTGAAAATTAAAAATTGTGTTTCCTTTATTTGTTCTTGAGTTTTCCAGAGCAGTGAGCATACAAGGAACAGGTAAGTTGTGAAATAATAGAAATAATTGAGTAACTGAAAGACTCATCAAACGATTCAATTAAAACCATATTTTTAATCATTCCAAATGTTACTTGTTTTAACAATTTAATATTTGAAAATGTCAATTTTAAGTTTTGCCTTGCAAAGTGCAAATTTCTTTTTTTGAATGTTGATGTGGTTCTCTTCTCCAGTTTCATCTTAAAGCAAAATTATAAAAAAAACATATGAAAATACAATTAACAAAAGGTTAATCTGTAAACAATATATTATTTATCTTGTATGTTTAGAATGCACATTAAAATATTCATGTATGAAAAGTTTCTTTTTTTTTCCAAATGTTTTTACCTACTCTCATTCAAGACAGGATCTGAATACTGATTCAGAAATGATAATCCTTTTTATAGTTTTAATAGTTTGTAGTAGATTTATTTCAGTTTTTGATGAATCTGACAGTTTGCATAGTTATGCGAAATGGGACCTTTTGGCCAAAAATGTATTTGAAACTTTCAGAGTGTATCTGTTGTGACCACAGTAATAAAATTAATCCTGTTTCATTCTTTAAAAGTGCATCTTTAACATGCATATTCTTGCAAAAACTCCAATGTCTTGTGCGCATAAATGAAGATGCAACTGAGTTTTTAGTAGTCTTATTTTTAATTTAATGTTTGATTATTGAATGTGTGCATACTTTTCAGAATTTTTAACTAATGAAAAATTTAAATCAATTCCCTAAGTTAATATATTGAAGAGTTTAAAATAGCCTTAACTGGCATTTTCTAATAGAAACAAGTACTGTCTAAAATAAATATGTGCTCATTGCTCTGAATGTACTAATTATTTATAATATACATGTTTCTTAAAAATTACCTTAATATACAAATGTTTATCCACTGTCTCCTTACACAGAATAGTCTGAGCATTTTTTGTTTCTACTGCCGGAATGCTTATTCTCCATGCTTATGCCATTAATACCCTGATTATAAATACATTAGCATTTATTAGTTGCTGACAAAGTGTTGGTGTTCCAGACACCTATTTTAATGTCTAAATGAGCTGTAGTCATGTATTAGTAGGAAATTGCTAAATTATTTTTTTGCTGACATTTTGTCTACAGTATCCAACAGTATTTTCCTGCTGTGTCTTATTTTGTTAATACGTTTTATATAGCTACTTGTGCAATTTACTCGGTATTTTAGCTACTTAAATGTTTTTTAGAAAATACTTATATGTGTTTTTGAAATATTGGCTCCAAACCATCTTTCAAAAGACAGATTTGAAGCATAATACAAATTATTGCAGTTAACCACTTTCTGGTCCTCTTGAACTGGCATTTGTAAATGTTTAATACATTCAATTTTAAGTTTATGAATTCACATTTAATAATTGTATTTCACCCCCATCATAGATCTGACATTTTAAATTAGCTTGCACTTACTATGTCCTGGAAACTACTCTCAAAGGACTAACTACCTCCTGAAATTCCATCAAAAGAGTTCGTATTTGAGTTCTGTCCTTTCCCTTATTAACCTGTGATCAAGACCGCAGATTACTTCTTAGTTAGTGTATTCTGAAACTGTACCCTCCTTTGTACTTTTGAGATGGGCTAGTTCAAGTTTGGCCAGAAAGTGTTTTTACTTCTTTTTATTATTTTAACTTTTGACTTTGTTTTTTAATATATTATTGAGTTTTTTTATCTTGCCTTCAATCAAAATATAATCATTTTTTCACCATTTGTTTTGCTTCTTTCTTCTCCCACCCTAACCTTTTTCCCGCATGCTCTGCTAGCTGGCGTCCCTCAAGACTGTGGAACCCTCTGGTGGTTCTCCTGTAGAAGCTGCTGTCATCTCTGTCACCTGCCCTAGCCCTCTCAGTCAGGCAGCTCCTGACGAGAACGTGGACCTTGACATCGAAGTTCAGAGCCCAGTAGGTAGCACCTCATGTGCTACTCCTCAGGCCCTCACGCCTGATATTGACCAAGCAGAAGAAGCTATGGCATCACTCCCTCCCTCATCTCCATGTCCTCCTCCTGAAACTAAACAGGATATTTCCCCAGGAGAAGTTGTCACTGATTTACCTGGAAAATCTGTCACACATCGCCGCCGAAGTAGTGCTTGGAAAGGGTTTAGTCTGAAGAAGCAATTGAGTCGTGTTGATCAGAAGTTGAAGCACACATTTTCTGCAGGCTCTATGAGTACCACTAGTAGTGCCAATAACCCTGAAAAAGAGAAACGCTCCTCAGTTTTTTATTGTGGTTCATCTTCTGCAGACTTGAGCAATACTACTCCTTTGCAATCCCCAGCTGAACCCCCAACATCACTGGATAGTTTAGTGGATGCAGCTAGGGAAATAGACACACCAAATAGTGAAGATTGTGATAGAATTCTTAGTGTAATAGAAAATCAAGATAAGGGAGAATTCAAAGACACTGAGGACCAGCAGAAAGAAGTATTTGCACAGATGACAGTTAAGTCTCCTGATGCAGATGCAAAATTGAAAAGTGAACACCCAACTGGACAGTCCGATGACAGGGAGGACTTATCTTCAGAATCTGGGGCCACACAGGTAGAGGGACTAGATGAAGATGCCGTTCAGACTAGTGTCCCAGTGACAGAAGAGAGAGTGGTTCAGAGGGTCAGCAGGCCAGTGGATCTCCCCCTTTTTGATACAGATGGGAAGCCAGTGCGGCCCCCTCGTAAGGAAAGTAAAAAGAAGCCTTTGGACAAACGAGACTCTCGCTTGCTGTCTGTCCCTAACATCAAGTACCACAAACCTGACCACTTGTTGCGAGACTTGAGGTCCAAAGAAGACACAGGGTCAAACCAACCATCTCTCAGCAACCTGATTCGCCGCCTGAGTAAGTGCTGTGCCAGTGTGTCCACTTGACCATCTCATTCCAACTTCTGTTTTTCTTCCTTCCCTAAAAAGCACCTTTCTAGAAGGTTGTAGAAATTAAGATGAATGATGGAATGAATGAATGATCGTATTTCTTTTTCTTAGGTATTGGTGTTTGGTGTAGAGTATATAGTTTCAAGAAGTAGTTTAGGAATGGTTGTGGACTTGCTTTGATTTTCCATCTTATGGTTCATTGTTGTCCTTGCTAGTAAGCAGAGATAATGGTGAAAAACATTACCCTGTTATGTTTTTCCTGAACCTTATCTGTTTTAATTGTTATTTTCCTTGTTTATAGAAATTAACAGTGTATTTTAAGTCGTGTACATGATTTTGTTTTAAATTAATCAGGTAAATACAAAAAGAAGAATTTAGTTTAGATTTTATAAAACTGTATTTCAAAGTATTGCAGTTTTCTTCTTATGAAATAAATTGCCTTGGGACAACACGAATGAGCCATTCAGAATTAAATCAATTTTCTCTTGTGAAACACATTTTCCGAAAATGTTTGTATTGTCTCATTCGCCAAAATAACCTTGAATATATTGTTAAAATTGTTGTCCAAAGTGTATTCATTCTTCTTTTATGTGTGCACCTGCTGTCTTTTTACTGCGTTATTTTTATTTATTGGCATTTTTAATTTTCATTCGTTTTTTGTTCATTTTACTGTATGGGACCAGATCAAACATCAAAATTCTTAAACTAATCAGTTAAGCTTATGCGAAGTATGGGAGGATGTCTTTGGAAGCCGATATACTAACAAATTATCTTTGTTTTACAGGACTAATAGCTTAATAAGAAGTGTATAACTTGGGGAAGCCCTACAAAAATAACCTAAACTATATCCCTTCCTTCTCTGGCTTATTCTTTTCTGAATATGTTGGGTAAGGTTTTATTCATCAAGTTGGTAGATGGAGTAAAAGCACAAAACTTGCCCAGCCACCACATCAAGTGAGAGGAAATGCTTTGCCATTGTAATTATTGCTTTCCTAAAAGGCAACAATCTTCATATTTTCATTTCTGTCTTAATACGCTTGTATTTGCAATGTAAAATAGCTTTGTGATGCCATTTTTGTGACCAAGAATTGCACAGATGTTAAATTTTGTCCTAATCAAAGCAAACCTATCTCGAAGCTTTTGGGGCACTCTGTCTCAAAGTTGTACATTATTTTCACAATTTCCATTTTCTAACTCTCAATTAAAATGGAAGTTTTGTGCGCACTCTGCCTACTTGATAATACGTCTCTGAGTTACTGTAATCCTGTTACCACTTTTAATTCTGGGTTCTGTGATTTGTTTTTCACTAGTTTTGTGTTTTCTTTTCTTCCTTGTTTTAAGGATTCAGATGGTGACCATAGCTGCCTAAAATACCTTTTTGGTATTCATGTGTTTGGTAAATACCAGCCAGAGACTGTAGTTGGGTAGTTGCAGGGCTTCAATGGTGTAGGAATAAAGTAGAAAATGACAGCTCCTGTTATTACAAAAAAGTTAAATGGTTTACAATGTGTTTACTTGTTATTTTATTTTGTTGGTGTTTCATTGTTTGTTCTTTGACAGTAGAGCTGTTATTTTCTCCAAGTGGAATGCTGTTGCTGTGACAGAAAGGAGGACGACATTTATCTCTAAACTTGTATAAGTTTTAACAAAGAAGAATTTGCCTTCTCTGTAACAAACAAGTGAAATTATAAATTATTATAATAATAATTCTCAAAAGTGATGAGACAGACTAGAGGAAGTCAGTAAGTAGCTTTGGAAAATTGAGAATTTATCTAAATTAGTTTCTGATTTTTTTAAATTAGAATATATAATTGATAAATGTTTGGTACATCTTCCTTGCATTTAATTTAATTTTCTAGTGTGTTCTATTGGAGTCCATTAATGCACATGTGGTTTTTGTGAATCCGAATTGGTGTTTAAAACTCAATGTAATTATCAATGGATTTAATAATAAAAGCCAGTATTAAAAATGAAATTATTGTAAACCTGCAAATGTCTCCTAGTCTGCCTTACATATAAACAAAAAAATGCAGAACAATAATTTACCTTCAACTGAAAAAAAGACAGTAAAGAATCCTGTCACTTTGTCAAGGATGGAAAAGTGTACTAAAACCTTTTTGTTTTTATTGAATACACTTTATTTTTCAACTTTACTGAAATCCTCTGAATGATTATTATTATTGTTGTTGTTGTTGTTGTTAGTATTTTTATTATTATTCTGTAAATGTTATTAATATGCTTTTATCGAAAGTGAGTTGTAAGTTAAAATGATCATTACAAAATTATTGTTATTTTAAATTTTCAGTGATGAGTGTTGTAATAAAACTGACCAGTTGTGTTAATACTACTGAATTTAAATTTATTTCTTGCAAGTTATGGAGATCAATGTTGTCCTTCTTCTCGTTACTACTAACTGTCAGCGTACTAAGAGCAGCAAGCTGTCAATATTAACCTTGCACCCCTCCCCCGGTTTGTAGATAAATGGGGTGTGCGTCTCCCCGACTGCGGGCAAACAGGTGGTAGGTGCTGGCGGCAGCTCTAGCTCCCCCCGCGGCCGGCCAACCGAGCCGGTGCGGCGATCTAAGTCGCAAGGTACCCGCAGACTGCACAAGTGTTTGAGTACTGCCTCCTACTCGGAGCCGGAGGGGTCAATGGGTTCGGGGTCCTCCAATTGGTCGTTGACAACCCCGGCCAGTGCTGGCGGGGGGGCGGGATGTGGAGGTGGAGGATGTGGAGGAGGTGGAGGTGCTCTCTCTGGAACTGCTGGAGGTGGTGGCTTATTTGCCCGTTCAGCAACCACTGAATCGCGCGGCGGCACATCTCACAACAGCCTTCTTGTTACTCGACAATATTGCAGTTTTGGTAGTACTGTCACCTATTTTTTCCTAGTTTAGTGAAGTAGTTAAAAATGTTAATTTGTCATTTCTAGTGAATATTTGTAATTTTGCATATTCCTCAGCAGTGTGCAGCATGTTAGGAAACTTAATAAAATTACTTTAAAGTATTTATATCAAAAATTGATTTTTTAACAATTTTTAAAATAAAATTTTTAAATTCCAAAAATATTGTCCTTAATTAAAAATGATTTCTAGGGTTCATATGCTGTTTTCTTGCTGCCATTTACTCCAAAGTACTTGTCAAAATTGTTGTTTTAATAAAATAGGATATTGTTCTTAAAACATACTTGTCTAACATATCTTGTTAGCTGACCATAGTAGTTGCATATTTTTCCATTAGTGCTAGTTGCATCTATTGCTCGTAGGAATTACTATAATAAATAGAATAATGTTGTAAAAGTTATAAGGAAACTAATATCTGCTTAAGCCCTCTTGCACTGTGTAATAGTGTTTTGCATGTACATTCAATATTGAAGTGTTAGATTGTGAAGAAAAGTTTCTTACAATCTGCTGTTGTCAATCATTTGCATAATGATAAATTTGCATGTAACATTTTTTCATAAAATACATCAATTATTTTTTAAATTTGTTAATTTGTATTAGTATCTCAGCAATACTTTCTTATGTGTTATGAATCATACTTTATAGTGTATCTTGTTTTGAAAATTTTCATGGTTAATTAGGTTAAAGAAGATGATTTCAAGTAAATGTGATAACAAATTATATTGATGAAGTATTTTCTTAATTTGGAAATTGCTTATAAATTAAAAATAAGGTAACTTTGAAGATCCCAAGTTCATTGCTAAGAAATTAAATGAAATTACTGAGTATAGAAAATTTAAAACTTTTGCCATGGATTTGTTACAGAGGTAATAATTTTACAAGAAATTATGAATTTTCTAGAAAATTTAAGCATTCGAATTCTTTCACAAGAAAAGAGATTAATTCATTACATATCCTTGTGTGAACTCCATTTTTGTATATTATCTTTAATCCTTATATTTCTTATACATTAGATACTCTGGCACATAAGAAGGCATTGGTAATTAATATAAACCTGCTTTATTATGTGCATTCATCCACTACTTCCTATTATCTCACACTGTAGAGTTAGCCGTTTGAATGGAATTATCTAGAACTATTATTTGTCAAATACTGTTGCAAAAAATTTAAATTTGTAAATTAATTTTGTTTTTTTTTAAAAAGAAGTTATTAAAGTGTTAGAGTACATTAACTTTTACAAATTAAATTTCAAAATTGTGTTAGTTTATGTATGTATTTTAAGGTTCTTCTTATGATTAAATTTAACAAGTTTTATAGAACATAACAAGAATCCAGCATTACTTAGTGCTGTGAACTGCTGAGAGAAATGCATAGTCGCAATGTTTTGAAAGCCTTTAATCAAGATTTGTAGTGTCATTTTGTCATCTTTTTATTGCGTTGAGGAGTAATATCTTGCTATAAGTAATATAAACTGTGTTGATATAATCAAAATTTATATTGTGTAGCCTAAGCAGGTTCACATTGTTGTGATTATTGTGGTATGTGACTACTTAACTAAAGAGTGATAATTTGTGTGGTAAATTGGTAATACCTGAACAATATGTAGAATTAGTCTGAAATTTTCTAGTTTTAGATGGATTCCTGAACCTTCAACTTAATATTGATAGTAGTTTGATTATTTGTTAGTACATTTAAATTACTTTAAACTGTAGTTGCTACTTCTCTAAAAAATTTTGAGATGATACAATATGCTGTACATCTTTTGTCAATTTGGAGAGCATTGGCAAATTTATTTTTTAGAAATTTTCTTTTCAAGTGCAACATTTCATGGGTTTTAGTTCAATATTCTCTTCAATTGTAAAGTTTGTTCATTCACTTTCATATGTGGTACCTTGAATAGTAGCTAGTCTCATAACATGTTGAAAAGTCTTTTCTCATTTCATTAACTGCTTGACTATGTACTAGGTCAATTGAGAAAGATTTTTAGAACATAAAAGTAGCATTTCAAAAGGTAATGTAGTGCCCTTTTTTTCCAATTTGAAACTTTGTTTCCAATTGCTAATTGCAGTGGAAGCAGTAAAGGCCACATAAGTAGTATCTTATTCAATAAACAAATTTGTTTTGATTTTGAGATAGTAATTGTTATGCAGTACCTGTATGTAATATTTAAATGGAGAAATGCAGACAATTAGTATTTGTGTAATTTAATTTTGTTATTAGCAAAATGGCACACTCTTGTACTAGATCAACACTAAGTAGATTTCAGGAAACACTCTTTAGTCAATATCCTTTCACAGCATGAGGTCTCCTTAAAAAAAAATTATTTATTCGTAGCAATTATGTTGATTTGAACTCTTCTCTTAACAAGTGCAAAGATGTCTGCACCAAGTGTATTACATGTATTGCTCTGTCACTAACTTCTCTCATGGTTTTGAGTTGACTTGTCTCTTCCTCTCTCCATATCTTTTGTATCTCCACTCTACTGGTACTTGTACCCTAAAAGTTCCACACTGAATGTTCTCTAACAATTAGGGTACTTTTCTTTCTATTTTATTTAATGATAGCTATAATTGTTCATGAAAAAAAGAGTGCCTATGTGGAAATCTGGAAATATGTTATGGAAATTAAGTTAGTTTGTATGTATTGATCCAGAAGGCAAAAAAATCTAATTTTAAACAAAGAGCAAAATCTTTCAATAATTATAAAATGTACTTAACATGTTGATGTGGGTCTTTTGGCTTTCTGCATTCCATTATGATTAAAATTGTTTGAACTTCCTACTAAATTCCTGAAAATAACATAATAATAATAATTATTTATTATTATTATTATTATCATTATCTCAATTTAAAAATTTTTATTAAAAAATTTATTTCAATTTAGTATTTTATGTGATAAAGCTTTCTTATAAGTGCTGATTGTTAATAACATTATTTGATAATGAATTGTCTCACATGCCATAATGAACAAGTTTTTGATAAATGATATTAAAAAATGATAAAGTTGCAAATTCTCTACAATATATTTTTGTTTAACTTTATCATCGGTGTTGTCTGATAATTTGATGGTCCCCGAACTAATATGACTTTTTCACTCTTCTATTTCTTATTCAATTTTATACTTCATTTCTTCTTTGGTGCTGTTTCAATTGTTCTGCGTTTTGCATGTGTGTTCTTATTTGAAAACCATTTTAGCCTTTGGTTTCTTAACTATTGCATGAATCTTGCACCTTTCTTAAATTTGATGCTCATTCCTTTTATTTTCTTCTTCTTCTTTTCTAGCATGTTTTCATGAAATGATAAACTTTAAAGCTAACCTTGTAATAGAAAAATGCAAATTCAAGTTCTGGTTTTATTTGAATGGGTGTTTTAACTAGATTCACTTACACTGAAATTTGTTGTTAATTTCAACAATTTGATTTTGTTGCATATCTGTTTTGAGGTGTTTTGTTAAAAAAAAAGTTCTCCTCCTTGCAAATATACATATCATACAATTCATCATAAGCAACTAAATTGGTTTTATGGATCGTTTTCTAGACCAAGTACAGTAAATACTAGCTTCGTGCACTCACTATTAAATCCTTTTTATATCCCTTAAATGTTCGCACTAAAAACTTTGCATGGTTTTAACTGGTATGCCTTGAAGAAAAAAAAAACTACCAAAAATAAGTGGAAGCTGATTGTATATTTTTTATGACAAGCCATAAGAAAAATTATATTTCTTGAAGATGGGGTGAATAAATGGAGGTAAATATAGCTAAAAAGTATTTAAGAGTAGGATTGCTCATGTTGCTATCTGACAAATGCTTCATTAAATGAAAGTGATCCAATGTATTGTTAGATAATTCTTTGTTTGTATTGCTATTTTATCGAAGTGAATTCTGTGTGCATAATCTCATTTAATTTTTTCTCATCTTCTCTCATTGTCTTTTTATAGTACTCGTATATCAGTTACAACTCACTTATTTTTCTTTTCAAAGGTATTTCAAGTTTGTATAGTTTTCTTAAATTTTACTGCATGAAAGTTTTTGTTCGTACAAAATAGTGAAGAAATTATTCATGTTAACAAATGTTTCTTACATCTTGTAGCAATGTGGCAAGTTTGAATATAATTGTTTCAGCAAAGTTATGTAATCCACAATTTAAGTTATGTAGAAATAACTACCAAAGCTCTGTATCAATATGGAAATTAACAAATTTCAAACTTTATTAAACTTCTGCATTGTTGCAAAAGATGCTACTTCTATAGGTAGGATTCAACTGAGCTTAATTGCTTTTATTGCAACATTAATGCTTTTATGTTGAAGCTTCTTTCTGAGTTCATGGATTTTAACAAAATATTTTATAATAACCACAAAGACTATTATATATTGATTATGAAAAGGAAATTAAATTGTTCCTTACAGATTAAATATTATGATAATCGTCAGCAGAAGCTTTGACATGGATATCACTAAGCAAATATTCATTTGCTTTCTACAGGAGCAATTTTTAATGTTCTGTTCATCATTCATTTATCTCATAAAAGTTTCTGCATATTTTCTTATGTTAATTTTAAATATTATGCTAATATAATTTATAAGAAAAGTTTAGTTAAACAGGAGGTGAATAACTATTTTGCTGTTTGCCCGTGGTCGCTACTGCTTATCCCTGCTCTGGCTTCATGAATGCATTGAATGCAAGCAATACCACATGATATTCAAATTACTAACGTCCATTTTGTTTTTCATATATGTAATGCAATATGCTTCTCCATGCTTTTTTATTATATCCCATGCTGCTGTTAGAAGTTATATTAAAGTGTAGATTACAGTTATAGTCAATTTGATACTTCTAACATCACATCTAAGACGAATAGCAGTGAAAATCAACAATGTGCATGAAAAGAATAAAATTGTTATTATCATTTTTTTATCAGTCATCATTACCAACCTTTACCTATAGAATAGTTCTAATGTATCTAGAGATACTAGTATTTGTGGAAATACAAATTTTGTAGAACTGAAGAAACTGTAATATCAAGATGTAACAATTTGATAACTCACATGTTTAACTTCTATTGAAGTTACTTTTTAATTCAATTCTATTTTGTGAGATTGTAAAAATAAATACTCTTACTATAAGTGTTCTTGACATAACACAATTCATAAGGATAGTTATTTGCATGATACTCTTCTACTTTGAATATATTTCTGGAATTAATATATATATATTTTTTCTTTCCCCCCTTCACACCCTTCTCAACAGATAAGTTAGACAGTTCGTTCTCAAGGTCCAGGAGCTCCAGCATGTCTAGTTTGGAAAACATCAGTTCAGAAGCAATACAGTGCCTCGCTTTTGCCGACTCTTACACTAAAAAATCAGGTGAGATTTTATATCTTTGTGGTATTTATTTAAATAAATATTTCTAAATTTGTTTGCTGTTATTTTGAATTGACATGACACATTTCTTCCTAATATCAGTAAACTTCTGATAGACTATTTGTCAGAAAAAAATACCGTTCCATGAGAATTGCTGATAAATGTATACAAGTTTTATTTTCTTTCTTTAGTATGTGATCTAATCAAACAAATAAGGACAATGAATCTTTTCTATTTTGACATTAATTTCCAGAGCTATGATACACATTAAACGTATTTCTTTGTTTATTAATAATGATTAAAATTTTGTGTTACATTGATAAAAAGAAATATTTGGATCGATTATATATTCTAGTTTCCATGTTTGTTCACCATATTCCAGGTATAGTAAAGCAATTTTATATGTTTGAAGAAAATTTGTATTTTTTCACTTGTGTTTAAACTGTATTGTAGTTTCAGAATATTTGTGTCGGTTGTGTTTAAAATGTATTTCATCTGCATCATCTTTCATTAAACTCATACAAATTGCATTCACTGCTCATTGTGCAACATCATTATGAAAAGTCAAGCATGATTAATCGGTTATTTAAAAAATTTGAAGAAACCTGCACTCTTCTACTTTATTTTGAAATTCACTGGTTCATAAAAATATAAGTATTGTCATAAGATACAGAAGAATCAATTTGTGGAAATGGAACAAAATAATATGTTCCAATTCTTTTCATACTGCCTAACATGTATCTAAATCATGTGCTGAAATTGTGACTTTTAACATTATATAAATTTGAATTTTATGCATAATCTAGCTTCCCATCAACTACATTATTATATATGCAAGAAAAATTAATTTATTGAAGAAACTTCCATTGAGAAATTATTCATTTCAATGCCAAAATGGATTATCTACCTACAAAGTTATTCCAAAACATTTGACACAATGTGTGAATACTTTGAATTAAGTATTTACATTGCATATGATTGCAACCTAATATATTTAGAGATTTTATATAAACATTGTAAACGTGTTTTTCAGATCCCATTACTTTTCCTACTCTTTGGGTGGGTACCAGCCTTGGGTCTGTCCTGACTATCATGATTAGTGTGCCTCCTGCAGGAGAAGCTCGGCACACTCAACCTGTTGTAGTTTCACCCTGCGGTGAGTGAAGAATATTTGTTAGACAATTTGAGGCATCTTGAGACAATTAAATTCAAACTTTTTAATTTTTCTTTAACTTGTTGCAAGCAGTGTGTACATTTTTTTTTTAGGTACTATTTTCCGATTAAAAGGTGTTATCCTTACAATGTCATTCTTGGATTGTAATGGAGCTCTTATCCCATATTCATTTGAGGCATGGAGAGATGAAAACAAAGAAGGAAAAGAGAGGATAAGTAAGTTTTGTATTTGGTTTGAATATTTTCTTGATAGCAGTGGCAGCTCATTACTTCAAAAGTTAGTAGTTCTCAAAATTAAGTTGAAATAGTTCACAGACACGTGTGCATGCACGTGCACACACACTCTCTCTCTCTCTCTCTCTCTCTCTCTCTCTCTCTCTCTCTCTCTCTCTCTCTCTCTCTCTCTCTCTCTCTACACACACTCCTCACACCTCACACACTCACACACTCTCACACACACACTCACACTTACACTCACTCACTGTCACACTCACACTCACTGTCACACTCACACTCACTGTCACACTCACACTCACTGTCACACTCACACTCACTGTCACTGTCACACTCACTGTCACACCTCACACTCACACTCACACTCACACAAACAAATTAAAAATGGAGAGTGCTCAGATCATCAGAGATGTGAAGTGTTAGTTTTTCATGCATTTTTGTAGGATAAATAATGCTTGTATAAGTATTGAAATTTGTACATTTTCAGTTTAAACATAGATCAACATTTAAACATTTATGAAACAATGCATTTGAGTGTGCAATGTACATATTTATTTTCTCACTGTTGCCCTATAGGATCTTACTGCTGACCCTAGGAGAACGTTGCATATGTGAAAACAATCTTTAGGTCATTCATTTATTTGGTCTGAGAGACATTATTCCCTTCTCAGGGCTTTTAGATGTTGACTGACATTATTTGGCCTTATATTTGCCAACACCTCACTGCTGTATGCTTGCAGCCAATGATCTGTAATCATCTGAGCTTTAGCATTGAGACTCACAAGTAGGAAAAACAGAGTAAACCGTTAGGCTGACAGTCCACATGCAGATTATTCTCTCTTATGAAATTTGCCATTAATGCAAGAAAATTGTGATGCAATTATTTCACATAAAAGTAATTATACAAATGAAATATGTTCACATTACAAATAGCTAAATGAATATGGTGTTTTTGGGTGTAACATAAACCTGCAAAAACTGGCACGAGCCACCACTGCTTGATACTACAATTAATCTTTTAGCTTCATTAAGGAAAACACAAGAGAACTACTGATCCTTAATGCCCAGGAGTTTTTGAAATTAGTATACTTTGGTACAAATGAAAATGTCTTCTTTTTGGTTTATGCTGAATTTGTTATTGTCAGGTTAAAACTTCTCAACACTTTTCATGTAAATAAACTAAATGGTAGGCGAGGTTTGTTCAATACATTTCATTTCATACAAACTACCATTGGCCAAACAAGAGACATGATGCCTTATGAGTTTAATTGAATTAAAAATATGAAAATTATTTTTATAAAATATGAACACATGAAAGGTTATAAATCATTGTAGAGCAAATCTATTACTTAACTGTAAAGATTTTTGCTGCATTTTATGTGATCTGAAAAAATTGTATTTTCTTTTACCAAAACAAGCACATTACATTGGCAAGTGTGCAATTTTTTCAGATCACATAAAATGCAGCAAAAATCTTTACAGTTAAGTAATAGATTTGCTCTTTATAACCTTTCATGTGTTCATATTTTATAAAAATAATTTTCATATTTTTAATTCAATTAAACTCATAAGGCATCATGTCTACATATAGATATATAATATATAGATATATAATATATAGATATATAGATATATAGATATATAGATATATAGATATATAGATATATAGATATATAGATATATAGATATATAGATATATAGATATATAGATATATAGATATATAGATATATAGATATATAGATATATAGATATATAGATATATAGATATATAGATATATAGATATATAGATATATAGATATATAGATATATAGATATATAGATATATAGATATATAGATATATAGATATATAGATATATAGATATATAGATATATAGATATATAGATATATAGATATATAGATATATAGATATATAGATATATAGATATATAGATATATAGATATATAGATATATAGATATTGAAGAGTTTGCTATTGTGAATTTATGTTCTGCCTAGAAACTCCCACAAAATCATCAAACAATCGTATGTCCCCTACCTTGAGCTCTCAGCAGGAACAACAGTGTGGGGATCGTCAGTTTGTTGTATTAACTTCAGAGAAGCAAGCTCGTGTTGTGGCCTTACCTTCGCACAATTGTGTGTACCGTCAGCAGTTAGCTGATACAGACTTTGTTGTCAAGGCTGAGATTATATCTCTCAAAGGTAAGCCAGTAAAATAAATGCATATCTGCATAATCATTTCATAGATTATTTTCAAAATCATTATTGGAAATGGGTCTTGAAATGCTAAAAATATTCGGTTATATTCTTGGAAAAGGGATTTTTCTCATCAGTATGTTGTGTTTGAAATGTAAATGAAGTTGTTTCAGTTTAACAATAATTGTTTTTGAATATTTGAACTAAAACATATTTTTAAAATTTGATATACCGGGACACTAGCTATAGGTAATTTTTTCCATCTCTCTTCTTAAAACTGCAAGTAATATTCTCTATTTTCTGGAGAGACTAGCAATGTCCATCAGTTCAACATGCAAGGCTACTCATTTCATTTTTCCATGTTAAACATTTTGTAATTGATCACTGCATATTAATTGAGGAGATTATTTCAGTTCTGACAAATTTGTGTTGATCTTGCAGACAGCGTGTGTTTAGTATGTTACATCTCCAGTGGACACATAACTGCATACAGCTTGCCTAGCCTCCGACCACTTATTGATGTGGACTTTCTTCCACTTGCTGACTTGAGGTAAGTCAACTCATATAAATGCTCAAGTTAATTCTTAAATAGTACTGAAAAAACAATTTATATTCAGAAAAAACAATTACTTTGAAATTAAGATTCACTGAATAGCTGATAAACAGATTAGTAGAATTTAAAAGTTTGCTTATTGACTTCTGTTATGTATTTAGTGTTTTTTGTGTGGGAAATGTATGATTACTCCCCTTATTTTCACAGAGTGCAGATTTTTAAAGATTTATATGAGGTATTCAGGACACAAAGTGCATGGATTTGGCCATGCAAAATTTGTTACATTTCTGTTAAATTTCCTCACTAGAACCCATTTGAAGAAGTGTATAACAAATGTTGAGACTGTTTAATTTGTATTAATCTATATATCAAATACACTTGTACCTACAGTGTCCACTACAAAAATTTCTTGAAAGATATAAACAAATTACAAATCAAATAATGATACATAACTCTTTCACAGTGATCTTATAACATTGTTTGAAATTGTTTTATGTTTTCAGAGATTTGTTATTTTCTTATTTTGTTTTTAAATATCTTATGATTTAATGAAAAATAGATTTAAATCTATGAAGTTTCCAGATCAAAGTCTTTGTTTTCTATGCTAGAAACCCTTCAATCTTTCTTCTCTCTTGTTTTCTTCCTGTTCAACAGTTTTCAGACAACGAAACAGGGCATAGTAGACCCTATGTTATCCATATGGGGCCAACAGATGTTTGTTAACGAAGACACGGACCAGTAAGTCTCTGCTACACACATCTCTACATCATTGAACAAAGTCCAAAATTGGAAAGAAAAAATACAATTGAGCTTCAGACACACATAGATGCATGGTTTTTACATAGTGTCCACATGAAATGGGAATTTGAAGAAGTTTGTGGAGCAGTGCACACACAGCAAAATGCTACTATAATTTGAATTAGCTAATTGCTTTAGACACACTTGCCACTTGCTTTATTGCAAAATGCCTTCTCACATAACACTTTTTAATTATGCCTTTCTTGACTGCAGATACACTAATGATCACAAAAATGCATTCAACAATTTTTTAGTAATAACTTTGAAGCCTCATGCAAGTTCAGTTTTATTTGCAAAGTCAGGTTTTTACTCTTGCTAGAGCATTTATATTTTTGCACAAAATATACATATCTCATTTGAAAGGACACTATGTATTTACTATGCATCCTCTGATCAAAGATCAACATTCTCGATACTTTAACTTGCTTGTGGATGCACAAGCATGGCCTAGCACACCGCAAGTAAGCAAAGTGCCAAGAACACTACACTTCACTGCATGTCAGAGCACCAGCCTTGCACCTTCCATGTGCCCAACCATGGTGCCAATTTTCCTGAACCCAGGACAAACCAGGAGCTACACTCCACCACCAAGAAACATTTGTCTTTCTGCCTGAGGCCACCACAAGGGAGTACAGGACAGTGGGGAAAAAGCTTGCCATAGCCAGTGTTCTGTAGCCACCTGTAGACACACACAGAGAAATTGTGAACTGTTTCAGGAATCAATCTTCGGGAAGAGTAGAAGAAAATCTATTGTGAAATAATAATATAAAAGATTTTGAAACAGTTAAAACAAAACTTGTGTTCCTCTTCATCTCACTGGCTGTGGTAAGTTTTTTTAACCATTCCAAGGTGTATTTTCAGTGTTAAGGTGGCTGCTAGTATAACCTAGAACAGGTACAAAAATAAGTAAAAATGCTTTTTGTAGACGTCATACGTTTCTTGGTGGTGGACTAGTTCCCTGTGCTGGGAATCTTCCTTACTGCATGAAATATTAATTCATTAATCAGCAAGTGAGGTAGGTTTAAATGAGTAGAGTATAAATAAATACTCTCTCTAAGAAAAGAATGTTCTCCTTCTTGTTATAGAATTTTCAAAGGAATGAAAAGTTACATTATTTTTGGTAATCATTGTTATAATGTAGAATCTCAAGAAAAGTTTCTTTAATATTTCTTAGGCATAGGAATCGAATAAAATTAAAAGTAAGGCATCCAAAGTATTCATATGTTTGTAAGAGTATTGCCGATTTTAATTCATTATGTGTGTAAGGTACATTCTTAATTTTTCTCTATTCACTAAAGTCAAAAAGAAATATGTTGCATCATGGGATGGAGTATAAAAATTTCCTCACTAGCTGTATTTTGCTTTTGCTATAAATTTTAATTAAGAACCGTAACATAAGTGTTTGGAAAATAAGCATGTCTGCTTCCAGTGTTTTATTTGCCTGTTTCATGCTGACCATTTCTTAATTGTATTAATTATTTGCCATAATAATTTCCACGTTTGGATATTCTCTAATGGCTGTCGTTTGTACTGAATGGAAACAATTTAGTTATTCCATACATCATGATTAAATAATGCCTTATGTGCTTGCTTGATTCACTATCAGTAATGTCAGGAATCTCTTTCCTCATAAATGTTTTATCTTCAACAACAGGTGCCTTATTGTTTTGTAAATAAGCGAGTCAGACTTGCTTTATTAGTGAATTGTATAATCCATTTATTCTTTCTAAGTCTGGAGTAGAATTCAGCATGGTGTGCATGATGTACGAAATTGAGAAACTGCTCTCTCATTGTTCTAAACTCATATTATGTGAAGTATACAGGTGTGCATGTACAAAGATGAATCTTGGTGTAGTATGAATAGCCTGAAGTGAAAACCATATGAAGTTGATAAGCATGAAATGGGACTCGCAAACTACACTAATGACACATGAGAATGTCAATATAAAATGTCAAAGCTTTGATAATGTGGCGCACTCAGCATGATTTTGTGTGCACTGAAGGTACCATAATTTTTCATATTCATCATATGTTCTTACCTCCCTACCAATATTCTTAAACCTACTTTCTTAATTTTCCTTCATCATCTTGTACATTACTTCCACAATTTTATTGTTGCAGTATGTTTAAAAAGGTCACATTAATCCTTGTCATTCTGAAACTGAGAATAAATACACTGCATTACTAGAATTTTGAATTTAAGATGAGAATTCAATTTTTCACTGTCAGTGTAATGTTAAATATGGGTGGTCTATTAGTTTGAGATGTGGAGTAGTTGAGAATTTTCATGCAAATGTTTTCATGTATGAAACAATGAATGAGCATGGCTTGTTCTTCACATTTTGTGAAGCATGTGAGTGCGAATGGAACAGTTTCCATTGTTTGTGTTTCTGAACTATACAAGAATTTAAGGGAATGAAAAATTCATTCTTTCCTGGAGTTCCTTCCTTTCTGCCTTCCAAGTATCTTAATAATGTAAATACTTATTCAGTTTTATAGATTGCAACTACATTTGCACTATGAGATTGCTCTTTACTATTTTTCATATTCTCTTTAATTAGGAATTTGCAAATTCTTCTGCTGAGCTCTTGCTAACTTATAAAGCTTGAGATGAAATAGACTATATTGTATTAACATAAAACATAAATCACCTTATAGGGATAGCAAGCAATATTAAATAATGATTTGCATTTACTTGCTTTACACATTTCCAAATGCACTTATTTTTTTAGTCCTCTTCAGTATTGTACTCTTAAACATATACTTAAGAAAGTGTTCAGAAAGAGAGTGAACACAATATTTTTGGATCTATTATTTTCATCTTGCATTCCTTGAAGTTAATGATGATACAGTATATTCAAACAGTTGTATAAAAACTGAAATACATTAAATTTGAAAAATGTACAATTTGTGCTTTATATTTATGTAAAAGAAGGTAATATATACATAAAAACCATGCAATATTAGAGCACTTCAGTTCATTACCTGCTTTGATAGGGTTAACAGTAATAATAGGTAATATTAGCTTTATTTATGAAATGATTCCAGTTTTATTACTCTTTCAGATGTGAATCAAATAGTAATTCTTTGCAATGGAAGAAATTGTTATTTATAGAGAATTCCCTTTAGCATCGTAATTTCCTATCTCCATTACTGTAGTATTCCATATTTGACCTTGAATATGGTTCATTGTACAAAAGTACCTAATACTAAATTTGATGAACAGACTGTTACACTAAAACAACCTAAAAATTTGCAAGTAATTTGTTCTGTAATGGTAATTGGTTCATTTCTACACTAACTATATACCATGAAAATCAGTCTTTACAATTTTTTTTTCTTTCTTTTCCAGAATAGTGTTTAGTATTGTAAATCTTTAAATTCTTTCCAAAATTGTTCTATTGCAAAAGCTGAGTAGAAAAACATTAAAAATATGCACTTGCAAATGCATTTATTTGCATGACAATTGCATAATATGTATGAAATTAACATTTACTACTTAGTTGTTAATTGGCATATAAAACACAGTTCTATTTTAATGAAATAAATATTAAAATTTATTAGATTTTTTCTTTCTGACTTGAAATGCTGTATTGTGCAAGTGATTTTTGTAGATTTCTTAGTTCTATAACTTACTTAACAAACTGCTTGCTACCTCCAGATCTCTTTCTGTCTTTCTCTCCATTCTTTCCATCAGCATCAGACACAACCAGTATACATCACCCAAAGATTTCAACATTGAAAACAAGACAAAACAATAGTGCATGTCAAATACACCTTCACACAAGACTGACAAGGGACATGTTTGTTTAAAATCACAAAAGCTGTCTTGGAAGATGCCTAGATCAATTAGTATAATAAAGATAATCATGATTATTATTATAATCACAGTAAACAGTCATTCTTAATGCATTTCTGTGAAGTTAATGCAAATTTAAAACTTTTTTATGATAGTATTAAAACCATCATTTGCACAAGTGAGTCGCCACATTACACAAATCTCAATTTCGTGGTTCTATGTCCACTCAGTATGTCTTCCCATATGGCTGCAGATGTGCCCAGCAGGAAATATACATTACCTCTGTTTATTGCTTGCTCATTTGTTATTGCTTTAGACTGATTGGATCAGTATTTTGTGCATTTGTTTCTGCATATCAAGAAGTGTAATTTCTTGTGTTGTTTGGTAAGAAGGGAGGAACCCTTTTGTGCCTTCTAATTCAAATGTGTCATTGTGATTTGCAAACAGTGTTTAGCAGTTTATTGATGTGATGAAGCGTGAGGTAATTTATTACTAATTGGTTCCCACCTTAATTTTCTCAGTCATCATGTTTCTAGCTATCTTAAATGTTTTATAATATCAAATCTGGAACTACATGAAAGGAATAATTCATTCCACAAAAATAATTTAATATGTATTTCATTGCACAAAACTAGATATAATTACTGTTACCTTTTCCACCTTTAGCATGTGTAATCATGACTGATGTTACTCCTATATGTGTTCTATCTAAAATCAATCTTTTGTAGTATTTGTGTGGTTTGAGTTAGCAACATGATGGGTACTTTATTATTATGGTGACAATTATTTTATTTATCTTTGCACACTTTACTCTTAGGTTGATTTCTGTGACCTTTCTTTTAGATAAATTTCTGTATTCATATTTACAATGTTTAAAATAGCTTCTTCTTTTTTTACTACTATTATTTGTATGTTTTTTTTTAAATGTGTTCTGTACCTGTGTTATTTTTTCATAAGAAAGTGTCTTTCTAATGATGATTCATTTTGCAGGATAGCAAGAACATTTTGCTTCAGTAATCGAGGTCATGGATTATACCTTTGTTCTCCAAGTGAAGTACAGAAGTTTACTGTTTCGTCAGAGTTTTGGTAAGAATAAAAAGATGGCTTATCTTGAGTCAATTGTCTCTGACAAAATTATTTACAAATCCACTTAAAAAGTTACACAAACGTTATGTAAGATTTAGGGGGACGCAGTACTGAAGGCACTTACTTTCAGTATTTAAAAGAATTTCCAGCAATTACTAGCGGATACAGTTCACGCTCTCTCACATGCACAACACACACATCTCTATGTCCTGGCCAGAACCACCCTTTCCCTCCAAGGTATTCTTTGGTGTCTCTTGTTGAGGACGCCATCTATCGGCTTACACCGTTATATCTTCTCCTAATCCTAAACTAACCTATCGTAAAGCTACTATTTACAGGCACTCCTCACTTTCACATCATTAACCCTCTCACTGCCATCCCCTCATTCAGCCATCCCTACTTCTTCCTCGGCCCTCAATGGAAGTCTTTGAAAGCACTTCATGTAGTCTGCTGCTGTTGTGGTCAACCATGGACCCTCTCCGGCACCCATTCACAACACTCTATAGCAGTTGTTGCCTTTCTGTGCAAGGATTTGTTAGAGGCCCAAGAACTTCCCCTTGATCTTCAACCCTGGAGTGAACTGTTTGGCTGATGGCCTAAAAGTCTCCTTGGTATACTTCATAGCTTGTCTGATCCATTTGGCGTGGTACCACACATTCTCTTCTTCTTCTTACTTTAATATGTTTTTTTTTTTGTTGCTTCACACACACGTCTTCTCTCCTCATCAAAGAGCTGAACCCACTCCTGTTCTATTGTGCTCAGAACTTGCAGGACATCCAGGTGCTTCATTGAGACACCGATAAAAGCCTGGAATGGTGTTGTCCCTATTCTTCTCTGGTATGTGCTATTTATGCATCACTGCACTTTAGGCACATGCTTATACCACCTAGGGGGTGGTGTAAGGAGTGCACGAGTCATCTATGGACAATTTAGTCAGCACGGGGATGATAATCCGGTTTATTAATTCCACTTGACCCTTGCCTCTGGGCACACCAGTTGTTACCTTCACATGTTCAATGTGCTCTTCTGCACAATACTGCTTGAAGCTATCAGAAGTGAATGTATTTCCTCTCTCACTGATGATTCGCCGGGGGTTCCCGAAAGTTTGTTGTAATAGCCCCAGCTTGTCGCACTTGTAGTAGTTGACTTGGTCGGGAATATCCACACAAACTTGGAGAAACCATCTATGATTACCAATAAATGTTTGTACAATTTTCAGGTGCTGGTCATGGGGCCAAGGTGGTCAATATGGAATGTACTCAATAGTACATCCCTTTTGGGGCCTGTAAAATCTCTTCTCGTTTGCCTCTCTTCTTCTCTACCAGCACACAGGGAATGCAGCATTCAATGAATTGCTGTAGTCAATCCTTCAACTTGGGAATGTCCTCTTTAATTTGCTTTAATCATCTTGATGCATCAAAGCAGGCAAGGCAGTTACGCTCTTGCAACCAACCTTTCTCATCACTACCCCATCTTCTATGGTATTGTCCTCATAGGGCTCAGTTTCCAAAATCTGCCTGATCACTTACAACTTATCATCCTTTTCTTGTTCTCTTCTCATAGTGGCCAGCAGGGTGTCGTCAACTATTATGAAAGGGAAGCGACTCAAAGCATCCACATGTTTGAGGCACTCCCCTTTCCGGTGTTCATTTTCATAGCTCAACTCTTCATGTGTCAGAGCTGATCGAGCAACTTTTGGTGGCAGCTTCTTCTTTGACATGGTCTTCTGGAAAACCTGGCAGTCCATGAGGATTTTGAATCAACAAGTACACACTTTTGTACAGCACGAACAATGGTCAGGACCTCTAGCTCGTAAGTACACTCCTTTTTTTCTGCCTCTGAGGTTTTCTAGCTGCAAGGTAATGGACAGGATTAAATGCATTATCCTCTTCTCTTTACTGCAGTAGGATGGCACCATATCCCCCTCTACTAGCATCAATGCGGAGCTCTATTACTGCTGTTTGCTTATAGATCTTTAAAACTTGGTAACGTGCCAGAACTTCCTTCAGTCTCGCAAAATCCATCTGCTACATGCTATTAACTGTAAACCGCAAAGCATTCGCTTACCATAACTCAGTTTCTGCAACTCGTCCTAGTGCATAAGTGCACTGACTACTCAAATTCTTGTATCCACTTTGAGTTAGGGAATGTGCCATCGCCCTAAAAGGGAGTGAGTCTGCTTTCTAGGTCCTTTATTGCGAAGTTATTGGAGAAGTAGCTTTTGTCTTCGTTATGTATATCGCGGCAGTTGGGTCTTAGGCGGTCGTAGCTTTCGGTTTTCTGGCCAGCACGCCCCCTTACCATCCCAACACATCACTGCTTCCATCACCTTGGTCGTCTGATGTTGCTGGCATCCTCCGTCTCGCGGGGAGGTTCTCTGCCATCGCCCTTTTATGGTACCTGACCGACAAACTCCTTTCCCGCCCCACTACACCTCTGCTCCAGTTGTCTTGATCGTCTGACACCGCTGCGCTTGCAACTAGTCCTGTGGCAGTTCTTCTAGCAGCTTTCGTCTACGTTTCCACTGCTGTCACTGTCCTCTCCACTAGCGTACAAGAGCTTGTGGTTACTCCTGTTAGCCTCTGTCGCTCGTAGCCTGTCTACTAATACCCATGTATTGCTTGACATTGAAAGGTGGAGTTTATCGAGTCTTTTCTGCAGCTGGGCTATGGTTAATTTTGTCCTTAACCTAGTCCGCGTGCATTGTTCGACACTTTTCTGTTCAGCCATCTTTTAACAGCTACTTCGTCAGTGCACCACCGAGTCCTTTACACCTTAGAAGCAGTTATCAAGTTTCACCCATTAGCTCCTTTTGTGGCATCTTCCACGTGCTTGCGAGTCTTAACTCTTGATCACGCCGACTTTGGTAGTTGCACTACACGCTACGTATTTGTAGTATGTGCACTTTCACAGTTTCAAATAAAAACAGCAATCCCGGACGAGCCCCCAAGATTGTAAGATTAAGTGGGATGCAGTACTGAAGGCACTTATGTTCAGTATTTAAAAAAATCTCCAGCGAAAGCCAATCTTGGTAAAAATGTTGATCAGTGTAAACGAGAGGGAAAATTAATTTATACATCATTCCAATTATAAACAGTGTGTAGATGAAATGTGAATAATATTCTAAAAATAAACTTTCAACAGAATATGCATAGTAATGGAAAATGTTTTAAATTTTATTTTTCACACAAATGTTTAAAATGAAATATTATTACAATGAAGAAAATGTGTGTCCATAGAAGCACACCTTTAAAACATGTCAACACAAAATCTCAATTTAATCGTAAACAGTTGAGCCCAGAAGTTTGTCAAAATGTCTTATTAGTTACAAATTTATGGCTTTTAACCATGGAAACTACTTAAATAAGGCTCCAAAGCCAGGAAGTCTTAAAATCACCACAAGTGATATGACACCTAACAATTTTTTTAAAATTTCTTTCATTGATGCTGAGAGACCTATTTGCCCATGAGTAATTCCATCTGATCCCTTTCAAAGACAGATCTCTCTCTCTCTCTCTCCTCTCTCTCTCCTCTCTCTCTCCTCTCTCTCTCCTCTCTCTCCTCTCTCCTCTCTCTCCCCTCTCTCCTCTCTCCTCTCTCCCTCTCTCTCTCTCTCTCTCTCCTCTCTCTCTCCTCTCTCTCTCCTTCCTCTCTCTCTCTCTCTCCTCCTCTCTCCTCTCTCTCTCCTCTCTCTCTCCTCTCTCTCTCCTTTCTCTTCTTCTGCTCCTCTCTCTCATTTCGCTTATTTTGCTTCCTCAGTTCTTTGCTGACCTTTAGCTTCATCTACTCGTTCCACTCACTCTGCCTGCTCTGTCTGCTCCTTAGTGCCTGACTGACTTATGTGCACCCTGGGCTGTCAAATGTTTTGTCATCCATTTAATTTGCTTTTTTAATGTTAAAGCGATTTCTAATATTTTCAATAAAAAATCTTTTATGATATTTGCAATCAAGCAAATATTATATATGTGTAAATAATTGATTATATGCAAGTCTTTTTTTAAAATTCTAGATTACAGAATCGCCCCCAAATTAATGATTAGTTTAATAGAAATAGTTGAATATTTATATTAAAATTTAATACTTATTCCCGAGGTACCAGAACGCCATTCTGTTGCATTCAGCCAGAAATGAAGCCCTGATTATATGTATAAATAATTCTCACCACGATATTGATTTAATAAATATATGATACTTTTTGTATTAATTTTATCTGTATATATCAATGGATATGTATTTGGTTAATGAACATTTTCTTTTGTTACAAATATGTAAAGAAATATATCCATAACAACATTGAAAAGTGTGCCTAATGAAATTTTGCATCCACTGAAATTCGTCTGCTCCCAAAAATTGTGTGCCTCAGGCTGCAGCCTACTCAGCCAGTTCAGTAATCTGGCTTTGCTGGTCCTTCTCCACTCCACCCGCATCACACGGCAATGCCCAGCAATAATGAAGCCCGAATGGATTTAGGATTTCATTTAACTGATTGAATTGTAACCACAATCACATGTTTCATTATTGTCCCCTCATAAGTATTTGTGCCTAGTTTGTGAGAAATTACTCCAGAGGTTGTAAATATTTTGTGGCATGTACAAACATGTGCACTCACATTTATGTACCAAGAGTGTGAATCTGAGCCACAAGTGGCAGTGTGTGGACTACAAAAAATATATCTTCAGAACCTGTGGATATATCATGGTAAAACAAAAACTATGTGGGTCCCGTGGATAGTGTTTATAATGTATTTAAATTTTTTATGTAGGTATATCAGTAGTTTTTTAGTTAAATCATACATACAAACAGACAACAATTGATTTGACATGACATTTGTGTTAGTAATTGATTAAGTAAGTTGAAAAAGTATTTAAAAGGTGAAAATTCAAAAACCACAGACGATACTTCAAATTTATTTATCTGTATTGATATAAGCAAACATTCATACATGAAAGAAGAGATCGTCTATTAAATCTCATTTTGGAGAGTTTATTCCTCAAAACAGCTCTGAACAATTTTAAATTTAAAGAGGAGTCCAGGTAAGAGGGGTTGTCCTGAAATATAAAGAATATCATTTTGTTCCAGGGCAAATTTGCAATATAAAAGAGAGTTCAAACTGTTGGATTTTCTTCATGGTTCTACATAGACATGCTAATATTTGTTAGTCACAAAAAAAATTAACCAACATTAAATTAAATGCCAACACTACCTCTCAGTTAATTTGGAGAATTACATTTTAATAAAAATTTGAAAATATTTAATTTGTGTTTGTGATTCAAGTTTTCAACAATCTCCAAGACATTTTTGGAAAAATCTATGAAATTTCAATCCTGAGAATTTTTATTATTGAAAAATGAAATTATCCAAAATCCTGAAATTCTTTAATCAAATGTCTCTTAAATTTTCAGTAGGTTAACTCATTGAGAAAACTGTCAATAATGGAATAACTGCACAAACAATTTATCTTGTAATTTACTAACAATTTGTAAAAGGTGAATAATGGTTAGAAAAGTTACAAATTGGAAATTTAATTTTATGAAATTTTTTCTTCTCCTGTACTTTCATTAAATTGTGTAGGTAATGAATGTTCAAGTTTTTCAAATTTTGGTAAATTTCCCTTGATTAATATGAACTATTAATTATTATTTTAAAGGATTGAAAAAGATGAAGCCAAGAATGCATATTAATTGCAAAATACCTGAAAAGAGCTATTATTTTTTAATGGTGATGGAAATTCAAATATTCATTTTGTTTATTTATTTTATCAACAGTGTCAGTTTGACAGAAATGGTTGGAGAGCTGTTTTTGCCACATGATATGCCAGAGCCACCTAAAGAGAGTTTTTTCAAAGGACTTTTTGGAGGAGGATCTCGATCCTTGGACCGGGAAGAACTATGTGAGTTGCTCAATATTCTGTTTCTGTTAATTGTGTTTCTTTGATTTCTGTTAATACAAGATAAATAAAAACAATGGATTCAATGTTAATGATCATTTAAGATGTCATAGAATAAAAATGTGTTGCAAGAGTTGTGTGTCTACCAGAAAATGTGCAAGTTTAATTTTGTTTTAATTTAGTCAAACCTAAAAAATTGCATTTACCCGGAACAATAATAATTAATTTTCAGTTGGTGAAGCAAGTGGCCGAGCGTCCCGAACTGTGGCTAAGCATATTCCTGGCCCATCAGCAAACATGGAAGATATGGGGCGACGTGTGACATCAGTGACTTCAGAAATTGGTCGTGCTCATCAGATGATGGTAGAACGTGGTGAGAAATTAGGTCAACTTGAAGATCGCACACAACGCATGATGTCTGAAGCTGAAACCTTCTCTACTACGGCACATAGCTTGATGCTCAAGTACAAGGACAAGAAGTGGTATCAGCTGTGAGGAGACTATGCAGCACAGACTCCCTGTATAATGGTACCTACTGTGACCTGTTGCTGCAAGTAGCTCAGGAGATGCCTCTATACTATAGGTAGGAACTCCATCCTTCCTCCTTTTGGCCTCTCTGAGGCCGGTGTCATGGGAATGCCCTAATGCCATCTGGAGAGAGAACTTAAGCTTTACAAAATGTTGGTGACAAAATGAACATTTTGTGTTCATATTTCAAATAACCACTTGACCAGCTGCTGCAGCATACAACTATATGCAACTATTCTGAGCTTACATTATTTGTCATTTTACAAAATTAATGCAGGAATGAAATACTTTTCTATAAATTAACACATAATGTAGTTTTCACACAGGTACTCTCACCTCATGGGAAGTACCCATCAAATGATATCATATCAATACCTGGAATGATTGAGAAATGTTTAATGCCAAATTCTTGGACATTAGTTGTGAGTGTAACCATTCAGTGCTGATTGTTGGATTTGTGGAGTTGTCTGTGAAACTTAATTCATTCACTGCAGCCGCACACTTCATTATACCAGTGGCTTCTAGTTTTCGCTTTGTGAGCAAAGGACTTTCAAGGACGATAAAGATTGTATATAAATTTGTAATGTAAATTTTCTTATTGCTGCAGTAACCACAGTAGTAATGGACACATAGCACATGACTAAGGGTTCATGGGCTGAAATAAGAACATAAAATGTCCATCAGTTACTACCTCAAATTACACCTCTCCTGCATCATATGATACAAATTTGCCTTGTGTTGGTAGCAATGACTACATTAGAAATATTGCAAAATGGGAATGATGGTATCTTCCCAACACATTTAAAAATAAAAGTTACATTTTTAGCATGAATTGTAGCAAATTGATGCTCAGTTATTTATGCATAGAGACTTTAGAATAAACATTTCACGCACTGAGCTCTTGAGGTATATAAAGATATTTATCCTCAACTTGAAGGTCAGAATTGGTAATAGACAACCATGATGGTGTAGATATAACTTGCTTTATAGCATTGTATTTCTCATAACCAAATTTTACAAAATATTTGTGGTACAAACAGAAGTGTTATGTTGCATTCTTATCCTTGCCATGAAAGTAATTATACACACCATAAGAAAGAAAGAAATGGAGAGAAATATCATACTGTGTATAAGTTTTGTTGTATGATTTGTTGTGTAATGAAACAGAGTGAAATTAGATGAGCTAGTCTGATTAGATGTATAATATATATTGAGCATCATTTCCCTCAAGGCCCTCCTGATACAATTTCCAGAAACAATCATATGTTTAGTATCATTTGTATCAATGGTGTTCATTGTTATAATTATTCTTAAATTGAAACATGTATAAATTACAGTTTTGAACACTGGAGACATATGTATGAACTGGGAACATTTGCAGTACATACTACTTGCTAAAGAATTGTAACAAAAGGAGAATTATCTCCCAATTACTTTCATTTTTAACTGCCACTCATGTTATAGTGTGTTGCATCCCGCAGGCGGGCTGCTATTGTCATCCCTTTTCCTATTTCATGAAATACATTGTACATAGTTGTACATTGTGTGTTATTAGTCTGTGAGTTGCATTTATATGTCCTAAACCAAACTCTATGAGGAGATCTGTGTCACATCCACTATTGTTGTCTTAACTCTGTCATCACAGTGATACCCCAGTGGCTGTATTTGGAACTGATGAAGAAACAATCTTCACTTTCTGTTTAATCCTCCATTTCTTTAACACTGATGAAAGTAAGTAATGTATATATATTCTATTCTTCTGTGTTGAACGTAATACATTGGTATGCAATAAGTATTTATGGATTCAAATTACATTGATCTATGCAAATACCCAGTTGTTAAAAATTAATGAAGTAATAGTAGCACTAGACAAAAATGGATTAATTAGAGAAGAGATGTATATAACTCTTATGTAGTATACCTGCGATATTAAGAATTTGTATCAGATATTCTCAAGAGGTTTTATGTTTCCTCCATCTCTTAAAACAAAAATCTGGAAACATGGAGGAAAAGAAAAACTTTCCTTCACAAAACAGTGAACCTTACAGGATCAGGGCTGAGGGAGAGAAAGATTTGTTTACCATATAAGTTTCTGTTTGTTTTGGTATGTGCTTTTTTGAGAGAGCAAAAGATTACTAGGTAAGATGTAACATGATGCAAGCCTATATACATTTTGAAATGCATCAGGGCATCTCATGTCCTTTAGGTAATGATGATGTCATTACACCTTGCTCATCAATCTTGGATACTCTCTCTTTTACTATGAGCTGTGCAAAACAATGCAATTGCCATTTTTTCATGAGCATGATTTTAAAATATTTGTTCATGAATTTCTCAATCAATTTTTTTTTTTTTTCCGATAAAATAATTATGTGAAGATTATAGTGAAAGATTTGCAAGCTATCATGTAGAGGCAGTCCTTTCCTTGTACTTAAAATTGAAATGAATTTAGTTGTTTATAGATACAAATCATCTTTGTTTCTGCTCATACAACCAGAACAGAACATTTTGAATTGATACTGGTCAACTGAATTTTATTTTTATATAAATCAGAAATAATTTATGCAATGTACTTACTGAACAGCTCATGTTTGTCATAGAAAATTTCATGCTTTCTGGGATAGTCATCTCATGTTAAGATTGCCTTTATTTTGTACTGACCATGTATCACAGACACAATAATTATTTATGTTCATGTAAGAATAATATATTTGATGTAATTTAAGAATTTTGAAGAAAAATTGATATAAACAGTTTTTGTTCAAAAACTGTTTAAATATATGTACATAATACAATATAGTGATAAGTGCTGTATAGATTTATATATTTAGATTACCAGTTACAACACGCTGTACTTGAAATTAAGATGAAAACATGTGATATTCTATTCTGCCCATCTTAATTGTTGTTATGGACCTGATCTTTGTTGGTAATGATATATACTATATTCTTCGTTTAATGTTGTTGGAATCTACCCTCTGTATATGCCCAATTTAGTTCTCAGATCCTTTTTGCACTGTTGAGGTGATTATTTGAAGTATAAATAGAAAAACATTGATACGATGAATGTCATATGACAGTTGTAAATATAGACATATAGAATTTGTTGAAAGAGATCCTCTGCCAAGAATGGTATCCATGTGTTTGTTAGTCTCAAGTATTTCACATTGTGAAATGTTTGAAAATGTTGGTTGTACTTGTTTCATAAACAGAATTTAAGTGCAGTGTTCTATGATGTCACCAATTGAATAGTTTTGCATCTTTGTTGCATCATTTTGTCAACAGTGAAGCTTCTCAGAAAAATGCTGCATTTCAGTTGTATATTATAACTGTTGATCTCTTAATTTACCCTACCAATTGTTAACACACATTGAATTATACGTGAACATCTATACATATACATATATATAAAAATGTAGTGATAGCAACTTGTTTAATAATGTTCATAAACCATCTAAAATATGTGTGTTTATGGTATTGGAAGACAATAAGAGTTTAAAATTTTGTATGTGTTGGTACTGCAAATGTTGAATACTAAAATTATGTCACTGAAAGACTTCTGTAACTAGTTCATTGCATAATAATATTAATTCAATGATAATATTAAAAATTGAGTAAATATCTTTAATGAAAGTAATGTGAATAAAGTATACACTTGAATTATTTATGCACATTCAGCCAGTTTACTTATGACCAATTATTTCTTTTCCTTGCAGCATATTTCCATGACAGCTTGTCAAAGCATTTTATATAATGTTATAATTTTGCATGTTTTTATTGTAAAAAATATTGTTTTAAAAAACATAAATATCAATGAATTCTCAAAAAATTAAAAATATTACTAAAGCTATGTTTACAACTTTTATTTCTTCAAAATAAATATTCATAGAAAAATAATTTTATTTTCTTTGTATCAACATGTTAAGTGTATAAATTATAATTTACTCTACATTTTGCTTTTTCTGCCCCTTTATTCAGCATTCAAATATCAGTCTTACACAATTTTTTAGTCAACAAATTGGTGTGGTTGGTTTGTTTGTTATTATTTTTTATTATATCTTTAAATTATAAATAAATAACTAAGGCTTTTTGGCCAGAATGGTTTATAATGCAATTATCTAGTTACAAGAAAAGCATACATACTGCAGTGAATTCTATGATTGATTAGAGTAACATACATCTTCAAAACATGCCTGTGTGATTGTGTAGACAAGTACCTTAATATACAAAGTCGATGTCATTTTCAATATGACAGAAGGTGTTGTTATATCACATGTTGAGTAAGAGAGAGTGAAAGGAAGAGTTTCATGTGATTGGACTTCGCTGAATACTGTGTTTTAATATTGAAGATTTCAATTGCCTACTATTTTCATTAAGTATTTGCCATTATATGTTATCTTAATACTTATGGCTCTAAAAAGTGTGTTGGTGCTGTTGGGTTACCTCACAGTTATACTGTTGCGCACATTTCAATGTAGATTTCAAACTTCAAGTTGCTCTTGTGCACCTTTTCTGGATACTCTTGTCATAATTTCTGCTGTTTAACTTCAAATATTCCTTTTAATGCAATGATAAATTCTAATCAAAATATTTTATACATCTACTTTAAAAGCATAGTGTAAATCTATGTGTAAGAGTTGTTTACTATCTTTACTCCCTATTTTAGTGGCCGTTTTTGCTATCTTTCCCTCTCATTCTCTCTTTTGGGTTTCAGAGACAAAGAGATGTATTTTAGGAAATACTAACACTTTTACAGAATGAGAATGAAGGCGGTGTTAAATACATTTTTTTAAATTGTATTTTATAAATGCTCATTACTTCTAAGTCAGATACAGTTATTATATATTCTAGTCAGACTAAGTGTCAAGAATTAAATTCCTTTCATGTTTGTGGTTAACCCTCATTAGTTATGAACTGCCCTCTTCTGTTTGTTTCTCATTTCATCATGCTTTCTTAACAAACAGATATGAAACAATAAACAAGATTTCCTTTTTATAGTTCTGTGAATTATTGAGTTTTCTTTGTAATAATCCTTTTATTGACATGAGAGTTTGCATGTTGGTGGATTGGGTTCAATGTTTTCAGGTTCTGTTGGTCAAAAATGAAGTTCATCACTGACATATGGACCCCATATGTTAAAAAGTATTTCTTTCTGTTCAGCTATTATCTTTAGGCAGAAAACTCGATCTTATGTTAAAAAATTTGCACTCAGAATCATGGTTACATTATGATTCATTATTTTCAGTTTTTTCTTTGGTACTTTAACTTAGTGAATTTACTTAAATGCATGCATTGTCTTCCTCATACTTGACATGCCAAACATATGTATACATTGAATATATTGAAAATTAGCTCTAGATTATTTTCATCTAAAAGTCTATTTTCACCTTATTCCATCTCTGATGGCAGAGCTAAGAGGTATAATGAAGCTGGTTGACCCTCTGTTGCTGAAATGTACTCCCAACTGTTGGGCTTGTGTGTTCTTTGACACAGATGAATTTTTAAAAATAAAGGTTATAAAGGAATGTTGTGTGTGTAGATGTTCATGACATTATGATATGACAATAATTTCAAATTTCTTAGTGTACTATGCTGGCTTTTGAAACAGCCTTTAAGGCATGAATTTCTTTCCTCCTTGCATAATTTTTAAAAATGTAAGGGAATCAGAACTGGCTAAAAATTACTTAATTTTCACCCATCATTTAGAACTTGTGGAAAATACAAGTTTTTATACAATGTATTTTTAAAATTATTATTAAATGAAAAACTACTGAACGTTTTTGAACAATAGTTTGGACCTGCCTTTGTAGCATATCTGTGATTGGCACTGGAGAGCTTCAGTTACAAAGTTGGCAACTGAAGCACAGAAATAAGTTTTTTGTGAAACTAGTTTGATGTTCCGTGGATGTTAGAGATAGCACAAGCCCATGTCTAGGGAGAATTGTGTTTCAGAAAGATATGACTGGTTATAAAATGACAATGGTATTTTGCTGATGAATATAGTGTGAAAATATTTGCAATGCCTATATATTTTAATGTACATTTTAATTGTTTCTTTGCTTTGCTTGTTTAATGTAGTGAACTGATGACATAATATCATGCATTAGAATTATTAAATGTACCGTTGTCAGAACTTCAACTTATTATAGTTCACAACATAATGCAATATTTATTGAAATCCTTTATAAAATCACCTTTCTATAACCAGTGACATAAAGACACATATAAGTTACATGACCATTCTATATTACATGAAAATAAAAAAAAACACTAAATAAAAATAATGCTAAATACATTATCTATAAATTGGGAACAAGGTGAAATTTAATGGCACTTAATCAAGTGTAGAGCTTGCAGGCAAATCAGGTTCTAGACCTGCGAGTGGGTGTGCAGTCAGTCGTTCTTGGTGCTCTGTGATGCAGCCCCGTTATTCTCTTTAGAACTATTGGAGCTCACTCACATGTTCATTTTTCTATAATCTTAACATGATAGCTATTCTGGGTTACTAGTTACAACATCTCTTATTTTTGCGGATTTTATACATATATATGTATCTGTGTATAATAAATATATATACATATATATACAGAGATACGTATATATTACCAACTATATATACATATGTATATTTGTGTAGGTGATTTTATATGAAGGAGTGTATGAAGGAGTGCTTGTGACTGTTATAATAGATTTTTTTAAGTGCACAATTTAATGGAATTAACTCACTGTTGCAAACTAAACTGCAGTAAAATGACTAATCTTCCATGGTATGAAGTAATTTCAGTCAAACTTATTGGTTTCCTCCACCAATATGTTCAGTTATTATAGAAATACCTTTCCTGTATAAAAAGGATAACATACATAGGTTAAATGTAATGAAGAAAGATTCAAATCAAATGTACAGTAAATGTTGAAGAGAATGTAAATTATTTATTATTGTACCACATCAAATGACAAATGCTAATCTAGGAGTATATAAAACATTCAAACAAAATTTTTATTGATTGGGCCAATGCATCCTATTGTTAACTAACGATTATAATGGTATTGTAACTCAGGATTTTAATGGAAAAATAGTCTTAAATTGAATGATTTATTGAAGTCATACATGTAAAAGTAGAGTTCTGTATATGAAAGTATACTTGCAGAGTGTATAAACCGCTGCAATTTTATAGTGGCTACTAATTTTATGGTTTATCCTCTTGAATTTTAAATCTATATACACACACATACCTATATTCCATTAAAATATAGTCTCTTCTTGACTGGTAGAGGTAGGAAACAATGCTTGTGGCCCAATCATACATTTGGCTGAGCATAACATTACGTTGGTAGACAGATAAACACTAAATTACAAATTTCACTAGGAGAAACCATTCTAAAAATCAGTCTCCAAGAAACACTGAGGCTTGAATGAAACCTGATGTAGCAACATCCTTGTTGTCTTGTCAACTGTAATTTTGATTAAAGTGGTTTTAACACAAATTAATTGGTATTTTATTTCCATTCAAATAATATTTTTGTGTACCTTTTTCCTGGTGTGTGAATAATTTTTAAAATGAGAAAGATACCATAATTCTTCATGTGAACTCTGAAGTAACATTTTTTTTGTATATTTACTCTGTTAAATTTCCTTAACTTCTGAAAAACCTAAGCATAATTGGCAGGATTCAGATTTGAAATATCCAAGGGTAAAATTGTATATTGGATACAAATGAAAGAAAATAGTATCTTATTATGTATCAAATAATAGTGCATTATTATTTAATAATCAAATAATTGTTTAAAATGCTAACATTATGGTAATTAATTGCTCTTTTTTTTTTAAATTATTATTTGAAAAAGTGATTATTAAGCTGAATAAAAAAGCTGTATTTCAATGATTGTAGTTCTCATGAGAATTGTGGATTTAAAGACACACATCTAATACAGTCTTAGTACTACTTTTTGCTATTTGGTTCATTTTTTATGCCCCAGTAGACATAGTAGATTCTTAACAGTCGCATACAGTAAAACCCCGTTTTTACGTTCCCGCATTTTACGCTTTCCTGCCTTTTACGTCGTTTTTCGTTGGTCCCGTTAAAAAGCCTTTATTTACAATGCATTCTTTTCCCGCAATTTACAACTCAATATTAAAGTGCTTCCGCCTTTTACGCCGATTTTTTTTTTTTTTTTTTTTTTTTTTTGACAAAACTGATGTCTGAATCAATTTCGGCGGAAGTCGTCGCATGTAACCCGTTTTTTCAGGTGGTGTTAGCCATTTCCTGTTATACCCCATGCTTTATAGACGGAAGTCAGTGATAGTCTCTCGTGGTCTCTCGTCTCGTAGTCAGCTTCTCGTAGTCAGAGAAGATAGAGATTTTGCGTTGTGTTGATGCGCATGTGGGAACACGTGTTCAGTTAGCGAGGGAGCTTCAACTCTCGGTTTCCACGTTGAAAACTATTATTAAAAACAGAACCACCATTGAATTTAATGCTAAACAGTGTGGTGCTATGTCAACAAAAACAAAATACGTAAGGTCATAATCTTACGATGAGTTGGACAAACTCGTGGCGGAGTGGTTTACTGCAACGAGAGCATCGGGTATTCCGCTTGATGGCAACCTTTTGCGAGCGAAAGCCCTCCAGTTTGCTGCTAAGCTAACTGAAACTGCCAACAACTGAAGAAGCAATGAATGCTATCTCTGTATTGAGGAAATACATTAAGAGTGGATCAGGTGGGGAAGATGCATTCCAAGCATTGTATAGTGTTGAGGGGCAGGTTGAAGAAATACAATTACAGAAAAAAAAAGAAACAAATGACAATTTTAAATTTTTTTAAATAGTAACTTTGTAGTATAGTAAGTTTCAAGTATAATTTGTAAATGTATTAAAAGTGTGATATGTGTTATTGAATAATAATTATGTAAACAAGTCCTTGGAGTAAAACATGTAAGTACTCGCTTAGACTATTGTTTTTTTAACTTTCCTGCATTTTACACTTTCCTGCATTTTACACTTTTTTCCTTCAGTCCCCTGAAAAGTGTAAAAAAGGGGTTTTACTGTACTAATACTATTCCAATACCCAGTAAAAAAAAAGAGGGAGTCCAGAATGATTGCAAAATTGAAGGAAAATTCTATTTATTTAAAAACTGTTACACTGTGTATTTAGAAATATATTACAATTACCTATTTTATGTGAGTGTCTGGCATAGACATATGGTGACTTGCATAACTATTCAGAACACTTGATAATCAAAAGTTTAATCTGTTTTATAAATCTTTCACTTCATATTAATGAAGTGTAGGGATTATATTGTAGGGATTTTTATAATTCATTGTATGTGTGATTAAAAGTTTTCAAGATAGTTTTAACAAGTTTCTTAAAAAATTAAAATTTTTTTAAAATTTCCAAAAATGTTTCTATTACGTTTTCATTTTCCTTAAAAAAAAAAGTGAAAATAGGTTCTACTTTTCTACATTCTTCTTAAAGTAACATTTGAATTCTGTTTATAGGCATGTGAAAAATTGAGAAAATGTGAAACAATGTAGGTTTTTTTTATATAAAACATCATTTCTTCTACATAAATATTCCATAAAATAAAACTAAACCATTGGGTTTACTGATATGTACTGTAAATATTATTTTCTACAACATTTTTTGTAGAGATAGTTAAATTTGAAACTTGGAAGCTACAACAGCACATACATTTTCACATTATTTGTGTACACAGAGGTAATGTTATAATTCTACTTGAACATACATTGTATATTTTTTTTTAAATTAAAAGGTTACATAAAATAATGTTTAAGATATGTTATTCAGTGCATGTAGCCCTATCCATTTAAAATGGTTAAAGAAAAAATTTGAATCCTTTTTGCAAAAATCTTGTTTTTAAAACGGTCTTCATTTCACTCACAATTTTGCAAAAAGTACTCCTATTTCGAAAAATATGTAAGATACATTATTTTAAGAATTTATTATGAACTGATTTCATTCAGAAACAATTTTCACTATTTTAGGAAGACGAGAAGGTTTTGAACTTTCCGATTTTCGAAATATGAGAGTTCAATGAAAACGACACTTGCGCCATTTTTTATTAGCGTACGATGTTTTATATGAGGTTAAAAAAAATTGCAGCCATTTTTGAGAAAATTTTGAAAATGTTGGGGTTTCAAGTAAGTACCCCCAAAAATTAAAATATCCATTTTAAACTCAAGGTGCCGCTACTTTGGTCAGATCCACAGGGAGTATCAATTTAGACAATTATCGTCAGCAGTGTTCACGGACGTTTTACCGCAAAGCAATTTTCGTTGTGTTCCCAACAACTTGGTTGGTTGCTTGGACTTGGGGACTTGGTTGGTTGCTTCCTTGCGTGACTGACGTGCTCGGGCTGTGCTCCAATATTTTACTAATTTTGACTACTTTCTTACATCTTTCAGGTACCTTTTGTTTTTAAATTGTTTTCTTTACTTGTTACAGAAACGCTGAAAGAGATTTATATTGTCAGAAGCAGTGGAAAAGAAGTAAATAGTTAATTGGTTTAAAAGAACGTAACGGACAAACGTGCATTTTAATCGAGTTCACAGACTTCTAATACATATTTGCTGTACAAATAAATTTAGATTTGCGTAAAGGTTTAAACAACTAGTGAAAGTGTTGTGAAAGGTGAAAAACATCAAAATTCAAAGTTTCGTTTATAACAATAACAGAAAATCTTGAACTTTGTGTTTTCAAATTCACGAATATCAAAGTGGTGAATTTTGTGACCTATAAAGAGGTAAAGTATAGTAATCTAATTGTATTTATTAGTTTGCAGTTTAGATCTATTAACGTAAACACATCCAACTCTACTCCCAATTAACCAATAACATTTAAATACTAATTAGAATCACATTACTTTTATTTGTTAAATAAATACGTAACTTAAATTAAAAAGATAATTTAGGAAACACTTTTACACATTAGAATCTGATTTCTCATCTATTTATTTATTCTCATATTTGCCACGCATTTTGATACACATTCGCCACATGGCTACTATTCGCTATACACTTTCTACTCTGTACACTCCCAAAGCCGACTTTCTGAAAGCCTTCACACACGTAAACAATAATTTAGATGAACATATCCGAAGGCTCGAAGAGGTCGTTCAAAACTCAGACGGTTGGACAACAATAGGTAACACCGCAGAACCTTTCAACCGCCCATCCGCGAAAGCAAAAACACAAGCATCACAACCAATCATGACTCAAAACAGATTTGCTGTGTTAGATTATGACAATGATTTTCCATGCCTTCCCAATCCTCACTACCCCCTCCCATCATCGACACGTCCACCCACAAACCGACGCAAACAGGCTAGCAAGGGCAAAGAAACAAAGACACGTAGAATTGCGCAATCTGGCCCACAAGTAAACAAGGACATTCTCACTGAGCCCACCAAAAAGGTACTAATTTTAGCAGATAGCCATGGGCGACAAATCTCCTCCCTGCTCAGTGGGAAACTCCCATCCAATTTCTCTGTCATGTGTGTGTTTAAACCTAACTGGAGGTTTGCCGACGTAATAAGTGAATTGGACACCCACACAAAAACTCTCACCAAACGGAATATAGTCATCATCATAGGAGGGCAGAATGACATCAATTTGGGTGGTCACTTTACACCTGAGCAACAAGTTGACAAACTACAACGTGCCGCCCAAAACTCGAACATCGTAATCTCGACTCTGCCCTTCTGGTACAACAAACCAACACTGTGCAAAGAAATTAGACACGCAAACAACAAATTAAAACGGCATCTGAGAGGCACACATGTTAAATAATTTGAGCTTAACTTTCTCTCAGGAAAACACTTCACCAGGCATGATCTTCACTTGAACCTTGCCCGAAAACGCACTCGGTAGCGAACTTGCAAAACACATCCTTACACCTCAGCAGTATCCTACCCAAGACTCATCCCCACCTACATCTCCTAGTTCTCTTCCATCCTCCGGAACCCCTTTGGACCCAATTACCTTATCCCCTGAACCTAATCCTTGTACTACCTCTCCCATTATTCATTCCCCTACATATGTAACTCCGCCTTCCTCACCTCCTAACACTGTTGGGACACGATACTTCCTTCGACCACGCACTCGAGGTAAAAATGAGATAAATAAATAGCAACGACAGTCAGATGCAGCAGAAAAGCATCCGTGTAAGTACATGCAAAAGATTCAAATAATGCATCATAATGTGCAATCTCTTCCAAATAAAATTGAATTTATCGAGGCAGTATTACAGTGTGATCTGAGTCAAATAGATGTTCTTTGCTTTACAGACATTGGTTATCTCATAATGATCTAAACACACTCCAAATTCCTAGTTTTTACCTTGCAGGATCTTATTGTAGAGCGAGGGAATCAAATAAGGGCACTGCTTACGGAGGTTCGTGTATTTACGAAGAAATAATATTGATTCTACCTTCTTGTCAGAATTCAATTTATATGCTTAACAATTCTTTATTTGAAACTGAAGAACAACAAACGAGCTTTAGGTTATTTCAATTTCTTAGAAAATCTAGAAATAACTCTGAACAAAATTAGTAATCTCTCTTTTAAATCCATTGTTGTTAGTAGAGATTTCAATATTGATTTTCTGAGTGAATCCCACGAAAAAGAGCATTTTCTCAATTTAATTCATTTAATATTACAGTGAACGTACCTACACGGAATACTCTTAAATCACAAACAGTAATCGATCAAATTATAGTTAACAAAACCACAACTAGATATGAAATAACGAATAATATAGGTTATAGTGACCACGATGCACAAATTCTTACAATTGCTAATAATATGAATACTGACACACTAAGTAAAACACGCATATGCAGAGCATTTATTAAAGTTAACAATAGTAGTTTATGCAATTAGTTTATAATGTTAAGCTTTATTGCATGAGTACATGTTTTGAAAACGAGCGACGTTAGGAGCTAATTAGTGAAAGAATGCAATAAAGCAACATTATAAACGAGTTGCATACGCTATTTTTTTGTATAACAGCATTATAAATTTATGCAAGAATCGAAATTAATTTATGAACTAATTGCAAAAGCAGTTTTACTGTTGGCAACATTGACATTGGTATTATGACGTCACGCATTTTGGACAGCTGATGAGCGATTCTGAAGAGCATGCGAAGAAAGATGGATTCCTTGCCGCAGGAAATTGTTGAACAAGCCACGAAGGCAGAACAATGCTTAATACCGGCAAAGTCAAGTGCATTGTACGAAAAAGAGTACAACAAATTTAAAAATTGGATGGAAACAAAGAACGTGAAGATTATATGCGAATCAGTTGTTCTGGCATACATATCGGAGTTAGTATTTATTTATTTATTTATTTATTTATTTATTTATTTTACGTCAGAAAAACAGTTAAAAACTGCGTATGACGTGCTATGGGGAAAAGTGAATTGTGTGTACATTTTCAAAATTCTGTGATCCCTACACTTACTCATATACTACTTAAATTTTGAATTTTGAAAGGGAGAAAAAACAAAACTCCCATGCAATAAAATCTATGTTCAAGGATAAACAAGCAATAAATTTTGAATTTTGAAATTTTGAAAGGAGAAAAACAAAAACTCCATGTAATAAAATCTATTTTCAAAGATAAATAAGCAATAAATTTTGAATTTTGAAAGGGAGAAAAAACAAAAACTCCATGTAATAAAATCTATTGTCAAAGATAAATAAGCAATAAATTTTGGCTCTTATTACTTCCTGCCGCGACAACATGGAAACGATAATTTGAATAATTGTATTTCACTGAATTCTAGAAGACGTGCACAGAAAATGAAGTTACATTTATGTCCAGAAGGAAAACAAAGGGGCATCTCAGCATTTGCTCAATGGATCAGGGAAACTGGACGAAAAACCTGATCGAGATGGGGTCATTGACCCGGAAGCTGTAGTACAATAGTTGTTACAGGTTGTTTATACTCATTTATACAGTCCAAATGGTAAATAATGCATTATGTATCATTGTTAAAATTAATGTTACTTTTCTTGTTATGCTCAGTATAGTCTCTAATTGTATAGAAACAGTTATGCAGCAGAAACGATTTCATTGGGATTTAAACTTTTCTATTGAATTTAATCGTTTAATGTCATCTGGCAAAGTGTTGTAAAATAATGTACATGTATTGTATGTGAATTTTTGTAATGAGCTGTTGATACTGCCCCTGATGAATATGGATTTCTACGTCGAGTGTTATAGTAATAGACTTCTGCATTTTCTGAAAAAATATTCCCGCCCTTGAGCAAGTCATTTTTTACAAAAAGCACTGATTCGTAAATAAAAAGACACGGTAATGGTAGAATTCCTAGATTAATGAAGAGAGGCTTACATGAATCACGTGGGTGGGATTTGGTTATTATTCGTACAATCGTTTTGTAATCTAAAAGTCTGGGAGCTATAAGATGTATTTCCCAGAATATTATGCCATATCTCAGGCGGGAATGAACATTCGCGAAGTATACACAACGAGCAGTATGAAGGCTGACTGAATTTGCAAGAATTCTGAACGCGTAGCACAATGAACTTAATTTTGTGTTCAATTCATTTAAATGGACGTTCCATTTAAGGTTTGACTGAATTGAGAGACCTAAAATTTTGTTGCCTTAACATCAGTCAATGGTACACTGTTCATTTTCAATGGAGCACAGAATTGTTTATTTGAAATGGAAAACTGCATTAAAACCGTTTTCTTTTCGTTTACTATTAATTTGTTATTTCGGAACCAATTTGAAACATCTGATATTGTACTATTTACGGTTTTTATTGCAAAGGATGTTCGTATCATCTGCAAAGAGAACTGTTCTTCCGTTTTGAATCGTCGAGGGCATATCGTTTACGTAAAGTAGGAACAGAATAGGGCCTAAAATCGATCCTTGAGGAACTCCACATGCAACGGGCAAAGAGTCGGAAAGGTGCGTACGTAATGTTCCATCATTCCAGTAAGGTATTTCAACTCTCTGAGATCGTTGTTTAAGGTACGAACATAACCAATCTAGAGCAATACCACGAATTCCATATGAAGGTAATTTGGAAAGTAAAATGTCATGATCAATGACGAAGGTATTTCAACTCTCTGAGATCGTTGTTTAAGGTACGAACAAAGAAAATATAGCTGTTTCCGTTGATTTTGATTTTCTAAATCCATGTTGGCAATCTGAAAACGCGTCGTGTTTAGGAGAAAGGTTTCATTCGTACGTAAAAAGTCTCTAATACTTTTGAAAAACTGATAGAAGAGAAATGGGCCGATAATTTTGAATTTCATTTTGTTGCCTTTTTGAAAAGCGGCTTAATTTTAGCTGTTTTGAAAATATCTGGAAACGTTCCAGTGCATAAAGAAGCATTAAATATGTGAGTTAACGGATGTATAATGGCATACGCACAAGTCTTTAACAAAGAATCCGGGAATTCATCTAAACCGGACGAATATTTATTTTTTAGTTTACCGATTATTTTAAGAATTTCATAGGAAGAAGAAGTTCATAGTAAGTGTCTCTTACTTTATTGACATACCTAGTCGAGTTTTAGTGATGGTCTAATTTTCTAATTTTTATTACATTGAAGTCAGCAGTATGTAAGGCATCAAGTTTGTGGTGTAGTCACTCGAAATTGAAGGCCATGATCAAAATTAAAGATGGTATTGATATTTCTGCTTTTAATAAAGTTCAATTGTACATGAAACAAGCGAATGTCGGTTACGAAGCAGAAAAATCTATGGTCTTTTCCCAAGCTGATGTGAACAAATTTTTAGTAGAAGCAGCTGATGAGAAGTATCTCTTGATGAAGGTATTTAAGTTATATTTATTTGAAATATTTGTGAACTATTGGAACACATCTTTTGCTCTCTTTTTTCAGGTTGTTGCGATTTTCGGCATATTTGGAGCTTGTAGACGAGGGGAATTGTATAACATGTGCACCGATGATGTCTCTGAAGAAGGTTCTGTTTTAGTTGTCAAAATTAGAGAAACTAAAACTAACAAACACAGAATATTTACCGTTATTTCTGATGAAGGATTCTCTTATATAGATTTGTATAAAAATACATTGCCTCAGACCTTCTAAAGTCAAACATAATAAACTTTTCTTATTTTATAACAAAGGTAGATGCACTTGTAACCCCATTGGGATTAACACTTTCGGAAAAATTCCTAAACTCATTGCCGAATACCTTCAACTTCCAAATCATGAAAAATATTCCGGACATTCATTCAGAAGAACATCGGCTACTATGTTAGCCGACAGTGGTGCAGATATTACCACCCTTAAGCGTCATGGAGGATGGCGATCATCAAATGTTGCAGAATCTTACATTGAGGAATCAATTCAGAATAAAATAAAGATAGCTAGAAGAATAGTGTCAAATGACGAAAATAACGTAGCAGGTACTTCATCAACTAAAACTTTTAATGTACCTGGTTCTGTTCCTTTATCTTTCAAAAACCTCACAGACTGCTCCATTAATATTAACATCAATAAATAATGTAATTATGTAAACTGATTTATTATATTCAAGAATAAAAATCTTTGGTTATTCTGGTTGTATGGTTATTCTGTGAACTCTTCATGCAATTCCACAGCGTTCGTCAATTTTAAAGGTGAGTTGTGACGCAACTATGACGTGTGTGATGACGCAATCATTCGTGCCGTAAAACCTAATACGTCATCATTTGTGCTGTAAAAGGCCCTTTTATGAACGATTTCTTGCAACAGAAAACCTCGTTTATAATGCTGGTATACAAAAAAATTATTTACGGACTACTTGCTGAAAGAATCATGGGAGGCAGTTTATAACGCTATTGACACAAATGAGAAATATAATTTATTTTTCTCAAAGCTTTCATTTCTCTTTATCGCGTGCTTTCCTATTAAAAAGAGAAAATTAAACATTTCACGAAAAAGTAATACTTGGATCACTCAAGGAATTAGAACATCGTGTAAAAATAAACGTACGCTCTACTTTATTTCTAAACATCATAACGTATCACCCGGTTTCCACGCCTACTTCCGAGAATATAAAAGAATTTTAAGGAATATAATAGTTCAGGCAAAAATAATGAGTATATTTTGAACGCTAGAAACAAAACTAAAGCAATGTGGAACATCGTAAAAAATACGACACACGTCATCACGACATTTCGTAGAGAATGTTGTTTTAAAGGATAATGAAAGAGAAACAAGTATTCCAGAAAAAGTTGGGAATCTCTTCAACCAACAACAATTCCGGGAGCGGTAGCTCAGTGCATCAACTGATGTCACTGCAGCGTCTCTGACCGGGAGGTCCTAGGTTCGAGTCCTGATGGCGGCAGGATTTTCGACACTAGCTTTTCAGCTACGTCGAATTCAGTCGCTGTCTAGAGGAGAATTCTAGCGGCCGGCTGCTCAGATCGGTAGTTTTCCGTGGTTTCTCCGATCAACACCAGGCGAATGCCGGAGCAGTACCCTAACAAACGAGCCACGGACCGCGCGCGATCTGTCCGTCCTCTTCCTTGTCCTATCCTCTCCCCTTACAAACACACACTGACACTAACATGCACTACACTACCACGTATTCTGGGAGACAGATCGGGAGCTTGTTCCGGCTGGGGCGGTGCCTCGCTGGTGGGAGAGTCCTCGTTAGGGGACCCCAGTAGCCGACGGTAGGTCGGCGCCGGATCTCGCCATCCAGCGGGGAAAGATTACCGCGCATCTCCCGAGAGAAAAAACATGCACTACACTAACGGAACTAATGACCAAAGCAGTTGACGGACCCGGGCACACGAAAAAATCAAATCAATCTTCAACCAACACTTTTCTAGATGTGCGGTTGAACTCACGGAGGAACTAAAACCACAAAATTCAACATCATATGTTTCCCAAAAAAATTTCGGCACGATGTTTATTTACGAAACATCTTCTAAAGAAATCCTCAGAATAGTCAGTAAACTAAAAAATAAATATTCATTTAGTTTAGATGGATTTCCTAATTATTTATTAAAAACATGTGCACCTGCCATTATGCACCCATTAACTCACATTTTCAATGCTTCCTTGTGCACAGGAATATTTTCAAAACAGCCAAAATTTAACCACTTTTTTAAAAAAGGGAGCAAAAATGAAATTCAAAATTACCGGACAATTTCTCTTTTGTCAGTTTACTCAAAAATATTAGAGAAGCTTTTCTATACGCGAATGGAAACGTTTCTCAGGAAAATCGAAGCGTTTTCAGACTCAGTATCCCTGATCCATTGAGCAAATGCTGGGATGGCCCCTTGCTTTGCTTCTGGACGTAAATGTAGCTTCACTATGCGCACGTTTTGTTGGAACTTTCCTTTTGCTTGTAGTGGTAGTAGAGCTTAGGGTGAGTTTCTATTTTGTTAACAATACAGAAAAATCAAATCTGTTCGTTCCTTTACCGTTAAAAATATGTTTTCTATAATTTGGCAACGAAAATAGTTTTTGAAATGTTAATCTCTCGCTTTTTTAAATTTATTATTATTATTATTATTATTATTATTACTATTTTTCATCTTTCAACTATTAATAGTTAAATTGTTGGGAAGGGATTCTGAAACTTAAGAAAGCGTGCGCAGATGATTTTCTCCCCCATACGTCACATACAGTTTTTGACTAACTAAATAAATAAATAAACAAAACATTCTGATTACACAATATATTTAAGGAAATAATTTATTGCATATATGAGAAGCTTTTTCGATAGCAGGGCCCAAAATACCAGATATTCTGTGGAAAAAGTGTCACTCTCCGCTACAGCATTACAATACTTTTTCTTGAGTATGTATACACATACAACAGACCATGTGAAGGGATTTCGCTGCACGCCACAAAAATTTTATTTTATACTAGTGGACCCGACCATGTTTCGCTATTGCAATTTATTACACTTCACACGCTCCTGGTCACGTGATAGTTAATCACGTTTTACGCTTCGCTCGGCAAAAACTTTAATAGATGACTTAACCGCGAGTATGTGTTTGTTCTACGTCCTGATTTGGACGTGGTTGTCAAGTATCCTATTATTAAAACGTTCTCCCTCGAGTTTGGGCATGCATTCACTGTGACAATGTCTTGAAGAAATTTTATTTACTTGTCCAAGTAATAATTCCGGCCGATATTTCACAATTTCAGGGACGGAATATGCAGCGAAGACGCGCCCTATACTTGAGGGTATGGCGGGTTGCGTAGAGTGGTGGGTGTGGGTTGCGTAGAGAAAGGGTGTGGCGAGTTGCGTTCAGGGGCGCTTGAATCATCAGTAACTCATAAATCATAATCAGAAGGGCTAGGAGAGTTATGCAAGAACAACGTTTTTCTATTACATTTAAATATATGCATATTGTAATATGTTCACCGAACAATGTTTCTCCGGTGAGAAATGCACTTTTTATAGAGCATGTTTATACATTTTAAAGCATAATATTTAGAGCATATCGTTAGAATAATACATATTTTGCAATTTTCACAGGAAAATGTCTAAGAAATGCAATTCTTAACTACTTTATTGATGTAGTTCACTTTTTATAGAGCATGTTTAAGTCCACATCTTGACGCAACGCGTCTCCAAGCCCTTAAGGGCGTTGAGCGCTTTACACTTGGGAGTAATCCTCCATTAATGTGCTTTTACTTTTTTTAATAATTGTCAAGTCTCGTAACGTCGCTGTCAGTCAGTGCCTTTTATCCCTTCGGCCAGGGGCTGGACGCCGTTAGATCCCGGGGTTCCTGGCCGGTCACCCAACCACGAACCCGCGAGTCTCGAATGCGCTTAACCTTCGTGACTTCACGGAGCATAGTAAACGCATTCGGCTAGCGCCGCCGGCTTTTATAATAATAATAATAATAATAATAATAATAATAATAATAATAATAATAATAATAATAATAATAATAATAATAATAATAATAATAATAATAATAATAATAATAATGTAGAAAGACGGATCTTTTTAAATTTATTGGACCAAGTAGGATCAATCCACGATGATACCAGGAATTAAGACGTATAATTCATATAAGATATATAAATTTATTTGTGCTTAACGTTTCGCACATTTAGCATGTGCCTTTTCAAAAGCCTTTTAGCACCCTTAGGGTGCGTTTATGTTGGAGAAACGACAAACGATGAGAGCAGCGATACGAGCGAAGCAACGAGAACGTCCACATGAAAACAGATGGAAGTGTTCATGTGGACAGCGCGCTGATCACGGGATCAGCGCTGCGACCCGCGATAAGAGCGAAGAAAATCGCTGCTCTCATCGCTTGTCGCTGCTCCAACATAAACGTTGCTGCTCCATCGTTTGTCGCTGCTCCAACATAAACGCACGGGCATGGCGTACGCCGCCTCTCCATACGCGAAACGCCAGGGCATCGGGGTCATCCTGAGCGACAGATAGTCTCCTCGATGCTATTGGCGGACTCTGTTGGGCCGAATGTACTGTGCCACTTCCACCATGGCATCGCGTGATGCATAAGAGATGCATAGAAACCAATTCAGCGTTCTTTATACAGAGTTAAATGGGCAGACATGGTGCCAATCCGTAGGTGGCTCAGAGGTACATCAGGAAGTCGTCAGATAGCATTAAGCCCTGTGCGTTTGAAGAGAATATTGATAGAGCATCGAATGACTAAGCGCTTGTTCAAATGAATTACTATAAAGGAACATATTTTGAAGAAACATTTTATTCACACATTTTCGGTGAAAAAATCATTTTCCTTCCTTTTTGTTGGCGGTGCCATGGCACACTGGCACTACCCTACAAGCCGCCACTGCTTGTAGTACACAATTACACTTACATGCATAGCACTACTGCACGGGTCAGGAGACTAGTAGAAAGCTTAGAGCTTGTCCCGTCTGGGACGCTGCCGTGCTTGTAGGTTATACCTGAATGCCATTCCCGCAAGCCGACGTGTATATCGGCGCCGGATCTCGCCCTCCTGTGGGAAGGATGAACATCTCCCGTGATAAAAATGCACAACACTTACGGGATTAGTTTCATAGCATATGACGCGTTCGGAAACTCGAAATATTCAATTGCAAAAAAATAAACTAAAACTGGAGGTGCTACAGAATGGCACAGACTTTCTCGTAGCAACTTTTTCTAATTTCCTTGGTGTGGATTGGCTCTACGGTCTTGCCCTGTCCTTATTCCAGCTGTCATTTATCGTCGCCAAAGAACATTTTTTGACATTTTTTCAACTTTTCCTTAATAGTCTTTAATAGTGGAACCGAAATATTACTTCAAGAATATTAAAGAATGGTAAAACCTCGTCCTAAATACAAATTTTCATTGAAAAATTTGAAGCTATTTCTGAGAAAATAGCGATTTAGCATTATTGTAAATGAGAAATTTGACGCTCTTTTTCACAGGAATCTATTGAGTTTTCAAAAAACTTCATTTGAAGTCATTTGATGCACTTCCACTTACAAAGGCAATAATGTATACAAATCTGAAAATGTGCATATTAATTGCGTGAGAGATATTTCAAAAAATTATTTGTGTAGATTTTGGAACAAGAAGCAAAAAAACATGGATTTTGGCTTCACCACGAGATAGAGGATTTTTTTGTAAATTTAGCAACAGGATTTATCCACTTTTTCGGTACCACAGCTAAACTAACAGTTTTTCTGGCGAAAATTCGCCGTTTTCCGCCACACGATTACATAACTTTCTCTTCTTACGATGAATTCGTAAGGCGAGAAAGTAAAAAGCACTTGTTCGGTATCAGGGGACTCCAAAATGTGTACTTCCTTAAAATCTCAAAATTGATTAGCATTACATGACTTTCTATATTCTACGTATATTACTCCGTATATGCGTACATATACGAGATAGTGAAAATTGTCGTCATAATTGTAGTTGTAGGAAGACATCGAAAAAGTTTGGATTTTTGCGATTTTCGGAAAATGAGGAATTTTAACGAAATTGAGACCTCACTATTCTCGTAAGCTTCCTTTACACTATCCGAGGTCAAATTTTGATAAAAAAAAGTGTGCATTTTCTTAGAAAAAATGTTTAAACCCTTTAAAAATTGCCTACATTTTGTGCAAAATTTCTCGAAACCTACTCAAATTTTCGAGAAATTGCACATGACCTTATTTCAAAATCTGTCATTTACGAACAAACTTTTCATTGAGGGAAAAAATTTAATCTTCAACATTTTAGTTGTAGGAAGACGCCAAAAAATTGTACTTTTGCAATTTTCGAAAGATCAGGGATTTCAACGAAAATGAGACCTGCACTATTCTTTTAAACGTTCTTTACACTATCTAACAATCAAATTTAATCAAAAAATTTCGTACCATTTTTTTGAAAAAGTCCCAGGGGACCTCATATAAAGAACCCCCCAAACACACACACACACAAAATTAAAATATCCGTTTTCAATGCAAGGGAACGTGATATTAGCCATATCGCTTGGGATTATCAGTTTTGGTGAAAATCCTGTTTACGGTGAAAATTAGCCGCTAGCATTGAACACAGACAGACAATCGATTTTTCAGTGTGCAAGGATCGACAAAACATGTATTTTGATTGCACAACGTATTAGATGAAGTAATTGTTTATTAGTAGGGACACAATTCATGCAGGACCCGGCAACAAATGTCATCTCGAAAATAAGCCGTTTTAATTTTCTCATCCTTACGAATGTAAGAAGAGAAAGTATTGTAATCGTGCGGCGGAAAATCAGCTTTTACATTCTAGCTGCTGCTTACACAGTATAGAGAAAGTATTGTAATGCTGCGGGAAAAAGTTAAGAATTTCAACGAACATGAGACCTGTATCATTCTCTTAAGCGTCATTTACGCTATCTGAGGACCAAGTTTAATTTAAAAAATTTGAAAATGTTTTTGAGGCTTCAAGTGAAGTAGTACCCTCAAAAATCAAAAAATGTTTGAAACCACCAAAGCTTGGGGTTCGTTCAGATCAATCGAGGAATATCAATTTTGATGAAAAATCAACTGAACGGTTTAGACGCTAGAGTTGATCGCCAACGGACAGACATTTTCCCATTAATCGATTTTTCATTAACAAGAATCCCCAGACAATCCATAACATGGATTCTGTCTATTCAACGTGTTAGAGGAAGTAATTTATTATACATATAATAATGGTATTTATCTCCTCTTTTGTTACCAGGGATCGGCAATAAGAGTTTTTTCTACCGGAAATTTGCCGTTTACCGGCGCACATTACATAACTTTCTCTTTTTGCGTACGAGAATGTAATAAGATGGTATTAAAATGGCTGGACAAGAGAGTGCCTCCTCTTTAAAACTATATCTGCAATTTAATGAGGAAAGTTGATTGATTACTGATTACTGGCGTGTCAAAAGCCAAGGTCATTAGTCCCGTAAGTGTTGTGCACGTTTTCCCTCTGGATGTAGCAATGATCTTTTCCCGACGGATGGTGAGATACGGCGCTGACATATGTCAGTTAGCGGTTTTTTCCTAACCAGGTGTCTTCCACCAATTTTTTAATTATGAACAAAATACCAATTCAGGAACCAGAGTTAAGCTCTAGGATCAAATTAAGCTTCATCTGCTACAAATAATTTCAACAATCGGACATTTCAAGGGTGCTCATTTAATGCCATATGAAATTAATAGAAGTGTTACATTCATAAACCTAACTTTGTTTTGTGTGTGAATTACTGATTATTCTAAAACAATTTACTTATTTAAGAAATAAATGTTTTGCATTGTTGACAAGATGTTCTAATTTCACTTTGGCTTATTTGCACAGAGGGCCTTGAAATCTCGGCCGATGCCGCTGTACCTTCTATTAAACCTTGATGATTATATTAATATTAATTATTAAATACTGTTAGGATTAAGATTTACTTTTAATTATATATTTATTTTCATTCATGCAATAATTCGCTCATATATCACTCGTGCTTTGAATTTTACAGATAAATTCCAAAGCACTCTTGTTAATACCTTTGGTAAAATGTGAGTAATATGTGTTTCGGGTTGGGTGTGTGCGTCTCATTTTCAAAATATACAATAATCTGCGAAATTATTTGTTTTTCGTCTTAAATCTGCTAGTTGCACCCTTGGGAGTAATTTCATATCCATCAAAAATACACTCAGGTGTTTTGTGTCGATGGTTTCTTACAAACGGCCAGAAACGTTCGGATTTCCATAGTGTTTTGTGTATACAGAGGGTGTAATTTGCACATTTTTTCTTGCTCGCTTAGAGAAGTATTAGTTCTGTTTGCCATTTTTGCAAAGCAAGTAGTTCATCTGTTCTTCACTTCATGCAGAGTCAACTTTCAACCCATTCATTGGGAGATGACTTCGCACTGTCGTTGTGCCCGGATATTTCAACAGTCGCTGGGTCACAGATTCTCGGATTACTGTGAAGTTGCGAATTTCATCACTCCCTTAGCTCATGGGCAAGCATTCCGAACGGTTGCCATTTCTTTACCACCTGGACAACGACCAGAGAATCGCGCGATCCAGGTCAGCAAGTGGGCTCCGCTGACAACGCTTCACCTCTGGCTATGGGGTCGGTTCCTCAGAGGATAAGAGAGAGACTCGGTTACGTGTTCAAAAAAGGTTGAAAATACAAAATTTAAAACAGTTTAAGTGTCAACGTTCTTTTCCAATAATTTAAACTATTGTAGAATCTCTCCCTTTGTTTTATTTTAATATTAAATAACGTTTTAACTGTTTAAAAAATTATGATGCTTCCTTATGTACTTTTAAAATTTTATGTGAACTCTGTGTTTGAACTTAGAACAAGATCTGAATATTTTGCAATACTTAATAGTATAATTTGTAGTGTGTAATTAATAAGATACAAATGAATAAAATATTGATATTGTCCTAATATTTTTAAATAATTTGACCAGAAATAGGGACGAAGTGTGTTGGGTAGGATAGTTGGGGAAAAATCATGTGAGAGACAAAATAAATTTCTGTCAACGAAAGCTTGTCTTGTAGAAAAAGCTATTTTATGCCTATGTACAAAAAGATAACTAACTACACAAAAAAATTAGGCAAGGGCTGAAATCAATTATTATATAAAACAAGTCGAATGAAAACCGTTGATGCGGGGATATGTTGCATCGTGCTGAGTTAGTGGATTTATTGAACGGTAATGAAAGATGGATTGATCGTCTCAAAAAAAAGTACTTGCTCCAGTCAGCAAAAAACTCTGGCCACAAGTCAGTTTCAAGTAACAGTAAACTCTCATTAACACGAATTCCAAGTATACCCTCATTAACACGAACTGAAATTATCGGAGTTTGTATTATAAAAATTCGTGTTATCCGAATAATATAAATGTCCGTATTTCCGAAATCCCTTGCCAGGACCGAAGTTTTGTTCGTGTTACGCCGAAATTCGCGTTAAGCGAGTTCGTGCTAACGGGGGTTTACGGTATATCAAGGTATGCTTGGGGTTAAACCCAAGCATAAGTCACATCCCTTCTGGAAGGGGCTGCTTTGCAACGAAAAGTCCAAATGTTTTTTAGGCAGCCACTACAACTCATCAGGTACAATGCTGTGAGCAGAGAGTATATAACTGTGAGGCAGAAGTGATAGCGGCCAACAAACTCTGAAGGTATATTGAAACGTCTTAAAGAAGAATAGGGGCAACAACCTCGTCTTCATAAGTGGAAAATTAATAAAAAAAAATAGAAGTTTATAGTTTTATATTGCTTTGTAGATGATGAATATATTGGATGAATATTTTAGGGGCTGATGGCCGCTCCACAACAGCCCATGAACGGGAACGGCAACGTGAACAGGAACGTAAAGAATGTTGAAAGTCGGACCTTTCAAGCAGGCGTTTACAGCACAGTTATTGAGAGTGTAGTGCGATATTGATGTAGTTAGAGTGTGGATTTGCGAGATTAGGGTTTGAGGTGTTTTGTTAGTCATAGTTGAGTTGTTTTAGTTCTTTTTAGTAATTACATTATAATTATTTTTCTATTCATATTAATTATTAGCATTAAAATTGCTCCAAAAATATTTTTGTTTCGTTAAAGTACATTGGAGATGTTCGTTTATTGATAAAACTTTAGTTAGTTGTATTTTCCATAAGTTCGTAGTAGTTTTTGCTTTTATTCATTCTTAAAGGTGGTTTTCAATTTAAATTTTTTTTAACCAATTTTTTTTCCTTTTTTTCCATTAGAGAAAAGTTTAAAGAATAAATTTGAAGCCGTTATGGTGATGATATTTTTACTTTCTTGCCTTCTTCTGCAGAGCAGTTTACGCGCTTTTTCCACAGCATCGGCCTCGAAAATTTTACCCGTAGCACCTACACACCACTTAAAGAGCACGGAAACTTGGATCGATCATGTAATAGTATCTAATAAAAACAAAGTTCGAAATCACGGTCAATTTCTAGTTCCCGGGATTTCAAAACACGATCTAATTTATCTTGTTTACAATCTTAAGTGTCCTAAATACTCACCGCACTTAATCAAATACTGCGATTTTTCAAAATTCGATAAACAAGCATTTAATGTAGATGGATTGACACTTCCATGGCACCTTGTCCACGAATCTTGCATCAACTGATGTCACTGCAGCGCCTCTGACCGGGAGGCCGTAGGTTCGAGTCCTGACGGCGGCAGGATTTTCGACACTAGCTTTTCAGCTAGGTCGAATTCAGTCACTGTCTGGAGGAGAATTCTAGCGGCCGGCTGCTCTGATCGGTAGTTTTCCGTGGTTTCTCCGATCAACACCAGGCGAATACCGGAGCAGTAGCATACCAAACGGGCCACGGACCGCCCGCGATCTGTCCTTCTTCTTCCTTAGCCTCCACTTACACACCCACTTACACTAACATGCACTACACTACCACATATTCCGGAAGATCGGTCAGGAGCTTAGAGCTTGTCCCGGCTGGGGCGGTGCCCCGCTGGTGGGAGAGTCCTCGTTAGGGGGAAACCCCACTAGCCGACGGTAGGTCGGCGCCGGATCTCGCCATCCAGCGGAGGAAGATCACCGCCATCTCCCGAGAACCAACATACACTACACTTACGGACTAATAACCGAAGCAGTTGACTCGCCCGGAAACACGAAAAACCAACCGACCAACCAAGAATCGCTGGAAGCTAAAGTTGCGATTTTCACTAACTTAATAATACAACTCTATGACCGGTATGCGCCTTTAAAAATATCACGCGCAACTCGTCCTCCTGCACCATCGTTAACTGATGAAAATCGGAATTTAATGAAAGATCGAGATGCAGTGCATGCTATTTTCCGGAAAACTAAATGCGAACTATTTAAAAAAAAACAGAACAAAATGCTCAGAAATTTAGTTACGCATAAATGCCGCAACGCGAAAATAAAATATTACCATGGCAGAATCCGCGACTCGAAAACGATTTGGAAAAATTTGAAAAATCTAGGAATAGGTAAAGCTCCTCCCCAAATTGAAACGAATATTCCCCTAGAATCTCTCAATCGTAATTTTGTAAGTAACGTTCCTTCATTTAACAGTAACTTGAAGAGTCAATCCCTCGCGTTTCTCCAAAACTCAGAAACAAAATTCAACGACGATTTTTTCTTTTCATCCGTGGAACATGAGGATATAATAAAAATAGTTCAAAGTCTCAAATCTAATGCTTCAGGTACCGATGATATAAATGCTAAACTGCTAAAAAAAATAGCCTAGATGTGACCTATCCGATCATTGCCGAAATAGTAAATTTCTCTCTAATGAGCGGACAATATCCTTTATCTTGGAAAAGTGCGCTCGTGCATCCTATTCCCAAGACAGCATCAACCAGAAACCCTATTGAATACCGCCCAATTAGCATCCTCCCGACTATTTCTAAAGTACTCGAAAAGTCGTCCGTAAACAAACTGTACTGTATCTCCAAAAAAATCACTTTAAACGATTAGCAATCAGGTTTCCGTTCCGGCAGGAATACTGGTACTGCGCTACTGCATGTATTGAAGATGCGAGAACAGCTATAGATCACAGTAATATAACTATCTTAATTCTTCTGGATTTCAGCAAAGCGTTCGACTCAGTAGATCACGACATCTTACTCGCAAAACTAAAAATCATGGGATTTGCACAGCCTACGTATACATGGTTTCTTAACTTTTTTTAACTTCCAGAACCCAAAGAGTGGTGTCCGGTAGTCGCAGCTCAAGGGCCTTGAAACTTAACCCTGGATTTGCTCAAGGCACTGTATTAGGGTCACTAGTATTCTTAATGTATGTAAACGATGTGGGAAATGCACTTAAATATTGCAGTCATCAAATGTACGCGGATGATCTTTAGATATATCTAAGTGGTCACCCGTCTGAACTCTTCTCACTCGCACATAAAATTAACGAAGATTTGATAACCTTAAACAAATGGCAGCGTTATTAGGCCTACAATTAAACCCAAATAAATCACAGTGCATGATTATCAGTTCGAAAAGCACTGTGAATAAAATATCCTCTTCTACTCTGCCTAAAATTTATATAAATGACACCGTTCTACCTTGGTGTTCCGAAGTCAAGAACCTAGGTGTGTTTATTGACAACACCCTCAGCTGGAACTCGCAAGTAGATTCAACCTGCCGTAAAGTTTTTGCCGCAATGCATTCGATGAAACGCCTGCGCACGCTTTTACCAGTTAATACACGTGAGACACTCATTAAATTACTTATTATGCCACATTTTGACTATTGCGACTTTCTTCTGACAAACATGACATCTACATTACAACGCAAACTTCAAGTAGCACAGAACGCATGCGTACGGTTTATTTTTGATCTAAGAAAATACGACAACGTATTGCACTTTTTGACTCACTTCATATGCTTACTGTAACGTATTGTTCACACCACTCACAATGTCGCTGCGCCAAAGGATTAGACGCCAGGGGCCAGGCAGGATGCGAGAACAATGCGGTATTGGGAGAATTCTGAGAGCTAGGGAAAGGGATGCCCAAAATGCGGGACAGCGCATTTTTGCCGCGTGCCGCGTGCAAAATTCTGAGAATCCAGGGCGATGGATGCCCAGAATGCCTGGCAACGCGACTAGCGCGGGCCGTGTGAAAACCCCCGTGACGTTTCAGGTCACGTGGGTGGGAGCTATATAAGAGCGAACGCAGAGCGCGGGGGCGGGGTTTGTCGAGCTGAGTGGAACCCTCGTGCGAACGCACAAAACTTGCACCCAGGGCGGTGCGGAGCCGAGCGAGGCTCGTACGGCAACTCATGTGTTGGGACGCCGGTGTGGATATTTTATTTCCACGGGTGATATAAGTCGCCGGTGCCGCGTGCTGTGTGCATAAGGTTCGCTGAGGAGTGGCGCAGACCACGAGTCAGACATTACATTTTTAAGGATCGCTCCTGCGATCAGGGGGAGTAAACGTCTACCAGAGCTAAGAGTAACTTAAATATTTACTGTACATATTGTGAATAAACCTGTACATATTTATCATTGAAGCTCGTGTCTCGATTCTAAGAATTTTACACGCGGCACGCGGCAAAAATGCGCTGTCCCGCATTTTGGGCATCCCTTTCCCTAGCTCTCAGAATTCTCCCAATACCGCATTGTTCGCACATCCTGCCTGGCCCCTGGCGTCTAATCCTTTGGCGCAGCGACATTGTGAGTGGTGTGTACAATACGTTACATTACTCTAGATAAAAGACGGTTGCTTCACTCTCTACTTCTTTTCTATAAAATTTTACACGGTTCTCATGTAACACGTCTAATAAGTAATTTCAATCCTCTGAAATTAAACCGAGATCGTAGTTTAGCTCTGCTCTGTGTACCATGTCACAGCACTTCTTTCAGTAAATCTTTCACCATTACAGCAATCCGAGCCTGGAATAAACTACCAGGGAGTCTAAAACATTCGAATACTTTCCGTAAATTCAAAAACGAATTAAATACTTGGGTAAGGTATAACGACATATAGAATGGCATTAATGTCCTCTTCATCCTCCAGACTTTTCCCACTACCAAGCACCCGGTCACCGCCCCCATAAACTCCGCACTTTCCTCACTCTTTCAATTCAAAATTCCACCCCATACCTCATTACTCTATTCTCATTTTTCATTCCCTCTCACACCATCTAAATTATTAACAACCACATATTTTCTGTGTATTCTAATGAAATTGTTCAAATAAAATATTTAAAAGTGATTAGCCACGCTCCAAATAAATGCTAAAATACTTACATCTATCTTTGTACTGTCATCATTGTTATCATATCTACAATATATTGGCCTTAAAATAATTACAATTGATGTTTATATCCTTTGTACTTTTATATTGTTTCTTAATACTGTCAATATTATATTTTAAATTACTGGTACTATTAACTTAGAGCCTATTGTGCTTCTCTGGTGTACAAATGTTTGTTTATTTATGAAAAGTGCTAATGTATACCAAACGAACATTTCTGTACGCTTCTGGAAAAAATTTACTTTTCCACCTACTTTTCTTCCTCCTCCTTTTCTTCTTTTTCTTCCTTCCCTTCCCCAAACGCCTCATCCTTCCCTTCCTTATCCATCCTTCTTACAATTTTGGCCAACCCCATCCTGATTGAGTTTTTTCTGGGTTTACTCAATTGCTTAAGGCGTACGCCGGGATGGCCCCTTGCTTTGCACTCCCAATCATAAATGTACAATTTGTCCCCCCTTTACTCTCTCTCCTTTCTTCTTTCTCGTTCGTATTTTCTACTTCATTTTCATTTATGCTTCCCTTCTCTCATTTTTCTCTTCTCTTCCATTTCAATACATTAATGCTGTTCGGCCCTAAGCCGCCATCCTGATTGTTTTCTGGATTTACTCAATCGCTTAAGGCGTATGCCGGAATTGTCCCTAGTTTTGCACTCCCAGACGTAAATGTACAGATTTCCCTCCCCTCTTATATGTTACTACCCTGTATCAATGTAGACTCAGTGGTTAGGCGGAAGAGCAGGCCCTATGGTCTGAGCCTCGCTATTAATAAAGACATTATTATTATTATTATTATTATTATTATTATTATTATTACTTCTTACTTTGTGTAGTCAAAGTACTGTAATGCTACAGCAAAATTGTGATTATTGACAGAAATCTCTAATTATGGGTGCTTGATATCGAAAATGTAGATAACCCTTGCCCCTGTATGCAATAAATAACTTCATCTAATCCGTTGTGTAGTCATAATCCACGTTTTGTGGGTTCTTCATATTGAAAATTACGGCAAAACGCCTGTTCATATGTGAACAACGCTAGCGACTAAACTAGGATTTTCATCAAAATTGATATTTCCCGATCGGTCTGGCTGATGTCTTGCATTTGAAACGGATATTTTAATTTTGATACTTTGCATAAAGTTTCAACATTTTCAAACGTTTTAAAAAAATCGGCTCCATATTTTTCCTTTATTTTTTTTTGCTCAGATAGAGATACGCTTATACAGATGGCGCAGATCCGATTTTCTTTTAACTTGAATCTTCGAAAATTGCAAAAATTTAAAATTTATGAACATCTTCCTATAATTACAATATTGAAGATAGATATTAATTCCTTAATGAAATATGTTCTTCAAAATTAGATCTTTTCAACGAAAATTACACCTGCACATTTTTTAAGCATCCTTTGTGCTATCCAGGGAAAAGGTTAATCAAAAATGTAGAAGTCGTTTTTGAGAAAAATTAGCAAAAGGTTGAGGCTTCTTGCTAAGTACCCCCCAAAATCAAAATATACGTTTCAAACCAAAGGGGCTTCCAGCTCGACCAGATCAATGGGAAATATCAATGGTGAATAAAGTCTGCTGAACGTTTTGGGCCCTAGTGTAGACCACAAACAGATGGACAGACAGACGTTTAGCCTACAACCAAGTTTTGGGTAACAAGGATTCGCAAAACGTGGATTCTATCTATACAATTTTCTATATGCTACATTAAATTGCATACACTTCCCACTTAAAGTCGTGGTAACTAGGTATATTCTAGGCATTTTCGGATCCTCTGGGTTCCCTAGACTTCCCCACGGGACCAAGAGGTTCCTTTTTTGTTTTTACTACCAGCAACGCTAAATTGCTTCATCATAATTTACAAATTGTGTGTAGTGCTGTGAGCAATTAACGAGATAGTCAGTAGACCGCCTCGAGACATGATCCCCAACATCTTGAGGGCACTGACTGTTGATAGTGGCATAGCCCCAGAGGTTCCAACCACCACTGGCAGGATTCTGGCGTTGAGCACTCCATGAAGTTGGGCTGCTAGGGGAACGACTGGTTGGTACTTTACCACTTTTCCTCCCATGATTTTAGAAGGCTAGACCCATCCTCGTGGCGGACAGTCATATCGACCCCGTGGACCCCCTCCCGGCTTTTTATTACCAGGTCAGGGTTGAGTCTAACCCCTTCGGCAACGGAGAAAGTGGCTTCCGTGGAAACCACAGTATCTGATTTCCGGAGCATCTTCCCCTCTGTAAAGAAAAATATTACATATTACACATTAGATGATTTAATTTAATATATATATCGATTTTTTCGATCAAGGGCCAACAATATCAGTTTTTTCTGTCGAACTACCTCCTATTCTGTTTGTTGCATTACAGTCTTTTCTCAATGCTACGTAAGTACGTAGAAAGATAAGAAAACAAAAGTTTGGAGCCATTTGTGAGAAAATTTTGAAAATGTCGTTGGGGTTTCAAAACGATTTTTTCTGTCGAGTAATCTTCAGAAAACGTTTCTCTGCAGCATTACGTAACTTTTTCTATACTACTTAACTTGTATGCGAGATAGTAAAAATGATCGTGACTAAAACTAAATGTCCACATAGGTATCAGCATTTAAATCGCACTCCTTGATGTCCCCCATCTCCAAATTATAGTTTCCAGAAACGCCCGTCAATGGAAGTGCGAGAACTCTAAAGGTGAAGAGGACGCCTCGGATGCTTCACTTTTCGGATTTTGTTCGGCCACACTAAAATGATATTACTTTAACGAATAATCACGCTTTTTTCGCATGTTTACCATATCAAGCAGTGCAAACCCAGTCAATTTTTACTACCTCTCATACTACTATTTAGAGAAAATGTAATGCTGCAGTAAAGATTTCCTGGTGGTAATTTGACAGAAAAATTTGTTTTGTGGGTTCTTCGTACTGAAAAAAATGATGATTCTTGCTCCTATACGTAGAAATTACTTCATTTATTATTTGTGTAATAAGTCAAAATCCACGTTTTGTGAGCCCTTGGCACCTAAAAATTGGTTTATGGTAAATTGTGTGTCTGTCCGGCCATTAGGTTCTGAGCAACTCTAGCTCCTAAAAATCCGTTCTGAGAATTTTTACCAAAGCTGATATTTCTCAATTGACCGGATGGTTGTCGCGGCCTCCCCAATTTCTAGGGGTTATTTTAATATTTTAGGACACTTTAATGAAGTTCTTATTCAAAACTTTGTAAAAAAGTCAAGTACTCTTATAAAAATGGCGCAGGTTCCATGAGCGAAATAATAACAACTTTTAATAGTTACGTAAACAAAATTGTCTCGTCTGATTTTTTTACTCGGATTTTTTTTTCAAACCTCTGAAGTTTCGAAAATTTCAATTGTTCAACTTTATTTTTAGATCTGTGGGAAATTTAGGTAACTGATGTAATGATTACGTGAAGAACTTGCTATACCTAAGTACTTGAGTTCGCATCCCAGCGTAAGCAAACATTATTGCGAGTTAGAAATACTTTTGCGAGTTCAAGTATTGTTAAAAATATTACATATCTGTTACAAATAATGCGAGAAAGGTCGTGTTGTAGCACCACTAGTTTTGATACTAACCCACGCTGCAGACCACTCCCAATTGCTTAGCGGATTACCAGTTGGGAACACTGCACTAAATAAATACAAAAATAATGGGTTATTGAATGTTTCAGATGAGTCAGCTGGGTGATACTAATTCAACCATAAATGAATGCTCTATGAGCCACGAGCGTATGATATGCTTTGAGTTGGCGCTCGATTCCGGGAAAAGTGGGTAAAGAGCCTATACAAGCGAACAACTTTGATATGGATTATTTTCAACTGTATGAAAACCGAGAGAATGTTTAATAACTGGGACAAAATTTCGACTAAAAAAGTAGTCGAAAACAGACTAGGGCGAAAGCTCAGTAATACGAAAACGAGGTACGAAGTACGAGGTTTGGCCGTTCTTTATATTCTTTTTTATTATGATTTTATTTTAACCTTTATCTTTTTTAGTACTACCTGAAACAAAATAAAAATTCCACTAAAATGTTTCCGTTTCTTTCTTGTCTTCTGTCTAAACACATAAATTATACCTATTGTACTACCATTCACTTTTCAGCTCAAAGAATCCTTAATAAAAGCAAAGAACAAATAATTGAAGGGAAGGAATGCGGAAAATAGAGAAGAAGCGTGTGCATATGAGGAAAATAATGTAAAGGCTAATAGTTATATTAATATTATATCTTTTCGTTTTTCAACGTTAATTCTTGGACATGCACGAAGAAAAAATGTCTAATAAGTAGAAAACCCATTAATACCAGGTGGCATGGCAAATATTTTTATCGAATATACTAATCGGGAAAGCTGAAACCTCATTCTCACATTCATGTCCGACCTCCGAACTACTCCATCATGCATTTGTGTTCATGAGGCTTTTAGGGCGGATGATACAGCCTTGTGGTCCCGAAAAGAGAGAAGGATTACTTATCTGAAGTACTATGCGGGAATTCCCAGAATCATAGCAGAAAGGGAGAATGAGAGCATACCAGAAATAAAGAAAAAAATGGATATCTAACGGCCAACATCACTGGTATTACAGAATCAAGAACTTTCTTTTTAGTGCCTTAATAATGTATGTAGTATAGAGAAAGTTGGTACGCCACGGAAAATTTATTTCGAGATTTCAACGGAAACACACGTTTCAGGGCCCCCCTAGTCCCGAAAAAAAAATTTTTTTCTGAATGTCCGCCCGACCGTCCGTCCGTCCGCCCGCCCGTCCGTCCGCCCTTCCGACCGCCCGTCCGTCCGCCCGTCCGTCTGTCCGTCCGTCCGTCCGTCCGTCCGTCTCTGAACACCACTAGCGCCTAAGGGGTACTTTATATGAAGAGGGGGAAAATTGCTCAACATTTTTTCTTTCAATTTCTTGCAAGAATCATTATACACACTTATAAAAGTGACATAGGTCCGCTTTCACTGTTAACTCTGAATTTTCGGACATTTTCATAAAAACGGGTCCAAATTTTTCAATGAAAATTCCTAATTATGATGAGGTTTTACTCTTCTTTAACATTCTTAAAGTGATATTTCGCTTCTACTATTAGGAAACCGCCAAAATTGAGAAAATATAAAAAAAATGTACTTTTGGCGACGATAGATGACAGCTGGCAAGAGGATGGAGCTAATGCCAGTCCACATCAAGGAAAATAGAAAACTACTACGACAAAGTCTGTGCCATTCTGTTGCACCACTAATTCTGTCACGGGGTATCGACTTACTTTACAAATGTGAAAATGTTCACATTACTTCTGCACGTCTTTTGGAAGATATTATGCCAAGTTGCGTGAAAAAAAGAGATAAATTGTTTAAAAAATCGAGAAGAACCTTGGGAGAAAAGTAAGCAAAGGAAAAAGATTAAAAGAATTAGTAAAGAATTGTGTGATCTCCAAATAAACAATAAAATTCATTATAGAGTTCTGACATGTGACATTAAAGGCTTTCAAATTAAGTTAAATTGAAATTAAGTGCAAAAGCAAAATTAATTTTTCCGCTGAGTGTCAATGTAAATGAGAAACAATTGTTCGAAATAAGTTTTAAATCGAACGGTCAATCCGAATCATTAACACGGCACAAAGAGCGTTTCTTTATAACTGCCAGCAGTCGGGCCGACAGAATGAAAACGCGAATGAAGCATTTTAGGGCGTAGCTCAGAAATTTGTTGATCAGCGAGCTACAAAATTGTTCACCATAGCCATGCGATAGTTGGAAACAGAAAAATAAACTAGACCTCCCTTCCAAAATATAACAAATTTAATTGTGAAACAAATGGGAGTTGTAATTTCATTCAATCAGCCTTCCTTTCACTTTTCCACTCACTATATGAGAAAAAGTAAAATTCCAAAAAGTTTTTTTTTTTTAAATTTAGTGTTCGCGCAATGAGAAACAAAACAAATTCTTCCACCTTTCCTCTTTTTTTCCATTAGTGGATTCACTCATTATCGTTTTTCTTTCTACGCACAGATTCACTCAAATGCACCCCAACATATATGCGGAAGAAAACTGCGGTCATCGGACAACTTACAACTTTTGCCAAAAGATGTCGCTTCAAGCGTTGTTTGTCTGCCCCATATTTCATTAATTTCAAGCAGAAATTACGCAAAAACAACTCGTTTTTTTTTCAAAAAATGCCTGTACATTACCTTTTTAAAGAATTAATTTTGTACAACATTTTGAAGAAAAATTTCTATTTTCAATTTTGTAGTTTTAAAAATATTTTTTGCAATTTTCAGAAAAACGAGCAATACCCGAAAATGAGACTAGCGCCACATTTTTACCGTCCCTTATTACATAAAAGCATAAAATTTAAAGAAAAAATTTGAAGTGTTTTTTGAGAAAAAAATGCATAAATTTTAAAAGCAAATTACGCAAAAAGTACTCGGTTTTTAAAAACTTGTCATTATCTTATTTAAAGAGTAATTTTAAAAAGACTTTGTCTGAGTCAAAAATATCTATCTTCAATTTTGTAGTTTTAAAAATGTTTTTTGCAAATTTCGAAAAATCAGGGATGTTACAATGTCAAAGAAAATGATACTTTCACCATTCTCTTAAACGACCTTTGCACCATTCAACAGCAAAATTTAATCAAAACATTTGGAGCCTTTTTTTTAATTTTGAAAATGTCCGAGGGGCTTCTTGCAAAGCACCCCATAAAATTCAAATATGGGTTTCAAATTCCAGAGACCGTGACATCAGCATGAACGATTGGGAAATGCCAATTTTGAAGAAAATCGGTTGAATGGTTTTTGCGCTGGTGTTGTGCACAGAGACTCAGACGGCCAGACAGACAGACATTTAGCCGTCAATCGATTTTCCGGTGTGAAGAACGCATAAAACATGGATTCTGGCGACACCACGTGTTAGAGGATTTTTTTTCCATCTGAATTTATCCACCTTTTAGTTACTAGAGTCCAGCAATAAGAGTTTTTGTGTCGAAAATTCACGGTTTTCCGGCGCACGATTACAATACTTTTTCTCTTTCCGAGAAAGTAATAAAGATAGAGATTTTTCTTTCAAATGAAATCTATTCTACATAATTAGTTCTTTCATTGAGGTCAGGTACATATGTTTGCAAATTTGAGTCGTTTTCGCGCAATATTATTAAGTATGTGCAATTTTAAAAAGTTACAAAAAAGATTTTCTCAAAAACAAAAACTTTTGTAGGGATAGTGCGTAAGGCACTGTAGAAGATGACACATACGCCATTTTTCTATATTTTGTTTTGTTTTGTTTTCTCAAAACTTACGAAGATGTAATTTTTTGACTTATATCTTACCTCGTTAATATTTATATTAGCGGCGATTTGTTTACATTATTGCATTTGTAAGTAGATGTGTTTTAAATTATGTCTTGTAAAGTTTTTGGAAAACTCAAAACTTTTCGGTGAAAATGAGCTGAAATTTCCGCATTTTCAGATGCTCAAATGTCATTTTCTCAAAAACGGCTTCAAATTTTTTCTTCAAACTTTTCGTACGGATAGGGTAATTGCACTGTTTAAAATGACATAAAATTCATTTTCCTGTATACTTTTATTTTTTTAAAAAATTGCACAAAAGTAATTTTTCAATCTCTTTCATACCTTTAATATGGACATTTCCTGCAATTTGTATACATTATTGCACTTTTCAATAAAAGTGTTTAAAATGACTTCCAATAAAGTTCTTTGAAAACTCGAAAGGTTTCTGTGAAAAAAGCTTGAAGTTTCGCATTTACGGTAATGCTCAAATGACTTTTTCTTAAAAACGGCCCCAAATTTTTCAACTAAAATTTCCTTATAGTACGAGGTTTTACTCTTCTACAATATTCTTACAGTAATATTTCTGTTCTGCAATTAGAAAACTGAAAAATTGAGATTTTTTTAAAAAAAAATGTACTTCGGCCGGCGGTAAATGGCAGCTGGCAAGAGTATATTCCAAGACCGCAAAGCTAGCCCAGACCAAATAAATTAGAAAACTAACTAGTACGAGAAAGTCTGTGCCATTCTGTTGCACTACTAGTTATAGATTTTATCTAAAGAAATATCACATTGCATCATCATCAATTTGCTCGTAATTGTCGTAAATTTATATACTATTACAATCATCTAGTTTGATTTGTTTGATTATTTGATGTTTTCGAGCACGTTAGCTGCTTTGGTCATTAGTCCCGTACCTAACGCTCCTCATGGGTCTGGTAAAGAGTGCCTTCGCCCGCCCCGACTTCGCGTACATGTGTACATATTTGCCCTTGGCTTCCTTGACCCCACGTTGCCTTGCGTCGGTGCTTATTACCAGTGTTCTGGGTCTAAGATTCAGTCCCTCAATTAAACAGACAGTTATCTGTCACGCCAGCAGATTATGGAAGGATTTTGGAATATTTGTAATATACGAGGAAATTGTAATGTACCTCATAAACAAACTCATTAAAACATGTTTACGCGTGTTTCGAATTTACAGACTTGGTGTGTACGTACTCTATATCACCTGCCCCAAGCCTCTTTCTCAAGAGAACGATTCACTTGACCGTACTATTTGTAAACGTGTTATGGACTATTTGTACACACGTGTGACGGTTATGTGACAATAATAACATTAGAATTGATATGTTTATGCATAGGGGATAACTCCTTTGCAGCAATGAACCAATGAATTTTAATTTCTTGACATCTATGGTTCAAAAGCAACAATGAAAACAACATTAATTGAGCATAAAAATTTACCAACCATGCAGTCAGTCGTAAACAATTTTCTCAAAACTAACTCTATAGCAATTGTTATAAAACAATATTTACAGCAAATATCAGGAAACACAATGGTTTTGTTTACTTTCACTCTCCACCAATAAAATAAGAGATGCTTAAAAGAATGGCGCAAGTCTCATTTTCGTTGAACCATCTGAAATTTTCGAAAATTGAATTTTTTAAACAATTGAGAGAAAGTACGTGCTGGCGTAGCATCTCTAATTTTAAATTAGCGACAAACTTATCCAACGTCTGGCATTCGACTTGGCGTCGAGTGTCGAATGTTTGTCTCTCAGTCACTTTCAAGTCTAGGAGGCTCGAAGTGCGAAGCCTTGAAACATTTCCAAGGTTGCCTAGCGTTATGGTGCCAGTAAATTACTGAAATTGTGTGCTACCAATGCAATAAGCACTCTTACATGGAGTTCTTCAGGACAATGGACTTCTTTTGGCAATTAGAAAGTTTTAATCGCAATATGTATACCGAAAATCGACAGGCAGCAGAATCGGACAGAGCAACATTGCCTGTTATATCAGTGTGGTGGAATGTTTCTGACTTCAAAGGTTTCGTTTTGGCAGATTCTGTGTTAGATATGGTCTTATGACAATTGCGCCAAAATATAGTGTATCTGAGAGGAGGAATCACTGGCGAATCTTTAAACTTGTAGAATATACACAAATATACAACTATTTGTTTAGCCCCTTTATTCTTAATTTAATTTTTATTACTTTTTAAACATTTTTATAATATATAAAATTTATATATCATTTCTGTATTCGGTTTCAGTGTTTTGTGACAATTGTGTGAGCGCGCGCGCACGTGTGTGTGTGTGTGTGTGTGCGTGCGTGCCTGTGTGTTTACGTCCTAATCAGTCACTAGATTTTAGGAAATCCGATCTAGGAAATAATTCTGGAAGGTTTTTCGCATTGATTCTATATCTTTCTTGGGATGCTCAAGTCTAATTTGAGATTTGTCATCTTGAGAATTGTTGGCCTCAAAAAGAAAATCGCAAAAAAAAAAACAAATTTCGCACTTTTCTTCAGTTTCTGGCTTATACAGAGTGTCCCACCACCTATGGGCCATCCCCGTAACTTCTAAACCTTCCACGATATCGAAATGCAATTTTCGATCAACAATACGGAATCACGGGACAAGTAATATGCTACATTGATGTTGTTCGTAATATTTTTTTGTTTTCGAGCAATTTAATTATCTTTGATTTTTTTAAATGGAACTGTATATTTTTCTCGACAAGAGTGAATAGATCATAAAAAGAGGAATACAATGATGTACCATATGTTAGTATTTTGATAGAAATGTGAGTATAAAAATGGACTTTCTGACATGTTATTTTAAATTAAACAGACAATATTCTCTGTTACAGCCTTTGCAACTGTAACCTTTGGGGAAGGTGGCCTTCGCGGTGCCAAGACTGTTACGGGCGTTATGTTTTTAAAACATAGATGTTTTCCATCTTAACATCGATAGATGAACATCGATATGTTGCTTTCGATGTTTTCTTCACATCGAAACATCTATTTTTTAATTTTAATTCTTTTAAATAAAGGCCACGCTGTAGAGTAGCAGCAATCCACAGCAATATCGTTGTTTTGCGCCACCCTCTTTATCAAGCTGCACATTTCGCCTGTGCAATCTGAGGGACTTTTAGGTAATTTTACTTCGATGGTGTGTGAATGGAAGTGACTAAAGGGTAAAGTTGGGAAACACGATGTTATTTATTGTTTATTTTATTCTTTACAATTGATAATAATTTTTATTATCATACTACCAACGTACTGGCAACGAAACAATAAAATATATCCCTTTTACATACTGTAATTAAAAATTGATAGAAAAAAGCATGTTTATTAGTGTATAATTAAAACATCGATGTTTTAAACATAATATAAAACAAAAAATCCAAGCAGCTACAATATAATACGAGTATTATATTTATACCGATGTCCCAACTACGGACTACCCCCATAACTTCTAAATGGTTCAGGATATCGCTGCAGTTTTCGCTGCAACAATGCAGAATAATGGAGTAAGTAACATGCTGTAAATAAATTGTCTATAATATTTTTAGTTTTCTAGAAATTTAATCATCTTTCATTTTTTAAATGGAACTATACATTTTTCTGATCAGCAATGGGTAGATCATGAAAATAGGAAAAAAATGATGTTTCGTATGTTAGTATATTGCTAGTAATTTGAGAATAAAATTAGATTTCCTGGTATGAGATTTTCAAGTAAACGGGCAGCCTTTGCAACAGTCGCCGTTGGGGAAGGTGGCCTTCGCAGCGTCAATACTGTTTTGTGGAGAGCGGAGTGTGAGAGGGGTGGCCGTGCAGGCTGAAGGCGTAACTGTAGCAATTCATGGTATTGACACGAAAAACATCTGAACAAACATGAATTTTAAAGATGAGAATGAGAGATTTTCTTCCTATTTGTTGATCTGAATTGAACTTTTCTCCTTCTGAAATTCCAAATCAACGATAATCGAAAAGGACGAAATAAAACATATTGCAGCGAAAATAATAATAATAATAATAATAATAATAATAATAATAATAATAATAAAGGTCATTTTCAAACTTACAAGAATCGAGCTCAGTGCAGAAGCAAGCCATCATTTTAAAACATCGGAAGCGAATGAATGCTTAAAGACTGTCATTGTAATATATCGATTAATTCGTCAAATAATAGATAGACATTTTCTATTTACTGTTAATAACCTTCCTATTTAAACACGTCCAAAAAACAAAGCTATAAAAATTTTGAAATACTATTGACAGTTCTATCAGTAAATTTACCAAACTTTAACAAAAATGCAAATCTGCAGTCGCGACTGCTAATACTGATTAGAGAGTTTCTCACTTCACAGCGCCAAGTGCTGCCACAAACTTGAAAATCCACGGCAGAAGACGAAAGTGCACTGTTTTCTTTTCCATTTATGAACAGCAGTCGTATGGATGCAAAATGGGCGAGTTATCATTTTATTTATAAATGAAATTCAACAACGAAGAGACGGCGGTTGACTTCTTGTTCAGTTTGAAAATGATATTTATTATTATCATCTTCCTTACGCTACCAATGTTTTATATCGTTCTTTGGAACGATCAATGTTTTAAAATTTCAGTACAAGACAAGTTATATCCAGATAAATGGAAAAAATCTCCCATTTTGATCGTTAAAATTGGTGTTTCTTAGTGTGACGTCTGTGTCAACACCAAGGATTACTGTAGTTATGCCTCTTATCCTCCACTGTCCTTTCAGCCTCTCCTCTCCATGCAACAGTCTTGACGCCGCGAAGGTCACCTTCCCCGAAGGCAAGAGTTTCAAGGGCTGCTACACGATTGCCCATTTAATTCAAAATCACATGTCAAAAAGTCTAATTTTATACTCAAGTTATTATCAAAATATTAGCATATGATACATCATTTTAATCCTCTTTTCATGTTCTATCTATTGCTGGTGAGAAAAATATATAGTTCCGTTTAAAAAGCGAAGATTATTAAGTTTCTTGAAAATTTAAAATATAAACAATTTCTCTACGGCATGTTTCTGGCCCCATTGTTCCTCATTGTTCAGGAAAAACTGCATTTCGATATCCTGAACCGTTAGAAGTTATGGGGATGGTCCATAGTTGATGGGACACCTGTATGGATATCTTTGATCCCGGTGAATAAGCTGACATAAACACTTAATTTTACTGGAGAGCAAAAAACAACGATTAAATGAATTAAATCAGAGATTAATGATATTCACACGGATGATATTCAAACAAAACTATTTTTGTGTAGGTTTTATTTGAATATCATTGCCTGTAAATTTCATGTACATTTTTTTCTATGTCGCGCCTTATTGAGTTCCAAGTGACTGGACTATAAGTGATTCTCGCTAAATAGATCCCTCCGAGATATCTTTACGAGTAATATAAATCCTTTGTAACCGTGGAATATTTGGATTTTTTTCGACCGGTTTGTTGATTTTTACTGATAATATTGATAAAGTTCCATACGAGTACTCTCTTATCATTTTGGTTAGTAAGCATTTCAGGTGATTCTATATCCGTTATGATAAAGGATTCCAACTGTATTTTTAACGTCATTAGGCCGAAAATATAACCAATGGAGTCTGTTATTTGTGTTATGTTGTATGTCGCTCAGCACTTCTCGTAATACTATCTTAAAAGAAAAATTGTAATAAATAAGAAATAACATTTCTTGGAATAAATAAGCCATTTTTTACTCAATTCAGGTTTCGTTTGTTCTTGGCGGACAGCAGACTGTTAAATCCTTTTCGTAATACTGTTGCTTTGAACTATCTATTTAACGCAGCCAAATATAAGAAAGAAAGAAAAGTCATTCGTAACTGACGTTGCACGTTAAGTAATTAACAGTTCGTTGTCGTTTAGGAAAATCGAAACAAATGAGAAGGAGCTTAGCTAGGATCTTGGAGATGCTGGTACAGAAAATTCAAATGGGGTCCAACGGCAATTGCCATACGTGAAACCTGGGGTTTTAAATCTAATCTATGTAGATAAACGATAAATTAGGTTTAACCACTTCACAAGAGAACACATCACTTTTCATTTTGATCAGAAAGGTTATGGCTGAAACTATTCCTAGATCAATTTCTGAAAACTAATCGGTATCATTTTCGTACTTAAACCCACGTGATATAGAACGCTCAGTAGCTCTGTATCGTGTGAAAAACAACAACGAAAGTTGCTCAAGTATTTATTATGAACAGTTGCTGAAAATTTTGCGAATTATTTTTCCAAATTTGGGCCATGGTCGGGTGGAGTCTTCAGTCAAGTCACTCAGCTGTCTACGAAGTGCGTAAATAGAGCGTAAGACGACGCGCCTGTCGTGCTGTGATTCCCTTCTCACTCAACCGCCGCCTCACTAGCTCCATCTTATTTGCTTTCGAAATACTTCCCTCACGTGCAATTGCTGTAGTGATGAAGAATAATCTCCACTAGTGCCCTGCAGCGGCAAAAATGCTGCTGTCAAGAGAGTGGAAAATGGTGTCATGGATCAGGAAAAACTGTTCTGGGACGCCTCGTGTGAATCTGAAGCTTCTTTCTTCCTCGTCGTATCATGACAGCTGTATCGTAAGCAGTGACGCACTGGCAATGCGAAAATTGTCCCAACTTGGAGGATTAGAAATTGCCAAATACTAGGATCAATTATTTGCATTTTCAGTGAAAATCGACACTGTTTCGTTGATTTCATATTTTTCCGAGTTCCTGAGTTTTTAAGAAACACTTCTCATACGGCCAGAGCGTTTTCCGTCAATTTACGCGTATATTCGAAATCAGTAATATAGATTATAATTCGATTAACCTGTTTTTGATACAGATTTATGCTTTTCTGTTACAGCTACATGCCTTACTTACATAATTTGAAATTCTTATCTAATATTGTGAAATTATTTCAAATTTGACTTCAAGTTTTTTAACTACAATTGTCTAAGTTTTACGTATGGAAATGTTTCAGTGCCAACCGAAAGAGGATTGTATGACTGATGTAGAGTGTTGTATCTAGTACAGAATAGAGTTTAATAGTACTTGTCATGTGGACGTGACGTGGCTGATGCAATTGCCCTAGAGAGGCGGCAGAGTCGCTGCGCAGTCTCTCCAGCAGCGCGGGGGGAGGGGCGGAGGAGCGTCGACCTTCGGAGAGGACTGTAAACATATCGCAGTCTCCATCTCATCTGAAGGATTCCAGTACAAGTGGTCGTGTTTCATGGCCACTTTACATTTTTAAATGATAAGTAGCACGGATGACACCTGCTGAAAGCATTCACGGAATACTAAACCGGGAATTCTGTCGAAGATCGAAATGCCAGTTAGCGTAAGGAATATAGATTCATTTTACTACTATTTTAGTGTATTTGATTTTTATTTTTATTTTCAAACTAATTATTAGTGACATTCAAGTATATTTTTATTACATCCCAAAGCACATTCTAAAAAAATGAAATTCTGATGAACTTAACATAATTTGTTATCAGAATAAATACTACTGTGACTCTCGGAAATTAAAGAATTCCTGTAGTCTTAGGCGTGCGCACTAGGGAATTGAAGAGAAGGGCATTGAAACCCTTCTTAACAACATATTTTATTTTCATAATTATGTTAAATCCCTCGTCCCCTTTTTAATCTAACAATTGTTTTACATCCTCCAAGCTAACTGGCAATTCAGTAAATGGAACAATATAAAATAAATTATGTTTATCAGTAGTGTTAATAATGTTACAATTTCATTCCTCTTGCTGAGTATTTTTATTTATTTACTAGTAAAATATGGCAAATACAATAAAAATATATTGGTATGGGGGAGGCAGAAATGTACTGTCCCTCTTGTTTTACGCTGCGCTTCCCTACGCCTGTAGTATGAAGAAAAAACAGATTTGCACAACCTAAAACAAGAGGGGGGTCAATTGTATTTCTGGTTCCCTTCCCCATTAAACTTTTTTATTAACATTTTATTTGTATGACAATTTTCATTCTAGTATTTTTGAAATTTATTTTTGGGAGGTTGAAGGACACCGACTTGGTCGCATTTTTTCGAGGGAGTAGAACATTTTTCGACATTTTTATCTGTTTTCAGCCTATTTTGAATTTGCGAAAACACTTATAGGGGGGAAATAAAGTCTAAATTGGGCTCTTTTCAAGGGTTAATTCGAAGGTTTCTTTATAATTTTTGTCCCGCATTCGTCTGCAACGCTATGAAACTCGAACTGCAACGCAACTCGATGAACAAATTTCATTTTTTCATATGTTTGGAAAATTTAAGATTTTTAAGATTACTAACGGACATATATTTTTTGTCCTACATTTAATACAATTTAAAATAATATTACACGACAAAACGTGCTCAATATATTATACAACACGACCGTTTTTTGTGGAATCAGAACTCATTTACTGTATTCTCGCAAATTACAAATGCCCAGATAATTTACAGAAACTTCGTTTCAAATGTAAAATTTAAATAATAGTGATTAAGAAGTTAATTCAAAATGAACAATTATATTGCACATTTTTCCATACATGTTCTATATTAGCAAACAATTTAAAATCTCATAAATAATCTTCTAATTATTAATTTCACTTATTGGAAAATGGGAAGTCAACCAGTTAATGACTACAACACAAGAATGTATATACTTGTATATGCTCATAGAATTTAGTAAAACACCAAAAAGTTTTCATTTTTATATCTCTAGGCAATAAGATTATAACATAGTAGGCTCTGGATTTAGTGAACTTGAGTCAAGGTTCCTGTCAGCATATATAGCAAATACGAACTAGAAGATTCGGTTTTTTGATTGATTGATTGAATGATTTTTTCGTGTTACCGGGCGGGTCAACAGCTTTGGTCATTAGTCCCGTTAGTGTAGAGCATCTTTTTTTCTCGGGCGATGGCGGTGATCTTCCCCCTCTGGATGGCGAGATCCGGCGCCGACCTACCGTCGGCTAGTGGGGTTTCCCCCTAACAAGGACTCTCCCATCAGCGGGGCACCGCCCCAGCTGGGACAAGCTCTAAGCTCCCAGATTTTTTAATTGCACGGTGGAATTTTAATTGCTCGCGTGCTGTTAACTTAGAGAAAATCAACGATTTTTCATGGAAATAACGAGCATATTTAGTTAGCTAAACCAATAAATATGATATTTACTTATTTGCACGACTAAAAGTGAAACTTATTAAGAATGATTAACTATATACTGATATTAGGCATTATCGGTGACAGACGGATGAATTTTTGTCGGGAAGTGTTTTATTACAGAGGAAAAAGCGATCCTTGGGGTGGTGAAGAAACGATTGATCGATTAAATTGATGAAAGTTCGGCAAGTAGTATAATTGAAGTAAAAGAGTAATGAGAAATGGAAGGAACAGAATGTGTGTCAACACTGTTTTGTGAGGTTGTTGAAAATAGAACAAAAGAGGTATTTTTAGATAACAGAAAAACTTTGGTCAAGCTGGAATCCACTGTGTGATCTCGGTTTGGAGATATTATACTTGTCTTAGTTGTTAATGGCACCTTTCCATCCGCCACGATTTATCAAGAACCTTAAAACGCGTACTGGAATTCAATTAAAAGCACTTTGTTTATATTTATATTTGAATTGCCTCGGAGTGGGGTCAAAGATCAATTTCAAACTTTTCTTTATAAATACGCGAGAAGAAAAAATATGAAAAATAATTTTTTACAATGTGGCAACCGATTGAAACTATGGGTAAGGCTGCGTATTTTGCATATTTGCATGTTTTTCCCCTTAAACATAATGATATTCATAAAGATCACAAATTCATTTCTTGCTATTTGGGATCGGTATACACATTCTTATAGTGCATATTTCTGCGTATGTTTGATGATTAAGCATATTTTCATTTTGAGAGCATATATTTGCATATTTTACATTTTTTGTTACTTTTTTCTTCGTAAAATGGAAACGTCGAGATGGCTTCCGAGTTTTCATCATCTCTAGATGAATAGAGCAGTAAAGTTCATCTGAAAGTCGATATGCAGACGTGTCCACGCATCCCTGGGAAAGAAGCAGCCCCGCGTTGTTGTCTGCCCCATCTTCTGCCCTCCCCGCTTGTGTCGATCTGTTTTGTCGCCGGTATCACAACCTCATGCGATGGACAAGGTCACGAGAGCAGGAACGCAGGGAATGAAAGAAGCGGGAGTTGGAGAGAAACATTTAGTTCTCATTGACTCTGAAATTATGGTACCCCCTATTGTCAGTTCGAAATCTCCTTTAACTCGATCCAGTTATCTGATTTGGAGTGTTGGTTCAGATTCTTTGCCGATCTTGGTAACTTGTGTAGTGTTAGAATTAAATCAAGTTAGCCTGCCAAAAAAGCTGTGTGTTTCCCTTCTGCAAAGTTCGATTGCAAGCGAGAAAATTTTAACTTTAGATGGGAAAATGTATTTTACCAAGTTGGTTCAAGCAGATGAACTATACAAAATAATTTCAAGTGTATCGACATTTGCAAACTTCGTCTCACATAAAAACGAAATAGAAAAATACAATTCAACCTCTTCTGGATTTGAAGCCACAGAAAAACGAAAATGATAAGTTAACTGAGGAGCCCTTGTTGTGAAGCTCTTGTTGCATCTAATATACCACGGAGAAAGCTGAATAATCCTTTTTAGCGTTTTTTTAAGAAATACACCAACTGAAAAATCCCCATGAGTAAAAAAAATCCCCATAAACTACATTAATGCGTTCTAAGCAAAAGTGCTCGGAAAAATTATAGATGACACAGAAGATTCACTTAACTGACTTTCAATTGATGAAACAACTGATTCCTGTGAAAAGTATGTAGTTATGGGTAAATTGGATTCCAAAGATGCAGAATCTCATCGCAAGGGCTGAGAGATGCACTGTGTATATTGTAGCCAGCTGAAAATCACAGATTTTCTTGACATTCCTGACGTATAGTGCAGCTTATGTGCAGAAATCGGCTGTAGTCTTCACGAGTTCTACCCTAAATGCTCCACATTACTTGCATTGTTCATGACCAACATCGTGCTGCCTAAGAGATTCGTTCGCAGCAACCTAAATTTAATAATTTTATTTTTCTGTTGAAAATAGTTTTTGGGAAAGCTCCGTCGAGAACACATATTTAAAGAGGAACTACTAGAAATTCCTCTTCTACCAGTGCCTGTTCTTACTAGTTGGGAAACATAGCTCAATGCTGTACTTTATTACTGGTCGCACGTTGAAGCTATTAAGAAGGTATTTCCTTTATTGTATGCTGATGCAACGGGTATTAATTCAGCAATAATAGCTGCAAATGATGAAGGAATCAAAAACCAATTGGTGCACACTACATAACTTTGCCTAAAATCATTACCAAGCTTGAAGAATATGATCTAGAAGTAACTACTGCAGTTAACTTATTAAACTATGTAGTATCGTCATTCAGTAATTTGCTAGAACCAGTAGGGCGAGTTTTAGCCGAAAAAATGAAGGATATTGAAGAAAGAAATCTCGATTTGAGAACGGCGAAAAAGATAAATGGATTTTTACAGAGTGAAACGTTGTATTGACAATTACACAGCTACAAAAAGCAGCTTTTAAGTATTGTCTCCTAAACTCATGCGAAGTTGAAAGAACTTTTGATGTATAAGAACATTCTTGCAATAACAGAAAAAGAATCACACCAGAAAATTTGGAAAAATATATTATAATCTTTGGCAATAGAAATTAAATCAGTGTGTATCATTCAACATGTAAATCAAACTATTTTGATTACAATAAAACACGACTTGTTGTGCATGTTATTCTCTTTAAGCGAATGTTTTCCTATTTTTTAAAAGCATATTTGCATGCATATTTTCAGGATTTTTAATGCATATGAATCCGCACCCTAGAAAATTTCACAAAAATAGCAAGTACAGTACATTTTATTTTTTTGTTTAAATGTGTTATTATTCTTAGTTATAATGTGAGTGAAGTTTAGTAGCCCAATTAAAAAAATAAACATGTTTCAGTGAGAAAGTGAGGAAGATAGGGTATTTCGAGGTGGGAGAAAGGCAGAGAGACGTTGGGCAATACGAAAAAGGGGATACAATAGTGTACGGAATAGGGGATACAAGTAGGATCCGCGAGGAGGGAATAGATGGAATACATCTTCCTGTCTTCGAAATTGAGATAAATACCCTGACAACGCGGGGAAATTCAGATAGTAGTACATTCAACAGGGGGGAAAAAAAAGCTTTAGTGCCCCACCTTTACATAACGCTTCAGAATTGCACATTTATGGTGAACGAAATAGTTTAACCCATTAACACCCAAATTAATTTTGTGCGCATAGTGCTTGCCCATTGTCGTAGCGTGTAGAGACTTCATGGATGCGGACCACAAATGAACTAGAGGTGCTACAGAATGGCACAGACTTTCTCGTACCAAAATTTTCAAATTTCCTTGGTGTGGTCTGGCTTTCAGGTCTTGCTCCATTCTCTGTCCAGCTGCCATCTATCGTCGCCGAAAGTACTTTTTTTTTTTAGAATTTCTCAACTTTTTGCTTTCCTAGTAGTACAACTGAATCATTACTTCAAAAATATTAATGAAGAGTAAAAACTCGTCCTAAATAGAAGTTTTAATTGAAAAATTCGTAGTCGTTTTTTTTATAAAATGTCGATTAAGCATTACTGTAAATGCGAAATTTAAGCTCTTTTTCACAGGAATCTATTGAGGTTTCGAAAAAGTTCATTTGAAGTGATTTGAAGCACTTCCACTCACATATGCAGTAATGTACACAAATCGATGGAAATGTGCATATTAACGGCGTAAGAAACATTAAAAAAATATTACATCTGTGTAATTTTAGAAAAAAAACAAAAGAATACACGAAAATGAACTTTACGTCATATAAAACAATGCAATTAGCAATATCTATTGAAAAACTTTTAAGAAAACATTTGGAGCCATTTTTGAGAAAATGGCGTTTCTAAAAGTACGGAATTTTGAGCTCATTTTTATAGAAAATAGTTGAGTTTTCGAGAAACTATATTAGACATTATTTAAAGCACATCTACTCATATTACCGTATCTAACAAGATTATTTCAGGTTTCGATCAACAATTCAAGAGTGCCCGACGATTGGAAGCTAGCTACCGTTGTTCCGATTTTCAAGAGTGGTGATAGAACTATATTAGCAAATTATAGACCAGTAAGTCTCACGTCAGTTGTCTGTAAGCTAATGGAACACTTGATAACTAGCTTTATTAGACAAGAATGGGAATTATTAGAAAAGAATGGCTATTTCAGGGACAGCATGGTTTTAGGAACGGCTTCTCTTACGAGGGTCAGATAGTATCATTGTTTCAGGATATAGCAAATGAAGTTGATAATAGTGGGAGGGTGGGCGCCGTAATAATAGATTTTGCGAAGGCATTTAATGTTGTTCCACACGATAAACTGGTTCATAAATTAATGCAATCGGGTATTGACACAAGAGTTGTGGTGTGGATTGATGAGCTTCTTCGAGATAGGAAACAACAGCAAGTCCGATTTGGACAATAATTTTCGACTCAAGCAAAGGTAACTTCAGAGATCCCTCAAGGAAGCGTTATTGGACCTCTTCTGTTTCTCGCGTTTGTGAATGACCTGCCAGACAAGTTATATTCAAGGCTATTTGCAGATGACTGTACAATACATCGAGTTATTCAGTCAAATGTAGACGAGGATATTTTGCAGGGTGATTTAGACAGATTACATTTTTGGGCGTAAAAAAATGACGACAATAAATAGTTCGAAAAGAAAAACCATCACGTTTGGTAGGGGCCGGAAATATAATGAAACTCAATACCGGTTAGGCAACGAAAATATTCCAAGAGTCTTGTCTTGTAAGTACCTGGGGATAATTTTTGATAGCAAATTGAGTTGGAAAAATCAGGTAAACTGTGTCGTAGGGAAAGCCTGGAGGTCCTTGCATTTTACTATGCGAATACTAAAAAAGAGTTCTGCGAAAGCGAGAGAATTAGCTTATTTATCTCTAGTTCGTCCGTTAATAGAATACGAGACTGTTTGTTAGGACCCTTATAGAAATTCCCAAAAGAAATATTTGAATAGAGTACAAAGAAGAGCGTATACATTTCAAGGAATAGGAAGAATGTAGAATAGTCTCTAGAAATTAGGAGACTTAAGGAAAGACTCTCTGCCCTGTACAAAGCGTATGCCGGTTATCCAGCTTGAAAAGATATCTACATCCGACTGGGTAGACCTTCGTACTTAGGGGGGATCACAAGCACAAAATTCAGTTTAGGCCACAGAGAACAGATGTTGGAAAATTTTCATTTACAAATAGAACAATAACGGACTGGAATAAGTTACCTGCGATAGCCTTGAAACCCTTTCCTCTAGGTGTTCAAAGATTTAAAAATAAATTAACTAATTGTATTTGTAAACTTAATTAATTTAGTAAGTTGGATTATTATATCAATTATTATTTGATTATTGTTATTTTTATTGCCATTACTATTGTGTTAATTTCTATTAAATGCGTTCCTGTATTAAATATATAATTATATTCAAAGTAGTATTGTATTGAAGTGTGGTGACGTGTTGTGCAGTGTAGTGCAGTATAGAAGTAGAAAGAGAAGTGAATTTCAAATGTTGTGAAGTGAAGTGTAATTAAAAAGTAGTCTTGTATTTAATAGTTTAAAATAACTGTGCAGGTGTCACCATAAAATATAGTTAATGCTATTATTGTTAGCATATTATTATTATTATTATTATTATTATTATTATTATTATGTCTTTAAATAATTTAAAGTTACATTGTTAAGTAATTTAAAGTTAATATTTGTAATATGTAAATTGTAGTGTTCTGCCACCAGGCTGTGTATACCTACCTGCAGAATGATAAATATCTATCTATAAATATAATAATGTGAAGAAATAAGTCTTAAATGTAAATATTACCGACGTGACAGACAAGTCAAAGCAAAACATTTTTTAATAAACAAAAGAATATACCAAAATGGCGTTTGGTAAAGGGTTCGTTTGGCACTAACTCTACCAAAAATTTAAAGAAAAAATTTGAAGCGGTTTTTGAGAAAATCTTGTTTTAGTTATGTTTTAAAATTGCAAATATTGCAAGCACTATTGCATGAAAACTATTAAAATTTCCAAAAGAATCTACATGAACCATGGACTTAATGAAAGAACTATTTATGCACAACAAATTTCATTTGAAGGAAAAATCTGTCTTCAATTTTGTAGTTGTAGAAAGACGCCGAAAACATTAAAACTTTTGCAATGTTCGAAAATCGGACCTATAAGTGTATATTACTCTATTCTTACAAGAAATTTAAAGAAAAAGTTGGAGCCGTTTTTGAAAAAATTTTGAAAATGTCCGGGCGGCTTCATGTAAAGTATCCCCACATTTAATTAATGTTTTTCAAAATTTTAAAGCTTCAAATAGAGCCAGATCGATAAGGGATTCTTCGATTTGTAAGAGATCATACGTATGGTTTAGGGTTAGGTGCTAGTAGTGTCCACAGAAGGACAGACGGGCGAACAGACGGACGGACAGACGGAGGGACAGGCAGACGGATAGACGGACGGACGTTTTGAAAAAACTACTTTTTCGGTATCAGGGAACTCCAAAACGAGTATTTCCGTTGAAATCTCGAAAGCGATTTTCCGCAGCATTACATAACTCTATACTACGTATATTACTACCGTATATACGTATGTATACGAGAAAGTAACTGGAGGTGCTACAGACTTTCTCGTACCAAATGTTTCTAATTTCCTTGGTGTGGGCTGGATTTAAGGTCTGGCTCCACTCTCTGGTCAGCTGCCATCTATCGTCGCTGAAATTTTTTTTTTTAATTCTCAACATTTCGGTTTCTAAATAGTAGAACCGAAATATTACTATAATTATATTAAAGAAAAGTAAAACCTCGTCCTAAATATTAATTTTCATTGAAAATTTTGAAGCCGTTTTTAAGAATATGACGATTAAGCATTACTGGAAATGCGAAGTTTCAAGCTATTGTTTCAATTGAGTTTTCGAAAAACTTCATGTGAAATCCTTTGAAACACTTCCACTCACAAATGTAGTAATGTATACAAATCGATGGAAATGTGCATATTAACGATGTGAGAGATATTTAAAAAATATTACATTTGTATAATTTTTAAAAAACAAAAGAATACACCAAAATGAACTTTACGTCATATTAAAAGTGCAGTTAGAATATCCGTTGTAAAAATTGAAGAAAAAACTGGAGCCATTTTTGAGAAAATTGTGTTTGAGCGTTTCTGAAAATTCGGAATTTGAGCTCATTTTTACAGAAAACTGTAGAGTTCTTGAGAAACTTTATTTCACACTATTTAAAGCACATGTACTCAGAAATCTAATAATGTGAAGAAATAGCCTCTAATGTACATATTACCGACGTGAGAGACTAGTCAAACAAATTACATTTTTGTAATTTTTGAAAAAACAAAACGATAGCGCAGTATGGAATTTATGTCATCGAATAGGGTTTGTTGAACACTAACCCTACCAAAAATTTAAAGAAAAAATTTGGAACCGTTTTTGAGAAAATCGTGTTTTCGTATTTTTTAAAATTGACAGTATTGCACGCTCTATTGCAAAAAATCTACTAAATTTTTCAAAAAAGTGTACCTAACCTAAATAAAAGAACTATTTATGGGCAACAAATTTCATTTGAAGGAAAAGTCTCTGTCCTCAATTTTATAGTTGTAGGAAGACGCCGAAAAAAATCAAACTTTTCAAATTTTAGAAAATTTATAGTTAACCGTGAAAATCGGACCTAATCCACCTTTATAAGTGTATTTTATACATTACCTTATTTTGTACCTTTATAAATGAATTCATACAAGAAATTTAAAGAAAATATTTTGAATTTTTTTGAAAAAAAAATTGAAAATGCCCGGTGGCTTCAAGTAAAGTATCCCCAAGTTTTAACAAATGTTTTCAAAATTTCAAATAGCCAATTAGAGCCAGATCGACAGGGTATTCTTCATTTTGGAAAATATCGTGCGTGTAGTTTAGCTAGCAGAATTCACAGACGGACAGACAGACGGACGGGCAGACGGACGGACGTTTTGCTTCCAATCGGTTTTTCAGCATTTAGAACCCACAATACATGTATTTTAGCCACACCACGTGTTAGAGGATTTTTTCTGTTAATTTAGCAACTGGTTTTATGCGCTTTTTCGTCACCAGAGCCCGGCAATGAATTTTTTTCCGCCGAAAATCCGCCGTTTTTTCGCGCAGCATCACATAACTTTCTCTACACTACGTGTATTACTCCGTATATACGTACATATCCGAGAAAGTGAAAAGTGGTAAATTTCGATCCAGTTAGAATGTGTATGTAGTTAAAAGGTCTTCCAGGATAGAAGAAAAAATGTGATAGAAAAGAAAATACAGAAAAATGTGACAGAAAGAAGTTCAGTGTCATGTCTTCATTAAATAATAACTGAGAAAATGTTAAATCATTCTTGATAAAAATGTTATCAGATATTTAGAAATTTTTGTGCGTTTTCTTGTCTTCCTGTGAATGAGTAGGAGCAACGGCATGTTCGAATGGTACTATGTATATCTAGGTAGAGCTCTGCAAGAGGCAATTCACTTCGCTCCAAATGCGTTGCGTAGTATGATAATGAAAAATGTTGCATACGGTGACTCGTCGCATTCTCTCTTCCTGTGTGACACCTTACCTACAGAGACATCTGCTAGACTATCCCTCAATGAAGTTGCATCAGCGTTCTTTGACTGACCGCACTGGAGACTGGCGAACTTCCTGTCAAGCAAGGCTTTCTTGCCAAAGAAGCAAAGAGCGCCGGAAATGGATTTCATTTTTAATCAGAACATTGTAATATGAAGATGAACATTACGTGATCACGTGATTGCGAACTTTCCTTTCTGTTTAAATTATCTCTGCAATGCAGCATAGTTTTAGCATAATTGCACAATTTAAAAAAATTTCATAGTTCTGAAAAGTTTTACTTCTTTGAACATCACCAAAATGATGTTCAAAACATGTGTTCCAAACTGTTTTCACAAGAAATGTTTTCAAATGATGTTCAAAACATATGTTCCTAAATAATTGTTGTTACTACTACCATTATTATTATTATTATTATTATTATTATTAATATTCCTCTACTTCACGACTAAAGATTTTATAAGTCGGTTGAACATGAAATCTACTTTAGTTTGCGACCAGCTTTCTAAGGAGCAGATCTAGGGACTCTCAGTACTCAGGACCTACATTTCTTCGCGAGAAATATGGACTATTCCAAACAAAGCAATATCTTGCACTTCCCAGTCTTATGAATGACCTGGGAGTTTATTCAAGTTCTTACACAAATTTTTCAGATTAAATCCCATAGCTCCGATAACTATCGAGACGACTTGTGCTTTTACCCCACATTCCGCTAATCTCGATTATCAAACTCTGGTTTTTAAAACATTTCTCTGCCTCCTTGGTTACGACATTTTGAGCGCACGATACAGCCATATCTATCAGTAGACACAGTGCAAATCCCAGAAAACAAACGGAGGGTTTGCCACTTTCGTGCGGTCAGTTGAATTTGTTGGTTGTACAATATTGTACACAGTCCAACAGACTGTAAGTGTTTGTAAGTGTTCGTACCACTTGGATCATATATTTGGAACTTCGAGGGCGATCCAGATTGCTAGTGGAAGTAACTACACACCCTATCGTGCCTTTTCATGTATTCGGTTTTTGCTAGAATCGGACAAGCTGAGACAATGTGATCAATGACCTCTATTTCTTCCTGACACATGCGACATTTATCATCTTGGGAAATGTTGAGAACCGCTTTATCTTAGTCTGCTTTGGCCGCTGTTACAACTGCTTCCGATTCTTACTTCATTCTTCACCTTTTAAGCCACATAAATAATTGATCTTTATTCATCTGCGCCTTGTCCATTCTTTTTAGATGTTGTTCGTGGAGTGGTTTGTCTCTCGACGATTTCCTTATCATTTTTTGTGTTTCCCATTTCGTGTTAAGTAGCATCAGAATTTCAGTGTCTTTGTTTTTCCGTCTGTTTTGCATAGTTTTCTTCGCAATGATTCTTGCTACACTTACAATGCCACTGTTTCTCATTCTTCGGTCAGATTTAATGCCTGTCTTATTAGTGTGTCATCTTGACTGACTACATAATTTCCCATCACGACTATTGCATAGTGCCAGTATGCTTTAATTTGTCGCGTCATGATAAGCAGTTTTCTAGTTTTTCGATCCAAGATTCGAATTTCTTGCTCAGTGCAGTCCACTATTCCGAAACTGTACCGGCTCAGGCACCGTCAAACTATCAATTGCAGATATTTTATTCCTGGAGTTCAGAGTGGTCTGCAGGACAAGTGTCACTTTTCTGTAATACTCCATGTGGAATTATCTCTTTCATTGTGTCGTTCGAGATGTTCTCACATCTCCAATGCCCAGATATTTGTAAGTTTTACCTAGCTCAAGATTTTGAATCACAGTGTGCCTACAACACTGCTCTCTGATCTTGTCACTTTGCCTTTCTTTAAATTGACTTTTGCACATTTGCGAAGACTAAACTTCATAACGTTGCTAAAATCATCCACGACAGACAGCATTTCGAAGAGAATCACTTCATTCTTAACAAACACTTCAAGATCATCCATGTTAAACAAATGTGATTTCATCACCATTGAGCTTATAATCAAAGTCAGTGTGCGACAATTGTCTCGATAGTGGAATCAAATTAATACAAAACAGCACATGGGATAGCGAATCTCTTTAAAAACTTCCCCTATCAATCTGAATACTTGTTTCCATTATTCCTTTCCGCTGGGTATTAGTAACCTGGTATTCCAGAACTTCATGCTAGTATTGCAAAACCCAATAAGTCTAGTATGAAATCGATATATCTCCAGTGTATTCAAAACCCAATCGTGTGGTACACTGTCAAAGGCGTTTTGATAGTTTATCTAAGCCATTCTCAAATTACGTTTTCGTTTCCTTGCACCATTTAAGATGACATTGTTTTTTTATTATTATTATTATTATTATTATTATTATTATTATTATTATTATTATTATTCCGAAGTTTTCACTCTCTGCACTATGTGCAGGAACCTTACCTTTCGTGGTGTAGGCCTGATCAATCTCGCAGAGACAAGACACGAACGAATGTTACTATAGGCATTTCAATCAATCGTTTCCCAACCAGCACTACATCCCAGGAATTCTCGTACTATTCTGCAGCTTTCCAGTATTACTGCTTTCTGCATTTGCTCTATGCATGAAAATGGTACTTGAATTGCTTGCATTGTGTGTTTTGGAATTAATCCTGTGGTGGACATGATTATCGGTTGTACGTCGATATTCTGAAGTTTCCATTGAAGTTATATACAGATTCTAGATTGTAATTGTTGAAGACTGCAAAATCGATTATCACGGCTGTTTTCTTGAGCTTGTTTATAACTGTTATATCAGGCGTATTGTTCGAAATTGTGGGGTCTGTAATTATGCTTCTGTCCCAATATAACTTCCATCTTCATTTTCTAAGAATGTAGGAGGATGATATTTATAATATGGGACATTACAGGACTCAAGTCCATATTTTTTATTGACTGTCTATGAATTAGTTTACCCATACTATCGTGCTTATCTTTATAGGCGGTTTATTGCCAACACATTACAACCGGCAAGGATAAGCTGGATGTTTTCATGCTATGCACCACATCTTCTACATCATCACTTACTATGGTGTTACTCTTATTATATAGCGTAAGTAATTTCTTGTTGCGATAACCTGGTCTTGAATGGCTATCATAAAACCTGTTTCTGGGAACAGTAAACCACGTGCCGACCACCTATTAGATACTTCGAAATCTCTGTTCTGTCCTCATAGTTCATTGGAATGTCTATCACTTTTCGACACCACTGTTGTATCAGGCTTTCATTTCTTGTGTTGTTGTTTTGTTATTATTATTATTATTATTATTATTACATTAAACTAGGATCAACGGAAGAAATACAACTATTCCAAAATTATTATTGTTGTTATTATTGTTATGTGCCTCTGGGATGACTCATGGGCAGCGTACTAGCTTCCCATGCAGTGATCCCGGGCGGGTCCGATTCCGGTCCGGCCCGGAGGCAAAAAATTGAGACGAAGAAAAGCTCAAGCAGGCGGATCTTGTCAGTTACGGTGAAGAGAATACGCCATGTTTGCCTCATGTCGCTCTTACCCCCAAGCTCGGGAATTTAACTAGATTCGGTATGGGGGACACCGGAGGCTGGCCAGTGAAGTCTACCGACCCAATAACGCCAAATACATACATTATTATTATTATTATTATTATTATTATTATTATTATTATTATTATAATAAATTAGACAAGGTAAAAGAGCGATAAGGCAACTAAACCCCATTCTGTAGAACGATAAAATAACAAAAAGAACAAAGCACATCATTTACTCCTCAGTAATTGAAAGTATCACTACCTATGGTGCACAAGTAGGGGAACTGAATAAAAGAGAACGGGACAGACTTCTTGCACTTGAAGTAGATTTTTGGAGAAGAAGCAATGGCACTTTCAAACTGGTACACGTACGGAATGAGAAAATAAGGGATATTATGGGCGTTAAAAGAAATATTATCGACAAAATTCAAACCAAACGCCTCCTCTGGAATGGTCATCTAGAAAGAATGGAGGAGTTTAGATGGCCTAAATTAATATGGAAATGGATTCTTCCCGAAAAAAGAAAACGGAGTCGACCACCAAGAAGCTGGGCCCAAGATGTACAACACGCAATGGCTGCCAGAGGATTACAGGAGGGAGATTGGGAAAATGGAGAAAAATGGAGATGGAAAAGCGAGATGCGGCGCCAGCCGAAAACACCTCGCTGTAGATAAGGTTGTTGTTGTTGTTGTTGTTATTATTATTATTATTATTATTATTATTATTATATTATCTAGTACATTACTAATTTGCAATGCGCGCAGAAATTGAAAGAAAACTATGCAGCCGCCCACCAAGAGAGAGGTATCTATGATTTCGCTAGATATCATACGAAGAAAAGACAAAAAAACTATGAAACAGTTTCGGTTTTGACTGAAAAATACAAGTATTTGATTGAGTTATTTCACCTATTCTAATTCTGTGCATACTAACTGAATTCTGATACTCAGATGATTGGCTCACGTCACACCTTACGCCATGCGTCTGCTGGGCTCCCAGGAAGAGGGCATCTGCCATTAAATATTTTATAATTACTTTATATTTTTAATTTATTGACTTAAAAATGTTTGCTGTTATAAAAAAAAAACAAGTTAATATATTTAAACATATAATTTATACGTATACAATATTTGCATCGTTTACAAATATCGTCCAACACTTTTAATTCAAAATATTATAGATAACTTTTACATTAAAAAAGCAAATTTAAAAAGCGGGCGCTAAAATATTTGACAGCCTCGGGCGCACATAAGTTCAGGTCAGGCACTGGTAATAAAATAAAACAAGAACGTTTATGACTTCTTTGCATACTGAATTAACAATAATAAAATATTTTGATAGTAATAATGTCATAAATCACATTTCCTTAAAAATGCAGAAAAAAAGCTTTACTCTGCTAAATCTCCCCAAAATATGTCTGGAGAAATTCATTCAATACGTTTAATTAAATAACAAATAAAATAATGATCGATATGGATACAGTGTACGAGTAGTTTTCAAGTGTTTGGAAGATAACAATATGATGTACTACTGTAATGCTAGAGAGAGAGAGGAGAAGAGAGAGAGAGAGAGAGAGAGAGAGAGAGAGAGAGAGAGAGAGGAGAGAGAGAGAGAGAGAGAGAGAGAGAGAGAGAGTACGTGCATAAAACAGAAAACTCACTCACTAAAACAGAAAACTCTGCAAGGAAACCCCTTTTGGGAATATCACGTGTTTGATCGAACGATTCTAGTCACAATCAAGAATGATGAGATTGTATCAGTCATAAGAATATTCTTTCGACTATCATTAGTTTAGTAATCTGATCTATCCTTAACCACGTGTTCCTTTCAAAAGCTTTGCGAATTCCGAACTGTTCATGTCGTGCGACATAACAGGCTGATTCGCACTTAATAAATGTCACTTTCAATTCGTATAGTGCAACGTCAGAGGAAGAGGAAGTACGCGTGAATCGACCAAATTTTTCCCATTCGTTTATCTGCGACCTTTTTTTCCATCTGGGACTATCTAATGACCTCTGTGAAAGCGTCTATCAGATGTTTGTCAATATTTGTCTTACGTTTAACCTTCCCTAATTACTTTGAACTTCCCCATTCTTCAGAACGCCTCGTAGACATCTTTAGCGCAGATGATTGGCAGACCACAAAATGTAACTTTAAGTGAAGACAAACCAAATAATAACATATAAATTGTACCATATAAATTAACTGAAAATGTGATCTTTATATGTTGAACAGTTCTAAATTATTAAAATAAGGCTCAGTTGTTCGCAAGTTCTACTCTGAAATGCTCTATCTATAAAAAACTCTATTTCCGTACCCGGAAATGTGTCATAAGAACTTTTTCTCTGGATGTGTTGAATATACACCACGTTTTCGACCTTCCAACCCCTGAACTCACTCCAGGAGAATCGAAAAATCGGTATTTTTTTTTTTTTTTCGAATTTTATTCTTCAACCTTAAGTGTTTCGAGGGCCTCAAATCCTATAGAAAGACGTTCAAATCAATTTTAAAGACGGTAAAACTTTCTAAAACTTTTGTATATTTTTATTTTAATCCTAACTCTAAGTGAGCTTCAGCCCTTACAAAAAAGTTATAGTTTCAAAGTCGTTATGTGATGGTAGAACCTGTACAACCACCTGCTTTACTGGGGCCTGCTCCTTTTCCTGCGTATTATACGAGTATTTTCATTAGACGCGTTAATTACACTTAGTGAATGGTTTAACGCAAAAAAATTAAAATTCTGCAACTGATTGTCAAATTAATATTTTGATTATAATGGGAAGATATCGTTTATTTTTAATGATAATGAAAACATCGTCCTATATGGAAACTTTTGTTTAAAAAATTTTGTCATTTTTAAGAAAATGGCGTTTAAGCGTCACTGTAAATGCAAAATTTGAAGCTCTTTATCACAGGGATCTGAGTATTCGAAAAACTTTATTGGGAGTAATTTCAAGCACTTGCTATCAAAAATGCAGTAATGTATACAAATCGAATGAAAATGTACACATTAAAGACATGAGAAATTTTTAAAAAATGCATTCGCATAATTTTTGATAAAACAACAAAAGATTGGTTTTTAAGTCGTGATAAACAGTGTCTATACGTTCCTGTCACTATCCGTTCAGTTTGAAGGAAAAAATTGGAGCCGTTTTTGAGAAAATGACGTTTGAGTGTGCGTTTTAAAATGCGGAAATTTGAGCTCATTTTCACAGAAAAGTTTAGAGTTTCCCTAAAACTTTATACAACATAATTTAAAGCACATGCACTTATAAATGCAATAATGTAAATAAATCGCCGCTAATGTAAATATTAACTACATGCAAGAATACTCAAAAAATTACAAAGTTTGCAATTCTTAAAAAAAAATCAAATAGAGCAAAATGGGGTTCGTGTCATCTTCTACCGTGCATTTCACACTATCCCTACCTAGAACTTAAAGAAAAAAATTAAAGCAGTTTTTGAGAAATTCTTGTTTTTGTTATTTTTTAATACTGCAAAATATCAGGCAACATTGCGTGAAAACTAATCAAATTTTCAAACAAATGTGCCTGACCTTAATGAAAGAACTAATTATGGAGAACAGACTTCATTTGAAAGATAAATCTCTATCTTCAATTTTGTAGTTGTAGGAAGTCGCCGAAAAAATTTCAAACTTTTACAATTTTCGAAAATTCAGAATTAACAGTGAAAATCGGACCAGATAGTCATGTGAATATCCATTTTTTAAAACATCCTACGTACGGTTTAGGGTCAAGTGGTGTTCACAGAAGGACAAACAGACAGATGGACAGGCTGATGTAGGGCGGCCGAATGGACGTTTTGAAAAACCTTCTTTTCGGTATCAGAGGTTCCAAAAACTTTTATTTCTGTTGAAATCGAAATCAACGTAAACGAGAAAGTAATTATTAGCGAATTCGCAAATGTACGAAGCCGGAGACTCGTTGCCAACCCGGAAATTCGTAGCGAAGCGTCAATTAAGATATGGTGAGATGAAGCGAAAGAGTGGGTCTCTCTGTCTCTTTTCTCTCTCTCTCTCTCTCTCTCTCTCTCTCTCTCTCTCTCTCTCTCTCTCTCCTCACTCTCTGCCTCTCCCTTTTCCCTAACCGCCTCCCCCTCCCCCTCCCCCTTTCCCCATTCGCCCCCTTCTCTCATACACACACATATCTGTTATTCCTCCTCAATGTAATGCCCTAGCCACCTGATGTTGGCTAAAGTGAAATTCAGCCGGCTAAAGTCTGCAGTTTTCCTTGAAACTTTTCCTACTTCAGACTTTATTCATTTACTTTGGATAACGTAAGCATTGATCAGCTAATTCTGGAATTACCCAGATTCGTACTTTACCTCTAACATAATGTTACTATGTAGTGTATATTATAGTATCCTGCTTTGGTGAAGTACGTATTCACCATATTACCACCCTTCACCGAAGTATGTATTCACCGTATTACTTCAACGGGTGACTCTCTGAATTCCTGGCGCTGCCATAGCGTGTATTTATCACTATCATCTATTAAACGCCTCGACCACTGTGTTCCCTCACCCCCTCATCGTAATTGTATTTATTACAATTTTATTATAATATCATAAAGGTGTGTATTGTGCTCATTTTAAAGAAATATATATACGCATTTTTAAAAAAATTATTTCGATTTTGGGAACAGATTTTCTCTATAGAACTTAAGATTAAAGTGTTATAAAAAACAAAAAAGCCTGAAAAATACCGTTTTTTCAGTTCTCCCGGAGTTAGCTTGGGAACTGAGTTGTCGAAAACTTGGAATTTTAACTAGTTCCCGGGTATTATACAACATTCAAAGAAATATGTTTTATGACCTTTTTACAGGTATAATGTAGATAGTTGACAACAGGATTATTACGTTATTTTTATAAATGTGTGTTGACATTAGTTTCTTAATATCATCTTAGTTTAGGGTTGTTAAATAACATTTGTAGTGTGTACTTTGTAGGTATGTCTGTTGATACCGACACCTGATGAATGTGATTAATACTTCGTGAGCTATAGATGACATAAGTTAAGTTAGTCTTAAAAATATGTGCATTTCTTTCGACCAAAAAATCTAAAAAGAGTTTGGATCAATGAATATGACGAAATCGTGAAATTGTTTCAGCATTTAAGGGTATGCAATCGAAAATCTAACCAAATAATAATCGCAATCATAATAATAATTGCAATCGAAAATCTAACCAAATACCTTCAGAAGTCCATAGAAGTGTACATTTCAAAGTATGAAATGTATAGATACTTGGAAAGGAAATGGAAGCATGCATATAATGTAAAGATGTACTGGTTAAGGCCTCGTGCGTCCACGGCATAAGGCGTATGCATTGGAAAAACCTAATTCTAAGACAAACAATGCTTGTCCTTGCATCAGTAGAGCGGGTAAGTTGGAGATTAGGGAAGTAGATGAGTATACAATGTAACATTAACTATCTGTTTGCTCTCATCCTATCGTGCAGGCTGTTATGTACAGTCCACTTGTATTCGCAACACAGGCAAGATTCTTTCGCTATTTACTCCTCCTCTATGTTTTATCTGTTCTTTTACATTCTCGCTACGGAGTAGAGAGAAAGTGATGAATGCTGCGCTAAACTAGTGGTGCCGAACATTCTCGCCCCGATTTTCACACAAAATTACACGAAAAGTACTCAAATTTTCGAAAAATAGTACGTGACCTTATTTCAAAATACATCTTTAGGGAACATATTACAATAAGAGAAAAAAACTAAATCTTTAATTTTTTTGTTGTAAAAGACTGAAAATTGTTTGAACTTTTGCAATTTTCGAAAAATCAGTGATTTCAACGGACATGAGAACTGCACCAACTGCTCTATCAAACGTCCTTCCCACTATCCAACAACAAAATTTAATCAATTACGATGAAGACGTTGTTTTGAAAATTTGGAAAATATATCAGGGACTTCATGTAAAATATCCCCCAAATTTAAAATATCGATTTCAGATTCAAGGAGCTGTGACATCAGCCAAATCGGTCGAAGAATATCAATTTTGGAGAAAACGGGTTAGCCGTTTGCGTTGTTCACAGACGGACAGACATTTTGCCGACATTCGAATTTTCTGTATCAAGGACCCACAAGATATGGATTCTGGCCACACCACGTGATAGAGGATTTTTTTTCTAAATTTAGCAACTGGATTTATCCACTTTTTCGTTATCTTTAATGAGAGTTTTTGCCGAAAATTCGCTGTTTTTCCGCGCAGCAATACATAACTTTCTCTCTACTCCGTAGCGAGAAAGTAAAAACGACCATTTTTGTCAGAAAAACTTTGATTATCAAACTCGTCAGATAATTCTTCAAACTCATATTGTAATAAAATATCTTACCATATTTATTTCTTAAATATGTGTTAAGTGTTATTGTCGCCATTTAGGGCCATTGACAACTGCAATGGTCTAGCACTTGCGCGTCAAAGGTACACGCAGCATGCGGTGCTTCATACGCATTGTTTTATACGTGGATGAATGGAGATGATCACATCTGTCCGTGTATTATGTACTTGCGTTACATTATATGTATGTTAGTTATTATATTTCTGTTAGTGTACTAATGTTAGATATTATGTGTATATTAGCGTACATTTATGTAGGCTACTTGGCATTTTAGTGTCGGATTAAGTGTGACCGTTTTTTCAAACCAGCGGTGTATATATATATATATATATATATATATATATATATATATATATATATATATATATATATATTTAAATTGTTGATATGACTAATTTCTAAATTCGTTAATTTTAATATGTAAAAATGCGTATAATTAATTAATTGTAATCTAGAAACGTAAACAAATAGTATAAGTCTCTCTCTTTCAGTGTTGTGCAACAAGGACGACAAACGAAAGATACGCCACTGAATATGATGTATTTGTTGTTGATTTTAAGTTCATGTTATACCTTGTGAAGGGTTCAAATCCATAAACATGAAACGTTTTTAACAATGTGTATGATGTAGCTAAATCAGTGCTATTCCGTGCTAATTGAGTGCTAATTCAGCTAATTCAATTAATGTAGCAACAATTATGATGCGTTTGAGTGGACTGATACATTCTTATATGAATGTGGACGGACGGACACAGGCAGGTTACCTTAGAACTATTAGGTAGGTTTCTTCGATCTATAGCTGAATTCCAGGAATCGTCGGTGCGTGACAATTATATTAAATCTCGATATGTAGCAGAAGAATTTTTACAAACAAAAAATGAGAAGAAAGGGGGAAAATAAAAAATAAAAAATAGTTTCGGCCTATTACTATTCACAAATTATCGGTTTAAAACAATACTTAATCCTCTAGATAATTAAATAATACTCTCGAACAAAAATAAAAATTTTGATTTTTATTGGGTGAATTTTACGACTGGTTGTGAGCTGGTACACTCTAGTAGATGTCAATTAATTATGGTCAGTATCTGTGATTTTGCTTTCGCGTCCTTGGGAATCTCACCTTTTGCGTCATGGGAAAACATTACATTCTTATCAATTTTATAAGAGCGGCAAAACCAACTCTTTTCACAATCTCTGCGCTCTGCTCTGGAGATATTTTTTGAAGTGGTTGGAACCTCTTGAAGAACATTAATTTATAGTTATTGTATGGAAGAATAACAAAACCTTCAAATAAAATATTTACTTCAAAAACTCTTAAAGTACAAAATAGTTCTTCACATTATGTCGAGATTTTTTGGATAGTTATCTGAATTCGAGCTCATAAAGTTATCTAGGTAATTGTTACTAGTATATGACCCTTTTCTCGAATACAACAATTCAGAGTCCAGTCACCCGTTAAAATGTCAAGCAAAAATCTTCACGTTACGCCGCCCCAAAAATCCTGCTGAATTAAATCTTCACAATACATATATTCCGTGGACCTCCTCACCGATAAAATACTTAGGAGTGTTGCTTGACAAAAGATTAACTTGGAAACCACACATAAATGCTATAGCCAACAAAGTTTCTGCAAAAAGATCAAAACGCTTCCCTCTAATCAATCCACATTCTTCATTGAAAGTCGAATGCCCATTGCTACTATTTAAATCCTTAATTCTATCAACCATGACTTATGCATGTCCAGTTTGGGGATGTGCTGCGACTATCAATCTCCAAAAATTAACTGCCATTCAGAATATATTTTTAAGAAGAACTTTAAATACCCCTGGTTCATTCCAAACATCAAGATTCACAGAGAATTGAAAGTGCCTTCATTAAGCGACCACATAGCACAAGTAGCCCAAAATTTTTACCAAAACCTTCACACTTCCCCATGCTCCTTAATCTTCAACCTGAATCGCAATGCTGCATACCCACGTATTAGATCCAGGTATCAAAAAGACCGATTCAAACCACCGTAATCCCCCATAACTGTCAATAGATCAAACTGAAACAGTCTTCAACCTCGCTTCATTTACTTTAGCACAATGTTTGCGTCCTTCTGAGGAATAAAAACCACTGCTTATGGATGGCCATTCCCAAAAGGTCAAAAAACTTTGTAATGCATAATTTAACCTCCTCGAAAGACAAGTATGTATGAACGAGAAGAAATAAAAAAAAATAGTCCAGTCAAATAGAATTTGGACTGAAGACAAATGAAGTTTTTATCTCTAGCGTTCTTAATTTGGGGGCGGAGGGTGAGCTTTGAAAGCGAATGTCTACTCCAGTACATAACTGTTGCAGACGCAGTACAAATGCGTTGGAAATATTTTTACTGGTTAAAACTTTTGGCCTCAAATGAATTCTTTCTGAGATTTATCCAACTTTCATAAGGATGCCTTATTCTTTATTTTCAATCGTAGTTTTCACAAATTCTGATCTGTTCTTAGGTAAATTGTTTTTTCAGTAAATATTCGATTACCTACAGGTTATGAAATAAATGTATTTTTTGAAAATTCAAAATTTATTTATCCAAGCTATAAAGTTCATTTTTGTTTTGTTTTAAATTATCCAATGGCGCTTTTTAAGCGATGATTTTTAGAAACAAACATAAGTTGTTGATATTTATTAAGTCTGTAAACATTAGTAGAGTAAGACATTTACGACTTAAACCAACGAAATTAACGAAGCATGGTTTCGATCATCAAGAATGACGTGCGATCGTATGACGTTTTTTATGTCCAAACCCAGATGTGTAGGACGATTGCTCTTCGGTGTCAATGACGTAGTTTTCAGGCTCTTTGGGCATGTTTTAAAGCTGTAAAAATAATTCGGTGCTCTTAAAGAGGTTAATTGCCTAAAACTTGAGAAAGGAAATTAAACTCTGAGATACATTTTAAGCAGGAGACGGGAATGGGATGGTGATAAAAAAGTTTGGGGGTGGAGACTAGTTAAACCTCTGCAAACAACCTGCACTTTATTATTCATTGTTTTAAAAGTGAAAATAGCTTAATACGGGAACCTAACTTCCGAAGGCCAGGCACCGTATATCGTATAGACATACGCCTAGGTAATAAAGATTCAAATGTGTAAGGTACCTTTTAATTCCAAACACTTGAATGTCTGTTACAAATATTGTAATCAACTTATAATACTGTAATAATTGTAATCATCGATTAATTCAATGAATAGAAAAAATAAAATTTTTATGCAACAAAATTACTTAATCCTCAAAATATTAAATTTAATAAGATATAGATTATGAAATCAATAAATTTATTTAGGCTATTAATAAGCCATTAAAACAAGCTACAGTGGTAAATAGAAATAGTCATAGAAATATGAAAGACATCATTCCAGTTCGATTATTAAATTTAATCAAATCGAAACGAAATTTGAGAAGATTTTGTCAGAAAACATGCAGACCATATATCAAAAGAAAATAAATAATCAATAGAAAGAAATATATACCTCTTGAAAAAAAAATAAAGGAAAAGCTTATTCGGATCATGAAAAAGCAGAAATTTTAGCTAATCATTTGAAGATTACTTTTAAACCTTATCCTATCACAGAACATAATCATAATCAAATGACTCAAGAATTTGTGAGTAAACCAGAATATTTCAAAAATAGAATTTATTTCTCCCTCACAAGTTATATAAATATTAATTGTTTAAAGCCAAGGAATGCCAAGGGATAATATATTCTAAATAGATTGAATAAATTCCTTACAATCAGTAATGCAATTCCGGATGAACAATTTGGATTTAGATTAAACCACTCGTGTACTCATCAGCTTTTAAAGCTAACTGAAAATATTGCTGATGGTTTTCAAACCAAAAATATGACAGTCTGGCATAGAGGTCTTATGTATACACTAAGAATATTGGGAGTTCCTGATTACATCCAAAAATTGATTAATGTATTTCTTCATGATAGATCATTCTTTGTAAAAGTAAATGATACATTATCATCACAGCGGAATATTACAGGTGGAGTGCTCAGGTGCTAAAATAATGGGACACAGAAACATCATTTATGTGTCTCATTATTTTAGCACCTGATGATGTAACAAAACTAGTTACGAAACGTTGTGCAATTGCGGAAAAAATGATTGTCATAAAAAATTTTGGATACTTTTATTTGCGAACATATATTGATAATCAAGAAGAAATATTGATTTACAATGTTTTCTTAGTATAATCTACACAATTCCATATTTTTCTTCTTAAATCTATGTGATACACCACTGAAAAGTAATTCTCTACCGAACCATCATTCATTTATGGAGCAGTGTGTTAATGGCGTCTGATACGATGTAGAGGAGATTAAGTTATTACCAAGTCAAGCAAGAGCCTTTGAAACATTTTGAGATCATGTTCACTATAATGCAATTATTTATAAATTCGCATTTGCAGTAATAATAAATCAAAAAACCGAGAAGACTATTTTTCATCTCTTCAAAAAACCAAAATAACATAAATTCGGGCTCTAATAATGTGTCAGTGCAGATAACTGTGCTGCTCTACTCAACCGTTGACATTTTATGATTCATAGCACACTGATGTAGTTAGAAACAATTTGTGGAAGATAACTAGCTCATCAGTCTTACCTATGATAAACCAATTAGGACAGGTTACCAGCATCTGGAAGTGGGTGTTGTCTCCTTCGTGTAAATTCCTGTTCATAATGTAGTATTTATGACGGTCATAAGAGGTAGTAATTACTTGTTAATACATATTTCAAATGTAATTCAAAATGTTGTTGAAACGTAGTATTGCATGATTTCTTTAAAATTAATTATGGATGATGGCATTTACGAGTGTCTTTGGTGATGCAATAACAACAAAAATGTTATCATCAGCTTTCGAATATCCGAGTTTTAGTTCGCGAAGCTTTTTCGGTCCCTTTTAATTGAAAGAGCAGACAATTAACAGTCATGAGTATGATAATCAATTATTGACTGAGTACCGAACTGATGGTATGATTTAATGGGTACGTTGTTGTCGAAGTCGGAAGTTGGTTCGATCAGCATGGTTAGATGAATCCCAAAACGCTAACGAGGTAGGGTCTGCATATTGAACCCCACATGAAGACTTTCTCATGCTTCAATAATATTGTGTTCATTTAATGTCACGCTACTGACGTAACCTGTATTGCATTGTACACCATTTTCCTTTAATGGAAATATTTCAATTTCCATGAGGTAATGATTCAATTAATTATTTTTATTTCCCTTAATTTAAGTAGCATATATCTTAAACTATTCCACAGTTGGATGATGATGATTATGATTATAATTATGATTATGTTATATTGCATTGCAATTGAAGGAAATGGTGAATTAATATTGTTTCCCCGTTTATTCTGATCTAATGTTTTCTCTGTTTATAATTGTCATAAGAGTATTTATATATCTTGGAGCCTTTATGAAAACGGATTATGAAATCACGAAGTTTCTTTTTATAGATCGTTCTCTTATCTTATTTTTATGACCCTGTCCATTTGTATTTTTCTGATCAAGTCGGCCTTTTGTAAGAGAAGCTACTTAAGCATAATTTATAAACATAATATTGTAAATCATTTTCATACATTGTTTCCAAATTTGACATTTTAAAAATGTGGAATGCGTACTTCTAACGTGATATTGTTTAATGAAATGTCAAATCATTTTAACTATTCCATATTTTATTATCATAATATTTGTTGATGAGCTTTAAAAGGAGGGAGTGTGTTATGATTTTCACCAGGAGTGCTTATCTATGCAAATATTTCACCTGTTCACTGTATATTGTCTTGATGGATGGGTTTGTTATCGCATCCCGGAGATGATTCAATGGCCCCAGATGATACGTCCTCAGACAACATGCAACGTTTTTCCCCTGTTCATCAGAGACAATAGAATCTACTACATTCTTCTGGGAGTTTTCGTTTCCATCTCTTCCTCTCTGGTTCAACGAGTTATGATAAATCTTTATCGCAGGATGCTAGAGAGCAATTCTGAATCAACACGTGTTCCGACACATTCCAAACCGCAGGTAACACTTTTATAAAGTGGAAGATGATAAGAAGAATACAAAAATCAATGCCAGAAGTTTTCGGAGAAGCTCGAAAAGTGAACATTTCACCCAACACGTAAAAATCTCGTAAAGCTTTTAATTCATTTGGATGTGCAATTCATAAACCACAAGTACACAAAATCTGATAGACAACAATACTTAGAGAAAATTTCAGAGAAAACAATATTTCTTTTCGCCGATTTAAAAACTTGATTCATTCATAACTTGTTTACTCTTTATCGCTATTGTATCCATATATTTACTGGCAGAATTCGGGAAGTTTGGTCAGTGACAATTTTGCATTTTCATGCAATATTCTCATTGACAATTCATGTGTCTATTTTCAATACGTCTAAAGACGGACAAAGAAAGAAATGAAAGCATAATGAACAAAAAATTTAACGGGTGTATGACATAAAAATAAAAATTACATCATTATCCAATCACAATCAACTACAATAACCAAATTAGTGGAATCGAGAAATGTGGCGTCATAATTCCCACTTTCATTTGTTCTGTATAATTTACTTCAAACATTAACTGAGATTTTCATCGCCTTCGCTCTATTCAACAACTTTATTAGTGAGATCTTGTATATAGAATATGGAAATGAGGTTTTCTGGGGGTTTCGGTCGCACCACAATCGTCAGTTCCGGATGTCCGAGCGGCGAAGGGGTCATCCTCGTGGTAAGGCCGGGGGGAGTCCACCGTTGGCCGCCCGCCGATCGAGATACCTCGCAAATGCGTAATTCTTTCGTTCGTCAGTAGCGATATGCGCCTCGCCTCGGGGCAGCTGGTCGCCGCGCCGGCCGGCCCGCTCGCCGGCGCGTAATAGCCGTTACGTAAAGGACCCCCGCCGAGGCCCGGCGCCCCCCCCCCCCCCCGCCGCTCCGCTCGTTATCTCGGGGCAGCGAATCGACACGAGACGCGGCGGCATCCGCAGCATCTTGACACCGATGACGCGCCACGCTGCGCCGTCCGTCGCCATGCGCACCATGCGCAGCGCCACGCTGCACAGTGGGCCCGCCTCCACGACGCTCCGGTTACACACTGCACGCTTTCGTCAGGTTTTCGGCCTCGTAAATTTTGATCAGAGGCGTAGCTAAGTCTCGGGGCCCCATTGACACTAGCCAGGTGGGTAAAATTCAGCCGCACTCTGGAAGAGAATTCTAGTGGCCGGCTGTTTTCCATGTCTTTGCCGAACATTGAACACGAAAGCTGGAGCAGTACACTAACAAATGGGCTATGAACCGCGAGCGATATTTCCTTACTCTTTCTTGCACTATCCTCACCCCTTACTTACATACACACATACATGCATTACACTACCAAACAAATCGGAAGACCAGCTGGGAGCTTAGAGCTTGTCCCGGCTGGGGCGGTGTCCCGCTGGTGAAAGATTCCTAGTTGGTGCCGGGCACCGGCCGCACTAACCTATACTTGGATTTTTTTAACGTTGTATCTCAAGGTCACGCGCGAGAGGGAGAGAGAAGGCAAACTCCTACAGAGAGCCGTAAAATTCGGAGCTGTGGTGACGTTGTAGCTCCCCATTGGAGTCCGTCTTCCCTCTCCCTTGTTCGCGCGTGACCTTGAGATGTCACGTTAAGGAAACCCAAGTATAGTTACGGTCCTGATTATGATCAGATATAGTATTGGGGTAAATCAGGCTATCAAAATGTGTCCGCGCGAGTTTTTACTTCCTTATCTAGGAAACTGCACTCTTGCGGGCACGGTCAACTTCCTCTGACTCAGGTCGCATTTTCCCTCCAAATCTAGAAACGGGTGTACACTCGCAATGCATACTCGAGATATCACGAATAATGGAAGAATTTAATTATGCTTATATATTTTATTTTATATTTATTTTATTTTTAAACTATATGTTGTATAAACTGAGTGGGAAGAAATGGCGGATTCAGAAAGTATTTCAGGCGGAGGGCAGGAGTTGTTGAATAATCATGTAAAGTAACTTACTTTACATGATTATTCAAATTACTTTAAGTAAGTACTCCCCAAAAATCAAAATATCCATTTCATACTCGCAAGATCTCGAGGTCCTTCAGGTTGATCGGAAAATATCAGTTGTGGAAAAAATTGTGAGAACGGTTTAGGTTATGGCGTTGACCTCAGACAGATGGGCGGACATAGGCATCAAGAACCTCCAAAACATGGATATTAACAATATGAACAAGATATCTCCAATTTTTCTTTACCAAGGCCCGACAATAACAGTTTTCTCTCGAAAATGATTACAATACTTTCAACTCTTACGAAGAAAGGCGAGAAAGTAAAATTGGCAGGGGGTGCCCTCTCCCGGATGCGACAGTGAGTGGGAGCGACGTTTGGATGATAAATTCCTTGCCTATTTTAGTGTTGTATTATGTTTTATCACATGATTGTGTTCTTTCTTGAATGCACAATGTATAAAATAAATTATTGAGTCTCTATGAAGTCTATTTTTGCTTGTAAAACGTTTTAATTCGGACAGCTCTTTTAACGAAGAAAAATATTGTTCCTTACCTGGTTGTAGGAAGTTACTACAATTATTGCACTCTTAAATAAACGCGATTACGAAATTAATATCCTTTCGATTCAAAATGTTTAATTTTACCCTCAATTATAATTTCACATAGGCCTGATTTATTTCATTTTAATGGATTATTTCTTTAATTAATTGGTGGAAATGGAAATTTTTATAACTAAATTTGGAACAATTAACTATCAACTGACTCCTACAAGAGGCTGCCTAGCGGCCGGCTACGTTTTCGTGGTTTCTCCGATCAATACCAGACGAATGAGGAAGTATCCTAAAAAACTAGCCAAGCGCGATCTTTCCTTCCTCTTCCTTGTTCTATCCTCTCCCCTTACTTACAATCACTTACGCGCACATGCACACTTCTGTCGTGAGAGCAGTCGGGAGCTTAAAGCGTGACCTGTCTGGGGTGGTACCCCGCTGGTGGGAGATACTCGGACGTGGAAATCCCACAAACCGTCATGTATTTATGTCGGATCTCACCATCCAGGGGGGGGGATCAGCGCCAACTGTGATAAAACATGCACTACACTTATGGGACTATAGTAGATGACGTGCCTGGAAACGTGATATAATCAATCAAGCCAAAAGACTGCCACGAACCAGGTATCCATTGCCATTTGATCTACCCGGAGCAATTCGTACAACCCTCATGGCAGTTGTTCTCGAGACAGTGCCTGCGAAGTCTAGTAAACTTGCCTGCGACCATGACATGCCTGGTGTAAATGCAAATTCCAGCCTCTAGGGTCCATGCGCTAGGAGTGGGGATGTAAAGGAGTTGACATTAGAGGTAATTAAAGAACTGTATGCGCAAAGGCTCATCGTCTTTTGGACGTCATAGTATAGTAATTAACGAAAAGAGAGAAGAAAAAGTGGTAAAATAGCAGGAGTGGCATGTTAAAAAACGAGCGACGATAGGAGCGAGTTTTCTTATTTACCACATTACTTTCACATTCACCACATTTTTTATTTACCACAATTATACCTCTTTATCCACGTGTTAGATTCAATATGTGTTCAATTACGTTTAAGATCAATTTAAATTTTGAGAAATTCACGCACATAGTTCCCATTGGAGCAATACATCTGAGGACGTCATATTGATTCTGAAAAAAGAACTATTTTAGTAGCATTATGTACTTATGACTACCATAGTGACTCAGAGGATAAAGAAATGTTTGCAAATGGAACTTGTTGAACTTTCCGGATGCATTAAAAGAAGCTGACAAAGACATGATTACATTACTTCCCACGACATGTAAAGATAATTGTGAGAGAAAATACAACACGTATAAAAGTTAGAAAGTAAACAAAAATACTTTTTTATTTAAAAAAAGAGTCTCTTCTGACTCAGACGATTTCCTGGGGTATTTTTTAGAAAGGGTAAATGCAACTGACGTTCATATTTTTTTACGTTTGTAATATGCTGAGACCAAATGTTTTACATATTAAACATTCAATTTATGCGCGTTTAATATCTTAAGTTGTTCCACTAGTGAATAGTGTCAAACCAACGTTTACTTCACCAATTTTGTTTTATTCATTCGTTTTCTACATGTGGTGGATGTAGATACGTAATCTGTGATGTACATTTTTGTTCACGTTTCATATCTGGCTGGAAATACCTTGGCCACGTATGTATTATAGTTACTTAATGAAACCATTGTATTCCTTTTCTGAACCCCGATTGTAGCTGTTAGTTTTAATTACACGCATGCAATTAATGCAGTGATAATCAACGATTTTATGGAATTGCTGAGTGTATTTAATTCACTAAACGAAAAATTAAAAAATCATTCTGTTCTTTATTTCTAATTGCGCTTCAGCCGAGATTGGACCTTGGTCAGCATTCGCATAGGCGCAGTACTGCCGAAGCTTTTTCCACCTCATAGAGCCACATGGGAACGCAAAATCAGCCCAACGCCAAGCCCTCTGGTGGGAGTGGTGCCAGACTTGGGCTCGGGTTCGGGCTCGGGCGCGGTCCATGTCCCGTTGTTTAAGGTACCCACTTAGAATTCGCGTTCAACTTATTGCATTATTTCATTATTACGCAGTGAAATTAGTACTATCACTAATAGATATTGCCACAGAGATTAATTATCACGTATGAGATGTGGAAGTTATATTAGAGACACAACATTGAATTTCTTACCCATAGGAATAATTTGGGTCTACTGTAAATGAGTGAAGAGATTTAAAGACTACACCTATCTTTATTTGAAGCAAATAATAATAATAATAACTAAAATCAATTAATAAAACGGAAATAATATATTGATTGGTACCTATAAAGGATTTCCTTTCATAATTGTTCAATTACCAGTAGTAAGGGATTGGGAACCACTTTCTTTCTTCTCAATAGTGTTCGCGATTGACAATTTCGATAGTTATCGCGCACAGATAGCCAAAAGCTTGTTAACAGTCTACAAATAACTTGTAAAAAGGTGTTTATAATTTCAGTAATTGTCTCTTAACAACTCTAACTCTCTAGTTTGTAATGTGTTAAACTTTTGCATAATAAATATATATAAACATTAAATCTCATACAAAATGTATTTTGTTTTTTAAAGAATTTGGGACTTGAAATTTGTTTAAATTTGTTATTGATTTCTCTTTATTTGACATTGCGTTTGTGATTCCTTAAATTTTGAAATGCTATTATCTTCACGTAAAGCAATATTCTCTGAAAACTATTAAGAACTTGTTTGGATGCAACTTCATGTATTATGAAATTTCATCCAAATATGTCCGAGGGCATAATCGAACTCTCGAATCGAATTCCATTAAGGTGTACTGCGAACGGACCAACGACGAAGGACAGACAAGCGCAAAAATTAAGTTGTTAACGTCGGTTCCACAAAGTGTACTAAAGTAGAATGTGTAGTCAAATAGTTGTTTTGACACTGTATTCTGAATAATTGTGGACTTTCTGTCACTGATGAACATTCATCATTTCGCAAGTTTTATAATTCCTGATGAAACAGAAAACAAACAATCTTGTTTCTTACATTTGACTGAACAGTGAGTAAAATTAGACAAATAGTGAATGTTATCCTCAATTTTTATTCGTATCTGTCGATGTTTTAATATAAATGCTTAATGTAAATCTTTACAGACTTTGGATTACCTAGATATCAGAAAAATAAATCTGCGACGAAAGATGGAAAGGAAGCCCTAGTGGTTTACTACTTTTAATTTTCCTTAGCTGTAGGTTGTACATTTCTGAAGATTTGCCTTACCTGAAGAGAGAAACAGAGACACTCCTGCACTGGCAAGAGGGCCTTATCATTTAGGGATTAAATAAGCTTGTATCAATCAATCAATTAATCAATCAAAATAGGGTAGTATGGGGAAAAGTATCAGAATCGGTTCAAAAATTCGAGTTTGTGGTAAACCCCATGAATCGAATAAAGTTGTTTTTACTATAATGTGTGTGTGTGTGTGTGGAGAGAGAGAGAGAGAGAGAGAGAGAGAGAGAGACATGACTCTGGGAGATTCGAGGCTCTTGAACTCTAACTTAGCATGTACGTTACGAGTAAGGTCTATTAGTAACATTACAAAAATGTTAATTAACATTGGCGCAGGTGTCGAGAATATATACGCAGTTTTGTAAAAAACATTAGAGCAAACGTCGTCCCTTCAGAGTCTGTCCACCATGCACATGTCTTCATGCCATCATGAGATTTTTTTGTTTCAGAATAATATAAAATTTCATTCAAAGCGACTGAGAAGGATTTTAAAGCACGCTGTATCATAAAAGTTTTTCTAGACAGCATACATTTACAATGCGATTTGTGCGCTTTGAACTTTCTTGTACTTTTATTTGTGAAGAAGCAATTCTCCGAATCGACACTGGAAGATTTCTTACATCGTATCTCTTGGCTCTGCAAAGTCTTAAGAGTCAGAGCTTTCTAATTGGATTCCATTTTTTATTTTTATGTTTAATTGCGATTTGGAGTATTTTAAAAATAAAAGTATCATAAAATACTGTATATATGTAGGAGGGGGAGCATCTGCCGGCAGGCAGGCAGGGTTTGGCAAAATACTTTAAATTTAGTATTTAAATACCTTGCCAAAATACTTCGTAAATAAGTATTTAAATACATACTCAAAATACATTAGGGTTGAATAGCTAAATACATACTATTTAAAATACTGAAAACAGTAAATACAATATTTTTTATTAAAATTATAATTATTTATTGAACATTACAAGTCTAACTCAAATACATGGAATTTCCTTCTAAAGCGACTAATTTTTTAAACGAATCATCAGACAATAAACCCCTATTTGGCGAATCTATAAAATCCTTTAATGAAAACGGTCGTTCAACTGGCGCAGATGAACGTAAACTAGTCTTATAGCTTGGACATCTAGGCACTAAAAGGTCCAAAATAGGCACTTAAAAATTTTAAAATAGGCTGGGAAATAATCACTCTACTTGACAATAGGCAGGCACTTAGGAAATAAAAACTTAAAAATAGGCAGAGAAATGAGCATTATAGTTGAATAATGTTAAAATTTATACGTAATACATACATTAAGGATGAACACAATTCTCTAAAAATAAATTGAACTTCTTCGATTGTCATAACATATTGCGGAGTTAGATAATATTTCCTAAGAGTTGACTCGTGTGGAATTTTATGTTCTATAATTTGTTGGTTAAACTGGTTAAATGTTAAGATTTTCAAGTTTTGAAAATGGATGTTTGTGGCATGGCTCAAGTCAGTGTTGAAATTCTTTCTTGTCTTCATCTTTTGACTACACTTGCTGAAGAAGGTTTGAATAGTTTTTTTTTTTTTCACTTTTTTCGCATTTTTTGCATGAGTTGCAGTGTTTTTACGTTGTAAGAACTATTTACCACATTTACCACATTTCTACATTTAAAAATGAAGAGAATTCAAATTCAACAGCTGAAAGGGTTTTTATTTTTGTTTCAGCGAGGTTCATTCACTAGCAGAATCAAACAAAAAGAAACTATCCTGGTTATCTTCATCTGTATTTGAAGTATTTTAAGTATTTCTTTTTTAATTCACCTATTTTATGTATTTAAATATATTTCTAAAATACATGTTCAAAAAACTCAAAAATACAAAACACAAAATATATTTAAAATACGTTTTTCAAATACAAGTATTTAAATACTGCCCAACCCTGAAGGCAGGTTAGCATGTCGTATGAAACTAACGAGCTAGAATATACTAGATGGAGTGGTTGTAGCGCCTCCATCTTTGCAGCAAATGGAAGCTTCGTTTTATGAAGTCAAGGCAGCTCCCTCTGGAGAAACAGGGTATTCTAGAATTCCGTTCGGCGCTAGTTAAGGTCGGTTGGGCGCAGACCGCGCGTAATAGCAGCGGGGGTAGTTGTCGCTCTTACTCTGTGTTACCCGACCAAAAACCAATCATTTAAAAACAAAATCACAATATGTAAGGAGAACGAATTGAGAAACTTTAAAAACACGTTGCTTCCTGTATCGTTTATTGTCATAAGAATGTTGAAAAGGTATTCTAATTAACATAACGCCTGAAATGAATGTTATTGCAAAATGAAGCCAAAATACAGATCACAAATACAGCGGCAAATGTAAACAATATCCCTCGCATGACGGTTGTAATTAGTAATAGTCAAGTACACAAGTGAACAAACAACTAAACACAATAATATAAAGCTATGAAAGAGAGTTAGTAAGTTGATCACGTTAATTTATGAACTGTTTAATAATCATAACTAAACACCAATACTGAAATAAACAATTGCCAGGAAATATGCTATATGAACTCTTTGGATGAAACCCACTTTTTCTCCTTTGAGATGTTCGTGGCTTTTTTTAGATTTGCCGTTCCTTCTTGAGCGACAGCAAGGCATTGTATACCACATTGGACTTCTAGTTAGCGCAGGCTTAGTGTCCACCATCTTGCTAACAAAATAGAATTCTGCGTTGGTACTCTTGAGTTACCGGGGGTAGTTGTCGAAAACGTCGAAGTGGCGTTCCGGGAGATATTTTTACTTCCCATATAATTACCGGCATTCGACGCCGACGATTTTCTGGATGGAAAAGATCATCGACTCCGACCAGATTTGAATACACGACAAAGGTGTACACTTGGGATTTTATAACCTGACATTTGATGTAAATCAGCTGTTACGGCGTCATCCAATCGAGAGCTAAAACGTCATCACGGTGACGGCACTGTGCTAGCGTTTAAGCTCCCGATTGGACAAAACCGTCAAACACGAGGTTAAAAACCCCAAGTATAGTAGCTCGACTATTTCACCAGAGCCGATCTTAGAATAATTGATAAATGGGGAACGGATTCGCATGTAAATATATACAAAACAGAATTATACGGATACAAGATACCCACTTTTATTTATTTATTTATTTATTTATTTATTTATTTATTTGGAGTCAGCAAGACTTTCTAATTGAAATTAAACCAGTTTTATGTTATTTTACATATTACAGTACAATTACGTATATTTTCGTATTATACTTATTACTGCATATTTAGCTAGAATTCAATACATGCCAAAACGGAATATCTCAAATAACGAGTTTGGAAATAATTGTTCCTGGAATAGTCTTTCTGACAAACAAAACAATTCAAAGTACTGCGCTTCTATGACCTCCGGGTCTCCGTCGTTAATTGTCAAACCCACTTACCCCCCCCACACACACACACACACCCATCGCTTAGTCAGAATCAAGGATGATTGGGTGCTTGCAAAATTTTAGCAACTACGTGTGTACTGGTTTCATAGAGCTCGTGCGCAACCCGATCGAAACCCGACAAATATTTCTTAGACACCGTTGTCTTCCTGCACGCAGCCGAGAAACAATGCCTCTATATCACGAATGCAGATTTAGGAACCTAGGCTATTAATGAAATACCGAATTGGGCTTAATGTGAATGCTTTCGAATTATTATTAATTCGAAAGCCTGATCGACGACGTTTAGTGTTTGAAACTCTAAAAATGTTCGTATCGAGCAATTTTAATCTCAATCACGTCACTGTAGTGTCTCTGACCGGAAGGTCCTTGGTTCGAGTCCCGACGTTGGCAAGATTTTCGACGCTAGTTCTTTAGTAACTGTCTAGAGGAGAATTTTAGCGGTTGGCTGCTCTGATCAGTAGTTTTCCGTGTTTTTCCGATCAAAACCAGGTGAATGCCGGAGCAATACCCTAACAAACGGGCCACAGACCGCGCGCGATCTTTCCTTCTTTTTTTCTTGTTAGGACAAGAAATAGGCTGAAACAAGGCTGAGGATAGGTCCTCAGCCTTGCCTTACACACACATTTACATGCACCACACTAGAACATATGTCGGGAATTTAGAGCTTGTCCCGGCTGGGGCAGTGCCCCGCTGGTGGGAGATTCCTGGTTGGGGAAACCCCCGCTAGCCGACCTATAGGTCGGCGACGGATTCAGCATCCAGGGGGGGAAGATCACCGCCACCATCCGGGGGGAATATGCACTACACTTATGGGACTAATGACAGCCGTTGACGCGCCCAGAATCACTAATCAATCGATCGATCACCTGTTTGTATTTGAGATATTTTCTATTTTCGCTTATATATTTATGAAAAATATACTTATATGTTTGAGAAAATGAGATGTTGGCAGGTGTGCAACCAAAAACGATGGTTCACTTGTCGAAAAAAACACGCGTAAAGGCTCCACAACCCCCGCAATTTTGACTCAAGCAATTCCACGACCACGCCAGCGCGTGGCGCCACGGCTGGCTCCGCTCACGTCACGGCGGCGGAGGCGGCGGCGGCGGCGGCGTTGGCGGCGGCGGCAGCAGCAGAGGGGGGTCCATGGCCACATAAGCGAACGGGCCTGCGCGCGCCCCACAGTCGGCCAGGGAACTCGGTGGGGCGAGGTCGGACACGCGTTCGTTGCGGAAGGCGGGACTTTCGTTTAGCGCTCCGGAACCACAGCACCCGCGCAAAGATGGGGACGGGCATCATGCTGCAGACGGTGCTCTCCATGCTGGCCACCAACATGCAGTTGTTGCCGATTCACCCTAACGAAGTCTACGACTTGAACAGTAAGTAGTGCGAGCGCCCAGGACGCGATCGTTTACGAACGGGACTGAGCCTGAGGTATGTTGTTGACGATTGTTGGCTGACTTTCTCCGGGGGCGGCGGATCCGCACGAGGTTCGTGAAGTAACGGGCTGCAATCTTGTGAAGAGGGAGAGATAAACGTAGTTATATCTAAGGCAACAAAAAGAGTTCTCAGATCAGACCTGAAACGACTGTTTCACTTATCTAGTATAGTGGTAAATTAATGCAAAAGGGAAAAGTCAAATTGAAGCATAAAACAGAAAAGAACATGTTTTTATTGTTAATTTCAAGACTGTATATTTTTAAAAAGAAATTCATAATGTTTGCTTTGTTAAAAAGGTATTTGAATACTTTTCGTACTCGAACATTACTTCAGGAATTTGAGAGACATTAAGAATAGATTTACATAAGATTAGAGAGCGCCTGCTACCTGGAAACTTTTCATTCAGGAAGTACATTTTGAACGTTTCTCAAGGAATGTGTAGACAACCGGCGAATTGTGAAGGAATTAAAATTTCTAGACCCCAATCGTAATTCCGATTTGTAAAATTCCTGGCGGTGAAATAGGGAAAACATAGGAAAATCTTGTCAAAACGATGCGGTGCTATATGAAAAGCGCGATTTCGTGGGCGAGAAATGCGAGCGGCGCTGCGTTTTCCCGCGGGGCACGCATGCGCTAATTGGGGCCCGGGGCGCTAGGGGGCTATTGTTGGCGCGAGGCGGAACCCGGGCGGAACCGCCTGCGGCAGCGGCCTCGCTGCTCGGCGAGCGGGTTTGAAGGCGGCGGCGGCGGCAGTGGCGCGACTCGCGTCAGCCAATGGCGAGCGCCGCGCCACCTGCCCAGGTGACCGCGCCCATCGCGCCACCGCTCGCGGCCAATGGCAGCTCGCGCCCGCGATGACGCGATGGTCCAGCCCTCGCGCAACAGCTGACGCGGCGGCCTCGAGCCACGCATACCTGTCTGTCTGGCGCTTTCATCACGCGAGCGATAAAAAAAGGAAAAGATCCCCTCCGCGACGCCGCATCACGCGACGTCGGGGACCACGTGGCCCTGGCGGCGGGTGACGCGCGCGGACGCGTGGTCGCCGGCGATATGCGCTTCTCCTTCCTTCTCAATGAAAATGGTTAGTCCATGTACCAACGTCTGGATTCCGTCCGTTTCCGTCGCCTCCTAGTTCTTTTCACTCTATGATCTTTCGCTCCGTTACAATTTCATCGTCAACCGCAACCGCGAACTTGCATCACGATTCATCTCCAATCCTTTCTTTCAATTTCCTCTTTCTTGTAATCGTGATTGTAGATTGTTAATAAAATGGTCTGGAGTGTAGTCGCTCAATTCAAAGACCATGAAAATTATGTAAAATTATAGTAAGTACTGTCTCCTAAATTCCATTTAGTCAGCAAAATATAATTTAGTATAATTCTAATATATCAATAGCTGTTACTTATGAAGCTGCCCAGCAGGAACATTATTTTGTAATTCACACTCCACATTTAGTAAATTTAATTATCATTCTCCTTGAAATTTAAATGTTTGTTGCTTATTCACACTTGTTCTATGAGAGATTTACTAATCATTTACGCACACCTAAGCTTTGCTTTTCTTCACGTAACACACTACGTTGTTTGTACGATATGTTCTTCATCCGTCTCCAGCGTTGAGTTTCTTTTCTTCCGTCTTTTTATTATGTTATTTCATTATATTATTTTATTATGTTGTTATTCAGTTTATTATGTTATTTCGGTACTTGTATGCAGTAAAGATCCTTTATTTCTCGTCTCTTCGGAAATTCGATAGGTAGTCATTCCTTCATTTTTCGCACCAAAAATTAATTGACGACCTGTTAATACGAACAGTCTCATTCCTTAAGAAATGGTTGTTTTGAAAACATGAACATTGTCTGTCCATGGTATAAGAGTATACTTAAGCCGTGTCTGTCTAGATGTAGGCGCCTTGCCAACTCCTGGGACTTACATCTGTTGAAATTCACGCGCTAGCTTCACAAAAGTAAAGGTCGGGGACGTTTATTTTGATAGATCACCTGTTGACGTCCGTGTAAGTTAGCAGGAGGAGTACGGGAAACTGGCGTTTAAATGGATCAATTAAACGTTTGTTTCATTTGAGGTATCTTTGGAATTGACACAATATAAGGAATTTTACCTACAGTTGTTGCTACATTCTCTCCGGTGTATTCTTTCCTTTGGAATTTCATTCTGCAATGTGTAATTTTCTGTATTGCATTAAATACCAAATATCAGATTAGGCACTAATTTTTTTTTTTTTTATTATTTTATAAACATTACAACATTACAAGCCTCGATCACTTTCCTCTTCAGCTTATTGATAGAAAACATTTTTCCTTAATTAAAATCCCTGAATGTACCGCAGAAATATTCAATAAGTAGTAGTTAGTTCAGAATCGCGTCGAAGGTTACACAATAGCGCCTTGTCGGTCTCCAAATGGAGTACGACGACCTTGTTGCCGGCGCGTTCTAATTGGACGGCCTCGGTAGACGAGGAATGTTCCTAATTCGCTAAAGCGTGCTTCAACACCAACTCAACAAATGAAATCCAATTTTTTTTGTAACATCTGCAGAATCTTACTTTTTACATGACATTAAAGGGGATGCGCAGAAAAATATCTCCGTGTTTATATAAGTACTATGTTCAACTCCCTTCGGACTGCCCTCTAGGATTTTTTCCTATGAAGATAAAGATTCTATATATGTACTTTTTTAATTGCAGGTACAACACGGTGTTTTAATAAGTATGGCTGCTTTAGCATTGAACCACCTTGGAAATCAGGAGCCCGGCCAATAAGCTTACTGCCAGAATCTCCAAAAAAGATATCTCCAAATTTTTGTCTTTATACCAGGAAAAATCGATTTGTTTGTGAGGTATGTAATAATGCAGATTTCTAGATTTCTATACCGAATGCATTTTAGCTACATGAAAAAAATTAATTATAAATATGCTAGAGAATTATGTTTCTATATTTATTTTAAATAAAATCCTTTTCCCTAAATTAGATATTTTTTCATATATTATTGAACAATATAAACATTATTCTGTAAAATTGTTTTTAAACTTTTTGTACAGCGTTTGGTGGAGGGAGATGACAAAACAATTCTTGGGAGTACCTTGTCTCCCTCAAATCCTCTTGTCTCATAAGTCATGGTTACTTGGAGAATGGAAATAAGACTTGGATGTTGGTAAGATAGTAATTCTTTTCATTTTATGAAAAATTTTAAAATATTGTTTTTTAAACATTAGTAAAGAAATGTTCATACCTGCTTATCTTTGCATAAAAAAATTTATTTATACCTATAAATTTAAGTTTCACCATGTTTTGGATTGTAAAAAAATCCAAATTCTGTATCTAATACAATAAATGGAGAAAATTATGAATCTTTAAATGTTTACTTGTGCCAAAAACCTAAACAGGTATTTAATTATTTTCGTTTATTTAGAAAATCTTGAATTTGAGAGGAAAAAAGTATGTGAAAGGGTTTTTAATGAATGATATAAATATTTTTAGAAGAAATCTTGAAAGAAAATAGAAATACTATTTGTTTCCAGTAATTCAATGGTCTCATAAATGAAGCATTTTGTTTACAGAACATGATGGTGGAATTGCTGCAGTTTGCTGATCTTAATGTAATTCTCATTGACTGGGGTGGTGGTTCTGCTCCTCCCTACAGCCAGGCTGTTGCCAACACAAGAGTAGTGGGAACAGTTGCTGCACATCTCGTTAATCAAATAGTGAGTCCACTTTTCTTATTTCTTAAATGTTTACTGTCTTTACATTGCTATTTCAATAAGACTTCTGTTATACTTCTGCTAGCTTTCTCTCAATTGTCATACGCAATGTACTCATTTAAAATAACTGTAAAAGGTTTGCTGACATAGAATACCACAAAATTTCTTTATTATGTATTACAGGGTAAACTTGGTTACCGAACTACAGATTGTCATGTTATTGGACATAGCTTAGGATCACATATTGCCTCATACATCGGTCAAGTATTGAAAGATAAATTCAAGATTAGATTGGCTCGCATCTCTGGTGAGTATAATGATTTAGGTAGCATAAGTATTTGTTATTTTCTTATTGTTTACAAAAATAAATAGTAATAATTATTATAATTCAGAATATAGGGGGGGTAGGAATTTTCTTTTTATTTATGATGTTTCATCACATTCTCTATGCTGTTTCCTTATCAATTGATATTTCAAATAAATGGATCAATTCGTATCACTATATTAAATCTTTGTTTGTTTACACTTTACTTCATTTTGTAAGTGTTAATCCGGTCAATGCCCATTGCAGAATTATGTTTATATCAACAGAACATCCTCAAACTTTGGACTTGTGCTGTTAGCATTCTATAAAAGTCTGCCATTTCATGATCAAAGTACACTAGATAATCAACAGAAATGACTTGAAAATTAAATTGCATGCTTTTAATAACACGGAACTCTCTAAAAGATAAGGATGCTATGATTGCCCTGGGGTCAGTGTAGTTCCTGGTAGATAATGACCACAGCCTTTATATTTTCGGAAATATTGATTTACATAATATTAACGTTTCTATCTTATCTTTTGCATGTAATATTTTTGTAATAAGATACTGTTTGAAACTTATTTTAAAGGATCAAAATTAGGAACATTAGGAAAAGTGTAATGCTTCAAAAAGATATGTTTAATTTAATTTTATTGCTCCATTCAACTTTTAAGTAGGTGTTCAAATCTTTCACTGAATTGTACCAAAGTGATAATTTCCAGTATAATAAAAAATTTCTGCTTGTTAGCTCCCAAAAAATTCTCAACTCAAATAACCATAATATACTTTTGGAATTCAAAGAAAAATATTACAGAATTAATTATAAAGTCAATTAACTAGGTAAGATGTAAATTCATTATATGAGTTATATCAGTGTACATAATCCACTATGACTTATGATTATTACAAGGTACAAAGTTTGAAAATATGAATAGCTTCCATACCAGCGACAAGGTCATGTCTTTATTTTAGAGAGATAAAACTTCAGTAGAAAATAAGCAAATGGGTGATAACATTTGGTCATGTTTGTCTGACTTTTGGGTCATGTAGTCCAAAGTCTGGAGGGGGGGCGTGACCCTATTTGACGTCACATTTGTATCTGCTTCATGAAATCATTCAATTAATTAAACTCACTCCATCACAATTTTTCTATTTCTTGTTATGTTTTTGCGGTAAAGGTCTTGATTAGCAGTTGCAATCAGAATCTATCCTTTTCATACCCTTTTTTTCTTTTCATTTTCATTCATTATCATTAAAAGTTTCTGTAGATGTCTTAGTTACTCACTCTTCTTGAACTTTGAATTTTAGATTCAATTTTCTGCAGTGGATTTAGATTTTATTAATTGATTCAATATTTTCTCTGTGCTAAACCATTTAAACTAATTGAAATATACTTAAATTAGCATAATAAAAAATAATAAAAAAGCAGCTGTGCTGAACTTAGTGACACTTAAGTAGAACTATGTTAACCATGCAGTCAACATGTATTTTAGTAACTGGTTTGATTAAACATCTCTTCAATTTATTTATTAATAATTTCAGAAAACTTCTACTTTATTAATTAAATAATTAACCTGTAAAATTTCTTTTGATAATAAATATTACATTTATATCCTCTTATCTCTATTAATGTTTGAAATTCAATTTTTTCAGCTCTGGATCCAGCTGAACCTCATTTTACTAAAACACCTCCAATCATGAGACTTGACCCTACAGATGCTGATTTCATTGATGTCACTCACACAGATACAGCTCCTTTTATCAGTGGAGGTAAGTTTTACAGCATTGTAGGAACAGTTGATAAAGATTGTTGTTTCTGTAGGAGAACTTATCAGCTTTTAATTTATCAGGTCTTGGTCTCTTGGAGCCTGTGGGCCACGTTGACTTTTATCCCAATGGAGGAGTAAATCAACCAGGATGCAGTGAAACTATGTCTCATTATATAGGAAGAGAAAGAGGCAGTTTTGTTGGAGGTATGTAAAATTACTCTCTATCTTTATGACACAATATTGGAAAGTTTGTCCTGTATTTCTTCATCAAACACCATATATTATAACCACCTTTTTAGAAAAAATTGTGAACTTGTGCTTTTCCCAAATCATGATACATAATTATTAATTACAAATTAATTATTAATTACAGGATTGATTACATAATTAATTATGTTCCCCTCAAGATTTGTATCCCAAATTCATTATAATATTATTAAAAAAAAAAATTTTAAGAAAGTAATAAGGGCTGCTCATTGTTTTCTCAGCAGTTTTATTCAGATCTCAACAAATCATCTTTTAAATAATGACATAATTTGTCAATAAAGTAATTTAAATTTTACCCAGACATGCAAATGAATGTATCCCCCAAAATTTTAAATTTGTATTACCTAATCAACTGCTCAAAATTAATTTTGCAATATCACTTTTGTTGTCATTTTTCATTCCTTTTATTTACTTTTTTTATTTTGCAGGTTTACAAAAATTCCTTAGCTGCAATCACATTCGCAGTTACAAGTACTATACCGAATCTATCAACACTCGGTGTCCATACATGGCAATTGCATGTGAAAGTTGGGAACACTTTAAGAATGGATCTTGTTTCAAGTGTGCTAGTGAGATCACCCCTGAAAGTCATAGGCGTGGAGAACGTCTCTGTGCTACATTTGGATATCACTCTCTTTCTCATCTGAATCAGCAGTGGCATGGAAAATCTCTGAGTTTGTCTCAGGAAAAATTGTACCTAATGACAAGCAGTAGGACGCCATTTTGCCGTAAGTACTAAACCATTATCTTGGGTAATGTTATATCCAAAATAGATAACAGAATATCCAACTTCTTGAAATGGTTGTCGCATACAATTCCATAATAAAAATCTAATTTGAAGAAGCGTTAACTTTAAATTTCATTCCACAATCATTTAGTTCTTAAATATATTATATTAAGGATTGTTAACAGTAGTTTTCTGCAGTTAATAAAGAAGGTTTTCTTGGATATTTTAAAAATTTTGAGGAAAAATTTAACTTCTAACTTTGATATTTAATGTTACAGAGGAACATTACAAAGTCAGTTTGCACATATCTGGACTTCCACACAGTGTAAAACATGGAGCTGAAATTGGCATGTTTTGGGTTACATTGCTTGGTGACAAAGGAACTTCTCATCGAATGGGATTCACCACAAGGTAATATTAATGTTCTGCAGTTAAAACTAACACACATTTTGAAGTTGTAGCTTCTTAGTATTCAAAATGCTCTGTATATATCACACAACATTGTTCAGAACATTTAATGGGAAATTTTGCCTCTAATCTAATCTTTTCTTAACTCTTTTACAGTGAACAGTTATATGAACCTGGTTCTGTTCATCAAACAGTTATTGCTAGCAGAGGTGTTGGTGCTATTCAATCAGTAATTGTTGAGTGGGAATATCGTATGTCTTTCTTGAATTCAATCTGTAATTGTTGAGTGGGAATATCGTATCTTTCATAATTTGGAGACTGGAAATACGTAAGTTTACTAAAAACAAAGTAATTTTGCATTTCAGATACAATTTGAAGAGTGGTTTTTAATAATAACTTTAATACATATTTTATAAAATCCCATTTTATCTTTTTGTTTCAGATTTAAAACCTGTCAAAGAGATGGAAAGCCAATATTATCTACGGAACCTCTTCTGATGGCCCATAATCCTATTTGCAATATAACAATTCCTCCTACAGTGACTGCAGTACATAAAGCACAATTCCATTGACTATAAATTAACAGCTTTATTGCACTTCGGATATGAGATTAAAATTATTCAATCACTGAAGAAATGCAATGAAATGGAGTTAACAAATCCTCCATCATGATCTATAAGAAAGCCAATCTCTATGTTGACACTACAAAAGTGTCTTACCAGACACTTTTTGTAGTTTAGTTCCTTTAAACCAAAGAATGAGACTTCTTTTCACTAGACACAACTCTATTTTACTTTGTTATCAAGTATTGTTGTATTTTGCATGGTTCCTGTTCCAAACGTGAAGAATCTCAAATGTTCATGATATGGTGGTGTGTTGAAAGTCTCAATATATTTTTCTAGTAAATGAGATAATGCAATGTGGTAGAAAGAAATTGTGATAAAGAGAAACTGCAACTATTGTTAAATGCTTTACATGTCATTACCGATTGCAGTGTGATGGCAAAACACCTATAGTGCACATCTTGATATAGTGCGTTATCTTGATTACTCATGTAAAGACTAAAAGATGCGTGTTGTGAATTTAGACACTTGGGATTACTTATGTTCAGTTTCAATTGTTTTTGCTTTATTTATTTGTTATTTATTAATTTCTTGAGTGTGCATGTGCAAAGGAATCAACGATTCCGAAGAGAATCAATGGAAACAAATTTTGTCCATGACATTATGGTAGAGAAAAACGAATCTAGTGATAGACTTCTTGTGATGGATATTTTGTTAAGAATGTGCATTTGATGTAAATAGATTAATTATTATCAGGATGTTTGATGTGAAGAATGTTCATTAACATTCAAAATCTCATAGTTCATTGTATTAATAAACATGGTCAAGTGCTTTGCATAAATGGAGTGATTAACTAAAATTACATCTGATTGAGTGTTTAGAGATTACTTCTGATTGAGAATGTCTGAAATAGATTGAGTGACTCTTATACATGCCTGTTTTGTGTAGAATGTACTATACTTTACCTTGTATTTGTGTGTGAGTGCTGAATTTAGAAAGAACATAAACACATATATAATCTTCATAGATCTTTGTACTTTAAAGTCTGCAGAACCAGATTACCTTTAGTGTGACACAAAGTGTTGCAAGAAAATTTTGTCTGTAAATGCACGGTAATCTTTAAAAATGGAATATGTATTTTATGTTCTTGACAAAATGATCAGCACATATTAGTTTCCATTATAATGAGTGATTAAATTTGTTGAGACACAATGTGAAGACTTAATTAGCAGTATTTTATAGTTGTTTAATTTTAGAAGTGGGAAGATCAGCTCGGTCAATGTATATACAAAGTTGTTGATATTTTTGTACTATTTATTTGTCTGTAAATATTATTGCAATATTTGCAATAAAACAACTTACATGATTACCAAAGTGAACCAGTTTTTTATAATACATATATGCTCGTAAGAAGCTTCTTCAACTTTTTGTTATTTATTTGATCCTTAAAAACACACCATGTCATCAACAACCAAAACCTATTTTCCAAACCTGAATATTAATACTCAAACATTCAAGTATTTTGTTGAAATGAAAATGATTGGGGCATTTCATAGATATTTTTTTTATTGTTCACAATGATTTAAACAATCTAAAAAGAAGCTGTCATGAAATATTCCAGAAATTACATTTTCATGTAATTCTTGCCTGAGATATGGCATAATATTCTGGGGAAGCTCATCCTATAGTACCAGACTTTAAGATTGCAGAAAAAAATTATACGAATATTAAGGAAATGCCATCCACATGATTCCTGCAGCCACTCTTCATTGAGCTTGCATTGCCTACTTATTTATGAATCTGTTGTATTTGTTACACTGACTTACTTAGCAGTGGGAACATATTTTCATGCAATTCTGATACTTATGATAACAATACATCTCATAATCACATTCATTAGGTGTCAGTATCAACAGAAATCCACACGTATGCCCCTATAATCTGGATGCAATAATCGACATACCAACCAGGCAATCAAAGAACTCCCAAACAGAAATAGACCAAATCCTTTTAAACAAAACAAAACACACATACACAATTGTCACTAATGATAGTGGCTCAGTGATCACAATTCTCAAATACTCACTCTTAAAATAAATGCCACCTCATTAAAAGCAAACCCAATAAAGGAGACTAGGAAGTATAATGAAAAAACTTGAACAAACTCACTGTTAACTAATGAATCATGGTCAGGGGTGTATGAATATCTGTCATCAACCTAAAGTTTAACACTTCTTTAAAACAATCAAACACTATTTAACATCTCACATCCACTACAGTACCATAAAACAAACAACACACAAAACAGCAAAGAATGGATAACAAAAGATATTAAAATTTTGTATGAAAGAAAGAGCTTTATACTCCTACAAAACAACACCCTTGCAATCATCAAATAGTCAATTACTTAGTAGTATTGAATCAAGCGATATTCAGCTATATTTAAAGAAGTTATAATAAAGGCCAAACAATTGTCAAATAATGAGTACTTTAAAAAAATCCAAAAATAAAACAAAAGCTACGTGGAATATTGTAAAAAAAATATTACCAGCAAATAACAAAACACAAAATATTGAACTAGTCCACGAACACAGAAGAATAACAAACCCTAACGAAACAGCCAGTATATTCAACAAACACTTCTCTGAAATTGCTGGTAGACTACTACAAACAAGAAATCCAAACACTATACCTCTACAGCCACCACCTTTCTTTAAAAACACGCTTTCTAGCATGTACATCACAGAAACAACAGAGAAGGAAATACTTCAAATTATAAACAAAATGCAAAATAAACATCCGCTGGGATAGACAACATTCCAGACTTCTTAATAAAAAAGGTTTCTCCATAGATCATCAAACCATTAACATATTTATACAACCAATCACTAACTCTGGCTCCTTCCCAAACATATTTAAAACTGCAATAATTAAACCAATATACAAAAAAAGTAACAAACAAGATGTAATAATTATAGACCAATTTCACTCTTGTCAGGTTTTTCAAAAATATTAGAAACACTCTTCTATGAAAGGTTAAAAGCTACTTGATACACTGTAACATTATCACTGACTCACAACATGGATTCAGGGAAAATCGATCAACTGAAACTGCTTTATTCACCTTTGTAAATGAAAACCTCATGGCATTTAGAGCAAAAAGAAATACCTGTTGATCTCTTTCTTGACCGTTCAAAAGCCTTTGACACGATAGATCATAGTTTTATTGTCAAAATTATAATTTTTTATTAAATTATTATAAAATTAGAATCTTATGGAATCAGAGGAATTGCTTACAAGTGGATAAAGTCATATCTATCAGACAGAAAACATATAGTAGTATTACCTTACAAAAAAAAAATAATCATCACTCTGAGGCAAGAGATGTGACATATGGGGTCCCGCAAGGATCCACACTAGGTCCGATTTTATTTCTTATATTTGTAAATGACTTGCCATCAATAATGGAAAACAACAAAACTGTACCATTTGCAGATGACACGAATATAATATTCAAAGAAAGAACAACCAAAGCTTTACAAGACAAAGCCAATTCAGCCATCAACAAACTAATACAATGGATCCGCCACAACAAACTATCCTAAACAGAGACAAAACAATCACAATACCATTCCACAACTCCCACTCTACACAACAATACTCACCAAGTTTAACATTAGAAGGAAACAGCATCACACAAGCACAGAAAACAAAATTTACTCGGAATCACTATACAATCCAACCTCAAGTGGAACTCACACCTAGAAGGATATTAATTCAAAATTGAGCAAACTTAATTGTGCTCTTAGAATAATAATAAGAAACAGCACCATTGATACAGCTCGAACAGTGTACTTTGAAAACACGCACTCTATTCTCAAATACAAATAATAATATGGGGCCAAGCACCAGAGGCTAAGCAAACATTCAAAATACAAAAGAGAATCGTTAGAACAATAACAAATACAAAAAAGAGTTCTGCAGACCTCAATTCCTGAAACTTATCATACTTCCACTGACTTGTATTTCATTTATGAAGTTATCATGTTTGTAAAGAAAAATTTAGAAAACAACGACACACCTTACAAATTTAACTCAAGCTTACACCCCTATAACACAAGGTAAGCATTTAACTTTCATCAACTAATGTGCACAAGCACATTAAACCAAAAGTGTACATTCTCTTCAGGTACACAATTCTTCAACAAATCACCAATACATCTGAGAAAGACAACAGGCTTACACAACTTCAAGAATAAACTCAAACACTTCCTTAGTATTTATTTTTAGTATTTATTTTACGTCAAAAAAACAGTTAAAAACTGCGTATGATGTGCTATGGGGAAAAGTGAATTGTGTGCACATTTTCAAAATTCTGTGATCCCTACACTAAGTTACATATTACTTAAATTTTGAATTTAAAGAGAAAAAAAAAAAAAAACTCCCATGTAATAAAATCTATTGTCAAGGATAAACAAGCAATAAATTTTGTTTGAAAGGAAAAACAAATCCATGTAATAAATCTATTTTCAAATAAATACAAAATTTGCTCTATTACTTCCTGTGCGACAACATGGAAACGATATTTTGAATAATTGTATTTCCCACTGAATTGTAGAAGACATGTGCACAGAAAATGAAGTTACATTTATGTCCAGAAGCAAAACAAGGGGCCATCTCAGGATTCCTTGGAGAAAAACTTTTTTATAATATAAAAACATTGAACTACAAGAACAATGTTCTGCGCAACCCACAGCAAGTAGCTGGGGTTCAATAGACATTTCTCAGAAATTGGAGAAAAGTTAATACACTGCAATTATGTAAATAATATAAATATGCAGTCAAATATACCCACATCACCAAATGCAAAGTCCATATATATCTTTGAAAATCACCTGCAGAAATACAGAAAATCATAAATCAAATGAAAAACAAATTCTCTACAGGACTGGATAATATCCCTGACATACTCATTAACATTCAGCAACAGATATAATAGAACTGCTCACACACATTTGTAATCACTCCTTAATGACAGGTAGCTTCCCAGAAATTCCCAAAAAAGCAAAAGTTAAGCCACTATTCAAAAAAGGCAACACTCACGATCTCATGAATTACAGACCAATATCCTTACTATCTGGATTTTCAAAAATTCTAGAAAAACTTTTTAATGATAGACTCAAACATTTTCTCAATTCAAATAACATTGACAGAGGCTCAACATGGATTCAGAAATGGTAGATCAACTGACACTGCTATCTTCACCTTTCTAAATGGCATTCTTCTTGCTCTAGATCAGAAAGAAATCCTCATCGGTTTATTTCTAGATTTTTCAAAAGCATTTGACATTATTGATCACGACATACTGTTATCCAAACTTGAAACTTTGGGAATTAGAGGCATTGCACATCAATGGGTAAAATCTTACCTTTCAAATCGTTGTCAAGTAGTCACAATCAAGCATGTTAGAGATAAAAAGATTTCAAGCCATTTTTCCCAACCTAGAATGATAAATTATGGAGTGCCACAAGGATCAATCCTAGGCCCTATACTATTTCTCTGGTACATCAACGACATGCCCTTGACTCTACAAAAGAGCAAAATGGTCCTATTTGCAGATGACACTAACATTATTATTAAAGAAAATATCCAACAAACTCTACACAAAGAAGCACAAACAGTTCTAGAAGCACTAGTAAAATGGTTCCAGGAAAACAAACTCATCATAAACACCAGTAAAATTGTCTCCCTAAACTTTTAGAATCCACTCTTAAAGAAAAGCCTCAAACACAACTGATGATAAAACACATGCCTGTAAAAATAGCCAAAAAACGACTTTCCTTGGATTGACAATTCAAGACCATCTAAAATGGAACTCCCACATCACAGATCTAAACAACAAGCTTACCAAGTCATGCTATGCCATCTACATCCTTAAGTCAAATTCAAACTTGGATACAATACGAACAGTGTATTTTGCAAATGTCTACTTGCATTTAAAATACGGAATCATATTCTGGGGAAACTCCCCAGAAAGATTCACACTTTTATCATCCAAAAAAGAATACTGAGAACAATGACACTCACAAACATGAGTCCTGCAAACCACTTTTCAAGAAATTACTAATCTTACCACACCCATGCATATACATACTTGAAATCTTCACAAAGAAGATGCTTATGGAAAACAAGGACTCTGTTACTCTAAATACTGATGTTCATAACTATAATACTAGACAAACCAGGAATCTGCATGTCCACACTGTGAAACTTCACTCTTTCAAGAAAGTACCCTTTTGAAGGCATCACACTGTGTAAAAAACTTCCTAGTGAATTTAAAAGCTTAAACTCAATATGCACATTCAAAAATAAACTGAAAGCTTTCCTGTTAAACCATACATTCCACAGTACAAAGGAATACCTAGACCATAAACACATATCAACATCAATATAAACTAGAACTAATAATTTTTTTTTTCCGTTGCATATTCTGCTGCATGACTTGAAGTCCCCAGCTGATTGATGGATATAAAAGGATAGACCCAGCCCAGGCATCCATCTCATGAAGAAAATTTTTTCTCCTTTCTATTTTTGCTTTTCAACTTTAGCTTTACCCTACTATTTATAAAATTAATTTGTATTTAGCATGAAAATAGAATTCAATTTTTATACCTGTATTGTATTTAATATTTGAAATATCTGCATTGTACATTGTATGATGATATAATGTCTTGACTTGTCATACACGGCTTATGCTGTATTTATGTGACAAAATTATTATTATTATTATTATTATTATTATTATTATCATTAGTCATTATATATTTTTTATTTGATTATTCTTTATTCTTGTTGGTTTATTTATTGTATGTTTTTCTTTATCACTATGTTGACTTTTCTTCTTTGTCTATTCTATTATTTCATTCTATCTTATCTGATTTAGTGTTTTTGGTTATGTATTGTCTTTTCCTAGCTATTCGATTCTTTTAGTTGTATTTGATTTATTATGTCTATTTATTTTTTATCTATTATTTATATGTATTATTCATCCATTGTATATTCTGATTCTTATCTTATTTATTTATTTATTCATGTGATTATTTATGCTATATCTTTGGTCATCTTAGTTCTCATGCTCATTTCTATCGTTTCTTATTTATTATTTCATTTGACTTCGTCTATCATTATTCCTTTGTCGCGCAGAGTGAGAAACCCAAACAAGAGCAAAACTCGGCTGCTAACAGTGGGATTACCTCATACTAGGCGACCGACTAAAACAACCACCTGTTCTTTTCTGACCCAACCTGAAACCGCTTTCGCATTTACTTCGGGTTGGGGTCTTTCTTGATGGGTGTCACTGCGTTTGTTCCGTCTTATACACTACTGTCTAGACAGCCTTCGTTCTTCTTTGTCCTCAGGATGCCCTCTATAAAGTGGGAGATTGCGCTCCAGGACTTCTCATCTTTCCTATCTGTCTTTTCCTCCAGCCTATCGCGTTCTCTTTCCCAGTTCGTGCACTGGAAAATGGTGTGCTCAGCGGTGTCTAATTTATTTACGCAGTATTTACAGTGGGGTGATGTAACCATCCCCATGTGGTAGCGATAGTCTCTGAAGTAGCCGTGGCCTGTCAGGAACTGGGAGAGAAAGAAATTTACTTCACCAAACTCCCGTTGCATCCATGGTGACAGTTGCTTGATGAGCCGGTGCGTCCACCTCCCTTTGGTCCCACACTTCCAGCGTTCCTGCCAGTGCTCCATTGTCCTACGTCGTTCCTCTCGTGTAGCTTTCGCCCTTCCTTCGACTCCGCTCCTATCATATATTCGCTTTTGCTCCAGCGCGAGCAGGTCGATAGGTATAACTCCAGCGATCACCAGAATAGCGTCTTCGGAGACTGTTCGGTAAGAGCATGCCACTCTCAACGCTCCCCTACGCTGCACCGCTGTGATTCGTGTTCTGTATTTCTTTACAGTCAGTGCTTCAGCCCACAATTCGGCTCCATATAGTAGCATTGACTGTACTGTCGAAATCAGGAGTCTCCTTTTAGTCGGCCGTGGGCCGTCTACGTTAGCCATTAGCCTGCTCAGTGCTGCAGTTGTAGTTGAAGCTTTGTCAACAGTCTTCTTATTGTGTGGCCAGTAGGTCAGCTTTGTATCCAGAGTTACCCCCATATACTTTGCAGACGGCTTTGTCATTAATCTTTCTTTACCCACTTGCATGGGTAGGATGGTAGGGATTCTTTTTCTGGTCAGGACCACGATCTCCGTTTTAGCAAATGCCAGTTGTAGACCGTGGCCTTCCATCCAGTCACTGACGCGCCTCATCACCTGGTTTAGCCTGAGCTGAGCCAGCTCAACGCTACGGGCTTCTATAATGGCTGCTGTGTCATCAGCATATCCGACCAGGATGGTACCTTCTGGCATCTGTGTCCTTAAAAGTCTGTCATACACCGAGTTCCAGAAATATGGGCCTAAAATTGATCCCTGTGCAACACCAGCGGTAACGCGCATGGATTTCTGCCCACTTGTTGTCTCGTATAAGAGGAAACGGTTCTTGAAATAGTCTCTAACCATACGGGTAAGATATTTGGGGACTGCAAACGTGCTATCCAGTGCCTCTAGAATATCGACCCACCTTGCCGAGTTAAAGGCATTTTTGACGTCGAGAGTCACAAGAAGAACGATTGGGCGGGCCGCGTGGCATGCCTCGTTCGCTCTGCCGACGGCTCTGATTATTTCCCGTATGGCTCCAATCGTAGAAAGCCCTCTTCTGAATCCATGCTGATGATCAGAGAGATCTCCTGCGGCTTCGATTGCTGCGAGTAATCGTGGTTTTAAGAGTCTCTTCAGGATTTTTCCCGCTACGTTTAGCATACAGAGAGGTCTGTACGCCGATGGCGTGTTCGTATCGCCTTTTCCCTTGCTTACAAGGGTCAGATGTGCAATTTTCCAGCGACTGCTGAAGACCCCTGCTTTGAGGCAGGTATTGTACATATTCAATAGCAATTGTGGAGATGTTTCCACAATTGCTTTGAAAACTTCCGCCTGTAAGCCGTCTGGTCCTGGTGTCTTTTTATTCTTCAGAGAGCATACCGCCACTACCAGCTCCTCCTCGGTGAACATATGTACTTCAATATTCCTCGGTTCATCTTTGGTTTCGCTTCTCACTGGGTGTGTTGGGAAGAGAACCTCCACTATGCTCGTCATATCTTCTGAGTTGAGGATGTCTGTGGGTCCAAGAGCCCTTAATTTCTGGTTGACAATTTTCTACCCCTATCCCCAGGGGTCGGTATCGACCTCCGCGCATAGTTTTTTCCAACATTGAATTTTGCTGTTCTTGATAGCGTTCTGAGGTATCTTCCTCGCAGCCTTGTGCTCCGCTGAGAGCTCTAAAACCTCTGCAGGATTTATTCTTTTATGCACTCGCTGTGCTTTTCTGCGTAGTCTGAGGCACTGTTTTCGTAATTCTGCAATTTCTTCCGTCCACCAGTAGGCTGGATGTTTTCCGTTTCCTCTCTTTTGAGTGGGCATAGAGGCGTCGCATGTTTAGTGATGAGGTTCATGGTTGCCTCTACGAAGGTCTCTGTTTGTGCCCTGTCCAGCGACCCTGCTGGCGGTTTAGGGATAGACTCCAGACCGCTCTGGATCCCACTTTGAAGCCTTTCTTTGTCCATTTTCGCGGTGTTCCATTGTTTGTAGCTTTTGGTGAAATGAACGTCTCTCTCTCGTCTTTCATTATTACATATCTGGTATAATAGGTATTGGTGGTCACTGCCAGTGTAATCCTCGATGACTCGCCAACCTCGTTCCTTAGTCGCTAATTTCTCCGACATGAGCGTAATGTCTGGAATAGAGTTTCCGAATCCAGGTCTTCTATATGTCGGGGTGGAGCCCTTGTTTATAAGTATCAAATTTAATCGTGCGACCATTTCCAGAATTAACATTCTTCTTGTGTCTGTTCGAGGCATGCCCCATTCTAGTGCCCTCGCGTTTAAGTCCCCTGCCACTACGATCTCAGTTTGAATGCCTGTTAGGCAGTCTTCGAGGTCCTCAAGTTTCTGTCGGAATTCCCCGACGGTGTCATTTGGGGACAGATAGCAGCTCACGTATGTTATTCTATCTATCCTCGACCATACATAGTGTGAGCCTGCTCCATGGCGCTCCACTCGGATTCGACTTGTGTCGGGAATCCATATGGCCGCATTGTTTGAGTCATCAGAGAACCATGCTGTCGAACTTTTAGCCCTGTACGGCTCACAGATCAATATGATGCCAGCTTTCAGATTAGCTGTTCGAGAAGCTCCGAGGCAATTCTACTACGATTTAAATTTCCCTGTAGTATTCTCTTCATTTCCTTGCGTTTGCTATTCTCCTCTGTTTCAATGCATCTCTGTATACAATGCAGTTTCCTGTTCCAGGTATGTGGTCTGTCCCTCTTGCGTCGACTCGGGTCGCGCATAGTACGCACGACGGGCTGTTTTGGCATTCGGTACGTTTGTGCCCGGTTTTACCACATCACCAGCACAGGTTGCTCCTATCTGGTCCTTTGCAGTCTTTTTGCACGTGGCCGTAGCTAAGACACTTATAACAGCGAGGGACAGTAATTATTCTTTCTACTGGACAGTTGACCCAGTCTATCTTAATGCGCTGTTTGTGCAGTAGGGGGATGGCTACCGCTTCCTCCATCTCCACAATGGCCAGCCTTTGTTCACGCCTGTTAGGTTGCAGCACTGCCACCTTCACGTCGTTCAGGTCAGCATTTGTTTCTCTCTGGATTGCTAATCTTACCTCTTCCTCTGTGGTTAGGCAGTCCAAATCTCGGATCTCTACGCGTGCTCGTGGTGTCAGATTGCGCACGACACACGTGTCCCCGAGTGTCTCCTGCATTGTCTTGTGGAATGATTTGCACTCTTGTGATTGGTTGCCTAGTTCCACCAAGACGTTGCCGTCTCTGGTCTTCCGTATGCCTCTGACCTCGATGTTTTCGTCTTCCGGCTTTATCTTGCTGCGAAGGGTATTGACCACTTCTGCAAACGATTTGCCTTCAGTCGGTTTGATAAGAACTGCGTTTGTACGGCCTTTAACTTTCTTCTTGTTCTGATTTCGAGGGGTTCTGTCTTTCGTAGGAGGCTTCTTTTTTCCCCGAACCTCCGTCCAGTTGCCTTCCTCTTGGGGTTCGTTGGTGCTAGCAGTGGCACCATTAACACCCTCTTGCTCGTTCGTGCTGCTCTCTTCGTTTCCCTGTGCATGCATCAGTGTAATAGGTATCGGCACGGTCTCGCGCCGTCTGCTCTCACGTATGATATCGACACTCTCCTCAAGGCGACTGATGCTTTCCTTTATCTCAGTGCTTACGTTTTTCTGTCTAAGGATAGCGCGTCGCATGATCTCCAACAATTCTATTATTACAACCAATTGACTATCCACGGTTTCTCCTAAAGTCTGAATCGAGGTCTCTTCAGCTTCATTCAAAATTGGCGCTCCCACCGAGCGCTCATCCGCCATGTTGGATGGTGCTGCTGACATGAGATATATGATGAATGGACGGCACACACAAACAGGCATACACCAACACACCCATGCCCGAGGCGGGACTCGAACCCGCGATCCTTCCGTCCGAGATCGCCACGGCACTACTGCCTTAGCGGTCTCGGTTATCCGGACTGGCTATTGTTGTTGTTGTTGTTGTTGTTGTTGTTATTATTATTATTATTATTATTATTATTATTATTATTTTCCTATTTTCTGTAGATATACATTGATGCCGGGGTTCTCAAAATCACCCAAGGCAACAATGGTTTGCACGTAAAGTGGAACAAGGATATATTTTGTTTTTTATATCGGTCAAGTCAGACTTAAGAATTTACAGACTATATTTGCTGTTCCCAATAATGCGACTTTTTGAATTGTCCGTATATGCTTTTCAGTCAATTCTAATTTCTTCGCGATCTCTTGCCGTTCCTTGGTGACCAATCCATTCGCTGAGACCACTACTGGAAGCATTTCCACTACGCACAATCCATACATGTCCTTCAATTCAACAGCCAGGAGTTGGTATTTCCTCTTTTTCTCAGCAACAGTTGTTACAAGCCGGTCACCTGTAGGAACCGCAACATCAATGATGCACGATGTTTTAGATATTTTATCAAACAGAACAATATCTGGTCTATTTGCTTCCACTGTTCGGTCAGTGAAGATTACACTATCCCACAGAATTCGAGCTCGATGATTGCTAATTACTTCCTCAGGCTTGCACTTATAATATGGTTGTTCACTCTCTACGAGGTCGTATCTTTTGGCAAGGGCTTGGTGGATTACTTTGGCGACGCAGTTGTGTCTCTGAAGGTATTCTGTTTGTGCTAATGCGGGCATCCACAGCAAATATGCTGAATTGACTCGTTAGTGGATTTACATAGGCGACACCGGCTATCAATTTGCTAACCCATGATGAATTTTTTATAAGCTCTGGTTTTGACTACTTGGTCTTGAATGGAGAAAAGAAATCCTTCCGTTTCACCGAAGAGGCCCCCGGTTCGAAACCACTCCACTGAGTTTTTCTTATCAATGTTCTCCGAAGTTAAAGTTGCAAAAAAGCTACCATGAAGTTCCTTTCTTTGCCAGATATTCACGCGGTCTTGATGCTTCAGGTAATCAAACTCTTTACTTGGTTGTGCCGGACATAATGGGGTCATCTTTCTATCTTGATCACAGATAGCTTTGTGAACAGACGAGTTGATAGAAAGTACCGACGCAGCTTTTCTTCTTGCTGTCGGCACAGAGCCTCCAAGTAAAGGAGTCCTCTTCCTGCACTAGCACGAGATAAGTACAGCCTGTGCACTGAACTCTGAGGGTGGTGCAGTCGAGTGTAGGTCTTATTTTCCTGTCGAAAGCCTGCAAGGATATTTCTGTCCATTTTATTACACCAAATGTGTAAGTTGCCATGGGAATAGCCTAAGTATTAATAGCAGATATTTTGCTTCTTGGATTTATCCACGTTTTGCAGATTTTATTTACGATTGATAGCACGTTCTGTACAATTTTGTTCCTAACGTCTGAATAAAAAATTCCCAGCAATTGCACATTCCCAGATATTTGTAGGAGTCTTCAGTGCCGATATTTTTAATAATTGTGTCACCAGATATTTGCATATTTTGTTCTTCATTTTGGACTTTCCCGCGGACAACATGAAGGGTAGCGCATTTTTCAATCCCAAACTCTAAGCAAACTGCATCGCTGAAACTCTTGACAAGTTCGAGCTCGTTTTGTAAGTGATCTCTATTAGAAGCATATAGTTTGAGATCATCCATGTAGAGCTGGGGCTAGAGCTGGATACGAACATCAGGGTTTTTCTTCAATAAGTACCCATATCCTGATTGTGTGAGCATTCTGCTCAAAGGGGTGAGTGCTATGCAAAACCATAGCGGGCGTAGGCTGTCCCCTCGAAGGATTCCACGACGAATTGCAATATCTTCCGTCATGTAACAGCAGGTTCCCTTCTTAATCTGCAAATGAGTTTTCCATTCTGACATGCAGTTCTTCAAGAAAACAAGCAGTCTTGGATCGATTTTATATAATTCGAGAACTCTTAAAAGCCATGAGTGAGGTATCGACTCAAAGGTTTTTTTGTAATCTATCCAGCCTACAGAAATATTGCGCTGGTTCTTCCGTACTTGCTGCGTAATTACACTATCAATCAATAATAATTCCTTGCATCCCATACTTCCCTTGCGACACCCATTCTGTTCAGGAGCCAAAATGTGCTGGTCGACTAAATGACTGTGCATTCTTGAAGAGATTATGGAAGTCATAATTTTATATAGTGTTGGCAGGCAAGTGATCGGTCGATATGTTTTTGGCTGGGATCTATCACCAGCTTTCGGCACCATACACGTTCTGCCTGTCAACAGGTTCCTTGGGAATATAGTTGGATCTAGCAAAATTTCATTGCACTGCCGAATCAGGCATGGGTGCGTGGCAGTGAAATACTTCCACCATACATTTTGGATACCATCTGGGCCTGGCGACTTCCAATTCTGTGTTCTCTGTACTGCTGTTTTGATATCAGCAAGGGAAATTTCAAAGGGAGGCATCTCGTCATTGTTAAGACAAACTTCTAATACCTCCTGCAGCCAGTAGGCTCCTTCATCGTATTGCTTTGGTTTAGCCCAGATATCAGTCCAATACTGAACAGGGATTTGCTACTTGGATATTGCCCTTGATGGTCTTCATTGTTATTCTGCAGCAGTCTATAAAATTTCTTCTGGTCGAAAGCAAAGGCTGACTGGTGATGGCGTCTCTTTGCTGCTTCATCATAATGCTTAATTCTCGCACCGAGTGCAGCTATTCTCTGTTTCCGACGGTCCTCTTCACCTTTCAATCTCTTATCCAGATACTTAAGGTTCATTCTTTTGGTAATTGATCGTATCCCATTTCTCACTTTCTTTGTTACTTTTCCTTTCCCTGCGAAGTACGATGATAGATGACTGATTTCCTTCCTGGATTTATTAATTTTGGAAATGATTATTTTCTTCCATGTTGGTACGAATTCATTTTTAAAGCTGGCGTCTTTGAATGATCTGCCATTTTCCTGTCTAATTTTTCTGTCCAAAACAGAGCAAACTGTCAAAGTGGCACAGTGAACTGCGTCAGACAGTTCTTCCGACGAAATAATATGTGATAATGTATTTTCAACTATGGAATTAATTTCTTTACAAGCAGCGTAAAACTTCGCACTCCCAATGATCTTAGGTATACGATGGCGTTTCCGCAATGGGAAACCTTCGTACATAATACGGTATTTCTGGTAGCTTTCCTTTAATTCATTAATAAGAGGTACATTACTAATTGGACTAGCTTGATTTTCAGCTACATGGTATCTTTCAAGAAGTCTTCCTTCTTCTTCATGTTCCTCGCCATGGAGTGGAGTCTATGATGGTGTGATAGTTTGCAGTTGCATATTTATTTGTTGTTTAAGTCTATTCAATTCGGCATCTGAAAATACACGTCGCCTTTGAATAGAATTTAACTGACTGCAAACTCGTTGCTCATTCTGTGTGCTGTCTGGATACATTCTTTTCCATTCCGCGTGCATCCTTACTCTAAACCCTTCATACTCCGTTTCCACTTTCGTGCTAATATAGTACGCATGCATTATGGAGATATTAATCTCTTTTGTCCATCTCATGCGTTGGCTAGTTTGCCTTGATATGGCGGAGGACCCTACAGGTGGGGACCTTAAGCCACTCCGGCCTTCAGCAGATGAAGCTGCTGTCTCTGCGGTTGCCATGAGTGGTATGGCGCCGCGCCTAGTCTGTTGATCTGCACTAGGTTCACCATTATCCACTGGCATAGGTAGCTCATTTGACACAGATGGTCCGGTGCCAGAACCTACTGCGCGGTCTTGCGACGACCGATCGCCAGCGATTTTATTTCTTAATAACCTGCTCATAACAATCTTCTCCGGTTTCCCGGTAATAAATACCAGTCGAAGAATCTCTGGTATTTATGGCTTGGGTCCGCGTGTCAGCCAGGCACGTGAGGTGAAATCCTCCCCTGCGGTATTATTATTATTATTATTATTATTATTATTATTATTATTATTATTATTATTATTATTATTGTTTATTTGGAGGCTTGGCAACTGCGGCCTTTAGCCTTTTACTGATTAGTGATTAAAACTGAACCTGTACAATTTAAATTTTATAAAAAAGATTCGCCTCTTTCAGGAATGGTTATGTTTTGTCTGTTGCCGTTTTGTTTGTTCCGAGGTCTTCCTTCGAGTTCCCTTTCACACCACATCTGTCTCTGAGTGTTGAGAGATTTACACAGTCTGTCAGAAGATGTTTCACTGTGAGAATTCCACCACCGCAGCCGCAGATAGGTTGCTCTTCATTTTTCAGCAGGTATGAAGAGGTTATTCTTGTATGGCCTATTCGTAGTCTTGTAAGGCACACTTGTTCTCGACGAGTGTAGCTGACATACGGTGACCATTCATTGATGCTCTGTTTGATTGGGTTTAATTTTGTTTGAAGGCTATTCAACGTAGTCTGCCATGCTCTGAGAACTTAAAGCAGCATTTCTTACATCTTGAGGGCGTACTTCTATTTCGATTCCTGATTGTTTGTTTGCGGCATTTCTTGCTGCAGAATCGGCCTCTTCATTGCCTGAGATACTGTTGCCCAGGGCACCAGACGAATGTAACAGACGCTTCTCGCTGTTTTAACTCGTGACATAATGGAGCATCATCTGTAGTAGTGGATCTACAGGTAGGCGTCTGTCTATGGCGGTGAGAAAGCTGAGCGAGTCAGTGCAGATCACAAATTTTCTTGCACCGAGAGTTTCACAGTATCGCAAAGCTTCACAGTATTGCAAACAATTCAGCTGTGTACATACTCGCTTCTGGTGGAAGTGTCCATGTTTCTGATGTGTCTTCAGTTACAAATGCGCTTCCAACTCCATGTTTGTTTTTTGATCCATCGGTGTAGATAACTGTGTGATCTGCTATGTACTCTTCAAGAAATGATCTAAATCCGATTTTTAATTCCGCTTTCTTTTTTCTTTACACTGGTGGTGTCGAGTCGAATTTCTGGCATTTTAAGCGTCCACGGTGGGACTTCATATGGTTTATGTTTGAAAACCGGTGGTAGAATGATGTTGTAGCATCTGATTATTTCTACTGCACGGATGTTGGCTGGACGAGTAGCTGTAGGTCTTCGATTGTAAATATTTGTCAGGTTGGGACTAGTCATCAATAGATAGAGTAGGTGCTCTGGTAGTGACAGCATTTTTGCTCCATATCTGAGTGGTCGTGTTTGTCGTCTATGGTGTAGCGACATGGTACTGGTTTCACTATAGACACTTAAGGAAAGGACTAGTGCGGAACGCTCCAGATGCATAACGGAGACCTGCGTTGTGAATGGGTTATAATTTTCTTAACCTTGACTTCCTGACTGAGGAGTACACTGCACACCCATACTCGATTTTGGACATAACCAGGGATTTGTAGAGACGGAGCAAGACGTCTCTATCTGCTCCCCAATTTATATGCGAAATGCATCGGATCACGTTCAGAGCCGTTTTGCATCTAGACAAGATATACTCTAGATGGTGTTTCCAGGTTAAATGTCTATCAAAAATCAAACCGAGGAATTTTGCCGTTTCATTGTACACCAGTTGAACACCATGTAACGTTAGATCTGGATCTCTGTATCTTTTCCGTTTTCTACAGAAGTGGACGCATTTGGTTTTAGCTGCTGCAAATGAATCCGATATTTTCCGCGTTCTGTACTAGTGTATTGATGGCATTTTGCATTTTCAATTCAATCATTGCTAGCGATTTGGCTGAATAAAATAGAGCAATATCATCAACATATATGCATTTTCCAACTGGTGATTCTATGCCATCAAACATCTCATTGATTGCTATGATAAAAAGCGTACCATTTAATGGAGAACCTTTGGTACACCATTCTAAAGTACGTAACTTTCTGAGATAGACTGCCCAACACGAACTTGGAAGGATCTGGTACTAAGGAAGCTGGATATGAATTTTGGAAGGTTTCCTTTGATTTGCCAATTATGCAGTTGTCTCAGAATGTTGTAACGCCAGGTCTTATGAAACGCTTTTTCTAGGTCGAAGAATGCAGCCCCCATATGTTGTCTTTTAATAAAGGTGTTCTGTATTTCGTTTTCTAGATATACTAACTGATTGTTAGTAGAGTGATCCTGTCGGTAACCACACTGATGTTTATTCAGGAGGTTGTTTCTTTCCAGACACCATGTTAGTCGAGTGTTGACCATTTTTTCTAGGATTTTTCCTAGATAGCATGTCAGTGACACTGGCCGATAGTTTTCAGGTTTCCATGGGTCTTTGCCAGCCTTTAAAAGTGGGATTACTATCGCTTCTTTCCAGCATTTGGGATAATTGCCTTGTACCCAGATATTGTTATATATATTTAACAAGGTGGAAAGTCTCTGGCAACCGACGTAGCATGCTGTAGGGGGGGTTATCTGATCCTTCTGGAGTGTCTCCGGCAGCATTTATAGCGTCTTGTAATGACGCTATAATTCTTGAACTCTCCTGAACTTGAATTCTCTTCGTGTGAAAATAGAATTATAAGGCATATCTGTATCAGTTGTGAAATTTTATACTTGTTCTTCCTGCCTTTTCTCGATAAATTCTTCAGGATAGCTGTTTGTGTTACTGGCTTTAGAGTATTGAGACGCAAAGGCATTGGCTATTTCTTCTGGGTTGCATACTAGTTGTCATTCATATTCTATGCATGTAATAGTACTGAAAACATTTTTCCAGCTATTGACCTGATTTTCTGCCATACTTCTGTGACTTTGGTAGTTCTGGTTATGGTTGTCACGTACTTCTCCCAGCTTGATCGTTTGGCAGTTAGTACTTTCCTGTGAGCAAGTGCACGCAAACGCTTAAAAGCAATTAGATTGTCTTGTGTTGGTGAACGCCTGTATGTGTTGAGGACTCTTCTTTTCTCCCTTATCGCTTCTTTGCTCTCTGTATTCCACCACGGTACTGTAATTCTGGATGGGCGACCAGTAGTTTGTGGAATGTATTTTCCATCAGTAGAAATCACAGTGTTGGTGAAGTCTGTTACGTCTTTCTCTGTGTTTCCACTGACATTTATTGGTTTTATAGACAATAACAGCTTCAATTTATTATAGACAACGTATCACATTTTGTTTTATTACTAGACTTCAATGCGACGTTTCGAAATCATCTCTTGATTTCTTCTTCAGGCTAATACAACATACAAACAATATGCAATAAGCTACAATATTGCTTAAATTTATAATTAACCTCTAACAATAATATAAAATTACTAAAAATTAAATATTTAAAAAAAAAATTTTAATAAAATTGAAACTTACCAACCTTGGTAATTACATGTCAATTATTAAAAGATACATAAATATAAGTTGTAAAATAATATGTATCTTTTGCTTCATCTCTGTGTGTCCGAAATGTAAGCACTGAAAGCACTGCATTGGTTGAGGAATGAACATTCGTACGCTCAGACGATGAATGCCAGCTTTAATCTTTAACGGCAACGTGCTGCGGTTGAACGTCAGAACATGGGATGCCGAAGGAATTATCTGCCCGTCTCGCCTCATCGTTAGCCTAAGACAGGCAATGACTCCTTGATGAGCCAGTTCTTGAGCTATTTCCTCTTCACTGCAGTTTAGTAAATCACTGCAAACTACAACACCTTTACAAGTATTCAGCGTACCCTGGGCATTTACTTCCACTTCGACAGTACCTATTTTACTCAACTCTACCAACATTTGACCTTTATCTCTCTTACGGCAGATCCAGCACCGGTGCTAACACACTTTTCTATTAGAAAGGGACTTACTTTTTCAAAGTTTCCTTCCTTTCTTTTAACTGTCAAGTACTTTGCTACCACTGATGTGTTCTTGAACAAGTCATCAGGGTTTACGTCTCTTCCAGTTCTCATTCTTTTTGCCCTAAAATCAGAACTTATTTCTGGACGAGAGTTTTTAAGGGATCGCAACCCTGGGATCGCAAACTTCCATACGTATCCCGCGAAGTTTGCTATCACTCGTAGCAATATCTGCCCCGGGTGCTGAGTGATCCGCACCCTTGGCATTGCAGTTGCTTGATGACGACGCCCGGTGGCCTGCTTGCTCACCACCGACCGCCGGTACTGGGGCTCCGATCCCCTGCAACGTAATGGTTGATCCTAAACGATCCTCCATACCGTTCTTTTTCTTCAGGGTCGCCTTCCCCTAGCGTTTTTGAGCTACCGCCAACTAAAACTAAATGGAAGAGAAGAAGGGGGACAGCGAAGAATAGAGTTAGAATAGAAGAGTAGAACAGAAATGACTCCCTAGCCCTCGTAACCTAATATCGTCGGGGTCGGAAACATAAGGGTTGGCCGATGTGAAGTTGCCAGAGTAGAACAGAAATGACTCCTTTTACTACATGGAATTTTTTCTCCTTTCAAATTCAAAATTTATTGCTTATTTATTTAAAATAGATTATTACATGGGAGATTTTTCCTTCAATTCAAAATTTTCTATTTATTTGAAAATAGATTTATTAATGAGAGTTTTGTTTTTCCTTCAAAATTCAAAATTTAAGTAGTATATGACTGTGTAGGATCACAGAATTTTGAAATGTCACAATTCACTTTCCATAGCACGTCATAGCAGTTTAACTTTTTGAGTAAAATAAATAAATAATAAATAAATAAATAAATAAATAATAATAAATAATAAATAATAAATAAATAATAAATAAATAAAAAAAAAAATAAATAAAAAATAAAAAATAAATAAAAATCAATAAATAACAAATAAAAACAAATAAATAAAACATAAATAAATAAATAATAAAAAACATAAATAATAGTAATGAAATAAATAGAGTAAAATCAAATAAATGAAATAGAATAAATAGAAAAATAAATAAATAGAAAATAATAAATAATAAATGAAATAAATAAATAAATAAATAAATAATAAGATAAATAATTATAGTAAATAAATAAATAAATAAAAGGACAGATAACAGAAGTGCGCCACAAGTAAGTGGAAGCAATGACACACGAAGTTCGTGGGAATGAGAGGATGTTTAGGGAAGTGACAGCGGACAGCTGCTCCGATTAGTCGCCTTTTACGACAGGGGGAGGTCCCGTGGTGCTATTCTAATAAAACCCATTATTATTATTATTATTATTATTATTATTATTATTATTATTTTACTCCAATGGAGGCCAACATCTTACTCCGGGACTGTGTAGCCAAAGGACGTAAGATTTCTATTTGACATCTTGCCCATCTACTCTCCCAGTATTCTTCGGACAATACTGCAGGTGTCCAAGATCACGGACTTCTGAATGGAAATGTACACATCACGGTGCAAATCTAAGATGTCAATACTGCTGTTCAGTGTGTTGGGGATTTCACCTGTAGCACCAATAACAACTGGTACCACTATGACTTTTGCCGTACCCCACATAGATTTGACTTCATCTGACAATGGCAGGTATTTGTTAATTTTTTCCGTGTGTGTTTTCTGCAGATTGGCTGGTAGAGGGACTGCCATATCAATGATAAAGGTTTTCCTTTCAGTCTTTAAAACCAGTACAATATTCTGGATGTTCGGAATTTGTTTATCTGTTAGGATTGGGCGGTTCCAGTAACGTTTGCAGTTCTCATTCTCTCTTATAGGTGGCGCTTCATAAGAGTAGTATGGCGTCTGCTTCTCATCGCCTAAATACTTTAGCCTGAGAGCCTGGTGTATTATCTTGGTCAGATTATGCCTGTCAAGATATTGTTTTGGCGCTAAAACTAAGCATCCAGAAATAATGTGATCGATCCCTTCCTCTTTTTGGCCACACGTTCTGCAGTTGGCATTTTGTATGTTTTCACGCATGATGTACTTGCAGTAAGCTCTCGTTGCGATTACCTGATCTTGAATCGCAATTATGAAGCCTTCCGTTTCTGCAAACAGGTTGCCAGTTTGCAGGTAAGCCATAGAAGCTTGCAGATTTATTTCAGTGTTTTCTAATGTGTTTCTGTAACGGCCGTGGAGGGCTTTACTCCTCCATCTTTCTAGTTGTTCGTTTGTAGGGATCTTCGAGGAAGGATCGTACATTAAGTCGGAGAGTTTAAGAGGTGTGGCGCTGTGACCTGCCTTTATAATTACAGTCATCCACTCACTGGATTTTGTCTTCTGGAGGAAGTAGTCTCGAAGATATTTTACTTGCTTCTAATGCCTGGTCGTGACACTAGGAATACCTCTGCAGCCATCTGTCAGGGGCATATGGAACCTTTCAATTGAACTGTGAGGATGGTGTACTCTTCCTTTATAAAATTCATTCCTTGTTTTTATGTCAAGGTTCTTCAGTTCAGTGATGGTCCATTTTAGTATTCCAAAGGAATACGCGAGTACTGACGCTGCATATACGTTGTTTGCTTTCGCCGTGTTGCGTGCACTCAACTCTGTCTTCAAGATGGCGCGCACCCTCTGGATGTAGTTATTACCCACCATTTCCTTAGCAAGTTTGTCTTCTATGCATTTAGACTGCAAATATCCGAGATATTTGTAATTCTCTTCCTCGGCCATTCCTCTGATGGTGCCTTGCACTTTATTTACTTCATATCCAGGATGTTCAACCCATTCTCCTTTACTCATACAGCTAATTCTGCGCCCTTTGGTTTTCAGCTTACACTTTCAAGTCATCCATATAAAAAAGGTGACTTACTTGTGCTCCTGATTGTTCCAGCTTAAATCCCTTCTTCTGCCTATTTAGCATTGATGTTAGTGGTTTCACAGCAAGACAAAACCACAAAGGACTGAGAGCGCCACCTTGGGAGATACCTGTCTTGATTTTAATATTCCCAGCTTGAACGTCTTTTTTGCCAGTACTCAGTTGCAAGTTAGTACTCCAGTAATCCATTGCATATCTCAGGAAATCCCTTCACATGATTCTCAACACCATAGATTTCCAACACTTCACTTAGCCAAGTGTGTGGGACACTGTCAAATGCTTTCTGATGCGGTATACAATGATCCCTTTCTCTGTTTTACAGAATTGGTAATGATGGACTCTACTATCAGTTGTTCCTTGCACCCTCGTGATCCCTTATGGCATCCCTTTTGTTCTTCATCCAATATTTTGTTGTTGTCTAAATGTTGGTATATTTTGCTGCTTATTATGGCTGAAAGCAGCTTGTACAGTGTTGGGAGACATGTGATAGGGCGGTATTGTGCTGGATCATCTCTGTCTGTGTTCTCTTTAGGGAGTAGGTAGGTGATCCCTTCTGTCATGAACGGAGGCATCGTCTGCGGATTTTCCAATACACCAGTTTAACACTTGACTAGATGTTTGTGGATTGCGGTGAATTTCTTTATCCAGAAAGTTTGGAATCCGTCGGGTCCAGGTGCCTTCCAATTCAATGTTTTTGCCAGGACTATTTTCACATCTTCTTCATTGATTTTCCAGTTTAACATTGTTTTCAATCCGGTCATACGTTGCTTTTCAGTCCTCTGCCATTTTGCCTTTTTGTGTTCAACAGATTCACCCCACACGTTTTGCCAGAAACTGAAAGCATCCTCGGCTTCGAGTGTGATGTCTCCGTCTGCTTCTATACTGGATGCAGTGGGTCTTAGTTTTCTGAAGAATTTATTTTGGTTGTTTTTAAATTGGTTGTTGTCTCTACGACGTGCCTGAATTTTCCGGTAACGTTTTAATCTCTTTGCAAGTGCAGAAAGCCTTTTTTTGAGTGTCCAGTACCGTGTCCAGTCCAGTGTTCTCCTTCGTTTTCAGGCACTCCAAGATAATTGCTCCAGCTCTCCTAACTTTAGCTGAAGCATTATTATTATTATTATTATTATTATTATTATTATTATTATTATTATTATTATTATTATTATTATTATTATTATTGTTATTATTATTATTATTATTATGACTTATGCACTTCTCCCACGCGGGGGGAAACATTCACCTGCCACAGATGTCATTGTAGCTAGTCTCACTCGTACGGCTCAGAGCAAGTAACGAGCAAGATCATTTACTTCCAGGACCTCTAACACTACATATCAGACACATCAATGACAGTTTTTCTGACAATGTGACAGGTGTCTAAAATGACTGCTTTTTGTACTGTTGCTAGTATATGCTTTATATTCAATTCTTGCATATGTTTGATGAGGAATTTTGGTATTATTCCGGTTGTAGAAATTGTCAGGGGACGGATCTGAACCATACTTCTTGACTGTCCGGGTGACGCCGCGTAGTGGGCTGAGAGGCCGACGTTTCGCCTGACATGTCGCAGACTTCCTCAGGGTACTGAGAATACCCTGAGGAAGGTTGTACCCTGAGGAAGTGTGCGACATGTCAGTCGAACGTCGGCCTCAGCCCATTACGCGACGTCACCCGGACAGCCAAGAAGTAATCGACGCGAGCCGTGGAAGCTTACGTGTACAATGGATCTGAACCTTTTTTACTTTCCAAATCTTCTTTATCTCATCTGCTAGCTTTTGGTATTTTGTGACTTTGTTCGTGTATGCGGAGTGGAGATTATGTGACAGTGGTACCGTAATATCGACGTTGATGACGTCCTTCTTGATTTTATTTAGCACTATAATATCTGGTATATTTGCAGTGATGGTCTTATCTGTTCTAATCTCCCTATCCCAATACATCTTCATGGATTCATTTTCCAAGACGGCGAGAGGTTGGTACTGATAGTATGGTACGTTTTCCACACTAAGATGTTCTTAAACAGCCAGAGATTGACCGAATGATTGAACGATTTTTGCAAAGTTGTTAGGTCGTCGCAGATATTCCGTTCCAGCAATAATTTTACATGCCCCAGTTATGTGCTCAATTGCTTCCGTCTCCGTTGAGCATAACCTACATTTATCGTTCAGTGTTTCTTTTAATATATATTTTCTGTAGTTTCGTGTGCTAATGATTCTGTCCTGAATGGCCATCATGAATCCAGCGGTTTCTCCATACAAGTTACCTGCAGTTAACCAAAGATGCGAAAATATGCTGTCAACATTTGTATCCTCAAGCTGATGGGGATACGAACCGTGTAAAGATTTCTGGTTACATGACAGTATTTTTTCTTACATAGATTGCCAAGTATTTTCCAGATCTTGGCTTTGGTTTTGCAGTTTTAATGGTGTTATATTGACGTCTGCGGAGCACAATATCTCATACATGTGTTATATAGAATGGAAGTATTCCCTTAGGTCTTGAATTTGCTTGGAGTGAACTCGAAGGACACTCGTGATACCATTCCTCCCTTGCATGGAGGTAGAGTTACCCTTTCAATTACTGATTTGCGTTGCCTCATTCTGTGCTTGGTTATCTCAACTCTGATTAGTCTTTCAATTATTATTATTATTATTATTATTATTATTATTATTATTATTATTATTATTTATTTTATCATCTTATTGGCACATTTGAATGAATTGCACAGATATACAGAATCAAAGCACAATACATCTATTTTTTAAAAGGAATTTATAATACATTGTTTCCCATGAATTTCCGCACTATCCTTGTTGTTGAAATAACAACTGCCTTCTGCATGGGTTTGTACAGGTCTTCATTCAAACCCAGTTGCTTAAGGCCCCACATCAGACTCCTAGGATGACTCTGGTGCTTGAAAGAATTATCGGGATAATGTTGACTCTTTTCATATTCCTCTGTTTCTCAACGGGTTCAACAAGATTTGCGTATTTACTGATTTTTTCAGTGTATCTGCTTTGAATGTTGCCAATATTTGGGACAGAAGCATCAATAAGCATGACATGTTTCTCACACTGGTTAATCACAACCAAATCCGGTCTGTTGTGAATCACTGTCTGGTCTGTTAAGATAGTTCTATCCCAATACAAGCGCCACTCTTCGTTCTCCAGAACACTCATAGGTTGATACTTAAAGTACGGTGCCTTATTTTCAGACAGAAGAAGACATTTCTGAGCCAACGCTTGATGTAAAATTTTGGCCACCGAATCATGTTGCTGTTTATACTCGGTGCCTACCAAATGTATACAACCCGAGGTAACATGATGAATTGATTCCTCTGTTGGACAACCATAACGACATAACTCATTCTGCATATTGCTATCTCTAACACTTCGCTTCAAATAGTTACGCGTTGGAATAACTTGATCCTGAATAGCCAACATAAACCCTTCAGTTTCTCGAAAGATCTGTCCTGATATAAGCCAGTAGTTCGATGCTTTCTAATCGACATGTTCTTGGCTCATTTCATGTGGGTGTCTTCCATGAAGAGCTTTCGCCATTCATAAATCGATTATATCTATATATATATATATATATATATATATATATATATATATATATATATATATATATATATAATTATTTAATTTGAACAAATAACTCAGTAATTTGGAATGAACATTATCCTTCCATATAATCTGTACAACAATTATATACATTTGGACCAAACACTTCAGAATGTACATTCTTTATTACAATTCCCTTATTTTCAATAAAAAAAATTACATCCAAATTTGATCAACACACAATAGAAATGTAAGCAATGAAATAAACAATCTGTACCATTTTTACAAAAATTGTAAGGAAAAAGAAGATTCAAAATTGACAGAGTTTTTCATTTCTTTTGTTAAATACTCAAGACACTTTGCAGTATCATTCCCCAAACTCTTAAATGATAATATTAGTTCATTACCATACATGTCATCATTGAAATAATCTGCCCTCTTTATCCTGCAGGGTCACATAGAAATCCTGCCACATGCTAATTCTACATGCCATGAAATCACATCATACAAATTACAATCAGAAGAAATTCGTGAATAATTTTTTTCTGAACGTTGTGGCAGTAGAAATAGCTGTGAAACTGTTCTCCTTTCAATCAGCTATTTTTTCACAATCTGTGATATTAGACAATCTTCAATAAAATATTGCACTACCAAAGAGAAACTGCAGAATCTCACCCCCAACTTAACAGAAATTAACAAATCTTGACACATTCCTTATAGTAGTAAATTGCAATATAAGTTATAAATGGAGAGCACATGATTGTCAACAGTACCAGTTAATGAAATTGAAAGTTCACCTTTCTTCAAGCTCTTTTCCTATTAATAAATGATCGGTTCTCAATTCACATATGCTATTAGTGATTGAAAATTGATACATTAATATGCACAAATTCATTTTTCAGTCTCTTAAGTCCTCAACTTAAAATACAGAACATTTTGTATTTAAAGGAATATTATACATTCGGCAAAAGAACAGTCAGAAAAAGTCACTTGCCACTTGAAATGCTAGGACTCTCACCTACAATACTTTCACACATTCATTTTCCATTTTACATCCTCTCACGTTTTGTGATGGCGGGCTACACCCCATATACGACCAACACAGCACTGCTCCACACTCCCGACTTTGCCGACCGTTTACCTCCAACTGTCCACGTCACTGTATCTGTGTGTGTGTGTGTGTGTGTGTGTGTGTGTGTGTGTGTGTGTGTTGTGTGTGTGTGTGTGTGTGCTATATATATTATATATATATATAATTTATATTATATTATATATATATATATATATATATATATATATATATATATATATATATATATATATATATATAATATATATATAATTTATTGCTCTTGCCGTTTATGAAATATCATTAACAATGGCATAGTTATGCAACCATGCAGGGCATTCAAGCATTAAATTAGAGTACCAACAGACCCAAACAACTAAAACTTATTAGATACTTCAATACGCATTCAATGTTAATTTATTATCTCAAAGAGAAATTTATTACCGTTGCCGTGTATTAAATAAATATTGTTAAAAACTGAATCATAGTTGTCATACTATTCCACACCTTCAAATGCGATAATAAAGAAATCAACGAGTACAATCAAATGAAACCGAAGACATAAATAAATACACCACCAATACTAATTTATTACTCCAAACAGAAATTTATTACTGTCGCCGTTTATGAAATAAATATTGTTAAAAACTGCATAGTTATGCAACTACACATGACACTCCAGTATTAAATTAGAGAGTACGAACGGGTCAAACAACTAACACACGTTACATGCTAATTAAATGCGCATCCAAGACTAATTTATTTTCCCAAAGAGAAATTTATTGACGTTGCCGGTATTAAATAAATCGTTAATATAATATAATTGTATTAATATAATTGTTAATTAATTGTTAATAATAATTTGTTAATCATAGTTGTCCAACCACGCCAGATCTACCTATTCGATAATGAGGGACCAAGAGGGAAAGGGGAACCAGGAGGGAAAATCCCTATCTTCAATGCTGTATTTGTAGGAAGTTTGCCTGGAAACTTTAAAAACTTTTGTAATTTTCGAAATTTCTGGGAATTTACTGAAAATCTGCTTATTTCTTGCTGAACACAGAGCTACGCTAAAAGAATTTCAATTTTTCTGAAGTAGTTCCAAAGAAAATGCATAACATGTTGAGGCCAGCGCTAACTGGTGAACGCCGTTTGAAATACGTGTACCTTGTGGGATGACGTGTAAGTAGCCAGAGTGGTGTTGGTGACTTGGTGTGGGTGAAGTGGGAAGAAGTGACATCGATGAGTTTGTGATAGTCATGCGCCGTATGTATGTTACTCATGTTGTAAATGGTGTTTTGTAACTGTGACGTGATTTGTACTCATCAAGACTGTTAAGTGAAATAGGAATCATCCACGATGGTGCTGTTGACGATGATCGCAAGGATAGCAGATGGGCTCCCTTTGGCAGCAACTATGCAAGAAGATGAACAGGTACATTTCACTTGTCTGAATAATAAGGCTGTCAATAACCACCAGGACACAAAATAAAGTTTAACCATATTTTTTTAGTCAGGAAAAAGTATTCTTGAATATCAAAATCAAGCAAAACTTTTATTTCGGAAATTAAACAACCAGAGCCCCACAAGATGTAGTATAGAAACTGGACCTTACTTATTTCAGTAAGTACTGACATCAACTATTGTGTTTAATATTTTCTTCTTTGAGTTATTGTCGCTACTCATATGTTAATGTTAATTGTCTTACCATGCAGTTATCTGATTGAAAATGAAGTGTGCTACCTAGTTTTAGCAGAACGAAATTATTCCAAACGATTGGCTTTCTCTTATTTGGAAGACCTTGCTCAAGAGTTTCATTCTCAGTATGGAAAAAGAGTTGGAACAGTTTCTAGGCCCTACAGTTTTATTGAATTTGGTAAGTATTATTATAGCATTTTTTCTTTCAATCTTACTTCCCCAAGTTGATAGTTCTCTACTAGAGCTTTCCAGCTACCCTGAAATTGAATTTTTATGCTGCTGATTTATTCATTTAATTTTTTAGGGTTTAGTAACTCATTCCATTAATTCACTTGACCCCTTACTCAGTCTGTAAAATTATTTTCAATCATTTAATATTTATGTGGAGTGAAGAGAGAATCAAGAAATCTGCCCCAATGGTAATCAGATTTAATACTTTCAATTACGGATATTAAGTTATAAGAATTACTTTGAAAAATGTAACTTGTTGCATTTGCCAAACGAATATAATCTTCATCTAGTGGTTATTCCCCCAATGTAATTGTGTTATTCACCTCTTTCTTTCTTTTCTTTTCCAATTGTATTCAAATTTCTTTTTTTGTTCCAATTTCCTTTTGTCTTTTTGTAGACAATTGCCCTGGCCAGACTGTTGCCACTACTTCCAGTCTCTTTTGGTGGTTCAGTCTTTGATGGCTTTGAAAATCTTTCTGCGTCAATTGCAAATTTTTTTCTATGTTCCGGTTGGATTTGTTTGCCTTTAGCTTTTAAGTATTGAATTTGTGTCATTCATATTCTGAATATGTAATTTTTGCGAGATGGTGGATGAATCTAATTCGTTTGACTTCTGACTTTTCCCTGGATCTGTGCTTTAACTCTTCAAGGACAATGCAATGTAAATGTTGTTTGGGCATTTATTTATTAGCTTCCAAGCATACAAAGAATTGTTGGGCAATGTGATCATTGTTAACAACCATTAATGAATTTGTGTTTCATGTCCCTCTGAAATGTAGTGTAGCTCTTGGATTATTAGTTTTCAAAATAAGTTGGAAACAGCTGGCATCAGAGAACCATCCTCCCCCTGCTGTCTTCTACCTCAGCCAAAATTCTATATAAAGACGTTTATTGTTAAGCTGTTAAGACAGGTATTGAAAGTTTGTAGTATTGTTAATGTCAAACATCATCAGTATTAATGCTGATAATAGTGAGAAGAAGTGAAATGGATGCAGTTTCTTATTAATAAGTGTAAGGAGCTTGTAAAACTGATATAATTTTTGATTAATGTAAACCAAGAAATACAAATATTTTACTTGTGAGTGTGAATATTATATGTAAATGTCAGTTAAGTTGATTCTAGGTAGGAAACAAAAAGGAATCTCATCTTCCACCCAATGAGTAATGCTATATTTATCTAGAGAAAAAAATAACACAAATGGATCATCAAAATTTAACACTATACCAGGGGTGGATCCAGAGGCAAATTTTGGGAAGGGAAATTCAAATTGTTTTGGTTGAATGTGTCATATTACTGATTTTGTTAAGTGTCACAGGCTACATTCAGCTCATGCTGCGATATGATTTTATTCGTTTTAATGATTATTTGAAAATATTTTTGATTGTAAGTTTTGTTAAAATTAATAGTTACTGAAAAGTTTCAGGGAGGGGGGAATTTTCCTCCCCATGCATCCATGACTGCCTATACCAGTAGCACAGGAAATCGTAACAAGTCCTGGAATGTGTCTGCAACACCCACACAAAATTTTTAATTTACTGTTGCATAATTTAATATGGGTTAAATAACAATTCATCTAGAGAGAACTATATCTTAAAAGAAAATATTGATGTCTAATATTAAAGTAATTTATTTTTTATGATTTACTGGTTCATTACTGTGTGTTTATAGACTTGAAGTGAAATAAACTATAGCATACATAATATCCTTCTGGGCTCTAACCCTGTAACCTGAACCCCACTACATCAAACCTATGTAATTTGAACCTCTTTAACTTGAACCTCTGTGACTTGAGCTCTTATGACTTTTACTTCATCAAACCTTTCAGCTCAAACCTTTCTACTGTACACCGCTCCTTCCTTCCCTGACTTGAAAGTTACCCACTGAAATTTCACTAATTTCGGACTGAGGTGATTCACTAAATTGTACACACCTGTTTTGAAAGACAGACTAATTGTAACTAGATACACATCCTGTTTTATCTTATACCATATTGGCAATTATGATGCATTATTGGTATTTTCATGCAAGATAATTTAATGATTTTTCAAATTCTCAATTGATCCAGCGATAAACTAGTAAGCTATGAAGCACCACAGGTGTTCCTTGATCTTTTTGTCCCTCTTGTGATTTTCAACCCCTCAGGCCAGAGGCCACTCTGTAATAGTCTGGGCCGGGAAAGGTGGCTCAGGACTGATGTCACTGCAGTGCTTCTGACCGGGAGGTCCTAGGTTCGAGTCCCGGCGTGGCAGGATTTTCGACACTAGCTTCTCGTCTAGGTCGAATTCAGTCGCTATCTGGAGGAGAATTGTAGCGGTCGGCTTCTCTGATCGGTAGTTTTCCGTGGTTTCTCCTTTCAACACCAGGCGAATGCTAGAGCAGTACCTTAACAAACGGGCCACGGACCGCGCGCGACTTTTCCAGGACTTCCTTGCCCTATCCTCACCCCTTACATTGACATGCACTATACTTTGGTTTTCGTAACCTGGCCGCAGACAGCTGATCAGCTGTCATCGGCCAGGTTACAGAACCCCATGTATAAATTATCACACATGCCAGAGACCGGTCGGGAGCTTAGAGCTTGTCCCTGCTGGGGCGGTGCCCCGCTGGTGGGAGGATACCTGGTGAGGAAAAACCCCGCTAGTCAACGGTAGGTCGGCGCCAGATCTTGCCATCCAGCGGGGGAAGACCATAGCCGCCTACGGGAAAAACCACAGGGACTAATGACCTTAGTTGACGCTGTTAGAATCAATCAATAAATCTAGTAGTGTTGCCCCACGGCTCTTTGCCTGAGCTGGCTTTCTCCCGCACCTCAATAACACCCCCCAAAAGTATTAAGTTCGCTCAGAATGTGGAAATCGACGATAGATTGCCTTCCCTCGACGTGCTGGGGCGTCGGAAATGTAACGTCAGTCTAGAACGTAGTGTGTACAGTGAACAGACTCATACCAACCGCTACCTGCACGCCGGCTCTCACCATCAGCCGGCAACTAAGCGGGAGGGCGGGTGGGGGTTAAGATTTCGCCAAGATAGCAAATAGAATGTGTGATGAGTAGACCTCGGAATCTTAGGCACAAAAAAGTGATGATTTAGGCACATAAAGCAGGTAACAAAAATTAGGCACTATTAACCATGAAAAGTGACATTTTATGCACTTAAAATAGGTTACAAAATTGAATTGATGCCTTAATTTACGTGGCGAGACTGAGACCATGAGGCCTGCTCTTCCGTCTGACCATGCAAATTTATCTATGCTCCTTTCACCAACTAGGGTAGAAGGGGTAGAGAGAAGATATTACTTGGGCGAAGAAACAAGCAATTTGAATTTAGCTCAGAGGCTTCATTTAGGCTTGAGGATCTTTATCATGCAATAAATCTACTAACATGGGACAGCCGGCATTACTTCCCCTCCGAAGGAAGGCGCATGAAGGATTTTTTTCACCCTTAAAAATCCACGGCTTCGATCGGGTTTGAAACCGCGATCTTAGGTATAGCAGTCTAATGACTAAATCAGGCCAAAAAAACAAAACAAAAAAAACACACACACAACCTCTCCCACCCCAACAATAACATTAGACGTAAAAAAGTTAAACATTGGCGTCTAAAACTGATCACAAAAGGATTAAATTAGGCATATTTTATAATGCAAGAAAATCACTTATTTTTACATTTGAGAGACGATGCGCTGCGGCGATAAACATCAACCTGTCAACTGCGATGCTACACCAGGAATGGGTGCAATTGCGTAAGAAGTGCGTGCTGATCGGAGACGAGCGTGAAATATCCTTTTGTTGACTTGCAGGGCTCCTTGAGAGATTTCAGTGCATAGTAGATTGCATATTCGATCACATATTTGCGTGTCGGGAAATTCGGGAAAATTACTTGATTTAAGCAAAAACATTTAAAAATAGGAAACAACCGCTCTTTTAGTGCATTTTAGGCACTAGTAGATGCTTTCAATAGATTGTTTTTTCATGATTCGTAAACATTTCTGCAGTTATTTTCCACAACATCCTGAAGGAACAAAATAGACATATGTCCTGGAATCCGAGGTCTAGTGTTATTAGAGAGAGGAATTATTAGACTGTGAAATGGAGCTCCTCAAGGGCATATTTCGACATAATGGATACGGTGCAAACGCTGCCGACCAAACTACAGCAGTCAGCGACCACCACAGCTGACACTACACCTAACGACGTTGCCAACCGCAAAATGTCCATTCTATCCTATACACAAAGGGTCAGAGGCAATATGGGCAAGCTTTTGATCCGCCTTGACATAAAGACGGTCTACAAAGCTCATGAAAAACCCGAGCAAAAGCTAGTTCACTTTAAAGATCGCGTCCCACGTCTGATGTCATCAGGGGCATAGAAGATCCCATGCAGCTGCGACCACAGTTACATCGGCGAGACGGAGCGAACCATTGGTGAACGCCTCCGTGAACACATATGCCATTACAAGTAAATAAATCGGCAGTAGCCCTCCACGTATGGAACGTTGGCCACGCCATTCTTTTCGATAATACCCCCTACCTCCTAGTCAGGGAAGACCTCTGGGGACCGAGGAGGGTAAAAAAGTCCGTGGAAATTCTCAAACATCCCCTGTGCCGACAAGGTCCTCTATCAGCCACGAGGCCTGGAAACATTTTACCAATGCTTGCGGTCGCGTTAGGGCGCGGTCCCCGGTACTCCATGACGTCCGGCAACGGGCAGAGCGCCTTCTCCCCCCCCCGCCCTGGAGGGGTGGGGTGAGGTGTTGCCTAATTGGCTGGTGCTTTCTCCGCATTGGTTAATCACTTGGCCAGCCGGCTAGTGGCGCTCTGTATAAACTCGTGCGCAGTCCATTACACTCATTTCGCCCAGAAGAAGGTCGCAGATTGGCGGCCGTAACGTTGGCACCTACACTTAGGACGCGGCTCCTCCCGGACAGCAAAGTACAGACAGGACAACCTGGATAGCCCCTAATAATTACATACAGAAGAAAGTAATGAGCATGATCCTCTCTTCCCTCCCCAGAAGCTGCCTCTGCATTTAGAAAGGTAGTTTGCCTTATAGAAACACAAGATGTAAGCTAGTCTTTCTTTAGTTTCTGACAGTGGTCGTTCTACTTGATGCTGATATTGTAATAATTTTTTTTTTTATTATGTAGTTCTCATGTATATTTGAGGATATTTTAACATATTGTAATTTATAAAATGTGTTTGGTAGAAGTAAATTAAACATGATTTATATTCTTAAGAAGTAATTCCGGTAACTGAATGAGGGAAAGTGAAACCTAATTATGATCTCAATATTGTAGCACAGTGGTGCTCCATTGATTTTGATTTTGAACGTTGATAAATCTAAAGTAATAAATTTTCATCAATCCAAAACCCTATAACTTTTTATTATAATCCGTGGCAATAACGTAGAGCATGTTCAACTAATCAACCTTCGGGTTTATTTTGTTTGTAAACTCATTTGATTCGCAAGTTGTCTACATATTGCATTGGTATTGTTGGGATTTGTCAAAAGGCATAGTAAAGATTTTATTAGAACTGGGATGGTGCTGACAAAATGCAACACTCTCTTTAAACCTGTATTGATGTACACCTCCATGATTTGGACTCTGCATTTTCCCAATTATATCCGATGCTCTGAGAGAGTACAACATAAGTGTTTTAAATATGCTGCATTTAAAAGCACATGTATGTGATCTGGTGATAGATCATAACTAACCATGATATTGCTATTTGATGCCCATTTGCACTATATGATATTGCACTATAATGATGCCCATTTGTTGTAGAATACCATTAACAATAATATTAATTGTGAAAAACTTGGAGCATTTTTGGATTTTTATATCCTTAGTTATGCTTAACTTCAATCATAGTCAAACTTATGAAGCTTCTGAGCAACTGTACTATCTATTGTACCTACTCACTGCGTACTGTGAGCTACCAAAAGAAACCAGGGTAGAAACGAGACCTTCTTTTCAAATCTTGCATTTGTTTATTGCGTAAAATTAACATTTCTTTCTTCTCAATTCATACATTAAACAAACATTTGTCCTTTACCTGGGTAAAGATGTAATTGGTCCGAATGACATTGGTAAGTGTTTTGTTTTTTGCTTGAATTGGCCTTCACAAACACCTTCAGTTGGTAGTTCTTATCGAACTACCTACATTAAGAAATGGCTGATACACTTATGAAAAATAGAAAGGATGGACACTCATGCTACTTGTAACTCAGTTTGGTGATCTCTGCATTTCTTCATAATTGAATTTTCAATTTGATTTTTATTTATTTATTTTTATTTTTTATTGGACATAAATGTAACTTCATTTTCTGTGCACGTCTTCTAGAATTCAGTGGGAAATACAATTATTCAAATTATCGTTTCCATGTTGTCGCCGCAGGAAGTAATAAGAGCCAAAATTTATTGCTTATTTATCTTTGAAAATAGATTTTATTACATGGGAGTTTTTTTTTTTTTTTTGTTTTTTAAAAAAAATCCCCTTTCTTTTTTCTTTTTATTTTTTTATTATTAAAATGTGTAGGGATCACAGAATTTTGAAAATGTGCACACAATTCACTTTTCCCCATAGCACGTCATACGCAGTTTTTAACTGTTTTTTTGACATAAAATAAATAAATAAATAAATAAATAAATAGAGTACAAAAGCGTGAAGGGAAAATGTGTATTCGGAGGAATTGAACATTGTCTAAACACTGTTTTTTTTTCCAAGGTTGTTGAAAATAGTAGTAAAGAGGTCCTTTTAGACATTGTAAATACTTCTGTCAAATTGGTTGATCTTGGAAATCATACAATTTTCTAAAAGATGAAGATTATTGGTACTTTGCCATCAACCACTCTTTAATTCTAAAGGACACTGATACTGATGAGCTTACAAATACACTTGAAAACACTTGGAATGTAATTAAGCGCCATTTACCTTGGTATGGTTTTAAAGATCAATTGTAGACTTAAATATAAAAATACATACAGAGAAAAATATTTTAGAAAGACTTTGCTTTACAATGTGGTAGAGTACAAGTATTCTATTTATCTTTTTGTTTAGATTTGTTAATTATTTTTGTTAGAGAGTGAAGTAGACTGGGAAAATGGAACATTTTTTTGGGAGTTTGTGGGCTGGGAGCAGGGTGGGTCTGCCCAAGGCAGGACAGGGTGAAGAAATGTATGGTACTAGGGCAACATTGTAGTTACTTTCAATGTGTGAATTTCATTAAACATGATCCTTCACCTTCATCACTTATCATTCACAGCTCTTAAGTTGTCTCTGTTGAAATTTGCTTCTTTTTGTATCATTTAAACTCGGTTATGTAAGTTTGTTTCAGAACAATATGAAGCTGCTAGTTGTTTAAAAAAAATGTCTTGTGTAATCTTTCAGATACATACATTCAGAAAGCCAAGAAAGTATTTACAGATTCAAGGACTAGGAGGAATTTATCTGCTCTCAACACAGAACTTCAAGATGTTCAAAGAATTATGGTGCAGAACATAGATGATGTTCTACAAAGAGGTGCTGTTCTCTCTGGTATGTATTAAATTACAAAAAGTTGATTAAAAAATGTTTAATAATTTGCTCTTGGAAGAAGACCAATGGAAGGAGGTAGTTTTAAATCGATGATTTACATTTGATTGTGCTGCGCAACTGACCTTTCTTTCTTGTTACCTTCATGAGCCTAGTAATCTTTTGAAATATACATCCAGTTTAGCTCCAAAAGGGAACCCTGTGACTTACTTTCATATTTTTCACCACAAATGAATCGGTTCAGTGTAGGAGAGAGAACCATAGTGAGATAAGGATGCAAAATCAAGAAACTTGATTGTGAAATGTTAAAAGTGTTTTTTTTTTTTTCAAGAATAAAATTAATCTCACATATCCAGTTACTGGTGTGAGTAAAGTTGCTTCTGTCTATAGTGAAATTTCTGAAATACAAATTACAGGTACAAATTTAGTCAGTAGTTTAAACTCAGATGTATAAAACAGTTGGCACTACTTTGTGGTTCTGATGACTGTTGTACATGTCCTCAAATGGTTCCATTTCCTTTCTATAAAAATTTTGCTGAGAGGCTTTGTGAACATGGAACAATTCCTCTCCACTGATTAAGGCAATACACTATTTTACTGCAAAACATATCAAGTTTCACACTTCCTTGAATCTGAATAGATACATCAAACAAGAAAGTAACTTCCCCTCAATAATGTAAAAAGTAAGCAATGACACTGTAGACAGCTTTGATTTTCACAATACAGCCAAGCAATATTTGTGTTGTGATGATCTTGGGAAGCAGAAAAGCTAAACCACTTATTACTCTTTGTAAATTCACAAATTGAATGTAAATATACATCCCACACATCTAATTTTTGACATACATTTGAGCTGTTCTAAATTTTAAGTTATGTCCCAACTTTCCAAGTCATTTTTCTGCCATATTGATTCTTGTGGCTTGGATGTATTCTGTAGAATAGCTCCATTCATTTTACCCTAATAGTTTTGGCATGCTATTTCTTGTTGTAGAAATACTGTGGTAAGAACAGGTGAACACTAATTTAGTCCTCTTTCGGAATAGAACGGACTTAATTCATCCCTTTGTGGTGATGGATGCTCAGTCAAATATTTGTGAAGAATTAGTGTATTTTTGATGTATTTAAATATTGAGAAATCCAATCATTTTCTATTAAAAAAAATTATTGATTACAGGCTCTGTTAATAATATTAAGCATTTTGGAGGTCTTTAATAATTTATTAGTGTGTTTGAATTTTATTGGTTTATTTACTTAATGAGTATATTATCTGTTATTATGCATTTTTATGTTTCAGAATTAGACAACAAGGCTCTAAATTTATCAATGCACTCCCAGAAGTACAAAAAAGATGCAACTTATTTGAATGCAAAATCTATGTATGTGAAGGCAGCTGCAGGATGCATTGTTGTGTTAGTCTTCCTCCTATATTTCTGGGTTCTCTGAGATAGAACTCCAACCATAGACTTCTCAAGACTGCCCTGAAGACATTGTGTATCATTTCCCATTTCACATGTTGTGTATTCTTTTTGCTGATATTTTCCATGTTGTGGAACTGCATAGTGAGAACTTTCACTATGAGAAAGAATTTGTGTGAAATTTTTTTGTAATTTGTTTGAATGCAGTTGCATACAATGTTGAATGTTTTAATGAAAAGAGTATTGTGTGCTTTGGTCAGTTTCCGTTATAAATGAATGGTCACTTCGACTTGGGGGTGTTTAGAAGGAATTTTGTATATCTTATTCTGAAAGGTACTTTGAAAATGTAAATGCACGTGCGTTTAACTGTGTATCTGGTGAAAATTCTCTTGGTGGTTGTTGATCAATACTGTTTATTGAATCATATTTTATTTAGTCTTGCACAAGTTAAAAAGAACTGGCAGAAGGATATTACTATTTTTACAAGAATTGTAGAAGTTGATTACATGAAACTAGTTTTGAAAGCAATTGATGTGGTTGTTCCAAAGGTGAATTATTACTGCAAGGGCCCTAATGATTCCATCATAAACTAATAGTATCAGAGGATCTTTCTGTGAATGTACGACAAGCAGAAAATTGTTAATCATTTTGTTATCTTAATTTTGTATTTGTAAAAATTTTCACTTCTGGTAAAAAAAAGATTTTTTTAAGTATCTTATTAAATTATTATATAACATACTTTTCATAGCCTTTTTGTAAAAATAGCTGTTAAGAACTGTTGTTGCCCATAGATGTTCATACTTTGTAGGTACCAGTAAACTTTGAGCAACAGAATTACATTTTACTTTCAGAATACTAGAGAGTTGAAAATAAACTGTATAACTTCTCATAGAGACTGTATCATTCCTTCCTTAATGTGTATGTTTGAAAGTTTCCCAATTATTCTGGCATTGTAAATGGTAAAAGTCGGTGGTGCTAATTCTGTGCATCCCTTAACCCTTCAACATGGTCCGGAGTCTACAAGAAAGATATTCTATATAGTACCGTGGTTTCCATAGTCATCAAAGAATTTTTCCCTCTGCTACTGAATGCCGTATGGAGATGCAGAACTACAGTAGTAACGAACCTAGTTGACTACCTGCCCCTGATTGTGATGCCCCCTTTCATTTGTGTAGAAATGCTACTGAACTCAAGGTTCCATGTCGGTTTTAAAGTTCCAGTTGAGGGTTTAGAAAAATGTATTTTTAGATTTATGTTAACTTTCTGAATGTATTTTAAGGCCAAGGTGTCTTTCACCAGTGGGGCACCGCCCCAGCCGGGTCAAGCTCTACTCTCCCGGCATGTGTGGTAGTGTAGGGCATGTTGGTGCGGATGTAAGGGGTGAGGATAGGACAAGGAAGAGGCAGGAAAGATCGTGCGCGGTCCGTGGCACGTTTGTTACGGTACTGCTCCGGCATTCGCCTGAGGTTCATTGGAGAAACCACGGGAAACTACCAATCAGAGCAGCTGGCTTCTAGAATTCTCGTCCAGACAGCGACTGAATGCATACAAGCTGCACTAGCTGACAAGCATAGTGTCGAAAATCCTGCCACCGTCGGGACCCGAATCTTGGACCTCCCAGTCAGAGGGACTGCAGTTGCCCTGAACCATCTCTTCCGGTGATTACGCCCACGTGGGCATACACGTGCGTGTGTGGGTGAAGTATACGCGTTGCCTAAGAAATTGTGTCCACAGATTTTGAGCAATGAGAGCTCGTGTAGTATATTTGTTTCTCGGATACATCCAGGGGTGATAACTTAGTTCATTTAATACAGCTGCACTAAAGCCTACGGCGTCCTACAGTGTCTTGCTGTTAAGATTGGTGGTTCTGGTGGCGCGAAAGGATGTTCGCGCGAGAGCTAACTTGTGCAGTTTTGTGAACGCACGAAGTGCAATGTGTACGTTCACGCCACTGCGGTGCGGCCATTCCTTCCCTTACGGGCATCTATGGCCAATCCTGCAACATAAAAAAGAAAAAAACATCAAAAAGATATTAGCCAACTGGCGCGCGCATTGCGTGTGAGTGATTCAAAGCTGTTTCAAGTCTCATTTTGCTGTTTCAGATTTCTCTTGCTCCAGGAACTGCTTAGGTCGCTTATACTTCGCCCGTTTATCGGGATCGTATGAAGCGACCTCAGAAATGAATTTTCCGAGGCAGCTGCTTTTTCACAAAATTTAGCAGTAATGCTTTTTAGGTGATCTTTAAGCAGTGGCATTGAAATATTGCGATGCAAATCTCTTATAAGAGTGTACCCGGGGGCGCAGAGGGCGGCCCTTAGGCATTCATTTTGAACTACCTGCAGTTTATTTAAATAATTGGCTGCTGCAATACCCCAACTGGGGAATGCGTAGTTTATTTGCGGCCTAATAATTGCTTTATAAAGCGTGAGGCAGTTTGCCGTTGATAGTTTGCTTTGCTTGTGAAATAAGCATCGCAATCGGCCTCTGGTCTGCATAAGGAGGTTCCGACGGCCTTCTTCATTACATATAGTGACGTGTAAGCTCCCGATTGGAGAACTGTCACGGCTGGCCGAACCGCTGACGAAACGTCAAGTTCAACTGTGTGAAAACCGCAGTATACATCGGAGGGGCTGAGTTCCCGCAGTTGCCACGAGGCGTGGCTGCTAAGTACCCAGGCCGCCAGTTTAACCTATAGTTGAGATTCAGGAGGGGAAAAGAGCAGGAGTCTTTGGAAGACACACCTAGCTCGCCATCTTCACTGGACAGGCAAATATGGATATGATCGAGCAGTTCGTCCGGCCGGCGCACATAGGGGTATTTTGTAAGAAAAGCTTCCCAAAAGTCAAAATAAAAAAAATAACACGAGAAAATTAACACAATTTCCTATAAGTTAAATATATACTACGTCATATGATAGATATCTGTTAGTCTCAGACTAGTAGACTCCTTGTAGCATCAATCTAAAGCATTTGCTACTAGCAGTTCGGTCCCGTATTCGCTTCGCGAGAGCTTTCAAAGTTGACAAGTGGATTCGTGATGGATATTGAAGTTCCAAGTATGTACTCATTTGAGACTAATATTTGCATAATTTAAGACGTGAAGTATAATGCATTCAAATTTTGAGTTGGCTTTTATCAAACAGTGTTTTAGTTATAGTGTCAGGACGTGTCAAGCAAAAATTGTATAAAATTATATAACTATAGTTATAAGTTGTTCTAAAGTTCATATTCTAACCTTTAAAGAAGAAAAACTTCTCATATATTTCCACAATTTTAGTTTATGACACTTTATTTAAAGATCGGCGATGCGTAACACAATTCGTGAAATTTAGGAATATCGGTAAGATTTTTATTTGTTGTATATTCCGAAGCAAATGTTAACGGGATGACTAGAGGAAAACTTTACAGCTATATCAAGCAGTGTTATGAACGTTTAATTAGTAAGATTAAATATCTGGAGAATCATTTGTTGAAAATCACAAATTGTCCATCGGAATAAGTGAACGAATTTAAACGTAAACTACGTTTTTTCACGTCTGAATTCAAATAAAAATGAGTAGCTGCATTTAATATTCAAGAAAGATTTATAAACAATAATGAAATAAGGCTTATTGATGCTGTGAAATTACCAATGTGGGCTAAACAAAAGGCAAGTCGACCGAGAAAGGAATTCGGAAATTCAAGTGACAGCAGCAAATGACGCAAAACGCAAGAGTTACGGAAGCAAGTACCTGAGTCCACATTGACTTATGCTGCTCAAATGAGTTTAAGAGCTGCTGGTAAAATAGGTGCGTCTTCTGTTTGTGAAAGGGATGTCGAAATCTCCGAAAAGAGCGTCAAAATGCGTGAGGCAATAACAAACTTTCAGCAACGCGAAAAAAGATTATAAAGATAATGACGAAGAAGATGCTTGTTAGCACATCGGCGGACAAAATTGATTCAAATTTGGCGCCGTACTTTGAAACCTATCATAAAAAGTCCTTGTTGCTAATTAACAGCAAACAGCATTTTAAACGTCCCACGTCCGTCTCTCGTCTCCAAAAACGGCGCGTTTGCTTCCAGAGGGAAAGTGTGGATGTATTTGTGTCTCTCTAATACATTATTGCCGAAAGCGTCGGCAGCGCTCGTAGAATCAGGGAGCAAGTACCCGGGCGCTAGCCCCTCTGCCTGCTTCCCGCTCTACTAACATTTATAGATGTTTACATTTTCATTAATACACTAGTATGATGGAATGATACATATTGATATTACAATCGTTGATACATTGAATACTTTTATCTTTTCAGCTGTGCATGCATTATTCTATCCATATGACTATTCTATATCTAAATATACTAGTACTTAGCTATATATTCTCTAACACGCCCACCTACTACCTTCCACACGTGGTGAAGGCGTGATAGAATGAATGCTCGTGAAGCGAGCTTAAAATTCTCAGGAAGCAGATCTTTTGGGTATAAGAAAGGTCTGAACCCTTGACACAATGAATCAGATAAAATACGAATAAAATGAACATATATTCAATGAAAAACAGGATAATGCACTTTAAGTAGCTGGTCACTGAAAAAAACCAAAACAAGACAAAACAAAAAATAGACGTCACCTCAACTGCCTGAACACACTTTCACCAACTACAATTTACAATTTGCTCACTCCTTTCTGAGTTTTACCACTACCAAATTATTTTACTCTTTTAGCCTCTAGTTTTTCCGTGCACGGCTTTTAAAATGAATTTCACACTTGTTTCAAGGAATCCCGTTCACAGGTGCTAGCCTTGGGCTTCGCACTCACTATAACATTGAATAAAACGTAACATACACGTTACTAAATCTGATCCCTTTACATATCAGAGAAAGCAATTACTTTTAACACAATACAACAAACTGACTTTTCCAGATAATATCAACTGTACAACATATGAAAATCATGAATTATTTATGTAAAATTGTATAAGATATGGCCTCTTTGAATGAATTTAATGACACGTGCAGTAAATGAACTTGAAACTGCCACTCACCTTGTTCGAAATACTTCTCCCACCTATTCTAGACTTTTCACCCACTTTTAACACTAATTGTCTGTATTTACCGCTATCCTCTTTTCCCAACTGATCGCCGCATAAACGTTGCCAGTTCCTTTACCTCAACAGCTCCGCATCGCTCGCCTGTAGGTAACCTTGGGGATTTTCTGCCGCTCGCCCCGCGTTGCCACTCGTCTTCGCTTGCTGTCCCACGACGATAGCAGTTTCCTTCGCTCGAACACTGGACTCCGCTAAGCCTCCAATTTCCATACCCTTCTCCCGTTCCGGACCTCGCGGCTTCGCTCGGCTGCACTTGGTGTTCTTTCTCACCTACGCTTCGCTCTTCCTGGGGTCGTCCTTATTCTTCCGCGCCTCGTACAAGTTTGTTCGCACAATGTTGCTGAAGTTATGCTTAAATGCTCGGCCGACCTACCACACTTTAGGCATGTGTGGTCTCAGCGTGCAATATGAGATGCTGGATTTAGTTAATGTCCTTCTGCGCGAATTTTACAAATTTGAAATTATTTCGGCGTCAAACAGTCACTTCGCTTGCTCTCTCAAATATTGTGAATGCGACGAATGCTTGTGCACTCCATTTCTTAATTATCTCACTTTCGGAGATACGCTTCTCAAGCTAACTTTTAACTACCAAGTTAAAATAAACTCCTATGGTATCAAGTTACAACCGCCGTCGCTGCTGCAATCGAAGAGAGCTCAGTGTAGTCGCCGTCGCTTCTGCAGTCAAAGAGAGTTCCTCCGAGGCGCGCCGCGATACTTATGGTACTCGCGCCTGGGGAAATTTTTGGAGGGGTGAATATTCTCCTCCTTTCGTGACCTCCCGGAAAAACATTATTCACTAGTTCGGGCGTCATAGTTCGAAAAGCTGTGGGCAGATGGCGCGTTTACCAGCCATCGCTCCGCCGCGTACCCTAGTCCTCTCTGTTCGTGGGCTTCTTTTCGTAGCTGATGGTGGCGTTACGGGGTTGTCTAACCCGGCTGCTGGGTTCATAATGCTGCACGCGGCACCGTCCTCTGGGGAGAGGTGTCGCTTCCTCCGCTGTGCTCATATTCATCTTCTGCTGGGCCGTGCCGCCCGCAAGTTGCCCGGTTGCACGTTGGCGTAGTGCCCCGCCTCTTAGCCGCCGCGACGTCCCCTTTTGGTATTACGCCGGGCGGGGTTTCCACTATCTAGCTCGAGTGTTGTGGTGATTGATTTGGCCAGTTTTTGTATAGATTCAAAGAGCCTTGGTATATGAAGGAGACCAGGTAGTGTGTAGGGAAGGACCTGGACTCCGTGCTCAGTCTCTAATTTGTGGCGCGAGTACCACCACCTGGGGCAGGAGCTCAACAGATGTATGACTGATTGTGGTTCACCGCAATCGCACATGGGGGAGTCGGCGAGGCTTAGTTGGTGTAACTTTTTTTAAAGGCCCATGCCCTGTGATCATTTGCGCCAAAGCGGCGGTAGGTCGAAAGTGCTTGAGCTTGGCAAATGTGTTAATGTTGGGTATAAAAGTATACGTCGCCCTGCCTGTTGCCTCTTCCTGCCATCTACGCTGCCATATTTCATGAATTAGTCTTCTTATCGCCTTGTTAGATGTAGGGTTGGTCCCCGTAGTGATATTGTTGGTCGTCAGTCATGACCGTGAAATTGTCTTTCTTGAGGGCATATAGTGCTGCTCTCTCCTGCACGACCAGGTCTAATGGGACTCGTCCTGTGATAGCTTGTAGGGCTGCAGTTAATGCAGTCCTATATGCACCTAAGAGAGCCAGAAGGGCGGCCATTTGAGTTTTATTCAGTTTCTTCTTAATTAGTCTTTTTTGACTCTGCTGCCCAAGCGGAGGAACAGTAGGTAATTATTGGGAGGAACGCTCCCTTATATACTGTATAGAGTGCTTTTTGATTTATAAGTTTCCGATTACCGGCAACACGCCGTAGCTTCATAAACAGCGCCCTCGCCTTGCTGCAGACCTTCCTTACATGTCCTTTAAATCTGAGCTGCGGATCAAAAGTGACACCAAGGTATTCTTGGTTTTGTACTGCTCTTATCTTCATTCCTCGAATTGAGACGCCCGGCGACCTGTCTTAAGACGGGAGTTTTCTGCCTGGCGCTATTCGTATGTGATTGGTCATGGCCATGAAGGTCAACGTTTCTGCCGACACGCGCAGTTTCGCCTCATTGCACCAGGCAGCCACATGTTCCAGGGCATCCCTAGCTTTGATTTCAACTTCCGCACGGGACGCCCAGCGAAAATCGTGCGAGTAGGCGACCGCACAGATGTTATTGATTAGTGTTCTAAGTAGTTTGTCGTTTATGATGTTCCGAAAGATTGGACCAGATATGGACCCCTGTATGCAACCTCGGGTGAGATGGTGTTCCACCCGCGTGCCAGCTTCTTCATAGTAGACTACTCTGCCTTGAAAGAAACTTCTGTCAGTAGTATTTCTTCGACAATCTGCCAGTGGTCTTTCAGCTCCCGCCACAGGTATGGCCACCATGCGTTATCAAAGGTTCCTTCAATGTCCACGAACAAGGCGAAGATGTGTTTTGCATCTGAGCTTTTAATTATGTCTAGGAGTTCACCCACTGCAGCCTCCGTGGACCTGTTGGACCGAAACCCAAATTGGGATGTGGACAGGTCCCCTCTGACTCTCGCTTGTTCTTTCACTCTATGAATGAGCACTGTCCAGGGCCTTCCCGAGGACAGGTAATAGACATATTGGTCTGTTGGCCTATGGGTTTGACGCTGGTTTGTCCGTCTTCTTCTTAAGAAGTGCGACCTTCGCCATCTTCCAACTGCTGGGAAAGTAGTGGATTTTTAGGCACGAGTTGAACAGTTCTATGATCAAGTTTCTTATATACGGATATGCTTGATGTGGCATCTCTACGAGCATGTTGTCCGCGCCGAGTGCCTTCTTCCTCCGAAGCGAGGCAATTACATGTGCGAGCTCGTCTCTAGTGATTGGAGTGTGTGGCGGCTTCTCTGCGTGTCTAATCATTTCAGCTCTCACTCTGCTTTGGCTGTTTGTGTCTGTGCTTGGATCATCACTGGGAAGAAGAGTCTCAAGTAATCTTTGGCAGGAGACCTCCCAAGTGTGCGCCGGAGCGCTTTGTACGGTGACGGCCGCCAGGGCTTGCATTACTCTCGCTTCGTCCGCTGCTATTTTAGGAACGCCCCACGGGTCAGACTCCTTGACTACCTTCACATATTTCTGCCAAGATCTTTATAAATCGTATGTATGTCAACCAGCTTGGAAGGAAATTCAGGTTAGACTAGAAAAAACCAAATTATTTCGGCCGAAGCGATCACACTCACAAAATTCGAACAAGGAAACAAAATTCAGATATTGGGAAATTTTCCTTTTGTAACAACAATTAAAGATTTGAACAGTTTACCCGCCGCATTTTTCAAAGCTTTTCCTCTAAGTGTCCGAAGCTTTAGAAATAAGTTAGAACAATCTCAGAGTAATAGACATTAAATGTGTAGGTGCTGTGAAGTGCGCTGAAGTGCAGTGAAGTGCTAGTCAGTGTAATTCAAAGCAAAAACAGTGTAGTGTAGTCTAGTGTAGTGTAGTGTAGTGCAGTGCAGTTAAGTGTAGTGAACGCGATCAATGAATTAAAAAAAACATAGCCAAACTTATGTAGCTTGTATTAAATTTTAGCATCACCGACATATAATTATTGGATATCATGATAGAGTTGAAATATCTGTTATAATACTTAATATTAGTGATAGTATGATATTGTTATTTAACTGCCACCGGGTCATACCCAATTGCAGTTCAAATAAATGTATGTATGTATTGCTTTTTTCAAATTCTTATCTGCTTTCTGAGGGCATTTCTATGCCTCTTGAGGTTCTTTAGTGCAACTTCCGTTCCATTATCGCCTTTTCAGCGTATTTTTTGATATTTTTTCGCAAGCTCCTGACGCACCGCACCGTTTCGGCCAGCCGCATCGTCCACCAGGAGGCCACGTTTTTCTTTTTGATGGGGCAGGGTAGTATGGTCAGGTCGGCCGCGGCCATAAGCAAATCCATTAGGTTGGCAACTTGTTGGTCTATGTGATCTTTAGTCAACTCTGTAATTTCGTTTGTAAGTGTACGAGCTTTGTCTTGGACTAGCAGTTGGAAGCAGATCCAGTTCGCGTTCTTAGCCGGTATTTTTTCTCTTGTTGTTCCAGAGCTTCTTCCCGCAGCTACCATCGCGAGGTTGGGCCATGAAAAACGTGATTGCTCTGTGGTCACTTTCTATTACGTCTTGGTGAATCATCCAGGCCCGCAGACAGGGCGCCGCTTCGTCATTTACCAGGGTATTACTATGTTCGAACCTCTCTCTTGATAAGTAGAGTCGATTTAGAGTATCCTATGGAATGTTTGTAGCATTGAGGACTCGTTTACGTGATATAGACCAGTTCGTAAGCATATATCAAGGATATAGTCTCCTCTATCATCTATAATTTCGTTAAACTACTCGGTGGCTTTAGCGTTGGTGTCCGCGCCGACTATTATTTTGGTGTCTTTAGGGTAGGCCCCAAGGACATTCTCCAGCTTGTCGGCGACAGGCTGTATTTCTTCTGACGGCGCAAAATACGCCGAGACCGCCACTAGGGTGTTTCCACCGCGCTTTTTAATATCACAGACCGCAAAATCTCGACTCAAAAGGTTATCGATTGCTAATACCCGTACATCGGGGTTTGCAACAATTATTGCTGCTCTTGTGGGTGTATCAGAGATATCTTCAACGATGTGTAGGGAGCGGGATATGCAATTTACTCTCCAGTTGATAGTGTATGTCTCTTGTACCAGAATAACATCTGCCGGTTTTGGATTTTCTAGGAGCTTTTCAAGGCTCGCCATTGCTGCTCTACCTCTTCCTGTATTAACTTGAAGAAACTTAGTTTCCATAGTTCGTGATATCTCAATTTCTATAGCTCTTTTTAGTTCTGGGCAGTTCTCGGTGAACGCCGAGTGTCCTGCCTGCTTCCTGTTTGCTCGTATACAGCTGACGCATTTGTTTTGCGCCCCTTCGGCGCATTCCCCTTCGTGGGTCTCGGCGCATCGGCCGCAGATATTTTCTTCTTGACAGTGAGCCTTCCTATGTCCGAACCTTAGACATTCCAGGCATCTCATTGCCACGATATATGGGTCACAGACTTAGAATATGATAACCCCGTATATGCGTCTCTGTGTTTTAAAATGTTTCCACACACCTGGTGAGACGCGCAGCACCCAGCTGCGGTACCATTTGACTTCTCTATTGACCCATTTTAAGTGGGACTTTAATTTCGTCTAGCTCCTTTTCGGAGACATCGCCTTTATTGTTGTCACGGACCGTCGAATTTTCGTCTGTCCGGCTGGGATGCCGTGGACAATGATTTCGGTTAAGTATTTCGTACTGACCCCCTTTTCGAGAATTTTGGAAGGTTTTATTGCTTCCTTAATTTTGGTATTTGTACTCTGGTCACCGGTTTCTATGAGAAAGGTGCCTGTTTTCTGCACATAATGCGTCCGTTTAATTTTGGGGTGTGTCCCGCACATTAATTTATTTAACTCCACCATTATCTCTTTTTGATTCAGTTCCGTTCCCTATTTGGGGCGAATTGCGACAGTATTATCTGCGTGCGCAAGCTCAGGCGGCGGGGCTTCTTGACGTCGGACGTAGTCCTCACCTCTTGGCGGTCCGCCGTTTGTGGCGACATTTGCAGAGGTTCGATTGGTGAATATCATTGCGTTAAGCTTCTGTTTCATGGTTCCAACTCGTTCGCGGATGGTGTCGCGTACGTGCATAGTGATGTCGCGTACGTGCATAGTGATGTCGGGTGCGTGCATAGTGATGGAGTTATTTTGAATCGCCCTTGATCATCTTCGATTGGGTATCTTATCGATTTTTGAATGGTGTCCTTAACGGTCTCTTCAAGGGTCTCTGTGAAGTCCTCTATTTTCTCAGTAGTTGCGGCTTTAACAGCCTTCTTCATATCTTTCCGCGCTGCTTTTTTCGCTTTCTCATTGAGGCAGCTGGCGGTGATGCTGTCTTTGATGTATTCAAGAGCTTCTTGAATATCTGTCTTGTCTTGTGCTGCCAGTTTGACCTTGCTCCCGAGGGTAGCAAATGCTGCGCAACATTTGTCCAATGCCTTTTTTAGGCAGCATTCTTCTTCTATCCCCTCATTCTCAATCTCATAATCCCCTCTCTGCCGGCTCATTTTGGAGCCGTTGCCCAGCCCTGGACCTCGTGGAGGTGGGGCAGCCGCAATTCAACGAGTTCTTTCTCTTTCCGTTTCAGCACTACCAACGGGGTTTCGGATAGGATCTCGTCCTCAGAGTCCATCAGACAGTCGCTGGGTAAGCAGAAAATCGCCTGGGGGTTATCCCCGGGAATAATAGACTCGAACGGGGGCCCGCTCTGCACGCTGGTAGGTTCGACAAATACACAATAGAACACTGCGGCACCAGTGCCGCTTCTAGAGGGAAAGACAAAAACGTCTTTCGTGGGAAACTCTTTGGAAGGACAAACAGTTGAAGGGTTGAACGGCTTTTGTAGAAGCTCGCAAGATCCCGTCTGGTACCAGAGACACTGTAGAGTGTCAACATCCCGAGAATTAAAAGTTTTCCAAATGAATGCGCGATAGAATAGCATTATTTAAAAAGAAAGTGACCGGACACACAGTTTCGCGGTTACTCGCCTGCCTCGCGTGAGTATAACACCGTTAAGATGCTGCACGTATGTACCCTACCAACTATCAATTTAATTATGTAGCGTTGGTATTGCGAACTCAGCTGAGAAGCATAGCCACGCAAAAGCGTCCCCATTGCTGAGATTTCGAAGAAATACAACGACTATATGACGCCACGAGGGGTAATTGTTAGAGAACCTTACAGCCGTGCGTTTACACAAAAGATCGCCTCGTCAGTTAGACACCGTGCTAATTCCCATCTGGGCGGTATTGAAGAAATTAAATTTTGACTAGTGGTAGCAGTGTGTGTGTTTTGAGAGCGTACGAGGTGATAGACGAGCTGAAAGTGTATGTTGCACGAATTATGACAGAAAACAATCTTCTGTTTGTCCAAGGCCACATTGACAGCAAGGTAAAATTGGCAAACTTCTTCCATCATCAATATTTATCACGCTGAGATAAACTAATAGTTCTCGAATAATTGTCTTTCAGCATTTTCCCTTGTGGCAAGTTAGGAAGTGGGTAGCCACGCTTTGCGAGCAACCCAATCTATCATTCTGTTGCTCTCCCAAACAATTGCCTGAAGCTGCTTCAACAGCGTGCAGCGTCAACAATGATGATGACGAAGGAGAAGATGATGAAGATCAAAAAGATGGTAATGAAGATGTTGAATATAACGACTGGGAATATCGGGGATTAAGGAATTATATTCTAAGTAGACTAGTGCAACCCATTTAACCAGAACTATTTAGTAGTGTTTCTACTTACACCATGAAACACTACTAAATACTCCACATTAATAATTTGTGTTGTAAGCTTTTTTAAGTAGTAATTGTCTCTCACCAAAATATGTAACCTTGCACTTATTAACTAATTTTAAATAAATTCTAACTATGAAATAATTTTGTCCAGCTTTTTATACACAATACCCGTATGTGTGGCGTCCGTTTTTACATTGCTTATGGGCAGATCTTGCGAGCACTATAAAATGGTGCGGGTTAAGTTCCCCGAGTGACTTTCCCGTAATGCCGCGTTCATCTGGGCTTCTAAAGATGACGGGGGGGGGAGACATCCAAGAACTGAGTTTCGAGTGCAATATTGGGACGCGGACGCTTCCTTAAACATTTGTTGAGTAGCCGTGATGGCCATTTGCGCCGGTTTGCAAAGGCGGACCTCTCCCACGAGGCTGTTTGTGGTAAGTCAGGGGTGTCCATCTTGTGAGGCTTCAAGAGCCACAACAAATACCTTTAATATGGTTGTGGGCCAAATTTGCATTACTCCTCGGACGATCCACACCTGACTTCCCTGTTTTGTTGATCTCGGAAGTTTGTTGGCTACCCTGACTCGGGGAGGGGGGAATGGAACCATGCGTGATATCAGGCTGTACCATGCCTAACGCAGGGAAACAATAGAAGAAATCAACAACCTATTTTTACATTAAGGAGTGATGACACCCACAGCGCGCTAGGCGCGAAATGTCTCTCTGACATGGATGCAAGGAACGTACACTTTTGTCTAATAACTTTTCGAGGGTCACAATAAATGGCACTGTGGGGTGCCAGTTGGACAACCGTGGTGTAGGTGGTGGTGTGCATACACGCAGAAACTCGCACCCGCGGAGGCGCGCGAGTGGGAGTACCTATCGGGTACACCAGTTACAAAACACATTTTGAAATCCTTCTTCCGGTCTCGCCCTCCTCCTCCCGGCAAGTATCTCGCCGTCTAAAGCTTGAGTGGCTCCCCCAGACACTCCCGACGGCCTCTCACGCCTGCGACTGCCAGAAAAGAGGTCATTTGGGGCTCCCGCCTCGCCCATGGGTGCGGCGAGACGGGGAACTGCAGGTATAGAAAGATTACTATAAGAAGGGACCGCTTTGACAGCTACTGCTTGGACTCTGCTGGCAACATAAATACACGTTTATGTCCATGCGCTCATTTTGTCAGTGCGTTCGTTTACAGTTAGCTCGTTTGTAAATAGCTTCTATATCCCGGGCAATGCCATCGCCGTGTAACTTTCATTTATTTCCCGACCTGTCAAAGTGGTCCCTTCTTAGAGTAACTCCTCTATAGGTACACCAGCTTCTCTGGAGGCCGAAGAAGATGAAGGCGACTACCCAGTTGACGGCTACGCGGAGTCTGAGTGGCTGGAGGTCGCGTCTGACGAGGAGGACCCAGACGGCTTCTCTGCACTTGTGGTCCCCCGCTCTTGCCTTCGCGCTGTTCACCTCTCCGGAGGGGCCCTATTACTGCTGTTGGCAGCGGCCAAGCTGCCTAGCTCCCACTGCCCGCTGCCTAGCTCCCACACAGGGTGGCTACCCTCTGCCGGGTCCCCGGAACCACCGAAAGAAGACCAAATCTCTTCCTCCACCCATGGCCACCCCTGCGACAATGAGTTGCAGCTGGGGGTCAGTGGAGGCCAGCCTCGAGGACGGCCACAGACGCCAAAACAGCGCAGCGGTGGGTTCCTATGCCGCCGCGGGCGCAATGACCACTGACAAGGACTCGCCAGGAGGCGCCTTGATCACGTCCAAATTCCGGATACAGCTGTATAGGAATACCCTAGGCCTAAAAGGCCGCCTATGGAGCTTATACCAGGCGTCCGTACGCAGTGGCGGATCCAGGGGGCATGCCCCTCCCTAAAAGGCCTAGTTTTCGTTATCTTCATCTATTTGGCAAAATTGATTGAAATATTTAATAGAATTATATAATTATTTAAAAAATTGATTGAATAGTATCATGTATACACTACAAAAAGAATATACAATATAAAAATATGTTTATTATTTAACAAAAATCTATGATCCTCTCCCTCCAAAATGATCGCATGGATACGCCCCCTGACCGTACGGCGTTCAAAGCGTGATTTCGGACTTCCAGGCAGATCTTCCTCGGCCTTGGAGAGCCAAAATAGGACCTCTCCTTACTTCCTCCGGCCATGAACATGAGGCGTCTGCATCTGCAAGTCCTTGAACGCCTCTCGCCTGAACTACTCTAAACAATTCAAGTCAGCTGAACAGCACATACGTTTTGCCGCTCAGGCTTCCTGCATGGTGATTCCCCCACACGAGACAATTGCACGCGTATCGGGGCTGACTCCGGCTATGACAACTGCGACACAATCGAGAACTCCGGCAAGTCAATGATACTGCGGTCGGGGTGTGTGGAGCGTCCTGTACGAAAACCAGGTCGTTGCACAGGGAGGACTGCTAACCGCGTGGTCAGTAAGGACCACACCGCGATGGTTGTTGAGACCGCTCGTATAGAGATCTCAGCTTATTAGAGTAACAAATAGATGCACCTGCAAGCAAAGATATTTGCCGACCAGCGGCGGTTCGTGGCATTGTTGCATTGTGGCACATCAACCAGAAATGTCAGCCAATATCCCTTGACACGTAAACATTAAAAATAAATCAACGAGTGATCTATCTTCGAATGAGCTTCTTATGTACAAGCGTTAACAGACGGAGAGAGGCCCCAGCGACCGTCCGAGAGCTGACGTCATTGACAGAGTGATGTTTCAGCTACAACCGGATGTCCAGGCGTAGGTTTCAAGTCGAACTTCTTCTTAGTATTATCTCGTTCCACGGTGTTGCAAATGATTTCCTGCACGTGGAGCAGCACCTCTCAAGACCGTGATGGATTTCAGCCATTGATGTATATGAAATCAAGAAAATAGATGGCACAGTTGCGTATGCTGGTATGCCTCGTCAACGTGTTCTGTGTGAGCTGTTTTGAGGATGCAATGAATTACGAAGATTAGAAGTAGTCAAACGTCATTTATTACGTGTTTACACAAAGTATTAAAGGTGAAAGTACTCAAAATATTAATTTATCCATATAAAATTCCCCGAAATATGTAATAACATTTGTTTTGACGAAAACATTTATTTTTATGCAACTTAATCAACATATTTATATTTTAGTTGTTGTGCAATTTGGTATACGAAAACCATTGGGCAATTATTGACTTTCCACCGACCTTCAACCGCTGAAGATTAAAGGGGAAAAATATGTTTTTATCTGAAAGTCCGAGCCTTAGGAATGATGTATGTCTGCAACAACCTGGTTCGTGCGGCACCAGCCGCCAATGGCGCCGACAGTATCGCGCTGCGGTGATTTGTCGGAGTTGGGGATTTCGGCGAGTGGTGTGTGGAGACAGGGCGCTGCCATGGAGATATTTTCTTCCGATGATAAACAAAAAACAGAGAAAGAATTATCGCTGAGGCAATCTCGGGCAGCGCTACTTCCACCACATCGCGCGAGATGACCCTGTACCCTAACAGTACTGGGTCAATCTCCCCGCCTGCGGTTTGGTGGGCAGCGGATGGTCCCCGCCCCCTCGACTGAAACGGATTACAGTGCCGGCAGAGTATAAGTGACTCTGACTGTTCAGTGCGCTGGTGCTACACATTACATCACACACGGCCAACTTACATCACAGAAAAATTAAATCTCAAAATATTAATACTTACTGACAGTCTATTACACGTCTTGATTTTATGTTCATAATTTTCGCCAAATTCGAACCATATCGGTAACCATACCGCGTAAGATAGACTTCGTGTAAGTTAGATGAGCGGCAACTCTGAACCCTGGCTGTAAGAAAGTAAACAATTCCTCGCAAGCTGATTTCTTCAGAACAGGTCACATGACGTACCACAGCACGTGGCGAGAGAACTGTCAGAGTAACTTACATGCTGTAGGTACTGTAGTGAAAACGCCCCAGAGAGAAGCACCTCCGACCACAGAGTCACCACCCACAGTACCTGTGAGAAAACAACAGTGCGTGTTTCGTAGTGTTTCGCGAAAACCAAGTGTATATTTCTTAGTGTGTGGCGTTAAGTGTACATACGAGTAGCTTAGTTTACCAGCAGTGTTTAAGAGCCATGAAGATATTTTGAAAATTCCAGAAACTGATGTCAATAAATATAGTGTTATGTGTGTCCTCTCCCGCTTTGTTCCAGACGGAGACTGATGATAATAGCAACAACAGTATATTTAGAGTATAATATAAGGTAAGATAGTAAATAATATAAGTTTAGTACCCCCTCCCTCAATTGCATGTAAACCTAAAATAAAGAAAATAAAAAATATCTGTCTTTGGGCTGAACCTTCTCTCATGAAAGCACTTCACCTGGCAAGGTCTTCTCCTGAATCTTGCCGGAAAACATGCACTCGGTAGCGAGCGAAACATATCTTTTCAATAGTTGACTTTCGCTGTGTATCAAACCGATACAAAATGTGTCCCTTGTACCTGGCCACGTGTATCACGTGGCCACAACTACAGGGCCACGTGCAAACATTTGATACACAGCTCTAGTTTGGTACAAGAATTTGTCAATTTAGCTCTGGCAGTCAATTTAGCTAGGCAGTGTCCTGCTCAAGAAACCCCACAAGACACATACAGTTTTTACTTTGACAAAATAAATCATATCTAGACCCCCCTGCCCAACTCTTAGTTCTCATCCATTCTCCGACCCTTCTTTAGATGCTCTTACCTTATCCCCTAAACCTAATCCTTTTACTGCCTCTTCCATTATTCATTCCTCTCTACTTATCATCTCACCCCATCACTATTGTATCACGATTCTTCCTCCGACCAAGCACTTATGGTAAAAATGTTATAAATAAATAGCAACTACAGTCAGAAGCAGGTGAACAATATCCGTATAGCTATGTGCAAAAGATTCACATATGTATCATAATGTTCAATCTCTCTCAAATAAAATTGAATTTATCGAGGCAGCATTATAGTGCAATCTAAGTGTAATTTTGAACCAAAAATTCTCCAAATGCCTAGTTTTTGCAGAGATAGGGAATCAAATAAGGGCCCAAAAAATGCAGGTTCCTGTATTTACATTAGAATTGATATTGATTCTATCTTGTCAGAATTCAATATTGTGAAACGGGTGCCCACGTTCGTCCCACACGCCCACGGAACGTGCAAACAACGCGTCGTTTGCATCGTTTTTTGCGTCGGATAGATGAAAGAGTTCCTGTTCGATACCTTTACCGGACATCTTGTTCACCGTTTTCGATCTATCGAGTGCTTGTTTCAGTCGAACTTGAGAAGCGAGGCGAACTAAGCTCTTGCCCACGTCAGAAACCCAATCGCCCTCTCATTCGAGCACGTGGTGATGTTTAGATTATAATATTACATTATAAACACTGCAAGGGCCCCCTGGTTCCGTAATATCCGAGTGTGGCCCGAGGTCGAACGTGTCAACACAGCCCTCGCCCTCCGTCTTCTGTTTCTCGTCACAGCGCGCTGCCGCGGCTGCGCAGAAGAAAGTTCTTTCTTCTCGTTTCTAGAATAGCAAATATTCGCAGAAGAAACCTACACGAACGTGTTTCCTGATGTTTCTTGTATTATTACAGCAAGTTTCATGACATACATACCCGTACATTTTTTTGTAAGAAACGCAAATGTAATTTTGCTTCTAGCAGGCATGATTTCAATAATTTATTTACAACTAATGTGAAAGTGAAAAATATGGTTTTTGTAAGAAACGTACTTATTAAGTATTGAGGAGTAAGAAAAAACTAATTTCATAACTTTAATAGTAATCGAGAAATGTGCATTTCAAAATGGGATGAATTTATGACCGTCCGGGTGCTTATAAATCTCTCATTTTTGCGCGCGTTGTACACAATAATGGACAAGGAAATATCAAAATGTAGTATAATACATAAAGCATTGAACATTTTTCGGTTCATATGTGCTTGAATGAAACAAATCAGACAATTTTGAAAAATTGATTTTTGTCCCCTTTTTTCGCCTTTCAAACCACAGTGCGACGGCTGTAGACGTGGTGAGCAAGCGCGGCGCCATTCAAAAAGGTCGCGTCTCCATGACTGTTGCGCGCAATGCCCGTGGCATGGCGCGAGCCAGGTGACGTATCAGCGGTCAGACTGGGAGAGGGAGATGACATGCCGCTTCCCCTACGAGGGCGGAGACATAAAGACGGCGGGCAACCGAACATTCCTTCTGGTTCCGATTGCCGTTCGAGCAGCTACTTCGACCTAAAAATATCAGCGACAGATTAAGTATGAGTTTTTGGACGTCAGAGAGACGTATAGATAGTCACAAAGTTATTAGAATTTTGCTAGAGAAGAATTTGTCGTCTGTCGAAGACGGGAGAAAGTGATATGAATTAAATAGTTAAAAATGATTCAGTGGTCAGCAAAGAAGGGACGGTAATTTGCATGGTGAAGGCGCGGTTACTTTCGATTAGAGGCGCTAAGTAGACTGTGATATCTAGTGCGACGCGTACGCCCGAAGTAAGCAAATACGCAATTATTCAATCAGTTGCGACGTGCAAGTGACATTCGCATGCGGGTGTGAGCGAGACGACGGGGCAAGAAAGAAGCAGACGAGGACGTGAGGCGCCGTGAGAGGAAGAGGGAAAGAGACGGGAGTGGCGAAGGCGTCTAGGAATTGCCAGATGAGGACGTGAGGGGAAACGACACGCGCCGCAGACGAGAGCAGCTGGCAGCAAGGCCCTTCTAACATCGGCGCACAACCGCCACCGTGCGACGCCGTAGGGGGAACAAAAGCGCTGAAATCTAGGTCAACGCCCCGCGACCGAGGAGAACTTTAAAGGGGAACGTTAAAGGTAGAGATAAAATAGTGCACGGAGCTAGCAGAGAAACTAAAAATTTCTACCTTTTTAAGTAATTTGCCAATAGAATTTTATAAAATTGTGTTTGGTTCATGTTATTCACAGTGACGATACATTATTTAGAGTATTATGTAATTGTTCCAAGTTGATGTTAAATTTGTTTTGAGGGGGAAATTTCATCGAATTTAATTCCCAGGTTAAATATGCGAAAGAAATGAATGAAGGTTTCATGCTTTAATAGAGAAACGTACCATTGATTCTTGTTGTTCTGTGTATTTTTTATGTGTTCAGTGTTTCAGCTATTTAAAAGGGTTTCAGAATATTAAACCCAGTTTAATTAATTTATGTGTACTTGTTTGGATTTTCTCTCGACACCCAAGAAGATCTCATGACACTGAGGTATTACACAGCTCGCAAGAGCATGATATCTGCGAATTCCCGACAGGCGCCTAGGAATTGCTGGGCGGGGATGTTCGTCAGACTATATATACGGTTAAAATGTTTTTGAAATACAAGTCGTACATCTTACGACGCTCAAAATTATCCTACTTTGCAGCTACAGACCTCCCACAAAGTTAGAGATTGCTTCACTTCTTTTAGAAAATCTAGGGATCACTCTCAACAAAATTAGTAATCGCTCTGTTGGATCTATTGTGGAGATTTCAGCAATGATTTTCTGAGAGAATCTCGGAAAAACAGCCGTTTCTCAATTTATTATATTCTTTTATTTATATTACAGAGAATATACCTACAGGAGAACAGTTAATTACAAAAAGCGATAGTTCAAATCATAATTAACAAATCTTCGAGATTTGAAATAATAACGAATGGTCTAGGTTACATTGTCCACGATACTCAAAATCTTACAATTACCAGTATCTTTACCACTGACATATTAAATAATACACGCATGTGTACATTATTTACTAAAGGTAAAATAATATTATTTATGGACTACTTGTTGCAGGAAACATGGGTCGCAGTTTACGTTGTCGACACAAACGAAAAATATAATTTATTTTTCTCAAAGCTTTCATTTCCCTTAAACGCGTGCTTTCCTCTTAAAAGAGAAAATAAACATTGCAAAAAATAATAGATAAGTGATTCCCGGCGCGTCAACTTTTAAGTTCATTAGTCCTGTCAGTGTAGTCAATCTGTTCATCGCGGGAGGTGACGGTAATCTTCCCCCGCTGGCTGGCGAGATCCGACACTGACCTATTGTCGGAATAATATTTCTGTCAACTTGACAGCTGGCGGTGGGATAGAGCGATATTGACACATACTCAAGCGGTCAATTCACAACGGGACAATCGCCCAGTTTTTAACTAGTAGTAATAGTAGTAATATTTTAACTAGTAATAATATCTCTTGTAAATAGTAAAACTTTTTAACTTAAATCTCAAACTAAAATTTTTATTCATACTCACTGGTGAAGTTAGCACTTGTAAAATACATTTTAACGTAAGTCCATTCTAGGAGTATTAATATATAAACTACAATATATGTATTCTGAACTAAACATTCGGAACCTACCTCAATGCGACTGTACGGAGGTGGATAGGGGCGAAAGCCTAGGTGCCACCAATCTCTCACCAGCTCGACTGCCGCTTGCAGTCTCTATGTAGAGAGAACAATTAATAAACAACAATAAATACTCAAGCGGCAGCCACTTGGTCGTTCTTACCATGCAGCTATTCCTAGCTCCATGGTTCTCACTACAGATCAAAATCGTAGCAGCAGTAGCAAGAAACAAGTGCAAAGAAGCGACACACAAGAATGCACACACGATGCGTAACCAAAAAGTAATAGCGCTCATCAATTTTTAGTCGCTTCACGCTGTAAGATTTCACTATTTCTAAGCATCGGCAAATCTCAAGGCCAGAACCCCCGCTCCTTTGTAAGCCGCATGCTGGCAGGTAGACAGAAATATTATTCGGACAATACGTCGGTTTACGTGGATTTTCCTCAACCAGGTATCTCCTACTATCGGGGCACCGCCCCAGCCGGGACAAGTTCTAAGCTCTCGACTAGAGTTCCGAGAGGTGTAATAATATAGCGTATGAGAGTGTAAGTGTACAGAGATGGGATTCAGGAGGGGGAGCAAGAGGGGGAACTGCCCTCCCCCCAATGTTGGGACAGTATTTTATAAACATGTCATGTCGCGGATCTTCACATTTACATAAAAAACTATTTACTTTTTTCTGTATTTTGAGAAGAAATTTATTTATAATTAAGCGAAAAATAATTTTATTAAGCTGAGCAATTACGATACATTAATAAATTGATGAACTATAGGTCCGTACTAGAAAACGCGCGGGATAATGTACAGTGTTACTGTCAATATCCCGTATTAATAAACCATCTTTCAATTATATTGCTTTTAAACGTTATTTATTTAGAGAACTTAAGTTTCGCCTAAAATCATTAGTCACAACACTCCAATTAACCTATATTATGATTCAATAATTTCTTTCCATTACAAGTTTTCTAGCGTTCTTAAATATTTCAAATGTCGAAAAATAGGTGCTTCTCACGAAACAACCTTTCGTGTGTCCGCGGTGAGATGAAAATCATGTGTTTTTTCAGCCTTCCTTGTAATCCATGGAAGCATAGTCTGCACACTGAAAACTTTAGGCGTGTAGAAAAACGATTTTCTTTGTCTTCTAATTGTCCGGGCGAGCTCTACACGCCGCCGAAACCGGTCACCTCATTGAGTTCAACAAGACCCGGACAATTAGCTGCGAGGACCGTTGGTGGCCACGAGTCATTAAAGAGGCCCTAGAAATATCAAGGAGGCCCATTACCCTAAAGTGGGACGATGGTGTGCGCCTCAGCTCCACCTGGAAACGGGCTTTCACGACCCGCCAATCAGGTACCTCTCCAAGGGGACACCCCCCCCCCACGGTCGACCAGTGACGGTCGCCGATTGGCTGTTTTGTCCTTTGCCTCTCAGACGGCTCTCATAACATATTTTCGGCTCTTTTTATATTAATCCGCTTCAAAATGTCTCCCTCATTCTTTTGCCATCCTCCCCACGCATCCACCTGCCCCCCTTTCCCGCTACAGCTCGGTTCTTCATCCGCCAATCCCATACCATCTCCGGCTTCCTATTGGCCGATACCTAGACCAATCCTGGTCACCCCCTTGTCTTCCTTATAAGGCGGCCTCACGAGCCATTTGACAGCCATATTATCCTAACAAATTTCTGTAAATAAAACGAAGAACCCGAAGAGGCACTGTTTAGTTTTAAGTAGATTAAGATTAGTTTTAGTTAGTTTGTTTAAGTTACCGCCCTATCCAGCTCCAAAAACCGAAAGGTTGGAGCGTAATGTATCCCAGAATTTGAATAAATTCCCGCCTCGCCAGGGCTACTGGCGAGGGGAAAATGTAAAAAAAAAAAAAAAAAAAAAATGACAGCAGTACGCTCTGAGGAAGGCCACAATATGTTGGCCGAAACGTCAGCTACGACCAAACCGACGCGGCTTGTCCCGGACAGCCAAGAGACATACTCCGGTCGCGGAAGCCTACGTAATCATACCGTGTCACCGTTGTCCAGAAGAAGTCCCAAAAGCAGCCGAGTCGTCGAATATCCACTAGAGAGTTCTTTCGTTGCACAGGTCGTCGTCGTAGCCGATCTCCACTCTTCACTCCTCAAGTCACACGTCAGAACCCAGTCGCTAATACTGTCGCTCGCTATCTGTCCTGGCGTCGGGTCGGAGCCCTCTCATAGGCCGCTAGGGCTAGCGGCCCGCCGACTAGCTGCGGAGTAGAGGCGGTGGCGAGTCCCTACCCGCTTGACGGTCGCGCGCGGACAGCCCAGGCCGGCCCGCAACGGTCGCCTTCCTCTCCCGCCGAGGGCGGTAACGCCCCGCTGACGTCGTTCGGCGACGGCTCTTTCAAATGCGCGCGGGCGGTCACGACAGTTATGTTCCTACCTTAAACAATGATCTCAGAGAGTGGAAATACCTTACTGGAAATGGAATATTATGTACGCACCTTTCCGACTCTGCCAATTGCAGTGGAGTCCCTCAGGGATTGATTTTAACTCCTATTATCTTCGTACTATAAGTAAACGATATGCCCTCGACGATTCGAAACGGAAGAACAGTTCTCTTTGCGGAAGATACAAAAATTATTCGCAATACAGAAACCGTAAATAGTACAATATCAGATGTTTCAAATTGGTTTCGTAATAAAAAATTAAAGTAAATGAAAAAAGTTTTAATGCAGTTTTCCATTTCAAATAAACAGTTCTGTGCTCCATTGAAAATGAACGGTGTACCATTGACTGATGTTAAGGCAACAACATATTTAGGTCTCTCAATTCAGTCAAACCTTAAATGGAACGTCCGTTTAAATGAATTGAATACAAAATTAAGTTCATTACATGTTTTCAGAACTCGAAATAGAAAGAATTTGAAAAAATTCAGTCAGACTTCATACTGTTCATTGTGAATATTTCGCGAATGTTCATACCCGCTTGAGAAATAGCATAATATTCTGGGGAAATACATCTTACAGTACCCTGATTTTTAAATTACAAAAAGGAATTGTACGAATAATAACCAATACCCACCCACGTGATTCTTGTAAGCCTCTCTTCATTAATCTAGGAATTTTATCATTACCTTGTCTGTTGATTTACGAGTCAGTGGTTTTTGTCAAAAATGACTTGCTCAAGGGCGGGAATATATTTCCCGAAAACGCCGATGTCTATTACTATAACACTCGACGTAGAAATCATATTCATCAGGTGACAGTATCAACTGCTCATTACAAAAAATTCACATACAATACAGTACATTATTTTACAACACTTTGCCAGATGACATTAAACGATTAAATTCAATAGAAAAGTTTAAATCCCAAGTGAAATCGTTTCTGCTGCGTAAATATTTCTATACAATTAGAGACTATACTGAGCATCACAAGGAAAGTAACATTAATTTTAACAGTGATATTTAATGTATTATTTACTATTGGACTGTATAATTATAAACAATATGTAACAAGTATTGTATCGCGGCTTCTGGGTCAATGACCCCCATCTCGATCAGGTTTTTCGTCCAGTTTCCCGGATCCTTTGAGCAAATACTGAGATGGCCTCTTATTTTTCTTCTGGACATAAATGTAACTTCATTAACTGTGCACGTCTTCTAGAATTCGGTGGAAAATATTCATATTATCGTTCTCCATGTTGTCGCGGCAGAAAAATTATTCCTCGCCGAAGGACATGATGAGGAATAACAGCCCAAATTTATTGCTGATTTACCCTTAAAAATAGATTTTATTACATCTGAGCGAATACTTTAGTTAACAATCCTCGAAAAAACAACGCTCATTGTTTTTGTATTCAAAATTCAAGAAGTATATGACAAAGGGTATGATCTTTTCCAAATTTAAGAATCCCCTGTCCATCTGGCTCTAGTTGAAGTTTGACATTTTGAAAAACATTCTTGAAAATTTGGGGGTACTTTATATGAATACCCCCGGACATTTTCAACATTTTCTCAAAAACGGCTCCAAATATTTTTCTTTAAATTTCTTGTAAGAATAGACTAAAATACACTTAGAAAGGTTGCTTTGGTCCGATTTTCACGGTTAACTCTGAATTTTCGAAAATAGCAAAAAATTGAATTTTTTTTCAGTCTTCGTACAACTATAAAATTGAAGATTGAGGTTTTTCCTTCAAATGAAATGTTTTGTCCACAAATAATTCTTTCATAAAGGTCATGCACATTTTTTTGAAAGTGTTAGTAGTTTTCGTGCAATAGTGCGTGCAATATTTGCAATTTTAAAAACTATGCTACCTTTATAAGTATATTTGACTCAATTCTTACAATAAATTTATGAAAAAATTTGGAGCGGTTTTTGAGAAAATTTTGAAAATGTCCGGGACCTTAATGTAAAGTACCCCCAAATTTTAAAGAATATTTTTCAAAGTTTTAAAGCTTCAACTAGTTCCAGATGGACAGGGGTTTCTTCAATTTGGAAAAGATCGTACGTATAGTTTAGGAGCTAGTAGTGTTTTCAGGCGGACGGACGGATAGACGGACGGACGTTTTGCTTTCAATTGTTTTTTCGGCATCAAGGACCCACAAAACTGGGATTCTGGCTACACCATGTGTTAGTGGATTTTTTTCTCTTAATTTAGCAACTGGATTTATCCACTTTCTTTTTCCAGGTTCCGGCAATGAATTTTTTGATGTCAAAATTTTTTTTCGTGTAGCTTTACATAACTTTTGCTATACTACGTATATACGTACGTATACGAGAAAAAAGAAATGGTTTGCACTGTTCTTACAGCATTATACATAAATTTTCCTATAATACTATAAAGAATTGTATTGAGAAAGTAAAAATTAAATATTTTCTGAGATGTTTTGAAGATGCTCATGTGTTAATTAAAATTTAGAAATGTGTCAAAAATATGAATGTGCTTTTCCGGAACGAAGGTTGTTTCCTGTTACCTTCGATTATTAACGCCACTTTAATGAACAAACAAACGGATATAATATATAGGAACAATTTTATTCGATCAATTGCTTTAAATTGTACAAAATCTGAATTCGATTATTATTCTCTAGTTCTGTTAATTTTGTTTTGAATTGTAACAAATCACATTTCCAAAATAATTCAGCTTCTTAAAAATAACTCGTAGGATTGCGTCATTCGGCCTTTCAGTAGGGTCTCGCAACTTTTTCTCCTCCCAAAATAAAATATCACTTTTACCACTCGTATCGTAAATACCTGTTTTGATTATAAATAACTTAATTACACACTCTTGCTCCTCTTACAAAACTTGCTTATACGATGTTACGAACAGATATTCATATTTAGCGCTCTTGCACGATAAGCTTACCAACTTTACATTTCAAATGTCAAACTTGTTTCAGTTCTCAATGCAATTGATCTTTTTTTTGCAGGAATATGAGTAATATTATTACATTATATTAAACAAGTAAGAAATAAATTAATATAATTTGTGGGCGACATTTAATAGCGCCTTTAATGTGTAAATAAGGTATACTGAATTTCATTATTTGATTTCGTAGGGCTGTTATGTTTGTAGAATTTGTGGACACTTTTCAATTACAAGTTTTAAGGACCCACGTAAGGTTTTATGGTTGAATACCCATTTGGTGATAAGATTATTACTCTGTGAAGAAAACAGTGCAATTTTCAGTAACATATATTCATGTGTGTTTTAAATTTTTTAAGTTGCTGGCGAAGATTGACTCGACGGGTGTCACGAGTGTCTTGAGTCGTATCCAATGTATCCAATCGTATCTGGTGTCGCAGTTGTTCAAAGCTACTCGAAGTCAAACTTGTATGAAGTGTGAAGTTATTACTTGTATTTGAGACAGACGATACTTTGTCATGTAAAATATATTATCGCTTTAAAGTTTCTTTCTTAAATGCAACGTTTATTAGCATTAGTTATCAACCGTGTGCTATTACATCATCAGAAATATCACAGCGGATAAACAATACAGTCATGGTATTTGAATCAGTAGTGGCTGATATTTTGAACATTTATATCGGTGACTATGTGGAAAATTTGGACAGGTCACAACTGAAAATTGGAATATGGGGAGGTACATGTGAAATTATGATTTATTTGCCCCTCTTTTGCAGTAGTATCAGAATTGTTACTAACATTGTTCATATCATTCTTAAACATTTTAGAAATAGGAAATAAAAATATCATAATGTATATATAATTTTAGGGTGTGTATTGTTTCTTTTATTTTGCATGGGCAATTAATGTGGACATTATTTACAGGTGACGTTGTTTTACAAGATCTTGTTCTTAAAGCAAGTGTTTTGGATGGACTTGATTTACCTGTAAAGTGTACATTTGGGCATTTAGGTATGAATAGAACAATTAGCAATATAATGTTTTCCTTTTTATGTTTAATGTAATATAAATAAGTTGATTGGTAAAGTATATAAATGCAATATATGTAATACTTGTACATCATAATGCTAAAGAATTTGTCTAGTGTTAATTGATAATATTGTTTCAATTATGTGATGAATAAGATGTTATTACAGTCCAGTCATTACTAGTAGAAATGTGAGTAAATGAAAGTTGAGAGAGGATATATTTTGTTATTTCTTAATTATTTTGAAGTACTGCATTTTTATTATTTCCCCTAAGCTTTTTATTAGTGATAATGTGCCAAGTTAGATAAGAGGCGATGCTTTCAACGAGTGGTACTTGTTTCAGGACGGCTAGTTTTAAAAATTCCATGGAAGAATTTGTACAGTGCCCCTGTTATAGCAACAGTTGAGCGTCTTTTCCTTTTGGCAGTACCAGAACCAGAATGTCATGACCAGTCTGGTCAGAAAGCAAAACAAGCATTATTGCAAAGATTAGAAGTCGCTCGCTGTCTGAAGAAAGAAGCAGGTCTAGTTAATTTTATATTTGAAGATGAGCTTCCTCTTTGGTATTTTAACTCGTGTCTTAATGAAATGCAAAAATATTTTCAACAGATAAGGGAGATTCTTCAGATACTTTTGTAGAGAAGCTAGCTACACAAATAATAAAGAATATTCAAATTAAAATACAAGACATACATATCCGATATGAAGATTCAGTTACTAATCCAAAGTGCCCGTTTTCTATGGGTATTACACTTCACGACCTTTCTGTTCAATCCACTGACAAAAACTGGCGGGAAGGTATAGTACAGGATGCATCCACCATGATTTTCAAGGTATTGTCTTTAATTGATACATTTATGAAACATTTATTGGCTGATTATTATTATTATTATTATTATTATTATTATTATTATTATTTAAGTATCGAATTTCTAAATTCTCTGCGTTTGTTGTAGGTGTTAAATCTGAAAGGGCTTGCTGTGTATTGGAACTGTCAAAGTTCTATGTTTATGCAAAGCGAGAGTAAAATGGAAATGTTGAACTTTTTTCAGAAAGGAATATTTTGTGATGATAAACATCCAGAGAAATTTGCATACAGTAAGTATAAATGGCATATGGTGAATTTAAGCAATGGCTAATCTTTAGGGTTGAAATTTGGAGAATGGAATGAATAAATCCTCACACCAATAATTTTAATACCAAGTTTTGTCTATCTTCCAGTACTATATGCTGTTTTTAATTGTCTTAAGCTCTAAACATAGAAATAAAATGGTATACTTCAGGCTTAGAAATCCAAATGTAGGGCATAACGTATGTTCCACAGGAATAATTTACCAATGTTCTAACCTTTGTTTAATTGTCACACTATCATAACATGTTAAATACTCATTAATAAAGAAGTGAAGGTTGAAGTCTAGAACATGGTACAACCTAAGGAAATCTTTTAAACCTGCACTTTGCGCCACTCTGGCAAGGGGGAAATCCACGAACGAGAGGATGAGGGGTGGTTAGGCGAATATAATAATTAGTCCCCAACGTGACGTCATAAGTTAGGGGAGGCAATTTCACCCTAGGGTCTAGTCGAAGCTCCATTAGAAAGTGCCGCCCGTGATCATGGTGTGTCTTTGATAAACAAAGCTTTCATCGATCAAATTCGATGCAGCTGTTTGAATTTGAGGTTTTCTTATTAAGAGCTTTTGTATAAAAGTGAATTGGTAATTATGTGGTGGATTGACTCAAGGATATTTGTAGTAAACATGAGTGTCAAAGGCTCAAGCCTCGTCATGACTTGGATCTGGGCGAGCGAAGTGAGAAACCTTGCCTTTTAAAGTAATTTGGACATTAAAATGCGGCGAGACAAAGTGTATGAAGGGTGAGCCATGAAAATCGCCTATAGGTAATTTTTTTTATTTCTATCAGAGCGCTTAGCATAATTTGAGGGAGGGCTTTGGAGACTCCCCTCCTCTGTCCCCTCCCACCCCTTCCCCTCCTCTGTCCTTTCCCCTTTCCTTCCCATCCCTCTCCTCCCCCCCTGCTGCCACGCTTTTCTAATGTTCCTGCCATTGTTAAGAATCAATATAAAATTCAATAAATTATCGGTGGAACTTAAATGTCTGAACTCTACATTTATTGTGCTGCCTGAAGCCTGAAAATCCTGAATTGATGGTAGGAATTGAAGGATTGGCTTCATTGAATTGAAGGGGTTGGATGGATGGATGGATGGATGCAGGTTACTTGATTGATATATATGGGTAGTATTTAATTGTTATTTGTGTAAATATCTGAAATAATTGCAGAAATATAGTAAATTTAAATTGTATTCAGGTACTTTTGCAAGAACCTGTACATTTTTTTATTAATGAAAGACAGTATACGTTTGTAATTCAAATAGTGCGAAGTTATTTTGCAAGCAAATCAACCAAAATTATTGCTAACTTCTGTATCTTGGTTGTTTGGAGATGAACTCAGTTTATTTAATTTTCAAATGTTCAGTAAGAGCTTTTAAACTTCTATTGTACTCTTATGTAATTAATTAATTTATGCATTATTATTTATTTATGATGATGGCAGGTCATTAAAGAAGCCTTTATCATAATGGTGGAGGGCTTGCTTGAGGAAATTGTGTTGAAAACTAAGAAACAAGATTTTATTGATATGTCTGTGATAAAAAAAAAAAAAGTTGGTCAATGTAAATCATTGAGACCCAAGTGTGAAATGTTTAGGATTTTTTGAATTAATTGAAATGTGGTCTGAGAAAACGAATGTTTGTAGGTCTGGAAAAGTCAGGGAAATTGGTATATCAAATTTTATAAATAACAGTTGAGTATTCTGTTTCCTTTTTATTGCCTTTTGTATACCTATCATGTGGGTCAGAGCAGAAACAATAAAACTTTTTCCAAACCTTTGTAAGTATGAAGAATCATTTTTGAATAAGTATAAACTAAATTAGAAGTGAAATAATTTTTAAAAGCTGTAGTGATTATATTTTTTGATTCATAACAAGTCAAAATAAAAAATATAGTATATATTTCTTTTTATTATCATTATAACTGTAGAGACTTCGTCGTTGCACTTATCATAAGTGATTGATTTATTAAAACAAAATTTATGAAAAAAATATTAGAGCAAACTAAATCTTTTATTACACTTTTTTTTTTTTAATTTGTTGTGTCTACTTTGCCGCAATGCGTCTCCAAGCCCCTTGGGGGGCGTTGAGCGCTTTGCACTTCTCAGAGTAATCCTCCATTACTAACAGCGCTTTTTTTGGAGTAATCCTCCGTTAGTGTTATATCTCGTCGCAGTCGGTTGTCAAGAGGACTGTCAGATAGCATCTCCATGTACGCGCCTCCCACCGCACGCTCCTGCGTCACCACCCAGCGGCCAGAATTAGGAAGGAATAAGGATAGGGGTAGGGTTTAGGACACTTCACAGGGGTCACCTTGTGAAGCAGCCAAACTTGTTTTGTTCTAACAAATTTTACATGAGATTCGACGGGAATCGAACCCGGATCTCAGTGGTGAAAGGCTAGCGACTTTGCAATGAGCCACGAGTTCAGCTTTCACTTCCTTTTATTTGAACTTTTTGGTCATCATATCTGGTTCATGGAGTAAAATTTTATTTATTTAGCAACACAGGGTGGTTTGTGGTATTAAAGTAGTGTTGATCTGTGGATTTCCTTAAATCCAATAAGTTTTACGAAAAGAAGTTTATGAACATTCTTTTATTGGTGATAATTAGTATATGAAAAATAATAGTTTATGTTAGAACGAAGTGTCTTTTGAAAAAAATTTAGTGTCCTAAAATGGTTGTCTGATGTGGATTCAGATTTTGAGACCAAAACCATTTTCCAATTTAAAGTTGTGTTTCTCTTCAGGTTTTAATTTTTTTGTCATAGTTTTTATTATTTTATTTACATTGAGATTTCATTGTTGCTTTCAATTTTCTTGTATGTTCTTAATTTTTTTAGTCTCAGGCATTTATTTGCACTTGTCACCATCTTTTTTGTGTAATTTGCTTGCCAAAAATGTTTCTTTTAAATAAACCTTTAAAACTCTTATTAAAACTTCATCATACAGATTTCATTACATTATTAACCACCCTTATTTTCAGTTTTGGGACCTATCACTTCTGCAGCTCGGCTGCAATTGAATCCAAAACCTGAGAAAGGTGATAAGCCATTTGAATTTCCAAAAATTCTTTTGACTGTACTAATGGATACGTTGGCAGTAGGTTTGTATCTTTTTTTGCACAGTTTATTATTGTGTGATAATGACTTCATATGAATGGTGTTCGTATTGTGATGGTTTAATACTACCATATTTTTTTGAAAGCAGTGTTCTTTTCTGTTTTGGTTTTTCATTGAAACCCTAGTCATAGGTGTGGAGGAGAGATTGTGTAGCTCTTGTGTAGCAAGTGTAGCTCTTGTGTAGCAATGAGCATTTAAGCTGATTGACTTGTTTTATTACTGTAATCTTACAGTAATAAAGCAAGTCAAGTTACTTTTTAATGCATCTTGGGTAGATTTAGAAAATATCCATACAAATGTAGAAAATATCCTCTTATTTTCAGAGGAAATATGTTGAGAGTTGTATGAATTTTTGAAAAAATGGTCAAAGAGGGTATATTTTATTTTTCAGGTATTAGCCAAGAGCAGTACCACAGTCTTGTTGAGCTTCTTAATTTTTTTGATTTCTCCAATAAAATATCAGAATACCAGAAGTATAAGCCATCAATGCCTAAAAAAATGGGTTTCTATAAATATTGGTGAGTGAGTTTTATCATTTAATGTTTTTTGCTGAATGCTTTGCTAATTGATAAGGTATAATTTCATATATAGAATTATGTTTTATGTAATTTTTAAAGGAAAAGAAGACTGTATTATTTAATTTAATTTATTTCTCTTTCCACACTTCTGTACCAAATTTAGCAAGATAACTTACTCAAAATTATTTCTTTGTGCAGGTGGAAGTTTGCTAAAAATTGTATTTTAAGTCGACGATGGAGAGGTGTGAACTGGGAACAACTTCGGAGACATTGCATTACATGTCGAGATTATGCATCGTTATATATGCAGAAACTTCAAGCAGGAGGAACCATTCCAATTGATGTAGAAAATGAAGTTTGCAGATGTGAATCTGAACTGGATGTATTTAACATAATACGAATTCGACGTCAAGTAGAGGCAGAGGTGCAGTAACATTCTGGTTTTTGTATTCCTGATTGTGTCCCGTTTATATTCTTGAAGAGTGTTTCTAGGATATGTTTGATAGATTTTGAAAGAATTTCTCTGATGGCCTATAGGAAACCTGATCAAAGCGTATATTTGATTCTTTCATTTTGTGAATATCTGTACTGAACGTGCAGGTTTTGTGTATATTGGTGAACATAAGAATGAGCAAAGTAAACCTTTTTAATTTGACCCAACTCTATGCCACTGGCTCATATGCTACATGCCAATCTCTTATTCTCATCATATCCATTAGTCCTAAGCAGCCAGGTACATCCTCTTGGGTTTAGATCTCATCTTGTTTTTAAAAACTTTTATGTTTAACTGTTTTACTATTTTCCTTTTGAAAATCTCCTTTATAAAGCTCAAGGGACTGCTGCCTTGAAGTAAACCGTATGATTCCTAAACTCCAAAGTATGGTGCTAGGATAAGAGCTGGGATTTCAAAACTTCACTTGTACTATAATGGGGTGATGGAGAAGGCTATCTCCATTTGATGTTACCATCAAAATTGCCACTAGCTGACCAGATGTAAAATACCTAGAAGTATATAAAGATCAATTCAAATAATTGGACTCAAAATTTTACTTGCTGAAGAGTGAAACTAATATTTTATTATTTCTTTTAATCTTAAATATACATTATCGTAATGAAGGACAGGTATTATCATGAGTGTTTGCCCTGGTAGTCATTAAGTGACAGTTATTGGTTTTTTATAAGTATGAAGTTATTGTTTATTTGAAAGGAATTCTTGTGAAATCAGGTGGAGTGGTTGAAACAAAAAAGTCCTAAGGAACCTCAAACAAGTGGTTTGTCATCGTGGATTGGTAGCTGGTGGAGGGGAGCAGACACTAGTGCAAGTAATGAACTGACAGGTAATTGCCAGTGTGTAGAACAACAAATTGTTTTTGTGTTGTGATGATTTTATATCAAATTGAAAATTAAAAAATTGAATATTTCAGATAAGTTCAAACATGAGTTGACTGCTGAAGAGAGGTTAAAACTCTATCAAGCTATTGATTATGAGGAAAATGCTGATCCTGCACATTATCCGGAAGATTTTGTGGAACGCCAAGTTGTTTTCCACTTAGGAAAGCTAATTTTAAATATACAAGATAATAAATGTAGAGTTTTGTTGGCCAAATTAAGTGGAGTGTTTTCTTCATTGGAACAGCGACCTTCTGCTGGTGCTTTTAGGTAAACCAGTCACATTCTTGAATAAAATAATTACTTGAAATTAAAATGTTGTATTTAGAATATGAAGGTATCCATAACTGAAGGTAAAATTTGGGTGTGATAATTACACTTGTGCTGAGTTTGAGATCATAATTTTTGCAGTATAGTATTCAGATTCTCAGGTTTATTGAATCCAGTTAATTACAGGACTTAGGCATTTAAACAACCAAAGTAATTGTACTATCCTTATCTGTTCTTTACTAGAATCACAATAATTGGGAAGATTTTACACTGAGTAACTGTTGAGATTCTGTGAATTCCCAAAACCCTTGCTATTATGGCTCATTTTCAAGTGTGTTAATATCTAATTTTTATTATATGCAAACTATTAATCAAGGCTTCATGTTCTCATTTCGTGCCACCTTCAGATGACATCCTCCAAAATTATTTCTATTTGTTTATGCCAAAATATTGGATTCATATTATTATATTTTATTATATTATGTATTATATGACCTTTTATGTATTACATATGAACTTATTATTATGGATTGAACTCAAGTTCAAAATTAGGGTAATAAATTGTACATATCATAGGAATGGGAAATGCAGATATTCAGGAGATTCATTGCTTTAATTTTGTTTCTGCTAGCCACTAATGAAAAAATTTCAATAATTACTTATGTTTATTTAAAAAAATATGACAATGTATGATGTCAATTGTATTGAAATTTATTGATTTCTTGCATAGAATGTCACTGAAAATGTCTGAACTTGGTGCTTGGGGCATTGGAGATGAGGACACATCTCCTCATTTAGTAAAGTCTTTGACTTATTTGGAAGATGGATCAGAATCTGTCCTGATGAGACTTCTACTCGAAACAAATCCTATGGATAAGTCATGTGGCCGTAGGCTTCATATTCATGCATCTCCAGTACAACTTGTCTATGATGCTCACACATTTATGCGATTAGCTGCAATATTTGAAGGACCACAATCAGATATGCTTTTACAGTAAGTGTGTGTTTTTTATAATTTTTTCTTTGAACACTATTAGTGTATATTAATTATTGACATTGAAATTGAATCCTTAAATTTATTGTGTTACGGGAAGAGATAGCTCAGGGCATCTACTGAATTGCAGTCCTGATGGTGGCGGGATTTTTGACTCTAGCTTTTCAGCTAGGTTGAATTCAGTTGTCTGGAGAAGAATTCTAGAGGCTGGCTTCTCTGATTGATAGTTTTCCATGGTTTCTCCCATCAACACCAGGCAAATACTGGAGCAGTACTCTAATAAACGGGCCATGGACCGCATGATCTTTCCTACCTCTTTCTCTTCCTTGTCCTCTCCCCTTACACACACTTACACTAACATGCACTACACTACCACACATGTCGGGAGACCGGGTGGGTTCTTAGAGCTTGTCCCAGCTGGGGCAGTGGCCCGTTGGAGAGAGGATACCTGGTTGGGGAAAAACTCACTAGTTGGCGATAAGTCATCACCAGATTTCGCCACCCAGCGGGGAGAAGAATATCGCCACCTCCTGAGAAAGAAACATGCACTTACGGGACTAGTGACTGTAGTAGTTGATGCACTCAGAATCACTAACCATCATATATTGTGTTAGTAATGTTTATAGTGTTTTTCTATGTTTTACTTGTGTAATTAAAGACATTCATGGTTGGAGTCACTGAGCATCACTGCAGGTTGCTTCTTCTCCCTTTATTTTACATTTTTGAAATTTTTCTAGTTCTCAAATCGTGACACACAACTCCTCCAAACGAATTTCTCCCAACTTACGCACTTACATAAATTAAAAGCCGTTGTGAAGGAAGATGATAATATGGAACAAATTTTTCTAATATAGGAGTAAATGAAAATTTGTCCCTGCCCTTTTGTTATTCCTTTTCTCCTCTCCCAGCTTGTGAACATGTTTATGAACTGCCTATGAGAGCTCGCGTTGGAAGAGCACAATGTGGTCAGGTCTGACTTACATTGCTAAAACATTTATAAAATTTCAGTGTTGTAAGTGTTGGTTAGGGTAAGTGCTTGGAGGAGTAAACATTTTTCAGCTTGGTTTTATTGAGAGGGGGTGGGGGACACTGACATTGATTTGATGCCATCCAATTGTCAGTGTCAGATGACCAAGTTGAGCATTGTTTTAGTAGTTGCTATTTGGTACATATGTCTGCCGCTACATTACTTTGAAAAAATGTTGGACTATGAATTGTGAAAAGTATTGAAGGAGAACATTCATCATCAGTTTCTTTGAAAAAAGAAGTTTGCAAATTATTCATCAATGTTGAAGCATTGAAGAGACGAATGCTTATGCGCCCAGCTTCAAGTTGAACAGCTGAGTGTTTTATTAGTGCTCTGTGATAACTAAAGAAATTATGAACAAACATGTTATGATTTTTGTGAGGGTGTAATTTGGTATGCCCTTATAAAGGAATAGGCATAAAGTGTAAATGTGGAAAACTTTGATAGGATGCAGTGAAACTCTTATATTTATTGTGTAATGTTATCATTAAAGGCCATTTCATATAGTGTAGCCATACAGTGGTAGCCAATCTGCAAAAAAAAATGTGCATGTGACTTTTATTCCAGTAAGGAATGAGTGCTTCTTAAAGGGCGAGGGGATGTGAAAGGCAGTGTCAAGTAATTCAATGGGTTTTCATGGGAAAACTGATATATACAATTTTCAGCAATTGATTTTAATCATTCCCACTTCGTTTTGTACTGCCCAGTTGTCTCCATTTATGGAGAATGCACTTAAATGAAAGAATAATGTAAGTCAGGGAGTAATAAATATTTTGTTTGTTACTGCAACTTTTCTTATTATACGTATATTATTATCTTTTCAAACCTTTATATTTTCATATTTCTATTAGGTTGCAGGCAGCTGCTGGAGCCCAATTGTCTGAGATGTCTGCTCTTGGTCTTCAGTATGCCATTGAGCATCATGTAATGACAGAAGTGGAGATAGATTTAAAATCTTCATATGTTTTAATTCCATATGAAGGTTGTTATGCTGGGTAAGCCTTTTTGTTGAGAAAATGCACAATTTCTGCTATATGGTTTCCTCTAATCATTTTGGGGTTTTGAAGAACAATTCTTTAGAATCCCTTCCCTGGTATTTCATAACTTATATATTGAATTGTCAAATGGTTAAATAAATTGCTCATTAACTGCAACAGTGGAGTACTTCAAAATTGTTCAGAAATGAGTTTTTAGCGAGAAGATAAAGGATTTTTTTGAGATATTTTTGAGACCCACCTGTGCTTTGCCAATTTATTGTGAGACAACCCTTGTAGTAATGTTTGCACTACAGCTTTTCTTATGGGAACTTTACATTTCAAGCATATCTCCTGCAAAACAAGCTTTTTTGAATTTTGCCACTGTTGCAGCAAATGAGTGAAAGGATGATGAGAAATTTCAGTGGAAGTTCTTTTCCAACATTGACTAATTGTCAAACTTCATTGGTGCTAAAGGATGTGTGATATTGTGTAGGTATAACTGTTAACTTGCATTTTTAAAGAAATTATTTTTACTGAATTTTGACCAGAGCTTAGTATTGCAGACAAGTGTATTAGATCCTTATTTCACATTTCTATTAACGGAGTAGAATGACACTTTGGTTAGAATTTCAAATTAAAATAATAATATTTGGCAGGCCTGGTGATCTGAGAGATGTACTAGTTGTAAACCTGGGTCAACTAAGTGTGCTGACTCTTCCTCGTGATGTGGCTTCAAATCCTAGGCTACTTCACCAGCGAGGTCTTTCAGCAGAGTCTATTGTTGCAACAATGCGAGAAGAAAGTTATGATAGGTTTTCAATGGAGCTGAAGAATGTTCAAGTTGGTTTTAAAAATTATTTTGTTACTGTGTTGTTACATAAGTCAATCATTTTGTAGTTTATTAAATTATTTAAACATCTTTTTTGGAATTGAAATGGCCATTTTTATAGGTATTGTTTGCGTTATCTGGTGAGGATTGGGAAGGTGCATTACACAATCACAGTTCTAGTTATATGCATCTTGTGGAACCTATTTCTTTTTCTTGTCAAGTGGATAAGTGTCTTGTTCAGAATGATCCCTCTCTTCCCAATTTGAAAATTGTAGGAAATCTATCTACAGTGTCATTCATTATTGAAGGTAAGAAATATAAGATTTCAATTACTTAGTTGGAAATATTAATTATTATTAAATATTAATTACTAATCTTTTAGTTTAATAATTCCATTTTTTTTCATTAGATAACAGAATGATTCACTTGATAAAGTTGTATGAAAGTATACCATTCTCAGAAACTCATGAAAATTTAGAGGTAAACTATTCCCAATGTTTCCAATTTGATATACAATTTTTGTTCTGCATTTTTATTCAGAGATGAAATGTGTGATGTTTCAGGTTTTGAATTCAGAAATATTCTCCACTAACTCCGTTAATGAAATGTTGGAGAGTGGCGATTCTATCTCTTCTATCAACTCAGAAATGGTGCCCAATTCTGTGAAATTAGATCTCAAGTTTGTCATGGAAGGTGAATTATTTTTGCTTTGTTCTCAAATGCTGACAAATAATTCTCTGCTGTTGAAAATAACATTCATGAATTAAGTGAATGAAGAGATTGTTTCTTCCATTCTACCCTTTTCAGAGAATATTTTTAAAGAACATGCTTAATTGTATAAGCTGTATCGGGATGAATTGAGAGAGTATTTCAGAGTGGGAGGACCAATATCAGTTCTGACTTCTCCTAAATATATTTGAATAATAAGGTTTCTAATTGTTAGCTTGAAAATAAAAAATGTAGGAGTATATTTATCACAAGCCAATTGGTTCAGATGTAATGGTTTCCCTCTATGTAGTTATTTAGAATAAATTGAGTTAAAAAGGAAGTGTGTGTGCGTGTTTGTGTGTTGGAGGGAGGGGAGGGGAGACTGCCAAATCCCCTTGTCTCCCTGGTTCACTGATATATGAATACATTTTCACAAAGTCTGTTGTTTGTTATGACTGCGTTGATTTTTGTTTAAGAAACAACCCTTCTTATCAAAGAGCAGGAAAGTAAATACTTGTTTCTGCAATATTGTGTTCACTTGAATAAAATTGTAGTTGTTGAACTATTTGCAGATAATGTAGAGTTAAATACAGTCTTAAACTTGTTTTTTAACGTGGTATCTGAGAGTATTATCTTCAAGATGGAATAAGGCACGGCTTTTTGCATCTTTCTTGGTCCTGACGCAAGATGTTGCATGATCGCGACCATATCAAGCAGTGTTGCAGATCAAGCAACTCTAGCGGCAGGACTGAGAAAGTCACCAAAAGTCATACCATATTCCATCTTGGAGATACTACCCTCAGATGCTTCGTTGGAAAAATCCAAGTATAGTAAAAGTAAAGTACAGTAGTTACCCATGTTACGGGGTAAATTTTGGGCTTTCTTACAGAATTTTCTCAAAGATAAAGATAAATTTATTTAAACTGCAATTGGGTGTAACCCGGTGGCAGTTAATTACATAAATAAGATAATAAATGTCATGCAAAAATATAATAAGGAAAAATAATATAATAATGGAGTATATCTAAAGCCATACTGAGTATTTATACAATAAAAACCGCACTGCACTATCCGTCACTTCACTTCACTCGAACACTAAAAACATTTCCTTCATTATTTCTCTGCTCTACACTGCACGACACCTCACTTTACTGTGTAACTTAATATTCTTAGTTAACTACGTCATAAATTTCAAAATACCCTAAATTAATTTCCTAAACTGTTGAACACTTCAAGGAAAGGGTTCAAAGGTTTTTCAGGCAATCTATTCCAATCCCTTATCATTGAATTTGTGAAAGAGAATTTCTCGACATCCATTGTCTGCGGTCTTAAATTTATTTTGTGCCTGTGATCCACTCTACTGATGTACATAGGAATATTTAGCTGCCGTTTAATTTCTTTCCTAACTGGATGACCGCTATAAGCTTTATACAAAGCACAAAGTCTTGCCAATGTTTGCCTGTTTTTGAGTGAATCCCACCCTGCCATTTTCTTGTCCCTGAAAGTAAATTTAGCTGCTCTATGCTGAATCCTTTCCAAATCCTTACTCTGCATAATTATGTGCGGATCCCAACATATTGCTCCATATTCCATTATCGGACAAACAAGTGATAAATAACCAATTTCCTTCGCGTTTACTGTACTCTTTTTTAAGATGCGCATTACAAAATGAAGAGATCTCCACGCTTTCCCTACAACAAAATCTACGTGACTTTTCTAGCTTAATTTACTATCGAAATGGATACCTAGGTACTCGTACAAAGAAACTCTCAGAATAATGTCGTTACGTAAACAGTAATTTGTTACGCTGTAATTATGACCTCTGCCAAAAGTGATGGATTTGCTTTTACAGCTATTTGTGGTCATGCTATTATTTTCCGCCCAGTAATATAACGCATTAAGATCCCATTGCAGCATATTTTCATCGTCATTCGAATTTATAATGAAATATATTATGCAATCGTCTGCAAATAGCCAAACATTTAAAATCAATTGCGCTGGCAAATCATTAACGAACGCGAGAAATAGAAGTCCAATTACACTCCCTTGCGATATTCCTGATGTAATGCTTGCACAGGAAGATAACTCTTGCCCAATTCGGACTTTCTGATTCCTATCTCGCAGAAACTTGCTAATCCACTCCACCACCCTGGGATCGATGCCTGAATTCATTAATTTCTGAACACATTGATTGTGTGGAACAACATCGAACGCTTTGGCAAAATCTATAACTACTGCATCGACTCTCCTGCCCGCGGCAATTTCATCTGCTAGATCCTGAAATAACGTGACTACCTGACTTTCACATAAATAACCATTCCTAAATCCGTGTTGGCCATGATAGAGCTATTTTTTGATTTCCCATTCTCGCTTAATGTAACTCGCAACTAGATGCTCCATAAGTTTGCAGACCACTGATGTGAGACTTGCCGGCCTATAATTACTTAGTATAGTTTTGTCCCCACTTTTAAAGATTGGTACTAGAAAAGCTAATTTCCAATCTTCAGGTACTTTTGAATTGTTCATGGACACGTGAACTATTCTAATCAAGTACGGTAATATTGCCTCTCCTCCTAGTTTAATTATGTCCGTAGAAATGTCATCTGGGCCCCTTGACTTACCATTTTTCATAGATGTTACTTTATTCCGTAGAACATTCACTTCAATATGAAACTGATTTGTAACCAAAGAACTTTGAATTAGTGGATGGTTTGTATTATTTTTGATAATCGAACTGAAATACTTATTAAATGCGTTAGCTTTTGCCCGATCGTCTGTGATGAGTCTGTTTCCATGTTCACGAACAACTGGATATCCCCTTTGTTTCCCTTTCTTCTACGAACATATTTGTAAAATCCTGACCAGTTATTTCCCTTTGCATCTAGAATATTCTTTAAATACGCCTCATGAGCAATTTTCTTTTCTCGCTCTAATTCTTTTGAACAATTTCGAAAAATATTCAAACGCTGGGTACTGTGTTTTCTGTTTCTAAATGCTTTTCTTGTTATCCTCTTCATTTGCCTAATTTTTGAATTGTAATATTCTGGATCTGGATTATTTTTTAGAATTTTGCATGGTACAAACTTTTGCAAAGCTTTGTCTATAATATCTTTAAACATGCACCATGTTTCTTCCATACCTCCTTCTGTTTTCAGAAAGGGTTGTATTGTTCTTTAAGAAAGTCATGAAGTCCCTATACATTTGCTTTCTTGAACTAATGCACTTTCATTCCTGTCGTTATACCTTTCCTTGAAATATTTTCATCTAAGTCAAGAAGAACCGCTTGGTGATCACTAATTCCCTCAATAACTTTACCTAATTAGGCCGAAAGAACATGTCATATTTTGTAAACATTGAAAATCGCGTCCTGCCACGCCGCGTTCCTTACTACCTGGGCTAATCCCCTATCCCAAACTAGTGTGTTAACAAGTGTTTGGACTTTTCCCTCGCTCATGGCTCCCTCCCAGTTTGCGTTAGAAATATTTAAGTCTCCTCCTATAACAATAAGATGACCATTTTCATTTCCTGTTTCTATGATATCTTCCAAAATTTTGTAGCGGTCACCCGGTGGCCTATAGCATGCAATGTATTCAAATTAAAATACCTCATCTCAGGTGTATTGATTGCGATGTTTGTATTTATTTCAGGAGTAACAGCATCTTTCTTTAGAACACCATTTTTGGGCAAAACTCTATTAAAAGATTATAAATCTGAGAAAATGTTAGAGTTACAAGCTCTGCATTTAGGATTCTCTCTAATGCAGCGAACTTCTGATATATCAGTGACTGCTACGTTGGGAGGCATTTCCCTCAATTACTCAGGCAAAGAAGGAACTTTGAAGCTCTTGGATCCCTCCAGCCATGTGCCAGACAAAAGAAAAGAAACTGATATGTTAACCATCAAGTACAGAACTGTAAGTCAATATGAAATATATTAAGCAATAACATACCCTTAAATAATATGTAGGATTAATAGAAATTGGTAAATAATATGATTAGCTTGTACAAATATACAGTAACATCAGATCTATTGTAACCATTTAACTTATGAGAATTTGAAGCCAATTTATTTTTAATTGAATAATTTCTACCCACATTCTTAGAAACAATGGGCAGATAATTAAATTACTCCATAATTTCCTTGAAATTTGCATTTAATGGACTACATTCTGATAATTTGTTGCCAATATCTTATTTTTTAAAACCAAAGTTGAGAAAATTAGCATAAAATGTAGAAGCATTTTCAACTAATTTGATTTTCCAAGATAGATCTGAATGATGTTGCGACCTCTGGAATTAGAAATGTATGTTTTTATTTTTGAGACTATTTTACATTAAACCTTAATGATATTTTCAAAATTTTCTCAAAGTTCTAAAAAATTTTATACTTTTCCTTCTCAAACGGAGCAATTTATGCTTTTAAAAATGGCGCAGATTGATTTTCATTAAAATCACCAAATCTTTAAAAATTCCAGAAGTTAAATTTTTTGACATATCCTGTTTATGGTGTTTACGACACGCAGCATTCAACATGTTGTGTTTACAACATGCGGGAGAATATGCAGTGGAATATGTGTTGAACATGTGAGGAAACATGTAGAGGATCTTACGGGGAACATGCAAGGAATAATTTGGAGTTGTGTGGGAATCGGCAGTGATATATGCAAGAAACAGGTACTGAGGTAAATATGCTGGGAGAATGCAAGAATGTGAGGAACTTGCAGGAATCATTGAAGGCAGTATGCAGACATGTTGGAAACGTACAGAAAATTAATGAGGAATATTTAGGGGAAAATGCATGAGGCATGTCAAACCCAAGTTATGTTTTTTTAAGCAATATGTTACAAAATGAAACTCTTTTGAACCTTCTTTGTGCTTTTGGAGATTTACCCCTTCTAGATCAAACTTTGCATGGGTGGTCTGAATTGACTAGAACCTTGAAATCTACGTGAAATTAAATTATTGCATCTTTAAGCCCATCGTAATGGATCTATAATGCTTTCACAAACAGTTCAGGGGCTGCCCATCTGAAGTTGGGATTCAGTGAGAAGCTAGTTTCTCTTTTAAAAAACAATGATTTACTAAGTGCACATTGTTCACACAGTTCCAGCTGGTTATAATTTTTCTCATTTATCATGTTTGTTTTTAATTAGGTTGATAGAGCAGAGAATAGCAATGTAGGAGAAGATCAAGTGAAACAATTCCTTGAGGCTGATTTTTCCTATCTTACTGTGCTGTTGCACCATGAAATCTTATTGACATTGCTGGATTATGGACAGATTTTCAGCCAGTGTATGGAATCTCCCTCCACTGTATCTCATAGGCCTCGTTCACCTCAAATAGGTTCTCAGCAGAAAACTGCAAGCCCATGTGAGTGAACAGACTTATTTTATTACCAATTATCTCATTTAGTTGGAAAGTATATGTGAAAATAACCCTTTGAGTTTTAAGAATATAATATGTAAAAAGTATTTTTCTTTTTTCATGTGGAAACAAATGCAGTATAATTTTTCTTTCTGTTCACACACATGTTATTTGATCCTCAATATGTAGTATGGTATTTTTTTTAATAAAGTTCTTTCTTTCTTTTTTTGAAATTTAGTGGTAAAATTTCAAAAGAATGGTAAAAGGAAAACTGGATCCAGTATGAAAGTTTCTGCTCGTCTTCATGCATTTAATATATCTTTACTGCAGCAGCAGCAGCCCATAGCTCATTTTATGGTGGCAGGAATGGAAGCCGATGCAGTTATGAATAAAACTTCCACATCGATTTCAGCTCGATTACGTAATGTGTGTCTGTTGGATCCTAACCCATTAACATCACATAATAAGGTAGGTGTTTATGTCATTATTCGTATGGACAGTTTTCTCTTTACTTGCCAATGAGTTTTTGTAAAAAGAACTTGTGAATCTCATTTTTATTGTATTATGGCAGACTTTTGTATTTATGTTGTTTAATAATGAATAACAGCAGTTGTCAACCAGTGGTTTGCGAACCACTAGTTTATCCCCGAGTCCACAAAAAATATGATCATTATTTGCATTTATTGTTGTACTAATGATTAAGCCAAAAATCCACAAACGTATTTCAAACAAGTGGGTACAAATATTTCAATAAAATTTTTAATACTTGAATAAGCTTCAATTATTTTGTGATAATAGATTTAATATTAATAATTTTGTTTCAGTTAAAAAAGATTTATAGATTTTCTTATTATTAAATTTGTATTTATGATTTTCTCATAATTAAATTAGTGATTTCAATTATGTTACATTTTATAGTTGTAAAAGTGTTCTCTAATCATTTTAAAAACGCAACTTAGTGGTCTGGGGTGGAGTATTTAACAGTGGTCTGAGAGACCTGAAAGGTTGGTGACTGCGGACCTAAAACTTAGAAGAATGGAAATAGATTTTAAATAATTGATTAATATCTTATCTTCAGATTGTGTCTATTTTGGGGAAAGAAGCTTTGTCATTGGAAGTGGTAATGTTTAACCAGCTGAACAAAGGACCCAAGAGTGCTATTAGCATGTCTATCAAAGCTCATCTAACAAGGAGTCGTATTGTGTTTTTGAATAGTTTCACCCAAGTTGTAATGGTAAGTGGGTAGTAAAACAAAATTCTTTCATTCATTTAATTACATAAAATTTTACTTATCAAAATTACAAAAGTATATTAACACTCTGTCACTCATGCCGTTGGATAGAATCAAACAGAAGTTTCTTTTCTATTTAAGGAAGGAATGTTAGCCTTCCAAAATAAAAATAATGCTTCTATTTCTCTGACAGTATCTGAGAAGGGTAACGATAAACTTCTTATCTCTCTTGTACACTGTTTCGCCATACCATGAAGTAAAATCGTTGTGCCTGTTTGACAGAACCCAACATGTAGGTACTGGCGTATGGAACAGTGTTTCTTCATAGTTGATCAAAATAATATTTTTTCTGCAATACGAGAGAGTTTAATACTTCAAATGCTGTGTTTTTTTGTTTCTCTTATTTACTGTGCAAAAACATAAACATTAGAAGAGGTAGAAATCTAAATAATGTGAGTGTTGCACGTAGTCCAATACGTGAGTATTCATGCTACAAATGGCAAGGTGAGTGACAGAAATGTAAAAAAGTTTCAAATATGGTTTGTAATTATTTCTTTCTTTTCATGGTGTATTGAGTTATAATATAAGCACAGATAAATAAGAAAAATATATTAATGGTATTAATAAAGAAAAAACTTCATAATGGGTGTGTTGGACAGAGCCCAATGCATGGGCACTTACGTTATGAATGGCCTTGCAAGTGACAGAATGTTAAACTGGGTCCCTGAATTTCTTGCTTATTTAAATGTTTTGAAAATGAAGTTAAAACAGCATAATTTTATTATAATTTATGCATTTTAGGGATAGCTTCTTAGAAAATCTGATATTGTTAAATGGTAACCACTACTGCGCTTATCATCATTGCCTCATTTTCATTGTTATAAATATTTTTACTGTTGTTGTAAAGTAGAATATGCATGGTAGTAACTAAAATTCTATAATATTTCTAGAAAAAACATTTAAGAGATATTTTGTGTATTTTTTTAATATTTTATTAATTTTTTTTCTAATGAGTGGGATCCCTCTGGGGAGGGAAATCCCTAAGCAACTGCTTATTTTGCAACAGGCTGCCCACAGCTCGGGGATAGCAACTTGTTCAATGTGAATTTAGTACATCACGAACTGCCAAAAATGGATATGTGACCATTTGTCGTTACAGTTATAGTCGCTACAGTCATTAATGACTGTAGTATTCCCAAGCATAAGTTAAAACTTGCATTTCCTGCTGGATGCCAAAAGAAAGTTCACAAAAACTTGAGAACTTGTTCACAAGAATATAACTGCAAGAACTGCCAGCTATCAGTAAGGCATGGGCTGCCTCTGCATCTCAATAGAAAGAGTACTGCGTCTCTGAGTAAATAAATTTGTTACCCACTTATGAATTCACTGTACATGGAGTAATCATTTACATCATAAGTTTCTTTTACATGCTGCAGTCACTACACTACTATGGCACCTCCAAAATTTTTAGAAATCTATGAAATGCATTCACAAGATCAGGACAAAATCTGGCCTCATATTTTTTCTGTAGATAAATATTCACTATTTCTTTATGCTGGGAAAAATTAGCTGTCACCTTGCACTGGAAGACACAGGAAAAAATGTAAAAATTCTGCACCTTTCTGGATGCAAATTGTAGTTTGTGCAGGGTTTGAGCAGCCCTGACTACTGGAAGAGAACATCCATTGAGGGAAGAAGCTCTCCTATTAGCTTGAGTTCCAATTCAGGGTGGCAAAACTCAGCTAATGACATTCTTTATGCCCTTGACAAGCCTGCAATACCAGCAGCACAGAACTTATTCTTCCGGGCAATAATTCTTTGAAATTGAGAAACAGAAACCTGAAAGGATGCCAAAATATGCTTGCAGTATGCAATCAGTGTATGAGGATTCTGTTAAATTTGTTTGTACTCTGGTAAGCAGTCATGCTAATTTTAGATTTTTATCCATGATGGTGTTGTCTGGTGAATTACCCTGGAAAACTATAAATTGCTTGTCACTGTCATTGTTTTGTTCCCAAAGACAGCCCTAAGCGACTTGAAAGCCAGTGATTGGTTGATTTAAATTTTGGTTATTGCCTTCAGGGCTGTTCAAAGCTGTCTTGCCAAATACACCACATATTATATACTGTCTGTCAGTAGATACTTACAATAAAGTTTGATTTGTGCCAAAATAGTGTCAATTTTTTAAATTAAATTTAAATATAACATTAAAAATTTTAAAAATTAAAGTGAATTGCAATAATCAAACTGTAATTGTAAGTTTTAATTGATGTATAGATTCATTGGCCCAATTATAATCGATTTAATAGTGCCTATTGATATAAAATTATCGATTTTCATAGTAAGGGCGACGAATCCCTAATATCTATCTGACAAATAAACAAAATAAATCCGCAGATTTAGTTATACCGGGTTACAATGTTTCCTGAAATGATCTTCTGTTTTCCACCCAGCAAACTATCAGACATAACTGGTATGAAGTTATCCGAGTGAGCAATAATAGTACAAACGTGAGTCGTTCATGGTCACATGGCCCACTGCAGCAAGGGTTATCCCTGGTGTTAGCGAAAATATAGCGGCCAAATTCTGACCAAATTCTTAATTTTTTCAGTAACTTCTTGTAGGCGATGGCAGCTAATTTTTTCACAGCACATGTAAATAGTGAATATATTTCAATAGAAAAAAGAATCAGGACAGATTCTTATCTGAACCTGTTTAAGAGTCCCTTGTCAGAAGCTCAGAACAGAAATTTTTTTTTTTTTTTCATTTTTCTTTTTCTCAAATTTATTTTGTTTTTTCTTTCCTTTTTATTTTCTCTCTCTGTCTCCCTCTTGTCTTTCTTCCTCTCTCCCTTTGTGTTTTCTCATTTTGCCTGTATCTCTCTGTCTCTTATTTTTTTTATTTCAACTGCCCTTGTAGGACTACATTCTTTAATGGGGGTCTGTCACTTACATTTGTCACAAACTATCTAGTGGACTTAGGCAACCAGAGACACAACCCTATATGTGACTGAATTCTTTGTAATAACGCATGTCCCCTTTTTCCTTGCAGCTCAGATTGAGGGAATCATATTAATGAGCCAGAGTGGGAAGTCTGCAGCAAGACTGCCCTTCTCACTATATTTAATCCACCACACAAACATTTGAGTTCACTTTGATGAAGCGTCTATAAATGAATGATGGAAAGAGTGTGCAAGAGCAATTGTGAGTGCGAAGGTGGGGTGAGCGTAGGTGGGTGCATGTGGGAGTGCGTTAGTGCATGAATGAGGGAGTGAGTCAACAAGTCAGGGACGCGTAGGAGTGAATGAGTGAGTAAGCTAGCAACTATATAATACATAAATTGAGTTCTTTTTAAAAGAAAAGATAGAAAAGTCTTTGGCCATTTGTTTTAATGGAAGAACTAAGCTTAACTAAAACTTAATATAGGTGAAATATTTAACAATTATTCATTTTTTGTAGGGATTTTTAAACAGTTTCCAGAAAGCTCAAGAAAATATTGTGCAGGCAGTAGCAGATGCTGCAGAAGCTGCAAAAAAGAAAGTTCTTGATGCTCATGCTGCATCCCAGTTTGTGGTGCTGGATATAAGTTTCCAGGTAGGTTAGATTGTAATAAATATTTTCAATTTCTAATGTGTTTTTGCAACATTTCCAACAGCTGATATTATCTAAAAATATTTCTCAGATGATAATCTCTAAGAAATGTAGAAGTGAACTACAATATCTGTGGTTGTAAAAGTGACACATAAGTGAAACCGAAAGAAGGCAGTGGAAAATTATTACGAGAAAACAGATGAATAGGCATAGTCTCTAACATGTGAAGAAGAGAATTTACCCCATTAAGTTAAATGGGGCGAGAATTGAATTCTTAGGAGATGTCACCCAAATTTTCCTGTGCTCCTCTTGCACTAGCCACATATCACACTTACAAATCATTTGCACACATCACTGTGCTACTTACATGTGCATGCCACTCTTGGGCGTATGCTGTTTGCAAGGGTGTACCACTTGCATGTGCTGTTCCACATTCGGAGGAGGACAATCCAAGATTACAATATTTTTATTGTTATTCCGGATATCCCTGCATGAGTCACAAAGTCCCTTTGGGAATTCACAGTATGTACTGGATCTCCAGTGCTTGTCATAGGTTCTCCAGATTAGTGGGCCACACATGGATAGGTAATCAGCCCATTGCTTGGTCCTAAGGGTGGGGAATTGGAACAAGATAGGGAAGGGAGCACACAGTGTGTTCCTTTATTCTGAGATGCTGCCCCAGCATTTGCCTGGGGGCAATCAGGGAAATCATGGAAACCACTGCTCAGAGCAGTTCGCCTATAAAATTTATTCCAGAAGGTGCTACAAAATTGTTGATGTTAATAATATCACGCAAATTTCCAGGACCTGGCAGGAATTGTATGACCTCCCAATCACTGGTACACTCAAGCTGTCAGTGTTGCCTTTATGTTCGCTGCTACCAGTACAGTTACTTATAATATTCCCTAAACAAAAATACAAACCTATCTTTCCAATTCCACTCTGACCTTGATATCATATGTGAACTTGGAACTGGGGGAGACCGCATTGGGGAGGTCATTGAAAAAGGCAATATAATATTGCAAATCTTATTTGGAGTCCAAAAATCTCTTCAAAAACAGCAATTCTTTGGTTTCTCTGTGTTGCTGATGACATTCAATTTCTAGAGAATTACCCCTGAACAGCCAATTTCCTGTCCTACAGTCATTGAAGTACTATCAGGTCCTTACCATCAGAGGCTCCGCGTCAATGCTCCATCCTTTCGTCTGTCTAATATCCACATTTCTCAATATTCAATTCAAATTAGGTTATTAAATACATCATGTGCAACACTTTTGTAAACATCAGTATCATCAAACAATAAGTCAGTCAGTTATACCAAGAAATAAAATTAAAAATAAAATCTGGCCTGCTCTTTAAAGTTTATATCTCTTAGTCTTGGGCCACTAAAGGCCTATTTACATCTTAAAAAGCACAAGAAGATAGGGGATGTTAAGTTTTGAAATTCGATATTTGCTTTTTGTTTCATAAGTACTGAATAACATTTATCTAAAGCATGTTTTACAAGCACTCATTAGAATATTTGAAGAAGCTTATTTTAGCACATGTTCTGTGTATGGATAAGAGTTTCTAGGACTTGAATAATTTTTTCTACTTGCAGCGATATCATCTTGCACTTGAGATGAATATGTCTATGAAAATATTAAAAAATTTCTCAAATTATTTTGTATTATAACCACTTTTCTATTTAGGCTCCTCTCATTGTGGTCCCAGTAAATAAAACAAGTTTGGAGGTGCTTCAATTAGACTTTGGTCAATTATTGATAAAAAACAAACTGGAAACAAGTCCTGCGGGTCCTGTAGATCTTATACGATTTGATTTACAAGATCTTCAAGTAGCAAGGTAAATTTGTTAACTGAAAATTTAAAATGAAAACTTTATTCTAAAATATGTATAGTTAAAAATGTTTTATGAATTAATGTGTTTGGAGTGATGAGGGACGAAAACCAGACATAGATTATTGTAAAACAACCTACAGACTTTTTCTCTTAACAATTTTGTGTATTTTAAACTCCTTGTGTTATATTAATTTTGTAATTAAAATAACAATTTGAACTTCTCTAGGTGTTCGAAACTTGCCATATAATAATCTTATGTCTAGTTTTGGTTTCCAATTATAATTAAGTTTTTTTCCAGAAAATAATACTTTTATTTACATGAATGTAGGATGAATTTTGATGAAGCCTTGTGAAATTCTGTTTTTTAAACATTTTTTTAAAGATAATTTTTACCATTTAATCAAAATAAAATAGCAAATTTTATGAAAGAATTTAACTGATCGTCTTGTTTCAGTTTCAATTGGTTGTAATTGCTCAGTCTCCCTCTGTAAATTATAGACGGTCATGTTTTGTAGTTATATTTATTTCACATGATTAAACAACAGTTATGACATTTTTGAATTCTTTCATTTCTATCTTCAGGTAAAACTGTAAAGAATACATTGTACTAAATATTTTTATAATAATAAAATAATTGTTATAGTGTTTTTGTACAATTTCTGTTCTCATCTTAATTATCAGAGTACGAAAACAAGGTAAAAAAATCTTCATAATTCATATTTCTTAATAATCTGTTATTACTTGTTTTCTTTTTACCTGGTACTTCATCTACTGGTAATTGAGGTTGGAACGGAAGTGTATAAAGGAGTAAAATCATTTCATAATTATAAAAATAGTAGAAATATGTAATGCATTTCATTTTGGAGCGTTTTGTCCTTCATTTGTATCATTAGATTTTGTAATGTAAGTATTGCATCCTTTGCTCTGCTTCATTTTCAGAATACATATTGTTCATGATTTTTTTCAACGAAGTTGTTTGTTGCAATAAATTTCAATAATATGATCAATTTCATCTTCATTGTTAATGTAGTTTTGGTTCTGGATGCCTTATAACATGGGAAATTATAATGAAACATTCTAGTACCATGAATTAAAAATGTTTTTTGGTGTTTATGAAGAGATGGTAGAAAATATTAAAGCATAAAAATGTATTTATTTATTTCTCTTTTGATTTATAAAGGTGTAACATTGTTGAGGCTCTTGGAATTGTGTTAACTAAAAAACATTGTTGAATTATTTATTTGTTGATCTTGACAGAGTGAAGCTAAACCATAATCAGGAAGTGGCTTTAGAGCAGAAATTAGTTCTACCAGTTACTTTGTTCTGCAGTTGGCTCGGTCATTGACACAGTCTGTTGATGGCTTGGTACCTGAAATAGCCATGCATGGACATTTAGATAATTTGGAAGTGAGTGAAAGCGAACAATATTGTTTATAAACCTTTAGGTGTTTTCTGTATGATTGTAACTGGTTTTTGCCAATTCTTATACCTGCTAATTATTCTTTGTAGGTTTCTTTGAATTGGAATGATGTTCAAATGATAATGCGAATTTTAGCGGAGAATTTTGATAGTGATAATACAAATTCACCAACTCTGCCAGTGACATCTGAAAATGGATTGAAAGTAGTACCTGGTAATTTTTTTCTCTTTATGAAACAAAATAATTATCAGAACATGATTGAAAAGGAGTTCAAATGATAAAATTTGTACTTTGACAAGTTCCAAGTGGAAAAACATTGCCCGGATTTTTTATTTATCTAAATTGAAGAGTAAAAGACAATAAGTTAACCTTCCTAATGCCTTGAGATTAAGTATACCTGCAATACTAAGAATGGTCTGCATGGACGCCAAAGGTCATTTAACTTTTATTCTTTGTTTTCCAAAACAAACTTGTGAAAAAGGAAGAAAGAGGAGAATTTATATTTTCTTCAAAAAATTGCTTTCAGCTTTTTCTTAGTATACTTCTGGGAAATTAATAATATGTAAATATAAAATCTCCTTACTTCACACAAAATTCATTTTATTAAAGATTATGTCCAATTTTTTACATCTGCATTCTACAAGCTCAATTTAATTATCCAGATTAAATTTTTGTCATTTTTCTCACTCGGTCATCAGCATTGCTGCATCACACTTATCTTTTGACTTGGAAACAAGTAGTTAGAAAGAAGTCTGGAATTTAAAAACCTTTCTAAATTTTTATGTAATGAATATTTTTGACACATTAAAAAGTGATTGACACACCAAAGTAATGTTTCTTCATCATGTTTATTAAACCAATGGTGCTAAAATAGTTTTTTCTCATCCCTTAGTAACGGTTCTGTAATATTATTATACCAAAATTTCTGTCCATATTAACACATTGTCATCTTGTAAAAAATTCTATTAAAGCTAATATATCAACACAAATTTGACAGTTAAAACTGTTTCATGTAACTTCTCCCAAAATGAAAAGGAATTCTCACAATTTAAATTCTCAAACCAAGGGGTGCTTGTCGATTCCTGATAAATATTGAGACTAGCAAATGGAACACAGGAAACCCAAATTTGCATGTTCAAAAATTTGAAAATTATGCTTAAGGACTCACAGTGAAAAAACAATGTACATAACCTTTTTTAAAGAACTAGTTATTTAGAACAGATTTCATTTAACAAAAAACTCTAACACGAACATTGTACTTTCACAATGTTAATATTTTGTTATTTGCAATTTTTGAAAATAGAGAGTTCGCTGTAAATGGGACCAGCTCCACTTTCTTTGTCATTCTTTGCTACATACGAGTGGCAAAAATTAAAGAAACAATTTGAGCCATTTCTGAGAAAATAATTGTTTAAAAATAATATTTCATGCAAAATTTATTTATTTGTTTACAGGATATTCCCATGTAATTATAAAAAGTGAGTACAAGATACACCTTTGTTAATGAAGTCACAAAGAGTAAATTTAGGAACAATATCTAATTACAAATCAGGTGGTTTTATAGAGCAATTCTCAGAGAGTACGTTCATAGCTTGAGTAAGTAATGTTGATAAAATCAATTCGCTTACAATACTTGTTAGCAGTAGAGACAATACAGTTGAAGGTATCATTCATTTGATACTCGGTTTTTACAGGTTTGACAGAAAATTATAAGGGATTACAGTTGACACGCGAGGGACCCTAAGTCTGATATTAGGGAGAAAATTGTTACAATTAATTTTACTCAATAAAATTTTAAATCACAGATTGTTCATCTATCCCAAAGATGAGGAATGTTGTACAATGAGTAGAATCTGCTTGGTTGTGACAAAACCGCAGGATAGGGGATATCGCTAAACGCTAAATTACACAACAACCTGTGTTCGACCTTCTCATGATGTTTTGTGGCCTTCCCAGTGAAGGGAGACCAAATCAGACTGGCATTCTTGAGAATGGGCCTTACTAGTGAGGGCTCAAGAAAATGTGCGCAGACAATACCATTCAGAGCAACATACTGTACTCTGTTGTGCAAATAACAATTGATCCATGAAAGGAGTGGGTCACCCAAACCCGTCTTAGTTAGTTTATGGATTAAGATTGTATGATCAACCTGGTCAAATGCCTTAGCAAAATCCATATAGATTGTATCAACTTGAGAGCCATCAGTGAGCGAATCAACAATAAACTTTTTAAGTATGTCCAAGATTGTACAGGTTGACCTGCCCTCCCTGAATTCATGCTGGGAATCTGAGAGTACAGGCTCAAAAGAAGATGTAAAATTAATGCACATTAGTTTTTCAAACAGCTTAAGGATGACTTTTAAGATGGAAATAGGACCATAGTTTGTCACATCCGATATATTACCTTTTTTATGAAGAGAGATAATCTTGCTCTTTTTCCAAACATCAGGAAAAGACCTACATATAAAGGATTGATTAAATAGTAGAAATAATGGGATAGCTATGGCATATTTGTAATGTAACAAAAACAGAGTAGGTAAGAGATCAGGACCTGGACCCTTTCTTGGATTTAAAGAACCAAGCTTCTCAAAGATATCACACAACTGTAATTGAAGATTGTCGATGAAAGGGTCCTTGACAACTGAAACTGGAGAAGAAACCAGAAGGGATGATGTGTTATTGGAAAATTGGTTTCTGAAGTATTGTGCAAAAATAGATACAGTATCGCTCAATTCTGTACAATGAATATCTCAATAATGCATATTACGTGGGATATGATTATGATTTGTGGTGTAACATAGATGATTAGAGAAAACATTGATATTACAAGAAAGATATTAGAAGAAAACTTCAGCTGAAGAGATGTATTTAACACAGGAATGCTTTTGAATGTACTTTACTTTGACTCTGATGGCAGAAAACAAATCACAAGAGTCAGTGATTTTGATGATTTATAGTCTATAAGTAATCTTTTCTTTTCCCGGATAAGATGGATCAGTTCCGTGGAATACCAGGGCAGATAAGAGTTACCAAAAATCAGCCTCATTGGAACATAGCAGCCAATTAGCGAATATAGAATATTATAAAAGATACCCACATTTGTATTAGAATTCATGTTGCTAAAAAGAAACTCCAATTAATCAGATTAAGTTCAAAGATCTTAAGATTAAGCTTTCCAATTCAGCTCTCGTTATATTTAGGTAATGTTGTTTTAGTGTATTATCATTTCTAGGAGAAATATCAAGAGGTTTAAGTGGGTTTTTTTTTTTTCTCCCTTCATATATTCAATATTCATATATTCAAGTTTGGTGTTGAGATACTCCAGGGTTGTGGGCATGATCATAGAAGATAACATTTGAAGTTCATTTACAGTGTTCTTCTATTTTCCCAAGCAAGTCTTCTTCCAGAGAGTGGGAGACAATTGAGTGATTATAAAGCATTGAAGGCTTTCACGGCCGGAGTCAATATACATGTTTTCTTCCGGGCTTGTGGGCGTGGTCCAATTGGCGTTGAACTGCCAAGCGTTTCGCCACGACTGCGCGGGCATCTTCAGTGTCGAGTCTCGGACGAGTGTCGGGGCGGCTGACAGAACAGTCGCCAGTCAGCCGCCGTCCGGACACTGCCCGAGACCTCGCCACTGAAGATGCCCGCCGCAGTCGTGGGCGAAACGTTTGGCAGTTCAACGCCAATTGGACCACGGCCCACAAGCCCGGAAGAAAACATGTAAATTGAGTGATTATTAGCACTTTCGAGCAATTCAACTCTCTCCGAGAGATTTTCAATTTTAGCATCCTGCCCAGCAATCCTCAAAGTCACCTGTTCAAATTTGGTGTTGAGAAAGTCAAACATGTCGTTTTTTAAATTAGTCATATGGCACTCTACAAACCAAATTTGTTTGTAGTAACCATAGCACAGCAAGAAGATAATCCTTCGTTAGATAAGGTCTTGGAGTGAGCATAACAGCTTGGATGATATGGAGTTTTATGGACTTCACGTTTCTTGACTACAGTGCCAACAGGAAGTTCCTTTGTGCCATAGCTGCAAAGAGTATTGGAAGATGGTTTTGGGAGCGGATAGATGCATCACGAGAATGATTCGCTATCACTTTGAAGATTGCTGCTCCGGTCCACACTTGTTCAGAAATTAATACTAGGGAATTCTGAAAATTCATTAGGTAGCCATGTTGGAAACGCCTTAAGATGCGAGTGAGACTCACATGAATTTTGTCCGGCTAAACGCTGAAAGTTAAGAATCAGCCTTGAAATGTTACAAAGTCACAGAGTAATTGTCACGAATTACTCAAAACTACTCATATTCTTGAAAAATCGAACATGAACTTATTTGAAAATCTGTTTTTGATAAACAAATTTCATCAGAGAAAAAATTCTATTTTCATTATTGTAGTTGTAGGAAAGTGCCAAAAAAAATTTGAAGTTTTGCAATTTAAGTTCAATAAAAACGAGATCCACACCAATTCTGTAAGAGATCTTCACACACTCCAAGGACAAAGTGTAATCCAAAATGTTGCTGCCATTTTTGTGAAAATTTTGAAAATGTTGAGGCTTTATTTAAGGAATCTCTAGAAATCAAAATATCTGTTTCAAACTCACAGGGCCTTGAGTTTATTCAGATTGATTGGGAATATCAGTTATGGAGAAAATCGTCTGAATAGTTTTGGCTCTAGCATTGAGTGCAGACAGACAGACATTTTACTGTCAATAGATTTTTTGGTATCAAGAATCCACAAAATATGGATTCTGACTACTTGGTGTGTTAGAGGAAGTAATTTACTACGTATAGCAGGAACCAGATTTATCCACTTTTCGTTAGCAGGGCTTGGCAATTTTGGCTTTTCTGCCGAAAGATCGCCATTTTCCCTCTGCAACATTACAATACTTTCTCTACAATGCATAAGCAGTTAGTGAGAAACTAAAAACAGAAAGCGGGTTGAGATGGATCCCACTTTGTATTTTTATTTTCTTGTGTATATATGTTTATATACACGTTTTGGAGTCCCCCTGATATTGAAAGAGTATTGTTTCCTTTCAAAATGCCCATCCGTCTGTCTGTGAGTACTACTAGAACTCACACCATGCGTAGGATTTTTTCAAAATTGAAGAAACCCCTGTCCATCTGGCTCTAGTTAAAAAGTTGAAAATTGCAAAAGAATATTTTTTCATTGTCTTCCTACAACTATAAAATTGAAGACAGAATTTTTCCTTCAAATGAAATTTGTTGTCCATAAATAGTTCTTTCATTAAGATCATGTAGATTTTTTTGAAAATTTTATTAGTTTTTGTGCAATAGTGCGTGCAGTATTAGCAATTTAAAAAAACAACAACAAAAAACAAGATTTTCTCAAAAATGGCACCAAATTTTTTCTTTAAAGTTTTGGTAGGAGTAGTGCCAAATGTCCCATACGATGACTTAAACGCCATATTAATCTTTTGTTTTTCTTCTCCCCCCCCCCCCCCAAATTACAAAAATGTAACTTTTTTTGACTTGTCTCTCACGTTGTTCATACATACATTACCGGCAATTTGTTCACATTCTTATATTTGTGAGTACATGTACTTTAAATAACATCCTGTTAAGTTTCTCTAAAACTGTTAAAATGAGCTCAAAATTCCGCATTTTCAGAAATGCTTTTTTTTAAAAACCCCAAATTTTTCTTCAAACTTTCCAACAATAGTGCTAGTTGCACTGTTTCATATGATGTAAGTTCATTTTGGTGTTTTCTTTTGTTTTTTCAGAAAATACACAAATATAATTTTTTTAAAAATATGTCTCAAGCTGTTCAAATGTACATTTTAGTTGATTTGTATACATTATTGCATTTGTGAGTGGAAGTGCTTCAAATGAAGAAAAAAAATTTTTTTTTTTTCTTCTGTATTATTTTTAAAGTAATATTTTGTTCTACTATTAAAGAATCGAAAAGTTGAGAAAATGCCAAAAAATAGTACTTTGGGTGACGATAGACGATAGCTGATAAGAGGATGGGGCAAGATCGTCCATTTAGTCCACTCCAAGGAAATGAGGAATCTTTATTACGAGAAAGTCTGTGTCATTCTGTAGGCCCACTAGTTATCTCTTTGCATTAAGAAGGTTAACTAAAAATTAGATGTCCAAAGTAAAGAAAAATGTGCTGTTGGAAATTAGTGTAGAGACCTCTTGGGGAAAAAAATATCAATCTTGTTTATTTTGTACTTGTATTTTTACTTTTTTTTCCAGAACGAAGTGAAAGACCCCTGAATTGGGAACTATATCTTAGCATGTCAACTTTAAAATTACATTTAGGACTTAACCAGTCAAACCAGATACATTTTGCAATGACTGGGTCAGATTTTGCTCTCAAGAGAAAAAAGAACCTGCATGTGGCTTTCCATATCAAAGACCTTGTTGCTACTAATCCTTTTGCTACATCAGCTTATCAAAGGGTATGGATTTCTATACACGTTGAATATTTAGTTGGAAGATTTTTTTTCTTTGCAACAAATTTCTTTTTGCAGGTAGTGGCTGTTGAAGGAAGTGAAGCATTGTCTGTGGAAGTCGTGATGTTTGATCGATCCACTAGTAACAATGAAAATGATATAACTGTGAAAGCCACTATGGCCCAAATTCGATTTATATACTTGCCTTCACTTATGTCTTCTCTGAAGGTAAATTCCTAGTAAGAGAAACCTACATGACACTCATTCACATATGCAAATAGAATAGAAATTGGAAAGACAGTATTGGAATAATTTTTAAATTATATTTATTGTAAGGATTCCAGTAAATGCTTAATTGAAGATTATATTAATGCTACTGAATTCTCTCTTCTGCTCTGTGATTTTAATTATTTGTTTATTTTATTTATTTATTTATTTATTTTACGTCAAAAAAACAGTTAAAAACTGCGTATGACGTGCTATGGGGAAAAGTGAATTGTGTGCACATTTTCAAAATTCTGTGATCCCTACACTAAGTCATATACTACTTAATTTTGAATTTGAAAGGGAGAAAAAACAACAAAAACTCCCATGTAGTAAAATCTATTTTCAAGGATAAATAAGCAATAAATTTTGAATTTTGAAAGGGAGAAAAAAAACAACAACAAAAAAACTCCCATGTAATAAAATCTTTAATTTTTTAAATTATTTTATTTAAAAATCATAGTAAATATTAATACTATTAATTCAGGTATTTAGGGCACTTTTGATTTTTGTTGTAGTTGTACCTTGACTTGTAAATCTGAATGTGTAAAACCTCTGATATGATATTATCCTACCTTTGAAAGAAGCATTGTAGTACTCTACTGCATCAAATGCTTCAGTGTAAATACTTTCTCTCTTCCTAATCAAATTCAGTATATAGTGACTTGAATATTTCCACTATGTATTAAAAGTTCATTAATGATGTTTTCTATTTACTTAATCATGGTGCTACAGTATAAATAAACATGTTTCCAGGATTTTCTCCTTGCATTTAACTACGAACCAGAAGGTATAGTAGAGGCTATGGCTGGTGTAGCTGAAGCAGCAAAAGGAGAAGTTATTGAAGCACACAACCAGGCTACAAGAATTGGACTGAATATAGATTTGAAGGTTGATTGCATTTTTATTTGCTGCTTGTAAATTGTTGTTGTTGTTGTTGTTGTTGTTGTTATTATTATTATTATTATTATTATTATTATTATTAAACTCGTGATTAAAGTATAGTACATTAGAGGTCAAGATTCGCAGCTCCTTTTCCAGATTTTAAGTTTTTAATTTTAAAACAATTGCAAGAAATAAATCAATTTGAAGATATGAAGTAGTAACCCCCAAATTTTATAGTATTCATTTAAGCTTGTAATGAAAAATCATAACTCCAGTGATGCAACAAAGAGAGCTGATAGTTTCTTTCCTCTCATAAAGTATGACACAAAATTAGTTTTTTTTTATTGTATGTGTAATCATGTATGTATTATTAACCATTCAACAACACTATTGAAAATGATATATTTGTAATTCTTCCAGGCACCTGTTATCATTCTTCCATGTCATGGAATGGACAATGATGTGCTTTTATTGGATTTTGGAAATCTGACTATAACAAATGGGTTTCAAGTCATAACTGATCCGGACACTTTTAATAAAGTACTTATTGATAACATGGTTTTAGGTCTTCGAAATCTGAAAATTTCTAGGTAAGAATCAGTTTACAGAAGTTGAGTGAAAGAGTAAAGAAGTTTCAAAACCAAAGTTCAAACTCCTCTTAGACCCAATACGTCAAAGTAAACTTCATCTCTAATTTAAGTCTCATGTTCTTGACATTAAATGATAACAACATTTTGATGTCCAAAGAAATCAAATAATAAAAATAAATTATTTTTAAAGTATTATTTTATTTTTTATGAACAGGCAGTTACAACAAGATAAAGAGTTCATCATTATAAATAGTATGTGTTATAGTACCTAGACAAAAAATTACAGAGTATAATGTGTATGTGTGTATACAGTAAAACCCCTCTTTTACATTTTTCATGGGACCCTAGGAAAAATGCTTTTCTGTTCTTTGAAACTATGGGTGTAATGTATTTAGATACAATCAATAATGATTATATAAAGCTTTAATATGTATAATTAGATACATAATAAACAAGATTACAAAGTCAAATAGAAATCTAACCTAAGTTTACAACATCGGAAATTGAAGACCTTAATACCAAAGTCTAATGACTTTTAAATGTCGCAACAATTCTTCCACGAGTCCTTGTCATCCACTGCTAGTAGCCTTAGATGATGCAACCATGTAGGACTCATTGATGAATAAAGGGAGGGAAATAGTATTTCTACTGTAAGCAAAACTGCGAAGTTTACATTTTCCCAAACTCAATAAAATGTTTGTTTTTGGCAATTCGTAATGATTTCCAACTAGTATTTTCAGGGTGGCCAGCAAACCCAGAAAACCTTCAAAACCGGGAAAAAGACGGGAATTTGACAAAGCCTGGAAAGAAAGGGAGAAAAAAAAAAAAAAAAAAAAGAGGGAATTTGATTTGAAAACCTGGATTTTTCGTTATTTTCAAATTTCCCCCCAACATATAGAAGCAAAATTCATTAACTTCATACTATATTCAGTAAATGCAGGATTCATCTCAGTACATGATAATGAATAAGTCTTAAAATAGTAACATGGTAGTATAAGCTGCCACAAGTTTTTTGAAGTTGTGATGTTAGTGACTCCGCATAACTCAACTATCAAACATTGAAAATTGAAAAAGTGCAATATTATAACTTCATTAATCTTTCAACTATTTATCATAAAATGTTGATGATTCTGTTACTCAGAAACGCTTCGCAAATAATCATTTCACCATACAAGATTTTACCCTTTTTATACCAAATAAATCAAATCAAACACATCATTGTGCAACTTAGTTCTAGCACTAGCACCATTTGGCTGCCTGTGAGTGAATGTCCTGATCATATTTGTTGGACAAACGTCTGCAGGGATAATAGCTGAGTTTGAATTAGTTTTTTGTGAATAACGCATTATATGGTAATAGGACACTGTCATGCTCACTGCACGGTAAAACACGGACTGGAGACGAAACTCTCAAGACACGCCTAAATTTTCTGTTGATCGATTGGACAACCCCTACTGTAGATACCGTCAGCTGCCTTCCGTCTGATCCTTCTCACTCATCAGTTTGTTATCACCAACTCACAGTGTTGAATTACTGCCTGACGAGAGAGAAAGACAGAGGAGAGCTATGTTGTGACAAAGAGCGCCGGCAAGCGGGGAAATATTAGGAACTTTGGAGGGAGAGGCCACTTTCGGGCATGCGCAGTGGAAGGTTTTTTTGAGAGTGGTAGAGCAATAGCACCACATAGCACCTATTTGGCTGCCTGTGGGTTGCATGTCCCTGAACGCTATATTTGTTGGAACAAACGTCTGACCGGGAACTCAATAGCTGAGTTTGATTAGTTTTTACTTTCTTGTATATGTACGTATTATATAGAGTAATAATATACATAGTTTAGTGAAAGTTAAGTAATACTGTGCAAAAACACAGCGGAAATAATTCATTGCTGGGCTCTGGTAACGGGAAAGTGCAAAAACAAAAAAGGTGCTAAATTAAGAGATAAACATCGGTTATAATACTTCGATACTACTATTGAGAAACCGAAAAGTTGAGAAAATGTCAAGAAAATGTACTTTTGGTGACGATAGATGGCAGTTGGTCAGAGAAGAACCTTGGAAGACCTTGAAGTCAGTCCACACTAAAGAAATTAGAAAAATTTGCTACGAGGAAGTTTGTGCCATTCTAGTTTTTTATTACAATGCATATATTTACTGCAATACATGTAAGTTTGACTTTCGATTAGGGTCGCACATTGTCTTTGATGACATTGGCAGTATCTCTGCTATTTTTTCAATCGAAACGACCATGTTATTCAAGGGGAATAAATCCGTTCCAATCGAAACGTCTATCATATTCAACGAGAATTTTTACTTCTTTTAAAGAAGAGCGTAGTCGAAGCTAGCTTTGCTTAGAGTCTATACAGATATTAAGAATGACAGTATCCATTTTGTCATGGAGCACGAAGAAAATGAACATGCTGAGATTTTCACAGGGTTGCGTGGCAGGAAATACCAGTAAACCCTCCTTTCCTTTTTCCCCAAAGCAGCGCAGTTAAAGTTAAAATGTTGGTACAAATTTATGGTACTACCTTTTTTCATTTTTTCTTTCATGTAAAGTATTAGAAATAATGCTAATATAATCCATACCCAATCAATTCAAACGAAGCGCCAGTGGTGGATACCAGCTTTTATTTCGTTAGCCAGGAACAGTAGTCGTTTCAAACTTATACAAATGAAACATACCATAATCAGCGATCACAATTTCGTGAAGAAAAGAAGAAATTTGTTTGTTTGAAGTTAATGTTATTACCTTCCATCAATCTTTCTTTTATAAGAATAGAAATAACTTTCAAAAACCTCTCAAATTGTGTTCACGAAGCGCATGAAATTTGAAAGCGTGACTATGATGCCAAATTACACCAAAAAAATACTAATATTTTCGGAAAATTCAATATGACCCTATTTAAAGATCAGTTTTTGAGGACATTTCATTATGAAAATCAATTGTACCTGCACAATAGAAATTATAAGAAGACGCAGAAAAATTCAGTTGTTGATGCCGTTTTCGAAAAAAGTTGTTTAAACAAAATTCATTTTTTCAGGAGACTCAGAATTTTTTTCACTTTTCGAAAAATGGACCATTTCAACCAACATGAGACCTGCACCATTCTCTTAATCGTCCTTTACGCTATCTAAGGTCCAAATTTAATCAAACAAATTTGTGCTGGTTTTTTTAAGAAAAATTGTTTAAAAAATTTCAATGTTTTACACAAAATTTTAAAAAAATGCTCATATTTTGGAACAATTGAATATGACATTATTTAAATGTCTGTTTTCGATGAACACATTTCACTAAGAAAAAAACATCTTCAAAATTGTAGTTGTAGGAAGATGGCGCAAAAAATTGGAATTTTTGCAATTTTACAAAATCATAATTTTCAACAAACATGAGATGTGCATTTTTAAACTACCTTATAAGCTATTCGAGGAATTAAAATTGTTCATGCCGTTTTTAAGAAAAAATTGTTTAAACAAAATTAAAAATGGCCTATATTTCGCAAAATGACATGAAAATCGTATTACGGATGACCGTATTTCGAAGTGTATCTTTAAGGAAGAGATTCCACGAAGGGAAAAAATCTTTTATCATAATTGCAGTTGTAGGAAGACGCCAGAAAAAGTTGAACTTTTGCATTTTTCGAAAAATCAGTGTTTTCAACAAACATGAGGCTTGCACTATTCTCTTAAACAGTCTTGACACTATCCAACAACAAAATTAATAAAAAACAATGGAGCCATTTCTTTGAAAATTTTGAAAATGTCCCAAGGGTTTCATGTAAAGTACTCTCCAAAATTAAAATATTGGTTTCAAATTTAAGGGGCCGCGACATCCCCAGATCGATTAAGGAATATCAATTTTCAAGAAAATTGGCTGAACGGTTTAGCCGCTAGGGTTGTTTACTGTCAGACGGACGGACGTTTTGCCTTAAACCGATTTTTTGGAATCAATGGCCCACAAAACACGGATTCTGGCTACATCATGTGTTAGAGGAATTCTTTTCAAAATTTAGCTACTGGATTTATCTACTTCTTCTTTAATGACCCGGCAATAAGAGTTTTTCTGCTGAAAATTCATTGTTTTTTCCCGAAGCATTACATAACTTTCTCTGTACTACGTAAGGGGTAGAAGGTAAAAATATGTTGTAGCTTGCGAAAGAGAACCTGGAAAATTTATATTCTCAGACCGGGAAAACCGGGGAAAAACCTTGAATTTCAAAAAGGCAGATCGCTGCCCACCCTGATTTTATTTATTTATATATTTATTTATTTATGAAATAATGGAAAGAGTATTCACGAAAGGAATTTACAGTTCAAAACGTACGGAGAATTCCATACTTTGATGTTTGAGCTATTACAGGATGGGGAAAAATTAAATTTATTTTAGAATGAGAAAGTGTGAAATTGTGAAGGAGGATGATATAAAATAAACAAATGATTGTGAGGCTACAGCTCTTAGGCCTGTGTCACATGAGCGTTGCATTGACGCTCATCACCTAATGCTGATGACATCATCTGCGTTGCCTGAACACACATCACATAATGCACATCATAGATTGACAATGTCTTATGCGAAATGACAAATAAGCGCTCTTGACGACGTGCATTGTTCCCACAGCTCATGCAAGACGCAACAATGTAAGTTGAGATAAAGCGCATTTTCTAGCTTTCAACACGCGACGTCTGATAGCGACGTGCTTTAGCAACAACTGAAGTCGCCAAGAGCACTTGTGTGTCGTTTTGCGTAAGATACAATGTTAATCAACACACCTGTTAAGTCACTTGTATGCACAGGCATCGACGCAGCTGGCATCATGTTAGGACTGTTTTTAACACGGCAAAGTGATGGGAAAGTCCAGTGACAGTGCCCGTTGTTCCCAACGCGAAGTGCTTTTCAGGCGGTGTCCTGGCAAGCAGACTTGTAAATTGCAGGAAAATTGAAATTATATTATTGTAAAAGCGGGGTATTTATAACATTATGAATATACGAAACTGATGGGACCGACAAAAACGTAAATGCGGTAGCGTAAATTGCAGGAATGTAAAAGCAGGACTTTATTGTTTTATTACAATTAATAGTGATATGGAATTATTATGAAATGGAATATGCAATCATGGGAATGTGTATAAAATTATTTTGTGTTACACTATAATAAAACTCATTCCTCTTCCTGTCTAAAACAGTTGTGATAATTACTTGGTCAACACAAGATTACTTCTAGTAATGTTTATATAAAATTTAAAACAGCATTAAAACTAACCATTATTGAGTACTTGACCATTGACAGCTCTAGGGATTGAAAATATCTTGAAACTCTGTTAATTTCATAATAATACATTTTGAGATAATTCAGTATTGTCCATTTTAATTTTGAAATTGTATGATGTAATTTCTAAATGTATAGATACAGGTTCAAATGATTTCTTGATCTCCTTTTCAAATTATCTATGTGTGGTGCAATTGTTTTTACTTTCTTGCATACTATTTACATAGTATAAAGAAAGTATTGTCATGCTCAGAAAACAATGGTGAATTTTCTACAGAAAACCTCATTTGTAGATCCTGATACCAAAAGATGGATAATTCTTGTTCCTATAGTAAATAATTCCTCTAATACGCTGTGTTGTCAGAGTTCACATTTTGTGTCCCTGATACCGGAAAATTGCTTTATGGCAAAAGCGTCAGTCAGTCCATGTATCCGCCCACCTGTCAGTTCACTTGTGTCCAGTGCTAATGGATGAATCGTAAGCATGATGTTCACAAAATTGATATTCCTTTTTCAAACACACTGATGTCACAGCCCCTTGATTTGAAAAGGATATTTTGGTTTGAGGTACATGAGCTCTAATGACATTTTCAAAATTGTCTGTAAAATGGCTCAAATCTTTTCCTTGAATAGAGTACACTCATCAAAATAGTTCAGTCCAATTTTTGCTCAAGTTTCTGAATTTTCAAATTCACAAAAGTTTAAAAGTTTTTCTGCACCTTCCTTTAACTACAATATTGAAGTTAGAGATCTTTCTTTTAATAAAATTAGTTTTTTAAAATAAGTCTTTAAATATAAATGTACAATTTTTCAGAACATGGATAGTTTTGCACAATTTTATGTCAATCAAAGGCATTGTAAAAGATAATTTCCTCAAAAGATGCTCCATATTTTTCTTTAAATGTATTTTGTGGATAGTGCTAAGTATACTTAATAAAATGGCACAGATGCAATTTTTGTTGAACTCTGATTTTGAAATTCACAAAAGTGAGAAATAATGCAAGAATATACATGCTGTTGAACACCACAAATTTTTGTTTTCTTCCTCCTTAATTCTCTTTCTTTTTCATTTCATTTCTCTTTCACTTCAATATGTCTTTTAGGTGAGTTGAAATTTTGTCTTTTTGTCTGGCTTGCCTCTGAAAATTAGATTTTCTATAAGAAAGAAGATAACTACAATAATAGCGTTTCTGAACACAGGAAATTTGAGCTCATTTTCACAAAAACTTTCGAGTTTTAGAAACTTTAAGACAACATTTGAAGTACTTGTAACAAATTCAATGAGATATAGAAATAGTACAGAACATTCAAAAAGTCACTCCGCAGTGTCCGTCTCTCCAGTCCAGCATCCTTTATGCGGAAACGACAACATCGCAGGCTTAATCAGCATAACTGTTCAAATGTTATTCTCAGAAGCGCACTCATTACAAGCAAGCAGTAGTTAAAAAAAAGTGATTGTATTCTTATGCGATCACCGCGATGTTGCCGTTTCCGCATAAAGGATGGTGGTGTGCAGAGACAGCCACTGCGGAGAGACTTTTTGAACGCTCTGTAGAAAATGTAAATATTAACATGAGAGAATTGTCAAAAAATTACATTTTTCCAATTTTTGAAAAAACAAAAGAATAGAGGAAAATGGTGTTTATGTCATCTTATAGAGTACATTTAGCAGTATCCCTACTAAAAGTTCAAAGAACAAATTCGGAGTAGTTTTCGAGAAAATCTTATTTTTGTTATTGTAAAATACAAAAAATGATAAAATTGGATATTTTGGTGAAAATATCTAACTCACAAAATATTATGACAACTTTTTAACATTACACTGAATAGTGTACTGCACTTACGTGGTGACAACACATTGAAAGGATTTTAATTTCCTAGCGATAAATTCAGAATATATACTGTATACTAGATACAATAAAAAGTAGGGCAAAAATACCATTTTCGAGGCACCTGTACAAACTTTAAATATTGTTAAAAACATGTTTATTAAATATGAATTACTGACTGTTGTACTACTCTACTCTTACAAAGTAATACTCCTATTGAGAAATAATCAGAATCAATATCTTGTGAGTAATAAAGAAATACATAACTATCATACTAGAGGACATAGGGACTATCACAGGATATACACTAACAAGTCTTCAACTAATAAAGATCCCTTCTGCATTGCAGCTAAGCTTTTTAATAATCTCCCAGTCACCGTAAAATCAGCTGATGATAAATACTTTAAAACATTGCTTAAATGTCATCTCATCAGTGTGGGTCCATATAAGATAACTGAACTGCTTTAACTTTGCTGTATTTTAAAACCATGTACCGCTACAAGTGTGACCACTTCTTGTAACAGTTAGTTTTGATAAGACAATGTAGACTTAGTAATATAGTAAATAATGTAATTATGTCATGATACTGTAACACTTACAATTATTATTAACTAATGTATTCAAGTAATTGTAAGTTAATTAAATTATTACTGTAAGATATGTGAATTACCAATTGTAAGCTTTTTCCACTGTATATCTGCTAGTTTATAATAATACAGTGCTTTGTTAATGCTACTCTTAGTGTAATAATGTGAATTTGTATTATTAAAATGTAAATTATATGAATGTTTATTGTGAGTTTTAATTTAGTTTTTATTATAACATGTAAAAAATATGTAATTAACTTCCTGTAATTTAAATTAATTACTAGACAGACTTTGCTTGATACTTTGTGTAAGTCTATAAGCAATAAAATATTATTATTATTATTATATTATTATTATTATTTTTTTGTAAAAAATTATCAGTTTTGAGGCCAGTCTGGCAAAAAAAAATGTTTGATCAATGCAATACAAAAGACTCATTATCTCTGTCCTGGTTAACTGAGGCTCCAGGTTAACCAATGCAATCATGTGGAACAATCCATTGAAAAATGGAACACTGAAATGTATGAATTAGCTGCTGTAATGAGCTCGCATGTGCACTGGGTGCACATGTGCACTGGGCACTCTCACCAATTGTAGGAAAATTGAGGCTTCCCTCAATTCATTAATCGTTAGGAATTTTTGTTTCAGAGCATGTTTATACCAAAATATCTTTTCTTTTCCATCATCATGCAATAATTTGGTGTTTTTCCTTCTAAAATTGTAATATTTCTTTTTGTGTGTTTAGGGTGGAACTTGGACCAACAGGTGATATATTGAATGAATGTTGGCTTCTCAAACCTATTAATTTTTCTATGGAATTGAAGCGATGTCTGAGCACTCAGAAATTTTCAGCAGTCCCAGACCTTGATCTGAGAGGTTGTTTAAAGACAGTTGTGGTGAGTACTTTGCTGGGGAAGGAAAAAAGTCTTTTTATTTTTATTCTTTACTCATGATTTTAATTTTTAGGTTGCTTTGAATCAAGAGGATATCCAGTTGGTTTTGGGAGTGTTAAATACCTTTTCAAATTCAGAATCAAAGGACACAGGTGTGTAAAATTTCATTTTTATTTGTGAAAAAATTTAAATTGTAGTTCAGGATACAGTATAATGATTTTATTTAAGCACTTGCATTTTGAGAATAATATATGAATAATAATGTATAAAATGTAGCATAATTGCTTATGCTTGCTTATTCTTGTTTAGTTTCAATTTTGTTAAAGAATTGGATGTGTTCACACACAGAAATGAATAAATTATTTGTGTTGCTATTGTTATCATACTGGGAATACAGAACTCATTATTGCAAAACAAAAATAGGTTTTGTAAACTAGAATTTATTAATTGTGTAGCAATGTACAGTTACAATTCTTAAAGTGAAATATTTTTTTCTAGTTAGTGCCACAGCCTCTGCTCAGATTAATACTCCTGGAGTAATGCAAAAAGAAACAAGTGGTGTGTCTGTTTTGTTTTCTTTCACAATGGAAAAATTAATTGTGGAACTGTTTGATGAAAAACCAAAACTAGTGAGTGTGCTTTTGTGAATATGAATTTATATGCATTCATAAGCATTCTGTATATGGTAACTTGGTGTTATAATATGTAAATACATTTATATGCATTCAGTGTAAGGTAACTTGTGACATCTTCAGTAGCATATGGCATATGTCGTGTAAATTAAAAATGACAATTTGACCCCTCCTTATGACTTTTGGAATTTTTAAAAATTTGGGAGTGGGCAGTGGTGGCTTGAGCTGAAAGAAGCATTGTGCTATCATATAGTCTATCTGGCTATCACAGTATGTTGATCAAAACATCAGCCACAACAGCAGATATGCGGCTCGTCCCGGATAGCCTAGCTAATACAAACTCTGGCCATAGAAGCCTATGTAATCATAGCCGTGTGTGCTGTTAGCAGTGACTTACCTAAGCTTTCTGAGTTTGCAGGGCAAGAAAAGTTCTATCCCTCTTGCCAAGCATATTTACAGTTATTAAAGTATTTTGGTAAAGTAATTTTAGAAAATATTTAAACTTATGCACTAAAATTATATACAAATCTGTTTAAATGATTGTGTCAAATTTAAAATTCATCCACATGTAATTGATACTAACCACACCTGAAGTTTTAGTTATCGAATAATTTATATTTCATGTTGAAATTAAGCTTCATTAATAATTCAATGTTAATTTATTTTGTTAATTACAAAAAATATGTACACGTTATAATTGCAGTTCATGGAATTGTAGAACTTATGCAATTGTGCTGCCGTGTTACTTCTCTGACTAGCGTAAAAATAACTGGCAATGTCTGTTGCCAGTTATTTATTTTCTAGAACAAAACAACTTGATAGATGACAGATCAGTGAGGCACTGTTATGGGATTCTACTTGGTGCTGTGAATTGTGCAGTCTTCAAGGGCATAAATGATCTGAATTTTAGCGTATGGGAACAATACGAGTTATTTGCTAGTGAATTTTCATGCTCTGTGTGACATCATCTTGCTTTCTCGTTCAGAACAGCAAATGGTAAACCACAGACTACTCCTGAAGTAGGTGTGTAGGCATGTTAAAAAAAACTCGCTTCAGAATCACTATGCACTTTGTGAGTTTTTTGATCAGTTAATTAATTAAAATTAGGAGACTAAGTTATTTTAGTAGTAGGTCCAGGCTATGGCCCTTTACCTGACCTCTAGATGTTTCTTAGTGGGCATAAATTTGTTGAATGCGTTTGAAGTCCACTGCAGATGTAAATGTGTAATACAGGTTTCTCCCATTTGTAGCTCAAGTTTTTGGATGCGGCTTCTGATTCGCATTCTAAGGAAAACAGTCTTGCTCGTTGCTCACTTATTTTACTTGTAATTAATGGCACAATGGCAGAAGATGGCACAATTTCTACAAACCTGCAACTCACAGACTGTCAGCTAGATGACAGTCGTCAAGAGAGGCAAAGTAGATTAACACGACTGCTGGAAAGTAAACAAGAGCATTTTTCCCAGAAGACTAGTCCAGAGACAAGAAATATGGAAATTACCTACCACAAAAAGGGACAAGCGACTGATGGTAAGATTTCAGGCTTTTTAAGACTCATAATTCTATTTAATTTTTCTGATATCTTTGCAATATTTTTATAGTATTTTAAGTGAGTTTTGCGAGGTTCCACTCTTACCACTTTTATCATACGTTTTTCTTATTACATTTATCAATACTTTTTTACGCCATTATCATAAAGCTGAAGTTTCTAAATAAACATTATTGATCTGGTATTGAATTGGGAAGAAGTTCTTCAACCAATTTTATTTTGGATTTGGTTCTGATTTTATTTCTGATTAGGTTCATATGTCTCAGTGGAAACCATTATATTGATCTTGGAAATACCCAATGGACGGAAGGTGTTTTTCACAAGTTATGCACTAGCTCCTTTATCATGTTTTGTTATTCTCATTATGCATCACTTACAGGGTGGCCAGCGAACCTGGAATCCTTGAAAACCGGAGAAAAAAACGGGAGTTTGATTTGAAAACTGGGATTTTTTGTTATTTGCAGTTTTTACGCAACATTTTGAACAAATTTGCGTACAGCATCGTATTTAGTAAAGTGCAGAATTCAACTCGTTAAATGGTTAATGCGAGTGTTAAAATCGATGTATAAGAAATATCACTAATTTGATTGAGGATTGCGAAGTTTTTGACTTGCTCATAACACAACTTCAACCACTGTCGCTTGTGCAACATGGGTAGCAGCACCTCATAGCTGGTATAGTTGGCTGTGGATTGCACATGCATGGACAAGATATTTGCGGAACAAACGTCTCACCGGGAACTCAATAGCTCAGTTTCGATTAGTTTATTATTATTATTATTATTATTATTATTATTATTATTATTATTATTATTATTATTATTTATTAACACTAGTACAGGTAAGTTTGTAAGAGTTTCGATTAGTGTCACACCTCTTTATTAATGACATTGGCGGTACGACTTTGCTATTTTTTCGGTCGAAATGACCATGTTATCACATCCATAATATTCAAAGGGAATATTAACTTCTTTTGTAGAATAGCGCAGTCGAAGCTATCTTTGCTTATAGCCCACACGGAGTTTAAGAGTGACAGTGCCCGAATTGACATGGAGCACAAAGAAAATAAACCCACAGAGATCTTAACGGGGTTGCGCGCCAGGAAATACGAGTAGACCCTATTTCCATTGCTGCATTGTTTTCCAATACAGCACAGGTAGTAATATGAAATTGAAGTTAAAATGTTGGTACAAATTTATGGTACTCACTTTTTTCAATGTTTCTTTCATGTAAAGAAATATAACCTTACAAATAATGTTAATGTAACCTAAACCCCACCAATTCAAACAAAGCGCCAGCGTGTATTGGTGCAGTGTGTATTGCGATAGCCAGGAACAGTAGCCATTTCAAATTTTTACAAATAAAACATACCATAATCAGCGATCGAAATTTATTGAAGTAGAGAAATAATTTGTTAGTTCAAAGTAAATTTTATTACCTTCCACCAATCTTTCTTCTATAAGAATGGAAATAGCTTCCAAAAACCTCCCAAATTATGATCACAAAGCACAGGAAATTTGAACCGCACGACTATTTTTGATGCCAAATTTCCCAAAAAATACTCACATTTTTGAAAAATTCAACATGATCTTATTTGAAGATCTGAATTTATGAACATATTGCATTAAGAAATAAAAGTATTTTCACAATTGAAGTTGTAAGAAGATGCAGAATAATTGGGCATATCAACCAACATGAGACCTGCACCATTCTCTTAAGCGTCACTTACGCTATCTAAGGTATAAAAAAATGTGTTTTTCTTTTCTTTTTTGATCTTATTTGAAGATCTAATTTTTTAATTCTTCTTCTTCCTTCTTCTTCTTCTTCTTCTTCTTCTTCTTCTTCTTCTTCTTTTCTTCTTTTCTTCTTCTTCTTTTCTTCTTCTTTTTCTTCTTCTTTTTCTTCTTTTTCTTCTTCTTTTCTTTTTTTCTTTTTTTCTTTTCTTTTTCTTTTTTTTTCTTTTCTTTTTTTTCTTTTCTTTTTCTTTTCTTTTTTCTTTTCTTTTCTTTTTTTCTTTTCTTTTTTCTTTTTTTTTTTCTTCTTCTTCTTTTCTTTTCTTTTCTTTTTTCTTTTCTTTTCTTTTTTTCTTCTTTTTCTTTTCTTTTTCTTTTCTTTTCTTTTCTTTTTTCTTTTTTTTTCTTTTTTCTTTTTTTTCTTTTTTTTTTCTTTTTTTTAAGAAAAAATTGTTTTAAAAAGTCAATGTTTGACACAAAATTTTGCAAAACTATACTCATTTTCAAAAAAATTGAACATGATATTATTTAAAGGTCTGTTTTTGATGAACACATTTCACCAAGAAGAAAAAATTGTGGTTATAGAGATGTAGCAATTTTCAAAAATCAAAATTTTTAACGAACATGAGACTTACACTATTGAACGTTCTATACGCTATCTGAGGTGAAAATTGAATCGAAATTGTTGATGCCATTTTTGAGAAAAATAAATTCTTTACACAAAATTAAACATTTCACTCAAAATTGTGCGAGAAGACTCAAATTTTCGAAAATTTGTACAAGACCTTATTTAAAAACCTTTTAAATCTTTAAGGAACAGATTTCATTAAGGGGAAAACCCCTCTATCTTAAATATCTATTATAATTGGAGTTGTAGGAAGACGAAAAAAAATGTTGAACTTTTGTAATTTTCAAGAAATTAGAGTTTTCAATGAACTTGAGACCTGCACCATTCTCTTAAATGGCCTTCACACTATCCAACAAAAAAATAAATCCAAAGCAATGGAGCCATTTCTTTGAAAATTTTGAAAATCTCCCAAGGGTTTCATGTAAAGTACCCCACCCCCCAATTAAAATATTGGTTTGAAATTTAAGTGACCGCGTCATTGCCAGATCAATTAAAGAATATCAATTTTCAAGAAAATTGGCTGAACAGTTGAGCCACTAGCGTTGTTAACTGGCAGATGGACGGACGTTTTGCTGTCAACTGAGTTTTTGATATCAAGGACCCACAAAACAGATTCTGACATCACATGTTAGAGGATTGCTATTCTAAATTTAGCAACTGGATTTATCCACTTTTTTACCGGGGCTTGGCAAAAAGGGGTTTTCTGCCGAAAATTCTGCGCGTTTTCCCACAGCATTGCATAACTTTCTCTCTACTCTGTGTAAGCAATAAAAGATAATAACTAGTGGTGCTTCAGAATGGCATCGACTATCTCGTAGTAAAGTTTTCTAATTTCCTTGGTGTGAACTGACTTTACGGTCTTGCCCCGTTCATTTGCCAGCCCTTGTCTATCGCCGCCCAAAGTACATTTTTTTGACTTTTTTTTAAATTTATGGTTTCGTAATTGTAGGACCAAAATATTAATTCAAAAATATTAAAGCAGAATAAAACCTCATTATACATAGCAAATTTCATTGAAAAGTTTCGAGCCGTTTTTAAGAAAATGGCGTTTAAATGCGAAATTTGAAGCTTTTTTTTTTTCATAGGATTTATTGAGTTTTCGAAAAACTTCAATTGAAGTGAATTGAGGTATATTAACTCGCAAATGCAATAATGTTTACAAATTGCTTATAATACATGTATTAACAGCATGAGAGATATTTCAAAACAAATTATATTGTATTTTTTGCAAAAATAAAAGAATACATGAAAATGAAATTTATGTCATATTGAATAATTATGAAACTTGAATTTTTAAAAAATATGATAATATGATAACATGAAGAAATTGCCTCTAATATAAATATTAGCGATGCGACTGAAAAAAATTAAATTTTTGTCATTTTTGAAAAATAAACAAACAAATGAATACAGCAATATGGTGTTTATGGTATCTGATAGATTACATTTAGTACTATTCCTACCAAAAGTTTAAAATTTTTTTTTTTTTAAAATTTCACATATGTCACGCAATACTTCGCAGAAACTGTTAAAAGTTACAAAAAAATGTGTATCACCTTAATGTAAGAACTAATTATATACAAGCAATTTCATTTGAGGGAAAAATCTCTATCTTTAATATTGTTGTTAGATTTTGCCGAAAGAATTCATACTTTTATAATTTCCGAAAATTCAGAGTTAACCCTGGAAATTGGACATATGCCACCTGTATAAGCGTATTTAACTCTATTCTTACAAGATATTTAAAAAAAAAATTTGGAGCGGTTTTTGAGAAATTTTTTAAACTGTTGCTAGGGCTTCATATAAAGCGCCCCCCCCCCTTAATGAATGTTTACAAAATCACAGAGTTTTGACTTGCGCAAAAATCACAGGGATTTCTTCAATTTGGCAACAATTGCGCTAGATTTATTCTCATACACCAGACGGACGAACGTTTTGACGTCATTGACTTTTCAGTATCAAGGACCACAGAACAGGGATTTCAGCTACACCTTGTGTTAGAGGATTTTTTTTCTTAATTCAGCAACCAAATTTATACACTTTTGTGTTCTCAGGGTCCGGCAATGAATTTTTTTGTACCGAAAATATGCCGTTTTTTGACGCAGCATTATATAACTGTCTCTATACTACGTATATACGTTTGTATTGAGAAAGTAATATATTGTAATGTGCGGAAAAGAACCTGGAAAATTTGTATTCTCGACCTGGAAAACCAGAAAAAACCTTGAATTCCAAAAAGGCAGATCACTGGTCACCCTGACTTAGTTTTCATTTAGCTGATTGTTTCAGTAATAATTAATTTCAAAAAGTTTCAATCTGAAAATCTGTTTCAAGTATCATGTTGTGTTGTTTTATTTGATTTGTTCATGTCCCTGGCAACCCTGCCTTTTCCTTTCCAGTCAATTTGACCTATGTGTGTCTTGCTTACATGCTTTCTTAAAATATTTCTATATTCTAAACTTAAAGCCATTCTGTTCTTAACAGTGATGTTGGTTCTTAACTTTGGTGCTTGAAAAAATTTTCAATTTCAGAAAAGAACTTTTTTTTAAGCTAATTTAGAACAAAGTGATGGCAGTTAGTGTAAAGTAGTAGTTCTTATCTGTTAGTAGTTACTAGTTTGTAGTAATTCTTATCTGTAAATTAATGTGTCTCTTTAACTTGACCAATAGAGAGGAAAATAAAATGTATAAGCACTAAACTAGCAAAAAAAAAAAAGATATTTAAAGAAATATTTGTTTACTGTTGTACTTCATACATCGTCAGAATGCTGTAGTAGGAAAATACCCATTAATGATGTAGAAATTTCATTTTATAATGTCATAGCAAAATACTGAATTATTTCTCTAGAGGTCGTTTAGTTTGCCTGCTTGCAATTTGGGACATAACTATTTATTTAAGTTACGGCTCTGTATTCTCTTCATTCGTTAAGTATAGATTGTAGTTTTCATTTGTTACCATTAGTATAGTGATGTGTCCTTTTCTTTTGTTTAATGTATTAATTGTGTAATCATTTTGTATTTCAGTGAAGGTTCATGTGTACAGTTTCAATCTGGTATTGAGTTTAGAGTATCTGCGACAATTTGGAAATTTCCTATCTAAAGCATTTGAACAACCTGGACATGATGCTTCTAAAGGACCCGATATACGATTAGCTGTGTCTCAGCAGTTAAATAATTTGGCTTCTTCACCTTCTGAACATCGTTCTACTGAGGCAATGTTCTCTTTATTTGTGCATGCTGAAAATCCAGATGTGTTTTTAGTGGAAGATATGGATGATCCAAAAACAACTTCTCTTGTTTTGAAGGTAAGAGTTCTTAGTAGGTTACTATACTATGCATTATTGATATTGGTTTCATTTTGGACATAATTAGGCAATGGATTTTTAAGTAAATACAAATTGTTACATGTAAAAGGTACTTGCATTTAATAATTTTTTTTATTTTTTTTTCAAGACATTCTGAATGAATTAAAACCACTTTAAATGCAGATATTTTAAGTGACCTTAAACAGGGTTCCACTAGTTTGGGATTTCGCTGGAACTAGAGGGCAAATTTCTATGACTTAAAAATTGGGATAATACTAGTGAACCCAGAATACTGACACAGATTCAAAACCAGACAGCAAATCTTTGAAATTAGTTGATAATTAGTTTAAGTTAATATATTATTATTATTATTATTATTATTATTATTATTATTATTGTTGTTGTTGTTATTGTTATTATTGTTATATTTACTTTTATTTTAAATTAATAGTAAGTTACTTCATATAGAGCTTGACACGTTACAGTAGTGTTGTGGTATTGTCACAAGTGGCTAAAATACTCTGCTCCTAGGAGAGGAATTACAGAAAAATGCGTAAAGCACATAACAGAAGAATCGACTCCCAGCAGTCATCAATTGATGAACTTCTGAAGGAAGTACAAAATCTCAAGAACAGTGAAACTGATCATGGTTCATCAACGGTGGATTACCCAGGACAAACCAACATCGTATCTGTTTTATCAGCTGTTACTGGCAATGACATTGGTGAATTTACCTTGCTGAGATTAGGAAATTGTATTGCTGTTCCTAACTTTGTCAATAAATCAAGACCTAAAATTACATTGAAAGTCATTCTTTGGTTCTCAACGTTCTGAGAAACAAACTGACTACAAGGCAAAGTGAACATTTCTGTGCCAAGTCAAGGAGAATATTTAAAGAACCTCCTTTCCCAAATTATGGTTGAAGCTAATGGCATTAGTGAGAGTAAACATAAATACAGAAATGGAGTGCCAAAAATTGCTCAAACTTCCAGTGGGAAAGTTGGTTCAGTTGACCAGGAAAAATGAGCAACAGGCAATTCTCAAGATTATCAATTTACTATCAAAATGTTAGAGGTCTAACCATCTATCATGATCTGCTTGTGATGAGATGGGCATTGTGATCCTGACTGAAACCTGGCTTTGTGAGAACATCTTGAATGTTGAACTGAACTTTCCTTCACATAACATCTAGGAACTCGATGGATTTACAAGCCTTTGTGATTGTGGTTTTGTGATTGTGATTTATTGTAAATATGTCAGTTCTGTGATTGATATTGATGGTTTGTTTGTTGAGAATATTTTTATTTTCCTTAAAATTGTATCTTTTGTTTGTGTGGTTGTACTGTATATTTCCCTCCTAAATCTCCAGTTAATTGTTACATTATTTATTCAGAAAAGATTGAACAACTTTTTGAAAAGAATTCTCTAACCGAATTTATAACTGGTGATTTTAACCTCTGAAATTTAAACTGGGCTGATAATGATTATGACAAAATGAATTCCATCCTCTTAAATAATTCAGATTATACTTTGCAAGTTAGTGTACTACTTCAACATACCTTTAACTATAAATCAAATCAGTTTGTAACCTTGAAATTACTCTAAATCAAATCAGTTAATGAGAACGTGGAGATCAAATCATAATGTAAATTAGAATTTACTATAAAAGTGCATTGAAAACAGAAAACAATACTTGAAACTAATCACAGTAATAATGCATTGCCCTATCAACATTTAAATTATTGATTTTGAGATCTAATGTATTTCAAAATGCACCAATTCAATTGTTTGTCGTGTGATGTAACATATGTGTTAAAATTTCTCTCCTGTAAGTGTATTCAAATCACAAGCAAAGTACAAATTCATTAAAAACTTTCAATAATTTGTAATAATTTTTTTATTTTTAATTGTAAAAGGGTGTTTGACTGTAAATTATGAAATAAAATAAAAGAATCTGCTTTTATTTTAGTAAAGAAGTACTTTAATAATTTAAAAAAAGAATGTCTGATCATTAGTGCTGCACTTCAGCTCTAGAGATTTTTGGTCTGACATCTACGGTGCAAATGAATAGGCGTGCAATAATCTTTGCTTAGGCCTTCCCGCTTTGTGTGCTAGGTCCCAAACTTGATCCTTGTGGGACACCAGATGGGAGTTTTCATAAAATTTTGACAACTGACCATCCACTAAGACAGCCTGAAATCTGCCTCACAAATAATCTTTGATCCAAAAATCTAATTGTATGGTTAAACCGAAGTTAGACAGTTTAGTAATTCAGATTTTCTGGTTCACCTTGTCGAATGCCTTGCTATAGTCAGTGTAGATGATGTCCATCTGGTTTTCCTTTTCCATTTCTACAGCAATGTAATTTCTATATAACGCCAAGTGGGTTACAGTGGATTTTCCTTGCATCAAACCATGTTGGTTTTCAATAATGAGGGATTTCAGTACTCTTAGATAGATGGTTAATAACCCAAATATTCAAAAAGGTTTGCAACAGCGTTTAAAATGGAAATAGAATGATAGTTTTCAACATTTGATTAATTACCTTGTTTTAAAAAGGGGTGTGACTTTACTCTGTTTCCAGTTTCTTGGATTCTCAATTGTTGAAGAGCTGTGTAAGAGACTTTTTAAAGATTAACCATAATGGGTGAATTAACGCACAACAACACGAATTAAGAAAGACATTTAGCACACCATTGTGACCAGCCTCCTTACTGTCATTCAACTTTATGATAGTTATCAATGAATTGGATAACTGTGAGCCTCCTTACTGCAACTGTGGATGATCAATTACCATGAAGCCATTGTCAGTGCAAAATGTAGACTTAAAAAACTCGGCAAAAAGCTCTCTCGATGGACAGAATATTCAGAGTGCACATCTTTCTGGAACACAGTTGAAGCTGAGTCTTACTCATGGTTATTAACCAATTTCCAGAAGGTTTTCAATGAAGTTTTTGATGTTAGAATTAACAGCCGTTTCCAACTTGTTAATAAACGAATTTGTTAAAGGACAATTTGGTAGACATTTTGCTATGGTCAAACATGACCACCATTATTGATATTAAAATTTCCAGACTTGCATGTGATTGAGGTGCAAAGAAACCTTATATTTCTGATATCTGACGTTAGAATTAAATGTAACTAAAACTTGTAACTCATTGGTGTCATATGTATATAGTATATGAAATAGAGATATGTAATATTATGGCCACAAATGTATGCTATATAAGATAGTTAATGATAATATAGTTTGTATTGATTTGAGAAATTTATTATTTTCTTATTTTTAATACTCCCTCGAATGGGCTTCCGGATCAATATATCTTTGATGTAAAAGCTTAGAGGATGTCATCTTGGTTTTACTCCGGTTTCCCAACTGTAGAGATTGTGCAATAACAATAGTTATCCATTGCATGGTATATAGTCTTTTATCGATTTTTAAAAAGTTTGCAAGGAAATGACTTATCTGATTTTCATTGAAATTAGTCTTTTGTATACTAAGGCTTTGTATTATATTTGGGGCTATTACAGCTTGTGTGTTTGAGTTTTGAGCAATAAATGAAAAAATGAATAAATCAATGATTGAATGAATAAATGTATAATTTCTTGCTTACAGAGTGACATCAAATGTGGAATATATCAGACACAGTCAGTTACTGAAGTACAAGGATCGGTCAAAGGATTGCAGATCTACTCTTGCTGTTATCATCCTGATTTACGTAAGAACACTATGTCACAGGTATGTTGCTAGTTTTAATGATTGTTCCTTTGAATAGGAATTTGGTGCTTTACATGTTTGGGTTTACTTGTGAACCACTTTTACTTCACCTAGAACATTTACATTATACAGTAAAACTTCACTTAAACGTTTTTCAGGGTACTGAAGGGAAAAAATGTTCAAGTGAAAAAAAATGCATAACTGAAATTGATTATTATGAGCAAAATAAAACTCAAAATTGTTGCACTACCGTTTTACCAGATTTCCCAGTTCTTTAAAAAAATATACTCCTTTTTATTGCCATTCTCCCTAACAACTTTTTAAATTTTTATTTTATCACGTATTGAAAGGAGTTGCTTTTTTCTACCACTTTTTCGTTAGAACGGACACGCAATGGGGACCTTACTGATAACTCTGCGTGACTCAGTTTCACTGCGGGAACGAAGTCCGTGTTCTGTGTGGGCTACAACTGGCGGCGGCAACCCCCCGCTGGTTGCTTCAGTTTCAAGCTTGATGTTACTTGAGATTATGTGGGTCAAAGCACGGTGTTTTAATATGTGGGCGACAGGAAGCGCAGGACTGCCACAGCCCCACAACCTGGCTACATCTGCCGCGCCATGCAGAAAAGCGAAAAGTTTCATTAGCTGCTTGTGCCATGCCGCTTCCAAAGGATCTCATATGTTATTATGGCGAACAAAAGGGTCTTTAGAAATTGTGACAGTCAGTGCAAAAACTTTCTCATTTATTGATGACTTCTTGGCTGTCTGGGTGACACCGCAAAGTTGGCTGAGAGGCTGACATTTCGCCTGACATGTCGCAGGCTTCCTCAGGGCATTGACATCGCGATGTTGTGCATCGGGTGTTATATGTTGTCCGGCCTGGGCAGCCAGGTGGGGTGGTGTGCCGTGATTGGCTGGCGGTCTGTGCCAACCTGGGCCTCGCGCCAAGTGTCCTCGTGGTCGGGCAGTGTGAAGCAGCGCCCTCGCAGTCACGAATTGGTGGAAGTAGCATTTTCCAGGCCGGGTTAATGCTGAGCCCGGCATCCGCGTTGATGTTATGCGGCCGTCTATTAATTTCTAAAGCCTCATTGAAGCGTCTGGGCCAGTACCTGCATTTCTTATGCAGGAGCTGAGTCTTGTCGAAATCGATGGCATGTCCCGAAACCTCCGAGTGGTGTGCTATAGCCAAATGGTTGGTGTTGTTCCTGTTGTAATGGGAGATGTGCTCCCTAAGGCGTTCCGACACAGTGCGCCTGGTCTCACCGATGTATGTCCTGCCGCAGCTGCAGGGAACTTCGTAAACACATGCTGACTGGAGAGGTGGTAACGCGTCTTTGATGCATACCAGGGCGTTGTGAAGCTTGTCAGGAGCTGTGTAAACAGTCCTTGTGTAGATTTTCCAAAGCAGTTTTCCGAACCAGTCGATGACACCGCGGACGTAAGGAAAGACGGCTAATTTGGTTCTACCACTCTCCTCCGTCTCCGTAGTAGCCTGTTGATCTTCAGTGCTGCCGCCGTCTTCCAGGACACCACGCCTGTTGGGGATAACACGACCTTCTGGATTGCTGCAACCTTCAGAGTGACCCATAGCACAGGTCAGCACTCATCTGAACGCAGTTCGGGAATAGCCGTTGGCCCTGAACGTATGTTCGAGTTTCCGGAGTTCTTCAGCCAGCGAACACTCATCACACACCTTGACAGCTCATGTGGTTAGGGTCTTTAATATACCGAATTTTGTAGGTGGATGCTGGTGCGACTCTGCATGGAGGTATCTGTCCGTGTGAGTCGGCTTTCGGTAGACCGAGTGTCCCGAGGTGCCATCTTCGTGCTTGCTGACAAGGACATCCAAGAAGGGCAGACAGTTGTTAGTTTCAGTCTCCATGGTGAACTTGATGTTGTCATAATGTTGTTCAGGTACAGTAGAAATTCCTGTAGTAATTCCGGTCCGTATGGCCAGATTACAAAGGTGTCATCCACGTAGCAAATCCAGAGAGACGGTTTGTGAGGGGTGTTTCAAAGAGCCTCAGTTTCAAATGCTTCCAGGAATAAATTGGCAGCGATGGGTGACAGTGGTGAACCCATAGCCGCACTTTCCACCTGTGCGTAGAATCAGTCTTGGTACTGGAAGAAGGTGGACTTTAGGCAGAAGGCGGCCAGTTTCATCCATTTTGTCGGCTGGCTCCGTTCTTCTAGTTTTTGCCGCAACACTTCCACGGCCTCGTTCACGGGAACTTTGGTGGACACAGACATCATGTCAAAGCTGACCAGCAAGTCATTCTTGTATAGTCGTTGTTGTCTAATAATGTCCACGAAGTGTGAAGAGTTCCTCACAGCATAACTCATGTCTTTGGCGAGCAGCGCAAGATGGGTAGCGACAAGTCTCGCCAGAGAATGAGTCGGAGAATTGATGGCGCTGACGATAGGACGTAGCGGCACATCGGTCTTGTGCACTTTCAGAAGGCCGTTAAAACCTGGGCGTTGACAAGTTGTTCCGACACAGTGCCAACTTCTTCGTGGTCTTTATGCGTTGTGAGTCATGAATCCGAGAGGTGGTCTCCATTCTCACCTTGTGCAGAGGGTTGTGTTCCAGAAGTGTGTACGTAGAGTCGTCAGAGAGGATGGCAGCCACCTTGTCGTGGTAATCTGAGGCTATCATGATGACCATAGCATTTCCTTTGTCTGCTGGTACAATAATCAGATCACGTCTATCTCGCAATGTCTTCAAAGCCCTCCTCCTCCACTAAGTTGTTGCGAGGAGGCATGCGTGTAGGAGCACTTAGCTTTGCTCACAAAAAAAACGTATAAACGTGAAAACCATATAAAGTGAGAAATGTATAAACGGAGTTTCACTGTTTGTTGTTGTTGTTGTTGTTGTTGTTGTTGTTTTTGGTATGGGTTTTTGAAATGGTTTGAGAAATTTATGTTTCATTTTGGAATTAAAAAAGAATTATGTAATAACCAAAAACTATTAATTTTTACATTCCTGAAAACTGAAACTTCTTTCATCCTGATGTCAGTAAATATGTAAAAAGTAAGTTCAGTTTTCATCCATAAATTAAGCCTATTGTTTTTGTAGATTCGAATAATCAGTTTTGTTAATTGTATTTTGTTTTGGTTTATTGTATAAATCAAAATTAATAATTGATGAAATGGTTTGGGAAATTTATGTTCAAAAGAAATGAATGTTCATTTACTTCCTTTATATAAATCGCACATAGCACTTTTGCTCATAATAAAGAATGAAAGGAGTGAAAATTTGAGCTGTTTGAATCAGAGACTTTGCATCTGCACATAATCGAGGTCTGTGATTCTGATAGTTACTTGTGTTCCTTTAGTTTGCTGAAAAATAATATAAATATTAAATTGCAACTTTTCCATCTTATTCACTGGACAAGAAACCTATTTTCAGAAGAGGAAATCTAGCATTTTTTTCTTCCAATTTTACATCTTATAGTTTGACAGCATCTGAAATAAGGATGCGTCATTAATTTCAATTTTTTCAAATCAACATCAACATTAATGTTGTTTAAAATGTCAATAATTTTAGTATTGATTTATTGAAGCCAAGAGTTTTTAATATTAAGTGATCTGGGTTTGATATTTTTACTTCATTTATGTTTTATTTTGGAATTAAAAAAGAATTTTGTAATAACAAAAACTATTAATTTTCAAATCTCTGATATTTCTTTCATCCTGAAGTCAGTAAATGTGAAAAGTAAGTTGAGTTTTGTCCATAAATTAAGCTTATTGTTTTTTAATCTGATAATCTATTTTGTTAATACTACTTTGTTTTGGTTTATTGTATAAATCAGAAATAATAATCATGACCACTGTCAGATTAAATACCTTTCCATGCCAACATTAATGATAAATTTCACTCTCTGAACTTTTCGATTTTTCAAGAATTGCAAAAGTTCGTAATACAGTGAAACCCCGATTGTACGCCACTCTAGGGACTGGTCAAAAAAAAGTATAAATGAGAAAAATGTAAAATCAAGGAAATTATTTTTTTGCACAGATTTTGTTCCAAAAAACATTTCAATTCTAAAAATAATAAATAAAACATAAAACTTCAGTTGAAAGAAATGAATAGAAACTAGTATGTACTTTCTTGCCTATACTTTCACCCAAAATTACTTTAAAAGTTCTCAAAATTTCGAAAAATAGTGCATGAACTTATTTCAAAATCTATCTTTAAGGAACAGATTCCTTTAGGAGAAAAATCGGTATCTTCATAATTGTAGTTGTAGGAAGATGCGGAAAAAAGTTCGAACCGTTGCAATTTTCAAAAAGTCAGAGTTTTTAATGAACATGAGACCTGCACCAGCCTCTTAAATGTCCTTCTCACTATCCAACAAAAAATTCAATCAAAAACAATGGAGTCATTTTTTTGAAAATTTTGAAAAAGTCCCAGGGGCTTCATGTAAAGTACCCCCAAAATTTACAATATCGATTTCAAATTCGATAGGCCATGACATCAGTCAAATCGATAGGGCAATATCAATTTTGGAGAAAATCGGCTGAACAGGGTAGCTGCTACTGTTGTTCACAGACAGATGGACATGTTTGGCATCAATTGATTTTTCGGTATCAGTCACCCTCCAAACATGGATTTTGGCTATACCATGTGTTAGAGGACTTTTTTGTAAATTGAGCCACTGGATTTATCCAATTTTTTGTTACCAGGGCTTCGGCAATAATTTTCTGCCAAAATTTGCCGCTTTTTCCTCAGCATTACATTATTTTGTCTCTACCGTGTAAGGCATAAGCAGTAGTAAAAAGTAAAAACCAGCAACTGACTTACCATTGGCAACAGACTAACTCAACAAACATACTCGAAACAAAACACATGGGCTTAGTCCTGGAAAATTACTCAACCAACCTATTCAGAACATTCATCAAGATATACTCTGATTTGTAAATAGGAAAACATAACATTTATGTGTCCCCACCACCCTTCCCAAAACTGACACCATTATTGCCCCTTTTCTTTTAGAATGTCCGTCTAAATTAAGGGTCCTGCTGTGCAAAAATCTTAATATCGGGGTTTTAATGCATAGTAGGACTTCACAGGTGAGATGCAGAATCGAGGAAAACGTAAAATCAAGGAAAATTGAACATTACTTATATGGATGTTTTGCTGGGTTTATGACATAAATTCCGAGAAAATGTAAAATCGGGAATCATAAAATCGAAGTTTCACTGTAATATGAGAAAGTGTGTATTGTAGCACCACTAGTTTTTTAACCTGATAATAATGTTAGTTATAATAACCTGATGTAGTGTTTTATAGTCTGAAACAGTCCTATGATGGTGTGCTTTCAGATTGTACAGCCATGTAGCATGAAAATAGAAGGGTCAACAACTCATTTTGAAGTGCAAGTTTCTAACATTCGGCTGAGAGTTTCTCCAGGTAATGTTTTATTTTGAAAATCGTTTGTTTTTTGTGTATGGTGTTTCGTTGTTTGTTTCTTTCCTCTTTCACTTTTAGAGCATTCATTTTCTAGGTACAATAAATCTTCTTAGTCGAGTAATAACAGCTGTTTATACAAGGGAAGAGAATATTGGAGAAGATGAAAACACTGAAGTAAACTATACTGATATATGGATTCCGAAGTCTGTAAACAGTTTCAGTCACTGGTTCTTGAAAACAGGTGAAGAAAGTGCTATTATTGTATATACTAAGATATTTGGTTTTAAATGTATAAAAACTACTACAGTTTGTGTGAATAGAAGTTGGAGAGGAAGCCCTGGAGGACTTACAAAAAAGGAGTCACCCAAAGCCTGTGTCACAGATAACAAGGGAAGTCTGTATTTTGAAAATGCCTTCTCTCACGGTGACACTAGAAGCTGGAGCTGGTTCTTGTACTTTGCCTATGATCATGCTGACAGCTGGCATAAACGCTATTGCATTGGATTGGAGTTCGAAGGTATGAATGGAAGTTTAGCCATCCCCATTGTAACATTCCATAGTAAATCTTTACATCCTCACTTCAAGGAGGCAAGAATAAATTGAGAGGGAGCAGATTCACATAAAAAATGGTTGTTATAATTTGAAAAAGACATCAATGAAATCAAGTAAAAAACCAGAATAATCAGAGGTGGAAGGCGGAGGAAACAGATCAAAACACTTATAAATAAAGGCAAACAGAACATATGTGAAGCATCAAAAAGTTTTAGACTATGCTTATTTTAGGAAGAACATTGTCGTAGATTTTTGTGAATAAATTTGATTTCAACATGGTATTAATTGTTTTGTGATTTTGTATGTGATTAATCTGGAATACTTTCTGGGTTCATTATCTAGGGTGGTAGGGCTGTCAAAATTAAAAGAATGACCAAAAATCAAGGTGTTATTGAGAAATTGATCTATTTCTTCCCCCTTCCACCTCTTGATTATTTACCGGGAATAACCTCAGTGCATCAACTGATGTTACTGCAGCGTCTCTGACTGGGTGGTCCTAGGTTTGAGACCCGACGGCAGGATTTTCGACACTAGCTTTTCAGCTAGGTCAAATTCAGTTGCTGTCTGGAGGAGAATTCTAGCGACCGGATGCTCTGATCAGTAGTTTTCCATGGTTTCTCCGATCAACACCAAGTGAATGCCGGAGCACTACCCTAACAAACGAACCATGGACCGTGCGTGATCTTTCCTTCCTCTTCCTTGTCCTATCCTCACCCTTTACACACACACACGTACACTATCGTGCACTACACTATCGCACATGCCGGGAGACTGGTCGGGGACTTAGAACTTGTTCTGTCTGGGGCGGTGCCCCGCTGGTGGGAGATTCCTGGTTGAGGAAAACTCCGTTACCTGACGGTAGGTTAGCACTGGATTCAGCAGGGAAAGACCACCGCCCCCTCCTAAGCAAAAACACACCCGACACTTACGGGAAAACGTTGACACGCCCGGAATCACTAACAATCAATTAATCAAACCTCTGATTATTTTGATTTTTTACTTGATTTAATTGTTGTATTTTTCAAATTATAACAATGATTTTTTAAATTAATCTGCTACCTCTCTGTTCATACTTGCTTCCTTTTCCTTGAAGCGAGCACATACAGTGGGAGTTTTCACCCTAATTTGTGTTTTTATTCTTTTTAATTTTTTTAAATTGTTTAAAAACAGTTTTGCTTAATTTAACTTGTGGTAGTTCTCTCTTATCTACAAATACAAATTGGTTAAAAAGGACTGAGAAAAGGGTTTTTTCTCTGAAATGACTTTATTGACTGAGGTATTTACATTTACACACCTTCAATGTAATCACCTCCATTATAAATGACCTTTTGGCAAAGAAGGCGTCATACACCATCTGTGCATCCATTTCTGTTTATGTCAGTTATTGACCGCTCTAGAGCACGGATAATTTCTTCTCCAGTATTGTACCGGATTCTTCGCAGTGGTCATTTTGCTGAAGAGATCATATTCACTTGGATTCATATCGTGTGAGTAAGGTGGATGTTCCAGAATCTGCAATTGCTAGTGGCGCAAGAGTTCCACATGTGGTCGTCCTGAACAGGGGTTATCCTTCACATCTATGCCCAATCTGAAGGCAGATCATATTCACTTGGATTCATATCGTGTGAGTAAGGTGGATGTTCCAGAATGAATGATAATAATAATAATAATAATAATAATAATAATAATAATAATAATAATAATAATAATAATAATAATGATAATGATAATGATGATAATAATGATAATGATGATAATAACAATAATAATAATAATAATAATAATAATAATAATAATAATAATAATAATAATAATAATAATAATAATATTTATTGAGTCACAAATACAATTTCAATCGTGTATGACGAGTCAGACGACACTGCATCACATGCTTCATGCAGTCCCTGAAAGCATTCTTGCTTACTCCAGTCTTGTGCCACTTCAATCTTGGACCACAAACATTGCTCTACCTTTGTAAACATAACGTTAGAGCATTTGCATTATTGCTATGCAGTTCAACGATTTATACACTACAGTAGACTGACAGCTCAGTGCACACACTCGTCTAATAGTATTTCCTTCTGTCATGACAGATGGCAGCATGCTGACTCATTGGCTTTAAGTTACAGCAATATTCTCATTACTTTTTATCCAACCTATGTATTTATATTTATTTTGACTTACTACATATTTTTATCTCCAATGACTGTGTGATTTTACTTTTAATTCTTTTATTCTAAAAAATATCATACAAATTTGTTTTACATTTTCAAATATAAATGTATTAATTTTTTGTTCACACCTGATTATGCGAAACATCATGGTCCAGTATTATGTAAACAAAAAAACGTTTTTTTGAAAACTTATTTATTAATTGTCAAAAAAGAAAAAAGGATACCCGAGTGTTACATTATTATTTTAAAGTAAATTTTCTTCTTATAGAAAATCTTTTATAGATTTTTAAAATTTTTCCTTATTAGCTTTTTTCTGAGATTTGGAATTACAATTATTCAGCAAAGTATTAAGAAGAAAATATATTTTTAAACTGAGAATAATTTTTATTTCATAAATTTTGAAGCATAAAGTCATTGAAAATTTAAACTGAATTAGGGGGGGGGGATTTGTTGTATAGAAGAGCGAAGATTGATTTCAAGTTGGAGGACTCTTACAGTAAAACCCCATTTTTACATTCCCAGGTTTTACATTTTCCTGCCTTTTGCGTAATTTTTCGTTGTTCCATTGTAAAGCCTATATTTACAATGATTTGTCTTCCCACAATTTACAACTGATATGAAGAGTGCTTCCCGTCTTTATGTCACTTTCTCTTTACTTTTAACTTTTTCGTATATGTGTGCATTATATGGAGAATCATACCTACTGTACTGGCAGCGTATAAGCAACTCTGACTGTTCAATACACTGTTGCTACACATTTCTATACTCTTACATCTTACTTCTTACATCATCTACATGACAAATTAAATCTCAAAACATTTACATTTACTAACGAGTGACAACATGTCTTGATATCATGTCCATAACCTTCACCGCTGCCAAAAACCTTATTGCATCCATGATTTAGTGTGAGTCAGATGAGTGGCAACACTGAATGCTGGCTGAAAGTAAACAAACCCTCGCAAGCTGATTGCTTCAGAGCAGGTGGTGATATACCTCAGCAAGTGGTGAGTGATCTGTTAGAGTTGCTTATATGCTGCTATCTTTGATGAATTGCATAACTTTTTCTGCACTTCAGTACAGGGAAAGTTATGTAATGCTGCAGAAAAAAAGGCAATTTTTCAACAGAAAAACTTGTACTGATGCAGAAAAAGTGGATAAATCCTGCTCCAACATATAGTAAATTAATACATATCTGCTACATATGTACATAGTAAACTCACAGAGCCTTGCGTTTGTTCAGATCAATCGGAGAATATCAATTTTGGAGAAAATCAGCTGAAGTAATAGCAAGAAAGTAAAAGCAGAGCCACCATTGCTGCAAATAATATAAAAACTCGCCTGGCCTATCGTTTTTTAACTTTTCTGCATTTTACACTTTTTTTCATTGGTCCCCTGAAAAGTTTAAAAAAGGGGTATTACTGTACATTCTCTTTTACATATTCATGTTCATAACATTCACATATCATGTTCAAAACATTTTACATCATTTCTCTTGGAGGCACTTTTTACAATCGTATTCAGCTGTTTGGATGCATTGCAGCTGAGAAATCTGGAAACTGCAGGGAAAATGAAAGGAAAACAGATTCAGGTGACCAGTGGGCAACTTGTATTCAGTGTATTATTCAGGACCTCAGTGTGTTTTTGTCTGAAGCAAAATTTTCTTATTTCACCAATAGCTGTGTGGCCAAAACAGATAAACCATTGTAGGAGGTGACCGCTTATACCAAAAGATTTCAGTTTAAATTGCATTAACCAGTAACAGGCCTTAGGCCTTTTATCTTGCAATATGTGATGATGATGATGTAGTTCCCTATGATTCACCATGTCGACAACATGAAATTAAGTTAGACAATATCCATCTGTAAGTACGCTTCAGTTAAGTTTAGGACATATATTGTGTTTATCACATCGCGTTTGATTCAATATTTCTCCTCTTAATTCAAATTGATGAGGTAACAAAAATGGCTTCATTTTGTGCCTAAGTTTGTATTATGACTCTAGCAACTGTTTGAATTAGAAGCGGTCCCTATGTTGGTACCAAAACACAATTTTCCAAACATCAGGAATCTCACTCTGATTAAAATTTGTCAAAATTAATTTGAGATAATACAAAAATAACAGCAAAAGAGCACCGACTACATAATCAATGAAATATCATTTGCTCCTGGGCTTTTATTAACATTAAGGTGATTAATCTTGTTGAAAATGTCTTTTACTGGAATATCGACCATTATATTTATCGCTGTCCATTGGAAATGTCTGTATAGTTTAGTTTCATTCAGCCTTTTATTCTTGTTTATACTTCACATACAGTACTTACAAAAAAATTAGAGCTTTGTTATATAATTTTGCATGTTCTTGTATCTCTTCTCGTTAACGATAAATTTGTCATATTTATATGGTGAGTTTTTAATTTAACATTTTTTATGTCTGAATTATCTTTACAATGTCAATTTTAAGTTCACCACTCTACATATCAGGAATCTTCACTTGTATACTATCTTTTTTAAATGTGTATCTGTACACAGAGATAAATGTGAACATGAAAATTGTAAACACAGACAAGAAGTGACAGTATCTACATTTAAATTTGTAAACACCATGTTTTAACTTTATTGATATCACTAAGACGCAACAGCCACTGGGCAACAACTGACTGTCCACGGCCAACTGGGCAAACTGGCAACTGGCGTTACCGTAGCCGAAGAGCAGGAAATGAGCTTGATACGTGCAAAGGTCCCTGTCACAAATGCTATGGAGAAGGATCAATCACAGCAAAAGCCAGAAGGACTTTTCTTGCTGCACTGCAATGTATTTATTGTCTGATTGTGAGTTCGATATTCAATCTCCCTCCCAAGATATTGCCCAAACTTTCTTTCCTTGGATCCAGAGGTAGAAAGGTCAATATAAACCCTTGCTGAGCTACGTAAGGATGATACGAACAAATTCCAAAAGTGGTTGAAAGAGGAATATGTGATCTATAGGAAATAATTTGAAAATTCTATATAAAACAAAAAGAGCAACATGCCATTGGAGCACTTTGTTCCCAAAATGAAACAGTGAATTTGAAGGTTTTCTTTTCTTATTGCAAATATTTCATGCCCAATTTTATCTCTTCAATAGAAATTCTAAATGAAACATACAAGCAAGATTTGGTATTCCTGATTGCTAGATGTCAATGTAGCTGAAGATCACTAAAGCATTGAACACTCCTGGATGGGGAGTGTTCATGACTTTTGGCAGTTCAAATCTTCATCTAAAACCTTGTTAGCTGCTTTATGCCTATTGTTTAGTGGGAGGGAGAGGCTGATGTGAAGCAAAGAGTGGTTGGTCAGCCTTGAAGTTGTCAGGGCTAAGGTCTAAGGGTTTTGGTACTTGTCGAAAAAATTGTCATATAAGCTGCATTTGCTACTAACAAGAAATAAAATCCAAAATGAAGGGGTCTGATGAAACCATGAGAGGCTGATGAATAGATGTGATGACCTTGAAGACGAGAGTTTCCTTGATAATGTTGAAACGAAATTATCCAATAATCTTAAGTCTGCTCTAGAGACTGAGTATAGATATTGCTGTGCAGACAACACCACCCTTAACTAATGAAATCAAGGAAAAAAATTACTGAGCTAGGAATGTAATCTTTCATAGTATTCTTGGGAGCAGCCTTGATTCGCCAATCCAGAGAAAGGATGAGGACATCACCAAAACCATTTTAATTCTCAAAGATCTGGACTTCAATAAGAAGTTGACAACAGTTTCCGATTTGCACAGCTGCATCATGCAAGCTGGGGATGGAGGAACCTGATAAACATAAGTCTCTGAATGTGACTCGGAACTTGCCACAGCTTACATGATAGAAAACCACATCTTTTGCAAACAGAAAGTCCTCTCAAAGCACAATTACTAGTGGAGCCCATCAAGGCTGTGTTCTTGGCCTAATTTTGTTCCTCTTGAACCTAACAACTGGTCTCTCACTATGGAAACACATTTTGTGATGTATGCTGATGACACAAAGCTTTATTCTAACCCACTCACCAGCCATTCCAACTTCAGATGGCCCTTGATGCAGTTCAACGCTAAACTACAAAGGCTGATTCCCATAAATGATGCCAAGTGTTCCGTCATCCATATTGGGAAAAATAACCCTAAGCTACCTTATCGTATTGGGAATATGCTGACACCATTGGGACCTTCGAATTTTTATCACTAAGCTCTCAAATGGGACACCCATATATCTTACATAGTCAAGAAAGCTAATAAGGCAATCTGTATGACTCGCAAAGCTTTTATAATGATTAAGAGTCACTGCCTTGTACAAAACTTACATACCTTCAGTCATCAAAATTGATACCGCATGATAAAACTCCTACAGCATGGTCAATAATTTGCTCGGAAACGTGCAAAGGAAAGCCACATGTATTCCAGCTGATATTATCAAAATCACATATGAACAGCGACCAGCTCGACTTGGACTGCCATAGCTGAACAATAGAAGAAAACAAGTTGACATGATTGAGACATGACTTTACAATCATTTTATCACACTGATCGTCATGGAATCTTTCCAAGATCACAAAATTCCCAATTCAGAGACTCTATGAAAAAGATGAGGATGAAATTCTAGCTAGCACAATAAAAAAAAATTCTGACAGAGTGATGTATTCTTGGAACAAACCTCTGGAAGCAGGGACCATGGATTTCTCTCTTAGCTCTTTCATAGCTTTGTAGATCAGCTTCATGCATGAACATAGCACTTCAGGTGGGAACTAGTGTTGACTCCCTCATCTTGACCTACTTGCTTACGTATTTTATTTAATATTTTCAGAACTTTTTATTTACAATTGTTATTTGTGATATGCATTACTTCTTTATTCATTTTGGGGACAATCTTGTGATATATTAAGTCGTAAGTTATTTCATAGAGTATTGGGGCTGATGCAATTGTCAAATGTATTAATCTAAACAAGTTGGACGTAATTTTTTAAACAAAATACTCCATGAATAGAATCTTTCTAATATATTATCCAATATTGTCATAGTGTTAACATCTGTACCATTGTAATATAATTCGTTAAAGTAATAGATTGCTACTAGATTCAGCTTTAGTCATTTTTATCATCATTGCTGTTGGACTGAGGAATTTACTGTTTCTTGAGATATTCACTATCCATCTTCATCATTAGAACTTTTATTGATACTTGCTGTGTTAACACTGATTAGTATTTTAATTTTCAATGATTAATGAGTTGGAAATATCAATGTCGATGTCTCATCCCTAAACTGCACATTCACAATCTCAAATAAAGACAAATTACAACATAGAGACCTAACCACTAAAATACAGTTTTGACTCAAGCTAATGAATGTCTAATGTTTGCTATATAATAAATCAATATGAACTTAGAATAAAATAAATGTATCTTGAAGTAGAAACCTAGTAGTCCAAAATAACCTAACCTCTAAAAACTGTTTGTCCAAGAACATTATTCTAAGCAGAAACAAAACTATTTCCTTTGTTGTTTATTTAACAAAAAAGTGTAGTCTTGCATGCAGATGATTTGAAAGAAGAGAAACTAAATCACAAAAGAATTGTCATTTGCGAAAGTAAAAAGAGCCTATAGTGACCAACAGACCCAGGTTGTTGGATACGGGTTATTCTCGCTTAATAATGACAATTTTACAAAGTAATGCTTACTTTTAAACCATGTCAAACTCCCTACTTTTGAAAACAAGAAATGACCTTGCTGGGGGGATTCATGCAAGAAAAATCATGATTTATGTGAAATTTGAAATAAATTATTTGAAATTGTGCTAGAATGGAGTTCACCTCAAAGGAAATTGTCTTTTTAAGGCAATCATTTACAAACTTTAACTGAATAGTTAAAAAAGGTATAAACATTTTACATGCTATGTATGGAAATAGTATAAATAAGGTAATAATGTAGAGTATGACCCCTTTTTTTTATGTTGTAAAACATGCAAGATGGAAAGAAATTATATGCTAACTTTACTGAACTGAAAAGCTTGTTCATTCAGATTAGTTAGATATGTTAATTCATAAAACAGTACTTAAATCTATTTTCATGAATAAGTTGATTACTTCATTTTCTAGCTAATTATAGATGGCTCCATGTCTTTACAAATGGCTTACTATAACAGTCATCTTGCTTTATGGGAACCTCTTGTGGAGCCAGTGGAAGTGACTCATTTTGGAAAATCTTCTCAAAAGCCTTGGGAACTTTTGGCAAAAGTAAGTTCTTAAAATATTTTACAGCCTTTGAAGTGTGATCAAATAAATGTACACCACAAGTCTTATACATAATTTGGTATTTACATTTGGAGAATGTCAATGCTTTTTGTTAAAAATGTTGTGTTACTTTTTAATACAGATTGAGTTTGACAACTCTCCGGAAACAGATAATGAAGGGGATGCTGCGAGAATTGATCATCCATCAATGAGGATTAACATAGAGTCTCAGGTAATGGAACTTTGTTTTTGATTAATGGTTTTTATTAAAAATTAATTATTTATTAAATAAACACTAAATTAATGATCTTTACCCATCAGGATATCTTGGAGCTTACAGTTACCAAGACATGTCTGGAAGTGCTGACAGGACTGGGACAGGCTTTCCAGTTAGCAGGAGATGAAGTTCACCGAGAAGGTCCACCTGCACCATATCATGTCATTAATCACACAGGAATTGCTGTGTCACTTCTTCTGGGTGTTGGATCATTTAAGGTTTTTAGTGAACAACTACATTTCAGTTAAAAATGTCATAAAATTACCAATTACATTTGTTCAAAGAATTGTCACCCTGACCGAGATTCAAAACCGGGTCTCTTATTTTATGCCTGGTTGCTCTAACCACTAAGCTACTGAGACAACCAATTCTTTGAACAGGTTCTTAAGTCTGATGTATTGCCTGTTGTTATATATTATTGTCACCACCTTATCACCTTTTTTGGATGCATTTACGCTTGGAAATATGTTCTGCAGATGTAAAGAGAACCAAATTGTGATCTTGTTACTGAGTAACAAATGTATTTTAATAATTAAATTTGTTCAAAGAATTGTCGCCCCGACAGGGATTTGAACCCGGGTCTCCTGGTTTTCACCCAGTTGCTCTAGCCACTAAGCTACCGAGACCACCGATTCTTGTCAACCTTGTCAAAGCTGCCTGGATTACTGGAATACTGTTGAATTGCTTCCCATTCAGGTCTCTCTTGATTAAGGGAAACAAAAACAAGTCTCTGGAAGGTAGGTTGGGGTGGTAGTGTAGAGTGGTTGTGACCGTGCTGTCACGTTGAACTTGGCCAAAACTTTGCTGGCGTTGAGGGACATGTGAGAGGGCACATTGTCATGGTGAAGAACCCAATTGTCTTGGATCTCCAAGTGGATGCAGTGGACTTGATCCTTGAAACAGCGGAGTACTCCAGTGCAAATCCCAGTGTATAGGCATGTAATCTAACATTAACATGATGGTCAGTGTTTAAAGGTTTACACACTTTCTCCAAATTTTCATCAGTTCAGCTTGTTGGAGTCCCAGCACAGACATTGTTTTCAATGACCTCGCAGTCAACTTTGAACCTGTTTTGCCACATGAAAACCATTCCCCATGCCATGTCTTCTTTTTTATAGGTCTCTTGAATCATACCAAAAGTCTCTCTAACAATTTTGTTCACTTTTCCACAGAAAGTATTGAATAATGTTGCTCTAAATGACACTGCATGTTCAACTCTGAGTTTTCATTGGGGTCACTGACATACACCCAGCCCACTAGTGATCTGCTCACTCCAGTGTCTGAGAGGTAATTGCAGCTGGTGCAGTCGGTTAGCCCTGTGTCTGACACCCTCCACTACTTCATCCTGTCAGTGGAAATGGTCTGCACACCTTCCTTAACTCACGAAAAAAACAGTGTTGAAATTTTGTGAATGGACCTTGTACATGTTGTTCAATTTGGAACTGCAAGAGAAAATCACAAGATTGGACTGAGTATGTCATAGGACCTCAAAGGGCTAACTAGAATTTATATCCATTGAGGTTATTTTGTTCCAGATATTTTTCTTTTCATTTTGTTTCCATTTCCTTTTCTATCTTCTTCTTTGTCTTCTCGTCTTTTCGTCTTCATCTTCTCGTCCTCATCTTCGTCTTCTCGTCCTCGTCTTCTTCGTCATCTCTGTCTCTGTCTGTCTGTCTGTCTCTCTCTCTCACTTTCCATTTTCCCCTCCAGTAGCCCTGGGGAGGTGGGAGTTTATGGGTTACAGCTTTGCTTCAGTTGTTTAAGCTTATGAAGCTTGGAGAGGGTTATATCTTAAATAAACTAACTGATAACTAACTTAAAACTATTAACATGCCTCTTTGACTGTTGTTGTTTTAATAACAAACGTTCTGAATATAATTGTTAAAAAGTTCTTTTGATATTCTTCTTGTTTTAATTTTATTTTGTATTCATTCACACTCTCATTCATTTTTAATTATATTTACAAACACATTCATTCACACAGGCATACCACCTCACCAGTCACTTCACTATTTACACTATGCACAATTTCACTTTATTCGCCACGTTGATCTAGAACGATGTCTATTTAAAATTTATTTAATGTTGATCCAGAGTAATTTTTATTTAGTATTTATTTAATATTTCCAAATAATTTTCTTTGTAAATGTGGCTTCAGAGAGGAAACATTGGCAGGCCCAATAATTTTAATTTCTCCCATACTGTATACTAACGTAGTGAAGAGAAAATATTATGATATTGCAGAAGAAAGTGGTGATTTTTCAAAAGAAAACTTGTATTATGGGTACCTGATATCAAAGAAGTGGATAAATGTTGCTCATACATGTAGTAAATTACAGTCTCTTAATATGTTGTGTCAATATAGGTCAGGTCAAAACTATTTGTTCCAAATTTTTAATTCTAAGAGACAACTCCTGTAAAGCAATAACTTCAATGATTACCCCATTTCCATGACTACAAATAGATATGAATTTTACATATTTCAAGTTTCATAGCTGCAAATTTTACAGTGTTTAAGAAGTGACTGAGGACTTCTTGTGGGAGTGGAATGTTCTTGTATATAAATTGATTTTTGTATTCAACATTCCCAGGGAAGAAGAGAATGGGTGGGAACTGAAAAAGAAGTTGTGAATGTGTTGCTTGAGTAATGGGAATGAAATTGTGGTAATGAAATTGGCCCTAATGAATCCGAGTGCACCCATATTCCAAATATGGGAGAAGTAAGATCTATTAAAATTGTAAACAACACAAAGGAAATCACTAGAGAACATCTTGAGATGCCAACCTGCAATTTTTTCAGAGTGAATTTGGTGAAGTGCCTTTTTCAGTTTTTAGCACTCTCCCTGATCCACTGAATTTCAGAAAAACTGTCGCAAGAGATTAAAGAACATTTTGGTCAATACTCAAAAACTGAAGAACTAGAGATTCTTAAATGATTTTGGACTTCAAATGGTGATAATTTTCATCTGAATGATTCCAATGATGATCAGCGGTATGCTGAAGAATGCAGATGTTTCATACGACAAAATAATTTCTGATTGGTGAGAAGTGTAGTTCGTTGGCAGCGCTTATAAAACCAGCCCAAATATATTTTTCTGAATATTCATAATTTTAAGTTGAGTGACTTGGAGTTGGTAAGAATAAATGCTGACAGAAATACTTTTGGAAACTGCATTAGTACATGTTTCTTCCATGTCTGTCAAAATGTATATAGGAGAATTTGAGCAGAAAGGCTACAAGAATGGTACAATAATGTCAAAATTGTGAAATTAAAATATTTGATAGGATGCTCTGTACATTAGCTTTTTTGCCACCAAATGAGGCAGAATGGAAGTCAGGGAAAATATTGCGAGGGTTATAAAACTCTACTAAACTATATTAAATTCATTAGACAGAGTTATTTTTATCTCGGTTTTTATTTGGTGAAAAAATATTGTTTGTTCATATTTTGTCACATCGATATCAGATAGCTGACCAATTAGTATAAAGCTTTAATATTTTAATTAAGTAGTGTAAAATTACAAATTTTTTGAGGGAAAATTGCACTGGAAAACTGGCCATCACTAACATCTAAATATTTTCTTCAAAATTGAAATTCCCCAAACAAACTGCCTGAACTCGAATTGAAATGAAAATGGTTACTTACATGAAACCGCTACAACTTTTTCAAAATTTTCTCAAAAAGTCTCCAAATTATTGGTTCAAACTTTTTCTTGGATAAAGCAAAGAATGTGTTAAAAGAATGGTGTGTGTCTCATTTTTTCTCTTTCTTTTTTCTTTCATCAACTATGAATTTTCGAGAATGGCAAGTTCAGAATCTTTTCAGTGACTTCCTACAACTGCAATATTGAAGATAATATGAGTTGATATGATAAGATGTTTTTTCGTAAATATCTCATTCTAAAATGTGGGATCGCCTTATAATCACAAATAAGCCTAGTACGTTATGATTTATGTTTTTGTTACATTGCCTTTTCATGTCACAAAACTTATAATATTGATGTAACTATCAGCTGCAAAGAGATATAACAATCGGCTGCGAAGAGATGCCTCTCTGTAATATCTAGTTTTTTGCAGATGTATTTTCGACATTTCACCACTATTTTTTAATGTGCTGGTAAAGAGAACATCTTAAAACAAATGGGATTGTATTGAATGAAACTCAAGGTTATCGAAATTTTGTTACACAATGTAGTGATTGAAGAAGCTGTGGAGACTGTTTGTTGCCTGGCGGGTGCGAATCTCCTTTTTGCATAAGATGGAATTGAAAAAGAATGCATATTGATAGAAGTATACATTTTACATCCAGCCATTGAAAAGGACGATAAAAAATATTTTCTTACCAAAAACTTCCGAAACTTGCCAATATCTCCCACGTTACCTGTGAAATGATGTACGAGTTCACAGTTAAAGAATGTGAAAGAACTGTTAAAGAATCAGAGGCCACAAATAAGAGCAGGACAGGAAAAAAAGGTGAAACAGAAGGGAATGTTCTTAGGTGGTGTCAGTGAAAGACTAAGAACGCAAATTTAACACACACACAACTTTTAAAGGGGCCTAAAAGCCAAAGGATGTTGCAGAATGGGAGGAGGACTGAAAAGAAAGAAACAGTGATGAAGATGAAGAGGATAGTGACAAAAAACATTGATGCTTTCAAGAATCAAGAAAATAGTGAAAGCTCAATCAATAAGTTTATTTTATTTTTTTTGTTTCAAATGTACAAACAATTTGTCTATGAATTTACAAGAGGTGTCGAAACAAGTAGTAACTCTTTGAATTACATAAATCAAAAGTCTCCGTAATTGATTCTGTATTGTTCTCTATGTAAATATCATAATGCAGTCTTGACACCCTTCAATGTCTCTTGCACTGTCGGAACCATCCCACAGTGGCAAGTATATTACAAGGCAAGTTTTACTTGCCTTACAGTATACAAGTTACTTTCGGTAGTGGGATGGCACTAGCAGCTAATGAAACTGATTGCTTTTCCGTGCGGCATGGAGGATACCGCCAGGCTGTGGCAGTCGTGTGCTTCCTGTTGCCTACATAGAACTCAATGGGCTTTGTCCTGTGGAATATTAAGTAACACCAAGATTGAAACTGAAGCAAGCAGTTGCACATTGCCGCTGCCAGTTGTAGTCCATGCAGGACACGACCTTTGTTTCCGCAATGAAACTGAGTGCCATAAGGTCATCAGTAAGGTGACCATTCCCCTACCTTCACATCAGAGGAGACTTTTTCTATTATGGTCTTTGGCCGATGACATTTTTTCAAGCTGCGTAATGTTGGAATTTGTGGTGATATATTCTTTTCTAGGAGGGAATTAATTTCCAGGACATCATGTTTCCTACATTCACAATAACCGAGTCTTCTTATGCTTATTTCTAATGTAAGTGAAACTGGACCAGTGAAGGAAGTTCACTATAATTGAGGGTTTACCATATCCAAGTTCACTATAACTGGAGTCAACTTTATTATATGATGGATGCTGCAGTTATTTTAGATTGAGTTACTTCTTTTCCTTTATTTCCTTACTATCTTTTCTGTCCATGTGTTCATTCCATTCTACCTGTTTCCTTGCTTTTTCTGACCTAAAATAACTGTTGCTGTATTGTTTATATTGTTATCGTTGATAATGATGTGGAATGTGGGGAAAATGATTATTTGGGCTCTTGGAAAATTGAAAGCAACAACCCTAATGATGCCAGCCATGTAAACATTTTCATGGCTGGCATCATTAAGATTGTTGTTTTCAGTGCTGATAGGCCATGGTTGAATGGAAAAAGTGATTTGAGACGTATTGTCCACATCTGCAGTGGCCATCATCAGTGATAGCATAGTTTTTGGTGTAGCAATCTGACTGTCTGAACTGGCCAGCGACTGGTGGTTGCATTGCTTTGCCGAAAACCACAAAACCACTGTTGATGTCCAGTGCAGGTAAGGAAGAAACATCTTAATCCTTCTTTCCCTTCCAATTCTTTCTCTTTTACCTTTATGTGAGAACATTGCTTCCTTCAAAATTCATGTAGGTTTCACTAATATTGGAAATTTGAATGATATGAATTATGCAACATGAAACACGAATATGTCTGCCTGTTATTTAGCTATTGTGAGAATAGAATGTGAAAATTTCGAACAGTCATGTAAACTACTTCAAAAACCAATGAGCCTTTTAGAAAAATTAGTGTTAATATTATTTGTGTATATTGTGTACTCTAATAAATGTATTCTTTATTATGATTTCTGTAGGAATGTAAGCATGGTATTGGAGAGTGCCCTTCAAAACGATTTGTGCTCCCTGGGGAAAGTGTACCACTTAGAGTGGAAGATCAAATTGACCTTCAGTCACCAATGAGCCTCTTAGCTCAGGGACAAGCTCAAGAGAAATATTTAAAAGTTTTGGTAATTAAGAATTATTTTCTTTACTGTGACTTGCATTAAACACTGTACTATTGAAGTAATCCATAATTCTATTCTAGATTGAAGATTTGGGTGAGGCTTTAGATTTACCAGTTGTGCAAGCTGGTCAAAGACATTTTCCTTTGGGTCAAGATTGGGGGCTTATATCAGATGTTCGTGTTGAATCAGGAAGCACAATAGTGACATTACGAAGTGTTGTACAAGTATGTATTCATTTTTTGACTTATATTATGTTTTGTATTTTTTTTTTAGAATTTTGATTGAGTCTTTTTTTAGGTATTTAATAACTTGGGAATGCCTATCGATATTCACTATCAGCCTGAGATCAACTCAGATCTGAAATATGTTGATACTGTACCTTCTGGAGAGCATATTGATTTGCCCTTCTATGCATTGTACACACCTATGAGAGAATTACACATAAGTGTTCCTGGGTGAGTCTGTTTTCTTTAGAAAGGGTCTTACTTTAATTGTCATTGATCATCAGTAAGGTGATGTTTTAGCATTTATTATTAATTAAATGTGATATTTTAGCATTTATTGTGTCTGCTGTCACTATGGCAGGCCAAATGCCATATATATTCTGATATATATTCTATATGCCAGGTATGTTCTGCTCAGTAATTGGTATCACTGGTCTAAGGGCAACTAGACGTAAACTAGGAGACCATAGTTTGATTTTCAGTTGTGTCTTATGCTTCGAACAAGTGCATGATATTAGATGAAGAGCAGTGCATGATAGGAGTCCGGGAAAATTTTCAGAGGTTTATAAAACTAGATATTATTCATTAAAAACAGTACAGCATTATTATTTCTCAGTTTTTATTTGTTGAAAACATATTTAATTTATATTTTCTCATGATGAATTCAGATAGCTGACCAATTAGTGTCAGCTTTTAGGCTGGTTTTGATATTTTCTTTAAATTGTGTGCCATAAAAAATCTTATTAATAAAAGATAAAACAATCCACTGGAAAGCCAGGAAGAGTTAGGGAAATTTGTTTCAGAAAATTATTGGCCACCCTGCAATAAATTAACATCTTAGCACTTCTCCACCTAAAAATAAAATTGGGGGGCTTTTTTCTGAAATAAATTGTTTGTCTGCTTAAATTTTCATTATATTTCACAGGTACAAGAAAATTCCATATGCATGGTCTCAAGACTTTTCTCTGACAATGTGTGTTCTTCATGATTGTAAATCTATTCAACGTTCCAGTAAGGAATCTGTCTTTCTAAGGGTAAAGTTGATGTTTGTTTTTATTGATTAAAGACGATTGTTTTTATAATTAATTTGCTTAATTTAAATATGGTTTAAAAAAAGTTAACTTAAATATTTAATAATTGGATATTTTATTCACCATTTACAACCTTTAACAGAGAAACTAATGTATCACTGTTAATTTTATATCTAAGAAGCTACAACAATAAATACAAAAATATTTCTTTTCCTTTCTACACACAAATGTTTTGTCCCCTAATGTTGGGGTATTTGTCATATTTTCATGTCTCTATTATGAAAAAAATATATAAAAAATGTAATGTAAATGAAATCATAATGCACTTATCATTCTGTGAGATGAACCTCACAAAAACCATTGTGTTTCTTATAAATTTAATGTGAGTTCATTTTAATTTCAGATTCTAAGAGAAAAACATCAAGCATATTCAAAGAATAGTAACACTCAAGGAGCTAATAGTATTTTTTATAAACTATTGGTTCAACCAGCAGTCAAATTGAAAAACCTGTTACCTGTAGGAATAACTGTATCTCAGCCAGAGATAAGTGTAATACATGTACTGACTCCAGGTGAACGATTAAATATTGCTACTGCTCGCCCTGATGATAGCAAGTTGTCGATACAGGTGAGTTTTGTGGAGATAAATTTAATTTTTGTTTGCTCAAGCGTCTAGTTAATACAAACCCTTCTGGAGATGATAGAATCAGCGACCATAGAATATTGTCCATAATAGCAAATGGAAATGAGACAAAGGCACACTTCAACTTTGAGAAAATCATTTTGATTATTTATTTATTTATTTGTTTGTTTATTTATTTATAATTAACAGACAATTTGTCCATACTTTAATACAAAAAAACCGGAGTAACAGTAATTGACAAATATAAAACAAAATCACACAAATATACAATGTAACAAATAATGTATCTGAATCTTTACAATATAGTAATTAAAATAAAATAAAATATTGATGCAATGAAACAGAATAATCATCTTAATGTACACAACCCATCATTCATACTTCCATAGTTTTAACTTCATCAGGTTTTAAACTCTATAAAATCTATATTTAACGTGAAATCGGGCCCAATTTCATTTGCCGCTCTACACAATCTGTTTAAAGGTGAATTTGTAATATTTATTTATTGAGAATCTGATGGACTTTCATCCAATTTATAAATACAGAATAGTACAGAACTAAAAGAAAAATGACTTGTGAATATTATGATAATACAAATAACATAATCACTCTTACCCCAAAACACAAATAAGCAAATTAGTAATAAACCATTCAGCTGGACTCCAAATATCGCATCTAGACTCATTGACCATCCAAGTCATTCTAGTGATCAAGTTATTTTCATTGTATTTGTGTAAGTCGCTACCGAGGAAGTATCTTTATTTCTCGAGCGAATTGCAGAGACTCTAAAATTCAATTCCTCAAGTAACAGTGGGCTATCAATTTCACCGTTAACTAAGTTAAACACAAACAAGATATCAATGAAATTACGAAGAGACAGAATAGAGGGCATGTTTAGGGTAGAAGACACGAGATGATAATGATCAATGTAAGGGTCAGGAATGTCTAAACATGTTGCAGCAATTCTGAAGAACTTGTGCTGGACAGATTCAATTTTACCACAATGAATGTGAAAACGTGGAGACCAGACCACGGATGCAAACGTTAAAATAGGTTTAACAATAATGACATATGTTTTTAAAATGTTTAACTTGTTGAGTTCAGCACATGTTCTTTGGAAGAAGTCAAGGATTTGGTTGGCTTTATTAGTTGTGTAGTCAATATGGTTAATGAATGACATTTTAGAGTCAAAAGTATACACCCAAATCCTGAATTACAGAGACACATTCAAGTGGTAATGCATTTATGGTTTATTGATAATGCTGCTGATCGTAAATGAAAAAATGTAATAAATTTGCATTTGGCAGCATTTAATATAAGATCACCATCTTTGTACCATTGAGCTAATGCATTTAGCGCTGATTGTAAGGAATGTTGGTCATTTATGCATGTCATCGACTTAAAGAGTTTACAATTGTCTGCAAATAGAAGCAACTCTATGTCGGTAACCATGAGATAGGTGTCGTTTATACATAGAATAAAGAGTAGTGGTTCCAGATGAGATCCCTGAGGCACTCCAGAAGCAGGAACCCTTCTGAAATGATGTTTTGATTTTTAACAAATTGTGTTGGCTTGGTTAAGGAGACCTAAAGTTAACTCTCTATCGGTAAACCAAAGTAGGTGCGGACCAGAAAAACCAAAAGCTTTCAATTATTGTACTAGTAATTTGTGACTTGTACCACTTGTTTCAGTAATAAATTGAATAAATGTTAACAATAGTTTAGTATTTTCAAAATTTATTTTATTGAAGTGGAAAAACAATTCAACTAAATGCCACTGAATGGCAAGGGAAAGGTCGGCTAATTGTGGAAATTCAATCAAATTTTTATTTTTTAACTCTTACCTTTCAACTTTTACACTTCAGATTCCTGATTATCGACAAGAAGCATGGCATTGTATGTTGTCCTTGAGTGCTTGTGAATCTTCAGAATTTTCTGTTCTTATGTTCAAAAATGGAAGGAATATGTCTTTATCCATTGGGGCACATGCAGTAAAAAAGCAAGGAGTGTTTATAGTGACTTTGTACAGTCCCTATTGGATACTAAATAAAACTGGTTTGCCTTTGTCCTACAAGGTGAGGAAGACACTGACTTTTGTTTGGTACAAAACTAAACTGAATACTAGAATGTTTAGTGAAATTGACATTTCCAAATTAACACTTTGTGGTGTAATATTCACAGCTGTCAGATGGTTCTGCATTAGTAACTCATCAATCAGGTGATGCCAGAGCTGCTGTTATGTTTCCTTCATTTTCGGGTAATATGAAAGCAGCTATTCAAGTTGCTGATGGGAATTGGTCCCAATGTTTCTCTTTGGATGTTCCTGGTAGTACAGGTGTTGTTACTTGCCCAGCTTTGGGTCAACTTTATAGAGTAAGTTTTACATGTATGGTAGAATTATTTTCTTAAAGAAAATGAAGTATTAGATGAATTAATATACAAATTCTCACAGTTAAATTGAAAAATTGAATGAGATAAGCTATGTGCTATTAGTAATTATGTGAGTGATTATTTAAAAATATATTTTATCTGTTTGCACATTTTAAAATGATTAAAAAATGATACAATGTTAAAATGATTTCTCACAATTGTGGTTAATTTGCCCCAAACTTGGAATATTAAAACTAGGTAAGTTCCTTAATTAATGGAGAGGCTTTGTGAAATCACCAATTCTCTATAATTGTTAACCAATCAACTTGTAGCATGAATTGTTTAGCTACTTCTTTTGGATTCCCCTTGAGGTGGGTCAGCCCACATCTTGATGGTGCATGCAGAGAAGGCTCTCAGGTGTTTCTTGCACCATATTGTTATTCATTTCATATGGCACCATTGTTCTTTTAATCACCCTTCTCTCTTATTGGCCATCTCTATGTGCTGAATGTCCACCTATATGGGGCCTGCATGGCAATCAGTGTTAAAGGGAATATACTAGTCTAGTCATTACATGCTCAAAGAGATGGGGCTAAAACAAATTGTGGTGTACTTGTGATTTTTTGCTTGTGCCTGTGTTCTCTCTCTCTCTCTTTCTCTCTCTCTCTCTTCTCTCTCTCTCTTTCCTCTTCTCTCTCTCTCCCTTCTCTCTCTCTCCCTTTCTCTCTCTCTCCCTTTCTCTCTCTCTCCCTTTCTCTCTCTCTCCCTTTCTCTCTCTTTCTCTCTCGCTCGCTCGACACTGTGGAGCCTGCACTACCCAGCATATACGATTCACAGCTAGCCTGTCTCTACCCACTAAAAACCCCTCCCGTTCTTCTGATTTCCTTCCACAGAACCACTGTCAGGCATTGCATCACGGGAAGGGCAGATCAGCTTATCATTCTATGCCAACTGATGTCACAGGATACTCCTTCGACCTCCTCCTCCTTGTTCTTCTACCCAAAGCTTCTTTAAAACTTTTGGGGTATAGTTGGCTACTGCACTCCAATTCTCTTGGGACACTAGCATCCTAATGATGAAGGTATCAGGAGTCACTACCTGCAGGAGAAGTCATGGAGTTCTTCCCTCTCCCCAACGAAGCATGGACAGTTTCGCCATTTTCTTAAAAATGGCTTAGGAAACCAAAAAATTGAGAAAATGTCAAAAAAACGTAATTTGGTCGGCAATAGATGGCTGCTGGCTAGAGCATGGGGCAAGACCGTAAAGCCAGTCCACAGCAAGGGAATTAGATACCTTTACTATGAGCAAGTTAGTGCCATTCTGTAGTCTCCTCATAAAAGAAGGCAAACCAAAGCAACCACATTTTCTACGTATGGCATGTGGTGAGGAAGGGAAAACATCAACAAAGCAACAAAGCATCTGAAGAACTATCATTCTGTACAAGTGAGGGCCTCAGTGAGATGTTCAGAATCAAGAGGAAGGAGCTTGGGAGAATGATCCCAACTCTTACTGTGATCCTTACGTTCAGTCTCCCTTCCCTCTTAGAAAGGATTGCGTGTGGTTGTTACAAACTTCACATGTAGTTATATGTGCCTAACTCTTTTCATTGTTTCAAATGCCAAAGGATTGGCAATATATCTTCTTTCGGTTGTGAATGGGAATTGCTAAGTCAACTGTAGTGAGGATAGTAGTTGTGAGGTCCTTCCAGAGGTCAAGAGTGGTATGGGATGGTGTAGGAAGGTTGTCCTAGATTGTGAGAGAGAGTGGTGTTAATACGAGCGTAATCAGCAGTGAAAAAATTTCTGAAAGGATGCTGTGCTTTGTGTGGGTTGGACAAGAATAGCAGTTAGACTGTTATGAGAGGAGGAGGTGTGGTCTAATTTGGTTAAAGGTGTAAGATGGAGGACTTCCATAACTAGATTATCCATATTAGTGGGGATCAGATCAAGTAGAGAGATTTAGAAACTTGTTGTTGTTCTGTTGTACTTCTTCGATAATCTGTTTACAGGAGACGTGTAGATCCACCATGCTTCCTTTCATTTTGCACTTTTACCCTACACAGGATCAATGTTCAATCTCCATTCTCAAGTCATAGTTGCTACAGTGATTCATCGCTTCTACAGAAGTAGCTATTCAGACTGACCTTCAAACTGTGTGGAGGTGAAATTGCAATACCTCTTGCTTACTGAATGTAATATTTACATCCCTCCAAGAAAAATGGTTGCAGCCCTTCACTTGCAACTACTATTTAGTGGGCCATCTTAGAAGATCATTTCCCTGCCATCGTCCACATTGATTAACTAGGTCAAGGGATTGCTCGACCCCTTCATTGGGTTGTACAGTGCACTGAGTGTTTGACATTTCATGCCTCTTAGATAGCTCCTTGGAGTGGATGGAATGGCACCACATTTCAATAGTGCTATCTACACTCCTTGCTGCTTCCTCTGCAATTTCAAAATCCACTGGTAAACTGGGACGCCCTGTGGTGAAATGTCAACTGTTGTAGTGCCTGTAAAAAGGCTTTGGCACAACTCAAATATTATCCAACCATGAAAAATGTAATTGAATATAAATGGTGCAGATCAAAGATAAGAATAACCATTTTAGAAAGCAAGAGAATGCATTGTGGAGAGTATATGTCTCCTCTCTCATGTGATATGTGCCTCTACATCTGGAATGAAGGAGGATATGCCAAATTCAAGGATACTCATAGTGCTAGGTCTGCTTAAGGATGAAGAGATCATTACAATTTGAGATGCCATTGTAGAAAAACTCTCCACTCACTTTGAGAAAATGTCAAGTTGGACAAATAATGCTCCAGACTTTCTTTTGATTAAAGATAGAATGGAGAATCATGCGTTGAATTTTTCAAGCAGAGCAGCTGAGGATCACAAACTCCATTTGCCATATCTAAAATGCACTCTGCTCTCATGCTTGCAAAAAGAACTGTCCCAGGTTCTGATGAAATTCACCATATCTTCCTACATCCTACAACCTACAATATCTTTCTGAAATGGCCATGCAATTTCAACTCCAGTTTTATAATCATATTCGAAGAGTACCATACAATAGTGAGAAGCCATCATAATTTCAGCTCTAAAAGAAGGGAACGATTGATCATTACCATCAAGTTTGTGATCTCTTTCACATCCATGGCATATGCAAAGTGCTGGAATGCATGGTAAATCAGTGTTCTGGACCTTTGAGAGCAGATATTGTGTTATGTTTGCAACCGAAATCTCTTCCTCCTTTGTCATGAGGCAACATCTTTGTGGCTATACTGTTTAACATAAAAAAGGGCTATGATACCACTTGGAAGTAAGGCATTCTCTGAACCCTGTACTCTTGGAACTTTAGGGGGAAACTTTCCCTATTATTCCAAAACTTTATCTTGAACAGATCTTTCCCTATTCACATTGGTGACACGATCCCTTACCCTCTCGAAAACGGCACCCCTGAGCCTAGGGAATCACAGGCAATGAGTTAGCTGACTAGGCTTTAAAATCAGCAACGTGGAAAACTCACATGGACATTTCCATTGTCCCTTCAGGAGAGTTAAAAGCATTTTTAAAACACTCCATTCTCAGTGCATGGCACACAGAGGGTCACCATGCCACTTTTAAATTAAGGGCAATTAATGATTGTGTAAAGCCGGGACCTTCCTCATCCTGTACTGCTAGGCATGAGGAAGTAATTTTGACGCATCTTTAGATCAGTCATTGACACTTTCAGCATGCTTATCTCCTGGGAGGAGAACCTCCCCCCATCTGCACAAGCAATAAAATGTAGCATGGACCTCTTTGTGGAACTTTCTGTGGTTCTACATTGTGTGATATTCAGTGGCAGCCATTGCAAACCCTGTCTGGGCAGCTGTCTGTGGGAGGTGCTCAGCAACACAAGTGTGTGCTCTCGATCCTCTTTTCTTCCTGTGGGATTTTATCATTTTGTTTGAGAGATACAGACAATGTTGTTCTTGTATGTTGCTTGGCAAGGCTGGTACAACAGTTTGTCTTGTATTATTGTTGTTATTATTATTTTCTATGATTCTTTCTCATGCAGCCTTAAGGTCTTAATTACATATGTCATTTTAATAAAACTGACAGTTTTGTCTGCATTTGCCTTTTTATAATTTATATTATGATTTTAATCAATCAATCTTTTGAGTCAAAGTAATATTGCAGGGTCAAAGAATCTTATTTAAATACATAGGTGCATAGAATAGGAACTAAAAAAATTAATAATTGTTCAGGCATATTTAAATGAAGTATAACTCTTTTAGTTATATTCATATATTTCTTATAAGTGTTATTTGATTTTGGTTCAATAGCTGGGTGTTAGTGTGCAACTCATGAGGTGTACTCTTACAAAGCAAGTGACCATAACACCTCACTTTGTTCTAATAAATTCATGTGAACATGCTGTGGAGTGTCAAGAAGCTAGCAGACCAGCAGATTTATGGGTTAAAGTAAGTAGCCTGGGATTATAGCCTTTTGGTAAATATTTTCTGTTTTGGAAAACTTTGTTATACCGGTGAAAAGTGTATTTTTTCCCTAATGATGTTGTTTTTGTGTGTGTAATATCAGGTAGAACCTGGAGATAGTTGTGCAATATGGCCTGTTAATCCTGACAACCCTGTGAAACTGCGAGCTCGAATGTCTGGTACACATCAGATATCAGCTCCTTTCCCATGTTCTGTTGCTCACACAACTCTGCTTCGACTTGATAATGAGGCAAGTCAAATAATCATTTATAATTTTGGAAAGACTTCAAAACTATCTGAATTGATATTAGATGATTTTAGATCTTTTTTAACTTTTAGAATTATGTTATACAAATCCATTACAGTAAAATTTTAAGGACAAACTGCTCATGACTTTATTCCTGCTATTGTTTTAGTGGGGAGGACTGAATGTTGATGTGCAACTGAATGAATCTTCAGTGTATATTACTTTTGCTGGCTACGAACCAGGACAAGCAGCTGCTCTGTTTGTCAATCACTCAGACTTGATTATACCTTTTTCAGAAAGGGGCTCTAATGCAATCAAGTATGTTGTCTCATGGCTTTGTTCTGTGATACAGATTTTTTTAAATAGATATATTTTTTTACTTATTGTCTTCAGATTCAATTAATTTAATCACTGTTTTATGCATAATTGTTTTTATACTTAATTACTAAATATTGAACAAGTATTTTTTGAGTTTAGATAAAATAATTAATGACTATAATTTTGACTATAATACTGGATGAAGTTAATACAGAAAAAAAGACAATCAGTACGAGAAATTGGAATACAGAAACAATATCTCACTGTTCTCTTTGCATAAGGGTCATGTGGAATATTTCTTATGAACTAATGATTGAAAGTGGATAAATGTGTGACAGTGCTTACGTACTGTTATTTAAAAGGGTTGGGGAATATTTAATTTTTGAATAAATACTATTTTTTTTATTTGCAGTTTGTTAAATCCTGAAACAGAAGTATTGTTTACTTGGAGTGACCCTACTGGCCCTTGTGAGATTGATTTCATGCTTAATACGAAACATGCAATTGACAAGGAAGTGTGTCAACTTCGACGAGTAAGTAGTGGTGTACTATTTCTATTTTAAGAATTAGATTTGTCATTTATTATTAGATTTATTTGTATTATTAATTATTAGATTTGTTATTTTAATTATTAGATTTGATTTTATTATTACATTTCTTAACTTTATGGAAAGAAACTTCTTTCAAAATCAAGGCAACTTTTGTTTTGCATACAAATTGGGAAACATGCAATAAACTTGGAAAAGCATGTTGCAGTGACTTCAGATTCCATGAAATTTAAAACCCTGTTGAAGACCCAAGTGATTTTGTTTTATTGTTGTTGTTTTGTGGATACAATAAAAAATATATAGTTAAAAATATAAAAATAAAAAAACAATTTTCTTGGTTCAGTGCTACTTTAAATGCAAAATTGGATAGATAAGTTATTTTAACTTTTTTGTAGCCAGTTTTGAAATAGTTGTATACCTAGCCTGTGCACAATCTTGTTTAAGATGTTTCCATGTTTCCAATATTCCCTTGATGTTTTCAATATTTTCCACCCTGCAATCTCGTTCGGCATTGAAATGTTGTAGATAATGAAAAAAGACTTGAAAAAGATTGCAAAAGTTTCTGAGCAATGGGATTAATTTATTAACTGTCACATATTTCAGAAAAGCTACTATAAGTTACCTGATTAAGTTAAAATGCGAATCAAATAAAACGTTATGTCACTTCAAAAGAATTCAATGAATTTGTGCTTCAAGCCAGAAATGACATTGAAGATGTGCTAGAGTTTTCATTCAGCTTTTACATTTCTTAAATATTTTGTTGAATAAAGGATGGAGCAGGAAGTCTAGAAATACAGCGAGGAGTACACGTCTACTGGAGCTCTTTTTTGGATGGTGCGCAGAGAGTGATGGTCTTCTCTAAAGACTCAACAATTATTGAAAGTGGGCAAGAACTGGGAAAAGATCGTGTTATTAGGAGCTTGACCATAAACCTTTCTGGATTAGGTTTGTCCATTATTGATAATGAAGAGAGAGTTGAAGTACTGTACATTGCTGTGACCAAGTAAGTTGAAAAAAAAAATGTATAGTTATATAGATTTTTTAAAAATCATAGATAATTCTAGCAGAACTATTAAATAAAAAATATTAAATAAATAAAATCAGATAAAAAATATTTGGTTCAGAAGTAAGCCAATACTACAAACTTTTCTTGTGATTCATTAAATTTTGATGAACTGAAATATTTCATCTTCATCAACACACATTTATTAATGACAGCTTCCTTTTGACAGCTTTACCTTGATTAATAAGTTTATGTTGGCAAAGATGACATCTGTAATTTCATCTTTACTTCCTATCAACTCTGCATCAATATTTCCATAATCATTAAATTTAATTTGTAAGCTGTACATATTTTATCCTAAGTATGTGCACAATGCTTTTGTGATTTTCAGAATGCCGCTAAAGCTCAGAGAGAGATATAATGAGGTACCAGGAGTGAAGAAAAATCAGGTATAAAAAGTACTTTTTAATAAAGCCGATAAAAGAAAAACATTGTTCAAAAGAGAAAATAAATGTTCTCTTAGCATTTTGAAAATTGGAATGTGCTTTGGGACTTTTTCTTTAAAGTTCTTATCAGAGTTAAAAGTAATAATTATTATATTTAGTATTTGAATACTGAATGTACGTGTATATGTACTGACTTTAAAGTATAAGGAAAAACAAGCAGTAAATATTATTTACTATATTTCTGATGAATTCAGTAATAAAGAAATTAACATTATTATTTTAGGCAACCTAACCATTGTAATTTGAACTAATTTAATATAAAGAAATTATTTTATTGTAGGTTGGTCTGTGGATGAAAGTGAAGTGGTTACCTCATGAAATGCAAGTACACGCTAAACTAGACCATTTGCAGGCAGATTGCCAGTTGCCTGAGTGTACATATCCTGTTGCACTTGCCCCAGTGCCGCCTTCTCGATCTGTGGCAGCTAGCAATGGTATGTTGTGGAGCATTCCAGTTTTCTACAAATTTAATATTATGAAAAAACTAATTCAGATCATCTGAGTATCTTAAATACAAATTTGAAATTCCTGTATTAGCAAAATGTACATGAAAATTCTTATTTATTAATTTGGGTTCTATTCTTTATTCCATTAGGTGGATAAAGTTATTTAGAATTATTTAATTCATTTAATGTATGTTGCACTGTTTACTTTTGTCAGTTTTGAAAGTTTTTATACAGTTTATCGTTACAATTAAAATAAACATAGAATGAATGTTAAGTCTGTAGCATATTAAGTCTCATTTAAAATTGTTCAATACAAATGCAAACTAATGCGTTATATATCATTGTTGGTTGTTTTTTTTATAGTCAGAATAGTCTCTAATTGTACAGAAACAGTTATGCAGGAGACATGATTTTACTTTCAACTTAAATTTGTGTACTGAATTTAATTGTTTAATTTTGTCTGGCAATATTTTGTAAAGTAACATACATGTATTATAAGTGAATTTCTTGTAATGAGCTGTTGAAACTGACACCTGATAAATAAGATTTCTACGATGTGCGTTGTAATTATAAATATCAGTATTGCATGAAAATATGTTTCCGCCATTATGCAAGTCAGTTCTGACAATAACTATAGATTCATAAATAAACATGACAATGGTAAGATACCAAGCTCAATGAAGAGACACTTGCACGAATCGCGTGGATGGCATTTCCTTCTTATTGAATAATCTTTTTCTTCTCTCTAAAACTTGGGGTACTGTAGGATTAACATCCCAACAGTATTATGCCGTATGTGAGGCAGGAATGTACATTTGCAAAATACATGCTACGAACTGCATGAAGACTGACAGAATTTGAAAGCATTCTGAATGCATAACATTATGAACTTAATTTAGTGTTTAATTCAGTTCTGTGAATATTTGAGGTTTTACTGAATTGAGAGACCCAGAAATTTTGTTATCTTAACATCAGCTAAATGCATATTGTTCATTTTCAATGGAGCATGAAATTGCCATTTTAAAATGCAAAAAGCATTGAAGCCATTTTTCCTTCATTAACTATTAATTTGTTATTAGGAAACAATTTGAAACTTCTGAAATCATACTTGTTTCTATTTTGCAAAGAACGTTCCTGGTGTCAATGAACAGAACTGTTCTTCCATTTTTAATGGATGAGGGCATATCATTTAGACATGAAAGAAAGAGGATAGGACCTAAGATTGAACCTTGCAGGACCCAATACTCAATTGGCAAACAATTGAAAAGATAAGTGAATAATGTTCTTTTGTGCTAGGGCGGTATTTTTACTCTTTGAGATCGAGGTTTAAGGTATCCAACAGATTGAGCAATACCATGAATTACATGATAGAAATTTTGAGAATTGGAATTTTTTATTGCATATAATTCCAAATATATTTACATATATAAGCACATATTTTAGCTATTTTTTTCCCATAAGATTAATTGAATAGCAATTTAATTATTATGTTGACTTCTCGATGAAGTCAAATTATAATAATATTATTCCTTAAATTTGTCAATGTCACTTCATTTTTTAGTGGCAAGACCATTTATGGAGTTCAGTACAGTTGTACGAAAAGCAAAGCATTCAAGCCTTCAACAAATACAATATTGCAAAACACTAATTCAAGCCTTCCAAGTGAAACTGGATATGGGGTTGATAAGTGCTTTGGCAGCACTTGTGGAAGCTGGAGAACCTTCAGATGAAGTAGAAGTAAGTTTTAAAATAAATTTCTTTGTATATTTGATCTGTTTGTCTCAAAGACAGATTATAATGTGGTTGGTGTGATATATGTAATTCTTGTAGGTTGCACAGTTTTTGGAAGACTACCTTTTGGTGAAGGCCCTCTTACCTGCTCATGTTGCATTAGGTGCTGCCAGAGGGCAGAAACATTACTTTTGCCTCCTGCATTTCTCTCCTCTTAAGGTAATAAAATATTTTATTTGTAACATTTAATGAATAATTCATTTTTCAGCATATAGTAGTTTCAATTAATAAATTGGTTTTTAAAATTTATTCCAGATACATTTGAGTTTATCTTTAAGTGGAGATGCTGGTGTTAGAAAAGGTCGCGAGCCACCTCATGCACTAAGAGTGCTTTTGCATAGTCTTGGTGTCACACTCACCAATGCGCAAGATGTTGTTTTCAGGTAGGTTCTTTTAAATTTAACCCATTGATGCTGTAATGGGGTATTTTGGTACCAGTAAGCTTTCTGTCTTTAACAATTTTTGAGAACTACTATATCTTGGGAAACAGTCAACACATTTTTTCTTCAACCTCCTGCCCAACTTGCCTTGCAGCCCTTTGATCCCCAATGCCAAGATACATGAAACCAAATAGGAAAACAACACATTTTTGCTCCTTCCATCTACATTTCATTCCTTTTGGGGATAAATTTTGACAAATCCTTATTTTGGTGGTTACATGCATTGTATAAACCTTTATTTCAAATATCATATTTCTACGTTGGTTGGACAGTCAGTCAGTTTTTTCTTTTAGTGAGAGATAAAAAACACTCGTTGATTGTTGAAACAATATTGTATTTACCCAAATGTAAATAAGGAGCCATCCATAAATTATGTAATGCAAATTTGAAGTGTTTTGAATATCCCCTCTCCCCCCAGTAACTCTCACTTGAACTCCGCTTAAATAATTATGTAACTCTTGCCCGAACACTCCTTCTCTCCTTTTACAATAAGTATTATAAGAATACATTCATTTATATTACAGTAAAATTCATTTGTATTAATTTTATTTGTGGCATATATTGAAATTTTTGATAATTAAAGTTAAAATTAAATGAGTGATGGCAACCGCACCTCACAATAAGATTGGAGACAATTTTGAGTGAAGGAACAATTTCTAACAACAAGCCATGCACCCGCCATTGTGGATGATGCATGGTTGAGAGACTATTGTGCTAATTTAATTTGATTCTAGTACATTTCAGATTAGTTTTGAATATTAAAAAATATTTCTTTTATTGTAACAATTATATTATAATTTTTTTACAGTATTTATACTTTTTAATTTAATTTGCAATGCCTTAACGTTTAGTATGTGACTGAATAAAATAAATTATTTTAACAAATGTTGGAGGGGAAAAGAAGAAGAAAAACCCTTTATGAATCTCTAAACCAACACTCTCTGCCCCTAAGTAATGCTGCCTAAAACTCCCTCCCCCGACTTTAGCCCTATGTAATTTATGGATGATTATTTAAGAGGACCCCCTAATTTTGAAGAGACCGCCTGATATTTTTTTATTAACTAATTCTTACCATTCAGTTAAAATCAGATCACAGATTGTGTAATTAAGTTGAAAATTGTCTTGATGACCAGAAGGATAAGTCATGTTATCTGGGCCATCACTATTGAGGGGTCCAAAAAAAGTTGATAATCTTGGTCAGCTGTTCAGGAGCATCAACATTGTTTGGTTGCTAACGGAGGTCACTTTGAACATATGTAATCACAAGAAAATATAACAAAACATTCATTAGAAGTAGTAAGCAAGAGTAAACACAATTTTTGGGACCCCTCTGTAAAATCTTAAAGTAGAAGTAAAATTGTTCCTTAAAATCATTTTTGATATCATCATTTCATATAATTTTCTTCATTTGAATCATTCTTTCTTTTTAGTCATCCTCTTATTCCAAGTCATCCTCCTGTCTTTTTAGATTCCAATAAAGTTTTCTGTGTTGAATTTGTGTTCTTTTGTCTAAAATCACCTAAGAACCTTCTTGGTACCAGATTTTCTGCTGGTTGCACACCTTTCATGACCTCTGATTCTTTAACAAATATTTACTTAAACTCACATTGTTTGCATTACAATTACATTTATGTATTTTTGTTCAGATTGGCATACTTTGAGCGTCAAGATGCACTTCTAAGTATTCAGCAACTTTTGACACAGGCAAATGACCACTACCGAAGTCAAGTACTTAAACAGTTATATGTGCTTGTATTAGGTCTAGATGTTTTGGGTAATCCTTTAAATTTTGTGAAAGGACTCAAGCAGGGAGTTGAAGATGTATTCTACGAACCAATTCAAGTGAGTACTGATTTCCTTTTATTACAATTTTCAAGCTGTCATAAAATAATTTTATTTTTTATAGTTTACATTTTATAAAACTAGTTAGAAACCCTGGCATTGAAGTGGGTAAGAATTCATGAAGTGAATCTAAAAACTCAAAAAAATGTATTTTTAGATTTCAACCAAAACCACTCTTAATGTTGCGGGAAGCAAACAATTATTTTTATGAATTGCATTAAAACAAAAGTAATAAGCATTTAATGTTTGTGTGCCTACCTTCAATTATTTAATTTCTGAAAATTTTTGGAAATATGTGGAAAAACGTGTAATAACATTCAATAATGATGGTTTAAGTTGATATTTTATTGGAAATTGTCATCTTGTAAATGGGAAAATTACAAAGGAATATGTTTTATGTATTAATTTTTATTAACAAGAAGGTAGTATTTAAAAAGTGAAACCATGATTCAAAAATCTGAGACATTCTCTGAATTGTGCCTTTCTCTACTCCTTTGTTTGCAATTCTTGGAATGATTCTGAAGAAAAAAAAATTGACAACTGAAGGACAGCCTCTATTCATCTCATGCTTGTTCCTCCTCATTTCAGCAGCAATCAGAACATTGAGTAGCTCAGTTTCCTTTACATGCTTATAAATCTTCGTTTCTCTTTACAGGAGTTACAAAATTCTGAAATTACTAAGGATATTAAATATGCCTCTCACAAGCATCTCAGGTTTTCACTTTTCTCACTTTTTCAGATTATTTTGATTCTTCCTTCCCTTTTTCTGTCAAAGTCCATTTTCTCACTTTAAAAAAATGGCATTATTAATATGTTCTGGACAGACACTACAAAAGCAGTTACTTTTAGGGCATCAAGAGTCTGCTAAAAGTTCAACTATTAGCACCAAAAGTTCAAAAGTGAGGTGATGCTCAAATGTTCAGATAAAATTGCAACATAGAAAATGAAATACATGGAATGTCTTGTGGAAGTGTAGAAGACCCTAAATCGTCATTGTTTTCCTAGGTGGTTATGGCATCAAGATCAGGTGGACATAATTAGATCACCTAGTTCAACATCAGAATCATCATCATTGTTGTCCATAATAGAACAGCCTATTGAAATTACCAGCTGCAGTAAAAATGTCCTTTGGTGCCATTATTATACAACCAATTCTAAAAGAATTTGTTAACCATGAAAACATTTTTGTCCATTGTACCTTCTTGAATTCAGTATGAAACAGAAGTGTATATTTCAATTTAATTCAAACTAGAATCTAACATAGCATATTCTTAACATAATTATATATGAAGTATTCAAATTGTTAAACAAACAAGTCAACTATGCATCATTCAAATTCACCTGAATAAGCAACCAGCAATGCCTTCACAGATTATCACTGTTTATACCACGCAAGCGCAAGAACTTTTGCATGTTAAACCCCACCCGCTTACCTATTTTTCCATTTCCATATTAAGCCTCTAATACATCTTTTCCTTCATGACCCTGTTATCCTCCTTCAATTGATCTACATATCTCCTTGTAATTGATGTGTACAACAGGATATACCCTTCTCAATACAAACTATTCTTATTTAATTTTATTACCGAGCAGAGAGGTACACCCATAGAATTCATTCGCATAGAATATCAAGTCTTCTTTTTCTTCTTCTTGTGCTTCATGGGTTTAGGCCTTATGGTCTGTTTCCACATCAAGAGAGCGAGACTCTCCATCTTGTTCACTGGCGCCCAATATTTCTTCTGCCTTTAGGATTATACTGATACATTATTATTATGGGAATTCTGTTTGGAGGCATGCATTAAATATGATCATGGCAGTTGCTCCTTAATGATTGAATTCTGTCCATCAGACTGGATATATTCAGTTTGGTTCTGATGTTATCATTATGTTGTCTATCTAAGATATTGTAACCTGCTACTGAACATGAGAATTTCATTTCGGTGCTTTCTATTTTCCTTCTGTCTGTTCTATTTATTGTCCAGTTTTCACATGCAAAAGTTAGCATGGCTTACCATGGCGTGGCCATTGCTTTATAGAATTTGAGTTGCATGGTTTTTAAAGTCTTGTTTTGTTAATGTTCTTATTGTCCCACACATGTTATCTATTTAATTTCTGGCTTATGTCATTTTTCTGTCTGTAAGACACATTGAAGCCTAAATAGCCCATTGTTGCTAATTGTTTGTCTGTTCTATTGGTTAAATATTGATCACAATTTTACATCTAATGTTGTTTGTTCCTTCAAAGACCATTGATTTTGTTTTCCTAGTGGAGATTTGCATATTATATTTGGTTGCCTGTTCGTTTAGCTTAATTTAATTTTAAAAACTATGTCATATGTATTTAGAGATTTGTCATTTATTTTAAAATGTGTTGTCAATTGCCCTTGCCGGACAATCTCATATCTCTCTCTCTCTCTCTCTCTCTCTCTCTCTCTCTCTCTCTCTCCTCTCTCTCTCTCTCTCCCTCTCTCTCTCTCTCTCCTCTCTCTCTCTCTCTCTCTCTCTCTCTCTTTCTCTCTCCCGCTCTCTCTTTCTCTCTCCCGCTCTCTCTTTCTCTCTCCCGCTCTCTCTTTCTCTCTCCCGCTCTCTTCTCTCTCCTCTCTCTCTCCGCTCTCTCTCTCTCTCCTCTTCTCTCTCTCCCGCTCTCTCTTTCTCTCTCTCCCGCTCTCTCTTTCTCTCTCTCCCGCTCTCTCTTTCTCTCTCTCCCCCCTCTCTCTCTCTCTCCGCCCTCTCTCTCCGCTCTCCTCTCTCTCCCGCTCTCTCTCCTCCCTCTCCGCCTTCTCTCCCCGCTCTCTCTCTCCTCCGCTCTCTCCGCTCTCTCTCTCCGCTCTCTTCTCCCTCTCTTTCTCCTCGTCTCTCTTCGCTCTCTCTCGCTCTCTCCTCGCTCCTTCTCCTCTCGCTCTCTCTCCGCTCTCTCTCTCTCTCTACTCTCTCTCTCGTGCTCGCTCTCTCGCTCTCTTCCTTCTCTCGCTCTTTTTCGCTCTCGCTCTTCTCTCTTTCGCTTCTCGCTCTTCTTCCTCTCTCTTTCTCTGCTCTCTTTTCTCTCTCCTCTTTGCTCTCTCCTCTTCTTCTCTCTCTCTGTGTATGTGTATATGTATACCTATATATACTCACGCGCACACACCATGCGTACACCGCACATGGACACACCACACACACACACACCAAATAGTGCTGGCAAAAGTGGGCACCCTTGTTTGCCTCCTTGATTTGTTTCTACAAATTTATTACTTCCTTGAGATCCTTTATCATGCATATTTTAGTGTCGAAGTAGAGGCTTTGTATTGCTCTTATTAGGTGGGCTGGGAATCCTTTTTTATGCATAATCTCCCGGAATTTCTTTCGCAATACTTTGTCAAAGGCTTTTACATAGTCTATAAATAGTATATATGTCGGTAAGTTAAATTCTCGTCTCTTCTGTATTAGTTGTTCCACTACAAATATGCAGGCGGAACATGAGTGATCTTTCTTAAAACCACACTGTTCCTCCAGTAACATATGTTCATTAATTATATGTAATCGCCAAGTTATTATCTTAGTATATATCTTTTAGGCTGTGCTGAGAAGACTTATCTTAGTATATATCTTTTAGGCTGTGCTGAGAAGACTTATTCCTTTTTAATTTTGTCAATCCTGTCTGCTACCTTTCTTAAAGATAGAAGATAAAATCCTTTTCCTCCAATCTTTGGGAATGGTATATCTCCTCCAACACATATTAATTATTTCAAGGAATCTCCATCTTATTTCATTCGGTACATACTTTAGTAGTTCAGCATTCATGCAGTCAGTTCCTGGTGACTTCTTATTCATGAACATTTTATGTTTGTTGTTCAGTTTGTCGAGTTCAATGGGGTCCACTTCTATTATTGTTTCTGATAAGGAGTCTACAAGAGTCTCTGTATTTGTCCACAGAGACTGATAGTATGTCAACCATTCTTTTTTGGAGATGTTGTTAATTTTTAATGTATATCTTTCTGTCAAGTTTAGATACTTCTTTATTTTATAAGCAGTGTCCTGTGATCCATGTGAGTCGTGTTCGATCTGGCTTATATACCTATCCCAACTTTCCCGCTTTATCTTTCTAATATCTCTCTTAGCAATAATAATAATAATAATAATAATAATAAATAATGATGTTTTTATTAATGGTGAAGCATTTTTAGCACTATTAGCAATTAATTTAGAACTTTAGGCATTAACATTTAGCATTAATAGCAATGGCACTTTTATTTTTATATGCTATTTTGCCTTCCTCAGAATTTGATTGGAGATACTGTAGCTACTGTTTTTTTCTTTTGATTAACAATTTCTTGTATTTCTTTGTTCCAATTTTGAACACCCTTCTTATTCCTTGCTTTTGGTCTTTTACCTAAGATTTCTTCTGCTACTTGTAGTATTAACTCTTTAAAATCTTGCCATTCAATATTTACATCTGTACTGATTGCTCTTTGATCTAGAGAAGTTAGCAATCGTGAGCTGTATAATCTTCTTACACTCTCTTGTTGTAGCAGGTACACTTTAAAACTAGTTTTATTTTGCATAGCACATGTTTTTCTCCTGAGGATTCATTTCTTGGGAATTTAAGTTAACAAAGTTAAGAAGTGATCTGTACTAACGTCACAACTCCTATATACTCGTGTATCATTCACCTATGGGAAAAGTTTCTTGTTGGATAGGATGTAGTCGATTATTGATCTCGTGCCTCTTGCTGACCTTGTGTCTTTATGTATATCGTTATGGCGGAAGTGGGTATTAGCTATTTTAAACTCATTAAAACTAACAAAATTTCTCAGGTCTATGCCATTTTCATTTAAAGTTTCAGGGTGGCCAGCGAACCTGGAATCATTGAAAACCAGGAATTCGAGAAAGCCTGGAAGAACTGGGAAAAAAACGGGAATTTGATTTGAAAACCGAAATTTTTCATTATTTCAAGACTTTTCCTCAACATTGAGTACGAATTAACATACAGTATCGTATTCAGTAAAGCGCAGAACTCAACTCAATACATGACTATAGCGAGTGTTAAAATCAAGAATGTATGAGATGTGTCTCATGTTTGCTTGAGGATTGCGAAGTTCTTGACTCGTGCTTAACACTATTTCAAACACTGCCGCTTATATAGGTGCAACATGGGTAGAGTACCTTACACCGCATAGCAGCTTATATGGTTGGATGCTTGGATGGCTAATAGCTGAGTTTCAATTGTTTTAACTTAACCTACATTATAATACTATTCACTAGATTTTATTACTTATTAACACTACTGCCATTCATGTAAGTTTGTTTGAAGTTTCTATTTGTTGTGCCTCTTCTTTGATAATATTGGCGGTACCACTTTGCTATCTTTTCGATCGAAATGACCATTTCATTACGTCCATCATATTCAACGGGAATTTTAACTTCTTTTCTAGAAGAGCACTGTCGAAGCTATCTTTGCCTATAGCCTACACTGAGATTAAGAGTGACAGTGTCTAAATTGACAGGGAGCATGAAGAAAATGAACATGGGGAGATCTTGACAGGGTTGCGTGCCAGGAAATACGAGTAAACCCTACTTCTATCGCTACCCAAAGTAATAATATGCTCTCCATATTGTTCCCCAAGGTAATAATATGAAATTAAAGTTAAAATGTTGATACAAATTTATGGTACTCTTTTTTTTCAATTTTTCTTTCATGTAAAGTATTAGTAATAAGGCTAATATAATCCAAACCCAACCAATTCAAACAAAGCACCTGTGGTACATATTGGCGTATATTTCGATAGCCAGGAACAGTAGTCATTTCTAACTTGTACAAGTGAAACCTACCATAATTAGTGATCACAACTTCTTGAAGTAAAGAAAAAAATTGTTAGTTCAAAGTTAATTTTGTTACCCTCCATCAATCTACTATCTTTTATAAGAAAAGCAATAGCTTCCAAAACCTCTCAAATTATGTTCACGAAGCGCAGTAAATTTGGAATGGGTACACCATCGCCAAATTACACAAAAAATACTTGTTTTCGAAAAATTCAACATGACCTTTTTTGAAGATCAGTTTTTGATGAATGTGTTTCATTTTTAAAAAAATGTATCTTCACAATTGAAGTTGTAAAAGAACGCAGAACAATCTCTTTTCTTTTCTTATTTCTTTTCTCTTTTTCTTTCTTTCTTTTTTCTTTCTTTCTTTTCTTTTCTTTCTTTCTTTCTTTCTCAGTTCTAATCCACCAACAAGAGACCTGCATCATTCTCTTAAGCATCCTGTATGCTATCTAAGGTCCAAGTTTAATCAAAACAAATTGTGCCTTTTGTTTTTCAAATGTTTAAAAAATGTCAATGTTTGACAGATAATTTCGCAAAAATACTCATATTTTTGAAAAATTAAACATGACATCATTTAAAAAATTTAATTTTTTGCAATTTTCAAATATCAAAATCTGTGTTTAAGGAACAGATTTCATTAAGGGGAAAATGTGTCTTTATAATTGAGTTGTAGGAAGACTACAAAAAATGTGGAACTTTTGCAATTTTTGAAAAATCAGGGTTTTCAACAAACATGAGAAATGCACTATTCTCTTAAATGGCCTTTACGCTATCCACTCTCAAAATTTAATAAAAAACTTTAAAAGTTTTGTCTTTGAAAATTTTGAACATGATCCAGGAGCTTCTTTTAAAGATCCCCTAAATTTAAAATACTGATTTCAAAAATAAGGGGCTGCGACATCACCAGATTGATTGAGGAATATCAATTTTCAAGAAAATTGGCTGAATGGACTTTTTGCTGTCAACCGAGATTTCAGTATCAAGTACCCACAAAACATGGATTTTGGCTACACCACATATTAGGGGATTTCTTTTTTAATTTAGCAACTGGATTTATTCACCTTTTTGTTACCTTTTTCATTACTCTTATTGCCATGCTCCGAGACCAACAGCAAAATAAAAACATTGTCTCAAAGTTTAATGATGTTTTGTAAATAGAAATGACTCTTATTATTCACTTATGTTTAATTTAACGTGAAAACAAAGTTACAAATCCATCAAGAATTTAGTCAATTTTTCACGTCTCGTAAAATTTTAAGATTCTTTAAAAGCCTTATTTTGTATTAAAATTAACATAAATTGGCAAAAAACGTTAAATTGTAAGCATCCTGCCTGACCATGCATATTCCGCTATGCTCCTTTCACCATCTTTAAAAAATGGATTATGTGAAAAAATGAATTTCAACTTTAAACATATGTAACTTTTGAAATTTCCAGTTTCACATTTTCACAGTTTCAAATTCCAGTTTTTTTGCGTGAGAAAATGTAGAGTTTGTAGAATATTTTGGGCCAACAAACTCAAAAATTGAAGATTACATAATTTGGGAATTAAGGTTTAAAAAAAAAAATGCGCATTTGAATTCAGTAGTAAAAATGTTGGTATAAAATGCAAATGATATGAGGCTCAATGCAAATCGCCATTTCTTTGAAGTATTTACTATTAGGAAAAACAATTTTCTTATATTAGAATGGATTTTCACGTGAGATTTCAATTTTTTCCTAAGTTTGTCCAAAATGCTCAGAAATTTTAAAAATTTGGAGTATAAATAAGAACAAGGTTAAAGGTCAAATATGTGCACTAAATATGACGCTTCTAGCCTTTTTTGCGTCACATTGAACAACTCAAAAAATTTGTAGACCAATCGGAAGGGGTCATGCTTTTTTTTTTTTTTGGCTGATTTCACATAGTTTTTTCTAATTGATGTCAATTTTAATAAAAAACAAACAAACAATGTTACAATACAAATTTTATACATATGAATTCTGTTTCAAGCAAGAATCAATCTGGACTGGCTGATACAAATCTAAAAAATTCATTTTTTTGAGATGGCCTTACTTCACAAATTCTTCCCCTGGTGTTTCTTGAACACAATTTATGTGATATACTGTACAGATTCCTACTTGTGTGATGATGGGAACAATGATTATGGTAATCATTTGGATTAATTTGAAATTGATTTTGTTGTAGGGGGCCATTCAAGGACCTGAAGAATTTGCACAAGGCATTGCTTTAGGAGTTCGTAGCTTTGTAGGTCATACTGTTGGAGGAGCATTTGGAGCTGCATCACGCATTACAGGAGCCATGGGTTAGATATGTTGAATTTTAAATAAATTGTAAATGTTATTTAATGTATATGTTATGGATAAAATGTAAATTTGTTTATTCATGAATTAGCTTTATCCAAACCATCTGGTTAATGTGCTCCTAACATTAGCTGTAAAATATATGTCTATGTGTGAATGTAGGTGTGTGTGGTGTTTTTGTTTGCGAATGAAAATCTTTATTGTATGTTATACAGGAAGTGGTGTAGCTGCATTAACATTTGATGAAGAATATAAACGAAAAAGGCAAGAAGCTATAAGTAATCGCCCTTCTAGTGTTACAAAAGGACTGGCACAAAGTGGAGAAGGTCTTGTAAAAGTATGTTTACTTTTTGTTTCTTTTTAGTTAAGCTCTTCATACTTTAAAGTTTCTGGATTAGATTTGTTAGTGAATTTTTAAATATGATTTTATGTTATTTGTTATTTTATTTGTTAATAAATTATTAAATATAATATTCTCTGACAGTTACTGCTAAGCAAACAAGCTTTGAATATTACATTTGGAAAGCAAACTCGTTACTGATTCCACTGTCACAATTAAATGATTATCACTTTTGCATCACTTGGCTTATGTCTCGCAGCTGAAAAGCATTAAGTTTCCCATATCAAACTTGTTTCAGTACTAACTGTATGTAGCAGTTGTAATAAGGTTGTGCAGTTGTAATGTTATGTGTGTTAGCCCTGATATTTTATTTTCAGGGTGTTATGGATGGAGTTTCTGGAGTGTTTACAAAGCCTATTTCTGGGGCCAAAAAAGATGGAGTAGAAGGATTTTTTAAAGGATTTGGGAAGGGAATGGTTGGTCTTGTTGCTCGCCCCACTGCTGGAATAATTGACTTTGCTAGTGGATCGTTTGATGCCATACGAAGGTAACATTTAGGATTTTTTCTTTAAAACTTCTGTTTATGATATATTGCTTTGATTTTTCAAGTATTATGCAATGATTTGTTATGTTAGAACAACTGAAACTACTGTGGATGTTGAAAGGCAGCGACCACCTCGATTCTTTAGACGAGATGGACGTGTTCGTCCTTATGTTTTTGCAGAAGCTGAAGGAAACAAAATATTACAGGTAATAATGAAAACGTATGACTTTGTTTTCCTTTTATCTGTTTTTGCTATATGAGAGTTATTATTATTATTATTATTATTATTATTATTATTATTATTATTATTATTATTATTATTATTATCATCATCATCATCATCATCATCATCATCATCATCATCATCATCATCATCATGACTATTACTAATACTATTAATAAAATTATTAAATTCATACGTTTCAGGATCTTGAAAAGAAAGATTTTGCTGCATCTGATACTTATGATTGTCACGTTAATGTTGAATCTTCTGGACAGAGCATCCTGCTACTTACAAATAAGAGAGTGATGCTATTATCTCGTAGTGAGTTCTTTGAGACTGGAAGGTGAGAAATTTTGCAAGTGTGTGAAGTTATATTTGAATGAGTACTACATTATTGGTGAATATCCCTATACAGTATTTAAGTAATTTCTGAGTGTGGCAATGTTCATATGTTTGTATATGCGATTCGTCATGGCTAGACCATTTCACATGCATTTCTGATAGGGAATGGATAATTTGTTTTCGAATCTGGCCAGAAGATTCAAAGAAATTTCCAAAAACGTGTTTTTGGCGCTGTGATCTTGGTAAGCTGGGAATTAAACCAATGCCATATAAATAGATCTAGGTATGTGGCATTGATTGAACTCTAGTACCCAAAGGCATTTTTCTCTCAGTACGCCATAATTTACTTTCATGATATTGGCAACACTGATGTTGACATCTTTAAGTGAACTAGTGAAGTTACTTTGAACAAGCGACAGCATATTTCATTTTAAGTTTTATCCATAAGGCCTATTACCATATTTTAAAAAATAAATTTGCAAAAGCTTATGAACAGTATTGCCTTGGAACTTACTAAATACGAAAAATTTCAAGTAAATACAGGGAAAACAAAACTGTGAAAAATGTTAGAGAAAGAATGAATGTTCTACGTTTGATTTCTCACTTCTACATTCAGTGTTCAAATACCGATTTTCGAATGAATATGACCCAGAACTTATTCCTATTAAACTTAACTAACACCTTATTCACTTAAACATATCAAACAGTCGCCTTTTAATGTTTATATAGATTTGCACACGAAGTAATTAATAGAGCAAAAGCAGAAGTGGAAGTAAGCACAAATTAAACTGAGTTTGTGAGACAAATTAAACTGAGTTTAATCTCTTCAAAAAATTAGGGGGGGAAAATATGGAAGTGGTAGCCAAATCCAGGAAAGAATCAAATGCAGTTGTAGAAGATTTGCCTCAGAATTTTTGGAACTAATTGAGAATTATCTTTTATTAGGATTAGAGAATAACCCAAAAGAACAGCTTACAGGTGATCTTTGTGCATTATTGTGCATATTAGCAAAAATTGTAAAAATGTAGTTGTACTAAACTATACGCATCATCAATACCTTCCAAGTATTTTTATGCCAATTATAATGTTAAAATTGAAATATCAGTTCATATGCTGTATGCAGGTAACATACTAGGCCCTTAGATGTTGGGAATTTTTGAAGGGGAATATAATATTGTCAGCTACTACAACTCATTGGTAAGTCCAATGCCAGATACTGTACGAACATATATGAATAAAGCTATGCATGGAATAAATGAAGTATGAAAGAAATTTTCAACTCCTGAAAATACTTTAAAAACAGTTTACAGCATCGACGACACCACATTTAGCTGGTAATCAGTAAGTAACAATGTCAATGTAGTTTTTACTTTACTTAACACAAGAAAAATATTATTTTATAGGAGGAAAATATGCATTCTGTTCCATGTGAAGAAAAGTATTGGTGCTGTATTATTTAGCTAAACATAATAAATCTAGATAAAAATAACATGAAGAAAGGGAAAAAGAAATTGTTATAAACTGTGTGACCAATACTGTGAAACTCCATTTATATGTATCTAACTTATACGCATTTCATGTTTATACATGGGTTTTTTTTGGTAAGTCCTGGATAAATTTCTATAATTCCCGTGCTAAATTATTTCAGTTATGTGTTTTACATTTATATGTTTTTCACATACATTTTATTATAAATGTCCATTTAAGACTGTTTAACGTTCAAATGATCCCGGTGAGGCGTAGGGCAATCTGTGCAACTTGAATTTTACTCGAATTGCATGCTCCAGACCGCTCCTGCAAAGTGACCTGTCACGACTTCTTGTTAATGAAACTTGTAATATAGAAGCTTGTCTTGGCCTGGATGAGGGCCCAGGATCCATGAGCCCGCGAGGTGGTAGCGCAAAGTCAACTCTCAGGCCACCTCCGGCAGCAGAACTTTGAAAAATTTCAATAGGGTGTGAACAGGAGCTCTCTGATGATCTCAGGAGGCAACAGCTCCTTCCAAGGGAAAGTCAAAGGTGTCCCTAGGAGAGAGTAACAATGTAGATGAACAATAAATGAGATAATTTGTGCACTGACTGTCCCACTTTCCTAAAGCCCTTTTGCTGACTGTAAAAATATACAAGATCCTATCAGTAGCGGCATGGCACAATCAGCCAATGAAACATCACTTTTCCGCATGGTGCCGGGTGTCACCAGGCTGTGGGACTGTGGCAGTCATGTGCTTCCTGTCATCCACGTAGAACACTGTGCTTTGACCTGTGGAATCTCAAGTAACATCAAGCTTGAAACCAAAGCAAACAGCTGCGGGTTGCCACCGCCAGTTGTAACCCATGCAGGACACGGCCTTTGTTTCGACAGTTAAACTGAGTTGCACAAGGTCATCAGTAAGGTCCCCATTGTGTGCCCATTCTAACAAAAAAGAGTAGTAGGAAAAGGTAACCCCTTCCAATATTATTATTATTAAGCAAGTATTTTACAGTTCTAATGACCATTTCTCACACTCTACATGCCAATGTTTTTTATTCCGCCAAGCATCTTCCTCTATTCTTCTTCTCTTCATTGTCGAGTCAATAACGGACTTCCAAGATTTCCTTGGCCTTCCTCATTTTCTTCTTTCAAAAGGAGCCATTGGAGTTGTTTAGATTCCACATTTTCAGTCACTTGTCTCTCTATCTTCATTATCTGTCTAATCTCTTTGTTTGGTATTCTATCAAAAAAAATTTAAATCCTTATATTTGTCTCTTAGTTTGCTTTCTAATATTCTTGTTCCATAAAACATTATGAAGTCTGCCAGTAATTCCCTTCCTTTGCTTATTTTTTTATAATGTCATTATCATCAGATCCATCTGAACTAAGAGTCACTCCAAATATTTAAATTCTTTTACTCTAAATATACCTATTTTTTTCAAGATCATCTCCAATTTCCCTCAAACATTTTACAACCATGTATCTTGATGTTTCATTATTTGTTTTGATTCCCCATTTTTTATGTTTCTATCAATTTCTTTAACATATATTCAATATCGTCCAGATCATCAGCCAAAATTAGTTAGTTAGTTAATGCCTTATTTTACGTGGCGAGACTTGGGCCATCAGGCCCGCTCTTCCGTCTAACCACGCAAATTTTGCTACGCTCCTTACACCTAGCGGAGAAAGGAGGTATTATCTCGGGTGACAAAACAGGCGGAACTCAATTTTACTCAGAGGCTTCATTTAGGCTTGAGGATCTTTTACATGCAGTAAATCTACTAACATGGGACAGCCGGCTTTACTTCCCCTCCGAAGGAAGGCGTACGAAGGATTTTTTCGCCCTTAAAAATCCACGGTTTCGATCGGGTTTGAACCCGCAAACTTGGGTACAACAGTCCGGTACGCTGGCCGTTATACCACCGAATCCGCAAAAATTACCTGGTCATCAGCAAAAAGGAGTTTATAAACCTTCTCATTTCCAAGTCACTTCCATATTTCTACATTTTCTGGACCATTCCCTTAGAGTTTCGCCAATAAAAATCTTAAACAGAGTTGGCGAAAGAGGACATCCTTGTCTGAGACCCTTATTTACTATAAATCCTTCACAGTGTGGGCAAAGTGAAGTTCATGAGCCATACACGAGATAATAGTGTGAAAGATGGGTGATAAACTAACAAGAAATGTGATTAATACATGTCAATGAATTGAATTATAGATTTATATACTGAGAAATGTATTATTTAGATGCTATATGTGTGATTTGTAGATTTATAGAATATAAAACATATTTGAGATACATAAACAAACAACATAAGATATGTGTTGCTAGTTGCTGCCACCATTATTACAAGAACTAAAAATAAAATAAAATTGCCTTTCCTCAACATGCTCGCGAGTCGGAAAGCTAATGGCAGTGTAGGGCATAGTGCATAAAGTGAACAGACTCATACCAACCGCCTCCCGCACACTGGCTCTCACCATCACCCGGCAACTAAACTGGGGATTTTGAGAACTGGTCAACTGAGCAACTAGTGTGAGTGATGAGGAATCCATAGACTGTGAAATGGCTCCTCAAGGGCACATTTTGAGCTAATGGATATAGTGCTAATGCTACCAACCAAGCTGTATGGCAGGCAGTGACCTTCTCTAGCACTGCTGACATCACTACACTAGTGACGTTGCCATACACTAGAAGGCAATTCTACCCTACATACAAGGGGTCACAGTCAAAATTGGCAAGCTTGTGAGCTGCTTTGACATAAAGATGGCCTACAAAGCCCATAAAAAACTCAAGCAAAAGCTAGTTTGCATTAAATTTTGGGTCCCACCATGTACAAGAACATGTAAATGTAAAAATAGATCATAAGAAATTATAATTAGCATAATATCTTGCTTATTTAATACAGTGACAATATAACAATATCATTGGTTGTCACTGTCATTTAAACTGTTGTACACTGGTGGCTTTTATTCTCAAAAACAGCTCCAAATTCTTCCCTCATGCATCAAACGACGGTAAAAAAAAAACAACAAAAAAACACTGCTAATCTCATTTCCAGCGAACTCCCTGTATTTTGCAATAAATTGAAAATTGCAAAAAGTTAACATTTCAAAACTTCAGAATTGAAGATAGAGATTCTTGCCTTAAAAATTGTTTGAAAAAAAAAAAAATCAATCTTTAAAGAAGGTCATGTAAAAGTTTTTGAAAAAATGTACATGATCTCCACACGCAATGATGTATAAATTAATATTTTTTATCTCAAAAGAACCTTCAACTATTTATTAAAAATTTTTTCCACAAATAAAACAAGAGATGCTTAAAAGAATGGCTTAGGTCTCAATTTCATTAAACTCTCTGAATGTTCAAAAATTGCATTTGGGCAATATTGGGTGAGCAGTTGGATTTGTAAGCAACAGCCGAAGTGAGTGTGGGAGAGCAACTGTAGGATATAGTGGTAAAGAACACAACAAATTTAATATTAAAAAAAAAAAAAAATTAATGCTGCTGGTTGGTAATACTTTTGTAGGGTCATGTGGTTGTATAATATTCCAGAGGTGTGACAAATAATGTGAGAAAGTTCATTCTGGTGTAGCACCTAGTTATTACATTTGATATTTTACCAAATGAGCTCTGTATTATCCAAGTTCATCTCGATCCCAGTCACTTTGGATTAACACGCGTCTTCTGTAGGGGTAGATCAAAAATTGGATCTTGTAGTAAAACTTACATTACATAATGTTGAAAAAAATAGCAATTGCCTTTGTTTGTTTTTTATATAAATGAATAAAAAGAAAGATAAGACATTGTTAATATAAATAAAACCAGACATAAAATGTATATGCTTTTAGCTGGAATGGCAGTTACCATGGGAAACAATACAAGTTCCTGTTATCATGGAAGATGGCATCTATCTTCCACTACAAGGAACACATTTCAGATCTTCTGGAAAGGGAAGTTCAAAACATTTGTCTGGTCGCAAGGTTGTCCTTAAAAATCCAGATATGGCTCAAGTAAGTGAATAATCTGTTGTTGCACATTACAAACCCTTTTGATATATGTGAAAATTACAACACAAGATATTTTGTATTTCTTGCAGTGGATTGCTGAAAAAATGAAAATTTTAATAAAACAGTGATTTATTGGAGAAAATCTACAGCTGACATACCTGAAAATGTAGTTGTTGAGAGGCCTTCATACTACATTGTTATTTCCAATTCAAGCTTTGCAGCCTGTGTCAAATTCAAGGCACATCTAGCCATGTAAATAAGGTCAAAATAGGTTTTTCTTTTGGCTGAAGCATTTACTTGAGTTAACAGCTCAAAGTATTAATTCATTCATTCTAAGTATGTGTGAACATAAATGTAAAATTAACATAGCAAATATTTGGAATGAATGGAATCCTGTGTGCCTTGCTTATAAGTACCTGCATTGCTGAAAAGAAAATTTATATTTTTAATATAGAATTTTTAACTTTTTTGAATGGTTTAAAATGTTTTTTTATAGTAAGGAAGTTAGGAATTAAGCAAATATTTAGATGAGCAATTATTCCTGTACGGCCTAATTGGATAAAAATTAATTGTATTATGTGATAGTACTTGAATATTATTACCTACGTCATCAGTGTTATTTAATGCATTATTACAGTTAAGTGTATATTATTCACTGTGATTGAAGAAAACAGTTTCTCAACATTGACTACATAAGTTATAGATTCATCTGCTTTTTCTCTAGAAGATATTTAAATTTATGAATAAATGTAAATTACTATCAATTTAAAAGTTATCGGTTTGACTAGTCGACCTTAAAAAAATTGATATCTTGGAATGTGATAGTTCTTTAGTGGTATTTTGTAAAATGTCACTAGCTGCTAAATTCATGAGAAAATTTCAATATACTGGAATGTTAAAAAAGCATTAGATTAATGAAATATTTGGTATTTGATTTTCTGAAACAACAGGTCCCACCATTTTTAAATAGTAGTATTATTGATAAAAAATATAGCATAGTTTGAATAATTAAGAGAATAGCATAGAATGGCATAGTTTGAATAATTAAGAGAGTATTTTAATTTACTTGATTTACAAACCTCCTTATACAGTAATTAATTGAATTTAATAAATTTGGTGACAACAAGATAATTTAAATGTGTGCTTATTAAAAATGAATACAGTTGACAAAGTTTTTTGTTGGATTTTGTAATTAATATATATCTTGAAATTATAATTCAGGCAATTTGTATAATTTCTAGTAATTTTTTACTTTAAAATGATTTTTTTTTGGGTTTTTAGAAATAAGAAATCCTTTTGTGATACCAATTTGTACGTATAAAACATAAAAATGAATTTGGAAGACTTTTCAAATGAATGGCTATGCAATACGTAGGATGTTTTAGAATGTTTATGTATCATGAGACTGCCAAAGTAGTACCTGTGATTTCCTAGGCAAGTTCACATTCCTTGTTCAGCTCATTAATAATTTATAATATGACATTAATGTTGACAAAAAATGTATCATCGCTTTTTATTTTTCTTTACCCTATTAATTAATTTTCGCTTTCTAGTATACTAGTTTGTTATTTTATTTCCAACAATCAATTAAATCACTCTTAGCATCTAAAGAATTGTTATATGAAATATTCTTTACACGTTTAAATTGTAATCCAGAAAAGTGTCCTGATGAAATTTCAAAGTACAAAATTGTAGATGTGTAGCGTTTGCTGTTTAAATATGCACTGGTAATATTCTTTTTCAAATCTAAATAACCAGAAAAGCCTGTGAAACAGTATTTATGTTATTAAAGTTTATGTTAAACATTTTCTGCCAAGAATAAAAAAGATTAAATATAGTAATTAGTAGAGGAGAACATTTGTATAACAATATGGCAATGAAAAAATATTGTTCAATTCAGGGTCATCTCTTTCTGGAAGTAAACTTCAAGTCAGCAATAAGGGAGAATGTTATAATAACATTGATCTGTGATATCTTATTTTATGTAACTCCTAGGAGATCATTGAAGGTTGAGTAATGTAAGTTATTTTTTCATCCTGTTTCAACAAAATAAGTTGATGTAAGATTTTTCATTTGTTTTGCAACTACATGATTAATAAAAAATGGTTTAAAAATTTATTGAGAGTGTACAGCTTGAATGAAATGAAAATCAATGACCCTAGCTTGCTTGAAAGATGTTTGCTAGCAAATGAAATGTATCAGTGCTGGGATAAAATTCTGTAATTTGCAAAATATAACCTGTATGAGAGAGAAAAGCTGGAAATTTAATGACTTGCACACTCTTTTCCACTTCAGATTTGTGATTTGAACAACAACAAAAAATTTAGAACACAACTCTGATATATCTAAATTCTTTTAATAAAATAGAATATTCTTAACTTAAATGTTGCAAGCAAACATTTTGAATATTGACATTTCTTTCCAAAGATGTTTTCAGCTGAAGTAAAATACCCAGTGCATCTCAGAGAGACATTTCTTGGATCTCTAGTAAGCTTACAGGCAGTCATCTACAATGTGAGAGTTGCACAGAGCAAGAAGCCCTCTGCAACCCAACACACATTACAGATTAGAAACAATTATACATACTGGGCGGAATTTGATGCCATGACCCGTCACATCAAGGGGCTGACAGAAAAACAGCCATCTTGGAAGACCAAACAAACGCATTCAGACCCAAAATTTCAGAGAATGAGTGTTTGCTAAATTATTATACATGCCCTTTAGAGGAATTCATCAGATTGCTCTGCGCTGGAAATCATTTGGTGACCCTAATACAATAAAATAATACATTCCACCATGTGCACGCCTGACAAAAAGAAACCGGTTGTAAATACGAATTCATGATATAGATTTCCATTTGAATTATGACCGTTAACCTCACAAAAATGAATTTCCTGTTTGTTTTTTTTTTGTTGTAGAGTAGTGTAATTAAAAACTAGAGGTGCCAAAACAGCATGTACTTTCTTGCCCCTATTTTCATGCCAAATTACGTGAAGAGTACTCAAATGTTCGAAAGTTGGACATGACCTTATTTTAAAATATATCTTTAAGGAACGTATTTCATTTATGGAAAAATCTCTATCTTTAATATTTTAGTTGTAGGAATACTCAAAAAAAATTTTAACTTTTGCAATTTTTGAAAAATCAGGGTATAAACGAACATGAGACTTGTACCATTCTTTTAAGTCCTTCACACTATCCAACTGCAAACTTTAATCGAAATTGATGGTGCCATATTTTTGAAAATGTCTCGGGGGGGGGGGCTTCATGTAAAGTACCCCCAAAATTAAAATGTTTCAAATTCATGGGGCCGCGACATCAGCCAGATCGATTGGGGAATATCAATTTTGGAGAAAATCAGCTGAACGGTTTAACAGCTAGTGTTGTTCACAGACATTTTGCCATCATTCGATTTTTTCGGTATCAAGGACCCACAAAACAAAGATTTTGTGTACACCACATGTTAGAGGATTTTTTCTAAATTTAGCAACTGGATTTATCCTCTTTTTTTGTTACCTGGGCCTTGTATTAAGAGTTCTTCTACTGAAAATTAGCGGTTTTTTGTGCAGCATTTCATAACTTTTTCCGTACTCCGTAGAGAGAAAGTAAAAAGATTACCTCATATTAAGTAGCTCCAGTTTTTTGGAGTTTTTGGTTGGAAGATATTGTTCTAATAATACACTATTTCTGTCTTTCTATGTTTTAATTATGTAGTTAATAGTAATTTTTAAGAGAAATGGCTTAGTATTTAACACATTGTTTTCATCCCTGTACATACTCTTATATAGCCCTGATGATGAAAATAAATTTTCTAAAACGTTGACAAGCAATTAAATAACACTATATATTGATCAAACCCGATGTCCCGATGCAAGCAAAATCATACAATGTTCTAGAATGTAAAAAATATAGCTCTTACAGAAAGGCCATACTGTGTGTAGTAATTAGGGTTTCCTTCTTTGGTTTACGGCATAGTTCCCGAAAGGAGCATGGACCCTCCCTATAGTGGGAATTTCGAAGTGTAGTTCTCCCGGGCACTGCTGGAGAGGCTGAGAGCGAGTCTCTGGATTAGGAGCAAGTCTGCTCTCGGAAAAAGATCGTTTATCTAGAAGTCAGACGGGGATACGCTACTGACTGACATCGCCACCGAAGACTCGAATGGAAGCTAGTGTGGACTTCGTTGGTTGAAGACCTTTTTTAATAGGTCTCTTGTTCTTGGAGGGAACAATCTTTTTCTTGTTCCTGCTGCTACCTCGAAGGTCTATGGCACGGCACTGGAGAATGAGCAGGGTTCGTTACTTGATATTTACGTTTGTTCTCTGCGAAGGACCTTCAGTGACGTTTTCTGGATGTCCCCTTTTTCTTTCAAGGTCACTCGTTCGCAGTTTACATATTGCGGTAGTGTAGCACATGGTTCCTTTTCAGTAAATTCCGCTTACCGGGCTTACTGTTGTGCATCTGTTTGGTATGGGCGAACCATGAGCCCTTGAAACGGTGCAAAGGTTAGACACATACTACCGCAGACGATGTTTGTAGGACCCGCAACAGATCCTTTGTGGGAGAGAACGACGAACGTAAGAATTAGGGTATAAGAGTGGGAATCTCTCTCCAATGCCCATTCCTCTTGTTCCTATAAATCTCAGTTTTTCCCAGACTTGAAGACAGAAAAGTTCATTGTTGACCACTCTCTTACAAAGGTTGGGGGTAGGGTGAGGAGGTCACATCCATCCGGGGAAAGCAGTCTGCGCTTTAGAACTTTTTTAAAATTTATTGACAATTGACGCAACGCGTCTCCAATCCCCTAGGGGGTGTTGAGCGCTTTGCACTTTAAAAGTAATCCTTCATTAATTACTGTGCTTTTTTACTTTCTCGTATACGGAGTAATGCACATAGTATAGAAAAAGTTACGTAATGCTGCGCGAAAAAAACGGCGTATTTTCGGCATAAATTAATTGCCAAGCCCTGATAACGAAAAAGTGAATAAATCCAGTTGCTAAATTTAAAAAATCCCTAACACGTGGAGTAGCCAGAATCCCTGTTTTATGAGTCCTTGACACTGAAAAACCAATTGTAAGCAAAACGTCCGTCTGTCCGTTCGTCTACCCACCTGTCTGTCGCGTGAACAAACCTAGCGCCTAAACCACACGTACGATCTTTTCCAAATTGAAGAAACCTCTGTCCATCTGATTATAGATAAAGCTTTGAAATTTTAAAATCATTCTTTAACATTTGCGGGTACTTTACATGAAGCCCCCCCCGGACATTTTCAAAATTTTCTCAAAAACTGCTCCATTTTTTTCTTTAAATTTCTTCTAAATACACTTATAAAGGTGGCATAGGTCGGATTTTCACGATTAATTCTGGAGTTTCGAAAAATGTGTGAATTTTTGTCGGCGTGTTCCTACATCTATAAAATTGAAGACAGATTTTTCTTCAAATGAAGTTTGTTGCCCTTAAATAGTTCTTTCATTAAGATCATGTAGATTTTTTAAAAATTTTATTAGTTTTTGTGCAATATTTGCAATTTAAAAAAATAACAAAAACAAGATTTTCGGCTCCAAATTTTTCTTTAAATTTTCGGTAGGGTTAGTCCCCAACCAAACCTATTCGAGGACATATACGCCATATCGCTCTTTTTTTTTTTAATTACAAAAATTTATTTTTTTTTACTTGTCTCTCAAGTCGGTCCGTCCCGTCAACATCCCACTTCCTACACAAGTAATCCTGAAATACCAAAAAAAAACCTCACTACCGCCAACACAACAACGGACCTGGACAACGACGGACGACGAGACGCGACACATATATAACTACAATAGACAACAGCAAAGCCCCCAGACCCGATGAAGTTCTTCCCTCCCAATTAAAACACCTGCCACGTAATGCCATCCGCCTCCTCGCACTAATCCTTAACTCCTGCGTGAAAATCTATTTACCCACCGCCTGGAAGATCGCCCGCGTCTCCATGATTCCCAAACCTGGCAAGGACCATCGGCACCCAAGTAACTTCCGCCCCATCAGCCTCCTGCCCATCCTTGGCAAAATCCTAGAAACAACTATCCTTCTACGACTCACTCCCATCCTTGATCCCATAATCCTTCCCACGCAATTCGGTTTCCGTGAAAGTCGCTCCGCGGCCCTCCAATCTCTCCACCTGGTTATCTCTGTCGCCACTCCCCTCCAGATCCCTAAAGAGATACCAGCAATCCTCACCGACCTCACCCAGGCTTTTGACACCGTATCCCATGAAATACTTCTAATGAAACTTCGCCCCCACGCCCCCAACCACCTATTTGCCCTCATCAGAAGTTACCTATCCAACCGATACTTCCATGTCCGCCACCTTTCCAAAACCTCAAAAACCTTTCCCATCCAAGCCGGCGTCCCTCAGGGCGCCGTCTCCCCAATCCTTTCTCCCTTTATATAAATGATATCCCATCGACCCCCGGTGTCAAAACCTCCTTACGCCGATGACCTGCTTTCCTCGCTCGCGACCTGCCCTCCAAACCTTCCTACTACAAACTCAAACTGTCCTGAACTCCTTCCTCCTCTGGGCTAACGAAAATAATATAACCATAAACTCCATCAAATCCCAAGCGATCCTCTTCTCTTACAAAAAATCCCCATCCACTCCCCCACTCCCAGCCCTCACTATAAACCAAATTCCTATCCCCTGGCAATCTTATGTAAAATACCTCGGTGTCACCTTCTCCCAAAAGCTCCTATGGTCCCTCCATATCGAACATACCATTACGAAAATCAATAGAATCATAAACGCCCTCTACCCTCTCCTCTCAAACCAAGCCATAACTCCCCCAAAACGAATCCTTATATACTATTTTGAATTTGTTGCGTCGTTGTTCAACGCAATGCGTCTCTTAACCTTGTTGGGCGTTGAGCGCTTTTGTTGAAGTAATCCTCCGTTACCAAGTAATTACTATCATTACTGTTATTGAGTAATTACTGTATTTGTCGAGTCTCGTCACGTCGCAGTCAGTCAGTGCCTAGGGCCAGGAGCTCGACGCCGTTAGACCCCGGGGTTCCTAGCCGGTCACCCAACTCGGAACCCGCGAGTCTCAAATTCGCTTAACTTTCGTGACTTCACGGAGCGTAGTAAACGAATTCGGCTAGTGCCGCCGGCACTTCATTCAGCTTCAAATTCGTTAGTCTGAGTTGGATACTGCACTAGAGCACACGTCTTGTCTTCGAAGCCTCAGATTCCGCGAGGATGCCAAACTTCCTTCGCGAAAATTCTCTTCAGTGAGGCATTCAGCTTCAATTTGTCTAATGTTCACAATGAACATCAATGTAACCACTTGTCCGTTAAGTGTTAATGTGTGTATCGCGAGCACTGTGTAAAGCTTGCAGCTTATCACATCTGTTGAAATGTTCAAGTGTAAGTAAGCCATACGCTGTATTTAGTGTATTGTGCCAATCATTACACCTTGATGGGAATAAACCTGTTATTGTGAAATTCGTCTGTTTCTGTTTTAAATCGAAAACGTTTTCTCGACCTGTATCCGTCAAAACTCCACGAGCTATCAAGGGTTCGAGATTGTTCCGCCAATCAAAATAGTCCACTCAACCGAAATATGCAAGGCCGCCTCGAACATGGTCCCCCGGGCCGGATGTGAACCTTATACACAGTTTTAATTATTTATTAGCAAGCAGTAAATTGCAAATGCAATGTGTGCTATATGAGTTAATTTGCCACTGTGTCTTTGACGGCAAATCAATCAAAGTATTCATTTTCATTGTGATTAAGTTCGTGTTTAACAAATCGAGTGTTTTGTGTGGCAGTCGTCAGCTGTTCACCAATACAAGTACAAACCAATCAGCTGATCCTGTCCAAGCAAGTGTTTGCATGCTCAGTGATTTGTCAGGGAAGTGTTTTATTTTATTTTTTGCAGAACTATTATTCTGTTTTATTCATTTCTGTGCCATTTGTGTTTGTGTATTTTTCTGTTTTGTGTGGTTACCCCATTATTTATTCGTCATGGCCCACCAACCTTCAGACAAAGCAGTGAAAACTGGTGACTACGCTGATCAATGTCCTCAATGCTCTTGAGTTATTTATTAATGATTTTAACGACCCAGAGGGTCCTTGTATCAAAAGCTATTAATCAAATCTAGTAAATTAGATAAAATGCATGACAAGGCACAAGGCCTTGTTGATGAGTTAGACTCTGACCCTTAAACACTTACTCTTTCTGAGGAAGTATTTGAAAGATATGATGAATCTAGTTCAAAGGCAAAATTTGCTATAATGCAATATAGACAATTGGATTATGAATTCCACCCACCATCTCCCGCTTCCTCATGTGTGTCAGAAGCATCCAGTGCAAATTCATTCTCATTCAAATTGCCAGAGTTAAAACTCCGTGTGTTCACTGACAATATATTAGAATGGCCAAAATTTAGGAACTTTTCAAAATGCAATTATTGATGCCACAAATATAACAGATTCTGTTAAATTCTGTTATGTATTAGGTTGCTTAAAGGATGATGCCAAGGGAATTCTGCAAAATCTTGTAGTGTCAGATTACAATTTTTCTATTGCTTAACAAATGTTAAAAAATTGTTTTGATTGCCCTAGAATTAGTTTCAGCACTTAAATTCAATTTTGAATCCTCCCAAATTAAATCCTGACTGTGCCAAGTCACTATAAAAATTAATAGATTTTTTAATTAAGAGAATCTCTAAAAATAATAATAATTAATTTATTAAGAGAAAATTTTCCTAATTTTCAATATTTGATGAAATTCTGACAGTATCAGCTGAGGGGCCGTAGAGATATGCCCAACCCCTCTCCCCAATCTACAAAGGGTGATGATAAGCAAACCAACCCTAGCACTAGTTATAAATGCAAAAAAATGTAAATGAGAGCATTTTCTGAATAATTGTTCCGACTTTTTTAATTTGTCAAAGAAGGATAGGCTCGAAATTGTTGAGGCAAACAATAGGTGTGTCAGGTGTCTAGGTTTTAAATCTGACAAACATACGAATTGTAAGAAATCTTGTTACATTTGTGTACTACTCCTACATCCGATCCATCCTCACATATGCCCGTCCCACATGGATTGCCACATCCCCCACCAACCTATCCTATATCACCCGAACCGAGAACAGGGTCCTCCGCCTCATCTTCAGAACTCCCATGTACACCCGCTTCAATGATATCGCCCAACCACGACGTCCCTCACATCCTCCCCCTCCACCAACAAACCACATACCACCTAAAAACACTAAACACTGACTTCCAACCTCCGCCCCCTATCACCTGAGCTGCAGTAGGCAAAAGACGAAACACGCAGACGAATGACGAGCTACTGACTTAGACAAATGACTAAACACTGACAAACGACCACGCCTACAACCCTCCTATTCCTAACCCCCACCAAACTCCCCCCCTGTTTTCTGAAACAATGAAAAAATGAAAAAAAATTATAAAAAAATAAAAATATATATAAAATAATAATAATAATAATAATAATAATAATAAATTAAGTTAAAAATACAAAAAAACATTTTTTCTCCCAATCCCTATCCTTTCACCATCCCCATTCCCACTTCTGTACCAATACCCAAAACCCCTAACACAATAACAAACTCTCCCTTCATCATCCCCACCCCGCCTCCCAATCCCCGTCTCTGTACGGGGGAGTGGAGGCATCAACCCCGGCAGCAGCAACATCAAAGAAAACACCTACTGAAGAATCACCATGGGGATATGCAGCTGAGCATCAGTCAACATTCGGAAGCTACATTAGAGGCGATTTCTTGTCATTAGATTTATGAGTACATGTACTTTAAATAATGTCAAATAAAGTTTCTCGAAAACTCAAGTTTTCTGTAAAAATTAGCTCAAAATTCCGAATTTTCAGAAACGCTCAAACACTATTTTCTTAAAAATGGCTCCAAATTTTTTCTTCAAATTCTTTCAATGGACAGTGCTAATTGCACTGTTTAATGTGACTTAAAGTTCGTTGTGGTGTATTCTTTTGTTTTTTAAAAAATTACACAAATGTAATTTATTTTAAATATCTCTCACGCGGTTAATATGCACATATCCATCAATTTGTATACATTATTACATTTTTTAGTGGAAGTGCTTCAAAGGACTTCAAATGAAGTTTTTCAAAAACTCAAGAGATTCCTGTGAAAAAGAGCTTCAAATTTCGCGTTTACAGTACTGCTTAATCGCCATTTTCTTAAAAACGGCTTCAAAATTCAATGAAAATTTCTATTTAGGACGAGGTTTTACTGTTCTTTAATATTCTTAAAGTATTATTTCGGTTGTACTATTAACAAACCGAAAAGTAAAGAAAATGAAAAAAAGAAAGAAAAAAAAACAACTTTGGGTGACGATAGATGGCAGTTGGCCAGAGAAGCCCGAAACCTTAACTCCAAGGAAATTAGAAAACTTTACTACGAGAAAGTCTGTGCCATTTTGTAGCACCTCTAGTTTAATTTTGGACTAATCCTCCGCTAATATTATGTCTGTCACGTCACGTCTCGGTCAGTTGTCAAAGAGGAGCGCCAAGTAGCGCCTCCCACCACGCGCTGCTGTGTCACTACCCAGACACCGAATGGACTTTTCCGTGTTTGAAACGAGTGAAAAACTACCTCAGATCAACAATGACCGAAAATCGATTAATGCGCTAGCGTTGTTGGCAACATAATACGAAATTTTAAAATCAATTTACTGTGATGATCTTATCGACACTGTTCAATCAGCAAGACGCAAGAGATTTTAGTTGATTTTGTGTAATGTTATTACACATACGGCGACGAATAGGTGGAGCCTACCTTCATCTCCCCTGTGGGCCACATCGGCCTGTGTGCAATTGCACAAGGATTCCTTTACCTTATCTAAAAGTTGCATTTGTATTAATTGAATAAATGCTTTAGAAGTTATTGAAACTTTGTCTTTATTAAAAAATTAAAGAACAGAAAAAGGGCAACATGGAATGTAATGCCCAAGGGCGCCCAATTCGCCACTGGCTGTCATTCGATCTTTCGGTATCAAGGTCCCACAAAACATTGGGTTCTGGCTAAACCAAGTGATCCAGGATTCCCCCCCCCCTAAATTTAGCTACTGGATTTATCCACTTTTTCGTTGCCAGGGCCCCAGTTTTTTTCTGCCAAAAAATCGCGTTTTTTTCGCGCAGCATTACATAACTTTCTCCCTACTGTAGGGGGAAATGTAAAAAGCACTGAAACAAAAGTAATATACAATGATGTTAAAGTTTAATTTTCAATACTGACTAACGATATTGTTTTAGTTTTAAAATGCAACCTTTTTTTACTTGATTAGTGATTTCGGATGCGTCATCTGCTAAGGTCATAGTCCCGAAAGTGAAGTCCATGTTTTCCCTTGGTAGGTGGCGGTGGTCTTTTCCCGCAGGATGGCGAGATATGGCGCCGATTAGCTGGATTTTCTCCAACCAGGTATCTTACACCAGCGTAGCACTACCCCAGCCGGGACAAGTTCTAAGCTCCCCACTGATCTCCCGATATGTGTGGTAATGTAGTGCATGTTTGTGTGAGGAAATGGGGCGATAGGACATGGAAGAGGAAGAAAATATCGTGCGCGACATGTTTGTTAGGGTACTGCTCCAGCATCCGCCTGGTATTGATCAGAGAAACCACGGAAAATTCCCGATCAGAGCATTCGGCCGCTAGAATTCTCCTCCAGTCAGCGACTGAATTCGACCTAGCTACCTAGCCAACGTCGGGACTCGAACCTACGATCCGGTCAGAGGCGCAGCAGTGACATCAGTTGATGCCCTGAGCTACTCTCCCGGGTTACGAGAGATTCTCGCTAACACGCTTGCTCAGCGCATGACTGGGAGCCCTGTATCCACGTCCATTTTCCCACCCTGTGCCAGAAAGATTCACTATCACGGGCAATATTTGAGTTATCACGCACATTTGATCGAGTGCATATGAGTGACTGGGATTGTGCTTTTGATTATGCTAAAACTGCGGAAGAAAACTTACCAAAAGATTCCAGGTCCTTACCTTTGATCGATAACTTATCCGTGTTTTCATGCAAGGAATAGATGCATACAAGCAGTGGCGGATCCAGGCCCTACTTTTCGTTTGTTACCTTTCTTTATTTAACAAAATTGATTTAAATGTTAGAATTATGCAATTATTATTTAATCAATATTGTATAGCACGATTTGTGTATTGTATAGATACCATCCAAGAAGGTTATTGACACTATTTATCTATCTTTGTATTGTTGGTTTGACCAGTTTTCCTCTATAAAGTTAAGAATGAAGTCACTATTTTTCTCTCTCTAAAACTCTTTTATGTAACTTTAACTTGATTTTTCTCCATTTTCTTAAAATTTGGCTATGGCTATTGCGCTAACCCTTTCAATTATATAGAAGATTATGCCTATGGGAGATAGTTGAAACTATAATGCATTGAGCCCTCTTTCAATTTAAAAAGTAATTCAAACTCAAAAACCATTTTTCAGACTCATTGCAATAAACATCATTTGTTTCTGCAGAGGTGTTGGTAACAATTACTTATATTTGTAATGTGAGGTTGGTAGCAGGGAGATGGAAGTTTTGTAATACAAAATCATACAAAATTTGTATGAATGTAAGACGGTAAAACGGTTGTATATGCTAAAAGAAAGCAGGAGTTTGTATACACTGAAAATTGAAATAAATGTTCATCAAAAAGCTAAACATGGCGCAGTCGCAGTCGTAATCAGTGAAAATAGGGAAGAAAGAGCTAATACGTGAAAGAATAATAAACATAAAATCAACAGTAAACATAGCAAGTGAAAATGATGCAACTAGGACCTGTGAAGTTACCTTCTGACCTGAATCTACGAGGCCCTAATTGTGTGAAAGAATGGACAATATGGAAAAGAGCATTAGAAGACTATGTTATCAACAGGTCATCATGAAGCCGCGGATTCAATGAAGTTGGCATTACTAAGAAATTTCATGGGTTCAGAAGCTTGTGAAATTCTTATGACCATACCAATGACTCAACCTGAAAGTGAAGTGTATAACACAGTCATACAGAAAACAGACAACTATGTGAAACCTAGACAAAATGAAACATATGAACGTTTTGTGTTTATGGAAAGGAAACATGAAGAAGGAGTTGATGATTATCTGGCTGAACTCAGAAGCATGGCAAAGACATGTGACAAGGGGAACTTATGAAGACAGAATGATCAGAGATCAGATAGTATGTGGAGTAATGAGTCGTACAACACGACAAGGACTACTGAAAATAAATAATCTAACGCATCTTCCATCTCGATCAGGTTTTTCGTCCAGTTTCCCTGATCCATTGAGCAAATGCTGAGATGGCCCCTTGTTTTGCTTCTGGACATAAATGTAACTTCATTTTCTGTGCACGTCTTCTAGAATTCAGTGGGAAATACAATTATTCAAATTATCGTTTCCATGTTGTCGCGACAGGAAGTAATAAGAGCCAAAATTTATAGCTTATTTATCCTTGAAAATAGAGTTTATTACATGGGAGTTTTTTTGATTGTTTTTTTTTCTCCCTTTCAAAATTCAAAATTTATTGCTTATTTATCCTTGAAAATAGATTTTATTACAGGAGTTTTTGTTTTTTTTCTCCCTTTCAAAATTCAAAATTTATTGCTTATTTATCCTTGAAAATAGATTTTATTACATGGGAGTTTTTTTGTTTTTTTTTTTCTCCCTTTCAAAATTCAAAATTTATTGCTTATTTATTTTGGATCACAGAATTTTGAAAATGTGCACACAATTCACTTTTCCCCATAGCACGTCATACGCAGTTTTTAACTGTTTTTTGACGTAAAATAAATAAAATAAATAAAAATAAATAAACGCTAGTTAAAGCAGCAGATCACTGTAGGGTCATGGAACAAAATAAACAACATGCCCATCAAAGAGAATGTAAGAATGACACATGTAGAAGTAGATGCAGTATACAAGAACAGGGGATGGAGGACAAGAAACAATCAAGAAATGACAGACAACAAACAAATAAATGAGAAGCCGAAGACATTTTTGTGCAATAGGTGCAGAAGAGAACATGGACCGAGAGCCTCTCCAGCATTTGGTAAAGTGTATGCAAAGTGGAATAAAAAACCATTTTGCAGTGGCATGTAGGAGAAATGCAGAAATAGTGTGTAAAAACAGTGAAAGAAGACAGTGATGATAGTGATAGTGTACTGTTTATAGATAAGGTTAGAAGTGTAAAACTAGATAATGTAAACAAAAGAGATCAAACAGAATGGTTAGAAACAATTCAGATAGAGAACAAGAAAATAAAACGAAAATTAGATCCAGGAGCAGCAGTAAATGTAATGCCCTATAAAATATATAAACAATTAGGTAGTCAGTTTAAAATGCGACCTACAAATATCCACCTAGAAGGATTTAATAAAATTAAAACTAGACCAGAAGGGATAGTAAATTTGGCATGTAAAATTACAGATAACCAGGCATACTTAGACTTTGTAATTGTAGACCTTAAATGCAAGGTGTTATTAGGATTACCAGGGTGTACCATGCTAAATCTAGTGAAAAGAATTGAACCATCTAAGAAAATAGAGATTGACAAGGTAACAACAATAAAGACGGATAGAGAGAATTTTATAACGATGAATAAAGAAGTGTTTGAGAGATATGGGAGATTTCCTGGTAAATGTAAAATAGTCTTAAAAGAAAATAGGCAACAGATATGCAATCCACCAAGAAGGGTAGCAAATGTTTTAAGGCTAAATGTACCGACACTTTTAAAAAGTTCCATTTGTCCCCACGTGGATTTTCGATCTGTAAACGGCATTGGACGCCATTTTAAAAATAGAATTTACGCTGCGATGCCTTTTTTTTTCAAAAAAATTAAAAATTTTGTCTCATAGTTCCGGGAAGAAATTAAAAAATGTGGGCTTATAGCGCGATGACGACGTGCTTCCTGAATCCAACGCCGTGTCAATCATGCAAATCGGATGAATAGGAGCGGCGTAAAGTGAAATTTGGAAAACACTTTTCCCCCTCCCCCTTCCCGCTTCATCTTGCGTCACCCGACCCGTCTGGGCCCTCCCTCGAACGGCCAAACCCGGCGGCCTGCGGCGCGGGAGGCCGAACTTTCAGACAGGCAAGCTGGGCAGTCTGTTTAAGCTTTCGTCCCTTTCAGTCTCAATATATTTTTCTCCACGTGTCAAACGTGATGCTGTAACACAGCCAAACGGTCTCGTATCATCTGTAATAATCGTATAAAACTATATATCTTGTTCACATATTTCCGTCTTCCTTCGAATACCATCAAACAATTATTTGAGGCGGTGCTCAAAATATCGATTCCGATTTGGAAACTGACTTCAAAAAGAAAATGAAATCTTATTTTACATACATTTTACTTCTAAAATCTTCCGTTATCATTCCTCTACCAGAAAGTATGAGCCGAGATTACGTACGAGCTCTTTTATCTAGCGACTCGATTTTTGATCTCAGAACGGTGTTTGTCTCCTTGATGATTTCACCTGATGAATCTGTTTTCCCAAATAAAATCGCTGAAGCTAATTTTAAAGTTGTTTTCTTTGTTATTTTAAACTACTTTCCGACAAATTATGTAATCGGGTACCAGAAAACTCGTATTGTCGGGCCCTGGTAAACTAAAAGTGGATAAATCCTCTTGCAAAATATTGCATTACTTCTTCTAACTCGTGGTCTACCGAAAAAATACAATACATGTGTCCTTGATACCTAAAATCGATTGACGCCAAAACATGTCTGTCCGTTTATGGTCAACGCTAACGCCCAACCCACTCTGCCAATTTTCTCCAAAATTGATCTTCCTGAATCTACCTGAAGAACTCGATCATTTGGGAGTTTCAAAAGGATATTTTGATTTTTGAGGGTACTTTACATACAAAATCTTCCCAAACCGTCACCAAATTATTTGATTAAATTTTGTCCCCGTGTTACGTACAGAACGCAAGAGAAATGTGATTTATGGTGTTTGTTGACATCTTTTATTTTTAGAAAATTGCTAACGTGCAATGTTTGAGGGCGTCTTTCTTCAACTATTATATATTGATGATATATTTTTTCCTTACTGAATTCTGTTCTGACAGATCTGAAAATAAGATCAAGTTTAATTTTTGAAACATTTGTCTCTGATCTGAAATTATGTTCAAGTTTAATATTTGATCAAAAAGAGCTCCAATTTTTTGTTTAAAGACGATAAAAAATATGATGGTGGTCTCATTTTCCCCTCACCCGCCGTATTTTCAAAAGATTGCAAGTCATGTAAGTTTATTGCAAACCATTGTAGTTTTAGAGTAATTTAAGAATGAAATTGATGTATATATTAAAAAAATCTCAAAAATCATAACAATTTTTTTCCACGGATAGAAGGGACGCTTAAAAGAATTATCATTTTCGTTAAACTCTATCAATTTTCGAAAATTGCAAAAATAGAAATAATGCCAGAAAGTATGTGATGTTGTATCATCGCTAGCTTTTATTTGAAATTGTATTGTAAGGATACTTACACAGTGTACTTGTACTAAATTATTTCTAATGAAATTTGATGTTACATACTGCAGGAAAATCTGATTTTGCATATTCGTTTAATTAGCGTTTTCCTTATATATTTATGTCCATGTTTTGCAATTTCATTCTAAATTTTCCGGACTTACTCGTGGCATATGTATTAGTACTACGCTCAAGCTGGGAACTGAGATTAGTACATTGCTGATCGCACATACTAGTTTATAGAGAGGGTTGAGCAATATTTAAATACTTGTATTTTGAAATATGTATTTTTGTATTTAAAACTCTATTTTGAGTTTTTGAGCATGTTTTTTGAAGATATATTTAAATACATAAAATAGATGTTTTAAAAAAAAGAAATACTTCAAATACTGTAAATACAAATGAAAGAGAAGATAACAAGGCTAGTTTGTTTTTCTTTGATTCTGCTAGTGAACAGCGACCGAAAAGGTATTGAATACCGGTAGTTTTTCATACCTTTCTCAAATACCTTTATTTTTTTATACTAGTAAATTACCTCTATTGGACGTCTTTACTGGTATGGACGTAATAAACGTTATACCAGTATTTTCAATGAAAAACAATAGCTGACCATCCATACATCTTGACAAATAAGTTACTTTAGTTAATAATATCTCACAAATTTTTATTAATCAAATATTCTTTCATAATTATTATTAATTTTTTTAATTTATAATTTGTTATAATACACACACGCCTTGCACATTTACACATACGCACACACAGCGCGCACACACACGCGCACACACACGCCACACACCACACACCAGGTTGTAATAATTGAAACGCAATGATTCCACTAATTCTTATAGGTAAATATAATCTCCACTTCGTCATTGCACAATGTTCTCGCCACTGAAAACTACTCACCGCCTCTTCCTAAGCTTGGCATATCAATTGCCTGTGTAGCACCAGCCGCCGAAGAACGCGGCGAGATGTCTGCAGAGTCAGAAAAGTCACGCTATCAGAACGGCACAACACCACCTAGATTTATGTAGGTGGTGTTGAACAGCAGTGTGCCAGAGGTGCGACCCTGCTTCCAGCTCAGAAGGGTGACTGCACCTGAGCGCGTGCCCTGGCGGCGCTGGGCTTGGATAAAAAGGAGCGCGAAATGAGAGCAAACATTCAAAACGTGACATTCCACTTACTCCTTTGGGAAAACGCAAAAATGTTATGTCATCAAAATTATGCAGATGTTTTATTTGTATTTAAATTTTGAATTATGTAATAGATAGCTAAATATATTATTAATATAAAATTTAAATATTCTATGAACTTACATTTAAAGATAACAACATTTATGTCAACTGGTAAAAAAGGAAGCCTGAACATCAACGGAGAAGTGATATACATGGCAGGCAAAGTTAAATACTTATGAATTACAATAACAAATTCTGGATACTGTACATAAAAACTAGAGGAATAATTTTAGAAAAAGCAGCAAGGAAAAATTACAAATTCATAAAATATGCAGGCATATCAAGTGATTGACTTCTAAATTTTAGGTCCCGGAACCGCTCAAAATGATTTATTAATTTAATAGAAATAATTATATATTTATAATATAATGTAATAATTATCAGCGAGATACAGAACGCCGTTCCCTCGTGTTCCATCAGAAATCAAGCCCTGCGTAAGACCAAAATCCCAAAAAATTGAAAATGGTATTTCTAATCCTGTTGTGTGGGTGTAAAAGCAAGTATGGACACGGAAGAAAATATTAAACGTACAATGGGAGGGCAAAAAGATAAATGCCGAAATTTTGAAAATAAAACAGAACTTTCTCTAAAAGCCAAAGCCAAAAAATGGAAAATAAAATATTTTGGACATACTATGAGTCGAACAAAATCTCTAGAAAAGATATTATGCTTGGAATGATTAAGTGGCACAATTGAAAACTAAACACAATATCACGAACAAAAGGAAAAAGGCAGTTCGAGTCGAGTGAGCAATGAACAAATTGCTAGCATCCTATTGCTGTGTATATCCAGATAGGTCTAACATGGGATGGCTTGTGATCTATGTTCTAGTACTATTTCTCTGGCGTTCAGACCCCGCGAAGGTGGGACCTGCAGATGAAAGGAGAGATGCTCACAGCCGCTGCTTGACCGGGACTGGAGCCGACAAATAGACATCATCGCACTGAACAGTGTGTTTGATACCCGCAGTCTTTCATGCGTACATTCTGCCATTATTAGGGAAGAACTCGCTGAATTATCGGCGCGTCCCCTCCCAGTTTCGGATAGCAAGAAAAGCGAAGGAATGATGCTCAAGTAATACAAATGCAAATATCAATGTTCAAAAATTAAAACATCTTTCAAAACCTGGTTTGAAACATCGAACACGTTCGTGCGGAAGATAATTTGTTTTGACAGTGGCCGATTGTTAATTTATAATTACGATTTAGACAAAACGGCAAAGAAAGTAAAAGAATAACAGCGAAACTAAGCCTGAAAACTATCGCCCAGGGTCATCTTATGGAGTCACAACTTCCTCAAATGGGTACAGGAAGGTGGGCGAGAGACCTTACACCTAGAGTGCTTGCGTTGGCCGCCTCTCTGCGTACGGTAGGACATACGTAGGAAATGCCAGAAAAATGGGGTCATTTCTTGGGCTGAAGATAGTCTACTGGATGAGGATGTTACAATCACCGTTCGCTTTATTCGAACACATGTATTGACAGTGGTATAATGCAATATTATTTCATATTTTAACTTTTTTATAAAATTGTGATTATCGGTTCTTTTCATTCACAACAACTCATCAAGACATCGATAATAAACATCAGGTTTCATAAATGTTTATTTTTACAAATATGTTCATATGTCTATACAAAATCTATGTTTTGAAAATATCAACATAAATGTTGCATCCCTATTCTCGACTCCTAGATGAGGATCGCCGATTTAATACGTTTGCATTCTGATTCCCTAATATGAGGTTTATCAGTGACTGGTATGCTACGTTTTACTAGTAGTATATAGATCTTATAAATTGAATTGCTACTCTATTAAATGTTACTGATAAGCGTGTACGATGTTTAGCAAAATGGTATCTTAATGTAGAAATGTAAAAGTTGCCGAATTAATAACTGTATAACAAAACATAATTTATCCCCCTCATAGACGGATATTCCTCTTCTAGTGATGTATTCCTGTCTAAGGATTAAAGTTTATTGCTTTCATGACAATTTAATGCATTAAAAATAAACACACACACACACACACACAATATATATATATATATATATATATATATATATATATATATATATATATATATATGTCACAATACAATGATTTACATTATCATTTACGTAGTTTGTATCAATATGACGCGCCGGGAATTACTTATTCCAATTTTCAAGTTTATACAAATATAACAGAATCATTTTATATCAATATACCTAAGTAAGGTGGGGCATGTCACGATTCTTATATTATATTTTAATGTTTGTCCGAAAGTACGAAAACAGTTTAAAATTTTACTTGGGAAAACAGATTCATCAGGTGAAGTCTATCAAAGGGGACAAACGCCGTTTTGAGATCAAAAATCGAGTGCAGGATAAAAGAGCTCGTGCGTAATTTCGCTCATTCTTTCTGGTAGTGGAATGATAACGGAAGATCTTAGAAGTAAAATGTATGTAAAATAAGATGTTAGGACATGAAATATTGGTGATATCTACACAATTAGTTCAATTTTCTTTTTGAAGTCAGTTTCCAAATCGGAATTGATATTTTGAGTAGTGCCTCAAATAACTTTTGATGGTATTCGAAGGGAAGCGGAAATATGTGAACAAGATATATAGTTTTATACGACTATTACAGATGATATGAGACCGTTTGGTTGTGTTACAGCATCACTAGTTGTGATGCTTTAACACTCATAAAATGGATAAAAATATTGAGATTGAAAGGACGAAACCATAAACCGACTGTCCGGCTTGCCTGTCCGAGAGAACGGCCTCCTCCCGTGCCGCAGGCCGCCGAGTTTGGCCGTTCGGCCGCGTCGAGGGAGCCCCCAAAATGGTCGGGAGACGCAACTGCGTGAAGCGGGAAGGCGGGGTCAGGTATTTTTCCCCGAAATTTCACTTTACGCCGCTCCTATTCATCCGATTTGCATGATTGACACGGCGTTGGATTCAGGAAGCACGTCGTCATCGCGCTATAAGCCCACATTTTTTAATTTCTTCCCGGAACTATGAGAAAAAAATTTAATTTTTTTGGAAATATTTTGAAAAAAAACGGCATCGTAGCGTGAATTCTATTTTAAAAAGGAGTCCAATGCCGTTTACAGATCGAAAATCGGACAATTTGTTCAGACATCGATCTAGTAAATTCCGTGTGATAGTGCTGCGATCTATTGATTTTTCCTATAAGTATTTTTCGGTGCATTTAGCCTTAATGGAACCACTAAGAAATGAGTTACAGAGGTTAGAAAAAAGAGGAGCCATACAAAAAGTAGAGGAATTAGACAGCACAGCCTGTGTGGTGGTACTACCTACTACCCTCGTAGTAGTAGAAAAATCTAATAAGAAATTGAGATTATGTTTAGATCCTTCAGAACTGAATTAACTTATAATTAGAAAATCACAGCTAGTGCTAGTCTAGAAGATATTTCAGTTAAGTGCAATGGAATGTCAATATTTACAGTATTGGACTTGGAAGAAGGGTTTCATTATCTCGTTTTAGATGAACCATCATCATGGCTACATTGTTTTGCAGGGGTGTAAAGTTAGCTCGCCTCCACGTGGTGCACCCTGGGTAACGCTAAAGAGCTAACAACATTGGTAGCCAAATAATCCTTGGATCTCCTGGCTAAAGCACATGATGTATGATATGAATGCGAACTTAACTAGTCCTCTTCAGGACTCTCTGACTAGAAATCTTGGGACATGCCTTAAGATTTGTCAACTTAACATAGAGGGAATAAGCTGGGCCAAGAGCCAGGTCCTTCTTAAAATTCTAAGAGAAAATGACATTGCAGTGTTAGCTATGCAGGAAACTCATACTGAAAACGCTGATCAAATATACAAAAGAGGAAAGATACCACGATATGATCTGGTTGGAGCCACACACCATTCCAAGTATGGTGTTGCTACCTATGTCCGAACTACCATAGAACAGACCCACCTTATCAAAACATCCTAAGATAATAATATCCATGAAGTGGTTATTAAAGTAAGGGATATAACCATTAGTAATATATACAAACCTCCAGCTACTGAATGGACGCCACATACACTACCCCTCCTGCCTCATTCAGCAGTGTATGTTGGGGACTTTAATAGCCACCACATACTATGGAAATATAGAACCAATGATACCAATGGGGAAATACTGTGGACTGGGCAGAGCAAAATGAAGTGCACTTGGTGTTTGATGCCAAAGAGAAAGGATCTTTTAAATCGGCGGCCTGGGATCAAGAATATAATCCTGATCTATGCTTTGTAAGTAAAGATAACAACAACATACCGTTGCAAATGATCCGCAAAATATTAAAAGGCTTCCCACATAGCCAACACCGACCGGCCATAATTGAAATAGGAATAAAAATACCACTCATTAGATCCTTCCCCCGCTCAAGGTGGAATTTTAAAAAGGCAGACTGGAAAAACTTCTCCGTTAATCTTGACAAGTGCCTAGAGTGGATACCACCTATCATTGAAAACTACCAAAGGTTCAAAAACGCGGTCTTCGAAATAGCAAAAAAAAAACCATCCCTAGAGGATACCGCAAGGAGTATATAACAGGATGGAACGACAGCTGTGAATAACTATATAAAAAGTTCCTTGAACAAGGAGACCGACAAATAGCACATGACTTATTACATAAACTTGACGAGGCACGAAGGGACAAATCGATGGAAACAGTAACCTATCTGGACTTCACAAGATTCAGTAGAGAGCCTTGGTCATTACTAAAAAAAACTAGGAGGAGGAACCCCTACACAAATAAAAGGAGATGCACCCACACTCCCAGACAGGATTGCCACTCATGTTGTAAACACTTCAAGGAACATACGAGATAGAGCCCATGTAACACACGTCAAACATGAACTTACAATGATGAAGAACCGCGGACACACTGATTTTTCGAAACCATTTGATATAGATGGCATAACGAGAGCTCTTATAGATGTAAAAAAGGGCAAAGCACCAGGACCTGATGGAATCCATCCGGAATTCCTCCTAAACTGCGGCAAATATGCAAGGAAATGGCTAGCCCAGTTCTTCTCCGATGCCATGATGGGAGGTAGATTACCTAGCGAAATGAAAAAATCTAACATCATTGCTATTCTCAAACCAGGGAAACCAGGTAACGATCCAAGAGCTACCGACCAATAGCCCTTCTGAGCTCACTATACAAACTGCTCGAGAGACTCATCTACAACGGAATTGGGACTAGCATACTTTAAAAAATACCAATAGAACAGGCTGGATTTCGACCAGGGCGAAGCTGCACGGACCAGGTCATGGCGCTTACGACATACATAGAAGCAGGCTATCAGAGGAATTTAAAAACATCAGCTGCTTTTATAGACCTTACAGCGGCTTATGATACCGTTTGGAGGCACGGCCTCTTATATAAATTCTACAAGATAATACCATGCAGAAAACTCTCCAACTTGTCAATAGCATGCTAGCTGACAGAACCTTCCAGGTCATCATGGGTAATAGGAAAAGCTCAACAAAACGCTAAACGAAGGACTTCACAAGGATCCGTGCTCGCACCACTACTGTTTAGCTTGTATATGTCTGACATGCCTGATACTAGATCTCGAAAGTTTGGATATGCGGATGATTGGGTTCTGGCAGTAGGACCTAGAACATTCGAGGAAACTGAAGCCACTTTAACAAATGATCTTGCAACAATAGGAGCTTACTTTCGGAAATGGAGATTGAAACCAAATCCTAATAAGACAGAGATAACCTGCTTTCATCTATGTAACGGAGAAGCAAATAGACAACTTCAAGTTCACTTTGAAGGCAGATTACTCCAACATAATAAGCAACCCAAATACTTAGGAGTCACTTTGGACCGAACACTTTCCTATAAACTACACCTGGAGAACACAGCCGCGAAGATACGCACTAGAAACAACATTATACACAAATTGAGCGGGACGACGTGGGGAGCTACTGCTGAAACCAGTATACTCTCTGGCTGAAACATTCCGCACATCAGCACTCGGACTAGTACTACTGCGGAGTACGGAGCTCCGGCATGGCTTAATAGTGCACATACAAAGAAACTTGACGCACAACTAAACAACACCATGAGAATCATAAGTGGAGCACTAAGATCAACCCCAGTTGAATGGCTGCCCATATTAAGTCACATTCCAAACCCCGATCTACGACGCAAAGCCGCTCTTAGCAGAGAATTCAATCGTATACAGGATAACCGCAACCTCCCAATCCATCAACATGTCAACACTCTTGAAAGAAATAGGCTGAGATCCAGAAACCCAACCTTGAAAACCGCCCAGGAGTTACATACATCACAGTTCAACTTGACAGACACCTGGGAACGCGCCTGGACAAAGATCCGACCACCACACTGCCGCAACTTTCCCTGCATAAGAACGAAACCCCCTGCCTTTGATCAACCACGCAAAATTAGGACAACCATCAATAGAATATGAACTAATATTGGAAGATGCGCGGACTCCGGTCTTGACGCCAAACTGCGACTGTGGAGCAACTACACAAACCGTACGCCACATCATAACGGAATGCCCTGATAGAGCGTATGACGGACCATTTGACGATTTCCTGACGGCAACTAGTGCTGCAATTGAATATATTAAAAATTTAAATGTTTGCTTATAAACTTGTATTTTATGAATTGTATTCGTTTGTTTTTTTTGGTACAATATCTACATTTCTGTGCAGATAAGTTGTTTATATATATCACCATGTGTATTACCATACGATAAATAAATAAAATTGTTTTGCAACACCTTTTGGGATTTATAGGTATTTGGTTCTACCTTATGGAATGAAAAATTCAAGTGATTTGTTTGATTAAAAGATAATACAATATTTTGGTAACTTACAAAATGAAGTGGTATGTAGGGATGATATATTAATAATGGGTATGACAGAAGTAGGGCATGATAAAACATTGAATCAGGTAATGGAAAGAGCTAAAAAAGTGAATGCTAAAATAAATGCTACTAAATTACAATTTAAGCAAAGAAAAGTAAAGTTTATGGGACAAATAATATCAAGTGAAGGAATGTCTGTAGATCCTAGTAGAAAAGAGGCATTACAAGAAATAAAGCCTCCAAGAAATAAAATTGGGCTACAAAAATTATTAGGTGCATTTAACTATGTTAGGAGATACATACTGGATATGGCGACTTTAATAAAACCTTTGTGTGAATTGTTAAAAGAAGAAAATACACGGCATTGGTCAACACAGCATGATCAGATATTAGAAGAATTGAAAGGACGAGTGGTAAATTCACCAGTGCTTGTACCATATGATCCGGATAAACAATGCAGTCATGCAATGTGATGCATCAAAAACTGGACTAGGAGCATGTTTATTTCAAAGAGAGGGAGCAAATGACTTGCAATTTATTTCATGTGTGTCAAGGAATATGAATGATTATGAGTGTAATTATAGTCAGTCAGAGAAAGAATTACTCAGTATTTGTTTTGAGGCAAAAAAAAAACATGAATATATATATTATGTGAAAAATCTAATAGTAGAAACAGATCACAAACCATTGTTACCTATCATGAAAAAGGTTGTATGTAAAATAGGCTCAAAACGTCTTCAAAGATTGAGACTCAAATTATTACCTTATGATCTTAACTTGCAATATGTTCCTGGAAAATATCTGGATTTAGCAGATATATTATGTAGATCAACAATGAATATTATCGAGAATGATATGGAAATGCTAGAGATGGTACATTCAATAACACAGCACTTACTGTCAAAAAATAGGATTGAACAATTTAGAAAGGCTACAGCTACAGAAAAAGTTGCAATTACTCTTTAAGTATTACTATGAGGGTTGGCCTACATTTAAGAAGGTAGATATAAGTTGTAAAGAATACTTCAATATGAAAGAAGACATGTATGTAGAGGCTGGAATCGTGTTTGTAAGTGAGAAAATCATTGTTCCACATAAACTAAAGCAAGATATGCTACAGGCTATTCATAAAGGACCTCCTGGAACAGCAAAATCCATTCAGAAAGCTAGGCAGTTATTCTATTGGAAAAATATGTCTACAGATATCACTAATTTTTAAAGAAATGTAGAACATAAATTTCAGAGTAATAACAGAAAGCAACCAATACAATTACATGAGATACCAAAACAAAGATATACTAAGATTGGAATGGATATTGCTGATTATGCAGGCAAACCATATCTTGTATTATAATAGTTGATTACTTTTCCTACTGGATTGATGCTATTTTGTTAAAAAATAAGAGTGCAATGTCTGTTATAGAAGGAATGAAAAATAATTTCTTTATACTGGATACCCAGTAGAAATTATAGCTGACAAAGTTCCTTTTAACTCACTAGAGTGTAAGAAATATTTTAGAGATAAAGATATAAAATTGCTCACCATTTTATCCTAAAAGCAACGGTAGGGCAGAAAATGCAGTAAAATTAATCAAACAAATTCTTAGAAAATGTACATATTCAGGAGAGGATATCAATGAGGCTATAATGGAGTATAACAATACTCCTCTGGTGACTCAAGGTGCATCACCACCTCAAATACTAAATAGTAGAATCATGAGGACACACATGCCAATGACAGGAAATGCTATGGAACGGGTGGTTCAAACTCAAATCTATGACAAATTATGTGCTAGACAGAAAATGGTGGAAGAATGGTATAATAGAACAGCTACAGCTAAAATAAGAAGTTTTCAAATTGGGGAGAAGGTAGTAGTGAAAACAGAAAAGGATAAGACTTGGGAAACGGCAGAAGTGTTAGGAAAAGGAGAGGAACCCAGATCATACGTTGTAAGAATGGAAAAGAATGGTAGAGTTGTAAGGAGAACTAGTCATCATATGATAAATCTTATACTGATGCAAATAGGATAGCTATTCAGAAATTGACATAGATTAAAAGGAAAAAAAAAATTAAATGGGACCGATGAGAGATAAATCAAAATGAAACAATGAATGAAAATGTAATGAGGAATACAGGAATATGTCAAGGTATGGTAGGAGACTGAAACCAATAGTTAGGATGAACCTGTAAAACAAGAGTCTAAAAGGGGAGATGTAAAAGGGGGGGGAATTTTGAATGTAAACGGTAAAACGGTTTTAAAAAAAATAATAAATAATTATGAATACTACACTACACATATATAGTAATTGTTTGTAATGTGATATTAAATATTATTAGGGGTGGATTATAATGAAATGTAATTTTTTTCCTTTTCACTTTTGAACAATGATTTTTAGAATACATTAATTTTTTGTTAAGACAAAAGGAAATGAGCCAATTTTACATGAAATGTTTTTGAATTTTTCATCAGTTTTGACTAGTCAGTCATTTTTTAACCTTTCTGTTGAGTAGCCTATTACATTTCTTCACTCAGAACTTGTAAGGTCAGTCTTGTATGTATTCTAAGATTCCTGTGACAACTATCAGTGCCGTTGTCAGTTTGGCCCATTTCGGGATATTTAGACAGATTTCCTCATAAAGAGCAGTCCAAACCAAATGCCTGGAAGCTGAGTTCACTTGAAAGGAAGGAAAAGCCTTGATTACATCAGCAATATAATCCAATGGCTTGAGTTGTTCACCTGAACTAGTTTTACTAAAAAATTTGACGTCATTTTTCTTTTCTTTTTAGAGCATTTTATTGATAATTTTTGGCAATGTTTTAGGTCATCAAAATCTGCCCCCTAGATATTACTGTACGATTTTAACGACTATGAGTGAAATCTGTTATGCATACTTGTATCATGAACAGCAAAAGGTAGAAAATCAATAAAATAAAATTAATCTTTTCAAGAAGTTTGATATAGTTTATTAATAATGTACCGACTAGAAGAATGAAGATAGAATTACTGAATTATCAACTTAAAATAAATGTCAGCCTTTTTTTTTATTGGAAGACAATTTGTTTTTACATTACAGCCCGTGAAAGGAGGGACTTATAACACTGATGTGTGATGAAATTGCCGCCTCTGAAGTTTTAATGTTTTTGCGGTATTTTTAGCATGCTGAAACCAAATTCAAAGCCAGAAGTTCCTATCAAGTACCATTTAATTTTTTTATTTTAATTATTTTTCTCATATCTTAATTTTCATTTGCCTGAAGAGTAATTATACAAACTATGTTATTTTACCATGTGTAGTTTTATAATGTAAGGATTTGAAAGCCAAATGTATTTAGTACGCTTTCATTGTGTTTATAGTAAACATTGAGGGCACCAGATGATTCTTATTGGATTCTCAGGAAGTTAGAATGAAATAACACGCACCCTTGCCATGATCTTAAGTAGATAGCCAATCCTTGCTGGCAGACACACTCTTTATCTTATCTTTATGAAAACTTACATTAATAGTCTTAGTTTCTCTCACATTGCATTAGTATATGTTAAGTGGAAAAGAAATCAGTTTCAAGCTGTATTGTGGGAGTAGAATGTTGTGAATTTGTAACAACATACTGAACTCAGTATATTTACCACGTTGCATCGCCCATATATTAATGATCCAGAGCACTTTCTATATATATGTGGGAAATTCACATTGCCTAAGCAGAGGTGTAATATTACAGGTTTTTTAAAAAATCGTATCTTGCCTATACTGGAATCAAACTTGGAGATCAAAGTAAACATTGGGCAACCCACGAAGTATATAGAGTATGCATTGAGGATTCATTTGATTTTGTAATATTTTGCAAGATCATTTTTGTCATTGGGTCAGTGGCTAAAGACCATCGCTATCTTTTGGAATCCCTGTGATTTGGAGACAGAGCAGTCAAACCATAGTAATGACTGATAGAGGTGTGTTCAGGTGATGTGAAGGGGTACAATTCTAAAAATAAAAGCAAATTTGTGTCGCCAGTTTTTCGGTCAGCCATTTTTACCTGGCCCCCATGGGCATTATGTACCTGAGATGGCCTGATGATCATTCTAAAACTTGGACTTCCAAACGATGATCCAAGTACGTGGAGACTTGTTGCCTATTCAGAGATCCTCAAAGAACCATATGCAAATGTTATGGCGAATAAACTGCAGTGAAGGCAACTGACAAATTTGTGGCAATTTTAAAGTTCTTATGATGCTGCTGGGTCAACAAACTTGTTTGACTAAATGTTCATGATTTCTTTGCTTGTGGGGTAGCAGGACATGAATTGATCACTAAAACAAGGAAGACTGTCCACATTGAGTACGTTTGGAAGTCAAATGTAAGAATGTTGAGCTCCAAAGCCTTTCTAAAGATTTGCTGCCACCTCTCCACATTAAGCTTGGCTTAATGAAACAATTTGTAAAGGCTTTAAATAAGAAAAGAGACGATTTCAAGTACATATATGAGAAATTCCCAATACTATCTCAAGCAAAATTAAAATAAGGTATATTTAATGGTCCTGACATAAGAAAATTAGTGTCGGATGCAGTATTTAAAAACACTATGGCTGAAAAGGAGAAAGCATGGATATCTTTCTGTAAAGTTGCTTCAAAATTTTGAGGTAACAAGGATCTCAATTACCAAAACATTGTGGCTAAAAGGCTAGAAGCATACAAGGAACTTGTTTGTAACAAGAGTATGAAAATTCATTTCCTGTTTTCTCACCAAGATTATTTACCTGAAAATCTGGGATATTTGCACGAAGAAAAACGTTAATGATTTAACAGGGATGTGCTGGAGTTTGAAAGGAGGTATCAGGGACACTGGAGCATCAGCTTGCTTGCAGATTAATGTTGGAAGTTAAAGAGTGAAATATCTGAAGACAAACATAAAAGAAAAAGGAACAGGAGTTCTTTCTCAAGTAAGAAACAATGGGTGTGAAATGTATGTTTCCAATACTGAAGAAAATAAAACCAAATAAAGCAAAAACACTACTAGAATATATTAACAACCATACACATGAATTTCAGCAAGTTGTGTATATGTTTTTCTTTAAAATAAATAATAACTTGTAATTATACATGTAAAGTGATTTCACAAGAAAACCTTATGTGATAGTAGTAAACTGATTGAAAATTCGGATTCAGCACATGGACATTATATAAAATCATGTTTTTTACTTCAGGCAACAAACTAAAAGTTTAAAAAAATTTATACCGCAGGCTAGTTTAATTTAAAAGAAAAATAGCATAGTAATAATAGCGCTATAAGTAAGGCAGAAAATTAACAAGTAAAGAACCAATATAAACAGGCTATAAAACCTAATTTCTGGTCACTTAATTATTTGGCAGTGAGATGCACATGTTTATGATAAAAAAATAATGATATGATCTAATAAATTTTCTTGATGTATTCTATCTCATGGTTGACAATACAACTGAAAAGAGAAACTCTGCCTACAATTATATCTACAGGAAAATCTTATGTTAATTTACACCTTAAATTCTAATGAGACATCCATTCTGTAAATCACAATAAAGAAGTATTTACAATATTCATTAGAAAAATCAAAACAAAATCATTTTTCAGATGCTTGCATTATCAAAGATAGCAAACCTGGAAAAATAAACATAAAATTTTGTAAAAATTAATAATTTATTCAACAGCAAAATACATTCAATAATAGTAAAGGGAGATTTATTAAATAAAAAGAAAAATATTTGTAAAATATCTGTAAAAAAATTAAAAGCAAATATGTGTAAAAATTATACAAAACTTAAAGAACATTAAACCTATGAGGAATTACTGGTCGATGAGTTTCAAGCCCTTTGTAAGCTTCTGCGATATCTTGAAGTTGTTCTAAACTCTCAAAGAAGGATGCCATTTCAAATCCATCTACTTTGGTATAATGATGAATGTGTGCCTGGAAAAAAAAAGGGTAGGGGAAGGAACATGTTACATTTTTCTTTCATTTTTTTAAGAGGTTAACTTTTTTCATAAGCAGTAAGAGAAAGTTACATAATTCTGTGGAAAACTGGTCTAAAAAGTATGACGGAAAAAACGTGGGAGGGTTCCCTGGTACTAAATGTTGGTTTATTATGAATTTATTTTTAAAGGCAGCAGTTAGAAACTTATGATTCACTTGAATCAGTTTAATCTACATTGAATTTTTTGTAAGAACAAACAAATTATGAAGTTTCTTAGTACAAGAGTATAGACTGGTGACTATAATCAATTCAGACAGTGAAGTTTGTTTGGTAAAGGATTCGAAAGAAAGAGCCCCTGAAACATTTTAGAGATGAGATAGAGAGGTGTGCTTATAAATAGGCTAAAGTTGATTATCTTAGTCTGCTTTTTTAAAATGGCAAGTTACTTTTCTCCATTCTTTAAAATTCCTTTTTTATAATTAAGTCTGCTTTTTTAAGATAGAATGGACGGGATTCATCAACCAAATAAAAGCACTGAGTAGCAATCCAATTATACATTTCATATTTTTCATCAATGTTCACATTGTAATTACCAAAGCATTTCAAGAATTATTTGTTCTCATCTTCAGGTTTACTCAATGACACTCAGGAATAAATATGACATGTTAAAAACATTACTTGATATGCATACATTAATAAGACCTGCATGTAATTTAATATATCTTCTCAAGCTTGAATGCCAGACCATGTTACATTTGTGCCAGTGCCTATTTGCATTGGAACACCAACACCAATAACCCTTGCGAGAACTTGGAAGAGGGGAAACAATATGAACAATGGAAGGTGAGGTCAGTAACATAATCGAGAACCTTAATTTAAATTTATTCAATATATTGTTTATACATGCTCATCATCAACTGGTTACTTTCAATCACAGAATTCACTGTTTTATTTAGTTTTTATCTTTAATGATTCTGAAACAAGATATGGAAATTTTCTAGTAACCCTTATCTAGTATTTTTATGTTAGCAAAATCTATGTTGTGTTTGCAATTGAACATGTGCTTGATTAGTGAGTTGGACCTTGAGAAGTTAAGTTATGCTAAATTAAATGCACATGTTATTGGTAAGCATCTTATGTCTGTAACTTACACTTATCTTAAGAACTGTTTTTATCATAATGCAATGTATTTTTAGTGAATGACTCGTAGCAAAAATCAGAATATGTAAACAAATAATTCCCGAAATGTCATTTTGGTAATAACAGTGTAGATGGAAAATGTGATATATCACTGGATTGGGGGGGCTTAGGTGGTGTTAAGGTTAGTGTATAGGTCTGTTATATCCACATTCCCAGTTCAAATCTGACGAAAGTCATGAATTTTTAAGGGTGAAAAAATTTTTTGTATGCCTCGATGGGGAAGTAGAGCCGGCTGTCTCAGGTTGTAGATAGTATATTTGAAAAATCCTTAAGCCTCAAAGAGGCCTCGGAGAAAAATTCAAATTGCCCGTTTTTCGTCATCAGAGTGATACCTCCTTTCTCTGTCAAATGGTGAAAGGAGTGTGTGAGCAGAGCCGGCCTGGTGGCCTGTGCCTTGCCATGGAAAATAAGGCTGAATTGAATTGAATTGGATTGCTTCTCAGTGTTTTCATTTGGATGATGTAGGGGAGAAAAAGAAAAAAAAGAGGGGGGGGGGGACAGTATATTCATAAAAATGTGCATTCAATGAGAAGTAAGTCATTGATGATAACTATTTCTCAGCTTTATGTTTCTGGTCAATCATAAATATTTCAGTCAGCTTGTAAATTGCTATATTTTCTGACACACATATTTTTAAATAGGTTAATTAATACAATTTTGTAAAGGAACTATTGGTATAAATTCATACCCTTCTACGAAAGAGCTTATTGAACTGGAAGGATGTTTCTTCAAAAAGAGTGGCTAATGATGAAGAATTGAAGAGACCTAATGCCGATAATTTGTGCCATGGAGGTGCTATAGAACACATTCCCACTTTCACAGCATCTTGGTTCCATGATGCAAATCTTACTTTTTTCTTAAACCTGAAATCATAACATTTTTTGGCAAGGACGGATATTATCTGTGAAATTTGAAGGAACATGAATCAAGGTTTCCAATGATGATGATGATGATGATAATAATAATAATAATAATAAAGAGAAAGAAAGAAAAGTTCACCAACTTTTCGACATTTCGACGTATGTCACACAAAGATGCATCTCCTCGAACAATCATTGCAGCACCTAATACCATTCCGCTAAGTGGATCTCCTTTAATAAGTTGGTTGGTCCGAGCCCATGTTCCAGATAAAATGTCATCTATCCTGTTCAAAATTTCTTATAGTTATACAAGAAATTTGACTCGTGAGAAAATATGATTCTCTTAAAATGAATGAAATACAGTTTTGTTTATTGAAATGGTAATTACAACTGATTTTGCTTACTCACAATTTGTAGCCACATATGTATTCTATTACATTGATTAATTACATAAAATAAATATAAATTGTAATTATTTTCTGACCACAGATAAAATCACAAGTGTTCTGAAAATTTCTGACAAATTTAAGTTATGCAGCAATGAGGGAATTTATTGTGAATTTTACAATGCATGAATGGTATTCAATGAGACTGTTCCATGTACAAAATTACATCCAACAGAGATTCAGAATTTGCCAAACAATAATTATAATAATGAGTTGATACAATTTATAATGTAATATATCATAAGTTCAACCTTGGCCATCTGCTGTTTGTTACTGTTTGAAATATAGTTTAACAGGTTGCTGCTTCCATCTGAGTTATGTATGCTTATAATTGGCCAGTAGTGAGGTAAGAAGAAAAATCAATAATTGTTTTGAGATACACTGACTTGATTAGTGCAAACCAGATAATGTTGCTGTGCCTGCAAAACTGGTTACATGCACTTTTTATGAAAATGAGTTACGCTCTCTTTAAGGAGAAAGAAATTACTTAGAATTGTACCTTCATTGTAATAAATATAACAGTGTATTAACTCACACGATAGAAAGAAAAATAATTATTGGAGAGCATTTATAAAATGGTCATTTTTACTGGTGTGCCTCATTTCGTGTGATTGTTTTTACAGGCATGATGACATCTTATTGTTAAATAGTGTTGATGTTAATTTCATGAATGGAAGAGTCACTTAAATTACCTAGTAGTGCTTCCTGGGAGTGGAGGCTTCATGGTAATACTACTCAAAGGACTGACACTGCTAGTTAGAAAATGCATACCAGGAAATGGTACCAAATTAGTAGCTATTTCATTCATGTCAACATTTAATGAACCTGGAAAGCGAGCACCACTGTAACATAAAATATATTAGAAACTAGCCTAGTTTCATAACACAAAATATTGTCAAAACTTGAAACAAGTACTACCTTGTCATATGAAGAAGCATATTAACAATAATATTATTCACGTCACGAAAATATCTGCTCGCTTTCTCTTTTGTCACACCTAATTTTGCACGACCACATATCTCTGTAAGAGCCTTAAGAATTTTAAAACATATAATAAGAACTGTCAATATGATCATCTAGTTGAGTATTACAAACCTGGTTATTCACAGGAAAAACACACGAAGCATTTCGAATCAGTTCATTAGTGGCCAAAGCAACATTGTAAGGTGCTGTAATTACATCTTCATTGCCCGCAGGATAGACACAAGTCACTAGCCTGTAAATGTATTTTTATTGAAAAAATTAGTTGTAAGTCGCACACAGATAGAAGGGGTTTGATAAATTCTTAGAATGTAAAAATCACCTATTTAAATAATTAAAATTGAACACAAAAATGTAATTATGAAATAAAGATGCATGGTTTATATGATTTCTTAGAAAAATCCTATTAATCCTATAACAATACAATCATGACTAACAACAAATGAACTGAAGTTTGTTAACTAAAATTAATATTAAACAAAAAGACAATACCACTATTCATGAAATATTTTCACACATTCACAACATTTTCTTAAAAGAAGATACAGCCAATGCCAATCATTTTAATATTTCCCCCCCAAAATCTGAATGAAACTGCAGTAACATTTTAAATGGGTTAATAGATAATACTGGCTGAGGACTGTGAATCTCTGTCATCTGCCAATTTTTTTAGGTAACTTTGACAATCATTTGTACCAAGATGTCTTGTCGCAGTGAGCCTTACAATTGTCATGCCATATTAATATTAGCTAACTCACCAAGGAGAAGGAGTTAAGAGCAAAAGGAAAAGAGCGGAGAAGTAATATGAAAACAGAAAGAAAAATAGAATGATTCTGACTATTCTCAACACTGTGTTCTGTATTCACTTAACAAATTATGTACTCTTCATCATCTTGTTTGTTGCTAATGAAGTAAGGGAACTGTCCTAACAGTGAGTCAGTTAATATTAGCTTAGCGCTGCCAATCGATATCATTTATCATTTGTTTTACTGTGCAACCCAAATAATTTGCATTACCCACTTTCCTGTTGCAACCATTCCTGCAATTGTTATGTGACATTAATATTAACTGGGACACAGAAGAGGAGAAGATAAAGAAGAATGATATGAAAGAGCATAAGGCAATGAAATAAGATGAGGGCAAATGTATATGTATATATATACTCGTGACATGGACGTCATGGCTGTTCTTTATCCAGAAAGTAAGTTTCTCTAGATCATCAACAAAAAGAAAACACAATTTCAGGAAGAACTTTATTGCACTCCTGTATATAAATAACATTTTCAATACAATAAACAATAGCTCTTTTGCAGATGACATCGCCATCATAGTAAAAGGAAACAACTGAAAGGGTGTACTGGGAAAAGCTGAATCTAAACTTACTCTAGTTTTGGAAGTGATAAATCTTCTGAAACAAATCATTTCAAATCTGTAGGGGTGGGCATTATGGCTGTCTGCAATGGTGAGAGTTGTCAACTGAATATTTAAGAATATAAACAGACTACAATTTAAAATGGAAAGAATATAAAACTAGTATAAAAGTAGTACTAAAAATTAGAGAAGTGAGACAAAAATCAACGTAAATGTAAGAACCCAGATATTCAATTTTGCCGAATAAATACTGATATAGACCTCATCATATCTTTTTTTCTGGATTGTAATTGATTGTGATGTAAATTATTCTTGATATTACTACTGCTACTATTGTTTCTTTCTTTCAAAGATTCCAATAATTGCATTTGCAATTTACAATTACTAATGTCATCACAAGCTTGCACACAAGAATCCTCCATGAATTAATAATAATTAGTTTATGTTTGCAATGCACAATTTTTTGTTTTTTTATCTTCGGGTTAGCAAATGGAGTCAAATGTTCATTGTATGGACAAACCTGAAAAAATTAATACAACAGTTTTCTAAAGAAAGTCATTATGATACACACCTATCAATGTGAGGGTATTGGTCCTCTAATAAAGACAATACTCGAGAACCAAGACCAGACCCTGTACCACCACCCAATGAATAGAGAAGTAAAAATCCATGAAGCCCGTCACAACATTCAACAGCTTTTCGAATTCTTTCAGAAATATCTTCATAATGATGTGACCCATGTGATAAAAAGCCTTCTGCCCTAAAACAAAAATTTTGGTTCCATTCCTTTCGAACTTCTAAATATTGTTTTGGTCATATTGGAAGAAGTATGAGTAAGTTACCAGTTATTTCCAGATCCTGGATAATTAGTCAACAAACAATCATTATTGAAAAGTCCTCGAAGAGAACCTTTTCGAAACCGTGCAACCACACTATCTTCCATATCAATGCAAAGGGCCTGCGGAGATTCTTCTAAATCAGTACAATGTTAAAAGTAGCTAGTTCCATACAAATATAACTTATAAGATATTGTATTCATAATTCAATTAGTATGAGTTATGGTAGGGATCTCAAAATTTAAGAGAAGCACAAATTACACTTCTCCCTGTAGTAAGTCACACAAGTTTTTTTTTTACTGTTTTGGAAGTTTATTAAATAAAATAAAAGATAAATTTTACAACAAAATTTACTTCCATACCCGTGCTTTAATATTGGCACTTTCCAAGTCACCAATTGTTGACAAACTTTTGAATGAGATGTTTTCTGGACAACAAAAAAAACTACTAAATGACTCAAACATGCCAGGAAATTTTGGAATGTTTTGAGAATTGGAGTGACGATTGTAATGAAATAAATGATGCCATATTCTTGAACTGCACATTTCCAGAAGCAATTACCAATTTGATTTCCACATTGTATTTGAAATTAAATTTCCATACCTAAGAAATCCATTGGGCCAACACCATACCTTGAATTGTTATAAATTCACTCATAGATGCACTGTTCTTGCTGATTTTGACAAGTGTCAGGGCAGGATCTGTTTTAACACCCAATGACAGTAGCTCAATTAATGAAGACAATTTTGGGATTCCATCTATTTTCGTTCAACATATAGATCTTATTTTCTATGTGCGGACCGCAATGTTCTAGATCTGCAATATAACCTAACACATTTGTAAAATGATACAATACTCTTAATTAATGCTTTCATACATACATTTCAATTTTTTTTATCGTTAATAAGAGTACCCTTATCAAATGTAATTTTCAATCCAAGGTGATCTGAGGTGTATATTTCATTTTGTGGGTTAGCACTTTGGCGGTTTTTTTGGACCTGTTTCATTACCAACATTCGAAGCGGTATTTCACGATTACCTGTTCCAAAACTTACGTGAGAACTACAGTCTAATGTCAACTTTACATGCAGTTTTCATATATTTTAGTGTCCATATATGTTCAATATGTATACTATGTTCATCACATTAATGTATATAACTTCACGCAAACATGTAGATTACACGATTACTTACATTTGAGCGCATGTGTTGTTTGGCTAGACTGGTACTCCCTTTGTCCGTGCCTTTCGTCAGCGAGGTCTGTGCCGTCTGTGCCTGAAAGCGCGCGCAACTGACTGACACGGAAGATTCGTAGCATTCCATGTCGTGACATTTTGGTAGACTATTGAACAGTTTTATGTTGAAGCTTTTATCCGAGTGGCTAAGTTTTTCTGGACTACTGATAACGTAATAAAACGAGCGTGTTCATCTCGTTTCTTCCATTTCTTGCAGCTGAGAATGACGTGATGTTCACTAAACGGAACTAACCAAGTTTAATTTTTTGTTCGTGCCTTTATGGGGTCATCAATCAGTCATCAAAAATGTCAGAAATAAGTAACTTAACAAGTATGTGGTTAATTTTTATGTTGGTTGTTAATATAGTGGATTGAATATTATTGTATCATTGGGTACCTGGGAGGACCTTATGACTATTACTACGTTCTTTACAAAATTGTTAGTGATGTAGATGATTAATATGGTAGAATTGGATTTAGTACTGAATATTTTCGTGTTTCAAACCGAGGAGTCACTTTCTGAAGAAACCGGAAAAGTCGAAATGTCATTTCTAGAGAAGTGAAGACTGGGAAAGCTTTAGAAGAATCATTAGAAGCAGGGGAAATTTCTGAGACATAGAAAACTGGATATTTTTTAATAAATAAAATAGTACTGTGCTATTGTTTGGTGTAACTTATATTAGTTAAGCAAATATTGTAAATTTTTTTCTCACAGTGAAATCAGAGCTGATAAACATGAAATTTGTTTGATGAAATGACTTTTATAATTTTAATTACACCATTTTTTTTAGTCCTCAGTGTTCTTTATTTGTAGGATACATCAAATGCAAGTTAAAAGTAAATGCTAAAGAATCTTAATATTTTGTAGGTTTTAGTTTGCATTCACAAGTCTGTGAACAAAAATTGAATGAGCCATTGAATCAAATGGGAAGTTTTATGGTTTCTGGCATTTCAAAAATAAAAGCTGAAGAAATTAAGCATTTGTTGGCATCTGTAAAATGCAAACACGAGAAGTATAATCTTTTGCAGCAATATGATTCAAAATCTGATTTACCAGTGAAGGTTATTAAAAAGGAATTACTGGAAAAGTATGCTTTTAACATGAATTGTCATGACTACAATCCTCAAGCTAACATTTTGTTTGGATTAAACGAAATTGATGTTGACGGAGGAGCATCAACTGAGAGACTTAAGTTTCCAAGAGAGGATCATAGACATACTTCAGAGTTATCAAAGTCTGTGAGGACAGGTATGAATATAACACATTTCTTAGAGATTTTTGATATTGAGGTGAAGTTCTTTTTGCACTTCTTGACCAAAAAAAATTTGATGCAAACACCACTTGAAGTAGAGGCATGACATTGTGTTTATATCCCAGAATATCCTAAAATACAACAGACTCTTGGCTGTCCAGGAGACTTGGCATTCTAGTCAGTTGCCAACGTGTCCTGAATGTCCCCTTCTCTCACCCTACCCAGGGGTGGTTACCTGATTGGTTGATTGTCTGTCCAACCAACAGGTGGAAAGGGACGGGAATCGTATTCTGTACAAAGCTGTACACAGTCCACTTCCATGCATTTCTCCCTGAGGAAAGTCACAGAATGATGGCTGAACTGATGCAACTGTGCCTAGGATGCGGAGTCTTTTGGCAGTCACTTATCTGTCGATTCTGGCCATGGAAGCCTTTGCTTTCATTACTGTGTGGGTTTGCCATATTTATTCATTATGGTATATAGTAATATAATTATAATAGTATTCTTAAAAATATATTTTTATCATGAAATTAGACATCACTTTCAGAAAAAACTTCAATGGATGTCAAATGTTTCTTCTGTACAATTTTGTTAAATTTATTTCTTGAAATGGACCATAATTTGTAATGTAGGCCTTACATACTGACAAAATCTTGATAATTTAAGTTTCATTTGTGTGTTCATTTCTGCTTTGTTATTTATGTTAATTGAGACCTTGCAAAGCCAAAGAAGCAAAGTACCAACATTTTTGAAACTAAATTTTAAATTATAAAAGTATATAGTTTTTTATACATTTTTTAATTAATAATAAGATGTTCCAAACACCTTCCAAGAACTTGAACATTACATAGCGATGGCTCTGGTTGTATGTCACGATGGCTCTGGTTGTATGTCAAGATTGATTTCTTGGGAAGCAAAAACAACAAACAATATGTTTGTTTTTTAAATTTATTTATTTATTGTCGCATCAACTACATGGTCATTAGTGACAGGTGTAAGGTTACAATTGTTTACATTGTAATACAAGGATACACAGTCTGTTGTATATACAGTTTAGATTCCAAAAAAATCATTGAGGATACAACACAAAATTATACAATAGAAAATATACCATGAAAACAAAAAATGCGATACAAAATACATAAATGCAATACAGAAGGTGCAGTGAAAAAGGGTTTTCATTCTTTGTTATGTTATTGATTTCTTTTTGTTTCATTGTATTTCCCGTAATAGACTTTTCCTGGGTTGGAATTCCTTGGGATTTGGTGCATTTAATACTTTTAATACACACACTCTTATTTAGACTCTTAGCATACTTATTTGGTAAATAGACTTGTTCACTCAGCAGATAATGTATTGAATCGCCAAGATATAATACATATTATATTGAACAGTTTACAAACTTCAATATGTACATATATTTGAATATTGTTAAGTGCATTGTGCGCTAAATATGTGTACATAAGTGTACACAAGTGTACACCCATACTTGCATATACATTGATTGCTCCTTGTTGTGTACACTATTCCATTTATATTTTGTCAGAAAGTTTGGTATGTTTGCAGAATTCTATAATATTTTTTTTTTGCTATATAGGGGAGTCAAGGATTGAATCGAAATTCGTTCCTTGCAGATGTTTTTGTCTTTGTTGTGAGAATTGAGGGCATTCGACAATTAGGTGTTGGTATGGTGTTTGGGATGCTGCAGATAGAGCAGATGGGAGGAGTATTCTTAGTTAACAGGTGAAGGTGGCTTAGTTTACAGTGGCCTGTTCTTATTCTTGATATGACGACTTGCTCCCTCCTACTTAATTGGTTGTTGAGTTTAAGGTTGTTGACACTTAGCTTCCTTGGCTTTGCAAGGTTTCAATTGAACGTGTGAACAGGATTAAGTATTAAATATTATTCATTGTATAATAGATAAAATTCTTTTAAATATCAATATAAATCTTATTTCACCAAATACAGGCTTTCAGGATGAGCTGAATTTTCACCCAAAGCTTTTACTCAAGAGATTTCAAGTGTTAAAAGCAATGGTGTCTCTTCACAATGAACAAGTTTCAACCTTGTCCTGTTTGGAAGAATGCAAATTCTCTGCAATGAAAGTTCAGGAATTATTGTTACTGAAGCAACAGACTGCAATAAAAGCTGCTGAAACTTATCACAAAGGACTTTTATCGCTTTTTATAGATGCTCAGTAAGTTAGAATATATTAGTTGCATATTCTTTATTAATTATTGTCTCTATATTACTAATAATTACCCCATGTGTTCTTATCATGTTTGGGCATCAACATTGAAAATTTGTCTTCTGCTCCAATGCTAAGTCCCACTTGTCAAACATTTTAGTTGTTATCTGAACTCCAACGTAATGAGCAGTTCAACCGAGTGTGAAAGACTGAGGAATAAACAGTTGGTGGATGACTGTTGTGTTCATTGTATAATTTCATATTGTTAGACTTTTATTAGACTAATTAGTTAAGGTTATGTTAAGGGATGAATCTAAGTGGATGCGTTTTGTTATGGTAGTTCAGAGATTACATTACTGGAGAGACATTCTAGTTTTATTCCCAGCTCCTTCAAAATTTTTGTTGAGTTCAAAAGGATTGTCCCAACTTGGAACATCGGAGATTCCTGAAACTGGAAAAGTTTTTATTTTGTTTTTCTCTTTCCTTCACCAATTTTTCCTGAAATTTTTTGTTCAATTAGGAATAAAGGGTTTTAATGAATAGGGTTGGAGTTTTACTTTCAGTAAACCTTCCACATTATTGTATATTTCAAATGGTAAATTATTTTCAAAAATGTTTTGTTGCTAGAAGTGAAATGCATTCCAAAACGCTGATGGCTTAATAAATTTCTCAATCAACAGCTTCCCTACTCTGAGCGTAATGGTTAATTGTCTTTTATCAAGAGAACTTTAAATCAGTGATGTGAAAAAGAAAGAGAATAAGAGTCAAAATTGCTGTAGAAAACTCAAAACTTTAGATTGAAAAAGAGCAAAATTTGTAGCTGTTGCTAGTAAAATTGCCGCAGATCTTGAATGTTGAATAAGTATACGTTTCTATTATCTACTGTAACCATTATTTCAGGGTATTAAAACAAAAGCCTATGTTATTCTTAATTGATTATTCATTTGAAGTAAATGAGAGTTTATTGTAGAGTGAATTATTTTAATTTTACCTTTACAACACAAAAAGTGACAGGTAACAGCCTTGAAAATAATAATTTTTGGACTGGAAAATTGTAAATTTGAAATTTTACTGTCCACTTGTCAATACTTTCAGTAAAACAATGCATGAATGCACTTATGGAAGATTTCTCTACCTTATAGGTAAAAATCGTGACAATGTTTTACTTTGAATTGTATTTGATTGTGACAACAGGCTTTTTGAAAAGAATAAAAAGTTTTTAATTGAATCACTTTTCAGGTTATTAAAATATTCTGTTGTTAAGGATTATTTCTCAGAAGATAAAGCAGTTGTTGACGCGTCAATCAAGTTACGGGAATGTATTGCTTCAGAATTTGAGAATTTGAGATGGAAAGAAATTGATCTTCAGAAGAAAATTGAAGACTTCAAACAACTGAAAGGACCCAAGTTTGATCAGTTGTTGAGGGAGTATAAACTTGTTTGTGAATCTATAAGTAACAAGGAGTGGACGCTGCAAAATTTTCTGTGACTCCGAAATTAATGGAATGTGTCTTGGAGTATTAACGTTTTTAATGATTATTCTTTTTTGAAGAACTGTCTATAATACATAAATAATGAACATAAAATACATAAAGTGCATGAATCTGTCAAATTGTTTTTTTGAATACAATAAAATCCGTGTTATTAAGTCTCCTGTGTTCTTAAATGTCCCTGAAGCATTTATAACCCTGACAGTTATTTCTTTCTAAGTTTTTTCTCACAACTGAGGTTTTATTATAAATTCAGGCAAAAAAGGGAGCTTTATTTATATCTACTGGATTTGTTCTTGAATGCATTCGACTAACCCATTAACAACAAACCTTTTTTAATAAATTTATTTTATAAATTACATTTGGAAGAATAAATATCAACAAAATTTGGTTTAATATGTAAATCCTTTATTTTATTTAGAAAAAAGTGTGTGACAATGTGGTAATGCTGGTCTTTCATTAGAGCTAATGACACAGAAGTTTTAATATATGAAAAGTACTTTGTATGACAAATTAGGAAACCTTGAACACAAAAACCATTCCATGTTGAATATTCTGTTCTGCCAACGCTAACAACTTTCCCCAGCACATCTTTTGATTTGACACTGGTTGAATTGTGAGTTGATGGTAATTTTTTGGTATTTACTCGGTCACTTAACCCATTTAGTCTTAATGTTGCTCTAATGCAACATTTACTACTTTTTTTTTTTAAGATAAAATGGTTCCATGTAAATTTTTTCTGTAATACCACACTAAGAAGACATGCTATTTGATCCGTTTTTTTCTCTTTTCCTTCGCATCATAACCTAAACTTGTCTTATAATTTGATTTAAACACAATCCTTTGATGTAAATTAGCTGTCACAGTGTCATTTAATTGGGAGCTTGAATGTCACTGACATTGCTCTGGTGATGTTTAAGCTCCTGATTGGATGATACCACAACAGCTAATGACCTATCAAAGGACATTATGAATAAATGGAAGTATAGTTGAATATTGAAACTTGGAAATAATGTAATGGATTGTTTGAATTTTATACTATTAAGTAAATGTTTCCAAAAATGTGACAAAGTTCTGTTGTAGCACCTCAAGTTTGAAAATAATTATACTCTCTACATGAGTATAATTATTATACTCATGTAGATTGTATATAATTATTATTACATACAATATACGCAGAATGGAACAAAGTTTCTGGTACCAGTTAGTTTCCTTATCTCTTTAGTCTGGGCTATATCTTTTCAGTTTTGCTCCCACCCACTTCTCAACTATCATCTATTGGCACCTAAACTCATCTTCTTTTCCATTTTCTCAATTTTCTTCCGGATCCCTAATAGTAGAATTGAAATACGACTTTGAAGAATATTATAGGAGGGTAAAACATGGTTTTATATGTATATTTTCATTGGAGTCAAATTCAAGAAAATGGCATTTGAGTTTTTTGAGCTAGTTGTCAAAGGAAACATTTGAGTTTTAGAGAAACTTCATAAGAAATCATTTATTTATTTTTTTTTTTTACGTCAGAAAAACAGTTAAAAACTGCGTATGATGTGCTATGGGGAAAAGTGAATTGTGTGCACATTTTCAAAATTCTGTGATCCCTACACAAAGTCATATACTACTTAAATGTTGAAAGCGAAAAAAAACAACAACAACAAAAACTCCCATGTAATAAAATCTATTTTCGAGGATAAAAAGGCAATAAATTTTGGCTCTTGTCCATGTTGTCCTTCAGAACAATACTTCCTGGTGCAACAACATGGAACGATAATTTGAATAATTGTATTTCCCACTGAATTCTAGAAGACGTGCACAGAAAATGAAGTTACATTTATGTCCAGAAGCAAAACAAGGGGCCATCTCAGCATTTGCTCAATGGATCAGGGAAACTGGACAAAAAACCTGATCGAGATGGGGGTCATTACACCTGCAATACAATACTTGTTACAGGTTTTTTTTTTATTTATACAGTTCAAATGGTAAATAATGCATTATGTATCATTGTTAAAATTAATATTACTTTTCTTGTGATGCTCAGTAGAGTCTCTAATTGTATAGAAACAATTATGCTGCAGAAACGATTTCACTTGGGATTTAAACTTTTCTATCAAATTTAATCGTTTAATGTCATCTGGCAAAGTGTTGTAAAATAATGTACATGTATTGTATGTGAATTTTTTGTAATGAGCTGTTGATACTGTCACCTGATGAATATGATTTCTATGTTGAGTGTTATAGTAATAGACACCGGCATTTTCTGAAAATATATTCCCACCCTTAAGCAAGTCATTTTTTACAAAAACCACTGATTCGTAAATCAACAGACAAGGTAATGATAAAATTCCTAGATTAATGAAGAGAGGCTTACATGAATCACGTGGGTGGGATTTGGTTATTATTCGTACAATTCGTTTTTGTAATGTAAAAGTCTGGGAGCTATAAGATGTATTTCCCCAGAATATTATGCCATATCTAAGGCGGGAATGAACATTCGCGAAATATATACAACGAGCAGTATGAAGGCTGACTGAATTTGCAAGAATTCTGAACGCGTAGCATAATGAACTTAATTTTGTGTTCAATTAATTTAAATGGACGTTCCATTTACGGTTTGACTAAATTGAGAGACCTAAAAATGTTGTTGCCTTAACATCAGTCAACGGTACACCGTTCATTTTCAATGGAGCACAGAATTATTTGAAATGGAAAACTGCATTAAAACAGTTTTCTTTTCGTTTACTATTAATTTGTTATTTCGGAACCAATTTGAAACATCTGATATTGTAGTATTTACGGTTTCTTTGTTGCAATGGATGTTCATATCATCTGCAAAGAGAACCGTTCTTCCGTTTAGAATCGTCGAGGACATATCGTTTACGTAAAGTAGGAACAAAATAGGGCCTAAAATCGATCCTTGAGGAACTCCACGTGCAACGGGCAAAGAGTCGGAAAGGTGCGTACGTAATGTTCCATCATTCCAGTAAGGTATTTCCACTCTCTGAGATCGTTGTTTAAGGTACGAACATAACCAATCTAGAGCAATACCACGGATTCCATATGAAGGTAATTTGGAAAGTAAAATGTCATGATCAATGACGTCAAAAGCTTTTTAGAGATCTAAAAATAATCCAATAGGTGCCTCGTTTTGATCCAATGATGAGGTGACATCTTTAAGAAAAGAAAATATAGCTGTTTCCGTTGATTTTGATTTTCTAAATCCATGTTGGCAATCTGAAAGCGCGTCGGGTGTACTGAGAAAGGTTTCCATTCGAACGTAAAAAAAGTCTCTCTAATATTCTTGAAAAAACCGATAGAAGAGAAATGGGCCGATAATTTTGAATTTCATTTTTGTTGCCTTTTTTGAATAGCGGCTTAATTTTAGGTGTTTTGAAAATATCTGGAAACGTTCCACTGCATAAAGATGCATTAAATATGTGAGTTAACGGGTGTATAATGGCATACGCGCAGGTCTTTAACAATGAATCCGGGAATTCATCTAAACCGGACGAATATTTATTTTTTAGTTTACCGATTATTTTGAGAATTTCATAGGAAGAAGTTTCGGAAACGAACATCGTGTCTAAAATTTTGGGTGAACTGTCTGTTTTTGAATTTTGTGGCTGAAGGCCCTTAGTGAGATCGGCAGCAATTCTCGAAAAGTATTGGTTAAAGAGACTAGCCACTGTTGCCGGATCGTTCACATTTATATCGTTATATTTTAAAACAACATTCTCTACAAGGTTTTAGTTGATTTAGTCGATTTTTATTATGTTCCACATGCTTTTGTTTTGTTATTTGAGTTCGAAATATCCTGATCGTTTTTCATGATTTTAGCCTGCCGTATAACTTTTCGTAACAATGATTTGTATTTTTTAAAGTAGATAAGGAAATTTTGAGATACGTTATGACGTTTAGAAGTGAAAGAAAGAATTCGCTTGTTTTTACAAGATGTCCTAATCCCTTGTGTTATCCAAGAATTGCTTTTCCGTGAAATATTTATTTTTCTTTTTAAAAAAATTATATTTGTCTTTGTATCAACGTATTATAAACCGCTTCCCATGACTCCTGCATCAAGTAATCAATGAATAATTTTATTTTACTTTTTGTAAACAATCTAGTCATACGTGAATTATTTATTGTGTCAGTGATCGCATTTCTTATAATCGTAAGAATTTGTGCATTGTGGTCACTGTATCCTAAATCTTTTGTTTCAACTTCATATCGAGTAGTAGTTTTGTTAATTATAATTTGATCAATGGACTTCATCGAATTTTGTGTGATCCGTGTAGGTACGTTAATTGTAATGTCTAAATTGAAGGAATTAATTAAATTGAGAAACTTTTCTTTCTCACAAGATTCGACCAGAAAATCAATGTTAAAATCTCCGCATACAACAATGGATTTTCAAAAGAGCGATTTCTGACTTTGTTAAGTGTTATCTCCAGGTTTTCTAAGAACAAAATATAATTTGCAGTTCTCTTTGTTGGAGGTCTGTAGATGCGAAGTATTATCACTTTTAAGATGTACAACAGAAATTTCGAAATTATTTTCAATGGAATACACATTTAATTCCGCCAAGGAGATATAATCAATATTATTTCTAACGTAAATACAAGAACCCCCATATGTAGGACCTTTATGCGATTCTCTCTCTCTCTCTCTCTCTCTCTCTCTCTCTCTCTAGAAAATGCTAAGTTCATTAGGAGATAACCAATGTTCTGTAAAGCAAAGAACATCCATTTGATTTAGATCGCTCTGTAGAGCTGCCTCGATAAACTCAGTTTTATTTGAAAGGGATTGGACATTATCGGTGAAGAATGTTTATTTTTTGCAAGTACCTACACGAATGTTTTTCTGCTGCATCTGACTGTAGCTGCTTGTATTTACTCCTGCTTTCCTCCTCGAGTGCGTGGTCGAAGGTTGTAGTGTGTCCCGGCAGTGACAGGTTGCGAGGAAAATGGGGCATCAGGTGTAGATGAATTGGTAGTGGGAATGGGAGAAACGGGAGTAGGTTCAGAGGAAGAGACAACAGGGTTCGAATGTGGGGGGTGTAGAACGTAAGGAAGGGGAAAGGGATGGATTTTTGGCAGGAGACTGCGTAGGACTGGAGTTGATGATGTATTGTGCAAGCTTGTTACCGACTGCATGTTTTCCAGCAAGGTTCATGTGAAGACCATGCCGGGAAGTGTTTTGCTGAGAGGAAATTAATTTCAAAAAGTGTGACATTTGTTTCTCACAGTTGCAGTTTTAATTGTTGGTTTGCGTGTTTAATCTCGCTGCATAGTGTTGGTCTGTTGTACCAGAAGGGCAGAGTCGAGACTACAATGTTAGTATTTTGGGCGGCACATTGTAATTTGTGTACATGGTGATCAGGTGTAAAGTTACCGCCCAAGTTAATGTCATTCTGCCCTCCTATGGTAATGACTGTGTCCTGATTGGTCAGTGTTTTCGTGTGGGTGTCCAACTCTGCAGTCACATCTGCAAACCTCCCGTTAGGTTTAAAAATAGATGAGACTGAGAAATTGGAGGGTAACTTCCTACTGAGAATGAAGGACAAATGGCGGCCATGACTGTCAGCTAAAATAAGTACCTGTTTTTTAGGCTAGGATGCGTAGCTTTACGTGTTTTGGTTTTGACACGCTTCCTAGCCTGTTTGCGTTGGTTTGTGCATGAATTTGTCGATGGTAGAGAAGGGTGGTGAGGATCAGGAAGGCGAGGAAAATCTGTTTCATAATCTAAAACACTAAATTTGTTTTGAGTTGTGACTGGATGTGGTGCCTGTGTCTTTTGTACAGTCACGGGTGTACGGTTGGTATTATTCGCTGTGTTGCCGACTTGAACCCAACCGTCTGTGTGGAGAACGACCTCATTTAAAGCCCTTCTACTCATAAATTCAGTAAAGAATAAACAATGTAAATAGACATGAGAGCTGTATAAAAATTACATTTGTATAGTTTTTAAAACAAAAAATGTATCAAAATGGCGTTTATCTCATATTATTAAGAAATGTAGCATTATCCGTACAGAAAGTTCACGAAAAAATTTAGAGCCGGTTTTGAGGAGATACCGCCCTTTGAAACATTGTTAATTCTCACTCATTAGTTGTGCAAAAACTAATGTTTTCAAAAGATATCATGACCTTTATTAAAGACTTGATTGTGAACAAATTAATGTGAAAAAAAAACATCCCATCTTCAATATTTTAGTTTTAGGAAGACAGCGAATACAAATTGAAAGTTTTGTGACTCAAAAATTCGGAGTTAACAGTGAAAATATTTATTATTTTTATTTATTTATTTAAAAACACTAATTTAGTTTTAGGAAAACAGTTAAAAACTGCGTATGACGTGCTATGGGGCAAAGTGAATTGTGTGCACATTTTCAAAATTCTGTGATCCATACATTAAGTCATATACTACTTAAATTTTGAATTTTGAAAGGGAGAAAAAACAACAAAAAACTCCATGTAATAAAATCTATTTTCAAGGATAAATAAGCAATAAATTTTGAATTTTGAAAGGGAGAAAAAAACTCCCATGTAATAAAATCTATTTTCAAGGATAAATAAGCAATAAATTTTGAATTTATTAATTTAATAGGACCTATGCCATATTAAGTGCCATCTTATCACTCACCGGGAATGGTGACTCTGCATCAGCTGATGTCACTACAGTGCCTCTGACCAGGTCCTAGGTTAGAGTCCCGACCGCGGCAGGATTTTCGACACTAGCTTTTCAGCTAGGTCGAATTCAATCGCTGTCTGGGGGCCATTTCTAGCGGCCGGCTGCTCTGATCGGGGTTTTCCGTGGTTTCTCCGATCAACACCAGGTGAATGCCGGAACAGTAACCTAACAAGCGGGTCACGGACTGCGCGCGATCTTTCCTTCCTCTTCCTATTCTCACCCCCTTACTTACACACTAATATGTACTACATTACCATCCATGCTGGGAGACCGGTTGGGGACTTACAACTTGCCACGGCTGGGGAGGTGCTGTGGGAGATACCTGGTTGGGGAAAACCCCGCTACGCTACGATATGTCGGCGTCGGATCTCGCCATCCAGGGGGAAATATTGCCGCCACCCCGGATGAAAAAACACGCACTACACGTACGGGACTAATGACTAGTTGACGCGCTAGGAATCGATAACAATCAATCAATCATGTATTTCACTCAATTCTTTAAAAAATTCAAAGAAAAAATTTGGAGACATTTTTGAGAAAGTTTTCAAATCTACCAGGCCCTTCAAAGTTCTCCAAAATTTAAAGAGTGATTTTCGAAATCGCAGAGCTTCGAGTCTGGGCCTGATCGTCCGGGGATTATTTAGGGAAAATCCTACGAATACTTTTGGCGCTAGTGTTTTCACGAACTGTGCCGGACGTTTTGCAAGCAACTTTTTCGGTATTATGGGACCCCAAAACGTGCATTTCTGTTGAAATTTCGAAATCGATTTTCCGCAGCATTACGTAAACTTTTCTATACTATGTAAAATATTTTTCCGTACGTATTACGTACGAACACGCGAAAGTAAAAATGATGTTCCATTGAATAGAGCAAACCAAGTTGTACAAATAATGTCGGTTTTGTTTGTTCAGCAGTAACTGAGATGAAAGCAGTGGCGACCAGTATGGAATTCTATTGGTGACTGCGGTGAACGTCTACCTACAGACTTTCTTACGGAGTTCAGTCTTGTGTTGTTATTGATGCTTAAAATAGTATCTATCAACGATGATGCCCAAGTATTGCATACCATTCGGTTGTAATTAACGCCGAGGAAATGGAAATGGGATTCCGTTCCACAGGCACGCAAATATTGTGCGATAAACTTGATGAGAATGCAGTACTACATATTACTTTGTAGCCATTATTTGAATAACATTTCGTTTTTCGCCATTATTTGCCATAAGGTATACAATAAAAATTATACAATAAAGTATGAAAAATTCTGTAAATAAATGATTGAAAATACGTAAACCAAGATCACTCCCCTGCGTGAATATTAAAAAAGTCTCTAGGATATGTTAATTGCAATTTTAAAGTATTAATTATTGGTTCCTTACCAACTTTTGATTAAGTTTTCGTGAACATAAAAGAATAAATATTTTAAATTTTAATAAGGTGCTAATTCCTGTTATTTGTTTCCGAGATGAGGGCCGAATAGACGTTCACCATAATGGCGGACCATCACGATTTCTCAGCAGTGTGTGTTGTCCAGCCTACACGAGCTCACTGGTGGTGCCAGATAGTGATGCGACATTGATAACGAATCAATGTTACTAATTATCTATGTTCAAAATTAAAACATCCATCAAAAACCAATATTTTTTAAACATCGATGCGATATTTTAAAATTGGTTTAGTAATCTCTAAAATGAAATTCGTGGGCAGCAAAATTTAATTTTACATTGATCGTGTTTATTAAGTTATAATGAAGATTAAACTGACAACAAACTAAAAATATTAAAAATAAATAAAAATATTCAACCAGAAAGTCTGAGCGCCCACAGTAATTTCAAGAGGTCACAGCTTCCTGAGTTCCCTGACGATGGGTACGGGAAGAAGAGGGAAAGCCTTACGCCCACGACGAACGCCGCATTTCCATGTGGGAAACACAAGGAAAGACGTATCAAATACCAAGGTATCGGGATCATTCTGAGCGAAGATACTCAGTTCGATGAAGATAGTGCCATTAGTGCACTCTATGGAACAGAACGTGAACTACTGAGCCAGTTCGATTTTGGCACAGTCTCATCCATAGACGAATACAAACCACCACAGCGTTCTTTATACGGCATTAAATGGGCAAAGACGGTGCTAATCCGTAAGTGGTTTAGAGGTTTGCGAGGAGGCCGACAGATAGCACTGCGTTTGAAGAGAGTATTGATAGAGCATCGAATGACTAAGCGCTCGTTCAAATGAATTACTATAAAGAAAAATATTTTGAAGAAACGATATTTTATACATACATTTATGGTGAAAATTTTCTGTTCCTTGTTGGTGATGGTGGTGGTGGTGTGCTGGCACGCTGATGTAATAAAGTTGCGAAAATATAATAATCGTACCTCGTAATAGTAGTTCGACCACTTCAACGACTTATGGGGAAAGAGAGGAGTTCCTTTAATTTTCACGTAATGTCACTGCTCACCTTCGCTGATAATGCTGTATGTAAATGCCGCTAAGATCAAAAACACAGAATTCATTCATTCAACGACACTGCACGGGGGTCAAACAAACCTATATGTATCAGGAACTATTTCATTTCTGAAGTTACAACTTCACAAACGTTCCTGTGAGATGTGTAGAATTTAACATGCAAAATTTCAACAAAATTCATGATATGCGGGATACTTTTCCAAAATCGGTTTGGAATAACCCTTTTATATCTTCACAACAACTTATTTCATAATTTCCAAAAATGCATTGAAACTCAAAAAGATATCAAAAAGAGGATAAAGATAAGGCTAAAGAATGCTTTTGCCCTACTAGACTCAAAAACAAAAAACCTTCCACGGCGCATGCCCGAACATGGCCTCCCTCCCTCAAAGCTACTAATATTTCCCCGTCTGTCTGCCCTCTTTGTCACATCATAGCGCTCTCTCTCTCTCTCTCTCTCTCTCTCGTGGTTCGCGCGGTAATTCAACATTGAGTTTGGCGATAAATTGACGAGTGAGAAGAATCTGACTAAAGGCAGTTTACGTGTTTCTGCAGTAGGGGTTGTCCAAACGACCAACAGAAAAAAAGCACGTCTTGAAGGGTTTCAGTTTTCGGTCTCCAGCCCAGTTTTACCGTGGCTAGTGAGCTGTGACAGTGTGTTTTCTGTAGTTTCTGCTGTTATTGCCAAATTTTGTTCGTGTTTGTGCTTTTTATAATGGCATTTTCATCATCGGCAGGTGTGTCGCAGAGGGTGCCTCTGTTGTCGTAATGGACAACGCAAAGTACCGTTGTACCGAAATTGACGGAAAACCAAATTGCTTTTTTGAAGAAATATATGGCAGAGTGGCTAAATAATCATGGAGTTGCTTTTGATCCTTCACTCACGAAAGTCCAATTGTTACAAATAATACAAGGCACCCGATACGTCGTTGATCAAATAATCAATGAACATGACCACATTCCTCTCCGTCTTCCACTGTATCACCCAAATATAACTCGAACTTGTTTGAGGATTCATAAAAGGGTGTGTGGCAGAGGAAACAATCGGTGCATCCTTAAAAGAAAAAGAAAAGTTTTGAAAATAAGCGTTTGCACAATACAGCGCTGAATGAAAGAAATGCTGCGAGCATGTGTAGAGAATAGAGGCGACAATAGTTCAGAAAATGTGATGGACCAACATCGATGAATTTGTCATTTCTTTGGACACTCCTAGGGGTACGAGACTGACGAGTTCTGACGAGGGTAGCGATGACGAATGATGGTCAGAGCGATCGCTGCGTCTTGCAGTCCCATCTCCTTGTCGCCCACGCGCTTCCTTTATCGCCGAGAGGGGAAATCTCAGCTGCCGCAGGGTGGGGGAAGCCTCCGAGACTTCACCAAAGGCACGTCTGCTGGGTTTTGTTTTTTTTGCGAGCGGTACAGCTACAGAATTTTATTACCTGTCATCAGGAGTTATAGAGATAATAGTGTAAATGACATCCGCCATCTTTAATGGCGTCTTAAGATAAGCCCGATCACAAAATTGGGTGACATTCTGTACTTTTACATAGTCTCTAAGGTGTCATAATTGAGAGTCAAAAAAGAAACCGCGACCGCAAACGTTTTAACGTGTTTCACGTGTTTCAAATCTGCCTGAATTCTGTGTTACCTAATTACCCTCAACAATCGAATGCATTTCCCAGCAATGGGATTCCCTTCCTCCCGCTTTCCATATGATTCGCAATGTCAATTCTATTGTTTGCATAACAGTGTGTTGATGTTGAGGAGTCATTTGTTGAAGAGTTGCTTGGCACACATTAGTGAAATAAAAATAAGATTCTAAAATTTCCTTATACGTATTTACACTAATAGTATGATAAAATTCAACACAATTTGCTTTTCAATTTGTATGTTGCCCAGTTGTGACAATATTTCTTCATGTGGCTCCAAGAGCATTATCAAGGATGCCGGGTGTGTGTTATCGTTGTAAAAAATGGATTGATGATGGCGGGAAAGCTGCTGCTGGAAGGCGATGGCATACTTCCTGTTATTGGTGCGGTAAGTCATCCACTTAATACGCAAATATTTGAGAAATCATAAAATTTGAAGGTGAAATAAAGTCTGGGACAATCGAACAATCTAAATGTTAATTTTTATGTGCAGTGGTGTCATCTAACATTAGAGAGAATCCAATCAAGTATTATTTTAACAATTATTTTATTGACTACTAAAGACAATGTTTCGCAACACTATGTGGTGACATTATCAGGTGTTCTGAGACCAAGAAAGAAACTAGAGATGATACACAATGGCACAGACTTTCTTGTAGCAAATTTATCTAATTTCCTTGGTGTGGGCTGGTTTTAAGATCTTGCTCCATTCTCTGGCCAGCTGCCATCTATCGTCGCCCAACGTTTTTTAAATTTTTTTTCTTTTACATTTTCTCAACCTTTTGCTTTCCTAATAGTAGAACCGAAATATTACTTCAAAAATATTAAAAAAGAGTAAAACCTTGTCCAAAATAGAAATTTTCATTGAAAACTTTTTCGTCGTTTTTAAGAAAATGGCGATTAAGCATCACTGTATATGCGAAATTTGAAGCTTTTTTCATAGGAATCAATTACGTTTTCGAAAAACTTCATTGTAAATGATTTGAAGATTTTCACTCAGAAATGCAATGATGTATACAACTCGATGAAAATGTGCAATTTTAAAAAAATTGTAATTTTTGAAAAAAACGAAAGAATAAACAAAATTGAACTTTTTACGTCCTTTTAAATCGTGCAATTAGCACTATCCACTGGAAAAGTTTGAAGAAAAAATTTGAAGTAATTTTTGAGAAAATCGTTTGAGCGTATCTGAAAATGCCGAATTTTGATCTCATTTGAACAGAAAACTATTGAGTTTTTGAAACACATGTACCCATAAATATAATAATGAGAATTAATCGCCTTTAACATAAATATTACAGACGTGAGAGGCAAGTAAAAAAATACTTTTTTGTTTTGAAAAAACAAAAGAATAGTGCACTATGGCGTTTATGTCATCTTATACAGTGCATTTAACACTATCCCTATCAAAAGTTTAATGAAAAAATTTGGAGCTATTTTTGAGAAAATGTTTTGATTATTTTTTAAAAATTGCTAATATTGCACGCACTATTGCACGAAAACTACTGAAATTTACCAACAAATCTACATGACCTTTAAGAACTATTTATGGATTTGAAGGAAAAATCTTTATCTTCAATTTTGTAATTGTAAAAAGACGCCGAAAAAAATTCAAAGTTAACCGTGAAATTTGGACATAGGCCTCCTTTATAATAATATTATACTATATTCTCACAAGAAATTAAAAGAAACAATTTTGAGAAAACTTTGAAAATGTCTTGTGGGCTGTGTGTAAAGTACCCCCAAATTTTTGAAGAATGTTTTTCAACATCTCAAAGCTGCAACTAGAGCCAGATGGACAGGGGTTTATTCAATTAAAAAGATCGTACGCGTGGTTTAGGCGCTAGTAGTGTTCACAGATGGACGGACGTTTTGAAAAAAACACATTTTCGGAATGAGGGGACCCGAAAACGTGTATTTCCTTTGAAATCTCGGAATCGATTTTTCGCATTACATAACTTTCTCTAGACTACGTATATTACTCCGTAGTACGCATATGAGAAAGTAAAAAACAAAAAAACACAACTGGAAAACACGATTAAATAAAAATCAATGAAAGGGACTCTAAACGAGCCATTTCTGAGTTCGACCGCCAGCTTGTGTGTCTGCGTGCGTGCGTGCGTGCGTAAGAAGAGAGAAGGGGACACGGATGAGACAAGGAAGGTAGTGCACAGAAAAGGAAGGTAGTCCGTTGCCCCTTTGTTAAGGTACTGCTTTGGCATTCGCCTAGTATTGTTTGGAGAACCCACAGAAAACAACTGATCGTAGCAGCCGGCCGACAGAATTCTCTTCCAGAGAGCGGCTGAATTCGACCTCACTATGGAAAGTTTTGTGTCGAAATTCGTCATCGTTGGGATTCGAACTCTAGACCCTCCCAGTCCGAGACCCTGCAGGAAAACTAAGATTCAGCAATACCATTGCTATTGCTAAGAAGTAGTAAGTGCTGACCTTAGTTGCAAGAAGCAATTTGCTTGAGCCGACCTTAGTTCTGGACAACTTTTTCTCATAAGGACCTTCGTATCGTTGGAGCTGAGATAGCTCAGCAGCATTACCATTGCCTCGGCAGCATGGTCCGTCCAGAGATCCTAAGGTTCGAGGATTTTCGATACTAGCTTCTTAACTGGGTTAAAAACACGCAGACTGGAGGAAACTTCAAACAGTCGAATGTTCTAAACGGCTGTTTTACGTGGTTTTCACTATTAAAACTAACTAACTATATATATATATATATATATATATATATATATATATATATATATATATATGTGTGTGTGTGTGTGTTTGTTTGTTTGTTTGTTTATTCAGGATGTCTGAATGAACGAATAAATGAAGGTCATGAAGAGGGACTGATAAATTTTGCCAATTATTATGCATTGGGAAATTTCAGAATATAACGGAGTCACATGTGCGAAGTGCGAAAAGTGCTCCTAAATGTTTGCCAGCACCTCACGCACTGGTTACACGACCTTGTTTCAAAATCTATCTTTAAGGAACAGATTTCATTGAGGTAAAAAATCTTTATCTTTAATATTGTAGTTGTAGAAAGACTTCGAAAAAATCTGAACTTTTGCAATTTTCGAAAAGTTATGTTTTTCAACGAACATGAGGTCTACACTATCCTCCTAAACGTCCTTCACATTATATAAAAAATAAAAAAATAATAAAAAAACATTGTTTTGAAAATATCTCAGGAGCTTCATGTAAAGTACCCCCCAAATTTATAATATCGGTTTCAAATTCAAGAGGTCACGCCATCAGCCAAATCGATCGAGGAATATCTATTTTGGAGAAAATCGGCTGAATGGTTTAGCAGTAGTTCACAGACGGGCAGACAGACGTTTTGCCCTCAATCGATTTTTCGTGGAAACGTGGATTCTGGCTACACCACGTGTTAGGGGAATTTCCCCCTAAATTTAGCAACTGGATTTATCTACTTTTTCGTTACCCTGGCTCTGTAATAATTTTTCTGCCGAAAATTCGCGGTTTTTTCACCCAGCAATACATAAATTTCTCTCTACTTCGTGGTAAAGAAGTAAAAGTTATCGTGCATGTCCTCTAAGTTTGTCACATGAATTCTCAGTCAGATATTCTGTCTAATACGTTTTTGACCATTTATGAGAAATCATCAACACAGAAACTCAGTAAAAGTGCTAACGCTGGATAAAGGAATTATTCCCGTGTCCTGTATTCAATAGGTTTAAGAGGGGGAAATAGAAGAGTGCAGATTATGACTTTCAAAATAATTACTGCAATACACATTGTAATCGCGCCCAACTCAGAAACTATGCGTTCTAGGCCGTTAAAGCCAGGTATTGTGGCTCTGGAGGGACACGAGTTTTGTGGGGGGTAACCTGCAGAACAGATGCGGAAATGGTGAGAAATTGTGCCCGTAGTTTGTTTTCTAAGCAATAATCTACAATGTGAGACCTTTTTGACATGCCTTCTATTACGTTTTTGGAGATTTTGTTCTTTTGGGTCCCTACTCCATAGTAAGGGTGGTCAGAAAAAACAGGAAACCCGAAATATATGTAAAATTAAATTAAAAGGAGAAGACAAATAATTTCTTATAGAAAAATTAAAGGAACTATTTGATTTTCTGTGTAATTTAATCTCAACAATTGGCAATATTATAGTGGTTACTCTAGCACAGCCCCGGACTTCCAATGTTGTACTGTTCGGAGGCCACCCGTTCGAAGTTGAACTCTTGGATAATGCGATTTTCACAATTATACTAATTATTTACAAAGTGCTGAGTTTCCTCAAGATTCCAGGTAGTTTTATTTATCAAATTATTATGTTTCATAACATTAACACGTATGCAAGTTCTTGTAATATACTCAAGTAAGTCGGACTTGTGGGTCAGGGGCGCCGAAATATGCAGACAAAAACTGTGAGTTCGAGACCCGCAAAAGGCACGGATGAACGAAGTTTTTGCACATGTGACGTGGAGGGATTCCTAGTCCCTCTTGAAGTACATTAATACCCTAATCCTTCCTAATCTCTTGACCTAATTGCTAACTCCATGTGAAAAAAAAAGCAATCTTCTTGTACGTGTAATTGAGAATACACATACTTGCTTTTGCACATACTTGTGTATGTAGTTTCAGAACCGATATGTGCTTAAGGAGTAAGGAGCGTTTGGAGAGAATGAAGAGAATTTTCCCCGGGAGAAGGGATGGTTGAGGGGTCTTGGTAGGCGTCGATAGATAGCAACTGGAAAGAGGGGGGGGGGCTCAAATCAAGAGAATAGTAAATTAACTTGTTGAGAAAGTCTTTGTCATTTTGTATCGCCTCTGGATTTGTGTTGCAATGCGACTGAAATCTGTGATTTCATGGTACATTATTTAATAAATTCATCAGACGAAATGGAATTTCCTATCTTGTTCGCGTTTTGAACAAAAGTTGCCTGATCTCCAGAAGCGACTTTAATTTTAAAACAATTAGTATATATCATATTTCAAAACCGGGCTTCTGCTTAATATTTTATTTCGTTTTTCTTTTAAATGTAAGATTTCAATAAACATTACCTCAAATAGCCTTTTTCATTTCCCCGTTTTTTCAAAGCCAAAAGAAAGTCTTTGAGGGTATTGTTTTTCAATGTTAATCTTAATTTATGTAACTTTTTAAATTTCTGTTTTACTTTTGATGCGTACTTTATATTTTTGTCGTGAAGAGTTAATGTGACTTTAAAAACCTTATTTTCCTATACAGTTGCATTCCGATATTTTCCCTTTCTTTCTGCAGATTCATGTCGCCATTCTTTGGACTATGCTTCAGTTTTCTTTGGCAACGAACTGTTGTGCCTCGACTGTTTTACAGAGAAGACAGTGTGTGAAGAACGTGATTCCAAATGCTGCAAAATGTTTTCATCAAGTTGTAAGGTGCGGCCAGGTTTTCTTTCGAAACCGTGGGAAAAAATTTACCATGTAAGTAACGTACATTGGTAGTTATTTCGGGAAGCTTAGACAACTAACATGAGAGCGCTTTAGGTTCCGAATGTTTGGTTCTAATGAAATCTTAACCCACTCTCCATTAAATTTTGTAGGCATGATAAAATGATAATGGAGCCATTCCATGTTAAATGGTTAAAAAAATACCAACATTTGACCTTCGTATTTTTAATTATTTTCTATTTTTTCTATTTATTATATGGATCAAATAATTAACACGTGTATTTTTATTTTTTTCTAACATCGGAAATATTGCATGATGAAATTTGCTAAAAATGACGCGTATCACTAACTTTAAAAATCACATATTTAAATGCACTAATTATAGAAATTCTGTTCAAATTCTATTCGAAACTTAAAAACGTGTTTAAATTTTGAGATTTTGCAAAATATGTTACTTTCTACATTTTCAATTAAAAAAATTGAAAATTGAATATTTTGGAATATTAAACTTGATGAGTTAAAATTTAGTAAAAAATCTTCATAAACGTACTAGAGTATTGTTGAGAACTTCAGAAAAAATCAAAGTGGGATCTCAGTAACTTTAAGAAATATTAATTTTTTACGAACCAATATGCAGTAGATGGCTGCAACAGACGCGTTTCTTACTTATTGGCGATGAGTTTCTTTTGATGAATCAGTAATTTAAGTACTTCTTCAGGAAGTACAACTTAACGATTGCGTTTGGTTATTAAATGACGGATTCTTGAATCACGTTATAACTGATATTTCGAAATTTTTCTGGTCCCTCATCACTCACTTCACATATTTGTACTCGCTTACCTCAATCATATTTTGCAGAGTACGCGTATATTCCAAAATTTGATATAGGCATATATATATATATATATATATATATATATATATATATATATATATATTGTGACGGAACACACACGCCGTGGACTGCTCTCCGGCGCGCCGCACACAATGCAACCTTGTCTTTGACCAGGGTCGTTAGCCCTGAGGGTGTGAAGCACTGCTCGGGCGTTACCAGCGCCGTGCGGCAGCCTACTGTCGCTCCGACGCCAGGCCTGTCAGGTTGTTCGTTCGTCTTGCCTGTGAGAGGCAAATAAGGGTAGCTTGCAATGGATAGAATCAGGATGGATCGAATTCTAATGAAACACTTGGATTGCTCTGGTAAAATTAGGCATGTATTCTGAAACTTTTTCCAGAGGCACATACACATACACACTAGATTATAATAAACAAATTGCAATCCTATTTTATGATAATTATAATCCTAATTCTGGATTAACATTCTTGCTCCATCTTGTGCAAATAAACAATAACCTCCCTACCTTAAATACTCAAAAATCATATCTTGCCCGCTAATTACAATACTCGGGCAATTTAATTGTTTATGCAAACCTACTGATCTTAGCACTAAAATGTTCTTTCAGTCTGTTCGTTCCACTAGGTTGGATTGAACTGAACTCCCGTGTTATGCGTTTGGCAAGAACACTTCCTAGTTATACCTTTTAATCACACCTTTGAAATATTACGACCTCGCGGTCTGAATGTCGCACGGGTACTCACGCTTCGGCGATTGGGGAACACGTAACCTGGACCTCGGCCAACGCAGTGACTGACCTCAGCTGCTTATCGCTGCGAACGGCTGCTCGCGCCGCAGTGACGCTCGACCTCGCCCCTCGCTGCGCTACACGCTCGCCGGTCCGCGCTGCTCCTTGGCTCGCTCCTCCGTTCGCCCGTGAAGTAGTACAATTTTCTCCAGTCGTCCCGTAGAACGGCCGTGCCTCTACGCCCGTCTTCCGTTCCCAACAAACTTGCTTCTTTGGCTGTGTTGCACCAGGAATGTCGCCTCAGCCTTCCGCTTTGGCGATGCGGCGTAGTTGCGACGTAATGATCGTCTACTCGACCCTTCGGCGATCTCTATCAGACTGTTCGGCGGTTTTCTCAGAATGTGCCGCGATTGCTATCAAAACTCTCCGGCGGCCTTTCTCCGACTGTCCGGTTTCTCGGGAACCCCTTCCCCCCCTCGGAGACTGTTCCCTCGTTTTCTTTCAACGTGCCAATCGCAGGATTTAATTTTCCAACGCTTATCGCCCCGAGAAATCATTGGCGACCACTCGTTACGTCCGACTTCAGCCGCGGCTGACGTCAGATGATGACGTACTAACGCGCCACATTCGAAGTGGTAAACACCCGCGATTTATCTTGGGCGTTTTTGCCTGGGGTTCTGCTTCCTCGCTGGGGCGCATATCAGAGCTCGTCTCAATATATATACACACACACATATATAGATATAAATTTTCAGGTAAATAAAGAAACTTGTGTCTCTTTTTTGATGTCCAGATAAATAAAAAATCATACATTAAAGAAAAAAGCCGTGTCAATTCTTGTGCGATTTGACGCGGAATGGCTCGTATCTGAATTCGTTTCGTTGTCAAATTCTGGGGGCAGAGTGAACATCTGAAATACTAATTACTCTTGAAACCCAAATAAGGCAGACGGTCATTATTTTTATAGTTTTTCAGCGCTTGTATCCAAGATGACCAAACTCAATTCGCTAGTGCATGGGTAGGCAGAGAGCACCCTCATACTTAAAATTGATTTTTTAGAACTGTATGTGTAAAGTACCCACTTTTTTGAACGAGGAATACGCCTATAAAAAAAATTCTCGTCGAGTTTATATGGAACTTTTAATTTTCTTAAAAAAATTACATTTTTTAAATGAAATATTTATTTTTTGAAAAATGTATTTACAGAAGAATAAAATACACATGTCAAAGCATTAAATGAAACGAATCAGAAAATTTTATATTGAGTACTTTCGGAGCAACAGTTGATCATATTTTGTGATGTGCGCGTAAATTCCAAAAAATAATATTGGCATGACTACACAAATAATCAATTTTCAGGTAAAAAAGGTAGTGTCTCTTTTTTTGATGTCCAGATTTAAGAAAAAAATTATCGTATATTTTAAAAAAGTCGTGTCAACTCTCGCGCGATTTGACGTGGAATGCCCCAATGGGAGAGACTTGAGAATTAGCTTTCCTTGAGAACCATTGGTAACATAATCAAGTTCATTTGAAATTCTGTCTAGTTCCAAGAAACTCTTGAAAATATATGACAAATAAATGTAAGTGCATCACGATAGAACGGTATTCAAATATAAACCGTGGCCTGAAAACTCTTAACTTTTGTTTACATATTGTAATAATTATGAAATTTTTCCTTTTTCTTGCGAAAGACTCATGGAGTACGAAGAGCATGCGTATTACATTAACAACCCTGATAAGGTTTTGACAGGAATACGTGCGGGGGTGATAGTCTTGGAGTGTTTTTATTTTGTGCAAGGGTGACAATTTGTAGGTACCCATAAATGCTATTTTAGATCCGACTGTTCGTACGATACTCACCAGATAACAAAAGTAGGCAAAGGATTAAAAACTAATATTATGATTTAAGATGTCGACTGAATATAAATGTTATGAAATAATTACTGCAAACTACATTATCAAGTAATGAATCAGGTATAATTGAAAAGGACGCCAATGTATAACTACCCGTAGTTCCGAAAACGCTCGAGGAGCAGGAAGACGATATGAAATTCGTGGTTTTGGAGATTCCAGTAAACTTAAGTATGGAGGTCTTGCTGGCTACTAATATCGCTCATTTTCTTTGGTTTTCATGATGTTCTCCCGACGTTCCAACTTTTATAAGTAGAAATTTCGGATCCATTAAAGCTTCTAATAGCAGAATTTGCAGAATACTGTCAATCGCATATCCATATCGTTATGATACTTACCAAGCCCTTGCACATTATAAAAAAACATTCTAAGACACCACCACCTCTGCGCGGATCTCTTTCAAAACCATTTTCTGGGTTGTAAACAATGGAATTACAGAATGTATTAAATTATGTAATTACATTTTTAGTAAACTGTGAGTTCTTAATTCAAATAGTGGTTGTTATGAAGGAGCTAAGAGGGTGCTTCAGAAAGAACAAGCAACATTTAAATTACGGGGCATCCACGGGAAAACTGGCACCTGCGATACTGTCATCTTGCGACAAGGGTGTGTTCTGTGTAGTGGGGTGGGTTCAGTAGTGGATCTAGGGAGGGTAAGGGGCACTTAGCCATGCTCCATACAAAAACAGTTGTTTGCAATTATTTTTCTCTATTTATTAATAAAAATTAGTACATATAGGGGAACGTCCAAAGAACTATTCTCAATAGTGAAATTTTATTCTTGTGACGATCCGCTGTAGGCTAACTTTTTGTAAAATTTTATTCTTCTCTTCTATTATGTTAATATTACAACTTACACGAAACCAAGCTCTCAAACCTCAAACTAAACATAAATTCCCTACTGACTATCATTTACATAATATCCAGCCTATGCTGAAAATCCGATCGTTCCTCACCAACCACTTACGTGTGTTCGCTACAATAATATTCTTGAGAATCATTCCATGCGTCATTTCTAAAAGATCACGGCCATCCAACGCCCTCTTCAAACCTTCTGCACATAATGTGTTCGGGGCCGTGTCCATCTGCACAGCGTTATGACACCAATCATGAAATATTAAACTATGTTGATCCGTTGTCTTAACAACGCGTATTCTGTGACTTCCGAGGTGCAAACAATGCTGATATTACTACGCTGGATGCTAATTTTATCAATTAAATTAAACCCAGGGTTCTTGGCTTATCGCAAAATATTTTTTAAATTAAAAGACACTTAAAAAGGCTTTGCCCTGAACTTGATTTACATCAAATCAGCTTGCCGGAACCTGGACAGAAAGGATGATTTGTAATGTTGTTCATTCTTTATTTTATGAGGAATATTGCTTTAATGAAAATTCAGACGTTGCTAATTATGAAAATAACCTTTAAGAAAGCACAGAAAATCATTAAAAAATAGAAGAAAAACGAGACTGTCATTTTAAGTTGTTCCATTTCTTGAATATAAGTTTCATTATTGACCAATAAAGACGCGTTTAGCTGGTTGAAATGCACATTCGAAAGAGAGCGCACCACATGGACCGCTGTGCGCATGCGTTGCCGCCGCAGACGAGCGAGACAGACGACGGCGTGCGGGTGCACCACTTCGCCCCGTGCAGGGGCCTTCGCTTCTCCGTGCAGCCGCGCAAGTCCAAGCAGCCCGCCCCGCCTGCTCTTCCGACTGCACCACCACCTGCACGTCGGCTTTCACCTCCTCTTGCAACCCGGCTTACGACTCGTGTGCTTCCGCCGGTCCGACGCCCGTCTGCGTCTCAGAACCCGCCGCGCGCCTGCGACCGTCTTCTGGCAGCGGTTCGGCGTCCACTGTGGACTCACGAACCTCTCCAGGCGAGGGCGAGCGAGGGGAAGAGGAAGCTGGAGGAGGAAGAAAATGCAATATCAAGCTGGAAGGCCAGAAGTGTGATGATACAGGTGACGAATCAACCACAGTTGAAGAAGAAGAGGAAGATTTAAGAAGGAGGAAGGGTCGAGGCGCAAGGAGGAGAATGGAAAATGAGAGGGTATAAGAGTTCGATTGACAGTGGAACGGTAGACGACCTATCGGTTGAAGATGAAACAGAGGAGGAAGAAGAGCAGGAGGAGGAGGAGGAGCATTTAGAAAGCAGAGCGAAGGAGAGGAGAGGGATGGCGAGAGGCGCCGGGGGCGTGGGCGGGGGAGAGTGCGCAGCGGCCGCGGCGGGGGCGGGGGCGTGGCTGCAGCACCGCTGTGCCTGAGGTGCGGCAGGCCCGCGGCGGGCGGGGCGCGAGCGGCCTCCGCCGCCCCCTCGGCCGTGTGCGCTGCCGCGCCGCCCGTGCGGGGCGCAGCCAGCTTCCCAGACGCGCGCGTCTTCAAGCTCTCGGAAGTCCCCCACTGGTACGTGCTCTGCGGCCACGTGCTCAATAATTCTGTGGCTACGGGGTGAAAGTTCTTAAGTCAATTTTTGGCGAACTTCGGTTAAGTACTGAAACTACAAATTAAGTATCTACATTTTATTTTAGTAAAAATGACCGAATTCATGTTGCCTGCTTAACGACAAAAAAGCGTTGGGAAATATAGCTTACGGCTCAATAATATAACCCTTGTTTTCTCCAAACTAAGACTGAAGAACTTTTATCCCGTGACCACAGAATTGTAAGATATCGTAATACCTTGTTCAGTAGTGTCGTACCTTATGGTCGGAGAATGAAATATTAAGTGAAACAAGAAATATATATTTTTTGAATAATTTAAGGAAAACATGTTCAATTTTTAATAGAAAGAACAAGAAAAATACATGGTTTCAAAATCAACGTAAACATTACTGGATAAGAATTGTAATTCTTGCATATAAGAATTAATTGTGATATAAGAGCATGTAGGATTGGTGGTAAACTAGTAATGGGGTATGACGTAGAAGGAAACTGGAGATTGTTTTGAAAAACAAGAGGCAAGAATGTATGAAAGTTATGGAGGGTTGAACTTTTTGTAATATTTGAAGAGAGGAGCTTTAGACCGCGTACCGTTAAAGGGACTTGGTGGAATTTTGCGGGAAATAATTTAGCAGTGAGGACATATATTTTGTGTGCGTAATTCTATTTGGAACTTTGAATAATTCTGGCACCGGGAGTCGTAAGTGAAACAATTAATAAGTTGAGGAGGACATTGACCCGGCAGCAGACCGAGAACAAGATACAAGAGAGAAGATTGGTTGCAGCAATGGATTATTCCTGGCCTCATCATCCAAGAGCGCATGGATATATAAATAGTAAGAATAATAGCGCTATCTACAATTTTTACTACCGGTCATGACCCAGGTGACATTTTATGTTACAAAGAATTAATCGATGAGTAAACTTACAATGTTCTCATTTTGAAAAAGAAAAGCTGATTATCATTTCTTTAGCATCTTGTGCAATCCATAGTTTAATAATTTCTTTCCAGAAACAAATGTCAGATTCATCGCTTCTTCCGTATGGAGAGCGGATCGAATGATTGTTTGCTAGGAAGAAAGTAAGTACCGGCGACGATTATTTTCGTAAGAACCCAACCGGCAGAGCTAGTAGGATAATTATTTCCCTTTAGATGTGTTTGCGGGAAATTTAAAATCGCAACCCGTTCCTGGCGCCCAAAAATGATATAAATTCGGAAACCGGTTGCAGAAATAATTTAACAGAAACGGAGAGCTTTTCAGTACTGCCTTCGTTAGTTAAAAACAATAAATCAATTAAACATTCCAGTTGCTTTGCTCCGAGAAGAGTGTGTCAATTGACAGGTCAAAATTGATACTGATAGTTGATGCAGTAATTTTTGATTTTTTACATATATGTTGAATTAGCAAACTAATCAGGAATCTAAATACTGATTTCAATGTATTCTTCAATTTATTATATCAACGGACCCCGTGTCATAGCAAACTCGTGACCATGACTCTCCAAGTGCAATGACTCGGTATTTCCACCAGTGGCGTGCATTCAACCCCAGCACTGCTGGGTAAGCAAGAATGAGGATTTAATAAATATTGAGAATTAAAAATACGATGAATCGTATGTCATTTGATAAAAAATATTACACCCATTGTACATTATACTTCTGTAGAGAGTTTATTAATTATTATGAGGAAGGTTGTTCTGACATACGTATTCAGAAAACTAGATTTCGAATTTTCAATAGCATACCGTATCCTTATGAGAGTCAGTGTGCATGACAGGTCTGTGATGTAAAAAGAATAAAAACCTATGGTCGAAACAGAACTAGTGACAAAAGATTATCCACTTTACCCTATTGAAACATCACTACTTGAGGACATGTGACACACATTCATTTTTCGGAAAAACTATGCAGTATTTTTTAGTCATGAATGACGAATGAATTCCACGTTACCGCAACATTTGCAGGAAGCAGATTTCATTTTCTTGTTCTGTAAGTTACTATTTACTTTTTTCATGAAAATACATCTTGGGTGGTAGTGTTAAATTGCAAGTTGGAATTGTTTATTTTCAAAACATTTTGTATTTCACAGTTGTAAAGAATCTCCTGTTGCGGGACTATATTATGTACGGTAGGGGAGGAGGAAGTTGGTAGGTCGCTAGCAACTGGGATATACAATGTAATCACTCACGCCCCTGATTTCTACATAATACCAAAACCACAAATAGAACTTAGAATGGTCATGTTGGTAATGGTTACTTGAATGGTAAAAATTAAATATAAAAAGATGATAATTAAGGAATAATGTATTGAAATTATAAATTATGTTAATATTTAAAATGCAAAAGCATTCCATTTTTTTTTTGGATATTACTATGAGATGACTTATCCTGACGGGGTGGGGAGATAATGAGTAACGATGTTAATGAGTAATATTTGTAACTGAAAGCAATGTAATAACGAAACTGCCTGTCTGTACTTGGTGCGACAGCCCGCGTACGGGCCACGGCAAACCAGCAATAACAAAACTGGTAGCAAATATTTTTGTTTTATTTAAACTCTCTCCGAACACACATCTGCAGATTCATTTTTATTCGTTAAGGATCGCCTTCAGCATTTCCAACATCCTTCTAGGGTTCTTCAGCGCCACTGTAAAAAACGTTGATGCATCGGTGAAGAGAAACGGACTACGTACTAGAGCCTAGTGATCCGAAGGGCTTCACGGGCTGTCCTTTGAGACTCATTGTACTTCAAGATCTCAATTACTCTTAACTTTAAGACTTAAAACCCTCAAATGTATAGAATAATAATGATTACATTGCTTTTACATATTTACCTACAAACGTGATGAAAACGACAACTAAGAAGTGAAATTGCTAATCTCGGATCGCCTTATACTTGTATAAAACGCACATAGGGCCGCCTGAGGAAGAGCGAAATGTGAGAGCGCTGCCGTGCGCAGCGGTCACGGGCCGACGCGGCCGGTGTCTGCGACGGGCGGCGACTCGTGGAAGAGGCGGCCGCTGCCCCGCCCGTGCACGCCCCCGCTCCCCACGCGAGGCAGTCAAAGACGACTTGCGATGGCGAACGATGTAGTAAGCTGAAACTAGTACTAATGACATTAGGCCGATAAATGGCATATACCAACCTAGTTTGTTATTTGTGTTATCAGTTTTGTATCATTCAATACTTTTCGTAATAACACTCTTTTTGGCTTTTTGGCAGAAAAATGTGCAAACAAGAAAAAAATTCTTGAATTTAGGGCACTCATTCGTCATTTTGAACTACAATTAAAATTGTTCGTAACTGACGGCGAACATTTAAGGATTCAACCATCACCAGCCTTTAAGGCCGCTCCACGCCCGTGAACGGGAACGGCAACGCGAACGGGAACGTAAGGAAAGTTGAAAGTCTGACATCCCAGGCAGGCGTTCACAACACGGTGGAAACGGGAAGGATGGTCAACATTATTCTTGGCCCGGGAACGGGAAGCCTCTCGGCCAATGAAAGTACAGCAAATGGCAGCGAAGCTTTCGAGCTGATCGAGCTCGCGACCAGCGCGCGGCACTGGTCTGGAGCGGAATTGAGAGTGTAGGACTATATTACGGTTAGAGTGCGCATTTGTCACGTTACCGTTTGAGGCGGATTTTGTTAGTCATGGTTGAGTTGTTTTAGTTCTTTTTAGTAACAACATAATTGCATTTCTATTCATATGAATATATAGGATGAAAATTCATCCTCAAACTATTTTTTATCTTTATGTATCTTTCTAGTATTTTTTATCTTCTATGTATCTTTACAGTACGTTGGAGTTGTTCGTTTATTGATACAATTTTAGTTAGTTGTATTTTCCATAAGTTCGTAGTAGTTTTTGCTTTTATTCATTCTTATGATTTTTTTAATTATATTATTTTGTTAAAGTATTCATAACTCATAGCAGCGCACGCAAACAGACAGATGGTAAAGCAAAGAGTGAACAGAGTAGCATAAGTAGAAGTTCTTTGTTTTCGGCAACTGTTTCTTGAACTTCTCTTTTTTGCCGCTACAGATTCTTAGCGCTGTTCATCTTGCCGTTGGCATTTATTGTGAAGCACCCGCGTGTTCTCGTTTCTGTCCTCGCTTTCGCGTTGCTGTTACCGTTCGCGGGCTATTATGGAGCGGCCTTTAGAGTCGCTTTTCGCTCCTGTTTGGTTACGTTGTCGATGTATTACAGTACTACGAAAATGTAATTTGGTGTAAAGTGCACAGTATTACGAAAATGTAATTTTCAGCAATTGCAAGGAGTATTTCCATTTTCCAAGGGACGGACTGGTGCGCACCAATTCAAGTTAAAAACGTTTTAAAAAGGCTGTCCTAGGGATAACGTAAGAGTTAGCGATGAAAATTTTTTGTCATCTGCAAATATTTGATCGAGAAACAAGTGTGTTCTGAAAATAAACTATCGTCGGCTACTAAATCTATGCAAATTGCATGTTTGTGCGCCTATGTCGCCGAGCATAGTGAATTCTGATAATAAAGGTCGAGAATTTTAGGAGAAATTAGATTTAAGAGAGCAATTCGGAGAAATTTAGAAATTAACCCCGCGCGATGGGTAAATCAGACATATTTCGCAACGGAAAGGACTGAACAAATGATTCGTACCTGAAGTGAATCTTTAAGTAACTTGTAAATATAGATAAGCTCCCTCTGTTGTCGGCGTGCGAGATCAGAAAACAAAATGATGCATAATAAATGTTACAAGCATTTAGGACAGGGGCTGTGAAACGTGACGTCACAAGATGCAAATCCCCCAACTCTCTGTCGCCGAGATGGGAATTACAGTGGGTTGGCCGCATAATTTCGCAGGAGGTTTCTAACAAATGTATTTCCAGACATTCTATTAACATGCAACTAAGCTCACGCTTGTTGTGTTATGCTTACAATGTGCAAATACGAATTTGAAGAGTATTACAAAATCTGAATTTCTCGTACTCATAAAAAAAATCATATTAATTTTTACACTTCCTGCCATTTCCAGCGTGATATCGCTGTAAGTCATTTGTATCAGTGACTTTAAAGGTGCATCCTTTAAACGCGATATTTAGGAGTATTTAATACACTTTATTCGAGGGAAAATTTTAGTTTTGAAGCACAATACAACATAATATTATGCATGTTACTAAACGCGAAGCCCCATTCGACTCGACGAAAAGATCGCAATTGCAGGCAAAGCACTGTCAGCACTCTCAACATGACACTTCGTTCGGTAACTGACATACGGGTGCCGTGTTTATATTTGTGCCACCCTTTAAAGACCTGAATTGATATTCTCTCTTCTTCAGTCTCTCTTCTAATTCTTCTTCAGTCTCTCTGCTTGTCCTACTCACATTTTCAATCTTGGCGAATCAGCTAACCCTTATTCACATATTCATTCACGTTTTGATAAATAATTATTACAACCTTCCTGACTAGCTCTTCCTTTCTCCTTAAAAATTAAAATAAGAAATATTTATAAATTGTAAAATTTTATTATTAATTTGAAATGTACTGCTAAAATCTAATGATTCAATTTATAATTATTCGCACTTATTATGTGTTAGAGTAATAAGTTATGAGGTTACTTCTGTAAGTATTCCCTCGTAAGCTCGAATTGTTATTGCATTTACTTCAACCCCTTGAAAGATAATGTATTATCGAAAAAAGATAAATAAATTATTAAAAAAAAACATTGTGTCCACTAACCTTGTCAACACTCAAGAATGCCGGGAAGCGAAGAGTAGGTTGCCCCTGGCATGACCTGCACTTCGGAGTGCCGTTTTATCGACGTTTAGGAGGTCGAAGATTATACCTTTTTTGTCAATAAACTTATGATGAAAAATATCACAAAAAGCATTTACAAAAGTGACATTTCTGACATTGCGACCCTGATTGGTAGAAAACTCTCCGTGCGCTGCTATTTTGCAGGAATTCGAACTAGAGGCGATCTACCCACCTTGACAATATTGAAATGTTTTGTCTCTTTTGTTCAGCTTTTGACATCATAGACTTTATTACGCATGCGTAATACATCATGGCCGATTCTTTGAGAAGTATCTGTAGTCGAAGCTAATCAGTAACGACCAAAAACTCAATGTTGTTGTAGCCAGTTGGTAGGTAGATCGATCCCTGGGAGTTTGTGTATCTGCCAAACACTAATGCAGGGTGGGTTGCCTATACTTATCAGGCGTACGTTGTCGGAAATGTCACTTGTGCAACCCCGTTCGATGAGATATCTCACCACTTGTTTTATTGGCAAAAAGTGATTATCTCGGGCCTACCCTTCATGCTATTTAAGTTAGTAGCATTTATTATGAACCACACTGTACACAAGGGGAGTCGGCTCTCTCGACTAAATTGTTTGTGTACCACACTCAACAAAAATACCAGCAGCAGGTCGCATATACTACTGTGTGCAGAGAGACGAGTCTTATCAACACTATGTAACCAAAGCGAAGGACTTTATATTCTACCATAGCCGCGGTTTGAACACGTGTTCAATCAGAGGTAAAATGCTAATACTTGAGACTCACAAACCATCGCTTGCGTACCCTTAACGCACACAGCTTGCACCTCATGAGTTCGACCTTTTGTGGTTCCTAACCCCTGCTAACGTGAAAGCGCAGCACGGCTGAGGCGGCTCAGATCATCAACTGATGTCACTACAGAGCCTCTAACCGCCAGGTACTAGGGTTCCAGTCCCGGTGGTGGCAAGATTTTCGACTACGAAGCTGGATCGAATTCGACCGCTGTCTTGCGGATAATTGTAGCGGCCGGCTACTCCAATTAGTAATTTTTCGAGGTTTCTCCGATAAATATTAGACGAATGCCGCAACAATTCAGGGTAACAAACGGGCCGCGCGCGTTATTTCTTTCCTCTTCCTTGTCCTATCCCCACCCCTTACTTACATATACACCCCTTACTCGTTTAAGAGAGATAGAAATACTAGAGGTGGGGGAATATTTATTTGTGTTAAGGACGTAAATGATATAAGGAGAAATTGGGTCAGTAAAGAATTTGAGATAATAGGGATAGAAATAAGTGATTCAGGGAATGTATTAGAAATGATTGCTTGCTTTAGGCCACCTAATGAAAATTACGCGATTTTGGAAGCCGTTTCTAAGAAAATAGAAAACGCCAATAGTCATCCTATAATTATTGCTGGTGGCTTGAATACTCCAGACGCAAATTGGAAAGGCGCCGTGAGCGAAGCGAAAGTACAACAGTTAGTGAACAGACTCGTCTGGGAAGGGAGATTAGCACAGGTAGTAGATAGACCCACGCGGCAGGAAGCGCTTCTAGATGTTTTCTTAATTAGGCCGCGAGAGTTTTTCTTATCTTGCGACGTCGTTGATGGCATAAGCGACTGCAAAGCGGTGTTAGTAAACTTAGACATAAGTATTTTACAAAAAAGAATTCATAACGGAACCAAAATGTGGCAATTCAAGAAGGCTAATACAGAGGGGCTTCAACACTACCTAAGAGAACAGTACGATTGTTTTCTGAGAATGGAGGAGGAAATGGAGGAAATTTGGAACGCGTTTAAGAGCATTCTAGATAAGACATTGCAAACGTTTGTGCCGTACAAATACTTAAAAAGTAATTCAGACCCAGAATATTATAATGCAAAAATTCGAGGTCTGAAGAGGAAAACTCGAAAGGCTTTCAATAACAGAAATAGTATAGTGAAAATCATAAGAAACATTATCGTAATTGTTCGAAAGAATTAGAGCACGAAAAGAAAATTGCGCAGGAGATATTTTTAAAGCATATTCTCGACAGGGAGGGAAATAATTGGTTGGGGTTTTACAAATATGTTCGCAGAAGAAGAGGAAATAAAGAAGATATTCCTATCGTTAAAGATACCGAAAATAGGTTACTTACAGATGATCGGGAAAAAGCAAACGCTGTTAATGTCTACTGCAGTTCCGTTTTTAAAAAAAATATCTCAACTCACTCAGATATCTAGGGAGGCTGTGCCAAATCAGTTTAATATAGACGTAAACACATTGCGAAAACGAATTAAATCTATGGAAAATGGAAAGTCGCGGGGTCCAGATGTCATTTCAACTGTCATAATTAAACTCGGTTGAGAGGCAATATTACCGTATCTAACAAGATTATTTCAGGTTTCGATCAACAATTCAAGCGTGCCCTATGATTGGAAGCTAGCTACCGTTGTTCCGATTTTCAAGAGTGGTAGATCTGTATTAGCCAATTATAGACCAGTAAGTCTCACGTCAGTTGTATGTAAGCTAATGGAGCACTTGATAACTAGCTGTATTAGACAAGAATGGGAAAGAAAAAAAATGGCTATTTCAGGGACAGCATGGTTTTAGGAACGGTTTCTCTTGCGAAAGTCAGATAGTATCATTATTTTAGGATTTAGCTGATGAAGTTGATAATAGTGGAAGGGTGGACACCGTAATAATAGATTTCGCGAAGGCATTTGATGTTGTTCCACACGATAAACTGGTTTATAAATTAATGCAATCGGGTATTGACACCAGAGTTGTGACGTGGATTGATGAGCTTCTTCGAGATAGGAAACAGAAAGTCCGAGTTGGACAACAATATTCGACTCAACCAAAAGTAACTTCAGGGATCCTTCAAGGAAGCGTTATTGGACTTCTCCTGTTTCTCGCGTTTGTGAATGACCTACCAGACAATTTATATTCAAAGGTACGGCTATTTGCTGATAACTATCATATATCGAGTTATTTAATCAAATGTAGACGAGGATATTTTGCAGGGTTATCTAGACAGATTACATTTTTGGGCGGGAAAAAATGACATGACAATAAATATTTGGAAAAGCAAAACCATCACGTTTGGTAGGGGCCGCAAATATAATGAAATTCAATACCGTTTAGGCAACGAAAATATTCCCAGAGTCGTGTCTTATAAGTACCTGGGGATAATTTTTGATAGCAAATTGAGTTGGGAAAATCAGGCAAACTGTGTTGTAGGGAAAGCCTGGAGGTCCTTGAATTTAACTATGCGAATACTAAAAGAGAGTACTGCGAAAACGAGAGAATTAGCTTATTTATCTCTAGTTCGGCCATTAATGGAATACCGGGCTGTTTGTTGGGACCCTTATAGAAATTCCCAAAAGGAATATTTGAATAGAGTACAGAGAAGAGCGTATACATTTACTTTCCGAGGGAATAGGAAGAATGTAGAATGGGAGTCTCTAGAAATCAGGAGAGTTAAGGCAAGACTCTATGCCCGGGACAAAGCGTATGCCCATCCAGCTTGGAAAGATATCTACATCCGATTGGGTTGACCTTCGTACTTTAGTAGGGGGGATCACAAGCACAAAATTCAGTTTAGGCCACAGAGAACAGATATTGGAAAATTTTCATTTACAAATAGAACAATAACGGACTGGAATAAGTTACCTGCGACAGCCTTGAAACCCTTTCCTCTAGGTGTTCAAAGATTTAAAAATAAATTAACTAATGATATTTGAAACCTTAATTAATTTAGTAAGTTGGATTATTATCTCAGTTATTATTTGATTATTATTAATATTTTTGTTTTTATTATTGTGTTAATTACTATTAAATACATCCCTGTACTAAATATATAATTATATTGAAAGTAGTATTGTATTGAAGTGTTGGGACGTGTTGTGCAGTGTAGTGCAGTATAAGTAGAAAGAAATGAATTTGAGATGTTGTGAAGTGAAAGTTAAGTGAAGTGTAAGTCGTGTAGTCTTGTGTTTAATAGTTTAAAATAACTGTGCAGGTCAACCATAAAACGTAGTTAATGCTATAATTGTTAACATATTATTATTATTATTATTATTATTATTATTATTATTATTATTATTATTATTATTATTATTATTATATTATTATACTATAACTATATCTATCATCTATATCTATTATCTATCTTTCTATCTATTTATATCTATCTATTTCTATCTAATGTATATACACGCACATGCACTACACCATCACAGATGCCGGGACACCAGTCGCGAGCTTAGAGGTTGTTCCGGTTGGGGAAAGCCCCGCTGGCTGAGGTACCTGGATGGGGAAATCCCGCAATCTGACGTGTAGGGCGGTGACGGATCTCACTTTCTAGCGGGTAAGGAACACCGCCATCTCTCTCGATAAAATATGCACTACACTTATGGTACTTGTGGCCATAGCAGTTGACACTTCCGGAAACATGAAAATAATCCAAATCAATAATTGAACGCGCAGTCTCATCGCGTACGCAGGCACCCAGCCATGGACTCGCTGCTCCTGCGCCGATGTGCTCGGAGTCACTGCCACCCAACGCTCACCTCGCTGGGTTCTCGGATACAAGAGAAATTTCATTAGCTGAAATTTCACACCATGCAAAACCTATAAATCCAAATTTTGAAGTGCTATGGAATAGTAGAAATATGGTGACAGAAGCGTTTTGCATTAGGTCCTTACGTGGCCTCTCTGCGACTTCCGCGTTGCATTGGCAGCGCTAGAAAAACCTGACTTCTATCAATCGGCGACAGACTTAGTAGCGCGGACGAAGATCATATCCAGTGGCTTCTTTCTAGCTAGAAATCCGCAGTAACACCTTCTTAATAATCATACCGAAGTGTTGTTTTAAGTATCTCCTAAATTAATCTTCTTTTGATCAAAATCGAGAATTGTAACTTACAAACGGTCGCTGCGTGTTAATTATGTAATAATTTTGCTTTTAAATAATTATATATTATTTATTAAATTAATTATTTATTCATATTAAACTATTTATTTATTCTGATCATTTAAACTATAATGTATTCCTGAAATCATTTTCTCATTTAAAGAGGATCTTTTCAGGGAAGTTTTTTTATGTAATGCACTTTCCGAACCTCTTCTGGACAACCTTCTTGTCACCCCACGTGCCCTTCGAGGCAATTGAGACCCTGATGACAGCCTAAGCTGATAGAGTGAGATCTGGATGGATACCGACATCATGGCTGACTTTCGTCTCTTGGAGCTCGCTCATGAAGTAGCCTGCAAAAGACGACCTCCGGGCGCCGTTGCCGTCTACAGGAACAATGCCCTTATGATGGAGCCCATTCGCCTCGAGTATGCCCCTTCGTACGAAACGATGTTGAGGATGTCCACAAACATTCAGGGGGGAGGTAGGCAGACGGTCGCACGACCTGAGGGTTTAGGTGAAGTTGGAATGTTCACACGGTTCCAAGTATCTCAGCGGCACTCACGTCATTAGCTTCAAGGAGGTAGTGAGTAGGTGGCTTGCAACCGACCTTTGAGCAAGATTGGGTGTAGGATTCGTTACTCGGCATCTTCCATGCAGTCGGCGATGGATTTCAAACCCACATAAAAATGCCCGTTCACAATGCAAACATAAATATAAGCATGGCATCAATATAAAGTTAGGACTAAGTCCTAAAGACATAAGCGGACACAATGCGTTCGCATAAGCATAACACGAAAAACAACTATTAGCTTGGAAGATTCAAGCTTCTGTGCTTATGCTTATGTCAAAAATAAGAAATGAACCAATCACTGTACGTTAACTCAAAATCGAGTATCGAAATAAGTCGGTAGACGAACTAACACAATCCATGGCAAGAGCTCCCCCGTCATGGACACAGTCGATATCTCGAAATCGATTCTCACATCCAACCAATAGTAACTAGAATGTCTCACAGGAATAGAACTCTTATTTTGTTTTCATTTATGTTAGACATTGTGAATACTTCAGTCTATTACTTATGTTAATGTTTACGTCTATGTGTCATGTTTATGTTCGTGTTTATGTTCGTGTTTAGTAAGATCTAAAAATATCCCAATGGGTTCTTCATTTTGGTCCAATGATGAAGCAACATCTTTAAGGAAAGAAAAATGGCAGTTTCCGTAGATTTTGATTTTCTGAAACCGTGTTGTGAGTCTGAAAACGCTTCGTTTTTCCTGTTTGCATTTCTGAATGAGCCTTAAAAGTCCGACGGGGAGCATGAACCTCCTTATCAGCTCTGCGCTATGAATGACGCATAAGTTCGTTGTTACGTTCTGATATAAGTCCCTGACTCGTAATTCATAATGCGTACATAAGGTACGTTACAAATGTGTTAAAATTCCATAATACCTACATAAATATCTCAGTTTAAGAACGACTCACGAGAACAGATGCATTTGGCGTACCGTCTGGATCTGACAACGGCTATTTGTAATCTATTTCATAACCCTATACTTATTATAATACTTTTGTAACATTCTCTTAAGCTAAATAAATTTATGGAAATGTGAATTTTAGGTTTTTAAACAAATTATGGTCAGTGACGAATTAATGACATTTTCACGCACCAAAAGTGTAGAAATACTACTCACTTATACTGGTGGCCTTTCAATTACGGGTCACCCTATAACTTCTAAATGGTTCACGATATCGAAATGCAGTTTTCACTCAACAATGTGGAATCATGAGGGAAAGTAATATGCCGTAGAGTTATTTGTTATATTTTTAGTTTTCGAGAAATTTAATCATCTTTGTGTTTTCAAATGGAACTCTACATTTTTCTAATAAAAATGGATATTATAAAAAAGAGGAATACAATAATGTATCAAATTATAATTTTTTTATAGTAATTTGAGTATAAAATTATACTTTCTAACATATGATTTTAAATTAAACGGATAATATTTCTGGGCATATTCCCTTGCAATTGTCGCTTTGGCGGAAGTGACTTTCGCGGCGCTGAGTATATGGGGAGTGGTTGGTATATTATTTGGGGCTGAGTATATTATATGGGAAGTGGGGAGACTGGAAGGGATGGCAATGAGGAATAGAGTCGTAACTACATCCTGAGCAATCCATGGTTTTGCCACGACGGACACGGAACAAACAACAATATTGAAGATCACACTGAAATATTTTTTCCATTGATTCATAAGATTATAACTTTTCTTCTATTGGTTGAAATTCCAAAGCATCGAATTTTAGTGCCACAAAATACTGTAGTCGGTACGTCGGCCCTTGCACATACGACTGCAGATATGTTTTGCTGTCGATGGGGGGACACAGAGCTTAAGTGTAAATAATTTATGTACTTATTTGTATTATCTTTTTATAGTTATCTACGTCTTTATTTTTGGTAAATTTGCATTGAAAAGTTGAATGAAAGTTAAATAGCAAATTTACACCTATGTTTCTGACACCTATCTGACGAATTATCTGGAGTTATAATAGTGAAAATATCCAACCATTTATTCCATTTCCTTGTATTTGAAATGTTTTAAAATTCTAGCTGGTTCTTACAGCCTTTAGGCATTGAGCTCGATTCTTATTAAGTTTTAAAATGCCCTTTGCTAATATCTTCCTTATGCTACCAATTTATTTACATTGTTCAGTTGAATGATCGATGCTTTGAAATTTCAGTGGAAGAAAAGTTTAATTTTTAAGGATAAATGGAATAACTTCTCATTCTGATTGATACTATTAAAACTTGTTCCTGTGTTCTTCTAGTTAAGACCACGAACTACTGTAATTGTGCCCGTATTCTGTCTGCCACCCCTTAGGATGATTATTAAAACAGGATTTTTAATTACAAATTAAACATTTCTTCGATTCTTAAGACTGGTTTCTTTTATATCCACTGATGTTTTTACTTCGATTATTTTGTTGGAATTATTTTTATCAGGGCAATTTTAATTATGGACTTTTTTAAAATTTTTGTAGGCGATGATGAAGAGGCGACTTTTATTTTATTTCAATTTAATCTGAATTCTTCTTCTTCTTTTTCTTCTTGGGGAATAGAGTTGCTGGGCTATTTTACTATTGTGCTAAAATATGAGTATCATTTAGTGGATCTAGTGAAGACAATGGGGTAAATAACTTAAATATGTTGGGCAGATGATTGGATTCTATTAGTGAGAACATTGCAAATGATATTGATAATGGTAATATATTGAAGGGGTGTTTTTGATAGGGGCAATTTATGAATCGCTTTTTAAAGAAAAGTCGCGATTGGCAGGAGTGGGTCGTTGAAAGGCATTTCAATTTTAACGTTGACTCGGGAAAACATTTCGGTTGTCTGTAGCATAATGTAGGGTTGTCGTTTCGTGTCTAAGATTTTATCCGGTCGCGATCTAAAGATAAGTTGTATAATCGACATTCAAGTCTTGTTAATTCTAGGTCGTGCCATATATATCTCCAATGAATATGTCATGCTATCAGTAGTGTCTGAGAATGAACTCGTCAGAAAAAAAATGCTTTAAACTTCGAAAATAAAATTAATCAAGAGAATCCTTTAAATAATTGGGCCACTAAAGTGCTTTTTGAAGTTTCTTAGATTAACAAGCTGAAAATGGTAACAATGCGTAGAATATCAAGAGCATTATAGAAATATTGCATAGTGGTCCGAAGCGAAGATACACCTCAAGCTCGAGTAGGTTAAGCTGAAATTTTTATATTAATAAAAAGTTAGCAAGTGCAAGTAACGAATCTGCAATTGAATTTAAATAAAATGTTTAACTTCTATGATGTGAAATATTAATTTATTAAATGATTATCTAAATTAGTCAAAATTCATCTAATCGGACAGTCTAGGCACTTTTCGCCTACATCTGACGCTGATAGCGGTAAGCAGCATTTCATAAGGACACAGACAGACTTTATAGTAGTCACCAGCATCACGCTATATGTCCAAAGAATCATTAGGAGAGCTCTAATAATAAATTACTCAAGTTCTTTCGTCTTCCAAACTTATACCCCTGATCCAAATTTTTCCCCCACCCAACGATCTTTCTATTGAAAGAACGAACAACAAAACGCTTTAAACGTGGCGAGAATAGTTAATGTAAGCTAACTTACTAAATATTAACGAATCAGTATTGTCTGCATTAATTGGAATTCAATGCAATTTTACAACAATAAAAATAGATTCGAAAGAAGGTCTTAGAAATTTTTTCAATTGTTCTATAGACCATTGTTGCGGCAAGACTTGTTTCATATGGGTCACAATAATAAAATGGCGTCGCTTTTACATCTTATCGGCGCGGTCCATCGCTCCTAGGGGCCGCGCCTGCCTCCGCGCCCGCGATGCCCGCCGCCGCGCCCGCGTGCGGCCCGCGGCGCTGCCTGTCGCAGATGCGGCCCGCGCAGGGGCGCGGGCGGCGGCGTCGACGCGGGCCACGCCGACCTCGCGCCAGACGCCTCTGCGCGGATACTCGGCGCGCCCGCCGCCGCCCGGCCGCTACCCCTGCGCGCCGCCCACGCCGCCCCCGCGCCGCCCCGGCCTCGGACGCGGACCGCTCTGCCGACGATGCGGTGCGCGACACGCCACGCCCCCTCCGCAACACGCGCTCGCGATGCGACGTCAAAACCTTTGTGCTTCTATAAAAATATCGATGTATTAACTTCGATGTATTGAATTGTCTAGGCTATCCGGGACGAGCCGCGTCTTTGCCGGGGTACCGAGAGCGGTAGCTCAATGCGTCAACTGATGTTACTGCAGCGCCTCTGACCGGGCTGCCCTAGATTCGAGTCCTGACTGCGGCAGGATTTTCGACACTACCTTTTCAGTGAGGTCGAATTAAGTCGCTATCTGGAGGAGAATTATAGCGGCCGACTGCTCTGATCGGTAGTTTTCCGTTTCTCCGATCAACACCAGGCAAATGCGGAACAGTACCCTCACAAACGGACCGCGCGACTTCCTTCCTCTTCCTTGCGCATCTTTCCTTCCTCTCTCTCTCTTCTCTCTCTTCTCTCTCCACACACACACACACACACCTTACCTAACATGCTACCTACTCATGTTCCGGGACGGTGGTCGGGAGCTTAGAGCTTGTCCCGACTGGGGCGATGCCCCGCTGGTGGGAGAGACCTGATAAGGAAACCCGCTAGCCGACGGTAGGTCGGCGCTGGGTCTGGCCATCGAGCGGGGGAAGATCATCGCCATCTCCCGAGGAAAAAAACACGCATTGCACTTACGGGACTAATGACCTAAGCTATTGACGTGCCCGGAATCACCAACCAATCAACCAATATGCTGGGATGGCTTACATTTCGGCCAACATATTATGTCCTTCCTCAGGGCGTAATGCTGAGCGCACTGACATGTTGGCCGAAAAGTCAACCACCGCGAAAGAAACACGACTCGTTCTGGATAGTCTAGATAATACAAACTCCAGCCCCAGAAACCTATTCAGTCATCATAGTGCTAATTGCACTGTTTCAGATTACATAAAATTAATTCGATTGTATTATTTTTCTTAAAAAATTACACAATTGTTTTTTTTAGAATATCTCTCGCGCCGTTAATATGCACATTTCCAGCAATACATAAACATTATTGCATTTGTGAGTAAAAGTACTTCAAATGACTTCAAATGAAGTTTTTTGAAAACACAAAAGACTCGAGAGCTTTAAATTTCGCATTTACACTAGACCTTAAAATTTTTTTTTCTTAAAAATGACTCGGATTTTTTAATGGAAATTTCCATACAGGATGAGGTTTTAGTCTTCTTTAAGATTTTAAAATAATTTTTCGAATCTCCCATTAGGCAACCGATAAATTGAGAAAACTTCAAAAAATAATTTTGGGGGTATAATGGCAGCTGACAAGAGAATGGGGCAAAACCGTATGCTAACCCACACCCAGGAAATTAGAAAACTTGACTAGAAGAAAGACTACGAGAAAGTCTGTGCCACAACTAGTTCTGTAGTACCACTAGTTTTCATGTTACAACTAATGATCAATCACAAAAGCAGTTATTGTTGCCATTACAGCTTTCTTTTCAAAACATAATTTTAATATTTGTCATTTTCTAGGTTCCATCAAGTTTCTTTAGATGTTAATACGTATTAGTAGAAGAAGATTAGGAATGAATAAAGAAAAAAACGTCGTTGTTATTTTTCGTGATTAATCTCTTGACAGGTAAGACGGTGTATTACGCAGAAAGAATCTTGGCGTCTGGAGGCGTGTTCCACACCTCCTGCTTCTCGTGCCGAGCATGCCGGAAACCGTTGGAGGTCATCACCATGTACGAAGGTCGAGGAGAAGTCTTCTGCAAACGTACGTGTAGTTCCGGCGTTTCAAATCTGTTGGTAGTCCCTTTATTTCTAGAAATCTTTCAACTTTTGATATTGCTTTGGCCCGCTTACTCCACATTCTAACTCGTCACTTCCCAGATTTTGATCTGCCTCTACTCTACTTTCTCAACTTCTCTCTTTTGCGTCTATCATTTAATAATAATAATAATAATAATATATAATAATAATAATCAATATATAGATATTATTATTAGTTATTATTAATGTATTAATATATTATTATTTCGTTCCTACAATTCTTTTCTGATTTTATTACCAGCCTCCCTGTTTCCGTTAAAGAATTTGATCTATCTACAACAGCCCAATTAATTTCCAAACTTTCCAATACATTTTTCCAAACCTTACCGTCTTCTCCAGCCACAAGTAATTTCTGACTTGGAAAATCCTACGCCCAAAGGAGAATTCAATCCAAATTTTTAAGGATAAATTCAGATCACCCTTTCTTCGTCTAATCTAATGGAATTAATTCCTAACCCTCTACCATTCCTCCAAATTACCCCTACCACATTATACGTAAATTGAAATTGATGACTCAGGATAAATTCAGATCACCTTTAATTTGTGCACACTCTCACCAACGAGTGCACATTAAGAGCATTATTACTAATATCAGAACAATCTTGTCAAGCGCTAATCTGCTACGTAAGAAAATTCTTCAATAATAAAAAAACTTTCCGTTAGCACTCGCATGTTCTGGTAAAGCAGCTAAGTGGGTTAGTTTACCATTATTGTGAACAATCCGTCCGATTGTGAGAGAAAACTGTGTCCTCAATGACTGGCAGCGTGCGGGATGCAGCGGTTCGGGCCCGTGGGCTATGGCTACGGACGGGGCCCTGGCGCGCTGCAGACCCTTCGGTGACACCAAGCGAGCACGTCTTGGGCACCACGCGCCTCTCCGGCGGCAGAGCTCCTCCGCGAGAAGACTGCCAAACTATTTACTTTCCTAATAAACGATTTTGATTACATATCGACCATTTGTTTGTAAATATGTGATTTTTTAAATTTAAAACTCTTATTTATCACCTGACATAAGTTTTTCTACTTGATCATGATGTGGGTTTGGAACAGTCAAACTGTCTTTCGAAAAAGTACTGAAAAGCCGTTTCGGATTTTTTTATTCTACTCAGATTCTCTGTTCGAAGATGTGCTGTTTGGAGGCAGGCTCGCCATTCGAATCGATTTTTCAAATTACGATCCCTGGCTGCACTCCACATGATGCACACCGGAAGCTTACTTCATTATCAGGTGTTCATCCTGATAATGGCTGTTCATTTCGTCGCGAGTGATTTGAAGTTGATATTCACTTTAACTTAAAATGAAGTTCATTCGGTAAACAACTTCCATTAAAGCGGCGCGGTGGCCCAGATCGCTAAGGCAGTAGTCTCGTAGTGATCTCGGTCGCGGGTTCGAGTCCCGCCTCGGGTATGGTTGTGTTTGTCCTTTCACCCCTTTTCATCACCATATCGTTTCATCTTCACAGTTACCATAACGTTAGCTCCAATAGTGGTCGCTAATGACCTAGATGTTGCTGCGACCTTAAATAACAAAAAAAAACTTCCATTAAATATGAATAAAATGATTTATAATTTTAGTATTCTCTATTATCACAAACAATGCGACACTGCTTACGACACGACTGTCGTCATGCTTACCAAGCCCTAAGGAAGGCGCCAACCGGCATTATACATTTGTTTTTCTTGTGCAGCATTATGGAACAGAAACTTTTTTTAATATCAAAGAAAAGTAAGAACTGTTGTACGGTGCATATATTGCCCCATGTTATTGCAGTATTCGTGAACACGTTTTTTAAAAAAATATTTAATTTATTGCTTTGTTCAATGAGACTATTATTTTCTAACGTGTGCGTGCTCGTTTTTGGAAAACCATTTTGTGTGATTTTGTTCAGCAGCATTTGTGTTGGTGTAGGCCACTAGTTTTCTTTGAACTCATTAAATAATGTGTTTACATGTTTTTGATCATCGTAATAAAAAAGCGATTTTCAGTAAAAATTGTTTTTGGCTATGAAGTGAGTCCTCCCGTTCTATGTTCATTAATAATTAATCTTATTCTCTTTCCATTGCCCCACTGCTCAGTCTTTTTGCACTTGCACTGCACTGCACTTGCACTGTCCTAACAGGTTTTTTTACTTCAACATGTTCTTCTAGCTTCTTCTGTTTAATTTCACGCAACGAATTCTTTCCTTGAACTCTTTCCTAGCACCAATGTTTGAGACATTGCCTTGCGTTTTGCACATTTTTTTCTCTGCCGCTCGTCATCTCCTTTTACCTTTCAGTCTTCTTCCCTGCTTATTCGTACCAGTCAGGCGTTTCAAAAGCCGCCTTGCCAACCGACGTTCCTTCTACAAGCCCTCAAACGGCTCTTATTGTTGATTGACACGTCTTTGGGTGTCTAACTCCTCTGCATTAATTTATTTCCGCCTATTAAGGGAGATTAAATTCTGCTTCCCTCCTGTTTGTGCTGTGGGCCGTGTGCCTCCGCGGCGGGGAGGAGCCGAGCCGAGCGGCGCGGCGCAGGGCGTGGCGTGGCGGGGCGGGGCGGCCGGCGGCGCAAAGGAGTGGCCGTAGCGGGGGGTGGGGTGGGAAGGGCGAAGCGGGGCGCGGCTTCAAAGGCAGCCCGCGCACTTCGCTTTGCGAGGTGATTGGCACGGCCGGCGCCGCAAGCTAACCTTTGAGAGAGGCTCGCGTTCTCGGCCGCCGCGCCGGCGCCACCGCCGCCGCCGCCGCTGGAAAAGGGTCCAGCGACACCAACCTTCCGGCTCAGGGCGGAGGGATTTTTAGCTAAGGACTTTTTTGACGCGCCTCTGCGCCCTCAAAGGGCCGGTCAGATCCTCTGTGTGGCTTCGTCAAGCTCCCGGGACGTCGTTGACGTTGCCGTCTGGCGTTGATGGTAGAGCAAGCGCCGATGGACGAGGTACTGTGCTTCTTTTTTTTTAAAGAACGCTAAGGAAGCAATCTGACGAGCTTTACGTAGTAGAAAAGTAACTTCTGATTTTTGAAAATAAGATGGCAATTAATTCTATAACACTAAATGAGAAAAGTGGAATGGGCTAACAATAATACTCTATCAATATTTTATGAACTCCGCTCTTAATTTTTAGATAACCTAGTCACACTTGTCTCTCAGGTTTCTGTAATTGCAGAGTTCATCGCGTTCTGCTGACCCCAGATCAGCTGAGCCCGTAAGTGTGTTGGTGTCTAGTGTATGGTCGAATATGTGTTCCATTGGGATGTAAAGGGTAACCGGTTGTTGACTGGATAAATGTCCTGGAAAAAATCTAGGGACAACTGACCTCTGTAAATGACTGGCCCCCGACAGTTGATCTCAATTAATGATGAAGTAGTTCTTAGTTTTAGAATTTCTCATAAAAATGGAATATTGGAAAATGAAAAATGGAAATTAATTGAAAATGAATGAATATGATTGGTAAACTTTAAGAATATTATCACGATTTTACAGTGTTCTTTGTAAATGATATTTTCTTTGATTTCGACATTCGCATCCAATGGCGAATGTGGTACTCAGACAAATTATTGTTAATTTTTGGATCGTAAAAATTGCGCTTGAATAGAGTTTAAAATTTAGTAGAGATAGATGCTTTCTCCCCATAACTATATCCAAAGATGTGTGTTAGAGAGGAACGATAGGGAATACTGTTCATTCATGAGTCAATCATCTAATGATAATAAACATTTTAGGGAAATGTGAATAACGTGTTGCTCAATTGAACAATTAATTAAAAAATTATGTTTCTGGGAACCCTAATTGACTCGTCTAAACTTCAAGATTGTCTGGACTTGAACACCACGAAGGATAAAGGCAACTTCAGTGACTTCCTGGTTGTGTAATACTACGTGATGGAAACTCGTTACTATGAATGAAAATTCTTAGCTTGTAGAAGTACTTTCTGAATAAATCTTCATCTCCGAAATTTTGTTTCACCAATATTACACTTTTGCTTTCATACATGTAATTACAGTTTTTGCTGGGGCGCACTTGAAGACAGCTTTTCGTTCAAGTGAGTGCCTTATGCTATTCAAGTCAACTCAAGTAAAGTTCTGAGTTGATTACTTTCTTTAAAATTCACGAGCAGCAAGGACGTGCTTATAAGAAATGATTGTCCCCTCGGAAACCACACTGGGGACGGTGGGTGTACATGTATGTGGATGCCAGGGGTAAACAACCTTGATCATCTTGGGAATGGAGATTGATGTATTTAAAAAATCTATGTAAAACTCTTATTTGCAATTCATGAGAGAAATAATATGAAGAAATAAAAAATATTAAGTTTTAATTAATAGAACATTCATATGATATTGATTTTGTAATTTCTTTTGATTTGTTTTATTTAATTCCAAACGCATACACTGTACCTTATTGTGCGAATTTGTACTATTAATTCTTTTACCTCTCTCTTCCACCTGGTGAAGTTTTAATTAAAAATATGGCTATGGCTGCATTGTCAAATTCATGGCATAGAGGTTCTAGAGACTGGTTCTCAAACATCAAGGATTTTCCTCTCACTTGATTGAACGATTGCCGATAATATACCAACCCAAAATTCACTGCCACACCTAATTTTTACAAACCCAGCAGGGCTAGAACAATTGGCAACATTTCCAATGACGTTCTTAAATCAATGAAATATTTCGTAGATCCGTAATTACTTGAGATCTATGGTAGCGGGGCAGTGGAATATGCGATACCTAAAAGAAGTCATATAAGAAGGTATAACAATTGGAAAACTTCAACCACATGTAGAAATTAAAATCTTGCTTTTTAAAGCAAGGAATACTTCATTTTTGTTTCATCAGTTTCTGTATATCTGTTAAGTCACGTATAACATTTCTACTAGACAGAAATTTATTATTCATTTTCAATCTTCAATAAGCGAGGTTTAACAAAAGTAATATTATTAGAGTTATATTTAAAAAAATGAAATGTTCGTGTCTTTTTCGAAAACCGTAAAGTGTTATAGTGATAAAGGTATGTCATATTGCAAGTTGAGAAGAGACCAGCAATTACACCAAATGACTAAAATCCTTTGTGTAAAACACATTATTTTATAATATGCGCAACATTCCATCTAGTTTGTATTTTATCACTCAGTACGGTCAATATTATAGTCTAAAAATAATGACTAATTTAGAAGAGCCGTTGATCCCCAATTGCATATTTTTTCTAATTGTAAAAAAGTCACTTGCAACACAGTATTTTTATACTATTTTGCTAAATAGTATTTTATAAATACCATATTGATATATAAATTAAAAGATGCTCTTACTTTTTAGATGAATCTAATAAAGGTGTCGCGAGCGCAAGCGTAAGTAGCTTCGAGACCGCGACTGGAAGTTTCGAAAACCAGACGAGACCTTGGTTCGGAACTACTTGGCTGAGCGGAAGCGGAACGGGGTACCTTCCGCCCAGACAAGTAGTTACTGACTCCGGCCGGGGAAGTCTACGCTCTCAGTATCTTGGTTCGTCTTCCGGCTCTTTGGGATTTTCGATTCTAACCAAAAAGCTGCGACGTGGCCGACCATTTCCTGGATGAGAATTCTATAAGCCAGTGGGTCTGTGATGGTTTATGTGTTTTCTGCAATCAATTCCAAGTCAAAGCCGGAACATTTTCTTATACGGGTCACGGAGTTCTTGCAATCCTCCCTTTCCCGTTATACGTTTGCCAATCAATGTTAGACCTGGGCGATGAACCGTACCGTCAACCTCATACGGATCATCCTTCATGATACTAAGAAGACTCAGGAAGCTTTTGAGGATTTTCAAAAATGGAATCTATTTAATTTACCCATGAATATCAACTTCTTACGTGCAACCGCTTAAATAATTGAAGGGCTCAGTAGAACAAAAGGCCCATTGACATAGCCCGCCCACAATGATCTAGATCTGAGATATTGAGGGATTTACTAGAACTTTCATAATATAACTCAGTACACTTGTAAACTTTTAAACATAGTACTCAGACATACATGTTCATTCGGAATTTATTACTTTTGCATAATATGTTATTTAATGTTTATAGTTATTTTAATGATAATAACTCAAATTCACAAAAATATGTGATAGCCCCTTCTTCTCTTGAGTCAAATCGTGAATGCCCTAATCTGACGAAGGGCGTGGGGCTCGGAACACTTCCTGCCGGGCCAGATGCGACCTGCAGCTCGTACGCCGCCAAACCCTGAGGGCGCCAAGCTTCTGACGCCAACCCTCCTCGACGGTCATTACCAGCGGCCATTGTGGTCGGCGGTCCTCAGCGGCGCGTTCCGTTCTCTGGCGCCGACACTTTGCACGGTGGCCTGTCGCTTCCCCGGCCGCCGCCCTCGACCTCGCCGCCTCCACCTCCGTCACCTCTTTTCTCCGGATTTCTCGGACAGGCCCCTCCGCGCCTTGCACACTTTCCCGCCCCGCCCCGCCACTCCCCGACGGCGTCGCTCGGCGCCTCGTCGCGCGCCCGTCGGGTCGTCGCCGCTTTCTTTTGATCAATTAACGACCCTGAGAACCGCCCCCGCCGGCCCGCCCGTCCGCCCCGCCCCCGCCGCCGGCGGCAGGCACGCCGCCCGCGGGCCCGGCGCAGACGCTGAATACAGGAAAGAGTTTGGAAAAGTAATTTCCGAGTTTCTTTCGAACTGTCAATCATGGGGTCCGCAGGCAGCTTTCAGGCGCGACGGCTTCATAATTAAGGAAAAGAAAAGAAGGAAGAAAAAAAAAAAAAAGGTTACGTTCTGCTTGACTTTGCAAGGCGCTAAGAGGACCTGGGTGAATTGTTTAAATGCCACTTTGCGTCACCGTCTTGTGATACTTTTCACAAGATTCGAAGCTGAATTTACTAGAAGAGATGATTTTATACAAAAGCCGATGGATGGTCCCATATTTCCTTCTCGGGTCTCTTGTGTCTAACGTCTGGTTAGTATAAGCACTTCGATTTGTCTCTTGTGCTTCTTTCGCAAAATAAAGTAGTATATCTCTGAGGTGCCTTTGCAATAGTTTTCCCATGGTTCATTCTTGCATTTTATGTTAATTTACTTCAAACTGGTCTAAAATATCTCCTTCGACATTCTATTCACCTAGTGCCTAATCATTTCATGTCCTTATTTGTTCAGACTTATTATGGGATATTTTTTCGGGCAGTACTGTTATTTACTCATAATGTTAAAACCACTTCATGAAACATACTACGTTAACAGGTAAGTTTGAGGTCTGGCAGATAAGGCTATTTTGAGATGAAAATTTTATTTCGAAAGCCCATTCCGTGATGAAAAAGAGGGATCGTAAGAACTGGAACATGAATTGTGTGATCAGTGTTTCGCATTCTCGCTGCGCAGGTCGGGTGACCTCAAAATATGACGCAAGCCTAAGCTTGGCGGTTTTTTACGGCACGGTATGGTACGCATTGACGGCGATAGGGACACTGGTATTTCGTAATATTTTTGTCGCTACTAATTTTTCTGTAGTCCTCGCAATCTCAAGCTTTACAAGCAGTGCACACTATTGCGGATGATACATCTGGAATAGTACAGAATTCTTGTGCAATTCGTAAGTTCCTAAGTATTTCCTCAAGGTGACAAGCAAAAGGCGACGCCATTTCAAGCGTTAACTTTCTTTTGATCTAATGGGTCATTTCCTTAACCTACAATCGCACGACAGTGTCGGTGCGATGATCACAGACGTTTCTCAATTCAGTTTTCGTTTGTACCGCAGATTGAAGAACATTTCCACAAAAATACAGAGAAAATATGCATTCAGGCATCACGTTTTTAGTGGAAGGTGCAGTCAAAGTAGGCGGCCTTGAATAGTAAGAGACAGACATCTGAAGCTGCTGGCCAGCTAAAAAGCCGAGCTAACGGGACGACACTTGAAAAATGTCACTGTCGGATGACTTACATTTATCTAGATTTAAGGTAATTCCGTTTCGTTTAGTGTTGCGCGCAGAAGCGCCCGCAGCCGTCGCAATCCCTGATATTACTTCAAGGAGACATTTGAAAAGTATTTGAGTTTCATTGAACTGTCAATCATGGGTTCCGCAATTTCAGCCACGGCTAATTGTGTAGTTAGAAGGAAGAAAAGGATTTGCGTTTGGTGCTTTGCAGGCCTTTAGGACTGTGAATTTTCGTTCAAATACTTTGCGTCCCTAGGTCTTTGAGTTTATTTAAGATTCGAATGTTTACTAGAAGAATATATACAAAAGCATGGATGGTATATTATTGTTGAGTTTTGTGTTGTTGTTAGTATAACACTTAGATTTTCTCTTGTTTTAAATTAAAGTATATATCTTACTTAATTATTTTCATGTTCATTTTATTTTAAATGATTAATTTATCAAATCTGGTCTAAAATATACTCTTGACATTCTATTCATAGACTGTATCATATTAAATGGATGTTATTGAGACTTATTACTAATGTGATCATTTTTTTCGAACTTTTATTTACTGCTAAGGGAAAAATTGAAACATACTAGTTAAAGGTGAGTTTGATGTTGCAATAAGGCTACTTTGAGATGAAAATTCATTTCCTAAAAGCCCACCATGTATATCGTTAACTGAACATAATTGTGTGATCATGTTTGCATTCATGAAACAGTCTACCTCAAAATGAACGAACCTGCTTGGCGTTTACAGCACGGAATGACATTAGAGCATGGACCTGTACGTAAATTTTGATCTGCTACTTTTTCATTTGCAATCTGACACTCCTTTGATGATACTCTGAAAGTCAGAATAGTTGATAATGATAATTTTAAGTGAAGCAAATAATTTCAAGCGTTAATTTCTTTTGATTAATGGTTCTTTTTAATTCTAATCGCACGAAACAGTTATGCGTGATCAAGACTTCTCAGATTCAGTTCGTTTGTAACGAGATTAAACAACAAAAATACAGAGAATTGCTTTCAGGTATAGTTTGTGAAGTTGCTCCGACGGAAATCTTCAATGTATAGGATTACAGCCAATACGTACGTTACTTTAGGAGTTCGGTTTTTGAAAAAAAAAACGGAAGAGGAATTTTCATCTCAAAAATACCGTTGTCTGCTAGTCCTTTCAAGGAAGTAGAACAATAAATATGACAATATAAACTGTCGTATTGAGGCCACACGTTGCGAAACAAACATGCGTCTTCTTGTCATACAAGTCAACGCAACTTAAGTTGAGCGTTACTATCGATCTAGTGGCAAAGAACATACAATTTCTAATAGAAGATGTCAAGAGAACACGTAACGTTAGAATGAGCCAATGACAAACTGATGATATCTGACTGCCTGTAAAATTCATTCGTGTAGCCGGACAGACCAGAAGTGGTCGCGTCTCGCTGCTGCCGCGACAGAGGATTTTGTGGTGGATGCATGTACGAGCGAATACCATTATATATGGCGAATTGGCGAGTCAAAGCTAACATAAAGAGGTAAATATAGTAATATAAGATATTTAAATTATATGCGAAGAAAGACGATAAAGTGATTTCCAACCGAGTGCATATAAAACGGGTTGTGGCACGTTCTTCGTAACAAGTGTTAATGAAGAGTCTTTCTTTTCTTACAATTTTTATTGTTAGACAGTAGACTTAATTAGAACCATCATTAACTTTTCTATGGGCGGAATACAATTAGAAAGTGTAGAGTGGAGGAGTGCACATGAGATGCTGGACACGTGTACACACATTGGACGGCTTTAGAATAGCACGTTCACCCTTTTAATTTTTTAAAGCCTCCATAATTTTTCATTTAACTCAGATAGTTTGTAAAACGAGTATAAAGTTCCCGTGCATTCCGAAAATCTTGCTCTATCGTGCGAGTTGCCATTTGGCACTCCACATCCCTCTTACAGAGAGGTGAGTAGAAAATTTATATTTAGCTCCTCCTCCTCCTCCTTTCCTTCTTCTTCTTCTTCTTCTTCTTCTTCTTCTTCTTGGTGATATTCAGGTGCTCTGTACTGTTAATGTGTAATTAAGTACACAGAGGGGAAAACGTAACTAGGGGTTATAACTGAACTTGTGACACAGTGTATTACTGTAAACAATAATTTTATTATCTTACCACGTGATAAACTTTGAAACTCCATAGTCCATCATGAGGCAAAGTACGTAGTACGGAAAAGTTTTGCATCCTGCAGCGACGTGCTTCGTATTTGGTAGTTTTCTAGACGTCTTCTTCCGCCGCGGGGCCGCGCCGACTGTAACGAAATTCCCCGTTTCATCACATGATGTGCCCCGTAAACTCTTAAACTGGGTGGATTATTGCTATTCCTTATAAGTGAATCCCTGTGGACGTGGTCCCATATTGGCGGAATAGGGTAACAGCTGACTGCACCTGGGCAGCGCGAGCTTTATCTTGGAGTCGCGTTTTCAACGCAGTCTAGGTCATCTGCCGCAAATGTATTAATCTATTGAATTAGAACTTGTACGTCGCGGGTTGCGGCTTCAGGAGTTCTTTCATTGCTTTGTCCGTAATCCATCAAAGTTTCTTCTTGTGCGTATTAAAAATAACATTGGTATGAAAAATAAAATTAGTTCTACTTTAGTTGAAACATTCTTTTGTAACAGCATTTATTTAGTAATTCTCCACAAACTAGAGATAGTGTAATGAATCCATCGAGAAAGTACACAAATTTGTTAGAACATACAGTCCGCACTAATAAAATATAGCATATTTATTTCGATCCTATGTATGTACAGAAAGTCTAATTTTTCTCACTCCAAATGTGTGGGCCTTCTAGTAACGGGCACGGATATGCAATCACACATTCAGAACTCTTCAGGCCAACTGATTGTCTCAAATATTAAAGCTGAATGTGAACATTAGGTACCTTCAGAAATCTGATATTTTAAGATTTATGTTTTATAGTAGTGATAATTTGTGCATTATTCTCGTCATTTATTATTTACTAACTGAAGTTACTCCCACATTGCCCCGTATTTAAACCCCTTCAAGCCCAGCCTCGCTCCACCCCTCTTCGCTCTTTTCCTCCCCGCCTCTCCAACCTTCCCGCATTCCGCCCCGCCACCGCCCCACTCCACACGCTCCCTTTGGCTCAATCCACCCCGCCCTATCGTCTCCATTCTCCCCCGCTCTAACCCTCTCCTTCGTAACTTATTTTCTTTCTGACCTTCAGTTTTTGGTCCCTAATTGAGCTATCGATATGAACCAAAATGCATTATTGGAAAATTTTATGAATTTTTAGAAACTTTTAATACACTTTGGTGTATTGCTCATGTGTATCATTTTATAATAGAACGACAAGGAAATAAATTCCCTCGCTATTTTCGAAATATGCTCGAATACAGGTCTTAAATTCTGCTTTATGGGGGTGGGAAATGGATGTGACTGTTGTCACAAAAACTCACGGGCCTTTGCAGTTATTTTTATCTTGTTTTGAAAGGTAAATGTACGAAATTTCATTAACACCACAATAAAACTATACTTTGTATGAAAAATGTCTAATTTATGTAATAGAAAATAATAATCTAAAACGTATTCTAAATTTTGCGCGGAAAACAATTTCTTTCAATGAAAATCTCGTCTAAATCCGTTCAGCAGTTTTCCGAATGAGCTCGACGACACAAAGAGACAAAAATTTGAAGAGGAATTGAATGTTTTCTATATAATGTAAATAACTACATCAGCTTTTAAAAAGTTTTTTGAAATATCGAGAAACGCTACAATTTTATAACAATTTCATATAACATTCTCGTGTAACTGATATTTATAAAATATACATGTATAAAATCGTGTATATTTATCACGTAGAATATAACATATAATATGTTTACAATAGCCTCCAATATTCAAAATGTTGATGTGAAGTCAAATAAATTAAATAAAAATGAATGACCGGAATATTGTCAATGCAACTTCAAGGGATCAGAACATATTATTTTTATAATCATCGTCGTATTATTAACATGTCAAAACCCCTTGGGTTCTAATTTTTTAACACATTCACTCCATTTGCTTCATTCATGTGTCTCATTAGTGGCAGGTTTACGAAAGTGAATTTTGGATATCATTAAATGAGTGAAGTCCGTTTTCACCTATTATTTGATGGTTCTTACATTAAATTTGTTCATATTTTTACCTCATCTATAGTTATTCTTTTAATGAAATGAAAAAAATTAATGTTTTTTAAAATTTCAATTAAATACTTATTACTGAAGATGTGTAGAAAATTATAAAAAAATCGAAAGTAATAAATTATTTTCATCTTAATAATATTGCTCTATTGATGGAAATTATAATACTGATGAGTAATAATTTGTGAAAACAATGTTATCCCAAAATGAATATTCTATTCTCAGCAATGAACTATGAAGAAATAATAACGAATATTGAATAGCAGGTTTCTCTTTCATTTCAAGATTTCGGATCTTGTGAATGAGTATTCAACCAAATTCTGTAAACGGAACAATATTAGGATTACTGCGCTTCAGATATTGAAGTTTATGTATTCATATTGTTCACGTAATGAAATTTATTGATGAATTTTGTTTCATTATAATTTTCATACATGAAATTCTATCGATTCAACTCATTCATAAGATACGCCTTTCTGATTTTTTTTGTTCACGGTGGTGGGATCCTGAGTAAATTTGAGGCAGAGTATGCGATTTCTGGTGACAGTGCGTCAAACTGACACCGATGTAAATTTATTGCAGTTTCGCTTGCGGGGGAACCTCAATTCAGTGACACACAGAATGTGAAGTCAGATCAAAATTTCGGATCTTTTCCAATATACCTATACCAGTTCACTAGTCAAAGGATTCGGCACTTTGATTCTTAGAACGGAAAATGCGTTGGTTTATTTATTTTACGTCAAACACGGTTAAAAACTTGTGTGACGTGCTATGGGGAGAAGTGAATTCTGTGCGTCTTTTCAAAATTCTGTGATCCCTACCCTAAGCCATATACAACTTGAATTTTGAATACAGAAAAAGGAGCGTTTTTTGCCATTATTGTTAACAAAAGTATTCGCCCCGATGTAATAAAATCCATTTTCAAGGGTAAATCAGCAATAAATTTGGGCTATTGTCTGTCATCTTGTCCTTCGTCAAGGAATAATACTTCCTGTGGCGACAACATGGGGAACGATAATTTGAATAAATACATTTCCCACTGAATTCTAGAAGACGTGCACGCAAATGAAGTTACATTCATGGTAGTTTGTCGAGTGTGAAAATGAGTCCCTCGCGGCGTGACGCGTCGCTACGCCGTTGTAAGTTGCGAACGACACTCTGGCGTTCGGTTCTCGTGTTAACATAAAACATCCTTGGGTTCTGCCCAACGCATTTTATGAGAATACTCTCCTTAAAAATCATGTATCTTTTCCGTTTTAAGAATCAAGGGAACCGAATCCTTCGGCTAGTGAACTGGTATACGTATAACGAGAAAGATCCATTTTTTTATAAAATCATACGATATTTTTGGGCTTACTTTGGCAATCAAAGTTCGCGACCATGAAAACACATGTAATTTTTTTCTCATGAAATTTATGTTGTTTTACAAATTTTTAGTTGCATTGTTTTTAAAATTATAAAAATGTTTAGAATAATCAGGAAAGGAACCCTGAAAAACATATTTATAGCTAGATTAAAACTATTCTGCAAATTCGAGCGGCGAAACGATATCGGTAAAATATGGTTGTGACTGAAAAATATTAAGTGCCATGCTCTACAAAGCATTACTACTTCTTCAATTCCAGCTTTTCGAATCCTTGCAAGCCAAATTTTAGATTAAAGGTTAATATTCCTAATAAAATGTCAAAAATTTGAATTCAATTTATTATGACTCATTTCAAGAAATAGAAATAAAAGAATGTTTACATGGAATGAAGTTACCAAATATTTTAAATTATTGACATGTGTTCCCTATAAATGTATTTAAAAAGACAAAAACAAATATGATGTTGAAAAAAGCCTTTATGTTTGCTTTATGTCGGGTATAATAAGACGCTCTGATATTTTACCAAAGGGTTTTCGAGCCTGTAATATAATAAATTTATTTTCTTATTAAATATTTCAAGAAAAAGGACTTTTCTAATTTAAATTGTTTTGCATTAAGAATGCATGTTCCATGTGGAAATTTGAGACTGTCTTTCTCATGATTCAAATGCTACAAAATCGTTCTGACGTCCGTCAGACGAAAAGGATTGCATACGAACAGAGATTGCGGTAAGTTTCAGTCCACAATAATAAAGATTTACTGACTATATATTACTTAACAGCGTGTAACAGTATGTCCTTTCAGTAACATGGATTTCTCTTATTTATGGATGGCGCAAGCTTTGCAAGCGTGAATGTGAAACCATTTTTGAAAATTTACTCATTCCTCTCGTTCAGGTGAAGTTCTTTATTAATTGACATTTTCCTAACGGAATAAACGAAACCACATCTCCAGACTACGCGACGCACAGTGTACATGACAACGAGGGCATAAGAGATCATCCCACAAAGTAAGCAACACATTGATTTTTATTGCACCAATCCCGACTCCCAGCATCGACTTCCATCGTCGATATTTTAAAATCGAGGGCTGGCCCGGAAACACGTCGCGGCGCGCTCTCGATATCCAATACTTCTTACCATTTATTCCGCTCTCGGAGCGGCGTCTGGCGTTGCAATTTTATTTTCCTCTCCACTCTTTCGCTCGCGCAGGACTCTCTCGCACCCCATTTCTAATCCCGCCCGCCCCTGCCGCCTCCCGACCCGCGCCTCCCGGCTGTCCTCCCCTGACGCCCCTCGCTCCCTTCCGCCCTCTATTAATCTGTTGGCGGGTTTCTCGCTGTCTCCGTCTTGCGCCGACAGAGCGCAGCTCGGCGGCGACGGCAGCAGCGGCGGCGGCAGGGGCATGTATATAGCCCCCAGTAGATTCGTTCGTCACAAGCAGCTGTTGTGAGTTGATATATTCAGAATGCCGCTGTAATAAATGTATAAATCACCGGAGATAATCTACTGGATCCGCTGCCTCCGCCGCAGCCTTGTGCGTCGGCGGAGGCGGCGCTGCGAGGCAGCCTGTGGGCTCCGTGCCCCGTCCCTTCTCACCCGCGTCAGCCCCGCCCTTCTCTTTCCGCGACCCCGCCCTTTCCCGGCGCTTTTCTCCGCCTCTCCGAGTCTCTCCCCTCCGCTCCGCCCCGCCCCGCCTCCGCCCGCCCTTCCAAGAATGTATACATCGCCTCGTCCCACGCCGCCGGGCTCGGGAGCTGCGCAATTTACACGCCACTCAATTTATGCGCGTTTCGTTTCTGCTGTTGCCCGAAATCAGGTTTTTTGACGTTTATAGAATTCAGCATCTTGGAGGAAACATGGTAATAAATGGAACTTACTCCTTGATGTTTACGAGTGGGGAATTTGGACTGCTTGTCAATTCATTGTTATATTATGGGTAAAGAATTTTTTTACATATCTAAGTAAAATTGTTTCTGAGTTTGTGAAAACTGCGTGTTTCGGTTTTTGATTTAGATTTTGATGTATATGATCTTCGGCATACTAAGATGATTGATCTGCCTACGACTATGATTGAACTGAATAGAATATGATTGAATAGGGAGTTCTTGCACAGCACAGCGCAGCATAGAGCAATCGACCACTATGTTTTGAGCATCTGCGCATGCACAACTGGAACTGTGGATGCGCAAAGGCTTGAAATTGCTGTCGATTGCTTCAAAAAGTTCCTCATAATTCACTGTTGCCATGAGGAAAAATGTGAATATCTCTATTCATGATCTCCTTCTAATTATGCATCATAATACAGTGTTCAGGGAGGAAACAACGAAACTTCGAAAATAAACTCTTAAGACTATATTTCCTGAAGGAGCTTTTTGTCTAATAAAATCCTCGGATATTTTTAATGGCTAAGCCACAATAAGCACTCAAAACTCTATACAAAAAATTGCATTTTAGAAACATATAAACACTTCAGAAACATGTAAATAGTTTATTATTTATAAAAGAAATCAATATATTTATTCGCAAAGAAAAATTAACACAAATAAAAACCCAATTTTTTGTAAATAATAAACATTTAATGATTTCGATTATCTATATGTGCAATGATGCACAAATGCAAATTTTGATATAATGTTTTTCCAAACCAGCTCTTCAGTGCTTTTTGCGATTCCGCCATTCGAAAGATCGAAGGATTTTATTAGACAAAGTACGCTTAAAATTGACTTAGGAGCTTATTTTCGAAGTTAAGTTTTTCCTCCCTAGATACCTTGTATAATGTAATTAAAAATGTTGAAAAAAATATTGCCTCTCGTAAATCAAATAATTTCAAACCTTTGAAAATATGTGCTAGTTACCATCAAATGCCCTGATCCAGAGCAGAAGTTTTCCAAGCAGACTTTTCACTACTGACTTCGTGAACCCTCCAGTAATATTGTCAATGTAATATCACAAAAAATATTCCACCTTATGATCATTATTAGAAGTAGAGCTAATGGTAATATTTCTTGCGTCACAAGATGTGTATTAGAAATAATTGCAGAATTTACCTCGTCCCATCCACCTTATTTTTTTCTGCAACGTAAGACAGGGCGTCGTTGTCACCTCCTCGCATTTAACAGGGAATCATATCCAACATTACCATTTGTATTCGGTTTTCTTTCCAGATTATTCCAGGTCCCACTTTACTATAACCATAGGTAATAAGTTATAATTGTAACAATAGTATAAAAAATAAACTTAAATAATTTAAAATGTATTGCAATATATCACTGTATAATAATGTAAAGATTGCCCACCTCACTCCACGTTTTTCTGACATTCACTCCCTTTGGTACTTCTCACTCCCCTACAAAATTTCAAATCTTCAGAGATTCATTTTTTCTTCCAGTCCATCTTTACCTCTCTGTCCCACACATCGCCTCATCTGGAAATGAGCAGCTGTGGTCCTCCTTTTCCAAAACAAGTGCTCCAAGTGCTCCCATTGCCTCGACTCCCTTCACCGTAATCCGCTCGGACATTTTGTCTCAATTTTCTGATGACATCTCCAGATTTGCTTACACCCAATCATCTCACAAAGCCCAGCTCTTCCTCACTTTGACCGTCCCCTTTTCGCCGCTCGTCCACTACTCCCGATCACTAGAATCCCCCTATCCCTGCTGTCCCCGCCCCACCCCTTCCCTGCCCGCACGCACCCGCGGCCTCTCTGCCGCCTCCCCCGCCCCCGCCTGCCGCGTAGCCGCCCGCCACTTGTCTCGCAATTTCGAATAAACAAATAGCGGCACACACGACCGCGCGCGCGTGCGTGCGCACGCGTATCGAATCCAATCTCTGGTTGTGACGGGACGCCATATTAACTGATAGAAGCCGGCTGCATTTTAAAAGCCCTCCGGCGCCCGCCTGCGACGCTGCAGCGCGGTCGGCTGGGGGTGGAGCCGGGGCCGGGGTGGGGTGGGGTGCGCCCCCTAGACATTGTTTCCTCCTTGCGTCTGATCTCTCTCCGGATGCGACACAGATCAAAGGACATCCCGATACAGCAAGATGCGGCGCCTTCGAGGAAGGTTGTGTATTTCCGGGAACCGTATTTGGTGAAGATATAGCAGATGAAAAAGCAAATATCAAAAGCAATAGCACCATATGTAGAGTCTCAGATTCACACAGAAATGCGTTTCGTCTTCATGTATGCAATGATATTCTTGTCATATTTTGCTAAAGCATAAGAAATAAAATTTGTATCGCATTACTAGCTTATTTGATGAATTATGTTTAATTAGCTTTTCCGAATGATCAATTGTTCATCTATTACTTTTGACAAAATATTAACTGAGATTTTAGAAAGAAACCGATGTAAACACACATGTCAGAAATACATTGAAGTTACAATTTCTCATTATTAAAATTTCCTGATCAATCGTTTCTATGTATAATCGAATTCATATTAACTAAGAAGTTTCAATGCCTACAATCCTTACGTCATCATAAAAGTCAATAAATTTGCAAAAATAAAATGGTTTAAGGGTTTTCCGTTGAATTAATTAAAGAGATCCCATCATCTATTTTATAAATTTACAGAACGATTATGAAAACACCGAAGATAAACTGTGATGTGTCCCGAAAAGGACAAGATTACTACAGAAATATATTGGGGAATCATTACTGATATTTTAACTTATTACTACACATATTTGAAGGAATGAGGCAGTAACAAGATTATCCACACCATCCACAACTAATCACCAGCTACGTACTATATGTAATTGTGATATCTTATTTTGGTGGAGTGTGGTGTATATTTTCTTACTAAATGTGTCTTACATTTATGAAAAGATTAGGACAGAAACAAGATGAGCCACACTGAAAACAAAATCGAGATGTTAATATTTACCAACACAGAAACTGTGGTTGATGTGGCTTAGCTTGTTAAACCGCTAAGCCCTTCAAATGTATTTAAGATTTCTTTGGACTGATTAAAGCATCACAAAAATACGACTGAAATAATTATTATCAAGCGAAAAAACAACTGTCCTTGAATATTAAAACTCAGAGTACCGCGCAAATGTCAACGGACGTGAGAGAAAAGTGGTTTGCAATGACCGTGGGCGTGCTCTCGATGCCTAAATCTATGTCGAACTCCGTAACGCCAGGATGACGAGGGGGTGATCCGACAAGCAAGAACATCATTCGCCCATCAAGATCGCCCATTTCAGGAAGCCAGACAGTTGCTCATCGTCACACAAACGACGCTGGGCACTGGGAGAGAGAGACGAAGGATGAGCGGGACGGGGGCCCACAGCCAATCGGCGCCAATGGGGGCGCAAAGAGCCAGGAGACAGAGGCAGAGAGATCTGGCGGGAAGGCGCAGAAAGATAAAGCGCGAGGAAGGTGGAATATTTCAAATAATAAAAAAATAATATCCAAGAAAGGAATATCACAAAAGAAAAGAAAAAAAATATCAGGTTTATTTGCGAAGGAGCGAGGAATGCTAAACGCCGAGGCAACATTGGCAGAGGCGTAGGTGGAGGCGGTGGTAGGGGAAGTGAGCGGCAGGATCACGTAGTACGCCTTCACACCTTCTGCACTACCTCTGTGACTGCTTGCTGCCTCTCCCTCCCATGTTCTCCGTTACCACCGCAGTATTCATCTCTATCTTCAATCTCCACCTTCACCTCCACTAAAACCTCGCCGACCGCCTGTCAGGGTTCCTTACCTTGAAAGGTCCTTCCTTCTCTTCGCCCTCAGCGAATATGGAACTGTCTTTGCCATCTCTACCCCTCCATATAAAGTGAACAGTTGGCGCCGTTCCTGTGTGAGGCCTGCTTTCATTATCAAAACCAATTGCGGCGTTATCATCACAGCTCTCTCACCTCCTTTAGAACATCCGTAGCTGTGTCATCCATCTCCAGCGTCATCACTTCTACCGCCGCACGAGGAAGAGATTTCCCCCATGCCCAAAGCGATCTTCTCTTCGCTTTCTATGTTCTCATATCCTCCGTCACCTCCGCCAGCATCATTACTTCCGCGTCCTTCATCTCCTCCTCCACCGTTTACTCCACGCCTCCAACGCGCCGCTACCACCGATCGCCACCTACTCCACACCACGTCCTGCGGCGGCCCCACCCCCGCCACCACAACCCCACTCGCCCCCCCCCGCTTCGGGCGCGCGCCAGCGGTGGCGCGGCGTCAGCTTCGGAGGCGGGGGCGTGGAAAGGGGGCGGGGCGCGGCGAGGGCTGCGCGCGGAGGAGCGAAGCACGAGGGAGAGCGCCTCGCCCCCGCCCCCGCCGTCTCCTCCGCCTCCCCCGCCACCTCCGCCGCCGCCACCGCCGTTCGCTGGCTCGAGAGGGAGGTTAGCTTATGACGGTAACAGCTGGCTGGCGCCAAAAAACCCAACCGACGTTTAATATCCTGAGTAACTCAATTATGGGAGCCATCAAGAAGGATTTGTCGTCGTTCCATATGATCCATTGATGGCAATAAGGCAGCAAATATTGCTCCACTCCACGGCGCGGCTGCGGGGCGATGGGCCTTTTCTTCGCTCCCCGCGCCGCGCCGCGCGCGCACCGCTATGGAGGCGCTCGCGCGGGAAGGCCCCGCGCCTGGGCCCTGCGGAACCCCGTAGATGCATTAATCGCGAGCGCTCATTGAAAATGTCTGAATTTAGGTTGATCGCTTTGGCAACAGCTGAGTTAAAACCATCTTTTAATCACACGTATTTTTTAATGTGTATTTATCTTTTATATAGTTTAATCTTAAGTTAATAGTTCATATTTAGAATTTGAAAAAAGTTATTCGAATATTGAGTGGACTAAACAGGAACTTACTCAAAAATAAAATTTCGTAAAATTCGAGCTAGAAATAATTAATGAAGCACGTGAAGACAAATATTGAAGTTGAGACTCTGTTAGGTGAACAATATAGTTTCAAGGATAAGAAGTTGTTGCTTTGAACATACATAAATACGTACATTTACATTTTTTATTACATTATGTAAATTGTGGAAGTATTAACTTATGGAAATGAAGTTCTGTTTTAGGTGGCGCAGAGAATCAATTAATGTCAGTGCAGTGCCTCCGTACGAGAAAACCTTCGGTTCGAGTCCCGATCGTGGCAGCATTTTTGACACAAGCCATAGGTAGGTCGAATTCATCAGCTGTATCAACACCAGGCGACTGCAAGAGTAGTACCGTAAGAAACGGGCCACGAACTGCGCGCGATCTTTCCTTCCTCTTCCCTGCCATATCCTCTCTCTTACACATACTTTCACTTACATGCACTACAGTACCATCCATACCGGGAGCTTAGAGCTTGTCCTGACTGGAGCGGTACCCCCTGGTAGGAGATACCTGGTTAGGGAAAACCCCGCTAGCCGATGAGTAACTCGGTGCCGAATTCCACTGTACAGCGGGGGAAGATCAGCACCACCTCACGCCATAAAACATGCACCACACGTACGGGAATAGCAATTGACGCATCCGGAATCACTGTTATGAAGAAATGAATCATGTGCTAACGAAACATAAATAAATGCTTTTTATAATTTTGATAATATTTTTCCCTTCAATATTTAAATGTGGTTCTACCTTTATAGAAATACTACCGACATTTAAATTATTACATTACCAACACTGTGCTGTTTCCTGAATTCTAAAATGTAGCCTCTCTATTCTTTTCTTTATTCATCTTTCAGTACGTATTATTTGAACATTGGCGCTTAAGAAAATTCTGAATTTAGCATCCCATCAAATCGTATGACTCGTAATAAACCTACGAATTATTACATGTAATATGTAAATGACATTATTACATTACATTTATGAAACGCAGGGTTTCTCCTCTGCGGGAGAAATATCCATAATTTCTCACACCATTGCCCCCGTTTCTCCTGCGCGTGTGCTGACACATTCGCCGGTCACGGGCCATCACGTGGACAGATCGCCTGCTCCCTCTCTTTCTGCGCGCCCATAAGTCGGCGGAACGCAGTTGGAAATAAGGGGCATTAGGATTTAATATCAGCCGCAAGAGTTCTCTAAATTAGGCTAATAATGCCTACCGTGATGTAACACATGCGTAGATAGACTTTATATTGAATGCAAAGTTATTCCGCCCCCTTACCCGTGCGCACATGTGCTTAGATATTGAGTGTACGGCAGCGCCACGGCGCGATGGCCCCCAAGGAAGGGAGGAGCTCGGCGACGCGTGTGCTACATAACCTCATTTGTATGGCAACTACCGCGTACAGTCCCATGAATTAGATGCACACATTATGAATGAATGTATGTTTTATTGAATATTAATATTATCATTTTCATCGCATTCTGATCGTGATCCATTGACGAGATCCGTGATCAAGCTGTTCCGTGATGAAACCTACTCCTTAAGCTGTTGGAGAACTGCAACTGACCGCCTGCCCGAAGAGTCTGTGGCTCTGCGGAGTGTCTTATTTCGGGGTATTGTTGTGAGGTGCTGGAGCTATGGATCGTTCAAATCGAATGATTAACATCAGTGTCATTTTAGGTAAACTGTTCATTGTCTAGAATTCTTTAATCATGTATCTACCGCGACCTATTTTCTTCACTATAATAATAATAATAATAATAATAATAATAATAATAATAATAATAATAATAATAATTCTTTCCATTCTTTACACTTTATTTTCATTCACACACAGTGCATGCCCTGTATGATGGACGCGATCAACGACCTGTGGTCAAATAACGGACTCAGGTTCCCCGATTACTGTATGTAGGATGAGATATACTTCATTTCAGGAGTTTTCAGGAATGTCAGGAACCAGAACACAGTTATTTGCATCGTACGAGTATGAAGTATGGTTTAAAAGGAATAATAAGCTATTCATTCAGAGTTAATAAATTGTCTGAAGTATAGAAGCTAAGTAAATTCGTTGGGGTCTTTTTTCCTGCAATCCAGAATGTGTGCGTATGTATAGAACTTGGAAAGTAGTCCTTATAACCACATTAACGGTTCGAATTTGTTCCCCTCCCTGAAATAAATTAAAAATTAAAGTAATCGTAAAAACTTACGCACTACTTTCATGTACATACGTTTTTGCATAATTATTTTGTAGACTTATAGAGATATTTATTTTTACACTCCGGGAATATTTATATCACTTTACTTGCATAATATTACTACATTCGAAAGATATTGCGGTTAGTAAATAAAAAGTGTTGTTTTTCAGAAAAACAAAGAATTATCTTACATCTACAAAATAGAACGTACATATATGAAAGTCATTATACAAAAGGCGTTAAACAAAATTTCTGTTTTTATTATTAGTATAAAAACAGTTAAAATAAACAACAATTTGCAGAAGAATTGTCAACAATTAATAACAACTGTATTGCACATCGAATAACAAATTCTCCGCAGAGATCTACTAACAATTAAAATTTGTTAACGAAAAAGGGACGAAAGACCAGCATGAATGTCAATGATTTCGCATATATCTGACATAGAATATAACGATTCCCGCAAAGTAGACATTCATTTTTATTTAACACTCACTTGTTTGAATTCTTCCAATCAGTGATATCTTTCGGATGCCTCTAGGTGCAGTTTCTCCGGCCATCGCCGCTGAGCCTCACTGTAGCGCCGAGGGACCTGGCCGCGTAGCCACCGATATTGTTCTCGTTATGCAGGCGGGGGAATATCTTTACATGGGGCGTCGGCTGGATCGCGGCTCTCACCTCGCAGCTTTTACATTCGCACCAGCTCTGGAACATCGTAATAGCCTGGGAGGCGCTTATCGATTCTGAAGGAGACGGAGGGTTTGCGCGTGAAGACGACGGGACCTCGTCGCCAGCTCCTCTGTCGCCTGCCTCTCGTTTCTCCATTTGCCAGTGCTTCGAGGGACATACGGAAGGCTTAACAATGAAGGTAGACATGAAAAAGCTGTAGAGAGATTGAGGATGCCAGGCACAACTTTAAATAGTCTACCGAAGGTGTTTTCTGTCTGTCCAAAGGCATTTCATAAGCATTACTCAAGTATCTGTTTATTGTTTGATTATTGAAAATACATTATTTGAACGACTTGTGGGTAGGTAATGACGAGCAGCATTTCTTCATGTTGAAGATTTTTAATTCTCACATACTACTTACGCAGTAAAGAGAAAGAATTGTAATTCTTCAGAGGACAAAGGTGACTTTTCGACAGAAAAAACACGAAATTCTTGGCCCCTGACGCCGAGCAAATGGACAATTCGTACTCCTATGGCGAAATTTCAAAACCATACAAACCAAGTTTTCTTAAATGACAGCATTTTTCTGGGAAATTCTATATTGCAAACGAGTTCAATTCTGTACGACATTCCGTAAACCTGATTTCAGTCAGATATTGGGGTCAAAAGTAAAAAACAAACAAACTGGAAAATGTAGGATTTTTAATCAAACACATCCTAAAATATATCGATTAAGGAGAAATGAAAAGTAAACCATCGCGTCATTTGCAGTGTTCTTTAAACATTGAGTTTTAATACTGTGTGAAAAGTTTGAAAAGATTCAAGAAAATTTGCAATTTTTTTTTTGAAGCTTATGAATTATGGGTGGAATCTTTAAATAGGTTACGAAAATAATTTTAGATAATCAATATATTTATTGTGCCTAGACCAAATGATGAAATATGCAAATTTGGTGCCATAAAAGCCTATGAACGCACAAATCCACATTGTTCAGCTGAAGAATATTGAAAGAATAATGTAGTAGGTCCTTTGCCATTGTAATTTTTCGTAATTACTTTAGTTGAAATTGTTTCATAAATGTAACGTGGGTTGATCGTGACAGAGCAAAGAACACTTAAAAATAGCGCAGGTTTCATTTCGCTAAACTCTGCAAAAGTTATAAATAAAGCGAGAAAGTACGTTCTGTTGCCGCACAACTGGTTTATATTGATAACACTGAAATGAAACCTAAAAGGAAACCTCTAGAAAGTTTTTGTCTCCTGTAAATATGCTTTCAGGTAGTTATTCCCTTTTACTTTCTCGCTACGGAGTAGAAGAAGACTTCTTATTTCAGGGCCCAGATAACGAAAAAGTGGATAAATTGCTAAATTTAGAAAAACAATCTTCTAACACGTGGTGTCGCCAGAATCAATGTTTTGTGGGTCCTTGATACCAAAAAAATTGAATGACGGCAAAACGTCCGTCCGTCCGTCTGTGAACAACGCTAGCGGATAAACCGTTCGGCCGGTTTTCTCCAAAATTGGTATTTTCCAATCGATCTGGCTGATGCGGCCGAAACCGATATTTTAATTTTGGGGGATACTGTACATGACCCCACTGGGACATTTTCAAAATTTTAAAAAAATAGCTCCGTTTTGATTAAATTTTGTTGTTGGATAGAGTGAAGGACTTTTGAGAGAATAGTGCAGGTCTTATCTTCGTTGAAAACCCTAATTTTTTGAAAATTGCAAAAATGGAAATTTTGTTCGTCTTCCTAAAATTACAGTTATGAAGATAGATATTTTGTTTAATGAAATTTGTTGTGAAACATGTACATTTTTCAAAAATTTGAGTATTCATGTTGAAAAATTCAATCTTGCCCAAATCACGACCCCCCAGGTATGCAGTGTGCGCATGGGGAATATTTTCTTTTTGTGGTGTAATAAGCGAGTGTTTTGTTCTCTCCCGCAATGTTGAAAATTGGTAATATATTAATAAGAACAATAAAAGCTCACTAAATTATTTGCCAAATTTTAGTTCAATATAAGAATTGAAAATAATTGAATTGAATTCAATTCAATTCAATATAAGAAAAATATTTAGGTTTCAACCTAAATCTTATGATTAATTATTGAGATACCAATCATAATTAGAAAATAAGTTTAGGTTCTGTCTTCGCAAAGTTCTTAAAGCAACTGATTTCCAATAACAAAGTAGAATCTATTAATTTCTGGAGCTACCCTGTCTTTACTTATTCCTTCAGAATTGTCATTTTGTCGCAAACATATACAGAATGGTACGAACTATGCTCACTAAGTGCAGAATACATCACCCTAAATGGACCATTGAACACCACTACATTGACAGGAAAACAAGTGGTCGTGGTCTACTAGATCTGAAAGCATTATTACATCATTAGGTAATAGGTCTGAAAAATAACTTCATAACGCAATATGCACTGTCGCCTCTACAAAAAGCAATAGTGTTAGGTGACAAAGGCCATATTCCCTTAAATATAAGCAACAATGCATACAATTCTGTTAATCACGTCAGCTGAAGAATGATAACAGGTATGGAAGTCCATTGAAAGTGCCGACAAAGACGCTTCGGTGTGGTAGTTAGGAAATGGAACACTATTTGGAGAGACTGAGGGCTTCATAGTAGCCATTGAAGACCATGTTATTTCAGCAAGTAACTACAAAAATTGTATAAAAAACTGGATGTTAGAGAATGTAGAGTGTGACATTAATGATCAAAGACAGATCAGCTGAATAAATGGTCCACAAACATAAACCTTACACTGTGTGCACAATCTGGTCAACACGGAGTATCTACAAAGGTACAACCTAACAAAATTACACCAAGCCAGGTAAGGGGCTTTGGAGAAGAGAAAATTATCCCCTTAGTATGAATACGAAATCAAACGCAAGTCAAGCTCAAAATGTACTGCAACCTACCAATACATACTAATTAAATGATTCTGTGAAATAATCCCGACATTCTACTACTTAACCTACAGGAAATAAAAGCATTCATTATTGATTTTACAAACCCTGCATATCACATCAATGAAACAGAGAAAGTTAAAATTTCAAAATATATTTCCCTCTAAATGGAATATAAAGAAATATTCAAACCTGAGGTAGAATGTGGGATGAACGCTGAATGGAGATATTCATAATTTTGTGAATCCTTCGTGTCATATAAACAAATATGGCCGACAATGAAATTGAAGAGGATATTGAGAAAACGTTGGACATGCTTGTAAACGTTACAGAGGTTAGTAAGAATCTAAGAAATGACTTAAAAGATAATATTGTACAGCCAGTGAATTTGTTGAGGGCGACAATAATTAAAATAAAAGGAAAACTAACAGCAGCTGAAGATGAATTATATAAAGTGCCGAGAATACAGGAGCAATTTCGGAGTACAAATATTGACGCTCGTAGAACAAATGCCATCTAGTTCAGAAGATGTGAACTACATGATTGCTCGGGTGCCGAAGACGTTTGAGGAGGTGACTGGATCTGCGCCGCGTATAATACAAAGGAAAGAAGATGACAACAAATTCAAAATTGTTGTTAAAAGCAAGAGCAACCAAAGCCCCGAATATTGTAAGACATTGATTGAGTTGAAAACAAACACTGTGGAATTGAGAGTGGGAGTAAGGGCAAAACGAAATTTAAGAAATGGAAATGTGATAATTGAATCCAGTGCAAAAACCGAGGCAGAAATTTTATGTGACTGTTTAATTGAAAAATGTGGAGATGAAATTGAAGCATATGTACCCAAGAAAAGGCAACCAAAGATAATTATTTTCAATACATCGGATGATGTCTCAACTGCTAATACAGATTGTTATGTTCAGAATAATTGCACGCTTTACATACACAAACATTTATTGTAATTAACTGCCGATAGTACAAAGGTTACAATTCCAAAGTCCAAAGAGCGTACCGAGTCACAAACCAAAACCAAGAAACCAAAAGTCCGGGAGATGTACCAAGAACAAGCTATGTCGAAACCAGAAATCACACTGTACAATCTCCTCGTCGAATCCAACAGGGCGCACGGTCACTAACGCTCTCCTCACAACTCAATTGCCAAAACTGTCGTCCTTCTCGGCTGGCGGCGCTCGCTCTTAAAGCGGGCGGCGCTGGAGACTCGCTGCTGCGAAGCTGGCTCTCCGACCAGCTCGCTTTTCGGGATTGGGCGGCGTCTTGTCGCTCCGCCGCCTCCGCTGCCTTCTCTGACCGCCGCTGAGCGCTGCTTCTTAGGCGCGCTCTTTAAAAGTGTTTCACAGCCGCGACACAGATAATACACTAGTCTCACAAAATGAAGAATTGACAGTATTTGAGAAGCAATTGGAAGATAAATTTGAATTTAGGGACAGAAACAAAAACAAAAACATAGTTTTAGAGGTTAGCCCAATAGCTGAAAAGCCATTATAGGCAAAAAGTTAAAGATTGGGTGGAGTTTATGTAATTGGGCTGATTACATTAAAGTAACTCGATGTTTTAAATGTTGCAAGTACAATATTTGGAAAAGATTGTAAAGGTTCTTGACTTGTCCCCAGTGCTCAGGAAACCATTCCCTAAAGGAATGTCAAGAAGACAAACGGAATTTTAAGTGTATTAACTGTCTAAATTTTCGTAAGTATAACACGAAGATTTCATTAGATGTTCATCACAGTGCCCTAGATAAAAATTGTTGGTACTCTCAAAATACGGAGAAACAGTACATAAAAAACATAGAATATTAATATGGATTAAACAAATTTAAATTGCTACCAAGTGAATTTGCAACACTCAAGAGCAGCTACTGTAAATTCACTCCAACTTATTAATGCCAAGAAAGTTGATATAGTTTTCGTGGAGGAACCTTATACTCTAAATAACAAAGTAGTACTAATCCCTTCAACAATTAGAATATTCACTATTGGGAATAGAAAGAAGAGGGCGACGATATTTGTCAATAATAAAACTTTAGATATTGCCTGTATAACACAAATTTCAGATGAAGATTCTGTAGTTGTAGAAATTCAACAACTAAATTACTCTTTGATTGTTTACATATTATTTTGACTGTTTTTTATGATATCCAAACGTATTTGGAAGTATATTATATTATTGACTTTGCAAGTATAGTATGTTATCATAACCCTCTCTCAACAATCGCACATAACCGAACATCCATTTTCACCCCACATAACTATAAAAAGTTTTACGTATTGACATCTTCATTGCTACTTCTCATGTGAATTTTACAACTCTAAGGAAGACCAAATATACAGGGTGAGTCACGTAACTTTAGCACCTTCTATAACTTTTGAACGGTTGAAGATATTGAAATGCAGTTTTCAGGGAAGCGCATGAGAAAATAGGGCTAACTGATACGTGTATTTATTTCTATTTTATTACTTGTATTTTACGAGATATTTGAGGTAACTTTGTTTTTTTTAATGGAACTATACATATTTTTTCAGTCTATCATAAAGAGCGTAAAAAGACGAATCCAATGTTATACATAATGTCATATGTTAAATAAGGATTTTTTTGAGAAAGTTTGATTCTTTTGCGACCAGTTCTTAATGGATATTTTGAATGTAACCGACCGCCAGAGAAGGTCACGCAGCGCTCCACCAGCCAGCGCGCGCTCGGGGAAGGGAAGGGATCTTAGTATTTCAAGACACAAAACATATTCCAAATATTCCTAAACTTGCAATTTTTTCCCTGAACTCTGCTTTCATCCTTCCCCATTTTCAAATATTTTATTACTTAAGGATTGAAAATATGGATTTGTCATATGTAGTAGGTATTGAAATAAGATTGTTATTTAAATTTAATTTAAAGCTCGTTGTCTCGTTGCCTCCCGCAGAGAAAGAGAATCTCCTTCGCCACTGTACTCCCTTGGCCTTGGCTGGGCGCTTCCCCCCCCACGACCCTTCTTCGGCCAGCCAGAATGATTCACAGGTCGGAGGAGATACGAGAGACTGCATTTTTCTCCGTCTCTGCTGATTACCTTTATTTACTATTGTTTACTATATTTTGGGAATATATTTTTATTTTAGTGATTAATTATTATCTTAATGGATGTTTCTATCCCTGTGTTATTATTCTATGGTTATTATTATTGTTTGCTCAGAATATGCAATATTCTTTATCTTATTCTTAGTCTGTATTTATTCTTATTATGTTTTGATTCAAGATCCCATTAATATCCTGTGATATAAAACCCCATCAACTGGAGTAGAAGTAATAAACAATTTTGTTACAATACATACTTACAATAAATCCTTATTTTTAACCCTTCCATTTCTTAAAAATAAGCTGAAAATGGGGAAGGATGGAACGCAGAGTTCAGGGAAAAAACTACAACAGTTTAGTGAATATTTGGAATATGTTTTGTATCTTGATATACAAAGATCCCTTCCCTTCCCTTCCCGAGAGCGCGCTTGCTGGTGGAGCGCTGCGTGACCTTCTGTGGCGGTCGGTTACATTCAAAATATCCATTAAGAACTGGTCGCAAAATAATCAAAATTTCTCAAAAAAATCCTTATTTAACATATGACATTATGTATATCATTGGATTCGCCTTTTTATCATTGGATTCGCTCTTTCTGATAGACTGAAAAAATATGTATAGTTCCATTTAAAAAAAATTAAGTTACCTCAAATATCTCGTAAAATACAAGTGATAAAATAGAAATAAATACACGTATCAGTTAGCCCTATTTTCTCATGCGCTTCCCTGAAAACTGCATTTCAATATCTTCAACCGTTCAAAAGTTATAGGAGGTGCTGAAGTTACGTGACTCACTCTGTATAGTAGAAACGACCACTATAGAAATGTTCGTTGAGAATCTTGAAAATTATTTTACCTATGCTGAATGCTAGAGAATCTTGTGAATTATTTCACCTATGCTTAAGAAACATTCCTGTTTTTTTGTTATTAGTGCATTCTTATTTCGGTTATTCCTTTTTATTTTGTATTATGGAATTTAATATTAAGTTATTGTATACATTAGCTACACTGTATGTTATTATATACCATCTTCACCGAAAATAAAATAAAGTCCTTTGCGACTTACGATTGTTTAGTCTTACACGTGGTGTAGCCAGAATTGATGTTTCGTGGGTCCTTGATATAGAAAAATCGAATAAGGGCAAACTGTCTTTGTCCGTCTCACTGCCTGTCTGCCTGTCTGTCCGTCTGTGAACTACGCTAGCGGCTAAACTGTAAAGCCCATTTTCTTCAAAGTTGATATTCCCCAATTGACCTAGCTGATGTCATGACCTCTTGAATTGTAAATCGATATTTTATTTTTTGGGGGTACTTTACATGAAGCCCCTGAGATTTTTTAAAAATATTCAAAAGAATTTCGCCGTCGTTTTTTATTTAATTTTGTTTTGGGGTAGTGTGCAGGACATTTAAGAGAACGGTGCAAATATTATGTTCGTTGAAAACCATGATTTTTCGAAAATTGAAAAAGTGTAAAAAAATTTCAGTCTTCTACAACTAAAATATTAAAGATAGAGATTCTTTCCCTTAATGAAATCTATTCCTTAATGACAGATGTTTGAAATAATATCATGTCCAATTTTTGCGAGAATTTTAGTATTTTTCGCGTCATTTTGCCTGAAAATATGGGGAAGAACGTACGTGCTGTTTTAGCACCACTAATTTTTTTGAAATTGTATCTACTCGGGATAACATTTTTTTACTCTCTTCAGGATAGATCTTCTCGAGTGTTCTGCAAGGCTCTATCATATACTTTGTTCTATTCAATATTTTCATTGCTGATATTTCCAATTTTAAATGTGCGCCATTGACATTCAGTGAATCAATGCAACCAATACATAGGCTGATTTAAAGCTACAACCAAGTCTCAAGTGCCTCAAGGACTGTGTCTCGCACGGAGTCTCTTGGCCATTCAGCCAAGGCCAAGAACCGAGTGACCGCCTCCTGCCCGCTCTCAGCCAACTCAAGTACCAAGGTTAGGGCCAAGAACCGAATGACCGCCATTCGTCCGCTCTGAGCCACGTAAGCCCTAATCACCGCCTCCCGTCCTCTCAGCGAAGGCCACGCACGAAGGACCGCCTTCCGTCCGCTCTCAGTCAGGGACCGAAAGACCGCCGCTCGTCCGCTCTCAGCCAAGGTCAAGAACCAAATGACCGCCTCCCGTCGGCTGTCAGTCAAGTAAGTAGGTAAGTTACCCCCGTGTAGTCTACCACCTCCACACTCGTACGCTTCATCAGGGAGACAAGTCCCCGGGGTGGGCACCTAGGCCTCTTTAAATTTTATCCGCACCCCCCGCCGACACGTTAACGCCGACAGGCTGCTCCAGTCGGAACCCAGTTTACCGTCCCCATACAATGCCTGGTGGGGCCCTACTAGCTCAGAGCCCTAGCTATCCAAGCCTGGACTAAGGCCCAGGCGGCTCAGAGCCCCCATTCCGTCTTCCCATAGCTTACCGTCTGTCTGTAACGCCGTGGGTAACGCTGGTACCGAAGCAACCTGGCGGGTGATAACTAGTTTCCCGCCGGACTTTAAAGTGCGATCTGGAGTACTCCGAAGAGCATCCTTCGCCTAATCCTGTTCCAAGGTCGCGCGCCATAGGCCCAAGTGGAGGGTGGCCGGTTGCCCGGCCACCAGGAGTGTAACATCACCTTCTCACTGCCTGCTCCGGGTAGTCGTCTACGATTCTCCACCAGAAGCCGTGACAACGTAGGTCATCGTGACCCCCCCCCTGCGGGCGGCTGTCAATCAAGGTCAAGGACCGAAGGACCGCTCTTCGTCGGCTCTCAGGAAGACCAAGGCCAAGTCATCACCTTCCGTCCGCTCTCAGCCAAGGCAAAGGAGAGAATGACCGCCATCCGTCCGCTCTCGGCCACGTTCAAACCTTCCGCGCGATGTCGACGAACATTGCCAGCTTCGACACAGCATCAGCTCTCCTGCAATTTCGACTTCCCACCTAAGGCGAGGTAGCTCTCTTGTATGTAGTTGGGGTGGGACAAGGCGGCCGTTTCTGCCCTTCCCTGGAGACTTTATAAGCCTTGCCTTCGTCAGTTTCACTGTGCAATATCTTGCTCAGGAGTACATTTTGAGGCCAACTTCAATATGTGAGTATATTATATTTTGTGATACTGTTTCAAATAGCCGACATTGCGGAACAATGTAAGAATGAAAATTATTTTTTTAGTATTCATATATACATTGACACAAAGCTTGTTTCGGAAATAGCATTTCACGCGGACTTAATTGCTTTTTAGCTGTATTTTGTAGAATAGAAAGCTCGACTTTCATACTATTGAAATCCTAATGGTTTAATTCCTTCATTTTTAAAATTTTGGATTATATTCTGTACTTTAAGACACGTGTGATTAGAAATATTCTATCAGAAAATACATCGTCGATTACTTACACGACAGTTTTATAAACATTGAGAAAGGAACATCAATTTCTATGAATTTAAATTATTTTATGCATTTTCTTCTTTAAAAAATAAGCCATCCTATTTTTAGAAGAACTACGCATGGTTATATTAGCTGCATAAATTGTTGTAGTAGTTTTGTTTGTTTGGAAAAATGAAATATTTGCATATAAACAACAGTAAAATGATTTATACAAATGAAATGTGATGATAATAGTAGCCCTATTTTATGCAAAAGCAAGCATGTCCGCAGGTGCTACGAACAAAAGCAAACATTTCCAAATTATCCAAGAAAAAGCAAACGTATCCAAATTTTAACCTGTAATATCGTCATAATTATAAATAACTGATTTGATAGCGGTATACGTAAACCTATTGTAACCAGACTGGTAAGCAGTACAGCATATTACATTGAAAAGGAGATAATTTGTCAACAGTCAAATTTTCCTGAAAAATCTGATTTGATGGTCACATTATTTACATGAATGCTCCTCATATGTTCTGATGACAACGGCCGTAATTATAATAGAAATCTCCGGATTTACAGCTCAAATTATGAAAGTAGAGAGTGGTGATGGAAGTGAGTTGAAGATGGCTGACTGAAGCAGCAGAGGTTTAAAAACATGACTCGTCGGCGCCCCTTACTGCAGAGCAGCGTTCGCAAGATAGGAGCACGCGCACTTGAATTTAAAAGGACGAGGAGGAGAATATGAAACGGTTCAGTTAACACGCTCTTTTCATTTTAAAAAATAATTTTTAGAGTGGGGAAAAGCGAACTTTCATTATTTTGTGCTCTCAACTGCGAATAATGAAATTAAAAAGTCATACTTCTAATTGTCTGCGTGTATATAAGCTTATATAATTTTTTGTTCGGAATAAAAATTCGTTTATAACAAAATTTTTGTGTATAACAGCTCGGCGGGCACACCTAGCGTATTCCAATTAAAATGAATAAAGGAAAATATGATGTAGCCGGGGTCGACGGCGGTACAAATGTAATCTTTTTAAACATTCGCCGTAACGGGGCTGGCGCCCGCCCGCGCGTGGGGTGGGGTGGGGTGGCGGGGAAGGGGCGGGGGCGGGGATGGCGGCAGGGTTGGAGGTGGAGGCGGGCGGCGCGTGGCGCGGCATGGCGTGGCGTGGCGGAGCGAAGGGAGGGGCGGACGCGGAACACAGACTGCGCTTGCGAGTGGTTCCATTTTCTACCCCCCCTCCGCCGCCGCCCCGACCACTGCTCTCTGCCCGCCGCTTTGCGATAACACCGCCATATTCCCGCGCTCGTGCACTGCGCTCGCTTATAACCCGATTCATTATGTTGATTGTTCCTTCGACCCGGGGATTTAATTATTTTTTGTTCTGTTTTGTGTTTAGTGGACCCGATACTGAGAACGATTGTTTTCGGAATGAATGTTAAAATAACTCGCTCGCGGACGGTTATATTCCAGCATCTCTGGGGATGATCTGATAGGCAAAGTATAAAAATGGATTCTAATTTATGAATATTTTATGAGATACAAATTTTAATATATTGCCGAAAGACTTCAAAGTAAAATTAAGCATCTAAACACATAATAAAGGATTATGTAAAATTAAATTTTAGTAAAATTTGCAAAAAAAAATTGCTTTAAATTATTGATTTTTTAATGAAAACAGTATTAAGATTCGTAGCTAGGATTATACGCCTATGATTTTTTAATAGTACTTTTTCATTATCGAATTGCAAAATCATTTCAAGTTCTCATTTAGCGGCCTTTTACTTATCCAGAATAACAAACTGTTTCGAAGCTGGAACGTTCATGTTTGACCTTGTACGGGTTAATCGAGGAAGGAGACACCTCTTATTAACACGTAATGAAGAAGATACGTGATCGAGAGTAAGTAAAGAATGTTAATATAGATACGACTATTAAGGTATCTCCTCTTTTAATGACACCGTATTTAAATTCAGCCGGCTTTGAAACTCGTGCATTGAGTTTCTGCTAGAAATTTGTTGGTAACTTTATAGGAATAATTTATATGAAGCGATTTTATTATTTGCCATGTGAACTTTTACGCCGAAAATTGCAGCGTTAATCTAATATTATTACGTTTTATTTCATATTATACCCACCATGAACATTTTTTTGTTCCTAAAACAGGCGTAACATGACCATTATTAATGATACAATTTTCCAATTGTGATTTTAGCCAGGTTGTTTGGACTTTCCTTCAACCGTAAACAAACAATTTCCTTCTTATTCCATTCGTTTCTTTTGTACTCGGCGATAGATTTATTTCTCATCTCGGCGCTCGGCAGCAACCCCGCGGTTTTTCCTCCCCTCCCTCTCCTCTCCAGCTCCGCCTTATACTCGCGATTCCTTCCCCGGCGACCGCTCCCATTATTTTTAACGCTGTCTGATTTTCGGCTTATTTCTTGCATGGCGCAGAGAAGTGGCTCGAGACAGAGGGAGCCGTTCATTCATTGGGCTGTCAGCTGCAGAGCCAGTGAGCCCCGGCCCGCTGTAATGAAAAAACTCGCCGATACAGCCGCTGCCTTAAAATGACGGTTGGCGATACTCCACCGTCGTCGCTGCCCTCTCGGGAGGCTGCTCGCAGCACCGCCAATGAGTTCCTATACCTCAGCGGCCTGGAGAAACTGCGTCGCAAAACACGGGGTCGCGGGTTCGATTCTTGCACAGAAAAGTTAATATCTTGGGCAAAGTATGTTTCTTTAGGTTGAAATAAATTCGGTGGTCCCTTGTTGCAGAACGATGGAATATAAAAATAAATGCGCCAATACTGTTTTCAACAATATACAGAAAGAATATGCTTAGATTCTTTCATACACTACATTTACCTGTTAGTGGCTGAACACGTTGATATTCTTTAAGCAAGGAATATTCTCATCCATCGACCGATGTGAAATTGCGCCTGAACAGATATGCAACACACTCTGAAGTACACTGTCGTTATGCGTGTTGCATCATGACCACTGAAGAAAGGCAATTCTTGCTTTTATAGTTAAGTAGGTCTTCTTTATTTGTTTATTAAACGTCAAAAATAATATTTACTCTTCCTTTGGAACGAAAATGATACTGTTTATAACATTTCACTCGTGTAAGTGAAAGGTGATTTTTGGAAACCGAATATTTTTGGAAAATACTTCATTATACTAATAAAAATGCCAATTAGATAGCTCACAAGACAGCTAGTAATCGAGTTAAACCTTCTTTTTTGCCACAAGTAAAGGTCTCAAGAGTAGTAGAAAACTTATTCAAACTGACTATTTTTTTTAGATGTGCCACTTTTCTTGACTGATAATTTACATCATACAAAGGAAACAATTTCAAAAAATCTTTTTGACTGGAATATATCTTAAATTAATCACATAAGAATTTTAAATTACTTGGGTACATTAAGGAACGGTTTTAAATAATTTTGTTGTTGTAAACATCATATATCAATTAAATATGCATGTAATTCAAAATTCAATGAAATATACTCGCACATATAAGTAATGTATGCACATTTATATGTGTTTGGTCTGAAGGACTAAAAAACTTTTATTATCAAATTGGCATGCTTCCCATAATTTCCAAATTACGAACGCTTTTGTTTGTTACAGGTTTGCCTACTGCAACCTCGCTCCGCCGTTTTGTTTCGTAATGTGTGGAACACCTCTGGGGAATGGATGCGTAACTTTAACATATTAAAAAAAGGTTCATATAAGCACATGGTCTATTAACCATGAGTTTCAAGTTACATACACATTTTGGTTCTACAATGAAGCTTCTATCCACCGCATCATGAATTGTATTACACTCTCTCATTTTACAAGTGTGTGCTGTGCTGCGAAGAATCTCAACGTTTGCAAAGTTTTGAGTTTACCACGATCTTAAAATGACTCCAAAAGTAAAAATCCATTGGAAGAGATCAGGAGATCGAGTATGCCATGATGTTGCTGCCTTACGACCTATCCATTTATTTGGGAACTGCTGGTTTTAAATTGCTCTTGCTTGGTGAGAAAAATGAGATTGGTGTCCCATTGTGTATGAATCACATGATCTGATTTAAGTGTGTGTAGTGGAATTGGTTGCAGTAAAACGTCAAATGCTTCATTAAAAATTCACTGTATGATGCTCCAATCAGTTTCCGTGGATAATGAAAGTTTCAATTACACTGTGTTAAATTATTCCAGCTCATCTAATACTGAACTGTTGTTGGTGTCTTGTTTCCAAAACTGCATAGAGATTTACTTCCGCCCACATGTAAGTGTTGTGAAAATTCTACACTCCGTCCCTGGTATGCTTTTTACTGTCTGAGAATAGTATGTTAAACAGATTTGATTCTCAGCTCACATTGAAGTAACCAAGTACAAAAGCTTTTCTGGAAGGAAAATCAGTTTCACTAAGACCTTGCAATCTTTGAAGACGACGTGGATCAAGAAGATGTTTTAGTAAGATTTTCCACACTCGCCTGCCTCACATTCTCAGTTACTGCTATGCCTCTAATATTGCTTTAGTTTCCTCAAAATGATAAAGGACTCGTTGTTCAAAATCTATTGCTCTGACACTAATTGGTCATCCGCAATTTGTCTTTTAAATTAATGTTACTAATTTAAATTAAATTTGAAAATATGGATTAAAATGTATAACCTAAATGAAATTGAAACTTCTACAAAAGTAATGAAGAATTTGCAGTTTATAATGCTATGGAACGAATTCCTATGATCCTTCTTGCAAAAACATAATACGATTTCAGATCTCATTTATTGTCGTACCCACTTGAAGGAATTGATTCCCTACTCCACGGAAAATAAAAGGCGACTTCTAAGCCAATACTTTTAGGGCTATTTGTCCCTTAGCTACGAGTGTGTAAGCTGGCCATTCGAATTTACCCGACGACCCCCGCGACTAGCATAAAACAACTTTGAGTCTGTGCAATGCATAAATTTTGTTATTTTGCAAATATAGCACGCACTATTACGCGAAAAATACTAAAATTTTCAAAAAAATCTACATGATCTTGATGAAATAACTATTTATAAACAACAATTTTCGTTTAAATGAATAATGTCTGTCTTCAATTCTGTATCTCTGTGTTTCGCGCGTCGGCGTTGTTTCGGTCTTTACAGTACCGCACTCTTAGGACCTCTCTCGAACTTACCGATGCCTTCCGTACCGCCTTTTAGGTCCCGACCTGTTTTTACTAGTCTCTTCAGTAGCCGCGGTCTTCCGCGCCGCCATCTTTTCGTGTTAATATTTATACTATACAATTTTTTTGGGTAATAGAAAATATCTTACTTCATATACTGACATGTGTACGAATATTGACTTTTTATTTGACTCACTCTCTAGTTAAAATTGGCAGAGTATTATTCTAAATGTGTAAGTGTGAGACCTGGCATAAACACATTTTAGATCGATATAAAATGATTTTTTTGTTTGGGAATGATTTAAATGAAATCATTTTGAAGAACATTATTGATTAAAATAATATCTTCACCATATTGTTCAATTTTCCTGTCTGGCACCATTTCCATTAATAAAATGCTTCAAGTAATTAATTACAAAAGTGGACGAAATCAATTTATAGCATTAATTAAAACTAAGTACCTAGCTTTGAAGTATTAAGCAACACTAAGATATTCAAATTGAAAAAATCTTATTACCTCCTGTAAAATTTTAACAATGAAGATGTTCTTGATGTATATGGTGTCCAAGGAGGAAACCACTAAACTTTGAAAATAAGCTCGGAGTAAATTTTAAACATATTTTGTCTAATAAACTCCTTGGATATTTAGAATGGTTGAGCCGCCACTCAAAAGTTGGTTTGAAAAAAATACTTACTTGCCAAATTTGCATTTCAGAGACATATAAACACTCAAGAAATATGTAAGTTGTTTATTATTGACAAAAGAAATGAATTTGTTTATAAAGAAAAATTAACGCAAAAATAAAAATAATTTAATTGTGTAAAGTGGGTGATTATTTATTTCTGTGTTAATTTTTCTTTGTAAATAGATGATATTCATTTTTTTGTAAGTAATTAACAATAAATAAATGTTTCTAGAGTGTTTATAAGTTTCCGAAATACAAATTTTAGCATAGATAGATGTTTTCAAACCAACTTTGGGTACTTACTATGGCTCAGCCATTCAAAATATTGAAGAAATTAGACTAAACATGACTGAAATTGTCTTAAGAGCATATTTTTAAAGTTTCGTTCAGTTCTCCTGAACATTCTGCATATAAAAAATGAAGATATCTAAAATTTTAGTTTAACATTAATTTTACCAAAAATTAAAAACAAAATGTTTCATATTATTTTGATTACACTGCCAACTTGAATACGAACTAAATAAAATATTTTTCAATTATTTTTAATAAATTTCTTATTTAAAATATAAAACAATTATATTTAAAGAATAATAAATTTAATAAACAATACATACTAGTGATACGTTATTAAAATATTATTTAAAATCAATTTAAATAAAAAAATCTTATTTAAGGAAATAATAAGGTATTTTTATTAGTTTTGAATGTTTTTTTACATTATTGCAATCATTTACATTAAGTAAACATTTTGAAAGCAAGTTTTAAACAACATTTATTTGCAGATAAGCGGAGGAAAATAATTGAGAGGTTGGAAGGTGTACAAACCGTTAGATACAGTTTCATTAATAATACATCAGACAAAAAGTACTATTCTAGGGGAAAATAACTTACTTCACTCATGAAAATAAATGTACTAACAATTCATTATTATTATTATTATTATTATTATTATTATTATTATTATTATTATTATTATTATTATTATTATTATTATTATTGCTATTAATATTATCTTTTATTATTGTCATTTCTTTATTCACAGCTCTCGGGAATTACAGCATTCTCACAGGAACAAATCAGAGCATGATTACATAATAATTATCAATTAATAAATATTAAACTTACAGTAATTAAAACGTATACAATACATTTATTCAATACTTATTATCTCTAACACAGTAAATTTATATCTACATCATTAATAAACAATTATATTACACAGCTGTTCCCATGGATCTTCTAACCATAAAGGACGTATTAATTATGCCGACTTTCTGCATATTAATTAATGCAGTTTTGTAAAAGTCAAGTTCCTCTACTAATTTATAGTGACTCTTGGCACGACACCAGTAACTGACAAAACGATAGGAATTGTTTTCACATATTTCAAGGACCATTCTTTCACGACTTGGATCAATTCTCAGTATTTTCCCAGTTTCGTCTGGTAGGCTCTCTTGATATGATTGTCAACCACAGATAAGTTTACAAACAGGATCTTCTTGGATACCTGGTTCCAGATAGTGATATCAGGACTGTTGTGATGGACGGTTTTGACTGTCAAGATACTTCGGTGCCAGTACAATTTTTTGTCGTTGTTTTCTAGAACCGCTTGAGGATGGTACTTGTAATATGGTGTAATCTCCTGCAGAATAGTTTGATCTTGGCGAGTTTGGCGTGGATTGTACGTCCAATATTTTCATGCCTGAGTTTATATTCAGAAGGAGCCAGTACACTATAGTCTGATAGTGTATTCTGGATCGTTTCAGATCCTTGGCTTCACATTCTACAATTATCATCTATTGTTGCAGGGTCTTTTACTATGAGCTTGAGATATTGTTTTGTTGATATTATTTGGTACTGAATTGCGATAATAATGCCTTGAGTCACAGGGTACAAATTCCTCACAGTCAGCTACTTCCTTCGACTTGTCTACGTTTACATTTTCATTGGCTATTGCTGCGGTTCATGCACCGTGGAATGACTTCTGCTTCCACAGTTGTCTGTTGTAGGCTCATGTAGTTTCCGAAGTTCAGTGATGCGAGATTGTCAACTTGTTGAACTGCCTCATGTAGTTGCAAGATGTGCGCTTTATTTTTTAAATAATCTCTCAAAACAATAATCTGCCTGATATGTGGATTTAAGTTTACAGTATCTCGTCCCCCTTTCTTCCTCGGCGCCGTGATCCTTTGAGATGATGGTATCCAAAGAGAGTCATGGTTGCCTGTTCATTTAGTTTGTGAGCTGCAATTTGTAATTCATCTTCTGAGCTACTAAAAATAACTTGGTCGTTTGCAGACAGTATGGTATTTAGAGATTTGTCATTTATTTTAAAATGTGTTTTCAATTGCCCTTGCCATTTGCCGTACAATCTCTCTCTCTCTCTCTCTCTCTCTCTCTCTCTCTCTTATTATATATATATATATATATATATATATATATATAATAACTAATGAGCTGAAAGTGGGCACCCTTGTTTGACTCCTTGATTTATTTCTACAAATTTATTGCTTCCTTGAGATCCTTTATCAATGCATATTTTAGTGTCAAAGTAGAGGCTTTGTATTGCTCTTATTAGGTGGGCTGGGAATCCTTTTTATGCATTATTTCCAGAGTTTCTTTCATGACACTTTGTCAAAGGCTTTTACATAGTATATAAATAGTATATATATATGTCGTAAGTTAAATTCTCGTCTCTTCTGTATTAGCTGTTCCACTACAAATATGCAGTCGGAACATGAGCGACCTTTCTAAAACCACACTGTTCCTCTAATAACATATGCTCATTCATTATATTCAATCTCCGAGTTATTATCTTAGCATATATCTTATAGGCTGTGTTGAGAAGACTTATTCCTCTATAATTTTGACAATCCTGTTTGCAACCTTTCTTGAAGATAGGGCATATAATTCCTTTCCTCCAATCTTTGGGAATGGTATATCTCCTCCAACACATATTAATTATTTCGAGAATCTCCTATTTATTTCATTCGGTGCATACTTTAGTAGTTCAGCATTCATGCAGTCAGTTCCTGGTGACTTCTTATTATTGAACGTTTTAAGTATGTTGTTCAGTTCGTCGAGTTCAATGGGGTCCGCTTCTATTATTGTTTCCGATAAGGGGTTTTCAGGAGTCTCTGTATTTGTCCACAGCAACTGATAGTATGTAGCCATTCTTTCTGGAGATGTTGTTAATTTTTAGTGTATCTCTTTCTGTCGAATTTAGATACTTCATTATTTTATAGGCAGTGTCTTGTGATCCATGACAGTCGTGTTCGATCTTGCTTATATATCTATCCCAACTTTCCCGCTTTATCTTTCTAATTTCTCTCTTAGCAATCGCACTTTTATTTTTATATGCTATTTTGTCTTCTACAGAATGTGATTGGGATACCTGCAGGTAAGCCTTTTTTTTGATCAAGAATTTCCTGTATTTTTCGTTCCACTTTTGAACACCCTTCTTATTCTTTGCTTTTGGTCTTTTACCTAAGACTTCTTCTGCTACTTGTAATATTAGCTCTTTAAATCTTGCCATTCAACATTTACATCTGTACTGATTGCTCTTTGATCTAGATAAGTTAGCAATCGTGAGCAGTATAATCTTCTTATACTCTCTTGTTGTAGCAGGTATACTTTAAAATTGGTTTTATTTTGCGTAACGCTCGTTTTTTTCCTGTGGATCCATTTCTTAGGGATTTTAAGTTTACAAAGAACTAAGAAGTGATCTGTACTAACGTCACAGCTCCTATATACTCGGTATTAAAATTGGTTTTATTTTGCGTAACGCTCGTTTTTTTCCTGTGGATCCATGTGTATTTATGTGTATCTTTATGGCGGAAGAGGGTATTAGTTATTTTAAACTCATTAAAACTAACAAAATTTCTCAGGGCTATTCCATTCTCATTTAAAGTTTGTTCTCCATTATCTCCAATTAGATTTCCCATTCTTTGTTGTCCAACACGTGCATTAAAATCACCTCCAATTGGTAAGAAATCTGTCTTATTCGTAGTGTTTAAATGGGACGGGAGGGATTCATAAAAGTTTATACTTTCTTCTTTACGTCCTTTCAGGTGCATAAATGCAGATACTTGTAAGATAGCCTCTAGCTGTTTTTAGTCGCACATTTATTAGTCGATCGCTTACAAAATTATAGCTCTGGATTCTATTTTTAAGGAAGATTTAATCATTTTCCTACCCTGATGGTGCCCTTTTATTTTGAGGGACTCCACTATATAAAAGTACGTAATTTAGGTATTCCAATGTGCTTTTAATTTTTCTTTGTTTCAGTAATCAGACATATATCTACATTAATGTTTTCTAATTCTTTTTGTAGTATTTCTTCTTTCTGCGACAATCCTCTTACGTTCCAAGTAGCTAGATTTAAGTTTTCCAAATTCCTTTTTCTATTCCTTTTATTATATGCATGGGTCGTCATATGATTAGTCCGGCTATTCTCTTAATGGTCATCAGTAATGGGTTTGTCTCCCGCCGTGTTACGAGCACTGCGCGGGACTAGCTTGGTGATGGGGCTGCCATCTTAACTGCCTCCAAGCTGGCAGAGTGCGTTATTCGGAGCACCATCCTAGATGCATTGCTTTCACTGCGTTCGTTGCAATACCGCAGATATTGGGCCGCATCTACCCTGGGATTAGAGGAAGCTTGAGGTGTCGGTTCTTCCGCCGTTGGCCTTCCTCGTTGGCATCCTCCCATTCTGGGAAATATGCACTGCTTCCTCTTCTGGAGTACTTCTTCGTCTCATCCCTATCCTTTGACCAGTCCGGCAAGGGAGGCTCTACCAGTAGCTACGCCACCGCCGGCATATCTCTCAGGATCACTGGGATACTCAAGCTCCACCACCAACGCCAAGGTCATGTATTCCCTAGGCTTTATTTCCGTGTGAGCGATAATGAGATTGTGCTGAATTCCAAGAGGCCTAAAGTTCCTTTTTATTTACAGTTGTTGTAGTCTCTTTAGATACGGTATCATATTCAATGTCAGTAGTGAACTTGCCATTTCTTATACTTGGATCTTACATTTATCAATTCCAAGTTGCATCCCTATGTCATTATAAAACAGTTCAGTAATTTCTAATAGTTTTTCCAGTCCAGGCTTTGAACACGAGTGCAGTTTGATATTATCCATATAAGCAAGATGTGTCACTTTACATTTTAAATGCTTTTAGTTCGAACTCTCACCCATTCTTGTCCAGCGAAGTTGACAATGGATTTAATGCAAGGCAGAACCGGAAAGGACTCAGACTGTCTCTCTGGAAGATGCGACTGATCTTTGAAGTCCAATGTCTGTGTTGTCACTGTCATGAGATTTGTGGTGACATTTATCGTGGTGCACCATTTGCTCAAGATCGTTTCTAGGAAATCCACAATTATGAGATTTATCCGATATATTGTCACGGTGTTGATTACCTAGTTCTGAGAGACCATATAAAATGTCTTTTTATAATCAAAAAAGTACGTGTATATATTGTTTTTTTATGTCCCGATCATGATGACACTGTCTATATTTGTTTCTTACATCCCATAGAACCCTTACAGCAGTCTTTCTGAGTATCGATGATGGCTTTATATTGTAAACAATGTTTCTATATTACATATGAGACAGATTTAATTATTTTGTAAAATTCATTGAGGAACGTGATAGGTCGGAATTTGGAAGGGTCCACTATGTTACCTGGCTTGATTTTGATGAATGTGTTAATCGCATAAAGATTGGGAGGGATTTCCTCAGGGTTTTGTGTATAATACTTTATCAGATACAGAATATTAGTACTTTGACTAAAGAATCTCTTGAACAAGAAATTATGTAGTCCGTCAAGTCCAGGACATATGTAGTTGTACAGCTAGCGTATAATCTTTTTCGGAGTATCCATTATAATGGATGATGTTGCCATGTTTCAGATGTTCTCTGGATCCACCTCTATTTGTGGCAGACATTCCTATTGAAGTAGTTTTCTGTTGACCACACGGTGCTCCAGAATTTTTCTACAACTGTCTTATCTGGAATGTATTCGATATGGATTATGTCTCACGCTATTCTTCGGTAAAATATATTTGTTTTTTATGAAGTCCCAGTAGCCTTTTTTTCATTCTTAGGCTTTGGGAATAACGTTACAGTCGCTGACTGTAGATCCTTAGTTTCAAGAGTGTCTGCAAAATCAGTGAGGGATCTAGTTTGTTGTGATGCGCATGCTTTCGGTATATTTTTAATGATGAAAATTTTGTTTCGCATACGTTTACTTCGGCTTCCTCTCTGGAGTGCCTCACCCACAGCAATATATCAGCAATATACAGCTTCGATTTTCTTGCCGAGTCTTCGCTTCCACAGTGTCTTGCTACCATAGGTATGTGATATTTATTTTGTATTTTTTACGTCAAAAAAGCAGTTAAAAACGGCTTATGACGTGCTATGGGGAAAAGTGAATTGTGTGCACATTTTCAAAATTCTGTGATCCCTACACTAAGTCATATACTACTTAAAATTGAAAAAAAAGGCTCTTATCCATGTTGTCCTTCGGAATAATAATTCCTGCCGCGGCAACATGGAAACGATAATTTGAATAATTGTATTTCCCACTGAATTCTAGAAGATGTGCACAGAAAATGAACTTACATTTATGCCCAGAAGCAAAAACAAGGGGCCATCTCAGCATTTGCTCAATGGATCAGGGAAACGACGAAAAACCTGATCGAGATGGGGGTCATTGACCCGGAGGCTGCAATACAATACTTGTTACAGGTTGTTTATACACATTTATACAGTTCAAATGTTAAATAATGCATTCTATATAATTGTTAAAATTAATATTACTTTTCTTGTGATGCTCTGCTGCTGATAATCTTACTGCCGTTCATCCTCACAACTGCAAAGGCCATACAATAAATGGTAAAGTCTAGATGATGATAAGATACAATTTTTTCACTTTTATTAGAGAGGATCTGATCACGTACTGTCTTAATTAAGAACACAAGCTCTCTGGAGTTGTTTAGTTTAGGAATCCTTGGTCTATATCGAGGGTCATGTCCCTAAAAGTTTGTAATTGCTAGCTGATATTGTGATTTCAAATTTTCACTTTCTTCCATACTTGTTTCGGCTTCCCCGTTGGACTGGCTTGGAATGGGAGTTATATGATCGATCTGGTATTTGGGGCGATGTTTGCGTGGTTTCTGTGTTTTGGAGTTGGAATTCTGCTAGTATTTTATTTTTTATTTGCTGCTTTCTGATCTGGATCGTATAATTTTCAGATCTATAAACCAGTGCTGTTCGGTAGGTCACGTTTTGTTCCGTCAGATGGAACAGATGAGTATATAGTTGAGTGAAACGTGCGTGTAATTACTTACTGCCTGTAAGCCGTACGGAAAAGTTAGCAACGGGTGATGCGAAAATATAGTCTGATAATATTTTCAGTCATTTGATCGTTCCACTGAATTTTCCTTCGTGATTTGTCTGCTTGGGTGGTGCGAGTAATTTCAGGGAAACACTGCCGGCCACTGTAGGTGTGTGTTCTTGTGAGTTGCCATCATTATCGGCTGTCCCGGCGTGCGCCCGCCTGTTCAGCAGCACGCCACTGGCATTCTGTCACGGCCGGCGTGGCGTGGCCTCCAGTCGTGGCCTGGCGCTCACCAGGCAACAGCATTTCATCCGTTCTCCAAACATTCTCCGTGCTAGAGGGGAGGTTAGGTGCATTTCATGTTTCCTGCCAGGCTTCATAGTCTTCCTCACTGAGGCTATGGAAGCCGCTGATTATTGATTTTTTTTTCATGTTCCCGGGCGCGCCAACTGCTTTGGTCATTAGTCCCGTAATTGTATTGCATTTTTTCCTGGGGAGATGGCGGAGATCTTCCCCGCTCGATGACCAAATCCGGCGCCGACCTACGGTCGGCTAGTGGGGTTTCCCTCTAACCTGGACTCTCCCACCAGCAGGGCACCGACCCAGCCGGGACAAGCTCTAATCTCCCGAACGATTTCCTGGATTATGTGGTAGTTAGGTGCATGTTAATGTAAGTGTGTGTGTGTGTGTGTGTGTGTGGAGAGAGAGAGAGAGAGAAGAGAGAGGATAGGACAAGGAAGAGGAAGGACAGATCGCGCGTGGTCCGTGGCCCGTTTGGTTGGATACTGCTCCGGCATTCGCTTGGTGTTGATCGGAGCAAACCATGGAAAACTACCGATCAAAGCAGCCGGCCGCTAGAATTCTCCTCCAGACACCGACTGAATTCGACCTAGCTGAAAAAATAGTGTCGAAAAACCTGCCGCGCGCCGTCAGGACTCGAACCTAGGACCTCCCGGTCGGAGGCGCTGCAGTGACATCAGTTGATACACTGAGCTACCGCTCCCGGTCCGGTGATTATCATGAGACTGATTCTTCCACCGCCTCGCTAGATGCAGATTCTTTTGGCTGACCTGTACCATCCTGATAGGCCCTACCTAATATTACCTTCTAGTACGGATCTTGCCAGCGCATTACTCTGTGACGTTGCAGAAATCAGCTCTCCTGCTCCTAACGGAGCCGCGGAGCAAAGGAAGTGTCCGGCGCGACGGCGGGCGCACAGTGTTCCAATGATGGTACGAAAGTGAGGGGTAAAGGTTCGCTTTTTAAATGGTAATTATTATTTAGAATGTTTATAGAATAGCAATTGAAATTTTTAATTAGATAAATCATAGATTATGACTAACTCAAAGCAATATCCGACTCTATCATAACCAGTACTATAATTTTATTTCCATTCTTTACATTACTTTTTTGGCGCCAGGTTTAACAGAGACCATCAGCGACTTCGGTTCCGAGGCCTTACGACTCTTGTTTCGTGTCTCCATGGGTCTGCTTTTTTACCATACAGCCAGGGGGGGGGGAGAAGGAAGGAAATTAAAGGAAAACTTATGGTAGGTAACGGAAACCTCAGGGTTACTCTATTCACCTGTTGGCTCCTGACGGAGTAATCGGTATGAGGACGTATTTATACATGCATACATACATGCATTTATTTTACTGGCAATTGGGTATGACCCGGTGGCAGTTAATTAACAATAATAATTAAAATAACAGTGATGAAATAATGAAAACAAGAGTACATTACACGATGAGGCTGCAATCATCATACTATCACAAATATTAAGTTTAATAACAAATATTGGAACCCTGTCATGATAAACAATAATTATTTATAATAATTTAATAAATATAATTATAATTTTATAAGAATTAATTATAATAATAATTTAAATTAATTATAGGGACGATGTTAGTCGCCTCTTACGACAGGGGGGTAGCCCCTGGTACTGTTCCACTAAAAACTCCGGGCACCACACTGGGATTATCATTATTATTATTATTATTATTATTATTTTATTATTATTATTATTATTATTATCATTATTATTATTATTATTATTATTATTATTATTATTATCATTATTATTACTATCATATCTAAATTACATCCCTGCAATTACATCGCGCACGAACGATCTATAGAAAAGCTGAACCGAAAAGTGTATACTATGCAGTATGCACTAAACGGAAAATCGAAAACTCCCGGAATAATCTTTCAGGTCGATCTTATTTTCCCCAGAAGATGGAATGAGAGAGATTTAAAAATTCTGGAACAATGCAAATTCTTTTTGAATGCACGGTTAAATATGTTTCTCTAAATGAATTTCAAATGTATTTTTACCTATGTCTGTACATATATAAGTTGAAGTAAACCCTTGTAAGATATCCTGCTAGCCATTTAAACTCAAAACGTAATGTATCGTTAAAAATTATAATAACAGAAAAGATTTTATAATTATGTCAATAAGTTCTGTCATACGATTGAATGGATGAAAATTGCTGTTGTATACCTACTAACCTTTAAATTTAAAACTACCTAAAGTACTCATTTAAACGCTCGTTATCTCTCTTAACCAACCATGATCTTAAGATGCAAAGATTTTATTGATTGATTGATTTTTCGTGTTTCCGGGTGCGTCAACTGCTTTGGTCATTAGTCCGTAAGTGTATTGCATTTTTTCCTCGGAAGATGGGGTGATCTTCCCCGCTGGATGGCGAGATCCGGCGCCGACCTACCGTCGGCTATTGGGGTTTCCTAACCAGGACTCTCCCACCAGCGGAGCCCTGACCCAGCGGGGACAAGCTCTAAGCTCTCGAACGGTCTCCTGGATTATGTGTAGTTTAGGCATGTTGGTGTAATGTGTGTGTGTGTGTGTGTAAGGGGACAGGATATGACAAGGAAGGGAAAGGAAAGATCGCGCGCTTTTCGTGGCCCGTTTGTTAGAGAACAGCTCCGGCATTCGCCTGCTGTTGATCGGAGTTACAACGCAATAAAATGCAAAGATTTCTTAGTGTAGTAATTTTATTAATCGGCAAAAAGTGATCATTCTATTAATTTTAATATATTAATACGATTCAGTGTTTTACTATAAAACAATTAATACGAGGAAATGGTCGCATATACAGGGTCCACTACTTTTCATTTAAGGAGAACATCAAAAAATCCAGAAAAATTGATTTTTCATAATTTGCACCATTTTATTCTGTCTTCTCCTTAACATCATCTCTGGAGAAAATGGATGTTTTACTACATTTTAGCACCTAAAAATAGTTAATGGAACTATGCAGTGGTCAGGACATTTAAAGAGTGGGCGTAACCTTGGAGAAATGTAGAATGCGATAAAATGTTTTTAAGATATTTGCAAAGTTCGAGATTTTGGTTGCAGTTACTGGCTGCTCTGTTAGTTTATGTCTAGTGGGTTCCTTTGTTTATCTTAAATGAAATACCTATTGTTGTGAATAAGAATAGAAGTAATTGCATTGTTGTAGTTGTAATGCTGTAAGGAGTTGCATAGAAGTAATTATATGAATAAGAATAGAAGTGAAGTATTGTTGTGTAAATAAAACTATATTGTAGCTATGAAATAATTAGGGATGTCTGTTGGGAGAAATACCAAATTTATCCTCCAACGCATTACTAAACAACGCACAAGCCAGTGCGAAAAATAAATAAATGATTTTCTAAAACAAAAAGAAGAATCAGAAAGCTAAAAGGAATGAAAACAATTAGAAGGTTCCAGGAGGCCCAGTATACAGGAACGCACTAAGTGATTGAATACACACAAAATTCAGCACCAAAAGGTTGAAGTCAATTTGCTCAAATTCTTGTTTTTTGAACTTTAGGAATATTTATCTCTGGGAAAATAGTACATTCTTAACTTTTTTACAGCACTGATTGCAAAGTCATAATCCGTAACAAAACTACCAAGATGGTCAGCCATTTAAATGTAAAAAATATTATAACTCAAAAATATGTATTTTTTTTCATAATTTAATAAAATTTCGTGTTCAAAAACGAATGACTGAGTATCGGATTTCTGAGCTGATTTGCATTAAGGAAGGTTTAAATGTTAAATATTTTAAAAAAATCAACTCTGAAATAGTTTTTGAGATATGAGTACCCAAAAATCATAAAATGAACATGGGCAAGATCAGGATGTTCTTCCCTTAAAGAAAAATTAATGAAATTTATTTAAGTAGAAAGTTGACTGAAAAGTTAATTATTAAGTTTCTTTTTAATTGCCATTTTACATTTGCCCTTTACGTTTACTAGATTCAATATGCTAAATACTTATATTGTATATTGTAGTCTTTGACATGAAGATAATCTTCAAAAGTAGGGATATTTAGATGAAATAACAAAATATCTTTAAGACTGAGCCAGTTCTGATGCGATGGCGATTGTGAAGACAAAGTTGTAAACTATTTTGTCAAGTTATAAGACAATCTTCGTCAATAAAACTCATTTCCTGGATTATTTTAGAGTTCTCCAATGCAATTTCCATATTGTCATCGTTTCCATCTTTTCCCCAATATGATTTCAATCCTGTTTTGTGAGTTTATGCGAGCAACGTGTAATAAATGATGTGTGTCTCTACAAAACGTGGATGATTGAAATATGGAGAGTATTTTATGCAAACAATTTTAAGACTCGCACTTCTACGGGCACATTTTATAACGTAATTTGTTCCTATTATCGATTATTTTAAGAATTACTTAAGTCGTACTTCACAAGGCATTTGTAAATATTTATTACAATAACATCATGGATCTATTCTACATATGCGCTATTTCAAATAACACAGTGAACTTTACACATTGAATTCTGAAACGTTTGAAACGGAGAAAATATATTAACTCATTCTTCTTTCATAGTTTCTTTTGAACCATTATTTTCTGTTTTGTGTTCAGTTTATTCAACAACTGAAGGCTTTAAAATTTCACCAATTTATCATTTCTTTTCTCTAGACGGTGAATTCACGCGACAAATTTGAATATAACTGGGCTGTTTTATTTCCCCCAGACCTTGACGTTTCTTTTAGGGTGACTGCTGTGCTTACATTAACAATATTGACGTGGGGTCCTGGATGAAATTTCTTGCGGGTTATTAGTTTCGACTCGACGCACTAAATCGACTCGGTCGTTAAAAACGATACTCATATTTTTTCCCAATAAAATTCTTAGCACAACTGTAGATTTTACCTTCCTTCGTTTATTTCAAATTTATTTTCATATTCAGCACGGAATACGTTTTACGAGTATTAACATATCTTTCCCAGTTAACTTGTAGGGAAATGTTTAATTGTAGTTCTGGACTATTACGTTGACGCTACATAGCCACAATTGATGGATGGACTGGCGAACAAGCTCTTTCTTCGTTGAGAATCCCATCACATCCGGAGAGAAAACAGTGGGGAAGAACACAAATTCGCTGTTGTAAATTTTGACAAAGTTAGGTCAAACAGCCCCCTTCCCTTTTATTCCAGCTGCCACACCCAGTTTTATCTCTGTTTTTCGTCTACGTTTTGCGCTTTCGTTCACACAATTTCCGTCTCGTTCTTACTTACATCTAGTTTTATTGTTCTTCTTTTCCGCGCTTTCATTATTTCTTTCCGCTGGCGAAGTTTATTTCATTTCGCCCACTTTTTTTCGACGCCCGGTTTGTTCTCGCAATTTTTGTCGTTATTAATGCCCGCTGCAAAGCTCAACACCTCTAAATAATAAGCAGTAGCACATGGTCGCGGAGTGCGAGCGCGGAAGAGGGCGCGAAAAGCCGTGGCGGGGTGGGTGCGGGGCAGGGCGGGGGCGGTGCGGGGGCGGGAAGAGGGAGACGCCGCGGGCGCCGCCCCTCGTCCGTGCCCCCCCCCGCCGCCGCCGCCGACGGCGCCTGCTGCCGGCGACACTTGCCGCCGGCCAGCGCCGCCCCTACCCCGCCCCTGTCCCGACCCTGCCCCGCCCCGCCCGACCACGCGCTCCCCGTCAGCGGCGGCAAGAATTCTCGCCCTTTCGCGGCCACTCCACCCCCAACCGCGCCTCGCCCCGCCCCGCCTTCCCCCGCGCCTCACCGCGTTGCCGCTGGGGTTTCGCCTCGAATCGCCGCCGTCGCCTCCGCGCCTGCCTCTTTTGCCACCGTCCGTTTGTCACCCCCGCCAGCTGTGCCACGGGAGCTGTCACTGCCTTCGGCGCCGCTCTCATCTTCAACGACTTATTGTGGTTGAGTGGAAGAGCAAGTCATATATGACTTGGTTCCATCACACATATTATTCTTAATAATAATGGTATATGCTTAAATATAATGGTAATAATAATAATAATAACAACAATAATAAAGTTTACTACATATATTTCATATAAAATTCATTTTATCACATTACATATATTACACTTTTCTTTCAAACTACGCCAAACTACGCCAAACTCTTACTAACGTCAACTCGCACATCATATTTATGTTTAATATTGATTTCTGTTCTCCCACCTTCATCTCCCTCTCATTTCAACAACATTAAGTGGCAAAATGTTAATTGACTTCTTCCATTCGACTCTTCCTTATTCCTGCTCTTAAGCACTATTTTTTCTCCTTCCTGGATATGCTCCATCCAACCCTCTTATTCTTCTATCACCACATTCAAAGACGGAACAATGTCACATTTCATCGTATTATTTTTTACCAGTCTAAATGTCTGCAAGCAGAACTTACAATATTAAACAAGCCCCATCACCGTAATCCTCATTATCTATCGCCTACCTTTATACAATGTCAATTCTTCATCAAATTCTTAGCGATCCTAAGAACTGTATTCGCCGTACTTGTTAATAAGTGTCCCGTGTCCTATCTTTGTATCTTACTGCTCCAAACTAATCATTCTATCAACTTACACTATCCCCCCATTTAATTTCATCCTCCAATTCAATTTTCATCTCCACCCTTATACCACACCCGCCAAAACTCCCCTTTCTACCTCCTCCTCCACTTTCTCTACCACTGGGCCATACATCGCCTCTTCTTCTCCCTCTGCCCCCTCTACCCTTCTCCCCCCCTCAGCCACTGCGGCGCGAGCGGCGCTCCCTGGTGGGCGGGCGGCGGCGGCGGCTCCGTTCACTCGACTCCACTCCGCTATTTCATTTTGATTGAAATTTGAAAAGTTGAAGCTGTAATACGCGGGCCAGCAGACGCCGGCGCGGGGCGGCGCAGCGGGGAGGGAGGGGGCGGGGTGGGGCAGTCTGGGATTGATATGGGGCTGCACGGCGGCCGCTGTGGCTTCTGGCGCCGCCATTCTCGCCACGTCTCACTCGAAGGCGCCGCCGCCGCCGCCGCTGCGGCCGCCACACGTCCCACCCGGCTCCCTTCTATCGGCGCTCTTTCTTCTGCCCCTCCCGACCGCACAGCCGTCGAATCTGCGCCCTTCCTCCGGAATGAAGTGTTCAAGTTCAGGCTGCTTTTGATTTACGCCTTCTGTGTTTTCGGTTTTGAGGCAAGGGTCGGCCTCGAGTAAATATCACTTAGTCGGGGAAGTACTTTCTCAGACCAATTACGCAGGAGATTGATAATGTCATAATTAAATTATACACTGAATAGTTCATGAATTTTACAATATTGTGTTTATGTGGAGCATGTGAAAAAGTTTAGTTGAAATAAAAAGCCAGTATATCAAGTCGATTGAACTGTGCTCAGCTTTTTTGATCTTTCGGGTTTTGTGACTAATTAGAAAAGATAAGTCAGTGAAACAAATTGACAAGTCAAAAGAATAATCAAAATAGGTAAGCGTAAATGTTTTTTTTGTTGCACATTCATTATCTTTCAGAATATTAAGTGAAGATAATTGTATTTCCGTAAGGGCATGGAAAATGCGTTTATTTCATTAATTTATTTTCTTCGTGAAAATCTGACATAGCGAGTTCAATTCTGTGATGATCAAATGAAAAAAAAATCTTTAAAACAGTCTCACTTATAGTCTTTGATTAATAATAGGTACAAAAGTAAGTTACTAAAATATTTTTTTGTCGATGGAAAAAACATTTTTCTTTTCTACTCTTTTCTGTTCCAAAAATAGTTGTAATGAATGGCCTGCAGCAGCAAAAAGGTTGATGAACAAAACCTAACAAATGGTTTTCCAAAAAGTATACGCACACTACTCTAGAACAAAATGGTATTAAATACTATGTGCAATACTGCAAAAAATTAAATATTTAAAGAAAACAGGGATTAGAAATGGGGATTAGAAATAAATTTTAATAAAACCGAATGTATGTGCATTGGGCAAAGAATAACAGATATAGACGTGAATGAAATTTTTATGGAATAACAATATCCGCCAAGATGTCAAAAGAAGGATATTCCATTGTGTAGTAAAAAATATAGTACTATATGGAGCGGAAATGTGGCCACAAACACAAAAAATAAGAGATGAGATAAGGACAGTGGAAATGGACTACATGAGACGATGCCTACAACTTACTGGCAAGGACAGAGTGCTAAATGAAGAAATATGGAGAAGGATGAATATAATTTGTTCTATTACGAAGACCTTGGAAAATAGAGCACTACAGTGGTATGGACATGTTCAGAGAATGTCAGAAAACAGATGGCCACACAAGATCTCAAAATGGTAACCACCTGAGCGGCGAAAAAGAGGAAGACCAGCTTTAGAATGGGAAAAATACATCCAAGAAGATATGAAGGATGTAGGCCTCAAACCACGAGATTGGGAGGATCGAGAGTTGTGGGGGTGGGAAAGGAAAAGAAGAGAAGAAGAAGAAAACAGTCTTCACGAATACTGCAATAACTTAGTTTAGGAGAAGGGAGGATGCGCGTCAGGACGGTCGGTAGGCACCGCAAAATATTACGGTGAGCAGTCCTTCTCTGGTCGTTCGTAAGTTACGCTTCTCTCAAGTTTTTGTGAAAATAGAGTGTGTTGATGATTCAAAAGTTAGTGGTTTGTATAATTGTCTTTTAGGAAAATTATTAAAGACGAAATTTCATAGTATTAGAATTTCAGAAAAGCTCAAAATAAAAGACAACAGTAGATGTAGCTTCTATTAAGTGCGGTATATTTAAAATAATGTTCAGGACTCGCCACTGCACGACACATACTACCACAGTTCTTTATATGCCAAAATATAAAAAAGTTGCTGTACAATAATCCAACACGTCAATAGGAAATATTTAATGGAGAGTGGCGTCTTCCTTGAAACCATGACGTCATCTGAGTGATATCTAGTGACGCACCGAGTTTGAGAATCCATTTGGTACGTGTTGTATGAGAATAGACGGAAGAGCGCCATGAAATATTTTCATTCTTCAGACAAAATCGATTATTGGGAATTTTCCGAGTTCCTGGATATCTAAAACCAAGACACCTCTCATACGGACGGGGAATGCAAAGATTTCTTTCAACTTACCTGCGCATTGTATTATATGTGTACTGAACTGGAAATTTATTGGCCACACCCTAATTGCGAGGATTAATCGCCTTTCTGTCCTTTGGCTCTGATAAGATATAATTTCGTAATTGTTCAGTCGTGAAGCAGATCCGTACTTCTCCCATGCAAACAACTGGCACTGCTTTGCAGTACTGCTTAAGGAACATAACAGTGAGCCACACTGGAGGAAATTACTGCTTAACTCCACCTCGATCCGCTCCCTTCCTTCTCCCTTCCGCTGCACTCCTTCCCTCCCCCAGGCCGAAGCCGGCGCATCCTCCCTTGTCACAAAGCCATGAAATTTAGTCGCTGATTAGTTTCATATTGAATAACAATACGCGCTGGCGGCATCGGGGTGACGTCTCGCGCCCGTTTTAATATCCCGCCTATAAAGCACAATACGAAAGAGGAGTAATAAAAGACTGTTTAAGTTTCAAATTTGTCAGCCTATCTCTTTTCCCCCTTTCTCCAGGGCGCGCGCTGTATTCATCGTCGTTTTAATTTCGCCTGCGTTATGTGCATGTGCGCGTGTGTGTGAGCCATCCGTTACGGCGCAGCGGAAGCGCGCGGGAGGGCAGAGGCGTCGCGGGGCGTTGCTTTGTGCGGCGGAGGGCGCGCCGATTTCACGGCGCGAACGCCCCGCGCGCGTCGCGCCGGCGACACGCCTTTTAGCGCGCTGAATCGTCAGGCGGCGGCGACGGCGGTGGCGGCAATGACGGCGGGGGCGATGATGGGGGCAGTGGGGGGTCGGGGCGGTGTCGGGGCGGTGTCGGGGGCGATCGGGGCGGTAGTAGAGGACTTGGCGGTGGTGACGGGCGGTGCGGGGCGGCGGCGGGCGTGTCGGGGCGGGCGGCGGCGGTGCGGGGCGGTGCGTGGCGGTGGCGGTGGCGGTGGCGGTGGCGGGGCGGTGTGCGGTGGCGGTGGCGGGGCGGTGTCGGGGGCGGTGTCGGGGCGGTGTCGGAGCGGTGTCGGAGCGGTGTCGGGGTGGTGTCGGTGCGGTGTCGGTGTCGGTGCGGTGTCGGGGCGGTGTCGGGGCGGTGTCGGGGCGGTGTCGGCCGGTGTCGGGGCTGTGTGTCGGTGTCGGGGGCGGTGTCGGGGGCGGTGTCGGTGTAGGGGGCGGTGTCGGTGAGGGGGCGGTGTCGGTGTCGGGGGCGATGCGGGGGGCGGTGGTAGTAGCAGTGACCCTGGGGGTGGTGACGGGGCCGGCGGCTGGGCGTTGCGGGGTGGCGGTGGCGGTGGCGTGGTTGGGGTGCGAGGGGTTGCGCGTGCGCGGCGCGGCTGCGAAGGCGTCGCCGCGTCCACGCCCGTCCGCCCCGCGAGGATTCGCTGCGGTTGCGCGCCACTCGTTGTGCGTCCGAGGTTTTGTGTCTGTTGACGAGGGCGGAGGGAGAGCGCGGCGATGAGGTTTCCTTCCCCCTTTTTCGCGACGAGGTATCAACAGCCGGCTGGGGCGTAATTGTGCAAATGGCACATGAACCGTTGGAGAGTTTTTGGCAATGCAAGGTGTCGCATTGAACAAAATAGAATTTAAGGAAATAATGCTGGATATGATACCTGGATAAAATAACCTTGGATATGATAGTTTTAAATCGTTATTTTTTAAATTTTTGATCTCATATTGATGTAACACATACATTCAGGAAATATTTCCTATACATATTTAAATATGATAAGATGTTTATTGGAAATTAACACTCTATGAGGAGTGACGTTTCAAATCGTATAGTATGTATCCACCCCTGTACAAAAATTAGTTTGACATGTTTTTGTTATCTTTCTTAAGCGCTGTCATTTTGTATACTAAAATCGTTTAAAAAATTATAATCTTGGGTAAATGAAGCTTGGAAACATATGGTTATTTCATATCATACGGTTGGTGCAAATCGTATTTTGCCCTCGACTCTTATTTTTCATGTTCCATCTCCTGCTACTTTTGTATTGGATGTACCATTCATCCGATGTTAAACTTCCCAGAGCAGTAATATTATCCCTCCCCCCACAAATTAAGAAATTAAAGCTTCTTGATAATGGATGTGGGAGTCAGTACAAGAACCTGCGATGTATGATCGTCGTATATTATATGGCAAGGCATTCTATCTCCTCAGTATTGCCCCTCGTCATCTGAAGAATATCGCACTTTTCTTTCTTGTTAGGGGACATTTATTTCTAACTTTTTTTTAATGATGGAAAGGTCATTAAGGAGGAATTCGTAAACTTTAGCACCTGATGATTATCAGGAAATTCACCAAACATTTAGTTTAGTTTACATACTAGGAAGAGACTGGGGACGGAAGAATTCCAAGGATTTGAGCAAACAGTATAAGAAATTTAAGGAATCAAGAAAATACAGCGAATAATGCTGAGAAAACAACAAAAGAATGAAAGCACTGTATCTCATAAAATGGAGCCAAGTTTTTGGATTGATGATCCTTCTAAGCTATTCAGACCTGTTTTGAAAAGAGGGCAAGCAGGGCACCTCATACGAGTACTAGTGACTGTACCATCTTCCAGCAAGTTTCCAGAGGCAAAAAAAGTCTGATATTGAAAATTTGCAGAGGAAGAGATTTGGGGAGGTCTGCAGAAGTGAAATCAATATGCAATTTCATCAGATTTTTCTGGTTTCAGAACATGTTCGCAGTGAAGATCCTATGATCAAATTACTACACTTTGTGGCTGTTTAGAACAGTGGTGTCCAACTTACAAGGCCTCAAGGGTCACAACTAAAACCTTTAATACGGATGTGGGCCGTATTTGCATTACTGGGGGGGGGGGTCCCCACCTGACTTCCTCATATAGTTGATCTCGACAGTTTGCCCGACTGCTCTGAAATAGGGGGGATAATGGAGCCATGGTTGATATCAGGTCATACCAAGTACATCTTCTCGCCCGACATGGACACAAGGAACTTTCACTTTTGTGATAACTTTCACTTTTCTAATAACCTTTCGCGGGCCACAATAAATGGCACCGCGGGCCGCCAGTTGAAGAACATTGATTTTGAGGAAGAGTGTGGATTGATCATGGGAGTAGCTTGGTCTTTGCACTAATGCTAACTATACCCCGTAATCTTAATATTATAAGTTTTGTTTTCTGTTAACAACACTAAATACACTACCAAAAGTACAATAAAAATCATAGGTATATATTTTCTTCTTGTGGTTGTAGCAAACAATGTTAATATGTTCATATCAAACCCCGTAATAATATCAGTGCAAATTTGAAGTGATTTAATGTCATACGTACATAAATTCGAGATATTTGATAAAACATTTTAGACTTGTCAGTTTTTATATAATATTCCTCTGATAAGAGCGCAGTTTTTTCTGCTTTTCTTGTAAAATTTAAAATTTGGATATTATGTAGTTTTAAACGACGCTTCTCATACATTTAATATGATTCTCCCGAAATGTAAAATTTCGTTTCGTATTAAATAGCTTTACACATTATTATAGTGTATGAAAAGTATAAATGGAAACAAAAGACTAATTAGGTTTAAATCAAGAGTCAAAGGAAACCATTTCCGTTATCTTTAGATGTGGTACTTGATTTAAACAACAAATTTCTGTTAACACAGAAACCACGACAAGATTGTGCTTCCATAATGTAAAGATAAAAAAGACTTGATAGGTTGCATATAAACATAATGAACAGTTTATGTTGTTTAACACGCAGTAAGTTCATAACGTTTGTTTCTTAATTGAAGCTTGAATATTAAAACACTACATCCAGATTTATAGAAGTTTAAATAGATCACATGCAAGTACATCACAGATTCAGTTTTATTTATACCAACAACAAAATGATTACTTATAACAATATAAATGCAAATGCATGCGAAGTTCGGCTCATTCGAAAATAAACATTTGTAGTGTCTCACCACCATGCTTACTTAATGTAACTTTCTCGTCACAATAAATTCTGTTTCTTTCTGAGTTCATGCTGGAAGTCACACATATTTTTACGGTTTTTAAGAAAAAAATGTCGAATGTGAAATTTTTCTCGAAACATCTACGGAAATATTGTGAATCGTCGCCATTTACCATCTTCTATTTTTCATGATACAGAAAATATATTTATAATCGTGAATACATTAATTCTCCTCGCGTAAATACCGAATCCTTTTCTCGATCATTGAATTAGCTTCGCAATGCTTCACTGCGCAGACAACACTTTTACTCATTGCCTCCCTAAGCAGACAAATCGCAGCGTTGCGCACTTGCCAGCCTCCCCTCGCCAAAATGAGCGAGCGCCGCTCTGCCTCCCTTCCCACCCCGCTTCCGCCCGCTCCCCCCGCCTCCCATCCTTGTTCCGCCCAGTCCTCGCCCCGCCCATCCCGATCTGCCCCACATTGCCTCGCTCTGCCTCGCCCTGCCCCGCCCAGCCGCTCCGCTCCACCGTCCCGCCCCTCCCCATCCGCCCGCCCGCCGCTCGGCCCCGCCTCTCCGCTCCGCCCCACCTCCGCTCCGCGCCGCGCGCAGCGCCCCCTGCGACGCACAGGTACTCGCGCCCTCCGGCGCGGCGCGGCGGCGCCATCCCCATTCATGAGATGCGGGCGGCCGTGGAATACGCAAAAAGCAGTTATTCCCCGAGCGGAGCTTTGTTGCCTGATTTATGCGTCGTTTGCGCCACCTCAAATGGATATTCACGGGGGCGCGCCATTGATCAGTTCCAATACCCGATCGATCCAAGGAGCTGTATTAAAATCCAGTTCCGATCTTGGAACTGTTTGAATGTGAAATATCTGCCAATTTCACGGCGGGCTGGATTTCTTTTTTCACGAGTGCTGACACGCGCGTTAGCTTTCGATTTATGTGCTAGAAGGAGTGAGGAGAGCGCGGCGAAAGAAAGTAATAATTTAAATGCGGGGTCGGCTCTGTCGGGGCGAATTGTCGGTGTGTAGTGCTGCAGAAGTGTTAAAGTGCCGGCAGATGCGCGCGCTGGGTGGGGCGGGCGACGGGCAGCGCCGACACCGGCGCACAGTGGCCGTGAATGTCTTCTCAGATGAGCCAAATTTACGACATCCGAACTAATGCACGGCGTGGCGATTTTCATGGAAGAAGAAATCCTTACTCCTTCATACGAGACTTTAACAGAAAGCATTTCAGAATGAAACTAATACTTCTATTCGACAATTTGATATAACAATCAATGAATTGGAAGTCATATTCACATCATGATGTATAATTTTTGTTGTTTTGATGATTTTGCGTTCTAAGTCGTCATAGAGAGCTGAATAATTTACAAACATAAATGAACATAATATTGCTAGAACATGTATTGTTTTGTGTATACAAGAAAGCGGAACTATATAATATGCATTTTTAATGACTTGAAAACTTGTGAACCGGAGTTAGCTGTAATTATGTTAATATGACTGTAGAAACTCTACTCGTAAAAAATCGTGAAAAGGTAAAGCACTTGTTCATTCTAGACTAAGGGTTTGCAACGTTTATGTGCTCGAAAGGCTCATTGGAAAAACCGTAGGCATGAATGCGGACCGCACTTTTGTATTAGGCCATTTTCTTGTAATATTCTGCAAAAAGAAAATAGGAACTAGTGTAAAATAATATGCATAGTTTTATTGAAACAGCTGTTGAATCATTTTAATTGATTAATACACAAACAATTGCATAAGAGTTAAATTGAAATAAACAAAAACATACCCAGAACAGAATACCCAGAATGATGTCATCCATTGGCATTAATATTTAATCAACGAAAAAGTAAAATAAAATTGTCTAGAGACGAATTGAAATTAATAGTGTAGTCAAAACAAAATTTAAAAAAATGAATTTATTGGGAGTACTATGTTTGGTAGCCCTCTCGGTTTAGCTCATTAGTCAGATTGCTCACTTTTCATGACGAGACCCCGAATTGAATTCTCGGTCGGGCAAGATTATAATGTACGTTTTCCTTGCAATGTCCCTGTATATGTTGCTGTATGACGATGAGAAAACTCCCTTCTCAGGTTGAGAAGATTGACATGCGGCACGGGGAAATCTTCATTCTAACCACACGTATCCCCTTAACCCATGGTCGCGAAAAATTGAAGCACTTTTTAATCCACATTGTCATACATTTGGGTATTTTTCGCCGGACACAAGTTTTAAATATGTGATCTCTTCCTCGAACAAGAACCTCACCTACAACTTGACTGCTAATTATTTTTCAACTTACTTTGCCCATTTTTCCATATTAAAATAAATGCATTTTTAATGAGCTTTAAATATATTTAGTTGTACTTTTCTTCAAAAAAGCTTTTCAAAAAGCTTTCGCCGCCCGCAGAAAATGGCCTCGTAGCCCGCACGTCACCTCTCTTCTATACAAGCCAAAGATATTTTTTTTCATTGAAAAATGTCCTGTGTTTCAACTCATTTTCATAACAGTCATAAACTCATATTCTAGATGGGATTACCTTTTAATTAAATTTTCCAATTGAATCATGAGCTTCCAAACGATCTTGTTTAGCAACACATTCTGTAATAAGTACGATATACGTTGAAATAATAAAACTATTTTTAGTTTGGTAATAGCATACAAAGTCACTTGTGTTTTCTAGTGGATTTAATTTAGGTAGGGAAAACTATGTGAAGAGTCTACCGTTAACAGAGAATTGAAATTTTTAACTTTTATCCCAATGTCAAATAATAATTTGTCTGCAGAGGCACACCCTTCTAAGAAGACTGTTGCAAAAGTGGTAACGGATATATTCAGGAGAACTCTTTATACTGATTATTGTTACTACTGTAATCATAATCGTAATAGTATATCAAACACTATAGTTAAATTTGTTATACAGTACAAATTTTGTCAACTAGGAAGAAATTGATATTTAATATAGGCAAACATGCATTAAATTTTGAAATCAACATTCTATACTTAAAGGTCAACTTTATCGTCCCTTCGGCATGTGAGACCATGCCCGAGTATTAATCTTCGTTGCTCAAAAAACTTTAACTCTCTAAACCCTCTGTATGGTGTTTCTCAATTTTAAACAATACAGGCTTCTCTGAAAGAAACCAGAATATTTATTATACTCACGTGGGTAAACTGGAACACCGGAACATGAAACACCGAAACACTTGTCACTTTAAACATCTGTCATTTCAGGAAATTATAGGGACAAAAAGTAAAACAAAACAAGGATACATCTTACTGAAATTTTCAAAGCAGACGAAAGTTTGAGCTTTCAACTCTCAAGACTCAACAAATATTCTGCCTTGGTCCTCTGCATCTCTTATTTCCGCCCACTGTGCGACACGAGCAGCAGCAGCAGCAGCATCGGCGACGACGTCGACCGAGCCCCGCCCCGCCCCACCCGGGCGCGCCCCTCCACGCCCCGCGCCGTCCCTCCGCGCTATTTATCACCGCTTTGTGTGTGGCCCGCGCGTCTTGTAGGGCGGCGCGAGGCGCCCATGTAGAAGGGCTCACGGCGCGCTCCGCTCCGCGCCGCGCCGCACCTCTCCGCGCCGCTCTGCTTTGCTTTGCCGCTGCGCTGCGCTGCTCGCGCGCGCTGATTAATGGTACCTCTATGCAAATGCGTGGATATTGCATAATAAGATAAAAGCGAACACGACTTTAAACGCCCTCTTTAGCGCGGAGATGGCCGCTGCGAGCGCACGCCCGCCCGGGCGGTGGCCCCGCAAGGGTTGCCGTTGCGCCCGAGTTTGCGCCGCTCCACTGCCCCGCCCCGCCCCTCCCGTGCGTGGCCCAAGGCGCGGAGGAGAGGTGCTTTTGAATACCGCGCCATTTGTATAAATGCGCTGTTGTGGAGGTGAATAGGCTCAAGCGGGCGTGAGACTTATGAGGAATTGATTTTGCTCATTATTTTACAGATGTGGATGAATATTGTCAGTAACGATGTTTGTTCGTTTGGTGATTCAATAGTTTCCCAGTACATGCTATTTTTAGTGATTCGCTTTCGGTTGTAGAAGTTGAAATTCGTTGGACTATGAAAATAATTTTCCAGGCCCGTTTGATTCCAATTAACGGATTGTCAGCACACACGTGGTAGTTACGATTAAAATGTTTCTTGCAGGCCTTTTTTTCCTACGCCATTTTTATGAGTAAATTCCAAAAATTAAATATGTAATCGACATATGTAATAGTTTTCAATGTGAAAGGGATTATATACAAATACCAAAATTGAAAGACAAAATAAGTCGAACAAGGATTAATAAAATGAACAAAACGCACGTTGAACAATTTACAATCGTTGATGACTTTGCAGTCATATTAATCGAAATCGAACTAAGAAATAAGACTTGTGATCGAAAACTTTATTATCCAGAGAGACGATACATGATATTCTCCCTCAAAACCTTTCATTTCATGTTGCAAAAACATTACACTTAAAGTATCAAACGACCGATTAAATGTAAAATATTAATGTTAATGAATATCTAAGTGTATTTTTATACTATATTAATTACTACAATGTATTAACCCGTTTTATTAAGAAGTGTAGGATTTATGATGTTCTCGGAAGTAGAAAATGTAATCTCAAAAGTAGTTTTGAAATTTTCTAACATTAAATAACATTTAATTCGTAATGATTTTCATTCATATTTAGCTTTTAAATGACACTTTCTCCCCCTTATGTTACAAGCATTTCTATTGGAAAATCTAAGTGTGATAAGACATTACGCACCAGTGACGTATTTTAGTTCTTAATTTCTGTCGATCTCCCTCTGCTCTCAACATAATCATAACAATCAATTTAGAGTTGCAAAACATATATCGTATGGATGGCTTACCTAACAACGTCACTGACTACTCAACAAAGTGTTAAAAGAAATAATGTACTGTCGAACAAGAAGATAAAATTTACAAAATACTATACGATTATTGTTTAGAACTTAATTTGTAAACCTTCTTTCATAACTTTGCATTTGTTTTGTCATTTTTAATCGTTGTTGTTTGTCATGTAATTTTTTATTGTCAGTTATTAACAAGAAACCCAATGGTATTTTCACGCAATCACGTGCGTTTTGTAGACTTTATAGTATCTGTCATATTTATTATTTCTCAAAAGACCCAAAACGGATATGCATAAAAAGCAATTTTTAATAGTCGGCCTGCAGGAAGGTAATAATGAGGAAATAGTGCGTCACGAATTCATTAATACGGAAGTTATAATATACGGAAGTTATATTCATTAATATTAATTAATACTTTGCGAGGTGAACTCCGAAGTGTTTCACAATATGTCGGTGTCTTAAGACAGAATAAATACAAAGAACCAGACAAGATGAAACCCACCAGGTAGAAAAGTTGCGACTACACATTAGTTGTCAGAACGTCTGAACTGGAATATTTGTTTGGAAGAATTTATCATAGTTATTGTGATAACGAATTTCTGCTGTGAGGAATGGGGAAACCCTAACAAGTGTCAATTTTGTGAGACTTTACATTTTGGAGCTGAGAAGTCGAGGATATCAGTAGTTAAAAAGGGAAAATGAGTGATGTAGTCGTACCACCCATTGCTGTACCTTATGTTTTAAAATATTTTAACACGAACTGACAAATTTTGAAATTAAAAAATTTTACTTTATATTTACTGATGAGTTGCCCAATTGTTTTCACAAATAGACAAATTTGAATAACTTAAGAAAAAATCTATTTTTAGAAGTGAGGACAAAAGCAACTGCTTTCTAATAACGCTGATAAGTATTTTTTTCTGAATTTTTAAAACCTTGAATCCCCAAGAAACAATGAATTAGCTATTTCTTCATCATAATGGTAAGACATTTTTCAGTCAAGTCAGTTTTTACTATAATTTCATTAGAACCATCTTTTAATATTTTCATCAGGAAAAAATTAATATTGATTAATTTAAAAGGAGTCAGTTTTTGACATCAGAGAACTATCAGAGCAATTTGTAAAATCACCACCATCATATATTCACTGTACATAACAACAAGATATTTGTGTATCAGTCTTAATATTTGTGTAAAAATCTTTTTCTTAAATGACTTTCTTTTTCTAGAAATATTTTGTCTAAATTAAAATATTTTGATAATTTATTAATCTTAAGTGTCGAATAAAGTCATCGTACTTTTCAAAACAAGAATCGATTTATGAATTTTATTATTATGATCAATAATGGGTTAGCTACATCTGAAATAAAATAATACAATAAATGTAGACAGCCAGTACATTAACGTAATGGTTTCAGAATGAAACTAAATAAATAATTGAGATGACATGCTTTCAAATATAATATTATGTTCTGCTTCATTGTTCATCAGAAACTATTATAGACATATGCAGTACACTTATAGAAGAATTTCAAATGTGATTAAGTGATACAAAATCAACAAAACAAGGAAGTTAAGAAAACGATTTTTTATATGAAATATGCCTGAAAAATATTCCGAAGAAAAATAATAAAACTATAAAAAGATACATTCACAAAATTGCGGGAAAAGTTATTAAGATCCTTCGATATTCTGATTAATCTTGGAAACGTAGACAAATTAATCCCAAAACAACGTGTCGGGTTTTTCCTTAACCGAATCCTGACAAGGGAAGTGCGGGTGTTATGAAATGAAAATATAGAAGTTTGTTTCGTGGAGAAGCTGGCTAGATTTCATAAGAAATGTACACTTGTCGATTAAGTGATATTTAAAGTGAAACTCTCGTAAAAATACCCAATTAGTATCATCTTCAAGAGATTAGAAGATTGGCGAAATCTTGGGGAAGGTATTTGATGTAGTAAATCGGTGGTTCAAGAATACAGAACAAGATATCCGTGAAAGCGGAGCAGGTAACCCGTTTGCCGATTGTGTAGCCATTCCAGAACTTACGAACAATATATTTTAGTTTTGTTGGAACTTAAAGTGTTTTATTTGACATTACCTTAAGAGTGAGGTGAACGGACAGCGACGATGGATAAGTGGAAAGCATCGGCAGCTGAATTATTTTGGACGTTTAGACTTTTAGATTACAAAAACGAATTGTACGAATAATAACCAAATCCCACCCACGTGATTCATGTAAGCCACTCTTCATTAATCTAGGAATTTTACCATTACCTTGTCTGTTTACTTACGAATCAGTGGTTTTTGTCAATAATGACCTGCTTAAGGGCGGGAATATATTTTCAGATTGCCGATGTCTATTACTATAGCACTCGACGTAGAAATCATATTCATCAGGTGACAGTATCAACTGCTCATTACAAAAAATTCACATACAATACATGTACATTATTTTACAACACTTTGCCAGATGACATTAAACGACTATATTCGATAGAAAAATTTAAATCCCAAGTGAAATCGTTTCTCCTGCATAACTGTTTCCATACAATTAGGTACTATACTGAGCATTAGAAGAAAAGTTACATTAATTCTAACAATGATGCATAATGCATTATTTACCATTTGAACTGTATAAATGTGTATAAACAACCTGTAACAAGTATTGTATTGCATTGCAGTCTCCGGGTCAATGACCCCCCTCTCGATCAGGTTTTTCGTCCAGTTTCCCTGATCCATTAAGCAAATGCTGAGATGGCCCCTTGTTTTGCTTCTGGACATAAATGTAACTTCATTTTCTGTGCACTTCTTCTAGAATTCAGTGGGAAATACAATTATTCAATTTATCGTTTCCATGTTGTCGCAGCAGGAAGTATTATTCCGAAGGACAACATGGATAAGAGCCAAAATTTATTGCCTTTTTATCCTTGAAAATAGATTTTATTACATGGGAGCTTTTTTTTCTTCAAAATTTAAATAGTATATGACTTAGTGTAGGGATCACAGAATTTTGAAAATGTGCACACAATTCACGTTCCCCCATAGCACGTCATACGCAGTTTTAACTGTTTTTTTATGTAAAATAAAGAAAATATCCAAGATCGTGGGCGCCTACGGGATCATACACTGTTGCGGGACAGAAATTCATTAGATACGCAACAGCGGGAAACAACGCAACAAACGCCCTGATCTGCTAACGTCTTTCATGACCTCTTTTTTCTTTCACTGTTGTAGATCTGCCTTGATGTTCGAAAGGATGGTTATGACTAGAAAGCAGCTACTACTCCCTTGTAAGCAACTGCGGAGGGTAGCTCTTGGAAAACCTATCATGCTGAACAGAGATCACACGAGGAACATAATTAAATCAGTAAGTTTTATAACCTCGTTATTCACTCTCTTTGACATTTTCGTTTTATGTGAAAAAAATGAAAGTTGAATGATCGATACATCATTATGCTTTGAAACCTCGTAAGTCTGCTGCGTGGAATGATCGTGAGAGGATTGTTAATATTTACCTTGGTTTTCCAATTCTGTAAGTCACTGGCAATGTACAAATAAAATTCCACAATTCACTTTGACACATACTTGGACTCACAACAAAAATTGGACTTGCGTACTAGGTTTCCAGGGCAACAAATATTTCTATCTCATTCAGGAAGTTGTGAATGTGTTTTGCATTCATAACTTGCGAGGTGATACGTCATTGATTTGCTGTTACCATGAAGTTATTGCAACAAACACATTATTTTCCTCTTTGTGATAGACTTCTCTGTTATCAAGGGAAAAGTAAAGTAATTCATAAACACGTTGATGAAGCAAGCGACACTGATTGCTAATGCATCCAGGAATAATAGATTTACACAATCTCAGTGGTAGAAGTTAATTAAGTTGATGGTTATAAAATACGGTGTTAATGTTTATTACTTTCTATACTGGAATAAAGTAGATATACACATCAATAAATCGTTTGAGTATGAAGTTTGTTTTTTCCTTAAGACTATTAAAATGTTATTTTTTGTTGTAAAGTAAAATTGGGGAAATTTTTTTTTTTGTTTACTTTTTAATAATTCTTAGACATTTTACAAATAGTTCTTGGTTTATTCAACGATCGGTTTTCCCCCATAAGTTTGCCTTTTTAGACCTACAGGATTTCTAAAATAACCGATTCAATTGGTGTGGCATCTTAGGGCGAGTGGATTTCAATTCACACATCTCGGTGTGCGTTGAAGCATGCTTGTGCCTTGCACACATATGTGTGTATGTATGTGTGTGCGTATGTGTGTGTATGTGTATATATTTTGCAAAAATGCTTGTTCTTGTTTTCTTCTTTTATTTCATTCACCCACTTATTCATTCTTAAACTATATTTACACATTCACTCATTTAGGCACACAACACTTCACTGCGCTATTTACACATTGTTTTATTCGCCACGGCGCCAACTTTGCTCCAGCGTCCTTCGTACGTAGCGACCGGCTCGGCGAGGCTGCCCGGCCCCAGCCCCTGGCGTCCTGCTGGAGGCCGCTCGCGGTGTGTCACCCAATTTATGTCGCGCGCCTTTTGAACGCGCCCTTGCCGCCCGCCCTTTTCACACGCCTCGCCTCGCCTCGCCCCCGGGGCGTGTTTCATTATTTGTTGTTCCCCGAGAGCTGGAGACTTCATATTTTCGGTGTAATTCTGTCACTTTTTAGAGCGAAAACGAGCCTGCTTTATTGCCAAACGAGCCACAATGGCCGTTTGCTAACGGTGAGTTTGCTCACCGCATCGCGGTGCGGAGTAAACTGCGTCTGAACTTTGGGATCGTAAACAATCTCCCTTCCTGACTAACGCGGTTGCCAATTTCATGCACTCCTACCTCCGCTCCAATACATTTCATTCTCGTGATTAAATATCAGAAATTCACTACTAATACTCGCAAAATCGTTTCTGAAAATTTATTTTGAAAGGAGTTCTATTCGTAATTACATTAGTTTTTTTAATATTACTTTAACGTTCATAAATGACAAGGTGCGATTTCCTTAATCGGTTTTTGGAAGTGCCATTGTAGGATGGTTACGCAATCGTTCGAAGAAATTGGAATAGAACTGAAAAGTTGAGAAAAATAATATTTATCTTTTAATTCTGTATTATGAAATGGGAAATATTTGACAATCTTAACTAATTAAATACCCACAAATGTTTATTACGCTAATTTATTATTTTTTGAAAAAATATAAAATTGTCATTGTATTGAAATATTACAGCAGGGAAAAATAAAAAGTTATTTCATTTAAAAGTATATTGACTAGGTTTCTATTTTGATTGTGGAAATATGCGATTCTTTACAGAGAGAGTAGAGCACGCTGACAAGTGATGCCTCGCATTTTAATTTTACAGGAACATTTTAATAACTTAGAATTTTTAAACTACAAAAGCACAATATATTTTCAACAAACACATCCGAAATTTCTAGTAGATAATATAATAATAATAATAATAATAATAATAATAATAATAATAATACGGGTATTAAAATTAATTGTTTGAACCTTAATTCTATTCTTTTGACGTGTGATTTTTGCCATTCTCCCTGAGAACGAAAGAGGCAATTACTGCTTTTATGAAGGGGCTAATGTTTTTCTTCCTTCCTCGAAGGGCGGGGCGCTGGCAACATATGGGAGCGTTGCACGACAGCGTGTGTAATGTCCTCTTCCACTACGATGGGGAAACTCAAAGGAGGGGAGAGCTGCTACTTATGCACATCCCAATGCTCCTGTTTTGGGATTTAAATAATTTCATATGAGAAGGTTGTGATACATTCGAATTGAAACATCGTCTAATACGAGTACGTTTGTCTTAATCGTAATCGCTTATAAATTGTACAGCGCCAGTTTCACGTAATAGACGATAAGATTGTGCAGAAATTATTCACGCTATTATTTTTATCACAATTTCTTGATTCACGGAAATGTGGCCAAAAAGTCGTGATTCTATTCTAGGACTTTACATTTAAAGAAACAAACTAGCACTATATACTTAATTTTTTATCAATTTAGTAAGAGTAATAAAGAAATTTGCAATGTTTGGCTAATTGTACAGATGGGGGATGAATGCAGTTTCAAGAAACTTCAATTCAAACATCAGCTTTTGACGATCTCTTCAAGAACTAAATGTGAGGTAGTACTCCACGTAACTACATCATATTATTATCATCGATTCTCTCAAAGAGTTTAAAAATTAAATTAACTAATTTCACATGTTTTACTCGGTATTAGTGGTAGTTCATTTTCATTTGACACAATGACTGTTGCAAAATATTTCATCTAATGTTTGTTCTAGAGCATTGGATATTTGAGAAGACATGTGGAAAATTCAACTTTGAAGCTTCGGTGGAACAGCATGGAACAGTAGACTGGGATTGGATTATTATGTAGTCTGCTCCAGACCGTAGTTTTAAATTTGCTGTACCCTATTCTGAAATATACAATTTAAGTCTTCTCTTCTCAGCTTCACAACATCTTAGAAATATTAAAAAACACATCAACTTATAAATCATTAACTTAAGGGCTTATTTTACAACTTTTATTTTATTTTGTCAATTATTAAAAAAATATTAGAAACTAAACTAGTATTTCAATTGAGAAAAGACGTCAGGTATCAATATTTTTTATTCTAAAAATCTTTTCGATCGCATAGTAATCATCGTCAGACATAATCTGAAAATATCTACAGGAATTAAATGATAATTGAAGAGAATATATGAAATATAAATTGAAGTCTAGATTGAAAAAATAAAATTTAAAAATAAAAATATTGATACCTGACAACGCCTTTTCTCAACTATTAGAAGATATCAACCTCGTCAGCTATATTATTAATAATGAATTTCAAATTACTTCGAATTCTGATTACTAGAGGACGGATTTTAATGAAATCACTTTTTTTTTAAAAAATTTTTTTTCTATATATATTATTATATTACTGTGATTATTAAAGCATTTTTAGTTGATTTCGTCGATTTTAATATATTAATGGTACTTGCTACAAATAATATTTACGATATGCAACAAATGTTCTCCACAAAATTACTCAGTTTTTACTCCTATTCGATTTCTTCGATCAGAAATTTTAATGTCAGCAGTTGTAAGTATGTAATAAATGGTTTCTGTGACACCTATCACCCTCCTTGTCGGGTCAACCGATTTCGGGATAACTAAAGGCTGAGATTTCGTGGTAAAGAACAGTCCAAACCAAATGTTTGCAAGCTGACGTTACCTGAACGAAAGCAAGAAGCTTCATTTACTCAGTAACATATCCAACAGCTTGAGTCGGTCATCTCAATTTGTTTTGATATTTTTTTACGTTATTTTTCTTTGCTTTTACGGTGTTTTAAAGACATTTTAAGGTCATTTTATTGATCATTTTTGGCGATATTTTAGGTCATCAAAATCCGCCCCCTACTGATGACTAGGGCCCGGATTTTATTGACCTAAAAATTAGCAAAATATGCAAGTATTTATGACCTAAAATCTATATAAATATGACATTAAAAAATAAAATATGTCGTTATACAAGTTAATTTTTCAAAAATTCCTATTGTTTTTTAGGTATGACAAATACATAATTCGCTCAAGAAAAGATAGTGAGTATGGTGTGTATACGGTTTGCAGTCTTTGGAATAAACTAGCATTTAAAAACATTGCTTGTGTTTGTAAAACAAATCAAGTACAGTACAATAAAACCCATCAACCAAAATGTCTTCTACTAAAGCATTCTTCTTGTTTCATGTCTTCTAATTTCCTCTCAGTCGTCAGTTCTAGAGAGTTGCATTGGATCACAAGGTGTATTTTCAGGTTTTCCATCATAAAAGACCTGCGGTTGCCGCTGAGGATACTTTTGTATCTGAGAAAGCTCCTCTCCACATCACATGACGTCACGGGAGCATATTAGAAGGTGGCGCTGTCACTGTAGTGCAGCTTTGGTTCATTGTCTTTAAGTGTTACGGCATTTTCAGAAATTATATCGCTAATTTTGCACATTGTAGAATGTCCAGGATTTCGCTGAAGAACATAGCAATTTGTTGTACACTTTTTCTGCCGCATGACCACGAGCTCGACCCAATTCACTCCATTCAAAGTCACTTACGTTTCAAATAATCCTTTGTGGTATAATTGTTAAGTTTATTTGTGACAATATCACCTGATCCATTGTCATGCGAGACACATTTTCAAGCTTTTTATTCTCGCGTCTTTAAAAATATGACTTATGTATGCATTTGGGGCAAAATTTGGTCAAAATATGACCTTTTACTAAAACCGGTTCTTAAAAATATGACAAATATATGCATTTATGGCAAAATTTGACCAAAATATGACCTTTTACTAAAAACGGTGTAAATACGACCTTATATGCACAATAAAAATACATTTTTGTAATCGACAATACCTGAATTCGTGCATAAATTATTTTAAAATTCACCGGAAGGTTCAGAAAATATAGATGACTGGTCGTCAAAATCCGCCCTCTTACTGATGACCATATCAACGTCGAAACTTTTCAGAGGCGAAACGCGCGGGCGCAGAGAAAAGAACGCGCCGAGAAGCGGTGCCGTGCGGCGCGGTGCGGCCAAGAAGCGGCCCGATCGATAAATGTCCGGCGGCGGCAGCAGCGGCGGCGGCTGCGGCGTGGAGGCTGCAGGTCTTGCCGCACCCTCGCGCTTGCTACCGCCCCCGCTCGCGCCTATGCCGACGCTTCGATGCATATGCATAAGCTGAAAAATAGACGGGAGCCTCACATTCGGAAAGACGTGCATAAACACCCCATGTTTGTCTACTGCTCCTCGCCGCTTTTTACGGGAGCGCTTCTTTCACCGGCGCCCCCATCGCGGCGACCGAGGAGTCGCTGCCCATGCCCCGCCCCGCCCCGCCCCGCCCCGCCCCGCCCCCCCGCCGCAGCCCTCGCTCCCCCGCAGCTCCCCTTGCACGCCGTGCGCTAAAAATGGAGATGAGAGCGTCTGATGGACAAATAAAGAAAAGAAAATTCATATTAGATTTATTAAACATTCGTTAGTACCAGGTTTATTCTCGTACGGGTATATTCATAGAAAAACATCTTCTGAATGTACGTTGAGACCGAAATTGCCATTTCATATACTAAAATGAAACATTTTCTTGTTGTGGATTAACGGTTTCCAAGTAAATACTATTTTATTGCATGCTTCTTTTTGAGTTCACCTGTCATTCAGATGTAGAGATTTCGATTTTCTTTCGTTTTACCAATAATCACTTTATTCACATTGTCGCAAATTTTGACGTAAGAAATTTACTAAAAGTTATCCAGAAATTCTACAGATTTGCATCTTAAGTTTTGAGTCATTATCAACAAAACGTTATCCCAAGCCCATTGATATGTCTTTAGACATGAGGGTTTCTGCTTGAGTTCAGATGGGAGTGAATTTTTATTTTCTGATTGAGTTGTTCGAAAAAGAAGAAAGAAAAATCAATTGAAAATTTTGCACATTTTACGTCGGGTTTTCGGTTTCGTTCTAATACTAGGAAATGTTTAAAACAGAGTTGAAAGTTATTTGTGTAGTTACATTTTTGTAAAAACACTAAAACATCTGGAAGCGAACAATAAATGCAATAAGGAAAGAAAGTAAAACGTTAACACTTAAAGCTGTTTAAAAGATATTATGATACTTCCATAAATTAATTTTGGTTCAAATTGATTTGCGTTCTGAAATCCAGATCGAGATTGGAATATTGAAAAAGAATATTGTGAAATCAAACTTACTCTTAGACTATTTAACGTAACGACCGCATGAAGTAAAGTTGTTACATAAACTATTACGACCGAAGTAAGTGCACAAAAGTGGCAGAATAAAAATAATGTACTTCAATAGAATTACAAGTGAAACCCGTTTCCTGTAATTTGAATTTGACAGTCATTTACTCACAATATTAATGTGTGCTAATAACACGAGCTACTCAGGGCTGGCTGAGTGGTGGTGAGCAGTGCCGGCGACCCGCCACCGTCTTGGCGCGTTGGTGAGGGGCGAAGGGAGTTCTTGGCGGTGCGGCTGGCAGCCCACCCGCGCCTTGCGGTCGCTCCTGCGCTCGACCGGAAGGGCCGCCGCCGCCCCCACCCCCCCCGCTGTCCGTCGCCCTGCATCCCTGCGGTCGGGCAACTTGGTGAGCTTCTGGTTCCTTTGGAACAGCAACGGCACGGTCTCCTGTTTCCTGACCTCGCGGTCCAGAACTCGCAATTTCAAGGATCGTGAGGTTGAACTGCGGGCAGAATTTCAGTGGAATTTCACACCTCAACAGTTCGCGAAGATTTTGTAATGTTGTAAAGCTGGATCTTTGAAGACGTGTGGAGTTCAGTTGCCCGGCAGCAGTTGTTGAGCTGGACGTTTTTACCAATACAGGATTCTCTTGGGGATATAGTTGAAATGAACCGCAATCCACTTATCCACTCAATGACTTGAAGACAATGATACAACGCTATGTGTATGTGCATCCCTCCCAAATTTACAATATTCTTATTTGAATTGAAATAGTGATCATATTTATCGTGCCTATGAACTACGAGAAAAAAGTTGAAGAATATCCAATTGTATCAATTAGATGTTATTCATAATTTGGCATCATTTTCTGAAATTGTATCTAAATTGAAGGTAGATTCGTAATTTTCGTAGTTGCATAACCGAAGTAAAATGTTACTGACTTCAACTATACAGAGTGGAACAACTAAGTGATAACATCCCTCGTATCTCTTAAACCGTGCCAGATAAGAAGATGCCGTCTGGACAGTCGATTGAATAAACAGGGGCTACCTGAGTACAGCGTACATTGTCTTTGTACTATTTTTTACTACGAATATATAAGGTCAACTTAATTTTTTAAATGGAATCCTATGTCATAATGGGCTTAAAAATACGATTTCAATCGTATTTAAGCGAATCGATATTTAGAAATTGATGTGTTTTTGTAACTTATTTTCCATTGAAGCGGCGATTTTCCACTTGCCCTTTCCTGCTGACTAAATGAGGAACTTCGCGAGTCCGTCCTTCAGACAAACACAGGCATTTACTTGAACACAATTACAACTCTTTCATGTGTACTAATTTTGCGAAAGATGACTCCGTCTAAGGCAAACTCAACTGCTGAATAAGGATTCCGGAAATTTTTGTTTTGTCTCGCAAATACTTTTCTGTTATTTTGACAACTGTGATAACATATTGTTTAATAAAATTTAAGTAAATTATACGAAAATAAATTAACAATATCTTATTAATCATAAGAATCAGAAGAAATAAATGCTCCAAGAAACTGGTAGACGTGCCCTATTATTACCCCAGCGGCGCATTTTATACTCACTCTCTTTTATACTCTTTTATACTCCGCCCTATTATCTACTCATAGTACGTGGCCTTTGAGTGTGTTTGGAAAGCAGGCAAAACCATTCACGAGACATTTTATTTAGTTTCTCAGCGGAGAACAGGCAAAGTCGAATGCAAAAGTGCCACTTGAGTAGAAAAATACATTAGAAAAGCACATCAATTTCCCAAAAAATATTACCTTAAATACGTAGAATTTGAAATCGTCTTTTAAGTCCATCACGATCGCTAAAATTAAGCATAAGATTCCATTAAAAAAATTGACCTTATATTTCGTAGTAAAAAATAGTACAGACAAGTATGCTGTACTCAAGTAGCCCTGCTTATGCAATCGATAGTCCAAACGCATCTTCGTATCTTGCACGTTAAGGACACTCAGTTCTTCCACCCTGATACTTCAGTTTAATGACTAACTACATACAAGATTTACTCGCTTAACTTCCTAACTTACATCCACTAAGGTTTTGGTTCTCATGTCCCCAGACAGCGAAGGTCTTTTATTAAACAACGAATTTCGACCAATGCCACATTTGATGGATAATAACACAATGTCCCAACGGTCGCGGAATAATCCTCCGCAGCGCCAGACGCCGCCCTCGTTGCTGGAAGGGCGTCACCGTGCGCCGCAAGGCCCGCTCATAAAGCCCCTCATACTTCACAGGAGCCGTTCGCATTTTTATCAATTACGTCCTTAATGACGCACAGCCACGTGGGCCGCGCGCGCTCTCTCCCCCTCCCTCTCTCTCCACACCTCCCCGCGCCCTCTCGCGCCTTGGCCCCGAGAAATGAACTGGCGCAGCAGCCCGCACGCCTCCGCCGATTATTATTCTTGTTATTAATTTCGCCCCTTTTCTGCAGTTGAAACCCATATCAGTGACATTCATTCCCCTCGTTTTATTACTTTTTTGGCGAACATAGTATAACCATTGTTACGCTTCGCTTTAAATACAGATACAATGTGTAGGTTAATGCGGATTTTCCCGGAATACGTAAGGGAAGAGAACGTTGAAGCCATATTTATGTAAAAATGGTCCCTATTGGGTCGGCGAGGGTAGGTGTTGAAGGGATAGAAAACGATGATAAAAAATAGAGATCGGGAGGAAATTTGCTTTAACGGGGCGGGGAAATTGGCACAAATATATGTACCCTCTGCGGCGCACTTCTTTACCTCCCTTAGCCCCCCTCCCTCGCCATTCATCCTCCCCTCTCACCACGCCCCTCGCCCCTCCCTCCTCCACCTTTCACGCCTGCCCTCTTCCACCTCCTACTCCTCCTCCGCCGGGCTGCGCCCTGCCCGCGCCGGCCACACAAAGTGAATGTGGGCAGATATAATTTTATGAAAATACTGCTCAAATTCGCACACACATGCCGGAAAAGGGGAGAAAAGGGAGGAAAAAAATAAAGCGGAAAGATTTATTTTTTTGGAAACGAGAAAGGGGAGGATCCATGAAGAGAAATATTTCTTTTTGCCTCCCGCCCGCATGTCGGCAATGTCGGAGGCACCGGCCGCGCCCCCTGTCCCTCCCCCTCTACCCCCGCCCCCTTTCCGCAATGGCTTCTCCTAAAAAGGACCCGCGGGGAGGGAATGTGTGTTATATGAACCGAAATGGACCGCGCCGGGAATTACACAGGGACTTCCTCTACATTGCTGGCTCTTATTGCGGTTGATTCCTGCTGAATGTATAAATGCTCACGCGGAAGGTTTCATTTTCCCTCAATCCCTTCAAATACTGTGAAGACGCTTTTTCTCCGAAGCGTTGGCTTTCGTGACAGGTTATTGTTAGGGTTTTGGTAGCCAGTGGGCATTGAAGTTAACCTTACTTTACTCCTTCTTTTGATTAAGTGAAATCCGTGGTTTTATGAAAATGATATATTTTACGAAGGAATAAAGAGTGTAATCGCGATGAAATATGCGTTTATGAGATCCACTTAAATTTATTTTTTCCTTTTCGTACAAAATATATTAAAAGCTGTGTTTCTAGGAAGCTTTGCATTTCTTTTGTTTTATGAGTTTCTCCGAAAAATTAAGGTTATGTCAAGAATAAATTTCTCGTTTATCTTCGGTTCCAAAATTAATTTTTCAGCACTCACGGATGGAAACTATAATTACATTCACTGTTTATTGGTTGGAAAGTGTTATTTTGCGGTAGGCGTTCGGCAAAACATACTTTTTAGATTGTTTCAGTAAACGCAGTTAATTTTAGGGCATGCAAAACGTGCTAAATGTTCAATTTTTAGCACTAGTGCTAAAAGTGTGACGATATTGAGAAAAAACTGTGAATACAACAAAGAAAACAAGATACTTTCGTCTGACAGCATTAGGTACTACTGACGTTAATGTAACAGAGTGCTTTGTATAAAAGAATTAAAATAAAATGAATACTAACAAGGCTGCATAAAAAATAGTGTAGGACACACATGGAAAAAGTGATTTTATTTTGCTTGTAGCAGCTCGCCACTCGGCCTATCGGTCTCGAGTTGCAACCTTTCCTACTCACAAAATAAAATGCCACTTTTAACATTCGTATTATAAAACTTATTGTCGTACGCGTATCGCAGTAGGCAGGGAAGTCATTGCCATGTACAACTAGAACCTAGGTACCTTTCAGTAACACAACTGATTACTGGAAAGAATACAAAACACTATGACAACATGCATCAAAATGGCTGCCACCTCGCATTTTGAGAATGAACCCAATATTATTGAAGATTTCGATGAAGTCATTCTAAAAATATTGTACGGGACCCGTACGAAAGACTTCGGCGGCTCCTATCGAGATCATTTCATTCTTACACCAAATATTCATTTATGTAAACATAAACAACTATTGTTTTGCGTAGTGTTACGAGGTTCTGTCAGAACGAAAGAAAATATTAATAAGTAATATTTATTAAATGAAAAGACAATAAATATTGTTCATTATTATAATTCTGTGTATTAAAAAATATCTAAAATGTATTTCACTCTTCACCTGTAAAAAATGTACAACTGATTTATTCCAAATTATTGAATGATTACTTTTCAATCTAATGTAATATGAAATGTGGTTAATGTAGTGCATGTTAGAGTACATTAAATTTTATAGCAATTAGTTTGAACAATTATGTCAATGTCTTACTCTTAGAACATTTATATTAAAATGTACGAGAATTCGAGTAAATTAATTCACTTCGTCGTCGCTTCCCATTTAAACTTTTCCAAATATTTGTGAATAACTTAAATATGTTTCTATTACGAATAGAAAATGACGTTTACCTGATACTATATAAGAAGTCTCAGAATTTGAGATTTCCTGGATGTTTTCTGTACAGATTACTGAAGGTGAGAAATTCCATATTTCTGTATGTTTACCAGTAGTATCAAAGATCAATTTCGTCTTCCGGATGATTTTACACGAACGAAACTAGAGGGAACGTGCAGCACGCCGGCAATTCTTCTTCTCTTAGCGTTATTACTCAACAATTAATCAGATTAGTTTAAAAGTGTTCGTAATAATTTAATGATATACAATTAAATGAATGTTTGCAGAAAACCGCTACCAAAATAAATGTGGTTGAAAAATGACTTGGAATGTTGGAACATATCTTAAAACTTAGAGCACCATGAATGCATATCGAAAATTAGATACACTAGCGTACCCGTGCGAGGGCTCTCGCTTGTTAAACCCCTATTTTTCCATTTCCAGATTAAGCCTGCAATCTTTTCTTCATGACCCTCTTATCGCCTGTCACTTGTTCTATATATCTCCTTGTAATTGATACCAATACAATACACACTGGTCAATACAAACTATTCTCATTTAACTTTGTTACAAAGCAGAGAAGTAGACCCGTGTAATTCAGTCGGGAAGATTATTAAGCAATTAGTTTAATTTCACATACAGTTGCAGATTCTACATGCTCCGAACAGGTGGAGTAATATCTAGAAGCGCTGGACCAGCAAAAACGTAATAGAATGTTCAAAAATGTAAATATAATGTTCTCATCTGTAGATTACGGTGTGAGAAACGTTTCTTTGTGGCATTTGGCCTAAATATTTTAGTGTTTAAGGCCCTAAAATGCTTCGTTTGGGAGTTATTTTACGATATAAATTCATAAATGCAACAGTGCATTGCGGGTTGCATTTGGCATGACTATTTAGATGCGTTTTTTAAAAAATCCTTCATATTTTTAAACTCGTAGTGTAATTCATCACGTCTCCGTGAAATTTCTTCTTTAGAACATTATTTATAAAGATGGTTGCGCGTGACAGTTGCAAAATGTATGTACTACTAAATAATATAGGAGACGATGTGGGATATGTATGTAGAAAAGTTCGTATATACATTAAGAGAAAAATAGAAACTTACCAAAACATTGTTTAATGTCGTTAAGTGTTAAGCCTCTAAGACTAATGAAATAAGGAAGGTTTACACATTCTGGAACAATATAATCACTATTTACTGTAAACCAAGAGTTTAACATCTTTCTGAAAATGCAATGAAAACGGTTTATTTTTACCAAGGTCTATGCTTGTATGCTGTAGGGAAGATGACAAAGAAATCCTGCTGACTCCTTTCCCTTAATAACGTAAAGGGACACATAATTATAAATGAATTTTTTGTGAAAGGACTCACGCAAGACGATTGATTGACACTGCATTTACATAAACTTACAAATCTTTACATTTATAAAGACTCTTCGAAATTAAGAAAATTTGCTACAGCTTCTCTAACAACCACCTTACACTTACATGTTTTCTCTGCGTAATGCTTTCAAAATACCGAGTATAACACACAGAATGAAATAATCAACAATTGACAGCAGGTAAGCGTTCATTGTATTAATTTTAGGAATAACATTTAGTAGTTGTTCTAATAAATCGATTAGTAATAATAAATCTATTAGCAAGCGATAGAACAACTGGAATTTGCTACAATTCATTTAAAACAAAAATTACGAAATTTCTTTCAGTGGAATGCTCAAACATCTTTCTAAGGGAAAAAAATCTTAGTGTTTATTTTTACAAGTTTCTAAATGTCAAATTATATATATTATATATATATATATTAATATATATATAAAATGTTAGAAAAAATTTTGTCAGAAAGGTGCTTCACGTAAAGAACAGTCTACTATTAAAGTATCTTAATGATCTCCGAAATAGCACAACTAGATCTCACTCCTGATGTTTTTGTCAAATTTCAGCTCAAAATCTTAGAATATGACAGTTATGCGTGACACATCCGATATAAAACAAACCTATTTTCGTGAATAAAATTTCATACGTCTCCTCTCCACGTCCTTAAACACCTTTGAAACAACACTAATATAACTTAAGCCTGACGTGTGTGTGATGTTACAGCTAGAAAGAGTCAATAACACGAACTTTACGATCGATATTATAGATCATGTTGAGGTGATTACAAAACTTTTCCTCCTTACTTTATAGTACAGAGAGGAAAAGTAAAAAGAAGGGGTTACATATTGGAAGGCCACTTGAGAATGATACAAATGCCAGCCAGGACTTCATATTTTCGGCGTTTCAAGCTCAAAACTCTTGAGTTTTCGTGTGATAAATAGACCTGAAGAAATATTGAAATGGAGAACTATATAACTTAGAAAGTCACATATACTTATTAGAAGTAGATACTGCCAATTATTTACTAATCGATTTCGGACGATAAAAATTTAATTAGTTTGTTATTAAATACAATAAAAATGTGTTCAGATATGTTCATTATTGATTTCTGATACTTATCACGTTTATTTACAATAATTCGTTGTTTTCATTCGATAAGGGGTTTTAATTTTTTTTTTTTTAATTTGAAAGAAATGACTCATTTTAATGATTTTGGCATTTTCTTTGATTTCGACTAATAAGTAATTTTTACCTTTCTCCGTAATTTTTAAAGCATTTTTCCCCTCTGATTTATGATTTTAATATCATTTTAATGCTACTTGCTTCAAATAATATTTACGAGAAGCTGAAAATGTTTCCACAGATTTCTTGATAGCCTATTCGATTTCTTCGCGCAGAAATGGTAATGTCAGCCTAAGGTTCCTGTGATGGTATCGGCACCAGTATGTTGATGAGACCTTAAATAACAAAAAAATACTCCTGTTCAGAGATCCCGCAAGGGCTCAGGTGAACGCCACCAACTACTCTGTAGCGACAGCGACAGCCTGAGTTGATTATCTGAACTAAATTTTTGATAATTTTTGTACGTCATTTTTTGTTACTTTTAGGTCATTTTTAATATTTTTAGCGCATTTTATAGATACGTTTTGGCAATGTTTTAGGCCATCAAAATCCACCTCCTACCTAACAGTATTCCTAACGATCAGTTAAACATGTCCCTCATCTCTACAGAATCTGTAAGAATCAACGATCATAATATATTGTTCTAATTAGCGATCACCGACATGAATCATGAGTAGCCCCCGGACATCTGGACAGATCTTCATGCTGTATTTAATTTTGCTGCGTCGAAAGTCTGCCTACCCTCCTCTCCCAACCCCGACAATTCAGTTTTATTGTCTGTTTGTGATTAGTTCCCGCAGGAATGTATCAAACTCGTTTCCACATATAACTGCAGCGCCATTTCATCCGTTCTCCCCCGGCGCCGCGGCCTCCCCTACCCCCACTCCCGCCCCGCCCCTCACCCCTCCCGCGCTGCGCGCGCCCCCTCGCTGCAGAACCAACAAAACTGAGTGACAACATTGAGGCTGACGTGTGCCAAAATCAGGCTTTTTTCCCTGTTATACACACGCGCGCACGCACACACAGAACAAGGTAAAATATTTGCCGGAGCTTTATCAACAGAGTGTTTATTTTATTAAATCCGATTTTAAAGGACGGCAACAGAAGGTCTCGAATTTCCAGCAAATATTGGCCGGGTTTCGACTGAAATATGTTGCAGGGGTCAATGGACACAATACGGAATGCTCTTAGGTCCGCTTTCCGAGGAGGGGATCTGCGGCGCGGCGGGGGCGGGGGAGGGCGCTGAGCAAACTCTGGCGGTCGCACGGGGCGACAGCTCTTTAAGTGCTGGGCCGCAGCCACCTCCACTTCAGCCAGCGACATCGCTCTCTCCGCCCTCCACGGTAACTCCTCGTGACAGCTGTGGAACCGCCACACTAGCTACCCCCCGCCTACGCAGTATGTCAATCTCAAATGAACTGAAATTACCATTGTCTGAATGAGGTAATGGAATCTGTCTAAATGTTTCGTTTGAAGGCTTGCATTCTCTCTGTTTAACAATCGTTGAATTATCTATTTGAAAATCTATCACATGGGACCGACAGTTTTGCTTCAACAAACGAAACTCTGATAAGAATTTTAATGCTTGAGATGTATTTTGTTTCCATCGGAGGCAGAACATGCGACCAAGATTATATTATTAGGCTACCGTAAAACCCGAAAAATTTCAATAAGATATTCTTGTCCACAATCGCGGTTCTTCTTCCGATATTTTACTTTCCCTTACTCATTGACATAAGAGGTGTCTCCATCACGACGTCACAGAAAACATTATGTCTTTCTCAATTGCCATTAGTGCAAATTCACTCGCTCACATCCGTTACCGGTACCAGCATCACTCCATCCACTTCAACCGAGACCTTCCTCGCCGTCGTTGCCACCACTTCGCCTCCCTCACCATTCCGCCGTGATTTACAAGCTGGTCTCAGGCCCGTTTCATTGCCCGTCATCAAAATCGTGTTAAGGCATTCCGCGGGCCCCTGGGAACCGGGCTGCGGGGCCTTGTGTGGAGTGCCCGGCCGAGCGGCCCCGCGCGCCAGCCAGCAGGGAGGGGCCCCCTCCAGGCCGCGCACTCCTTCGCCCACAGCAAATACACAGACAACGATGTGCTGTTTGCTGAATATGTCACAGGATGCACTCTTTGCGAATGTAGGGGGAACTCGCAGAATTCTTGGCTAATGGTTTATGTGGTGAACGGTTGATACAGTGAGAATTCTAGCACATTGACTTCCGTGAGAAGCATTACGTGAAGCTCATGGAATTTACCGGAATGGCTTTGAGCATCAACAGTTGATTCTCAGTCATGATGAGTTTTAATAGCTGTGAAGAGCAGCGTTCGCTTCTCAAATCAGTGATACGTTAAGGGAGCTTAAAATATACGGCTGTAACAATAGAATATAATTTTGGTGTGCACCTAGGTGAATCGAGTGTTGATTCTCATGGCCTGAATAATCAACAATCCCATCTCTATCCTACATAAAGGATATAAAGGGCTCGGACAGAAGGTTTGTCATTCTCTTGATTATTGTGGCAGTTGATATGGTTCTGTTTCGAAGTATTAAATGCGTGCCGGTATTAAACTTAATCTCTTTTTGTTTCAGGTTATAACCTATGTGACGTAAATATAATATACATTTGTTAACTATGTTGGACATTCGTGATAGCTCATCAATTAATGAAGATTTTGCTTATTTTATTTGCTCTGAAATTTTTTGATATGTCAGTTAACAAAACCATTTTTAAAATAATGAATATGCTTTCACATTTACCGCTATCACCAGCGAAAATTCTATTATGATAAATTAACAAAACGGGACTAAAATAATTTCATTTTATATTACTCTCTTTATAAATCATTTTGTAAAAAGGATTTTTATGTGGAGTTGCCTGATTGTAATACAAAAATTGTAGCCTTCGTCATAAGGTAAGAAATGTAATACGTGGAACTCATTAAAATGGCTTGCCAACATTTCGAGTGTTCACTTAACAAATTCACTCTGATGCAGACTCCGTATCAAATCTGAATCAGTGTTATCACTCTCCTTTAACTTTTCACCTGTCATGTGCGTTAATGGAAAAGTGGAGCGTGGTATAGAAAGTCATCCGGCTGGTAGGAAGCCAAGGTTAATTTGTAATTAAAGCACTTTATATATCTCTTCTTATGTTTCTCAGCGGAAAGTAACTGCTCGTTACGATTGTAAACGATTTTGACTGAAAAATAATGTATATACATAAAGCACTGTAACCTTGCAGAATTATTTATTTCTATCTATTACGTATACGAGTATATATATTTGTAATTTATAGTTGTTTTTTTCTGGCAATCAAAACGCCAGTCGTGTAGGTCTCGCCAATCGCTCGTCTGTTTGCCATTCTCTGGAGTGCTCACCTCCCAAGCCAGCATCAATTTCAACCCCTTCTCACAGAGATGTCCAATCGCCTCGCCAGACCGCCCACTTTGTTCCTCTAGAAGTCTTTCCGGAGCCATGAATCCGCGGGTGGGGCGGAGCGTGGTGGGTTGGTGTGGCGGGGACGGGCGGGGAAGGCGGGCCTGCTGGTGTCCCTTGCAACGCGGTGCTCGCAAAGAACCGAGCGAATCGAATCGGATCGGCAGGCGGCGGCGGCGGCGGACAGCCAGTCGAGCGGAAATGATACGTGACGATAAAGAACGGAACCATTCGGAGACGTCCTGCCAGAAACGATCGTGCCGTCGGTGAAGTCGTCGCAAGGAGGGCGTATAAAACTTTGAAGGAGGCAGGCAGCCTCCCCCGTCCGACGCGGCCCCGCTGCCGTTCCTCTGCACGCCGCTCTTGGGGGAGCGACGCCCTCGGCGCGGGCGCCTTTCTGGCCGCGCGCGTTCGCCTCGAAACCGATCAAATTTAACTTCTGCGAGAAAGCAAAACGCGCTCGTCTCTCAAGAATGAAGCACACATTGAAGAAACGCAAGAAATATAATCACCATCAAGAACACATTATAAATATATTAATCGTATTAGATTCAAGTCATCCTCTTTGGAAATGTCATTATTGTTATTATTATTATTATTATTATTATTATTATTATTATTATTATTATTATTATTAGAATGGTTGAATTTTTTACTACTTAAAAATGTAATGTTTATTGTCAACCGCTTGTCAAATGCTTTTGAGAAGGCACATGCCAAATGTGCAAAACGTTAAGCACCAATAAATTTATATGAATTATACGTCTTAATTCCTGGTAAACCAAGTGAATTTATTCTATTTGGTCCAATAAATTTGAAAACAACCATCTTTCTACAATATATAATAATAATAATAATAATAATAATAATAATAATAAATTATTATTAATTATTATTATTATTATTATTATTATTATTATTATTATTACTATAACTCTTTTAATCCAGTGCGGGCACAGGCCATCTGAAAATTCAAGAACAGTTGTGGAAATGATCATAGGTTAATAGCAGAATACATACGTTCAAGATGACCTTAATTGTCATCATTAGCTGTTTCCATTTCTATATGTGCGAAATGACAGATTCAATGACAAATAAAGCACTTACGAACGCTCTCTAGCTTACAGCTTCAAAAAAATAGTTAAATTGTAGACATTTACAAATTTTTCAGTGTTAAAGATTTTTTGTTTGGTTTCTGTATATAAAGCGTTAAAACGTAATATTAAATTAAATATTTATCATTTACATAAGAATAAATAAATTAATAAGCAGCTAATATATGGATATATGGATTTTTTTGTAAATATATGGATTAATAAAATTTCTACGATTATTTAAAATTTATATTATAATAATTATTTTATTATTATTATTATTATTATTATTAAGAATTACTATTATTACATTTCATTATTTCCCTCGACGAGGCAATGATAATTTAGACAAGGCGTGCGCGAAAATAAAAATACATATCACGTCGAGTAAGGACATGACATCTATTTTGCAGAGAAATAAGCGTACAACAAACGAGAAGCATAGAACGAAGGAAGAATGTGAACTGAAGAAAAAGTGGGCGCTGGGACGCGGTGAGAGCTGGCGCAAGGTGAGGCGAACGAACGGGAGAGCGAGAGTGGGCGTGGAGCGGCGCGGCGCGGGGCGGCGGGCAGTTGAGCGGCCGGGCGGCTGGGCGGGGCAGGGGGGAAGGGCGGGCGGGGCGCGCGCCGCGCTGCGCCGAATCTTGTTTGGCGGCGGCCCCCCCCCCCCCCCCCCCCCCTCCCGTTCCCCACGCCATCCCCGCCCCGCCCCGCCTCGCCACGCCCCCTCCCTGCGCTGAAAGCGATCGGGCTCGTTTGTCGGCCGCCGGAGGGCTGGGGGCACGGGGGCGGAGAGGAAAACAGAGATTTTTGACAACTCATCGCTCACTTGCTGTCCTTACCAAATGTTATTTATAAACCGTTTCCATTTTCAAAATCTGTTTTTTTCCCTCTCTGCGTTATATAAAGCCGCTCTCTCCGCTCCACTCCCCGCGCCGCCGCGCCGTATCTATCGCTAAATGTTGTCGTCGACAATTTGCCGCTCCAGTGGAGATGTGACGCTATTCTTGCAGCGATCGCGGAGCGGGGTGGGGCGGCGCGGAACGGAACGGAACGGGACGGGCGCTAGAGGGCAGGACGGCGCACGAGGACGCACAGCGACGCGTGGAGGGGCGGAGAGGGGGGCGAACGAGGCCGAACGCAGTGGACGCTGCGCTGTCGAATACCTCAGGCACACAGATTGGGCAACGAGTAGGAGTACAGACTTTTCAGGGGCGAAGGAGGGGGGAGGGAAGAAACCGAATAGCAGGCGGCGAGCGTTTGAATCGTGTGGGTTGATACGAAGAGACCGGGAGTGAAGGCTCAGGGAATCAACTGATGTCACTGCATTGCCTCTGATCGGGAGGTCATAGTTTCGAGTTCCGACGGTGATAGGATTTTCGACTACAGCTTTTACGTAGATAGGTCGAATTCAGCTGTCTGGAGGATCAATGAAATTCAGTTGTTCAATGCTAAGCAAATACCGGAGCAGTATCCTACCAAACGGGCCACGGACCGCGAGCGATCTTTCTTTCCTCTTCCTTGTCCTGTTCTCGCCCCTCACTTTCACACTCCTACACTTCCATGCACTGCATTGCCACACATGCCGGGATACCGGTCGTGAGCTCAGAACTTGTCCCGGCTGAGGCGGTGCCTTGCTGGTCAGAGATATCTGGTTGGGGAAAACCCCCGCTAGTGACGGGTAGGTCGCCGCCGGATCGCACCATCCATGGGGGAAGATCACCGCTATCTCCCGCAAAAGCATACAAGGCCACGGACTGGCGTAAGCACGTCGAGTAAGGACATGACTAGAATAGAGTAGAATAGAAATACGGGCCACGGACTGGCGTAAGCAGTTGACACTCCCGGAATCACTGATCAAAACTCGTGTGTGCTCAGGAAAGAAAAGTATGTTGGGGGTTGTAGGCTCGATGTGGCACATATCAATGTGAGGTCGTGTGGGATGAAACAAGGCGCGCTCATACAGTACAATAAAAATCTGAGGACAATACATGTGAAGAGAACGGAAAGCAGGTGTACGCGATGTGTGATGCGATGCGTGACGTTGCGGCGAATTTGCGTGGGGGCGATGCGGGATGACGCAAGGCAACGCCGAGGCACTGCGCGCAGAACCAGAAGCAAAACGGGGCGGCAATTGGACGGACTGGCAGCACGGCGAGGGCGACTGTGCAGGGCGGGTCGAGACAATAAGTTGGGGGGGGACCACGCGAGGGGTGGGAGGGGAGCGGGGACAGGTCGCGCCGACAGCGCTGCTCTCGCTCTCGCGGCTATCAATCACCTTCCACTCTGCGGGCCGCCGTCGTTCGGCCACAGCTGGCCCTCTCTTACAAGATTCGAAACCCGGCGAAGTGCCCTGGTGACACGAGGCAGCTTATGGACTTACGAAGATCTCGTAGATACTTTCTTCCGATATTTCTTTTCCTCTTCGGTGTGGGGACGCGTGCACTTTTATCGACGAGTCATAAATGAGGAAAGGATTTTTGGATCTTGGCCGCATTTTATATAATGTATCGATGCATTTTAATGGTAAAATTATTTTTTAAACGTGTGCTTCTTCATTTAACAAAATCATATTTGTCACTATTGTTTCGCAAACAGTAAAATTGACGTTGAAACGTTAAAAAGTTATTAAGAATGAATAAAATAAGCTCTCTTCAGAACTTATTTTATTCATTCTTATAATTTCTATCTAAGTTATTAATTTATTTTTTACAACTTATAGACAAAACTTATTTAGAAGTTTTTAAATTATATTTGTTTCTACTATTAATCCTTTATTCTTCTGGCTTGTCGTCTGAATAAAAATGACTAATTTTCGGATTTACATTGTGAATACATGCACGATAAAATTTTCAACATGATTGTCCAGTTTTATGTGAGCATATTTGCCCCAATTATGTTTTTAGACAACTGTGAGATTTTAGAATATTTAGATTAACTACTGAAGTTTTTATTTCATGTTTTTAGACACAAAAATAGAAAGTGGTGATCTTCTAGTTCATAATTTTTAACATGATGAAACAGTTTTTGTTTATTCCCATTCTAAACTCATAATTCTCACTGTTCATGAGGCATTGTGTAACGTGTAACACAAAAATTTTTCAGGAATCATACTTCATGAATGTCTCATACTTTTGTGTATTACTATATCAATATTCCAAAATATAGAAGGGTAAAAGACGTACACGTTTGATTACGATTGAATTTGATACTAATTTAAACCACGCTTAAGTACTGAGTTGATTAACGTAACCATGTGGGGACATTGGAATGGATTTTGATATTGGTATTCCTACGTGAAAACACGCGTGGTATATGCGCACCGTGTTATTTTTTTCATTGTGTATTTTTTCCATTCAAATCCTCGTTTCTTGGCATATTAAAGAAATGTATGATATACTTACTATCAAAGCTACAACTAAATATTCTGTGGTTTCTTCAAAATATTGTCATAGTTTCCAATATGGAATTCTTTAAATTTATTATAATTCATATAATTACTCGTAATAGAATCAAGAGGGCCGAGAAAATGTTTTGAGAGACATCCAAGTAATAGAAGGATCTGTATTACCCCTATCTTGGATTTATTCGCAAAATTCTGGAAAATATAAAATAGAAACAATGTTTCCACTATCTCAAGAATTCTCTCAGAATTATCTTAAGAGTAGTACACTTTTCTGTTCAACATCTTTTAAGAAACGGTAGAACATCGATGACGTTAATAATAGCCTACATTTACAAGTATTAATTGTTTTGCACTTATAATCAATTTGTTTGTTTCATAAAACACAGCTCTGTTAAGGACATGTTTCTGAACTCATTTGTCCTGTGCTGATAATTATTTCTAATTTGTTTCTGAATTTCTGCAAACTGTACTTGTGCTTCATGTCGAATATTTAGTTTTTACGACTATAATAATAACTCCGATGTTGAGATCGTATCAAATATAATTTTTCATTCTACTTGTCTGTTTTCATGCTTGCACCAGAAGGCGGCCGCGCCTTCGCCAGCCGCATCGCAAATCCCTCCCAGGGGCCCCGCGCGCGAATCCTCACCGCGCCTCCGCCTCGCTTCTCCGCTTCTCCGCTTCCTCCGCCTCCGCTCCAACTCTTAAATCCCGAGCCGCGCGCTCTGGGTGGCGCCGCTGCGCCCCCTCCCGGCCCTCTCGCTCTAATAGAGGAGACCCGCATTACCCATTGAGATCACGAGCAGCATTTGCTTTGGTGTATTGCCTCCTTTTTAGCCCGGAGATTAGCCGACCCCCCTTTTATGCGCTCTCCCCCCGGGGGGCCGGCGCCCCTCCCCTTCCCCCCGATCCCCGCGCCCTGCGTTTCGCGCGCGCCGTTTGCTTAAATGCCTTGTCCGTCGCGTCGCTTCTTTTTTGTCTCTGTATAAACCGAAGCGCAAACTCTGCGGCCGGGAATCATAACACGGCGGCGGGGTCTCTTGCGCCCCTGCCTGCCAGGCCGCGCCGCGCCGGGCTCGCCCACTTGCCATTGTGGCGCGCCCGGGCCGGCTTCGCGGGGGCTCGTGCATTGTAGCGCGCTGGTGTGCGGCGGCGCGGGGCGCGCTGCTTTTGTTCGTGGGGTCAGCGGCGCAGCTGGGGAGACGACGTGGCGACGGCTAAGAGAAGGCGCAGGAGCATCAGGATGGCGAGCGGAGAGGGGTTGACAATGGCGGGAGGTTTCAGGGTTCGTGTCTCGACGGTGGCAGGATTTTCGATACTAACTACACCACTAGGTCGAATTCAACCGCTGTCTGCAGGAGAATTCAAACGGCCGGCTGCTCTGATCAGTAGTTTTCCTTAGTTTCACCAGACATGCCGGGGCAGTACCCTTACGAACGGGCCACGGACCGAGCGCGTTCTTTCCTTCCTCCTATCATCACCCCTTACTTATCACACATGCAATACACTATCACACATTCTGAGAGACTCTTCAGTTTAGAGCTCGTTCCAGCTGGGACGGCGCCCCGCTGGTGGGAGATGCCTGGTAAGGAAAAAAAAGAAAAGTGAATCAACGTGAAGGTCGATGCCAGATCTCGCCATCTAACGGGGGAAGATCACAGCTATTTCCCTCGATAAAAACATGCACTACACTAACGTAACTAATGACCTTACTTGTTATGTGCCCGGAATCACTAATCATTCAATCATTGGCGGTAACGACTGATGTAGTGGGTGGTGATAGTTGCAAGTGCCGGTGGGAGAGGGAAGGTGAAGAAAATTAGAGGAGTGTAGTACGTACAGAATTAGGAAACAATGCAGCTGGAATATTAGTAGTTGCTGATATTCCACAGTTGCACTGGTTAAGGAAAATGTCACGGAGGAGCTGAGGCGATTTATGTAACGTCGGAGTATATTGATAGTAAATGAAACCACCGAATTAAGGCAATGAAGATGGAAAATAAAGCGTAGATTGTACAAGCTATCTCATATCACTTTGGTTTATCACGCTAAGGCACGCTTTGGAAGAAGGCAAAATTTGGAAGCTGCAGAGGGTTTTGATCTACATTTCTCCTTCCTGTTTCGAGTTTCTGGACGAAATTTCTTTTAATTGTATAGGATTGGTGGGTAATCTCAATCATGACAGAAATCTGGAAATCATATCAGAAATCTACACATAGTGTGAAGTGCCATTGAACGTATTTCCTTGTTACACGTTGCAACTCTTACGTTATTTTGACGGAAAGCATTCTTTTCAGTCATATGACAACTTATGAAGTGTATATATTAGATCACGATTTTCATGAATGAAATTCTTAGTAATTCATGAATTTCAATTTGTACCTCAGCGTAACATTTCAGCAAGCTCATCTAAATTATTACTATTTCAAAATTGAATCTACTGTATTATTCCTTCCTTTAAGTGTCATTACCTTTTTTTTAAAAAAATTTTTTTTTTTCTTTCCTTATAAATCGTTTACTTGTGTTTGCACAACCTCATTCAAACGCATTACTGACCGTTGTGAAGATTGACATCTCCAAAGTCGAATATCAACTTCAGAATTCATATTTATGAGGATTTGTATGTGAATATGTGGCGGTTTATTTGACTGAAAAGTTGCGTTGTGTTTGTTAATTTCATTTAAAAAATTTACGGGACGTGTATCGGAATCTTGGCGTTCTGTTTCAATTTGTTGACCGCCACATGACGCCGGCACATCAAAACCTGGAAATAAAAACCTCCACCCTCGCCATAGCTTTGACGCTTGGACGGTTTTATTTATGAGATTTCTCTCGAACAAACTGACTGCATTCGGATGCAGAGGCTTGTACTGATTATACGCATCGTCTATATACGTATTCGCAACGAAATGTACAGGATAAGATTGGATCCATAGAAGTGAACTAACTACTTTATTCTGAAAGTTAGTACGCACTGCGATGTTATTACTTGGTAACTTATCTTGAAACAGATTATCTCCGGCATTTTTCTAAATTTCTCTCTTTCGAGTCAATTTTGCGCATATTTCATGTTGTGGTGTACTGCATTTCTTGGGCTTAAAAACAGATTCCCTATTTAGGTTTAACCTCATTTGAATAATGTTATTGATTATTTCTCATTACCATTCAATTTTTTTGCAGCCTGTCCGTCTGTTGTGCCTTGTAAAACTAGCTAGGTTTATATTTTTATAATAATAATAATAATAATAATAATTATTATTATTATTATTATTATAATTATAATTTTATTTAGTTTATTATATTACAGATACAACGTTGTTCAATACACAATGTTAGGTATAATGAGTTAGGGACATTGCACTTCCCAGAGATTAAAACCTGTTTGCGAACCTAAATCTTTCAAGAAATATTTACTTTCTTAATAATGGGAACAAGAAATACGAGGTAAAAACTTAGTGTGTGATAAAAAAAGAAAACTTACCGTAAGATAAAAAAGAAAACTACCTAAAACTCAATTACAATCAAACTAGAACAGATGAATAAAGTACAAGAACAGACAATAACTTAAAACATAACTTACAATGGAAATTAAGCAAACAAAACAAAAGAAGGGAACAAGGACAGGCTAAAACTTGAAAATCAACTTACATTTACAAAGTAAATGCAAACAAACAAAAACAAATGAATAGTGTATTAGAGTAACACCGTAATAAGTATGATTACGTAGGTTCCGCGGCTCAGAGCGTACAGCAGTACAGCAGTACGCTCTGAGGAAGGCCACAATATGTTGGCCGAAACGTTAGCTACGACCAGTCCGACGCGGCTTGTCCCGGACAGCAAAGAGACAACACCGTAATAAATAATACTTCGTACACTACAATACCTATACATTAAATGAATACACTTATTTAAGAGAAAATGAATAAATTATACAAATGCACTTCTTTTAGTTTATTTTATAGTATACAGTATAGATAAAGCTTTATCAAAGTTCTCTGGTAATCGAAGATGCGAATTTCGTAAAATTCTTTTGTTTTTCCACTGGCAAACACATAAATCTTTGATATTATTTGGAGATATATTAAATAATTTATAACTGATATTCTAGGGATTTCTTTGTTAATTTTTGGAGATGCAAAATAATCATGTCTTCTTTTAATTTTCTCTGTTTTTATATTTTTTTTTCTTGGGTTTCAAATGTTCAATACATTTAATTGTTTCTTCTTCAAAGGATCTCAACCTAGTGGACACCATTCCAGCCGAGTTACTAAGTTTCAAACTAGTCTCGATTCAAGAGTGATAGTATTTGCATGTGTGTATATGCATGTGTGAGTATGGTATGTGCGTGTATATGTGTATGTGTGCATGTATGTATGTGTGTGTTTGTGCATGTATGTATGTGTGTGTTTGTGTTCATGTATGTATGTGTAAGGGGAGAAGAGGGGACAACGACGTAAACGTAAATGTACAATATCCTCCCCTTTTTTGTTTATTGTTCACAATTGAGGCATATCGGGTAACGACAACTGACATTTTGGATGAAATTAGAATTATTTATTCTAGTGGAATAAGTAACTCTTTTATCTCACTTTTAAGAATGTTCCTTGCATCATGTCTTTCCATTTTGCAAAATTTATAGAATGAACAAAAATGGCAATGAGTTCATTTGGGTAGCACAGATAAATTAATGTAGATGTAGGTTATTAATGTAATGTAGATCTCAAATTGATTTTTTCTCTGTGACATGAAATGTCAGTTAATATTAATAACGTCTGAACGCCTCAACTGTAATTTGTAAAACTGTAAATTAATTAAAGTGGTTAGGCAAGAGAGCGGGCCTTAAGGCCTGGGCCTCGCCACAAATAAAGACAATTTAATAATAATAATAATAATAATAATAATAATAATAATAATAATAATAGGATTATAAGGATGAGAAAGGGAAGATCTTTGCGGTCGTGTTTTATTTGTTAAGGTACTGCTCTGGTATTCGCCTGGTATGACTCAGAAAATCCAAGAAAAACTCAATTTCAGAGCAACCGGCTGTTATAATTCAGCTGCTGTTGTTGGATGCGACCTGACTATCTGGCTAGTGGAGGAATCAAGATTGTATTGAATTGATTTAAGGGTAGCCACTATCCATGTGTAACTTCACTGCACATCGTGCAATTTAATTTACGGTTAATTACCGGCATCACAGAACATGCCTGCTACCGTGTAATCGCCGAGGCGTCCACTCCCCGGAAAGGTGGTGTTTACGCAAAGGCTTCAGCTCAGAGGGGTGGCGGGGGGGGGGAAGGGGGTTGGCGGGCGGCGGCGGCGGTGGGGCGGTGGCGGTGGCGGTGACCTGGGCTTCCAGAGCAAACAACCCCGGGAGGTGTAGCACCCCATGTGATTCCAATTTGCTTTTCACTTTTTCCATGCATCCGCGTAAGAGGGGCTATTATGCGCGTAAGCGCTTGGCGAGGGCGAGGCGGGCGCGGGGCGGCCGACTGCCAGGCCTGGAGGTGGATGCTGCTCAAGAGCACACCCTCTCTTGCTTTATGCAAACAACAGAGGCGTGCACATTTCTGTAACTGCGAGCTGGCTGTAAATGCGCCTTTAGTAAAGAAGGGATGACAGGTAACCTTATACTGCCGTGCTGTAATGGAATCTTAATTGTTGTAATTTCGTTTTTCAGAATTATTAATAAACATAAATGAGTCGTCTTAATTATTTTTGTATAATGTACGAGAGTTTGTCGTAACTCTTACATTTCATTACGTTTGTTGTTGTAAATTTTGGAAGTGAATCAAGTTACACTAGTTTCAGAAACACACCAAGATGTATTAATTGATAATAAGAAATGTAGTACTGGATATTTTTAAAAGCTTGATTTTTGACGTCAGTGTATGAGCAAAAGATAAAAAAATTAATAATATCGTAAGTAGTTGAGGTGCGGTGACTTCTTTAAGGTACGTAGATCTTTATTCGGTCGACCACGGTGAAGTAATCCCCCCCCCCAAAAAAAAAACTTTAAGTGAAAGAAAAATCTCTGTTTTATGGAGAAACTTTCAAAGGTTTCATCTTAATCTTTTATTGAACACATTGAAAAGATTTTTAGGAATCGGATGATATTAATTGTAACATACCTCACCGGGCATTCTTGAGGAGTAATTGTTAAAACATTGCTGCGTTATTCGTTCTAACGGGAAGTGCTGGCTCGCAGCGAAGACGCAAATTGTGCTTTTGTCAACACTGTTTTTCTTCGGGTACGATTAAAAACCAGATTACTTCAAATTGTGGCATACCCAACCACAAACTATTTGGCGATGATTCACTTTCAATGCAACCAATGCGGATTGTTATTCATCACAAAAAAAAAAAGAAAGGTGCAGGAGCCAAAGTCAACCTAACCTAAATTAATATTGCAAACTTATGACAATAAAAAAATTATATGAGATAATAAATTTAACATTAAACATAGTTTCTCTAATGCAATAATTCAATTCTTCTCTTTTAACTATTTACAAATAAACAATATAAGAAACAAATATATAAAAAATGAAAAATATTTCAATTTTCCGTTTAAATTTACAATGAACTATTGTTGTGACCCTGCACGTGCACACAGGGGTCCAAGGGACTACAGCTCATGTCAATATATTTACCATTTCAATTATTTTGAAATGAGATCTATAAAGTTTTGTGTGTAAATTAAGTTGATTCTATTGTCTAATGGAAACTACGCCGTTTCTTTCAGTTTCATGTCATCCATTGTTTACAGAAGGCGATTGTTCTAGGAAGGTGCTGTGTGGAGTTTTGTGTGGGATATGTTACTTTTTGATATAGGTCTTTACCACAAGTCTTTATTCTTTGGAGAAGGTTGTCAAAATAGTGTAATCATGTTATAAAATGTTAATCTCTGGTATACGTTGTATAAAAACCTAAATAAGGAAGATGTTAGTCCTTTTCTAAATAAATGCGTGCCCTCTTTCTCAAAGCGTTTTTGTGACAGCTAATGAAACATACGAATTCAAAAGGTATAGCACAATAAGGTAGTGGAAACCCCAAACCACAAACCACATCGATAATCGCGATGCTCATATGAAAGAGAATAAAAATGATGTAAATTACAAAAATCAGCCTCCAAGGGCAAATTCTAGCAGAGATAAGAGAATCGTGTTTTCCATGTTTTATTTTTTTCTCAGCATCTATTGCGTGTATCATGCTGAAACAAATTCCAGAGACGGGGAAACTTGGTTCAATTTGAAGGTATTTTTGTCAACGAATTTTGACGCCAAATTCATATAGGAAAAAAATACTTTTTTGAAATTCATTTTCGACGTGATAACGTTGGAGTACTGTCTTAATTTCCCCCCTAAAATAGATCTTATAACATTCTATAACATATATTTTTTCAGATTTTTAAACAATGTAGACGGTAGTGAAAAATAATTAAAACAGTGTTTTTAGTTTAAACATTTGAAATTCGCTTCTAAATGTAATTGAGAAAACTATTTAAAAGTATAAATTAAGCAGATTTAAACACGACATATGTACTCGATATCTTATAGGTATTACAGCAATTAAGTATCAAATTCAATCGGAATATCCTTGGTGGAAAGGATGGTGGAAAGAGATGGGTGACCTCTTGCGCATCCGACTTCAGTCAATGAGCTTGAGGCGCCAGTGTGCCTCATAATATAAGCTTGAATTTGAAATGGCAAAATTATCAGTTACAAGTCATTGAAACAGAAACAGATAAGTACTTCTTGAAATATTACATCTCTTATTGCAACTACCCTTTCATCGTGTTATTTTTGGTCGGTCACAGTTGAAAATTGTCCATTTACGCCACTTAAAAAATGTTTCTCAACACTTGTACTCCATGAAGCACGGAGTCCGACGTCTGGTCTCGCTTTTCAAACGAAGTGATCACATGGTTCGTGACGGAAACTGGTGCTGTGCAGAACGAGCAAAAATCGGTACACCGGAGGAGCCCACCCATCACTTTCCATCTGGGAATATCGGGAGGGAAACGATATTGTCAACGTGCGAAGGAAGAGGCTTCGGATGCTGCTCTACATAATTTAAACACACATTTCGAATACGCTAGTTACTTGGCGAAAATTGTTTAAACAGGTATTCTTAAATAAAAATGTCGAAAAAAAAACAGAAACTTTGAGTAGACATGACCATGCAAATTTCTCTACGCTCCTTTCTCCAACTAGAGGAGAAAGAAAGTATTACTTGGGCGACGAAACCTGCTTCAACGCTCCGCTGCCACTACTAGCTGTTGGCAACCTCCATTTCCTCCACACGTTGCAAAGTACTCTTCTATCTATCGAAATGTGCAGGACGCACAAGAGAAACGGACGACAGCTTGAGAATTCGGGATAGAGATCACAGCACTCGTAAGGATTATAAATAATGCATTCACGCGGTGTATTAGTTCTAAAGTTATAATAAAAATTGTCGATGAGATGACACGAAACTTGGCATACCAAAAAAACGGGAACACGTCGTCTCGGACATGACACAGTGATTTTTAATACATGTAAACCCAAAATTGGTATAGCTCTGCGGTAATCTATCATTGATTTAACATGACATTTACTCGTTACTTACACGAAAAGAAAAAAGCCAAATTCTAAATCTGACAATGGCTCTATCGTCTATCAATTGCAAGTTCCGCATTCTTCTTGCGTAATGAATTGAATACGATTAAAAACGTTTACAATAGTAGTTGTTTCGACACATTCTGTCGGCTTTTCTCGCGAATGTTTTATTATTTCAGACGTTGAGGGCGATGGAGTTCATTGTGTAAGGTCGTATTCATGAACAAAACTTAGACTGTGAAGCTTGTAGTAGGTATTTTATCATTAATTATTCATTATTTAGTCATTACTTTGAGGAAAACTTAGAAAACGACTTTATTTCCAAGTCACCGACTTTCTGTACTTAGACTTTGGAAAGTAAACTGGGAGATCAGAAGATTCCCTAGAACGGCTGATATTATGAATGTACCAGATCATTTTGTAGAGGATATTGAAGATGTCAAGGTTGCTCTTGAGTACGCGGGCCTAATCATCGGCGTATTATCCGTGATAAAAAAAAATTCTGTTGAATTTTACACCGAAACAGAGTTCAAAAAACGCTTCAGGTTTGACAAATGCGTGGTTTTAGCATCAATATATTTATAAATGACCTGCAAAAGGACAATAGAAGGGGATCACATATCCCTCCCATAATCCAATTTTTGATTTCTGTAACAGAATATTCATTAGGTAAAATAACAATTTTACAAAAATCATTAACATTAGGTTTTTAATATTTTGTTAGGTTATGTTCAATTCCTGACTCATATTAAATATTATTTTTTCAATGGCAATAGCTGATTCTGTTTTTGGGTTTTCAGGTAACTTTCAATTTAACTCTGGCAATTTGCCGTGATCAATTGGACAGGAGTAAGTCAGTCAAACTTATGCAAAATAATAATGTGAATATTAATGTTCTAATAAATATTGTTTCTATAGTTCGTATTAAACTGCTATAAAATTTTAACAAAGTTTCATTTAAGTGAGAAGAAGTTTCGCATTATTTTCTATGATGCAAAGATTTTTCTCCCCAAGAGCAAACATATTGCAGTTACTGTATATTGACCCTTCAGATGGTAACATTTTGAATTTTGTGTTGAATTACAGGATAATTCCATGTAAAAACAACCACACACTCAACCTGGGATATCTGTTCCAATTATTTTTTAATTATTTTGGGAAGAGAATTTTTTGAATTATTGAGGCTTGAAGTGGGAAAAAGACCCGTATTCATTTTTCCCTATATTTCAAAAAATTCTAGACAGAGAAATACAAATCTGCATATTACAATGTAGCTTCCATTTTAATAGTATTATAACAAATTTCAAAGAAATTGGAGAAAAAAGGTTAAAAATACTTGACTTGGGGTGAATCACACGAAATAACCCCTTAGTCAAGATGTAATTACTAATTAATAAGTAAAAACCATGGTCATATTTAAATAAAATGGATTTATTGTTATAAATACTTACACTCCAGTCAATAGGATAAGTTGCTGCACTCATGAAATCACACGTACTTCTGCCTGCTTTCTGCTCACGATGCAACTGAGGATACGAAAAACAATGAAATGTTGGCAGACACAATTCTGCCAACAGTGAAATGCATAATTTCAATAGTAACTTATCTAAGTCTATTTCCGCCAAAGCTCACTTCGTGGAAGTTTTGTCTATGAATCCGATTTGGTCGAAAGCTAACTTCAGCTCTTACAGTAAGCTTCGATTTAAGTAATGTTCCTGAATACGACCCAAGTTAGTGACAAATGTACTACACACAATCCACTCAATAGCCAAGTTACGGTATAAGCACACGAGTTCGCTTTTGCACCAAAACTACTTCTTCGATCGCTATGTATCTTCGTTTACCTCTCAAGTTTGAAGTAGCACGTATCGCATAATGTAAATTTAGACCTATTGGAGACGCTTACATCTGATTTTGTACTGTACATTACGAGCATTTACTTGAATCTTATGTAACTATTTTATTACGTGTACTTATAAAAGTCCGAGGTAGAATGTGCCGCGTGGACTTGCAGCCAAGTGGCCCTACTGCCTACCCAAGTGGCCCTACCCCGGGGGCGGTACCTCTTAGGACTGGAAAAACCCCGCAAGCCGACGAAGAAATTGGCGCCAGTGCTCATGTTTCGGCGACGAAGGAGCACCGATATCTCTAGGGAGTAATGCAGACTACACTTACGGAACGAATGAACTAAGTAGTTGAAGCACCCGTAGGCAATACTCGCATCTAGCGTGTTAGGTCAATTCCATTGTCACAATCGTTGCAAGATTACCTCAAGCGTGCATAGCCTAAACACGGTGAGGGGGAATCAATTTTCTGGCTTCCTTCTCCATTCAAGTTCTTTTATTTAATATAACAATTTATTTGTACAAATATTTAAGTTTTTGAATTTTAAAAATGTATTTTAGGCGGTTCGTCGATGTTCATCTCTCATATAACCACATTTTTTTCGTAATCTTTGCAGCATTTTTAGATGTTTTTGAAATACTTTTGGAAATTTCTGGAAGGGGCGGGTCGAGTTCAAAGTGGCCACGTTTCAAGGGTAGATTTGAAATTTCTTCAGTTTTTGCCTTCAAAATGTGCAATTATTTTGCAATTTTGGGCATTAATTCCAAATTAAAAATTCATAAATAAATATGAGAAGTAATTTTAATTATTGAAAAAACAGTCAATGAGTTAATTACTTCAGAACAAGTGTTGATTTTTGCAACGAAAACTCCAAACTTTAAAACTCCAAATTTTATATCCCATGTGTTTATCTTCTGTGTAAAGTTTAAAATGTATCTGTACATTATATGTGTCATTTTTATGAGGGATTTAACATATTTACCTAAATTATTTTTTTAATACGTAAAGCTTTTTCAAAATGTTCATGGGGGGAGGGAAGCTGAGTCCCTGTGCACACACCTATGAAGACCGTGTCAATAATTTTGTACGTACCTAGGGATGTAAAAAAACATATTTTTTTAAACATCAATGTTTTCCACTTGAAACATCGAAATACTAACATCGATATTTTGCTTTGGATGTTTTCTTCATATCGATATTTTGTTTCAAAAACATGGATGTTTTTTAATTTCTAGTTTAGGGATGTTTTATTTATTTATTTATTTATTTATTTATTTATTTATTTATTTATTTATTTATTTATTTATTTATTTATTTATTTATTTATTTATTTATTTATTTATTTATTTATTTATTTATTTATTTATTTATTTATTTATTTATTTATTTATTTATTTATTTATTTATTTATTTATTTATTTATTTATTTATTTATTTATTTATTTATTAATTTATATATTTATTTATTTATTTAATAAAGGAGTTTAGGCACGTTGTAGAGTAGCGGTGATCCACAGCAATATCGTTGTTTTGCGTCATCCTCATCGTCACGCTGCACATTTCGCCTGAGCAATCTGAGAGAATTTTTGATGGTGTGTGAATGAAACTGACTAAAGGGTAAAGTAGCAAAACTGGATGTTCTTTATTCTTAATTTTATCCTTTACGTTTGATAATAATTTTTATTAACATACTACTAACATGCTGGTAACCAAACAATAAAATATATCTCTTTTACGCGCTGTAAATAGAAATGGATAGGAAAATAGCATGTTTATTTTTCTATAACTAAAACTTCGACGAAAAAAATCGATGTTTTAATTATAGACTAATTAACATGCTATTTTCCTATCCTTTTTTAATTACAGTGCGTAAAAGGGATATATTTTATTGTTAGGTGATTTTTCCATGTTTTTTTGTCGATGTTTTCATCGACATCGAAAACACTTTAGCGATGTATCGAAACATCAATATATCGATGTTTTGGTAAAATTTGCCATCACTACATGTACCACCCTGATGAACAACCGCCTCCGAGGGCGCGGGTCATCTCCGAGAGCAAAGGGCGTGGAGGGGCGTGCGGAAGGGCTGCGCGTCGGGCGTCGGGCGTGCGAGCGCAGCGTCTGAGGGCGTGCGCCCCTCCCCCCGGCCACCACGCACGCGCCCACGGCCAGGGCCTCCCCGCGGCCCGGAGGCAAATATTTTCGTTGCGCAAGAAGCCAGCCAGCACTCCCTGCAGCCGAGCACCGCGCCCGGGGCACAGGGCCGAGGGCGGGGCTGGATGACGGAGCAGTGGGAGGGGCCCGGGATCTAGGTTGCCACCACCGCCGCTGCCGCCGCCGCCCAGACGCGGACAAATCGTGTGTTTATTCTTTTCTCCTTCCTGGGCTTTTTCTTTCGCACTTGGTGATGACTATGAATGGAGGTACACGTTGGGCTGAACTCTCAAAAGACGCTGAGGACAATGAATAGAAAAACGCCAAGGTCGTAACAATAAATATATTTTGCGCACATTTTGATTACGTTCTTTTATTGTATCAAATATATAGCGGTTTACGTATTGTATTGGTTCTCGTGGACTATGTTCTGATAGTCCCTTTCGAGACAGGTGAGGAGACAGTATTTGTCAGGTTGGGAATTCAACCGCGTTTCTTTCTATAAGACATACTATTTTCTTAACGATTCTTTGTTGTCAAAACCTAACACATTTTCTCCATAGCACTGTAATTCTTTTCATTATTGTGAATTCTTCAGAAAGCAATATAAAATTGGAATGGGTCTTGACATTTGTAATAAATTGACGTATTTGGAGAATCAAAATAACGAATATTACAATACGCGAAATAATAATGCAATGATATGCTACTATTCGGACAAATAAGTTAATATTACAATAAAGGTAAAAATTGCGTGTTGGCATATTTTTTAATGTACCTTATCAACTCTGATTTGTTATTCCATATTATTTTAGTTTCAAAATAAATTATAAGCCAACGCGTTTCATAGAAGCTATTTTGTTAATGATTATAATTTTGTTTAGCATAGCACTACATATCGCGAAATCTGTAAGAAGAACGATACTTTTGTGTAAGTTAGATATTTTTAAGTGAATAACGTTTTAACGTCGACTGGACGTTTTCTCAACTCACTTCCAAATATTTGGTTAGTTGCTTTTAATAAAAAAGTCATCACTGCAAGGCATTTACATTTAAACGAAAGAGAAAACGAGTAATACCTTAAAGTAAAAGAGTATTTTATTCGCAATGGAATATTGTTTCTACAACAAAACTTTTAATATTATAGCTTCTCATTTGTAAATGAATCATTTTGTGAAGTGTAGAACTTTTTAAAGAACTAAGTAAGGATTATAAAAGAGAATTCAAAGAAGGTAGGTGAATTTTATTGTTTGCGAAAAATCAAGATCATGAGAAAAGCACGGAAGTTTAGCAGAATGGCATATTATTTATTATATTTTATAATTTAAGACATTCAACAACAGAAGCCACTTACCTACGCATCTACAATTAGTTTAGAAAATTGTAAATTGTTTCACCTTTTTTGGCTCCTGATGTCTCTTTTAACCATTTCGCCTAATTATCATCTTTACGTTTTTCCCCATTTTTTCATATCTCCTGATATCGATCTCGTTCAGATACATGAACTCTAAAAGTCTCTCATACATGAAAGAACATACATAAAAGAACTCTCATACATGAACTCTAAAAGTCTGGATAACCGAGGGTATTGTAGGCTTGTGAATCTCTCTGCAAGTAGAGGAACGATTTCAAGCAGAGTGACGATCTCAGTATATTCATTCTGAAATGTTTACAAACTCTTGTGATTAAGCGAGACGTAACCATCAAAATTGATGGGTCACCATCTCATTTGATGTACTGTACATTCATTGATACTCGTAGGCTTTAGTCAAATCCTATCTAAGCTTCAGTATGGCCTTCGACGTCTTTCAATATTATTTCGACCATATTTCTTTTTTAAAGCAATACTCATTTTTATAAGGAATTTTTAAGCTTTAGTTAACAACAAAATACATGGTCTTTTTGAATGCCTAATGGAGTGAAAATAAATGCTTTATAGGCTACCTATTTTAGGCCACTTGAGGGCCAGAGCTTCCGGGCTCTAATTATGAGAAATCGACACGGCGTAACCGGTGGCTTCGCCGCCACGCGCGTGCCAGAAGCCGCCCCTCCCCGGCCGCCCACCCGCTCTCAGCGCTGGCCCTCCATCCCCGCCGCTCGCGCAGCCGGAAAGGCGCCATCTTCGCTTCGGCCGGAAATTAATCGCCCCGCGCGCGGGCGAGGAGCCACGTGGGGTGCCCCGCCGCTCCGCGCCGCTCCGCACCGCTCGGCACGTCACCGTCTGGAGCGGAATTGGATTTATCTTCTTTGGGGCGCGCGCGCGGAGGCCTCTCTCCGCTTTATTGTTTTGCTCACAAAGCCGCATTCAGGCCTATACATATACGTAGGTTTATTATAGAACTAATCCACGTCTCTTAAATGTATGGATGGCGCCTAGCGGTCGCTCCCCGTTAACGAGTGCTAATCGTATGCATTGAAAGACAGCCGCCGCGCTCAAGTCGCTGACAGGCGGCGGCGCGCGGCGCGGACAGGCGGCAGCGGCGTCCATCGGACGTCACCTCCCCGCCACGCCCCACGCCACCCCCACCTCACTTCACCCCCCCCCCGCACCCACCCCGGCTCCATCTTGCCCTGCCATCAACCCCCTTCCGAACGGATGTGGATTTCTCGGTATTTACAACTTAATTATTTCAAGTGTTTATGTTCGTCTTATTATTATATTATGCTTTGGTCCCTTCATTTCTGAACAGACTTGAACAGCTACTGGAGATGAATTATTTAACCTTTTATTATTATTATTATTATTATTATTATTATTATTATTATTATTATTATTATTATTATTATTATTATCATCTTGCGACAGTTTCGAGGATTATTTTTTTCTTCATCTTCAGGCAGGAACATTATGTAGTTTCCACTGGAAACTACATCAAGAACGTCAACATGATGTATCTATGCACGTCTCAAATATAAGGTTTTTTTATTTACATTATGTTTACTGAAGATGAGAAAAAAATCCTCGAAACTGTCGCAATGATGATGATAATAATAATAATAATAATAATAATAATAATAATAATAATGAAAAGTATGAAAATAATTCGTCATTGCTCATTAAGGTCTGTTCAAAAATAAGGGACCAAATCATAATATAATAATTACAACTTAACTAGAGTTTCTAGTTATATGACAGAACGTAATTTGTTATAATCACCGTGGGGAAAAAAGCATCTTTGCGTCATTGTTTGTGTCATTTTGACTCGACACTTTCAGTAAAAGGATAAAGTTCGATCAGAGATGAGGGTTCGAAGTCTTACTTACACTTAGAACAGATAACCGGGATCAGGGGAAATGAGGAGGAAAGATTTGGGTGGCACTTGTAATGACCGTACTTTTTAAACATCAACTTCCTTCGGCTGCCAAGACTAAAGAATATTCGTTTGTGAGGAATGGAAAATTCAGTGCCCGTTAAATTTCCCGACAAGAATGTAATCAGTTGGTTTCATTTGATTAAAATTTTCAAACTGGCCCTTTGTTTTGAAAAATATAGTATATCTTTAAGTTCTGGTGGTATATTTCATCTGAATTCCACTATACGTCTATAATTTCCTCTCATTAAATACCAGGAAAATAAAAAAATTTGCAAGTAAAAAATACAATATTCCAAATATATGAAATGTGTTTGCAGTTCCCAGGAGATTAAACCTCCCGTCTGCTTATTTCCCTCTCACCAACGGAGAAAATCAGTTACATGCATACAAAAAGCCAGATATTAAAACTTTACACGGAATGATTTCGTACTCATTCCTATTTTATTATCAGCCTGGAGCATGTGGATATTTTCAGCGTGATTTGTGTCGACCGCGCGAATGTGGCTTCAGCTCCGCCAGCGTCGTCCGCAGCGCGGCCGCCAGGACGGCGCGGAGTGTCTCCGGCATTGTTCCGTATTACGTTCCTCTAAAAACATTGCGAAGCCTCCCCCAACTCCGCCCTCCCGCCTCCAAAGCCTCCCGCTAAATCGCCGCCTCCGGCCTCCTCTAAGTGTGTGTAAATGTTTTCCGATTCTTCCTGTGTACTCGTGTTCTCGTCCCTGCCTCTCCAGAATCAATCCTTTCTCCTTCCCCTCCTCCGCCGCCGCCTGCCGCCCCGGCCTACCCGCCCGGCCCCTCGCCCCTATGCCGCACTCCACCCCAGGACGACGGCGGCGGCCGGAGCAGCACTTACAGTTCAATCTACCCTGCGTTTGACAAATTAAATTTCATCAATACGTTGATTAATGGGAGAAATCCGACGAGGCGCCCCGTCTCTCTTTTTCCCTCCCGGCCGCGCCCGCCGTTGCCGCCGCTGGAGGGAGACAGACGTATGGCTCCTACCGCGCACAGCCTCCCCGCCGCTCCCCGTTCTTCCCTGTTCCTCCCCGTTCCAGACCGCCCGCCGGGCCGTCGGAGCCTTTTTAAAAAAAATCCGTTCGCGTTCGCGAAATTCTTTTTGTGTGGTTTTTAGCTTTACTATCATCAACGGCTGCACCCAATTTTTCGGAGGTTTTTCTTTTTCTATCTCGTTTTCTCTTTCCACTCGTTTTCTTTTTTATACTAAATGATAAATGATGTTATTTTTTGGAAAGAGGTAGCTCCCGCGACCGAGGGAGGGGGAAGGTTAGAAAGAGTTTTTAAAAAGAAAAAAAAACTGAGAAATTTTTCAGAGTCCATTTCGAGTGAAATGTAGTGGAAGAAGACCCCCACCCCGCCGCTCCCACCCCTCCGTTGAGCCGCAAGCGCTGGGCTAGTGAGGGGCGTTCGGGGCGGGGCGGGCGAGGTTGGAAGGGAGCTGCGATGTGTGGCTGTGCGAGGTTGCACTCTCACGCCTTCGCCCCATTTCTTCTGGGCAAAAGCTCCAATCTTTGCGAGTTCCGACCAACGCACTGAGATTTTCAAGGTCTTTTTGTTTCGCTTGTGTGCTTTAATCGTAATAATAAATAAAAGTTCTAATGTGTTGCTGAGCGTTTATATTTAGCTTGATGCAATGTTTGGAAGTAACTAGAAAAAAAGTCACGGAGGATTTTTCCTTAGTCACACGATTAATATTTCTTTCTTTACTTATCTTTTCTGAATGAAATTTCGTAGTATACTGGATTTTTCCGATTATTTTTGCATTTTTAAAAACGTGATGACTGTTTAATGTCATGCAAAAAAAACGATGAAAAACAAATGAACTCTTTGCTATTACCCAGGAATAATAACACCTACTTCAAGTTAACAACATTTCTATCTGTATTCTACCTCAACATATACATTTTACACCTAAACATAACAGTCGATAAGTACAACAATTTCAAAAAGAAAAAAAAATTATCATGAAACCCTCGTTATTATTATGTACTGTTTTGTTTCTAAGTCCCTCCTCTTGCATGCATGGTCATTATCATTCTTAAATCCTAATTCAATTCTTAATTTACTACAAAACTTGATTGTTCTACAGTAGATAACACAACAAAAAAGGGTCAACAAACTTTTTAAATTTTGATTGCCGCTTTTTATAGTTTTTTGGGTGCTGAATCCGCGTCTGAACTCTGTTTTCATCACCCACAATTTAGTCACAATTCGATCTAGTAAGATATGGGAAAATATTTTAAATATGCATTAAAAATGAAAAGTAAACTACTTTTAAAATGCCAATATTTAAACATTGAAGATGGATTTATATTCTTAAAACTACATTCTAAAAATGTTTTATTTGTCCATTGTCGTACATTTTCTTTATTTTTTTCTTTAAAGCTTCTGATTAACTTTTTTCTCCTACGCACCGTTTGCTGACTCTCTCGGTGAAGTGATGAACAGTAATCTCCCATTACGTTGGTATTCCCGCATATCTGATAACGTTTTTCTATCTCTTTTACATTTTGATGAAAACGCTCACCTTGGTCAGCAGAATCTTGTTCATCAACCAGATGTTCTCGTAGAATTTTTCTTTTCTTCTAGCTTTAAAGATTTTCTTACAGGACAATTATTTCTAGAACAATACTGATCTCGTGCCCCACTATCCCGTTTACATAAGAAACATGGTAATTCAGCAAAACTACTTTGCATCCCTTGGCATGTTATTTTTAAGTCACCACATATCCATCCATGAGCGGAGTAGTTTATTTTCTCTAAAACTACACTAAGATCTTCATAACTTTCCTTCATGTGTGCCGAATGAGCGACAGGTATATACATAGGTTGTGACCATCCGTTTGCCGAGGTCTCGAAAACGGAGCACATCAATATTCAAGAATAAGATGAGCTGTTTGAACGCGCGCCAACGCGCATGAATACAATCCGAAAATGAAAACTACGAACTATATCCGTAAGGGAGCGTCTCGGTAGAGTATGCGACACCGAGAGTCGGGAGAAAGAAAGCTTTCTTTCTGAAGTAACAGCTGGAGAGTGAGGACCTCCCTGATCACGAGAAGGCGGCACCTCGTACTGCTACGGACTTCAGGACTGCATCTACGATAAAAACTCTTCAAGACATTCGAGGAGGTAATTATCATATTACAAGGCATTAAAACAATTCATCAGGAAAAGGATGAAAGTATAAGTGACGCATTTAAAATCTTTGTAAGAGAGAGAAGTGTGAATAGCATGAAACTAACGAGGCCATTCATTTCTTTTCTTTGCAGTTTTTTTTTTATTTATATTTATTCTTCTTATACGATAGACTCAGTTGTCGTATTGTAGATTCTTTTAAATATGGAATTAAAAGCTAGTTACATTCTATAAAAGAATACGAAAAGAGTATCAACGGAAAACGAGACGGAGGCCACATCGTGAGTTGAACAACGGTACTGGAAAGGGGCGACCGTGCGGTTCTGCAGAGGGGCGGCTTTGCTCCCGACCGAGCTGCAAGGACAAGGACACCGAGCGACTGGAAGAGTCGACGCCGTAGATTTCTACACCGTGAAAAGACACAGTAAGGTCGTGCCAACTTGAACAATTTGTAGATATTAGAAGGAATAATTTGTTTCGGAAAGAAAGTATTAGTACAGGTTCTTTGTACCGATATTCTGTAAAAATAGAATCAATCTTTTATTTCAAGAAAAACTTAGCTAATTGTAAAGTTGCAACTAGGGAATTTACGACTGGAATGATTAGGCAAAGTTTTAAGTATTCTTTGAAATTGATTTAAATGAGAGAAAGGAAACAGTGTAGTTAATTATTGAGAGTGTAAGTTGTTTTCTTTTTTTCAGCAAGACAAAATTCTTGTATATGTAAAGTGTTTTATGTTCATTGACTGCAACAGCAATTTAATTAGAATATACTTAAGTAAGTGGAAAGTGATTCGACTTGAGTTTCTGTGTAAATGCATTCAATCCACATCGGCCCACATGACCCTGATCCCGCTATTCTAATTGTATTTTTTATTTTGCGCCCACCTTGAAAACCCATTCTGAGCTAGCGGCGGAGGGGTGGGTCGCAAGGTGTTACCATTGTTTAATAGAACTGCCCGTAACTGCCCTAATTTTAGAGGAATAGATAAACAACCCCATTCTCCTTTTTTGTATTCTTTTCGCAACTCATTCGTCAGACTGGTAATATTCTAGCAATATACTAAATCCTGTTCTTGTTTGAAAAAATGAGCAAATTGCTGCTCTTTTCTCCTGTACGCATGCATTGAAGTTCCAACTGCTAACAAATTCTTTTCTGTGAGCCTGGAACCAAGCAGTTCAGCCTTCTCATTTATGAAGCCCAAATCTCCGACCAAATCATTTATCTCAGTTTGAGTAAAAAATTGTGGTTCCACACTGAAACTTATCGTCACTCGATTCGTCACTTGACACATTATCCAGATTAACAGTTGAAATAGCACTGGTAGTACAGGAACAGGCACATTCGGACTATGGCCTATTTGGCTGTATTGCTGATAGTAGAATAAAGTACGGGGTTACTTTTTTGTTTTTTGAGTTGTAACCAGCAAGATCAATGCGACAAAAGTAGAAATCATCTGAATGATTCCTTGGTTCCCTCCATACAAATAGAATGACAAATCTAAATCATGATGCTTTCTCTTTTTTGACGATTTTCTACGGCGCCTAAGATTTGTCCTGATCACACTTAATTTCAAAATACGAAAAATACACATTTCTAACAAAGTCTGTAATATTCCGTTGGGGTTTTTAATCACAAATTCGCCACAAATATAACAAGAACTCTTAGGACAGTTCGTACAACCATCACTATTTACGACTGAACACGACCTGCTAAACTAGTATGGCAACAATGCTAACACATGCGTCTGAAATAAAACAAACACGGAACTGCTTGTCATCGCGGACTGTGAAACCGCCACGCCTAGTGATGTGCGATAGAGGAAGGGATCATAATGCAGAAATATTTTACGAAAGCGTGTACTATCCTCTTCGCCGTTCTAATACTTTCTCATGCATCTCATACGCTTCTAGAAACTCAGAGCTGCAGTTGCCTAGCTATACAGAGACAATGTTAAAATGCGAACAAATGATGGGTGATACGGCATTTTTCATGTTATTTTTGGAATCAACACACTTACAACGATAAGAATTAGGTAAACTTTTCCATAAAGTTTTTTGGTCGTTGGCCTGTGTAATTTAATGTCCCCTGTTTAGTCTCTTTCCTTTCGTGTAGCCTCTGCCTTCTTGAACGTTGCCTAGTATCCATTCCAAGTTTCGTTTTTACTGAATCTCGTCCAGACGAATGGCATCTGGTTCCCTTACACACGTTCCCCTACACACGCGAGTTTAATTATGTGTCTATTTTATTTCCCTACACGTCAGTATCATCTACATTCGCCCCTCACCGCGTCAAAAGATCGTCTGCTCGTTTTTTTCGTCTTACGCGCTCTTCATCTCTCTTTTTGCGCTGCGCGACATTTTGACCAAAAAAGTTTCTCATTTGTCCTAGTGCGCAGGCCATTCCCATTCTCGCAGATATTCCAATTTCTGATTGGTCACTGGCACTCTAGCACTATATTGGTTGATTCTTTGGTTATTGCTTCGAAATAATTTTCCTAGTTTACTTCCTCACTCACGGAAATTGCTCACGTATCCTTCACTGTTTTTATTTAAATTTTTTCCCCAATTATTCCATTCCCTTGTATTCTTATTATTTACTATTCAATCCTTTGCTTTTCTTCAGTCACCCATTGTTGCTGTTGTACTGTTTATATATTCATTCGAATTATCGTTTATATAAACACACCCTCGCGAAACGTATCACAGTATGTCATAGCTAATAATTTTAAAAGAGCAGAGAGCTGTAACCTCTGTGCGGATATTTTTCTCGAATAAGACGAGACGTACCGCATAAGTTACGAAAGATCCTTAATACAACGACAATGCAGAACAGGCGATATCATGTCAAACATACAATTGGAAGATCAGGATATTGACTAATGAGATTTAATGTATGAATTCCAGTAACTTAGATATTTGTATCTGATGTGAAAAAATACGAAATTAGGATATTAATCATTTAGTAGAAATGTTTAATGTTCAAAAAATGTATTCACTTAATATTGAGACAATGCATACATATAGCATCCAGAGGAATTATGATTGAATCGGATGCCCAAGGAACATCTTCACAGGATATCATTGGATGACACTGCAGTGCCTCTGACCTCTGGGGTTTGAGTCCCAACGATGGCAGGATTTTTGACACTAATTAGGTCAAATTCAGCCGCTGTATAAAGAATAATTCTAGTGGCCGGCTACTCTGATCGGTAGTTTTGCGTGGTTCCTCTGGACAGCACCAGGCGAATGCCGGAGCAGTACCCTAACAAACGGGTCTCGGTCCGCGCGCCATCTTTCCTTCCTCTTCCTCACCCTATCCTCACCCCTTACTTACTCATACATGCACTACACTAACACACAGGTCGAGAGACCAGCCGGAAGCTTAGAACTTGTTCCGGCGGGGGCGGTATCACATTTGTGGGAGAGACCTGTTGGGGGAAAACACGCCGGTATGCATCTGGACGAATCTCACCCGCCAAGCGAGGGAAGATCGCCACCACCTCCCCCAATAAAACATCCTCTATACTTACGGGACTAATGTTCTTAGATGTTCACGCGCCCAGAATCAGCAATCAATCAATGGAAACCGTCCAAAACGTTGGCCTCTGTGCCTAGGACGCGGCGTCTCCCGGGCAGCCAAGCAGGCACTGACTTCGTTCGCGAAAGCCTACCCCCAAGTGCACTGGTCTCGTTCGTCTCCTGCGATGCGGGCCGCTTCGCCGCGCCGCAGCCTCGGTTTCTTTTGCGCCGTCAGCTCCACACACCAAGGGCGGGCGGAGGCGCGTCCTGCCTTTTTGTGCTCGCGTCGCGCCCTCCTTCCCCGTGCGAGCGCAGGCACTCGGACGCAGCGTACCGTGCTGTGCGGGTGGGCTACCTGCGCCGCCCGCATGCCTTTGGCGCTCCCCGCCCCCCGCAGGTGCCACCTCCGCCCCCGCCCCGTCACGTCACGCCCCACTCCACGCCACGCTCCGCACAGCAGCGCGTGCCGCCACCCGCACGGAGCCTCAAGGTGACAAGCAAGTGGGGAACAAGAGAAAATTACTAATGCGGGATGGATACTGCTTGCACGTGCTGTATTGCTAATGTCGCTTAATGAGATGGATTAGCGATACTATTGTTTTAATAGTGAACAATTCACCTATTTCTCACGTTGCAAATATATTATTGACCAATTTTCCGCGGTATCTATTATTTCGGTTGGAAATATGGATGTGCTCTTTTAGGGTATAATCCTGTTTGCTCTTTTGCTGCGCCGTCCACCTTGAAGATATTGGTGTCTTCCTTGTAGGTAAGAAACCACTTGACAACATTTACCCGACGAAATTGCTAAAGTTGCACTCTGTGTCTTTATGTATATTATTTTATATGCTGTTGTATAAGAAATGACTTATCCTCTGTGTTGTTTCCCCTTGCATGGTATTTACATGTTGGAATTCTCCATTATTTGCAATTCCCTTTGAAATTGCTTTCATGTAATTTTATGATATTAAAACAAATTAGTTTCACATCAAAAAAGGTTTTTAATTTTTGTGAAAATAATAATGATAATGATAATAATAATGATAATGATAATAATGATGATGATAATGATAATAATGATAATAATGATAATAATAATATATAATAATAATAATAATAATAATAAATCATGAACAAGTAGTAATACTACAGATGTTCGTGATAATATAATTGATTTTCTAGTGAAACAGAAACTTATAAGACCTTTACAATAGATACTGAAAATAGGAAGGAATGCCATTGTTTGTGTTGGTATAATTATGTACGAAAGATAATAAACATTTGTTCAAGCACCGAACATTATAAATGTACAAATATATATTTTTACATTATAATATTTATGGTCTAATACGAGTGGCACATGGTGTTAAGAAAATCTTTTAAGAGATGTTTGTTGATAGGTTATGTACTCGGACGGTCAGATTGTTTGCAATACTTTCCAGATTGTGGACATTAAAGCAAATTTTAAAACGTTATATGTTTGGAAGCATACGAACACAATGATCAGAACAATGGTAAAAATTGCATTAATTCCCTGGTATATAACTTGAGGAATTAGGATCTTAGCAGAAAAATCTGCTCGTGCTCGGCAAAACCATAGACTGGAGCCACAGACAGAATTCAAGAGCAAATGATCCTCTTCTTTGTTGCATGTAAAAATCATTGTCACGTCTTCAATTTATCTTGAAATTTATTTTTTCATGGGTATATTAGTATTATATCACACGCGGTGTATATTATTATCGTCTGTCAATATTTAAAGACAATTTTAAAAACCGTTTTTCTTAAAAGCTTATTTTCTGAAAATATTTCAATGGTTAGAGTTAAATGCTCGAATAACAAACAGGACGTTATTTTGATGTAACTTTACAATTTTTCAAAAATTTTATAAAATTATTTTCAAGTAGTATTACATTCTTAATACTACAAACCATTACAAAGAAATGCCAGAAAGTCCGTGTTGTTGTAGCACTAGTTTCTAGAGGTTGTGCTTGTTTAACTTATGATTAATAGTTATTTTGTAATAAAATTTTGAACAAAAAATCCCTTGGAGTTTTTTTCTTTGATCTTGGCATCTTGTAAAATATTGTGTAATGATACAATGGTACATGATGTTTAGTTTAATGTAAACTGTAAGTTTTTATGGTATTAAAAAAATCATATGGCAAACATAAAGTTTCTTCGTAAACAATTTCTGCGCATGATGCATTTAATTCGGTTTTTAATATGCATCGAAGTGCCAATATTGTAATATGGAAATGCATATACGAAGATGAAGTAAAAGTTACAAGGCATCGAATATCTAACTTCAATGCTCTATTGAACCTTTTCACTAGACTATTGGATTGTGGGTTCTATGCGGTTGTATGGTTGTGCTGTATCCCGAATAGTCTGCATAACTTGGAAAACTTGGGATTCTAATTGACGACCTTGATCAGTTGTGACGATCTGCGGGATACCTAACCGAGCAATTCAATGTTGAATAAATGTGAGTGCTATCTTCTCAGCGGAGATGGTGCTCATCGCAATAACTTCTGACCAACGAGAAAATCTGTCAATGATAATTAAACAATTTTTGTAATCGCGAGATACAGGAAGTGGTTCTATAATATCCATAGTACATGGGAAAAACGATTTTTTCCGTTTAGAAATGATGTAGATGGGGCAAGGACATGTCGTACAATCTTATTACGTTGGCATTTGATATGCTATGGTACAAGCAGTTCAATCCCGTTTCATGTAAGGCCATACAAACCTATCTTTGACCAGTTTCACAGCACTTCTTATATCAGAATAAGCCATCTTGTGTATCATGTTAAATACAGTACGCTATATGAAGCTGGTATAAATGGTCGATTTGTGATAAACTGTTACACACCATACAAATATTCGACCTGGATACGCATACGTTCATTGAAGTGACGTTGTAGAGGAGATAAGATGTAACTTCGTCCTCTTGTAATGTGGCTAGATGCTGAAAATTCAAAAATGAGAAGTAAGAACATCAACATCAATATCATAACGTGAAAGAGGTCAGATACAATCTTGTTTTCTCCTTTACAAACTGTATGTCGTGGTAAATTAAGATATAAAAATAATTTGATTTATCTGCACAGGAGGAAGTTTATCTTTCTTTTGCTGAATAAAAACGTGAATGGTTTATAATCGTAAAAATTGTGTAATGTTGTCCTCCAATGCATATCGAAAGTATTGTATAGCAGCGTAGTATTGTATAGTAGTTCTGGATAAAATGTTGGCCATTATGCTTGAGCACTAGATCGTTTTTTGAGAAATATAAAAAAGTTGTCATTTTGAATTAACTTGCTGTCGAAGAAGTGCTCCTACGGCCGTGGAAGAAGCATCTGTTAAAAGAGCTAAAGGCAAATTACATTGAAGATGTGGTAAATTAGAAGCGTTGGCGAGTGAGTCCTTACATTTCTGAAAGGGTTCTTTCAATGTAGAAGTCCATTGAATCTCAGTATTGTTTTTAAAAGATTGAAGATATTGAAATATTGGTATCTGCGTACTTCAAGCTTGCGGTATAAATCTTCTATAAAAATTAAGCATTCCTAAAAATGTTATTATTTTTTTAAGTATCTGGAGGTAAGGTAAGTCGTCAATTGCCGAAACTGTTGAAGAGAATGGTCTGATACATCGGATGTGATATTATAACCCAAAAAGGTAACCTTTTTTGAGCAAAAACACATTTTCCAAATTTAACAATACACTGTATCTTGAATCTTTGAAAGAGAGTTCTTAAATGACCGTAGTGTTCCTCTAGGTTGCGGGTGTATATAATATAATCGATGTAAGCAAAACAAAAAGAATGTAAATCTTGAAAAATACTGCTTATAAATCGTTGAAATGTTTGTCCTGCATTTTTAAAACCAAAACCCATGTATGGAAACTCAACCCAAATGGTCTTGTTATTGCGTTTTCTTGACGTCTTGGATTTACAGGAATTCGTGTGAAAGCCTTCACCAAGTCTAAATTTAAAAAAATAGTTCTATCTGCAATTTGCGAGTTACAATCGTAGATATGTCTAACAGGGTATCTATCGGGTGTTGTTATAGCGTTAAGAAAGCGATAGTCCCAACAAAGTCTCCATTCATTCTTTTTCTTTTTAACCATATGCAAAGGTAAAGCCAATGGACTATCGGACATGCGTCCTTGTTGACGCATGGCTTCAAACTCTAATTGTGCTTCGCGTAGTTTATCTGGTGCCAATCGTCGTGGTCTATAATGCACTGGGGGGCCAGGAGTTGTTTTAATAAAATGCACTGTATCATGCTTTGTGACAAGCATCGTTCCAGATGTCTGAAATAACGTCTCTTGGTAATTGCTGTATAGTATTATCATCAGTGTGTAGAACTTTGACGCTGATTTGATGTCGCACATACGTGTGATTTAATTCATGAATCATTACGTGGATCGATTAATGTACTGGAAGTACAATTTGGCAATAACCTATAATAGGCTAAAAGTCGGATCCGATAATAGGAATATCAACGTCACAAATAATAAATTGCCATTGGAAAAAAGGCGAAAGCCAATTTGTAATGACACTGATTTTTTTCCATACGTTGACAGTAATGATCCGTTTGCAGCTTTTAATTTAAAATTTGTAGACAACGTGAATGTCAAAAACATGTACTTGGGCGACGATAAATGCATGAGGTTGGGACAAGTCCGTAAAACCAGTCCACATCAAGAAAATTAGAAAACTTTACTACGAGAAAGTCTGTGCCATTCTTTAACACCTCTAGTTACTTTCTCGTATACATACGTATATACGAAGTAAGATACGTAGTATAGAGAAAGTTGAGTAATGCTGCGAAAAATCGATTACGAGATTTCAACAGAAATAGAAGTTTTGGGGTCTCTTGATACCGAAAAAGTGGTTTTATACAAAACGTTTACCCGTCTGTCTGTCCGTCTGTGAACACTACTAGCGCCTAAACCATGCGTAGGAATTTTTCAAATTTGAAGTAAAGCTCTGTCCATCCGGCTCTAGTTGAAGCTTTAAAATTTGGGGGTACTTTACATGAAAACCCCAGGACATTTTCAAAATTTTATCAAAAACGGCTCCCAACCGGGAGCGGTAGCTCAGTGCATCAACTGATGTCACTGCAGCGCCTCTGACCGGGAGGTCCTAGGTTCGAGTCCTGACGGCGGCAGGATTTTCGACAGTAGCTTTTCAGGTAGGTCGAATTCAGTCGCTGCGTGGAGGAGAATTCTAGCGGCTGGCTGCTCTGATCTGTAGTTTTCCGTGGTTTCTCCGATCATGGGGAAAAGTGAATTCTGTGCACATTTTCAAAATTCTGTGATCCTTACACTAAGTCATATACTACTTGAATTTTGAATGAATGAAAAAAAGCTTCCGTGTAATAAAAATCTATTTTCAAGGGCAAATGAGCAATAAATTTTTTGCTCTTATCCATGTTGTCCAAAGGAATAATACGTCCTGCCGCGACTACATGGAAACGATAATTTGAATAACTATATTTCCCACTGAATTCTAGAAGACTTGCACAGATAATGAAGTTACATTTATGCCCAGAAGCAAAACAAGGGGCTATCTCAGCATTTGCTCAATGGATCAGGGAAACTGGACGAAAAACCTGATCGAGATGGGGGTCATTGACCCAGAACCTGCGATACAATACTTGTTACATATTGTTTAGAATTATACAGTCCAATGGAAAAAATAATACATTAAATATCACAGTTAAAATTAATGTTACTTTCTTTGTGATGCTCAGTATAGTCTCTAATTGTATAGAAACAGTCATGCAGCAGAAACGATTTCACTTGGGATTTAAACTTTTCTATCGAATTTAATCGTTTAATGTCATCTGGCAAAGTGTTGTAAAATAATGTGCATGTATTGTATGTGAATTTTTTGTAATGAGCTGTTGATACTCTCACCTGATGAATATGATTTCTATGTCGAGTGTTATAGTAATAGAAATCGGCATTTTCTGAAAATATATTCCCGCCCTTAAGCAAGTCATTTTTGACAAAAACCACTGATTCGTAAACGAACAGACAAGCTAATGGTAAAATAGCAATTATAGCAAAATGCAGACATCAAATTATAGCAGACAAGCTAATAATAAAATAGCAAGGTTCATAACAATGCTGATTGCAATGTTTTCATCAGCAAGAATGACATAGAAACATGAAAAAGAATACCCAGACATCCAGATTGTGACTAAACCTTTGTCCTTGGATTCAACAAATACGGCTGTGTTGGTGGCGTTGGGGAAGAACTTGCCTTCAGTGAACAAGTTGAACTATATTTGCCGAAACAAGTTGAACTATATTTACCTTCAAGGACAAGGCAGCTATTGTTGCAATACCATATGTAGCTGCAGCACAGATACGCTTATCAAGAATTTTATCAGGTTCTGTAATGGCTAAATGTCTAAGAAAAAGCCAGAAGAATGAAGATGGAAAAGAACGAAAAATTGTATACGCCTATGACAAATGACCAGACCCACCGCCATTGAATCTGTCGAATCAATAAAAGAGGATCTGAATATTCTATAAGATATCAGATATTACTATCAGTAAGAAACGATGTAATATATAACAGTGACTCTAATAAATCCACCCAATTTATTGAAGCAGATGTTGTTACGAAGCCAGGTATTTTATACAAATTTATCTGTCTGAGAAGGTGAAATCCATCGAGTTACAAAATATTATTATTTTTCTTTTTCACGTTGTTAATTATCCATTTTGCTTTTTCTAATTAAAATGAAAAGTTATTCAATATGCACCTTATTTACTTGCATATCACTTTAAAGCACGCAAATTGTATCAGATTGATTGATTGATTGATTTGATTTATTTATAAATTGTATCAGAGATTGTATAATGTGATAGGATATAGGAGTGTCATTTTCACAGTCACATGCAGGCATATTTTGTACACCAGTAGTAAATTTATTGATCGTTGAAAAAGAAATCAAATCATAACATATAGGCAATATCGTCCTCTTGTATTTCCTATCAGGTGAACATACATGAAAAATGGATAGTTTTTACTAAGATGGTGTTATTTTCCGTTTTGTCAGGTCTTTTACTTTTAGCACCAAATTAAGCGTACTTTCGCGGTAAATCGATGATTAGAGGAAAAACTACGTTAAATGAATGTAATTTATTTTTTTATTTAGTGTCATCAGTTTTGAAAAATTGCTGGTTTTCGAGTTATTTGAAAAATATTGAAAAATAGTTTTCCACATTGTTCAAAAGTTGTTTCTAAGAATATTCTTGTTGACGAATTGATATTCGTGTCCAAGATCTTAAAAAGTACAAGGAACCAAATATCAAAATTACACAGATCTTTTTCAACTTTCTCCATTTGACGGAACTAATAATTATTATTAAAATACACACAGTTTCAGCGAGCGGCAGAAATGAGTCGGTTGATTCTTCCATGACCGTGTGATGATGTAGCCTGGCAGGTTGGTAGTCGCTAGTTCTATGAATCTTCATGTAAAGCAAAACCTTGAAATATACATTAAACATAAATGCAAATACTTTATTATTATATAATGTTCACACTAATAAAGATAGTAACCAACAGACACACGTTTGTCTGCTTATGCTTTAGGTACAACCCCACAGGAAAGTGATTTCTTTACGAAGTAAATACAAGCCAGTAATAATTGAAAATAAATGCAACGAAAATTTCAAAATTTATATCCAGTGATATTACGCAAGACTGGGAAGTAATTCGTTTTCGCTCAGAGGTTTATGCGGAACTAATCACATCTGTCAGAATTCGTTTTTCTTTGATTGATTATTCTGGGCGCGTCAACTACTGAGGTCATTAGTTCCATAAGTTTAGCGCATGTTTTTTTCTCGGAAGCTAGCAGTGATCTTTCCCCATTGGATGGTGAAATCTGGCGCCGACGTGCCCGTCTGCTAGGGAGGTTTCTCACCAGCGGGCATCACCCGACCCGGGACAAGCTCTAAGCTCCCGACTGGTCTCCCGGTATGTGTTGGTCGTGTAATTAATGTAATTTAAGTGTGTAAGGGATGAGGATATGGCAAGGAAGAGGAAGGAAAGATCGCCATCTGTCCGGGGCCCGTTGGTTAGGGTACTGCTCCAGCATTCGCCTGGTGTTGATCGTAGAAACAACGGAAAACTACCGATCAGAGCAGCCGGCCGCTAGAATTCTCCTCCAGACAGCGACTGAATTCGACCTAGCTGAAAAGTTAGTGTCGAAAATCCTACCCCTCCGGGACTCGAACCAAGGATCTCCCGGTCTGAGGCACTACAGTAACATGAGTTGATGCCCTGAGCCACCATTCCCGGTGCTGTCATACTGACAGAACAGCAAAGGAGAAGGCCGCTGCTGCTGCATTTTATCCCCGTAGGGCGATGGCATCACCGCCCTCCCGGCGCGGAGTCCACCACCGCAAAATTTCGGCCGCGCGGGTCCGGCTATCAATAAAACGTGACATTGAAATTGCAAATTATGCCGGTCCCTTGAGCTTCAACCCCGTCCCCCGCCTCCGGGGCTCCCTGCCCCTGCCCCCGCGCGCCGACGCGCTCTTTTCTATCGGCGCGCCCCCTTTAGCTCGCGGGCGCTATCACCCACACGCGCCCGCCCACCGCACACCACAGCGAGCGTCGTTGGCCGGAAAAAATTCCCTAATGAATACAAACGGGCGAATTGTTGCCACTTCAGTAGGAATCAACTATTGATTTTGTTGTTACAAAGCGATTAGCAATGGCGACACAATCATTTCGGCCGCCCAGGAAACGCGGGTGTTTCTATCATTCTCTTTTTAGGGAAATGAACGCGGCCACGAGAGCGTAAAAAACGGCGTGGCCGTGGAAGGGCGAGGGCGATGGACGTGTGTTCGCGTGTCCGGGCGGTGATTAACATGATGTAGGAGCGCGCCGCGACGCAGAGCCACCGTCGATCGCAATACAATTGACAGCGCGACCGCCAGATCAAACGCTCGTTAGTCGGCGCGGGTGGAGCGTCGCGGGGCGTGCAGGGGCGGGGCGCCGGTCCATTGCTCGTACGTGTCCGCGCGTCGCTGCCTGCGCCCACTCACGGTTCGTGTGACGATCCCGGCATCTGCCTGGACACCGCACTCGGCGCGGTACTCACACTTCAGGTGCACTGTTACCTGGTTAGGGGTTTCCTCCTGAATTTAGGGTTCTCTTTTGTCTTTAGTAGATTTTTAGGAGGGCAAATTTATTTATTTATTTTTATTCTTTTTTCGCTGGGCGTTTTCCTTCAGTTTTTTTAATGTTCAATTTTTTGGAACATGTCTATTGTGTATCAAAAAGCAAAAAAAAAACTTTCCTAATGATTACTGCAGGAATATTGATTTAAATAACTGAAGATAGTAAAATCTTTTACAGACGTGATATATTGAATGAATTCCCTTGTTTAAAATTGTGCGGTTATTTCTCACAATCAAAGATTGGAAAAGGGAGACACATTCCACGAAAAGGGACCGTTTACAGGAATAAACATTAATGAAAACAACGATTCAGATGAAGGAAAGTTTTTATAAAGAGGTATAATTATATATTTTTCAGACATTAGAATAAGTGAGGCAAAGATACATCGTACGTTCCATAACTCGTACACAGTATGAAACACCCTTTACAAAAAAGTTATACCACGCGTGTATGTTCATTATTATGTAAAAAGTTCTAATACACATTTTCTACATTAAAATTATTGGTGTTTGTTCTAAAATATAAATGTCATCATTTTAATTTCCATACCGCTCCATGGATTTTAAAGTAAAATAATAATTATTTTATTTTTTAATTTATTTTTGTGGTGTTTGCAGTGTGATGTAGCGGGGAATGCTTAAGACCACCTGCCAACACTGTTGAGGGGGCGATTGATTGCTTACAATTGATTTCGAGTTTCGGATAATCTTTCTCACAATCAGCCTCTGGGAGGAGATAGTTACACCTTGAAAAATTTATTTCGATTTCAACAATTAAAAATACAAATTATTTCAGAAATTTGTAGATTGATTGATTGTTAGTGATTCAGGCGCGTCAACTATAGGGTCATAATACACGTAAGTGTAGTGCGTGTTTTTGCTCGGGAGGTGGCGGTTGTTTTCCTCCGCTGGATGGCCAGATCCTAGGACCTCAGGTCAGAGGCGCTACAATGACATCAGTTGATGCACTGAGCCACCGCTCCCGGTGAAATGTGTAGAAATTTAACGGATTTGTCACGTTACTTATGCAGTGCAAAAATGATCGTGGATAACTGACTGCAGTTTTCAGGATTTATCAGGTTTACAATGGTAAGTTGTAGTAACCTCAGTTTAATAAGTGTTATTCTTACTGCAAATATACGGTCACCAATCTTTTAAGTGAACGTTCAATAAATATTGAAACATCCTGTAAATATTATTTTTTATATTTTTTTGTAGAGTAAATTAATTTGGAAAAATGTTTATTTAAACACATTTATTAATTTTGGAAGGTTTACATCGTCCAGTACAGTTACTTCAGATGTATGCAAAAATGTATTCGCTACTGTTTGGGATGTTAATATTAAAGCAACTTTGTATGTATTGTTGTATGGAAACTAAATCGAAATCAAAGTTAGAGAGGTACGTGGATTACATCCTGCAAATCACATTAAAAACCGCGTATGCATACAAAGTCAGTTATAGCTATATTATTAGCTTTATCAAATTATTACTGTTATACATATCTTTGATACGTTTGCAAATAATACATTCAAGTGATTCGACCTCATTCATCTCTCAGGAACTTGGAGCAGGTGAGAACGTGAACCCCAAGGTCATGTGATTGGCACCCGCGTAAGGCGTGAATACTTTCATGATCTCTTGCTCTGATTGAAAACTGTAAGAGCAGTTTGTGTGTGCATATAATGACAGCATCCTTATGCCCAGATCAGAGGTTTGATTTGATTCGGAAGTGATTCCGGGCGCGTCAACTGCTAAGATCGTTAGTCCCGTCAATGTAGTGCATGTTTTCCTCGAGAGGTTCAAGTGACTTCTCTCGCTGGATTGGTAGATCCGGTGCCGGCTCACCGTCGACAAGGTTTTCCCCAACCAGGTATATCCTACCAGCGGAGTACAATCCCAGCTGGGACAAGCTCTAAGATCCCGACCGGCCCCCGGTGTGTAGTGTAGTGCAGTGGATGTAAGTGGTAGTGTAGCGCATGTAAGTGGTAGTAGTATGATTATGTAAAGGGTGTGGATATGGCAAGGAATGGGAAGAAAAGATCGCGCGTGGGCCGTGGCCCGTTTGTTAGGGTACTGCTTCAGCATTCGTCCCCAGAACAATGGTCCAAGCGCAGAGGTTGGGTCTGAGGTTATCACTGGCAAATTATATGAAGGCATAGGACCGAAGTAGGCATATGCAATGTTCGGGGAGTGTGAATGTGGTCTTCACTCGGAATGTTCTCTAGAGAGCGGTAGGTACCGCAATACGCCCTGGTTGTTCTTTTAGGTTCCGATAGAGAGCAGCTGGGAAGCAGGTCGTGCAAAACCCAAAAATCTACTTCAGACTCACTTGAGTCTTGAGAGAGAAGAAACGAGATAATTCTCAAACCCTCAGGTAAATATATGACACGTTTTCTGAGCTCCTCAAAACAAAAAGAAGAAATATAATCAAGAAATGGTTAATTTGCTAGACATTGATCACCAAGACACTGAATATGTAAATGTCACCTCGACAGCGGTTTCATTAGATGGAGACTGAACATACTGGTATGTTCTTTGTAAGAGCTTTGTAAGAGCTCGTAGAACACGAAAGAACATATGAAATAAAGTAGGAAACATTAGTACCCTTGTATGAATATTTTCTATAATTTTCGCGCTATTAGAATTTGAAAATACTGAAGAACGTTTCAGTCACCGTATTAGTGTGAACATCATTTACGATTTGTGTTAGCTTTTCGCAGCGCGTCACGGTTGAATAGCCAATTCAAAAGGAAACTCTGATAGAATATATTTATAGACGAGGTTGTTCTTAATGAAGTTTATTTTAGGTGGGTATACTGGAGGAATGCCGCTCTGCTTCATCACAAACGAATACTGTGATGTATCTTATATTCAGTGAATGTCATTATAACGCTACCGTTGCGAACCGGGAGCGGTAGCTCAGTGCATCAACTGATGTCACTGCAGCATTTCTGACCGGGAGGTCCTTGGTTCGAGTCCTGATGGCGGCAGGATTTTCGACACTAGCTTTTCAGCTAGGTCGTATTCAGTCGCTGTCTGGAGGAGAATTCTAGCGACCGGCTGCTCTCATCGGTAGTTTTCCGTGGTTTCTCCGATCAACACCAGGCGAATGCCGGAGCAGCACTCTACCAAAAAACGGGCCACGGACCGCGCGCGATCTGTCCTTCTTCTTCCTTCTCCTATCCGCTCCCCTTACACACACACATACACTAACACGCACTACACTACCACATATTCCGGGAGACCGGTCGAAAGCTTAGAGCTTGTTCCGGCTGGGGCGGTGCCCCGCTGGTGGGAGAGTCCTGGTTAGGGGGAAACCCCACCAGCCGACGGTAGGTCGGCGCCGGATGTCGCCATCCAGCGGGGGAAGATCACCGCCAACTTCCGAGAACAAATATGCACTCCCCTAACGGGATTAAAGACCAAATCAGTTGACGCGCCCGGAAACACGAAAAAATTAATCAATCAAAAAAGCTTTGTGAGTCGTGAATAAGACTTGTTGCCTGAATAAGAATTACTGGCAATGGCCTACTTAGGACGTGATTGGTGGCCAGCCGAGACGTATAACCATGGACAGGGAAGATGCTGAGAGATATCATTCAATCAATAGGGAATGAAACATTGCCAGACATTTTCGGTTGATCAGGAACATTGTTCACCGGCTTATAAGTGATGAAGGTTACTGAGCGTTCCATGGCCCTGTATGCAGGTTCTGGATGAAGGAGATGAACAATGCACTTCCATAAATGGTTCTTAAGGAAGGAATCAAATTAACTTTCCGTCTCGTACATTGCGGATAGTTGAAGCTCATTCACTCGACGCGTTTTACAAATCATCGCAATATTCATCAGTAGGGAATTGAAAATCCTCTTTTTCCTCAAACCTCCACATGTAGAACTAAATGGCGGGTCTACGTGTGTGCTTGTATTAAGGGCCCTATTTATTTGTACACGCATAGACTGGTTCTGCGCACGAGATTTTAAGATCAGTATGGAGAACGTTTCTTTCAGCGTTCGAAAGTGATGTGGTTTCAGCATGACGGAACCCCACCCACGCCGCAGTACTGCCAGAGTACGTGCCATCTCAATACGTTTGAAGGCGACACTGGACAGGGAGACATGGTCCTGTAGCGTGACGGCGGAGGTCGACTAATTTTCCCTCTCTGGATTTCTTTCTCTGGGAATAACCTAAAACAGGCACGTCAAACCGCGCCCGCAGGAGCTACTTGCCCGCCTGGGAAGCCCGACGCTCCTACGAGTACGGGGAACTTCCCCTGAATACCCTCACATTTCCTCACACATCCAGAAAGGGGGTACACGCGCAAGCTGAAGTGGTGCGACACGCGGAATAGTGGCTTCATACGAAAATATGTGTGACGGATTTATTCTATCAAACAATTTTGAATTATGTGTGTGAATGGATTTGAATTATGGGTAAATTCTTTAGTATTTATTACCATTTCATGTTTGCTTTCTTTTTAAATTCTGACTTACATTAACATTTTTGAGAAGGGTCAGGAATATGTTTGACTGACGTATTATTTTCTTACTTTCGTTTTGTATTATGTTCTTAAACCATTCAATTATTTGTTGCATATAGCAACTAATAATTGTGTAATAACTGTGGATATTATATTGGATTTTGAGGATATTAAAGGAATAAAGGTTAGTAAATTAATTTCTAGACCTATGCAGTGGGGGAATTAGATCTAATAGAAATTATTGTACCTAAAATTAGTATTTACATAAATAATATTTTTGAAGGATTAAATATTGAAATTAAAAAGAATGGATTTTTACCTTTATAAATGGGGTATATAAAGTTAATGCTTTTATATCATTCTTAAGTAAACAGCATTACAAAATCAAGGTACTTTCAATTCAAAATGTTCAATTTGACTCTCACTTGAGAATTTAAAACCTGTCTGATGTATTATTTCATTTTAATGGATCATTACTTTGCTTTAAACAGAAAATGGAAATTAACGTAGCTAAACGTGTGACAACTGTCAATTAACTTCTCACGAAGACTCATGGGCCAGTTCCAGTGACTATCGAAGACTCATGGGCCAGTTATCCAGTTACTCCCAAGCGATTTGTATAACCCTTCGCGCCAATTTCTCTGAACGCAGTGCCCGCGAACTCTAGAATGCTAGTTAACTTGCCCGCGACCTTGACATTCATGTCCTAAAATAAACGTAAACTTAACCAACGGCCTCTGAATGGTCTGGAAAACATTATCGCTTCTGTGTATGCGCACCTGCACAATCATCGATTCTGCAAAGCTGGGGCGAGCAATAAGAAATGATAGGCTTTGTGCTTTAGCATATTGCTATGTGAATGGAGGTCACATAGTACATTATAATTTCATTAAATTCATTTTAATAAAGTTTTAATTCCTGGGTCGTATTCGAATATTTACATTTCTTAAGTAGTTGTAAACCACAAGAACTTCGTATAATCGCAGTTTGCCTTTTGACGACGAAATTACATTTTTTTTACGAAAACCTATTATTTTAATATTGGTCCTAATTTACTTGTACGTACATTATTTTCGCAACATACAACTCAACACTGCAGACAATGTTTGCTAAATAACTTATCAAGAAATATTATTACAAAGAAGTAAGCAACTTGTACAAACTATTACATCACACTGAATTCTAAACATCATAATTTTTCAATATATCCAGGAGAAATGGTTAAAATATTTGAATAACTATGATTTTGTTATGCAACGAAATAATATAATGAATTGCTTCATCATTATTCTAAACAAAGTAAAGCGAAATACCTGCAATGTAGAAGTGAAGAAACAAACTTGATTTTTTTGTTTTCTTGGCCTCTGTTTTAAAATGCTTTGACTATAGCTGATTAGGCCTTTTTAACAACGTATTTGTTTATGCCAACGTTTCGGTGTTACTTTCATTTGCATCAGATCTATTAGATAAAACTTTTGTGAAGCATGGATTATAATATACTATACATTTGTCTCCTAGTCCTGATGAATATAAAATAAAACCAGGAACATTGGCACCCAAAAATTAGTTATTTTAAAATTCGCGACGACCGTAAGAGTAAGCAAGGAGGGGGGCCTGGAGACCGAAACCTCTACTGAAAAATTCTTAAGGGATCATTTAAACCTACGTAATAAAACTTTTTACTCCTGTAATTATGTTCAATCCCTTACTTTCCTCTTTCCTAAGGTGCTAATGTGGAAAATTGATACACATTAATTAGGGAGGAGAGTCTGCAAACCCTACAGCAACCATGTAAATGGTTCAATGTAATATTTATAATTATATAATTAATTGTGTCATTAAAGTTATACAACAGTGTATGTATCATACAGTAGGGCAGTTCAGCCCGTTTTTGGCTAGTTAGGGATGCGCGCACATTCAGCTAGCAATCCTGGTGGAGGCAAAGTTAAACTACATTTAGCTACAACTAAAGCATACGGATTTGTTTGTGAAATTATTAGGAGCTGGTTAAAAACTTAAAAAATAATTCGAATTGTTTCATGACCCCGTGGTTTTATATTCTAAGGATATCAAGGGGAAGTCATTAAATAACACTCAAAATTACATAGAACCAACGTTTTCATCTTACATTTCACATGTATCGGGAAATATTTGATATGCATCAACTGAATTTTCTGAACTCTCTGACTGAATACTTTTCCAGTTTTCACATTAAGAATAAGGCGTGTCTCGAAAGGGGTGCACTGTTTTGCAATTAAATACAGCAATAATAAAGTAAAAACTGTGTGTTCTTTTTTCACTTTTCCAAAAGACCGAGGAATTTTTCAAAAGGATAACAAAATGTTATTACCTCTTATATACCCTTATTAACTACATTGATTTTTTTTATATTCCAGACATTTTCATGAAAGCCAAGGAATACTTGTTCTTCCTCTTGTTTCCACTATTCACTTTGAATGGAAAACATTCATTAGATTCAAACCATTTCTTTCCTTAAACCTTGTTCAAAATTTCTTTTTATAGTGTTCTTTTAGGAAATTAAAATATGTTATTTAAGGAAATTAAAATATATTAAAACATTAAATTTTATGGTCAGATTTACCAGAACAATGCTGTATTACGAATGATAAGGCAGCGTAGTGTTCCTTTGTCGCCGCGCGGATCGCTGGAGTCGCTGACCAACACATTGAGCAATTAACAAGTATGTAAACTGTGTGAATACATCTATTTTGGTTATACTTTCCATCTCCTTGTTTGTTTTATTGATTTTTAATAAAAGGGTCTATGTAATTAAATAAGTTGAATGAAAAAGGGGGCTCAGAGGGACCCAAAAATGTAGTTGACTTCTTGTTATAGGTTGCGCACGCCTGTGCTAATGATATTTGGTCTAGAGCAGGGGTCTTCAATCTGGGCTCCACGGAATCCTAAGGCTCCCTGGAAGATTGACAGGGGTTCCGCAAGTGATCACTATTTGCTCAACAATACACATAAAGTGGAAATCATCTAAACAAGGAACGGGCGGACGGACATTTTGACGTCATTTGATTTTTCAGTATCAAGGACCGACAAAACATGGGTTCTGGCCACACCACGTGTTTTTTCTTTAATTTTTTCAGAGGATTTTCTCTAAATTAAGCAACTGGATTCATCCACTTTTCGTTACTAGGGCACTGAAATAAGAGTTTTTCGGCCGAAAATTTGCTGTTTTTTCGCGCAACGTTACATTACTTCCTCCCTACTTCGTAGCGAGAAAGTAATAATGTACCATACTATACTATTATTTCAATATAACACACCTGAATGTTTATTAACTGAAGCAAACTCTGACTCTTGATTTTCATTGTCCGCTATTTTCACATTTTTGGTCTCGTGAAAATAAAGAAATCGTTTATCCAAAATTCTTCCTGAGTGCAGATGCCATCGTCTCGGCCATTCTGTGATCTTACTCAGGATGAAATGCCAGCGAGTTTAAATGTTTCCGCTCTGCAGATGTGGTCAAACGAAAGCATAGGCTTCCGCGTCCGCGGCCAGAATCTACTGCCTGTCCGGAAGACAGTGCGTCCTGGACGCGGATACCAACCTTTCGGACGCCATTTTGCGACCTTTCTCTGGGCGAAATGCTGCAGGGAGGAAACGAATTCCTTTCGTCTGTCCTATCGTCTGTCCTGTCATCTGTCCTTTCGTCTGTCCTTTTGTCTGTCGTTTCGTCTGTCCTTTCGTCTGTCTTTTGGTCTTTGTTTCGTCTTTTGAACTAACTTCTTAAGAAGAATGATCATGCAGAGGACCGTTCACGACAAAGAGGGCTTTGTCCATTCGCGGGTATTGGGTACTATATAACGCTTTTAGACAGAACACTGAGACGATACACTGGTGTGAAATGGCTAGCATGAGAGAAACATTAAATATATTCGAGGGAAATTCTGATGAGTGAACCTTTATTTATGGCATCTGATTTGCAATTCTTCTGTTTGCCTGTTAGAATCTGCTGATACGTCAGCTTGTTACAGTACAACATGAATAATACGCGACTTCATTGTTTAAAAAAATAACCTGTTGGAATAAATTTCTTGTGTACTGACGAAACAATTCGATTTTTATCTGCATGTTTCCCATTTCAACAAAACAATTTGGATGAATTGGGAGAGAATAATTGCTGGTTTATATTCCCTTCCCACTACATTTCAGTAAACGATATTACATACGTGATAAATTGCGGGATAGAAGTGTCCATTGACCCTTCATGTTGAAACCACAGATGGCACGTTGAACAAACAAATGACACATTCTGCAAACAAATTACACAACAAATACTAGAGAGTAAATACACGAGGTAGTAGAAATGTGAGCACGTGAGATCATTACAAATGACAGATCTTGTTGTACTGAATTTATTAATTTACTTTTTTATCAAATTACATCAACGTCTGTATTCTTATTTGAGGGTGATAAAAAGGCGAAAGCAGATCAAATCACCGCATTTTTATTGACTTATTCGCGTCAGCAAATACTAATTGTCATTCTTCAACACCCTGATTTGAAGAAAAAATCACGAAACATAAAAAAAACAATAGAGAAAAATGTCGTTTTGTTTCTTTAAATTTGGGAAGGTCCAGGGAGGATGTATACTGCAGAAAGTGCAATACAGCGGTAGAAACTATGAATCACATCCTCGGTCAGTGCATTTTTACGAAACCAGCTAGACTAAAGCGTCATGACGAGATAAAGAACTTTATAGAGGGGAAGATGCTCCGGAAATCAGACACTGTGGTGTCCATGGAAGCCACTTTCTCCGTTGCCGAAGGGGTTAGACTCAAAACTGACCTGGTAATAAAAAGCCGGGAGGTGGTCCACGTGGTCAATGTGACTGTGCGCCACGAGGATGGGTCTAACCTTCTAAAAGCAGGGGAGTGATAGTAGTGATAAAGTGATAAAGTACTGACCAGTCATTCCCCTGGCAGCCCAACTTCATGGAGTGCCCAACGCCAGAATCCTGCCGGTAGTGGTTGGAACCTCTGGGGCTATGCCACGATCAACAGTCAGTGCCCTCAAGACGTTGGGGATCATGTCTCGATGCGATTTACTGACTGTCTCGTTAGTTGCTCTCAGATGCTCTATTAAGATCTACACACAATTTGTAAATTACGATGGAGCAATTTAGCATTGCTGGCAGTAAATGCAGAAAGTAAACTTCTTGGACCCGTGGAGAAGTCTAGGGAAACCAGGGGATCCGACAATGCCTAGAATATACCTAGTTACCACGACTTTAAGTGGGAAGTGTATGCTTTTTAATGTAGCACATAGAAAATTGTGTAGTCAGAATCTGTGTTTGTGGGACATTGATACAGGAAAATCGATTGTCGGTAAACGTCTGTTTGTATGACCGTCCGTCCGTCCGTCTGCGGTCAACACTACAGCCATAACCATTCAGCGAATTTTCTCCAAAATTTATATTTCCTGAGGGATCTAATTAAACTCAAGTCTCTGCGAATTTGAAACTGATATTTTGGGGGTATTTGACAAGTAGCCTCAACATTTTTGACAAGTCCTCAATTTTTTTTTAGATTGCAAAAATTCAAAATTGTTTCGGCTTCTACCTACATTGATAATATTGAAGATAAAGATTGTTTTCTTACTGAAATTTGTTTTTCAAAGACAAATCTTGAAATAAGGTCAAGTACAATTAAAAAAAAAATATCAGTAGCTTTGGAGTACCTTTTTAAACAATTATTTTCTCGAAAACGCTCCAACTTTTTCCTAAAATTGTCTCCTGGCTTGTACTGATGGGGATAAAAGGTGCTTGTCCTATTTCCAGCAAACTCTCTGAATTTTTGAAAATTGCAAAACGTTAACATTGCAAAAGTACAATATTGATGACTGATTTTTTTCTTAAAGAAAATCTGATGTAACGTAATCGATCTTTGAAAAAGGTCGTGTATAATTTTTTAACAAAACAGTAGTTTTCAGTTATTCTGCTTGAAATAAATGCAAATTATAAAAACAGTTTCTCAAATACCTTTCCAAATATTTTGCTTACAATTTTTGCTTACTTGTTCATGGATAGAACAAGTGGTGCTTGAAAGAATGGCGTATGTCTAATTTTCTTTGAACTCTGAAAATTGCAGAAAACGTCGATCGGCTCTACTCTTACCGAAAGACGAGAGGCACGCTGGCCTCTGCAGTGGGCGACCATGAGCAGTCGGACCCGAGTTCTTGAATGCGAGCTGTCCTAGGTGTTGAGCGAGCGGCTGTGCCCTTCGCGGTGCATCGCGACGCGGCGCGCCCTCCGCCGCGCCCTCGGCCCTCGCCCTCGGCCCTTGCCAGCACGCAGCGCCTCCCGCCTCGCCGCCTGTCAATGGCTCCGCGCGGAGACCCATTGACGGCCCTTAAATAGCAAGTTATTAATGATGTTTGCATCGTTAGCCCCCACTTTTAAAAAAGGCCACTTTTGTTGTCTTTGTGCGCGCTGTTCGCTACATTTCAGGTGATCCGTATGGGGGCCTCTGGACCTTTTCGATTTGTCACACCCCGAGTGTTTCGCTATCATCGTGCTTCTCCCCTTGCCTCCCCCTTTTAAAAAAAAAAACGAAATTCGCATTATCCGACGTGATATGTCATTTAATATAGGCGACGTTTAACAAGGAAAGCGCAAGCCGTGCTGAAGCGCTGAATGCCGGCGTAAGGGAAAGTGCCCGGGGAAGTAAATTCGACGCGCTGCGCGGCGCCTAAAGCGCCGTCCGCCGACGCTCTCGCCGCACAGTGAGCCCAACTGAATTCCCCTGGAGGCGGTTGTTGCTTGGATCCGTCGCAGAAATAGTTCGAAAAAACTTTTTTGGAAATTAAAAAGGCGACAAAAAGGTGTATTTTACAGAATTATACTCTTCCAAGTTTATTTGCATGTTTTAGTTGATTCTGCTTTTCGATAGCTTGAGAATTCCTCCATCACTTTCATTTGACACTAAATCAGAGTAGCGTGGAAATTAAAGCCGTTTTTCTACTTCCAGATGTTTTGATATACTTTTTGTTTGGATCACTTCATGACTTGCAAAATTACTGTAAATAGATGACAAAGTTATATTGTTTGGCGAAAAGAACGCAAAAAATATTTTTTTGTTATTCTCAAACAAGATTTCATATAATAAAATTAAACTGTAATATATTATATAAAAAAACGGAAACCAAGTAATTTTTTTCTTATTTCATCATATTTTCATTTTGAACGATTACTTTATCAGTTAATTTCCACCAAATGCCACTTGCCTCATTAATTCTACTTCACACCCGAGTGGAATGAATTATCAAATGTTTTGTTTATTTTTATAGTCTCCCCTTCTTATGCAGAAATGTTATTTTTCTTAGGAATCTATCTATAAAGGTTACGAATCTATTGTTGTCCTGACCCGAAGAGCAGAGTTCAACTGTAGCCCCATTTTACAAAACAAATCATTGTCACATCACTATTTCAGAAAAAAATTGTCGACTGACTTAACTTTCTGAACTAGGCGCACCATGTATCAAGAGGTAACAATGGCATAAATTGTAATTAAGGCCTTGATCAAGGTCATATATAACTGATTTTACATACTTCATAATTTACAATGTAAAAGCATTCTCCTTTTATGCTGTCCCGCAAAATTATCATTTTAACAGTTCCGACAGTGTTCTCCTGGAACAGCGATAGTATCATGTTGTCTTAAAAAAATACACATTTTAAACCTACCGTTCGGCCAATTTTACTTCTAATATTTGGTTGTGTTCATTTCTGGCTTATTCTGGGCCAGTGTGCGGGACAGAGAGCGCAACGCAGCGGCAGAGGCGATAACGATGGGCCTGCGGCAACGCGGGCAGGGCGGCGCGGCCCCAACGGACAAATTGCTCGGGAGATGGATTGTCCAAAGGTCTCCTGCCGAGGGCTCTGAATAATAATTTGCCGGTTGAGGTTCCGCCAGAACTTGCGACGGTGGGAAAAACTGCAGCTTTTTCTCGCGAGAAAGGAAACCAAAGTTCAAAGGGAAAACAATTAAAATAGATTTTACTGGGAATTATTGGAATGTTAAGGATTAACAATGTACGAGTATTCATTCGAATGCATTTATGAATTTCTAATGTTTTTATTTTATGACTTGATCGGAATAAGATTACTGCGTGGTATTTTTTGTAGAACAATGAAAGAAAATATAATGGAACGTACTTATGCAAACGTAAAATATGAATAAGAAATTAAAGGTTTGCATACGGGCGCATGCTGTGATCGTATTGTGTCACATGAAAACAATACAAGGTGACTGTCGACAATAGAAAGTAATATGACATTAATATTACATGATTTTATTTTATATTTCTTACTGTATGTAAACGTGAACTAAGTAAAGTTTTATCGTGAGTCAGTGTACATAAGGACGTATTACGTAATGAAATTATACCAACACAACGATATTTAGTGCTAGCAAAAACATTTTCTAAAGGTTCACAAGATTCCTGGAGTTTATAAGAAGTGGCATGAGCACATTCCGAAAAGACCCGGGAATTTCAGTAAAAAGAACACGTTTGAACCCTGTGAAAATATGGTTATCAATGTAACACGTTAGTTCATATATTAATTGCATATTAATAGGAAGTAATATAAGTTTACATAAGCATACACTTATTTTTAATTTTTAGCAACCAACTCGGCAAACGTTTGCATCTAAGATTTCTGCAAATAATTTTTAGAAAGTGGAATGTTGGAGTATTTTTAAGGCAGTAGCTCTCTAATTCAATGAAAAATGCCTAGAATATATTTTCAATTCATTTTCATTTCCGTTTTATGTTGGTTGTGTGTTCAAATAAAACAAATCCCCCCAAAATCTGACTTATATAATGCACTACCTTAATGTGGCGTCCCCGACGTTGTGGACTACTTTGAAAGTATTTTCATATGTTGAAATTTTCTAAATATCGTACATGGTCTTATTGACATAAGTTTTTACACTCTCTGACACTGGACTTACCAATGAATCTTATTAGCTCATAATTTTATACTCCCGTTCAAAAATTTTTAAACTGGATGGCCTAGCATGTTACCTCCCCATATGAACTTCTAATATTGCAATTTCTAAATTGTAATCGCCGTAAAACATACTTATTGTTGATGCGAATAGTTAGAATTTAGTACACCGACACTTTTTACGCTTTGTTTGCCAATATGCAAAAAATGCATAACATGTAAGTGGTTATTGAGCGTTATTATTTAATCGTAATATTATATTATTCTCAATTAGTTCTGAATATTCTATCGCAAAATCTTCTACATATACATTTGATGCTTCACGGGATTGGCTTAACACTTCCATACTTTTGTCCCCTAAATTTTGAAGAGATGAAAACTACACAAACTCAGTCTGATGTGTGTGCTTTTCCACATACGCAATTGCTGTATTAATCGTTTTGTAGGCGAATCTATTTTAGAAATTAACAGAACAAGGTGATAAAAATGGGGATAATTGCATGAGTGGTATGTCCAAGCGACGATAGGAGCGACTTTTTCAATTTAACACCAGTGCAATTACATCTCTTTATCCACATATTACGTCAATATTTTCTCGTTTAAACGAGTAATTTAAATTTTGAGAAATTCAAGCCCTTCTTTACCATTCGAGGTATACATTTAATGACGTCGCTTTGCTTCTGAAAATGACCTCTTTTTACTAGCCCTTGCATTCTGTACATTTGATCACTATAGTGGCTCAGATGATTAAGAAATGTTTCAAGTAGAAGATATTGAACATATTTCCTATGAAATGTTAGAAACTGAGAAGTCATGAAAACATTACTTCCCACGAAACGTTAAGGCAGGTATGAAAGAGAATACAAAATGCATAATTATTGGAAAGTAAAAAGAAAATGAGTTACTTCTGACACAGTTTTGCTGGAGCACTTTTTAGAACGGGTAAACACAACTGATGTTTATATTTTTATATTTGTAATGCTAAGATATAAAATGTTGATATAAAATGTTTTACATATAAAACATAATATGTTAAATATTTTGTCGTTCCATCAGATAGCTTAACGTTTTTGCACCAATTTTGTTTTATTCATTCATTTTCTACATGTGGTGGATGTAATACGTAATCTGTGATGTACATTTTTGTTCATGTTTCATATCCGGTAGAAATATTTTTTTTTAATTTGTTGCGTCTACTTTGACGCAACGCATCTCCAAGCCCCTTGGGGGGCATTGAGCGCTTTGCGCTTCTCGGAGTAATCCTCCATTACTAACAGCCCTTTTTGGAGTAATCCTCCGTTAATATTATGTCTGTCGCGTCTCGTCGCAGTCGGTTGTCAAGAGGACCGCCAGGTAGCATTTCCGCGTACGCGCCTCCCACCGCGCGCTCCTGCGTCACTACCCAGCGGTCAGAATTAGGAACGAATAAGGATATGGTTTAGGACACTTCACAGGGGTTGGACTAACCCTTGTGAAGCAGCCAAACTCGTTTTGTTGGAACAAATTTCACATGAAATTCGACGGGAATCGAACCCGGATCTCAGTGGTGAAAGGCTAGCGTTTTTTTGCAATGAGCCACGAGTTCAGCTAATATTTAAAACCTTAGCCACGTATGTGTTATAGCGACTTAATGAAACCATTGTAATCCTTTTTCTGAATTCCGATTGGTAGCTGTATAGTTTTAATTGCACCGTGCAATTAAATAGTGATAATCAACGATTTTTCATGGAATTAGTGAACATATTTAGTTAACTAAGCGAAAAACATTAAAAGGCGATTGTTTTGTATGTGTTTGTGAATAAGGTGTTAATTAAGTTTAATAAGAATAAGTTGTTAGTTACATTCATTTGAAAATCGGTCTTAACACGCTTAAGAACGTAAATGTGAAAAGTCGGATATGAATGTGCTTTCGTTTTCTAGCATTTTGTACAGTTCTGACTTTCTCCGTATTCTTTTGAAGTTCATAAGTTCCCAAGCGTTGTAGGTTCTTCGTGTTCAAGTACGTAGGTTCTTGGTGTTGGTTTTTTGTTGTTTTTTTACGTAGGTATAACTAAAAATACAGTAATACGAATAAAATCTTCACTTCTTCTTATGAACTTCACAACAGTACCACAATTTGACCGCCAGATTCACTCAGATTGCACGTAGAAACGACAACAATCAGTGTTGCCTTCCTCGTAAAAAAAAAATTGTGTCGCTGAGTGAAAATTACCCCTGGGCACAGGGGTTTAATTAACGTTACCTAAATAGATCTACGTAGGTTGCGTTGGTTTAATTCCCGGCCCATACGATCCCAGTGCTAAAAATGCAAAAACACGGTTTTTTATCATTTCTTAGAATCTTCTGGCCGGAAATAAATTATCCCCTCCAAGAGACCGAGACGCGTCGAATAACACCTCATACGTCTTGATTGATGGACCGGAAGTGGTGTGTAAGTAACGCACGGACACGCGCAGCTATTCAAATACTGGATAGGGCTATTTAACGGAAAATATAATATCCCAAAAAATATTTGAAATACTTAGTGCATTGTTTATATCCATGAAGAAACTAATGCAGAAAATTCTCGGAGGCTGCACAAAAATAATAACAGAAGAGTAAAACAAAACGAATATCTGACAAATAGAAATTCAGCATCAACTATATATAACGAGCATATGACTGTATATAACAAAGAACTAATAATATAACATTAAAAGAAAAGGGCATAATAAAGGAAAAATTATTGAAAAAAAATGTTAATATATAATACTCACAAAAGAAACGTCAGAGGGGAGTAGGATTCCTGGTAAAGAAACACAAGACAAAGTAGAAGATATTATAGGAATTTCTGAAAGTATAACCGTTTTAAAATATTATGTGGTGCTCAATAGCGCATACTTTCTCGCTTTATTTGGAACTTTTGCAATTTTCGAAAATTCAGAGTTCAACGAAAATCGGTCCTATGCAATTTTTATAAGCATACTTCGCATTCGTCAAACAATTTGAAAAAAAAAAATTGGAGCAGTTTTTAAGAAAATCTTGTTTTTAAAATTGCATTTATTGCTCGAAATATTGCACGAATATATTTTTAAAATTTAAGAACACATTTTATTTGTAAAACTAGTGGCAATGCTAGCCATATCAACACTTTTCCTTTTATGGTTATTACTCAACAATTAGTCTAATTTTTTTAAAAAATGTGCATGGCATTATTTACAGATGTATACAACTGAATCAAATTATGCAGAAAATATCCAAGCCACAAGGATCACTATAGTTGAAAAATGACTTTGGAAGTTGGGACGTATCTTAAAATTTTCAGCAGCAAGCATGCACACGTGAGAGATGAGGCTTTAGAAAAGTAAGAAACGTTCTACTTATTGTCAATATAGAAAATAGAAAACGCTCAAAACATTGGTGAAATGTCCACTACTTTCAATAGATGGATTACAGATCATAAAATGAAATAATGTCGGCAGATTCGCGTACTTTCTATTAATTTTGTATTATTAAAATTTATTGTTTTTATTATAAAGCTGGTTAATGGAAAGTAATAAAACATCTAGATCCCACTAGTTTTTGTGAAAAAAATCACAAAATTTGATTAGGTGGAACGATCAAACTACTTTCTAAACAAACACCCATAGTGTTTTAAATACAAAGATTTTCTAAACATCAGAGCTTTTATTAAAAATATGAAATATACCGTACTTACACTTTCTTCTATTTGTGCAAGAATTTTAAGGAAAACATATTCAGCCAATTTTCATAAAAGCTTGAAAATATCACATGGGCTTCATGAAAAGCACCCCAAAACCCCCAAAACAAAAACAACAAATTGATGTCCGGAATGGTACAACCAGATTTTACTCCGGACGTATTTAGCAAGTTTCAGCTGAAAACGTCGTTTCAGCTCAAAACGTCATGCTTATGTTTGACATCCATCCACCCACTCACCCTAATTTCCCGATTTTCGGGTACATATTGAGATATACAAAATTTTCTCTCTCTACATTAATATCTGCCAAAGATCTTAGCGTCCTGCTTGCTGGGTCAATGGGTCACGATATATTATAATCCTTATTACCTTTATAATGGATTATAGGATCCGCCGACTATACAGCGCAGCTGGGAATCTGAAATAGAATGATTCTATTCCTAGTTCATTTCTGTTTGGATTGACTAAATGAAAGATCACTTTCTTTCTAAAGAACAAAATGTAACAAAGTTTATTTTACCTTTTAGCAAACAATTTAGTGAATTTAAGTTATGCCTTTGATCAAGATATCTTTCAATTTACAATTTTATACCGCGGTTAACTTATCTATTCTTCGTTGATGTCCCTCGTAGACTTCTCAGTCGAAATATCTTGCGAGCTTGCCGTAGTCCAAAGTTCCAAGAAATCCTCTTCTGCCCCTATCCAAGCTGGTCTCAAACTATCAAAATTATCAGTCCCGATTACGTCCTATGGCAGTCCGAACTCGATTACCACTCCCGACAAAGTTCCAATCTTGCTTCCACATGAAAATATCTGCAATATCATTCACTGTCCTTAAAATTTCACTGGTAACCCAATTCTATCTAGATTGTACTCGTTCCTCTCACGAACCTACGATCAGTTCAGAAGCGCGATGCCGGACAGAATTAAATCTTCCTGCATGATTCATCCCTCGAAGACTTCGTATTAAACTACCTTCATTGTTTTCATAACATTTGACCGTCCTTCTCTCACCCAGCCAATCCATACGTTCGTTATATTTTGGTGTAGCTGACCTTTCAATCGTCTACACTTCTTCGCCCAATCCCAAATTTTCTACTTTCGGCATCCAGACCTCTTAATGCTTGTACGAAAAAACAAAAACTACATTGTTTATTCACGGTCGTTGCTAAGCTCTAGCTCTCGTGATATTTCGTAATACATGGTCCACCATATAGTCTACAAATAAATGTTAGTTTATTTCAATGTGACATATGGGTATGTCACAATATGGGGGCGGTATCTTCACTCATCAATCTTAATCATCTTTTGAATAGTTCCAATAGACCTTAATTCTGACCTGTGAGCAAAGTTACAGGTCTAAGGATTCTTAAACACGGATTCTGCGACCGAAAATACGAGATCGTATTGGTAAAGTCATTCTAATACTTTTCTTTCTTATGCTGTAGTATAGGAGGGAAAAGTAAAAACCCCTACCTTCAATACTATAATTGCAGGAAGGCGACCAATAAATTTTTAACTTTTGCAATTTTCGAAAATTTAGAGAATTCACGAAAATCGGATCTGCGCCATTTTTATAAGCATACTTAATCTATTCGAGGAGGAGAGAAAAAATCAAATAAAGAAATGGTGCCATTTTTGAGAAAATTTTGGAATTGTCATTCAGCCTTAAATTACCTCTAAAAATCAAAATATCCGTTTCAAATTCAACGGATCAGCCAGCTCGATCGTATATTATAAGTTTTTATGAAAATCCTACCCATTGTTTATCCGCTAAGGTTATTCATGGACGGATGGACGTTTTACCCTAAATCAATTTTTCGATATCAAGACTCCTCAAAATGTGAACAATGCACAACTTATTGGTGAAAGTTACTTACTACGTAATATACGAGCACGAATTACTTATATTTTCAGTATCAGACCCACAATACGAGATTCCCTGTCAAAAACTGCTGTTTTCCAATGCGGCAATACTTTCCTCTACTACATAAGTAGTATGCGAGAGAGTAAAATATTAAATAATTGAACTAACAAAAGAAATGTGATAACAAACTTTCAAGTAATGAATAACATAAAGTTTTATTCGTATCATAGATAGGTGAGGTTTACATTAAATATAGAGGAAAATAAGATTTCTAAACATCAAAGCATGAAAGCCAAAAATACAACAAGAACAAGTTTGAAGCAGAGTTGCAACAACAGTCATCACTAAAGACCAGAGAAGAGCAAATGGGATCTAAAAAGAATATTAAACCCTAGAATACGATATTATACGAGGAGGAAAATGAGCAGTCCAAAAAGTCAGAAGGAAATAAGATAAGGAAAATCCCTAGCGAAGAAACTAGAAAATTTAGGATGAAAGAAAGAAAAGGAATAGGTAGAGGTAAATAAGAAATCTAAACATTCTTCTAAAAAGAACTTGGAAACCTAGAAAAAATGTAACCCATGATGTTACAGCATTCTACAAAGCAATGCAAAACCATGCGCAGAGCTATTGGCAATGGAAAAATAAGGACACTGAAATGAACAACTTTATATCAAATTAAAATAAATACAAATATTAGAACGTAAGAAATGCAACAATTATTAACTAGTGATGCTACAGAATGGCACAGATATTCTTGAACTCGTTAGTTTTCTAAATTCTTTGGCCTGAGTTAACTTTTCGGTCTTGCTCCATCCTCTTGCCAGCAGTCATTTGTCGCCGTCCAAACTACATTCTTTGAAATTTTCTCAATTTTCCTGTTTCCTAAATGTATAAACGAAATATTACTTTAAGAATATTAAATAAGAGTCAAACGTCTTCCTACATGGAAATTTTCGTTGAAAAATTTGGAGCCGTTTTTAAGAAAACCATTTTAAGCTTTTATGTAAATGCAAATTGAAGCTCTTTTCCACAGACAACTTATGAGTTTTCGAAAAACTTCATTGGAAATCATTTGAAGCACTACTGCTCACAAATGTAATAATATTTATAAATCGCAACAAGATTTTCTTACAGATTTTCTTAAGAATGAATACACAGAGGGGTCTTGTACTACAGCATGGGACGCTAGAAAAGTGTGGGAGGAATTTCAAAATGGCACCGAGCACTACCGAAAACAGCAGGTAAACATTGGTTAAGTGTAACGCAAAATAAAATTGGCGAAAAAATAAAACTGAACATTATAAACAGAAGCAGAGTCAACCAATATGAAACAAAAAGCAAAGTAATGAAAATAAAAGTGAACTTTGTAGACACGATGAACCAAATTGAGCTATTTCATATAATGCTCCAAGTAATATTACTAAACACGTAAACTGGTGTAAAGAAAATTGTGAAATTATTTAGTAAACCTTTCTAAAATCCAATATGAACAGCAAACTATCTTTGAGAATGATAATTCTAGTGCTAATACGGACTAGATTATAAACTGTGAAGTGTATTAAAACTACTAACATAAGAAGTAGCTCATTTGTTTTAAATGTTGCAAGCTAACCCTGCTTTCAAAACAGGAGACCATTTCCCGGAAGGGATGTGCTTAGTTATTTTTTGTCGAGAATTGGTTATTATATTAATTATTATTATTATTATTATTATTATTATTATTATTATTATTAACCAATTATTATAAATACTATTATAAATTTATATATGTTAATAACCAAGCTATTAGTGGTTAAAATTTGTTTAAGGGTGCTTTTAAACATCTTTAGTCTTATAACGACCACTGTGAGGTTTAAACTGTTGAGGGAAGTGCAGGGAGAACACGAGGACAATACAAACACACACAAACATTCATGCCCGAGGCGGAATTCGAACCCGCGTCCCTTCAGCCTTAACGATCTCAGCTATATAGGCCAGCTTATAACTAGATTGCTCCCTTTTCAAAGAGGAAATCTCTCTGGAGAAAATAAGACAAGAAACATCTTAATTATCAATTAAAAACAGATAGATGTACTTTGTTAAAATACTTTTTGAAAATTACTAAATGCCTTGAATAGCGTAGATGAGAATGTGAAGTATACTTACTAAGAAGTATTAGACAGGAAGAACCCTGACGTTCTTTTCTCTTCCCTGATCGGAGGTCATTCATAGGCAGTTCGAAACTCACCGAACTACAGAAACCTCTCGGGCCGTCAGATGAGGGCGGCCGCTTGAATCGGTGTGGCTGTGTCATTTGTATTCATTCGTAATTTACTTGTCTGGGCGATAATTGAAACGACGCGAGTACAATTCCATTCGAAATGTTGGTGGCTGCTAATAATTTAACGCAGCGTTGAAATATGTCTGAAACAAGCAATTCTTTGTGTAACTACTGGACGGACGATTAATTCTGTTCTCTCCATTGTTATTGTGAGGTTTTAGGTTTCAATTAAAAGTGTAATTACAAGCTTAACCCGCGCAGCGCGGTGAGCGAGGTGCAGCACGACGGCCAGCGACCCCCCTCCCCCCGGAGCTATAGCGACCACCCGCCCCGCCCCCCCCAAACCCTTGCTCTGCCGCATGCCGCCACTGCCGCGCCGCCCTCCGTGATTGGGGTGATTGTTGCTGGCGCTGTGGAATGACGTTACATTCTGGTCTCGTTCAATTGTCTGCTTTTGCAGGCTTTGTTTCCTTATGGTAGGCCATACACGTTACGATACACTTGCGCAAGTTTCGACTTGTACAAGTATATCTTAACGTGTGTTGGAAGGTTTTCGCACTAATTTATAGACTAGTACAAGTTTAAAGATAGTTGCAAATTTTGATTACAAAACTTGTGCAATGCTGCGTTTGCGCAGGTTTACTTGAAGTCTGTGGCAGAACGTCGGTTTCAGAGTAGACAAGCTGTTTTTGATAAGGCGTACATCTTGCAGTCGGATTACATACCAAAAATGACGACTTGTGATGAGATGCATGGAGTTCGAGAGATTTTGGAGGAATTCATTAATATTTATAGAATTGAACCTTGTCTTTGGCAAATAAAAAACAAGATTATCACAAAAGGGATAAAACAGCCGCCTATAATAAATTAATCGCACAATATAAAAAATGAACCAAACGCCAACCGTACATGTTAAAAAAATGAATGGTTACGTACGAATTACCGAAAAAAAAGAAAAAGTGAGGAGTCTAAACGATCTGGACAGGCACCAATGATGTTTATGTGCCCACTTGTGGTATTACCATCTGTTAAATTTCTGATGACGATCAAGCAATGCCAAGATCTTCTCGTTCAAATATGGATGAAAATGACTGTTCTCAAGTAAGTACACAATTATTTTATTTATTGTAAATATTTATTATAAAAAGCAAAGTGTCATATAAATAATAGTAATCGTGATCATCTCAACGGATAAAGATATCTTGCCAAGGTACACTTCCCTCGTTGTTAAAATAGTGTACATAATGTTCTCTAATATTTTTGGCGGCGGTTGGATTATTTCCTGAGTTTCGTAGATGTAATTGTTCCATGTTAGAATCATTAGAATTTCAACCTTGTGTAATAGTTCCATCTTCTCTATTTTCACGGTCGAAACATTCTGTAGAAGTATATGAGTTTGAAGATATCGACATTAAAAAGTTGTGCAAAACACAGCTTGCCATTACCACTGTATCAATATGTTTTGGTTCAATATTAATTTGAGTTTTATATATTCTAAATCTTGAAGCCAAAATTCCAAACGCATTCTCAACAATGCGTCTCGCTCGAGAAACTCGATAGTTGTAGATCTTTCTTTCTTTTGAATTTAAATCTGACTGCCGGAATGGTTTAATCATGTCCGTTCTCAAAGCAAAAGCGTCGTCAGCTGCAAATATATGGAAGTATTTTGGAACTTCTTTTGATAGGTTCATCTGACGGAATTTCAATTTTTTTCTGAACTTTCATGAATTTAGTAGTTTGAAGTACACCCCCGTCTGATATCCTCCATTAACTCCAAAGCAGCACATTATGAATTGTACCTTGCATCCACAATTGCAAGAAGTACCATACTATGTCGACCTTTATAATTATAAAAATATGAGCCACTATCACTAGGGGGAATAATGCCCATGTGTTTCGCGTCTATGGCACCAAGACAATGTGGAAAATTCCATCGTTCTTCAAAATCTCTTGCGATGTTTTTCCAATCCTCTTTTGTTTGTGGAAACTGAAAACAAAAAAAAACAACATTTTTTCAGGAAATTGAGCCAGACGCAATGGAAAGTGATTTGTGTTCACAAGATAGAGATGATTATTTTCCGGGAACAGCTTCTACCCCTGAACCTCCTGATCAGATATCAAATCGCTCTAGACCTTCCAAAAGAAAGGGTCATTCATCACATTCGAGAGATTTGTCTAATGAAGTATTACATTCCGTAAATGAACATTTCAAACGTCCTTTGTTTAGGGACGACCGATTTGACATTTTTGGAAAAAATGTCGCAGTGAAATTGCGAGATTTACCGAAAGATCAGAGACTGATGGCAGAAAAAATCATAAAAGATACACTATTTCAAGCGGAAATGGGCAATTTGAGGCACACAGAAATATAGTTTCGTGAACGTGAGTTCATTCGTACAAGTCCAACACCAACACCCAGTCCATCAACATACCAGCCACAACAGTTCAATCGTGCACTAACAATTTCACCTCATTCAATTTCGCTGCCAGAAAATGAAGAAAGTAGTTGCAATTATTCCTCCGCGTCATCAGTGCAGTACAACTCACAACATTCAATCGAAGATACTAATATAGAGCCATTGTGTATTCCACAACAATCAGCCGGGGCATATGTATCTAACTTTACTGAATTTTAATAAAAAATGTGAACCAAATCCAATAAAGGCTTTTAATTGAAATAATTAATTGTACTTACCCTTCAAATAATTTTTCCGTAGTACTCTGTATATCGCGTCACATGTTTCTGGAATAATAACACTAAGGCCTGAGGAGATATTATTGTTGTAAACTTCAGATCTTCATAACTCCTCCCAGTTGCGAGAAATCTTAGAGTTGCTGTCAATCTTTCGTGTGGTAATTTGTTTTTAATAAGTGTGTAACCATCGATAGAAATTTCAAATATGATTTTCGTCCATACGCAGGTAGTCATGCCAGTCTTTGGGTGCAAATTTCAATTCCGTTAATAAATCGATGTGCGAATACTGCTCTCTTTTTCGTAACCAGCCAGTCTTTACACCATATAGAACGATTTCTTTCAACTTTTTTGTAGCAAATATTAATCCAACTATGGCCAAAGCGTCATCCATCGCTGCACAATATACCTGGACGCTCACTACAGAAATGGTACCGTTCAAGCATACTTAATCCATCTGTGGTCACTTGGAAAATACGTATGTTTGTGCAAGTTTAAACTTGCGCAAGCATATCGTAACGTGTGTGGCTACCATTAGTTAAAGAATTCATTAGTTACTTATTCTTATTTATAATCGATTATGGTTTGCACTCGGTTTTAAGCACGATGCCACTGTAGAGGGAAGTGATATGAACACAAGATTATTCTCAGTGAAATTCTATACGTTTGGTAAGAAATTTCCAACATTTTGGTAAGAAAGTCTTTGTTGAGCTCATTTTGCAGGTAAGTTGGAGGCTAGGATCGTTCTTTGATCGCTCAATAATGTATATCGTACAGATCGTACAGACATGTAAAACATACATTTTTTTTCAACAATCAATCATATTTATTGGCATTACAATGTTGATGACACATGAATGTTGAAATCACAATTATTGGCATAAAAATGTGAATGCGACATTTATCGTGTTGGTATTGTTATTTTTACATCCTTTAAAAAAAATTGTTTGTCTCTTCTGTTGTAAATCAATTAAGTCATTTTATTTCCTTAAAAAAGGTGACAGAACGGAAAGGATTCCTCACCTCAAGACTAACTTCTCCAGTTTTCAAGCATATTTCTGGTATTAGGCTCGTATACATTGTGGATCAGATCAGAGGTAAAGCCTGGTAACTTGTGGATACCTAAGGAAAATTTTGACTTTATTACTGTTTTGTCAGCTGTCGATTATATTTACAGATAGATTGGCATTTTATTTTACTCATGTGCTAAATTTAAAAAAAACCCCTTTTAATTGGTTTTTTTTATAAAGAATTACATTTAGATTTACGGGGCTGAAAAGAATTGACATCTCGTATAAACAATTTTTGCACGAAAAGTGCGAACGAAAGAATTGAAAATACAGGTAGAACCTGCATGTTTGATGGACGATCATGCTTATACTTTTTCAGCTTACCGTCGTTTGACTCGACCACTCAGCCTTACAGTCGTAGCGCTGAGTAAGGAGCAGAAAATAGGTCAACAGGTATTTTCATGGTAACGACATGCTATTCGCTACAGATTCACGCGCGAAAAGTTATAAGAACATTTCTTCAGATTACGCCAAGAAAATGGAGGGTGTGGTAAGGTTATATTTTTTATACATTTGGAAAACCGAGAAAGGAAAAATGCTGTGCAGTGCCGAGGCCGGATTTTCTTTTGTTGACTTCCGAGGTAGCATATGACATGCCTGGGAAAGTTTTCAGTGCAGTGCAGAGCAGGCATGAAGTTTGCGGGCAAGGTAACTAGCTTTCTAGAATTCGTAGGCATTGCGTTCAGAGCATCTGGTGGTGATTTAAATGTAACCGTTATACAAAAGCACCGGGGTGACGATAAGTACTGGATACCAGCCCGTAATGGGAGAAGACTGTAGAGAAGTTAACTGACAGTTACTTCCCCAAAAATTCATGATACGCTCCAAAGAAATATTATGAAGAAGTTTGAGAGGTTCTTGGAAGATAATGCAGGAACCAAAATCAAGTACATTAAAATTTCAGTTCATGTGTTATTTTCAGTGCAATGTTATTTTTGTCATTTTACACCATTTTATGGCTATCTTAATCTTTTTTTCTGGATTGACTCTTCTGTACGCAATTGTACAAGGTTTGAGAATATTTTCCCTGGAAGTCGCTTGAGCATTGTAATATCAGCGCCATCTTCAAATAAGGTTACCAATGTTTTCATAGTTGAAGGTAGTACTTGCAATGAGTTCAGAAATTTTTCAAAAACAAAAAGTACGAATATCAATAGGGTTAAAAGAGCATTTACTTTTGTTATAAAACAAGAAAAGTTACGAGATCTTAGGGTTCTGTAATACGTTTTGTACAAATCTACATAATAAATTCCTACATTCGTAACTCGCTAAATATTCTTGCTTTGTTTGTTTGATTTAGTTTCTCTAATGTTTACAACGAATGCGGAAATTTCTTCAAAGAAACCGTTACTAGGTACATTACACAACTGCCCCACCTTCAAGCACCAAACACGCCGAAAATCGAAACAAACTGAAAAATTGTGCATAATGTATCAACATTCAATAAATATTTCAAGTAAAACCTAAGACGGAACCTGCCAAACGGAAACCCCCGACAAAATCTCGGAACAGAACAATTCTGTACGTGAAAATGACGTCTTTAATCCAGAAAGTGTCTAACTCAGAAACAGAATGGATTCTCGAGAACGTAAAATGATTATTATCGTGCTAAGAGGGAAATTAATTTTTCATGTTCCGCCACTATCGTTGGAATGGCTTAGTGCGAAGGGTCACGTCCTGAGATAAATGGAGTCAACGACGAGTTTGTCTTCTTATGCCTGTTGTCAAGGAATCTTTAGCGAACTCAGCGTCTGTTTCGCTGCGACTTTCTCACGTTTTGTTGTGAATTTTCATGGTCGCAACAACTACGACTTCGCCGCTATCGCTCTAATTCCTTGTTAGTCGCCCGCACTCTGTTCAATTCTCAAAAGCGTCACCACTTTCTTTCAGTTAACAATGGAATTTCGGGATGGCTGCCTAGTCATCCTATATTTGGTCTTCGGATATGTCTTATATTTTCCCTGTGTTTACTGTTTTTTTTATTTCACGCAATATTTCCGTTGATAAATGACGCTTTAATTTCATTACTTTGTTTTACGCAAATTATAACGAAAGTATTGTACCTACATTACCTGGTGAGTTTTTGGTAACCCTCTATAAGACGTAAACCTTTCTAAACGGACATTTTTGAAGAAACAGTCAGGATCCATCTTAGATTTTACTGTAGTAGTTTACGTTCATCAAGAGATATTTCTCCAAAACCGCTTCTAGTCAAAAAGAAAAGAAGAAAAAGAGGACGGTGAGGAGGACGGGGAGGAGGAATTGGGGAGGGAGAGGACGGGGAGGAGGACGGGAGAAGGACGGGGAGGAGGACGGGGAGGAGGACGGGGAGAAGGATGGTGAGGAGGACGGGGAGGAGGATGGGGAGGAGGACGGTGATGAGGACGGGGAGGAAGACGGTGAGGAAGACGGTGAGGAGGACGGTGACGGGAGGATGGAGGCCGAGGACAATGTTTTCTATTGTTGAAGTGTCATTTCATCAAAGAGCGCTTAGAGTTGCCTGCGAGGCGCAGGGGTCTTTGAGCCGGAGGCGGCTGCGCGCGGGGGCGGCGGCATTGGGGGAGGGGGTGCGCGTCCGGCAGTCGGCGGCGCGTGAAGCGTCGCTCGCGGGGAGGGCTGTTTGTCCCCCGCACAACAAACAAACCTGTTGAATAGCAAGTAACTTCTCGCCCGCCCTCCTCTCTGCCGCCACTGATGACGTGTGGAGCCTCGTAGAGCGCGGCGCAGGACTGCCATATCGCTTTGGCTCTGTTCTCGTTGCAAATTTTTTCCTGTTTGTTCTCATAGAAGGCCCATTAAATTCGTTTCAAATCGCATATTACAACTAATTATCTACAGGAAGTAATGCAGAAATAATAGTGAATAAGGTTTTTTCATCAGGATGCAGGGAACATGTGATAGTTATGTTGGGCGCACCGTTTTCGTAAGGTCTTATCAAAATATAGGGAAGAACTGGTGCTGTATTGTGATTATTCTGTCCTATATGGATCATTTCCCCCCATAAATTCACGGATTTCACCTAGTATGTCACATATCTCTTGGTTCTAGTAGGAGTGATTCGTGAAAATAAGTTTTGGAAAATCTCTCCCATCTGTAAAATAGTGTTTTGGTAATATATTCGCAAAATAACCATCAATGTTCTTGCCTCATTCAAGTAACTGTCGTACTCTTTTGTTGACTTCCACATAGTCAACACTTCTCTCCATGATCTCGGACTACTTCTGTAGCTCAGTTCTCTTTGCACCCACCTTGACGCCATTTTCGCTCGTCGCTTCTCGTCTCTCTCTTCGTTTTATCTTCTTCCACTCCTAATCACGCCTCTTCTTCCGACCTGTTCTCCCCTTGGAGCCCGTCCACGGCATGTCGCCAACCCGGCACTCAGGGCAACGCGACGTGTAGAGAGCCAGCGGCATCAAAGAGAGCAGCCCTCTACCCCTGCGCGCGCGCCGCCCGTTTTGCGCTCGAATGTTCGCCGGACAAAACCGCCTCTCACGAGTGCGGGAGCGCCGACAAAGGCTCGATTGGCGTTAAATGTGTAAATTGACGTGTGCATTCATTTGGTGTGGCAGCCGCGCCGCCGGCCAGGGCACAGGGAGGGTGGCGACCAGCGAGATGAGTCGCTCGGGCGCGTACAAGTCGAACGCTGTGTGACAGCGTCTCGAAAAGCTGGATGGGTGTCGAAAAATATGATTTCTGTTCAGGGATTTTGAGTAGTTGGTTAGGTTCAAGAGACAAAACAAATCTGATGCACCAAAGGAATAAAATAACTGACTACATCTACTCTTACACAGGCAAAGGTGTTTCAGGGCATCAACTGATGTCACTGCAGTGCATCTGACCGGGAGGTCCTAGAGTTCGAGTCCTGATGATGGTATCTAAATTTCCAACACTAGCTAAATAGCTAGGTGGAATTCAGCTGTTATTTGGAGAAGAATTTGAGTGGGCGATGCTCTGATCGGTAGTTTTCCATGGTTTCTCCGATCAACACTGGGCGAATGCTGGAACAGTAACCCTAAGAAACGGCTCACGGGCCACGGACCGCGTGTAATCTTTCCTTCCCCTTCCTTGTCCTGTCATCAACCCCCTTACTTACACTTAGAGTAACATACATTACACTACTTGTCGGGAGATCAGTCGGGAGCTTAGAACTTGTCCCGGCTGGGGTGGTGTCACGTTGGTGGGAGATACCTGATTGAGGAAAATACCCGCAAGCCGACGTAGCTCTCCGCCGAATCTCATCCTCATTTGAAGATCACCGCCACCTCCCGCAATAAAAACATGCACTACACTTACGAGAATAATAACCTTAGCAGTTAACGCGTCCAGAATCACTAGTCAATCTACTCTTTTAATTCCATAACTCTTAATGTGACCTTCGCGCAAGTCGATTCACGGAGAAAATTATCTTTCAATGTGACAATTGCATATGCATCTATTGTATAATTTTAAATTATTTAAAATAATTGTTCTACTGAAGAGGGTGTATAAGCGTGGAATATCAATCTGTTTTTTTAAATTTGTGGTATTTTCAACTTTTTATTTTTTCCGTTGAGTTCTGTTAGGGACCATGTTCAAATTTCATTGCTTTCGTTAATGTTTTCACATCTTCTCTCCAGTACTATTCCTTCATACTTTTCCTAGTTTATTTTCTGTCTTGAAACACTTCGTACAAGGTTTTTTCTTTTATCCTGTGGAATTCTTCCTTTTTACTATCTTATTTCCAACTACACCTCTCTCCAAATATACTTATTTTTTCGGATCTATTAACCTCTTTTGTAATTATACCATTGCCGAAATACATATTTGTCAGTCTACTGTCATCCATTCTAAAGATTCCTAAAGAATTTCAATCTCCACTTTTTTTAAAATATTCCTCTATTTTTCTATGTTCTGGTGGATTTCTGAATTTCCATAATTGTAGTCTTTCATTGATAGAGGATTTCATACTTATTCGCGTTGACGTATTTACTATGTTATTATTGTGTTTAATTTTAATATTTATGAAGAAGCACTTTTTTGCAACCACACATTCTTCATATTTCGTACCCACTCATCTAGAGCAACTTTTCTGAACCATTTTCATGAACTTCTCTCCAAAATAAATGAATTTCCTATTTGATCGATTTTTCATCAAAATTTTGATAATTTTGTTTGTAATGAATTTGTTGTTTTTTTTTCTAATAAAATTCTCAACCCTGATTTTTTCTATTTTTTCTGAAAATATTGATTTGTGCGAATTAATTTGTTGGCCTTTTCGAAAGAAAAGCGAACTCATCTGGAAGTGTCAGGTAATTTATATTCATATCTTTATTATTTTCTCCAAACTTGGGAAATTTTGACATTATAAATATTTGGCTCCAATTTATTACAATTTCAACCAGGGAACAGATGAACTGGATGAAAGATATACCAGCTCCACATCTATATTTACCTAAAAAGATCTTGATAGTTTAATAATACATTTTACTTTCGAAATTGGGTACGTCGAGGGTTGAAAAACACGAAAATTTGTTAGGAAGATAGACCTTCATGCCGAGTTTCATTCAGCATAGTCACTGGTCACGCCTATCGGAGAAAAAACGCTCATTCTCGCTCGTACTCGAAAGTAACCTGATTGAACTGGCAACGTGAAGTTACCTGGGGGCGCAATCGGTAACGAGATAGACTTACGAGGTGCGTTTTTCTACAATATCTGGTAGAATTTTTACTTTCTCGTAGTGCAGACAAAGACATGAAATCGATGTCGAGATTTGGATGAAAATATACGTTTTGGGGGAAATTGTTCTTTGAAATATGTTTCAATAAGGCCAGGGTTATAATTTTTTAAAATATGAATACATTTTGCAGATTTGTTAATAAAATCGATCCAATTTAAAACTAATGGTTCAACAGCACATACTTTCTTGAATTAATATTTCTAACTTTCGCAATTTTCCAAAATTCACAGAATTCAACGAAAGTGAGACCTGTGCCAGTTTTTAAGCGTCCTTTTCTCTGACACAGGACAAAAATTTAAAGAAAATATTTGGAGTTTTTAATTATTTTTTAATTTTCTAAATTTCATGAAAATTGCACAAAAAGTATCAATTTTTAAAAAAATTACATGGCTTATTAGAAGGTTAAACTTTGATGTACAAAAGGAAAAAAATCTCCCTGCAATAGTGTAGTGAAAATCTGAAACTGGTTTTCTAAATAATTTCGCAAGAGAAAGTATGCGCCATACAATATCGCTAGTTTTATTTTGTTTTGTTTTCGTCTTGTGAAAACATTTCGAAAACCAGGTTATTCAGTTTTTTCTCATTTTTTGAATTGCGTTGCTTTATGTTCTTAATATAGAACTCGCCATTATAGTTTAGCAAATAAAACGTTTGTCATTTCCATTCAAGTCTGTGGAGGAAATTAAAAAATTATACGAGCCAGAATTTTTACAAGAAAAGTTTACGCCATAATCAAAGTTGGTACAAATTGCGCTGCTATGTAACATGATAGTTTCGCATCGAAATGCGTGGTTATTGCGTCCTATGAATACTTAAATACTGGTTGAATGTGGATTCCTGACGCTAGAAACTTTTTATAAGCTTTTTAATGTGATGAAAATGTCTAAATGTCATGCATAACTTCAAAACAAGTTCTTACAGCCTGTAGATTGGACATATCATTGAATCGTTGTAGCTGATAATATTATTTTTCCGTTCAAAAATTCCTACCACCCAATGACCTTACATGTTACAGGATAAGTACTGGTAGTATTGCAATTTCAAAACTGTAATCGCCATAAAAAATACTTGTAGCTATGGATGGTGCGAATAGTTACTATTTAGTACAGCTACATTTTGTACCCTTTTTTGCTAATGTGCACACAAATGCACATAAAAGATCACCTGTAATCTGTTCTTCAGCGTTATTCATTAATCCCAATATAAGATCATTCTCAAATAGTTCCGAAAACTCTGTGACAAAACCTTTTACAATTACATTTGATTCTTCCCCCGTCTTACTCTTAAGAACGTAAATGTGCAAGGTTCAATACGCATGAGCTTCCGTTCTCTAACATTACTCACGGTTCTGGTTTTCTCCGTATTAATTTGACATTCTTCAAATTTAATGTTCCATGGTAATACATTGAGTAGGTGTTTGAAAACTTGTTATTATTAAACTTGAACTACGAACGTTAAAGATGTATATTACGAAACATTTCTCTTCTAATTTCAAAGCAGCATCACTACCTGATCACTATTGACAGTTCTACTGCATGTTTTACGTGTTTCAGAACAGTGTTGCCATCCGTGTAAAAGAAAATTATGAATCGACAATTACTGAGGTTTAAATCAACGCAATCTACATAGAACTACTTAGGTGGAGTTACTTTAATTCTCCGTCTGCCCATTAAGATAGCAGCGCTAAAACACGCAAAAACAGGTTTTTGGAAATTTCTTGTACTTTTCTGACCGAATCCGAAAACAGATTATCAGTTCCTCACCAGAAGACCGAGACGCGTTGAGTGATACCTTATGTCTCGATTGGTGTACGGGAAGTTGCCTAACCCTGAGAGACGGATCCGCTCACGCACACAGTTACTCACAACACTCGCAGTTACTCAAGTACTGTAAATGGTTGAATTCTGCGTGAAGGACTACTTTTTTCGATACATTTAATTTCGCATTTCCCACCTCTGGATGCCTCCTCTACCTACGTCTGCGAGTCGCAATGTCGCTGGCTCTCAAAGACGGTATCAGTTAAGTTGAGGTGTGGAGGGCATGCCGGTGCTCAGCAAGATACCCTCAGTTTTAACAGAATCCATATCATGAATTCAGTAGTTTATTAAGAATGTGGAATTTGTCATCTCCTTTTTAAACGGGCAATGTATCTGGTTTCAAACTCTGTGCAGCAAAGTGAAAAATGGAAAGCGCCATTCCTTCTTGTTTTGTCTCCGTCTTGTCTTCGCCATTCACTCCGTTTTGTAAGAAGTAATAAAATAAACAAAACTCTACTAAACCATAAACAAAATTATAGACTAATTTGATGCAAATTAATTATCTATCTCCTCTATTCGACCTCTTTAATTTTCTCAAACTCGTTGGTACTGATTGCTTTGGATCAAAGCCAGCAGTGTCCTTTGGAGAGAAAATCTAACTTAACATCAATGAAAAACAAAATTTTTCCAAAAAAAGACTTATTTAAGCGCAGGGAAAAGTGTTCCAACCTTTACTTTAAAATGTTCAAAGCCTAACAAATTAATTCATAAATGTTCTTATGGAACCATTATAATGGGATTTCCATGAATTTGTTCTGAGCAAGATCAACCTTTCGACGTCCTCTCTGATCCTCGCCCAATAGTTGTGTATTTTCGTGTTTTCTGCAATACTTGTGTGCCCTCGGGGTTTGATGTCTAATACTTGTGAGATCCGCACTAATATTCGTGATTTTGCGCTGATTTGTTTTGAGTTTGATACGATACGATTTGTTTTGATTTGTTTGATACGAACATCCTTTGCAATAAAGAAACCGTAAATAGTACAATATCAGATGTTTCAAATTGGTTCCGAAATAACAAATTAATAGTAAACGAAAAGAAAACGATTTTGATGCAGTTTTCCATTTCAAATAAACAATTCTGTGCTCCATTGAAAATGAACAGTGTACTATTGACGGATATTAAGGCAACAAAATTTTTAGGTGTCTGAATTCAGTCAAACCTTAAATGGAACGTCCATTTAAATGAATTGAACACAAAATTAAGTTCATTATGCTACGCGTTCAGAATTCCTGCAAATTCAGTCAGCCTTCATACTGCTCGTTGTGTATACTTCGCGAATGTTCATTCCCGCCTGAGATATGGCATAATATTCTGGGGAAATACATCTTATAGCTCCCAGACTTTTAGATTACAAAAACGAATTGTACGAATAATAACCAAATCCCACCCACGTGATTCTTGTAAGCCTCTCTTCATTAATCTAGGAATTTTACCAGTACCGTGTCTTTTTATTTACGAATCAGTGTTTTTTGTCAAAAATGACTTGCTTAAGGGCGGGAATATATTTTCAGAAAATGCCGATGTCTATTACTATAACACTCGACGTAGAAATCATATTCATCAGGTGACAGTATCAACAGCTCATTACAAAAAATTCACATACAATACATGTACATTATTTTACAACACTTTGCCAGATGACATTAAACGATTAAATTCAATAGAAAAGTTTAAATTCCAAGTGAAATCGTTTCTGCTGCATAACTGTTTCTATACAATTAGAGACTATATTGAGCATCACAAGAAAAGTAACATTAATTTTAAAAATGATACATAATGCATTATTTACCATTTGGACTGTATGAGTATAAACAACCTGTAACAACTATTGTACTACAGCTTCCGGGTCAATGACCCCATCTCGATCAGGTTTTTCGTCCAGTTTCCCTGATCCATTGAACAAATGCTGAGATGACCCTTGTTTTGCTTCTGGACATAAATGTAACTTCATTTTCTGTGCACGTCTTCTAGAATTCAGTGGGAAATACAATTATTCAAATTATCGTTTCCATGTTGTCGCTGGCAGGAAGTATTATTCTGAAGGACAACATTGATAAGAGCCAAAATGTATTGCCTTTTTATCCTTGAAAATAGATTTTATTACATGGGAGATTTTTTTCTCTTTTTTTTCTCCCTTTCAAAATTCAAAATTTAAGTAGTATATGACTTAGTGTAGGGATCACAGAATTTTGAAAATGTGCACACAATTCACTTTTCCCCATAGGACGTCATACTCAGTTTTAACTGCTTTTTACGTAAAATAAATAAATAAAAAAGTTTTGGGGAATATTTTGTACGCTGTTGGTTGATGGGAGACACATATGTAGTTAAAATCCTTTTTGTCTCTTTGAGTGATAGGTTAAATATTTTAAATTCTTTTGAGATTTCAGCGTTGATCAAATGTCATTAAACACTTAATTCAGATCTTCAATTGTTTCTAACTGAGACAATTTGAAATACCTATCTGTTATCGCCCATTAATTTTAGAGATTTAATTTCTCATTTATTTTTTTAAACAGTGGCTAGCACCTTTACATTTTTCTTTATTCTTGAAAATTCAAACTTAAAAGCTTGATAGAATTAGTTTTCTTTTAGTACTCTAACGACTATGTCGGTTTTTTTCACTAGAAACTATTCTAAATATTAATAAGTCGTGACTTTCAAAAGTCCATTTAACACCTCTTATAATTTTCGTCCTTCCTATTATTCATACAAGTCACTCTTTCAGTGGTCACAGAGTATTTACACTATTTCCTTTTTCGTGCTGATAACATTTCACGTATTTCATTCCATAATGATGTGTATTTAATATTTAATTAACACTTTTGTTGAATATACACTTAAAAAACACATGAAATTTATGATTGTTTAGACAATGTTATGATACCAACAGCAGTTAGTTGCTTAGTTGTGACAATAGATTAAATGAGTTATACAATTATTATTAGTATTATAAAGAAAATATATTTTTGCTTTTATCAAAAATATTAAACAAATTTGTTTATAATAAAGTGTAAATTTTAAAATGTTATGTATTGTGAAAATATTAAAGCTTAATTGGGAAAAATTAAATTACGATTACATTTTAATAAAATTGAAAAATACCTTAAACGGTTTTTCCCCTCAGGGATGTAACTATTAATGCAATTTTTCTGACAGCTTCAAGTATAAAAGCATTTTTTGGAAGAGGTTGTTTCACGTTAGTGACTGTACTTTCTCTTTTCTTACAACACACCAGTGTACGGTTTTGGGATTGTTTGTTTAGGAAACCTCTTACCTGAAGTACACCCTAGTTTAGCTAGGTATTTTAAACATGCAATCTGCCAGCGCGTGGGTTTCTGTATGAACCTTTGTAAGCTGTCCAGTGTATGGAAGGAAAAGAAAACGCTTGAGAAACGTTAGTTCATTCTTTGTGAGGTAAGGCCGCGCAAAAGCACTTGAGGACCCTGAAGTTTATTTACTTTGCGCAATGTTAGGTTCACTTCTGGCTCCCAATGGTATTCGTCTTTGTCAGTTTTGTTTTCTATTCAGGCACTCAAGATCTCAGTCTATTTATACGAAGGAAAACTGTTCAAGTGAGGATTAACCAGCTTCTTTCAGTGTAAAAACGCTGTCAACGTAACTAGGAATTTTGATGCGGATGGTCTGTTTAAGAACTAAGATGTTATGTTGGTGACAGATGTTGCCAACATTTATTGTAAACCGTCGTTAATTTAGTTAGCAAAGCTCCTGAAATAAGAAGATAAATATTTCTTATATTATCGCAATGATTTTTTTAAAATTCAGAGTTATTTTCACTACTTTACATTGCAAATAAACTGCGCAAAATACTCGACTTTACTATTTTATTTGTGTTGCTGCAGATTATTTCTGTTCTCGAACAATTTAACGTTTTTCTCAAAACATTATTGGGTAGTTAAAGATTATGGGGTTCATAACATAAAAATATAACTCCCCAAACGTAAATGTTTTATTAAAGATACATAAATCTACAAGGCGATTTTCAGTTCGATTTTGAAACCTAATAAAACCAGAGACACTCATTTAGGAAGGTATTGGAGAATTGCTGCCATCCAGAAATCCCATTAACGCTTTATGTTGGTCCTCGAATAATCTCCCAGCTTTCACTGACGTTGTATGCTTTCACTCGACGTTGCTATCAAATGCACGAATCACCCTCTTAACTTCATTCTGGCAGGTAGTGGCACCATCACGTAACCACCGCCATTGCTTTGCCTCATTCTCTCTGTTCTCACTTTCTCTCCCCTCTGCCCCGTACCACACTTGTGTCGTATTCGCCTTCCTTGTTATTGCTTTTGCAAGTTATTGTTATACCTTGGTTCATTGTGTCACATCATTGCTGCCTCACCAATCTTGTTGTAAACTTAACTGTTGCCACTTACTACAATAACTTATTTATCTTGTCTGTTGACGAATTGTGATAATGTATTTATTGCTACGGTTCTGCCTGTTATTCTCTCTTTATTTAGGCAATACAATTAAAAACATCTACCATCTGGCGACCTTATGTTCTCCTCAACTGTAAGGCAGATCATCATTGGCCCTTTTATATCTTGTTCCCCTCATTCGCTAAACATGAAATGTTAGCTACTTTAAAGATTGAAAATATATGTAACTTAACACCAGAGAGTCTGGCTTTGACATTCTATTTTTAGATATCTGAGAATGCATACTAATATAATAAAAATAACCTACAAAATGATACGTGCACGAGGAGCGTTTCATATTACTGGTGAAAATTAGAAACTGTATTAGAAAACAACAGGTGAAAACTGTACTAGGTGATCAAAAATACCACGTCGGAATTTTACATAAGGAATTGGAACTAGTGGTACTGGGCTACTAAATGGAAAATATGTTTTTTATTCACACAGCTACATCCATTTCCCTAAAACAATAATTGAAGGGACCACCGAAATAGAGACCACCGACCAGTAGAGAGAAAAATGCTACGCCGAAACCACAAGAGGTCGGAAACTTAAACCATTCTGCAGTTAAGCTTTGCGTATTTTACGAAAACGCAGCGCTTTATGTTGAAAAGCAAAAAATGGTAACTGCCAATACAGTATTTTTAATGTATTTTAGCACTTTCTAGTTAGGTTGTTTTCTACCATTCTCCTGGAGTTGTCAGAAAATGATTTTATATTATTATTATTATTATTATTATTATTATTATTATTATTAATAATAATAATTTTTGTGTTATTTTTTATGAGCATGAAGGACCTCCTTTTCGAACTCTCTTTATTTTCATGCATACTATTACTATCGTATGGAGAAAGGTATGTAATGCTCCAGCAAAAAACTATTTTTTTGGAAAAAGACTCATTTTGTGGGATGTTGATGCCAAAAAATGCATTTTTCTTACTCATACATGAAGTTAATTACTTCTTCTAATATGTCACATCAGAATTAACATTTTGTAGATCCTTGACATCGAAAAATTGGTTTACGGCGAATCTTCCGTCTAATCAACTGTCCATTCCTCCCTCCGTTGTGAATAATTCAGATAATGTCCTTGTCGCTTCATGTAAAGTACTCATAAGAAATTCCAGTTCCATTCGCAGGGCCTTGAGCGTATTCTAATTTATTTGGTAATATCCATTTTGGTAAAAATCCTGTTTACGGTTTAGGTGCTAGTGTTGTTTGTAGATGGACAGACAGAAGGAGTGGAAGGACAGAAGGTGTGGAAGACTAATTTTCCGATATCAGAGGTCTTTGAAACCGTTCTGACTGCATTACGTATTCGAGAAAGTAATTTACAACAAATAGAAAGACACAAGAAAAATTAAAAATTCACTTTTTGGTACCAGGGACCCACGATGTGAGACTTTCGGTCGAAAAAAACACTACATAAGTAAACTACGCAAGTAGTAAAGTAACAAGATGTGAAAAGCCCTTTGCCATTGAGATTGAAACCGCAAACGTGCTTTGAGAGACGTGCAAACGTTACTCCCCACGGACATCTCCCAGAAACATTATTTTGTAATGTTGCCGTTACACCAGCCTTCCTACTACACATTATACACTGATTAACCCATTATTTCCTTTACCTTTTTTAATATTCTTATTTTTACAAATATAGCCCTTCGAGGCTTTTATTATCCTCTTTCCTGTTAACCATCCCAATATCCTTCCGCTATGTGGCCAACACACTAGCCTTTTCAAACATTCACTCCTATCATTTTCCATCTTCTAGGTTTTTTATCTCTTTAGCACGACGACACTTGTAGCATCCGAAGTTGACTGTCATTTACCGTCGTTCTTCGTTTATTTTGTACGGCTCAATCTCCGCCTCGCGCCACCTCGAAGCTAGTCCCCTTCTCACCGTTCATTTCCGCGTTGCGTCCCTCGTTTTTCGTCTCTTTCGCAGTCCCCGCTTTCTCTGGCTTCGCCGTCCGTCGCCGCCTCCAATACTTCCGTCTCCGCCTCCACCAGCGCTGCGGGGCAGAGCGAGGTGGAAGGGGGCGGGGCGCGTCGGCGGGCCGCGGCGGCGGCGGCGCAGCCAGCGGAGCAGAGCATCCGTTAATCCCGGCAGCGAAATAATGAAGTTGTCGAGCGCATGTGCTGCCCCCCGCGGCGCCCGGAGTGTTAATGCCGGCCCGCGAGCGACACGCGCCCGACACGCAAATTAAAACAAATACCGGGGCGAGCGCTGAAGGGCGGGGACGGAAGGGCGGGGCGGCAGGGCCGGGTGGGGCGTGGACACCCCGCTGGGCGCCGGGGCCTACCTGCGCGAAGGAGGCGTGGCGCGGGCACGCGCGGCCGACGGCACTCTACTTCCAATTCTAGTCATTTTGGACGAAGTTAAAATAAGGGTGTCAATAGAATTTTAAATGTTGATTTTTTTTTTTAAAGCATTCTACACATTCTGTTAAGAAGCAAATATTATGTCAAGTTTAACTCTTAAACTCGTCTTCGTTTCCAAACATACCTGTATTTGAAAATTGTAAGCAAATTCTGAGAACACTCTAAGAACATTTTCTGACGATTCTAAAAAGGAGAACAAATATTGTGAAAAATCAGAAATAAAATATTTTGAAATCACGTCTTAGGAATAGTTAATTTATATTAACTAGTAAATAATTTATAAATATAAACGAATTAGTGCCGACCTGGATGGCGAGGTGGCTAAGAGCGAGTACCGACTCAAGGCTTCTGTCCGAAGGGTCGGGGGTTCAAGTCCCGCCTTGGGCATGGTTGTTTGTCCCTTGACTTTGTATGTGTTGTCGCGGAGGGCCTCGCGTTCTGCTGACCCCAGATCAGAGGAGCCCGCAAGTGTGTTGATCTAGTGTATGGTCGAATATGCGTCCCATCGGGACGTAAAGGGTAACCGGCTGTTGACTGAATAAAAGCCATAGAAAAAACAAAACAACGAATTCGTATGTTTTAAAATTTAAAAAGAAATTAACGTGTAGTTCTGGGTGAAGAGCATCTAGTAATAGAAAGGAAATGGAATGGCCGTGACTCCTTTTTTTAGAACATGTAATTTACGTTATAGCTTGAAGCCACAGACGACCAATGTTCTTATAATGGCAATCAAACACACGGCATTGTTTTTGTAATGTCGATAAATGTCTAAGATCTAACGATAAATAGCATTTTCGTCAATAGCGTTGTAGTTGTGAACACGGACTCAACGTAGTAACACAAATGCAAGATAAAATTTCTGTTTCATGTTTTATTTTTGACTTTCAATCCGGTGCGTATCAACACCGTATTGTTAGGTGATTGTAGATTCGCTATAACGAAAACTTAGTGGCGTTACAACCGTACACTCTGTCTCATATTATTGGTAAAGGTTACATAATATTATAATATTAATTCACTTGAAAACTCCTAATCAAACGGAAATACAAAGTTAGTGTTGCTACAACGGCAGCTACTTCTCGTATTCTTGGTGGCTTTTCTTTTTAAGTAATATTGTATTGCATCTTCTACACTACTAAACATTTCAATATTTACTTGGCACTGTAAGTACCCTCCCCCCTAAAATCATCGAGTTCGATGAAGAAAAATAAAATTTGGTGACAATCCTGTGAACGGTTAAACACTTGTGTTGTTCACAAAACAGAATCCTGAACACAATTGTTTCGGTATTAAAAACCACAAAACGTGGATTCTGACTTCACTACATTTGCCAGAAATTAATTTACTACATAAGAAACAATCAAATTTTTCGGTATCAGGCACCCACGATACGAGTTTTTGTCGATGAAACAACATTTTACCTGCAATGTGTGGTACATGTGTAGTTTTTAAATTTTCAAACTTTTAATGAAAATATCTCTCTGCCATGGGACGCGTGGATTGTACGATATTCTGAGAGTGTAAATAAAAAAAATACAAAAATAATTACTCAAGCTGCAGTGGAATATCCATGAGGGAGGGGGTTCGACCAACTCCAGGTGAATGCCGGAGCAGTATCGTAACAAACGGGCCAGGGACCGCGCGCGATCTTTCCTTACTCTTCCTTGTCTTATCCTCACCCTTTACTTACACACTTACACTTACATGCAATACACTACCACACATGCCGGGAGTCCGGTCGGGAGTTTAGGTCTTGTCCGGAATGAGGCGGTGCCGCAATGGTGGGAGATACCTGGTTGGGTAAATCCCACTAGCCGATGGGCTGCTCGGCGCCGGATCTCACCATCCAGCAGGGGAAGAAGACCGCTAGCTCCCGAGGAGAAAACATGCACAATGCTTACGAAACTTCTGACTTTAGCCCTTTGACGCACCCGGTATCACCAATCAATCAACAATATACATACATTTATTTAACTTCCATTGGTATGACCCGGTGGCAGTTAAATAACAATAACTACAATTATAATAACAATATTAATAAAGGAGTACAGTACAAGCCGAAGATGCAATAATCATTCTATCACAATATTAAGTATTATTTCAATTATTTAACTCTGTCAGATATCCAATAATTATATTTGGTATGCAAAAATTTAATACAAGCTCAAAATATTGGCTAATTTTTTTTAATTCATTGATCGCGTTCACTACACTTTTTTTGAATTACACACCCCCTTCAACTACTTCACCCACTTTACAGCACTTACTCATTTAATATTACTCATCTTCTTCTAACTTATTTCTAAAGAGACTTAGAGGAAAAGCCTTGAAAATCGCTGCGGGTAAACTGTTCCAATCTTTAATTGTTCTGTTACAAGAGGAAAATTTCCCAAGATCTGAATTTTGTTTCCTTGTTCGAATTTTGTGAGTGTGATCGCTCCGCCGAAATAATTTGGTTTTTCTAGTCTAACCAGAATTTCCTTTCAAGCTGGTTGACATACGCACGATTATAGGGGACGATATAAGGGGGTTTCAGGGAGCCATCCAATGAGATTTCATCCACCCCAGAAGTCAATGATATTCATTAATAATATACCTTTTACTAATATTCAGTATTAACGAAAGTCATTCAATATAAGAATTATCAGTCTAATCAGTCAGTATTAACTGACTGATTAGACTAATTAACGAGGGCAGCAATTAAGATTTCATAATTCCGGAGGGCCCTGATACTGGAATCAACGGATTGGATGGTGAAGGTGGAGGGGCAATCCCCTGGCTACCCGGCGAGAGCAATGAAACCCTAGGGCAGTGTACAAGTTCCCACGACGCAGGACGGCGAGCGACGAAGCGAGAGGTGGAGGGAGAAAGAAGCGGCGCCCGCGGCTGTGTAAAGGCCGCTCCACAATAGCCCGCGAACGGGAACGGGAACGTGAAGGCGACGACGGGAACGGGAACGGAAGGTACGTGCCTTCACAATAAACGCCAACGGGAACAGGAATAGGCTATGAACCAGTAGCGGCTAAAACGAGAACTTAATAAACAGTTGCCGAAACCAAAGTACTTCTAGCTATGCTACTGTGTTACTCTTTGTATTGCTATCTGTCTGATGTGTTTGCGTGAGCTACTTTGAATAAAAAATACTTTAACGAACGAATATTAATTAAAAGGGATATAAAAATAAGTACAAAGAATGCCAAAACTAATACAACTACGAGAAACTAAAATTTTGTCAATAAACAAACGCTCCAATGTACTTTAACGAAACAAAAACAAGTGGAAATTTTAATTCTAAGTATTAATATGAAAAGAAAAACAATTATACTATAATTACTAAAAATAACTAAAACAACTCAACAATGACTAGCAAAACCCGTCTCAAGCCCTAACCTCGGAAATCCACGCTCTAACCTCAATATCGCCCTACACTCTCAATTCCGCTTCAGACCAGTGTCGCCTCGCCACAATTCGCGCGCTCGATCAGCTGGAAAGCTTCGCCGCCATTTTCTGCAGTTCCATTGGTCTAGAGGCGTCGCGTTCTGGGGCTGAGATAAATGTTGACCACCTTCCCGTTCCCGTCAAGCTCCATGTTCCCGTTGTGTTGTGAACGCCTGCCTGAGATGCCCATCTTTTAACTTTCTTTACGTTCCCTTTCGCGTTGGCGTTCCCGTTCACGGACTATTGTGGAGCGGCCTAAACTCCACCCGATTCCGAGCGGCGACGGACAGAGACGGGCACTTCCGAAGGCCCCCATGCGACCGGAGGTACTGACGAGGCCCGAGAACGAACCCAACAAATATTCTTCCAGTTATTCCTGTCGAGGGAAAGTGTTTGAATGTTACGAAATATTCCGATATTAGTGATTTAATGGGGGGAACAGTAACACAGGTTATGATTTATCGCAGGGAATTTGGTAGAGAATTTTATTGTCTTGTGAGATAATTTTTATGTGTGCATATTCGAATGGTATCCCAGATGCCAAATATCAGTGCATATTGACCATGTGTTACGATAATGGCTCATATGGCAGATTTTATTTGAAATTAATAATACTAAAGAAAAGATTATAACGATTGCAGGGTGTATTAATTTTTTTATAAGTGAGTGGTTTATGATTAGTACAAGAAAATGATCAAAATGTTTCTTGCGTTTTCTAGTGACGAATAGAAAAGGCTAATGAAGGGAGATTTTATTATTGATTAGCACGTTAAATGTAATTTACTAGTGTAGAATTATGCATTAGTTTGGAAAACAGTTTTAACAGTGATTTGTCATGTCAGTTCCTTTTATTATGTTATTTTCATATTTATTGTTCTCCATGTGTAAATAAATGTGTTACAACAATGAAGAAAATTAAACTAATTCTATGCTGCTTCATCATCAAGAGAAGTTTTACCCCACAAAGAATTCCTTATCCCTTTTTTAAATTTATAGTGTTTTTCCTCATGTTCGGATCCGTAAGTGCATAAATAAGGATATTGTTACGATTATAGGTGGTGAATTAAAACGTTTTTGTTAAAATAATACCAGAGTTTATTATGTTTTTTAACACAATCACTGAAAACACTTGATTATTCTTTATACGTCACACTTCTCTTGATTATTTATTTACACTACATTTCCCTTGATTGTTTATTTGCACTGTTCACTTCTCTTACACTGTCGCACAGTCCTATGCACTGACCACAGCTCAATGCACTGGCCACAGTCCACTGCACTGACCACAGTTCGATGCACTGGCCACAGTCCACTACACTGACGGAGCTGCCACGGATGCACTGGCCACAGTCCACTGTACTGACCACAGTACACGGAGCTGGCCACGGTTCACGTCTCTGAGCACAATCACTTCACTGCTATTCACCGCGGTGCACACACTTCACAGCTCAGCTTCCACTTCAGAATTAAGACCGACTCGCGGTCGCCAGCCGCCGCGTATCACTTAAGACTGACTCGGCGGGTGCCGTCGAGACTTTTCTGGACTTTTCAATTAACGCCAGAACTCTCTGGGACTAGCTACGAGTAGTTCGAGGGCCGCCGGCCGATGACGCAATCCGCGCATACAGGTAGTTCGTGATGGTGCCGGCAGATGACGCAATATTCGTTACAATATATATAATATTAAAGATAACACTTTCATCCTTAATAAGCTAACATAAATTAACAATACAGACGTTTTCATTGGTTTTTCTTCACTTGTCTGAATTCTATAAGGTCTTGCGTGTCTGAATTCTATGAGGTCTTGCGTTTATATCTATAAGGTTTTGCGATCATTGTCTTCTTAGTGGTGGGAGATCTTGGATAAAGGACGATTCCCATATGAATTTATATAGTAAGAACAACTCAGTTGATCTGAATATTTACTTCGTGATCCATTTCCATTTCTATTTATTCAACTGAACTTCGTCTTAATTAATTTTTAATGATCAATTACTTAATTATGAAGTCTTTGGGGGTAGTTGAATAACCGACACAATCTCCTGACCTCCTGGGAAATCAGTATTCACAATACATTTTAAGTCATTGAAAAGGAGTAAAAATGTTCGCACTCGGCGATGAATTAATTTTATGTACATATCCACAAAATGTAATCCTAGTTACCAAGTGCAAAATTTAGAGTATAGGTTGATAATAGCAAACAATTTCCAATTATAGAACTACAATTGGTACAATAGCACGTACTTTCTCGCCTCATGTATGTAATATTATAACACCGCAGTTTCTGTCCATATTAACACATTTCAGTAATCACTTGTAAAACTCATTACAAATTGTAGAACATAAGGTTCAAAAACTAATTATTTTAATGCTAATATCATCAACACAATTCGACAATTAAACTGCGTTTCATATGGCCTAAACTGCTCCCATCAACGAAAAGGAATTCTCAAAATTTCAAATTGCCAAGTCGCGCCGCGGCGTTGAACAGCTAACAAAAGAAGCACGGAAAATTCGAACTTGCAAATTTCCAAGATTTACAAGATATACTCCTCATATTAAAAAAATTACGACTTTTTTAATGAACTTACTTTTTAGAACAGATTTCATTTATTAAACAAATTTCTAGCATCAATATTGTACTTTTACAATGTTAATTTTTTTGCAATATTCTGAAATACAGAGAGTTCGACGAAAATGGGACCAGCACCTCTTTCTTTGGCGTTCTTTGCTACATTCAAGGAAAATTTCGAAGTACAAAAATGAATATTATCGTATTTGAAGATCTGGTTTTGATTAAAAGGTTTCATTCACGAAAAAATTTCTATGATCATTATTAAAGTTGTAGGAAGAAACCGAAAAAGTTTTAACTTTTGCAATTTTTCTAAATTCCGGCAGTTTCAACGAAAATGCGAAATTTCTCTGTTTCTTTTGCTCTATCGAAAATAAATTAAAGGAAAAACTTGGAGCCATTTTTGAGAAATTTTTTAAAATGTTGAGGCTTCGTGTACAGTATTCCAAAAAGTTAATTGATATCGGTTTCAAAATCAAGGGGCCGCGACATCATTCAGATCGATCGGGGAATGTCACTTTTGGTGAAAATACTGCTTACGGTTTAACCGCTAACCTTGTAGAAAAACGGACAGAAATTTTACCGTAATGCCATTTTTTGGTATCGAGGATCTACTAAACGTTAATTCTGACTACAGGACGTGTTAGAGAAAGTTAGTAACTAGATATAGGAACAAGATTTATCCATTTTTTTATTAACATGGCTCAGCAATACGAGTTTTTCTGTCGAAAAATTGCCGTTTCTTCCCGCAGTATTACAATTCTTTCTCACCTATGCTATTTATTAAGTATAGAGAAAGTAAACATTAAAGGGAAGCCAAATATCTAGGAAACGTAGGTCCACTGATGACGTTCTTTTGTTTTGCACCGTAGAGTTTAATGAACCTTGATAACAACTTTACCTTTCTCTGCACCTTCACCTTTTTAGGCACTGTCAACATCATCCTTCTATTACGACGCGTGATTTCTTAACCTCCCCATCCTTGAAAAACTGGTTGATGCAATGAACTTGAAAAACTGGTGTTAGCGTTAATCTTCGATTTAATCGACTTAAACTATCATTACATCCATTTCTCATCTCATCATTCTGAAGTGACATGCAGACTCCACCGCAATGCCTTCTTCGTAGCATTGCAACTTCATTCTCATTTCGTTCATCTCTTTGTCGTTGGTAGGTCAACGTCAAGCGCCCATAACCACCGTAGTTGCTTTTGTCAGTACGTATACCACGCGAACAGCCGAGACCATCTTTGAGTTCGCTGCCGCCATCGCCAACGCCACCGCCTCCGCCATCGTCGTCGGTGCCGCCGCCGATGCCCTCATCGTCTTCGCCGTCTGAGCCACGAGCGCGCGCACTCCCCGTCCCCCGCGCCACCCCGCCGCGTAATGGGGCCGACCCGCGCTAAATGCTTAATCATCCGACGGAGCCTCGCGAGAGATCCACCGCTGCTGTTCCGAGCAGCGCTCGGCGGCGCCGCGGCGGAGATGGCGGCCGGGGCGGGAGCGGCGGAGGACGGGGGAGGGGCTATCCGTACCACAGGCTCTGTTTCAAGACGTCGCGGCGCCGGTGGCGTGGGAGGGGGGCGTCGGAGGCGGAGGGGAAGAAGAGCGGGGGTGGCGGCGGGGGCGGGGCGGGATCGCCTTCCCGCTCCGCCGCCATTGTTCCGCCGCAGCCGCGCCGTCCTCCTCCCCGCTCTTCCCTCTCGCTCAGCCGCCGCCAGCGGGAGGCAGAGCGCCGTGTCACACAGGCCGGGAGGCTTATCCTTGAGGGTGTTACAACTATCAATTAATCCTTGGGGGAGAGGGAGTGTTTGTGTGTGCGCGAGGCGTTCCTCCCCCGCACCGAAACCATTAACTCCTCCTCCTCCTCCTCTTTCTCCTGTGCCTCCCTCTCTTCTTGCCTGCGCGCCGCCGCCCCGCCCCCGCCCCTCCGCGCTGATTGCGGCTTTGGGGAGGGGCGCTCCCCCGGGGCGGGGCGCGGAGGGGCGCGGCAGCAGCAGCGGCGCTGCCTCGATCTGGCCTGGTCATGAAATTAATTAGCTCCATTACTCGGCTCATTACCTCGCCTCAAAGAGGTTCCTACGAGTCACATACACGCAGCCATATTCGTATTTATACGAGCGCGGCTCCCTCGCGCCGTCTCGCTCTCCTGCGGAGGGCGCGCCTCGCTCGCTCTCCGTCTGCGGCGACGCGCTCTTGCGGTGCGCAGCCGATCCGGGGAGGGCGCCGCTGCTCCCCCTTTTCCCCGTTTTCGCTTTTCTCTTTCGCGCCGCCGCCCGCCGCCAGCGCCACTTCCGCCGGGCCCCTGCTCTTGGAAAATACGTTGACGGCTGCACTTTATGGACAAGTGATGATGGCGCGGCGTGACGTCACAATTTGTCGAAAACATCCGCTCCGCCGCGAGCGCTGGCTAATCGGGGCCCGGGCCGCGAAGCGCGCGGGGCTCATTAGGGTCATTTTTACTGGCGGTGCCGCCGCCACACGCGTCTAATCCACGTCTATTAGCGCTCCTCCTTTCCCGTTGCCTCGCCACCGGCGCCGTCTGCCCGCGCGATGGCGCCATCGCCGCCGCGCGGAGAGAGCTACTTTGTTTCATTTTGTGTAATGAGCCCTGTCCCATTTGTCCGGGACACTTAGCCGCTCATTTATGAACTCGCGTGCTGGCTCGCAGCCGACCGCAGGGCCCTTTGCGGAGACGATCGGAGGAGGGGTCACGTATAGCGTGAACGTTAGTACGCATTAAGAATGTGCGTTAGTTCAAACGGTGGGCAAAGTAATATGGAAGGATCATTGAGGTGAATGTGACAAATGCTGTGAAATAAGCATTTCAATTATGTTCGTAGTTCATTAAAACACTTTTTGAAATTCGTTCTATAGATATATAAATTTATTTTTTTAAACAGAATGAAAAATATATATTCCCTTCTTCGGTCAACTTATTCCCATACTTTATGACTTCTAGAAAATTTAAAAGTAAACCCAATGATGGGTTGACGTAATTTAATTTTAATGAGGACAAATACTTTCCTTGTAAATCATGTGGATTTGAAACAATTCATGGAAAATTTTTATATTATATTAGAACATATTTTTCCATTAAAAATGGAAAAACGGACGAAAACTAATAAACACTTTTGACTTATTAATAAAAATAATGCATTTTATAATTGTTGAAGCGACTTAGAATTTGTCTTGTTTAAATTGAACGTTTTTCGGGTGTTTCGCTGCTTTAAAATGTACCTTGTCATGATTAAATGTTTATTTTGTCCGGTGCAACTACTCATTTTAATATTTGAAGTACAAGCTTTATTCGAGAACTTTTTCTTTCGTACAAAGATATTCAGCATTTAATTAAAAATAAACTTCACTTTATTATTATCGTAACATCAATCAACAATCCATCAATCAATTCATTTATTACAAATATACCCACAAATTTTGTCATAGGCTCCATACATGCTATGCACATTATTTTTAAACATATAATTCTGCACATTCGCAGCAAGATTATGGTAACCACAAGAAAATAGTTTTGACAAAAATCAAATTATTTTATTTTTTCACAAATTTTCGTGAAAATATTCAAAACTACGTGAAGAAGCCCTTAGTTATAGAATTCATTACTTCGTTACAAAACATTACTTTTCCATCGCTCTCAACCGTAGATCAATTTTCAATATTATTGCTCTGTAGTATAATCAGTAGTACTTCCACTTTTTGTGTTCTGTATTTACCCCTTTCGTTGTGTTTATTCTTCTGCATTATATTATTACGTTTCATCACCATACCAACAACTGGGATTGCACTACATACACATTATACAATACGCATGCAGTATCACAATTATATTTGACTATACGTCTTATACAATCCAAATCTCTACAATCCCGTCTCAACTTCCTCAATTCAATCATAAAAGTAATAAGTAATGATCATAAAAGTATTCATTTTATGATCATTATTCTCTATCCTATTGCGTTTACATTTATTTTTCTCATTATGTTTTATACTTATTTACTTAACTACATTATAACGATACTACTTTACTTTCCCCACTCTTATTTATTTGAACTACGAATTTGAATACTAGCTTCCACCCAGATAAACGTGTTTTTCAACTCGGAGTCTCTTATAGTCTACTATAGTGGAGAACAATTTCCTTTAGAGTTTTATAAACAACCACCTAGGGAGTGCATGGTTTTGTAGTTGGCAGTGGTTCTTGAGTACCTCTGCGATCCTGAGAGCAAAGCTGGCGGTTGCGTAACAACTAGTAGGGCCTCCTTTTCCGAGCGGATCGCAGGCTAGAGATCAGACTACAAAAGTACTCCGAGACCCTCAATGCCAGTGTCGGCGAAGAAGACCTTCAAAAGGGCGAAAATGCCGGCAGAGGCGCTTCAAAGGGTAAATCAGACTTTTAAGCTGTAGAGGATGTAACTCATCTTCAGGAACTTACCTTAAAAGCATGCGATGGGGAGGCTGAAATGTGGCGGCTCCACCACCAAAAATATCAGAAGACCCGCCTAATGCAGATGAGACGTTTGAAGCTGGCGCTTTTCAGACATCCGGACGGATCGATAAGTCGACCTAAGGAAGCTAAGGGCAGACGACAACGGAATTATGGAAAATATCAAATTGCAACAAGGAGCTGTACGCTTTGGGAATGAAATAACTATTAAATTCAGATTTAAAAAACGAAAATAAAAATTGCTGTTGAAAACCAAAAAAAAAAAAAACCAAAGGGAGGGGGAAGTGAAATAAATTGAAAATGGAATGGAAAAACAGAATATGCAAGATACTTGTACAGCTGCGCTTACAAAAAATGAACGAATGTTGTAGCTCGGTTAAAACTTAGAGGGTACGTAATCCTAATTGGAATCTATGCGCTTGAAGAAGGGAACAAAGAAGAAACCCAAAATGTTACGAACAACTACAATCGAGACTAATGAAGAAAAAATGTATTTACTTTGTACCTACTGGAGACTGAATGCTTTAATCGGAAAGTTACCAATTCCTGAAGTTGTCGGGATATGAGAGTATTCAGGAGTAGCCGATCGTCTAGATAAATACCGTAAATAACAATGGACATGTGATGATTCAATTTTGTCCGTTTGACGGATTTATTTTTTCTCGAAAGAAAGATATACACAAGCACACTTGGACTGAACGAGGACATCGACTATGTAACTGCTAACAAGAAGCCAGCCAAGTTTGTGCAAGATATACTACGAGTACTAGAGATGTTTTCTCGGATCTTCTAGTAGTAGCAAAAACTACATTGCCAACCTGTTGAAAAAATAAAATAAGCAAAACCATAACGAAAATGAAGTCTTCAAGGGGTATTTAGTTCACAAAGATTGAATAAAATATACCAGTAAAGACTATAACAATATTTACAAAACACAGTTACTTCAGACGATTTAAATGATGAATGCAAAAACATAAACTAGTGGTGCAACAGAAAGGTATTTACTTTCTCGTACCAGTTAGTTTCGTAATCTCCTTATTCTGGACAAACTTTTCGTTTTGTCCCACCTTCTTCTCAGCTGCTACCTATCGGCGCTTAAAATACCTTTTTCCACATTTTCTCAAATTTTCGATTGGCCAGTAATAGAATCGAAATACGAGTTATGAATATTATAGAAGAGAAAAACTGGATCCTATGTATATATTTTCATTGAAAACTTCAGCGCGGTTTTTGGAAAATGTTTAATTGAAAATTTGAAACTTTTAGCTCATTTTTACAGAAAGTTCATAAATCATCATTTTAAACACGGGTACTCATGAAAAAACTGAATATAATGTGTTTATTAATGACTTGCAGATATATTAAAAAAGTTTCATTTGTGTAACTTTGAAGAAGTCGAATTAATAGATAAAAATTGCACTTATTACATGTTATTAAGAACATTTACCACTATCAGTGCAAAAAATTTTATGAACAATTTCGAGCCTGTTTTTTCCTTTTTTTTTAAAATTGCACAAAATAAGAAAATATTGTTTTCAAAATTTCTTCTATTTTTTATGAAAATCGACAGTGAAATTAGTACATGTTCATTTGAATTGAATACATGTTCATTTTATTCGTATTTTATCTGATTCATTGTGTCAAGGGTTCAAACCTTTCTCATACCCAAAAGATCCTGCTTCCTGAGGATTTTAATTAAGCATTCATTTTATCATGCACTCACAGTGGGAAGTTTGGGAGGAGTGTATTGATTGATAATGTGTGTGTGTGTGTGTGTGTATATTTATAGTATATATATATATATATATATATATATATATATATATATATATACCTATAAAATATACCCATCCATATACCCGTCTTGCTGCCCTCAAATTCCTGTAACCTGTTCCCGAATTTCTAATAAATATATGGGCGCCAGGATTGGTTACGAAAGTGAGCTCCCAAATTATATTTAATTATAACACCGTTGTTGACTCAGTCGGCGGGTTTCTTTACCGAAATAATCGTGAATACTGTTCACGCAACTAATGTATAATGTATATTTTCAATGTCTGATACGCCTGGCAGCTAGGCGGCGGTTGTACAAATTATTTTTGTCATATGTGTTACAAATACATAATAAGTCAATTAGTGTGATCCTGGTGGCTGAGTTTTGAACCAGTGCCGCCAAGAGACACATGCTGTATCGGCTAGCGCCGCAAGTCAGTTGTAACGTCCTTCTTGGAGAAGAAGCATGCCTCTCGTTTTGCATTGTTTTTCGCGGCAACAGTGCATTTATAGTAGCACTGAGTTAACTGTCATGTTGCACATGTAAGGTGTGAGTGGTGCTTTTATTGATTGTGTGTTGTGTGGCTGGAATGCCGTGAATATACTAATTTTCACTACATGCTTCTCTTCTCCTATGCCACGTGCGCAAGCACACGGCTGCTGTATCTCAACCCATCGCGCTTCTGACGGCATTGGGTTGGTTCCAGGATGCAGTCATGTATTGTGAAGGTGCTAATTTTCTTGATTGTGTATTGTGCGGCTGACATCCGCGAAGATACTAATTTCCACTACATGTTTCTCTTCTGCTATGCCACGTGCGCAGAACACGGCTGTGTTACCTCGACCCATCGTGCTCCTGACGGCATCGGGTTGATTCCAGGGTGCAATCATGAAGTGTGGAAATACTACATTTCTTGATTATGTGTTGTGTGGGACACATGCCTATCGTTGTGCATTGGGTGGAGCTACACATGGCATCACTCTGCACGTATCATGTTCTTTGGTGCTGTGCTGCAGCCGTGGTGTGTTTCGTTCAATGTACAGGTTATTGCACCGACATCCAATTAGAAGCTTTATTTAATGTGTTTTCAGGGTTTGTGTCAGTTGTGCAAATCGTGTTTATTTTGATGTATTTGTGTGACAATATAAACTTAAGTGTTTGAACGACAACGTGTTTGAGCACTTTATAAACTACCATACACTTTCCCATTAAAAAGAGCTCCTTAGAATTTGAAAACTGAGTATCGTAGGAATGTACAGGGTTGTCTATGTATTATTATAGTCCACTCTTTTCCGACACCCTTACAAATACTTATGATTACTTAATTCGCCCCCCATACGGAGAAGCGTGGAATCTGAAATGCAAAATTTAAATATCCTACTGGATTGCAAATGATAATCAGCTATCATCAATAGAAAATAACAAATTTATTGAAAAAGTTTAGTAACTTCTTTTAAAAAAAAATAAAGTATAACATTCTTTTTGGCCATGACCTTTACTATAGCGCTAAAGAACCTGTTATCCATGAGAATCTTGGGCGCTGTCCTGGACGTAAAGGACGTCTCCCCGTAGACTTCAGGAATGGGCCTCGTCCTATCTTTTTTCTTGCTACAGACCAAATCCGTATCTTGTAGTTTCTTCTCATAAACCACTATGTACACTGTTTATCCATTGGTTTTCCATCCCCATTCACCTGCTTGAATTGCTTCAAGTTCTAATACTCCTTATTTTTCATTACCTAAGCAAAATCTTAAGTGCTGTTAAAATATTAGCATATAAGTTCATCAAGTTATCATCGGTTCCTATAATCGGAGACTAAGTTCGATTATCATTGTCGCTTTTTTTTGTTCACTTCACACTCGTATAAAACAATTTCTGAATTAATCTTTTGAATACTAACAACGCAAATCACTACGTCCGAACTCGCGCAAATTTTCTATGTTCAAATAAACTGCTATATATCTAGGACCCTGATCCGATCGCTATCGGGTCGAGAGCTCGAATGAATCTTGTTGTATCCTTCTTCAACATGTCAACTTTTTTTATCCTTTACTTTCTTGTTTAAAACAAAATTATGCGATCTACCTCGCGGCGTCATCTACGTCATTATTTTTTACCAATAACTCACTTTTTCACACTCCCATGGCACTTCCGATATATGAGAATGGAATTTTCTCATTCGTGTAACTAAGCATCTCTTAAGTTTGTTTATCTTTCATCGTAGGCGAAACCACGGATACTACTGATCGTCCGCTTTTGATCTAATGAATTGTTTATATTTGACTCAGTACCATAACAACCCACGTTTTAATAGCTAATAACGTTGCTTTAATCTAATAACGTTTAGTAATCTGTATCAATATATATATATATATATATATATATATATTATAAGAAGATATGATATATATATATATATATATATATATATATATATATATATATAAAAGATGAAATTGAGTTAGGAGATATATTGTATATCAATAATTAAAGTCATGGATACAATTGCGCTTACCATATTATTCTCCGTCCAATTCTCCACAAAAATAAATATATCACTCTTCTTTGTGTAGATTCTTTCTGGCTAAATTTGCTACCATTTTGATTTTCATTGGTACGTCTACTTCATCATCAAGAATGGTACGACAGACAATTCTTCTAATAAATACCACATACGGTGTCAACATTTGTTAGAGCTGCTTTTGAAATTGTGGAATCTATCCTTTCATGCGATTTTAGAACTTTTAAAAAGCAGATAACTTGATAAGGGGTTTTACAGTTGCACTGCACTGAATCCAAGGATTGTTATAAACGGTTACAATCAATAGAAAGACATCTTTAACGATTCCATCACGTATTTTAAATTCAAATACACAATGAAAAATAAGTTCGTATATGTGATGATGCCACCGAAAAACTGTGTCAAGATTTTCTTCAAGAAAAAAAATTCTTTAAAACGTCAAGTGTTGATGCAGTTATGTCACAGCAAAGAATTTGTACATTGTCTTCTTTACTCAGTACAGAAACATTTCAAAAGGTCAGTATGCTCTTTTCCAGAAAAATTCCGCAATTTTGAAAACCCGGTGTGCTGCTTACTGTTCCCAAATGTAACAACAATTGGATGTCTTCCTTCTGCTGGGTCCCTGATATTTCATGCAGACAACATTTTACCATCGCAATGAACAGTAATAATATCAGATAAATTACTCTTAAAACGTTTTAATAGTTTGTTAACGTTCTCTTCTCTTCTTGTGTATGATTCGAAGACTAGAGGATTTATTAATAGAAAGTTCTTCGGGTTTTGTGATCACGTGCCTCTGATGAAGGATGTATACAGAATATCTTATTAGCAGACATCTATCTAAAGATTAGTTTATGGGGTAACGAAATTTTTGGTGCCACACTTCGCAGTTTTCTGTAACTCTGTAAACTCAAGAAAATTCATCAACGTTGATTTCATCTGACTTAGAAGTTCGTTATCTGAATCTTCAGACGATAAAGGAGGTACAGCAGAAGATGTAGACGCTTCGCAGTGTTGTTTCTCTTTCCTTTTCTCTTCTTCTAATGTTCTCTGTCTTGCCTTTTTTTTTCTTTATCTGCGAGATTTCGGTTTTTTTTGGTTTGGTTTTTTCGTGTTTCCGAGCGCGTCAACTGCTTTGGTCATTATTTCCGTTAGTGCAGTGCATGTTTTTCTCGAGAGATGGCGGTGATCTTACTCCGCTGGATGGCGAGATCCGGCACCGACCTACCGTCGGCTAGTGGGGTTTCCCCCTAACCAGGACTCTTACACCAGCGGGGCACCGCCCCAGTCGGGACAAGCTCTAAGCTCCGGACCGGTCTCCCGGAATATGTGGTAGTGTAGTGTATGTTAGTGTAAGTGTGTATGTAAGAGGAGAGGATAGGACAAGGAAGAGGAAGGACAGATCGCGCGCGGTCCGTGGCCCGTAGATAGGGTACTGCTCGGGCATTCGCCTGGTTTTGATCGGAGAAATCGCGGAAAACTACCGATCAGAGCAGCCGGCCGCTAGAATTCTCCTCCAGACAGCGACTGAATTCGACTTAGGTGAAAAGCTAGTGTCGAAAATCATGCCGCTGTCGGGACTGAACCTAGGACCTCCCGGTCAGAGGCGCTGCAGTGACATCAGTTGATGCATGGTACCGCTCCCGGCCGAGATTTCAGTCTACTCGTGTAAAATAGCTTTTAGGTCCTGGCTCTCTCGGCCGAAGTAAAAACTTCCTGTCTTCTTACAACGTAATCATTTGTAAAGTATTCGGAAGTGCAATATCAAATAGATTGTTCAAATTATTTCTAAACTCTTCACGATGCTTAAAAATAGCTTGACACTTGTTTGCGTTTTTTCCAAAAAATTTTTTAAATTTTATGCTTATTAGCTCTTATTGGAATTCTTTCTTTCTCCCAAAATATCATACTCACGAACCCCAAGTTTATCACTTGCATTAACTGTTAATTTTACTTCCTGTATGCTATAAATAAAATTTCAAGCACTTGTTTATATGATGGTAAATTCTTTCCAGTTATTTGGTGTTTTATATTCACGATTAATATTGCCTCCTATGGAAAACACACGTTCCTCAGCACTGCCTATGACAATAACATATGACAATATGTTATATTAGCGACCTGCCAACAGGTGTGACACGAATGATTAAGATTCTTGTACTGTTGGCCTCGGGGCTGACTCAGCGGTGGGTGGTAGGTTTGAACTTGTCAGTCATGCAAGTTCGCGCTCAAGTCGGCACGGGTTAGAATGCTCCGACCACAAAAAAAAATGTATCGGCATATTTTAAGGCCATTCAAACAAAATTGGAGGGTGAGCGTTCAAAAATTTGAAGTTGGAAAGTAAGGGACACCCCAGTGTTGGTGTCTAACGTATGGTCAAAAATGCGTACTATCGGCGTAAACGGTAACCGTCTGTCGGCTGGATAAAAGCCCTAGAAGAAAAAGAATGTAATATATAATATAATAACCGGGAGACCGGTCTGGAGCTTAGAGCTTGTGCCGGCTGGGGCGGTGCCCCGCTGGTGGGAGAGTCCTGGTTAGGGGGAAACCCCACTAGCCGACGGTAGGTCGGCGCCGGATCTCGCCATCCAGCGGGGGAAGATCATCGCCATCACCTGAGAAAAACATGCACTACACTAATGGGATTAATCACCGAACCAGTTGACGCGCCAGGAAACACGAAAAAATCAATCAATCAAATATAATATAATAATAAATATATAATATGCAGAGTCCATTATGGAAGTACATAATTTTATTGTGACGCGACCATCCATGGGTGGTCATAGGACCGACGGGCAGAACAGCCGCCAGTTCCCTCTGAACAGTGAGAGCGGAAAGACGTGGCTTCGCGTGAAGGGTTGTTGTTGTTGGTTGTTGTTTTTGTTTGTTTTTTTTACTTTGTAACACAGGGCGATTGGGAGTTCGCTTGAACAGCGATACGCCATCAAGTTTTGCGTCAAGTTTGGAAAGAATGCAACCGAAACATTTCAGAAGCTTCAAGGACAATTGCATTTCAAGGTCACAGTCCGGGAGGTGGCAGTGGTGTTCAAGGAGGGCCGGGAGGAGATCGCCGTCGACCCCGTTCTGGACTCCAAACAACGGCCAGAACCGATGTGAATCGTTTGCGCGAAGTTTTGCATTCTGACCGTTGATTGAACATCCAGCAAATTGCTACTCCTGTCCACATGTGCGGTACATGGGGTAGTGACCGAGGATCTGCAAATGCGCAAGGTCTGCGCGACGCTTGTGCCAAAAGTGTTGACGGAAGATCAGAAAAAACTTCGAGTTTATCGCTGTCAAGAATTGTTAGATTTGATTCAAAATGAGCCGAACGTCGTTTAATACCGGAGCTACACCCCGGTGATCCTCACCTATAAGGGGGTCCTTTATAGTCCCGACTTGGCTCCGTGCGATTTTTTTTTGTTTCTCCGACTGAAGAAAGAGGTGAAAGGAAAGCATTGGGAGGAAGACGGTGGAAAACATCCAAAAGCATGTTACAACGTTCCTGAGAGGCATTTCCGTCTAGAACTTTCAGGATGCCTTCCTTCCAGGCACGACACACACGTCTCCGCAAGTGTTTTGATGCAGTGTAATGTGCAGGGGGAGCGTATTTTGAAGAATTTTAAGCAATTGGTTAGTCTAGATTTATAAATATAATTTTTTTAGAAAATGTGCGTTACTTTTATAATGGACCCTGTAAATTAGGCTGCATCGAAAAAATCTATGGCTTAACGAAAAAAGATTTTGGTGTATGACCATCACACCAATAAAACCGTTTTTAAAATGAGCTTAGGGGTGCCACGACCCCATAAACACTCCATATTTTAGCTCTTTTTGCCAATTTTTAGTAAATAAAGAATACATGTTATTTAATGGTATTTTAATTAACGGATTTTGAGGTGGTGCCCACGTTATCCCGCAACAATTTTATGATAATCAAACATTCTTATTGGAGTCAGTTTTCCACACAAGTCCAAGTAAGACCATTTAATTAAAAAAATTAACACTTTGAAAATGGCCATTGATCCATAATTTTATTCAAAATAAATTTAGATAAAATTAAAATTTGAAATTTCAAATACTAAAGCAGGATGTGTACTGGCAGCTGACCAGACGCAAGCGAGACCGAATGAACTGTTGTGTGCGGCGAGCTCGCCTCTGACGCCCTTCCAAATTCTCCAATCTTTTTCCTAATTTCTCCTCCGCTACCCCGCTCGCGCCAAGGTCAGCGGCGATTCTCCTCCCAACGCCTTTGAACCGCGCATGATCTGTGGCCGCCTTTGCTTACAGACGTTTGCTTTCAAATTATTTTCTTTCTGTGGATCGCACCAGCCTATCTAGGCTGGATGGTCACATCGAAAACTATTTTTTTTTCGCTAAGCCATTGAATTCTATTTTTTTCGTTTCAGCAGCTGTACTTCCACGTTTCCTTTGTTTTGCTAGTATTATTATGTCATATAGAACGTACGTACACGAGAATGCATGGGTAAATCATTATGTAAATTTATGGGTGGAACAAAGAGATCATGCATATGAAATACTAAATAACTTCGGAAGTTAGTCTTATAGCGGTGACCAAGGTCAAGGAAATTACATAACACTCGAAGGTATATGAAAAAGATACAAGAAGGTACGTCTCAAGTAGAAAGTAGAAAAACATCCGGCACAGATTGAATAATAGTACATTATGAAACGATGATGTAATAATGGATATTAATACACGAGTGTGATATTACGATACGAGCGAGGAACGAGCGAGCATCGTAAACTTCACTCGAGTGTACTAATACCCATTACATCGAGTTTCACACGGTACTTTTTCTACGACTTTTGTAAGTTAAACTTACATTAAATCGCTTCGTCGCAGTTGGCATGCTGGATTCAGCCAAGGCCACTTAGCAAAAAACAAACCCTATATATGGTCCAGGCCACCCTAGATTCCCAATACGCCAACTAAAAGAAATTGCCTGTCGGAATAGCCAACCTGTGAAACTATCATTCCGATCAACTCTCTCGCTTTTGTTTTGTTTGTTGTCATTCACTTCTCGCGAGATTGAAGACTTCATAGTACAATAATTTATGTCTCACTTTTCGTTAGAATTAAACCATATTTTCATCTATAAACTAATCTTAACTCGGTGAACAATTAAGCTACGTAAATAAGTCATTATCAACAAGTGCGTGCGTGAAAGATGTTAAAGTGCGTCAAGAACAAATGAAAAGCACAAAATTAAAAGTTATCTGTAGTCTGACTTCTGTGTTAATAATGATTTTGAGATAGAAGTATTATCAATTTATTCATGGTTTCATCTGTTAATAAAGATTTATACTGAAAATAATATACCACAATTATTTTAGATTATTCATTTATATACGTGGTAATTTTATATGACCTAATGAATTGTTTCTAACAGTCCAGTGATATTAATTTTTGTACAAAAATATCAATTTTATTTAACTGTTTAATTATTCATTATTTTTTAAAAGTAAGTGATTGTTTAAAAAATAAGAAATTCATAATTAATATAAGTAGTCCTCAGTAACTTGCCTGTTCTTACCAGTGACAGACTTTCTTTTTATATGCATTTCTTGTCCATTAAAACAGAGTGTGATACATGTTATAGGGACATTTATGGTAATAAATTATTTTTTAAGTTATTTATTGAAACTGTAATATACACTGTCAATGTCAATGGCACAGTAAATATATAAACTTGCAGAATGATATTGAATCCACTATTAGTTATCGTGTCTACAATACTATAAACTACACTCTGATCATGCAGTTAATTCACAGTAAACCTTCTCATTAACTTGCTAAGTAATTCAAATGACGATGGTCATATTATACTACAGTATCCATTACAAATGCATGCCATATTATTTCCAATAGGCCTGAAGCAGTTCAAAATGAATATATTTCACTACCTTCTGACTGTCATTAAGATTTTTTGGCCAGATTTTATTTTATACAGTCTTATACATATTGAAAACCTAATTTTAGGTTTTCAATAAATTTATCCCAGAATGATTTCAGAAAATTTACTTATAAAGTTAAATGACGCAATAAATACGAAAGTTGAAAGTATTCAAATTGCCAGTATTTATGACACTGTGCAACATAAAAGATAAAACATAAAAATTTTAGGGACAAAAATAGATTTTCCATCTTCGAAACATTATTCTTATTTAAAATAAAAAATCTAACATCTCTTAACATTCTTCTGTTACCAATTTATTCCATCTCCCCTTCTGCTCTGTATGATCTCTGACACAATGGAAGTTGTTGTTAAGGATTTGCTTCCTTGTAAGATACAGTAATTTTACATAAATTAAAAATATATTTTAAAAAATGACAATTTATTAAGGTGAGTTCATTTGTACCTAGTACTTATTTATTTATAGTGATTTAGTTTATAATAATTTCTGTTTATATTCAAATTAGACTCCTGAAGAAAAGGAAAGGTGCTCCTCAAAATGTTGAGAGAAGAAAAATGTTTAAAAATTAACAGAACCCTTTAATAGAATTTCAACCTACATTTTGTTTTTTATTAACTTTTTGGTTTTCAATTTATATATATATATATATATATATATATATATATATATATATATATATATATATATATATAGGATAATTGTGTGAAGGTTGGTACAAGGTAAACCTTGAATCTAATCTGATTCCAAGGTATGTGACTTTATTTTGTTCATGCATTTGGAGTTTCTTTATTGCAATTTTTTGCGCTTTTTTTTTCGTTTAAAATCAATGTCATCGGCGTGGATGAATTCACAGACCCTTCTCTTGTCAACTGTTATGGTCGTTAGGGTGGTGAGATTGGGCGTCGTCTTACGCGTCAGGACCTCTACATTGAAGTTTCTCTCACCAGCGGGCCACCACCACAGACGGAACAAGCTCTTAACTCCGGACATGATTGATTGTGTATCCCACATGAAGGATAAATGTTTGTAAGCAGGAGAAAAGATAGGAGAAAGAGGAAGAAGGCAAAATCGCTCGTGACCCGTTTGTTTGGCTTCCGCTCCATTTTTCGGCTGGTGTTGATAGTAGACCCCGGAAAACTACCGATCAGAGCAGCCGCTGCTAGAATTCCCCTCCAAACAGGCGCTGAATTTGACTTAGCTGTGAAGTTAGTGCCGAAAATCCTGCCACCGTGGGTCTTCTGTTGCCCTGTCACCGAGGGGACGTAGGACTTCCCGGTCAGATGCACCGCAGTGACATCGAGTGCCCTGAGCCACCTAAGCCCATAAGTCTTTAACGAGATAGCAAATATTAGTTGAAAAAAATTACAATTTTATAATATGAATGTTTCATATCATTTACACATAAAACTGTAAAGTAATGTTGTTGTACTTGCTTGAAAATACGCCTATTATTTGTAAATGTGTACACGCCTTAGTTCATATCAGATCGAAATACGAGAATGCCGTGAAACGGCACATTGGCGGTATTAGCATTCGAATTAGTTTTCGCATCTCATGCGCTACGATTGGTAATGATGTTTTTAAAGCAATGGCTGAGATATGTTAATACGAACAGAAATTGCGGTATTATAATATTACTGTCCGTTACTAATACGAGAGAGCACATGATGTTATAGCATCACTAGTTTACATAAAATTAATGCATTCTACCGCATTATTAAAAATTCATTTCCTTGCACATCTTGGCCTGACCAGACCTGCATTGTTCTTCCCCGACTCGCATTGCCTCATCCTGCATTGTCCCACCCTTCCAGCTCATCTTGACCCTCCTCACCCAGCCCGCATTGCATTTCCTGATACTGCCCGGCGCCGTTTGATACGATTGTCGCTGCTATGCGCTGTAAGGAAATGTAATATTGCATACTTCCGGAAAGCTTACAGTAACAGTTTTGGCCGACAGTTATTCAAAGCGTATTTGAACAAGTAACGACGGATAGAACTACCGACGGGCTGAAGGACCGACGGGCTAAAGGATCGACGGGCTGAAGGGCCGACGGGCAGAAGGACCGACGGGCTGAAGGACCGACCGGTAGAAGGAATTAATATATAACAATGATTACCACGTCTAAATTATCATCTTTTTAAGATAGGAAAATATAGTTCATGACCTGATTGTATTAATTACTTACATTCGCCCTATTGCCTACTTATTCCTTTCATTAATTTTAATACTCGTATTTTCCTCAGTAGTCAAATATTTGTATTTTTTTTTAGAATTAAAAGGCAGAAACAAGTCAGAATTACAAGTCATTAACAGTCAGGAGCAGGTAAAAAACCAGTTTCAGTTCATTGCACCAAAGAAAAATAAATTGTTTAAAAAAAGTATTAATATAAAAATTACATAGGAGTCTAATTGAGCCTAAAAGTAAGCTTATTACTACGCTGTGTCCTAGTATCTACAAGGGCATATGCAATCCATAAACTATCATATTTATTTAAACGAGAGTAATACAATGGTTAATGGTACATTCGCGTTACTTGACAAATAAAATCTTCAGAAAATGTGCTTAAATCGTCTAAATTCTCTTCATTCCTTAATATTCGATTGTTAAGAATACCGTTTAGTAGTATTGCAGAAGGAGTTTCCATAACATGGAACTAGATTTTCTTAGAATTGATAACTTTCTCATACTGAAAGAAAAATATTGTACTGAACACTATGCTTTAAAGCATTATCATTACTTACAGTTTTTGAGTTATTATGTAACTAACATCTATTAGTGATAGATACATAAAAAATGTTATGTCATGATGAAAAGATATCAATCGTTATTTTTATACAATTCACCCTGAACTTTACTTTTGATTTTGATTTATTACTTTTTATTATGGTATAAATACTATATTGAATAGTGTATGGTTTTTTTTTCATAATTTATTTATTGAGTGATTGGAATTACACAGATCAGTAGTAATTACTCTCTCATGTGCATTTTCTGGCTTACATTGATACTTATGCTAAACTTAATACTAAAAACTTAAAACTAAACTACCTTACTATAGGTGTAGGAAACTACAAGAGCCCCTACTGTGAACAATTTGAAGAGAAAATGTTCAGGAACGCTTCGGCAGGAAATCTATTTTTAATTCTAGTAGGGAAGTCAATTATGGTGGCCAGGTTGTAGTGGACGGCTCGTTAATTGTATTTAGGTTGGAGTAAAAATTATTGGAAAGATGGGCAATATGTTTGATGATCGGTGATATATTCAGTTCTTTATGAAGTTGGGCGTTAGAGATGAACCATGGGGCATGTGTTGCTAATCTGAGGAATCTATTTTGTACAATTTGGAGTTTATTTATGTTGGAAATAGATGCATTGGTCCAGATGGGGCATGCGTAGAGCATTAGTGGTCTGACTATTGCTTTATAAATTGTAATGGCATTTGTTAGGGATACCCGGCTTTTGGAGTTGATAAGGCATTTTAGTTGAGCTATTTTTATTTTTGCTTGTTGTTGTTTTAGTGTTATGTGTGTTTTCCAGTTGAGTCTTGTGTCGAAATTCATCCCGAGGTATTTTACTGGTTGGTTTTCTGGTGTCCATGGAATTGTGTGTTTATTAATGTGTAATGGTGGTGGGTGAGAAAATGGTCTTAGTGAGAATATTTTGGCAGTTGATTTAGTTGGTTGAGTTTGATTTTCCACAATGTTGACCACTGGTCTATTTCATTTAAGTGATTTTGTATCCTATCGGTAATGGTCTTAAGTGAGTGGCTGGATTTGTAGATTGCGGTATCGTCGGCGAATTGTGCTAATTGGGTGTGTATTGTAGTGGGTATGTCAGCTGTATATATGTTGAATAGTGTGGGTGAGAGTGGTGAACCTTGTGGAAGGCCTGCTATTATTTTTCGGGGGTTGGAGATGTGATTTTCTACGGACACTGTAAAGGATCTATCAGTTAGAAAACTTTTGATGACATTTACTAAATAGATTGGTGTTCCCATTGTTCGGAGCTTGTATAATAGTCCTTCGTGCCATACTCGATCAAACGCCTGTGAAATGTCAAGAAATGAAACTATTGTGTGATGTTTGTTTTGAAATGCTGTGTGGATATTTTCTGAGAGTCTGAGTAGTTGGTGTGCAGTTGATACATGACTTATAAAGCCAAACTGGTGTAATGGTATAATTTGGGTCGATTGGAGGTAGCTATTTAACCTTTTTAGAATTAGTTTCGAGAATTTTTGAAAGTGTGTTTAGTAAACTTATCGGTCTGTAGTTTTCAACACTGCTATGATTTTTATATGGTTTTGGAATGGGTATTATGATTGAGTTTTTCCATACCATAGGGTAATATCCAATTCTTATTATTGAGTTTAGATGTTGTTTATATAGGCTATAGTTGAGGTTGGCAGGTTTTTTAGGATCTTATTAGTGATTTTATCATGACCAGGGCTTTTTGTGTGGAAGTTTTTTAATTATGTTTTCACTTCATTTGGGGATATGAATTTTATCCTCTGTGGTACATCATAGTTCGGGGCTGAAACTGTTTGTAATATCATCGCATGATCGGAATGAGTTGGTGTGTTGTTGAGCGTGAATGTTGTTTCAAAATGATTGGCCAATGCTTCGGCTTTGTCAAAAGGGGCGAATTTTTTCCCCATCCGGGTATTTAGAGGTGGGATGCTATTTTTTCTTTTTAGGATTTTTTAGTGAACTGCCAGAGAGAATTTTGGTTTGCTTAATGATTTTATTAGTTTGTTGTACGTTGAGCTATGAAAGTCGTTTATTGCTTTTTTTGTTATTGAATTTAAAAGGTTCAATTCTTTCTTTAAGTGTGGGTTTCTGAGTTTGGTCCATAACCTTCTGGTTCTGTTTCGAGTGTTGATTATTGTTAGAATTTTTCTGGCAGTAATTTGTTAAGCGTTCTGTGAGTGATGTGGGGTCTATTGGGTTGTAAATATTTAATAGTGTTGGTAATTATATCGTGTAAGTATGAAATTTCCCTTTCTATTTCTAATGGGGTGTTAAGATTTTTGAAATTGGGGGTTTTATTTGTTATTATTTTCCTGAATTCCTTCCAGTTTATGTTGTTCGTGTTTAATGTGTGGGTAGGTGGGGGTGGGGTGGGGCGGGGTATGTGTAGAGATGATGATTGGTAAGTGGTCGGAATCCAGTTCAAATAGTGGTGTTGAGTAGTATGTGGTTTGTGTATTCGTAATTGCGATATCCAAAATGTCTGGATGTTTGTTCGTGTCGTATGGATAATATGTTGGTTCTGGTGGGATTAATGTTTTTAAATTTAGGTCAGTTATTAGTTTTAATAAGTGTCTGCCGGCATTGTTTGTAATTCTACAGCCCCAACTGATGTTTTTTGCGTTTAAATCTCCAATGAGAATAGTGGGGGTGTTCAGTTGAAATAAAGATTCTATGTTTGTGACTTCTATTTTTATGTGTGGTGATTTGTATGCTGCTATTACTGTTATAAGTCTATTATTTAATGGGAATTTGATTGCTGTTGTTTCTAAACCAGGCGTATTAGGGAGGTTCACTTGTATATATGGGAGAGATTTTTCGATTAGTATTAAGACTCCTCCTCCATTACTGTTAGGTCTGTCAGTTCTGATTGAATTATAACCTGGTATGTTGAATACTTTGTTGATTTTCAAATGGGTTTCGGTTATGCAGGATATTTTGATTTGTTTAGCTTTTAGGAAATAGTTAAGTTCGTTTTTTTATTGGTTATGCCATTTGCATTCCAGTTTAGTAGATTTATATTGCTAAGGCGTTGTACTGCTATTGTTATTATTAAAATACGCTGTGAATGAATTTTGTATGTTGCTTATGATTGATGGAATAATAGTATTTATTATATTGATTATATAGGCTGTGATTGAATTAATTAGTGAGTGCATAAATGAATTATTACTTTGATTAGGAATATGATGAGTTGATTGCCCGGGGTTATGATTGAAATGGGTGTTTGGATTTGCTCTAGGCGATTGTTCATATAAGTGAAGTTTGGAATTTGATTGTTTGATTGAGAGTTGGAAGTTGTCGGTAGAGAATCAGGGTGCAGGAGGCCTGGCATCGTTTGATTTAGTTTTGAGATTCCTTGCATGTGCATTTGTGGGGGATTCTATAAGTTTCTTGTAGAAGGGACATTCCTCAGTTCGAGTATCTCCGCGGTGGGGGCCCTTGCAGTTCTTACAAATCAGTACTTGTTCCCGCTGGGGACAATTTACTGAATAGTGATTTTCAGCACAGTAAATACACGCGATTGTGTGGTTACAGTTATTTTTAGTGTGTCCAAAGTCCAGGCAGCGCAGACATTGAACAGGGCCTTTGTTTATTCGTCTTTGTTCAGGTTTAACACTCAAATTACAAATTTGTTTAATTTGAAGCACTGATTCAATACTGTGTCTGCCGTCAAATTCCGCGGCAACAACAGGTATGGGGAAGTTGTTTTTATACAGTCGTGTGACACTAATTAATGATGAACACTTTTCCTTCAAGTCTTCGTATATTTCTTCTTGGGTTATTGATGTATGTAGGTTTTTAAACACTATAGAAAACTTCTTGTTAGCGGGGTCCTTATACGTGTGAAATCTCCTATTGGTATTGATTAATTTTTTTTTGGGTTATTGATGTATTAGTTACTTTAGATTTTATTTCCGGTTGAATTCAGAAATGCTTTCTATATCGTTAACATAGATAGGAGGAATTTTGACATTTTCGTTTTCTTGATTCGAAGTGTCGTTAATGTAGGTGAACCTTGGTTCATTAATTAGTTCCTCTAGTGGTGCGTATCTGTTTCCAGTCGGCACTGAATAGACATAGTCTGTGTTATTTGTTGATTTTTTGTTCGGTAATGATTCATCACTGGTATCGTTAAAACTTCTTTTACCACTGTTGTTTGTGGGTTTTGCATTGCTGCTACAGTTACCGGAGGGCACTCGGGCATTTTGGCCAAGGGCGAGGCCGCTGTCTAAGTCATGGTTACTAACCTCGGGTATGCCATTACCGGCATTGCTTACGAGTGGTGTTTCAGCTCCCTGTTGATAGCCTCCGCTTGCCACGATATGGCCGGACGCAGTAAGCTGCTGGTCACGGATTCTTTGCTGTTCTTCCGATTCTAGATGGTCCTCTTCATGAGACTGCGTTGGGCTGGGGGATGTGTCCATGGCGTTCGTGCCGTACACAGCCGCCATGGCCTCGGCGATGCACTGGCCGAAGCCAGGGCTGGGCGGCGCTGCACTGCCACTAATTATTAGATAAAGTAGGTATGCTTTGTGCGGCGCACTGTACACAACACTTCACACTGGCACTAATGCTTTAGAACTGTAAATTGAACAGACTTGTCGAAAAAGTATTTCACTTTCGCTGATGCTGAGCAGAGCGGAGCGCGATGTGTACCCTACCGCTGCTCGGAGCGAACTGTTAGTGTATGGTATAAATAGTGTATATGTCTTATGTAAATAACGTTCATCTTTGTCAATAAACTCATTTAAACGTCTGTTAATTGAGAGGTCGTCGTTTTTGTTGACTAACAATATAATAAAATCTCTTTAGACGATTGCCAAATGAAAGAGCACTAAAAATTGACCGACCACAATCAACCACCAGCTGAGTGAATCATCCCAAGCACTCGCATGAATTCACAACCTATCGCGGTGACCCTCTGGCGAAGTGGTGCTTGTGATCTCGCGAGATGAACAGTTGACGACAAACAAGGGCGATCGGCGGCGTGAAGGGGCGGCGCCGTCCCCATGAATAACGATGGCCACGCGGCGCGCGCGTGCGTTTGAAGCGTCGCGTCCGCGCCAGCCTCGCCGGAGGCGGGGGGTGGCGTCTGGCGCGAGGGCGTCGCGACAGCGACGCGCGGCAGCCTGCGACTCACGAGGATTTCGCCCCACTGCGCCCCGCCCTACCGGCCGCGCCCTGCCCGCCGCGCCCTGCCGCCTTCCCAAGTGATAAACAAATCTTCAGAGTTTCTATATGGGATCGAGAGACATTGGCGCTAATTTCAAAAACTGGGCTGTAGAATGTCACTTATCAGTGGCATTTTCTTTGGGTGAGCTAATCGTGTGTCAACGCCCAGGGAAATAAAAAAAATCATTTATTCCTTTGAATTTATTTAGATTTTTTCATGTGTTCAGTCTTCCGTGCGATCGGCGTCATAGATCGGCATCAGCGCGTCCATGCAATGCAGGTAGTTCGCGAGCGCTGCTCAGACCGTTGGCGAATACCTCCAACGTCTTCAAGTTGGATCGGGAGGCGGCAGCGCATGCGCGCAACGTCTCCCCACTCAAGGACAAAGCGTGCCAAGGCGTTGGATTTTATTTAACGGCCTGCTGGAGAGCGAGCGTCTGTGATCGTAATATTCTCCGCTGCGCGTTAAAACCTTTAGCGATCTTTTATATTAAATACATTAATTAATATCGGAAGATTTACATCGTTCAGTACAATTACTTTACAGATGTATTTTCAGACTGGAAGTTTGGGGGAAATATCCTGTTCTTAAAATTGAATTAATAATATTGTTTAGGAAGGCTAAGGCTGACGGAGGGAGATTTTTTTAAGATTATTGAACTGATTTTATCGTGTCCGGCGGCTTTCTTATTTGGAAGTTTCTGAATTAGAGTTTTTATTTCGCGTGGAGAAATGTATTTTATTCTGTAGTTTATATTAAAGATGAGGGAAGAGGCTATTTGTAGGATTTCGTGGTGTTTAGTGTGAAAATGTGAATTATTGGGCGTAAACGTATTTTGGAAATGTTCTGCCAATGCTTCTGCTTTGGCGCTAGAAGAGTGTATTTTGCCTGTGTTTGTTGATAGAGGTGGAATTGAATTATTTTTTCAGATTTTTTTTGTAAATTGCCATAGAGTAGAGATTGTAATAAGGTTGAGTATTGCTGCTGTCTGTAAGTGTACAAGACGTGTTTGCAAGTGTTATTTAAATGATTGTATTCTTTTTTGATTGATGGTATTCTTAATGAGTCCCAGTCTTGGTTTTATTTTTTAATTTTATTTAGGTTTTAAATGAGGGGATTGAGAGGTTGATATTTCTGTTAAATGTTTTCCACTTTATATTAAGTGAGTTTAGGGATGTCGAAGAGGGGGAAGTTGGAGGGGGAGCGGGGAGACGGGTAGAGATAATGACTGGGATGTGATCAGAATACAATTCATGGTACGTAAGCAACTTTAATTGAGAGCTGAAATTTGTGAGTGCTATGTCGAGGATGTCTGGATATTTCTGGGAATCGAAGGGATAGTATGTGGGATCTGGGGGAGCTATAATAAAGAAGAGTATTTGATGTTGTAAGTTACGTAAGAGGTCTGCCGGGTTGGTGATTCGGCATCCCCATGAGTGGTGCTTAGCATTGAGTTCTCCTATGATGATTGTTGGGGTGGGTAATTGCAACAATGTAGATAAATTGTTATTGTTTATTTTAATTTTGGGAGGTTTCTATGCTGTTATTATGTTGAGATCACTGTCATTATTTAATGGACTTTTAATTGCTATAGTTTTGAGGCCGGGGGTGGGTGGTGGGATGAACTGATAGTGTGGAACGTTTTGTTTAATTAAGATTAGGATTCCTCCCCCTTGATCATTTTCTCTGTCAGATATGTAAATTTTGAAACCTGGGATTGAAAAGTTCATTGAACTATTGAGATGAGTTTCTGTTATGCAAGCTATATCAACTGATTTTTTTGGATGAAATGGATTAGTCCATGTTTTTTGTTTGAGATACTGTTTGAGTTCCAATTGAGAATGATAAAGTTTTTAAGGGGATGGTTGGCCGTAATTGTTGCTTAAGTACGAGGTTATCGAGTTCTGTATGCTTTGTATTATGGTTGGAATTATTGAAGATATAATACTTGACATGTAGTTAGTGATTGAGTGGATTATATTCTGTAGAGTTGGTGTGAAGGTGTTATTGTTGTCCTTAGGGAGATTGTTGTTGGTTGAATTAAATGTTTGTTTTGTGGTAGTGTTAGGATGGGTTGATTGTGTATGGTTGGTGTTATTTGATACTCTTAGGCAAAATATTTTGTCTTTTTTCAATTCGCTTACTATATGAGCATACATGAGATCGAAGGTCTCCCCTATGTGCACCATTACAGAGTTTACATTTTAGATTATTATTGTTTTTGGTAGGGCATTGCGCAGTGAAGTGTTTTCCAGCACAAAACACGCACGACATTATGTAATTGCAATAGTTATGAGTATGACCAAAATCTAAGCATCTCATGCATTGAATTTGACCTTTTTATTTTCTCTGGTTTAACTATTGAGTTGCACACGTTATTGATTTGGAGGACTGATTCTATTTTGTCTTTTCCATTAAAATCTATTGCGACCACTGGAATTGGTACATTTTTTCATTAATCTGGTTACTTTGATGACTGATTGAAGCAGGTATTTTATGTCTGCTAATATTTTTTCTTCGGTGATTGTTGGGTGTATATTTTTTTTATCACTATTGAAAATTTTTTACAAGAGGGATCATTGTAGGTATTGTAACCGCTTGTCATCGGCTACACTCATGACAAAAGAAATATTGAAGTGACAATACCCGACATCTTGCCCTACAAATAGTTCCTAGAGTAGCGAAGAGATGGCGTTACCTAGAAACAAATTTCTGAACGTACTTTCGCCCTAGCCAATCAGAACTTTTGTAGAAAGGCGAATGTGGCATGAGGCTTGACTCGGACGAGATTGTCTTTCTTTCCGGATCGAGACGCTGAAGTGATTAGATGGGTACTATTCCACCACACAACCGACGAGGGACACGTGGAAAATACCAGAAATGAAGCTTTATTAAAAGGTAATTGTCTAAGTATTTTTCATGGGATTAATCACTGTGATATGTCAAGATGACGTAAAATTCGATAGGAATATTAAACAAGTAATGCAACGAATGTAAGAATAACAGTGGTAGTGGACTAAAATGAATTTATAAAACCACGTTGCTACATTCTCGTTGCTGGAATATAGAAGAGATTTTTTGTAACATAGGACGTGTTTCTGTTTCTTTGTTACAGCTTTTCAGTTTTAGTTTTGAGCAGTTACTTATTCTACGTTTATTCTATTTCATTTTTATTTATGGATTTCATTTCGAAAATTCTATTGAGAATTTTGATAATTCCGAAAAGCATAGTTTATTCAACAACTGGCTCAATTTTCACTAAAACAAAGTTATAATTTGGAGTTTTGACTCGCATTCTAACGCGACCATCACCTTCGTGTAAGCTGTGGTTTAACTGGGCTGTACAACGAGGAGAAGGCGTACAGAAATACCTGATTCCATCGCGGTAGGCAGCGCACGAACCGTCGCAGGACAACGACGACCTTGGGCGTGAACGTCGCTCGACAGCCGTCTACTTCAGCGCGGACCAGCTTGGAGAATCTCGCCGGTCGTGAGTTACAGAAAGCAGAAAGAATATTTACTAAATTGCAGCTTGAAAACTTTCAAGATAGAATTATGATTGCACAAATTAAAACGTTGTAATATGAGCTTCCTCAGTAACAGACATTGATCGGACAAGTTTTACTAAATATTAGTCTGATAACCAGTAAATTTATTTTTGCAGTCGTAAGAGAAATCAGATCTAAATAATTTTATGTTTATTGATAAAAGTCGTCCTTGTGTATAATTCTTTATCTAAATTCATACATAATTGACTTGATGTTATTTGAAATCATTTAAGAGGAATTGTCTATGTAAAAGGTTTTGAACATGAATGAAAGCTGTTAAATTGTTTCTGGTAAAACGTTATTTCATGAACAGTCAAGAGACTTTGAAAACAGAATTTGCACTGCGAGGTCACGCAGAAGCTGAATATTAGTGTAAATATTGAGCGTAGTATTATGTAAGATTGAAAAGGTATTAGTGAATTTTGGTATATTGTTTGTATGATTTTTTTACAGGATGGTTATTTAAATTGTGAATTGTGGTTTCATTAAGAGATAATTTGTTTTGAGAAGTGTACATATGTATTTACTGTTTGTTTCGTGTAAATGTAGATCAGAGTCACTATTATTCTACAGAAACTGCAGTTTAGGTAGGGAGTTAGCTACATTTTGTAATCAAAGGAAAAGTAATCACGTAGGAGAATATGTGAACGTGAGTGTGAAGGATCATTGGAAAGAATATATGTTACTTGTTCTTTAAAACTATGAAATTGTGTTTGTTTGTTAAATTAATATTAGTTAGCAAAGACGAACCCACCACCGATAGGGAATTATCCATAATTTGAGGTCTTCCCAGGTTTGTGTGACGGTGTAATCACACGTCACAAAACAAGTAAATAACAGATTTACTTCTGTAATTCGGCGTACTACGAAATAGTTAGGTAGATACGTGACGGTTACAGTATGAAATTGTTTGTTAGTTTCAATAAAATACTTCACAGCACTACGGAAATCTTGTACGGTCCGGAATAGAATTTTAATTTTGTTGGTCTTGAATTCTGTTGTAAAGTTATTGGATATTTTATTTTTAATTCCACAAATAAGTTCGGCGTGACTACTTGTGTCGGTAACAAAAATTGGTGGAATTTTCTTCGGTTCGGGTGGTTCTTCAGGCAATTGTTCGATGAGAAAGCTAAATCTATTGGAAACTATTACGTTATACTGTTTCTGTAGGTCTGCGTTACTATGATGATGGGTGTTACCTTGCGTTGCCGCGCGTTTGCTGTCACCTTCATCGCAGGTCTCTATCGATCTTTTACCGGATAGAGTCCCGGCGGCCGCTTGGTTGAAGGTTGGTAGGACGCCTGATGATGGAGCCGGGGGGCTAATGTCCATCGGTGACGTTGTGGGGGGGCGTGTAATTCCCGCCCGTTTGGAAGTTGCTCGAGTGACCTGCTGAGTAAGATTCCATATTGCTGGGGCAAGGCTGATGATGGTGCTTCACCGTTCAATGTGGTTAGGACGGCACTGATTAACTCCCGTGTGATGGCATTGTTTTTGTTGCTCATGAATGAGAGTAACGAGCGATTGATGGATGCACTGCACTCACTAAAGTAACTTCGGTGCGCAGATTGTGTAGCACTTTGAACAGTTTTGATACAATTTATACTTCACTGGACGGACAAAACACTAAACAAATACTGAAGTCAGACCGAGACTGGTCGGCCTTACTCGGCACGGAACGATAGTAGCTGCTGATAACGGAGCGACTGCTCTGGCCCGCAGCTGCAGCGATAATTAGCCTTTAGCGATACTCACGAAATTAGTGTTATTTTTGATAAGAATAGTGAAAAAGTGGAACAATCGTTTTAAATAATTGCTTTCCTTTCGTATGAAGGAAAGAAACAAGTAATTTAGTGATGGGCAGTCGTGTCCTAACCTAATAATATTTGAGAATTCGTTATTTAAACGAGAACTGAAGAATAGGAAAATGGGCAAGCATGTCTTCTTAAATACTATAAAATGTTTTATTCTAATTTTTGCAAAAGAAGACACGTCCTCATTGTTATTATTTTGCGACTATCTTTCCCTCATTCTTCCAACATTATAACTTTAAATAAATAAGGATTTTGTTTACATAATTCAATTTTATTCTAAATGTGTAAGCGAAAAGAGTAGTGTGGGGGTTAACGCTTTCCTTCACTGCGAACGCCCTGGGTCCAGAATGAGGAGACGCCAGTAACACATGTTATACATTCTGCACCCCCATTAAAATTTCTTTCCCGACAACCCTCCCGATGAACAAGGTGAGCGTTTCCACCAAGACATCAGGACAAAGACGCAACGCTACCAGGGTTTCTGGAATGACTCCATAATGTCAGATTTCTGCTCGATATTATAGAGATGATTCTGAAACAGTTTACATGGGAAGTGGAAGTTCATCACATTTATCAGTAAGCTTTACTAAAACCATGTATAAGGGTGTTGATATTTAGTGTAATAAATGGATTCGCATTGTAGAATATTTGTGGGTGATTTGTGGGAAATCTGAATGCAAAATAATACGTCGTAAAAACCGATTTAGAAAAATATATTTATATTTCTAATGATTAGAAAATGTTTCCTTTTTTAGATTATATTTTTATAGGGGGAGAGATAAGCATACAAAGTTTGAGCGTAGAAATTTTGTTTGTAATAATAAAAGAATATTTTTGTAATAAGTCGTCTTCACTGATGGAATTTCTCTCAAATAGACGTAGTGTCTGTCTTAATTTTCTCGTGTGTTAATTTTCTTTTGAAGTAATCAAGAAGGAAGCATACTCATTTTTTTGTCTGTCCGTTGAACTGCCATTGCCCATTCCGTTGCCACGTGGTAATGTGTTATTGCCACAAAATTTGAGTCAATAACACAATATGACTACTCACAAGTGAAACTGAAAAATTCATCACCATAAAAATTATATTTTACTACAAAATAAAATGATATTTACATCAATATACACAACATTTGTTCCATGACTTACAATCTATACTAATAAATGTAAATTCAACGACATGTAATCGACATCGATTCCACAAAAACCAGTGTATGAATAGATACGAAATATTTACAGGCTCTTCTTCAGGATTTGACGCAGTGTCCTTGCAACATATGGTAAAGATTAATACCACTCAAATACGGAAAATAAATAATTTAAATAATATGCTGGATAGCTGCACCACAGTCGTTATTTTTCGCTTGTCGCTAAGAGACGGGTTCCTGATATATTCCGCCAGAGGCCAGCAGCGGTGCGGTAGAATCACGGAGTAAGCATAGGGGGATGGCCGTGTGACCGATCTCCATGAAAGTTGGCACATCTATGTGTTTTCATGGATTTTTATGCTGTTCATTTTTTGTAACTTCACTAGAAGGCGCTGTCGCTTAAGATGGCGCTTCAGTTAAATGCAATTCTCAATCATGAGAACCCAGCTTCATTATTGCTGGGCGTTGCCGTGTTGCATTATTGCCGTGTGACGCGGGGCGAGGCCAAGGACGCCAAGAGGAACCATCAATGCAAGATGGAGAGAGAAGGGAGGGAAAGAGATAGAGGGAAAGAGAGAGGGGAAAAGAGAAAGAAGGGAGGGAAATAGAGAAAAAAGAGAGGATGGAAAAATAGGAAAAGAGAAGGGAAAGAGGGAGAAAAAAGGGAGAGGAAAGAGATAGAAAGCAAAAAAATAAAGGAAAGGAAAGGGAAAAGTAGATGACAAAAGGGAGAAGGCAACGAAAAAGAACAAAGATTAGGAGAAGGGGGAAAGTGGAAAAAGAGAGGAGGGAATAGAAAGAATGGGAAAAGAGAAAGAAGGGGGAAGAGTAAAGGGAAAAGAGAAAAAAGAAAAAAGGGGGGGGAAAAAAGGGCGGAAAAGAGGGAGGGAAAAGCGAGGAGGAAAGAGATGGGAAAAGACTGACAAATAATGAGGGAAAAAGAGAGTGAAGGAAGAGAGAGCAGGACAACGTCTGCCGGTTTCTGCTAGTAATTTAAAATTGGATTCCAATATGTTAACACACCATTTAGAATATATATTAATACAGTAGATAGAATTCAGTAATCAGATTTATATGCACTAACTGTATTTAACTCTACTTTTCAAAAAATCAAATTATAAAGATTAAAAAACTTAAACTTTGAAATATTCCAAGATTTTAAAAGGTCTGCAAGAACCCGTGATCACCACTAATCTTACTTTACTTTCTACAACTTCAAGGGTTACTGCAGTTACTAATACAATCTGAAGCATTAGAAATCAAAAGCCGAACAAGACTCATTCACTTTTGATATATTATTTCTTCATAAATAGATAATCTAGAAACATTGGAACTGAAGAAATTAATTCAGTAACTGAGTTGTAAATATCTTGTACCATTGACGTCACTCAAATTACAGTATGTTACCTAGTGTTCTAAATGACTGACTAATAAACAATTCAAAAATCTGTTTTATTTACAAGAGCACAAAGAGTTAGCGCGTGGGAAAGATATCCTTATTGATGACACACAAATAAATCGCTTATGAATTTTGAAGTGAAGTATGGCGGAATTGCAGGCTTTTCTCCAGCCTGAGCATCGTCCACAGGGAGGGTTCCCCGCCCCGCCCCCGCCTCCGCCGCGTGCGCCGGCGTCGCCGCGGGGCGGACCGCGGGATCGAGTCCTGCGCCTGATGGCTGCCATCGCTGTAACGAATGGCTCCATTCGTGTAATCTTCGTGTCACTCCCAACGGCGGAGCCGGCCCCGCGCCAGCAGTTATAAGAACAATGCGATCCCCCGATTGCGACGGCGGCGGCGGCTGCAGCGCACGTCGCCGGCTGAATGGGGGGAGGGGGAAGGGTGGGTCGCAGGAGGGGAGCGGCTGAGGCGCGGTGCCCGCGGCACAGCCGCTGACTCTGTAATTGCCCTGCGTGTGTCACGCGCCGCGCCAGGACGAGGGCAATGGGGGAGGTGAGGCAGAGAGGTCGTGGCCTAGTGAACCGCAGCCCCCGAGTCTTACTACCTCCCACCTCCTCTCATTTTCGTCTCTTATCGTTTCTCTGTTCTCTATTGGCTCCGTTTCTGCTCCATCTAGGTCTACTGGCTTAGGTGGCTCAGGGTATCAATTGACGTCACTGCAGTGCCTCTGACCGGTAGATCCTAGAGTTCGAGTTTCGAAGGTGGCAGGATTTTCGATTCTCGCTAAATAAATCGAATTCATTTCTAGCCTGGGGGAGAATTCTAACAGAACGGTTGCTCTGATCGGTTGTTTTCCGTGATCTCTCTGATCAACACTAGGCGAATGACGAAGTACCCTAACAAACGAGCCACGAACCGCGGGCGATCTTCCCTTCCTCTTCCTTGTCATATTCTCACCCTTTACTTACTCTTGCATTTACATGTACTACCCTACAAAATATGCCGGAAGGCCAGTCGTGAGCTTGTTCCGGTTGGGGTGGTGTCTTGGTGTGGGAGATACCTGGTTTAGAGAAACCCCGTTGGCCGACGCGACAGTAGGCCGGCGCCGGATCTCCTCATCCAGCGGAGAAAGATCAGCTCCGCCTCCCGCGATAAAATACACTTACGGAGCTAATAACCTTAGCTTTTGATGCGTCCGGAACCACTAATCAATCAATCAATCGATCGATCGATCGATCTAGTTGTCCTTCCTTGTATGTCCAACAAATGCTTCAAACAAATAGTTTCAGACACAAAACAATCTTTTGAATGAAAAGAGTTTTCATATTTATCCACGCCAACACCGTTTTCATTTGAAATAAGTAAAAAGCAAATTTTATTTTATACGCAGTGAGAATGTAAGAATATTGAACGTTAAAATGTGTGTAATGTTTATTACGTCGTTGCATGATGAGAAGTTAGTTTTATAACATCCTTCTTTGGAAATTCCGGGACATGAACCAAACTTTGCTATAATTGTTTAAATTTACATACTTTTTTACTTTCTCGTATACATACGGAGCAATATACGTAGTATCGAGAAAGTTCGGCGATGTTGCGGAAAATTGATTTCGAGATTTCAACGGAAATACACATTTTGGGGTCCCCTGATACCGAAAAAGTGAAATTTCTTCAAAACGTCCGTCCGACCGTCCGACCGTCCGACCGTCCGTGACCGTCCGACCGTCGACGTCCGACCGTCCGAGACCGTCCGACCGTCCGACGTTCGACCGTCCGACCGTTCCGACCGTCCGACCGTTCGACCGTCGACCGTCTCGAGCCGTCGACCGTTCCGACCGTCGACCGTCCGGATCGTCACGTCGACGTTCCGATCCGTCGACCGTTCGAGTCGACGTCGACCGTCGACGCCGACCTGACCGTCGACTGACCGTCGACCGTCGACCGTTCGACCGTCGATCGTCCGACCGTCGACCGTGCCGTCCGATCGTTCGACCTCGTTCGTTCGACCGTCGTTCGACGTTCGTTCGACGTTCGTCCGACCTTTCCGACCGTTCGTCGTCGTCCGTCCGTCGTCCGTCCGTTCGTCGGTCCGTCGTCGGTCCGTTCGTCGGTCCGTTCGTCGGTCCGTCGTCGGTCCGTCCGTCGGTCGGTCGGTCGGTCGGTCGGTCGGTCGGTCGGTCGGTCGGTCGGTCGGTCGGTCGGTCGGTCGGTCGGTCGGTCGGTCGGTCGGTCGGTCGGTCGGTCGGTCGGTCGGTCGGTCGGTCGGTCGGTCGTCGGTCGGTCGGTCGGTCGGTCGGTCGGTCGGTCGGTCGATCGGTCGGTCGGTCGGTCGGTCGGTCGGTCGGTCGGTCGGTCGGTCGGTCGGTCGGTCGGTCGGGTCGGTCGGTCGGTCGGTCGGTCGGTCGGTCGGTCGGGCCGGTCGGTCGGTCGGTCGGTCGGTCGGTCGGTCGGTCGGTCGGTCGGTCGGTCGGTCGGTCGGTCGGTCGGTCGGTCGGTCGGTCGGTCGGTCGGTCGGTCGGTCGGTCGTCGGTCGGTCGGTCGGTCGGTCGGTCGGTCGGTCGGTCGGTCGGTCGGTCGGTCGGTCGGTCGGTCGGTCGGTCGGTCGGTCGGTCGGTCGGTCGGTCGGTCGGTCGGTCGGTCGGTCGGTCGGTCGGTCGGTCGGTCGGTCGGTCGGTCGGTCGGTCGGTCGGTCGGTCGGTCGGTCGGTCGGTCGGTCGGTCGCGGTCGGTCAGTACCTGTGTGTCTGTCCATCCGGCTCTAGTTGAAGCTTTGTAATTTTGAAAAACATTCTTTAACATTTGGGGGAACTTTACATGAAGCCCCTTGAACAGTTTCAAAATTTTCGCAAAAACGTCTCCAGATTCTTTCTTTAAATTTCTTGTAAGAATAGAGTATAATGCACTTGTAAAGTTGGGTAGGTCTGATTTTCACGTTAACTCTGATTTTCGAAAATTACCAAAATTTGATTTTTTCACGTCTTACAACTACAATTGAAGACAGAGATCTTACTTTAAATGAAATTTGTTGTCGGTAAATAGTTCTTTAATAAAGGTTTTGTAGTTTTTTCGAAAACTCAACGTCTGCGTTACAACCGAAGAAGCTTCTTCTTCCCTTTAAACCACCGGCGATCGTGGGAGCGGTGCCTTTGTAAGTGCGTCATGTTTCTCCTACGATTTCCGCGTGGTTTTGTGGGTCCGACCCTACGACTGCTCGCCCCCACAGGGCAGTGCGGCGTGGTGCGGCCGGCCCGGCCCGCGGTCTTGCGTCCAGCGGGTTGCGTCGCTGTCCGTGTCAGGCGCAGACCTCCACGCTTTCGCCACCCCGTGGCCGCGGTGACAAATTAACCATGAGCGTTTTCTGCGGCGCTCCTGCTTGTAGGCTAAAAGATGCGGCTGCAGTGGCGTCATACGTGCGTTCTGGTGGTTCTCTTGACGTCATAGTAAGGGCGGACATAGACAATAGATGTATCATTTTCCTCATAACTTCGTATCATGTTACGTAACACGAGACGCTGTGGGTAGGTGGGCTGAAAAGAGGAATTACAATACAACTTGTTACGAGCATTTTTTATAGCTACGTGCGCATTACACTTTATTCACATTGCATCGTTACTGCGTTTGCAAACGAAAAATTACATAAGGGTAAATAAATATAATAAACTTAAATTTTATATTTACGAAAGGATGACTATAGATGTTTTGAACTTTGCTATTTACTTTTACTGTTGATGGAACTACCTGAAAGTCTCGTGCCTGTTATTGACTTCAATAGTAATTGCCTCTTATGAAATTCCTATAGATATTTTCCTTGATATAGAAAGTCCCATCAGTGAGAATTGTGAACCTTGCATTGAACACATCTGTTATCACAAATACGTTCCATTTGAAACGTGACACCGACCTGTCACAATCTTGTGCACGAATTACAGTAAAATAGGAGCCGTGACTCGACACGCGTTACGGAATGAAACGGTTTAGCGTAGTTCCTAAACAGAACAACGTATCATTGCTTTGTCTGTTATCCATTATAAATAATTTACTTATGATATTTGAAGGAAAAATATACCCTAATTTGACTTTAATTTTAGGGGAAATATTAAAAAAAGTCACAATTGTTGCATGACCATGTCGGAATTAAAGAATAAGAGTATACTAAAATTGGAAAAAAACTGTACTATTTATCGTTAATGAAGTATATATATTGTAGGATAAATGCGTATCAACGCGGTTATCAGAATTCCCTCAGTAATTCGTAGCCGCACAAAACTGATGGTTACAATAACATCTTACAATTTCTCAAATATGTGCACTGTGTCTCCGAGTTTTGAGCAAAGAAAACAGTCTTTCTTCGTAAATCTAATACGAAATTGAGCAAGAGATCTTAAGTAATTTTCCTGTATTTGACTGGGTATAAATAGGACGGAACGTAAATGTGTGTTAATGCGTTTTTAGAATGCTGATGTTATAATTGGTAGCGAAAAAAAACCTGGAAATATTTTCCTGAAAGTGTCGTTGAATATTAATGTAACAACAATTGGAGCTCCGCGTTCTGTGAACAAAAGCCATTCACCGCTCGTAGTCCTACACGGCGAATACTCGCAATAAGACTGAGAAGCCATTTGCCGCGCGCGCCGCTCTTTTATTCTCGAAGCCTCCGCCCGAGCGGCGGCCAGCCATCGCAACGGTTGCCGTCGGATGCCGTCGGATGCCGTCGGATGCCGTCGGATGCCGTCGGATGCCGTCGGATGCCGTCGGATGCCGTCGGATGCCGTCGGATGCCGTCGGATGCCGTCGGATGCCGTCGGATGCCGTCGGATGCCGTCGGATGCCGTCGGATGCCGTCGGATGCCGTCGGATGCCGTCGGATGCCGTCGGATGCCGTCGGTTGCCATCGGATACCGTCGGTCGCCGCCGGTCACCGCCGCCGGTCACCGCCGCCGGTCGCCGCCGCCGCCGGTCGCCAAATTACCAAATAAAATTAGCAGTGAGAAACTAGCGTTGAAGCCATGTAGTACCAAGGGAAATTAGCATCTGGAAAGATCGTGTGAACTTAGTACACCTTTATATATCAGTAAGAGATATTACAATATTTTACGTAACTACTTTGATTTTCTTTTGCAAATATGAATCGGTATGTTTATCTATGTTGGAGGATTATTTTTACGTTCCCGAATCTCTGTTCCGAATTGCGGATTGCATTGAGCCAAAGTAGCCTTACTTTACCTTTGTGGAGTTTTTTTTCTAGGGTTTTTATCCAGTCAACAGCCGGTTACCCTTTACGTCCCGATGGGACGCATGTTCGACCAAACACTAAACCAACACACTTTCGGGCTCTTCTGATCTGGGGTCAGCAGAACGCGATGCCCTCCGCGACAACACATACGAAGTCAAGGGACAAACAACCATGCCCAAGGTGGGACTCGAACCCGCGACCCTTCGGACCGAAGCGCTGAGTCGGTACTCGCTCTTAGCCACCTCAGCCATCCAGGTAGGCCATTATGGAATGATTTGGTAAAAAGAAAACGAACATTTATTAGCTTCTAGCAATATGTTAATAAAATTTATATATATATATATATATATATATATATATATATATATATATATATATATTCCAAGTTTCACGTCTGCAGCTTCAGTGGTTTTATCTGCTTTTTGTGTCAGACAGTAAGTTTCTGTTCTTATAAAACGAATCTTTAAAAATGAGATTTCCCTCTCGTAAGTTCAATCCTGCCAAACTCGCAAATGGTGCATCCTAGGTCATAAATCCTGGTTTTGAAGACCTTGTGCCAACGAGTTATGATACTTAGGCCCTAATATTCAAATGATCGAAATAATAGCCAATTAATGGGATAATTGTATTCGAAATATAGGGAACGAATCATGACTGCTAGTAGATCTTGCTGTGTCATGCAATCAAAGCGTCATAACATAGAGAAACTGTTAGAATACATTAGTTGGAAGCCGAGTACAGTCGGATGAGGGGTGTAAAATCCAAAGTCGTTCCGATCATCGGAGCTCTGGAATTAGTTTCTCAAAATGTATGTAAAAACTTCTGCAATCTCCCAGGTCTTCAAAAATCTGGGCAGGAAGACATCGTTTTATTGGGAACAACTTTTATTTTGCGGTAGAGTTTGCAGGGGCCTCATAGTCACTGGATCTATTCTTTCCTTTATTATTAGTTGTAACACTAGTTTCGTTTAAATATAAAATCTACTACTCATTTTAAGTCGTGAATTTAGAGAATAATCATAGTAACAAAACAATTGTTCCATAGTAACATTCCTCACTTTGGAAATAATTGTTTAAGTCTAAATCTTCACACTAGAACTCATTTTCACATGTTTCTGGCATGATATGTGTATGGGAATAAAGTAATGAAAATTTCCACGAAGCATAGAGCCCCAAATTTGAAAATCACAACAGTCAATTTTCTAAAGAAATAAAGTAATTCAAACTTTAAAATCAATCTCCTATATAAACCAAAAGACAGTCCAATGAAAAAGTATTGCTTTGAACTCTGTCAGACAAATAAGTTCGGTATTAATATAATGTCAATTTAGGAGGATTTGACTTCCTTTCAAATTTTTCTCAATTTCCGCGGTTCTCCCTTTTATGTCCCTCCCCATCTCTCTTTCTCTTTCTCAGCAATCCCATCTGATTCCAAACTCTCGATATTTTCAAATAATTTTCACCCTTCAATCGCAACCCAGCGGAAGAATGCTGTCGACCTACCACCCCAAGCCCTCCTCGAAATATTATTTCATCTTCCCGGCGTGTTTCGGATAGCCATTCGTGCGTAGACGAAGTTCCACATCTTAATTGAATTTCACAGTGCGTTAAAAAGCGCTACCTCGTATTATATAGAGATTACGCGCCACGATTTTTGCTGATGGACGGTTTTCCTGAACCGTTGGCGGGCGCGTTGGCTGCGGGGGCGGCGGGAGCCTCGAAATTCAATTTGCAGCCGTCGCGTGGTGGTGCAGGGGGCGGGGCGAGAGGGGAGCCGCCAGCGCGCCGGCGGCGAGGGGTCCGCGCCGTGCCGTTGCCTCCATCATCGCCATCGCCATCGCTACCTTCACGCCGTTCACGGTGCTGCTCTACCGCCGCCGCTCTCTCAATGCTACCACTCTCTCATTGCCGGTGCTGCCGCTGTTTGTGCCGATCGGGTGAGGTGGCTCGGCATCTCTGCAATGCCTTTGACCGGGAGATCTTAGGGTTGGAGTCTCCACGGTGGTAGGATTTTAGACTCTAGCATCACTAATAGATTGAGTTAGTCTCCTGTATGGAGAAGAGTTCTATGGCGTGGATACTCTGATCGGTGATTTTCTGTAGTTTCTCCGCTGAATACCAGGCAAATACCGGAGCATCTACCCTCACAAACGTTCACGGATCGCGCGCGATCTTTCCTTCTCTTCCTTGTCGTTACCCTCACACTCATGCCGGGAACCAGTCGAAAGCTTACAGCTTACCTGGCTAGGCGGTACACCGCTGGAGATACAGAGATGAGGGAAACCTGCAAGCTGTCGTGATGGTCGGCGCCAAATCTCACCAACCAGCGGGAGGAGAATACCGTCTCCTCCCGTGTTAAAAATACGTGCTACACTTAAGGGACTAATATCCATAGTGCTGATGCGCATAGCAGTTGACTGTGCATGTTCCTTCTTTGCTTAACCTCGACTTTGTATTGTTTTCTCCAGATTCTTCGCTTTTCTATTAGGTCACTAATTAGAATTAGCTCTGTCAATCTTATTTTGTTTTCTTTATCATATTTCTGTAGTGTCCATGTTTGTTTTTTAGGGTATAGTATAATATTAACTATTGAGTTTTGTGTTACTATCTACTTCTGCGCTTACCCATCTTTCTACTTTTCACGCAGCTTGTAACACTCGATATTACGTAATTCCTTCTTTCTCCGTTTGTAATTCAATTTTCATTTTCCATCTGTTCTTTTATATCTACCCTTTTGATTTCATATTCCCATTTTCTTCTGTAAATTTTCATTTCCATTATTTTATCTTAGCATCCTTAGTCATCATTTGATTTATTTTCCATTATCAACCTCACCGTGTAATTTCAATTTACGATTATTTTACGACTATAATGTCGTTTCATCACTATGTTTTCATCACTCATTTTTTCACTTTCCTGCTTGTTTCGTGCCTGCGAATCGCTTCCACGTCGACTCCCGCTCGTGGTTCCGCTCGTGTTGGTGCTCTGGCCTCCCCCGCCTTTGTCTGCTTGTGCCGATCGCCAGGGCAAGCGCCGCGCCGTCGTCAGGGCCGTCACCCGCACTGCGCTCGCTCGCCGGGGGGGGGGGGCCGGGGAAGCGGGCGGCCGCGTCTCCATTTCCTGCTGTTTGCGGCTGCAAGTGATACATAATTTCCAGTCAGTCGGGCGAGCGGCGGGCGGGCGGGCGGGGGGCGGGGCGAGCTCGTCCGCCGTGGGCGCCTGGGGCCGCGAGGGCGAGGTGCGCGGCGGCGGGTGGCGATGACGCGCCAGGGGCCGCGCCGAAGCGGCGGAGCGAGGAGGGGACGGCGCGGTTGCTCTCGACAGCTCGCGCCGGACGAAGATCGGCGCAAGTGCTAGCTAGCGCTAATTGAACTCAGCAGTACTATTAAAGTCGTATTAAAAAATCTATTAATAAATATGCAGAAGCTTGACAACGATCAAATAATTCGTAATCGTTCATTTCAAATTACTCTACGATTTATTTTATATCCATCTTTCTCCATTTCTTAGATCAGAATTAATTAATCCCCAAAACGGAAAAGAACATCATTAAAATTAGTGGAAAACATATTCGAAAAAATTAGAAAGCTTGACAGCTAGAATATGAAGCATACTTTTGAAATTTTTATTGCAAAACAATTACATCTTGGTATTACTTGTCATATTAAGGCTTGTAGTCGTACGTTAATATTAGTTTTCAATGAATAATTTCCATTAGACGCATTTATATAAGAGTATTATAGTATTAAAAGGCAACATTAATAGGCCTCGTTTCTTATATGCATTTATTGAATACTTTCTTTTTTACCCCGGCCTTTTCGTATCTTGAAACAATCATGTTATTAATACTTTTGTAATTAAACTTAAGTTTTGTAAAAATTATTTAAATTCATCCACTCATTTTATAAAAGTACATCAACTGAATTCCTTTCATTTTTTCTACATTATTAGTAGTAAATATAACTTCATTGTACGATACGCATGTATTATTAGTCCCAGTAATAATCAAAGTATAATATAAAAATACTGTGAAATTAATGCCTCTTATTGTTTTAATAAGAAGCTCGATAAATTTTGCATGTCTTTTATGCATCGAAAGGATCTTGATTGCGAGGGAAATGTGAAAACAGATGAATGAGCTGCAAGTTCTCTTCCGAATGAGTAATGGGAGGGACATTTAAAAATAAGTCCATATCGAGTCAAATTAACAAGTAATTAATGCTGTCAAGTTTAATAATTAAAATTAGGTAAAAAATAAAATTTTGTATGTACGGCGGGCGTTAACAGATTCAAATGTCCTCTGGGACAAAAACAATTGGGCCGAAAGCCGTTGGGCTGTTTTGTCTCCACTCGATCATTAGAATCCACACAATGAATAAATTGTATCAGGGCGATAAAAGTTTCGCAATATTTTCAATAGTTTTCGAGTGAAGATGAAGATGTTTTAATTTTAGATTTTAAAATGTCTCCAATTTCTTTGCCTGATGTAAAAAATTATGAAATAAACGCTAATACTTATTTGACTGTACATCACGTACAGGCTGATTGTTTTACTTCATTATTTGATAAAATTGCAAACAGAGCGAACAAAAGTATTCCTGGCGATCAAGATGTTACGTATTATTACAATTTTGATTTTTTATTATTATCAATGTTCGATTTAAATCAACCTTATTCTGAAGCTCATTCAGAATATCAGTTTGTCGATATCATTATCTCAATTCTCCAATCTTGATTCTCCACTCTCCATTCTCTAATACCCAATCTCCATTCTCCAATGTCCATAATTTCCATTCATCTCTCATATCATCTTATTTGGGTTTTTAAAATTGAGATATGCAGATTTTCATTACGAAATAAATTAAGTACATCATTGAAACAGTGCCCGTAGGACACTAATCTGTCGGAACTAAACTCGAGCGAGTGCTACTGAATCTTTGCGGAGAATTATGAGTTAAAGAGGAATGAAGCCAAAGGGGTTTCGCTGCGCCGGCCCAGCCGCGAAACCTTGTTTACCTCGCGACGCGTTCCTCGCGCGTCAAATCCCCCGTCGCTCAATTTCGCGTGCGCTTTCACTTTACCGGCGCGAGGGGGCGTCACCCGGCGACTCCCCGCTAGGCGGCGCGGCGCGGCGCGGCGCGGCGCGGGGGGCGGCGACAGCGGGACGTCCCGCGGCGCGGTCGCGGCGCCGACACAATTACAGAGAGCGCTGCGTTTGATGTGGCGCCAGCACCGCGGCGCGCCCCGCCCACGCCCACGGCCGCGCTCACGCCCGCCCCCGTGCCCCGAGGTGGTGCAGCCGCCCCCTTCCCCCCCCCCCCCCCCCCAGGCCTACGCCAGCCGACACATTGCCCCATCCGTCTCTCCCGCACGCATTCCTCCGCGTACCCTAACGAAGCAGACTTGGTTTATCACTGACACCTTTTATTGTCACCGTCGTTCTTTAATATTATACTCGCGTCGTTCTATCGCATTGTAACCATTGGCTCCAATTACTGTCAACCTCAACAGAAACGTTTCTGGCATTACCATTCCGATTTCTGATTCTCCATGCTTACGTACATATCTGTTTATAGTAAAATTAGATATCTCTATCGTCGCTATCAATTGTTCATTTCATTCAATTTCAATCAATCTTTTCATTCCCAATTTCTAAATGGTCGATATTACTGTCATCATTTTTCCTGTTCCATACTCTTTACAACCCTTGTCATATTGCCCTCCAACGATTATTCTCAAGCGACTTATCTTTTGCCACTGCATTATACAATACAATAAACGACCTAGTTGACATGAGCTACCCTCTTTCTATGATAATGTGCAGACGATTTAATAAGACATTTTTTCCTTTTCATGCATTTCCTCTAATTGCTATTTGAAAACAATATTTTCGTAAATTGGTTCTAATTTGATCCATGAAGAGATCAGCAGATTATCGCTTTCTATACATCTGTCGATGCAGAGGCAATTCAAAATTTCGTATACACCTTCATGATTACCAAACGCTGACAGTTATTACGGTCTACCATGATAAAGCACCCACTCAGTATTTAGAAATCGTGTGAGCGGAAATTAACGTTTCACGGTTTGCCAGTACGGTATACATCGTCGCGTATGAAATGTCCTGTTTCCTACAAAGTGACGAAATTGACTTCACCTACATAAATAATTATGTTTTAGAGGTAGTTAACGATCAGAGAGGTATTCAAAATACCCATTGTGTCCCACTCACGCCAGCGTCACTCCCGTGCACCGCCGCTCTCCTCCCGCTTCCTCCCTTGCGCTGCTGTTGCTAGGGTTGCGCAGCGCCTGCCGCCGCAGCCCCCGCCTCCGGCTCCCAGGGTCTCCCCAGGCCGCGTTTAAACGCCGGGCGACAAAACGCAAGAGTGCGAGTGAAATTGAGTTTCGGGCGCGCCGCTGTGTGACGTGAAGGCTCGGGGCCTTGTTGGCGGCGGCAGTGCGAAGGGTGGCCCGCCTGAGGGAGCAGGGGGAGGGGTGGCGGCGGTGGAGGCTGCCTGAGGCGAAATCCGCACCGCCTCTGAGGTGCGACGCTGAGAGAGGGGTTGCAAATGTTGCGTTACGGTGCATACACCTTCAGGCTTCTCTCGGAGCGACTGGTGATAAATCTTTCCGGAAGATAGGCGCAAATGTTGGTTCTGTTGCATTTGCCTCGAGCGTAAATTAAGCAGTGTAGGGAGAAACATTAATTAAGGAATAGAAATTATGTGTGAAATGTGTGCTTTGGAATGATTTAGTTTTACGTTTGATGTTTCAAGAAATACAAATGAATACTTTTTTTACAAACAAAATGTAGTGACATATTTTTTAAAATTATGTAATATTACTTAAAACTAAATGGCTCGCATTTGGCAAAAGATTGTCAAAAAATGAGTATTGAGTTAGGTGTAGTAACTTTCTTTCATTTCAAAATTATTTACTTTAATTATTTTATACTAATTTATACCTTTATATGTAAATCTTTGTATCTGAATAATAATTATTCAAGTATATCCACACTAAATGCAATTCGTTTTGTTCTACTGTAAAAATATGAAAACAGTACTTACACCCTTTTGCCCAAACAAGTGCGAAATTATCTAGCTACTACGTCAATATATGTATTTTCTAAGGGCGTCACAAAAAATAATGAGAATACTCAGGAAAATGTAGTGTGATAATCCAAGAACTCGGGTTTAATTTGAATGCGAAAATGGCATCCAGTGTTAGTGATAATGGAATTGTGCGCAAACTCGGAAATCAAAGAATATACTTATTAGAGCAACCAATGAACGAAGTGTAGTATTCCATGCTTGGTGTCATAACTGTACAGATGGAGAGACACGGCCCCAAACATATTGCATGCAAAAGGTGTGGAGAGGGAATTGAAAGCCGTGATCTTGTAGGAGGGCGCAAGGAAGCAGTCTCTTGAAAGATATTTAGCGTACACACGTAAGCACTTGGTGAGTGTGAATAATTTTCAGCATAGGCGGGATTATTTTAACGATAGTGAGGCAGAAACTTATATTAGTCTGATAGCTTGGTATTGTGCAAATATTAGTATTGAATTATAATTCTAATTTTTATTAATGTAGTTGAAAATTTGAATTCAAATAGACCCGTGTTTTGATGGAATGTATATTAGAATAGCTCCGTAAATGGGAGGAATTTTTGATAAGTGGTGAAAATAGACAGTCGCGCATAGGTGTTTCATACGAAGCACCGCTATGGAAAGACGCGACCACGTATTGATTTTATGGAAACTACTCAATCCTATTAAATACCAAATCGTTAAGGACATTCCGGAACATTCTTAATTTATTCTAACAAGCAAGAAACGTTTATAGGGGAATCAGTGACATTCCACGGACAAATTCTGCTAATTCAACCGAGAAGTCATCGAGAAGAATTGAGTAAGCTTACGAACTATTTTCAAAACCGTCGGATTTAATTTGGAAAAATTACCTTAAAGAATTAAAAAAAAAATTTTTTTTTATTTTTGAGAAAGATTTTAATTTATATTAGTTGCCATCAATTCAGTAATTGGTTGTAATCAATAGAATTTCCAGAAATCGTGATTCTGTATACAATTAAAAGTCCACATGCAACAGGTAAGAAATAAAATGTTGTACGACGAAACCCATGTTAAATTGAAAGTAAATTAATAAATTAGTGTTAACATTGAAATAATTTATGAGCATAGCAGGCAACGGCAGAAATAACAATATTAATATCAGTGGAAATAATCCCTTTCATGAGATTGGTATTGAAACATGCCCGACGTTGACTGATGCCAATTTGAAACAAGCCCCATCTTTTTATTTAAAAACAAGCTCCACTTGGAGGGACATTTTGAAACTTAATTATTACTGATAAATGTAATTTGGGCGCCAGGAAAAGGTTACACTTGAAACCTAATGATTCCTACGTAATTTAAATATCTCTCCTTCCAAAATTATGTTGTGCTAGCTCAGTTAATTGGGGTTCGAAGTTCATAATTGTTGCTACTTACTCTGCAACCAATTATTCAATCTGTCATCCATACGGAGTAGCGGGGAATCTGAAAATCTTATTAAAAAGTTGGATTGCACTAACGAACAATGATAATCAGCTTTCTTTCAACTTAACAAATTAGAATTTATTATAACGATAATCAAAAATGAATCAATCTTTGGTTATGACCAGTTTATTAAGACCAGTCTATATTACAATAGTTATAAAACCTTGTTATTCATTCGTAGGTCTTCGCGCGCTCTTCACTTCGTTCGATGGCGCCCCGTAGAAACTTCTCCGTCAATGCAGCAGAATCTTGCTTCTGGATAAAGTCCTCGCCTAATGTCCGTGATCTGGTTCCAAATTCTCCCGGCGATACTATTATAATCCGTTACTTCCCTCACTAACGTCTCGGGTGGACGCCTAGACATGTATTTTACTTCCTACAAAACGCTCTATCCTAATATAAAAACGATAGTTAATTTTATACAGCTGTCAATTACAGTCTTTCCTCGACCTAGTAAAATATATCAAGAGCCGACCCGCTCATCACCGCGTTGCTTAAGTGAATGAATGTTCTTCTAAAAACTCGGAAGCATCCGAATTTTATATCTTTTTCTTTTGTCTCCCAAAGCAATGCTTATTCCGCCTCAGCTCTGTCATTTTCAACCTAACGAAAATGATCATTCACGCCGGTTGTTTATTTGTCACATATCGACCCCCTCGCGATCGTCTATTGACATCCTTATATTCTATGTTTTATAAAATGACATTTCCATAATAAAAATGGTTCGTCATTTTGGTATATCAGAGTATAATTATCTGCAGATAACATCGAGAGCTAGTAATATTAAAAATACCTAGAAGAAAGTGTGTTTCTCAAAATGGCTAGCGCAACGCGGGGCAAGAGACGAAGGAACATTGTAAGGAAGACATTGTAAGGAAACCATTTTCCTGTTTGTCCCAGAAGCATTGTAAGAAAACAGTTTTCTGGTTTCTGTGCTCCTGAACAACATTTCACTAGGAAACATTATCTTAATATTTTCACTTAATAATGTACAAGTCTGCACATAAAATGTAGTGTGAGAAATATATGAAAAGTAGAATTTTATCGCTTTCCATTTACTGGTCTTGCTTTGTACGCTTTCTTTATTTTTCTTCTTTGTGTCTTTTATCAATTTTTTGCATTAAAAGTATTCTGAAATGTATTACTAGTATGTGCCTTTTTCAATTCCAATATGTCTGGTAGGTAAAATTATGGGATAATAAAGAATATGTTTCGAAAATTTTACATTAAACAAAGGATGAGACTCTCATATTAAAATAATCGTAGTAAATACTATTGACTTTATTTAACTTTTATTTCTATTAATATTATCATGCAAATTCCATAATCAAATAAGAAACAGCTTTTTGTAACTTTAGAAAAAGTATTCTTTACAATAGAGATAGATATTAAAATGAAATGAATTTGTAGTAATTTATTCCTGATCTGAATGCCAACCGACGTGAGACTGTCATGCATACCTTTTTGTGTTTCCTCCCCAGCGATATCAATGGCAACAAAACGTTTCCGATGCCTCCAGCCCACGGTGACGCCACCCGACCGCGCCGCGCCGCGCCAGTGTCAGGGGCGGGGGCCTTTGCATTAGTCGGGGCGTGCGCCAGTGCAAACAAGCGACGGCGATGGCCATTGTTACGCTTGACGGATGGCGGGTTGAGTGGCGCTCCGTTCGACTGCCGCTTCCGCTAACCCCATCGCCACTTATGCAGCGCACAGGTCATCCACGCCAAGGCTGCATATTTAACAGCCCATGAGCTGCATCGCCGCCGCAACCATGTGCATAGTTTCCTGCTATCGTCTTCCTTTACACGTGGTACTGTTGTTATTCTCGTTCGGTTTCGTTTTTTTTTTTTTTGCTTTCGCCAATGAGACGATCGTTTGTCTCTTGTAATATTTCATGAATTCACAGATTTCTTAGAGGCATAATGATCATCCCACTATCTCTTCTGTAATAACCGACATCAATTGATGTCAGTGCAGTGTCTCTGAACGGGAGGTCCTAGGGTTCGAGTACCGATGGTGGCAGGATTCTGAACACTAGCTAGATAAGTATGGGTCGAGTTCAGCCGCTGTCGGGAGGAAAATTCTAGCGGCCTGTTACTCTGATCGGTAGTTTCCTGTGATTTTTCTGATCAACTTCAGGCGAAGGCTGGAGCAATACCCTAACAAACGTACACTTACTAGCACTACATTACCACTCATGCCGGGAAGCCAGTCGGCAGCTTAGAGTTCGTCCCGGCTGGGGCGGTGCTCCGCTGGTGGAGATACCTGGTTGGAGGAAAGATTGGCAAGCCGACGTTTAGATCGGCGTCGGATCTCGCCATCCAGCGCGGGAAGATCACCGCCACTTACTTCGATAAAAAATGCCCCAATTTCAGGGCCTAATGACCTTAGCAGTTGATGCGCCGGGAACTATCAATCAATCAATCAAATTAATCAGTAACAAGGTTTTCCCCAGCATGTCCATAAACAATAGCACTCTCGACGCCATACCATGTACTCTTTTGTACTATTATTATTATTATTATTATTATTATTATTATTATTATTTTGTTTTTGTTGTTAATTAACTGCCACCGGGCCATACGCAATTGCAGTTCAGATAACTGCATGTTTGTAAACCGCACTCCTAGCAGTCGCCACAATGCCGTTTCCAGCGCCGTCTCCCCCGGCGCTTTTGTCCCGCGGCGCAGCGCGGCGCGTACGTTGCGGTTCGTAAAGCCCGAGGCCCTTTTCGAGGCGGGCGTCGCCGTGGCGCGCGGAAACAGCGGCGAGGCGGCGCGGCGTGGCGCGTGCGGTTGCGCCCGTTATGCGCCGATTTGCCACCTGTTGGAGCAGCGTCACGCGGGAACACGGCGGCCTCCAAATAATTATACTGTAAAGCAGCGCCGTTTAATCATTACGAGTTCACGCGCGCACTGCGTCGTTCGTAATTCAGCCGCCGATGACGTTCGCGAATCGCTTCGGCGCTCGCACGCCGCTCCGGCGCGTGGGAGGGAGGGCGCGCGCACTCGCGGCGTAGCCGCTGCCGTTGGCGCTACCCGCGGCGACGCTGCAAATGCGGAACAGAACGCTGAATCCCTTATTTATTTCATTGATTGATTGATTGTGATTGTCAACTACTATGGTCATTAGTCCCGTAAGTGTCGTGCGTATTTTTGCTCTGCAGGTGGCGGTGGTCTTCCCTCGCTGGATGGCCAGATCGTGCCGACCTACCGTCGGTTTTCCCAACGAGGTTTTTCCCAAACAGGTATCTCCCCCCAGCGGAGCATTGCCAGCCGGGACAAGTTCTAAGTCCCCGATCAGTCTCCCGGCATGTGTGGTAGTGTAGTGCATGTTAGTGTAAGGGGTGAGGATAGGGCAAGGAATAGGAAGGAAAGATCGCGCGCGGTCCGTGGTGCGTTTGTTAGGGTACTGCTCCGGCATTCGCCTGGTGTTGATCGGAGAAACCACGGAAAACTACCGCTCAGAGCGGCCGGCCGCGAGAATTCTCCTCCCTTATTTAAACCTTTGTATGTATAACTAAAGTATGCCCAAAGAGGCCTTTGTAAAATTAGTTATAAGATAGTAATAAGAGAATATTAGTACCAGGAGAGGGGGCTCAGGGCATCATCTGATGTCACTGCAGTGCCTCTGACCGGAAGATCTTGGGGTTTGAGTCTCGACGGTGGCAGGATTTTCTACACTGGCCAGATAGCTAGGTCTGTCGCTCTCTGGAGAAGAATTGTAGTGACCGACTGCTCTGATCGGTGATTTTCAGAGGTTTCTCCAATCAACACCAGGCGAATACCAGAGCAGTACACTACCAAACGGGCCACGGACCACGCGCGATTTTTCTCTCCCATTCCTTCTCCTATCTTACATCTTACTCACGTTTACACTTACTTGCACTACACATGCCGGGATGTCGGTCGGGAGCTTAGAGCATGGGAGAAACTTAGTTGGGGAAATATGCTAGCGGACGGTAATTCGGCGCCGGATCTCGCCATCCAGCGGGGCAAGATCACCGCCACCACCCGAGCAAAAATCATGCACAACACTCACGGGACTAATGATCTCAGCCGTTGACGCTCCCGGAATCACTAGTAAACAATTAATCATTCAATAATATTAGTTTAAGTCCGGCGCTGCCTCTACTGTATAAGCCTAATCGGTTGCAGTTCAGACTCGTTAATTACATGAATAAATTTCTGCCTCTCCAGAGATGCTGGAGAGTGGAAAACTGGAAGAAAAACTGTAAATTCACACGCGCTGCTGGGGTGAAGATTCCGTAGAGATGGTAGATTTTAGCAATTGCTAAAAATGCGAAATGTTATCAAACACTGAAAAAATGGTAATTTCGTATTTGTTTGACGGTCGGTGAAGTATATTTCTAAAAGTTTTCATTCTGCGATAAAATGAAAATCACGTATATGAGAATCGCAAAATGCAAAATCACGTATTAAGTTCGAAACGGTCGTGAATCTGCGATATAATTGTAAAATTGCGTTTGATAGTTTCCTTCGCGTTCGCTCTCTAACTAGGGTTGCGACATGGACAACATTTTATTTGAGAGTGGAAGAGTTTGTTAAATTTTTAATTATGATTTAACTGACAAAACAAAGTAAAAAATAATAAGAACAATTAAAAAACGCGAACCTGATTGCTCGGTCATCTCAAGGGGTCTCAGCTTCCTCAGTTCCCTGGACGGAGGTCATAGGAAGAAGAGGAAGGCCCTACGTCTGCGGCGAACGCGTCGTATCTTATGCTTTTATATTTGTTGAAGTTCACAAATAGCGAAAAATTAAACATTTTTCCTTTATTTCGTGCTCTTAATGAACTCTAAAAATCATCCAAATAATTTTATATTAAATAGTCCTCCATAATTTTCTCAACAGCGCTACAAAACACTTAATATTAATTTTTATAATACTCTAAAATTCTGTAACCGCGTTTTCCAAATGCATTTTTTTTTAAATTGAAAGTGCTAAATTCTACCACCACTAAGTGATGGATCATCGATGACATGACATCGATATTACCAAACATGGATGTTCAAAATTAAAACATGTTAATAATACATAGACTAAAACCATCGATGTTTTCAAGCTTGTTGTTACCTCTAACATTAAATTCGTGTACAATACTATTTAATTTTAGTGTTCGCGTTTGTTAATTCGCCGAATAAGGGTACGGGAAGAAGGGGCGAGCCCTACGCCTTAAGCGCATACATTGAAAACCTTTCAATGTGCGAAATGAATATGAAGGAAGGGCATGGTGTCACCTCGGGCGTGAGAGTGCTTGCTCGAGGACGGTAGTACAAACAGCCTTCCTTTGCTTCCGACACATGAATTAACAGTGTTATCATGAGTTATTATTTCATATTTTAACTTTTACAGAATTGTGATGATGGGAATTTTTCATTGAGAAACAAAATATCTGCACATTGTAACCGTGACGTGCAGTATTTTAAGGCGGCGACGATATTTTACCGGAAACATCTGTGAAATGAAACTCTACGAATTACAATACAATTTCACAAGATAATGTACAAAATATCAAAAGTAAATTGCGAAAACTTGGGTAGAAGGATCCTGTATAAAAGGTTAACCAGTTTTTAAACTTTTTTATTGGCAAACATACAATATAGATGACATTGAAAAGGAGAAGAAAGAAGTCAATTGATTACGCTATGATAAACGTTCAGGAATGTATATTACGAAATGACAAAAGCTAAATAACATTTTAATCTGCAGTAATTTCCAAACGATCAACTTTATTTTGTAGGTAATTAAATTTTTTAAATTTTGGTCCGGACGCGTCAACTGATAAGGTCATTAGCCCGTTGATTTAGACCTTGCTTTTTATGGTGGAAGGTGGCGGTGATCTTCTCACGTTAAAGTCACGATTCGGCACCGTCCCAACCGGGACAAGCTCTAAGCTCCCGACTGGTCTCCCGTGTGGCAGTATAATGCATGTGAGTGTATGTGTATATAAGGGGTGAAGATAGGACGAAGAAGATAAAGCCAAGATAGCGCGCTGGCCATGGCCCGTTTGTTAGGGTATGCTCCGGGATCGTCTTAGAGATGATCGGAGAAACCACAGAAAATTACCGATCAGAGCAGCCGGCCACTAGAATTCTCCTGACAATGACTGAATTCTACCAAGCTTTCTTGCTCGTGGTGAAATTCTTGCCGCTGTCGAGACTCGAACCTTGGACATCCCGCTTAGAAGCATTGCAGTGACATCAATTGACACCCTGAGCCATCTACGCCGGCTCTTTGCATGGATGTTCCCTCATGAACTATTATCGCTGTTCGCTCTCCCAAGAACGTTATCGCCCGAATTCGTCGTTCTCCCTCCCTGGCATTATGATCCGTAATAAAAGTCATAGAACAGTTCTAAATAATTTATTGTACACCTGTTCTTAAACACGTACGTAAAATTTTTTTTCGCTTATTGTTCATGTTACATCATAAAAACAAGTTCGAACAACTCGATGTTCTTAACCACCGATATTCTTCTTCTGCGGGGGTCCTACAGCTGCCGCCGCTTCCCGCACCTCCGACGCCACAGGTCTGGTCTCGCCATGCTTCTTCCTCCTCTTCAATATTCCTTGCACGCATGGCTTCTTGTACTCCTGCATACCACGATGTTCTAGGTCTTCCTCTTCTTTTCCTTCCTGTAGGTTGATATAGCATAATTTTCTTTGGCCATCTATCTTCTCCCATTCTTAATACATGCCCGAGCCAGAGAAGCTGTCTTTCTTGGATTTGTCAGTTTTCCCTTTTCTTCCATATGTTGTTATAGGTTCTATAATGGACTTGTACATCGTCAATTTAACTTTCCATCCTATTTTTGGGGACCAAAATATCGCGTTTAATTTTGAGATTGCCGTAATTCCTTTAGTTGCTCGATGTTGGATTTCTCGATCACATTTTCCATCCTGTGTTAAGATGCTGCCCAGATACTTAAACTCTTTACAAACCTTGATCTGATGGCCCTCAATATTAAGATTTCCGGCATCTTCTCCACAGCTCAAGTATTCTGATTTTTCAAAATTTATTTTTAAACCCCATTTTGTATATTCTTCGAATAATTTTCTAGTCATAAAGGAAATATCTTCCTCATCTCCACCGATATTCCTTGTTTCAAAATGTGCATACGACTGGAAGATTATATGGTAAAAATACAACATCAAACATACATTATTGTTTTTTTTTATTAGGATGTTTCTAACGAGATGATGATGGGCATGAAATGTTTACTAAATTATCTCGAATAATGTAATGCGAGATCTAAATTCTAAAATTTACGACGAACGTCTGCAAGATGCATTGTGTCATATTATTCAATAATATAACATAATGTTGCAAATCCGGAAAGACAATATCTTAAATATTCATTTAAGTCAATAGTTTAAGTGAAAACAATTTTAGAAATTACTCTCCCATTTTGAAATATCTAATTTTGAGAGTGCCTGAAGGTAATAAAATTTTCCTATAATATTTGACCCCCTTTAAATCTCCGTCTTTCATAACATATTTTACTTGGTTGATGGAGTATCTATTCGTTTGAAACATTTTCTTTGAAATTTTAATATTAGTTATTTATGCACCAAGGGTGTTACCAAGGTTCTCATGATCGTGGCGACAAAACGACAGAGGGACTTTGGCCCGTGGGCGTTTTGTCGCCTGAGATCATTAGAACCAGTTAAAGTCCATGGTACATTTGTCATTTTTACCTAATTTTATTGATTCAGATTGACTTATTTACTAATTAACTGGATGTTAACGGGACTCGGTTTGTCTTTTCATATTTCCGTTCCATAATTCCCTTTCATATTTGCCTCTCTTAATTGCCTCCGTAAGGGAATATGTAGCATCATTCAAATGTTTTTATATTTCCCTCCTAATCACGCTTCTCTCGTTCCAGGAAAATTATACAGCGTATCCGTATCATAGGCAATAACTAGCTATAATGTATAAGTAAAAAATAAATGAATTTTTTTTTTCATTGTGAAAACTTTCAACCGTTTGCGTTTTCATTACTCCATCGCAGACTCGTCGCTCGCAGACTCTTTAAGTAGTAAGCATTTCATTTTACTTTCTCGCATACTGTTTATGCAGTATAGATTACGTATTATAATGCGGGTAGAACGGCGATTTTCGATGGATAAACTCTTATTGCCGGGCCCTGGTACAAACAAAGTGGATAAATCTTGTTCCAATAAATAGTAAATTATGTCCTCTAACCAATTCTTTATTTTTTACTCGAATAGGCGAAAGTAGGTTTACGAAAATGGCACAGGTCCCATTTGTGGTGAATATGTATTTTCGAAAATTGCAAAAAAAAAAACTTGGAAAACTATGATATTCACAAGAGACATTCAAATTAATGAAATTCGATCTTCAAAATTAGATTTTCAGCAAGAATTCCAGCAAGATTTCCAGCGAGAATAAAGCGTCATAACGAGATAAAGAACTTTTTAGAGGAGAAGGTGCTTCGAAAATCAGACACTGTGGTGACCACAGAAGCCACTTTCTCCGTTGCCGAAGGGGTTAGACTCAAACCTGGCCTGGTAATGAAAAAATGGGAAGGGGTCCACGTGGTCGATGTGACAGTCCGCCACGAGAATGGGTCTAACCTTCTTAAAGCAGGGAAGGAAAAAGCGATAAAGTACCAACCAGGCATTCCCCTGGCAGCCCAACTTCATGGAGTGCCCAACGCCAGAATTCAACCAGTGGTGGTTGGAACCTCTGGGGCTATGTCACGATCCCCAATCAGTGCCCTGAAGACGTTGGAATCATGTCTTGAGACGATCTACTGACTATCTCGTTAATTGTTCTTAGAAGCTCTATTAATCTCTACACACAATTTGTAAATTACGATGAAGCAATTTAGCATTGCTGGTAGTAAATGCAGAAAATAAACTTCTTGATCCCGTGGGGAGGTCTAGGGAACCCAGGGGATCCTAAAATCCCCAGGATATACCTAGTTACCATGACTTTAAGTGGGAAGTGTATGCTATTTAATGTATCATGTAGAAAATTGTGTACGGAGAAACCACATTTTATGGATTCTTGATAAAGACAAATTGGTTTATGGCAAAACGTTTCTCCATCCGCACGTCAATTCGCTCGTTCGTGTGTCCGTCTGTGAACATATCAAGTGGCTATCATTGGCATTGGCATTGGCTATCATTGCCAGTGACATCAAATCATTGACAGGATTTTCGCTAAAACTGATATTTCCGAACGTTTCAGACGCCATTCTGTGACCTTACTCCTGGAGAAAGGTCGCAGGTGCCTAGAACGCGGCGTCTTCCGGACGGCCAAGTACTTGACTACAAAAGCCATATTTTTTTAAAAAATGGCCCAGAAATTTAAAAATGTGAAAAATTCACAAGTTTTCAAAAATGAAGTTTTAAGATTTTTTCGTGCCTGAGTCGGTTTACTGTTCTAAAATACAGTAAATCAGATGTAGCAAATCCAGATTGAACCTGTTCCCCATCATTTCCCACATGTTCCCCACTTATCCTTCAACTGTGAACCGAATTATTTTCTCATAAACTGCCAAAAACTATCGCCTTTCCTTAGCGTATGATATACTTATGCAAAGGATTAGAAAGATTTAAAAAATGATAATTTGTAACTAATTCCAAAACCAAAATATTACTGAGTGCTCAACAATATGTACAAATGTACAATAAATACTAAAATAAATTACAGAACTGTTGCAGTCGTTTTAAAGTTATTTAAAGTCAATGCGATTTATTTGCGAATTTGCAGAATTGAATTATCCACGATTCTTTTGCTGCGGAGTCTTTTACGAGATATCTGAAAGATGAGTTGGTTACAATTTCAAATAAGATGATAATAGGAATTTTACGTATCCGTTACAGTGAAAATGATGAAGCGCTGTTGTACATTATTCAAAAATAGGTCTGTCATTTGTAAATTGCCAGCAGTTTTGTAATTGTGACCGCGGCTTAGTTCATATCAGAGCGCAATACAAGAATGGCAAGCGCCAGGCACGTCAGTTTAAAAGTAATAGAAGTTCTTGTCATTGTTAAAAAATAATGTTTCTCCCTGTATGGACCGCAGTTTCATATTGTCGAATTTGTGTTGGTGTATTAATTTTAAAACAATTAGTTTTCGCACCTTATGCGCTACGATAGGCAAGGAGTTTTACAAGTGGTGGATGAGATGTGTAAATAAGAACAGAAATTGTGGTATATACGTATGTTACGGAACCATTACAAATGCGAGAAAGTTCGTGGTATTGTAGCACCACTAGTTATGAAATAATTTACTTCATGTTCGTAATCTATTCAATCCGTATACGGTTCCACATAAAAGCAATCATTCTGCTGTGATTAGAATGTGAATTGAGTTGGAAGTTGGTGAAAACTTCATTTTCGTAAAATTTGTAACCAGTTTTTTCGGTTATTGAAAAACACAATATTAGACAGCTCAATTACATTTGCATTGTTCTTTTGATAGGTTCAGAACTTCTACACCCTGTTTCTTTCATAATAAATTGTTAGAGGGAGTGAAAATGCTGAGATGATTTTTGTCGAAGAACAATATTATAACGTGTTTGTAGATGACACTGATTCGTTTTCCAAGGAAAGTATTCTGCAGCTTCATCAATTTAATTTAAATTGAAAGTGGTTCTGAATATAATTTCATCCAACCCTTTTCACATGAAATTTAATAGACGAACATGAAATAGACGTACTGTGCGCTAACTCGTTAAAAATATTTTAAACCTAACAATGAAGAAATAAAAAGAACAAGAGTTCAAATTAAGAAGTTCACAAAATACGAATGTGTTTATAACTGTTTCCAGCACTTTCAAACGAATTAAATAATCAGGAAGGCCACGAAAATAATTAACTTTAACGCTGGGAATAATACGCCGACTTCGTAACTGAATCTAATTTAAAACATGACAAGCGACCGCGGAAAACAATGTAGGTTATTACAGAGCAATTTGCGAAGCTCTCACAAAAGGAAACAAGTCTTGAATGTGCTCGCGAGCACGCAGGAATAAGTTTTTCATCATTCTAATTTTTACATCCGCTCGGAGCAAAAATTATGTTCTCCCTGCTTTTTCCGTCGTTCCGAGCCGAGTTGTTGTAAGTCTTTCCGGGAGCGTGATTGGCGGACGCGCGCGCCGCGCTCGCCCTGCGAATGACGCTTTCACGGCCGTCCCCGGAGCGAGAGGGGCGGGGCGGGGCGGGGCGGAGGAGGATAATATAAAACTTCATTTTTTCCCTCCCGCCGCAGCCGGCTGCCGGCGCGCCACGCCCACTCCCTCCTCGCAGCGTCTCCCCGCGACGACGACGCGGCGGCGGCGTTCTAAAGAAATTCTCACTCTGCCACCGAGGCTTAATTAAAACTTACAATACCGGAATTCGCGTTCCGGCGCTGCTGCCGCTGCCGTGGCATCCACGCGGACCGATCTTATCGCATCGGAAGTTCAAGGAGGGCGCCAGACGATGAGGGGCTGAGGAGGGCGGTGTCTGGTTTGACGGCGGTGTCTCCGACCTCGGGGGAGGAGGGGGAAGTTGGGCTGCATTGGGGAAGGAATGGAATCGTATTTGCTTTGGGGTGATGAACTTTGATTACAACCGAGAAGAAAAAGCTGTAAAATTAGGTTGTGGGGTATAAGCATCAAGTGTAAGGACAAATACATTATACCCTTTCAGATAATTTTCAATGAACTGTTCATCCACTTCGTATCTCATTGAGAGTTAAGGATATCGGGTTTGCAAAAGTCACGAGTCCTATAAAGTGGAGGCGATGGCTTCTTGGTTCGATTGAGGTATATTTATCTGCAGTGGGAGAAAAGTGGAAGATTCGAAAAGAGGAGTTCCGATCGGATTTTCGTTAGGTAATCTTACCACGATTAAGATATCCAAAAGTAAGAGAACGAACTGTGTGTGCAATTTAAATGGAATATTTTGAAATAAATTGAATTAATTCAAATAAACGTTTTCAAGTTCTCAGAAATGCGTTTAAGATGCTATATGACACAGAAAATCTTTAAAAGATTTTAGTGTTTGATAGAAAGTTATATACTAAAGCAGAAATTCACATTCCTCTTAAACTAAAATATGAATTTAATAAATTCAATATTTAAGTCCACATATTTCAAATATCTACTTTTGATATGATATTCTTTGTTTATTTGAAGTATTATTGTTTCCAATTTTTACCAACAAAAATTAAAGCAGCCCCTTAAAATTTGAAATAGTTTCTTGCCTCAACAAAAAACAGTCTTTAGATATTTTATTGTTCTAAAAGAACGTGAAATACGGGGTTAAAAATGAATATCTATATATTATTTGCGAGCAAGCAGATTTTGATGTTTCACCCTCATCTGAAGATATGGCTAAATAAAATGAAGTATTTTTCTCACTACTGGAGAGGAGAATCAGATATTGATACTATTTTCGTCCCTTAAAATTCGATTAAAACATATTTCAGAAAGAAAACAGGAATATATCACTTCTAGAAGTTAACTAAGTCTTCTTCACAAAATATATTCAATTTCATTTCGTTGATGTACGCTGCTTTCGTGATTGCAACCATTCTGGGGAATCCTCTTTTAACCAGGGTTTCGTCCTCCGGAGCAATTTTAATTTAATAATCCCACAATAACAGGGAGCATTGCTTCTAGATTGAAGTGGTGGCAACGGCAGCGACGAGCGCTGCAAAGGCGAAGGTAGGGGAGGCTGCGGAAACGTCGGGGCGGGGACGCGCGGGCACTGTCAAGAAATAACTTAATTTGAGCTAAGCCACTTTTTATGCATTTTTTGCCGCCGCCGGCGTCTTTTCCTCGGCGTTTAAAAATAAATGCGTTCGTAATAAAGAGTTTTGTATCTAATTAAACTCCAGAGCTGGTAGTGATGGCTGGGGACACGCGGTATAACAGGGTGCCGGCAGCTGTGTGGGCGCTGTGATACGGTCGCGTCTGAACTAGATTCTATTCTTCTAAGGTTCAGGAACATGAACTTGCAATAAGCTTGGTATTTATATCTCGGAAGGATAACATGCAATGGCAATAAGACGCAGTGAGATTTCACAGACATTGCTGGTGTCTGCTTCGCCAAATTTTAAGATTCTCAATTGCAATATTATTGTTTCCAATTCACTGAAATTTGATCTCTTTGTACAACCACACAACAGTGAAGTCGATATATTTGAACCCGAGTATTACCGAAAGGTAATACTTTCCAAATGTAATTAATACAAAAACACTTGATCTAAGACAATTAAATTGACAGTCTACTTACTACTCTCTAAAACTTCTCGTAATTCACTTCCCATATTTAATTTTCACTCATTGCTCGACCACTGGAAATTGGAGAGCTGTTACATTCAACAAATTTTAACATGCTCTGTTAGTATTTGTAGAAATAGTTCTTCTTACTGACCCATGATTTCGAGTCTTATTTGGGTAATATTACTATCTTACAATTTTGTACTAACACTTGGAGCTATAATGTGCAAAAAAAACAGTACAGTATTTTCGATATTATTCATCATATGAAAATTTAAAAACTAGTTTTTCAAGAATTTTAATTTTTTTATGTATACTAAAAATATTTGAATTTAATTTAATCATAAGGTTAATGAATTATGACGCTTTTTCACTATGAAATAATCTCAGTAAAATAGCATATTTGGTCTATAATTGAGTTATTCACTGGAAGCTCCTCTTATTTGATCTGACAGAAAATCTCAAAAGAGATCTCATCTTACTGTTCCTCATAGAATTTTATGAGATATTTAGAAGAAACATCGAGCTTCAAAATTCGTTTGCATATTCAACTACGATAGTCAGGTGAAAGTTTCTGTGCATTATATGGAAACAGTAACAACAATAACAACATAAATTTCAAATTTAATACCGGGAGCGGTAGCTCAGTGCATCAGCTGACGTCACTACAGCGCCTCTGACCGGGAGGTCCTAGGTTCGAGTAGCCACGAGTAGAGACCGGTAGCGACGGCGGCAGGATTTTCGACACTAGCTTTTCCCCTAAGTCGAATTCAGTCGCTGTCTGGAGGAGAATTCTAGCGGCCGGCTGCTCTGATCGGTAGTTTTCCGTGGTTTTTCCGATCAACACCAGGCGAATGCCGGAGCAGTACCCTACCAAACGGGCCACGAACCACGCGCGATCTGTTCTTCCTCTTCCTTGTCCTATCCTCTCCCCTTATACACACACACTTACACTAACATGCACTACACTATCACATATTCCGGGAGACCGGTCGGGAGCTTAGATCTTGTCCGGCGTGAGGCGGTACCTCGCTGGTGGGAGAGTCCTGGTTAAGGGGAAACCCCACTAGCCGACGGTAGGTCGGCGCCGGACGTCGCCATCCTGCGGGGAAGATCACCACAATCTCCCGAGAAAAAACATGCACTACACTAACGGGACTAATGATTAAGCAGTTGACGCGCCCGGAAACACGAAAAAATTAATCAATCAACTTTAATGATGCAATAAAAAGTACCTTAAAGTCAAAGATCTTATTAAAATTTTGACACTTTTGCTAATATTCGCATACAAACACATATTTAAAACTTTCGTCCCTTTCATAAGAAACAAATTGTGGCCTCACATTCCGTACCACCCATGATGATCTGATAACGTCAAAAATATCAATAATAATGTATACTTCAGATTTATACGATTTTGGTCTATTGTATTTAATGAAGGGATTATTCTTTTTAAAAACATCTTCAAAATCCCCTACAAACCGCCACCCCGAGTGCGCACACCATGTCTTAAGCGAGCCTCGGGGAGTGAGTCGGCGGGTGGGCGGGCAGGACAAGGGCTCCAGGGATCGCCTGGAGCCCTCGCGCAGAGGGCACCCCCAAGGGCCCGGGGCCGGGAGGTTAATCATCTTGTCTATTGTTTCGCGTGCTCTCGTCCCCGCGGGGGCGGCGCGGGCGGTGACTGCGGCGCCAGGAGGCAGATTAGCCACGTCTGGTTTGCATCGAGCCACGGCGACGACGGCGGCGGCGGCGGGGGACCTCTCGGGTATTAATTGGGGAACTAAATCTTCATAAGCCCGCCGGCTCCGTCCCCCGCAGCTGCGAATCCGCCGCCGGCGCCGCCGTTGCGCGGACCGCTCGCCCGCCTTGCGAGGGACTCATTGATATCGGCCCCTTTGAAGAGGCCGCTCGGGGCCCCCACGCCTCGCCCGACAGACCACTCGACGCCGCGCGATAATCGCGTCCGTCACTGCCAGTCAGTGGATGAGGGCGGCCGCACACGTCGACCGGTGGAGTGGGCGGGGCTGCGGAGGGTGCCTTCCGCCAGGCTCGCCTCGGCTGCGCGAACCTTGGATTACAGAGGTTCTGTTCCGTGCTCCACGTTCTATTCCGTATCCGTGCCCCTTTCATCTATCCTCTCATCCCTTCTTTTCCTCGAACTACTTTCCCCTGCCCTGTCCCAATTTCGACCCAATTTGGTCTGATTAAGTTCGTAAACGTTGGTTCGTTTCTTGTATTAGCACGAAGCAGTTTTCATCCCAAAACTCGTCTTCCCTTCCATCCGGTGAGGTCACCCCTGTATTCTATATAATAATTTAATTGTTTTGATACATTCTACATACAATAAAACTTTTCATTAAGTTCCTCTTGCAATGAAATGGTTTACTTTTTTTTTTTGTAATTTCACATTCAATTCTGACTTTTCCCACCAAGTTACCGTTTTGAATGTGTAGAACCATGTTGTTATTACACTCTCGATTTAAATACATAAAGTATCAAATAATGCAAACGTGCTATTAAAATTTTGATTAAAAACTTTCCCCAGATACTATATCATAAGAATATAAAACGGCATCAAATATGAAATACGGAATTCTGACGCGTTGCATTATGATGCGAAGTACACGAAAGACAATTAAAGAATTTTTTACACATGTTTTGCTAATCAAAGTGATTAGATTAAATTATAAAGCAATAAAGGAATATACTAATTCAAACCTGCATGAACTGACCTGTATTGAACGAACGGACCCATCGACACTGACGTGTGAGCGCCCCGCCCCGCCCCGTCCCGCCCTGTCCCACCCGCCGCCGCCCGCGCCGCCGTCCGGCAGACGTGAAGGGCTGAGTTGAAAGCGGGCGTAGACGGCCGTCTGGCGCCCTCGCGAGGGCGAGCCTGGCCCTTGCAGGAACTCCACCCGCCGCCCCTATCAAAGCCACCGGACAGAGGTCGCCGTGGAGTGTTCGCCGAAGAGGATAAATGTCGTGTAATTACGGGAGGATGTCCATCTACGTCGCCGTCATTGTCTTCGTAATGGAACCCCGACAGCCCCTCTGCTCTCCGGTTGCCTCTCGTGCTTCGGCGTTCTCGCTTTCCTGGAAGTCGGAACATTTCAAGAGGAGTCGGGTCCTTCAAAGGAGAAAGATGACAATTGTATTAAAGGTCTGAGCGTTTTTTAAGCAAAAAAGCAAACTAAAATAAATTTAAAAAAGATATGAGGCTATACAAAGATTTTTTAAGCTGAAACGTTTATTCCCTTACGTTCTGGAATTTAAAGTAAAAAATATTGAGCAAACTTGAATGAAGCACCTTTTTAAATATAAAATTTTCTATAAATTCCTAAAAGGTCTCAAAAGCAAATAATCCAACGGTAATTTTATTCTTTTCCTCTTCAGTATCTAAGGTAATGTATTTTCTGATGTGCCGGCTTTCTTTTAATGCTCCTTATTCTGTCATGTATTAATCATGACATGTTGTATGTATCAATGTAGTAGTTTTTGAGAAGGGTAGTAATACATTGCCATCAAAATTGAATAATGCAATCAGTAGAAAAAAATTTAAATAAACATATTCAACTTTCTTTTCCTTGAAAAACGTGTAACGTATTTTCCTTAATGATTTCTAAGAATTTTTGTCATTAACACATTAATTTTCTTATAATTTGGAATACATCTGGCCCTCACGGTAGCTCAATGGTCAGCGTGCTCGCATTTCATGACCCGACCCGGGCTCGATTCCGGTCGGTCAGATTATGGTGTGCACTTTCTTTGCAATGCCCCAGTATCTGTTCCTGTGTGACGAAGAGAAAGCTCTCTCTTCAGGTTGACAAGACCAGAATACGGCGTTGGGATGTCTATGTGCAAGCCACGTGTACCCCTTAACCTACAGCCGCAAAGCCGGGACGCCGCCGGTAGGCCTTGGCCCCGTCAGAGGCTGTTGTGCCAGAACAGACTGACAGACAGGAATACAGCTGGCATACTGCAGATACAGGAATACAGAACGCATAAAGCTGATATAAGAATAAGCTTGTCATTTGTTTGTGTGTGAATTAGACCTGAAACATTCTTTCTCTTTTTCTTTTCGGACATTTTGCATTGCCTTGCTTTAGAATAACTAGTTACCAAATAGTATATTGTTATGTGGCTTAAATCTAGAATAAAACATTTCATCGCCATGGTTGTTAATAGGGGGTGGATTTGAATGACCTAAAACATGGCCAAAAATGATCAATAAAATGCTCTTAAAATGCTTTACAAATGACCGAAAACCAAATGAATATGACGTAAAAAATCTTATCAAAACCAGTTCGAATGAAGAACTCAAACTGTTGAATACGTTCCTGATTTAATCCAGGCTTCTTCCATTCGTTCCAGCGAACTCAACTTGTAAACTTTTGCTTTGGACTGTTCTTTGCAAGTAAATATCTGTCTTTAGTTAGCCCAAAATCGGCCGATCGGGTGATGGCGCTGATATGTCACAAGAATTACATACAACGGCAGTCAAAACAATTTCTGAGCGAATAAATAGAATAGGCTACTGAGTAATTCTGTGAAGAACATTTGTTGCATCCCGTAAATATTATTTGACGCAATTACCATTAAAAATGACATTTAAAATCGATGAAATTAGAAAAATGCATTAAAAATGACGGGAAAAGATAAATTAAGGGGAAAAGGAATTAAATTTATTAATCGAAATCTAACTATCAATGGATATGGTGTAAAAGGAATTAGTCTCGATGTGTATAAAGGATAGGAAATACGTCTCGGTGAAGTACTGTTTATGACAAAGGTCACTTGCGTATGATGACTATTAATTAACCCCTTCGTTTCACATATGTTATTGAATCTCTATCAGAGATCTCCTTTCACTAGCAAAACTGCCGCTTTGATTAACACGTGGAGAGAAATTGATTTATGAGAAGATCCGTCTGCCGGCACAGTATGAACTCTGCGTGGGCTACTACCCCACACATCGTTAACTTTACCTGGAGGGTAAATCCCCGGAATGGACACCTAGGCTTTTCGCCTTTATTCGCACTCCCCGCGGCCGACACATACGCGCCGGGCTATTGGTATCAGCATTTTCCCGGAAGGGCAGTTATCCCTAACGCGAACTACCTCATACAATGCCTGGGTCTAGCCGCCATGCGAGCTCAAAACTACTGACTTCGCTGGACAGAACTAGAGTTCAAATAGTACGTCACTCACAACGCTCCCGAGGTCAGTATGGAGACGGGTTTGTGGACCCCGGCCCGAAACCCAGGGTGCTTGGAGCTTCCAACCCGTCTTCGCACTGCCTCCAACTTGAAGCTAACGATAGGAGTACCGCCGGAACCTAGGTAACATGATGGGGAGTTCATGGTTCCCGTGTGGACTTTTATATATGGGATCCGGATCATTCCGAAGAAGTTCTTCTCCCAATCCTTTCCAAAGGCCATCGCGTCAGGTACTGAATTGGTGGGTTACTATAAGAAACCGGCAACACGGAGCTTTCCATCACCTACTCACTGCCTCCACCTTAAAGCTAACGACGTGAGTGCCACCGTGAAACTCTGGGTTTGGGTGGCCATGTACAAGACTCCACCAGACACCATGCCCACGTTCGCGGTCATGGTTCTTCCTAGGGGGACAGGAGGACTGGATCTGCCGGTAGGAGGAGGATTTGCCTTGATAGCCCAAAACCACGCAGGTTCACTCACAGAGCGCAAGCTGATACGCCAAAGCGCTCTCATGACGCGCAGAGAACTGTGAATGCGCAGTAGAGAATAGTAGACAATGTGAACGATAGCGACGACTGTAAAGCCCTCATCGAAGAAAATGAACGTAATATAAAAGCAAATGTAAGAGAAATAATCACTTGAGGGAGCATTAGGTAGAACTTGTGAAGTGGAGGAGATAGAGAGAGAGATCCATGATAACTGTTGACGAAAAAGCGGTTCCTCGTGTTTCCACCAGCGTTCCCTCCATCCTAATCGCTTACGCGGTTGTTACCGGCTTAGATTTCTCACGGCGTGAATATTGATGTCACTGCAGTGCCTCTCACCGGCGGAGCCTAGGGTACGAGTCAGGACGGTGGAAAGCGTTTCCGCACTTTCTGCATAACTAGTAAAAGTTTAGTTGCTGCCTGAAAGAGAATTCTAGCGACCTACTGCTCGGATCGGGAGTTTTCCGTGTTTTCTCCGATCAACACCAGGCGAATGCCGAAGCAGTACCCTAACATATATGCCAGACGCGATCTTTCTTTCCTCGTCCTTGTGCTTTCCTCACCCCTTACACACACTCTAACGTGCATTACACAACCACACATGCCGAGAGACTGGTCGGGAGCTTAGAGCTTGTCCCAGCTGGAATGGTGCTCCGCTGGTGGTAGATACTAGTTAGGGATAATCCCCGGATTGCGACGTAGGTCAGTGCCTGATCTCGCCATCTGTTTGAGAAATATCACCTGCACCTCCCGCGATACAACATCCACTACACTTACGGGAGTAGTGACCTTAGCAGTTGAAGCGTCCTGAATCTCTAATCAATCAATCAGTCCACAGTTGCTCTCTTATCACTATGATCTCCGTTGCTTCCACTCTGCCCTATATCAGCTTCGCCATGCCCTAGCAATATCGCCTCTCATGCAGGCTGTATTCTTCCATCACTTTATCCTTCCCTCCACAATACTTGGCCGTTTCTATTTACAAGCGCCACCACATCCACGCCGTGCCTTGCCTTCTCCTCTGTTGCACGGAGCCTTTCCGACGCCCCATTTCGCATCGCCCCCCGCTTTCTTGGACGAGGCGCCTGCGCCGCTTCCTTCTCCGTGGTGCGCCTCCGCTGGCGGTGCAATAACAGCCGCGGGAGAGGGCCGCGGGGCGGGAGGCGTCCTCCGAAGCGGTGGGCCGCGCGCTGCGTGCGCGGCGGAAGCGTCATTAGGGGCCCTCTTATGAAGAGATTACTGGCGGCGGCGCGCGGCATTAGCGCCAGGCAGCCCCCCGCGGCCGCCGTAATATCAGCGGCTGCGGCGCAGGCGTCGCCTGCTGCGCGCGCCCTCGCCACCGCCCTCGCGGCGCAGTGGGCACAATAGCGCCCGGGCCAGGATGATGGCCGACGACAAAGAACGGAAATGGTGACCATCCGAAACAACCGCAACTGCTGATGTTTTGGTTTGTTGATTTAGGTATCCGAGTACGTAAACTGTTATGGTCATTAGTGCAGTTAGTGTTGTGAATGATTTTTTTAATTCCGGGCGGTGGTGGTGATCCTCTCGGTGATGAGATCCGGCGCCGACCTCCATGTCCTCGCTCCGCGCAGAGGGCACAATAGCGCCCGAGCCAGGTGGCCTTAAAGGATGACGGCCCACTAACTGCTGTTTGGTTGGTTGATTCACGTTTCCGGGTACGTCAACTCTTATGGCCATTACTCTAGTTAGTGTTGTGGACTTTTTTAAATTCCGAGTGGTGGCGGCGTTCCTCTCGGAGATGAGATCCGGTGTCGACCTGCATGTCCTCCGCATGTGCACCGCCCTCGCGCCGTCCGCGCCGCGCAGTGGACACTGCGCACACTGCGCCCGGACCAAGTGGCTTCAAAGGATGACGGCCGACGAGAAAGAATGGGGGCGGCATTCCTCTCGGTGATGAGATCCCGCGCCGACTTGCATGTGGGCCAGCGGAGGTTTCCTTGATCTGGTACCTCCCCCAACAGACTCTCCCAGCCGGGACAAGACATAAGTTCCCGCTGACCTCGAGATCATGTTAGTATAAGTGCGTGTTAGATGAGGGGATAGGACAAGGGAGAGGAAGGAAAGATCGCGTGCGGCCAGGGGCCCGTTTGGAGGGTTTAATCATGGCCTTCGCCTGTTATCGATCGGAGAAACCACGAAAAACTACCGATCAGTCCCCTCTCGTCGCTAGAATACTACTTCAGCCAGCGGTTGAATTCGACCTAGATAGCATCGAATATCTGTTACAGTCGAGACTCGAACCGTAGAACCTCAAAGAAAGAGTTACCGCAGAGACAGTGGCAATGCTTTAATCTTCATCCAGACGGTTTTTGTTTTGCTAGCTTTGCAGCCACAGCAAATTTCTTTATAACTGAGAAGTTAACGTTGTCAGAGACAGAACAGAAGAAAATGTGATTTGATTGGATTCAATATATCTATAACACGATTTTGAATATAAAATTTCCGATTTGAATTCAAAGTATTAATTCTTACTTACTTCCGACCTACATTGATAAAGCAATCGCGCATGTATGAGAATTAGGTTTATGATTTTTTTTATTATTAAGAAAAGTATATGTCATAAGAATTATAAATTCTCATAAGAAAGTCAAAATGGTTCAATTGAGGATACAAACAACTGAAAAATATTTGTGAAATATAAGATAAATATAATATGAATAAAAATTAATCATAAAATGGGATCTATCGTTTTTATCAAATCTTTTCATTCACTATGCTGATTTTAACGTTTATGCTCATAGGCAGAATGAAAATAACTAATGACTAGAAAATTCTATGACATACATTGTATTTTCTGGGATATTTTTCTTTTGCCATTCTTTCGTGATATCTTTCCACGATCTGCAAATAATTACATTGCAGACGCATTATTTCTATCGCTTACAATCTATTAGAGCACGCATTACTACCTTTTTCTTTAAACAAAATGTGGATTCTTGGTTATCTAAATGTTGTGATTTAAATGTGTTTCTTTATTTTTTCATCCCTTTTTATTTTTAAATATTTTCTACTTTCTCGCCCACTACCTTATTACGTAGCAAACAAAGTATTGTAATATTGTGACAGAAGTAGCTGATTTTTTTGAAGGAAAGTCTGTATTATGTGCCCCTGATAACAAAAAAGTGGATGAATTTTGTTCCTAAATATAGTAACTAGCATTTCCTGACACGTAGTCATAATTCACTTTTTGAGAGTCCTTGATACCGAGAGGTTGATTGACAGCATAACGTCTGTGTCTGTTTGACTGCCTGTCCATTTGCGCTCAACGTTGGTGCCAAAATCGTGCAAACGACTTGGTCCAAATTCGATATTACTCTTTTGACCGATCTTACTCGAGGCCTTGCGAGTTTGAAACTGATATTTTAATTTTGGAGGGTTCATGTAAAGTTTGCATGAACTTAACGTAAACTTTGTCTCGTATAACGTAAAAGACGCTTAAAAATTGTGTAAATCTCATTTTCGTCGAAATCTCTGAATTTTTGAAAATAGAATAAGTTCAAATTTTGTTCAGCATCTTCCTAAAACTACAATATTACATAGAGATTTTTCCTTGCACAATTTTTCGAAAAATCGTTTTCGTGTAATTTCCGTGAAATATAGGGAAGTTTTAAACAACTATTTTCTCAAAAAACTTTCAACATTTGTTCTTTGAATTTTTGTTCGTATAAGGAATTGTAAAAGGTTGGTGCTGTTGTATTTTCTGCAAACACATTGAATTTTTGAAAATTGCAAAAAATAAAATTCAAAAAGTACAATGTTGATGAAAGAATTTTTTCTCAAATAAAATTTGTTGTAAAAACAGATCTTTAAAACAGTCATGTAGAGTTTTTTTATTAAAACGAGTGGCTTTTGAGTAATTTAGCTTAAAATTAATGAATTTTATAGTTTTTTATAGTATGATCCAATGTTTTTCTTAATTCTTTTTGCCGCGGATAGAGAAAAGGACGCTTCGAAATGACAGGTCTCATTTTCGTTGAGCTCTCTGGATTTTTGAAAGTTGCGAAAGGTAGTAATAATGCAAGAGTGTGTGTGATGTTGTAGAGCCATTCGTTTTGTTTTCTCTGATCGATAGTTTCCGTTGTTTCTCCGAACAACACCAGGCGAGTGTTGGAGCTGTCCGGTGGACCCAAACGGGTCGCCGACCGCGCACGATCTTTCCTTCTTCTTCCTTATCCTACCCTGACCCCTCACTTACAAATTCTTGTACTCACATGCCCTACACTACCATACATGTCGGGAGCTTAGAGCTTGTTCCCCCTGGGGCGGTGCTACGCTGGTGGGAGATACCTAGTTGGGGAAAACCCCTCACCGACGGTAGGTAGGCGCCGGATCTCATCACCCAGCTAGAAACGATCACCACCGCCTCCCGAGAAAAAAACATGTACTACACTTACGGAACTAATGATCTTAGCAGACCGCGCCGCAACAGCTTAGCACCATCTCGCGCCCGGACTCACTTTTTTAAAAAAAGTTTTGTTTCGCGCGTCTGTCGGTTCATTTCGACCCAGTGGGCGCCGCCGGCATCGCGCCATCCGCCGCCTCCGCTCGGCCGGCCGCCTTCAGCGCCAGTGGCCCTCCCCTCGGCGGTGGCTGCCGCGCCGAACAAAGTGGGCTTTGTTGACGTTTTCCTCTCGTCCAGTCTCCTTCTCGCCCCGAGATTTTCTAGCGCCTTTGTTTTAGAAATTCGTGTCAAATCGGTTGTATGAAGAGGGAATCTCAATTATGTCCTGATTTTGATGCTGATGTTATGAAACTGTGATCAGTTTGCTAATATACAAAATATTATTATTAAAGGACCTGATATAAAATTATATTTTTCTACTGCAATTTTATAATTCTCGTATTAGATGGCTCTAGCTCATTGCATGACGACAGCCATTAAGATAAAGGTTCATTTTAATAGAGGGGTTCACAGCAAATTTACAGTTGAGAAGTAATGAATATTGGTCAGCATTCTACTAATATAATGTTACATTGTACCATGTTAATGTAATATTACTTATATAAAATTTTATTTGCATAAATGTTTCTTTGGATAATGCACATTACTTGCCGTACAACACGAGAGGTGGTGAAGATAAACCACTCGTTCCTCGCTCGTTCTTATCGTAAAATCACTTCATATTGGGGTATTAATACAAGTCGAAACATTATCGTTTTTTATTATATTTTTCCTTTGCATAATTGTCTATTATCGTGTGCATAATTTTTGTTTAAGTATATGGTCTAGGAATTGATGAAGACTTTTTAGCAGGTGACAACTGAATTGCTTTCACGGTTAAGGGTTCTTAAAGTTGTTGTTGTTGTTAATTGTTGTTATTATTATTATATAGTTATCACAATAAATATAAGCACATATTTAATATCACCTGTTCTGAGTGAAAGATAGCATTTTCATAATTAGAATGAAAAGTACATGAATTCCAATTCAATTTTTTAAAATAATTTCTATTCTATGAATTAAAATTCCAGTACAATTTTCCGCTAAGAAATAAAAAATTTCATGAAACAATAAAATGGAAATTAGAACGTATTACAATAAATAATACTCTAGAATACGTTTCTCTCAACCACATGTCTTATTCATCACGTTATAATCCGATATATAATACGCTACATTTATGTGTCGATTCAATGTTATAATCCTCATCGTTGATACAGCTTTAGTAATAACACAAGCAATGATTACGTACAGACTTTCTAAATCGACCTCAATACATCAGTCCAATTGTTTCAAATCAAACCAAATCATATCATATTTCAAGACAGGACCATTAGGTGAATGGCATGTCTATTTCGCAACTTCTCAAACAATTTTTCTCATTTCTTTTCCCGCTTTATACCCACATCTCTGCTGCTGTAGCTCCCCAAATATTCCTATCTCTTTTCATAATCTCCTCCTCTTCTTTGCCATCCTTCGTTTTATGTCCCATTCCCTCCCACTTCATTCTGTCCCGTTCATTCGATCGCCCTCTCCCTCGGCACACTCCGTCCTCACCCCACGCCACGCCCCCGCGAGAAAAGCGGGAGCGGAGATATTATGTGGTACAGCGCGTGCAGCGCGGCAGCGGCTGCGGGCGGCGGCGGCGGCGGCGGGGGCGCGGGCGAGAGAGGGGCCGCCGCGGCACCCCAACGCGTGCGCCCCTGCCGCCGCCGCCGCCGCCAACGCTCCCCATATACTTAGGTGTCAATACCAGATGCCGCGTTGAGCAAGACGGCCTCCGTCACGACTCCGCTTATAAAGGCGGCGCGGGCGGCGCAGCCCCGGGGCTCAGGGTGCCCGGAGTCCCCTCCGCGAGCACACACACACACACACCACACACACACACACACACACAGTCACACACACGGTCACACTCACACGGTCGCCCGCGCATCCGAGTCGGGACGCACGCGCGACGATACGCCCTTCCAGCGGTTACGTTCCTCCTTTTTACTTTCATAAATCGGCGCCGAGCGTCGAGCCACGCGCTAACCCAGGTGCGCGATGCGGTGAGGTCGGGCTCGATTCCTCAGCGGTGGGAGGTGGTTCAGAAAGGACAAAGCAAAGAGTGTCTGTGGCCCTGAACGAGGAATCGCGTCGAGGCAACGTCCAGCGGCGAGTGAGACGGATGCGTCAGAGAGAAACGCGGAAATGTGAGGAAGAAGAACATGGCGGGGTGGAGTAGAGAGAGATAAAGGAGGAATCGGAAATCAATAAAGAAGAAGAAAGGGCCCATAGTAGAATGATTAAAGATGCTGGACAGATATGAGGAAATTGTTATAGGACTAAGGGGGTTGAGGATTGAGACAATGTGGCGGAGTGGACTAGGAGAGGACAGGGCTCGCACAGCAGTGTTCGATGGAACGGGCCGCGAAGTTACCCAGAGCGGAGAAGCAGTGTGTGGAGAAGTAGGAGGTGAAAAGCCACTGCGCGAGGGAGTGGAGTGTGGAAGGGCGTAGGTAGCGGGAGGGAAGCGGAGTTGCTCGAAAGAAAAGGCAATATGACGCCGGTGATACCCGTTCGGCTTTAAGTGCGCGGGCACATCGCGCTGGGCGAGGTAATGACCGCTGTTTTATAAGGCCCGATGCGGCCTGCTCCATATCGAGCAGGCGCTTTATTGGCGGCGCGCGGGAGAGGCCCAAGCGACTGTAAACAGCCCCCTGCGCCCCTGCGTCCCCGCGCCCCTGCAGCCGGTGGATGGGCCGCGGGGAGGAAGCTCCTACGGCGGCGAAGAGGGCGCGTATGTCAATGGCGACGACACTGCCGACGGAGATAGAGACGAGAAAGTGGTGAGGGTGGCGGCAGCTCGCAAAGACGATATTGCAATGGCAAGAAGACCCTTACTTTCACTAACTTTACATCGCTGTCGTCGATGGGTAACGGTTAGCGTATTGGACTGTACCCAAGTTCGCGGGTTCAAACCCGATCGATGCTGTGGATTTTTAAGGGTGAAACATCCTTTGTACGCCTTCCTTCGGAGGGGAAGTAAAGCCGGCTGTCCCATGTTAGTAGATTTACTGCATGTAAAAGATCCTCAAGCCTAAATGAATCCTCTGAGCTAAATTCAAATTGCCTTTTTCGTCGCCTAAGTAATACATTCTTTCTCCCCTAGTTGGTAAAAGAAACAGTGAAATTTGCGTGGTCGGACGGAATAGCAGGCTTCATGGCTAAGTAAAATAAGGCTTCTATTCAATTCAATTTTATACTTTCGACGTGGCGCGAAGATAGTCGCTGTAGTGAATGATCCTGTCCGTGTCCCACCTTGTATCATGGCGATGATAGCATAGGCACACAAAAAAAATTGTCACACCCGAAGACTGGACAAATGTTTCTCTTGTATGTCGACGCGCTGAATCCTAATCTGAAGCTAGAATTGCGCCATCACCCTCCATATTTTAATCGCATAAAATGAAAACATCGTGAAATATACAATCTACAAATTGACGGTGGTTCTTCGCGACTTAAAAAAAACAAAGTAGCGGATGGCGGCGCTATTCTGACTTCAGATTCGGATTCAGTGAGTTGACGTACATAGAGAAACATGTGTCAAGTCTTTGGATCTGCCTTTTCTTGGTGTGCGTGTGTGTGCCTATGCCTGTGTGGTGTTTTTTTTTCATTCAAAATTCAAGTAGTATATGACTTGGTGTAGGGATCACAGAATTTTGAAAATGTGCACAGAATTCACTTCTCTCCATAGCACGTCATACGCAATTATAACTGTTTTTGATTTTAAATTAAATAAATAAATAAATAAATAAATAAATAAATAAATAAATAAATAAATAAATAAATAAATAAATAAATAAATAAATAAATAAATAAATAAATAAATAAATAAATAAATAAATAAATAAATAAATAAATAAATAAATAAATAAATAAATAAATAAATAAATAAATAAATAAATAAATAAATAAATAAATAAATAAATAAATAAATAAATAAATAAATAAATAAATAAATAAATAAATAAATAAATAAATAAATAAATAAATTGTTGTGATGGCAGTGTCCGATGAGCGTCAGTGAAGATGGATAGCACTGGGAGCACTGTGGGTGCAAGGGGCGGTGGCAGGAGGGAGGTGGGTGCGGTGGGCGGGCTGAGGAAGTGGCGAAAGCGGGGGCGGCGGCCGAGGCGCCAGATGGCGGTGTAATGGCCGAGGAGGTGGTGAGTCTAAGGCGGAAAGGCTCCGACCTCCCTTCTCTCCCCTTCTCTTTTTCCGCCCGTTAGAAGGCGCGGAATCGGGATGTGGCCATTGGTGGGAACGTCTGCGCCTGGCGGAGAAAATGTACCCGATGACTGCAGTTCACAGCTTATCACGTGTCCATATAATGCCCTCGACTCGGAACATGTCAGATTTCGTGGAGATTATATTAGCTGTTAACGCCAGTGTTTTGTTTTATTTTAGGGTACTACCACCTTTATATACCTCACTACAATAAAGGAAAGAAAGCTGGTATATTAACTTATTTTTAAAACGGAAAAAATTATAGACAAAAGTCATTTATTACATTCTCAATATACTTTAAAAAAGTATCTCATCCAATATTTCATGACAATTTTTATCATTTAATTCGCTGAATATTCATATTAATTATCATGTTTTTTTTAAACAGGTGTGTACACTTTGCCATCATACAGTGAACGCTAAAGTGAGCTTAATAACAACAACAACAACAAATAATAATAATAATAATAATAATAATAATAATAATAATAATAATAATACAAACATCTTAACTTTAAAATATCGCCAATGAGTCTTTCATTTTCCCACCTACACGCATTGTCTTCAGCTTGCTCCTTTCATTCATAATCCAACAAATCTCTTTTCGTTTTCTGCTGAACTTCGTTCCCATTAATAATTAATTATTTAACGGATTATTTAATCAGCGTTAACACGTTTACTAACATCTGCTGTGGTTTTTCCTCAATGCGCGACGTCTTCAGCTTGCACATCTTAAACAATGAACAGCGAATGTAATATCCTTTTCTGTTGAACTTTTACCTTATTAATAATTAATTATCAGCCTGTCCCATTCACTAACTCATTCTGTGGTTATTATATGTACCTTCATTTTCTTCAACGCCTCCTCCTACTAACAAACATCTCCGTCAACTGCTCGCAAGACACCATTATAGACATCGGACTTGCGCCCTCGAACAAGCAACATCGCTCCGAATGTTAGCATTTATGCATTTTGTGCTAATACGAGAAACTACTTAGTGACACAGTGTCTTCAGTGATAGTGCATTACTATTTGCATGAACAATATCTATCTAGCACAGGGTGAATAATTACTGAAGCCCTAAACTCGATAATTGTGAAAGAAATACTCCCTACCAACTTATAATCGTAGGGTTTACCTCGGATAAGTGGAATATCCATAGATCGAAACGTTTTAGAAAATAAAGTAATGATCCAAGTGTCATCTGTAGGAATTTTCCTCCTCGCATTCCTCATTTCAACTCCAGAAACTTTCCAATACTACTTCCCACTAACAATATACCTATCTTCATACAGACAAACAATATAACCTATCAACAAAATACCACAAAAACATTATCAACAACATTAAAATTAACAAACTTATAATCACTCTAACAACTTCCCAATGGTAACTCACTCATTCAAAATATGACACAGTTATATCAATACATAATTAATTTTATTAATTCCTTAATATCAACACTCTTGCAGAAATACACTACTGAATATTTCAAATTGTGTAATATCAGCTCGCCATCAACGAATATGACATAATTTTCTTGTTAGTTCTAGTTTTTAAATATACTAATTTCAAGTAGGAATATTAAAAACATCTTCGGAATTCTTTATTTTCTGAAAATACGAAAGTACCTTAATTTTAAGTCGATAATAATGATTGTGACATTATATATTTTTAGTACGTCTAGCTCTGGTTTTGTAACTTCACTATCCTCTAATTTAAAAAAATATTCACGTGAAAGTCTTATCTTTGCTCGTCTCTTGTCCTCCTTTTGCGTGTCTTCTCTTGTCACTGTCCAACACGTATTTCCGCAAGCATTGCAGGGTGCTATTTCCCTTTATACCTTCGTTCCATTTGCGAAATGTTCTGATGGAATCCCTCTACATGTTCGTCACACCACCGGGAAGGAGTTACTAAAAAATGTTTATCTAACATATGACAATAAGTGTATCATTAATTCATCTTTTTACGCTCGTCATGATAGACTGAAAAAATGTATTGTTCAATTTGAAAATACAAAATTATCTCAATTATCTCGTAAAATACAAGTGGTAAAATATAAATGAATACTTGAATCAATTAGCCACTTTCCCTCATGCACTTTCGTGAAAACTGCATTGCAATAACTTTAACCATTCAAAAGTTACAGAAGGTATTAAAGTTACGTGAGTCATTCTGTACACACAAAATTCTATTTATATTATCATTAGCAAAATCACTTTCCTAACAGCTGATATCACTGATTCTATCCACATTTCGTACAAACATTTTACACAAACCTTTCCAAGATAAAGGTATCAACTTGCTACAAACTCGGCAAAAGTCAACAACAAAATGAGAATTATTAACAGATTCATTTTATGGTGCGCATGATTCGGATATTCATTTATTATCCTTTCTAAAGGGTATATCTTTCTTGCAAGTCTGGACTGGTACTTATGTGAAGAGCTTCTTGATTTCCTCTTCACTGTACTTTTTGATGTGTATATTTTAAGTTAACATAAGGTACAAATCCCCCAGCATTTGCACAGGTGAGACGTAAACTGAAAAATATACTCTTCACAAATATTTTTTAAAGCAACCATCATACACATAATACATACTATCTCGTATGATCCATCACAATACTATAGAGAATCATGGTATCATATCATGGTATACACTGATATGAACATTTGTAAAGAAGATTGAATTTCATGTTTCTTTATATTAAAATAAATAATTTATACCAGTGTTTGGCATGTGATCAATGACGTGCCCAGCAATTTATATGCAAGGTATTCTACTTGCAAAATCACGCCTAGAAGGAAGGGTCTGTTAAATAGTTTAGAGTTTTGTATCAAACACTGAATCTCGTACAAAATCTGATGAACTATTATCTTCGAAACATGATCTTTTGTTTATGGCAATGAGAACTATTATTCGTACATTAGCTCAATACAATTTCATAATTTAAAAACTATTACTTGAAAACTTGTCTAGCTGCCAATGATAATTAACATTGCTAGCTACATTATTTAGCTATTCAAGCTGCAAATGTCGAGTGACGGTGAAAGTCAATACAAACAAAAAAGTATTATGAAGTGATCTCTTTGGATGAGTCATGCCAATAATTCTGATCGTATGTCATTATCTTTGTAGAAATAAATCAACTCATTCAAACTGATCATTACAATCATTATTGTGGTTATCTAGATAAAATAAGTATGAGTTCAACAACTGGCAAGGCATATGATCTAAATTTGTTAGTAATGTAGTGCATTCTTTGGATGTGCTGCACAGGTTATTTGATGTAAACCAAGGTTGTCGAACTGGCGGCCCACGAAAAGTTACAGTGAATCCATGTCGGAGAGAACATCCTAGTGCACGCGCCCTGCCGGGATCAACAGTATATAAAATAGGTTAAAAAATAGGTAAATAGGTTAAGGCCCACGAAAAGTTATCAGTGAATCCATGTCGGGAGAGAACATTGTGCACTTAGTGCACCGCCCTGCCGGGATCAACTTTAATGTAAAAATAGGTTAAATTTGTATTTAAAGATTTTCTTCTAGTAAATTCAGAAACTCAAAATCATCCCAATGCTTTACGCATGGTACGGCCTGATATCGCTCATGGTTCCATCCCCCGCCCGTTGTTTCAGAGCAGCCGGGCAAAGAGTCGAGATCAGCAATCCGGGGAAGTCGAGTGTGGGTCGCCCGAGTAATGAAAATATGGCCCGCAACCATATTAAAGGTTTGAGTTGTGGTCATTGAGGCCTTGCAAGTTGGACACCTCTAGTGTGATTGATTCAACAGAATAAAGAACATGTTTTTCAGCACTTAGCGTACTTTGTCAATAATTATTTTTTTACGGAATTTACATTCTTTACATTAACAAGTCACCAGAATAATCTCGAAACTGGAATAGTTATTAGTGGTCTTGTACGTTTCCAAGACCGTCGGCGGGTGTTGAGTTTGCAACGGTCTCTTTCATTAGATTACCTCTCCCCAGAGACTGACACCAGTCATCAGAATGCGCGTTCAAACATTCATGTGTTTACTCGCCATTTGCATGGGGCGCATAAGATACTTCCCAGGTTCGATCAACAGCGAAAGACCCTCGTCACGATTTGCCTGCAGTCAGCTTCCCCCATCTCTCAGCCATTCGCTTTCTCTCCTTTCAAGTTCTCTTAGCCGTCAATTTTGGAACCCTTCTCTCTACCTTGCTCCACTGCCGTTCATATGAAGAGTACGTGCTTTCAGTCATACTTCTACATTTACTCTTCCTTTTTTTAGATAAATATCGTTCCGTAGGTAATATTTTGGGGGTTAATTTACAATGACTGAGTATTTTGCTCTCAAAGATCTCTTAGCCTTCAGTTTCGGTCTCCTCCAACTTGCTCCTTTGCCATGTTTACGAAGATTACATGCTTACTACTTACATTCTTCTCTTTCTCCTCATTTAATTATATTTTCTTACACAATTCCACGGGTTCGTATTCTGTATTGAATATTTCAAAAGACACGAGAGAGATTTGAACACGTCGAACTGGATTTTTCTTTCTTAAGAGTGACGTTTATTTTTTATTTGATTGACTTTGCTATAGTGTATATTATTCTGATACGAGTGTAAGTAGACGTTTTTCCATCGCCCTAAACATACCTCTGCAAAGCTGCCTCTGCAATCAATTGTAGCTCTTTGCATGATACGGTACTGTAATCGTCCTGTTATCAAAATGCAGTACTTTCGAGGCAAGAAATTAAGATATTTAAGCAGAGTGAAGGCTCTCGTTGTTTAGCGCTGGAAATTGAACTTCTATTCCAGCGCAATAGGTATTGACGGTTTGATATGAAGATGTAGACGAGAAAGATTAAACCATTAAATAACGTATACAAACTTGCTTTAATATTTTCACATATTAAACTTTGGTAAATAGATGGTCATTAACTACTTTTGAACTTGATATATCCTTCGTACAATTTTAAAATAACATCGAATAATTCAGAAAGATTGAGGTGAGATAATATAGAATGGACTACTACCCTGTATAATGAAGATTGAAAGAAGACAGCTTTCTTGTTTCAGTGCTTTTTGTTAATAAAAAAGGCCGTATTGATGCTGTAAATGACATACTTCGAAACATTTTAGTCATTAATAACCTATTCAATTCATTAGACCTCCGCTGTCGAAGCCAGCTCATTAAATTTTGAATATAGGGGATGCTTCCACTTCCTCTTATGCAAAGCGTCGAACTTGCCAGCGGTTTCCACAGGCCCAGCAAGTATGTAACAAAATTTTATATTATTTATACAACAGAATTACAAACTTTTATTAACTCATTATCATAATATTAAACTATAATTTACCGTACTGTAATATTCAGGGGGTTTTATTTAAATGCTGTTGGGTTCTGTGTTTTAAGTAGGCACGTCGTTCCGCCCGAATATATCGAGTCGAAGAAGGAACGCAGAGGCGGGTGGAATTGGAAGGAGAAGAAGGGGACTTGGCACAAAGGACGCTAGGTGTTTCTTGTAGGTCAAAATTTGGGCGGGTGAAAAGGGAAAAAACAATTCATAAGGAATATTAAAAGAGGAAATTTAATAAAGATGTTTATTTTTTTCCTAACTTCTATTTACCGAACGTTTTCGACTATGAAAACATTTCTCCATCAGAAACAATTGATTTGATTTATTTTTCCAAAGAACAGTACAAACTGCATGTGACGTGTGAGAAAGAAGTATAAGCTTCGCACGATTCCTCAAGCTCTAGAATCTCTTCCTCACCTTCTCTTCTCAGTCATAAATATATGAATAAAATTGACAACAAAGCGAGGTTAGCAACATTTAAAAAGGAGAAATTTTTTTATCTCTAGTTATAGAAATCTTATTTGCATCGATAAAGGATCTACTGATTTGTTTTTTCTGTATTGTTAACAAAATTATTAGGAACTCTAGAATTACTTATTTATGTTAAACTTTAGATTATGCCACAAACACGAATTCATTGCAATTTGATATATCTAGACTATGTCTAATATCCATGCCATTCCATACTCCTTCTCTAACCCTTTTTATTTTAAATTTTTATTCTTATGTTCTATTTGGTATTTCTTTCTTTCTTTCTTTCTTTCTTTCTTTCTTTCTCTCTCTCTCTCTCTCTCTCTCTCTCTCTCTTTGAAACTTTTGTTCTTATGTTCCAATTGGTACCGTTTATTCACTCTCCCTTAATGTTTTAATTCCATTATTTACTTTCCATGGCTGTGTTGTTCCGCCTGGAGCCGCCTTCGGGCCCAGAGCGGGCACTTAGCATCTAGGGGCGCTGAGCAAGTGGAGGCCGAGGCTGAGGGCCGCGTGGTGCGGCGGGCTCCTTGGCCGCTGCTCCGCGCCGCTCGCCATTTAGCGGCTATCGATTGAGGGGCGCGCCTGACCGGCCTCGCGCCGCACCGCACCGCATCTCACCGCAACGCGCCGCCCCGCGAACTTGGCAAGTTTGGGAAAACACCTCCTTCCCCCATCAGAGGACCCATTCGGCGCCCCTACCGGGAGCGGAAGTTCAGTGTATCAATTGATGTCACTGCAGCGCCTCTGACCGGGAGGTCCTAGGTTTCGAGTCCTCACGGCACGCGGCAGGGTTTTCGACACTATCTTTTCAGCCAGGTCGAATTCAGTGGCTGTCTGGAGGAGAATTCTAGCGGCCGGCTGCTCTGATCGGTAGTTTTCCGTGGTTTCTCCGATCAACACCAGGCAAATGACGGAGTAATACCCTAACAAACGGGCCACGGACCGCGCGCGATCTTTCCTTCCTCGTCCTCCTCCTTGTCCTATCCTCTCCCCTTACAGACACACACACACACACACACTTACACTTACATGTATTACACAACTACACATTCCGGGAGACCGGTCGGGAGTTCAGAGCTTGTCCCGGCTGGGGCCAGTGCCCCGCTGGTGGGAGAGTCCTGGTTAGCGGGAAACCCCGCTAACCGACGACGGTAGGTCGGCACCGGATTTCGCCACCCAGCGGGGGAAGATCACCGCCATCTCTCGAGGAAAAAACCAGCACTATACTTACGGGACTAATTACCTAAGCTGTTGACGCGCCCTGAATAACACCAACCAACCAACCATTCGGCGCCCTCTGTAGCATATGATTCCGTGTCATTCACCTACACCAGCAGTTGAGGACGGTACAAGAAAATATTTATTGAAGAGAGTCGGTCATTTTTAAAACTTAAAAGAACGAATTTATTTCTGATAATTATATAGTTTTTTCAATATTTTTCTGTGTATTATAATGTGTAAAGGGTTTGAAGAAGAGGTTTAATTTTTTTCGCCTTTCTACTACAACCACTTTCTCTTAAAAAATAGTTAAATTTTATTTTCCTTTGCCAACTTTAATGTACGAAATTATAAAAATATCTTAATTGTTTTAAATGTAGAGTTTTAAAATAAGTTAACTAACAATATATCATTTTAAATTATTTTACTTTTTCAAATTGTTTTTAATTACAATAGATCTTTCATGAAGTTGAGGCTTGGCCCCATATCCCTAAAGCGACCTCTACTAACAGGACATGGAATAAATTCTTTGCGGTCCAGACATTTCGATAACATTTATTGGATAGGTCGAAAGATAATACTGTCATGCTTTTCATTAGACAAATATTCGTTAGAAGTTTTCCTCATTTTCTGGATGTCAAAATACCGGATTAGCACATCTATGAATCTCATATCTTGTGATCAACTCGTCTCCATTTCGTTCTCTTTCAATTCCTAGGACTGAGTCTGGTCACTCACTTAGCAATTTCCCGTGGAGCAAGTGTACTGCAATTATATTTAACAGCATTGCGAATACCAATGAAACTACTGGAGATTTCCGAAATCAATTAATCTGTAGTACATTTCAAACTCTGTTGTGTGGTTGACTTGATCCAAATGAACTGTGCACTTTTAATGAATATTAATCAAATTATATAAACGTCATATAAAATTCGTAATAAAAATTACATCATCTAATTTACTAGAAGAGCAACAAAGCCTGAATTACAATTTAACAAATTTTTAGTAGTTACCAAAATCAATTACGCGTAGGAGTTGCTATGGAGTTACTCGAATGTTTTATATTCATTTTATAAGACTTTCTGGGAACCTATCGATGCTTGTTACCTCCTCAGCATTCAACAACTTTTGTAGTTATGAAGATAACTAACGTGGTCGTTAAAAATACCTTCAATGTTGAATTTAAAACAAAAATTAACTACGAAGAACATGTAAACACCACTAACATAACATACAAAAATCGTTTGAAAACATATCTAATAACATTTGCAAAGAACGGCTGACTGTTTTATAGTGTCAAAATGTATTGTTTCATGAGAGAACTGGAAAATGTTTCCATGAAATATCAATATATTAGTGAAGGTTACGATCTAACACGTCTTTCATAGTTGGTTAAGTAATAATATTATGTTCGTAAAATTCTTAATAAAGTTTTGCAAATTAATAGTAATAATAACAAAAATACCCTGGTTACTTCTTCTCAGTAAATTCAATATTCACAATCTTATGCGAGTGTATACTAATTTTATTGTTTTAAATAATTATTCATCGCAGTTTTGTTTCCTAAGAAAGAACATTCAACATGAGAGGTTGAAGTGAAAGATAATACTTGAGAACATCAATACAGTGTCCGTATTTTAAGGGAAAACATCAACATCTCTGAGAGTAATAAATAACAATAAATGATGTTGATAATGAATTATTATCGTCATTTATTATTAATTCGAAATAAATAAATAGTATTATTAGTTTGTGTCGTTCAATATTCTGACTTAGTGAAGGTTAAAAAATAAAATTAGTTTTATTTAAATTCGAATTAAAAAACTAATTCTTGCCATATCAGTATCCTTTGTCCATCTGCAGCCCACTAAGTTTCGTCCACCCTTCTCCCGCTAAAGATGTTTTCTTACAACAGCTTTGTGACACTTCAAAAATAAGTCTAACCACTGGCGAGAAGCAGCTTTCTCTTTCGAGATAGGATCCACACAATCATTAAACAGTTATTTATGATGGATTAACAGTTGAAAACGGAACAGTTAATAATAATGGATCAACACAATTTCAGTTCATAATAACAATATTTCTCTGCTATATTCTGATCCATTAACTACATTGCAAATTGTAAATGTTTCCGGAGGTAAAAATGTTTTAATGATAATGTTTTATCTGATGAATAATATTAATGACTTAACGATTTCGGAAGATGTGCTTTATAAAAATTTAGTCTTCTAATTCATGGTTAATTCTTGTTCACATGTATAATCAAGTTTTTATTGAACTTTTTTTTACCATATCAAATAATGATTAAATGCTATTTTTATTATAAGGGGAGAAGAATACATATATGCCGCACATATATCTGTAATAACTATTTATCACATAATTTGCATTCATTTTTGCTGCCATGATTCGAAATAACCATTACTTCATCCGTATCCTTATTATTTTACTTTACATACGCCCAACAATTAAGCAGCTCTAACTTTACCTTATGTATTGTATTTTCCTTATACGGTTTAATCAATTGAATGACAACTCGCACAAAAAAGGACTTTTCTTCTCTCGCAAAGCTCTAACAGAGGGCACAAAAAATGGAAGCACTCAGCACAAAAAAGTTCCGTCCGTGGGTACCGCTGACTGGTGCGAATTGTTTTGCGTGGCTGCGTGACTGTTTCGCCTCGGCACCTTCGCATTTGTTCTCTGGCCGCGACGTTTAAAATAACGTGCTTCAACCGTGCGGATCCCAGCATTAAAAAAAAAGCGGACTGGAAAAAAAACTGAACGCGAGCCGTCACGGCACCCCCTCCCCATGGCGCGCGCTCGGCCGACACCCCGTCCTCCCCCAATCCCACCCCGCCACATCCCCACCTCGCCCTATCTGCCCCCCCCCTCCGCCCGCCTCACTTTCAGCACCCAGGTCCTCCCGCGCGCGGTCGAATCTCCATAATAGATTAGTTTCGAGCGAACGGATTTGAGTAAGGCGGCGCGCGCCGGGGCTCATGCATTAATTTTCATTGAACGCGGCGCGCGGACCAGCTCCTTTGTTCTCGGCGACGCCGCGCCATGTTTCTTATTGCCTTCTCCACGACAGAACGAACACGCACTGGTGTTTCATGGCAAAACTTTCTAGGGTATATCTCCTCCACTCTAAACAAGGGCTTAAAAGTGGAATTTGGATTAACGTAATTTGATGGCTGGGAAGTTTGATTATTCAGAAACAATGGGTAGCAGATACGTAAGCCGTGGAATATACTTTTCAATGTGTGCAAATGCTTGTATAGAAACACAATGAATTCAAACATAGTGACAATATAATATAAGATAATACGGCAGAACGAATTATCTGCAAGTAAATTCTCGTAACTAACATTAACGGAGAAGGTGAAAGACAAAAATCGTAATTTCATTCTTAAGTGTAAATGTTCTGATCGGTTGATTACCAAATTCTCAAACATTATTGGTCTATAATTCGTTAGTGGAATGGTCTATGAATTATCGTAGACCAAATATTTGCCCTCCAGGAACATAATACTATTGCAAATAGTTTCGCTCATATTAAAATTCCTCTCGGCTCTCTTGTTTTTGCCCCAACATTTTGAATCGTCCATAGAAGTGAATATTGCGACCACTAGAATTCTATTTTAATGCCTTCTCTTTGTGACTGTGCTAGAAACACGTATGACATTATTAACTGATGGTTGACCATTCGCTTTGCAAACGTCATAACATTTGAACTTTATCCTCCTGCATAAAAACCTGAGGAATTGTTATACGAATTGTATGACATGAAATTAATTTATAATTATACTTTTAATAGTATTTTATTGTTTTACGTATCTACTCTTGGGTTTAATAAAATAATATGGGGTTTAAAGTTTTTTTAAGTCTTTTATTAAATTCTTTATTTTTCAAATAATTTTGTTTACTTCCATCTTTAAAGTATATCCACTTCGGTAGATTAAAGGAAATAAATTTCTTTCTTCTTCCATTTTCTTATTTCTCAGAAGTTGCTGCGGTGCTTCGCATCTACATAGACGTTGGTAGGGCGATTGTTTTGTAGTTGAAGATGATTTCTTTCTCTTTTTTATTTTTGTTCCTTTTATGACTTTGTCGGTGTAGTAAATTTCAATATTTTTTTCTAAACATCAATGTCGTGAAGGTATTTTGCATTCAAAATATGGCAATTTAGATAATTGTTCAATTGTGTTTATTCTGCTTGCTCTAAAAAGATAATGGTTAGGAATCGCACGACTCAATCCATATAAGGGTGGCTGCTCTGATCGGTAGTTCTCCGTGGTTTCTCCGAACGACACCAGGCCAATGCCGGAGCAGTACCCTACCAAACGGGCCACGGACCGCGCGCGATCTTTCCTTCCCATTCCTTGTCCTATCCTACCCCTTACCCACTTTCACTTACATGCACTACACCTTGCCGGATCTCGCCGTCCAGCGAGGTAACTCCTCTTACTGCCACCTCCTGAGCAAAAACATGTACTACACTTACGGAACTAATAACCCTAGCAGTTGACTCGCCCGGAATCACTAGAAACCAATCCATATAAATTCCATTGTTATGGAATACTGATAATGATGAATGATAAATTCCATTGTGATGGATAATACTGGACCAATGAATTGAATTTGCCTTATTTTACGTGGCGAGACTCAGGCCATGAGGCCTGCTCTTCGTCTGACCACGCAAATTTCGTTACACTCTTTGCGCCAATCATGGGAGAAAGAAGGTATTACTTGGGCGACGAAACAGGCGATTTGAATTTAGCTCAGAGGCGTCATTTAGGCTTGAGGATCTTTTACATGCAGTAAATGTACTAACATAGGACAGCCGGCTTTACTTTCCCTCCGAAGGAAGGCATATGAAGGATTTCTTCGCCCTTAAAAATCCACGGCTTGATCGGGTTTGAACCCGCAAACTGGGTACAGCAGTCCGATACGCTAACCGCTACATACACAATAGTTCTGTACGTGACCGTTTGAAATTGGGTTCGGAATAAAAATACAAGTATTTTCACTTTTAAAACAATAATTTACAATGTGAGACATGTCAGATATGTATCCCCAGTGGCAAGACATGTTTATCTTTTGTATTGTAATATTACTAACCATATTGTAGAAAACGATTTCAATTTTTATTCACACCTTTTGTATAGCTTAAAGCTGTTAGGAGGGGAAGCGGCCCTCTCGACCAGTCTCGCCACATGAATAAATCACTATTATTTTTATAATAATAATAACAATTATTATTATTGTTATTATTATTGTTGTTATTATTATTATTGTTATTATCATTTATTATTATTATTATTATTATTATTATTATTATTATTATTATTATTATTATTATTATTATTATTATTGGTGTTGTGATCCGAATTTTTCACTCTGCAGTGTAGAAACATTCACCTGAGTATTGCTGGTCTAGGCTCGGTCGATCTCGCAGAGACAACACAAGCGAATCCCTATAGACATTTCAGTCAATGGTATCCCCAGTACATCTCAGGAATTCTCTCGCTATTCCCCGGCTGCCCAGTATAACTGTTTTTGCATTTGCTCTGCATATGAAAATGGTATATCCAATACGGATTGCATGCACGTTGTATTTTGGTAATAATCCTGTAGTGGACATGATTATCGCTTGTACGACGATATTCTGAAGTCTCCATTGATAGAGAAACTCTACGACATCGGTTCATATTTCTGAATTTTCAAGTTATAAACAGTCTAGATTGCTATTGTTTACGACTGCTAAATCGATTATCATTGCTGTTCTCTTGAGCTTGTTTATAACTATTATACATTTTCTATTGTTAGAATTTGTGTGTCAGTAATGGTGTTTCTCTCTTCATTTTCCAAGACTGTAGAACAATGCTATTATGTTATTATGGGGATCAGCTTTTCGGCTGCATCCCTTGGTAAGACAAGGCTATTAAGTATTGAATTGTGAATTATGAGGTGATAGGATGATGTCTGCATTTGCCTGTATGATCGAGGGAAACATCAAAATCCCCGCTCAGGGTGGTCGGGGATCAAACCCTGTCCTCCCGACTGCGAAGTCAGCGCGCAATGCACTGAGTCACTTGCTCGGGTATGATTACATTATTATTATTATTATTATTATTATTATTATTATTATTATTATTATTATTATTATTATATTTATGAGAAAAACTAGTTATTTCATAGAATACGACGTTTCTAATAGAAATCAATTCTAACTTATTCTTTGGTAAAATCTGCACCTGAAACATTTCACAATGGTAAGATTGTTTAAATATTACTTCCCCATAGTTGAGGGTTCGGACTATTCCAAGTATAACATGAACCAGGCCAAAGGTTTCTATCTTTGTCAAACTTGCTATTAAATTCAATAATTGAAAGAATTCAACTTCAATTAGGACGGGCGACAAATATAATTAAGTCTTTATTGCGAACCGCAGCACTTGCCATCTCCTCGAATAAACGATTCCTGTTCAGCTCAGGCTGGAGGGCTTTAATTATGGAGTTAGCCCGAGTTAATACGTATCCGACGCAAATGGAGAAAACAATAATATTAATTTATTTCCGTCGTATTTTACAAAAAAAGTGAGCAAATAAATTCGCGCAGTGTCTCATTTCCTTTCGCACATAAAATGGAAGAGGGGCCGGGCGAGCTTCCCCAGGGCCAGTCGGCACGGCCTGCCTCCGCCTCCGCGTGGGCAGTGCGAGGGAGGGAAGAGGACGGAGAAGAAAATATAGAGCGCCGATGGGCGAAGAGGCCAGAGAACCTGTTCCAGTTCCCAGACTCACTGAAAGAGAAGGCGCGGGAGATATGGTGCAAAGAAGAGAGCTGGATGCGCAGGATAGGATGAAACCAGGAGGGAGATGAGAGATTGGGGTCACAGGTAAATGAGGGAGGCAACGAGCATAATAAGACGATACTTCTTGCCTTACTCACGGATATTTCGTAAGAAAAGAAAGTTATGAAATCGTGCGCCGGAAAACGGCGAATTTTTTCATACGTTCGCGAAGACGAGGGGATATGAAGATGAGTGTGATAAAGGAGAAGGTAATACAGTAATACGAATAATGAAGATTAGAACAAGTGAGATCGGGAGAAACGAGTGTGGCGACTAGTGACGTACTGATTGACGTACTGATGACGAACAATATTTCACAAAATGAATAAGGTTATCCAGAAGCACAATCGAAGGCAATATTATAGGGATGGTATTTCACAACGCGAAGAAAACAAGGAAATTCTGAGAAGCGGCAGGTTTAGAGCTAACCTGCTCTGATTGGTAATAGAAGTGGAGCTGTTCGGGGAAAAGAGAAAAGTAAAAATTCAAGAGTTTGAAGGCACTGGCGTAAAGAGGAGCAAACGAAGCGATGAGCGTTGTAACAGAACGGAAGAATTTTAGCTTTAAAAGGGGGAAAGGGGGGGAAAAAATCTTTTTTTTGACAAAATGAGGAGGGGAGAAAGGGTACAGGACAGAAAGAAGATCAATATGTAGGGCAAGAAGGAGCTAGTAGAGAGCCGTGCACTACGCTGTTTTCAAAAAGAAACAAGAATATTATTCGTATTTATTTCCAATGCAATGAAACAGTGGTCCTTCCAGACGCACGGAAAGAAATGTGCGAATTCGGGTATGAAAGAGACCAGACGCCAAGAGAAGGGTAAAGTCGGCAGAGGAAGCGGTGTTGAGCGCGAGGGAGCTCTGGGCAAATCCGCAGCCGAGAGCAGCCTAGAGGCGCCTGAGAATAAGCGCTACTGGACGCCCCGCTTTTTTTTTTTTTTTCCTCGCTTTTTCGCGCTGGCTGCGCGGTGGCCGGGCCGGCCGCGGCCGCCGGGGTGTGGGTAGCGCGGCGCGGCGTCGGCCGTGCTCTCCCCGTAATGCATGCATTGCGGTCCGCGCTGAGGGCCTCCTCCTCTTCTCCTCCCACGGCAGAGCAGGCCGCGGGGCGGGCGGCGGCGGGGCGGCGGCGCGGGCGGCGGCGCGGGCGGCGGGCGGCGGCGACGCGGCGGCGACGCAGGCGGCGGCGGCGCGGGCGGCGGCGCGCGGGCGGCGCGGCGGCGCGGGCGCGAGGCAGGCGGCGGCGCGAGCGGCGGTGCAGGCGCACCGCAGCAGCCAATGTATTAATAATTCAAATGGACGAACAGACTGCACGCTACAACACAGTGGTATTCAAATGATTCGAAGCGGACCGAATTCCGAGCATCAACACTGCATATGAAATGCGCGCTTACCGCCGGCGCGCGGGCGGCCGTGTCGAGGGCTTCGCCACCGCCCCAGATGCGCCATCGGGGGCCGGGCTCGCCGCCGCCAGCCAGGCGTTCCGCAGGGGCTGGGGATTCGTGTCCGTAGGTTTGCCTCTCGGAAATTGCCCCTCTTATGCCGAGCTTTGGTTTTTTCGTCTGTTAGGAGGCCTTTTCTTAACAGTTCGTCAAGAAAGATGTCATATGTTATAGGTTCTCTTCCTTTTTAAGTACATGTATTGAATGTATACTGAGAATATGTCATTAATGCAATTTATTTTCTTAAATATTTTATGTATGCTTAAATATATTTTCATTTTTATTTTTATATTAATGCTTGATTTTTATCCCTCTTATAGGAACTGCTGTATTGAGAAATGATGTTTTGTTTACCATATTTCATGTGTTCTTTCAATGAGTTTGTATGAACTAATTGACGTCCACAGTGTTTTGGGCCAGTATTGGGAATAAAATATGAATATCTTTTGGATTATATTGTCTTCAACAGGGTTGTCCAACTGGCGGTCCACGGTTCCATTTACTATGGCTCGCGAAAGGCTATTTATTAGTCGAAAGTGAAAGACCCTTCCGTGTCTGGCGAGAACATATGTGCGCCTAGCGCCCGCGTCCTGTCGGGATCTACACCTCCTTATTGTAAAATTAGGTGAAGTTTAGATTTCAGAAATTATTTTCTAGTAAATTCAGAATCATCCCAATGTATTTTAATGCGTTATGCATGGTACGGTGTGATATTACACATGGTTCCATTCCCCTCTTTCCCATTTCAGAGCAGCCTGGCAAACTGCGTTTGCTAGGACGTTCACCTAGAAGTTATGTGTTTAGTTCACGAGGATGATCTGCGGATTTTGAATTCTTTATTAAATTAATGTTCAAAATATATTAAGTCATTTTCTCTTCAATTTAACAAAAATATAATCCTGCTCTGAATTGAATAAAATATGCCTTCAAGAGTAGGTACTCACAATTCCCATTTCGATAATTTTTACAACGGTCGGCTTCACAAAAAGCATTTTCGTTTTCATTTACTTAATGATACTCACAAGACACTATTGTGTATTAACATTGTGTTAAATTTAAGTGTTTTTGACAAAAGTAAAATCTAATATCCTATAAAAGTTCACAAGCATTAATTCTTAAATGCATTATTTTGACATTCAATTTGCATTTTTTATTTTATTGTTTGCTTGAAACTGTTATTACTTCCCTGTAAGAATTTGAAACCTGTCTGGAACTGTGAAATGTGTAATGCGCTCAATGTACGATGTAGTAATGACGCCATTTTAAATCCAAAATTTATGTGAGAAGAATTATACTAATTTGTCCCTGTAACGTGTAGTGTGACGTAATGAAAAACTCAAGTGGCTCATTCCCTGAAAAAAGGATATATACGAATCGAAGGTCTTCTTGCCCAGTATATGTTCAATAAGTCCTTAAATCCAAGTGATGTAATGAAATTATATTGGCAGCTGAGTGAAAAATTGCATTGCATCTAGCATGAGCTGTGGTGAACGAGTAAATTTTTCACGAGTTCCGATTCCCTCTAATACTATATCGGCAATGATTTATACCAATCGCCGTGCCAGACTGATGATCATCTGTATGATATGTGACCTACGTTGAACATGCCATTTGTCTTAGAAATATCACGAGAGATTAAATATGGATCTAAAACTTACGGCGTTAAAAGTTCACAAGCGGAGAGAACGTAGCCTCAAAAATTGTTAATGAGAAGCTTTCTTTTGCTGAATTTTTGTTTCCGTCTTGTTAAAATTCCCTATATCTATATACTGACCCAGCACCCATTTTATTACAATGTAAATTTTTAAATATACATCCAATTTTCATTAATGAATATCAAGAGAATCTACAGCTTTACTTACACAAAAATATTAATGTTAATAAAAGTACGGTTCATCATATGTTATTATAGCCATTAGTAATCTACTTGTTCTCGAGGCTGTTGGAAAATTGATCCCTTCCGGATTATTTTTACTTTGACAAGATTTCCATGTCTCTCACAATTGTGTTTCCCTTTTGGTACTCTCAGAAAACATGATAAATAGTGAGTTTTCTGTTAGACAAGTTTCAGTTCTGTCTAGACATTTACATGGAAATGAAATACGTTTTTCTCGTACTCATGATAATTTCATTATGTCTTATTACACATTAAGTATCTCTTCTATTATGTATAGGCATCTTTTTAACGGTGACGTGTTCATTCGATGTTTCGAAACCGAAGTGGAAATAGAATGCTAACACCTTCCTATATGAAATACTGTGCAAATAATATTTTCTGGTTCATTCGTGACAATACTTGTTTTCTTGAAATTAGAACATAATTTGAATATTTAAATATTTATTATATCCACATTTTCAATTGTGAGATTAAGGAATTATTGCCAAAGTAATTTTTCTAATCAAAATTTATTAATGTTTTGTAGTTCAGTTTGTTCAGCTACACGGAACACATGGTAAATGTATTTTAGAAGTCACATTTGAAAAGATTACAGAGCAATTCAGTCCACAGTCATTTTCCCAGCTTTCAAAATGTTCACTCATTTATTCGTGAATGAACAATAAAGAACATGAAGCGACTGGTAATTTCTCTAGGGCCCTTGTGGATTGCATATGAAATTTCTCTTGGCCTCCGAATTCATATTCACATTTTTTTTTTGTTTAATTTTGGTGAAGTCTCTAGCGCGTGGAAAAACTTCATATTGTAAGTTAACAAATACTTCAGTCTATGATTTCCTTAGATTTGAGTTCGGAATGTTTATAACCTACCTCGAAACCGCATGACACGCAGTCTCGCATAGCACAAGACGCTTTCTGTAGGGGCCTATAACCAAACGAAGGAGAGTTGTCCTCACCCAAGCGGAATAGCGCATCGAGCTCTCTCATCCACGGAGCACTCCGCAGCCAGGCGAGTGCGGTGTTACTCGCCCGGCGGCCGGCGCGCGTCTGCGGCAGCCGGTCGGGCGGCGGGGGGGCGGGGTCGCTCACGTGAACCGCCGCCGCCGCCGCCTCGGCGGGCTGCGCGCGCTCCCGCCGGCAAAACGCCGGCGCACCCCGGCGCGCACCAATCGCAGGGCGGCGGCGCGCGTCGCCATTGGCGGGTGCGCGCGCCCAGGCCCCGCCCCCACGCCGCCCCGCACCGCCGCGCACCCCCGCGCCGCGCGATCGATGCGCAAGAAAACGCCGGCTTTTCAATAGGAGATTTCGGCCGCGCCGCCGGGTGGGGGCGTCCCGCCACCGCCTCCGCCGCCGCCGAGCGAGACGGCAGGCCGGCGCTGAATAGCGAGGGAAAAGGACGGCTTTGATTTCCCGCTGTGTAAAAGTTTTTTACGCGAAAATGATCCTTATAACCAAACACGATTTCTATTATCTTTATGTGGCTCGGTTCAGTGTTCATAAGTCATTCGAATATGCTGTTATAAAGTAGTGCTGGGAAGTTTTTTATGTTGGGATTGTATTGCTGCGAGCGGAGCGGGAGAGGAGGGGGGGTTGCGGAGGAGCCCCAGCAAGAGGTGGTGGGGAGCGGCTCCCAGCGCTGGGAGGGGGGCGGCAAGAAGGGGGTTAAGAGCCTGTTAAGTCACTATTGGCCTGTTATTATACGAAAGGGGGGTAGTTTTTTGAAAAAAAAAGGGGGAGGATATGATTTTTATTGTTATTATTATGATTATTAGAGACGAGAGAGAAAGAGAGAGCAAGAGAGGAGGGGCGCGGGGGACGGGGCGGGGCGGGGCGCGGAGGCAGGGGAGTAGGGAGGGGGCGCGGCGCGGGGCACACGCCGCGGCGGCGACGGCGGCGGTGGCGGCGAGCGCGGCGCGTGTTAGTCACTTTTCGGTCCGCCCGCCCGCAGGACACGCATCGGAAGCCCCGCGCCCGGCTGCCTCCGCCCCGCACACGTGCCGCCCGCGAGCGCACATGGTCGCAGCTCCGCGCTCAGGACAGCCGCTCGCCACGTGTGCCACGGCCGCCTACACACGCTGCCTGGGTTTGGCCGCGCGCCGCTGCTCACTGCCGTGTGATCTCCGAGGTTCTTTTGTGTGTTTGCTGGGACTCGACAGTTAGGAGTAGTGTTTCCAGACGCTTCATCGAATGTGCTATTGGATCAGAATGTGTAACAGTTTCCGGAACTGATTTGTGAAAACGTTGTTGAACCATTAATTACCATGCAACTCTAAGACGATTCTTCTATTCGGGATTATAGTTTGGTCTGTCATTTTATGCTATCAATTTCGAACGAAGGCATAACGTGCGGGGTTCTGAGATCGCGCCAAACGCGTGTGTGTCAAGCAGTAGGTTCGTGTCGACTGTGAGATTCGGGGTGGTGGAGACCTGTAGGAAGGTAGGGAATGCCAGCGACAGCGCGGCCGTCGTAATTTTTGCACCGCGCCGCCAGCAGCGAGTGTCGAGGCCCGCCGCCCACGCCCCGGCCATGTACGGCGCCAGCGGCCCCCTGGGCTTCCGCGGCGACGCCTCGGCGTCGGCTTGTGACTCGAGGCCCCCCCCGGCCGCCGGCGCCGCGCCCCTCAACGGGTCGTCCGTGTTCGGCGCGTCGCCTGCCATCATGACGTCTCCGTTCCTCGTGGACAACCTGCTCAACTCCAAGTTCGAGCCCGCGTCGGCGCCCGCGCAGGGCGAGTCGCAGCGGGGGGGACTTCTACAACGGGCGCGGGTCGCCGCAGGGGCTGCCCGGGAAGGGCGCGCGCCCCCGGGCCACGAGGGGCTGGCGGCGACGCGGCTGCTGGGCGCGCAGGAGGCCACGGCCACGGCGTCGCTCACGCTCGGCATCACGGCCAGCTACTCCATCGTGACGCCGCCCACGTCCGAGGGCGGGGCGGCGGGGGCGGGCGGCGGCGGCGGGGCGGCGGCGGCGGCGCGCGACCGCCCCAGGCGCCCCGCGTGCGGCTGCGGCGCCCCGACGAGTGCAAGCACGCCGCCGTCGCCTCGTCCTACTACCACGCGCTGGGCGCGGCGGGCGGCGGCGGCGGCGGCGGCGGCGGCGGCGGGGGCGGAGGGTGCGCCGCCGGCCAGGGCCAGTGCTCGGGCCCCGGCTGCTGCTGCTTCGCCCGCCCCGACCACAAGCAGGACCCCTCGGCCGCGCCCCCCAAGCCCATCCTCAAATTCAGCGTCAGCGCCATCCTCGGCGCCGACCCCATCAAGCCCACGCCCTGCGCAGGTAGGCTCTCTGGGCGCCTCAACGAGCTCTAGTTGTGTCCGTCATATTTACTCTATTATATTTTCTCTTATTTCCTCTCGTTGAAGGCATCTCCTTGCATGAATTCTTTTCGCACCTTTCGAAGCTATCCTCTGGCACTCGCGTCATCATCATAAGGAATCGTTTTTTCCTTTCACATTGTTGTAATGTCATTTTCCATTTGTACTGAATTTTTTGTCTATGATAACAAGAAATATGTGCCATTTGCATCGCATGAATCAAAATATACATTTTCTTATGACGTTATTAACGGGATAATAGCGTACCTGCATATGAAAAATGTAATCCAAGTAAATAAAAGCGTCTTACGTTTTGTGTTCTGAACCAACGTAAATATCATTTAGTTATATGCCAAGACTTACATTACTTTCTCTGCACTATTAGATTCAGCATTATTCTTTCTATTGATTTGACCATTTATCGTAAGAATTTGCAATTTTAAACACATTATTCGAGTAAATGACAAATCTACCCCCTAATGTTAGCAAACGTAAAGGTGTCCTCGATTTTAAAACCCAAACCCGAGAAAAATCGCCTGTTCTCGCGCGTTCACTGAAGCCGGCTCTTCCTAATGGCGATTACTTTATCGTCATCCGCTATATTTGTGAATAATGTTGTAGGGAGCGCTGCAGGAGTGCCCCATAAATCAGGGGCGACGGCGGCGTCGCGGCGCCCAACCGACGCTGATTTACGCCGGGGAGCTCCGCCGGCGCCGCTGCCGCCGAGAGAACGCGACACACGTTCACGCACTCCACGCGTCACTTAAATAACGCACTGCATTAAATCGCCACCAACTCTCGTGAAGCTTAAAGTGCGTAAAAAGCGGGGGCTCTGGACTTTGGCGGGGGTCTTGCGCGGCAGGTTGAATAGGGGAGTTTTCGCTCGCCACAATCCGACGTCTGCAACGAATATCTACTTCTTTTAGAGTAGATAGACTTCGATATGGACGTTGGCGTCCATGAACAGATGAACCATCGCTTGATTCCTTTTTGGGGGAGAGGGCTTATTAATATTGAATGATGATGCAGATCAGGGGTTCGCAAGCTGCTATACACGTACACCCTAAGTTATGCGGCAGGCGTCTAACGAGTACATGCTCACGGGAAGATTTGGAAGAGTTTCCTAGTCAGCTAAGAAATTGATGCTTTCTTCCATGTTCTTGTAACTATTTACTACACAAATTTAAAATTATGCAACAAATATAAAAATTGTCTTAGTAATTTAGCCAAATTACGTAATTAATTCCTGCCATTTCGGAAAATTTTATAGTAGGACTGATTATACTTGGTCATGTGTAAAGTACATTTAATTAATTTGAGAACCTGAAATTCAGATTAGCATGGAGTAAGCCCGGCGTTGACCTTTGCCAGCCATGTCCCAATTACAAAAGAAAAATACACATGCATGTGCGTAATTCAAACCCACAACCCGTGCGTAGAGCGGTGCTCACTTAAACAAGTGCTATTTAAACGACGACAGGTATAACACAAGTGATTGTCTCTTCGAATTGCCGGTCACTTATGTTTGCCAAGATTTATAAGACTAATGAATCATAAGTAATCACTTGGTGGCACACTTCCTGTACTGAAGAGTGACTTCCGTATACAAGTAATGTCGACGACTTGATGATAAAGGAGTACTGTGATACGGATTTGACGTATTTTGTTTCTTACGCACTTGAACAATAATCTTGGTTCTTTTCATTCCAAAAATAAACACCTTCATCGATTTGGAAATTAAAATGTTATGCATGTGTTTTAGATGGCATCATTTGGCATCCAATAGTTGCCATTCTGACGCTTAAATATTTGTAGAATTGTTCCTTTCAGACACTTTTCCAGTGCTGTGGTGCATGAAAGTCAAGAAAATATATAAGGAATTTCATGTTGTTTTTTGAATTTCCGCTAAGCATGTTGAGATGCAGTAAGTTTTTATTTGTATTGACGGGGATAGAAATTGAAAATGGAAAATAACTGCATGGGGGCTTCATTTCCTTCACAAATGACTTTTATTCCCTTTACAATTGGAAACAGGAAATATTCAGGAAAGCTATCTCGTCGAAATCGAATATTTAAATATTCTCACAAGTTCGCGGTGCCTTCTACCTTTATCAGTCACGTTTTATTTTAAAGAAAGTATTTCGACTCCTTTCTCTTGTTATTTGCTGTGTCGTGGATGGAGAATATTTATGATGCGGGTGGTAAAAGTGATATTTTATTTTGCGAGTTGGAAAGGTTGCAAATCAAGGCCGATTGGTCGAGTGGCGAAGTGCTATGAGGGAGATGAAGTCACTTTTACTACATCTGTCATACACTATTTTTGTAGACAGCCTAACTGACATGCCTTTTATTTTAAGTACATAAATCACTTAATTGGGTACCATGATACATTAAGATCAATAGAAGCTGATGCGGTCAAACGTAACTATTTTATTTTCCTTTTGTTGCTTTTGCAGTTTTATCTGAAGATTTGAACATCTTCTCTTAGCACTACTGCTAAAAATTGACCTTTAAGCCGCTGAGCTTTTCCTAAAAGTACCCTTTTACTAACGGCTCTCTAAAAATGAATTTAAGTTAGAACAAAAGAAATATGATTATTGTTAACTAATAAAATGAACTTTCCAATAAAAACATTGAAATTTGAAAGAACAACAAAGATTTACTATGTTTTATATATGTCTGCAGAAGGAAAAGCTTGAACTTTCATCGATCTCGAAAAACAGAAAACTCACAGAAAGAATTCAGGTAGTTGGAATAATAACGGCAGATCCCAACCGAAGTCACATTTTCAGTTAGAAGTATGGCGATAAACTCCTGCCACACACCTTTCATATAGTGAAATATGAAAATGAGATATGACGAAACACTGAAATTCCACTTTCAAAAAATTGCCCAAAGTGAACGTGAACGAAAACAGAAAAAGTAATTTTTCTCAAAACAAACTACGGTTGGGATCTGCTGTTCTTGTTCTGAGAGCCTCAATTTGTGGCAATACTTCCATCTCCAAACGGGTATCCGAACAAATGACTCTCGTTTTGAATGACCCCAATTCGTGGCAATACTTACATCTCCAAACAGTTATCCGCACAAATGACTCTCCGTTCTTGAGTGACTCTAATCCGTGAAATACTTACACCCAAACGGTTATCTGAACAAATGACTCTCCGTTCTTGAGTGACTCAATCCGTGACAATACTTACACCTCCAAACGGTTATCCGAACAAATAACTCTTCGTTCTTGAGTGACTCCAATTCGTGGCAATACTTCCATCTGCAAACGGTTATCCGAACAAATGTCTGTCGGTTCTCGAGCTATAGGCTTCGCGAGCGAGCCGCACGCGAGGGCGTGCGTGCGGATGCTCACTTGTGCCGCGTGGGCGGGCGCTGAGTGCTAATCGCCCTCTGCTCTGCTTTCGACGGCCGGGCGCCGCCGCCGCCGCGTGTCCGACTCCTGTTTCCGAGGCCCACTCGTGTCGCGCGGGCGCTCTTTTTTCCGCGAGTGCGTTGTTCGCTCGTCAACGACTGAAGTTGATTGCTCGAGCTCGGACGGGGCGGGCCGGACGTCGAGTGATGATATTTGGGGACGTGACGGCCCGTTGGATTTAGTGGAACCGCGCCGTTGGGGTGTGGGACTGTTGAGTCACTGTTGTTGGGGTCGTTTGTTTTTTACGTCCCTAGAAATGGACACTCTCCATATCTTTTTTTTCTGCTTTCTACAGTAAACTTGTGGAAATCCGTGGCATACCGAAACTTTTTCTTCTTTAGTGTGCTAAGATATCACTCGAACAAACCCATCATTTTTAGAAAAAAAAAAAGAAGTTTATGACCTCATTTAAAGATCTAAAATTAAGGGATAAATTGCATCGAGAAAATATGATATAGCGTTAATATTGCGTCGATAAAGAAAGCAAACTCAAGTTTTATAAAATAATGGCATGTATGGATGCGAAACATGGGTAATTGCATTTGGGGAAAACAAGAGAATTAATGCAGAAGAAATGTTTATTTGACCATTTAAATCAGGATATAAGAGAAGAATTGAGAATTACCAGCTTACAAGAAGAGATAAGACCTTTAGAATTAACTGGATAATCATTTACAAGGAATGATTAACGAGATTGCCCAAGCAGGCCTAATACTACCTCCAAAAAGGAAAAAGAGAAGTTTGGCCTAATCCAAGCTGATAACTATGAAGAAATATTTAACTTTAATATTGGAGGTATGACAGGGCAGGTTCGAAAATATTAATTGTCAAAATTTCGTAGGTTTTAATGAAAATCGTGACAATGTCAGTTCCATAAAAGGCACTTCAACTTCCAGAAAAAATACTGGTGTTATAACAGTTCGTAATTTTTAGAATTATTTGTAACTTTTGCAAGTTTCGAAAATTTAGGGATTTCAATGAAAATAATATTTGCCACATTTTTAAACGTCCTTCGCTCTATCTGAGAAAAAATGTAAAGAATAAATTTAGAGCAGTTTTTGAGAAAAATTTTTTTCTAATAATTGCCCCTACTTCTGGCACAAATTACACAGAAACTACTAGTTTTTTTTCAAAATATTTTACTTATTTCAAGATCCAACTTTTTAGAACAAATTTTATTACGAAAAATCTCTATCATCAACATTGTAGTTTTGCAGTGTTACCTTTATGCAATTTTTGAAAATACGGAGAGTTCAAAGAAAATGGAACTTGCTCCATTTTTATGCTGTTCTTGCTCTCTACCCGAGAAGGAAAAATAAGCGAAAAACTTCGGGCCATTTTTAACAGAATATTGAATATCTTGTTGAAACTTCATGAAATATGTACCTTCCCAAATCAAAATATGCGTTTTAAATCCTCAGGGCTTGGAGATCGATAGGGAAATACTAATTTTGGAGAAAATAGTCCGAACGGTTTGGGGGTTAGCGTTGGCAACATTCGAAACACACATAGACGTGCTATAAACAGAATTTTCACGATCAAAGACCCACAAAGCCGATTCTGATTACATAACGTATTACAAAAAGTAATTTACTACATTGTGGAAATGCTGATGTGTTCTTGTTCACATTATTTTACCTTGCCACATAAGAAAAAGAATTATCCACTTTTTTCGGATTTCAGGATTTACACCACGACTTTTCTGCCTTTTCTTCCTTCTTTTTCATCGAAACTTTACATAATTTTATCTATACTACGTAAGTGTAATGTAAAAATTGAGAATAAGTGAGAATGTAAAAATTGCAGCCATTTCCCAGAAAATTATGAAAATATCATAGGGGCTTCTTGTAAAGTACTCCCAAAACTAAAATATTTTAACGATCTCCGGAACTGCACAGTCAGATATTTCTCCTTACATATTTATCAAGTTTCAACTCAAAACCTTCTAATCTGACCCAACTATACTTGAAAACGTGCTTCCATCCATCCATCCAGACATACCGATTTTCGAGGATAAAATTGGGATATCGTGCATCTCATCACAACCTATATCAGTCTTCACTATTTTTGAAACCGTACTAATGTCCTTAATCGATGTTACAGCTCAAAATAATCTTAAACACAGAAAATTCTGACCAAATGTTTTAGATCATATATTAAGGGGATAGGGAATTCAACCCCTTCCCTCGATATATAGTAGTACTATAGGAAAGAAAAGAACAAATATGAGGTTCTTTCTTCATAATGCCCTATTTTTAAGTGTTATGTATAATTAGCAAGAAAGGAAATTTACATCACTAATCAATTGAAAGTCAGGATTTATTGAATGTAGAGTAGTTTGAATGTAGGGGGGAAACTGTATTTTTATTTTTAAACTATAATTTTTTTAAATATCATCATAAATGTCATGAAAACGGACTCGTGGAAATCTATGTAATTGATTTCTGAATATCAATTGTAAAATGTTTACTATCTTCAATTTGGTTTTAATGTAGGGGAGTATCGTAGTGGGTTGGAAATAACGAACAATGCATATTTTTTCTAGCTAAGCTTTTGAATACTTGTAGCACCGCATCATTTCGTGCACATCTGCTCGTGTGTGAATCAATTTTAAAATTGTCTGCCCCTTGTTTCCACTGGCGTGTTGCAATAGCTGCGGGGTAAAAGCTAGTTTGAGCGGCATTGTAGTCCGCAAAACCTTTTGGGTGGTTTGTCGATCTTTTATTCTCTTCGTTACATAAATATAATTGAAAATCAACCAAAACAGTTCAACCATAATATTCGTGTATTTCATATATATTGAAACTTAAGACGATGATTAACGTATTAAAAAAACAACTAAAAGTAACTTACGTAATTATTTGGTTTTAAAAGTTCGCTTTCTAAATAAACCTTGTGAAAAACGCCTCTTATCAATGAATTTAAATAGGTAAGACAACATAGTTTTGCATCAATGATAATGCACTACTAATGTGATTTTTGAAAAGTCTTCTATACTAAAAATACTTTTCTGGACGCGCCTGCGGCCGACGACAGGTCTTCACTGAATTAGATAACGTGTCCGCGCATGAATGTAATGCTGCGTTCATATGCTAAATGTCAGTGCATAAATGTGTATCAGTTTATTCCCCTACAAATTCAAGAAATGATTTAACTTTCAATTATTTCCGTGTGTAGTACCTGATGAAGATGCGCAAAAGAATGAAAGCAATATATTCATTTTTGTGAAATGTCTGTCTTAAAATAATATATAACGTTGTTATTCCACAAAACGCTACAGTCGAGTTAATTTATTTAAACGGCTCGGAAAACATTGTAGAACACAAAAACATTATTTTGCTCAATGTTTACAGACATTTGTAATTCATATTATTCCAGTGTATTATTCTTTCTGTATCTCGTTGTGAGTTATGTATAATAGCTACTATTAAGATTACAAAGCCATGTATGTATTTCAAAAATCATAACGTTCGTTTCATCAAACATTACCAAAATAAATATTCACAAGACGATGTGATGTAAATATTTAATAAAATGTAATTTTGTCTGACAATTTCATTAGATTTCATTAATATAATGTGTTGTGAATATTTATATTCGTATAATTTGATAAATCTTCTTTTTTACTGCACGAAGTACGCATGTTGATGAGCACACTTAGAATGTGGATACATATTTTGCCGACACGTCTGCACTTCACATGGTGATAATCCTCTGTTTCAAAGACAGATTCAGCATTTATTGCCGTGGAGTGTCTTTAAAAAAATATATTTAAAGATGATTTGTTCTGATAGATCAATGATGCAACTGTGCAAATTTTAATAATAACATGAAACTTACAATATTACTAGTCCGATTTTTAAACATGTTGAAGATTAAGCAAGATTACTTTCAAATTAGAGTGTTCTATAATAAATCGTTTTACCAAAGAAATTCTCTTTGCCTGAGATATTTTATACATATTTTTCCAATGAAAATAATAAATTTGAAAGAAATTTTATTTTCAAATTTTAAGAGATTTTAATAGAAAATATATAATTAATAAAACTGAATAATATTTTGTGAATTCGAGTATTATTACACAAATTAATACATATTAAAATAACAAATTTACAAAGTTTGTTCTGCATTAAACTTGCTCATTCATTTTGTATTTAATTACTATTAACGTTGCGAAATTTACGATACATGAATCATAACTCGCCACTGGTGATCTATATTATTGATTATTGATTTGATAATATGCAAATATTGGCGGTAAACTATGCAGCCTCCGGCTAGATGGGAGTTTATATGATTTTGTTACATACCAGGAACTCGGGAATATCCAATCACAATGAAAGGATTTCGATTTTGACAGCAAAATGTAAATATTGGATTGTGTTACTCCGCCTATTGTCATACTGCGCGTACCGAATACTGAATTCTCATACTCTGTGCGATGTTGCTTACGACACAGCTGGCGTCCTGCGAGAGTGAGGCTCCAAGAAAGAGGCCGCCCGTCATTTAATATTTGCTATTCACTTGTTGCATTATGGAACAGCAACTTTTTGATATTCTTGGTATGCATAGATTTGTTATAATACTCTTCAATATTATTGCAGTATTCGTGAAGAAAGCTTTCGTTAAAGTATTTAATTTATTGGAATGTTATACGGGAGTATATTATTTGTTGTTCTTGAGCAGCGTGCTTCCTACTGTTTTGAAAACCATTTTCTGTGTTTTTGTTTGTTGCATTTTTGCTGCTGCAAGGTTACTACTCGTAATTATTTAAATATCTCCGTCCTGGGAGGCACATGATCAGCGACCGTTAGGCATGACTTGCTGCTGCAAGTTAAACATGTTTCTGATATGGTTATTCGTTGGCATGAGTTTCCATTTTTCAAATAATTATAGTAAGATTTTAGTTCCTCTTCACAATTAAATATGAGAAATTCTATTTAAAAAATTAATTTAAACAGTGATACACATGCCTTCAATTCCGTTCGTAGTGTGCGAATACACCTTTAAGTGTTGTATTAAATAAAAGAAATTGTTTATTATTCCATAATTTTTTTAATCGAATAATGCCTGGCAACATACATATCTTGCTTGATATAAATGTGTAAATAGCAGGGGTGCCAGTGCGTCATTTTCTTTGAAAATCTACGCTCAAGACGCTTTCAGAGAATATTGGTATTTAATGCAAAGTACTAATGTGACTTTTTTTTATGCGATCGTGAGATTATTTACTTTGTTGGCAGTGTTGGCGTGGCTTTGTTGGCGTTTTTTACAATATGTAAATTTATGGTTTTAGCGTTAAAAGTTAGATTATAGTTTTAACCGATTTTCGTCTGAAAAAAGAAGTATTTTAAAAATCCTTTGAAACCATGAGATAACACACGAGTACGATTACCTACGATCGAGTTTTAGATGGCATTCGCTAAAGAAAAAGCAAGCATTTACATGTAATCAGTTTCTAAAATGGGGAAACAATTCCTCAATGATACTCCACTTGATTATTTTTTCGCGAAGTGCAGTTTATATTGTGAAAAATAAGATATTGGTGAATAATGAGTTAAGCAAAGGAAATGGAAGAAGTGCTATACCGAAAAATTGGTGTAATACACGATAATTAATCAAGTTAAGTTATCATTGTAAAGACATTGAGTTCAACAGGAGATTGGATTGTAATGATAACGATAGAAGTAAAGACAACTGAAACTTTTGAAATAATATTAGCTATTGGCTGGAATACTGCAATCACTACATATTCTTTCTCTTTTGATACTTTTCATATCTTGTCCTCTGTTTTTTTTTAAATGAAACTCCAGAATTGCTGATGGCATTTTCACCTCTATATGAATGAGCAAATGTCCATTACATCACATCCTATGTCGCACGTAAATGATCTTGTGAAAAGAACAATATTGTTCTTGTAAATATAATTATTTAAATAAATCATGTGCTTAAGCACTGCAGCCTTGTCAGAGTAAGACCATGCAATGGTGTCGCAGCCTGACGTCCATGGATTGGGGACACCTCTGGTAAGCAAATCGCAAATCTTTACACTATTTGGCATCCTCTGCCTACGAACTTTCGCATTATCAATTAGTTTCATGAGCAGGGATATAACAGTGAAAAGCGACAGTTCAATTTTGGCCCCATCCTGGAATCGAACCTCGGGGTCGCTGCATGGAAAAACTCGCTGATCACGTGCCCCTCGGCCGAGAATATTTAAATAATTAGAAGAAAAGTGCATAAAGAAATTTAACTTGACTAGAAGTAATTTTTTACAATTATTCGAAAATGTAATATGAAACTTCTAATAAACAGTTTCAATCTTTTATAATTCTTAATACAGTTTAATGAGCAATCACCTTCCGGTTAGGATTAAATGCAGTAATGATGGCGACCTCTATCTGAAGGTTATAATTAAGTGAATGCAGATAACGTGTCAACATATTTCAAGTTGCGCATTTGGGACACCACAATCCTCGCTAAAACGATCTCTCCAACCGTCATCCCATGTACGACGGTTAGAATTATCCTAACACGTGCGCAGCCTCCGTGGGCCTCCGAGGGCGGCGCGCGTGTCGCTGCAACGGGTATCGCGGCGCGCAGCAGCCGGCCCACGGGCGGCGGCCTTCCTCCACTCGTATAAGTAATCCTCGGGCACCGTTTATTCCCGCGGGCGATGGGCGATGGGCGCGCACGCGGCGCCCCAATAAGGACCCTATTGATTCGCGATGGCGCGGCGGAGGCGGCGGCGCAGGGCGGGAGAGGGGGTAGGAGCGGGGGTGGCGGAGAGCTGAAAGGAACGAGCATCTGCGCAGGACAAGATTAAGTGCAACGCTTCGCCGCCGCCGCCGCGCGTTGCTCCCTAAATCTTTAGCCCGATTCTGACGTCGCGCCGTTTGTTCGCACCTCTCTTCGGGCAGCGTTCGCGCCCGCGACGCTGCCCGCCGCCCCGCCACCCCCGCCGGCGCCCCGCCGAGAACGAGAGCGCACGTGCGCATCGATTGCGCAGGCCTCGTTTTGCGCCGTTTATGTTAGTGGGCTAGAGGATGTCTCGAAAGGAAAACCGTGGAATGGATGTGCGGATGTGGGGGTGAGATCCCACAAATCGCTGCTCCTCGATTCGAAGAGATCCATTAGGTTTTCACCCATTCTTCTCTGGAATGTTCCCTGGAATGGTCAACAAGAAATATTGAGAATGATCACATTACTGATAGCATGTACGGAGATTTCAATTCCCTTCGGGGAATAGTCGGTGTCTTTTAAAACGCATATGTGTTGTCTTTCGCACTGGAAGGGAAGCCCTAGCAAAGCTTCGATCGCTTGCTCCCGTCATTAATTTTTCTCGGATATGTTTAGGAAATAATCGCATTAAGAAACTTCTGCGAAAATTTTAGTTTCATTCTATTATTTTCTCACAGACTGTTTCGTTTCTTTCTGGGTTTTAAGTTGCTATTTGTTTATTAATGGATATAATTTATGAAGATTCAAAAAATCGATTAAAATTTTTTCAAAATAAAATAAAATGTTTAAACTCCCTAAAACAAAAAATGACTTTTTATACAATTTAGATACAACTAGCTAAAAATTTGAGTAATCAATGGTCTTTTCTTTTGTCATCATCAAGGATTTCTAATTTGGCATTGTTCTTACAGAAATACTGACTTTCATCAAATCGCCTTACTCATCAATGGCGCTGAGAGATGTTATAAAATTATATTCTCTCCATGGCTGTCAAAACAATTTCTGAGTAAACAAATCGAATAGGCTACTAAGTAATTCTGTGGCGGCGCTAGACGAATTCATTTACTAAGCTCCGTGAAGTCATGAAGGTTAAGCGAATTCGAGATTCGGGATTCTTGGCTGGGTGACCGGCCAGGAACCCGGGATCTAACGTCGTCGAGCCCTGGCCGAAGGGATAAAAGGCACTCACTGCGACGTGACGAGACTTGACTTGAGATTATTCTCAGTAACGAGATTACTCCAGAAGAAAGCGCTCAAAGGGCCAACAAGGGTTAAGAGACGCGTTGCATCAACAACGTCAACGAATTTAAAATATATATATATATATATATATATATATATATATATATATATATATTATTGCATCTCGTAAATATTTCAAGCAAGTACCATTAAAATGGCATTAAAATCGATTAAATCAGCAAAATATGGGTTAAAAATGTTGCGAAAAAGTAAAAAATGACTTATTAGACAAATTTGACAAAAAATGCAAAATAATGACTGTAAAAATTGGTCATTTTCTTTTGTCATAACATAAAATGGATTTCTATACTAAATGGCATTGTTCTAAAGTAAAAAAATGACATTTCATAAAAATCCGCCCTTTACTCATCCAATACGACGGAATTACGTAGAGAGAGGGAAATGCTTAATTACTGTAATCTACGCAATATAAATCATCTGCCAATACATACAATTATATTTTTTGATAATCATCCTTTTTTGTAGGCTGAGTCTCAATTTTCAGTATTGTAACATAGCCACGTGTTTTTTGAATTTATTTTTCGAAACACCTGAAATCTTCGGATCTGTAATGCATCACACACTAATTGAAGTTGGAGAATATTGATTGTTTACAATTTACATTTTTACCAAAAATAAGTTCTCCTATCTGTACTGATAAAACTAGTATTTAATTTGCAAATGTTCCCATCATGAGATATGACTATGCAAACAATTTTTGTTGCCTGCTTAGACTAGGTGGATATTTTTAGAACCCTATTTCTTCGTAGAAGACCTTTCTTTGAGTTTGTATCTAGGTGATTGCGTGACTAAAAGCAATGAATATAAAGAGATTGGACAATAATAAGTTTGAGAACCTGTTATTATATTGAATGCAAGATAAGAGTTTTTTGGTTTGATATTAATATTAAGAGGAGGATAGACCCTGCAGAAAGAAAGTGTTCCCAAGCCTAACAACGAACGAAAGTTTCAAAATACTCTCGGCAATCTGAGTCTAAATCTCTTCAGAGAGCCTACTTGCCGGAAGACTAGGTAATTGTAATTTGACCCCCCGGTAAAAAGAGAAAGAGAGTTGTATTTCAATGCGTTTAAATGTCTTCAAGATGTGATTAGGTCAGAAGAAAGAAATGCTCAAATGCAACCATTAAATTCATATTAAATTTATACATCTGTATTTATTTAAAAAATTGATTGACACACAAGTTTGCTCAGAGTAGCTAAAGCGGGGTTTCTGGCAGATTTTTTGGAGATTTTTTCCTGTTTCCCTTTCTTCCATTTCAAAATCGTTCCATCATTCATTCCATAAAACCTCATGCCCTTACTCGGGAAATCGTACTACATAAAATACAATTATTGCCATTTTGTAATGAGAAAAAAGTAAACAGCTCTCCTCTGAATCTTCACTGCGCTTTTCTTTTCTTACAAATTAATGAGTGTTCTCGCATAATAAAAAGTGTGGTGAATTGCAAATGAAGAATCAAAGGTTCTCGACCCCTGAATGTATTATTTGAATCACTTTGTGGAAATAATATTAAATATACTGTTGTAGGTGGCCGTGGATATTGTATGTACACGATTATGTGACGGTTATTTGCATATTCAGTAACAATGAACCATATGTAATTTGATGAAGCATATCAGGCATTAAATTACCTACATTTTAACTTCTTTCAATGAGCCTGAGCAAAACTAAGGTAATATTAATTCTATAACTGATAGATTTGAATGTCAACTGTCATCTGAAACAATATGCATGTAGAGGTCGCGGGAGTCCTTTTGTTAGTGATTGAAACGAAATAATGTACTCCTCATTACTATGGTTTGCAAATTTATTTCACCGACACAACTCAGACTCCGTGGGTAATCATCTTGTTACATTATTAATTTCCACATTTTCTGACGATTCGTTTTAGACACTTAGGATCTGGCTTCACAACTCTTGACAGCCTTTTTGGATCTCCAATACCCCTTACATTCGTAGTTTCTAAGTGTCTCTTCTCTCTTCACATAAATTGCCACCTGTTCTTTTGCTTATCATTTCCTGAAGACCTTTAACTCGCACTGAATTTTTTCTCTCTTGTATAATTTGTACTAAGTACTTGTACTTATAGACTCCGGCAAGATATCCGTTCTTAATGTTGACCCATGTGTAGATTTCTCTGACATTATGAGGTTGAGAATTTTTTAGATATTCTGGTGATAAGCATTTTGAAAATATGAGGCGGTAGAAATAGGTTTTTTTCCAGATTACGCTTTTCAAATTGCAATTGATTAAAGTTTTCTCAAAAAGATGAATAACATACAGTACAGTCGACTCTGTTTATAGTGAATTTCTGGGGACCAGTGGTTCACTATATCCGATGATGTTAAAATTAAAGAATTTCTTCACAACGACTGATTTTATTAATATAGAGATTCAGCAAAATATTATCAGCACGAACTGAAAATGTCAATATTCAAATTTTACCGCAAACGTTTCTTCCTCTCAGGATGCACCTCGTACAGTATGAACGCTCACCGTCCCATCTCCAAAGACCCTTTTACTCGCCGTGATAACGTACGAGATCCTTCCGATAGCGGCATAGCGCAAGCGGTTAATGAACCATCGCTTCTCCGCACGGCGCGGCGGGTGTCGCCAGGCTGTGGGGCTGTGGCAGTCGCGCGCTTTCTGACACCTGCGAAGAGCACCACGCGCTTTGTCGCGCGGAATCTCAAGTAACATCGAACTTGAAACTGAACCGAGCAGTCGTGCGTCGCCGCCGCCAGTTGTAGCCCACGCAGGACACGGCCTTTGTTTCCGCAGTGAACGTGAGTGGCAGAAGGTTATCTGTAAGGTCCCCATTACATGACCGCTACCTCCACCTCAGGGGAGACTTCTTCGATGGCGACCTTAGGTAGACGGTATTTTTTCCAGGCTGCCTGGTGTTGGAAGTTGTACCGCTTCAACCGAAGGCAACGTTGTGGGCGATAGGATGGAAATCAAAATCCTGTGAAGTTTTCTCAATGTGCGGTGCATCGTGATTTATTGCCTCTGGACATCGAAGTGCCTCTTCCTCAATATGAATGTAACTTTCATGAAATTTACCGATGCAAATAATATGTATTATTATGTTATGAATTTTGACATTTTTTATTAGTGTGGGTACATTTTTTGTCCGTTATTACGATTCTCAAAAATTAAGTGCGGAAAAGTGGAGAAAACTGTGTACAACATTATCGTTAAGAAAAAAATGCTCTAAGAGTCCAATTGAGTCTAAAATTACAGTTCCTTCAGTATTTATTTTATACTGAATCGTTAACTTATCAATATTTTTTGTTTCGTAGACAATACAAATTTTCGATGTTTGCTTTGTAGGCTTTTTTCTGACCTCAAGCGCAATGTCTCACTACAATGTGAAAATCTTGAAGGGATTTTAGTCTCCAGAAGAATCGGATTCAAATGCAAGAAAATTAAAGAGTCTGCTCCATATCAAATAACCTATATTAATAATTTACAATTTTTTCTTTTCACTTTAGTGAGTAGACACACCCCTTCTAATTTAAGACGCTTCAGTTTAAGCCGCCCCGCTGCTGCCGTTCTGAGAACGGCCGGGCGTGGCGCGCGCTGGGTCAGGGTCGGGACAGGCAGCGGGGGCGAGGGATGGGGCGAAGGCGGGAGGGGCGGGGGAGGAAGCGCCTCGGGTGACTGACAACGCTCACACTGGCGCGCGCGGCGCGCGACGCGTCGCGCCAATTAGGCGGCGACGAAAGCGCTTCCCGCTCCGTCCCCGCCCCCTACAGCACCGCCCCATTGCCCCCGTGGCCGCGCCACGACTCGCTTATTAGCGCAACTAACGGCCTCCGCGATCGTTACAGCCTCTAAAGTGCGTTGAAAGGACTCCGTAAGGCTTCAGAGATATGCGAGAGACGGAACAAGTGAAATGTGCCTTATCTGCAGAATACAGTGTGGTTTACAGCTTTTGTAAATTTGACTTTGTTAATTTCTAATGTCATATCAGCGAGTAACGTGTTCCGCACACATGGCAGAAAAGAAGCACAATGTCCTAGCAGAAGACGCTCCTGTAACATTCGTCCTATTTACTCATAATTGTAGGTCTAATGGATACTGCGATACGCAATGCCAATGGTCCACACCTTATTTATTATTTTTATATGTCTTCTTTGCTTTTGCCATGGTAAATATTTTTGATATTCTAGAAATATTGAAATATTATCAATAATAATAATAATAATAATAATAATAATAATAATAATAATAATAAAAACCTTAAAAAACTTAATGAAATTTGTTCTTTACTGAAAATCATACTTTTTCATTACATGTTTTCCGAGAATATGTAAGTGATAGAATAGAAGCAGACATGAAATATTGACTTCATTTACCAACAGCTATGAATGCAATTTTACTAATAATGCATAAAGGCTTTTGTATAAAAGCTCGTTTGAAAGCGACAATTGCGTAGTCATTGCACCAAATGAAAACGCCACCAAAGTCTGTCGTTTCCATTGACGGACGTGTAGGCACAAAACCTAATGAAAGCGAACTGCGTTTAACGAGCGAAGATGCGAGTTTACGCCCGGCGCTAATGAGGATTCGATTAACAAACCGCTCCTCCGCCCGCTGGAACCCGTCCTCCGCCCATTTGCCCCGCCTCGCCCTGCCCTTTTCCGCTTCGCCCCGCCCCGCCCCACACCGTCCAGCCGCCCACTTCGCCCCGCTCCGCCCCGCCACCCGTTCCCTCCCCGCCCCGTTCCGCTCCATCTCGCCCAGCTTCCCCCCCCGCTCCACCCCGCCCCCCCCCGCCCCCCCGCTCCACCCCTCCCCGTCTCGCCGACCGCTCCGCCCCCCGCTCCGCTCCGTCCCCCGCTCTGCTCCGCTCCCCGCATCACCCCGCACCACCCCGTCCTGCTCCGCCCGCCTCGCCCCGTTCCGCCCTCTTTGCCCCGCCCGTCGCGTCGCGTCGCATCGGCTGCGCCCGCCCTCCCAGCTGGGCGAGCGACGCCCAGCGGTTGCAATCCGCTTCGTCCTCCGCGCGTCTCCTCCGCCGCCGTGTTGTTACAAGGGCTTAGCCGCCGCACAAAGGGCGCATATTAAGGCCTCTCGTCGTGCAGCAGCAGTGGCGGCGGCGGTGGCGCGTGAGTTGCTCTGCCCGCCGCAGCCGGCGGTGGCGGTTTGGTCGCCGCCGCGTGCGGTGCGGCCGCGGCCGCGCGCAGAGCCTACGCCGCCATGGATCTGGGCCAGGGTTTCCCTTGAAGAGGGTTTCTGCTGGAAAGAGTGTGTTGGGAGGAACGGAGGCTCTTGTAGGCGCAACACTAATATCGAGAAAGAGAGAACAAGCAGTTGGGTTTGAGAAAAGTCCTGTACTCAAATATTTTAAGGAGCACGAAAACGTGATCCTAAATTGTAATTTCTCTTTATTTATTTGCTTTAATGTTATTAATGAACATAAATTGTCATTAAATCTTGAGATAGAAGAATGGAGACACGAAGAAATAACAAAGCAGATATTTATTTCAAATATTCGTGGCAATTTTACTTTGCAAATAATTGCAAAAATAATAAAATAATAATAATAATAATAATAATAATAATAATAATAATAAATATTCTTATTATAATTTACGGAATCAATCCCTCATGAATTAGCAGTCGTATTAATATTTGTTGAATCTAGTTTCTTAAAAACTCCCTCGCGTTATTTCCACTGTAAAACGAAGTTTTGAATGAATTCGTTCTTTACGGTAAGATTTCTAGTGTTAGTACCACACACGTTCGTCGGATAATGAAATTTTCGTATCTTCACAAAAACTTTCGCCAATCATTGTCCTTGCAAACTTAAGAGTTTTGAATATAAACTAACAGAGCAGAGCGACTATTGAGATCTTTGAGTACAGAATAGATATTTTTAAATTTTAAAATCAGAGGAATTAAAATTCAAAAAAGTTTCAAAGGATTAGATCTCTGAATATGAATTTGATTTATTTCGTTCTATGTCATATTCTTGAAAGTAAACAGAAAATTCAAGATACAATTCTGTATGAATTTAAATGTATTGATCTTAATTCATTAAAAACATTTAATAGAAATAAATCGATTATGACATATATTATGTGCGTATTTACTTCATTCCGTACACAGATACGATTATTCAGTAAATAAATAAAGAAAAGCGAACAATAAATTAACTATATACTTGGGTTTTTGTAACGTGGCATCTGAGGGTATTATCTTCACGTGGAATATGGCACGACTTTTTGCCTCCTTCTCGGTTCTGTCGCAGAGTTGCTTAATCGTAGCACTGCTTGATACGGTTGCGATCATGAGACTTCTTGCGGCTGGACCAAGAAAGAGCAAAAAGTCGTGTCATATTACATCTTGAAGATATACCCTCAGATGCCACATTAAAAAATAAACAAGTATAGGAATAATTCCAGTCGCCAAGACGAATAATTTCGTAAATTCATTCCATTCACCCAAAAATAAAAATGTAAAATGTATTATTTTCTGATAACTAAATGTGTTTGGCCCCTGCCTGATGAGCCATCTCAGCTAATAGATCAACTGGAGCACGCCTTGCACGTGGGCCGTTGCTGCGGAAGGCGGAGGCAGCGAGGGCTGGGGCGAGAGCGAGCGGGCCTCTTGGGCGCGAGGAGACGACGCGCGCACCCGGACGAAGGGGGGGGAAAGAGCGAGCGTCGAAGAGGGAGGCGAAGGGGGTGAGGTGGTAAGGGGTGGGGAAGTGTTTCTTAGCTCTGAATGGTCAGGCGGGAATGTTTAATAAGGTAGAGCACAAAGGGAAATTGTGCAGTGACGAGAAGGAATGCATGCACGGCCGAATCAGCGTCGGTTAAATGGACGGGAAAAGACTTAGAAGAAACACGCTTAATGTAAATGCCCTCTTGAAATGCAGAGATAAAAGGTATTCATCGAGAATTGTAATATAAATAAAACAGATATAAATTTCAAAACGCATACATTTATGACTCCAGGATCACGATAAAGTTTTGTTCAAAAGAACGTTACCTTCATTTTAATTTCTCGTGAAATTCTTCTTTGCTGGTATGCCAGGAACATAAAATGCGTTAATGCGCTATGCAGTGCAAGATTGAAAATAATAAAAGTTCAGAAAATTACATTTATGATGAAGGTAATTCCTATATTTTGTTATATAGCAGTTTGTGGTCCATTGTTAAGATTACTTTGCCATGAGTTTCGAGAAATATTAATAACATCCAGACTTCTAAAGAATCATTAACTGGATAGAAACTGAGGTATCATGAAGCGATGTTTTCAAAAACGAAATCACTAACTTGCTGAACTGAATGGCCGTAAGGACAGATGAACATTAGGGAATTAACAATTTTCAAGAATATGGAATGTTGGAATGTTTAACCATCATTTCGTGCTCTTATTCATTGGCATTTAATAGTTGATTAAATGATGAAGAATATTGGTTATAATAAAACTGATTTTTCGTGGCAATGAATACAAAAGCTACTTTGGTTTCTGAAATTCTTTGGTTCTCAGGGAATGTCTTATGGTACTGCCTTCAATATCCAAAATTCTCGCGGAATTGTAAACTGGAAGTCTTTTATTAGAAACAACGAAGAGAAATCTTTTTAATTTTTTATAAAAGTTCCTCCATCACATTTTAAGTTTGACCGTGGTTCACTGACACACCCTGCATGGATCTATTGCTGATGGACGAACGTTCTTCTCGGGTCTTGGAGCAGGCACTTCACCTCTGAGGAGCTCCAGGTTGTACAGCGGCGCTCTGGGTGGATGCGTGCCCGTTGTGTGGGCGGCGTGGTGTGGCGTGACGGGACGTGGCGGGCGGGCGGGCGTGGGGCTGGGGCGGGTGCGGCGGGACGGACGGGGCGGGGGCGGGTGGGACGGGACGGGACGGGACGGAAGGGGACGAGACGGAACACGACGTGACGGAACACGACGTGACGGTGACGGGTGGGGCACGGCGGGGCGGGGCAGGACAAGACAGGACGGGGCGGGGAGGACGGGGGGGGGGGAGGGGCGGATCAGGCAGGAGGGGCGGACGGACGGGCGAGGCGTCGGGGCGGGGCAGGACGGGGCGGGCAAGACGAGGCGCGGCGGAGGCGGTGGCAGGCGTTTGCGGGCGGCCCGCGGCGTGTTTGCTCAGCGCGCCCTTTCGCCCTTTGTTACGTCGCCGCCCCGCTGCTCTTTTTAGCCGCCCCTCGCGGCGCGGCCCGCGCCCTCGGCTGTTATTCCAAGTAATTTGTATCGGATGAGTGGTGTGCTGGGTGATCGGGCCCCGAGGGGTCGGGGTGGGGGGCTGTAGTCACCTGGCCACGGCCTGCCCCCCGCTGCCTTCCACGCTCTCGCTCGATTGAGCGCGCTGCCCCCTGGGCATTTCCTTCACCGCGCGCCCGCGCCCCTGGGGCGTTCGGTCGACCGGAAAAGACGGCTGAATCACTTGCCAGGAGATCACGGCATCTGGATTTGATTTCTTCTTCCTTAATAGAGACGTAATATTCTTCAAACAATTTAGGGCTGGGTTGCTTTTAGTGTTACATCACGTGTCACTAAGATGCATTTTTCGGATCTAGATATAAAATGTAATGTCCATCGTGTGCTGATATGGATTTATATCTTCTTCTAAAATGTGGGATAAACTCACATTGTGTGTGGTAATAAAGATCTTCAACAACAAATTATGACAAGCGTAGTGAGCATATTATTTTGAGGTAGATATACGAGATCTGGTCGTTCGCAAAATCTCCTATGAGATATTTCTTACTTTTGACCTGCCGCTGCCATCTAATCGTGTGATCGATCGAAAGGAATTAAGAAGTATTTTGAGAAATTAAAATATTTTGTGTCCCCGATGACCACATATTTAATTAAGTGTTATGTATCATTGTTATGAAACATTTATGGTAATGTTCTGATAATAACGACCTGAATTAACATAGAGACTTATGTTTTTCATTTGGAATTATATTTAACTTTGACACCGAATTTATCCATAAATTATTAGTTATCTAAATCCCTTTTCTATCACTCAAAACATAAATATATAAAAATGCAAAAATAAAGAGGAAAATAAGAATTAGCACTTGACAGCAATTCAAAAGAAGTTCACATTCATCTGAACTCATCATTCACCATCGAAGTATTTACAGTCTTTGTATTCTACAGCTTGAAAAACTCGAAGTACATTGAAATTGGGCTTCCAAATTGGGAAGAGCCAGTAAGAATTTAATTTGATTGCACGTCCTACTAATATTTTTGCTTCCTTTTCCCAAACCATTGCACCTATTTTTTAATATCGTGGATTGTTCCTTTTATTTACAATACTTAGCTCCATGCCACTTCATTTGTAAAAATCAACTATTTCTTCTGAAGTCATTCCTTATCACGGCCAATTTTTTTGCTCCTTTCTTCTTCTATCGATTTTCTCATTTTTTAATTATTTGGCATTTGCTTATACCTGCATTACTTATTGTCTTGATTTTATTTTCCTCTATTACTAATATATTCTGTCATATATGCTAAGTATGTAGTTATTTTACATGTTAATTCTTATTTCGAAGTTTTCACAAGTTGTTTTTTCAATAATTGTGCAAGTTTTGTGACACTAGTGTTACAATGTAATATATACAAAGTAAGCATGACGGTAAAGAAATGTTATATTTAAATACAAAATAAGCACTGGAGGTAACGAAATGTCATGTTTATGAGTCAAGGACCAGCCTCAAATTTTCATTTTTAATGTGAAACACTAAGTTGACAAAATTTTTAAACAACAATCAAGTATTTCAATTGGAGTAAGTTTTGTCATTCACCAGGTATCCAACACTGCATTGTAGAAGTATACGCATAGTACTTATAATTTCCAACCCACGTGTGCATGCTTAGATCATCGCTCGCGCCACTACCATTTGATGGTCGCTCGACCGAATCCTCACACCAGCTTAGATGGCTCAGGACATCAACTGATGTCACTGCAGTGCCTCTGACTGGGAAGTCCTATGGTTCGAGTCCTGACGGCGGCAGGATTTTAGATACTAGTTCCATAGCTCGGTCGAACTCAGCCGCTGTATGGGATATTCTAGCGGCCGGCCTCTCTGATCGGTAGTTTTCCATGGTTGCTCTGATCACACCAAGCAATTGTCGGAGCAGGACCCTAACAAAAGGGCCACAAACCCGCGCGATGTTTCCTTCTCCTTTCTTGTCCTATCCTTACCCCTTACACACACTCGCTTACATGCCCTACACTACTACTCATGTCGGGAGATTACAGATTGTCCCGGCTGGGCGATGCTCCACTGGTGAGAGATACATAGCTGGGGAAATCCCCGAAATTTGACGAAAGTCGGCGCCGGATCCCGCCATTCAACGGAAGATCACCGTCACCTCCCGAGAAAAGCATGCACTACAATGATGAGAGATAGAGATAATCATCCATATTAATAAATATTATAATTGTTATTGTTGTGTATGATTATCCCTATCTCTCATTATGAATTACCATAATATTTCTCCTACCACCACGGAATTTACACGTGCTACACTTACGGGACAAACGATCTTAGCTGTTGACGCCCGGAATCTCTAATCAATCAATGAAAAAATAATCCTCAGTCCTTGACCGCTGTCCTTCCTTTGGGTGCGGAGCGTGCGTTAAGCGTGGCACGGGGCCGTCCTTGTGTTGCAGAGCCCGTGCTGCACGGCGGCGCGCCTCCCTTCTTCGGCTACGGGCTGGGCGCGGGCGCCGGCGGCGGCATCGCCAAGCCCATCCCGCGGCCCGCCATCTTCAACCCGCACCTGCACACGCTGCTGGCATGCCGCCACCCCTACCTCACAGGTGAGTGGGCTCCTGGCGCCGCCCCCGCGCCTGTTGCCGTGCGACCCGCCGATTGTTACGCTGGTGCGCTGGGAAACGTCCTTGACTCACTTTTGTCGTGAGTCATCGGACACGAGTCCATTCATGTCAAATTAGATTTTCAAGGAAGTATACATTATCAACGGTGAAGTGTTAATGTTGGTCTTTTAGGTGAAGTATCTGTAATAGTCATTGTTCAATGTAGATGAGCAATTGTTGAAGATTATTGCTATATATAGTCAAAATCTATTACATGTTCACTGAATTAATGTTTAAATTTAGTTCAAGTTTATGTTTTTCATTGTAATTTACCAACATTTTCCAACATGATGCGAAGAAGGTGTTTTATTACATATTAATAGAAGTGGTATTTAAAACGGCTACTTAATTGCAAACCTTGTCTCCTGAACAAATATTTACGATATATAGCGAAGTTAGCTGTTAATTTCGGAACGGTAATCAACTAAGCGATTCATTGCAGAAACTCTAGAGTTGCTTTTTGTAGTGAGAGGATGCATAGACTGCTAATTCTGTTAACTCCAAAGTCCAATGCACAAAATAAATTCTGGAAGCTAAAATGGTCAGAATGTGGGTGTTACGAGATCTATGGAAGATCTTTAGCAGTCCTATAAAGTAGTCTTGGACTCATTTTTGGGTGACCTCATCGGAAAATGTTGATACGTTATGTTTTGGATACGTCCAATGTTCCTTTTCGATATAAAGTTCCCTGTGCGAAGTTGAAAAACACTCTCTTCGAGTGCGACACAGTCCTCAACGGTGCTTTCTTGTCGATCACTGATTGGGCTTTTGCTGCCTACTATTACATTTGGACAAAAGAGCTAAAGTACATTTTTTTATTATATGGAGGAAAATTTTAAGGAGTCCAGACATGAAAGATTTTTTTGTATTATAATTCGAATTGTAAAATCTCTTTTGTGCTAAAGTAAAATAATTCAATGCTACGAAATCTTCGAAATACATAACTTTTGCCTAACTTCAATAAATGGTAAATTTTTTCTTTTCTGGAAAGGATAATGGTAAGGAAATGATGATTCATCGATTTACACGAAACTTGAATTACTCCAATATAAATCTGGTGCCAAAAGAAGTTAAATACATCTGAAATAGCGCGGAACGCTCTTTACATTGACTGGTAGCCTACACTTCTTTCTTAAACGAAACCGTATCGACAGAACGCACGAGATTCCCCTCTCCTTTGGGAAGACGTGCGCTATTGTGTGTGGTTAATATTTAACTAATAGAGGCATTGTGTGGATGTATCTTGGACTGTTTATTTCTCGATTGAATCCTTTTTCAATTTGAAAAAAATGGTAACTTGACATTGTGACCATCCGTTTGCCGAGGTCTCGGAAAACGGAGCACATCAATATTCAAGAATAAGATGAGCTGTTTGAACGCGCGCCAACGCGCATGAATACAATCCGAAAATGAAAACTACGAACTATATCCGTAAGGAGCGTCTCGGTAGAGTATGCGACACCGAGATCGGGAAAGAAAGCTTTCTTTTCTGAAGTAACAGCTGGAGAGTGAGGACCTACCGATCACGAGAAGGCGGCACCTCGTACTGCTACGGACTTCAGGACTGCATCTACGATAAAAACTCTTCAAGACATTCGAGGAGGTAATTATCATATTACAAGGCATTAAAACAATTCATCAGGAAAAGGATGAAAGTATAAGTGACGCATTTAAAATCTTTGTAAGAGAGAGTGTGAATAGCATGAAACTAACGAGGCCATTCATTTCTTTTCTTTGCAGTTTTTTTATTTTTATATTTATTCTTCTTATACGATAGACTCAGTTGTCGTATTGTAGATTCTTTTAAATATGGAATTAAAAGCTAGTTACATTCTATAAAAGAATACGAAAAGAGTATCAACGGAAAACGAGACGGAGGCCACATCGTGAGTTGAACAACGGTACTGGAAAGGGGCGACCGTGCGGTTCTGCAGAGGGCGGCTTTGCTCCCGACCGAGCTGCAAGGACAAGGACATCGAGCGACTGGAAGAGTCGACGCCGTAGATTTCTTACGCCGTGAAAAGACACAGTAAGGTCGTGCCAACTTGAACAATTTGTAGATATTAGAAGGAATAATTTGTTTCGGAAAGAAAGTATTAGTACAGGTTCTTTATACCGATATTCTGTGAAAAATAGAATCAATCTTTTCTTTCAAGAAAAACTTAGCTAATTGTAAAGTTGCAACTAGGAATTTACGACTGGAATGATTAGGCAAAGTTTTAAGTATTCTTTGAAATTGATTTAAATGAGAGAAAGGAAACAGTGTAGTTAATTATTGAGAGTGTAAGTTGTTTCTTTTTCAGCAAGACAAAATTCCTGTATATGTAAAGTGTTTTATGTTCATTGACTGTAACAGCAATTTAATTAGAATATACTTAAGTAAGTGGAAAGTGATTCGACTTGAGTTTCTGTGTAAATGCATTCAATCCACACACGCCCATGACCCTGATCCCCGCTATTCTAATTGTATTTTTTATTTTGCGCCACCTTGAAAACCCATTCTGAGCTAGCCGGCGGAGGGTGGGTCGCAACATGTGTTACTTGAATAAGGCTAGTTTTACGAAAGGAGACCCAGATTAGCATTTGATTATCCCATAACTGCAAGAGAGTTAGAGACAGGTTGGTCACCCAAGGTTAAGTACGGACTTTTGGATTTTGCTTTGGTATTCGAATTGTTTTCCTAACAACGATTAAAAAAGAGATTGAGAAATCCTGAGATCACGCGATTAATTATATTGTATTTGATATGCTGCAGTCCAGGCTTATAAACTCTAGGGAATTTTTCAGTATTTGAGACATCCAAATTCAGTAATGAAAAATTTTAATTCGGCAGCTATGGATATTATGTTAATTGCAATATAAATGTTTTAACGTTTTTAAAATAATTTTTTTCTCCTGTGCTTGGTGACACCACCTGAGATCATTTGAATATTGTTAGACCACAAAGATTGAACTACGTTAAGAACTTGAGAATTTTAATATATTTGTATAAAAAATGTAATATATTCTTTCGAAAGAAATCGCTAGAACACTTAGAAAATCAATATAATTGTTGTTTAATTTAATTTATTGCAACTAATATATATAAATACAGATTTAATTATGATAAAGGTTCGTGACCAATCACAGACGTTTACAAACCAAGTATTGACACTTTATTAATCATTGAGAATGGTTCCAGTAAATGTTTCGTTCGATTCTATACATTAAAATTGCATTTAATATTTTATTATGTTTATCAGTTTTAATTTCTTTTATTATCAGTATTTTTACGTGGAATATTATTTAAAATAAATTGGATCGTAATTTCACTTTGATTGTATTTGACTAGCGCGGTGGTAGTGGTAGAGGGAACATTTGACTGACGTTAAGATCAGAACGCAAGGTATTTTATGTCGTATGTTGCTGCCGTGGGTTTGTCCGTGAAAACCGGCCAATTCTTTAGTATTAAATGTCTAGTAACTCAGAGGTTGAGTTGGCGCCTTCAGAAATAATAGAAAAAGCGAAAATGGTGACCTGGGAATTATTGCTGCAACTTTTGTACTCTCTCGCGGGAGGACTGGTAAACCAAAGCCACCTGCGGCAAGTAGGGTAGCTGTCCGCTAGGTGTCCTTGGCTGTATCCTACATGTTAACTGCGACGAAACGATTCGGTGCAAAAGTTTAACTTACAAAACTTAGCATAAGTCGTAGAAAAAGTACCGTATGAAACTCTATGTAATGGATTTATAATACACTCGTGTGAAGTTAACGATACTCGCTCGTACCTCGCTGCAATTATTATATGATCGTTTCATAATGTACTATTGTTGCCATGTTTCAAAGTTTCATAAATCAAAATTATAAAAGAAGTTACAAGATTTGAGAGTATTAGTGCAAGTTAAGCAAAAGCATTGAAGAAGAGCCCTTAATCGGCTGGAAGCCCTCCTTGCACGTGTCGGTGACGTCGATTCTCCAGGGCGAGTCGAGTCGAATCGAGTGGAGGCGGAGCGTGGGAGGCGGCGGTGGGAGGCGGGAAAGACGTGGCGGGCAGGTGGTGCTGACGCCGGACGCTCGCGACCGCGCGTCAAACTTCGCCTGACCGCTCCAGCGGCCTCCGCCCACGCTCCCCCCCCCCACCCGCAGCCGCTCCATCACCGTCACGGCCCCCCTCCCCTCCCCCAACGGAGCTGCCTTCCTTCAGACGGCGGCTTTTTAGACGGGTGTTTTCAGCCATGTATTTTAGTGGGTTCGCCGTTATTTGGAAGAAGCTTTCTGTTCTTTCTCCTAACGCGGTTTTCTGTCGTGGAGAAGACTTTGAGAGTTAATGGAGAGTTTTGTAGAATACAAAACTATTATGAATTCTAAAAACATATACCAACAGTATTCGTATCTTTACATCATGCCATCACCGCCTTAAATTTAGTTTGAAGGGCCAATATACTCATTGTAGAAATAAAGTACTATAACGAATAGTACAGATGATACGAAAAATTTCGTATAGTGCTGTATAGTGCCTGCAGTAGTAGTAGAATGCACACGTGAAGCGTCTTGGGAATGCCGCGGAGAGTACATGGCTATCAGGGTAAGGAAACAATGCAAACAAATACACTATTGCATTTTTCACGTGCTGAACTTACGTTATGGTAATTGAATGTATTATGTTGTAATATTACTATCGTAATTTATTGCAATCTATCCCCTCTCAATCGTAGGTCCATTGGATTTACAAGTTTGCTCTGGTTTCTATCACCATGCCGAGCGCAAGGCCTAAAAAAATTCCTATCCATTTTGCGTCCAAGAAAGGCGCGTGACTCACACATTTGCGAATAATGGCTTATTTTCTCTACACAGTTATATCAATGTAAGCTTCGCAGGAAAGTAGGTCGTAAATATAAAAGGGATATTAGTATTACATGTTTTCATTTTCACTTTTCAATGCGCTTTTAGAGAACAGCCTACTACTAATCGAAATAAAAGAAGTTCAACTTCAGAAGTTGTTGGTAAGCATTAACATTCTTCTATGCGAGAGACTTCACAACTTTTTTATCTCTACATTTAGAAAATGGGAGCGCTGCAGCCAAACAACTGTCAAAAATATAAATAAATTTTACTCACTTGTGAACATTATTGCTTCTGATAGAACACCAGTATCAGATCTGTGGACTATATTTATCATGGCAAAGTGAGTTTTGTGTAAAGAGCCTATTCGTGCTCTGATCTACAAATGCAACTGTCCGGCTACGCCTCTTTGAAGCGACGGAAATACAGTAGTGTGCAAATTAATGTAACACGTCTTGATTTCAACTTATTTTAATAATCCTACAGTATTTACAGAATATTATACAACTAGTACGAAATATGTCCACCCTGGCTTCAATAACTAGTTTTACGTTTTGGCATAGAATGAACAGTTTTTGACACATCATTTTCACTTCTTGTCTTTGAACCATACACTGATTAACGAGAGAAAACATGGTTTCTTTGTTTGTGCAGTTCATTTTGCGCATTCTTCCTTTAAGGATAGCCCATAAATTCTCTATGGGATTGAGGTCTGGTGAATTTCTGGCCAGTCTAAAAGCTTAACATTATGTTCTTGGAAAATTCAGTGACTCTCCGATCTATGACAGGGAGCATGATCTTGTTGAAAATGCCATTTCCTCCGGCCACTTGTCATTGACAGTTCTAATCACTCGTCTTCTAACAATCTCAATGTACTTATCGGAATTCATCATTCCATCAACTGGAACAAGTGGCCTGGCCCATGAATAGAAAAACAACCCCAAAACATTTTCTTAATGGGTATTTCACACTTTGGTCAATGTGATTAGGAGAAAGTTTCTCATTGCGTGATTTCCTCATAGCGTGACCGTTGACCCTGTACAATAAAGTGCGTTTCATCTGAGAATAAGACATTCTCCCAATCTTCTTCATTCCATTTCTCATATTTTTGGCCCAAGATAATCTTTTCTTCATCATTGGGATGGTCAAAGCTGTTTCTTCTGAGGTCAACAGCCCTTCGCCCAGCTTCCAAAGTCTTCGTCGAACAGTAGAGTCGTGAATATGAACACCCGATCTGCTAAGTCTGTTTGTAGATCAAAACTTGTCATCCTAGGGTCTTTCTTTGATTTTCTGAGCAAAATTGAGTCATCCCTGTGAGTTGTTTTCCGTTTTCTTCCACACTTTCCTTTTCGCTGAGGTGAAACACTACCAGTATCTTTAAACTGTTTAATAATTTTGTTGACCCTCCCAAACTCACGTCACATTCTTTAGCAATGTCTCTTTGTGTCATATTAGTATGTTTATATAGTGTGGCTATCTTACTTCTTTTCTTTGAGTGAGATCCATAGCTTGCGTTTAACAAATAATGATCTATCACTTCTTCACAAGATTAAAACTTCACAGAAACGAGCAATAACACTTTTGTAAACACAAACAACAATGCAACTAAGATAAATAAACAGTTGAGATATGCTTTCAGGCAATAATTGACGGTAAATCAGGGTTGCCAAGCTCAGCAATTCAAATTATTTGAAAATTACGTCTTGTTCACATTAATTTGCACACTACTGTACATATACAACGGTGTATTATAATACGGTCGAAAGATGTTAGCAATAAAAGTACACTTTTTGTTACAAACGATTTTGCCGAGCAACCCCGGAGGAGACCTGAACCGATTTTAAGATTAAAATTTCATATCAAAATAAAACATGTGAAGCATTTTCTATATGTCTGTAGTACGTTGGATAAACATGTCTTCAGACAATCCGTTGAATAACCACAGAATATATTATTCAATTGTAATTACTTTTAAATGTCATATTATATAACATCAACCATACACAAACCTTTTTTGTTCCACATTCCATTGATAATTGAGTGAATGTCGTTTAATGCTTCTACGAAGAGAGTTCTCACACAATAATTTTTTTAAAATGATTATTGTTTTGTTCTGGCCTCCTTGGAACTACTCCATATACAAAGAACTCAATGTTCATTCCATTTTAACTCATGTTGGTACTTACCATACCCATAATACCAGAGTTCGGGATTGAATCAAATAACTTATGTGTGCGTAATGTAAAGTTGGCTTACCTATTGCGATGAGATTATTTCAATGAATCATACTCCGAATCTCGTTGAAGACTCGCAATTTACAGAATGTCTTCAATAAAGGCATATGGTAGGCGTGGTTACGATAAGTATTGTTAAAATAACGTCACTGTTAGAGCTCTTCCTAGGAACGCTCCTTTGTAAAAGCATGGTGAATTAGGGGGAAAAAATTAGGGATAATTGTACCCATTGAATAAACGCTGGATAGTATGTTCATTGTCAAGGAGCACACACACCGCGCAAAATCGAAAATGGATGGTGTTCTCGTTCCTAATCCTGTTGGAATGCAGCAGAATTCTAAGCAATTGCATTAAGTCCTCCAACGCTGAGAAACTACATTAACGGAGTTCATTTCGAAGTAGGTGAACTCAAAACTGGACCAGCGAGGGGGGAGGGAATGGACGGCGTGGGTGGTCCTCGCCTGCGACGACGGCATTTTTCCGCGGATCATCCCTTCTCACCCCAGAAAGGGGCGCTCGGCCACGCGGAAGATCCTGCGAATCCCCACCCCCGGAGAGGTTCATTGACTCCCCCGAGGATGAACCAGCCACGGCGCAAAGGCCACCGGCTCTGGTTACCTGTGTAAACACGGTTGCAAGCGCCCCCACAAAGGACCTCGAGGTCTGCACCCACCGGAGCAGCCTTGCCGCGTCGCCGGTGGGCGGTTGCCCTTTTTATTCCAAATCGCTTCCCTGCACGGCCGCATCACTGCGTGCTTTGACTGTAGCGTCACGCGAGTCGGCCGCCTCCGCCGTGGTGAACACGCATTGTCGGTCAAATTGAGTTGTGAATTGGACGAAACGCGAAGCAATTTAGCGGATAGTCTCAGTAAAATAGGTCTTGCACCGATTGGGCGCGTAGGTGGAATTTTGTGTTGTGGAATTTGGGAAGGTGGTTAAGTTATGTGTGTTCTGTATTTAAGCCGCTGGGTGCAGAAAAAGGAGAAGATTGTCCGTAAATGCAGTTCAAATAAAGCACACCTCTATTGGGTTCCGCATTACCAACTATACCTGCTCTTCCCTGCATGCTCCTTTTGGTCTTTTTACAAATATATGTTAGTTGAAAAATTGGACATGGAAGTTAGAAGTTGATTTAAATTTAAAAAGTGTTCGGTAACCTGTCAGTATAACTGATATGTTATTTTAGTAACACAATAGTGTTTTAATTTCATTGATTTAGTCAAAATAGTAAAAATTCTTTTTGACGTAGGGAAGAGAAGCATAAATCAGAGCACATTTTCTTGAGCACCAGAATCTCTTCCCCATCCTTTACTACACGTAGTCGACAGATGAATAAAAGCGAGATTAAGAAATGTTTACTTCTAATACGTTATAGTTACTTGTTTTGGTTTCTTTGCACAAAGAATACATCTACTTTCAAAGGATATACTTTATTGTAATTTTTCTCATACATAGAAAAGGGAATAGAATGGTATAAACCATAGACAATGATCGTATTAATCCTAGAATTTTCTGCACACATCAAAAAGCATTAAAATGTATCATTTACGAAGAAAGCTAAACAAATTTCATCGCTGTTTTTTCTGGTTTGGGATGTGACTGGCTGAATAACTTTCATCTTTTAAGTTCATATAACTCTTCCAGAAGTCACTTTCTGATATATTAAGCATATCCAATTACTTTGTTGAAACACAAATAATATTTTTCCTTCAATCTACATTGTATAGAAATCGTGACGGTTCTCAAAACATTTCATAGATATCCAGAAGGCAAGTGGGTTCCTGGGTTCCTGATCTCATATCTTTCATAGCGGGGAGTGACATAGTATGAGTTGTCCTCGCGCATGCGCGGTCGGCGAGAAATTCCGAACGCGAGCGAGCGCGAACCTCTCCTGCCCGTCCGAGCGAGGTATCGGAAACCGTTTCACCGCTGTTCCGTGAACAGTGGCCGGTCGGCGACACGCGCAGAATAAACAAATTTGTCAACAAGGGGGGGGGCGAAGCGAGGGTTCTCGAGCGGCGCGGTGCGGGTGCGCCCGGTGGCGCGTTCCCTGCATTGAGGGGAGGGGGAGAGATGGGGGCGGGGTAGGACGCCGCACGCGTGGGAGGCGTGGCGATTTAGCCCCAGTCACCGCTGGCGCCGGCGACGCCACTCGCGTCAAGCGCTCTCGATGGCCCCACCCCACCCCCATCCCCTCCCGTCCCCCCCCCACGGCGTCGCCCGGGCAGTCGGTCACGCGGCGGACATGGCATTTCCCCACTGTCAACGCGCGATGCGCGCGGGAAGCGGTTTGTAGGGCATGTCGCAGGTTGCAGCTGGAGGGGGCGTTTGGGGATTCCAAACGGGTGGGCGAGTAATGCAAAAAATGGGGGTGGACACCTGAGCCGAATGCTACTACAATTCAAATAACTTATTTTTTTATTCATCCCCACAGAGAACCCGCTACCTACATTCTAAACTACGTCCATTTGTCAGTATAAACATTATAAAAATGGAATACTATATACATTTGTAATTCCCGCCCTTGTTTTCGGTTTCTTTTCAATAAAATTATAACAACAAATAATTCTCAAATATTCCGTAATAAAACCTGATTACATTGAAATTGAAGAGTAACAATTTACATAGGAATCAAGAAATCTGAGACTTAATAATTGTTGTGTGTATTGAAGGTCCAGAGGAGCACTTGCATCAGATAAGATAATTGCTTTTATAATCCTATAATTAACGTTATAAATACTATTTGTATTGTCTTATTGTCTTTAATGCAGATTCAATCCAAAGACATTATTATATTATTGTTGTTTCCGTTGTTTAAAAATTTGACATCCTGTCTGTTTGCCGAACAATTCCATTGTTACATAAATATTTTACATGAAGGTCAATCGACAGGAAAATAGGAAATCAGTATTTCCCCTTTCAAGTTTAGCTTTGTATAATTTAAACGTGGTATGCAAAGAAGTCATTGTTCGCGATAACATTTTCTATTAACATCTCGTAAAAGAATATTTAACAATTTTAATTAAAGAGTTAAACAATGATACTTGTTCCGACAGAAGTTGTAAGTTTACTTTAAAGACTCAGTAGGAGATTTTTTGGTTTGTTTCCTGAACAGATTTATTTTTATTATGGTGGTATAAAAAGACCGATGTAATCGTTTACATGAAGTCTTCTCCTAAATAAAGTTAATAAGCGTAGATGAAGTTCAAATTCCTCGCGTCCCAACTGTTCTATAGAAAAATGAAACGATGACTGTAAATCATAAAGGTGTCAAAAACAACCTTCAAAATAGAAATGAAATAGTTTTGTCTCTTTCGTTTATGCCTATTATGCAATAAAATTAGTAGTCTGATATTTGATGCTCCGATAAACATGACCGCGAACCGAACTGAATGCGTTAGAAGGCTGAGCGTGACCGAATGAGTGTCGGGAGTAAGGATGCGACGTCGATATCGATGTTTTCAAAACATCGATATTTTTTTACAAATATCGATGTACTTAACACTAATGTCGCTGTTGATATCTTACTTCTGAATTTTAAAAAATCATAATAAAAAGTACAATAATTTTCACATACAATTTGAACATTTCTCACGCCAAAGTCGCCAAGAGTGAAAAGAAAGATCGTCGATTGATTGTTAACCAACATGCAGTATTATTTTTGTATTATCCATTAAAAAATACGCTTTTGTAAATGGTTCTGCTTTTTTTACTTTGTTTTGTCAGCTTGATCTCAATTATAAATTAACAAACAACACAATCGCTACATGAAATCATCCGACCCCCGCACGTGAACTCTAGTGTTAGAGGTTATTAAAATAGGTTTACAAACATCCATGTTTAAAAATATCGATGGTTATTGACCAATATATTTGGAACATCGATTTTTAAAATTTGAGCCTGAATGTTTCGAATACCTATGATGTGTTGTCGATGTCGCATCCCCAGTCGGGAGACGTTGATGTCCGTCAACATTGATGTTTTAAAAAAAATTAAATTTTGAACATCGTTTTTAAAATTATTTTCTTTCGAAGGCCATTCATAATCGGGAGGGCAGTCCAATCTCCACAAACATTGATGTTTTCAAATAACGACGGTTATGGACCGACATTATATAAAAACGAGTTGTGTAGTAACATCGACTTTTCAATTTTATAGTGTTTCGAAACATCATTATTTGTGTCGATGTCACATCCCTAGTCGGGAGTGCAGTCCGATGTCGCAAACATCGACTTTTAAATACCTATGTTTATGGATTGATATATTTTGAACTGGATATTTGGAAACGTCGATGTTCCGTGGTCGTGAGGGCAGTTCGGGGAATTTTTTAAAAAGGTTACGTCGTTGTAAAGTTTTGTGTGTCGATAAGTTGAGCATGTACGGTGGTGAGGGCAGACCGCGCTGATGGCGGCGGTGCTAGCTATGTGGCCACATCGATTTTTTAAAAATATCTATGGTTCCGGTCTGCTATATTTTGAACCTGGAAGCGCGTGAGGGCAGACCGCGCTGATGGCGGCGGTGCTGGCTATGTGGCAGTGTCGGCGCCGGCGGCGGGCGGCGCGGGCGGCGCGGGACCGGGCGGCGCGCAGGCGGGCGCGCCCACGGCCGTCTTCCCGCTGCCGGGCTCCTTCCCCTGGGCCAACAGCTCGCGCGGCAAGCCCCGGCGCGGCATGATGCGGCGCGCCGTCTTCTCCGACCTGCAGCGCAAGGGGCTCGAGAAGCGCTTCCAGATCCAGAAGTACATCTCCAAGCCCGACCGCAAGAAGCTCGCCGAGAAGCTGGGCCTCAAGGACTCGCAGGTGAGCGGATGGAAGGTGGAAAAGGCAATATGCGTAGCTTAAGACATGAAAATTAATTGAATCGCCTTAATTGAACCCCATTAATTTAAATCAAAATTAGATCGTCTACGTGGTTCACGCTTGCGCTTGTATGTACTGCAGATGGTCGAAAAGTGATCGAAAAAAACCCTTTTTGTACTAATAAATTTACATTTTGAAATTATGTTGCATTCTTCTAATTTTAATAATCAAAATCAGATATGAGTTAACAAAAATAACTCTTCCTATTTGTAAAAGAAGGAATACAAGAAAGAGCAGTTTCATTATTGGCACCAGTTGATTTTTAGTTTGAAATAACTGAGAAAGTAAATATATAAAGATTTCGTGAAGAAGCTACTTTCCTTTTTTTCAGCTGTGTTCTTCAGTTCTATTTTATCGTGATTTGTTGTTGTTACTAACCATGCCATCTTTCAAGTTTATAACTATGTAATTTTTCAGAATGGTCGTATATTTGGAAATTATAAATAATTCATTTTTTAGTATTTTCTCCATTTATTTACTACTGATATAATATTATTCCTTACAAATATGTATAATTTTGACATGATTCCAATCTAGATATAAGCAATGTTAAATTTTCATTGTGTGTATTTAAGCAGAAAGAAAAAACTTCCCTTTTTTAATTAAAAAAAAATAATCTTTGTCGTTATTTCAGATTTCTAACTAGTGTTGAGTGTTATGAATATGTTGAGCCCTGACTAATCAAAACAGCTACATCCTTTTCGTAGTTAGTGTCGTGCATTGCAGATTTCGTAAGGCCCTTCCACCGGAATATGCCAGTTATGACAGTGAGGGTTGGATGTGTCGTACGTACCACGGAGCCCAAGTCTTGATTGGGGGACGATGTGGCAATGGTGGTAATAATGGGAAGGGAAGATCGCGCGTGATCCGTGGCCCTTTGTGTAAGATTCTGTTCCGGCATTCTCCAGGTAAACCACTGATCATACCAGTCACCCCACGCATTCGCAGGTTCCATATACTTAAGTAAGTTTCTGGCCTCATGCCGGGATCGAACCCGTGACCTCCCAATCACTGGTAAGCTCGAGCCGCAAGGCGTTGGCTTCAGGCTCGTCAATATAGGAGTTAGTAAAGTATTCAATACAGCTACGATTGCACTTTTAATACTCTGAAGAGATGATTAACAGTAAGCAATTCGTCCATAATGTAATATAGTTTTAACTAGATGCCTGCAGCAGCTAAAATGCTCCTGAACAAAACACATAAAATGGTTTTTCGAAAAAGTAGACATACTGTCATGAACGAAAATAAAATACTTCGTATAACACTGCGACATATTAAATATTTTAATAAGAGGAGAAAAGATTCAATGGTGGGTGACCTCTTTCTACGAACCTCGCTCTCGTATGATGTTAGCTGTGTCGTAACCAGTGACGTCGTGAGAACGAAAATTCAGTCGTTAACCGCAGTATGAGAATAGACGGGATATAATTGGCCCTCCCGGAGCCTTGCTGTTGCATGATATCTTGACGCAAGAGTGATGCACTAGAATGAAACTGGTCGATAAGCACAGCCAGAATAGGTAGAAAAACACAGTCAAATGTTTACATTTTTTAGTCAAAATCGAAACTGTTTGATTGTTTTTTGATTATACTTGTTGTTGATTATACTTGAAAATCTAACGAAACCGTATACAGTCGACTCCGTTTGTACTGAAGTTCTGGGGACTAACATTTTTGGTTCTCTATATCCGAGGTTCACTATATCCGATGTCAAAATTAAATAGACTTTCTTCATAATTATTGATTTTATTAATATAGAGATACAGCAAAATATATTAACAGCACAAACTGAAAAATTGCAATATCTTTATTTGTCCTTAAAAAAATTATTTCCAATTGTTTGCATCGTACTTTTTCATTAGTAATTTCTCTATGTCTTTCTCCAGAGTCTTCAGAGGAGACTTCTTCGATTATGAACTTTGGCCGACGATATTTTTCTCAGTTTGCCTAGTGTTTGAATTTGGGCACTGAGACGATATATTCTTTTCCAGAAGGAAATTAGTTTCCAGGATGTATTTCGTATGTTCACCATAGCCGAAGCTCAGGTTCACTATAACCGAATCTTGTTATGCTTCATTGTAATGTAAGTGAAACGGGTCCAGTCACTTTAGTTCACTATATCCGAGTTCACTATAAACGGAGTCGATTGTACACCTTTCGCATGGCCAGAGGCTCCGTAGTTTTCTTCCAGTTTCTGTGCGCAAGGGAAATTAATAACTTCGACATCATTGTTATATTTTATAATACCCTGATAAAATGACAATATTCATTCTTAGCACGCCTAAATAATATTCAAATTTCATTTTTCACGGAATATATTCCGCATTTGAGTTAGTTGAAAGCTTGTTCATCATGCGAGAAATTACAATCGAAATCATTGTAGGTTTCGCAGAGGACATTTTCAATGTTCAATGTTTACAATGAATATTTAGGATAAGTTTTTCAATTAAAGAGGCCTGCCGTGAGAGAAAGAAGTGAGAATCGTGGATTAAAAATGTTTTAATTTACATGATGAGAGTATTTTACATTAAGAAAAGTGTCTATAGAAACACTATAAAAACGAGTTCAAGAGCTCATTGTAATATATCTTTGCAAGATAATTCACTTTTCTATTACAGCGGCGCTGAATGCAAAGCACAGTTAATTTATGTGCAGATCACTACAATATATTGCGCACACAGTAAAATTCTGTTAAAAGAGGCATCTGAAGACATAACTTTTGTATTTTTTTAGGTTTATGATGTCAAGTTATGTGATATTACCAATAACTTCTTTTTTGAAGCTACCATAATTTAAACGTAGGCTTCCGCGGCTCGAGTCGATGACTTCTTCGCTGTCCGGGTGACGCCGCGTAGTGGGCTGAGAGGCCGACGTTTCGCCTGACATGTCGCAGGCTTCATCAGGGCATTGACCCTGATGCATGACATGACTCAATGCCCTGATGAAGCCTGCAACATGTCAAGCGAAACGTCGACCTCTCAGCCCACTACGCGGCGTCACCCGGACAGCGAAGTCAAGCTATGTACCATAATTGTCATTTTCAATAAAATGTTTCTATCCTGCACTGCAAACAATACTGTTTACCAGTGTCAGTGCCAAAATCGTGAAAATTCTTGTACAAAGTACACAACGCGGCGTAAGTTGCACCATACGCCTTGTAACACTGTGCACAGCTCACATTGTTGCCTTGCTTGAACTCGATAAAGGTATGAAGCTTTAGCGTGAATGAGCTTTCGTTGGGCACCAAACCTTAGCACTTACCACAAAACAATTCAGATGTGCATTTTTTAATGCATTATGTGAAGATTGGAAATTTTGTCTTAATTAATTTTGTTCTTGAAAATTAGATCTCTAAAATGTCATAGACAATTGTTTTGAAAAATGAAAGGTTTTCGTGTTATTTTGAGTCAATTTGTGGCATGACATCAAGAATGCTTAAACAATTTTTCTTAAAAACATCTAATTTTTCCTTTGTTAAAAAATTGAACTTGGGTAATTTTCAAATATAGTAAAAGTATGTTTGTATGGATAGAGCATAATGCACCAAAAGGCACGGCGCATACCTTGTTCCTTTTAATTTTTAATTTTTCAAAAAGTACATATACTAAACAATTATTTTGAAAAATCCCACGTGTTTATATGTTTATATTTTATAATTTACAACATTTTTGGAGACGTATTCTTCAATAGATGTCGTAAGAATAACATTGAAATCTCGAATGTTTTCTTGTAACTATTTATCTTCTTTTCAATAACAGCAGCAGTCCTTTCTCCGTAGTCTCGGTTGCTAGAGTCGTTTCGTCGTGATCTAGAGGTTTAACGACAGTCGCGTCAGCACCAAGGTCGGCGTACTTAAATTAAAACTTTTTGGAATAACGGAAAACAATACTCTCATTTCAATGGCAGAAGTAGCGTTTTTATTAAAACTTTTGAATCTTCAAAAATTGAAGATTAGTTTTCTTTTTGAATCATTTGCTCTTCTTTTCATGCTGAGATTTTTAGGAGAATGTAAAAATATATGATACAAGTTGTGTAATATTGTATTATTTAAACCTTGCAAATACAACCGAATCCGGTTATAGTGAACTTCTGGGGGCTAACATTTTGGTTCACTATATCAGAGGTTCACTATATCCGATGATGTCAAAATTAAATAGAATTTCTAAACAATGATTAATTTTATTAATACAGAGATACAGCAAAATACATTAACATTAGCAAAATCAATTATATTCAATTGTTTACTTCGTACATTTTTCGTTAGTAATTTCTGAATCCATCTCCAAAGTTCGTGCTCCCTTCCTACTTGATTCTGCATTGTCCACTGTCTCAAAGTATCATAATGCAGTCTTGGCACCCTTCAATGCCTCTTCCACTGTTGGAACACCGCCCCACTCTCCGAAGGCCCTTTTAGTCCCCTAATAACATACGTGATCCTTTCAGTGGGATGACGCAAGTAGCTTTTTCCGCACGGCGCCGGGAGTGACAGGGCTGTGGGGCAGTTGCACGCTTCCTGGCACCTATGTAGAACTTAACGCGCTTTCTACCACGGAATATCAAGTAACACCAAGCTTGAAACTGGAGCAAGCAATCACGTCAACGCCGCCAGTTGTAGCCCACGCAGACACGGACTTTGTTTCTGCAGTGTAATCGAATGGCCAACGATCATTAGTAAGGTACCCGTCCCAGGTCCGCTAACTTCATCTCAGGGGAGGCTTCTTCGATTTTGACCTTTGGCCGACGATATTTTTTTCCAAGCTGCCTGGTGTTGAAATTTATGGCTGAGGCGATATATTATTTTCCAGGAGGGAATTAATTTCCAGGTGTAGTATTTCCTTCGTTCATTGTAGACGAGATTCAGGTTCACTAGAAAAGAAGCTCCTTAAGCTTATTTGTTATGTAAGTGTAACGGGACCAGTGACTTAAGTTCACTATAACCGAGGGTTCACTATATCCGAATTCACTATAACCTAAGTGGACTAATACACAAAATATGTAAAGTAATGGAACGCTAGTTTCATTTGTATTGAGTTAGTTGTTTAGAGAAAAACGCATATCCCACATGTAAATTACTGTGATTTGTATAAATAATATAGAGTGATAATACTCATGTGAATGAAAGATTAAATGCTGCCTTTTGTAAAAATTGATGTAATATTAACGGTGACTGATGTGAACATTTCCGGAACAAAATTTTAATTACGAAATAATAGGATAATTTTAATTTGACAAAAACAATTTAAACATAACTACCTGAAATGCAAAATTATATTAAAACAACTCTTCTCATTTCCACAGGTAATTATACCGTATTAAGGTTCTCTATAAACCTCTCCCGTGATTTCACATCGGTTTGCATTAAACTTCATTGCACACAGTGCAGTCCGCGATTTCAAAACAATTTGATCTATGTATGTATTGTTGAAACTCGTTTGAACTTGTGATTTGACACCTTGTTGACACCGCAACACGGCCTCACACCGGCGTTGATTACATTTCTGTAAACGCCATTGTCACATCAGTTATAAGGCATTTCGGTCGATATTTCCACTTTTCGCAGTTAGCTACACGGCGCATCAACCGTTACTACTGCTCGACGCAATGCAAATTGTCACTCATTGTTCCATTTGTATGGATCGCTATCATCAAAAGCCGCAGCTCCGACAATCCGAACTGTCGCTCTTCCTGCACCGTTGTCAATGCACTTCTCCCATTTCCTGCGTCCTCCTATTTCCACCATCATCGTCGATAGCCTGGGCCCCTGCCACCTCACTGACATTTGCCGTCACGACCTCTTGGTCCCAGGCATTCGTCCTTCATTGCTCCATTTGTGGCGGATCGCTATCACCACAAGCCACAGCTACGGCAATCCGAACTATCGCTCTTCCCGCGCAATTGACAACACACTTCTCACGTCCTCCCAGTTCCACCATCATCGTCCGGCATGCCCTCCACCTCGTGATATTCCTCCGACCTCCGCTCTCCCACCGCTATATTCCATTTGTGCGGATCGCTATCACCACAAGCCACAGCTACGGCAATCTGAACTATCGCTCTTCCCGCGCAATTGACAACACACTTCTCACGTCATCCCAGTTCCACCATCTTCATCGTCCGTGCATGCCTCTCCCACCTTCGTGATATTTCGCGACCTCCAGCTCTCCCCACCGCTTATTATTCCATTTGTACTTGATCGCTATCACCACAAGCCACAGCTACGGCAATCCGAACTATCGCTCTTCCCGCGCAATTGACAACACACTTCTCACGTCCTCCCAGTTCCACCATCTTCATCGTCCGTGCATGCCTCTCCACACTTCTCACGTCCTCGCAGTTCCACCATCTTCTTCATCGTCCGTCCGTGCCTCTGGCACCTTCCCGGCGTTTCCGTCGCGACCCTTAGCTCTCCCCAGGCGCCACCAAACCGCCCACAACCGCCGCCAGAGCCGCGTTGAATATGCAAACGGCGGCGGAACGGCCGCGCGTCTCGTCGCGAGTCGCGACCGCCGCGCCGCCGCCTCGTCGCCCGCGGACGCACCGCCGCCCGCGCCGGCGATTGCACGTGTCGCGCACGTGTGGCCTTTGGCGGTCGCGCGCGGGGGCGCCGATAGCGCCGGCGGGGCGAGCGGGGAGCGCCCGGTCCCTCGCCGATCCGCCCGCACTAATCGCCGCGATTATCGGCTCCGCCGAGCCGCCCTCGACCCCTGCCGCCGCCGCCCACGGCGCTGCATCCTAATCTGTGCGTGGCACTTCTCGCCGCGAGGGGACGCCGCGCAAATGATGGTGCGGTTGCGGTGGATTTTTAAGCGCATTTTCATCGCGATGCAATTCGTTTGGTCGAGTGGCGCTTTCGAGCTTATTATAACGCTTGTTTGCGTTTTTTCAAAGAGTTTTAATTGGTTGTATGTTAATAGAATATTGAATAAATAGTTTACACACTGATATCGTTCAAAGAATTTTAAAGCTACTGAGAATTACTCAAAGCCAACTGCATCTTTTTCATGACCGCCTGCTTTAACAAACTGGCAAGAATACCAGAATAATATGTTTACTTTAACATACAATAAACAATATACTATTCTCTATGAGAAATTCGTTTCTGCAATCTTTAAATTTTTTTTAAAAAAAAAATTAATTTTTTATTTAAATGAGTTCTGATTAAGGAAATAAAACAATAAACGCGGGGAAAATATAACCGAGGTAGACAATTTTCACAAAACCATAAATTCCATCATTCGAAGGAAAGGTTAAAGTGAATCCCCTCCATCATTCCTCTACGCAGAATGCCTAACCCCTGAGCAAAATCCGTGTCAAGAATTCCCGTACTCCTCGGGCGTCGACGAAAAGCGATGCCGTGGGTTCCTATAATCGTCGCCAGTCGTGCCGTAGGACGGTATGCTTCATGAATTCCTGCAAATCTGACGAGGCCTATACAAACCCATCTCCCAAGTCATTCTGGTCTCACTCCCACTGCCTCCAGCTGTTACCATTACTAGTCCTGTTTCGCCACAACGTACGCCTTTTTTGTCCAAGCACCGGCTCTGTTGGTCTCCATCGCCGTCGTCTTGCTATCAGTGTCATTACTGTTTCACATTATATCCTTTCACATCTCGTGACGTTTCATTTTCACCGCTACTACGAACGATGATACACAGACTTGGACGTAAGGATCCACAGCATCTCTTGCATTCCGTCGTTTTCTCTTTCTCTTTTAATTTCTTTTCATTCATTCCATTCATTCTACCTCTTGTCTATCATCATTACAGTCCTACTTCACTTTTCTTTCCTTCCTTCACTCTTTCTGTGGTTCATTTTTATTCTCGCTATTCCTTTACCGTATGCCGTCGCTAGCTTGCTCCGTTACCGTCGTCCCGTCACTTGAACCCTCCTTCATCGTCGCCGTCCATCCCCACCCCCGCCACGCCCCCTCCCCCAGCCACGCGCCTCCCCACCACTGCGCCGGTTGGAGGGAACCTTGACCGCGCGCGGGGCGGGGAGGGACTGGGCAGGGCGGGGCTGTCCGGGACGGAGCGGGGCGGGGCGGGAAGCCTGAACGCGCCTCAGACCATCGCAAGCTCCGCCGCCGTCGGACTAGTATTCATTGTTCGCGACCAGATCAAAAAATCGTGAAGCTAGACGGTTGATGCGGGAGGAAGGGGATTAAACCTGTCCCCTACTGTTCCCTTCCCTCTCCACCCCGCCACGTCACGACGCGCCGCGCCGTGCCGCTCCGCGAACACCCCTTTCGCGTCGCCCCGCCCTCGCGCGCCCCCTCTCTTTTCGGCCTCAACTCCGTCTCGCTCCCTCTCGTTCTCTCGTCCGCTCCTCTCTCCTTTCCGCTCTCTCTCCCTCCCCCTCGGAGGCCGCGGCCCTCCGGCGCCGCGCGGTCCTTCCACAGTCCATCAATTGCAGAAATTGGTTTCTCCTCGCAGCCTCCCTCCGCGCCACCTATCAACAACAGACGCGCTGTCTGAATAATAAAAACCGCGGAGGCGGCGGCGGAAGGGGGACAGGGGACCGCCGAAGGCTCCCGTCGCCCCGAGGCCGCCGTCCTCTTTCTCGCCCCGTCCTCCCGGCCCCGCCCTCTCCCTCCCCGAAGCGCTCCACGGAGCCTGGCAGCGACCCGCGGGTGGGGCTCGGACGGCTTAAGTGCTCACTCGTAAGACTCGCGATGTGAAATGCTGTTCGTTGTCCTCCGGAATACCAGAGGAACTGTCAGAATAAAAAGGGAGCTTTTATAGGAGTGTCAATTTGTAATCATTTTATTAAATTAAAGCCTGCCTTTTAAATTGATAGCTCATATCAGAATGAGGTTTTGTGCCCGCTTAGTGTTGAAAGGCGGCGAGACGGATGCTGTCATTTCATTTAGTAACAAGAGAATCAACTTGAGATTTCTTTTATTTCTACGTTTACTATTCGTACATTCCCTGGGCACAGTTTGTGAGTGTGCTTTGCATGATTCTTGAGATAGACGCATGGATATTCAATGTGAACGACTTCAAGAATCTGCTAGTGCACTCTTTCACAGACATGCAAAGAACAAATCCATACCGCTGACAATGGTCGAAAAAAAATCAATTTTGTGTGCTCTGTTTTATGTGAATTTCATTATAACCGAATCGACTGAGTTAATAAAACCCTTATTGTGAGTTTTATAGTTGCCAGCAGGTTTAAGAGTTTTATGTATGGAATAAACGATTCAATAAGTCAAATTTCTGTTTTCACCCGAACTTGCAGGCTAAATTAATTTATTCCAAAATACGGATATACGTATACACATTAAGCAATGCACGGAACTTGACTTTCTATAACTTTGATTTGAATTTTCAGAAATGGTGAAAGAGCTTAACTTATTACTCAAATATCTTCATATATACTATATATTCCATATAACGAATTTAAACATGTGACGTTTATTAAGAAAATCCGTTTACACAAAAGGTCACTTTCTCACTCCTTTAAGGAGTTTCATGAACCTAGAGAACCTGTACATACCTGTTGCTGAGAATCGGGACGAATATCGTAGTATAATTCCGTCGTACATAATTTCACATTTCTGTTCATTGACAAAAAGTAATCATTTTCGATTTCTCTAGATGTTCTAGAAATTTCCAAGTTTAGTTTTAGACACACTTCGATTACGTTACGTAAACTACATAAATACGTTGAAATACATAAATACAAAGTACATGGATATCTAAATACACGTTAATGTAAAGGAGTACAAACGGTATATACGATCAATTTTTAAGTCATATTTATATATTTTGTTTTACATAACTCTACTGTGGCTCAATCGATTCCAATAAACAAACTACTGCAGTTAATATTAAATGGAATTCCGTAGGCCGTGAATTTAATGTAAATTTAATTGTGTGAAGTTGACAGTTGTTTCCAGTCATGATTTGACCAAATGTGTGTCTAATTGAGTGTGTGATAAATAGAGCACGCGAGTGAACGCTTGTCATTTGTCCGGTAAAGCCACTCATTCTCACCCTTTAACTTTCGATGATTCACATTATATTCATGACTACATCATATAATTAATAAATTACCAATAACAAGGCACTGAACACATTTGAGTCAAAACTGCATGTATTCTACAAAAAAGCGCGACACATCTCCAATAAACCGCAATGTATTAGCTACATTATTTTTATTTTTATTACATTGATAAAGAATACAGAGTTGATAATACGGCATTTTGACATTATAAATAAATACTTTTCCAGTACATATTTAAAACATACGTTTTCCTTTTAAATTTAACTAATTTTCTCTATAGTTATAACACAAATGTTTTTTAACAAAATCTAACGGACTTTGACAGTTGAAGGAAAACTTAATAATAATTATTAAGGTTTCAATAAAGCTTTATTGATTTATTATTTATATCTTTGTATATTTATTCTTGCTCCAAATGATGCTCCTTATGATCTCGAAGCACTCATGACTTCAATAAGAAATTTAGTAAATAATATTTTCTCTGATTACTTTTAAAAAATCAATAAATATTAAATTATATTTTTATAAATAATATCCTTCTTATATATTTTTCTACATTATTTTCTAAATCAATGTTTCTTGTTTTTAAGTTTTCTAAAGAACTAGTTGAAGAGACCCAACTTTTAATGAATGTGAGTTCACGTGTCTAATCTATGCTCCTATTGTCGCCACAAAAACGACATTTTCCCTGTGGTTAAGTCCTAGTGTCAGAGTCCTCCTAATACATCCGGAATGCTGCCCCCTAACGTGCTGCCGCGTCTACTGTATCCTTTCCTTTCGTTCCTTCCACGACATACACACTGAATCAATCTAAGCACGCGACTCCTAAGAGCATTTCTAATCTTTCCACTTTCGAAGTAATCTGCCAGCTATCTCACTTTCTTATTTTGAAGGCGTAATCCGATCGTAGTCTCCCCACGAACGTCCGAGGTTCATCGGTCTCTCCCCTGAAGTGATACTTTCATCGGTTCTCTCCATCTCCTGTCAGCCTCCCACCTGTCTTTCCTCCCTCTAGTCTGCCCCCTCCTGACTGTCTTCTCCTGACTGTCCTCTCTCGTTCTGCCCTCCCTTGTGTTTACCCCTCTGTCTTCCCTCCCTCTGTCTTCCCTCATCGTGTCTGCCCTCCCTCGTGTCTGCCCTCCCTCGTGTCTGCCCTCCCTCGTGCTGCCTCCCTCTTCTCCCCCTCTGTCTGCCCTCCTCGTGTCTGCCTCCCTCGTGTCTGCCCTCCCTCTCTCCAGCCTTCATTCTTCCTACCTGCCCACTGTCCTTCTCCTCCCTCCTGCAAGCCCGTGTACTTGCCGACTGTCTTCCCCTCCCCCCCTTCCGCCCGTCCGTTCTTCAGTACGCCCACCCACTTAACCCGCCCGCCCACCCGTTCTCCCGCCCGTTCTCCGCTCGCCCGCCCGCCCGCCCGTTCTATCGCCCGCGCGTTCTACCGCCCGCCCGTTCTCCGCCCGCCCGTTCTCCGCCCCCGCCCCGTTCTCCCCCCGCCCGTCCTACCGCCCCGCCCGCCCGCCCGCCCGTTCTACCGCCCGCCCGTTCTCCCGCCCGCCCGTTCTCCCGCCCGCCCGTCCGTTCTCCAGACCGCCCACCCACCCCACCCAACCCGCCCGCCCGCCCGCTCTCTTGGCCTCCCGCCTGTCCGCTCAGCCGCCCTAGCGCTAGCACACCCCCCTTTGTCATCTGGTGCGGGCTCTCCGATCTCGTTCGCCCTCCGCCGCCGGCTGCGACGCGCTGCGGCTGGCGGCAATCGGACGGCGCACTCGTCACGTCTTCTCCTTTCTCTCCTGCGCCTCGATACCCTCCCTTTTTCCTCCGGCTCCGTTCGACAGGCGCCCCTTTGATCACCTTCCACTCGTGATTCTCCGTGTCCACTCATCACCCGCCCGCCACACCCAGGTCTTACATCACAGCTTACGCCAGGAGCTCAATCTGGGCTTTTGGGGAAAGTAATAGATTAATGTATTTTGGTGCCCCTTACGTAATTAAATTTTGACAGGTTTCACGTTTCCTTGGCAGAGTGAAATAATAGGATCAATGAATTGATAGATGTGGCAGATAATAATTGTCTTTATCACGTTCATGATCATGAAGAAAATATGTTTCGTCCAGCCTTTCACGTTCTAATGAAACGTGCATTAATTTTATAGCAGAGTCGCATTCAAACAAAATACTGGGGAAATTGTTTTCTGAGTACAGATGATTAGATAATTAAGTTGATATACTAAGATTTAATGAAATGGTGCTACTCTTTTCAACATTGCCTCTTCATTCAATATTGCCGTCTCCATATTTTATTTAATATTATTTTACTCAAGGTTTATCTTTGTTTCGAAATCCTTAATTATTGATCTTGCGGGAACTCGGGAGAAAAATTTCAAGTAACTATAAATTCGCAAATACGCAAATAGAAGTATTGATCTGGTTATAAAAAAGTAACAATGGGCATTTAGGATTGGAATTGACTGTTGTAAAAGATCTAGCAGCAGGAAGCGAATGAAGCAGGGCAATCAGAAATGACGAAACGTCAGGAAAACCTGCTTCCATTTTGTTCACCGTTGTACGTGTTCTCTGTATGAAAATCGCTGGTTTTGAGACATACATCATTTGGAAAGTTTGATACGCCACCATGACCTGCGAGGTAGCGTGTTTATTATGTTAGTGATCAGAACACACAACTTTCTGGAGAGGACTGTGGCAGCACCACTACTCCATGCAGCGCTGTATGACGGGTTGCCTATAACAACGCATGTCACTGCGCGCTCTCTCTCTACAATGCGGCTCTGAGAGCAGTTTAACTAATCTGCCTCGTTTTCAGAACGGGTATAACATAATGGCTTTTAATTATCTCTCGTCTCTCAATTTACATTATATTAATTCTCTTAATCACTGCACGCACATAAAAGGTAGATTTGTTACTATGATTAATGGGATTTTAAACAATGTCAACAGGGAATTAATATGATTATACAGTTTATTGATAATGTACAGGAATACATTGTATGTTTTAATATTTATATTAAAATAAATAAATTTGTTTTATTGAATCAACTTTGATGTCACCTTTACCAAAGTAACTACAGTTTCTGTTGTTTGGATGTTCCTTTTGGAATTTAATTGTCAAGAACGTAGTATTTAATCACGTTACAATAAATGAAGTATCTAGTAATTACACCTTATTTGAACTTGTTTCAAATTATTTATAGGAATTAACAGATTTACATGTTAAAGAACTTTTTTCTGAAGGAAAACTTAACAAATAAATAAAATATATTGGAGTGCGTAAAGTCAGTTAATTGCAATGAAGAGTATGAACCTCAAATAAAAGAAATGTAATTCAAATTAATTCTTGCATATTTCAAGTACATTTCTTAATTTGTAGTTCGTTTTCGGCAATATCAAATTAATAAAAATAGTTCTTGAATTTGATTAATATATTTAACATTACTAATTTTAATGTTTCCTTTTTAACCATTACCTCACAGATTTAAATTTATTGATAAAAATATTTACAGGTATCCAATTTTCTCAAAATCTATTTTGATGAAATGTGTTTAATAGCATTGAAGAGTATCACAAAAAGACACTAGAAGATACTCTCCTACCTACATTGTGGGTTTTAAGTGAGTTTCGTACCAATTCTATTATGTGCTTGGATTAAAGGTTGGCATAATTGTCTCTATTAATTACATGATCGTTGCTGATACAAATACTAATTCGATTAATATTGATAACAATATTTGGTCACGGGGTTTTTGGGATTTTGGGTCGATTACCGGACTTTGCCGGCCTGCTAACGGTGTCCCCCATGTCTGAGACTAGTCTGGTAATTCCTGTCTTGTCTATACAGATATCTTATAGTCTTCTTGATAGCTAGTTATGCTATCTTAAATGGAAGATGTCACGTTCAAACACTCCGGCCTAGTTAGGTGGCTCAGGGCATCAACTGATGTCACTGCAGTGCCTCTGACCGGGAGGTCGTAGGTTCGAGTTCCGACGAAGGCAGGATTTTCGAGATTATCTTGTCAACTAGGTCGAATTCAGACACTATCTGGAGGAGAATTCTTGATGCCGGCTGCTTTGATCGGTAGTTATCCGTGGTTTCTCCGATCAACACTAGGCGAATGCCGGAGCAGTACCCTAATAAACGAGCCATGGACCGCAATCTTTCTTCCCTTCCTTGTTATATCCTCGCCCCTTACACACCCTTACACTTAGATGCACTACACTACCACACATGCCAGGAAACCGGGCGGAATCTTAGTACTTGTTCCGATTGGGGCGGTGCCCCGCTGGTGGGAGACACCTGGTAGGGGAAACCCCCGTTAGTCGACGCTAGGTCGTCGCTGGATCTTGCCATCCAGCGAGGAAAGATCACCACGACCTCTCAAACAAAAACCTTGCCCTACACTTACGGAACTAATGACTCTAGCAATTGACATCCTGGATTCACTAATCAATTAATCAAATCAATATTTCACACCGCGTAAACGAGTATAAACAGACGAAGTAGTAGGTGTAAATCTGGCCCTTATCTTACGGGAGTGAAGACAGGCGTGAGTAGTCATGGCAAATTTTACCAAAACATCGATATATCGATGTAAAAATTATCGAATGTAAAGAATAAAATTAACTATAAAGAACATTTTATTTTGCTATCGATTTCGTGTTTCACTGTCGATTCAGGCAATGACACGCCTGGCGAAAACATACATTCACATCAGGATCAGATCCCAAACTCACTCAGATTCCATAGGCGAAATGAGCAGCGTGATAAAGAAGATGACGCAAAACAACGATATTGCTGTAGATTGCTGCTACTCTGCAACGTGCTTAAACCGCTTTATTAAAAAAAAAATTAAAAAACATCGATGTTTTTGCAACAAAATATCGATGGAAGAAAACAAGGAAAGTAAAATTCGATGTTAATATATCGATTTTTCTGATGTAAATCATCGATGTTTTAAAAACATGGATGTTTGTTTGCCATGCCTAAGCATGGACCGCGGAAGGGCAGAGGAGCAGCACTGCGTGCAAGGGCAGTTGGCCGCGCCCAGGCGGGGCCCCGCTGACCCCGGGGGCGCGGCCTGGGGGTGTGGCGGCGTACGGGCTCTGAACACGAGGACGACGCTGACGTTTAAACTTTTTTATTTTTTCAATTATACTTCAAGATATTTGTACGGGAATAAATTTTGAATTCTAAAGAGAATTCGAGTTTTGTGAAACATTTTTGCATTTTCATGATGTCAGAATTCAATTAAATGCATGCTTTATTTAATCTGGAGAGACTCTAGCCGTTAGTCCCGCTCTTCCGTCTGACCAATCAAATTTTATGCACTACTTTCATCATCTTGCAGAGAGAGAAGCTATCACTCGGATGACGAAACAAGCGATTTAAGTTTTAGTCAGAGGCTTCTTTAGGCTGGAGGAACTTTTACATGGAGAAAATATACAACATGGGAGAGCTAGCTTTACTTTTCCTCCGAAGGAAGGCGTATGATAGGGTGTTTCGCCTATAATAATCCACGATTTTGACAAAAATCTACTGCTTATATTCATTAGTTGAAATTATCCCATTTTTTGTACTCTCTACAGCATATAATTTAAAGGGTTTTCAAAGGAACTGGTTGAGGCAGTTGATATCATCGGGAATATACTTATTAGTGTTCATTTTCTTAGAGTTTTTAAATCGACCGTCTGAGATTATTTTATTAAATAAGTACCAGTTTTGGAAAACTTAGGTAACTTTAAACATACCTAATTCAAGAGCACTGAAATAAATCCTTTTAAAAGTGTATATATGTTTTATAAGGTCTAAAATTTACCTATAATTCTACTTAAGTTCCTCGTTATTTGAATTTTGAATATTTTTCTCAAAACTTCCTTTCCCGCCCACACGCGCGCTTGGGCTGTGCCGAGACCGAAGTGCGGAGCGGGTGGTGGGGCACGGCGCCTGAGAGGGACGCCTCGCCAGCTGCTGCGGAGGAGCGGGTGGAGGGGGGGGCACGCTGCGCGGCGGGGAGAAGGGGGAGATCGCCGGTCAACGCTAGTGTTCAGACCGCGAGGACAATGACAATGTCTGTGGGGTGTTTGCGTGGACAAACAGTATAGTGACAGTGATAAAATTGCAAAGCGGATGGAACAGCGTATTTGTGAGGAGGATGTGGCGGCTCTTTTGGCAATCATGTAATAATGCATGGGATTTGCATGATGGAGTGTGGAAATAATGTAATTCTATTTATTTAATGCTGTAAAAATGAAATGATATTTTCAGTGTTTGCTGTACCAAATGTACCCTGGTTCTCACCTCTAAACGTTAATAGATTGCAGTTAGGAGGTTTGCATTTATTGAGATGATCGGTTATTGCTACTTCAGTGATAAAACGTTAGTTATATTTTCCAGTGATGACGTTCCCCAAATAATGTTTCAATCATAATAATTGTAATTAACTGATACCTACGGAGAAACTTTAAATTAAAGTGCCAACGAATATTATTCGGATTGGGAGTGAAAAGCATCAATGAAAGATAATATAGCTATGATTTCGTACGTATTTTTTAACAATTCTTGCTCGTCGCAATAATTTTACGTTTCACAAATAAAATATAACGTTGTGATTTTAATAAATTCTCACGAATTTATCCTAGCAATTTTTTTCGAATCTGTTTCATCGATTTTGTCAATATTATACTTTATAATATACATTTCTTCAGAAAACGTGTATCAAAGCATAATTATTTCCAAGCAGTATTTCGAATTAAACAATATCTCATAATTTCGTTGTCCTGTAAATCATAATAACTGGACGTGTTTAAAAAATATACTTCTTTAATCAACTTGTATTTAGTTCCTCTTTTGATCAATCTTTTTCACAATGGTCCTAAACGCGTTTTGCTCTTAAAATTAATAAGTCATTAAGATATTGCTTTCTTGCCTATACAGATATATTATAATGTCGTGTTGCAGGCTAGTTATGTATCTTACATGGAAGATGTCACGTTCAAACACTCCGGCCGGGCTAGTTGGCTCAGGGGATCAATTGATGTCACTACAGTGCCTCTGCCGGAGGTGATAATGTTCGAATCCTGATGGTGTCAGGATTTTTAACATTAGCTACAAATATAGGTCGAATTCTCCTGCTGTCTAGCGACCGGCTGCTTTGATCGGTTTTCCGTGGTTTCTCCGATCACATCAGGCGAATGTCGGAGCAGTTCCCTAACAAACAGGTCACGAACTTTGCGCGATCTTTCCTTCCCCTTCATTGTCCTATCCTCACCCCTTACGTACACACACATACACATGCTCGCATGAACTACACCACAAAACATGTCCGGGAGGCCAGTCGGGGGTGTACAGCTTGTCCCGGTGCCCCGTTGGTGAGAGACACCTGGCCGGGGAAAATCCCGCTAGCCGACGGCTGGGCCCGCGCCGGATCCTGCCATGCAGGAGGGGAACTCCGCCCCACTCCCGCGATAAAAACACACACTACACTTACTGGAAAAACGACCTAAGCAGTTGACGCGAACGGAAACGCGAATGAATCAATCGATTCAAACACTCCGGAAGAGCCCGCTTTCCGCCCTTTTGGCTGCGCGCCTTTGTTTCGCGTCCGCGCGGCGCCGCGACGGCCACCGCCTCTGCCACCTCCCTCGCCCCGGCGTCGCCGTCGGCGAGGGCGCCCGCTCGCTCGGCCATATCGATTGCCCCGACGCGGCAGCGCCGGCGCCGGCGCTTGGCCGCGTGTGGTGTCTCGCAGGGCCCATCGCCCCTGCCCACTGCCTGGCCCACCGCTGGCCCACTGCCGCCCTCCTCCTCTGCCAGCCTGGCCCGCGGACCCCGTCGGGGGGGGGGTAGATTTAAGGCGGAGAAATTTCTGTCCTAAATTCGATGGCTTACTGATTGTGTTGATCCTAGTTTGTTAGAGCTTTCCCACAATTGAAGAGCTAAAACTGCATCATTTACTCAGAAGATATTCGAATAAGTCGACTCTTGAAAATGGCATTCAATACATTTGTTCAGAAAAGCTTAAATGCAATGATCGATAAGATTAGCAAAGGTGTGTTGTAATAAGTACCAAGTGTACCAGATTGTGTTCCCCCAAACTACCCAGCTATGCTGAAAGAGAAAAACAAAAATACAAAAAGAGAAAAAAATGCAACTTCCATTAGTATCAATTGAAAATCAAATACAAAAATGTGTGGTTCAAGGTCGTTCCAAATATTCGCTTCAATATCTACCCATCAGAAGTTCTTTCCATGATTTTACCTCACGTTATTAAGCAATTGTCATATCGTTTTTTTCTCATAGTTTTGTTCCAGCGAATCTAGCGATGATCTAAATTGTATCTGAATATTAAATATTTGATCAGTTATACATGACCACGCAATTTTTTAAACACGCATTTTGTTCTCCTCGAAGTCACCTGGTTCTATTGATAGTAATTCAACAATATCTGTCCGCTGTCATCGACACGTGATAGACGAAGCATCCACATTCAGTACCTAGAGATCATTAAAAACATTGATAGTCTCTCGACGTCCGTGGAGATAAATTAATTGAACTTGCCGATCTATCATGGATAAATATGTTTGAATATTCTTTGGGGGAAAAAATTAAAACAACCTCCCAACACAGTCCATGCCTGAGGTGGACGAAAATCAAGACTCGATGCCTTCGGGTGCCATTGCCGCGGCGGCGGCCGGGCGCACATCTGCGGTGGCGGCTGGCGACAGCGGGGGCGAGGACGGCGGCTGCAGCCGCGCAAGAAGCCAGTGACGCCGTTCAAGGGCTGCCATAAAACACACGCAGGCGCCGCGCGTCTGAATAATACATGCGCCGGGCGGGCGACGGCGCGCGCCCCGGGCGACGGTCACCGCCGCCGCCCCCGCCCCCGCCCCCGCCGCGGGGCGCAAGTGCCGCCGCCCGCGCGTGAATTATTAGAAGTCCCTCCACGCCCGCCCCCAGCCACCCTTTCGCACGCGCTGCCGCCGGAGCAAGAGAGAGGAGCTGCGAGCATTTTCTGTGCTCTTGTTTTGGGGGCGTGGCCCTGGGATTGAGATAGCCGTCACGTACGCGACTACTTCTGATGGTTTTGTTGAGATGCAGAGGGTACAGAGACAGGAGTAATAGTTGTCTCTACGAGAATTTCACTACAATATTTACGATAAAAATGATGCGAGAAGGGATGTTCATAACCCTCCTTTTAATGAAAATTTTTGTTTGTTTGTAATGTTATGTGCGTTTTCTGTGAAAGAAAACAGTTGTTCAAAAATAATAATGGAAATAAATAACTACTTAACACTGTCTTTTGGAACACAAAAATCCCCAAACTATGGATGTTTTAAAATCTACGGCAAAGGTAATGCTAGTCATCTTTGGTAATCACTATCATCAATGTTCGCGTGAGAAGAGAATACGAGTAATTCGTATTTTATTTCACAATGTTCGTGGTTATTAATTTATAATTAAGATTTAACCGACAAAGTTAAAAATTAAAACAAAAATACGTACATAATCCACTACATTTATATATGTAATATTATTTTAGTATTTTTTTAATCTGATCATTTTTTCGTTAATCATTAACAAAACGTCAATCAACATCCCGACAATTTTTCCTCAACATCCAAATCAAATAATTATGATCGTACTCCAGATTCTGCTTGAAATGTGCCTTCGAGCAAAATGAAAAGTTAAAAATCAATAAAATGTCTGTTTCACTAAAACGTGTTAGGACAATATTCAGTACTTCAAAAATATTTTCTTTGCTCGATATTGCAATGTTTTATTTGCTGAGTGCGTGTAGATTTTACGCATATGTATTTGGCTTTCATTAAAAAGAAGCATTCTACTTTTATGCCTAAGTCTAAGACGTGTATTATTCATAATATTTACTAGGTTGTAAGAAAAAAGAATTGCTGAACTGCATTTTCATCAAAACCCTTTGTCAATCTTTGCCAACCTAATTCACCGTATCAACGAGCTATGTTTGAGAATCTAAACGTGAGCAGATGCATATGTTGCAAGGGATAATTTTTTTACCAAAAACCGTTCTGTAAATGTAGCACGAGGCATTAAAAACCGTTTCGCCCACAGTTGATGTTTGACCGCACTGAAACAAAATGACATCTGTACCGGGGCAAGCGAATTAGCTACCCCCGACCGCAGTAAGGCGATCCTTTATTTGCGGAGGCGCGTGCGATTCGCGAGGGCCAGAGGCGTCGCTCCGGCGCGTGCGGAAGGGCAGGGGGCGGAAGGGCAGGGGGCGCGAGGCGGTGTAGAGAGGGCGGCATGCGGCGGAGGCGGATGCAGAAACAGGATGAGAAACTCACAACTGACGGCCGGCTTTAGTTGACTGAGGGTATCAATTGATGCCTACTGCGGTGCCTCTGAACGGGTTAGTAGTGTTTCTAACCGGGATGCTCCAGAGTTCGAGTCCTTTCGGTTGCAGGAGTGTCGACACAAGCTAGGTCGAATTCAGCCGCTCTCTAGAGGAGAAATCTAGCGGCCGATTGCTCTGATGGGTAGTTTTCCGTGTTTTTTTCCTATCAACACCGGGCGAATGCAGGAGCATTACCCTAACAACCCGTCCACGGATCGCGACCTTTCCTTGTCCTATCCTCATCCCTTACCTACAAAAACTTACAATTACGTATACTACACTTCTACTCTTGTCGAGAGTTCATTCGGGAGTTTAGAGCTTGTCCTGGCTGGTGGGAGATGCCTGATTGAGGAAAACTCCCCAAGCCGACTTGTAGGTAGACGCCAAATCTCGCCATCCAGCGATGGAAGATCACAGTCACCTCCCGCGATTAAAAGATGCACCACACTAACGGAACTAATGACCTTAGGATTTGACGTGCCCAATCAATTTCAACTGCTGTGCTGTATGGACGCTCGCGAGATGAGGAATGGAGACGAAAGAGAGCTGAAGGGTTGACATCTCCACAGACGGATGTGTTCTTACGGGGTTTTGAAGTAGGCTGATTACCACAGTGGGTTTGGAATGATGTGCAGTCTAGAGGGGAGCGTTCGCAAGAGAAACGGGATAGCAGTTACATAGAATGGGACGAGGACTCAGGCAGCAGGGAATGCGAAATTAGAGCCATCGGCTCAGGCAAGGCAGCTTCGGGCAGACCGACGGCGATGGGGAGAAGCACCGTGGATGTGTGGAAATATCCGCGGTAACGATGTGTCTGCAGTGCAAACGCGCTGCAACGTGGGTGGCCGGGACGGCGGGCAGGGTGCAACGTGGGGCTCAGAGCAGTGACGAGGGCGGTATCGTAGGTGGTGACTGGGCGGTGGGTATGGGAGGCGAGGGCACCCATACGACCGTCAGCTGCCGCTGGATCGCCCTCTCGCGGTGACCCATGCGTGCAAATATTTCCGCAGACGTGTCGCGTTTCCTGGCCACGAGTGCCGCAGCCTCCGGCGTGTCGCCCATTAGCCGACCGCGGGCGGGGCGGCGAGGGCGGCGAGGGCGGCGACCGCGGGCGGGGCGGCGAGGGCGGCGAGGGCGGGGAGCGGCGCGTGTAAACACGGGGCGCCGGCGCCGCCGCGGTCGCCTCGGGGGGCGGCCGTCGCGGCCTGCGCTAAACGGTAGAAGCAAGCTGTTTCGCGCTAACGGCACTCCCTTCCAACGGTGGGGAAGGGATCATACAGACAGACATCACGAGGCCTTCTGGTTTAGACGGAATGTACACCGTAGTCGATTAAGTCATTTCGAAAGTTGTGTCCGTTTGTTGTCCGAGGTTGTGAAGTGCACATAGTGTACAACTGTTTTTCTCTTGTAAGAACTTTTAACTTGTTTTTCATTAGAATTTGTGGTACGTGCGGTAATTAAAAAAAACATTCGGCTAAGGGGATGATAGTCTCAATTATCCTCCCGTACTTCTTTCTGCTAATGTGTATTGAAGAACGCAATGTTCTGTTCTTATTATTGACAGTAAAGTATTCCTACTTCGATTTGTCCCATCTCATCCCACATAGTCTCCATCCGAAAGAAATGAAGTAATACGGAGAAGAAAGGAATGGCATATAATTTTGACACATTGTAGCTACGGCAGCACGCAGCACGCAATGTTTGACCCAGTACAGAGATCAAGAAAGGTGGGGCAACTAAATGTAAGGCCACCTTAATCCATCGCTAAGCTATTACATGGCATATGATGAATGCTAGAAATGATTAGGTAGTTTTAGGTAGACGTAACCCATATCTGACATTAAGATTTCCGGTATGGCTATGATAAAACATCCGTCCGGTATGGATCTCATAAAACAGTCCGTCTTAGAGCCGGTCCAAGTTATCTATACACTATGATTAGCTCATTTCCTTTGGGGCAAACAGGACTACCAATGCTATTGGAAATCTTTACCAAGAAATACACTTGATCATTTCAGTCTTTGAAAAAATGATTGTGTTAAAAACAAGCCTCGACAGAAACCGTGATTGTGAACGTTGACCGGCAGCAATTGCCTGGAAATAGCACGAGAATATTCCTGATGGTGGTCACCACAATGTCGAAAGGAGTAGATTCTGTTTTTTTTTTTTTGCCGTGTTCTTCAATCAACTCGCGCAGTGATTTTTCTGTCTCAGATCCTGTCCGGCGAAGACGTGTGATTTCCTGTATCCACTTGATCAAACATGCTGCGTTAATGTCAGCACGAAGTGCACGAAAGAAGTCGAAATGCCCGGAGATACAATGAGACTCGTCATTCATCCACTTGCGAACACTTTGTTCTACATGCGTCCCTTTCTCCAAGACAAAATTAGCTTCCAAGAGCACTGCTTCTACTGATTCTCCAAACAAATTAAGTTACTATGAACGGGAGTGTGAATCGCTGAGGTAAATCAATGTAAAACTCTCCTCTCAAGTTTAGTCAGTCCTGACCTCTGTTTCTGAGATCGCTGTTTGTAAACGTCGTGAAGCGTGTGAATTCTTGTCCAGACAAAACTATGATTGTGCGCAGGAAATGATATGGGGCTGAGGCAGGGCGTTTGTAGACCTCCAATCGTTTCCATATTAGTTTGGTTTGGTTTGTTTTCTTCGTGTTTCCGGGCCTTTGATCATTAGTCCCGTTAGTGTAGTGCTTGTTTTCTCGGGAGATGGCGGTGATCTTCCCCCGCTGGATGGAGAGATCCGGCGCCGACCTACCGTCGGCTAGTGGGGTTTCCCCCTAACCAGGACTCTCCCACCAGCGGGAAACCGCCCCAGCCGGGACAAGCTCTAAGCTCCCGACCGGTCTCCCGGAATATGTGGTAGTATAGGCCATATTAGTGTATATGTGTGTGTAAGGGGGAGAGTATAGGACAAGGAAGAGGGAGGAAAGATCGCGCGCGGTCCGTGGCCCGTTTGGTAGGGTACTGCTCCGTCATTCGCCTGGTGTTGATCGGAGAAACCACGGAAAACTACCGATCAGAACAGCCGGGCGCTAGAATTCTCCTCCAGGCAGCGACTGAATTCGACTTAGCTGAAAAGCTAGTGTCGAAAATCCTGCCGCCGTCAGGACTCGAACCTAGGACCTTCCGGTCAGAGGCGCTGCAGTGGCATGAGTTGATGCACTGAGCTACCGCTCCCGGTTTTCCATATTAGAAATTGAATGCTTTAGCTCTTGAAGATGCGTTAGTTAGATTCTTACTATAAATCATATCAATTGGTTTTTCAATGGCTATTCATAATAATACTCGAGGATACTCAGATTTTATCTTTATCATTTTTATTACTATTATTATCATCATTCTAATTATCATACTCTGGTTAAATGCCTTACACGGCAAGGTTTTTCCACAAAAGTAAGATGAATTGTGGGAATTCTGATTTGGTGTTGGCGTTCTTATGAGAAGAAGACCTCTTTTATTTCTTCTCAAAAGTAAGATGGCTAAAATGTTATTAAATTGATAGACATTCTCAAAATATCTCTATCAATGGTAAACGGCCATTAAGCTTAATAACGTGGAAGCACCCATTTCCTTGCCCAACTAATTATAAACTAATTTCGTTTATCATTGAATATTTAACTGCATTTTCTCTAAATCTGCTTGTAAATAATATTTACTACTGTAAATGAAAAATGATACACGCATTATTTTAATTTGGCTCTGATGAAAATGAATTTAACTTGAATATTTTACATTTAAACATTGTCATTGACTACCAAACAAAAAGCTTCTTCAAGCTTTACTAGAATTCTAAATCCTTATCGGCAGTCTGTGCCATGCTGAGCCCATTTATTCGGAAAATTAAGAGATCAGAATAAAACATTTGTTCCGAAATTATATGCCAAAGTATCTCTAAATTATCAGGCACACTGTCTTCTGTAATTGCTTGCAGGAAGAAAAATATTTTTACACATTAAATTCAAAAACAATATTCTTCACTTGCTTCGCTGGAGACTGTCGTTAAATGTCGGCTATTACACGGTGTCTCTCTAATGATGACCCACTTAGGTGGAAAAGATGTGCCAAGCAAACACATTCCTGTTAATAAAATTAAAATTATGTGCTTCTTAATTGTTGATGTTCATTCCGTAACTAACGACTTGCTTGGTCCTCTGTCTATAGAAGGTCCTAATATACGAATACATCACGAAATGAGGTGAAGATGGAGTGGCAAGCGTCATGCTTCCACTGGATATTTTCATCCAATATTTTCTGTTAATAAATACATAAAATATAGGTACTCATTAGGAATATCTTGAAGTATAATAATACATTTACTTATTTTATGGAAGCAACAATAAGCTAATACATACTTACATCTCTCACAAATTCTTGACATAGTTCATATGTTATTATTTTCGAAAACATTTATTATAAACACCGGTGAAATTATATTAAATTAATCTAATCATATATACTATATTGTACTAGAATCCCAATTCGTTTAATAATACATTATATAGACAGGATTTGAAAGACAGTTAAGTATTTTTCTCAACCCAAATCCACAGGGAGAGCATTTCATAAGTGCACGATTCCATTAGCGATGAAATCCGTTCGTGGTTCAGTTTTCGTTCTCTCCTTCATCAACTTTGCCGACGGAATGAAATGCAGGAAAGAAATAAATGCCCATTGCAGATAAGTTGTTCACTTTGTGGCCCACTGTGCCTCGCGCCGCGCAGCGGAGCTCTTCGTGTGCACGCTCTCTGGGCGCGAGTCACGCCGCGCCGCGCAAACACAGAGGAGGCGCGGACGGAGGGAGGCGGCCCGTCGCCCTCCTAATCGAATTACACCCCTCTGCCGCCCACGCCGCTCCGCGCGGCGCCTGCGCCCCCCGCCCCCGCCCCCGTCTTCGCACGCAGTTCGCACCGCGCGCTGCGCGGCTTCGAAAGCGTCGAGCGCTGCCACGGGCAGCTCGTGTACACCGAGATGACTACGTATAAGAAGGGACCGCTTTGACAGCTACTGTTTGGCTAGAGCTGGTAATAGTTATGTCTTTATACTACGGTTTTCACAGAGCTACGTTTGAAGGATATCAGCTGTTTTGTGTTTTGTCCAATCAGGACCTTGCACGTCCCTACAGTGGTGTCATAATGGTGGCGTTCAACCATCCGATTGGATGACACCGAAACAGCTGAACTCCTTCAAACGCAGCTCTGTGAAAACCGCAGTATACACTCTCAAGTCATTCATGCCTTCTGAAATGTATGAAAGAGTAGGAAGACATGTTTCTACACAACAAGTTTATTGTTCCTCTCGATCGTTACAATCAAAAACTTACTATCCAGTTATACAATAACAATGCCAGGTCTACCACTCGGTGGTACAGTAAGTACCAAGTTCGTACCCGTATTCCGTATCACCAGAAGATGTACCAGTTCGTAGCTCGATCAAAGAATTATCCAACGAGAAAAACGTACCACTCGGCGTAGCGTAGCAGTCAATAACGGTCTCTAAGCGAGCTCAATCACAAACTATTCGGTTTTCCGGACGCCAGGACGCCATTATACAGAACGCCCATTAATCGTAAACCGGTCGCCGACGCTGTCCAGACTCGCTCTCATGGCTAAGTCCTCTGGAGCGGTTAGTCCCTCACTACTCCGTTTATCCTTCAACATAAAGCGCGCGCTGTCCCGTGCGCGCGGCCAACTTCAAAGTCAGCAGCTCACACAACACCTTCGTTTACAGTTAGCTGAGTTGTAAATGGACCACTGTATCTTGCAATGCCATCGCCCTACACGACATTAATTTGTTTCCTGACCTTGTCCAAGTAATTCCTTCTTAGAGTAACTCATCTCTCATGTCCCAAAGGTGAAGTATCAGTTCACCGTTACAAATCATTGAAGTAATTTGGTTTATAAGACTTGTTGCACTAAGCACGTAAGTTTGTTGTAGGAATGAAAAATAATGACAAATAAGTAAGAATCGTTTATTAAATTAATTGAATTTTGTTCCTTGATTCAAAGGTCCGCTAACCTTTATTTTGGTGAATGCTGGTGACGCAGGCGCTTCTATACATCGTGCATTTAGATTCATCTTAAAAACATATTACACGTTATTTCATATTTCTTGATAAATATATGATCAGAAACATCCTTACCCTATGAGAGCGTAGGCTTCCGCGGCCGAAGTCAGTACATACTTGGTTGTCCGGGAGACGCCAACAACAGGCACAGGTGACGACGTTTCCACCGCCATTCTGCGATCTTCCTCAGGGCAGAATTCCTACGTAATGCGCAATTCCTAATGCATTACGCCCTGAGGAAGGTCGCAGAATGGCGGTCGAAACGTCCGCATCTATGCCTTGGACGCGTCTTCTCCCGGAAATCAAGTACGTATCCTTGCCCTGTTCCCACTGACGTGATCGATGATTTGTCTTTATGGGGTTTCGGAGAAATGGAGTCTCTCATCCTCACATCTTCCGACGGCTACTTATTTACCGGAATATTTTTTTAAACTCCTTTTAATTTATTTTCAGGTTGAATAATGTTTATATCCACCACTTCTACCATCTCAAAGTTTTTCCCTTTCCTCTATTCTCCAGTTATCACTTTATGATGTCATTGACAATGACTCTTTCTCACCTTTCCTCTTACAAATACTCCTTTCCAACACAATCCCTATCTCTTTTCTCGGACTGTCTTCGTCCTTCAAGTTGCGGTCAGTGTCACGCCCGTTGCCGGCGACAGTTCGGGCTACGCACAAGGGACAATGGTTCGCACAGTGAAGACAGCGCTTAGTGTTAGCACGGCCCGAGAGATCATATTCCCTTCGATGTACGCAACGCCTGATATCCAAGTGGGTTGGCCCACTGCTTTTGAGCGGTTATTATCCTCGTGCGTTTCTTCATTATATCGCCCCCGCCAGCAGTCTCCCGTTCAGATTCTCTCTCCACACTGCCCCCCGCCCCCCCTGCATTTGAGTGCGCGGCGATTGCCCTTCGCCGGCCGCACGCCCTCTGCTCCGAGTGCGGAACAGACGCGCGGGATCACGTGTCGGCGACAGCGCCGCTGCGGTTTCCGACGGGCGTGGTGTCGGACGCTGGTGTGGCACCTCAATCTCCCCCGACGCTACCTCTGTGTTCTGCTTAGGAGACGCAATACTTACTACAGCTTGGACAAAGGACCGGGAGCGGTGGCTTAGTGCATCATCTCATGTCATTGCAGCGCATCTGACCGGGAGGTCCTAGGTTCGAGTCCCGACGGCGGCAGGATTTTCGATTCTAGCGTTTCAGCTAGGTCGAATTCAGTGGCTGTCTGGGGAGAATTCTAGCGCCTGCTCTTTATCGGTATTTTTCCGTGGTTTCTCCGATCAACAACAGGCGAATTCCGGAGCAGTACCCTAACAAATGGATCATGGACCGCGCGCCATCTTCCCTCCCTTTTCCTTGTCCTATCCTCTCCCCTCACACACACACACTAACATGTACACATGCCGGGAGATCGGTCGAGGACTTAGAACTTGTCCTGGCTGGAGTGGTATCCCGCTGGTGGGAGATGCCTGGTTGGGGAAAACCCCGTTAGTCGACGATAGGTTGGCGCCGGATCTAGCGACTCAGCGGGAATGGACCACCGCTACCCCCGAGCAAAAACGCGCTCCACACTTACGGGTCTAATGACCATAGTAGTTGATGCGTCCTGATCACTGACAATCAATCAATCAGTCAATCCAACAAATGAAAAGAATATTAGAAAATGCAGCGGATAAAATGATTACATGTTATAATAAATTGGTTATGTGCTTCCTTAAGTCTATCCGATTGTTACATGTTCTCAGCAGAGATATTCTATTCTTAAACAGTCGGTTCTTTACATGCAATGTGTTGATGTACTCGTATAACCACAAACGGACTACACTCCATTGGAGTGGAACTGCTTTTGCAGAGCACACAAACTACTATACCAGAATTCCCAGTTTTTTCGAGATTAATATTAATGAAGATCTTACGTTCTCAATTGTCTGTATTTCGGATATTAAGAAACAACTATTGATGGTACATTGCATTGTACTAGATAAAGCAATAAATTAATTATCGTAGTTCGCAAATGTAGAAAAATACTGATTTTGAGGATTGTATTCCTCAGTTGTGAGTCAAAGCGTCTAATAGTCAACGAATTATCTTAATTCTGCAAACACTTTTTTTTTATTTGGTTATTTAAGGTCGATCAACATCTAGGTCATTAGCGACCACATTGTGTTTAACGGTATGATAACAATGAAGATGGAACGATATGAGGATGATAAGGGGTGAAAGGACGAACACAAATACAACCATGCCCGAGGCGGGACTCGAACCCGCGACCCTTCGGTCCGAGATCACTATGACACTACTGCCTTAGCGATCTCGGCCACCAGGCCGACCTGCAAATTCTGTATTTGCAAAAACTCCACAATCAAACAGACCAGTTCCATAAAACCCTCAGCTGAACTGTCTTCTGAATCAGCCTTCAGTCCGACCGCATCTGCTGCTGTAGACGTACTTGGCGGCCATCCGCCGCGCGCATGGGCGTCCAACAACCCACAAGACACTCAGCGCTTTCCACAGAAACTTCACGGGGTGCCGCGCCGGCGCATTGACCCGGCTCCGGATCTTGGCTCGATTCCGCCGCCCCACCCCATCTCCCGCCGCCCCCGAGACCTCGCGAGGGGGCGGACACCTGTTCCGGACGCGCGTAAAATCGACCGCCCCGGGCGGCGGGCGGTTCGCCCCCGCGGCGCCGCGCGCTAATGCGCCGTCTTGAGCGCCCAATAAAAACGGAGATTAAAGCTGATGACGCGAGGGGAAGGCTCTCTCTCGCCGCCCACCCAAGGAGCCGCCCCGCCCCGCCCCACGCCCCGCCCGCCCGCCCGCTCTCTCGCCTGCGCGCCGCGAGGGGGAGGTGGCGGCGGGCCGAGGGGCGACGACGAATCAAAATGAGGAAACTTACACAATCTGTGCTGCGTATAATTAAATTTTATTTGGCGCCGGTGCGGGCGACAGGGCGGCGGCGGGGAGAGGGGAGGGGATGGAGGGAAAGGGGCGTGGCGGCCGCGGGGGCGCCGCCCGGGGACAGGATTATTGATGAAAAGTGGCTGCGGGGCCCGCGCGCCGCCGTCGGGCAGCCATATTGAGAATCATAAGGCGGGGGGTGGGGGGGGCGGGGGGGGGGGGTTGGCAGCGGTGAAAGACGTCGCGAACGCTGCGGCGTCATGATGCCCCGTCGCCGTTCGTGGCGCTGGAGGCGCGCGCGTGATGCATTCAAACAGATACTGCTTGCGAACTGCGAACAAATGATTATCTGAGAGAAGTGTGGGACAAGATACTAAGTTAAAGTTTGCTTTGCGGTTATATGGATGCTCTGAAGTGAACATATTAACGCAGTCTATGAATCGTGAATCTTTCGGGAGTTGATACTTTAATGGTCTTATGCATCGTTTCGCGATATCTCGAATCACATGTACTGCCCAGGCATATTGTGAAATATCATGATAAAACCGCGATCATTTTGGAAACTGATCTAAGATACTTAATGAAAGCCAACTGTTTACTGTTCATAATTGTAAACTTAAAAGGTATCGTTATTTCGAAACGAAGCGAAATCCACTGTTTTCGCCTTTGAACTTGTGTAAAACAAAGTGAATTTATTATGACGATCGTGGGAGATTTATTCACGATACATGAATAACCAATAATAACTGCGTCTTGTTTGGAATATTCCCATAAATATTGGTTTAACTTTATTTTCAAATGTTTGTAAAGTTTTTGAATTAACTCTGTAAGAGATTTCCAAGTCCTAAGTCAATGATATATTAGCTTCCTGGCCATGACACGGCCTGCGAAGATTTCGTTCCGTGATACCGGTGCACAAATGCTCTCCCAGCCGTACAATGCTCGCCTCCTCCTCACTTCATGGGCCCGAAAGGGCATTTTATTACGACCACACTATGACCATCCCACACCCTGTTCAGGTGTCAGCATCTAACAGCTACCCAAGGTATTAATATTCTTTTTGTAGTAGATCTGTATTGTAAAGGGATCACACATCTGCTAAACCTCTTTTTTGTACACATAATGAAAATGTGAACATTGCTCCCACACTAAATTATACAAGTTAGCTTTGCGACCTTTCCCCGTCTCATCATCCCCCAAGCTGTATTATCTGAATTTCCCTTTGTATATAATGCCACCGAGCCCTTTTGCTGGTAACGCGTTTCCTTAAAATGGGAAAATAATAATTCCCGGCGATTGTGCTACCACATGGCACAGTCCATCGCCGCATTGAGTGGAGCTCGTTCGAACTGATCCGCCGGTGATTTCGAAATGATAGCATAAAGTGGGCGTTGGCCGGTCCAGCCCGTCGTCTCTATTACGCCGAACCATCCGTCATCAGCGGTGTGCGTTTTCGCCTGCCGTCGCAAGCGACTTTCGTTCTCCTCGCCCCTCTTTCACACCCCGCCCCACAGCCGCTCCTTTCCCGCCGTGCTTCTGCGAACCCCGAACCAGCACCCACCCCCCGACCCTCCCCACCCTTCCCTTCCCCGCCCAGCCCAGCACAACCCCGCCCAGCACAGCACAGCGCCGCCCCTCCCTGCCCCCCCCCCCCCCCGCCCCCCCGCTCGCGCCGTCTGCCGCGCACGTGCTCCCGCGCTCACCACGTGTGATTGATCATCTTGGAGCGCGGGCCTCGAGTCGCCAGTCAACGGCGGGCTGTTTCCCTAGTTCTCCGCCTTTTGACTGGACATTTACGTCTCTCTTTCCTCTCTTTGGTGTTTTTTTTGTTTTCCTCGCTCTGCCATTGATTGTTTCATTCCTTATTTCATTTTCATTCCTGAATTCCACTGCATATACCACTGGTCTTTTTTCCCACTATAATATTTTCAATATCCATTCAAATTTCTCTTGATTTGCTCTTTTTATTCTCCTCCCTTTTTTTCTTTTTTTACGTTCTTTTAAGCACGTCAAGAAAATATTAAATACACGCTGTTTTCTGTTTATTGTGTTTTTAGAATATATATATATATATATATATATATATAGTTTTTAGAATATGTGTATATATATATATATATATATATATATATATATATATATATATATATACATATTCTAAAAACTCGTTCTCGTATCTCGTTCTATTTGGTTTGTTTCAAAGTTATCTCTTATTAATTATAATGCCCCTTTTGTATTTCGGTGTTCTTTGTTCTTAAAGTAAAAATGAGATAAGATTAAAGAAATTGATATACATTCACTTCATTTTTCAATTTCCAGTGGTCTTTTCAGATTTATATCTCTTATCATTTTCATTTAAGCATTATTATTTTTTTATGTTTCACTGTGATGCCCATTCTTTGCTCCTTTTGTTACCTTTCTTCTCCAAAATCTTCTCACCACTATTCACTCACCGAGGCTTTATCTCATTCCATTCGTACCCCTCCACTCACAGTCATCGCTATGTCTCCATCTGCTTCTGTGGGGTGCCCCTCTTATTCCATTCCTTCCCTCTGACTTTTGTAGTGGACAGTCTGCTCTCTGTCGCCGCGGCCTGTGTCCCTCCCTTTCTGCCTCCGTCGTCCGAAATCAATTATTACATCATTCGGCGTGATGTGTGCGCGTGCCGGCCGCGGGGCGCCAGGCGGCGGCGGGGGAGGCGGCGGCGGGGGCCGACCCCGCTTTGTCGTCGCCGCCGGCTGCCGCCGATTGAGCGCCGCAGCTGCCGCCGCCGCCGCAGCCGCCGTCGCGTGGGGGAGTCGAAAATGAAAGAGAAAAACTCCTCGTCGGATTGAGGCAACCGCTGCCGCCGGCGACCGGGATAAGTTGACGTGCGGAAAAGACGTCGCCGGCGCCGGCGGTGGCGGTGGCAAAGGAGGCGGGGTCGGCGGTGGCGAGGCGGAAGCAGAGACAAGCGGCGGAAGGCGGGAGGATAGGCGGGTCAAGAGCCTAGATGGAACCTGTGGTTGGGAGGAAGCACCATTGCAGGGAACAGCGGGGAGGATAAAGGCTCGTTAGTCGCTTCGGCAGTGTGGTGTGGGTATCGCTATCGCGGGGTAGAGGTCTTTACCTGCGGAGGGATGGTACTCCTACGGCTTGGCGATGGGACTAGGGGCCACTGGATGAAGGCAAAAGCGGCGGTGGTGGCAGCGTCAGGGGCGGTTGCGGCCGGCGCCGAATCCGATCGTCGTCGACGCCCCTTTTATCGCGAAAAAAGTGTTTGCTGAGCTTTCCCAACGGATGGCTGATGTGTTACTGGAGGTACGTGGGAGGAAGACGATGACTCAACCTCCTCCTCTTTCACATATTTTCAGCGGGTTCCGTCTGAACTAGAGGGAGAAGAACGGAGATGTTCTCTGTCGATTCAAACGTCTTCTTTTCCTTCGTGAATGGTACAGCGTAGACAAAGAATTTGGCAATAAAATGGGAATCACCGCAGCTGTTCTCAACAACTGCAATAAACAAAAATATAATTGGAATTATTCATAACGATCTTACCACACGTGTTTCTATTTTACAAAATAAACACTTTTTTGTTCAATACAAGAATTGAGGGATTGAAATATTAATTCCTAAGCAACAATCCTCCCATTAAAATGTTCCATCTCCTCATCATGTTTTCTAAAAAGAAGGATGTCAAGTAGCATTCCCCAGTGGAAGCGAAGAACTTGAGGAAGGACGAGATTCCGTCTGAAATTCATGGCACAACCCTACGGAACTCCCAGTATGTTGCAAAGGTACCCAACAAAACACCCTGCATATTAATCTTACAATACCCTACACCTCTGTGGATTTCGTGTGGATCTTTTCATGGTGTGGTTTCTCTCCTTACCAGAGCTCGGATTCTGATGACCTATAAAATGACTTAAAAATAAGGGGAAAATTACCTAATTTCTTTTAAATACTCAAAAATCTATGTGAAAATGTTTATTTGATGAATTTTATATTCATAAAATTTATTTATATAAAATTATATTTAATATAAAGTATTTATTTTACGAGGAGATATAATGCTTAGCTCCAATATTCCAACTGTCGATTTTGATTGGTCCAGGAAGTTACCGAAAATCCGTGAAATTTTTGAGAGTTCGAAAAACAGAGTGCACTGCAGTAGTGAATTCTGTCCTCAACTGATGATATAATATAAATTTTGTTTTACTGTGTCATTGTAAATTTACGAAACATTCACTAAAATTTCACCAAGGAAGCAACATGCATAAAAATGACAAAAATGACGCAAAGGTTCAAAAAGATTGCCAAAAAAGTGGAAAAATGGAACTAACCCAATAACCATACATTTCTATCCCCTATAGATCGTGATATACCTTCATTTACAAGTTAGCTACGTCTAAAATACACCAATGGAAAGATCACATGTTATCCGAATCCGAGCCCTGCTCACGACAGAGACAAGAGTTTAACACTTCATGAGAGACACAAGAGTTCTTTCTTCTGCGCTCGTTTTGAGATCCAGCCTATTCCGCGTGACCACCAACTTATCTATCCCTCTTTCACCTACCCTGCCATCCGCCGACTAATCCGCTAACCGCCGGAATAAATCCCCCTCGCACCATCTCGCCCTCGTCCCATCTCCCTTACTCCCGCATAGCTCGTCCGCACTCACCCCGACTGCCCGCTCCCTCCTCCCCCCTCCCGGCCGCGACCACGCCCACAGAGCACAATGGGCTCGGGCGCGGAACTCACTTCTTTTTAAACATCTCCAGTACAAAACGCTCAACGGAGTGAATACAATTTAAATTTTTTTTCTGCGCTGCGCTCGCGCCCGCGTTGTGCGTTTACGCACGTATATATACCTCCACATAAAAAAAGAGCGGTGTGCGATAAAGTAATATAAAAAAATCCGACGTCGGTGCGGCGGGCGCCCCTTGCTTTTAATAGGCGCGGGGCGCATGGAAATGACATCAAAAAACTGTTTATTTCACGCCTGAGCGAGTCGGCATCAAAGCGGCGCGCAGACGGTGCCGAGCCGCCCATGGGGGCTTAATTGTGTGTGTGTGTTTTCAAGTAATCGCGTGGGCGGGCGGCTTGGTGATGTTGGCCTTGCGGGGCGAGTGATGGTGATGGTGGCGTGGGGCTGGCAGGGAAAGTAAGGTTGATAAAGGCAATAAGAATGATAGTATCATGAGAGGAGGTGTCTCGCGCGGCATGGAGATGGCGGTGGGAGAGTTCTGACAAATGCGTAGCAGGATCTTCAGAGCTGGCGGAGGTAGCAAGAGTGGTTGTGGTAGTGAGAGTGTTGGAGGAGATGAGTTGCGAGAGCAACTTGGCAATCTTCCTGAAGTCAGTGAATTGTGACGCTCTCGGGGAGAATTGGGATAATATCGGTGACGACGTTAGCAAGGGATGCGAATGTTGCAACGGGGGTGCGTAAGCAGATTTGGCGGCGACACGGCAGGCTGTGGCGGCCGGAATTTGTCTCTCTGCAACAGTAGGGAAATTGCCACGAAAGTTGCAATATGTAGATTAGAAAATATTTATAAGTTTATATAACGTTGTAATTAGTAAAGTCAAACTATAACATTACATTTAATGTTCAGAAGAAAAAATAGACTATTTCAGCATTTTCACAATGTAAGAAACGATAACGAACGAAGAAATGATTCTAACCCGATCAAATCACGTATTCATATGGTATGTCTTCAGTATATCACTGGAGATGATAATTTTGCATTTGCGAAAAATGCGAAATGCTACCAAACGTTGAAAAAGATCGGTACAGTTTATTTTTTAATGTTTTCAATCTGAAAAACGCAAAATGCGAAATGACGAACAAACTGCGAAATGACGTGAATCTGCGATGTAATTGCTAAATTGCATTTTATGGTTTCCTTCGTGTTCACTCTCTAACTAGGGATGCGACATCAACAACTCATTGATGTCTGAAAACATTTAATTTCACATTGGCCGGGCTTATTAATTTATAATTAAGATTTAACTGACAAAATAAAGTAAAAAAATAATAACAATTAAAAAGACTCAACCTGAAAGCCTGAGCGCTCAGGATCGTCTCAAAGGGTCTCGTTCTTTCTCTATATGGCGCGTTTTACTCTTCTTACGTTTTATATTTGTTGACGTTCACAAATGGAAAAATATTTGACTAGTTTCACTAACTTCCTGGTTTTAATGGGAAAATCTAAAAACCCGCAATTTTCTTTTTTATTTCAAATTATCTTTTTGATCCCTTAATAATAATTTTCTCGAAATATGCTACAAAATACTACATTTTAATTTTTATAATGCTACAGCCTTGTTTTCAAAATGCGATTTATTTTAAATTGAAAATGCTAAATTCTTCTATCACTACACATACTATTCACGAAATAACCTCGTGGTCGATCTTTATTAATCAAGCTTTGTGCTACACAATAATAATAATAATAATAATAATAATAATAATAATAATAATAATAATAATAATAATAATAATAATAATAATAATAATGGTGATGATAAATAAACTTCTTGTCTTTATATCGAAATGTGAGATGGCGGAAAGAGATTCTCAATAGTCCCCTCCTATTGCAGGTGAAGATCTGGTTCCAGAACCGGCGCATGAAGTGGCGCAACTCCAAGGAGCGCGAGCTGCTGGCGAGCGGCGGCTCCCGCGAGCAGACGCTGCCCAACAAGAACAACCCGCACCCGGACCTCAGCGACGCGGAGGCCGACCGCCCCAAGATGGACCTCTCGGAGCTGTCGCCGCTGGGCTCCCCGGAGCCCGCGTCGGCGGCGGGGGGCGGAGGGGCGGGCAACGCCCCCGCGGCCGCCGCCGCCGCCGCTGCCATCTCCGCCAGCGACGACCTCGCGCAGCCGGCGACCGCGGCCACGCCCCCCGACGGGGCGGCGGCGGCCGACGACTCCGCGCCCGACGACGACGAAGACGACGACGAGGAGATCAACGTCACGTGACAAGAAGAAGAATAACAAGGAACAGGAAGCGTCACGTGCGCGCGCGATGCGACCGCCCTGCGATGGCCTCGGCCATTCTGCTGAGGGAGGGCGGGATTGGTGGACGAGAACGCGGTTCTTGCATTCGGAGTCCTTTTTCGACAAAGCCTTACCGTACCTCGTGGTTGTTATCCCTACGCAATTCTCCTACGCGCAAGCTTATGTTCAATGGCCCCTTGGGTTGCACTCCCCAAGACTTCCTGTGTATCAAACGTTTCACAATGATTTCGTTTCTCTTGTAAGTTACAATCCTCATTCTATCGTCAATATTTTATTCGAAGGAGTTGAACCACTCCGCGTTCTTACTCTTCGTTTTAATTAATTGTAGTACTTTTTTTAATAAATTCTTAATAAAGACTTATGAGTAAACCAACATGTTTTGTTTCCACATTTCATTTTACAAAGTAATGCAGATAACTATTTAACTTTAAATATAAAATTCTAGATGGAAAATCATATTGGCGAAAATCGTCTTTTGTTCTTGTTTACTTCACGCCAACTAAGATTTTTAAAATTTTTGTTAGTAAAATGTCTTTAGAGATTTACTTGAGTCAACTTTTCCTAGACGGCTTCTTGCACTCACCCGAAAATATTCATTAATAATAGACTTCATACGATGTATAAACTGTGTGATCATACATTATTACATTCCCTTAAGATGTGGAGGTTGTTGTATCTCGTATAAAAGACGTATCTATTACTCCTATCGTGCTCATTGTAAAATGGAATACAATTATAAATTTCTAACGAGACCTGCCAAGTAGCAGCACAGAACATGTTGTAAACTCGTCTATTCGCAAATGTGCATTGCAAAATCTAAACAAATAAATGATTTAAATTATTTCAACTAATCATCATTGTTACGTAATGTTAAGATACTACAAAAAATCTACAGAAGCACACTAAGAACACATTTTCTCAAATGTTGGATTTATGGACTTTTAGAGTAACATTGCGTGTACTCTGTAATTCTCAGGACATGTATAAAAAACTAGAAAATGAAATAAAGCTTGTGTATGAACCTGTAGTGACGAAATATGGGTGGAAATTAAGTTTAGGATGCTGTTAATAAGACGGCTGTGCTCTTTACTGTGATTATGCTACCTCTTGTAATTTTGAGAGACGTTTGCGACTTATTTATGTACTGTCAACTGGGTGCACGTAATACAAAAGGCATGTTTGTCCAAAAATTACATGCATTACTAGTGTACACTACATTTCATTGAAATATGTGTGCCAAGAACTGAAAATTAAAACAGAGCTTATGATGGTAAGCGATCCAACTGATATGAGACTCAATAAAATTATACAACGATACGAAGATTACGCTGAGTTTGTTAAGAGTACACTCTATCAATCTGGACCTGTCACGATAATGAAGGAATGGTGTATTTTGCCATTTGCTTTCTGTACAACGACCGTATGTTTTGTATACCAAATAGTGTGATTTATTTCTCATTTGCAGAATTTTATGTTGCAAAGATGAAGATATTCGTAATATCTTTGCAGAGATATTAATTTGGTATTTGTAAAACGTGCATTTCTTTATAATTATAATAATTGTAATATTTCTGAATCGTCAATGATAATGTGAACTTGTGGCTCTAAAAGCAACGAATGGGTATGTGTGACGAACTCGCAATATAAAGTTTGACATTTCTTTCCCTGATGGTAGTACGTGTCAGAGCCGAAACACATTGATTATATCTCACCATGGACTGAACAAATGTCGTCACTAGCTCTGGCGACTTCACACATACGCCAATAGTTTCCTAATGTGACGTTTTGCTAGATGAAAGCAAATATAACGATAAGTGAATCCATAATTAAATAATATGGAATAAATTAATTTAGAAAAGCAGAAAAATAAGAGTATGCACGGAATAGTTAAATTGTAAAGTCATCAGTTTCTGATGCGTCCGAATTATCTTTTCGAAGGAATTCAGTGCTAGAAGATGTTTAATAATGATGTGAACAATGATTTGTTAAAAAGACTGCCATAATCAGGCTCTCGTATTTTATAAGTCGGCATGATTTTCGTGTACATCTGAATGTGTCGATTAAATACAAGAGATGACTCATGATGCTAAGGAACATTCCATGTTTCCCCCTTGTAATTTCATAGTTTCCACTGCTGCTCAGATGTATATAGAATGCTACACAAATTATCTTATACGTAATATCTGTAAAATTGTAACAATTGTATATCGATTCCCAAATCATGGAAATAAATATAAAATGACTTATTTGATGATTATTATGTCGATTTTCCCCAAACAATTTATTAGTATTTTTGTTAAATAATTCAAATGTATGTTTTTCGTATCTACATGATAGAGTTGATTCTGTGCAGATTTACTACATAACATGTAGACATCTCTTGAGAGGGAATAATATACGTCCCTGTAACTTACAGAGGAATAAGATTTTGCTCTTTCCTCAAGTAAAAAAGGCTTAAAATCATGTTACAAGTATTTTAAATTTTTGGTTCCGCCTTTAATTTGCATGTTCACTGGTGTGATGACGATATGTACTGTTTTAAAACACGCTTAAAAATTATTCAGATTTTGTGGTACTTATACTCACCTCAGGACTTTATCAGTTCAGGAACGTGAGCAAAGGTATATCAGTAACTGAAGAAATTACTATCGATCGCAACTATCTCCCGGGCAACGGCGCAGGGTCCGTCTGCTCGGGCGCGGAACCGCACTCCCTTGGCTAGTGATGGCAAATTTTACCATACATCGCTAAAGGGTTTTCGATGAAAATATCGACGAGAAAACATTAATATTTTAATTATAGACTGCTAAACATGCTATTTTCCTATCCATTTTTAATTACAGCACGTAAAAGGGATATAGTTCATTGTTTGGTTACCAGCATGTTAGTAGTATGTAAAAATTATTATCGAATGTAAAGCATAAAATTAACGATAAAGAACATCGTGTTTTGCTGTCGATTTCGTGTTTCTCTGTCGATTGGGGCAATGATGCGCCTGGTGAAAACATACATTCATAACAGGAACAGCTCTCCCAAACTTTCTCAGCTTGCACAAAGCTTTCTCAGCAGACGAAATGTGCAGCGTGATAAAGAGGATGACGCCAACAACGATATTGTTGTGGATTGCTGCTATTCTACAACGTGCTTAAACATCTTTATTTTTTTTTTAATTATAAATTTTAAAAAAATCAATGTTTTTGCAACAAAATCGATGTGAAGAAAACAACGAAAGCAAAATATTGATGTTAATATATCGATGTTTCTGGTGTAAAACATAGATTTTTTTTGCCATTCCTACCCCTGGCTTGGTATCGAGGGTCGTTCCCGTGGGGTAGTTCTGTTTCTTTTCGACGTAGAAGCTTCCCATTTTTGTTTCAAATGCTGAGTATCACCACTTTTTCTTCTTCTACCATAATTACCAAGGATCTAAAATGTATGTTTCAGATGAAATTGAGTATGCAACTAGCTGCAGACTTTCGAAGATGGTGCTATGCAATTCAGTTTGAAAAAGAATTTTATACGACTTTCGTCAAGTATTTTTGTAGAACTTTTTTCAAAGGTTTGTTGAAGGGCAGAATATACAAAAACTAATCATGCACAATAAGGGTGCTTCAGGATCCCATTGTATTTAAATGAAATCGATTGTATGGATTGAATTGATATGGAATTAAATGAAAATGGATGATATGGTTTGTAATTGGAAATCATTGAAATAGATTTATAAAAATAGTCAATAATATTTTAATAAATGCGAAAATGCGCATGTTTTTGCAGTGCGAGAAGGGCGTAGAAGTAAGAGGAGAAGATATTCTTTGCTTACTAACTAGGGGCCGTGAGAGCCACATCCCAAGGGATCGAGGTGCGAGGCCCGCGAGTTCCAAGCGACGTGATGCAAGTTCTTGAATGGACACAATGAAAATATCATTCACATCATATAATAAAACTTTTGACTGTTTTTAATTTTTCCTGTACATTTTAGTTTCATTTTCTGTCTTTGAAATATAAATTCACATTACATTTAGCAACTTTTTTCACTGTAATTTTTTCTAATCATCTGTCTTGTTAGGTAAAAGATTCCGAGATTAAATTTATTATTGTCGAGTGAAGAGAGAATTCTGACAACAATTAGTAATCAAGAGAATTCGGAGAAAATTCTGGTAGAAATTAAGTGGGCATCCCTAATAACTTCATTAGTATTGCTACAACATCACTTTTTTTTTTTCGTTATTCCTAACTTTTGCAATATTCAAAAATTCGGAGTGATTAATGAAAATGGAACCTAAGCCATATTTTATAAGTATAGTTTCTCGAGTTTATAAGTGTATTCTACTAGAGAAAAACATGAAATAAAAAATGTTAAAGTCGTTTTAGAGGAAATATAATTTTAATTGCCTTTACTTCCAAAGTACGAGCAAAAACTACTTATATTTTCGAAAAATGATAAATGACCTTATTTAATGGAGGTCTTATTTTCATGAATTCCCCAAAGTTTCGGAAATTGCAGAAGTTCAAACTTTTTCGGTGTCTTTCTACACCTACAATCTTGAAGAGAGATTTTTTAATAATAAATAAATCTGTAAACATATTAATTAACTGTAAATTAAAATTTTTGATGAAACCTGTTCTTTAGAGACACCTTGAACTGTTGTACAATTATTAAGATCTTTAAATAAGATCATGTACAATTTTTCAAATGTATGAGTAGTTTTCGCGTAATTTTGCTTAAAATGTAGGACTTTTTTTGAATTCACGAAAACGGCCCGTCATTTGTTCTTTATATTTTTATTGGCTAAATACGTTTATAAAAATGTCGAAGGTCTCATTCGGTAAACTCTCTGTATTTTCGAAAATTGCAAAAATTAACATCTAAAAACTGCAATATTGCGGATAGAGTTGTTGCTCTTGAATGAAATCTCGTGTAAAAAATATTAAATACTTTAATTTCTTTGAAAATATGTTTAGTGAACGTGTAAGTTTTGTTGACATGAAGGCAATTAAAAAAATATTTTTTCAAAAACGATTTCAATTTTCTTCTTTCAGTGTTTTTCTCTGGCAGAGGAAAGTACCTTAAAAATGACGCAGTCCATTTTCGTTGGATTCTGAATTTTCGGAAATTACAAAAGTTACAAATAATGGGAGAAAGTATATGCTGTTGTAGCAACACTAGCTTTTTAATTTTACTCGGGCTCGTGTGTTGTTCAACAATTTGCTGAAACTGTTTCCACGCTCCGAAGGTCTAATATTTTTTCTCCATAAAGAAATCTTAATGTTTAAAGAACCATTTATTTATTTACGTCAAAAACAGTTAAAAAAGTGTGTATGACGTGCTATGGGGAGAAGTGAATACTGTGCACGTTTTCAAAATTCTGCGATCCCTACACTAAGCCAAATACTACTTGAATTTTGAAAAACTTTCCGCTACGATGTCATAAAATCTATTTCCAAGGATAAATCAGCAATAAATTTTGGGTTATCCATCATGTCCTTCTTCAAGGAATAATACTTCCTGCCGCGACAACATGGAAACAATAATTTGAATAACTATATTTCCCACTGAATTCTACAAGACGTGCACAAATAATGAAGTTAAATTTATGTCTAGAAGCAAATCAAGGGGCCATCTCAGCATTTGCTCAATGGATCAGGGAAACTGGACGAAAAACCTGATCGAGATGGGGGTCATTGTCCCAACCACTAACAAATATCTTTGTAATAAGCTGTGCACGAAACACAGATCGTGCGTGTCTTCCGTGTGCGAAACGGCTATTTTTTCATACTAACTAATAGTATGCGAAACATTTCAAAGCGTGGGCGAAACTTCTTTCGCACATAGCATGTTAAAAATGGTATACGAAACATGTGCGTTTACCATTGGCGTATTGACGTCATGGTTAGCTAACTCACTATTACCTCTTACAGAGAAGAAACAGTTTCTCTTGTTAGCGAGCATTTCAGCGTAGGAGTTTATATTTTATATTATCCAAATGCCAACATTTCAGATAATTTCTTTCAGTTTTTTTAACTTATCTTTGAATAACAAATGATAACTTACAACAATTGCGCTGACATAATTTTTATTTAGGGACCTCCATAAATTATGTAATGCAAATATGGAAGATTTTCAATACTCCCCTCCACCATGAAATGCACTGGTAACCTGACCCTTTAATCCCCCTAAATAATTATGTAACACTCACACCTTCCCTTGTCACACTCACCCCTTCATTTATAAAAAGTAAAAATAAGTTATAAAATGTCAAAACAATTTGCATTAATTTGTATTTTATGTACGTATTAAAATTTGTCATTATTAAAAAATTCAATATTTGAGGTGTAAACCAGAAATAGACATACATTCCTTCCTAGATTTAAAACTAGTGTATTTGTGGTTTCTTTTTTGCCAGCTGACAACTTTCAATAATTGCTGAATTAAGTTTAATTTAACACTCAGTAAATAAAGAAGTTAGTAGAAGAGAGGAGCTTCTTGAAGCCAATAATATGTTTCATGGAAAATCAAAAATATTTAGGTGAAAGATAGGACGTCTGTCTTACTATTACTGCTTACTACTACTCTTACTCTAACTAACAACCTGAAATGTATATCTTGAATGCTTTCATTCATAATTGGAATTTCTTTTAATGTCGAAAAACTTTGAGATACACATTTCCTACACAAATACCAAGAAAACGTCAATTGTGTCTTTTCTTTTCCTTCCATAAATATATAATAATCTACTTACCACGTCGTCTAATATTAAAATTAGCTGCCCTCGTTCATTTATTAAATAAAAATCACCGATTTAGACACCATTGTTTTGCATTAGTTTAAACACTATACATATACAATGTAATTTTTAATACCAAAGCTCTCTTGGTGTGATGCGAGTCAAATAGATGTTCTTTGCTTTACCGAACATTGGTTATCTCATAATGATCTAAACACACTCCAAATTCCTAGTTTTTACCTTACAGGATCTTACTGTAGATCGAGGGAATCAAATAAAGGCCCTGCTTACGGAGGTTCGTGTATTTATATAAGAAATAATATTGATTCTACCTTCTTCTCAGAATTCAATTTATATGCAGTTGAAAAAGTTTTTGAAATGACAGTCGTGCATCTTACTAGGCTCAAAATTATCTTACTTTGCATCTACTGACCTCCAACAAAGCGAGCTTTAGATTATTTCAATTTCTTAGAAAATCTAGAGATAACTCTGAACAAAATTAGTAATCCATTGTTGTATGTGGAGATTTCAATATTGATTTTCTGAGCAAATCCCACGAAAAAGAGCAGTTTCTCAATTTAATTCATTCTTTTAATTTAGATATTACAGTGACACCTACCTACACGGAACACTCTTACATCACAAACAGCAATAGATCAAATTATAGTTAACAAAACCACAACTAGATATGAAATAATAACGAATAATCTAGGTTACAGTGACCACAATGCACAAATTCTTGCAATTACTAATAACATTAATACTGATACAATAAATAACACATGCATGTGCAGAGCATTTACTAAAGTTAACAAAATGATTTACGGACTACTTGTTGAAGGAACCATAGGAGGCAGTTTATAACACTATTGACACAAATGAAAATAAAATTTATTTTTCTCAAAGCTTTCTTTTCACTTTAACGCGTGCTTTCCTATTAAAAAGAGAAAATTAAACATTTCATGAAAAAGTATTACTTGGATCACACAAGGAATTAGAACATCGTGTAAAAACAAACGTACACTCTACTTTATTTCTAAACATCATAACATATCCCCCGGTTTCCATGTCTACTTTCGAGAATATAAAAGAATTTTAAGAAAAATAATAGTTCAGGCAAAAATAATGAAAAATAATGAGGATATTTTGAACGCTAGAAACAAAACTAAAGTAATGTGGAATATCGTAAAAAATAAGACCACGTCATCACGATATTTCGTAGAGAATTTTTATAATGAAAGAGAAACAAGTAATCCAGAAAAAGTTGCGAATATCTGCAACCAACACTTTTCTAGAATTGCGGTTGATCTCACGAAGGGACTAAAACCACAAAATTCAATATCATATGCTTCTCAAAACAATTTCGGCTTTTTCCGAAACTTCTTCCAAAGAAATCCTCAGAATAGTCAGTACACTAAAAAATAAATATTCATCTGGTTTAGATAAATTTCCGGATTGTTTATTAAAAATCGTGTGCACCCATTATCCACCCATTAACTCACATTTTCAATGCTTCCTTCTGCACAGGAATATTTCCAGATATTTTCAAAACAGCAAAAATTAAGCCACTTTTTAAAAAGGAAAACAAAAGTGAAATTCAAAATTACCGACCAATTTCTCTTTTGTCAGTTTTCTCAAAAATATTAGAGAGGCGCGCGAATGGAAACTTCTCATGAAACACGAAGCGTTTCAGACTCGCAACACGGTTTCAGAAAATCAAAATCTACGGAAACTGCCATTTTTTCTTTCCTTAAAGATGTTGCTTCATCAATAAACTAAAATGAAGAACCCATTGGGATATTTTTAGATCTTTCGAAAGCTTTTGAGGTTATTAACCATAACATCTTGCTCTCGAAATTACCTTCTTATGGAATTTGTGGTATTGCCCTAGATTGGATAACTTCGTACCTTAAACATCGACCTCAAAGAGTAGAAATAGCGTACTGGCACGAAAGGACATTATTTACTTATCTTTCCAATTCGTTGCCAATTGAACATGGAGTCCCGCAAGGTTCGATCTTAGGTCCTATCCTCTTTCGTTGTACGTAAACGATATGCCCTCATCTATTAAAAATGGAAGAACAGTTCTATTTGCCGATGACACGAATGTTCTTTGCAAAAAAGAAACAATAAATAGTACAATTTTAGAAGTTTCAAATTGGTTTTGTACTAACAAATTAATAGTTAACGAAGGAAAAACTGCCTTAATGCAATTTTGCGTTTCAAATCGGCAATCGTATGCTCCATTGAAAACGAATGCAATTAGTTGATGCAATTTATTATGCAATTAGCTTATGTAACAAAATTTCTAGCTCTCTCAATTCAGTCAAACCTCAAATGGAAAGTACATATAACAGAATTAAACATTAAATTAAGCTCATTAAGTTATGCATTCAGAATTCTTTCTAATTCTGTCAGCCTTTATGCAACTCGTGGCGTGTATTTTGCAAATGTAGTACTTCAGCTTACCGGTCAATGACCCCCATCTCGATCGGGTTTTTGTCCAGTTTCCCTGATCCACTGAGCAAATGCTGAGATGGCCCCTTGATTTGCTTCTGGACGTGAATGTAGCTTCACTATGCATTTTGTTAGATTTTCCTTTGTAGCTTGTATGATAGTAGGCGGTATTTCTATTTTTGGCTAATAAGACATCAAATCCGTTCGTTTACCGTTACAAATGTCTAGCAACTCGGCAACGAAAATATCTAGTTTTTGAAATGTTAATCTTTCGCTTTTTAAATTTACTATTATTATCATTATTATTATTATTATTATTATTATTATTATTATTTCATCTTTCAACTATTAATAGTTAAATAGTTTGGAAGGGATTCTGAAACTCAAGAAAGCGTGCGCAGATGTTTTTCTCCCTTCATACGTCACATACAGTTTTTGACTAATATATATATATATATATATATATATATATATATATATATATATATATATATATATATATTCGTTCAAGAAATAATTTCATTTGAAATTCTGAAAATGTGTGAGTTAATTTAGTTAACAGGTTCATTTAAGGTCAGAAATAGATTTTACGAATAGTACTATTTCTATTAATTACTTGTACTCATAATATTTTTTTAAAAATAATATTAGCGCAAAAAGTGTTTTGAAGTCTAATAAAATAATAATGACATAATGATCATTTAGATTTCATTTCACAATGATTTCCGGCTTCTTTAATTAAGAAGATCGTGTTGTCGTAGTTTCTCTTCTGGCCATTTCTAGTGAATCAGTCGATTCTCATTTGTTCTTCCAAGATGGTGTCGTAAGCAGCCGACGCCATTTTCATATCCATGAAATTATGGGCGTCGCATTTGCATGTTAAAACCATCCGTTATTTCGCAGCGCCTTTAACGACCCTGCAGCGGCGCAGCTGCTATCAGAATATAAACGCGAGCACTTTCTTTTGTTTTTATTAATGCAGTCAAGACAGACCCAGATTAGAGCCGTCGACTGGACTGTTGTATTCCCTCCACAATCTCGTAAGCATCTGGCGTAATGTTTCTCGTTATCATGAGAAATGTTTCCATGTTTAGAAAAGGGAACCCAAAATCCTAAATGTCTGTCGTATCATAGACCGAGTAATTACATTTTAATGGTTTATTGGATTTTATTGTCTTTCTAATTGGTTGTTCTTGTTTACGGAATACGTATCTGTTACAATCTCTTTTAAAATTTCCAAGACGTATGTGCTACAACAAGCAAATAGTGTTTGAGGGTGTTAATAAAATGCACACCTTTATTCCTATTTGTTATGATATTGTAATCCAAAATTATGTTAATATTTAACTTTTTAATATTTATCACAGTATTTCCAGAAAGAAGTTGGACCAAATAAATAATAAAATCTACAGGGAATATTTCAGAAGTAAAAAACCTTATTTAATTTTGGTCGCCAAAAACAATTTAGTATTTTTAATCGATCTTCACTGTATTCATCACAACATCTCGCCTTTCCTCCTTTCTTCCTTTTTGTCATGAAACTGTAATCCAAAAATATGTTAATATTTAGTTTTTGAATATTTACCACAGGGCGTTCAGAAACAAGTTGGAACAAATAATAAAATCTACAAGGAATATTTCAGAAAAAACAGTATCTTAATTTAGGCGTTCGAAAACGATATTGTATTCCCAATCAATATTTTGTATTCATAACGGTTTTTTTGTTTGTTTATTTATTTATTTATTTTTATTTTTCTTATTTTTTATTTTTTTATTTTATTATTTTAATTTTTTATTTATTTATTTTAATTTTTTATTTATTTATTTATTTTTATTTATTTATTTATTTTTCTTTTCTTTTATTTATTTTGTTGTACAAGTGTGGGCGAGGGGTGTGTGTGGTTCAGGGGCAGCGCGTGAAGATGCCCCAGAGCAAGCGCCTCCAGTTGCGGCGCTGCAGGGCCCCGGTGGCGGGGTGCGCAGGCGCCGCGGCGTCGCTCGGCCCCGCGCCCGCGGCGCGCGCCTTCGCCCTCGGCCGCGTCCCCGTCGGCGCCGCCCAGGCCGTCGCCCGCGCTCTCCCTGCACGCGGCGCACGTCCGCCGCGACTCCTCCACCATCACGCGCCGGCAGCGCTCGTACACCTGCGCATGCGCGCGCGCGCACGCCGCTCGAACTAGGGAGGGGCGCACCACGTTCCCAACTTCTGTATTCAGACATGACGTGTTTTGTAAACTACAGAGAACATTTTTGGCCTTGACTATATTTTTCGCACACGATACAGTCGATCTACCAGATGACTGAGTTGCTCTTCCGTTGATAGACCGACATACACAATTTTGGAAACGTCAATTTTGGAAACACAACCTCTATTATTGTCCTCAGATCTCGTACTTACCACTTTGTGCCAACAGGCTTTACACTGTCGTCACGAGAATAATCTCAGTCAAACCACGTGCATAGTAGCATAACGCAGCAGTCCGGAGCTTGTAGCACAACTGATACAACTTTTTAATCTATATCTTGTTCTTATTATTGATAAACATTGTAATTTATTAGTTTTAAAATTTCGATATCAGAATGTGTGTTTGGGCCTGAAACACACAGTGCTCAGTTTGTGAAGCAAGATAAGTTTATTTATTTCTTTATTTGTTTTACGTCAAAAAACAGTTAAAAACTGCGTATGACGTCCTATGGGGAAAAGTGAATTGTGTGCACATTTTCAAAATTCTGTGATCCCTACACCAAGTCATGTACTACTTAAATTTTGAATTTTGAAAGGGAGAAAAAAAACAACAAAAACTCCCATGTAGTAAAATCTATTTTCAAAATAAATAAGCAATAAATTTTGAATTTTGAAAGGGAGAAAAAAACAAAAGCTCCCATGTAATAAAATCTATTTTCAAGGATAAATAAGCAATAAATTTTGGCTCTTATTACTTCCTGCCGCGACAACATGGAAACGATAATTTGAATAATTGTATTTCCCACTGAATTCTAGAAGACGAGCACAGAAAATGAATTTACATTATTATTATTATTATTATTATTATTTTAAGTTAAAATTCAAATAATGCATCTGAGAGATCACCGCTTGTGTTCGAGTAACTTTTGCTAGCGCGTGTTCCGCAAGGTTAATTAATGACCTTAATTAATTAACGACACATTTTATTGGTAAATGCTTCAAATATATCACAAGTGGAGTGAAAGTATAACTTTAATGGCACAATTAATAAATACATTAACAAATTCATTTTAAGATGTTGAACTGTTAATGGGCTTGCAACTTACAAGATCGATTGGAGAGCCTCTTTACTATATGTCACAACAATCTCCCAAATTGTCATGTTAAAGGGGGGAATCAGGAATTGAATATATTTAAGGAAGTAAAATACTTTACTAGCTGAACCCACGCGATTACTTCGTACGAAAGGAAGAGCAGTATAAAAGTTACAACAGAAAAATGTACAGCTGCACTATACGAAAATTGAAAGCCCTCAAAAAGTTGTTTCATGTCTTTTGGTACTTATTCTCCAAAACTAATGAAGTTAGGGAGGTTTACAAATTGCGGAACAATACAATCCCTATTCATTGTGAGCACACAGATATACGAACATGCTCCTGAAAATGAAATGACAATGTTTTATATTTATCAGATCTGAAGATGTATGGTGTAAAGGATTATTATAGGGAATTCTACTCTGCCCCAATTTTTCGTGATATTGCAAGCACGTTTTACGTTTACATTATGCGCTGTAGCTTGCGCGTGTATGGTACACCCCTTTCTAGATTCGGGAGTGGGGATGCGGACACAGGGGAAGTTACTCATTCCCGTAGGAGTGCCGGGCCACCGAGGCCGCAAGTAGCTCGTGCGGATACATTTTTCACTCCCTGAACAAACGTTAGCTGGGGATACTAACTAGCCAAATCTGCGTCCATGATGAGAGTGACTTTCTATTCCTCTATTTAATTGTGTTAAATCGATAAGTATTATGAAAAAATATTTTTGACAAAAACATTTTATCATTTTTTGCCTTTAACGTTTTAAAATTCTCCAAAAATGTCATATTGTTCAGGCATTTCCGATCGTACTTCGAAAACCACTAATAACTTGTAAGTAGTCGAAGCAAGCACATTATGTTCCACAAGATTCACATAACAAAAAAACTCTTTAGCATTAATAGACGGTTATAAGAAAAGATTCTTCTTGATAATGTGTAGGTGTAGGATGCGGTTATACCAGAAGATGGACTACGTTTACTTACAGTGCTCTGAATTTGTGCTGAAAATAAATTTACCTGCACGAGTCGCTCAGCCTCGATGACGTCGTGGAGTCGATCGCGCTCAGTAGGACTGGTCTGCGTTGCCTTGTTGATTTGGCTTCCTGGGCATAGTCCAATTATCACATTTCAAACACAATTTTTTTGTGAATGCAGAAGTAATGCATTCATCAGTTCCATGCTTAGGAGATCTAGGAACATCGACCTAGTAAAATGGCTAGATCGTGAATAAATCAGATGACAATTTAAGTCTAAAATGAGTTTTTTTAAACAAAAAGAAACATATCTATAACAGTCACTATTTTCATAATTTTTATTATATACGAAATGGTTGTTTTCGTCTCTCTCATCTTTACTTCTATAAAAAAATATTATTTTTCAATCAAAATTAGTCAATGCAACTTTTTAAAAACTCTTTGTCTACACGTATACTTGTCAATTTTTTTTTGGAAAGAAACACTTGTCCTAATTAAAAAATTAAAAAATGCTTCATGTTAAAGATACAAATAATCTTTCGTAGTGACTTCACAGGGTTGTGTATGGGAATTGTATCCTAGAGTCTTTCCTCCAAATGTTGACAAATTAAAAGCGGTATTACGATTATTTTCAGAAGGTCTCTGCTCTACACACTGCTTCAGTTTCGTTAAGGGTTTACATGCGCTTTATGGAGACAATTTTCACACGTGGGGTGTGGCCTGCACGCTCTCCAGATCTGACTCAGTGCGATTTCTTTCTGAAAGATCACATATATGTGACAAGTCCCTACAGAAGAAGAATTAAGGCATATTATACAGGAACATATCTCAGCAATACCACAGGACATCCTTTCCTGAGTGAACCAGAACTTACCTAGAAATCTTTAACGTATCAGAGCTGCGGTGAGTAGTTCCAGCATCTACTATAACGTGAGTTGAATTTAAACTTCCCGGTAGCGGAAATCCACCTTCCTTCGATGAATCTACCGACTGCCTTCCCGGGCATCCGTGGCCTCGTTCGCCGTGGCCAAATCCCCGCGCGACGGACTCATTTATAAAACTGTCGTACTGTATATACAAAGATAATTGTAAATACAAATTAGTGCCATCAACATGAGTTAGCAGCACGCTCTGCCGGCATAAGTAGGAACAAATACCTTAAATATCGATCGCGTCAATGGTTTTGTGACATGTGATTACACTTACACCCGATTAACTCTACTGGACATAGATAAAGCATCTTAAGAAGACGCTGGTGGAGTAGCGTTTTCTGCAACAACTGTACCGAATCGTTGTAGTTGGCGCATGCGCAGAGATTAAAATCAGGGTCCGTATCGTAAACGCTATGATTAGGGCTCGAATTCTGAAGACCTGAACATTCTTTAAAAATGTCGTAGAAAATGACTTAAAAATAAGAGGAAAATGACCTTGAAAATTATTTTAAAAGTAAGGGGAAAATTACCTAATTTTTACAAAATATTCAAAACCTTTAATGAAAATGTTAATTTATACCATGAATTTTACAATTTTTAATAAAATTTATTGACATAAAATTATATTTAATATAAAGTCATTATTTTAGGAGGAAATGTAATCCTTAGCTCCGATCTTCTAACCATCGGTTTTGAAAGGTCGAGGAAGTTACGGAAGAACGGGTTATTTTAAGGGAGAGTTCGAAAAAACCCACAGAGTCCACTGCAGTAGTGAATTTTGTCATGAACTGATGATACAATAAAAACTGTTTTAGTGTGTTATTGTAAATGCATAAGTCACTAACAAAAAACACGAAAAGGAAACAGAATGCGTAAAAATGACAAAAATTATGCAAATGTCAAAAAATGACCTAAAAATTGAAAAATTGCAAAAATAACAAAACATATCCAATAACTGTCGAGGAAGAGGAACAAATACGGAATACCATTTTGTTTTCTGTTGCTTTTAAACTACATAAAAACTGAAATGGTTGTGAAATGTTGCACAATGAGAAGGTATACCAATACTGTAATCACTAACGAGACGCCAACTGCATAATACAACTCAAAGTGCTTAAAAAACGTTATTTTTGACGAAAATGCAGTCTTTCTTCTTTAGAAAATGGGTGCAAATATGGTATACTGCCGATAATATGCAATAAATACCAAACAATTAGTTCAAATCACACCACAGACATATTCAATTTGCATGTTCAATTTGTTTGAAATCTGAGAACAATGGGACAAATGGCATAAAACTGTACAACAGATTTTTATTTGCAATAATCACACATGCCCTTTGTCATAAACCAGCGCAGTCTGCAAGTGACACCTCGCACCTTTCACACATAATCCATTGTTCCCCCCAGTGTTTTGCTGAAAACGTCCCACAGAACAAGAGTTCTGCATCTTGCTTGCAAAGTCCAGTCTTTTCTGGATTACCAATGTGATCCATGTATATGACACCGCCATCGTGACTCTCGAAACCTCAAAACAGACAGAGCGCATATGGAAACCCGATAGTAAATACATGGTGATACTCCAATGACCAAGCCATACGCCAATACACCAGTACATACTCCAATGACCGAGCTCTAAACTAAAATTCATAAAGATAGTAAGTTGTATGTTACACAATAGTTGTGCTTTACGATAAACGTTTTATAGACTTCGCAAAACGTAAAATTTCTACCGCTTGTAAATCACGGCCTTCTGCAACAACAAAGTTGAATTGTCGAAATGCATGGCGGTGCACTGTTTGGAGTGCTTTCCGCCAAAGAGCAGCACCTCCGAAGGCAGATCATGCGGAATTGCACATTAGTGACCCTATTCCGTGTTTATACCCTATTCCGTGTTGTGATAAACATTCATTTACAAGTTAGCTACGTCAATGAAAAGTTGACATGTCATCGGAATCCGAGCCCTGGCTATGATGCTTCACGCTGCACAAAACCTCTCTACTGACTGAATAACTGTTTCTATACAATTATTTCTATACCGAGCATCAAAAGAAATGTTATTAATTTTAACAATGATATTTAATGTATTATTTACCATTTGAACTGTATAATTCTAAAAACCTGTAACAAGTATTGTACCGCAGCTTCTGGGTTAATCACCCCCATCTCGATCAGGTTTTTCGTCCAGTTTCCCTGATCCTTTCAGAAAATGCTGAGATGGCCCCATGTTTTGCTTCTGGACATAAATGTAACTTAATTGCAATTACCTGTGTAATTATCTGTGCACGTCTTCTAGAATTTAGTGGGAAATATAGTTATTCAAATTATCGTTTTCCATGTTGTTGCTTCCTTCGTACAGGAAGTATTATTCCTTCACGAAGGACATGATGAGGGATAAGAGCCCAAATGTATAGCTAATATAGCCCTGAAAATATATTTTATCACATTTTGTTAATAATCCTTGCAAAAACTACTCATATCTTTCTGTCTTCCATATTCAAGTTATGTATGTGTTAGGGTAGGGATCCCAGAATTTTGCAAACGTGCTCAGAATTCACTTCTCCCCGTAGCACGTCACACATTTTTTAACTTTTTGACGTAAAATAAACAAATAAAAATAAAAGAAATGTTTCAACTGGCCTGCGTCAGGTGAAGTGGCAGAGGGGCAGTCTCCGCAGGCGGCGGATGCGGAAGCGGCGGAGGCAGTGGAGGCGGTGGCGGCGGTGCAGGGGTCCGTCTGCGCGGCCGCGGCCTCCCACAGCAGCGCTGCCTCCAAGTCTAGCACGCGGCACGCGAGCGCGCGCATGTAGCGCAGCTTCTCCAGCACGGGCTTGAGGCGCTCGCCCAGCGGGGACTCCCCGAGCCCCACCTGCGTGCCCGACCATACACCTAGCAGCGAGTTGTTGCACCTCGAAGCTTTACACTGGAGGGCTCTGGTATCCGACTTCAGCCAATGAGATTCAGACACGTTTGCGTCACAATATTGGCGGGAATTTTAAATGCAGCCATATACCAAAATTCATAAATTCATGTGGGGACCAATTCTTTGAACTAATTTAATTATTAAAATACATTGTTACTCAGTAACGTGGTCACAATTTGGATAGCTGTGCGTCTGCGGAACATATTCTCCGAGCGTAAGTGCATCCAATAAGGTGACGGGCAAGGTGACCATTATATACATACAAGGAGCGATAATCGCGCTCGTGAAAACTGTTCAAAGGGTTGGTTGTCTCGGTAGCTTAGGGGTTAGAGCAGCTGGGCCAGAAGGCCCGGGTTCGAATCCCGGTCGGGGTGACCAATTCTTTGAACTAATTTAATTATAAATTCATGTATTCACAAGTCATATACAATACAATATAACAATCATACAAGACATTGAAACAGATTTATGAGCATTTCTTTTAAATACTGCATCTTGTGCACCTTCATCGCGTTGTTTTTGGTTGGTTACCGCTGAAAATTGTCACTTTGTACCTCTTTTAAAATGTTTCTCAACTCTTCACGCTCAACATGGCGGCCAGCGTCTGGACTGGCTTTCCAAACCAAGTGCCCAAGATGTAGTCACGTGGTTCGTAACGCAAACTTGTGATGGACAGAACCAGCTAAAATCGGTGCACCGGAGGAACCCATCAATGTATTTCCACCATGGCTTTACAGAAATCGACTACCCTATCGATCTTTTAGGCATGCGCAGATGCACAAAAGTGATGCGTAACTCAAACTGGGCATGAACAGAAGACCGATTATGCTGTCGATTGCTGTAACACTTTGAGGTGCAAAAACTCCCTGTGGACACCAAATTTGAGCAAAACAACGATACATCACCCAAAGGTTTTTGATGTCGATGAAAACGTTGACAAAAAACATTAATGTTTTAAATATGATGAAACATTTCGAAAAATTCGGCCTGGTATTAATGTCATACATAACATGTCAGTATTACTTTACAGTATATTGTGCCTAAAATTTGATTCATCTACTTAAATTTTGAAGAAAAAAAGAACTCCCATCTAATAAAATCTATTTTCAAGGATAAAAAGGCAATAAATTTTGGCTCTTATCCATGATGTCCTTCATCAAGGAATAATACTTCCTGCCGCGACAACATGGAAACGATAATTTGAATAATTGTATTTCCCTCTGAATTCTAGAAGACGTGCACAGAAAATGAAGTTACATTTATGTCCAGAAGCAAAACAAGGGGCCATCTCAGCATTTGCTCAATGGATCAGGGAAACTGGACGAAAAACCTGATCGAGATGGGGGTCATTACACCTGCAATACAATACTTGTTACAGGTTTTTTTTTATTTATACAGTTCAAATGGTAAATAATGCATTATGTATCATTGTTAAAATTAATGTTACTTTTCTTGTGATGCTGAGTATAGTCTCTAATTGTATAGAAACAGTTATGCAGCAGAAACGATTTCACTTGGGATTTAAACTTTTCTATTGAATTTAATCGTTTAATGTCATCTGGCAAAGTGTTGTAAAATAATGTACATGTGTTGTATGTGAATTTTTTGTAATGAGCTGTTGATACTGTCATTTTAAAATATATTTGTTGAGAAACATTTTAAATACAATTTCCAAAGGTGACCATCCAGAAACAACACGATAAAGATGTACAAGATCCAATACTTTAAAAATTTGCTTCATATATAAATGTTTCAATGATTTGTAACAAGGTAATCATTTTGGCATTTAAAATTCCTGATAATATTGTGACAAAATTTGATGCCTAAAGCTCATTGGCTGAAGTGGGATACGATGCGCAAGAGCGCACCCATCTCTTTCCACCATGCAACACACCTAGTGACGGCAACATTTAGAAAAACATCGATACATCGATACGTCACCAAAAGGTTTTCGATATGGATTAAAACATCGAGAAAAAACATCAATGTTTACAATATCGATGTTGTAAATATGTTTAAGCATTCCGAAGCATAGTGGAATAACATGGGAGTTACTCAGGCGCACCGATTTTTGCTCGTTCTGCGCATCACCAGTTTGCGTCACGAACCACGTGACAACACGGGCACTTTCTTTGAAAAACCAGACCAGACGCTGGCCGCCATGTTGCATGAAGAGCGAGAAGTGTTGAGAAACATTTTAAAAGAGGTACAAAGTGACAATTTTCAAAGGCAGCCAACCAAAAATAACACGAAGTTGTATAAAATGTAATATTTAAAAGAAATGCTTCATAAATCTGTTTCAATGTCTTGTAACGAGGTGATTTTGGTATCTGACGGCATTTAAAATTCCCACTAATATGCCCATGACCCCCTGCTGTTTCGAAGTGAAATGTCCTAGTTCTAGTGTTATTTATAACATGTCAATATTAAATTAAATTCGACTGACATCTTAATTTTCTAATCAATGTTCCATGTAGTCCAGGATCAAAAAAGGAAACAGCTGGAGAAAGTTTGCGAATAGCAGTTTCGTGCCGCCTGGCGATCAACAACAATGACAGTTGTCAATAGCTGATGATTGTGAGTAATCCACAAAACAGTTAATTACTGGAAATTTTATTTATATGAGATTTGTTTGAAAACACCGATATTTCTGAACAAATGTATCAATCTGAAGAAAACATCGAAAGCAAAACATCGATGTTATAATATCGAAGTTTCTGCTCGAAAATATTAATGATTTAAAAACATCGATTTTTGTCATGTCCACACTACCAGCCCAACAATCACAGCGCTCAGCGGTAGAAAACGCAGAAACTTAGTTATTTAGTTATTGTTTGTGTTCCCATGGCCATATTGATGATATAAATCCTTCCCATTTCAATGGGATATAAACATTTCTTGTAAGAGATCTTTAACCAAAATAAAAATAAATCATTTCCATTGGGAGGAATAAAATGCACGTGGCACTACCTACAAATTTATTGTAGTCTATTAAAGTTAAAATTTCAGTAACAATCAAAATGTTTACTTTTGATATTTAAGTTAGCTCTGATATTTTTCCTCTATAATTTGGCATATTATTTTCTAATTTTCGTGAATAAAATTAATAATCATGTACTACTACCACGGAAGAATATAGAAGATGTAATTTGTTTTTCCAACCCGAAAAAAAATATTATATTATTTTGTGCTTCCACGTCATTCCAGTTTTTTATATTACCAAAATTTTGAGTTTTGACTTTGGAATCACTATCTTTCATCCAAAGTGGAAGTGGGGAGTAAAAAAATGGAAATATGAAAAATCTTACTTCCATTTTTTTGTAGCAAAACGTAACTTTATACTACGTATACAAGAAGGTAAAACATTATTTTTTTAAATCCCATTTGTACAATTATGTACCGCAGGTACACCTTGCTTACGGTTACAGAAGGTTACTCCTTTCTGTATTAGTCTTTCTGTATTTCCCAACTTCCAGGGCCTTCTATAAATTAACAAGTCTTAGGAGATCATTTATTCTTTCTGGAAGTGGGGTGACAATTATTTTTTCTTTATTTCATTGTTAGAGGGAATATACTCGTGACTGAATAATGTAAACAACTTAAATGTTATATGAATGTGTATAATTTCAATTAATGTATTAATATATTCTAATATCGCCACACTTTGTCTTTATACATTATCTTCTAGGCAACAGAACGAGAGAAAAATCGAACTGCAAAAGAAAAGCCCATAGGCTCATATGCACAGATAATGTTAAGAGGTCTGCAGTTTTCACCTGGCATTCTTCACTGACAAGCACATTCTGCTCTGTTTCTTTGCCTTCCGCCACCGCCAAAGCTTCTGTCATCAAAGAAGACACAGCTACCGCCGCCTCCGGCGTCGTCGTAGCCATTGTACACTGAGCATTGCACACAGATAATACATCTTACGTTATTAAGTAGATCTCCATTAGTTAAATACGATCCACTAAAAATAAGTAGTCATTAATATCATAATTTTTTATCATTAGTAGTACAATTCGTTTTAATATTATAACTACTCGTATTATTTGTTAAACGCTTGCTTGTTATGTTCTGTATGTCAGTAACGAGGTGATCAAGTTTGAAAGCGGTCAATGATGATCAAGGGGTTGACTGAGAGTCAATGACTGAATATGAACCGGCTACTGATCAGTAAAATCAAGATTCCATAGATCATAAAAAAATATTAATGAACTTCACAATTAATTGTTTTATGATATTAAGCAACAAAACATTTAATATTTTACAAATTCGCTCCTCTTATTTTGTATGTCATTCTTCCTTAGAAGTTAGAACGTTTAGAAAACTCAACAAATAATTCTGCATTCACAAAGATACTCTATTACGCGAAAAAATTAAAAAAATTAATTTAAAATTATCACAATGAAGATCGTAAAGTCAGCTACTCATAAGCGACAGCGTCTTCGATTATTGAAAATCGAGAAATTCCGCGAATATTGGTGTAAAAAGTTGTTATATTTAAGGCATTTATATGCAATTCTTTGTGTCATGATTACAGCTGCTGTAAATTATACAGAAAACGTAAAGGTCGATTAAGCAAACACTTCTCTTTAAAGGGATCGATGAAAGAAAATGGTTGCGAATCACTGACTTAGAAAAAAATCTACCTATTGAGCGAACAATCGAGGTGATGCGAAGCCTCAACAGTAAGCACAAACGGATTGGTTTTTATATATAGGAGTCTGTTCAAGACGATTAGTAGGAAAACTGAGCGATGAGAACTAAAATTATGTTTATCTATTTAATCCACCAATGGAGTAACAACGAAAGATCTGGAAAAGGAAACCTGTCAGGAAATAGCTTAAACGTACGTTAGGTAAATTTACATTACTTCCCATTAATACGCAAGTTCAAATCATTTTCACTGTTAACTTTGAGTTTTCGAAAATTGTCAAAGATTGAAATTTTTTCGGCGTCATCTTACTACTACAAAATTGAAGACAGAGATTGTTTCCTCAAATAAGGTTTGTTCTACTTAATTAGTTCTTTCATTAAGGTCATGTTCACTTTTTTGAAAATTTTAGTAGTTTCCGCGCAATATTGCGTGAAATATAGGCAATATTAAAAAATTCCGTTTGTGCCAGATGATGAGGACAATACATCCCAGAAACTGTTGGGAAAAAATGACGAAACTCATGAAATAAAGAATTGTTTATGTCAATAACCGCCGTCTCGATTAGGTTTTTCGTCCAGTTTCCCTGTTCCTTCGAGCAAATACTGATTCTAATTCGCTTCCATCCAACTCTTGCATCCACCCGTGCATCGACCTCCATCCCCACTTTCGCCCTCGTCCCCGCTCCCGCTCCCGTCTCCACACTCGCCTTCACCATCGACCCCGCCCCGCCACCGCCCTCGGCTCGTCTCTCGCCTCCGCACTTGCTCCGTCCACGCACCATCACCGCCATACATTCATCCCCCCCCCCCTCCCCCCCACCGTCTCCGCAGGCTTTCATCCCCCCCGCCTCGCCACGATATAAATCGGTTCCGTACCTCCCCCAGGTCCCGACCTCGCCAACGTCTCCGCCTTCGCACTCGACTCCACCTTCCCCTCCGTCCACGTCCTCGCCCCAGCTGTCGCCTCTATCCCTGCTTTCACCCCTCCATCTCCTCCCTCGCCACCGTCTCCTCTCTTACTTCCGCTCTCACTTCCACACTCATCTCATGCATCACTTAATTCATGCAAATTGTGTAGTTTACAGTTTATTTATAGAAAAAGGTTAAAAGGTAGTGGAAACGCCTAGCGGTACAATAACAACACCAAAGATTATGTCGACTAATTAAATTAACCAAAACTTTTCAAAAACCTAATAATTTGTTCATAATTGGTTACTTATATGATATTGAAGTGATCTTAGTATATATTAGTTGTTAATTAAAATTATTGATGAAATAAATGCACTTTCCTTTCAACATCGCTATCGACATCTCATATTTTTATATACGCAACTTTTTGATCTCATCCAAAACAAGTAATATACCGTCCGAAACCTGTAGTATTAAATCAACAATTTAAAGTGATGTTTCCAGATTACAGGAGAGCAACGTAAAGAAAAAAATCATATTCACTAAGAAACTTTGAAACAAAATTAGTATGATACGTTGGTTCACTGAAAAAAAGGATCCCAAAAATCGCAACAAAGTTTCAATACTTACACAAAACCTTCCTACGCGAAACGGAGACCTTGTTGCTTTACTCCCTTTCCTGGTTACAACAGCATCTAAGATAAAAGTCGACCTCGCTGAACCAACCGGCCTGTGATTTCTGAGAGGGTGATGTTTCTTCATAAACGAACCTGTCGGCTTCATCAAGCTTAATCATGTTGCAGAGCAGTAGCTGGCCACAGCAGCCAGGTACTTTGTCAAATTAATAACATATTGTCAATATAATTTAAAAACATTCAATATCTGTTATATAATGTTAAAATGCAAAATCTGCAATGCAAAATCTGTTAATGCAAAATCTGTTATGTGTAATAATCTGTAATGTGATATATATATATATATACAGGGTGAGTCACGTAACTTTAGCACCTCCTATAACTTTTGAACGGTTGAAGATATTGAAATGTAGTTTTCACGGAAGTGCGTGAGAAAATAGGGCTAACTGATACGTGTATTTATTTCTATTTTATCACTTGTATTTTACGAGATATTTGAGGTAACTTTGTTTTTCAAATGGAACTATACATATTTTTCAGTCTATCATAAAGAGCGTAAAAGACAAATCCAATGATATACATAATGTCATATGTTAAATAAGGATTTTTGAGAAATTTTTATTCTTTTGCGACCAGTTCTTAACGGATATTTTGAATGTAACCGACCGCCACAGAAGGTCACGCAGCGCTCCACCAGCCAGCGCGCTCGGAAGGAAGGATCTTAGTATTTCAAGACACAAAACATATTCCAAATATTCACTAAACTTGCCATTTTCCTGAACTCTGCTTTCATCCTTCCCCATTTTCAAATATTTTATTACTTAAGGATTGAAAATATGGATTTGTCACATGTAGTATGTATTGAAATAAGATTGTTATTTAAATTTAATTTAAAGAGATATCATACCACAGGATATTAATAGGATCTTGGAAACTAAACACAGTAAGAATAAATTATTAAGACTTTACAAAGAATATTGCATATTTTCAGCAAATAGTTTTATTGTTAATGATAATATAACAATACCTTGTGAAAACAAACAAATACAGAAAGATAATGATAATGACAAAAATAAAAATAGAATTCAAAAATACAATGTGTTCAATATGACCACCATTCACAGACAAACACATCTGCAGGCGCTTTTGAAAAGATTCCTTAACTGCGACCAATGTTTCTTTTTTAACTTCAGAACATGCAGCTACAATGCGTCTACGCATATCTTGTGATGTAGATGGAGCCTTTTGGTGGACGTGGTTTTTAAGAAAACCCTAAAGAAAAAAATCTAGTAGCGTCAAGTCTGGGGAACGCAGGGCCAACACACAGCACCACCCATTAATATCCTGTAATATAAAACCCCATTAACTGGAGTAGAAGTAATACACAATTTTATTACAATACATACTTACAATAAACCCTTATTTTTAACCCTTCCATTTCTTAAAAATAAGCTGAAAATGGGGAAGGATGGAACGCAGAGTTCAGGGAAAAAACTACAACAGTTTTCTGAATATTTGGAATATGTTTTGTGTCTTGATATACTAAGATCCTTCCTTCCCGAGCGCGCGCTGGCTGGTGGAGCGCTGCGTGACCTTCTGTGGCGGTCGGTTACATTCAAAATATCCGTTAAGAACTGGTCGCAAAAGAATAAAAATTTCTCAAAAAAATCCTTATTTAACATATGACATTATGTATATCATTGGATTTGTCTTTTTACGCTCTTTATGATAGACTGAAAAATATGTATAGTTCCATTTGAAAAACAAAGTTACCTCAAATATCTCGTAAAATACAAGTGATAAAATAGAAATAAATACGCGTATCAGTTAGCCCTATTTTCTCACGCACTTCCGTGAAAACTACATTTCAATATCTTCAACCGTTCAAAAGTTATAGGAGGTGCTAAAGTTACGTGAATCACCTGTATATATATATATATATATATATATATATATATATATATATATATATATATATCACATTATTTCAATAATATAATAGAAGCATGATTCGATAAGTATGACTTTATCAAGCAAAGAAAACATATCTGTCATTCTTGCTCAAAACGAGAACGAAGTTTGAAACAAACATTAATAATTATATTATTTTTTGTCTGCGTTGTTACACATGTAAATATAAATGTCTAAAGATAGACTAATTACGTTTTATATTTATCAGTTACTAGTCTCAGGCCCTCGGCAGGCTCTGTAGAAGTGGAGGGGGGTGGACAGGAAGATGCGCGCGCGCCAAAGCTTTCTGCAGCCTACCCACAACGCATTATTATCCGTTCATCCTAAGAAAAATCCTAATATAAAGAAGTGCAAGTGAAAGTTTTCTCCATAAGAATTAATTTGAGCCATCGTTTGTTAAATTAACCTTTTTTTTATTTGTTGCGTGTACACCTTGACGCAACGCGTCTCCAAGCCCCTTAAGGGGCGTTGAGCGCATTCTTTGGAGTAATCCTCCGTTAATTACTATCACTCCGTAATTAATATACTAGTCAAGTCTCGTCACGTCGCAGTCAGTCAGTGCTTTTTATCCCTTCGGCCAGGGGCTCGACGACGTTAGATCCCGGGGTTCCTGACCGGTCACCCAACCAAGAACCCGCGAGTCTCGAATTCGCTTAACCTTCGTGACTTCACGGAGCGTAGAAAACGAATTCGGCTAGCGCCGCCGGCGTCAAAACCCTTGCATCAAAACTACTGCAACGAAGAAGGGGACCATTGTGGACTACATGCGTGTTGCTGGGCGATAAGGACCTATGATGTAATAATGAAATTTCACTTACTGCACTCAAGAAGATGCATGCAACTGTACTCCCTCCATATACATCATATTTGACTCGTCATACACGATTGTAATTGTATTTTGTATATATATTATTATTATTATATATTATATATTATATATTATATATTATATATTATATATTATATATTATATATTATATATATTATGTTTGTATATATAATACATTATTATTATATTTCAGCCATGCTGGTTGACGAGGGTGAGAAGCGAGCGTGGGACCCGGCTCGTTGGACCGGGGCGCCGCGCCGCCAATCGACCAGCCATGATACAAGCACAGTGACTGGCCAACTTCAGGAAAATTTCGTCGATGTGGCAAAAAGCGCATCGTTCTGAAAGTTTTCAATTTGGTATTGTATAGGAATACGCCATTGGTGAAGTAAATCGCTGAACGTACTAGAGTTCACTGGTAAGTACGGTATTGAAACTTATCGTGCTGCATTAGTGTGAATTATAATCTAATGGATATTTGTGAATATCTTTCAATAGGCGCCAGACTACAGAGTCTAAATTACCTCTTTGAAGTGAAACTCTTATTTCATTGGTAGTAAACGGGCGAATGAAGTTCGGAAGAAAATGTTACCTACATTTACACCGCTTATTGGAAATCAAGCAAGAATTGTCAACCAAGATTCTTAGAGAATGGTGGAATGTAATTGTAACTTTAAGGTACGTTTATATTTCTATCGGGTTGTAATAATAGAAATGCATATATTAGTTTATGTGCATTTCTATTGGACATTATGTACAAAACTTGGCCACTAATCCAGCTCAAAGTTATGTTAATGTAAATAAATTGTAAAATTCCTCTAAAAGAGATAAACAACGATTTCGTTTTATATAACCGGATTATATACTTTCAATTCAAATTCTAATGTTGTTAAGTGGTTATGGAGGGCTTGGCTTCCAAACTCATTATTTTGCATTCATTTGTGCTTTTTTTCATTGTCAAAAAAGTACCTATTAAAAAAGTTTAAATTATTTGATTAGTTTTCAATACTCAATTAAATTGAAATTCTTATTAAAATTTAAAAAAGATATAATATTTACTATGTTGGAATAATTTTAATATAGTCTTGAAGTGTCATTAATGGCAATTAGAAATTTTAAAATTAATTGTTGTGTAGTATTATTATTTAAGTGTACAGAATTTTGATTACCATATTTAAATTGAAACTAAAGCCTATCATGTTCTGTAAATAATTGAACAAAATAATAATGCATTCCTGAAAAAAAAGATAAACTGCTGAAAAACGCTTTCTATTTTTTATTTTTCAACAATTATCACTTCAATTATATTTTCAAATACTATTGTATTACTTTAATTTTTCAGGTAGCTTTTGGCACAGATGGTGGAAATTGATCACAGAAAGTCGTGGATATTGTGAATTCTAAATGTCAATTGTATTCTATGACAAGATCATGAACATGTGTTTGAAGATGATGCTAATACACATTTTGCTAATTATGCAAGCATCATGGACTTTTGTGATTTCATTTGTATTTAACATTCACAAAATGTGTAAACATTAATGGTTCAATTCCTTTAGTGTATATAATTTTTACAGTTTCTCCAACAAATTAACCTCGTTTAATTAGAACTAGTTTAAGTTTCCTCCAAAGTTTAAACTTAAATTCATTTTCTCCGCGGATGACCGGGCGACGTTTACGTTAAACGAGTTTCGTCCTATGACGCACAATGTTGGCTATTCTGATTGTTTACATTCGTCAGTGTTTTGTTCCAGCACGCTTGCATTTACTTGGGAATTGGCGCTACATTTCAACGCGAATCTATAGTGGAACGTAGAGTAAACTTTTGTGCTCGAATTGGTTTAAGAAGATTTTGTGACAAATGGAAGGAAAAAGTTGTGACGACACAAGAATCAAAAGAAGTAAAACTTCAAACACGACGAAATTGATCTCTTGATAACAGTTGATAACTTGATAACTCTTGATAACTTGATAATAGTTTGTGAAAACCAAAATATATTTGAATGTAAGAAAACTGATAATGTTACCATGAAAGAGAAAGAAAAGGCATGGATGGAGCTGGCCGGAAAATTTAATGAGATTAGTGGTTATGTTTTTAGACATTGGAAAGTACTGAGGGGGAAGTATGAGAATTTAAAGAAGGTGAGCAAACACAAATTTGCAGAAGAAAAGAAGTATATTTCAGGAACTGGTGGAGGGCAGGTCCATCACATTTGATAACTCCACTGATTTGAGAGTCAAAGAAATATTAGGAGAAGTCCAAGTAGTGGGTATGACATCTGAATATGATTCAGATTCAGTACTGGAAACTCATCTTTTGCCATTGAACAAGACACACAATGAGCAAGATGATCACACATAGCACAGTGTGATGGTTGATGATGTAGCTTATGAAGTAATTCACTTGACTGGACATTGTGACAAAAACATTTCGGATAATAATAATGAATACATAACGATTCCATCATCATCTGAGTTTGAGTGTGGGGAAGAAACAGAGCACTCTGAAAATATCTCACCAAAACCCATTCAAGGAAAATTTAATATACCAGACCTGCGGAAACCTCCACCAGCCCCTGAGGTTGAAAGGAACCGAAATTACATCATTTATCAACAGAAAAGCAAGAAATAATACAATTACAGAAAAGATGTATGAAGAACAAATTTCTTGTCAAAAAATTGAACATGATATTTAAGTTAAAATATGCAAGATAAACATAATGCAAAAATTATGCTTTTACAGTTGCAAATTAAAGACAAAGACTTGACATTTAAAAAATAAAAATAAATCCCTTGTTCACAACATTCACACTGATAAATAGAAATTTGAACAAATATCAAAGTTATTATATATTATTTTATAAATAACATTAACTTCAGTTTGTGAATCAGTATATTTATTATAACTTCCAACTTATTGTATTTAATTTGTGTATTAATATATTGTGTTTTCTTTTTCACTATTTATAATTTATTTATATATATTTATAATTAAATTTTTCACTTTATTGATTTTCTAATGAACTCTTGAAAGTATTCATTGATACGTTGAGTGCGTTTGATATTATTATGTACTATAACTGTTTGGTTGTTTTGTTCATTAGGAATGTCATCCAGTTCATTTATAGCTTCTTGCTGCTCCTCAGTTATGGAAGGGAGATCTTCATTCTCAAAGCTGGCTATGTTGTGTAAAATAGCTGTTGCACTTATTACACTTTCAATTCGATAAACTTTCAGTCTTATTTCATTTGCTAGCACTGAAATCTTCTTTCCAAACTCCATAGCTTCTCTCCACTGGATTTCTTGTTCTAATGAGGGATTCCTGGAAAATATGTTCCTTGCATTTTGTGGATTTGCTAATGGAGTAATAAGATAATTTCGTACAGCATATCCACTATCTCCTACCAGAACTGAAGAACCAAATTCTTCACTTTCAAACCTTGTCTTTATTCTTGATGATTTGAAAATGTGGGAATGATGTGCTGAACCTGGCCATCTACAAACAATATCTTGAATTATCAATGATGAACTAGAAACTGTTTGAACATTAAATGAAAAAAGCCCTTGCGATTCCTGAATGTTTCAGCTTTATCTCCCCCGGGAGACTGTATTCGAACTAGAAACACTTCCCACAATTTTACTAGTAGTAGACACATGAATCCCACTATGATCTACGTTGATGAGAAAACTACCAGAAGCATAATATCGTAATGCAACAAGAAACCTATCTGCCGGCGAAATCGCATGATTTTTGTTGTTTTAGTTTTTATATCTTCAATCTGATGCAAAACAATGTTTGCTGTCCGTTTATGAATTCTGAACCTGTTAAAGAATTCTATCTCGTCCCATTTTCAAAATGATTCACTCTCGTGCAAATGATTCTGGGCCTTCGTAGGTGTATGATTGTATCATATTCATCGTCTTCTATTTCTTCAAATAGTGCAATAAACTCTTCCATATTCGAGTTTCTCCTTTCACAGTAGATTGAATATTACTGCCCACACGTAAGTAGGTTATGAATGCAACGTTTAACGTAAACGCAGCTTAAACGCCCATATATGAACGTTTAACTTTTATCAGGTTTAAACGCCGTTTGAAAGTTAAACTGATTTGGAGAAAAGCGTTCACAGTTTAAACTAAAGCAGAAACCACGTTTAATTGAAACGCCGTTTAAACTGAGTTGGAGAAAATGGCTCTTAACCAGGCAAGTTATTTTAAAATTCTCATTAGGTATTATAACTTGTGTTATAATTCTGTTATAGTTTCCATGTGTACTATGAAGTTGTGATCTCTGAATGACTACGAATGAGTACGAGCACAGGCGGCGCTGATTGGAGTGTATGGAGCACTCCTTACCCCGAAAATATCTGCGTATGGAATTCCATACCCCAAAAGTATTGAAAATAAATATTAATTTTTTGAAAAACAGACAAATAATAAAATTTTTGAAGCAATAATAAAAATTATTGTGATTTGAAAATAGACACAGTAATTATAAATATTATTACAATTTAACTATGATTTAATCCCTTTATTTAAGTTATGTGTAAAAGTCCATGAATAATTCCGGAAAGCAAATATAATATTTCAAACTAAATGCTGTGTCGCTGCGACGCTGCAAGATATGATTGTTAATGTTTACGAATCAATCGAAAATGTAACTGATACATTTCTGATATAAATAAGATAATGGGCTATGTCCGTCTGTCTTAAGCATAGCTAACATTCGAATAGCGAATTCATTTTATTCAAGCATAGTACACAGACGATTTCACGTCTGTGCTTCAGATTTGTGTCAAAAATTAACGATTTTTAATTGTTCACTTTCATTATCTTCAATTTCAATTCACGCAAACAATATGAGTAAAAGAAAGAAACAAGGAACATTTTTATGTTTTTTTTCAACAAATTCTAACGTAAGTATTAGCATTTGCATAAATATATACAAATAGTTTTGTTAAAAACATTTATATTTTGTATATATATATTTACTTTATTTAATTTAGGATACATCTACTTTGTCATCAGATGCGCAATCCAGCACAATAAATAAGGTAGAAAAAACTACAACGAAAACTCTAAGCCATTCTACTCCAGGTACATTTTAATTTAAAATTATTAATTTTAAATTCTATATAAAATATAAATAGAGAAAATTTAATTATATTAAATTACTTTTTTAATTTTTGAATTCCAATACAACTTTTAATTTCATTTGCTTTGTATATACATTTTTTGAATTGCCTATAGTACGGTAATATTATTTATATTTTATTTAAAATACTTATTTTTACGTTAATTTTTAGGAGAAAAAGTACCTGCTGCTTTTAAACGTTGGCTAAGTACTTGTAAGTGGTTGACACTTAACCCGGAAATGAAAGCTATATGTACAATTTGCATTGAAGCTAAAAAACAGTTGCCAATTCCTTTAAGTTCTAGCTGCCAGGTATCTTTAAAAGCGTTCGTTGAAGATGGCTTCAATTGTTGGAAAAATGCAGTCATTGCTTTCAAGAAACACGAATCTGGAGAATTACATTTATCATGTGCACAAGCAATATGCAGTTCAAAAAATAAAAGTGTTTGTGAACGATTATCTGATCAAAAAAAAAAAAAGGAACGAATGCTTTGGAAAAAATATTTGGTACTGTAAATTTATTAGCAAGACAAAGTTTAGCGTAACGCGGAAGTGGCAATGACAAACAATCAAACCTCATACAATTTTTACAAACAAGAAGCAACGATTCGGTGGAACTCGCCACTTGGTTAACTTATTTATTTATTTATTTATTTATTTTACGTCAAAAAAAAACAGTTAAAAACTGCGTATGTCGTGCTATGGGGAAAAGTGAATTGTGTGACATTTTCAAAATTCTTGATCCTATACTAGTCTAATACTACTAAATTTTGAATTTTTGAAAGGGAGAAAAAACCATGTAATAAAATATATTTTCAAAGATAAATAAGCAATAAATTTTGGCTCTTATTACTTCCTGCCGACAACATGGAAACGATAATTTTAATAATTGTATTTCCACTGAATTCTAGAAGACGTGCACAGAAAATGAAGTTACATTTATGTCCAGAAGCAAAACAAGGCCATCTCAGCATTTGCTCAATGGATCAGGGAAACTGGACGAAAAACCTGATCGAGATGGGGGTCATTGACCCGGAAGCTGTAGCACAATAGTTGTTACAAGTTGATTATACTCATTTATACAGTCCAAATGGTAAATAATGTATTATGTATCATTGTTAAAATTAATGTTCCTTTTCTTGTGATGCTCAGTATAGTCTCTAATTGTATAGAAACAGTTATGCAGCAGATGCAACTAGATCACAAAGTACGTGGTTGCATCATGATATTATTAATGAAATATTGGAATGCATGTCAAATGAGATCCTAAGACAAAAATTAGAACTTATAAAGTCCGCAAAGCTGTTTTCGTTAATACTAGATGAAACTTCCGATGCTTCACGAATGGAACAAGGGTCGATTTGTCTGCGGACTGTTTTGGACGATTTAATTCAAGAGATTTTTGTTGGTTTTTATCAGACACATGGTACATCAAACGCTTCATTGAAAATCATTGAAGACATTTTTTTTCGATTTGACTTAAGTTTCAATCATTTACGAGGACAATGTTACGATGGGGCATCTAACAGCGGCAAAATTTCTGGTTTGAAATGTCTTATAATTGAAAAAGAACCTCGAGTTTTATTTGTACATTGCACAGCACACACCCTTAACCTTGTACAAGATACAATGGAAGATGTCTATAGTGCAAGAAACTTTTTTCGTACCTTCAAAGAACTAGTAAATTTCTTAAGAAATTTGCCAAAGCGATTAGCAATCTTCAAAGATTTGCAATCAGAAACGAGCCCTACTATATCTCCATTTTGCCCAACCAGGTAAAAATCTTATTAATGTTACAGTATAAATATTAAAATATGTATTTATATGAATGTCTTATAATTTCATTGTTTATTTAAGTGGTGTATGCGAGTTAAATCTCTTAAAACTCTTCAAGCAGGAGACAATTATAAAGCCTCTTTAACATATTTCGAACGATTGGAATACGACAGATATGCAGACTCGAGCGTCTCAGCAAAAGCAGCTGGATTTCGAAGAAATTTTATATCATTTGATTTTTTATTTTTATTGCGGATTTTGATTGTAATTTTTGAATGTTAAACACCCAACTTCAAAAACTTGAGTTGTGCGTTAATGAAGGGTATAAAATGATTAAAATTGGTTGAAGATCAAATGAACGAAATGCGAAATTCACAATTTGAAAGTCTATGGAATAATGTTGAGAAAGAAGCGGACATTTAGACATTGATGAAACGGAAATAAAACGAGCAAGGAAAGTTCCTAAACGGTATAAATATTCGTCTACAGAAACCCAACATAATTTTTCTAATGAGTCCGATTATTATAGAAAAATATTTTTTTGAAATATTAGACCAAGTTCTTATGTCGTTTAAAACCCGCTTCGATTCTGATACTATGTCATTTTTAAATACAAGCGAACATTTTGTAAAGGGAAAGACTTCTGAGGTAGATGCTATTGTAGAGTTTTATAATCAAAATGACGATGACGAAGAATTTAACTTGGATCGAAGTAAGCTTATACTTCATCGTGACATGTTTTTAAATATAGCATCGAAACAAAATTATGCAATTACTTCATTCCGCGATATTATAAAATTTTCGAAAGAATCTTCGGTTCTACATTTGTGCTATGAACTAGAGAAGTTGGTAAAGTTTTTACTTGTGCATCATGTACTTGCGAAAGGTCGTTTTCAGCAACGCGACGGTTAAAAAATTATCTTCGAACAACAATGGTGCAAAAACGTTTAAACTCATTAGCTCCTTTGAACATTCATCAAGAAGCAGCGAAAGCATTAGATATGAGAAAATTAATTAATGATTTTATAAATAAAAACAAAGTACGAAAAGCAACATTTGCATTAAAATAGTTTATTAGATATTGAAATAAGTTTTGTAAACGGTGCGTAAATGTTATTGTTAACTTAAAAATATAGGGTATATATGTTATTATGTTAAAAATGTGTATTTTGATTTCTCTCTCTTCACCCTACCCCCCCCTCTAATTCTAATTTACTCCATTCGCCAGAAAATTTTACTTCCCCGGCCCTGAGTACAACAAGTAATTAGAAAAATTCTCATTCACATTTGAAAAGTGTCATTCACTCCAAAATTCTGTTTTTTCAGGACGTTGATTTACAACTAGATTTCCGAATGAAGTTCATGAAGTACGACAATTTGTAATTTTCTTCTGAAAGACTATTAATTTTTATTTTGCTTTTTCAATGAAAAAAGGTTTCAAGTTTTTCATCATTTAGGGTTCTCCACAGTGTGCTGTTTGTGGCGTATAGTAAGAATAACATTACATTCTCAAACATGCAATGATTTTGGCTATTTTCATCTTCAAAATTACCAGAGAAAATATCTCAGAATGTGTTGATAATTTTCAGAAACATATCCGTAGCAAGTGAACAAAATACTTTCCTCTTGAAATAACACAATTCAATATCACTAGACATGATTCTCGTGCCCTTTAAAATGCTAAAGCCTGCATACATATGCCAGATAAAATTTGACAAAACATGCACAATGAAATTTTAGCTTGGTAATGTTTTTTCATTGCCTTTTGTAACAGGAACAATAAACAATTTTTTCTAAATTTTACTGGATCAAATTCATCCTTTTGTGATAAATGAATATTTTTGAACATTCTTCTACATCACTAGATGGGGCATATTTGTAAGATGAAATCTTAGCCAATGTGAGGCCAAATTCTGCATTTTCTGCTCTTGAATCACATTTTTTTAAAATTTTTTTTTCATTTCATAGAAGTTTTATATCAGAATTTGAATTTAATGGTGTATATAATTTTCCTTAGCAGTCACATTCGCATGCCCAAACACTAATTTCAAATACATTGTAATATCTTCAACAATATTTAATGGCTTCACTTGAGGTAATCCTGCTGTTTCCATTTTCTGAATTGGTATAGGCAATTTTACACAGTTTAATTAAATCTGCATTTCTATTTTATTTTTATATACATGGTTTTGTAACATATTTTATTTTATTTTTTTGCATGCAAGCAGACTAAGAGTGTGCACCTAATTATTTTCTCCTCCCTTGTATCACTGTCATTTACCAGTGATACTGAGTAGTGACATCTGTGTTTGTGAAATTAATCAATAGTATTCGAAGAATATAATCCTAAATTTTGAAGCAATCCAGAATAGTATGCATTTAATAAAATAACTTATTTGACTTATCCAATAAAATTAAGGCCAATCATTTTGTCCCATACCAAAGTGATGCGTCTTCTCCCACCTTACACAAAACCATTGTGGAAATAACCATGGTTATTTCCACGATGCACAAAACTATAATTTATCCTGACCTCTCACTACATTTATTTGCTGTTGTTGAGTGCACATTCTTCTCTAAATTTTTTTATTGTTGCATTCAGGTGATAACAATAGTTCAGTTATGACATTAACGTGTTGGGAGTGTAGTATTTGTAAATGCAGGCCAATAATGAGCTTATACATTGTGAAATGGGCAATGAGATTTATTCAAATTGCTAACACAGCCGGTAAATCAATGCTGGGCAGAATTATACATTTTTATTTCAGTTTTTAAATTAATTTAACTAATTTGATCTGATTTTTAGAGTATGTTTGTACATTTAGATTATAGAAATTGAAATAACGTAAGTAAAAAATATAAATATGATTTATGTTGGTGATTTCTTCCATATACTTTTTTGTTTTTAATAGTATGTAAACTATTTATGAATTCATTATCATTGTAAGCTAAGTGTTAATTTCATATAGATGAGTTTTGTGCTAATGAATGCAAGTATAACGCAGGGACTAATAGAACTGAACCTTTTGTAACTAAAATTAATACAAACGTAAAACAAGAATATAAAATGTGAAAAATGAAAGGAGAAAAGAAATAAACAGAAAATACATTTGAAAATAATTTTCAGCTTCCTATTTAACCATAATTTAAATGAATCATGGCGTTTTTATAAAAAAATGTGAATTAAATTTGTTTTTTGGAATCAGTCATAAAATTTGATTTTTATATATATTTGTGAAACAGTTTTAAAGTAGCTTTTTTTAATAATTACTGATGTCCCTAAACACGTTCTTAGTCTCCTTGTGTATTTAATCTACCTGAACACATAAATGATTGTGTACATCAATGTTTCATTTTCATTTGAGCAGAACTTCAAAGTGACCTGATTATTTCTTCCCTTGATGCACTGCAGCGTTCCAGTGATACTGGAGTGACGATCTGTGTTTTGGAATTTCTAGTTTCGGTATAATCCAATTGTGAAGCAATCAATTAGTATCATTTAAAAAATACTATGACTTTCAATAATTAACGGAAATCTATTTTCCATCCAAAGTGATGTTTTTCTCATTAATAAGGATTTATTGGTCAAATAAATGTTATTTCTGAGCTTAAAATTATAAACCTACCTCTCTCCCATTTATTTTTTGATTGAGTGAATTCTTCTAAATTAGGATGTCAGGTTTGATAATAAAGCAGTTATCATTAACGTGTTGAGTGTATAGTAAAAGGCAAAATGAATTATACATTTGTGAAATGGCATCGAGATTTATTCAAATTGCAAAGGAGACGTGTAATCTAATCCTGATTATACATTTTGATTTCAGTTTTAAATTTTTAACTAATTTGATGATTTTTAATATGTTTGACATTAGATTATAGAATTGAAAAAAGCGTAGAAAACTATATATGATTTATGTTGATTTTTCAATACTTTTATCTTACTATTGAACTATTTATAAATTTTCTAATTGAATGCTAAAAAATAGATGATGTTTTGTCGCACATGAACTCAAGTAAACGATTTAAAATGAACATTTATATGCTGATTTGAAACATAGAATAGAATTTGGAATAAAGGGAAATAAAGAAATACATTTGAAAATTTGTATTTAACCAGAATTTATTTAATCATAATATAATTGTTAATTCGAATGTTATGACTCGTTATTTTTAGTGGCGAAACTGTTAAATTTGTAAGTAAATAACGGTTAAAAGCAATGTAATTGAAAGATGATTTATTAATACGGGATATTCACAGTAACGCTTAACATTATCCAGCGCGTTTTATAATATGAAGCTAAATAATATGGAATCTTGTGACTCAAGAGCGAAGTCGCTCGCCTTTCACCAAGGAGGTCCGGGTTCGATTCCCGGACAATGTCATGTGCTATTTGTAGAAGAACGAGTTTAGTTGCTTCGCAAGGGCTAGTCCAACCCCTGAGAAGTGTCCTAAACCCTACCCCTATCACCGGGAGCGGTAGCTCAGTGCATCAACTCATGCCACTGCAGCGCCTCTGACCGGAAGGTCCTAGGTTCGAGTCCTGACGGCGGCAGGATTTTCGACACTAGCTTTTCAGCTAGGTCGAATTCAGTCACAGTCTGGAGGAGAATTCTAGCGGCCGGCTGCTCTGATCGGTAGTTTTCCGTGGTTTCTCCGATCAACACCAGGCGAATGCCGGAGCAGTACCCTACCAACGGGCCACGGACCGCGCGCGATCTTTCCTTCCTCTTCCTTGTCCTATACTCTCCTTACACACACATATAACAATATGCACTATACTACCACATATTCCGGGAGACCGGTCGGGAGCTTAGAGCTTGTCCCGGCTGGGGCGGTGCCCCGCTGGTGGGAGAGTCCTGGTTAGGGGGAAACCCCACTAGCCGACGGTAGGTCGGCACCGGATCTAGTCATTCAGCGGGGGGAGATCACCGCCATCTCCCGAGAAAAAGCATGCACTACACTAACGGGACTAATGACCAAAGCAGTTGACGTGCCCGGAAACACGAAAACATCAATCAAACCTACCCCTATCCTAATTCCTTTCCCATTCTGACCGCTGGGTAGTGAGACAGGCGCGGACAGGGAGACCCTGGTGGTTCTCTTGACGACTAACGGACTACGTAATAAAGGATAAGGCACTATTAATAAAGCACTAATCAATTTATTTAATATATAAGCACTATAACTTAATAATTAAGCACTATTAAATTACTCCCCAAAACAATGACTTTAAAAAAGCAAGAGGATTACTCCTAAGCGCTCAGCGCCCAATTTTATGAGACGCGTTGCGTCATGTCGAAGGCGCAACAAAAAATGCACGAAAAAATGCGTCATGACGAAGACGCAAAAAAATCACAAATTTATTAATGTATCTTATTAGTTCAGCTTAATACAATGATTGTTCGCTTAATTAGTACTAAATTTCTTCTAAAAATACAGAAAAAAGTAAATCGTTTTTTGTATCAATCTGAAAATCCTCGAAATGAAATGTTTTTTAAAAATTTGTCTGCATTCAGCCCATACTGAATCCCGCCTCCGCCAACAGCACGGAACAGCTGATGGCAATTTCTCTGTAGCAGCACACTCTGTTGCCACAATTTGGAACTTCTTCCAATGCGAATTATACGATTCGTCCTAAACGTGCAAAACTTTCTCGATTTTACCTGTTACTGATATCGATACTGCTTTCGATTGCTTGAGCTCGATTGCGATCGACTGTGCACAAACACGTTCGTGTGTGTGTGTGTGTGTGTGTATTTTCATCGTGGCACAAACTATACTTGAGCTTTTTGTAACGTGGCACCTGAGGGTATCACCTTCACGATGGAATATGGCACGACTTTCTACGTCTTTCTCAGTCCTGCCGCAAGATGTGGCATGATCCTGACCCTATTAAGTAGTGCTGCAGATCAAGTGACTCTAGCGGCCTGACCGAGAAAAACGCGAAAAGCCGTGCCATATTCCATCTTGAAAATAATACCCTCAGCTGCCAAGTTACGAAATCCCAAGTATACTCTCTAATTCAAGGAGGTTATAATATATTATAACCTCTTTGCTCTAATCAGACTATCGATAAGTTTGTTTTTTGGACACGTTTTTGAAATGCTCTAGTGCTCTCAGCCACCTTCAGGCCAAATTTCAATACCCTTTAATGAATGTGGTGTCGTGCGTGCACTGGAGCCATCGCAACACAAATTGTGTTCAATTGCGTCGCGGATGGTCTGCGAATTTTCTCCCTAAACGAATTCGTTTTGCTGAAAGTGACTTGTGACACTGTTCAGTGTACGTCATTGTACGTTATGATACTGCGGTGACAGGTGTGTTAGTGAAGTGAAGTGCATTTTGCGTAAGATATTGCCCCTTATTGAGCATTTCTTCTGAATTCCTTTGAAATGTAGATGTTGCGAACCACTGATAAGTGGTTTCGTAATACCTGTAGAAACGATATCCGACGTTTTCGGGAACAAATGACTGCGAGACGGAACAGTATTTTCCCCCCCTCTTCTCTGAATCAGACAGAGCGGCTAATAAGAATTTTGGATCGTTGGAATGAAGGTTGTTAATTAATGGTTTACATATTCTACATTGGAATATAGATTTTTTGAAATTATACGCGTATTTTAGAATTAAGACCTTGGGAAATCTTGTTATCGTATTCGTCATTTTTCTTTGCAATAGAATAGTGAAAAGTCCGAGTTAGCAAGGTTATTCCATCATTGAAGATAATCTCGTGATTTGTAATTTTCTTTGGTTTTAAATATTGATTCGTATGTGTTAGTAGCAAGATTGAAAAAGAAAGAAAGAAAAGAAAAGTTCCTTCATTCAAGGTTGTTGATTTGTAATTTAGAACATGTAATAAATAGAACTGCTGCACGTTCACCTGTTTTTAAAGAGAGTTTATTGATTTATTTCTATTTTAAATAGACTTTCTACTTTGTTGTCCGCTTCTAAGTTTATTATTCCTTTTGGATAAAGTTCTCAATTCCCTGGAAGGAACAATAAAATTGGATTGTATTAAAATATCCTGTTTGGGGTTAAATTGGACAGTGTCATGTAGATCTGAGGGAAAGATCTAAGAAGTTTCAGAAATGGAGGTTGATATTTATTGTTAAATTTATGTACTTTTGAAATAGTTTAATAGATTGATAATGGTGACTACCTTTCGAGTTTCCAGTGAGTGCTCGTATGTGAAAAAACATAATAATTGAAGGTTTTAAGAGTGAACTGGAGAAATTATGCATTTATTTAAACGTCTCAGAATGAATTCCCAAGTTGTGGATGATCAGCAACCACAGCAGCCTTCTTTGTGCTGTGGATGATCATTTATTTCTGTTTTGACATTGGCAGCTCACTGCAGTTTACTTCTGTTTGTAATGTACTACAAATTTTAACAGCAATTCTGTAACTTCTGTGGACATTCATATTTTTCTAAACGTTGTATAGAACTCTCTCCTGCTTCCTTCAAATGCTCCATTCCAAAGTAGTGCAAGTTCTAGATACCATGTTTTAACCAAAGTAGACATGTTGATTATAGAGAGTCTCTTTACATAAGTGAGTTATGCAGTTGAACTAATTTTATTTCTTTTGTCCACAGATTTTGATGAAAGTTGAATTATCTGGATAATAATGAAATACATAATTGTGGAAGAACCTTTGTCCAAAGGTGTTACATGTGCCACCCTTGCAAACTCATTGAGAAAGCAATACTACTGTGAAAAATGTAACGGTGCATTTTCAAAACTGTATTACCTGAGGTTACACATGAAATCACATGCTTTTAGGTGTGCATTGTGTTCTCGGCGTTATTTTTACAAGTCATTACTAAGGAAACATATGCACTCAGAACATACAATTTCAATAGTGCAAGAAGAAGAAAAAACCTTTAAATGTGAAAAATGCTCCAACATATTTTTAACAGAACATGAATATAAATACCACCAATGGACAGATCATCTTTATAAATTTCCATGTATTAAGATCAATTGTAGAATGGCATTCAGGACAAAAGAAGAATATGATGATCACAAAAAAAAAATGCATCCTGATAAATTTCACTGCTCAAAGAAAGGTTGTCATAAGATATTCAAGACAAAAGAAGAATATAATAGTCACAAAAAACAATCTCATCGTGTTAAATTCGAGACAAAAGAAGAATATAATAGTCACAAAAAACAATCTCATCGTGTTAAATTTCAGTGCTCAAAGAATGACTATGTAACACAATCTCATTTGGTTACATTTCAAAAAGGGCCGGTTTTAATTAGCTCAAAAAATAAGACACAAAAAGAATATGATAAACACATTGCTTCAGAACATCTGAAGCAATGTAAGATTTGTGGCAAGAGAATGAGAGCTATGGAACGTCATATGCGGATTCACCTACCAAAAAGTTGCGTTTGTAAAATTTGTAATAAACATTTTCGCTATCTTGAAGATGTTCGGAAACACATGTTAATACATTTGAAAATCAAACAATTTAAATGTCAGCATTGTGGAAAGTCTTTTACCCAGAAAGGTAATCTAACCTCCCATGAGAGGATACATACTGGAATTAGACCTTTCAAGTGTAAAATGTGCACCTCAAGTTTCTATCGAAAAGATCATTTATCAAGCCATGAAAAGGGTGTTCATGGTGGAAAAGAAGCTAGGAAATTTTCTTGTGATAAATGTAAATTTAGTGCAGTGACTCAAACAAAACTAAATCACCATAAAAATCATCATCATCAGAAAATATTCAAATGTGAAAAATGCTCTGCAGTTTTAAGGGGTCAGAAATCATTAGATAGACATTCTAGAACACACAGTGAAGAGAAACCATTCCCTTGTTATTATTGTGTTCGGTCATACGCAACAAAATCTAATTATATTAAACATCTAAAGAAAAAGCATTCAGGAAAAAGTGTGGAAGCATTGGTGTGAATTTTTGTGACCAATGGAAATTTTAGTACAAATAAATTTATATTTTATATTGGTATAGACTTTTGAAGTTTAATGAAAATTTGTGTTAACTTATAGAAAGATACATGTAAGTTGTGAAACTCAATGTCCTGCATTTCCTCGAAAAATTCTGTAATTTTTATAGAGGTAGAAATAGGTGTGTTTGAAATTAATGAATATAAATTTTTCGAGTATATTTAAAAGCACTAGCATGTTGAGTGTGGCAGAGATCTGATACGAGATGCTACTGAATTTAGTTGAGAAATGAGAATGACGAATAAATCAATAAATTTTTTGAACATTTTTTCCAGAATGAATATGTTATTTAGCCAATGCACTTTTTTACTTTTATTCAGGATACTTCACTTCCCTTATTTACAGAGAAAAGGTATTGGTATCTCCTGAAAAGTTTCAATCTTTGTTTTAATATGCAAGTTTAAGATTATTTTATTATTAAAGATGGAAGATTCACCCGAGAAAGTTATTAATTTTAAGGTTCTTTTGAACTGTAATTAATTATTTGAAATGCTGAACACTTCAGGAAAAGGTCTTAATTTTGTTCCAAAGTAGGTAAAGATTTATGCAGAGATGAGGAGGTATTCCCAATTTTGTACCCAAATATTGAGATGTGTGGATGGGTAGATGTCAGATGTATGTGTCATGTACAACTTGGTCAGATTGGAAGCTTTAGACCTGAAACTTGGTATGTCATGAGTAGAGAACAAAACTTGTAATATAAAGAGCCAAATATGTACATACGCAAGTTCTAATTTTCTCAAAAATATATATGTTAGAACAAATTTAAAATGTATAAAATAAAAGTTCAATATGGTGTTCAAAATGTTTCTACAAAGTTTTGCCAAGCACAGAAAGATGGCTTCACACATCAATCACATCTTAATATGGATTCAGCCGCCAAAAGAAAGTTCTACCTGTACAGAAGTGATTGTACACAAGTTTTCCTCACACACAAGTTTTATTCTGAATAGAAACTACGTTTGTTGTATAGGTGCCAGTGCTCAAATAAATAGTATTACTGTGTAGCCAGACACGGATCTGGGAGGGGCATTAAAGAGAACATACTTCCTTGAGATCCAAAAATATGATAAGGCAATCTATAGGAAATAATTAGTTTTTGATCAAGTTACTCATGGGCATTATGAAACCTGAGCAAACATTTGATTAAAATTTACTTCACAAACTCTGGCTGCTCCTTAATTTTGAGAATGTAGTTTCCAAGAAACTGGGAAGTAAGTTTGACAATTCATGGCATGGGTCTCCAGTGGTCATTAGAGCGCAGTAGCATTACATTGCTTTATAAGAAAGATGATTTTTGTAATACATATTACAAATTTGCATCTAAAATGTTTGGTTTTGAAGTATAAATATATTAAGACAGAGTGGCCACTTTCTGGAAAAAGCAGGGAATTTGTAGAAAAATCATCAGGGATAAGTTTCGATATGTTATATAACAAAATATTATTCTTTTAAAAAGTAGTGACTACATTTTTTTTGTTGAAATTTTAAAAAACTTTCAACTGTATAACAGTGAAATCAGAGAGCTGACAAATAAGTATGAGGCTTGCTTCAATATTTTTTATAACAGTGTGAAATACTTTACAAATCTGATATTTAAAAAATAATAGAATGCATTGGAAAAGTCAGGGAAACTTCCAGGGAATGAGTGGCTACCCTGTAAAATGAAATATTAAATGCTGCACATCAAAATGCTATTTTAATTATTTAAGACATGTGGGATTTAAAAATAATAATAATAATGAAAAAAGGTTAGTTTTATATACCAAATATAAAGAGAAGAAATAGTTTCAGAATGCTATACATTCCACTAGTTTACGAACAATGATCTCCAGCAAGCAGAAATGACACCAAAGGAAGTCTAAAGTTTCCGACGATAAAATATAGTATAATTACAAAAGTGTACTATACAAATCACTTTCTTAAATGTATCTGCAAATTTAAATGTATTGAAAATGCTAGTAGATTTAAAGTATATTATCTATAAATTAAAGACACTGGATGATTGGTTCTGTTTAGAAAGGAATTTGATATCTCTACAATACCATACATTGTGATTTTTTGCTACAAACAATAGGTAAATTATACATTTCAATTATATTTTTCTGAAACATTTAACTTGTGTGTTCACAAAGATTAGTGTTTGTATTATTCAAGAATTTGTGAACCTCCATTTCATTACTTTTGAAGAAAAAGAAAGCCATTAAACCTTTTCTTTTGGATTTTCTATTTAGTGCATTAGTAATACTTCTTGGTTGTAATTTTTCTAGTTCTTTCTGTTGTGCAATGAAATACCAGGGGTTCAGCTAATATTAAGCTTAAAATGTTAATTAAATATCCAGTAATGCAAGAAAATGGATGTCCTTAGCTTGATTGGTAGTTCGTGTAAGAAGGCACAATTAAATTGAAATTGCCCGAATGAATAGCTGACTAAAAGTCGATAAATATGTTTAAACGGATGTCTCAGTCACAAGTCATCAAAGTAGATCACATATTTCTGTCATGGAAACAGACTGGGAATTTTCTCAACCTACATTCATATCCTTGTGTTTCTCAAGGAAAAGAGGGATGTTACACATAGTGTGGTTACCAGTTGTTAATCCAGGACGGGAGGTCTAGAGTTTTCGTTCTTGACCTTTTATTTGACAAAATTGATTTAAATATTCATGTTAGAATTATGTAAATATTAAAAAAATATATATTCCCACGTTACATATTTTTTTGCATTTAATGTATCTCCATCGATTACCAATAACTTCAGCAACTTTTACTTTCGACAATTGTAAGAAGAGAAAGCTTTGTAATCGTGCGCCGGATATCGGCGATTTTTCAAACTGATATTGCTGGGCCTCGGCATAGAGTAAAGAATTAAACCTCTTTTGTCTATGATCCCGGTAACCAAATATATCTGTATAAATCTTTCTCTAATATGTGTTCTCAGCATCCATGTTTTGGGGGTCTTTGATACCGAAAAATTGTTTGACGGCAAAACGTCGATGGGCACCTACTACTCGCGCAACTTTTCTTGAACGATGGATTGAAGAAATGCGAGAGGAGTGGGGGTATTAGTCACAAAGTCGGCCACTAGAGTATTTACAGTATTGCTAACCTCTGGGAAATCAAAGTCAACCTGCTACGTGTGCGACCAGATCATCGCTCTGGGCAGGCAACAGCAGCGACACTAGATAGGAGTTTTAGGTGCCTCCCTTGAAGGTCCTGGACCTGCCTCAGCCATTTCTTTCTAGATAATGGTAATAAAGCTGAATAGGAGTTCTCGACTGTGAAACAACTACCTTTGACTAGGTTCTGTTTTGCGCCAACGAAGTTTTAATGTGTGGAATGTTGTCATCATTGCTCGCTGCGAGCTTTTGCTTTCAACTGTTCATTGCGCAAGGGAGAGGGAAGCAAGGTCATCGTTCAAGAAAAGTTGCACGAGTAGTACCTCTAGCCCTTGAACCGTTCAGCCGATTTTCTCCAATATTGATGTCCCCAAATGGTCTGCCTAATATCCCGGCCCCATGAATTTGAAACCGATATTTTAATTTTGGGAGGTACTTTGTATGACGCTCCTGGGACATTTTCCAAGTAAAAAAAAAAACAACCTTAAATATAGTATTTCAATACTACAAAATTGAAGATAGAAATGTTTTTGTCTTAAACAAAATGTTTTAAAAAAATTGTTCTTTGAAAAAGGTCATTGCAATATGTTTTTAAAACATGTACTTTTTGTGCTTAAATTTATGCATTTATAAAACAATTATTTTCTCAAAATCGCTCTAAATGTTTTCTTAATTTTTTCATAGATAAAACAAGAAACGCTTAAGGGAATGGCGCAATTCTCATTTTTTTAACTCCGCAAATTTTTGAAAATTCCAAAATCTTAACATTTGGAAACTACAAAATAGGAGATAGACTTTTGTCTTAAACAAAATCTGTTCTAAAAACCAACTCATTAAAAAGGTTCAGTACATTTAAAAAATACATACACTAGAAATAGTCATATATTTATAATATAATTTAATAATTTTCCCGAGTTACCGGAACGCCGTTCCGTCGCGGCCCACCAGAAATCAAGCCAAGTGTGTGTGTGTGTGTGTGTGTGTGTGTGTGTGTGTGTCTTTCTCTCTCTCTCTCTCTCTCTCTCTCTCTCTTCTATATATATATATATATATATATATATATATATATATATATAATCTTCTTTCTCTAATTATATATATATATATATATATATATATATATATATATATAATTATTTTTTGTGGGTGTGTTCGTTATTGTCAGGACAAGGTTTACATAAATTAAAATTTTTAAAAAATCGAACAGAAATTTTAAAAAAATATCATAGTACGAAAAGTGAGCGAGTGAATGAGACAGAAGATTGAGAGATCTTCAATATATTAACAAACCATTTACAGATTGACGTTCAGTTGTTCAGCCTGCAGTTGATAACTTCAAAAATATGGACAGTATAGATAGATTGACATTCATTCATATACAATTACCGTTTCTTTGGCAAACGCAAAACGGTATTTCGTGTGTTTTAATGTGTTTAGAAGCTTATCGTCGTGTTATTTATTGTTATTGATAAGAAAATGCTACTAGTGAGGCGTCAAAATGTCGGTTGGCGTACGCGTAATGCAAGTCGAGTTCACAATTTTTGAGTAATGAAACTGAAGAAGAACTTAGGCAGCGTTTGGAGGCAAACAGAATGCAAATTTCCCAGGCAAGAGATCTACCACGACTCCGGAAGAACCCATACCATCGAATTCAAGCGAAAGGCAACAAAACAGACGATCAAACTTATCAATTAACTATGAACGTTTGGCGTTTAGATATGATACAACAGTCGGTTACGCCGGCGATAAATCGGTCGATTGTGGAACAATGAACACTATTTGCATGGTGGAAATACATGGGTGAGTTCCTTCGAAGCACCGATTTTTGCTCGTTCTCACACCACCAGTTTGCGTCACCAACGACGTGACCACAGAACGGGTACTTCGTTTGAAAAGCCAGTCTAGTATACTCTCTGAGCCAGTCCAGACGCTGGCCGCCCTGTTGCATGGAGATCGAGTAGTGTCACAGTCACAGAAATGCTGCCAATTATTTCTTCAGTTCGCCGTTGATACGTATGTCAAAATTGAAACAGCACGTCTGAAATATATGCGTTTAAATCAGAAAAAATTACGTCCAGAAGAATACATTCATTTGCGCGAAGCCATGAACACATATGGAAATGGAAATAATGTCGGTCGATTTACTATTTTAATAGCAACGTATGTGGGAAGCCCAAAGCACGTCACGAATACGCGCAAGATGCTATGACCTACGTGCACCAATACGGTCGACCTGATTTATTTATTAATTTCACGTGCAGCCCAAAATTGATCGAAATCACTAATACATTATTACCCGGTCAATCACCCACCAATCGTCACGACATGACAGCAAAAGTGTTCAAGCAGAAACTCAAAGCGCTCATGAACTGCGCCCGGCGCTCATGAACTGTTAACGCATTATTGACCATCAGATTCGGGTGCAAACGGTTAAACAAATGCTGCCATAACTTCCAGTTCCCTAAAGAAGTTTTGAAAGAAATAAGATCAAAAGAGAAATACGCTAAAGAAATTGAACACGAAAATGACGGTGAGATCGTGATCCAAATTGTCGTAAATTTAAACGAAGATAAGTAAGTAGGAAAATATATAATTTTTTTATTTTAATATGTTAAAAACAACAATATCAGATTTTAATATTACTTGCGTGTAGTTTAAATATACCTTAATTATTGTTAGAATAAAATTTGTGATATGTAATGTGCATTATATAAATAAAATTTTTATTGAAAATTATTCTGTAGCAAATTTTCTATACGTATATTATATAATAATAAATGGAAAACCGGAAAATATAATTTGAATTTAGGGGATTTTTAGCGGGAAATCGAGTGACACCTAGCGGGCACATAGCTTAGGCATCTGGCAACGCTAAGCGGGAGAACAAGAACGTTGCAAGTCAAAAAGACGTATGTCGAAGTCAACAACAGCTGGATTGTTCTACTGCTTTACTAAACCTTTTACAAAACATTTAAAGCGCATTGCAATGTTGAGTACTGCAATCCGGTCAAGTCGATTAAATATGTTTGCAAGTACGCCATGAAAGGTAACGACATGGCTTTATTTGGTATTTCAGCTGCAAATAATAACGAAGTTTCACAATATCAAATGGGAAGATACGTTAGTAGCAATGAGGCGGTTTGGAGAATCCGTTCATTTTCTACACATGAAAGTCATACCACAGTTTTCCATTTAGCTGTTCACTTGGAGAATTGACAACGAGTTTATTTCGTGGCAGAAATCGCAGCGCAAAGAGCTGAACGACCACCAGCGACAACACTAACAAGCTTCTTCGAGACATGCGCAACCGATCCATTTGCAATACCCTTACTGTACTCGGAAATGCCAAAATATTTTACATGGAATGCGTCATATAATCAATTCCAACGTCGGAAACAAGGACAGCCTGTACTGGGATACGTGAATGTATATTCAATCGATGCATTGGGGCGCATTTACATAGTTGGCCTAAGCAATGACGAGGGTTTTTACTTGCGTTTGATATTAGTTAAAGTTCGTGGACCAAATTCGAATTTCTACGAATAATCAACGGTGAATTGAGCGTTATATATCGAGAAGCCTGTGAACGTTTACATTTTCGAGAGGATGACATTCATTGGGATCACACACTCGCTGATGCTGTTATATCGTCTACTTCGCATCAAATTCGATCATTTTTTGCCATCATAATTTCAACAAGCTTTCCATCGAACTCACACAATTTGTGGAACAAATACTAAGACAATATGGCCGAAAACAATTTGCATCGAGTACGTTCAACAACGGTATATCCGGAACTTGAAATTTGCGCGGGGATACACAATGAGATATTGATATCTTTAGAGGATTTGTGCGTGATGATGTCCAACAAGATGTTGCACGAATTAGATATGCCTGCGCCTAAACGCCCAATGCATGATGCATTCAATCGCGAATTTGAACTAGAATGGCAATACGATGGAAATGCTATGAATCAAACCGTACAAAGTACAAAGTCCCACTTTTAAATCAGCGGCAAAAAACAGCATACGATACGATAATGAAAACAGTAAATGTCGGCAATGAGGGAATATTTTCCTCGAGGCACCCGGCGGAATTAGTAAACCATTCTTTGATTTCATTCATTTTATATACAATTCGGGTACAAAATAAAATAGCACTGACATTAGCATAATTTGGGACTGATGCTACATTGGTGAACGAAACGCTCTTTCTGCATTCAAACTAGCACTGAATTTGCAAATAATAGATGAACCGGCGTGTAATATAACCAAAACATCAGGAATGGCGAAAGTGCTACAAAATTGTAAATTAATAATTTGGGATGAGTGTAGGATAGCGCACAGACGACCATTAGAGGCATTCGATCGAACATTAAGAGATTTGTGTAGCAATCAGAACTTTTTCGGAGGTGCGATCATTCTACTGACAGGAAATTTTCGCGAAACGCTGCCAGTCATACCCAGATCAACAGCTGCTGATGAAATAAATGCTTGCTTAAAGACATCAAATTTATGGAGATACGTGAAAAATCTCAAGTAAACAACGAATATGCGAGTGGCATTACAAAATTTCATATTGGCGGTATTGTTTTTAAATTGCAATGGGAAAATTCCTGTTGACACTTCTGCTGGCCTCATTTCGTTTTCACCAATTTTTTGTCAATTCACAACGTCAATGGAAGAATTAATATCGAAAGTGTTCACAAATATTGGTGGGAATTATAAAATCCATGCTTGGTTGAGCAAATGAACCATTTTAGTGGCGAAAAATAAGGTTCATTTAAATATATATAAAAATTCAGAATCAAATTAATGGACAAATACATGCATTTAAGTCTATCTATTCCATTACCAATCCAAATGAACTAGTCAATTATCCAACTGAATTCCTAAATTCATTGGATTCGCCAGGATTACCGCCACACAATTTACAGCTCAAGGTTGGCTCTGCGATAATTATTTTACGCAATTTGAATCAGCCAAAATTGTGCAATGAAACAAGACTCATTGTTAAGAAAAGTATGAAAAAATTGATTGAAGCTACTATAATCATAGGAAAGTTCAAAGGTGAGGATGTGCTTATTCCAAGAATACCACTAATGCCAACTGACTTTCCTTCTGAATTTAAACGTCTCCAGTTTCCAGTGCGTCTTGCATTCGCAATGACAATTAATAAATCCGAAAGTCAATCGTTAGAAGTGTGATTTTCGCATGATCAGTTGTACGTTGTGTGCTCGAGAGTCGGCAAACCATTGGCACTTTTTGTTTTCTCCCCGGAAGGAAAAACGAAAAATATTGTACATTACAATAGTTATGGTCCAATTATTTCATTGTAATTTTATTTCATTAAATTACCATATGGGTCGACTGACTTGATCGTATGTATCGACTGGGTCAATGACCCCATCTCGATCAAGTTTTTCGTCCAGTTTCCCAGATCCTTTGAGCAACTGCAGAGATGGGGCCTTGTTTTGCTTCTGGACATGAATGTAACTTCATTACCTGTGCACGTCTTCTAGAATTCAGTGAGAAATATAGTTATTCAAATTATCGTTCTCCATGTCGCGGTTGGAAGTATAATTCCTTGATGAATGACATGATGAGGGATAAGAGCCCAAATTTACGGCTAATTTATCTTTAAAAATACATTTTATTACATCGGAGCGAATACTTTGTTAACAATCCTGGCAAAACGATCATTTGCTTTCTGTACTCAAAATTCAAGTTGTATGTGGCTTAAGGTAGGGATCATAGAATTTTGAAAACGTGCATAGAATTCACTTCTCCCCACAGCACATCACACAGTTTTTAACTGTTTTTGACGTAAAATAAATAAATAAATCGTATTGTACGAAACGGAACATTTTGTCTCGTTTTGTCAGTAAGAACATAACGTGTAACATTTTTAGTATTTTTTAATTTGACGGGTTAATCACTTACGACACATCAAACGTGTCAATATATGGAGTTATTGATAATCCGACTGATTTGGACTTACAAATGTTTTATATATATTATAACACGCCCACCTACTACCTTCCAGCCGGTGGCGATGGTGAAGCGAGCTTTGAATTCTCAGGAAGCAGTATCTTTCGGGTATGAGAAAGGTCTGAACCCTTGACACAATGAATTATGTAAAATTCTGGTAAAATGAGCATATATTCAGTAAAAAAATTACACAGTGGCACAAATATACAATAAAGTATGCACTTTGCGTAGATGGTCACTGCAAAGAAAACAGAAACAAAAAGAACAGTAAGAACACAACCACAAAATAATGTATAGGCGTCACCTTGACTGCCTGATTACTTCAATAAGCACTATTCACAATACTTTTGCTTTTACCTCCTTCTCAATTATTTCGTGTACCTCATTTAACTTTTGTTAATCTTAAGTTTTCTCCGTGCACGGCCCTTTAAGTGATTCTCTACAATTATTCTATTATAGACTTCACAGAGGTCAGCCTTGAGCTGCGCATTTATTACAATGCTGTAAACTCTAACACAAGAATAAACGTGACACACACGTTACTAAACGTACCCTTTACAAAAATTATAGCAACTGATTATCCCTGACATCATACAATGGAAACAATGACTTTCAAATAAGATTACTTTTACATTACATGAAAAATTATAATTTACTTTAGAAAAGTTGTACAAGGTATGGCATTCAAACGAATTTACTGGTGCGTACAGCGAATGAAATTTAAACTGCCGCTCATACGTTCGAAATATTTTTCCCAGTAATTATTTGGAACTTTCACCTATTTTAGGACGCTACGCCTGGTGTTTAAAGCTACACAGTTTCCCAACAAATTGCCGCATAGAAGTTGCCAGTTCTTTACCTCGACACCTCCTTCCCGCTCGCCGTCAGTTAACCTTGGGGTGTTCGGTCGCTCGCAGTCCTCGCCACGTCACTTGACTGGTTCTATGTCCCGCGGTTACACCACTTCCTTTACTCGATCTCCAGGATGCCGCCACACGTCCAAATTCCAAACCTTTCTCTCGATCTCGGGCTCGTACCATCCACGTATGTGGTCCAAGTCCTTCTCGCCTACGCTTGAGTCTTCACTGGAGTCGTCCTTCTGCCGCCTGCCGCGTACCCGTTGCTCGCGCTACCAGTTTTAAATAACTAACGTGCTTGAATAGACTACTTCTAGCACTCGGCCGACATACCACACTTTGAGCGTGCGTGGTCGTGGCGTACAAAATTAAATACTGGATTTCGTTTAGAGTCCTTCTGCGCGAATTTACTTCGATTATGAAACTATTTCAGGTTCAAGCGATCACATCGCTTGCTTTCTCGCGTGATGTTAGTGCTAATAATGTACATGCACTTTGCTTCTGAATTCTATCACTTATTACCGCGTTTCTTAAATCAGCTTTACTTAAGCAAGTAAAATTATACTCCTGCACTAACCAATTGCTATCGCTGAAGAATTTACTTGAGTCGCCGTCGCTGTCGAAGTTGTAAAAGAGCTCTTCCGAAGTGCGTCGCGGTATTTATGCGTCTCCGCCTGGGGAAAAATTTTTGGAGGGGTGAATTTTCTCCTCCTTCGCGCCCTCTCAAGAAAATATTATCCGCTAACTTTGGACATCGGAATGCGAAAATCGGCGGGTAGATGTCGCCTTCTCGGACCATCGCTCCGCCGCGTACCCTATTTCTGTTTTCTGGTCTTTTCTTGTGGCTTATGGTGGCGTTACGGGTTCGTATAATCCCGTGACGTCATGGTGGCGTTACGGGTTCGTATAATCCCGTGACGTCACTATAACATTTGTAAGTGGCCCCGAACTCATTATGTTCAGAAAGTGTTAAGAGCGCGTTGGGTGGTCGTAATCGTCAGGAAGGACGCATGGATTCAGTCTCTAGAAAAATTTCGTAGCGAGCACACGTAAGCGGGTGGCGAGGTGCGATCGGGTTTTCAACATAGGCTGGGTATTATGTAGATGTAGTAAGCCGTTTAAATTTGGAATTGGTCTTGTGTAAATTGTGATATTAAATTGTAATTTGGAATTTTTATTAATACAATGGTTGGAAGTTGGAATTAAACACCCTCCATGTTTTGAGGAGATAAGGGTAGTTCCGTAGATGTAAGAATTACCAATAGGTAGATGAATATAGTCAGTCGCGAGTAGGTGTTTCATACGAAACACAGGGAAAGTCGCGACCGCGTGTTAAAATTGTGGGAATATTAAGACCGATTATAACAATCGTTGACATTCTAGAATATTTATTAAATTTAGGTAAGTACGCAAGAATTGGCACACCAAGGACAATATTCTGCTCGTCAGCCGAGAAGCCATCGATCATTAAAGTAATTCATATAAAATTTACAGAACTGTAAGGTATAGATGATAAGAATAAATGTTAAATTTTGATTGTTGAAAAAGGCTGATAATTTATAGTAGTTGCCATCAATCTAATAATTGATTCCAATCAGCAGAACTTCCAGGAATCTTGTTCTGTATAGAATCTTACGTCCACATGCAAAGATAAGGAGGTATGTTGTGTCGAACCCATGGTTGAGTTGAAAAATTTAAAAAAATTATAGAAGTTTCAGCCCACCAACTACGGGACACGAGAAAAATCTTCGGAAGACAAGAATGGATTCAAAGGTTACGAAAAATAATTAATTTAATTTAATTATAATTTACTATTGAAAATCCCAATATTAATTCGAATTTTCATTCAATTGTATTCTCAATGTATTGATGTATTTTCTTTAAGCAATCCACAAACCTAATTCAAATGATACAAATTGGTTAAAATTAAAAAATAAATTATTAATTTTTTAATTTACCATAATTTTGTACGAACTTTTTTTAGGATAATTTTATATTACAACCGTACGGTGCATTGGGCAAAATGCAGCGATGTGTTTGAGAAGTTCATTGTTGAACGGCGACATGGTGGGAGAGATAAGATAAGGTGGTTATATTACATAAGGTTACACTGTTGTTTTTTTTTCTAACGAAAAGGGTAGTATCTCCAAGATGAAATATGGCACGGCTTTTCGCGTCTTTCTTGGTCGTGCCTCTACAGTCGCTTGATCTGCAGCACTGCTCGCTAAGGTGGCGATCATGCGACAGGACGGAGAAAGATGCAAAAAGTCTGGCCTGGCTATTCAAAGGAAACGCCCGTGCTGTGGTCACGCTGTTCGGACGCTATCAGGAGCTGCGCAGAATGAGCAAAAGTCGGTTCGCCGGAGTAGCTCACAGTCCTATGTCACTAGATAGGCCGGTAGAAGTCGTTATTTGAATTTCAGCCCGACGCCATATGCAACTGTATTTTCACCAACGCGTTCTGACGGTGAATCTGTAAACTACTCATTTTGAGAGTTTGGCGCGACTGAGGTGATTGATTCAAAGGCGTTTGATGAGCTTGCATCTGCCCTGGCGAGCGTTTGCTGTGTGCAATAAATTCAGAGAGTATATCTGTGTGCTGCTGTTGCTAGCGACAGGTGATTTCGAGTCTGGGAAGATAATAATAATAATAATAATAATAATAAATAATAATAATAATAATAATAATAATAATAATAATAATAATAATAATAATAATATATTTGTCACATAAATACAGCATAAGCCATGTATGACAAGTCAGGACATTATATGATCATACAATGTACAATGCAAATATTAAATACAATACAGGTATAAAATTGAATTCTGTTTTCTGCTAAATACAAATTAATTTTGGGGGCTTCAAGTCATGCAGCAGAATATGCAACAAAAAAAATTATTTTTATTAGTTTATATTGATGTTGATATGTGTTTATGGTGTAGGTATTCCTTTGTACTGTAGAATGTATGGTTTAACAGGAAAGCTTTCAATTTATTTTTGAATGTGTGTATTGAGTTTAAGCTTTTAAATTCACAACATCAGTATTTAGATAACAGAATCCTTGTTTTCCATAAGCGTCTTCTTTGTGAAGATTAATATTTCAAATATGTATATGCATGGGAGTGGTAGGATTTGTAATTTCTTGAAAAGTGGTTTGCAGGACTCATGTTTGTGAGTGTTTGTCATTGTTCTCAGTATTCTTTTTTGGATGATAAAAGTGTGAATACTTTCTGGGGTTTCCCCAGAATATGATTCCGTATTTTAGATGCAGTGTATCCAAATTTGAATTTGACTTAAGGATGTAGATGGCATAGCATGACTTGGTAAGCTTGTTGTTTAGATCTGTGATGTGGGAGTTCCATTTTAAATTGTCTTGAATTGTCAATCCAAGGAAAGTTGTTTTTTGGGCTATTTTTACAGGCATGTGTTTTTCATCAATTGTGTTAGAGGCTTTTCTTTAGAGAGTGGATTCGAAAGTTTGGGGAGACAGTTTTCTGGTGTTTATGATGAGTTTGTTTTCCTGGAACCATTTTATTAGTGCTTCTAGAACTGTTTGTGCTTCTTTCTGTAGAGTTTGTTGGGTATTTGCTTTAATGATAATGTTAGTGTCATCTGCAAATAGGACCTTTTTGCTCTTTTGTAGAGTCAAGGGCATGTCGTTGATGTACAAGAGAAATAGCATAGGGCCCAGGATTGATCCTTGTGGGACTCCATAATTTATCATTCTAGGTTGGGAAAATGGCTTGAAATCATTTTATCTCTTACATGCTTGATTGTGACTACTTGACAACGATTTGAAAGGTAAGATTTTACCCATTGATGTGCAATGCCTCTAATTCCCAAAGTTTCAAGTTTGAATAACAGTATGTCATGATCAATAATGTCAAATGCTTTTGATAAATCTAGAAATAAACCGATGGGAATTTCTTTCTGATCTAGAGCAAGAAGTATGTTATTTAGAAAGGTGAAGATAGCAGTGTCTGTTGATCTACCATTTCTGAATCCATGTTGAGCCTCTGTCAATATGTTATTTGAATTGAGGAAATGTTTGAGTCTATCATTAAAAAGTTTTTAATTTTATGACTGTCATTGGTCTGTAATTCATGAGATCGTGGTGTTGCCTTTTTTGAATAGTGGCTTAACTTTTGCTTTTTGAGAATTTCTGGGAAGCTACCTGTCATTAAGGAGTGATTACAAATGTGTGTGAGTGGTTCTAGTATATATGTTGCTGAATGTTTAATGAGTATGTCAGGATATTATCCAGTCCTGTAGAGAATTTGTTTTTCATTTTATTTATGATTTTCTGTATTTCTGCAGGTGATGTTTCAGAGATATATATGGACTTTGCATTTGGTGATGTGGGTATATTCGACTGCATATTTATATTATTTACAGAATTGCAGTGTATTAACTTTTCTCCAATTTCTGAGAAATGTCTATTGAAAGTGTTTGCTACTTGCTGTGGGTTGCAGAACATTGTTCTTGTAGTTAAGTTCAATGTTTTTGGTGTTTCTGTTTTCTGTTTTTAGAGTATTTTTACAATGTTCACATTGCTTTTGTTTTGTTTCGTGCTTTGGCAATGTGTCGATCATTCATTAACAGTTTGGCCTGTTTAATTACTTTCTTTAAGATACTTTTGTATGTTTTGTAATAAGCAATGAAATCGGAACTACATTCGTGATGAAGGATGGTTTCATGCATGTTTCGTTTCCTTTCACATGATGTTTTGATTCCTTTAGTTATCCATGATTTGTGGTTTTTGCTTGTTATTTTCTTCAGTGTTTGTGGGAAAACAGTGTTGAAATAACTTTGGAATATGTTTATGAATAAGTTGAATTTGGTATTTGTGTCTGTTGCTTTGTACACCTCCTCCCAGTTTTCTTTTCAAGGTTTTCCTGAGAGAAGTTTCGAGTTTCTCTATAAAGTGTTTCCTTAATAACTTTAGTGTCCAATTCGAGTTTGAGAATTTGTGCTGTGTGGTCACTAAAGCCTGTGTTATATGTAACAACTGAATAGCTGCAATCATTTGTGTCTATTATTATTTGATCAATGGCAGTACTGCTTTTTTTAGATATTCTGGTGGGTTGATTTATAATAGTTTATAATTTCTGTGTCTTTTAAGTTTAACAGGAACAATTTCAAGATTTTTTAGGAAAACATTTGTGTTTCAGTGGGGCTGTGGTACATACATAAAATCCATATTCTTTGATTTGGTAAATCTATGATAGATATTTCAAAGTCTTTATCTTTTAAGAGATAGGAGTATTCCGTGATTGATACATAATGAATGTTATTTTTAAGAAATATGCAAGTACCGCCGTAAGCGTGATGTGATTTGCCTATTTGCCTACATGAGCCACTAGCTAGGGTGAAACCTGGAATGTGTGTGCTGTCTAGTTGTTCTTGAGTTAACCAATGTTCACTAAAGCATGATATCTGCGTTTTTGTAATGTCGAAATCTACGAGAAGATGCTAGGTGCCTAATTGCACCAATTCGAAACCCAAATTAGCCGTTACAACGCGGCTATTTGGATTTCCGAAAAACGTTAAAAAGTGAGTAACATTTTTCGTATCTTACGTTTCTATGCATGTAGTTTGTTGATTAACACTGATTTTTTATTATTATTTTGTTGAATTGTGTCAGTAAAATAAATATATTTATGATTTAGATGCAGAGAATGGTTAAAAGCAATTGGGGACCCAGCTCTTGCCAAATGTTCTTCAAAGAGATTGACAACAAGAAGATTTGTTTGTAAAGAACATTTTGTGGAACAGCATTTATCTGCGAATTATAGGACGTATTCCAATAAAATTTTCGGAACCGCGAAATCCCCTTTGCGAGGAAGCCTTGCGCGATTTCGATGCAAGCGTTCCAGTTGAAAGAAGTAAGTTCATTTTCTTCAATATGTATTTAGGCGTTTCAGTATTGTTCGTAAAGTGATTCTCTAATGTATACTTTCGGTTTCAGATGTCCAGATTCGAAATCCAGAAATTTCAGTGCGTGTTACTCTCGGTGAGACTTCTTTTCAATAGAAATAAGTATAATTTATTTGTTCAGACAACAATTTGTGGGCAATATGCATTGCCATAAAATAGTAAAATAATGTGAATAAAGTGTTTCTCATCAGCAGATTTTGCTTTTCAGAGCCTTGTGTAGAAGTGGCGCAGAGTGCTCTGAGTCCAAGCTACACTGTAGATGGTAAATTTCTGCTTCATTGTAAAATTCTTGTAGAATAATGCTATTGAAAGCTTAGGGTAATAAGTTATCATGTGCAATCATGTTTGGTTACAGAAACTAATGCCAGTGAATGGTACACTGCAGGAAGTGTTTATTTATTTATTTATTTTACGTAAAAAAAAAACAGTTAAAAACTGTGTATGATGTGCTATGGAGAAAAGTGAATTGTGTGCACATTTTCAAAATTCTGTGATCCCTACACTAAGTCATATACTACTTAAATTTTGAATTTTGAAAGGGAGAAAAAAACAACAAAAACTCCCATGTAGTAAAATGTATTTTCAAGGATAAAGAAGCAATAAATTTTGAATTTTGAAAGGGAGAAAACAAAAAAACTTCCATGTAATAAAATTAAGTGTGCCTGGTACGTCTGCTGGCAGTGTTCATGGTAAGTGTGTGCCTTGAACATGCATTCAAATAATTCAAATGTAAATTGTAGAATTTTTTTAATGTTCACATTCATTTGCAGATCCCTTGATTGTACCAATTGAGGTGGCCCCCACAATAGCAATGGGTGTATTTGGTAAGACTTTTTAATAGTTTTTTTCTTTTCTATTTCCATTTGTAGTTTGTATGATCCTGTTGACAATAGAACTTCAAACAGGACAGATTTGTTTGAGATTGCAAATGTGCATACAATTTGGTTCTTGTGGTATTAATTTTAATTACACAATAGTTCAATGGGAGTCTTTCTTACCAGCAGTTTTTAATTTTCAGATCCTTGTACACAGGCAGCAAATCGAATTGAAAATGGTAAGTTTCTTGTATGTGAGTGAAATACAAATACACACATGCTATTGAAAGCATATGTATTGATAATAATTTGTTGTTGATTAATACAGGTTCTTCTGCAGTTCAGTATGCTGCCACATCGACTGCAGCAGATGCATATGCTAGCCTTGTTCAAGGTAAGTGTGTGCTATAATCTTTAAGGAACTCAATTATCACTTCTTGCATATTTTCAAGGTGGGAAAAAATTCACATTTGTCTCCATTTTCAGATCTTTTTCACCCATGTGAGGCGTCACCTCAATTTTTTATGGATGTTTCTCATGGTAAGTTTTTTCTTTGTAAACACAGTTATTAGTACCAATTGAGAGTAAATTATAGTAAATAGAAAACCATGTTTTTGTGATTGGTGATTACAGATCTTTGTACCCCAGAACAGGTGCATGAAGCCATTCTGGAAGATAAATCTGTGATTTTTGTGCATGGTAAGTGCAAGATATGCCTGCGTTTTCTACTTGTGTAATTTTAGATGGTAAATTAGAAGAAACCTTTTTATTTTTCATACAGATTTATTATCAGAATATTCCTATGAGAACATAGTATCTTTCTTAACGGCATTTTTTGCATTTCAGATCCTCATCCAGTGATGGCTTCTGAAGCAAGCACAATTGACCCTTCATTTCACACAGTAAATGGTAAGGGTCTCTCTCTGTTTCTGTCCGTCTGTTTCTCTCTCTCTCTCTCTCTCTCTCTCTCTCTTTGTCTTTCTTGCTCTTCCTTATCCAGGGTTAAATGTATGGAGAAGTTTGCAAGAAAATAGTGACAGCAAATTGAGAATGCTATTCAAGAACAATTCAAGAATATGAAGTAAAAGCACTTCTGTTTTTGTATTAGACCTTCAGATGATTCTAACATGACCATGAAATTTATTTTATGGTTTACTAGTTCATCACTATGTATATATCTGATGTCATATAGGCAAAGGATGATTGCAATGCATCTTCTCACTTTTACATAAGAAAACTTATAAAAAATTTAAAATTATCATTTGATTCAGCAATGAACTAGTAAAGCATAAAGTTTTGCATGCATTATAGGCATTACTAGATGTTTTTGCTCCTCAGGTAACTTTAAACCCCTTGAGCCAGAGGCCCTTGGGTTTGAAAGTCGCCCTCAGGGCAAAACCATGTACTTAACGTTCTAGATATACAAATAACTATTAGAGAGAAGTGTTCTCTTATAACTGCTAATAATACTGTTAATCAAAGCTGTTGACAATATTACACCAAATTATTAGTACCCATGTCATTCATTTCTTCTCAACAAGCTCTTGTAATGTACTGTGATGATGATTACTATTATCCGTAATAGACTACATGCCATTAATAGATGAATTGAAACCTTTGACTTTTGTTGTATGCTATATGAAATAAGTAATTGACATATTTTGTATGTTTTGCAGATCCTGCAGTCCCTTTGGACACACATGTGTTGACAAAGAGCGACTGTCCATTTTTACTGCACTCTCATGTTGGTAAAAAAAGGGATGTCTCCCCAGGATACGAAAGTTGCAGTAAAAAGAGGCACATGAGGATCTCAGAAAAAAAGACTATGTTCTAGATATACAAATAACTATTAGAGAGAAGTGTTCTCTTATAACTGCTAATAATACTGTTAATCAAAGCTGTTGACAATATTACACCAAATTATTAGTACCCATGTCATTCATTTCTTCTCAACAAGCTCTTGTAATATACTGTGATGATGATTACTATTATCCGTAATAGACTGCATGCCATTAATAGATGAATTGAAACCTTTATGACTTTTGTTGTATGCTATATGAAATAAGTAATTGACATATTTTGTATGTTTTGCAGATCCTGCAGTCCCTTTGGACACACATGTGTTGACAAAGAGCGACTGTCCATTTTTACTGCACTCTCATGTTGGTAAAAAAAGGGATGTCTCTCCAGGATACGAGAGTTGCAGTAAAAAGAGGCACATGGGGATCTCAGAAAAAAAGACTGCTCATGTGACTTGTAAGAACACAGTTCTGTGCATAATTAATATTTTTATCTTAAGTTACTCTAAATAAGTTTTTAATTTGGCAACTCTTTTGCCGGTGCTTCTGTGAGGACCACAAGAAGGAGTGCGCTTGCTAAACTTGGCCACCTAAAAGTGATAATCACTCCTCCAATGGCTTCCCTTTTGGATGACAGAGCCCAACTTTTAAAGAAAATAAGGAAGTTACAGCAGTCAAAAGACCATTTGGAAGCTCTTGTTCGAACCTGGAATTTAGATTCCATTTTGGAAGGAGTTGTTTCCCCTGCTTTGCGGTCTTTTGTCCGCGGACATCTGCGGAATGCCCAGAGGGTAGGTACTGCAAGGCGTTGGGAACAACATGAAAAGGTACTCGCTCTGTCTGTTTTCAAACGGAGTCCTCGTGCTTATAGGCTACTCTGTAGATTTCTTTGCTTACCTTCAGTTAGGACATTGTTGAGAGTTCTTGAAAATGTGTCTTGCCTCATTCTCTTGCCAGATGCCACCTATCACCACCCAAAATTAATTTTTTGAAGTTTTCTTAATTTTTCATGCTAGTGGTGTTCACTGACATAAAAAAAACACTGTTTTGGAACTACATGACCCCAAAACCACATGACCCCCAAACGTTATGTGGAAATCTCGAAATTGATTTTCCGCAGCATTACTTAACTTTCTCTATATTACATGTATTACTCCGTATATACGTACATATATGAGAAAGTAAATATGTTTGATATCCCAAATTGGGGACCATATCAGTTAATGGATTCACACTGCTTTTTTCTGGCTATGCACATATTTGGTCCACTCAAATTTGCTTTATTTTATTATTAGAGATATCATGAGATTGGTATTGCAGACACACGGGTATGAAATGTGTGAAAAGTTATTGCAGATAATCTGTATATTTTGCAGTTAAAAACCATGGTACAGATTCATATGAATGAAAACAATGTTGATCTAATATTTTTAATGTTAAAATTATACCCCAATAAGGTCGATTAACATGGAAAGAAGATTTTCTTTTTAAATTTGTTCTCGTTGAGAACTCAGGGAGATCATTTTAAAGAATTATTGTTATGTGCAGTGAATGACTTTCTTCATTCTGCACAAAGTCTGTGAACATACCTCTACGCTAAGTTTGTAATGGTACAAGTATTGAGCGTTTTAAGATCAGTGTATATTCTGTCATTGGATACAGATCCATTACATAAACTATATTTCCCACATCTGATTAGGAAATTCTAATTAAATTAAATTAAATTTTAAGATGAAATTCATTCTGTAAAAGATAGTCATTTTCACAAATTTGGAATGTCTTTTTTGCTATGTTAAGACACTTTATTGAGAAATTAGGAATACAAAAACTTTGTGTCCCGGTTTCAGAAACTATTTTTATGCATTTTTAGGATTTGTTTAATGCTTAGTATCTGGTCTGATATATTTTTAGTATTAGCATTAATTAATTTGTATTATTGGTATTGATATAAGTTGCATATGTCATGTTATACTGTTCTGGCAATGATTGTTTCTCATGACAAACTGTCTTGATTCAATTTTTATTCTATAATGTGTGCATCATTGTATTTTGTTCATCCTCATGCCAATTACATTCTGAATGTGAATGCTGATCTCTATTAGATTGTGAATTGTCATGAGTAATGAATGCAGTGTTTAATTCCACAGATCAGTTGTTTGAATATCTGTCCCAGGCTCAGTTCCTGGTGCAATCAAATTGTTGCACATTGACAATCAATTTCCAGAATTAAATTTTGGATCATAAGCATTGTTGGACCAGTTACATTCCACTCTTTGTAACCAAACAACAAAACCACAAAACTAAACCACAAAAAATGTAATAGAGGGTCCAAAAAGATCTCATTTAATAGATTACAACTAAAGAAACAATACTTGTACCTCTGATGGGGTATTGTAAAAAATATAGTTTTCCAAGTCATATTTTTAGTTACGTTCTCATAAATGTTAAATTGTAAGCGCACCCTTATTTTCACCATCTGTATGTCATAAACACCTGAGCTGTAGTTTTAAATGCAGTTTCTGTTATAATTAACATTTTGGATCAGAGCTGGACAATGGGAAATTTCACTCATTGGTTAAAAAATGGGATGTTATAAGATCAGAGCTGGACTATGGGAAATTAGATAACAAGAATAGAATGTTTGTTATTTTTATTATATCTAAAGCAGTAAGTGCAGTTACGTTTGAGGTTTGGACAATATGCTAAAAGTTCAATTTTTAGCACTAGTGTAACTACATAATTAGGTGATTTATATTTTTGAATTGAAATGAAAGGCAGTAATACTGATTTAAGACTCACAGTGAAAGCGATTTCATTTTGCTTATAAGATTGGGGCACTTCACCTATTGGCCTCTTGTCACCATCTTTCTTACTCACAAAATAAAATGGCACTTTTACCAATTGTATCGTAACGATTTGTTTTACCTGAGCAAAGGTGCGAAAATGTTTTCATTTGTTTCTTTTAAGCACTGTTCATATAAAGTGCTCTGTAATAAAATAGTATTCCATAGTATTCACATTAATTTGGTATGTCTCTAAGTAAAGTTACAAAAATGAAACAGGCCAAAACAGGCTGTCTGCTAATAAGTTTTTTCTTAATAAAATGCTGTTTCTTGTTTAAAATGCTGTTCTTACATTACAAGATACTATTGTAATGTAAAAATCATTTTGTTTTAATAAATGGATTTGTGACTGTCTACAAAAAGTAATTATTGGAATTTTATTTTAAACATGTGTTTATTGCCTTTTTAATTTTTTGAATAGTTAAGGTTGAAAATATGGGGAGTGATTTTGAAAATTATATGGAGTGAATATGGAGAAAATTTCAAACTTTCCGCGTATCTGTTTTTTTCAAATTTTTCGGTTACTTCTACGCTATTGCCTGTTCATTTGCCCAATAGAAATCAATGCAGTTGCATATGGCGGCACCGGAAGTTGGCAAATAAGGCTTCTCCGTATAACATCGAGTGCCATCTCTGAGATATACTCTTTGGCTCACTCATATCTCTCCCCCAAGTTCTCCGTTGCGCGTTGCAGCCCTTAGCGACATGATGGAAATCCATGGGTGAGTTCCTTGAGCGCACCGATTTTGCTCGTTCATCACATCACCAGACTGCGTCACGAACCACGTGATCACAGTACGGGCACTTCGTATGAAAACCAGTCCATTTTGCATGCCCATGAGCGAGTACGTTGAGAAACATTTTGAGAGTACAAAATGACAATTTTCAACGGTAACCAACCAAAAATAACGTGATGAAGGTGTACACGTTGCAATATTTAAAACAATAATTCATAAATCAGTTTCAATGTCCTGTAACATGATAATTTTTGTATCTGGCTGCATTTAAAATTCCCGGTAATATTGTGACGCAAACTGGTGTCTGAAGTTCATTGGTTGAAGTCGGATACTATGTGCAGGAGCCCCCCTCCCCCTGCTTAGCGACACTCATGAACAGCACTGCTCATGAAATTCGCCGGTGGACATTACATAACTTTCTCTCTACTTCGTGGCGAGAAAGTAAACATTATTAATGCAAATTACACTTACATTAGCATTTCCCGAAATATATGTGTCCAGTGACTGATGTTTTTTCTCGAGAAAATGCCAGAAAATAGTAAATAAATGCGCGAGACGATATTGTCGACGACCCATGTCGTGTCCAACGTACTGCAAGGAGAAGCGAGAAACTAGCATCAAATTGGTTTCAGAAAATCTTCCTGAAAAGTGTTGACGATTAAGGGTATTCTCTTACACCGTGGATAACACGTATATTACCATGATAAGATCACTTCTTTTACACTTTGAATAAAGCTCTATAATAATTATTGTACAATCACATACTGACTATATTATTGAATATATACATATACTATATTATTAATATATACAGTATTTCTATTTTAAATGTAGTATTCATAACGCCCTGTTTTTTTTAATTCCCCCAAAATTCACGTAATTAAATTTTGGGAAATAATAAGGATCCCCTTTTTTTTAAACTTCCGAGTGCACGTGTTGTCTGTGGTTTGGGATGTAGGTTCACCGCAACTTGAGTTGTTTTTAGTAATTATGAATTAACCCACTTGCGATCGTTGTGGAATTGAATTTCGACTTAAATGATGTTCACTTTGGGATTGAGGGCTTTGAGTGTTATAAACTTAACGCCGAAGTTGGTGTTATAAGTGCTGAGTTAATTTAATGGGACGTAGCAAATGTCACTTCCAGTGCAGGTAAGTTTTTAAGTCCACAGTGTGCTATTGGAGTAAAATAAGACAGTTTGAACATTCTTTGGCGTTTTACGTAACAAATGACTGGCGGACGATAATTGTTGTTTCGTACTTAATCAGAGTTGGCGAATTAGAATTAATTATTATCTTACTCTGTGGTTATGGTGTCAAGTCAGATTGTGCAGTTGACTTGGTGCTAGGATTTATTTTCAAAGTGTACCTATGTAATACTTTTCTTTATTGGTCATATTTTAGTGTTTCCTTTGGGAATCTTTTGTTTTGATTGTGTGTTTTTGTGGGCTAGATATAACTTGTAGCTATCTTTTGGCATATTTTATTTGTTGTTTCCAATTTTTCTTGATATCTTTGACCCTGTAATACTGTAGTTTTAGGTAATGAATTGTCGGTTTTAATGTCCAAATTACTGTTTTTTATTTTATTTTGTTTAATTTTTAATGTTATTTGTTGTTTTATTATTTCGGTTTTATAAAATGTTTCTTTTCTATACTATTAGCTCTTGGTCTCATTTTGATTTTGATTGATTAGTTCAAAAAAAAAAAAACAGTAAAAACTGTATATGACATAAGGGTGAGAAAATATTAATTGAAATCATTTGAAAAATGTATTATATATATTATATGAAAATATTACATTAGGAATTTAATTGGAAACTTGTTCTACAATTTTTCCGAAAACTATTTTGGCTTCACTGATTTCTTTTGCATGGTATGCTAATAAAAAATTTTACTTGTAGATGTAGTGTCATGTATTTGTTTGCTATCAAAACCAGCTCATTCCATTTTTGTTGCTGACAAGAGAGAAAAATCTCTTGTCTGCAGTTTAATATGAAGGGAATCGATTTTCACCATTTATTCAATGTTAACAAACAGGATTTGAACTATATCCTTTTCTGGTATTAAGAAGGACCTTCTGAATATTTCTTGCAAATATACAAAAAAGTTAATTTTGGTAAATGTAGAATATGCTGGTATTAGTGGCAAACTCCACAAAAGCAAGTTGCTTCTTTAACCACTTAACATAAAAGCCCGAGTATACTCTGGGTTTTAATTTTTTCAAAAATTTAAAAACCCGAATATACTCGTGTTCTTAACATCAATAATAAAATAAATTGGAAATTATTGGACCAACTTTCATGTAATTGGCAAGTTAAGGGGTTAAATTGTTTGTTGCAATGTGTAAATCTTTTGATTCCATCATTGTCTATCTTCTTAGAGTATTGTTTGACTGGGATATATTCCATTTTTAATGGTTTGTTTACATATTGTAATTGTGAAGTAGGAGATAGATTGGAACAAGAATGTAAAAAGCCATATCCTTGTTTCAAATGTTTGTTTGTACCAAGAGACATAAACTTTACCAATATTCATACTAATACTTATCTGGGGCTCAGAATAGAGATTTTTGATTTCTTGTATAATTTCTATAGAAATGCTTTCGTCTGTTTTTTCACTGTATTTTTACCATATTTACTTTATCACATACGTTTTCAGAATTAGCAAATTGGTTGTTGGTATTTATTTTGTTAACAGAGTAGAAGTGCGTTCATGGGTCATTCAAGAGAGTAATTTGGGAGAAATATGAAAAAATATTGAACAAGACATACAAGGACAACAAATAGAGCTTTGAAAATAATGAAACAAATTAATAAAGATGAGAAAGACACAGTTTGTGTTAATTCAGCTTTAGCAGTAGTTGCATTCACCAAAGTTAATAAAACATTTGTTAAAGTACATAAACTTTCTTTGTAAATGAGTTTTGATTCATTCATAAAATGCAGTTGATCTTTGAATAATTAAATGTGAAAATTATAACTGGAAATTTGCCAGGTGAATGTAACAATGCAACTGTTTATAGCTACCCCATAGCAATAATGATATGAGCAATCATAACCGTAGCAAGTCAGGTCAGTGTGGGATGGGACCAATTGACACAAAGGAAGGCAATGCTGGGTAGGTGGAATGGGTAGCATGGGGTCGAGCAAGGAAGGGAAGAGATGCGCCAGTGACTGGGCGAATCAGAATAGGGTAAAACAGGAGTTCACTATGTACAGAATTCATTCTTTAACCTTTCTAATGGAGGAATGTGAATGCCTGGGCAACTCCAGTTAGTAATAAAAACTAGCAACAAGTTAATTATTTTAATTATTTAGTATGTGTTCTCTTTTATTTCAATTACAGTGATTTTGAGGAAAGACTTCTCATATACCAACAAATTATTGGTATATTAAAATGGGTATATTATTATGGGATTTTCAAGTTAATGTAGATGCAGATCTGAGATCCTATAAATTCTATCTCTACCCATACTTTGATATGGTTCAGAGACATGGACCCTCATTAAAGAGAAATGCTTAGTGTAGAAATATGCCTCGAAAGACCATTGGCCTGTAACAAATATCAAGATAATCTTCAGTCAGGAATTGGAAACATGTCAAGTGAAAGCACAAAATCAGTAAAATTGGCCTGAACATCTACAACTGGTAAATCCCGATTGAGTGTTTTAGCTAATGTTGGAGTACAATACAGAAGGAAGAAGAAATGAGTTCATCCCAGCAAATGATACAGAGAACAACTTGCACAATTATAAATTGTAGTTCTCGGAAAGAGCCGATGGCTCAAACCAAAGTGTATTTGGCGATTAAAACTTAACCACTTTTTCCCAAAATGATTTTAATGTGCTAAAAAGTGAGATCATAAGTGAACAATTTTCACAATTCAATTTTTAGGACAACTAACTAGATTCTAATAGAGGTTCAATCTATGTTCTCTAGGTCAGAAGTTTCCTTTGTCACCTTTGCAGTTACTCATTATTAATCAATTGTTTAAAGTGTTGACCTTTTTTGTCATCTGTAAGAAGTCATATTTGAGTTTGGATTTATGTTCTTCCAAAAACTTCAGTATCATGTTTCCAAGTCAAAATCATTACAATAGAAAACTTACATATTACTATCTTTTGTCAAACAAAATACACCACCTTTCTACTGGCCCAGTAAAACACTGTCCAAAGAGTTCAATATTTTTGGAATCTCTTTCAGGCATATTCAAGTATTTTTTGGAGTGAGAGCTATAAAATCTTAACTTTTCTAAAGTCACTATCTTCATATTAGTTGTAGGTTTTCATTGTGTGCCCTGAATTGTCAATACAAAATTTGTCACAAAAAGCACCTGTAATAGTGTCTTTTGTGAATGCCTTTTCTAAAACGATTACTCATATTCATTTCTCACAGTATTCAGTTAACAGGTTTATCAAAATATTAGTAATACATAGAAGCATTTCTTATTTATTTATTTATGTCAAAAACAGTTAAAAACTGTATGACATGCTATGGGGAGAAGTGAACATTGTGTACGTTTCCGATGTAATATAAAATCTATTTCCAAGGATAAATCAGCAATAAATTTTGGGCTCATATCTAGCGTGTCCTTCGTCAAGGAATAATACTTCCTGACGCGACATGGAAACGATAATTTGAATAACTATATTTCCCACTGAATTCTAGAAGACGTGCACAGATAAAGAAATTACATTTATGTCGAGAAGCGAAACAAGGGGCCATCTCAGCATTTGCTCATTGGATCAGGGAAACTGGACGAAAAACCTGATCGAGATGGGGGTCATTGACCCGGAGGTCATTAACCCTTGCTTTAAAAGTTTAGTTACTTTTACATCCATTCCTGAACTGCTTTCATTGTGGAATACAGTAACTTCCAATAGGACCTTATTGTCTCCTGTGTGATCCTTGTACCAAAGTCATTGAGCTTTCCAACTCTGTATCTGACTTGTCCTCGAATTTGAGAAATCACTCGTGACCTTTAAAGATTTTTTTCCAGGAACCAAAAACTATTATTTCTTCTAGTGGATTGCCAGAAGATTTTTTTTATTTTTTCGCATACTGCATACGAAGTATAGAGAAAATATTGTAATGTTGGGAGGGAGACGGCAATTTTCGATAAAAACTTGTTGTGGGACCCTGATACCGGAGAAGTGGATAATTCTTGTTAATATTTGTAGTAAATTACATCTTAACGCGTTGTGTAGTCGGCATCCGCGTTTTGTGGGTCATTGATGTCGAAAAATTGAATTACTGCAACACCGTGGACAACGCCCGTGAACAACGCTAGTGACTACACCGTAAGAAAGATTTTCACCAAGAGTGATATTCCCTGATCAATCTGGCGGATTTATTTATTTAGTCAAAAACAGTCAAACGCTGTATGTGACGTATGGGGGAGAAAATCATCTGCGCACGCTTTCTTGAGTTTCGGAATTTCTTCCCAACAATTTCACTATTAATAGTTGAAAGATGGAGTAATAGTAATAATAATAATAATAATAATAATAATAATAATAATAATAATAATTTTAAAAAGCGAGAGATTAACCTTTCAAAAACTAAATATTTTCGTTGCCGATTTGTAGAAAACTCATTTGTAACGGTAAACGAACGGATTTGATTTTTCTTTATTGCTAACAAATAGAAACTCACCCTAAGCTCTACTACCACTACAAGCAAAAGGAAAGCTCAACAAAACGTGCGCATAGTGAAGCTACATTTACGTCCAGAAGCAAATCAAGGGCCATCTCAGCATTTGCTCAATGGATCAGGGAAACTGGACAAAAACCCGATCGAGTGGGGGTCATTGACCCGGAAGCTGAAGTACATTACTTGTTACAGGCATTTAAGTCTTTTTTTAAATTATACAATGCAAATGTAAACTAATTCATTGTACTATATCATTGTTTTGTTAAAGTAAACATTTTTCTTTTTGACGATCTCGATAGTCTAATTGTATAGAAACAGTTTTGCAGCAGAAAATATTTTACTTTTAAGTTAAACTTTTGTATCAATTTTAATTGTTTAATTTCATCTGGCAATGCGTTGTAAAGTAACGTATAGGTACTGTATGTGGATTTCTTGAAGTGAGCTGTTGATATTTCATCACTTGATGAAGATGATTTCTACGTCGAGTGTTGTAACTATAAATATCAGTATTACATGAAAATATGTTTCCACCGTTAAGTAAGTCAGTTCTGACAAATACTACAGATTCGTAAATAAATAGGCAAGGCAATGGTAAGATTCCAAGCCCAATGAAAAGAGGCTTGCAGGAATCACGTGGATGGCATTTTTTCATTATTCGGATAATTTTCTTTTGCAATCTAAATGTCTGGGCACTAAAGAATGAGCTTCCCCGTAATATTATACCGTATCTCAGGCGGGAATGTACATTTGCAAAATACACGCAACGAGCTGTATGAAGGCTGACAGAATTAGAAAGAATTCTGAATGCATAACATAATGAGCTTAATTTAATGTTTAATTCTCTTAATTATATGTACATTTGAGGTTTGACTGAATTGAGAGAGCTAGAAATTTTGTTACCGTAACAGCTAATTGCATATTGTTCGTTTTCATTGGAGCATACGATTGCCGATTTGAAACGCAAAATTGCATTGAGGCGTTTTTCCTTCGTTAACTATTAATTTGTAATTACAAAACCAATTTGAAACTTCTGAAATCGTACTATTTATTGTTTCTTTTTTGCAAAGAACATTCGTGTCATCAGCAAATAGAACTGTTCTTCCATTTTTAATAGAGGAGGGCATATCGTTTACGTACAAGAGAAAGAGGATAGGACCTAAGATCAAACCTTGTGGGACCCCATGTTCAATTCGCAAAGTATTGGAAAGATAAGTAAATAATGTCCTTTCGTGAGTTCGCTTGAGTTCAACGAAAATAGACCGTATTTTTAGTGTCCTTTGCTCTCACCGAGGACAAAATTAATAGAAAATTTTGGAGCGGGTTTTGAGATCAAAAAATTAAAATTCGCCTTTACTTTAAGTATTATTTCAACCACTTTGGAGCAGGAAAAGCAATACGTAATAGTCTAACGACAAACGATTAAAAAATTATGAACGCAAAATATTACTTCATTCACTGTGAAATTTCAATTATTTTGCTCAACTACTTACTTACGTACCTTATATCGTAATTAAAAACAACAACAACACAAGAATAGAGTTATATGGCGTTTATGTCACCGTATAGGGTGCATTTAACACTACCCGTGACAAAAAAAAAACAAAAAACATTGGAGCCAATTTTGACAAAATCTTGTTTTTGTTTTTTTTTTAATTGCAAATATAGCACGCGATATTGCACGAAATCTACTAAAATTTTCAAAAAAAAAAATGTACACGATCTTAACGAAAGAATTATGGACAACAAATTTCATTTGAAGAAAAAAATCTGTCGTCAATTTTATAGTTGTAGGAAGACAGACAAATTCCAACATTTGCAATTTTCGAAACTTCAGAGTGCCTATGCCACCCTTAAAAGTATAATTTACTCTAGTCTTTAAAAAAAATTAAATAAAAAATTGGAGGCGTATTTGAGAAAATTTTGAAAATGTCCGGGAAACTTCATATAAAGTACCCCCGAATTTTAAATAATGATTTTCAAAATCTCAAAGCTTCAACTAGAGCCAAATCGACGGGGGTTTCTTGAATTTGGAAAAAATCCTACGCACGGTTTAGGAGCTAGTAGTGTTCACGGACGGACGGACGTTTTGCTTTCAATTGGTTTCTCGGCATCAAGGACCTATAAAACGGATTCTGGCTACATCATGTGTTAGAGGATTTTTTCTTAACTTAGCAACTGGATTTATCCACTTTTTCGTTGTCAGGGCCCTGTAAATAATTTTTTTTTGCCGAAAATCCGCCTTTTTTTCGCGCAGCCTTAAATAACTTTCTGTATACTCCGTGTATACGTGAAAGTAAAAATTTGTTACGAGACAGTCTGCTATTCTGTAACACTCCCTTCTTTTTGATCATTAGTATAGTCTAATTGTAACAGTTATGCAGCAGAAAAAAAACCGTCCGTCCGTCCGTCCGTCCGTCCGTCCGTCCGTCCGTCCGTCCGCCCGCCAGGTGTTCGGGATTGGGCGATACGGCGTGCTCACTCCAATATATCACCTGATAATAAACTGACCGAGTTCGTCTTCTTCTGTCTTCACGCAACAAAATTTGATGCCAGGAGTTTTCATAATTCAGTGTGATTTAGTAGAAAATTATTTCGTATTTGAAGAAGCAATTCAGAGTGAACTGAATTAATGTCTTAGCTACTATGGATCATTTTCTGCCAAACTCAAGAGAAAACAAAGAATTTAAACATCGAAGAACTGCTTTTTCTGAAGCCTGAAACACGATATGATTTCGATTAACCTTTTTCTGCGTAATCTCATAATACTTCTCAAATACGATTATGGCAGCGTTAAAGGACATATATTTCTCGGATTGGTTTAGCGCTTAAAAATAAATAAATAAATAAATAAAATAAAAAAAAGCATTTTTTGTGAAATGTAAATTTATGCTTCCACAAAGATATCTTCAATGTGAATGATAAATGTCACATCTTCGCTTTGCGACGTCTTATACAAAGGCGTCTTGCGACCGAGTGGGGAACAACTAAAGTGTTACCAATTAGCCTTCACCCCTATCAGAACCTATTAATTTACCCAGGAAGAAATTTTTTGTTCGCTGATGGTAATGCGAAGAAAAAAACCATGTAGAAAGCACAAAGAAAATACTAGTATCATATCTTCATGAAGCAAAAAATAAACTATATTCTCTCTAAAGTAAAGCAAACAAATATCAGTTTTATTAACTGTTTCACATACTGTTATTCGTATAATTATTTCGCACGTTTAATATTGGATCCGTTTGATATTTTTACTTTTCTATCCCCTATTTTATAAGAAGAGAAAGTGCTGTAATCGTGCGATGGAAAACGGCGAATTTTTGGAAGAAAAACTCTTATTACTGCGCCCTGGTGACGAAAAAGTGGATATAATCTTTCTCCTATATGTATAGCAAAATACTTCCTCGAACACGATCAGTGTTTAATTCATGTTTCGTGGGTCCTTGATTCCGAAAAATCGATTGACGGCCTTCCTGCCTGCCCGTCCGTGGTCTACGGTAGTGCGTAAACGGTTCAGCCGATTTTCTTGAAAATTTATTTTCCTCGATCGATTTAAATTGAATTACACTAATGCAATTTTGTTTCAATCTCTCTTACGTGGTTAACTGCGATTTTACAAATCGCATCTTTACAAGATTATTGCATTTGTTAGAACAAGTGCTTCAAATGATGTCTCATAACGTTTCTCGAAAGCTTTCCGTGAAAGTAAGTCGCAATTTCAGAAACGTTCGTACGCCATTTTCTAAAAAATTTTTTTAATTTTTTTTGAAGGATAGTGCTAAATAAACTGAACATTACACATGTATTTTTATTGAAATATCTTTTACGCAGTTAATATTCACATTATTACATTTGTGAATAGAAGTGCTTCAGATGATTTCCAACCAAGTTTCTCGAAAACTCAAAAGTTTTCAGTGAAACACGTTTTCAAATTTCGCATTTACAGTAACGCTTAAACGACATTCTTTCAAAATCGGTTCAAAATTTTTCAACGAAAGTTTCGGTAAAAGGTTTTATTCTTCTGTAACATTCTTAAATTGATGTTTCAGTTTTACCATTAGGGAACCGAGAGATTGAGAAAACGTAATTTGGGCGGCGATAGATGGCAGCTGATTCTCTTGAAACATTTTGTACGGATAGAGGCACTGAACAACGTGTCATTCAGCCATTTTGCCGTCTTCGTTTGTTTTTGCCTTCTCGGCTTACGAAGTAACTTGTAAGAAGAGAGAGGTTCAAAACCGAACGCCGGAAAACTGGAAATTTTCGGCAGAAAAACTCTATTGGCGGACTCTGGTAACGAAAAAGTGGATATATCATGTTGCTAAATATAAGAGAAGAAATTCCTTTTACACATGGTGTATCGGAAAAATGGATACACCATGGTGCATAGAAAAATCGATTGATGGGAAAAAGTCTGATCACTGTAAGCTTTCAGCCGATTTTCTTCAAAATTCATATTCTTCAAACGATCTGAATGAATTGGCTTTGGGAGTTACTCAGAAACATATACAATTAAGCATACTTAGAACCATTTCCAAAAAATTCTCAAAAATTGCACCAAATTTTTTGATCAAACTTTTGCTTCGGATAGCGTAAATGACGCTTAAGAGAATGGAGACTCCTGCGGAGAATTTGTAGCACGAGTAGGCCTACTGGCGCGTCCGTTATGTAGTTTTCTTTCTTTATTAGCAACATTAATGTACTTTTCTTATTTGTATACTCCTAAATTTTAATTTAATACATTATGAAAGGAAATAAATAATTGTAAACAATGTTTGAAGCCTTTATTAATAACGGCGCGCGTTTTCTTGAGTCCTCATTTCCCTAGATGCGAGAGCAGTAGGTGTTGGTTATTTTGACGACAGGACTAATATGAAATGACAGCTCGGCTTTTGGTGCACAATATTTTCTATTGTACGGGAGCGAACACATTTCTTGTTTTCAGATTTTGTTAACAATGTTCGTTGCTATCACTTATTCATAATCCAACAAACGTTAGTAAAGAAGTGTGGGTAAGAATACCTGGCGTCAAGGAAACGTGCACGTGTATATGTATATATATGTATATATATATATATATATATATATATATATGTGTATATATATATATATATATATATATATATATATTCTAATACGCCCACCTACTGCCTTCCACACGTGGTGTGGGCGTGATAGTATGAATGCTCGTGAAGCGAGCTTAAAATTCTCAGGAAGCAGTATCTTTTGGGTATGAGAAAGGTCTGAACGCTTGACACAATGAATCAGATAAAATACAAATAAAATGAACATATATTCAATGAAAGAAATTAGTGACGCAATTTTATAACAGGGTAATGCACTTTAAGTAGTTGGTCACTGAAAAAAACAAAACAAGGCAAAAAAAATTTGCGTTACCTCGAATGCCTGAACTCACTTTCACCAACTATAATTTACAATTTACTGATTCCTCTTTCTGAATTTTCATCTACCAAATTATTTTACTCTCTAGTTTTTCCGTGCACGGCTTTTAAAATTAATTTTACAATTGTTTTAAGGTATCCCGTTCACAGGAGTTAGCCTTGGGCTTCGCACTCACTATAACACTGAACTTTAAAGAGAAAAAACAATAAAACGTAATATACACGTTGCTTAAATCTGACCCCTTTACATATCACAGAAAGCAATTACTTTTAACACAATACAATAAATTGACTTTTCCAGATAATATCAACTGTACAACATGTGAAAATAATGAATTATTTAAGTAAAATTGTACAAGGTATGGCCTCTTTGAATGAATTTAATCACACGTGCAGTAAATGAACTTGAAACTGCCACTCACATCGTTCGGAATTCTTCTCCTACCTACTCTTTCACCCACTTTTAACACGAAATGTCGTGTATTTACCGCTATTCTCTTTCCCCAACTGATCGCCGCATAAAAGTTGCCAGTTCGTTTACTTCAACAGCTCCGCTTCGCTCGCCTGTAGGTAACCTCGGGGATTTTCTGCCGCTCGCCCCGCGTTGCCTCTCTCTTCGCTTGCTGTCCCACGACGTTATCAGTTTCCTTCCCTCGAACTCTGGACTCCGCCAAGCCTCCAATTTCCACACCCTTCTCGCGTTCTCCGGACTCGTACGATTCTCGTTCCAGTCCAAATCTTTCTCATCTACGCTTCGCTCTTCCTGGGATCGTCCTTCTTCTACCGCGCCTCGTACAAGTTCGTTCGCGTTTCTAGCCTCGAATAATTAATGTTGCTGAAGTTATGCTTTAAATGCTCGGCCTACCTACCACACTTTGGACATGTGTAGTCTCAGCGTGCAATATGAGATGCTGGATTTAGTTAATGTCTTTCTGCGCGAATTTTACAAATTTGAAATTATTTCGGAGTCAAACAGTCACTTCGCTTGTGAATGCGAAGAATGTTTGTGCACTCCACTTCTTAAATACCTCTCTTTCGAAGATGCGCTTCACAAGCTAACTTTTAACTACCAAGTTAAAGTCCTAGGCTATCAAGTTACAATCGCCTTCAGAACTCAGTCTAGTCACCGTCGCTGCTGCAATCAAAGCGAGCTCAGTCTAGTCGCCGTCGCTGCTGCAGTCATAGGGAGCTTAGTCTAGTCGCCGTCGCTGCTGCAGTCAGAGGGCTCCTCCGAGGTGCGCCGCAATACTTATGGTACTCGCGCCTGGGGAAATTTTTGGAGGGGTGAATATTCTCCTCCTTTCGTGACTTCCCGGAAAAACATTATTCACTAGTTCGGGCGTTATAGTTCGAAAAGCTGAGGGCAGATGGCGCGTTTACCAGCCATCGCTCCGCCGCGTACCCTACTCCTCTCTGTTCGTGGGCTTCTTTTCGTAGCTGATGGTGGCGTTATGGGGTTGTCTAATCCCGTGACGTCACTATATATATATATATATATATATATATATATATATTATAACACGCCCACCTACTACCTTCCAGCCGGTGGCGATGAAGCGTGAAACTATGAATGCTCGTGAAGCGAGCTTTGAATTCTCAGGAAGCAGGATCTTTCGGGTATGAGAAAGGTCTGAACCCTTGACACAATGAATTATATAAAATTCTGGTAAAATGAGCATATATTCAGTAAAACAAATTACACAGTGGCACAAATATACAATAAGTATGTACTTTACGTAGAGTGTCACTGCAAAGAAAACAGAAACAAAAAGAACAGAAATAACACAACCATAAGAGAATGTATAGGCGCCACCTTGACTGCCTGATTACTTCAATACGCACTATTTACAATACTTTTGCTTTGACCTCCTTCTCAATTATTTTATGTACCTCATTTAACTTTTGTTAATCTAAAGTTTTCCGTTCACGGCCCTTTAAGTGATTCTCTACAATTCTTTTATTGACTCACAGAGGTCAGCCTTGAGCTGCGCATTTATTACAATGCTGTTAACTCTAACACAATAAACGTGACACACGTTACTAAATCATACCTTTACAAAATTACAGCAACTGATTATCCCTGATATCATACAATGGAAACAATACTTTCAATAAGATTACTTTTACATTACATGAAAAATTATAATTTACTTTAGAAAAGTTGTACAAGGTATGGCATTCAAACGAATTTACTGGTGCGTACAGCGAATGAAATCAAAACTGCCGCTCGTACGTTCGAAATATTTCCCCAGTAACTATTTGGAACTTTCACCTATTTAGGACGCTACGCCTGGTGTTTAAAGCTACACAGTTTCCCAACAAATTGTCGCATAGGAGTTGCCAGTTCTTTACCTCGACATTTCCTTCCCGCTCGCCGTCAGTTAACCTTGGGTGTTCGGTCGCTCGCAGTCCTCGCCACGTCACTTGACTGGTTCGATGCCCCACGGTCACCACTTCTTTCGCTCGATCTCCGGATGCCGCCACACGTCCAAATTCCAAACCTTTCTCTCGTCCTCGGGCTCGTACCATCCACGTATGTGGTCCAAGTCCTTCTCGCCTACGCTTGAGTCTTCACTGGAGTCGTCCTTCTGCCGCCTGCCGCGTACCCGTTGCTCGCGCTTCCAGTTTTAAATAACTAACGTGCTTGAATTGACTACTTCTAGCACTCGGCCGACATACCACACTTTGAGCGTGCGTGGTCGTGGCGTACAAAATTAAATACTGGATTTCGTTCAGAGTCCTTCTGCGCGAATTTACTTCGATGATGAAACTATTTCAAGTTCGAGCAGTCACAACGCTTACTTACTCGCGTAATGTTAGTGCAAATGCTGTACATGCACTTTGCTTCTGAATTCTATCACTTATCACCGCGTTCCTTAAATCAGCTTTAAAAAAACGCAAGTAAAATTATACTCCTGCACTAACCAATTACTACCGCTGAAGAATTTAGTTGAGTCGCCGTCGCTGTCGAAGTCGTAAGAGAACTCTACTGAAGTGCGTCGCGGTATTTATGCAACTCCGCCTGGGGAAAAATTTCTGGAGGGGTGAATTTTCTCCTCCTTCGCGCCCTCTCGAGAAAATATTATCCGCTAACTTTGGACATCGGAGTGCGAAAACCTGCGGGTAGATGTCGCCTTCTCGGACCATCACTCCGCCGCGTACCCTATTTCTCAGTTCTCTGGTCTTTTCTAGTGGCTTATGGTGGCGTTACGGGTTCGTATAACCCCGTGACGTCACATTATATATATATATATATATATATATATATATAAATAAAACATGGGCCACTTTAACAGCAAAAAAAATAATAACACAGTCAATGAAACACAGTGTACGCGTTTGGTGAACAGTATCCTTACAACATGAGTTTAACGAGTCGTCGATGGCAGCGTGTACCGGTCGCTCAAAATGTAAGGAATATTTTGATAATCGTCAAGCGAAAGGACCTTGGTGAACGTTAATAACGTAAAACGTGCGTTAATAAGATTTTTCTCTAAAACTGTCGTCACATGTTACTAAGTTAATGTTTACTATTAACAAATGGAGCAACTGCTTAAACGGTCATTGTCTTTATACTATTTATTCTATTCATTAGAGATCACTGCTAGAGCCTATATCTGTGGACTCATTAAATCGTTCGGTACAGTCCTATTTTAATATTAAGCAAGACTAGTCGGAAAGTTAAAAAGCATTTAAATACTTTACTATTTATACTTTATAATTTTAATATTTGGACGTCTTAATTAACACAAATAAAATGAGATGATTAAATATTGTTACGATTATAGGTGGTGAATTAAAACATGAGTTATTTTGACAAAAATATTTTTTTTGTTTTTTAACACAATCACTGAAGACACTTGATTTATGTACAGATAGTCTTCACTTGATTATTCTTTATACGGCACACTTCTCTTGATTATTTATTTACACTACATTCATTTCTCTTGATTATTTATTTTCACTGTTCACTTATCGTACACTGTCGCACAGTCCTAAGCATTGACCACTGTTCGATGCACTGGCCACAGTCCACTGCACTGATCACAGGTCGATGCACTGACCGCAGATCAAGGCGCTGGCCACGGTTCACGTCAGAGCACAATCACTACAATTGTATTCACCGCGATGCACACACTTCAGAGCTCAGCTTCGACTTCAGATTTAAGTCTGACTCACGGTCGCCGGCCGCCGCGTATTTATACTCGGCGGGCGCCGTCGAGAATTTTCTGGACTTTGCGATTAGCGCCAAGAACACTGTGGGACTAGCTAGTTCGAGGGCCGCCGACCGATGACGCAATCCGCGCGTACAGGTAGTTCGTGGTGGCCGCCGGCAGATGACGCAATATTCGTTACAATATTATCTATCAATTAAACTGTGTTAATCATAAAAAACCCAATTTCTATTTTGCAGAAAAAAAATCGGAAATCGCGTAACAAAGTTTAAATCGGTGAGAAAATTTAAGATCCTAAATACTATTACTGAACAACTTTTTAATATTGTATTAGTCGATTATTTTGAAGTTTGATTTGAATACCAGATAGCGCAGGTCAAGAAACAATATCCGGAATCTTATCCAGTAATTCAAATCGAAACTCTGATAGTTGCTAAATTGCTTGAGGATTTAATTTTGCCGGGATCCGCCAAGTGCTGTCCCTGAGATCTGTTTTAAATGCCGACAATCGTCTGCATGTATGCCGTCTATTTTCTGCAACTCAAAAATCCCCCAACTTTGACAGAGTTTGAACCCGCGAACTTGGGATCAGTATCGTAGCATGATAACCACCATACCATCAAAATCCGGTCCGTATAACATGAAATCATATAATTTCTTTTTTACTTTTCAGAAAATACAGCTGAGCTTGTTTGTAATCGAGCAATACTTGATACTGTGTCTTCAAATTATTAAAGGCCTCTGAAACATTTTAAAACATTGCTTTGATATATTCTACCACTAATAGACATTAACCACTATAGACTGCCTTAAAGTTGCATTGAGAGCACAGTCACAGAGTATTTGTCTTTTAGAAGTGGTAGAATGCAGTTCACAATTAAGATAACAAAACCTCCTAACGTGGGTTCTAAACTATATTAAATTCCCATGATGTTTTGTAATGTAACTGGTGGCAGGCTCTTCAAAGAGATTAACTTACCCCTCTCTAGTGCCAATACATCGGAGCTATTTACGGATGGATTCCAAGATTCATCTTTCAACAAAACAATCACTACCTTCTTTTTCGGATTCTTAGTACTTTTATTGGGAGCAGACTTTTTGAGTTTTCTTTCTTCAGCCTTCTGTTTCATCGTTGCCTCTTTTTCTTTTGTCTTCATTTTCGTTTTTCTTTCTATATTTACAATTCCACTTTCTTGTTCTCTTTATTTTCATTGTGTTCGCGCCATTCCTCATATGTTACAACTGACGGTACCTTCTTTTTCGTTTTGACTTTGGAATGTTCCCCGAGCAAGAACGGAGTTCTCTCGAAAGACTTATTTTGGATTTATCCACAACAGGCTGAAAATCTGTCATAACTAGGGGACGGATTTTAAGGAAATGTCATTTTTTTCTTTTCACTGTAGAACAATGCCGTTTGGTTTCGAAATTCATTTTGTTATGACAAAAGAAAATGACCCCATTTGTATAGGTCATTATTTTGCATTTTTTGTCGATTTCGATTAATAAGTCATTTTTTACCTTTTTCGTCATTTTCAATGCATTTTTTTATGATTGCATCGATTTTAATGTCATTTTTAATGGTACTTGCCTCAATTAATATTACGAGATTCAACAAATGTTCTTCACAGAATTACTCAGTAGCCTATTCGATTTGTTCGCTCAGAAATTGTTTTGAGAGCCGTTGTATGTAATTCTTGTGACATATATCAGTGCCATTGCCGGTTCGGCCGATTTGGGAATAACTAAGACAGATTTCCTGGTAAAGAACAGTCCAAACCAAAAGTTTGCAATCTGAGTCCACTCGAACGAATAGAAGCAGCCTCGATTACACATCCAACGGCATGAGTTGTCGTTGTTGGGTACGTTAATCACCAATGACATTTTACAGAAAGTAACTACACTGCTATGTGTAAAAGCACAGAAAAAATAAGGCCGAGATTCTATTCCTTCTTTGAGAAATTACTCTCTGAAAATCGTAGTTGGCTCATTCGCGTTCCATAGATTTGGTTGCCAATATTTTGCAAATGAAAACATAGAAGGTTGGTAAATAATATTTCGATTTGTAGGCCAGAGTGTACTGAATCCAATGCCTTTTATTCCAGAATGCTAGAACTACCCAGAGCTGAATAATTTAGAAAAGAGTAAATGTCAACAAACGCAAAAAATGGCGCTCGGTGAATAAGAAAAATGGTTGCCATATGTAAACCAGGTACAATAAAAATAAATCAAAGATGTTTTTGAAGAGCCAAAATATAAGGAAATTTATGTACAAAATATGAATTTTTTTCGAGATGGTCGAGCGACTAGTGCTCGAACACTTAAAATGGATATTCCCCGTTCGATGTGGGGCTCTGCGATTTTGAAAAACTTTCCTTAAAATTTGGTGGTACTTTACATGAACTCCCATGAAAATTTTTAAAACATTCTCAAACATGGCTCCAAATTGTTTCTTTTTTTGAAAGAGTAGAGTAAAACGCACTTTTGATATTCAAAAGTGCGTTTTACTCTACATATGTCCATTTTTTTCTATTAACTCTGAATTTTCGAAAATTGCAAACGTTTGAATTTTTACGGCGTCTCTCTGCTTCTACAAAATTTAAGATATAGATTTTCGTTCAAATAATTTTTTTTCTCTATATTTATTTTTTGTATTAAGGTAATGTACATTTTTTTGAAAATTCTAGTTTTTTTTCGCGAAATATTGCGTGCAATGTGTGCATTAAACTAGTGGTGCTGCCAAAGCAAATAGCATAGATTACAAGCAGCAATTTTTTTCCGCTTTGAGACCCTATCTCAGTTCCTCAGAGTTACCTAGTCGATATTCATACCACTTCTCCACACAGGAGCCCTATGGATCGCTCTCTGGAAGAGGCATAAAAAGATAAATGCCTGATTCATATAAAAAACATCAACAATCAATAAAATCAACAAAAAACAAACAAAAATATACGTTAGAAACTCCCAAAGCCTCCAGTCCATTCAGCTCTATAAGGAAATGTCAATTTTGGAGAAAATCGGCTGTGCGGTTTCGTTATACAATTCTCCAGACACTAACAGCTGTTTGGTTCATAGATTAATTGATAGATTGATTCATAGTGATTCGGGGCGCGCCAACTCCTAAAGTCATTAGTCCCGAATGTTTTTGGACGTGAGGGAGCTGTGATCTTCCCGCCCAGAATGCCTAAATCAAGCGTCGACCTACCGTCCGACTAACGGAATTTCCCCCTACCAGATGCCTGCCCCCAGAAGGTATCCTCCTAGCCGGGACAAACTGAAAGCTTCCGCCCGGTCTCCCGGCATGTTGCGATGGTGTGGTGCATGCATGCATGTATGTGTGTGTGTAAGTAAAGGGTAGATAGGACAAGAAATGGGAAGAAAAGATCTCACGCGGTCCGTTTGATAGGGTACTGCCCCGCCATTCGCCTGGTGTTGATCAGAGAAACCACGGAAAGCTACTGAACAAAGCAGCCGGGAGGTAGAATTCTTTTCCATGTAGCAACAGAACTCGACCTAGCTATCCGGCTAGTAACGAAAATTCTGCCATCGTCACGACTGGAACCTAGCTCCTCCCGGTCAGTGGCACGTCAATGACCTGTTGATTCACTGAGTCGGTCCCATGAGTAATGTACATATTGTATTGAAATTGCATGTTGATAGAGTGATTAGTTTATTTAAATCGGTTCATACATGTGCACAGAAAAACAACAATTAATTTGATGTGACATACGTTTTGCAAATTGAACAAGAGAGTTGAAAACTTGTTTAAAGTTCAAAATACGAAAATCACACACACACACACACACACACACACACACACACACACACACACACACTTCGAATTTATTTAGAACCTTAATTGATTATATATGAGAGTACAATTGCTTAGTTTGCAATGTTGTGAGAAAGTATTATGCTGTTTAGCACAACTAGTTTATCTTCATTAATTTTTTTGTGATTAGAATTGCTTCAAATGGTTTTCAATAACGTTTCTGCATTTCTCAATTATTTTCTGCGGGAACAGAGAATTTTGACAAATTATAATCCCCGACCAAGCTAGAACCAGCGAATCTTCCTCTTCGAAGAGATGACCCCGTACACGCCAATTAACCGCCTCGACCATCTTGGCGGGACATAGGATTCATAAAATTCTATAATAGAAATAGGTGTATGGTGGTTTCAGTTCTAACATTTGGCAGCCAAAAAATTAAGAAAATGTGAAAAAAATGTTCTTTGGGTCGCAAAAGATGGCAGGTGGGAAAGGCATAACCCCGAAGCTAGTCGAGGCTGTGCCATTCAATAGCCAATTCAATTAGCTCTGTGCCATTCAATAGCACCACTAGTCTTTTCTAAATTTATCAACAAGATTTATCCACTTTTTCGTTACCAGAACCCAGCTATAAGAGTTTTTCTGGCGACAATTCGAATTCCGACGCAGGATTACATAACTTTCTCGTGTTACGAAGAATTCGTAAGGTGATAAAGTAAAACGTTATAATAAGAATAATAATTTCGGAACGGTTAGGGATATCTTAAGTTGCTCCCATGGGGGCTGTTTAAATTGAATTTTAAATATCATGTTGATATAATCATTAGTTTTCTTAAATCGGTTCATACAAGTCCACAGAAAGACAGCAATTGATTTGATGTGGCATAACTTTTACAAATCGAACAAGAGTTGAAAACTTGTTTAAAAGTTCAAAATATGAAAATCACATACACACGCTTCCAGTTTATTTACCTTAATTAATGATTTGTGGTTAGAATTCCTTAAAATGGTTTTCAATAAGTTTCTGGAATTACCAATCGTTTTCTGTGGCAACAGAGAATTGTGACAAATAATTATCCCTGAGTGAGACTGGAACCAGCGACTCTTCCCCCCCGAAACGATGGGTCCGTACCCGAGTTCTAGCCACTTCGGCCTCAGGGGCTAATTGGGAATTGATACTTCTGTCATAATCGCGTAGTTGTTTCAGTTCTGGCATTAGTCAGGCGTAAAAATTCAGAAAATGGGAAAGAATGCCCTTTCGGCGGCAAAAGATGTCAGCTGGGAGGAGATCAAGATCATTCAGAAGCTCGTCGAGACTAAAGAAATTCGAAAACTAACTAGCGCGAGAAATGTGCCATGTAAAATGATCTTTTCTAAAGAGCTAATTTTGTACCACAGACTTCGTCTGGGGCAAAAATCTGTCTTAAATTTTGTAGTTTTAAAAATATTTTTTTGCAATTTTCAAAAAACCGAGCGATACCCGAAAATGGGACTAGCGCCAAATTTTTACAGTCTTTTATACATAAGTGGAGAAAATTTTGAGAAAAAAATTGCGTAAATTTCAGACACAAATTACGCAAAAACCTCTCGGTTATTTAAAAAATTGTACATGATATTTTTTAAAGAGCTAAGTTTTTTACAATACACTTATCTGAGTAAAAAATCTCTATCTTCAATTTTCTAGTTTTGATTTTTTTTTTTAATTTCGAAAAATCAGGGGTGCCAACGAAAATGAGACCTGCACGATTCTCTTAAACGTACTTTGTACTATCCAACACCAAAACTGAATACAAAAAATATTGAGCCATTTTTTTGAAAATGTCCTAGGGGTTCATGTAAAGTACCTCCGCCCCCCTCCCAATTCCAGGGGCCGCGATATCAACCAGAACGTTTGGGGAGTATCAATTTTAGAGAAAATGTTTATGCTCTAGCGTTGTGTACAGACAGACGTTTTGCCGTCAATCGATTTTTCGGTATGAAGGACGCACAAAACGGATTCTGATGACACCACATGTTAGAGGAATTTTTTTCTATATTTTGCAATCGACCTTTTTGTTAACAGGTTACGGCAATAGATTTGGGTCGAAAATTCTCAAGTTTCCGGCGCACGATTACAATACTTCCCCTTCTTAGTGTGAAAAAGTAAAACGTATGCCGTTTTTTAAAAGAAAAATGGCTTAAAGAATATAAAAGTAGCCTATGTTTGACACAATTTCGCAAAAAATATTCATATTTTCGTAAATTGAACACATTATTTTTAATATGTTTTTATAAACACATTTCATTAACTAGAAGTGCTAAAGAATGGCACAGACTATCTCGTACCATTTTTTTCGAATTTCCGTGGTATGGTCTGGATTTCAGGTCTTGCTCCATTTTCTGGCCAGCTGCCAAGTATCGTCGCCCAAGTATTTTTTTTATTTTTTTTACAATTTCTCAACTTTTTGCTTTCCTAGAAGTACAACCCAATTACTACTTCAAGAATATTAAAGAAGAGTAAAAACTCTAATAAATAGAAGTTTTTATTGAAAAATTCGTAGACGTTTTAAAGAAAATGGCGATTAAGCATTAAAATAAATGCGAAATTTGAAGCTATTTTTAAATAAATGTGGCGTTTATTTCATCGTATAGGGTTCATTTTGCACTAACCGTCCCAAAAAGTTAAATAAAACATTTGGAGCCTCTTTTGAAAATATTTTGTTGTTGTAATTTTTTAAAATTGCAAATATTGCAACAAAAGTACTAAAATTTCGAAAAAAATGTACATGACCTTAACTAAAGAACTATTAATGCACAACAAATATTACTTGAAGGAAAAATCAGTCTTCAATTTTGTAGTTGCGGGAAGACGCCGAAAAAATTCAAACTTTTGCAATTACCGAAAATTTAGAGTTAATTCATTTAAGTAAATTCAAAGTTAATTAAGAGTTTAAGTTGAGAAAATTTTGAAAATGTCTGGGGGGCTTCATGTAAAGCACCCCGAAATTTTAAAGAAAGATTTTCAAAATTTCAAAGCCTCAACTAGAGCCCGACAGACAGGAGTTTCTTCAATTTGGAAAACATCGTACGTGCGGTTTAGGCGCTAGTAATATTCACAGACGGACATTTTGATAGAAAGAAAAACAACACTTTTTCGATATCACGGGACCCCAAAACGTGTATTTACGTTGAAATCTCGAAATCGATTTTCTGCACCATTACATAACTTTCTCTATACTACGTATGTTACTACGTATATACGTATGTTTTCTATAAAGTAAAAATGTTTTTCATGATAGTAGGTGTAGGAAGACGCCAAAAATATAATTTTTGTAATTTTCAAAATTTGGGATTTTCAATGAACGTAAGACCTGCACCATTCTCTTAAGCGGCCTTTACGCCATACTAGATGAAAATTTAATAAAAATTGTTGGTGCCGTTTTCGAGGGAAAAAACTGTTTAAACAAAATTAAAAATTGTCTATTTCACGCAAAATTATGCAAAAAATACTCAAATTTTCGAAAAATTGTATGTGACCTTACTTCAAAATCTATCTTTAATAATTCGTAGAGACGCTGGAAAAATTTTGAACTTTTCCAATTTTCGAAAAATCAGGGTTTTAACGGCCATGAGACCATCACCATTCTCTTAAACGCCCTTCACACTATCCAATAACAAAGTTTAATTAATAACGTTCGAGCCATTTTTTTTGAAAAAATTTGAAATTGATCCACGGTAAAGTACCCTAAAAATTAAAATTTCGGATTCAAATTAGAGTGCCGCAACATCAGTCACATCGTTACGGCAATGTCAACTTTGGAGAAAATCGATTGAGCGCTTTAGCTGCTAGCGTTTTTCACAGACGGACCGACGTTTTGCCGTCAATCGTTTTTTCGGTGTCAAGGACCCACAAAACATGGATTCTGGCTACATGTGCTAGAGGATTTTTCTCCCTAAAGTTAGCAACTGGATATATCCAACACCGAAAGTCACCGGTTTTTTCGCGCAGCTTACTTAACTTTCTCTTTACTGTGTATGCGGTAACGGGAAAATAAAAATGCTTTCTCTACGGCTGAGGCTTCGGCACCTTGTACGAATACCACATACTGTAGCAGTAGTGAGGCAATTACAAAAGAAAATTTGTCTTTATTTACACAGTGGCACTCTGTGGATGACAAAATTCCATTGCAATCGCCGACATCAAAGTGGAGATGTCCTGGAGCATTAAATCTTAAAGCTATCAACACGGGCGTTAGATGTTTATTTCTGTTTGAGGGGTATTCCAATCGTGTTTCTATTTCTTCTAAAATCTTCAGGAACATCGCTTGACATTCTGTGTCTGGTTACGAATTGAGAATTGTCCAATTCATTGAAAACTATTATTGTGGAGTAACTGCTCATTCTGGACTTAGGTTTCTTAACATTCAATACAGAAAGGTTCAACGACAAATTATCTCCCATGTTGCTACACACGCGCGCAACTGTAACAGCAAAAGAGTAAGAGAGGAAGATAACAAAACCAACAAAACATAATGCATGCGCTTGGTGCATCCTAATTTCACAACAGGAGTTTGACTCGTTGATGGCAGGTTGAATCGGTCGGTCAAAATTTATCGAATATTTTGATGATCATCAAGCTTAACGACCTTGGTAAAACATGAATATACTATATGATTTTTAACGAGCGTGAGAACGAAATTGGTGAATTCGGCCATTAAAGTAAATTCAGTCTCCGCGCGTGTCTAAATGTCTCCAAACCGTATACAATTGAGTTCCTGATAAATAAGTTTTTTTTAGTAATATTTCATAAAAAAAAGTGATGTCGAACATACAAGTCAAAAAAAGAACAACGAAATATCAATAAACTGGGTCGGATATGAATCAACTATTAGTATTAGTGCTGTGTGCAATTGATATAAAGCAAAATTGATATAATTTCAATGTCAAATCATTCCCTACAGAGCCGCAGGAATTCTGCCAAGCTTAAAAGCGCAGGCGAAAAATAATTTGCCACTTTGAAATGTTTGTGCAGCATGGAGCACTGTTTCTACTGCAGAAACAATTTACATATTCTGCTAATATAAATCTTGTATTCATTTAGAATTTTTGAATTATAAATTACAAAACGCACTTTTTGTTGGCTATACGAGTGAAGGAAGTTTAAGAAATATTTCATTTAATTTTTAACTATTTGTTTGGTTTGATATCTAAAATTTAACAAAAGATACGTGTGTCTCGTATTGTATTTTCTCTCCAAATAATTATTTGGACAGAATTTCACGATTTTAATCGATACAGTGATATTGCTTCATTCATTGTATTAGCGTTTTTATTAGCTTTTAAACAACATAAAGGCATATGTTTTCTTAGACTGTTCACAATGATGCTATACAAATAATATTACATTGTGGTTATTCTTCCAAGATTTGAAATTTAAAAGTTTCGTTTACGGCAGAGTTACCAGAAATTTTTTTCCCAGCGGAGGACGTTTTACGAAAAAAGGAGGACATTTTACATTTTTATACTCTACGTTGTGTAGACAATATACTCAACAATTTCTAACCATTAATAGCCTTTAAAAATTATCTTAGCCTTTGCGACATTAAAAATGAAAGCTCCCAATTGGATAACTTCGCTCGTGCACTCCACCAAACAATAAGCATAAATAATTTTTAGATCAAAATTACCCTAATGCAGGCCATTTCTTCGAATAAAAATGTGGATATTCAAGATGTGAAGTCCCTTTAATGAATTAAATTTCTTTGAAATTATGCCAGTATTGTTTTCAATTCAACCGGACAAGAAGGACAATCCAAGTAATTTTAAAAAAAGGAGGAAGGACAGGAGGACAATATTAAAAAAGGAGGTTGGATGGGTTTTTATTGAGACTTCGACTTAAAGAACTAATTTAATGCTTTGTTGAAACACTGCCTAATCTAAGAGTGGAAACTTGGTGCTAGCTCCCGTAACACATGAAAGCCATGTAAAATAGTAAAATTATTTATATTATTATTTCATCATACATAGTATACTGCTCTATATATCTCTAGCAAACCATCATCAAAATTCTTGAAATACAGCACATACCGTTCAATAATTCCTCAAATATTCTAACGCCTAAAACAAAATCAGTTTTTAAAAAATCTTGAAATTCGCGAGGTTCTTTTAGTCAAATCGACGGAGAAGCATCTGTTTTGTAAATGTATTCCTACTTGCATGTTGAAAACTAATAACACGGGAGAACTGACATTTTTTCAAACCAATTTTAATGTAAGGGATACGGTACCTCAAACTCGGCGTTGACATCAGTCCCGACATAGACTTTCCGACTGAAAAAGAACTTTTTTACACATTAAACGGGGTTTGAATGTTAATTAATAACATAGTTTCATAAGTTTTTAGTAAGATTCCTAGCGAAAAGTTCGTTTTTATACACAGTTCTACACTTTAGTAGTTAGTTGCGAGAGAAATGTAGTGCGTGAGTGAAATAGAGTGAAAACGAGTGCGTGAGCAACGTAGATAGTTAAAGTAATGGTCAGGAAGAAATGTGTTGTAATGCGCGAAACATAACCTGGATAATGTATTTTCTGAATCTGAGAAAATATATCTAGAATTCCAAAATGTCAAATCGCTGGCCATCCTAACCTTATCAACAAAACTATCTTTAAGCTAATTAGACAATTTGTGATTTTATTTTGACTGAATAATAAGAATTAGTTAAAAAAAATATATCAGAAGGTTTGTAGAGATTAAGGCGTTTTTTATTTCTATAGGCATCCCTAGTGGGGAAAGTTAGAGAAATTCTGCAAATAATTACTTTAGTTTTTAGCACACACTGCTCTAGTTTCTAAAGTATGATTCATCATCATGTACAGCTTTTGCATTGCAAAAGGGCAATTAATTTGATTTTTGAATTAGACATCTCAGAGTAGTGTATTTTGTTTAATTTGCGTAGAATGTTGACAGCAGTTTGGCTACTTCTGTTAACATAAGTATATTTCTAAAAAATCACTAATAACTTGCTCACTCACTGCAAAAGTACCAACTCTAGGGAAGAGTAAGTGACCCCAGATACTGTGAATGAGCGAAAGTAATCTTGTGTATTATGCTGTTTGTGTTGTGCAGTTCTACTAATGTGGTTGCTCTTGTGTTACAGATTTCAATGAAAGTTTCAAGTTCTCGATAATGTCATACCTGATTGTGAAAGAGCCAATGTCGAAAGGCGTTACCTGTACGACACTTGCAAACTCATTGAAAAAGCAATACTACTGTGAAAAATGTAAAAGTGGATTTTCCAAGCTAAGTTACTTAAGGTTACACATGAAATTACACGCTTTTGTGTGTTCTTTGTGCTCTCGGCGTTATTTTTACAAACCTTTGCTGAGGAGACATTTACGTTTAGAACATAAATTTATTAACATGAAATACAAAGAAAAAAAATTTCAATGTGAAAAATGCTCAAAAATCTTTCTCACAAAACGTGAATATAAATACGACCAATGGATTCATTATCTTGATACATTTATCGGCATAAAGATAAAAAACAGAAAAGAAAATGTATTAAAGACAAAACTGTGTGAAGACGACTACCGCAGACAAAAACATGACCTGAAGCTGTGTGGAGTTTGTGGCAAAGAGGTGAAGCATATACGAAGTCATATGTTAGTCCACCGACCAAAAAGTTATCTTTGCAGAATTTGTGATAAGTATTTTTGCTTTCGGGCTGACCTTTGGAAACATCTCTTGATTCACTTGAAAACAAAATACACATGTTCTGTTTGTGGAAAGTCTTTTACACAGAAGTGCCATTTAATTTTTCATAGTAGGAATCATACTGGGGGAAAACTTTTCAAGTGTAAAGTATGCCATGTAAGTTTTATTCGATCATATGCTTTAACACTGCATGAAAAGACTGTTCATGGTACAAAAGAGGTTCATAAATTCTCATGTGATCAATGTCCATTTACTGCAATGACTCAGAGGTGTATGAATTACCATAAAAATCTTTTCCATTTAGAAAGATTCCAATGTGAAGAATGTTGTAAAGTGTTCACTAGTCAGAAATCATTGAAACAACATTCTTGGACACATAGTGATCAGAAATCATTTTCTTGTTCTCACTGTTCTCAACAATATGCAACAAAGGCTGGATTAATCAAGCATCTACAAAGAGCCTGTTTGTAAAAAGAAAAAGTCGAGGTACTTTTTTTTTTGATGAGGAGAAATTTCAGTACAAATATGTATTTGTTTATAATGGAAGAACATTTTTGTATATATAGTAACTTTTGTTAATTTATAGAATTAAAATTTTTAAAATAAAATGAACAAATTTTATTTATTTGTACAATTAACTTAGTTATTTCTCCTGGGGAAATGGAGAAATTAGAAATGTTGCAATTATTTCAAGTTGATTGTTAAAAGATTATAATTTTGTGAATATTGTGTTCATACATAGTCTTGCAAAAGAATTTAGTCATACTTTCATTGTAATTGAAGGAGATTAAGAAGAGCTCGTTGGTTTTAAGTACTGCAGATGTCACTTGATGCTGAATTGTATTGAGTAATGGTTCTAATTAAAATTAATAAATATTTTCAACATCTTTGCAGAATGGATTTTTAAATTTATTTGGTCTCGTTTTTATTGGGAACTGCCTCCTGCAGACAAATGTCTCAAATGGAAGTCTTGCTAACGGTAGAATTCATCCGCTGGCTGTACTTGGATTTATTCAGACCTGCTTTTGCCGTAAATCAGTTGTTACGTCGTCATCCAATCGAAAGGTGGAAAACTACCATATGACGTCATTGTTGTGACGTGTAAGCTTCCGATTAGGTGACACCGTAACAGCTGAAGACCTGTCAAGAGGCAGCAGTAAATAAATCGCAGTATAGAGATGATTTCTAGCGGCCGGCTGATCGATAGACTTCCACGGTTTCTATGATGAATGCAAGGCGAATGCCGGAGCAGCACCTTAACGGGCCAGGGACCGAGTGTGGTCTTTCCTTCTTCATCCTTTATACCTCTTTCCTTACACACATTCATTTACACGCATTTCTGGAGCTTATTATTTGTCCCGTCGGGGCGGTGTTTCGCATGCGGAGATGTGTCGTTCCAACTGGTGAGGATCATTGCCATCTCCCTGGATATAAAAGGTGCCACTTCTTGTAAGCCTCTCCTCATTAAGCTAGGAACTCTATCATTGCCTTGCCACTTGATTTACGAAAGTGCTGTTATTGTCAAAAATGATCAACTCATGCTGGGTCGTATCTAGAACCCTTGAGGTCCCTGGCCTTTTTGAAAATGATGCTCCCCATGCGCGCGCGCACACACACACACACACACACACACACACACACACACACACACACACACACCGTACTCGCCTAAATATATAAATACTCACCTGTTTGATGTGTGGACTGTTAATAACACTCCACTCTTCCCTTAGTTTTTGCTCCTTTAAAGAACTTTTCTGTACTTCGAGGCAAAATCGTGAATGGCCTTCAAAATCAATTTCTGCCAAAATGTGGTCAATACTAAACAAACTTAAATTATTTAATCGCTGTGATATATAATTTGATAATGAAAATGACTTCGAAAATGAACATTCTCAAGATGCACTCGTAACGAAGTGAAAGTGCCTCAACAATTTCCATATTGCGGAATGCCGATATAATATTCGGCTAAATGCCGTTTTGTGATACGATTAGTTCACGCGCGAGTATTCATGGAGGAAAGAACGTGTGACCCAAATAGTACACAAGAACATGGAAGCTTTCTGGAAAGAAGAAAATATACACGCCAAATTATTTTTAAGGCGTTGAAATAAACTGAATATATTAATGATTTATTTATTTTAATTCTGACTATCTTCGGCTTTCTAATATTATTTGATATTATTCCAACGTAATCCCTTTCGAATTTGTATAAATGGGCGCCAGGAATTACGCTAATACTATCATACAAGTCACCCTTCAACTCTAATTATAAATAAATTAGTTTCCGGCTACCTGGGTCGATGGGTTTCATAGAAATAATCACTATTGTATGCTAATAGATGATTATCCGATCTGTCATCTATACAGAGTGGTCGAGGAATCTGAAAAGCAAATATATTTCTATCTTGCTACTTCGTTACTAGAATTGGCTAATAAGAATCATGTATTCATCTCACAAAACATGGAAATTTATTAAACAATTTATGTACTTGATAATTCTACACAATATGAAAAAAAACCTTGGTCATGAACTGTTCCAACCTTATAATGTAGTATTCGTCTTCGCGCGCTCTTGGACGAAGGTGCCTCGTTGTATTACCTTCATTCTTCTCCGACGTCGCTGTCCTCAGGTCCAGATACCATCTTCTCTCTTCTTTTCTTGCAGAAGCACACTTCAATCACCGTTAATCACTGTTTCCGAAGTTAATAAAGTCTAAGTCGTTCGCCAATTTACGAATTCCAAGTTCATCCCACGCGTATGTTAAATACTCAACGATCAACAAACTATCTGCTGTTAGCGTTCCAGTCCAGTTACTGATAAATTCGCCTAAGCCCTCAATGTCCTTCTGACTCGATCACTTGAAATATTTTAAGATTTACTGTCCACACATAGCATTCAAATTCAAAGTTCTACCAATATCTACTCCCCAGTAGATGCTTAAAAGTCCCAAAAAACTCGTAACATTAATAGTGCACGATCCGTTCAACACCACTGCATCAGTCAGAATGAATGCCTATCATATTCTTTCAACCCTTCAAAAACTCGGTCCATCTTTTCAATTGTTTATTTACAGACAAGACTTGATGTACTTCCGTGCCTAGCCAATCCCTAAATTTCTTACAAAATGAACTAGCCGTCTCCGCGATTGTCACTGCATGAAGATTGTTGACCTGGACGACGGCTCGCTTACCGTTGCTATGGTGGCATATTCACCTATATTTATCCCTATAATTTACGCTGTTTATAATAAATATTGTTCCATATTATGTCTCACATATTGGTATGTCACAGCGTATTCTCATAATATTGTCGTGGGGGGTGGTGGATGGGTCTGGCAGCACGTGCGGGGAAGTGGAAGGACGGTAGGGGCAGAAGGTGCCCTCTGGGCCGTTCCTTATTCTTTTAAAAGCTAAGACCTGTAAAAGTTATGAGAGGGGGCAATAAGAACGAGGATGACCCTAGTCATGGCAAACAGCAGTTTATTGTGGTGGTGTACTTACATAGGTACCTGACGTAGCCCAGCCTCGCCAAGGACTTCGCCGGAAGAGACTGCAGCGACCATCAGCCGAGTAAGCGACACTCGAAGTACACAGCGGTCAGGGGAGTGGGCGGGAAGCTGCTAGCAGGACCCCGGAAGGTCGATCTGGACTAGCTCTGGGGGAGTGTCGGCAGGGCCAGTTTGGGCCATTCTGAACCGACTAGTGGTGAAGGGAGGTCGGCAGGGCCAGTTTGGGCCTATCTGAACCGACGGAGGAGTGGAAGGTCCGTACACACGGGGACGAGCTTACGAGTAGCATTCGTCCCCGCTAAGCGGAGGTCAAGCTGTTTTATAGGCGTTTACTGCTGAGACGCTCTTTCCGAGGCGGAGCTACGCAATATGCTTACGCGGGCGCCCGCCAGCTGTCTGCGGCCACGCGACAATATACATTGGACACACTTAAGGATGTTTTATGTTAACACGAGAACTGAGGACCCGAACTTCGTCTTAAACTTGAAACTGCAGTCAAGTGTCGCTTTCCGTGGGAACATGCGTCGGCCGCACCGCGAGTGACTCGTTTATAGAATCTACAGCGCGTGTCAACGAATCGTATCACAAACTGCATTTCTGCCAAGTATTCTCATCATTCATGTAACTGTAAAAGTTATGATTTTTTTCATTATCATGCCCAGTTTATTGGAAATATTTTATATTTTTCTTATAGATATGCAGCGAAATGGTGACCTTCAGAAATCAAGTCTCCAATGTAAAAGTTACCTAATTCCTCAATAGGAAGGGATGTCCTTGGGGGGGGGGAGTCCTCGACAAATGTCGATGAACGTCACTCACCGGCAGGAGAAATGGTTTCGGCAAAGGAGTGCAGGCCGATTGAACTTCTTAAAGCTATAGTCTCTGAAGCGCACAACACGAACGGCAACGTAAATTATCCGGCATTCATAAGTAACTGTGCAAACACGCAAGACGGCGGGAATAGAATTCCAAAGCAATTTCATGGGTTTAGTGATAAGACGTGGAATAGTGATATTGAACTTGCAAATACTTTAGCCGTGGACAACATAAAAGTTAGATTACAAAGCAGTCTATAGTTGCATATTCATAGACATCCATGCACCTACATTTTTTAGTAAAACTACGTAATTATATGCAAACACTAGCTTGGTACTTTAAAGAATTTCGACATATTTGTTGTAAGAAAAATATTTTTGTTTCAAATAGTACTGTTACGATTCTAGGTGGTGAATTAAAAGTCTGTCTGCGGCCACCACCCAGTCTGCCCAAGTCTGTCTATTTTAACAAAAACGTTTATTTTTGTTTCTTAACACAATCACTGAAAACACTTGATTATTTATTTACACTACACTTTTCTTGATTATTTATTTACACTACACTTCTCTTACACACTCGCACTAAGCACTGGCCACAGTTCACTGCACTGGTCACAGTCCACTGCACTAACCACAGTTTGATGCACTGATCACGGTTCACGTCACTGAGCACAATCACTGCACTGCTATCCACCGCGATGCACACACTTCACAGTTCAGCTTCCACTGCGGACTTAAGACTGACTCGCGGTCGCCGGCCGCCGCGTATTTGTACTCTGTGAGTGCCGTCGAGAACTTTCCGGACCCCGCGAACGTTCTGGAATAATCTACTGCAGGAACCGCCGGCAGATGACGCAACCCGCGCTCACAGGCAGCTCGTGGTGGCGCCGGCAGATGACGCAATCCGCGCGTACAGGTAGTTCGTGGTGGTGCCGGCCGGTGACGCAATATTCGTCACAGCACTAATATAATTTGGGGGGATACAAAGTATTTTATTTAAAAAACAAACTACTAACTATAGAGGCGTTAAAAATGGAAAAGAGAAATTGCGTTGTTCGTGGATGTGTGGGGGCAAGAACAAATTGAAAATTTATTTTAGATCAAAATAATTGTACTAAAATATACTTTATTGGCTTTTCCGACTTGACCCTTTTTATGATGAACAATGCTTGAATAACTAATGAAATTTCTATGTTGTTTCTACACCTATTGTATAATTATGTCATTTAATGGCTGTAACCACCACCACCGAGACACACTGAAAGTAAAAGCAAATTTGCAAAATTGTGAATTTGTGGTATAGATTTGAAGTAAGATGTCTAAATTAAAGCAAAACCATCATGAGGACTGTTACTACTACTTGTATTAAAACAGAACTTTAACCTAACCTTTTCTAAAACCACTAATTTCATTTGTATTATATCACTATGTGATATTGTAGTGCCTCCAAGTTTTAATGCTTTTTTACAAAAGTAAACTCTGAGTTTCAATTCCTTATCCACCACAACTGAATTAATAATTTTAGGGACAGAATACAATCAATATGTTGAAAAAGAATTCTGTAGTCCTTGTTAATAACACAGGCCAACAAAAAAAAGTAGCAACCTTTTTTTAAACATTTTAGTAATTACTAATACTAATTTTTATAGTTTTTTGGGTGCAGAATCCGCATCTGAACTCGGTTTGCTTCCATCACCCACAGTTTGGTCATACATTGATCTGGTAAGATGCCAGCGGACTTCCACTCCAGGGCCTCATAAACAATAACGCCGACGTTCAATTTAAAAGCTCTGCCGAACCTATTCACTTCATGAACGACCTTGCACATTACACTGGTCAACTCACATTTTCGTGCCTCACATGTTAAACTTCTTCCTGGATATTTCGTTGTCATTGATTCCAAAAATTGCATTCAAAATGATTTTTGGAATCTCTATTAGCTCTAGTTCTGTAAATAGAGCATTATCATCACATACCCTTCTTTCACACTTTGTGGTAGAATTTGGGAGCATCAGTGATGGACGGGGCGGGTTGCCTTTGCTTGTAGTGGACTGTATTATTGGTTGTTGAACGTAGGTAGGCAATCCACTCAGTCCCTTTCGACGCTCGTTAGGAATTTTGTAATAATGTATCATGGAAACACACTTCTCACCTTGCAGAATGATGTTTAATTACCTTTGAGTTGTCACAATTGTTCTTTACAATAAAATACACTAAGTTATTGTTCTCAGTGTGAGAATACAGGAATCTTCCATCTTGAATCACGAAGCGCGAGAACATGTGCTCGCCTGGCAACTTACTTGCAACTTCGGTGTGAAATACATTAATTAGTTCAATACATACACAATGCTGAACTATAACAAATTGAAACAATGTGGCTTTCACTTGGCCACAACATAAGCACAGAATATTACTTTCTGCATAAGAATTTACGTGATCTTTTTAACACGGAGCCCGAGATATACTTCTCGCAGTGGCTGCTTCTCAGCGACTGATTTATACACAATGCTGAACTACAACAAATTGAAATAATGTGGCTTTCACTTGGCCACAACAAAAGCACAGAATATTACTTTCTGTATAAGAATTTACGTGATCTTTTACAACGGAGCCCGAGACATGCTTCTAGCAAGGGTGCTACTCAGCGACTGATTTATACACAATGCTGAACTACAACAAATTGAAACAATGTGGCTTTCACTTGGCCACAACATAAGCACAGAATATTACTTTCTGTATAAGAATTTACGTGATCTTTTAACACGGAGCCCGAGACATACTTCTCGCACGGCTGCATCTGAGCGACTGATTTATACTTTTCGGTTTGCGAGTTCTATCGGGCACGCGAAGAGGGGATTTGAACTGGCCAATTAGTGACTGCTTTTCCAGCGGTTGCAGTATGGCGAGGTGGGGTGAATTTGAACAGTCCAATAGGCAACTGCTAGAGTTTGAATATGTTCTAGAACGGTTTAGAAGATTCGGATCGCCAAGGCGAATTATCACGCGGCGCAGTGGTTGCCGCTTGGCTTATGGAACTTTCCATGCCGTGCTTCCGGTGTTGCCGCCTAGGGCGTAGGAAGCGTTTTATATTTATACGTCCCTTTCGCGTGCTTTTGCGTGTGGGCCCGAACAAGTGACTTGTGAGCATAAATATTATTTTGTTTGGTAATAATTTGTTCTGAAATAGAATAAAATTGTTTTTACCATTAAAATTTATTAAGTGCATAGCTGTAAACCACGTTATTTTACATCAAAATATTTAAAAAGTCACAAAATCAACCATTCAACACCCATAAAGATAATTTAATCGATTTTTTGGAGTGAGAAATGCCATAGTAGTCTCGCTGCATGTTCCAACAGTTATGTCATGTGTATATTGTAACGAATATTGCGTCACCGGCCGGCACCATCACGAACTACCTGTACACGCGGATTGCGTCATCTGCCGGCGCCACCACGAGCTGCCTGTGAGCACGGGTTGCATCATCTGCCGGCAGATTATTCCAGAACGTGCGCGGCGTCCGGAAAGTTATGGAAGACACTCGCCGAGTATAAATACGCGGCGACCGCGAGTCAGTCTTAAGTCCGCAGTGGAAGCTGATGTATGTGCATCGCGGTGAATATCTGTGCAGTGATTGTGCTCAGTGACGTGAACCGTGGTCAGTGCATCGTACTGTGGTCGGTGACGTGAACTGTGATCAAGTGCTTAGGGCTGTGCGAGTGTGTAAGAGAAGAGTAGTGTAAATAAATAAAGAGAAGTGTAGTGTAAATAAATAATCAAGTGTTTTCAGTGATTGTGTTAAGAAACAAAATAAACGTTTTTGTTAAAATAATACGAGACGTTTAATTCACCACCTATAAACGTAACAATATCATATTTTCATTGGTATCTCTCTTCCAATTTTTGAATATCTTGGTGAAATCTTTAATCTTGCACTTCATTTAAGTCGCCAGGATTATCTGGAAAGCAATCCAAGTGGGCCTATATAATAGTCCGTTAAAATATCTAAACTCCCGAGTTTAGATTTTACAAGTGCTCATACATTTTTGGATAAATATGTCCCTTTTGACCCACTTGTCCTCTTTGTCTCCCATTTCCCATTAGTCTCTCTTGTCCATTTGTCCCCCTTTTCTGATTATGTCCATTTTGCCCCTATTGTGCCATTTTGTTCCTTACCCTCTTGATCGTCCTTTCCCACTTGCCCTCCTTTGTCTTTTTGGTCCTTCTATGCACTGCCATTTTTATTTTAAAACTTTACTTAGACCCTGTACCAACAGCTCTTACTACAGAACATCGAGGGTAATGTCAATTCTTAACTGAATTAACAAAGGGTTAAATGTTTATTTTGAATAACTAGAAATAACCAAAAATCATTGTTTATGACAGTCTTAGTCTTTAAGGATTGTTACATAAATGACTATTTTTGTAATTTATTGTAAAAGAAGACAATTTTGCATGTTTGAAAAACTCTAAATATCAGAAGGGAAGATGCCCTAATCGAGTAGCCAAATAAGTAGTGAAAATAATAAAATTGTATCTAGTAAATCAACAATAGTTTTTTTCAATGACAACGAATTTCTTCCAACTCATCTTTTCTGTTCCCAAGCACAATTCGTGAGCCCAACGAAGCCATCGAATGATGAACGCGAATCACTCTTCTCCACATGTGTCTAATTTGTATGGCTGGAAATGATTTATGCATTATGCATCCACCACTGTCCTCGTTATCTGTTGAAACAAATGAGATTTCTGAAAACTTCACAGCGCTCGGCGACAAGATTCTCCACTCATTTGGTTGCGTCACCAAAGGCAGTATGTTTGCCCGTGTTAAAGCGATGGGTCAAAGAGTAAATACAAGAAACAGAGCCAAGAGCGTGGTGCAATATCTGGTCACCAGACGCCGGAGAAAACGCTCTTTGGACGTAAACAGGTGGCAAGCTTATTTTCTCAGCAATTTGTTTTACATTGCTTTTCAAGATGTCGAAATAAACATTGGTATCCATAATTCCAGCTGCGAACTGGATCGTACCAACCCCCCCTTAGAAGGCATACAACCCCACAACTTAACTGATTCACTACCATACTTCACCGTGGAAACACCGATGAATACACCGTGGTGTAATCATGAAACAGTTGCCTGTATTTGGCTTCCTCCGACGTATCCCATCTGACCCGAAGAGGTTTATTTTACATTCGTCTGGCCAAATTACACTGTCCTAAAATTCTTCTCCCTTATTCAAAAGTTCCCTAGTAAATACAAATCTCTTCTCGCTATTTTCCCTGCCTACGCCTAAGACCTCTTCCGTCCGTGTTCTTCCATAAAACATGACGAACAGCCTGATCGGATATCTTCTTTTTAGATACATTTTCCATTAAGACACGTTATTGAAGAGCAATTAACAGAGAGTTTTTACGAACTTGTTGAAGCACAAACCGTTCCTCGCGTTTATTCATCCTACGTTTGTTTGGTTTTCTTGGCAAATTTTCTGTAGAACTTCCTCTCTAAACTTTCTTACGGTGTTGTGCACAGTGGAATGGCTTTTGTTAACTATTCGACCTATTTGTCGCAAGCAATAAACTTTTTTACCTTACATCACAGTGTAATAATATTTAATACGTATAATAGTTATTACAGTTATTATAGTTAATAAATGTACAGATTTCCCTCCCCTCTTATATGTTACTACTCTGTATAAATGTAAACTCAGTGGTTAGGCGGAAGAGCAGGCCCTATGGCCTGAGCCTCGCCATTAATAAAGACATTATTATTATTATTATTATTATTATTATTACATTCCTAATACGTAAACATTCATTACAATAAATAAATAAATACCAACGTTTGTCTGAATAGTCTGTAGAGAGACGTTTTCGACTAGCAAAACAAACAGAAAGAAATGAAATCACTGCACCGCATATCACTTTAAGTATCAACTGTTCAATACTTTTTAACTGTAGACTACACATAATCACACCTTTCACTTCACTATACATTTTCACCCTATTGACTAATTTCCTGTATTTTTTTCTAAAACCTCGCGCTGGGCAAGGAAAAAGGGCGAAAGGTTCTGTCTATTTACACGAAAATGTAGCTAATCAAGAAGACGATATTTGGGCTGAATCTGAATAAGAACAAATATTTCATTGCACTCACAACATATGAAGCTGAACTCGTGGCTCATTGCAGAGTCGCAAGCCTTTCACCACTGAGATCCGGGTTCGATTCCCGTCGACTCTCATGTGAAATTTGTTCCAACAAAATGAGTTCGGCTGCTTCACTAGGGCTAGTCCAACCCCTGTGAAGTGTCCTAAACCCTACCCCTATCCTTATTCCTTCCTAATTCTGGCCGCTGGGTAGTGACGCAGGAGCGCGCGGTAGGAGACGCGTACGCGGAGATGCTACCTGGCGGTCCTCTTGACAACCGACTGCGACGAGACACGACAGACGATATTAACGGAGAATTACTCAAAAAAAAAAAAAAAAAAAAAAAAGCGCTGTAATGGGAGGGTTACTCCAAGAAGCGCAAAGCGCTCAAACGCCCCCCAAGGGGCTTGGAGACGCGTTGCGTCAAAATAGACGCAACAAATTTAAAAAAACAAAAACAAATTGGGGCTTATCTATGATGTATTTTTTCTCCCAATTGTCGGGAGCCATTCTCTGTATCTGAAAAGATATGATCAAATTAAAATCATCATGTACTTTTCAATGTACAGTTTTATGGAAGCTGCATGTCAAAAATTCAAAATTCGTCAAGGAAATAATAGAAATAAACAAACGATGAAACATTGAACTCACCTTTCCATATTTTGAGGGAAGCCAAAACCGCTGGTTTAAGTTTTAATCAAAACCGTTGCCTTCGAATTGGAGCAATTTGGAACCTAGCATTTCCTTGATTTGTGCCGTTGCGACATGTCTAGTACCTTTACTACAACAAAATGCACGTAACACTTAAGTTAAAGTTAGAATAAACACGCGTGACCGTTTATTCTGCAGGTCAGTATGAAGCACTTTCGATGGAGCCCGTGTGCTTTTCCTCCAGAACACAAAATTCAAATGAAACGGAAATTGTGTTATGCGAAACCTCCGGTAGGTAGCTTCACTCCTTGCGCCGCCATTCTTTGGACAGGCGTCGGCGCGCTATGTGGCTGTTCGGAGAAGTACGACGCAAGCGTCCAAATAAGCTCCAGATGTAACCTATCTTCCGTCAGACCACTGGTTTTATCGGCACTCGTATCTTAAAACCCAAAAATCGTTAACTTTCTTCTGTGAGACTGAAAAGAAACGTAACACTAATGTCAGCTGAGTTTGAGTATTATAAGGAATTCCATATAATTTTCTTTATTTACATTCATGTACCTCGCAGCCGCGAAAAGGTAGTTCTTAGTTTACTAAATAACACAGCATTATTCAATCTTCTCAAGATTTCCATATTTTTTTTATTGTTAAATTTTAAAACAACTAGAAAGATTTGTATCTGACTCACTGTGCTTTTTCACAGCACTATTAAGGTAATTCAAATCAAATTCAATTTTTTTTTTAAATTCAAATCCCCACACTCTCGTTGATTCCATACACTTCTCTTTGTTGAGAACAGTAAACATGCCTGTTATGTATTAGGTCAGTTGGTAACACTGACTCCGGTTTCTCCCCCTCCTCCCGCCGGCCGGCACAACGGTAGCGCAGGAGTCTTTTTATGTTCTCAGTGGTGTTGTGACCGCGTGTGCCGCGCCAGTATATCAAATGTATCCAATAGATGAATAAAGTGCTATTGTTACGAGCTAGTGATGTTATTTATTAACCCACAAATACAACAATGCCCAATAAAAAAGTATCAACCACATCACACCCACAAAGCCCATCAGTAATTTCGCAGTTTTCTTTCCGAAAATGTCGCTCGTAACTTTTCCGGTGTTCCATTTCTTCACATAACTTTTTACTACTTTTTCACTATCCATATCAAAATAACACTAATTTCACGAGTATGACAATCGCTAAAGGAAACGGTAATATAGGATTGTGAAATGTCTCTATTATGTTAAAACTAAATTAATAAATTTCCTTTCAACTTAACCATCTGTTCGACACACAACATATTACTCTTTACCTGTTGCATGTAGACGTGTAATTCTATACAGAATCACGATACCTGGAAGTTCTATTGATTGAAACCAATTATTAGATTGATGGCAACCACTATAAATTATCAGCCTTTTTCAACAATAAGCATTTAATATTTATTCTTATATGCATATAACAATATCTTTATATCTCATGAGAATTACTTTTCGATATAGAACAGTAAAACACATGGGTTTGAGTATACGTTCTTAAGCTTACTATAATATCTGGCTTCTCGGCAGACTAGCAGAATGTTGTCCATGAAATCCTTGTGCACTATTTTTTGCGTTCTTGCCTAAATTAAAAATGTTCCAAATGTCCTCAACGATTTGCTATTTCTAGGACTTAATATTTACCACAAAATTTACACGCGATCGCGACTTTCCCTATCTGTGTTTCGTATGAAGCATTTACTCGCGACTGACTATATTCAGATACTTATTGAAAAATTCTTTCCTCTACGGAGCTACCCTAATGTACATCCCCTCAAAACACGGAGTCTATTTTTCCGAAATTCCAACTAATACCTTAATAAAAATTCCAATTACAATTTAATACTACTTAAACAATAGCAAGCACTCAAACCTCAAACTTAATCATAAATTCCCGCCTCACTGTCATTTACCTAATAATGAGTCTATGCTGAAAATCCGTTCGCACCTCACCAACCGCTAACGTGCGTTCGCTCCAATAACTTACTGGAAAATGATCCCATGCGTCTTTCTAAAAGATCACGGCCATCCAATGCCCTCTCTACATTTTTTCCATATACTGTGTTCGGGGCCGTGGCCATCTGCATAGCGTTATGACACCAAGCATGGAATATTAAACTTTTTGATCGGTTGTCCTAACAACGCGTATTCTTTGGCTTCCGAGTTTGAAACAATGCCATTTTTCCAATGCTGGATGCTGATTTTATCATTTAAACTAAACCCAGGGTTCTTGGCGTATCACAATATCAATCACGGACGCTCGCTCACTAGCAGGCCGGTGAATCGAGATCCAACGCCTTCACACGCTTCGTCCTTGTGTTGCGCGTATGCGCTGTCGACACGTTCTGAAGATGTGGACATTCACCAATGGCCTGAACTGCGCTCGCACATTGCCTGCATTTCACGGACGCGCTGGTGCTGATCTACGACGCATGGAAGGGGCGCTTGGAATACCGGAAGAAGAAGAAGAAAAGAAAAAAAAACTGAGAGGAAAAAATGATTATATTATTTTCTTGGCCGTTAACACACGAATCGTACACCCAAAGAAATCGACACAGATTTTAGATTTTAGCAACTCTCTCCCGCCTAGGTGTGAAACGGAACGGAAACTGGTCTCGTGACCAAACCTCCAATAGAGCAAAATCCTCCAGAAGTCAAAGACACTGTTTGCAATATGTTCTTCTCGTTCACAAATCAAATATAAAGTAGAATATATTTCTCTTAAACGCCGAACTTGGAATACAAAACCAAAACCTGTGTGCTTTCGGAACACGAAAATCTGGTTTTAAGGCTCTAACATTCTTCGAATTCGAGTCATGCCCGACTGTAGTATGCTGCAGCATGTTGCTTCTGCGCGCTATATATTTAATTTAATTAATATATTTGTAAAATTATATTTTAAATAAATTTTAGCTTTCTGCTCCCCCTTTTCCATATAAACTTTAACTATGCCAAATCTCACACTCCTCCTTGCGCACAATATGCTTAAAAAGGGGATACAAAGTTCTACTCTGTACGTACTAATATATAGGTTAATGTGTATAGTTGACGGAGGAAAAATACAAAATACCAATTTCAAATACAAGCGTTCTATTTCCTGCAATTTTCTTCAACTGTCGCATAATTATGACGATGGAATTTAAAGACACTATGCGAAAATTTCCTTAGATTTGAAGTGCATTTCTAAATAAATAAGCATACAAATAAATAGTGATTTTACTAAATGTTTAGCAAAATCGTGGACGAAATGAAAATGGCAATGCAAATATGATAAAACACAATATTTCATAGACATTATTTTGAAAACTGAAATATTTATAAAATATCTTTCATTGCGCTTTCTTTACATTTCGCTTCTGGCTGTTCTTTTTTTTCATAATCTTGCTGTTACTTGTTTAGATGTAGAAATAGTAAATAAATGTCAAGTTACTGCGCTATTGAGTTTCGTCTGCATACAATTCAAAATTCGAAATACGGTGCCCTAAGTTTTTTCTCTTCTCTCTTCATTTTCCAGTGTTACTCTAATGCTGCAGTGGCTTACTTTTTTTTTTAATTGCAGATTAATTCTTCCTAATGATTCTATGCTGGAACTCGTCAAATCCTTGGGTGGCTTCGATGGTGAACTGGATGGACCAGAGCTGCATGAAGACGAAGGGGAGCTGTATGAAAAGTGACATAGCAATGATAGATTCAGCTTAATATAACCGAATGGCTGGAATATCATCAAGTTCGAAGACGTCAGAGTGTGAATTCCAGAAAGAAAAAATATATAATAAGATGTTACCTTACGCCAGACAGTTGGATGAGGAATCGCAGTCGGTTTTACAGAGCATCAAAGAGAACCTTGGCCTTTCGGTAACAATGCGCGAAATACGACCAGGATGCGATGTATGGACGAACAGACTTAAAAAATATATATTGCTGTATGGTTTGAAATTTTCGAAGGAAGATCATTTAAACTTCATAAGAGTAATGTACGAACTAATTCTTATTCCACATTTAGAACCTTATTTGTTTCGAGAATTTATTAACATTCTAATTGAGTTGCTGAAGAAGAAGGAACTTATTTCTCCAGCAGAACTTGTAATACCTTGGATGCCTCTTTATAATTTGTGCAAGAACATTTTATTTAGTAGTCGTGTTTCTCTTGGCATGTATGGATATTCTTTAGTGATTCAAAAGGAATTTGTAGCTCTTATACAAATTGCAAGATTTTATTTTGCAGAAACTGCAACTAAAGAAATGTTGGATGAGTGGAAGCCTATGTTATGCCCACTTGACTATCATACAGTTAGTGATACATTTCAAATCATGTCTTACTTTTTACCAGTTAAATTTACTTCAAATAGAGAAAAAGGGTACACACTTTGGTTAGATGATTTTATGACTTTTTGGAAAATTTGTAATAATAATTTTGATTGGGAACATGATCTCATGGAGTTAATATCGATTTTAGCAAAAAATAACATAGGTTATATTGACTGGGAACCATATGTACCGTTAATGTTTTCTAGATTTCTTAAGTGTTTTCAACTCCCTGTTTGTTACAAGCAGCCTCAAATGAGAGATTTTCGTAAATTAAATATTTCAGCAATATCAGTTTGGATTGTGTCTGCTTTAGGTGGATCTAGTACAGTACAGGATCATCTATCTGAACTCATGAAAATTTTAGAGTCCTATTTTCAACCATCAAATGTTGGAAGATGGACAAAATTCCTCGGAAAGTTTCTAGAAGAATTAGTGGCTCATTTTGTTGAAAGACTTCATTATGAAAGACACAAAAAACTAACTTGGGAGACACCAGTACCAAATACAAAGAAATTGACTGAGAAAGATGTGACAAAATTTGTAGAGTCACTTAAGTTTGGCACCATGCGAGCTATGTTTTCATCAATGAGAAGCGCTGTAAGAATGAGTTTACAATACCTTGCAACATTGAGGCCTCATCTTATCATACCCGATGTTATTGAAGAATTTTATTTTCATATAGGAGGAACATTTGGATCTCTTAATTTCCGAGCAGCAATTCAGTGTTTAACAGCAGTTCTCAGACCAATGCTTGAAGGCTCATGTGGATATAAAGAAGGTCCATCGTATGTTGTACCTTTGCTCATGGCTGCATTACCTGGCATAGATCCAAGTGATACAGAGAAATCAGTGGACACTTTTGATTTCATTAGTACAATGGCTACTCTTGTTCCAATTGTGGATTGCTCTCAAGCTTCAAAATTTTATGACAATTTAACAAAAGAAGAAGAAGCAACCTGTTTAGCTACGGCCAATTTTGTAGATTTTGTTTTGCAATTTCTTGATAATTGTTTTATGTTTGTTACAAGTTCTTCACTTGAATCAATTAACGTTGAACGAGAAACTCATAAAGAAAGCCTTCAGGAGAGTTTAATACTAGGGTCATTATGGATAAGCTGTACATCTGTGTTCCAACAGACATCTTTGAAAATATATGAAGTTGGTTTAGACAAATTGTTTCGTTTTGCTACAGAAAGTATATTTGAAACAAAAGTTGCTGGTCGATTGCTAGCAACTATTTGCCAATCATTTGTTCAAGTAAATGCCAAAATTTCATTGCAAAAATTTCTACCATTTCTCAGTAATAATATTCTTACACTGCTGAGTTCTAATAATGTTTTGAAAGAGGACTCACTCACACCAGAATTATTATATTATTTACTTTTAATTTCAGAGATTTCTCACTGTCCTGGTTGTTGTATTTTGCCTCACGCGTCTCTAATTAGGAAAGTGATTGACAGTTCTCTCCAACTCACATGTCGGGAAGGTTTCTTAATGGCTTTGAGACTTTTGAATGGTTTTCTAAATAGCCTACTATCCATTGTTCCTCTTGAGTATCGTAGTGTTCCTCAATCATTTGACAAACCATTGAGTGAATATTTTCCTGTTAAAGATTGGGGTAAACTAGGTAACATTGATGATCTGAAATTGGAATTTTTTGTACCTGGAGAAAATGAAAGAAATTGTGTGAAATCTATCATTGACACGTATTTGCCACTACAAGTAGAATTCATTAAAAGCACTATTGAAAATGCTACCTCCTTGATGGATGAGAAACTGGAGTTTACTCTTGAAATTATTAGGGTTCTGCTGGACTCTAGAGTGTTATTTCCCTCATGGACAGATGCTCCTGTACATTTAGTTGATTCTTTTCTGAAAGATAATTTTTTCTATTCTGATTCTCAGGTGAAGCAAATTGCAGCTAATGATAAATATATTGCAATATGTAATGATGAAATGAGAAATACATTAGTAGATGTATTAACCAAACTACAGTATAAATTATTAATGTGTGAAGAGCCTAATACAAAATCACTTGCAGTTCTAATTCAGATTTGGGATCTTCTGTTGGCAGATAAATTTAACAAAATTGTGTATGCTACACACTGGTTATTTTATCATTGTCACAAAAGATTTTCAGGTAATAAACTATTAGGCTGTAAAAAACATGTACGATCTTGCTCATCAATAGAGTTTTACTACAGCATGAATTATTACTCAGTAGGTATATGCCACCCTTTACCTCTACTCATAAGGATATTATGATGAATCTTTTACAACTTAGCACTTCTCAATACAGTAGTATAAGAAATCAAGCTCGAAGTGCTTTGTCTGATGCTGTCACAAAATTTCCTTATTCTCATAACCTTCTCACTTCATCTATCTCTGAATCTTTGAAAAAAGATGCTGTTCTTGAATCTGATGTATTTGAAGGAACAATACTCATTATTATGGAACCTAGGCATCATCCTATTGTGGCTCGGCATGATTGGATGGTTTTACATTCCCTTTGGCCAACTCTTATCAGAGCCAAGCCAGAAAAAATATCAATCCTAGCTTTGATGAAATCTGTGGAAAATGTAGTAGAAAGGCAAATTGGTACTATTACTATCAATTTAGAAGTATCTGACAGCTGTGTGGAATTTGCAATTAAACTTTGTGAGTCAGTTTCAAATGACATACTGAAACATATTAATCAAGGAATCGAAACATTGGCTCAAAGAACTCAGTATAATTTGGAACATTATTTATCCTTTATTGACCTATTGGTGAAGATAATTGAGAAAGAAAATCTTCACAGTCGATTTCAGTGTATGGCAATGACATTTCTAATGTCAGTGATACATCCAGATGTACCATATCCTCCTGAGGCTGTGAAATGTATCACAAGTTATCTTATTGATGATTCTATTGAATTAAGAAAGATTGCTATTGAGGCAGTCACCATGGTTTTAAAGCAACAGAAGAAAACTCACAATAAAATGAAATTAGATCCATATACTATTTCAAAATCAGCAAAACAATCAGGTAAAGTATTTCCTGGTGATCGTCTGGACAATGAATGGGTTAAATATAGAAAAGTAACTCTTCCACAAAATACTGAAGAATGGCATGAAATGCATTTTCTACACCGTGAGTATCATGGGTATTACTGTTGGCCAAGTGAACTTACAGTTTATTTCCATCACATGAACAACGAGATGCTTCATTGGCAAATAATTCATCTGTATTTGACGATAAAGAAGGGGAAGTGTATAATTTTTTTTCATGTTCAGAAAATTTAGAAAAATTAATATATTTTCTAAGTTTGGAAGAACAAAAAGGAGTAGATTCATTTAGAGAAGAACGATATCTTATGTTTAAAGGATTGTTTCGTAATGGCGGATGTGTGTTATTACAAATGTTTGTTCCGTACATGGATGATCTTATTTGCTCTTCTCAAGAAAATGCTCAAAGATGTGCTGCAGAAATAATTGCTGCAAGCATACGAGGAGCAAAGCATTGGCCATATGAAATGATAACAATCATGTGGGAATTAATTGCTCCTTTGATTCAGAATGCTCTTCAATATATGAATGAAGAAACAATAAATGACTGGAAAAAATGTTTTCGTTTAGCTTCCAATAACAGAGATCCTAGATGGAATCACTGGCTATTTGAATTGTTGTTGGATTATCCAGCCCAGACTAATACTTTCCTTGAAGCTGGACGTCTATCTTGCATTGAGAGTATATTGCATTGTCATTTGTGGAAAATGTCAGAAGTTCTAACATTATGGTTAAGTACATTGAAATTATGTTTATCTCATGAATTTGAGAATGTTCGTCAGAAAGTTGGAGAAGCCTTGAGCTGTATATTTGAGGCAGATATCTCATTTCCAGGTGGGGCCGCTTCAAAGTCACCACACATAGCTGACTTCATTGCACATGTTCTTCCTTCTCTTTCAGTATTGTATAAAATAGGCACTGATTCTACTGATACACAATTGAGAAAGACACAAAATGAATCAAATGAGAGTGAAATGCTAAGTACTGAAGGATATGAAGAAAATACTAAAATATGTTTTCATGTGAAAAAAAAAATTACAATAAGAATGTTGAAAACAGTTTGTGTCTGGTTATCCACTTTGGTAAGCAGAAGTGAATTTGGAATTGCAGCTTCTTTCTATGAACTTGTCCCTCTTATCTGTCTTATGGAAAACTATGAGAATGATTCTGAACTTGCATTTCTGTGTAGCAAAGTATTGGGAAAACTAGCTCAGACTGTTCACGAACCTGATCATATATCACCAGCACTATCAGCGATGAGAGAAACATCTGAGTGTGAATCATGGAAGTCTCACATTATATGCTTGAGATTCCTTCAAGTATTTATATTTTATAACATGCCAGTTATTCGTAGTAATAATAAATGGTCAAAAGAAGTTATTGACATTGTACTGAAACTTTTAGAAGATAATTCATTAGAAGTACGTGAAAATGCTGCCCAGGTTCTATGTGGATTGTTGCATACAGGTTTCATCAAAGATATATCTCGGTTGTTAAATAATTTTAAGCTTAAAGTTGGAGTGGAAAGAAGTACAGAGTGTAAGTCAATGGATCCCACATATCTGAGGTTACATCATGCTGCAGTACTTGGATTGTGTTCATTTATTAATGCTCACCCATATGATATCCCAGATTTTGTACCTGAGTTGTTTACTATTTTACAAAAACATATAAATGATTCTCGTCCAATTCCACAGACTATAAGGAAAACTTTATCTGACTTTCAAAGAACTCATCATGATAAGTGGGCCCAAAATAGACTGAAATTCAGTGAAGAACAACTAACTATAATGGAAGAAATTGCAGAGCCATTGTCTTATTATACCTGAATCACAAGCATTTCTCTCATTTCAATTTATTAGGCATTTAATTAATGCTTCTTTTCTGTTAACATAAATATATAATGTTAATAATGACTGATGCAGTAGAAGGAAGCAAAATGATAGCCTTTGTACTTATGGAAAAGACAAAACAAGATAATCATTGTTATAATCTTTATATCTTAAGATCTTATGCACAAAAAAGGTGATAAAAAAGTTAATTGCTGTGGAACTTCTTTATGTTTGCAGGAGAAATCGTTGAGTGAAGATTAGAAAAAAAACGTTATTGTACTGATATGAATTCAGAATACAACAATGACTTACAAGATTATGTTTCCTTAATTTATATTATTATATTAATATTTCCTTATTATTATTATTATTATTATTCACAGACTGTGTAAGCACCTAAATCAAAAGAATGCAAGAGTATTTTGTTTACAAAACACAAAAATAGCAATCAACAATCCATTCTTCAAATTTGGAAAAACATTAAGAAGCAAATAAAATACATTTCTTAGGCAGGATTTTGCGCGTATTGTGTTTTGTGATTTGTAGTGTTTGATGAGTTAAAATAAAATTTTCTTTTGGCTTTGCTTTTTCTGTTACTGTTGAATATATTTGAAGAACAACTAACCAAAATGCATATTTTCTCAGGGAAAAAAATCAGGATAAATGAAAAACAGATAACTTAGGTAATATTTATTGCATATTTTGCATGTTCATGTTACTTGATAAGGTGAAGATGCTGAGAAGAATATTTTTCAAAAGAAAAAAGGGTATGCAGATGCCAGATTATAAACATTTGTATGATGAACATATTGCGTTTTGTTATATTGTGCCAAAATGGTTTTTGATCCAGTAGTTTAGGGTATTATGCATATATTTTAACATTAAAAATTGAATTGATATTAAGAAACACACACTTTTAATTGTAGGTTTATTTGAATCATGTATGCATTATAACTTCATATTATATTAAAAATATATATTATGTACAGATGTAAGTAATTTCTAGAGTATCTTCCAATAATAGGTTCCATACCTAAACAGTCAGAGTTTATTGGTTTCTCTGGGGAATAGTATTGAATAGAGGCCAGATTTTTATGTAATTACATATATTTTGTCTTTCTACTTGGCGAATCGTCGCTGTCCTAACACAATATTCAATTTTTTCATTACATATTTTTACATATTTAGTGATATATTACGTGTTTTTACATATTTTAGTATTTTCACACAACATTTTTTATTCTATCAATTTTCGTCAATTTTATTACATATTTTTTATGAAAAGAATTTACAAAACATTGGCATTTTTTCCTACAGTGAAGACAGTGATGTTCTCATAATCTGGTGTGCCTGTAACAGTCATCTCAGTGGCGGGAAGTGCGCATCATCGACTGAGATTATTTTCACCTTTTGGGTGTGAAAAGTATCACTGACGTCTCAGATGGTGACCTAAATCTTAATTTCGGAGATAAATTGGGAATTGCCTGCGTGTAACACTTCAATGAAAGGGTTTCATGCTGCAGTGATTGATTTCTGGTCGTATATAATGCCTGTTTGTGCGATTAATGATATTTCTTGCAGCTAGTCTGGCTGCAAAACTATGGTCCTGGATAGCAATAGATGAAGCTTGTGCTACTGACAGAAAAGTTATATGTTGTGCATCAACTTGTGTTCTCCACATATATTTTAAGATTGTATTCTTTTTTTTAATTTGGTTAGAAAAAGATATTAAAATGTAATTTTGTATAATGTAAATGTGTTTAATAATCAATGAATTTTAGTATTACATATTATATCCGATTTTACATATTTATTACATATTCTTACAGTTTTTATTACATATTTATGTACATATTTTGACGTTTCATACTACATATTTTTCCGATCTCTAGTAATGAAAGACTGGGGGTAATTGTAAAGAATTTCAGTGCTTCCTTTTCCTTCCAATTTTCTCCAGACTTTTGTTTTAGCAGTTTCTGCATGCCATCCTTTTTCCCATCACACTAAACATTTGTAATAGAAAACCTATATTAGTGTGAAAGAATGGTTTTTTGAAAGTGACACCAGACAACTTTGTATTAGTAATTAAAACTGAAAAAAAATATCTTGACAATGCACATAATCTATTAAAATCATACTGTAATTGTTGTCAAACTTCTCCCTCCTTTTAATTTAAATTCCAATCCAATGTTGTTGCCAAATTATACATAAAGACAAAATAAAATTCTAGGATAGATTCTGAAAATGGAATTTTTTTCAATCGCATTATAGGACAAAATTATACTTGTTTTATCAACTGAATTTCAAAGATCTCTTTGAATGTGTTAAAATTTATTTTAAAGAAAATTAAATGCAGGAGCATGTAGACCGTATTAAAAACTGCATTACTTCATTTCAAAAACAATTTTTTCCACGAGTGTAGATGCATTGTAACTAGTTGCTCCTCATTTTATGATTCCTTTAATTAGAATTTTAAACTTTACAAATTTTGTTCACTGAGTGAATATAATCTACATTTTATTTCAAATTAAAATTAATATAATGGAATAGTTTTGATTTGAAATGGTGATACTTGAATTGATTGAAATGGTGAACCTGTGGGTTGTTTTGATGTTTAATTTGCATGTTATTAACGATGTAAGTTGTTGCTTAACTTGTATTTTGATTCCTTTGAGATGCTACATACAATTTCATTAAGGGATATTAAAAGCCGTTTTCTGTGTTATAATCATCACCATCCTTAGCAATTTGCAACAACCCCCGAACGCGCAGATCCCGAAAGCAACATTTTATTTCATCAGATAGACATTAAACTTCAGAAGAAACAGTAGACGACGACGACGACGCCGCGGAGATATAATTTTCAGAAATTAGCGGAAAACGCGAAAAGCGTGAAAGGACAATATAAATAATGGTCAGAACAGAATTTCAGGAAAAATCTAAAGCGAAAATCAGGAAAATCAAACCGCGAGTTAAGAGGATACAAGAAACGGTACAAATTGCATGCAGAACGTTTAGAAACGTAGAAAATGGAACCCATTGTTGTGATAGCAAGAGTATCACAGAAACCAGTTTTCATAAATATCTCGAGAACGCCTTGATGAAATGACTTCAAACTTTCTGGAATTGTAAACTATAATATTTGGATCATGACAAAATTAGCCACGGCACGGTAAAATTAACACGGGACCTAGATAAATTGAATATTTGGATTTATTACGTGAGGGATTAGTGAAAACAAACGACGCGCTGCCTGACGTAGTGGAGTGACGTCATTTTTTTTATTAACACAATGAAAATTTACAATCTATTTCAATTCGAAATAATAAGTAAATATGATAATTCAAAATAAAATGATCAATGAAACAATAAATTACAGAAAAGTCCCCCATTGGTACTTTCCAGGATCAATATACAAAGACTATAACATAAAAGAGAAAAAAGAATAATAAGAACACAAAACGGAGAATTATTTTTGTTTTGTGTATGTCAATGTCAAATATAAAGCGGTAAGGAAGTTGTAAAGAGGAGGTTCTATTGTGGCGAGATATTTCTTGGCTATTGTCTAAAAGGTTAGGGCTAGATGGTTTGGACGGGTTTCCAGGCGTTTATTGTAGTTTAGGCTAATTTCTTCTATCTTCTCTTGAATTGTTTGAATATTGAGGTATTAGACATGTACCAAGGTGCTGATGAGATGACTCTTTAAATTTTTGACTGGAGTGTTTGAAGAATCGATAAGTTTGTTCTGCTGGCTGTGCCCCAGATTTGGATTCCATATGTCCATACAGGAAGTAGGATGGTTTTATAAATTAGCAATTTATTTTCCAGGTTGCGCTTGCCAAAAGCCAGTAGAGTTTCTTGTTTGCATTGGAGCTGTTGTTTCTTGGTTGTATATGCTTTTTCCAGGTGAGACGTCTATCCAAGTGAAGACCTAGATATTTTACGCAATCGGTTTGCGGTATTGTTTTTCTGTTGAATTCTACTGGCACGCACGTTTCTTTCCTGAGAGTAAATGTAATTTGAGCTGACTTGTTCTCATTTACTTTTATTCTCCTCTTTTTAAACCATTCTTCGAGTGTGATGAGATGGTCTTGCAGGTTATCCGATGCTCTTCTAGGATCAGGGTCTGAAGCTAATATGGCTGTATCATCAGCAAATGTCGCAATTATTGTGTTTTCTGTTTCAGGAATATCTGCTGTATATAACAGGTATAGTACTGGACCAAGTGCGCTACCTTGTGTGACGTCATCATGGATGAATAACACGAAAATAATTATTTTAAAGAAAGGGAAAAAGGGGAAGAAATATAACAATGTGACATTTCTTAACTAAAGATCAGACAATTTATGAAACCAGTAATGAAACGCAAGACGCCCGTAAAACGTAGAACTATGAACATGTTTTTGCAGTGATGGGCAGGTGTTTTATAAAAAGTTTCCAGCTTCTGGACCAACAATGCCAAATAGAGGATAGTTCAGTGTGAGTTGACCTCTCGCAGCGTACGCATGACCCGTATCAGAGTGATAGGAAATTAGAAATTTTTGCGTAATTAATTAGTGAAAGTTTATGCAGGAACGCTATTAATTAGATGAAGACATTTTAATATCATGGAAGTGAAATTTAAATTATCTGAATTGGCCAAAAAATTTTTGGAATTAATAATTAAATATTGATGGTGATTCGTGGACTTCAAGAACTGGTAGCCGCTGATTTGATGGAGTTGGGTACACGAGCTGTCTACAAAAACATTGGTCGACGACGGGCGATGGCAGTGTGTGTCGCCGTATATTAGCAGCACCAGGAAAGTCGCATGAACAAATATATATCTATATATTTATTTGAAAAGTAAAGAGGGAGAAAAAATTTTGAAGATTCTGTCGAAGACCAAGTCATGCTAATTAAGTTAAGAGTAAAATAACAGTATAAAGTTACGACAGAATGCGCATTCCGGTATGAATGTTTACTTTGTTTATGTTCTTTAAGTATGAATGATGTTTTGTATTTGTTTATGTTTTAAATCCAGGGTATTTGTGCCATTGTGTGAAATTGTGCATGCCATGAAAGGGGCAATTCATGTAAAAGGGGTGTCAAATAGCTGCCTTGACAACTTGTTAATGGAGAGGAAACGCAAATAAATGAATGAACGCTCATTGCGGCTCATGTATAACTGGATTATGAGTACTGTTTTGTATTTAGCTAGAAACTGACCCAGGCACGAGCGTGCAGATACACCGTTTCAATTCCGTATCGAATGATCACAGTAGTCATGCCCAGGTAAGGCTCTATTTGTACATGCTAGATGAGGTACGGGCAACAGGTGAGTAAGGATGTTATTTTGTCAGAGAATGTCAACGAAACCAAGCGCCCAACCAAACGAAGTAGATTCTATGAAGTGTAGGATTATGATAGGAAAATAATAATAGCTAGGGCACCATAGTATTTGAGACCAAGATTGGGAATAATGAATAGAGCAGGTAGGAAGCATTACAGTGGCGCCCCAACGATGAGGGCGCGACGGGGGCCAGAAACATTACAATATTTACCCAAAATAACATACTTTTACATATTACTAAATTTTTCCATTTTCCTGCAATTTTTTAATTTCAATTCTTCATTTTTTTTTGTATGTTTTTGTTAAAGAATCTCCCAGACAAACAAGTTCAAAATATTTCTTTTAGCCTCTTTAAAATGCCGCTATTGCACCGCCTTGAAATGAGTCTTTTCATTATATCGACGGTATTGCAAATAAAAGGGCAAGGCGACGACGCAAACCATAGTTTCTAGTGTGTTAGTTTTCATAAAGAGTATCGCAGAGAACAGAACGCAAGTTTGATTTGTGAAAATGATACGTTTAGCTGGCGATATCGCGCACCCACTTCGCGTCTTTCAGGGGTTTCCCTAGACCTTGATACACTACATCAGAAACTACACGCACCAGCACAGGAAGCGCTGTTGACATTTTTCTTTCCCCGATTGTCACACGCGAGCCTCCGCCATTGTAAATTATCTCTTCGGGCCCAAAATTTGAAGTAAAATTACGACGCGTCACTGAAGCTTTTGGGTTAAAACTTATGGGGCAGTGGTAACGCTGAGTTTTTTTAGCTTAGCTTATGCAAGTACGAGTTTTCATTGCAGTTTATATTTTTAGTACAACTACATTTTACACATCACAACATATAACATCTACATTTTATTTAAAAATGCCGAAGGACAAAATTTCTCTGACTTGAGTGTATGACTGAAGCACTTCACAGAAGAATTTGAGCAGTTTTCTACACAAGGAAAACACTTCTTTGCCCGTTACGTAAAACAAATGTGGCATGTTCTCAGTGATTTCAAATCTTTAAACATACATTCACGTCGTGTCATCAAAAACGAATTTCGAAGATACATATCCAAACCCCAAAACAGTTTTGCCGGCGGCGCTAGCCGAATTCGTTTACTACGCTCCGTGAAGTCACGAAGGTTAAGCGGATTCGAGACTCGCGGGTTCCTGGTTGGGTGACCGGCCAGGAACCCCGGGATCTAACGGCGTTGAACCCCTAGCCGAAGGGATAAAAGGCCCTACTGCGACGTGACGAGACTCGACAAATACAGTAATTACTTGGTAACGGAGGATTACTCCAACAAAAGCGCTCAACGCCCCACAATGGTTAAGAGACGCGTTGCGTCAACGACGCAACAAATTGATTGATTCGCAAGATCACCAAAGTATTGAGCGTCAGAAATCTAACTTTTGAATTCATTTGTGTTATGGTTTGTGCCGACATTCCCATATGGAAATTGAGCAATCCAACGCTATACATGAATTTCTGTAAAAATATCCACTTGAAACAATTCCACACAGATCTACAATAAGAAAGACCGTATTGAAACATACTGTCTAATTTAATTTTTAAATTTAATATTTCCACTGCCCGACTAATATAATTAAATATTAATTCAAGGTAACCCGTTTTTTAAAAGGATATGGGCACCAGGAAAAGATTACGTTAATTCAATTATTGAAATTAATCTTCAACTGCTATTTCCAATACATTAATATCCGGCTAACTGGGTCGATGGGTCTTATAAGAAATAATCGCTATTTCCTACTAATAGCCGATTATTCGATCTGCCATCTGTACAGAGTGGCCGAGGAATCTGAAAAGCAAATATACATTTCTAGCTACTCATTTGCTGGAATTGGCTAAATGAAAATAATCTTTTCTATTCAAAAAAAACTTGTAAGTTTATTCAATGTCCATTGGTAACAATACGAAACGTACTTTCGGTCATGACCAGTCTCAAACCTTATATTGCAGTATCCGTCTTCGCGCGCTCGTGACCGATGTCGCCGCGTAGAACCATTTTCAATTTTTCCCGGTGTCGACGGCTCCAGGTCCAAATACCATCTTCTTTTCTTCCGTTCTGGCACAAGTGTACTCAAGTCACTGATCCTCACCGCTTCATAAGTTGATAAGTCCCGATTAATTTGCCTTTTAAAAGTTCCCAGTTCTTTTTTTACACGTATGCTTAAAATATTAAATTCAGCAAACTATTATCTGCTCCAATACTCCCGGTCCTTTGCCGACAAATTTAAATTCCGAAATATTTCCAAGTTCCAATTCCCACCTTCCATCAATATTCTAAGTCCGACAACCATACGCTCCAAAGTAAACGTTCACAATCCCCAAACTCCCAACATTAATTATCTACACACGATCCGCACAGCACCACGGCATAAGTCGGAATGAATCCATATTCCCCTCTTTCTGCCCTTCAAAACTCGGTCCATATTTTCTACTGTTTCTTGTCAGAAAAAAATCGACCCGCTTCCGTCGAAATACATTGTTATTCCATGCCTAGCCAATCCCTCACTTACAAATTCAACTAGCCGCGCTCCAGACTGTCATTGCTTTCTCGGCCAATCCCCAAACAGTTTACTTTATCAACTAGCCGCGCCCCGTGGCTCAAAGCAATGCAGTTTGTTGACCTTGACAACTCGTCCACCTATGCTAGGCCACCATGTTTACATATGTCTATCCTTACCATTCAACCTGTTTACAATAAATGTGACGCAATACAAGGTCCCACATATTGGTATGTCACAGTATGGAAACAATGAATTCCATTCATTTTTTTGGAAACAATGGATTCCATTTATGAGAAATTGGCGATCAACTGATATCTGGGTATCAACTGACAAAACAACTGATGTGCAAAGAAACCATATTCGAAATAAGAAGTAGGAATAGGTTTCATGAATAGTTAAAAGTATAAGTCTATTTTGATAACTTGTGAAGTGTTACCCAAATGCAACCATCAAACTACTGGAAAACTGGGATATATATATATATATATATATATATATATATATATATATATATATATATATATATATATATATATAATATATATACAATGGGATTTTTGTGGTCTCATGGAGTTAAACACAGTAATGTCTTCCTTCTGATACTTATGCAGCGCCATACATGTGCAAGACAGCGGAAGTCCTGCAGGTGTTATATCCAAAATTACTCATCCTAATCTGACTTGTGTTGCAGAACTGATTGGTTCACTCTCTGGTTTACTGTTGATTTTCAATTAAAAAAAAAAGAATTAACGAGATGGGGCATCTGGATAGATTCTATGAGCTACAATACTTAAAATTTTTATTTTATTTATACAAGTTATATCAATTTGATTGTGCTACTGCAGCATCCATATGCATATCACAGCAATTGCTTTATGCTGAAAAGCGGAAAAATTATATTGCCCCATTTTCAGTAGGCACTACGATTAAATCTTTGGAGACGTTTTCCCCCGCAACTTTCTGCCTGCCTTGAAATTGCCCAATCAGAAGTCGCTTCTTTAAAAACTTCATTTATTATTTGAGGATCAAAAGGAACCTAATGAAGAAAAGGAGGTCTTCTGCTCTGGAGAACACACCGCATTCGAAACCATTTGCAATTTGCGCTGTTAGCTGTCAGTGCAGTGCCATGAGGGGACAATTGAGCTCACATTGGATATTGACTACACGCCAGAGGATATGTGGAACTCGGCAAGTTTAAAAACGCACTAGTGACTTCGTAGGAAGTAGAAAGTTCTTTTAGTCAGTACCAGCTCTTACAAGATAGTAGGAAATGTTTCATTGCTGAAAATTTGAAACAAATATTTGTTTCTTTTTATAGAGATCGTTTTAAATAATAGGATTATGAGAAATATAATGTTTAATTTTGGTCTTTATGCTAATGAAAGCGTACATACACTTAGATAAAAGTATTTTAATAAAACGAATTGATATAATGATAAGTAATGTTACATATTTTGTAACTTTTTAGTACATATTTCTGTATATTATAATACATTTATATGTGTACATGTTTTCCCAATTTTTAATACATAATTATCCGGGCCCTAATAATGAATATATACAAAATGTGACTTTAACTTTTTTCTTTTCCTTTCCTTCTTCTCATTCTTTTCGTCCTTCTCCTTATTTTTCTCCTTCTTCTCCTTCTTTTCCTCCTCCTTTTTATTGTGCTACCATAAACTAAAGAGATAATTCTTTACTCCATGGTGCTTCTTATATCGAAAAAATGAAATGTGTGAAACATTTGTATTCACGTGCCCTTTCATCAGATATTGGAAGTACCAATGAATATCGGGCCCCTCTGCTGTTTGAGTAGAAGTGACTCCTTCCGTATAAACTACCGGCCTTCTAAATATATATTTTAGAATATTGTATTAATAATTATAACAGATAAATATTACATACATTAAACTTAAATAATCATCGGGGGAAAATCCAGTGTTCATAAACATAGTCTCAAACATTTTCGTAATTTTTCTCGCAGTGGAGGAACATTCAACACTAAAGTATCTAGAATTTGATATAATCGTCTCCTATATTATTTCAGTAGTATTCATACCTTTTGCGGCTCTGACACGCAACTAATCATTATAAACGAGGCTTATAAGGAAAGAGAATTTCACGGATACGTGACGAATTGCACTTTAAATTTAAAAATATGAAGGATTTATTTAAAAAATGCATCTAAATCTTCATGTCAAATGCAACCCGCAACACTCTGCTGGATATTTGAATATTATATCGTTAACTTCTAATATCTGTTAACCTCCATTACTTAATATCAAAATGGGGAAAGGGGAAAAATAGGGAAGAGGGTAGGGTTTAACATGCGAGAATTATCGCATGGGTACGCTAGTTAAACATATTATTACTTTCTTGTATACGTAGTACGTCTAGAATTAAATGATGTTTTACAAAATCTGAAAGATTCGACCAGGGAATATTTATTTTGGAAAAAATCCTTCGCATAGTTTAGGCGCCAGTGTTCACGGACGGACGGACATTTTGCCGTAAACTAATTTATCGGTATTAAGGACCCACAAATCGTGGGTTGTGACTACACAACGTGTTAAAGCTAGTAATTTAGTACATATTAAAAGAAGACTTATCCGTTTTTTTGTATTAAGGCCTCACAATACGAGTTTTTCGGTCGGAAAATCACCTTTTTTGTCGCAGCATTATGTAACTTTCTTTACATTACGTATATTACTCCATGTATACGTATACGAAAGTAAAAGAAATAATTTTGATATGCATATTTATTGAAATACATTTTAGCATTTTATTGACGAATTTATGTTTCAAAAAGATTTTATCGGCCGATTATAATTGCCTATTTGATCAGTTGGATTGTTTCTCTTCTTATTTACGATCTATATTGAATATCTTCAGTAATGTTTACCAACTCATTTGCTTTCAGGTATAAAGTTATTGTTGCACATATCAAACGCCCTGAACAAGGTCATCTTGGAAGGCTGAGATTAAAAGAATTACACCGAAGTGCTTTGTCAACAAGAAGTAAAATTAAATAAGTTTATTACACTTACATATTAAATAGCTCGTTTCGCAGGTGAACAAAATATAGAACCTATTCATTTATACTTACAAAGATGTCTAAAAATGATAGAATCAAAAATATATAAATGTTAAAATTATTCAAGTCAGAATTATTTTGTACCCATCCTAAGTTTCCTGGTTTCGTTAAGTTTTTCCCGTAATTGTTTCAACTCTTCCGATTCAACCTTTTTAGTTGCCTTCAGGTCAGGTCTAGGATGCTCATCTGGTGCTCTGAAAAACATTAAAATAAAATGTACACTTTAAGTAGATAAGGGATGTATACTGATTCATCTCTGATGAAAGCGTAAATATAGTGGACTTTTTAATTCGAACTTAAGGACGAACAAAAACTTTTAATTAACTTACTCTTTCAAGTGTATGAATTTATAGTAATTCCCTAAAAGAGTGTATAAAGAGGGGGATAATTGCATGAATAGTATGTTCAAGAAAACTAGCGACGATGGGAGCGAGTTTTCTTTTATACCATGAGTGCAATTATTATACCCGTTATACACATGTTACGTACAATATTTTTTTCGTTTCCATTTACGAATAATTCAGATTAAAACAAAAAATAAAGCGCATCTTTTCCACCCCGAGTATGCATTTCATGACGTAGTATTACTTCTGAAAAAGATATATTTTTGTGGACCTTGCATTGTTTTTGTTTCCACATTTGCAAATGGTGGATACTGAACATATGCGGATAAATGTATTAGGAGCTGACAAAGTCATGAAAAAATTACTTCCCACGTAAAGTAAAGACAGGTATGAGAGAAAATAAACATATATAAATATTGGGGAAACAGACTAGTCACTTCTGACACAGTTTTCGCATAGCATACATTTTAGAACTGACATTTGTAATCCTAAGACCAAATATTTTAAATGAAAAACATTTAATATATTCACGTTAATTATTTTATGTTGTTCCATAAGTGAGCTAGCTTAATGTTTACTTCGCCAATTTAGTATTATTCATTTTGGTACGTAATATTTTTTTGTTCATGTTTCATGACCGACTGCAAATACCTTTGCTACGTCTGTGTTATAGTTTTTTAATTAAATGTTCCTTTTCTGAATTCTGATTGGTAGGCGTAAATTTTTAATTGCACGGTGGAATTTTAAATGTACGCGTGCTATTAACGTAGAGGTAATCAACGATTTTTTATGGAATTAATGAGCATATTTAGATAACTAAACGAAAAATATATTCATTGAAGAGTTTGTGGCTGCAACAAGATAATCTAAACACAGCAAGAATCTCACTATTCGTAAATGAAAAAGACTCAATTTTGTTCAAAGTGGGTCACATTTTGTCACTGCCCCATGCCCTTCATTATTACGAACAAGACATGAAGTAACAAGATTAACCACACCTAATCTATATTGCCAGCCTAATCCAAAGGAGATATTAACATTTACGAGGAACAGAAAGCTTGCCGTGGCTGGCGTGCCTTATTTTGTTATTGGCTTCAAATGCATTTAAATAAATGCAAACAAAGCTACAAGGAATTATTCTTCATGATAATTCATTGCACGACTGAATTCTTTCGGTCTGGAAAAGTAAAATGGTAAATAGAGAAAAATGCGAAGAGGTTAAAAATCATATTCGTTTTGGAACACTCACTGCGAGAGGAGAAACGTCATCTAAACAGAGCATTTCCATCAGGATCTTGAGATCGATGTTCTGCAGTTACGTAACTTTTTTCTCTATGAAGTAGAGACATGATTATTGATGGGTTTGTGCTTGGATGCAATGGTAAATAAATGGTAAATGAAAAAAGCAATGGTAAATAAATGGTAAATAGGAAAAAATACGAAGAGGTAAAAAATCATATTCGTTTTGGAGCACCCACTGCGACAGGAGAAACGTCATCTAAACAGAGCACTTCCATCAGTATCTTGAGATCGTTTTCTTGAAGTTACGTAACTTTCTCTGTATGAAGTCAAGACGTAATTATTGATGGGATTGTGCCAGTATGCAAGAAATGTTGTAAATACAGTGAAACCTGTATTACGCGGACAGCAACGATTCTTTCAAAAAAATACCGTTGCTTGAGGTGGCCGCTTAGTGAAGGTTATGAGGTTAGCGGAAGCGCAAATAAAATCTAATTGTGTTAATTGCTACGAAGTTAATTATGTTTTCTTTATCATTTCTGATTACCGTAAATAAAAAAATACAATTGAAATTGATATTTAGAATCATTTGCTTCCTCTCCTTAATATTCCAGTAAGAGATATTAATCAAAATCGTATGTTACTTGAAACAGGAACGAATCTTCTTGTGAGAAAAGAGATTCTGGGTGTCACTATTCAAAGTAATCTGCCTCGCCCGTTTCAGGAAGGCAGTAAATTCTCAGTATTTTTCACCTGCTTTCGACCTCCTATAATATAGCTAAAATAGCTAAAAGGTGACCGCTTAATAAAGATCAACCTACGAAACGTGGCTGGCCGTTGGCCGTTTAGTCAGGTGGCCGCTGAAAGAGGGAATATTTACATAGACTTAGATGGATATAAATGTGAAAATACCTAACTTATCGAGATGGGAGACTAGAATCAGGTTAACGGTAAGACTTATACATTAAGTATTGTCACTATTAATATTTTATTCATCATGACCCCGAATGAATCTCCATGGTGCATTTAATATGAACAAAATGGCATCGGCATTCAATTTGAATGGCAAATGGCATATGCACACTAAACAAATATAATGTACAGTCAATTTGACTCTCTTTGTTCACACATTTCAAAGTTTAGGCTAAGGAAAATGAAGTTTCACTATCAGCACACGTTTTCTTGAGTCCTGTGGGGCGTTTATTTTTTATTCTCAGTTTTGAGTCGTTCTGCCAGTTGTCAGGCCTTTGCTATTTCCACCTGCAGCGCCTGCCGTCTCGATAGTCTCCGAAACATCTTCCTAAACAATTTTTACTACTGGGTGTGGATAATGACATCCATCCACTCGAGCTGTCTGTGGAATCCCTAGGTGTGCGTACAGGGCGAAAGCAGGAGGGCCTTGGCCCCCTGAAATTTTCGAGAAGGCCCCGACGATGACAGGAATTTCGACGCTAGCTTGTCAGCTAAGTCGAATCACTAGCTGTCTGGAGGAGAATTCTTGCGGCCGGCTGCTCTGACAGATAGTTTTCCGTTCTTTCTCCGACCAACATCAGACGAATGCCGGAGCAGTACCCTAACAAACGGGCCACGGACTGAGCGCGATATTTCCTTCCTCTTCCTTATCCTAATTCTTATCATATTCTGGCTACTCCACTTGTCAGAGGATTGTGTTTTCTAAATTTAGCAACTGGATTTATACACTTGTTCGTTACCAGGGCCCAGTAATAAGACTTTTTCTGTCGAAAATTCACCGTTTTTTCGCGCAACATTACATAACTTTCTATTCCGTAGCGAGAAGGTTAAAAGTGTAATTGAAAAGGCGGCTCAGTGGGAGATAGAGGAGCACAGAAATATAGTTGGCCTCCCCTCGTGTTGAGCTGGGCACGCCAATGGAGGAATCCCGAGGGTCCATCTCAGCCAGTTTTTCTGTTTCTTTGATGTATAAGGGCCAGTCAAATGGAAACGAGACAGATGGGAGAAAAGTAAGTATGATGTTTTTTTATTTTCAATGTAATCGTCATAACTATTTATAAATTTATCTCACTGTGAGACAAGATGGTCAACGCCTTCGTAGATACATGTTTGCAGTTGCCTACCGAACAATGATTGTATCCAGGCCTGCACCACTTCGAAGCAAACTGACGGCCATGAACATCTTCAGGGCTCAGCAAAAATTTGAAAATCGAAGGGAATAGATCTGGATTGTATGGAGGATGTGTGAGCTTTCCAGCGGAACTTCCGCAGCGTTGTAGAAACAACCTTGGCAGCATGCGGATGGGCATTACGGTGCAACAGAATGATGCCGTCTGTCAACATTCTTGGGAGTTTGGACACGATGACTCGCGTTTTGTTAAGTTTCCATTGTATTCGTCACACATAACATACTCTGGCATGAATTTAGTCTGCTAACACTCCTTGCGCTGACAAAGAAAACGCACTACCCCTCGCTGTTCGTCTTTCCCACCCACCATAGTAATGTCCGACGCACACAGACTTGCTGACCTCACTTCAAGCACGTCTTACAGATGCCTAGAAGAGCGGTGAACGTTCGCGCAGTTCCTTCCTACTTCCCAATAGAGGGCCCTTTCACAGACACATCTATCTGCTTCACCAACTTCCGCGCCATGCTCATTATACAGTTTATCTCGTTTTCATATGACTGGCCCTCGCACTAAGGTATCCTTATGTAGTCTTTTGAGATCTTGTGAACAAACAGGGGAGAGAGTTAGGGGTGAATATTGTGATTCCCACCCCCAGCACATCCGCGGCGTCCGAAACATTTTCCAAAACAATTTCAGTGTTTTTCTTCCGGCATGTGTAGTCTCCCGGTATGTGTGGTAGTGTAGTGCATGTGAGTACAGGTGTATGTAAGTATGGGGAAGGAAAGGTCGCGCGCGGTCCGTGGCCCGTTTATTAGGGTACTGTTCCGGCATTCGCCTGGCATTAATCGGAGAAACCACGGAAAACTACTGACCAGGGCAGCCGGCTGCTAGAATTCTCCTCCAGACAGCGACTGAATTCGACCTAGCTCTCAAGCTATTGTCGAAAATCCTGACACCGTCGGGACTCGAACGTACGATCTCCCTGTCGGTACATTGCAGTGACATCAGCTGATGCCTTGAGACACCTCTCCCAGTCAATTGGTTTTACTTTCTCATATACATACGTATATACGGAGTAATATACGTAGTAAAGAAAAAGTTATGTAATGCTGCGGAAAATCGATTTCGAGATTTCAACATAAATACACGTTCTGGGGTCTCCTGATACCGAAAAGTGGATTTTTTCAAGACGTCCGTTCGTCGTCGTCCGTCTTCTGTCCGTCCGTCTGTGAACACTACTAGCGCCTAAACCACACATACAATATTTTCCAAATTGAAGAAACCCCTGTCCATCTGGCTCTAGTTGAAGCTTTGAGATTTTGAAAAACATTCTTTAAAATTTGGGGGTACTTTACATGAAGCCCTAGGAACATTTTCAAAATTTTCTCGAAAACTGCTCCAAATTTTTTCTTTAAATTCTTGTAAGAATAGAGTAAAATACATTATAAACTGGCAAGGTCCGATTTTCGGTTTCTTCATTTTTAGGTCCGATTTTCACGTTTAACTACAAAATTGAAGACAGATATTTTTCCTTCAAATGAAATTTGTTGTTCATAACAGTCTTTCATAACGATCATGTCAATTTCTTCAAAAATTTTAGTAGTTTCCGCGCAATATTTGCAATTTAAAAAAATTACAAAACAAGATTTTCTCAAAAACCGCTCTAATTTTTTCTTTAAATTTTTTGTACGGTTAGTGCCAAACGACCCCTATACGATAAAATAAACGCCTCTTTTCTCTTGTTTTTTTCCAAAATTACAAAAATGTAATTTTTTGACTTGTCTCTCACAACGGTAATATTTTAGAGTCGATTTCTTCACAGTATTATATTTATGAGTGTATGTGCTTTAAATAATGACAAATAAAGTTTCTCAAAACACAACTGTAAAAATGTAACTGTTTTCTGTAAAAATGATCTAAAAATCTCGTATTTTCAGAAACACTCCAACGCCATTTTCTCAAAAATGACTCCAAATTTTTTCTTCAGACTTTTGCTAGGGATATTGGTAATGGCACTGTTTAATATGACGTAAGGTTCATTTTGGTATACTCTTTTGGTTTTTAAAAAGTTACAAAAACGTAATTGTTTTAAATATCTCTCATGCCGTTAATATGCACAATTCAATAGGTTTGTATACATTATTGCATTTCTGAGTGGAAGTACTTCAAGTGACTTCAAATGAAGTTTTTCGAAAACTCATTAGATTCTTGTGGAAAAGAGCGTCAAATTTCGCATTTACAGTAACGCTTAACGCCATTTTCTTAAAAACCGCTCCAAATTTTTCAATGAAAATTGCTATTTGGATGAGGTTTTAGCATTCTTTAATATTCTTAAATTAATATTTGGGTTCTACTACTTGGAAACCGAAAGTTGAGAAATTTTCAAAAAAATGTTATTTGGGCGGCGATAGATGGTAGCAGGCAAGAAGAAGGGGCAAGACTGTACAGTACCTGTCCACAAAAAGGAAATTAGAAAATTACTACGAGAAAGTCTGTGCCATTCTCTAGCACCTCTAGTTTACTTATTCATAACATAGGTTTTGACAAGTCCCGAAGTTTTGTACAATCCACTTGCCTCTGGGGGACCATTGCATCGGGAGAATAACTATAATATTATTTTCAATAATACCTATTTTGGCGTTGTTGATTTATGTATTCTTGTGTTTCTTGAACATGTTGTTTCATCTGAGCTCGGAAGAATTGAGCTTTAACTCTCTTTCTCTCGACTTCTTCCCGAAGTTCCTCCCGAAGCAAATTCAGTCGCTCGTTAAGCTGAAAGTAATATTTAAATATTGAATGTGTCATATGTGATGATTATTTGCTTTTAGTCGAGTTTGGTAAATACTTACCTCGGCAATTGACATTTCACCCATCAATCCAAGACCTGCAGATTCTGTTAAATCGATTTCCTTGTGCTTTAATTTGGATAAACCTTGCAAAGCTCGGAGTTCTCGTATGAGATTAATGCGCTGCATAAGCTCTTCTCGTCTCTGTGAATAAATGGAAGCGTTGGCTTGTTTACTCATTCGCAATGCTGAATGATTAATTTTTATATAAAATTGTTCTTAATTTGAACTGTGACAAAATGTCAAACTGATCAAATTGGTCATTTTTTTAAATGACAGAATTTCTCAAAGAGCCCGTCTTCCCAAAATTTATGGAAAAGGTGGCACGGTCTCATTTATACTCGTATACTAAAAAAATTAATATGTCCTGGGTTTCCACAATATTTGGATCTCTGGTTTGAAAACTCCAAAGACTCAGAAATCTCCTTATGGACATTCCTGCAGTTTATTCCTGTATGGTCCGAGATTGAAAAGAGGGTAAATTCATAACCAAGCAGGTTTTTTTTGAATGGATGAGACCCTGAACTATTTGACTATTTTTTCAAAAAGATAAATAACATCAGAAAAAATCGTAAAGCTTGTGTGACTCTATAGTTGTAGATAAATGATGGCCAAAAATCTTTATTACGGAAAACTATGACAGAAAACTTCTCGTATTTGCTTTAAAATGTTTTTCCAAGAGATATTTCACACATTTGTTTGAAAACGCGCGCCACGTAATTAGATTTCCCACAATAAAAAATATGCTATATTGCAAATAAAGAATATGCACAGACAACTAAGTACTTTCATTATATTGAGTTTTATAAATAGGTTAATGAATTATCATTAAGAATTTAATGTATATTTCAGAAGTAACACCTAGAACAAGAATAGATCGAAAAAATACAGATTAATTTGCAATGAATATGTGAAGTCTGCATGGAGCATGCTCTATGAAAAACATAATACATTGCAATAAAAATGCATTTAGATAGAATAGTGGTCAATCGTGAAAAATAATGAGCTCAATTATAAGCAGACATCGCACATAAATACGCGTATTGGTATTGGTTTGAGTATTGATTTTTACTGAATTTAAAAAAAAGTATGTTTTCTTTTTATCTTACCTTTTAAAAAATTATATTTTATATCAGCATTCATTGAATTAAGTAGTTATTGCGTACCTTCCTCTGCATTTCCGCCATTTGATCCCTGGCTTCTCGGACCATCTTCTGCACTATAAGAGATATTTAAAAACTGTATTAGGTATTTCGCTTCTTCCTTTTCTGCATGTTCCTGTCTTGACCTCTGACCCTGTAGGTAATGCAATTCTATGATTGAAGATATCATCGAGACAAGAAAATGAACATCGTCGGAGAGAACAAAAAACCTGCTACTACTGAGTCGAAAACAGCACACGGTGAAAACGACCTCGGCTCTCAAATGTCCGTTGAGTCACCGAGACTTCGAAACATATGAGCAATTGCTTCTTACTATCACAAGCGCCAACGGTCAACGAATAACATTTTCGCATTGCGCTGGCGCAAGACATGATGGAACGCGGTATGCAGATGACATCGGAGCCGGGAGATTTGCTTTTCGAATACAATTTTACGATTTTCTCGATCACGTTGCGCAGACAGGAAGTTCTCCGACACCTGCGTTATAAGACGAAAGTGCTTTTATTGGCCACCTTTATCCCCTTTTGCATGTGTGCTCTGAGTCCCGAGATATCTTGTGTGCGTAGAAGACAATACACAAGATGAAAATGCTAGATTATTTCCACTTAAGTTTTTATTTATTTAAAGTAAAAAACAAAACAGTTAAAACTGCACGTGATCTCGGAGCGCAATCTGTTCACGTTTTTTGAGCTCCGAAAACTCTACCCATGTTCTTAAACTATTTTAAGTTGATATATGTCTTCATGAAGAACAAGCGTTTTTAATTTAGATTAGAAAATATTCATTCCCGTGTAATGCCAGCTATTTGCAAAGGCAAATGAACTACACATGTGGGCTTTTATCTCTTATTCTGCCCTACGTGAAAATAGTGGACTTATTGTTGCGTGTATAAGGAGAATGATTATTTTAGTAACAATATTTCTCACTAAGCTCAAGAAAACGTGCACAGTTAGTTCTGCTACATTTATGCCCAGAAGCAAAAGGAGCGGCGATCTCAGCATTTTCTCAAAGGATCAGAGAAACATGACGAAAAACCTGATCGAGATGGGGATCATTAACCCAGAAGCCGAGGTACAATTCGTGTTGCAGGTATATTCAATTATTTTAATTACACGGCACAAATGGTAACTAATGCATTAATATCATTGTTCAAATCAATATTATTTTTATTTTGGACACTCAGTATAATCTCTTATTATATAAAAACAGGTATGCATAAGAAAATATTTCAATTGGCACTTAAACTTGTGTATTGATTTTAATAGTTTAATGCCATCTTGCACTGTGTTGTTAAATAATTTACATATATTGTACTGACATGTTTGTAGTCATCTGTTGATACTGATATCTGATGACTTCTAAATTGGATGAAAATATTTTTCCACCCTTGAGTATGTCGATTCTGACACAAAACACTAATTTGTAAATCGAGAGTCAATGAAGTGGTAGAAACCGTAGCTAAATAAAGAGAGGCTTACAAGAATCACGTGGGTGGAATTTGCTTATTCGCACAAATATTTTTTAATTCACCGTGCCCGAAACACTGTTTCTCGTGCTTTTTCGTGAGCGAAACAGCCAAATTTTCATTCTAACTAATAGTGTGCGAGAGCTAAAGAAGCTTGCGCGAAACATCGCCAAGCGTGTGCAAAGCTTATTTCGTACAAAGCATGTTACAAAATAGTAAATGCAATACGTGTGTGAGGTTATTCGCGAACTAATTACGTAATTTACTATTCTGTAATCGAATAGTCTGGGAGCTATGGATAAAGATTGTTTCCTCAAAATATTGAACCAGGCGGGAATGGTGGAAATTTGTGAAATATGTACGAGCAGTATGAAAGCTGACTGAACGCTTAGAGAAATGAACTTAATTGAAATTTACACTCAAAGCTCCCTTTTCGAATTTAGCACCAACATCACGTGAATCGGTTTTGATCCATGGTCCTAAATTCTCTCTTCAAGGAGGCAATTGCAAGGCTCGGAAGAAGATATCTTACTGGAGACGTTAGACTGAAACTGAATGAAGGGGTAAAATATTCCCTCAACATAACTATAATAGTGTGGTTTCTAAGAGCAGTAATAAATAATTAAATGTATGTTGTGACGCACGCATTATAAAAATTAAAATCAGGATCAGGTTAGGCAGTAACTGGGAATTTTATAAAGACTTAAAAGCCTTCTGCTTAGCCACATAGTATACCAGATAGTTTATATTTGCATTAAGTTATGTGCTAAAATAATACAAATTTTATCTCACGGGGAGACATCGGGTTAAATGAGAATATTTAGAAGACATGTGAATAAAAAAAGTTGGTACCCTCCTGTCTAGATTCATTACACCGGGCTAATATTGAAAACATTTTTAATGCTTTCAGAGTTAGTTAAGTATATTTGTTTGCAATATAATAACAATAATAAGGTAACTTTCCTTAATGGCATACAAGGTGATTGATACTACTTATTTGATAATTAATGTCAGTAGTCTTGTATTTGTATCAATTGTTACTCACCTGCATCACTTTTCAATTTTTGCACTTCTCTTGTTTTCTCCCTGGCTGCTGCTTGAATATTGTGAGTTTTCTCAACTAAAACCCTTATTTTTTCTTCTTCTTCGCTTCGGAAAAGGTCCAACTGCCTCTCTAGTTCTTCTCTCTAGATTTAAACACAATGTATTATCATTATCAAGAATTTACTTCTGTTTATCAGTCGTATCATAAATAATTCACGTCTGTTTAGTAAGCTGTTTTCAAAAAGTGCAAATCCTAAAATTAAATTGGAATATGTTAAAAGCCCTAGTGCAGAATTCAAGTGTGCGGTTTACTTGGCGTGCTCTGTACTCAGCTTGTCTGCTAGCCACAGGTGTGGGCTGCTGCTTGTCACGAGCCGCTGGAGCGCGATCGGCGTAGTCTAGTAAAGGCGAGTGGCATGCGGACCGCTGCTGCGGTCAACAGCGGGCACTCTGACCCGAAGTCTTAATCAGCCCTGTACTAGAACTTTATCTTCAATGGCGATGTGTAAGATTAAATTCAAGACTTTTCTCTAGTTGATTGATTGATTTTTGATTGACAGATTAGTGATTCCGGGCGTGTAAACGTGCTAAGGTCATTCGTTTCGTAAGTGTGATGCATGTATTTTTATCGCAAGAGGTGATTTTTATCGCAAGAGGTGATGGTGTGATCCGGCGTCGACCTACCGTCGACTAAAGGATTTTCCCTCCAAACCAGGTATCTTCCACCAGCGGACAACCGCTCCAGCCGGAACAGGCTCTAAGCTCCCGACCGGTCTCCCAGTATACATGTTAGTGTAGTGCATGTAAGGATGAGGATGGGATAAAGAAGAGGAAGGAAAGATCGAGCGCGGTCCATGTCCCGTTTGTTAGGGCACTGCTCGGGCATTCGCTTAGTGTTGATCGGAGAAACCACGAAAAACTACCGATCAGAGCAACCGTCCACTAGAATTCTCTTCCAAACAACTCTCTAGCTAGTATCGAAAATCCTGCCACCATCGGAACTCGAACCTAGGACTTCCCGGTCAGAGGGACTGCAGTTGATGCCCTGAACCATCTCTCCCGGTCTCTGTAGTAATGTAAATTTCTGTAAAGTAAATAATAAAAGTAATAAAAATTATGGAGGGTAAAAGTAAATCAAGTAAATAATAAAAATTATGGAAAGATCAATATTAGCATGAAAATAAGGTAGTTTAAATAAGTTTTAATTTCCTGCTCGTATTGAAATTGATGTTTGATATTTATAATGTGTAAAGGGGATATAAAATATTTAGTTGTTTGGAAAACAAGTTTTACAAAGATATTTTAATGTTGTATTACCTAAATTATTGCAATGTTTTCTTAATAATTTTTACATCAATGAAGAATTTTACAAAAATTACAAAGGGTAAAGTATTACAACTACTTCAATTTATTACGTTTCTACACTCATAACTATTGCTCTTGAATAGAAACATGTGAAAATTAATGGAAATCACTGGGAAGACGAAAGGAAATGTTTGACAAGATTGTCAAGAAAAGAAAAAAAATGAAATAGAAACGAGAGCGATTCATTTAAAAATGAATTACCTGGGTTGTAATAATTATCAATATCATCTTAACTCAGTTTATGCAAGGGGCGTCAAAGGGGGCTAGGAGTTTTTGTAAGAGATTGGAAATAATGGAAAGAAATGCAAAAGTAGCTTTCTACAGTTCTTGTATCATTAAAACAATTTCTGTCGGTGTAATTCTCAGAAATAAACTTTGGGGTGGATCATTGGGTAAGAAATTTGATATGTAATGGATCGAAATTATTGATCGATAATGCAGTGTACCTTTCTTTGGAAAGAGTATTTCATGCTAGCACAGATGACAACATCTCTTTCCGTCACTGGGGGATCGGACGAAACAATTGACCTGTTGTTTCTTACACTTGTAACATAACATTGAAATGTTAAATCAGCCGACTTAAGGGATTAGGTGGCCACTACCACAAACTGTCGTTCTAGGGTAAGTGTGATTGCTTTCACGTCTGATAGCAATATGGCTAAGAATACAGCCTCGTATACCATTTTATATAATCATCTAATTTAACATTTATCTTTATACAATTGCCCAGGAAAGTCAAATACCAATTATCTACACTTAGACGCCGATATCAGGATATAAATTGTTTATTTGTCGAATAACGTGATTTGCGGAAAGTCCGCACAATATTCATCCGCATTTCTTGAATCTTTTAGGTGTGTCCGATTCGCCATTATCGTGGAGATGTGACGATGATTATGTAATATTATATGGTAAGTAATGCGTATGAAATATGGACGTATGTAAACTGGGGACCAGAAGGAAGATATGAGTTTAACCTGTATGTAAATTGGGGACCGACCCAAAGAAAGGCATATGTAAATTAGGGACTGACCGTTTCTGGGTATATGAAAATGGGGACCGACCACTTCATCCCGTTCCAGGTAGAAATGGAAGTTGACACTTTATTTTCTAAGAACATTCTCGTAGCCATTATTTTTTAAACAACTCCATTCCCAATTTTCTAGACTTAGGACTAGAATGTTTATTTAGAAATATGGTTTGGTTAAAGTTCTTGGTTTTCTCTTCAGATTGAATAGAATTATTCGTTGATTCAATGAATTCCGACAATTTTTGATTACCATATAGTTAGTTATTTCTTTTCAAATCTATTGCGCCTTGTCAATTACACAGGAGATATACAATGTTTCATGGCTTGTATAGATGTGCAATGTTTTTAACAAAGGAAACTGCTTAGCTTGCCATTTTCGTATTCTTCTTTTTTCCTGGCTAATATTCTATAACGCTGAACATGAAATTTGGTAAATCTTCAATTGCATTCTTCGGTTTTCATTTTGGGAAGGTCTAGAAGATTTTCAAAACTCTAATGAAGTCGAAAAGTTTAGGTTGAGGGGAGTAGAAATGGGAATCGAATTGGGAAAGGCAGGATTCATAAACATTTGCAGTTTGCTCTCGAGGGTCCTCTTCAGGTCTTCTTACCGTCTGTCCATATGTCCGGAGAAGGCGGCCCCTTATCTGCTCCTTCCTTATCTGCTTTTTCCTTACCTGGGTTGATTTGGTTCTCAATTTACATATGCCCAGAGAAACATCGGTCCCTAATTTACATGTAGAATTCGAAAGTAAGTTTCAGATTAGATGAAGGAATTATTTGGTCCCCAATTTACATACGGCCGAGTAATGAGAATGAAGATAGAGTAAATGGGAAAATAAGAGGAAGAAGAAACGAGAGAATCCCAAAGAATCCTGTTAAAGGATTAGTTTATCCAACACATTGTCCATATACGAGTATTTGACCCTTGGATTTGCGGTAGAAAGCTAACGCTCTAGTCGCTATTCTTCGGGTTGCCTCAATTAAAGAATGTTATTAGTGGCTTTGTTGTTGCTCAAGAACTGGAGAGAGTCCACTGGCCCATCTCCTACATAGGCTGGATAGATCGCGGATTTAATTGACCTAACTTTTGAGTTCCTAACGTTACACATTAATTTTGACTTCCATATTCGTCCACTTTGGATGAATAAAGATGGAATCGGAGTAGGTTTGTCGGAGAATTTGACGCTTGTTTCTCTCGCCTTTTCTGGGTTGGTCCACTTCCAGAGCTAATGCATGCATGCGATGTTGAGACATGTGACTTACCGATCTCTCTAATGGCCATTGTGTGTATAAATGATGCGGAAGTCATAAATGTGAATAAGTTACAGTCCGCTTTTACAGTGATATGTTACGACATTTGGTGCCATGTCACTGAAATATCACGACATAAATCGCGGAGAATTTGTCGCGAATCGTCTGAAGTTTTTCTGATGAATACCAGACGAATGCCGGAGCAGTTTTCTCACAAATGGGCCATGGTCCGCGCGCGATCTTTGCTTCCTCATTCTTGTCCCCTCCTCTCTCCTCTACAGACATTCACTCACACTCACATGCACTACACTAGCGCACCTGTCGAGAGAGATGTTGGAAACTCAGAGCTTGACCCGGTTTGGGGCAATGTCTCGCTGGGGGAGATATACGAATGGGGAATTTGTTTACTAATCGAAGTGTAGATCAATGTCGAATATCTGTATTCTTGCAAGGGAAAAACACCGTTTCCTTTTGGGTACCCTCTGTCCGGGATTCTAGGTTCGAGTCCCGACGGTGGCAGGATTTTCGACTCTGGCTAAATTGCGTGGTCGGATTCGGTTGCTGTCTGGAGGGTAATTCTAGCGGTCGACTGCTCTGTGAGGTAGTTTACCGAGAGTTTCCGATCAATATCAGGCAAAACCCTAACGAACGGGCAGAGAGCCGCGCGCTATCTTTCCTTCCCTTTCCTTGTCCTATCCTTCTCTTGACTTATACTTACATGCACTATACTACCACACATGTCGGGACACCGGTCGGGAGCTTAGAGCTTGTCGCGGCTGGGGCGGAGCCCGCTGGTGGAAGATTCCTATTTTGGTTGCTTGTTAGTGATTCTGGGCGCGTCAACTACTAAGTGTAGGGCATGTTTTTCCTCAGGAGGTGGCGGTGATCTTTCCTCGCTGGATGACTAGATCCGGCGCCGTCCTAAAGAGTTCCGGTGAGATCCGGCGCCATCCTAACGTTCCAACGAGGGTGTCCCACCAACGGTGTACTACCCCAACCGCGACAAGCTCTAAGCTCCCGACTGGTCTCCCGGCATGTGTGGTAGTGTAGTGCATGTTAGTGTGTGTGTAAGATGTGAGGATAGGACAAGGAATGGGAAGGAAATATCGCGTACGGCCCGTAGCCAGTTGATAGGGTGACTGCCACCTGCTCTGGCATTCGCCAGGTGTTGATCGGAGAAACCACGGAATACTACCGATCAGAGCAGCCGGCCTCTAGTATTCTCCTCCAGACAGCGACTGTATTCGACCTAGCTGACAAGCTGTTGTCGAAAATCTTGCCACTGTCGGGACTCGAACCTAGGACCTTCCAGTCAGAGACACTGCAGTAACATGAATTGACGCTCTGAGCCACCTCTCCCGGTACTTGGTTTGGATAACCCCTCTAGCTGAAGGTAGGTCGGCGCCGAACCTCACCACCCAGCGGGGGAAGATCACTTCCACTTCCAGTGATAAAACATGCTCTAAAATTAGAGGGTAATGACCTTAGCAGTTGCTCTTAGCCCGGAACCACCAATCAACCAACCAACCTTTCGGATACGCAATGAACTACATTACTACGTGCCACTTAATGACACGTGGCGCGTGTGAGAGGCGCTGCTCACCTGTCGCTTGACCTCCAGCGCCCTCTCGCGCTGCTTGGCGAGCAGGTTGCGTCGCGCGACCAGCGCCTCCTCGTACGAGAGCAGCCCCTGCAGGTGCTTGCGCTCGATGGCCTCCAGCTCCTCCTGCTGCTCCTCCGCGCGCCGCCGCGCCACCAGCGCCTCCACGGCCGAGTAGTCGGCGCCGCCGCTCGCGATCCACTCCAGCCTGCGCACGCTCACGTGCAGTGTACATCCAACTCCGTATCGAAGGCACTAACAATCAATGACGTATTAATAAAAAATAAAATAGTTATCTCTGCACCAAGGACGTTATAAGCGTTGTAATGGTCGAACGGCGACAAAAAGCCCGAGTGATTTTGGCCCGAGAGCTTGTTGTCGCTCAAGGTCGTTAGAACCAATTAATGTCTGTCACACATACAATACTTTATTTTTTACCGAATATTAATTATTCATAATTACTTAGTCATCTAGATGTTAGTTTGACTCGATTTGTCTTTTCATGTATCTCTCCCATACTTCCATCCATAGAGAACATGTAGCGACATTCATCTGTTTTGTATATATCCCTTATAAGCACGATCCTCTCGATCCAGGTAAATTATGTAGCAAATATATTCTCCGTATCAAAGACAATAAAAAGCAATAAAGCCAGTGAAAAATTAAATTAATTTTAACTAAATTTTATAGAACATAACTGCAGTATATTGAATAAAGTAAGTGATAAATATTTGAATCCTTGAATATTTGAATATTTGAATCCTACTTGCGGATTTGAAACTTTCATACAATTTTATTTTTTGACGATTTTTTAATTTATTTTTTTCATTATATTTCTAATTTGTTTTAGGTGCAGTACTGGAATATAATTTTGCTTAACATTTATTGGAATGGTTCCTCAGATGTGGTTCTCAAGGTGTGGATCCGCTACTGGTAACTTTGTCCATGTGTTATTTCCATACGTAGAATTGTGCAAATATTCGAAAGAAACGCATCCGCAAACTGCACGCGGCTGAATTTTGATTCATGTGATGTGTTTGGAAGGAATAGTTGCTCCGTACGCCTAATGCAGTACAATTGCGATTGAAAAGTGTTAGGCGAGAATTTTCAGATATTTTAAATTGCTAGGCCTATTTAAATTTACATACCGATTTACATACCGATTTCACGATCGAAAACGCGATATGTGAAGGGTTTTTTATCAAATTTTGAAAATAATATATAAAACCGACTTCGAAGTATTAAAGCAAACAAATAATTTCGAACAGTTGGCAAGGTGAATATTTTTCTTTTAAGTAAAGTCATTGCAAATCGAAAGATTTTTTAAATTTGGAAGTCAGTTTTAAATTTTTAAAAATTTTTTTTTTCAACTTTTCAATTATTTTGTTGGAAAAATAAATATATTACAACATCTTTGCAATCTTTATCTCTAAAAAATATTAATTTGCCTAATTTTTCAAATTCAATGAAAATAGCACTGACGCTATATTCAATGTGTTGTTCTCTCTTCGTAAAACGTTTAATGAAGAAATGTAAGCCCGTGCTTAAGAATTTTGGAATAAAAATACTTTTGAAAAGTTGATATGATTTGATTAAAAATTCCGCTGAATATACTTACATTTTGAAATAACTATTCATAAAATCATTTAAATGTTATTCCATTACATTAGGAAAACAATCTGTAGCCTCAGTCACAAAAATGTTAAAAAGTGAACTTTTGCAATTTTCGTAAATTCAGAGATTCAGTTTTCATTCAGTTCAGTTTACAGAGAGAGTTTTCATTAGAAAACCTTTCATTTGCCTACGAAATACTTATGAAAACCTTAGTTTACATGGAGGATCAAATAATAGATTTATGTTAAAATAGGATGGTGAGCTTGAGATATATTAAAATGAATATCGGGCACACTTTCTTTCTGGAGTTTTTCTAAGGAAAAAAGTACTAAACTTTACTTGTTTTAATGTGTTTTGATCTTGGAGCTATTTTTGTTTGTGAGAAATCTTTCGCTTTTCTTTCGCAGTCGTGCTTGAATCTAAAAGTGGGAGATGGTTTTCACTTTTACTATAATACACACTTTTGAAGCGTTCGTTGCTCATTACTTCTCAAACACGCTCCTTCTCTCAAAACAGAAGCTGCCGTAGATTTGACAGGAATGGTGACTTTCTGGAAAAAATATGATTCTTGTTCTTACAAAATAGCGAAAATAAATTAAATACAAATGGTTATGTAAATTACATGATACTTTCTAGTGATTGTGCACATGTAAATGAAAAAATTACTGAAAAACTAGACAGTACACTTACTGAAAAATTGGGCAACGGTTTTGAATATTTCCACAGTTGTTTCGAACCATCTATAGCTGTTTTAGAATTACTAGCTAGAGTTTTTAAGGGTATTTGTTGTTGTTGTTGCTGTTGCTGTTGCTGTTGCTGCTGTTGCTGTTGCTGTTGATGTTGATGTTGATGTTGCTGTTGCTGTGTTGCTTTTTTGCTGCTGCTGTTGCTGATGTTGCTGCTGCTGTTGTTGCTGTGGATGCTGCTGCTGCTGTTGTTGTTGTTGTTGTTGTTGCGCAAGGCCAGCCTTCATGAAATGGGGCACTGTGTGAACTTTTGATTTTTCCTTACCATGAGCCCGAGTATATGGCCGACCTCCTGGGCTCATTACTGCGAAGCATCCATCACACACAAGGGGCTCCTGGGTCGAAAAATACAATTTAGGTTAGTCGTGGTCTGCATTGGAGGTCACAGTAAAAACTAATGTTCTGCCTAATAATGAATATTCAACATTAGATGAACATACCGTAGAATCCGGAAGGACCTTCTCTTTTTGTTTGGTTTCTTCTCTTTGTTGAGGAAAACGTTGATCTTCACGGACCGGGCTTCTGCTTTTTTTCCTTGCCTTCATCAGCTTTTCTTCCCTATACTCTTTTGGGTCTTTGTAAAATCTGTGCTGAGGTGGATTATAAGTTGTACCTGGTACAGGAGTTGCGCGGATAAGAATCGGTGGTGGTTCAGGCTATGAAAATAAACAAGGATGAGTTATTCAAAGTGAAATCAGACAAAAAATGTCTAAACATGTCATAATGAAATATTAAAATTAACAAAATTAATTTCTATGCGAGCAAAGTAAAGACATCAATGAAAACCAATCAGTGATTGTCTGTATGGTATATTTTACGAATCGTGAGAATACCACTGACTTACAATGTGAAGACATTTTTCTTAGTCTCATCGCCAGGTGAGGCGCGTAATGTAATTTGTTGGATGATTCATTTAAAATAGTTTATCCATATAACTTCTTTCTTCATCTTAAGAAACGTACACGATGAGCCACTGATCTAGTTGACTAGTTTCTCGGTTTAAAATGAAAATGAAATACTCCTACAGTACATTTTAATTTTCCAAATTCTTCAACATTTCATAATAAGTCTGTCATAATGACTGGTTGGTATTTTACCGCCTTCTCCTCCCCTGATTGCAGAAGGCTGATAAATGTAAGTATTACATACTGACTTCCTCCCATGATTTCAGAAGGCTACATTTATCCTCGTGGCGGACAGTCACATCGACCACGTGAACCCCTTCCCGGCTTTTTATTACCAAGTCAGGTTTGAGACTAACCCCTTCGCCTCGCAGAAAGTGGTTTCCGCGGACTTCACAGAGTCCGATTTCGGGAGCATCTCCCCCCCCTCAAGCAGTTCTTTATTTCGTCATGACGCTTTATTCTTGCTTGTTTAGTAAAAATGCATTCACCCAGAATATGATTCACGTTAGAGGAATTAATTTACTAGATATATAGAAACAAGATTTATTCACGCTACCAGGGCTCGACAGTAAAAGATGAAAAATTTTCTGTTGAAAAATCGCCGATTTTCGCCGCACGATTACAATACTTTCTCTTTTCTACTTGTCGTGTGGCGTATGTCGTAAGGCGGAAAACTAAAATTCTATATTTCTTACTCAACATGTTATTGAATATTAACATAAAAGTTTTCAAAGTGTGTTTCTAGAGATTCTGTTTTCTTACTTCGATAGGTCCCTCTGGTTTTCTGGACATCGATAGATGTTTTGCAAAACCTAGTTTGCTAAATCTGGGTTCAGTGTCTTCCTCTTCCTGTTGAATATCTATGGCCTTGGACTTCTCCACTATCTTCTGAACCTCGAGGTGCATTTTCTAGACGCAGAAATCCCAAAAAGGGTTTAACGCATATGCTGCATGTACTAAATTGGGAATTGCACGTATACATTATTTAGAGTAGACTGAAACACAGATTCTGAATCATTTGAATACAATAGGGCTAAATATTAAAAACCTATTAAAAGTTTCATTGACACGAATGCAAAACATAAAACAATACACATGTATTCTGTGAAAATATTTAATAAATTATTTTATTCTATGAATGTAGTTAATAAATTGATTCTTTCTGTGGATGTATTTAAAATTTGGTCGCGTCTGGGCTTCTCTTCTCAATACAATTATAAGGATTTTTCGATGAATAATTGATATAGCAAAACATTACAAACAATTCTAAGCATTCATGTGTTCGTGGTTTGAGTCACCTTCTAATTGCTGCAGTAACATTTACGAAACTCTCTTCTTTGGGGTTTCAGGACGGTGTTGAAAACTTTTAATATGCGAATTCATTTAATTAAAGAAGCAGATAATGCACAGAAATATTTAATTGCAACTTTCGACAACGACTAAAATCATTAAGAAAGTGTAAGTGCCAAGTAAAATATTTTCTGCTGCATAACTGTTTCTATACAATTAGAGACTTTACTGAGCTTAGAAATGAAAAACATACTTATTTAACGATGATATTTAATAAACTCGTTAACATATTTTGTTTTGTGTAATTGAAAGAAACTAAATATGCTTAAAACAAGTAATGTACTTTAGCATCTGGGTCATTATCCCAATCCAGATTTTTTTCATCCAGTTTCCCTGGTATATTGATAAAATGCTGAAATAGCCCCTTTGTTTTGGTTTTGGACATAAATGTAGCTTCACCACGCACAATTTTTTCAGCTCCCCTTTTGCAGCTAGTAGTTTACTACTAGTAGAGTCGGGGTGTGTGGGTTGCTTTTTGTTCTACACAATACTGTAAAATCAAATCTGAAGTTTATTTACCGAAGCAAATAAGTTTTCTGTAACTGGAGCGAAAATTTATACTTTTTAAATGTAGGTAACTTAGCTTTGTCGGATTGTGTGAGTTAAGCTCCGAGCTAACATTGCCGCTCTCTCTGCAACAACTCTGTCAGGGTCCTAGGGTTCGAGTCCCGGCGGTGGCGAAATTTCGGCACTAGCTACATAGTTCCAGCCAGACTGGAGGAGAATTCTAGTGCCCAGCTGCTCTGTTTGGTAGTTTTTCATAGTCTCCCTTGTCCTACCCTCTCCCCTTACTGTGACATACCGATATGTCACGTTAAAATAAACTAACATTTATTTGTAGACAATATGGTGGAAAATGCATTAAGAGATGGCTTGGTGCCGAAAGTAGAAAATTTGGGATTGGGCGAAGAAGTTTAGACAATCAAAAGGTCAGCTACACCAAAATATAACAAACGTATGGATTGGCTGGGTGAGAGAAGGACGGTCAAATGTTATAAAAAAAATGAAGGTAGTTTAATACGAAGTCTTCGAGGGATGAATCATGCAGGAAGATTTCATTCTGCTCGGAAACGCGCTTCTGAACTGATCGTAGGTTCGTGAGAGGGAACGAGTACAATCTAGATAGAATAGGGTTATCAGTGAAATTTTAAGGACAGTGAATGATATTGCAGATATTTTCATGTGGAAGCAATATTGATGTATAAATTGGAACTTTGTCGGGAGTGGTAATCGAGTTCGGGACTATGTCATAGGACGTAATCGGGACTGATAATTTTGATAGTTTGAGACCAGCTTGGATAGGGGCAGAAGAGGATTTCGTGGAACTTTGGACTACGGCAAGCTCGCAAGATATTTCGACTGAGAAGTCTACGAGGGACATCAACGAAGAAAAGATAAGTTAACCGCGGTATAAATTGTAAATTGAAAGATATCTTGATCAAAGGCCTAAAATTGTAAATTCACTAAATTGTTTGCTAAAAGCGTAAAAATAAACTTTGTTGAATTTTGTTCTTTAGAAAAGAAAGTGATCTTTCATTTAGTCAATCCAAACAGTAATGAACTAGGAATAGAAACATTCTATTTCAGATTCCCAGCTGCGCTGTATAGTCGGCGGTTCCTATAATCCATTATAGAGGTAATAAGGATTACAATATATCGTGACCCATTGACCCAGCAAGCCGGACGCTAAGATCTTTAGCAGATATAAATGTAGAGAGAGGAAAATTTTGTATATCTCATTACATACCCACACTTGCACTCGGGGGCTTAGAGCTTGTCTCTGCTGGGACGAAGCCCTCTCGGGCAGCCTACCTGTAAGGGGAAATTCCCCGAAAGCTGACGTCTAGGTCGTCGGCAAATCTCACCATCCAGTGGGGGGATGATTGATTGTTATTGATTCCGGGCGGCAACTGCTGAGGCCATTAGTCTCGTCACTGTAGTGCACGTTTTATTCAACGGCAGGTGGCGGCGATCTTCTCCCACTGGATGGCGAGATCCGGCGCCGATCGGCGGGGTTTTCCCAAATCAGGTATCTTCCACCAGCAGGGCACCGCCCAGCTGGGAGAAGTTGTAAGTCCCCGACCGGTCTCCCGGAATGTGTAGGACATGTTAGTGTAAGTGTAAGGAGTGAGGATGGAACAAGGAAGAGGAAGAAAAGATCGCGCGCGGGCCGTGGCTTATTTGTTAGGGTACTGCTACGGCATTCGCCTGGTGTTGATCGGAGAAACCACGAGAAACTACCGATCAGAGCAGCTGGCCGCTAGTATTCTCCTCCAGACAGCGACTGGATTCGACCTAGCTGGAAAGCTAATTTCGAAAATCCTGCCGCTGTCCGAATTCGAACCTTAGGATTTCCCGAGCAGAGGCACTGCAGTGACATCAGCAGAGGCACTGCAGTTGATGCACTGAGCCACCGCTCCCGGCCCAGTGGGGAACATCTCCACCTCCCGGGTTAAAACATTCTCTACACTTACGGGACTAATGGCCGTAACAGTCGACACGGACGGAAACATAAATCAATCAATCAACAATCGCTTCCTTGTCTCTTTTATTCGTCATCCACGTCCATGTAGTAAAAGAGTGGGGAAAAGGTGCTAGAGCTTAAGAACACTGGATTGACTCGGATTGTACTTCTCCCCCAGACGTCACGTACAGTTTATATTTTTTATTGATGAAATCAAATCAGTTTCCAAAATTCTGACGGCAGCTATAGGCAATGGTATGATTTGTGATATTATTGGTGTAATTCTATAAGATTTTCACTGGTCACTTTTTCTATAAACAATTATTTATGGAGAATGCAATCCCTGTTCCCTGCAGAGGTTGTATTCAAATAAATATATTAAGAATGCTGTTGTTTCTTTTTCGAGAAACATTAATTATTGAGACAAAAGTTTTGTTGATAAGGAATGAATGTACGCAATTTATTAAGAGACTGACTCAGAAAATAAGGAAGGACATTAGTGTTGTCTCCCGTGATAAAATATTCACACTTACAGGGCTAATGACCAAAGCAGTTGATGCCCCTGGAAACACGGATGTACACCACATTTATCAACGAAGTTCACTTAGTTAAAAACTACTTGGCATTTTATTATTAGCACAAACAGTCCTTTCAATTAGACTTATAAGCGGACAGTCAATATTATTTTTGCATTTACTTCTTTAAAATCTCTTCTGCTGGTAGAATCTCATTATTGCAAGCAAAATACACTTTTTGTTCACAGTCGAATATTTTTAGTATTATCTTAATAGTAAATCACTTTAGATGCTCATCTGTGATAATACATTTCACTATTTCTACTGAGAGACTAATTATATCAAAAGGTTACTGGCAATATGCACATTTTATTTTGGCTCTTCAAAGATATTTCATAACATACCTTGATGAGATCTCCATGTAAGCGTTCGTATGCGTATTGCTTTACAAAATTGTGATCATAAATAGTCAAGAATTTATCGTAATATTTTTGATAATATTTGTCAAATTTTCACATCTAATTTTGGTCCCATTAAAATTAGAAGAATTTAAATTGAAAACCAAGAGATATGTTATCACTGAAAGAAAGTACTAAATGATTTTCTGTTTGTACGCGCGTGCAAATTCATTACAGTGTAGTTACTAATTAATATAAAATAATTAAATTACATTATTTCATACATAAGGTCATCAAAAATGTCCAGTAAGTGATTCTATCATGTTTCAACTCACAGAAATTTACATAACTTCTCTCCACTGATACAAGACATCAAAACTCAAAGGAAAAGCTTCAAAATAGATTCATCTTATAGAGAGAAGACAAAAAGGTCGGTCACTGTAATTATGCACTGAAATTTATGACATAGACTATTAACAAACACAAACAAATTCCTGCTCATTTATGGACCTATTTTTCATTTTTCTCTGGGCATGAGAAGATCATTCTTGAAGTTTTTACGAGGTTTTGATATTTTTCCAGACCGCGAAGGGCAAACCATGATTTTTTTCGGGGAAGGGGATGTAGTAAACGTGAAGCTCCCATTTGTCTGTATATAAAAAAAAGTTAAAACCTCAGACCTCCACAGGCTCAGGAAATTTTAGATGAGGAGATGTTTAACCTCCCCGACCCACCCCGACCGTACACCCTTCTTGATGTAATGACTAGAAAGAAGTACTTTTCGTATCTGGTCGAATGACTATCGTAAGAACTCAGAAAAGTATAATTTATTTTGTTTCTTCTATTATGTATTGTATTATATTCATTAGAAAAGTGTGTGTATAATATGTAAAACATGTCAACAATATAATGTAAAGCAACCAGATGCGATTTATGGGAAAAATTAATTTAAAATCTCAGTAAAAGGAATAAACTATTCATTTAAACATAGTATAATAAGAAAATATGAAACATACCTTCAAAGAACGGAAAATTAACTTTAATAGGTGGTCGTGAACTGTGGACAAACCCTTGCACTGAAGTCGTAATGAATTCCTCGCAATCCAATATATAAAGAAACATTTTAATTGCTGCTTGTTTATAATTATCGTCTAATCTAAGACAGAACACATTGGGTTTTCTCTGAACCCTAGGGATCAAATTTGTAGGCTTTTCTACAGTGGGATCAAGAAGCATTTCACATACTTCTGGTCGCTTATGCACTTGACATTCCATATAATCCGGAAATTCAAAAAGGTTTAGTATTGCAGCACTTTCGACATTTTTTTCGAACTTTTGTTGATAATTTTCAGCGTTTGGGTGTTGCATCTTTTGAAGATCATCCGATGATAGATTGTCTCTATTATTCAGAAAATTTGGGAAGCTGGCGCGTTCAGGATTTGGAAGATTTTCAGTATTATTAGGTTTATTAAATCCAAAAGTGTGTTCTTGTATATTTCTTCCAACATTGTTATTTAAATATGCAGGTTGTTTCTGATCTACACTGGGGATAATAATGTCTAACAGAGGGCGTTCTTTTTTATCGTCGGTTTGCGCAGAATATTGGTAATTTTCTTTAGGTGCATTTTCATTCCTTCCGATTTCTTTCGTCATCTCATACATCGTCTGCTGATCAGAATCCTTATTTTCAGACAAGGGAAAGTTCATCTTTCCAGGGATGGAAGAAAATCTTTGAAAATTTTCAATTTTGAACGTTCCTTCTCGCAAATTAAAAATATCTGATTCCTCAGTGGAATCAGAACTATCAATGTCTGAAGAATGAATTCCGCTGCTAGATGATTCTTCATCGGGTGTACAAATACATCCCATTATTCTCTCAGGGTAATTACTGGCATCCGCAGGCCTTTCGCGATCTTCATATTTTTCATCACTCTCTCCTTCCAAGTGTCTCACATTAATCTCACACAACCGAGAGTAATTGCAAGCCACATTATCAGATTCAGAAATTGGTGCGATTTTCTGAGGAGAACTTTGCTTCCAATTTCTGTCCGTGTTACTGTCAGACCTTTGAGACATTTTGCGACTTTTTCGATTTGCTGAGCGTGTGGATCTCCGAAACTTGGAATGTACTGAATGTCGTGCGAAGAGTCGCGACAACAATTTCGATCTGCGTGGGATTTCATCGGTCTCGGCAGCTTCGAAGACATCTTTCAAGAACTCGGCCGTATCGCGGTGATCCCTGCAGATAGCATATCCTTCCAATAAATTGGTAACAGCGTTTACAATAGCCGGTTCAACAAACAATTGGCTCCAGTCCTCCTGAAAGAGAGAGTGGATAGATGATAATCGACAAATATATCTGACTTAATTATCATAAATATTTGATTATTAATGTTTAAAATGCATGTTGAACTGAAAAATGCGCTACAAAACTTGGTGAATGGGAACTAAATGTCACAGGGACTAATGAATATTACGACAAATATTAGATAAGAGTACTTCACGATTCAGTGCAAATTCAAAGTTTTCAATTAAACATTTCCAGAACACACGATCTTATTTGTAGTCTGCAAATACCTACATATAATAAAACACTTTATAACTTGTTGAGCCCTCTTTCGGTAATTACCAGATTCTATTTATATTTTATGTTAAAGATTTGTGTATGTAACATTCCCGCGTTGGAAACACATTATTATTGTTGTGCATAAGGTTTTAGTAATTTTTACTATGTAGATTACATATTAATTTGTTAAACTAATGCCATATGTACGATTGTTCATGTGTACTGCAGTGTAAGGAGGAAAAATAATAGAATCACCTCAGCAATATGGTCTCGAATTTTCGGTCAAAACGACTGTGTTTAAGATACGTTTGTGCTGCAAGTCCGCACAGTCGCAAATATTAGGACTATTAGTACTTTTTCAAAGATGGTTTAGATTGGTGCAGATAGTGAGGAGATACATGCAATTTTGAATCCGAAAATCGGGACGTGTATGTGGATGGATGGAAGTATATCACGCATAACTCTACCAGATTAAATTATTTTGAGCTGATACTTGATAAATACGTTTGGAGATCTAATTGTTACGTTCCGGAAATAATCGAAACATTTTAATTACTGAGAGTAAATTTTCATGAAAATGGCTTTCTTGCTTTTCTTTCTGTTCGAATAAGAGAAAGATGGTTTATAAAAATGGTATAGTTCCGATTTTAATTCAAATCTCTGAAATTCTGAAAATTTCAAAAGTTCAAATTTACTTCCGAACCTCTTCTACACCTAATATTAAAGCCTGATACTTATTTCTCAATGCAGTTTATCCATCAATTTTAGATTCTCGAATGATCTCATGCATTTATTTTAATGAGTAGTTGTTGAGTAATAACACTAAAAGAAGGAAAACTTTCGGTATGCCGTCCACATCCACTAGTTTTGTAATATAATTAACTTCAAGTATTTTGTCCACGAACGGCCTATCAGTATGATATCGAACGTTGCAATGTAGTGGAGGTGACCGGGGCTGGTTGGTTCTCGATTTTCTACATTGAACATATAGCTTCGATAAGCGCTGCCTCTGACACACGTGTCCTTCACTTCCTAACTTCCCACAGAAGTCTTTCTCAGTATGATCAGTGCAACGATGGTGGAACCGTGATCTCAAATGTTTTAGCGTTTGGAGTGTAAAAGTTGCGTGGATGACTGATTTTATTTTGTTGATTGGGAAGGAAATATTTTGCTTCTCCCTCTTTTTCATCTGAAACCTTCATTTGCTCTTTTAATTAAGAGGTATTTTCGTGTACCTGTTTTTTAGATTTAGTTTCCCTAGTAACATCTAGATATTTAATCAAAAATTCCGTTCGGGGCTCATTTTACTTTTCAATTGGGCATGATTGAGCCTGAACCAGCCCCATCATCTCTCTGGTCAATCATAATGTAGACAAAATAAAAATATTTTATTTTTAAATGGTATGTTATTGCTTGTTAGTGCCTTCGATACGGAGTTCGATGTACACTGCCTAACTTACCTGGATTGAGAGGATCGTGGTTACGAGGGAAATGTGAAAACAGTTGAATAATGCTACATATTTTCTTATGGAGGGAATTATAAGAGGGAATTATTAAAGGGAATTATGGGAAGGAAATATGAAAAGAGAAACCGAGTCAAATTAGCAACTAGTTAATTAGTAATAAGTAAATATGAATCATTAAAATGACGTAAAAAATAAAATCATGTATGTTCCACGAGCGTTAACTGGTTCAAATGATTTCGGCCAAAAAAAGCTCCCGGGCCAAAGACCCTCGAGCATTTTGTTGCCGCTCGATCATTAGAACCTTTATAACCCCCGTGATGCATAAATAACTGTTTCTGATATTTTTATTCAGACATAGGTGAAGCATCAGTAGTGGCCACAGTTAACATTAACAAATTTAACTTATTCTGAAGCTTTCTGAGCTTCAATACTCATTTCATTGTGTGTGAATCTCTCTTTCTTGCTTAAAAATTGCCAATTTTTACTTTGTGCTTTTTTAAAGTTTATTTCAAAATCGGATTTTATTCCAGAATTATCCGCTTAAAAATAGCAATTTTATAGTGGTCATAAACGCGATTCCGTAATGAGTAATTAAAATGTACCTCTTGAATGTCTGAGACTAAAAAGTTCAGAGGATTCATCATGTTACATTATTGCGATGTTGAGATTAATAAGATGCTTGCAGTTTATTAAATTTATTTCAAATTATAAATTAGAAAATAATTTTTAATTATGAAATAAGGAAAAGTAAATATTTTCTCTTCTAATCCTCAGCACTAGAAGAAATAAGCTCCATGTTCTGCAATGCAGAGTCTGCATGTTTGAAGCTAGTGGCAAACTATGAATTTTTATTTTTTACATTTTGTGCTTAAAGTGTCTGCTAATGATGCAGGACCTGTAACTTCGCCATGGTCGTCTGTTGCAAGTTCAAGTTCTCTTTAGCGTGAAACGTGAAATACGTAAATGGGATTACCTAGACAATGTTCTAAAATACAATTTTTTTAATTCGAAAGAGATAAAAGACTGATTACTTAAAATTAAAGAATAATTTTTAAATAAGTTTGAAACTACCAACATTGCTGTAGTTACCAATGTGAGTCTGTTCTGCAAGGCCAAATGGTGATTAACTTGTTTGCATTTATTTGTGGAAATAAAACACTGGAAAATAATCGAGTTTGACATTGACATATTCCTCGACAATCACGGAAATAGAGTGCCAACCTTCCTTAAGGGTTGTGTCAAGGTTGGCACATCTTGACCTAATAACTTCTAACGACTAAAGGTTCGATAACGAAACATTCACCAATACCCAATAGGTAGTCTGTTAAATGTAGTTTTCTGTATGTCAAATTGTTTAGTTGTAACTATTAGAAATATAAGTATTAAATCCTGTAAATAAGCTAGTAGTAAGATACAAGAGTGAGAGGTTGTATGCTCAAACGTGAATGACCAAACGTTATGTATTACAAATAAAAATGTACAAACCCCTGAAAGGCAAAACTGCCGAACAGGAAGAAAATAAATTTTAAAAAATAGTAGTTTCCATTCATACACACACACTTGTCAAATCTAAACTGGCATTGCGTAAAAAAATTAAAAACTATCAACTAGTGTCAACCAGTCTCTCAAATATAAAAGGTCTCTCAAAAGCTATGTACTAGAAAATCATATTTCTGGTCATGTAAAAAGAGCGGATTTAACGGCTGTAAGTGAGTCTTGTCATATAGAGTGTCCAGCAAACTCGACCTCTTGTTTTCTCTTGGGGTCACAAAAATTATTGCGATACAATATGTAAAATTTTGATATTTACGCATGTGATTTATCATTTCTCTATGTAATTTTTGCAATGTACGAATCTTGTGGTGTTATGGCTACATTTCTATGGCAAAACAGACTTCACAATAATGACGTTGTTCCCTTTCAAATCATAGAAGTCCTTTCTATTACATATTAGAGCACTAATAAACATCGATTCTGTTTACAGACGTGAATGAACTGAATTTTTTATTTTTTTGGAGCACAGTGAACTAAGAAATTGTAAGAATATTTTGCAACGTATGTTAAATACTCTTTCAGTCCAAGGTGTGTAGAAAGCTATTGTAGTAAGCTCTGTGGGGGGCTCGTTGTAGAATTTAGACATGAAATTCAAGATAAATATTATATCCGAAAAAAATTCTTACTTATTTGAAACTTTGATGAGACTTGAAGGTTTTAGGCTAATGCAATGCAAATTGTACATCGCGTAAAGAGAATGGAATCGCGGTCTACTCGCTAGTTTAAGAACGAAGTCCACATATGAGGTTCTGTTTAAGTTGCCATATTGTACGTGTAATTTGTACTAAATTTAGGCATTTTTTAAGAACTGGGGGTTAATATAGTCTTCTCCGTCCATTTTATCAATGGGATCAGTAATTTTCTATTATTACTCGTCACTATCACATCTGCTGTGCGGAAGATAGACTGGATTCGGGTATCCCTAGTGAAACACCTCTCACTGGTATATTAATATATATTTTTGTTTCTCTCTCAGGAGAGAAATGGAAATGAGATTACGTGATTATCTAAAGCTGCTTTCTTTAGTTTTACGTATAAACTTCGAAACATTTGTGTTTGTTTCAGGTGATACCAAGAATATTAAGTTAATAAAAATATCAATATCGGGATTGATTTACATTTTTTTAACAGCTAATTTCTCAAAAGCAGATTTGAGAATAACAAGTTCAGAAATTTTCTTTCAAAGCATGTTGAAAAATGATATTCTGCATTCCTTTCGTAATATACATTTCAATTAAAGAGAGGACGTAATATTTCATTTCTGAAAATTCAATCTCATTTTCTCTTTTACTAATTTATTACCGTTACTAATTACATACACACAACGAAGTAATTTGAGAATCTGTAATTTGTGGTCTAACCAGCTTCATCTACTTGAATGGACATTTTAAAAATGTAACTAATGTTTTTGAAATAAATCTTCGTCGTATGTAATTTAGTAAGCATTATGATGTGTTCCAAGTTGTTTGCAAAGTTTTCAATCACCTAGGAGATGATGTCTATTGTCATTTATAAATGAAAAATATTGAATACGTTCATAATTCTTCTCTTCGTAAATTCGATGTTTTGGCTTGAGTAACTTAGAAGTTGTAACATATTTGACAAGAATGAAAGTATTTGAATTTTAATTGCTTTAGATGTTCTATTTCATGTGAATATTATGAATTGACATTCTGAATTGAGAACAGTTCAATCACAAATCGAAGACACTTTTAACCTTCGGACAATTAGTTTTCAGTGTACTAATATTTCCCAATACAACAAAAATGAACACAGTAAAAAGATTTACGTAGTTTGCTCTATAATGTTGTATAGTCTGTAATTTGATTTGATCTTTTCGCATTACTTGGTAGCATTTAGTTGTTTTCTATAAATAACTACGTGCTACAAATGTAACAGAATTAATCACTCACTTTTTCTTTTAACCCCGCCATCTCGGTGTCACGTATTTGAATCAGAAATGCTTCTCATCAGGGAGATACATTGAAGTTTTAGTGTCGTTCAACAATAAGAACAAAATGCAAAGTTTACTTGCGACGTGTTTATTTACACAAGGAAATAGCCAATGTCTTTGAAATTCGGATACAGAAAAGTATATTTAAATTAAGTTGTACTTGATATACTTATCCAAAATGTCATTTCATCTATTAAACCGACAACTTATGCAGATATTATCTACTATGAGCTATGTCAAATCAATTGGAATATTATCGCTATACTGGCAATCCGGAAAGTTAGAATATTTCGGGCAATTGATTCTCGAATTTTTTTACTTTTTTGTAGCTCGTTTGGAACACAAACAACTTTTAACTTAGTCAAAGATACTTTTATAAAGTCGAATCAAGGGATAATAGAATTATTATAATAAATTTTATAGTGTCCTTGAAAGTGAAATATAGATTAATGGAATTAATTTATCCAGGTTTCTGTTAATTCCTAGTGGATTATTGGAGCATGTTTGATGTGATTCGCAAAAGAATTATTACAAATGCTGATACAATAAATGAGATTAGGAAGTGGAGATTATGAATACATGCGGTTATGAAGAATCGAGTTTAAATTTGTTTATATTGCGATTCCCCCCTTTTTAAAATATGAGAGATGTTGATATCTATACCATGAGATTGTATAAAATCAGTTGCTAAGAAGGAAATTGCTGATAATAAATTAGTGATGACGGTAGCTCCGAGTGGCGCAGCTGAAGCATAACTTCGACCTTTGAGAGTTATATATATAGACTAAATTATAATACACGTATATATAATATTATATATTATACATTATATATTGTTTATAAATATGTAAATGATTTAGTGTAAGATGGTTGTTGGTGCATAATAGTAAGTTATACAGCGAATCATATATTATTATATAATAAGGAAGAGTGGAAGTTGGAAAACAGATGACCCAAACATTTCCTATATCAGAAGGGCTTCGGCAAGGATGCTGTTTGTCACCTGCCGTCTTCACAATATATGTTAATGCGGTGTTACAGGTTTGGAAAGGAAAATGTGCTGAGATGGGAATACAACTTGACGATAACACAATACTCTATACCCTACAATTCGCTGATGATCAGATGCTGATGGCGCAAGAACAAGAAGATATTGAATATATGACTAAGAAGATAAAAGAAGATTATGAGAAATAAGACTGAGCTTCAACTAGAAAAAAACCGTACACTGGACACAGGTAATGCACATGACGAACTGACTATGGAAACCGGAGAAATAATAACAGCAGAGGACATAAAATACTTGGGAACAACAATAGGAAAACAAAGTTTTTATGGAAAGGAATGTGAAACCCGACTCATTAAAGGAAAAAAAATTAGGAGCAGTGATCTGGGATCCTAATATAAGTAAGAAACGAAAACTGAATATATAGGAATGAAAGAAAAGTTAAGGAGACAATGAATCTGCAACATATTACAGGAAATTGAAATTGAAGAAACAACCACTTGGTTTGGACCTGAACAGCGAATGGATGACACAAGACTCCTCAAAAATCATTGGAATGGCAACCAAGTGAAAGAAAACGAGGAAGACCAGGGTGGAACGACCAGATCAGAAAATTCCTGATTCCTGGAAGAACGAGAAACTTCTTGTTTTATTGTTATTTTACTATTGTAATGAAAATGTGTGTCGCCACTCTCTATCCAACCTCGTCCAACTCACTCATGCCCTCACGTTGGGCCCACAATGTAATGTCGCCATACACCTAATACCTTTTCTCTTAATACCTCTGGGCGCACAATGCAACCAATTTCTCTTATATCCAACCCATTTGCCTTGCCCTTACTCTTGCTCAGTCGCCCGTACTTCGGCTTAGCTCACTATAATTATTCAATTTTACCTGGGCGTGAATCGCGTGCTCATTCCATACGGACCTGAAACGGGATACCTCACGTTCGTGCCTGGGTCAACCTCTATAGAACTACTAACAAACAACACACATATTCGAGGCAATCACGAGCCATACTAAATGCTCATTTGTTTATTGCAAGCAAATTTCAACACATTGACAAATGAACCCTTGGCTTGCAAAAAAGAAAAATAACGCAAAAACATAAATACAAACAACATAAAAATAATCCCATTCACACTTAAAACATCAACAAACTTTTCATTCACACAGGAATGCGCATTCTGTCGTGACCTCAGCTTATGGTTGTAATTTTAATTAATTTAATTGCCAAAACTTGATCTTTGACAGATCTTTGACAGATCTTGGCGGATTTTTGTATCGAGCATAAAAAAAATAAAGTATATATGCAACTCATGCAACTTCCCTTTGCTGCGGCGTCGCGCACTGTCAGCGCCCGCTGTTGCACGGTGTCTCGTGCACCGCCCGTGGACGAAATTCCAATTCGGCTGCCACCAGTTCCTGGACGCCACTAATTCACTTCCAAATCCGTTGCTTACAGTCCCGGTTATTGTTTCTCGCGACTAATCACATTCCCGCTAATGTTTTCACACGTCTTACTTACGCGAAATAATGTTTTCATAATTTTGCCCGTGAATTTAATAAAAAAAAATTTTAATTTTATCTCCACAATGTTCCAATGACTTCTTTTACTCGATAAAATTCTCGAAAAACACTTGCACTGAATATTTTAAGAAATTCTAAAAAATTTCAGCACGATATAACGCGTGTGCTCGCGACCAAACCCAACTCGTTCTATTGCTTACTACTTTTTCACATTGTTGGTCTACAATCCGACAACTTTTTTTTTCTCAAAACACCCGCCCATCACGGTACAACATGTTAGAAATTCATACTTCCATCGTTTGCGACCGTCTTTTCTTTCTTAATCCCCCACCTTATAAATGTAAATATTGAAATAATTCAAGTCCCGTACAAATTCCCCCGTGCCGTGACTAATTTTGCCCGAATCCAAATTTTCTGTTTTATAATTCCAGAAAGTTTGACGTTAATCCGTCCAAGCGTTCTTGAAATATTCAATAAAAACTGAGTTTCTTTTACACTTCCAACAGCACAACAATGGGTGTCATCTTCTTCGTTCTTAATGTGTTACATACAATTCATACACTTTCTGATATTTCTTGAACCCGAGGCTCGAATTACTTGATTTTTGCTTTAAACTGTTTCAAAAATCCGGTTCTACCCATTGTTTATGTTGCCTATTTCCGCCCTTTACGTTTTCTACTACCTTCTGAAAATTATAAGCACGCGCCGTTGCCGTCTATTTTTTTTGCATGCTTAATTTCTGCTTGACCAGTAAAGTTCTGTTCCTTTTATATTTTTCACGTTCTGGGTCTTGCAAATCATTACACTATTATTATTATTATTATTATTATTATTATTATTATTATTATTATTATTATTATTATTAGCAGCAGCAGCAGCAGCATGTGGGCCATTTGTGACCACGCTACACGTTCTCTTCCGAAGCCCAGTCATATTCTATCCTGGAGAGAGACGTATGTAATTATGGGAATCAGCTTTTCGCTGTATCCCTTGGTAAGATAAGGTGAATTGCCTTGAATTATGAATTATGAGGTGATAAGATAATGATGAGAGGTGATCGTGGCTTTTTTTAACAACCCCAGCAATCGCCTGTATGACCATGGTTAACCACGAAAACCCCGGGGAAGGGCGCCGGCCCGGGTATCGAACCTGGGTATCCCGACTGTGAAGTCAGCGAGCTACGCACTAACCCACTTTGCTCTGTTTATTATTATTATTATTATTATTATTATTATTATTATTATTATTATTATTCCGCTAATTCACGACTAAAGGTGTTATGAGTCGATTGATTATTGATTCTACTCTGGATAGCAACCTGCTTCCTAAGGCATAGATCTAGGGTCAGTCGGTGCCTCTACAATACTTGAAAAATGTGGGCTGTTCTTAATAAAGCAATGTCTTGAACTACCCCGTCTTTTGAATGTCCTGAGAGTTTAAATAAGTTCTTACACACATTTTGCGGGACAAACCCCAGAGTTGACAGTTCATCTGCAACAACCTAATGAATCTCTTCCTTACCTGAATGTGTTCTCGGGATTGCGCGTCCCCCGAAGCCGCAGCCGCCGACGTCTCCGCCGCCATCGTCTCCGCCGCCGCCGCCGCCGCCGCCGCCGCCGCCGCCGCCGCCGTCGTCGTCGTCGTCGTCGTCTCCGCCGCCGCCGCCGTCGTTGTGGTCGTCTCCGCCACCGCCGTCGTCGTCGTCGTCTCCGCCGCCGCCGTAACCTCTGCCTGATACGGAATGTACGACCCGAAAAATGGTATAGGCCTATGTACAGGTGAAATTAAATTAAATTTGAAGAAAACAGAGTATGTAGTAGGAAGAGAAGGTACTGACTTGGATGTACAAGGAGTAGGAAGGATTAAGTTAGTTGAACAGTTGAAGTACTTGGGTACACTCTTGCACAAGTCTGGAAATAATGAAAAGGATACTGATGACCGCATTAAACGGGCAAGGCGAGCCACAAGAATGTTTAATGGAGTATTCTGAAGTCGGAAAATTTACGTTAGAACAAAAAAATATTATTGTATGAAATATTATTGAAAGTATTCTAACTTTGGTGGAGAGAGTTGGACCTTGACGGAACGTCAGAAGCAGAAATTGTGTGCGGTTAGTCTACGAAGAGGCTTCCGAATTTCTAGAATGAAGAAAATTAGGAACGCAGAGATCAGGAACGGATGCGAAACGGATTCTGTTGTAGACAGATTAGGAAATGCTGCAATGGTATGACCATCTGAAAAATGCCTGATTCAAGATGACCTAAAACTGTCCTCGAAGGCAGAATGCAACAATGAATATTTTCTCAGGCGCCTACAGCAACGTTGGGGTTAACGGTGATCGTAGCAAACAGCGTGGCGTAGCGGGGTGGCCAGAATTATCCAGGTGAGGCAAAGTGAGTTGTGGCGGGGAACAATTGGGGCAGCGCTGAGCGGGCGATGGCACAGGGCAGGTTGAGATCGGACCGAAGGGTCGGGGAGGATTGATTGATTTTTTCGTGTTTCCGGGCGCGTCAAATGCTTCAGTCCTTTGTCCCGTTAGTGTAGTGCATGTATTTTTTTCTCGGGAGATGGCGGTGATCTGTCCCCGCTGGATGGCGAGATCCGGCGCCAACCTACCGTCGGCTAGTGGGGTCCCTAACCAGAACTCTCCCACCAACAGGGCACCGCCCCAGTCGGGACAAGCTCTAAGCTCCCGACCGGTCTCCCGGAATATGTGATAGTGTAGTGCATGTTAGTGTGTAAGAGGAGAGGATAGGACAAGGAAGAGGAAGGACAGATCGCGGCCGGTCCGTGGCCCGTTTGGTAGGGTTCCGATATTCACCTGGTGTTGATCGGAGAAACCACGGAAAACTACCGATCAGAGCAGCCGGCCGCTAGAATTCTCCTCCAGACAGCGACTAAATTCGACCTAGCTGAAAAGCTAGTGTCGAAAATCCTGCCGCCGTCAGGACTCGAACCCAGGACCTCCCGGTCAGAGGCGCTGCAGTGACATCAGTTGATGCACTGAGCTACCCCAGGAGAGGATGGGTCAGGACCAGACAGAGTAGATAAGGGTTACCATTCACAAAAATAATTAATTTTACAATCTTAAAGATTGTGATAAATAAATGTAGTCTTTTGGGCAGATCAAAGGAAGCGAAAATTTCTGTTCGAGATTGGGCGAGCAAGTAGCTCGCTACCGGGCGAGCACGGAATGTGTGGTATTATCCGGGCACGTTTTCTTGAGCCCTCGCTTCTATTGTTGCGAGAGGAGTGAAGATTTAGGTTATTTTCACACAAAAAATTTTATATCACATTTGTAGCCTGATTTTCGATGCAAAAAGTTTCTAATACAAGGGAGCGAACTTTTCTGGTTATCGTATTTCGTCCACAATGCTCCTTGCTATGATTTATTCTTGATTCAACTAATGTTGGCAAAGGAGCGGGGGGTAGGTAATCCGGGGCTCAAGAAAGCGTGCGCGTGTAGTAGCCCTTCGCGCCCCTGAATTCTCGCGCGCGTTGGTCGTGCGCGCCACTGCGGGGGGGAGGCCGGCGCGGCCGCCCGCCGGCTGGTTGTGGCGGGCGACGCGACCGCCGGTCTGCGCCGCGCGCCGCGCTGCAGTGCGTGCCGCGCGCCCGCCCGGTCCCGCGCAGGCAGTAGGACAGTGCGCCGCGTGGAGCCGCGCTGGTGCTGCCGCCGCTGGCGAGTGCGCGAGTGACCTGAGTGTGCGTCTTCTCGTCCGCCGTCCGTGTTGTCGCGCGCGTTTCGTACACGCCCGAGGATTCGCTTTTCCGGCGAGTTCGGTCGGGAAGAGGAGAAGCAGGCAGAGCAGCAGCAGCAGCATGGCCGATGTCCAGGCGGCGCCCGCGCCCGCCCCGAGCGACGTGACGCCCCCGGCGCCCGTGTCCGCCCCCGCGCCCGCCATCGCGCCCCCGTCGGCCACCACCACCTCCTCGCCCGCGCCCGCCGCCTCAGGTGCGACACAGCGCCCGCGGCGCGCGAACGCCGCGCTAGCGCGTGGCCCCTTGCCATTTCTTGCCTTCTTTTTTTTTATATTTTTCTTTTTTTTTTGCATAATTCGGGTATCTCCCATAATGAAATTGTAATAATGTAATAATTGTGAAAATGTGAAAAGTGAAAATGTAATCATTTTTTGTCTGTCGGGTATCTCGCATAATGAAAACACGAACTTCGTGTTGAAAACTCTTTCACTAGTATCACGTAACGATATCACTGTTGCTATTCATTGCCTTCTTTTATTTTTATTTATTTCAGATAATTTCCTGTTAAGAATCTCCCATAACGAAATCAGGAAGTTCGTGTTAAAAACCCTTTCATTAGTAGCACGTAACCATTTCACTGAATTTGTAAAGAGAATTTGAAACATCACAGAAGATTTGACTAACTCCCGAATCTAGGGATCAATTATTGGTTTAAATAATTGGTGACCAATGACTTACGTAAAATGATGGAAAAAATATTTTTATTATTCAACTCGGACGGAGGAATCGTTACATAGTAGGCAAATTCATTGTTTTATAGGAAAAATTTAATAAATTTACAAAATGCAGCACGGTATTGGCAACATTTTCGACAGATGTTCGGGGTTTTCTACGACACTTGAATTTGGAAATTCTTTGAATTAATGAGTATTTAGTGAGGAATAATGAAGCATTTTGAAAAAGCTTAAGAGGAAAATAAACACGTAAAAGTAGAAATGAAGATGACAATGTTCGTGAATGAAAAAATTGTGAATAATGTTCCAGGTTTGTTTGTTTCATTAATGTTAAGAGCAAGTAATTTGGTTATTCATAGAGACGATATGGGGAAACTGGGAGAAACAAGCCAACAAAAGATACTTACAGCATTACACTATCACAGCAACTTTTATGAGATCATGTTTCTAAAATCATGTTGCTTGTAAGGTTGATGACTCGTGCATAGCCTTTTTTATTCCGAGACTCTCTCATTTTTTATAATTTTTCTGAGTTTTCAATGCAAGCTTCCAAAGTAAACCACAAATGGTGTATGTACTTTTTCTGTACAGTAAGCATTGTTATTATTATTATTAATATTATTATTATTATTATTATTATTATTGTCTTTGTTGTCATTTAGCTTCTTTTGAATTTGTTACATGTGTAACACTGACGGACAGGAATATTTTACTCAGACTAATAGAAGTATTTTTAAAGGCATTTATAAAATGTTTTATTCCTATTTTGCATTAGTTTTTGTGTGTGTGCTTGTTTATTATTTATTATAGAATTATTCGTAAACGTTATTGCGAAATAAAATATATTTTGGGAATGCTATTGTGCTTATAATGAGGGAGGTATATTTTAGTTGAACTTTTTTCTTACAAATTTTCACTGATAAATTTGTATTGGGGTGCACTAGTTATTACGAAAAATATAATCCTAAAACACCTCGTCAGATGTAAGGTGCATCTCAACGAAAATCTTTGAACCACGCCCACAATGTGGATAACGAACGATTGTGTTATCGTAGTTTTAAAATTTATAGGAAACACTCGAATGTTTAGTTTTTAAATTGTTTTACAGTTCCATAATTTTCTTTTACAGCAACCTGGCGCTTTAAAAGAGTGTTTAGAAAACCTAATGCATAAATAACTTAGCATTTGCCTATTTTATGTGTTAGTAAATAAAACTCAATGAAATGAGTTTTATATGGGTTTGAATAGGTTCTTTGGAAATCTTGATTGTTTTATATTTTGGGAGAAGGATTTTCTAAGTAGGAAATTACTCGCGCTTGGAGAAAACCGTAGTGTGCTGTAGAATTTGTTTGAGAGATGAATTAGTGTATTGAGAATAGATCAAATTATTGGTGTAAGTATGTGGTTTATTATAGATGAACCACGCTGATTTTGCAACAGTACGAAGAGTATTGTTTTGGAATGTCTGAAGTGGTTTTATTACAATAGGGGCAGCTCATCTCCACACGCGACATGCGCAAGTTAAAAGTGAGCGAAACAAAGTTTTATATAAAAGAGGCACAAGGTCAGTACTGAGGGCGGGTTTTCTGTTTATTGGCGGGTATAATTTTGGAAGCGGGTCTAAGCGTAATCGGATTTATATCAGGTACGGTGCTTTCTAGAGAGGTAGATATGAATGTGAACTCCTAGGTATGTTCTAGGTTCGTATGTTGGGTCCATGGAATGATATCATTAAAGAAAATAGACATTTTCCATTTTATTAGCAACATTGTTTTCGTAAATTAGAGATAGGATGTAACCAATTGTGCATTTATTTTTTATTTGGGGGATGAAAGGAATATTTAATGCCTGTCATCGGCAAAAACGAACTGGTTTTGAGGAAGTCTACTCTTTTTCTTGAAAGTAAAAAACACTAGAATTCTTCATTCGTGTGAAAGGAAGAAATGGACAAACTCACATTCACATGAACGTGCAACCAAAACTCACATAAACAACAGATTTATTTCTAACTTCAACATTTGCAGATTTACATTCAAGAATTCCAAAATTCACCGAGTCCGATGCGCTGCTAACCTGCTCTCGGGCGGGCGATGCTATGCAGATAACTGGCGCCTTAATCCTGCACCAAATGTTCCTCTCCGCTATCGTTAACGGGTGACGCTCTTTCTCAGTCGCGACCTCATCAGTCCTCAGAAAAGGGGATGAGAACGTTGTCCCTGTATACGTTCGCGAAGTGCCGTGCTTCGTGACTCTCCGATCGAACATTTCAAACTCTTTGAGTTCGTGATTTCATGAGAACATCATCACGATCTTGGTGGAAGTCGTTGCGAGAGGGTTAATGATAGGGAATTTTCGGTGATTGTAGAAGATATTTGTTTTCTTTTGAAACAAATGGATATTTGCAACTGGTTTCTTCTTATAAAATATTTACTGGGGAGAGACAAAAGGCTATTGATTCCTAGAACAAATTATAGTTGAATCTTCCCATGGTCAAATCTCGTTTAAGTAAAAGAATGCACTAACCTCATCTCATTGATAAGATTTTGAATATGGGGACTGAAATATTATACATCAGACGGCGCAGTCGGTGCTGGCCGCGTCGTGCGGCTGCGAATCGTAAATTTAAAAAAAATCCTATTTCGTTTACTAATCTATTACAGGGATCATTTTCAGAATTTGCCCCATTTACAGCAAGGTTTTTTAATAAACGCAAGTATTCTTCTACCACGAAAGTACATGGAATGCCGTTTTATATTTTTTTTAGTTTTCGTTTTAATTCAATGCATTAATACACGAGACAAAAAATCAGAACGAAAAAGAATACTCTTGACGTTTATTTTCAGACGTGACAAATTAAAAAAAAAAAAAATTGCTCTTTCAACCTTTCTTTAACACAGTACAAGTTCATGGCCGGGTTGTCTTCAGTGTAGATGGCAGCAACAAAACGTGTTCATACTTTCCTGGGAATACTGAAGCGATACTTGCGCGGTTCATATTTTTTAATGTGAGAAGAATTTGCCAGACACTCAAAAGAAGTTTTCCTTTGAAGCTGGAGTTGGAAAAAAGTAATGACTAATACGAATCAAATTATTTTTGCAAGATTACCAACGTTTTCGAATCAATGATTACTGTAGTAGTAATTCTACATCTTTGTCAAAGGGTTCAGAGTATAGTAAGCTGACTCGAGGCTTCCTGTTGGAGTCCTGCGTATGGCATTGGATTTTGCATCAAGTAATTGTTGTGAAGTTGACGTCTCACACTACCACAGCTGGCATATGAAAATTATCACATTTATAATCATTGATTGATTAATTAATTAATTAATTAAAATTTCAGGGCGCGTCAGAGGCTATGGTCATTATTTCGGCTAGTATAGTGGGATTTTTTTTATCCCGGGAAGTGGTGTTCTCCCCCTTTGGTGATCCGGCGCTGATATCGGCTTGCCAGAGATTTCTCCCTCCAGATCCCCGCCCTCTAGCGGGGCATCGCCCTAGCCGGGACAAGCTCTAAGCTTCCGAAATATGGCAACGTAAATGTAAAGAGTGTAAAATGGTGAGGATAGGACAAGAAAGAGGAAGGTAACATCGCTCGCGGTCCGTTTGTTAGGATACTGCTCCGGCATTCTCCTGGTTTTGACTAGAAAAATCACAGAAAAGTGCTGTTCAGAGCAGCCGGCCACAAAAATTCTCCTCCAGGCAGCGACTGAATTCGACATAATCATTAATCTTCTATAATTCACCTCCTAGCCATTCGTACCATTGTCCAACCAGTGGAAGGCACGGGAACTCCGTAACTGTGTTCTCCTGCCTACGAAACGGGAGAACATGACGATGCAAGTCTCCCCCCCTGTCTGCCAGCAAATCCTGCCATCCTTCGGGGTCAGATCATCTTTGTAGGAATATTCCTTCTACCTATTGTTCTTACGACATGGGAGCTTTTCTCCTAAACACCTTTCATATATCAGATCAATGCATTAATGATTATTTATAAGCTGCGAAGGCATGGTAGTTTACATACTTGACTTCGTCTCGGTCGGCAACACACAATGTGTGAACTTCATTTTAGCACGTATTGCATTCACTAAGTATTCAACGAATATTTGTAAAATGTTTCCTGTTCAAAATTCTTCTAGAACAAATGTGAAGAAAAAATTGTTTTTTGAAACATTTATGGAAACTGTACATTGGCGATATATCTTCTTGTGATATCTTGTAAAATTGAACACTCGTGTGTAATTTGCCAAATGGATTGAAATTATTTCAGTAAATATCTAGATGTTGCAAGAAAAAATAAATATTAATTCATAGTCATTAAACAAAGATAAGTATAATAAATGTTTATTTAACGCCAAAAAACACAATTTGTGTGTTACACTTGCAGAAGTGCAATCGGTTTACTTTATAATCTCAACTTTCAAGGTCTGTGGTACTATGTAGTTTCGTAGCCATTAACCTTTACAATCTTTTCTGTGCCTCTTGAGGCAGCGGTCAACGTGCTTTTCTTGCAACTCTAGGTTACTGGGTTATAATTACGGAAATGGCGTTTGACGTTTCTAGCGCGTAAACCCAAATCTCATATTGTAGACTTATTCGATATATTCCTGTGTGGTAACATTCATACTCCATTACCATTACCTCAACCTTCACACTATCTTACCCTTCATTCCTCCATTTACTTCATTCCCATTAGTCATCCATCAGTCAGTGTCATTCCTAATAGAGTGTGCGTGTAATGTACTATTTTTCTCTTTCAAAATTGAATTTTCTTTAAAATGTTGATCCGAGTTAACTGTGGAGGTGCTGTTTTACAATAGTGCCCCGACATACTGCCCAGAGTCGGCAAGATGTCGTCTGGACATACTAGACGAACTACCTCAACACTGAATGAATAAACAAATGAAGATAAGTGAATGTGGAACTACAATGATAGGAAAACTCCAAAAACGACCAGATTATCAACTGTTCGCCCATTTAGTTGATTTTAAATTCCTCATGGATTGACAGGAAATGTATCGCCAGTCTCGGGAGGCATTCTAGCCCTCCAAATTCCGTTAAAATGTTAAACCGCGTGCTTTACGACCGTTTCCCTCAAGGGAAACTCGCGAGTCTTTTCAAATGGTGAGAGAGCTTTTGAGTCGTGGGCGGCCGCCGCCAGGTAGCAGCATCGGCGGAGACGGCGCTGGCGGCGCCGCGCGGCTTCGAACCTGCGCTCCCGACGCCCGCGCCGACGCTCACGACGACGACGGCGCCGCGATGCTTGCGCCAGCCCCCGCCCCCTCTCGACCCGGCGCACAGTGATCTGGAAAGGGCAGAAGCGCGCCCAATGCACCGCATTTCATAGAATTATTTACGAAATAATATCGTATGACATGTTATTAACATAAGATTAACATAACATGCGACACCTAGCGTCACGACAGAGAAAGATGCGAAAAACCTGCCATAATGCCACCGTGGTGAAGACCTTGAGTGGATTGAGAGGCAGTTCTGTAAAATCCGCAGTATAGGGGGATAAATGCAATTAGTGCGCGTTTTCTTGAGCTCTGGTCGTCCGAGAAATTGGAGAATTATCAACAAGTCAGTTAAACAGAGTTTCATAATCAATGAGTGTTATAATAAGATCTCAAAATACAAATATCGTATTTAATTTTTCCATTTTGTCAACATTCCAATATACTATTTTTCTTTTAAATTTGACTGTTCATCCTGCGAAAGGTGTCACACAACTTTCAATGCGTCCTGAAAAGAAACTTTGTTCTTTTATTTCCATAAATACAGTAATGCCAATAATACATTAATGAAGAATGGTGTCATTATTCGTGTCCGTTTATTGTAATCTTTACTGTGGTTCTTTTAATAGACGAATGTCGGAGATGATTTTAACTAAATTATATTTTTCATTGTTTATTTAAGTTGTTTATTAGTTTATATCATATGATAATTTACAGAAGATTATTTTGGTGTTTTTAAAGTTGGTCATCAAAATTGTATCATGTTAGTTGCAGGATGTAATTGCACTGATTTATTTCGAGAACGAGTTCTGCTTTTGAAAGTTTAAATATATTTTAGAAGGCATGCAAAATTACGAATAATTTATGAAAGTTTGAAACGTCATTAAACGAAAAAGTTATAAACAATCAATCACTAAAGAATTTTCTCTTCTAGTTGGCTGAACAAAAGTGTTATTCGCCTAAAACATCTAAATATGAAAACGTCTTTTAGATGTAGAAATTGATAAAATAGCATTTTGGCTGAAACAGTCGCATCGTAGGTCCGTAGGAAAAATGGACAATTATTCTTTCTAGATGTAAATGACTTGCTCTAACACGTTGTGTAGTCATAAGTGATTACTCCATTAAACTTCCTCCACATAATAGCTTTCAAAATTAGAGTTATGGATTTAGAATGCCAAGTTATATATGTTAATTCTTTTTAAATAAATAACACGTTTTTAAGACAAAATTGGCGACCTATTAGAAAGTAAATAAAATAATTGGGAGCACCTGACGCGTAGCTACTGTGGGAACTACAGAGTGCGAGGGTCAACGCTACCGAATCCGCGACTGGCTCCCTGCATGGCCATCTCATTTATTTTTTCTCTCTAGCCTGTCAATTTTATTATTTTAGATTCTCCAGCGTCTTTCGAAATACGTGATTTTTATCGTGTTTTATCCAACGTAAACCCACCACATACTTTTAAATTTCTCCAAAAGTGTGTATTATTCTGTATTCGCTCCGGCGGCAATAAAACGAATTACATTAGCTTTAAACTCTGCCCAACCGCACTTCGTTTTGGAAGCCAACTTTTCTCAATTCATTGCTGGCACTCCTCTTTTCCTTCCAATATTTTTTCTCGGCGTGTGGGTAAGAAAATACATTGTGAAAGATGATAAGTAGATGAGGTGAATCTATACTGTAAAATTTGTTGAATCTAATAATAATAATAATAATAATAATAATTATTATTATTATTATTATTATTAATAAAAATTAATAAACACAAAACGTTTACTACAGAATGTATGACCAAAAAGAGGAGGGGATCATCACAAATAACAAATAACATTTTCTTGTTGATTCTTACTTTAATATTTTTGTATTCCTTTGTTTTTATTACGTAAAATGAATTGTTTATGCTCTTGTCAACCATTTTTCAATATCTATATTGGTGTTGAAAATGTGCGCAACGTAAAGCTGAAAATAAGTATATAAAATGCAAATGTCTTAATTCCTGGTATCCTAGTGAGATTGATCCTATATGGTCAAAAACTACTTGAAAACGAGCTAACTAACTGCAACATTAGACTAGGATCAGCAGAAAGAAATACAACAATTCCAATAATAATATTAGTAATGATAATGCAATGTGTGGAGAAACTGATGAGTGGTCCATTCGGAGCACGTGCGTTCCTTCTTTCCCGCGTTCTAGTCGTTCCCGCCGGGCCACGCCGGTTGCTGCGCCAGCACAAAAGTGCTCTTTCCTCCTAATGCGGCTTTTTGATGAGGCCTGGCAGAGATATTTCAAATTAATTTTAGAAAGGGCTATCCATTTCAATGAGATGCCGATTCATTTGTTGCTAGCAAACCATACAGAAGTGATAATATACAGAAATATATCTTCAAACCTTGTGTGTTCTCAAAGTTCGAATCAAAAGACGCACAGAAAAAAGAGTTGAATATGTGATTCTTAAAACTGTAATACGTAACTCTGTAAACTGTAATACTGTAACTTTCATACGAATGTTCATAAAAATTTGAAAGTTAATTTAACCACTGTTTGTACAAATCGCTTTTGTAGCCGTAAGTAGTTTCTCAGCGTAGAACAAAGGACTTTGCATTTCAAGAGATTAAGAAAAATGATCGTCGTGCACTTTAACCTCAACTTTTAAAAACTTCTGAACTTACAGGTTAAAGAAAAGTTGCAACAGATCATGTTGCTAAATTAGATAAATCACAACGAAGTTCGTCGCACAGCCCCAACTTTTCATAGCATAGAGTCGTTCCCGAAAATAAACGAGAAAAGTAGGTGAATTAGTTCCCGACGCGAGTTATCGGTGGCGGGCGTTCTGTGAAAAGCCAGCCACGTGCCGCTCTCTGCCTCGCCCCACCCCCCGGCCCCTGGCTCTCGCGGCCGCCCGCCCGCGCGCAAAGGGTGGCAGCGCGAGTTTGGGAGTGGCGCCGCGCCGGGGAGGCGAGGCGAGCGCAGGTCGTGGACAGGGTGGCGGGGGTGGTGGCGCTGGGCCACGAAGGGCTGAATCGATAGCGGCGTCACGTGATCCGCCAAGGGCCGTTGCCTGGCGCAGCCTCCGCGCCCCACCCGCGGGCCGCCGCTGCGGCGCGGCGGTGGACACTGGGCGCCAACTATGGCGCTCAGCTATGGGCGGCGGCGCACGTCACACCCCCCGCTTGGGAAGCCAGGTCCCCAGGAGTTCGGAAGGGAGCTGCTGAGCTGATTCTTCAAAAATTTAAATTTAGGATGGAAAAAAACATCGATGGTTTTATAACATCAATGTTTCTGGTCGGAAATATCGATGTTCTGTGTTCGATGTTTTCTTCACCTCGATATATTTTTCCAGAAACATCGATTTCAAAAAGCAAACAAAAAAAATTTTCCGTGATATAAATAATATTTCAAGAAAATTTTCTTTTTTGTAAATTGCTCAAAACCAAACAGTCAGTGACATCTATCACTGTTGTCGATGTCCTGACGTAGAGATTTCTTTATGGTTACTTTTGGAGGTTTGCCCAAGTTGTCTTTCTTTATTATAATTTTAGCAAAATATCTATTATGTTTCATGGGCAGATATAAAGAGATAAGGACGCCTTGTTTAATTCGATAGAAATTATTTTTAATATTTTACTTACACGTTACCAAACAATAAAATATGACTCATTTAAATACAATAATTAAAATGGAAATAGGATGGAACAATACCACCTGTTTTATCGTATTTAAGACATCGATGTTTTTAACATTGATCTTTTTTTGTCCATGTTTTCATTGATATCGAAAACCTTAAAATGTATGTGATATGGTGATGTATCAAATTATCGATGTTTGGGTAAAATCTCTAATTTAGAAGTAAAAACTATTCTACCGATTTCGCTGAAATTTTCACACCTTGATCTTATTAGCATCGGGAGTATTTTAAGAGATGTTTGAATTAATTCAGACGTATAGAAGCGGTGTTTTTTGCAAAGTTAATCAGTGAGATGAACTCTTCGCGTTTTCAGAGGACCTTGCTTGAAGTGCGATCTGTGGATATCTTTTTGAAATACACGCCTCGCTCGCCATATCGAAGTATACATCTAAGTTGTGTTTAGAAAGCAGGAAATCTTAACCAAAAGCTGCTGGTACACCAAGTTATTTTTATATTAGATTTTTAAAATCTAGTGTAAAATAGTAAAATATATTCAATAGGTAGTTCAAATATAGTTAATCTTTATTGAATAAATTTATTTTGAATTTTAATTGTATTTATTTAAAATACTGTAATAGCAAAGTATTACCGAGTCCGGTAGTTTCCTATAATTTTGGGTTCGAAGTTTAAGTATTTGATTGGAATTTTAAGTGTTTAAAAATAAGGAAATTAATAGTTATTTATGATATCAATGTTAAAAGTGGCATTTTATTTTGCGAGTATACAAAATTTGCAACACCGTGGCCGACTGGCGTATTCCTTCAAGCAAAATATAGTTCCTTTTGTCACGTGTGTCATACACTATTTTTACATAGCCTTACTTTTTTTAAATTCAAGAACGCTTATCACTTAACGATACGACATGTAGTTTGTTTTCTTTGTTGCATTCATAGATTTATCTGAACACTTGAGCATCGTCTCAAGCTGTGGCATCGGCTGTGTTAGGAAGTTAAATTGAAACATTGTTGCACAACAGGAAATAAAACAAATCAGGTGCTCTGTGGATCTCATCTTTAAATTGCACAAGCGTTGGAGCTAAAAATTAAACTTTTAGTATGCTACGCATGCTTTAGAGCCGTTTTTACTATTGGCTGTCTAAAATAGTTTTGTTTGGATCTTGTAAAGTGACCAATAAATTGAATAAGCGTGTAGGGTTTTGCTTTTGGGTCAATTGTACATTATTATTTTGCTATAGATATGACTGTGTTAGGAAGTTAAATTGAAACATTGTTAAGGAAAAAAAAAATAGGGCTCTGTAGATCTCATCTTTAAAGTTAATTTCCAGATAGCGATCGTAATATGAAAATGTGACCGACAAATTTTAAATTTTTTAGACTTAAATTTTACGAAAATTTGAATTTTTCTTTGCCCCTCCTGGAAACATAATTAAACATTTAAATGAATGCCAAAATCTTGTATTTATACAAAAAAGATCTTAAAAAATATCTTCGAAAAATTTATTTTATAGATTGAAATACTTACAAAAGAATCTGCTGCACTAGGCCTCGTACTAGAAATAAAAAGGTTTCATTTATTTACATATTAACTAATTTTTCATTATATTTCAGCACTAATCTTGTCAGCGTCTCGCTAGAGCCAATGAGAACTACTCTGATGCCAAAGAGGAACTATCTTTGAGGCAGAAACATGTTACCTTAGTCTTGCATGCGACTTATACAATAACCAGAATGGAATGAATGAATTAAGCTGAATGAAAGGCCCGAATATAGTATGTAATTAATTTAATTACAAACCAATTTTGTGAATTTAATTTTCAATGAATTTCGACATACGATGATAAATGACATTTGAACTCACATAAAATAATGAAAATCAGTTTAAGAAAAATATAATTGTCAAACAATTGTATTTATTTTTCGAATAATCAATGAACGACAATTTTTTCTTAATCATGGAGTAAGAATAATAGCCGGGATGTCATTTCTTTATAATTTACATCTTTTAATGCACTTCATTTCTAGTTTTAATAAGTCATTTTTACGGTATGAAAATAATTCCATCTATTCTATTCTGTTGAATAATAAAAATCATTAATTGAACTGATTTTAAAATATTTCTGGACTTTTACTTAACTCAGGGTTATTGACGAACGCCCAAAATAGTTCGATAGAGGTGCATTGAATAACGGGACACCTGAAGAGCGGAAACGGTTCTTCTCAATTATTCATATGCAGTTCTGTTGTGTGTTGCAAATTTGCTTTACATTTGTCTCGTGATGTCAGATTCGCGAATGTCACATCTTTCTCCATTCTTATTTCTGAATATCTTGGGCAGTGTCTTAAAACTATCAGCTTCATTTGGAAAGGAACTTGATGCCGTTCTTCTGCAAGTGCAACGTTCAATCTGCTTATATAACGTAGACTGCCAATCATTGTGTACTACAAAAAGCCATGCATGATCTCGCCAGTCATTTTTTTGGGTGAAGAGACAAAGTTAATAGTCTATGATTGATTAGTAATTTCGGACACGTCAACTGCTGAAGTCATTAGTTCCGTAAGTGTAGTGGAAGCTTTTATCGCGGAAGATCCCGGTGATCTTCCTCCGACGGATGGCGAGATTTGTCATCGACCTACACGTCGGCTTCAAGGGATTTCCCCAATCAGGCTCCCTCCAGCGTTGCTCCGCCTCATCTGTGACAAACTCTAAGCTCCCGACTGGTATTCTGACGTATGTGGTAGTGTAGTGCATGAAAGTGCGTGTAAGTAAGGGATGAGGGTAGGGCAAGGAAGAGGAAGGAAAGATCGCGCGCGGTCCGTGGCCATTTGTGTGGTTACTGCTGCGGCATTCTCCTGGTGTTGATCGGAGAAACCATGGAAACCACAAATCAGAGCAGCCGGCCGCTAAAATTGTCCTCCAGACAGCGGCTGAATTCGCATAGCTTTGTAGCTAGTGTCGACAATCCTGCCTTTGTCAGGACTCGAAGGTTATGACCTCCCGGTCAGAGGTAGTGTAGTGACATCATTGATGCTTTGAGTCACCAAGCAGGCTTGCAGTTTATATATAACTATATTCAGAACTATCTTTATGAAAAAATACTGGTAAAAGTTTAAGTCTCTAAAACTGCATTTAATTCCGAAATAACGATTTTGTGATGCGCCATTTCTCTTGTACACCGACAATATAATCAAATGACGTTACATTAGAGCATGAATTTGATAACACATTGATTACTGCTCCGAAGGGTAATATAAAACGAAATTCCGTGCTTTGATAATAAATGAAAAATATTCCTATGCATTCCACTAGTATGTGAGATAAACGTTTTACAAACGCGGTATTTTACAAACGCGAAGTGACAGAGTATTATGAACGTCAGATCATATCAAAAAATATTTATTGTTTATTCAGAAACTTCTGGCAGTGAAATTATCGTGACACATATACTATTAATGAGAATTGAATTTGTTTCGTTTCGGTAATTTAGTAATTGGCTCTCATGAAAAACCGCCTGTACTCCATTGGGGCAAGCTCTTATTCAGAGTTCGAGGCCGTAGCCCTCACGTAGCAGATGCTCACAAGGGGAGCGAACTACGTCGTAACCACTTTCGTCTGTAATGAACCTCGTTAAAATGCTCTTACATTATGGCCCCGATAAGGCTGCACCGTGTTGCACCCTCCAAGAATTGCGGCCTCTAGCTCCACGCTGTAGAGCGGTCTTTAATAATATCTCTAAAATTTCACTTGTCGATTTAACGTTTGAACTTGCACTTTGACAACAAACGTAGACTGCTGCATCGTCAAATGAGAAAGCTCGTTATCAGTTTTATAGGGAACGTTACAGTGACTTTTGAAAATTGTGAAAGGGTTCGATTTCACGGACTGAATAATATCTTGTGAAAATTTTAACTCTAGAAAACACAAAAGAAAGGGGGAAGAATTCAGAAGTCGAGTGAGAAATGCAAAGTTGAATTACCTCCTCAGTCAAGTTAAAACTCTCCTAAAAATAAAAAGAACAGTAAACATACATATACCAAAACCGTTTAATCTCTTTATATTTTGACTGCAAAAGAGCAAACAAATACACTACGTACAGGAATTAGCAATGGATCTTTTATGTTTTTTAGTTTCAACATAACGCTCAAAGTACTTGACTGTTGATAATGAGGTTAAGCACGAAATACTATAGCATTCCTGCAGTGTTCTATGTTTGCGGCTTCTTTAGAAATAATTTTGAGAGAAAATCACCAAGGTCTTCCTTGTTGACTTCATATATAAAAGCAATTGCCTATCGCCGACGTATCACGGGCGGTACGAGACTTCATATCCGCGCACTTCGTTTCTAATTTTGTTATTGTACTAATGAGTAGAATTCGGAAAGTCTGCAAGTATTCGATGATAACACCGGTGACTGGCAAAATTATCTATTTTTTTCAGCAGCAGTAAATGTATCAAAGAATACGTGTGTTATTGCAATAAAGCTTGTTAAGAGATTCACATGGTTCAATTAATAAAACTACAACTCAGAATCGATGGAAACAGCAGTCAGGTTTCTGTTTATTTATCAATCGATAATCTTGTTCTCATATGTTTTCACAAACTTCTTTATTTGGACCAGCTAATATGATACGCTGAATATGTTTCTTGAGAGGTCCAATGACTGACTTTCATGAAATTCTAAATCCATAAGAGATCGTTCACAAATAACGTAACACTAAAGAGGGGGGAGGGTTGAGGGTTGAGGCAACGTTACGCTGCATTACATAGGGATAGGTCTTCGTTTAGTGTTACGTAAAGCTGATATTAATTTTTTTCATAATTTGCTAAAATAATTCGTTTATTCACTCTTATACTAAAACATTAAAATATTTACAAATTAATTCTTTGAAATAAATAAAAGACAATGATTTAAATTGTTACAAAAAAATATTTTTTCACCAATGGTACATTGATTGAATCTATTTGATTGAAACTTTCGTATGACAACTAACATTTCTAATGTTTTAAATAAACTGATGTCAAAATTTCTTCTGTCCGTCTATTCAGACACCTCTTCACACACAGAAATGAGTTTTACAGTGGCTATTTGTCCACAGATAAGAGCAAGAGTGTTTTGTACTTTGAGGGGAAGACAGAAGCCTACGACCCAGGTGATTTTTTTCGATTTTGTTAGTTCTAATCTTGACACTGCAGAGCGTTGAGATTACGACGAAAATATTCAAAACTGATCTGTAATATATTATAGAATCCAAATAAATTGGCGCAATATTTTGGCCCACGCGTTATCCACAACGGCGTGTGCACAGCTTGTCAGAAATTTTCTCCTATATGCGCCCTTTACTGAAGAATTGTCCGCAATTTTAGTGTTAGAGGCGTTAGTCAGCGTTGCCAAATAATTCTGACTTAAATTATAATATCATCAATAATAAATAATTTTGATATAAAGCAAATAAAATTAATACAAATTGTTTGTATTGTTATATAATTTATTGTAAGTAGCTTATAACTTATAGTAAAAGGGAGATGCTATGGCGATGTTACGTAATTATTTAGGGGGGTTAAATCGTGGGTTACAGGTTGTACTCAAAATACTCGTAACTTGTGTTATGTAATTTATGGTCTGCTTCTAAGTATTTTTGCATCACTTTGACCTGAAATCAGACAAATCAGACCAAACCCCAGACTCAAATACCTTGCCCACAGGGAATGAAAATCAGACGATCGTCCGAGCAGCGACTTGTCACGATGTATTACAACGCGGAGCAGCGAGGCTACGCGCGCCATTCGCCAGACCTTTTAAGCTCCTCGGCGACGTCTTCCTGGGGCGTGTGGCCGCTCTAATGGAGCCGCTGCCCTCAGCGGGAAAGTCGGCGGGTGGCCGTTTCGCAAATGGGGCTTTCTGCCTCGCGGAGGCGGGTGGAGGCGGAGGCGGGTGGAGGCGGAGGCGGTGGAGGCGGAGGCGGGGGAGGCGAGGTGGAGGCGGAGATGGAGACGGCGGCGGTGGCGGGACGATGATGATGGCGGTGGCGGCGGTGACGATGATGTGGCGGTGGCGGGCGGTGATGATGGCAGCGGCGGTGGCGGCAATGAACTCAATGCCGGCTGCGGCGGCGGTGGCGATGACTGTCTGCGGCGATGGCGGCAGCGATAGTGATGGTTTCCTTGGGCGGGGGCGACGCGGGGGGCGTGGGGGAGGGGCCGGGCGTTGGCCAACGCCCACGCGCCTGACTGCGCCCTTGCACCTTTAGCACACATGCGGGGAATCTGCTGCCAGCTCTGGCACACCACAACCGTCAGGATGTTGGGATTCAGGGAAGCTAAGAGACGTAGACAATGTGTAGTAACCTCGATAACACGGTATATCAGTAACATTCATTGACACCTAGATTTTTTCAAACCCTTAACCTTTTTGTTCTGTTTCGCGACTATCACATTCCAATTTTTCTTCTGTTTCGTGATCTTCTTCTTTTTCTTTTTCTTCTTTTTGTTTTGAAAGAATACGAGTGTCCTCCGGTTTTGGTCTCGAAAAGTATTTCCTTCTTTTCAATGTTCTTCCCGGGTGTCTACGGCTAGTGTTGGCATTTCTGGCTGTTAGAACACAAGTGTTGTGAAACAGTCTATATTGATCTACTTCTTGCTTATTGATATAATTCGTGCGTATACCATTTCATCCATTTCGTTTTAGAGTAAATAAATATCATTATTTTAATATCGTATTTTGAAAGTAATTTTCGACAAAAATGGAGTTAGAATTGAACTGCCGAATATTCTTGAAAATATTTGGTTGTGTGACGTGCCTCTTCACTTCTCTCGCCAAAAACACTCGTATTACACTGTTGCACCTCCTGAGTTATCTGTTAGGAAGTTTTATTGTAGCTTATTCCTTCATTTCATTACGACTTTCATTTCTATACGACAATGTGTTGAAGTTTCATTAACGCATCTGTGAAAATTCTTTTATAAGGTTTATTACAATATAAATATATTTGTTTTAACACTTTCATGTCGAAATAGCTGGAATATTAACAATCACCGGTTTCTTGTATATCATTTAAAACTTAATCTCCTCTAATGTATCCCTTAACATGCAAATTCCGTTGTAAAATAATAATAATAATAATAATAATAATTATAATAATAATAAATTGTTAAATTATTATTTATTGTGTCACTCATTATGCATCCGGAGGAAAACGCCCATCATTGACGCATTATTCTCACCGTCAACTCTTCGTAGGATTTCAGGGCACGTCTTCTGGGACAGCAAGTTTTACCTCCTCTCAGAAACTCAGGGATCGCTTTCTGTGTCAGCTATCAAACACGATGTACGATTAGCAATAAAATAACTATGTTGAATTATGACCTATTTATTTTTAATGAACGGACTGCTGAAGCTTCACATGCGTATTCTCTCAGAAAATTATTTGTCGTGAATCTTTTTATCAGATCCCTTTGAAATTTTTTTAGAAAATGAGATATCTTTGTTCTTCAATACAGCCTGGCAGAAAGGATCTGCCAGTATTTGAAAGGAACTTAGAAACATACTTCTTAAATTATATTTTCTGAAGATACTTTTCAAGAAACTATTTATTTGCTATCAATTGTGTTGGGCCATCCCGTTTCATATGATAAAATATAGTAAATGGAACACTATCTTTTTTTTCACTTTTCTCATTTTCTTATTGCTGTTGAACAGTCGGGTTTTAATTAGTGAACAGTTCTTTTTAATTATGTGAAAATTATATATTGATAAGAATTAAATTTATCTCGTATTTCCACTTAACCCATTAAGTCTCATTGTTCCCTTTTGGGAACACGTAGATTTTTTTAATGGAAGCAGCCTATCTCTACCTTGATAATGAAACCATTGTCCGAGGAGAGTGTGAGAGATATGCTCAACCTAAAGAATATTCAATCCGCTATTTTTGCCGTGAGTCTGTTAGAGGAATTAGCATATCCAAAGTTTTTAAGAAGTCGTTCCGAGGCAATAATTCATTTTTTGTTCAGAAATTGTTGTTTTTTACGGAAATTTGTACATGCAGATACGTAAAGGAAATATTGAAAAACAATTTTATGGTTATAATCAATCGTGACTTCCGTTTATGCAGAGTGTGTGAAAGTTTATTTTACGATGTTCCCAATTGGGAACATTGGTGGATACGGTGTATTTTTGACCCACGGATTTTTTGTTTTTATTATTACATTTTTATTGTTTTGTTGCAATTTCTTATTGCTAATAAGCTTTATTATTTTATTATTTTCTGTATATACACTGTCTTTCAAGAAATATTTAAGAAGTGAGGAAATTCCTGATGTAGTGGTAGAAATAACAGATGATGAGGTAGCTCTCGTTATTCTGCCTTCCGATGGTGGTGACGGGGCGCTTACAGACGAAGATGTGAGAAAAGTGCGTCTAAAGAAATGTACTTTGGATACAGTGAAAAAATTCAGATAAACCAGAGAGAGGTATTTATGTTTTCAAGTGCAACGGAGAAATGTTGGCTGTCAAAAGGAAGACAACAAAGAAGAGTACCTTGCTTCAAATGATGATGTTGTTCACCCTCTGCGACAAGTAAAGCGGTACATACAAAGCCAAAAAAGATATGTGTAAATACCAGAGCCTGCTCTATCTTCTAACTCTCGTACAATTGCGTATGGGAGGAGATTTGTTGGAACGTTTTATTTTTCAATGTAGGTCAGTTATATGATCAAAAATGGTACTTGCCTATTCTTTTGAACTGTATAAAAACCAAGAGTTGCTGCATGAAGAATACATTGCATTACTTCTCCACACGACAAGTTGAGCCAGCAAAAATTCACAAGACAAATTGTGTCTAGGATGGTGGTGTCTCACCCCTTAACACCATGACCAGGACCCCGTGGAACCATTACATTCCAAGTTCGGACTCGTCGAAGTCATCATCTCATTCTTGCAGTGAGGCAAGGATGTTGCAAAGAGTGAAAGAAGCAGTATTACAACTTATTTCCGCAATTTGAATGAACTTAGTGCAAATGCATTTGCTCCCATGCTCTGCATGACCTGTAGACCCTATATCATCCTATTGGAACTATTAGGGAACACGCTGTAAAATCAAAGCAAAAAATAAAGAAAATATTTTCTGTGCGTATTTCTGTGTGTTATTAAAATTCTAAATAGTTAGGAAAATAATGATGATAGAAAAATGTTAGGTGCTAGTGGTGTTGGGACTTAATGGGGATAATCGGAGTTATTCTCAGGGAACATTAAGCACTTTGCACTTTGACAATACCAAACTAAAGTTTATTTAGATTAATACTGCACCAGCTGAAATTTGCATGAAACTCTTAAACCATCGCAGAAAATAAACCACGCGAAGGATCTTCGAACAGTGCGCCGCGGGCGAAGTGCCCTTGATGCGGAGAGCTGTTCTGGAGAAGAGGCTGCAGACAGGCGAAAGAAAAAAACGCCTTCCTTCAACAGAAGAACTTCTTTTAGTACGAGAAATTGTCCGTAATCTTTGGCTACACTTTATGAAAGGGTATGTACTAAACTATTTTCATAAGCATTCGTAAAACCATTTTAAAAGCAATTTATATAATCATTAGTAAGCTGAGGATTTATAGGCACGAAAAAATTAAATAGGCAGGCAAAATAGGCATTTAAAAATGTACAATTTGCATTTAAAAATGTACAATTAAACATCATACAGTAACCTTCATGGAATGTTTTCTTTCAATCATTGTTCTGACAAATTCTTGTAAAAATCCTTTAAATCATTGTTGGGTAATTCGGACAAAAAAGGCGCTATCGAATTAGCTACTTTTTTGCTTTTCATTAAATGCAAGCTGATACTTTTAATGTTCCACAGGATAATCTTTTTCCTAAAATGTAATTTTAAACATTGTATTATTTGTTTTAATCGCCATACATTACACAATTGTAACTAGTGGTGTTGCATCGGCATATTTGTTCACGCATTACATTTAAAATAATATTTCAAACTTTGGGATTTTCAAAAATTCAGAGAGTTCAATGAAAATGAGACCTGCCCCATTTTTTTATATGTGGAAAACATTTACAGATTTTTTTCATATTTCTCGCGATTTTTGAGTCTGTTTTGTGTTTTGCATTAATTTCAAGCAGAAATTCCGCAAAAAAAATTCGTTTTTATAAAAACATTATACAGGACTTTATCTTAAAGATCTGATATTTTAGAACATATTCCGTTTAAAATCAAAATCTTTATACTCAATAGTATACTTTTGTAATGTTAACTTTTTGTAATTTCATAAATAACATTACCGAAACTGGGACCGGCGCCTATTTTATACCGTCCTTTGATACGTACGAGGAAAAAAATTTAAGAAAAAAATTGAAGTCGTTTTTGAGAAAAAAAATGTTACGATGAAAAATGTTATTCTACGAAGTAAAAAAATAACTCTACGGCCAGTGACTTTGCACGTGTTTTATAATGCGAAATACCCACACTGTGGTGGTAGTAAAAGGAAACAGATTTATTGATAGTTGTTCGATTTCTGCACTCTGCAGAATAAAAAAAAATCCTATATTTAAAAAAATATTTGTTTAAGGATAATTACATTTTAATCAATAAATACAAAGTAGGCAACATGTAGACAATTAAACGCAAAATACGCGTTTATTAGTGTCATAGGCATTTATAGGCACTATAAAATTCGCGTATAATACTCCTAATTCTCAAATGAATAAGTAACCTAAACAATTGCGTTTTTCGTTGAAGGAAAAAAATAGGCAAAATTCCGCAGCTTAGTCATTTCTTTTCAACAAAGAAGTGACAAAACAATGAAGAAATAAAGATCGCAGAAAAAATGAAATGTATATAGCCTACATCGTGAAATATTCTTGCGTACATGAACTGAGTGGGTATTGTGTAATGTAACTTTCTTAGGTTGTTTGCTCAGATATCAAACACAATGTTGATATACCACTTATTTATAAAGATACGGTGATACTTTCAAGTCTTTTCTTATATTTCTAAGTTATTTTATTTTATTTTTATGTAATACGAAGAAAAATATGAGAAAAATCATTTATGTTATAAATTATGTCGTTCTAACGTAATTGCCTATAGTTGAGATAGTTGATGTAAGAAATTTTGTTATTTGAGTATCAGCTGACTGTTTACAAATGAAAATGTTCCTGGATGCTGTTTATTTTATGACAACATATTTTTGATGGATTAAAAGGAAATGTAGTGTTCATTACGCATTAACTGAAATAATTTAATCCAATAGAGATAAATCAATAATCCTATTTCGTTTTGACTTTTACAATACATACGTAAACCAAAAGAAGACCGGCAAAGGTTACTCAGGGAATCAATTGAGGTCACTGCAGTGACACTGACCGGGAGGTTCTAGGGCGCGAGTCCCAAAGGTGGTAGGATTTTATCACTAGCTAGATGGCCAGGTTAAATTCAGTCGCTGTGTGAAGTAGAATTCTAGAGACCGGTTGCTCTGATCGGTAGTTTTCTGCGGTTTCACCGATCATCACCAGGCGAATACCGTGGCAGTAGCCTAACAAAAGGGCCACGGACCACGCGCGTTCTTTCTTCATTTCTCTTTCTTTTCCTTTACTCGCCACTTACTTACTTACTTCTTACTTACTTACACACACACACACACTTACACTCACAGGCACTACACTATCACCTACTTCGGGAACCCCCTCGAGAACTTAGTGCTTATTCTGTCCTTCGGCGGTGCCCCTTTGGTCTGATCGGGGAAAATCCATGCAAGTTGACGTAGGTCGGCACCAGATCTCGCCAGCTGGCGAATATTACCGCCACCTCCCGCGATAAAAAATGTGCTGCACTTACGGATCCTATGGTTTTAGCTGTTGAAACGTCTGGTATCGCTAATCAATCTATCAATCAAACCACAAGAAACCTGAAATGAAATGCCTAACAAGTGGAATACTATGACACCATTTTTTTTAACATTAATTTTTCCTTATGATTTTCCTCATTATCACATTCCACTTGTGAGATATGTGTTTGTGCTATAGAATTTGCAACGTGCTGACAGGAAAACTTTCATATGATTCACTACCTTCTTCAGTGACATATCTATCGTAACAATACGCCCATCGAGTTGTTTAATATTTGAATCAATCTCATTTGAATTCATTTTAATGTGCGCATTATGCCATACTTTAATAGGAGCGAGGAGGGCGTGCAAAAAATAAGGCCGCTCCGCCCTTGCGAGGCGCGCACGGCGGATGGGCTGCGCGCCGCGCCGTGAACGATGGATTAGACAAGAGGGCGTTTTTGCACGCCGTTGGCGTTCCGCTCGGCGCTCGACCCAATGGCGCGAGGGGTGCAGCGCAGCGGGCGCTACCGGCCTGCGACGCCCCCGTCCCCGCAGGCGGCTCTCGTATACCACCCTCAGAGGCCGCCCCGCTGGCCGCCCCGCGGCCGCCCCGCTGCCGCCCCGCTGACCGCCCCGCTGACCGCCCCGTGACCCCTGACCGCCCCGCTGACCGCCCCGACTGACCGCCCCCGCTGGCCGCCCCCGGTGGCTCCCCGCCCCCGCTGGCCGCCCCCGCTGGCCGCCCCCGCTGGCCGCCCCCGCTGGCCGCCCCCGCTGGCCGCCCCGCTGGCCGCCCCGCTGGCCGCCCCGCTGACCGCCCCGCTGCCGCCCCGCTGACCGCCCCGCTGACCGCCCCGCTGACCGCCCCGCTGGCCGCCCCCGCTGGCCGCCCCCGCTGGCCGCCCCCGCTGGCCGCCCCCGCTGGCCGCCCCCGCTGGCCGCCCCCGCTGGCCGTCCCAGCAGGCAGCCCCTGTTGGCCGCCCCCTGTTGGCCGCCCCCGCGTGTCGCCACCGCTGGCTGCCCCCCACAGGCCGTCCCCGCAGGCAACTCCAGCAGGCCGCCCCCGCATGCCACCATCACAGGCCTACGCCTCACGCCGTCTGCGCATGCCGGCCCCAACACTGCCCCCAACGCCGCCCCTAACCCCACCTCCAGCGCCCTCGGACACTGCTCCCGCAGACCATCCCTGCAGGTTGCCTCTAACCGATCACTCTATTTCTTAAAACATTGGAATCACCAAAAAACATTTAAAATCGTTGTTTTAAAAGGGAAAAGAACTTCACACTAGACCTCAACTTCCAGCGTTTCCGGTAACCCTGAGGGAACTTTCCAAGAAAAGGAAAAGAAAGTCCCAAAAGATCTCATTTAGCAGACTATGTCATAAAAAGCTTCGTGTCCCTGCCAGGGACACAAAATAGTGGTGTTAAGGTCCTAGGATCCTCCATTTCCGAATTATGCATGACTGTGTTTGTAGAATGTGTTGCGGGTTGTATGTGTGCCTGATTTCCCAAATATGTCATAATTTTCGAATCTTAATCTGCATTTATCCTCATAAATGTGTTTGATTCATTCCTCGGTGCAATTCCCTTACTAGCAGTAGTTCACGTACGAGGTTTTGTGTCGATAATTTCTTATAAACTGTCAAAAACGTCAAATTTCCGTAGCGTTTTATACTTTCAGAGAATTCTTGACCAATAAGCAAAAACAAAACATACATGGATCATCATGTTTATTGGTTTCAGACAGTTACGCTCATGACATTCTAAGCAGTATGTACTGAATGTTCAAAAGTCACACAACATGGAATGGATCAAAATAAAATATACAAATGAGCGAACAATAGTTTGTGTATAGCGAGCGACTATTTACAGATGGGTATGTCACTAAAACGATTTCTTTTCTATTTCTTACAATTCTTACAATTTCAAAAATTAGATGAACTTACAATATTGTAGAAAAAAAGTTCAATGGTTTATTATTCTTATTGAGCTTACGTACAGAATCAAATCTATTACAAACAATTAAAAATTGCCTCAGCAATATATGAGATTTGTGGAAAGTTCCAATTACTTTATTGTACAAATATTCTTAAAATATGCTAGTTCAATTGTTTCGTTCGTTTCGCCATTCATATTACGAAACGTTTATCATCCGTAGCGCTAGTTTCAGATCTCCTACCATCCCATCCTCGTTGCCAGTTCATCTCCACCCAGCTTCCGCCCGCTCATAATGCGCCACTTGGTCATGCGCCTTTGGCCGCCGATGGCGCCAGAGCCTCTAAGCGCCAGTCAAATAACCCATGACACACTCTCGACATGCTGAATTAATGCTCATGTATAGCGAGGTGCAACACGGCAATATCGATTACAATGAGTCTATTGATCCAGCTAACCAAAGTCTGTAGATCCTGCTTGTGGAATTTGGAAAAGAACACGGAAACATTTTCATAAAGCTAACACAGGCAAAACTCTGAGAACTGAAGAGGAAGAATATTTGTAGAGGATCAACATATTTCTATCGTATTTTCAAACATCGTGATTTCTTTACAGTAAATATTTAATAATTATATATAATTACTAATCTTCACTAAATACTAAACGACCACCTTAATTATACTGAAATATTCTGATCCCTAAATTGATTTTCAGAAATTCGATTTATTCAGAACGAGTCTAAAGGTCAGCCAACATCCCCGGTAATGATAGTTTGGATTCCCTAAACGCTTATTAAGAATTCATCTCATTGTTTATTACGAACTTCGAATATCAAAATATTGGAAATACTTAAGCCGTTTCTCAGACCCCGTAATCTCTGAATCCTGGGGAAGTTATCTGGAGATCGCTAATTCTGGCAGATATCTATCAGATCAATCTACAATTTCCGAATGGCATTGTACATTCACCCACACGTCTGTCAGGAGCTAGATCTGTTACTTATTGCTAAAATATTTTAAGGGTTTTAAAATTTTCTGGTATTTTAAAAGAGTATCTCCATTTAAAAAGGGTTGACGTTTTAAGAAGATTTGCACAGATTTGCCGATCTAAGTAGCTAGGGAATAAAAATATATAAAATGAATATTCTAACAAGGAAGTTATTTTTTCCTACATGTATCAAAGCATTACTAATTAGTAAACTGATTATAATGAATTAAATATTGCGGCGATCTCCAGATATCCGTTTATTTTTAAAACCTTTTTCCAGACAAGATGGTAAATTTTGATACATATTCCCAAAACATTATAAAAGTTTTCTAAAGTTTTGGTATTATAGAATTTAAATTCTGCACTTAAAAAGGAGTTGACTTTTCACGAACGTTGAAATAAATTTTGTCTAAGTAATTAGCTTTGTTTCTTTAAAAATTAAATGTCTTAATTTTGCATGGCATTTCGGCCCTTATTAACTAGGTTTCCTTCGGTGATCGTTTCTAGGGATTCCTCAGTTTGTTAGTGATATGTAATTTTCAATGATTTCCTTACTATCAAGTGAATCATTATTACTAACCCTAGGTAGTAATATTTGTCTTTTTGCAGATCATCGGCAGTCTAGTTTGCCAGTGTGATACATGCACGCTGTAGAAGAGACAAATTACACTTTCCGTACATTCCCAAGTGGATGTAGAATTGCAATTTCGAGTAGATAATTTACCGTCTTGCACATGTCAGTTCGTACTTAACGAATGTAAGCACAAGAGATGAATGTTCTTTGGATTATTTAAAAAATAAGTCATCCCATATAAAGAATTCCTTTCAATATACAAATTTTTCTTGGAAAATATTTTCTCACACACTACCAAATTGTTTGAATTTTCTTCATACAAAGGAACGAAATATTAAAACAACCCATTTCAACTCTAAAGTCTCTAATTCCATTTATGAAGTCTGCAAAAACTGACAGGAATTTTTGCATTTTTCCATGTTTTATGTCAATAAATAAGACCAGTCAAAAGACATTTCTGCATTTTTAAATGCAATTTATTTTGGACACCTTGATTGAACTTTATTTAGAGAATCGGCTTATCGTCGAAATATTTGTCAATTGCAGTTTGACTAATTATTGTACGAAAAACTATGCGGATGGTACATGAAGAGTTTGGCGGGCTACTCATTGGCCAGCCCTGTGCTTCGCGCTCGTCCCATCCACTGCGGCGACGCGAGCGACAGAGCGGACGGGGCCCTCCGTCGTAGCGCGGCAAAGTGAATTGGACGGGAAGACAAGACCACTTGTGCGCCAGAGGAGGGGACGAAGTCGGCGCAGGGCATGGCCGCCTGCGGGAGGCGCGGCGTGGCTCCTCAATCGATGAGCAGCTCGGGCGCGTGCCGACAGACCCTGCACGCGACGCCCGTCCAGCCCCTCCCCTCCTCACCAGGACCGCCCTTCCCTTCCCGCCTACTCCCTCCACCCCCGCCTTGTTCTCCATCTCGCGCGGCCTCGTCCAACTCTGCGACGCTCCTCCCAGCCCTTTGCTCCCTTCGCTACTGCCCCTGTCCCCCTCCTCTTCCCCTCTCCATGCCGTCCCGACTGTTCCTTCGCCGTCCTTTTCCACCTAGTCCCGTTCCGTATCTCCACATTTTTTCCGCTGCGTCCTTCGCCCACCACTAACGTAGATTCCTCCGACCCACCCTTCCCTATGCTTTGCATGAATGTACTCACTTCGCCGACGACCTTATCTTACTGTCTATCGACGCCATTGTCGTCTTCTTGGAGTTTACCTTGATACCATTCATGTTGTCTTTAAAACATTTGTTTTCCAATTTCTAACAATTTTCCTCACTATCAAAGTTTTACTTCCATACTAACAATAACACGTCCTTAACTGAATCGATTGCTCATTTTGCCTTCAACTCTTCATTGCCCTGCCTGAATCTTTCGAGTTTCATTCCCACCTCCTATAACATTAGTATGTTCCCCATTTCGTGTAATAAGATTTATCCTCACCCACCCAAATCATTTTCGCTTCCCCTCCGATGTAACTTCGTTTTCCACTTTATCTCAAATCTATACTTCTGAACTTTTCCTGACTGGCTTCTAACTTTTTAATTTTCTACAATCTCTGCCTTCGTTCAACTACTTCCATTTCGCCTCCGCATGAGTCATACTTGTTCTCTTTGATTTTTTAAATTTATCAACATTTTCGTTTCGTTTTTAGACTGTTTTTTTACTCACTTTAATATTCTGGCATATTTTCCTCGTGGTTCCCTCGTCTCTTCCTTGTGGCATTAGAATTGAACTGAACCACACTTTATGGAAATCATAGACTCAAAACATTAATAAATCTAGTCTGTAGTTCGGTTGATTTTTATTCCTATAGTGATTACTTTATTAGATTTTCATGCCCATAGATTTCATTGCTTTAATTGTTAATCTCTGCTAATGCGTGATAAGAACCCTTCAAAATCAGGCTAATGAGTTTATCTGATTGTGAATATTAAAAAGGAATTAGTGAAGAATTGCAAGATTAGCAATAAACACGAAGTTGGGAATCTTAAAACATATAATTTGATTTCAAAAACAAATTGCAACAAAGAAGGCTCAGATAATCTTTTAAAAATATTACAACATGCCCTAGTTTTTAATCCTCGATATCAATGCATTTACATCTTTCAGAATTAGATCACTGTACACCAAATATCACTAAAACTCCTTAAAAATATTGCTATTTATATTATGTAAAATTTCAGAATTTTAAATTAAGAAATTTAAATAAGTACATTTTTAACAACGTAATTGAATATTAATAAAATGATATCAGTAATGTGCTAAAGAGTAGTTGAGAAGCTTAACAATGTATAAACCATTTTAAAGGCTCAGTGCCGAACCGGGAAATAAATTAAAAGAAACAGAGGAAATGGGAAAGAAAACTATATTTTCTGGGTCGAGGTGGAGGGAGAACCTCCTTCACTCTGCCCTCGGCGCGTCCTTTACACAAGCGAACATCCCGCCGAGCCTCCGAGTGCCTGGCGGCGACGTGAATACGCTCTGTCTTTCCCGCTTCTGCCCCCCCTTCCCCTTTCGCGTCGCGTGCCCGCCGGTGCACGAGGCAGAGCCGCTCCCGACTGCCAATGACCTCCCGGTGTGCCGCCCCCGCCCAACTCACGCCCCCTCCCATTGCTCCACGGGGCTATTTTTTGAGCCGCCGACGCGTCCAACTTAGAGAACGCGCTGTGCTGACACTTCTCCACTCCTAGCTGCTGATGTGCGAGAATGAATATGATATTACAGTAGTAAAATTGTGAACTTTCTCTTACGAATTGTTTATTATTGTCATTATTTCTCATTTCTTTATTTATTATTTACACTCAGTGTATTATGGTACACGTTCGTGTGTACCACTTCCAGTTCCCAGTAAAGATTGGGGTCCAAAAGAACCCTAGGTACAGTAGTTGATAGAAGAAAGCAGATATGGTACGTGGATTCAGCCCGTATTCCTATTTTTCAGCTACGTGCAGCTCAATGTATAACTATTATTGTTTCATATTATGCGTGCACATTTACATAGAATTTCTTTTCTATGATAATTATTACTTGAGTTTATAAAGAATTATTATTAATAATAATAGTATTTTTAGAGCAAGCCTTATACCAACTGCTTTCTTTCCAATAGAATAATAGAACTCTCAAAGTTGTTTACACACGAGCGTAAACTAATAATTCATACAATTCAGTTCCACCGACTCGTTCTTTACATTCATCTGAATAAAATATCCTTGTATTTCTAAATTTAAATCTCTATAGTCTGTTCGGACTTTCGTCTCCAAGGCGAAGGTCAGCCACACGCTCTATTTGAAGCGGTCACACGTTTGTATTTTACTTGGCATTTGCCTGACCTGAAGTACATTCACCTGCGTGGGCCACCGCATGCAGCAAAAGCCAATAAGTCTGTAATTCAACGTTTTTGCTGAAATCTTTTCAGAAAACACATTTAAAAATTTCTCCGCCCCATAAAATTGTACAATAATATCACGGAGGTATTTGTTAAGAATGCAAAGGAATTAACATTTTTTAAAAGTTACTTTTTGTACGGGTCAATTTTGTAATGCACCTTCAAATAAATTGAAGTGTGTTTTGTTGACGTTTTTCAACATTTCCCGTGTGAAACGTACTTGCGTTTTGAGAGTTTATAAATTAAATGATCCATATGAAGTTGACATAAAAGTTTTGCAACAAAAACACACAAATTTCTAATATTGGTGAATTTCGTAGTATATTGTCGTGGAACTGCTAATATTTTGCAGAAGTTGCCGGAATGTATTTGCTCTGGAAAGCTCCAAAACGAGATCTTTGAATCATTAGACTTTCATACGCCATCAACGACATTTTTCGATTCTGGTCAAAAACGTTTGTTTTAATATCCAACGACATAAAAAAAAAGCATGGAAGCTTCAGCTTATTGCTGTCGCTTGGTCATCGGCAATCCTCGCATGCCGTTACTATCTGCCCTGCAACGATTGCACTCTCAGCCGTGTGTCTCTCGTCGCAGGCGCCTGCTCCTTAGAAGAGCGCTCGAATTGGAGAGACCTGCCGCCGCCGCCAGAAGTGGAGGGTTTAAAGGCGGCGGGGAGTGTGGCGGGCGCGGAACGGTGCACTCGATAAGGCCCCGCCGGGGAAGGGCGCGGGTGGCGGGTGATTAACACGCCAAGGGCCAGCGCTACCGCACGCGACCCACGCCGGCCCCCTCCCAGCCGACGCGACGGGATTCGCAGGGGGCCATGACCATTGTTTTCGTTGCCAGCTGAGCACGGACCGATGAAAACATCGTGTGCGGCTGTGAACTCTTAATGCTTCATATTTATTACAGTAATGCGACGGTTTTATTAATTAAATGTTATAGTAAAACATACTAACCCAGAGAACAGTTGCTAAATTTACAGATTTAAGATGACTGAATTTATCACTACAGTGTTCATAAGAGAGAAAAAGAGCTACGGACCACGTTATATCACAATTATTAGGATGGGAAAATAATCGATTTGTAATACGTTTCAACGGGCATGTTTATCTGTTGATACATTTGGCACTGATGCGTAATCACTGATCGATCGATGTAAGGAGGGTCATGGATGACGGTGCGGCTGATGAACAGTGAAAAGGACTATATTGGTCATTATGTGAATGTTAAGGTAACATCATAAATCTGTCGTCAATCACTTCAAAATTTGTATGTACCCTGTCTAAAAAAAAAAAAAAAAAAAAAAAAATGAGAAATGACAAAGATTTAAACATGATATTCATGATCATTGATTCAAAGACTTGTCTCAGGATGGTGGTCAATCCAGCCAGACGACACCTTAGTACTTAGCTAAACCTTGGATAATCTTAAAACAATTTACTATAATTTCGTGATCAGCAAATATTTCGGGGCAAAAGACGAAGAACGTTTTTATGTCAAATAATATTAATTGACGAATTTGTAATTTTATTAATATTTTGCCAAAGCAAAGTTACGTTAACTCATCGGTAATTAGGAAATTAAAATGTGTCAAACCGGAACGTAACTAGATTCGTTTTCACCCGGGGAATGAAGTCTGGAAGAGGGAGTAAATGTTCCATTTTAAAACCACTCCCTCCCAACGGCGTCCGGAGCACATGCCCGACTGCTCCCCCGTAATTACGTCCCTGATGACAAAGGAGATTTGTCTTGACGTGTCACCTCTCGTGATTGTAAATGAAATGTAATGTAAATCTTTCTTATCGTTGTACTAAACTTTTCAAAATAGTCCTTATAGTCCGAAAATTGTCATTATCTACACTACTATGAAATATTACCGAATCATGTCAGTCATTACATATTTTTTTTTATTTAATTTTATTTTAAGTCGCATCAACAGCAGAGGTTATTAGCGACTCCATTAGTTACATAGTAGTTACAATGCTTATTGGACTTTTACATTAATATTACATTACATATGAGATACATTTTGAAATATTTTTACATAAGAAGCAACAAATAAATATATACAACAGTATTTGGAAATACTACATACTTATATTACAGATATATGGAATCGTGTAGAGGTATGTATATAAGGACAGGAAACACATAACAACATATACACGTTAAATTAAATCTATAATGCCTATTTTTTTACAGAAGTTTATTACCTTGAGTTGGAAAGGAAAGTTTCTTAAAATGGAGTTTAAATGTTCAGCATCAAAATATTTGGTTCTTATGGAATTATATTTGAGACTTTCTGTGAGAATGTGGTTAGTATTCAGGATTTTGTTGCAACAATCACACATTGGGATTGGTTTTTTATTTAATATGTAACCATGCGATAATTTAGTATGTCCTGATCGAATACGCGAAAGAGCGACCTGTTCCTGACGAGAAAACTTTGCATAGGTTTTAAGAGAAAAGAATTCATTGATTACCTTGTGTATTTTACTAATTTTGGAATCGTTCCAGAGAGTTGACCACCTCTTCTTCATTATTTTACCAACGTGCTTCAGATAGTCATCAGTTGAATACGACATTTTGTCATTTGTCTTTTCCTGTAGATCAATTATTAATGTCGGTGGTGTGGACTTGCTGATCGGGGATCTGGCTTCTATTTCTCTAGTAATATGAATGAATATTACATATTGTCTGTCTCAAAGTTATTAGTTTATCCTTTAGACTCTGTTTGGGGTCTTTTCTGACCCCAGGCGCAAATAATGTTTTGCAACACTGAAAATTATTCACTTGAACTTCCCTTTTAGATATCTATTTATGTCCAGTTTTACATGTGTTGTAAACTTTTCAGTTTTTTAGTTTTCTTGGCTTGAATAATTTGATTTTTTATGTACTGGAGTCAGACACGTTCCAAAATAGATTTCATATAACACGTCTAAATTATAAGAAAAATTTTGAAAACGTTTCCATTTCGGTTTTATAATATTATGCTGTTATTTCTCAATGAAAATCTGGCGTATTTCTCTATTACGAGTTAGTAGCTATGTATCAGATATTCCCATGCTGATTCCAAAATGTATCCGTACATCAAATATAGGTAAACTATTGAGTAAAATGTGTGGGGTCAAATCTAATCACAGAGTCCATGTAAGTAATGGAGAAACAGAATCTAAGGGTTTTTCCCGACGTTCATCATAATTCTCTCATATAAAGTTTTCTTCAGGGAGCATTCAAGATCCTTTGCTTGATCTAAAAACCGAATGTAGAATTATTACATTCCTCAAGATGTGAACATTCTTGGAACTGGAGCACTGCATTCTCAGTGGTCAGTGACCTTCATCGTACTTTACGATGTAAACATCCTGTAATTTCTCGCGCTACAGCAGCGTAGGTTTCAGGGCCGAATCACAACACAACAGAAAGGAACGCAGAGGTCGAGAAAGTAGGTGAGTCTCAGCCATTGTTTCATGCACGTGTGTAGGCTTTCTTAGGGCCTGATGTCACTATATGGACTCAGACTGGAATCCTGAGTTGGATCCTTCAATGGCACGTAGTATATTCAATCACGTTGAACGGTGACTGTTAAAAGAAAAGCAACTATTTTCTTTCCTACAGCGCTACACCCTAATTCGGGTTTGGTTTAAAATCTCACTCAGAATACTGTCGCAGTCTTTTTGACATAAATTACATTAAATCACATACAATGGGAGATTAGTCATTGACCTAAAACCAAGGAGCTGATTGCATGCGGGATGGAGAAGGAAGTATAGCGATGTTTCATTGTTTAAAATATTGCTCCAGCGTCCGCGTAGATTTGATTTTCGGAAAAAATTACCTAAAACCAAGGAGCTGATTGCATGCAGGATGGAGAAGGAAGTATAGCGATGTTTCATTGTTTAAAATATTGCTCCAGCGTCCGCGTAGATTTGATTTTCGGAAATTAGATCAGAAAAAAGTAGAACAACTTTTCTCCAAAACTGATATCAAGAGGTTCATATTTATCAAACTTTTAAGTCTAGATGGTAGCAAATGACGAAGTGAAACCCAACTACTAACCCAGCTAGTGTCGAAACGTTGCCATTCAGAAGACTTGAACCTAGATTCTCCCGGTCTTGAAGTTCAGATGCGCAATCGCAACCAGTACTTCGCTATTGCTCGATTAGGAATGACTGCACTCGTAGATTTCTGTCATTGCTTATTTCAATGAAAAAAGATTATCCGAAGGAAGAATTTCCTTTTCCCACGGCACGTGCCTGTAATTTTTACTTTCTCGTATACTGTGACCGCTCTACCTTTTCACTATTCTCTAAAAAGCCTACAGCGGGTCACTCAAGTAACCTAGTAGTATTACTTGACCTGTGACTTGTTATCACAATATCACACCAAAAATTAGGAATGGTTTTAAATGGCCTAACTGCCCTACAGGAGTGGGTTCGTCTTTTAGCCTGCTTTTGTAATGAAAGAAACATATGCAAGTTAATCTTTTAACTATGAACAGAGTTCTAGATATATTCTGTTAAATACTTGAATACAATTGTAATCTAGCATTTACACATTGCACATTGAAAAATTCTATACTTGCTAACCTTTAGCAATTACGTGATTAACTAACAACTGCAGTTGCGTTTTAACACTCGCATAAACACTTTACATAAAATTATATTACCCTTCACTTCACAAAAAAACACAATAAAAATTCCTGTACACAAGACAATAATACATGGAAACACAGAATACTGAAAAAGAATCACATACCAAAATACCCTTTACATACACTTTCAAAGAAATTGTCACTTGAATAGTGAATGAATAGGTTTTTACAATTCTTTACAGGAATTAGCTATCTGGCTTCCTTTTACGACTGCAATATTGTAAAAGATAACGTTTAAATGATTTTAATATAATTACTCGACTATCTACGTCTGTGAGCTGAATTCTATCTCTGTATAATAATTCTCGCTTCTTTATACAGTTCTTTTTTTTTTTTGAGAATTTCTAGTGAAGTTTTCTAACTCACAACACGTCATCTTGAAGAAATATTTCCACAGCTTGGAGCGGCGACGGCGAACCAGATCCTTTCAAGGTCATGGCAACCCCTTTGCTTCGGCGAACACGTGCTCTCTGTATCGCTACCACAGTCCTTCGAATTTCATACAATATGACTGCAATATCTCCGCGTAATTAATTTCTTATGTGGTAAGCCAAGACGAAAGACAAAAACAAGCTGGAAATAGAAAGAAACATTTCCCACAGCACATGCTTTCCACTTCAGTATACGTTCTTGAACGTTGAAATATATTAATTCCTCGTTGATAGAAAAATAGTTAATTTCTGCGTAATGCGTTCACGTGAATTTATAAGAATATTCAATATTTAAATTTCTCAATTCTCTCATACATGGTATCGTTATTTTAACATGATGAGACGAATTACCTTTTTCAAGCTTCTTATGGTCGAAATACGGCGAATTCTCGCCTCCGTCCAGCACGAACAATTCCGGTGTGTCGTGATCGGCGGTCGGCAGCGAAAGAGAGAGCTTTTCGTAGCGGTGTTTTGCGCTAGTGCTGATATTATCAAGGGTGATTTTTGATTGGTTGTCACTCCATTCTACGCGCTCAGAAACTTTAATAAATACTCGCAAAGGATACCATTACTGCTGGCGCGATCTCTTGCAATTCGGTAACACTGTAATTGCATCTTGTCGTGTCTTGACGTTCTCGGGTTCTTCTCAAAAATCAATGTAACCGACATATGGGCGGTTACAATACATACGTATATACGGAGTAAAATATGTAGTATAGAGAAAGTTATATATTGCTGCGGGAAATCTATTTCGAGATCTCAACGAAAATACACGTTTGGGGTCTCCTGATACCGAAAAAGTGTTGTTTCTTTTCAAAACGCCCATCCGTCTGTCCGTCCGTCTGTCGTATGTGAACAAACCTAGCTCCTAAGCCACACGTACGATCTACTACAAATTGAAGAAACCCCTATCCATCTGACTCTAGTTAAAGCTTTAAATTTTGAAAAAATTCTTTAAAATTTGGGGGATTTACTTGAAGCCCCAAGAACATTTTCAAAATTTTCTCAAAAACGGCTCCAAGTTTTTTCTTTTAACTTCTTGTTTCAATTGAGTTCATACAGGGCAGATAATACGCTTCCAACATCACTATGCATATTGGCAATCACATGCATCATTGTTCATAAACCGTAAGAAATCATATTAATTACACTCACGGTGTTGGATATCCGGATTGTCGTGAAATTTTACCAGTTTCTTCAGCACCTTGCAAGACACAAATGTAATTTTTTAAGCATTGTATGAATATGAAGCTTTGTAAGTACTGTGTTTGTGACATTTAATATTGAGACTTGCATGACCTTACTGTCTGTCGATTCGCGGAATGCCCCGCCCGCCACTAGTCCTACGACCGTTACTAGTGCAGTGCGCCACCGCTATCAGCCTGTCTATGGTATGTATGAAGTGTGTGGTGGACAATGGAAGGTCAGTGCCTTGGAGGGCATGTAAGGTGAAAAAACGGGTGTTTTCTTCGCAAATTCGGAAAGATGAGAAGATCGAACGCGAAGGAATGTCTTAATACTCATAATTCAAAAACAACTATTGCAAAGAGGTGGGATACTGAAAATGTTATCTCGATATAGACTATTTACATTCGAAGTTAACCAACTCGATCTTTCTTTTACTTTCTCTCTGACGCTTATGCAGTCTCTCCGTCTGTCTGCCTGTCTGTCTGCCTGTCTGTCTGTCCGTCTGTCTGTCCGTCTGTCTGTCCGTCTGTCTGTCCGTCTGTCTGTCCGTCTGTCTGTCCGTCTGTCTGTCCGTCTGTCTCCGTTCGTCCGTTCGTTTTGTCGTTCGTCTGCTCCGTTCGTCCTGTCTCTGTTGTCTGTCCGTTCGTCTGTCGTTCGTCTGTCCTGTTCGTCTCCGTTGTCTCGTCGTCCTGTCTGTCTGTCCGTCTGTCCGTCGTCTGTCGTTCGTCCGTCCGTTCGTCTGTCCGTCTGTCTGTCCGTTCGTCGTCCGTCTCGTCTGTCCGTTGTCGTCTCGTCTCGTCTGTCTGTCGTCGTCTGTCTGCTCGTCTGTCTGTCCGTCGTCTGTCTGTCTCCGTCTCGTCTGCTCGTTCGTCTGTCCGTCTGTCTGTCCGTTCGTCTGTCCGTTCTCCGTTCGTCGTCTGTCCTGTCTGTCCGTTCGTCTGTCGTTGTCTGTCCGTCTCGTCTGTCCGTCGTCTGTCCGTCTGTCTGTTCGTCTGTCGTTCGTCGTCGTTCGTCTGTCTGTCCGTCGTCTGTTCGTCGTCTGTCGTCTGTCTGTCCGTTCGTCTGTCGTTCGTCTGCTCGTCTGTCTGTCCGTTCGTCTGTCTGTTCGTCTGCCCGTTCGTCTTCTCGTTCGTCTCCGTTCGTCTGTCGTTCGTCTGTCCGTTCGTCTGTCCGTTCGTCTGCCCGTTCGTTCGTCTGCGTCCGTCTGTCCGTTCGTCGTCTGCCGTCGTCTGTCCGTTGTCTGTCTCCGTTCGTCCGTCTGTTCGTCTGCCTGTCTCGTCTGTTCGTCTGCCCGTCTGTCGTCGTTCGTCTGTCTGCTCCGTCGTCTGCTCCGTCTGCCGTTCGTCTGTCCGTCTCGTCTGCTCCGTTCGTCTGTCGTCGTCTCCCTCTCCGTCTGTCGTTCGTCTGCTCCGTCTGTCTCGTCTGTTCGTCTGTCGTCTCGTCTGTCGTCTGTCTCGTCTGTCTCGTCTGTCCGTCGTCGTTCGTCTGTCTGTCTCGTTCGTCTCGTCTGTCTCGTCTGCGTTCGTCTGTCTGTCGTGTCGTCGTCTGTCTGTCTCTGTCTCCGTCTGTCCTCCGTCTGCTCCGTTCTCGTCCGTGTCGTTCGTCTGTTCGTCGTCTCGTTCGTCTGTCTCGTTCGTCTGTCCGTTCATCTGTTCGTCTCCGTTTTGTCGTCCGTCTGTCGTCTGTTCGTTCGTCGTCGTCGTCTGTCCGTCTCGTCTGTCTGCCCGTCTGTCTCGTCTCGTCTGTCTGTCGTCGTCTGTCTCGTCCGTTCGTCTGTCTCGTTCCGTCTGTTCGTCGTCTCGTCTGTCGTCGTCTGCTCGTCGTCTCGTTCTCGTTCGTCTGTCCGTCTGTCTGTCCGTCGTCTGTCTCGTCCGTCTCGTCCGTCTGTCGTCTGTCCGTCTGCCGTCTGTCGTCGTCTGCCCGTCCCGTCTCGTCTGTCCGTCTCGTCTGTCTGTCCGTCTGTCTGTCTGTCTCCTGTCTGTCTTCGTTTCCCGTCTGCCGTCTCGTCCGTCTGTCTGCGTCCGTCGTCGTCCGTCGTGTCTGTCTGTCCGTGTCGTCTGTCTGTCTGTGTGTGTCTGCCTTCTGTCTGTCGTGTCTGTCTGTCGTGTCTGCTCGTCTGTCGTCTGCTGTCTGTCTGTGTGTCTGTCTGTCTGTGTGTCTGTCCGTCTGTCTGTGTGTCCGTCTGTCTGTGTGTCTGTCCGTCTGTGTGTCCGTCCGTCTGTCCGTCTGTAATTGAACAGCTTTTGTGAATTTAAGAGATGTATTGAGTAAAGGATATAGTTGGATTGATTTTCCTAAGATCTATTTATAACAACTTGGTGTGATATTACAAGATAGCAGGTGTAGCTGGCGATCGGTTCTCCAGCACACTTGACTGGACGTGAGCGGCTACCAGGGAATGGGAGAATTTGAGATAAGAAGTCCTTCGGTGTCTTCTTAGGCGTTTGTAGCGTGAATATTGCACGGAACTTTTAACTGGATTTTGTGACATTCCCCAATTTGCGTATTAAGCTTCGAGGTCTGAGAGATCACTTTGTAAATTGGCAATTGGGGTTTCAATATCTAAGTCGAATGCGAAAAGGACTGCATCGTCAGTAAATAAAGATATTTCAAAACAAAGAGATCGAAGTAAATCACTGAAAGAAATTTTCACAATCGGTTTTGATAAAAAAACGTTCTAAAACATAGGGTGTAACATAGAAAGTCATCAAGCACATCAAGCATATGATTCTTTTTCAATTTTCTTAAATATTGCGTTGCACTGTGCACTCTAAACTGAAAAGAGAGCAGGGAATGGCCTGTGCCATCTGTCGTGAGAGAACGAACTCGGCTTGATATCTGATACCGGTTGACAGATGACACGTCACATTCCTGGCGATGCCGATGCAACGGTTCGCCCTCGGAAGCGAGGAGGTCACATGAGGTCTGATGCAAAACATCTTGAAAACTCTTTTTCTAACATTCCAATGCATTTCAAAATTTGGACATGTTGGTTTTGCATGATGACCCGCGGGAGAAATTTCAATGAATTCGAGTATCCAGCATGGTGAGTGTTGCGTGCTACTATTTTCATGTTCAGAAAATATTAACATGTGCAGACGACTTTTGAATGAAATCATGTGACGAATGCAAATGTCCTTTCTCGTGATAAAAAGTTCAAAGCATGAAATTATTTTTATTACTTAATTTCGTAACTTACTTCGTTAATATTGAAGAAGCCCCCCCTCCAAAAAAACAGTAATTGCACATCATCAAAAAATAAACGAAATGCTGCAACATCGTCTTCTTCTGGATCTAAAGCCAAGTTTAACCCTTATTCACCAATTTCTCATATCTTTTACAGCCTTCTAATATCGCCTGAAATCGGCCAACCTGTAACCATTTTGCGGCCTACTTTCCCAATCTCAGTTTCTAATTATATCGCCCGGCTAAAAGTAACTTGAGGCATTATGGATTTAGTTAATTTCCGATCACCTCATGTATCGCATTGCGCATTATGCGTTAACTCTCCCGCCAGTCCTACCTGGCACGACCCCATACATCAGGTCGGAGATTAGTGTTTGACGGTGGCTGCCGCGGAGGTGTTGAATGCGGATGGCGAGTAGTAGAGGGCGAGGGGATGGGGGCGGTCCCGAAAAACGCTGTAACGGCCGTCACGGGGAAATTGACGGGTTCGGAAATCGGTGCCTGCGCGCCATGATAAGCGGCGGAAATAACCTTTTCTCCCATCGGCGCTTATCGCCTAGCGCGCCGACGCCGCCGCCCCCTTGTGCGGCGACTTGCTCCATCAGATGTTTCATTTCTCTTCGGACAGGAGTTTGCCGCATTCGTGCTGGCAATCGATGCCTGCATTTTTGCTTTATCTATTCCGGTTGCCCGAATGTAGAAAAGTGATTCGCACGAAAGGTTTGGAACATGATGAAGTGCTCAAGTTCTGTTATGACGTTCGGCTCTCTTGGCACCGTCTGACTAGAAAGGGTTGTGAAGAACGACCTAGATTCAATGTGGGTGGTTTGCTAGCGTGAACGATTTGAAGACATTTCTTTCGAGCGATAGAATTGTCAAAATGGAATTTGAACTTTCTGTGCGAATCTATCTACGTGTGTTATAAGTCTTCAAAACTAGTTTTAATTCAAAATATAAGTCTGTTGTTTGGTTACAAATACGGTACCATGCTCGTTTACAACTACTATTAAGCGTATTTTACATTCAAATACTTCATTTCAAGTATATCTCCACACCACTAAATTTTTGGTCGACTTGAATGCATTGTGCCGGGAGTGGTGGCTCAGTGCATCAACGGATGTCATTGCAGCGCCCCTGTCCGGGAGGTCTAGGTTCGAGTCAGACATGGCAGGATTTTCGACACTAGCTTTTCAGCTAAGTCGAATTCAGTCGCTGGCTGGAGGAGAATTCTAGCGGTTGGCTGCTCTGATCAGTAGTTTTCCGTGGTTTCTCCGATCAACACCAGGTGAATACCGGAGCAGTACCCTAACAAACAGACCACGGACTGCGCGCGATCTTTCCTTCCTCTTCCTTGTCCTATCATCACCCCTTACACACACACACTTAAATAACATGCACTACACTTCCACACATGTCGGGAGACCGGTCGGAGACTTAGAACTTGTCCCGGATGGGACGGTGCCCTGCTGGTGGGAAGATACATGATTGAAGAAAAACCCGTTAGCCGACGGTAGGTCGGCGCCGGATCTGGTCATCCAGCGGGAGAAGACCACCGCCGCCATCTAACGAGCAAAACACGCACTGAACGTATGGGACTAATGACCATAGTAGTTGACGCCATGACATTGCGGGACTAATGACCCGCAATCACTAACAATCAATCAATCATTTGAATTCATGGTGTTATTCAATTTGCTGCATTTCTAAAAGAATCTTCGCATTCGAGAAGTTTTCAATCGTCTTTCATTTCGAGGGACTGATATGTCACTCAAAGATTTATCTTTGAAAGGCTTGAATTGTATTGGCTGTTGACTGAGCTTTGATTTCGCGAGATATTTACCTGATTTTCGAAAAGAAATCCAGAGTTACTGGTAACGAAAGCACCTCTTCGCACTGGGTATGATTTTGAGAGATTGCCCCAAATTTTCCTTACTGCATTTGTGTTTCTTTATTGGTAGTTGACGAAGTCTCCTTTCCCTCTTCTCACTCCCATGTTCCCTGCTTGCTTGCTTCCTTCCCTCTGACGATAAATTCTCCCCTATTCCGAGGGGAGCGGCGCGTTTTGCTTCCGACACCGAAGGCAATCTCGAATGCACAGGTAGCCTGCTGGTCTGCTGTCCACTCCCAGCTCGTGCGATTGCGTGAACGTGGAAGAAATTGTATAGATTCCTCGGATCTGACATCCAAAGGGAGAGAGGTGGTTTTTGGTACCTGTTTGGATGAATTTTGAATAGTTTTACGACAGTTTTGAAATGTTGAAGATGCTGTTTTTTCATGTAAAATTAATAACATTACAAATATTAAAATATTTTTAACTCATTTACATCATATAACATAACTACAGTCGTCTCCGGTTATAGTGAACTTGTGGGGACTAACATTTCTGGTTCACTATATCCGAGTTTCACCATATCCAATGATGTCAAAATTAAATAGAATTTTCCCATAACCATTGATTTTTTTAAAAAAGAGATACAGCAAAATACATTAAGAGCACGACTGAAAATTTCAACATATTTATTTACCTTAAAAATCAAGTATATTCAATTGTTTGCTTCGTACCTTTTCATTAGCAATTCCTCTAGCTCCTTCTCCAGAATTCATGCTCTCTCCATACTTGATTCTGCATTCTCCTCTGTGTCTGAGTATTGTAATGCAGCATTGACAAACTCAATGCCTCTTGGACTGTTGGAACACAGTCCCACTCTCGGAAGGCCCTTTTACTCGCCTAATAACATACGAGATGCTTTCGATAGCAGGATGGAGCAAGTGGCTAATGAAACTGATCGTTTTTCCGCCCGGCACGGCGGATATCGCCAGGCTGAAGCAGTTGCGTGCTTCCTGCCCCCTATGTAGAACTCATATTAAAAATTACCAAGATTGAAATATAAGCAAACAATCGGCGTCGCCGCCGCCAGTCCTAGTCCATGCAGGTCACGGCCTTCGTTTCCGCACTGAAACTGAATGGTATAAGGTCATCAATAAGGTGCCACTTCTCGGTCCTCTACCTTTACATCGGGGAGACTTCTTAAATTATACTCTTTGGCCGACGATATTTTTTCCAAGCTGCCTAGAATTGGAATTGCGCACTAAGACGACATATTTTTTTCAGGAGGGAATTAACTTCCAGAACGTATATCCTACGTTCACTATAGCCGAGTTAGGCCTTCGAATCTTCTTATGGTTTGTAATGTAAGTGAAACGGGACCAGAAATTAAGTCACTATATCGGAGTTCATTATAACCGGCGACTGATATCATCATTTCCACTCTGGCACTCAGATGGAAATTTTGTACCTTCACAGATTCAGATGTCCTGTTTCTAATTTAGTGAAGGGAAACTTTTTCATAAAATAAAAGAACATTAACATAAATAGAATATTTTGAAAACATTATATTTGGACTAAGGAAAACTATTGATAATTTATCAAGAAGTATCTGCTCATTGAGATTTCTTGGAATAGGTCAACTGAACATATTCACGTTCATTTGACCGTGAATACTAGAACCAGTCAGACCAGAAACGGTTCATTTCACTTCTCCTTAGTGATTGTGGACATAAAAGCCACTTTGCACGCCTCTGCGAATCAGTGCCACGGTGAGGAAGCGGGCGCGAGGCTGCGGTCGCCAGGGGGAGTCTAGGGGGAGAAGACAGCGGCGAAGTTTGCGCCCCGAAGTTGTGGAGGAAGAGCGGGGCGCGGGGCGGAGCGGCAGCGGGTGGCAAGAGATAACCGCGGAGCAAGGCGAGGAGCGAATTGCGTGGGGCGGGGAGCGGCCCTGGAGGCCCGTCGCGCCACGCACCATGCGCTGGCAGGCGCATGAATAAGTGACAGGGCGGGCGCCGCCACGTGGCAGGCCATCCAGCTCCGTTGCGGCACGATGAGGGTTGCCAACAACCTCATATACAAGGGAGGGCACTGGATAAGGAAACAACAACAACAAACAAAAAACGCATCAACCTATTTTTTTTATAAATATTTAATTTAGAGTAATATCAGCTCTATTTCTTGCTTCTCTCCATTTGCAATTCAAGTGGAAAGATTCGTTCGCAAAATACAGATGAAGATGGTCTGAGCGTCTCTTTTTATTTTATATTTATTTTCGCGAGATAGGACACATCATTTATGCGTGTGTCTGTCATGTGTCAGGGTTCAGAAAAAGATATTCATGTTTTCTATCAAATAAAAATAAAGATACAACGTAGCAGATGTTAGTCATGTGATAAAATAAATGACAACAAATGTTAAAATATTACTAAAAGGAGGACATTTAAAATACAAAGAAGGACGAGTGGACAATTGACGCCAATGAAGGACTGTCCGCCCAAAAGGAAAACGGTTGGCAACCCTAGTCACGAAGCATTCTATAGGTCACAGCACGGTATTCTCGTTGAGTCCGATTTGCTTATGAATTTACGTCAAAAGTTATTTACGAAATGAGTGTAGTAAGATATTGTATTTCTATACGTCATTGCAGAAGTGTTAAATGAGGCCGTTACGTCAAATTTGATAACCAGTCGAGTATTGTAATAAACGGTATGTTTTATCCATTTTGTAAAAGTTCCTTTGCACCACAAGTTTCGTTTAAATATGTCTGTTCATCCTGAACAAGAGGACAGACTGATGGTGATAGTAGTTCATAAGAGACCACGGTTTATTACGAACTGATCTCAGTTTCGCCAAAGTTTGACTTTTGATAATCAAAGCTGATAATATGATTTTTCGTTCGCCACATTGCAAAATAGTTTTAGGAAACAGCGGTAGACCGATGACCAATTTTAGAATTTAGCTTAGAAGTAATGTACGTACAAGTATTTAGACTTTACGTTCTTTTTACACACAGCAAAATCCGCGTTGTGTGACAGGACTTCGTCTGTACCAAAGGTTGGCAAGCGGTGGATGTTTTCACTCTTAAAAATCCACGTATTTGACCGAGTTATAACTATTGCATTTATATAATAATTCATGCATAAAATGTTCTCATAAAATTGATAACTGTGCAAATAATAGGATGTCTAAAGCTTCCAGGCGACGCGTTGCAAGAAAGTTCAAACACCTTGGTAATACGTTTACCTGTAGTATGGAGAGAGCTGGCTGGGACTGCCCTGTGACGATATCCAACATGCAAACTCTCCTCGACTCCGAATGGATTGTGCAGCAAACGCAGACTGCTATTCGCCGAGAGAATTTATAGAAATTCGATACATCAAATCTTCAAATCAAAACGCCCAATTCTGCACGTCTGAGACGGACGGAAATATATAGGCGAAATATGGGAAGAGAGATAAGAATACGTTATATTGGAGATTGTGGCGCTATATGATATCGCGTCTACGCCTCTGACAATATCTGTTTCAAATCTGTGTTTTGTTCACAACTGTTGCTTCTCTTCCATTTATCGATATTTTCCTCTGCTATTGAGTTGTACTCTTCACATCCAAGAATGTGTAATTGTTCACAAAACTCATGCTACTATTCTTTTATAACAAGAGCTCGATTTTATTCCATAAAATGTTAGTAATATGCTATTGTTACTTTCTAATAAACTAATTTCACATTCTTACAATTTACAGAGACACTTGATGAGGTCGGTGAAAATATGTTGAGAACTTGAGAAACTATAAATAAAGCAGAGAAAATGTTTTAAAAAAGAAGTTTCAAACTAATATGTTGTTGAAAAATATTTAGAGTAACCATTTCAATTATTTAGAAACTTCTGAATCTTAGTGTTTAAAGTTTTCAATGAAAGAATTTTTCACCAAATATCACGTCATCGGGATTATTATTTCTTGGTAAACAAAATTTGATCTGCTAAAATCATCCGCAAGAATCCTCGTGTGTTTATTTAGAGTGTGTCATCACACTTGGGGGAAAAATATTTCTGTATTCGTTAAACACTATTATATTATTATCTATTCAGGATTTCCATCTTCGTAAATTAATACCGTCTAAGGAAAATGTAGACTGCTATCGTTTTTTGCAGACATAGTTGATTATTGATATAATTAATGTATTAATTAACAATTATCACTCGTCAGAAATCTTGCTTTAGCTTGTTTGAGGGAAAACTGTTTTGTCTATTAGGACGTATTTTGGCAACTCTGGTTGAGGTGTTGCTGGGTATTCTGACGGTTATTGTTTGTATATCAAGTATTACGTATACTTAAGTTGTTAGTGAGTAATGTGCAATGTTATGTAACGTAAGGTCACTTCTTGGCTGTTCGGGAGACGCAGGCACAGGTGCCAACGTTTCAGCCGCCTTTCCACAGTCTTTCCTCAGGGCGAAATGAGGAAGGTCGTAGAATGGCGACCGACACGTTGACATCTGTGCCTAGAACGCGGCGTTTCCCAGAGAGCCAAGTAGTTTCTGATACCGCCTAAGAAGCCTACGCTCTCATCTAACGGGTCGTTTTAATATTAAATTCAATTTTCTTCAGCGAGATCCACGGTAAACGATGTAGTGTATATTCATCACTAAGGCTCGGAAGTTAATGTTGTATCAAACGGAGGAATATGCAAGCAAGTATTCTCTAACATTTGTAAAATATGCATCAGAACTAATGAAATATGTCTAACAATTAAGTTTATGTGAATGAAAAAATACAAAATTTTTAATTAAGAACAAATTTTGCATTTTGTCTCTACTTAGTATTCCAACGATAATTTTTATGTAAAATAAATGATTTCGTCTGTATCATCCTCAAAGTATCAATTCAATGCCACAAATTATTCATAGTCGGAAAATCATTTCTGGTACGCCATGATATCATCTAAGAAGTTCAGCCATTTACTGCTGCAACGAACAAAAGACATTCCCATGAATTCTCATGAATAGCATTCACATTTGTGAAGTCACTTTTCGGTTTCAGGAGACAAATATGCAAATTAAAAAAAAGTAATAAAATATGAATAATAATTGCATTAACGCAAAATGCACTAAATATGCTCTAATATGCTATATAAAATCATCGAATTTCTGTTCGTTTGATTGTGTTTTGTAGACATTTGATAACTAGCATTTTATAAAGCTTATAACTAAAAATATGATTTTTGATTAACTCCCGGACCTTATTCATCACTGTTCTGTGGAAGTTCCCGATTTTTCTTTTCGGCCTCCACTCGCCCAGGCTTTTATCTCGTCGCCCTGGCATCCTCGGGGGCGGCTTGCGCCGGTCGTATGGCTTCGCCCCGAGGCGCAAAGGACGACGTGCGCGGCGTGAGTCATCGCCACCCACACGCCCACTTCAGCGAATGGAGAAACATGTGCGCAGCAAACGAGGCTTCCCCTTCCGGAAAGGGGAACATTTTTTTACAGCGGCGTAGGTAATGAACATTATAAATGGGTTTATTTTGAATCTTCCCCGAACGTCACCTTAATAAGTAATGTTTCTCTTTTCCGAAGAATGAAGATGTAGGAGACTTTTCGTTCGATTACAATATTTTATCCCACTTTGGGTGGAAGTAATCCTTTTGATGATCTTTAGAACAGAAAAGGGGAGATCTGAAAAAATCCAATAGTGCTTCTTCCTGTTTACCCACTTGCTACGACGCTTCTCTATATTTTAGTGATTCGTTGAAAGTGTCTATATCAATGATTAATTGGAATTTGGATATTAGCAGAATGTTCACCCCTAGGAATCGATATGGACGAAGAGGACAATCAGAGAATCGTGCAAATTCCGTGTACTTTTACTCAGCTACTGATGCCGGGAATTAATTGGTTGAAACTAATGGAAACGACCGATCGTTGCAGCCGTTCTCAATTTCCCCTGACTGCAGAATGTTTCAATTTCGCTAAGTATGAAATATGCCTCTGCCGAGCAACCTATCACGCACTGATATATCGAATTAAAGTTGCAACAGTAACACCAAAACTATAGAAACTCTAGTTTCACGAATAATTATTTTTAACTTATTTGCTGTACGGGTTTCTTCCGGCAATTAGACACAATTGTCAAAAAGAGATTTAAAGTGAAGGAACGATCTTCTTTATTTAGATAGTTTTTTCCTGGGATTTCTCGAGTGTTAGGAATATGAAACTAGGCACGGAATTCTTTGAGTTTAAAAGTATTGACCACTCTCGCAGGCAGAGAGTTAATCAGTTACTAAAATGACTTCCAAGCGTTTGAAGGAAGGGTTATTGGTGCGGAATGTAACTAAGGAAATGAACCACTCAGAAAGAAAGAGGCACCGACTAAAGAAATCAGGGAAGAACGGGAGAAGCGAGTGAAGAAAAACAAGAATGAAATGGAAAAGAGAAGAGTTGGAAGATACATTAGTTGAGATCTTGCATTTTGTACGACAATGGACTTCATTTTTAGTACAGACCAGAAGTAATACACAGGAGGAAGAAGAACATAATGAATATGTAGTTTGGAAACTATCTCGTGGTACGTAAATAATTCTAAATGAATTTGCACGATAGCTTGAAGGAAAGAGGAAAGGAAATTAAAAGGCCAAGAAACTCCTCCTATTTACAAAAAATCCATTTGCAAATCTGGAATTTTAAATGACGAGAAGAAATTTTAAGAAAAGATGGAAATCACTAGGGGTGAGAACCAGACTATTGAGTGAATGATGAAACACGTTTTGTTACCTACCTAGGGAAACTTTTTGGAAGTGCCTCGCATATACTACCTAGGTTTTTACTTCATTAAAATAGATCCTCTTTAGTATTGGGTTCGATCTTATATATCTTTTATTTTTAAGAATAGTAATTTTTGTTTCATTACTTATTCATTCTTTTGAAATTAATTTCAACTTCGTGTCGTCAATTGCATAAGAACTTGACATTTTGAACTTTGAATTCCTCTCAAGAAATGGTTCCAATAAGAGAAGCACGCAAAAACATATCACTACATTAGGGACGGACGTGGAACTAACCAACTGGAAATCAGAGCCTACATCGCAAACTTCTCCTCTGGGAAGCATTCGGCTTAAGGGTTTCGCTGGTATAACGATTAGTGTATCGGGAGTAACACGCAAGATTGCGGGTCCGATGCGAACGCGATCGAAGCCATGGATTCGTAAGGGCGAAAAAGTCCTTCATACGCCTTCCTTCAGAGGGGAAGTAAATCCGGCTGTCCTATGTTGTAGAGTTACTGAACGGTTTAAAAAAAATCCTCAAACCTAAAAAATCCTCTGAGCTAAATTTAAATCGCCTGTTTTGTCGCCCGAGTAATACCTTACTTCTCCGCCAGATAAAAGGCGCGCGATCAGGCGGAAGAGTAGGCTTGATAGCCTGAATCTCGCCACGTAAATCAATGAGTTGAACTGAACTGAATTGAATTGAATTCTTTCCCGCCTCCCGCTTGCGCAGAGACGTGCCCAGTGCTGCGGAGCGGGTAGCCGCGTGGCGCCTCGGGACCGGTTCCCCGAAGCGGTGCAGCTCGCCTCGGCGGGGCCGCTACCCAGAAGGCAGGCGCAAATGCCGCCGCCGGGAGCGGGGGCGTGGTGAGGGCGAGGCGGGGGCCGTTCGGAGTCGCGGCTGGTACGCGCGGCGCCGCCCGCTCCGTCGCTTTATTCTGCCCGCCGCCGCCGCCACGTTTTGTCAGCGACCCCCCTCCTATCGACCGAGGGGGTGAACCGCCGCCGTCGCCGCTCAGGGGTTAAAAATGGAGATTACGGGGACAGACGTTTCCAATCACTTGCTGTCGTATGTCGTTTACGCCGGACCCTGCTACGTTTCCTTTCTTACGTGGTCAGCTTGAGTCAGAGACGAGCTGCTTCATATCTCGTTGCAGGCAATAATTTTTGTCCTTATTGCATACTTTGTTTAAAATAATACGTGTCATTAATATATTTTGTAAATACGAATTTTACAGCTGTTCGTACAAATAGTAACAATGTATTTTTTCTAAAAATCCTTAATACTTAGTAGTATTAAATTAACATCCTATTTGAATCAGATCATGCAATAAACTAATCTGCTGCAAATGCTACCCGATAAACTTTTCATAATGAGACTAATTTAATGAGTTCTGAAAAGTTGGTTTTCATATGTTTAGGAATGAATTGCATATCATGCAATTTCGAAAACATGCCTCGAAAGTAGTTCAAAAAGCCCAAACTAAAGCATGTGCCTACTTTAGATTATCTCTTGAACATTGTACAAGAATTGATTAAAACGATAGTATTGATGAAAGAAGAGAACAACGAACTGTTTTTTGCTTGCAAAGAACAATAAAAGGTTGTAAGAATCTCTCTATATTTTCATTTATAATCTTTAATTCATACCTATGATGATATAATGAGAAATTATTTATCCAAAATTATCATTAATCCTGTTTTATTTGCTATATTCGTCGCTCGAAAATGTATTTGTTTCGTTCAATACAACCTTGAGATATTATGAGAAACCTTTTGGGAAACCCTTGGCAAAATTTTACAATTTCCTTCATAGTTTTGTTACGTTTGATTAAAACGTAATCGAAATAACCAGGTCTTATTTCGAGTGTCATGCTTACGAAAAAATAATTTTCAAAACGAAATTTATTTTTCTTCTTAACAAAAATTGAAATAATATTTATCAAGGGATAATTTACAAGAAAATAAAAATTCTATTTTTTTTTCCCTTCAGGTACATTTCTTTTGACAAAATACATCAATATTAAAATTATATGTAGACTTAATGATGTAAAATAAAACCAATGTTCTTAATTTTTATTTTAAATATAATTGTCTATAATAAATGGAACTTTTTATTAATGTTTACCGGAATGTTCATAATGTTGTCTGTATTTCCGATATGTTGGAGCTTTGATCGTAACCCCGACCTCGTCAAGTGAAGGCCATGCTGTCCTCGCCACTGCTTCTTACCCCCTAGCCTCGTCACCGTCTCCACCAGGTGAGGGTGGGGGGTGAGGCGCCGTCTCCGGAACGCAACGAGCGTCTCGGCGCTGCCAGGGGGGTGGAATTGAAAATTCATTCGTCTTCCGATTAGGCAGCCAAATACAGAAACACCGGCACGGAACGCCTTTGCGCAGTACGCCGGTATTTAAAAGATTAAGTTTCGTGCCTCTGCGCCGCGGAAATTACTTCGTGTTTTCGCGGTAACTGACACTCTTTCAGAGGCCGTTCTAGAATGTACTTTGTGGGAACTTCTTTTCCAGTATTCTCGGAAGGGGTTAATATTTTATATTTTAGTGTACATAACTTTCTTGTTCATTTTTTTATGGTCAATGCCATGAGAGAGAATACGTTTTTTCTTGAGATCTAATAGTTTAAGTCGACGGCAGCGGGAAATGAGCGTCGGCTTTTAAGTTAGCCCTTGAACCTAACTGAAAGTTAAAAACACTATGCCATAATATTAATATAAAACATGAGAATTAATATTTTATTGGTATTCGAGATCTAAGAATGTTATTGTTTTATCGTCTAGTCTATTCATGTCTATTGAGCGAATTTTAAACATTAAACGTAGTTATTAGGCTATAAATTCCGGATACAATTTGAGACGACTCAATGATTGACGTATAGGTCCGGCTAAAAGACATCCTGTGTTATTTAAACAGAATTACAAACAAAAAGATACAGAAAAAATACTGATATATGTAAATAACAAGTTTTATGTCATTTTATGTTATTTGGTTTTAAATAATATGTCCAGTAAATGGTATCCGCCATTGTTGACATATTGACAAATCGGGTGGACGGGGAGTTAGGAAGTATTTTGCCGGATCCTATGTTGTCAAATAATTCTTGTATTAATTCCTGTGGCTATACGATAAGGAAGCCAATCATAGGCGCAAAGTAAACAACACCTAGTAACGTTAAAAGAAGCAGTTACTATGTGGATTTGAAGGAGAGTGAATAGAACCAGTGGTTTGGAAAGAAAAAGAACAAAACGGTTACGGAGGAAGTGAGTAATGAACGCTGAAAGTAGCAAGGTGAAGCCAAAATTGACTTTCCTACAAGATGAAGCTTCAGAGCGTATCACTTCCTCAACTAGATAAAATGAAGCATATCATAAGGGAAAGTTCTTGTCACTCGGAGAAATGGGCGTCCACAGCTGCGTTTCATCTGGGCTCTGATGGAAGGAATGGGATATCTCAAATAGTACACGAATGTAATGATTGCCCATGGTCAAGGAGACATGGTTATAACGTGAACTCATAAGGAAATGATTAATTCGGATTAATTTTAGATACTTTGCATTTCGAAAAAGTTCAAATGGAGATGATAGTTGAAAATAAATTTCTATTGCTTTACTGCAAGTGCACGTTTACTAGGTACCTATTATAGAATTTAAACGATCAAAATACACTTGTACGTATGTCACCGGATACAACCGGAACAAATTGACAAACAAGTGCTCACGGAATTTTAAGGGTCCTCAATTTGAAATTTTAAACGTAGCTTTGTTAAACAATTATCTTGTATATATCCGTTCATTGAATTATGATTATTATTACTATTATTGTCATCATCATTATCATCAATTGGTGTAGCATGGTTTGCCATAACCTTAATCATTCACCAAAAACCCAAATTCACCTTACACTGGAATCGAACTTAATAACCTGCGCACCGTGGTTCCCGCCGAAACCGCCTGCTTCCCTTAGATTAGCTGATATGAAAACGCAATGTTCATATTCACAATGGAGCAGTCCGTAAACGCAGAATTGCTCGGAGAAGTCGGCACTGTATAGTGAAGCCAGTGGCCTGGCAACTATTGCTGATTGACCTTTCCAGGAGGCGTTGCTAGGTGGTCGCATAGGAGCTGGCGCGCGTCGCGACGCCGCCGGAGACAAGAGGTCACTTCCTTTCGCTGGCCATGTTTCATTCATCGCCCATTCCCCACCCCACCCCGCGGCGCGCGGGAGCGAGCGCGCGCGGCGCACTGATCCGGAGCTCGTTCGCATGCAAGTTTCATGCGCTGCGATGGATCTCGATGCATACTTGATGGCGCCGGCTATCAAATTACGCAATTTTCAACGGTTTGGAGTGCCAGACAAATGAGAGCGGCGTTTGTTATTGCTGACTGGTATGAACTAAGCCTTTTTTTGTTGTTGAAAGGGACTCATTTCCATTAGAGTATTATGTCGGATGAGATGAAATCAGTTCTAAATATTAGAACATCCATAGGTAACGCAGTGAACCTCCATTTGGGTGTTAAAATATGAATTGTATGAAAGTTTGCTGCATTGACTCTAAGTATTTTATTGTGCTATAAAGTGGATAATTTAATTGGATTTTCTTTATTTTCAAAACCCTTTTTCAGATGTTGTTTTTACAGCCATGTTGTAATTTTTAAAAATTGCCTATCTCTATTTGGCAATTCACTTCAAGAGAAATGTCAGCTTTAATGGAAGAAGTTGCCACACTTCGAAATGTGAAGCTTCTGTTTATTCGAATAATTTTTTATGATACAAAGTACTAAGTTGGATTGAATGGAACTTTAGAACCGTGGTATATTTAAAAAAACATGTCAAGAATACTCGTGATATACAAGAATTCACTTTTTTGGACCTTTCTGATGCAGTACCTACTGACTCAGTTTACAACTAACGAATTAACTAATTTTCCTTTCATTTTTTTTGTTACGAAAAACTCTTTAAAGTGTTTCGAAATTAAAATTATTGATGTTAGTCTGGGAACTATCACACAGAAAATGTATAGCATAGCTTTGAACGGGTCAAATAACAAGGAGAACTCCACGGCTGTAATCGACTTCACGTAAATAACTCATAAACTTGTGAATTTTATTACTGAACATGCAACGAATTCCCCAGGAAGACCCACTAATCATCCAGTAGACGATATACTCGTGGGCATTTGTCTGTTTCATTCCTTATCCGCCCTTTGCGTTTTTAGTTTGTGCAGGTCATTAATTTTAAATGACGTTGGCATTTCTGTGACGTTGCTTCCGCTCCGGCAAACTTCCATGCGCCTGTATCTTCGCAATCTCGATGCTCCATCTTTTACATTTAGCTCACCGGTTTGCTGACCTGGAACTGCTATTGTAATTCAGGAACTCCAAGCGAACGTATTTTCATGAACTCGTCAAAGATAATAATTTAGGAAATCTGTCGCTTGATTTCTGTGATTTTTGATTGTGATACACAAAATTTTATGAGTTTCTTACCTTTTCTGTCTTGCGTGTCCCCGATTTCAATCTAGTGCGGTGTCGGCGGAGTCGTTATAAGTTATATGTGACATACCTCTACAGCATGTTTGCGGGAACGTCTGAAATGAAACGTGGCATTACGCATTTAATTTGTTAAACAAGTTAATATTGCTGAAGAAGAACAGCATTGCAAGCAGATTTGATGTTTAATAGTATTTATTTTGAATCTATTATTTTTTTTAAAATTTGGTAGTCGGCTTTTTTTTCATTTATTTGCTTTTAGTATCATTTCACTGATTAATATTTGCGATTGCGACAATACTGTAAATATTTGTGGTTTGTATTTTGATTTTTGAAGCAAATGATTAATTATTCGTGTAGTGTATTAGTTTAAATAACTAATGTAATAGGTACTGAATATTCACAAGAGAAATAACACATAATCATCAAGATTTGTTATTGTATCGCTCGTGGGTTGCAATAATGACACAACTCAAAAATTACGAATTTTGAGTTAATGCACACTCAAGAAATGCAGATTGATCTACCTTCCAGCAGCAATACCAGCATTCTTACAGCAGTGAATTTCAGTACACAAGGTGGAACGTCAAACTCCTGTATCTCAACCCCTGATTTTTGGAGTTGTGCCACTATTGCAGCCCACGAACGGTGTGGCTATCCTTCAGGAAAAACTGAAGGATAACGTGTGATGAGAATAAACGCTTTCTTTATTACACTGTAATTACTCAATGACTTCAAGACATTCGTGATCAGAACTAGCCCAAATACACTCATTATTTGATTTTCATCCACCTTAACTTTAACTGTTAATACAATGGAATTGAATTTTTGGCCTTTTAAAATTATAAAAATAATGAAAGTAGTGATTATTTTTTAATACTATTTTGTTACAATAAATAACGAATGTAGCTAATAGAATGTTCACATATAAAGCAACCCATGAAACTTGTATGAGAGATTGGAATTTGTTGAAACTCTGTATTTTTTACATTCCATACTCATTTATTGATCAGGCAATTGAAATACTGTACAGTTGAATACATATAAACAGCTCTCCTCTTGTGTTTAGCATCTTACGAGTTTTAAGTTTTTCATTATGTGAATACCCATCTTCTTCCGTTGACGATTGTGTTTGTGTAGACTCGCATAAAGTATAAAAGAAGCCAGTGGAAGGAGGGTGGCCCTGTGAAGGGCGTGGTCGCATTTCGTCCAAGCGGCCTCGCTGCGTGTGCCCGATGGAGCGCTGGCGTGTCCAGCGGCCTTCCTCACGCACATGGGGCGACGTGACAGCCGGCGCGACCCGCCCTGTGACGTTTTTGGAAATCTTGGCTCATTTACGTATGCTACGAGTAGAATACAGATACAGAAACAGGAAGACGGTGGATGCGAACATTAAAGACTTTATGAAGTGACTTGCTTTAGGGCAGGCATGTCAATGTCGCTGGTATGGTAACTAGTTTACTAGAGTAGGCGGGCACTGCGGCCTGACTAACTACAGCAAGAATTTAAAAGTGAGGTTTGTAGAAATTGCTCTGGGATGGCGCACGTCACTGGATACCTGGCTCATGACAATGTTTTGGGGAAGTCAGTTATTGCCACAAATGCGATATTATTTTCTCTTTACTCTACTCAAGGAAAGAAATGATTCTTTAAAATTAAGTACATTAGTCATCTTTGAAATTGTTAAGTTAGAGTAAAATACAACATTTTGAATCGCAAGGATCTTGATTTTCTAATCACGTTTACTTAAGATTGCAATAATTGCATTAACTTCCTACGTTCACGTTACGAAGTTTAACAAAGATTATCTGTTAAAAGAGCTGTCCACCCGTAAGATAGTTGTTAATTTATAGATACTTGTTAATTATTTCATATTATTGCTTATACAACAAATAGCTGTCCTGAATGACCGAGGTGGCTACAGCGTGTGCCGACTTGCGCCTCGGTCTTAAAGGTCGCGAGTTTGAGTCCCGCTGGGGACATGGTTGTTTGTCCCTTGTCTTTCATGTATGTGTGTTGTCGCGGAAGGCCTTGTGAGACTGCTGGACCCGCATGTGTGTCTTGTGTAAAAGGTTAAGATGTGTCCCTCTGAGGGACATAGTGGGTACCCGGCGAGGATAGTCGGAATTAGCATCTCCTGAAGCTGGAAAAAGCCCGAGAAAGAGAAAAAAAGCTATATACAAAATATAAAACTTTGGTTTTATAAAAGATAACACAAAACGAAAAAGCAAGAATTAGCCATTCGAACCCGTTCCCGTTCCTTGGTAAACACTATTCTACAAAACAGGACTTAAAAAAAAGTAAGTAAAGTAATGAATAGTTAAGTACATCAACATAATTCAAATTTGGAGGGAAATGACGACGGATGGAGGGAAAGATTCCCACATTCGCAGGAGCGCCGGACTCTCAGGCGAGAAGTAGTTCGTATGGGCGCATTGTGACATACCTGCTTAAGGGAATATCGTGCAGATACGTCTCTGGCTTATTAAGTAGGCAGTAAAACATGCAGTTAGACATGGTTTCCTCACGGACATGAAACTCAGGTTTAAAGGTCTAGGACGAACCGCTTGCAGTTAAGAACGATGTCAATGACTGCTGTCGCGTATGTGGCCGTTCATTTCTTTATTGCATAACTACAAATTTCGAATGTTTTCATCTTAAATCTATTTTATGCACTCTTTGAGGTAAATTCCTTATCTATCACTTGCACGTTTCCGGGGCTTTGCATCGCTGGCATCGTAGTATAAATCCTACAAATTGTTTTATAAACAAAAGTAAATGAAATATAATCATACCAATATTAAATAATGATAAAATATAAACGAAAAAAGAAAACAAGGAACAATTGTAATGTTTAAATTTAAGACAACCCTAATATACAATTATTTATATAATAATAATAATTAATATAACTTTATAATTCTTTCCTGTTATACATTTGAGCATAATAGTGAATACAGATTCGAGGTAGTCATTCAGAGGTACTGACGTGTATATTATGAAGGGTGCACATACAAATATGGTCTATTAGCTGTTCGGGACTTGTATCACTACCTACATAGTAAAAATGTCGTTATCAACGGGCGGAGTTGATTGACATTAATATGATTAGACCTGAATCTAGACACATCTATTTTGTCTTCGATGTTCTGTTTTGGGATTCATTGTCCTGCAGCAACGCACCTCTTCTTCAAGCCGCCATGTTTGGAGATCTGCTGCAGAGAGCGCTCCAATCGGTCTGTGCGTTGGGTTCCCGCGTGACGCTGCGTCCGTGCGTGCCCTGGCGTCGCACGTTCGGCTCATGCGCAACGCCCCCCGCACCCACCCCACTGGCCCCACTGTCCTCCCCGCACTACCCCGCCACACCGCGCCGCACAAAGCAACTGCCGCGCAGTCCCTAACTCTTAATTTCTTAATGCGTAAGCTCTCATTGTGGGCACGGCCCGAATTACGAATCCCAAAGAGGACTTGCGGTTGGAATGTTTAAACGTCCAACAAACTTTCTCTGAAGAGTACACTCCGAATTCCAAAGTAAACGAAACAAATCTTCGAATGACGGCTGACGTAGTTTTGATTCTTTTATTTACTAAAAGGGGTTCGTGCTTTGATTTCAAATTACAAGTCCCTTTCATGGCCATTACAAAACCTAATTGATGAAAACGAGAATTATCTAAGACAATTATACTAAACATATATTTTACATACATTACTGTGACTAAATTTAGAAAAGTGATGTTCTGAGATTGCCCTGAAAGTTAAAATCATTGATGTAATTTTATAAAAGATTTCAGAACCTCATTCATACGAATTTCAAAATGTATTCCGAATGCAAAATTCTTTCCTCATTTAAGTTTATTTATCTATACATTTTCCCATAATGTTTTATGGTTCAGAAGAAACGAGTGCACCGATATTTTTGAGCTCAAATTAGTTTTGAAAGATGTTCACAATTTTTTTCTTTATTAGACATCGTACATTCTCGTACGTGCACGTTCTTTTGCTTTTGCCTTGTGTAAACCTTTATAAGCCATTACACAGCAGCCGCCTGTCCTGTTTGTTCTTCACCACAAACTAATTGTGATAGCTGAACCACATGGGTTGGGGAGCCATTGCACTGTCGCATCCAGGTTCACGTTAATTCAGTTGCCAGCCGCAGGCATTGTGAGAGGGTGTAGCTGCTTGTCGCTCCAAGAGAAGCTGCTCAGATGCCTTACGATGAATGTCGAAAGCGCTTTCCATCTCGCAGAATATACGCCAATTATCAAGAAGAAAGGAGAAACTTCAGCTGTGAAGGAGTAACAAATTACATACAAATTACATGTAAATGATGTTTCTATGAGCTTATAATTCTTTGCTCATTACATCGCAATATAATACTTAAGAGCTACGTATATTGAAAAAGCAATTTTCTGTTGTTCCTTACATCACTATTATGAAATGATAATTCATTTATTAAGTTAGAGGGTATGAGGACAAGGAAAAAGGGTGGAGAAAAATATTACAGAGAAAAAAAAGAGAGAGAGAGAGAGAGAGAGAGAGAGAGAGAGAGAGAGAGAGAGAGAGAGAGAGAGAGAGAGAGAGAGTCAAATCGAAAATCATGCGGAGAGAGCAAGAAGAGAGCAAGAGAAAGAACAGGGAGAGAAAGAGAGAGAGAAAGAAGGGAGAGACGGCTAGACAAAACAATAGGATGATTACGCAGAGTTTTAAATTCTAGAGAAGGAGATACGAGATCAAGAGAACATATAATTCTAGAGTAAATTTAAATTTATTTCAGAAAAGAGAGGAAAATCTTTAAAGATTTGAATTTTCATATACTTCCTAAGTCAATATTTAATAACAATGCATAATATAAATTACATTTAATGTTGAAACCGCAATATTATGGATCACACTTTCGAGAATTTCGCGGCCCACCAGGACACTCCGGAAGAGATCCACGGGCTTAGTGGTTCTCATAAACCTTAATCCGGCTCTAACGGTCAGTCTCCCCGTTTCAGCGGCACCCTTCCGTATTTAACTCGCGGAGTCCGAGTTCCCGGCGACGCGGGGCGTGCATAGTAGCCATCTGTAAGGGCAAGGGCGCCTCGTGAAAGGCCGAACGAACTGGCATCGCGCCGCGCCCGGAGCGATGGCCCGTGAATGTCACGCGGCGGCGGCGAGGGCGGCGGCGAGGGCGGCGGCGGGGCGGCGGCGAGGGCGGCGGCGAGGGCGGCGGCGAGGGCGACTAAGGCAACGGGGAGGAAAATAGTGGTGGCGATGGCAGAGGTAGGGTTGGAGGCAGGCGCGGAGGCAATAAGCCCTGATGGGGCGATGGTGGTCACGGAGGAGGGAGCGGAAGTGTGGGAGGGAGGAGGCTGTGGCAACGGTGATGGCAGCGCGGCTCGGAGCGCGCGGGGTCGGAGAAACGGCGGAGGGGGCGGAAGTGGGGGCGGGGGCGGGGTTGGATGATGGGGGAGTGGGAGGCGAGGCAGTAGTGGTGTCGGCCATGTGCGGGCGGGGCTCAGGCCACGCGCATGCTGCCCGCGACTCCTCCCTCCCATTAATGCTCTTGTTTCTTTTCTTTGCCCTTCCGGTCGTCTTCGACGTACAAGGAGTAGTTAGCATGTCGGAGGGATGACATCGAAGTTTTTTTTGTTAGGAGTTCATGCTCTGGGACACTGAGAGCGTCTCTAAATTTCTTTTAAACTGTAAAATGTCGACAGGATATTATATATAATTCTCTATTGGATTGTTGAGGAAAATCAGTCCATAGTAGATGAACTGAAATTAGTTCTCACAGACATTTTTCTTCCAGAAATTATTGGCAACAAGGTAGACAAGTAATATTGGGTCGGTGCATAAGTCCGAAGAGGTTTTGTTTAACGGGTTTACGCTTCTGTTGCTGGGGAATATACGATTGTAATTTTTTGTTTTAGTTCTGCCTGAGTTTGGGTTGAATTTCGCATTGTTTCCCATAGTGAGTGTTGCTGTGGACGATATAAAATGGAATATCATGTAAATAATATGGAACATTTCCGACATATTCTTTTTGAGTTTAATAGAGGGAGAGTATACTGACGCCGCTAGGAATATTTGCAACGTGGAAGGTAATAACATTGGAGGGAGCACGGTAAGGAAATGATTTGTTCAAGTGAGTTGTTTTGGCATGACCGTGTAAACACTGTAACTCACAATGCACCACGTCAGTGCACCCAAGAATTGGCAAATAGACATCCAAGCATCGTGCGACATTAGCGTTCAATGAGAAAGATCGGGTATGTGAGTAACGCGTCATCTGGGCCAAAACCACAAAAATCAGCGATTTTTTGTGTTATTCTTTGCTTGTTCGTCATCGATTGACTCGAAAAAATCATTAACCATTCCTATTCAATATCGTTACTAGTGACAGAAATGTCATTATATTAGTCTACAAAGAAAAAAGGAGTACCTGAGCTCTAATGAACAAAGCAACTCCCCAAATAATGATCAACGGGCATCCACGAAAGATTGATATATGCATCTGGTGCGTCAAAACGAGTGTGATGTTCTACGAATTGGTTCCTCGAGGTATAACCATCTCTGCTGACATATATTGCCATCAACATCTTATAGTAGCAATCCAAGAAAATCGACCAACAATAATAAATCAGTGAGAAGTGATTCTATTACACGATAACGCCTGCCCACATTCTGATAATCTGGCAAAAGAAACCATCCAGGAGTTGGGTTGGACAGTGATTCCACGGCCGGCTTATTCACCTAATCTTGCGCCCTCAAATTTACCTTTTGTGCTCTCTATCGAACAACGTTCAAGGAACTGCCTTTCCTGATGGAAAATGCGTTTCGATCATGGCTTGATAACCTCTTTAAAAAGAAAAGAGAGGATTTCTACCAGATGATCACTACGTGGCAAAAGTGATCTAACACAAATAATTATACTGAGTTGTGACTTTTGATTTTTTAATTTTTGATTGATTTTGATTCTGTTTAGTCATTTTATCTCAATTGATGCTCAATCAGGGGAAATGTTAAATATCGTACAAATTTAGGCTGCACCACTACTCATACATATTAATTTAGATTATCTAAAGACAAAATACATTTCTAACAACCTACTGGAACCTATGAATAATTCACGACACTATGGTTCCTATGGTTCATTTCAGTTCGATTCATTGAATTATATCAATATCGTGCACATGGAGACAAACAAATGAGAACATAATATTTCAACAGAACACCTGGACATTCTTTTGCATTCACACGCCCGGCGTTGAGAACCTGCGAAATCCATGTGTCTGGAACTACAAAAAAACGGCGGCCCATTCTTTTCCTTTCACGCCTTCGACTCCCTTATTTCTGCTATTCACGATCCGTTCTTCTGATTCCACGGAGCATCCGAACGATGTGAGAGGGCCGTTATAGAATCCATAGATTTTGTCCCCCCCCCCTCCTGGAGGTTCGTGACTGGTGGTGGAACCAGAAAGAGCTGCAGTCAGAGAGGGTGGGGGTGGGGTTGAGGGAGGTAGACCCGCAGCGGGAGGCAAAGAGATGATTGCTGTATATTGGGCCGTGTAACTGGAAGACCGATGCTCTGAGAAATATGCAACTGCTCCTATTAAAATAACTGTGGCACTTTGAGTTCATAATATTTCTTTATCCAAATGCAGAAAGTGATTGAGAATGTAGTATTTCGTTGGAGTTCAGTGTATTTTTAGGAAAGCACGTAATGTACTTTTCCTTCTAGAGAATTGTATTTTTAAATGATTTCTGTAGATAAAATTTACGTTTGTTGAAAGAATTGTGTTCCAAATATAGTTTCATTGGAATTATTTAATTAGAGACTTTTGGACAATATGTCACTGTCGTTCCTACCGACATGCAGAGCGAGCGTTGTCGCAATTGTGCAACGGTCGATTTGCATGTTCACACAAATTCATATTCGCATGTTTTCTTCTTTAGTCGCTGTCTGTATCCTCTTTCTTTATTTTCTCCTCAGAATATTATATGATGATACATGGGAACTGATTTTGTAAATGCCGTACTGCTGCTTAATTCTTCATTGACTTTTGAATAGTTGAAGTTTTGAAACATCGGAAATTTGTCTTAAATTTTTAAGTTAATTCCACTAAATTATATAATGACATGCGAAACTGTAATCACCAATCAGTGGTATTGGATATTGAAATATTAGATTTTTATTATTATAAAATTTTGAATATCAATTTGTATGATATTTATTCTATGCTGTAGCTCTTAATTATTAAGAATCCTATCATTTTATTTATCTTACTTTCTTTTAAAATTAAAGAGTTTGTTTGTTTTCAGACAATTTTGAGACTTTGCTACTTGCTACTGTTTCGACCCTATACTTTGCTACTACGACTTTTCCAATTGCTACTGTTTATTACGTTGCATCTATGTTGTTTGTTCTTGTTTTCCCATTTCGCTTTTAGAAGTAAGCCTTCCATACTTTTCTCGTTCCTTATCTCGTGCAGCGAGGCCTTTCCCAAAATTACTTCTACACCTTAGACAAACATTTTGTCACTATATGAAATCAGAATCCTTGTGGTTCTCTCCGATAACAAGAAACAGTGCGGGGAGAGCAAGTAGCTTGGAAGTCCCGGCGCAGCGGGAGCGTCCTGCGAGGAGGTTTCCGGGTCCCCGGCAGTCGTAAATCGGCTGCCTCTGGGGAGGTTCGTGCTCGGAGCGGCGGCTCTGCGCGGCTGGTCCTCGGCCGCGCCGAGATGGCTGCTGCTGCTGCGGGGGCGGGGGCGGTGGTGCGTGGCGCGGGGGCGAGGGCGGGCTCTCTCAGTCGCTGCCACGCACCGCCGCGCGGCTCACGCACTATTGATCCGCCCACGCGCGCGGGCATGCGCCCGACCGCACCGCACGCGCCGTCCCTCCACGCCCCGCCCCGCCCCGCCCCGGCGACGCTATCTGCGCCTCGTGGCGTGGGCCGCGCCGCGCCCGCCCGCCCGTGGCCGTGGGTCGTAATCGAACCTGGCGCCGCTCCACGCGCAGCCGGCGCGGCGTGCGTTGCGCGCTACCTCGTATCGCTTTCGCTCTCCGGTTTAATATGCCGCTCAGTTTCTTCCATTATTGCCTCTTCATCCCTTATGAGCCTCGGAAGCTTTAGGAACCTTTCCTCCTCATTTATTCCGTTTCTCCTCCCTATGTTCCTTTCTCATTCGTTCTTTTCCCCTTCTTTTTCCTCTTTTCCTGCCTTATTCTCTGTCATTGAATTATTGTCATAATCTTTCTTTGGTTCTCTCTTGCAGCCTTCCATCTCTCTTCGATTCTTTTGTACGCTTTTTTCTTATTATTTTCTCTTCCCGTTATTCCTCTCTCATTCTCTCCCTCATTCTTTATCTCACCCAGCCTCTCATTGACTCATTCTCATTCACTCTCTCCATTCACACTCACCACACCTCTTTCATACCTCTCACTATCTCATTCATTCTGTCATTCACGCACACACACAATACTCAAACATTCGCATACATTTTTGAGTTTTTCATTCCTAATATTCAAACCATGTCGTCCAGCAGATTACCGTCGGTTATAACACATTTCCTCACATTCCCATTTCTCTTCTTTTTTGTTTCTTTTCTCTGACTTTTCGGCGCCCCCTGTTCTGCTGCGAATTCCCGCCTCTCGCATTCCTGGTCAGTAGCGGCGCGCACTCCGCCTGGAGTGGCCCGTCACCGCCCCTGCAGCCCAGATCAGCATCCTCCCGCCCTGGGCGCCCATCTCCCCGCCCGCTGTCTCCCTTTGCCAGCCCCACCTCCCGCCTCTCACCCTCCACCCCCGCCAGCGCCTGTTGGCGCCCCCAGTCGCCACCGCCTACCTTCCTCACCCTCCCCGCCCAATCTTCCCACCCTGCTCTCCCGTCCACCCTACTCTCATCCGCCCCCCACGCCTGCCCCATCCGCTTCGTCAGCCCCCGCCGTGGGCGATGACCGCAGCGTGTGGGGGTGCGTAGCGCCTAACGTAGCCCGGCCCCCTTCAGGGCACAAGAAGCTTTGCCGCCTACAGAATAGCCAATGCGAGGAAGAGAGGTGCTTTATCTCCACAAGAGAATACGATTTCTTGTGAAAAATCTCTTACTTTACATTAGGGCTCGTTTAAATGCAATGTTCAGATAAAGCTCTGGTGAAAATAATGTTCACATGTTAATGGATATCTCGATAAACTTCTCCAATGATCTTAAAAAATCGAAATTGACATCGTGTGAGCAAATTGTACGTCTGTATAGATCGCGGAATTATCACTCAGAATAGAAAAAAATCATCAATATTTCTTGTGATAGGTCTCGTATAATTAGTTGATACGCAAAGAATTTGTTGAGAAAAATCATGAAAAAACTTTTAATATTGAGTGGGAACGCTCATGTAAATCATTTAAGTATTTTCGTACATCATGTAATTCACCGCATGCCTTTCCTACATACGAACGTATATGAAAAGAGTTTATTGTTTTTTCCTATTCATAGACTTTTATGCTAGTTTTTTTCAATTTAATGTTTGGCTCTTGCTTTATTTTAGGCAAGTTAAGTGCGTGATGTTTGTCAAGAAACAATATTCCCTGTTTTAAGTATAATTTTATTTTTCTTTTTTGATGAGGAATCGCGCAAAAATACATTAATTTCTTGTAATGCAACTTTAATAATTTTCTTTTATAAAGCTTGTTGTATTTTGTGTTCTTGATGTGTATACAGATTTATAATTATTTTTCACTTAAATTATGGCAATAAATTATGTTCTGGTTCGATTTAGATCTACTTTCCGGATTTATTTCTGCGGGTAAATACACACCATATGTATAAAAAAAAGCTGAGATAAGATTTCACACGCAACAGATAAAAATGGGGCCATAGGAGGCAGGGAGACAAAAGCAAGGGCGTCCACAGGAACGAGGACAAGGGCAAGGAAAGAGAGAAGGGCGTCGTGGAATGTGAGGGCGGTAGGCAGCGCCTCGCTGCGTCTTGGCACGATGCCTGGGCGCGGAAGGGAAAAGGGGAAAAGGTCATTCAGCGCCATAGGGGAAAGGCAGCAGTTCGGTGCACGAGGCAATTTGGCTTCTGCTTTGGCCTTGGTGAAGATGCGTGCGTGGGCACAAATTCATTGCAATGATGCCTTCTCTTTAGTGCGATTTTTCTAACCCTGCCCACTGGAGGTATCAGCTGTTGATGGTTTCGTTCAATTGGGAGCTTATACGTCACTATGGTGACGTTAAAATTGGATGAAACAGTCAACAGTTGATGTCTACCAGAGGCACGGTTAGAACAATCGCACTATAGAACGTTTATAAAGAGTGGCATTATGTACTCTGCCCTCTTACTCAAAGGAAGGAAACGATATATCATGTTACTGTCAACACAGCGAATCTGTTAACTCAATTAGTACTAGTGATAATATTCTCATTACTTTGCTATATAATTAGTCGAATTAACTTGGAAACGTACTTAAATACTCAACAGGTAATATGTTGATTTTAACGAAAGTTTTGTATTAGCTGCTCGCGTCCAAACAGTAAACTAGAAATCATATCTCGAAATTTGAGTACCATCCCTCTATTCTGAAGAGCATTTGAGCATGAGTTTTTTCAAAATAGATTAATTGAGAAGCATTCCAGAGTGTTTTTGGCATCGGCAACAACCTTAGAGAGTTCATTGTTAGTGTCCTTCTTTGAAATAGCTTTCCTATTTCATTCAATTCACTTAAAAGTAATCTCTGTTCTTTATTTTGTGAATTTCGCTCCGGCACTTTCATGTTCCTTTGCGAATGTTTGTAATAATTTTAAAATGTTTTTGATCTGTCTTCAAAGTTATTATGGAAGTTAAAAGAAAAAAAATGGTGTGGATTCCAAGGTTTTGTCAAAATCCTGGCCTAAATGATTGTAAAATATTGTATTGTACTGAAAATGAAAATTGTTCATGTTGATAATTATTCATTCATTTGTATTCTTAGAAAGACAATTGTCGGAGATCTCCGTGAGATAAGGTACGAATGAGGACAAAATTCTTGATATATTGCTTTGCTTGTAACATTACTTTTCTATAATTATTTATAAAACTTGAATTTATTTCATTTTAGTCGCCAAGAGCTGCAAAATATAAATTTAAGGTGCCTTACCTCGACATACATACATATCATGCATCTTACTCTACTAGTTAAGTTATTCACTAATGCGCTTATTACGTGATGCACCTTATAACGAAATGCATTTATTTTAGAACCTACCAGAAGTGAAAATGAAGAATGATGAAAATGCTGTAATACTCTTGTTACCAGCGAATCCGAACGTAAAGCTTTCTTACGGCATAAGTGTGTTTTGGGTCCAATAAAACTGTGATTCGACGCTAGAACAACACGAGCTTTGTAAACAAAGAATCTTGTTCTACCTATCATGTTCACCGAGCAACATCGCATGCTAAGTTTGCTTATTCAGGCCTTTTTGGAGCCCAGGCGTGTGTAACTGTGATTGTGTTGTTGTGTTTATCGATGCCAAGTCGGCGGAAGTCTTGCCGCTCGACTGTGCACTTCCGCTCCCTGTCCTTCACCGTTCGCCCCTTCGTAGGGCGTGCTGCCATCGATTGCACGCGCCGCTCGATGTGAATCGTCGCCGCCCTTCACCGCCACCATCGCTTTCCCGCCCCCCTCTCGTCCCTACCACCTACGCTACCGCCTCGACGAACGCGGTTGCGACTTGTGCCTGAAGCTCTCAGACACTGCGACGGTGATGCCTCGGTGTTGGCTGGTTTTTCCCACTGCTTACGCCTTCGCAGTCATCGTGACCTTACTCGGATGGATGCGTAGGATTCCGGGGCCCGGAGTCAATATGTAGTCGTAGTATGACGGCCGAAACGGCGTCTAATGACTAAGACGTGATGTCTCCCGGACAGCCAAGTAGATAAAGACCTTCCTCCATGCCCTCTCATTCAACTATGATACTTGTTCACTTTCGCATTCTCACAAAATTCCGTAACTTTATATTTTCGTTCACAAATTCAAGTTCTTCCCTATTGCTCCTTTACCATTTCCATTAAACCACGATCAAGTCACCACATCACCATTACCTCTTGCTTCGAAGTTCCCAAAACTTTGATTTACGGCGTTACTAGTCACCATCATCATTTTTCAGTCCGCATTATTGATCTCGTTTCCGTCTTCTTAGCATCACTTTTCTTCGTTCCCCGCTTTCTATTGTTTATTTTATCCCAGCTTCCACTCACTCCCCACTCTCGGCCCATTCCCTCGTGGGCCGCTGCCCTTTGCGTCGCGTGGCATCGCGTGACAGCCGACGCACGCTCGCCGCTTGCCGACTGCTGCCCACCCCTTACAGTGGGCCTAATTGACACCAAGATCGCGCAGTTTGCTTTCGGTGATTTTTAAGCAAGCAGTTCAATAAATGAATGTTCTTTTTGTGTAACATCAATTATTTAAATGTGGGAGAGAATATGTTTGTGTGCGCCACTAAAAATTTCGAATTTCTGAAGTGATTGCTCGCAAATTTCGCACGAATAGTTTTGAGCGGCCAATAATACGAAGTAGCGTAGTTGCAATTCAACATGTTACCCCAAAACGTGTTTTTAAATATTTAATATAATATTTAATATTAGGTGTGTAATATTTAGTAGTGGGAGGCATTGCTTAATAGATTACTGTCGTAAATAAATACCTGCGCAACGCTGGGTAATCAGCTAGTGTGTGAATATAAATCAACGCAAATCATTTTTCATCTCGTACCTTGAAATCATTTGCACTTTTCAGTGTAATTCTCTGAACATTACACTGAAAAGCGATGAAGCTTTCATGCCAAAAGAAGTATAATATCTAGTGATATTGCCACTTGATATTGTCTCTTCGTGTCAAAATTTTCGAAGGATTTACCACGAAGAGTCAATTTTAGCTTGTCTCCTATAAGGAAAATAATAGTTTTAATGTATATAAAAGATAATTCGATGTGACTTTTTAATGTATTCAGCTCAATTAATTGTTCGAATCTACCTACTTTCGACTTACAATAAAACACGTGAGAAAAACGCCATGATCTGGTAAGAAATCTGTTCATTTAGAGTTTGTTTTACACCATTTGTTCTCGTGAGCCACTGCACCGGGGAATGTAAATTCATGATTTTATCTAAGTGTAGCCGGATGCTATTGATTTTGCCAAGCTCTACGGAGATGGTAATAATATATTTCCGTCTTAGCCATTAGCCATCATTAAACGGCATTTTGATAAGACCTTTACTTTGTACACGAACGCTTCAGTGTCCGTAGTCTATGAGAGATCGTTTGTCTAGGAAACGTATTAAGGACAGCGTCGTCTGCGTTTGCTCACCGACTTTCTTTAGGTCATTTTGATATCAATTGTCACTCCATTGTGAAAAGGAAAAGGGTTTCATTTTTCACAGTCCACTTTGTGAGTTTCACGAAGCAGTGAATTGAATATAAAAATAAGAGTACATCTCAAGAATTTTATCCTGATATTATCAATATCAATAATGGTTGAAAACGGTCAGTTAGTGAGCATATTATTTTAGATAGAAATAAGACTGTTTAAACCACGTTTTCGTTTGTCTAAAAGTTATGAACAATATATTTTAATAGTCATGCGCTTCACCATCTCTTAGATCTATTATAGTTTTATTGTTTCATAATTGATCAAAAGTATTACAGAGGTGGACAATATATTGGTCGACAATATGACGAGACAATATATCGTTCGCCAATCAGCGAGACAAGCCCACGGCAGCCTGGGATTGCGCAAACTGGCATCTGTGTAGCGTCACATTCGACAAGAGTTCACCCAGTGACTCGAGAGTGTGCCTCTAATGCCGCTGTTCAAAAAAACTGTTACTGCGGATGTTTACATAAATTAAATTTTGACCCCTTTCGAGCAATTGATGTCCGAAGAAATGCTCTAAGAATGTTTTCAACTACATTCGGCTAATGCTTACACTACCATTCGAATCATGAACTCCATAATCACTGTGTTTAGTAACGATCGAATAGTTGGGTGATGGTCTCCGAGTTAATCTGATCTAATCCCATTGTGACTTGTTTCTGTGAGAACTCATGAAAGAGCAGATGTGCGAAGAAACTCTCATTGGGTAAAAGATTTCCAGCTCTCGATTATAAAGACAATTGTCAAAAAACTCTGTGATTTGTGTCAAAGAATAAATAAAAATGTTTTCTGAAACTGCACAAACAAAATTCCAGGCGAAGGACAGCGTTTTTGGCAACTTCTCTCTGGAAAATTAAGTGCGGCGAAAGGGCGGCGAAAGGCGCGGCGACAATTTTGACTGATCAGGTTATTATTTTCTCCCCGCTGTTAGACGACTCGAATCATGGATGTCGCTACCTGATTTTTCGGAGATTGATCAATTGTCTGTATTTATTAGTACTAAAATATATGAATTACGTATGAACTTATACGATATAATCTTTTAAAATATGTGCTAAAATATGTTATATTAAGTATGGCCAACCATCATGACACTAAAATTATTTACGCTCAGCACATTTATCTGGCAGTTCACTCTTACTATTCTGTTCAATACATTTTAGAGTGTAGTATTAGTAGTATTACTTCTCCGTGAATTTATTTGCTAAACACATTCAATAATTAGCAGTAGAACCTTGTTTGCAACAATTATGAGAACTTCTTAGCAGCCCTCTGTATATCATCAAAAGGGAAGTTGTACTATGTTTCGCATACTGTTTATCTCGCATTTGTAGGTGAAACCCCCTGTGTGACCGTGGGGACTTAAGTCACTTGTATTAGTTCAACAGTTACCGATTGTCAAGAAGAACCTACCGACACACAATACTAAAAACCATGCTGATCTTTCTGTTAAATATCATGCATTGGATAAGGAAATTAATATTATCTACAATGAACCACATTTATAGAAACATATTACCGAATTAAAAATCAAGTATTATAATAAAAGTAAATAGAGACAACTAATTTTTTCATGCCCAATACGCAGAATAATTAGCAATTTCCAGAAATATGATGTTTGTTAAGAAAATGGGCACAATATGCTCGTCATGCATAATTAAATCATGTTTAATCAATGGGAATGAGATTTATCATAAACATAAACGAGCTCATTTTCTGACTATATGGGAAAAATACTGAAATTCGGCGTCATTCCTTAATGTTGCAGAAATGAACGTTTTGACTCTTTTTGGTCCCACTGCGCACCACCCTCTGCTCGTCTCGGAGTAAGGGCGCCCAAACAACGCACGCTCCCCATCCCTCGCCCACCTCCGCCCGCCTCGCTCGCCCATCCCCCCCGACCACGCCCGCCGCCCATCGCCCGTCTCTGGCCCCTCACCTCGCCCGATCCCCGCCTGCCCCTCGCCTCCTCCCCCCTCCCACCCTCGCATCTGCCTGCCTTCGCGCCTACTCGCTTTTGCGCCCGCCCTTGCGCTCGCGAGCCCGCCCGCATGTCAGAATTGAGCTCCCTCCGCCACCCCTCGCCGCTCGGCCCTCTGGGAATCGCGTGCGTGTGCGTGTGTGTGTGGGGGGGGGGCGAGTCGCCTGGATTTGCGCTCGCAGGCAGAAGAGCGGCGCTTTCTGCAAGTGCATGGGAGGGGTCAAGTGCGGCGCATATACATCACACTATCAGACGGTCCCAATTCTCACGACGTTGATGACGGATGAGGGTGATTTATCTATTTATAGGATATTTTCGTAATTTTATTGTTTTCAATTGTAGACTTTTACGTATTTGTTCTGTAAGTTGTGTAATGAGTCCAAACAAAAGTGTAGTTACACTGGCTGAAAATTTATTGAGATAGATTGAAGAAACGTTTGATTTCTATTTTCTTGATCTTATATCAAATAAAATTGCAATTATAATTATATAAACAAATTTCTTGTTTTACGTACACTGCAGTAATTAACACGATGTTTTGTTTATTTTCAGGTGAGAACCGTGTACTAAATAATGCAGTACTCTATTATACGTAAGTTGAAGCGCAAACAAATTAAAACTTTATTGTGTGATAATGATGCAATTCTTGAATTATAAAACTATTTGGGTTTTATTCTGCGCTAGCAGAACCCGCAAATGTCTGTTTTCTCTCTTTTTGACACCTCTCTCTTTCTCTACTCTTCCCCCTCTCCCCCTCACTTCACCCATCACTTTCCTCCTCTCTTACCCGTTCTCTTTCCCTCTCTTTCCCGCTCTCTCCCGCTCTCTCTTCCCCACACTCTTTTTCTCTCTTTTTCCCCCTTTTTCCCTTCCTCTTTTTCCTCCTTTTCCTCCTTTTCCTCTTCTTTCCCTATCTCTTTTTCCTATCTTTCTCTTTCCCTCTCTTTCTTCCTATTTCTCCTCTCTCGTCTCTCCGTCCATCACCGGGCGTTCCTCCAGTCCTCGACCTCGCCCCGTGTCATATGACAACGCCCAACAACAAATGAATCCCTGGTGAATTGGGAATTGCATTTAATTGCTGGCCTTACTTGTGCTATAGCGCCATTTAGTGGAGTTGCTTCAAAATGAAAAATATAAAAACCTTCTCCAAGAAAAAACACGAAGATGTGCTGACTTTCATGAAGATCGGTCAAACGGTATGGAATTCATCAATTTCGAACATATCAACATCCATTTTTATATTTCAAAGGCTATAAGTGTAATTATTGCCTTAAAGGTGCATCTTAAAAAAAACAATATAATGTTAGCAAGACGAGGTTGCTTGATACACATTTTTTGTGGAGGAATGTATTCCCTTGTATTAAGTTAATATACGTGTTTTTTAAGCAACTTGCTTCAAATGTTTCATCTTCAAATGTCAAACGAATACATTTTTGCCAAAAGCTTGCATTTATTAATAGCTAGCAGCGGAATGATAACAAGTGTTGAGTGCAAAAACAATGCACTGGCGCCGAGCAAAGCGACACTCCATTTGCATACGCTTTCCCTGCCTCGCAGCAATCTGCTGTCTGGCATTGAGCGCGCTGAACGCCAATGGCGCGTTTCCGGTGGCTCCCTCGCTCCCCCGCCGATTTCACGGCGCATGCGACAACACGACCAGCAGGACGCGCTGCGTGTCGCGTCACGTGCAGACACGCACGCAGGTGCGTGCCAAGCCTCGTGTCCACCTCGCCCCGCACCCTTCACCCCCCCCCACCACCACCCCCACCCTCGCCACCGCGTCCCCGTTTTTTGCCACACGCCGAACGCGGGAATCGCCCGACTGCATCTCGCGGTCAGTTTCCTCACCCTTGCTTCCCAGTTAATTCCCTCTTTTTTCGTTAGTGGACAAGGCATAGCACGATTCCATTGCGCTGGTTTGGAAGGAGTAAACATTTTCGTTAAATTTCCATTCATAACTAACGCAAATTTTTGTTCTGGTATCAGCCCAGAGTAAAACTTCAAACACAGATGAACATGTCAGAAACTTAAAAATTGTTATCACAGTGAGGAAAGAAGATGCTCGTGATAGGTGATTTCATATTTTGTTTCCACAAACTTTTAAACGGTGGTTTTCAACGTTGGTAGTGCTCTAAAAGCACATGCAAATGTTTCTTGAAAACAAACAGAATAGGATAAATTATGATCGATAAACGTGGTTATAAGCAGACCACATGAAACGTAGAAATTAATCCTCATATTAAGGATAAAAACAGAACGGGATGGAGTCGGGCTGAGCCTTTTAGGAGAGGTAAGGAAAACGGCTTAGGAAAAGTTTACCGCGGGAAGCGGTTGGTATCCACCCCATCCAACGCTCTCTGGCAGCACCAGCTTCCTGCTCGATAGACGGTGTCCCCCACCGTCATCAACCATATTCTCCTTTCCTTACCCGTGATGACCCGTGGTGTATTGGTCGGACCTCCCAGCTTCCACCTCTGTGTACCAAGTTTCAATTCTCCGTCGACGCAAATGGAATTTGTGGTGGACAAAGAGGGTTCTCGGAAGTTTTGTGTGGGGTGCTCCCATTTCCCCTGTCTCTCATTATACCATTACTTCATCATTTAAATATCAGCATCTTTATCATCCGTCCATAAAAAGTCAGGTAAGATATGACAGGGTGTCGGAGGATAAAAATGAAGTGCCTTTCCTCTTTCACAGCTTTTGGAACCCAACATCCCAGAAGAACTGCCACCATTTCTTCACCGAATTACACTGCGCCCAAACCTACTTTCTATTATCACTTTTTCACTAAACCCGACATGCTCACCGTCGCCGCGTACTGTACATTTCAGGCCACGCCACCAACCCGGCTGCTTCCACCGCACTCACCCCTTCCTCTATCTCTTTTACTCCTCCACCCTCGCCTTCCTTCTTCCGGCGTTTTTCCTTCTTCATATGTCTTCTCCTATTGCCTACAATGTCACGAGCGTCCTGCTCTCGTTCACCTCCCCTGTTCTCTTTCACGTCCTTATTCATCCCTGCCAACTCTCCTACCCCGCTAGTCGAGGGTAGCCGGCGCGGGATCTCGCCATCCAGCGGGGAAAATCACCGCCACTGCCAGAGGGAAAACATGCACTACCCTTACAGGACGTATGATTTAGCATTTAACAAGCCCGGAATCACAAACAAACAAACAAACAACTCTCCCCGCCGATGTCGCCTCGTGGTACCTCTCCCAACTGTCGGTGTCGCCGCCCCCGCCGACGCTCACCACTCCTACCAGCTCCGCGTGCCCCGCCGCCCCCTTCCTCGCCCCCTCCCACGCGGCGGTGGAGGTCTTTGATGCGGCTGTGGCACGCAACGGCGCGACCCTCTCACTGCCCGTGCATCGTGCGTGCTTTGCTGTGACGCTTGGCGTATTGTCTGCGAGACCTCTGAGTACTCTATGAACGACTAGGATTACGTTCTCTAAACACGGGCTTCGTATCCCTTCGCAAATGTGAAGGTTGGACTCTGCAATCTCTACGGCGTAAAGTAGGTGATAATATGGGCAATCATGGCCCTATCGTCTTAACTCCATTAGGTTCCGGTGAATCTTGATTAAGGGGCGTGAATGCCTTGAATTGCCGGGATTCTGCAGAAGAGATTGTGCATCGGAATTTGAACCTTATTGGGGAATCTCAGTAGCAAAACGTCTAAGCATACATGCAGAATATATAATATTGTTATAGAGTTTAATACATGAAAACCATACTAAACTTTTGATGGTGTTAAATGAAACAGAAATATTCATTGGAAATGTTTATTGTCATGGCATCTTGGTACTCTAATAATTTAAATATATCAATATTTATATTCATCGAATTTCATTTAATTGTAGTCAACTATAGTGACTAATGAAAATTATAGGAATATTTTTGCGTACATTTAAGATTTAGAAATTTTTTCTTTGTAAACGATTTAAGAACACACTTCAAAGATAAAGGATTAGAGGAAAATCTGATCTAAAATCTTGAAAAATAATTGAACATTCAAGAAGACTATCATTTAGAAAACGAAGTTAAATATATTTGAAATATACATTAAAGGAGAAATTTAATTAAAGGAGAAAATAAAACCAAATTATTTGAATTTAAATACGAAACAATTTTTTTAACATTATAATAACTAAAAAATGACATTGATTTGAATGATTTATTGTATTTTAAGTCGACGTTAAAAAACATCTACGATTGCCTTCCGATCTGGTCAACTTCTTTTAGTCTGTACTTGCTTCTCTCGAAGTGTGTAGATCTTCCTTTCCGAAACAGACTCACATTGTGATTGCCCAAACGGTTTTGTCGGTCGGAAGTTTGGTCGATAGTCGTGTGTACTGGAACTCAGACAATGGTCTCTTGTTTTGTCAGAGGCATGCACGCGATTGAGTTTCAGTTGCGTACAATGCTTTCTATCAGGAGTGGAGAGGGAAATAACAGTGTCAGCACATGCCATAGATGTCAGGGCAGAACAAGAGGGTACAAATGGAAAGCATGCCAAACAAAGAGCTTGTGATGGACTAAAGTGAGGTCAGAGTGAGAGTGGGAATAAAGAAAGATCGGAGGAAAGAAAGGTGGATAAATAAACACCTAGAAACGACCAAATAAAGAAAGAAAGAAATATGTGTGAGAGGAAAAGAGAAAGACGCAAGGTTAAAAATAAACGTGGTGGAGAGAGATCGAATATATGAAGGTTGGGAAGGACTAGAAAAACAATATAGCAAAAATGGAGAAGAGACACAAATATATTTCAAAAGTTAAATTTCCTAAAAAATAATATATCAATCTAGGGTCTTATTGGTCCACTTTCATCTTAATGTTTGTCTGCTAGTTTAATGTGTAATTATTATTTGTTTAATTAAATTTAATTTCCAATTAAAAAAGGATGTCTATGTATGTTCTTTAAGGATGCATTTCGAATTCACCTTTCATCCTTTCACAATATCCGACCGTAATGAGATATAAAACAGAAGATTGCGAGATTTCTCAAGCTGCTTTCGAGATATTTTGCCTTTGAATAGTGTTCTGCTATGGAGCAGGCAAACGACGCCGCGTGGTGTCGTTTCTTGGGTGGATGACGTTCGAGGAAGTTCAACGAGGCAGCGCCCAGCTATTAGCGGGCTGAGATGGCGTTTCTGAAGCGCTCCAGCACGAACATAAATCGGAAGTTCCGGCGCGATTGATGGTGATTCATCCCGTGACTTGTTTACTTTCCCATCCACAATACTGGGTTATGAAATGGAGAATTAAATCGCTCAGTTGAAAAAATTCCTAGGCGGAGAATGTGGTTTCCTCATGATTATCATTTTACATTGGGATGAAATGACAATTTCATCGGAAAATTTAATTTTTAATGACACTGGGCTATTTATTGGTAAACGAACTAGAAGTCACAAGAAGAAAGGCGGAACCAAATGTTGATATTGGTAAAGAAATGATGGTTGAATTTGCTTCTGAGACAAAATGTGCGTCTGCTACAATCTGCGGCAAACTTAGACACTCAGTGTATTTTGTATTTAAAGTTGATTCAATAAATATACTCTAATTCATTTTTATATTAAATTTAAAGAATAACTTTATTTGAATTTCGGAGTTTGTTATATTATGTTTGAATACATATTTATTAAGTTATTTGACAAAAATATGTTTGTCTCGGGTTTTTATCTAAATGAAAGTTTTGAACTAAAAATCCACAGTTGTAAAATAATATTAATAGTTCTAATTTCTCTAACAAATTTAACGATTTACACATACTTTTCCCGGAATTTCCGTTTTAATTTTTTCCACTTCCTTTATCAACACTTCTTTCCAATGCCTTCATTACTAAGTACTTCTATATGAACATTTCTGAAGGATTTTCTCCCGTTTTGCAACATATTCGTCTCAGTAAAATGTTTTAATTTCAAATATATCTGCTTTTCAATTAACAACACACTTTACAAAAAAAGTAAGCTTTTTCTTTCCATTTTGGTTATCGTGTCGAATATGTCCGTAGATTTAAATACGTTTGGGTGTAAAATCCTCGAACTACACAAAGGATTACTGGGTAGTAAGGGATATGCTAAAGAAGAGACGAGCTTCCCTTTTCAACAATTGACAACAATCATTCCCATATGATCCCATCCCAAACATGATTACTATTGCTTATGGTGCCCTCTTTAGGAGACAGAGAAATATCTGGAAAACTACCTGTTATTTTGAAGAATGTTTTGTCTCGTAAACGATGTCTCTCCTGACCGTGAGCATTAATAGTTGCTCAATGCTCAAAGCGTCAGTCCAATTCAGTAGCGATTAGTTGGCAAACACGACTACTAACACCCCTACAATTGGGGAGGGAGGAAGGGAGACGTCATGAATATGACAAGGCCCAAACGCGACCACTGGTCTTCGGAGGAGAGCGCCGCCTCCGCCGACGGCCTTCTCCGGTCTGCGAAGGGCGGCGGCCGCCCTCTGGGCGACGGCGGCGGCGAAGGGCGCGGCGGGGGCCGTCGCGCGCCGCCGCCCCCGGAACAATCCGCGCCGCCACCCGCGCGCTTCCGGGCGCGCCCGCGCCGCCCTCGCCCCCGCCTCCATCGCCCGCATTGAATGCTAATGCTAATGCCCGAGACGCCGCCGGCTGCAGCCGCGTCGTCGTCGCCGGCGGCGGGGCGGGGCGCGTAGCGAGGCGCGCCCGCCCGCGACCGCCCCCGGCCCGGGCTCATTCGCCCGCCGCCGAGCCCCGAGCGCGCGCGTCGCTGCCGCCTCCGCCGCCACCGCCGCCGCCGCCGCCTCCATGAAGAGCTTGGCAGGTAGGCCTCGCCTGCGGGCCCCCACGAAGCGGGATGTCGCAGCAGCGTGTGGCGCGACTGATGGGGCTAATTGGGCGCCTTGTCGCGTGCGAGGGGGTGAGGGGCGGGCGCCGCCCTGGCGCTCGCGGGCTGCAGGGGAAGACGGACAGCTGCAGGGGCCGCGGAGACGCCCCGCCGGGCCGGAGATGCCTCCGAGCCAGCGGGCAGCAGACTTCGTCTGCGCTGTCGCGGTCGCTGTCGCCGACCCTCCAGTGCCCCGTTCGTCGCGTGCCCAATAAGCTTATATGGGTGAAAGTCATGTCGTGATTGGATTGTTATTGTCTCCTTTTCAAAATTTTTTCATACGGTCGTCATTTTAGACTGTGCATTAGACTCCCTCTATTTTGGTTAAATTAATCATAACGTTTCAAGATCAATCGTAGTTCTTTGTTTCCTCGATTCTTTTCACCACCTCCACTTCGATTCTTTTCACCGATTTCGAAACGTTCATTGAAAATATAAAACATACATCATTATTTCCGGGCAGTATTCTCAATTCACAGGATAATCTCATTTAGTTTGCTAAACTCCACTGTGCGGGGCACTCTGCTAATATATCATAAATGTCTTAGGTATATTACGATAAAGTTATCAGCTGTCTTTACGTAGTCCGTGTGTTGCTTATTTCACAATACTGTCATTGATGGATTAAACAATGGATTAGACAATTATTTCTATTTTCAGATTATTTGATGCGCTCTATCTTATATCTGAGTGTTTGTCGTGATACACTGTAGCTTAGAAAGAAATTATATGCATCCTCAATCAAAAAGTACATTTAATAGTTTACAATTTTTCTAGTTTCCTTGAATTAGTATACTATTCTATTATTGGAAGTCTGTAGTTAGACATCTTTGTTGTTGTTTTTTTTGACATTTTAATGTGAAGTGACTAGTACGAAGTCTTAAACGAAGGAGTAAATTGTTGAGAAATTATACTTTTCTTGTGCAGTAAGGTGCATCGGAATCGAACGGATTTTCTAATACATCAATCACAAAATTACATTCACTAATTATTTCCTTGATTTCCCACATAAGAAGTTAAATGTATCAACGAAAATTTATTAGTGTTTGTCTTCAACATTAAACCGTAAGCAAGTAAGCGGTAGTTAATTCTCAACTATCTTCATCACAAAATCTCGGAGCGTGGAACTTTTTATCAGTGAGAGTAAGCGATGATGTTTTTACCTATATGGATTTCAAATCACTGAATAGCGTCGACAATTCCATTTTCACCATAATAACCAATAAGACTAAGTTTCCTATTTTATATATTTAGTACATATTAATTAACCGCGGAATTTGTTATCTAGAATTTCACTACTTATATTGTATGAATGGATCTGGACTTGAATCTCATAGAAACCCGCATAATACAAAAATGAGCAGTAATATCCGCTAACAGAAAATTATTTGGGAAAGGGACATCAAAGGAAAACGTTTGAAGCATTAAAGTTGCATAAGGGCAAACAAAAGTGTGTCCTTCAAACACGTTTATAAATTCTGCGTGTTCACAATAAATGACATATGGCTATTAGAAGATCTTGTGTTGCACTAATCCCTTTAAAATTATCTCATCACATTTGTGTTTTAAGTAAAAAAAAGTGACTGTTTTGGTAAAAGTAAATTAAAACATTTAATGTTAAAATTTGAAATAAAATAATTTTATACCTTTTTTCACATATTTTATAGCTTTACCTTTTACAACTTCACAGTTGCAAAAAACTTTACTTTCGGCATAGTACATGAACTCCATGCATACGTTGATATTAAATAATGTTGGTTCAGAAATAAATATATCATTGAATAAGTAACACGGATACATTATTTATTGTTTTAATTCTACATAAGAATCACTCTCGCTTTGAAAGGATCAAATAAGATTCCGAACCGCCGGATGCGCTCTTCATATTACCTTTAATAAGCCATCGTCAAGACGAAACGCAATTCCATTTTCTCGTAGAGCCAACAGCGTTCTGAAGATACTTAGCGTAGCCAGATTAAGACATTCCTAGCATTATATACTAATTGCCTGTCCATACATGTGCTAACACTTGTAAAATAAACGTCGAGTTGCCGACTACCCGAGTCGAAAGCAAACTTCCGAAATTGGCGGTGGCGCTTTCCAACGACGCGGCTCTCCCATAGCGAGCTGTTGCGTCGATCTGAACGGAATACGCTAAAGCGGAATGCAGCGCCAGAGAACCTGTTTCTTCCGTGCTCCTGACCTCATGTCTATTTACGACGGTTCCTGATGTCCGCGCTCACTCGCCTTTCCCTGCGCACCGATAGGAATAAAATATTCAGGTGAGGCAACGCTCGTTGAGCATAGCGCGGCACTCTGGAAGAAGAATTTCTTGTTGACTTTGGAGAGTTCTCTTAATTTGTCTCGAAAATTTATTTGTACCAGTTTCCGTTAGGCTACTTTCAGAAAGAGATTTTAAAACCAGTTTTGGATTTGTATGCATTTTCCAAAAGTATTTAAATGACATTAAATGGGGCAAAATCAGTGATGTTTTCTTCAATAATAAATCGTATATATTATATATATATATATATATATATATATATATATATATATATTTCAATGTTGAGTTATTAAATTATTCTTGAGTAAGTTGGAAATTTTTCCTACTGTGGTATTTTTGCAAAACGCCTGTTACTCTAAAAATTGATTTGAGTATTAGTGAACTCAAAATTCTGACAATTGTAAACCCGTTTTTAAACGGAGATACACTATTTTTTGACACTAGTATCTAAATTTCAATCAAAGTAAATATTTTATGAATGTCTTGTGCCGTTTTGTGCAACTCTTAATTTATTTTTGTGGTCACAATGTGATTTTAATAGACACGGTGTGGCAGAAAAATCGTCGCACAATTGCTAGGCAAATGGTTTTCATACATATATAGGGCAATATTTCAAATAATATTAACCAAATACGAAGTATTGTAGATGTATAAACAACCGTATTGTTTTGTACCCCTACTAACAAGCTGCCAGTAACAAACGCCTGAGCAGCCTAAAAGCCATGCGTGACTAAACGAGTTAGGCTGCCCCATGAAGCTTTATTGCAGCCGGACCTCTCTATTTCCCCAGCAAACGCCACTTTGAAGAGCGTTAACTTGAAATTGAATAATTGAAAGAACCGTCGTAAAGCCACGTGGTCGATGTTGCAGGTCGAATTGACGAGCAAAGGAATAAATTAGTTGAAGTCACGCACGGACAACCCTGGGTTCAGTGTCTACTGCAACTGGACATTGAAAGGAGAAGTGAGAATAATCATTGGCCGCTGATAGAACCGTGGTTTTTCTTAGCTGAGTGGAGTTGGATTGAACAGGATGGAGTTGGATTTCCTAGCTCAGTGGAGTGATGAATTTACATAATGACTATTAATCAGATTTAGGGCGCAGTGAAATGTTACGTAGGTGAAATAAACTTAATCGAGTAGTTATCTATACTAAAATGGTTAATAGTTTTGTATATAAAAATGGATGTGGTTAAATACCAGTCAGAGGAAGAAAAGATCAAAGAACAATATTTAGATTAGATTTCCCCTAAACTTAAAGGTTACAAAGGTTATTCTCAAGTAATTTCTTATGTGAAATATGAGAACAGTTTTTCCTTCACTTTTTCTTTTCCTTAGTGTTTCATTGTGTCGGAGTAGTTTGACAATTTCTTCTTCGCTACTGCAGAACTTCAAACTGATATTCACTTGATTGGGTATATCATCACATTCAGATGTAGACTTGGTTAAATACTATTAAAAAATTAAGTAGAATGTTTTTTTAATCTTAGACAGGAGTTTTGTGAGAGACAGCTTTGTTTGTGGGTGTTCATCTCAGCATTCATATTAGCTAGTGGAAAGTTAAAGAAAAATATTTTAATGAAGAAATTCGAAATTGGTTAAAAAAATGAAGAAACTTTTGAAGTTAAGTGCAGACTAGGCAGACATTCCGCTGTTCGTAAATGATGTTTTAGAAATAAAAAGCTTTAAACTGGAAATCAACTTCGAACATTTCTGACAAACTCTACGAAGTGGGTTATCCTCCAAAAACGCAGTAAAACGTCCAGAAAGTTTTGTTGTGATGATTACGGTATTCAAAACGTAACTTATGTTTCCTCAGGCACACGAAAACCCGGTTGTAATGGCCAAAAAATACATCGTTTCTGAGTTAAGCACGAGGGTTGATTCATTTGTGATTCCGAACGCGTTATCAGCCAAGGTCATTGGTCCCGTAAGTGTAGTGCATGCTTTTATTGGGGGATGTGGTTGTCTTCCTTCTCTGGATGGTGAAATCCGGCGCCGACCTACCGTCAGCTTGTGGAGTTTTTCTCCAACAAGGTGTCTCACACCAGCTGGCCACTGCCCCACCCGATACACACTCTAAACTCTCGACTGTTCTCCCGGCATGTGTAGTAGTGTAGTGCACATGAGTGTATGTGTGTGTGTAAGTAAGTAAGTGAGTAAGTAAGGGGGAGGATAGGACAAGGAAGAGAAAGACAAGATCTTAGGTGATCCGTGACCCGTTTAGGTAGGTTACAGCTCCGGCAGTCACCTGGTCTTGATCGCAGAAACCACGCGAAATTACCGATCAGAGCAGCCGGTCGCTAGAATTCTCCTCCACAGAGCGACTTGTTTCCACCTAGCTATGTGCCCAGAGTCGAAAATCTTGCCACCATCGGAGCTCGAATATTAGGACCTCCAGGTAAGAGGCACTCCAGTCAGTGCCGGAGATAGACAACTTTGGGCCCAGGGTAATGCTGAAACCTGGCACCTCTCTCCCCGAAAAATAGTAATGTGAGAATTGTTTCAAGAAACTATGTGCTGAGAACTTATTTCAGCAAATAAAAAAAATTACGTTTCAGCTAGAAAAAGTATTTGGAAAGATATTTTCTAAATAATAGTTTTGAATAAAAGAATTTAGTAATCCAATAATACAATTTTCACGGCTTAAAACGCTAAAAATCTGTTTACTTAGTGTTTAAAGAAATCACTCGTTAAATACACGAAATAATAGATATGAATTTCAGTAGAACCTGTTTTAATAAAAAAAAAAAAAATATCAGACTACTGTATTTCGATTTAGAAAATTACGAAAACGATATTTTTATTTTAATTTTAGTTTTTCCATCAGTCTCATCATCGGGCTCCATGATTTGCGATACCCTGGGCGATCATCCGGACTGCCTATGTCTAGCGCCGGTTCTAACTATACTGACATCAGTTGATTGAGATTCCTGAGTTAGTACGCACGATAGTAATGTGTGCTGCCGCGAACTGTGAGTTGCAGGCTGCATGTGCTCCTTCTTACCCACATCCCATCATCTGCTACCTTCTGTTTCTCTTCGTCTTAAAACTGTTTGATTCCGGACTGAGGGTAATTCTTCCTCCAGCAGTAAAGCACTTATGTTTCGAATAGATAGTTTCTTATTAATGGGTAAGACTCGACACTTTTCCTTATCCCATTCCTTTGCTTCCACCATTTTCCTTCGACAGAGGGGATCTGAGGCGGATGTGTGTCCAAGGCTTCTGCCGATAGCCGCCAATGCTTTCGGAGAGACGCCGTACTTGCTCGAGAGGGTGGCGGGTGGCAACGCTTGTCAAAGCGGCCCGCCCTCGTATGCGTCTTGGAGCTCCGCTTCCGGCAGCCGGCCTCTTTTGTTTTCGCACACTGACGAGCGTTCCGCTTTTGCCTAGATTGTGGCTTGTCAATGAATCTCATTCTGTTACGTAGACTTTGTTTTTTATACATAAGTGTAACAAATTTGCATGCATCTAGGAAGAATTAGGGTCTGAAAAAATCTGAAAATGAAAACAAGTTTGTGAGAAAACCCTTTAGTCAAGCGAGGAAATTAAATAGAGTATTGTATGTTGCTTAGGAGGGAGGATGAGAGGAACTAGTTATTATGGACGTCATATGTTGCTTACACAAATGAACAAGCAGAGTCTAGTCTAACAGACTTATTGAAAATTGAAAACGTATAACGTGTATGAGAGAATAAACTTTTCTTTTCTGCTTTATCACACTCTCTAATGTTGCTGTTGAAAGACGATAAAGTTAACCTCGCCAATACATGTTAGAAATAAAATTCAAAGAAAGAAACCAGCCTTAGAATTAAAACAAACGGTCTAATAATAATAATATAATAATAATAATAATAATAATAATAATAATAATAATAATAATAATAATAACTACCAGTGAGAAATAAAACGATTGAGCTCCGCTTGGATGTGTAAAAATTAAAATCTTAGGCGAGGTATGAAAATTAACGCGGAATTACCGTAAATGACAACAAATTCAGCTGTGAAACATACTATTTTCATTACGACTACGATATTACATTTCAATAATTCATAGCCCCTGATTAATATTTGTTTTCATTTATTATTAGGCTACGTAGGTATTGTGCGGTAGGTATTTGAAGGGGAGTTAATCTGGGCTAGATGGTCTCTGGAGGCTGAAACACACGGTTACGAATTTTAGAAACGTGTGCTCGAAGAAGAGGGTGGAAGGAATATTAGACATCCTTTTGAGTAAGAATATCCGAAGACAACGAATCTGATTGAATTGTACCCACGACGTCTCACAAGTATGTTCCCTTCTGGGGCGGAAACACAGGATTCTGGTGATTGATTGATTGATTGATTGTTGATCCTGCCGCCATCCGGAATCGAACCTAGAACCTCCCGGTTAGAGAGACTGCAGTGACATCTGAGCCATCTCTCCCTTTTTTCTGGTGATTAATACAAGCATTGAATACGCGATGAGAGACGAGGAAGGAATATCGAGGAACGCTTTCGACTCCGAGGGCAGCGTTCTAATAGAGCGGTCGCAACAGGGCGCGTCGCAGGCACTGGACTACCTTCCCGGGAGGAGCGCCTGTGTTCGTGCGCGAGTCGTGTGGCGCGGCGGGGCCGCCGGCAATTACAACGGACCCGGGCGCGGGGCGGGGGCGGGGGGGGGGCGGCGCGGCGCGCGTGGCCCTAATGGGTGCGCCTCCGCCGTCGTGGGAGCGGCGCAGCGCCGCGCCGGCCACCGGAAGAAAGGCCAGCGATGCAGGGTGAACGCACGCGAGCGCTCGCAAGGGCCTGCGCCTCTCGCCCGGCCCACGACGCTCGCCCTAAAGCACGTTCTACTCGCTTGTATTTGCTGGAATACGTACAAATATGGAATACCGTTTTGTTTTCTGTTTCTTGTAACTACGTAAAGAAAGAAGTGGCTGCCGGCCTGGATAGCCGAGGTCTCTATGGCTGGAGGGCAGTGGCTGCTTCGGTTTGAAGGGTTGCGGATTCGAATCCCGCCTCGGGCGTGGATGTTTGTGTGTGTTCGTGTCGTCCTTACGTGTTATTCCTACATCCCCCCTAAGTTAAAACAATCACAATGGTCGCTATATGACCAAGATGTTAAAAAGCGACAATAAAAGATTGTCAAATGTTGCACTGTGAGAAGGTGAACACTAATCACTGATGAGACGCCAACTGCATAATTCAACTTGAAGTGCTTATCAAACTTTCTTTTTGACGAAAGTTCATTATATCCGTTTAGAAAGTATGGTGTAAATATGGAATAATATGCAATAAATGCTAAATGTTCTGTTGTTTGGAATCTGAGAACAATGGAATAAATGTCATAAAACTCTACAACATAGGTTATCATTAGAAATAATCACAAATGTAATGCACTTTGTCATAATCTGCGCAACCTGCACATGACCGCAGCTCGCACATTTCACACATAATCCATTGTTACCCTAGTGTTTGATGAAAACTTTTATAGAGCAGAACAGTCGCTCTGCGTCTTATTTGCTCTCACTCTTTTCCGGAATACCGATGTATTCCATATTTGTAACACTCCATCTGACACCCGGAACCTCAAAATAGGCAGAGTGCATGTGGAAATCAGATAATAAATACATAGTTGTTAACTCAAAACTAAGCTCCAAACTAAAATATATTCCACATTCATAAAGATAGTAATTTTTATGTTCCAATATTTGTGCTTAACGCAAAAGTTTTATACATCTCACAAAATGTAAAATTTCTATCGCTTGTAAATCACGGCCTTCTGCAACAACAAAGTTGGATTGACGAAATGCATAACGGTGCACCGTTTTGCGGGCTTTCTGCCAAATCTCAGTACTTACGAAGCCATATTATGCGGTATTCCACTTTTTGCCTCTATTCCACGTTAATACCTCTTCCTGTACATTTTATATCTTATAACAGGTTAATAATGATAAGCTTTATTGCATGAGTTCATGTTTTGAAAACGAGTGGCGTTTGGAGCAAGTTTTCAAATTTGTACGAATGTAATAAAGCAACGTTAAGAACGAGTTGCAATCGCTATTTTTTAAATAACGGCGTTATAAATTTGTATTAAAATCGAAGTTAATTTTTGGAAAAACTTTATTGTGACGTCACGAGTATTTGACGTGTGCGAAATAACGGTGGTCGACTGTTCGCTTTTCTGCTCCCGATTCTCTCGGTGCGATTGCTAATGTGATGGTTCAGTTATTTGTGCAGTAAACGGCAAATACGTTGTAATCTATGCCATAAGATATCCTTTTACGAACGATTTCTTGTAACAAACAAGGTAGATTATAATGCTGGAAAAATTATCAAATGTTTCATAAAACTAAGTTTTATAAAATTTAGCTTACACACGGTAAAATTCAGAGTTTTATAAAAATATATATAAAATAGAGCATGTCTTATTTCTATCCATAAGATAGAGATAGGTTGAGATGTGAAAAAATATTAAGGAAAAGCAAGAGGAAGTTACAAAGGTAGGAGGCGTATGAGATAATTCGTTACTCTTAGATATAACAGCATAAAAAAATATATGAGGGGGAGGAAGAGACATGAGTGCATGCATAGTAGGGAGTTGGAAGTCAGCAAGAGAATCTACACAAACTGAGACATATCTGGATATAATAACAGCTTTATCTCTCCTGTGCCTGACAAAATTTAAATAGATATGGTTTAGCTCTATGTTGTCCTTGTTTTTAAGGTATCTTTCAATTGATGTTCAGCTCTAGTTGCTGCAGACGTCTAGTCAAATTTAATTTAAAAGAAACACAATTTTTTAAAAAAAAGTGTCCGGTTCAGTTTGAATATGGACACCCCACTGTCCAAGTGGATACCAATTCAGGTTACGCTTAAAAATAAACTGCTAATTTATAAAACAATAATGGTTCCAATACGGTTTTCAAAATCCATTTCGTTAGAAATAACAGAAAATCATATATTTTGATACAACACTTCCTACCAAAAATGTTAAGAATAACCTGGGTCTAGATTTATATCAAACATGCCGGTACATCGAGGCCTGAGTGGACCAACGGTTTTAAAAAATTGCCCGTTACGGGAAATCGAAAACCTAAAAAATATTGTCGTTATTATTTTTCTAGATGAGTGGAATGAAAGGTTTTCAAATTCTGGAACAATATTATAACTTTCATTGAACACTGAGTTGTATGTTTCTGAAATCGGAATTGACATGTTTCATATTTACCAAAATCTGTTTATGAATATAGTTTATTGGTGTTGTAGTGACATATACGAGTAGCTGGAAATCCTGCCATCCACCTTTAACTCTAGCGGGGTCAACGGTTTAGGTTGTTTTTTTCTTCTTCTTGTTACTTCTCATAGACGGTGTTAACACAAACCAGTATGTTGCGTTGTGCAACCCAGTTGTATTCTTTACTTCAACTGTCAGAAATACATTTTGCTCTGTGTCATTCACGTAAGTACAGTTGTTGGCAAGTTAGCCCTTTGTAATGTTGCTTGGGGAATCTACATACCCCGCGCGAGCATCTGTGTATCTTGTCAATGTTTTGACAGTCCAGGCACACGGCATCCCTGTTGCATTCGACCTACGAATGAATCACAAATAATCATGATAACTATTGCTATCATCGAAATTATATTGTTTTTTACTCCCATTGTATAATGCTGTCATTTGATGGCTGCAACAGTTGCATAATGATACTCATTCCCATACAGATTTCGTTATGATACAGGTTCTTAACCAATCACAGAGAAGTTTACAAACCAAGTATTGGCACTTAATTAATCATTAAGAATCTTTCTACTAATGTTTCGTTCAATTGTGCACGTTAAAATTGCATTTGATATTTTATATTATACGTGTCAGTTTTAATTTCTATTATTATTAATAACTTTTTGGATAAAAATTAGATCGTAATTTCACTTTGATCCTATTTGATAGCGCAGTACTCCTTGGCGGGCGGACTGCTAACCACAGTCACCTGCGGCAGCATGCGAGGGTAGGGTTAGGGAGCTGTCCGCTGTGACCTTGCCTGAAACCTGCATGTCAACTGCCACGAAACGATTCAATGTAAAAAGTATAACTTATAAAATTCGTAGAAAAAGTACCTATGAAACTCGATGTAATGGGTATTAACACACACGTGTGAAGTTCACGATACTCGCTCGAATCGTAATATCACACTCGTGTATTAATACCCATCATTACAGCATCGTTTCGTAATGTATTATTATCCAGAGCTTTTGGAGAACGCCACTGGAGCAGGCAATGAGGGCCGCCCTGCAGCTCATTCCGACGTCTGCAGCTCAGAGTGTCGAAATGTTTTCTTTTAAGTCTCTAGAACTGTAACTGGGCAGGAAGAACGTCTAAGCCAGGCATTCTCCGACAGCTACGTAGTACATTGGCTCATGACGTGTGGGAAATGCAAGCTACTGTTTTGCGTTCCTGCACGTTAAGTTCTTCCGCTCTCACAATTAACAAGTAAATTTAATTCTTACTCTCGTTTCTCACGATGGTTTCTTTCAAATGTTCGCGTCATTCAAACAGAGAAGCTAAAAGAGGAACACTTGTGCATATTGTGGCTTGAATAATTGTTAGGTGAAAGAGGTACCACGGTACTTTTATTTGCTTCTAAAACATGAATTTGTGTATGGGAGATTGTGAACTCTTGAAGTGTAAGCATTCTGGTTCATTATTCGACTTAAATTGCATGCAATGCAATTGGACACGTTAGTAAAACGCAGCGTAAAGGAAAACTTGGAAGTTCTGAAGCTATTTTAAAAACTACTTTGTAGAAGACTGGAAACTTTTGAATTGTTTTTTTTTTTGGAAAATTATTCTTTGGAAACTTGTGTCACAAATAACTGTCGAAAACGTAGAATTATTTATCTTGACGTTTTGAAAGTTGACGTCTATTACTCTTGTAATGTACTTTAAGCTTGTAATAGATGTAAGGCTCTTTGATGCTACAGGAAGAATGGAATAAAATTCTAACGTTCTCAAAGTTTTGGCAAATAACACACACTACAAAGAACTGCTATTGTTAACATTTTGTCTTAGAAGATAATTCGTTATTAAATCCTGACCATGAATAAAGAAAACGCTTTTCTTATTTCTGTAAGTAGTAGAAAAAGTGGAAATGGTTTGAAGTTCGCTTGCAATTCGTGTCCACAACAAATGCTACTAAATGGAATATTAAAATATACTCAGTAGTGTGTTATGTAGTGTTATTCATGTAATTTCAGCTTAGATTTAGGATTAATATTTTACATTGTTTTGGACCTTAAGACGTATAAAATATTGAAGTGTTTTGTAATTACAATATTTGGATTTCTTTCTCCGTTATATTTCTTTGATGATGGTATTTCACTTTGCAAAGCACCATAATAACCGTTTATTAATCTCTTCACATTACTGTAGTTTTCCATCTGTTTCTGTGCGTTGATATTTTAATTTTCAACGATGCGAGAAAATATATACAGTAAACAGAAATGCGCACCGAGGCGCAGGCGTAAATGAAGGCGTGAGCGTGCTATGCGAGGAATCTGGCCTCCGCAGATCCGACGCATCGGCGTCGCGTCTGAGCGTTGAGGCGTCGCCATGGCGGGCGGCGCAGGGGCGGAGGGGGGCGCGGCGGGGGGGGATGGGGGGGGGGGGTGAGGCGGGCGAGCGAGGCGGGGAAGAGGCGGAGAAAGGATGGGGAAGGGGAAGTGGAGGTCCAGCTAGGGGGGGGGGAGAGCGGGGGGGGGGGGGGGGGAAGGGGGGGAGGGGGGATGGGCCGCGGTGTGGGTGCGGGTCATTCGAGATCGGAAACGGAGGAGATGCAGTGGGATGACGAAGTCGGGTGGGTCTATCTAGATCTACTAAAATATTCACTATCTAGAGAAGATAGTGATGTCACGCGGGGTGGGTACGGGTTTAGATCGGCGACGGAGGAGATAGCAGAGGTGATGCTACGGGGGAGGTGGGAGGGCCGATCAAGGGGATGAGGGCGGTGTCGGCCGCGGTGTGGGGGCGGGGTTGGTTCGGAATCGGGGACGGAGGAAATGGCGGTGGTGGTGGCGGCGCGGTCTAGGGATGATGGTGATGTCGGACGGAGTGGAGGCGGTGTAGATCGGATGAGGGCGATGCCGGAGCGGGGGGGGGGGTGGTTCGGAATCGGGACGGGGAGATGGCGATGGTGGTGGCGACGGCGGGGAGGGGGCGGTCTAGGGGATGAGGGTGATGTCGGTCGCGATGTGGGGGCGAAGGCAGTTGGGGATTGAGAAGACGGCGGGGCGAAGGCGGGGGCGGCCACCGCACAATGGCCGTCAATGACGCTCGTGGGGGAGCCGCAGCGTGGAGCGCCGCAGAGAAGCCCTGTCATGGTCGCCCGCCGCCCGCCGAGGCGCGCCATCCATCACGGCGTCAGCGTCTTCGGCAACGCACCCTTCCACCTCCCTTCCTCCTGCTTTCTCTTTGGAGCGTCTTTTGTGTATACGCTCGACTCGCCTTTCGTCTCCTCCTCCCTCGCAATCGCTCTTTCGCCTCCCCTGCATTCTGCATCGCATTTTCTTTATTACTTTCTGGAATCACAGGATCGCTCGGAGGATTAATCTTACCACCCACTATTCTGCTGCCGATTTCTCTAGAGACTTTATGTATGCGATTCACCGTTTCTTTTCCCGCTGTTCATTTTATGCTTCTTCTTTAACGGCGCAACCATGTTTTTTCGTTACTTCGGCAGGCGATCCGCGTGTTGTTTACGAGGATGATGGTGGTGATTTTATGCAATCGTTCTTTATGGGATCCTTCATGTAATATAATTTTGGTGAATGTATCAGGAGCGAAGATCAGTTCTTGTTCCACGCAATATCAATCATTCTTTTGATATCTCGCGACTTATCAGCCTATTTCCTTCGGCCTTCACTTTCCTCTCTGGCATTTCTTACAATATGCTTGTGAATGCTCTCTGAACCCGCAGCCTTCTCCTCCTTTCTAACTTCTTTTCTCCTCTCCCCTTGTATTTTTTATATATGCTGTAATTATTTTCTCTAATCTAATTAATTAATTTCTAACATAATTATTGATATTCACTTTTGAACTTATGTTTGTACAAACTAATTGTGTTATTCACTTCTAAATTCTAATCTAATTATTGATATTCCTTCTGAAATTATCCTAACTCGCATTCTTCTCCTGTCTTCATCTTATTTCTTCTCTGACTCAGGCTTTTTCGCCTCCATTCCTCAATTATTTTTCATTCGTCAACAGTGATCAAGAGGATGTGCTGAGAGCCTCGTTTATTATTCGAGAATTTGGCTAGAAGGACTCCATGACGGACACAATTTTTCTTCAGTTGTTGAGAACTGTGATTAATGAGTTGTATCTTATACCTCTTCTAGAGAAATTGGAAGATATTGCTCTTCTAACAATAACTATTGAATGGGATTCAGATTTTTAAAAATTATGTATTGTATGGCCTGACTAACGTTTTGAATTCTTGAGTTACTCCCCGAAATGTATTTCAGTATTTTCATAATGCATCATAAAACTTGTCATATATCTTACTGATGCATCCAAGACCTCGCTTGTCCAGTATTTTTAAAAAAGAAATAGAGTGCATTTTGTTTCTAATAGGTTTTGAAAATTGATAGACATCACATTTCATATGTCATTCCCTTTCATGATGGAATTGGATTTGACGACTGTGATTAATTACGTAGGTATTATGTTTAGCCAAACAAATATAATTTTGTCAAAAGAGCTGAATTCGCCGAATAATGCAGACTAATTAAAAATTCTGTTAATTGCAAAGAGCGTTATTTAGCAAAAAACTGGGTGGATTGTAAAATCATTTACCTTTTCTAATTAGTCTGATGGCTTTGTAAGCTTAGGCTCGCTTCGCAATTGGGGGAATATGCGCTCATTGCATCAAGGCTTCAAGCATCCTGGTTTCATCTATGTAAAGAACTCAAGGTGGTGACGGATTATTGATATGCATGTTCATTGCTCATAATAGTATTTTTTCCTTTATTATCTTATAGAATCAGCTCAAGTCTGGTTTAGTTACGTTGTGATTCAATGATTTGCTAAGACAATTCGTTTAATTAAAACAGCTAATAACACCTTAATACAATGGCTAACATATTTAGATTAAAATTGCTTTCATTCACGATTTTCTATTCTGGTTTCTATTTATGTTATTAACTTAAGATTATTAATCATTCTCAAAATTGTCATTGATCATAACACTGCCCTCTTTGATTCTTTCAATATTGTTGCATCTCAGATAAAATAAAAATTCAGGCTCGATGAAAATTCAAGGACTGCTATCCGTGCCGAAGAAGATATGGATTTGCTGTGTTTGCAAACTAGCTTTGAGGGATTAACCTCATCCTTGTTACCAAAACCGAGCAAACAGAGCAGGCAAGAGTCTCAACTCTTTGCAACTAACCACAGATGCACATTCTGCAAATAGCTTAATGGGATGCAGGCTCGTTATAATGCATCTGAAAAATCTGAGACTTATTCATAAAAACTAGATGATTTTCTAATTCGCCTCTCTATAATGTGACCGCTCTACCTTTTCACTATTCTCTAAAAAGTCTACAGCGGGTCACTCACGTAACCTAGTAGTTTTACTTGACCTGTGACTTGTTATGACAATGTCACACCAAAAATTAGGAATGGTTTTATATGTCCTAACTACCCTATAGGAGTGGGTTCGTCTTTTATTCTGCTTTTGTAATAAAAGAAACAGGCAAGTTAATCTTTTAACTATGAACAGAGTTCTAGATATATTCTGTTAAATATTGGAATACAATTTTATCTAGCATTTACACATGGCATTGAAAAATTCTATCACTTGCTCTATCCTTAGCAATTACGTGATTACCTAACAACTGCTGTTGTGTGTTAACGCTTGCATAAACCCTTTACATAAAATTATATTACCCATCACTTCACAAACAAACACAATAAAAATACCTGTACACAAGACAATACTACATAGAAACAAAAAATACTGAAAAAGAATCACATACCATAATACCCTTTACATACACCTTCAAAGAAATTGTCACTTGAATAGTGAATGAAATATATACAAGACGTTGTTTCACTTTCACGTAGATTATTACTTTACAAAATTTAGCCAGCAAAGAAAGAAAATGTTATGCAATGAACGTACAATTAATAATAACTCTTTACTAATTATTAGTTTTGAACAATTTGAAAACGATTAAACAATAAATTGAATACACACACAAAAGAATAATATTATCGATAATAGAAAAATGAAATAAATAGGTTTTTACAATTCTTTACAGGAATTAGCTATCTGGCTTCCTTTTACGACTGCAATATTGTAAAAGATTACGTTTAAATGATTTTAATATAATTACTCGACTATACGAATTTATCTCTGTGAATAATTCTCGCTTCTTTAAACAGTTTTTTTGAGAATTTCTATTGAAGTTTTCTAACTCGCAACTCGTCGTTTCGAAGAAATATTTCCACAGCTTGGAGCGGCGACGGCGATCTAGATCCTTTCACGGTCCTGGCAACCCCTTTGCTTCGGCGAACACGTGCTCTGGTGAATCACTACCACGGTCCCTCGAATTTTGTACAATATGACTGCAATATCTCCGTGAATGAATTTCTTATGAGGTAAGCCAAGACGAAAGACAAAAATAAAAGCTTTTTCAAGTTTCGTATCGTCGAAATACGGCGAATTCTCCTCTCCGTCCAGCACGAACAATTCCAGTGTGTCCATATCGGCGGTCGGCAGCACAAGAGAAAGCTTTTCGTCGTGGTGCTTTGCGCTAGTGCTGATATTTTCAAGGGTTATTTTTGAATGGTTGTCGCTCCATTCTACGCGAGTGCGTTGAAAAATCGGCGCGATCTCTTGCAATTTGGTAACACTATAATTGCATCTTGTCGTGTATTGACGTTCTCCGGTGCTTCTCAAAAATCAATGGAACCGACATATGGGCGGTTACAATAAAGCAAAGACGTTGAATGCAATTGATTGGATTTTCCAATTAGCCTACGACAAAAATACGGATATTTCAACTTTACATACGAATCGAATCGGCAAATGTTTTTCAACGAGCTCTTTTTGGTTTTTGTTTCTTCCTACCACCACACTCCATCCTTTCGAAATTCGTGTTTGCACTTCTTTGCCCTTTCGTTCCTTGCCACAGAACTTATTTCACCAATTCATTCAGATTCATTCATTTCTCTTTCAAAGTCAATTTAAAGTTTTCTAAAGTTCCATGCATTAACTAAAATTCCGAAAGAATATCTTATTGAGATTTGTGGAATTTCATATAAAACTTTGCTTCTCTCTGTAGTTGAGAAATGGTATAATAAATTGATTTTGGAGTCAAAACTAACTTCAGAATAATGGTGCATACCATGCAACATGTAAAACCATTGGTCTCTCTTTTTGTGTAATGTATTCAATTTGAATATGAAAAATTAATCGTTTTTCTCCTGGTGAGTATTAAGAAATCCTCGTCTTCGTCGTCTCTGTCTGTCTCGCTTGTCGTCTCCTCTCTCGTCCTCGTCCGTCGCTCGCTCTCCTCTCTCTGCCTCTTCGTCTCCGCGCTCGTCCTCGTCTCGTCCGTCGCCCCTCTCTTCGTTGTCTCGTCCGTCGTCTCTGTCCGTCTTCTCCTCTTCCGTCGTCTCTGTCGTCGTCCGTCGTCGTCGTCCGTTTCCGTGTCCGTTGTCTCTGCCGTCTCTCTCCTCCTCTCGTCTCCGCTCCTCGTCCTCTGTCGCTGTCCGTCTCCGTCCGTCTTCCGTTCCGTCCTCTGCCGCTGTCCGCGCTCTGCCGTCGTCGCCTGTCGCTGCCCGCGTCTCTCTCCGTCTGCGTTGCTCGCTACGTGCCGTGTTGCAAATTGAAATTCCGTCTGTCCGCTATCAGATTTGATTTTTTCGTGTTTCCGGGCGCGTCAACTGCTTTGGTCATTAGTTCCGTAAGGGTAGTGCGTGTTTTATCAGTGGATGGCGGTGGTCTTCCCCCGCTGGAACAGGAGATCCGGAACCGACCCACCGCCGGTTAGCGGGTTTTCGCCCTAACCAGGACGCACCAACGGGGCACCACCCCAGCCGGGACAAGCTCTAAGCTCCCGACCGGTCTCCCGGACTATGTGGTAGTGTAGTGCATGTTAGTGCAAGTGTGTGTGTAAGGGGTGAGAATAGGACAAGGAAGATCGCGCTCGGGCCGTGGCCCGTTTGTTGGGGCACTGCTCCGGCATACGCCTAGTGTTGATCGGAGAAACCACGGTAAACTACCGATCAGAGCAGCCGGCCTCTAGAATTCTCCTCCAGACAGTGACTGGACCAGACATTCGTCGCATCAGTTGATGCACTGAGCTACCGCTTCCGGTTGGTAAATCCGTCCGTCCGTGTCCGTCCGTCCGTGTCCGTCCGTCCGTGTCCGTCCGTCCGTGTCCGTCGTGTCCGTCCGTCCGTCGTCCGTCCTGTCCGTGTCGTCCGTCCGTGTCCGTCCGTCCGTCGTGTCCGTCCGCCCGTGTCCGTCCGTCCGTGTCCGTCCGTCCGTCCGTCCGTCCGTCCGTCCGTGTCCGTCCGTCGCCGTGTCCGTGTCCGTGTCCGTCCGTCCGTGTCCGTCCGTCCGTCCGTCCGTCCGTCCGTGTCCGTCCGTCCGTGTCCGTCCGTCCGTGTCCGTCCGTCCGTGTCCGTCCGTCCGTGTCCGTCCGTCCGTGTCCGTCCGCCGTGTCCGTCCGTCCGTCCGTCCGTGTCCGTGTCCGTCCGTCCGTCCGTTCGTCCGACCTATGAAGTGAATGTTTTGAGTTGTAAATCGATAATTGCATGGACGCTTATTATTTTAGTGATCACTAATCTAAAGGCTAAAATTTAAGAAGACAAAGAGGATGTTGCTTGAATGTGACACCTCCAGAGACTCTTGTAGTATGTTAGGAATGTATATTTCAAGAGGTTTAATTAAAACTAGAGTAATTAGAGCGCCGCGCGACAGCTACCCCTTGACTGCACACGTACGAGTGGCGCATCGGCGCCGACGCCTCCCTCCCTCTCCCCTTCGACGCTTCTGCGCCACCGGGTCATTAGCGGCGCCTTTCTCTCGCGCGAAGGCCTCGGAGGCAGCGCGGCGCCGGGTACCGGCCCGGGTGCGCGCGCGGCCCTTGCACTCGCCTTGCCCCCGCCCCCCCCGCGATGCACGCTGCACCCGCCCGCGCCTTCGCTGCCGCCCACGTCGCCACCCCTGTCCCTCCCTCGTTGATTCGTTACCGCCCCACCGACCCTCAGACGCCGCTCGGGGCGGCTTGGCCGGCCAACTGATGCCACCACAGGGCCACTGACCGGAGTTCCTGAGGTTTGAGTTCCGATGGGGTAGGATTTTCGTCAGATAGAAACAGTATGCAGTCCGCTCACATACCACACGTACCTAGGAATTCTACGGCCGGCTGCTCTCGTCTGTAGTTGAACGAGGGATCTCCGATCAATAGCAGGCAAATGCCGGAGTAGTGACCTAACAAATGGGCCACAGACTGCGCGCGATCTTTCCTTCCTCTTTTTGTCTTATTTCCTCCCCTTACTTACACACATTTACATGCATTACACCACCACATATGTCGGGAATTTAGAGGTTGTTGCGGATGGGGCGGTGTCTTGCTGGGGAAAGATGCCTGAATTGGGAAACCCCGCAAGCCGACACCGGATCTTATCATTCAACGGGGGAAGAACACTATCACCCCCGTGATAGAACATAAATCGTACTTACGGGACTAAGTGTCATGCATGGGCCATGCACAAGCAACTGGAGAGGCCCGTTGATTGACGTACCAGCCTGGGTGCGGGGGAGCAGCAATGCGCTTGCATTGCTGAGGACGATGAAGGGAGAGACAAATGAGCTCGAATATCGAGACATATAATCACTAAAATAATACGAAATAATCAATCAACCCAGACGCCGCGTGTTGCGGCGGCGCAGCCCTTGGCCTCGTCACCTCCACCCATCCTGGACTTTCAATGCACTCCTCCATTGCACCCGTCCCACAAGCACAGAAGCCTCACAAGAGTACAAACACGTGCGTAGAAAGCGCACAAAGCTCACAACTTTAAATTTACTTCTAAATATTATTATGACTATAAAGTTGTTTTTTTTTTAATAAGTGTTTCAATTCTGGATTCTTTTTAGATTTCCAGTACGTCAGAATTAAATGAATGAAAAAGTGATCATTTATTTTAATAGTATATTCCTTCAACGGATATCATTTTCAATCTGGCAGAACGGAGCAACTGACTATTGTTTATTTTATCACATTCATTAATTTACCTGTGTTTTTGGTATTTTATTTAAACCTGGTTGTCAGACGTTATTTAGCTAAAGTAAATAATGATTTTGGTAAATTGTAATTGTATCTGGCTTAATAAATTCAAAAACAATACAAAAGCATGTTTAAAAATTACAATATATTTTCAAAGTTATGAAAAAATACGTTTAATTTGTGGAAATTGAAAATTTCATTAAACAAAGAAATTATATTTGTGTTCTTTCTCGCTAGGCGCAAGAGTTTTATTTGGTCAAGTGGGTGGCCCACGGCGGCCACAGACCATGCACAAGCAACCGGAAAGACCCGTTGATTGACGGCCAGTCTGGGGGCGGGGGGAGAAACAATGCGCTGGTATTGCTGAGGGCGATGAAGGGAGATGAGGGCGACAAGGAAGAGATAAAGGGAGCTCGAATTTCGAGACATTACATGATGACTAAAATTATGTTTCCCAGTTTCTCAATGCTTGCTTTATTCAACCCCAATTTAGTGAAAGGGGAATGGCGGGCCACTGCATCTCGCTGGCCACTGGAGACTACTGCGCCATGGGCGGTTTGGCCCGAAATCTTACATTTGGAGTGGCACGAGGCCTTTGCAGACCACTGCAGCATGCCACTGCAGGGGCCATTGCAGCACGAGTGCCACTGCAGCACGCGAGCCTTTGCAGACCACTGTACCCGCGGGCAGTTTTGTCAAAAAATTCTGCATTTGAACAGTCCTGCTTTAGACAAAACAATTGATAAATTACATATTTTCAGTTTTCATTCATTTGAGGTTCCTAGAATAGATATTTTAATAAACAATATTATCGTTTTCAAACACGAACAGTTGTGTCAATGCGCACATTTGGGATCGGATCAGGCTACTGTGGTACGCTGCTACCGCATACTGTATACAGTTCCTGCCAGGACTTTCGTCTTCTCCACCATCTGCAACATTTGACTCCGTTTCCAACTGCGTCGTCGCAACCGCGCTACCCCATTCGCGGTCGATTGATTGATTGATTGTTAGTGATTCCGTGCGCGTCAACTACTGAGGTTATTAGTTCCGAAAGTGTAGTTCATATTTTTCATCGGGAGGTGGCGGTGATCTTCCCCCATTGGATGGCGAGATACGGCGCTGATCGACCGTCGACTAGCGGGGTTTTCTGCTACCAGGTATCTCCCACCACGGGGCACCGCCCAAGTCGGGGCCAGTTTTAAGTCCCCGACCGGTCTCCCGACATGTGTGGTAGTGTGGTGCATGTTAGTGTACGGGTGTGTGTAAGAGGGTGAGGATAGGACAAGGGAAGAGGAAGGAAAGATCTCGCGCGGTCTGTGGCCCGATTGTTATGGTTCTGCTCCGGCATTCTCCAGGTGTTGATCGTAGAAACCACGAAAAACTACCAATCAGAGCAGCCGGCTGCTATAATTCTTCTCCAGACAGCAATTGAATTGGACCTAGCTTCTAAGATAGTGTCGAATATCCTGCCGCCGTCGGAACTCGAACCTAGGACCTCCCAGACAGAGGCACTGCAGTGACGTCAGTTGATGCCCTGAGCCACCGTTCCCGACCTTCACACCCCGCTATGCAAGCGCGTTGCTCTTCCCCAGAAGCCATTTGTCCGCTTCCTTCGCCTGCGCCGTCCCACTCGCCGGGGGGACGACGCAGGCAGGGCGTTGCACCGGCTGCTAGGCCGATGGCGCCACCGCCGCATTGTCCTGCGTCAATGGACTTTTCTCTGAACTTGACCTTACAAGGTGACTAAAATAATTTGTTTTCTGGTTTCTCAATGCTCGCTGTATTCCACTCTACTTCATTTGTGTTTTTTTTTCGTTCCTTTCCATTTTCTAACGAGCGTCGAACCTCCATGAATTCTTTCCATTCTCTATTATCTACGTTTTCCCACTTTCCTTTTATAATAATCGCTATCTTCCAAGTATTCTCCTCTTCTCAGATTACCCTGCTTCAATCACTTATTCTGCATTTACTTTCTTTCTGCCTTCTTTTTTCGACGATCATTCCTCATTTTTGAGCTTTCTTTTTAAGTCAATGGACTTTTTATTTTATCTGAAAGTTTTCTTTCTCAGTCTGTTCTCAATATTTTTTTTCTCCTTACAACATTCTAATTTCATAATAATTTTACACTTTTGCTGCTGGAACCGAATTAGCGATATCCATCTCCTTCAGTTCGATGTTCATCATTCTGTCACAGGTGCCTCAACCTATGACCTCATTCCGAAACCCCCATCACCTTGCCCACCTCTTCCTTCCACAGCTGGCGACGCGTCCACGGTGGTCGACGACCCCAGGCCTTGCAAGGGCGGCAAGCACCACACGGGGCCTATTCTGCGTTTCGCTACCGTCTTGCTATGAATGAGCCAGGCAGAACCTATTATATTCACTACGAGAAGCTAATGAATTGTCTCCTTACTGCGCATATTCACTTGCTTTTATGCAGCTTTCATGAATACATCACGGCCGTTTTCTGATCTTGTTTACTTGATCTGCATGTCAGAATATGAGACAAACTGGAATCTTGCCATTGCTCTCCAAATGTCTTTTGTGGTTAAGTGTCAAATTATATTTTCAAATTCATATTCCTTATTTGAAAATAAATCAAAGTAAATGCAGTTCCAGTTATTTACTTATTTTAGCCTATTCTGAATTCACCAAAATCAGGAATACTTTGAATAAATAAACAATGATTGACCAAAACTAAGGTCGGAACATTTCTTTTCAGAGTATTTAAATATGTCGACCGTTTACGCATTACCGTTTTGACTGCATCGCCATCTGTAGGCAGGGAGGGCTAACCCCGACTTGAATAATGTAATGAATTGAACTTACAAATACAACGTTTCATGTATTAAAGTCCATCCTCCTGGGAGTCCTCAGACAATCTGAGAGGTCGAGTTATTTTATCCAGCCATTGAGTCTTATTCTATTGCTGAAAAATATACATTTTTCTTATTTATTATTTTCCTTGTCTTCGGTAATTTCATCTTCTAAATGTCTCATGTTTTGATTACCATAAAGAAAAACTACATTTGTACACGACAATTATAAAAAACATTACTAATAAATAACTGTTTAAACCCGAAAGGAAACTGTGTAATGACCGTAATAAATGTGTTGGTAAACACGATATCTAAATTCTCTTCTTCATATAATCGAGTTTATGGTATGTCGTTGGATTTCTTCTCGGGTAAATTATTTAAAAAACCAATAGTAATAATTAAATCTAAATCAATAATATAAAATAATAAAATCAATAAATCATTAAACAATTAAAGAAATAATAAAATGAACCAATAACTACACTTCTTCGATTGATTGATGATTCGGGGCGCGTCAGCTACTAATTCATTCGTCTCGTAAGTGGAGTGCACTTTTTCCCTCGGGAAGTGGTGGTGATCTTCACCCGCTAGACGGTGAGATCCAGTGACCTCCTACTGTCGGCTAGCGGGTTTTTTTTCCAAACCAGGTATCTCCTACCAGAGGGCACCGTCACAGCCAGGACAAGCTCTAACCTCCCGAACGGTCTGCTATGTGGAGCAGAGTAGTGTATGTTAGTGTAAGTATTAATCGCGCAACTTTTCTTGTACGATGGCTTGGAGAAATGCGGGTGGAGTGGGGGTATTAGTTTCGACATCGGCCACTAGATTTTATGAAGCAATGCCAATCTCTGGAATGTCAGTCATGCCTTCGCAATTTTCTGAATAAATTAAGTTCTAATTTTCCCAGGAGTTCGAGGTATCTCCTGCAATGGATCTGAATCTGCTTTGGCCATTTTATTGACATTGTTTAGAAAATACGACCAGGAGTTGCGGTTTCAACAGTAAATATATTTTTTATGCCCCAATGAAGTTGTATTTGGAATGTTGTCATCGGTTCTCGCTGCAAGTTTTCGTCTTCAACTGTTCTTGCTATAGGGAAGGGGAAGCAAGAACATCGTTCAAGGAAAGTTGCACGGGTAATATATGTAAGTCAGAGGTGAGGAGAGGATAAGGAAGAGGAAGTAAAAATCCGTATGTTAAGGCACTGCTATACCATCAGGAAGAAATTCTAAATGACCGACCGATTTTTCTATAATGACCGATGACAACAGGTCATTGTTACACCTCCTGCCTTATAAAATGAAACTTTTTAATTAATTCGCAAACGTGGGCCTCGTGGCCTTAAAGATGTGCTTATCACTGTTAAAAACATTATTTTTATAAGGCAGGAGCTCTAAAAATGAACTAATGTCATAGGCCACTACAGAAAAATCGATATATAGGTAGTGTCAAAAACCATGACATCCCCGTCGGGATTCGAACCTAGGACGTCCCCATCAGAGGCACTGCAGTGACATCAGCTGAGCCACTTCTGCCAGGAGCTCTTCTTGCATCGGGGAGTTGCGGCCGTGCACGTGCGCGTGCCCGGGGCAATTGGCGTCGTGCGGGGGCGGGGCGGCGCCCACGGCGAGTGCTCCGCCGCTGCAATCAGGGTCAGCGGGAGCCTCCGGCGCAGCGGCCACTTGACCGACGTGACACGACCACCAGCCCGATGTCACAGAGCGAGTCGCGAGGCCTCCGCGTCGCAGGCGGAAGTTAGAAGTGGCCACTCGAGACGTGCGCCAATTAGCAGACATCGGCTTAGATCACGTCTCGAAATCGCAACTTGTGCTAATAAAATAGTGTGTAATCTTCGAGGAGTGCGATTGAAATGTAGGATAATAATCATCGTCCCAAAATAAAACTTATTGACGTACGCTATTCAGTAAAACAAGATGATGATTACACTATGTCAGAGTACCAAGAGTATGTTTCGCATTTTACGTCAAGAAGGGATTAAATGATAATAAATTTCAACGAGCCTTGTACCTTCCTTAATTTAAAAGAATTTATTTTTTAGAATTTTAATAAATTTCCATTGGAAATGACATTTAATTTGTATTTTTCTTAGCTAATTGTAGTCCACGTTTGGAAATCCTAATATGTCCTCTGTTTAATAATATTATTTTCATCACTCCAATAACTTTTGTCGGTGAAACTGTGCTCTCGCTTTCGAACATTGAAACTACTAATTGAATTTCTTTTGAAACAGTACATTGCATGATTCTGAAAAGTATTTTGTAGATGAAATTTTTGCATTTTGTCCAACACACTTGAAGATTATTTGTATTTGTTGCAGGTATGCCAAGGAGATGAACCTCGCTGACGTTTTCTTATTTCACCGTAAGTTATTGCTGTGCTACAATTTGAGCATATGACAGTTTAGCCATAAGATTATTTTTAATTTATAATTAAATCTTTCTTACTCAACAGTACGTTAAAAATCAAAACTTTGCTCAAGAGTTAAACGACGTCTATAGGTGTGTTAGAAGAGTATATATTTTTCTAATTCTTAACTAGATTTACGACAAATGATTCACATTTTCGTCTTTCATGTTTTTGTTAATAATAAACTAGTTTTATGTCTAAATTGAAATGAGGGGGCTTGAAGACACAAAATCAAACTGAGGTTATTCGGAAAAATTAATAATTAATTCAAAAACACCATTCTAAAAATTAATTTCTTTCCTTTTTTACCCCGCAGTTAATCGTCCTTTTTTGTTCCTATATTTGGATTAAAATGAAGATATCGTAACTGAAGAGAGTAAGTATTCAGAAAGATTGATCGGCTGTGGAACGAATTTTCAGAAGTGTTAAATAATGTTGACATTTTCCGTGTTTCCGGTTGATATAGATGTTGTGTCGGAATTTTGGAGATGTTAGAGTAAAGCGATGTATCGATCAATACAAGTCGCCTATCGTTGATGGGTTTCACAATGGGCTTGTTAGGTAGCGCGGATGGGCGCCAAGCGAACTCACGTTATCCTCACTGCACCTCCAGACCTTAAATCAAGGCTGACGTTTGAATACGTTAGAAGGCGATGTCCCGAAAAGCACCTCTTCAAAACTTGGATTGGGCTGATTGCCAACTCAAATACTATCGGTTTTCTATACTAGTCCCAAAGTAAATACGTCAGTTAATACATCTTTGTACTCGCCGTCAGTTTTCCCTGAGTGCCCCTTTTCATTGAGGGCACTGCCACGATCCATCAACCCAATGGGGTCATTCGGATTCAGAGACCTTGGGTGATTAAAGCTCATCTCCTCTCCGTCTCCCACGAACACCACTGCGCTGTCAGGGAGAGTATTGCCATTCCTGTACCAAGGGTAAGTGGGAGGTGAATCTAGGTAAATCCCGTCCGCTGAGAAGCCAGACAACACACGAAATAAAAACTTCACGTGATCATTCTACACTTTTGCCTGCGATGCTCCTGGCATAACTTTGTCAAGCTGGCAACCCTAAAGGCGCCAGTTTGACGTCAAGCTGGCACCTCGACTTTTGAATGTCGTTTCTTAATAGTTTGTATTTGAGTACAATTTTTTTTTATTTTGGTAGACAATTATTACATAAATAGTACAAAATTATAGGCTAATTGATTTTGAATTTCTGAGAAGTGGGGGTGTCAGCTTGACGGGGGTCTGGCATACACCGTCGTCGTCGCTTCTTTACACGCTCGTTACATCTTTGCAACTAGCCGGGGTTCCGCCGTTCCGTCGCGTTACCTAGTCTACCGTCGCAGATGCCAAGAGCTAGCGGCCGCGAGTGCAACAATCAACATGACGCAATTGGAAGAACAAGCACTCAATAGATAGCTGATTTTTGTTTGCTTTTTTAAAGAAATGATGAATCATACAATATTCAGTATTAAGGTTCTGCAGATGAAGAACCGAGTTATTCTATATGTTTACAATATTTTAAAAGAGTAACCTATAGCTCCTATTAAATTGGATTAGTATAGTTTTAGATTGGAGTTGGACTAGACTTGGTGGTTGGAGGGTGACATAGGAAGAGCATCTTATGTAAGGAGGAGGGAGTCAGTAGACATGGTAAGATCTGCGAGAACTTTAGTCCTGTGAGTATAGTACATGTTCTATCTCTGGGGATGGCGGTGTTCCCCGTTGGAACGCAGATCCGACGCCAATCTACAGGGTCTGCGTGGACATCCAGGATATTCCCAGTCCAGATAACTCCTCGAGAGGGACACCGCCCCAGCCAGAACCATCTCTAAGCTTCCAACTGGCTTCCCAACATTGAAGTAGTGGGCTTTATTAAAGTGTACGTGTATGTTTGTGGGGGAAGAGGCGAGGACAAGGATGAAAAAGGGAAGATCGCACGCGGTCGTTATCCCATTTGTATTGTTAGATAGCATTGATAGGTGTAACCACGAACAACTACTGGTCAGAGGGGCCGGCCGCTACATTTCTCCTTTAGGCTCTGTCGCCAAAGTCGAAATTCCGCCACCGCACCGTGGGGATTCGAAGCGCAGGTTATCCCGGTCAGCGATGCTGCAGAAGCAGAGGCGGAGGAAAAACTGAGGCCGATGGGAAAGGGAGGGGGCTGGGAGTAGGCGGAAGGTCGCGAGGTGACCTCCCCAGGAAATATCGCACGCGGTCCCATTTGTATTGTTAGGCAGCAATGATAGATGTAACCACGAACAACTACCGGCCAGAGGAGCCGGCCGCTAGGTTTCTCCTTTAGGCTCTGTAGCCGAAGGCGAAACTCCGCCACCGCACCGTGGGGATTCGAAGCGCAGGTTATCCCGGTCAGCGATGCTGCAGAAGCAGAGGCGGGAGGAACTGAGACTGGGCGTGAGTGAGAGGGCGGGCGAGGGGGCGGGGGCGGGGGAGTAGGCGGAAGGTCGCGAGGCGGCCTCCCCAGGGGGCTTGGTTCCTCGGCGGCTGCGGCTATTCGCGGCGCGGCACTGCGTCATTGCGCGTGGAAATAGCCACCGCCGCCCTCGCCGCCGCGCTGGGCTCGCCCGCGCGCTTTGAAACGCTTCTCGTTTGCTGGGCGACAAATTGCGCCTGCGCTTAATGAACTGCAGCTGGTTGGGCTTCGGGTTTTGTTTTTGTTTTTTAGTCTCCAGACCTACCTTGATGTTCTGGCTGTGGATTAAGTTTTCCACGTTCTTATTTTGTGGTTTTGCATCCTTCTTCATTCACCTTCCATCTGTTTGGGAGATAATAGTGATGTAGGTGAAGTTGTTGGTGGTGATATTCGATTCGAAGGTATCTGTGGTTCGCTAATGAAGTTTCGAGCCCCAATGTTCATGTTTCGTGAGCAATTCAATATTGGAAGCTGACATAATGTTATTATTTACTGTGTTTTCTTGTTTGTTTGTTTTTAACACAATTTATTTTTCATTCGAAAATGCATATCTCACTTTACATTCACTTCTTCAAAAGTATTGAATTGCTTACACCTATTCGTATTTCCGAACTATAGGAAGGGGTAGGAAGCTACAATCTACACCTACTGTTCACAATTGTTAAATGTTTAGGAAGGCGTTAAAGAGCTTCGTTTTTTTATTCGTGTTGGAGTATAGTCAGTTAAGGAGAGGTTGTAGTGGATGACGTGTGGTATAGAGTTGATATTTGAGTAAAAGTTATTGGAGAGATGGTCTATGTGTTTTTAATAATAGATGTTATATTCAGTTCTTTGTGTATTTGTTTGTTACATATAAACCATGGAGCTTGAGTTGTAAATGGGAGAAATCTATTTTGTGTTGTTGGCAGTTTATTTATGGTTGTAGGTGATGCGTTATTCCAGACGGGGCATACGTAGTTAACTAAGAGTCTGATTTTTTTTTGTATAATGTGATGGCATTGTCTATTGATATGCAGCTTTTGGAGTATATTAGAGTTTTTAATTTTGCTATTTTGCATTTTGCCTGTCGAGTTTTCGTGGAAATATGGGAATTCCAGTTCCATGTATTCTGATGTTTGATTCTAAAGGGGGAATGAGTGTTGAAGTTCTTCAACGAGAATATTTTGGCGGTGAATTTTGTTAGGTTTAATTTAATTTTCCAAATTCTTGACCAGTTGTCTATTCTATGTAGATGGTGTTTATTTTTTCAGTAATTTGTTTAATGGATTGGCTGTATTTGTAAATTAATGTGTCGTCTGCAAATTGTGTGTATTGTTTGGGGATATCTGAGGAGTAAATGATAAATAGAGTTGGTGAAAGTGGCGACACTTGTGGTAGGCCAGCTTGTATTTTATGAGGGTTTGAAATATACTTTTCTTCTGTCATTGTGAATGTTCTATCTGTTAAAAATGTTTTATGATGTTGATTTGGTAGGGTGGTGTTCCTATTGATAGCAATTTGAATAAAAAGTCTTGGTGACAAACTGTCACAACTGTGATATATCCAGGAATGTTGCTATTGTGTTTTTTTTTATCTTGGTATGTTGATAAATATGTTCTGTTTGCCTGAGAAGCTGATGTAAAGTGGAAACTTGGTATTGAAGCCAAACAGATGTAGGGTTTTTGTGTTGGTGGAAATCGACATTGGCCTTGATATGCCAATTTTAAAGTAGTTTCTTGGTAACGACGTTGATCATCGTTCAGAAGGAATGATTCAACGAATCAACATGGCAAAGAACCGTACATTGACAAGAACACTATCTTATAGTAAAAATAAATTAAAACTTCCATGGTAACTTAAGTTACCAAAAAGACAGAAGTAAAATAGGGGACATTGAACAAAATTGAAAAGATGAAATTTCTCACATTAAACTAGAAATTGAAAAACAAATGAGGAAATAATATACCCTTATATAATAATATGGAATTAAATATATATATATATATATATATATATATATATATATATATATATATTACTAATGCAACGTGTATAATCCGATTCAACTGACTCTTTCATATTACAATAATCTGGAAAGCACATTCATCTATCTCTCACTTTGAGTTTACAAGAACCCAAGTTCGAATCAGAAGGGAATATGTTTTTTACAGAGTTGTGCTAATCACTACGCAATTTTCAGAAAGAAAAGAAAAATTCCTACATAGTTTTAAGCGCCTACGGAAGTAATCGTATTTAGAATAGAATATATAATAATATATTGTGACTTTACAAAGAAGTACTACGATTCAAGAAGCACGGGAAAAACACCTTCAGTCCAGTGATAATAGATTTTTCTCACTAATCTTTCTTTCTCACTAATCATCTCACTTCCTAAGTGCTTTGTTTCAGATCATGCAAACACTATGTAACTGCAAATCTAATATCTCCATCTCTTGAATGCCGTCTTTTGAAATCTCATTAATTATTAATTGTAGGAATAACAAACATGTTCCCAGACTCAACAAGGAGGATTAATTGCAAGAAAAGTAGATCGCAACTCTTTTCAAAGACTTTATTGCAGAGCATCGTGCAGGAATCTGAATGAATGGGAACCTACTTCTCAGCTATATTGTTGTTCCGAACTTCTTTGCATATTATTAAGGTAGGAAAAAAACATAATTTATCTCTTGCAGTACGTTGGTTGCCTGTTTAAAAATGAAATACTGCGTCCTGATAAAGCTAAAACAATGTTAGAAGTCATCTTTCATACTACATTGCTGCTGAACAGTTTTGTTGGAGATTTTATCAACCTGTTCGCGTGACTTGTCGAGGAAAAGTTGCATATTGCTCAGTGAAAATATAGATGTCAAAAGTTTAAAGCTGGATATAGTTTTCGCCAGAGGACATTCTTGCAAGCGATATAGAGCAGAAAACCAGAAATTATTGAACTTTCCTGAAGAATCTTCTGTATATTTTCATGTTAAAAGATTGGTTTAATTCTGCAAAAAGAGAGTATTTTTTATATTACGAACTAAATTTTATATTTTGTGGTAATTTTCGATTCATAATTGATCACGGAAAATGTAATCAAAATTTTATATTTATTTGTCAAAAGATAATGACTTACAAAACAATTGATAGTGCACTTGAAAATGACTAATTTAAGTTGATTAACATTTTAAATCAAATTTTTTTTATTTCCTACTAAGATACATGGAAAAAGTACTTGAATATTTGATATCCATCAACTACTATCAAACAAGGGATGATTGTGATGATAAATTTAACATGTAGAAGAAAAAACGGTTTCTCTCGAAAACATTTCGCGAGATCGCTGATGTTTAACTATTGTTTTCCTAATAAATTAGATATTGATGAATTTGGTATATTTCAAGGTTTCTCCTCAATTTCAAACGATCGCAGTCGTAACATTTCATTAAATGAACCAAATTTTCGGAAAAGACGGATTTTTTGTATTAAAAAGAAATTTCATATTTTGGGAAAATGGAGTTTTGTAATATCAGTAAGGTATACGTAACCCCTTCTCTCTGCCCGTCCCTTTGCTCAGGAATGCCATGCCTGCCCCTCGACAAAGGGTGTTTGGGGGTGGTTGCTTCGGTGTTCGTGGAAAATACGCCGCCGGGGCTGCAAAGAAGCCGCTGTGAAGGCGAAAGGGCCGGGAGCGCTAGGCTAAAGAAAGAGCGTATGACAGCCCCCGGCGCCACACGCCAAGTGGCCCTCGGCCAACGGCCGGACGCTTCCACTCGCCTCACCCCGCCCCGCCCCACCCCGCCTCACCTCCCCTCATCCCCATCGCTCCTCCACCCGCTCCTCACCCCGCTCCTCCACCCGCTCCTCCACCCGCTCCTCCACCCCGCTCCTCCACCCCGCTCCTCCACCGCTCCTCCACCCCGCTCCTCCACCCCGCCCTCCACCCTCCTCACCCCGCTCCTCACCCTCCTCCACTCCTCCACCCGCTCCTCCACCCCGTCCCTCCCCCCCGCTCCTCCACCCCGCTCCTCCACCCCGCTCCTCCACCCCGCTCCTCCACCCCGCTCCTCCACCCCGCTCCTCCACCCCGCTCCTCCACCCCGCTCCTCCACCCGCTCCTCCACCCCCCCACCCTCCCCACCCGCTCCTCCACCCGCTCCCCTACCGTCCATTCCACCCCTCCTCCACCCCGTCTCATCTCCATCTCGTTCTCTCCGCCCTCACCTCCTCCACCCCGCTCCTCACCCCATGCTACCATCTCTGCCTCCACCCCTCCCCACCCTGCTCCACCACCTCGCTCCTCCACCCGCTCCTCCACCCGCTCCTCACCACTGCTCCTCCATCGCTCCTCCATTCGGGACTCCTCCACTCGCCCCTCCCCCTCCTCACCGCTCCTCCACCGCTCCTCACCCTCCTCACTCCTCCTCCCTCCTCACCGCTCCTCCACCTCCTCACCTCCCACCTCCTCCACCTCCCCACCCTCACCCCATCCACCCTCCACCGCTCCTCCACCCTCCTCCACCGCTCCTCCATCCCCTCCTCCACCCCCATCTCCCACCGCTCCTCAACCTCCTCAACTCCTCCTCAACCTCCTCAACCGCTCTCAACCTCCTCAACCGCTCCTCAACCGCTCCTCCAACCCCTCCTCCACGCTCCTCAACCCTCAACCGCTCCTCCACCCTCCTCCAACCGCTCCTCAACCCCTCCTCCAACCTCCTCAACCTCCTCAACCCCTCCTCAACCATCTCACCGCCCATTATCTTCCCGTTATCTCATTCCAAATCCTCCCTGTACCTTCCTTGTTCATCTCATATATTCTTCTTTTGTTCTGCTCCGCCCTCACACTTGATCAACACTCCCTCAAACCACTTTCCTCACCCCATAGCAACGCATTGTCTTGCATTGGCCTTCGTCCCCCTCCTCCATCCCTGGCCCAAGCACTGCTGTTTGCCTCTTCCGCGTGAGCTTTTGACACTACGCTAATGTAGAAATGCTGGTGAGAATGAGACGAATAGGGTGCGAAGGAAGCGTTTAAAGAGCAGATGTTTTGGGAATTTCATTGTTTGTTTTTTTAAGCATACTAGGACTTGGTATGTATTGGACATTAGTTAATATGCTGGTTGAATACTAACAATTGTTATACGTAGTGTATTTCTGCTTCTGTTTGTTGACGTTCAGTTTCTATTCTATTTTTGTGTGGCAACATAGTGTGTCAGTGTAGAACGTAATGAATGTCAATAATAAGGGCCAAATTGCTGAGAGCCGACTTGATGCTGCCCGTCGGGGGCTGCAGTTGTCGGTCAATTTTTTCGCTCACGATCGAGCGCAGTGGCATATCAAGATTATGCATCGTAGGGAGACCACAGAGCCTAGGAATAGAGTGATTAGTATGTTTTGAGTCTGACTGGGATCTGACATTTGTGAAGAGAATGGTTACCATGTTGGCAACTAAGTTCAGGGAACAGCATCTCTCGGTCAGCCAAGTAGATACTGACTCCAACACCGGAAGCGTACGCATTCAAGAAATACGTACGTTTCCGTGTTAATAGTTATCAACATATTTTAGCATTTTTACAAATTTATTGAGAAAGTTAACATACCACAATATTACAACTGAAAATGCACTTCAACAATTACTTCTATTTATTGCATATGTCAACACTAGATATAGAAACACCAGAATACCTAACTTTCCCATGTTTTCGATGACCCATAGTAGTAAAATATCAAAGGTAAAGAATATGTTCAACATTAGAAATGTGTCTTACATTCAAATATAAATCCAAATAATTAAAATTATTTGTTTGTTCATTTACTTTATTTTGGAATCATTCGTTTGGATGACAGAAGCGAGAAATATGTTTTGTGCTGATTCATGCAAACCGGATTAATACAATCTATTTTACTCAATAAGTGAAACATTAATATGCTAAATTCAGACGAAATGAGAATCAACTTTTTTGAAAATTTATGGTTATTATTTTCTGAACTAATCTCAGATATTTGAATAATACGCTACATTTACGGACCCGGTGGCAAAGTTTAATTATTATGTTATACAGTAATATATCCATGCAATAAGGATGCGAGTAAAAATGAACATTGTAAATGTGGATCCCTTCATTGGATCCTTTCATTTCCTTGATTTGATTGCTTTCTCTCGCTGTTAACACAAAAATGGCAGACATTTCGTTTTTGTTGATGAAAGTTTTGGGACTAGTTTTCCAGTCATACTTGCCTCCCACATCCATCGAGCAACTTTTTTTTCGAGTTTTTATACATTTTCATCCCTAATTTAATTTCGTTGCTGACGCTCACTATTTTCGTTCGCTACCTAAAACAATGCCCTTACATCCATTTTGAAAGCGGAATTATGATTATTATTTCCAACATTTGTGGGAGAGGCAGAGGAGCGATGGTCGGCTCACCGTTTGATGGGACCACGCCCACGCTGCGAGCGGCCTTCCGGGAGGCGCGGCGCGGGCACAGTTCCAAAGCGCGGGAGGGCGCGGGCGGGAGGCAGCCGCTGCGGCGTTTATAGGGAGCGGGAGAATGCTGCACTCAGCGGTTTTCAAACACCGAAGGCTCTCACGCATTCAGGAGTTCTTCGGCGTAATGTATGGAGGAAATGTTTCTTATATATTTATACGTTTCTGTAAGAAAGTGATTCTGTACCAAATACTTGTAAAGGTTATTACAGTCCGGCAATGTAACTTAGCTTTATGAGTTGAATTAATTTTTGAATCGTTGATGTTTCTGCTTTATGAGATAAATTCGATTTCCTTCTTGCCATGTACCTGGAGTGTCATTTATACGGACAAACAAGCTGAAACATACGTTTAAGCATAGTTTTTTTTATTTTCAATATTAATAGTATTTCAAGATTCATTTTTATACCAAAAAAGATTCTTGATGTTCATTTATGACACTTGAATGTACGTGATATCTCTGAACTATTTTTTCATTCTTAGCATATCAAACGTACCTTGTATCTCAGTTGAAAATCAAGTTTTAGCGTAATGAATTGCTCACTGATAGTTGATTTGCAAACAAACGTAAGAGTAAAAGAAAAAGGATAATATAATATAAATGTGTTAACTTGGGTAAAGAAGGAGATATAATGTAATCTTTAAATATAATAAAGTAGTGTACTGAATTTCAGGAGACTTTCCCAAAATCAAGTCACAAGAATCTAGTTGAAAATTATTCAAAATGAATCAGTAAAGTAATGAAACTGAGTGCAATTGAATCTTATCGAGATATACGATAAATTCATAATATTGACTAATAATATCAGATACATTCAGAAGTCGGTTCAAAACTGATGCAAACTTTGAACTACGAGTATATCTAAACAACAGCTAATTGAAATAAAACATTTTTATATTAGTAGCCTGCAGCAGCAAAAATGTTCCTAACGAAAACCAAACAAATTGCTTTTCCAAAAAGAGAACACACACCGTTCAAGAAAAACAAATAAAACACTTTAGAATACATCTGCAATATATAACACATTTAACAAAATCAGTCTTCATGATCACCACACTGACATAGAATAGTACGATCGTACATAAAGTACAACCGCTACTTACAAATCACGAATACCGAAAAAATTGGACGTTCCAGAACGCAACTCGTAAATAGCCGATATTTAATGGCGGGTGGTCTCTTCGTTGTATCTTTGCTGTTGCATGACGCAGGTGCATTACATTAGTGACACACTGAAAATGAAAATTCAGTTGGTACGCTCAGTATGAGAATAGGCGGAATAACACGATATAGTACATTATGAAACGATGATGTAATGATGGGTAATTAATACACGAGTATTACGATATGAGGGAGGAACTAGCGAGTTTCATAGGTACTTTTTCTACGACTTTTATAAGTTATACTTTTACATTGAATCGTTTCGTTGCAGTTGATATAGGATTCAGCCAAGGCCCCCTCACCCTGCCCTCGCATACTCCCGCAGGTGGCTGTGACTATCAGTCTGCCTGCGAGTGAGTGCTGCGCCTAATTAAATAGGATTAAAGTAAAATAACGATCCAATTTATTTTAAATAATATTCCACGAAAAAAGTATAATAATAAAAGAAATAAACTGACAAGCTTAATATAATATCAAATGCAATTTTAGTGTACAAAATCGAACGAAACATTTACTAAAACTAATATCAATGATTAATTGTCAATACTTGGTTTCTAAACTTCTCTGTGAATGGTCAAGAACCTGATCTAATGAAATATGTATCGTAATGAGTATCATTATGCAACCGGTTGCAGCCAACAAATGATAGCATTATACAATGGGAGTAGAAAAAATATTTTCTTTTTTAAGTCAAAATCTGTTCATTGTCTTCGTTTTTGTCCCAAGTTCGCGGGTATATAAACAAAACTACGGACACCTATTTCAAGGCCAAGGCTGCGTAGTTGTCTTTCAATTTTTCGCGCGCTTGGACAATTAGAACTATTATGTTATAATTAAATTAATTAATAACCTTTTCTGCATTATAACTTCCTTAAAAAATTATGATTTTTATTTCTTAAATTCAATCTAGTGTTGACCTGGATGGGTGAAGTGGCTAAGAGCGCGTACCGACTCAGCGCTTCGGACTGAATGGTCGCGGGTTCAAGTCCCGCCTTAGGCGTGGTTGGTTGTCCCTAGTCTCTCCTGTATGTGTTGTCGCGGAGGGGCCTCGCTTTCTGCGGACTCCAGATCGCAGGAGCCCACAAGTGTGTTGGATGTCTCGAGTATGGTGGAATATGCGACCCATCGGGCGTGAAGGGTACCCGACTGTCGGCTGGAAAAAGCCCTATGGAAAAAAAATCTACCACGTTACTTCTCAATATTTCAGCAAACTGTCTGCCCATGTGTAGCCTCCAGCTGGACCCCTTCGTATTTCTATCAAGGCGACACGACACAAGCAAAACGCAAAAGAACACAATAAAACTTCTCAAACTACAAAACCCGCTTAACGATAAACAAGGCCATCACTTTATACAAATTGATAATAAGACGCTTAATGTAATTCGCATACCCCATTGGGACTAATGCATCAGCTACAACCATTAATAAACTGCAAATAATACAAAATAGATTCCTCGGATTAGCGACTCACGCTTCTTGGTTTATATCTGAAGAAATAACTGAATATAACATCTATCACTAAACATACAGCCCATCTCTCCAATAACTTTTACTCGAACATCAACTCCATCCGCGCAATTTACCACAATCACGTCTCAACATACCTAAATCCACAACGAATTAAAAACCGATACGCATTTGATGCCTTCCTGAACATATTCGCAAACAATTGTTAACAGTAGGTGCTGATTGTAGCTACCTTCCCCTTGTTGCAGTAAAAACGAGTTTTAAGTGATGGAAATAAGAATAGTCGTAAAGGCAACTAATGCATATGAAAAAGTGTTAGAGAACTAAGTGTTCCCGAAATAAAAATAAATATGCATAAAAAAGCGGCACATCTCAGCGCGGAGGGGTGAACGTGCATCAGGGCTCCGCCCTAGAGCCTTACGGAGCAGCCGCCTCCGGTTTTCTTTCACTTTCCGCCCGCATTGACATTTAGCACTCTATGATATAATTAAATAACCCAACAATCTTTTAAAATTATGAATTTCTGCAAAACATTATGATTATTATTTCTTAAGTTCAATCTACCACGTTACATCTCAATATTTCTGCAAAGTCCTGTACAGGTACCGCCGTGCTGCCTTCAGCCGTTCCCCTTCGTGTTTCCACGAAGGCTGCACGTCTGGCGAACAGCGCGGAGGGACGGGCGTGCGTCAGGGTGTCGAAAGGGGCGCGTGGTGCTCGTCGGCGGCGATTCGTGAACGTAGGCCTCGTTATATCTCAATATTTCTGCAAAGTCCTGTTCAGGTACCGCCGTGCTGCCTTCAGTCCTTCCCCTTCGTGTTTCCATGAAGGCTGCACGTCTGGCGAACGGCGCGGAGGGACGGGCGTGCGTCAGGGTGTCGAAAGGGGCGCGTGGTGCTCGTCGGCGGCGATTCGTGAACGTAGGCCTCGTTAAATCTCAATATTTCTGCAAAGTCCTGTACAGGTACCGCCGTGCGTCTTCAGTCCTTCCCTTCGTGTTTCCATGAAGGCTGCACGTCTGGCGAACGGCGCGGAGGGACGGGCGTGCGTCAGGGTGTCGAAAGGGGCGCGTGGTGCTCGTCGGCGGCGATTCGTGAACGTAGGCCTCGTTATATCTCAATATTTCTGCAAAGTCCTGTCAGGTACCGCCGTGCGGCCTTCAGCCGTTCCCCTTCGTGTTTCCACGAAGGCTGCACGTCTGGCGAACAGCGCGGAGGGACGGGCGTGCGTCAGGGCGTCGAAAGGGCGCGTGGTGCTCGTCAGCGGCGATTCGTGAACGTAGGCCTCGTTATATCTCAATATTTCTGCAAAGTCCTGTACAGGTACCGCCGTGCGGCCTTCAGTCCTTCCTCTTCGTGTTTCCACGAAGGCTGCACGTTGGCGAACGGCGCGGAGGGACGGGCGTGCGTCAGGGCGTCGAAAGGGGCGCGTGGTGCTCGTCAGCGGCGATTCGTGAACGTAGGCCTCGTTATATCTCAATATTTCTGCAAAGTCCTGTCCAGGTACCGCCGTGCGGCCTTCAGTCCGTTCCTCTTCGTGTTTCCACGAAGGCTGCACGTCTGGCGAACGGCGCGGAGGGACGGGCGTGCGTCAGGGTGTCGAAAGGGGCGCGTGGTGCTCGTCGGCGGCGATTCGTGAACGTAGGCCTCGTTATATCTCAATATTTCTGCAAAGTCCTGTTCAGGTACCGCCGTGCTGCCTTCAGCCGTTCCCCTTCGTGTTTCCATGAAGGCTGCACGTCTGGCGAACGGCGCGGAGGGACGGGCGTGCGTCAGGGTGTCGAAAGGGGCGCGTGGTGCTCGTCGGCGGCGATTCGTGAACGTAGGCCTCGTTATATCTCAATATTTCTCCTTCGTGTTTCCACGAAGGCTGCACGTCTGGCGAACGGCGCGGAGGGACGGGCGTGCGTCAGGGTGTCGAAAGGGGCGCGTGGTGCTCGTCGGCGGCGATTTGCGAGCGCGGGCGGGTGCCGCCCTGGGGCAAAGCGTTCGAGTGCGGCGGCCGGCGCCGTGCGCTCAGCCGCGCCGGGGGCTGTCACGCACACGCTGCCCCTGCCGCCGCCACCGCCGCTCGCTTTGCGTGCTAATTCAACGACCTACTTGAGCGGCGCCGTTTAACGTCCGCGCTGTAATTCCCATGCACTCTCGGATTGCCCCTCCCCACTCTACTCTGCCCCTTGCTGCCCGCTTAGTAATTCTGTGTGTTTCTAGTTGCCCGCGTTTTACTTCAACTCGTTGTTGGCTCTTGTTTAATTCTTTATTGGGTAATCCTATTGCTTTTTTTATAATATATATTCACAAACTATCTGGTTCCTCTTCCTTCATGTTTTTTCTACTTTTTCATTCCTTTCAGTTTTGTACAAATTAAATTATTCCGATTGGTATCGGATCTCTCAAATACTTCCCAATATTTTCGTCTTCACACTTTTCATTATATTCTTCTCATTCTTCTTGTTCTTCTACACTTGTTCCCTGCCTTGATGTAAAAAGTTTTATTTAAACCCTCTTAAGGCACTTTTAAATATTGATTAAAGTATATCCTTTGTTATTCTGATATCAAAATATGAATAGAGATATACGGGAGAAACAAATATTTAGTTTGTTTCTTTTAGAAAATGAAATCTTGTGAGAAAGCAAACTTGTCATTTTGACAATGAGAACTTCATTTCTCGAAAAACAAACAACAACACAATTGACAACTCTTAATTCTATATTTTTCTTTATTGCTGGTTTACTTACCATTTCCTTCGACAAAGGATACAAAGTTCTTTCGTGTATTCTTTCCCTACATGAACTGCTCTACTATTAAATAATTACGTTTGCGTATTATTCAAATTCATTTTAATATCGCATGTTATTCAGTAATTGTAATAGTTTGATACATAAGCTCTTTGTAATATTTTTATTTAAATAAATTATTTTATTTACACGTATTTAGAGGGCTTCAATGTATCAACTTCCCTCTCAGATATAACATCTTCCCAAGACGTACTTGTTAGTCTGAATTATAAATTTACACCGCACCCTGAGTGTTCTCTTTTAACACACTTCGTTCCGCGGAAAAAAGCCCGCCCTCTCCGCTGTGAGATCCTTTGTGGTCAGTAACTCGGTTTTATTCCTGTGGCACGTACAGTTCAGAGCTCCAGGCGTGACCAGTAAAATGTACGCAATTAACTTCACGAGTATACTTTTTGTTTCTTTTGGCTCCCTCTGGCTTCAGACCAATTCGTGAGTGTGATATTCTGTGTATCATTCCTCCCATATGTTTCTTCTTCGTTTCTTTGCTTTTTATTACCTCAGTCCTACTATTTTCTAAAGTACATCACTGATGAAATTTTACTGCCCCAGAACCAACAGTGTTTCAGAATTGTACATATTGCCATTGTTAGTTGATTAGTAATTTCGGGCGCGTCAACTGTCAAATCATTCGTACCATAGGTGTAATGCATGTTTTTATCGAAGAAGATGGCAGTGATTTTTCCTCACTGGATGACGAGATCCGGCGCCGACCTATAAGTACGCCGTCGGCCTGTATGTCGGCTTTCGGGGATTTTTTCAACCAGATACCTCCTACTAGCATACCGCCCCAGCCGGGACAAGCTCCAAGCTCCCGACTGGTCTCCCGACAAGGGTGGTATGGTAGTGCAAGAGAGTGTATGCGTTCGTAAGTAAGGAGAGAGGATAGGACAAGCAAGGGGAAGGAAAGAGAACGCGCCGCCCGTTTGTTAGGGTACTGCCCCAACACTCGCCTGGTGTTGGGGCAAAGAAGCCACGGGAAACTCCTGACCAGAGCAGCCGGTCGCTAGAATTCTTCTCCAGACCGCGGCTGTACTCGACCAAGCTATGTAGCTAGTTCGAAAGTCCTGCCACCGTCGGGATTCGAACTCTAGGACCTCCTGTTCAGAGGCACTGCAGTGGCATCAGTTGCTCCGAACCACCTTTGCCGGTCCGAATTTAGTCACAACTAGCGTTCTGCGGGTACTTCGTAACTTAAATCACAACCCTTTCTCTGGGAGTGGATTTTTTTCTTCTTATTTTAGAGGGAAAGTTGGATCTCGATATCCAGGGTTGGACGCTTCCCCAGCGCCCCCAGAGAAAGGCCTCCGCGCGGTGAGCGGGGGGGGGGGCGACCCTGCCACTCCCTCGCTTTAGTGGCCGCGTAAAACCGCGCGTTCGATCGTCCGCAACCAGACGCTCCATTCGGCGGCCGCTGGAACACGCCGCTCAATCAGGGCCGCCACGCCGTCCCTTCCGGCCCTTCCCGCGCTGGCGCTCTTTGTCACTCTGCTCCCCCACACATTAGAGTAAAGGCCGCTCCACACATTCGTTATTCAGCGAACAGCGAGCAACCGCTCGCCGAATCCCGAGTAGTGTGGACGAGTTGCTCACTATTTGCCAGTGACGAACGTTTGGTGTCGCCCTAACACCCGTGTCTCCACACATTCTTATTCGGCGAACAGCGAGCAACCGCTCGGCAAACCCAGAATAGTGTGGATTGAGTTGCTTACTATTTGCCGAGTGTCGAACCTTCGGTGCTCGCCCTAGCCGCTGCGTGTCGGACTTTAGGACACGTCAAAGGGAGCGAACATTGACCGAACATATCAGCCTTAAAGGCGGCTCCACACGTTTGGTATTCGCCGAGCAGCGAGCTTCTGCTCGCCCAATCCCGAACAGCTTACGTGTTCGGCGAATGTTCACTGTTCACTCTCTTTGATACATCCAAAAGAGCGACACACGGTGGGTAGGGCGAATGCCGAATGTTCGTCACCCGACAAATAGCAAGCAACTCATCCACTCTATTCGGGATTTAGCAAGTGGTCGCTTGCTACTCGCTACCGAATGTGTGGAGCCGCCTTGAGGTTCAAAGTGTCTTTTCGTTTGCTTGTTGGTCTCTCGTGACCGCTCTTTTCTGCATTTTCTCTAATCCTTCTTTGATTCTGTTTTCTCCAGTGGTTGGGTTTTCCATTTAGTTATTTATGTTATATGCAATTCATTACTTAATAAATTAGCACTACATATATAATGTCTATGTGTATAACTATATGCATATTACTTTGTTATCTCTTCGCTCGTCTTCTCTGTAGTCTTTAATCTTTTTTATTATATGCCCCACTTTTTGTTCTAACTTCTCCCCCTTTTTCTGTTCCTTTGTCCACTATCTTCTGTCGATTTGTCACACTTTTTATAATAGACATGAACGAAAGAATGTAATGACTTGTTTTGCTGTTGGCATCCTAGTACACTGCCGGTTGGAAAACAAATTTGTATTTAATACTAGGTATTGCGACCCACCCTCCGCCGGCTAGCTCAGAATGGGTTTTCAGGTGGGCGCAAAATAAAAATACAATTAGAATAGCGGGGATCAGGGTCATGTGGGCCGTTGTGGATTGAATGCATTTACACAGAAACTCAAGTCGAATCACTTTCCACTTACTTAAGTATATTCTAATTAAATTGCTGTTACAGTAAATGAACATAAACCACTTTACATATACAAGAATTTTGTCCTGCTGAAAAAAAAAACAACTTACACTGTCAATAATTAACTACACTGTTTCCTTTCTCTCATTTAAATCAATTTCAAAGAATACTTAAAACTTTGCCTAATCATTCCAGTCGTAAATTCCCTAGTTGCAACTTTACAATTAGCTAAGTTTTCTTGAAAGAAAAGATTGATTCTATTTTCACAGAATATCGGTATAAAGAACCTGTACTAATACTTTCTTTCCGAAACAAATTATTCCTTCTAATATCTACAAATTGTTCAAGTTGGCACGACCTTACTGTGTCTTTTCACGGCGTAGAAATCTACGGCGTCGACTCTTCCAGTCGCTCGATGTCCTTGTCCTTGCAGCTCGGTCGGAGCAAAGCCGCCCTCTGCAGAACCGCACGGTCGCCCTTTCCAGTACCGTTGTTCAACTCACGATGTGGCCTCCGTCTCGTTTTCCGTTGATACTCTTTTCGTATTCTTTTATAGAATGTAACTAGCTTTTAATTCCATATTTAAAAGAATCTACAATACGACAACTGAGTCTATCGTATAAGAAGAATAAATATAAAATAAAAAAACTGCAAAGAAAAGAAATGAATGGCCTCGTTAGTTTCATGCTATTCACACTCCTCTCTCTTACAAAGATTTTAAATGCGTCACTTATACTTTCATCCTTTTCCTGATGAATGGTTTTAATGCCTTGTAATATGATAATTACCTCCTCGAATGTCGTTGAAGAGTTTTATCGTAGATGCAGTCCTGAAGTCCGTAGCAGTACGAGGTGCCGCCTTCTCGTGATCGGTAGGTCCTCTCTCTCCAGCTGTTACTTCAGAAAAGAAAGCTTTCTTCTCCGATTCTCGGTGTCGCATACTCTACCGAGACGCTCCTTACGGATATAGTTCGTAGTTTTCATTTTCGGATTGTATTCATGCGCGTTGGCGCGCGTTCAAACAGCTCATCTTATTCTTGAATATTGATGTGCTCCGTTTTCCGAGACCTCGGCAAACGGATGGTCACAGTATATTTTAATCATGTTTTTTATCACTTAACATTGCACATAATTTTTCTTACCTAGCACAATGCAGTCCCTGCCTCATAAGAATAGTTTAGAATAGTTAATAAATTAGAAAATTTATGTTAACGTCTATTTCACATTGTACTTGAAGAGGTTTTCTAATTATGTACTCTTTTGTACTCATAACTCTGTTTATTTTATAAAATTACTAATGTTTTTGTTGCTAGATACCGCTTTTTTCACAAACCTATCAAACATGATTACGTAAGACCATTATTTTCCAAGCTTAGTGGCTAGAACCGCGTGTCCAATCGTCTGCTCCTCAGTGTCGGAGCTAGACAATTTTGGGCCCGGGCCAAAGCTGAAACGTAGTCCCCTCCCCTAAAAGTCGTAGTCCCTAAAAACTAAAAATGTATAAAAATTATACATGTGAATGTATTTAGTGATTCAATAAAATAATTTACGCGGTGATCTTAAAACCCTAAAATTTTGTTGTGTTTAATTGGTGTTTAATAGAATTACTTGTTAAATACATGAAATAATAAACATGAATTTCGGTAGAACCTATTTTTATGTTAGCGTCATTTTATTCATTTCATAGACTATCTTATAAGTAATGACTATAATCACATTTAAGGTAAAAACTTAATTGACGATTTTATGAAATATCACACTACTGTAGCGGGCTTATAAAATTACGATAACGATTTTATGGAGTTCTGATTTCTCTTTAAATTTTTACTAATATTTTCTCCATCAGTCTCTTCGTCGGGCTCCTTGACTTGCAGGGGCCCGGGCAATTGCCCGGTTTGCCCATGCCTAGTTCTGACACTGCCGCTCCATTCGGCGATGTCCGCTACGGAACACGACGCCCATTCAGGCGCTGCCGGTCCCTGGATTTTGGTTGGATGGTTGTTAGTGATTCCGGGCGCGTCAACAGCTTAGATCATTAGCCCCGTAAGTGTAGTGCATGTCATTTCCTCGGGAGATGGCGGTTATCTTCCCTCACTGGATGGCGATATCCGGCGCCGACCTACCGTCGACTAACGAGGTTTCCCCCTCACCAGGACTCTCCCGGTGGGACAAGTTCTAAGCTCCCGGCCGGTCTCCCGGAATATGTGGTAGTGTAGTGCATGTTAGTGTAAGTGTGTGTGTGTGAAAAGGAGAACGGATAAGACAAGGAAGAGGAAGGAAAGATCGCGCGCGGTCCGTGGCCCGTTTGTTAGGGTACTGCTCCGGCATTCGTCTGGTGTTGATCGGAGAAACCACGGAAAACTACCGATCAGAACAGCCGGCCGCTAGAATTCTCATCCAGACAGAGACTGAATTGGACCTAACTGAAAAGCTAGTGTCGAAAATCCTGCTGCCGTCGGGACTCGAACCTAGGACAGAGGCGCTGCAGTGACATCAGTTGATGCACTGAGCTACCGTTTCCGGTCCGGGCACTGAATTTATTGAACAAATATTGTTTCATTATTTTCAACCATTTAATTTTTAACACAATTTTTAACTTTCTCGCGCACTACTTACGAATGTAGTAAAGAGGAAGCGAATAACGGCGATTTTTCGATAGAAACTCTCATGTTGTGGGTCTCTGATACCGTTAAAATGGGTAATTCTCATTTCTATTTGAAGCAAATAACTTCCTCTAATATGTTATGTAGTCAGAACCCACGTGTTGTGGGTTCCTGTAAATCTAGTTTGCGGTAAAACGTCCGCCCGTCCGACTGAAAAGTGCTAGAGGCTAAATTGAGGGAAGGTTTACTCCAGAATTGTAATCGATCTGACTGAGTTCGCGGCCTTTTAAATCTGAACGGATATTTTAATTGTGAGGGTTCTTTACGTAAAGATGCAACGATATTTTCAAAATTTTCTCAAAAATGACTCCACAATTTTTTCTTTAAAGATTTTTCTCATTTAAAAAAAAGTACTTACGAATGGTGGAGGTTTGCATTTTTTTTGTCTTTTCTGAATTTTCGAAAATTGCAAAAGTGCACATTATTGTTCGGCATCTTCCTACAACTGAAATATTAAAGATAAAGTTTTATCTATGAAAAATCCTTCGAAATTTGATCTTTAAATATGTACATGCACAATGTTTTTGAAAATAGTGCGTGTAGTTATTGCGTAATTGAAAATTGTGCGGATACGATTTTTGTCTTACTCTCCAAATTTTCGAAAATTGAAAAAGTTTCAATTGAGAAAGCGTGTGTTGTTGTAGTCTACTAGTTCTTTCCATCCTTTATCGTGATTTTCCTTTTGTCTTATTCCATTCCATCATATAAACTCATTTCCTCATAACTTTCAAAATTATCCCTTCTGGCAACCATTTCCAATCTTACCTTACGCCAAGCCTTTATTCCTTCCTACTTCAACCCATGCCGTGTGTTCCTGACCCGTCTACCTCGTTCGCTGTCAGTCGGCTCCCTGGAGACCGACCCAGCGAACGCCGCATCATTCGCCCGCCGCCCTCTATCCCATCGCGTTAAGCCCGCCAACTTCCTTCCCTCCTTCTCCCTATCCCTGCCCTACGCCACCCTTTCCTTGCTTGCTCTATTTCCTGCTTCCGCCGATTTCTGCTCCCACGCCGCCGCTCGGGCAGCGCCGCGACGCCACACGAGGCCCAGCCGCCGCTCTGCTGCCACGTCCCGCAGCGTTATTTGGAAGAGTGCTGCCGCGATTTATTCATCCGCGCGGCCTCTCTTTACGGCTGCGCGAAGGCGGTGTGGCGCGGCGCGAGCTGTTTGGGTGACGAGGGCGGCGTTCGATATGCCACAAAGCCTGGCGGCGCTCACCTTGTGTGCACGGCAGTAAAAGATCTCCAAGAGGTTGTAACCAACGGATGTTTTATGGCCGCCGAAATCGACCAGTCGATGTGATATGGCTGCAGCTTCTTTGAGGAAAGTCGGAGTACTGCCCGTCGCTTCGGGTCACCGGATGTAGTAGCTTCTTGTCAGATTTACGATTGAAATTTCCATCTCGTCCCACGGTTTTATCAAATCGAAGAAAATTCTTGTTCCTTCGTTGTAATTCTTTGCTCTTTGTATTTGTATTGAACCATACCCAGTTTAGTGTTGTGTAAAACACTAAAACTTTATGCAGAGTAAATTGGACGGGAGTGCTTCTTACTAGGCTGCATTCTGTTCTCTTGGAAACCCTTTTTCAACAGATTGATAAAAATGTAGTTCTTGCACTATTTAAGCACATCATTAACGTCTTAAGGGTATAATTGATTTGTTTAGGTAAGGCAATTCTACTAACGAACGCAGAATAAAGTGAAAACGAAAGACCTGCTGTAGTAAGTTTCTGATCAATAATATTTAGACAATATTTTCATTAGAAATGCAATAAGCATGTAACATTGTCAGTACGATGCAATTTCTAACGTAGTATTCTTAGTTACTTTAGTTACTTCACGTGTACAATGCGTCTTCTTTGCCAATACGAAATATTACTGTGCACGCTATCATTCACTCTTTAAAATTCGTTGAAAGTGTTGAATTCTATGAGTATATATTCTTAGGCAATACAACGAAAGATCTATTAATACACTGAAAATACCTTCGTTGACACCGAAGATCTCGTGCCAAATCCTGTCGTTCGTCTTGCCAGCGCTCATAAGACGTCCGAGTTGTGTGATAAATGAGTCGTCGACTTTTTTTGTGTTTTTCAACATCAAATTTTTCATGTTCATGGTTTTTTGCATGAAGCGATAACTTAAAGGCTAACACATTGAAGTAAGATTGCCTTTTATAGAGAAACCTCAGGTTTTAGGAAAAGGGGGGGGGAATGAGATTCAGCAGACGTCGAGCACTGTTTCCAATTTCACTTCAATTATGTGCTGAGTCGACTACCTGTGAATATCTGAGACTGAAACACTTTGCATTACTGACCGCTTTCTAAATTTCTAGTTTCCTGCCTGTTTCGGATGACGTCATATTGATTAGATTACTTAAGTGACCTAGCTGCGGCTCAAACGGCGAACGACGTAGACTTTTCACTTCCGGAATAAAATAAGCTCTTTTTCTGATCTGCAGAATTGTCAAATCGAACATAACTCGTTACAACTTCTGACATCTGAAACAAACATCATGATATTTTATTATTTCTGTAATTTATTGTTAAAATACTTTCAAAACGAATAGTTATGTAGATGAAGATTTATAACTATGTAGTAAACTATTGGTAGATCTAACATATTACATTTTTCTGGGAAATTCTTCTTTGTAACTAATAAGCAACGATACATAAATCATATGTGATGATTATACTCGTATTACTACAAGGGGTGTAATGTGATATAGTGAATGAAGAATCCTATTGTATCTTGTACTTTCAAAAACGGATTCAGTGAATTACAACTTGTAAAGCACTTCCGTGCTGATCTTAGAATAAATAAATTAAAAACTACTGATGCGTGGTAGCACAATCTGAAACGATATGTTACGATATTTTCTGCATGTATCATATCTAAGTCATAAATGGTGAAATCAGCTCCTATAATTGCAACTATAACGCAATCGAAGTTATATCAACTACAAGGCCTTTGACAATGTTTATTGGACCAAAATCAACTCAGATTATTGTTTAATGTTCACAAAATAAGGTTGAGGGTAACATCAGGCAATCACACGTGCCAGGTCATTATTACTTTCACTCTAGCAATGTTATTAATAAAACGTAAAATTTCTTTCCTCTCAGACGTAAGTGTAGATTTATTAATCCTATTTGTGCATTCGGAGGTGACAAATGTGTAATATTCTGGCATTTCGTCGGGGGGAAAACACCAAACTGCCATCTGGTTTCGAAAGGACAATTATGTCGGGCGTGGTGTAGCTTGTGTAGTTCAGATATTGATGAAAGAAAATAATATATTGTGATAAAATATTTTTGTTTTGATTTTTCAAAAATACACGCAAGACACGCCCAAGAAAAGCACTTTTATTGACCAACAATTTAGACCTATCAACTATGTCACTTACAATGAAGTAAAGAGTTACGACACATTTCTGATAGAATCAATTTAATTGTCAAAAATTATTTTGATGACTTCCTAAATCCTTATAAAATTTGGTAATATTTATTCTACCTCTGCCAACAAGAAAAAGTTGACTGTAATAATGATGGATTATGTAATGGGGTAGTGAATGCTGGAGAAATAGTAAAACCAGTTCATTCCTGCGGTTCACTCGGTAATCACAAAATATGTATACGCTGCACTAGTCGCCACAGCCACATAGCGGTCTCGCCCGCAGCGGGAAGCCCTTGGGTGGGAGCGGGGGGCTGGGTGGGAAGAAGAAAGGCCGTGGGAGACGACCGCGATCTCCCAGCGATACGCGGCGGCCATCACGTCGCCGCCACGCCGCCGCCACCGCCGCCGCCACCGCCGCCGCCGCCGCCGCCGCCGCCGCCGCCGCCGCCGCCGCCGCCCCGCCCCGCAACCGCCATCCCCAACGTCGCCGCCGCCGCCGCCGCCCCCGCCCGCACCACTGCCACCGCCCCCGCCATCATCGCCGCTGCCCCCGCCACCGCCTCCCCCCACGCCGCCGCCGCCCCCATCGCCCCCGCCCCCGCCCCGCCACTACCACCGCCACCGCCATCGTCGTCGCCGCCACCGCCATCGTCGTCGCCGCCACCGCCATCGTCGTCGCCGCCACCGCCATCGTCGTCGCCGCCACCGCCATCGTCGCCGCCGCCGCCTTCTTCGTCATCGTCGTTGTCTCCCACGCGCCGTGGATGGCTCCGCCAGCCGCCCGCGAGCAATTGAGGCGGTGCGGTGGCGCCTGGAAAGAGGTTGTGCATATATTTCCCCGAGATGCGCGAGTTTTCATGTGCGAAGTTGCCCTCGTTAAGTTCTCTTTCCAGCTCGTGCATGTGCCTCGCAACGCTTGCGTCACTTGCTGTCAGTTGATTTGGAATCTCCTGCACGTAATTCTGCCTCTCATTACGTACACAATTTATTCTCTGATTGTATCTCCGCGTTGGAACTGCCGGCTGAACTGGTTAGTATGTGCACCTATTAAATACCTTGAACCAAAGGGCTACGAATTATAGAAACCCATCATGGGAATTACTTTTTGTTTTTGTTCCTTTGAACTACAAACTCACTAGCTGTACGTCATATGTATTCGAACACTGAATTATGGATTTGGCGAAACCTCAATATGTTTATTGCAGTGTGGGCTCCACATTTGTACTTTTCTCAGACAGAAATGTAATTTATTTTAATGGCAGGCCTACCATGTTCTATTTTTAGGAAAAATCTTTGAAACAGTTTTAAATATTAAAATTAGTTTTATGAACGTAATCTGAAAAATTTTCTTTTTATGATATTTCTTTTATAAATTATGTTTTAAATTTTGGACAGAAATCGATACTGTTTTAATGTCATTTCTGAGAACTGGGAATAAGCAACCAAATTTAAACTCGCGAACAATCTTTGGTTTCACATTTGTGTCAAAATAGTTTTGCTGTTATTTAAGCGTAATTTACTCGTTCTCTAACGATTTTAACTGTCAAAATTTCAGATACGAGAACATAATGCCAATGTTTGAGATAAATTAAAAAATAATCTGAGAGTTATCAAATCACAAGATGAAATAAAATTATTCACTAGCAGAAAGTATCGCTAACCAAGAACACTGTGAAGATTTATTTAACCCAAAAGTGCAAGTCTATTAAGTTATAATAAACAATTTTGTACGAGAAAGTATTTTCGTTAATAGGAGATGTCACAGTCACAAATAAAAGCTAGAAACTAGTAGTGGGCAGAGATGTGTACGTGGCAGAAATTCCATGTATACACTCGTATTCCGACAAAAATTCAGAGAATGTATTTCATGCGTTTTATATACCTTTCGAAAACCACAATATTGATGAATTAAATATATGCTTAAATTATAATTAACATATTGTTTTAATAATGTCCATTGTAACTGTTTATCACATCCACAGAATTAACGTACAGTTAACCGTGTTGGACATAAGTATATTTTAATATTGTTCTTCCTGTGATTCTAACAGGAAACTTCGAATGCGTTCCTATCTACAATAAAGGTTTGCTAAAAATAATACAGCAATGCAATAAATTTTACGATATGAAGTAAGTATTCGTAGTTAATTCATTTCTCGTATTTTGAAAATAATTTTAAAAAATAGTTGAAATCCCAAAACATTATTCAATCTTTCTCTTGAAATTCCTTGGGCACAGCAGTTTTTATTTAATTACCTTGTGTACAAATCAAAAGTCTCTATTTGCATTGATTGATCAAATTCGAAGTGCGACGTTCTCTGTTCTTGGTATGAGCAAGGAGAAAGTAAACCGTCAGAAGCGTCTGGAGTGGCTCCAGCGCGTTGTTGTGTGTCGCCTTTTAGCATGCGGGCCGGCGCGCGTCCAGTGTGTGTGGGAGGTGGGGAGTGCCGCCTGCGCCCAAAGCGACCGGGGCGCCGCGGTGCGGTGCGGAGCGGCGGTGGGGCTTTGGTCCCGGAGCGTACGCCAGTTGGGGCAGTGGCTGGCTCCGGTTTCGCCAGCTGCCCGCCCAGGGCTGCCAGCGCGGAACACGGCGCTGGCGGGCCTTGTAAACAAGTGGTTCTTAACCTTCCACTAGTCCTACCGCACGCTTAGATCTTAAAGAGACACTGCTATACACTTGGCAGTTTAAGCTGGATTGTGATGTACGAGTATAACGATGTCGTACTGTGGGAACCAGGGATCCCGAAATGTTCGAAATTGCTAGTATGGTTTACATTGATTGCCCGAGGTGTTATTCTGAGTATTATTTCTGAAAGGATAAATTAGAATTGAAGTTGTTGTAAGTGCGTTGAGCATCGGGGGCAATAGGTATTTCGAAAATGTTCATGGGTGTAATTTCCGAATGCTAAACGAATTCTAAACCAACAACCACAAAATTCTAAACTAAGGTTATTGGTAGAAGGTATTAATATGTGGCAATGGTACGCTTATTTTTATTTTTAAAAAAACAAACACTGGTCCCCTTTTGTAATTTTACCTTTTTGAGGAACTCTCCGTCTGTTGTAAGAATGTATAATTAGTAGCTAAGTCACTAACAACTCAAAACTATCCGATTGAAAATAAATATAACTTGGTCTAAAATTGATAAAGATAACAGCTACACTGTGAGAAAGTTTGTCTCGCAAATTCTCAAAACTTCCGATTCCACGACATGGATAAATCCTGATGTGCTGTTCCACCTTTGCAGTTTTTAAAGATTTTTTCTAGGAATTTACTATGAATGTTCACGATTGAGGACATGTGTCATCTGTACAGCATCCGCAACATACTTTCAAAATAACTCTCACGGTCCAGTAATTGAGCGCAGTTTCTGACGGAGTGTAGTAATGCGTGATACAGAAGAAAGGAATATAACAAAAAATAACGAACCCGTGACTACAAATGAAGATTGCGGGTTTTTCCTCTCCCAACCAGGTCAATGATCCTCGAGCACGAGGTACGAGGACACACTCGTCCTCGTCCTCTTCGCATTCTCTAATGGCTCACGTCGTGGTTCGGACCACCCTCGCTGAGGCTGGACCGGATCACCGTGGGGATGTGAACGTGCTTTCTCCCAGGAGCACAGGAAGAACCTTGTCTGCGCCACATACGTTAAAGTAAGGAATTCGTTTTTCTCTGCGTGCACGCAAACACATGTGAAGGCAATAGGAAACATTCATATATTTTTATAATAATTTTTTTACTTCTAATTTTTCATTGCTTTTGAAGATTACAAGACTAAATTACATGTAACTAAATTACAATTTGAGATTATACACGTCAATGTGTACTGTTTATTGTATTTTTTCATACATTGGATTAAATGTATATCTGATTTGGCCGACTCCGTTCAGAAACATTTTCCATAGGGCATTCATTTTATTAACTGATCAAATAATAAAAAGGGTTATTTACTTCGAAATTTATCAACTCCAAATATTTAACTTATGATTCAGAAAGGAAATTAGATATACGTTATTTTATTTTTCGATAAGGAATAGGTTTTTTGTTTACGTTTCTTTCGTGTTTTCTTCAACAATTATCATCTATATCTTCGTAACTAAACTTTTCTAGTAAATAAAATGTTACAAAAACATTATTTAAAGTCATCTAATTAGATAAGACAGTAACTAAGGATTGTGGTTGAGAAATCCGTCTAACCGATTTGGTTAATATGTTGATAAATGAATGTGCATTTTCAAAAAATATTTATACTTCATAATAAAATTAGGTTGCTTATTACACATTTTCATTTATGAGTGTGCTCATCGTTTTCGTTTTAGATGCCATTTTTCTAACAAAAACGTATTTTAAATGTAAATAGAGCTCATTATTTTCAAACGCAATTTTACGTCCAAGCTGTGTCGTGCATGTAAGCATTATAAAGCATGATACGTGTAAAGCAGGCTACTGTTCCAGAGCAGTTCCTGCCCGCATGTAGTTGTGAGTCAGGCGCTACGTGCTGTCGACCTAGTTTCCACGAGAAGGGGCCACGAATTTAAATTGTCTGTGATGATCCCATTCAAAGAGGTGCTGGAGTGATTAGCTGGGTTGCCAGCTTGGGGTTCAAACTGTAGGCACGCATTTCTGAAAGGTTTCAGACAGAATATTTTTACTGTGATGGAGGAATGAGGAGGAAAATATAGGCACAATAATAGAAAACTTTCCGGCATACGGTTCTTATAAACCAAGATCAATTATACTTCCAGTTTTTGTACGCTGTGTTAAACGATTGTGGCGTGGCCTTGGACTCGAAGCTTAAAAGTTGTCTTCATAACTCAATTAAAACTACAATTTAATTCTTACTGAGGACCTCCAAGAATAGAATGGCTTAAAATGGACGTCAGTTTAAAATTTAAACTACATAGAACCTTGTTATAGTTCAGAAATTTTCGAAACAATTTTTTCAATAAATATTGTTAATTTCTTCCATAATTAATCGATTTACATCACTTATAATCTTCAAAAATATATTTAAAGTAATATTCTAATTAGATATGACAATAACTAAAAGTGCTTATAAGCGCCTTTTGAAATATCCCTGAGAAATTATCCTTTGGAAAGCATCAATATCAAGCTATTTACCATCATTTCTAAGTTAAGAAGATACCTTCATCTTTACGAAGGCGGTGCATGTTTCTGTTTCATAATTTTCAGTAAAATATCGATTCAATTGTGAAAATATTGTGAATAGTTTCAGTGTAATAGTTTTTTTAAAATTTTTTTTTCACTGAGCAGCCCTGACGCTGTATTTACACGTGATGGTTTTAGAATAACAAACTGCAAGCACATGCAACATTTATTGCGTAATAATGCATAAACTAGAATAAGAGTGAATACGCTGTTAATGCTTTTATCTGGAATATTGTTGTGTAGTGGTTTTCTTCTTAATCAATAAATTTATTTTTACTAAATGACTTTTAAATGCAAGTTTTTAAAAATTTTGTTCAAGAATTACGAGAATTCCATAAAATAGAATTCCATAGAATTAATCAATAAATTATATTTTTACTAAATGACTTTTAAATGCAAGTTTTTAAAAATGTTTGTTCAAGAATTACGAGAATTCCATTGCAGAATTCCATTGCAAAAGTTACGATCACGAAATAGTCTTAAATGTTATATTAAACAGTAATTTATTAATAAAACAATGTAGGCTTTCACGGCCGGAGTTGTAGTCAAAGATTTTTTCCGGGCTGAAGGGCCGTGGTCCATTGGAAAACATATTTCCAGACGTTTCGTCCGCAACTACGGCAGACAACCTCAGTGGCGATGTGGTCTCGGACGAAGAATCCTCCTTGAAGGTTTCGCCACTGAGGATGTCTGAGGACCACATCGTCACTGAGGATGTCTGCCGTAGTTGCGGACGAAACGTCTGGAAATATGTTTTCCAATGGACCACGGCCCTTCAGCCCGGAAAAAATCTTTGACAATAATTTATTAGGGAAACATGCTAATTGAATATAATTGTCACGAATTCTTTTCTCATTTTGTAATATTTACGAATATTCACCCTCTAGTTGCGAATTTCAAATAAAATTTATACTTACATTTATTTGCTTCAAATAAATAGCGACATATACGCAGTTTCAAAACAAAAGATAAATCTCCTTGTAAATCCGACATTCAAGCCGGGTGTACATCCTCAGACAACTTTTCGCGAAAGGGTATTTGTTTTCAACGAGCAATAACCCGTGGCAGTGGGGAGTTCGTTCCAGTTAATAGTGGGCCATAAATTGGATGCCGCCGTCGCCGGCGGGGGCCGCAGCAAGTGAGCGGAAAGCGCGGGCGGAGGAGGCGATCCGCCGTGGAGGCGGCGTCGGGCAGCGACGATGGAAATGACGCTCGTTATTATGGAGGACGGCTGACTGTGATGGTAGCAGGTGGTTAATAATGGTAGTGGTTTTTAATTTTTGAATGAGGAAGATGGTGGTTATGATAATGGTGGGTGGGACGACTCCATCATTACTATCATGGCGGAGCTCAAGTTATTCTGGTTGTTGTTGTTGTTGTTGTGTTGGTGGGGTGGGGTTGTTGTGGTTGTGGTGTTGTTGGATTATAGTGGTTGTCTTTGGTGGATGTGACTGATATTTACAGGGCTTGATGTGAGGGATTTATTATACTCGAGATGGTGAAAGTGGTGCTTGCCAATGGTGGGGTGGTTGATAAGGGGTAGTTGGTGTTAGGTTGAATATGGCGATGGTTGAATATGGCGATGGTTGAATATGGCGGTGGTTGAATATGGCGGTAGTTGAATATGGCAGTGGTTGAATATGGCAGTGGTTGATGGGATGGCTGAAGATGGCTGTGGTTGAGATGGCGGTGTTGAAGATGGTGGTAGTTGAAGATGGCAGTGGTTGATGGCAAGCTGTGGGTGTGTTGATTAGAAGTGGTGCATGATGGTGATGATGGTAGTGATCTTGTCGTCATCATTGTTACCAGAGTAATAATTGAGATCACAGGAGAGGACGTCTACTCTAGCGGCCCAGTAGGTGGGGGATGGCATCGCCAGGGGGCAACGGGGCGGCGGCCTTGTCGCTCATTCCGGGTCATGTCGCGCACGAGCAGACGCATCGCCTGAAATACCGCGTCGTGCTCTGATCCCGATATCTTACACTAGAGCTTTGCTTTTCTCCGAAGTGCAGCTCGACAGTCTCTCTTGCTTGGATGATCATTCAGAAAGTTACAATGTTGTTCCATGTTCGCGGAAGTTTTCTCTGGTGAAATGGTCCGTAAAAGATAAATGGGACCTTTTCAATGTTCTATTGAGCGGCCAGAAACGCTGATGTTTTATCAAATTCTACATGAAACACTTTTATTTTTGTTTGCTTTTGTCGTCAAAACTAAATAATTCATAACATATTTATTATATTTTATGTATATGTAAATATTTTAAGAAAATAATTATCTTGATTTTAATAATTTGTATACAAGAAGGGTTTTAAATGAAAATGTCAAGCCGTTTAGTGTCCTTGCTCTTTCGTGTCTTTGGTGACAATGAACATGAACAGTTGAACTGTGTATTTGTTTCATCTTAGTACCTTCTTTTGTAAGGATTGTAATTAAACGAAGACAAACGTTTTAATTTGCAAACGCAGTTGCTTCAATCAGTCTTACACTAATATCTGATTTCGGAAGCAAGGTGAACTATTATTAGAATTCAATTCATTATTTGTTAAGGCCAAAGATATCTATTTTGCTGAAATGATGTGCATTGAAAATATAAGATAAAATGCGGAACCAATGTTCCTGTGCCTTGCCTACTCTATGCGGGCACTGTCACTCAAAGTTAAATGCAATAGATTTGTAAATTAGACGTTCAGATGCACAAGTAAAGGCAGTCAACATATATTCTTTAAGGCTCAATCTATTTTATGGTGTTTTAAATTAAACTATTGATCTTCCTTCAATTATTCATTCATTATTTCATTCGCATATAAACTCATTTATTCATCGATTTAGTCGTGCTTCGATTACATAGACTTGCAGTTTTTCTGATACATAAAATTAAATAGGTGTCTAAATGTAAATTAGACGTGCTAAAATAAAATTCACAAATCAATATAAGGATTATTTACCTGATCGATGAGTTCCCCAATCCCCTCTTCGACAATGCTATTACTACATTAATTTAGTTATTCATTTACTATTTCAATCGCTCTCATTGATGTATTTCATTGATTAGTTGTTTGAAAATTAGCAACAGGAGCAATATGGAACTATAGGAATGGCAGTATTTAAGGAAAGAAGTCTTGTGACATAATCAGTAATGACTAAGGGGGCGGATTATAATGAAATGTCTTTTTTTTCTTTTCACTTTAGAACCATGTTTTTTATAATAGAAATTGATTTTATTTTATGACAAAAGAAATGACCCATTTTTATTTGTCATTTTTTCTTTGCATTTTTCGTCGATTGCACTAAGTCATTTTTATTTTTTACGTATTTTTAATGCATTTTCCCCCGATTTCATAGATTTTAATATCATTTTAGTGGTACTTACTTCAATATTTACGTGATTCAACAAATGCTCATCACAGAATTCCTAAGTATCCTTGTCGATTTTTTCGCTCATGTATCGTAATGCCCGCCGTTGTGAGTACTATGTAATCTAAGGTTTCTGTGATGTCAGTCATTGCCGTTGTCTCTTCGGCCAATTTCGCGATATATAAAGGCAGAGATTTTGTATAAAGAACAGTGCAAAGCAAACGTTTGCACGCTGAGTTCACTTGAACAAGAGGAAGAAGTCTCTATTACATCAGTAACATATCCAACAGCTTGAGTTGTTCATGTGAAGTGGTTGCCATCCAATTTTTTACGCCATTTTTCTTTGTTTTTAGGGCATTCTTAAAACATGTTAAGAGTATTTTCGTGATCATTTTTGGCGATGTTTGAGGTCGTCAAAATCCGCGCCCTAGTAATGACCTACCTTCGGAGAGGAGTGCAATGTAAACACAGGTCGCCGGCCCGCGAAGTGGGGCAGCGAGAGTAAAAGCCGCGCGGGCGCCGCCGGGGTCGTAAAGCTTCCTGAGGTCGAGGTCCAAGGCGAGGGCCCGCGAAGAGAAAGAAACGAATCTTGTAGGTGCGGCTACGGGAGTGGCCGTCGGCTTCTTTCCGCCATCCGTTGCCCCGCGGACCATCGTGTCCCCTCTACAAACCTTGCTCTGTGGCACAGTTCATTCATATAGATAGATAGAAATTTATTCTACAATTGGGCAGATGATGCCCGGTGGCAGAATTCAAAATAACAATTACAAATAACATAATAATATATAAAAAAATAAATATAAACAAACAAATTGACTTTGTCATTTCCTATATATGCAGATGGCATTTTAAATTCCTATTCTAAACATTAAAATACATATACACTAACATATAAATGAATAAACTTACATATTACTATACTAAACATTAAAATGCATATACTCTAACATATAAATGAATAAACTTACATATTACACAAATATTCATACATACAAACATATACGCATGTATACATAGACGAAGGAACCCTCACATCACTTCAAATGAAATCACTTCACTTCACTGCACTTCACTTCACTTCACTGCACTGCATATAACTTCATCTAAATATTAATTGTTCATTACTTTTTACTGTAGACTACGCATAATCACTTCATCTAAATATTAATTGTTCATTACTTTTTTGTTTAAGGCGAATTTCCCTAGTCCGTTCTTTTATTCTGTTCTATTTTATGAGTAGATAGAGTGAAATGTCGAGTGGTATTTGGAGTGGTGTACAAGAGAATTGTTTCTCTTTGCGTCGTTCCTCCAAATACATTAATCTACCTAATACTGTTAACATTTCAATTCCTATGGCCACTATTTACATTGCTTTTATCAAAACTGTCCCTGCAACTATTACCACCGCTACGAACACTTACTATCTTCGGCAGGGTATTATCACTGCTAAAATACTGTTTTTATTTCAACCCGCTTAGCCGATTAGTTGAGGTCATTTTGATGTTAGTACTCTGAATTTGCTAACCTACAGACCACGATAAATAGCATCCCTATCAATTCAAGAAACAGTGATCGTTTCCCCCAAGTATTGAGATTCGCAATTCGCAGAGGTGTCCGAAAGTGAACTACACTTAATACTTCATACTAATTTAACGCCATTCATATTATTATTATTATTATTATTATTATTATTATTATTATTATTATTATTATTATTATTTTATTTATTATTATTATTCACTTTTTAATAAATGACCATTGTTGACCGACAACGAATTGACCCGTCAGATATAAACCCTTCGTTACATTTACCAAAAAGACAATTCATAGTATATTCTTTCAACTTTATTTCGACTCTCATCGTTGGTGTCTTCTTGGGGTTCATACCTTTACTTATTCTAGATAATATTACAAGCTCTATTAAAAATATGTATCTTAATATCTCTTTAAACATCACATTCACCACGAGGACAATCAGCTCTGTGCGCTTTCGCCTGCATTGTGCGAGCCGCCTCTTCGTTTCCCCAATCCCCTTCGGCCGCCGCCTCCTGCTCCGCCGCCGCGCGGCGCGAGTTCGCGGCCGAGTGGGCGGGGCGCGCTCGTTGGCGGCGGCGCTGGCGTCAGCGGGGCGGCGCGGCGGCGGCGGCGGCGGGGGGCCGACCCTTGGCGGTGACATCACCCTTGCGCAACGCCCGCCGCCACCGCTATTGCCACTATCATCACCGGCGCCGCCGCCGTGCAGCGTTCCCGCCTCGCAGCCCATTGCCAGCTACGCTGTGCCTCGCTGCCCCGCTTTTGCCCTCCAAAATTTGCTTCGACTATTCTTTTTTTTAACGAGTCATCTGTGGGTATTATTTTAGATGCAAAATGGCACGACTTATTGTGTCTTTCTCGGTCCTGCAGAGGATGTCGCATCATTGCGACCGTATCAAGCGGAGCTGCAGATCAAGCAACTCTAGCGGTAGGACCGAGAAAGACACCAGAAGTCGTGCCATATTCCACCTTGGAGATAATACCCTCAGATGCCGCGTTATAAAAACCCAAGTACCGTATAACTCGCTCTTCATCTCTTATTTTTCCAATTCAACTCTGTTAACGCTCTGTCTCGGTCCTTAATGCTCTGATCTTTGCCGCTCTGCTGTGTTCTTCTCTGCTCTTTCCCAATCTGCTTCGCTGTTTCCTGCAGTGCTCCGCTTATTGTCGCTATGACCCGCTCTATTTTGCTCTTTATCGCTCTGCCCCGCACTTTCCTACTCTGCTCGCTGGGATCCGCTTTTCCTTCTGTCCCGCGCTGTTACCCTTTCTCATTTTCTTTAGCTCTTTCAACTTTTTCGCTCTGCTCTTAGTTCCCCGTTTTCCCTCGCACTTCCGCACTCTGCTTCCCTGCTCCCCGCCACCTATTGCCGACCGCGTTCCACCCTGCCCAGCCCCGCCAGCCCAGTCCCACCCCCCCCACCCCCCCCCCCCCCCCGCCCCCCCGCCCCCCCGCCCTGTCCTGCCCTGTCCCGCCCCGCCCGCCCCGCCCCGCCTTGCCAGGTCACGGCCCTCGGGAAGGGCACCGCCCTCGCGCGATACCTTCGCTCGGGACGCGCTCGCTTCATGATGGTTCTTCCGGCTTGAAGGGACCGGCACATTCCAGGCGATACATACTTTCTACTCTCTATTCAACTCATACTGTTTCATGATTAGTGAATCGACGCTCATTTCATTTGTGAAGCATTAAAAAATATCGAATCCTCTTCATAATCGTTAAAATAGCATTTGCCTAATATAAGCAATAATACATATAAGCAATAAAATGCGATTGCGATCCACTTTAAATATTTTCTAAGCTAGTATGCATTGTAATACTAAAGAAAGGAATTTCCTTTAATTCAAAATTCATTCAAACAACTCTCTAAATTAATAATTACAATTGATATTAAAATTCGCTTTAATTTTTTACTGTTTGTATACGATTTCGTTTTACTATGCATATCATTCTCGTGTTGCTGAGGATGAAAACATTTTAAATAGTTTGTTCTCTCATACTTAATATCCAGAAAGCCTGAGAATTGTTCAAGAATGGTAAATTAACTTGCAGGATGCCAAGTATGAAATCTCATCCACAAATCCCGACTTCTTCCTCAGCATAAGCATTTTAAAAAGCCTTATTGCTTCTGTATCGTGCTTTACTCATCGGATTTGTGAGTAAGCAGACAGTCTGAATGGAGTAGTGCAAAAACTGTTCTGTAGAAAGTAGGAGTAAAGGCTGTTTTCGCGCTGCGCGTTTCGAACATTAAGAGACATCTGGATGCGTAATTCTACGTCAACCAACGTAAGTGTTGGTGTTTAGAGGAAGTGGATATCTAGTGAAGTCAAATTATAGTTGTCAGCAAGAGCTGCTAAGAACCAAGTGTGAGCAACCTGTATTTAAGATCCTGGACCTTGACTTTCACTGAAATTTAGTGCGACAAATTCGAATAAGTGAGGTTTTAAGTGGAATGCCGCCACTGGAGTTTGACATTCAGTATAAGAGATATTAGACGATGTGTGATGATTAGGGAAAGGATTTTGAGGTGCGGTGAGGTGAGATGGTAGTAAAAGGTGAATAAAAGGTTCTGAAAATACATACAAAAAGGGGCAAAAAAGGTGCTATTGAAACAACGGCATTAAGGTTTAAATCAGTTACATGAACTCAGTTTCTAGAATATACGAATTTTGCACCAGATTTTTCATCTTTATAGAGTTGGCAAGAGGTGATTGATAGTACTTTATCTAACACTTTAGTTGATAGAAAAACTGTTAAACAAGTGCCAGTACTGGCTGAACTTATATTTCCCGCGGATAGCGGGAACAACGTACTTTGCAGGCGCGTCAAATTGCGCCTGCGAAACTGATCTGCCTGACAACACTTGAAATCCAGCATGAAAGGGTTCAACTGTTACAACAAGACTTGAAATTTAAATTTGACTTTACAGCTGCAAATTGACCATTGTTGCAGGGATATAAATTATTGGTAGTTTACATGAAAGATATTTTAATATTTATTAAATTCGTTGACTTTTGATCACATGAGATTTTAAAACCAGGAAAGAACAAAGAACAAAACGAACAGAAAACGAGAACACAAAAACAGAAGAACAAAAACAAATTTCTGTCCAATCGTTTCAAAACGCAGAAAAGTGTGGAGAAAAACGAACGGAGGCATTGAAAAAAGGGAAAATGTGGCAAAATGTAGAAATCTCATGAAAAGCTGCAGCAAATTGTGTTTATTTCGCTTCATTTCATCCCCCAAATACATCTATTAAACTATCTATATGAAATCGGCTACAATTTTGAAAAGGTGCCGCACCTTTAAAATCCTCTCCCTAGTGATGATACGACTGCGCCTAAATGTTGAAATTACATGACAGTTTTTCGTAGTACTTATTCGTTAAATGTTCAACATGTTCAACATATGGATTATTATTGTTTGTTATACATATTACAAACATATTACAAACATTGTTAGTAAAAATTTTCCATTTGAAAAACACTATTTCTTCTTTCACATTTTTCAATAGTTATAGGATGGTTCTCGGTGATTTGTCGATGACGGAGTTTTAATTTAAAGTGTTTGTGAAATTTAGTTTCTAGAGCACAGGGGCTAAAAATTCATTGATGATTTACACAAACATAATTACAAAAATGTGCCCTCAGTAATTTTTTATTGTATTTTATTCATCGAGAAACCGTTGGAATAATAAAACATTAGGATGTTACGGTAATTGTGACAGAGATAATATCAGGAATACAAATGCCGTAGCAAATAATGTAAAATATATAATTTGGTATCGAGTACGTACTAAGCGTCTAAAATCCGATTATCTTCTATTGGGAGAATATGACATGTACACATTTTGCAAATACAAACTCAATAGTTTATACAAACTAAAAGCTTCTTTCATGAGAACTGTGAGAACTATATTAGTTCAACTTGATTTGTTCTCTTGAAGACAAATTATTCCTAGAACGTAAGCGATACATGCGGAACATACGAAATACTAAATTAAAATACTATTGGTTTGATAGTTATCAATAAAAATGAAAATCACACCGTGAAACTGTCAGTCAGAGAATGAATTTGAATGTAAAATTACAAACAGCTTTTAATGAGGTGAAAATACTTCCATTTATTAAGGTAAATCACTTAATTCTGGAGCATTATTATTTTCTTTATCTGGTTTGTCAGTATTACAAATAAAATTTCTTTTGATGAAGGCTGTTGAAGACTGCATTCGCGCAGGTACTAGGAGTAATCGCTGCTATAGCAACCGGCGCACCTCTGCTGCCTCACCGTTTACGTAACTCTCTCGGCGCTGCTCCGCTAATAAGATACTCAGCGTGTATTCCCTGTTTAGCGGCATATGCAGAAGCTGTAAGACCTACAAAGTGGGTGATATTCATTGGATAAGTGTTTGCTAAAAGATAGTAATTAAGAGTTACAGAAGGCAGACAGTAATTTTAAGATGGATGTGTAAAAATTGGAGAATATCGAGCTATTGATGTTTGTTTTCCATTATCAACCATTATTTACAGCACTTCATGGAGCTCAGTAGATTAACCCTGTCAATAAATATTTAATTGAAACTTATAATCTTTGTAACTAACTTTCGTGAATTGCACGAAAAAGTTTGTCCAGAAGAATAGTACCACTATATTTTGGACACTCTTCTTAACATTTGTAGAAAAATGAAAAAGATTAAGAAAATAATCGTCAATTTACACTTCTCTTTCGCCATTCGTATTTAATGTTTTTAACTTAATAAATCAGAAAAATTTATACTTTGTTTACAAACTACAGATAATCCGATTGTATTCTTCGAAAATTTTTCCTACGAAAGTTGAAGGTGTTATTTGGAAACACACATTCAGTGCAATACCCTACAAGTGTTCATATTAGTCCAATACACTTCCTATGAATTATCCACACAAAAACATTATTGAAGCCTATTTTGAAATGGGCTACATTCGTTCAAAGGATATTGGTTTTAAGAAACAATTATATCGAACGTCAGAAATTCTACAACATAAATTGTGTACACAATACATTAAAAAAAAAAAATTTGCATCTGCCTTAGTACGAAATTTCGTATCTTGGCGAGAAAAATATAAATTGCATCAGGCTGTTATACCTCAACGAAAATAATGAAAAACTGCAAAATATAAAACGCATGAGGTAAAACATCAGTTACAAGAAATTCCGAAATGATGCATTTATTTCAAAGTGGGTAGTAGTAGTAGTAGTGAACTCCTTCAGTACCAGCTCCTGAACATCCAGTGTAATTGGTTTTGATTCGAGCCCCGCCCCGCCCCGTCCCGCTCCACTCCACTCCTGTAGTAAGGGACAGTGGTGACGCGGTTAACCCGAGTAGCGAAGCAGTTCAACGGAGCCCCATCGGGGGCTTTGCCCTGGGGCTTCGGAGCCAAAGCCTCCTGCGGCCGCTCCCGTGCCACGCCCCCTACGCAGCCGCTTTCGCTACGCCTCGCGCCCGCCTCACGGAGGAATCGGATACCACTCTCGGCCGCGGTGCGGTTGCCTCGTTTTACACCGGAACGCAAGCGGGGTTGCTGCCGCATATGCGCTTTCATTTGCCGTACATTTAAAAAATCTCAAGGTTTTGTTGCTCACATTTAATCATACGTTGTTTAGCGGTATGAAAATTAGTTCAGTCGTACTTCATTGTCGTATTTTGCGCGTTTGATGGGGTTTATTGTCCACAGAAAGAAGTGTGTTCGTCAGAAAGAACGCAAAGAGAAATTTTGTCCTTGAAAGACTAAACTAGTACTCCGGAGAAATCGTTTAGAGAAAGAAAAAAATGAAATCGCAGCATCACGCACATACACGCAGTAGATACCGAACTGGAAATGAGAAAACAGAGACACTTCTCGGAGAAAGGAAATATTTATAATAACTTCAAAATTTAAGAATTTTCGGGAAGGAAAGTTATTTTTTAATGAACATTAATATATGTGAATGTTATAAGAGTATAAACTATCGTTTAAATATTCCTAGTGATATTAGATGAGTATGGAATGAAGAAATAACTCGGTTAATGTTTTTAGATTTTAACTCATTTCCTGGTTATCAAATATGGATCCATAAGAGTTGTCGATTTCGTTTATCTCAAATGAAAATAAACACATTCGAAAATATTACCTTCACACTTTGCATGCAGCAAAACGTTGAGAAAAATGATTGCACTACTTTCCCGTACATTTCCCGCTTGTGTACTAAATAGTAATAGAATATAATATTCCATAATAGTTCTCTATCCCCTTAATAGCGAAATTTTCCCATACTAATCGGTATAAAAAAGTTATAAACGGATACAGTCAGCGTAATTGTGGCGCAGATCGGTTGAAAGAATAGATAAAAAAAAGGCGCTCAACGCTCGACAAGGGGCGAAGAGATTGCATCGAAATATGACAAAATTAAGAACGCAACAAATTTAAAACAAAAACAGCATCGTTTCTTGGTCGTGCTTCTGTTCTGCCTGGAGCCCACCGCCGCGGGCGTCGTGTGGAGCCGAGTTTCCTCTCGGTGGCATCTCGCCTGGAAGCCGCCGCGAGCATCGTCAACAGACGGCCCGCCGCGCCGGAGAGTAGGAACCTCCATGCGGCGAAAAGTTGTGCGTGTCTACATGGAAAGTTTGCTTTCCACTGTTTAAACAGGCTGCGTTTCAAGTGCTCTCCTTGAGGAGTAGGCTCTTTTGTTTCCCTGCTTATCTTCTTTTTTCTTCTCATTTCACGAAAATTCTTGTCGTTTTCGAACTTCGCGACATGAATATTATGTGCTTGAAAGTTTATTAAATTTTATGGAATATTGTGAAGTGAACAGTCTTTGTTACTGAAACCAGTAATATAACTTGGTGGGTTGAAAATCAATTTACACCTTCGAAACGGCGGTTTTGGGTAATTATTAACATATCTCTGTAACTTGAGTAGTGTATAAACACGGTAATTATTCTACCGATTTGCCGGTGTATAAGAGCACATTTTTCCTTCAGTACTTGTCAAAAACAGGTGCGTCTTATACAATGGATGAGAATTTTTATAACTTTTTGAATGTTTAGTATATAGCGTTACAATAATAAAATTTTTGTACACTGAACACCAGAAATTTGTATTTCTACAAAATTGATTATTACAGAAGTTAAAAGTATTGCAAGAAGAAAGAATACTGAAAATTTCGTTGGGTCAACGTCACGGTGTAGCAGATTTTTAAAACGGTATGGTCTTTCCATGCGTGCTAGAAAAAATGTCATAAAAACTCCCGGCGAAATATAAAGAAAAGATCATTGCTTTTCAGAGGTCACAATTCCTCTCCTTTCATAAAAATAAAAATCAAGTATAAAATTGAACATTAAAGAATGAAATCTTTCTTGAAAATAGGAGTGTGTCTTAAACACCGCCAAATATGGTAAATACATCTTACTTGACATTTCTCTACACAGAAGTTTGCAATAATAATAATTTGGTAATTCGTACTCGAATGTTCCATATCAGTAATTAGTAGCAAGGCCACTAAAAGTAATATAAAGAAATGTTCTTGAAAATTCAAGATCCACAAATGAAAATTTGTTTCTTCATTCTTTCAGAGATTTGCAAAATTTAATGATTTCATATTTAATTATTCAAACCTTTAATTGTTTTAATGTTAAGAACGATAAAGATTCGTTTGTATTGAAATGTCTAACAAATAATTGTCTATGTATAAAAAATGAACAACAGAAACAAATAATAAGAATCCTCAAATGTGCTTTAAATGATAACCATTAATATTTATTTTCGAAATAATTGTCTCACATACTGTCAAATACTTATGGAAGGATATATGGAAGCATATTTTAACAGTGATACAACTCCACTTTCACTCGTTCTTGAGATATTGAGAAAATTCATGTTTATAAAGTCAGGGATGGAATTAAGACACGAAATTGTGTGATTATTTTTTCTTTTATAATTTGTATTTCTGTTCGTCTGAAAATGAGATGAATAAGCATCTCTTGCTTCGCGAAATATTGGGGGAGTAAAAGTCTTACACCACCATAAAAATAAGTTTGGTGGGCCAAATCGATGGATGCCGTTCTAAGAAAAGGTAAAAATTAAAACAATATTGATTTATTGAAACATATTACATATTAATTTAATGTTGCTGTTTTAAATGTGCATATGAAGCATATTAAGTTTTCTTCATCTTCATGTTGTGTGGTTCCAACCTGCAAATCAGTGAAAAAATGCGTGTCGTACGCTTAGATTAGGTGGAAACAAATCAAGCATAACCTGTTTCTTCTTGTCATTCCCGTTCCTTTATGGTGGACATAGAAGTGGGAAATTGAGTTTGTGAAAACCTTAGATCTTCCTTTTCCACAGTCAGGTGGATTGAAAGTTTACTATATAGAAACCAATATCTTGATTTAAGTTTTATTGTACAAATCTAATCCATCTAATTTTTAGCCAGTTATAGACATTTTTTCATTTTTTCCCTCTTTTTACAGTCTTTTGACTTTCATTCATAGAAACCACTATGTTTAATCTCTGTGTTAAATACAAAAATGTTCCAAAGAATTATACTATTTTCTGTACCTGTTGTTATTAGCAATTCTGGATCAAGATCTTTATCATCAGAATCGCTTCAGACTCTAAATATCACGAAAACAACACATTCTGACGCTTGTGGAAAGCCAGGTAGCTGCATCGCTGGAGTTGTATCACTATCAAAACAAATATATTGCCAACTCCCATGATTTTATTGTGAGGCTCTACGTAGTCCACAGAAAGAACTTGTCAGTTTTACCACTTTCAGAATAAATGTAAACCCTATAGGGTTTGCGCGGACCTGAAAATAGCGTTAATTCAATTTCTCTAAAAAAAAGTTGTACTACTATTGAAATAACGCATCCAATAACACAAACCGCCATGGGGCTAATATTTTATCAAACTCGTTCTGAAATACATTGGAGATTGCTATTCATGTAATGCTTTTTTTCGAAATGTGCTGTAAAAAAGTGATAAATAAAAATAGAATTAAAGTATTACATCAAAGAGAGTGAATGAAAATATGTTTGAACCATAATTTTGATTTCCCAAGACGCCCTCCACCTACTTCACATATTTTTTTACTCTGAACACCGGTTCTCTGAACGAATTATAGAAATATAATAAATAGATCCCGGACGTTCAGGCATTTATTTTACTCTATATACGGGCAAAAGGCATTTATTTTTACTATAATATTCAGGCAAAAGGTATTTATTTTTACTAAAATAGACGGGCAAAACAGCATTTTTTAAAAATAAATTAGGCATGCAAAAAGGCATCTTTCTGGGTGAAATAGAGGTGCAAAAAGGTATGTAAACAATGAAAAATCACATTTAAAAGCAATTATTTAATAAAAAGTAACTAGGATGCGATTTCTCGTGAGCGAATAAAGCCTGCCGGTATCAATGAAAAAATAAAATAAACTTGACTCGTATCTCTTTCTTTTTTGTTTAAATGTTTAGCACTACCTTGCCCTGAGGTTTGCGCTTTTACGAAAGACAAAACACGATCGTACTTTCCCTGGTGCTGTCCAGACTTGAAGGTATTTTTCCTGCAGGGCGCCCGCAGAAAAAAAGCAATATAATGACGAAAAAGGCAAAAATAAAGGAAAACACCAAAAATAGGTATCGGAAGCTAAAATAGGCAAAAAAGGTAAAATGAAAGTCTACTAAAGAACACCAGAAGCTTAATTGAGTTATTCCTATTGTTAAAAGTCCGGGTCCGTAATAAAAATGCATTCTACCAAACTTCCGGGCTATAACAATAAAATAAGCCGAAGTTTTCTTGTGTTTTGTTGCGTTGTCATGCACAAATTCCGAAATGTCCTGCTTACATATTCCTTCTACAGCTTCAGTGTTAAATGTTTGAAGATGCATACTGAATGTTTCACGCTTGCAATTTAGTACTTATATTTATGGGTATATATGATGTGTATATATTTTCAGTATGTATTAAATGCCAAATCGGCATACTTATTTCAATAAATCGCAGTTTGTACAAGTATCATATTTTATCTCGCTAATAATACAAATTTGTTGGTTTACATGAATATTGCCTCTAGGAGGATCTTTTTGATTTGGGTTTGTACTGTGGAGTAATTAACTTGACTGTTTATTTTTGTCTCTCCAGGATTTAATAAATGCTTTCATCCACATCTTGTAAACATCTTACAAATGTCACGCGATTTAGTTGGATGCTAGTTTCCTAGCGCCAAGTATTTGATTGCAGATGTCACGCTTTTACACGTGTAGACGTCTTGATTGCGTAGTGCGCGTACTCGAATTGGCGCGTTGCCTCGGCTGCTTGTTTACATCCACTTCCAAAGCTGTGACTCAAGGCGGGAAAGCAGTGCATGGTAGCTGGCGCTGCTCCCGCCACCTAGATTCGAAATGAGGGCAGAGCGCGGTCTCGTAGTTATCCTTTCCGCTACTAGGTGCGCTAGTTCACTAGTGCAAGGAGCGCTGCGGCGGTCGTTGAGTTAAATTGTTGTCGTTGCTTGCTAATGGCGCGTTGCTTAATTTTCTTTATTTTCTTGTATGTAATGATCAGAAGATTTTTCAATAAAAAAATTTCTAATTCAATAAATTTATTACAATATAATTGCTTGAATATGCAGTTATTTCAATAAAACGAGATTTAATGATTTATATTTGAAATGAGATTTCGCTTTTAGAACAATAACAACTGAGTTACAGAAAATTCGAAGAACCAAAAGTACTGTGATCAATTTATTTGTATTATTAATATTGTACTAATTCTCTTTTTTGCAATCAAATCATTAATACTGCCATCTATATTTTTCCGAAGTCTTTAGTATCCTCATGAGTTAAAGTAAAAAAAAGTTTTTTTCGTACTTCCTGTGTATTTTATCGTAAATGAAAAAGAAACGAATTTGCGTCATTAAAATATATTTAGTTACTTAAGTCTGGGGTGAAAAGTAAAAAGCATAGAAAACAGCATCCTTTGAAATGAAATGAACTTACATTGTGTAACTTCATATGTAGTCTTGGAGATCTGCCTAGAGGTCAGCACTTTCAGCCCATATATTGAATACTTGAAGTTATTCACTAGCAATAGTAGTTGTGCTACAGTGGCGTGTGAGTTTTCTATGATTTGTTGCAAAAAATAATGCTGATAATTTTGTAAAAACAAAAACAAAACACTTTTAATTAGTTAGGTAATTCTTTTCACAACTGGTTTATGAACCACGTGATTTTACCAGTTCAATGCCGGTGTCCACCGTGCCTTTGTCTCATCATTCGAGAAAACAGACTCGGGATCATTTGTCTCAGTCATTTACTTTCACTTAGCCCGTCGCCTTTCTGGCACGCATTCTACCTGCCGTCTCAATTTTTCCCGCAGCAGCCGTGTGGTTAGGTTCCCACCTGCGCTTCGGAAAGCTATAAAGACATAAAGGAAGCGCGGGATCAGCCTGATGAGGGCGTTTGCCTGCGGCCGGTGGCCTTATTTAAGTCGAACGCGGCGGGAGGCAGCTCCCCTATCGATCGGTCGTTGATTGATGGTCGCTGTGTCTCTGCCCGCGCCCGCGCCGCGACGTCGAGGGATGCGATGCGCAGGGGCTGCCAACTGCGACGCCCCCAAAGAATCTGGGCTCCGCGCCTCGTACCTGGCGCCGCCGCCCGCCGCGCTACACGGCGGTGCAGGCGGCTGGGAAGCCACTGCCCTCACTCAACGTACTGGTTTTCCCTCTGTTGACCGGATGTTAATCAGGTGAAATAAATTATATCTCCAGAGGGTGAACTGTAAGGTTTTTTTTCTTTTCTTTTTTTGAAGTGTGATGCGCAGGAAGTGGTTCTTACTGTCAAGTGCAAATGGAAAAGCAATTTGAAAACTTTATTTATTGATCTCGAGGGAAAAGAGCGGAATATGAACAATGATTTCCATAATTGGGGTATTCCCTTCCTCGGAATATGAACTGCGTTTTATGTCAAGATTTTGATGAGATATTCGAATATTATTATCAACATCTTTTTTTGCAAAATAACTATTGTTGAAAATGGAGTGCAGTCCTTGTTAGACCTATTTCAACAATGCTGGTTGAAGTAAATAAAAATTCCATTCCATTAGGTATTAAATTTCTACTGATGAAATGTAGCATTGGGAGATGTCAGATAACTTGTTGTTAAGATGTAGAAATCTTATAATATTTTGCTTTGGATAATTTCAGAATTAAAATGAACGTATTCATTATTATATAGTCTTTTACAACAAAAACACAGAATAAACCATTACACTAGCTTTTCTGCAGGCTACACTGTGATATTTCAAATATCAAATGTTTAGTATATCCAGAGTGTATTGTATATCCAGAGTATTCCTCCATAATGAGGAAGTTTACACAGCATTTATGAAAATAATATATTTAATATTCTAAATTTTTTTAATATTGGAATATTATTGCAACATTATATCAGTGTGCATTTTTCGTTTTATTTTATCATAATTCAATATTTTTATTTAAGAAATCGCAGTAAATTTGTCTTCGTTTGATATAAAGACAAAAAACCTTTACTAAACTTTATTAAAACATATTATCTCATTTCATATACAATACATTGTCAAAAGGCTACTCTTTAATTGATAACACACGTTTTCAAATTTATCAAGTGAAATAATTTTTAAATAAAATAAAAATGGAAATTTATGACAAAAAGGACATTTTAAGAATTCATGATCGACTTCTAATTAAAAACGAAGGAAATTATTATGTGAAAAAATAATTGTAAATTAGAAACCGTCAATGTTTCTTTTCCCCTCCCATATTAGTCAGTATTGTTTATGGATTTTTGTTGTTCTTGCTGTTCAATTCTTTGAAATAGTTTCTATACCACACTTGTGATGATAATATAAATGAATGATAATTTCATTAAAATACTTTTCTAAGGGTCAATTTCCAGTCATTTGAAGTGCCTAAAAAGAGAGCAGCAATGCGATCGGAGAGCCTCTCTGCTCCATTGCTTCTGCCGCCTTGCCTCCCTTCCAACCAACCGCCGCCGCCGCATCCGAAGGGCTGCCATCGACCGGACCCCTGGCTGGAAGGGAGGCTGCGGCTGACGTCGTTTCTCTTCACTCCGCTCTCGCACGCCGAGGCGCGCGTCGCGGTCAACCGCTGAACTGTTCAGCGCGGTCACATCCCGCCATTCCAAACCCGGACACGTAACCTTTAGCGGAAAAGAAAATTGGCAATGCTAGGCGCAGACGCTCAAGAACGATCTTCCGCGTATCACTCAAAATGAAATTGCGTTTGGACAACAAACCGGTTGTTGTTTTGTTATATAAAGAAGGTTGAAATCTCTAAAATTAAAGCTATTGTAAATCCACAAGAGTTTTCTGCTTCCTGGTAGCAGGTAACCAGGGTAAAGGGTAACTTAAAACAATCACATTAGCGTTTTTTGGCTGCTATACCTTAGTCAACTAGATTTTATGATCGTAGTTAACCTCATGAGAGATAGATTTTTTTCTCATTAAAGTGAAGGATTTTCAATGAAGTCTTATTTTATTTTTGCGGTCTGTGTCGCCACTACTTAGGCCTCATTCACAATGCAAACTTAGACGTAACCGTAACGTAGCCGCAAAACCTAGAAATGGGTTATAAAGCGAGATCATTCACAATGCCTTGACGTAAACGTAGACGTGAGACGTAACTTAGAGTAAAGCTCAAGTTTTACGTTTAAGTTTACGTCGAAATTTACGGAAGCAATCACAGAGCAGCATGAAAACAAATGCTTAAAACCGCGAGAAGGAAAGGTCGACTTCCAGATCTATTCTTGTTTATGCGTGTGTATTGGTGTGTATAGTTAAAAGGTAGAGCAAAGAAGTTTGTGGAGTTTTGGTACGAGTTGCGAAGTGTTGATTCAAAATGGCAAATAAAGCGCCTCCTTTTTTTTGTTTTAAATAAAGCGCCCTAAAATTAATGCTGCAGAAGCTTGCAACAACACAAGCTGCATGCCTAAATCTCTCTCCATGACAAAATCTGAACGTGGCGTTAAATATATTTGCGGTACACAATTTAAAGCTCACTGCTCGCATATAACCTCAATAGGTAGGGGCGCAACAGCTGCTCGCAAATGCAAAAGGTGAAATCGATAGGAGAGTCGAAAAAAAAGCAAGAGACGCATCGATCAATATATTGAATTCTGATTGGTTCAGGCAAAACCTACGTTCCAGCTTACGTTTGCCATTGTGAATGCTCGTTTTTACGTGAAAAGTTTACTGCATACGTTTACGGCTTACGTTACGTTTAAGTTTGCATTGTGAATGAGGCATTACGTGGTATAGAGAAACGTATGAAATGCTGCGGCGAAAACCGGCGATTTTCTTGCAGAAAAAGTCGTATTGTAGGTGTCTGATAACAACAAATTAATCATTCTTGTTCTTAAGGGTAGTAAATTACTTCCTGTAACACTTTGCGTAGACAGAATTAGTAGTCAGTAGTTATGTTAGTCCTTGTTTCCGGAAAATTGGTTTACGGCAAAATCCCTGTTCGTCTGAACGCCAGTCTGTGAACAACACTTAAGGCTTAACAGAAGGTAAGATTTTCTCAAAAATTGATATTCTTCGATCAACCTGGCCGATTTCGTGGTGGGGGCTGGTGATTTTCAAATTTTGTGGATTCTTTACATCAAGATCTATTGACATTATCAAAATGTTCTAAAAATGGCTCCAATTTATGTAAAAAATATTTCTTATACAGCGAAGTACATTTACAATAATACCACAGGTCCTATTTTTGTTTAATTCTTTAAGTTTTGAAAAGTTCAAACATTTTCATTTTTTCGGCTTCTTCCTACAATATTACTGTATTGAAAATAGAGATATTTTTAGTGTGAAAACTATTCGTAAAACTGGGAACTGTAGATCTGTACATCAACTGATGTCACTGCAGTGCCTTTAACCGGAAGGTCCTAGGTTCGAGTGCCGACGGCCGTAGAAGAAGCCGCCTGCTCTGATCGGTAGTTTTCCGTGGTTTCTCCTATCAATACCAGGCGACTGACGGAGCAGTACACTAATAAACGGGCCATGGACCACGCGCGATCTTTCTTTCTCTTCCTTGTCTTATTCTCACCCCTTTACACACACACACACCACACACACACACACACACACACACACGCACTACACCACCACACATGCCTGGAGACCGGTCGGGGACTTAGAACTTATCCCGGCTGGGGCGGTGCCCCGCGGGTGATGCCCGGTTTGGAAACCCCTCTAGTCGACGAAAGGTCGGCGCCGGATCTTGCCATTCAGTGGGGGAAGATCACCGCCACCTTCCGATGAAAAACATGCACTACACTGATGGGACTAATGACGTCGGTAGTTGACGCGGGCGGAATCACTACTCAATCAGTATATTTGTAACAATTAGAACTATTAAAGAGTGTCAGTGAAATTAGTGGCGAATCCTGAACATTATTTTAAGTATACCGCACTTTACGGAAGCTACCTCTACCGGAGAAATCTGGAGAGAATTTGGTGGATTTTTGTCTCGACTTTCATCTCTTACAATCACAAAATTATCAGTTATTACATTTAGTAATGTCATCATTGCAGAAATGTGCATCACAAATAGACATTCTTATTCACCTCTCGAACTACTGTAAATAATTGCGCCCTTGGCTTTGGACCACATTTGATATGAGCATCAACAGTTCACTATAAAAACGATGTACATATAACTATACAAACGAGGAGTAGATCCTGTGGGGTCGAGTTCTATTTCGTTATTAATTCTATTAAATCAAATCGGTACCTTGTCTACCGATGTAAATAATTTTTCTTTTACCTGAGAGCGAGAGTATCTAGTTTTCAATTTGCAAACCTCACTTTAATCATTTAACTGTGTTTAGTGAAAGACTGACAAAGGGATTCTGGAGGTCAAGAAAACGTGCCCAGATTGTACTTCTTTCCAATGTCACATCCAGTTTTTACTGTGACGGTCAGTGACAGGATTTTCGACCCTGAGTGAATAGCTAGGTCGAATTCAGTCGCTATCGGGAGGAGGATTCTAGTGGCCGACTGCTTTGGTCGGTGTATGTACTTCAGCAAACCACGGTTTTACGTGGTTTCTCTGATCAACACCAGGCGAATACCGGAGGAGTACCCTAACAAACGGCGTACGGACCGCCCGTGATCTTTCTTTCCTCTCCCTTGTCCTTTTCTCATCCCCTTATACCCAAACTTACATACACTACACTACCACTCTTGTCGGGAGATTAGTGGGGAGCATAGAGCTGTCTCAGTTGGGGCGGTTCCCCGCTAATGGGAGAAACCTATCCGCGGAAAACCTTGCCACCCAGCGTGTACGTCGGCGCCGGATCTTGTCAGTCAGCGGGGGAAGAACACCGCCACCTCGCACGATAAAACATTGACTTCACTTACAGGGCTAATGACATTAGCAGTTGACGCGCCCGGGATCACCAATCAAATCATTCAATCCACTTTTGGAGGAGGAACGAAATGTCTTAAATATTGACTTGTTGTAGTTACAACCATACTTATAGAATGGTAGAATGCAATGTGTCATTTTCAGGTGTTGTATTCATATATACACAAAAGTATAAATTTCTATCCCTAAACTAAAAAAAAAAATTAAAATTTTCAGTAACAACTGAAACACTGAATTACTCTAAATAAATACTAAAATGGTGCTGCCCTTTCCGCTAAGAACCACTAAGAACACACAAATATGTATTTTGCAATTCTAGACCAGCGTTGGATTCTCGGGCAATTAATGATCACCTTGCTCCGAACGGCGAACCTGAAACACAGGGTCCTTTCCAAATCCATGAGACTTATTACAGTGATCACACACTGTCTTGTGTACGCCATGCCGTACGCCCAGAAAGAGCATTTACACATTTCGGAACTTGCTTATACGATTAGTTTATGATATATATGCCTGTTGCGTATTATATTCAGATCAAGACATTTGAGCTAAAACTTGAAAAAGAAAAGCAACATTGATGATGACTGCCTTATTTGTGGGGGTGTAAACAGGTCGTGGTAGCATGCCTCACATTTTCAAAATAAACCAGTATCCAATATTTTTATGACAGTTCATAATTTTCGTTTATTTTTAAAACTCCCTCGCCCAAGATGTTTAAAACAACAGATTTGATAGCTTTTTGAAAGACTTATGTTCGGAACCTTTTGTGTAGAACATAACTGCCTCGAAGATTGAGAAAGAACACGATTTCTCGTAAATTCAATAGGGGTTCTTAATAAATTTATCTGTTTTGAACTTCCTTAATGATATTCTTTCGTATCAGTACCGCACTTCCCAGTGCAATTATCGGCTAAGACGTAAGGATTTTTATCCATCTCCATCAAAATAGAGACACTGCTTTCAATAAATATGTACTGCTCTGCTACACTTCTTTCACTGATGGGAATTTCCATTAATCTCTTCCATAAACTTCAAGGAACTACCCTTTTCGATTATGATGAGACTTTCTCTCCAGTCGTGTTCTGTGTTGAAAGACAGACATTTTCAAAATATGAAAAGGATTCACCTCACTTAAATTCAATGCGCTCAATAAATAGAATTTGCTTGCATTAAATGCGCCATGAGATGTTTAATTATAAGGATTACAATTTTGAGAAGTAATGATTTAAGCTTCCAAACTCAATCTTAGGGTTTTATTTTCAGATGGTTGTTAAAGCATTGTTTTTATTTCTCATTATACACGGCATCAATTCTAAAAGTATTTGCTGATGCTCTGCTCCTTGTCCAAATCGAATATTATAGCATTTTAAAGGAGAGGATTAGCTCGTCGAAATTTTTTTTTCTTCTCTCTCTCTCTCTCTCTCTCTCTCTCTCTCTCTCTCTCTCTCTTAATATATATATATATATATATATATATTATATATATATTATATATATATATATATATATATATTAATACGTAATGAAGTCAGAATTTATTTAGGATCGTTTGTAATAAGAATGATATAAGCTGGCATACGTCGTAATTGAATATTTTCGTTCCTTTTAATAGCTCGTTTAAATGAGCGCTCCATCGTGACAAAAACACGACGGGAACTTCAGCCATCTGGAGTGTACTCTGTAAACTACGTCGACAAGAAAATTGCCGGCAGCGACTGCCACCTGGCGGCGATTCTTCAAAGTACAGCGGGATGCCGCCAGATGGCTTGTGAATGCAGCACGCGTCGCTCTAACCACTAGTTCATCGATCAGACCGCACATTCAAGCAGTGGTTCATGGGGCTTCCCTCGGATAAGGGTCGCTGCCGACAGCGAACACTCGGGGCCCTTTGACTACAACTCTGCATTTACTATACCCATCTCTATGCTGCAGACGGGTATCGAATTACAGAATTCTTGTATGATTACAAACAAATCGTATTCCTTTCACGTTCGTGATATCTGAAATAAAAATTTATGAATACGCAATAATTATTCGTATTCGTAGCACTTCTATGACGCTAAGATTTCGACAACAAATTCTTTGAAGTAAATTGATCTCTGAATCTCCTTAAAAGGTATAGAAATTTGAGTGGAAAAATTGAGACTAAAATTTGAAATCTTTCAAAAATGCAAAAATATTTCCTTCTTCTTGTTCGTCGTCGACCAAAATCTCACAATAATTGGACAATATCTAACAATTCTTTATGTACTTGAGAGTTTACCTTCGTCTTTATTTGTGTCACTCTCGCGAGTTGAAAACATCCATCCGACGCGAGATTCCTCGGCCATAGAGCCAGTGCCGTGTTAACGCACGGGTCCGAAGAGTCAGGGCCTTGGGCGCCCAAACATTCAAGAGGCCCCGATAATCCTAAAAAAAACATTAATACTAAATTTTTCAGAAAATAAAATTTAAAAAATTTATTAAAAAGTTATCCATGTTCAAAAAATACGCAAAATATTGGCATAACGGAGTGATGTATTGCGCATCATTGGCTAATATCTGTAATATGGAATGTTGCTGGTTGATGCGCTTCAATTTTATATAGTACAATTCAATAAAAAATTAAAACTATATAATTTTAATCTTTTTCAATATAATTATAATTACTTATACATTTTAATTTTTTTTGAATAATTTTAAATTGAAACATAAGAAATATTTCACAATATTAAAAAATACAAAATAATTTTTAAATTGGGGGGGGTTTGGAATAAGAAAATCCAATATAACCTACAATAACAATTAACAACGCTGTTAAAACGGCCCTGCATAGAGCAAAACAATCCGTCTACGCTCTCTACGCCATTTAGGTCAAATAAAAATTCACTCTAGGGAAAACATTTGATGCATTTATTCTTAATGTATTTTCATTTGTCCCTCTACCTATTATTCCATTTAAATAATTAGTGTCTCGTGTCGTGCAAAAGGGAGAGAGAGAGAAGGATTCAAAGATAATAACTAAGTAATCAAGTGCACAATAAGTGAATTAGGTTTTTTGACATTATTTACACTTACAAGCGATAAATTAGAAGTTATTTTGCTTATCTCGTGACCTTTCTTCAAATGTCAACACAAAAGACAGCCTGAACGTGCTCGCCGTGCAAAATACATTTAATGCAAGGGAAAATAATTATATTGCATTTCTTGTGGGAAAGTCAGTTTTATTTGACGATTTTTCAGTTCCATCTAAATAATTACAAGTGTCATAAGAACGCTCGAGGCAAGCTGCCTTCCAAGAAAATAAGACAATTTTGAATTCTTGGTCTTAAATACGCTGTCCTTAAATAATATAAATTGAAAAACTATGAATTAATACATAACATATTCTCTGGGAGTACACAATTGACAATATTAAAACATACGAATGTGTAAATACGTACTCGTACAGATTTGTTCAAATTTTAACGACAATTAAATAATATGAAACATTGTACATACGTTTAAATTTTGTTACTTTGATTTGAATTCTCCGAAGTGAGAATAAGTGGACCTTAAATCTCAAGTTTCATTTCTTACGTTTTCAGCTGACATAAGAACAAGGATATTTGATAAATAAGAAATCTTGGAAATCTTTTTAGTGTATTTTCTACTTTAATTTGTATTTGTTTTGTGATCTATACAATTATTATCTCAAACTTTTGTGGTAGTTTTTGTATTTGTTAGGAAAGAGGGTTATTTATGTCTGAATTATTGTAGGATTGCATGTATGGTATGCTTGCGTGCGTGAATGCGCGGGCGCGCGCGCGTGTATGTAACTCCATTTTTCGGTTTTTTAAATTAGCTTGATCTTCGGGTTCAACAAGAGGCATTCTATTAATAGCCCGAAGAGTGTAGTAGTACTTTACTTATTGTTAGCAATAGTATTGGTAGGAATACAAGTTTATGCAGTCAGCTAAGCCATCCATCAGTTGACCGGCAGAGTGATGTAGTTGTGAGTTGGACCTTTTTACCTGCACCTGGTTTGTTTTCTCAGTTTACTGTAAATATTTCGTCGGCACCAAAAGAATGATCTATTCAAAAATTATTTTCAAAGAAAATCAGAGTATATGCCATTTCGCAAATTGTCCTTCAAGTTGGATATGATGTTTCCAAAACTTATCTTTTACACATGAATTTAAAATTTCTCCACTTTCGGTCATATTGGTTTAGGAGTTTAGGCTTTTTATTTTAGAAGTTTTTAGGAGTTTAGGAATTTAGGAGTTTTGCCTTTTTATTTTAGAACGTTTTGAAAATTGTTCATATATTTTCGAATTTTTGTCAACAAAATATGAGAATTAGTGAGTTAACTGCCTTTCCTATTTTCTTACAAATCATCTTTTCCTTTTCGAATGACAAGTGGTGTAACTCAATTTTGTTCCTTAAACCGAGTCTATAACTAGACAAAATTATCGAAATCGGGCTACTGAATTGAAATGACAATATTAATGTTGATAAGTAGCAAAAATGTATAAATACAGTGATGTTACCTGCATTTTATATTTTCTCATATCCTTTTCCTATTTGTACCACAAAAAGTGTAACTCATTCAGGCCTTTACACTGAGTCTGGACAGTCCAACTGGACAAAATAATCAGTATTGTCAATAACACAAACCTTTCTGAATACACATATGTAAAAGTAAAATTATATTCTTTTAAATCCTTTTCCTTTATCTTTACTTCACCACCGAACTAAATAAAATACGGATAATCATTGAGTTTCAAATCATGAAAGTTGGTGTTGAAATATAATATATGTATTTTATACGAGAAAATAAATCTCTTTCACTACCACGCATTTTGTGAAATAGGCTAATATGAATCTTTTTTTTTTAATTATAGTGATTATAATTTGAAACTGTTTTAGTGGTAATAGAAACTGTGTATTGAGACACTTGTCCACAGAAGTGGACTTATGAGTTACAGAACATTATTGCAACACGTTATCATCCCTCATAGCTCAGAAATGACGGCCCTGAAAACTAGGGTTTTTGTGTCAGGAGGGGACACAAGTTTTATGTGGAGAGGTGGGTTCTGTGGGAACACACATTTTGAGGGGACAAGTAGGAGATATGTGGGGGCATGAGAAATAAAATGAGGGACAGGTGGGCCCGAATTGTGTTTGTTAAGCAGTATTTTACAAAATGATGACTTCTATTACATTATTGGAGATTATTTTCTTACGGGTGCTCCCACTCCGTAGCGTGGGTGAAGAAACCCGTGTGTAAAATTAAATTGAAAGAAAAGAGAAAATATATCTTTTACGATAAAATTACGAAGACTGTTTGATTTTCTGTTAAATTTAATCACAACCTTGGCAATATTAGAATGTTTATCGCTCACATGCGTCTTTAACCGCTGTTAACATGCAACCCTGCAGGTTTGTTAAGTGCACTTGTATCTACCTGCATATTAAGAAATGTAACATCCTTAGAAAAGGGTTTTAACATCCTTAGCAACGTAAATAATCTTCGATTAATCGCATGTCAAATGTTTGTTAAGGAAAAAACATTGCGATGTACGAAACATCAGAGTCAAACAATTCAGAAGTAATTCACATTGGTTTGGGGAATAATTATTCTTAATTGTAATATTATTAATAGGACAATTATAAAAATGTATATTAGGAAAAATTACCTCATTTTCCTCACATTCCATCAAATGAAACTATTCCGGTAATCGTATTGACTGATGATGTGAAGGTGTCGCCACGGTGACTATGTGAAAGTCAACATGCCTACTTCCTAACCGAACGTCATTTCTTTAGGGATCTTTAGGTTCAGGAGAGTTATTTACATCCAATATTCTCGAACCACGGTATACGAAAATTGTTAATATAAATATATCGCAAGCAAAACCTCACAATATCGTACTAACGTGCCGCAGTAACAGAATTAATGTGTTTACAATCGCAGTAATGTCGTAATTTTTTGCATAATTCGTGAAATTTTATGGTGACCGATAAAATGCTGAACATACCACGAAATGTAACAGTGTTATTACTGCCAAGGCCAAAAGTTAAAAATTGAGTCAGAGCGTAGCGGAGCCGAGACATAATACTTTAACATACGGGACAGGGGCTGACCGATCGAAGTTGGGCTCTACAGTGAAGTAATTTTCATTTTTAAAACTATTATTTGTAAAATGTGGAACTTTTTTCGAGACCAGGTAGTTGTATACAATGAGTTCAATTTTTATGATATTCCTAAAGTTATTAATGTATATTAACGAATCGAGGTATCATCTTGAGAATAAACAATATATTTTGAAAACGAATAATATAAGGTTAAACAATTAATAATATAAATGTTGTAATTGATTTTTTCTCAAGGATGAGAGAAATTTTGATTTATTACGAGAACGCTTTATTCTTTATACAAAAACATTACTTTTTTTTACTTTACCAATAAACTAAGTATAGAAGAAACATTGTATGAAAATTCTTTCTAAGAACTTATTTAAGTTTGATGATTTATTTCAGTATACTTGAGCAGTATACTTGAGCTATACTTCAGTATACCAACGCACAATAACTTTTTTCTCTGCTGGTATTGTAACTGGAATGGTGAAATTGCACGACGGGATAGTTTGAAGTTCGTGCTATAGAGGGCATTTTGTTTTCATGTGTAGCTTTAGCGAGTGTAGTCTGAATAACGAATAGTGCGCATGTTACTGTCGTCAACTTGTGAAAAGCAGAGAAGTGTAGGGCGAAATTTGTGGGCCAAAGGGCATAATACGAATGAAATTCTCAGGGACATGCGTGACGTGTATGGGAACGACTTAGTGGACCGTAGCAATATCTCCAGATGGCGTGCATTCTTCCAAGAGGGCTATACCCCAACTAAACTACTTCTACAAACGAAACATATTGAAACTGGTAGCACGCTGGCTGGTGTTGACAAACTTGGCGACGGTGTAGAACAGTCGGTCAAATATGTAAGGTCTTCGGTGCCTTTTTGTGTTTTGGTACCAATTAAATTTTGGGGCAAAAAAAATATTGTACGTTACTTTTCGATCTGCCCTGGTACCTGCCTATCAACCTACACATCCAAACCTCTATGTTTAGGAGGTCATGTTTTGGTGACGTTACCTTTCAGAATTTATCTGCAATTCCTTGTGTATTATTCTCACCTTACCGTTCTCTTTTCCCCTCTTTACCTTTCCCTTATAATTTCTCCATTTAACTTTTCTTCTCACCCTTTCTCTTCCATTTCGTTTTTTATTATCTCTTTCAATTTTTTTCTCATTCCCTTTCCCGCCCTCCCTTTCTTTGTGTCTTTCTCGTACCCTTTATTTTCAGCTTTAGCGCTTTTCCTTTTTTTAGCAACGTTGTTTGCGGACGTTTCATGGCAAGTAAACAGCCCGTGGCCCTAATGATTGGGTCAGAAAACCGAAATGGGTCGCGCGTTTCGCCGCGTCAGGGTTTTTCCCGACGCCGACGCCCGAACGCGAGCGCGAAGTGGCGAGCGGCGCCGTTTCCATGACAACGCGACGCGCGCCGTGCGCTTCACGGTAGCAGCAGCAGCAGCAGCATTAGCACGGGCAGCAGCTGTCGCTGCCTAATCGATGCCATGTGCCACGTTCGCAGCCTTCGCACTTAGGCTTAATAAGGGTACAGAGGAGTCGGTAGGAGAGTTGGGCAAAGATGTGAGTAGGTTGTCACGGTCTGCACGTTCTTACAGGCAGCATTGAAAGAAAACGAAGAGCGGAAAAGGCGCTAGGTGGTCAGTTTTTGTAGAACCTTAAATGGAAGATGAGAAATTATTCAAATACCATGCATGTGCCTGATGATTTGGAACAGTCCCTAAGGTAGACAGAGTTTCTGATCATGTGACCTAAACAAATCTTTGGGATGCGATCGCTGTAGCAGAGTCATAGTCCTAGTGACATTGTCAAAGTCATCGCCTCACATTTCGATGCCTTCTTCTTTTCTCTTCTTCTTTCTCTAATTTTTTTTTACAGAACATCTGAGTTTTCTGAAATATCTGAAAGGATTTTAATTAAAAATGAATCTGAAAATCGGGAACAGAAAAAATACCATCTAAAACATTATTATGTGTCAGTTTCAACTCTCTCACAAACCTAAATAATAAAACAAATCTATAGCATTTCCATCATTACATCGTACCTTCGACAACTGCATTACTATATACACAGTTTCTGGATATAGAGAAATGTAGTTGACGAAGGTACGATGTAATGATGGAAATGTTAGAGATTTGTTTGATTATTTAGGTCTGTGATAGTTGAGATTGGCTCATAATAATGATTTTAGAATATGGTATTTTATCTACTTATTGTTCAATTTACTACTGAAGTAATATGCCTGAAGATGGAGTAAGGAATACTCCGAAACGTTACCAAGAGATGATGATGCTGCATAGGTTGATAAAAAAGGATACTAATAGCTGATACATGAATAAAATCAGTCGACTGAAACTATTTGGAACAAAAGGGTATTCAAAAAGACAACTTTTGTAATTCCAAAACAGAAAAAAAGAAAGTAAACAACGTGAAGGAAAAATGATTACATGCTTTTCGCTCCACACTTTGCGTAACCAATACAGTCTACATATGTTATCTCTCGTATTGTATTATATGTAACGGTTTCCTAACATTGATATTGTAACTTGTATCCTACTAATTCTTCAACCATGTTTTGAAAAATAAATCTTGAGCGTGAGATTCGCTTTTGGCCGTAAAAAATTAATTTTGCCAAGACGATATTAAGAATGAGTTTCTTAATTGAAATTGAAATATCAAGCTCGTGAGTAATGTATGTTGTAACACCGTCTGAGTGTTGTATTCCTCACTTCACTGTAGTGTGTGCAAAAATAGGCAGTTTCTGAAAAACGTTTAGAAAAATAAATAAAAAGTTAGTTTCGTTGGCGAAGTTTGTTCCTTTCCGAAATTTATTCAATGAAATTTGTTTTAACCCGCCTTGATGTGTAGCAGAAAGTAATAAATTTCCCACATCTTGTTTGTATTGTCTTCGAGTTGGCCGGAAATCCTTTTCGAATTGCCCCACGTCTCGGACTCAATTTACATGTCAAAAGGTAACGCCCAAGGTTCTTTACGCACGATCCTTTTACTAAGCTTGACAAAAACCCATCAACGCCGGTTTAGATGAGAGAACAAGTCCCTTCTTCACTGAACGTTTTGATAAGATGAAAACAACGTGAAGGAAATTCAAAAATTATTGCACGTTTTTCGCTCCACGCTTTTCGTAACTTAATACTTTTCGTAACTTAACTACATACGTTCTCGTATTAATGTAACATTTCGTAAAGTTAATATTGCAACTTGAATACTACTAATCTTCAGTTCATCTTCTTCTTCATTGCAGTCTCTTAACATCGTGTTTGGGAGATTCGAAGTTGCAATTTCAGAAGCTTTTCAATTTTAGAAAGTTTAATAAGGCTAATTTTCTCTACTCAAAAACTACCGATCAGAGTAGCTGGCCGCTAGAATGCTCCTCTAGACAGTGTATCAATTCCACCTAGCTATGTGACCGAGCTACTTGACCTAGCTGGTGCCGAAAATCTTGCCACCTTCGGAACACGAATACTACAACCTCCCGAGAGCACTCAATTGATGCCCTGAGCCACCTAAGCCGGTTTAATGGATCTTGTTATTTGTTATATTTCAGTTATCATCATCCACTTACAACCTATTCTATATTAACTCCTCAAGGTTTTAGGATTTTCAATTGTATCTTTAACTGTACTTTGGACTTGCAGAGTTCGTCGTAATGGAATCTGTTTTGAAGGAGACTACAATCTGTATTGGGAGCTTTTTACAACCTGTGGTTCGTTCGGAGATGTCTACCGTTTCAAATCCTATTGCCCTCTCGGGCTCACTCTCTTCCGCTCCAATCAGGAGCTTAAGCCCTGGAGCGAAATACAGCTGGCGCGTAAATTTCTACAACACACTGGAGCGCGAAGTGTCGAGAAGGTAACATCATTCGAACGTACTCTTGTCAAACTTGGAGGGATTTATACTCCGTAATACGTTACATACCTGCAACCTTTAGGGGGAGGAGGTGAAGCATGCAGTAAAATGTAGTAAATTCTTCATTTCTTTTTGATTGAAAATAAATATTATTGGACTTTATTAGGTCATAATCGAATAAATGTGGGAGGCAAATTCTAAGAATATGTGACTAATAAAATGGCAGGTTTCCTTTCATTAATGCAGCCGTGCCGAAAGAAGAAATCTGTAAGTAATTTACGACGAGTATATGCGACCTTACTTTTGATGACCTTCAGTCAGGTCAATGTCAAAGTAATGTCAAATGTTAGATGGATTTGTTTCAGAGCCTGGAAGGTAAAGGTTGTTGAAACGGAATTTTTCAAATGAATTGCACATTTCATAGCAGACAGTATATACAGGGCGTGAATATTTAGTTGAGTTTTCATATAAAGTTGTGAAGTGAGTAATTTCAGCCATAAGAATCGCAGTCCACGTGCTTTGCATGTGGCAGCCATATCATGCTTTGTTATTTTCTTAGAGCATTTCAAATTGGTTTGTAAGCAATTGTGATGAAAGGAGTGCGTCATATTGTCTTACCCCACAAGTATGAGAAACTAGGCTCAAGCCTGGGGTGCACAGCTAGCCGGCAAAGTCGGACAATCGAACCAAAATGACAAACAAAAACATATATGTTGTAAATAAAACTAATGTTAGGCACGTATAGGAATAAAGAGGGAATAAAGCAGTCTTAATCTCATTGAGTTTTGATAACTTTTGTGTTACAGGAACGTCTTGTATGATGAAGGGGACGTATTCAACGAATCCTTTTAGCAAACAGATTTTATTACACGGAAACGAATTATCTTGTTATCCAGTTTATCCAAAAAACGCGTTTGCTAATTCTACTTAATAAAGTAATTCATAGTTATAATTATTGCAAGTGTTATAGAATGTTACAAACTTTTAGGACGTAGGGCTTCGAAGATCAATTTTTGCCTACTAACATATAATTGGATACCTCATGTAGCGAAGATAAACATGTGACACAGGAAGTTTGTAATATTGGTTCAGAGACATCCGGTAGAGTATTAGAGCGAGGGTAGGAATCCAGAGAACAACAAGAAGTGCAGATGTGGCTATTCTTCCCCATACGTCACATCAAGGTTTAATAATGTTTTGACGTTATATAATAAAAAATCGGATGACAGTGGATATCCTTCAGACAGCGATAATTGAGAACCTCGACTGAAAGAACATATTTTTTATTAACATTGAAATAGTCGCGCAGATTTACAATACCCCGGTTTTTTAATTGATTTCTTTAACATTTTACATTTCAGGATTGTTCTTCCAATAACTTTGTAAATCATTGTGTTCTAATAGGTTTGCACACTCTCTTAGGATCTGCATTTTTTCACTCAAGTACCAATGACTCGGCGACACTGAGCGAGAATGACCTCGGTTTTAAGAATTCTTTTTCGAACCTTAACTCAAATTCCTTAAAACGTGGTCACACCATCAAATATTCAAGAAATTTGGACAGAAAAAAATAATGGAATACCAAGAATGTGCCAGTCTTGAATGTGCTGATCCTGCAAGAAACATCTGCTATAAGTGCCCTGTTTCCTATAAGTTTAGTGTCCTGTTTCTTGAACTACTCAAAATAAAGGTTTTCGTATTTAGTATGGATTTTTCTGAATACATTTTGAATTTGTATTATTGTGATCTAATATAATAAATAAATTTCCGCAAAATCGGTTATCTCTTCTTTCAAATTTTGTCTCGGTACAGTCTTGAAGTGACGATTTTTGGCGCGATTAAGTGAAGATCAATTAAACAAACGGGATGTACGAAATTCGTTACAATTTTTAATAGACCATTGTTCCTTTTTTTTATTTCATTTGATGGGTGAATGCTGCAATCTAACGGTCTTTGAAAATGTATATACTTTGCCAATATTTCAGATAAACACTGTGCAAATAACCGATTGGTTTCTTAAAAGCAATAGATTAACGTGATTGGGTTTTTCTAGTAGTGCCAACTATTATTTATTTTGTCATTTGGCTGATTGCTCCGTGTGCATAGAAAATTGCGCAATCTTTCACAAGTAGCGCTCTGTCGGAAATGATTTCGTCTCCTCATCGACCGCGAGGTGGCGTGTAGGCAAGGGTCAAACCCGGGAAAGACCAGGAGAGGTCAGGGGTCGCGCTGGGAGGAGAAGGCGCCTGACATTCGCCGGAAGGGCGCCAGCGGCGCCAAATTGACAGCGCGGGGTAGGGGATGGGGCGCCGCGCGCCACCTCGGCACTCGAGCGGAGCGGCGTCAAGGGCCGGAGAGCGTAGAGGGCTGCAGCGGAAGAGGCATGCAAAGTAGCACGACGAGAGTGGCAAGACGCCCGAGTACTCACGGACTGACAAGGTGGCGGAACGGCCGAGTTAGGTGAGGATGGAGGACCTACATTCCCTCTGTTAACTTTCCGCTAGTTAATAATCGGTCAGGATGACGGATCAAAGTTAGCGTGAGAGCGTAGGTTTCCGCCACCGGAGTCGGGAAAGAGTTGGCCGCGACCTGGGCACAAGTACCAACGTTTCGGCCGCCATTCAGAGACATTCCTCAGGGCGAAGTGTTAGCATGTTGTGAAGGAAGCAGAAGTATTAGTTGGAAGATGATGTTGGGAAGTAAAAGATGGAAGTGTGGGACGAAGCAGGATACCAGGAACAAAACAGAAAGAATGGAAGGCGGCTTTTGCCGCAGCAGGATAAGAAGGGATGGGATGGTGAAGGTGATGAATGAAAATTTGGAGGATTGAAGCGGATGGAAAAGCAGAGCTTTCCGACCGGAACGGCGAGCGGGGGGGGGGGGAGGACCACCGTGGGGGGGCCGGCGTCGCGCCGGCCGGCTCCAGAAGCTTCCACTGCTCCCGCGCGCACCGCGCCCCGCCTCGTCCCTCTCCGCAGCCCGCTCATCCGGCGCACCCTGGCGCCCGCCCGTGGGCGCGGGCGCAACGCCCGACACCTTGTCCATCAGCGGCGCGCGGGAGGGGGAGTTCCGGATAACGCGAGGAGTCAGAAGGCTTCTGGGGTGGAGATGCCCTCAGGGTTAGTAGGTGGGGCTCTGCGCCTGCGTCGGAGGATAATCACAGTCATTTGCAGGAGTTGGGTCACGTGGGACTGTGAGATGGGTGTCTCAGTTGGTGCAAATCACAATTTCTATTACTGTTGTTTTTTCGTCTTAATTATAGAGGCAGAAGATTCAGGCATTTTTTTACCTAAAATAAATAGCCAAAACGCATTTATTTATACAAGAATAGGCATACAAATTACTATTTATTTGGCTAAATAGAGATGAAAAAGACACGTAAACACAGAAACGATAAAAGGAATAATTGTAAAAAAGAAAAAAAAATATTGATTTTTTTATTATAACTCTAAAGTTTACATCTGCTCTTACATAGAAAGAAAGGACCTTTTCCTTGCAATCTTCTCTACACATGACCTCTCGTTATGACAAGGAATATCTTGTTACTAGCTGGCCGTCCGGGAGGCGCCGCGTCCTAGGCGCAGGTGCTAACGTCTCGGTCGCCATTCTACGCCCTCCTCTGAGCGAAATGCACATTTGGGCAAATGGGATTTACATCCTGAGAAAGGTCGCAGAATGGCGACCGAAACGTTTCTAACGTGGCCGGGAGACGCCTAGGACTGGGCGTCGCTCGGACAGCCAAATAGTTACTGTTTCCGGGTGCGGAAGCCTAAGCTCTCCAACGAATTTCTTTCACTCGCAATGCTGTCTCTAGGAATAGATAGTGTGGATTCCTGTTTGAATACTGGAATGGCATCAGTGAAACGCGATTTTATTCGTATTCTTCAATCTTCGTATTTATCTAATCGCTATCACTGAGAAGGGTCTCATCGTTTATTAATTACTAGGGGGCGGATTGTAATGCAATGTAATTTTTTTCTTTTGACTTCATAATAATGCCTTTTAGTACAGAAATGAATTTCATGTTACGACAAAAGAAAATGACATTGAGAAAATGTCATTTTTTTTGCATTTTTCGTCAGTTTCGACTACTAAGTCATTTTTAATGCCTTTTCCCGTCATTTTTAATGCACTTTCGCGGATTTCATCAATTTTAATGTCTTTTTAATGGGACTTGCTTCAAATAATATTTACAAGATGCAACAAATGTTCTCCACAGAATTCCTGAGAAGCCTATTCCATTTCTTTTCTCAGGAATTGTAATGTCAGCCATTGTGAGTTTGTAATCTAAGGTTCCTGTGACGCCAATCAGCGCCATTGTCAGTTCAGCCGATTTCAGGATAACTAAAGGCAGAGATTTCCTCTTAAAGAACAGTCCAAACCAAAAGCTTGCAAGCTGAGTTCACTTGAACGAATAGAAGAATCCTCCGTTACATCAGTAACTGATCCTACAGCTTGAGTTGTTCATCCTAACTAGATCACATTTTTACGTAATTTTTATTTGTTTGTTAGTGCATTTTAAAAATATTTTAAGAGCATTTTATTGATATTTTTTGGCGATGTTATAGGTCATCTAAATCCGCCCCCTGTTAATTACATACAGAGAGGTCTGCCCTGAAAAGAAATAGGTCGAAGGTAAGATGGGATTATTCTTGAGCGAACAAATCCTGAGCAGTACCTGGTTATAGAGTCTGCGCTTGAAAAGAAAGACAAAACGCGACAGTGTCTTCATGTGGTCCAAACTTGCAGGTATGTTTCAGCTTGATCGAAATCGGTGTCAGGAGAGAAAAAATAATATAATAGAAAACGGTAGAAAAAGGCAAAATTCTAAAATTACATCTCGTGAACTAAAATAGTTCAAAAATAAAAAAATTAAAAAATACTAAAACAACTCCTCAAGTAGAATTAAGTGATTCCGAATTTAAAAAATCTGAAAATCATAACAATAATTAAAAGGCATTTTGCTAAACTTACGGGTTTTAGTTATAACTATAAAAACTCGTGTAGTAGCTTTGTACTAGTACATACCTATCACTTTTTGGATTTCTATGTTTGTTACACTAAACATGTCAGTCTTCTGACAAACTATCGTAACGAGTACTTAAAGCTTATGTAGATCTTTTGTACATTAGAATGGTCGAAACTAATATTTTTCAGTGTCATGCGGTGTGTTTTAGGTGTAATTTCCTCGACTTCTATTCAGATTTTCAAAATACTTCATTCCACTGTAAGACTCAAGATTAATGAAAAACACTTTCAATATCTTGGCCTTCCCACAATTGGATGACACGCAACAGCCATTCACTGCAGTGATTTATACGTTCTGTTGTTCGGTTTCTGAAAGACCCAGAGCGCTTCACGTTATACTATTAAGAAGGCATTTCTTTGTTAAGTCGTACAAAATACCTTCCTTTCTATCTCCCTTTTCATTTGACCAAAACTGTATTTTTGAAAATACATTTCACTAGGTATACTTATTACATAATTAAAAATCATGTAAGAATATAATAAGAAATCCGCTTCCACTCCACGAGTTCAAATTTCAATACCTTCTTATTACTATTCGTTTGGTTCAACCACTCACATTTTGCTCAACATGTATTTTTACCGTTATCACATTGTATTTTATGAATAAATTCTCGACACATTTCCATGCTTTCAGAATTATGACTTATACTTTCTGAATTACGACAGTAATACTTTCATGAAGCCATAATCTATTTATCAGGAAATTCCTTTTGAGATAATAGCAAAGTTGCAATGAGGTTTAGCTGTTCTAAGTGGATCGAAGTGATGCTGGTTTGGTGTAATGCAATTTATATACTTTGCATTCTCTGTGTCCCGTATGATTGGCAATGACTAAACACCTCACTGCACATTAACCATTAAAATACTGAAAATACTTAGTAATGTCTGGTAATTTTTTATGTCAACCTCCAATAAACAGTTGGCGGCAGCGGTAATAATAACAGTAAGAAACAAAAAATATTCAGTTTAATAGGGATTTTTCAAAACGATTCACTAACCACTCTTCTAATTATGCTTTATTTTGATCCCACCAATTGTCACAAACTCACTACGGTTACCAATTTAATGGTAAAGGAAGGCCAGAATACTTTTGTTTTATTTTAGACGGATGATATGTGTGCTAGAAATGAAGTCATCCTCTCAAATGTTGTCTGTGGAAAATTATTCCAGCAATAATATTTGGATAAAATTTTATCTTGACAAATGTACGAAAGTCAACTTAGTGAGGCAAATAAATAACGATTATTCAATTTGTAATGAAGGCCTTGAGAAGACAAAATCTGAAATATATTTGCATTGAAGAATGTGACATCTCAAACGACACGATGAAAGAGTGTTTGAAAGGAGTTCTACAGAAGACTTCGCAGACCTGAACTCAAGGAATAAAATTTGCGGAGAAAATTGGTTCGCGGTTCCTACAACCGAATGTAGCGGATATATATTTTATATGTCGCTTGGAGGGAGACGGCTGAGATAATTTGAAGCCTCCTGGGGAAGAAGCAACTGCCGGAATGGGAAATATAAATAGACAGTCATTAAGATGACCTACCTATGAGATCATTAAACCTGACTGAAAGAATGGGAATAGAAATATTACTGTAAATAGAGATGTTTCTATTAAGTTTAGCGACAAACGTTGCGAACAACTATGCAAGACACTCACTGAACTATTTGATTTTAATTGTGATATTAATAGTTACTTACGATACGAGTAGTAAAAGTGATATTTTATTTTGCGCGTAGGAAAAGTGACATGAGGCCGAGAGCATTCTACGAGGAAAAGAAAATAACTTTTACTAGTACGTATGTTATACACTAGTTTTTCGACAGCCTTACTGACATTCATTTTTAATTTTAATTGAAGCACACAAATCAATATATTTCATTAAGGTCTCCATGAGATGAATGTATTTTCTTTTCCTTTCTTCTCCATAGTTTTAACTGATCATTTCAGCATAGTACTAGTACTAGTACTAAAAATTGATCTTTCAGCATGCTTTGCATACTCTGAAAGTAAACGCCTGTAATAGAGGCTGCCTAAAAAGATGTTAAGAAATCGTGGAAAGACATACCAATCTTGAGACACTATCTAAAAAGAATTTATAAGATACAGATCAATATCAATCATTTATCTAGTTTAAAAGGAGAATAATCAATCCTGAACAGGAAGTAGTTGTAATAGCTGCCCGAGATCAGATGTTGAGAACAAAACTTTATGATAAAGCGGTTTCCTTAATTTCCCATGACGATTAATGTATTATCTGTCAGACATCTCTTGATCATATCGGCTCAACTTGTCCAGTTCTAGCAAAGCCCGAATAGATGGAAAGGGATAGTAGGGTCTGTGGTTTCCGCTCTTGGGAGATTTGTAGCTCTCAAAGCTCCAGATACACGATTCAAGTGGTTCGAACAGTCACCATAACCTGTCACTTTGATAAGTGTATAAAGCTATACGATCAACAAACTCATACTGACCATACGGTATGATCATGCACACCAGATACTATTGTTATTATTATCATCATTATTATTACTATTATTATTTTTGTTGTTATTGTTTGGAATATGAATTGAAAATTGAGACTACTAGATGTACCTTTGCGATCAGAATGTCGTAACAAAGGAAGCAGAGAAACGTCATATTTGCGAGAGTTAGGGAATTAAATTGGATAAGGGGAGTAAATACACAGTTTGGTGCGACAGATATTGGAGACCTGGTATTTGCATTTTAGAGGCAACCACAATCACAAGATTAGCTGGATGGAACCTGGTGTACATTTTATATTTAGCTACACTGAACATCTTTATTTATGGAGTTCTGAGATAATAATAACCGTTCTAAAAAATTTTCATTCCAAAAACATGAAAAATTCACTTTGCAAGGATATCCTCAGCCTGACAAATGAGAGAGATAAGCTGCAATAATCCGGGAAAACTTGTTAGAGGCGTAACACAATTTTTTCCAAAGCCGGGGGCGTCTCAGACACCGGCAATGAAGAGCGTCCTCTCAAGGACAAGTCGGCCGCCCCCGGGAGCCATAAATTCCGTCGGCGCACCGCCCGGCCACCGCTGCCTCGCCCCGCCACGCCTTACCGCCCCGCGCCAAGAGCAACCCTCCGCTGGTACTCCATCACCATCGCCGCCCTCGCAACTGTTTGTTCTTACCTTCTCCCGCCATCGTCGTCTCCAATTCCATTTTACATGACTCAGGGCATAGAGTAAAGAATTATTTACCTCTTTAGTCTATGTTCAGGGTATCAGTTGGTGTCACTGCAGTGTACATGACCGGGAAGTCCTAGGGTTCGAATCTCGACATTGGCAGGATTTTCGACATTAGTTCGACGGCTGAGTCTAGTTCAGCCGCTGTCTGGAGGAGAATTTTAGCGGCCGGCTGATCTGATCGGTAGTTTTCCGTGGTGTCTCCAATCAATAACTGGCGAATGCTGGAGCAATGCCCTAACAAACGGGCCACGAACCGCGCGCGATCTTTTCTTTTGCTTCCTTGTCCTATCCTTACGCCTAACTTACACACACGCTTATTTGCACTACTGTATTTCACATGCCGGAAGACTAGTCGGGAGATTAGAGCTTGTCCCAGGTGGGGATGCCCCGCTGGTGGGAGATATCTGGTTGGGGAAAATTCAGCAAGTTGACGGGTAGATCGGCGCCGAATCTCGCCATCCAGCGGGGGAGATCACCGTCACCTCCCGCGATAAAAACAGTACACTTACAGGACTAATGACCTTAGGAGTTGACGCGTCGGGAATCAGTTATCTATCCATCCATCATACTCGCTATGTTCATTGCGTCATCATCGTCTGCATCACCTCTCCATTCTGTTGCATCATCATTGCTTGCGTTGTGATATCTGCATCAGCAGTTCCTAGGTCGTTCATAAGCCTTGCATCGCTTTCTGTCTCCATGCCCGTCGCTATGTATCCGCAGTCCAACAACCCCGCCCTTTTCGTTGGTCACTACTTTAAGAGTAGTGCAATGAACTCGCCCTCAAGCGGAATCATTCGCAGTGCCATCATTCCTGTCTCCACACACTCTTTCGCCGACATTGGACACGAGACATCTGCGGTAGGATTTCGCCAACTTTTCTTTTGATCATTACCACTGTCTCAAACTGCCATGGTCTTATCGCCGTTTTCATCGACGTTACTTCCGTGTACTCCTCTTAATTCAGGCAATTTTTATTTTTCGACGACAAAGGCATCTTCAATAGTGGAGTCAGCACCACTATTATCGCAATCCTAACCGATCTTCCTTCTTTGCCCTTATGATTATCAGTCATAATCTCCTCTGCAACACTGTCTCCCTCTTGTCTCACATTTTCTATTGTCCTCGCATTTTCCATCTTGCATATATCTCCAGTGCGCTCGATTACTTTATTATCTTCAACTCCTGGAAGTGTCTCTGTAGTCGTCGGTGTCCCTTTTGTCGAGGTCGGCGCAGTTACTACAGTCATTGCTTCCATTTTATTCCTCTGTGGGGTCGTTGACACCGGCGCTAACATCGCCATCTCCATTTCATTGCCACTCTGATATCTGAACGTATCTCGCCACAATCTTGATCGTCATCGGTTCCACCTGTCTCCTCCCCCCACCTCCTCCGCCGTTTCGCTCTCATTACGCCATCCCCGCCTCTTTTGCCGGCGCCTGCCTCTTGTTCCTCCGATGGCTGCGACCGCCGCGTGGGTGAGGGAGTGCTCCGGTATCGATCTCGGGCCACCGGCGTCTCCATGACAACGCGCTGCCTCCGCCGCGCCTGGAGCCGATGGCCGGGCTCGAACCCCGCCCCCCCCGCCCCGCCCCGCCTCGCTCCGCGCCCTCGCTCGCTTACGTCTCTGTTGGCTTTTCTGGGAAGAGGCTTCCATGGAAATTGCCCGTGTTCCTATTTTACTGCGCAGGCACTTTTCGTCGTCTTTGTAAAGAAAGAGTATATTTGAGTTGTGTAAGACTTCGTCTTCCACTTCAAAGAGACATAGTAGATTATATATATGAATATTTGTTTTATAATAATATAAAATGATTCTTGCTACTGCAAGACAGTCAGTTGAAATGTTGTATTCGTAGATACTTCATTTTATAGATCTTATGTATGAATCAGAAGATAATTTGTTTTTGTTGTGTAATCGTTTAACATCTTTATATTACACGATATTGCGTATACATAATGCAATTACTTCTTGAATCTGCAATAGCAATTCGGAAATCCCTGAAAGCGTTGAAATAAAACTCTATTTTAAAGTAGAGCTTCAGACGTTCGTTTTCCATGAGCATTATTTAAAGATTTTTATTGCATAACTTGGAAATATATATTTATAAATATAGTAGATTGCATTTATGTATTATTCTTTTGCGTGATTATTTAAAAAACAGCTTAATGAACTTTTCATAAAACAGAAAGTTCCTTGTTTACATTTATTCTTTAACATACAACATATTTTTTTTATTTAGGAAACGATTTCCGAGAAATTAACTTTTGAAAAATACACAAATAGCATTCCATTACCAAATAAACTAACATTCGTTCGAAATATGCGAGTTTTTGAAGGCAGTGAAGGGTGTTAGAGACAAATATGTGCAATGCCGCAGCCACCATTGATTAATCATTCACTTTCTTGTAAACGTTATGCGAATTTTGCAATACGGCATTTGAAATCAACGAATGACAAATGTGAACAAAGCGATTCAATGTTTTTGAGGGAAAAAGAAGAAAATACTGGATGATAAATTATCTACAAAAACCTTGTGAAATTTTAGAATGGTTTTGCATTTGCTTCAAGAGCACCTGTGTGTCCATTTCAACGTGAAGCACAATATTATTTCAACCTGAACAGTTGATGAATTCCAGTACAACTTCTCTTTGAACCATCTGCACAGTGCAAGTACCATCTGCGCATGATTGCAGGTTCCTAGCAATATCGCATCTGATGTGCGCGTATAAAGCGTGAGAGGAATGAGGTGTTGTAGTGGACATGAATATTTTAAGATTACATGAGTGACACGATATTCATGTTCAAAGATATTCGTAAATGAATTTGCAGCGAAAAGAAAAAGCTATGGTTCGTGACATTTTTTCGTAATTTTCAGATGGGTTGCATTATGCATAGATACAATTCGATGTTATAACTTTTTCCTAAAATAAGAAAAAATGTTCAAATTCATTAGAAAATTTAATTTAAAATCGAAGTGTCTTTATCATTGAATTGTGACAATGTTTTATTAATCTTATAGTATTTGATAAAAATAATTTACTGATGACGCATTCTTTTCAAAACGCCTTTATACAGTTTCGAGCAATGAAATACAATGCAGTGATAAGTTATTACGGATTATAGACACTTCTATTATTCAAAGTATTTATTTATGCACTTTTTATTTATAAAGTACTTTTCTAGAAACCAACATATCATTTAATGAAAACATTGTGTTCATCAAAGAGTTATTGAAAAATGTTTAGACAGTTACACAAGGGACCATAAAATAATATTAAATCTATAAATATCAGTTATTATTGTAAGAAAATATTACTTTCAATCCATTTTTTCTTGGTTTTAAGATTCCAATTCTTAAGACTCCCAGTAACTAAATCAGAAAGAATAAAAATACATTGTTTAGAGCGAACATAATTTGATTAAAACTCGCTTTATGCACTTCAAACGCTCGTTGGCACCGAAGGAGAAACTTCCTAAATCAATATGAAACTCAAAGGCGTTCAGAGCTTACACCGTCACTTTACCGGCAATGCAAACTATGACCAAGTGTTAATAATCTAAAAGGGGCCATTACTCACTCTGATGGATCTTCCAGCCCGTGTGCTGGATATACATAGACTGTAGATATGTGATCACGTAAATAAACATCAACTTAAAACTGCAAACATTATATATTATCTGCTTTATATTATTTTTGTCGTCAACATGATCTAAAAATATGATAGATGTTATCATACGGATCTTTCTTGTTATTTTGTAAAATTTCTGGTTTTGGAAATCAAACAAATTTATAAAACATTGACGTATCAAAAATGACATATTGGATTATCAATACCTGAAGCATTGTGTCAATAGTTTATAAAGGCTCAAGTGCACTTTTCCAATGACTTAGAGACGTCCGCGTCTTCAGTAGCGATGAATTATCACCTGTCCCCCGGCATCCTCTCTCGTATGCAAAGCCTGCATTTTGCATGCTGCCTAGCGGCGTCCCTCGCTTCCTCTACCTGGCCTCACTCTCACCTGCTCGTGGGCGGGCTCGTGGGCGGCAGGAGCGGGAGCGGGGAGCGGGAAGGCGACGGGGCGGGGAGTACGCGCATGCGTCGAGCCGAAAGCTCCAGACTCGCGGCCGCGGCCATGCCGGTCGATGGGGGCGTGCGATCACAGAGGGCGGGGCGAAGTGGAATGGGAAAATGATTGAATGGGGCAACGGACAACGGGATGTACATGGGTGCGTGGGGATGGAGCGGGATAATGTAGTGAGGGATTGGAAGAAAACGGTGACATGTGAAACAAGTCGGGGCGGGGGGGGCGGGCGGGGCGGGGGGCGGGGGGGGGGGGGGGGGGCGGGGGGGGCGAGGCGGGGCGAGGCGGGGCGAGGCGGGGCGAGGCGGGGCGAGGCGGGGCGAGGCGGGGCGAGGCGGGGCGAGGCGGGGCGAGGCGGGGCGAGGCGGGGCGAGGCGGGGCGAGGCGGGGCGAGGCGGGGCGAGGCGGGGCGAGGCGGGGCGAGGCGGGGCGAGGCGGGGCGAGGCGGGGCGAGGCGGGGCGAGGCGGGGCGAGGCGGGGCGAGGCGGGGCGAGGCGGGGCGAGGCGGGGCGAGGCGGGGCGAGGCGGGGCGAGGCGGGCGAGGCGGGGCGAGGCAGGCGGCGAGAGCAAGCGGAGGGAGCTCGTGCGAGGCAGCGCAATTCGTGTTGCCGAGGTAATGCAGTGTTTGTCGCGCCCCGAGCGGGCGCCGGGGAAAGCTCGGGGTGGGTCACCCTTGCGGTGGTCCGGGTCGCCAGCTGCTCGCGTCCGCCCTGCGCGCTGCGCGGGTCCTGACTCAACAAGGTCCGGCTTCACGGCTGCGGTATATCGCCTCGCTAATGAAGCCGCGGACGCGACGTGGTTTACTGCCGAGTTAAAGGCAAAGGCCGCGTGCCGTCGGACATTTCAATTTGCAGCAAAATGAAGCTATAAGCTCATTTCTCGTAAAGTTGATAGAATGCGTATATTTTATGCAATAGAGATGCGACCCAAAAGCTCTTATCTATCTCTTAGATATAGTTTATGAAAACGTACATAGGGTTTTTCAAAGAAAAGTATACAAACACACTCATAATGGGTAGTAGAGAAACATATTTAGTCATTAAACTGCAAATCTTAGAGGCTGAGACTCGGTGCAGACCTGAGTTAAAGCACACGTCTGTCCCTTTGCAACGTCGACATACCACATATGAACTCGTATGGATGGCCCCTGTTTCAGGAAGAGTAGGTTAGAGCAGAGCGTAAGGTTGCAAGTGTTGTACGGTATTAGGGGTTGCTAATGTGCGTCATATTTTAGGAAAAGGGAAAAATATATTACGAAATAAATTATAATTTGAGCGTTCAGTATTATAATTTATTTTATTTCAACACTCAATTATTCGTAATAATAATAACAATAATAATAACAATAATAATAACAATAATAATAATAATAATAATAATAATAATAATAATAATAATGAAGCCCAACGCCAAATTATAATTCTCATAAAAAAAGACGCATTTGGCGAATCCTACTACTATATTTCAATATAAACATTGTGTCACTTGAAGATCACGAGCTAGAAAGAGGGGGAGACTTTCTAATCATATCGGAAGCTCCAATACAAAGAATTTAAGTTGCAGTGACGTCACTATATTGACGTTCAGGATCGCGACTGGATGACAGTGTCACAGCTGACCAAGTGTCTGGGGACTTAATGTTTTAATCCAAATGTAGAGTGTGTCGTCCAGAGGCACGGGGTCGAAAGCTGAGAGTTTTCGTTCCGCGTGTCATGAATGTGCTCACGTGATTTGCTTCTCACGTTACTATGTACTCAATTGGAAACAACATTGCAGTCAGAGTCATTAAGTCTCGCAACACACTTGAAGATCACCTCTGCCATCACCCTTATTGAAAGACTTAGAAAAAACACAAGGTTGGTCACCTTTTCATGGAAGTGGAAAAATAAATATGTAAGATTTGATCTCTGAGTTCTGAAATCTTTGTAATCATCAATTTATGCAAATTTACCGAAGTAAGTATTGTTGAATGATTGATTTTTGTATAAAAAATTAACTACTTGAACTCGTTCGTAATAAAAGAATGGACTGTACAACTTCATGCAAATTTGGAACTAATAGCACAGCGCGCTTTCATGTGTACAATATTAAATGCTCAGTACGCGCATGTCCCTAGGAGTTTAATCATATTTTGTTCATACAAAATTTATTATTAATTGTTTTCTTGTTTTCTTTGATTTTATTCACTTTTAAATCAATTGACTCCTGCGCACATTCCACGCAAAGGTAGACCATTGCGTTTCAATGCACACGAATGACACTCGTAACTAATACGCATGTCCATACGGTCATTAAATCTCACAATCACACCACAATTCCGTGTAGATGCACATTCTAACATCGGCTTCCTGACCGAATATAATCAAGGTTGTATTTCAAATTACGATATCAGGTAGTCCCGATATCCCCTTTCCGTGGAATCTCAGGCACTCATTTTTTCTTATTTTCACCTTTGCCATTTTATGAGGTACCTATGCGAAGTAATGGGATCATTTTTTCTGATTTCCTTGCCATTTTCATTGTACACTAACGTTATTAGAACCACGCCACCTTCCCGCCCACACATCACTCTACAGGATTGACTATCAGCGTGCGTTCTATTAATACCATCGACCTCAGGTAGCCGATTTTTCTTCAATGTTCTGGGCATCCGTAGTCTTGTTTGCGTGTCCGTATACCAGAAATTTCATGCTTCTAAAATACATCATTCTGTACTTGTTTTCGCCCCGTCATTACGTAATTTTGATATTTGTGTCCATAAATGAAACATTCAAAACATAATTCATCTCTCATTTTATTTATTTATTTATTTTAGTTTATTTTTAATCGTATCAACGTGGTTAGTAACGACTTTCTGTGCAAATACAAAACTTCAGTAGAAAAATGCAATAGTAAAATTTTCAATCATCTTACAGTATAAAAACAATTCAAAACAAAAGTGACAATTCACATGTATTAATTGCACTTAAATATCAAGAAATATATTAATAGCTTTACAAAATTCAACAATTCTTTCTTGGTCTTCTTTAGAATGGAGTATAGAGTCAACATTATATCCAGTTAATTCTCTTTGACTGTTGGACATTCTTTGAAAATGTGATCAAGATTTAGACGTGTATTTCATTTTTCACCTATGGGGGAGATGGTTTTTTGATTAAATGGAGATGAATTAATTTGCAATTTATTTATTTTTAATTTCATTTTAAGACATAATTTCTTTTGAATAATGTACACTTTTGTTCCCTAATTTCATCAATTTATAATTCTTAATTATTTGTAGAAACTTCTTGGATACCTGTTGGCTTTATCGTGTGGAAACCCAGCATCCAAAATTTGGGGAAGTAGAACAGACAAGATTCGATGACGGAATAAAGAAAATAACAAAGATTGTTTGTACGATGTCATTATTCAATAGTACATACGACGACTTTGATTAGTCATGAACATGACATCTTCCTTTCAATTTAACATATTCCAAAACAATATTTAAATCTTGGATTGCATGCTGCGAATTATCCGAAATGTGAGTCTCGTAGGTACTTGGTTTGCCTTTTCGTTTCCAGACCGCTCTCTCGAACCAGTCGTTGTTTGAACGACCGGAAACTCCGTTAGACTTTTCTCTCATATTTTTTACATACAAATTTGCATATATTAATGTAAGTGAAGGAATACTTGAATGCTAGAGAGAAAAATGCTGTGTCTTCTTCGACCTACCAGGGACACGCGACACGCGAGTTTTACACAGAGACACTACTACACAGAGACACGCGAGAGTTTTGGTTCAAAAACTGTGGTAAAAAGGAAGCATTCGTATCTGCTGGAATATAGTAAGGAAATAATTTTATGTTATTAAAACATATCCAAGGAGAACTTTTATAATATGAATTTAATATATCTCATAATAAGCATTTAATACTTCTCATTAATTGTTGTATTCAGATAGTTCACATCAGGTGGGGAATAATCACCATCATCTTCTAAATTAGATGGACTTTCTTGCGTCATTTTGCTAAGAAACGTTTAGTTATTTATCTGCAGTTTATTCACGTTTTCCTTTTTGTAATATTCAGAAGGTTATGCTTTAAAATGAATCAAAGTGATGGGAACATTTCTATGTAGTGCTGAAAAAAAATTATATTTTTTCGGATACAATCGACCAGAAAATGAATATTTTTGAATTGTCGAAATTGGAGTGCAAATTACGACAGTCCTGTATTGTGAGCGACCGGTTGCTGACCTTACGGTGTCAGAAGATAAACCCTCCAACAGGCCGTCAGAATTGCAGTACACTTGCTGTTAGCAATTGACGCTAGTGCCTCCCATAAAGGCCAAAGGCATAGCCCAACTGTACGTTTTCTACATGAAAACTAGAGGCGCTACAACAGCGCATACTCTCTTGCATTATTGGAAATGGTACGTAATATTGAACTATTGTAATTTCTGTCATTCTAAAAACTCAGTTATAACATGAAAAAGTGAATTTCAATTCATTCAAATGATGCGCCTGTGGTGCGTACCTGCGTTTATTTCGATCGCCAGGAACAGTAGTAATTTCCAAATTTTACAAATCCAACAAACATAAATAAATTATCTGATACATTATTAGCCACACATAATACAGAAAAGCAAGAAAAAATTAACACACGTAACTCTGATTACACTGAAGTAAGCTTTGAAAGCTGTAATAATCAACGATCAAAACTTCTTAAAGTAAAGAAGTGTGTTTGTTAGTTCTCAGTTAAATTTTTTACTCTCCTTCAATCCATTTCCTTTCATAAGAATGTTATCTACATCATACAATCATAATAACCGACAACAATGGGATGAATTCGAAGATGATTGAAACCACTTTTTAGCCAACTGACAACGCGTCAAACGAGGCGCCCTAAATTTGAATTATAATTCCGAAGTTTTTTCCAAATTTCGAAAGTGCGCCGAAAATCGAACCGTCACCATGAGAATATCTTTACAGTTCTTGATACATACGAGTAAAATATATAAAGAAGAAATTTGAAGCCGTTTCTAAAAACATAATGTTGAAAATGTAAAAATTGCTTGTTTGACGTAAAATTAGAGAACAATACTCATATTTTCGAAACATTGAATATTGAACATAACCTTATTAAAGATCTATTCCAGATGAACACATTTCATTAAGAAAAAAATTACCTTCGTAATTGAAGTTGTAGGAAGACGATGAAATTTTTTAAATGTTTTCAATATTTGAAAACTCATAGATTTCAACGAAAATAAGACCTGCGCCATTCTGTTAAGTGCCTTTACGCTATTCGCCGTGAAAATTTAATAAAAAAAATTGGTGCCTTTTTTAATTTTGAAAATATCTCAGAGGCTTAACGTAAAGAACTCTCCAAATTTAAAATACTAGTGTTTGTTGCAAATTCAAAGGGCGTTGACATCAGCCTCATCCATTGGGAAATATCAGTTTTGGTGAAATTCTGCTGAACGGTTTAAGCGCAAGCGTTGACCCCAGACTGAGAGACAGACGTTTTGCCGTCAATCGATTTTTCGGTATTAAGGAGCCCCAAAACATGTATTCCGAATACAGAACGTGTTAGAGGAAGTACTTTACTCACTTTTTCGTTACCAGGGCCCTGCAATAAGAGTTTTTCTGTCAAAAATTCGCCGTTTCCCACGCAACATTACAATTCTTTCTCAATACTGCGTAAGCAGAAGCGACAGTAAAAATCGGTTTTCTAGCAGCTCAAACTTTTTCATGCAGAAATCGTGCAGACTGGACTGCACGCTTTCTGCATGAAAACATGATTCCAATCTGCACGAAAAGTGTAGCATGTAAAACGGACTTAAGAGCAGCGCAATCGTGTGTAAAGGGAGTGAAACCCGAGGGCTCGCTGCCGCAGCCTGCAAACGAGAGAAGCCGGCCGTGCGATGAGCGTCCAGGGGCTTCCGCTGTCCGATCGACGCCGTTAAACCCCACGTGGGGGCGGGGCTCCGGCTGGGGAGGAAGCCGACGCAGACGGTGTGGGGGGGCGGCGGCACCGGTCAGCAGCGGCCGAGGCAGAGCGAGGAGGTGCACGAAGCGTGGAATGAGGAAGAGGAGGTGGAGAAGAATGTGAACGAGGGAATGGATGGGGAGGAGGTGACAAAGGAAGTTTCAAAATTGGAGGAGACAATAAGGAGTGAGCGGTTAGAGATTTAAGTCAAGGACAATGTGCGTTACAAGTCTGATTGTGATGAACGTATTTATGATTTTACAATTTACACTCCGATATGTTCAGTTCCTTCCATTTTCTAACATTTAGTCAAAACAATGCAAGGCCCACTAAAATAAATATTTTTCAAAACCAAACTACATCATGAAATGGACGCTTTTCTGAAAATTATTATCTTAAATTTCTGAAAGTTTAAATTATTCTTAAATAGACACAAAAATATTGAACTTAACATGTGTATAAAGGGGTATAATTGCACTCATGGTATATAAGAAAACGTGCTCCTATCGTCACTCGTGTTGAACATACAATTCATGCAATTATCCCCCTCTTTATACACTCCTTTTTCTTAATTATTATAACGAAACGATTGTATTATACCCCTTCATGCACATTCAATATTTTTTCGTTTCCATTTACTAATAATTCAAATTTTATAAAATTCGAGCACATCTTTTCCACCCGAGACATACATTTCATGACGTAGTGTTGCTTCTCAATAAGATCTACTTTATTGGGCCTTGCATTGTTTTTGTTTCAAGAAAATATTTGAAAATGGAAGGAACAACATATTGCGGATAAAATATTACAAGAAGCTGACAAAGTCATGAAAACAATACTTCTCACAAATAGTAAAGACAGGTATGAGAGAGAATACAACTTGTATAAATATTGCGGAAAAACTAGTCACTTCTGACACAGTTTTGCTGTAGCATACTTTTTAAAACTGGTACACACAACTGATATTTACATTTTTTACTTTCGTAATCCTAAGTCCAAATGTTTTACATGTAAAATATTTGATTTATTTACGATAAATATTTTATGTTGTTCCATAAGTCAGCTAACTTTACGTTTATTTCCCCAATTTATTTTTGTTATTTCGTTGTTTATATGTAGTTGTCGGTACATAATATGTGATGCACATTTTTGTTGATGTTTCATGGCCGACTGCAAATACCTTGGCTACGTCTGTGATATAGTTTCTTAATTAACGATTTGGCTCCTTTTTGAATTTGATTGGTAGATGTGAATTTTTAATTGCACGGTGGAATTTTAATTGCACGCCTACTACTAACATAATCAACGATTTTTGAGCATATTTAGTTATTAAACGAAAATTTTCTATAATGAAATATAGTTTCATTATGATATTACATCAAATGTATATCAATGGAACTTTTATATACGTTGATTACAACAGTAATTTTTCTGCAATAATATTCAGTGAAGCCTACTTAAGCGGTCACATCGGGTAAGCGACCACTACCACTGGCAACCATTTCTTGCGTGGAACCGATTGGTTTTTTCGTAAGTCTCGTGTAAATATTCCCTGATTTCAGCGGCCTCCTGGCTAAGTGATCAGCATAATTGTGGATTGACCTCTATTAAGCAGACATCACATTGGATTTTGAGAAGTATTATAATAAGCAGCGGAAAAGAAGTGGGTTGATTTAATATCTTCGTACGACGGGACGCACAGCTGGATTTCTTGGAATATTAAACTCATAGTCTCTTGGGTGGTAGAGAGATTACTTTCTGTTTCAGGTAACTATTGATTATTTTAGTAAATATATTTTAATGAACGCAAAGTATATGTTTCTTCCATCTCACAGAATTATCATGGTTTGCTAACTCGTTCTTCCCTTCTGTGGAAGTGTGTTGTGGACTCACGGAGTACCGGGATTTGCTAATCCGATCTCAAGGTCACTGGTTAAATCTTTTGTCGTCACCCCTGCTGTAAAATTTGGAATATGAATTGCATCTTCATCTTATAAGTTGCTTGTTTGATTCGGTGAGGACGGAAAGCGAGTTTCTCTATGAAGAGAATATTGTCATTTACGCCAATTAAAAATTGTAAAGAGGACAACTTATATTTCATTACAATTAACTCAAATATATTTTATTTATTATTTCTCAAAACCTTGATTAAGCGGCATTTCTATTGATCTTGATTACGTGGTCAATTTTTGCAGGAACCATTGGTGATCGCTTGTCCGATTTCACGGTAACAATGTTAGGAATGATGAATTGTTTTGTCACTACTCGACAGTTATATCGAAACAGCGCTATCATCGTGAATTGGTCGAACAATGAGGACATGTAATTCTTTTTCTCTGTGACGCCACGATCTTTCTTTCGTTTTCAAAAATGAATGTTATTACGAACTCTTAATGCATCTAGTACTTTAATATATTCCTTAGTTAGATCGCGAAGCTCCTTATATCTATCGTACAAGTGCGCTTATTGAATGATTGAGTTGTTTAGAAAAATTCCTTAACATATTTCGGATGCGGATAAAGTAATGCATGACTTCGAGTCAATACTGGAGATGAAGGGTAAATGCATAAATGTCATTGTCGGCCACGTGGAGGTGCAAGTGCTTCTGAAAGTAGTCGTGGCAGGCGAGGGTGGAGTCAGGGGTGACAGGGCAGGCGGTGAAGGAGAGGGCAGCTGAGGAATCCCGGGTGCTGGGGATGTGGCAACAGACCGTGGCGGCGTGGGTGGCGGCGCCGGCAGCAATTTCGCACCGTCTGCAAACACGGCGACGTTCGTGACGTCAGCGGAGCCTCCGTCTGGCCCACGCCTTCCCAAGTCGAGAGCCGAAAGCGGCCCAGAGGGAGGCTATCGTTATTCTTGACGGCCCTTCCCCCGCGGGGCTTGCCTTCCGCGTAATAACGGATGCAAATGACACTGCGAAGGAGTCCGGAGAGCGATAACGAAAGCAGAAGGTTGTTCTGTATGGGAAAATAACAATTTTGACTGGGGAAATTTGAAAGTTGCAGATTTGCATTATTATTTCTACAGTAGTGTTCTTGTTTGTTGACCTTTGCTGTTTGAAATTCCCTTTGAGTTGTTTGAGTATTAGTTGAAAAGACAAATGGGTGGCAAAATATTTCAATAAAAGTTTAAAGGAATAGGTGTCTCCTAGAATGAACTTTTGAGAGACTCACATTATTAAAGTTATTTCAGTTAATGCAAATATTGAAAGTACAAATTTAAATTTCATATTTTATGTAACTTGCCATCCCTTAACGCAACGTTTTCCAAATATTTTAAAATTAATATCATTTCCACTAGTGGGATTGGATGCGCTTATTTGGGATGATAAAGGGGAATCTGTAACCTTTCAAAAAATAAAAATTAATAAATACCAAAAATCAACAGCAATAAATAAAGCAAGGGGGCGCAAGAGTCGTGGAATATTGTCGAATTCCATGACTGACTTTTGAATGTGCCCAGACCTGCCACACCCTTTTCATCGACGTCAAATTCTCACTTCCATCGCCCTTTCTCGTGGTGTTGCCTGTTTCCCGACCTTTTCTGCCTACCATTCACATTTTATGACATTATATTGTGTCGGTTTGACTTCTCTTCTTCGGATTCTGAACTCATTGCATAAGTTGACTATACTGAGCATCACAAGAAAAGTAACATTAATTTTAACAATGATACATAATGCATTATTTACCATTTGGACTGTATAAATGAGTATAAACAACCTGTAACAACTATTGTACTACAGCTTCCGGGTCAATGACCCCATCTCGATCAGGTTTTTCGTCCAGTTTCCCTGATCCATTGAGCAAATGCTGAGATGGCCCCTTGTTTTGCTTCTGGACATAAATGTAACTTCATTTTCTGTGCACATCTTCTAGAATTCAGTGGAAATACAATTATTCAAATTATCGTTTCCATGTTGTCGCGGCAGGAAATAATAAGAGCCAAAATTTACTGCTTATTTATCTTTGAAAATAGATTTTATTACATGGAGTTTTTCTCCTTTCAAAATTCAAAAATTTTTTGCTTATCCTTGAAAATAGATTTTATTACATGGGAGTTTTTGTTTTTTTTTCTCCTTTCAAAAATTCAAAATTTAAGTAGTATATGACTTAGTGTAGGGATCACAGAATTTTGAAAATGTGCACACAATTCACTTTTCCCCATAGCACGTCATACGCAGTTTTTAACTGTTTTTTGACGTAAAATAAAAAAAAGTTGTAGTGCTAACTGTGTCATTATTGATCGAGACGTAACATATACAACGATCTCTATGTACTTGCAGAACTTTCAAAAGAATTTGAATGGAGAAGTTTGGGCATTGAAATTTTTAAGAATTTGGTTTGGTCTTGTTTATTTTCAATTGTCTTGAAGGATTTACCTAGTTCGTCTGCTTTTCTATGGGGCTCTAGAAAACGTATGAAACGCTCTAAAAGAGTTGCTAAAAGAGTGTCTCAACAGTAGCATTTGATACTGATACCATGATTTTAGACGTTTATTATCTAAAATTAGAACATTTATCACAAATTTGTCAGTACTCCAGATTTCATGCACGAACTGGTTCTTATTTTAGGAGTACATAGTAGCAGCACATTATGCGCACCTTCTATAATAATTTTTCTCAAGTAGTAATAGCACAGAACATCTATAATTCTTGTAGTTAATATTTTGACTTGGAATACAAGAAACAAAATATGTAAATTATTAAATGTTATACTCTTATTTTATGCCCGTCAATTATTAGCGACCCTTCAGGAGCTATCACAGGCCAATTAATGTTGCAATTTTGAAAGATTTTGTGCGAATATTCATATAAAGTTTAAAATCAAAATCCATCTTTGGTATTTACAAAAGTGAAAGTAAAATATTTACAGAATAAGAACAAGAATATACAAAAAGTCTCACTGTTTATCTTGTAGATATTTCTGGAAAAAGCAATTACCATGGTCCGTTACACTTTCACATGCTATACAAAGATGGTTTTCGTTTTCATTCTATATAATAGTAACTATTTAAGATTTTCTTCTTTTTAGACTCTTTTACATCCTATTTATTCGAATTTGTTGACAAGTACTTGACTACGTCTTTATTTGGGTGGTTATTCAAAAATGTTTTCTTTTCAAGCTTGTGCCCTTACATTGAATCCACATAAAAACGTTGATAATGACAAGTATTCATGTATAGTGTATCAAATTAACGCTATTCATAATCAAGGCAAAGGCAGGAGAAAAATATCGCAAATTTACGTGCAACGGATTTAAGATGTAAAGCTTTTGCGGAGTAGTTCGTTTCATGCTGGGATTCTCTTCATCGCATGGGCCCCCTGTGTTCCTTTTAACTTCTCTTCCGCTCATATAGTTCTGCCGTCCCTGCTATCATCCATCCCAGAGGCACAAGATAGTAAAGTGGAATTCAGTTGCGCGTTATTTAGAGAAGAATTCTTGCGGTCAACTGCTCTGATCGGTGGTTTTCTGCGGTTTCTCCTATCAATACCTGGCGAATGATGGAGTAGTACCCTAACAAACGGGCAACGACTTATCCGCGCGCTACCTTTTTTTCCTTTTACTTGTCATATCCTCACCCCTTACACACACACACACACACACACACACACACACACACATGGTTTCATGCACTACACTACCTAAGTGTCGGATATCACCACCAGGGTGGTGCTCTGCTGAGCGAAATATCCAAGCCATGGAGAAAAACCTATGCTCTGGTTTTCGCCGGATCCCCCACATTCCAGTGGGGGAAAAATATCACCTCCTCCCGAGATGGTGTTTGTAACATATAATACAATAAAGGGGCTAATTATCATAATAGTTGACACATGGGCCCCAAAATAAAATTAACTCCATTCCGTGATACACCAACTATGCTCGCTCACGTTGGCCTTCTTGTCGTCTTGGACATCTCAGTAGACCAACACGTTTACAGTTTTTCCTACTTTCCTGCTCCATTGCCTTCTACTTCTAAATGTCCACCCACTTTATTAACCACGTCCACAGTGGTCTCTTACACTAATGGTTCCAGAGATGATGTCGAACTTCACCTTATACTATTCTTTTTTCAGTTTCAAAGAGTTCCCAGTCCGTGACGATCTTTCCTTTTTCATATCCTAACAGTATTTTTTCGCCTACAGCGAAGCCCGCTGCAAACTCCGCGACCACTCATCACAATTACATTTATACCCTTCCAAACCCTTCCAGCTTTCACATTTATCTCCCGATTTAAATGTAGGGTGAATTGATTTTTGATCAACTGGGACGCAGTTACCCAATCGAAAACTTCAATATCAAAACATTTCATTGCAACGAAGCTCCCGATTGGATAATAACGACCTAAGATGATTGCTGTCAATGCGCCTTAAATGTAAATCAAAATATAGTCTTTCCTCACTACCCTCCTGATCGACTTCCACCTCAATCCTCATCGTTGACCGACGCCAACTGCCTTCGCCTGCACTCGACCGCACTCCAGCGCCATCCGCCGCGCGCCGTCATTGGAGCAGCGGATTACGTGCATAATTGCGCCCTAGTTTTGCGAAAGCCGGCGCTATCGGCAGGGCTGGCGTCGAGTTCTCGGAAAGAGAGCCAAGTGGGAGCCGGGCAGGCGAAGGGCGGTGGCGGCGGCGACAGAGGAAAAAGACGCCGAGTGGACTCGTGAATATGTTCGCAAAATCTGCTGAGAAATAGAAATATAAATTGAAAAGGCAGTGGGATATGTTATATCCACATTCGAAATCCAGCTGGTATTCCATATCACAAAATGAAAAAATGATGGATAATACTTAAAATGAAATATCAAGGGGATTTTTTCAAGAGATAAAGTAATGAAATTAATTGTATGCAAATTGCAATTTAAAACCCACCAATGTTGTATGGTTTGTCAAGAAAGAATTTTAATTTTGTTTTTTGACATTATACGCATCTGTGGCAACTTAAAATACGACAATGATAAAATTTAGGATAACGATATCAATTTATTTCATCTTTTCATTATTTTTTGGTGATAATCTTCAACATTTTTGGTACCAATAATTTGTTTTCGGGAACTCTTCAATAGTTTTGGTGAAATGAATATTCTTAGCAAAATTGATTTTAAATCGTATTATATTATATACGAATCAAAATTCTTGGCAAAAACTTTCTGTGGAGTAAACAATATTCAAAATTTGAAGAGAAAACTGTTAAAGAGCAGAAAGATATAAACAATTAGAACTAAGGCGCTATATTAGACTAGACTAAATTGATGAGAAAGGGTTTGAAAATATTTTCTCAAATAATAATAATAATAATAATAATAATAATAATAATAATAATAATCTTATTTGGCTACGATTAAGAAGGCGCTGGCAAAATAATTAGACTTGAATGAAGTGACTTTAACATTGACGTCGCACAGGCGACAGCACAGTCGTTGCAAATGGCTTTATCTGCAACCTGCCCAACAACCCAGCAGAAAAGGAAAGCGACCAGCGGCGCCAGGCGGTCGCCAGGACATCGTCAGCGGCGGCCGCAACGACAGCGACAGGGCAGCGGCAATGAGGCGCGGAGGGCACGGGATTCGTAGGGAGGCTGGCGGCGATGCGGTCGCGGAGGCGACAGGCCGGGCGGAGCGGGGAGGGGCGGGGACGGCCAGGAAGGGGAGGGGCCCGATCAATACGGGCGGCGCGGCGCCGCGGCGCCTGCGCCGCTGCTGGTGGCGGAGGAGGAGACCGCGGAAACGGGGGGCTGCGGCGTGCGCCCGCGGGGGCCCGGCGGGCGCCGGCGGCGTGGCCGCGCGCGCTGGGCCGGGGGGGCCCGGGGGGGAGGCGGAGACCGCGGCGCTCCTCCCCGCCCCGCCTCTCCCTCTCCCGCCCTCGCCCGCCCCCCCCGTCCTCCCCGTCCCTCCCAACCCCGTCTCACCCCGCCTCACCACGCTTCACCCGCTCACGCCGCTTCACGCCGCTTCACGCCGCCTCACCCCGCCTCGCCCGCCTCACCCCGCTCCCCGCTCACCCGCCCACCCGCCTCCCCCGCCTCCCCCGCCTCCCCCCCTCGCCCCGCCTCGCCCCCCTCGCCCCCCTCGCCCCCCTCGCCCCACCTCGCCCCACCTCGCCCCACCTCGCCCCACCTCGCCCCACCTCGCCCCACCTCCCCCACCTCGCCCCACCTCGCCCCACCTCGCCTCGCCTGCCTCACCTCCCGCCCCGCCCGCCCCCGTCCCGCCCTGGCTCTGATCTCGCCCCGCCAATTCACGCCTCGCCTCGCCCCGCCTCGTCCCGCCCCTCCCCGCCCCGCCTTGGGCCTGCCCCCACCAGGTCCCGCCACGCCAAACCACGCCATGTCACGTCACCCACGACACGCGCCGCCTTTGCGGCCGTCCTGCGTTCAGCGCCTGCCTTTCCGCCTAGTTCCTTCTTCTTCGTTGTTTCCTACCATCCTAGGTGCCTCAGGGCATCAGTTATAGCCTCTTCTGGCCATACGACCGGAAGGTCGTCGGGTTCGTGCCCGGGCCCGATGACCCAGTGACTGGATTTTCGACCCTAGCTGAATTGGATTCAATCACTGTCTCAAGGCGAATTCTGGCGCCAGGCTGCTCTGATTATACTTTTACTTGGTTTCCCCATCAACACCAGGCGAATGCCGGCCAGAACCCTAACAAACGGGCCACGCACCGCGTGCGAACTTTCTTTCCTCTTCCTTGTCCTATTCTCACCCCTTACTTACACACACAACTTGCACTTATCTTTCCTACACTATCACACAAGCCGGAAGACCAGTCCGGAGATTAGAGCTTGACGGTGGTGGGAGACACCTGGCTGAGGAAACCCGCAAGTTCGGGGCTGAATCTCGCCATCCACCGGGGCGAGATAACCGCCCACCTCCCATTATAAAAACATACACCATACTTATGGAGCTAATGATTTTATCAGTTGACGTGCTCGAAGTCATTGATCAATCAATCAAAGCGCCCCGCATTCAGCTTCCTTTCCAATCGTTTGGCCCTTCTCCCTATTTATTCCTAGTTTGATCACGTTTCCGCCTAGACTTGATTAGATTAGTAGACACCATCGCTATTCTTGTGAATCGCTATTGACAGGCTTGAATCAAATCTGTCACATTTGTCAAGCTTGCAGTAATAAAATAAACATTTGATGACGACTGGAGGGCTTTTTCGCCACGACTACAACTTGAGACCGGCGGCGTAGCCGCTTTTGGTGACGCGTTGAAGTCCAAATCGCAGTCTTGTCCTCACGCATCTCGTTGCGACCTTTCCTGTCGTGGCGGGTCCTTTCGCGTCCTTCCCCTTCGCGTCATGTCCCGTCTCGACCTGTCCCTTGCATCCTGCTCCATCCCGTCCTGTCCCATCACGTTCTGTTCTGACGCACCTGACATGCCACGTCCTGTCCGTTGCGTCATGTCCCGTCGCTTCCGTCCAGTCGCAGCCATTTTCCTCGTGTCCTGTCCCGTCACGTTCTGTCCCATCGCGTTCTGTTCTGATTCATTCTGTCCCTTCGCAACCGATCCCTTTGCGTCAGGTTCCGTCCCGCCCCCATCCCACCTCTTCCTACCCCCATATCGCCTTCAAATAACCTCATTCCCCCACTCTACCTTGTTCAGTTTCACTCTGTCCCTTGTGTACCAGTCTTGACTCCGCATCTACTTATTTAATCTTCTTTACCTCTCTACCTTACTTGTTCTGCTCAGTCTACATCTCTTCCATCCTTTCAATTTAACAAAACCACTCTACGACTTCCTGACCTGCCTTAACCTTCCCACCTCAACTCATTCCACTGCTATCAAAATTTCTCATTCGTGCTATGCCCATACCCCCAACCTTCCGTGAGACTCCATCCAAGAGGCTTATTCCCCTGGAGCATCCCATTAATTTGTTGCATTCCGTTCAATTTCGTTTGTCTTGCTCGTCTTTATTTCTCGATACCGTCCCAGATATCCTTATTGCATGGTACCGCTTCCTCTTCTTGTCCATTTCCTTTCTACTCTCCCCATCCATACTCGTCTACACTCCACCCGGCGGCCGCAATGCCTATTTTGCCTCTGGATTAGGGTCTCCTGCTGCTAAAGCCGGCCTGGGAGCTGAAGGTAGGGGGATTTGCGGTCGATTTTACACCTCCCACTGCGCTTTGCTAACCGCGCGCTACCGTCTTCACGTCAGCTCTCACCGACTGATGGTAGATAATGGCTGCCTAGATTTACATACATGTGTTATAAATATTTTTTTGTCCTAGAAATTACAAATGCTCACAAAGAATGAAAGATAATATTTTCTGTTTACAATAAAAATCTCTCAAGTACGATTCTGTAATTTTGCTTAGATAATTTGTAGTTATAAAATAAATGCAATTAACTTATTATTACATTATTATTATTATTATTATTATTATTATTATTTACATCTTTTTAAATATTACTTTTGTAGTTTTGTTTTCTTTTATAGAAGTCTTTGATAGAGTGTTATCTGTACCATATTATAAGTAACCAAAGTAATATTCAAAAATTCAAAATTTAAGTAGTATATGACTTAGTGTAGGGATCACAGAATTTTGAAAATGCACACAATTCACTTTTCCCCATAGCACGTCATACGCAGTTTTTAACTGTTTTTTGACGTAAAATAAATAAATAAATAAATAAATAAATATCCTTTTTTCTTACAAAGGGTTGAATATAAAGAAATCAATACTGAAATACAGATGAAAACATTTTTAACAAGTTAGTGTTGCAGTATACGTATATATGTCTTGAAAAGTAGAACATTTGTGGTGTGTAAAGTGTGTGTGTGTGTAAATGTGTATGTGTGTGTAAATGTGTGTGTGTGTAAATGTGTGAGTGTCGTGTGTAAATGTGTGTGTGTGTGTGTAAATGCCTGTGAGTGTGTGTGTAAATGTGTGTGTGTGTGTAAATGCCTGTGTGTGTGTGAGTAAATTTTGTGTTCGGGAGTGTAAATGTGTGTCTACGCTGGGCCAACAGAAGATACTGCACAAAAACCGGACACTTCAGAAAAATTCCCCGATATGTGTGAGTTTCAAAAGTTTCTCATTTCAAAATTGCTTATTTTTTTAGATTCATTAAATTGTGTTTGTCTCTATACGAAACAGTGTTTATACGGCATGTTGAAATTTTTATTTTATTTATTTATTTATTTTACGTCAAAAAACCGTTAAAACTGCGTATGACGTGCTATGGGGAAAAGTGAATTGTGTGCACATTTTCAAAATTCTGTGATCCCTACACTAAGTCATATACTACTTAAATTATGGGGAAAACAAGCTCCCATGTAATAAAATTATTTTCAAGGATAAAAAGGCAATGAATTTTGGTTATCCATGTTGTCCTTCAGAATAATACTTCCTGCCGCGACAACATGGAAACGATAATTTGAATAATTGTATTTCCCACTGAATTCTAGAAGACGTGCACAGAAAATGATGTTACATTTATGTCCAGAAGCAAAACAAGGGGCCATCTCAGCATTTGCTCAATGGATCAGGGAAACTGGACGAAAAACCTGATCGAGATGGGGGCCATTGACCCGGAGGCTGCAATACAATACTTGTTACAGATAGTTTATACACATTTATACAGTTCAAATTGTAAATAATGCATTATGTATCATTGTTAAAATTAATGTTACTTTTCTTGTGATGCTCAGTATAGTCTCTAATTGTATAGAAACAGTTATGCAGCAGACACGATTTCACTTGGGATATAAACTTTTCTATCGAATTTAATCGTTTAATGACACTGGCAAAGTGTTGTAAAATAATGTACATGATTTAACGTACATGTAATTTAACGACAACTAGTATATAATATAGAATTTTATTGGGAGAAGTCTCACATAATATTTGTGAATATTTTAAATGAAATATGGAATATTACGAGACCAGGAAACGTAGAATAACAAGAGGTTATTGAATTAGTTTGATGAGGTCTATGTCATCGTGTATAAGGAAACAGATCAAATATAGATATAAAAAACGAAAATAATTTTATATTCAACTCGCTAGTCCTCCACGACGTTATTGCTACATACACAGTTTCATAAGTCGAATTAACAAATCGAAGATTGGTGATCTTTGATTATAAAGTAATTTGTGTTTGTATATGAACAAATGTTACAAATTTATAAAACTTAAATCAAGTATTTTATGCTAAAATGTATAAATATTATTTAGAATTTTTATTTTTAATTTTTTTACTTTTTTACTAGCAGTAATTCATAGTAGTTAGTAACGTAATTCATCTAGTTAATTGGTCTAAAAATTAATGTACTGCCAATGGATGTTTAGAAACGAAGAGAAATGCATCTAACACTTAAGTATATAACTAATTATAAGTAAATATTAAGTAATTTATATTAGGATAACTTTTAAGAGACATTCTGTGATTTTGTAAGTTTATGAGAGGTCAGGTACAGAGGTCTGTCTTGCGGGAGAAATTGAAAGTAAAACTGATGGTCCATTAATATTAATACATTGTCATTACACGGGCTTAGAATAGGCACACAGAATATTCTAAATAAATTCTGGTTTGGTTCTGACGTAGGGTCTTTCCCAACGTTTAGTAATGACAATTCACTTGTATGTGCAAAATGAGAAATACACTGTCAATAATAAATAATTACTTCAAATTATTATATTTTAATCGATTTCCTTACAAATTCCTATATCGTCATTCGAGCACGTGTATTTTGTGCATTGTCATCATGAGTGTCTTGTGAGGGCAACGGAAACGAGGCAAAGCAAAGGCGACGCCTGAAAAGATAAATGGCGCAAGAGTGACAGAAAATATTTGAATCTCCGCTGACAGATCCCCACTCCCGTTCCTGTTGCCGTCTTCAAAGGAGGCACTAAGTCGCCACCTGCGCGCGGAGCGTGCGGTTGCCAGGCGACGGGGGCTCGCTCCGTGCAAATGTCAGGGAGGTCATCGGCGGGCGCGGGTCATGGGCCAGCTGCCTCGACGAAGCGTCGGAATTTATTGATTTCGGCGAAGAGGACGTTCTGGTGTAGTTTCATGTGCAGCAGTAATCGAAGAATGGGATTATATAAGTTAGGCACAGTTGAGCGCCGATGTCCGATTTGATGTTACATCAAAGGAATCTATTATGTCATCACATCATTCGTGTAATTTTTCATAGATTGTTTGCTACCACATTCATCATTATATTGCGGTAGTACTTGCGGATTGTTGAGGCAGGTATAAGCTCATTTACTCAGCTTACAACAAGAGCAGCAACCACATTATCATCTTCTTATCATCATCATCATCATCATCATCATTGAAAGTAGTGCTTTATTCATATTATACATTTATTATAAATGTAAAATTTTAAACTGCAGAATGCGGTTTAGTAAATGTACGGTAAAGTAAATGTACCATGAAAGAATTTATTTAAAGATCATTAAAAGGGAATATCAGTTTTTAAACATCTAAAATTAATGGACAAATTGAATTGAGAAAGAAATATTTATTTCGCTTTAACTGTTGAATACTCTGGTAGGGGGACTCTGTTTGGTGTAATTTGTGACTCCAGGAATAAATAATGATTTGGAACACTCTGAAAATTATGCACAAATTCTCGTTTTGGATATTCTATTTGTATCCATTTTTACATGTCTTATAAACTTGTCAGTTTTTTTAGTTTTTTGGTTTGAAGTAATTTGATTTTTGGGTTGGGATCGGAATTTCACGAGTGTGGTCAGAAATGCTCTCAGACTCCTTGTTACACTTTTAAATTATAAGAAAAGTTCTAAAAACGTGCACAATTCCCTTTTGAAATATCATGCAGAGCCTACACCATAATTTAGCATATTTGTCTACTACGAGACAGTAGATTTGTATCAAACATTCTCATGTTATGATAGACACACACACACACATTATATATGGTACGATATTGTAAATCAAGCAAATAAATTAATAAATCCAAATAAAATTGTGCATGAAATACTTGTAAACTATTGAGTAAAACGTGTGGGGTCAAATCTGACCCCGAACAGATTCCATCTAAGAAATGAAGAAACAGACTCGGAGGTTAATATTGGGGTGGAGGACAGGTTCGCAAGTAAATTTTAACTTCAGCAATTTTCAAAATGTAGGAGATTTTAATGACAATTGGAACCATAACGTATTTATAAATGCACTTCCTTTTATATTAACAAACAAATTGCAGCCATTTTCAAGAAAAAATGTAAATGTCTGAGGCATCATGTACAGCACCCCCAAAATTTGAATATCTCAATGATCTCGGGAAAGGCCCAACTAGATCTTACTACTGTTAAATTTACCAAGTTTCAGCTCAAAAGCATCTAATCCGACAGAGTTATGCGTGAAACATACTTCCATACATCCATTAATCTATCCATACAGGCATCCCGATCTTGGGTACCGTGTACCCGTTCGGGTTTCGCGTACCTCTTCGCCATCTGCACTTTGGTACAGCACTAATGTATGTAATGCACTAATGTAATGCACATTTGGTACAGCACTAATGTATCTGAATCCTGATCTGTGTACATAGTACACAAATCCGAAAATTTGAGAGCTTATTGATGAAGGAATTCCAGTACGTTTCTTCCCGAAACTATGGAACAGAAAGTAAAATTGAAAATCGGATGACTCTCGAAAAATATGCGCGAATTAACGAAATTCTCCCTGGAACTTGTTCACGTGCCGACCCACATCATCCACAATGTAAAACTGTGATTTCTGTCATCTGGTGTACTTGATGTCTTCGAATGCCATGTTTTGTAAATAACAAGCATAATGGACATATTTTGGCAAACATAAGACTGAGGGACATATTTACAATTAGAAGCAGAAAGGAATTCAGAGCTCCGTTTCCCGAGAGAAAGATTTATCTTTTTCGAAAGCGCAGCTTCTCGTTCTGGTCACTGGGATCTTGACGGACTTTAAGAAACCGACGTTACAATTTATTTGAATGTTGTTAGCAGGATCCTCTACTCTGGACCAAACAACTTACATTATCGAACATTGTTTTGCTCTAGAGAATGCGGAATGTGTTGAAAATATCTTTGTATCCTACTACACATAAAGTAGACTTTTCGAGAGGATCCATTGCTGTTACTTAAAACTATCGATGTAACAATGCAAATTCTATTTTTTTGTAGTATGTTGTCACGTATTACAAGCAAAGCGCCTTCTTCGGCCTTCAAATGAAAAGCTTATCTAAACCATTGGTTTACTCAAGTTTAAAAGTTTTATTATGCTGTTCTTTACATCACTCTAGATCACGATGCTTCAGACATACAACGTACAATCTTCGATCATAGTGCAGGCAGGAGAATCAATTTGGAACGAGCGGTTTATTGCAATACTATTACTAACGATTTTCTACTACAGGTTTCTTCAGTGCGTGCTGGTTGCTTTCTGTCTAATCTCACAGACATTAGTTCTGCTTTAACATTTTCTCACGTCACTCTGTAGACTCTTCACTGATAGTTAATTCCCACGAAATTTTTGGGAATTGAAATGGCTCTGATCTGTGACATGCTTATGTGGTACTAAACCACATCTGAAGTCGCTTAGTTCCTTGATTTATGCTTGAATGACTTATCATGAAACAGCTTATAGTCTCTACCCTTTTGTACTTGTCAGTAATAGCGTATGTAGACCTCAATTATGAGAGTGAGATACGTGTTTGGATAGTCATTTCATCTTTGGTTCTCTATAACAAACGCTCGAGTGTCGCCACTCCTATCGAATGAAATAACACACCAACATAGACTAGTGAATTATGAACACGCACTCTTAAGCAAGCCCACGCGCATTTTATAATTTTCCCCTCCTATTCATTCCGTTTTCGTTCGATAGGGCTTTTCTACCTCCTATAAAAATATATTTTAACAGCTACGACATTTTTTAGAATCTGCTTATGAATTAAGTTTTTTAATGGAAATGAATTAATTTTTTTGTAACGTTCATCATAAACATCGAAAAAATTGAAAACAATTACAAATATAAAATTAGATATCTCATCAGTAAATTAACGCATTCCGCAAAATATCACGTGTTGATTGTCATCATATATGTACTTGGCAATTTGCCATGGTAAAAAGCGGAGACAATGGATTTTGTGAAGCTTTGACCGTAGTTTCGGAGCTGCGGGGCTCTCACACTTCGTTGTACGTCAGCGTCCGCTGTGCGCCTCGGGGTTCTAGCGCTTTTCAGAGCCCTCTGCAACAATGTAGAACAAGTAACTTCTGCATCTCACCCGGACGTTTCGAAGAATCAGGCGCTCACGCATTCCAGGATCTGCCTAATTATAGTTTGGAAGTATTGTCGATATTGCCAAACAAGAAGTTTGTTCATTATGCATAAAATATTTGGTTTATCAAGAGAAACTGTTTCTGCAGAAATGGTAAGGGTTGTCCAGTTATAAAAGAAGTAATTTTATCGATAAAATGCCTTGCGTTCCGCATTAGAATTCTTTACATTTTGCTCGAAGGGCATTAGCGTCCTATATAATCCACTGGTTTACAAGCAGTTAAACATATTTTCTCAAACATAATAAAATTCTCATAATCCTAACCAGCCTTTCTCTCTTTTGTCATACATTTCATTTTCAATAATGGGTAGGTGTTCTTAAACGTATAGGTATGCAATACAAAAAGCGCAGCGATATTGATGAAAAAATAATGTTCATTACAAATTACAGAGTTTATTTTTGTATGGTTTCCCCAGTATTAAAGTACGAAAATAGAAATTTAGTAATAATATCTCAAAATAACATTGTTATTTAATGCAAAATTTCGACTTCCTGACTCTTACCATTACCATTAAAATGAAGGGTAAAATGGATGATTTTTGCAAAATTCCCCAAAAAGTGTATTTTGAATCCCCGTTTCAGTTTTCTGAAAGTGCCAGTATACAATGATTTAAAACACATCAGACTTTTCGACGAAACTAAGAAGTCCAAAGTTTTTCTGCGTAATCTCGATTTATGGCACGGAATTCACTCAATGTTAATTAGAGATTGGATGAATAACTTTACAAGCAATAAAATGTTTCATAATATTACATTTATGATTGTGGAGTGCGTGGAGATTTTTACACATTTCGTAATAATTATGGACATTTTTTAATGCCATAAAATAATAAAATGTAAGGTTATGATGACCAGTATATACGGTGAAGAGATGTCTTCGTGCTAATCACACAAAGCCCTTATACCATGGCAAAAAGGCTAGGTCACCGCTGGTGTGCCACGACCCGTAGAGGGCTGTTGAGCCTGAGAACAGAAACAATAAAATGTGGTAAGGCTTCCAATGTAGCTACGTTGCGGGAGAGCTGTCAAAAGTTGGGCCAAAAATCCGGAAAAACGTCTTCCTTAGTTTTTTGTCAACGAATATTTTGAAAACGTCAAGTATTAAGACTGTTATACACCCTGGCGGTAGAATCTGCTTTGAACATTAAATATTGAAGAAAATATCCGTGTTAACTGGGCCTGGGTGCAAAGAAATGGATTTCCTTTCTTGTTTTATTTCATTATTCATTCGTGTATGACGTTCATAAGCATCACTCCAGTTTTTGCTCTGTTTTGAAACCTCCTCTGTTTTGAAATTTTTTTTCTGTAATGCAGTTGTCGTTTTTGAGGAAAAATAAATTATCTCGAAGGGGATTCAAAATGTATGCTCTTTTTTGTTAATTCATCCAAAGAATGGTTATAATAGTTTATATTGCGATTAGGCGCCAAATTTTAATTAATTTGGCCGCCTATGAGTAAACAAATTGAAAACACAAAATGGATTACATAAAACCCAAAAATTATGTATGAGTCTCGGTATAAAAATAATTGTTTGGAAAACATTCGTGTCTGCTTTAAGACTATGCTACAAGAAAATTTCAAGCTCTTCATTGGCGCTCAAGGTACAAAAATTAAAGATTACCCAAATGATTCGGTAAAAGCCTTCTCACTTTCCGCCTCTTCACTTTTTTCACCAACATCAAAATATCGCACTTGCTGTAGTAGACGTCAGTGCCTGCAATAGTTATGGAACTTTGTTAACAAAAGAGGTATGCTATATTGCATATGGATAGCAATATCCAAAACACTTGCAGCACAATTGGAAATTGTGCTTTGCTAGCAGCCTTCATACGAAGGAAGAACAATTTTACAGTCTCAAAAAATACGGGCACTCGCCAAAAGTACAAACTACAATCACTAGAATCAACAAAGGCCATGGCGTCATTACATTACATCAATAAATTACGTCATTGCGGTCAATTGCATTGAACCGTATAACAGACGTAGTATGTGCATCCAAGCACCCCCCCCCCCCGGGAAAATGTTCAAATTCTGTAAATCTATTGATAATGCTAAGATTAAACTGACAACTCAAAAAATGTAAAACTGAAGCACTATGTATTGCAAAACTATGTGAACAATTACTAATAATTTTAGCGGTTGACATGACATTTAATACCCTTTCAAACCACAACCGGAAGATAAGTCAGAAACTGTTAATGAATAAAATAGTAGTTTCGACTGACACGTGATTAGCCTGTTGCATTTTATCCCAACCCGATAGTTATGAGCATTCATGTCGGATGATGCCCGCAGAGCGGTTGGACTAGAGCGTACATTTAAGGAAAAGGGCGTTCCTCCGCCTGAGCCGCTCTTATCATCCTGTGTCTGGCGGTGCCCATGAATGGCGGGCGCCCTGGGTGCAGCGGGCGTGGCCGGTACGCGCTCATTACTCTTCCTGTCAGTGCTGCGCCGCCCTGCATCCGGCGCACGCAGCCACGCACGCCGCCCCCGCTCCCACCGCACCACCGCACCGCACCCATCCCCTGCCCCTGCCCCTCCCCACCCTCCCTCCCATCCCTCCCCAGCCCTTCCCCCTCCCCTGCCCTGACTGAGCCTCTGCCCTTGTCCCTGCTCGTGTCTCTGCCTTTGCCCCCTGTCTCTGTTTCTGCTCCTGTTCACCCTATCTCTGTCCCTGTCCCCCTTGTCCTTGTCCTTGCCCCAGCCCCTGTCCTTGTCCCAGCTCTTGCCTTCGCTACTACCTCCGCCCATGCCTCCGGCTTCGCTCCCGCCTCCGCCGACGCCTCTGCCCGAGCGTAGACCCGTCTCGGGCGCAGACAGACGGCAACGGGGCGAGTTCATACCGCCAGCCAAAGGGGCGAGGTCAGCCTCGACCGATTCAGTTTCACAGCGGATCGAATTCATGACGAGAGGGTCATTCATATCAAATATCTTAGCAGAATGTTATACCTGAGTTCCTGGGCTCCAACCTGATCGAAGATCTGGATTTTCAAGAACTTTTTTAATTTAACCTACATAATAAACCTCTATTAATATTTAATGAGTAAATTACATGTAAATTATTCACACATTGTTTTGTTTATTAATAATTTCTGAAGATTAACTAGTATTAGAAAATCGGGTTCGTTCGATTTTGAAATCGTACAAAAGCAAAACTTCAAAGTACCACTGCTAAAGCAATAAATCAAGATAAAATAAAATGCAAATGACACCATCCGTTATAAGAACACTTGCGCCCTGTCAGGTCATATTCGCGACGTGCGTTAAATATGAGAGATATGAACGCTGAATAGGCGTGGCCGCCATGGAAAGTGTTCTATTAACTTGCGTAAATCGTCGGCAAGGACATCCAAGAGGGCGTGACGCTGGTGGGTCACGCTCTGAGCGTAGGGGCGATAATTGGGCGTAGCCGCATGGAATGACACGAATGGGACAGTTGGACTTGCACGGAGAGTTTTTCCACAAGTAAATGAATGTAGTTATGGACTTTGTAGTCTGCGATAGCATGTTTTAGCCTGTGAGCCGACATGGTCATGTCCAAGGTCAGGATCATGGTCATGTACTACTTAAAAATGGATCTAGATAATGCGTTAAAGTGAGGTTAGAAGGTGACTTCGATCTGCAAATGCGCTCATAACTTCAAACAACGTGGCGATAAGAGAGACGAAGCCGCAAATGAGTGCATATATCATATTAGCAATATAATAACCTTGAGTTGAAAGGTCATTTGAAGATTCAAATGCGAGCTCTATTCTTTACGAGCAAATGTTCTTTTTTACTAGGATTCACATAAGTATGAAGACCTTAATCTACCTCTGCGTTTGTAATCACAGATAAAATTAGTGTATGCACCAGTGTTTCACATCGTCAACACACTTTCTTACTTTTCAGGGAGGGATATCAATTCATGTGAGATACTGACTGAATATGAGAAAATGTATTAGATGTTCAGTGAGTTTCCTTCCTGAAATATTAATATTTAAACGTTTTAATGAGAGCGCGATGCTAATAAAAATAGTGCCTTAATTAATGACGAAAATCAGGCCGTAAAACCTGCTCTTTCGCTTCGCCACTTAAACTTCTTGCATTCTTAAATATTTTAAGAATAATTAACAAGGAATGCAAAATTTACATGTACTTTTAGGAGTGAATCCATCCTGGAATTCACCTTAAGTGCATAAAAGAAAACACAGGCTGAATGCCATCTTAAATCCGAACAATAAAAACTGTATAATAGTTTTTGTGCATACAATATCTTATAACTAATAAGAAATTTTTAAAAGAATTAATTACAATATATTGTTGCAATAATAACTTCCTGAATTTTTCGAAAATTGCAAAAGTTAAAAATATTTCAAGGAAGTCTGAGATTTTGTAGTATTACTAGTTTAAATTTATATTTTTATAATTTTCTGATATTTCTAATCTTTTTTTATGACAATTGGCCATGCGTTATATGCGTTATACAGTCATATGAATTAGTATAATAATGAAAAAATAAAAATTTTAGATTTAGTTTTTTATGTTTTTATATTTTACAGTATATCATATTTTCAATAATATCATTTTATGTTATGTATATAATAAGCTGTATATATTTTATATCTAATATACTACATACATAATGTGTTATAGATACACACACACTGTCGTGACGACATTTTATATTACATTGTGAAAACTTCTTAATTACTTATCATTATGTGGGAAATTTTTCCAAATTTAAAAATTGGTTGACAAATCTTTTGATGTATTAAGGGGTATGTCGAGGAACACTTAGATGGTTTCTGTCATGACGTGTGTCAATGAGTTTTGAGTGTACGAGTTATTGAGGTGCCCTTGTTGGTTATTGAGGTCGAAAGAAATCCAAGAAAGTCGAACTGACGTTTACATTAGAGCATTTCGTGCACGAGGTCTATTCTGCCAGAAATAAAGGCATGATAAACTGTTAAACAATTTTCAGTTTACAGTTCTCTTTTGGAACAAAAAGAACTGATTCGAGCTTATTTACCGATATGAAATGGCTTACCCATCAAGGCACATCTTTGCAACATATAAGATTTTTGCATGGAATATTTTTATCATTTCTCTGGACGGTCCAAACTTCTCGCTAAAAGCTTTGAAAGGAAACGGTGTTCTTATACACTTCTATAATTCATCACTGGTTGCTTACTATATTCCAAATCTTCCTTGGGTATTTCCTAAAGCACCAGGAGAGATGGCTCAGGGCATCAACTAATGTCATTTCAGGGTCTCTGACTATCAGGGCGTAGTTTCGAGTCCCGACGGTGGGAGGATTTTCGACACTAGCTTGTCAGCTAGGTTGAGTTTAGTCGCTCTTTGGAGGAAAATTCTAGCGGCCGGCTATCTGATCGGTAGCTTTCCGTGGTTTCTCGTATTAACACCAGGCGAACCCCGGAAGTACCTAAACAAACAGGCCACGGATCGCGCGCGGTATTTCCAACCTCTTCCATCTCTTATCCTCTTCCCTTATACGTACATGTGCTACACTACCACACATGCCGGGAGACAGGTCGGGAGCTTAGAGCTTGTCTCGGCTGGGACGGTGCTCCACTTGTAGGTGATACCTAGTTAGGGAAACCCCGCTAGCCGACGGTTGGTCGGCGCCAGATCTCGCCATCCAGCGGGGGAAAACATCACCACTTCCCGAGAGAAACTTGCACGACACTTACGGGACTAATGATCCTATTAGTTGACGCGCCCGGCATCACTAACAATCAATCGTGAGGGCTTTACCGCCGACCCTCTGCCACGAGACCCGCCGAGGCGCGGGGTCCACGTCCCCATCCACTAGCAGGGCCCGGTCGGCTGCCGCGCGACATGCGAGGGCAGAGGCCGGCGCGTGGGCGAGGGGGTGACGGAGCGACGTGGGCGGGCGCGGGGGGGGGGGGGGGGGGCCGCGCGCGTCGGCTCTATCGATTGGCGTCCGGCGGGACGGATGGACGGACGGGTGGGCGGGACGGCGCGGAGGTGGGTTCTCGCGATCGCGACCCGACGGGCACAGGCCATGGCCGCCGCCGCCGCCGCCCCCGCCTCCGTTCCCGTCCCTCCCCCGCTCCCTCCCCCCGGCGTGCCGCCGCAGTCACGCGTTCCGACACACGCGCTCCCTTGCGCCTCGCGGAGCTCCGTTTGCCGCTTTGTGCTTCGGCGGCGGCTGACGGGGAAAATGTGTCCGAATTTCTTGGTCGTCTTGTTTTTTTCTACGACGTCTGTAGACCATTGTGTACGACTCCGAGTTCCTAACCTCTTGCATTGTGAACACTGCTCTTTTAGCTAGCTGTCATCTACTCACCATTTTTTTAAATTTTGCCTTTATTACAGTTAACATATGCTCCTCGTTGTTTAACTTTATTACGTTCATTACGTGCGTGTCTTTTTTAATAGAGTGGTCAAGATTGTGAGTTTTTTTCTTATTATTTTGTACTATGGATTATTGTTTTATTTTATTCTTTTGATCCCTGTAAAAATTTTGCAGGAGATTATATTTCCAATACATTTAATTTCCATTTTTATTCATTTCGTATATAATATTGTTAATGAAATTTCATTTATATATTATTTGGTCATTCACAATTTTCTATTTCCTGCCTTTTACTTCCCTTTTCCCTCATCCCAGTCTTTCTTCCTTCATTTCTTTTTTTATATCCAGTGATCATCTGTGTAATGGACTACTTGTTTCCACTGATTTTAATTTTTCTTTGGTTTTGAGCTGCGTGTAATGAATTACAATTATATTCAATTTTTTAAACTTTCAGTAGAAATATTAAACGGAAACAATATTTTATTTTTTATTTACCATATTAGCTCTGGTCATTATTATTTGTTTATTTAAATTATTTTCATTTTAAAAATATTTTCATTCGACAACAAATATCCCTTAATATCAGAATCAAATACAAATCCTTAAATAGGCCTAGTAGATAATAAGGTTAAGAACCTTGATTCTTCAAGGAAAATAGCCAAAACTAGGAAAAATAGAAAAGAAATATTGATAATTTCAAAAATAAGTGAAAAAATGTGCAGTAGCTGAAAAATGTTTCATCAATATTTTTTTGTAATTTAAAACAATATACTTTATTTCTTACTAATACGAGTTTTTTGTGTAAATGTGGATATGGAAATGTCAGGTAGGTACCATTTCTAGGGAGCGTGTCACTTCGCTCTCAAAATTACAGATATACAAACTATTTAAAATTGCTTCCATTAAGTATACAGCTCATTTCAGAACCCAAAATTTAAAAAAAAAAAGAACATCCGTAAAATTTGTGAACTCAGACAGATAATAATAATAATAATAATAATTAATTAATTATAATATATAATAATATAATTAAATAATAATAATAATGAATAATAATATAATAATAAGTAATAACTAAAAATTAGACGTCTGTTAATAAAGCTCCTTACCATCGGGTATTTTCTCTTCAATTCTTGATGACAGCGTACGACTTGCGGAAATTTTTGACATTCCCAATCAAAACCTGGAACCTCAAATTACATCTAAGCATATGTAAATATGCATTTAAAATATCATAACTTTTGAAAAAGGAATCAAAATATCGCCGATTGGTTTTGTTTTGAAAGAAATAGTTCATAAATTAAGACTCGGACGGATTTGACAAATTTTATTGAAATGAAAGACCATAGTAACCTCTACAGATTGTTATTTAAAAAAACTCTGAAGAAACGGAGAGGTAGATACGATTGAACTCACTTTTTGCCTGAACTATTAGAGGAGAATTTGTGTAGAAAATAAATATTTTGTGAAAAGCAATTGCGGAAAATGTAATAAATTGAATTTGGTAGTTTGTGTTCAAGTTTCGGTCATTTTTTTAAATGATAATTAACTGAAAGAAACATACTCTCTTAAAATCCAAATAATAATAATAATAATAATAATAATAATAATAATAATAATAATAATAATAATAATAATAGTAATTTCACAAAAACCAAGGTAAAGTACGCAAAATTCAGCATTGTGGGTCGTAAGCTGCATTTCCAAATTGAGAACCGTTTAGAAGAATTGGGAGAGATGTCCACAGTTGGTGAAGCACCTTCTACCACTAAATAATACCAGACATTCTAATGTAACAGGGCACATAGGGGAAAATATTTCCACAGAACAAGTTCAAAACACTGTAAGTGTTACTAGGTGGGAATTAACGGATTGCACGGACGTACTACAAATCTAAAGGATGATATTACTTAAACAAGCTGATTTTGAAAATTGATGGAATAAAAGTGAACAATGTGCTGAAATACTAGCACAGATGGGTGATCAACCATTCCGCAATGTTATGAAAAGTAATTTGTCAGGGATCATCAACGACGAGTGCGACCTGGGACGAAATCAAGCGGATGACTTTTGTTTCCCCTTGCCAAAACGTTCGAAGAGCAATCTTAGTGGTTTGAGGGAAATTATTTAACAATTAAATAGATACAAACGCGACCTAAGCGACATTGTGGATGTAACCGGTTATGGCTAAGCCACCTAAATTGTTGGAACTTTTTTGTGGAAACGCTGCTTTTAGTAAATTGGCCTTGTAGTGTATAGGCAACCCGTTATACAATTCTGTATTACGTGGTTGCTTGGATGCTTGCCTGTATTTTTAGCGCCCTTAGTATCGGAAGTCATGAGACACGGACGTATTTCACTTTTATGCAGCATCTACTATCTTATTGCACTCTTCAAATTTCTTTTATAATCCTAGACTGTAGAAATGTTGTTGTTTTAAATTTAATAACTTTATTTGAAGTTGAAGAATTATTATATAGCAACGTATCTGTTCATTAGCTTCTCCGAAAGTAAGATATCAGATAAGTTATAGACCTGACAAATACTTTAGAACAACTTGCCTAAATAGCAGTAATTTATTGATTATTACTGATAGTGCTTGTACATTGCACATTCGTATTTTTTTCTAAAATGAAACGGTGGAAACAATCTCGAGAATATCATCCTTCTTTGTGTGTTATGGATAAAGAATAACTCGTGAAAAACTACATCAGGTATTTATTAAAAATTGTGATTCGATGTCTGAGTATTATTTATTTCTAACCAATTATTATTTTAAGGTGGCGTAAACCTTCATTGGCCAGACACATTCCACTGATAAAAGTGGGATCACTTCAAATTATATAAGATTAATTATAAAATAGATTTTAGTGTATTATCCATCACCCCCTACGTTTCCCGTTTCGTTGAATAAATTACTCAAAATTAAGACATGCGTTAATGAGAGGTATTAATCCCTTTACCTACTTTATATTCATTCCTAACTCTGTGGTAAAGAAACCAGGTTAACTTTCTTTCATCTCATATTTCTTCGTAATTCCCAGATGTCTTCGTAGTTACGATAAAACGCCTTACTTTAGCTGGAAGCCATCCAGTTGGCGCTTGATGAGTCCTGACTGTTGTTTGCATTAGCGTTTGCCAAATTCACAGGCACGCCGCAGATATCCGTACTTACCCAGTTTACACTTCCTTCCGTTCAGACATTACAATATTCACACTGTAAGGGGAACTTAATTTGGATCAACAACACCGCCACCTACGAAATTCGACGTTGGTGTAAAAATCCAAGATGGATCATCTTGTGCTTTTGGAAATGATTTTTGAAATAACTTAAAATTCTGGAAATAACTTTTGGTCTACTGTCTTCGAGATTCAGTTGAAATTGTTTCAAAGTCACGGATGCTTCTAATTAATTTTAACAATAGAATGTAAGATCACGTACATCAAATAGCATCTGCAGTAATCATGTGTCTGATTTGTTTGCTATTAAAAGAATTTGTGAAGAAACTGTTGATAAGAGAAATCTTCGAACTTCAGAATAAATACCTCTAAGTTTATGTAACATTGAGGGTATGAGAGTGACACGAAATTAAATATTCGAATATTATCATTGCATTTCCCCCTTTTCTGTAGTTTCTAAGTTGTATTGTTTTCTTTGAATTTTTTGAGGAATACTTCGTATCGATCTTGATGAACTCCGACCATTTCAGTTTCAAAGAAACTAAACATACATTTGTAAAAATTGTAGCTATTTTTAATCATTATTTAGTGATTTTATTCTTCAGAACAATAATAGAATTATTTTTGATATTTTCAACGTACTGCTTGTACAAAATAGACAGTTATATTAGCAACACTAAATTCTTCTTTAAGCGCAAACAAAAATTGCCAAAAATATCATAAAATAAAAACCTATTTATCAACGCTTTAAATATACGAAGTTATCGATAAACTGTCTTACGGTGAACGCGTGCATGAACCATGGGGAAACCAGTTCCTTTGAGTATACTTTTCCTCTCCTTTGTGCGACCCTCTGAGACGAAGGTGTTGCGTCGCAGGGGCTTGTAGGTCGCGTGCAGTGCGCGGTTGGAAAGCAGGTGGAGGGGGAAGGAAAGCGGGCAAAGGTTGACCCGCTTCTGGCCCCGCTGCCCCGCTTTCGCACACTTCTGCTCGGCCGCTCCGTGGCGCTACGCTCGATATCCGCACTGGTCATAGCCCACGGCCACCGTGCAATAACGCTCTTTGCAGTGCGACTGGCAATACTCGAGAACAATTTAATAATATCTGAAAAATAGGCGTGGTAGATCGTCAACTTTCAATAACTTCGCGGAGCTAAAAAATTTGAATGTTGCTTGTTTGCAAATAACATTCGAATTTAAACTTCCTTGATTTATCAAAAACAGAAAAGAATTATATAAATACATGTAAGGATATATGTAAGGAAATATAATGCAAATATAAAATAATCGTATTTATTTGCGCGACACTCAATAGAAATAAGACATCTTTTGGATTCCCATGTGATGCCAGTATGATTAGTAAGAAATAAGTTGTCACACAGTAGCTGAGAAAGCTACTTCGTATGCTAGTAAGCTGCGTTGTTGGTTGAACGACAGGCAAAAATTATTATATTATTCAAGTTTCAACAACCACAACGTGTGATGACTTCAGACATCCGATCAATGGTGATTGTGACGATTAAAATTGAGTAATTGTTATCGCTATATGGGAGTAACTGACCTCTTTTGAATATACCATTTCACACTGTAAAGAAGGATATTGAGTAAAATGCGACTTATTAAAATGTGACGCAATTCCTAGTATATAAAGTTTTCAATTGTTAAAAATAACTTGAGAAAACATTAATTAAAGCACATTTGAAATTCCTTATTGCTCATATCTGTACTTCATTTTGAGCATCTGTAATTTAAGAGTGTGATAGTTTTATAGAAGTGTAAGTAGGTCATCAGCGAGTTAACCGTGTGTTGTGACGCCTGTACTGTGAGCGAACCTTCACTATGTAATTTCGTGCAACTGACACCGCAACGGTTGTTAGCAAAGTACACGCCATAGCAGTCTAACCTTTACTTAAACAAAGGAAGGCTGTTATTTATACTACATTGATCGGTGAACATGAACAATTTCCGCTTGGAAAACGTGGTTGAACACGAATAGATAAGTAGATTGGAAACACATTTGCTACAAGGATCGTAGCAAGATTATCATAACAAGACTGTCGATCGACAAGTAACTCAGTATAGAAACAACTGAAAATAATTTTAATATTTTAAACCATTTTAGTATCAACATTTTGAATACTCGTTAAATTTAAAATGGATTACACTTGTTGGCTCGTCCGTTTTCAAGTAGAGAAAGTTACATAAAGTAAACTTATTAAAATATTTGTTCTTATGTTGTTTCATTACAAAATTAGGTTTAATTATCGCCAAGTTGATGAGTAAAGTCGTAAAGATTCATGTAAATGCAGGAAAGAGGATACAGTAATTCACAGTGTTTCATCAATGTATTGTAGGTACGTTGAAAACACATGTATTACTAGAATTGTTCCATAATATTCTAAAGGAAACCGGTTAGGAATTGTGCCATTCGACTTACCTTGAGAGGAATGGAATGAGCCATTGATTACGTTTGTAGGTACCAGAAGTACCCAAACATGTTTCAGTTGCTAAAAACTAAAAATATGTTTTTGAGAAAAATTTCTCAGAATTTTCTGTTGTCTTAGAAATGGATCCGTAGAGTCATCCTTATTAGATCCCCTATCCCTATTAGATGCATTGAGTGACACCGGATTTGTCTCGAGAGGTGGACCGGAAGGGGTCTGCCCTTGAGTGAAAGACAGACGGATGCAGGTTACTCGAGTACTCTGTAAGAATAATGAACTAAATTATATTAATGATTCATATTTTGCCAAATAAAACCAGCAATAATTTTTAAGGAACATATTTTCCCCATAATTGCATGGAATGTTAAGCTGCGTCTCTTGAGAAAGTTGCTTATCTTTTTTTTCAGCGCACAAGATTATGATCCTACAGAAATAATAATAAGGCGAGCAAAAATTGCTTCATTTGACTTTCACTCATTATTGGCACCCTTCATTGTTGCTGCAATATATTACATCCTAATTTTATGAGATATAAAGGGTGGTAGGGTATAGCAGGTAAGGAGATTGGGTTCCTTGATTCTTCGACCACTGACTCACGGAGGAAAATACGTGAATTCCTTTTTCTCGGAATATATTTTTGTTCTTTGGAAGTAAGCAGAAATATTGCGTGTCAATGTCTAGAATAAATGCCTTATCCAGTTATCAGCACAAACTATATCAATGTCTTTAAAAAAGAATCAGAGAAAGTCATTCCAAGAAGGTGAAATCTTACTATCAAATTTTACACTTGCTAGAAAACATCAAGAAAGCAAAATATGAAATATCAATATGATATTATTAAGAAAGAGGTACATGATATCTCTTGTAAAACATGTTCGAATAACATTTCTTGCACAGCGAGATACACGATAAATTATTTGTCCCTCAATGTCGTCTTTTGAATAATGTTTGAATTTCTTTGTACTGGGGTGATAAAACGTTGCTGTTTAAAGGCGACATTCGTGGTGTTAATTAAAAATTAATTTTTTGTTATTTCTAAACAAAACTTTTAACTTTAACTTTTGTTATTTCTTCAATTGTTATTTCTTTAACAATTTATTTAGTTGATCGGTATTAAAGTCAATATTTTACTATTTAATATTAATAAGTTATGACATTGTTAGCAATGAGTTCCAGAGGTTAATTGTTTAGAAATATTAAAGAAAAGTGTTAATACCTAGTATCTCTTCTACTTATAAAATTTCTAAGGAAATTAGACGACATCAACAGAAAAGCTCGTAAGTGTTCTAATATTGTTTAGAGTGTTGCCCTGCAGGAATTTTCCAAACACGTAAAAGAAAAATGTAGAATTTTGTAGATTAACTTTAATGAATTCAGTAGACGACATTCAACCCGCAACTCACTTTACACTGCCACATGCGTTACTATGAGCCAAAATTCGAGGAAGATGTCTTTTCTCGACTCTTATAAGTAGGTGTTTCTGACCCGAGGTACTTGAATTGAGCAGTAAACAACAAAAGAAATGCTTTTGATCATTCAGTTACATTCTTGGGGAAATTTGTCTGTTGCTTTTTCCAGAGGTCGTGTGCTTCAATTTTAACATTGAACTTAACAATTAAATAACTAGATCCTTGTTTCTATATATCCTCTGCTAATTTGCCAGAAATAACAAACTCGTTGGTAATTTTCACTTAATTGAGTATTTTATTGTGTCGTAATTGCGTCCGTGCCGGTAAAGTGAAATTGGCATTCCACGAGTCACTGGTATAATTTACGCAATACAACTGCTTTTTTATTTCTCAGTTAATTTTTCTTTCCGAACAAATATATTCATTTATTTTGTAAATGATAAAAAATTGTCATGTTTCTGGAGTATTTCTATGCTTCTGCAATGCAAATGTATGCCTAGAAAGCAATTTTTCAAACCAACATTGAGTGCTTATTGAGGCTCAGTCATTCAGAAAATCCAAGTAGTTTATTAGACAACATATGCTTAAAATTATCTTAAGAGCTTATTTTCAAACTTTTGACGTTTCCTCCGCGGACGCTTGCATATATCACTGAATACGTACTTATCGAATTACAAATAATACTTTATTTCTTATAAGATTGTTGACTCCTTTGAATCTTCTCTTATAAAAAGCATGTAACTACTATACCCTGTTATGGGATCAGGAGTTATATGCACATTGCCTGAACACCTCGAATTGCCGATACAATAGTATGATTTCGGTTCATGACACTTCGGACCTTTAAATGACCTTAGCCCTCTGGTGGGAACATGATTCTTCCATTCAGGAGGAATATCATTACCAAAAGCAACTAACAATCCTCGTTTTTAATCACGAAATTCAGTAGCGTTCTAATTTTTTTTACGTGTTGTTGTTGAAAAAACTTTATTTACAAAATTAACGTCAGTTTTACTAACTTGGACCAAAAATACAATGGAAAGCACTCCAATGAAGTTTTTAGCTTTTTGAATAATCATTGTCAGAATACTTGTAGGTCAAAGTCAACATCTTTAAGTAATTAATGAATATAAAGAAATCTTGAATGAAAAATATTTTAGGAGCACAAAGCAGTTAAATTACCTACTTAGGAAGTAGATATAATAAAGTTCATCAGTAAGAACATCTGCATCAAAAATCAAATATGAAAACCTACAACTGTGGGAGAATATACCTATTAAGTACGCAAGTTTCAAAGACAAATAGTTTACTTGAAAAGATCGTAAGTCACCGCTGAGATGACCTCTTCTTGAAGGTTATAAGCATACTCAGGGAGGGTGAAGCCTTAAATGTCCTTACGGGCTCCCAGTGATAACAATAGATACTGTGTCTGTCTGACAGGCAGATATTTCCAACAGAGGGCTAGCCTAGCTGTTAAATATTGTGTACAAGGCCTCATTGTAATATTTCAGTTCGAACGTGCATCGTAATGACTTCGATTTTTTGGATTCATGCGTATCTGCATGTTCATTTCTGTGTTGTATCACAGTACTAGTCTAGTACAGGACTAGTCATCCATATATTTCTTTGTTACATTATAAAGAAAGATCGTTTATTGATGTTCGAGCATTTTGATCTTGACTTAGTCTCATTAAAAAAAGTATTTTAAAGAATGTTCTCTTATGATCTTTTTCTTCCATTTTTCAGGTACGTGAAGTGTTGAAGCCGAAGCGAAATGCGCCGTAAGTAAACATCTCTTCTAAAATTGTGTAGAAAGTTCTGAGAAAATATATCTGGGCAAATCAATACAATCGTTTCATTGGTACGGCATTTGTTATAATATTTGTATTAAAAGAGGTAAATGGAAAAACAATTTCTGGCAAGTGGAAGTATTTGGATTTTAGTATCATTTGAAGATGTTAATTCAGTTTAGAGTGTTTCATCAAATGTCACTTTAGTTATGTTTGTCCAATTTTTATATTACTTACTTTAATCTTGAATTAAAACTTATTTATAATATTGATAGTGTGTGCAAGGTATACTCACATGCGTTTATTATAAATTTAATTATAAATTATTAAGTTATAAGCTCATTATCATTAAGAAGGCAATATACCTCAATCTCTGGATTTTGATCTAAGATGATTAGTTTTCATATCCTGTGTCTTATTCAGTATAATTCTCTAAATATTTCTGAATTTATTTTGTGACGTATAATATTTAATCATATGTTTGTTACTACATTTATTGTATGTTTATTGTGCACATCTACTTGGGAAGATGTGATTTGGAAAGATTCCTCTAACTGCTAATTGATTACGTCGTCTTGCCCGCCAGTAAAGTTTCATGTTACCCCAGTAACTTTTCCAAATGAATGGAATGCAGTATCTCCTCACAAAAGCAAAAAATACGAGACTGTACCGAGCAAAAGAATGTTCTACACGGCGCATGCGCGAACCGCCTATGGGTGTACTGCAGCACCACCTGTTGAGCTCTTGCGCAAACATTGTTAACAAATGTCACACTCTGTTTACAACAGTCAGTAAATACATTGTAGGCGTATTTTCTGTTGTTGTATGTGAAGTTCTGTAAATGATTGCAGAGCCATTATATTACCGTTTATTCTAAAACGCGTAATATTGTGGATATAATGACCAGGTACTTTGGAATGTTTCATTACAGTTTTCTTATTATACGAATTGTATAACAACTATATTAGTTAAGATGTATTAATTAATTTTGTAACACATATCTTTGTATTAAAATAAAGAATACTAACTTGCTCAAGTGGATGTGTTCCTTAATACAAGATACGTATGTGTTGGAAACTTGAATTTTTTGTATTTACATAAAATGTATTATTCATTCAATAAGATATGATGTAGTTAGTGTTTAATTTGAAGACCGATTAAAATATGAATAATAATTGTGTACTTCAACTCTCTCAACTTTTTCTTTTTAATGAAATTTGCCGCAATTCTAAGAACGCACTATATAAAGTTTTTGCTCTCTCAACATGGCTGTATTGTTAGAGACGTGTGCTTTTTAACTAACTTTTTCTACTGTAAAAGTTATTTAAATTGTCTGTTATTTTGTAAGACTTATGTTAACAAACACAAGTCAATTTATGAGAGTATTACTACTTGTTATTTATTTTAGCAAATATAAGTAACATGTAAACGTTAATACACTTATATTATTCTTTTAGTTATTTACCTTAATTCACACAATACATATTTTCCTGAATTTATTTAATTGCATTCAGCAATCTGATTTTTTAACTCGTGTCGCGCTTTAACTGAATAAATTCATTCGTACTACTTAAAGTAGCTGAATTCTTCAATACCTAATAATATTTTCATTGAATTTCATACAATAAATATTCCATAAAATTTCAATTTCAGCTCCTTTCCTAAAAATTCTCTCGTGGTATGAGAACTATTATAAGAGCTTACTCCCTTTTTATATCTGATAGTTTTATTGCTTTCTTGAGATGTAATTGTTCAATTTACCAGAAATACTTTAAAAATGTTTGATCACGTAATCTAGTTAACTTTAGTATAATATTGTACTGAATTAATTTAAACATTGAGTGGGGAAATAAAAGCGCCTCGGAATAATCATTTGATATTTGAAAATTGAAGTATTTGTACAAGTTCAAAAATACAAGTAAATTTAAAAATGCTTATGTTTGAAGGAAGGAATGGCGGGGAAATCTGTTCTTAATTCTGGTTTTGTATCTAGTTTTTTTTCCAAACATATAGTGAGTTGATGCCTAAACAAAGAGGACGCTTGTGTAAAAGTTGTTTGATATGAATGGTATTTGGTGTGCAAGCCGATTCCTTTTCGGTGTGGAGTATTCTAAGATTATGAATAGGAAGCGGATTTTAATGAAATGTCACTTTTTTTTACTTTAGAACAATGCCTTTTAGTATAGAAATTATTTTTATGTTATGACAAAAGGAAATGACCCATTTCTATAGGTCATTATTTTGCATTTTTTGTCGATATCGACTAATATCATTTTTTAACTTTTCTGTTCTTTTTAATGTATTTTTGCTGATTTCATTGATTTTAATGGTACTTGCTTCAAATAAAATTTACGAGATGCAGCAAATGTTCTTCACAGAATGACTCAGTAGCCTATTCTATTTATTCGCTCAGAAATTGTTTTGACAACCATTGTGAGCATGTGATTCTTGTGACGTATATCAGCACTATTACCGGGTCGGCCGATTTCGGGATAACTAAAGACATAGATTTCCTGGCAAAGAAGAGACCAACCAAAATTTTGCAAGTTGAGTTGACTCAAACGAATGGAATAAGCCTCGATTACATCAGTAACTTATCCAACGGTTTGAGTTGTTCCTCCGGACTGGTTTTGATAAGAATTTTTACGTCATTTTTCTTTGGTTTCAGTGCATTTTTAAAGAATTTGAAGAGCATTTTATTGATCATTTTTGGCGATGTTTTAGGTCATCAAAATTCACTCCCCAATTATGAAGCTGCTTTGAAATTAGGGTTTTTTTGTTAGCATTCCACTGCTTTATAAAATCTAGATGTGCAAATAGATCTTACAGCAAACTTCTGTCACTAATAATTTCTCTGAACTGTGAAGTAAATAAGCTTAAAACGACAGTCGTTACGATAAGAAAAGGAACAGTATTTTGCATGGGAAATGTTTTATCTTGACTTACAGGATTGAAGGATTACTTATGTGATACAGGATAGGTGAGAAGAGATACTTCTGTGATACGTCGCCATTTTTGTTGTGATAAAAGTGCGAAAAGAAGTGGTGTAAATATAAGTGCCGCCTAATTATGAATAATTCGCGGCGCGGGTGCGGCACCGGTCCACCTAAATCCCGGGAGTGGGTCTATCGCGTTCGGGATCTTATCGGGCGCGGCCCCAGCTGCCGCATCTTGGGCGGATATTGAGAGCTCGCGGAAGACGAGCGGGCGCTCTGCATTCTTCCGTGGGATTCGCCCCTATTTCACATTCGGCTGCGGAAGAATAGCCAAGCAGTCTTGGAAGTATTGATTTTGTGCTTAGGAGTGTTCGTGTGTCCCCGTCTCACGGTGCTGCTCTAAAAGCAATTAGGTCAACAATGTTATTCCGACGCTCCATTTTCTTTTTGATGTAGTTGCAGACGTGTAATTGAATTTTTTTTTCGTGTATGTGGTTCCCTGTCAATAAAGTGGCATTCATTTGTTCTCAGAATAAATATGAACAGTTCAAAGTTTTAAAAACTATTCATATTCATGCCACACTTTCATCAGTGTTTTGTAATATTTGATCAATGTTGCACAAAAATGTTATATATTTTCTGATAAAAGTGAAAATAAAGAAATTTAGATTTTTAAGGTGTTCTGTTTTAAATTTTGACTGAAAAGATAAAATAATACACACATCCTGCTAAAAGTACAAGGAAAATGTAAAAGTCTAGTGAACATATTGTATTTGAATAGACAATTGAAAACAACGACCAAAGAAAACAAATGCATGAACTCTCGCATATAGACAAACATTCTTTCTTTTGGAACTCGAACTTCAGTTACTCACGTTCTTTAATCGGCAATCCTTTTGTGAAACAATAAGAATGTTCTAAACTTTACCGCCTCTTCGGTTATATGAAAAGCATAGCTTTAAATACGTCTAAATTTGTTTTTCTTTTGTCAGAAGATTCATATATTTAATAATTTAAATAAATATACCCATATTTTGCAGCTGAGAACTGACATTTCATTACTTCCGTCATTTTTTTAATAGCTATCATTGTAGAATTTGAAGTGCATGCCTGGCGGTGCACTTATTGATATGGATCTACGTGTATATGTACTAGGTAGATTGTGATGTACGTATGTGTGCTGTATGTTAGTAGAGGCGGACGGACTCTTTAAATCCCGTGTCCAGAAAGTGTAGTTTTATGTTCTCCAGCATTCGTATCAACAGTCTCTCATGCAAGAGGGATGCCATTACCAACTCGGAAGAAGACACATTCACGACGCGAGAACTCTGTTTAGAATGCTGTTAAAAAAGAAGTAGGAGCGGAGAGTGGGTGGCCGTGTTCGGAAGACTCTGCCGCCGGGATCGGATGCGGAGAAGCCCCGCACGGGCGAGTGCTGATCCGCCGCCGCCGGGGGGGAGCGGGGTGAAGGAGGGACGGTGAGGGTGGGGTGGCGGGGGGGGTGGCGGGGGGGGGGCGAGCGGGGACGGCGGAGCGGGCGAGAGCGGAGAGCGAAGCCGGGCGGAGTGGGGCGGAGCGTGTCGGAGAGGGAAGGAGCGGGAAGGAGCGGGAAGGAGAAGGAAGGAGAGGGAAGGAGCGGGGCGGAGCGGGGCGGCGCGGAGCGGGGCGGAGCGGGGCGGAGCGGGGCGGAGCGTGGTGGAGCGGGCGGGAGGGCTGCGCGCCGCGTCGCCGCGGGCGGCCGCCAGAGCGCTCTGCGGGGCGCGGGTGGCGCGGGCGGCGGGGCGGGGGCGGCGGTGCGGGCGCCCGGCGCAGTGTCTCCCCGGTCGCCCCGGCGCTCGCCCGTTGCTCGCTTTTCAGTGGCACGCGCTTTCGCGGCGAGAAGGTAAGGCCAGCGGCGCCGCGCCCCCGCGCCCGCCAGCTCGCTCGCCCGGGCGGTGGGCGATGGGCGATGGGCGAAGGGCGATGGGCGAAGGGCGACGGAGGACGTCGTCCAGCAGCCCGCTCGCTCGCCCCCCGCCGGCGCTTGTTGCTTTGCTGTTGCTGCTTCTACATGCCCTCGCTTGTCGCACGCTGACACCTCCGCCGATCCCTTTGGCCCCGTGAGATATGCGCTGGGGAAGGGTGGGCTGCTCCGACTAATTCCGCTTTGGATCTTAACTGGCAGAAAAAACACTGCGAATCGAAATCAAATAATTCCAGATTTAAAAATTTGCACTATCTCAGTTTTACGGTGAATATCGCATTCGAACAATTCAATAGGCGGTGTTAAAGTTGCACAAATTTACTCATTTACAAAAAAAATGAAACCTGAATCTAGGTTGTGTTTGGCAAAGACAAAATCAATAGATATGCATTAGAATGTTCAAATCAGAAATCACAGCATGGAGAAAATCATTTTACATTTCAGTGACAACCGTGAAGACACTACTTAACAATTTTTTTTTCGCACGGGGAGGATCACCACGTACTTCGACTCAAAACACACAAAACATCACTCCATTTGTTACGCGTATTCGTGCTTCAAAAACATGTTTTCTTCCCCCGTCGCAGAGCGGTATTTTTAGCGTGGCGGACGCTGTCCGTCGCAGGACATTCTTTCGGCGCGGTGGGCGGGCGGGCGGGTCGCTGCCGGCGCCGGGGATCGATGCGCGTGCGGGCGGGCGCGTGGCGCACGCGACGCCGCTGCTGCCGCCCCCGCTCCCGCCGCCGCGGCTGATCAAAGCCCTGGGCTAAGAGCGCGTTGCCGCCGCTTCCGCCCGCTGTTACCGCCCCCCTGTCTGTCTGTTTGCTCAGGCGGGTAATGCCCGCGTCGTCGGGGGAAATCGGGCAACGACATGCGATTGAAGGATGGCTACCAGAGGACGCTTCGTTGCGCTTGTGGTTGGATGCCGGTTGCATGTGTTGAGGTCATTGGGAGCTGTATTGGGGGAAGTGCCTTACGTGTAATGTAGCTTTGAACATAGGATTTTTTTTGTTAGCATTCCACTGCTTTATAAAATCACTAGATATGCAAATAGATCTTACAGCAAGCTTCTGCCACTAATAATTTCTTTGAACTGTGAAGTAAATAAGCTTGAAACGACAGTCGTTACGAAAAAAAGAGCAGTATTTTGCATGTAAAATGTTTTATCTTGACTTACAGGATTGGAGAGATCATACTTCTGTGATACGTCGCCATTTTTGTTGTGATAAAAGTGCGAAAAGAAGTGGTGCAAATATAAGTGCTTATAAAATATTATGATAATGATAATAAATTATAGATCATAAATTTTACGAAAGCTTTGATTGGTTCGTCCTCGCAAAAATGATTATAAGTGCATCCTTATGAGAGTGTTATGGAATTCTATTATTACTAAACAAGAGGTTCTCAGGGGGTAATGACGAAGATTAATTTGGGTAGCAGGGCATCCACTTCATCATCTTTACTGAAACACGTATCTTATGAAACACGATTGTACGAACTATGAACTCGTATCAATAATTAACTAAGACATTTTTACGAAAAACTACTGATGTAATTGAAAAGCGATTGATACAGGTTTGTACTGGTGAACCCAAATATTTCAACAAAATGTAGATATCGTATGCGGGATATGGGTGAGGTTTTTCAAAGTAAAAGTATTCCAGAACTCTTGATTGAGTCTTGTTCCAGAACATTTCTTTGAGGGCTAATGCAGCTTTTTAGGCGTCACAATATTTACTTCATTGTTTTCAGACTAAAAATATCTGATTATTTGAAAATGCTTGATAAATTATTTTGCATGTGTATTGCTTCAATCTAGATTGTTGTTTATGACAGAGTTTTGAGAAAAAAACTTCAACTTACCTTCCTAGGACCCATTTTCAAGTGCTGCCAACTTAACATTAATCTTGAGGGACCTTGCTCAGCAAAGTGCTTCGTAATCTTCCTGTGCCGAAGACATGGATCACAGTGAAGAAAAATATATACTCACATGAACGTCACTTCCTCAAGCATTATTTCATGCTTTATTATATGCATTTAATGATCCATAAAATTGTGAATAATATTAACCTTTCACATTGAAGCTGCCAGTTTCTTGTCATCGATAACAACATACTTATACATTCTGATAATATCATTTTTATCACGGTTTTATCGAATTTTCTTTCTTGTAAATGTTGTTACATATAAATGTAAGGAGGTAACTAGAAGAAACAAAACGTGAGAATTTTATATTTGAACAGCTTTGAAATGGAGAAGTTTGGATGATGATTGATGGTGTGATATTTTTTCCACGCATTGTGACATGAAATATAACATATTGCGATAAGTGGTCGCTATTTTATGGTGCTTTCGGTATTCGAGAGGTTGGCAACACTTGGCCATGCGCTCGTTCTTGCGCCATGCTTACTTTCTTGATATCAGGTTTCAACGAAAAAAAATGCTTCGACGTCAGTTTCGGAGTGATAGGTTTTGCAAGTTTTGCTTACATTAATTATGAATTTATTCACAAAACTCTTGTGCACCAAAGTTTAAAAAAGGATGTTTGTAACGAATATTTAATTTTTTTTTGAAGAAAGGAAAATTAAAAAAATTACAAAAGCATTTGGTAATACTTCGTTGCATTATGTTTTTAAGATAGTTGTGTGTAAATGAAGAACATTAATTCACCAGTATTTATACATTGGAACATGGTATGAATCTTTAGAATTTCTTTAGATCTGAAAAATTTTACTATTTTTCAATAACCAAGTGACTGGGCAGGTATAAGCTTAAATAATGACAGTTTGGGATTACATTTAAATGTTTTACCAAAGTATTTAGAATCCTAAAAAAGAAAATTATTAGTGTCCTCAAAAGACGAATTCAAAGAATGTAAAAAAAATAATTTTTAAAATTAATTGCCCTTTTTTATTTCATTAAATAATTAGTACCAGCCAAGTTTATTTGATTAATTTAATTGCAGGGTTATTTACTAGTTTAATGACTAGTACATTGTAAATTCTATTAAATTATTCTGATAAATCGAGTACATAACAGAGAATTTTATTAGCATATTCACATACCTACATTGCACAACTGTCAAATCTCGTCCGTTTAAATTCCACAGTTTGTATCAATTTATCTTCTGAAGTTAATATTTTTAAAATTGCAATATCCACTTGAATAGCATTAAAGTAAGCGATTGTGAGTTATGGAGAGTTTATAGTCATCTCCAACCATCAGAAGTCTTTTTTAATGGTTCTCAGTCTCGTTTCCTAGACGTTCTAACAGGCCTATAGTTCCTGGTGCATAATAACTTTTCTTCATAAGCCGTTACTGTGAAATCATCTCGAGAACGTGTTTCGATGTATAAATGAACGCTAGAGTTGACCGTCACGACCGTAACTGTCCTATAAATCTGTCATGTTGATCCCAGAAGCCCTCAACTGAAAGGAGAACATGGCGGAGAGCTGGTAACCTCCGTCGTGAAGGTAGTTATATTTCCTTGCGTGTTTATCAATGAAATTTGTTCGCGTGTCGTTTGATGTGAGCGATTTTTCCTGCTCGTGTTCGCGGTATTAAGAAGCGTGTGCAAGCGTCAATTCTTCCTATTGTTATATTCAGATTCACCCGCAATATCCCGTAAGTGAGATTGGGGCAAATGTGAAAAACAATCACCCGAAGTTATGTATAGAGCAGTGTGTCAAATGAACATATCATTGCAGAGTAATGACTTATATGATGACTAAACCATTGATGGATTCTGGTATGTAACGCTGGGTCTGTGTGTGGGAAGTAACAATTAACTTTTTGAAACGTTATAAATAAAAGTTAAATCACAATTTGGATCACTCTAATTACTAACAAAAGTCGTTAGTAGTTGTAATATTAAAAACATGAAGTACAAACTTAAAATAATTTTTAATAATCCTCTATTTCACACTACACCGACAGCTTAATTCGTTTATTTACGGTATAAAGTGCCTTCGCAACATATTTATTGTCTTGTACACAGTTATTTATTAATGAATAGTAAATCCCTATAACCCACCCATAAGGAGTGTTCCTCAGGTGGAGCCTGAAGAAATTATTAAAAACAGCGTGAGATACTTGTGAATAGTGAAAATCTGGAATAAATTGCAGCTCACAGTAGTTCAATGCAATGTTTGTCATTATTCAAAATATTTTTTGAAACATTACGTTAAATCACTCCTAATAGTATGTAGCACTTCTAGTAATACAACCTAATCAATTATATAATGTGAAAGTGAAATATAACACATAAAATGCTTTTCGGAATTTATTGTAAAACATCGTCCTCATATTTCTCCCACACGAACTTCGTTTATTCGTTTTATTCGTTTATATTATGAGTAGGGGCGCTTTTAATGATTTTTTTCCTTTTCACTTTAAAACCATTTAGTACACATATTCATTGTATGTTATGACAAAAGGAAATTACCCATTTTTATATGACAGTTTGTTTTTCATTTTTTTTCGATTTCAACTAATAAGTCATTTTTTGCCTTTTCCAGTATTTTTAATCCATTTTCACTAATTTCATCCATTTTAATATCATTTTCATGGTACTTGCTTGAAAATAATTTTGCACCTCCCGGTCACTTGGCTTATCTTGATTTCCCGTATAAAAATGATCTTCTCGATTTTCTTCGAAGATGCAGCAACCGGCTCCATGACACCTCTATGCTCTTCTCGGAGACGTGCACCCACGGCCGTCTGATCCGGGCAAATCGATAGGTCCTCCACTTATTTAGTTCATTTTCCGCGAAAGGAAATACTTTTGCTATCTTCTAGACTTCTTTTCTTCTGCACTTTCTGCTCTCCTTCGTCTTCTTCGCGTCTTTCTCTGCGTCGTCTCTTTCTCTCTGCGTCGTCTTTCTCTGCGTCGTCTTTCTCTGCGTCGTCTTTCTCTGCGTCGTCTTTCTCTGCGTCGTCTTTCTCTGCGTCGTCTTTCTCTGCGTCGTCTTTCTGCGTCGTCTTTCTCTGCGTCGTCTTTCTCTGCGTCGTCTTTCTCTGCGTCGTCTTTCTCTGCGTCGTCTTTCTCTGCGTCGTCTTTCTCTGCGTCGTCTTTCTCTGCGTCGTCTTTCTCGGCGTCGTCTTTCTCGGCGTCGTCTTTCTCGCGTCGTCTTTCCTGCGTCGTCTTTCCCTGCGTCGTCTTTCCCTGCGTCGTCTTTCCCTGCGTCGTCTTCCCTGCGTCGTCTTTCCCTGCGTCGTCTTTCCCTGCGTCGTCTTTCCCTGCGTCGTCTTTCCGGCGTCGTCTTTCTCGGCGTCGTCTTTCTCGGCGTCGTCTTTCTCAGCGTCGTCTTTTCGGCGTCGTCTTTTCGGCGTCGTCTTTTTCGGCGTCGTCTTTTCGGCGTCGTCTTTTCGGCGTCGTCTTTCTCGGCGTCGTCTTTCTCGGCGTCGTCTTTCTCGGCGTCGTCTTTCTCGGCGTCGTCTTTCTCGGCGTCGTCTTTCTCGGCGTCGTCTTTCTCGGCGTCGTCTTTCTCGGCGTCGGTACTGGAGTTAATCAACGCCTATATTGGTGTTTTTAGGAGGGTTGGTTTCATTCTCGGCGCACTCCCCAAGATCGCAACGCCTAAACACGAAGAAACAAGTTTTTAAGAATATCTTAGCATCTTATAGCCGGTTACAAAAAACCAAATATCAATTTCCTATCAGGATACTGAGACGATTAGTGCACGGAATGTGGTCTAATCGTGAGTGATTGATCCGCACACTCGAGGAGTTACTCAAATACTGTATAGAGATTTTCTCCTTGTTAATTGAGGGTGACTATAACGTTTGTTAATAAGAGACATCTGTGTTTCATTGGATACCAAGAAGACTCTGCAATGCGTGGGATACAAAGATAGCATTTAAGGCTATTCTTAGGAGGCTGATCTTCAAAAAGCCTCATTTGCATAAGTGCGCCGCCCGGTTTCGTGGGATGTAGAGGGAGAGATCCCTTGCATAGATTTAACACGGAGGGCCTGACAGGGTTCGACCGCGTTTCTCGGGGAACATTGACCTCTGGAGAATCATTTTCCATATTGGCGCCCCTTCACTCCGCATGCCATTCTCTGTCTGTAGTACATCATATTTCTGCTTCGTCGAAAGAGAGCTGTATAGAAAATTGAACTTTTAATAATGTTTTTGCATAATGAACCCTTCGATATTCCTTTTCCGAACCATTTGTTTCCTCTGGTTACGAAGTCGAGATTTGAAAGTTCATTACCCAATGGTTTGTCAGCATAACAATGCTTTTTGCGTTTATTTCATTCGTCAATAAATTATTATTATTATTATTATTATTATTATTATTATTATTACTATTATTACTATTACTATTTTTTCATTACTATTACTATTATTATTATTATTTTTTTTTTTATTTATATCCCTCATCCTTTAACCGACTGATATTCCTCTGACTTAATATTCTTCTCGACGACTTAAACATTCCAAGAGACATATTCACAGAATGTGAATATATCTCTTGCAACCGCCCTGCAACCGCCCTGCAACCGCCCTGCAACCGCCCTGCAACCGCCCTGCAACCGCCCGCAACCGCCCTGCAACCGCCCTGCAACCCCCGCAACCGCCCTCAACCGCCCTGCAACCGCCCTGCAACCGCCCTGCAACCGCCCTGCAACCGCCCTGCAACCGCCCTGCAACCGCCCTGCAACCGCCCTGCAACCGCCCTGCAACCGCCCTGCAACCGCCCTGCAACCGCCCTGCAACCGCCCTGCAACCGCCCTGCAACCGCCCTGCAACCGCCCTGCAACTGCCCAGCAACTGCCCAGCAACTGCCCAGCAACTGCCCAGCAACTGCCCAGCAACCGCCCTGCAACCGCCCTGCAACTGCCCAGCAACTGCCCAGCAACTGCCCAGCAACTGCCCAGCAACTGCCCAGCAACTGCCCAGCAACTGCCCAGCAACTGCCCAGCAACTGCCCGCAACTGCAACTCCTATTTAAACCACCCTGCCTTTACTTCTCCCACCTGCAAATATCCGATCTACGTCACACGCTTTCTCACGGTTATATTTTTCTTATTGTGAGTTCCCGTCCATCTTCACTCATTTTATAACTAAAAATTAACGAATCTAAAGTGAAATACTCAAGTATATTCTTTCTATAGATTTATATATATTAAACCAATACTTTCAATGTATTGTAATAAAAAAACTTAACATTTTGTGTATAGTTTTTCTACTCGTGTACCCAAAAAAAGGTTTGAAATTGATCTTTAACGCCACACCGAGGCAACTCACACTTATTTACACATAAAGTGCTTTTAATTGTATTAAAGCACGCATTTCAATGTCCTTGAAAAATAGTGGATGATGGATAGATGCCAATAACCTTTTAGACAATTATAATACCTGCAGCAATGGGAGAGCGGAGTGATTCTCGGATTGACAAACATTTTTTTTCTATTATCTAAAGTAACATATACCTCTTTGCTTCTATTTTGAATAATATTGGAAAAGAACGTTGACACATATTCGATTCCTCTGAATACCCATTTCCCATTACTCTTTTACAACAATCATACTGTATCTTGGCAAACTTACATTCCTGCTTCATCCAAAAGTACGCATTTTCTCTCTCCAGTATCATAAAACACTTCCCTGCAAAATCTCATCCAATCTGTCACAGTTTTGGCATCAACACATTAAATGTTTCGCTTTCGCTTGGGCAAATGCGTGATAGTCGTGTTTAATTTACTACAAGTAAATTAATAACTATTTCATGCATAGCACATGTTTGCATTCCTACCTCTTTAGGACAAAACCTACCAGATCCTTCAGCAAAGTGACTTTTTTCCCAGAATTTCACATCTCTTGCACACTTAATACAGTCATGTCTATGAATGTCAATGAAAATCGATATCTAAGTAACTTTTATAAATAGAGTGAATGAAAACTGACAAACGCAACTCTCTTGTCTCTTTATTTATTAGTATATAGTAGATTATCAACAGCTAAATAGTGAATGAGTTTGTTTGGACAAAAATGACTTACTTTTGTTTCAATGATCTGGCGTTAGCTTGAAACATGATAAAAATGTTAGGTTAACGATGTTTTAACAGATAACCGTATATCTTATTAAATACGTTTGTATTAATGCTGAACTCTTAAAAGTTAATAATTTTGATAAATATTTGCAATTATGCATAAAATTATATTAATTTTATCTTATATTCCTGTCTAAAAAAGTGTTATGAATCTAGGGAGCATGCATTTCATTATGGTGTTCTTAATAATAACACCCGAATGAATGCGAAATGTGGTACAGCGGTTGGCACACCGTCTTAGATGAAGTGGATTACATTTCTTTATTTGTCTGTTCATCTATAAAGAAAACATCGAGTCTATTCTAATTTAAAATACTATCTCACTCAACGGCAAAGGATGGAACTTCATTCACGAAGTGGTGGACGAGAATATGCATACAGGGGCAGTATTTTTTCACCAAGTAAATTTTGATTTATTGCAATTTCTCTGCGACCATTCGTAATGTAGTTATGTCTTTGAAAGTAAACGTTGTCTGAGAAGGACATATTCTGAAGTTTTGATATTCTGAACGCGCTGAGACATATTCTGAAGTTTCTCATTCGGTTTCACACTGTATCCATTTACCTAATAAAATAAGTACTTCAGAGAGGGTTTTTGGAAATACGTAATCCTATTCTGTCTAAGCTTACATGTTAATGGCTTGAGAATGAATAATAATCCATTAGGCTTGTGCCGTCTAACAGTACGCGTTCTCAAATAGCGCCTTATCGTCAAGAGGATTAAAAGTTTCCTTAAATTCACAATACTCCAAACAGAAAGAGAGATTATAATCGGTAAGCAATTTCCAAGGAACACCTTGTTTTAGTAACAAAACTGTAGTGCTGCAGAATTTTACAGACATTGTCATTCTAATTAGTTTCCTTATCTTTGAAGTTTGGTCTATTTTCTTCGTTTTTTTGCCACCCCCTTCTCAGTTGCCATTTATTAGTTCCTAAATGACATTTTTTCACGTTTTCTGGAACTTTTCGGATTCCAAATATCAGAATTGAAATATGACTTTGAGAATAGTATAGAGGGGTGAAATCTGGTCCTATATGTGAATTTGTCATTGGAAAATATCGAGTCGTTTCTAAGAAAATGTCGCTTGACCGTTTATGAAAATGCGCATTTTTAAGCTTATTCTCACCCAAAGCTTAAAAGTCTTCCAGAAACGTAATAAGAAATTATTTTTAGCAATTTCACTCAAAATTCATTTTCTACGCTTTTATATTCCGTCCTCTTTACTACGTTTATTACTCTGTGTATGCATACAAGAAAGTAAAAATGGAAATTGTGCATTAATCCAGGTGCTGAATAAGAGGTGTTACATTGCTTAATTTCTTGGACTCTGTATGTATATTGTTCACGTATTCACATTTCTGAAATCGTGAAATTATTTAGATGGCACTGTTAAGTTAGGAAGGATCCTTAGGGACAGTGTATTTTGTAAAGTGTGTATAAGAGTGTGTTCTTCTTAAAAGGATTTCTCATTTTTATTTTTTTTTTTTTAAAAATTCTCATTATTTAAATTTACTGTTCTGTTAATATTTCAATTGTACCTTGGTATTTTGTTTTTGCGTTTCTCATATGCCATTATCATATCCCTGAGAAGATTCTTTTTAAGATCTTTTCAATTTTTTCTTTGTGGTCAAGTAAAAATCTGGACCATAAGCCATTGAGGGTATGCTACACCCTCCCTTGTAGTAAACCATTGAGTGTCGTGTGAAGCCCCAACATATTACAGTGAATGCTGTCCTTGCAGGACCGAGTTGGTGCAAAGAGCTTGCATTGAAAGGGTGTGCGTGAGTGCGCATACACCGCGGGGATCAATATATAGACGTAAAATAAAGTAAAAATGATATGAATTCATTCATTAATTCAGGTACTGAATGAGGTGTCACATTGCTTAATACGTCTTGAAACTTTTGTCTCATTTGTAAAACTTCTTCAAACATTTGTCTCAAACGTTTATCTCATTTGTAAAAATGCGCAAGCATAAGCCAGTTATGTGTCAACGAAGATAATGAGAACTAATTGGTTGTTGAGATTTGTAAAAAGTCTATTCCTCTTCACTGATATATTTATTTTCTTTAGAGTAACATCTAGCCTTTTTACCACAGAACACTTAGAGGGAATTATCCGGAAACACTAATTCAATACTTCCGATCCAGTGTGTTCATATAAATATGTCAATTGAAATCTAACAACGAAGGAACTCGTCAACCAAATTAGAGAGAAAACTTGCAAATACATTTGCTTACAAATGTCGTGGTCATAATACGAATATACAATATAAACATTTTCAGAACAATAATAGTCATATTTTTAGTTGTAATACAATCAAATAGTTCTTCAATAAAGATATTCTCGTTACAGTAATACTCGTATTTTCGGTCGTAATACAATCAAGTTGTTCTTTTGCTCTGAATTTACTGGCACTGCCTTCCGGTTTTCTACATACCCAGAATGATAAAGATCTGTATACTGGACGCAGGACGTTGCGACTTCCTTTGTGTGCCCTAGAAACCTCTTTCGCTCACTCCTCATCAATTCAGCTCGAGATCGTTACTAGAGTTGGTTCACAATAGCCTGCTTCACGTATCGCTACGAAATAAGATTAATGAAACTGCATTTTACAAATTGTTATTACCATTATTATTATTATTACTATAATTATATGATTATATTACTATGTTGAAATGTGTTAATATGATATTATTGTATAGTTATTATTTATATTATTAGGAAACAACAGGCAAACCGCTTCACGAGTAAGCACGGGACACCGAAGGAATGATAAACAGCCAAGAACAGACTCAAAAAATTAAGGCTATTCAAGCCAAAATAAATCAGACTATTCAGGAGAGCAATTTAAGGATGTCCAAATAACCAGTCACTTAAACTGCCTGTGCCAGTGGCAGTCTGCATGTGACTGTTTGTACCTGAGGCAGAATTGCACAGACTGATTCGAAACAACATCGTGGCTCAGTAACCACAGTGCTAAATTAGTATTTGTGAAAAAAATATAGTTTGCAAGAATCTATTCTGCGGCGAAAGCACAAGCCAATGAAAGTAGTCGAAACCTCTACAGTCGAAACAGTACTACAGAACATCACGATAGACAAACAAACCGACTCTGTGGCCATCAGTTGGATCTTAACGTACTATTGTAATGATTTGTGAGACTAGCCCGCAAGAATGCATGGAACACGGAACTTTTATGTGAGCAAAGACGAACTAAGAATGAAAGAAACAATAGACAACAGCGCCGCGTAATAGTAATTATCAGGAAAGTAATAGAAAACATAAAGGGCGGAAATAGGCATTATGAACAGTGAATAGAACCCAAATTCAGGAACATTTTAAAACAAAAATCACATTATTCGAGACACGGGTTCCGAAATATCATAAATTGTGTAAATTGCATGTATAACACGGCGAAGATTGAGAATATGGCACCCATTGTTGTACTTCTGTAAGTATATGACAAGACGGGTTTTATTGAATATCCAGCGAATGCCTGGATGGATTTTGGCCAAACTTTTGGAAATTATAGAGAAAAATATTTAGATCAGGGCAAAATTAGTCACAGCGCGGGGGAATTTATGTGGGGCTCGTAATAAATTATTATTCAGTTTCATAGCATAGAGGATTAAGAAAGAATTGAAAGAGCAGCCGAAGAGGTAAATGACGTCATCACGAGCTGAGAAGACGAAAAATAAAGGTTTTTGAAAAAAAGGAAGACAGGAAAAGGGAATTCGATAACGTCACAATTACCAAATAAAAGTTAGTAAAATTATGAAGCCGATAGTAAGACGCCCGAAAACAGTGAAAACGTAAACTTTTTCGAACATTTCTTATAGTGATGGGCATGTGTTTGAAAGAAGTCACATGGATTTTGTGGACCAACAATGTAAAATGTGTTACAGACAGATAAGGTCGAGCGTTGATGGTGAACGCACGCGTTTGATGCTATGCTAGATTTTGGAAATTCCGCGAAATTATCGTGCAAAAGTTTTTAATTCATATTCAGTTATGTAAAATCAGTTGTTTAGACGATGTGGAACTAAAATTTAATTCAATTGGTTTCAAATTTACGGGAAAATTAGCATGGACATTATTCGCGCAAGTTAGGCGCGGGGAAATGGCGTCGTAAAATTTAAATACGTCGCGAGATATCGAAAGAACATTTATGGAAGACGCGATTAGTTGCGAGGAACAATAATTGTGAGTAAATTTGGTAATTTTAAATGGATGAGTGCATCTGGGATCTGATGGCTGCTGAACGGGGACTGCGTGCATGGACATCGCTGCGAAAATGGAAGTGGCACGATTTGTGCAATTACTTTATTTATTTTTTTTTGTTCACGCTCAAGTCCGAGGAAAAAGACTCTGTCGAAGACCAAGTCCTGATAAGTAGATTAAGAATAGAATTATCAAAAAGGTCACGACAGAATGCGCATTCTTATGTGTGTATGAGATTTTGTATTATATTTTCAGTGTGTATGTTTTTTTGTGTTGTTTATGTATTTGGTGTTGTTATGTTTCGCAAGTCGGAGGGGCATATTGTATTTATGTTTGGTATATGAGAAAAAGAAATCCGACATTAAATGTATGAGCATCCCATATGACACATAATTGCCTTAGATCCAAGTGTCGTTATTTAGTAGTTGTGTAAAATTTGACCCAGGCACGAACGAAACGGACCCTACCTCAAGTCCGTATGGAATGAGCGCGCGGACCACGACCAGGTAGGATATAATAGTGATACGAGCTGGAAGAGGTATGGGAAACTGACAAGCAAAGGCATTGTGGCACCCAATTGTAAGTTAGAGCTAGGGCAGGGCAAAAATAGTTCACGTGGCAGGTAAACAGAGAAAGGTATGAATAGTTAGGTCATTGTACTCGCCGTGTGAGGGCGTCACTTACGAGGGTAGTCAAGGTAGTTAAGAGAATAAGAGAAAACAGTTGCATTGGGCGCCCAACGTGGGAAAGGAGAAATAGAGAAGTTGTTGCATTAGGCGCCCAACGTGTGGGCGTAAATATAAATATAGTAGGAGAAATTCGCGAACAAGTTGTTGCACTATATATTACCATCCGTAAAGAAAAGAAGTAAAGGATAGCAGACATTACCAACCAAGCTGATTCCAGAGAGGATTAGATGATCGGAAAAAGGACGAAATTCTGCTATTTCCGCTTACTGCCACTCCCGAGTCGGTCGATTTTCTGAACAGATTCTTAAGTTCTTCCCACTGCCGATCTCTTGTTTTTCATTAGTGGCGTCTCGTGCCAGTTGTAGCCTGTTTGCGCTACAGCAACAAAGATTTTTATTTAAATATATTTAGTTCTATGTAATATAATGAAAAATTATGGAAAGAATTTCAAGAAATTAAGAAAGAAAACAGTCATGCAACATCTGTCTTTCATCAAGATGAAATTCCAAAATTAAGACAGGAGTGACAAGTGTGGGTAATTTACTAGCATCCAACAATGAAGAAATATGAATGCGAATTAAGAATATTGAAAAAATAAATATTTATTTTATATTTGTCGTAAATGGGGTAAATATACAAGGATAAACAAATAGAAATATGGTGCCCTAGCAACGGCAGCCGAGTTGTTGTCAAGGTCAATAAACTTCATTCTGGCATTGGACCTGAGGGCACGGCTATCTGATTAAGTAAACAATTTAGGGATTGGTTGAGAAAGCAATGACAGTCTAGGGTATAGCTAGTTGATTATGTAATCAATTTAGGGATTGGCCAGGAACACAGTGACAGTCTATTCACGACGGAAGTGCGTCGAATGTTTCTGGTGAAAAACAGTAGAAAGAACTAGGCCGAGTCTTGAAGAGAAGGGTTGAACGAAATATTATTTTCACATTCTGACATATGTAGTGGTGCTGTGCGTGGCGCTCGCGGATGACTAATTTTGTGAGATTGGAACTTGTAAATTTTTCTTGAGAGTGAATAGTTTTCGGACTTTGAGTAATTCTTGCGTCCGACGAACGGAAATTACAATTTTCTCGGGATGAAATAACGTGATGGACTTCGAATAATTTGCTGTGTAAAAAGACAATTATTTGGTGGAAATAGAATTTGATGAATTTGTACGCAACAGGACTAAGAATAATTTTGAGTAAATAATAGTTTGTTGAACTTTAACATTCTCGTCGCGTAATCAGAAAGAACTGGAAACTTTCGCGAAGTAAATTAAATTAGAACTACAAGTATTTGAGACGGTGAGGATCAGTGACTCGACAACATTTGTGCAAGAGCAGCAGAGAAGATACTGGTACTTGGATTTTGGAATTCTCGTCACCAAGAAGAAGAGGAAAATGGTTCTTCGTGGCGCCCTCGTTCAAGTGCGCGCGAAGACGGGTACTGCCGGATAAGGTTCGAAAGAGTTCATGACCAAAAGAACATTCTCTATTTGTTACAAATTTTTCAGGTCATATTTTTGCCTGGAATTGAAAATAAACCATAAGTTACTTTTGAAATAGAACAAATGATTTTCATTTGGCCAATTCCAGCTAATAAGTAGCTGCACAATATATATTTGTTTTCAGATTCCTCGCCACTCTGTATAGATGGCAGATCGGATAATCGACTATTAGTAGAGAATAGCGATTATTTCTAACGAAACCCATCGACTCAGCTAGCGGGATATTGATTTTATTTAGATAACGGTTGAAGCATTAATTTTAATAATATTAACGTAATCTTTTTCCTGGTGCCCATGTTTAAAACATAAATTCAGAACGGGTTACATCGAACGAACAATAATTTTATAAGCAGTTTTTGTGTGGGCATTGCTTCAATATAGTTTGTTTACAGTTTACAGTTTTGGTTACAGTTGTTTACAGATGATTCATATCAACAAGCTTAATACTGTAAACAAAAAAAATGACACAGAGAATTTTAACAAAATATATGTTAATCTCATTAAGAGACACAGTAGTTCCCACAAACCCAATTCCGAATAAATCATTTACATTAATTCTAATAATTCAATAGATTTCCCATTGCCAGTCTGTTACTACCAATCATACGTTAGTTATTTTGACTTTATTTTCACACCTACTAATGATTTTTTAAAATTAATTGGTGTTGTTTTTTTGTTTTCCCCATACCTCATTATTCCTGTTTATGTGCTTTACCTTTGTCCTTACAACATAGGTGTTTATGGTAATATATAAATAATCCACTTAGGTATACCTATTTTGACCAATTCATTTAAATAACAAGGGTAATATATTATTTTTTAGGTATATTTTTAGGTTATTTCAATAGAATTATTATGTAATTACTGTAATTAAAGTTTTGATTTTGGAAGAAGGAAAAAATTGTAATGCATTTATACCTATTGATCAATTTATAATGATATTCCTGTGATTAATTCCAAGTTGTTTATTGTTTAAATGGTTTTGTAATTTTCATTGTATGGTCATATCTGGTTCCTTGGTTTGGTTCTGTCACAATACAAGAAAAAATAAAATATAATTAATCTTACATAGAATAAGGTAATGGCAAAAATAAACTATTGGTTGTAATTAATGATCTCGTGTATAAAAAAAACAACAAATAACCGAGACATTATGTATTCACATTATAGATAGACTGATATAATCACTTCCGTGCAAAAATTTACTGAATGTCTGAGCTAGTGTGTACTTCACTCAGGCACAACTTATATAATTCTCGGCTCACCGCACAACATTCTACTAGTATCATATTCCTCATGGCGTGTGTTGGTGTGGTGAGGAGGATTGTGTGTCACTCACTCCCCGAGAGGTGCCTGAGATGGAGGAGCATGCAGCATATGTATTAATTATGTTGTCATGTTGTGGTTGCAAGGTATGTAACGTTTCTTGTACAAAAATATTGTAAATGTGTTTAACTACAGTCAGGATTGTTGTTATATGACACGTGGTTTTAGCTAGTATTATAGTAAATATGTGTTGTTTCCTTTCCTCATATTATTCAGCCTTGAGGATGGAAATAAAGTTTCCGAAACGTCGGCAAACAACCAACTTATAGTTCGTGTTTACTTATGACCAAGACCGGTTAACCTGTCTTCCAATATTTTATCAATTGGTCATTAAGAATTCTCCATAATTTTATACGTATTACTACATGTAAGTTACTATCCTTTAAATTGGCTACGGCAAGATGTCCATCCTTCTGTCTGTGAACAACACTAGCAGCTCAACCATAGGAAGACTTTTAATCAAAATTGATGTTCCTCAATATATCTGGGTGATGTCAAGGCCTTTTGAATTTAAGACGGATATTTTGGTTTTGAGGGGAACTTTACGTGAAGCTACAACATCATTTTCCAAATTTTCTTAATAATAGTTCCAAGTTTTTTCTTTATTTTTTCTCACTTAAAACAAATTACTCTTACAAAAATAGCACATGTTAATTTTCGTTGAATTCTCTAAATTTCCGAAATTTGTAAAAGTTTAATGTTTTCGTGTCCTACAACTAGAAACAATTAATGATATCTTTTTCCTCGTAAAATAAATTCTTGAAAATTATATAATATCATGTAAAACATTTTCAAAATTTGAGTAGTTTGTTGGTAATTCATCAATGGTACATCAAGTAGAGGCAATTTTGAAAGAAATATCTTCTAAAAAAACGGATCAATTTGTCTGTAAACGTTTTGAGTGAGGAAGGTAAATATCCCGAATAATATGAAATAAACGTTATTTTGATGTAAACTTTTGAATGTTTAACTATTACAAAAGCAATATAATATGTGTTGTTGTAGTACCACTAGTTTTTGTCGATCTGAAGGTAAAGTAATGTGCCCAAAAACGAATAATTCGTATTGAATTAAATTCTTAGATTGTACACAGTGTAAACATTTAAAATACTTTTAAACTTGTTAACATAGATTTAAAAAATTGTTTTATTACTTTTAATTTGTTAACTTATGACTGTTAAACAGTGTCTGGAAAGCTGCTTATTCATTTTGTTTTGATCATAGTTTAGTGAATTGTTTAGTTCCTTGATTTGATTGTTAATAAATAATTTAATTGTTAATTATTGTTTAATAAATTAATATATTAAAAGTAAATAGATATTATTTCAATTATTATACATCAGTAAAATACCGGAGCAACGAGTGTATATGATGGTTAAATCTTCAACACTTTCCAAAAATTTAATGGGTTCTCCCTTTCACAAAAATGAATTCTTATCCGGAGCAAGGAAAATAAGTTTGTGAAACAAATTTAATCGGATTGTTAAAGAAAAAAATAGTTGTTTAGCTAGGTTTGAAACGGGAAAACAGCTCAATGTGTATACTCCGGATCGGGTTGTTTAATATGTGACCCTACCTGAGAGCTACCCTGCCCAAGCGTAGACTATTGGCTGCGAGCAGAGGACTGCGAGACCTTAAGGGCCAATAGCTTCATGATATTAGTCAACATCTTAAAGATCTGGGTAAGATATCGGGACCGTGAGTCTACAGAGCACACGAATGACCTTCAGACCCCACGTGCCGAGGCGGTCACCACGGCCCAATGTCAAGAACCCAAAGGACAGGGTTCAGCAAAGGTGGCAGGGGTGAGCATACTTCATGAGAAAGCTTTGAAATGGTCATAGCTAACGCTGTTGTTTTTCTGGAGCATTTAGTGTTCATATGGTATGTTTAACTAGAAACTTACAAATTTCCATAGTTACACACTAACTATCCTCCATGATTCGGTGAGCGCCACTCATACTGATAAATCGTGGAGGAGTTCTTGACTGATTTGACGTACAGGCAGCAGAGTGTATCCGCAGAATTTCGCGTATGATTGGATTCGTAGACAGAGACAACCCAGAACGTTAGCACCTGAGAGGCTACAGTAATAACAATAATAATAATAATAATAATAATAATAATAATAATAATATTGACAATAATGAAAATTATAATCCGAAGAAAGATAATACAACTTTATAATGTACAGTACATTTATTTAGGAACTTTAATGACAGAAGATGGTGATGAAACAGCCCTAAAGTTTTTGATCGAAGTTTTCTGTAATGCGTGATCCATCTGTAAGGAGCACTCCTTATGGAATTACAACCTTTTCTTAATGCTCTGTCTATATTATATCTGCTCTTTTCTGCTTTGGATCGATAGTTTAAAGGAACGATAAGTGCAAAATAATATTAAACGCGTTTATCACCACATGGTACTTATTTAATATTAAGAATAATTATTAATTTTATCATTTATGTGCTATGAAACAAAAAGAAACGCCCGCTAGTGTTCATGAAAGAGTTAGAGCGCAGTTTCGCGAAGTCCCGTTCGTGCGCGCCGCTTTAACGGGTGATGTAGCGGGGGGGAGGGGAGGGTGGGTCGATAGCGGGCGTCTGGCACTCGGCCCGCGGCGCCGACTTCGACACCCGGCCACCCTCGTGATTTTTCAAGACCCTTCACTGCTCGCTTCTTCTGATCTATTATTTTCTTCTTTCGTTATCGTTGGATTCCCACCGCCCTTGGGTAGAACGTCTTGCGATTTGATCATTTCATTTATTACAGTACCACGTCGAATAACAAAAACTCTAGAACAGAGAATACGAAACCTGTGTTCCATCTAGCGGCGGTGTGATAAAGCCCACGCCTGCAAATCTAACTAATGCATTTGTCGTGCCTGCACCATGTCCCTCTCTGTCGGCTGAAAAGTGAATCAAGTGAACAGAAGGGTGCTTCCTTTTCTCTCGTTTTCTCTCCCTCTTCCCTCTCTCTCTCTCTCTCTCTCTCTCTCTTTTTCTCGTTTTCCTTTCTCGTTTTCTCATTTCTCGTTTTCTCTTCCCTCGATCTCTCCTCCTTCTTCCACCTCCAACTCTCACTCATTCACTCCTCCTTCCCTTTCTCTTCATCCCCCTTCTCATCCATTCTCTTCCTACCCTTGTTTCATTTTCCCGTCTCTAAAGGACATCTTCAATTTGTCCACTGTTCTTAATCATTTTAAGCATTTGCTCTTCCTTCGCTTTATTCTTCTGCCTTCTCCACTCCCCTAGCAATCCCAGGCAAAAACACTTCTGTGATTCTGGGTATGATAATTCTAATGCAGCTGATGCTCTTGATGAATTCGCCGACACCTTCCCTCTTTTCCGTAATTGTATATACTTCCAATGACATTATTATTTGCGTCTTTAATATCAGACCCATTACCTGTAGTTTCGCTCAGTACTCCAGTTTATGTTTCTCATTAACGACTCAATGTTAAGAATCGCTGCGTTGGGTCAAATAAATTTCCAATCATTTTCTCCAAGTTTCTCTTCCTTCAGGCACTGTCTATTTATCTCTTGAGTTACCTTCGTTATTCAGGGCAATTACCTGACGCTCTCGTGCTCTCTGTACATGCCGCAAGAAATACGTTCATCAACATCTGAGTTATTGTTGACTGTTGGAGCTCTGAGCCGTTACTCTCCATCGCGTTCTTTGGCTGAAGGAAAATCCTGTCTCGTCACGCTTGGTTCGTCAGACGATCGATCAGCAAATGGAAGAGAAAGGTATGTTTGTTTGTCACCATCAGGAATGTATACAGGATGAATCGTTTCACCCACGCAAACTCATTTAAGTCTTCTGAGTCTTGTATTGTTAAAAAAAATTCCTTAGCTGTTTTGTGCGCAAGCATTCCGATAACGGACTGCAGGTGTTCCAGAGATAATTTAGAAAACTTAGTTACTGCAGCATACTATTTGGTAATACCATCGTGGCTCATGATTTTCTAATTGAGAAGGCTGCAAATTCATTGTATTATATTGCATTGTCTTGCATTGCACATCATTGCCTGCATTGTATTTCCATACATAATCTCTTCCGATAGTAGCATAAGGGAGTAGTGCTTCTACCGCATATTGGGAAAACTAGTTGATGCTCAATGGTACGCGCTGAGCTGCATAGTAATGCTATCTGGTGAGCCCGCCTTTTTTTGAGACCCCCCTTGAAGGCTGCCAGCAGCAGCCTTCGTCCACCGGTAAGCCTGTGCAGTGAATGCACGACGTACGCCCCTCATTTAAACGGCCTTTTGGCGGAATGAAGTGGTAGCCTAACGTTCTTCTCTTTCCTGTAAACAGCTTCAAATGCTTATGGACGGCCGTTAACGAACTGACAAAGAAACTTTTGATATGATTGTTACATAATATAACTCAGAATTCCATTATTAATAAATAAATACATTTACAAATATATTTTTAAATTTCTTTTGGGGGGCGATTTTTATTGGAGAGGCTCCACCTTACATCCTTTAATGACGATCTGCGCCTGCATAATACCTTTCTTTTGTTGTTCTATGTTTTATGAAAAAGAATTAAATTGTCAAGCTACGCTCAACAACAAATTGCCAAGTTTTAAATTCTGTGAATTTGAGTTAGAAAACTTACATATTTCTATTTGTATTTTGCGGTTTCCTTTGATAAACCTGAAAGCCAGTTTTCACCGCAGCAGGAGTCTTGAAACCTCATCGGGACGTTTTCTAAAATTCTTCTAGTATATTTTAAAAGGATCTTACTAAAAAATAGTGTCTGTTAATTCATCTTGTCTAAAGGAATCGAATGAGCTATTGACCACCAATTTAGATGCCTTAAAACATCCAATAAGGTATTGTATGAGCTTAAAATCTCTCAAAAACATATTTTTGGGGATTCTGTTGGAATGATCTGTAAGGATTCAGAAAAAGTATTAGTTCGCTATCATCCCGATGCGCGTCGAAAGTCACATCACTTGCCTCCAACTGTAAACTTGAAGCCTAACCGTTATAAACGGATATAGAAACGGATACACGCAGGTTGCAACTGTAACATTCATGACAGTGAATGTTTACTATGTGTATCTTGATTTTAACGAAAGAGTTGCTTAAAATAAAGCTCCAAGAATTAAACGTCAGAGGAGGATAGAATGTACCTTAGACGTTCGCTTCTCTACCATTTTATCAGCGTCTCTTTTATAGTTCATTATGGGAAACATAATACAAAAGATACATTGATACTAAACATAATCAAGTGGTACTACAGAATGGCTCATACTTTCTTGTAATAAATAGTTTTCTAATCTCTTTAGTCTAACTTTGCGGTATTATTCCATCCTCTTCCCACCTCGTACGTGACAGGCCTAAAAGATTTTTCTCGTTTTCTTAACGTTTCAGTCTATTAATGGTAGAATTGAAGACTATAATAAAGGAGTAGAGCGTAGTTTTATACGCAAATTTTCTGTAAAAAAATTTGTAGCCGTTCTTAAGAAAATGTCGTTTGAGTGTTTCTGAAAATTCGCAATATTGTGCTCATTTTTACAGAACTTAAAAATCTCCTCTTATGTATCTGGTTGCATTCGTTAAACTTCCGATTGGATAAGATCCCAGAAAACCGTACGAACCTACCATTCACCTACTGCGAACGACTAAGATACAATTAACCCCGCCCCGCCCAAGTTTTCATTCTTGGCGCCTTAGCTTACCCAACTCTTCGGTCTAAATACCGTCTTGCAGATAGTAAACATTTTCATGAACATCGTCATGAACCTTCCTTATACTGTTGTAAATACAATATGATCTACATTGCTGTATCAAATGACAGTTGTGGAGATGGCGCAGAATCTTGGGGGAGTGTACAATTTATTCGGAGAAGAATGCCGTGGGTTCGAGTTCCGGCTAAAACGTGGCTCTTTTCACCATGAGATAGTGGTGAGATTGGTTCTTCATATCATCACGAGTCTCATCTGAACCATCATCTCTTTTTCACCATTAAAGTCTCCTTACTATTTACTCTTCACAATTACTCCTATTATCATCCATCCAGAAGAAGGTAATTACATGGAGAACTGTGTTCATTTATTCTGGAAAGAGTACGGCATGTAACATAAGCCTACTCCGTGGCCTGCGGTCGGGCAACAACATGACATCAAATCGTATCATAGGCTCACAGCACAGAACCAAACTTACTAGTATGAGTATGAATAAATGTGCTACCATACTACAAAGTTATTATTAGTTTTCAATACATTAAAGACAATAAAATTGCATCAAACACTATGAGATCACGTAAGGTGAAACAGAAAGCGAGTATGATAAATATCCGTATTCACAAATATTTCAATTGTATCATCCTTGGCGTAGACCAGAAACCCGGGTTCGATTTCGGTAAGGGTGACTAATTCTTTGCACAATTGAATCAAATACTTTCCCATACATATACATTTTACAATTTGTACAAATATAAACTATTATTTAGTTATTCGCAGTTGTGCACCTCGAAGCCCGTTATTTTATGTGAGCTCTGTTCTAGAATAGATTTCTTGTGTGAGGGCAGCGAGTGGAAGGCGATCCAGAGAGCCCCGAGGACTAAATGACGTGTGTGGCAGCGCTCTGCGTTCTGCGCGTGGAGTTCTCGGATTTCTTTGCCGAAGGCGTGCCTCTTTGAAGTGGTGACCGCGTTGGGGTAGCGCAAGTCTCCCCTTTCATCCACGGAAGCGCTGAAGATCGCAAACGAGATCCTAGACGTGGCACCTGCAACGACGCGCTCAGAACTTTGACTTGCATACGTAGCTATGGTAAAGATTGTGACGGCTGTCAACACATCATGAATTGATGGGTTAAAATAGAACAAATAACATTTTGAGGAAAATATACAAAAAGAAAGAGGGGCTAATAGTAGTATCTGCACTCTGTGTATAATTGATTGCAACTTCAGGATGGATTTACAATGATTTTCAACGTAGTCACAATGGTTTTCAATGTACAATATAGCACCAGCATTCGGATAATCTTAGAAAAAAGAATTTTCGAATGAGTAGGCAGCCATGAATGCACTTCTTTCGTCTGTAGATCGGAGGCAAATCTTCGGCCTCCGAAAGCATTTTTAAGAGGACAAAACAGATGCTAATTAGACGTGACTATATCTTTTATTTTTATTTTTTATTTATTTTATTTATTTTACGTAAAAAAAACAGTTAAAAACTGCGTATGACGTGCTATCGAGATTGTATTCGGGATACTCTGACACCTCGAAATTCAGGTTTTGAGGAGCTTAAGCGGCGGTATGTAGATGCGTGTGTCTTGTAACGAAAGTGTTTTCGCAATTCGATCTCGGCAATTTCTTATGCAGAAGCATAATAACGTGCAAAGGATTTGCCATTTCATCAATAGTCACTCATTAGTTATACAGAATCAGGGCACGGACTTGCTCAATTTTGGAATCATTAGTGGATGAGGTTGGACATCTTGCTATTTTCTCATCATGCTTTGACTACCTCTCAATGATTGGAGATTTATCATGTATTTTCACATATTAGAGGAATTCATTCATTACATAGACAAACAAGATGTATTCACTTTTTCGTTATTAGGGCCCGACAGTTAGTTTTTTCTATAGAAAAAGTTTAGCTGATTTCTTCCGCAATTGTATAATGATTTCTCCTTACTACTTACGGAGTACGGCGTGAACGTAAAAACGAAAAAATAAAAGACAACTGAAAGAACGAAAAGTGTCATTGCCCCTCAACCGGAGGTTGCGGCTTTCTCTATCTCACTCGTTCGCTCTCCTTCTTTTCCCGCCTCGTTCCTCCCTCCGTTTTTTTCTCTCTCTCTCTCTCTCTCTCACTCTCAGAACAACAAAGTGCTTCTACATAAATCTCATGGAAAACCTACTTGGACGGACGTGTTAGAATTATGGGACTTCGTCAGTAAATCATAGAGATTTTTAGAAGATTCGAAACTAAAATCTTAAGAAAGTTACGCGAAGCTGCGCGTTCGTGACTAATAAAACAATTTATAAAGATCTAAACATCACATATATTGCTAAATTCATTACAAAAAGAAGTTAGGAGTATCTGAAGAAATGAATGGAAATTCAAATTTCTGTAAAAATCAATCCTACCATTCGATTGATTCATTGATTGATCAATGAATCAAGTTTGATGATTCCAGGAACGGTCATTATTTCTTTAGTGTAGTGCATATTTGTATCGCGCGAAATGGGAGTGATCTTCACCCATTGGCTGGCGCAATACGGCACCAACCTACACGTCGGCTTGCTCTTTTTTTCACAATTTGGCATCTTCCATCAGCGAGGCACCACCCCAATCGGGACAAGCTCTAAGCTCCCAACTGATCTCCCGGCATATGTGTAATGCATGCATCTGTGTGTGTAAGTAAGTAAGAGGTGAGGATACGACAAGGAAAAGGAAGGATCATGAGCGGTCCGTGGACCTTTTGTTAGGGTACTGCTCTGGAATTTGCCTAATGTTGATCGGAAAAAACACCGAAAAGTACCGATCAGAGGAGAAGACTACCGCTAGAAATCTCCTTCAGACAGTGTGTGAACTCGATCTATGCTGCCAGTGCTGAAGGTCCTACGACCGTGGGAGGCGAACCCTAGGACCTCCCGCTCAGAGGCACTGCAGTGACATCAATTGATGCCCTGAGCCACCTAAACCGGTCCTTCCATTCGAAAGGAAACCGATTCGCCGCGCGCGTCCGCCACGTGGACACGTGGAGGTCGGAGCGAGAGGGGAGGGAGGGAGCGACCTACCTTATCCGCAGGGGGGCGCGGGCGTCGGACACGTGGCGGAAGTAGTAGCAAACATCCGGGCACGACATCCGTCCTTGCGTCCGCCGGCCCACGCCTAAGGGCCGGGCGGCGTGACGTGCGCGCCCTTGGAGCAGGGGCGGGGCGCAGGACACAGGGCGCGGCGCGCTGCGTCGCCAGGCGGGACGAAGCGGGGAGAAGCGGGCCGAAGCGGGAGGAAGCGGGACGGGCGGGATGCCGGGCGAGACGTTGCCCAGACGCATTTATTGATCGCGGCGCCGCACAGCGGCCACGCCCGGCGCGGACCGCCCCGCCCCCGCCGCCCCCGCCCTCCGCTGTCCTTGGGCTCTTGATCATCCCACGCCCGAGTTACCCGTTGCGCCCTCTCGTTAGCCGTGTTTGTTCAAGTCGCAGCGGCTCTGTCCGGGCGCTCCCTGTTTCAGTAGCAGAAAGGGTTTGCATTTCTACCTTTTATATCTATCCCAACTTCACAAAATCTTCCCTAAATATTACATATTTTTTCCTTTTTCTCATACCATACCTTTACTTTTTTACTTTACTATTTATGCATAAAATATATTTTTATTACAGTGTGTGCGCAAACTATTCATTATTCGCGTTTCTCTGTGCATAAAAGAGGAAGACTAACACTAATGTAATGTTTTAATCACTGCATTCATGTTTCATTTTATTCATATGTGAATATTAAGAATAAAATTACCAAAATAATAAAATGTAAATTTATATTTCTATATCTTGGAGTGTAGGCTTGAATCGCGAGTTTCTAATTTTAACTTTCGCAGAAAATAGTTGTCTTAAAAAATATGGCATAGTAGAATGAATAATCCATCAATGAATGACTGGTATGCTGAATATTTGGTAGCCTTCTACAACAAAACTGGTTTCTTCTAGGCAACAGAAATACACAATTTCTTTCCATCCCTGAACCTACTACATTCAATTACGCTTTTTTCTTCTTTGTCCTCGCCTCGCCTTACGTTTCTCATGAGTCGAAAGAAAACACTCGTCCTGTTCTCTCTCGGTCTTCCAGCAAGACAGGAAACTGGAGGCGACAAGACCTGATTGTGTCGGCTCACGCTTCCCGTTAGAATTCTTCCGAAAAGGAAACAGGGGTTGCTTCGTATTTCGCTCTTTTCTCGTCTGATTTATCAGTTTGATCTTCACAACTAAATGAATTTTTAATTGACTTTGTCGACAGACCACATAATTCAGGGCCGATTATGTGAGGCTACATTAAGTTCATTGTGATTTTATAATGCCAGCAATTCTGATTATTTGGAGAACTTGATAAAATATCATATAGTTCTGACATAATTAAATTATCAAATGATATTCAATTCAATAATTAGATTTAGTGTTCTCTGAAAAAAGAACATTTAGCGTATAATTGTATTAATAAAAATTAAAATGATAATAAAAAGTTATCAAGAATGTGACTGTAAAAACTGGCCGTACATCTTCCTCGGCGCCGTAAAGTAGAACATTTAGGTCGTTGATTACTAGAGTAGATATAGACAAGTGTAGATACAATGTTAATATTGTAAAGTGGTAGTTAATAAAAAAACAACCTACGAATACAGTATGTTAGACTTTAATCGGGTTTGAAAAATATAATTAATTAGGAGCAATTTGTGTGACTGGAACTCCACTAGAAACGTTTAATCGATCGTAATATTCCTTATAGTATTTAATATGTTTTTCAAAGAAGTAGTATAAGACTTAAGTATATGTGATATGACATAAATTATTGATATATGTTATTATAGAGTCGATAGGCAAATATAAGCAAGAACAAAATGTGTTGTTGAGTGCGCGTTCGAAACGCCGCAGACAAAGCTGATTACAACAGTGCTAATATGGAAATAGGGTCCTGCTACCAATTTGCAATTCACGGATTGTGTGGAACTTGCAAACTTGAGGAATAATTTTCTTGTCGTACACATTATTCAAACAAGGATGGCAATCATCGCATTGAGAAAGAGACCAGAAGTTCTGCGCAACTTTCAAATAACTTGAAAACGCCAGTCTCGCGACGTGACACTAGAGTGGAGGCAACAGATAGAAGCACGCGATATTCGAATTTAGAGGCAATCTTTAATCATCGAAGAGAAACCACTCTGCTCTCGGTTCGCAAAATCCACTCGGAAGAGGAAGGGAAGGAGATGCTGACGCTCAGCTTTCGTAATCAGCCGCTCGTGTGTCTTGAAAATTAATCTTGACTGAAGTTAAAAATTGCTGTTCATTACATTGTGGACTGCATTATTTTGGGTGTAAATTGAATCGAGTTTCTACAAAATAACTCTCTTCTTGGTTGGTGAGTTTGAATGAATCTGCTTTATACATGTAGTTGAATGAAAATATTGTTTAGAGTCTCTTAAAAAATTGAAAGTCACTGAAATGATTGCTAAAAAACGTACTTTGAATATGACATAGTGTATTATATCAAATTAGTGAGGAAATCAAATGTTGAATTTATTCTCATTAGCCTTCGAATTTCCACATAATATCTGTTTTATTAATCATTCGTATATTTAAAATACTGAAATCGAAAAATACGCGTGCGTGTCAATGCTTCAATTAAATTAATTTAGTTTGATAAAATTAATGCATAAATTGTACAGACATTTTTATTACATTATTTTATTTCCCTTGCGGATCATTTGATGTATAGTATAGTTATTACAGGGATCCGAACCATAGACAGATTAAACCTTTAGTGTGCAGTGAACGGTCAAGAACCATCTGTATATTCCTAACGTGAAACGTTAGAATGAGAGGTAGAGTGTTGAGCGAGGAATGAAACTGCCATTAACTGCGCGCCGGGGCGGGCAAAGAAGGCGAAGGCGGTGGGGTGGGGGTGGGGGTGAGGGGCGGGGCCGGCGCGGCGCCTGCATCTGCATGGCGCCGCAAGGTCGCGCCGCAAATAGTTCGCAGCCCCTTTGCGGCTGGTGCCCGCGAGACCAGCTGCTCGCCAGCGGGCGAAGGTCACCAGCAGGAAGTGGAGGGGGCGGTGATGGTTGTATGGATCTCACTCGGAGACTGTACGGAGTCGGCGCTATTGCTCGGAAAGTCAGGGTTTACGGCTTCGTGCATTTCCATGGTCTGGGTCGCGATTGTTTTTTCCTTCTGTCATTTGATGCTTCGCCGGATGATTTGCAACTGATCGATAAGTGATTCCGGACGTGTCAACGGATAAGGTCATTACTCCCGTAAGTGTGGTACATGCTTTTTATCGCAGGAGGTGGTGATCTTCCCCCAATGGATGGCCGAGGGCATTTTTTTTACTCGCAACTCTATAATAAATATTGTTGAACATAATTACATAAATTAATTTGATGTTTATTTTTAACTCTACCGATACTCTCATCTATAAAAAGTATATATTTTCGCCAAAATGAAATTGCTACTTGATGAGAAGGACACTATTGAGTTATGAACCAAATGAATTCATGATATATTTTCTTCATTGCATTATATCGCCCATGGACTGCAATAGTGGGACAACTAAAAAAATATAAATTTGAGTTAATGCAGTCTCCAGATTGCAGATTAGTCTACCTTCCTCAAATGTTATATATACTACATTTTTAGTGAGGTAAAATAAATACATGGTAAGCTATTTGGAGTGGGTTGCACGTTTATTTAGTCCTGGTGTCCATTAAATTAATTTGTTTCGTATTCAAATTTGTAAGTTCTAGGAGTACTTCACCTTTCAGACACATGCAATATTTTCCGAGTCAAGCAGGGTCTAAAGAACTATACATACTTTAAATAATATACTAATGTTATTCCCACATTTTATAATGAAAAATAAGCAATGTGATTAAAGTACATAAGTGTTTCAGATATATAATTAAATTTACGGTTCAGGTAATTTCATTTTCGACTGGGGGATGATAACCAGTTTTTGTCAACACCGTTTTCTACGGCGGTGCTTTCCCAATAAACGATAACTTTCTCCCCTCGACAACTTTTCTCTGCTGACCGCATGAATTATTGGCATATCAATAGTTGTTGTACCAAATGTAAACAGCAGAGTCACCACGTTTCGAAGATGTAATATGAATTAAGGGGTACCTATCTGGTTAATCTGTATTCCAAATAGCAATAGTTTTATCTACACGTTTGTCTTTAATACGATTATTTTAATGAAATTAAACATCATTTAATAAAGTTCAGTTACTTATAAACACGCCAACAATGGTCGTGTGGTAACAAAATGGAATGATTTTATTGTTTCCTTTGTAATACTCATTCATTTTGGATCCGAAAATCATTATTGTACAGATTTATTCCATTTATCACTGCTTGAATGGCCACTCAATATTTCTTCTTGTTGAAGTTTAGGAAGTTAAAAAATATATTATGAAAGGGGAGTACAGATATGTTTTCTGCATTCATTATTCGTATGTTTACACAATAAATTAATAAAATTTTAATCGGGTAACATCTCTTACAGAACTAGAGCTACAGAGTAGCAAAGTCTTCCTCTTAATTTTGTAACGTATGTATAAAATAATTATTTTATTGCAAGTTATGTACTTATCAATAATTCAGCTATCATGTGCAATTCTTTCATCTACCCTCATGAAATGCTACACCTTTACACCTATTTTGTAGTATCTTATAAAGCCCACTTTATAAGTAAGAGTAACCTTTTCGTCTGCACAGATGGTAATGCACGCTTAAACTATTTATCTGAGCATATTCAACAGCGTACATTTTATAGAATTTCATAATTTGGAAATTTCCTTCTCCATATTACCTTCTATTATCAAAATTAACTAATTTCTCAGAACATTTTCTAGAATATATTTGTAGATACTCCCATTTAACATGATTTAGGTTTTTTCTCATAAATACAGTTATTCTGTAGATATTGTCTTTTATAAAAAATACTTAATTTTTTCACATATTCTCAATTTTTTAGCCCCTGATATTTCAATTGAAATAAAGATTTCAGAATACCATAGAAAATAAAAACGTTTAATACCAATATTTTTGAGAAAAAATGTTAGGAACCGCATTTCAGAAACGTTCACAGACATACTGATGGATTCACGTTTAAAAACAAAAAAAAACAAAAAAACACTTTCTCGGTTTTAGGGTTCCCAAGACGTATTTCCGTCAAAATCTTGACAAGATATTTTGAAATTTTGCTTTACTCAACTTATTCTACACTATGTATACATGTCAATAAAAATATATTCGTGCAATTTCTGACATCCACTCTGTGTCAGAACTCTCTTACGCGCCACTCTAGGTTGTTTATTCTCTCTCTCTCTCTCTCTCTCTCTATATATATATATATATATATATATATATATATATATATATATATATATATATATAATAAACAAACAAGGGTGGCGCGTGAGAGTTCTGTTTTCGATAGAGAAAGAGACTATACAGGAAAGAGCAAAGGGTGCCCAGCCATGTTTCGTAATTCTGAAATCCTCTAATGAAATCGCTCCTGGAGTGGGATGTGCTTTTGCGTGCGGGTAACGACGTTATGCTGCGCTGCCTGGCCTCTCTACCTCTCCCTTCACTTTAAACTAGGAAGTATTTTGGTTCGATCGTGCTTCTTGGGAAGCACAGAGAATGTTTGCCGACTGTGAGTTGCAAAATATACGCTACCTCGTCTTTCGTTGTAATGCGCCAACACTAAGGTTTGCTTTAAAAATGTAGTTATGATTTGCTAAATTCCACAATTGATTTTGCCTGGAGGCGGGGCAGTATGTAATATTCTATAATTGTGTTTAAATGGTGTTAAGGGTTTATATTTAATAATTAAAACACTTTACGAATTTGTTTAGTAATATATTCGTTTCAAACCTTTTTTCAATGAACTAAAAATATTCTGATGAATGCGTGGTCTCTAATGAATGAGAAATCGCGTTTGTAATGTACCAACAATTTTGAAATCGAGTAGCAAAACCTTCCTCTAATTTATCAATTATTCTTAACTAAGTTCCTTGTCTGTAAAATATTTTTTTCGTAATGTGTAAGAAAGAAGTATATAGTATATTATTTTCCACTAAAATGTATCATTTTCCGAAAATATAACTTTCTTATTCTTTAGACAGTATTTCTATGCTTGTCCGCAGATCATTTAAATTCATAAATAAAGCAGAAACAGTTCATCTCACTTGATATCTTGTTTCAATAAGAAATAAATAACCCACAATTCAATTGATAGCAGAAATGGATCAGAGTTGAGAACATAAAAGAACACAATCTATGTTAATCATTAGCCGCAGATGGGCCGATGGATAAAGAGTTTTAATTTTGTAGTAATTACGTCGCAATTGACTGCGCGCCGACGTCCGCGTGAGCCTTCGCGCGTCGGGGGCTATTAAGATGCTATCAGCGCCCCCTCCCGCCGCGGCGTTCCTTCGGAACCTCAGCGCCCTCTGTTAGCAGCTCCAGGGGCAGTGGCTGCGTTGTTTGCAAAAGCCTTGCCTGTTTCTTTATAAGCCTTGAGCTCTATGTTACTGCCGTCCGGCGGTATTCAGATTCAAATTATGCTTTCTAAGCTTTTGAAAAGCGTTTTCTTGCAATTGCTATGCATGGGCAATTTAAACGAATATGTTAATGTGTCGTTCAAAATTGGTTTTGTGTGCCATATGTCATCGTCTGTAATTTTTTTTTTTGGAAATAAATTAACTTCGATATGTATGACGTAAAACTTTTTTTTTAATTCTGCTCATTTTTGGCTTCATATTTGTACGAATAGTTTTAAAACATCTACCTAAAATAGATGAAATATCTGAGATATAAATTTGATGCCACGATAAGATATTATTGTACGTAAAGTACTCGTAGTTTATGAAAAAATTAAATAGGTTTTTTTTCAAAAATCGGCAAACATCTATCAATTTTAAGAACTTGAAATATTAAGAATTTATGAAATTCAATATAAATAAAATAAATTTAAATATATCTTTAAGTTCACAGAATGTTCTCATAAATTCAATAATGTGGAAAATTGTCACTCTTGTAAATATTAACGACGTGAGAGACAAGTCAATAAATTACTCTTCTGTAATTTTTTAGAAAAACAAAATAATAGAGCAATAAAGCGTTTATGTAATCTTATAGAGTGCATTTAGCATTATCTCTACCAAAAGTTTAAAGAAAGAATTGGCAGTGGTTTTTGAGAAAATCTTGTGTTTTAAATTTTTTAACTTGCAAATATTGCACGTAAACGACAAATATTGCATGTAAACGAAAAACATTGCGCGAAAACGACTAAAATTTTCAACAATGTGTGCCTGACCTTAATGCAAAACTACTTATGAGCAACGAATTTCATTTGAAGAAAAAAATTCCATCTTCAATTTTGTAATTGTAGGAAGACGCTGAAAAAATCAAACATTTTCTATTTTCGAAAATTCATATTTAACCGTGAAAATCGGACTTATGCCACCTTTTTTTTTTTTTTAAAAAAGGAAAAATTTGGGGCCATTTTTGAGAAAATTTGGAAAATGTCCGGAGGGCTTCATGTTAAAGTACCCCCTTATTTGCAAGAAAGTTTTTCAAAATCGCAGCGCCTCGCGTCCAGCGAGATCGACTGGGGAATATCCATTTTGGAAAAATCCTACGTATGGTTTCGGCGCTAGTGGTGATCCTATACGGACGGACGTTTTCAAGAAAAAAAAAACTTTTTCGGATCAGGGGACTCCAAAAAGTGCATTTCCGTTACAATATCGAAATCGCTTTTCCGCAGCATTACATAACTTTTTCTATACAACGTATATGAGAAAGTATCAATACCTTAAACTCAAATTTAATGGTTATATCGTGTCCAACAATCGTTTGATGCAACGGCATGGTGAAAGTGTAGAGGGGGGTGACCGTGCAGATCTTACGGGTGAGAGGAAGCGAGGGTCGAGGAGAACACTGTGCACACTACAGCAATGTGTGCAACGTACAACTAAAATCGTCCCGTGCCATCTTGCCTCTCTACAACACTTTCTTTAACTTCATCATAAAATCACATACCACATAATAACCACACTCTTTCAACCTCTATCAACATCTTACATAACCACATCACCTGTACCAACTTCTAGACTATCATTATCACCGGCACCGTCTCTACCACTAAAATTTAAAAATTATTCAGACGCTCTTAAAATACTTTTGCAGACATTTTAAAATGCTTCATTATCAAAATATATGGGCGTAAAATGGAGTCATTTCAAATAATTTCAAACCTTTAAATTGATTGTCACTAATTTTGGTTACTAAGATCATCAGAAGTGTGTGAAGTCAAAACCTGTGATCAGAACAGCCTTCTTTCTACCATTGCTGTATACGGTGCTCTGAGACACGGTTATATTATGTAAAATTATCAATACTATGATACAAAAGTTGGAGACACGTTCTTTCTTTTCTCAGCTATATTTGAACTTCATTAAAAATCCCATCCCAGAAAACACACTAAAGCTCTAGTGCTTTTGTTTCCTCTAGAGTACATCCTCAGGAAGGATGACTAGGTACTACGAATTCTTCCAAGAAAGAAGAAGCTATCTCTGTAGCACAAAATTGTCCTCTGTGAACGCTAATTTCAGCAACTAAGCAGCCTCTTGACAAGAAAGACATAAAGGCAGACAGCTAAACAACCAGTTAGCGGAAAGTGGTATCGACCCGATCACTATTGTTCTCGTCCGTCTACGACTGCGCACCGTTCCATCCACCCGAAGAGACAATAGACTGAGCCAGGCAGACACGAAATGCTTTCTGTCGTCCTGCTCTCATTAAATTATCGGTTAACCCAATGGATTTAAGTGTGATTGGAACATTACGTATGGAGAAGCTAATTGTCCAAAAGAAGCCGATCTTGCAAAATCTTGGGGGCCAATCTTCGCTGCATTGTGAACATTGTTCTTAAAGTAAAAGTCTCCGAAACATTTAAGTAGTATTTATCGACGTTGACTAAATGCGATACTAGACCATTTTTATTTCGGCCTGAGTGCTATAGAGAACGTAGTAAAACTGCTTGCTTCATTTCTCATGTTCAAAGCATCATATTTTCGTATCCATTATCACCTTCAATAGTGTGAACCGGCTCAGGGCATCAACTGATATCATTGCAGTTCCTGTGGCCGGAAGGTCCAAGAGTATTTATTCCAGACAGTGGCATGATTTTCGACACTAACTATATAGCTAGAACGAATTCTGCTCTCTGGAGGAGGAGTAGAAGAATTCTAACAGCCGGCTGCTCTAATCAGTAGTTTTCTGTGGTTTCTCCGATCAACATTTGGCTAGTGCCGGAGCAGCACCCTAACAAACGGGCCACGGACCACGCTTGTTCTTTTCTTCCTTCTCTAATCCACAGCCTTTACTTACACACTTTTACACTTATACGCAATACACTACCACACATGCCGGGAGACCAGTTGGGAGCTGAGAACTTGTCTGGGCTGGGGCGGTTCCCCGCATCTAGGAGATACCTGGTCGGGGAAAACATCTCGAACGACGTGAAGGTCAGCGTTGGCTTTCACAATCCAACACGAGAACATCATCGGCACCTCCCCAGGTCAAACATGCACTACACTTCCGAGATTAATGTCATTTGCCGTCGCGCGCCCGGAAACGCAAAATAATCAATTCAATGGTGTAGTTTTCCTGCTTCATTTCCAGACAACCCGCTTATTCTCAAGTCAGGAAGTATACTGCCTTGGCGAGTTAGAAGGCAACGCAGGAATAATTGGATCCAGATCGCTTCCGAGCTCTGTCCCACTCGGGATCCACGCACCACGGCCTTCGTGACTCGCCGCCCATCCATCCATCCACCCACCCACCCACCATCTCCCACCCCTCCCACACTCCTCGCAGCCAGCCGCTGCGGATTCGGGTCAGAGCCATCGACCGCCCAGCGAAGCAAGCCCCACGAGGCCGACCGCGGGAATCACAAGTTGAACTTACGCAACATTACATTTATATAAATTCAGTCAATGTTTCACAAAAAAAAACATTTCTGTACCTTACAAACCTTTAAACACCTTCCAATCTTTATTCCCAAATCACTATCTCCCCACTGAAACAAGTGTCATTTACTGTCACTCTATTTGTAAGGCAGAGTGGCGCTCAGTTTAACTTGCGTCCGACCGTGAGTCCATCAATCTTCAAAGACTTGGATTCGAGCTGGTTCAGAACAGTCATATGTGTTGTAAATACATGTTTGTTTATTTTCGAGGAAAGTAGTCATATGACGGATTTATGATATTTCAAAGGAATTTATTTTACAAGATTTATATAATCTATACCCCTTTACCCACTTAGTTAACTCAAAGTCAGCATTTCAGTTGTCTCTGCAGTAACTCTTATTCCAGGGTTCAGGTCCCGACGATGGGGGATTTTGGGTACAAGCTAAAGAACTGGTTCGAAATCAGCACCTGTCTAAAGTAGACTTGCAGGTTGCTCTGATAGGTAGTGGTTTCTCGGATTAATACAGGTCGAATCCTAACTGCCTACGGATCGCGCGCTATATTTCCTTCTTTCTTGCCATACTCTTTCCCCTTACCTACATTTATATTTACAAGCATTACACTGTCAGATAAGACGGGAGATCAGTCAAAAACTTAGAGTACTTCCCAGCTGGGTCGGGGCCCCGCTGGAGGCAGATACCTACCGGAGGAACCTCAGCAACTCGATGTGTAGGTCGGCGCCGAATCTCACCATCCAATAGGGAGGTATAATATCACCTCCCAGCAAACACTCATTTGCTGAAGTAACTGAACTAACAACCAAAGCAGTTGAAGTTTCTAGAAACAATCAAACTCTACCCCTTGAAACCGTGGGAACCATCATCGTCACTGTCACAATGTTTCGAATCAAATCGTTTCTGGTCTGCAAAAGATAAAATGTATGTAGTCCAGTCTTCGCATTATAGCTAAATCTATCAAAGCTTGCACAATTCGAATTTAGCAGCTTGTTTATGAGTAAAAGGTAAAAAAATATAGGAACAAATCCTTGCCAAAATGTTTCATCATGTAGCCTACCTTGTCAAAGGGTACCAATCAGAACACTCGTGTAGGTTCCCGTTTTAAATTGCCGATGGGCTGTCTGAGCATTTCAGTTTCACCAAAAATGTATTTTCGATACTGTTCCATAAGGGTGATCAGAAACTTAAAAACAAAATAGATTTGATGTAGGCACAAGATGGACCCCAGACTACATCTTCTTCCCGAACATCACAATACCAGGAAGATTCAAATTTGTAGTATTGTCGCCCATTCAATACTCGTACATTTAACTATTGTAAGCTGCCTGGATGCCCTCGCACTACACGCAAGGTTATTTTGATAGTTATCAATGTTAAACTGAGGTGAACGATTCTTCATACTCTAACAATGAAATTGAATCGTTTGTGTTCCAATTTCTTGGTTCCAAAACTTATTCGTTCTTCAAGTCGTATATCTCGTTCTTCAATAAAACACACAAGTTCCCTACTCTCAATCTGACTGTGAATCTTTGAATAGAAAGACTGCTAAAATATACCAAAAATATTTCTGATAATTTCAGTTCTCACAAGTTGAACCATTTACTTAGGAATTCTCTGCTCGAAATTAAGACGATTGTTTTTCATTCTTTTCGTTTCATTTCATTCATTTCGTTTCATCAATATGTGCCCTGAGCACACTTGTCGGTTCATGTTCACTTGAGAGTTTCGGAGTACTCAATTGCAAAATTTAAAAAATGAAAAATGAAAAAGATATCATGTAATGTTAAATATCCAAAAATATTAAGGTCTTGGTTGGTTTTGGAGGTATTGTTAGAGATGGAAGGATTTGAGTGTAGATACTTCGTGAGGTGTGGGTGTGGGTTGTGGGTGAGGTGTGGGTTGAGGCGGTCTCCAGAAAACCATGCTTTTATTCTTATTGGTTTATTTTTTTTGTATATTTGTTTTAGCAGTTGAAGCATTGGGGCGTGGGAGAGGTGTGTCAAAAATCTAGGTGCCGGCTGTTTTTGTGTTTATTTTCTGGTTTGATATCGTGTTTGTTTTGGAATATTTGGTGCTTACAAATGAAGATTTAACATTTTTTCTGATAAATCTATTTCAATTACTTCTATTTTATTTGAGTTGTTGAATAATGTTGGCATATATGAGGATTAATCCCATGATTAATGTGAATATAATAAAATTTTAATTGCTAATTTTGCATTTATTATTGGATATAATTTCGATATTTTTCCATATATATTGTTTGCTATTAACTTGAAATATTGTTTCTAGTTTATTTCAGCGTCTAATATTGGTCTTAAATAGAAGAGGTGGCTCAGTGCATCGACTGATGTCACTGCAGTACCTCTGACCGGGAGGTCCTAGGTTCAAGTCCCAACGGCGGCAGGATTTTCGACACTAGCTTCTGAGCTAGGTCGAATTCAGTGGCTGTCTGGAGGAGAATTCAGGGGACATTGCTCTTTGAACTGAAATCAACTGATAATAGTTTTTTTGTTAATTGTATATAATTTTGAAATCTTTATCACTCTTAACTGCTGTTCTATAATATGCAAAAGATATTCGAATCGTTTTTCTGCGAATTATTGCGTACAAACAAGGATATACATATATTCTATAATTAAACGAATTGTAAAGAGTAGAACCTGTATTTTACGAAAGAAAATAAGTGATAAATACATACCCAAACGATTTATATATCAAAATCACTGCCTGAAGAATCTTCCAAGTCTTCTTCATTCTGGCTTTGGAATGAATCATCTGAATGCTGGTGAACTCGTGACAATTCTGGTGAATGTGTAAGGACTTTTAAGAGATTGATGACGGGCTGTGGCAATTGATTTATTTTTCTGTTAGGTAAATTTCTGATGCTAGATATCACTGGATCAGAAGATATCAAGAGAGCATGGAGAAGGTCTTCGATGTTTCGTTGCCTGTTATTTTTGCGAGTATTGTGCTCGCGAAAGTAGCGACATTCTTTATGTCTTGTTTCTAATGCTTCCTCGCTTAATTGTCCTATAGGAAGCAAAAGTGTGTCCATGACGTCAGCACCGTGAATTAGAATTTTGTGGACACTCGCTGGCATTTTGAACCACCCATACTGTTCCACAAATAGTTGAATGACAGGAACTTCCATCAAAACCCCATTTGTAAATAATTTCGAAAGAGGAAGTTCATGCTTACTAAAACTCTGCTGAGAACTTCGTGTTAAATAACTATGTCTTTGTGATAGCGCTGCTCTTTAACTTTCAGTACTTTTTTGTAGGCCGGATATATATCACAATTTCTCTCTTTGCACCTTTTCTTATCAGAATATATTGTGCTTTACTCAATTTGGTGTCCATAATTAGAGCCAGGGCTTCTTCTGGAGTGTAAGGGTCAAAATTTTTCTTTTGCATATTTATTTTTTTCATTGTCCTCAACGAACGAGGGCTTGAAATTGTAGCCTTTTTTATGACATGAGCAACATTTCGTTTGCCTTGTTTTCTGAAGACTGTGTCGCAAAAGCTAGTTCTTCAGGACTGTGGCCCTCAACTAATTTTCTTGTGCGCCTTCTCTTTGTTCTGGTGCTCAACGTATCAAATTCTCTTTGATGATGTGTCGTGGATATTCGTGGTCGTATATCAGGTCGAAGAAAGATCATTTCTTCTTCTAACCAGTCTTTATTTTCTTAAAAAATGTTTCCTTCCGCTTTCCACTTGCTTTCCAGCGATTTACAATTGAGATATTAAACAATCTAATTTTATTGATAATACCGTCTTCTGTAACATTCTGCACTCTCGACATTATCAAATCAACTACCTTCTTTCTCACATGAGTTTTATTTGCCTGAGACAGAAGACCTTCGTGAAAGATATCCAAACAGTTCCAGACGCGTCACTCCCAGTCGCGCACCTACCGACAAATAAAACTAAATAACACAATTTCCGCAAATCTCCGCACATTAAAATTAGTCTCGTTTTAAAGGTAGATAAATACTCTACATCATATAAAAAATTGGTCATGTTACAACGAGGTCCTTTTTTGTTCTACTCCAATGAATTTCGACTATGAGTTATACACCTTCATTTCCCCGTTTTTAACAAAATACATTTTGTACTTCTAAAACAATAAACACGTATTAAAATTAATATATAACGTATCTGAAGAACCAGATTCCATGATGGGATAAAAGTTTCTCACAGGAATATAACACGAACGTACTAGAACACCTCGAACACAGCCTACCGAGCGACCTCCAAACAAGACTGAGCGCGCTCTGTGTCTTTCGCTTCGTTTCATGAATCCTCATCGCTCTACGCTTCATAGAATATGGTCTATTCATACTTTTTCGAACAATTCAAGATTCTGTTCACACTCCTGAATCGATACATTGAGGCTTCAACAACTTTGGTTTCAAGGCAAATGTCCCCGTAAATGAGCAAAATATACCACTGTGCGGCGGCTTCTCTGATCGGTAGTTTTTCTTTTTTTTCCGATGAGCACCAGGCGAATGCCGGAGCAGTACCCTAACAAATGGGCCACGGACCGTGCGCGATCTTTCCTTTTTCTTCTTGTCCTATTCTCACCCCTTACACACACACACACACACACACACGCGCGCGCGCACTTAAAATATCATGCACTACACTACCACACATGCCGGGAGATCGGTCGAGGACTTAAAACTTCTCCCGGCTGGGGTAGTGCCCCGCTGGTGGGAGATACCTGGTTGGGGACAACCCCGCTAATCCACAGTATGTCGGCGCCGGATCTCGCCATTCAATGTGGGAAACCCACCGCCACCTCCCGATGAAAAGGATGCACTACACGTGCGGGACTAATGACCTCAGTAGTTGACGCTCCGTAATCACTAATCAATCAAACTATCAATCAATCTTCTGGACAACCCCGATAGTTAGTTGTTCTATTTCTCTCTCTGGACATGTGGACCTCTAAATTGGAAAGATAACGGTTATATCTCGTGTAATATTCCTGTGGGGTTAACTGAACTTTTGCCCACCTAAAGCAAAAGCTTTGGCTCGGTTATTCATTTTTTTGCTTCAAATGAGAAAGATTAAGACATTATATGAAGTGATATTCCTAAGGGATTAACTGGACACTGCCCAACTAACCCCAAAAGCTTTCACTCAGTTAACCCCTTGGCTTTTACTATTAAAATTGGTTTTATAACTTAAGATTAAGCACCATATGGCCTGTAAATTGCGTTTTTAATAAATACCAAAACGTTCCTGATTTCACATAATGTGTTAAAATATTAATTTTATTGATGTGCAAGTTTAAATTATCGAAAAATTTAAAAGACGAAAAACTCCCTATTCTGCAACAACTTCGAGCGTTATACAACTGCAAATGTGCAGGGAGAACACTAACTCTAGTACACTTTAAACAAAATTTCCCAACATGATGATTTGAGCTGGGCAGGCCCAGTCATGACCAGTTAACCTACTCTACCTATTCGCAAGTGAGTTTCAGTTGATCTATTGTTTTTTTTCTGATGCTTGAGATGGTTGGTTGTTAGTGATACCGGGCACGTCAACTACTAAGTTCATTAGTCCTGTAGATGTAGTGCAGGTTTTCTCATGGGGAGGTGGGGGTGATCTTCCCACCGTCGGCTAGCGGGGTTTTCCCTCAACCAGGTATCTCCCACCAGCGGGGCGCCGCCGCGGCCAGGACAAACTCTATGCTCCCGACCTATCTCCCGACATGTGTGGTAGTAAAGTGCATGTTTGTGTAACTGTGGAGACAGGGTAGGACAGGACAAGACAAGAAAGAGGAAGGAAAGATCGCGCGCTGTCCGTGGCCCGTTTGTTAGGGTATTGCTTCGGCAGTCGCCTGGAGTTGATTGGAGAAACCACGGAAAAATGCCGATCAGAGCAGCCGGCCTCTAGAATTCTCCTACAGACAGCGACTGAATTCGACCTAGCTGAGAAGCTAGTGTCGAAAATCCTGCCGCCGTCGGGACTCGAACGTAGTACCTTACGGTCAGAGACACTGCAGTGACATCCGTTGATGCACTGAGCCACCTCTCCCAGTCTGATGCGTGGGAACGTTGGTTGAGAACATTTACTGTTGATAACGCTTGCACTTTCATTTCTCACTTTTGCAAGTGTAACCCGATAGGATGAGTGGTAGATCCTGTTTGGCAAGTTATTGTTGTTTAGGTTGCCGTTCGTATACACGAATCACTTTTCCTGTTAGAACGGGTTCCCCCCGTAATGGTGACCCAGACCTTGCCATAATTTTCTTCTTTCACTTGTTTCTCGCACGCATAATACGCCGCTTTACGTAAAATATTAGAAATAATATTTTATTAAAGAACATATTATTCATATTTTTAAACTCATTTGGTTATCAGTTTGACGAAAAAGGTTTATTGTTATTTACAATGCTTGCTCTCTTTCTTTGTACTCGTAACCATCGCTATTTAGGTTAATTTATTGTTATATTGTTGAAAATAATTTTTGAGATCATCTCTTTGTCACAGCATCAGAATCTCCCAATTTACAGCATATATCTAAGAGGAAAACTCGTTATTCTCTGTAGGTCACAGTACTATATTTAACTTAACATTTACCCTCGTCCAAATTAAATTCCTTTTCTATTTCAATTTCAGTGGGAACTCAACATGTTTTTAAACTCAATTTTGCTCATTAATATCAAGTATTTATAAACTTATGTCAAAAGAAACAATGCATCCCTTTATTTTTTACTAGCTTACCTTGGCGCCTAACGCGAGTTTTTCGTGTAAAAAAGTTTCTTTTGGTTTCCATAATAAGGTTCATCCATCAATTCGCAAAATCAAGTTCGTTCATAATAGAGTCAATAATAAAAACTTAATTCTAGTTCAGTGCTCATTAACATCCTTCTTAATTCCATCGGTTCTCTGATTTTGTGTATGTTTGCTGTTCTATCTCTTTCGGGTGTTTTTAGCAGTTTCTCTCTCGACAACCTTTGAGTCAGTAATTTCTCAAATTGACCATATCTCACCTCGTCCGAGTCAGAGCTCATTCACTCTTCATCGTCCCATTTTATTAATGTATTTCTCCGTTGGGGTTTCTCTTCCTTCTCCACTTTATCATTGTCTGTTTTGAGCAACGTAGCTTGCTACCGATTCTGCCTACTTCCGACGCTGTCTCCGGCAATAAACGATAGTTGTCAGGTAAGCGGTCTCTTGCACTTTTGCACAGGGATAGTTGCGGCATAACTCTCAAAAGTCTTGTAATAATAACAATATTAATAATAATAATAATAATAATAATGATAATAATAATAATAATAATAATAATTATTATTATTATTATTATTATTATTATTATTATTATTATTATTATTATTTGGAGTCGAAGCTCACGCCGAGACGCCAGGGTTTCCTACAGCAACGTAATAATCATTTCAGTGTGAAAAGAAACATTGGTATGACTTGACGAGACTTTATCCCCAATTTACTGCGGAAGTTGGCGAGTAACATTACAATTACACTGTTGCGAGTTTGCGTGCACATAGTGTACGTGCCACAACTAACAAGCGCACTGCGTGCCTTTCTTCTTTTTGGTTCAGTTTGTTATAAAGAAGTCTTCAACTTTTTACTGGTGCACATGTAAAGTTTACGTAAATTTGTTTTTAAAACGCCGACACATTAGGTTTACAACTTTTCATTTACATTCTAGAATTATTTAATTACTGCAAAGATAATTAACAGTTGTTGTGGGTTCGCAGGGTAATGTCTCTTCACAGATCTGGAAATTTTTTTTAGATTTTTCAGATTTATTTTTCCACATTTCGCTCCCGAGTTATAGAAAACCTATTTGCGTCGGAAAACGAACTACAGATTTGACTATTTAGTATTGTTAACAAAACTAATAATTTATTACACATATCAATTCGTGAAGAAGCTGTCTTAAATCAAATAACACATGGTGATCCCAAATTGCCTCGAAGCATCTATTATTATATGGGAGACTTGAGCGGTAATTGATGGAGCATGCGCATCCGAAGAGCGCGCAGTCGATTCCCGGCCATGTGAACTTTGTAGACAGCGAGCTCTCGTCAGGTATTCGATTACTCTGCCTCTCGTGCCACCATTTCTCAATGATCATTCGCCTCATCATCATTATTGCTATCACTTACCTTTTAGGTCATTTCTAATTGGCCTAAATGACTTCAGGAGTTGAAGGCCACTTAAAGCCCGATAATTAAATAACTCAGTACATTATATCTGTCTTCGCTGCCCTTTTAGCAACCAGTAGAATAAAAAATATCACTTTTTCTGAATTATGTGAAATTATACGTACTAAAAAGTGGAAGCAAATACATGTACACATGCAAATATAAAACATGCTAACTTCTACACATAGGGTAGTTTATAAAAAGGTAGGTTTTAAAGTTTATTAGCATTATTTTTCCAGCATCTAATTGACGAAATATTCAGTGGCATTTCTCATAAAGCATTTCTTAGTTCTCTTAAAATCTTAAGTGTCAGAAGCACATTGTGCATTTTTGCGTAAAAGATATCGAATAAGTAACAACTGGAAATCACCCCTTAAATATCGATACAAGAACGGATACTTACAGGACCAAACTATGTGCCAAACTATTTCTTCTCTGATGTCCAAGAGAAGAAAACGTTTATCTATTACGATTGAGAAATAACTCTTTTTTAAATTTAGATGTATTTTGACATTTTCATGTGTGACGTTATACCTTCTAACAGGTTGTTTCAGAAACAATTAATTAAAGCTGAAGGTAAAATAGGTGGTAACGAATTTATTCCATTTATCTGCTTTCCATTTCATTTCTATTGCAATAGCTTTCTTAATTGAAAGAAAAGATATCCTGCTACTAATGTTGGAAAATCTGACTCAAAAACCAAGAAAAATGTGTTCCTTATGTTACTTCAGTAACATAAATAACAAGAATATTTTTATTAAAAACATGCAGTAAACTTAGAAAAGAAATTCGTGATATATACTATATCACAAAGACCCCTCTCAAGCATTCGTAACCCATCTGAACGTTTATTTCGGTAATTATTTTCTTTCTTCAGCAAATTACCTGACTCAATAATTTGGATATGTACACCTGCGACCCGCTATCAGATTGTATATAATGTCCTTTCTCATGGCAATATAATTCATATCATCGCATTGAAAACGAATAATCTGTAATACCTGCAGCAAGTCCTTGAATAATAGTGACTGATTAAAGAATGTTCTCTTACCATAAGTAAGTGGGCTCTGTCAGTACACCTAGTCAACATTTTAGACATTAACAATGGAAAAAACAAGAAGAAACCAATACGATATAAATGGCAAGCAGTCTCGTTCTCAATAACCGGACGTCACGATGTCTCGAAACCTTGGTGTGGAGCAATCGTTGTCTGCGTTCAACAAAGACCCGAAACAAGAGAATTCCCTCCATATTCGTGTGTGTTATGGGTTATGTTACTTATGGGTCCTTAATTTAATTCCAGGAGCGATTCAACTCCCACAGCGGACACCTTGGCACTTACTTCCTCACCCCGCCCCCGTCGAGTCGAACTAAGGAATGCCGTCAGGCTTGCATCCAGAAGCGCCCATCCAGAGATGTAGGCATCCGCGGCCGGCGTGTATGGCATCTTGGCAGTCGTAGCCAAGACGCATTGTATCATAATGGGTGACGTTTCGCCCAATATTTTGTAGCAGGAGAACAGCTCCAACGAAAGCCGCACAATGTTGGCTGAAACATCAGACACCACGTTGCATACACGACTTGTCTTGAGCAGGCAAGGTTTCAGTCCATTCCCACCATATTCGTCGGCTTAAGTGGCTCAGGGCAGCTATTGACATCAGTGCAGGGCCTCTGTCCGGAAGGACCTAGGGGTTGGAGACCCGACAGTGGCAGAATTTTCGAAATCATCTAGACAGGGAGGTCGAATTCACTCGCTCTCTTGTGGAGAATTCTGGCGGCTGGCTGCTCTGAACGCTACTTTTCCGTAGTTTCTTCGATCAACATCAGGACCAGTGCTCTAACAGGCCACGGATTCGATCGCGTGATCATGTGTCCGGTATCTCTAATAAATCAATCCAGAGCGTCTCCCCAATGGAACCTTCATTGATTGATTGTTAGTGATTCCGGGCGCGTCAACTACGGATGTCATTATTCCCGTACGTGTAGTGCATGCTATTTCATCGGGATGTGACTGTGATCTTCCCCAACGGGATGGCGAGATCCGACGCCGACCTACCGTCGACTAGCGTGGTTTTCCCCGAACAGGTGTCTCCGTAGGGTACCGCACAGCTGGGACAAGTTCCAAGTTCCCGACCTGTCTCCCGGCAGTGTGGTAATGTAGTGTGTATAAGGGGTGAGGATAGGAAGAGGAAGGAAAGATCGCGCGCGGTCCGTGGCCCGATTGTTATGGTATTGCTCCGGCATTCGCCTGGTGTTGATCGTAGAAACCACGGAAAACTACCGATCAGAGCAGCCGGCCGCTCTAATTCTGCTCCAGACACCGACTGAATTCGACCTAGCAGGAATAGATAGTATCGGATAGTCCCGGGACTCGAACCTAGGACCTCCCGGTCACAGGCACTGCAGAGAAATCAGTTGATGCACTGAGCCACCGCTTTCGGTTCGAGCCTGGATAGGGCGGCCCCGCCGGCAAGGAGCCACCTACTTCCCAGGTTGGTACCGGATTCCGTGGATACGCGAGCGCACTTTCCACCCCCACGCCCGCGTTGCCGGTTCCGGCGCCCGCGGCCTCCGGTTCAGCCCTTCCCCGCGCGGGCGGGGATTCGATCGCGTGACGTAGGCGGCGGTCGATGGCGTGCGCCGCGGTGGCGTAGGAGGCGTCGGCGTCGGTGGCGCAGTTGGTGGCTCGCGAGTGGCTCACGTCGGGTCCGATTTCCTTCGCTCAGCTCCGCTCCGCTCGAGGGTCGGGGATCGCCCCTCTGGGCGGATGACAGCGGACGCGACCCCGCCTCGCCCGCGCTCGCTGTATGTATCGCACGGTAGTAGTCCGCCCGCACGCCACGCCCTCATTCAGGACGAAGCGCCGTCGCATTCCTTTGTCGCGTTGGCGGCGTACTACTTCCGTCCACGTTCGTTTCACTCGTAGCTCAGAAACTTGCTCACAACTTTGCGGTGGAAGTACATTCTTGAATCAAGTCTTTGTACTCGATAGAATCTTATCTTTTATCTGTTGTTATGTACTTCTCTAGATCGTAAACTCCAGTTCTTGAGGGAGTTTTCGACTCAGACTTTGTAGTTAAGAATCTTGACTATTTTGTTGATGTGCGTTATCTTAAGATGTATGATCGTGTCCTGTCCGCTGAGGTTTGTGAATGAAGTAGTAATTCGTTTTGGCACAGAGCACTCTGTACGCTACACATTTGCTTTGCTCAGGCACGCAACACGCAATACTGATTATTACGCTTATTGAATGACTTGCTGTATTTATATCGTATTTTGGTTTCCAAATAATTCTAGATAGTATAATGGAGAAAAAAGTCTGTATTTGCGTAAAGACACTTTGATAAATACGTGTAAAACAGAACGTATATTTGAAAATGTTTCTTTGCGCTTCCGGGAAGCATTGACCTTGGAACTTTTTTGGGATCGAGTGGCATTTAGAATTCCTCTTATTTACATTGCAAGTATACCTCACATCGTTGGAAACTTCAAGATATGTGATTGATCGTGTAACGTTCAAATGATACTATTCTTCTGGATTTTTTACAATAATTACTTTCCCATTGAATTGAATTGTAATTTCAGTTGAGTCCAAGAAATTTTTCACGAAAATGACAATTATTTTAATTTTAAAATCCATCGAAAATGAATCAGAAACAAAATATATAATAAAGTAATTTCACCTGAATAAGTTTATTAATTTTTAATTTTTAAAATTTGGCCGACATTTATATTAATGTCTTTGAGTATAATTTTATACGCCTTATTAACTTATATATGGTTGACAGATACTTATCAAACGGTTATTAATTTCTTTGTGTGAAAATTTTAATTCATAATAGTTATTAGTCTTTTTTTTTTGATCTTTATCGAAATTTTATATCAGTTATATAGTACGTAATTGTTGAACATTTTCATTTAGAGAAACGTAAATTAGCAATTATTTGACATTGGAAAAACTCTAAAGAAAGAAAACTTAAAGTCACTCATGTTCTTTAAGGCACTTCGGTCTCTTCAAAAGTCCAAAGAAGGAAAGACGTACGCAAGGTAAAGAATCGATACTGTCAATTCACAACTCGGGTCGTGTTCATTAATCACGAAATTCAGACACTGCCCCACAAGTAAACCAGTTTTTATTTTCAGACCAAGTACATCTCTTGAGGGCAAAGGCCTCCCACCTCTCGGTAGGAACGGTTCACACGACACGGAATACATAAATCAAAATAAAATAGAATATAGATGGAGACACAGCTTTTACTTTTGCCCAAAGCGTATACACCGAACTTGAATTAACAAAGAAGAAACCGCAGAGTAACAAAGGGCACCGGGGGTCCAAGTGTACGACGTTACATTATGAAGCAGGGTTTCGCCGGAATCGCTGGGCGTCGCCCGCTCAATGAGCTGGAAGGGCCTGCCTGTGTAGGACGCACGCAGTTAATACGTAACGGCCCGGCCCGGGGTGGGCGGGCAAACGACCGCTCATCGATTGCCCTGGTGCGTCAGCCAGGCCCCGTGACAGCTGCGCCTGGCTCGGAAAAAATCAAGCGCGCGCTTAGACGGGCTTACGTGTTATAATGCTTCATAATGTAACGTCATACACTATGACTCCTTCTGCTTTTTCGTTATATTGCGGTTTCTTCTTTGTTAATTCAGGCACGGCGTACGCGCTCCGGGTAAAGGTAAAAGCTGGCATACTTGGGTAGGATCAGGGGGGACAGTGGTGGATCCAGAGGAGGCATGGAAACCATGACCCCCCTCAGACAACATTTGTTTTGAAATTTCACTCAATTTATTAGAAATAATTACCATACGTAGACCTCAGCAGTTCTCCCATTATGAAAGTATTCGAATTAATTATTACTGTGTATAATTTTTATTTTTAAATTAATTATTTTATACTTTTTATTTCAAGACTAACAATTAAACAAATACTCTCAAAAATATTTATTGGAAGGGAATTGAACTGGAATAAATCCCTTCCAAAATCTTTCTGGATTCGCCCCTGGTGAGGAATAGCAGGCGAATTCTATATTTAAATGGGGCAGAAATTGAATTAGGATTGATAGTAAGGGTAACGACAAGTAACGAACTAAATTTAGCTGTGCTTTACTCTCAGCTGTATGCGTGACATTTTCAAAATATCTATCGGCTGAAGTGCGCCGGTGCTCTTAATGCATGGCATCCTGAGCGATGTCGGAGCGCTGCGTCAATTAAACTGCCCATGGTCATGGAGAACTTTGAAGGTGCGCATCAGTTTTTTATACTTCCGTTGGCCCAGATTTCCCCTTAACCACCCCTCCTTTTGCCTCAATTCTAGGAGAAACTGTACGCTAGTTCATACAATGACGATCGATAATTTATTTCCATCATTCATACTAACATATATTATCTCCGCATTAAATTCGATCGTTATTAATATTTTGTAATAAAACGTATAGTTATCTTTTTGTGGCATTTTTTCTTGAAAACCGAATAATGTCATGATTTTTTTTCTTCACAAGTGAAAGAGTGAAGAGAAAAACAGTTGGTACATCGTAATATTCAGGGTTTGTCAGGTACAATTCGTCCATTTTATGCAGTTGCTTCCTCCTTCGACGCTTCAGCCAGATGTGAGCCTTATTCTAACATTCTCGTTCTTGCAGTATTGCCGTGTTCTTTACTGACACAGAAAAAAGCACTTATGGAAATGGGGCACGTTTTTCCTAAGGATGGACGAAAATTGGATGAGTTGACGAATGGGACGTCACATAGCCCGTAGTTCAAGGTATTGCGTAATCTTCCGCCCGAAATTGAGCGGGGCAAATCTCGAAAATTGTTAATTGCATCGTGTCTTCTATAAATGTGTTTTAAACATCTCTTGGGATCTAGCTACATATTCTTATCAGAAGTCGAAAATCCTCCAACTTTAGACTTCGAATCTATGATCTCTCGTTCTGCCATGTTTCAGATCCAGACCCACAACACATACATTGATATACTTTATGTAATTTTAATTATTTTGAAAAAAATGTTTCATCTTATTTCTCAGTGACTGCTCTGTACGTTTCGTGAGACACAAAAATATAAAGGAGGAATTACAAGTTCTAGGTGTGCGGACATTATCATTTTGGAAATGGATCCAAGAATTGAATTTTGAGTTGAAGGTTCCAACACTGTTTCAAGATTTTGAATTTCACAGCGTCATTTAAAATTATGAAAGTTTGACATTTTAATGCATAACAAAGTATGAATTTTTAATTTTTCTCTAAAAGCAAAGCGCTTCACTGCTGCGCTTTGCTGCTGTGTGAATTTCACTTCTGTTATCGTTCGAATTCCTGATTTGGGAATAACTTTGATTCAATAGTAGAAGGATGTGTGTTTATTAGATAAAATCCCAGGTTCCTGCAATCACCTACAATCTTGCATTGTTTGCCTCAAACATTTATGAAGTTTGACAAATTGTTCACATACGTAACTGTAAACCGCATACTCAAAGTTTTATTATTCTGTACTGATATATTTAATGTCAAATGATTAAGGATTTAATCCACACATTCCTTTCGTAATTGGATTACAATTTTTCGGAACTTATTATTTTATAAATATTATGATACTTTAACACACCTTTTTTGACTGTCTTTAATTTTAATTAATTTGCCAAAGTTAAAATAATTGTCATTGTCATAATTATATATGTGCACTTTTAAAGTATGACTTTTTAGAATGAATTGGTTGTATTACGTGTTAACCGTAATACCACTTTAATTTATTTTCTCAGTATCACCAAGATTCTAGTCTACATGAATATGCCTCTTTTCGAGAGATCTGTTTTGATTCTCTAATTATTATTTTTTTCCACGTGGTGCATCGAAGTTGGAATGTACCGCTACACTTTCAAACGATTCGTGTCCGAGTGTCTGTTTATGTTTATAATATGCGGGTACGTGATATTACAAACAAGAACGCATTTACTTTACCTCGTTCAAGCCAATAAATCCCTTGTACAAGGGAATAATATCTATAATGAGCCGCTACCCCTTTTACGCCCGTCGCCATCTACTTGTCACCTGCCCAGTTGTCACCTGCTATCAGCGTGTCACCCGCCTCGCCGATGCGACAGTTTGCCCGCTGCGGCCCGCATGCCCGCAGTCATCTACTTAAGATACCCTGAGCCAGCCCCTCATCAAGTGCCACCCCGCATGCGGACGCGGCCATTTTAATTAGAGGAAAACGGAAGCGCTCTTTGCGTTTGCTCTTTATCGAGGAGAGGACGGTGAGGATTCTGTTACTTTTGAGCTGGCCAGAACCTACTCGGGCAAGTCGCTTTGAAGCAGTCTCGTTGTGAAGTTTTTGCTGTTGGAGTTGCATCCAAGAGGTAGTTGCAGCAATACTTTTTTGTGTTTTCATTGAGAAAGCTCAGATAAAGCATTTCATATACATTAAGATGCGATTATTGAAAACTATTTGCGTAACTGGGAAAATGGGCTGGTTAATTAGTGATGTAGAAATGTTTCCACTAATGAGATACTTGGGAAATTTATACTGCAAATTCCATTGTAACGTCGGTATAAATTAAGAGACTTTTTTTTTCGTGTAAACGTCTTAGTCTCTTTTGTGTTTTGATTTGATTTGTTTGGTATTTTCGTGGCATAAGTTACATTGTGAGTTGTGCAGTAAATTGATAGAGCTCTAAGAGTGTGCGAACTGAGATTACGTGAAAAATTCAAAACAAGAATTGAACTTACGTTTCGTTAAATTACTTTGTGCTTTGTTTTCATTTCATCCTGTTCTACAATGTGGTAAATGGATCTACTAAATTGAGTCTTTCTTTTAATTTCTTTACAAATATTTCTCTGAACCTCAAATTTTTAATTATAATTTCGATAGGTTTACCATTCAAAATGTCGCCGAACAGAATTTTTAAACATTTTTACTCTACTAAAGTAATTTTAAATTAATCGGTAAATGTATTTATATCTAAAACGTTACATTTATAAGAAAACATAGTATAATGGATAATATGCATATGCAACGTTTTCATATAGTGTTGTTTACGATCAATTTGCCTCTACATTACAAAGTATTCCTGTTATTGATTACAAAAAAAATATAATATGTTACAATATTGTATTCTGACAATTCAAACATTGCACAAGCTCTCCTGCCACTGTATTTGTATTTAAACACATCAACATTTCAGTCTGGACATTGTTCACACATTTTCATGCAATTGTGCTTGAAGTGCTTCACTGCACAAAATGCGTAGCATAGTGTACTCAGCACTGCATATTCGTAGGATATTCATGCAAAATAAACACGCATGTATTCGCAATATTCCTTGTACCGGCCATATTGTATGTTTTCACAGCAGTTGAACGAATGATATAGATCTTAATATCATTTCGATGTTGTGTCATGAGATCCTACGAATAATTTCTCCAACTCATTTTTTTCAAATTTAATATATAGATTTTAATATTTTGGGTGCTACAAAAAAAATTTGATACACCTCGTGATTATAGATGATTTTTTTTTTGAGATTGTGTTTAGAATATGTATGGTATTAAAATTATACTTACAGACAATTAATTAATTCCTATAATTTAAACTGAAGTATAAAAAATGCCGAGTGTACATCAAGATCGATTAGACACTAATAATATAAATATTCATACAACTTTACTTATAAAAAGTTATCTTTACAATGTTCACAAAAGTTTATTTTTGGTCATTAACTATTTTAAGGAGTTCTATAGATCTTTAAGTAGTTCTTAAGATGTAGTTCTATAATTCGTGTAATTACATTACTTAATTATTTTCTTGCAATTTACTCTTGATAATGAAAATAAATAGTGGGAAATGCCCGAAGAATATAAAGGGATTATGTTTGGAAAGTGAAGTATAAAATTTCTATATTTCAGTCAAAAGTTCAAGTTATGACAATATTGTTCGAAAGAGAGAATAAATTTGAGGATTTAAATTGTTTAGTTTCTTAAAATCCATATTAGACACACTGCTTATAGACGTAGGGGTTTTCACTCTGAATTGTAAATATGAAAAATAGACCGTCACTTCGCACTTCACTGTCACCAGCACAGAAAATTGCGCACGCGCGAATTCTTGGTGTCTATATTGTAATTCGGTTGTATCTGTCTTTTCACAGTAATATAGAACATAAAACTCTTTTCTCTTAAAATATTAGGTAATAATCAATATTTGTAGATTATTTGAAACTTAAAACTCAATCTCGATAAATCACGTGTAACAAATACAGTAAAGAAACGCGGAGATCGTCAAAGAACGGTGAAGATGGCGTCTCAACAACAGACCGTGCGGATGGGACAGCCAATGGTAAACGGCCGTGCCGGTGATGTCACCATGAATATGCCCAATATGGCGAGTGGCGTCAAAATGATGGCTGCACCGGAAGGGGTAAGCTCGGGACACTACCCTTAAAGTAGAAAATGTAGTAGTAATATGCGCTGTCTTCATGTTGAAGTGAAGATTTGGATGGATTAAATGTACTAAAAGCATTGTTTTATCCAGCAATGAAAATGTTTCTTTTTAATTCTTTGATCTAGGAGGAGCCAGTAAAACACAATTATTTTCTATACTTTTTCTTGGTAGATTTACATATTCTTGTCTTTTCCATTAAGGATTACTGAAAAAGTAAACATTATTTCATTCAAATCACTATGTCACATATCGCAACTGAACGGCTTTGAAGTACCAAATGAACGCCTATGAACATGTATTCTAGATTGAACAACATACTAATTATAACAGTATTACTTTTAACAGAAATATATGACTCGAGGGTATCAAAAATAGTTAATATAGTTCATTGACTTTTTACTTAATTTTTTTAAAGCAAAATAAATCCGGTTATTATTAGCAGGGTAATACACGAATTGGTATTTGATATGTTTATTTGAAAATTTTTAGTAAATAAGTTCGTGTAATTATTAATACACTCGTAAGTATAGTCCCACTTATCAGAAAAAAGGGTGAAACTTTGTAGGTATTTCTTTCTTGGCTTCAATGAACGCGTTTTGGCCAGATCTGTAAACTTCGTTCAATATAATATTTTATCTCATAAAGACTTCATACATGTACTTTTGTGCCCTGGAAATAAATAATATTTAAAGAAGGAGAGAAATAAATGGTCTTACGCAAAGTAGTATATTTACTTACAATAGTATTATTCACTTTTTATCATCGCACTTGAAGACACGTTTGTTGTTAGAGCAAAGTAGTCAGTCACTAACTCACGATAACCACATTACTTGAGTGAAAACTGAAAACAAGGAAAAATCCTAGAAACAGGAATATCAAAGTGTGATGTCCAAATGTGAATGGTACTTGTAAATGTACTATACTTTGTGGAAAATAGCCTCTTTTTCTCCTCCAGTATGGATTTCAGAAACATTGGTAACCCACTACTTGTATTTTATTCATTATTATGTCACGTACTATGCCAGGTTAATTTTATTTTTAGTACCTCATATTTAGACGAAAGATGTAGGTTTATGTAGTATTTCAGAATAAATTACTTTTGTGATTAAACGGTGAGACATTTAATAACATCCTCAGTATACATTATATCATTTCTAACGACTTCATATTGTAATAAATTTTCATGGCATCCAATCATCTTACTACAGTATTATCCTACCCCACTAAAATTTGCCAACATTCTCCACATCAGGGCTGTTACTCTTTATTCCCTAAACCGAAATTTTCCAGTCATCGGGACGGTGCCATTCCGCCGTCGGGTCGGGGGTGCGATGCGTGACCGCATTCTTTCGGAAGCACGCTCTCTCGTCGGAGAGAAAGAGCGACGCGAAGAGAAGAGAGGGGGAGAGGGGGAAACCACAAATCACAACGCCGGGAACGCCATCGGCGGAGAGCGACCATAACTCTGCACGCTATTTCGGCCGGCGGCGGCGCTGGCGTCGCGGCGGTGGCGTCGTGCGCGGGTCAGAGTCGCCGCGGATCGGGGCGGGCCCGCGAGGGCCAGGGGAAGTGGGGGGCCGGAAGAGGGGTCGCGGTCGTCAGGGCGGCATGCACGACGCGGGACATGTGATGGGTAGGCGCACGAGGGAGAAAAAAAAAAGAAGAAACGTCGCGAAGCCTGTCAGTGCTGCGCGGAGGTAGGCACGGCGACCCCGAGGGCCACGGCTGCGGGGGGAGAGGGGGGGCAAAAGTTGGTGACGCTGCGCCACGCGCTGGCACGAGGGGGAGGGGAGAGGCGTGGCTGGAGGTATTAACGCACCCCCTGCTGGTGCGCAAAATTTTGAGAGGTCCTCCTGCTCTGGTGAGGCTTTGCAGAAGCTTCCGTTGAAGGGTGCGAACTTCATTGGTAGTAGATCTATTGTAAAGGCACAAGCAAATGAAGACCTGGGTGACAATATTTCTATATACAGAACAATGTCTTCAGAGTTCACAATATGTGGAGACCAAATTGTCGGATGGTGAAGGTATTACATAAGAGACGAAAAGTACTTGTAATTTTTTTGGATTTTTAAAAAATTACATGGAACTTCTAAAAAATGTAACTCCAATATCGTAGAAATGAAATTGTGGAACATTATCGAATAAAAGGGATCTGATAAGTTTTTATTAAAGAAACAAATGAGGGGTGATTGATGGAATTTTTTTGGAAAGTAGATTTCCCCGTTCTGTAGTAAATTCGGAAATTATAAGGTCCAAACAGGTTGGTAAATACTACTGAAAAATAAATGAATAAATCCAATGGATTCTTTTCTGAAACTTTGAATTTTAGTTAAATTATTATTTTTACATTGCACTTTTTTGTTACTAAATTCACGAAACAATTCTTTTTAATGCAGGAATGTAGATAACTCCGACAGAAAATATTATTCTATCATACCTGACACGAACAATTCCCAAACAAGCATTGTAACGAAGTTTTTAAGTTCATGATTAATTGTTACATGGATATTCCGCTTACCAAACCAAAAATATCGCATTATATATCTGTAATAAATATTCCCAAGTGCCCATTAATGAATACCCATGACAAAAATTATTAATTGTTATTTTCAGCTCTAAATCGTGACAGTGAAATATACTACAGATTACATTGTTTTATTATGTGCATTAGGTGTATTTACTAAAAAAGGGTGAAATTCAATATTTCTTTGCATCAAAATTCCTTGCCAAAAAAAAATTGCCAGATTTACAAGCAAACCATATTTATAGAAAGCGGGAAAGAAGCAGAGAGTCTGTCTCAAGAGAGATGATATCTTAAGTTCGCACAAAAGTATTTTCCTTCCCCCGTGACCTTGGGATTTAAATCGATGCCTCACCATTGTTCTCGTTTTACCTTAGGAGAAAGAATAAACAAGCTCTTACAGAGACCTGCTCGTGGAGGTCCACTGACGTATACGTCGGAGTAATTCAGCGAAGGGGTAATTGAAAGTGATTTGTGGACGCATTAGCCGAGGGAAAATTGGGGGCTGTGGCAAGGCATGCGCTGCATTCCTCAGAGTAGTCTCGCGAATGGCCAACGCGTTCCACCCCAACGTCAATGGCTTTGGCGATAAACCATTAGACATTTCTGGTCTCGGCTGAAAAAATTCCTTTTAGCCTTCGAATGTCATTCCAGACATATATTCATCTTACCAACAAGATAGATAGAGTTAGATTTCGTAAATGTAAAATGCAACTCTGTGTCAAATCCGTATTTTGAAATAGATCAAGTTGAAGATTATGATAAATTTGTCTGCAGAATATCTTTTTCTAGATAAAGAGATAAAACTTGTGGTATTTTTAATTCACATTTTAATATGTAATATTGATTTTAAGGAGCAAATATTTATGCCCAAAAACAGATTCTTTCTGTGCGTTTCCTCTGTTTTGTGACTCACTTAACGCGCTTATTTTCGCATTATTGGAACTTTGCAATTTTCGAAAATTCAGGTTCTTGAGAGCCATTTTAAGTGTTCTTTCCTCTATTTGAAGAAAACTTTTTAAGAGAAAAATTGGAGGAAGTTTTGAGAAAATAATTGTGGAAAAATTGTATTTATTACGCGCAAAAGTACGCAAAAGCAATTTAATTATTGAAAAACTGTACATGATCTTATTTAAAGAACTAGGTATCTTAAAAACATATCCTTTAAGCAAAACATTTCCTCTTTAATTTTGCAGTCGAAGGAAGACACCGAAACAATGTTGAACTTTGCAATGTTCAAAAATTTGAGTTCTACGAAAATGAGACCCGGATCATTTTTAAGCGTCTTTTGCTCTATCCGAGTAAAAACATAATTGAAAAGTTTGTAGCCACTTCTGTGAAGATTTTGAAAATATAAAAGGACCTCCAAAGGACCTCCAAAACTTCAAATATCATTTTGAAATTCGCAGGCCTTGAGTTCAGCCTGCTCGATTTGCAACTATCATTTTTGGAGAAAATCGTCTGAATGGTTTAGGTGCTAACGATGATGACGGGCGGACGTTGTGCCTTGAACCAATTTTTCGTTATTTTGGGATCACAAAACGTGTATTCAGACTACACAACGTTTCGTTTTAGAGGAAGTAATTAGAGCAACAAGATTTATCCACTTTTTCGATTCCAGAGCCCCATAATACGTATTTTCTGACGGAAAGTCACCGCTTTCCGCAGCTGCATAATAATACTTTACACTGCCTACGAAATTATTTCATAGGCGAGAAAGTAAAAGGAAATAATCGATAAAATAGAACATCTGAACTCCAGAGCTCCAAGAACTTCGTTAATCAAAGGAATTGAAGAAATGCTACCGCTAGTTATGTAAATTACTAAAAAATACCGAAAATGGACACAATGAGTTTCACTTGTATACTGAAGATACTAGAGTTCTAGTTTGTTGATTTTCGTTTCTATCTTATTTTGCGGTTTCGTATATTCTAACATTAATTCAGTTTCATTCCTTTAATTGAAGATGAGCTGTAAATTTTACAATATAGGAGACGCTAATTTTGAATTACAGGCAAAGTTTTTCTATGCCTGCAAATTAATTCAATTCAATGTGAAATGGTATTTTTTATTTCTTCTTAAAAACAGGAATGGTGTAGGGACATCAGAGCACCCCTACATATAATCCTAAAAACTTAAATTGCATTTTCCTAGTTAGATAATACAATTATTTTTCACGTTGAATTTGATTTAGTTTTCTTTATGTTTTCCCTCACATCTATTGACCACATATTTTGTGGCATCGTTGTTATATTACTTAGTTTTAAGGATTACATTATTAAAATTCAGAAACCATTACAATCTATTAATTAGTTACTATTATATTTTAAGCATAAATTTTTTTTTTTTAATTTTTTATTTTTTATTTATTTTTAAATTCACCGTTCATGAAAAATAGTATAAAACAATTTTTCAATTAACATTAGGTAAATACTTTTATAGATATATTGCGAAATTGCTTTTACATTTACATGTATTTTGTATTTCTAAAGCTTGATAACGTTTCTCAGAATAATCTTTGCAAAGCACGCATTCTATTGAAACATTGCGTCACGCGATCAAAGAAAAAATTCTGGGAATAAAAACCTGTTTTGCGTGACTATTTTCTGAATATTCACAAAATCTAAAAGATGGCAGATCTGGGCAAAATGTGAAAGCACAATTATTTTGCGATTTTCTATTTTATCCCCTTCCAAAAAATCAACGTATGCTTGATTTTCAATGGCTTAAAGGCCTTGGCTTATCCCTATGAAATCATGTAACATGCTTAAATTTTCATAAATAGGTTACTACACAAAAAAACTACTTTAACTTATTTTTAAATAAAAAAGGTATTACAAAATACGAAATACGGGATTTACTTGTATGAATGTACTGAAGGTTGAAAGCAGTAAAACAACTTTTAAGCTACCAAAAACATGAAAAGAATATCGCGATGACAAAGCTCTCAAAGAACGGATATGTATGAATAGTACTTGTTTATCATGAAATGTCTGTGTTAAAGTATGAGAACAAGTGGTCACTGAATACATTTATAAGTTAAAATTTATTTGTATTGCTTCGTAAATTCTTGGTATAAATTTGTATTACCTAATTAAAGTAAGGTTTAAATTCTTGTGCAAAGAAGTCGCTTAGTTATTAGTACTTTTTGTAAGTTATTGTGTGTAATGACACATTTTCTTGCAGTAGGCCGGATTTCATTTCCAAAAATTGTTTTCTACCAATTTTTTAAAATAGTTTATTCTATTTTTATATGATGTTCAGAGCATTATTAGTTTATTGTGAATCAAAGAGGCAGCAAATTCATGTAACTTCGTGAAGAGAATGTAGTGCTAAAGAAATGTTTTCTGACGACAGAGAAGTAAGAGCAATTAACACTAACTTAGCAAATAAGGGGGACACCAATATCAAAATGGCACGTACACAGAAGCTGTGTCATAAAAACTTTTCATAACCTTCAGCAATTACTAGTTACAAAGTCTTAGCAAAGCCCATTGAAAAATTACACGAGGGTGATAGAGGCAAAGCTATGACGTGTTCTTGATTCAACAGAACATTCTTGAACATCCTCAAAAACTACAACTAAGGAGCTAATCTCCTAGGGTCGTTAGAATATTTTCCGGACCCCTCGGCTAGGTGGGTGGGTATGGATTCCGGCAAACATTAGGTCCCCTTCACACGACGTCACTCAGGAGCGCTTCTGAGCACCGCGTCTACTGGCAAATCATTGGTTACAATAGAGTTAGTCGCTCGAGCGGCGTAGTCACGCTGCTATGGCGAACTCCCGCCAACAGCAGCAAAGACGCGCGTCACCGCCAGCAGAACAGTTCCAAACGGCAGCGTTTACACTAGACGCGCCACCGAATCTGTTTTTGCCTGCCATTCTGCCGCATAAGCCCAAACTCACGAACCCTGCCTCTCTTGCTGTCAGTGATGGTCGGTGGTTGCTGTTTGTGAAAGACTGCCGCTTCTTTGTTGGCGACACCGAGTGGCTCCGAGAGAAGGCAGCCTTAGGCCTCATTCACAATGCAAACTTGGACGTAACGTAATGCCGTTACTTTACAAAACCGTAAAATTTACCGTAAAATTTAAACGTAAAAACAAGCATTCACAATTACTAACGTATGCCGGAACGTAGTTACCTGAATCAATCAGATTTCAACGTATGAAACTTGATCAATTCGTTCTATCGTGTGGAAAGTCTTTTCACCATGGTACTAGATTTTTCTTTTTTTATATTTGTCATGTTTATGAGAATAGCTGTTTATTAATGCTCGCATTTCCTTTATTTTATAAACAAGGATTCTGTAGTAACAAATTCACGAGTAATTCATCGAACATAATTATTTTATTCGCCATGCCGAGTTAGTCACAAGAAAAATGACCCAACGTCTTACTTTGAATTCACTACTCGCATCAAAACCGTTTGCAAACTAGTTCAGTATACATAACAGTAATGAAATGACATAACCACAAAAAAACTGAACACAATCTGAAATCCACCATGTTTGTTTCTTTCATGCTGCTCTCTGATTGATCTTCGGTAGAATTTCGACATAAACTTAACGTAAAAGCTTAGTGCTTGTGAACTTGTGAAGTTCACGGATTTACGTTTACGGTTACGTCAAGACATTGTGAATTGTCTCCTTTAATAACTCATTTCTAGGTTTTGCGGCTCCATTATGCTTATGTTTAAGTTTGCGTTGTGAATGGGGTGTTAGGGTGAGGTAGCGGGAGGGCAAGAGCGGGTGCGAGGGCGGGCGCCGACGGCCGGCTGCTGCGCAGGTGCGGGTGGTGAGCGCGCCGCCCGCCGCCTCCGCCGCCGGCCTCCAGGGCTACCCGGCTCTCCGCCGCGTCGAGGGCCCGGCCCCCGGGCCGCCGCCGCCTCCGCGCCCCGTCGGCGCACGCCTCCTGCAGCCCCCGCCGGCTGCCCAGTCCCAACCGCAGCCGCAAGCGCCCCCGCCGCTGCGCCGCCTCGACAGCCGACCGGCGCTGCACCCGCAGCAGCAGCAGTACCAGCAGTACCAACATCCCCAACAACAGCAGCAGCAGCAACAACAACACCAGGCGTACCAAAACAATCGGCCCTTCGCGCCTACCAGCAGCCAGCAGCGCCCGGTGCTGGTCCGCGCGCCCCCGCAGCTCCAGCAGCAGCTGTTCCCCCCCCTCAAGCCCAGGCAGCAGCATCAGCAGCAGTATCAGAAGCCGCAGCAGGGGAGCCTCCCAGGGCGGCCACCAGCCGCCGCCCGCCCCCGGGCCGGCGGCGAGGAGCGCGATGCCTTCCCCCCGGCGCTGAATGGGGGCATGGGCGCAGAGGGCTCGCGACCGCAGCAGCGCATCCGAGCCAACCCAGCCCAGCGTAGGGGGCCCCGGCCCCGCAGGCCCCCCGCCCGACGCCAGCGACGACGACCGCGCCGGCCCGCGCCGCGCCCCACCCCCCGCGCGCCGCACGAGCCCGCCCAGCAGATCATCCAACAGCAGCAGCTGATTCGTGCCCGTCAGCAGAGCTCTTTCGACCAGCAACACCAGCAGGGCGCTTTCAGAATGGATCAGCAGCAGCCACAAGCGCCTGCGCCAGCTCTCAAGGCGGCTGACGTTACTCCGCAGCCTCCCAGCGCCGCCCCCAGTGCTGCTCCCAGCGTTGCTCCGAGCGCTGTTCCCAGCACGGCGCCTAGCCCCGTCCCCGGCGCCACCCTCAGCGCTGCTCCCAGCGCAGCCCCAAGCGCCGCCCCCAGCCCCCCCCGGCCCCCCAGTGCTGCTCCCCAGCCCGCCCCAGTGCCGCCCCCAGGCTGCCCCCAGTGCTGCCCCAGGCCGCCCCCAGTGCCGCCCCCAGTGCTGCCCCCAGTGCTGCTCCCAGTGCCGCCCCTAGTGCTGCCCCCAGCGCTGCTGCCAGCGCTGGCCCCCAGGCGCCCCCAGGCCGCCCCAGCGCCGCCCCCAGCGCCGCCCCCAGCGCGCCCCCAGCGCGCCCCCAGCCAGCTCCTCCAAGTATTCCGCCAAGTCCCGCTCCGAGCGCTGCTCCAAGTACCGCCCCTAGCACGACTCGCAGCGACTCTTCCGATGTAGTGATGGCAGAGCGTCCGGCGTCGCGCGCGGCGGGCTCTATGCTCTCGGATACGGACGTGCGCTCCCTCGCGCGCTCTCCGTCGCCCGCGCCGCCTCCTCAGGCCTCGCGTGCTTCTTCCTCCACGAGCGTTCAGCCCAGCGAGTCTTCGGAATCCTCCTCTGTGGTGGTGGGTCCATCGGCGCCCGGCAAGGAGGCAGCGAAGGCGGTATTGCAGAATGGGCACATCGGAGATGAGAGCGTAGGGGACGCGTTGGCTCCTACTAAAGGGTCAGTGGCACCCTCTCCATCCCCGGGCCCCGCGGCGCCTCCCACTCCTTCTCCTATACGAATAGAGTTGAATGGAGAACGCCCGTCCGATGAAGTGGGTGATGATGACGACGATGTGGTAGTGAGTAGAAGCAAGACCCCTTCTCCATCTCCGGCCCCGACATCATCTGCACCTTCTCCCAAAGACACTCGAAAGACTCTCCTCCAAAGGAAGCAACGAAAGCCCCGTCCCCAGCAGACTCGAAGGAAACTCCAAAAAGTACTCCAAAAGATACACCAAAGGACTCTCCAAAAGACTCTCCGGCTAAAGAATCCCTTAAGAATGCGGCGCAAGATAAAGATTCCGTAAATATTTCAACGAAGGAAACTCCAAAAGAATCGCCATCTAAAGATTCGCTAAAAGATTCCACAGCGGATTCGTCCAAAACTCCGTCTCCACAGCCAATAAAAGAAACTCCTAAAGATTCTCCCGCAAGGAATAAGGTTCCAAAGGAAAAGAAAGCAAAACCTTTGAAAGACAGTTCCGCTAAAGACACACCCAAAGACCTCCTTCCAAGGATGTGTCAACCGGCCAAACGCACCAAAAGACACCCCAAAGGACACGCCCAAAGATTCTCCGAAGGAGACTCCTCGAGAAACGCCCAAGGACTCGCCCGCCAAAAGTGCGTCTCCGGCCCCATCCGTTGCTCCCAGCGCTAAGACTGACGATGGCCGAGACTCCCTCGTGGACAAGGTGAGCCTAGCGTCAGACATTAGCAAGGAGTCTGAACCAGACGTGTTGCGCAATTTAACACCAATAAGCAGCATCAGTAAAGCGGACACTTCGGATAAAGAGAGCCCGTCGCCGTCACCAGCTCCGTCTGAAGCGAAGAGCCCCGAGCCTGCCCCCGCTTCCACGGCGAGTGCGGCCGCTAGCCCTTCTCCCACTCCGCCCGCGGCAGCAGCGTCAAAGAGCCCTTCACCCCCGCCGCCGGCAGCAGGGTCGGCCGCCGCCCTCGCGCGGGCCCCCCCCCCGAAGGACGCCCGCGACGGCCGTCCCCCCAAGGCGGGGCTGGGCGCCCCCCGCCGACGCGGCGGCCAGCAAGACGTCGTCCCCGGACGTGAGCGTTCCAGCGTCGCCGGCGCCGTCGCCGCGCCACGCCCCGCGCCGCCCGCCGCACCCAACCGCCCACCGCCCCCGCTTCGCCCCCCCACGCCGTCGCCCGCGCAACAGCGCGAGCCCTCGCCCCCCGCGCCGTCCCCCGCGCCCTCCCCAGCGCCGTCCAAGGCCGCGGAAGGCGGCGCCCCCGAGGCGCAGCAGGCGGAGAGTCCGCTGCCGGAGGTGAAAAACGGAAAGGAGGAGACTAAAGTCAAGAGCGACGAGACTGAGGAGGCAGAGGAGGCTCAGGAGGCGACCGAGGAGGAAGAAGCAAAGGACGAAAAGACTGAACCAGATAAGACTGAAGAAAAGGAAATTAAGTTGAACGGCAAGGCAACTCCAGAAGAGAAGAGCGGGAAAGCAACTCCAGAAAAGGACAGCGGAAAAGCTACCCCCGAGAAAGAGAGCGGGAAAGTCACCCCCGAGAAAGAGAGCGGGAAAGCCACTCCAGAGGAGGACAATGCGAAAGCCACTCCAGAGAAGGACAGTGGGAAAGCCACTCCAGAGAAGGACAGCGGAAAGCCACTCCAGAGAAGGACAGCGGCAAAGCCACCCCAGAGAAGGACAGCGGCAAAGCCACGCCGGAGAAAGACAGCGGGCAGGAAGGAGACGCCGGGGGGGGGGAAGGCAGCCGCGCTGACCAACGGCCACGCAGAGGGGCGTCGGAGTCGGAGAAGAAGGAAGGCGACGCGGAGCCGGCCCCGGCGCCGGCAGCCGCCGACAAGCCCAAGGCGCCCAAGACGGTGGCGGTGAAGGTGCCGGGCAAGGTGAAGTCGCCCACGGGCAAGTCGGCCACTGAGTCGGAGGAGGAACGCGCGCCCCCCGGCGCCCCACAGCCGCCCCCAACCGACCCGCGCCCTACCCCCCGGTCGAGACACAAGGTGCGCAACCCCCACCCACCCTCAGTCACTCCCACTCATCCCCATCCACTTCACCCCCACCCACACTCACCCCCCCACCCCCACACCCTTCCACGAACCCACTCCTTCAGCCCTTCCAATTGTTTTTTGTTTTTCTTTTTGTTTATTCGTATTTGTATTTACATTAATTATCTATTGTTTTTTAATTGAATATAATAGATCCCAAGTTGATTAAAGACAGTTAATAAAAACAGTTTATTTTTACTGATACGTTATTGTTTGTTATGGTCTTTGATTCGGAGTTCGATATTTACTCCCTAACATACCTGGATGGAGAGGACCCTGGTTACGAAGGAAATATGAAAATAGTTGAATGGTGTTACTGTTCTCTTATCGAGGGAAGTATGAAAGGGAAATATGAAAAGGCCAACCGACTAATTAGCAACTAGTTAGGTATACATCAATTATCAAAATTATTTAAAAAATAAAATCACGTATGTACCTCGCGCGTTAGCTGGTTCTAATGATCGAGCGGTGGCAAAAAGCCTTTGACCCCAAGTTTTTTTGTTGCCGCCCGATCAGTAGAACCCTTACAACGCCCTTGGTGCACAAATAACTATTATTAGATATTTCATATAAAAACAAATTGTTTACATATTTACATGTTGTATTTATATATTCACAACTTTATTACAACGTGCTTCAGTAATTACAACTGTTTTTATTAACTGTCTTTAATCAACTTGGGATCAACTTTTAATTTTTTTTTTGTTTATTGGTGTTACCGGCTGATTGGGAGAGTAGCTGCCCTCCGTACTTACATACAAGGTGACATGTTACGCGTTTCTACGTGTAGCAATAAGCTGAAGTGACGTTCCTCTTACAGCACTATTCTCTCTAAAAGAAATTCTCTTAAAAGTCAGGGAGGTAAAATAAAGCATGAGCGCCGTAGCGACAGTGGAGAGCCGAGAAGTCGCGAGAGCGAGTGCCGGAAGGCCCTCATGACCACTTGGTGTCAAAATGCGTTGGTTATTAAAATTGCGTTGAACTCAAAAACGGCAGTTGGCAAGACCTATTTAATATCCCAGTTATATTAATTTCTCTAGTGTCGCGTTACTAAACGTAAGCACGGAGATTTATACTCACAGAGGACGTTGCTGTCAGGGGGAGCTTTTCTCCACATCTAAGGTGTTATTTAGCTACATGTTACTGCAACCTGCAGTATAGAAATATGGCGTCCCGTTTTTAGCACCAAATGCCGAGCCTGAAGAAGCTTTCAATTAGCTGATCATAGACTAATTTTTGAAATGAAAATTAATAAATTAATATTTCACAATTAAAAGTTTAAATTTAAATTTAAATTTGACTGTAGGTACATTATTGGCATTTGCTCGCACTATATTAAGTAATTTTTTTTCGCTTTATCTCCTTCAGACTTGAACTATCGCCCGTGAAGGGTGCTTCATTCACTTCAGACCAGCAACGCAATATTTCTATTGTATTGGTGCAAGAGGAAAATACCTGGGCGTTTTCCCCCTATCCATCCCCTTCTCACTTTAAATAACATAATAAATAGATGCTACGCATCACAATATTAATGCAAACTCTAAAACATACTTAACATAACGAACTTTAATTGCATTAAACTACATTTTAAAAGTCCAATTAAAATATTGAAGGTCGTTCAAACAATCTAAGAAAATGAAAAGCGAAACAATTTTGTTGCTTGTAAGATACATTATGATGATCGACAGACCAAGTAATTCAGTTTTTATCACGGTCTCTCAATACAAAATACTCATTTAGCTGAAATAGCACTCTACCTGATCTACAATTCTGATTTGTGTGGCTTTTTGTTTAATTATTTTGTCAATAGTAAGATAATCTTTATTGAGATGATACCGCATGCTTGCAAGTCATTTCAACATATTTTCCTCATCGGGTGTAGCTCTCTAGTCTCATCGGGCATTTTGATGTTTTATAGTCCGATATTTGTGCAGCAATTTATCCCGCCACTGAATGCCTTTTTCGTTGCAAGTCAAGGTGGTAGTGCGCTTTTCAATTCTGTGACATTTTGTTACTCCGTCTCGTTTTGTTACACTACAGAAGATACGAGTATGTTTATATATTTATTAATCAAAACCGAGTAGAGAGTCGAGATTAAAAACATCAGATATCCGCCAAATTCTCGGTCTGCAAGTATAAAATATTTGTCTGCCTATTGTCGTCGAGAGGGCATCATTTCCTGCGATAAGTTCATGCAACTGCTATAGAGAAATGTATAGAAAGGTAAAAAAATTATGAGACATGTATGGAACGTAAAAAAATCAAGAGACAAGTTAAATAGAATATTGATATAATTAGCTATTTGCACTATTAAAAATTATTTGTTTTAAACAACTGTGTGAAGTTTCTCCTTAATCAGTATTAAATCTCGGGGTTTCTGAATCTCGCTTAATAATGTCATAATTTATTTATCTCATCCTGATTAGAATTTTCCTTGCATGTATTATCAAATTAACTCTTATTTTCCTAATATTCATATTTTCCTTTTCCTTTGCGTTATTTACTAGTTTTGAAACTAGTTTTGTACTACTTGAAAAGAATATAATATTTCTTTGCCCTCTGAGAATAGCTGCGTCTTTTAGAAAGCCAGAAAGCCACTACAAATTTTAAAAAAATTGTTATGCGTCGGATGTTCACATTTTTTGCGTCGGTAAATCTGGAAAGTAGACGTGTACTTAACGCTATGTGGATCCACAGTGTAGTAGTCATTACGAGGAACATGGTCAACTCCCAGTCTTCCGACATTCAACATTTTGCGACTTTGAATTTTTTTACCACCTTCTTTACAATTTTACGACCACGTTCTGTTTATATCCTTTCTTTACGCCATTTTTTATTGATTCATTTTTTCATAACTTAGAACAATCCAGAAATAGAAGCAATTTGAGAAACCCTACGCTTCTTGGAACTGTTAACTACTGAGGCGCTGCCTGTATGCAGAGAAGATACGGCCTGTCGAGCTGCCTGCGCGCCTGCGATGTCCTTGGTCCGTGTTCTGCCTGACACGCTTCCGCGGCGCTGACAGCAACTGCCTTATCTCGCTTTGTCATAATGAGGAGCAGACGGAGCGGCTAACAAGGATGGCCTAACTGACACCCCCACTTCTCGCATCCATAGAGATTTCAGTCCCCACTGGAATACGTATTTTATTTTATTATCTCTTTCAACTTTTGTTTTATTTTTAAGTTGTTAGTTTTTAACTAGTTCCATAAAAATATTTTCAGAAAATAAAATTGAGTGGTGTAATAAGTTGTTATCTAGAGAAAAGGTCTTTTACGGTATGTTTTTCCGTATTTTAATAGAATATTTCTCTTATGTTTTTTCCAATGTCTCAATAACCGCTATCTGTTGGTTGAAAGTATGAGGAATAAAACACAGTCCTAATTTTGCCAAGGGTATATTGCCTTCTTAATGTTGAAAGTAAATCAATTACATCAAATTGTGATAAAATATTAAAACCATTGATCTACATCTGAAATTTGAATTACTAAATAAATGTGTTTCCCCTTTTCCAGAAGGCGACCATGATAGTGGTGTGGACGAATCTACACAAGGAAACGTAAGTATATTGATTCATTTTTCTTAGAGAACTATTAATTTAATTAAGTTACATTAATGTGACACTACTTAAGCCGTTTACAGAAAAAAACTGAATTAAAAAGGTCTTCAATATTTTAATTGAAATTTATTTTTCTCGAAAAATAGCATGCCTTAATGAAAAGCAGAACTACAGTTGAGAGCGTACAATTCGGGCGGGAGTCAGTAGCTACTTACTTGGCTGTCCGACAGACGTCGCGTTCTAGGCATAGTTGCCAACGTTTCGACCCAGGACATATGTGGCATTTCGCCCTGAGGAAGTCGCAGAATGCGGCCGAAACATCAGCACCTGTATCTAGGACGCTGCGTCTCCCGGACAACCAAAAAACTACAGAACTGTTAGTGCAAAAAGTGATCGTACTAAGGTGTTGGAAATGTCCGTTAGAACGGGATGTAATTAAACACGAGATGTAACAATGTGTTACGCAAAAAATATAAATGAATATAATTTTCATGTATAGAATGTGAAAAAACCCATTTTGTGAGGACAAACCTATTACAGACGGTATCGGAACAAGTTGCAATATCAATCAGATAGCACTCTATTTGTTTATCTATACCTTTTAACAACTATCGATTGCAATGAGTATTTCAACTTTTGATGCACGAAAATTGAGTGTGATTCAAATTCCGATTGTTTCGTAAACTATAAAAATGTATGCACTACGGGCGTCACTTGATGTATTTGTCACAGATGACATCGAACGCCTCGGCCAGAGGTCCGGGTTTGCAAGTCGCTCTCCGGGCCAAATCACTCACTTAATGCCCTGAATACACTAAATAACTATTTTCATTTCAACTTATCAATGACCCGAAAAATAATGTCCTTAATACTCGACGCGATCGCCCTGCAACACCAATACATCAATTCATACACCTCTTCCTTTGCCTGAATCCTGAACAGCATCTGCGGACTGTTCTCGAGAACAAAAGTATAACTACAGTTCGTCTAATAAACAAATTATTAAAGATTCTTTCTTAAAAATTAGAATTTAATTGTCACTGTAACTAGGAAGAGTGGGGAAATTCATGACACAAATACTCGAGGCAATAATCAAAGTAAATAAACACCCATCACACTATTAAATGACTTAATATTGTTGTTATAAACATTAGTATATGAAGACGTTATGTGCGTTCAAAACGGGTGTTTTCTTTTGTTTGTAAATGTCAGAGGATAATAATATTTTGAGATTTTGTAACGTGAGGTAATAAAAGGTAGGGTTTTTTATATTCTTAATTCTATTACATTTAACACCCTGTTCGTATACTGTAGATGTTTTTCCATTATTTCCTTAGGTGTACGTTTACTTTTTGCCCTAACTGTACATTTTTCAGATTATTATTTTTCGTACTACGTAAACTTCTTACACGATCGGAAATGAACTTTTCTAAACATTTCGTAAAACGTACGTTAGTTGGACCTGTTTTTTCTAAAATTGTTGCTAATAAAGACACTTTATAACTCGTTAAATTGTTTATTAAAAGGTTAAAAAGTTATTGAATTAGATACCCTGAATTATGACTTTCACTCCCGTGTTATTTCAGTAAACCGCTACACTATTAAGTTTCCTCATTTTCCCAGGACCTAATATTTGATAACCCATATTTTATTTACATAAGAAAAAAATATTTTGACCCTTTCCCATCAAATAAGCACCAGTACACCTACAATGACTATAATTTTCTCTTTCCCAAATTTATAAGAATATACCAACATTTGAATTGATGTGATATGATTGAACATTGAAAGGAGAAATATTGTCCATGCGTTATGTTCACATAATCCATGGAATTTGTGAAACCAGTAACATTTTTGGAACTCCTTAATAAAACCATTTTGTGTTTACATTCTCAATAATTCAGCACGTGTCAAGATGTGTTTAGTGACGTCTCAGAGAAACAGCCAAACAGGGTAAAGAAGGCAGGAATGTTTTCAAGAAATTATTCTAATGGAGTTCCCGTAATTAGTATATTGAAAACCACGTAAATGTGCCGGATTAATGAACCAAAACATACATTATTTAAAATCTTAAAGTAAAATACAACTACATTCAAACAGCCAATCCAGCATTTTCTCATGCGTCTAGTATCCACCACTTATGCGACAAACATCAATGGTGTAATCCCAGATTTTTAGTGACTCATTCAAAGAGTAAACAGAACAGACCCATTAATGTTGCTTCTACAAACAAAATTGAGTGATTTTTAAAATAATTATGTTCATTTTGTTTCCTGATCCTTTCCGATAGAAATAATTTTGGTATTTTTTTGCAAGCAATGTAAATCCTACGTCTTCTTTCGTACCTATTATTTTTGTTTCTTATAAATCACCCTCACCTGGGAAACTATACTTAAACGTTTATCATCATTACTGACATGTGTTCGAAATAGTCACCGGTTTAGGTGGGTAACATATCAATTGGTGACATTGCAGTGCCTCTGATCAGGGGGGTCTCGGGTCCGAGTCCCGACGGTGGCAAGAGTTTCGTTACCAGACAGCAAAGGTCCGTTCGCTCTAACTTCACCCCGCATGTAAACAAACTTTGAGTGTATCCCTCCGCCCTGTACGTCGTGATTGGCTGCACCATTCGCGCCATGGCCTTACTCGAATGCCGTCACGTGTCACAGCTACAACTGTCTTAACATATTATTTTCACTAGTACTTTGTTAACGTGTCATGCCATTCTTTACTTGCAGTGTTCCTTTCATTATTTTAAAATGATATATTTAGTTGGCTTTCCTATATTTTTTCATTTCCTTAAGTAACGTATTTTCATAGTAGTTTGTCATCTCTCCCTTATAAATTTATTTTTTGCCGTTTTTGGCTAACGAATCCTCAAGATTTCAATACAATATATAGTCTTTGTTTTAAAATTTAGCAGTCCCGAATCTTCATTAACTCTTCAACAATTTTATTTAATGTTGGAAGTTCGTTCCTACGAAAAAATGTGCACTTAAATGCGAATGGCAGATTTAACATATTCGTTGCACTCATCCCTCGCCGGTTTTGTTCTATTTCTCTTCTTACGAGAAGTAGTTACCTTTTCGCTGATTTTTAATTCACTATGCAGTTTTCCAACACTTCTGATACCGACACCTGTCAGTTCAGCAGTCATTTCTTCCATCTTCCGCACAGCTATTGTGGGTATTGTAGCTGTTAGTGATTCAAATACATGCAAAACCCCACCTCCTTCTCACCACTTCTGAGTGTGTTTCCCTGCGAATATTCCAAACCGGACGTTCCGGGAACTGCTTCTCTTCTTGTGTTTGACATGGTAACGAAAATCAGTTTCACTTATCGCAATGAGAAAATGCTACCTCTCACTAACAAAACAAATACAGTCTTCTTGTAGAACCTTCTCATTCAAGAACGGAACTGCAACTAGTCAAAATCGGCAGGGGCTGCCCCAATGTTTTGTCAAAGAAGTCCGTTGACAGCTGAATTGACATTAAGATCACGCTTGGTGTCGATTTAATTTCAAGGCAGAGGAGAACATTATTTTTACTTCGTTTATGTAGAGAATAAAGAAATAAATCAATTCTGAAAGATACCTAATTCCTATGGTGCATGATGCCCTGAAGGGGAGTGTGGTGTCCGACAACCAATGAGAAAATGCGACGACGACGTGCACTTTTGAACGTGCAGAGTAAGGTTCAAACGATCAAACCATAGGTGCTTATATGCTCCACACAACCACACATTCCGGGCGACCTGTCGGGAACTTAGATCTTGTCGCGGTAGGGGCAGTGCCCCGCTTGTGGCAGAAACGTGCTTGGGGAAAACCCCGCTAGTCGACAGGCAGATCGGCGTCGGATTTCAACATCCAGCGGGGGAAGATCACCTCCACTCGTGTAAAACATATACTACACTTACGGAACTGATTACTTTGCCGTTGACGAGCCCAGAATCACTAATCAATCAATCAATCACCAGGACCTCCCCCAAATTTGTAGGATATACAAATTAAACTAATATCTGTATTGTTGAACCACCTTAGTCTCAAACGAACCTCCCCCTAAATTTGAGTAAATACAAATTTTAACTAAAAAGCGGCAGTACTGCGGTACTTAGTTTGCAATTGTTTTCGGAGGGTGGCATTGAGAACGTTGTGGTTGCAGGAGCCGACGACCAACGGCGACGTGGGCTCCCCGAAGAAGTCCCCCGCGAAGAAGGCAGGGCAGGCGTTGGCTCGCCCACCAAGGGCACGCCCAAATCCCCTGTGAAGGGAAGTGCGCGCAAGCCGGCCGCCGCCGCCGCCGCAGCCGCCCCCGCCGCCGCAGCCGCGCCCCCCGCCGAGCCGTCCGCAGCGGACAAGAAAAGTAAGTCGCCTACGCCCGGAGCACGCACCAGTGGATCGCTTGGTGCAGAAACCCCTCAGGTCCGCTCAACATCTGTATTAAAAAAAAATGGACATGAGGGGTTTCTGCTTCACGTGTTTCAAGTGTTTGGAAGGCGACTTTTTCTTCTTTTGTCTTTTTTTCTTTTGCCTTTTTCTTCTTTAATGTCATCGTAAATATCGGATTTTTATTCTCTTTTGATGTCTTCTCCTTTTACCTCCACCACTTCTTCTTTTCTTTCATCAAATTCGCCTTCTTCTTATTCATCTTTTGCTCCGCCTTTCCTTCTTTTTCTTCTTTCTTCTTCTATCTCTTCTTCATTTTGTTCTCCTCCCCTCCTCCTCCCCACGCAATCTCTTGCTCAGGAAAAATAGGATTTTGATATTTTTTTTCTGAAATATTTCCTAATTTATTTCCCTGTTCAGTTTTAACCTCAAATCACCTGAGTTATGCAACAATAGAATCTATTATAAATACAACCTGTTCCACTTTTTATTTTTGACATTCAAGAGCAATTTATTATAGTGTATATTCATTACATATGGTACTTTTGATTACATGACGTTTCGGCTACACCTTATAACCATCTTCAACCTGGTTTTTAATGTACATTTTAACAATTTATAATACATAATTTTATACATTTTAAAATAAATATCTGTTGACAGAAGCTTACCTTTATAAAATAGAGTTTAAATTACTATACTAGAATATTTACATTGTATACATTATTAACATAGTAAGCGTGCGTACTTCCGCTTGCTGTTCCTTCATTTCTGTTACCGTCTACTTGAATACTGGAGACGGTTACAAGAGAAAGCGTGTAATATCCAATGGCCAAGGAAGGTGGGGGGGGGGGATCTCACGCCTTTCCACGGTTCTTGGTCCAGAATTTTAACTTGTCCGAAATTCATTTTATGTCCTGTTTCAATTTGATGTCTCGAGACCGCGTTTAGGTTTTGAAAAGGTTCTTTAATGATTCTTTGATCTTCAGATATTCTTTGCTTAAGTTTTCTTACTGTCTGGCCAATATAAGACTTGGCCAGAAGATGACTATAAGGAGTAGGCGAAACGTCATGTAATAAAAAAATACTATATGTAATCAATACACACTATAATAAATTACTCTTCAATATCAAAAATAAAAAGTGGAACTGATTGTGTTAATAATAAATTATAGACATTCATTGAAGAAAAAGAAAGTAAGTTGAATTGAATCTGTTCTAATCATTCCACGTTTTGAACTCGTTCAAAATTATCATTGGATAGCATGGACAATTAAACTGAAAATCCTAATTTCGTATTTACAAATATAAAACGTTGACATTCTGATTACAGTAGATGTGTATTGTAAGGGTCTAATTCTTCACAAATGTAACAGCACTACGCATCACGAAGTTCTGAGTTTCGTGTCGTTGTTCGCAGAGGTGCCAATGAACAAAGTGCAAGTGGGAGCGGCGCCCTCGCCCAACCTGAAGGCGGTGCGCTCCAAGATCGGCTCCCTGGACAACGCCACCTACAAGCCCGGCGGCGGCCGGGTCAAGATCGAGCACCACAAGCTGGACTTCAGTAAGACGCAGCCGAAGATCGCCGCCAAGAATGAGACTTATGTCCCAGGGGGTGGCGACAAGAAGGTAAGCAGACCTCTACAAGTTGAAGCTCCTTGGAAAAATGGCAGTTGTCGAAAGTTCATAGACTGCTGACTGACAGATGAAATTTGGCAGTCATATCTCAGGAGTTGAACCAAAATATTTTGTATTAGGAAGTCATTTAATTTTAATCCATTGAAGAAGGGAATATTTAAACACGATATTCGAAAGAATATGTAATTTTTTGTTTTCAATTGTTTTCTTTAAGATAATCATTTCTATTCTCACAAAAATGTTATTTTTCATGTTTAATCGTACACGTTTGTGCATTTAAAGGAGGTAAAAATGCGCAGTCATTTTCAGGAGATGAATTATTTCCGTTTGAAATTTACCAATAATTTTTAAACGCAAATAAATTTAAAACTAGTTGGGCTAAAACAGCACGTACTTTCTCGGTTGTCTTTTCAAGCAAAATTACCCCGAACAGTACTTATATTTTGGAAAAATTGTACAGGAACGTATTTGAAAACCTATTCTTTAAAGAATAGATTTCTTAAAGGGAAAAAATCTCTATCTTTATAATTGTAGTAGTAGGAAAACGCAAAAATATTGAATTTTTGAAAAATCAGAGTTTTCAACAAAAATGAGACATACACCATTCCCTTAGACGTTCTTCACACTATCCAACAACAAAATATAATGAAAAACGATGGCGCCGACAGACGGACAGACGTTTTCCATCAATCGATTTTTCGTTTGCAAGGACCCACAAAACGTGGATTTTGTCTACACAACGTTTCAGAGGAATTAATTTACTGTATACAGGAATAAGATTTATCCACTTTTTCGTTACCAGGGCTCGATAATCAAAGTCTTTCTGTCGAAAATTTGTTGTTTTCCGCCGCGCTATTACAATACCTTTTCTTCTTACGAAGTGAGGGCTAGAAAGTAAAAAGCAAGTTTGTGGGAGATTACTATTGATTCAGTATTTTCCACATCGGGATGCATCGCCAGAGTAATTAGAAATTATATCTAGAGTTGCTTATCTCGCTGCATGTGTGTGTAAATTTCTGTTTCGCGTGATAAAATTTATCATGAAATTATTTAATAATTTTCATTCATATTCTAAAATTTCCTCAGAGTGTGAATTGCAGCTTCAAATTTAGTTGGGAATCAAGTCTACGAATAAAAGAAATAACTAATAGTGTCAAAGAAAAGTAAAGAAAAGCTGGAAAATTTATAAACGAGCTGATTAGTACACTGGTGGAACATGCTTTGGTATTTTGTATTTTTAAGTGTAATTAAATATGTGACAACGAAAAAACCATTCTTTACTTCCTTCCTAACAAAAGTAGACCGGATGGCTGTTACTCATGTTCTCATTACCTCGATTAAGCGGTCATCAGTACTAACTGCCATTTTTCTCGAGAACTCTCAGTCCCCGCTTAAAACAGGTTTCATCTATTGTAAGTCAAAAACATATGGTTTAATTTCTGAATATTATTATCACCTTCAACTACATCTATCAACCTTACTCATTTTCTAATTATCAAATCTCCATATTATCGCATACTCTGAGGAAATTAAAATTGCCTTTCATGTCTCGTTTACTATTACCAAAACTACATGAGTTAAGGTAGATCAATACTCATCAAAGCACAAAGGCTTCTCTGATGGCGGTGTGTACCCCTCCAATCTCGGTCTCTTCATTGCCGGTCAATGAAGCGATGTCAGAGAGATGGGGTCCTGAAAAGGAGATTGGACGGCAGCAGTGAGTAGAGAGGACACCATGAAACTTGGCCATTGTACGCAGTAATTGATTTTGAAAGCCGGGGTTATGAAGTGCCCTCTCTGCAATCCAGAACTTGCACTGATGACATTACTAATATAAAACGAGGCTCGCAATGTCGCAATATGTTTACATAATGAATCAATTTGTGGCTATTTGGAGAAAACAACCCACATTTTATTTTGAATAATTTGCATTAATAGATCGTGGATTCATAATAATTATTCCAACCATTATAAAATTATATAAAAAAAAAGATTCCGTACAATAATTGTCGACTAAAGAATCTATTGTTTCATCTGACTGTGAAGATTGACTTTGAAAATATTCAAACACTGAAAAAGTGTATATTCATAAACTAGTACAATTCGTATGTATGTCTCATTTCACATATTATTGAACTATTTTAATTTCCAAGTGATGACCGCAAATATCACAGATATTAAACTCATAGTTAAGTATTGTTGCGCATCGTGAGCGACGTGCCAGCTCACTCCAAATACCACATGTTTGGTGTGGTCCTGTTCACAACTGAGGACTGTGAAATGCATACCTCAATCTTTTTGGGTTCACAAAAAAAAACACAGGCAAGGGGTATATAAAATATGCCTCGTAAAACGTCTTGTGAAATGAATATTTTAACATTATTACAATTTTGAAGAAATGTAACAATTTGGGTACTCAGTGTTTCAAAAGTTTAGTAAATGACAGTAATATAATTGGGCATTCCTGAACAGTGGGGTTGCAAGATTCACCGGTAGTTCAATTCATTGTGACATTCCATCCCTACTTCGGACGATTATTTCTACCTTAGGATACGTAAAAACTTTAAAATTGTAGATTTTTGTCACTTTTCATTAGAAATGTATTTATTTCATCCACGTTTTCTAATTTTTTCGCTACTTTCAAAATATATTTTCTATATCTTGCATGCTTTTTCTGAATTAATTTTTGGATAATCAAATTCATATTCTTTCAAAAAACCCTGAGGTTTGTTTAGACTAATGTGATTTATTCGTACCTATGGTACGAATGATCTTCGGATCGATCCTATGGTACGAATATTTTCAAGTTGTGTGGAGGAATTTATGAAGTGAATTCAAATTTCACGCAAATTTTTACAGATCCAGATAGCTAAAAAATACTCGTAGTACATAGATACAAAACAAGTAATGTAATAGGCGTAGCATTTACACTTGAAGATTTTGGTAACCAAAACGTAGAGTAAACATCCCATTTTAATCGAAATATTTAGAAAAAGTCCCTCGTAAGTTCTAAATCATGTTCCTGTTCATTCTAAAAAGACGCATTGATTTGAACGTTCATTCCTGTTTCTGCTCGACTCGACTTGGACAGAATTCCAGGCACAACCATACATTCCTAAGCCGACAAGTTAAAGTGTGACTCACTGTACACCGCACTACAAATAGGGATTATTGATTCCTGTAGATGTCTTACTAGTTCATATCACCATATCTATACTTAAAGTAATAATGGCCCTCGGAACAAATGCAGATTCCAAAGTCCGGAAACAGAGATACCGCGTGTTCGGGGCGTGTTTAACGTACACGTATGATCAGAAAGGCATTTTTTGTTTCATGCACCCGTTCAAGTAAATTTCGACTTTGAACTTTGTGACTTTGGACATGTTTGCTTAAGATTGAGATCGCTGTCTTCGTAATTGTGAATCTGTAACTGCTCATTTAGTACGTTTACAGCGAACGAAGAGTTTTTCATTCCAAACTACGCCCCATTGCTAATGTTATGCTACATTTATTTATTTATTTATTTATTTTACGTCAGAAAAACAGTTAAAAACTGCGTATGACGTGCTATGGGGAAAAGTGAATTGTGTGCACATTTTCGAAATTCTGTGATCCCTACACTAAGTCATATACTACTTAAATTTTGAATTTTGAAAGGGAGAAAAAAACAAAAAACTCTCATGTAATAAAATCTATTTTCAAGGATAAATAAGCAATAAATTTTGGCTCTTATTACTTCCTGCCGCGACAACATGGAAACGATAATTTGAATAATCGTATTTCCCACTGAATTCTAGAAGACGTGCACAGAAAATGAAGTTACATTTATGTCCAGAAGCAAAACAAGGGGCCATCTCAGCATTTGCTCAATGGATCAGGGAAACTGGACGAAAAACCTGATCGATATGGGGGTCATTGACCCGGAAGCAGTAGTACAATAGTTGTTACAGGTTGTCTATACTCATTTATACAGTCCAAATGGTAAATAATGCATTATGTATCATTGTTAAAATAAATGTTACTTTTCTTGTGATGCTCAGTATAGTCTCTAATTGTATAGAAACAGTTATGCAGCAGAAACGATTTCACTTGGGATTTAAACTTTTCTATCGAATTTAATCGTTTAATGTCATCTGGCAAGGTGTTGTAAAATGATGTACATGTATTGTATGTGAATTTTTTGTAATGAGCTGTTGATACTGTCACCTGATGAATATGATTTCTACGTCGAGTGTTATAGTAATAGACTTCGGCATTTTCTGAAAATATATTCCCGCCCTTGAGCAAGTCATTTTTTACAAAAACCACTGATTCGTAAATAAAAAGACAAGGTAATGGTAGAATTCCTAGATTAATGAAGAGAGGCTTACATGAATCACGTGGGTGGGATTTGGTTATTATTCGTACAATTCGTTTTTGTAATCTAAAAGTCTGGGAGCTATAAGATGTATTTCCCCAGAATATTATGCCATATCTCAGGCGGGAATGAACATTCGCGAAGTATACACAACGAGCAGTATGAAGGCTGACTGAATTTGCAAGAATTCTGAACGCGTAGAATAATGAACTTAATTTTGTGTTCAATTCATTTAAATGGACGTTCCATTTAAGGTTTGACTGAATTGAGAGACCTAAAAATTTTGTTGCCTTAACATCAGTCAATGGTACACCGTTCATTTTCAATGGAGCACAGAATTATTTGAAATGGAAAACTGCATTAAAACCGTTTTCTTTTCGTTTACTATTAATTTGTTATTTCGGAACCAATTTGAAACATCTGATATTGTACTATTTACTGTTTCTTTATTGCAAAGGATGTTCGTATCATCCGCAAAGAGAACCGTTCTTCCGTTACGAATCGTCGAGGGCATATCGTTTACGTAAAGTAGGAACAGAATAGGGCCTAAAATCGATCCTTGAGGAACTCCACATGCAACGGGCAAAGAGTCGGAAAGGTGCGTACGTAATGTTCCATCATTCCAGTAAGGTATTTCAACTCTCTGAGATCGTTGTTTAAGGTACGAACATAACCAATCTAGAGCAATACCACGAATTCCATATGAAGGTAATTTGGAAAGTAAAATGTCATGATCAATGACGTCAAAAGCTTTTGAGAGATCTAAAAATAATCTAATAGGTGCCTCGTTTTGATCCAATGATGAGGCGACATATTTAAGAAATGAAAATATAGCTGTTTCCGTTGATTTTGATTTTGTAAATCCATGTTGGCAATCTGAAAGCGCGTCGTGTTTAGTGAGAAAGGTTTCCATTCGTACGTAAAAAAGTCTCTCTAATATTTTTGAATAAACTGATAGAAGAGAAATGGGCCGATAATTTTGAATTTCATTTTTGTTGCCTTTTTTGAAAAGGGGCATTGGCATTTGTATTTACAACAGGTTTAATGCAAAGGCGAACAGAATCTCAATTATTTATTTTACCCTTATTCATCTCTTTACCATTACCTGGAGCGAAATTTATGATCGTATGTTTGGAAATATCCTCTGCACTAGTGCATTTCTTATAAATATCGTATAATTTCGTAAATCTGATAATGGTAGGTACATGATCGTTTATTAGGCTGAAGCCGAGCTTCTAGGTCAGTGATTCCCGCTCATCTTGCTAGGTTTTTCATCGTTTTCCTGGTTCTTTGAACGAAAGCGGAGATGACCCCTTGTTTTCCTTCTGGACATCTATGTAACTTCACTATCTGTGAATGTATTCGAGATTCAGTGGGAAATATAGTTATCGTTCTCACGAAAGGAAGTCAATTCCTTCACGAAGGGCACGATGAGGAATAAGAGCTCAAATCTATTGCTGATTTGCCCTTGCAAATAGTTTTTGTTGCACCGGAGCTATTACATTGATTTTGTTATCAGTTCTTTTTTTAACATTTGTTGCGTCAAATCACGACGCAACGCGTCTCCTAACCCCTTGTTGGGTGTTGAACGCTTTTGGAGTAATCCTCCGTTACTTTATACATATACTCTTAATATATGTAGTAATCCTCTGTTACTGTGAATGTCCGTCACGTCTCGTTGTAGTCAGTTGTCAAGAGGACCGTCAGGTAGCATCTCCGCGTACGCGCCTCCCAACCTCCCACGACGCGGTTCTGCGTCACACGCAGCGGCCAGACTTGGGCAGGAATAAGAATAGGGGTATGGTTAAGGACATTTCACAGGGGTTGGACTAGCTCTTGTGAAGCAGACAGACTCGTTTTGTTGGAACAAATTTCTTCCCACAAACGCTCATTTTCGTCTGTATTTAGTATTCAACTTGAATATGGCTCAGTACAGGGATCCCAGAATTGAGAAAACGTGCACAGAATACACTTCTTCCCGTAGCACGACACACAGTTTTTAACTAAATTTTAAGGAAAATAAATAAAAAATAAATGAAGTATTCGGTAAGAGTTAAAACAACAACCCGTGTGGGTATCATCGTTATTTATGTCATGTGTTCATCAGTTCAATTCTTCCCTAATAATGTGGTCCCTTCCCAGATTCAGCAAGTGAAGCTGCAGTGGAACGCGAAGCCCAAAGTCGGGTCGCTGGATAACGCGACGCACAAGCCGGGCGGAGGAGACAAGAAAATCGAAACGGTGAAATTGGACTTCAAGGACAAGGCCAAGCCCAAAGTGGGCTCCAAGGACAACGTCAAGCACACGCCCGGCGGAGGTGCCATCAAGGTAAGATGCCGCAGGCTCTTCCCTTCACCTCTACCGCCGCTGGATGGCTCTCGGCTGTCGCACCGCCGCACCACACCCCCACCCGCCTCACCATCCTCCTACCCACACATCTCCCTCCCTTTGACTCACATTTTTCCTTTCTGCAACGTCTATGACTCATATAATTCTGATACACCTTTCTTCCTCTGATATTCTCTAAATCCTATTTGTTTTTGGTGATTCATATAAAATTTTAATATTTTCGAGGTCCCTTTTTAATATGTGTGTGTTGCAAGGGTCCACAGTGTAAAAATGAACATTCTAATACGCGGGAAGTGGTAGGGAGAACCACGATATATTATGTGCAAGTGTGTTTCTCTTTCTGATAATTCATACTTACACTGTGGACGTTTCAATTACACATTTATTCAGTTTTCTTTTCGTTTCTTTTATAACTTTTTTCCATTTTTTTAAATTCTTCAATTAAGCAAAAAAATGAAATTCGTGGAGTAGATTTAGATTCATCTCTAATCTTTAGCTTCTTTTGTGGGTAATAACAAACGCTAGTCAAACTTAAAAAGTATCTCGATGTCAATAATTTAATTGAATGGTAATAAACAAAAGTTTGGGTTTAATGTAGAACAAGAGAGCAATAATATGTGAATTTAGATACCAAGTGGATATTTGATCATTTCAAAAACTTGAAATGTACAATAAAAATATGTAAATAATTTACCTTAATTTTGTGTTCTTTTACGTATTTAAACAATCTTTAAATATACGTTCATCACATGCATAAGAGACCTTCTGAAAATAATATTATAGGTTTTAATATTTGTCAGTTGTTCGTATTTGATACTGTGTTTCTCCTTTTTTTATATTCTTTCCCTCTAAATTCTCTCATGTTTCAATTTTTCGTACCCGTTATACATCAACACAAATATTTGTGTTTTTTTCCATATTTCCAAAATTTATCTTCCATCCTACGTTCCCGGTTCTGTCTTTTCTTATTTGGCAATATTCTGATCACCGGCTCGCTGTGTCTTGATCTTTTAACTTGTTTTGTATGTGATTTTATATGTAAAACATTGGTAGAAAATGGAAGAGTGTGAGATGTACAGAAATCAATTATCTAGTGGTATCTTATTCCCAATCTCCTGATATTATTTACTGTTAATGGCGCAAAAAGGCCATCAACCTTCAATTTTCTGTACATTTTGTGGTATGAAATATTCAGACGCTATTGTAACAGAATACAGAGTACTACAAATATTTCTATGTAGTAATGCTAGTAAACGTTTTAGAACATTATACTATGTCTATCCTTCATTTTAGGAGTAAACGTTAATAATAATAGTATTTTAAGAGGGCATTTAAGGCCATATGTACTATAAGCTATTTAAAACAATTTAGGTCGACTGACAATTTCCTAGGTTACTTCTGAACATGTGACTTTTTTCGTTATGAAGCAAATAGTTATTACCCAAAAAGGATTTTCATGAGCACTGGGATCTCACACTCTATCATTTCAGTCGCGCACGATGAATGAGTTTCGTCTGTCTGATTGAGATTGATACATTTCCCTTTGTTTCCTTTTTCTCATGTTAACTCATCCTTCAGCCACGCTTCAAAGATTTTTCTGTCATTCTGTTATTTTTCTTTAGGAGCCGTACATGGTAAACCGAAATTCAGAATTTTATTTAATTTAGCTTTTGAATCTTGAAACGAGTTTTTTCATCGATCATCAGCGCATTTAGAGGTTTTTTAATTTAAGTTTTTCTTGTCAAATAACTAAACAAGCTGAACAATGAAATAATTTCACATTTTTCGCTGAAGCAACGATATTACAATGAAACAACATTTACATTGCAAAGATAATGTTGTTATTAGTATTCACTATAGGTTCTTTCTCTTCCTAAAACACGACATATATTGTCACTGCCAAGGCCACTGTCATCACGAAGTTCACCACACTTTTATCAGAATATCTTCTCTCATTGTCGTCCTTTGTGCCATGCAAGCAAAATCGTCACTTTATTATTGTCACGCCATCGCCCCCATGGTTCGTATGAATACCAGTTGCTTGTAGATTCCACAATGGCCTATAAACTGCGGCCGATATCTGTGTATGACATCTACTGCGCGGCTATCGTGTGTATAACATCGCCTTGGCGCGCGACAGACGAGCGGCGGTGCTGCGATATCGATTACTCAGGAGCAGGTGTAGAGCACGCACCCCCGCCGTGCCCGCCGCCCCGCTCCGCGCCAAACTGTGCGTACGAGTGACGTGTACCATCTTGTTAGTTGAGTCACCCTGTCGCATTCCCCCAACTCAATTATCGGGTTAAAACAACGGTAATTGCTTGAGCAGTTCGCGATTGGCAAGCCAGCCGTGAGGAAAGGTTTAAGATTTTTAAAAGATTTTACGTCTTTTTCATTAATTGTTCTGCGATTTATTGTTATTCTATAGTTTATTAAAACAATAATACTGAGTAAATGAATCGGAATAACGGGATTTCAATACGGTTATTATATCCTCTCCTCAAATAATTGTAATCGAACTATATAGTGCTGCCCAACGAATTATAAATGCACACATATCCAGCATGCACTATGGTTTCAGGTTAATGAAACAGTATCTTCTATGTTTAGGGGGTAAACGAGCTTTGTACTGAATCAATTGTAAATGAGGACATTTTGTATTTGTACCATATATTTTATTATGTAGCAACTGTATTCTGTATCCTCTTAAACTGAATTTGTGCGAAGGAAACAAAATGTGTATTAGGTCAAAATCTACCTTCATATCGAGGTATAATGTAAAGAGATAAAGGAGCAATACAGAGGCGCCCCACAACGTTCATTCTTGTGTTCACGCTTCAGCGTCCATTCGCTAGATATTGCAATAATCTAGCACCGCAAACTGCTAGGAGTTGGTATTTCACTTTTAATTTGTTAGTTACTACAAGTTCATGAATAGCGATAGTACCTTTCATTCTTTCTTAGTGCAATTGGATTGGCATAAATTTACTTAAAAAATATTAGAGTAACATATTTGTTATTCTTATTCGCTGAGCTTATCCGCTTCTGATAAACGGAATATTTTCTCTCATTTCTGGTTACTGTTTCTTTAGAAATATCCCGTTCTTTTTCTTTTCAAATCTACATCATTACAATTTGTAATGTGAATTGAAGCCATCGTCCGGATTCTCACAAGTCGCTTTCAAAACTTCTCATAGCTTCCGTGAATAATAACGCTTGTTTCCTCACCGCCTTCCATTCCTCAACCAGGGTCGTGCTCTTGCGTGACCAGGGTTGAAAAATCCGTTTTTTTAAAAACCCAACCCACTGGGTTTTTTTGGGTTTAATGGGGTTTAATTGGGGTTTTTTGGGGTTAATTGGAACGGACGTTTTGATCGTCGTTGATAACGTATTTATTAAACGGTCTAACGTACTTGACTCTTCTATTTAAACTACTCAAATATATAATGTATTTTTGTCTTCCGTAAATGTACAAGCTAAATTATGATAATTATTGATTCAAGGTACGTTTAAAATCATTCACATTTTGGCGGTTGAAACTACTGTTCCACATGTAAATCGGTTTGAACACGATTTTTCTTAGTGTATTCGAGCACAAACGTTTTCAAAAACAATAATGGCTTCACTTATGTCGTGGATTGTCTGTTCTATTTTATTATTAAAAAAGTTAGTGCTCAAATACACTATTAGCGTTTGGTTTAGCAGGTTATGAACTTCAAAAACCAGGGTTCCAGATTACGCTTCGCCAGATTTAATTTTGAATAATTTAATTACAATTTGATAATTAAAATTAAATATAATAATGACAGAAAAACTTATATTATTAATTACGTAATTATAGAAACCAAATCTTAATTCATCGTTCCAATGTAATTCCAAAATGCAATCAAAATAATTGTAAATTCAAATCTTTCGCATAACAGCAATCTAAAAATTGGTTACGAAGTTTATAACCTGCTAAACTGAAAACGTCATATTTAATACCAACCGAAATCAATATAACTAACAATCAGATATTCTGCAAATGAAATACTAAATCTGACTCAAGAACAGGAAGACTTAGCTGAAAATTGATTCTTGAGATAAATGCTGGTTGGCTGCCCTTTGTTATGGCGTTCAGAATCGAAGACAACGACTATTACCGTCATCAATGTTTTCTGATTCTGTCAGAAAACAGTTTACGCCAGCAAAATACTGGTTACTGATGCAATCGAAATGCTCGAAATCTGACAAAATTCCTGCTGAGTTCTTTTCCTTCATGATTGGCATTTCAAATTGTCCAGCAAGTTCTGCAGCGATCGAACGTATTTTTTCAACTTACGGCCTTGTTTGGTCAAAATTACGGAATAACTTGGGAAAAGAAAAAAGCGGAGAAATTGGTCAAAGTTTACAAGCACCTAAGAACGCCTACAGCAGTTTAATTCAATTTTTATCTTAATTATAAATATTAGATTTATAGATCATACTTTAAATGAAAAAGTTTATAATTTGTGTTCAAAATATGTTAAAGTAATATATACGATGTTAAAATGTATGTTTACATTATTTTATAAATAAATATTCTAATATTGATATATTTAAGAAAATTTTTCATATTTTTACGTGTTTTTTCTGGGTTTTATTGGTTTTTAAATGTTTTTGCGTGACCGAAAGCGGCCCGCGTGACCGAAGCGTGCGCTCAACTTGCTTCGCACGGCGTCGCGCGCGATCTCGCACGCCGCCGCCACCTGCGTCATAAATGATTGGAACTGACGATTAAGGGGCGGGTTCAACGCTTCACTCTAGGGGTACTGGACCGTTTTATTGCTTGAGGTGGTCTGGCGTGAATTAATTCATGTCGTTTTATTGTTCCACATCACAGGCAAAGTCGCAATGTCAGAAACAAGGTAGCGATCCGAAGTGAAAAATTGAAAAAGAAAGACGGCACACCTCCGACAAGGGAACGGAAAATCTAAGAATTTATGGAGTTGTAAGAATTAATTTTTTTTAAACTATTTTTCATGCGCGATTTAAGGTTTAATTTTACTCTATCATTTTATGAATAGGTTATTGAGAATATATCATCGAAAAGTTGATGATTACTTCAGTAATAATGTGGTTTTTAGAATTATAAATCAAATGACGTTAATACTTGGAATTAAATATCAGAAGCATTGGATGAAATAAAGTGTGAAATGGTGAAATGTCTTATAAGTGTCTCCTACAGTGAAATTTATTGCTTTAGATCGATAGGTTGAAAGGATAAATAGATTTTTGCTTAGAATTCGATGTTGAACACCCATGAAGATATTATTTGCCAAAATTAAATTCATCAAGAACTTTCAAGATTCATGTCCGATGGAGCCAGATTTTGCCACTCTTTTGGTAAAACATGTTTCCATAAGCCGGATCTGATCTACAGAACTTTAAGCACAGAAGGCGCCCACTTACCAACTCACTTTCCGATGACATTGGATATTCAGGTTATTTAAACGTTATTTACAGCAGGATTGGGCAGTATTTAAGTACTTGATTTGAAACACGTACTTTAAATATATTATGTATTTGAATAACGTAATTTTCAGTTTTTTGTAGATGTGTTTTAGAGATGTATTTAAATACATAAAATATGTCTATTTAAAAAAGGAAATACTTCAAATACAGAAAAAGGATAACGAGGATAGTTCCTTTTTGTTTGATTCTGCCGTGTGAATGAACCTCATTAATACAAAAATAAAAGCTCCTTTCACTTTGAATTTGAATTATCTTCATTTTTAAATTATAAATCTAAATCATAAAAATATTGGACAATTATCCGACAACAAAAAATGCGTTTATTCCTAATAACTATTGTCCTTATAACTATTGCCTACAATTTTCAACCTTTTTAGTGCCCACATGTCCGAGCTCCACTTATAAGTTCACTAGTTTACCGCGCTAGTTGAACGGCCCTTTCCTTATGCGAGTTTTATACATTCGTCAAATAGGGATTTATTTGAAAAATTGGTCGCTTTAAAAATAAATTCCTCTTATTTGAGTTAGACATAAGTTATGTTCAGAAATTTATGACTTTCAGTTACTAATGTATTGTAATTGACAATTACAATAAATTATTGCAATAAAAAAGTAGTAATAAAAAAATATTGTGTTTACTGTATTTTGAGTATTTGAAGTATTTTAAATACGTATGTATTTAGCTATTCAGAACCTAATGTATTTTGAGTATATATTTAAATACTTATTTACTAAGTATTTTCGCGAAGTATTTAAATACTAAATGTAAAGTATTTTGCCCAATCCTGTTGAACGGCATGATTAATTGCAAAACCGCATCACCTACTCCCGCAAGGTTTGACTTTGTATCTTTAAATAAGAATACAAATGTTAGTATGTTCGTATCTTTTAGGGTACATTATTGCTCATTTGTTGTTATTACTGAACTCCATCCTAAAAGCACTAGAATTAATTACACAAGTTACATGATGTGATATGATATAACAGCCTGTTCATTTTCTTCTCATACCATACACAAATGTTTGAAGTGATCTACTGCACAGTACGTCGCGAAAATTAACGGTGCATGATGGAGTGACATTAATCAAAGGATAATAATAGGCGAAATGACCTAGACGTAATCTGTACACAGTTCACCAAGCAGAGTACAGGGGTTGGAGATGAAAATGATTGTACAACATAGTGGTAACATCAAAATAACAAAATTATTCAATAGTTTGAAAAATACTAATTGCGATAGCTGATCATCGCTGTACAAAACTTCATTTTTTTAAACCATATTTCGAAACTGGACTACTTCTCAGGTTGAGTAGTGCGAAAACACAGTTGTGGGACGTTACAGAAGTGAAAACACGACGAAGAGCACTGTCAAACGTCGCTTGTTCCGCAGTCGGTGACATCGTTATCGTCCGCGGGTGAGGAATGCTATCCGTGCTAGGAAGAGCGCTCCGCGGCCTGGCGGCGGCGCGCGGGGTGTCGCAAAGTGCCGGCTGCAGCAGCCATTTGCGAGGCGGGGCCGCCTGTCGTGCTGTCGCCGTCGCGTGTGGCACGGCAGCCCGCGCACCCGGACACTCCGCGATGGGGACGAGCACACTGCGGCGACAGCCCGTTGCAGCTGGACGAAGTTGTTTCGCAGAACCAATAAGACCCAACGCATTAGATGTGTAAAATATATAACGTTATTCATCGGACGAAATTTTTTTGTGATTTTTTTTTTTGTAATTTACTGGTATAAATTGATGAGTTAGAAATATTTTCATTTTTTAAAATGAAGATCACATAAGACATTTTTCAATTTAAAATATTGCTTAATAGTGTTTTTCTGTAACAAATTTTAATTTCATTGTATTACGTAGGTTTGCTTACATTTATATTTGAGGTGTCGAAATTAGTTTTTTAATCTTTTTTCACCAGTCATCGCAGTTTGTAAACATTGTAAGAAAGTAATTTATATACTGCTGAAAGAAATTATCTTCATACTGCACAATTTATTGAAATTATATTATGTATTTAAAATTAGGTATCAATTTTCAAACAACTATTTTTTGCTCTCAACTGAAAATGTAAATGTTGTGCTTATGAAGAAAATGCCTAAACGAACCATAAAAAATAGTATATTCTGACTGATAAATTTAAAATTTGTGATTTATTTTCTGACTTTTGTCCAGTTAAAATCCGGTACTCGGCTCAAGATGCAGCAGGATCGAGCGAAAATGGGGGTTGGGTGGGGGAGCAATGCCTCATGGCGCAAGCGACTCCCGAGAGAGGCACCACACCATCATACTCATACCGTCACGCGAAGCCAACCTCTACTTCGTCCCTCAGTCACTCTCGACAGTTTCGACCACATTCCTTATCCTAAGCCTTTACCCCAGTTCCCTACATCCGTCATCCTACCTCCTACCCCTGTTCCGTACACCCGTCCTCCCGTCATACTATCTCCTACCCCTGTTCTATTTCCCGCCCTCTCACGACCGCCCCCTCACGATTGTCCCCTCACGACCGTCCCTACGTCCGTCTCCCCACGTCCGTTTCTCCGTCAAGTCTACTACATTCAACTTTCCGTAGCAAAAGTCCATCCCCCAAAAAAGTCCGTCCTATTCTCGTCCTCCTGCCGTCTGGATCGAGTGACAATCTCGAATCGTGCACGTATCATCTGTTTCGAACACGTATTACATTATATATTATTCCGGAGCTCCCCAGGATCTCCCTTTATGCCTTCTAAATAGCTCATTTTTTCAAAAAGAAATACATTTTTAGGGGCGTTGATAAATGAGTTCGTCCGTCCGTAGGTCAATAATCGACACAAATTCCCACGTCGTTTTTTTAAGGCTCGTGGTCAATTTGGATCTTTAACATACAATTTAAATTTTCGTAAGCGAAAACGTATCACCCTCAAGAAACAAAGATTATGTCTATTATTTCTTTATTTTTCTTTCTTTCTCTTTGCCATTGTCGTATCTTTAGTATTTACTTAGAAGTTAACAGCTGGGTATAAAACCAGTTAAATTTCCAATATCTTGGTTTGTCATTTCTCTGGATGTCACTATTTTCATAAGAATTCTCATAACCGTGTTTCCTTAATTTAAAATTGTTCGGTTACGTAAATGTGCTCTGACAAATTTTATTAAAAATAGAATTAGGGGTTTTCTATGTTTGGTTTATTATATCTAAAATATCTGATTTAACTTAATTACATGAATATTGAATCTTTTTCCAAAAAAAGTTTGACATGAAATATGACTGAAAGCGTTGGCGTCCTCTTTCCATTCCTTTTCTTATACAATTATTTTTAAACGAACAGAATGAATTTAGACCAACGTTGTAGAAGTAGCTAGTAAATATTATTTATTTCTTCTCCTAGAAAATCGCGTAATGGTTTGTGGCATCTGGATTTTATAGTCCATGTAAATGCCAAGTACCAATACCCTCACCGCATGCTGTGGGATTGGGTTGGTTTTACGTAAAAAGATGCATCCTTTGTTATATTCTGTAGTGTAGTCGTCTATCGACGTCATTCCTTTTCTACAGTTTCTCTCTCCCTATTATGATTCTCCAATTTCGTTATTTTCAGGGCTAGCATTTCTGACATGTCGAATAAATTTTAATTAATAGTAACAAAACTTTAAAATAATTCCTGTATTACTGTTAGATATCACCGAGCTATCCATAAACAAAATCTATGAGCATGGAAGAAAGATTACTGATGAAGTAAATTTTTCATAAAAATAAAGAAATGTTTTCACAAATTAGCTTTACACTCAGAAAATTCCCCAGAAATTATTTTTATTCTGAATAAATATATGGACCAAAGTACTATAATTTTTGACACGGGACTTAATATTAATTGTCCTCACGTGTCACGTAATTCACTTCATTAGCAAATCTCACTTCGAAAATAAAAGGTCTTTCGTTAGAAAGTAACGAAAATTCTCTGAATGTCACTAGGCGTTCTTCTGCTCTCACCCATTTATTTTCTGATGAACTGCGGGGTCCGAAGCGCAAGTCCTGAATCGTCCGGCCCTCCCAGCCCCATGTCCCTAGGATTGACGAGTCTGTGTGAGTGGAGTGGAGTGGAGTGGTGCGGGCGTGGCGGGGGAAACGTCCGCTCCCCGCCGCGTCTGTCTGACCCGTGTTGTTCTTTCCTTAGAGCGCCTCAGGTTCCCAAGAAGGGACCACGGACGACGTAAGTATAACGTAAAGTGGCGCGAAGCAGCGGGCCAAAAGGCCCCGGCGGCGGCGGCTCGCCAGGCAGCAGCACCGTCGCCTTCTCCTTCGATAAGCATAGCCCTCTGCAAAGGAACTTGAACTTCTCCTGCTCACTCAAGCAGAGACAGCCGACAGACTGTGCGCGCGTGTATTCCAGTACATTCTGTTGCGAAGCGTGTGTGCGCGCGCGCGCACGCGTGGCGCTGACCAGAGGCGTCGCCGAATCACCAGCAAGAGGAGGTGACCGTTCGCTTCTTTCCGGGTGAACGAATCCACCTCTTTGCCGTGGGATTGGTGACACTCCTGGGAGCGGAGGTTACTGAGGAAGAGCTATTTCACCAGTGGAGCTAGAAAAGTGTACGAAATGTTCACATTCATCTCAAAGCAAAAAGAAATGTTCTTTCTAGAATACCGAAATACTATAATATGGTACGTCTTTAGTGAGAACGAACAAATTTAGTTACCTCTCTTCAAAATTATAAATTCACTCATGAAAACTGTATTTATTCGAACAATAGGATTAAATATGTAATATGATATACATAAACTATTTGACAAAGTGGAACATCATTTTCAACAAATTAAGTCGGTTACATAGTTTACATCTCTTAAAAATTGACAGTAAGTTTAAAAAAGCTTTCTTTCTTATTGCTTTGAGGAGAATATTGCCTTTCATTATTTGTGCAGAACATACTAGCTCATCCTTTTCATTATCTATGTGATCTTAGAACTTTGTAGAGAAGATGGTGGACGATTGCTGAATTATGGAAAATATTAATTATATTTTAGATTAAACACATTGAGAATTTTCGGATTTTGGCGTAGAGAGTTTTATAAAGGCACCTATAGAGAAAAATATTCATTGTTGTCAAAAATGTTTCAACATACCATTACATCTCAAACTCTTGAAGAAACTTTAAAATTTCATTACAAGAACTGTTTGATCAAATTCTTTTGATCACAGTTTATGATAATGCTCCTCTCAAAGCATATGGGAATTATTGAATACATTTTTAAATAATTTGTTAATTTTTCAGGTACGTGCTACATTTAGAAATGATCATTTCTGTCTTAATTAATTGGCATTTTTAAAATTCAATATCAATTCATTTGAAGCTACTGTACAAAATTTTACATGGATTACTTCTAAATTCAATATTTTTCGGTATGCGTTGAAAAAGTTGCGACATCTCATTTAATTTTCAATAGAAAATCGAGAAAGTTAGTATTTAAGAGTTGGAGCTTTAAGAAGATTATCGTATCTTTGTTCATTACTACGAGGGATTCTACATAACGCTAACAATCTTCCTTCCTTGCATCTTTTCTAATAAGAAAGTTTTAATATATTTTTGCAATGTTCACAAACTAGATTCAACTAGGTTGGAAGTGCTTACAGAGAGGTATAGATTTTTAAACAAATGTCTTCAGCATATTTTCAGTGAAATTATAATTCGTTAAAACATTTTTTATCGTCATTCACTCATTTGAATAACCGTCGTCCTCCATCTTTTCGAAGTGACCTCCTATGAATCAAGGGGACTGAAGCCCTCTTGTTGCAACTTACGCAAAACGCGCCATCACACAATCGATTGAAGGCCATGTCTGTGAAAAGATCTTGCACCAATAGCGCGCAGGCTGTCTCCATGCATTCTCTGAAATAAGAGTCAGTAGAGTGATATCCCTGTGGTTTCTCCTTCCAATAAGACTTTCCGCATGTTCGTCGTTTTGTGTGTTTCAAACAAAAAAAAATTGTAAACGCTTGCCATCAGCCCTTTTCAAAAGATTTTCCTGCGAAATTTTGTACTCTCTATTTCTGAGACATGCATCTTTTGAGTTACGGCATACATTAGAGGTTTCAGATGACATAGATTTTTGTATGCAAGTCCTTTACATTACGGGGCACGTAGGCTTTGAGACGTCACGTGATACTGTATTTCCTATTATGCTATATTTGTATGGAAAAAAAATATAAGTAATTCGTAGTTAGTTTGCTTGCACATATCATGTATTACACCGTCAGGCCTAGTAGAAGCACGAGAACGAGTGCTGATTTTGGGTGGTTGGGGACGGCAACGCTCTCTAGATCAACAGCGCTGCAAGTGGGGCAGGGGGGCAGTTATGCAGCATGGCCCCCTGCGAAGCTTTCAATGCCAAGCCCTGCCGCGCAGACGCACTTGCTGCAGTGAGGGTTTGCGATTCCAAGCACAGCCCCAGGTCGAGTTGCTAGGAGTTCATGGATCGCACTGTAAACTTACTCCAAATCTTGTATATAGACAGAACGATCGCTCTGAGGAACATGCAAAGCTAACTGAGGCTAGTGTTCATTGTTTTGCATTTTCAGGACGAAGAATTAATCGAGATAATGGTTTAAGCTTAGTTACATTCAATTAATAGAGCTTAAAATTATTTTATATGCGAGGTCAATATTCTTTCTCAGATTTTTATGTAAAATTGCAAAGATTTTTGCGAGCAGTATATACCAATATTTCTAATTCTAAAAAATAGACCTCCTTTGGGAATGCAGCTCTTCTCCATCTCGCGTAGAATTTATTTCTAAACGAATTAGATAGTTTTTACAAATTAATACATAGTTCTACTTAAAATTAATGAAATCAGATTTAAATGAGCATTCTAAAGTATAATTTCTTTAACATGCGTCTCTTGATACTCGAATATAAATTTTGAAGGATAATGAAAACATTGCATTATTATTGATATACTTTCGAAATATATTTTCTAGAAGAGTAAGATATGTATGAAAAAGGGCGCTTTACAGACCTAGCAAGCTTATTTAGGCTCCCCTCATGGCCATGTGTCACGTCATTAGAGCTTGGGGGTCTTCCCTTGTCGGTGTGAACGTTAGCAATGTTTAGGGGAGAGCTTGCACTACGTTGCAAATGTAATTTAGAGCACACATTCGTTTCTGAGCGTCTCAGTGTTGCCTTCCTTTGTCTGGAACCCTGTGGGTGTAAGGGCTGGCAACCTACTAGGTATTACTTCCTCGCCCTGCGTATCCCTCTCCCGTCCAGCCCTACACCTTCTGTGCCCTCTCCTCAGCCCCCGTGGCAGGTGGCATTCAAACAGCCGAAGGGAGAGCTGGTAGCTGCGTACTAAATCACGATTCATTTCACGCTCACTTTCTGACTTCAAGGAAGCCGTTAGATAATGTCCCCACTGTTAGGAAAATCGAATAATAACTCAATATTGCCTTAATTACGTTATCATACTGTCTGTTTGTTATACTAATTATAAAATAAGCATAATATTAGAGACATTAAAACAGTTCCTTTCAATGCAAATAAATCAACTTAGACATTTACAAAATGCTAGGATGTGGGCAAGGAAGTTTTACCCTAAGGAACATGCACCGTGGACGTCTGTATACGAAAGGTGCACCTTCTACTAACGAATGCCAGCGAAATAGTTCCATACCTAAGGAATTTTGGTTTGTTGTAGAGTACATAGGTAAAGGGAAGTATATCAGTTCTTGCGAAAACGGTATATTTTAGCACACTTTTTTCAGTTCCATTGGTTTTCCTGTCCAGAACGATAACAATATCGAAAAACACTAATAAAAACAGTCAAATATCAAGAGTCAAACAACATCATATCCATTTTCATTTTAAGAACAGATATAACTTAAAAATGTTCTCGTGTAATTTAGTAAATTTGACATAGTACCCGTTATCTTGAGGTAAGTGAAAGTATTAATGAAATGAAAAGTTTCAGTCCAAACTAAGCCATATAAGACCTATCTTCATACATTTAAATACTTCGGGGAACTATTGTTTTAGCAGTTGAAGAAAGAGAAAATGAATTGACTCGTCATTAACAACTTTTTTAAATATAATTATTACTCTGCATACTCTTTGTCTTATTGCAATTTTACATCTAAATTCGCGATAAAGATCCGCTAGCTTCAAAGCAGTGAATGACTTCCGGAAGTTGAAAGAGCTCTCCTCTCGACAGTCTGGATGTCGACCTCGTGTCCTTTCGCGATAGCAGGTGCGAACCAATCTATCATAGCGCGAGTTGAAGAAACTACATTTCCTTTTTATGGCAGAAAGTTGATAAGCGGCCACAACCACTGGAAATATGTAAAACAGGTCTGAAATTTCAATTGATATCTTAAGTATTGTGACGTCCCGCCGTTAGAACAAACGGTTTTTCTTTACTTTGCTATAGTGTAATATTACGAACAGACAATATAATTCATTACAAACATTCTAGAAATAAAAAACACGATATAATTTATTTAAGACAATGAAAATGTTTGTGCAATCAAACATAGCAAATTGAGAAGTTTTGTGACAGTACGTAAGGGCCCGGTTTAAATAACAACTTATAACGTGAGTACATGTTGTTTTGTACACAGACACGTTTAATGAATTGTAGAGGAATTAAACAAGTTCTGCGATGTAATAACTATGTAAGAAAGAGCTTTAATTTGACGTCGGAACTAATGGAGCATTGACGAACAGACAAGGTTTCAGAAGTCAGCACAGATTGCCGTGACTTCCTCGTACCTCCAACCGCCGAATCTATTATTTCATTTCCATGTCATTGCCAAACTATTTATCTTCAATAGAAAGATCTAAGGAACGCTATCTGTGATTTTGGGAGTAGATTTTACGAGGACTTTCTGTGAAGTATCCTCGATTTCTTACCTTTGATCCGTTTGTTACATTTATTGCCTTGTTCTTCTCTCACAGCATCAATACGACGCTACCTTTGTATGAATAATAGATTATCTTTGTGTTCCGTGTAAGTAGAGAATAAAGTCGCTTAATGCAGTGACGAATTATTACCTTTCTAAATAAATATTGCAAGAGAGTGCAACTAATGATTAGTGTGCCGTTTTATCACCATCTGAGAGGTACATAAACATTAAAAAAATATTGAATTCACGAAGGGTTTCATATTCTTCTGAAATACTCATTGTCCCCAATGAGTCACTTACTTTTAGAGGTTCAAGTATTTATAGCAAAGCATTGCAATAAGATGGCGAAGGGCTGGATAAATTCAGAATATACGATGGACAAATTATAATTTGCAATCATGCGGGCCCGCACGACGGCATAGAAGAAGCCATTTCAGTGTGCGGTTCGCACCTATTGTCGCTTCCCTGGTGCTATATGTTCATTTACTCGGTGTCTGGAAAACATTCAGCTTTGTATGGTTATATGTACAGTATATACCGAGAAAAGAAGGCATGTACTTTTCCGTCGTTAATTGCATTTCACATATACTTATATTTGTTGCATGAATTGTTTCAGCATTCCAACGTATATGAATGAAATACAATTTAGAATATCTTCTCGATTTCTATTCGTGCTAGTGAAGTGTAAGACGTTGTGTTAATTACAATTTAGTCACCTTAATGAGTAGGTCTGTGTGGTATAAGTGTAAACTCTGTGCTGAGCCGCTTGCGCTAAGCGGACTGCGCCTGCGCGGCGCGATGTAGCCACTGAGACCCAATAAAGGAGATGAAGATGCTCTGCGGCACCTTACTCAGCCGGTCTGCTCCCTCCCCTTCTCCTCCTCCTCTCTCTCCTCCTACTCACTTTTCCTCGTCTTCCCTCTCCTCCTACTCCTTTATTCTCCTCCTCCCTCCCCTCCTCACCACTACTCCTCCCCCCTCTCTTCCTCTTCTTGTTACTCGGCGATCTCTTCAATTCGAGTCACCGTCATAAATGTGGATACTCGTGAAATGTTTCCACATATGCACACATTTCATGTTATATTCTCAAGGACAGTTCTGTACTCCATTATAGAAATCATCATTTTTCATCGCGAGCAAATGATCTTGGCCGTCCGGGTGTCACCGCTTCGGAGGCTATGGTGCCGACGATTTGACCATCTTGTCGTGGTCTTCCTCAGAGCTGGTCTGCCCTGAGGAAGACCAGACTAGCCCTGGAGAAGATCAAACCAGCCCTCAGGAAGACCACGACAAATTGATCGACGGCGACGGTACCATAGCCTCCAACTGCGCCACCCCGTCAGCCAAGATAATTTGATTGCCTCTGGTTGCGGAAGCCTACGATTTTATCTTTCATCACGTGTTCGTGTTGCAGTTTTCTTCGTATGATGTATATTTCCGTGCGGTGATCATGGTCATTAATTTTGAGAACTTGGTACCCCTGGCTTAACTGGCGACCATCTCGCACCGTGTGTATACCTTCCTTTTTACGTTTTTCAAGGAGGTATCAGATTTCTTTCTAGACCAAATCCCAATTATTTTACTACCAAAATCCTTCTTATTTCGTCCAGCCTTATTGGTTCTTCCTCACTGAGTACTTGTTTCATTGGTTACTCGTGCCTTACAAGCTGAGATTTCCTATGCTCACCAAATCCACTCGCGCTTCCAATATCCGATTTTCTCCAATCTTCATGGTCAGGAGAATACCAGACTCTTACACTAAACACCTATTACTTGGTTGAATGCCAGTTTACCTGATTCTAAACAAGAACAAAAAATGTCACTTTTTTTCTTATAAAATTTCTTATGAAAGTCACGTACTAAATAAATTTTCTAACACTGAAAATTAAAATGTTAAGTTTTTGAATCTCATTCAGCAATGCTTGCCGAATAAGAGTCTGGTTTACCACAAGTTAACATGAAGACTTGTGAGGAGAAAAAACATTAGTTGAGTTCCTTAATGTCTAATAATTATACAACTTTTTTAAGTTCATTGTTATGCTATTCACTGTAACATATCAATGATGTTTACAATATTTCTTACGTGCATTTTCTTTCATTTTTGTATTAAATTTTTATAAACAAAATATTCTTTAAAATCTAAGTAGTGCAGACGATACCCAGATATCGTATTACCTAATATTCCAAAACATCTTACGCCAGCCCTGGTTTTAGTATTAGTAACCTGTCATGAAAGAACAGAAAATTACTGTTCTTTAAACCAGAAATAAACCAATTATCAGAAGCCAGAGGACATTCAGAGTCCTTTAGATCGACAAAAATCAACTTTCTTTAGTAATGTTAACCATATACATATTTTAATCCACACGAAAACTTCAGTAAAATGGCGAAAATCATACAAGATATGAAAACTACAATAATAGTATCTGCCTTAATATTACAAAAGACATGGTAGTTGACATTTGTTTATTTTTATGTTTTTTTTCAACATTTCTATGAACTGAATATATTTTCTCTTCAAAAATTCAATAATTTAACTAAGTTAGCACTCTATTGACATCAACTCAATCATTTTAACAATAATAATTACATGAAAATAAAATTTTGTATGAATAATAGAATATGTTTTAATGGAGTTCAAGTTTTCCAAAGAATTTCTGAACAGAATGTACTTTAACAGAAAGTTACTATTGGCTTGCTGAATGAATGACAAGAAAGCTACATATTTTCGGAATTGACTACTACAAAAATTAAGAATTCATTCGGGAACAGATTATTCAGTCAATAGGTACGAAAGTCTCCTTTCTTTGTGAATTTTAACTCCACATGATAGCGGAGAGTCTGTGTACTTTAAAGAGCTTCTCAACTTCTTTCCTCCTCTCTCTTGCCACTTAACTAGTACCGTGATGTCCTTTAGGAGCTTTCTGAAAGTCCGGAAACGCTACAGGGGACTCCTTCAAAGACAAAAATGCAATTTGGTTAATTGTTTTTACATGATATACTACTCATTGTGAAAGATTTGATTGAATTGCTTGACTTAGCTTTACTTGGAAAACACATTCTTCTGAAAAACGTTTGTTGCACTTTTGTGTGGGTCTTACTTATTGCGAGTGCGGGTAGAGCACACTAATATATGACCCTTCTTATTTGAATATTATGTAAAAAGTACCTCCATAACAAAGTATAATCTTCATAGTCAATTGTTATTTCAGTGTGTAGAATTGTACAAATATAACATACTTAAAGAAAAAATACAACGTAATTTTATGAAAATTATTAGGTTTCTCTTAATAATCATGACTACTACATCGTAATATTTCAGAATATTTTTGTGAAATATTTGTCAATGTTTATAATTATATGAACTTCAACAGTTTGTTTTTGAGTTAACCATGAAGTCTAAATGAAATTCACCTTCAGAATAAGAGAGTGAAAAATAGAAATTCAAGACTATTGTCTCGTTGCATTTCACGTGGAGTAAATAATACCTTTCCTGGTTGATACTCATTATATAGAAATCAACTGATAGGACACTTCTCAATTTCCACAATAAAATCTGGATCCCATTTATTTTGATGAACACAGCCACAATACCTATTATAAAAGTTGATTTCTGACCTAGAGACTGTTAGGATTGAAAAATATTTCTTCATTGTATTTTGTAGTACTTGCATTGAACGGAATCTACAGGCAGTAAGTGAGGTCATAAAATACTCTTGAAACTCAATAGTTATATCTTGCAAAATTGAATAAATCATGGAAATATCATTATTAATATACAAGATATGCAGTGTGTGTGCAAATATTAATAATAAATTAATCAACTTCAGTCTTACAAAATCGAACACTATCCATTGTCAGGACCGAAGCAAACTCCTTCAAATAGAATGTTATTAAAAATCGAACTGAAAAGATCCAGTACATGTTTTATGAATTTATATGAAATAATGCTTCTGAAGTATACATTAGTCAAGAGAACTACTGGTTCAGAATACACGTACAAAAAGATAAGACTGCATTTTTTAATCGATTCATAGGAGGACAGAAATGCATAAAACTTATTGGTCATGGACAGTGCGATCCGATAATATATGCTGTTAGAGGTAACCTTGGGGGTGAGCTATATTCGAAGCTCATGGGAACAGGGTTGGAGGTTCATGTCCTCCCCAAGGACTACGTGGACACCATTGTCGTCCGTTCGCCGCCGCCGCCGTCGCCACCACTACCTCTTCAATCAGGTAACTAATTCAATTAGTAACGATGTTCAACAGCTTGAGGGTTGTGCCTGTACCAAGCGTCTCAGCATGTAGTCTGCTTCTGCTTCAAATAGATATATTTGTGTGCATGTCACAAATATGTCATGTACAAGCATTGTATGTCTGTGGCTTTTATGCACTCTTAATGTTGTAGGTACTTGTTTCTATCGCAAGTGGATCTCAATTTGCCATTCGTGGTTATTATTTCTTTATTACATTGTAATGTAATATTATTATAGACGATAAACATATATATATTATTATAAATAAATATATATCAGAATAATTTATCGTATTTCTTATTTCCTATTTCAGTACATAATCTCTATTGAAGAATATTTCCTTTGGTCAAGTCAATTCTCAGATCTTCCTCTGCTGTAGTTTGAAATCGGGATTGAATTACCTAGTTATGTCGTCAAAAATGTATTGAATAAAACATTGATTGAACTATGAAAATTTCGATCCAATGGCAAATGAGAGTTGCACATTTTTCCAAATGTCAATCTTCAGTATCTTCTCAGATAATCGAGTTTCTCTTTGCGAAAACGATTTTCTGTTACCTAACGATTTATGAGTCATGTTGTATTGATCTTGTAGTCTCATAATAACCGCGCCTTTTATTTCATGTTCTGCTCGTCATATTATGCTTTCCCCTTCCCATCACTTTAATCTACCTTTTCATTCATCCTTATTCCTTGTATTCCTTACCTTCTGTTCACTTTATATTAGGCATAATCTTGAAACTTGTATATTGTCATATTCTATTTGCAGTAATCATTGGTATTTATGTAGCCTCTTCTAGTTCTCAATCTTCTGTAATCCCACGCAAATCATCAGAACATATTCTAACAGGTCGCTTGAGTGTTCGTGCAAAATAAAGGTGTGGCCAGTGCGTTCACCTGATATGGCGCCTGCCACAAGTACTATGCTCTGGCTACAAACAACTTCCTGTGTCGCTTTCAGTGTATTGGGGCCAACATACTCGTAATTATCGCCCCTGAAATTAAACGTGCACAAGTACACCGTTTCGATGTAATAATTGTAAAACAATTGTAAATATTTAAAAGCTTTCGTTCAGAAAGCAATCACACCTTCAACATGTTTCAACTTGCATATTAGTATTATATAAACAACGCATACATGCATAGTAAGTTACAATGAATGAAACAAGCACACATTAACCAATAAAATTAGACGATATGTTGTTGAAGAAGCATGTCCTTTGCACATGGGTTGATCCGGCGAGAGCGGCTTTATTAAGATTCCACCACTAAGACTTTAAGGGCAAACGTAATCAATCTCTAGTCTACGACAATTATTTAAATATGCATTGATTTATTTTAAGAGAGTAATTAAGAAAAACTGCTAGAAAAGTTTTTGTAGAATCAACTCTTGTTCATTCGACTTTCCTTCTTATTCTTTAATATACAAGGACAATGTCAGTTTTTCAATCAATGCAATCCATTCCCGAAATCATCGCAGATTACTTGTATTTACTTTTTCAGAAATCAACCATTATCTCGCTTTTCCAATTGTTTTCAAAGCGAAAAAAATACAAAAATGTCTTATTCGAATATTTTGTGATGTAATTATCTTATAAATATCAGATAATCTTCTGAATAAAGAAAGTATATTACAGTAAATTTACTTATAAAATAAAATTTTAAAAAAATTATTTTTCTTTTCAAAAATTTATTTAATTTATTTTAAAAAATTTCGGTTTACCCTTATTGTCTCATTTTTCACATGGTGATGGGCTGCACGCCGCTACCTTCGTCTAAATGCCCTTACAGAAAAACACCAAATATAATACCATACATAGTAAATTATCATTATTTGCAAAATTCCAGACATAAGAATTTTTCATAAAATGTAACATTGTGTCCATTATTGTCCACAATTGGCAAAATATCGCTAGTGAACACAATTATTGCTAGATGTTTATATCATTGTTCAAGTACATTATACGGGTATTCGCTGTTGTTCAGAAATTCCGAATTAGATTTTAGTCACATTCAGTCAACATTTGGGTATTCATTCTGTATGTTAAACTCGTATTATGAGTGCTGAAAGCTACGCTTCTATAAATTTCTTCTTGCTTTCTTTGTAAAACAATTTCGCACAATTTGGCGTCGGTATTTTGCATGATTTTGGAAGTTCATGAAAAAGGATATTTTAATGATATAAATTATACAAATACAGTAATACAAAAATAAAATTTAAGTTGGAACTAAATGAAATGAAAAATGCTATTTTCATTTGCTTAAGTTACTCGATATTAAAAAAAAAAAAAAACGCTGAAAGACATCTTAACTGGTCTTAACTTCTAGGTCTTTAGGTAATAAGAAAGTCTATATATGAAGAATTGGTGAAATATCAGATGTAAAAAAATTATGTAAATTAGAAAAAGATTGCAATATTGTCTAAAAATTAGTTGCAATCTAATTCTTGGCGCACACTACACGTAATTTAATATGAAATGTATTCTTAAAAACATTCACAATAAATTAGTATTTTGATGTGCGTCCGGTAATTTTTTCCATTTCGTAAGACCTTAACTATTCCATCTTAAATGTTATTATTCACTGAATTAAAATTAAAATAATTGATACAAAATTATTTTCATTTTATTCATATATTGTATAAATAAGTTCAAATGAACTATTTATCCGCCTTTCTCGCGCCTTTAGTATGTACGACCGCTTTGATCAATTTCAATCATTTCATTGAAAATATTAAATTTGTATACAGAACGTATCGTGTTTGAATATTTGTACATTATTAGATCTCCACAAACATTTTTAAAATTAAAACATAATGCAAACGACTTTTATTTTACGAATCAAAGTATTTGCTACCTTACGTACTCACTTCAAAGGGACGTTTTTCCCTATACGTCACAAAAGGATGAAATACGATATGTCTTTAGTAGTGCGTGTTACAATATTCAAAACAATAACAAACTCTTAACTCAATACAGCGATTACCCGTTTGACGAATCCGTACGCTGTCGGCGAGACCGTGAAGTGAAGACGTTCGCTAGTGGCATTGCGGTCGCTAATTCGCCCTCTGTTTCGCAGATCGAGAACCAGAAGCTGGAGTTCAAGGGGCAGTCGAAAGTGGGGTCGCTGTCCAACGTGAAGCACAGGCCTGGCGGAGGAGACGTGCGCATATTCGACGACAAGGGCTACCTCAAGCAGAAGCGCGACGGCAGCGTCGCCTCGTCGGAAGGGCGCGCGTCCGGAGCTCAGGTGACTTTCTGCGCACTGCGCGTGCGTAGACCTATCTCGCGAGTGTTACTGTAAGGAACATTTTCTCAGAAACTATTCAATTTACAGACTTGGAAATTGATGTACGTGTAGATTCATTATTTATATATATTTTAACGAAGCTGTTTAAAAAATATACGTAAATATTACTGTGTATTTTAATCGGTTTTATTCTTTAAAAAAGTAACATTTATAAGAGTATTGACTAAAGTACTTAACTTTTTATAAATACACCCCATTAAAGTATATAAACTGGTGTTCACATGCTCTGTTAAAATTTCAGCATCCTTCTGTTAATAGTCTTTTAGAAAATGTTCCCTTAAGATGACATTTTTAAACTAACGGGAAGTGACTCCTAAAGTTTTCTGTGCATTCCTAGTCCATATGCTGGGCAAACATAAACACGCCGGTATTTTGACTCTATTCAATCCTCAATTCTTACCAGAAACAGTGTGTCCAATACTAGAAAGCAAACTTACCTATTTCTCACAACGAAAGCAGAAAGAAATGTTCAAACAACACCCACGATGTGTCAAAACGGTCACGCCCACTTCCACGCCACATAAACTTCAAATTTTTTAAAAATACTTAGAGGTGACATATTAAGATGAAACTTAGGTTATTTAACAAATAAAACTATAAATTAGTTAATGATTCAAACAAGTAAAAAATTATATTTTCATCATTTTTCCCCATTATGGCTCCTCTTTAGTCTAGTGATGCGACTGCGACAACAAAACATCAATGTTCTCAAACATCGATGATCAAAATTAAAACATCGATCTTAATAACACATCGACCAGAATTCATCTAGTGTTTTTAAATAACAATGTTTTAAAGCTGCTTTGGCAGCCTCTAGCATTAAATTCGTGCGCAACAAAATCTAATTTGATAGGAGCCGTATATATGAATTTAAATTTATTAATAATTATTATTAATTAAAATTTAACTGAAAACAAAGTTTAAAAATCTCCTCTCCATTTGCGAAGTACGAGTAAAGATGAAGAAAATACCAGGATCATCTCGGGTAAAGGATTATCTGCTCGATCAAGGTAGTACGAATCGGTCGTTTGGTTCGAAAACAACAGTTACTTGAGATGCAGTCTTCAACTAAAAATTGTGATTACAGAAATTTTTCATCCACGAACGATCGAAAACGAAAAATATTTCAAACATCGATATTTTTATATAAACATCGATGTTTTGAGAACATCGGTATTGATGTCGCATTTCTACTTAAAGCGTCTCCACACATTCGTTATTCGGCGAGTAGCGAGCAACCGCTCACCGAATCCCAAGGAGTGTGGATGAGTTGCTTGCTGTTTGTCGAGTAGAGAACATTCGGTGCTCGCCCTACCCACCGCGAGTCGGTCTTTTGAACACAGCAAAGGAAGCGAACATTCAAAGAAGCCGAGCGTATCATTGATAGGGAATGAGAGAACAGTAGCTTGCAGCTCGGCGAATGTCGAATGTGAATTTTTGAAAAAAATATTTATTTAAGTATGCTTTTCAATTGCCCGGTCATGTAGCCACTGTAACTTTTAACTTTGGGATAACGGTGGAGGAACACATTCTAACAACATGCACAAACATCCATGCCCGGAGCGTGATTCGAACCCGCCACCCTTCAAACCAAGGCAAGGCTATGGTCCTTCAGCCTTAGCGACCTGGGCTATCCAGGTCGGCTGTTGTAATATGTATTGGGTTGTGTGAATTAAATATTCGTGTGCTATAAAGTGTCTCATGATAAATGTTACAAATTCCTAGGACATTGCGTGTAATGGATTGGAGATGATCACATTTTACCAACTAAAATCCAGTGAGAAATCTTATATAATGAAGTTTCAAATGACTCAATTTCGACATCGTGCCCCTGACTAAAAGACAACTCTCCGACTGGTGCTACACAGGTACACGAACAGTCAAGGGGCGACCATCTCGCTGACAATGACAACATCGAGATTTTTATCTTTACTTGTTCAACTTTGATGCATCTGAACGAACATTGCCGTCACCACGCCTGCATCAAACCTCATGGCTGTCAAAACGGGACAAAAAATATCAAAATCTCTGAATTGCAATTGCCAGCGGGAGGGACATCCTCTAAGTCGTCTTGTACCTGCCTAGCATCAGTGCATGACGAACTGTCTTCCAACAAAGGACATGATGTCAAAATTAGTTCGTTTGTAACTTTATACATATAACAATTTATGTGATTTTTCTCTAAATGTTCATCGGAAAAAAGTGACAACTTTTGTCTCCCTATACGACTTAGATGTTCTTCTTAAATACCAGTATTAATTGGACAATATTCATTCTCACTGAACAAATTTCATTTATAGATCTATTTTCAATTCAGCGGCGCCTGCAGTTTTATTTTTTAAAGTTTCAATTTCTACACGGAACAGATACTTTTAGGCTTTTGCTGAACGAATAGAAATGTTTAAGGTATAACGGTAAAATTTGCATTTTAGACATTGTAAATATCTTTCCTGTGTATCTTTAAGTCATGCAATGGTCATAACTAATTTTTCTTGTCTTCTTAAAGGCGTAAAATAGATTTTTGCCCAAATAAAGCAACTCTGAGGATCCTTTATAGGTTGCCATTTATGGGACATACTCGAAAGAGAAATCTTAGATTAGGATAGACAAGCAAATTTAATATTTTATTAATTTTATTTTTTAGTATTAGTCTCGCTCTAATCTCAATAATCTAGTCTTTTAATATCTCTAATCCTACTCGCAAATTTATTACTTTGCAATTATTGGTGTTCGAGAGTAATGTCGTACCTGTGATGCATCGGCATAGACACAGTCAAAACAACAAGAATTGTAATTTGTAAACTCTAGCTGCTACGGACTTGCAATGGAACCGAAATAACATTTTTCTAGTTTACATAATTTAAATTTTGCAATAATATATTATTATTAAATAATATTTTATATTAATAATTATAAATTACATTAAAGTAAAAATATATTTTGTATTTTTTGAAGTACATATCAAAGCTTTTTTTTATAGGACCAGAAGAAATAGAACTAATGCATCCACGGTAATTCAAAAATGCTTAGAGATGATATGATATAGAATTCTACGTTAATGTTGGTAATTGCATAGATTATAGCATTTAATAAGGTTTCTTTTTATCTTTGAGAGAAATACTTGGTCGGTTTCGGATTCTTTGTCCGCGCATCAAACGCAATAGATTACAAGAACCTGATCGATGATCATAAATCATTAGTACTTTGATCCAATCACTTCAGTTCATTCAATCTAATAACCCTGAAATAAATTATAAGAGAATGAACTTATTATCTGACTTTTATATCAGATCAAATCAGCCATTAATCCATTTTCGACTCGTTTATGCAACCCGCCATCGTACAACTTGCTGTTAGTTCAGTATCAGTAAGAAAAAGCGCAGTAAACAAGTTTTAATAGTTCTGTGTACTTTTGCACATGATTTATGAATAAATTATCTTTCGAAATTAGTTGATAGGAATACTTACTTATTTTTTTCTAAGCCCTTAAAAACAAAGAGAAATTGAAGTTCTTTACTAATTCACTATAAATCCATACTTTCACATCCACAACGTTCGAATGATAAACTTTCTTAAAAGCCCTTATTAGTTTATATGGTTGTATAGCGACGCGTGAGAGAGAGACTTAATTTTGTAATTTGTGTTTTAATACGCCTAACATCTTCTAAAATTTTGACAAATATTTATTCCGAAATATACATTTTGACTATGTTTTCAGTGTTCTTGTAACGAGCAATTCTCCAATACATTTTACCAAACGTTTATCTACGTTACATGATTAAAACTTGTTAAAAATTTTACTAATAATCAACGTAATTCTCAACTAATGTAAACAACACCAGAAATTCTCAAATAGTTTTCTCATTCATGTATGTATCCACTAATAAATACTCATACTACGAAATTACAATTATGAAATGTTGATATTTGTAATTTTTCATTATCAATTTCATCAGCGGAAAATACTAAATAACCTCAAACTTTGTGTTTGAAAATACACTATTGTGTGATGATGTAACAATTGGCAGAGCTGCAAATACCTCTGGACTGGCAGAAATCGCCATTATAACCGATGTGTCGGTAACGAATTTCTTTTCCAGTTCCAGGCGACCAACGGCATCGCGGGGCGATAACGTAAGTCGCCCTTTCGCCCTCACCCGGGCGCACGTTTTCCTCTCTTCCACTTGAATGAGCACTGTCTCTCGTGCACTGCGTGTGCACCTTTTTTTCGCACGATCGCGTGATCTCCGCTCGGCTATTCGCTTACACGACGCTCACAGCAATGACGAACGACACGCCGTAAGGCTTCCCCAGACCGGCGCGGAAGATCTGCGGCACACGCGGAACGTCCCCAGCGGAAATTTCGCGTCACGTATTGGCTTCTGAGCACGTTCAGGCCTGCGCGGCAGACGAATGGCGCGGCAGCGGATTGACAGCGTTTTATTCGCTGCGGATTGCTATTCGCGGGCGGATGCATTTTTTTCTGCTGCCGCTCCAGTTTTGCTGTGGAAACCAAGGCAAAGACTCGTCAAATCTCGTAACATTTTAGTAATGTAAAGTTGCAATAGATTTATAATTCTATTGAATATATATATATATATATATATATATATATATATATATATATATCAAAAGTTTAATAACAAGTTGTTCAGGCGAGATACTTTCATGATTGTTAAGTGTCAAATTTTCTTACTTCTGCGATCAGATTCAAAATTTCATAAAAACAGGCACTGGTCATTCTAGTAAATTAAAAGCGTTTCTCATCCTTTGTCATGGGCCCCTTTTCTGTTTTCTAAAGAGATATTAACAATTTGAGGAAAAAGTACCATACCGTGCGCTCAGAAAACGTGGGTACTACGAGTAACTCGGCATTTCTATCTCGTGCAGAATAGAAGCGAGTGCCTCTTCTGTAGCGGATGAAAACTGTCACCAAACGCTGACTCGTGATTGACGCTCCGGTGTGAAAGGATCCGCGATCCGCGGCCGCGTCTAGCGCGAAATTTTCTGCGCCGCACCCGCTGCGGATCTTCCGCGCCGGACTGCGGGAGCCTTTACACAGCATTCATTATCAAAAGAGATTTTTGACGTGCGGTGTGGGCAGTCCATAAATTGCGCGCGACCTTTGAATGGCCTTTGTGTATCTCTAGGTGGTATGAGAATTCAATTTGCTTTATTCTTTTTTTAAATTTTAGTTTAGTTTTTTGCTTTGATGTTGTCTCCCATGTGTTTCATGCTTGTTACTATAGGAGGAAATTTATTTTGCCTCTGAGAGGTCCTGCCCAATACATGTTAATTCAGATTAAAGAATTATTTGTTTACTTAATTGGAAAAATGAGTTCGAATATGGCTATTTGGTCGCTTTAAAATCTGTCACTGACTGTCAGAACAACTTGATGATATCACACACAGTTGTGATACAATATAAAACAATGGCTAAGCAATGAAAGATGATTATCATTGGAGCGTCAGCCAGAATTTTTCTTTGAGGGCTTTAGGTTTAGTGTCCTATCGTCTTTGTTTTCTTATAAGTAGAGATCGAATTTGTATGCTAATGCTTTTTTAAGTTAATTGTTACTTGGAAAATAATCACATACTAGTGAGAACCCGTTAAAATTTGACGGTGAGATCTGATATAAATGTAAAATACTGTGCCCAGACTAATGTTCACAATATGTTGCATTGTTTGGATCTGCAGGGTATAACGAAGATATTCTGTGATGTGGAGTTCACAAAATTTAGAACACGTATGGCCCATGACCAGATGGCAATGCAATATGACTCACGTATTGCAATAATACATGAAATGACACAAACGAAAGAGCACTATTATACTGACGGATATTATTTCTAAAGTGTTTTGATGTCATCATCTCCTATAAACAAATTTGATTACTTCTGGCATATTGCTCGAAGGTAAACTTATTCTCCCATTTAAACAACACAGAGTAAACTCGTTTGCAGAATTTCTCTCGCATGGGAAGTACAAAGCAGAACTAAACTGACATTTCATAGACAACGACCCAACAGAAAACGAAATGACATCACTATCACGACACCTACGCTATCTTTTCCCTGCGTCCAGTTAATGTACGTTTGCGTCTTTCGGGGCGCGTGGGCAACGATTCGGAATTCGACATAACCTGTGAACTTCACTACTTCAGTACAACCGAGCAAAACCCACTGTCCGACTGTTCTCTACAAAGTACACCACAAACGCAAATACATGCAAACTGTCAACGCCACAATAAAATTATTACATTGAAAGAAAACCTTGACTAATTGTAAACAAATCTGAATAATGAAAACAAAACATCAACATCAAAACATCAAACAATTGACTATTGATAAGATATTATTAAAGAATTATTTAATTAATTAATTTACACCATAAATGTTGGTGAATCAACACAAACAATATCTGATAACACATCTAGGGTCACATTATTTCATTTAAGGAATTAATTTATTTAAGGAAAAATACTACAATCGTTCCTGAGCTCTAAAGAACCATGGCAGAATCACTTATTTTTTCGATGTGTAGATCTTTACTAACCTTCCCAAAGATCATTTCAGAGATTTATTGCGTGGTGTAGTCCATTTGCGCCACTTGAATGGGCCTTTGCCTTCTCTTGTAGTGAGACTGCTTTATTGTTGATTTAGTAGGCTAGGTCACCCATGTGCTTTCGATGCTTACTTAGGAAATTTATTAATGCCCTGAGGTTATCATGTAATCAGATTTTTTTACCTATTGGAAAATGTTTCGATTAGCTTTTGTCCTAAATCTGTCCTTTCAAAAAAATACACAACAGTTATTGTTCAATGGTAGAAATGAAGATGAATCTTCGTCATCCTGAATTTCGAGGCTAGGAACATCGTGTCTAAGTAGACGAGACTAATGCTTTGTTAACTTCGTTGAAATAATCACATACTAGTTCAAACATACAAATGCTGAACTATATAAATTGTAAAAATGTGAGCTTTTCACATATGTCACATTGTTTGGATCGCAGTGTTACCTTTGCTGCAGTAAGCAATTGATTACGTATTGAAATTTGAATGACACAAGAGAGATATTATCTGACATTATTTCAAAGTGTTTCATGCATCATCTTATATACAATCTCTGAACTTCGAGCATATTGCAAAAGTACTTATCCCCATTTACAACAAGCACAGATAAACTTTTGCAAGAATTTTCCGCATGGATCAACAGGAGCTAACTGACATTTCTCAACGACCAAAGAAACGAATGACATCACTATCGCCCTCGTAATTCTTTTTCGAGTTAATGACGTTGGTCTTTCGGGCACGGCAAGATTCGGAATTGAACTGGATTCAACTCAGTCACAGAAAACTGACGACTGTTTCTCCAGTCCAGTCATCGCAGTAAATGAATTGAAAGGAAAAATGATATTGTAACAAATCAATAAGAACAAACTCGCTCAGAATTTGAAATACATATTATTAAGAATTTTAAAAGTTTGTCGCCATAATGTTGGTGAATTATCACGAACAATACGTGTACCTCTGGCATTATAGAATTTTTTTTGGATGCTACAACGTTCCTAGTGCTCGTAAGCGACATGGAGAATACGTTTTTATATCTTATACTCCCTTCCTGCTTCTGCGATTGTATTTTGTATATCTTTGCCATATTTTGCAGTTACTGCATATGTAGCATAATTTTTGAAAAAATGATAATAATTTATTAAAATCAAATCTATTAAAATTGGTGGATTATGGTTTATAGTTATTGTTGTTCATGGAACATCTCACCAGTCACCATAGATAATTAAATATCTTCTCCAGAGGTTTTCACTTTTTTCGACCACGACTCCATTGGTCTAAATGAAACTTCCCGCGGCTCCCCTGGTAACAATAAGTTTCAAATGTAAGCGTTAATACAGGCCTTCTTTTCTTTATTCTACTGTAACTCAATGTCTTCTAAAAGTGTTCAGAGCAGGAAAACAGTTATGAGTATCTTTAGCTTCCAACTTAGTCTTCCACAACAGTAATTTATTTCTGAACGATGCAATTTTGTCTGAAACCGGGCAAAATCTTGGTCTCATTGCCTTTTCAGGGACACCTTTAAAGAATTGAGCTTCAAAACAAAATCAGTCGACGAATTTCGCGGAATTCAAATGGTTTTCTTGAACAAGATAAAAATGAAGTTCATTTCCTTTTTCAAGACACTTCCCCGTGAAAACCAGCAAGAGATACAATAAAAAAGAATTAAGTAAGTTCAGCTCCCATATCATCGCACATTTCTTTATTAAACCTGGAGTTAAGTGGCCGACTTTTAATAAAGTTAATACTTTGATCATTGATTGAAGAACTTCATGAAGGGCAGGGCTGACGATTTTTGAGACCAGTGCTTCTCTATGTGTAACACAGTGAGTTCAAATTACATGAGCTTCTTTACGAATCAAAGTTTGCAGTCCAGTCGGCCATAGTACGAGCTCTATCTGTACACGCGCCTTCACAATTCTTTCAGTTAACGTTGTTTTCTTTCAGAACAGCGTTTACTATTTCAAAAAGGTCTTCAGTTTTTGCTTGAAGAGTTAAATTTCTGCAGAAAAGATTTTCGTCAAGCAACTTGATATCATTAATGTATTTCGCATAACAAGTTAGATGCGCATCATTGTGGCTATAAGTAGTTTCACCCACCTCAATAGCGAAATCAATTTCTTTGAGTGTTTCAGTGACCCGATTCTTAATATCGTCAGCCATGTCGAACATTCGACGACTAATTGTATTGTCTGACAAAGACACACTTGCCAGTAACTTGGCAGCAGTCGCCCATATCATAATAGACACCTTGTTTAAAGCAGCTGGTAAAACGAGTTCTTCAGCATTGGTGTGAGCATGGTGGAAATAACATTTCCACCATGGGTGTGAGGTTTCTTGTTCTTTGCTGTGTGGTAGGCAACTTTGTAAGATGAAAGAAAGGCCTTTGTAGATGTAGCTTGTTTAGTGGATTTTGATTGCTGAGCAGTAATTTCTTTCAGCTTATGAGAAAAGTATTCCCGAGGCTTATTTAACAAACTTCTAATGATGAGTCAATGTTTCATTTTATTAGGAAAAATGCTTTCACTACCCAGCACTATCAGACACACTGTGGTTGTTCTTCATTTCCAACAATCGTACTCGTAAAATCGAAGTTGAAGTAACTTTCGTCATATTTCCTGTATTTTCGTCTGCTATTGTCTTTAGAACTGCATGAACTTAACATTCTCCTTGACAATTATTTAAAAATGTATCCATATTGACACAAAAATAACTCACAGATATGAGAACAATTTTGTTTCATCGTAATTAACCTCGCAACTGATTCTTACTATTCATATGTCACGTGTTATTCATACGCCGCGCGCTCGCGTGGGCACGGAAACTGTGCGAGTATACTTCGATTTAAACATAAGAGTCTGTTGACGTAAATCAATCGTTAAGGTGACATACAATCGGGAGCCTAAACGTTACTACAGTAGAGACGTGTCATGCAACCGAGAAGATTGGATGACACCGAAACACCTGATTAAACGTCAACGCACTCTACGATTAAATCGAAGTATAGAAAGTATTAAATAACCCCGCCCGCACCGCGCGCTAGACATGTACGTCGATGCTAAAGGAGCCACAAAAGTTTGTGAGTAAAGGATTTGCAAAGTTCAATTAATTAGTAAGATTTTTAGAAAATTAAAGATTTATAATGCATATTATTTTATACGGCATATTTTAGGTATTTTTACTGAATGGAAATCCGAGCTCATTTTTCAGACATTAGAATTTCAATGTCACGAATTTTGATTCAATGTTTTTCTTGATCAAGATAAAATGAAGTTATTTCCTTTTTCAGATTCCGTTACACTAGAGATACAATAAGAATAAGTCATTCAGCTCCATATCATCAAGCATTCTTAATAAACTGGAGTATAATGACTTTAATAAAGTTAACATTTATATTTTATTCATGAAGCAGCTGAATTTTGAAACTATAGTACAATTCAAATTACATGAGCTTACTTTAGAATCTTTCCTCGGATACATCATCTGTACATCGTACAATTTAGTTAACTGTTTTTTTGGGATATTTATCTTGGATTTTTTAGTTATTTTGCAGAAGTTTCTAGCATTATATCTTAAAGTTTCGAAGTGATGCATCATTTGGCTAAAAGAACCAAGGAATCAATTTTTGATGTTTCAGAGATGTTCCAATTGTCCTTCCTTCGACGACTATGTATGCCAGCAACTTGATAACTTTGGATCTATCATATGAACTTGTTGAGCTGAAGATTAGCATTGGTGTACATGAGTGAACATTCTCAAACCTTTTACTTTCTTTTCTTTTTTTATTTAAATGAGAAGGTTATAGCTGTCTTGTTATGGATTACTGCTAGCAGTACTTCAATAAACAGTTTCCCAGGTAACAACTTCTAATGATATATGTTTCATTATGGAAAATCTTTTGATATAGCTTGTAGTTGTTTTGCATTTCAAACAATCAGTATCTTGAATTGAAGTTGAAGTAATTCGTCACCATTTCCTGTATTCTTACTAGTTGTTGAACGCGAACTAAACATCTCCTCACTGTGTTAAATGTATGCAATTGTCTCATCAGTTGACGAACGATGTTTCGAGTCATTCCTCGGTTTCTTGAATTCATATTCGTGTATTATAGGGGTTTCGGTTGCATATGACTTGATTTGAATGCAAGTCTTTGAAATCATCGTTAGGTGAATATCAATGCTGAGCCACGTTTGTATGAGACTGTCATGTCAACATTTGGATGACTAATGTTCAGCTCACGCATCTCGTTTAATGGAAATTGACAATATTAAATACGCTCCAGAGACATTCTCTGCTAGGAAAAGGAGTAAGTTGCAAGTTCATAATTAGTAAGATTTAGAATTAGATTTTATGCATATATTTTATACGCATATTGGTATTTTTAGATGGAAATAGCTCACTTCTTTCCTGAATATTTTTCATACTGTAATCTGTTTTTGAAATGATATTACTTATTTTCAGGATTACATGACTTCATCTTCTTGAGTTACTATTGAATTGATTTTGGGTAGTAGTATACATACCTTTGCACCTACATACAGTCCTTTCAATGAGTCTCAAAAAATCACGGAACTGGACCAATTAATGATTTCAAATGTGAAGGATTTGTTATTAAAAATTAAGTTAAATTGTCAAATTATGTTTCATGATTGGAGGAAGTAATAAACCTTTATTCTTTCCTTGAATTTCTACATGGAGCTTTTCTTTTTTCCTTTCAATTTATCAGTTATGACTTGTTGGTTTCCCAGATTTTTATTAAATTCATTTTCTCTCAGGAGCTTGTTAGTAAATCATAAATAGCGTTTAAATATTAGTCTAACCTCGCTAATTTGGCCGACATATCTTCTTGAACAGTCTATTACGTTTTTGCTGGTTCGACACTTCTCGATTCTACCCCACCTGTTCAGAGTCTGAAGAATCTGTAACTGTATGTGAAATTAAACTAATTACTTGATATTCTATGCGATTGAAATACACGGGTGTACCTTTCTGCCCGGTTATAACATTAAATAAGAATAGTTGACAAACTATTCTTACATTTGTACATCAATTACAAGGAGACATACAGAACAAGTGACGGAGGATAAGAGGGTCTTGAAGAAAAAGATATATCACAGGCTTAACATAGAAATGGAAAAATAGGGAAGATGGAGAGAGTTTAACATGTAAGAGTTCTCGCACGGGTACGCTATAATTCTTTTATTTGTTAACGTATAGTTATTTATAACTATGGGTGGATTGTAATTACCTAAAGCATCGCCAAAAATCTTATCAAAACCATCTGATGAACAATTCAAGCTGTTAGATACGTTATTGATGTAACCGAGGCTTCTTCCATTCGTTCGAGTAAACTCAGATTGCAAACATTTGATTTGGACTGTTCTTTACCAGGAAATCTGTTTTTATTGTTAGTTATCCCGAAGTCGGCCGAACTGACAATGCCGCTGATATACGTCAGAAGAATTACATACTCACAACGGCTGACAATACAATTTCTGAGCTAACAAATCGAATAGGTTACTGAGTAATTCTGTGAAGAACATTTGTTGCATCTCGTAAATATTATTTGAAGCAAGTACTATTAAAAATGACATTACAATCGACGATATCAGCAAGAAAATGCAATAAAAATGATGGGAAAAGATAAAAAATGACTTACTAGTCGAAATCGACAAAAATGCAAAATAATGACTATAAAAATGGGTAATTTCTTTTTGTCTTAAAATAAAATGAATTTCTATACTATACGGCATTGTTCTAAGTGGAAAAGAAAAATATGATATTTCATTAAAATCCGCCCCTATTTATAACGTATTCAAGTAAAATATTGAATGTCTTTCTTTTCTACAGAAAATCTGTAAAATCTATGTTTGTGATTATGTGTCGTCGGCTTCTAGGGGAGGGCTGGAGCACCAAAAGAATGATCTGAATATTATTGTTTCATCTCATCATTAATTGAGTAATTTTTTTTATTAAATTGCCAGAAGTCTGTATTCGAGTAAGTGATGAAAATTGATCTCCCGAAGAAGTCGAATTCAGATCAGTTTCTGTATCGTCATAATCAACAGAAATACTTATAATTCTCATCGGCTGAAGTGTTTAAGCCACATGGTAAGTGTGAACTGTCACTCTGAGACCCGAGAATTGCCAAACGATAAGGTATACGAAGCAAGAGGAGAAAAGGAAATCGACGGCAGAATGTGATAACTGGAGGTGGAAAGTACCGATCTACTTCAATATAGAATGTTGAATATATTAATTACGTACAATCATACAAAGTGCTGAGAAGAAATATGTTGTATTTAATCAGTAACACGGAGATTTCTCTCGTTACGCCATACTTGACATATTTTTCGCGGCACCAATACAGGTTAAAGAAAGGTACAGATTTTGTGCGATCCTCCCAAAGAATTGAAGTGTTTAAAATCCATGAATGTAAAATCAAATTGCTTTAAGAAATATCTTGAATCACGAGCCTACGCATATCTTCAACATCAAGATAGACATAACCATACACTATCGTCAAACGAAAATAATTATTTATTTGGGTGTTCGTGCATTTAGGATCAACTTGAGAATATTTTCGGCAACTGAGCCTCAGCCAAAGGTCATAGGTCGAAGGTGATGCTCAGTTGTTTTTAAACCTGAGAAAAAGGTCATACGTTAATGAATGCTGAATTACTTATTCGCGAGCTGCACAATAGTTTTTACTTGATTAGAAAACGTTCCTGGTGTTTCTAGTGCTCCCAAATGCTTTGGACTGAAATTACAGTTGTGTTATTAAATAGGGCGCGGCTCATCATTAAAGGCTGTAAGGCAGAGGCTCTTCTATAGAAATCGCCCCTCCCCAAAGAAATTTAAAAATATATTTATAAATGTATTTATTTATTTATTAATAAGGGATTTCTGAGTTATCTGTAACAATCATATCAATTTTTTTTGTCAGTTCGTTAACGGCCGGCCGTAACGCATTTGAAGCTGTTGACAGAAAAGAGAAGAGCGTTAGGTTCCCACTTCATTCCGCCATAAGGCCTGTTTAAATGAGGAGGCGTGACGTCGTGCATTCACTGCACAGGCTTACCTGCGGTCTGGCAGCCTTCAAGGGTGGGGCCTCGGGTCTCAAGAAGGGCGGGCTCACCAGAGAGCATTACCATAGAGTAAAGATGTAGCCTCTTTAGTCTATGGCATTACTATGCAGCTCAGCCACGGTGTAAGATATATAGGTGTGTCAACTAGCCGCCTTTTGGGCAGATTTTCTGAAGCCAGTTTGAGGCTAGTTCTTAACTCGTCCGTACGGTGCGCACGATCGGTTTGGGCATAACAAGTTATGGCCAGGTGTTGGCCGGCATGGCGTCGCTCACATTTCCAGCGTAGTATTTTTGTCAATCGGAGAAACGCTAACGTAAATGTATTAAAGCCTATTTAGACGTATTACAATGTGCATCGGAGGTGTGATTTTTTTAAAATTTACCACCGATTGAAGATTTGCATTTTAAATCAGGAGGTGAGGTTATTCTAAAGAGAAAAACAAAATAATATAATAATAATAATAAACAGGGATTACTTTTACGAAAAACACTTCAACTGTGATTTACTATTAATCAAGTGACGGTCACGTTGCTTTACAACCCATAATGTCAGCAATCAATCAATGGGATTGTACTTAATTGCAGTGTACTGGATCATTTGTGAAGACAATTTCAATATAATTAATAATTTTATAATAAGAAATAGTCATTTGCAATAATAATTTTGCACATTCTGATGAGATAGTTTCATAATAATAAATTATATCCTATTACTGATGATTACTTACAAATCGTATTTTCACACTATACCGATTTTGTCATACGTCATACCCATACAGATCGCAGCGCTTATATGCGAGAACTACGAGAACTAGCCTCACACTAGCTTCAACTTGGGACTGGGAGTGAACACACCTATATATCTTACACCGTGAGCTCAGCGCGTAGCATTGAGCATCAACTAGTTTTCCCAAGATGCGGTAGGAGCGCTACTTCCTTATCGGAAGAGATTATCTTTGACCCCGTTGAATAAGCTGATAAATCGACATTTTGTTGAAAATGAGATATTTATACTCCTGAATTCTCTGAAAGATTCTCTACGTTTGTGAATAACCAGGTAAGTTTAATTCCTTACGGTTGATGAGTAATAGACATGTATATTTCCGAACATCACTAAATTTAAAAGATAAGTCGAGTTGTCTGTTATTCACGCTGTATCAATGATATGAGATCACTGATCAAAATGAAGTAAGTCGAGTTGTCTCATTTTTCACGCTAGAAGATAGTTACAATAATCACAGGAAAGAAATATGTTAATATACTTGTCAGCTTTTCACGAAAATATTTATGTTGAAGAGCTCATGATTAACCCAGAATATGCTTAACATGACCAAATCTTGCTTGAATACAAGCGGAGTGAGTTTGTATGTGTGGATAGTTTAACCTTTTGATTCAAAGGGACCAACAGTGAGAAAAGAAACATAGTAAGTTAGGAGGTGGGTGTATATTACGACCAAGAGAAAGATTCCCGAGAGTTCAAATTCTGCGAACTGATTAGAAAAGAATGAAAATGCAGATGATGACACTGGAAAATACAGATCATATCACCGGAAGTGGATAACGAAAATAACCGGTGCGACACTGCAGATCAGACGCTCGGAGAGGATGTACTTAAGAAAATACGCCATCAAAGGGTAAAAGTGTGTGGCCCATTCAAACGCGGGGCCATAGGCTGCCGCTAATCTTTTTAAAGGAAATTAATTTTATCTACGAAAATGAACTCGCATAACTGTCATTGTGTTGAGGCGAAAATTCTTTGATTGCTGAAGTTTCCCTGAACCAGTGGCGGCTGGTGCCTCAACAAACTGGAGGTTGCAGCTCCATCGAACGACGGAAATGTAATTTCCAAAATTCAGAACACTATAGTAAATGTTAGCAATTCATGTAAATTAATTAAAACTACGTTGAATAAAAGATATATTGAAACATTACTTTCATAATTTTATGCGTAGTGAACATATCAGTTGCATTCACCTCGCGGTGCTGGCATATTCACCACGTAGTTCTGGCTTTGTTGTCCAATGGGCATTCGAGTTTCTGTATTAGCAATGCTTTGAAAGAATTGACGGTAATAGAATTCATACAAACAGAAAATAACTTGGTTTCAAAAATACGGTAATTGCACTCCAGCACTTTGCAACAATAAATATTGTTTAAATACGTTTTTCACAAATTAAATTATTTTATTTCCAAAATTTCACTACTCTGGTACATATCGCAGTAATAAGAAAGTTTCCACAAACACTCGTATTCACAAGACGTACTCACCGTTCGAGTCGGAAAGTCTCTTTCTTCCAGAACGGCCCACTTTACAGAAAGGACTCATTAAATGTACATTTTGAATCAACGAACATGACACGAAATAAAAATAAATTCTCGAAACATCATAAACAATGCATTCAATATCGTTCACAATTGACTGACCTTATGTTCTTTCAATAACAGTCAAATTCATAAAATTAAGTTGTGGTCAGTGTCAGATGAAGAGAGAAAATAGGAATTTCCCTCGGATGCCGCGCCTAGACCCTCACACATGGAACAAAACTGGTTGCCGCACCAAAGGTCTTATATTGAAACATAGGGACAAAAATGAAATGCAGAAAACCAAGCAGTCAAAAAGTAAATGCGATAATAGAGCCAAAAGCGTGACAGGGCTCTTCTGAGAGAGCATCAGGTGCCAAAGAGAGCGCTCATTGGACTGAAAGGAAGAGATTTTGAATTAAAGAAAGAATTTGATTGAACTTTTTTACATTAATAGTTCCAGATTTACATGACTTTTACAAAAAGTAGTCTACAGCAAACATTCAATGTATAGATCCAGATTTAGAGGAAATTAATCCTGAAATACCAGTGTTCAAAGTGAGTGTACTCCTATGTAAAATAATTTCTTTGGCGTCATTTGTATGTTGTTCATGATCTATAAAAAATTTTAAATAGTAATTAAAAGTTTTTCATGTTTGTTTTTTCTTATTTAAAAAATTTTAATTTTTTTAACAGATTTAAAAAACATTGAACATGTGTCATACTTCACGTTCTTTCTATGTTAAGAACGGGATAACTAACTTGTATTTTCAATTTTTGCGTGAATTACCAAATAACTTTAATTAAAAGGTAAGAACACTTAATTCTACATACGAAAATATACTCAATGAAAGAGCTGTAAAAACACTGTAGTTGTGTGTATGTTTTGTTTGAATTTCATTAATCGCTGATTTAGAGCATCAGTTGAAAGTTGTTTTTTGCTCTCCGGTAAAAATAGGTTTTCATGACTTACCGGCTTATTCACTGGGGTCAAAGATGTATAGAAATACAAGGCAGGCAATGCAATGCCTGGAAGTTACTTCCACCGTGCATTGCATTATATTACATTGCATTTCCACTTAGAAAACCACGAGCCGCGACTGAATTAAATATTAATGTATTATACATTCGTGAAACGTACGCAATAATAACGAATTGTTCAGAGCACTCGAGAAGTATTCTCGAAATAATTTTAAGATATTCAAATATATTAACTGACACTTATATTTAGTATATCTTAATTAACTTTCTTATAAAAGTAATTAATTATACAACAAATTTGCATTTCTCAGCATTTTCACTAAAAGAACCCTTTATAAGCTTTACAATGTTCTCTGAATTATTACAGTATTGTTTAATAATATGTTTTGAACTGTTAAAACTGGACATGCAATGTCACTCATTGATTTTTCAAAAAATTTTTAATTTAAATAAATTAACAAAAGGTAAAACCCAAACAATCTACAATAGAAGAAATATTCAATATTAATATATTTAAATTTAGTTATGTAGAATAAATTATAATCCTTTATTTATCACAAAGAAAGCAATGATCTACTACTCTAAAGATCCTGCAGTCCACCGATACCATCATCATGAACTATTGTTGGTACAAGAACCACATGTTGAAACACATCAATAAACACACTGTATTTTAAAGAGGTTTTTGAGGAAGAATGAATACTTAATTTTTAACATTTCAGCAACCTGAATCAGATCAATTTTGAAAGCGAAGATCCTCTTTAGTATTTGCAAATTTCTAAAATAATTAGCTTCCTTTTATCTTCAGTTTGTTTTTGAAGAAATGTTTATAAACTTAAATGGTGGATTTATTATGCAGATGGCCAGTAAAGAAGTGCCCAAAGAGTTACGAAAGTTATAAAAACAGAAATATAAAACAGTTAACAGAAAAAGAATTGTGGTTAGAAGTTTGTTTTTTTATGTAATCCTCTTTCCTGATTAAAACAAACTAAAAGATGCATTTTTAGCAAAATATATAAAAGGCATAATCAATGCTTTCAGGGTAGAGTATTTGAATGCAGAATATTATGATACTACCCGAGCAATATCTGTTTTCATTTTTTATAATTCATATTAATTTCGTACTTTTAAAACCGCAAATTTTTATGTTCTACACTTGTTCTGATTTTCTTAAAATTGTTTCAGCCTGTAACTATGTGGTATCTGTGCGTTTATTTGAACAAGCGATGCAAAAACCATTATTGAAGGGTTCTGTGAAACAGATTGCATCTGTAGAAATGTATAAATTGTGTTTTTCGACTTTTTTGTTTTCAATGACATTGAAACAAAATATATGCCTATAACAAAAAAGAACAAACTTTTCTCTTTCAATCCAGTGCAGAATTTATTAGAGGTAACGGTTCAAAAAATAATAATGTTTAAGTGTTGATTTTTAGCACACAAAAAATATTTTGCACTGCACGCTCAGTGATATATGCCACTCAACAATCAGCAATAGGAACAATGAATGTGCTTCTTTACTTCTAATAAGACTGTTTGTTATATCCTTTTATATAGATAATGCATGCTGGCAAAGATTGTTTTTTGTCAAATTTATTTAATACCTCTTTGGTAAAGGTCAATTTAAATAACTTGTAGGTTTTATTTTAAATTTGTTAAAACTTTCCTAAATCTTAAAATAAATCTTAAATAAAACTTTTCTTTTAAATAGGAATATAAACCCAAATTTGTTCAGTGAATCCAGTAGCACAAATTTGTGTTCATTTATATACTTTGTAATATGCAATTAGATATTCAAAACGAAATCTACACTGCTCACGTAATTTATTACCACTATTGCACTAGTTGTGAATTGTGTGTCCCTAGAAATGTACCAGTATTCTTCACTAATTACAAGGAATGAGATGAATTGATGGCACAATTGGAGAGAACAGATCATTAATCTTTTTTTAAAAATAACCACTCCTGATATCTAGGTTGATCAGTGGGATCAGTGAACATCGAATGTTTGTGATTTGACTAATGAGAGTACCCTGCTAATTAGCTTTTCCAATATTCTGAACTCTTTTGTTCTAACAATCTATACAAATCCTACTTAAGTGAGGGACATAAAACTCAAAACTCTACAGAAATGTCAAAATGATGAGAAGATAGTTCAACCAGTTCCTTTAATTTTATATCCATTAAAGGAAAATAATCCCATAAGGAAAGGTATCCATTTATGTACTACAAAAACAATTTTTCCATTTTTTCAAATGTTATTTCTTGTCATTGACATTGAAATAAACATCTGATGAGAGAGGGCAAATTAGTATTGTTCATAGAAGGTATTCTTCATAGAATACCAACCCTTTTCATTTGGTTTCCTACTTGATGAAATCTACAATTTATGTAATGTAATTCTGCTGTATAATGTATTTGTAAGCTGAAACACTGAAGCACAGAACTCAATGTTTTGTAAAACGAACATTCATTGGTTTGGGGTGGAAAAGGAATTACATCAAACACACTAAAATAGGACTCATCCACTTAATTCTTAAAGTAATGGGTTTCAACAGACTTTATATTTAACCTGCACACTATTTTTACAAACAGTATGCATATTGCAGAAATCCGTTGCCTACTGTTGCTGATCATATCCTGTGTAAGTCGGGTGCTTTTGTCATGCAAATATATAGAAGGCAATAAAAAACACCCAGTATTACAATTACTACCTCATTGCCTCTACTAAAATGCTTCTAAAGCCTTTTAACTCCACTCATGGAGTGTAAAATAAACTATATCTTCATCTATTCGTTGATTGTAACATGCATGGTTTGCTTTGCAGAGCCCAATGCCAGCGTCGCCCAGCCAGGCGCTGTCCGAAGCGGCGCTGTCCGAGCACTCTCAAGAAGAGGAGGAGGCGGTGGAAGAGAGCTAAGGGGGGGCAGCACTGAATACTAGCGGTGCAATGCAAACCATCAGCGCAGCCTCAGAAAGGTGATCTGCGCTTTCCGTCGCCCTTTACCACAAAGCGCTCTGCTCCGCTCCGTTTCGCTCTGCTCCGCTCCGCACTCCACCATCCACTCGCCCTGTTGGGAAGGCACCGCCTCTGCCAGGAATGTATTCAAATGCCTATCCTGTTCACTGACTTTTGTCAGTCAGTGTAGAAATTCCGATCAAGTAAGAGCGATCGATCACGTTTCTGTGTAGGTTGGTTAAACAATGCTAGAGAAGTTTTCTTTCATTGGTTGGCAAATGTTTGGCTGTTCACGAGTCCTCTTCACCTTCAGCTCGACTGAAGGATTATGCAAGAAGGGAATGTGTTGACTACACCCTTGCCTATCCCTGCCAGTTTTATTGACCTATGTAAATTAAATATATTAGTCTGATATTTCAATCATTGTATTTTGCAATCTTAAAAATACAGCAGAGAGAATGTTAAAATTTTCAACAAAATTATTGGTATACCTGTAGTGCTTCTCTTTCCTTCTTCTCTCTTTTTTTTCTCCTTTTTCTCCGTTTTCCTTTTTTCCTTTCTTCTTTCTTTGTATCTCTTGCTTTGAATTGTGATCAGTTAATAAAGTCACCTTTTTAATTTGTGAACTTATTTAACTCACAACTAACATTTTCATTGGTTTCCATTTTTTTTTTACTGAGTTTCATTTTTTGTTATTCCCATTGATCCAAGAATCATTTTTTGAAATGCTATAATTATGATGGATGTTCCTTTTGTTTGACATTCCAATTTGTTTGACTTTTTTTTGTCATGTATCTTCTTTTCTTTGCAACTCCACATTTCTGACTTTATTTTTTTAATTAGTAATTTTTTAGAATTGAAGAAAAACGGAATTCAAAATTTTTCTAAGAGGTTACAATAAAAATGTCACGTAACTTCAAATTTTATGAAATTCTGTTCACAATTTACATCTAAAGTCTGAAACAGATATATAATAATTCCTCCAAGTTGTAAACAGAATGAAATTGAAAATTATGTGCATGGTATGGAGGTAGAGGAGAGCTAACCATTGAGAAACCAACCTACCAGAATGACTAACCTTTTTCTCAAAGTATGAAATGGAATTTTTAGTTTGAAAGTAATACATGTAGGAAGGGTAATTTATTCAGTGTATACATATAAAGATAATTGATTCTTCAAATTTCCTTGGAGGAATGCAGTGCTCCTGAACAGGCTATAACTTATCCATAGTGCAACCTTGAGAGAGCAGCTGTATCATCTATGTTGTGCATCGAGGGAGAAGTCTGATAAAGAGAAGTCAAGAAGAAAGTATTGCTTATTTTTGTGGGTTCCTTGTGTTGATACTCTAAAGCGAGAGACAACAGTAATGAGAGAAACATTTATCTATAATTTGCTGTTCATACTGTTTGTGTCTTTTGCCTACATTTTGTTGCTTTCAATAAGTTGTTTTTATTGTAATTAAATTGTTCTTCGTAGTTTTATGGTTATGAGAATAAAGTTCCTAATGTCTAATGGAATACATAACTTACATAAGAGATTTCTCCAAAATGAGGAAAAATAATTTTCTACTTGGCTAGTATTTTAATTAGATCCCATTAAAAGTAGTTGCATATATTTGATAAATTGGCTTTCTTGGATGTTTTGGGATAATACCCAAAAATAATACAAATTTTTAGTGCAATATCTTTGGTATTGCACTGTATCTTAATAAAGTATTGTAGTCAAGATTTTTATTTGCTTCTTTTTAATACATTCATCATAGAATAAATAATGATACCTAAAGGAAGTTGAAAGTGAGCTGAAGTCATCTATTTCTATGTCTGATAAAGACTAACATGTAGGCCACCACTCATGTTAAAAAAATATTCAAAATTTATTCAAAAAATACAAATGTACTATTAAATAGAGAGAATAACTATAGATCACCAACAACCATATCTGTAGCAATACTTTCTCCTTTGGCACAAGAAATTTGTAAGTGAATGGGACTTTGGAGATTGTTAACAAAAACATTCAACTTTGGTGTATATATCGTATGAATTTATTATGTGCTTAAACAAAATGGTGTTCCCTAAATCCTCATTCCCTTGTGTTTTATCTTCCAAGAAGTGTTGTCACACTGTTCCTCTGTATTAATTTAAAGATATGTAATTCCAATTCTACTATCTAGCCCAAGAAACAATAAGGTTCTTGTAGTTGGGCAATACGAAATACTATAAGCTCAGGTTCTAATCTTGCAAATAACCATGTAATTTGGAATCTGTACAATCGAATTTCAAATGACCTTTTTCTCTGTTGTATAGTCAGAACTTTTCACTAAAGATCTTGACTTCCATTTACCAAATAATTCATTAAAATGATCTTTACAACATGTCTTTAAACTGAGGATACTTGATACACATGCAATGATATATCTTTGTAATGAAGTTTTATTTAGTTCTCTTATGAAATTTGTTGTAGGTATTCAACAGTCTATAACTGTTTCCCTTCAAATTTTCTGTTTCATGAAACTGTATTGGTTCTGTGATAAAATGCATTGTTAATTTCTAATTAGAAAATAAGTACTTTGTGAACTGAAGACAATTTAATAATTCATTGTTCCCTACTTCAATAAACAGAATTTTATTAAATTCGAGAAAAATATGTTACTTTGGAACCATCCCAGATAGTGCTTATTTAAAATTATATGTGCACAAGCCTCCCATTTCTGAAATTTCTGAACAAATAATATAAAAATTCCAAGGAAATATTAGTTATTACTTACACATAGGGAAGTATTTCTAAAAATTCACTTAAATAATAGTTTTACCTGAATAAAAATGCTTAAATAGGTAACCTTTGTCTTCTTGCTAAAATGAAAATGAAAAATAAAGCGACATTTGGTAATATTATACTACATGCTACAAATAATTCATATTTTTCTTACTAAAAAAAAGGAATTTCATTGTCGTTGGCCTGCAAATGACCTATTAATAATTATCTTGTCATGGGATGCTTCTGTACATATAATGAAAGTAAATGCTGGAAAAAGTTGAAATGTGAATCTAATGCTGGTGCTGACTTAAAATGAAGTGTTTGTATAACATATGTCTCAATTAAGTTCATGACATAAAGTTGTAGATGTAACATGAGTAATATTTAATATTTTCTTTCCACTAACACTTGACAGAAATATGTTTGTCAGATGTCCTGTGAGGCTTATACAGCATTTGTACAAATAATAGTAACTTAATCCAAGAATGCTTAGGATATTTAAAAAATAAATTTGCTTTACACATATAATCAACATTCTTTCACTTAAGTCCTAATATGAGGACAAACCAGCTTTGTTATATCTGCACCAAAAGTATAATTTTTCCTTATTTTCCCAGGCTCTAACAGTAATTGATGCACTGTTGCCAGGAGATGATAAGAAGACATGTCCAGAGCTGTTTTGAAGGAATCTTTTCTGGTTTTTGAGATTTTACAGTCTGTTACTGGAAAATTAATAATTATATTACCAGTACTCTTTGAAAATATGAGTGTGCCCCTACCAACAGTGATAAGTTATTCTGATCCATATATATATATTATATATATATATATATATATATATATATATATATATATATATATATATATATATATATATATATATATATATTATAGTATATGTATATATGTATGTATATATGATATTAACTATGATATGTATATATGTATTGTATATATATAATATATATATGTTATATATATAGTATTATATATATATATATATATATATATATATATATATAATATATATATATATATATATAACATATATATATAACATCATGATCTGATATGGTGGTATTTAATACATGATATAATGATGTGATGTAATAAAACTTTCCTGTGAGCACACCTGTGCTAGAGATTGATATTTATATGTTATTCAAAATTTGAAATGGAAATAAATCAGGATAATCTTTCTGGTGATAAAGACAGTGTTGACTACAATTGGGTAGTTTATTTATTTAATTTAACTTAAAAACTGTGTATGACGTGCTACGGGAGAAGTGAATTCTATCACATTTTCTCAATTCTGGGATCCCTACCCTAAGCCAGTAGAATTCTGAATATAGAAGGAAATGAGAGGTTTTGGCAAGAATTGATAAGAAAATATTTGCTTCAGTGTAATAAAATTATTTGCAAGGGCAAATCAGCTATGGATTTGGGTTCTTATCCCTCATTGTACCCTTTATGAAGGAATCGACTGCCTGCTGTGACAACGTGGAGAATGGTAATTTGAATATCTATATTGCCCACTGAATTCTAAAAGATGTGAAGCCACATTTAGATCCAGAAGCAAAACAAGGGGTCATCTCAGCATTCACTCAAAGGAATAAGGGACACTGAATGAAAAACGTGATTGAGATGGGGGGCGTTGACCCAGAAGCTGAAGTACAATACTTATTACAGGTTGTTTAGAAATACATAGTCCAAAAAAATTACTACATTAAATTTCATTGTTAAAATCAATATTACTTCCCTTTTTGATGCTCAGTATAGTATAGCATATTGCTGCAGTGTACCTGCAAGTCTCATCAGGGTACTTCAAATAGCTTATATTGTTCATATATTTCAGTTTCCAGTGCTTGATTTACAAAATTTTATGTCCTGAAATGCACCCCATATTACTTAGTAATTTAAGAGAAAAAGGTATATATTTATAGTATAATTTAATAATGATTCTTGAGGTACCGGAATGCTGTTCCATCGTGTTCTGCCAGAAATCAAGCCCTGCCTTTATCAAAGTTTGGTCCTTGGGTGAAACCAAAGGACCTCATACCTCATAGGGATGATTCTGTACTCAATGTGCTCAATCGAAAGCGTAGTACATTATCATATTCATTTTGGTTACTTTTTAATTATTATTCAGGAACACCTCGGTTTGATCATGCTTAAGATATTAATCCAGCCTGAGAAAAGTTAATAAGTACAATTTACATGAGCGTATCCACGTCTCGGATCTGGGAAGTTCTACTTCAGAAAAAACTAGGGTATGTTTTAAGGACAAACAATATTTCCAATTATTGTAACATATAGTTTGGGTAATTGGGCCCATGGGGGTAACTGGGCCATATGTCTACTGTTCTTCCTAAAGTTGAAGAAAGCATTTGATGTTGTGAACTTGGCATCACAGATGAATGGCCAAATCAATTGTTCAAAGCACTCTCATCTGTCGTAATATGAGTAACATTCATCATTGTTTTTGAATCATTGCCAGACCATATATTGTTTGATCATATCAGACAATAGCTCTCATCCTTTCCATGTGAGACGGCCTCACCCCAACTGGAAGCTCATCAGCTTGGGGCTCTGTCCACTAAAACAAATGCTAACAGCGGGGAGGACAATGGAATCTTTTTGGATACAAAGTCCAACCTCTTGACTTTCTCTGAAAGGTGGAAGGATAGTTTTTTCTTCCTCTGTACCCCTTCGGCATGGGTGGGTTATATGACCAGCATATGGTGGCATCATGTAAATGGCCACGAAGATCGAGGATTGGAACACGTTGCGTGTCAGTCTTCTTGAAAAGGGAAGCCATAGAAAAATAAAGATGAGTGCTCCATGAGGGCAGCGAAGACAGCGGCTGCTGGCCAGTGGAAGGTCATGCATGCTTGCGACAACATCAGTTACATTCGCACCAGGTGAATGAAACTATAAATGCTCTGTACTTCAAACAATGGTATCCTTGTACATAAATTGTAAATAAATGTACATATGGTATGAGATCCTGTGGTCTTATTTCATCACAATGCTACAAAGCATGTGCTGTTATATTACATAATTATTGACTTATTTTCGGACAAAGACAAAAAATAAACTGCACCACAAAAGGAGCTGCCAAGGGATCATCCACAGGCAGGTGAAGATGATAAAAATGGAAACTACAGCCATTAGGCTGCTGTTTGCACTTCAATATAACTTAAAGCACCTTCCACTATTATGTAAATGGGATAACAGGTAAGGAAATTTGTCATCCACAATGGCAAGGGAAGAGAAGGAAGACTTCAACTTCCATTTACTCTGAAGGATAAATTGACAAATTGCCTTTGAATCATGGAAAACTAGAAGTTGGACCTCTCAAAAGAGTAGGTTATGGACTTAGTACAATGTTTTGTTAAATAAAACAATCTAAAAAACAAGTTTATGGATGTAAGATGCAAGTGTGACAGTAAGGACATATTTCATTATTTTCTGAAATGCACAGTCTTTCTTTAAAGAAATGTCAGGGAGTGTAGTAAGGGAGAGATAAGCGAACATTTTATACACATTTATTGACGCATTTGAACCCATTGATTGGTTGCAATTGCAGATAGACAGAAAATGGTTCCAAATACTCTATAGAAGTTACGGACGGACGGATGTTTTGCCGTCAATTGATTCTCAAAACAGGGATTCTGGCTACACCACATGTTAGAGGATTTTTTTACAAATTTAGCATATGAATATATTAACTCTTTTGTTATCAGGGCCTGACAATGAGTTTTTTAATTCCGAAAATCGGACCTTTCTTTATACTACATATATTACTCCATACATACATACACGAGAAAGTAAACATTTGGGTGACTTTCCCCTACTAGAGTCAAAACATTTATTTTTAAGTATTTAAAGCAATTTTAAATATAATTTCATGTTACTCATTTTAAATGATACTTTAAAAAAGTTAAATGAACACTTACTTTACTACAGAAAAGTTGAACAGACAGATTTTCCATTTTCCCAAAATGGATGGGGCTCTAAACTAAAAATTGGTGTTGTCAAATCAATAGAAAATTCATACCTTAATGAAATGGTTTTAACAATTTTTTTTTTTTCCATTGTAGCAGATATCACTTTTTGTCAGGGGCAAGTTTTTCAAAGCAGCAAGTAGTTGAGGGCCATCTAGAACAACGAACTAAAAAGCATTACAGTAATTTTCATGTTTTGTATATTTTATTAGCAATAGAAGTATAATACAATAGTTTTTTTATCTGTATAATACACAAATATTTTTAATTAATTGGACATTTGGAACTGCTTGTTGATCATTATTTCTCTGTTTGATCAAATTTTGTTGTTCCAGTTCAGACTAATCACTTGTCAATTAAGTGAATATTTGGAGTTTATATATTTTATCTTTGAGAATGTATGTTCACTCTGATAAGTTGACTCCAAAACAAAACAGCACAAGCTAAATTATTCAAATTTTTGAAATTCTCATTTTGAGTTAAGTTCAATTTCCTTCCTTGAATAAGTTCATACATTTCATTCAAAGAAAGGTAGGTTATTTTCAATTTAAAATTGAGTAAAAAATGTATTTTGAAAATATTTGAAGTTGAATCAATTTCAAAATTTGAAACTTTTTAGGATTTTTTTCAAGAGTTTTCAAACAGTGTATTTAAATTTTCATCTCTGAATTCATTTCCATCTGAGCTTGTTCATCCTTCAAAACTTGCTCATATAACTCTTTTTCTTATAACTCTCAGTAAAATGATGTTGCTGAGAATCCAGACTTTTTTCAGAGAATCTCCTTCCTGAAATTACATTTGTTCACAAAAGGCAGACCAATATTAAATAGTAAACTTTAATGAAGTGGTTACATAGAAGAGTAAGCCCTATGGCCTGAGCTCTCACCAAGTTGCATATTATTTATTTTGAATTTATGAACATAGAATAATTGAATTTATGGATTTGTTTGCTGGACCAGTGTTAATTGCCATGTCATGGGGAATAGGTTGGAGAGCCTCTGTTGTAGTGTGCAGATTACACAGCATATAAGTCACTTGTGAAACTTAATTCAGTTAAACAGCACATCAACTGTTAATAGAAACTATTTTATTATTAACTAACTATTAAATCTCTCAATCATAATTTTGTAAGTAACGTTCTTTCATTTGACAGTAACTTGAAGAGTCAATCCCTCGCATTTCTCCAAAACTCAGAAACTAAATTCAACGACGAATTTTTATTTTCATCCGTGGAACATGAGGATATAATAAAAATAGTTCAAAGTCTCAAATCTAATGCTTCAGGTACCGATTATATAAATGCCAAACTGCTTTTTTAGCAGTTGGGCATTTATATCATCGCTATTTTTTATAGCCTAGATGTGACGTATCCAATCATTACCGAAATAGTAAATTTCTCTCTAATGAGCGGACAATATCCTTTATTTTGAAAAGTGCGCTCGTGCATCCTATTCCCAAGACAGCATCAACTAGAAACCCTATTGAATACCGCCCAATTAGCATCCTCCCGACTATTTCTAAAGTACTCGAAAAAGTCGTCCGTAAGCAAACTGAACTGTATCTCAGAAAAAAATCACTTTTAAATGATCAGCAATCAGGTTTCCGTTCCGGCAGGAGCTACTGAATGTTATTGAAGATGCGAGAACAGCTATAGATCATAGTAAATAACTATCTTAATTCTTCTGGATTTCAGCAAACAATAGATCACGACATCTTACTCGCAAAACTAAAATCATGGGATTTGCACAGCCTACGCGTACATGGTTTCTTAACTATTTAACTTCCAGAACCCAAAGAGTGGTGTCCGGTAGTCGCAGCTCAAGGGCCTTGAAACTTAACCGCGGAGTTGCTCAAGGCACTGTATTAGGGCCACTAGTATTCTTAATGTATGTAAACAATGTGGGAAATGCACTTAAATATTGCAGGCATCAAATGAAGGTGGATGATCTTCAGATTCATCTAAGGCCACCCGTCTGAACTCTTCTCACTCACACATAAAATTAACGAAGATTTGATAACCTTAAACAAATGGGCAGCGTTATTAGGCCTACAATTAAACCCAAATAAATCACAGTGTATGATTATCAGTTCGAAAATAACTGTGAATAAAATATCCTCTTCTACTCTGCCTAAAATTATATAAATGACACCGTTCTACCTTGGTGTTCCGAAGTCAAGAACCTAGGTGTGTTTATTGACAACACCCTCAGCTGGAACTCGCAACTCGCCGTAAAGTTTTTGCCGCAATGCATTCGATGAAACGCCTGCGTACGCTTTTACCAATTAGTACACGTGAGACACTCATTAAATTACTTATTTTGCCACATTTTGACTATTGTGACTTTCTTCTGACAAACACGATATCTAAATTGCAACGTAAACTTCAAGTAGCACAGAACGCATGCGTACGGTTTATTTTTGATCTAAGAAAATACGACCATGTATCGCACTTTTTTGACTCGCTTCATACTCTAGACAAAAGACGGTTACTTCACTCTACTTCTTCTCTATAAAATATGACACGGTTCTCATGTAACACGTCTAATAAGTAATTTCAGCCCTCTGAAATTAAACCGAGCTCGTAGTTCAGCTCTGCTCTGTGTACCACGTCTCAGCACGACTTCTTTCAGTAAATGAATTCTTGGCTGTCCGGGATTAGCCGCGTCATGGTCGATGGTGCTGACGTTTCGGCCATCTTGCTGTGGCCTTCTTCAGAGCTGTTCTGCTTCTCTGAAGAAGGCCACAGCAAGATGGCGAAACTCAGCACCATCGACATGACGGTAATCCCGACAGCCAAATTCAACGACTCGCCGCGAAGCCTACGACTCTTCTTTCAGTAAATCTTTCACCATTACAGCTATCCGAGCCACTACCAGGGAGTCTAAAACATTCGAATACTTTCCGTAAATTCAAAAACGAATTAAATACTTGGTAAGGAATAACGATATATAGAATGGCATTAATGTCCTCTTCATCCTCCAGACTTTTCCCACTACCAAGCACCCGGTCACCGCTCCCCTAAACGCCGCACTTTCCTCACGCTAAATTCAAAATTCTACCCCATACCTCATTACTCTATTCTCATTTTTCATTCCCTCTCACACAATCTAAATTATTAACAACCACATATTTTCTGGGCATCCTAATGAAATCGTTCAAGGTACTTAAAAGTGATTAACCACGTTCCAAATAAATGCTAAAATACTTACAGCTATCTTTGTACTGTCATCATTGTTATCATATCTACAATATATTGGCCTCAAAAATAATTACAATTGATGTTTATATCCTATTGTACTTTTATATTGTTTCTTAATACTGTCAATATTATATTTTAAATTACTGGTACTATTAACGTAGAGCCTATTGTGCTTCTCTGGTGTTTCAAATGTTTGTATATTTATGTAAACTGCTAATGTATACCATGACATCTTGTTATCATATCTACAATATATGGCCTCAAAAATAATTATAATGTATACCAAACGTAACATTTCTGTACCGCTTCTGGAAAAATTTTACTTTTCCACCTACTTCTTCCTCCTTTTCTTCGCTTTTTCTTCCTTCCCTTTCCTTCACAGACTTCCCCATTTATGTCTTTACGACCCTTTCCCCTAAACGCCTCATCTCTTCACCTTCACTACTATCCATACCATATTCTTCTATATTAATGTTCGGCCATAAGCCGCCATCCTGTTGGAGGTTTTTCTGGGTTTACTCAATTGGTTAAGGCGTACGCCGGGATGGCCCCTTGCTTTGCACTCCCAGTCATAAATGTACAGTTTGTCCCCCCTTTACTCTCTCTCCTTTCTTCTTTCTCGTTCGTATTTTCTACTTCATTTTCATTTATGATTACCTTCTCTCATTTTTCTCTTCTCTTCTCTTCTATTTCTATACATTAATGCTGTTCGGCCCTAAGTCGCCATCCTGATTGCTTTCTGGATTTACTCAATCGCTTAAGGCATATGCCGGGATGGTCCCTAGTTTTGCACTCCCAGACGTAAATGCACAGATTTCCCTCCCTTCTTATATGTTACTACTCTGTATCAATGTAGACTCGATGGTTAGGCGGAAGAGCAGGCCCTATGGCCTGAGCCTCGCCATTAATAAAGATATTATTATCGTTATCGTTATTGTTATTATTATTAACTAGTTTTTCTTTCCTTCCTTCATACTTTCTACTTGTTAAGTTGCTTATTTATTCATTTTCAATTTATGTAAGTAGAAAATCTGAAATTTTGATGTTTGTTACTTCAATCTACATTGCCAATATGGAGCCAGCCCATGAGGCATACGTTGGAGAGCTCTGCATTATAGTGTGCCATTTCATAAATGTGAAACTTAATTTAGTTAAGTTTCACATCTAGACTTCGTAGAAATTATTTTTTCATGAACTAGTTTTTTTGTTACTGACTCAGTACTGTATATCCACTTGTGGCTAGACCAGAAGAGGGAAATTAAAAATCATAATAAATTATTTATTTGAATACGAACGAATTAAAATAAGCAGTTTAAATGTTTGTCCAGTTGGGAAAGAAATAATTAGCAGTTAAAGTATCTATTTTGATCAGACTTTAAATATTTTCACCAATACTCAATATAACTAGTGGTGCTACCACAAAAAGGAACTTTCTTGCATTATTTGAAATGTTACATAATATTGTCATACTACTTGAACATACATTGGCGTAATTTCTGAAAAATTAAAAGATTACTCATTCCAATTCAGTTATTTAGAACCACTCATTCAAAACATTTGAAGAAAAATATTGGAGCCATTTTTGAGAAAATTTTGTTTTTAAAATTACTTTTACTTTATGCAAAATTAGGCAATAACTACTCATGTTTTGAAGCAATTGCACATTGTCTAATCAGGAATAATTGATTTCATTAAGAAACAAAAAATACATACCTAAAGAAACTAATAATTAAAATTTTTGTATAATTAATAATTTGCCCCTTTTAGTGAGGAAAGCACTGATACCTCTAATGATAGCAAGATAGCTAACCAAATTGTTCAGTATATTTTCTCTGTCACATTTCATGTATCTGATTTCCTCAAACATAAGGATCCGTGAAATTGTTTCTGAAGATACGCGTGTTATATAGTGCATGTAGCATTATTTGTACAAAACATTTAAAGAAAAAATTTGTAGTTGTTTTCAAGAAAATAGCATTTGAGGGATTTTTTAAATGAGAAATTGTAAGCTTATTTTCCTAGAAAACTCATCAGAAATCATTTCAAACCCTTGTATTCACAATTGCAATAAAGTATAAAAATGCCTGTTTTGTAAATATTAATGCCGTGAGAGATATTTAAAAAATACAATTGTGTAATTTTTGGGAAATCAAATAAATTCAACCAAATTAGATTTATGTCTTGTTATTCAGAGATTTTAGCACTATTCAAAGAAAACGTTTGAAGAAAAAATATGTGGTCGTTTTTGAGAATATCTTGTTTTTAATATTGCCCATATTTCATTTAAAATCACATGAAAACTACTAACTCTTTGAAATCATGAACACAACATTAATTAAGGAGAACAAATTTCATTTCAGGAAAAAAATTTCTAACCCCAATATTGAAATTGTAAGCAGATGCTGAAAATATTCAACTTTTATAATTTTCAAAAATTCAAGGTTAACAATGAATATCATATTATTGCCATCTGTATCAGCTTATTTCGCTCTAATCATACAAGAAATTTAAAGAAAAAATGTAGTCATTTTCAAGAAATTTTTAAAATGTCTCAGGGGCTTCAATCTTAAAATATTCTTTAAATTTTGGAGACTTAAAGAATATTTTTCATAATTGCAGGGTTTTGAGTCAAGCCAGATCGATTAGGGAATATTCACTTTGGCAAGAAAAAAAATCCAAGATGCTTGTGTTATTCCCGGACGGACAGACAAGATGAACTTTTTGAAGAAAAAAAAACAAACTTCTTTGGTATCAGGGGACCCCAAAAGGGTATTCCTGTAAAGAGAAATTTCTTGACATTTGCTTTGAATTGGATGCTATATGGATTGGATGTTGGTGCATATTTGGCCGATTTTTCCTGTTGGTGCATACTATTTGTATAATTACTAACCAGTATTTTGCATATTTCGTTAAAGTAGATTTATCTCTAAAGTTTTTCATCTTTTCATAGAATCAATTTATTTGTGAGCGTTCATTGATTGAGCTTGTCACGGTTTGCGTTTTTTATAGATGATAAAATGCCTATGCAAATGTAGGATATTTCTTGATATAAATTTTTTAAACCAGGCAGAAGAAATGCAACAAGACCGATAATGTACTTCATCACTGCAGTGAATCTTTACTTCAATTATTTCTCCCGCGATGTAAGGTAGATTATATTATATTGTTTATATTATTATATTTGCTCAAAAACATATCTTTTCATTCCAAACATGCTTCTGAATTTTATCAAGGTTTATACAGGAAATGAAATACGCCGATAACTTTCGGGAAGCGTTCATTATGTCCGCCACCATTTGACAGCACGGCGCAATCAAACAGGTGTCATTTGGCGCAGTGTCCTGACCAATAATTCTAATGTCTTTGGTGCTGACCAATATTGTCCTGACGCGCCCGAAACCAGCATCCTACGTATGCGTACCAATGGCAAATGCTCATCTGGCACTGAATTTTTCGCAAATAAACATATTTTTGCAGTAGTGCAAAAATATAGGTTTACAAATTCACTACCGTGCTTTTTAATTTTTTAGTATATTTGTTTTTTGTTAAAACTATTTAATTCAAATTGAAATAGAGAATGAAAGGTTGTAGACGTTGGTGGCACCTGATCCTCTAGATCTTTCCGTGGATCTACCACTTTAAAACAATATAATATAATGAATTATTTAATGGTAAATTCACATTGGCGTTTATACAAAGGACTCTGGATTCGAGAAATGTGGTTCAATTAGCCCAGAAAAGGCATATTTATAAGTTGCACACGACGTGATTTTTATAAAAATGCTTAGAAGCTCGGTCATTGTAAAAGTGCTTCGCGGCTCCTTACAATTGTAATCCACGCCGGCACGCGGCCACGCGGCGGTTCAGTTTCGGACCTACACAGACATCACGAATATCGCTGTAATCAATACGCTGAATGTTTATGCAAAGAACAACAGTGGAGAAAGATTGACTAGGAGGGTATTTTCAAGAATCTCGCTTTGTGTCAAACAAAAAATGAAAAGGACGATTGAGAGAAAAATTGTGCCGACAGCATTGAGAACACGTATCAGATTTCTGCTGGGATTCCGATGACAGACAGAGGGGATCAGAGTATAATGGAGTATGGAGGGGACCGCGAAGCCACCAAAGGGCAACGTGGGACGTTGTTATCTCTGTGGACTTCAAAGAAACAAGAGCACGCGACAGTATTTCGTAGATTGTGTTCAGTGGGTGTGCGCATAAAGTAAATACTTGTAAGATGTTCATCTGTTGTTGACACTGAAACACGTTCGGAAAACAGGGTTCAAGTGTTGAAACAATTCTGTCAAACTGCTTTTTAATATTGTAATGCAAAGTAAATCAAGTGCACAAAACATTTAGAGTATAACACTTCAAAAACAAATTCAACTCATATATTTGAGTATATTTATTTAAAGGCATAGTAGATGTAGTTTTGTGTCGCATTTCATAGAATTTGCAAATATTAACGTTCTAATAAATTTAATAGTTTTTGTAACTGGTCAGTGTTTTAGATACCATTCCTCATCTATATTTGAAATAAAATATATTTTTCATAAAATATTATCAATAAGAATTTTGAAAAAAAATGGATTACACTTGTAATCCACGCGACCTATCGCGTTCCATTTTTGAGCGCGACCACTGACTGGTTAAATCCTCTTCATGCCGACCACCCCTCTTTCCGACCAACGACCATCAATTCCTCTACAAAATCACCCTTTTCCGTCTTTAAAACGACCACTTTTATCAAATTTTTGAGAAACCTTTTTCCAATATCTAATTCATTCTCTGCTAACTGCAATGTGCGACCTTGGTGGCAACCATTGATGATCCACGCGGTTTCTCCCGCAGGAGGGGGTACCACCGCTATCATTTTACCTCTCCCTTTCGGTGTACTATTCTTAGATGGCATTGGAGGTAACTTCGACGATTTTTTCTTCACTTTTCAATACAATCAAGTTACTAAACATACTTTTTCTGTGTAGTGTTGCCGCTGATTAAGGGAATGCAGTAGGGAAGTCTGTTTTCGCTACAATTTTCATTTCATCCTGACAAATGGCAAATATCAATCGTAAAAATAAACTCACAATCCTTTCTCTCGTGATTCGCTTATCAATAAGGGAAAACGAGAAGGGAAAGTCGCAGCGGGAGTTAGCTAAATTGCTTAACTGTGGTTTAAGTCAGTTATAATTGTAGCCTGTCGAGATCAGTAGTTAAAGACTGGGAAGAAAACGTTGACAGGACATCATTATCAGTAGGTCAATGTTACCAGAAAAAGCTTTTTGAATCGCATCAGACCATGGATTCGAAAACTTTAACACCAGCAATGGACATGGCAGATTTCCTGTTCGCTACAACATTGCTTTCCGAAGTGTTAGTGGCGTTAGTGGTGACGTCTATGCAAACACGATCAGGGTCTGGGAATTGCAAATTTCCGATCAACAAATCACGCGCCATCTACAAATGGAACTGTGACTTCAACATGGATGAAACAGGCCTGACTGCAAATATTCTGTCCGGTATTGCATTTGATAATAAAACCGGACAGACTGTTTGCAGTGAAAGAAGACAAAAGCAAGGGTGGTAAGTTATCAAACAAAAGACTGTGTTATGCGTCAATATGTGCGGGGAAAAGGAGCAACCTATTCTTGTTCACACATCTGAGTCCACGATGCTTCAAACATGACACTATGTAGAGAAACATATTCTGGCATACCAACGAAAATGTATGGATGACGTGCGAAATTATTCGTTTATGGCTGCACAAACAGAATTGAAAAACACAACATGCAAACAGGAACATTTTATCGTTCATTGATGATGCTCCATGTCATTGCATCTAAAATCTTTCAAATGTAGAAATAAAATTATTTCCACCAAATGCATTTTGCTGACAACCGCTGGAACAGGGAGTAATTCGAATGTTAAAAAATCTTGAATAGCAAAAACTATTGAGATCATTAGTTGCTAGTATGGATGATGCCACAACAGTTCATGAATAAACAAAATCTACAATTTCGGATGCTGTGGGTTGGATGAATAGTGCAAAAACCAAAAAAAATTGTTTTATAAACTACGGGTTTGAAAAAAAAAAGTAAGTTAATGATAAATTGAAAAACAAAAAATATGTAATTACATAAAAATCCGGTCCCTAATTATTACTTGTTGCACTCTCCAGTATTAGAAGTCATACGTTATTGGCAAATGAATTGATAAATGACAAGTTAAGAATTAAATAATAAGATATTGAATAAGAAAATGAACTCGGTAAATAGGTAACTGTTGCTCTGAGAAGGATGTGTATGCCTTGAAAATCTATTTTACTGGATAGAAAACACATTTCTTTATAAGAAAGCGTTTGTATCGATACGTTTTAGGGATTTTTACCTTAAAATGTCGTGGCTCAGAGCGAAGCCACTCGCCATTCACCAAGGAGGTTATTAATAAACTAAACTTCACGAGGCTAGTCCAACCCTTGTGATGTGTCCTAAACCCTACCTCTCTCCTAATTCCTTCCCAATTCTGGCCGCTGGATAATGAGAAATAAGAAATTCAAACAGACCAGTATTTCAAATTTTATGCCCAAGACAAATAAAGAATAATATATGAGTATGGTATGTGCAATGGTTTTTGTTTGTTAATAAAATGCATGTTATTTGCATATTTTATTATTAATAAACTAAAAAATACATAGTATATGTACGTATGCTTTACGTCCATGTCCAGTATGCAGAATGCGAAACCCATTCATGACGACCACTTTTAGGTGTAAATTTAGGTAGTCGGTATCAGTGGCGGCTGGTGCCCCAACAGACTGGAGGTTGCACCTCCATCAAATGACGGAAATGTAATTTCCAAAATTCAAAATTCAAATGTATAATAAAAATGTAAGCAATTCCAATCAATTAAAACTAAGTGAAATAAAATTCTACATTGAAACACTACTTACATAATTATATGCATCGTGTCCGCGTAAGGCATACACACCTCCCGCGCACGTAGTTCTGGCTTTGATTTCCACTGGGCACTTAAGTTCGACTCGAGCACATTGCAACAAGCACTATTGCTTCGACACGTTCCACACAAATAAAATTATTTTATGTCGAAAACTTCATTACTCTGATGTATTTGACAATAATGGAAGAGTTTCGACACACATTTGTATTCACAAGACAACGTTCGCTAACCGCTGGTCAGCTGCAGCCACACTGACTTCCGCAAGACACTAAGGATCTTCCATCCAGAACGGCCACCTTTATACAAAGAACTCATCAAATGAACTGAATTCTTGGCTGTCCGGGATTAGCCGCGTCATGGTCGTTTGAGCTGACGTTTCGGCCATTTTGTTGTGGTCTTCTTCAGAGCTATACTGCTGAAGAAGGCCACAACAAGATGGCCGAAACGTCAGCTCTATCGACCATGACGCGGCTAATCCCCGACAGTCAAGAATTCAATGACTCCGGCCGCGGAAGCCGACGACTCTCATCAAATGAACGTTTTGAACCAACAAACCTAATATCAAATGAAAACAAATTCTCCAAATATAAACAACAATGACTGTCGTCAATAACTGACTGAACTTATGTTCTTTCAATAACAAGCGAAATTCATAAAACAACGTTGCAGCCAGCCAGGCGAAGACAAAATATGGATATTCCCCTGAGACTCCCTCAGACGCCGCGCAGCGCTAGACAGCACTACTAGGCTGTTTGCGCACCAAAAGGCTGTATGTTCCTCGTGTTAAATCGAAGTGCCAAAGAATAAATCGAGTAAACCCATTAATACAGCCAAAAACCTGGTGCAATTCCAGGCAAGACACCGGAGAGCGCGCCAGTTCGACGCTCTTTGGTTTGAGAATGATTTCATTTACATCGATATTGCTCCAATATCTTGAATATTGAATGTATTTCAAAGGAAAATGTATATTCCTAAGATATTAAGAGATCTTTTTTTCATTTTCTGGGGGTTGTGCAACCGTGCAACCTAAGCACGAACCGCCACTGGTCGGCATAAAGGGGTTTCACTGTATTTAGTTTTCATTTTAAATTAGTAAGCTGCGGATTGTTAGTTTACCTTGATTTTTTATATTTAAATCTCATTTTACGATAATAATATGACAGATACAGTGAATGAACTACTACGCACATCATTTTTTCAGATCGTTTTAACGACGTAGAAAAGAAACAAATTTTGGACACTGGGCGACCTACTCCTATATTGAGTACGGTTGTAAATAGGCTGGCGAGAAAAATGCAATAAAATCAGTGTCGGAGCTAGACAGTTTTAGGCCCGGGGCAATGATGAAACGTAACTCCCAACCCCATTCCCTAAAATTCAAAATGTGAAAGATGCATCAAGGAACTATGAGTTATTTTATTTCAACAAATAACACAAATGTCAACGTTTAAGATAGAAAAAGTTTTTGGAAATATATTTTAAATTATAGTTTTAAGTAAAAGTATTTACTGAACAAATAATACAATTTTGCACGGTGAGTTTAAAATGCTAAAACATTGTTTGTTTAATACAATCACTTCTTAAATTCATGAAATAATAAATATGAATTTTGAGTAGAACCTATTTTAATGTTAGCGTCATTTGATTCATTTCATTGAGTCCTACCTTATAAGTAATTACTATAATAAAGTATTGAAGGTAAACAAAATAATTGAAAATTTAATGAAATATCAGACTTACAAAATTACGATAACATTTTCTCGAGTTCTAATTTCTTTTTGATTTTTCACTAATTTTTTCCCATCAGTCCTATCCATGGGCCCCTTGGCGATCGCCCGCTCTGCTCGTGCCTAGCGCCGGCACCGAATAAAATTCACTCCTTTCTGGTATAATTCACACAAATGGCTAATAGGTCGTGAAGTTAAAGCCAAGTTTTATTATTGACCATGTCTTTTATTGTCAATTTAGGACAGAACTTGGATATTTTGACAAGAAAAATTTATCAAAAGCTATAACAAAACAGTAACTATCAAAATACCACGTATGTAATTTAGTGGATTTAAAACGCCTGGAAAAAAAATTGTAATCGACTTCTGAGTTATGTCAGAACAACACAAACGTAACACTTTTTTGAATCTGAATATCTTGATATCATGTCTGCGCGTTTCATGGAAATAATGCTTTGGAATATGTTGATGTCAGTGAGACAATTTTTTTGAATAAATTGAATACAATTACCAAAAAACAAAAAGGATTGAGTTGGGGCCTGGTCCCCATGCCCCTTCTCGGGATCCGACGTTGTTCAATAATCTGTTTTGACTACCTTGAACATTTGTTCACGAACCGCCACTACTAGTCGCGCGACTTTTCTTGACGTGTGAGCTCCCTAGTGCTCAACACAGCACGACTCGGTACGGTCTGGTCACATTGGTCTCACACGGAACGGCACGGCACAATTGTCAGGGCTGCCAAGCTCTGCTTTCGAATGAATTCAGTTCTCGCGTTTTCGCTGTTAGTGTTGTGCCCTGTGATTTATTCGATTCGGATTTTGGTAATATCATATCTCCTTAAAAAGCAATATTATCGTTATCTAATTATTTTCACTTGGGGTTGCTATTAATTGTGTTATTATTTGTTATATTTTATCGTCTATAATATCCTGTTGTATTGAGGCGCGAATAGTATTAATAATGTTACAGTTGGCAACACCCGTTGGTTGTGACGTCGGGAGAAGCCTCCTCTCCCCGCACCCCCCGCTGGGAGACGCCAAGAAAAGTCGCGCGACTAGTACATTACAGTACTGGCTACTTCTCGGGCCGAATCATGGAGCAATGGTCAAATTACTGTCTTAACTGGTTTTACAGTGTTTCCAAAGAATTTAGCTCCGTAATATTAATATAATATTTTTAAAATTATTATGGAAATAGTCGTAACTCGTGCCAACTTAAAAAAATAATATTAAAATAATTTAAATATTTATAAAAAAATAATTGGGGGCTCATATTTGGCTAAGCCAGTGCACGTGCTCCATTTGCTTGGCTGTGAATCCCACCCCTATTTCTATTGACGAATTCGATTATATTTCTTCCTTTTTGAGAATGGAGAATGCGAAGACGGCGTCAAATTGAAACATGGAAGACTACCCTTCCATGGCTGAATGCAATGTCACCTTAGTCATGTATTAAAATACCTATCATTTCACTCCTCTTGGTAACCTCCAAGAAGTCGATAAGATCTATTTGTTAGTTGCACTATCAAAGGCACGAAGTCTCTCATGTAGACATCGTGGTCAAAGGTCATGGGCATATGCTTATTCTAGGACAGTGTTTATCGGGACTACTGACGCTCCCTGTCGCCGTGACTATAAAGTAGAAAAAATTGAAGGATTGTTCATCAACGTTTTGTTAAAATGATTTGAATAAATTTATTCCTTTGCCAAGTAATATGAATAGGGGATGCGATACTCAAGAATAATTATCATAAGACCTGAATCTGACATCAAGTACAAGAAATTCAATGTTCGATTTTTTGAGCCACCTGATCTGTAGTCTACTCAGCTTGTGCATGCCATCTGCATCAGCTAGACGTTCGCTCATTTAAAATCTTCTTGTCCCAGAATTTGAGCATGAATAACTCTGTGATAATCCATAAATACACGTATGCATTTCATGTGAAGAGCCAACATCTTCCTTGTCCTTACCACATTCCTAAACTTCTGCAATTCTCCCGGCTCGCCGGGATTTTGTATTGAGAGGGCTGTGACCCACGTGAATTGCGCGGGAAAGTGTATGCCGGGGCACGGGAGGTGTAAAGAAAATAGGGGAAGTGAGGCTGAGGAAGTTCTCCCGGTAGTGTAAACAGACCGAATTGGTTGTCGTGTGAATGGTACAATGAATAGATGAAAGAAAGTGAGCAAGTTTGTTCACCTTCACCAATTAATATACGTGGTTTTACCCAAAATGGAACAGTTTCTTAAAATTGAGAAGATTGGCGAAGGCACATACGGTGTAGTGTATAAAGCGAAAGATAGAGTCACTGGGAAAACTGTGGCATTGAAGAAAATTCGTCTGGATTCGTAAGTTTCTTATCAACGTGTAATATAATGATATCTGTTTTGAATGTTTGGATTTCTGCATATTATTTGTAAGGACAGTAATATCTATAAGCTTCTTCCTAAACTCCCAAACCTTTTATCTTTGGTAGTGTTAATGTATAATTTTATACAAGATGCCAAGACACTTTGTAATTTTATCTTCGAATTGCCATATGATTTTCTTCTTGCGTTTTGCTAATTTGTAATTTTCAATGTTAACAAACAACTTGTTATATACTTTCTCTGGATACTAATTTTTGTGCATTTCTTTGTTAACATATATTACCTAATAATAAGGTAGATATTATTTGTAGAGTTCGAAATTTCTAAACTTTTTGTGTTTGCTGCAGATAAACTGTAGGTACGCAAGTGTTTGGTTGTGTGGCAATGTAGTTGTGTTGTCTTTTAAAGATAATTAGCTAGGGTTTTGCGAACATGGGATGCTGTTTACATCTGAAAGGAGAATGCTTCTTGAAGTCTGATTGAGACACAAGTGTAGTCTTCCAACGTGATGAACCTCGTTATTATAATTATTTATTTTTACATAGAAGAAGTTAGTTCACATAATCAAGCAAAGAAAAAAGATTTGATTACATAAATTAAGTGGGTACATCTTCCAGTGCAGAGGAGTTCTTAATTTTTTTTATTTAATGCAATTTTCAAAAAAAATTATTGATGCTCAACTTTGTAATTGATTGGATGAGTAAATGCAACTACACAGATATGCAGCTCATATTTAAATTATTTAAGTTAATTAATGATAAAACTTTTTCTGTAAAATACAGTTCTGTATTATTTATTGAAATGGTTTATTCCAAAACAATGTAGATGCTGCAAATGGGACTGAATATTTTAATATTCTTGTAATCTATGTTAAACACAAATGTAAAGAATCTTATTACACTCGATTGAAAAATTTTTTGTGCTAGAATTATGTTCTACATAACTGGAATTCAGTATATACTTCAACATTGTTTAATTGTTTTTTTAATATTTGTAACTCCATCTGAACAATTTTAAGTTGTACTTTATAGGGCTCTTTTTTTAAATATTTTCCAAATATTTGGGACCAAATACTAGTTCTCATTGAACTACATATACATATTTTTTATATTGTACTACTGAGTCTCTTTTGAGGTCTTAAAGACTGATTTTTGTAGATTTAAAATTTAATCACTTTTTCTTATTAATTGTATTTCCTTTCTTCAGCTAAAAAAAAATCTTTGTAATAACTGTTATTTAAAACTTAAGTGTTCATCTAAAATATACTGTTATTTTCATTCCCTTTTTCTCTCTTCGCTGGTTGGGAAGGCAGTTGGAAACAACTGTTAGTTTATATGGTTAAAATTGTTGTAGTGTCAGTTTCAAAGCCTTTGTAAGATCCTTCAATGAGTAATTACTTAAAAAAAATTGTGTTTGTGAAGAATAATTTCATTGAAGTTTTAAATATTGGTTAGATGCAGTTTAGATCTAATTCCTCATTAAAGTATGGAAAATTTAAAAATATTATTTAATGATTGTATTCAAGTTTTCACATGATAAACAAACATTTTACATTAGTGTGAGCTAATAAACCCGTGAATGATTGGATTCCATCACTTATATTTGAGTTTGTGGCATTAGTTACAGGAATTAATTTCCTTCGTTGTAACTGGTGAAATTTTAAAACTATGTTGGCACTTGTAGCACTGAATGGATAATTAAAAATATCTTTGATTTTATATATATATCATTTATAAGGTAATGATCATTAGTTTAATTTCATTTTATTAAATCTTCATGCTTTATTATTCAATAATGAAATTTTCTGCATGGTGTGAAATTAACTTAATACTTTCAAGGTAGAACGTGAGTACATGTAAAAAATTGCTAAATCAACATTAGAATTGTGCTTTTTCGGAAAGATGTGTGGAGTAATGAAACATCAATTTTTGAATTTAGAAGTCTTGCTGATTCTACAAAACCTATAATATAATTTGCTTAGTTTTAAAAGTACTCCTATCGTCCTTTAATGTACATAAAATCATGGTGTGTGAGAAGGTTGATACCAGTTTTAATCAGTACTATCCTGTGGGTTTAAAGCAATATTAATGTGTTTAGAAACCTGTGATTGAAGGATCGAAAAATGCATATTGTTTCATGGAAATTAGAACAGAATTAAAATATTTCAGATATTTTTAGCACCGACACGAGAATTGCTTCGGTACATAGAAAAGGAAAATTATTATTCATTGTGCGAACTTATGAAAAGTTTTGTAATTGAACTTTTAAGATACGACTGGAAGGAATAATACAACTCTTCGATCGTTTGGACGTTCCGAATGCTTTGGTTAGGATTCAATTAAGCGATAAACGTTTCACAAGCCGAGTAGCGTTTTCTCAAAGTAATATCGAACTTACTGTTTCTTTGACGCAGCAGTTTTCGTCATTGCATATCACGAAAATCTATCCACGAGATAGCATGTGGCAACTGACAGGAACATGTTCAAGTAGATTTTGCCATTCTTGAGAGAAGTTGCAGCAAGACTTGTTCTTTTTTTGTATATTAAAAATTATATTGAAGATGGTAATTGAGTTCGTGGTTACGATGGTGCTTTTTTAACAAAAGAAATTTGCCTGCCATATTTTGACTCAGTTTGTGATTTCCCCTCCCCCATGTGGTTCCAAAATACACATTTCGTTGTGCAGTATTATTGAATCGCGTTTGACTTGTGCGTATTATTTATTCTGTTTTGGTTTTTGCAATTTATTTCGGGAATATCTTCGTGATACCGATAAAAGTCGATAATCGCTGTTTCCAAACACGCGTTTCTGGAGAAATCCGAATCGTGTTTTCTGCAGAACGCTTTTTATTATCAAAACAATAAAATTGAAATTGTCATAAAAAATAAACTAATATAGATTGTAATCAACTCGTCAATTCCTCAACAATAGTTTCTCTGATGTGCGTGTTGTTTCGTTTCGATTGTTTAGCCCGTTGTGTTGGAACGTTGGTAGCCCTGGCGCGGCCAATGGATGGTTGAAGATGGGTACGTTAGTAATGGCTCATTACACAGAAATTGTTTAGCTTGTGATCAAGCGCCATAAGTTACGAGTTCGCTTAAATGGATAGTGCGCGAGTACAATACCAAACTTGTGTTATTATTTAGAGGATATATTTGCAATTTAAAGTCGGTTGCCGTTGAAACGCATGTTACTGTCATGTATGTATGTTCTTAATGACGATTTTTGGTAATAATAATGCAACACATTTCGCCGAAGAAATCGCTGCGGTTTTCAAGAGGACAAATACCACGTGCCAAAAGAAGTTTAGTTGAATATAGAGCTTAAAAGTTGCTGGCAATCGATTCGTGTTATGCGTGAAGGAAGTGTTCAAAGAAGTCACTCATGGGACTGTTGTTTATAACTTAATTCAAAAACCAATTTTTACTAGTTTTAAAACGTTATTTTGAAGGTTTCTTTTCATTTATATTCAGGTTTTCTTAAAAGGCAATATCACATGTTTATATGATTGACTTCTCGTGTGGACTAAAGCTGTTGGGAGTTTTGCATGGAGTCTGCTTAATACATTTGTTAACAGTTTCCTGATATGACAAGATGTCTAACGCTCCTTTTGATCTTTAGCTGGGCTGAATCTTGTAGTGTCACGTTGCATATGATGCGTAGCACCACATGATTCAGCTTAGTTAGGGGTTGCTTTGCCATCTAACCAGCTTCTGCTTGCATTTAGACGACTCAACATCTTCCTGTGGCATGGCACATGAAAAGTGTGCTGTTTCATTAGCATTCTGCACAAAATCTTGCAGAAACTGTGATTACAGCCACTGATGTAAATGTAAATTATGTCTCCAGTGACTTGAGCTATTAAATTTCTGCAGGAGCAATTGTGAGATAGCACCAGTGGAGAATTTTGTTAGTCGTAATTGCATTTTAAGTTTCAATTAGAGAGAAAACGCATCATAAAAAATGTCTTCATTGGACATGATCCTTGTAGTTTTTCAAGAGAACTGTTGAACCTTTTTAGGTATTGCACAAATTGTTTTAATGAAGAGAACTGGTCAACTTTTCTTATGAAAAGTGGTCTGGTGCATTTGTAATTAAAGCCTGCTCTCTTTAAAGAAACAAGTGATTTAGTAATTTAAAAAAATGCTGGAGGTTTGATTTTAAATTCAGTAGTTGATATTGAAAGTCTGTAAACAAGTCATTTCAGAAAATATTTTTTTTCTAAACAGGAAATCGTGTTTGGGAACGTTCTATACACAATGGATATGCTGTAGTTGCTGCTGAAGCTACTCTTATTTTATAGTACAGTGTGCTGTTTTTTTGTGCACTTGCTGTTTGTAATTAGAAAGCTTCAATAAAATTCTAACTTACAGCTTTTGGTTGTTTGATTTATTCCAATGTCTTTAAACTATTTTTCCTGAATTCCATAGCCTTCTTCCTTCGACTTGCATTGAGGAAACTATTATTAAGATGGTAATTGCTATACTTTTTTATACTTCAATTTTTTCTAAACGGAACTTAAATTAGCCTATATCTTGACATATGTTAAGAGACCCTTTCCAGAGTATTAAATATAAAGTGTAATGTTGCTTTGTGCCTTAAATTATATGAAGTCAGGTTATGGTTGAGTAGTGATGTCCAAAAAGTATTAAGTGACTCTGCAAGTTGTAGTTTGCTACTTATTGTCTGTTCTGATAAGCAGGGTTGGGCAGTATTTACATATTTGTATTTGAAATGAGTATTGTAAGTACAATTTGTAATTGATAAACTGTGTTTTTGAGTATTTAGGAGATGTATTTAAATACATAAAATGTATTAAAAAAGGAAATACTTTAAATTCAGATGATACTTTTTTTGCTTGATTCCACTAGTGAATGCACCTCATTGAAACAAAAATAAAAGCTTTCAGCTACTTAATTTGAATTGCCTTCATTTTTAAATAATAAAGCTAAATCATTTAAAGGCTGGACAGTTATTAAACAATAAAAAGGGGTTTATTTGTTATAACTAGTTTTTCATCCATGCAAGTTGAAAGACGTTTCCTTTGTGGATTTTATATATTAGCAGATGCTAATATATTATGCTATTGCTGATGATTTGTGTGAATTAGTAGTTTTAAAAGGAAATTCTGTTTGAATTAAATTTTTATATCCTTCTGTATTTTGAAGTGTTTATACATATATGTATAGTAAGTTATTGTTCAGAAATTTGTATGAAAATTTCATTAAAAATTAAAATTTAAAAAATTTTGGAAAATTTAAATACTAAATTTAAAGAATTTTGCCCAACCCTGTTGGTAAGATAACATTAAACAATTCCTGTGTACTTTTAATATGAAGTTCCATTCCACCATTGCTAAATGCATGTTTCGCAGAGTTGAAGATTTTAATGTCCTTCATGAAAGAATCTTGAGCTACTAATTAGTACAACTGGATGTTAGGGCGTAGATAGTTACTGTTTAGGAAATTGGACGAGTTTTAGAACTTCAAAATTTATAGCCAAAATTTTGTTTTTAGCAGTTTCAGAGAAACAAAGGTTTGGTTAAAAATATTGCAAATGTCCAATTTTTTAATTTGAACTTAAGTCGTGTTCATATTAACTATTTCCCTAATATAATGCAAACAGTTCGTTCTTTTTCTTAATAGGTAACTAGAGCAAAGGCAAGGTATTAGATGTTAAAGAATCCTGTAATTAGTACACTGAATATTTTTTCACTTGTTTCACCATTTTTAATGAACCCAACCACTGAAAATTGGGATCAAGCTTTAGTTCAAAAACTAACAATAAGACTGATTTGTAATTACACATTCTGTGAAAATGAATTTTAAAGGTAATGTAGTTAATGAGAACACAGTAGATTTTACCTGTGCTGAAGTAATTTTTTTCATTCCTCATTTCAATAAAAATCTAGCTTTGCATGCATAAAGTTGATTTTAATTGGAATTTTTGTATTTGATCCTTGAAAAATGCATTTTCTGGCTCTGATATTTATGTTTTCTTGTTTGTCAAGTCTTCTAAAATTGGTTTGTTTTTTCTATCCCTGCTTTATTGTCCATGTATTGGGTACAACAAATAGAATTTACTATAATTAAAATTTGTTTCCTTTCTGTTGGATATTAGATGTTACTTATTGACATCTAAAGTGCCTAAAGATTCTTAATAAAGAACAGCAATGCTTGTTTTTATGAGACTTGATAGGAACAAAAGATACATTGTATTTTTTTCAAAGTGTAAAGCATTTTCCTTTGCTTAAAAAATGTATTAGCTAATACCTTGCTATCTCAAAGTAAGTGAAGTAATTTCTAATATTCTTTTCTAAATCAGTAATTTGAATCATACTGAACAAATTAATAGTTCTTGAATTTGTGATGATTTTGTAAGGGAATATAGGTAAGTGTTCCATTAATATACGGAGGTTTTCAACTTGATTTGCATCACTTTTGAACCATTATCTCTCAAAATATCAAAAACTCATTGCAGTTTTTCTTGAGATAATGTTTAGGTATAATTTAGTTGGGAGAATAGGAAAGAAATATTTTTGCAGTGTGATGAGGTATTTCTGAGTTTGACTGACATGCTTAATGGCACAAATGGGTCAAGGAACTGCATTTTCTCAGACAGCTGTATTTTGTAGTTGTTTTTTTACTTCCTTTTCTTACCTTTTTAAATTTTGCCGCTCACTAATGTTCAGGTAAATATTTATTGTTCTCATGATTCACAACCCTTAAAAAGTGAAGTAAGTGGTTTGTCACCTAGATATTAAATGAGATTTCAAGGCTTTCAAACACAGGATATGTGGTTGGGGATTATTGCTGATAAAAAAGCTTCTGTCTGGAACCTTTGGGTTCTGTGTTCATTTAACTTGTGATCGGGTGTCTCATTAAAAGAGATTGTCCATCAGTGCTAACAAATGTTTCCTGAACATCAGTAAGTGGATTAAAATTTCAGAGAAGAAAATTAAAAATTTAGTTCAACTACTAAGCCTAAATAATAATAACAATAATAATAATAATAATGAAATTGTTATTTCTTTAATTATGATAATAAATTAGCAGAATGTGTTAATTTTGACTTTGTACTTGAATTTTAGTGATCAAAATTTGATTCAATTTGATTGATTTTCAACAAGCAAGTAAAGCTGTTTGTGACGTTTGAGGGAGAAGTATAATTTGTGCATGTTTTCTTGAGCTTCAGAATTTCTTTACCACTCTTTTATTCTATGTAGTTGAATGATGAATAAAAGTATCAACGAAGTGAGGATAGCAAAGTTTGAAATTTTGGCTTTCAATGAATAGAAAACTTTATTGATAAATTAGCTGCAGATTTTATTTTTTGGTATTGCTAACAAAATAGCAACTCATATCCTGCTCAACTCCTACCATGATAGGAGAGCTCAACAAAACGTGTGCAAAGTGAAGCTACTTTTAGAATACATATGTATATGTTTTCAACCAATGTATCCTTCTCCAACCAGAGAAACTGAAGGTGTTCCATCCACTGCCATTAGAGAAATCTCCCTACTGAAAGAACTGAAACATCCAAATGTTGTGAGATTACTGGATGTTGTCCACTCTGATAAAAAACTGCACTTGGTGTTTGAGTTCCTTATGCAAGACCTGAAGAAGTTCCTCGATACAACCAAATATGAGCTCTCAGATCTGCTGGTTAAGGTAAGGAACTGTGTACAGATAGCATACCATTTATAGTGCGTGCCAATAATAAAATGACTGATTTTTATACATTTTTTTATTCATATTTATGTGATTTCCTTTTTGCCCTGAACATTTTTTTGAGGAATTTAAGTTTTCTTCCACTTTGGTATGAGATCATGAAATATATAGTTACGGCAGTTCAGTATTGTTTTTTGCCTACATGAAATTAGGGGCTGGAACTTTAGTTAATGCATTAGTTTTGCTGTCACCTAGTTTTGTGTTTCAGCAATCAAAATTCTGCATTATTTGGTTTATTCTGAGATTAAGTTCTGTAGAGTAGAAAGATACATGAAATACGTAAAGAAAAGTAAATTTATAAAATTCATCTAATTGTTGCAATTACATAGAAGTTAATGGTAAAAGACTACTCGTATTCCTAGGGTGACATTTAATTCAATTGGATGTCATGGTGTGGATGTTTCTTTAAATTATTTGTTTTTAGGTTTTAACCATTTTGTATTACAAATGATGTAACATTTCAGTTATTGATGAACCTGTTTTAGTATAAAAATAAATTATTAAAGTAGTAATTCTATCACATTCTCGAGCATTAGTTTCTTGTTTGTTTGGAGGAAAACAAACTCAATTGTTCTGCTTCCTCCTTCAAAGTTAATGCAAGAATATACAAACTTTTTTGTTTGTTAATTTATAAGAGTTATTTTATTTTTGGAAATTCTAATGCATAACTAGATTATTTGTCACATGATTGACCACTTTGAATGTGATTTCACATCGTATATAATTTGGAAAAAAACAACAATAATAAAAAAACAAAATAAAAACCTTAACAGAAATAAAAATAAAGAAGTCTCAAGTTTTTAACATTTGAAATATTCGTTAAATATTATAAGTAAAGCACTAGTTGCAGATGCTATGATTTATCAAATGTTTAACTTATAAATTCTACTGATTTTGAGTGGTACAAATAATGTATAAAGATTCCTGAAAACTCAAAACGTTTCTGTGAAAACGAGCCCAGAATTGAACATTTTAAGAAACACTCAAACCACATGATCCGAAAAAAATTTTGTTTAAATTTTTCAATGAGAATTTGGATGTAGGTTCAGACTTTACTATTCTATAGTATTGCTAATGTCCTATTTCATTTCTACCGTTAGAGTACTGAGAAATTGAGAAATATCCTTTGAAGATAAAAACTAAACAGAAAGCTAAATAGTATGAGAAAGTCTATGCCATTCTTGTCACCATTAGTTTTTAATTTAATGTTAACTTCTGGAAGCCATCTTCATAATTAGCAATCAAAATGATATCATTTGCAAATTAGAGCGTTTATTTTTATGTCCTTTCCGAAGAAAATTCCTCTATTGTTTACTTCATTCTTCCATTCTGAGAGTAGTATATCAATTAATCACTATAGGTGAAAGTGGGCACCCTTGTCCAACACTGTGATTAATTTTAATAAATTCTTTTCTCATTGTCTTTGGAAGTTCACATGTATAATAGTCCCATTGAAATTGCTTTTTATCACCTGAAGTTTTCTGGGTATTCCTTTTCCATGCTTGTTCAGTGTATGCCTTACTAACCTGTCAAAAGCCTTTCATCATGCTAATTAGAAAACCTCTTCACTCCATATTTCTTCCTCTATTTTCTGTTTACTTCATGATAAAATATGCGTAAACAGAAGCTGGCTTTGGGCTTTGTAGATTCATCTCACAATATTTCTAAAATTGTCTTTCAAATTGTTTGAGAGTGAATTCTCCATCTACACAAGACCTTCCTTCCAGAAATCATTCTGTTCTTTTAGAAGTGTGTGTTCCGCAATTACGTGGACTTTCAATTATTGCCTTGGCAAGAATTTTGTAGCCAGTATTTAACAAGCCAATTCCTCTATAGTTGGTGCAGTTATCCTTTCTAGAAGAGAGCTGTAACAATTCCTTGCTCACAAGCTAAAGTTAGATATTTTGCCCAGCACATAAGGTGCAACGGGACAGAGTCGGAACTTAGCAAGAGTTTCACCATACTTAAAAAGATGAATTTATTTCTTCTGGTCCATAAGCATTTCTACATTTCATTGTTACTATTGCCTCTTCTAGTTCATCAACTGAAAACAGGTCAATTTCAACATTCTCATGTGATAGTTTTTCTTCTTGGGCGTTATTATCAAACCAAGGGTTTTGAAAGTGCTGTTTCAAAAAAGGGATTTTGTAAGCTGAACACTGTTTTCCATGAAAGTCTTGTTCTAAATCAGACATATTTTGCCCAGGATTGTTGGGTTTGTCGGTCTATCATTTTTGTGTCCTGTTGTATTTTATTTAGTCTTCATTGGCCTTATTTTAAAGAAATCTCAGATAGGCTTTCTTCTTTTCAAAATTGTTTCAATTTCTGCTTTCCATTTTCTCAGCAGTGCCTCTTCTTTCTCCTAAAGCTTCATTTGCAGCTTTTGTAACAAAATACTTGATGTCTTCTCTGTTTAATCGATATTTTAGTTTGCCTTGTGTAGCAGATATTGGGTTAATTTTGTTTGGTGCAGGTTGTTTTTTCGTTTGTCTTTCAGCAAACGTACTTTAAAAGTTTTAGGGGCAGTTCTATAAAAACGTTTCTATTGGGTGTTTTTTCACTCCTCTTTCTTGTGGACATAATGTGGATACTTGAAGAAAGTGGTGAGGGCTGATGTCAAAACTTCTAAAATCCCTTATTCTAATGACCCACAATACCAATTTTTATTTGGAAGCAATCAAGATGAAAACTTCAGCTTCTGGTAACCTATTTGTGGACATCTTTCGTTCAGAAGAAAATATGTATAATTTTTAAATAATCAATAGTTGCAAGTGATCTTAGATCTGTTTTTATTTCTTACCTGTTCACCTTCTGTCCCAATTATATTACTTATTGATTGGTCGAGAACTCTGGCATTGAAGTTGCCATTTACAACTAGGAAATCGTTTGGGTTAATTTTATCAATAACGTGATATTCTTTGTGAAATTTTCTAGATTCTGTCTTCTTCCATCTTCAGATGCATTCACTCCAATATTAGGAAGATATCTCCACATTATTTTTACTTTCTCATATACCTATGTATATATGGAGTAATATAGTATTGAGAAAGTTATGTAATTCTGTGGAAATTCGTTTTCGAGATTTCAATGGAAATACTGCTTGGATATACTTTTCTTTTTCTTCATTTTTCTTTTCTTCTTTTTCTTCCCTTCGAAAGCTGTTGGTTGTCTATCCGAGAATAACCTTAGCGCCTAAACCACACAGTGGTTTTTTAAATATGGATATTGTAATGGATCTGGCCCTGTGAATTTGTAATAAATCTTTTAATTTTGGAGGATACTTAATAATGCTCGTATGAAATTTTCAAAATTTTCAAATTTTCTTGATATTCACTCTGTTTTCTTCTCTTTTTTTTCCTTTTTCTTTCTTCTTTCTTCTTTTCTTCTTTTCTTTTCTTCTTTTCTTCTTTTCTTTCTTCTTCTTCTCTTTCTTCTTCTTCTTTTTTCTTCTTCTTCTTCTTTCTTCTTCTTCTTCTTCTTTCTTTCTTTCTTCTTCTTCTTCTTTTTCTTTCTTTTTCTTCTTTTTCTTTTTCTTCTTTTCTTTTTCTTCTTCTCTTTTCTTCTTCTTCTTTTCTTCTCTTTTCTTCTTCTCTTTTCTTTTCTTTTTTTAATTTCTTGTCGGAATAGGGAAATTTGTATGCTTATAAATATGGGAATGTCCAATTTTCAGTTAAGCCTCTGGATTTTAAAAAAATTGAAAAGAAGGTAGAACGTTTTTGAACTATTAAAAAATCTTCATTATTGATGATTAAATTATTGTTAATGGAATGGATTTTTCATTATGAAGGTTTTAAATGGTCTCTACATGTTTTTTCAAAGTATTGTGCCTTTTGGGCAGTTCTAAAATAAATTGTAAAATACACTCACCGAATTTTAAAAAAGCTAATTTTTTTCTTCAAAATGTTTACGTGAATGGAGCACAATGCACTGAATCATATGTCATCAGTGTCATTTTGATTAAAAAAATTCTGAATTTCTGAAAATTAGGTATAGTTAAATTTTTTTGATCTCTCTTACTTGGTTAATGTTTGCATTACAGGCATATTTCACATTTCAATGCTTTTGTTGACACAACAGTTGTAAATGATTTCATGTGAAGTTTCTTGATCTCTCAAAAGTTTTCTACGTTACCTTATAACGCTGCATTTCCCAAAATGGATGCAATTTTTTCCTTAAAACTTGTGATGAAAAAGGGAGTGAGCTCTCAATGTTATTCCAATAGTCTCCTTTCGATTAAACAATTGGGATCTAAGGAATTAAGATATTGGGAAAAATGCTTAATTTTTATATTACAATAAGTAAAATATCCATATCAACAATAAAAGTAAACCATCAAATTCATTGAAATGTTCTATAAATATTGTGTTTAATACTTCTTTCTGCATGGTCCATGAATTTTAAGGAAAACTTGAAATATAAGATTGAGCGCTGTAAAGCTGAAGAAGCTTTTGGGGCATTGTTATCATTACTACATCTTTTGTTGAACATCATTGAAATGTAAAGAAACAATATGCTCAGTAGATGTACCAGTAAGTTACATAGTTGCCTGTAGATTTATTAGTAAGTTCACTTTCCTTTATCTTTGAAGTTATGAAATGGATGTAATGTGCAGTCATTTAAGCAATTTGGTTGAAAAAGGTTTTGCAAGAGATTGCAGAAGTATGAGTAGTTAATAAGTTGGAATACGAGGGTTACTCCAAAAGTTTTGAGAATATTATATTTAAAATAGAGATAAGTTCTTACCTTCATATCTTCTCGAAGTACTCTCCACCACACACTATGCAACGTTTCGTCCAATTAAACCAATTACCAAATGACGATTGCCACATTTCTTTAGAGATACTGCGAATCTGATCTTCATATGCAGTCACTGCAGCCTGAGCTGACTCGAAACGATGACCTCGAATTTTTTCTTTAAAGGGAAAAGAAAAAAGTCACACGGGGCCAGGTCTGGACTGTAGGGTGGATGAGACAGTGTTTTAATGCTTGATTCTGTCAAAAATTCAGTTGTTGCTCTGGCTGTGTGGGATGAGGCGATGTCATGGTGGAGCAGGATTCCACGCAAACCTGATTGTGGACGGTTCTTTCTCAGCTCTTCAATCTGGGCCAGCAAATTGTAGTGTACCATCTTGCAGTGACTGTCTTTTGTTCCTCGAGTAGCACTGTCACAATATGGCCACTGGCAGAGAAGAACAAATCATTATTTTGCCAACGCTTCTGGGTTTTCTCACTTTCGTTGGAGGATTTTCGTTTGGGAAGACCCACACTAATGACTGCCGTTTCATTTCTGAATCAAATTGATAAATCCAGCTTTCATCACCCGCCACGATGTTAAAAATGTTTCTTGATCTTCCTCCATTGAACTTATCCAGGGTCTCACAACACCAATCTACTCGCACCCTTTTTTGTTCATTTGACAGATTGTGAGGGATCCAGCGACAGCACAGCTTCCTAACGTGAAGCTTTTCTTTCAGGATCTCTCTCACTGCTGCTGATCCAATATTTAAAGCTTCCTGAATCTGAGCATATGTACAACGAGGGTCTTCCCTTAGCAAATGTTCCACTTTCAGCACATTTTCATCCGTTGTTGCTGCATTGGGCCTGCCAGAAGGTCTTCATCTTTCAGAGAGTTCCTTCCCCTCTTGAATTCGGCAAACCATCGATAGACAGTGGCTTGTGAAGGGAAACCATTGCCAAACGCATGCTGTATCTCTCGAGGCATGATTTCTTATCTAAGCCAACCTTAAAGCCATACAAAATCATAGCTCTGAAATGCTCTCTCTTTAGGTCCATCGTTACTGGCAGAGAAACAACAACTAATAAAACACAAATAGCCCTACTAAGTTAATAAATTACCCAAGTGTGTTCAAACTTGCACGAGATTCTTACTAAAAGTTCCACCTAAATAGTTTCATTGTTGCTGAGTAACTCATTGTTGCTCATTCTCAAAACTTTTGGAGTGACCCATAAGTATTAAATTTTATTGATGAAACTTTTCTCTACAAAAGGGCAAAAAAAAAAAATATTGCAATATTTCTTAATAATACATAATTATTCCATGTCCCAGACATAGCAGACAATGACATTTGCTAGTTACATATTTACATACAAAATTCTTGCACATGCACATGTATGTATACAAATTCATATATAAACAACTTAAGGCATTGAAGTATAAAAGTTACTCATAACACCTCTGTAGATTACTGGATATGAATTCTTAGCAATGTAATTTAACATAATTAACACATAATATACCCATTAACATGGAAAATAGCATAGCCCTTCCCCATGCACTCACTGTAAATCACTTCCTGTTTGTTCCCCCACCACAGTTTTATCTGTTCAGCACTTCGTGATAATTTATAATGTCTTTCGCTCCTCACTTTCACATCGCGTCTTATTCTAATAATGATTTTCCTCTGGTTTTCTAAAACTCCTCTTTGTGAAAGGAAAGAGTTAAAAAATTGCTGCAAATTATTCAGTTTATTATTATTGATTCAGAAGGGAAAATTTGCCTTCCCCTCTTTGTTTTTTGTTCTCTGTTTTTTGTTTTTCTTTAAAGCCAGTGATCAAATGTCTTTAAATAATTTGGTTTAATTTAGCCTTTCCTGGCATGTGGAGCAACTGCGTACAAATTACACAGTGCACAAAGTTGTGCTCTTTTTCTTTTGGACACAAATGGCCGCATTGTGCAGATATGTACCCACAAAATGTGTATTTTGCTTCTCTGTTTTGAACTCTGTCTAAACACTTTTTAAGTCTTAGTATGTATCGATCCCAACTACTACCCCATATTTCAGTATAACATCTTAACATATGTGATTTCTTTTAATTTGCGTTGCAATTTTTATATTTTGTACCTAATGCTAATATTACATCAATGCTATACTGTCACCACAAGTTAAACGTGAATTGCCTCAAAACATTTCACTGCTGCCAGATTTTAAAAATTAATTAGGTTTAAATGAATTAATGCAAGTTTTAGTAAAATGGGCCTGCAAAATGTGCTGTAAACAAATATCTACGAAAATGGAATATTTGACATGGACAGTATGAGTTTGTGCTGTGTTGAAATTGAAATGTGATAAATTATTAGAAAGAAATGTGAGAAATTGAACATGGGGAATGTAATTTATTAGGAAGTCTTGAAATGAGTGTGAAAAGTTTGTAAATAAAAAACATTCAAAGGTTAACAACAGAAGTAAACTTAGGAATATCCTGAAGATTAATTTCAACTTGAGTCAAAGCTTAATAGAGAAAAGTGAAACAGTTGTCTCAGAAAATGTATCATTTGAAGTACAGAAATACTAGGGAGGAAATCTGTAATGTATACAATAAGTATATTCAGCGAACTTTCAGGTACTTATCTAATGAATTCATTGGTTTTAATTTTTAAAAGAACAGAGGATCCTCAGAATAAACAATTTCTGATGTTTTGTGTTGAAGAGCGCTTATTGAAAATCCTGAAAAAGAAAGGATTAAAAATCAGAGATAAAGAGAAGAAAACTCTGGAGTGAACTTGAAAAAAAGGCCAAGAATGGTTTTCTGATTCTGGCTGGAAGAGGCATAAAATGTGACTTATTGTAAAGAAATTTACAAAGAAGTGTGATGGTATAGTTAACAATTTCTCACAGGTAGTTATTAATCTGTAGAAGACTTCAGAGAGGGGGGGCGAAAAAAAAGCTCCTTTAAAATTTTTGCAGAATATACTCAAAACCATTTCTTTTGTTTTGGTAGCATGTCTGGGCTTCTCATACTTTTCTTGCTCTTTGAGCCATTGATGATAACTTTGTAAATGGTGTGGTTTGTAACTTTGTAGTTGTGATCAATATGTTTAAATGTCTATGAAATTTTGTACATTGTCATCTTTGCAGATTACATTTGAAATTAGTAATGGATTTAAGAGTTTGGAGAATTGTGTTGATGTGTATATTTTTTCTGTGAATTGTTACAGAGTTATTTGCATCAGTTACTAAGTGGAGTTGCTTATTGTCATGCCCACCTTGTCTTGCATCGAGACTTGAAGCCACAAAATCTTCTAATTGATGAAAGAGGCTATATCAAATTGGCGGATTTTGGCCTTGCTCGAACATTTGGTTTGCCTGTTCGCACGTATACTCATGAAGTTGTTACTCTTTGGTACAGAGCTCCAGAAATATTACTTGGGAGCAAGTTCTACAGTACAGCAGTTGATGTATGGAGCTTGGGGTGCATATTTGCTGAAATGGTACGTCAATGTTATATATAAAAAGTTAGTGAATATAATTCATTCAAGTCCCTATATAAAGTAATGTACAGTTTTTAAAAGAGGAGTAGTTTTCACATAATTTTGAATGAAACAGTCACCCCCAAAAAAAGAAGATATTTAGAATGTCTTGAAAAGTTCATACATTTTCTTGAAGTTTTTTTCCTCAATTGGAGTAAAGTTTGCCCAATTAGAAGTACAAAATAAGATGGCATAGATCTTTTTTCATTACGCATGCTGGAATTTTGGAAATTTGCAAATGTTCAATTTTTTTATATAATGTGAGAGGGGGGGGGGCAGAGGGATTGGTGGGGCTTGAAAATAGGTGAATCTTGTTTTTTTTGGTCCCAAACATATCCAAGCAGAATTGATTCAAAACATTTGGGGGGCATTTTTAACACCTTCTGTTATAGCCTTTCAACAATATTTTAAATATTGTTGAAAATAAAATTGAAGATTGTATGAAGGAACTTGAATGGTTTTTAATAATGAAACAATGTAGTTGTGATAGATAATGTATAATCATGATTGCAGCTGACCCGAAGAGCTCTCTTTCCTGGTGATTCAGAAATTGACCAATTGTTTCGAATCTTTCGAACACTTGGGACGCCAGATGAGGAGGTCTGGCCTGGTGTATCACAATTGCCTGACTACAAGTCAATGTTTCCTCGCTGGGAGGCTCAGGACATTAAAGATATTTTACCTATTAAGGATGATGTGGGGAAAGACCTTCTTCAGGTAAAACAGCATATTTTTCCTGTTATTTTAAACTTATAGTTGTTTCTTTTTAATGTGTAGTCTAAGTAACAAAATAAAGAAAATGGATGTGGTGTAGTTAATACATGTGCTTGTAAATTTTTATTTTGTTTTTCAGAAAAGATTAAGGAATAAGAATATGAGATATAAATAGAAATATTTGCAGGAATTTCTTGAGGTATAGGCCTAGAATCAATGGACACATATTGGATAATTGTGCAAACTTTTGGGTGTAATTTGTGAATGTAATTTCATTTGAGAGTCCTGGTTCTGTAGTTAAATATAGTATGGTATTATATGGCGATGATATGATTTTATCAGACTTCAGATTTTTTGAATAGGATATTTTGACGGACATCTTTGATAATTTCAAGGATGCTTACTTTTGCCACTTGGTTTCTCATATTTTTATGAAATTTTTTACTGTTTCCAGTATTGACCTAAGTTTTCTTCAAAGATATTAGGGTAGTATTCACCACTGATTTCTCAACCTTTTATAAGATTCATACGGACAGTTTGATGGCTAGAACATTTGTTTGTATCTTGAGTGTTCCTTTTATTTTTAATAAGTGTCAATAAAACATGTGTCATCCAAATCTTAGAAGTATCCAAGATAAATATTTATGAGACGAGGTTAGTAGTTAAAGTATATCTTGGTGGTAAAATGGATATGTAACATTTCTCTATTTGTTTCAAGGTTTGAACTGTACATAGATATCAGAGTATGTTTGCATCTTATAAAAGAATTAATATTGTTATAATATTTTTGTTTAAAATTTTTATAATATTTGGACTTTTTATTTTTATATTGTTGATATTAATTTGACAGCATAAATTGGGACTTACAACAAGGTTTGCTTGATCACTTTGTCAGTTGGTTGATCGATTGTTTTCAGGAATGTCAGCTGCTGTGATCTTTCCAATTAGTGATTCAGTAGAAAACTTGGAAGTCAGATTTTTTAATTTCTTAAAACTTAAATCAGGTTTTCACAATTTGTTAAAACTAGATCCTCTGAAGATGGGTGTGGTGAGATTGGAATATTGTTGATTCTCTGACAAACTGAGTGTGTCCATCCAGATTAAAATATTTTACCCCCTTGCCCCCGCCCTCCAATGATCTATTTTCGGTCTCTTACCACCTGTGGCAATTCATTGACTTGTGACTTTTTAAAAGAATTTTCCTGATGGAGGATTTTCCTAAAACATTGTTTCCATGTAATGTACTGATTTTCAATGGTTTTTTAAAACCTTTTCAGATTATAACTACCCCCTTGCCCCCGCCCTCCAAAAGTTCAAATCTTTTTTACTTTCTTGCTACTGCGGTAGAGAGAAAGTTTTGTAATGGTGCGCTAAAAAACGCCAAATGTTCGGCAGATAAACATATTACAGGGCCCCTGGCAACGAAAAAGTGGATAAATCCAGATGCTAAATTTAGAAAAAAAATTCTCTTAGGCGTGGTGTCGTCAGAATCCATGTTTTGTGGGTTCTTGATACCAAAAAATCGATTGTCAGCAAAACATCTCTCTGTCCGTTTATCGGTGAACAATGCTAGCAGTTAAACCATTCAACCAATTTTCTCCAAAATTGATATGCCTCTATCGATCTGGCTGATGTCATGACCCCTTGAATTTAAAACCGATATTTTAATTGAGGAGAGGGTACTTTACATGAAGCACCTGTAACATTTTCAAATTTTTCAAGAAAATGGCTTCATTGTTTTTTATTAAATTTTATTGTTGCATAGTGTAAGACATTATTTTTATATACTTAATATTTGTATTTTATAAAATTTACAACAAGCTTTAACCTTAATAAGCTATAAATCTAGTTGCAAATATATCTGTGATTATTGTGTAATTGTATTTCTAATGTGGATATTCTCCAATTGTACTATTTTAAAAGTATTAGTGAAAAGCCGATTTGTCCAATTATAGTAGACTGGTTGTAGGGAACTTCTGGGAACTAACATTTCTGTTCACTATATCTGATGATTTCAAAATTGAATAAAATTTCTCCACTATGATAGAACTTATTAATTTAGAGGTACGCAAAATACATTAAAAGCATGAACTGAAAATTTCAATATCTTTATTTGTTCTTAAAAAATCAATTATTTTCAATTATTTGCATCAATCATTTTTTATTAGTAATTTCTCTAAATTCTTCTCCAGAATTCGTGTTCTCTCCATACTTCATTCTTCATTGTCCGTTGTTTTCAAGTATTGTAATGCAGTTACGATGCGAGACCAGATTATATGCTAGTGTCTTTTGGAAAAATATGCACATGTATGTGCTTTTTTTCCGTTTTGGTTGGAAATATGCATGGGAAATGGATATTTACGCCAAATTAAGTGCAAATATGCAGCAAATAAAACTTCAGAAAACTTGGATTAAAAATGAAAATGAGCATATTAATAATAATATAGTAATACTAGCCAAAGTGAATGAAGGAGGTGATTGCAGCATGTCATGGAACTAACAGGGTAAACATGGGACTGTATTGTCAGTTTCTCTAACAAAAGTCGCGAGGAGCATGAAGCAAGTTGTTTATCAGCATAACTTAGGGAAGTAAGAGTCCTCATCGAGGTGGAACACTGTATGAGCAGGCAAGATGCCTTGCCGATAATGTAATTCAATTTTGTGTGAGTGAAAATAAAGGTGAGCGAAAGAATTGTGTGTCAAGTGTCTCTTTCTAATTTAAAAATAATATCAGAAGGAGTTAATAAAATAACAATAGAATACTCTTCCTCATACCAATAAAACAGCAATGTCCCTCATACCAATAAACTAGCAAAGGCATAGGGATGCGTTTTTAAAAATGTTATAGAATATAAAAAGTGTTTATTTTCTCATTATCTGTGAAAGTTACAAAAGCATTGGTATAAAGAATTATCCAAACATTAGTACAAAGTAATCTTGTATGTCAAAGCTTTTTAATAAACAATTGTAAATATTAATATAAAGAAAAAATATAATAACTTAACAAGTAGAATTAAGTAAATATGTTTCTAAATAGGTCAATGTATGGCAAAAAAATTAAATTAAAAAAACATTTAAATAGATCAGTAATGTTAAAAAAAAAAAATTAAAACCAATAAATTATATTATGTGATTTAAAAAAGGAAATGAGCTCCAATGAATTAAAAAAAATGTCTTAAGCTACATGGGTAGTGGAGGAAGGGAGGGATTTATCAATTTACTAGTGAAATGAAGATATAGCTTAACTTTTATCAACACTGCCTTTAATCTGGAGACTATCAGTATATATATTCGTACGGGTTATTTTTGTGGGGAGACTGCCCATAGGCAGTGTTCCGCGCCCGAGTTTCGACCCAGGCTTCCTTTGAAGCCTACCCCCAACGCGGGTCTGGGGACTGTTTATCTAAGCAGGCAGTCCCCGTCTGTGCCTGGGATTTGACTCTCACTTTCTCCGCCAGATGTCAGGCTCAGTTAACTATATCTGAACTGTCTGGTTGGGAGAAAGTGGGATCTTGTTAGGGCGGGATGTTGTCGGAGGGATTGAATTTTGCCGGACATCCTGCCAGGGTTCTTTTACATGCCACAAGAGTGACATGGCTACTGTGGATTTTCCGCCCTTCGAAAATCCGGGTTCCTCGGCCGGGATCGAACCTGTGCACTGGGGGTTCAGAGGCGAGTAAGCTAACCCCTCACCCACCGAGGAGCCTAAACTATCAGTGAGCTTGTGGCAAGTATGCTTTTTTGGAATTCAAAGAGCAATATAAACTGCTCCAGAAACAGCTGAAGATTGCAATTCAGAGAAGTAAATGCCTCTGTGCTAAAAGCCTGTGCGAGAAGTGGGCAAAGATGTATGGGGAAGGCCATAGAAGACTGTCATAGACAAGTTTAGAGATTGGAAAAGCGGCACCACCTGACCCTAATGTTCTTTTGAGTCTTATGATGTCTTTATTCCTACACCACCCCAGTGAACTAACACTATAATGTCAGGTAAGCCAGAAAAGATACCACCAGTTTACTAAGGAAGAGGTGCTGCATGCAATCAGCAGAATTAGTAACACAAGCTCTGGAACTATTTAGTATTCTTGAATCAGCTAGCACATCATAAAACTAGAGGAAAGAGGAGGATTCTCAGGAAAGCAGTACAGCTTCTTCCAGGGCCGCTCAACAGTCGATGCTGTTCAGCTTGTTGACACTGCCTGACACTCCAAAGCAGGTGGTACAGAAGCTCAAAAATGTAATGTGCACCTTTAACTTGGGATGGTCAAGTCCCTCTGCTGAGTTAATGTGGCAACATTCTTGGGGAGGATAGGGGCTGAATACCATAGTGACAGAATCCTAATGTATAGTACAGATGTTAAACTAAATGCCTGATCCACTGCTGTGGAATATCATCAGCCAGTTGATGGCTGGAATCTACGGGATTGCAGCTTGCTGATTACAAGACAGAATCAGAAAATGTGATCATCGGAAGAATTAAATTAAAAAAAACATATTTACCTGAATAAAAGTCGACTCTATATGTAAGACAATACCCTAATTAAGGTCGCCTGAGAATTTTAAATTTTTAACTAATTCTTACTATTTATTTGTACATGTGGCAGCAGAACACTGATGTATCTGCAATCAATACATTTAACAAAGTTTGAATTAATTTACAGTGAAGTAAATGTTAATAATTTACAATCTATCTCAGAGGCGAGAGTGAAGTCTTTTAAATTTGTACACAGTGCTGGTCAAGACGAGCTCTTGTGGAAGGCTAATCTAGAAATCAACCTTGCTGTTCGTGAGGTTGTTTTTGCAGTTGTGTGTTTGAATTTAGCCTTTCTTTTGTGCCCTCTTTCAGGTTGCGTGCAATGGTGCATGTGTAGAAGTGTAACATTTCCGGAGCATCGTAGATGGCATGAAGTATTTTGTTGGTTTCAATGATGTTCGCTCTGTCTCTCCTAAAAGATGAAGATAAAATGTCTAGTTCACATAGTTGTTTTTCACAAGATAATTTTTTAAGAGGTTGTAGAAGTTTTGTGGCTCTACATGGACTTCCTCCAAAAGTATCATGTCCTTGAAGTAGGATTCCAGACACTAGCCATAGTCCAGTATAGGTGAACATATGTAGTGTACAGTATTTTTAGAGAATTCTTGCTGAGGTATCAAAAAGTCTTGTGTATCAAAAATGTTACTTTGTTGGCTGGGGACGTGTACATTAACTGGTGATGCCAATTGAGAAGCGAATTAAGAGTCGCCAAGGAAACAATTTGAATTAGATTTTTAGTGTTGGCTAGTGTTACTTTCTCGTTACTGTTTACGCAGAAGAGAGAATGTTGTGGGGAAAAGCGACAAATTTTCGGCAAAAAATCTTACTGCCGCATCCTAGTAACGAAACATGGATAAATCCAGTTGCTAAATTTAGAAAATAAATCTAACACATGATCATATCAGAATTCATGCTTTGTAGGTCTTTGATACCGAAAAATCGATTGACGGCAAAACGTCTGGCCATCTGTCCGTCAGTGAATAATTCTAGCAGCTAAACCGTTCAGTCGGTTTTCTTGAAAATTGATATTCCCCTATTGATCTGGCCGTTGTCATGGGTCCTTGAATTTGAGACCGATATTTTAACGTTGGGGAGTTAACTAGGGAACAGATGTTATTGTAATAAAAATACAAAATATGTACGTATATATGTGCTTATTTTTTTCAAAACATGTAAGAAAAAGTAGAAAATATGTAAAATAAAAATTTATTATTGTGTTTAAAATTGTTTTCTACAACCATTCTCCGACCACAAAACATCGCCTTAACAAGGCTTCGGACATCGCCTTAATCCGCATCAAACATCGCCTTAATAAGGACTGATCGTCCTTAACAAGGATTCAGAGTGGCTGAAAGTAGGTTCTATCTCTACTGAAGTAATTGCACACTAGATTTCACCACATATAAGAATTTTATTCGAAATATAAAAGACGTTTATAGTATATATTACAATATTTACGAGGAGCCGGTGTACAAGTGAATAGTAGAACCATGTAGCGAGTGATGGATCCCAGGGGAGGGGTTCAAGGATATACACTAGTGATGGGTCGATACCTGAATCTCTCGATAACGTTACCTGTCTGAGACCTTCGATACTCGATACCATACTACTTTAAAGGGTCAGCAGCAAAAGTGGTTCCGTCAGAACTGGAAGGATATATTTTGTTCACACATGCATACATGTACTATTTTAATATTTAAAAACTATTGAGATGAACATACATTTTTTTAAAGTTTTTAAAGATTTTTATTGAGGAAAACTTAACATTCCAACTCTTTCTGGGTTCTTTCTATTTCTCTTTTTTTTTGTCACATCAATCCATCTGTACTAGAAAGTCTCTCTGAAAACAATGTACCTGATGGAATGCACAAGTATCGAAAAACACTTTTTCTTAAATTGGGGAGAGTCACTTTGTTTTCCCAGTAAGATAGATCATTTGCATCAGGAGGAAGAATGTTTGCTCATTTAATTCATTTTCTTGTGCTGTGGTTTCGTATAAACAACGTAATATTTCATGGACACTCTTCAGAATATTCTTATAAAGAGACCACATGTCAATGCATTTTCGGAGGTTCAGTAATTGAGGATGCCATAAAATAAATTAAATGAATTAAAATTTTGAACAATTAATGTTGACTAATTTGAAATTTCTGATGTAGATAATAAAAATGAGTTATTAGTAATCATGTACAGTGATTTAATTTTTTTAAACTACTGAAATATCGGAGAATCAAAATTGTAATTAAAGGGTTGTTATTTTCTTGCGGGCATGATGTATCTAGGTTCAAGATGTTTAATTAATTCCTTAAATCTATTGTCCTCGATAATACTCGTCGATTGATTATCTTTGGTATCATGTAAGCAAGTTTTATTGTTATTGCTTTTTAACGTTGTCTCGTGATTTAAATTTGTTCTTTGTGGCCAAACAATCAATGAGTGTTGGTTGATTTGTGTTGGAACATGATGATCTTGACAGGACTTGGCCATGGGTCATTAACTTCTACCACTTCACTTGCATGACCTGCGACGATTCCAACGTCCAGTGCAACATGAGTTGGCTTGGCTCTCTTGTGTTCGGTGGAGCTGAATACTACCTGGTGTATTGATGTAACATGTTTTTGTTTTGTTTTTTGATGACTAGTATTGTGTGATTTTCCACCAAGCAAAAAGTTTTTTTTACATATTCTACAATTAGCACCATTGACATCTGTCGAGTCATCTTCAAAATAATTTCCATACTTCACTCTATATTTTCATGTAGTACTGATATTTATAGTTACAACACTCGATGTAGAAATCATGTTCATCAAGTGTCAGTATCAACAGCTCACTACAAGAAATCCACGTACAATACATGTACGTTACTTTACAACGCATTGCGAGATGAAATTAAACAATTAAAATTGGTACATAAATTTAAGTTAAATTAAAATTAAGTAAAATCTTTTCTGCTGCAAAACTTTCTTACAATTGTCGAAAAGAAAAATAATGTTTACTTTAATAAAACAATGATATTGTATAATTTTTAAAAAAGACTTAAATGCCTGTAACGAGTAATGTACTTCAGCTTCCGGGTCAATGACCCCCATCTTGATTGGGTTTTTGTCCTGTTTCCCTGATCCATTGAGCAAATGCTGAGATGGCCCCTTGATTTGCTTCAGGACGTAAATGTAGCTTCACTATGCGCACATTTTCTTGAGCTTTCCTTTTGCTTGTAATGGTAGTAGAGCTTAGGGTGAGTTTCTATTTGTTAGCAATAGAGAAAAATCAAATCGGTTTCTTCGTTAATTATTATTATTATTATTTATTAATTTTTATATTCATAATTTATTATTTATTAATTTTTATATTAATAATTTATTAATATTTTATATTAATAATTTATATTAATTTATTATTTTCTCATCTTATTGAAAAAAAATTTTTTAAAAATAATTTATAATACATTGTTTCCCATGAATTTCCGCACTATCCTTGTTGAAATAACAACTGCCTTCTGCATGGGTTTGTACAGGTCTTCATTCAAACCCAGTTGCTTAAGGCCCCACATCAGACTCCTAGGGATGACTCCGGTGCTTGAAACAATTATCGGGATCATGTTGACTTATATTATTATTATTATTTATTTATTTATTTCATCTTTTAACTATTAACAGTTAATTTGTTGGGAAGTGATTCTGAAACTCAAGAAAGCGTGCGCAGATGATTTTCTCCCCCATATGTCACATACAGTTTTTAATAAATAAACTTTTTGTTTATGGAATGTGTTAGGATTAGGATGTCAGATCGGGGTCGAGCAATATAAACACAAGACGCACACACACACGTGCATTGGGATCACATAGATGAAAAATACAAGCATAAGGTGGACGAGTAGAACAGAACACAATGCACAGGCGACCGGCGCGGACCAACAACAACTGGGGCACACACAGGCACAGGCAGGGAGTTCCTCCTAGGCACGGAGATTACATCCTTGTGTCGATATATCGACACAAGCGTCCACAACTGTTACTCGCATCTGCGAATCACCAACACTTCCCCTCGAGTCACAAGTTGTCCATGAGTCCAAACCAGCGAGGACCAGGCATCTTTCGTGTTTCTGCCTTGGCAAGCTCTTCGTGAGGAAGTCAGCGACCTGGTCTTCCGTCGACACGTGGAGAAGATCGAACTCCTTATTCTTCAGGGTGTCTCTCAAGAAATGGTGGCGGATATCGATGTGCTTGCTCCTTGAATGAAACGTCGAGTTCCCCGCCAATTTCAGACAGCTCATGTTGTCACAATACTTTCAGCTGGCTGAGGTCGATGAACTCGAAGCGTTCCTCTTGACTCCTTCGGAAAGGGCCAATACTCAGCCTCAGTCGTGGACAAAGCAACCGTTCGCTGCTTTCTTGAATCCCAGGAGATTGGAGACCCGCAAAGATTAAATACATAACCGGTGTAGGATCTTCGATCTTCGGAGCAACCACCCCAATCTGCATCGGTGTACCCTTCGAGTGGTCTGGAATCAGTGCCGTAGTTGAGTCCCACTTCGATGGTGCCTTTCAAATAACGCAGGACGCGCTTAGCTGCCTTCCAGTGTTCGACTCCAAAACAATTATTGAACTGTCCTAGGCGGCTTGTGGCAAATGCGATGTCGGGACGTGTGGTCGTCGCCAAGTACGTGAGGGCTCCGACCAGTTCACGGTAGGGAAGCTTTCGGTCTTCAGGAGACTGATCGTTCGCCTTCATCAACACCGATCCAGGGTCAGTGGGAGTGGCCACAGGGTTGCAGTCTGACATTCCAAATCTCGATAGCAACTCATGAATGTAATCTCTCTGGTGCATTGTAACCCTGCGCCCTCTGCGTCCGAATTTGATCCCAAGGCAGTGTCTCACTTCGCCGAGGTCCTTGATTTGGAAGCTTCTTGACAGTCCTTCCTTGATGTGGGCAACCTTTGTCTCGTCATGTGCCGCGACCAATATGTCATCGACGTACGTCGCAATCAGCGTCACGTCCTTGCCAGACCCCATATAGAATAAGCATGGATCAGAACTTGAGGGAGTGGCACCGAGTCCCTTCAGGGTGTTGTCTAAGGTCGTGTACCAGCTCCTCCCTGCCTGGCGCAAGCCGTAGAGAGATTTCTTCAAGAGACAGGCCTTATCCCCTTCCCGTACAGTCTTCAGCATCTCTTTTGCCTTCTGGCAGACGTCGTCCTGTCGACCGTCGCTGATGTATCGTAGAATTTCCTCCAGCTCTCTCGGCGGCTCCATGAGGATCTCCTCTTCGAGATGTCCATTGAGGTAGGCGCTCTGCACATCGAACTGTTTGATCTTCATGTTGTACCGAGCCGCAAGTGAAGCAAGAAGGCGAATGGAGCCAATTCTGGCAACTGGTGCGAAAGTCTCTGTAAAATGGATCCCCGGCTTCTGGCTAAAACCCTGAGCAACTAGGCGGGCTTTCCTCTTGTCAAACGTACCATCTGCCCGAAATTTATTTCTGAGGACGAAGCGGCATCCCAGTCCCTTTCGTCCCTCGGGTCGATCTACGAACGCCCAGGTTTCGTTCTTCAGGATGGACCTCATTTCGTCTGCGATCGCCTCACGCCACGCGTCGGCCTCTGGTCCATTCAAAGCGTCTTCCAGACTTGTCTCAGTAAGCAAACATTGTTCGGCTACGCTGTTCACTGCTGCAGAACCTGGAACAGTGTTGAATAGTCTTTTCGGTCTTCCTCTTAAACCGGATCTGATGATTCTTGGTCGACCTGCAGCTCTACGAAGATCGGGGGACTGGCTTGAGTCTTCACCTCCGTTGCCTCCACTGTCGTAGTTTTCATCTCTGCTCGTACCGACATTGCTCCGTAACATCTCCTCATTTGCAATATCGAACCCACGGAACTCTTCTTCGGAGACGACGCTCTCTTGATCATCTCTCACAGGAGCTTCCACAATGGGGTCGATCTGAGAGAATCGAGGGATCTCGAACTCCACATCCCGAGACGGTATGTTTGCTTCGGTTCGCTGCTCGTCATCCTGAGGGTTGCAACCATTTATGAACTTTACGTCGCGAGTGATCAGGACTCTGCGTTTGTCGGCTGACCAAATTCGGTACGCCTTGGACTCCTCCGAGTAGCCTAGGAAGATTCCCTCTCGACCTCGAGGGTTGTATTTTCCATCTCCTGGATTCCTGTCGAGATAAACAACTCTGCTTCCGAATGCCCTGAAGTCAGAAACATTTGGAATTTGGCCTGTCCAAAGTTCATGTGGTGCACGTCCGTTCAGACTTTTCGTGGGCATGCGGTTTCGAATGTGGTTGGCTGTGTTCACTGCTTCGGCCCAAAACATGTTGGGGAGATTTGATTCCATCAACATGCATCTGGCCATGTCATTCAAGCTACGGTTCTTCCTCTCCGCTACCCCGTTTTGCTCTGGGTTGTGCGGAGCAGTTAGCCTTCGTCTGATTCCTCGTTTCCTGACGTAATCCTCGAGCTCGTTGTTCGTATACCCATTGTCTGACTGTAGACACCTGACTCTGGCGTTCCTTTGGTTCTCGACGAGGGCGATGTACTCTATCGTGGCTTTGGTTACTTCCGCCTTAGACTTCAGGAATCTCACCTCACACCATTTGCTGTGATCGTCGATGAACTCTACAAAGTATCTCGCTCCCGCTAAAGATTCCTCCTTCATTGGCCCACACATCTGTGTGTATGATCTCGAGAATCTTCGACTTACGATCGGACTTCTTCGGGAACGATGTCCGCGTCATCTTGCCTTGCAAACAGATCTTGCAGTCGAAAGTCTCGGTTGGGTCTATCAGGTCCACTCCGGTGATGACCCCATCTCGAATGGCACTCGCGATATCACGGGTATTGATATGTCCTAGACGTCTGTGAAGTTCGTTGAGGGTAACTCTGGTCTGCTTGTTCGATGCAACGGTGCATGCTTCATGAACTGGTCCAGCCTCGCATATATAGTAGAGACCATCGCTTCTCACTGCTGTCAATACCACGTTCTTGTTCGAATCTTCGATGGTGGCACCATCTTTACGGAAGCAAACGTTCAGTCCACGGTCGGTGATCTTTCCCGGACAAAGGTTCGATCTTAAATCCGGAACGTACAATGCGTTACCTAAAGTGACATTTCTTTCATCGCCACGCACACTCGCGACAAAATGTACCTCTCCTTCACCGACTGTTTCTGTGGTCGAACTGTTTGCGAGCTTGATTTTGGTTTGTTTGGAGTTGTCGATCTCACGGAAAAGTTTGCGTTCGTTGCAGAGGTGAGTGGTGGCGCCGCTGTCCAAGCACCACTTCAGATTTCCGCTAACATTCGCGCTGTCCGAAACGCTCAAGCAAACGTCGTACTCGTCCACGTGACCCGCACTTTCTATTTTATTTATGCTTCGACATACGTTGGCTTTATGTCCAGGTTTGTTGCACTTAAAGCACCGAATGTTTTTCTCGAACTTGCGTTTGTCGCGGTCGTTTCTGTACTCTTCTGTTTTGCCATTTTGATGAGGCCAACCGCCACCATACTTTACGAGCAAAGCGCTCGACGATGCCTCTCGCATTTCACTTTTTCGGGCGTCATTTTCCTCGACAATTTTAATTCGGAGAGCCTCCGGTGTGGGCAACTAATCTCGCAACTCGATGGCACAGCGGAAGTTTTCAAAACTCGCGGGTAGACTGTACAGGAGCAAAATTGTCAATAGATCCGCGTTTACTTCGACGTCCATTTCGTTCAGTTTGTCGACCGAGTCAAAGAAACGGTTGAGATGCGCGCGCACGTCGTCTCCGTCTGCCATTTTGTAGGGTTAGCTTCTTCAGAGCGTTGCTTTTCCGCTGGGCCTTTGATTGGTAAACCTCTTCCAGCCTCCGCCACATGTCCCGTGATGTCTCACAATTCTTAACTTGCTTAAGTTCACTCGAGCTTATCGACAAAATAATGTCCGATCGCGCCTTCAAGTCGTTTGTTGTCCATGCCTGTATGTCGGCCGCGTTCGCGTTGTCTTTCGCTGGTTCTGGCTTCGCCACGACTCCGCTCATATAGTTCCACAGATCGTTCTTGATCAACACGGCCTGCATCTGTAGCTTCCAAGTGTCGTAATTATCTTTGCCGAGGAGTTCAATCCTCGACATACTCGTGGAGTTCATGGCGGTTCTAAAGAGTGTTGCACGTGGCCGATCAACAAGTTTTCCCCAATCGCGTGCCTGGGCCCATAACCTGTTAGGATTAGGATGTCAGATCGGGGTCGAGCAATATAAACACAAGACGCACACACACGCGTGCATTGGGATCACATAGATGAAAAATACAAGCATAAGGTGGACGAGTAGAACAGAACACAATGCATAGGCGACCGGCGCGGACCAACAACAACTGGGGCACACACAGGCACAGGCAGGGAGTTCCTCCTAGGTACGGAGATTACATCCTTGTGTCGATATATCGACACAAGCGTCCACAACTGTTACTCGCATCTGCGAATCACCAACAGAATGCACTATTCTAGTAGTCTTTTGGTCACTAAAAAATGCAGAACGGAACTCAAGAGCTCCGTCAGATGCCTTCGCGATGGTCTGAGGAGGGGAGTATCCCAGGAAGAAATGCTGTCATCGAGCATTGCTTATCGTGCCTGTCGTCACTAGATTGCCAGGAGCTCACAAGGAAGAGTTTCCCAAATGCGTATTTTTTGCCCATGTTGCTAGGATGTATTTGCATTCTCAATGTATTGATGTATTTTCTTTCAAGCAATGTGCAAACCTTAATAGAAATTAGTCCAATTAGGTTTTCTCTCTTAAAAATACAATTTAAATGTAATAGTAAAGAAAATTGCTAGCTTTAAAGAAATATCAGGTAGGAATGGGACAATGCCATTCCGCCTCGCAAGATGGCAGTTGTAATTCTGTAAATTTCATTACGTTGTTGGGACATGATTTAGGTGTGTGAAACACAGGTTTTATTGTCAAAGTTGTGTTGATATTGGCTTAAAAATATTTAGTTTTCACACCTAATGTTCTATGATTTTTAATGGGAATTTTTTAATTAATCATAAATAAATTTAATGACAAAAATGATAACCGAGATGTGTCAATTTGGAGAGAAATTGCGGTATAAACTGAATTGTGTAACTGTTACTAAGAGCGAGAAAGTATGTGCTATTTTAGCACCACACGTTTTTTGTAATGTGTGCTTAATGCAGAAACTAGTGTTGAGACTGAAGTTTTTAGTATGATGGCTATTTTAAGAGAAAGGAATCCCTACATACAGGGAGTGAAGTACAAGGCTATAGTGTTCTTCTCTTCTGGATTTCATTGGGTGTGAGTGGCATGTGTGCTGAAATTGAATAAGCTCTTTTTTATTATTTATTTGAGAGACTACATCCATTCATCCTGGCTATATGTTTAGGAAGTTCTTAAGGTGTGTTTCCTGGAGTCACCAATATAGAAAATAAAAAAATGTACCATTTTATGGTAAGCTTCATGTTTGTGTGACAAGGAAGAATACAACAATAAAGTACACTGTTTTATTAACGATATCCCATTCTTAAAAAACTACCCTTCCAACACACATCTCACCACTGTAAAATAAGAACTTGTAAAAATTCTTATGAACAAAATTGTACAAACAAATCGTCATTTATTTGAAATATAGACAAGGAATGGTATCTAAAACACTGACCTGTAACAAAATACCATTAAATTTCTTAGAATGTTGTTACATTACAAATTCTTTGAAATGCTACACAAAAATGCATGTATTATGCCTTCAAACAAATATACTCAAACACATGTGAGTAGATGTTTGTTTTTGAAGACTTGTGCTCTATATTTTTTGTGTGCTTGATATATTTTGTAATATGATTATTAAATATAGCAGGTTGGCAAAATTGTTTAAACATCTGGAGCCTGTCTTCTTAATGTGTTTTGGGCATACCCACAACATACGATTTATGCAGTATTGTTGGGTCTTCCCTCAATTGACTTTCTTTTATAAGAATAGCAATAGCTTCCAAAAACCTCTCATTGTGTTCACGAAGCACATGAAATTCGAAACTCGCGACTGTGATGGCAAATTACAGCAAAATACTCATATTTTCGAAAAATTGAACATGACCATATTTGAAGATATTTTGATGAACATATTTCATTATGAAATAAAACTGTATCTTCCAATTGAAGTTGTAAGAAGACAAAACATGGATTCTGGCTACCCCAGGTGCTAGATGATTTCTTTTTTCAATTTAGCAACAACTTAGTCCACTTTTCGATAACAGGGCCTGAGAATAAGTATTTTTCTAACGAAATGTCACCGCTTTTTGTCTCATAATTGCATAACTTTCTCTCTGCTGTGTAAGTGATAGAAAGTAAATATAGGTTGTAATGTGTGAAAAAGAACCTGGAAAATTTATATTCCCAGACCTGAAAAACTGGGGAAAAACCTTGATTTCCAAAAAGTCATTGCTGGTCACCCTGGGACCAGAAATGAGGCTTTTTGGCTTGTGTCAATTCGTTTATTACAGTATTCTTGGTATATTATTAGTCTTCAAGTGTTGTTGGTGTTGCCACCCCTTTAGCGGTCTGTGTCTATTTCTGATCCCTCTTGGTTTGTACTTCCAGATTAGTTTTGGCAATCTGTTGCTGTTCATTCTCTGTAAATGATCTTTCCATTTCCTTTGAGACTGTTTATCTCTTCTTTTTTATTTCTCTGACTTCTTGTGATTTCCACAAGGTTTCTTAGAAATCTCATTTGCCTGTAGTTTTTACTTGTCTTTCTTTTTCATTACCCATGTTTCAGAGCCATACATGATTCTAGGTTTAGCAGCTATATTGTAGATTCTGTTTTGTTTCGGGTCCATGTCTTTGCCAAAGTGTCTTAATTGTTCCACATGTTCTATTGTAGTTGTGTAGTACTATGTACATTGGAGGTAAAAATAGTAGTTTGAAATTACGTATTTAAAGAAGTTTGAAGAAACGTTAAAAGGTAGTTTTCCCCTATCTGGGTATGTTTATTAAATAAGGGGAATAGCTAGTAAAGTCACAATGTAAATATTTCCCAAGTTAGGTTTAATAATTATAACCATATTTTCTTTCAATTAATGAACATCTCCGGTAAGTTTCTGTTTTGAGACAGAATCTCATTTACTTCCTGTTCAAGAGTTATCTTTAAAATTTTTAAATTTTGAATTCAAGAATAGCATATCATTATTTTATTAATGCAAATTATCCAATTTTTTTTTTCTTCTGTTTGCAGAAATTATTGGTTTATGACCCCAACAAGAGAATCTCTGCCAGGATGGCTCTTCGGCATCCATATTTCAATAATGTCAAGCTTGTTCCTCCACCTTTATATCCTGATAAAGAAAATAATGCTGCTGCTGCCAATGGTGCTGTTGATGATGCTGATACTGATGCCAATGCTGAAGGTGATGATGCTGATGCAGATGCTCCGTCAGAAAATTAATACGCTTTGTGATACATTTGCTGGTGAATGACTGAATTGGTTTTTAAAATTTTTTTACACAGAGTTTTTGAGGCATAAGTGAAGACTTTTGGAAGTTTTCTATACAATTTGCATTTTGCATTTTTATGTTATTCTATTTGTATATAATTATATTATAGAGATCGTGTGGAAGCAGATGAAAGTACTTTTTGTTTGTTTATTTGATTTTTATTGTATACATATCATATTGAGTATGAGAGCCTGTGAAAATGAAGTAGGTGAAAAATGTGCCTTAGAAGTATGGTTATAGGGTTGCTTGTTGTTTTTGTACCAGGTGGTATGGAGAATGTTAGTTGCAACAGTAAATTTGAAATTGGCAATTTCTCGTAGTTTCATTTTGTTTTTGATCTTCGTAACTGCCAAAAATGTTTTACTTGCTAATGGACAACCAGACAGTTTACAAAAATATTAATGAATCTTTATTGAGATTTATTTGGTTTATGGGGTATTGTATTAGACAATTAAATCTCAAATTCAATTTTGTTAACTTCAGTAAATAATGCTTGTAATATATTTGTGTTAGATGAATGTTTCAGAGTTGTGTTTAATGTTCTGTGACATGTATCTTGTATTTCATTTACAGTTGGCGAATTAATTGCAAGCATCTATTAAAACTTGTTCTAAGGAAACGTTTATGTCTGTCTCATGGTTCATCCATTAGCATAGTTTGATTCAATATGGATCTGATAATTATGTGAGACCCGTTTAATAAAACGGTAAGGTTCTTAAAAATCTCTTGTCCAATCTTAGTGGCCAGTAAAAATTTAGAAACTCACGTGAACCCTAATTGCTATTCTCAAACTTTCATAATGGTCATATTTAATTTTAAATCAATATTACGTGAATAAAATTGATGGTAACAGCTTAATGAAATAGAAATACATGATTTTGGTTGAAAAGCATGAAACAGATTAAACTTCTGATAAGTGTTCATAAAACTTTTGTTTTTTGGTATGCTGTATTTCTTTATTTAATTCAAATGTAACATTTTCCATTTTGCTAAATTGATCTTTCTCTGATTTTTGTGTATTAGTTGTGATTAGTATTTTGTACTTTTGTATTAGTAGAGACTCTGCAACTTGCAATGTCTAACTGTTCTATTCTGTCACTGTTTGCAATTTTATATGTCGGTTAATTAGATCCTTTGTGAGGTTCATATAAGAAAGCAAATAAGTAAAGTCTATCACTCCAAATTGTCTGTAAATGAGTGAAATTGTAATAATAATGCGAAGAACCATAGAAGGTATTATATATGAGCCAAAACTTATCTTTTATAATCTACTCTGAAATATTTTTTCGTTACGTAGCCCCTGGTGTTTTAGTTAATGACTGATGTTCCAGCAAACACAGCAATGCCAAGTTTTATATTTTATATAAATAGTAAATTAAGAATGTACTTTTTGATACGAAAATTTAACTGTACCTAGTCAAAGGAAATGGGGGAAATTGTAATTTCATAAAGAGAAATGTTGTTGCTTATGTTTTTCATAAAGTTTTAGTATTGTCAAAAGACTGGAAATATTTTATAGAAAAAAAAAAAAAATAATATATTAGTTCATATGCTTCAGTATGTGATTGTAAGATTTTGCTGCACCTTATCTTTTTTTTTATTTTGAGAAATGATTGTTATTGCCTGATAGTGTAGCATTACACTGATTCCTTTTATAATTTACCAGATATAAGTTTTCATGGTGATGTGTAGCAATTTTTCATTATTTTTAACTTTTGGAATGTTTTTTAAATAAAACATAAGTTGACCCTTCTTAGTTCTCAAGATTTGTAGAATGTATGATACAAAGAATACTTGTGTCGGGTCAGTGCCGTATTTTAATCTATGAATTTTTGTTTCAAATAATAAAAATGAAAAATGATGGAGTTTTATGCATGTGTTGTTTTCATTTGTGTTTATAAAACTGATTTGATTGTAATGGAAGTTGGAGTCGTGGAGTAGGTGGTAGGTATTTTGAATGTGCAGATGTTTGTTACACTATTGAATGTAAATACTAAGAAAATGTTAAAAAAACTAACATCTAGTGTCTAGGAAATGAAGTTCTATATTATAGATTTATTTATTATCTGCACTCCCTGCAGGTATTGACTCAAGTTCCAAAAGTTACTAACTCTTAAGACATTGTAGCTGATTATTGAGATTAATTCCAGATTACAATAAGGATGCTAAGGGCTGACAGTATAATATAAATGTGTCATGTATTGGTTCCTGGCAGTAAATTTAGAAATGGATTGAAAGTTCAACTTATCTGATTAAATTGATTCATTATATTCTTCCCTTAAATATGTGGTGTAAAGGAAAAGATGGGTTAATGGGATTTTCAGGAATCACTAAATTTGTGTGAAGTCACAAAATACTGTTTTCAGAATTTCATTTATTTGCCCATAAATGCAACTGGTTATTTGAAATTACAATAGATTCCTTGTAATTTTGTTTCCAGCACTATTTTGAATTCTGGCTCTTGACTTGAAAGTTTTGTCTTAATGGCACAGTGCATTGAACATCATTGCTCTGATTTTGTGGTTCTGCATTAAAAATGTAAGCAAAGAATAAAACAATAACAAACTAAAACATAAAATGGTCTTCAATGTAAATGAAATACTAGAAGAACAAGAGTAAGCAAACTTTTTGGTGATGGAAAGTTGTATAGCACAATTTATATTAATAATATTGTTTTTTCTTCGTGCTATCAGTTCTTTATGAAGTTTAATAGTGGGTAATCTGTCTCTTTAATCCTAATTTCTTCTATAATTTGGCAGGAAAAACAACAAAACAAACATGTAGTTGTTTATTACATGTCTTAAAACGTAATCCCTATGCAGTATTTGTGCAGGGTTGGGCAATATTCAAATACTTATATTTGAAATACATTTTGTATTTGAATAACTGTATTTTTCAGTTTTTTGGACATGTATTTTAGAGATGTATTTAAATATATAAAATAGGTGTAATAAAAAAAAAGGAAATACTTCAAATACAGATGAAGATAATGAGGATAGTTTCCTTTTGTTTGATTCTGCTGGAGAATGAACCTCATTGAAATAAAAATAAATGCCTCAAAGAATATTGGGTCATCAGCAAACAGAACTGTTCTTCCATTTGTAATAGATGAAGGCATGTTGTTTATGTACAACAGAAAGGGGATAGGACCTAAGATCGAATCTTGTGCTCATGTTCAATTGGCAAAGAATTGGAAAGATAAGTAAATAATGTCTTTTCGTGCCAGTATGGTATTTATGCTTTGAGATCGATGTTTAAGGTATGAGGTTATCCAGTCTAGGGCAATACCATGAATTTCATAAGGTAATTTTGAGAGCAAGATGTTATGGTTGATAACGTCAAAAGCTTTCGAAAGATCTAAAAATATCCCAATGGATTCTTTATTTTGCTCCATTGATGAAGAAACATTTTTAAGAATAGAAAAAATGGCAGTTTCCATAATTTTGATTTTCTAAAGCAGTGTGAGTCTGAAACCCCTTTGTTTTTCCTGAGAAAAGTTTCCATTCGTGTATACAAAAGCCTCTCAGTATTTTTGAGAAAACCGACAAAAGAGAAATTGGTCTATAATTTTGAATTTTCTTTTTGTTTCCCTTTTAAAAAAGTGGGTTAATTTTTGCTGTTTTGACAATATCTGGAAATATTCCTGTGCACTAGGAAGCATTGAAAATGTGAGGTAATGGGTGTATAATGGCAGGTGCACACGTTTTAATCAACAATCCGGAAATTCATCTAAACCAGATGAATATTTATTTTTAGTTTACTGACTTCTGAGGATTTCGTTGGAAGAAGTTTCGGAAAGAAACATCGTGCCGAATTTTTTTTTGAGAAGCATAAAATGTTGAATTTTGTGGTTTTAGTCCCTTCGTGAGATGAACCGCAATGCTAGATAAGTGTTAGTTGAAGAGATTCGCAACTTTTTTCTGGATTACTTGTTTCTCTTTCATTATCCTTTAAAACAACATTCTCTACGAAATATCGTGATGTTTTTTTTTCTACCACGGACGCGGTGACATGTCAGGACACTTTCCGAAGAACGGTCCGCTCTATTCGCACAGAGATGATGCAAACTAAAAAGCCATTTCAACGATTGCATTATATATAATGCAATCGTACGCGCACGCGCACACACACGCACGCGCACACACACACACACACACACGCGCACACACACACGCAGATGACAAAGCTGGGCAGGTGATGAAATGGGTAACCAAAGCCTGTGATGCGGCTATGTCTAGACAGGGCGCAATCTCTCGACGTTCACCAGTTTACTGTTGGAATGAGGAAATCGCCCAGTTACGACGGAGGTGCCTTCGAGCCAGAAGACAGTACCAGAGAGCTCGTGGCAGAGACAACTTTCCTCAATTGCAAGAGCAATACAAACTCGCTCGAAGCCAGTTGAAGATAGAAATCCGCAAGAGCAAACGCTTATGCGCCAAAAGCCTGTGTGACGAGGTGGAAAAGGATCCATGGGGTAGGCCGTACAAGACGGTCATTTGTAGGTTAAGACAGCGGCACCTACGTTCTCCAACTTGCCCCAAAATGCTGCTCAGAATTGTGACAGCCCTATTCCCGAGCCACCCCGGTGACTCAGTTAATATAGCGTTATCTGAGCTAGAAATAATTCCTCCAGTCACGCAAGAAGAAATTCTGCACGCAATCAGCAGAATCGGCAACACAAAGGCTCCCGGACCGGATAACATTCCCAATATTGCCCTCAAGACTGCGATACTCGCTCACACCGACATCTTTGTGAATCTTTATTATTCTTGCTTGAGGGAAGGGGTGTATCCAGAAAGATGGAAAAAACAGTGCTTGGTGCTCCTCCCTAAGGGGAATAAATCTCCCGAAGATCCATCAACATACAGGCCATTGTGTATGCTTGACACAGCGGCAAGGTTCTGGAGAGAATTATTAGTACCAGACTGGAGAAAGCTGTGGAGGAGGAAGGAGGCCTTTCGGAAAATCAGTATGGTTTCCGCAGAGCCCGCTCGACTGTTGACGCAGTCCAACTTGTCATTAACACCGCCCGACAAGCAATTGGAGGAAGTAGATGGAAGAGAGGCCCAAAACAGTACTGTGCTGTCGTTACGTTGGATATTAAAAATGCATTCAACTCGGCCAGGTGGAGTAATATTTACCAAGCTCTCCGCAGATTTAATGTGCCAACGTACTTGAAGATTGTGGCCGAGTATCTGAGTAATAGGGCCCTGATTTACAATACAAATAACGGGCCGAAGGTACATAATATCACGGCTGGTGTCCCGCAAGGGTCGGTATTGGGTCCACTATTATGGAATGTGATGTATGACGAAGTCCTTCGGTTTCCCCTCCCAGAAGGTACCAGTATTATTGGTTTCGCGGACGACATTGCTATCGTCGCTGTGGCGAAGTACATTGAGGAAATTTTGTATATTTGCAACGAAGCGGTCGCTATTGTTAGTGGTTGAAGTCCTCAGGGCTGCAGTTAGCTGAGCACAAGACTGAGGTTATCCTAGTCACTAGTAGGAAAAAGAGAGAAACCATCACTCTCAAAGTCGGAGACCACCGTATTTCATCACAGCCGTCGATTAAATATCTTGGTCTCATGATTGACGCCCGTCTGACATTTGCTGACCACATGAAGTACGCCAGCAATAAAGCTGCGGTAATTAATGCAGCACTGTCAAGACTAATGCCCAACATAGGGCCCTGTCAGGAGAAACGGAAGCTTCTGGCCTTGGTTGTGAGGTCCGTCTTGCTCTATGGAGCCCCAGTGTGGGCCAACTCCACGTCGATAAATAGTTACATCCGAGGGATGACGTCAGTGTACAGGTTATCAGCATTGCGGGTAGCTTGTGCATTCCGCACTGTGTCAAACGATGCAGTGTGCATCCCGGGGATGCCTCATATCGATATCTTGGCGCAGGAGAGACGGAGGCGATATCACAAAGAAGAGGAGAACCCAGACTGCTCGACAACACTGCTCGAGTGGCAGGATCGATGGGACAAGTCCATTAAAGGAAGATGGACGTACCGCATGATTCCCTCCATTGCACCGTGGATCAACCGTAAACACGGCGAAGTAAATTTCTTCTTGACTCAGCTGTTGTCTGGACATGGATGCTTTCTGGCATATCTCCACAGGTTCAAGCTGGAGGATACCCCATTCTGTCCACTATGTGAACCTGCTGTCGAAGACGCCGATCATGTGTTCTTCCAGTGCCCGCGATACCATCTGCAGGGACGGCACGTTATGAGTATACTCGGGATCGACCCGCTGACACCCGAAGCAATGGTTGGGTGCATGCTCGCCTCAGAAACCAACTGGGATGCGGTGAGCGCATATGCGCAGACCATAATAGCTGAGCTGAGGAGAATAGAAAGGGAAAGAAGGGAAGTCGATTGATGCTCGTTTGATCCTTCCTACGTTTTGGCGAAGAGAAGTGGCTTGTGACTAGGCCACTCTAATCCACTCCCCGTGATATAATGCCTAACGGCGGTTCCGCGGGGAGGATGGAGGAGAAGGGAGGTTGGTTTTAGTGGGTAAAAATCTCACACTATCATGTGGTACAGTATCACGGTGTCTTTTGAAGATTTCCACCTACCCTCGTAAAACACTCTCTCTCTCTCTCTCTCTCTCTCTCTCTCTCTCTCTCTCTCTTTCTATCAAAATATGCTCGATCATCATAAACATGCACTATAAGTACTTGTGTATATCGATCCCAAACGACAAGAAATGAATTAGCGTAGCCTACTTATTACCATATTTTTAAAAATAAATTTGCAAAAAGTTACGATCAGTATTGTATTGGAACTTATTAAATTTGAAGAATTTCAAGTGAATGCGAAGAAAACAAAACTGTGAGCAATGTTAGAGAATGAATGAAAGTTCGACTTCTGAGTTTTTTACATTCTTAAATGTTCAAATACCGATTTTCAAATGAATGCGACCCAGAACTTCTTATTAAACTTAACACCTTATTCACATAAACATACAAAATAGTCGGCTTTTAATGTTTAATTAGATTCACGTACGAAACGATCAATAGAGCAATTGCAGGAGTGGAAGCAAACCGAATTAGACGAGTTTGTGGAGTTTTAAGCTCTTCTAAAACTAGGGGAGAAAAATATGGAAGTGTTAAGCAAATTCAGGGAGGAATGAATGTAGTTGTTGAAGATTTTGCAACAGAATTTTTGGAACTAATTGAGAATTATCTTTTATTAGGATTAGAGAATAACCCAAAAGAACAGCTTACAGGTGATTGTGCATATTAGCAAAAATCGTTAAAAATGTAGCTATACTCGCATCATCAATGTCTTCCAAGTATTTTTTATGGCGATTATTATTTTGAAATTGCCATATTACCGTTTCATATCCCGTATGGAGGGAACATACAAAACCATTAGAAGTTCGGAATTTTTGAAGGGGAGTGTAACATTAGCTACTACGAATCATCGTTAAGTCCAATGCCAACGTGACATCAGATTATATGAAGGTAACTATTAACTGAATTGAACATATGATAGTTTCAGCGCAACCTTTGTTTATATAAAATTACTAGCTAAAGTACCCGGCGTTGCTCGAGCATTTATTACTGTAAATTATTATACAGGAGGAGGAATTCAATCTTTTCATGCCCTGCGGCGGGACCTACCTCTATCTCATCCATTGTAACCCTTCTCCGCCATACTCCATGCCATGCTCTGCCTGGCCACGCCACGATAGCTGTCTTCTCTTGACCCCCATTTGGACATTTTCGGATTACCTCGTTCACTTTTCCACAAATAATTACATTTTTATTTGAAGTTCCAGCTTCTAAACATTCACTTTATAACTAAAAACAATAAATAAATCTAAACTAGAAAATAAAATACTTGTAGACTCACATGTATATTTTTTGTGGAGTTTTATATAATATTCCAACATATCAATAAATTGTCACGTTGTAAAACTTATCCTATTTTTATATTTTTTTCTTCTATTGTATTCATAAAGAAAGTTTTGAAATTGATCTGTAACTCGTGACCTTAAGGGATTACTGTTTTAGCTGTGTATAACATGCGGAAGTCCATGCACGGGTACGGTAGTAGGTAGATCCGGAGTAATAATTACAGATGTCATAACGTAATTGATGAATCATAATCACAAAAATAAATGAAAATATTTGTATCTATTCTGAAACATAATTACCATTTTTTATAATTCTCTAGATGAAAAAAATATAGATGTTCAATGTCCTATGTGCTAGTAATGTGTAGTATAAAATTTTTTTGGTAAATCAATTCATCATACGACTATACATTAAAAACTAATGATCCACCAACTTCATTATGTGTAATAATAAATTGACAATGCACTGAGCCACATAACAAAACAATATCATTATTTTATCTCCAGTGATAAAGATTATGGATCCTGAAATTTTTTAGAAAAATATTAATGTTAAACTTCCTTGCATTGAAAAAAATTTTACTGGATGGACTGAGAACATAACACATTTTCCATTTTACCATTTTGAACTAGAAGTGTAAAAAATTGAGTTCCTAATGAACAGCTGCCCTACATTAATTTTTATTCACATTTATCCCCTTCTTGCAGTATTATTTTCAATGGGGCGAGTGAATACTTCAAGTCGATCTTCCCTCTGAGTAGCCGATTAAAACTTTTAGTAGACTGCCCATCCCTTGCATTTGTAATCTGTTTTAACAATTGTGACACTCGTTTCGTCAAACAATTCAGTTATCACAAATTTCTGTAAAAGAAGACATAGTTTCGATGGTATACGATATCTATATATTGTACATTGTATATTACTGTATATTCTGTGCTGTATATTATTGGACTTTTTCTCAACCTACCTCAATTATTAAACACTTTCAAACTCACAATGATTTCTTGCTACTTCGTATATAACACGGACAAAGAGCAATGCCTGAACATTGACATGCTTTACTACTTCAGTTACGGCATTCTTTCAAATGTTCACACAGGGACATCACATAACCTTATTGAAACCCAGATGAATTTCGTAATAATTCTGGACATTGATGAAATCCGTAGTAGATCTCAGACGTCATTCTCTGGTGGCGCGCAGCTAAACTACTGGCATTGATGCACTCTTGAATCTGTGATATAAAGCTAGGCGAAAAATGTCCAGAAAAGTAATTATTTTGAAAATATATTACTGTTTATGTTTGTAAATCATAGCCTATAGTACGCCAGGCCTTTAAATGATGCTAGTACAAAAGTTTTATCGGCATTGGTTCAGTGAATTCACTGCAAGACAACTACTTCTGTCTTTATATATTAGTATAGATATAGATATTGAAAAAATAAGTGCTCTCGAACTTTCATTCTCTATGTATCTCTCGTGAGTAATAAATGTGCATAACTGAGTTAAATGTAGCTATTTAACTTTTCCTTTACTATATTTTAAAGTATTTTGTACATAAGACAATTCATTTTATAGAAATAATGATTGAAGCCCCTTTCGTTTATATATGACTCCAAGTTCATCTCTTGTGACAGCAACAAAAGTCAGCCATCATTTTGATTTCCCAGTGACCTTGATACATCTATCCCTGAAATATAAAATAAAGTCTCTAATAATGCTAAACCATAGGTATACAAAAGGATAATGCGTTTTAGATTGGTTTGATTTATCGTATAAAGTATTCTTAACACATGTTCGACATCATATGTGTAGAGAATTTATGAATGTATTCAATGTCGTTAAAAATTGACTGAACTTGTGTACTTTCAGAAACTATTACGTACAGGAAACTGGTATTCCCTTCCGAGTCCTTCAAGACCGGCAATGATATTCCTTTGCGCAGGCATGTCAAGTTGCGGGCAAGGCAACGCTTTCTAGAGCTCGCGGACACTGCGTTCAGAGAAATTGGCGCGAGATTTAAAAGTAAGGGTTGTACGAACAAAAGCTCCGGAGTGACAGGACCTGGCCCATGACAGTCTTTGGGAGAAGTTACTTGCTAGTTATTGTCACAGATTTGGCTAAAAATGTAATGTTTTTTACTATCCTCTCACTTATTAATATTTACATTAACGGCGATTCGTTCACATTGTATTTACCAGTACATCTGCTTCAAATGATATCTTATAAAGTTTTCACGCAAACTCAAAACTTTTCTGTGAAAATGAGTTCAAAATTCCGCATTTTTAGAAACGCCCAAGCGCTATTTCTTTCAAAAACGGCTCCAAATTTTTTCTTCAAAGTTTTTGTATGGATAGTGCTAATTGCATTAAGATGGCATAAAATTAATTTTGCTATATTCTTTTTTTCAAATATTACACAAATGTAACTTTTTTAAATATCACGCCGTTAATGTGCACATTTCCAGCTATTATTGCATTTTAAGTAAAAGTGCTTTAAATGACTTCCAATGAAGTTTTTCGAAAACAAAAACATTCTGCGAAAAAGAGCTTCAAATTCATTTACAGCAACGCATAAACGCCATTTTCGTAAAAACGGCTCCAAATATTTCAACGAAAATTTCCATATAGGGCGAGATTTTACACTTCTACAAAATTCTTAAGGTAATGGAGCGTTTGTGCACGCATTAGCGGGCAGCTCTCGACTGCATTTTTGAGACTGCGCATGCGCCAACTCGAAATCGTACTTGAAGTGTTAGTGTTAGCAGTCACCGCTATTTTGCCGGATTTAACGGGCGTCTTATATCGCATGGTAATCGATTATTCAACCATTTTATATGGAATTTGTTCTCGACACTGGCGGCAGAGTGTGCTTCACAAGAAATAGGCAAAGTATCAGTGAATGCCTGTAAGGAGCGCAGTGAATTCATTGGTTAGATGAAAGTGAATTACCTACCGGAAGAGAAGAAATATGATTAAAAATAAAATAAAAAATTCAAGAGCTATATCATTTCTAGATAGTGGGTCAAATTGTATAAATTAAATTTTTTTTTAGTAAATTAATTGCATTGTATTTCTTCACTTGCTTACAAATTTACTAAAAGATTGGATTACTTGACTTTAACCATACCCATGCACTGTCAAGCCCCTCTCTAGTATTAATTTACCACTAAATCTGAATACTGAAGAGGGCTTTGTAATTTACTTCCATACAAATATTATAAGTTTAGGTTTCTTACCCCTAGAACACTAATACGTTGCAATTTTGAAGGCTACCATGGGTTCAATGGGGTTTTGAATCCTGTATTCAATGAAAGTGGGTCTTGTCATCTATATTGTGTGGATTTTAACATATGTAGTTTGTCATTGAATCATTAGTCAAGGTGTAGATTATGTCAATCAAGTTGGCACATTTGTGTGAAGAAAATATTATATGACTCAGAAGCTTTAATGAAGTAGTGAATACCTTGGTTAAAGAAATGAATTAGGGAATGAAAAGATTTGTATTTCTCACATTAAATCTGCTCTTGTTTCTTTTATTGTATAATACATTTCATATTTAAACCACAAATGTACTTCATTTCTGTTTTACGTATTTTATTTTTATTTAAAAATAAAATTAGAAAGAGGAACAGCTGATGGCAATTTCACTGCCAGCTCTCTCTGTTGCCACAATTTGGAACTTCTTCCAATCCTATTTATACGTTTCGACCTACACGTATAAAAACTCTTTCTCGATTTCATCCGCTATAGATATCGATACTGCTTTCGATTGCTTTAACGTTCGAGTGTTCACAAACTCTCTAATATTTTGGTTCTGCCATTAGGAAACTGAAAAATTGCCCAAATGTGAAAAAAAAAAATGTCTGGGCGGCGAGAGATGGCAGCTGGCAAGAAGATGGGCCACGACCGAACACCTAGCCACTTTAAAGAAATTAGGATACTAACTAGTACGAGAAAGTCTGTGCCATTATCTAGCAACACTAGTTACTTTCTCGTATACGTAATCGTATATACGGAGTTCTATACATAGTATAGATTTTTATAGAAGGCGGAAGAAGACGCTGAAAAAATTGTTTCGCGATTTTCCAAAAATTCAGAATTTACAGTGAAAATCGTACCTATGCTGCCTTTCTTACTCTATTGTTACACGAAATTTAAAGAAAAAAATTTGGAGCCATTTTTGAGAAAAATTTTAAAATGTCCCTGAGGCTTAATGTAAACTACCCCCAAATTTTACAGAATGTTTTTCAAAATTGAAAAGTTTTGAGTTGAGCCAGATCGACCGGTGAATATCCATTTTGGAAAAAAATCCCACTTATGGTTTAGGCCGCTAGTGGTGTTCACAGACGGACGGTCGGACGTTTTGCCGTCAATCGATTTCCGGTATCAAAGGCCCACAAAATGTGGATTCTGGCTACACCACATGTTAGATGATTTTTTCTATGAATTCTTATTTCTTGATCACTAAAATTCACGAAGGAAATTTCTGAGAATTGTTTTGAAAACAATGTTCGAAAGCTGTCATTGTTGGATTTGTGAATATATTTACTTCGACAAAAGAGGGTTTACTCTTGCTACGTTAGTTTCTCACCGCCAGCCTCTCATCAAGTTATTGCTTGTAGTTTGTGTGTCGGGAAGCTGTTGTCACTGTTGTTTCTGCGCCAGTATGGTTAGATTCATGACCTCTGTGGTGATGGGGATTCCGGTGGAGCATGTGTTGGGGAGGATGGCAGAAAAGCGTAATAAACCAAGAGGGAAATCAGGCTCTCCGAGCCATAAAATATCCTACAAAGAGAGTCAATTAGAGATGGAAGAAGAAGAATTCGTGCCCTACCTTGAATATACTCTTGGGGATTGTTTTTTCTCGGTTTATTTGCATTTTACTATTTTCGAGAATGTGATAGAGCATTCCGTTGAAGTAAAAGTTTGGAAAGATGCTTTTCAGGTAAGTAAGTATGTATACCACAGAAGTGCGCTATAATTAATTATGAGTTAATTAATCGGGTGTAATTAATGTTATTCCTAAAAGTGTTATTTTCCCGAGGACAATGGACTAAAAGTGTGTTGTGTGTCAATTTTGATAAATCATGTTACATTCCGGACATCGGGTATTTTACACTTATTTGAGACAGCTATGAAATATTTGTACAAGACTTTAGATCAGCAAGTTTTTTAAAGTTTTATTTTGTTTAATGCTGATATATAATTTGTTCAAATAAGTGTATATGGTAATAAGTATTTAAACGTGATAACTGATACATTTGTTTCTACATATTAAGCATTTTTCACCCTTGACAACTTCTCTTTTTACAGAAAAGTTAGGTAGGTCGTTCACTTTTGCCAAGAGTTGTACTATTATCGATGAGAGCAATTGCTAGACAGAGTTGCTTAAGTGGGCGGCCCTCGTGATGTGCACTGGCCCACATCATGGTGTGGCCTGTTGCTTGTCGAGTCAGCCCTCGGGGAGAGAAGGGGAGGCGCTCGTGAGCAATGAGCTGTAGCCTAGCGAAATGCGAGTGGTACGCGGGCCACTGCAGCATTTGAGAAGTCCTCCGCCAGACGACTGGAGTAATCTGGACAACTGGAGTCATTTATGAAGATTATGTGTGCCTGTTCCTACTCTTCTTTATTACTTTTTCACTACCACTTACGCAGTAGAGAGACAGTTACGTAATGCTGCGCAAAAAAACGGCTAACTTTCGGCAGAAAAAATTGTTGCCTGGCCCGGATAACGAACAAGTGGATAAATCCAGTTGCTAAATTTAGAAACAAATCCTCTAACTAGTGATGTAGCCAGAATCAATTTTTTGTGGGTCCTTGATATCAAAAAATCGATAGACGGCAAAACGTCCGTCCGTTCGTCTGTCTGGTGTATGTGAACAACACTAGCGCCTAAACTATGCGTACTATTTTTTCCTAACTGAATAAACCTGTGTCAATGATTGACAAAGCTCTGCGATTTTGAAAAAAAATCATTAATTTTTGGGGCTACTTTACACAAAGCTCCAAAGACATTTTGTACATTTTTTCAAAAATGGCTCCAAATTTTTTCTTTAAATTACATGTAAGAATGGAGTAAAATACACGTATAAAGATGGCGTAGGTCCAATTTTCACTGGTAACTCTGAAGTTTTGAAAATTGCAAAAGTTTGAATTTTTTCGGTTTCTTCCAACAACTACAAAATTGAAGATAGGGATTTTTCCGTTAAATGAAATTTATTCTCCGTAATTAGTAGTTTCCTTAAGGTCATGTACATTTTTTGAAACTTTTATTAGTTTTCACGCAATATTGCGTGCAGTATGTACAATTTAAAAAATACAAAAACAAGATTTTCTTGTAAACGGCTCCAAATTTTTTCTTTAAACTTTTGATAGGGATAGTGATATAAGTACTCTATGAGATAAATGTAATTTTTCTCTATTCTTTTCTTTTTCAAAAATTACAAAAATTAATATTTTTGACTGACCTCTGACGTCATTAATATTTACATTAAGACATTACGAATACATTACATTAAGACATTACAAAGAGGGAGAGGGAAGGCTGACTCCAATAGGGAGCCGTAAAAGTCGGAGCTGTAGTGACGTTGCTGTTCCCCAATGGAGACCCTCTCCCTCTTTCGCAAGTGTCTTTGGGTCGACACTAAAAAAACAACAACAAAAAAACAGAAGTATACGACTCTGTGGACGCCGCAGGCGATGCCAAACTTATCTCACCGGGAGAGATGGGTCAGAGCATCAGTTGATGTCATTGCAGTACCCTTGACCGGGAGGTTCTAGGTTCGAGTCCCGACGTAAGGCAGGATATTCGATTCTAGCTTGTCAGCAGGTCAAATTCAGTCGCTTCCTGGAGGAGAATTGTAGCGATCGGTTGCTCTGATCGGTAGCTGTCCGTAGTTTCTCCGATCAACACCAGGCAAATGCTGGAGCAGTACCATTACAAACGGGCCATGAACTCCCCGCGATCTTTTTTCCTTCCTTGCTTCCTCCGTTCTTTCCTCTACCTTGTTCTTTTTTACCCTCTTACTTATAGAAAATTACATTCACATGCATACACTACCGCACATGTCGGAAGACCTGTCTGGAGCTTGGAGCTTGTCCCGGCAGGTGGGAGATACCTGGTTTGAGAGAACCCCACTAGCCGTCGGTTAGTTGGCGCAGAATCTTGCCATTCAGCGGGGGAAGAACACCGTCACATCCGGAGGAAAACATGGACTGCATTTATGGGAGTAATGACCTTAGCCATTGGCGCTTCCGGAATCACTATCAATCATTCTAAACTTATTGCCGCCGTGCGAAGGCACTTCGTGCGAACGCTCGTGCGAACGCCGTCGATTCTCTCGATTGATTGTTAGTGATTCCGGACGCGTCGAATACTGAGGTCATTAGTACCGCACGTATAGTGCATGTTTTTTCAACTGGAGGTGGCGGTGATCTCCCCGCTGGATGGCGAGATCCGGCGCCGACCTACCGTCGACTAGCGGGGTTCCGCAACCAAGTATCTCCCACCAGCGGAGCACCGCCCCGTCGGGACAAGCTGTAAGCCCCAGACCGGTCTCCCGGCATGTGTGTTAGTGTAGTGCATGTTAATGTAAGGGGCACGACAAGGAAGAGGAAGGAAAGATCGCGCGCGGTCCGTGGCCCGTTTGTTAGGGTACTGGTCCGGCATTCGCCTGGTGTTGCTATGGTGAATATATGTAGTGCCGTAGTGGTAGATGGATAGTTGCTCAACAGAGACAAATGTCTTGTGTGTCATTACGTTATGACGTCACATTGTCATGTGGGATATGACACACAAATGTCACATCGTTAAACGAATTTGTCTACCACGTGCTCATTGGAAAAGAAGTGATCATTTTGACATCTTTACATGCTCTGGAAGTTCGTAACATTTATTCTGAGAAACACTGTATGTATTTGTAAATAACGGATATTGTAACGCTCCGAGCACGTGCTAACAGCGAAAGCTCTGTTCGATCTTGGTTGGTAGACAGTTACATTTAAAATATACGTTAAACACGAGTCGCAAAAACTAAAAATTACTCAAAGAAATGCTTGTCTAACATATGAGAATATCTGTATCATTGGACTCGTCTTTTTACGCTCGTCATGATAGACTAAATATATGTGTAGCTCCATTTGAAAAACAGTGTTACGTCAATATCTCTTAAAATACAAATGATAAAATCGAAACGAATACATGTAACAAATAAACCCCTTTTCCTCATGCACTTCCGTGAAAACGGCATTGCAATAACTTCAATCGTTCAAAAATGACAGGGGGTGCTAAAGTTACATGACTATCGCTGTATATTTCGTTAATTTCAATCGCAAATTACGGAAAAACTACTCGTTTTTTCCAAAACGTGTACATGACCTTTTTTTAAAGAACTAATTTTCTACGACATACTTTGTCTGAGATAAAAGTCTATCTTCAATTTTGTAGTTTAAAACAATTTTTGTCATTTTCGAAAAATCAGATCAATACGAAAATGAGACCTGCATCATTCTCTAAAACGTCCTTCGCGCTATTCAAAAACAAACAGACGTTTTACCGTCAATCGAGTTTTCGATATTAAGAACGCACAAAACTTGGATTCTTATTACACCATGTGTTAGAGGAATTTTTACTTTCTCGTCTTACGAAGTTCTTCACAAGATAAAGTTATGTAATAGTGAGCCGGAAAACGGCGAATTTTCGCCAGAAAAACTTATTGACGGACTCTGAAAATGAAAAAGTGAATAAATTCTGTTGCTAAATTGAGAAAGAAATCCTCTAACCCATGGTGTTGCTAGAATCCTTTTGTTGGTTCTTGATACCGAGAAATCAATTGACGGCAAAACGTCCGTACGTCTGTCCGTCCGTTTATGGTCAACGCTAGCGTCCAAACCGTTCAGTCGATTTTCTTCATAATTGATACCCTGGCAATAAGAGTTTTGTGTCGAAATTTCTCCGTTTTACGGCGCACGATTACAATACTTTCTCTTCTTACGTTTGTAAGTGCGAGAAAGTAAAATAGATACAGAAATTTTATTTATATCATGAGAATATTTTTAACATGAGGTTTCTGGACAAATATAACTGAAGAAAACATCAAAAGCCAAACGTCTGTGTTTATATCTGGACGTATCTGATGGAATTTTTTTTAAAGCAACCATGGATTTTGCCATCCCCAAACATATCTGCCGATGCAGACTGTTGTGGATCTAGAGTCTCAATAAATGAAGTAGGTGATTGACAGTTGCGACTGGAGGGGGCGACGTTGCCAGGTTGCGTATCAATGAGCACGTGTTTCCAGGACACGAAAATAAACACTTGAAATAAATACTTATAATAAAAGTACTAACCAAATCAGAGTCTCACATCGTATGAAGCTTTGGAACGGCTGCACATTATGTTCTTTACTAAAATTAATGTAACGGCCTACCCTACGTTATAACTCTTATTTACACTTAATTACCTAATTTATATGACGATGGGTCTCACCTCTCATGTCTGAGTCATTGTCGTATGTTATGTCTGTAGGTCTATCACTCAAGCTACTCAACTAATTTAATATAAACTCTTCAACGACTTTTTCTGCCACAACTTCCTTCTCCCAAGAATCTGTAATCACTGTCGTGATATTCAACAACGTCTCGCCATTCTGCCGCTGTTGTATTGGTTACTGCCTCATTCAGAAGACTTTTCACTTAATTTAAAATAAATCGCCAACTTACATTAATTAGACTTTAAGTATTTTCGAGAAAGAAAAAAAAAACTAAAGATTCTACAGAATGACACAGATTTTCTCGTAGTAAAGTTTTCTAATTTTCTTGGTGTGAACTGGCTTTACGGACTTGCCCTATCTTCTTACTAGCTTCCATCTATCGTCGCCTAATTCTTTTAAAAACATTTTCTCAACCTTTCGTTTCCTTAAAATGGAACCGAAATATTATTTTACGAATATTAAAGAAACGTAAAACCTCTTCCTAAATAGCTACTTTCATTTAAAAATTTGAAGCCGTTTTCAAGAAATAGGCGATTAAGCATTACTGTAAATGCGAAATTTACATAAAATAGAGCAATATGGCGTTTGTCATCGAATAGTGTGCATTTGGTACTAACTCTACTAAAAATTTCAAGAAAAAATTTGGATCGCGTTTTGAAAAAATCTTGTCTTGTATTTTTCAAAAAAAATTAAAATTTCGAAAAGATTTAAACTTTGATCCCTATTTAGGACAACAAATTTCGTTTGAAGGAAAAATCTCTTTCTTAATTTTTTAGGAAGACGCCGGAAAAAATTTAAACTTTTCCAATTTTCGAAACTTCAGAGTTAACCGTGATAATAGGACCTATGCCACCTTTATAAGCGTATTTTACTCTATTCGTACAAGAAATTTAAAGAAAAAATTTGGAGCCGTTTTTGAGAAAATTTTGAAAATGTCCAGGTGTCTTCATATAAAGTACTCCCAAATATTAAAGAATGTTTTTCAAAATCTCAAAACTTTAACTAGAGACAGATCGACAGGGCATTCTTCAATTTGGGAAAGATTGTACACATGGTTTAGGCGCTAGCAGTGTTCACATACGAGAGACAGACAGACAGACTGACAGACATACTGACGGCAGATGGACAGACGGACAGACAGACGCACGGACGGACGTTTTGAAACAATCTCATTTTCGGTATCAGGGGAGCCCAAAACGTGTATTTCCGTTAAAGTCTCGAAATCGATTTTCCGTAGCATTACATATCTTTCTCTATACTACATATATACGAGAAAGTGATAAGGAAATGGTGAAGGAGTAGGCATTGCGGAGCGTGCGTGTTGGAGGGCAGGTGCGGCTGCTGGGGGCGTCGAGCCACGGGCGTCCGATGTGGGCGCGCACGGTGCTCCACGGGCCGCTCATCTGCGTGGCCTTCTCGCTGGAGGTGACGAGGATGCTCACCACGGACGCGCTCACGCACCTGCACGGGGAGCAGTGCAGCCTGGTGGTGGAGCGCCAGCCCAGCACCGCCGGCGACTACTTGAGGTAGCGGCCAAGCACACTGAGGTCACTGCAGTGCCTCTGTCCGGGAGGTACTAGGGTTTCAGTTCCGATGGGGCAGGTTATACGAGTCAAGCTAAATTGGTAGGTCGAATTCAGCCGCTGCCTACGGGGGGGGGGAGAATTCTACGGGCCGGTAGTAGTCTTCGGTGCTTTATCCGATCAACACTTGGCGAATGCCGGTATTCTATCAAACGTGCCACGGACCGCGGCGCGCGCGCGACATTTCCTTCCTTTTCCCCTTCCTATCTTCACCCCTTACTTACGAACACTTACAAATACATGCACTACACAACCACACAGGTCGGGAGACAAGTCTGGAGCTTAGAGTTTGCCCCGGCTGGGCTTGAGCAGAGGTTGCACCAGCTGGCGAAGCCCAGCTGGTAGATATCGAAGGGGGAAAATCCTCCAAACCGACATGTGGGGGGTTGCCGGATTTCACCATTTAGCGGGGCTCTCCCACCACGATAAAACATTCCATGATAAAACATTCGCTCCACTTACTATATTAATGACCATAGCAGTTTAACCACTCTGAAACACGATATAACCATTAACTCAGTGGTTCGTACCCCCTATTTAAATACAGCATTTTTCTTTTGTATTTTTATTGAATTTATTCAAAAGAATTACCACATTGTGGTCTCAGAATGATCAAATTCTGATACATTTGGCGAAAATTATGTTTTAATATGTTTGAACTCTGTGTTGTGAGATTTATGAACATATAAAAACTTTTCAAATCAGCTTTATACAAAACCTTTAATGAACGAGATAACGTGGCATTTATTATTTGACATTTATTATTACATGGTATCATTATTACAACTTCAAATTTCAAAATGCTCTCCTTTAAATTTCATCTCCAACGATTTCTTGTGTTGCGACGTTTGATCTCATCACTTTCAAATTATATTTTGTATGATACATTTTTAATTTAAGCCTAGAATTATTATTTATATTTTTATTCAAACGTATTTTTGAGAGAGGCATAAGAATACCCTCCACCCTCGCGCGCTCGAAATATGTTCTTAATCCGCATCTGAACGCTGGCATTGGAGGGGATGGATATAGTTTCTGGCGTCTCCCAACAAGAAGCATCCCAGACGAGCAGTAGTTTTTAGTCACAAGCGCACAACATGCACAGCAAATTTATTAATTCTAAATAACGTAATACACATAGGTGTGAGCAGCCAGTTACCCTAAAGAGTATCATTTAGTTTTTACTTTCTCGTACAGGTACTGAGAATATTTTTTATTAATGCATGCAGTATACAGGAAATTATGTAATACTGCGGAGAATCGTTTTCGATATTTCAAAGGAAATACACATTTTGAGATCTTCTGATACAAAAATAGTTACGATGTAAGTGGTAAAAGTGACATTTTGTTTTGTGGGTAGGAAAAGTTGCGACACGAGGGCGACAGGTCGATTGGCGCAATTCTATAAGCAAAATAGAATAACTTTTACCACGTATGCCATACACTATTTTTAGACAGTGTTACTGACTTTCATTTTATTTTAATTCAAGTATATAAATCACTTAAAGATACATTAAGGTCAGTAGTAGCTGCCGCGGTCAGATGAAAGTATTTTGTTCTCTTTGTAGTCTTCATATAGTTATCTGAACACCTGCGTATCGTCTCACTTTAAGCAATAATGATAAAAATTGAATTTTTAGCACCAATGCTTTCCCTGCCACTTTTACTAATGGCTGTAATTTTTTTTCGAATCTAAACTATTTGTAATATTACGTCCAGCACCCGTCCCGTCCGTCTAAAGTATTTGTAAGATTTTTTTCCAAAATTAATATTGCCCGGTCGATGTGACGCGATTCAAATCTATGCGATTTTGAAATACATTTTTTAAAATTTTGAGTACTTTACATGAAGCGTCTGCGTTCATTTTGAAAATTTTTTTAAATTTTTACTTGTAAGAAAAAATATAAATATGGAAACCAGGTTTATTTTTAATTCTTCCTACAGATACAACATTAGAGATCGGGATTTTTTCTTCTAATAAAATTTGTTCTCCACAATCAGTTCTTTAATTATTTTCATCATTATATCATATAGTTCTTTAATTATTTATTTAATTATTGTCACGAACACTTTTTTGAAAATTGTAGTAGTTTTCCTGTAATTTTGACTGAAATATGGACAATATCAAAAATATTAAAAATATTTTTTCAGAATGACTCCAAATTTTATCTATAAACTTTTAATTTAGACGGTTCTAAATACACAATATAAGATAACATAAACGCCATTTTGCTGTATTCGTATTTCATTGTTGCATTTGTGAGTAGAAATACTTAAAAAAATGTTTTATACATTTTCTCGAAAAATCAAAACTTTTCTGTAAAAATGAGCTCAAAATTCCTCATTTTCAGAAACGCTTAAATGCTATTTTCTTCAAAATGTCTCCATATTTTTTCTTTCATTTTTTTGTGCAGATAGTCAAACTCATTGTAAACGGCATAAATTCTTCTTTGATTTATTCTTTATACGTTATTGTGATATGTATTATTGGGATTCTTTATACGTAATGCATCGCTTATACGTTATTATATTTGTGAGTACAAGTGCTTGAATGATTTCTTATGAAGTTTCTTGACAATCGAAAATTTTGGGTGAAAATGAGCTTCAAAATGCATTTTCAGATACGCTTAAACGACAATTTCTGAAGAACGGCTTCAGTTTTTCAATGAAAATGTGAATGTCCTTCATGCACATTTTCTTCTCTACTATTCTTAAAGTCATATTTAAATTCTGTTCTTTGGGATCCCAAGTTAGGAAACTTGGAAAGAAATGGTTTTAGGCGCCAACAGATGGCAGCTGAGAAGAGGGTAAGGCAAAGCCGAATAGTTGATCCAGACTGAAGAGATACGTGAACTAATTTGTACGATAATGTCTGTAATTCTGTAGCATCACTTATTGACATTTATGATCAAAATTTATACCGGCTGTGATGGTTTGTTGGATCTGTAGCCTCGCTGACCGAGACGTCTTAATGTTGAAGTTCCGACAGTGGCGAATTTTCATTCATTATCACACATGGGGCTTGCCCCGTTGGAGAAGGTACCTGGAAGGTAGAACACAGCAAACCGACGTGTAGGTAGGGGTCAGATTTCACGTTCCGGCGATGAAAGGAACACCGTCTCCTCTCGGCTATAACATGCACTACACTCACGGGACAAATGTCCAAAGTAGTTGACGCGCCCGGAAACACGAAATACTCCCTATTTCAAAATGTACTTTCCCATTTTTGAAGAAGTTTGATTAAAAAATAATATTGAACGGAAAGAAATTAATTACAAAAGTTGATGAAAGTTAAATCGTCATGTAATCACAATTTTTATTTTCACAACTTTTATTTTAACTTATTGACTGAATAATAATAATATAATAATAAATTATTATTATTATTATTATCTGCAATTTTTTGGAAAACTCGCTTATTGTCAGCTTACTTCACGATTGTTGTGGTAATTGCAAACAAGTTCACCGGGAGAATCACTGGGAAGTTCCATATTGCATTATTCTATGAACACCCAGCGTTACTAAATAATTTTGACTCCCATATTTGACGTCAGTGATATACATGTTAATTGCGTTGTTAATGGATAAAAGGACCACGTACAAATTGCATTGGGTGCAGGACGGTGATTCAAACTATTGATGAGGGATGATGAGGTATTTGGGTTAAGTTAGCTAGCAAAATACTCGCAGGTGGTATCTGCCGGAGGATTTTACCAGGCTACGCGATACATGGCACTTGAAATGGCACCGAGGATTTTCCGCCTCTCGAAAATCCTTTTACAATGCCACAGAGTGCACATGAAGATTGGTAGGTGAAGGTGACGGTAGGAATCGGTTTTGAGGGGCGGATCTTATGTTTTGAGGAAGAGGAATCGTTCCTGTTGTTCAGGATATCTGGACTGAGGAAGTCAAAGAGGGCGGCGTCTTGGGGAGAATCAAACGAAAAACTGCCACGCTATGATTTGGTTTGGTGGGCTAGTGATTCCGGGCGCGTCATCAGCTTAGGTTATTAGTCCCGTTAGTGTAGTGCGTGTTTTTTCCTCGGAAGATGGCGGTGATCTTCCCTCGCTGGATGGCGAGATCCCGCGCCGACCTACCGTCGAATAGCGGGGTTTCCCCCTAACCAGGACTCTCCCACCAGCAGGGCACCGCCCCAACCGGGACAGGCTCTAGGCTCCCGATCGGCCTCCCGGAATATGTGGTAGTATAGTGATTGTTAGTGTAAATGTATGTGTGTTTAAGGGGAGAGGATAGGGCAAGGAAGAGGAAGGAAAGATCGCGCGCGGTACATGGCCCTTTTTGTTAGGGCACTGTTCGCCTAGCTGAAAAGCTAGTGTCGAAAATTCTACCACCGTCGGGACTCGAACCTAGTACCTCCCGGTCAGAGGCGCTGCAGCGACGTCAGTTTATGCACTGAGTTACTGCTCCCGGTCTCCACGCTATGATATTGGCACCACATGTATGTGACACAATAGTGATCGAAACAACTATTACCGATATCGAACGTGTAGCCACGCCAGCGTGAACGTCAGAGGTTATGGTGGGCGTCCAGCCTCTAATCAAAACTTTTATCGCGTGACTATTGGAAGGTTTCTTTGTTCAAATATAATCTCGGTGCTAAGGGAGCTTTCTCATCGGCTTTCAAATCCTAAGTTCGGGGGTTTGATCTCGGCCGGGGGCGACAGGTTTCGAAACAAAATTTAGTGTGCTGCGAGAAGTTAAACTACAGAGGAGTTATACTAAAAGGAGAATAATAAAATAAATTTAATGAGTTAGGTAATAAATTCATTTGATGACGGATTATTTACAGTGTTGCCTTGAAGAGTCTCTTCTACACAAAAAAGTTAGGTTATTTAAGGAAAAATCAGGGATTGAACACATTAAAAATATATTTTTTACGAAGGGCGACGGGAACTTCTTTCAAAGTTTCGGTTTCGGGTCCACATTTCCCCTAGCCATCTTGTGCGCACACACAAATTATGCTAGCCATAAATAAGTGTGCGGAATCGCACTTTAATACGCCTCCGCGCGAATTAAACAAAACCAAAATCTTTGACATAATCTGAAAAGTGATTTGTGTCGTGGAGAATTGGACTAGGTTGAAGCGTTTGCTGAAAATTAGTTACATATATAACGTTTGAGATTATGGAAAAGAAGTGTCCCCCATATGTAATTCGTCACAAAAAAAATAAGGTGGGTTATTTTTCTGTAATGCATACTTACTTCCTGCATACTCTAATATATAAAAAATATATTGTCGAATTAATTGCTCTTCTTACTCTTTTACTTTTAGAGTACAATGTTTCTAAAACTAATAATGAACATGACATACATAATGAGTTGTGAATAATGTAATTTTTGAATAATTAAAAATATTTGAGCCTGAAGGTATACAATCAACATCGTCGAAAGTAATGCTGAACTAATAATAAAAATGAAATCGTGTACCTAAAAAAAATACTAGTTTTAGAGAGGTTTTAAAATAGGAACACAACTGCGTTTAAAAATATCGATTTTTAGTTTATCAAAAATACTTCTAAAAGAAAATTGAGGCAATTGAGTCGCTTAGGGTAATAACGACAGATCCCAATCGACCTCGCATTTTCAATTAGAAGTATGGCGGAGAACTTGTGCCATATGCATATCATATGCTGAAATATGAAATGAATTGGGATATGGCAAAATCATAAAATGCTACCTTCAAACGTTTGTCCCAAATGAAAATGAATGTGAATGAAAACACGAAGAAGCATTTTTGTCCAAACGAACGACGGTTGGGATCTTTGGTTATTATTCTGAGTGCCTCAATTCATAATTGAATAAATTGTGGGAATTCTGATGTGGTATTGTCAATTTAATTACATGAAGAAATAAAATAAGTCATCTCCGTCAAATTAATATATTTATTTAGAAAGTCTTCGGCTTTCGCCACACACAACGACATTGATGATGAAGGCAAAGCCGTCGGAAGGCGGCTTTGTAAATATATATAAGTTGACGGAGATAATTCTTTTATTTGAGAGTTTTTGCAAGACGGGAAATCAATTGTCGTAGTACGTTAACATTATCGCCAAAAGGAAATGACGTATCTTCAGAAAAATGAATTTTTACATGTCGTACAATAAAAAACGTTCGTTAAAACTAAGAACTAATTGGAACTGAATACCTCTAACAGGATCTAAAAGCTTTTAAGGAACATCTGTGTATCTCTGACTCTATTTTTGCTTTGATGATTACAAGATAGCAAATACATAATACATGAAATCTCATTGTATCATATGAATATGTAATACTTGTCTTTCTCCAAAGAAAACTATCGCTTCCTAGATAACTCCGCTATTTTACTATATAATTTTTTATTGTTTATATTAGGAATGGGAAATGTTTGGCAATTATAACGTCTTATGGATAAATAATAAATATTTTGTGACAATCAATGTAGCCTCACTATTTACATAACCTCCAAATCTTAAACAGTTACGTTAGTTTACTCCCGACATATTTTAATTAAATTGAGAAAAAAATCATTAAGTTCCTGCCATATTATATTGGAAGTATGGATATTGTATTTTTCATTACTTTCATGATCATTGTGTGTTAGTGTAGAATTCGTGTGTAGTGGTGGCGGCGAAAACTACGTAAAGTGTAAGATTGTCGTAGACGACAAAACAGGGAGAATGACGGGACCCAACAATCGAAATTCCATCATTTGATGCTGGCGCATGCGCAGTACAATTCTCCCCAGAATTGTCATGTTATGTCTTTCAAACCCACGACTTGCAAAATCTCTCTATTTCTTCCTAATTGAATAAAACCAAAAACCCGTTGACGAGCCGCGTTGCGTCGCGCCGTTGGGCAGTTCGCCGTCGACGCTGTTCGGCCCGCGGGCGGCGTGGGTGCGGCGGTGGCGGGAGACGGACGCCGAGGCGCGGGGGGGGGGCCGAGCCGGAGGCCGGGCGGCGGTCGCTGTCGCGGGCGTCGTCGCTGTCGTCGGGGAGGCGACGAGGGCCGCGGCGGCTCGGGCGTCGCCGGGCGCGCCCCGCAGCACAGCGTGTTTTCGACTGCCCGAAGAGCCCCGGACCCCGAACTTGCATGGCAGGACTCACGTCGTTAGTCTCAAGGTGGAGGCAGGGAGTAAACAACTTCTTGATACCGTCGCCTGGCGGGGGGGATTTGTCGGCCGACATCCTCTGTGCATCTGGGTTTGACTGATTGATTCTTAGTGATTCCGGGCGCGTCAACTACTGAGGTAATTAGTTCCGTAAGTGTAGTGAGTGTTTTTTCATCGAGAGTTAGCAGTGTTCTTCCCTCATTGGATGGCGAGATCCGGCACTGACTTACCGTCGACTAGCGGGATTTTCCCTAAAGCGATATCTCCCACCAGCCAGGCACCGTCCCGGCCGGGACAAGTTCTAAATCCCCGACCGGTCTCCCGGCATGTGTTGTAGAATAGTGTATGTTAGTGTAGTGTGTGTGTAAGGGGTGAGGATAGGACAAGGAAGAAGAAGGAAAGATCGCGCGCAGCCCGAGGCCCGTTTTTTTGGGTACTGCTCTGGCATTGATCGCCTACTGTTGATCGGAGAAACCACGGAAAACTACAGATCAGAGCAGCCAGATTCTAGAATTCTTCTCCAGACAGCGACTGAATTGGACATAGCTGAAAAGCTGGTGTCAAAAACTTCTGCCGGCGTCGGGTCTCGAACCTAGGACCTTCCGGTCAGAGGCATTGCAGTGATGTCAGTTGATGCAATGAGCCACTGCTTCCGGTGTACAGCTGGGCAGCGGGCCTCAAACCCACTTACAAAAGTCGAGATGGGGAGCATGAACCTCCCTGTCGGGGTTGCCTAAGTTCCGGCGGTATTCACGTCGATAGCTTGAAGGTGGAGTCTGAGGGGACGGGTTGGGGGCCCCGAGCCCTCTGGGTTTTGACCCCCCCCCTTCAGTTGGGCACTTGGCTTCGTCGTGGCACGACACTCTGGCATCAGCTGTGACGTCAATTGCCCGACCCTGGGAATAGAGGAGAGACTTGTCCCGGTGCATGTGAGTATCAGATTGATTTGACTCCGGTGCCGGTTTGGTAGCCGGTAGCTCTGAGCTGGCAGGGCGGCCCGACTCTCGCCTGAAATGGGAAGGTTACCGCGAGTACAAACTGCGTTCAAAATCCCAGCCTGACGACGTCGCTGATCCAGATACCAGCCTGTCGACGGGGGGTGCGGAAAAGGCGAATACCTTGGGTGCCCTCACCAGGTGAATTTATCCTGGTAAAACAAGTCAATGTGTGGTGTAGTAGACCACGGAGGATTTCTACTTGTTTTCACTCAAAGAGTAATATTTTTAGCTATATACGAGGTACATCCAGAAAGTAAGTTCTGATGACCGATAAAGAACACAAAGACATCCTAAGCAAGAAATTTTTATTGGAATATTTACATAGATTCACTGGCTACTTCTCAACATAGTTACCACAACTGTTAAGCTATTTATTGTAACGATGTTCCATCAATTGTGTGCCCATGCCATAGTTTCCGCCAACGTTCGGAGCCACAAAGTCACTTCAGTCTGTATTCCAGCGTCGTCGTGAAAACGTTTCTTACCAGAAAACGCCTTATGAGACGCAAGAGATGAAAGTCACTTGGTGCGAGGTGGTAGGGAGGATGATCTAAGACCTCACATCGAAACTGATTCAGCACATTTCGTTTGGCGTTGGCTGTATGGGGTCTATATTCCTCTTCTCTATTTCTGCTCATGCGCATTCCAATCTGACTTTTCATGCCATCTCTGGACGCGATCGGAACGTACTTTCTGGATGCACCTCATATTTGGCATTTTACGGGTGGATTAACCTGACCTTTGCCAGCTAGCGGTGTTCCCAGACCTGGACCCTGTCTTTATTACTCGTAATTATCCACCTCTAAGAGAAAGGGACACATGTGGCGAGCATGACGCAGACCTAATTATTTCACCATATTTAGCATACTTGGTCTAGCCACACTACTTATCAGTTTTGAATATTTCCTTTGTAATCTTGCAGATTCAATAAATAATTGATGAATAATATTTCCATTTATTGTAACTATTTACATATAATAATTTTAATTTATTTATGTTTTTAGCAAATTAATTAGTTGATATTTTAATGTTTAGTATAAGACTCGAAAATAAATTATTTCCGCAAATGTTGAAACAGGTTACGTATCACGTTACGTTACAGGTCAATGTTACGTATCACTAAACTAATATCCAATACCCATATGTAACGCTGCCTCAAACCCCTTCCCCTTCTTTAGCGTTAAGTAGTGTATGGACGATCCCTAAAGATTGGCGGTTGTTGATTAAATTACCAAAGCAAGAATAGGTTCTCCCAGGCATGGGTTGCGAGGTAAAACTAAGACCTATGTCACGTGAGGGGAAAAGCGACAGGGGGTCTTGCAGCTCACCCAGGTGCCGGACATCCTGGTGGGGGACGCCGCCGAGGACGAGGACTACATGAGCGTGAGCACGATGCTGTCGGAGGACCCGTACTACGAGGCGGAGAGTGGGCGCGGGACGACGTCCGCCTTCCTGTCCCCGGGCACGGCCGTGTCGATGAAGCCGCCGTCGCGGGTGGCGTCGGGCGCCTCGACCGCCGCCACGGCGTCGGCCGGCGCGGCCTTGCCGGCGGGCGCGGCCGGGCTTCCTGTCCCCGGGCACGGCCGTGTCGATGAAGTTGTTTTTGCATTTCTCTCCTACTTGTCTCTCTCGCTTCTTTTCTCTATCCTCCAGTCTCCTTCTCCTCCTCTTCCTTGCTTCTTGTCTCCTTCCCTTCTTTCTCCATTTTCTCATTCTTATTCACCCCCTTCTCCATTTCCTTCTCGTTCTCCTGCCTCTTCTTTTCCCTTTATTCTTGACGTCTCTTTCAAACCAGATGATTTTTTAAGAGTCATAAATCCACAACACACAACCCACTACTATAGTTTAATGACACGCAATATTTATTTTTACTTTCTCATATACGTGTCTGTATATGAAGTGATAAACATAGTATATAGAAAGTTATGTAAGGCTGCTGAAAATCGATTTCAAGATTTTAACGGAAATGCATGTTTTGGGGTCTCTTGATAGCGGAAAAGTGGTGTTTTTTGAAATGTCCATCCGGCCGTCCATTTGTCCCTCTGCTCATCTGTGAACAACACTAGCACCTAAATTCCATAGGATTGATTTCGAAATGAATATTCCTCGATCTATCCCCGGACGAGAGGTTACTGAGAAAATGCTGTCTTCAATTTGTTATCATCTGCCTTCTTTAATGGCGTTCCAAGATAAGCTCTACTGTAACATACCGTGACTCCCTGCACTCTTACTTATTCTATTACATAAATGAGAATCGAAAGAGTAACCGCGTCCAAATGATTTTGGAAACATGGTTCAATTACGGTTTGCTCAAAGTGTTAAGCTAAAAAAATTATCGCTATATAGAATGCTGGTTTTGATTGTTGAATTGGTGTAAAATAATTGCATTAAAATAATTTTGCACAAACGTTTCATTGTGATTCAGATTAATATTTAAATGAAACTAGTCGCTACTACAATATCGCAATTTTGGTTCATATTAACACATCTCACTTACCAAACTCATCGTAGCGCTTAAGGTACGAAAACTAATTCTTTTAAAGCTAATACTTTAACAGTGAAAGTAAACGCAGAGTAGAGGGAGTTTTCTTCTCTAATAAGACCTTTGCGACGTTATTTATTTTCACAAAGACCTAGCCGGCGAGTCGCGCCCATGTGGGTAATCCCGGGTCACTTCGAGGCCTTCGACCTCCAAGACCACCATCGGAGATTATTTTTGATGAACCAAATCTAGTAAGTTTCACCCACGGACTCAACTTATCCTACCTGGTTCCCTGCATACTACTCTCCTGTCTAATCTGTAACTATTTAATCCTTCTTTCCTACTCTCCGTAGTGGGAGTGCCAATGCGTTGCTTTAAATACAGTCAGGAAATACAAAACATACACAAATAGTATTACAGTTACTCAAAAAGAAATCACTATATTCAGTTAAAACATTTAAACAAGAACATGGCATGAAAACACAAGTTAACATTGAATCGTTTATTGAAATCCGAAAGAAATGACAAAAGAAAAAAGAATAGTTGTTTGTCCAGATTTATTTCGCGTTACTCGGGAGCACCAACATTTCCCTCTTTTCCGTTAACCTTGTCATTGAAATTTTTAAGCACTCGCCCACCCTAAAGTATAGAGTTCAATGTTTGTCGAGGCCTTTCTTTACGAACTTTCCCGGTTCACTTATCTCTTTGATGTGGCGAACGTCCACCTTCTCCGTTTAGCTCCACCACAGCATCCGCCCCAGTCACATCTCAAAGAGAAAAAAGGAGCAGGGCCTGATTTGGGTATTGTGGGGTTTCCAAGCACAACATTGTGTTGCCCCCTCCGTAAAAATAGCTCCCTCTTTATTAAATAAAAAACGTATCTCAATTCAAGAATTTTCTGTACAAATAAAAGTAATAATTTTTAATATAAAATTTTACATATATTAATTACATTAAATACATTTTATGCTACAAAATATGTTATGCATCGTTTTCCAAAGCACGGGGCTCCTCTTGGATGGGGTCCCCCAAGCAACTGCTTGTTATGCTTGTCGGTGATTTCGGCCCTGGAAAGGGGGAAGCATCGTCCAGCGTCCACAGCTCATTCCGTATCACTTTGCACTCGCTCAATTAACTGTGCACCAAACTAACATAGCACGCAGGCCATCTGCCTGCAACTGTCCGACTCTCCTGTCGAAACTTCTCTGGAGCATCTCTCCCGTCGCACTTTTCTCCGAGTACTGTCCCCGTGACCACCTCACCAGTAGCGTCTCCTCACTCTGCATCTAGGGCGTTGGCAATGAAGGAAAGTGTTAACCCTCACACTACTCTTTTCGCTTACTTATTTAGATTAAAATTGATTTATGCAAACAAAATCCTTATTTATTTTTAAATTATAATATTGGAAGAATGAGGGAAAGATAGTCGCAAAATGAGGATGTTATATTTTCTATTACAAAGATTGGAATAATAAATTTTAAAACATTTAAAAAGACATCCTCCACGCCTTTCCCATTCTTCGTTTTAAAAATTGAATTCTGAAATATTATCAGGATAGATTTTTTTTTATACGAAAGAGATGGAAAGCAATTATTTAAAACTACTGCTCCACTTTTCACTCTCCTTATAAAAAAATAAACTTATTTATGAGTATCGCCAAAGGCTGCAACGCGCAACGGAGAATATCACAATTACGAACGCTCACTCTCGAGCGGCCGTAAATCAAGATCTCACGCCTTGACACGCCTTGTCCTCGAGTGGGGGAACGTGGCGCGCATGCGCTGCCGCCTCCCGATCCGAATTGAAGACGTTGGAGGCATTCGCCAACGGCCTGAGCTGCGTTCGGGCACTGTCTGCGTTGTATGGACGCGCTTGTGCCGATCTATGAGGCCGATCGCACGGAAGACCGAATAAATAAAAGAATTAAATAAATTCAAAGGAATGCGTTATTTTCGTTTATTTCCTTGGGTGCTGACACACGACTTGCACACCCACAGAAAACGCCACTGCTCCTCACCCCTCAGTCCGGCCACCACCCCTTCTTGCCGACCGCCCTTGGCTCTTCGAATCGCTTTACCGTTCCCACAAACCTGACAACTATCTCTCCGCCTCGAGGTCCCGCGAGGACCCCGCTTGCGATCTTGACTCGGTCCGACCCCACTGATGAAAACAATGCGGCCTTTGACTCTCCCAGTGCAATACATCACTGTTCATTTTCATCCTCAAAGTGGATATTCAAATACCTCACATAACACAATTTCGACAATACAAAACTGCGTTCCAAACTTGCACAATACCGCATAATGAGAAGTGATCCTAGAAATATGAAATTGCCATGTTGTTCTTTCTTCACCGTGATGTTTTTGTTATTTATTTGCCATGTATAGACATGTTAGTACACAATTGTTTATTTTTTATTTTACGAAATTTATTTTTGTTATGTTTATAGCGTAGTTGGTTGTAATACCTTATTTTGTTGTGAATAAATCCAAATTCAAATTCGTATTATTATAAATATTCTGCAGGGTCGAGGCGCACATGGCGGCCATGGTGGCGTCCGCGTGCACGTGGTGCCTCTGGTGCCCCATCGCCTGTTCTGTCGCCGAGCCATCGACAGCTTCAAGGTGGACTTTCCTCTTTCAATAGCGAACAAGGTGTGTATTTGTCGTGGGAAATTAGAATTTGTACATTTCAAACAATTAGTATAGATACTTATGCTTTTTTCTGCCAATATTCGTGATGGTTGACTAAGTACGATATTGCCGAAGGTTAATAAAATGTTATTTTAATTTTAATTATTACTTTTAAACAATCTCACTTCCAAACAACATGAGTTGTTTAAATTATTTCTAAATTTAGTAAACGAATAATGTTGAAACAGTGCTGTCGTAAGCTATTCCAATCTCGTTTCTTGCCAAATGTTATCTCATCATTCACTATCTACCTCTATCAGTCTTGTAAATGTATACAGAATATAGATATGTATATACTGGATGTCCGGGAAGGAACGTCGAAAATAAACTCTTAAGACAATTTTAAGCATATTTTGTCTAATAAACTTCTTGGATTTTCTGAATGATTGAGCCGCAATAAGTACACAAAAGTTGATTTGAAAAAATGCTTTCCAGGCAAAACTTTGCATTGCAGAAGCACAGAAACACTCCAACAACATCTATTAATTACCTATCGTTTTCAAAAGAAATGAAAGTATTTTTCAGAAAGAAAAATTAAGCACCCTCTGTATACTGCGGTTTTTACTTTGCTGCGTCTGACATTTGATCGGCTGTTTCGCTGCCATCCAATCGGGATCTTAAACGTCACTACAAGTGACGTCACTATGTTGGCCTTCAATATTCCGATTGGATGACACCGAAACAGCTGCTTTACTTCGCAGACAGCTTAGTAAAAATCGCAGTATAGATGGATTTTCCTAAGGATGAGCCAAAGTGACAGTTCGCGTAACAAGTGAATATCGCATGCAATTCGGAGAAGTATCCCTCCGCCGCGACAGCCGTTCAGCCACGCCCCTTCGTAAAATGATAATGGCTCCAGTGAAAACATCCTATGCAGAAGTTACGAGTTTTGCTGATGTATATGCACGTTCGCGAGTCCGAAATATTTAAATTTAATTACGTATTGTAAAATCTCTTAACATGCTCTCACAATCAGTAAAAGAAAACTGCCACGCATGTAGAAATATGATTTTAAACCAGATACACCTGCACTGGATTCAAATCGGTTTAAAAACATTTCGCACCTGCACTTCCTAATTTCAATTATTTCACCCGGCGCACTATATTTTTGTCGAATGCAGGAAGGGAGCTCCTAATGGAGCTCGAGGGCACAACGACCACAAACCTTCAGTTTTGTTGCCAGCACTAGTTGTCACTTTGACTCATCCTTTGGAAAATCGTTCTGTAAACACCCTTTGGACCGCTGAGGCGAGGCGAGGCGCGTGCGCGCGTGCGCAGTCGATGTCGCAGATGTCGCAGAAGTCGCAGCGCAGCGACCTGAGCTCGTCGCGCAGCACGCGGCTGACGCGGGGCACGTGGCCGGGCAGCGCCCTGAGCGGCGCCAGCCGGGCTTCGGTCCGCTCGGCGCGCGGCACGCGCGCCACCAGGTACAGAGCGACTTTTATACGAAAGCACCCTCTGACACCCGACGCACATATACTGCGGGTTTTTTCATAGTTGGACTTCGAGGTCACTGAAGGGCTGTCACCACGGTGGCATTTAGGCCCGGTTTTCGCGACTTTTTCAGTAGTGTCGCATGCTCGCGACTGTATCAAGCAGTGCCGCAGATAAAGCGACTCTAGCGGCACTACTGAGAAAGACGCGAAAAAACGTGCCTAAATGCTACCGAGGTATCTGGCCTTCAGTGACCTTGAAGTCCAGCTATGAAAAAACCGTAGTATAAGTGAAGGTTCAGTGGTCGTTGTGTCTTTGAACCCATTGGACTCTCCTTCCTCCATTTGCAGTTCGTTGCAGTTGGCTAACTTGTAAACGGCTTCGACGCGTCTTTTTGTGATGTTCTCACCCGACGAAAATAAAGTGTGCCACGAGAAATAATTGAAATTAGGAAGTGCAGTGCTATGTGCTATTCTGTAAAAAATATTTTTTTAAACATTACATTGAATTTACTTTTTGTGTGATAAGTATTATGTTTATTTTAAAACCGAGTCTTGAATGTGAGATACCGACTAGTTCACGTGTTTCCGGTGCTTGTGCTGTCGGGTGGCAACCCATATTTGCATTCGTGGCAGTTTTTCTGAGAGCACGAGAGCATGCTAAGAGATTTTTCCACATACGTAATTAAATTTCAATATTTCTCGCATACGTGCGTATACCTCAACGAAACTCTTAGACTTCAGTATAGTGATGTCTTCAAGGGAGCCATGACCAAACACGTTACGAAGAGGCGTGGCTGAACAGCTGTCGCGGCGGAGGCATACTTCTCTGAATTGCATGTGATATTTCGAGTGAGGAGCTATTGTGCATCGTGTCAGATTTCAACCAATGAGCGTTAGGCACCAGTTTGCGACACCATGTTAGCGGGTATCTTAAATGCAGCCAAACACCAAAATTATCACTTTGTTTCAATTGAAAAAAATATATAAAGCGGTTTTTTTAAATATTGCATCTTGTACATCTTCATCGTATTATTTTTGATTGGTCACCGTTGAAAATTGTTACTCTAAGCCACTTTCAAAATATTCCTCAACACTTCTCGCTCTCTATGCAACATGACGGCCAGCGCCTGGTCTTGTTTTTCAAAGAAAGTCTCTGTGTTGTGGTGACATGGTTCGTAATGCAAACTGATCCTGCGCAGAACGAGCAAAAATCGATGCGCCGCAGTAGCTCACCCAACTCTTTCCACCACGATTCCGATGTTTTCAACACATCGATATTTTTATAAAAACATCGATGTATTTAACATTCAGGCGATGTCTGGAAGACAATTCTAGCGGTCGGCTGCTCTGACCGATAGTTTACAGTAGTTTCTCCGATCAACACCAAGCGAATGCCGGAGAAATGCACTAATAAACGGGCAAGGGATCGCGCGTGATGTTTCCTACCTCTTCCCAGTCCTATCCTCCCCCTTACTTACATACACTAACACTTACATCACCACACAAGTGGGGAGCTTAAAGCTTGTCCCAGCTGGGGCGGTGCCTCGCTGTTGGGAGTGTCATGCCGCAATCCATATGGCCTATAGGGGATCTACTCCGCCGACATATCATCAGACCGAAAGTCCGCCCTATCTGAAGCACAAGAACTTCGATCCTTGGCCGCCTAGCGTCATCTAGTCTTCGCGTTGCCGCAGTGACATCGTGAGCGATTCATGACAGCGATGATTGTCCATGGCCTCGTCATGATTCGAACAACGGTCGCTAGCGTCACAAAGACCACTGTCATATTTCCCAAAAATGGTGGCAGGGATGACGATAGGAGGCCCTATAAAACGGCCGGGCAGGAGGCTTAGGAGGAAGTCGCCATTGTGAAGTCGTCCCCTGGGAAGCGACTACTGAGTGGCCAAGGGCCGCACGGAGCTGGAGCGGACGCTGGGCTTCACCAATAGAGGATTGCCACGAGAGCGGCCGAGGAGCCAGGTGAGAGTGGAGCGGAGCGCTTTCAGCGTTCATTTGAAAAGGCAGCATGCATAACAGATTTTCCGTCTCGCCTTCGTCATTTGTGATCTCATCCTTCGAGCTTGCCCCCTATGTCGCTTTCCATCCGGTTGTGACAGGAGATACCTGCTTGGGAAATTCCTGAAAGCCGACGTACGTCTGGATCTCGCCAGTCAGCTGGGAAAATAAATGCAACCTCCCGCGGTAAAAACATGCACTACACTTTCGTGAATAATGACCTTAGCGGTTGACGCGCTCGCACTCACTAATCAATCAATCAGTATCGATGATTTGTGCTGGATGTTTTTTCTTGGTTGATATTTTATTTTTGAATGAAAAAATATACCTCTATGTGATGGTAAAAGTTACAAAAATAGTTCTAAAACATCGATGTTTAAAAACATCGAGTTTTGGGTTGATGCATTTTAAACTTATATGATTTGAACCATTGATGTTTTGTTGTCGACCACCAGGGCCACCAAGGCCTCCCGCGGCACAATCGCCACGCGCGACGGCGGCAAGGCGGGCAAGGGGCCAAGGGCGGCAAGGGCGGCAAGGGAAGCAAGGGCAGCAAGGCGGAAAAGGCCGGCAGAGGCGGCAAGCGACTAGGCTCACGCGGCGGCGGCTTTGGATTCCCCCAGAACCCTTTCCCGGTCCTGCCCTTCCACCTCAATGGACCTGCTCCTGCGCCACTCGGCATTGCCTGCGCCTCGCAAGCCAACAAGTTTTCCCTTTTGAGTTCCTCTCTCTCTCTCTCTCTCTCTCTCTCTCTCTCTCTCTCTCTCTCTCTCTCTCTCTCTCTCTCTCTCTCCTCTCTCTCCCTCCTCTTCTTCTCCTTCATTCCTCTTCACCTTCCGTCTCTACATCTATCGTATCTCTTTTATCAACTAATTCAATACTCTCATCTCACTTCCTCTCTCCTTTATCAGCTCTCTGTATCATCCATTTCACCACGTTTCCTCTCTCTATCTTCTCGGATAGAGCAAATTACGCTTTAAAATGACACAGGTCACATTTTTGAAGAACTCGCACTTTAAACAAATTAGAAAACATTAACATTATAAAACCAAAATATTGATGATAGAGATATTTGCTTTATGAAATCAGTCCTCAAAATTAAATAATTAAATAAAGTAATGTACAAAAAAAGCTAGTAGTATTTGCATAATTTGTACCTGAAAATGCAACTTATAAAAAATATAAAAAATGACTCAAACGATTTTCCCTGTTTTATCCCGTCGGATAGATCAAGATAGACACTTACAAATGGTGAGTTTTTTTTAACTGTCAATATTCCAAACTGGCAAGTTAGAAATAGATAGATATTTATTATTCTGCAGATAGGTATATACAACCTGGTGGCAGAACTCTACAACTAACACATTACTAATATTAACTTTAAATTACTTAACAACGTAACTTTAAATTATTTAAAGACATAATAATAATAACTGCAGATATGTATATCTAACCAGTTAGAAATAATAGCATTAACTACATTTTATGGTTGGCCTGCACAGTTATTTTAAACTATTAAATACAAGATTACACGACTTTTAATTACTCTTCACTTCACAACATTTGAAATTCACTTCTCTTTCTACTTCTATATTGTACTACATTGCACAACACGTCACCACACTTCAATACAATACTACTTTGAATATAATTATATATTTAGAATAGGAATACATTTAATAGTAATTAACACAATAATAATAGCAATAAAACAATCAATAATAATCAAATAACTGATATAATAATCCAACTTACTAAATTAATGAAGTTTACAAATACCATTAGTTAATTTATTTTAAAATCTTTGAACACCTAGAGGAAAGGGTTCCAAGGCTGTCGCAGGTAACTTATTCCAGTCCGTTATTGTTCTATTTGTAAATGAAAATTTTCCAACATCTGTTCTCTGTGGCCTAAACTGAATTTTGTGTTTGTGAACCCCCCTACTAAATTACGAAGGTCTACCCAATCGGATGTACATATCTTTCCAAGCTGGATAACCGGCATACGCTTTGTACAGGGCACAGAGTCTTGCCTTAACACTCCTAATTTCCAGACACTCCCATTCTACATTCTTCCTATTCCCTCGGAAAGTAAATGTATACGCTCTTCTCTGTACTCTATTCAAATATTCCTTTTGGGAATTTCTATAAGGGTCCCAACAAACAGCCCCGTATTCCATTAATGGCCGAACTAGAGATAAATAAGCTAATTCTCTCGCTTTCGCAGTACTCTTTTTTAGTATTCGCATAGTAAAATGCAAGGACCTCCAGGCTTTCCCTACGACACAATTTACCTGATTTTCCCAACTCAATTTGCTATCAAAAATTATCCCCAGGTACTTACAAGACATGACTCTTGGAATGTTTTCGTTGCCTAAACGGTATTGAGTTTCATTATATTTCCGGCCCCTACCAAACGTGATGGTTTTGTTTTTCGAACTATTTATTGTCATGCCATTTTCTTTCGCCCAAAAATGTAATCTGTCTAGATCACCCTGCAAAATATCCTCGTCTACAGTTGATTGAATAACTCGATATATTATAGAGTCATCTGCAAATAGCCGCACCTTTGAATATAAATTGTCTGGCAAGTCATTCAGAAATGCGAGAAACAGGAGAGGTCCAATAACGCTTCCTTGAGGGATCCCTGAAGTTACTTTTGCTTGAGTCGAAAATTGTTGTCCAACACGGACTTTCTGTTTCCTATCTCGAAGAAGCTCATCAATCCACGCCACAACTCTGGGGTCAATACCCGATTGCATTAATTTATGAACCAGTTTATCGTGTGGAACAACATCAAATGCCTTCGCGAAATCTATTATTACGGCGTCCACACTCCCACTATTATCAACTTCATCAGCTATATCCTGAAACAATGATGCTATCTGACTCTCGCCAGAGAAACCGTTCCTAAAACCATGCTGTCCCTGAAATAGCCATTCTTTTCTTTCCCATTCTTGTCTAATATAGCTAGTTATCAAGTGCTCCATTAGCTTACATACAACTGACGTGAGACTTACTAGTCTCTAATGCAAGAAACTGTGTGCTGTTTTAGCAACGCTAGCTTCAGTTTTCTCTCATGCGTTCTATTTTATATTCCTTTCATCGATATCTGATTATTCCATATTTTCTTCTCTCTTTTCATATCTACTTTCTCTTCTTTCCTTCTTTCTTTAATCTTCTATATGTTCCTTCCTCTCCCCACTCTTTACTATGGTTGCGTATTACTGTTATCAAAACAATTTCATCTTCTCTTATATTTTGCTCAAAGACACTCATCCCGAAAGAAATGAAGAAAGCGTTTTTAATAATGAGAGTTTCTACTTTAATGCGAAAATGGAGAGGATTGTAGAATTTATCTCATTAATTTCGTAAAGATTTAGTTTCCGGTGACAATATTTTTTATTCTTTCCTGGCTAATTTCCATTGCAGTTTTGAGATGAATTTGAATATTAAAATGATTACTGTGGAATGTCTCATGCCGTTGACTGCCGTACAATATTATTTTCGTCCTCAATCTTCGTTGCAGCTTCAAAAATGCTTAGATATTACGCACTAAAAAAGGACATGTGTAATAAAATTGGACTTAAATCCGCATATGTGATTGGATTGCATCATAACGTTTACTAAATCTAAATTATGTCATTAGAACGGTCATGGCAGGGGCTTAATTGCCATTCCCGCAAATGTTCACATGCTCTTCAATGAAACAATTTTCCACTCCCCTCTGGTAATCACGAGTTTCTCCTACTCGTACATACATTGTACTTTGTGGTGGTCAGGAAAGTAATATTTAGTTTTACTGAGAAGGATGTCTCGATTACAGATATGCGCGGAATGTTCTTGGAACCAGTCTACGAAGATGATTTAGGTCGAAGCGCAAAGTTGACCTCGAAGAAGGTGCAGTTAAGAGCTATGGTGTCCGCAAGCGAACTTATGGACGAAATCCAAAAGACGCAACTCAACCCTCTCATGGTGCATGTGAGCGCAGTGTTTAATCTTCCAGTGAAGATACTTAACTTACATGGGTAAGTATGCTGCCGGATAAATTTAAAGAGGAAATCTTGAGATCTTGACATTTTGAAAATGTAGTAGGAGCTTTATAATTAAACACCCTAAAAAATTAAGTGAACCGTTTCAAATTCGTATGGAATGAAGATAAGTTACGGATATTGGAAAATGTCTGTCCTTGTACACTGCACGGTTGTGGCACTAAGCGGTACATACGAGTGCTGTTGCACAATTACATTTTGAACGATTGAATTTTGCATTACATTTTTATATTTCCAGATCTCTTAATCCAATTACCATAATATCATTAAGAGATTACGCCCTTTAAGCTGAAAGAAACAAGTAGGCTACAATAGCACATACTTTCTCGCGTTATTTTCATTTTTTATTTTTATTTTTTTGCAATTTTAAAAATTAGTGTGTTCAAAATACAAGACCTAGACTAATATTTTTAAGCGTATTTCGCAATGGTAAAAATATATAATAATAAATTTATATTTAAGGTGGTAGATTTCAGAATTGCTAAAAATGCGAAATGTTTCCAATCGCAACAAGAAGATAGTAACTATTTTTAACGGTCTGCACAAGTTAATTACGGATGTTTTAAATCTGCGATAGAGTGTGAAATAGATCAGATAATGCGAAATAACGTACAGGGTGTGAAATGGCTGTGAATCTGCAAAATAATTGCTAAATTGCATTTTATGGTTTCCTCCGTGTTCGCTCTCAAACTTTCAACAAATTTACTTTACAACAACACTTCGATGTTTAAAAACATTTAATTTAGCATGTCATTGTTAAATATTAATAATTATTATTTTACTTTAATTTATTCTGTATAATTAAGATTTAACTGCCAAAACAAAGTAAGAAAGTAATATAAACAATTAAAAAACTGATCCTGAAAGCCTGAGCGCTCAGGGTCATCTCAAGGGGTCGCAGATTCCTCTGTTAGGCTGTACGGAGAAGGTCACGGGAAGAACAGGAAGGCCGTCGCACACGTTACTTCTTATGCTTTTATATTTGTAGAAGTTCTCAAATGGCGAAATAATAGAGTAGTTTCCCTTATTTACTGATTTATGTATATTTATGTCTTTTATATATACTATATTAATTTATATATAATTTCATTAGATCCTGAAGAAGAAGGCTAATGACCTTCGAAACGTTGGTCTCTAAAAAATTATAAAAAAATTTATAAAAATATAAAAATTTAATAAAAATTATAATAAAAATTAAAAAAATTATAATAAAAAATTATAATAAAAATTATGAAAAGTATAAAAACTTATAATAAAAAATATAATAAAAATTTAATAAAATTATTACATTTGCTTTAGAATTGACTGATGTAAACAGGTTAGAACAGATTGCACCATTACCATTGGAAGAGGCTTGTGATCTGTTTTACTATTTAGTAGGAAATATATTTAGAAATAATATCCCACCTAAACCTTTATCTATTAATATTAAAGAGAAACTTACCATGATAAACAATTGAGAAGTTTGTTAAAACAAAAACAAGCCACTATTTATACAACGTAGTAAAAATACCTCTGACAAAATTGAGTTTTCTATATTACGTGCTAAATGTAAAAAGTTATTAAGACAAAATGAAACTAAAAAACTTGCGATAATAGAAAAATCAATAACTAATGACCTCAAATCTTTCTGAAATTATGTAAATAGTAAAAGGTTGTCTCATGGCTTACCCAACAACATATACTTGAACAACTCTTTAGAAAATAAATTTACACGTGGTCCGGATGGTATTCCTGAAATAATTTTGAAACAATGCGCATTGGAATTCGCAACCCCCCTACAATTACTTTTCAACAAATCATTAACTTCACACTCTATTCCAGTACAATGGAAAACAAGTTTTATAACACCAATTTATAAGAATGGAGACCGTAATAACATGAATAATTACCGACCAATCAGTATACTAAATTGTATTGCAAAAGTTTTTGAAAATATTATCTTGGACTATATAAACCTCAGATTGAAGCAAAAATAATTGAACAACAACACGGTTTTGTTGGAGGCGGATCGACATTAACCAATTTAACACAATTTAGTTATGAAGTTCGTAAGGCCCTCGAAGATAAGAAACAAGTAGACATTATTTATACTGATTTGACTAAAGCCTTCGATAAAGTTGATATAGCTTTATTATTGCAGAAAATTGAAACTTTAAACTTAAATGGAATCTCCATGACATGGTTATGTAATTATTTGACAAATAGAACCCAAATAGTACGTTACAAAAAATTTAAATCCCAACCATACATGAATAAATCTGGTGTACCCCAAGGATCTCATCTCGGTCCAGTACTTTTCTTCATTTATATAAATGATATAATCAACGCCTTTCATCAATCTTCTTTTAACCTTTATGCAGATGATTGTAAATTCTGGCGTGTTATAGAAAATGTAAATGATTCTGACTTATTACAACAAGATCTAACAAATCTAGTCATTTGGTGTACAGATAACAAAACATATATAAATATAAATAAATGTAAAGTACTTCGATGTAATAAAAATCAAAATGACTTGGATTACATATATTCTATAAATGGTATTAACCTACACTGTCACACATATTAAAGACTTGGGAGTTATAATTGACAGAAACCTAAATTTCAAATTACACATTGATAACATAATAAGCGAATCATTGAAAGCACTCGGTTTCATAAAAAGACAAACTGCCAAATTCAAATCTCCAAATACATTTGCTACATTATATAATTCTTCAGTAAAATCAAAATTAATGTACTGCTCACAAATTTGGTCACCAAACTCTCTTATATAATCAACAGGTTAGAAACAATTCAACATAAATTTTTTCTTATGGCTTTTAAAATAAATATACCTAATCCTATGATTACTTATAATTATACTCAAATCTCAGAAATGTTAAAAATCCCCACTTTGAAATCTACACGTAGTCTACATGATGTGATATTTATGTACAAACTTTTGAAAGGATCGATAAATTGTCCATCGATTAAAGAATTGTTTATCTCCTACGAAAACCTATTCAATGTCAGGCACGCACCTTTATTGAAAGAATTCAATTGTAGATCTAATTCAATGTACAACTCAACTATACCTCGTGTTGCCAGAATGGCAAATTCATTCATAATTGAAAATGATTTTGATTCTAATTTTAGCAATTTCAAAATTAGTGCAAGACGAGTTATATTAGAGTTCAAATAGAAACGATAATTGTTATATTGTCGATTTGTTGACAAACATAATTACATAATTAATTTTTTTAAGTTATAGTTATTGAACATTATGATTATTTTTTTAATTTTTAAAATAAAAAAAAAAAAAAATTAATAAATGAAATATAATTTACCTAAAAAACAAAGGACCTTCCAAGAATTACAAAAATATAAAAATAGCAGTCCTATAAAAATATTAACAAATTTAACCTTCATAAATAATAATATTTTTTATCTCAAACAGTTCTCCCTTAATTATTTTCTCAACAAATGCTACAAAATTCTAATTTTTAATTTTTATAATGCTACAGCCTTGTTTTCAAAATGCGAGTTTTTAGAATTTCAAGTAATACATTTGACCAATACTAACTATATTATTGTAAAATTCATGAAATCTGCTCGTTTACGCACGAATTACACATTATTCTCCTTGTCTTAAGATGCTTTGCTAAATGTCCATCCATCCGTTTTCCACTGATACTATCTAAAATAGTAAGAACTACTCATATTTCAATCGGTTACGTAATATTATAACACATGTTATACATGTTAATGTTACATGTTAACATGGGAAAATTATTACCCTTTTAACACATTTTATTACAAATTCGAAAATTCAAAATGCGTTTCAACAATGAGAAGTTCTCATCATTTAAAAATGCTGTGTCGCGGCGCGAAGTATGCCAATCTGATATCTACCTGGTGTCTACTATGGAGATTTCAAACTAACTTAACCTGCGTGAAGGGGCGCTTTTAGGATTTCTCATTGTCGACAATTTTTCAGCTAGCACGGCTGATAAGTTTTAAAACAAGAAGTTTGCATACAATTCGGCTAAAAAGGATAACGCCGAAAAATTTTGAACGTTTACAATTTTCAAAATATCCGGGTTTTCAAAAAATATGAGACCTGCACCATTGTCTTAAACGTCCTTCCCACTATTCGACAGTAAAATTTAATAAAAAACGACGGAACAACAATTTTTTGAAAATTTGGAGAATGTCCCAGGAGCTTCAAGTAAAGTACTCCCCCCAAAATTAAAACATCGGTTTCAAATTCAAGAGGGCTCGACATGCAAAAACTCGACTCCTCGCAAAAACTCCCTGTCCTTCCACGCCATGGGCGGTCGGAAATACAAAATGGCGCGCGCAGCTTCGAGAAGGTGCTGGTGCGGCTGCGGCTGCCCGAGGCGCCGGACGCCGCCGTGCGCACGTCGCCTCGGCCCCTGGCGGAGACGGTGCGCTTCGACGAGTCCTTCTCCGCCTCACCGCCGCCATCCCGCCCGAGCGCCTGCTGTCCCAGCTCGAGCACCACCGACTCGCATTCGAGGTACTTTAGTGCGGACTCCTTTAATATTAACTGGCAGAACCCGACAGACGTTGTTCTGCCCTTCACCTCCCTCTTTCTCCTTCCCGCTCTTTCTCTTTCTCTCTCCGTCTCTTCCTCTCCGTATCTCTACCCCCGTCCCTGTATCTCTTTCTCTGTCTCTGTCTCTCTCTGTTCCTCTCGTTCACATTCATTTGCTGATTCTACACGTCTCTCAGCAGGTAGGATAATATCGAGAAGCGCCGGACCAGCAAAAATGTAATAGAACATTCAAAAAGATCTCTTTCTGTAGATTACGGTGTGAAGAACTTTAGTTTTTAATGCTCTGGAATGCTTTATTTAGAAGTTATTTGACGATATAGATTAAACGCCGATATTATTATAGGAACGGAATCATGGCTTAGTGTGGACATCTCAAATGCGGAGATATTTAGGGCTGAAATAACGTAGTGTTTAGAAGAGATCGGGGTAGTCGCGGTGGGGGTGTGTTTATTTACGTAAAAATTGCTTTGAGTCCGTGAATTTGGTCTGATCTAGAGTGTGAAATGATTGCAGTGGAAGTTCAGGGTAAAAACGATCGAGATACATGGGAAATAATAGGAATGTATCGATCTCCAGGGGAAAATATGAATATCTTGCAGAAACTCGTAGAAAGAACGCGCGTTAGTATCAAGAACAGACAGTTAATTATCGGTGGAGATTTAAATTTATCTCAAATTCAGTAGGAAGGTGAAGTGACGCAGGGGAGAGGGGCGCCGGCGATAGTAAACGAGCTAGTTTGGACAAATAACCTAGTGCAGGTAGTAAAGCAGCCAACAAGAGATAATGCCATTTTAGACATATTTTTAACGCGTCCGGAGGGATCCGTTACGAGTTGTTACGTAGTTCCAGGTATAAGCGACCACTCGGCTGTGTGTCTAAAAGTGAAAGGGAACTGTACACCGCATAGAACTGAGCGCAAGAAGATTTACTTGTACCGTAAGGCGGACGTGGCCAATTTACAAAAATATATAGTCTATAATTATTTCACATGGGCGGGAATTGGTAGTTCTGTAGAGGAAGTTTGGAATAATTTTAAGAAAATCATTAATAAGTGTATGGATCTCTACGTACCGTATAAAATCATAACAAGAAATCCAGAATATTATAATAATAGGATACGAAAGTTAAAAAGCACAGCAATGCGGGCATATGGGAACAGTTTCGTTTGGTTTGTTTTTTTCGTGTTTCCGGACGCGTGAACTGCTCTGGTCATTAGTCCCGTTAGTGTAGTGCATGTTTTTTCTCGGGAGATGGCGGTGATCTTCCCCCGCTGAATGGCGAGATCCGGCGCCGACCTACCGTCGGCTAGTGGGGTATCCCCCTGACCTGGACTCTCCCACCAGTGGGGCACCGCCCCAGCCGGGACTAACTCTAAGCTCCCGACCGGTCTCCCGGAATATGTGGTAGTGTAGTGCATGCTAGTGTAAGTGTTTGTGTGTAAGGGGAGAGGATAGGACAAGGAACGGGAAAGAAAGATCGCGCGCGGTCCGTGGCCCGTTTGGTAGGGTACTACTCCGGCATTCACCTAGTGTTGATCGGAGAAACCACGGAAAACTACCGATCAGAGCAGCCGGCCGCTAGAATTCTCCTCCAGACAGCGGCTGAATTCGACCTAGCTGAAAAGCTAGTGTCGAAAATCCCGCCGCCGTCAGGACTCGAACCTAGGACCTCCCGGTGAGAGGCGCTGCAGTGACATCAGTTGATGGACTGAGCTACCGCTCCCGGTAAGGGTATTTGGAAACGATCCTTGCTGATGAAAATAAAAGTTGGAGCATTTTTTAAATACATACGAAGGTGCAAGGGGAATCGCCAAGAAATCCCGTTGTTAAGAAACGGCAGTAATAACGTAGTAGTAGACACTAAACAAAAACAAGATATATTTAATCATTTCTTCGCAGATAAAAGGAAGATCACCGTAAACGAATGCGAAGGAGAAAATTTTGTACTAAATCCGAGGGTACTTAGGAAAAGAATTGCCAAAATAGGTAATAATAAATCAACAGGAGCGGAAAGAATTTCGGGGGAAATTCTCAAATTAGGGGGAGAAGCTATGTTATCGTACCTATTACGGATTTTCGAGATATCACTGAACAATTCATGTATTCCTCGGGATTGGAAAGATGCCATATTAGTCCCAATTTTCAAAGGAGGCTTGCGTCAAAATGTTGAAAATTATCGCCCAGTAAGTCTAACGTCTGTAGTGTGTAAGCAAATGGAACAATTAGTGGCAAAATACTTACGCGAAATTGGATGCGAATGGGATAAGAATAATATCATTTACGAAGGGCAACATGGTTTTAGAAAAGGATATTCATGCGATAGTCAGGTAGTCACTGTCAGTCAGGACATTGCTGATTCTCTCGATGAAGGTTCCATTGTCCATGCAATTATTATAGATTTCACAAAAGCGTTCGACCTCGTTCCCCATGATAAATTAATACAAAAAATTAGTGTAACGTAGACAGAAGAATTGCTCTCTGGATTCGAGAATTTCTCAGCTCGCGTACTCAACGGGTGCGAATCGGGTCATATTTCTCTTCGAGGGCGGAAGTAACGTCCGGAGTGCCACAGGGAAGTGTCCTAGGTCCGTTGTTATTTATAGCGTATAATTAATGATATTTGGCAAGGAATTGAATGAAAAATACGTCTTTTTGCAGATGATTGTTTAATTTATCTGGAAATTAAGAACACAAGTGATACAGAAATATTGCAGATTGATTTAGATAAGCTAGAATCATGGGCTATCACAAATGAAATGAAATTAAATCCCAGCAAGTGCAAGTTTATTAGATTCGTGCATTCTAGAAAAACAGACGATATCATATATAAAATAGAAAATCAGGATATCCCGAGGGCTAAATGTTTTATTAAATATTTAGGAATTGTACTAAATGAGGATCTGAGTCGGACAGAACACGTAAATTATGTAGTGAAAAAGGCGTGGAAGGCATTTTTCATATTTTCATATTAATATTTCATATTAATTGCAATTCATTCCTGTTGAAAAACAATCACCATCATGTACATGTAAATGCATAATACACAATGTACAACTTCTGCATATAATAAAGACACTCCCTTTCAACACACACAGCAATTTTTTGCTCTCATGTATTAAATCTCAATTCGATCTGAAAACCCAATGGAAAGAATTTCACTGTTACTTGGGTACTACAGTAGTAATACATACTGTTAGAAAGAGCAACTGCACAATTGTATACTGATGTTACTGTTGATTGCACATTTGAAATTACTTATTGCACCACAATCTCCAAAGGGTCTAAAAACATTCCAAAAATCCTCTTTACATTTTGTTACATCTAATTACAGTTTGTAATTAGAATACTTAGAAAAGGAAGTGGAAAATCAAGGGAATTAGGGTACACGTCTCTAGTACGTCCGATATTAGAATTTGGCTTCATATATTGGGACCCTTATCGTTTGGGGCAAATAAAATCTCTCGAGAAAGTACAAAAATATGCAGAAAAAAAAAGAGAGAGAGAGAGAGAGAGAACAGATGTAGGTAAATTCTCATTTATAAACAGAACGATACAAAATTGGAACAAATTACCTGCAGCAGTGCTGGAGACTTTCCCTCAGAATGTCAAAACTTTTAAAATTCGACTAAGTAAATATGGTTAATAGATTAATTTTGTAAAATTGTATTTGGTAACATATTAATATTTTAATGTTGTTTGATGTTTGTTTTGTGTATTTTTAGTAATTCCTTAGAAAACGCTACCACCGGAAGTATTCTGTTTTCCTAAGTAGCAAAATAAATATTCTATTCTATTCTAAAATAAATTTCTGCCCAGTGTGTTGCGGGTTGCATTTGATATGAATATTTAGTTTTGTTATACAGCGCCATCTAGTGAATATTTCCGATATTTTAATTTATTCTGCTATTCGAGATGGAGATGAATCCAAGATATCAGATATAATTAAAATTGGTCCAGCCGTTCCCGCCAACCAATTTACGATATCAGGGCCATCAATTTTCGATATCAATACGAGTTGCTCTAAAAAAAATGTTTCTTTGCAGCATCATTATACAATATAATACGTAAGTAGTATACGAGAAAGTTCATAGTAGTTCTACGAGAGCATATACTTTCTCACATTATATGTAACATTTGCAATTTTAGAAGACTCATAGAATTCCACAATAATGAGAGTTGTGCCATTCTTTAAGTGTCCTTTCAAGGGAAAATTTAAGAAAAAAAATTGGAGTCGGTTTTATGAAACAAATATTTATTGCTTTTACTTCAAACAAAAATTTCGCGAACACTAGCGATATATTCAAACAATTGCAAGTAACTTTATTTAATGGTGTTTTTTTTTAAATATTCGAGTATTTTATTGAGGAAAACATCTGTCATCAATATTGTAATTTCGTAATGTTAAATTTTGCAAAGATTGAAAATACGGGCAGTTGAACAAAATGGGTTTTGCCCAATTTTTATGAACGTTCTTTTCACGAAAAAAGCTATTGAAAAAGTTTGTAGCCGTTTTTGAGAAAATTTTTTAAAATTTGCCTTTACTTCAAGCAAACATTTCGCAAAGACTAGTCACATATATCTCCCCTAAGACACGCACACACATGTACTGTAGCATGTCCCTCCTGGGCTGCGTCTCGTGTTCCAGCAGGGGAGGAACACCGCCACCTACCGGGCTATAAATTGCACTACACGTAGGGATTAACCACCTCAATTTTTCACGCACCAGGAATCTCCGTATTAGTCCACTCACTTACTCACCCATACCCGAGATGGTTAGGTCGCCTACTCAACAGCGTGGATGGCTCAGGACATCAACTGATGTCACTGGAGTGCCTCTGATCGGGAGGTCCTCGTTTCGCGACGCGAGATGGTTCGAGTCGCGACGATGACAGGCTTTTCGACACTAACTACTTAGCTAGGTCGAGCTCAGCTGCTCTCTGGAGGAGAATGCTAGTGGCAGGCTGCTCTGATCGGCAGGTTTCCATGGTTTCTCTGATCAGTATCAGGCAAACGCCGGAGCAGTACCCGAATTTAAAAAAAAATCATCGGGGGATCTTTCCTTCCCATTCCTTGTCCTACCCTCACCCCTTACTTTTCATGCACTACACTACCACTGATTCCGGGAGACCAGCCGGGAGCTTAGAGCTTGTCCCGGCTAGGGTGGTGGTAGGAAGGAACTGGAAGTCCGACGGGCAGGTTAGCGCTGGATCTCGCTATTCAGTGGGAGAACGTCACAGCCACTTACCGCGATAAAAACATGCATTACACTTACGGAAGTAATGACCTAAGCAGTAGACGCGCCTGAAATCAAGACATAATCACTCGACAACATGTCGAGAGCGCGTTGCATCGCAGGTGGTGGGGCTGCGTCCGGACAACTGGCGTCCGCCGACGGCGCCCGTGGTGTTCGGCGCGGCGGTGGGCGACGCCCAGCTGGGCACGCGGCCGCCCATGGGCGCGGCAGGCGCGAGCGCGCGCGTGGAGGCCGGCGCGTGCGGCGTGCGCGCTGCCGTGCGCCTGCCGCCGCCGCTGCACGTGGTGCTGGGCGAGGCGGAGGTGGACGCCGCGGCGCTCGGCCACGGACAGAACGTGTTGCACTTCTGCCAGCCGCTCAGAATTACGGTACGCTCCGCCCCGCCTCGCTCCACTCCCCCCTTCTCCGCCCTGCCCCGATCCGCCTCGACACTCCCCGGTTGAGTTTAACTCGGAGCTAGCCTAGGGTTCAGGTCCTGAGAGTCGAGTTTAGCTCGAGCTAGCCTAGGGTTCAGGTTCAACACTAAGATTCATGTTCGGGAAGTCGAGTTAAGGGGTAGCTACAGTTAAAATTTAGTAATATTTCACAAATTTGAAATTTTATTTGCTTCAAAACCGTTAATCCTTTGTAATCCAAACTTTGCAATTATTAATATTGACACATTGTAATTCCAAAAATTGATCTTTTAAACAAAAATTCAATTTTTAAATATGTTAATTTGCCATTCAAAATGGTGACTGCAAATATGAGGCACTTACTGTTTTAATGATTGCAAACATAATTTTTTTTATTTTGTATTTTTGTTTTGATTTACTTCTGACGCATGGAATTTTATACATTTTTCACCTAAAATTAATTTATTATTTTTGAAATTTGAAGAGTGACGATGATGAAAATGGTTCAATCTGTAGCTATGGGTAACTGTATTAGACCCTGAAAATTTCAGAGAGATCACAGCATTAGAAAAAAAGTTATCCTTAAAACCAATATAAAAATTACTTTTCCAGATAATTAAGTTTAAAGATTTAGTAACATGTTGCATTACCTCTGAATTCTTTTAGACCACTAAAATGCACCAGAAGCATAGGAAACTTCTTCTGTTTCTTGTTTCTTGGCCTCTTCTTTCAATTTTAACCTTTTCCTGGATTTTCTTGCCTCTTTTGTTGCCTGGGATACTCTTTTCTCAGCAGACCTAATTCTTGCACTGTCTTCTTCTTACACCTTGCTCATTTTTTGCCTAAAGGAATCTCCAGTCTTTCTAAAACTTTTAATCTCCTTTCATTCCTTAATTATCTTTACCCAATTTTCAAAACAAATTTGGAATACAGGTTTAATAACTTCCATAATTGCCAATGGAATATTGTTTTTGTGCTTAAAATTGGCTAACGCACCTGATTGTTTTGAGTTGATAGAGCACCAATTTGGGCATCGTGCATGGGTTTTCATCACTAGATGCTTTGTGAAACCATAGGACCAAACTGCTTTTTGCATGTCTTTCACAGATGAACTATTATCTCTAATTGCATTCCCATAATATGTGCTGAGGGTATTAATTACTGCATCTGTAAGTCTGTTTTTTCCAGACATTTTTTTCCCATCCGTGAGTGTCTTCCCTTTATATCTTCTTTAATTTTCCTCAGCCTTGTGCCCATCCGTTTCTGCACATGCCCTACACATTCTAACTTCATAATAGGAAGATTTGGCCCATATGGTTTCAAGTCTGCAACTGCTTTAAAAGTCCTTGCATCACCTTCACCAATAAAATTAATATATTTTGCTGTATGTTTCACCTCTGATCTCAAAAATATTTTCTTCATTCCTTCAACTTCCATTTTTCCTGAGTTTTCAGAATGATTTATAGGGCAAACATCAGCATGACTCTCCATCCATTCTAAATATTCAACTGTGTCTTTCTTGGTTTTCCAAAATTGACACGATTTACAATTGACTGATAGTACTTCAGTATCTAACACTTTCCCAGATTTTACACCAATAACAGCAGTGACACCATGCTGGGATGTGTGACCCCTTGTCAACCATGATCCATCACATGATACTGATATATTGTCACTATCTGTAAGTGCTTTTTCCTCACTTGCTGCTTTCATCATTGATTCTTCAGCAACCGAATTGGTTGCGCTGTGAATTTTGTCTACTATAATATTGTAAGTAGAATACTTCACTGGTGAAGGAAAGTTCATCATAGCACAAAATTGTTTAATACCTGCTAATCCCTGCCCTATACACCTCATGGCATAAATAATTTGTCTGTTTATCAAATAAACCCTTTTCTTTGCACCTAACATCACACTATTTCTAATGCACCCAATTTTATCACAATTTTCACACAATATATCAACTTTACAACCTAATCCTAACACAGACATAATTAAATTAATATTTCCACCACATACACATCGAAGGCAACGTTTCATTTCACAAAACAATAGATCTACATCGAAGATCATATTCCCTAGATTTTTAGTTTCTGGAGGTGTCCATACAGGTTCGCTCAGTTTCCTTGATGAAGCACTTGTATTCAAACGTGAATTAATAGTAGGTGCCCGTACTTTTGTGAACTGATTGTTAGAAAAAGCTCTCTTTTTCGTGTAGTACGTTGCTTTCCTCTTCCCCATGTTGCAACACAAGAAACAAGAATACTAACACGCGGTAAACAGTCGAACACACTGAAAAACAACAAACATCTGTAATATCACGGCCTGCGATGCTCATCTATTCCACCAGTATGAGAAACTTCTGTATCAAATGTCTTAGTAGGTATGAGAAATATACCGCGCCAATTTCAAAAGAATTCTGCGTAAATGAAATAGAATGTAACGTGTCGTCAGTGCTCAAGAGTGGGCGTGGCATGAGCCAGTATTTAAATGTCTGTCAAGCGCGCAGCGCCTAGATTAAACCCTCATAACTTCTAAACTAAAGCCGGTATAAATATAATTTTTTCACTGAAATTAAGATCAAAATATACACTTTTCAAACAAATAAAAAACCAAAATTCGATTTTTTGGAACCCAAATAACTGTAACTATTACCCCCTTAAGCTCGGAGCTAGCCTAGGGTTCAGGTTCGGGAAGTCGTGTTTATCTCGGACTTAGGGGTCACGTAGGGGAGGGCCTAGGGTACAGATTCCGACAGTGGCGGGGTTCTTACACCAGCTAATTGTGAGGTCGAGTTCACCTGCTGACCGGAGGAGGGTTCAAGCGACCGGATGCTCTAATCGGTAGTTTCCCGTGGATTCACCGATCAACACGACACGAGTGCTGGGGAAGTACCCTAATAAATGGGCCACGGACCCCGCTTTCCTTCCTCTTCCTTGTCGTATCCTCACCCCTTACGTACACACACACACACACACACACACACACACACACACACACACACTTACATGCAGTACACTCCCACACATGTGGGGAGACCGGGCTCCGCACTGAGCCATATTCTGGGAGAACACCACCACATCCAGCGATGAAACATTCACTGCACTAACAGGGCTAAAGGCCATAGTAGTTCACAGTCAATCCTCATCGCCACGCTCACTTCCTGGTGTTCCGCCACACAGTGCCTCAACTGTCCCAACCTCCTCCATGCCAAGCCGCCTTGCCAAAACTGCCATGTTTAGATGCATGTATATTGTTTTTTCAACATCCACTTCGCCATTTATATGAAAAATCCGTTTTTAGTGGTTAGAAATTACATATTTTTGGAAACATATACTCCAATTCGACGTTTATACCTTACCTCTGCCGCTTTAATATATCAGTAAGACAATCAAATTGGGTTCTCTCTTAAATTTTAAAATTTAATTTCTTAATTCGATTTCCTAACAGCATACTGTTTCTGACCTGACTCTTAATTTGGGTTTCATTGATTAAAGTGAATGGAACGCAATATAATATAAACGTTTTCTTCGCGATATACTACATCAAATCATGTTTAAGTCACCAAGTCCCTTTACATAATAGTATGTAAAAGGATTGAATGAGTGATGTTGAGCTCAGTATTTTTGATTAATTGTGAAGTACGAGGGATCTGTTCTTACAGAATCCGAGTTGTTCACATGAGAGTTCTTCGACTATATTTTTAGCATAATATTACGACCTCCACCTATTTTAAACCCCCTTTTGGTTTCACAAACGTCCCGTCTGGTCATAGGGTGTGGTGCATCAATTACCTAACTCCACTGACCTTGGGGAAAAAGTAATTGTACAAAAAATATAAGAAATTCCAGGCAACCTTTTGTCTTAAACTAATTTCACACGTATGTACTGAAAAATAACTTGGGAACTCGCAAATAGGAACTCACTCGATTTTGAAATTGAACATAAAGAAAATTTCTGAAAAAAATTGTTATATTGAAGACAACACATAAATACAAGTTTATAAATGAAACACACTGAAAGAAAGAAACAAAAATACACACTACATGGTACTTCAACAGTTCAAAAAGAAACAACACTTTGTAAATACAATAACCACTCGTCCATCGGCCCGGTGGCCGAGATCGCTAAGGCAGTAGTGTCGTAGTGATCTCGGACCGAAGGCTCGCGGGTTCGAGTCCCGCCTCGGGCATGGTTGTATTTGTGTTCGTCCTTTCACCCCTTATCATCACCATATCGTTTCATCCTCATAGTTACCATACCGTTAACAGCAATAGTGGTTGCTAATGACCTAAGATCTTGATGCGACATTAAATAACCAATTAAAAAAAACACTCGTTGATTTCTATAGAAAGTCCTTCAGTAAGTTTGTCATGTTTTTAAAACACAAAATTTCAATAACATTTTTCTTTGTCAGAAAATCTCTCATTTAATATAAATGACTGTTCTATCCTAGGGTTAAGAGACAAATGCCACAATAACATTGCAATCTTTCTCACAGTCCGTTTAAAAAGCCGAATTTACATCTTTAACATCGATTGTTCTGGAATAGTAAAGTGTATGACTCCGTACGTAAAATATACCAACATTTAAAATCTGTTCATGTAAGATTTGGGACAATAATTTTACTTTCTGACATTCGTAGCAGGAAAAGTTATGTAACGCAATAGTCGATATGAAGATTTTGACGAAAATACACGTCCCTGGTTTGGAAAATATGGATTTTTCTTGATCCTATTCGTTGTCAACGTATTTCTTGAATACACAGTATAGTCGTAATGGACGTTTTGTTGATTCTTCATATCGTAAATTTGTTCTTTTTAAAACGTCTATGAATCCGTCCGTCTGGGAACAACGTTGGTGCACATAAAATTTTTTATCGCAATCGACATTCCTCGATCAATCTGGGTGTCACGCCCCATCGAATTGCAGGCAAATATTTTAATTTTGGGGAATATTTTAGATAAAAACCTTAGCTCCTTTTCAATATTTTTTCAAAAGCCTTACTTTTTCTTTATTCGCATAGAGCAAAGAACGCTTAAAGCAATTTTCATAAAAACTTCTCTATTTTCGAAAACTACCTATCTTAAACATTTTTCCCATCCCCTCCACCAACTTCAATATTGAAGAGAGTGATTTGTTTATTAATGAAATCTGTTCTTTACAATTAGGTCTTTAAATAATAATATTTTATTGTAATGTTGAAAAATACAATATTAATATTTATTTGGTATTACATTCCAGTTCCAACTTGTATAGCATACATTCTGTCAGCGATCGTTCACTTTCGGAAGTTGGATCAATGACCACAAGGCTTCCCTGGAAACTCAGATAACATTGTTATATTACGTAAACAAATTTGCGTAAGACGTTCGTGTCTGTTCACTATAACATCTTAAAATTCACTAACAATTCTGAGAGAATAAAAACACAAGAAAAATGTTTCAAAAAAGCTTCAAATTTGTCTAAATTTTTTTGCTCCAACTGATTTAAGTTCGATTAACAATTTTTTGGTTTTCATTTAAAATTTCGAAGATTGTTAAAGATTGTTTAACAAAGTTTAAGTTTTTCGACACCTTCCTTCACTATGTCATTATATATAAATGTTTGTAGGTAAATGCAATATATTCCTCAATATTAGACCTTTGTATAATTTCATCTACATATCTATTTCAAAATATAATCGTTTTGCATCATTTTGAGTTACATTGTATGCATTTTTCAAGTCATGGATAAAGTGGAAGTAGGAAGTATGTTATACCATCACTAGTTTCGATTAACACAACTAATAATAAGAACTATGGTGTGCGGGACATCATAAATTATGGAAGACTGGTTAGGATCGAGACACGGCGAGCTTATCCGCCAGCGAACCCGACCATGATCTCGCCAACGAGCATTTGCGGACAAAAGCCGACCCCGATTGTCAGGCATCGCCTCTCACCGACGGACATTTCGTCGAGAGTTCCTCTTATCTGCAGGTAAGTTAGTCTGTACACATCTCACAGTTACAAGTAATTCATAGAACCGGGCTTAAATTATACCTGATTGAAAGGTTAATACGCACTTGCAGCAATGTTTGTCTTTGACGTGATGAAACTTAACAGTTTTTGAGGTCACATAATTTTAGTATTTTTTGAACTTGTAGTACTTTGAACGTTTTGCACTTTCGAAAGTTTAAGATTCTGCAATGTAGTTACCATGGAACCTAATGAAGAATTAAATTGATAATGTATAATTTTATCACTCGTATTTCATTAGATTTTGAGTTTGTCAAATGTACTATTCTCGTTCGTATTTGTACTTTCTCGTATACATACGTACTTATGGAGTATCTCGTATACAAACGTACTTATGTAGTGTAGAGAAAGTATGTAATGCTGCGAAATATCGATTTCAACAATTCAACGGAAATACACGCTTTGGGTCACCTGATACGGAATTAGAGGTGCTACAGAATGACACAGACTTTCTCGTAGCAAATTTTTCTAATTTCCTTGGTGTGGTATGGCATTAAGGTCTTTCTACATCCTCTTGCCAGCTGCCATCTATCGTCGCCCAAAGTACAATTTTTAGACATTTTCACGTTTTGCTTTTCTAATCGTACAAACTCGATATTACTTCAGTAATATAAAAAAGAGTAAAACCTCGTCCTAAATAGAAATATTAATTGAACATTTTGAAGTCGTGTTTAAAAAAATGGCGATTATGCATTACTGTATATGCGAAATATGAAGCTCTTTCTCACAGGAATCGAGAAAAAAATTGAGTTATCGAGAAACTTTATTTGAAGTTATTTGAAGCTCTTTCACACACAAATGTAATAATGTATACAAATACATGGAAATGTGCATATTGACGGCGTAAGAGATATTAAATTTAAAAAAAACCCCAAAAAACTTTATATTAAACAGTGCAATTACGTGCAACAGTGCAAGCGTTATATTAAACAGTGCAATTACCACAATCCATTGGAAAAATTTGAAGAAAAAACTTTGAGCTATCTTTGAGAAAATGACGATTGAGCGTTTCTGAAAATGCGAAATTTTGGAGGTTATGTTTACGAAAACTGTTTAGTTTTTGAGAAACTTTATTTGACATTATTTAAAGCACATGTACTCGTAAATACTCGTATAATAAAGTGAAGAAATTGTCTCTAATGTAAATATTACCGACGTCAGAGACAAATTAAAAAATTAAATTTTTGTAATGTTTGAAAAAAAACAAAAGAATAGACCAACATCGTCATCGGATAGGGTACATTTGGTAAATTACAAAAATAAGATTTTCTCAAAAAGGACTCCAGTTTTTCTTTAAATTTTTGGTGCCATTAGTGCTAAACGTAACTTTTACAACATCAACGCAATATAAATCTATTCTTTTTTTGTTTTTCCAAAAAATTACAGAAAATGTAATTTTTTGACTTGTCTCTCACGTCGGTAATATTGAATTAGTGGCATTTTCTTTACATTATTATATTTACGAGTAAATGTGCCTTAAATAAGATCAAATAATGTTTCTGGAGAACTCAATAGTTTTCTGTGGAATTGAGTTCAAATTTACGCATTTTCAGAAACGTTCAAACGCCATTTTTCTAATAAATGGCTTCATTTTTTTTCTTCAAATTTTACCAATGGAAACGATAATGCTTTTTAAAAATTACACAAATGTATTTTTTTTAAAATATGTCCAATGCAGTTAATATGAATATATCTATCAGTTTGTATACATTATTACACTAGTGAGTGGAAGTACTCAAAATTACTTCAAATGAAGTTTTCGAAAACGCAATAGATTCCTGTGAAAAAGAGCTTCCAATTTTGCATTTCTAGTAACGCTTAATGGAGTTACTTTCATTTTCTGAAAAATGGCTTCACATTTTTCAATGAAAATTGCTATTTAGGTCGAGGACTCTTATTTAATATTCTTGAAGTAATATTTTGGTTCTACTATGAAGAAACTGAAAAATTGAGAAAATGTCAAAAAAATGTACTAAGGGCGACGATAGATGTTATCTGTCCAGAAAATGGAACACGACTTTAAAGCTTGTACAGATCAAGAAATCAACAAAATTGCTACGAGAAAGTCTGTACCATTTTGTAGCACCTCTAGTTACTTTCTCGTATACGTACGTATATACGGAGTAATGCACGTAGTACAAAGAAAGTTGTTCAGTGCTGCGGAAAATAGATTTCGAGATTTCAACGGAAATACACATTTTGGGGTCCCCTGATACCGAAAAAGTGTTTTTTTTACGCCCGTCCGTCCTTCTCTCCGTCCGTCTGTCTGTTCATCTGTACGTGCATATGTGAACACTTCTAGCGCCTAAACCACACGTACGATCTTTTCCAAATTGAAGGAACTCCTGTGCATCTGACTCGTGTTGAAGCTTTGAAATTTTGAAAAACGTTCTTTAAAATTTGGGGTTACTTTACACGAAACATTTTCAAACATTCTCAAAAATGGCTCCAATTTTTTTTTAAATCTCTGGTACGAATAGAGTAAAATACACTTATAAGAGTGGCATATGTCCGATTTTTGCCATTCACTCTAAATTTTCGAAAATTGCAAAAGTTTGAAATTTTTCGGCGTCTTCCTATAACTACAAAATTGAAGATAGAGATTTTCCCTACAAATGAGATGTGTTGTTCATATTCAGTAATTTCAATAAGCTCGAGTACATTTATTGAAACTTTTAATTGTTATCGAGCAATATTGCGTGCAATATTTGCCATTTTAAAAAATAACTAAAACAAGATTTTCTGAAAAAGACTTCAAATTTTTTCTTTAAATATTTGGTAGGAAAGTGCCGTCGTGTATCCTATAGGATGACATAAACGCCTATTTCTCTATTTCCCCCCCAAAATTACAAAAATGTAATTTTTTTGTCTTGTGTCTTACGTCGGCAATATTAGAGGCAATTTCTTTACATTATTATGTATTTGATTATTATCTCTATATTTATAATGGATTACCACAATATCTTCACTATCACCACGGAATTTCATTGTAAAGTGAACAATGATTAATATGGCAAAATAACCAAATACGTAATAGGACCGTTCGATAAGAATGTGTAATTTTATGTAGTACTAATTGTAATTCACATTATTTCAGCTTTTACTTTCTCCCATACTACATGCGCAGTATATAGATTAACTAGTATTTCGAATACAGCAAATATCATCGATATCGTTTGAGGAAACTAGATGCGATTTAAATTGTTAGCAAGAGTTGTTAGATATAACATTTCGTTTCGTAATTTGTAACTAAATATTTGAGATATTACACAAAATGATTTTTAAAGGAAAGACAATTTTTTCACCAGTGATATAAGTATTGTTATTACTCGGAAATAAACTATTAAAATGGGTTCTACGTATTCTCAGAAGCTAGGCTTTCCATGCCTCTCCGAAAAGTTTTCCGGAAGGTGAAAAGTATATCCTTCGCTAGCGCACCGCTCTCCAGATAGAAATCGAAATTGAAACTTATTTTAAATACAGCTTATTCAGTGCAACTAAATACAACTACTTTTAGTTATTTGTATAGCTTTCTTGCATTGATCTCCTATTGAAATATTCATTACTTTCTGAATTGGGTTCAAGCACAACGAACTAATTCATTGCTACTCGGGTAACAAGAAAATAAAATTAGTGTTCCTATTTCACGATAACCGCATTTACTGGCCAATCGATTAAATAATCAAAGAGTGAACAAACTCGCCCTTTATTTGGGCTTGCTTGTATGAATGTATATTTAGTATTTAGATAATTCAATTATTACTTTGTTCTTAAGTTCCTCTTCTTTATCATTCATCATTTATTTTACACTGAAATATATCTAGAGATAAGATAAGAATTTACTGCCCTTCTATCTCCAGAATCAATGTCTTTAAAATTGAAAATGGGTAATATTAAACCCTTGCTATTCCGTATCAAAAATCCACAATTATCTTAATAAATTGAAAACAGATAAAATTATTATTTTTTGTATAATTTATTTTTATCCGATTGACCAAATGGCCTTACAAAAGTGAGTACATTATTTTTTTTGAGTGTTCTTACTCGGCAAAACAACAAAAACTCTGCTATATATATATATATATATATATATATATATATATATATATATATATATATATATATATATATTGGATTAGACAACCTCATAACGCCACCATCAGCTACGAAAAGAAGCCCACGAACAGAGAGGAGTAGGGTACGCGGCGGAGCGATGGCTTGTAAACGCGCCATCTACCCACAGCTTTTCGAACTCTTGACGCCCGAACTAGCGAATAATGTTTTTCCGGGAGGTCACGAAAAGAGGAGGATATTCACTCCTCCAAAAATTTCCCCAGGCGCGAGTACCATAAGCGCGCCTCGGAGGAGCTCTTTGATTACAGTAGCGACGGCGAGTAGACTGAGCTCTCTTTGATTACAGCAACGACGGTGACTAGACTGAGTTCGGAAGGCGATTGTAACTTGATAGCATAGGAGTTTATTTTAACTTGGTAGTTAAAAGTTAACTTGAGAAACGTATTAACGAAAGTAATGTAATCGAGAAGTGGAGTGCACGAACAGTCTTCGCATTAACATTCATAATATTTGAGAGAGCAAGTGAAGTGACTGTTTGACTCCGAAATAATTTCATATTTGTAAAATTCGCGCAGAAGGACATTAACAAAATCCAGCATCTCATATTGCACGCTGAGAGCACACATGCCCAAAGTGTGGTAGGTAGGCCGAGCATTTAAAGCATAAATTCAGCAACATTAATTATTCGAGGCTGGAAGCGCGAACAAGCTTGTACGAGGCGCAGCAGAAGATGAAGGACGACCCCAGGAAGAGCGAAGCGTAGGTGAGGAAGATTTGGAGTGGAACGAGAATCGTACGAGTCCGGAGAACGGGAGAAGGGTGTGGAAATTGTAGGCTAGCGGAGTCCAGTGTTCGAGGGTAGGAAACGGTAAGGGGACAGGGGGGGCGAAAACGGGGGAAAGTAAACGTAGGGACTTGCGGGTGTTGGGGAAAATTCCCAAGGTTACCTACAAGCGAGCGATGCGGAGCGGTTGAGGTAAAAGAACGGGCAACTTTTATGCGGCGATCAGTTGGGGAAAGAGAATAGCAGTAAATACACGACAATTCGTGTTAAGTGTGAAAAGTCCAGAATAGGTGGGAGAAGTATTCCGAACGATGTAAGTGGCAGTTTCAAGTTCATTTACTACACGTGTCATTAAATTAATTCAAAGAAGCCATACCTTGTACAATTTTACTTGAACGATTCATGATTTTCACATGTTGTACAGTTGATATTATCTGGAAAAGTCAGTTTATTGTATTGTGTTAAAAGTAATTGCTTTCTGTGATATGTAAAGGGGTCAGATTTAAGTAACGTGTATGTTACGTTTTATTTTTTTCTTTCTTTAAAGTTCACAGTGTTATAGTGAGTTTCGCACTCACTATAACACTGAATTTTAAGGGTAGGCTACTAGCCCAAGGCTAGTACCTGTGAACGGGATACCTTAAAACAAGTGTAAAATTAATTTTAAAAGCCGTGCACGGAAAAACTAGAGACTAAAAAGAGTAAAATAATTTAGTATGCGAAAATTCAAAAAGAGGAATGAGCAAATTGTAAATTGTAATTGGTGAAAGTGTGTTTAGGCAGTCGAGGTGACACCAATTTTTTTTTTTGTTTTGCCTTTTTTTTCAGTGACCAACTACTTAAAGTGCATTATCCTGTTACAGAATTGTGTCACTTTGATTTTTTTCATTGAATATATGCTCATTTTATTCATATTTTATCTGGTTCATTGTGTCGGGTTCAGACCTTCCGCATACCCAAAAGATCCTGCTTCCTGAGAATTTTAAGCACGCTTCACGAGCATTCATTCTATCACGCCCACAGCAAGTGTGGAAGGTAGTAGGTGGGTGTGTTAGAATATATGTGTGTGATATATATATATATATATATATATATATATATATATATATATATATATATATATCACATCATATATATATATACAATATATATATATATATATATATATATATATATATATATATATACACACACACACACCTATTCTCGCCCCGCGTTGGGCGTCATTGAAATATATCTACCAAATATTCTATGCTATTCTGCCTATTCTATTCACCTATTCCTTTTCCTGCGTTGGGCTGCCAATGTAATAGGTTCCTTCTTCACTTGTCTTACTTATTCCTATTCTGCCTATTTATAATATCTTCTCTGGAATTTGCCCGTGCACTAGCTGTTTTATGAATCATACAATCTTACCTGGGCGTGAATACGGTGACTGCCCTATACAGGGCTTTAAACGAGGGACCTGTGCGCGCGCGCGTGGGTCAGCGTCTAACTACTCAAATCACAACACATTTATTCATGGCTACTGATGGAACCGGTAGCGGTAGCTCAACTGATGTCACTGCAGCGCTTCTGACCGGGAGGTCCTAGGTTCGAGTCCTGACGGCGGCAGGATTTTCGACACTAGCTTTTCAGCTAGGTCGAATTCAGTCGCTGTCTGGAGGAGAATTCTAGCGGCCGGCTGTTCTGATCGGTAGTTTTCCGTGGTTTCTCCGATCAATACCAGGCGAATGCCGGAGCAGTACCCTACCAAACGGGCAACGGACCGCGCGTGATCTGTCCTTCATCTTCCTTGTCCTATCCTCTCCCCTTACACACACACTTACACTAACATGCACTACACAACCACATATTCCGGGAGACCGGCCGGGAGCTTAGAGCTAGTCGCGGCTGGGGCGGTGCCCCGCTGGTGGGAGAGTCCTGGTTAGGGGGAAACCCCACTAGCCGACGGTAGGTCGGCGCCGGATCCGCCATCCAGCGGGGGAAGATCACCGCCATCTCCCGAGAAAAACATGCACTACACTAACGGGACTAATGACCGAAGCAGTTGACGCGCTCGGAAACACGAAAAAATCAATCAATCAATCAAAAGTACTGATGAACCCAAAAATGTTCACCTCGGTTTATTACTATTGCTCTAGTTATTCTTTTCTGGTTTTGAATATTCAAATTAACAAACAAAACAACCAAATTTAATGAAAAATGCCCTCTGACGGCATGAAAAACAATACATAACACATAAATCATATCCTCAACGTTGAATTACAAAACACAATACAATACCATTCACACTGAAAATCACATAAAAAAATTATCCACCGAATGCGCATTCTGTCGTGAAACTCATGGGATTTCTTATTTTAAATTAAATATACAAAACTTGGTCTTCGACAGATGCCTTCTTTTAAATTTTCAAATAAAATACGCATGCATAACTTCCCTGGTAATGGGTGCGCACTGCGACATGCGGCATACATTTCGCGTCGCCGTTCGCCAATTCGTACACTTCCAGTGCACGATTATAATGTCTCTGCTGCCACCAGTTTCCAGGATATCGCTTTTATACCGCCAGCTCACCCACTTCACAAACCGCAAAACGTTTCACAACGAATCGCAACGTTCTCACAAATATTCCAAGTTCCGCCGCGAAATGGTACTGTTTGCCGCGTGAATGTAAATACAAAAATTTTTAAACTTCCCGCGACACAGAAATATTGTTGATCCACGAATAAATTAAAATATTATAGTAAATTTCATCACATCGCGCTAACCACGTTTAAGTTTCGTATCTTAACACGGTAACACAAAATGTCCGACTGGCAGGCAATTAAGCGAAAATTAATGTACGCGTCGTTTTACCAATTAGTCATTCGCTACTCTTCGAAAACTCAACTGCCTATTGTCATTACACTTATCTACACAACCAAATATTTATAACTGTTCCTAAACACATTTCTTGAGCAAAATTTCTAAAATTTGTAACATACGATCGCGAATCAGAGTCTCCCACGAGCGCCAAACGCCAGCTGACCCTTCCTCTTGGGCATTGTTGTCAAGAAAGTTAAAAGATTTACCACGAACATACGCCGATCGCTTGTTCATCGCCATGAATAACACTGCGAAAACATTTCTTATTCTCACGTTTTACAAGTTTTTCTGCCTGGCCACTGGTTTTAAACAGTGTCTATATTTTCCTTTGTAATTACTACGTTGTCCGTTTTTCCTTTTCTTGTCTTATTTTATTAAATGTAACCATTTTCAGTCTAATATTTTCTCGTGACGTCATCCATGACGTCACACGACACGTCGCTTGTTTTATGCTAATTCCAATGATAAGTTTTTTTACTTTTAATTTTAATAGATCTTCTGACTATTTTCCGAAAACGTGACTAATCTTGAAGATTGTTATAAATTCAGCTCCATTGTTCCGTAAAGTTTTAACCCGATCCCTTCAAGCGTTTTCTCAATATTTAAATAAAACTATCCTTTCCATTAACTTCCTTATGTCAACAATCACCTCCATATTTCAGCTTCTGAATGCAAATGCATGATTACGATAATTTCTGAAATCTAATGACTCTCTGATCCGATTTTGACAATTCCACGTTCTAATGCTTCTAAAAATTTTGGTTTATTTATGTTTACACTGGATTTCATCCTTTTTCGCGCATTCAGTCAATTTGGAAAAATGTCTGCGCGCGGCGCTGTCGTCTTCTGTCTTTTCAAAATATAAATGTTAATATTGTATTGGAAAATCTGTATTTTTGGGAACTTTAAACTACCAGGATTATCGTAAATCATTCCAATATTGTAATTTTATTTTATTTTTATTGGTTGTGGATTTGAGGAATGATTAGTATAGGCATAAAGGTTTGGAAGTTTTCATTAAGTTACGATATTAAGGCGGTTTGAAAATGTCTTTAAGAAATGAGATTTGATTCTGTTTGGAGAGTTTCTTTGTTGTCCTAGTTGAAAATGGGTTGTACTTGGGCAGGATGGTAAGAGACTGAAAAATTTGGAGGATAGGTTGATCATATGATCTGTGATTGATGGTATTTGGAGTTCATAATGAATTGTTTTATGGGTATAAATCTGTTTATTGGGTATAAAACATGATGCGTTGATGAGTCTTCTGAGAAATTTGTTTCGGAAAGTTGGAATAAAATTAATTTTAAGCGGCTAAATAAATAGAATTAATCATTACTGTCCCTTTGGTGGTATCGGCAGGGTTCACCTCGGGATCACTTGCTCAACCGAGTGCACTGTTGACACGCGAGAGCGCGGACGCTCACAGAGTTGTAGAAAGATAAAATATGTGAGCACCGACAAGGTCAGACGCACTCCACCAAATACAAAAAAAATATAGGAAACTAAAATTGTGGAAAAGTAACAATTAAATTAATCAAAGACTAATACATACTTATAATCATTCTAATACATACAATAAATCCAAAGAAAGTGTGATTGTTTGCTCTCTGATTTTATTAATTCATTGATCAATTCCATAGGGAAATAGAAGCACAAATTTTATTCTTTCTAGAATTAGTTTGCTTTGTTACCAGCCAATACAGGAACAAATGTAGGAAATCAATGCAATAAAGCAGTACAAATAACAATAGTTATTTACATTAAAAACTCGAAGTTTTTTTTTGATTTCTATCTAGAGAGCGAAACATCAGAGGAGGACAGACCATTTTCGCCTTCTGGACAATCGTTGCGCGCGGGAAACATGTTTTCAGAGGAAATGTAGAAAGCATTTTATTACAAATATTTTTACAAATATTAACAAGGCAATACATTCGTATATTTATATCATTGCATTAATTCATATCATTGCATTCCTATTTTTGAGTACTTTAGAATGACGTAGAATATAATTATCATACGATAATAAAAATTACATTTATTCTTGGAGTAGGAATGATTGCAACACGAGACCGATAAGCAGAATGGCGCAATCCTACGGTCAGAATGAAATCACTTTCACCACATGTTCCAAACACTATTTTTTAGACATTCTTACTGAGTTTCATTTTATTTTTATTTAAGATTACAAATCATTAATGATATATAAAAGTCAGACAAAGCTGATGTCGTCACATGGAAATATTGTTGGATTTACGGATTTATCACAGTAATTGAACATCGTCTCACTTTTAGTACTAGTGCTTAATATTGGAATTTTAGCACGCCCTGTTCACCCCTCACCCCTTAGGATAGTCGCAAAAAAAGACGTAGGTCCGTGACGAGACGCAATGTGACTCATTATGAGTTTCAGTGAATCCCGCGTACGAATGCGCGTCCAATAAGCAGTGGTTTGCAGAAACTCACCATGAATCACCGTGCGCCACGTCACGACTGGCCTTACTCGCTTACACAATTCCTCACCTCTTATTTACATATACGTACACTCGCATGCCCTACAGCAACACGCATATCAGGAGACCAGTCGGGAGCTTGTCTCATCTGGGGCGGTGTCCCGCTGGAGAGAGATACCTGGTTGGTGAAGATCCCGCAAGCCGACGTAGGTCGGTGCCGGATATCGACATCCAGCGGAGGCACCTCCTGCGATAAGCCAACATGCACTTCACTAACGGGACTAATGTCCTTAGCAGTTGACGCGCCCGGAATCATCAATCAACAATCAATCCTCGTAAAATTCCCAGTTTTCAAATACCTGTTTAGGATTTAATTTTCGACTGCGCGCCTCCCTTGCAGGTGGAGTGGGGTCTGGTAAACGACCTGCGCGTAAATGAAAAGGGATTAGCTGGGTAGCGAGGGCGAAGTAAAATCATAGTGGATGCAGTCGGGCGACTTCTCTGAAGGGCGTTTCCCGCAGGTGGAGTGAGGCTTGAGGCTGCCGAAATGAAAGGGATTACTGGGTAGCGAGGGCGAGGTGAAAATGACCGGGGATGCAGTCGGGGATGGCTCTGAAGGCGCGTTTCCCCGCAGGTGGAGGTGGTGGGCTGCCCGAAAGTGAAAGGGATTAACTGCAGCGAGGGCGAGGTGAAATGACGCGGATGCAGTCGGGCGATGGGCTCTGAAGGCGCGTTTCGCCCGCAGGTGGAGGTGGGGCTGGTGGGCGACCTGCGCGACGCGCAGCTGCTGGCGCAGACGCCGGGGCCGGGGCCGACGCTCGCGTCCACCTCCACGGGCGGGACGTCGGGCGTCCACGTCGCGCGGAGTCGCTGGAGTCGGTGGTGCGGAGGCGGGCTTCCAGCCGCTGCTGGCGGTGCTGGGACCGCGCGGCCGCCGTGCGCCTCACCGCCGCCGCCTACAACGTCAACCAGGAGGCCCTGGGCGCGTTCTCGCCCGTGGGCACGCTCAGCCAGCTGGCGCCGCGCGACCCCGACGCGCAGCTGCTGCACCGCACGCTGCGCATGCACCAGCCGGAGCTGGACTCCATGTCGCTGTCGTCGCTGCGCAAGCGCCTCTCCGGCGCACGGCAGACGTTCCCGTTCCCGGACAGCGACCGCCGCAGTGAGCCACGCCCCCAACCCAAAACCCTCTGATGTCGGAGGCCTTCGCACCGACGTAGGTGGCTCAGGGCATCAGTTGCATCACACCTTGACGCAACGCGTCTCCAAGCCCCTTAAGGGGCGTAATAATCTCGCCCCTTAAGGGGCGCAATAATCTCAAGTCAAGTCTCGTCACGTCGTAGTCAGTCAGTGCCTTTTATCCCTTCGGCCAGGGGCTCGACGACGTTAGATCCCGGGGTTCCTGGCCGGTCACCCAACCAAAAACCCGTGAGTCTCGAATTCGCTTAACCTTCGTGACTTCACTGAGCGTAGTAAACGAATTCGGCTAGCGCCGCCGGTGTGCCTGTACTGCCAATCTCCGGGAAGTTCCAGGGCTCGAGTCCCGACTGTGGCAGGATTTTGGACTCTAGCAGCCGACTGCTACGATCGGTAGTTTTCCGTTGTTTCTCCCATCAACATACGGCGAATGTCGGAGCAGTACCATAACAAACGGGTCAAGGACAGCGGGTGATCGTTTCTACCTGTTCCTTGTTCTATCCTCGTTCCTTACACACAATTACACTTACACGTACGACACTATCACACATGCCAGGGGATCACATAGGAGCTTAGAGGTTGTTGCGGCTGAGGCGATGACCCACTGAGAGACACCTGTTTGGGGAAAAACCCGCATGCCGATGCAGCTCTGAATCTCACGAATCAGTGGAGGAAGTTCGCCGCAATCTCCAACGATAAAACATGCAATACACTTACGGGAATAATGACCTTTGCCGTTGACGAGCCCGAAAACACCGGTCAATCAATCAATTAAAAATGTGCCTTCGCGTGTGCCTTATTCTCTAGACCATTGGTTCCCAACCAGGTCAGTATCGACCCCTTGGAGGACGATGAACTTTTTTAGATCAATGATGATCAAGGGGTCGAATGAGGGTCAATAGCCAAATACAAAGAGGATTTTGATAGATCATGTCAAGATCAAGATACCATAGATTACAATATATATATATATATATATATATATATATATAAATGAACTTAATAATTGTTGACAGTTATAAACCAACAACTCTCATAACAATAAATTAAATATTTGCTCTAATTTTTCGTATCCATCGTTCAGTCTTACGTGGGGTATGTAGAAAACTCATGAATTCTAGGTATACTATATAACTATACATTCACAACGTTTCTCTCTCACGCGTAAGATAATATTCTCCGCAATACACACTGCAGAAATGTTATCATAAAAAGGACAATTAACATTTTGGGACAATTGCACAACTATGAATATTAGAAACCCAGGTATTCAGAGCGAAATCATCTTCGATTATTGAAAATCGAAATCGTTTCGAAAATTCTAGAGATCGAAATTATCTCTACGGACCTTATTTGCAATTATTTCTGTTATGATTGGGGGGTGAATTTTAATGAAATGTCTTTTTTTTTTCAATTTAGAACAATGCCGTATAGTATAGCAATTCATTTTACGTAATGACAAAAGGAAATGATCCATTTTTAAACGTAATTGTGTGGATTTTTTTATCAATTTCGGCTGTTCTTTTTAACTTTTTCACTCTTTTTAGTGCATTTTTAGCTGATTTAATCGATTTTAATGTAATTTTAATGGTACTTGCTTCAAATAATATTCACGAGATGCATAAAACGTTCTCCAACGAATTCCTGAGTACTTGGTACCTGGTAGCCTATTCGATTTCTTCGCGCAGAAGTTGTAATGTCAGGTCTACTAGCGTCATTGGCGGTTCAGCCGATTTCGGGATAACCAAAGACAGATTTTCTGGTAAAGAACAGTCCAAACCAAAAGTTTTCTAGCTGAGTTCCCTTGAATGAATAGAAGAAGCCTCGATTACATCAGTAACATATCCAACAGCTCAAGTTGTTCATCAGAACTGGCTTCGATCACATTTTTTACATAATTATTCTTTGCTTCCAGGGCATATTAAAAACATTTTAAGAGCATTTTATTGATCAATTTTAGCGATGTTTTAGGTCATCAAAATCCGCCTCCCAGTAATGATTATCCATGCCGCATATTAAGGAGGGGAAATGTTAAGGGGTTCTCCGTTCTAGACGCGGGGTCGAGGCGAGGCAGTAATGCCAGCGAAGCGAGCGGCAAATTGGGCTACAAGCGCGACCACGAGGCGGCCCTCGTCGCCGCGCTCGCCGCCGCCGCCACCGCCGCCGCGGCCGCCGCCGCCGCCGCTGCCTCCGCCGCCCTCTCCGCCGCCGAGGCACAGGCGAGTGCGGCACAGAGCGCTTCTATATTTCCATTTTTTCAACGAAGTTGTGGCCTCTGGAGGTCACGCACGAAAAAGAGAGGGGGAATGTACACCCCAAAAGGGAACCGTAAAAGTGGGACCTGTAGTGACGTTACAGGTTTCGTACGTAACCTTGAGAGTCATCATCGAAGTATGATTATTAATTTCCAATATGCGCAGAAATTGTAAGAAAACTATGCAGCCTCAGACTAGGTCGGTAGTGTCGTTAGATACTTCGGGACTCGAGGAAAAGTCAAAAATAATGAAACAGTTTTGTTGGCACATTTGACGGCCACAATTAATTCAAATTTGGCGCCGCACTTGGAATTCAATCATTTATAGCACTTTTTGGCGCTAATTAACAGCAAAGGGTGTTCATTTCAAGCATCCCGCCTTAGACTTAGTTTTTTTTCTGTAAAAACAGCGAGTGAGCTTCCAGAGAGAAATGCAAGGCATTTTTCGTATGAAACTCTTTGGAACTGCTGAGCTGCTTTGAAATTTTGAGCTACTTTCTGAGAATGGCGTCAGAGCGCGCCATCACACGGACATCAGGAAGTGATCAGAGAAAGATAGTATTTCACATTGTCGACATTGTTGATGATAGTGGTGTGTAGATAGCACTATTGCGCGGTTCGTAGACCAGATGTGGGAGGTCACGGCGGTGATCCCTGAAGTCGTGCGCTGGGGCGCTGGTGGCGCGAATGGAGTAAGGGACGAGAATGGAGCAAGATTTCACAATAGCCTCGTGCACAGAATATGAGCAATGATGAAATTAACACGAACATGATCAATATTGCAGTTGGTAGCACTGTACTCGTTTGCACTTGTAAACGCATGATTATTGCTGTTTGAAGGATGTGCAATATATCATTGAAATATTTACACAAGCACAGTTTAGGTGCCTTGAGTGGCATAAGTTTCACACGCGATTCACTGATTAGCGGTAGAGAGTCTAGTCGCTATTTGCGTGGACTGGGCGAGTACTGCGCGCCAGTAATTACGAACATAATTTACAGATATTTTTTTAAAATTTTTATTTAACGCCAAAAACTGTTAAAAACAGTGTGTGACGTGCCACAGGGAGAAGTCAATTCTGTGCATGTTTTCGTAATAATGTGATCCCTTCACTTAGCCATATACGAGTTGAATTTTGAATATAGAAGAAATGAGCGTTTTTTGCCAGGATCGTTAACAAAATATTTCCTCCGTTGTAATAAAATCTCATTTTAAGTTTAAATCAGCTATAACATTGTGCGCTTATCCCTCATCATGTCCTTCGTGAAGAAATAATACTTCCTGCCGCGACATGGAGAACGATAATTTGAATATATTTCCCACAGAATTCTAAAAGACGTGCACAGATAATGAATTACATTTATGTCCAGAAGCAAAACAAGGGGCCAACTCAGCATATGCTCAAAGGATCAGGGAAACTTGGCGAAAAACCTGATCGAGATGGGGGTCATTGACTCAAAATTCGCAAAGATAACTGTTCTTCCGTTTCGAATCGTTTAGGGAATATCGTTTACGTACAGAAGGAAAATAGCTAAATCGATCCTGTGACTCATGGCAATGACAAATTAGAATGGTGTGCACATAATGTTCCATCATTCCAGTAAGGTATTTCTACTCTCTCAGATTGTTGTACGGAGGTACGGACACAACCTAAATTGCCACCGTTAGCTGGTTCCAGGTCTGTCACTACCTGCATGAAAATCCTACAGGTGGGCTGCTCCAATCGGTCGTTTTCGTATTTTCGTCCGATCAATTCCAGGTGGATGCCAGAATTAGGATGACAGGGTCTGAAACAACAGGTTACGTACTGTATGAAACCGTTCCTTTTCCATCGTGTCCCGGCTTTCCCATGGCTCATCCTTCAATCTCACATGGATTGTCTCCCATTGATCCAGAAAGTCTCCAACAAGCGTCGAGCGTCTAGGGCGCTGCGACAACATGATAAGCAGTAGGTTTTCGTGGTGGGTAATCCAAAATGAGGTAAAGATAAAGAAGATTGACACTTATGTTTACCCTTATGTTTAGCCTTACTTTGTAAAGAAAGGAAAAAAGCAACAGATTTTTCATGGAAAAATTAATCAGTTGTTTTAAATAGAAATTGAACTGTGTTTCAGATTCAAGATTCGGATGAGACCTTGACAAAGGATCGGCAAGAGACCATGGCGTCAGAACCCTCTATGTCTCCCAATGACGCAGTGACTGGTTTCGTTATCGACGGTATGGACATTTTCTTCATCTTCATGGAAGCTCCAGGTGTTCGACCCATGCAGCCTTTCTTGCAAGTCAGTATTTCTTGAGTTTGCTTATTAATAGCTTTGTGCGACTCCCAATTCCACTGTAGATTGTAACACCGGGAGCAGTGACTCAGTGCATATCACTACAGCGCCTCTGACCGGAAGGTCCTAAGGAGAGGCGGTCGAGTCCAGACGGCGGCAAGATTTTCGACACTTAATTTTTCAGCTAGGTCAAATTCAGTGTACTGTCTGGAGGAGAATTCATCGGCCGGCTGCTCTGATAGGTAGTTTCAGTGGTTTCTCCGATCAACACCAGATGAATGCCGGAACAGTACCCTAACAAACGGGCCACGGACCGCACGAGATCTTTCCTTCCTCTTCCTTGTCCTAATTTCACCCCTTACACACATACATGTACACTAACATGCACTACACTACCACACATCCCGGGAGACCGGTCGGGGACTTACAACTTGTCCCGGCTGGGGCGATGCCCCACTGGTTGGAGATACCTAGGTAGGGAAAACCCCGTTAGCCGACGGTAGGTAGGCGCCGGATCTGGCCATCCAGCGGGGGAAGACCACTGCCTCCTCCCGAGCAAAAACACGCACTACACTTACGGATATAAAGACCATAGTAGTTGACGGGCTCGGAATCACTAACAATCAATCAATCACTGTAACGTTTAGCAAGATCAGGGGATGAAAGAATGAAATATGTGTATTCGTATAATAGCTTATTAGTTTCACAATCAATATTTATTGTTTTTAGGTAATTTATTTAAGCATTAGACGCAAAATTATAGTAGTACGTAGGATGAAGAGACATCGCTTTTATTGTATTATTTACGAGGTAAAGGGCCTTTGGTCTTAATACATTTTGCCTAATTGATTTTTTCGTGTTTCCGGGCGCGTCAACTACTTTTGGTCGTTAGTCCCGTTAGTGTAGTGCATGTTTTCCTCGGGAGATGGCGGTGATCTTCCTTCGCTGGATGGCGAGATCCGACGCCGACCTACCATCGGCTAGTGGGGTTTACTCGTAACCAGGGCTCTCCCACCAGCGGGGCACCGCCCCAGCCGGGACAAGTTCTAAGCTCTCGGCCGGTCTCCCGGAATATGTGGTGGTGTAATGCATGTTAGTGTAAGTGTGTGTGTGTGTGTAGGGGGAGAGGATAGGACAGGACAGGACAAGGAAGAGGAAGGAAAGATCGCGCGCAGTCCGTGGCCCGTTTGGTAGGGTACTGCTCCGACATTCGGCTGGTACTGATCGGAGAAACCACGGAAAACTACCGATCAGAGCAACCGGCCGCGAGAATTCTCCTCCAGGCAGCGCCTGAATTCAACCTAGCCGAAAAGCTAGTGACGAAAATCCTGCCGCCGTCAGGACTCGAACCTTGGACCTCCCGGTCAGAGGCGCTGCAGTGACATCAGTTGATGCACTGCACCGGTTTTTGCCTTTGGTCTTAGTACATTTTGCCTGGGTAAAGGTCTCTTTTAGAACGTTGTATGTACCCAGGTACTAGTTAAAACCTCGCGGTTTCGACCTCCCAGACAGTCCTAATTTCGGGAGGTAAAAACCGGTATTTTTCTGACTTTTTTGTTGTTTTTTCTCGATAACTCTTTAACCTTAAGTCCTGGAAAAAATTATTCAGTTCAGTTTTAATGAGGATAAAATTTCCTACAACTTTTGTGTGAAATTTTTTTCGAAACCAATTACGAAGCGAGATACATCATTTAAAACGTATGAACGAAAACGATTGAACAGAGGGTAAGTAAATTCAATTCTGAATATTGAACGTCGAATACTCGTTAACAGCAGCGACGAAGACTGTGCTTCAACTCTTCTAGACAATGTAGCAACTATGCGATCGGTTACGTATGTACTGTACTCCTCTATTTGCAACATTGCCACTTTCTCATGTCGCTACGCCACGTTGCCATTTCGCTCATCGCACGCTACGATGTACTGTCTCTGGTAATTCTCAAAATATATTTGTTTATGTACGGTATGTATGTACTGTACATATAAACAAATCCGTATTTTTCGGATAATCTGAACATTTCCAAATCCGAACAGACCACACACCCAATTAATTCGGAATACCGGGGTACTACTGTATATAGATTTTCGCAAAATCTGACTTTTTAGGTAACTTTATTTCATAAAAATCCTTGACCATGAGATAGAGACGTATCTGCCACCATGCGGCAATTGAGACGAGAATAATGTCAGAGACTAAGACTTTTTTTTATTAAAGTCGTATCAACAACTGGGGTCATTAGCGACTACTTTAAATACAACTTTACAGTATTAATATGGCAATTAAACAGAATATTACACCAAATGTACACTAAATATATACAAATTTGTGGATACAGACATAATATGTATTTTCAGTGTTACAATATTAGTTTTCAGTATCTATGCTAATACAATTAGATTTCTTTAAGAAAATAGCTGTCTTTACAGAATTGTATTATTTTATTTTGGAATTCGTTGGATGATAGGATCAATTCGGAGTTTTGCTCATCTTCTAGGTATCTCTGTCTGGTGTGCTGAAACATAGGGCATTGAGGCATATGGCATATGCATAGGGCATATGTTGAAAGTTAAGAAAGGTGTCACAGTGCTGGCAGGTGGGTGGGGGATTTCCAGTTAGCAAGTGTTGATGACTGAACTTGCAATGACCAGTTCTTATCCTTGTTATTGTTACTTGCTCTTTTCTTGAGAAGTTTTTGGAAGTTTTCAGGGAGAATTTTTTTCTGTTTGTGTAGAGGGTGTTTCATGTTTTCAAGTTGCTCCACTTTTCATCCATTACTTTCTTGATATGTGTCCATAAATCCTTGTATGTGTGTGATATTGTTAAAATACTTTCTGTTTCAGGGCTTACATTTTCCTCTTCAAGGCTCATTGTGTTGTGTTCAGGCATTGTTTTGTAATCTGGTATCCAGGCAATTATGAGAGTCTTTTTAGATTGTATGATGTCATGATATATGTCATGAATACTGTTTATTATTGGTATACCTGGGTAGTTATTGTGAATATTATTTATTCCATGAACATATAGGCATATTGGGTGGAGGAAATGGAAACATCAATGGCACTGTAATTGTTGGCAATGGCACCTGGTATTGATGTGAGTAGATTCTCCAGTATTAAGAACAATTGTATCGAGTTTATCAAATATTTCTTCAAGCATGTTGTCAGTTTTATTGGATCCCCAAATTGGATTATGGCTGTTGAAATCCCCCATAATGAGAAATGGTTTTTGCATATTGTTAATAATATCAGTTATTTCTTGTTCATCAAACTTGTAATTTGGGGTAGATATTACAATATTGATTTGAACAGGTAACAAGATCCTTATAGTATTGACTTCAATGTTTGATTGAATATTCAATTCTTGATATTGAATATGGTCTTTGATGAATATAGCTACACCACCACTGGCATGATTGGAGTTGATTCCATTTTTGAAGGGGCTTATACCCTTTGATATTGCCATGCTTGGAGTCTTTGAAGTTGGTCTCTTGGATACAGAGGATGTCAGGGTGTGTTAGGTTACATAGGTACTGTATACTTTCAATTCTGGGGTAAAAGCCACTTACATTCCACTGAAGAATTTTCATTGACTGGTGTTGATTTCTATACTGGAGTCTGTTTCAGTGCTTGATTCATCTGCAGTATGAAGTACTGAGTTGATTTTCCTGATAATCCTGGTGAATCTGCCTTTTATGGTTTTATTGGTGAGATGTGGATATAAACTATGCATCATTCTGATGATGGATGAAGTCTTGTGAGTAGTCAGTAGCTATAAGTATAGGATCATTAGTACTGAAAGGGTTCTCTAAAAAGGATTTAAACTGTATGTAAGTAAGGTGGTAGGTATTTTGAAAGTCTTCAATGATGTGTTTGATAGCGGTTATCAACTCTTCCACATTTTTCTTTTTTTCTTTTTTTCTTTTTTTTTCTTTTTTGGTTGTTTTGAGAGTTTTTCCATAGTGTTTGTTTCAGTTGTGTTGCTTACAGACTTGGAAGGTGAGGAGGAGTCAGTCTGGAGGCATCTTTTATTGGTACTGAGGGAGACTATTGTTATGTCTTTTCGTTGTTGCCGTTCTGGCATGTCACAGGGTTTTTCACTAATGTGTTCAGATTCCATGGGAGCATTACTTAAATTGGTAGTCTTATGGTGATTAGAAGTATTGGGTGAAGGGCATTGTTCAGCTAAGTGCCCTGTTTGGTGGCAATTAAAGTATGCCATTTCATCAGTTGTGAAAAATATCCTATATGTTGAGCCATCATAATATACGGTAGTGGATTCAGTTAGTAGACCTACATCTTCAGGAGAGACATATTGTCTCCGAAAACTCATAATATGGGAGAACCCCTGTCCAGGAATACCAGCTTTAACAAATGAAATTTTGGATGCCAATTTGATGTTCTTTGTGGTGAGTACATTCTCTATTACTGAGTGAGGGATGATGGGGCAGACGTTTGAAATAATTATTCTTTTGGCTTTTGTTAGAAGTGGTCTCAGCTTCAGTTCATGGTTTTTTATTTTAATGACTTTATGGTTGTTTGTGAGGGTGTCAGCTATTGTTTGAGAGCTTAGGAAAATACATACTCTGTTGTTTGCAATTTTTGAAATAAATCTTATTTCAGTAGGGTCAATAATGTTGAAGAGACTGTTTATGTAATCTTTAATGGTGAGTCAATGATTATGGCTTGGTCCTTGGTGGGAAACACTTCAGTTGACATGGCATTTGCGTAGGTTTTCAGCTTTGGTTGAGTAGATACCTGAGGTGGTGTTGAGGTTATGGGAGCCCCGATACCCGTGGGCTCCATCCTTGAGCAGGGTAGCCGCTGCAGCGGCTGACCGTATAGTTGATTTCAGACACTCACAACTCGTGGAACTAGAGTATTACCACTAATTAAATGTCATTAAGTTCACTCTCTGAATGACAATATGAAAACAACGTTTCACTGGCCGCGATCGGAGCACGATGTGTCTCGGTCGGCTGCCGAAATGGAACTGCTACTAAGACTTATTCCACTTGAAAATTATCTTTTTAGGAAAACACAAGCAAAATCGGTTCTTTTAGGAAATGCAAAGCATGCTAAACGTTCAATTTTCAGCACTAGTGCTAAAACTGAAACGTTATTCAAGTGTTCATATACATCTTGTAATGCATCAAGAAAAAAATTACTTCCATCTGTTCGCATCAGTCACTTATGATCTTAATGTATCATTCAGTAACTTGTGTACTTGAATGAAAATAGAACAATGACCCATAAGCTATCTACAAAATTGTGTACGAGAGTGATTTTATTTTGCTTGTAGGATTGCGCTACTCGGCCTGCCGACCTCGTATCGCAACATTTCTTCTTGCAAAATAAAACGTAATTTTTCTATTGGTGTCATAAATAACTATTGTTGTGTACCAGCATTATAAACGACTTTTCCTGTTGCAAGAAATTGCTCATAAATGGACGTTTTACGCCACGAATGATATCATATTACCTTTTTACGGCAGAATAATTGCGTCATCACACATTCAGCCAATCGCAAGGAAAGAATCGTGGGGAGGTAGCTGTAAATGGAACAGCCGACCACCGTTTGTCGCACAGTCAAATACCCGAGACGTCACATGAAAGGTGTTTCGCAAGATTAAGTTTGATTCACTTATCAATTTATAATACTGTTATACAAAAACAACGAGTGCAATTCGTTTATAATGTCGTTTGTGGTTATTCTTTTCCTGCAAATTTGAAATCTCGTTCCTAACGTCGCTTGTTTCCAAACATATACCGTCGCCGCCACGTAAAATAAGTAACGGCCAATTTCTGAAGTCCCAGTCCTTCTGCACATTCTGGCACCACTGTACGGAGAACAATGCCATCTGCTTCCTTCATAGTTAACTATTACAAAAGAACAATCTCAACCAACTGCCAACGACTGAGAAGCTGATAGGCCGGATTTCGCCCAATCATGATATCTAGCATGAACGTTCCGTATGATAGGCGTGTTTATCCTAAGGGTTGAGAGAATTGGTGCAGAAGGCACAAGGGGGTGGGAATGAACGCATTGCGTCCTAGTGCAAGCCATTCGATGGCCTACATGAAATACATCAATAAAGATAATATTATACATTGCGACATAAATATATATTCAGCACATGCAATAGAATTAATGGATTTGTAAAATTTTTAATTACATTTTTCACGTAATTCAGATTTATTTTTTATTTTTAATTTTTTAATTTTATTTTACGTCAAAAAGCAGTTAAAACTGCGTATGACGTGCTATGGGGAAAAGTGAATTGTGTGCACATTTTCAAAATTCTGTGATCCCTACACTAAGTCATATACTACTTAAATTTTGGGGAAAAAAAAGCTCCAATGTAATAAAATCTATTTTCAAGGATAAAAAGGCAATAAATTTTGGCTCTTATCCATGTTGTCCATTTACTTGAATGATTACTTGATTTACTTGAAAAATCAATTGAATTAATTTTAATGCAAAACAACTTAAGTGTGTGAACTAATATTACGAATCCAAGTCGAAGAAATTAAGTGTGCGAAGGTGGCTCCAAGATCGGAAAAATGTTTGGGGGTGAGAAGTTTTGACGAAGTAATAGTGTTTAAGTATCCGGGTTTACCAAATTTAACATTTTTGCATCAATTAAACTAGGTATTTAGTAATAATTTAGCATCTCTTGTCAAAATTGTTATTTTGCAATATTACCTCGGACCGGCCCTATTAAATTATTTAATATTTTGTTTTTCTGGGCCATCAGGCAACTCTTCCCACTTCATAATTGCAAAAATTGAAAAGTGTTTATAAATTTGCAAATATTGCAAATTTGTTATTGTTTTCTCTGAACTGTCTTTAAACGAGATGCAATATATATATATATATATATATATATATATATATATTGTGACGTCCTGGTAGGCTGGCTTGTTCTCAGTAAATTTATTTGTAAGGGACAGGTGTTCTTCTCGTGAATGGGCTCAGGGTTATTAATCAAACACAACTGTTCCGTGAACAAAATAAACTGAACTATTTATTAATTCTATACAAATCACTAATGATACAATATCTATGGTGGTCTCTACCCTTTTCTTTCATATAACCCAGAATCACTGTTAGTCTCTCGATCTTATCGATCGAAGAAATATTTACCGTTACTTCTTCCACTACGAGCGTCGGCGGCTTCGGGGACCTCGGTTGCCTCGCGCTCCTTCGCTGCTTGCCGGGTCGTTTCACTTGGGACCAGCCGAGGTGAGGCGCTGCGCTTCCGAAGTACGTCTCCTTTCCATTCTCCGATCCACTGACGTCTTTTGATCTGTGTTACTCCAAATAACAGCTATCACTTTGGCAATATGTCCGATCGACTAGTTGATTGTTATCACGCACAAATTGTCCGTCCATTAATCTTTCTGCACTCTTTCCGTTCTCGATACTGGTTTGCTTTTCGATCGCGGAGCAGCCCCAGATACGTCCTTCCTCGCCGGCGGCCAGCCAGACACTGCTCTCCGGCCTCGTTCCACGGTCGGAACTGACGACATCGCCGCCGTAACCGTTTTTCGTGGCATCAGGCAGAGCCCCCTTCATACGTTCTTGCCCGTGTATTTTGCTTTGATGTCTCGCGTTCTTGGTGAAACGGGTGCGTTTCAATATATATATGTTGTTGTATAGCGCGTGTGTGTGTGTGTGTGTGTGTGTGTGTATGTGTTTGTATGTAGATTAGATCGATAGATCGATAGACAGCGCCCGTGTGTAATTGCCGTGGGGGGCTGGGGGTGCGCAGGAGGGGATGCGGTTGCGGCCGGAGGAGGGACGGCTGCTGTACCACAGCGAGCTGCGCTCCCCGACGCGCCGCTACGCGGCCTTCCTGCCGCTGGGCGGCATCCTCAGCATCGCCATGCGCACGCCGCTGCTCGAGATGCTGCGCAAGAAGCCCACGGCGCTGCTGCGCGGACGCACGCGCTCCGGCTGCTGGGAGGTGCGCACCACGCGTCCTTTGGGCATCGACTGATGGCACTGCAGTGCCTCTAACAAGGAGGTCCTAGGTTCGAGTCGCGACGCGGCAGGAGTTTCGACACTAGCCAGGTCGAATTCAGTCGCTGACTGGAGGATAACTCTATCGGCCGTCTGCTCTGATCGGTAGTTTTCCGTGGTTTCTCCGATCAACACCAGACGAATGCCGGAGCAGTACCCTAACAAACGGGCCACAGACCGCGCGCAATCTTTCCTACCTCTTCTTTGTCCTATCCTCTCCCCTTACACACACATACATTTACACTGATATGAACTACACTACCACAAATGCCGGAAGACCGGTCAGGGACTGAGAACTTGTCCCGGCTGGGGCGATGCCCCGCTGTTGGTAGATACCTGGTTGAGGAAAACCCAGCTAACCAACGGTAGGTCGGAGCCGGATTTCGACATATAGCGGGGAAAGACCATCGCCACCTCCAGTGCAAAACACGCCGTACGACTAATAACTGAGAGCTACAATTCAATACGTTTCAGCGGGTAGGACACATCTACCTTCAAAAAGTAACATGCACTACACTTATGTTGAGTACCATGTTCCAATGCAATGAAACTCAGCATTCAATAACATTCCATCTATTTACAATTCCAAAGAAGTTATAACCCGACCAAGCGAAGAGTAGGATTGAGAAGAGACCGGCACATCTGAGAACTAACAACGGCGACAGTTGCATCGCTAACAATAATTTGGTCACTCATTAACGATTTGAAACACATCTCCATTACGGAATTTACTTGTTAAAAATATTCTAAATTTTTTCATCATACCGTATAGTATAATGTAATAATATTGCAGAATTTGTTGTAAATTTATGGAATATGTGATTACTTTTAGGGATTGAAAATACTTCAATTCTTCACATTGTTATTAATATTTATTAATATAATTATCGAACGCGTCGGCATTTCTTTGTGATTTTAAATGAACTGTCTCTGGTATTGTTAAACGTAAAATGGCATTACAAGAAGGCCATACAGTACTTATACGTCTTTGGACCTTGGTCTAAATCAATGTTTCATTTTTCAATTGCCCAGAGTATACCAATAGCCCTGTCTCTTTCTCTCCGAAGCAAAACAAAACGCAGTGCTGCCCTACACTCTGCTTGATCGGGTTTTACATATTGATAGCGTAGAAAATACAATTTTAGTGTACCAACGGACTGCTAAAACTTGGAAGTCACGGTCAGTGCCGTGTTAATACCAAGGAAAACCGTTTCTTTGTCAAGTGCCTTGACGAGTGCCAGTGACTGCTGGCTGTGCCCGTCTCCTGATGACGGGCCTTTACAGTACCGAGCACACTGCCGGGCGCGCCGTCACGGTGTCACGGGGGAACTTTCCCCTATTTGCGCCCGGACGGGGAGGGAAGTGTCACCTCTTCTTTGGCATCTGCCTCCGCTCTCCACTGCCTCTTGGTGAAGTCAGCGTAGACGCCCGCCGCCACCTTGACGATCGTCCCGCCTCAGGCTGGGAATAGCAGAAACTTTCGCTTTCGTAGTGTGGATACACCACAACTGAGTCCCAGCACACCAACACACACGTTTCAATATACCGGCGAGGTTTATTTGTAGAGGGGACCTGTACATGTAAACCGGAGCGTGTGAGGCAGCCCCTGCAGGCCAAACTGGACAGGCATAGCGACCTGCGCAGGCGACTGGAGAAGAATCGATATTCAATTCTTTCTGCCTGCGCATGCGAGTAGACCTGAGCGTGTGTGAGAATAACTCCTGCACGCCTGTACAGTTTTGAAGTTAGTTTTGGCTAGTTCCTTGAATAGAGAGCGTCGGTCGTTTTCGTATTTATTTGTATAATACTGTTAACAATAGACTACCCTATGATGCTTTTTTCAGCATATTATAGATGACATGTCTCCGGAATTATTTTGCCAAGAGCTTGGGGTGATATTACAGTGGAATACTTGAGACTTTCGTGCGATCGACCCGTTGCAAACAAACTTCAAGTAGCAGTCAGTTTCTCATAAGGAGAAATGGAAGTTCTCATAACTGTACTTTCCTTTTGTATTAGAGGCGTTACAAGTGACAACAGTTTATGGTAGACTTCTGCATTCTTTCGCCAAAAATTACGGTAATGCGTAGGATTTGAACTTAACTCTTTTAGTAATCTTGTATGAGTGTATTCATTTCTATTTGTAAGTCAATATTTACACCAGTCTTTGCGTTTTCGCTTCTTTTTACACTTCATGGCCATTAACATACCAACAAAAGCGATCGCGTCGTCTTCTTGTTTGCTTTCCATCACTCGACTGAGTTAAAATCTTCCTGTTTACTGTGGCGTATGTGTGCTCTAGCATGCACAGGTATACCTTTCCGGTTTAGCTGTGCTGATTTACCTGACAGGTACCGTATTTGCCGGTGTATAAGACGTACTCCTATTTTTAAGAAGAATTTCATTCTTTAATGTTAAATTGTATATTTTATTTTTATTTTTATGAAAGGAATGGGAGTTGTGACCTGTGAAAAGCAATGCTCTTTTCTTCATACTCCGCCGAGCGTCTTTATGATCTTTTTCTAGTACGCATGGAAAGACCGTGCCTTTTCATAAATTTTCTACATCATGACGTTGGCCCAACGAAATTTTCAGCATTCATTCTTCTTGCAATACTTTTAGATTCAGTAACAATCAATTTGGTAGAAATACATATTCCTGTTTTTCAGTGTACAAGAATGTGATTTTGTAATGCTATATACTAAACATTCAAACAGTTACAAACATTCCCATCCGTTATACCGGGTGTCCCACCAACTCTGGGCCACTCTCTTAACTTCTAAACCGTTCACGGTATCGACAAGCAGTTTTTTCTCAACAATGCAGAATCATGGGGCAAGTAATATGCCGTAGAGGTATTGTTTGAAATATTTTTAGTTTTCGAGAAATTTAATCATCTTTGAATTTTTAAATGGAACTATATATTTTTCTTATCAGCAATGGGTATATCATAAAAAGAGGTATTCAATGATGTATCATATATTAGTATTTTGATAAAAAAAATAATGTATAAAAGTAAGCTTTCTGATATGATAATTCAAATTAAACGGACATTATTTCCTTCAGTAACCCTTGCAACAGTTGCCTTTGTGGAAGGTTGCCTTCCCTTCACGGTGCCGCCGTCCGTAATAGGCTCGGCGCCGCTAAGACTACCTTCACCAAAGGTGACAGTTGCAAAGGGAAATATTGTCCGCTTAATTTAAAATCACATATTAGAGAGTCTATTTTTATACTAAAATTTCTAACAAAATAATAACATATGATACATCATTGGGCTCCTATTTTCATGATCTATCAATTGCTGGTGAGAAAAATGTATCATTTCATTTAAAAAATCAAAGATCATTAAATTTCTCAAAAATTAAAAATATTATGAACAATGTCTATACAGAATATTACTTGTCCCATGCTTCTGCACTGTTCAGCGAAATCTACATTTCGATATCGCAAACCGTTTAGAAGTTATGGGGGTGGCCCACAGTAGGTGGAACACTTGCATGAGATGAATCCTGACGAGTTTCTGTAGGGAAAAAGGTGCGTCTTATGCACCGGCTAATACGGTAACCTGTTGGCGAATGCGCAGGCGCTGTGGCGGCTGGACCTGCTGCGCCGCCGCCCACGCCCGGCACCGTGCGCCCGCCCTCGCCGCCCGCGCACGCCGCCGCGCGGCGCGTGCTGCAGGCGCTCTGGCCCACCGCGCCCGCCCACGCCGACGGCGGTGAGCACACAGCACCCACCTACCACACTTTGTCATTTTTGGTATTCACATTATTAATATTAGTATTGTTATTATTATTAGTATTGTTATTATTATTAGTATTGTTATTATTATTGTAGTTATTATTACTGTCGTCCTGGTTGGTCGAGGTGGCCAGAGCGTGATAATTGTGCCGACTTAGCACCTCGGTCTGAAGGGTCACGGGTTCCAGTTCCGTCGCCGGGCATGGTTGTTTGACCCTTGTCTTTCATGATGTGTGTTGTCGCGGAAGGCCTTGCGAGTCTGCTGACCACAGACCGAGGAGTCCGAAACTGTGCCAGAGTCTAGTGTAGAGGATAATGTGTGTCGCCATGAGGGACATTGTGGATATCCGCCGAATAATCGAAAATCGGCATCCCCTGAGCTGAGAAAAGCTCCGAAAGGAAACAATATTATTCTTCTCCTCGTTGTTGTTGTTAGTTGTTGTTGTTGTTGTTGTTGTTCTTCTTCTTCTTCTTCTTCTTCTTCTTCTTCTTCTTCTTATTATTATTATTATTATTATTATTATTATTATTATTATTATTATTATTATTCCCGACTGATGGTTCACGGACAGCGTGCTAGCTCTCTGTAGTGCGATCCGCTTTCGATTCCGGTCGGGAAAAAGTACATCTGTAGCTTTGTAATAAAATCGTTTCAGTTTCTTTAACTGTGCCGGGAGGTCCTAGGTTCGAGTCACGACAGTGGCAAGATTTTCGACACTAGCTTGTCAGCTAGGTCGAATTCAGTCGCCGTCTGGAGAAGAATTCTAGAAGCTGGCTGCTAAAATCGGTAGTTTTCGAGGTTTCTCCGATCAACATCAGGAGAACGCCGGAGCAGTACCCTAACAAACGGGATACGGACCGCGCGATCTTTCTCACCCTTTTCCTTGTCCTATCATCACCCTTACACTAACATGCGCTACACTAACACACATGCCGAAAGACTTGTCGGAGCTTAGAGCTTGTCCCGGCTTGTCCCCGGTGCATCTCTGGTGGGAGATACCTGGTTGAGGAAAACCACGCTAGTCGACGGTAGGTCGGCGCCGGATCACGCCATCCAGTGGAAGAAAATCAATGCCACCTCCGAGGAAAAACATGCATTACCCTTATGAGACTAATTACCTCGGTAGTTGACGTGCCCGAAATCACTAACTACCAACCAACCAACCATCTCTGTGTGACGAAAGAAAAGCTAAAATGGCCAATTATGCTAGTTACGATGATGAGAATGCGTCATGCTCGCCTCATGTCTCTTACCTACAGGTGTGGAAAAATTAGAACAGGGCACACGCTAGTTGGCAAGAGCCGAATCTGACTGTAAAATAACAAATATATTATTAGTACTATTATTATTATTATTATTATTATTATTATTATTATTATGTTATTATTTAGTACCTTTACACGTTACGCGCCCGTATTATCATTAAAGATATGATAAGGATATTACCCAAATTCTGTAGCTGATTTGCCTTTGTAAATATTATTTATTATAGGGAGTTGATATTATCTTACCAATTCTTGATAAAAACCTCGTTGCTACCTGTGTTCATAATTGAACTTAATACGAATATGGGTTAAGGCAGAGGTCTCACTGCTTAAGAATTCGTGTGTAGATCGCACTAACCCGCAGCGCGTCACAAAGTTTTTAATCTGTTTTTGACATTAAGTAAGTAAATATGTGAATGGGCGTCGTACGTTTGGTGGGCAAAACAGTAGCCGTCATCCTGCCGCCTCGCCGGCCTGCAATCAGCGCCCCAGTCGTAGGCTTCGCGGGCGAGTCATTAAAGTCTGGCTGTTCGGAATTAGCCGCGTCATGGTCGATGGAGCTGACGTTTCGGCCATCTTGTTGTGGCCATCTGCGGAAACTGCGACAAGCTGGTGAACTAGAGAACGGTCGAAGCACGTTTGATCTGGCGGATCGACACGGAGGAAGACGAAGTGAAAAAATCGGATATCCAACGGTATAGCTCTGAAGAAGGCCACAAGAAGATGGCAGAAACGTCAGCTCCATAGACCATGACGCGGCTAATCCCGGACAGGCAAGATTTCAACCAGCCCCTCTCTGCTGTCACTTTACATGTGAAGGGAAGCCAGGGCAGGGTACAGAGTAGTCTGGTGACTGGAATCATCTGCAAAGCAGGAACTACTATGTACCAATGTGACCCTTACCATGGTTCATACCTTGCAGGGCTGCTGAAGCAATACAATTTGACACTTGTTTTACTACATTCACATTCCCTGCCGTTGAATATCCGATTTGTTTTTCATTTCGTCTTCCTCCGTGTATCAGCCAGATGAAATGTGCTTTGACCGTTCTATAGTTCACCAGCTTGTCGGCATTTCCGCAGAGCAGAGTTGATGCGTTGGGCGACTTATTCTGTCAGCAACAACCTTAACGACATTTGTGAGAGATGTTTTTATTTTAATAGTTGTTTGGCTCTTATCTCTTCTCGTATTCCACCTGGAGGATTCGACTCACTACGACTTGACAACGAAACGTCGCCTTCATGGTAAATTCTTTCGCTGGATACTTGCTACTTCACTACGTATGTACAAGGTAGAGAAAAGCATCGGCCTTCGCTCTCCGCGAAACAACCCTGAATCTGAATCTGAACAACTTACAATTTCCAGCACATTAATGCCTAAGTACTTTGTTCTCTAATTTCGAAGCATGGAGTGGATATGTTATTTTCGATAACGAACCCATCTTTGTCTTGTATTATTTCATTTATTTTCATTTCCATACGACCCTTCCTTGACCTATAATGTTTTCATTTCCGACCCTTCCTTGACCTATAATGTTTTCATTTCCTTGAACATTTTTACGATCTCTTTGAATGATGTTGTTGTGTTGTAGAAATGAACACATCTCGGGCCGTTTCTTCTTTTGCTACCGATTTCCATTTTCGTTCTCACACAAGTATTATTTCCTTTGACGTGGCTTTCGCCAAACACAAATGAAAATCTGTTCTTAGCTTATCCTAGAGTACCGTCTTTGAGATTCTTGAGGCTGCACTTATCCTTTCGGATATAGATTATTAGGGTTAACTAGGCACTGCGATATTAAGAAGTGGAGATTTGGTTCCAGGGGAAAAGCCAGTGGGGTAGTGTAATTTAGCGCAGAGAGCGCCAGGTGGCAAAGGAGACTAAAGTCTATGAGATTCATTGACCGCATTTATCCTTTCAGATATACTTACTAGAGTTTACTTGTCACTGCGATGTTGAGGCCTGAGCACACCAGCGTTGCTTGGATACGCGATATGCAACGCGGCCAAAGCGCTCGTGTGTCGTTTCGCCTAAGATACAATGTTGTTGTACGACGCGCGTGCTTAACACGCGTCAACGCAACGCTCGTGTCCAGAGGCCCTAAGGAGGTTGGGTTAAGGTTTCGTGGAGTGGAAAAAGCCAGGGGAGACGCGCGGCGGGGCTTCGGGCGGCGCGGCCGCATCCACGCGGTGGCGCACGTGCTGGGGCAGCTGCAGGGCCACCGCCATGGCGCGTTGGCGACGCGGGCGCGGGCGAGGGCGGGCGCGAGGCCCGGTCGCCCTCCGCGCTCGGGTCCGCCGTCGGGGCGCTGGCGCGCGGCCCCCAGCCGCCCAAGCGCCCGCGGCTGCTGTGCAACCGCTGCAAGCGCACGCCGCCGCTGTCCTGGATACTCGACGCGGCTGCACAGGTTCCGCGCCCGCCGCTGCCCCCGAGCTACAGGAAGGGCGCCTTCAAGTCGCTCTACCCCACCATCAGCAACATTCCCAGGTGCCTTGTCGCTCCATACACAAACCTCATTCAACCATTAATATCATAGAATCAAACCAATCCTAAAACCGTATCTGAAACTAACGTTACGGAGAGTAACTGACACCTTAACTTTCACCACAGCGTAACATAAATCGTAATCGTAACTGTAATTGAGCCTTAACTGAAAAATTAACCGAAACCTTACTGACACCGTAACCGGAAACAGAAAGTAACCTAACAAACCTAACCAAGCGCAATCAAATGTGATGCTAAAAAACCTTTTTAAAAAAATAAACTTTAAAAACATTGAAAAAACACTTAAATGCATTCATTTCCGGCTTCAGCTTTTAAAATATCTCCACACTTTTCTTCAACTTTGTCACGCTGGGTTCACGTTTTGAGATGTGACTCGTAGAGAGGTTTTAATTTTTTCAGAGAGTTGAGATACATTTTTGTTAATAATTATCGACGTTATCCTTGGAAAGGGAAGGAAATGTCAAAAAATTAGAAATGGTATGAATTGACATTAATGTCTAAGTTATTTAATAAAACTGAAGAAACCAGCCAGCTCGGAGAATCGATATCGTTGAGGCAAGAGTGCTGTGTCGAGCTCGGTTTGCCGGGTCGCGGTTTGGAGTCCCGCATAGGCACGATCTATGTATTGTGGCATAGTGATCTTTCCCACCCTGCATACATAACAAACTATTTGTCATGTACTCAACATTATCTGGGTCCTGGGGATAGGGTTCCTTTCCTCTCCCTCTCCTCTCCTTCCCCTGTCCCTCCTCTCTCCTTCTCATCTCCCTCTCCTCTTCCTCTCTTCTTCCTATCCTCCCTGTCAATGTTTCAACACTATGTGATAAATACTCTTTGTTGCACTAAGAAACTTCTGCTTATAATATATTTGCATTATGGCTTTGTTCTCAAATTTCAAGTTATTTATTGAGAATTCAATAAAATATGTACGATTGGACCACGTTGACGCAAGTCTCGAAAAATATGATTTTGAAACTAATAAACGACAACACTCGTCTGTCCTTATTCAATATTTAGTAAACTAACAAATTTGATGACTATAAAGCTATACATTCCACATGCTTAATGATAATTTTTCTAAATAATTTCTCATGAATTTGAAAATTTTGGAATAAATTACCTTGAAAGATAAGTTATGTAAGATGTAATTGATCAACAGCTGTTAATAAATTCTGTGAGCTTTTTACTTTCGTGCATACTACGTATTTACGTAGTAAGGATAAAGATTTGCAGAAGTACGAGTAAGGAAAATGATGCAGCGAAAAGTGGCGTTTCTCAAAAGAAAAAGTTGTGGTTCCGGATATAGAATAATCGGATATGCTTTATCATATTTGTAATAAATTACTTCCTCTAATACGTTGAGTTGTTTAAATCCACCTTTTATGGGTTCTGGATTCCTAAAAATTAGTTTAGGGCAAAACGTCTGTCTGACATTGTCGCTCTGCCTCTAGCTCAAGAATCTTTCATATTTATTTTGCTTCTAGCGAATCACTTACACGCATGATAGGCTGCATTCTTACTATACTTCCACTCGAATCTATTACACAACTCCTTTCACTTTAGCGCACGTACAAGTAAAGCCTGTCGCAATCAAACCGTGGCACTGTAGTCCAATTTGAAGATTTACGGAGACATTGCTCTTTTGAAATTGAAACCAACTAAATAGCACTTGCATGGTTAAATTTAGGTGCTTTTGAATATTTTAACATTCATATCTACTTTCGGGAAATTTATACATGGTCCTGTATTCGTTTTAACACTACTATTGAGTGCAAATAATAATATACGTTTTGTACTATCATGTTGAATCAGTGTAATAAAATGTTTCAGAAATCAGCGTAATATTTGTCTTTCTACGTATTCATTCTTCTGAACAATGACATCATGAGTTTCTTTTATGAACTGAAATTTAATTTTCTTGCAAAGTCGTGTTGACGAAGAACGAGGATTTTGTCAAACTATTTGTTCGACATTCTCAGTTTTTCTGTAATTTTTAAAGGAACAGTTGATGTTAACCACAAATCAGAATCAGAAGCATTTGTGCTTTAAAGAAATTTTTGTTCATACTTTGGGTGGCAGGAACGTCCATCAAAACTCCAATTGTATATGATTTCCAAATTCGAATTATTGTGATCACTAACAACTGCACTGAGAACTTCATTCTGTACTAGCATAAAAGATGTGCGGGGTGATCGAGTAGACTTTGTAATTTAACTTCAGCATTTGTCTCCGAAATAACTATATCTTTCATGTAGCACTGCTCTTTCACTTTTAACACTTTGTTGTAGGCCGGACAGAGTCAGAATTTATATCTTTCCCACTTTTTCTTAATCGAATATATTGTGATTTGTTCAATTTTGCATCTACAATCAATGTCAGGTTTTTTTCTGGAGTCTGACGCTGAACATTCTTCTTTGACATGTGCAAGCGCTTCATTTTTCTTAAAGAACGAAGGCTTGATATCGTAACCTTTTTTATAACTTGAGCCACATTTCGTTTGTCTTGTTTTGTAAAAGCCGTTCGTGTTGCAAACGCTAGGTCTTAGGGGCTGTGGCTCTCAACTAAGTTTTTTGTGCGCATTCTCTTTGGCCTAGGCTTAATGTGGCAAATTTTCTTGTGCTTTTCACTTATAGATTTTAACCTTTTTTATGTTGTGAAGAAAAGTAATTTCTTCTCTTAACCAACTGTTGTGTTTTAAGACATTGTCCTTATTTCTTCCAATCCAACGACATAGTAAAGAAATTGATATTACTGGTAATAACCTCTTCTGGAATATTTGGTATTCTTGAAATATACAATAAGCTTCGTTGTACGTGTTGTATTCTATCGGGAAACAAGACTTTGACGAGAAAGAATTTCATACAATTGAAGTTGTGTCGCCTCTCAGCGGAGCACCTATCGAGAAAGAAAATTAAATAATGCAGCCTCCGCAGGTCTCCACGCATTAAAATTAATGTCAATGTAAAGGTAGTAAATGTAAGGTAAGGTAAAGGTAGTCAATGTAAATGTATACGCTGCATTATATAAAGTATAAGTAATGTTACAAAGTGTAACAATTTCTTTCTACTCAAATGAATTCCCTATAAAAGTTGTAAACGTCGTTTCTCCCCTAATATTTTAGAAAATAAATTCTGTATTTATAAAACGTTAAATTCACTTAAAAGTTAGTGAATACCTTACCTGAGGATTGATGTCATAATGGCACAACATATTTACAATAATATACTACAGATACGTGTAAGTACACTTAGAACACAATCATCCGCTCGACTAAATGCGTTCCGCAATATACGCTGAGTTTCAAGAAGCCTTATCGCTCTACACTTCGCAGATTATCGTCTATTCACACTTTTTCGAACAATTCAGCTTCTGTTCTCAATCCTGAATTGAACATTGAGTTTAACAATTTGGTTTCAAGGCAAATGCCCGTAAATGAGCAAAATATACCATCCACGCGTGGCAGAATACACTTAATGAAACCGCAACCAAACACCCCTTATGGCAGTAGACAATGAACCACATTTGCACACCATCGAAACACAAACACTCGGTCAAAAACACAAATCACAAAGAATCAGAAGAGTGCAAGAAAAGTGTTCTACAGAAACTTATATAATTACTTTGGAAGCTTCCCCAACCTACATAAACCATTAAAATAACACCATAAAATTACGATTATGCAACTTTGGCTTCTACAAACAGAAAAGTAGTGGAGCTCCGTTAAGGTACTGGGTGAAATGACGTAATGAAGAAAGTTACCAATCAGGAATTAACATTATTTTTAGTAGTTTAATTTTCAATATTTATTTACATCCTCCGAAGGCGTGGCGGAAAATCCTCACCTGCTTCATGAATAACCATTTAACGACATAAACATGAAGTGTGGTGGGCGATAAGTTCCACAAGAATTATATGTCCTACTTTTACTACACCACCGTCACCGCTGATGTTTACGTAAATCAGAAATTGACATTATTCTTCGAGAATTGACACTAGAAGACCTTGGTACTTTTTTCAGATTCGGCAACTGCTCCACTGCTTTTGATCGATGAATTTTTAATAGTTTATAGTGGCGATCGAAAATTAGTCGGGGTTATGGCCTCCTGGATCACCTGATCTGACCCCTCGTGACTTTCTCCTTTGGGGGAACTTGAAAGACGAGATGTATGCAATAAACCCTCATTCGGAGAAAGAGCTCCGGCGGTGTATTAAAGAGAAATTCGCAGTAATTTCTCGAGACATGCTTTAAAGGGTAAATCAGATAACGTTCCGGAGTTCTCAAGAATTCATTCGAGCCGTAGGACACCACTTCCAGCATCTTCTTTAAGGAAAGTTAGCGCTCCGTAGGGCGAGCGAGCCCTCGACTGCCCGGGCGACGCGGCCCGAATCTTCAGCGAACGATAATCGTTATCACATGTTAATGTACTACATTGCGCATTACTTCTGTCCTCCAAACGATTCCCCTCAAAACCCCCTAACTACTCCTTGACCCCTCCACCGTGAATTTCTGCTCGAGAGAGCGGCGCGAAGTACAGGTTTAAACTTCTTTACGTTGTATCGTGTTCTCTACTTCAGCTTAATATTATAATTCTTCAATTTCTATCCATATTAACACGTCTCACTTCTAAAACTCAATACTAATCGTAGCGCGTGAAGAGCCAAAAATAATTCGTTTAAAGCTAATACATCAGCACAAGTCCAAAACTACGTTCCATATATCGAGACATTATTGCCCAACAAGAGAGACTGCGAATTCTCTGAGTTCGATGCTGTGTCAATGCTGTCAATGCTGTCAATGCTGTGTCAACTGCTGTGTCATGATGTTACCATTGTCCTATTGCGTCTTGATATCTTGTGAAAGACTCTCTTCAGTACAAGAAGCGCTGGAAATTCGAATTTGTAAGTTTGGAGATTGCAGTAATTGCGTCCAACGACTCATATTTTGAAACAATTACTTTATTTCACTCCGGAGGGCTCGCGTTTACATCACCTACGTAAGGACACGCGCGGGCTAACTTGTTGCCACGAGTTTTTGTTTTCAAGTAAAAGGCATTATTTGACATTTTTAGTTTATTTGAATATTAAGTAAAAAAGTGCATGCCAAAAAGCACACTTAAAACTTCATTGAACATAAAGACAATCTGGGCAATACTCTACTACATGATCTTTGCAGATCGCTTTCCCGCAGTTAGCACAGCATTTTGTCATCTTCCGTTCCTTCGTTCTTGAACAGAATTTGCATCTATTTCATTTCCTAACTGGTTCAGTGATAGCTGTACCCACGACCTTCCCCAATTTTGAAAATTATGGCAATTTTTCCTTTTTTGGGTTTTCCTTTTTTAAAAAGGTTGGAAACTAGCAAATGTCTATTTTTTTCTGCTAAAATTTCGACCAATGAATGGAGTTACGGCTCACAATGTAGTTTTTTCACATTGATTTACCATGTCAACCCACGACTCTTAATTTTTCTATGCTCCGTCTGTGACACAGGATCTCTTAATATCTTGGCGATATATAAACTGATTACTTAAGGACCCCAAGTATATTTCCATATTTCACAATATATTTCCATGTTGATGATGAAATATGTTTCAGAAACCGTATTCATGAAACATTTTAGGTCGTATTTTGATGATTTGAATTTTATAAATATTTTGTACACCCAACGGCCGCGAAATGTCTCTCAATTTACATCAATTGCTGCATTTTGAGAGATTGTGAATGCTGATAGGCAACCTTAAACAAAAGCTTCAAAGGTTTCTCGCATATGTGTATTCTTGTCCACATCTTCCTTGTCGTTTCGATTACCTTTATCTTTGAATCTTGGACAATTAATCAAAAGTGGTATCGTGACATACGGTACAAAATAATGTTCACATCAGTGTGCAGTTTAAAAAGTTTTACTGTGAAAAGAGGCTGTTTTGAGAACACCAGAAATACATTGTATTCCTAATAGAGCTTCCATCTCTTCTGCATTTGTGTCTGAAGCTTCACGTTCCCTGATATAACATTGTCGATGTGGATGCCCATGTAATTTACTAGTTGATCTATCATTTTATTTATAATAATAACCTGCAAGACTCAATAGCAGTTTTCGCATGTTTTACACATGTTTCACACATTGTTATCTATTTATAGCGGACGTTCTTTTTGCAGTTACTGGTTCTTTGTACCAAACAGTGCCATTATTTCCTTCATAGGGTGCAAATCGCAAAGATACTTCATCTTTAGAGAAATATTGCTTTCACTTCCTAGTTACATCTTGATCATCTGAGCTCTGTTTCGAATTGGAATCATGTGCAGTGACATCTGTGTAATCTTCCTCTAACCAACTATTTCCACCGACGATGTTTCAACGACGGAATCTTCAAAAATCTTCACTCATTCACTTTTCGTTCATTTTTTCTGTCCGTGTTTATTATGATATGACTGGAACGTACTGCACTACGGCTAATAAACGAAAACAAGACTCCCTGTTAGGAGCCAGTACGTACACGCGGGCGGAATAAACATTTTTCTTTGACGTAATTGAAGACAGTCGCTATAGCGGCTTTTACTCAACTTATTTACCCACTGTTTCAAATTTTAAAGATCTAGTTTAGAAGAACAGACATCATTAAGTAAAAACCTCCGTCATCTATATTGCATTTTGGAAATTTTTATTTCTTTGTTCCAATTGTTTGGCATTTTTCGTAAAGCTATTTTTTTGCAACTATCGTAAATACAGTGTTTTCACAGAAAATGGACCTTGTGACATTTTATAAGCCTACTTTACTCTGTTCGAGAAAAATATTTCACGAAAAAATTTGAAGCGGCGTTTTAGAATTTTTTATTGCCTTCACCTCACTTCAACCAAAAATTACACGAATACAACTATTTTTTCAAAGAAATGTATATATCTTTATTTATGTTTTGTAATTTACGAAAATGGGACCATTTTTGCAAATTCTCTTTGGTTTCTTCGAGAAAGAAATAATGAACAAATTCAGACCCACTTTTTAGAATTGTTTTAATTACCATAATTTCAAGCAAAATAAGGCAAACTACTCATATTTTCAAAAAAATTATACATTAGCTTATTTAAGGAGATGTCTTTGAAGAACAGATTGCGGCGTTGCTCGGCGTTGCTCGGGTATTTATTACTATAAATTATTATACAGGAGGAGGAATTCAATATTTTCATGCCCTGCGGCGGTACCTACCTCTATCTCTTCCATTGTATCCCTTCTCCGCCCTACTCCTTGCCATGCTCTCCCGGCCACGCACGATAGCTGTCTTCTCTTGCCCCCCATTCGGAAATTTCCGGATTACCTCGCTCACTTTTCCACAAATAATTACATTTTTCTTATTTGAAGTTCCAGCTTCTAAACATTCACTTTATAACTAAAAACAATAAATAAATCTAAACTATAAAATAAAATACTTGTAGACTCACAGTATAATTTTTGTGGAGTTTTATATAATATTCCAACACTATCAATAAATTGTCACGTTGTAAAACTTATCCATTTTTATATTTTTTTCTATTGTATTCATAAAGAAAGTTTTGAAATTGATCTGTCAACTCGTGACCTTGAAGGGGCTTACTGTTTTAAGTGTGTATAACATGCGGAAGTTCATGTACGGTACGGTAGTAGGTAGATCCGGAGTAATAGTTATAGATGTCATAACGTAATTGATGAATCATAATCATAAAGATAAATGAAAATACTTGTATCTATTCTGAAACAAATTACCAGTTTTTAACGAATATATATATATATATATATTATATATATATATATATATAGGGTTTTAAAAACCAAAAAAAAAAAATCTGTTTTTTTATAAACTAAGAATACTGTTAGTTCTTTGGATCTTACATCGATCGAGGAAATATTTACCGTTTACTCCTCCCCCCTCGAGCGTCGGCGGCTTCGGGGACTCTCGGGTTGCCTCGTGCTCCTTCGCTGCCTGTCTGTGTCCGCTCCACTGGGGACCAGCCGATGCGATGCGTTGCGTTTCCGAAGTACGTTCTCCAGCGTAATCTTCCCACGGTGCCTCCGCGCCTCCTCGCTGAATTCCTTTCCGGTTCACCCAGATTTCTTGATGTCACCTTCCGCGAGCTGATAAACGCCACTAGTTATTCAAAGTACAGTTGCTAACACGTGTCTCACCATTTAACCAGGCTACTAGACTCGTGGTGTACTCCTCTGCACACAAGTTCTCTCGATCTGTACTACTCCAGATAATAGCTATCACTCTGGCACTACGTCCGAGATACTAATGATGGTTATCTAGCACAAATTGTCCGTCAATCACTTTTTCAGCGCTCGTTCGTTCGCGACACTATTTTACTTTGTTCGAACGCGGAACAGCCCCAGGTACGTCCTTCCTCACCGGTGACCGGCCGGACACTGACTCCTCGCGGCGTCGTTTCCCACGGTCGGCCAACCGACAACACTTCGCCGCCCGTAACCGTTTTTCGTGGCTGGCGAGCGCCCTCTGGCAACCGTTCTGCCGCGTGCTTACTTGTTGTAACGCCGTTTCTTTAGGCAGAAACGCGGTGCGTTTCAATATATATATATATATATATATATATATATATATATATATATATATATATGTTTAATGTCCTATGTGCTACTAATGTGTAGTATAAAACTTATTTGTTCAGGTAAATCAATTCATCATACGACTGATACATTAAAAAACTAATGATCCACCAACTTGACATTATGTGTAAATAATAAATTGAAATGCACTGAACCACATAACAAAAAATATCATTATTTTACTCAAGTGATAAATTATGGATCCGAAATATGAATTAGAAACCAAATTAAAAAAATAAAAACCATCATTCATTGAGAGCAATTGATATGCAAAACAACTTTACAGATTAGTCTTAATATGTAAATGATTGTTCACAAATTCACACCACTTTTCAAACTTCCTTCGCATATTGAAGAAAAAATTTACTGGATGGACTGAGAACATAAACACATTTTCCATTTTACCATTTTGGACCTAAGAACTGTGTAAATAGTCAAATTGAGAGTCCTAATGAACAGCTGCCCTACTACGTAGAGAATTATTCATATTTCTCCCCTCCTTGCAGTATTATTTTCAGTGGGGCGAGTCAGTACTTCAGCAAGTCGATCCTTCCGCTGAGTAGCCGATTCAAAATTTTAGTAGACTGCCCATCTCTTGGCATTTGTAATCTGTTTTGACAATTGTGACACTCGTTTCGTCAAACAACGATAACTGAATACACGATAACTGAAGTTATCACAAATTTTTGTAAAAGAAGACATTGTTTCGATTGTATACGATATCTATATATTGTACATTGTATATTACTGTATATTCTGTCTGTATTTATTGTACTTTTTATTCTCTCAACCTACCTCAATTATTAAACACTTTCAAACTCACAATGATTTCTTGCCACTTTGTATATAACACGGACAAAGAGCAATGCCTGAACATTGACATTCTTTACCACTTCAGTTACGGCATCTTTTGGTGGCGCGCAGCTAAACTACTGGCATTGATGCACTCTTGAATATGTGATGTAAAGCTAGGCAAAAAATGTACAGAAAAGTAATTATTTTGAAAATATATTACTGTTTATGTTTGTAAATCATAGCCTATAGTACTCCAGGCCTTAAAGGCTAGTACAAAAGTTTTATCGGCATTGGTTCAGTGAATTCAGAGATTACCGCGCTTCAAGACAACGCACTTCTATCTTTATATATTGGTATATATAAAAGCTTTAACGTAAAAAAAATCGCGGCAGCGTTGTAATACTTGCATAATAGTAGAGTAAGTACTACGTGAGTAGTATGTAAGAAAATAAAAATACATTGCTTTTGATATAAAGTTGTCTTCATTTTGAAATTTGATTTTACATTACGTGGACAATGGTGTTACCACATTTTTCAGCCTGATGCATACGGGAGCGTCTGATTTGGAAGATCTAAACATGTGGTTGCAGCGAGATCAAGAGGAAGGCGACGAAAGGGAAACTCCCACTTGATATGAAACACAAGAAAAAGGGCAAGGTAAAATCCCATTTGTACTTACATTTTATGGTTGTCTTTTAGCGTTATATTTTTTCCTTATCTTTCAACTGTTTCATACTTTAGTTGAAATTGTTGTATTGGCAATCAATTCAAGAACTTTCGTCACAGTCAAATCGCATTTTTAGGTTTTGTAATAACACCATACAATTTCTTTTCTATATGCTTAAACTGATTAAATATTCTCTTAAAAAGATGCTATAAGATAACGATTAAATCAACGATAAAGTTTATATGTTTCATCGTCAACTTTGATCTGAAGAGAAGAAAACAAAAATTTAACTTATTTAAAATTTAGTTAAATTTTTCATGAAATAGTTTTGTTTGAGGGAGATTCGTACATTATCACGTTTTCCACGTCAGATCCCTGTTCACATGTGTATTAAATCAATGAGATGTTTCTACACTGATGTTCCCTTAAAAAAACAGACATGTAGACAAAGATCTTTTTCTATTTTTTCAATTAACAAAGATTTCTTTCTATTGAAGTATTTCCTAAAAAATACGAGGTAGATTTATTGAAGGGTTTTTCTAAGTAGTTTTCTGTTTTTCTTTGTCTTTCTACTTTTCATCTAAACAGGAAGATTAAATGAAGAGGAGGAAAGGTATGGTATATTGGTCAAATCAAGTGATTTTCAATATTACGAAATAGCCAAGTTTTCGTTTGTTATTTTCGATATATTTTGATGTCCAAGTTAACTTTTCGGAATTTTATGTCACATTACGACATAAGATAAACTAGTAGTGCTACAGAATGACAAAGACTTTCTCGTAGTAATGGTTTCTAATTTCGTTCGTCATTGAAAAGAGACAAATTACTTATTAAAATTGTGTTAAATTCATGAAACCCTATTTTCTTAATGACATTATCACGTTTTCGAAAAAATTCATTTAAAGTCATTTCAAGCACTTCTATTCACAAAGGCAATGGCGTTTACAAATTGCTGAAAATGTGCTATTTACAACGTGACAGATATTTTAAAGAATATGTTTGTGTAATTATTGAAAAAACAAAACAATAGAAAACACTAAAATGAACTTTACGTCATATTAAATAGTGCAATTGGAACTATTTTTTGGAAAGTTTGAAGAAAAAATTTGGAGTAATTTTTGAGAAAATGCTTTTTGATTTTTTCTGAAAATGCGGAATTTTGAGCTTATTTTAACAGAAAACTTTTGACTTTTCGAGATAATTTATACGACAGTATTTAAAGCACATGAATTCTAAATGCAAGAACGTGAAGAAATCGCCTCTAATGTAATGTAATGTAATGTAATTACTGACGTGAGAGACAAATAAAAACATTACATTTTTGTAATTAAAAAAAAACAAAGTCCAATGTGGCTTTTACGTCGTCATATAGGGTACATTTAGCACTAACCCTACCAAAAATTTAAAGAAAAAATTTGCCGCCGTTTTTGCAAAAATCTTGTTTTTGTTATTGTTTAAAATTTCAAATATTGCACGAAATCTACAAAAATTTCCAAAAAAATACATGGTCTTAATAAAAGAACTATTTATCGACAACAAATTTAATTTGAAAGAGAAACCTCGATCTTTCATCCTATAGTTGTAGGAGGACGCCGCAAAAAATTCAACCTTTTGCAATTTTCAAAAATTCAGAGTTAATGTGCAAGTCAAACTTATTCCACCTTCATAAGTGTATTTAACTATATTCTTACAGGAAATTTAAGGAAATAATTTGGAGATGTATTTGAGAAAATTTTGAAAATGTCTGGGGAGCTCCATGTAAAGTACCCCCAAATTTTAAAGAATGTTTTTCAAAATTTCAAAGCTTCAACTAGATCTAGATGAACAGGGCTTTCTTCAATTTGGAAACGATCGTACGCACGGTATAGGCGCTAGTGGTGTAAACAGACGAACTGACAGACGGACGGATGTTTTGAAACAAAACACTCTTTGGGTATCAGGGGACCCCAAAACGTGTAATTCCGTTGAAATCTCGAAATCGATGTTCAGCAGCATTACGTAACTTTCTCTATACTGCGTATATGACTTTGTATATACGTATGTTTAAATTTAAAGATAAAAGTGGTAGCCGTTTTTGAGAAAATCTTGCTTTTGTTATTTTTTTAAAATTGCAAATATTGCACGCTTTTTTTCGCAAAAATTACTAAAATTTTCAAAAGAATCTACACATCCGTACTAAACAACTATTTATAGGTATAAATTTCATTTGAAAAATCGTTGTCTTCAATTTTATAGGTGTAGGAAGACGGCGAAACACACAAAATGATACCAATCACACAAAATTTCACAAATGTATTTTTTTTAAATATCTCTCACGCCATGAATATGCACATTTCCATCGATTTGTATACATTATTGCAGTTGTGAGTGAAAGTGCATCAAATGACTTCAAATGAAGTTTTTCGAAAACTCAATAGATTCCTGTGTAAAAGACCTTCAAATTTCGCATTTACAGAAATGCTTGATTGCCATTTTCTTAAAAACTGCTTCAAATTTTTCAATGAAAATTTCTATTTAGGACGAGGTATTTCTCTTTGATATTCTAAGTAATTTTCTACATAATAATTCGGTTTTGCTATAGGAAACCGAAAAGTGAAGAAAATGTCAAAAAAATATACTTTGGGCGACGATAGATGATAGCTGGCCAGAGATTAGCGCAAAACGTAAAGCCAGTCGACACCAAGGAAATTAGAAAACTTTACTACGAGAAAGTCGGTGCCATTCTTTAGCACCACTGGTTTATATCTCGTATATTACTTAAATGCGGAGTAATATATGTAGTATAGAGAAAATTATGTAATGCTGCGCCAAAAAAAGGCAATTTGTCTTGTGTGCGGCCCTGATACAGAAAAAGGCGAAACATCTATTCAAATATATAGTAATTTTCTCCCTCTAACGCGCTTTGTAGTCAGATTTTAAAAACTGTAAGATCTTGCTACAAAAATTTTTTTTTCAAAGCGTCCTACCGTCTCTCCGTCCATCTGTTTGTCTTATGTATGGGAACAACATTAGCGCCTAAATCATTCGTAGCATTTTTCCCAAAATATTTCCAGGTCGATCTGGCTCGACTCGAAGCGCTTCGATTTTGACAAACATTTAAAACTATGGGGTTCCTTTAATGAAGCCTCTGAAACATTTTCGAAATTTTCCCAAAAATGGCTTCAAATTTTTTCTCCAAATTTCTAAAGAAGAGAATTCTCTCTTCTAAGAATAAAGTAAAATACACCTATAAAGATTGTGTAGATCCGATTATCACTGTTAACTCTGTATTTTCGAAAATTGCAAAAGTTTGACTTTTTCGGCGTTTTCCTACAACTACAAAACTGAAGATTGAGGTTTTTCCGTCAAATGAAATTGGTTCTGCATGGTTCTTTCAATAAAGGTCATGCACATTTTTTAAAATCTTGTAATATTTTTTATTTAAAAATATAACAAAAACAAAATTTTCTCAAAAAGAATCTAAGTTTTTTCTTTATATTTTGTAAGGGATAATGCTAAATGTACTCTATATGACAGACACGCCATATTGCTCTATTTTTTTCGAAAATTTAAAAATGTAATATTTTTAATAGCCTCTTACGTGGTTAATATTTACATTACCGGCATTTTGTTTACATTATTACATTTACGAGTACATGTGCTTTAATTGATGTCTAATAAAGTTTTCACGCAAACTGAAAACTTTTCTGTGAAAACAAACTTAATATTTTGCATTTTCAGAAACGTTCAAACGGCATTTTCTCGAAAAAGGTTCCAAATTTTTTCTTCAAATTTTCTTACGGATAGTTCTCGTTTGCACTGTCTAATATGACATAAAATTAATTGTGCTGTTATATTTTGTTATATTTTTTCGAAAATTACGAAAATTTCGAAATTTTTTATTTTTTGATAAATCTCGATTTCGCATTTACACTAGAGCTTAAACGATTTTTTCTTAAAAACCGCTCCACATTTTTGAACGAAAATTTCCATGTAGGAAGAGATTTTACTCTTCTTTAATATTTTAAAAGTAATATTTAGAATCTACTATTAGAAAATCAAAAAAGTAAAAATTTGAAGAAACTTCAAAAAAATGTATTTTGGGCGGCGATACATGACAGCTGGCAAGAAGATTAGGTAGGACCGGAGAGCTTATGCACACCAAAGAAATTAGAAAACTTAACTAAGAGAAAGTCTGTGCCATTCTGAAGCACCACTAGTTTAGTTACTGAAATCTTTTCCAAAATTATTTCTTTAAATAGTGTTATGTATAATATATCTTAAATGTGTATGTTTAAAGGCACTACACCTATTACCCTCCCGAAGAACAATTCCAGATGCGCCACTAGTAAAGGAATAAAGGAACGTAAGAATTGGCGAAATTGTTAGTTATGACCCGAGTGGTAAAAGGGCCATTTTATTTTGCGAATAGGAAATATGATACCCGACCGACAGGTCGAGTGGAGCAATCCTACCAACATTCGAACATCGTCCTACTGAAATAATGGAACTTTTAGCTCGCTTCACTTGTCTTGAAAGAAGCGCTTTTACTAGCGGCTGTCTAAAAAATTGTATATTGAATTTCCGTGGACTATTAATCCTGAAGAAAAATCAGTTCAAAGTTTGTCTTTCACTAAAAAAACAGGGAATATAATAGAGAAAATAAAAGTTGATTTGTATTACTGTATTTGCTTTAAAAGTTCCAATATTAAATTGTATTATTATAATATTTCGTAACGGTTGGATAAGTAACATCCTGGAACGATATGGGGATACTAATTTTCTTATTCCTGGATATTCAGGCTACCTCTTTTGTGGAAAGATTCAATCGTATTTGGTTTGGGTTTGTCTTTTCTTAAAATCCTTGTATATAGTGAATGACCCGTTGAGTAGCCACTACAGAAGGGGGTTTACGGTCACACGCCGAATGCACCGGTAATTGGTGGATAACAGGGTACACACGCCAAATTTATTAAGTGTCCGCCAAACGCGTGTCTTGCCTGCCATCCTGCTCCGGTATTGAGAACCCCAGGGTTTGGGTGCTCTGGATCGAAGGGATGCATTACGTTTACTAGCTGTATGGGTAATACACAGAGATGGAATTTTATATAGTGTAAGCTGTCTTAATTAGCGGGAACACGTTTATTGACAAATAGAAGGCTCATAAGTATATTTTAAAATTACTACTTCCTTAACAATCTCCAGCCCAGAACGTTTGTTTAACTTAAATGGAGATGGGCAAATACACAGAAATAATGGTGGCGATGATCGTATTACCTCTCTTCGGTGGGATTGCACTCCCGCGGGCCTTTACCGGTCAATTCCTGTTGTAGATCCCCGACGAAGCACGGTTAAAGTGTCCTCGTACGCAGCAGGAAGGATCTCGTGCTCCAGTTGCATGCCCGAAAATCAGCAGCCGTTCGAGACCATGCTGCAAACGATGATTCGCGAAGCCGATGCGCGAGACAAAGCCGTCAAACGCCACCTCGTCTGCGTTCGCTCACCCTTTTAATTATTTTTAGGGTGTTGATCCAATTGATCCACCACACGAAATTAATTCCAATTGAGTGACTGATCGATAGTCGAATTGGTTAGGACGGCAGGGCACACGCCTGTAGATAGTTGACTCCGCCGTAAGTTGCCTAAGACGAGTCTTATAAAGTCCTCCTCTCTCCAGCTCGTCCTATCCAGTTTGTCTTCCACGTTTCTCCTACCAAGTTTGAGAACAAGATCATATCGTATTCTCTATCGAGTTCTCCGCTCCAGTCTCCTCTCTCAAGTCCCTAGCTCAAGTGTTTTTCTACTAAATCATCTGTTGTTCCGTCGCTTTCGTCTCCATACAGTACTTGGGAATTCTGTGCTCTGTCACGTGTGTAATGCTTTGTCTCTGATTGGTTCGATCAACAGGTTTCAGGAAAATTCTACCAATTTTTTCCGTCGACTGGCTTTAGGCAATCCCTTCCCTTAGCGACCAACTTTGCTATGTTTTTAATTAGTCTCCTTGGGGCGACCATGGGCACGTGGCGAACTCGGAGAAGGCGAGGCTGCGTCAGCTGTCTGGTGTCTCGCTGATTATTTAATTGTGCCTCCTCGGGGATTAACAGACGAAGACTGACTGTGACACGAAATGACACGAAGTGACACGTTAGTGACATGTTTGTGACACGTTATTCTCACATTAGTGACACGAAGTGACACGTTAGTGACATGTTAGTGACACGAAGTGACACTGACGTGACTGTTCCGGTACTCAATCCGACGATCGCCGGGGACCAAGAACGACGCGGGGTGTTGGAAGGGCACCTTCCGTCTTGAAGAAGGAGCTCGCAGAGGAGGTCCGGGGGTGTTTGTCTTTGTACGCCTGCTAAGCTCTTTGTGGCGGAGGGTGATGAGGGCCCGGTAGCATGAACACGTGGTGCATGACGAAAGGCTGGGAGGGGGCGCCTCGCCGTGGAGCCAATTAGCGTGACAGCAGGGTCTGTCGCGCTATGCGACTCGTCGCAATAGTCTATGACCAATCCATGGTTTACGGAGACTACTATAACAGCGTTTGCCATTTTCCATTTTGGGGCCATTCATACTTGGGAGCTTGAGCAACGCTTTTAGATCACTTGGTTGTTGTCTATTCGAGATCTCGGTACCGAGCACAACTTCACCAATCTCTTGCATCATATATCAATTGATATATATATATATATATATATATATATATATATATATATATATATTATGGAGAGAGAGAGAGAGAGAGAGAGAGACTTTTTAATTCTTGAAACTGTTCACTATAGAGGTAACTCGCACCTGTCACTATGCTATTATAGCAATTTTGGCGCGGAGTATCGGACTAGTCCATTCAGCACTTTAGCACGACATTTATTCTCCTTAACTATCAGTGATACAACCGGAAGTGTTCTTGGGGAGTGTAAGTATTGTAGTGTCTTCTGATAAATGGTGAATGTGATGTTTTCTGGTAAATAGTTTGTTATTTATGCTGAATTTAAAATTATTTTTTTATTTGTTGATTTAAAGTTGTCTATAACGAATACAATTGAGATTCTACGTAACTTTCTTCACAATATCAAATTCATAAAAACTACATACCCTTCAGCTTCTGTAGAGGTTGAAGTTCCGGGATCACTCCCCTACCCCGCCTTAGGTTCGTCCCAGCGTATAATGTATTCAAAATTCAGCAAAATCGGGGACGGATATATCGGGATGTTTCTTTGTATATCAGAGGATCAATATTTGCCTCTGCTGTAATAAGTAAACGGTTTATGAAAAAGAAGGTATTTATTAATTTATTGCTGATGTGTTGACTGCCTGTTTGACATTTTACCAAATGTTCCACAATGACAGGAAAAACCTGTTTGTCAAAACAAGAGATATATATTAGTATCAGAAAAACTGTTAGATGTATTACAGTTTTCAGGTACGCGCACATATGCAATTTTGTAAAGTTTCGTTTTCTGGAACCAATCGTGAAATAATTTAATGGTATTAATAATAAGGAAAATCTAATAACTGAGTAGTACTAGCGGTGTACTAGATGTGGTGATGAGATTCAGATATAAGACATACATCAAAAACATTATTTGGACTTAAATAATATAATGGTATTAATAAAAGAATTTGAAAAGTGATGCCGAAATTCTGTGGGTAACATATACCTCACAAACATAATTTGGACTATTGAAATTCTTCTGTTATGAAATTTGGTTCATTGGGAAAGATCAACCACATATTGTGTAGTTTTTATTTTGATTAAAATTACACAATTACACTAGGGAACACGATTTTTACCTCCAGGAAGGTAGAGTACGCAATATACTCAATTTTATACGTAGATTACGAATATCACAATAAAAACGCCATATCACTTCAAGGTTTTTTAAATATACCGTATCTTTATTCCTTAACATACCGTATTTTGCTATTAATGCAAATACATTTAAATTGTACCGGTAAGATATGTAGAATCAATCACGCATTAAATCTATTTAAAAACAAAATATTTGTTCAGTTCATCTATGCCACTTTCATAAGAAAGCAACAAAATTGCTTTCATGTTGTTTTTTTCCTTCTGTATTCGACGATTGCATTCCTTTATTCTTGCGTCTGGTAGCCGTGCTCAATTACGAGTAGGTCTTAGTGGTCTTAGTAGGTCTTAGTGGATGTTTTGAAAACAAGTGACGTGCACCCTAATATTTCCTAGTGCGTATCGTCACCGAAATCAATTATTTTAGAGCCTTCCGCTATCGCAAGTATACAAGTATCCAACTGTTGGAGTGGCAGATTCTGAGTCAGTCAGTGTTATGCGGAACTGAACCCGCAGTTCACGTGAAGTTCATGTCTGCTTTGCGTGTGCCTCAAATACATTAATACATTACAGTTCTGTGGTTTTTATAAAGAGAAATTCACCACATGATCCGTAGAATTGAATCGGTTCGATAAAATTCAAAAGCAACATTGAGCGAATCAACCCGATAACTTCTGTTACGTACATGGATGATTTACACCCACACTTCAAAGGAAAAAAATATATATGAAATTACATAACTTGCGCTTTCTTTATACTTTGGCTGTCGTGTTTGTGATCAGGACAAACCATCGGCTGCTCAATAGTGTTGTGTCACCTGTACAACGAATCTTAGGTTGTGATAGATGGAAAAGTCAAATCATTATCATTCGCTCTACCAATGTAGCGGATAATACCAACAAACAATTTTAATGTCTGCAGCTTATTGCACAAATGGGCGTATTCCATTTGTAACCTCATATGAAGCATGCTCAACTTTTGTAATAAGATAACCGGAGTGACAATGCGGAAATTAGTCTAGGATTTTGTTTATTTCAAATACTAAATACGTTCCTATCTTTTGAACCTTGGTGATAGAAACTTTTGATAATGATTTTCGAAATCAGCATGATTGTTTTCTTTGAAATCACCTACTTTCATCCTGGAGGTATGAAAACATTTTTTTGTTCCCTAGTGTTATTAGTTATTATAAATTAAATATGTATAACATTTGTTCTTCCATGTTTTCATCTTCTGGTTACCCAGGGATCCTCTTCCGGAAAAACTGATTCTACTTCTGCAGCAACCACAGATACTACGAAAAGTTCGAAAAAAGCGAAGAGCAAAAAAGGTGACGGTAAAGATAAGAAGAAAGACCGCTCTGATAAATCGAAGAAGAAAGATAAATCGAAGGACAGTAAATCCAAAGGTAAAGGAAAATCCGATAAACTTACGAAAAAAGATTTATCTGACCAGTCCAAAGACAAAGAACTAACCGATAAATCAAAGGACGAAGAAAAAAAAAAGACAATGAAAGAGAGCTGGTCAAGAAAGAATCGACTTCAAAGAAGAAATCGACAGTTACCATTGCTCCAATTGGCAGCGAGAGTATGGGGAAATCGGATACTTCAGATACGGATCTTGATAGAAAATCAAGTTATAGCAAGAGATCGAGCAAGATTTCCAGTATCCTAAGAGGTTCCGGAATTGGGTCCAGTAGGAAGTCGCTCCCAAAAGTAGTAAAAACAAGACTAGTTGTGAAGAAAATAGACAGTGAAGTTCAGACTGAGTTAACTGTACTGCAGAAGAAGAAAGGATCTGTATTATATACTCGTGTATCCCAACCTCAGATTTCGAGGAGAAGTCTTCCCCCTCTCCGTGCTAGATCTTCCTCCAAAAGAGCATCAATGCTACCTTCTCCTCGAGATCGCCAAAGATCCCTATCCAGAAGATCGTCCAAGAGAGTTTCAGTGACACGTCCCCGACAATCGAAAGATCTCGGTATTCGTAGGAGCAGAGGGGCGTCCATGAGAATGGCTGGTGACAATTAAATTAACATGCAATAAAGTTTAAAGCTTCCTACATTTGTGTTCTTGAATGCAAGTAGTTTTGGAAAACGGTTATCAATGAGCAGTGCTGTTTGTAGATGTACATTTCGTGTTTTACTTTGTTTTAATGAACATAACTCATTGTGTAACGTATCACTTAATTATAAATGACATTATCATACCTTAGCACTGCCTTTCCCAAACTGTATTTCGCGGGATACTGGTGTTTCTAGGAAAACGAATAAGTTCCGTAAACAAAAACACAGAAATTATTAAGTTCGATTTTTTTACAACAGGCACAATTGAAAGACGATAACAACTGTCTCTAATATACCTCGAATAATTCTTAAAATGTAATTTTTTTTAAAAAAGCTCTGATTTTTGATTCATTGTAAAATTTTTACCTCTTAATCCTACTTTTAAGGTGGAAGAAATACCCTTGCTTGCATATCCATGATAAAAAACGAAATGTGATTACAAAATGTGTTTTCTTATGTGTGAAATGAGATAACAGAAGCGAAAGCCTTTTTAAGACAATTAAAATTTCTCCAAATATAAAAGAAAGATTATGCAACTAATTTTTGAATCATGAAATTAACCTATTTTTAAATTTTAACTGTATAAAGATTCACATTCGGTTTATGATGTCTTTTTACATTGTGAGTATTGCAAATTGAAAAAAAATGTTTCCTAAATTTTTCTTTCTTAACCGGAGAATCAGAATGAAGCAGATCCTAAACTCATATGCTTCCATTATAAAATATTAAATTAATTAGACAATCTTATGAACACTTATTTTTAGTTCAACAATTAAAGATTTTAAAAAATATTGGACATTTTGTTTTATAAATAGAGGGCCAGGAAAATAATGAATTTGCCGTCATTTGTTTGCACCCTAAAGCTTGTCAGAAACGTTCGCTGTCTTTTAAAATATTTCTGTTATAATTAAAAACGATCGCCGTTTTCCGGCGCACGATTACAAAACTTTATTTTCTTATGAAGAACTCCGTAAGGCGAGAATGTAAAAAAGGCGAGACCATTTACTCAAAATTATCCGTGAATATGTCTGTAGCCGTCAGCTCGAAGGCTGGTTAGTTCCTCAATGCACCACCAAACAGCAATAATGGGAAGTACTAAGCAATTTCGGGAAGGTTCCTATCATGGCAAGGCTCCTAACATGGATGGTGAGGATAGAAAACTGGTAAAGTACGAGTATAAATAGTTCGGGAACAGTACTAACATACATAGGGTCAGCGATTGTTGTTAATTCCGAGTGGGTAGTCCACCCGAGTAGAGGTTCCCCCTCTCTCCTCCATCTCCCACCGAAAATATATCTTTGATCCTGGTGAATAAGCTGAAAAGCCATAAACACTTCATTTTGCAGGAGAACAAAAACATTTTTTAACCGAATTAAATGGGTGATTAATCCTATTCAAACGAAGGTGATATTGAAACGAAACTATTTCTGTGTAGGTTCTGTTTGAATATCATTAATTCCTCATTTACAACATTAGTTTAAAGTTTTTTTGCTCCCCTGTAAAATTAAGATTTTTTTGACTTATCAGCTTATTCACCGGGGTCAAAGATATATCAAGGGAAAAGTACAAAATATAAAAAAATGCATTTTTTATTTAAAATCATTTAACAATTTTTGCGCATCGATTTGGTCGATCATGTCGCTAAGCACATGTAAACTCGCAATACTGATGAGCCGAGCTTACAACATAGTTGATTGTTTATACGTTTTCAGTCGATGCAATACCGAGAAATTTGGAATTTGACGTTTGTGGAATATTTCTCTCACCCCAAATCCCGAGTTTGAATTTTACCCTCTCGAATGTTTTCATGTGGGTATAGCTACTCACCATACCCACATTATCCGCTGGGTCTGTACATACAAATAGTTTTGTGCTAGCGGTCTGCAGTAGAAAAATTTTGCTGAACAAAACCACACAAAAAAGTTATTCCAAGTCAAGCACGCACACTGCCCAAGAAAGACAAATAAAATTCTATCGTATAACACTGCAACAAATCAAACATTTTAACAAAAACAGTCTTCAGAAGGACTCCAAGATTGTGCGCTATATACAGCTTAACAGTTCTTTATAAAGGTTATAAAAAAAGGTTGCTGTTCCATATCGCATCATGTAAATAAATGAGCAACCTCTTCCTTGAAACCTTCCTGTCTCATGACGTCAGCTGTGAAGCAATCAGTGACGCTCTGAATGAGAGAATTCAGTCAGTATTCTCTGTATGTGAATAAGTGAAATAATACCATCAAATATTTGCATTTTTTCGTCAAAATCGAAACTTTCATGGTTTTTGTATTTTTTCCGTGTTCTTGATTGCCTAACAAAACCATTGGCACCTTTTACATGGCCGGAGAATGATTACTTTGCTTTAAATTTCTGCGCTCACCGCAAATTAGTAATGCAATATAGATACTACATAAAGAAATCGAGTAACTTGCGTGTGTCCGATCGTCACTCACTTAAGACGTCTTTCTGTCCACCATTTGGGGCAAAAGTCGCATTCCACTCGTCGATATCTACTTCTGGAGTACTGACTATTTTTCTCGGTTTCTTCGAGTACATTCAAAGATAATTATTCATTTTACAATTTTCTTACAAATTGGACGTACAGAAAGCGTGCAGTTCAGACTGCAAGATTTCTTTACGAAAGCTTTTGAGCATGTTCGATTTTTCTTACAGAAAACGTACAATTTGAATCTAGCGGCAGACTCGCTCACTAACGGATTTTCTTAATGGCGGAAATCGTCCATCTTTCCATTTTATGGTTACGTTAGGTGCGATTCGTGAGATTTTGTGAATTGGCTTCTGTATTGGATTCGAATTCACGGCATTTCTATATAGTTTGTTTTGCAAACGTGAGGTTACTGTATCTCACTTCTGCAGCAAAGACTTCCTCCATTCGGAGCGTTTTTTTCGCGTACTCTAAAACCTTCGCAACTACAACCATGCTTATAGCGACAGCGATGACGGCCTTTCTGTTTTTCTCCACATTTTTCATTAACACTTAAAAAAGTCTTAATAAATTAGCTCAGGACACCTATACACTGATGTCGGGAATGAATGTCCTCGGACGGGGCAATTCAGGAATTCGTGTGCGGGCAGAGCTCCTGGCGGTGTATCATGGCAAATCGTACAGAAGACTTGCAGCCGTGTAAAAATGACTTCAGCATTTATACTTCTGGTTTAGGATCTTGTCGAGTAAGAGTCTCTTGTTTCTGTAAGAGAATCTGCACAAAAACTGTACCGTGTAAAAGGGCTTTTAAAATGTTTTTAGTTTTAATCTCCTAAAACGCGTTTGGGGGATGTTTCAGCATTCAATGGTCATTCGATTCTCTTGATTGAAGAATGTTTGGACCATTTTTAATCGAATGGTTAAGAATATTCTGGAACAATTCTAGAAAAATTTTTTTTGGGTGTGTGTGTTCAAGCCACGTAGAAACACTGAAAAACTATTCCACCTTTCCAGTATCACATGAAGGACACGAGTGATAATATTGAGAGTTAAACCTAATTATTAATGAAACATGTAAACAAAAAGTATTTCTTATTAATACTTTTGTATGTAAATCTCTGTTCCAAAGAATAGACGAGCCAGATAACTGTTTTGTGTTTAATATTTCTTTTTATTATGTACTTGCATAGCACGAATAAAAAACAACAACATAAACGTACACATTAAGCTAGTACTTACGTATTGTAGTCCTTTGTGTCGTCACCTCGTCAAGATGAAACAATTGAAGTAATTTTGAAGTAACTGAACTAGATTTATTCAGAGAGCCGGCTTTCAACGGTTCTACCGTCACCACCAGTCTTTCTACAGGTGACGAAAGTCGGGAGAATCTTAGTCGACAATGATGACTTTAATAATGTCAACAACCGCTCATCAGCATTCGCACATTTCACCTCTCCAGTCACATATTTTCATGTATCCCATCTCTCACGTAATTCAACTGGTTCTTAATTGTTAATGTATAAAGAAAAGTTTCAAGACGGAACATAGTCGTATGCTCTCGTACTCAGCAGTTTCTGAAAACTGCTCTTCTCGGTAATGTGGTGAACGAGGGTCGTTGTTGTATGAGTTCCCAGCTCTATTACTACTTTCTATTTTGCATTAAACAATTCGCGTTTGAGATTGAGATATTTTATCTAATACATTTATTTTCTAACAGTTTATAAAACGTTCAATATATTCCATGAAATTGGCAATTTTCTGTGATTGTGGACTCTTTGCCGTTCTAAAAGTTAACGGAATTATCGGAATCCAATTTTGACTTGGATTTTGGTGTAATCACTAGTTTTGTGATATAATTCTATAATATTTATCAATTTTTTTAAAATTTCTTTGGGGTACTACGCTGTAACAACATATGATATACTTTTTTCTGTTAAAACAATATTTCAAGGGAAGTGAGTTTTTTTAGCTCAAATTCCACTAATATTATAACAAACTTTTTCGCTGTTTGGAGCACGATTTTATTTTAGATGCTCTAATGATTTGTTAGCCAAGAACTGATGAGGTGAATATTTTTTTATCATTTCTCATTTGTCAGAATTATTGTCCTACTTCCTAACAATACATAATTTATTATAACTTGTTCGTAATGTTTTACAATCTAATTTGTGGTGATGAATGGTAATGTAAACAGAAAATGTATATAAGTTAAATTTGTAATGATTAGTGGAAAGTTAAGTAGAGAAAATGTTGTTTCGATTCTTCATAAATAGCACAAAATATAAATATTACAGTTTTTCTCAATTTGCATTTTAGAAAATGATAAATAATTATCTTCTGATTCAGGAATTGTACCACTTCGTCAAATAAAACGAAGAGCCAAAATTATTTTAGAAGGAACAAATTTTCAGGGAAAGTAAAGTAATGTAGTAATCAATATAAAATCTTCATGTAAGGAAGTAAAATAATGTATCTTCGTGGAACTGCAAAATAAATAACTGGACGAAACACATATTATTGGTCTCTATTCACATATTGGACTGTTTTATATTATGTATAATCAACAATGGCGCAGAAATGCGCAACAATTCTTAAAACGAGATACACATGTTATTGTATTGTTCTACTATCACTCGCATTCACATTGTTCTTCACAACATTTCAATTTTCACATGAGATTTCAGTTTTCACACTAGCTTCTACTTTCACACAAGTTCACTTAGTTTTATTGCAACTCTACAAAACAGGTGACAACTTCATCAATCTCTTAAGTGACTTCTTTCGACGCACTATCCAATTTAAGTGCCAGCGAAAACGTGTTTCCTCGAGCGAACGGGCAGGGTCCGTTCTTTCCAGGCGCATCCCGAGGGCCCGTCTCATCCGTCGTGGGAGCCGGTCGGCGACGACGCCAGGCGCATGGAAGATCTGGCCCAGGAAGCCATCGATATTCTTACGCCGAGGGAGCCTCGGGCAGCCAGGACTCCCGACGCAGCGGGGACGACGGTGGGAACGGTGGGCCCGCCCGTCGGAAGACGGATCGGGCGACGGCGCTCGGCGCCGGAAAGGCGGCAAGGGCGGCGCCGGGCGCCACGGCAAGGACGGGCGGCCGCGCAAGACGAAAAGGGCGATCGGGATCGGCGGAAAGGTGGAGACGCCGCGGCCGCCGCCGCCGAGGGGCTGATGCTCTCCACGATGAGGCTGAGGCAGTCGAGGCTGGACACGGCCGCCGGCCCCTGCGGCCCTGCGGCCTGCGCCGCGTCGCCCGCGCCGCCGCCGCCCTCGCCCGCCTCCCCGCTCAGCGCCGCCGCCGTCGCCTCCAGACCTGCGCAAACGTGCCCGGGCGGTTACACGCGCCTGCCGCCCATCCGGCCGTGCGCGCCGCGCCCGCGCCCGCCCCCGCCCTCGCGCCCCGCGTGCCTGCCCTGCTGCAAGGGCACCTGCAAGGAACACATGGCCGCGCACAGTGCAGGTTCGTTGTTCGCGCTGCTGCATTTACTTTGGACATGGGAAGAGTACATCTTGTGGTTCAAAATATAATTGTTGTTTGAATTGGAATTAGATTAGTGGGGAGGGGGCTTTTTGATGACTTTAGTATGTTTACGTCACGTGCATTTACTTTGGACATGGGAAGAGTACATCTTGTTGTTTAAAATATAATTTTGTTTGAATAGGAATTATATTAGTTGGGTTTTTGAAGAGTTTAGTATGTTAACGTCAAGTCGACTTGAAATCTTTCATTGCTTATTCATCTGTGGTTCATATGGGAATGATATTAAGTGGCTTGATAACTCTAAATTCTTGAGAACTTCTCAAGACCATTTTATATGTTTCGTTATTGAGCGACAAATAAATTCAATATTAATTCTAGGATTCTAGGCAGACCCCCAAACGTTTTTATTTCGCTTTTTAATCTGCACATCTGCAGTTCTGAGTGCATGCCCTCCGCGTAATCTTTCTTCCGTCTTTCTACAATTATTTTAGACACTGGCAAAGGAAAAAATCTCAGGAGTTATAGAGGTAGGTCCTGAAATTTGATTCTACTACGCCAAAGCATATGTAGGGTTATTAAAAGTCATTGAAGGACCTAAAATAGTTCTTAAATAAATAATCATAAACGTTAAGAGTCTACTTTTATTGAAATTATTAGGAAATGAAGTTATTAAGAATAAAAAAAATCTTATGTGCATTTTTCGAGAGCTTATTGTGCAGGGTGTCAGAGACCACTCTGTATATGCATTCATGTAGTTTCCGGGGTACGTGCATCCTAGGGTTGAACTGTATTTCTCAGTGATACTATTAAATATGACATATCCACTTTTCTGTAGAGTAGGATCTCAAGAATATCTACCCAACAAGAATTACAAATTCCGTAAGTTAAATTAATTATTACTTCGGTATTCCTCACATTGCCTACCCGCTTAATCGCCCAGGTGAGGAATTGTATCGTATAACCACAATGTACAGCCGATACTTGAGAGAATAGATCAAGCATGTGGAGTGTAATTTTTGATCAAGTATTAATGTTGTATTGTTTTCAATTTTGCAGCGCCGTGGCCGCCTCCTATTAAGACTGATTCACAATATGCAATGTACAGTATTTTATTTGATATTTAAAGTTTAGTGGACATTGTACAATGTATATTAACAGTGTATATTATGTATAGTAAGAGTGTATATTATATATAATGTGTATTAGCAGTGGCAGGATATATTTTAGAAGTCAAATAAAGCCTTTTATATAAATGATGAATCGTCTTATTTCTTAATGATTGTTGCCGATTGCTCATTCTGCTAAAAAAATTAGTAGTAACATGAAATTATGCTTAACAACTTTGAAAGAATTTTTTCCCTAAAATCTTTGTGAAAAATGCTACTATTTCTAACACAACAGTTGGAGAGATTTTAGGATGAAAAGTTATTGAACTAAAACTTAATTTTTTGTGAGACATGACAGACGTGTCATTTTTCAGTGAATTGACGTAGAGATGGTTACGGAACTTTGATTCTCCTTCATCCGTGTAAATATTGTAATTTTAAAAATACTCAAGAAAACTTAAACTGACAATTTAACTGAAATGTAAGATATGAACCTTTCTCTTCAAGCTCTACATATCTTATAGACACATACGTGTCTAAGAAAGGAACATTCGTTACCGTTTTCCTTTATGCAATTCAAACTATCTTTATGTACTAATGCTGCTTTCCCAAAGATGTTCAAAATGTTATTCTGCTTGTATGATGAACAATGTGATCCCGAATGCCCGGCATCTCGTAAAAACGATAAGTTTCAAGAACTGATTTATTAGCAATTAGTAAGAAGCTTTTTCGCCATCAAATTATCAAAGTTTAATTGTGTTCCATTTTCAAACAGTTAATTTAGGAACTTGTTTAATTGAGAAGTGTTTATCCGTTCAATTTTGTATATCAACAATCCCAACACCGTTTCGTAAATCCACCGGCTCTTGAGAATCGCCACCTTATCAGCTCAGCAAGAAATTGCTTGTAGTTATACTCAAAGAACTGAATTAATTTCAGACGAATTAATTACTTTTTATGACACAATAAATGAAAAATGTAGACCAAAGAAGCCGCCAAATCTTTGCGCTCCGAGGTACCTCTGCAGTGAGCTGCGTTCTGCGAATAGAATACGTGTCCCTACTTCTGTGAACGCAAATTATCAGTGTCTGGCTTTGACTTATGTGCGCCCTATACTGTCAAATGTTTTAGCACCCTTCTAATTTGCTTTTTTTATATTCAAGCTATTAAAAATTGTTGTACGATATTTGTAACCGACGAAAATATTGTGTTGCTGAATAGATAATTGATTATACGTATACGTATAAATAATTCTCACCACGATATTAATTTAATAAATATACGACATTTTTGTATTCATTATATCTGTTATCAATGATATATTATTTCATCAATTTTCACTTCCATTTGTTAGAAATATGGAAAGAAATATTTCTATAAAAACATTCAATAGTTCTCCTTGAGAAATTTTGCATCCGCTGAAATTCGCCCGCCCCCAAAAATTGCGCGCCCCAGGCTGCAGCCTACTCAGCCTGTTCGGTAATCTGGCACTGCAAATCATCAACTCATTTAAGAAGAAACCGGATATTAAATCGACAAGTATGGTTTTCAAATTTGCAGGTGCAAAAGCTTTTGTATATAATTTCTCCTGTATTGTTGCAAGATACGAGTTTGGAAGTATTTGGTACCACACAAATAAAAGAAAAAAGTGCAGACTAAGAAAAGGATAGATTAAAATCACAGAAAAAATGAAAGCACAAAAAATTCAACCCGGAAACTTTGATATCGAGAGTTCTTGATGAAAGTTGTATTTGACTGCTCAGATGTCGATAATTTGCTCCCAGTGATGAGTAATACAAATTCAACGAAGGCAAAACCAAAAGCATTTTCATATGTTTTCAATTACGGATGGAAAATTATAATATTAAAATATCTAGTGTTAGCTGGAGTTCGTGTACACATTGCTAAGAGAGTCGCCTGGTAAGAGTCGAGTATTATTTCTTAACGTTATTAAAATTACTATTCTTTTAGTTTAAACATTTCAATAGCAAGCTTCGACAATAATTGTCAAACGAAAAAAAGTGAGTTTTTGCCTTGTCTCATAAGTATCCGTACTGCTTTGAAGTGAGCATATTGGAAAACAGCTGAGGAGGCCAGTCTGTGGGCTCTAAATTACACTCATTGGGAGCCCAAAGCTCCAGCGCACATTGATCTGTTGCAGATTTTATTAATGTCCTCGATTCTCCCCTGCCTCATCCTCGTCCAGCCGACATTCGGGGCAAGTTGCCACGACTTGCCTGTCGGCCGCCAGACACGGCTGAGCCGACAGTACCGCAGCGAAATTTCTCGTGTGTGTCATTCCAAGCACCATATTCTTTTGCAAGGTTATTTTTGCTGAATTTAAACTGAAAATTTTATTCGCCAATCGCAATGATGAGAGAAGCCCTGGATCAAGCTTTTGATAGTTCCAAGTATAAAAGAAATTAATGGACTTCTTCTTAATAATATTACACGCATTATAAAAAGTAATTGTAGAATAATGTTCTATAATATATTATTTAATCATAAAATATTTTAAATAAATGAAATAACTGAGAATTGAATGTATTAAGCATTTGTATTGGACTGGAGATATCGTTGTATGTTGGGATGGAAACTGAAATATCTTCTTGAAGAAAACCATTTCGATGATTTTATAAAGTATGTGAAATGCAAATCACTATATACTCTATGAATAGACACAAAACAAATAATTAAACATTATTATAATAAATATATTCAATTATAATTAGTATTTTCTTTTGAATTTTGTCATGTTGAGCTTAGCACATACCAAATTGTCGTCAGGCAACATTTTTACAATGGTACATCTCTCATTTTAGTTGAGAAAAAGTGATACTTAATTTTAATTTGGCAGTGAATATCTGGCTCCAACGCTTTTCATGCAAAACATCCGATATGGCGCCATTAAACGCCGCGCCTCACCTTGTTATACCATAATTTTATCGTGGATGTGGTAACAATAGTGAAGCGCTCCCTAAGATCCGCAGCAGCAGCTATTGAAGCAGAAAAGGCGAATGTTTTGTGGCATTCGTATTTGTGTGAAAGCTCTTACTTATTTATAAATTAATTTTATTATAATCGTTTATTTCATACGTTTACGTAGAAGATTTTCATCGTTTTATTGTGAATTCATTAGTGCATTTTTTTTATTTCACGATATTAAACAGTATACCAAATATTTATTACATCCATAACTTGGCTAACTTTTTCAATTACAGTACGATGTGGGTATCTTTTATACGTAATATACCCTTCATTACCCGTAATATACCCTCTAATTACTTTCATCACTCACACCAACAGATATACTGACATCACCACCTTATCACAGTAATATCACTCCTCTATTCAATACAGCTATCCCGCATCTGTGTCTCATCATTGCTACTGTCGCATTGATTTGCTGTCGATTGAGATGCCGGGTCTGGATTCCAATATGGATTCCAATAGTGTCATGTCAGAATCTAGACTTGCTAAGAATACACTTTTTTCATGAATGCATATTTCTTTAAAATTACCCCCACAAGTTGTCGTCGCACAACTCATTTTCTTGCGCTGTGACCTGCACCCATTGTTGGGGCGGGGTGTGTGTGCAGCGTCGCGTAGTGGCTACGTGGGGTTGGGGAGGCAGGCGGAAGTATGGTCAAACCCTCTAGTGTGGAAATACAGTACTGTGACATACCAATATGTGGGACCTTGTATTGCGTCACATTTATTGTAAACAGGGTGAATTGTAAGGATAGACATTTGTAAATATGGCGGCATAGCAACGGTAGACGAGTTGTCGTCAAGGTCAACAAACTTCATTGCTTTGAACCACGGGGCGCGGCTAGTTGATAAAGTAAACTGTTTGGGGATTGGCCGAGAAAGCAATGACCATCTGGGGCGCGGCTAGTTGAATTTGTACGTAAGGGATTGGCGGGGCATGGAATTTTTTCTGACAAAAAACAGTACACAGTATGGACCGAGTTTTGAAGGGCTGAAAGACGGGAATATGGATTCATTCCGACTTATGCCGTGGTGCTGTGCGGATCGTGTGTAGACAATTGATGTTGGGAGTTTGGGAATTGGAACATCTACTTTGGAGCGTATGGTTGTCGGACTTAGAATATTAATGTAATGTGCGGAAATTGGAACTTGGAAATATTTCGAGTGCAGCAGCGAGAATTGTGAACTTAGGTCAATTTGTCGGCAACAGGACTGGGAGTATTTGATGGGGATAATAGTTTATTGAAGTTTAATATTTTAAGTATACGCGTGGAAAGAACTGGGAACTTTTAAAAGAAAAATTAATTAATTCTTATCAACTTTTGAGGCGGTGAGGATCAGTGACTTGAGTACACTTGTGCCAGAACGGAAGAAAAGAAGATAGTATTTGGACCAGGAGCCATCGACACCGGAAAGATTGAAAATGGTTCTTCGCGGCGACATCGGTCAAGAGCGCGCGAAGACGGATACTGCAATATAAGGTTTGAGACTGGTCATGACCGAAAGTTTCGTATTGTTACCAATGAACATTGAATACACTTACAAGTTTCTGTGAATAGAAAAGATGATTTTCATTTAACCAATTCCAGCAAATGAGTAGCTAGAAATGTATATTTGCTTTTCAGATTCCTCGGCCACTCTGCACAGATGGCAGATCGAATAATCGGCTATTAGTAGGCAATAGCGATTATTTCTTATAAGACCCATCGACCCAGTTAGCCGGATATTAATGTATTGGAAATAGCAGTTGAAGATTAATTTTAATAATTGAATTAACGTAATCTTTTCCTGGTGCCCATATTCTTATATGAATTTGGAACGGGTGACGTTGAATTTATATTTAATAATGTTAGAAGGGTAGAGGAAATATTAAATTTAAAAATCAAATCAGACAGTTTGTTTCAGTACCTATTCTGTAGTGATCGCTCGCGTGCCTTTAAAAGGTCCGCCACAAGGGCGCAGCGGGGGCGACAGGGCGGCGCACCCGGAAAATGCAGACGGTGCCCGAGAAAGGTCGACACAGTCGGAGACGGGACAGCGTCACGCTCCGTCGGTGCGCCCTGGCGGCCACGGCCCTACGGCTGGGCTAATCGGCGGACCTTGATCCCGGAGGGGGTATGAAAAGGCCTCTTCGGGAGCGACAGACAGTTCAATCAGTCCCGGTGAAGAGCGAGCAATTGGTGCGAAAATGGTTTGTGATTTTAAGGGTCGCCGACGCTACTCTTCTCATCAACAACGAACACTTCTTCTGGACACTGGTGATCTGGCGCTTTGCTGGTACATCTCCTGACTATTCTGTTGGCTGAGCTTGTCAGTGGTTTACTCTTGTTTGTTACTCATCGGTGAATAAAAAACATTCTTAGAACTTAAATTTTTTCGTCACAACATATTCATTGTACTTTCATCTTACGTATCAAATCAGACAGTGTCACCTCAGAATCTGACACTACTACCTCTTCCTCTTAATTGCAGTCCCTACCGTCACGTGCCTTGCTATAGATTCTGAAGGCCGGTCTGATATGGCCAGCAGTTCACCATCAATATTGTCACTTCAGATCCGTCTTACTTACATTAATTATTTTTCATGTATTAATGTTTTCTTATCCAATTTCAGATGCCACCCGCACAATTTGTCTACTTTCACGACCATCCGATAATTTAATTTTTGGACGATTTAAGACAATTCGAGGAACGCCAGGAAAAGTGCATAGAGTTAAAAAGAGATTATGTTAAAAAACAAAGTATCTACACAAAATAACATTTTTCTATCTTCTTCTGAGAGCTTATTGAAGTACCCTCTTTGAAACGTTCAGATGTTACTCCCACAATTTGTCGCCGCGCATCTCACTGTCTTGCACGGTTACCGGGACCCGTTCTTGAGGCGGAGTATGCAGAGCAGTGTCTTTTCGAGGTGCGCCTCTTGGCGATTGGGGAAGAAGGTGGGAGTATGGACGTACCCTTAGCGGGTGTGTAGTCAAACCCTCTAGGTTGGAAAAACAGTTCTTGCTCATTCCACTTTCATCACTCGCACCGGCGCATACATTATCACCTCAGATTCTGGCAATGGTACCCTAGCACCTCTTCCCTTTAATTGCCGTCCCTACCTTCGCCTGCCTTGCTGTACATTCAGAAGCTCGGTCTGATACGGCCTGGAGTTCAACATCAATATTGTCACTGCAGATCCCAGGCTTCTTTATATAATTTCTTTTGGGTGATAATGTTTTCTTAGAAAAGTTCAGATATGACGCTCACTATTTGTCTCCGCACAACTCACTATTTGTCACACATGTTGTTATTCTGTAACACACACACACACTATTTGTCTCCACACACTTTTCTTGCGCTGCTACCTGGATCCGTTTTGGGGGCGGTGTGTGCAGTGCTGCGCCGTGTCGACATGGGGGGCACCTCTTGGCGACTGGGGAGGAAGGTGGGTGCATGCACAAACCGTCTAGTTTGGAAATATAGTAGCCATTCATTGTACTTTCATCTCCCGTATCAACGCAGACTTTGACACCTCAGATACTGACTCTACTACCTCTTTAATTATGCTAGCGCTTTCCCTTATTTGTCGCCCTTACCGTCGCCTTCCCGTTCTGTAGATTCAGAAGCCCGGTCTGATGTGGCCTGAAGTTCACCGTCAATATTCTCACTCTATATTCTAGGCTTCTTTACATACTTTTTTTGGGTATTAATACTTTCTTAGAAAAGTTCACTATCCCCACTATTTATCGCCGCATAACTCATTTTCTTGCCCTGTTACCTGAATCCGTTGTCGGGGCGGTGTGAGCAGCATAGCGTAGTGCCTTTGATTGATTGATTTTTCGTGTTTCCGGGCACGTCAACTGCTTTGGTCATTAGTCCCGTTAGTGTAATGCATGTTTTTTCTCGGGAGATGGCGATGATCTTCCCCCGCTGGATGGCGAGATCCGGCGCCGATTTACCGTCGGCTAGTGGGGTTTCCCCCTAACAAGGTCTTTCCCACCAGCGGGGCACCGCCCCAGCCGGGACAAGCTCTAAGCTCCCGATCGGTCTCCCGGAATATGTGGCAGTGTAGTGCATGTTAGTGTAAGTGTATGTGTGTAAGGGGAGAAGATAGGACAAGGAAGGGGAAGGAAAGATCGCGCGCGGTCCGTGGCCCGTTTGGTAGGGTACGGCTCCGGCATTCGCTTGTTGTTGATCGGAGAAACCACGGAAAACTACTGATCAGAGCACCCGGCACTAGAATTCTCCTCCAGATAGCGACTGAATTCGACCTAGCTGAAAAGCTAGTGCTGATAATCCTGCCGCCGTCGGGACTCGAACCTAGAACCTCCCGGTCAGAGGCGCTGCAGTCGCGTAGGGGCACCTCTTGGCTGGGCGGGGGCGGGTCACGGGCGGGTGGGTGGGTGGGGATGGGTCTGGGCGTGCGCCAGGGCGTCGGGCGCCGCCGCTTGTCCGCCGGAGCGGCTCATTAGGCGCGGCCGAAATATCGCGGCGTCTCCGCCGCCCGGCCGCGCCGCGTCGCGTCGAGCGGGGGGGTGGGAGGGCGCGGATTAATGCGCGATCTGGCTCTGAATGGGGGCTGGCTAAACTTAGCCCCGGAGGGCAGGTGGGGCAGGGCGAGGGCGCGGCCCAGGGCGCCGCGGGGCGCGCGGCGCATCCGGCCGGGCCGCTCCGCCCCGCCCCGCCCCGCCCCGTCCGGCGCCGCGCCGCTCCCGGGGCCCCGCAGCCATGCCGTGTGGCGTGCGCTCCTCGCCGCAGGAACCCGGGAGATAAGGAGGGCGGTTCAGGGTTCGTCTGCGGCGGAGACACTGGGCGGGAGGAGTGTTGGGAAACCAGAAAATAGCGGTTGGAAAGGACGTAACATTGCGAAAATCAGAAGATTCCGAAAAGGGGTTATTAGTTGTTTGGAATTGATACATTATTTGGTGTCTATGTCTGTTACTATTATCATATAAATGTTCATTTTTAGCCAAGTATTCAGAACAGTCTAATCTATTTTATAGGAGGTATACTATTTTCATAAATGAAACATCAACATATAGAATTGTACTAATTTAATTCTCTGGGTCTTGCAACAGTTTCGAGGACATTGTTTCCCATCATCAATAATATAGTTGATATATTATTTTCCCCCTTTTGAAGTACTTCGTCAGAAGAGAACGTGATGGAGACCGGAAAACTCTTATTGGTAAATGCTATTCGTTTGTACGGAATTTGATATAAGAAGAAGATTAAGAAACAATAAAATAAATATGTAGTGCTCATTGCAGAAGGCACACACTATCCAATTGACCAAATTCTCTACTGCAATAGGAGGCCATTGGTCATTGATATATTGATTGATTATTTCGTGTTTCCGGTAGCGTCAACTCCTATGCTCATTAGTATTTTAAGTTTAGTGCATGATTTAATCGCAGGATGTGGCAGTGTTCTTCTCTATTTGGATGGTGAAATACGGCGCCAACATACCTGTCGGCTAGTGAGGTTTTCCCCGACCAGGTATCTCCCCCTAGTGAAACACCACCCCAGACGGACAAGCTCTAAACACCCGACTGGTCTCCTGACATGCGTGGCAGTGTAGTGCATGTAAGTGCGTGTGTCGGCAAGGGGTGACGATAGGAGAAAAAAGTAAAAATCGCACAGTCCTTGACCCATTTTTTAGGATAATATTCTGGCTTTCGACTAGTTTTGATCGGAGAAACCCTGAAAAACTATAGATCAGCCGATCAGCCGCCTGCTATAATTCTCTCCAGTGAGCCTCTGAATTCGACGTAGCTAACTAGTTAGTGCCTAGATAATCCTGCCACTATCGGGACCAACCGTAGGACCTCCTCGTCAGAGGACTGCAATGACATCAGTTGAAGCCTGATCCGCCCACTGTGTGAAGCCATTGTTCTTAATGGATCATTTATTGGCTACTGTGATACTATGTTTAGTGATACAGGACTCACCAAGAAAATTCTGATATAACTGGTACTAGAGCTTATGAGCTGATGTAGTACGGGAAGTGTTAGGTTAGGTGTGGAAGCAGCGGTTTCGTTGGTAGTCGCGGCGGAAGCGGAGGGTCTGGGATCTCACGAGCCGATGTTGATAGTAATTTTCAGGCAGAGTCTTTGGCATCTGAAGCTACGGCATCGACGGGGATGCCAACGACGCAGGAGTGGTAGTGGGGAGGCAACGCCGAAGCGGTAGTCAAGACAGTGTATGTGATGGCAGCGGCAGCGATCGCCTTTGGCATGTGTGCGCACGTGCTCTCCGGGCTGCAGCTCGCCGGCGCAGTCGAGTGGGACAGGGAGGGGGGGAGCGAGAGTTAGAGAAACAGAAACAAAAACCACGCGTCGGCAGAGAGAGATGCATCCGCTCTACGTGAGTGTTTCACGATCTCCGAGCTTAACTCGCGTCTGGACCTCCCAGGTTCTAGAATAGCTCTTGTCACGACGTTTGCTTGAATGTTGCGAATGGCAGGAAGTTTAAGATTTGCAATATTCTTTTCAGTGAACGGTGCAAGGATATAAAACTTTCAGATCTTCTATCAAATATCACTATAAAACAATCCGTCCTTAAGTTCTTTAACAAAATCGGCTCTAATCTGCAAAATTTCCACATTCAACAAACCCACGGAAGAGTACGAATTCACAAAATACTCACCAGAAACGCTTTTGGCCAGACATAATCCTGACAAGTCTCATTACTCTAAACAAATTCAACCAAGCTTTGATTATTTAATAGTAACTTTTATTCTATAACTCTTCATCAACTTTAACACCCTTGCGAATTGTTCACGAAAACCAAATAAAATAAAAAAGAGAAGACAAATCATGAGCACAGAGTGAATAATAACTAAATTTCAAAATATTAGTTTCTTACAATATAGATTGTTTCCAAGAAATGAATGAAAAATATTCGATGCGAGATATGAATTTATGCATTGTCTTGAAGTTACATTCTTGTAATTGAATCTGTTGATTTATTTCGTATGCATCACCTTGATACAGAAGAAGTATAAATATTAGAAGTTCGAAACCGTAGACGCTTTTAAATGATATGAATCGTCAATAAACATTTCTTACATGATGAGCGTAATTTTCTCCAAAAGTTATTTTAAATCGTATAATTATGAATTAGTCCCAGAAACACTTTTGTCCCATTATTCATTTAGCTCCAGAAGTGTCTAACACTGAAAAGTGAAGAGGGCAGTGGGAACACTAAAAAAAATCACGGCAGGTCTTATTCTGAACGCTCTGCGTATTTTGCTACAAATTTTAAGAAGAAGTAGGAAAAATAATTAGATTTAGAAGAAAAAGTTACGAATTATTCAAAGAATTAAAAAAATTGATTCATAGAAGTGTATTTCAAAACTATACTACATACAACATACTACATACTTGTATATTTTGAAGGTCACTATAAAATTACTAGTTCATTCATTATAGAATTTCTATAATGGTTCTGTTTCATTTATTCTACTGAAGAGTTAGGAAAAAGCTCTGACAAGTTTGCCTCGTCGAACAATTACCCCTATAAAATAGATCACAATATCGTGTAGATGACCAACAAAACTTTCTCACGATATCTGAAAATCTCTTCATGTGTAGACTGTAAAAATTATGTAAATTTTATATACTTCATTATTCCATAGCGTTCACTTGGTAATTACTATACTATATTACTAATCGAAAAAGCGAGAAAAAAATTGTTTCTGCACATCATTCGAAATGGAATCGACTGTATGAGTTTTAAAAGTATGATAACTAGTTATTGTGATGATAGAAAGATATTTGTGACGTGTGTGAATATATATATATATATAAGACGATAGAAAATATTTGTGACGTAGTGCAATTAGAGATTGAAACTACCATCTCTGAAATTCCTATCAATACCATACAAAGGCACACATATTAATGTAACTTCTGAATATTAATGCAATTTCTACTTTTTGTCGGTTTAGAGTCTTCGGTATCAAAAGAAACAGTGAATATAAAAGATTGAAATAAAATCCTTTGACAAACATAAGAGGTAAGGTCGGGTTAGGTACAACGGCCTAACCCGAAGAATAAAAAGCTGTGCTCGAACCCAGGACTCCGCCCCCAGCGCCTAACTGCGCATCACGTGCGGGAACGGCGGCGTGCTCCCACGGCGGCGGCATCGGCCTCCCAGAACGCGTTTTTGCCGCCGCCGATGCACGTGTGCTGCGGCGCGGTGGCGCGCGAGGACCTGGCGTCGCCCCCGCCTCTGCGCCCACCGCCCCACCGGCCCCTCCCCTGCGAGGCGCGCGCGAGGCGGCGCGGCGCGGCGCGCGCAGGCTGGCTCCCTGCTCGCTTTTATTAGCATCCAATAAAAATGTCTCGACGGACTCTCCACTGCGTGGTGGCTCGGGGATGAGAGTGGAGCGTGGCGGGGTGAGGAGGGGGTGGAGGGACAAGGTGGGGAGGGGCGGTCGAAGCGGGTAGGGACATGTTGGGGCGAGGCGGGGCGAGGCGGGGAGGCGGGGAGGGCGGGCGGGGCGAGGCGGGGCGAGGCGGGGCGAGGCGGGGGAGGCGGGGCGAGGCGGGGCGAGGCGGGGCGAATGTTTAATTGTGCCGTAAGCACAGTTAAACATTCCCAAAACTCTGAATGCGAGAGTGTGCAGCGTCTCGCCATAATGTACTCCGTGATATTGTGCGGGATAATGTGGTCATAGAGCGTTGATTGTCTCGCATGCGCATATTATTTTCAGTTTATGGGTCCCAGAGCACTCATGTTGTACACCCCTATCTTAGTTATATTCTCTCGTTTTCATTGTAGTACCTCTTACGACATCTCAATGAATCCAAGTTAGGATGTTTGTAACTTTTTTGTTGTTGAACGTATTTACATCTCGGAGTTTGTGGATGGATGGTGGAGGATTGTTAGAGTATTGTACATCTTACGCAGGTGTAAAATATTTAAGTCATGGAAGGAGCCCGGCTGTCAAAATTTAATTCATCTGAACGATCATAATTGTTGTTTAGATTTACCATTTTATTATTTATGGAAATGTGTAAGTGCTCTCTATCTAGGAATGCAAAAGAGGAGAAGATATAAAAATTTCCTGCGTTATGGAGAATTGGACAGAAATAATAGGGGCGAAGTGGATTATTTGAGTAAAAAGCTCTTAATCTGAATATGTTTCGGAAAATGTACCTACCGCCTCCTATCTAGTAGCTCTTGAGTAGGGATTTTTTAGGTACTCTTGTTAAACGAACGTAGGTGTTATGTGTTGTAAGTTTTCATGTGAACCTCGCCGATGCCACGGCAATTTGGAGGCCAACGCAGTCTCACCTAGCAGTGGCTTGAAGTCGTTGGGCTCCATGGCAGCGAAGGGCGCGGCTGCCGCCCCTAGCGCCGCCCCCAGCGCCGCCTCCGGGCCCGCGCCCAGCATCTGAAACACCCCATCACACAATTGCACACTCTTTGCCTTTTTGCTTAAACTACGGAGCTTGGAGGTGGGTTAAAGAAATTGCTTTAAACAAACATTCAGTTTGAGGCAACATTTGGAATTACATTCTATATATTTTTCTCGGTCGCTGAAAAGCATTCGTACAAAATTTGGAAGAAATCACTCCAGTAGTTCAAAAGTTTGTGACAGGGAAGACCGTGGGTTAGTTTCCCGACAGTCGCAGGATTTACGACACAAGCGAGATAGATAAGTCGAATTCAGCCGCTGTCTGGAGGAGAATTCTTGCGGTTGGCTGCTCTGATCGGTAGTTTTTCGTGGTTTCTCCGATCAACCCCAGGCGAATGCTCGAGCAGTACCTTAACAAATGGGCCACGGACCGCGTGCGATCTTGATTTTCTCTTCTGTGCCCTATTCTCACCTCTTTACTTACACACACTTACAGACATGCACTATACACAGACACCAAACCCATGCCGGGAAGCCGGTAGGGTGCTTAGAGCTCGTCCCAGCTGGGTCGCTGCCGTGCTTGCGGGAGAAACCTAGATGGAGAAAACTCCGCGAGACGGATCTCTCCATCCAGCGGGGGAAGAGCACTCTACAACCTCCCTTGACAAAAATATGCTCTAAATTTCCGGCACTAACGATATATAAGTTGATGCGCCCGGAAACACTGATCAATCAGTCAAAAGATTTTGTGGAACATACACCCATACATTAACAGACATTTTATTAGAATAAATATTCTAATTTATTCAAGTAGGTGCTATTATCCAATTGGGTACCTAAATTAAGAAAATTATGTAGGCATTTGCTCTATAAGAGTTGAGATGATTATATGCGGTGGCAGAGTTGTTGAGTTGACTGAGCATTTGGAAGCTAGAAGAATACGTTGTTTGTTTTGTTGTGCTGTTTAAGTTGAGATATTTTTGATTTTGACAGATTAGTGTTTCTGGGCGCGACAAGAGCCAAGATCATTAGCCCCGTAAGCGTAGTGCATGTTTGTATTGCAGGATGTGTCGGAGATCTTTCCCCGCTGGTTGGCGATATCTAGCGCCGATCTACACGATGCATTGCAGGAATTTTCCCAACAGGTATCTCCCCCAACGGGCACCAGCTCAGAGAAGCTCTAAGCTCCCGACTGGTCTTCCGACATGAGTGGTATTTTAGGGCATGTAAGTGTACGTGTGTGTAAGTACGGGGTGAGAACAGAACTAGAAAGTGAATGCGCGAGCGCGCATGGTCCATGTACCATTTGTTAGGGTACTGCACCGGCATTCGCCTGGTGTTGATCGGAGAAAACTACAGATCAGAGCAGCCGGCCACTAGAATGTTACTCTTAAGTGCAGCAGAATTCGAGTTAGCTATGTAGTTAGGTAGTCGAAAATTCTGCCAGCGTCGGGACTTGAAGGCGAGGACCTTTCGGTCAGAGGCACTTCAGGAATGTCAGTTGAATCCTTAAGTCACCTAGGCAGGTAGAAATTTTTAAGAAGCATTTTATAATAAATAGGATTTTTAGTGAAAACTCTTCCTTGATTTGAAACATGATAATAATTTCGGTAACGTGTTGTAGAAACTTCAGGTTGAACTCAAGAAAATATTCAGTTTGCAAGATCTGTGCTTCTCTATATGGTTCGTCACTCGGCTTTTAACTGATTTTTATGTTAATTAAATAAGAAAAATAAATAAAAACTTCAGATGGAAAGTTCCGATTTGTCTCGGAAGTTTCTAGCCTTGGTGTTAAACTTTGGAAATAGGTGATTTCTCGATGTGTTCCGAGTACGTATCACATGGATCCATTAAACATTCCGTCCGCTCCGGTTGCCCACTCAGATCTACTCGCACGCTCGGAAGGATTTCTAATTATTCCAGAAATTCGTCTGTGTGATCAATGATTCTGACTGAACAATTTTGTTCTTTGCTGATTTCGACTGTTTTTGGTAACTATAAATGTGACACTCATAACTACTTAATAAAAGTTAAAAGGAACAAACATATTCAGTAGCTATTTACATCTCTTTGATGATACAAAAAGCAGAAAAAATGGTATTTAGGACAATTCTTGAAAAACATTTTAAAGAAGTTATTTTAATTTTATGTGAACTGATATTTAACACTTTTCATCCTTAAACATCGTCTTCATCTACATAAATCTCTTCGACCTAACAGCTGTGACACTCCAACGTGAGCTCTAAAAGAACCTCTTAAAGCTCCCAACCATAAAATTTCAATTTTAGCACTCGCATCCTTTACGTTTCCACTGCTCGCAAGCTAGAACGAAACGCACACGGACCACTCGGCCACCGTAAACGCATTCCGAAACGTAAACGAACCCGCGCAGGTTGTTTCCCTACGCGTCTGTCTGCGCCCGTTTACGCTCGGCAGGTGGGTGATGATGGCGGCAGTGGTGGCGATATCGGTAGCAGTGGCGGAGGTGGTGATGGTGCTGGGGATGGCGACGACAGTGGGGACGGCGGCGTGACAGTGACATTGGAGACGGTGACTGTTGACAGACGACGCTGGCCGTGACGATGACCGTGATGATGGTGGAGACGGTTGACAGTCGGTGGCGGTAATTGAGACGGTGACGGTGGCAATGTCGGTGGCGGTGGCGGTGGCGGTGGCGGTGGCGGTGGCGGTGGCGGTGGCGGTGGCGGTGGCGGTGGCGGTGGGGCGTTGCCGTTGGCAGCGCGTTAGAGGTGACAGTCGCGGTGGCGGTGGCAGTGACGGTGGCGGGCTTGGGGGGGGGCGGGCCGCGGGCGGGGGCGTATGCGAACGCGAGCCGTATATTAGCGTGCGCGCTGAGAGCGCGGGGTCTTCTTTCCGAGTGTTTGTTGTGAAGAGCGGCGGGCGCCGACGGCCTGCCCGAGGCGTGCTGGCGCAGCTGTCACCGCCTCCGGCGCATCTCTTTCCCCCACGCGCTCTGTCTCGCTCGCTCTCGTTGGACGCAGAGGGTCGGCGCTTTCCTGACGTTCCCGTGATCGCTGCCGCCTTTGTTTGGATCAATGTCGTCGCCTCAGTCTTCCGTTATCGTTGCTAGTGCATCACTAAGCCGTCATCGCTCACTTCAGGATCGTTTTCTTTGGATGTCTTCTTTGACGCTTCAAAGCGCACCCGCTTCGCTCATAGCAGTTCAAGTTTCACATCAGTCTTCTGTGCAGTTAGCGCATCGTTCGCATGAGATCGATAGTGCAGGTCGACTAGTGCGTCACAAACTCTCTAGTTCAGCACTTGTATTATGTTCAGTTGCGTTGGTATTACTGTTTTTGATTAGGGCTGGACTTATCGACTTAAGGCTCCGAGGCCCCTCTTTTTTAATAATTAAACCAAGAAAATGGCCTAGGGACAGACGTTCTCGCGTCTTGAGAGATATCGCTGAACCTGAAATCGAATTTGTTTTCCATCGATATGCGCGCGTATTGTTGCAGGAGATGAGTTCCATCTGCACACAAGCTGATTAACTCTAATAAAAAGTCTTCCGCTAGCAATATGATGTTTTGTGATATAGTTGTGTTATATAATTTTTAATCCACGTATTTACAATTAACATTCCAGTAATAACCAAAAAATAATCATTAATTCATTATAATAAACTAGCGTCCATGCGCGAGAACTCTCGCACATTAAACCCCACCCTCATCCCTATTTTTCCATTTCCATATGAACCCTGTAATATATGTTTTTCTTGAAGACCCTCTTACCCTCTGTCATTTGTTCTATATGTCTCCTTGTAATCGTTAACAATAAAATGAATGCAAACTATTCTTATTTAACGTTACTTCAGAGCAGAGAGGTACACCTGTGTAATTCAATCGCGCAGAATATCAAGTAACTAGTTTAATTTCACATACAGTTGTACAGGCTCTGAACGGGTAGAAGCGTCGAACCAGCAAAAATATAATAGAATGTTCAAAAAGATCTCATTTTGTTGAATACGGTGTGAGAAACGTTTCTTTGAGTGCGTTAAATTTTACTTTTTAAGGCTCTAAAACACTTCGTTTAGGAGTTATTTCACAATATATATGAAAAAAGTCTGCAGAGTTTGCGGGTTGCATTTGACATGAATATTTAGATGCGTTTTTCAACAAATCCTTCATATTTTTAAGTCAAGATGCAATTCGTCACGTCTCCCTGAAATTCTCTTTCTTTAGAGACCTCATTTATAAAGATTGGTTCGTATGAAAGAGACGTAATAGGTCTGTATACTACTGAAATAATATAGGAGACGATAATAGTAAATTATAATTAATATTTCAATGATTTAAAATATTTTCAAATCCAAATTAAATACATATATTTAAAAATGTCGTACAACTAGTAAAATAATTAACTGGAAGTTCTCCTACGGTGTGATTTGCAATTCTCGAAAATTCAGTGAGTTCGATGTAAATTAGACTTGTGCCATTTTGTACACATCCTTCTCTATATCCATAAAAATAGAAACATTTGGAGCCGTTTTTATGCTTTTTCAAAATTGTCTTTATTTGGCGCAAAATTCTGAAGAACCAGTCATATTTTGAAAAAATGTGTACTCAACCTAATTTGAGTATTTAATATTGAAAATAGATTTGTTTTATAACAATCTTACTCAAGAAGAAAACACCGGAACATTTTAAACTTATGAATTTTAAAATTTAGATTTAAAAATTTAAAACCTTAATTTAATTCCCCAAAAAAAACAAAAAATTCGTTTAAATTCAAGACGCCGCGACCTCAGAGAGATCGGTAAGAGAATACAAATGTTGATGAACATTTTGCCTAAGGTTTAGCCTAGGGTTGCCAATCAGATCTATTTCTTTCTTGTCTATATTTTTGATTCAGTCGAAAAGAGTCATTCACAAAACGCAGAAGAAGATGGTCTGAGCGTCTCATTTTTTATTTTAGTCGCTAGGCAGAGATACTACATGCATGCATGCATGTGGCAGAATTCACAGAAAGGATATTCATGCTTTCTATTCTAAATTAAACAATTAACGATTCACACAGTAGATGTTAGTCATGTGATGAAATAAATGACAAAGAATGTCAAAAATGAGGACATTTAAAATACGAAGGAGGGCGAAAGAACAATTGACGTCAATGAAGGGCTGTCCTCCCAAATGGAAACGTATTGCCGTCAACCAACTTTTCAGTTTCAAGGACCCATGAAACGTGGATTCTAACTACACATAGGAGAAACTATTTTACTAGATATAAGAACAAAAATTATCCACTTTTTCGGTAGCAGGAACTTATAATATGAATTATTCGGCCGAGAAATTGCTGTTTTACTGCAGGATTACTACGTATGATAACTACGTATTAATATTAAATTACTACGTATGTAAAAGCGAAAAGTAAAAATTGCATTTATACGAAATATGAACTATACTTTTTCTTTGTTGATTGATTGGAGCCCATATTATATTTTATTACCAACATGTGGGGCCTCTCTAGGTTGGATTCCTAGGTTTTGCCTTCATAAGCCAGCACAGCCTCGGGGAGCAAGTAAATTTTGGCCCTATTTTCCATTCGATTTTTTTATATTTACGAATGACATATTTTAGTTGTAAATAAGGAAAATATACTACGAAAATAATTAAATTATAACTTTAATGATTATCATTTTTAAATACAAATGGTTTGATGTTGAACTATTTATAGGTTTGCCAGATCTGGAGGGCCTGTTCCCCAAATTTAGTAAGCACATCCCTAATTTACTGATTTGACAAAATAATTTAAATTATAGTAAACAATTTTTTCTGATTAAAATTATGTTTTTATATTCGTAAAATGTTGTGTTACTTGTGTATAAGAGAATATTAGTGGCTAATGTCCTCAGATGCTTGTAAAGGACCTAAATATAGTTTTTAAAAACCCCTATTTTCAGTTTAAAAAGGGAAAAATCAAAGATTGAAAATATTTAGAGAAATTAATTCGGTTATTATCACGGCCATACTCGTATTTGCCAATTCCATCTCTCTTTTTCTGTAATCGTATGAATGCCGATGTTGCCTTATCAAGTTTCGCGGCAGGACTGTTATCCCAAGAATGGCAAGTAAGAAGATCGTAACTTCTTACAATCTTGTGAGAAAAAATGTAGTTAGGCCTACAGGGATATGAATTATAGTCATAGAATGCAGAGAAAACTATACTACAATAGATTTTGTTCTCAATGTAGCCCAATAATTAAGTCCCACATTTATTTAAATCTTTGTGGTTTGTCATGTATTTCACAATTCGGTACGATAGCGACCAACAAAATAAAAAAAAATGATAATCCACGTTTTACCTCCGTAACTACCACCATCAACTCAACTGTTTTCTTGAGTTTTTGACTTCCAAAGTTAAGGCCTTACTTACTATGCTGCTCGGACTATCAGTTTCCTACCTCAAGTTGTCACATCAATCACTGTAATACCATTCATAGAACTGTCACCGCGTGCTGATATCTCAGTATTTCTGCCACCAGTGTGATCTCGATTGCCATCGTATTTTGCACTAATGGAATTGCTCCTCTTTCGTTACCCCATTGCGAAGATGTTTCCATCTCGTACAAGAAGTTTATGATTGGGAGAGAGACAGGATTTGAAGTGGGAATATACATGTAGTGCTGATTTCAATATTAGGATGAGTTCTTAAAACTGAAAATACTAACAAGTTGCTACGCGTTGTTGACAAATCTCAGGAAGTGCCTCTTCTCGCTCCGTTTGTCGACAGAAAGAAAAAGAGTAACCACGTGCCTCTGGCGCTCTCCCTCTTTCGTCGCCTGGGCGCCTGCCCTTCCTTTCTCCATCGCCATCTTCGATGTCACCACGTCGCAAGAATTCCGGTTCCATCACGTTCATCCCATCACACAGTATCATAATGTCACTGTAAACTCCTCAAATACTTCCTCTGACAATCGCCGTTGGTACGATTACTTCGCAAGTGCGACCGCTGCGACCAATCACCATTGCCAACTCCTCCGCGCCCGCCGCGCCGCGCCGCGCCGTGCCGCAAATAGCCCTCGCTTCCGGGGCCCGGAATCGCCGGCGGCGGCGGCAGGAGGAGGGGCGGCGGCGCTTGGCGCGGCGCCGCATATCAAAAGCGCGCCCTCCGCCGCCGCGGCTTTAATTTGGGACGCAAATAGCGGCGCGAGTCGCGTGGTTTGAACCCCGGCCAGAGGACGGAGGCGACGGTGGGGGGAATGACGGCAATGGCACTGGAAGCGGTACGGTAGGTGGGGGGGCGGTGGAGGTGGGGGGAGGTTATGGGGGGGCGGGGGTGAGGTGGAGGTGGAGGTGGTCGCGGTGGCGAGGCAATGACAGCAATGGCTCTAGCGGTGGAGATGGTGGCGGGCGTGGCGTTGGCTTTGGCGTGGACGGTGGTGGCGGCGGAGGCGTTGGCGGAGCTGGCGATTGCTTGCGCGGATCGGAGCGGATCGGCGCGTAGAGCACGGGCGCATTGTCAAAGCGGCTGCGACGACAGCAGCACCAGGGAGAGGGCCAGCGTTCCCAATTATTTGTGGGCTTTGAGGGTGAGAGAGTCACTCACTTATTTTGTCAACCACATCTTTACGAATCATTACATCAAACGAACTACATTTTGACGAAGTACCGAGTTAAGTTTAACAGAAACTAAAATTCTTTGCTTTATCGTTAATTTTCTTTGACTGTCTGACCAGATTCGGGAAATGTATGTCGCATCGTCATGACGGCAATCAAAACAGTGGAGTCATTAATCAACAATTTTAGACGCCATGTTTCGGTGATTGTGAGTTATGACTTTACTCTTCTGCAGAGGTCACCACGTTTGGCGTTACTCTGACGCAAATATCATGTCCCCAAAACGTCATTGCACTGAATCAATGCACAGATGTTTTGGAAATTGGCGAGAGCTAAAATCATTCAATAAATTTACAATTATTAATCGTAATTTCCTGACAAACCATGTTATTGACGACCTTGTTACGAAAAGTTTAATAGATTAAAAGCTACATTGAATGATCCAGACTGAATACTAAAAAACAAAGAAATTTCCGCTTATGCGTTCAAATGATATTTTCGAAATGATTCTTCCTTATCTGCCGTATTTATATTTTCATTCTGCCGGCTGCGCGGAAAGGAAGAGTCTTTTCTAATCCTGCCGCCTGCACCGTCCGATGCAGGCCCAGTCTAAAAGTAATTGCTTTAGCTACAAACTGCGGTTATATGGGCAGTGGTTTGTGCGAATTATCGGATGACAGTGCATGTCAGAGATAACTGCCAAGTGTTTACAAATCACTGACAATATTGCCGCCCGAAAAACTGCTCATGTACAGGCACTTTAAGCCTGCCTTCTAGAAGGTCGCGGAAAGGAATCCTGGCAGGGGCTACTACTCCTGAAAGGCGGGTGTGGATTGGTCATGCAAAGTAAAAATCACATACAACACCTCTTGCATTCATTTATATTATATACGTCAGCAAACATTTTAAACAAAATTAGGAATTTTGTTCAAAATACCCTCCTTCCTAGGGTAACATTTTTTAAAGTGAAAGGCCAAATTTTCGTAATATTGTGTAGAATAAATGGGTTTCTGGGTACTCCTATTTGCATAGAAGTGTGTTGATTCCTAGGGCGTCGGGTTCTGTAAGTATAGTGCATGTTTTATCGCGGAAGTTGTCGGTGATTTTCCTCCGCTAGGTGGCAAAATCCGGCACCGACTCACAAGTCAATTTTTTCGCTAACCAGGTATATCTTACCAGCGGGGCACCGCATCACTAAGTGTAAATGTGTGTAAGTAATGGGTGAGAATATGACGAGGAGGAAGGATAGATCGTCCGGTCTGTTTGTTTGGGTACTGCTCCGGCCTTTGTCCGGTGTTGATCGGAGAAACTACGGATAGCTACCGTTCAGAGCAGCCGGCCGCTAGAATTCTCCAGACAACAGCTGAATTTGACCTAGATCTCTAATTCGATCTAGCTCTCTAGCTGGGGAGTTAGAATCGAAAATCCTTCCACCTTCGGTACTCGAACCCTAGGAGCTCCCTGTCAGAGGCACTGACCAAAAGTGTATTAAATGAGTGGTTTCATACGTGTGCAACAATGCCACAATATCACTTATAAGCTGCAACATTGACACAACTCGAAACATACAAAATTTTGAGGTATGACTGTCATTTTATAACATTTTATAACAATTGTTGTTAACAAATCTCCAATGAAGTCTTTCAGGAATGCCCTCTCCACATTCCACCTAAAACTGAGCATGTGATACCTGCATGTCCACTGCCATTAAAAAGTTTAAACATGTTTATCTCAAAACTTCATTTAATGCCTTAGATGAGCATTGCAAACATCAACATATTGAGTTTTGTTTGTAGGAGATTAGAGCTTTGATTTTTTTCTATTTCAGAAATTAGCTCGACTGCGGTAAAGTGACATGTGCCAAAGAAAACGCCTGCGCTCTTCAGGAAACGAGAGTGCAATCGTCCCCTCCGAACATCTGTGCATTAGAGGCTATGCGTCAAATATTGGAATAAGTTTCTACAGCAAAATATATTTTATCTGCCACGCTTTAACAACTAGACCTTTAGCCGTCGGTTCATGAATTTTATATCATAAAAATATTTGGCGATGTGAATGTGATGCACAAAATATTAATTTGTTCAATGACTTCATAAAAAAATCATTTCAAATCACGAATTCATTATTAATTAAAATTATTACATAAGATTATTGAAGCACTTCTAATACTTGTGCGAATGATGAATATTTGAACTTTTAAATATTGTGCGAATGCATCCGTAATTATTCAAGCGCTCATGAAACTGTCATGGTAAACATTAATTTAAACGGCATCTTTACGTTAATGAATATGAACGCCACCACTCTACGTTGATAAATCGTCTGAACAAATTCTGAAGAGTAAGATAGGATTAAATAAAAGACATAGATAGGAGAGGATTGCTGCAGAGGGCGGCGGCCTCTCTGCCAACCCCTCGCTTTGGACGCACCACCGGCAAAACGGCCGGGACGGGAATGACGCGTGACGAGTGGCGGCGGCGGCCGGAGCTGTGCCGGTTCGCGCGCGTCAGCGGGGGGGTGGAATTGGTGGTGGAGGGGGAAGGCGCAGACGAGCGTGCGGATGACGAGACGGCGCGTCGCGTCTCGCGTCGGCGGATGGAGAGTCGTGTGCAGCGCTGCTGCCAGCGAAGGGATCTGCAACAACCGAGACTGCAGTGGCGAGGCGAGGAAAGATGGGAGGGGACCAGGGCCAAAGGTCGGCGCGGCAGTGTAAATAGCGCCCGCCGAGACCCTGCGGCGCCGCCGCGTCTGGGCCTGACCGAGGCCACCGAGGGCGACCCAGGGGGCGGAGGGGAAAACCGACTCGGGAGGAGTCAATGTGTCAAGTTGGGTTTACAGGGTGGTTCAAAATTGTCTTCCAATAAGGCAAGTAGTGCTTCTGTTTTTCATGATGATGCCATTCCTGCGAAAAGATCTTAAAAATTCGCCTTCGCTTTGTTTTGAAATTATCAGAAAATATTATTCTAGTAATAATATTTCAAGCAATATTTCAGATACTTATGAAATCCTGCATGTTGTTAGAATGTAATGTCCATATTAATGGGCTGAAATTTAGTTGCCACCCGATAATGTGCACATATGCATTTATAACGTTTAAAATGTGAAGTTCACGATAATTTGGTCAAACTTCTGAAAATATACGTTCGCGAAGTCATAACGCTAAACACGTGATTTTCGCCGTTTCTCCGGGGCCGTTGGTTTGATACGGCCAATTCGTAACAACGCCCTGTTGGCTTCTAGCCGAGAGTATCGCATCTTTTGTTACCAACGCGAACGTCGATCTTCATTGGCGGGAATATGCTTTCGATTTTCCAATAACGGGGTATATCACACATTACTTATACCAATACGAAAATCAAATCATCCAATTACGCAAGGGGTTCCGCAGGGTTCGGTTTTAAGATGTAAATATTCGGATGTTCTAAACAGAGATATTTTTATTTTAAAACATAATTGATCCCAAAATATACACAAAATTTCCAGTTTTTCTTTTACGACGAGAGAGAAAATAAAAGTAGGCGGAGAGACATTGTAGATGATGATGACTCGAAGAAACAAGACATTTTTCAAACTTCACTATTCTTTTTTTTAACTAATCCTCCTGAAATTTATGATTTTTTGCTTCCGGTAAAAAATTCGTCCCGGCATGTAAGACAGAGAATATTTCAATTCAGAATATAAGATATGTCAAATTGAAAAAAATATAATACTTCAGATGCATATCTACAGCATCTAATAGAATTTCATTCTATTACACAATTAATTAGTATTTGTACTTTTAGATTTCTTTCAGATACAATAGTACATACTAGTAGCATACATCAGCAAAAATGCTGCTGAACAAAACCACACAAAATGATTTTCCAAAAAGGAGCATGCATACTGCTTAAAAACAACAAATAAAGTATTCTCGTGTAACACCGAAGTATATTATATGTTTTAACATAAGCAGTCTTCAAGAAGTTTGGTGTAACACAGCACAACAATTGTTTACATACCAAAGATATAAAAATTGCTGTTCCATAACACAACACGAAAAACAAAAGTTTAATGACGTGCGGCCTCTTGGAGCGTTCTTGTATGATGTCAGTTATGTCGTAAACAGTGACGAACTGAATACGAGAATTCATTCGGCACGCGTAGCATGAGATCAGACAGAATAACACATTCAAATATTTGGGTTTTTGCGGTGAAAATTGTGTTTTATGGGTTAAATATTAATTATTTGTCATTTCCAAGTTGACTAAAGACATGCCAAACAATTAATTTGTAATTAGTTTCGTAAAAGTCAGATTAAGTTTACTTAATCTGACTTTTACGAAACTTAAAAAGTCAGATTAAGTTATTAACTTAGTTCATAGTGAAAAATGTTATGTTGATACCACAGGTATGAATGCGATATAGACAAACGCGATCTTTCTTTGTTCTTCGTTGTACCGTTCGTCAAGCGAGCAAAACGTCGCTCGTTTGCCCTTGTAATAAGATACATTTTGGTTTATATAGAGTCAAAAGTTACATTCAATGTTATTTTTGTTGAGTTCAAATACATGAGTTATTGACAAGCTTATATCATTTTCGCCCATTCTCAAAAACCAATAATTTGCAAAGACATTGCTTTTAGATTTTTCCCCCAGGTTTCTGGTATCTAACGATACCTCAGATACCTCTCACATGGCCGGATGCTGCGTAGTTTTCTTTCAATTTCTGCGCGCAGTGTAATAGTTATTAATGTATAAAGGGCGTTAAGTAGATGTTTTTGCCCGAGGTCGACTTCCAAACCCGAGGGCCTCGGGCTCGAAGGTTTGGAAGTTGCCTGCGGGGCAAAACATCTAGTAACGCCCGTGGTGCGTACAAAACTTTATCGTTTACTAGTTCGTTGCTGAATTAAACGAGAATTCGAAATATTTTATAATTTTTCTGGTGTCTAAAGTGAAGAGGTGCATTGTAATAGTCAATATGATGTCAGATAAACAAAACAGAGTGTGAATCTAATTACTACTCTATAATCGTTATTTTACTGATTTGTTCGTATGAATGAAATAATATTGTGAAGTTCCTGCAAAAATTCTCTAAAAGCTAACAAAATTAGGACGATGGTTTCCAGTAAAATCTCGAAAAATATATGAAAATGTTTATGCTGTATTTGGAGTTATATAACAGTATAAATTGTATTGATGAATTGGTACTTTTAGATTATTTGCTTCTATTGCGAAACGTTATTTATAATATGTCATAACACCAAAAAATAACATTTAGAGAAAAATAGCCAATGTCCCTTATACATCTTATTACTACAAGTAATACTGCTACTCAAGAAGCACATACTGTGTCTCTAAAAAAAGGTGATACGTGATAGTGAAATGTGAGTGACTGATGGCAATTGTATATTCACGGATACATTCCAAAATTACTATTTTCATATCAATTAGGCAATATATGGTTTATAACGAGTTATTTGACTTATTTGAACATTATGCCATTTATTTACTATTGCATTTGCTTACATCGTAACTTTAATAAATCGAATTTATAAAAGTGTATGTGTTGTGTTGGTATTAGAGCGGGCCATAAAGTATTCAAAAGGTCCGAGGGCATAAAGAATCAGAAAGGCACGCAAGGGTATCAGCAATACCGTTACGTGTTTTGTTTCAGGTCCGTAAACACACAGCAATGAACTGGTAAACCATAAAAAATAATATACGTTAATCATAGACGATAGCAGTTTTATTTTAATTTATTGTTGTTTTTTACTTTCATAGCTACGGTTATAACAGGGTTACTGGTTAGGACATTTCTATGATGCCTTTTCCCGGCATTTTCTATTCACGACCATGGTTCACTCTTCTAAGAGTTTAATAATTTTTTTTAATAAGTCTGTTTTGTTCTTAATGCGACAATTTCAGAAGTGGGGAGAAGATGTAATGGCATTATTTACCTTTACTAAAGACAGTAAAAGGCACTAATTTGGAAAGGATGCAGAATGGACCTCAGGACCACCCTGATTAGGATAAAACCGGATAAAAATCTCGGAACCAAGGACTTCTATTAGATTCCCGAAATTCCTATTAAATTTACAAAATGGCCTATAAAAATGCCATGCTAAAAATTCACAGAATGCCGCCTAAAGCACACGTAAAGCAAGATGATATTTTGAATGAATTATGAATTGATGTTCACTACATTGAAAAAGTGTAAGATTAATTTATTCTGAGTTCCTTTCTTGTAATTAATTTGTATTTTTGTGATCTTCATTGATAAACTGTGTAATTGATCTGCATCTGTATAACTATTGCATAAATTATGATTTACAAATAAACAAAGAAGTAACAAGACATTGTTCTAAAACCTGAATCGGGTGGAGCGCGTGCCTCTTTGCTAGTGGCCGTGACGTCAGGCACTTAGAGGTTTGCATGGATCGCGTTGCGGACTAATTCAGTTACAATGTGTGAAAATAGGAAGTTTTGAAGTTAAGTTTCTTTTCTGTTCTTGTTATTAACTCCTACGTAAATAATAGAAACAATGTTTTCAGTAAATTTAAATGACTCACAAATGTTGCCAGATTGAATTAAAAACTCATTTAATCGCATTTCGTGGTGAGGATACATTACAGTTTGGCCATGTATGAGTTATTCGATGTATAAAAAAAGAAATTTAAAACCCCTACTTCGTTAGTGTGGCAGAATCATTAATCAAAAGGCTTGTTACAACATGCCAACTTTCCGATATCACATTTCAAAAGTTGATTTTGTTTTCCAGAAGAATGTGTGTACGTCAACGGGTTACATTTATTTTCACATTATCTTTTAATCTGATATCGTGCCACTTAGATGTAGATATTGTTTATTAGCTATTGTTCAGCACTATTCATAACTGCACACACTATACGTGTACACACACACAATACATAAATTCATTAACTAATAAATATTTAAATAGCAAAGTTTTAGTAAAAAAAAAGACATTTCTATCAAGTATCAAAAATTGTCGGTTCATTGATTGATTGACGATTCCGTGCGCGACAACGACTAAGAGCATGAGTCCCGTAAGTGTAGTGCATGTTTTATCGCGTAAGGTGGGGGTGATCTCCAGCTGAATGGTAAAATTCGTCGCCGAGTTACACACCGACCTGGTGGGATTTCCCCAACCAGGTATCTCCGGTCAACATGGCTCCGCCCCACCCGGACAAGCTCTAATCTGCCGACTGGTCTCCCGATATGTGTAGTGCACATAAGTGTAAATATGTGAAAGTAAGGATGTGAGGGCAGAACAAAGAAGAGGAAGGAAAGATCACGCGCTTCGTGGCCCATTTGTTATATTGCTCCGGCATTCGCGTGGTGTTGATGGGACCAAATTACGGAAAACTACTGATCGGAGCAGCCGATCTCTCGAATTCTCGTTCAGGGAGCGGCTGAATTCGATTATAGCAGTTTAGCTGATGTCAAAAAGCCTGCCACCGTCGGGACTGGAACTCTAGGACCTCCCGGTCAGAGGCACTGCAGTGACATTAGCTGTTGCCCTGAGCCACCCAACCCGGTCAGAAATAGTCGACCCAACACAATTTTGGACACACATTTACGCGGCGCATATCAGTGTGAATGGAGGCGGGCACAAGCTGACCCGCAGAGAGTCGAACGACTACGGAGGGGCGGGCGCGCGGCGGCGGCAGCAGCGAGGCGTCACCGTCCCATGTGCGCGTCACATGGCCCGCGTCCCTCCCCTCCCAACCCCCCACCCCGCCCCCGCCCCCGCTGCGCCTTGGCTCCGCGCGCTCCCGCCGCCGCCGCCCCTCCGTTCCCACGGCTGCGACGCTCCGGGCAACGATTCGTTATGACTGCGTCGACGACGACGGCGGCGGGATTTCGGGTTTCAAGGGAGTAAAAAGAGGGCGCATTAACTCGTTCTCTAACAGTTTTGGAACAATAATAATTCTTTACGCACGAGATGCGCTCTCTTTAACTGTCATTTCTCTGTAATTACGACACTACTCGACTGAGGTCGTTTTTGGAGGGTTACCAAATGAGAGACTATCTCTTCTGCAAATAGGTCAGAGAAAGACAATGATAATTAATTTGGGAATTAGCAATGTTTGTAACATGCGAGATAAAAGTATAAACGAATTTGCACAATCTTATAAATGTTATAAGGTTTATTCCTGAAATTTAGGTTCTTCTCTTAATTTCATTACTTGTAAAACTAAACGATATCGAAAATATGTAATAATCTCAGGACAGGGATACTTTTTAACTTATAGTATGTTCATATTGTGTCTTCTAAAATACACTTTTCAAGAAGGCGGAATATATATTTATCGCCAGTTGATTTTGACGAATACACTCCCATTACATTCAGTATATTTATAATTATAATTAATGATTCAGAAAATTAATAAAATTTTTGATGAACCATTTCTGAGATCGGTCTTAACAATATTAGGACCATTATATTCATGATTTAGTAAATGGACCACGGCAATCTGAAGTAGCCTCGGATGTTCATTGTCTATCTGATATACTACTTCTTTGCACTCTTCTATAAACATCTCAACGCACTTTTCTTACAATTTTCCGACAAAAAAGGTGGAGAATCGAGGAAGAAACAAAAAGGAAGAAAGACTGAAGAATCGGGGAAGAAACAGAAAAAAGAGGAAAGCCTGGAAATGAAAAGAAAAACATTCGCTCGCCTCGGCGCGTGTGCGACGACGTACGCCGACCTCCGCCATGGCCATCGCAGCCGCTCCCCACGCACGCTCCCCGCGCGTCCTTCTGTCACCGCCTCTTCCCTCCTCGTCGCACGCGTCCTCCATCAGCCTCCGCACTAACGGCGACGACTTAAGAGCCCAGAACGCCTCCCGGACTTCAAAGGTCTGACGGGGGTACGCGCTCGGCACCGCTAAACGACACATTTCATTCATTCTTTTCTCTGCAGTGTGTGGTCAAAGATACAATTCTAATTGTCTTCGCTATTCGTCAATGTCTGCGACCCGCCCTTTAGTTTCTGTGGGAGTGGTATCAAACACTGTCAGAATTGAGATAGAAAAAAATATTTTAAGAGCCTAAAACCTTGGCCCAACCTGACTTTTTTCTGTAGTTGACAGGTCTGCTGATAGATACAAAAGAATGTACCGGTAGGGGGAACGATGGCCCTAATGATGTTTAACTCAATGAAAATTATGTGTATTTGCGGTAGAACTTCGTACCTTAGATTAAGTTGTAATGTTTTGCGTTTCGTTTTGCTTTATTTTACATAAATTACCATTTACCTTCCTAACATTTGGATTAAGAAAATTATTTTGAGTTAATTTAATTTAGGTTTGTGTTGTTCATACATGTAGGTTTATGCTATAGTGGAAATTTAGTGAAACCTTCTAATTTAAAAATTAATTATTATATTTTTCTTAAAACTGGAGCAATGTATTCTTAAAAATCCTTAACAATCATGATGATACCCGCAGAGGAAGTCACCCCAAAGGTTTTGAAGGTATTTTCGAATCAATATAAAGAAAACAACGGACAAAAGAAACTCCAAATATAATTGTTTCAAAACATAGATTTTTCTTATATATTTGGCGAAGAGGAGAGGTTAAATCGAAGAATTAAAAATTCTAGGCCTATCATCATTTCTATACCTTTCATTTACTCTCAATCAAGCAATAAAACACAACAAAACAAGAAATACATAATACATGAACTTACACGAACGAAGCAAAATATTCGATTATTATTTATGTTAAATTTGAGTACTTATCCACTGATCCAACATTTACATTTTGAAATAAAATGTAACTACTGATGCTACAAAATGGCACAGACGCTCGCATTAGTTTTCTATTTCTTTGGTCTGGGCTAGCTATCTGGACTTACTACATACTCTTGTCAGTTGCTCTGTCAGTCATCTATCGTCGCCCAAAGTACATTTTCTCTTTAAATTTTCTCAATTTTTCGATTTTCTAATAGTAGAACCGAAATATTACTTTATGAATATTAAAGATGAGTAAAACCTCGACCTAAATGGACGTTTCATGGAAAAATTTGGAACAGTTTCTAAGAAAATAGAGTTTAAGCGGTACTGTAAATGCGAAATTTTAAGCAATTATTCACAGAAAATTATTGAGTATTCGAAAAACTTCATTCGAAAACATTTGTTTTAAATGCTGTGTTTACAAACCGATGGAAATGTGAAAAGGAAGAGATATTTAAAAAATCATTGTGTAATTTATGAAGAAACAAAAGAATGCACTAAAATGTACTTTGTCATATTAAACAATGAAATTAGCACTATTCTCAAGAAAAAATTAAGGAAAAATTTGGAGCAGTTTTTGAGTAAATTTCGTTTGAGCGATTCTGAAAATGCGGAATTTTGAGTTCACATTCACAGAAAACTGTAGAGTTTTCGAGGAACTTTATGCAACATTATTTAAAGCACTTGCTCTCATCAATACAATATTGTGAAAAAATTGCCGTTCTGTAAATATTAACGACGTGAGAGACAAGTCAATAGACATTATATTTTGTAATTTTTAAAACAAAATAAGAGAATAGAGCCATACGGCGTTTATGTCACGTGATAGACTACATTTAGCACTACTGAAAGTTTAAATAAAAACTTTTGAGCCATTTTTCAGAAAATCATGTTTTTGTTATTTTTTAAAACTTCACATATTGCACCCAATATTGCGCGAAAACCACTCAAATTTTTAAAAAATGTACATGACCTTAATGAAAGAACTAATTATGAAGAACCAATTTTATCTGAAGTAAAAATCTCTATCTTCAATATTCTAGTTGTAGGAAGTTGCCGCAAAAAAATTCAAAAGTTTGCAATTTTCGAAAATTCCGAGTAAACAGTAAAAAACAAACCTATGCCAAGTTTATAAGTGTATTTTACTCTATTCTTACAAGCAATTTAAAGAAAAAATTGGAGCCATTTTTGGGAAAGGTTTGAAAATGTTCCAAGGTCTTCATGTTAAGTACCCCGTAAAATTATTGAATGTTTTCAAAATCGCAGAACTTTCATACAGACCAGATCGACAGGGATTTATTCAGTTTAGAAAAAGTACGAATAGTTAAGGCGCGAGTGTTGTTCATAAACACCATGCAGACAGACAGACGGACAGGCAGACGGACAGACCGACGGATGGAAGACGGACGGACGGATGTTTTGAAAAGATACACTTTTTCGATATCAGGGAACCCCAAATCGTGTATTTCCATTGAAATCTCGAAAGCGTTTTTCCGCAGGTATTACAAAACATTCTCTACACTACATACATACACTTTACATATTACATTTTACACATATATACACTACACATTCTACACACTTTATCTAATTCAATGGAGCCATAATGTATTGTGTAACAATAACAATTAATTTACACGTACAGGTCACACCGCAGTAGATCAGATGCACATCACCGCAGATGAAAATAATTCCTCAGCATGAATATCATGTGCTAATACTATTACTACTACTGTACCTTTTTATTTGAACCGATGTCGAAATATCATTCTTCATTCTACAGGAGACTCTTGTTTTACGGTGAGAGCTTCTGAATCAGGGTATGTACCAATGCTTTGGTAACGCCTAAATCGATACTTATGAAGTATTGTGTAGTCGATTGCACTTTGCCAGTTTATTTTACTTTCTTGTACGTATGCACATACGGAGTAATATACGTAGTTTAGAGAAAAACCGATTTCAAGATTTCAAAGAAAATACGTGTTTTGAGGTCCTCTAATACGGAAAAAGAGGTTCTTTTCAAAACATCCGTCCGTCCGTCTGTCCGCTAGTCAGTCTGTCTGTCTGTCTAGTGTATGTGAACAACACTAGCGGCTAAACTATGTGTACGATTTTTTTCAAATTGAAGAAACCCCAGTCTGCCTGGTCTGAGTCAAAGTTCTGCGATTTTAAAAAACATTTATTAATTTTTCTGGTACTATACATGAAGACCTTGGGACTTTTCAACATTTTCTAAAAAATGGCTCCAATTTTTTTTAAACTTCTTGTAAGAATAGAGTAAAATCACTTATAAAGGTGGCGTAGCTCGATTTTCACTGAGTTTTTGAAAATTGCAAAAGCTGAATTCTTTTCGGCATGTTCCCACAACTACAAAATTGAAGATACACATTTTTTTGCACAACTATTTTTTTTCTCCTTAATCAGTTCTTTTATTAAGGTCTTGTACATTTTTTGAAAATTTTAATAGTTTTTGTGCAAGATTGAGGGCAATATGTGCATTTTAAAAAATAACAAAAACAAGATATTCTCAAAAACGGTTCCAAATTTTTTCTTTAAACTTTTGGGATAGTGATAAATATACTCTACGATATGACATAAATGCTATTTTTCTTTATACTTTTGTTTTTTCAAAAAATACAAAAATGTGATTAATTTGACTTGTCTCTCATGTCGTAAATATTATCATTAGCGGCGATTTATTTACATTATTGCATTTAGGAAGAGATGCGCTTTAAATGATGGCAGGGAAAGTTTCTCGAAAATTCAAAAGTTTTCTGTGAAAATTAACTCAAAATTCTTCACTTTCAGAAACGCTCAAACGCAATTTTCTCAAAAGTATATAATAAATTTTTTCTTCAAACTTTTCGTACAGATAGAACCAATTGAACTATTTAAGATGACTTACAATAATTTTGCTGTATTCTTTTGTTTTATCAAAAAATATACAAATGTAATTTTATGAAATCTCTTTCATACCTTTAATATGCACGTTTCCAACGGTTTGTATTGCACTACTGAGTGAAAGTGCTTCAAATGACAACTGATGAAGTTATTTATTAATTAAATGTATGTAGTGTAGAAAAAGTTATGTAATACTGCAGAAAATCGATTTCGAGTTTTCAACGGATATACACATTTTGGGGTCCCCTGATACCGACAAGTGTTTTTTTTTTTCAAACGTCCGTCCGCCTGTCTGGTGTATGTGAACAACAATTGCGCCTAAATCATGCGTACGATTTTTTCCAAACTGAATAAACCCCTGTCGCTCTGAGTCGAAACTGATATTTTGTAAAGCATTCATTAATTTTTGGGGCTAGTTTACATGAAACCCCTATATTTTCAAATATTTTTAAAAAATTGCTCCCATTTTTTAAAAAAATTCTTATAAGAATAAAGTAAAATACATTTACAAGGTGGCAGAGGTCCGATTTTGGCGGTTAACTCTGAATTTTTGAAAATTGCAAAAGTTTGAATTATTTTCGGCGCCTTCCTACAACTACAAAATTGAAGATAGAGATTTTTCCCTCAAATGAAATTTGTTGTGCATAATTAATTCTTTCCTTAAGATCATGCATTTTATTGAAAATTTTAGTACTTTCGCGCAATATTGCGTGCAATATGAGAAATGAAAAAGTTACAAAAACAAGATTTTCCAAAAGCGGCTCTAAATTTTTTCTTCGAAGTTTTCGTAAAATGGTGCTGAATGTGCTCTAAAGATATCATACACGCCATATGGCTGTATTCTTTTGTTTCTTCAAAAATTACACAAATGTATTTTTTTTAAAATATATATCGTACCGTTAATATGCACATTTCCATCGATTTGTATATATTATTGCATTTGGGTGTGGTAGTGCCTCAAATGTTTTCAAATGACGTTTATCGAAAACTCAATAGATTCCTGTGAAAAAGAGCTGCAAATTTCGCACTTACAATAACGCTTAAATGCCATTTTTTTTAAAAACGTGTCCCAATTTTTCAACGAAAATTTCCATTTAGAACAAGGTGTTACCTTGCTTTTATATTTTAAAAGTAAGATTTCGAAACTGTCATGAGGAAACCAAAAAATAGAGGAAATAAAAAAAATATTTATATTTAGGGCAGCAATAGATGACAGTCATTAAGAGGATGGGGCAAGACCGTTCAGCTAGCCCACACGATGGATATTATAAAAGTTTACTACCAGAAAGTCTGTGCAATTCTGTACCATCAATCCAATGTTTTCCAATCAATCTGAATGTTGTATAATTCATACGTTATTTTCAAAGAAATCGAAACCAAAGGAAGATTAGGAACACTTCTTCCCCACGTCACGTAGGTCAATTTTATGGAGTAAATTTCTCTTCAGTTTTACTTCATATGCTTGGACGTAACCAAAATCACATGTTAAAACTTGCACATGCTAACTAACATGCTTGCATGGACTGAACATCGACATGTCTCACTACTTCTTTTCCATCATAACTCATACAAATGAATGGACGGTGACAAACATGACGGTGGCAAATGTGACTTTGGTGCATACTGAAATATATTGATTTTGATGCTAGTGGTAATTTATATCATAATTATTTTGTTTTTCAGTGATTTCATGCCATGAAATCATTCGTATTTGAATAAAGAAACTTCCAATGAAATCACGTGAACGTTTTATCACTTTTGAAACACATTATTCTTATATCACAGGCCGAGTATCTACAATCATTCAAGAATATGCGTAGTGAATTAAAATGTTTATTCGCAATTTCCTAAACTCCCATTAATGTATTTCTTTGTAATACATATCTCACATATGATACGTTGATGTAATGTTTGTTCCTAATTATCACCTGCAGTTCTTTCTAACACTTGATAATGAAATATTTATTTCAGTCATTCTCTTGTTTATGAAAACAGCGCGGCGCTTAAATTTTGAGACGCAACCGCCAAACACGTTAACATTCCATACCAGTTATATTCTTTTCCCTGTCTTCCGACTTTATTTCCTGTAGATATCTTTTTTAGTCTGATACTATTCTGGATTACCCGATGTTACCACACTTCTACATTTGATTTCTAAACATACAAGTATATTAAATATGGATATTTTTATTCATAAACTAATTTACAGTGCATGAAAAAAAGAAATGTTGACTTAAACTTTGTTCTTAGACACCGGAATCCACAGAAAAGCGATATTAATATGTTCTGTCGCGTAGATTTTAATGAGTGAATGTTGTACTTCACTCATATCATCAGATGTGTAAGGTTATTGTGTACCTCTTTTAATGCTCTTTGAAATAAAACATTGCTCATATAGTTATGGTTAATATATTTAATGATGTTACATTTTTCTGGATAAAGTATTTTCAGGCTATGATTATAGGGGGACCACTTTCACAATTTCCAACGTAAGACTTTTATTACGTGAAAGAGGAAAAAATGTATTTGTTATAAAAATGAAAATTTAGCTGGTCTATCGTACGAAAACCTCCAGAAATGTAAATATTTATTCTAAATCACGGTTCCCGAAGTTCAAGCAAAGGGGACTCAAAATACAGTTGTGTGAGAATGCTAAAGTGAGAGTTGGGACGAGGTCAATTTGACGAATGAATTTGCACTTTCAGTTGGTCGTCATTGAACAGAATTTTTTCTGTCCCATTAATGGATCCTAAAATAATTTATTTTGACAAGGAAATCAAACGTTTGCACAATAACAAGATTTTATCTTCGTATTTTACGCGTAGTTCAATACGGTACAGGAAAAATTATACAAACAAATATCTCCTTTGATAACACTAAGTTTATGACGGTGTATTCTTGTTATTGTGTTGAAAAACAACTTCCCTGTAAGTGACTATTTGTAGCAAACTTACCCCATTTACGCTTCCTTCGGAGTTGTTGTTGAGAAGAAATAGTGGCTATGAACTTTGTGAACGTCTAGTCAACTGTGAAAAAGTGTTTTGGGAGGTCTACTTGTGAGGGGAGGCAGAAACCGACGATATATTAGCAGTACAAGTGAGTAGGGTGAATAAAACCATGTTCCAACCTCATTGAGGTTTATGTTTATTTCTCGTAGTTTCTGAGCCTGCTCTTTGAATAGGGTCCAACAGTTTTCTTAGGGAAACTCGACCGTTTTCAACGACCATAATTCCGTTCTCCATCGTCCTATGATGATGAAACTTGGCACATCCCCATACATTTTTGAAAGGTATCCAAATATGATTTTCTGTCAAAAAAGATACAGTGCACCTAAAATAACTTGAAGAGCCGGGACAAATATTGAGTGTTCATTTAAGAAACTTTCATGGGATGCAAAAGAAGAGATGGGACACTAAATCCCTGTTTTTTCTTGTATGCAAACGGCCATGAGATTTACAAAAGTTTTTGTGATTGCAGAAATAAAATATGGATGTCTAATGCGCTGAGTTGAGTTACTTTTTCCCTACGTACTTTACGCTCTAATAATATATTTAAAAACCATTCCAGAACCTCCTACAGCAGCAATTTTGTAATAGTAAAGACGTTAATAATATGTATAAAATATATTGAAAAACTTTCAAAATATGGATAAAGATAACATAAATCTTGTTTTTCCTGAATTCTTTGTTTATTCTGTAGTCGTTTTATGTAAACAATAACATATTTTTCATTAATATAATTAACAAAGATATGCCAATGTTATTAACAACAAGTTACGTATAAAAGGTAAGGGAATATTCTGTAGCATGTGGATAGCCGTCTGAAAATGTTCAGATAATATGCATCTAATGTAAGGATTCAATTTCACCATCTCCTAAAACGTAACACAGTTTTATTTCCCCGTGTACACTCGACTTAAAAGTGTGTTCTTTGTGAAATATGATACTGATTATCGTTATTCAGACTAAATAGTGCAGAATAAAAAGATGTTTCATAATACAGACAATATAGGGTGTCCGTGGAAGAAACGAAAATAAGCTCTAAAGACAATTTTAAGCATATTTTCTTTAATAAACTTCTTGGATATTCCGAATGACTGAGCAGCAATAAGCATTCAAAAGTTGGTTTGAAAGTATACTTTTATGCAAAAATTTGCATTGCAGAAATACAAGCATTCCAGAAACATAAAAATTGTTATTACTTACAAAAGAAATGAATATATTTTTCACAAAGATAAACACAAAAATAAAAAAAGTAGTCGAATTGTGAAAATTAGGTGTTTTTTTATTTGTGTTAATTTTTCTTTTTGGACAAATATACATGTATTCATTCCTTTTGTAAATAATAAACAATTTACATGTTTCTGGGGTGTTGATATGTTTCTGCAATGCAAATTTTTGCATTGAAAGTATTTTTTCAAACCAACTTTTAGTCCTTATTGCGGCTCATCCATTAAAGCTTATCAGAGCTTATTTTCGAAGTTTCGATGTGCCCTCCCTCCCGACATCCTGCATCCTATTTGAAAGAGAACTTCTTGCATATTCTTTCACATTTTCGATGCATTTTCTACTCAGTGTCAAACTCATAAAACGTTGAGTGGTTCCCACCACTGACAGAGATTCAGTTTCACAGTCGTCCCACGTGTTGTGTTTCTTCTCCGAAACCTCTTCGTCGAATCGAGCTCCAAGCTCCTGGTGGAAGACACACGTAAAAACTCCCCTCCCCCTCCTCGCCATCCCAACTGCATCCCAGCACGTTCCCGCGAGAGCGGCACGTCTGGGGACGCGAGTTTTGGGCGGGGGAAGACGAGAAGGGGGCGGAGGCGATGATTTAGGTCTCGTTCACATGAGGCGGATCCGCCCCTGCCGTTTGCCTCCGCGCGGATTCCACAACTTTTGAGTCACTGTCGAAAGTGACGCGCTGTCCGTGTAGACACGCGCACTTAGTCTTAACGGAACACCTAAACTTTATTACTTCTTCCTTAGGGAGGAGAGAAAAAGTTATTAATCCTCGCGGAAAAACGGCGAATTTCGGCAGAAAAACTCTTATTACATGACCATGGTAAGGAAAAATTAGATAAATCCAGTTGCCAAATTTAAAAAAAAAATTCTCTAACACGTGGTGTAGCCAGAATCCATGTTTTATCGGTCCTTGATACCGAAAAATTGACTGGTGGCGAAACGTCTCCGCCTGTCTGTCAACAACCCTAGCGGTTAAACCGTTCAGTCGATTTCCCCCAACATTAATATTCCCTTATCGATCTAGCTGGTGTCGCGGCCCCTTGAATTTATCATGTAGCATTTTTCAAAAATTTGAGTACTTTTCCCACAATTTTGCGTGAAAATACGGACGAGGAAGTACGTGCTGTTTTAGGACCACTTGTTTAAAACATAGGAAAGTATATATCTGATAATTTTCGTGAAGTGTTGATCTGTCGTTCCAATTTGAGCAATATAGCCTTATTAGTGAATACGAAACATATCGATACCAAAATAGCAATATTGGTTTCGAAAGGTCCAGATAATCGGAATAAAATTATATTTTATTAATTATATTGTAATAGGAAGAACCGGGTCGATTGTTAGAATCGACACTAGCTAGATAACTAGGTCGAATTCAACCGCTATCTGGAAGACAATTCTAGTGGCTGGCTGCTCTGATTGATAATTTTCCGTGGTTACTCCGATCAAACAAGGCAAATGGCCGAGCAGTACCCTTAATAACGGGACACAGACCGCGCGCGATCTTTCCTTCCTCTTCCTTGCACTATCCTCATCTCTTACTTAAACACTCTTACACTTCCATGCACTACACTGACACTCATGCCGGGAGACCGGTTGGGAGCTCGTGTCTCGGCTGGGGCGGTGCCCCGCTGGTGGGAGATTCCTGGTTGGGGAAGACACTGTCAACCGACGGGAAGTTCGGTGCTGGATCTCACCATCCAGTGGGGGGAGATCAACCCCACCTCCCAAGGAAGTAAAAAACACGCACTTCTCTTACGGGGCTAATGATATCAGCAGTTGACGTTACCGGAATCACTAATCAATCAATGGAACCGACGGGGTAAGGGCGCGAACTGTGGCTGTAGTGGGAGGCGGAGTGGGAGGAGAGGCTGGGGCGAGGGCTGAGCTGAGGCAGGAGCGGCGCGCGGGGACGGTGCGGGTTAGAGGGTAATAGCTTCCCGGCGTCCGCGCGACCGGCGGCGTCCGGGTGTCTGGGGGCGCAGCGGAAGTTGCATGGCGGGGGCTCGGGGCGGGGCGTGGCCGTGAATTAGCGGGACGTGCCTCGGGCTGTTGACACGGCGCGCTGCGGCGCCGCCTAAGTGCCCACTTTGTTCCGGAAATAGGGCGGGCGCGCTCCCGCGGGACGCCAGGGCCTCCCGCCGCCCGCCGGCGCTTTCTGCTCCCGGCAAAGGCCGCCCTGGCGGACGCCTTTGCGCCGAGCCGCCGCCGCCTCCACCCCCACCCCGACTGCGGGGGTGGGTGGTCGAGCACCCTGCACAGAAGCAGCCCCTCTGAACGCGCCGCGCCAGGAGACACACGCCCCATTTCCCTCCGCAGATTACGCATCTTTCCATGCGGTAAACTCAAGACTGTTGACGTTCCTTTCGTTGCTTTGTCTTCTTTGGCTGGTCGTTTTAGACTCGGTTATCTGTACGAGATGGATTTGAATTCCGGCTTAAGAGTCTGAGAAATCTCAAGAATGCGTGCTCATTACCGCTCTGAGGCGGGCGAGTATTTAAAATTCTAAATGGAAAGACTATGAAATAGTGCAAGTGGAACGGTGAAACTTACAATTATTTCGTTTGGACTACAAAGATACATTTGATATTTGTGGATTTGGGAAATGATACAAGGAACAAATTGGCACAGATATTCTTTGAGCTGGTTTCACATCGCATGGATTCATTCGGACCGAATTTGTTTTTCCGCCTTGTCAAACCCAGTTTTCCAACTGATCGATCCTTAGAGGATTAACTCTAATAGGAGATTATTTTTGTCGAGTTACATTTCTTCACTGAGAGTAGGAATTTTGAAGAACTATAAAATTATGCACATTAAGCAGATATTTTGACTAAACTCTGAGAAAGCTTATTCGAGCTTCGATACTGCAGTGCAGTGCAGCATAATACTCCAAGAAAATATAAATGCCTAAAACAAACATTATTATATTTGCGCTTCCAATAGTATGTGGTAAAAACAAAGGTATAGTTGGAAGCGTGGATTCTGTATTTCCAATTTAAAGATTAATGTATTTTTATTTTACTACTCTTTTGCAGAGGCAGTTTGAAACCCAACCTTTAAAAAATCATTTCAAATTTTTGCCTAAAATTCATTCTAATTAAATGTATATCTTATTTTTAAACACTGTACAGAATTTGTGATTTGTCATGGTGGTGATTGTTCGCATGCATCACGTTCGCAATATAATCACACCTATTATTTTATATTTCTATTTTATTAGAATTATTGTTAATGCGTTTTGAAAGAAGTATTGAAGCAAACATTAAAAAAATTAGTGTATCTCTACAATTGCTCCAACGGTAACCACACTATGTGTTTAGTGTGGCGCGATTCTTGGCACGCAACATCAGTAAATCAAAGGCAACTGCAGAAAGGCCATATTGTAGCATCACCTGTTTGGCTACTGTGTTCCTGTGTTCCACGAATAGTTGGCGCGGCAATGAGGCACTGTATCAACATGAGCCACCGTACTCGACGCCCCTTATGCATTTATTCTCCTTGCTTTCGAGAGTTGTGTACCTATGCTTAGGATTGTTCTGTCAGATATCTTACCCACAAAACCATTTTAACTGTCGTTTTATGTAAGCACCACCGTTATTTTACATACAGAAGATCTATTATCGCATAAACTGACTATTATTAACCCAATTTGAATTATTTTCAATGTCTTATAAAGCTATTCTTTACAATGGCAAGTGAATACAATTACATGCTAACCCTGACTTTGAGTACTGTATTATATCTTCCTATTTGCGATTTAAAAATTAAAATAACCAATTTGGGACATTTGCATTAATGATATGAAAAACGAAGTACTTATAGATGAGCATTTTCATCGACTTGAACTATCTATAAACTCACTGATCCATGAGTGGCAAGGAAAAATAATATTCCATCTTACACGAAGAATTTGTCAGAAGTAAAAAAATGTATGTGTAAATTTTCATAAAAGTAATGTCAGTGGTAGTAAATGAAACAAATATCTTAACTCTGTTCGAATCGTTTTCAAATTTGAGTGTAGAATCCAGACCTTTCACATGTAATAAGTTTCTGCAATTACCTTAATTTGCAATTATCGTTCCCGACAATGTGTTAGTTACTCCTCTAATTACTATATGACGAAGAATAACTTTTAATTTTCATTGCTCTTTAGTATATTAATTTTCAAAAACTCCATTCTACTCCTAAACAATAAATTCCACTTTTCTATTAAACAATTTTTTTAAAATAATTATTTGCTAGTAAATAAATGAAATATAATACAAGAAGGATGAAATAATTTTAATGCTACAATTAAAATAGAATTGGTTTTATATTGAACCATTCAGAAGGTTGCCAGGTGGATTGCACAATCTCTTCCCCAAATAACATGTATCAATTATTCCTCAAATTTGCAAGCATAAAAATGTGGAAGTCAGCAATTGATCATATTAACAGAAATAAAATGTTTTATTACGTAAGACTACGGGGCTCCTTTTGAAATTCTCCCCTCCCCTGCCCTCTCTTAAGCGCACGCCGTTGCATGCGCACACACACAAGTATTTTTAAAGTTTGTTTTTTTTCATTGCGCATCGCTTGTCATAAACTAGTGGTGCTTCAATATGGCACTGACTTTTTCGTACTTTTTAGTTGAGTTTTCTTATCTCGTTAGTCCGTGATGACTTTTTGGTTTTACCACATTTTCCTCTTAGCTGCCATCTATTGGCGTCTAAAAGACATTTTTTTCTCATTTTCTCTATCTTTGGGAATGCTAACAGTAGAACTGAAATATGACTTTGGGAATGTTATAGAAGAGTAAAACATAGTTTATAAGCAACATTTCTTTGAAATTTCTTTGAAAAGTTTTTTTGAAAATTTTGGAGCCGTTTACGAAAAAATGTCGTTTGAGAATTTCTGAAAAAGTGAATTTTGAAGTCATTTTACCCAATATTCAGATTTTTCCTGAAACTTGATAAGAAATTATTCGAAGCAATTGTATTTTAAAAAAAGAAATATTGACGCCTTTCCAAATTTTAAAAAAAAGGTGGCGTTTACTTCATGTATTTTGTGCAGAAAAGCGCGTTTGAGCGTTTCTGAAAATGGCCAATTTTGAGCTCATTTTCACAGGAAAGTAATTAGTTTTCGACAAACTTCATAAGACATCACTTTACGCACAAATGAAATAATGAACACAGGTCGCCCATAGTGAAATTATAACGACGTAAAATATATTTAAAAAAAATACTTTTTTAATTTGTTGAAAAAAAAATCAGCTAAATGGCATTTATGTAATTTTATACAGTACATTAAGTTCTACCCGTGCAAAAAGCAACATGCCTTTCAACCAGGCCTCCTGCATTGCCGCTACACGGCGGGGCGTGCCTCGGCGGGGCGCGCGGGGACTCACCGTGCGCGCGGGCGCGTGGGGTAGGCGTGGGCGTGCGCATGCGCGTGCGCGTGGGCGAGCGGTGGCTGGTGCTGCTGGTGCGGGTGCGAGTGCGGGTGCGTGTGCGAGGGTCCGCCGGCCAGCAGGGCCTCCAGCGCCTCGATGTAGTCGATGGCCGCGCGCAGGATCTCCACCTTGGGCAGCGCTGGCCCGCGTTCGCCCCGCACGTGCGCCGCTTCAGCAGCTCGAACGCCTCGTTCACCTGCGCACGCCCCCGAGCGTCCTTGGTCTTCATCCAGCTCCGAAAGACCACAACTCCCGTTCTTTTTAATTTTTTATTATTTATTTATTTATTTATTTATTTATTTATTTATTTATTTATTTATTTATTTATTTATTTATTTATTTATTTATTTATTTATTTATTTATTTATTTATTTATTTATTTATTTATTTATTTATTTATTTATTTATTTATTTATTTATTTATTTATTTATTTATTTATTTATTTATTTATTTATTTATTTATTTATTTATTTATTTATTTATTTATTTATTTATTTATTTATTTATTTATTTATTTATTTATTTAGAGAACCCCGTCTCCCGCATGTATGATTAGGTGAGATTTGCCTGACCCTCCCCTAAACACCTAATGTAATTTATAAATGGCCGCAAACGGCCCGCGGTGGCGCGCGATCTTTCCTTCATCAACCTTCTCGCTTTCTCTTACGTTATACACACACTTGCGCTTACGTGTACTACCCTGCTACTCATGTCGGAGCACGAGTTGTAATTTAGAGAATGTCCCGGCTGCGAAGGAGCCATGCTGGAGGAGATATCTGGAGAAGAAAACCTCATCAGGACTCGGAATTCTGTGGAACGAAGCTATGGAGTGTGGAAAAGGCGATTTCCTGTCTTAGCTACGGGCATCAGTTTAAAATTTCGTAATGTTGAAAGTGGAATAGCAGTTACCACTATTCTGCACAATATAGCATGCCAAATGAAGGAGCGCGTTCCTGAAGTTACTGATGATGTTAATGATTTAATAGACTTGACTAATTTTACACAGCGTGGAACTGAAAATGAGAGGGAAACCACTTCATTTGTAAAAAATGCTTTTGTGAGTTATTTTGAAACATTGTAATGAAAAATATACATTTTTCATGAAAAAAATACAATTTAATTTTTACATTTAATTTTTTTATTGTTTTGTAAACGTTTTTCTTTCTCCAAAAGAAGAATTTCCATTCGTAACGAATGTTCCTTCTCCCACATTCTCACTTTTGCGGCACTTTCTCGTTCCATACTTTCTATTTCTTTCTTCGCCTTGTCCTTCATTATATTTAATTTAATCTCGTGTTTTTCAGCAGCATATTTTTTTGGTCACCTGCAAGCAGTGCTTTGGTTCCCGCCCATTCGCACACACTGTCCTGAGTTTTAATTCTTTTGTTTGGTCCCAGGGCTGAGGATTTGCGTTGATCATACCTCCATTGCTGTGTTTGCTGATGACACCGCAATATATTCCTCAAACCATGATATTTATACCGCACAAAAAGACCTGCAACACCACCTCCTTAAGCTCTCCGACTGGGCCAAGAAATGGCATATCCGGATAAACCCTGCGAAAAGTCAAGCCAAAATCTTCACGCTCCGTAGACCAAATAATCCTCCCCCTCTCAAATATCAAGGAGAAAATATAACTTGGCTCCCAAACAACAAGCCAGTCAAATATCTGGGAGTACTTTTTGATAGGCGGCTCATCTGGAAATCAAATATTCTCCACAGAATAACACTGGCAACCCGTAGAACCCACCAATTATATCCCATACTCAAAAAGTAATCACCCTTGCAACTCCATGTCGCTACTCACCTATACCAGTCAATGATCCGCCCAATTTTATCCTACGCTTCTCCTATCTGGGCCTCAGCCAGCAAAATCGAACATCCAAAAAATGCAGATTTTGAAAATAAATTCCTCCGAACCATCACTAAAGCTCCATGGTTTGTATCTAACTCCCAGTTACATAACGAACTCGGCATTACTCCTATCTCCGTCCATTTCTCCCTCCTATCCTCTTGCTTCTATCCTAAAATTCCCCAGATTCCCTCAGCCATACATTTCAAAATCGGAAAACAAAATCCTCACCACAATAGACTAAAGCGAAAACTACCGCGACAGTTCTTCGACCCTCCTTGATTATCATGTACCCGATGTGGCTTCTCACATTTAATTCATATGTACTCAATGTATTCATGCCTATACTTTTTCTTAATTAATGTTAACGCAATTCAATGTAACATCACTGTATCGTACTCGGATGCTGAGGGCCTTCGGGCCAAGCAGAAATAAATGAAAAAAAAATTTTGATGAACAACTCAAATGTGACTAAACTGAGTTCACATCCTGAACGGAGGTTCCGATCTCTATTTTAAAAGACTGCTTGTACAACTGGCCCTAATTGAACAAATGGGCATAGTATTTGACGCGTCTGGAAACTATATAATCAATCATTGAAACCACTTACAAAGTGTTCACATATTAGTATTTCTTTTTTTAAAATTTTTTATATATAAAGTTTTGGGATTTTTTCTCTTCTTTCTATACCACTTACAACAAAGATATTCTTGAAGGTTACCAAATTGTTACCAAGTTATAGAAAATTAAACGTACCATAAAATTAGTACCTCAAAATAAAATACATTACCTTAAAATTAGTACCTTAAAATAAAACACATTACCTTAAAATTATACGTTAGTTAATATTCAAATGATCAAGTTACAGAATTGGAAATTTTTGAAGCTTCAGTTTTGTTTGTTGTGAGATCTGATTACAAAAGCAAAATTTGGGGAGTATGCCCGCGTGTCGGAAATAATTACAGAAAATGTTTCGTTTGAAAGACATTTAACATACTTCGTGAAAGTGATGTGTGTGAAAGAAGAGAGTAGACAATTTTTATTCTATAAATATATGTTCTGGTAGCCACAACTTCTTCGTTATACAAGTTCCATTATTTAGTTCCATCTGTTCTTCCGTGCACTCCATTATGTAAGTTCCATGGCACATGCTTCTTGCCATGTTTGTCTTAAATCTTACAAATACAGTTTGACATGTGGGTTACGTTTCCTTCTAAATATTATTGTAGCTCAATTTTTAATGTTTTATAAAATTAAGTGTTGTGACTGTGTGTTGGAAAATTTATGGCTTCAATACGTATATTCAATTTTCATTAACTACTAATATTTTAAGTTGTTTGCTGTTATTGTCTGTACATACCTACCAAGTATCACGCATGTTATTGTTCAAGTATTGGAAAGAGCAATAGAGAGTACCCGAAACATCGTTTACTTGTTATGAAGTGAAGCAAACATCTACTAAACTGTGAGAAATGAATCTCGACCATTATTAATCGGTTTTAAATCATGTTGTGACCATCATCAGGGAAAGATAAAACCTTATTGTGCACATAGTCCAAATGCAAGTGTTGAAAAATAAGACGCAAAGTGTTACTTGCAGTTATTAGATATCGTGCTGACTGAAGTTTTCTCTTAACTTGATGATGGTTACAAGATTATTTAAAGCCGAAACGTCGATAGTATTACCACTTAATAATTCTTAATTTAATTTAATTTTATATGTCTCTTATAATAGTAGAGATTCGTTACTCATAGTTTAGTGGATGTTTGCTTCACTTCATAGTGAATTCGAAGAAAATAAAATAATACGCAATTTAATTCTATTTGGTTTTCATAATTACGTTCGTTTATTGATAAGGTTGATAGTCACTAATGTGTCAACAATTAATCATCTCGTATATCTAGGGAATGTGTACAGTAGCCCGTACAAGAACCCGTAAAATGTCCACAAATTAAAGATATGCATTTTTTAATTGACGCGTCGGAACCTCTGCTGAAATTTGTAAGGAATTCTTCATTCTCTGTGTGTCTGATGAGCACGCGCTTTAACGTTGCACATAAGCTTTGTCATGTTATCAAACAAGAAACAGATATTTTCGTTGAAATCCTTAAATCAATTTTCCGCAGTATAACTGTACCAAAGTCTTCGTTAATTTGCTTAACGAAATCTTTGAACTGTTCATAACTTTTTCTAAACTATCTATATTGCTCCGTATATACGTACCACGTATACGAGAAAGCAAAAACAATGACCAGAGATATTGCTAGGAGAGGATATTTAGTTCAGCGGTATAAATTTTTAATAGATAGTTCTAGGACTTTTACTTTCTAAAAAATGGAGAACCGGAATATAATGAATTTTCATTAATCATATGTCACTGTTATTTCTTATTTACATTATTTCGGCACCAAAAGAATGACACTATTTAGTTCTTTATAGCAAATTTCAAGTGAAACGTCTCCGTAATTATTGTTTTAAGATACTCTTCAGAAAAGTTAAAATATTTATGCTCCAAGGGCGTTATGAGGGTTTTAATGATCGAGCAGCGACTAAAGTCCGGGGATCTTTAGCCTCAGGGTACATACAAGATTTTATTTTTTACTTCATTTTAATTATTCATATTTACTTACTTACTAATTAACTACATGTTAACTTGACGCGGTTTGTCTTTTCATATTTCTCTCCCATAATTACCACCATGAGACTTTTCATTCAACAGTTTTCATATATCCTTGTAACCACAATCCTCTCGATTCAGGTAAGTCAATCAGAGTGTATCGATTGACTTACCATATAGGAGGCAATAACAATAAATAATGTATCAGTAAGAAACAAATACATTTACTTTTTACTGATACGTTATTTCTTGGTATTGCTCACTAAGAAATTTTTTTATTGATACCTTATTGTTTGTTATTACGGTGATTTTTACCATGACGGTGCTCTATTTACGCTATTTAACTTCAAGATCTGAATCGTGGCTACGAGGAAATCTGAAAACAGTTGAATGCTACTACATGTTCTTTTAAGGAGGGAATTATGAAAGAATATGCGAGGTAAATATGAAAAGACTGGTGACCATCAATATATGATAAAACGAATCAAGTTAACATATAGTTAATTAGTTAAGTAATACATCTGAATCATTGAAATTAGGTCAAAAATAAAATACCACGGGCGTTAACAGGTTTAAACGATCTTGAGCGAGAAAAAACCCTTGGGTGAAAGGCTCTCGAGCTTTTTGTCACCGTTCGATCATTAAATTCTTATAACACATTGATGCATAAATAACTATTTCATAGAGTAGACAATGCTTCTTATTTCACTATGACCCAACAATTGAGAAGAGAGTTCCACTTTCATCATTAGTGTTTCTCTTCATGAAAGGAAATATCAATTTTCTCGAAAAATGTGGTTCTTTTTAATGCATTACTAGAATATCGTTATAAGAATGTGATTAACCAATCATGTAATAAGATTTATGTGCAATAAATCAAAACTTAGTTTTAGTTTTGTAGGATGACGAAGCTCTCTGAAATGCAAACATATTGGATAGCAAAAATAATTAGAATGAAGATGTCTTTCCCCTCCTTCCTGATTGCCATTTCTACCCATTAATTTCTCCTCCGATGGACTTATTACGAATATTCACCGACGAGTTATGAATTACGAATATTGTGGGTGTTATTAATTTGTTGGAAAGTCAGCTTATTGGAACAATGGCTGAATTGTTTCATATTATTTAGGGATTACTATTTATTTTGTTTATTTAAATTTATCATTTAGAGTTGAGTATTCACCTCAAATTGCTGAGAATTAATTTCTTCAAACCTTTAGAGAATTCATTTGATGGACGTATTTCGAGAATGCTCCTGTCAACCGGGAAGTTTGTGAGCGTTCTCCCCTCCTACGGAAGACAACGCCCACTGAAAAATGTCTCGCCACTTAAATGCTGCGCGTTTAGATTGAATATTTTAGGCTGGGAGTCTGAAGGTTGAGTAGCTTTAAAAGGGTTCCGGAAAGAGACGCGAAACATTTCACTGTCAAAATACTTGTTTATGAGTGACACTCTTTCAGGTTGTGTTAAGACGTTCAACGAATTATCGCGCTTTGTATCAAGCGCTTAGAGTACCAGACTTTCAAATTTGTTAATATTTTACGATTTAAAAGACACCCTGGAAATCACCTAGAATTTAGTATTCTCAAGATGTCTGTAAAATAATGTTATGTTGGTTTCATTTTTAGTTTTCACTTGTAAATAGATGAGTAAAATATAACTGCAACTATAAATTAGCATTTATAAATTCAGTAACTCACTGTTAATTACAATAGGAAAAGTAACTGTAATTGAAAAGTCTTAGCAGCTTGGTTTCTTCAACTATTTTTTTAAATTCATAATTACAAAGTGGTGAGAAAATTTAGTGGTAGAACAACAGTAACTAATACTTGAACTGGTTATTTTACTACAGCTACTCGTATTTTTATCTTGTTTTCTCTATAAATAAAATAAAGAATTCATGAAACATTCTAAGCACAATTTCAATATTAAATCGCTTCTCATTATCTACAATGGATAAAGAGATATTTGAGGGAAACATCTTATGTGACCCACCCTATTTTACTGAGGTTAGGGCAGATTGTATCATATAAATAGAAATTTACGACTGGTGCAGTGGAACTCGAAACTATACATATTGTTTCTCACTAGCCCTAGAAACTTCCTAACAACAGTTTGATCCCTATTTACCTTATTCATTTGCTGTACCTCGTCAACGTAACATATGTCAGCTATCCCAGCTCTTGGTTAACGTCAACTTCATCTGGCTGAAGTCCGAAGTAGGCGGAAAGTTATCCATACATTTTGAATAATGTTAACTACAAACGGCTTACTCAGGAATTATCTAGTTTCTGGTATTAGCCATGACAAACCAGAAGCATTAACTATTTTGTATTATTATTTTTTCTTGGATTCAAACAAATCTCACAAGAACATCACGGCATAAAGAAAGTACTGACGTTTGTGTCACTCACCTAAAATTACGCAATCACCTTTTGTTCTTCTTGCCAAAAATCTCCTTCTGATTAATCCGAAAGAAACGGTTTCTTACATACTCATAACGTGATTCCTCCTACATTATTTCGCTTGGCTTACGTCGTGGCCATTTTGTTAGGGTATGATAAATATTACAATAATAAATGGATTATTTGAATTCCGTGATTGAATATAGCAGAACTCTTCTTGAATGTTTTGGAGAAAGGTTGCAACTGTTAACTTATAATATCCAGTCACTCTTATTACTACGGTTGTATGTTTTAATCAGTGGGCGGCCTTGAGATTGTCAAAGTAGGAAGTGCTTGCCTTCATGAATATGTTCTAGTTTTAATACGTTTCACCTATAATACAATTTAAACGTTTGTCACAGTTTTGGAATGATTTATTTTTAATCAGGAACTATAAGAGAACATTTCTTTGCTGTGACACCAGCTATATTCGCAGTTCAAGTGTTTCAATACATAACCCCGCGTATTCCGTCTTCGTGGCCTCTCCTTTTGCATCGACTCGCGTTTCTCTGGGTAGGCACGTATGACGGAAGTTCTCTGACAAACGACAGAATGTTGAAAGAATAGCTGACGACATCTAACCTAGTCATTGTTGATAACGCGAAAGGAGAGTTGCTGTTAAGTAGAAAAGTAATATTGATTACGCACAACTGTGCGTATCTACATTTACTGTGGATAAACATTGCCAAATATTATATTATTTGCGCTTTTAGTCACGAAGCAAATACAAATATGGTGAAATACGGTATTACAAGAAGTAATACGTAGAGCGTCGAAGAAAAAAAATCTGCAAATGGAGTCTCTAGTTCTCCAAGAACTGAAGAATTTCGCTGCTTCTTATGTTGCCTTGTAAAAATGAATGCAAGTACCAGCTATAAATATCAGTTGTATTACTAGAAAAAGCAATTACATCTTTACAGGGATATTATTAATAATAATAATAATGGTGATAATAATAATAGCAATAATAATAATAACAATAATAATAGTAATAATAATAATAATAAATCCACCAACGAGTCAATCCAGCATATTTGCTTGGATGCCCCGCATTAGCACAAACAGAATACCTTAAGAGACACAACTGCGTCGCCAAAGTAATCCACTAAGCCCTTGCCAAAAGATACAACCTCGTGAGAGGGTGAACAACATTATAAGTGCAAACCTGAGCAAGTAATCAGCAATGATCGAGCTCGAATTCTGTGGGATAGTGTAATCTTCACTGACCGAACAGTGGAAGCAAATAGACCGGATATTGTTCTCTTTGATAAAATATCTAAAACATCATGCATCATTGATGTTGCGGTTCCTACAGATGACCGGCTTGTAACAACTATTGCTGAGAAAAAGAGGAAATACCAACCCCCGGCTGTTGAATTGAAGGACATGTATGGATTGCGCGCAGTGGAAGTGCTTCCAGTAGTGGTCTCAGCGAATGGATTGGTCACCAAGGAATGGCAAGAGATCGCGAAGAAGTTGGAATTGACTGAAAAGCATATACGGACAATTCAAAAAGCCGCATTATTGGGAACAGCAAATATAGTCCGTAAATTCTTAAGTCTGACTTGACTGATATTTGTTGCCTTGGGTGATTTTGAGAACCCTGGCATCAGTGTATATCTACAGAAATTGGGAAATAATAATAATAGTAATAGTAATAATAATAGTAATAATAATAATAATAGTAGGAAGATGGATCTTTTTTAAACTATTGGACCAAATAGGATCAATCAATAATAATAATAATAATAATAATAATAATAATAATAATAATAATACGATATGTTTTATCTTCATCTTCTGGCCCTTGGAATATTGAAGGTTCTCGGGTAATAATTTTTTCATAACTCATAATAATCTATTTTTCCAGTGCTCTTATTTGCTTCTTGACAACCACAAATAGTAGATCAATAAGCCTAAATCCCACTTTAACGTCATTACGCGGCAGTTGAAATATGTTTGGGCCAAAGAAGTGACTTAATGTATGTACTTGGCATTTTGGGTTTGATAGTCCAACTTTGCAGGCCAGCTAATGGTATCCCCCAGACTGGGTCTAGTTAAATTTCCATGCTTGGGGAGTAAGAACGGCATGTGGCGAACATGACATGTTCTCTTCACCGTAACTAGCAATAACCTGATGCCGTAGCCTGATGCCAGTTTCCGTAGCTGTGTGATGAAGAAAAGCTCAGGCAAGAACCTGAGCTTTTCTTCATCACACAGCTACGGAAACTACTTCGTTTTTAAAGGTCATTTTTTGCTTCTAGTGGGAATCGAACCTGGGACCATGCCTCGGGAAGCTAGTACTCTCCCCACGAGAGAAGTGACTTAAAAGATTAGCCAAATATTTCAGAGGATACTGTTAGAAACACATTATAAAATACTTGACCTCGTAGACCAACTCTCCAAGAGAGTTGCTGTTGATACTTTTGTTACGTATTGACCTCTAAAAATGACAGCAAACAATGAAGATGCCATAGGTGACGAAATATTAGCTGTAGAAAGGGATATTTGGCGATCTGGTAGCTAAGAGCGTGTACGGACTAAGCGCTTCAGATCGAAGAGTCGTGGGTTCGAGTCCCCTCTGGGGCATGGTTGTTTGTCTCTTGTCTCATATATGTATTGTCGGGAGAGCCTGGCGTTCTGCTGATCCTCAATCAGAGGAGTCCACAAGTGTGTTGGTATCTCGTGTATGAAGGCTTTTGCATGCAGTCTGGATAAAAGCTCCATGAAAAAAAAAGTTTGCAATGATCATGGAAACTTGTTGAGGGAACATTGAGAATGTGGAGAAGAAAAGAAAGGTCTGATGTGCTGTCTGTAAATAATAACGATAAATGAAAGAAAACTCGCACTGAAATAGCCTGTTGTAGAAAACAGGTTAACTACAGATCAAGGAACGTTTTGGGTATGTTATTGTCTCTAGTTTTAGGAATAGAACTAAAAATTCAAGGAAATTTAAGATGCTGTATTACAGACAATCAAACATACTGTATGCTGAATTTTGAAATAATACAATTTCTTAAAGTTGAAATTAGTTGTTCAAGAGGTATCCTCAAGAATTGGAGGTTTGTCAGCGGGAGTCTACTTTGATGAGTGAAATTTCAGTGGCAGCTGATAGTCTCACCAGTGAAATTACGGACGATCACGGTGACTTAACGCAGAGATGTCCAAATGGCTTGTTTACGCAGCCAGCAACATTTTAGATTAATTGTTTATTCTTCAAACAAATTTGCAGATTTTTTCGTAAATCAATTTAGGATACTAAGCAATGTACAAATCATAGGACACTTCATTTTATCTACAACTAGCGTACCCGTGCGAGAACTCTTGCATGTTAAAACCCGTCCTAATTTTTGCTAAGGGTATCATGGAACTGAAAGATGGGAACATGGGGGGCGTTTCCATCGTAGTTACCTCCAGAATTAGATACACAGCACTTGTAGACCACGGCAAAACGTTAAATGAATTTTTGCACTACACACATAAGAAACAATCTTCATCAGTATCAAACAACTATTAACAGTACTTCTAGTTGATGTTGCGAGAGCGAATCTTGAACTAATAATTATGCAAATAAATCTCTTCAATCCGCGCAAATCACGGTGTACACAGAAAGCGTAAATATAAGATGTATGAACCTAAGCCTTCTAAATGTGACGTCACAAACATGACCACCAGCACCAAGAGCCCATGGAGGAATATATCCTGTATTCTTCCATGTATAGGTGGTATTGGTAATATCGATACGCGCAGAAACCGGCAAAAATGTTAATAGAATGTCCAAAAATATCTCATCTTGTAGATTATTGCGTGAAAAATGTTTCTTAGAGACCTTTGAATTCAAAATCTTAATTTATAAGGCCCTACAACGCTTTCTTTAGGTGTTATTTAACAATATATCTGACGGAGTGTTGCGGGTTGCATCTAACATGAATATTTACAAGCATTTTTTTAAAAAAATCCATTTTCCAAACAATCACATTTTTAAAGGTCAAAGTGCAATGCGTCACTTATCTGCGAAATTCTCTTTCTTTAGTGACCTCATTTATGTAGATTCGTTGCGTGTGTGAGAGGCGCAAACGGTATGTATACGATTGAAATAATTTAGGAGATGATAAAATATATAGAATTGGAGGTAAGAGTATGGTGTCTTAACACTACTCACGGAAAGACGCTGGTTAGGCATAGGAAGCTGTTTAAAACAATTCTTTTCTTTGAGAAAAGTATTTGAATTTCTCATTATAGTGTCAAAACATCTAATTTGTTGGAAATGAAAGAAAAGCTTCTTGATACATTGAAAAGTTGAAAGGATACAGGGTCGAAATGAAATCATACCTGAGTTAGTTGAGCATTTAGACAGATTTGAAAGTCGACTGAAAAATTTTTCACCCTCCAAAAGCGCAATCTAATTCATTTTCCAACATGTAAGAAATCATGGAAGAATATACAGCCAGAGAATTCAGCCTTTGCATTCCAGTTTGAAATACGCTTTTGGAGTTGTTCAATGAACGATTTTTGGAAATGCAGTCAGATCGCTTTTTTAACAGACTAATGACTTGTGATATTTCACAGTAGGACGATAACATTCAGTTAGAACTGTGTGATTTGCAAAGTGACCCATTTTGACCCATTTTGGAGATTGAAGTCAGAAGAAAAATATCTCAAAATACTCTCACAGAAAAATAACTTTATGTTTGGAAGCTCTTATATTTGTGAGAGCGCTTTTTTAACAATGAAGTTCATATAATCAGCACACCGCTACAGAAATAAGACGACAGACAACCTTCTTGATCTGCTGAAAGTAGGAACTACTTCCATTCGTATTGATTTTGATATGCTGGTGAATGATTGACCCCGTCCACAGTGTTCTCACTAACAATAACTATTAAAGAAATATTTTTATTAATACTAGGCTCAGAAAGCTAGTAGTAGTAGAGGGTACGAAATCTTTTATTTGTGTGTTTTTAATTTTGATATTTTGTTCCGATATTTTTTGTAAGCATTGGCCAAGTTGTATTAACTTTTTTGTGTAAAAAATATAATTGAAAAGAAACTTAAATGTATTTGTTATATTTATTATTAGCTCATTTGATTATTGAACTTGACTTTAATATGTATGTAATGGAATTTTGCATAACTTTTACTGATTCAAATACATTTTGTTCATATCTTGGAATTAGTTGTGCGGTCCTCTCCTTCATTTAAAACAAAAAAGTGGCCCTTGGGGAGTAGGAAGTTGGTCCTCCCTGACGTAACGTATAGAGCCACGTCGACGATACCTAGACCTCTATACGCTCGATCTGACTCTTAGATATTTTCTTCCACTTTAACTGAAACGAAGCATCCGATGAAAGGTGTTGAGATAGCGATAAATAGTTACCGTGCAAAATATCGCACAAGAAAATGTGTGTTAATGTATCCTAAGCTTTATAATTGAAAACAAGTTCATAAGGTTATTAATTACAGACTTATGTTTGAAATAAATAAATATAGCGAAAGTAAAATTATTGACTTCTTACGCCATTCTGGTATATGAGATGCAAAGGCTCCCTTTACATCATAATAGCTTTAGAGTAAAAAATTGACAATGAAAATACATTCATACTTTACGTGCAGCACATTTCCGTTACTTAATACGATCATTGGACTCGCTTATTATTTTAATTATGTGAATGTAAAAATATGTAGGTGGTTAGGCAGAAGAGCAGTCCTTACGACGTCATCCTCGTTAAAATAGAATTATTATTATTATTATTATTATTATTATTATTATTATTATTATTATTATTATTATTATTATTATAGCCAGATCGATTGAGGACTATCAATTTTGGTTTTCCTCAACCAGGTATCTCCCACCAGCGGAGCACCGCCCCCAGCCGGGTATAGTTCTAAGTCCCCAGTCTTCCGGCATGTGTGGTAGTGTAGTGCATGTTAGTGTAAGTGTGTGCGTAAGGTGTAAGGAAAGAACAAGGAAGACGAAGGAAAGATCGCGCGCGGTCCGTGGCCCGTTTGTCAGGGTACTGCTCCGGCTTTCGCCTGGTGTTGATCGGAGAAACCACGTAAAACTACCGATCAGAGCAGCCGGCCGCTAGAATTATCCTCCAGACAGCGTCAGAATTCGACCTAGCTGACTAGCTAGTGTCGAAAATCCCACCGCCGTCGCGACTCGAACCTAGGACCTCCCGGTCAGAGGCACTGCAGTGACATCAGTTGATGCACTTAATCACCGCTCCCGGTCGTTTTTGCCCGGATAAATAGTGGTTTTCGCTTGGATAAATAGTGTTTTTTGCCTGAAAAAATAGTGGTTTGAGACCGACTGAAATTAGATCATAGTCAGAATTATGCTGTCTCTGAAGTGACTCTAACCGGGAGGTCCTAGAGGTCGAATTCTGACGGTGGCGGATTTGTGGTACTAGCTTGGTCGAATAAGGCCACTTTCTGTTGGATATTTCAGTGGCCGGCTGGATCGTTAGTTTTCCGTGTTTTCCGGGAGGCAGTGGAAACAGAGAAATTAGATGTGAGCTTTTGTGCACGACCAACACGATATGCGGTGAGTGTACAAATACATAATAGACTGTATTAAGCTTATTTTAAGTGTTAAAATTGCAACATATTAAGTATGTGATAGTGTCAACTATTGTCAGATATTTGGTAAGATATTTTGAAAAAAAATATCACAGCGAAGTTCGGGAAGTTCGTCTGTTGACAATGAGGGCACTTACAAGTGAGTGTTTATTAGAGAAGCCTTTTAATCGTCATTGTAAAATGAATGTAGGCCAGGGCACGTACCTTGCGCAGGCGCCTGCGCTCGCGCAGCGTGGCGGCCTTGCGGCGGTCGACGGCCACCGTCTTGCGCTTGCACGCCTTGCAGGCCCACAGCAGGCAGCGGCGCCGGCGGCCCGCCAGCACGTGCGGCACGTGCGCCTCGCCGTCCGCCTCCGCCCCCGCGCCCGCGCCCGCCTCGTCCTCCTCCTCGTCCTCCTCGTTCTCCTCCTCCTCCGTCTCGTCCGACGCCACCGACGCCGTCGCCCTGCGCCAAAGCACGCGCGCACCTTCATTCACGCGATGCGACGACACACACATGGGGGGGGGGGGGGGGAACATGCAGAACATGGAATGCAGTTCACAGGTTCGGTGAATTATGAACAATAAAAATAATTAGTTTGCCAACGTTTCCGAATTTTTATTTCCTAAATTAAGTTTTATTGTTTATAATTGACCAATCTTGTAAATTACATCCCTTATTTCATCAATGGTCGTGAATTCTACAAGGATAAATAAACAATAACATACTTTGAAGACAATACTTTGTGTCTGTTTGGTCAAACAAACCATGTGTTCTGTATGGTCAAGTTTGCATCCGATTTATTATTTGAAGAGACAGGAAAATATCAGGCAAAACCAAATATACAATGCAAGTATGGTTAGGTATTATTGTAGCATGAATTTTGTCTATGATAAAGAAAACAGTATTCTAAAGGATACAGATTTCTAGACCTCAAATTATCTTTAGAATGTTTATAATGAGCTCAAAAAGCGTATTATTATTTTCTGCACTGCGTCTCTGGATGTACCGGGAGAAATATATCACAGAATTATTATCTAAGGTTACATTGCAAATACTCGTCTTGCTAAGAGGTAAATGTTAAGTGAAATGGAGAAAGAAGCCAAAAGTTGAATAAATATTTCTTAACTGATAGTGAAATTCAGAAATTACTGTAAACAAGCGTATTCAAAAATTCAGGGGTAGGGGGTGGGTCTTTTCATTTGCAATACAGAGACGATGAAACAGTGATGTCCTCTCAGATATTTAATCCATCTAGATTTTAAAGAAAACTTCGTATATTGAAAGACCATGAAACAATTGTGATATGGGAATTCGCTGGAATTTGTAGCAAAAACCTCCCGCCGACTAGTGGTAGTTATTGCGCATCAATTTCAGTAAATTTGGAAGAAAGCGACAGCAATCGAACTCAGTACTACGTACCAGAATTTCTACTGCAATGCACTCTGAATGTGATTTTAATTAAGGTTTAAAGAGTTAAATACAAACTTTGATGCTTCATTTAGAACTGTGGAGAACCTGTGGTAAATAAAAGGATGACAGTTCTTCTTAAACTACCAAGGTTTTCCTGATTATCTTGTAGTGCCAATACCTTCCATTAAATGGCCCGAATCTGTAATACATCATCAAAGTAAGAAGTGTAGGTCATAAACAGACCGTCAAACAGTTACTATGACGCACTACTGAGAAGCGCAGGAATAATACCAATATGAAAGTGAACTGCAATAGAAAGATACTGAAGAACTTCAGTAATATACAATTGTAAAATTTTAAAGAATATTTTCTAATTATATTCTAAAACATTTGCTCTTTATTTAATTATGTTCTTTCAAACGTCCCAGGAATGACTGTTCGAATGCATATCGTCTTCATTTCTATTGCCGTTTTCTTAGTCGTTGGAGATGCACATATGGCGAGAAAACAAAGACATCAAAAATACGTAACAGACTTTTCTGATGAAGCTCATTATAAGATTATCCTAATCGTCATGAACGTAATGAAAAATAGTAACCTTTCCAGTTATTTGAAATCTATTTTTTTCTCTATGAGAATAATGGAGGTAGAATTGAATTATAATTAATTCTAGTCAATAATAATTTATTTCTGTAAAACGCAAGCATTAATCAATTCGTAATTAAATCAGTTAATTCAGTTGTAAAAAGAGTAAGCAGTAAACATGGAGTCGTCTCATTGCCACCAAGAATTAAATTGAAAGCTAGTCCAGCCTATTCACTGACACATTATTCGCAGTGTCTGTGAGCAAGAGGCTGTATCAAAAGTCATACCTACGTCTTGCTGGTAGTTTTTTCTCGAATAGAAATGTCATGGTCAAATGATTATTTTTTTAAAATACCATCAATAAGCATAGGACAGATCACTGAGAGTTTAATTGTGTATTTATTTAATTAATTGAGGTGAAGGGCAAATTGAGTGTTCACTTTCTTAAATGTCTTGATACTTGAAAATTCGAAGTCATGATATTTTGGGTTTGCATTTAGATATATTTCAAGAAACTCATTTTTAAGGTCTGTATCGTTACAAGCAATCTTAGTTTGCGAACTGTGAGTAAACACAAAATAAAAAACAGTATTTTACAAAGAGTACTATTCAGCATATTAATTAATTAATTAAGAAACTTGAACTACTTTAAATATCAAAATAAAAATTGAATTATTCAATCAAGAGTACAAATAGGATCAAAAGACGCATCATTGTAAATCACTTTGTTATACGCAGGCCACATCAAGAAACCAATATTAAAACACGTTTGTCCCCAAGGCAATCCCTTCAAGATTTAAATGAGCTCATTATTTCTGTCACGCCAACACGACGAAACTCTCACAATTTCTTCCACACTTCATCCAATACACGTAGTCCTCCCCTTCAGCAACCCCCGGATCGCATACAAGTAATTACCACCACCACACGTACGCGAAGGCGCAGCCTCCGCCACTCACCTGTGGTGCGTGAGCGCCCCCGGCCGGTGGGGGCCGCCGCCCCCTCCTCCTCCCCCGAGCAGCGCGGCGGGGTAGTCGTGCATCCCCGCGGCCGCGCCGCCGCCCGGCCCGGGGGCGTCGCCGAACCGGCACTCGCGCGCGCTCGCCGCCACCAGCATCTGCTCCGTCAGCGCAGACTCCTGGGCTCTCACGTGGCGCCCGCGGCCGCCCGGCCACGCCCCCTCCGCCCTCCGGCGCCACCCGGAGGCTTCTTCGCACCCTCTGCGCGCCGCGTCCAGCCGTCTTTCAGCCTTGACCTTTCAACCTCCGCACGCGCCCTAGTACGACCCTTGGACGAGCATGGCGGACGCGGCGGCGCTCGGGAGCGTTGCCATGCTTCTGTTGACTTCCTGCAATCTAAAATGTATCTATTTTATTATTCAATTCGTGTTATTCCCTGTACCAGACAATATCACCTCTCGTAAACAGACTCACCCCGTGAAACCCGGTGAAAGACCTTTAAGATCAATAGGTCTCTATTTTTTCCCTGATATTGTTATTCTTTGTGATCGTAAAACCTTTATTTTTTTAACTATTCATTTTTTAATGCCTTTATTGGTTACTGAGGCGGTTTTCTATATGTTTCTTTTTTTAAAGAGAAAAACTATTTAATTTGTGTGCTGCTCTCCCTGCGATTCGTCATTCTTGTGTTTGGGGAAGAGTTGCTTCCTTGCACCCTCTGCGCGCCGTGTGCCGTCGTCTTTCACCCTCGACCTTTCAACCTCCGCATGCGCCCTCGAACGAGGCCCTACCTACACTGAGCCTCGACTTGTACTGTGGTTGTCGGTGCTGCTCTGCCTTGGCTAAAGGAGGATGGATGCATGGTCGTCCGTCGAGTTCTTCTTCGTCTTCTTCTTGCATGTTTGTAATCACTAACACCACTATTTGTTGAGAAATGCAGTTCGTTATATAATTATCATCATGAATTATATTTCGGAGAAGTTACATTTATATCACAGAAGTCGTAATTTTTCGTTAATACATCAACTAAACAAAGTTACAAGCGTAGTAAAAATAATACGGTAAATTTTAAATTTTGGATTTCGAAAATAAATTTCGAAACAATATATATTTAACAAAATATACTCAAATTCGTCAATTTCACAGAATAAATTTGGGCAATCACAATATAACAAATACAAAAACAAAATTATATCTGACACAAAGAGGATAAAGCACTGTGAAGTGATGAAAGATGACACAAGTTGAATTTTCGCAGCAGTCGATATTGAATGAACGTGTCTAAGATTGGTTATAAAAAACTAATCGACGCTATATTTTTACATAATTCTTTTTAAGACAAGTATTCATTTTGTAATAGAGGATTCGTAGATAAATATATTACCACCATTCACGAGTTTCCTGTTCTCACTTCTCCATGGACATTTCACTCTCCAGGAATCCTAATAAAAGTATCTTCAGTCCGTGAAAATTTAGGATGTTTAGTCACTCACGCGTAAACGAGGACTCGTATATTTTGTTGGTGTTGGAACATTTCCGAGAAAATTAACATTTCTGTAAGTGAGAGTAGTCATTTAATTGTTTACTTGACAAAATATTGACCACGTAGCACTGGTCTGCACTGGCCACCTCCAGCGACACAGATGGGAGCTTCTTCACACCTTCTGTTCTCCGCGCCCCGAGGTCTTTTGGATTTGGCCTTTCGACCTCTGCAGGTGCCCTAGTGCGACCCTTGACAGCTGTGGAAAGGACCCCTGCAGGAATTTTGGCACCAGTCATTCATCGCAGGAGTTAATCTTGACACCTTTGGCTTGCCCTTCAATGTTACAGTCAGTATACGACGATAGAGAAAAATGAAGGATGTTTTTGAATTTTTTATTTAGTTTTTGAAACAAATGTATTGCAATAAGGTAAAAAGTGCGAGAAAATTAAAATATTCATTGTTACAAAATGTTTTCTTAGCAATATTATATTTCGTGATAATTGTGTTGATAGTATGCTAAAGTATGAAAGGTGTTCCTACTCCTGCTCCTCTCCTGCTCCTGGTCCTTCTCCAGCTCCTGCTGCTACCCTTACGCCCTCTAACACATCCTAACACCCTCTGCGCGCCGCATCCAGGCGTCTTTGATGCCTTCCAGCACCTTGATGTACTACAAAAGAAGAAAGAGCTACCTACCTACCTACTACGTACGTACCTTAGTGAAAAAATAAAAGGCTCATCAATTCCGGAATAGGACATTTTTCCATTGTGATCTCATGTTATATCAAATTTATTGATTCCATTTCAATCTTTATAAAAAAATGAATTGTAATTTTATTTTACCTACTTGAAACTATCGACGGGGGTAGTTTAAGAAGTAACCCAATGCACATTTAACATTTTTTAAGTTGTAATATTTTAAATTAGTGAGTGTGAATTCTTTTAAAATCTTTGTATCTTGAATAGTTGTTTTTTAAATTTCTACATTTTGTTTGGAAAACTCAGTTTTTCGCCCTTTACCCTTTTGGCTTGCATTTGCTGAATAATGGTAAAAACGGTGGGTAAATTATGATTGGTAAAGGGTGAAGAATACAAACCTCATAAATGCTGGAAAATAGTATAAAAACTACAAAGGGGACGTAGGTCAAGCGAAAACACCTCCAATTACGGAAAGATGCAAACGGTGCTATCTGCCTTGGGCACTGCACACCAGTGGTGGATTCCGGAAGAGGGGAAGGTGGGCCTTGCCAAGGCCTAGAGTTTTCATTCGTTACCTTCTTTTATTTGACAAAATTGATTTAAATACCTTTTATGGAACCTGGAATGGAATTTATAATGTAATTATTTAAACAATCACATTGTTTAGTACCATATATGCTCTACAAAAACAATATACAATATAATAAAAGATATGTTTATTATTTAACAGAAAATTATAATGACCCTCTCCAAAATAATTGGCTGGTCCACCCCTGCTGCACATCAAGAAACGAAACTGGTGAACACTTTACAAGAAAATCTCTTATACTAAAGTTGCTTTGAGCTGGCTTTTGTTATGTTGACTTGACCAGTTAGTGTCAATTGCTTGATTAATGGGTAGTGTATGACAATAAACGTATTTACACATTCAATTTCTTCCAAATTCAATGAATATTCCAATAGAGATTTTATTTTATTTACTGCGTCTGTGAGACGTCAAAAGGTGCTAACTGCTGCATATAGCACCTTCTGCCTCTAGATTGTTCCTAAAATGACCAATATTCTGTATAACCTTCTTCAAACGTAGCAATGTTGATGCTGTACACACAATGAGGCAAATAGACATCATTTAGACGCAAAACCAGTACAGAATTATCAATATTTTGATAATTAAACATTTCTTGTTGTTCTTATCAAATAACGTTTTTGTCAGTCTTTTGCTGGTGACACCTTCAGTTGTATTTTCGTAATTTGATGTGAGTTTATGTTTGCAGAATGTAACGTTGTGGGTAGGGATCTACACCACAAAGAAACAGACACGAGTGGGTATTTGCAATTTATTTACAATAAATTATGTACACGAACTAAAACCTCACTCTAAGGCGTTTGTCGGAGCTACCTGTCGCAGCCCCCTTCTCCCAACACGCGCCTTGCGACCGCGCCTGCAAGTAGCCAACTCAGTCGATTCGCAATTGGGCACCTCATATGCCTCGGCAGACCATCTGCCTTGAAGTATAAGGCATACTTCACCGTGTCCGAACCTCGAACACCTACTCGTGCCTTCAGCACTTCCGCGCCAGACTTGCCCCGACAAGTTTTGCGTCGTTTGCCGCGAGGAAATCCAGAATCGTTACCCCCGAATGGTCCTACGACGCACCTTAATATAGGCCCGAGTCACATGACCTCCTACGTCATCTGCTCCCCCACGCACTCGTCTTGAAGCGAGTGCCACCGACGCCGCATTTTGTGCCCGGCGTCTGGGATTTCCGTGAGGGGTGGCCTTTGTTCGGGAGCCTATATTTGGCTCCCTCATCCCTATACCTTGCAACTCAGGAGCAGGGAGTCAAGTCTATGACGCTACAAGAAGAAGCCTATTTATTTTATTGTTTATTTATTTATTTAACACAAAAAAGTTAAATTTGTGTGTGATGTACTTTGGGGAGAAGTGTCCTCTGTGCACATTTTCTAAACTTTTGGGATTCTCTACCTTGACCCATATGCAAATTGAATTGTGAATGCTGGTGGAAACTAGCCTTTTTGCAAGAATTGATAAGAAAATATTTGCTTCCGTGCAATAAAAAATATGTGTAACGGTAAATCACCTACATATTTGGCTATTGTTCCTTATAGTACCCTTTGTGAAGGAATCGACTTTGACTATTTCGAGAACATGAAGAACTACAATTTCAATGACAACATTCTAGAAAGCGTGCGCAGACAGTGTCATTACATTTTGTTTAGGAGCAAAACAAGGGACAAACTCAGGATGCGCTCAAAGGTTCAGAGAAACTGGACAGAATCCTGACCGAGATGGGGGTCATTGACTCAGAAGCTGAAGTACAATACTTCTTAAGGCTTAGTTCTTTTTTTAGAATTATACAGTTCAAAGGGTAAATTAAAATCAGAATTAATTTCCTTTTTAATGATCGGAAAATACTCTAATGTGTAGAAACAGATAAGCAGAAGAAAATATTTTACTTGGCTCTTCAATGTATGTATAGATTTTAATTGTTTAATGTCATCTGCCATTGTGTTATAAAATAATGTAATGCATTGTATGTGATGTCTTTGTAGCGAGCTTTTGACACTGACAGGAGTTTGAGAGTGTGTTGTTGTGGACTCGTCTTCAAAGTTTAGGAATAATACTACAGCCTTTTCTCTATAGTTGTACTATAGCGTATCAACTTAATAATGCGAGTAAGAAAATAAACTAAACAACAGAGTACAGCTGTCATCCATTGCCAAATTTTGTTGAAAACGGAATCATAGTTCACCAGATAATTGAGTATGATAATATAGAGTACGATCGAGCATAATGAAATAATACTAATTGGAAAAATGTGTACTACTTTTTGTTTTTTTATTCAATTAATAAATTTTGTACGGCCCAGTTTTAACAATTGAATCAGGTTTGCTCTAGTGATGAGCATACCCTTAATGAACAATGATGATCTTTCACAATAAAACAAATCCAATTGGAACATTAGGTACACATTTGTTTGGTAGTCGGATAATAAGCATTGGATTCAACTTAACAACACTTTATTCACCAAAAGTTGTACAACATAGAACATTCACATATTTCCTTAAAATGTCTTCTGGGGCACTGTTAGCGCGTGAGCAGGCTATTTCCCTTCGCTTACGTTACGGCGACTCCGCTGCCTCTGGAACGGCGGTTCTCTAGCTTCTGCAGACTGCTCTCGCAGCACTTGCTGACCCACTTGATAGCGGGCGCCGCTGTCAGCCGAGACTCGCTTCTCTGCATGGGGGTTGCTGGGCGGGTCTCACGCGTTGCCCACAGCACGCTGAGGTTTTCTTACAAGTCAAACATTTTTCCTAGGGTATATATTTTCCTTTTTCAGTAGGTATATGTAGTTACGTTTTGAAGGAGTATCCAGCAATGATCTTTCAAAGCAAGTCAAGCTGCCTTCTCAGTATCTCTCAGCAACTGTTAAAAGGTGTGTATTTCATCAAGTCACAGATCTCAGACCCAATGAAAATCCTTCTTAAATTTTTGCAGTACTAATCCCACTATTATTATTCGAATAGCCAGTGTACTTCAGAAGTAGCCACATGTTCTCGTAGGTTTCCTTTAACTGAACGGAATGGAATAGTGGGATCATAGTTTTCTCGTTTCCGTTATGTAAGAAAATAGATTTGAGATTACTCTTTGATGAATCTATAAATAGTCGCCATTCTTCCAGCTTGTGAATCACTCTACATTTTGTAAGAAGCTCATTAAAATAGACTAAATTTTCTGTCATAGAGAAACTTGTCGTGTTAAAACCATGTACTTTCTCCGCCGTATTTTCACGCAAAATTACGCGAAAATTACTCAAATTTTCGAAAAATTATACCAGACCTTATTTAAAAATCTATCTTGAAGTAATTGATTTCATTAAGGGAACAATATCTATCTTTAATATTTTAGTTGTAAGAGGACTCCGAAAAAAATGTAAGCTTTTGCAATTTTCGAAAAATTAGGGTTTTTAACGAACATAAGATCTGCGCAGTTCTCTTTAACATTCTTCACACTATCCAACAACAAAATTTTGTCAAAAACGATGGAGCTACTTTTTTGAAATTTTTTAAAATGTCTCAGGGGCTTCATGTAAAGTACCCTCCAAAACTAAAATATCGCGGTTTCAAATTCAGGAGACCGTGATATGTCATATGATCACTCAGATAGGGAAATATCAATCTTGGAGAAAATTGGTTTAGCCACTAGCGTTGTTCATATATGATCACACGGACATACAGGCAGACAGGCAGGCAGGCAGGCAGGCAGGCAGATAGACGACGAAGCCGACATTCTACTGTGGTTCTGGTGTAGTTGGCTTGTAATAAAGATCTTGATGATCTTCATGTTGATGATCTTCATGTTGTCTCTACTATCGTCTGTTTCATCTTCCAGTGTTAATTCCGTTGGTGTTTTTAGAACTAGAAGAGAATCAAAATGAGAAACAGGGCACATTGCAGATTCGAAATTTCGATAAGAAACTGCGTGTTTTGATTTACTTGAGATTCCTGTTACTTTCGTTAAACATAAGTAGCAATCTGTAATGTGGTCTCTAGGTTTCCTCCACAACTGTGGCACGGTAAATGCCGTAGATGGGAGGGTTCCAAGCAAGCGGCCTCTTAAATAGCGGTAGCAACATGAAAAATAGTTTTGTTGTGCCCAACACTTATCTTTATCTACCTTTGACTCAAAATACAACTCGTACACCTTTTTCACGATCGGAGAAATGGAATGTCTGAAACTTAGCTGTAAACACACCAAGCACATAACAGAAAATAATTGGTGCATTAACACTCTTCCTGGACATCTCTGAGTATAAGAAACACGCCAACACATTCTTCACGTTATTGTTCGCGCAAACGCACAAACAATATTCTTCGCGTTAGAGGATTTACACATTTCAAGAATAGATACTGCATGATCTCACCATCGATGGACTGGTGCAACTGCATCTTCCCTTTACCTATCCCAAGCGGCTATCTCCCTCTCCTCTCGATACTCCCACCGCTAGGCAATAATATTCCTAAATTATCAGAATGTGTTAATCGCAGCGACAATATAATACAATCAATCGCGGATAAAATTGCATTTCAAGAAAGTTTAGGTGATAGCGAACAATAGTTTTCACCTTTTTCATCAGAGCAGTGAAATAAGTAACAATCACATATTCTTAGAAGTAATTTTTCATTGTCAAATTTCATTGTCATACTCATGGTGGAAATAACATTATTTCCACCATGGACATACTGTTATCACACTTAATGCCTGTATGGTCGCACAACTGATTACGTATTTAACAATATTTTTTAAGTAAACGGCAACAGTAATAAATTTCGGTTTGCGAGTAATAAGTTAGTATTTAGTGTGTTTTAATTATCTATTTGGTTTGATTTGATTGTTATCACTCGTACTATCTATTATCAAACTTGAATATCCATCATGACTGAATAACTATGATTCAGCTTTTAACAATTTATATATTTATTTAAAAAAGTTATTTAATAAATGACGATAGTAATACTTTTCTGTTTGGGGTAATAAATAAGTACTAAATGTGTATTTAATTATCTATTTGGTTTGATGGGATTGTGCCAGTTTGTACTCTATTATCATACTCGAATATCCGTCATGGTTGGTGTGGAACAAGCTTCTTTAATGATTATTTATTAGCACTATGCATTATTTTATACGACGCCTTGTCATAGACAGCAAACGTCTCGTCAAATTGTTAATTTATTGTATTCTCTATTCTGTATTATATTTTCACGAACGCTTCAAGCCACGCCATATTACGCAACAGCAATTCGCCCAGGAACTGGTATCCGCAGCTGCGTCGACGGTTTCTCGGAATTTCATGCACGGTTGCAACCGTTTCGAAAATTCTTTGAATCACCCATGGCTCAATGCTTGTCGCCTCATGCGGCGCTGCCAAGAATCATTGTCCCACCCAGATGATTTAACATATTAGCCTTGTATCACGTGCTGAAATTCCTAAATTTAATTTGTTATTTAACTACATGACTTATCCACTTATCATTAAGGCACTGTCCAAAATTCCTTTAATTGCATTATGTAAAAAAACTATCTCTGATTGGCCAAACGCTATTCGCCCGCTGAGCGTGCCACCTCCCCACTACACATTCAATCGGAACTGTCAGTTACGTTATGATCAGTCCTCTGCCAGTAGATAGGCCGGGGCCTGTTCTTATTTGAATTATATTTGAATTTCAAATTGAATTCAAAATTTTGAATTCGAATTCGAATTCCGCCATGTGGGGCCCTCCGTGGGCCAATAGCGTCGAAGGGCGCAAAGGCGCGGCGCGCGAAATCTACAGGACAGAATCGGCAATCATTAACATGCTTTGTGTGTAAACGAAACGGTTTCATCTGAACGTTTTTGCCAGAGCTTTTATGTGTTTTAGCGTTTGTGTGTTTCTGCGTTTGTGTTTCTCAAATGCCCAATTTAGGCGTTGTTGGGTACCCAATTGCCATAAACCAAAATAGAAGGAGTGAACAGCAATTCTTTAAGTTTCCAAGAGATCCTGAAGGTAAGCGATATGAAATGCTTAGCATGGTTCTATAACATTTTTTTCATGTATTATTTAGTGACTTATAAAATTTAACTATGTCACTAAATAATACATAAAAATTAAATTTTACATAATGTAATTATTTGCGAGGATATTGTAAACACAATTATTATGAACATCCAATGTATTGAAGTCATAGAAAGCACTGGTTGATTTAATAATTATGTAATTGATAAGTTATAATAGCTATATTAACATTAAGGTGATTTTGATATAACTGTAATAGCTCAATAATACATTACTAATTTTATTACAGGTGTATGAAATGGTTAAAGGCAATTGGGGACCTGACTTTGGCATCTAGCCCTTGGGAAATTCTCATAAGGTTGAGATATGTATGTATGGAGACTTCATGCTGGAAATGTTCACTGCAGCAGGCAGACTAGCACATAATGCGGGCCCATAATTTTTGCTGATGTCGTCCTGAGTTTCAGAGGGTGCACTCAGGTCATTTATAGAAGGCCCCACAAAAAAGGTGTACGTTTCTATTATTATTATTATTATTATTATTATTATTAGCAACTAGAAGGTGTAATAAGAAAAACTTTTTCGTTTTAATTTAATTAAACATCCTTATTTCATTTGCAGGATCTGCTCGGCATGTAGTGGACAACATTTCTCCTGAGTTCTCGGTTGCGAAATGAAGAAAAAATCCTGCAACACGTGGTTAGTCAGAATCTCGGTTTTGTGGGATCTTGATGCCGAAAACAACTGGAAAGGAAACGTCTGTAGTATGTGAACAAACATGCGCCTAAACCATGCGTAGAATTTTTTCAAATTGAAGAAACCCTGTCAATATTTTATCTAGTAGAAGGTTAGAAATTTTTAAAACCTTCCTTAGTTTTGGGAACTTTTTTGAAGCCGTAGAAATGATTCAAAATTTTTCTCAAAAATGGCACCAAATTTTTGTTTTAATTTCTTGTAAGATCAGAGTAAAATACTTATAAAGGTGCAAAGGCCCAATTTTCAAGATTAACTCTGAATTTTCAGAAATTTTAAAAGTGTGCGTTTTATCATCAACTTCTTACAATTACAATTTGAATTTAAAAGATTTTTCCTTCAATTAAATTTGATGTGCATAAATAGTTCTTCATTTAAGGTGTAAGATTGTTTTGTAAATATTAGTAGTTTTTGTGCAATTGTGGGTGAACTATTTGGAATTTTAAAAATAAAAAAGATGATTTTCTCGAAAACGGCCCCCTTTTTCTGAACAGTATTATATTTATGAGTACACGCTTAAAAAATGTCAAGTAAATTTTTCTCGAAAACTCAACACTTTTTATTCAAATGAGCTCAAAATTACTCGTTTTCAAGAAACCCAAACCCATTTTCTAAAAAGTGGCTTCAATTTCTTTCTTTAAACTATTTCAACGAATAGTGGTAATGGTACTTTTAATATAATATAATGTAGGTTCATTTTTGCGTATTCTTTGTTTTCCCAAAATTGCACAAATGTTTTTATTTCTTTCAATATCTCATGCCAGTATATGACATTTCAATGGATATATTATTGAATTTGTGAGTGGAAGTTCTTCAAATTACTTTAAATGAAGTTTTTTGAAAACTCAAATAATTCCGAGAAAAAAAGGGTTCAATTTTGCATTTACAGTAACCTACCTTTTTTAAATGGCTTCAAATTTTTCAATGAAATTTATTTAAGACAAGGTTTTATTCTTTAATCTCTTAAAATAATATTTCATTCTACTATTTGGTAATCGAAGAGTTGAGAAAATACAAAAATGTATTTTGAGCGGGGATAGGTGCTGCAAGAGGATGAGGAAGACCATAGACCAGTCCCTCCAAGAAATTAGAAAACTTAACTTCGAGAAAGGCTGTGCTATTCTGTAGCACTTCCTGTTACTATATGTAATTTAGTAAATCCCAAAATGCAGGACCATTTGCTTGTAGACATGCTTAAAATTGAAGTTTTGGGCCAATTTAATAAATAACAAATTGTATTTTGAGTGATAATCATTTGTGTTTCTGTTGCAGTAAATTTTAATCTCAGGTTTTTGGCCCACTATCTGTCTTCTGAACTATGTATAAGTCTTGTGTAACAGTTTGGCATTTTACCAGGAAGCATTAGCTATTTTCTAAACATATTTCTGATGGTTCTTGAGATGTCTTTGGGTATAATCTCCTGAATATGATAAGTGCTTTTTTTTAGTTATATTTTTTTGCAGAAATTTTGTGCGTTTGTCACATAACAATGATTTGGGAAAGACATGAAAATATTTTTTTTGTAATTGAAAAACTGTTTAATACCTGTATCAAATGTTGAGTAATTCTGGATATATTTTCGACCTTTGGATTTTCATCCACGATCCATTGAGCAACCTAGCCATGCTTTTGGACAAATATGTAGCCTGTGATATCGGAATATTAGTGAAACCTACCCAAATCCTAAAACTCTGCTTTGAGATTAATGAAGTTGAAGTAGAAACATGTAATTTTTTTCTTGTTCATACTTGTACTAGGGAGGAGGTAAAACATGTTTCTTTAATGCAGTTTAATGTAATATTGCTTTTTTTAAGAAAGCAAGCAACACAAGGCAGATTTTTTGGACCTTTTTGTGCATATGCAATTTTCCTGTTTATTTATGATAACTTATCCATAATATTCATTTGTATTGTACCTTAGTAGCAATTTGATAATAGCCTGAAATTTGACAGGTGTTGATAGCTGGAATGTCATTTTAATAATGATGCAATATTAAAGAAGTAATGGTACTAGTTATATTTGGACAATTGTCAAAATTCATGGGTTCAATATTTAGTCAATGGCAAAGTAAAAAAATCTTTATGTCTGATTACTTGCTCCAAAATTTATTTTGTAAAAAATTGTATTATTGTTTATATTGTGTATGACTATTTACATAATTTAGAAATAAATATTGTGTTTATAAAATAACTTTTTATTTTGCACTACCTGGACAATAATTCCATTCAGTGATTTAGGATTCCAAATCCTAATATTTTAGTCTTCTTAATTGCCTAGCGTATTTTAGATAAAAATAATGTATTCATTTGACGCCATTTTTAAAACAACTTCATTTTAAATGTCCCGGTCGTCAATACGCGCCACCTCCATTGGTAGAACGCCCTTCGACGCTATTGGCTCAATCGGGGCCCAGATGGCGGCTTCCCCCCTCCATGAAAATTAGAAATTTGAATAAGAGCCTTGGGATTAACATTGAGTGCCGTCTCTATTAGTATACTCTCTGGTTATGATGTTCATACGAGACACATCCACGTCTCGCCGCTCTGCACTTAATTATGTGTATCGCACAAGCTTTTAAATTATCTGCTCGGACTCAAAAACTATTAATGTTTAATCACAACTAATATGTAAAGTGAATGTGTAGAGCAATTTTTACATGTGATACGAGGGTTGCTGAGAAAGTTTTTGGAAATGATTTGAAAAATCATTAACGAAATTTGGTAAATGACTCCATTCTTTTTCAAAGTATTCTCCTTTAGCATTATACATAGTTGCATTCGCTCAAACTTGTTTGTAATGCACTTCTTCCATTCCACATCAGGTACTCTCACGTCCGAAATAATTCGACTGCGTCTTCAAGCAATGAAAATCGGTCACCACCCATTTTATTTTTGATTGATGGAATCAAAAAGGTCATTACATGATAAATCCTGTGAACACAATGAATCATAATTTCATTTTGACTCGCCAAAAATTCAGGGGTGTAATGCTCCGAATGAGCACTAACATTGCCATAATTGAAAATGTGTCGAATATATCGTTTATATTTTCTTATCCCACCGATGACTTCCTGCAAACAACTTGCGATGTATCGTTTGCTGTTTTACGATTCTCTAATGTCACCCTTGCTACATTTTCAAGTACACCTATGACACAAGCGACCATTTGCTTCGCTGCACTGCGTGAACAGACATTTATTGGTTTGAACTCATCTTGAAATACTCGTAGATTGCTTTTTAGTTTCGGGTTCGTATGAATAAATCCAAGTTTCATCACCAGTAACGATGTTGTAGACCAAATTTCCACTACTTCTATTACATTTTTTAGCATTTCTTTACAGCAGTTGACATGAGGCTGTTTCTATGTTTCTGTCAAGTTGTGCGGAAGCCAATAGTTTCGTAACTTCTGTACTTCAAATGATCATGTAAAATCGTGTGTATTTTTTCATGCCAATGCTTGAATCTCTCAGTATGTCACATGCCGATCTCCATTAATAATTTTTCGTACAGCATCAAGATTAGTTGCAACAACAGATGTTGCAAGACAACCTTCACGAAATTCGTCATTGAGAGTGATGCGTCCACGCTGAAATTTTGCAAACGAATTATAAACACTGCTCTTGAATAAAGTTTCATTCTCAAAAGCCGGTTGAGTCGATCGATGCATTGTTTTCGTGTCAAACCACATTTGAAATCATTTAAAGTCATTGCACGGAAGTGTTTATGTGAGATTTTCATTTTCACACTCACATACTTTCTTAAAAATGCTATGTACAAAAAAACTAGATCACTTTCGTAAGGATTATGAGTTGAATTGTGGATAACAAAAATGTGCTGCGCTCGTGGCACATAGCGAAGTCGCTAGCATTTTACCACTGAGGTCCGGGTTCGATTCCCGTCGAATCCATTGAAATTTGTTCCAACAAAACGAGTTTGGCTGCTTCACAAGGGCTAGACCAACCCCTGTGAAGTGTCCTAAACCCTACCCATCCCTTATTCCTTCCCAATTCTGGTCGCTGGGTAGTGACGCAGGAGCGCGTAGTAAAAGGCACGTACGCGGAAATGCTACCTGGTGGTCCTCTTGACAACTGACTGCAACGTGACGTGACATGACTTAAAGGTAATGGAGGATTACTCCCCAGCGCAAAGCACTCAACGCCCCTTAAGGGGTTTGGAGACGCGTTGCGTCAAGTTGTAAGACGCAACAAATTAAAAAAGAATGCTAAATTTTACTAACGTGAGTGTTGAACGCTTAGAGGACATGACCCACTAGTTTTTAGAAACTTTTACAGAACCTCCGTATAGTACGCGTGTGCTGTAAGTCTATTACACCAATTATTTTGAAAACAGTGTTTTTTTCAAACCTGTTCTCACACCTTGCACAATGTACTGTAATTTCATTTCTTTGCCTTGAACAGTGAAACTTTACGCAGAAATTTTTAAACGCATCCATGGCTGTCGCATATTTGCACGTAAATTACAATACTCACTAATCATTCTCCCATACGTGGTAATGAACAGTGCATCATGTATATGGTATTATTAACAATTGCAATTGTTGTTCGCCGTCTTTTGGCGAGGCGTTTACACCCTCGCATCCCCCGCGCTGCGGCAACCGGCGCATTCCCTAGTTACTGTATTCCACTGTTATGTGTTTCTTATAGCATTGTGTATGATTATAGTGTAAAGTGTGTCATAATTCTGCCTCCTTGCATCTACATCAATCATACACACTGATGTTTCAGTGTATTTCCTTGTTCAATTATAGTATAGTCTTATTCTGCTTCCTTGCTTTTACTACATTCATAATATTATTGCATATATAACATATTATTGCATATAGCATACTATGGCATATATAGCATATTATGGCATATACATATATACATACATACATTTATTTGAACTGCAATTGGTATGACCGTGGCAGTTAAATAACAATAATAATACAATATTAATAATAACAATAATACACTAATATTAGTATTATAACAATTATTTCAACTCTGTCATGATATCCAATAATTATATGTTGCTGATGCTAAAATGTAATACAAGCTACATAATATTGGCTAAATTTATTTTTTTCAATGCATTTATCGCGTTCACCACACTTAACTACACTGCACTGCACTGCACTGCACTACACTACACTGTTTTGCTTTGAATTGAAGCCCCTTACAGCATTCACCCACTACAGCACTACTCATTTAAGTCATTATTCTCCCTATTGTTCTAACTTATTTCTAAAACTTTGGACATTTGAGGAACTTTGAAATTTCTGCGGTAAACTGCAACTTTAATTGTTCTGTCACAAAGAGAAAATTTCCCCAAAATCTGAATTTTGTTTCCCCTTTTTCTAATTTTGTGAGTGTGATCTTTGGCGAAATAATTTGTTTTTTAGTCTAACCTGAATTTCCTTCAAGCTGGTTGACCTAGTAGGATTTATAAAGATAAAGCCTCTTGTTTCTTCTCTTTCTAGAGGGTTCCCCTGCCTTTTTATTGCGTTAATCTAAGTAAACTTATTCGCTTTCCCCTGTATTCTATCTAGATTTGTCCGGGGGACTTTCTGTATGGATCCCAACTTTCCACCCGTATTCCATGAGAGGGTGAACCAGCGAAAATAGGGTAATTTTCGCGTTTGAGAACTTTTTTAGAATTGCATTACAAAATGCAAGGACTCAAGTTTTTTTTTACTACCTGGGTTTATTTATTCTTCCATCCTAATTTACATCTAGATGAATGCCTAAATATTTCATGATGAGACTCTTGGGATGACGACCTCACCTAAACGATAGTCTGGTTACTCATAATTTCTTCCCCGCCCGAACGTTCTTGTTTTGCTTTTCGATCTGTTAATTCCCATGTCATTTTTTTTCAGCCCAATCACGTAAATATTATATTAATATGATTAATAAATTACTTTATTTATGTGGCGAGACTTGGGCCATCAGGCCCGCTCTTCCGCTAACCACGTAGGAAGGAAAACTAACAACATTATCGGGAAAACTCTAAAGGTTTGCCGAAAATAAAATTCTGAGAGATTTTAAATTTGTACGTATCAAATTTAACAAAAATCTCAAATACATTCATAAATCATAAAAGCAATATGAGAATGCCCCACCCCACCAGGACGACGGCAGGGCCGATTTTAGATTTCAAATCATGTCCCAAAGGGAAAAGACGCATTCAGTCAGAGCCATGACAAAGTTAAACAATAATGAATTAGAAAAATACTAGTAGATAACACAAAAAATCTTCTAACCCTATAATATATTTAATTTAGACTAATTATTCTATTGTTAATTAAATTAAGAACTAACTAAGAAAAAAGAAAAGAACAAAACTGTAAAAAGCCTATAAAGATTACATTTAACTTACAATTTTGAACTCACTTAAGAACTAAGCAAAAAAAAAGAAATGGAAAAACTGTTAAAAGCGATATAAAATTGCATTACTTACAATTCTAAACAATTTAGTACACTTTAAATCATACAATATCAGCTCAGAAAAAGTATTTAAATGTTTTTGAATGATCGAAGTTACATTTCCTAACATTTACTGGAAGGCTATTCCACTCTCTAGTCGTTGCTACTAAGTAAGATTTATTGTAAAAGTTAGTGTTGCTTTTAGAAATTTGCATAGAAAAGATTTCTCGAATCTTCTTTGTTAAGATAATAAATTTTATGAGAGGAAAGTAGGTACCCCCGTTTTTAATATTTTGTAGAAAAGGCACAAACTATAAACATGCGTCGGGTTTTTCAAGTTTGTAGTTATTAGCTTTGTAGTATCCCGATATCTGACATACTTTCTGATATTATTTTGAAACCTAACACAGCATTTGAACTCTTTGGAGAGCGTCAGCATTGATTTCTTTACGTTACCGTATTCAATGTCACCGTAATCAAGCAGAGGGAGTAAGATGGATTTTACTAGTAGCTCTTTGGTTTTGGGTGGAAGGCATTTGTAAGCACATTTGAGTGAGTACATTGAATCATACACTTTGCGACAAGTTTCCGAACATGGGTTCCCAATTTAGGAATTTATCGATGGTCAGACCGAGATTTTTAACTTGTGAGCATAGGGGAACAGTAGTGCTATCAGTACGATATGAGGAATATTTAGATTTTTAAGTGTTTTATGGGACCAACAAGAGCCAATTATAATTGATTGGATTTAGGATTTAGCTTAAGGCCGTTTCTTGGTGACCAATTCATATAAAGGGGCTAAATCCTGATTTGTTTTGCTAATTAACTGAACCACGTCAGAAGGTTTCCCATTGACATAGATCTGTAAGTCATCTGCGTACATATGATGATTGCATCTTGATAGCACCGACGGTATATCATTTACATAGATAAGGAAGAAAAGTCGACCAAGTACGGAACCCTGTGGAACTCCACGTGAAACTGGTTTAGTGACAAAAAAGTGTTTTCTACAACTACGACCTGTTATCTATTACTAAAATAACTTGAAATCACGATAAGGTAGAATCAGAAAACCGAGACATTTACTTTTTGCCAGAAGCACGTCATGGTCTACTGAATCGAAGGCCTTGCTAAAATCTAAAAGCGTGAGCATTGTTATATTGCCTTCACCCAGAGATTGACGAATGTTTTGATGACTCATGAAACCGTTTGCATGTACTTCTCCCTTCCTAAAACCAGATTGAAAATTTTGAAGCATCATTTTGGCGAGATACTTGTTTTTTGTTGACGTAAAACTTTTTCGAGGACTTTGGATAATGTTGTAATATGCGATAGGTCGATAATCACAAGATTTAACGGTTAAACTTTCGGAGGAACGATGTATTTCCCCCAATTGGGGAAAATATCCGTTGTTAAAGAAAAGTTTATTATGTAGTAAGCGCTGGAAGAGCATCTTTTAAAACCAATTTTAATTGCTTTGCCGTTATATCACCCGAGCCTTTTGAATTTGATTTGAGTGCCTTACTATTTTTCGACTTCTTAGCAGTCAACATTGTTGAAATAGAAACTATCGTCACAGCGAGGATGTGATTTCAGAGGAAAGATCTTTTCTTTAATAATAGGTCTATTTTATTGTAACGGAAGCAAAATAGTCATTTAGGTCATCTGGGGAATTTCTAATGAACTGTCATTTGACTTACGTTTGCAAATTCCTAAGTTTTTCAAAGTTTTTCCATATTCTTCGTACTGGAATTTGTTTGGAAAATATTATGATAATAACGAATCTTAGGTTTCTGATTTGTTTTTTTACAAAATTTCTAAGTTTTTTTATACTTTTTCATTTTCATGGGTTTTTATAATTTTAAAACGGTTATATGGGGAATTTCTAATATGAACTTTTATCTCATTTGTAAGCTATGGAGCAGCAGGCCGTGTGACACGAGAAGTTTTCCATGGAGCGTGCTTGTTAAAAAGATTCGTTATGATTTCATTGAACATATTTACTTTCGAGTCTAATGAGTATTGTTGATAAACTTGGTGCCTAGGTGCATGTTCACTATCTACTTGAAATGCTGTAATATCTAAGTTTTGTAATTACGGAATTGATTGTTTTGTTTTTGTATTTAGTACATTTAGCCGAGTATACAACAAAGAGTAAATCATGGTTTGAAATACCCGGAACAGGAACTTGACCATATAGTAAGTTTGGAAATATCTGGGACAATCAAGTGATCAATCCACGATTCCGCTTTAGATGAGCTATGGTAGTTCAATTTTAATGTTCAAATTCCCGAATTGAAAGTATGAATAATGTTAGTGGCAGATTTTGTGATGGGATTTTTTAAGTTACAATTAAAATCCCCCATTATAATAATATCTTGATACTTATCTGTGAATTCTGAAAGTGATTCCTCTAATACTGACAGCCGTCCCCTATTTGGAGGCCAATATACAAACCCGACAAGTAAATGTTTTCCCCCAATCACCATATCAACAAACATGTATTCCAAGTTCCTGAGTTACTAGTAGATGTTTTATTATTTTACAATTTATATCATCACGCACAAACTTAACCCCACCGGATTTCTCTTTTTAAAATTTAAATTTTTTTTATATTCCCATCATTTCGTATGAGTTTATATTTAGGATCGACACAAGATCAGACGGCAGTAGATTTCAACCAAGTTTTACTAATTAATAATACTGTGAGCTAGCTTAGAGAGAACATGAAAAATTTCTGAGTGATGTTTCTTTAGAGATTGCGCGTTAATGTGAAAGACACACAAGTCACGAGGAAGTGCGAAATGGACGCGTTGAGATCAGAGAGTGGCAGGGCTTCGAGGGTAGGACGAAGAACGCCGGACAGGGCCAATGTCCCAGGTAGGTATGTCCCGGGGCGCGGTTTCTGGAAGACTTCGTCATCTACAGGTTGCCAAATTTTTGACATAGTATTTGAAAGTTGCTTACAGGCAGAAAGAAATTAAAAATTTAAAATATTACAAGTAAAATTAAATAATAAAACAATAGTCTAAGTATAGAGACTTCGAAAACAGATTCTAAGGTTACCGCCATTTACAGGTAGGGGTCAACTTTACACATTCTGGTGGCGTCTTTTCCCTTGTGTGGTATTTACATATATTGTCTCATCAAAGGACCACACATTTTTAGCTGGAATTTTGAAATCATCTTCTCAAATATTTCTAACCTACGGGAGGGTTTAAAACCTCTCGTATAACTCTTCACTACCTGCAAGTTTTCTTTATTTTTAAATATTTCAGCCCTTTTTCCCATACGATACTCATTTTTACTATAATAGGGCGGCACTTGCCATCAGTCTTAGGTCCTATTCTGGCTCCTATCAATGTCATCAAAGTAAGACTGACACCAATATCCTGTGCCAACTCTATAACTTAAGTATCAATACCTTTGTTTTTCGACTCACTGATTCAAAAAGCGGAAAATTTTCCGCTGATTTGGTCCAGCTCGTCCATTTTTTCCATGTATGCCATCCTTAGCGCTGCGATCTCCCGGCGTTGCTCGTCAATGACGCGGTTCTGCTGCTCGATGGTCCCCGAAGTTTCGAGGCTCGTCCCGAAGCGCCTCGATGAGACCCTGATTTATCTCGAACGCTCTCTGTTTTGCGGGCGCAACAGATTCGCTCACTTGAGCGATGAAATTCTTGTTCTCGAGGAGGTTTTTTCAGCTTGACCCATGACGAAAATACGGAACTAATATTATAAAAAAGAAAATAAATAAAACACACTTAAACAAATTATAGTTTGTACGAGTTGAAACAGCAAAACACTAGGTTCTAGGCAGCAAGATGACCGAGAGGAAAACAAAGGGGAGCGTGAAAAAATAAACGAAATAAGAGAAAGAAAGATATATTATCAGAAACGGACAAGAAATGAGAAGGGATAAAATCAATAGACAAGAGAATAAATTTAACAAACTTTAGAGAATAACACAATTCTGGAGATATAGAAGTAAGATATTGTGATATCAGAATAGTAAACTGGAGAAGAGAGTAAAAGAAAGTTTCTTCTAAAATAAGCTGCTGGAATTCCTGTAGCTTCAGAACTCGCCCTCACCAGAAACCTGCTATAAGCCTCGTTTTGCTACCGGCGCTCCCGGGACGTCCTCACTCGACGACGGTCATACGCCAGCTATAAATATTTTAAACCGTCTGCAATATTTGTTCGTCAGCGCTACTTTTGATTTTTCGGTATATAACACAATCGTCTGCAAATAAACGCATCTTTGATTGTATGTTAACATGGAGATCATTTACGTAAGTTACGATCATTACGTAGTTATATAGAATATAACTTAGATATAAGATAAGTTATATATAGCATATTATGGCATATATAGCATATTATTGCATGTATAGCCTTTTTTGCATATTGTAACGTTACGCCCTCCGTGAACGAGCATGAGACCTCCCCCCCGCGATTAATTAAGAGAAATTTTGTTCAATACCCGTGCGACCTGGAACGGTCAAATATCCCATCCGCAAAATTAAATTGCCCTCATTTGATGATGGCATCATTAACTGGTTCACTTTCAATAATCTCTTGGAGGGTCTCATTATGCAAACCGATTTTACCAACTCCACAAAATTATTTTATTTACCGATTTTAATTTTAATGTTGCCTGGGACCTGTCAGAGCAGAGAGATGACTCTCCTAGAGGGATTGGTGCTCGTCATTTGAGTTCGTATCTCAAACCTCTCACGCTTGCTGTAGACTCCGCCAACTCTATGCTAAATTTAATTGTTTTTTATCGATTACATGTGAATGCAATCAAAAGCATCAATGCCAACACGGATTTGTCCGACTTACTACTCATTGGCTTAATTGCACTTTGCTCGCGGGCCAAATGCGGCCTGGAGGAATTCTGCCGCAGTATTTTCCCCCCTGCCTTTTTTTTTGTGTGTGAGAAGGACGGGCAGAGTTATTGCTGGTACAGTAAAATCTGCCGACAACGGAATCGATCGGGACTCACACAAATTCCTGTTTTGGGAATTTTCCGTTTTATGCAAGGTTGTCCATTTTATGACATTAGTGATATCGACGTTTCTACCCCCAAAAATAGTAAAATACATGACTTTATTATGATTTTCAAAATACATTAGCATTTAACGTATTTATGGAAGAAATCACCGTTAAAAGAATATTAAACACTCTTCGTTGACAGCTTTTGAGTTGATAAATACACACCTTACTGCTTTGAGTTGATAAATACACACCTTACATCTCACATCTCTTTCCCAATTGCAGCAAATGCACAGGAATTCCATTTTATAACGATTTTTCCCTACAGGACAAAATCCGTTCCGTTTCCGCGTTGGAGAGATTCCGTTTTATGTTGTGTAAAATGCCATTTAACTTAAAATAACATTTAATTTCACATCCAGTTTAGTTAGGCAGATTTTACTGTATATAGTTTTTTAGCCCTGTATTACACGTTGACTTTTAGATTTGCAGACGGAGCTCTGCGATCTGTTTACATGAGGTCACCGCCGATTGAATTAGAATCGCACGTCTACAATAGATACTGATCGATTAGATATGACATAGAGGGTGGTGAGCGGGATATAGGCCCGCTCATTGTAGAAAACGACATTGAGTGGAAGCAAGCACTTATGTGTAATAGATATGTCCACAGGAGAAATAAAAATATTTTCCGTGCCTTTTATGAATAGCATGTATTGTCGATGACAAAGTTTATTGTACTGCAGCGCTGTCCATAGGTCTTTCTAATGGTATTAATTGCCCCTTTTTATTTTCCTCAAAGCAATGGTTCACTACATTATTTATAATTAATTTACTGCGAGAACGCATTCTCGCATATCGAGGTGGATTTGATTATTTTTTAGACTTTACAGAAAATACAAAACAGAACAAGCACTTTTTCTCGGGCTGTCTCGGCTGGCGTCAGAATTTGTCAGATGCTGTTAGACGTAGGTACTATTCGTGCATTCTCAGATATGCGTTCGAGCCCTAGTAGCAATTTGGAATCCCCAGGAAACAATGATATGAAAGAAAAATTGGCTCGGAGTGTAGGATATTCAAAGAACAGTGGACTTATGCTTACTTTTTCATGCTGTAAAAGAAAGAGCTTGTGTACGATATACCAGAATAAAGTGTCTGGGTTTAAAGAATACAATTTGCGTCGACACTATGAAACTCAACAGAAAGATAAATATGTTGTTTGGTAAAAAAACAGAAAATACATTTTTGAAGCAGAAACAGCTAAATATGTCGTCACTGCAAGCACGTTTTAAGTTGCCAAGCTAATAGCAAGCACTGGCAAGACCATTCGTGGTGGGAGAATTTGTTAAAGAATGTCTTCGTTTTGTTGCCAGTGAGAGGTATCCAGAGAAGGCTGATTTATTTCACACAGTGGGTCTTTGAAGACCTACAAATACGCGGAGAATCGAAAAAATGGGAGTTTGCATTAGCATTTGTAAAACTTTACAAAAAACGTTCATATATTTCCTTGGCATTAGACCAAAGCAATGATGTTCGTGATTCTGCCCCACTAATTTTTATTCGTGGTACGAATGATTATTAAGTCACAGAAGAGCTAGCTGCACTGCAAAGCATCAATGGAGCAACTACAGGAGAGGATATTTATGAAAAAGTGTGCCAAACTGTGATTGGTTTGGAGCTAGACTGTGCTAAACTCACTAGCTTGACAACTGATAGTGCTCCTAGCGTGGTGAGATCTAAGAAAGGAGTAATTGCTCGCATTAACCAAGAGCTTGACAAGTATAACCATTCTTATCCAATAGCCATACACTGCCTCATTCGCAACAGCCCACAACCATAGCCAACCACTGCTCCATCAACAAGCGTCGTGCAGTAAATAACTGAAGTGGGACTCTGTTATGAAAATTATATTAACGTCATTAGAGCCCATGCACTAAACTACAGACAATTTCAGGAATTTCTGTCTGGTAACTATGAAGATTTTCTGTATCACACAGAAGTCTGTTCGCTGAGTGAAGGGAGATTTTTGAAAATTTCTATGACTTACTTTAACAGATTACATCTTTGCTGCTGTTCGGGCCCACACGCAAAAGCAGAAAGGGACGTATAAAAATAAAGCACTTCCTACGCCCTAGGCGGCAACACCGGAAGCGCGGCATGGAAGGTTCCATAAGCCGAGCGGCACCACCGCGCCGCGTGACCCAAACCTTCTAAAACGTTCTAGAACATATTCGAATTCTAGCAGTTGCCTATTGGCCAGTTCAAATCAGTTCAAATCCCCTCTTCGCGTGCCCGATAGAACTAGTAAACCGAAGATAAATCAGTCGCTGAGTAGCACCCTTGCTAGAAGCATGTCTCGGGCTCCGTGTTAAAAGATCACGTAAATTCGTGAAAGCCACATGTTTCAATTTGTTGTAGTTCACATTGTGTATAAATCAGTCGCTGAGAAGAAGCCAGTGCGAGAAGTATATCTCGGGCTTCGTGTTTAAAACATCACGTAAATTCTTACGCAGAAAGTAATATTCTGTGCTTAAGTTGTGGTCAAGTGAAAGCCACATTGTTTCAATTTGTTATAGTTCAGCATTGTGTATGTATTGAACTAATTAATGTATTTCACACGAAGTTGCAAGTAAGTTGCCAGGCGAGCACATGTTCTCGCGCTTCGTGATTCAAGAGAAAATTCCTGTATTCTCACATTGAGAACAATAACTTAATGTATTTTTATTGTAAAGAACAATTTGACAACTTTATAGATGAAGACTGTGGTTGCCTAGGTAATTAAACATCATTCTGCAAGGTGAGAAGTGTTTCCATGATAATCCACATTATTACAAAATTCCTAACGAGCGTCGAAAGGGACTGAGTGGATTGCCTACCTACTTTCAACAACCAATAATACAGTCCACTATAAGCAAAGGTAACCCGCCACGTCCATGGTCCTTCGAGCTTCGGATGCCGAACCAGCGACCTGTGGAAAGCAACCCGCTTCGTTCAGCTGCTTTCAAAAAGCAAAGAAGTACCAGATTTTAATGATGCAGAATGGAAATGGCTCCTTGCCTTTCTGACAGATGTAACAGAGTTACTCAACAATTTCAATGTGCAACATTAAGGAAAGGGGAAACTCAACTGTGATATGCAATTACATTGCAAAGCATTTCAAGTAAAACTAGGCCTCCTCATCAAACAAGTATGGAAAACAAGAAAACTTCTGCCATCTCTCCACAACTCAAAATATGTGAGCGCAGATACCATTGGTTGCATTCCCGAAACAAACATGTAAGGATTCACTGGAAAATTGCAAAAGGAGTTCCAAATTAGAATTAAAGAGCATCTCCATGAACAGGACATACATTTTTTTCTGTAACCCATTTTCTATTGACATTGAAAATGTAGATAAAATTTACCAAATGAAACTGACTGAACTGCAGAATTGTGACTCTCTAAAAGACGCCTTCAAGTCTCCATAATTTCTATGCATCTCTCCGCTCTGAGACATATCCTCATCTCAAGAACCTTGAAAATGGCAATCATCTTTGGCAGCACTTATACTGCGGTTTTTACAGAGCTGGACCTCAAGGTCACTGAAGGCCCGTGGCCACGGTAACATTTAGGCATGGTTGTTCGCGTCTTTCTCACTGAGTCGCTAGAGTCGCTTCATCTGCGGCACAGCTTGATACGGTCGCGAGCATGCAACACCTAGCGGCACTACTGAAAAAGACGCGAAAAACCGTGCCTAAATGTTACCGTTGTCACGGGCCTTCAGTAACCTTGAGGTCTACCTATGTAAAAGCCGCAGTACATGTCTGTGAACAGACTTTGTTCTAAAATAAAACTTTTGAAATCTCCAACCAGATCAAGACTGATAGATGCACACTTGCACTAGTTACGACTAGCAGTGACAAATGTGGAACCGGACATTGACCACTTCATTAGCCAAAAGTAGGCCCATGGTTCCCATTGAAATACTGGTAAGTTTGTAGATTTAACTTTACTTCATTTTAAATTTTGTATGTGATCCCGTTTTGCTTCTTCACTTCAAAATAAGTTATAAGCATGTGCTTAAGAATTTGTTCATAGTTTTTGTTTATACTATATTCCGACCATCCAATTAATGATTGCCCCTCCTTTGAACTCACTTCTAGAGGTTGATTTGATTTTATTAACAGATGTGACAAATGTTCAAAATGCTTCAACTTTAAGTCACCCAATCATTTCTGTACAGCAAAATGTGCTACCTGCAGGGAGCCCCATCATAGATGGTTACAATTTACATAGCAGACCTCTACGAGTGACCAACCATGTGCTATTGGTGGTACCAGTGCAGCCAAATTACGCAGCTCAACTCTCATCCCTACTGCGGAGCTGAATGTTTGCCTGCCATCGGGAAGAGCAGAAATTCTTGGAATTTTACTTTTGTTTCTTTACTCGATACTGGAAGTGCTATTAATCTCATCACTTGAAATGCTGTGAATGCGCTTAAACTGGTCACTATGAAATCCCCTGTCACAATATCAGGTGTTGCCTGAGAGCTTATGACCAGTTCGCTCAGCACGTGGGTAACTATTAAATCAGCTAATGCCCCTTCGAGGTAGTCAACTATAATTTCCTATGCGATAGAATCTAAAATCCCCAAAGCTCTCTCTAACAATTTCACTTATGTCAACTGGAATTTACCTACTTATTTAACTGACGCTGATCCCACATTCAGATTTTCAAAATTCATTGATTTGCTACCAGTAGCTGATGTATTTTTAAACACCTTATTACCTGGTCAACAGATCAGACCTGATGACAATTTTCTTGTTCACCAGGAAACAAGGTTGGGGTGGATTGTTGCGGGCAAAATCCCAATGTACCCTGCTTCTAAATTTATCAGTAATTTTGTACAACCTCATTTTAAATTGACTAGTAAAGCCAATGGTAACTACCAACCCAAACTGACCTCTCTTCTCAGATTAATGTCTGTGATTACTAGCTCTCTCTGTTATTTCTCACAAGCCATTCCAGCAATTGTGCAAACTCATGTCAAACTTCGATCCCTTTTCGACCACACATTTTGCCCTAATGTGGCTCAGAGAACGTTCATTATATCATTTTTTGACATACCTACTCCACGGTTTGCCATGTGTACTTTACTAATTATACGCTCTATTATTGATTGTGTAAATAAAGGTATTATTATTATTATTATTATTATTATTATTATTATTATTATTATTATTATTATTATTATTATTATTTCTTGTCGATTCATGCATAATTTTGTGACTTTATGTACCAATCTCAAATTAATTTCAAATTATTTTCATTTAACACCTCTCAAAGGTGACATGTGCATATGTGAAAGGGCACTAGCCACCAGTAGGCCTTCAGATAGTTCCACTTGGAACAGTGCACAACTTCCAGGCAAATCAGCTGATCTCCATTCTCAGGTCATTGACCCCATTAAGCTAATTAATCTCAACGTCAGCTGGTCATTCCACATCACAATAATTCTTGCGGTGGATTCAAGTGGATCAACAATGTCCATAAACTATATAAGAACATTGAACGAAAATTAAAATTGTAAATATGATAACTCAAAATATATTTGTGTCGTGACCGCTCGCGCGCGGTTGAAAAACCCGCCGCCGAGCTACGTCAGCGGGGCGTCACCGCCCTCGGCTGGAGCGGGAGGCGACCGTTTCGGGCCGGCCGGGGCTGCCCGCCACGCCTGAACAAGCGGAAGGGACCCGCCACCGCCCCTACTCCGCAGCTAGTCGGCGGGCCGCTGGCCCCAGAGGTAAAGAGGGCTCAGCGCAGGGCCTAGCCACAGCGTATAAGAGGGCCCCGACCCGACGCCAGGGGAGACTGATGGCGACGGGATTCTGGCGAGTAGTGTACGGAGTGTAGAGTGATGATTAGTGATAACGACGACCTGTGCTACGGAAACGGAACACTCTGGTGGATATTCTACGACTCGGCTGTGTATGGGACTTCTACTGGACTACGGTGAAACTGCGTGCACACTCTACATGTTATTCGGAATTTTGGCTATTGTACACGGAATTCTCATGATTGTACCTGGATATTGAATAAAAAAACATTTTATGAATTTTTTTCCTTGTTTGGATACTACAATTTGTAAATAAAGATCTTAAGCAAGGATGCAGCCTACCGCCAATTTTGTTCAATATTTACCTTGAGTAAGCTCTGCATTCATGGTGTAAAAAGTGTTCAGGCATGGGAATTGAAATTAGAGACGACAAACTTTACTCACTGCTGTGTGCGGATGACCAAATATTAATTACTGAGGATGAAAAGGAGGACAGTGAATATAAGCTAAGAAAACTTAAAGAAGAATATAACAAATGTGGTTTAGATATAAATTTCAATAAAATCGATCGTTAATGGACATAACAGTAGATGGTGATACAATTAAATCCTGTAACAACATTTATTATCTTGGCTCAACAATAAGTAAAACTGGTACATGTGATAAGTGTATTAACTCCAGAATAATAATGGGGGTTAAAGAAACAGAAGCTCTACACATGAATAGCAATATCCCACAAGTAATAAAGAAAAGAATATTCCATACGTGATAAAAAATATAGTCCTCTATGGTGGAGAAATGTCACCTAAAGAAAAAAATCATCACCGGGAGCGGTAGCTCAGTGCAGCAACTGATTTCACTGCAGCGCCTCTGACCGGGAGGTCCTAGGTTCGGTCCTGACGGCGGCAGGATTTTCGATGCTAGCTTTTCAGTTAGGTCGAATTCAGTGGCTATCTGGAGGAGAATTCTAGCGGCCGGCTGCTCTGATCGGTAGTTTTCCGTGGTTTCTCCGGTCAACACCAGGCGAATGCCGGAGCAGTACCCTAACAAACGGGCCACGGACCGCGCGCGATCTGCCTTCCTCTTCCTAGTCGTATCCTCTCCCCCTTACACACACTTACACTAACATGCACTACACTACCATATATTGCGGGAGAGCGGTCGGGAGCTTATAGCTTGTCCCGGCTGGGGCGGTGCCCCGCTGGTGGGAGAGTCCTGGTTAGGGGGAAACCCCACTAACCGACGGTAGGTCGTCGCCGGATCTCGCCATCGTGTGGGGGAAGATCACCGCCATCTCCCGAGAAAAAACATGCACTACATTCACGGGACTAATTACCAAAGCAGTTGACGCGCCCGGAAACACGAAAAAAACAAACCAAATCAAACCAAACCAATCAAAAAAATCAGAGGCAAAATATGAACAGTGGAAATGGACCGTATGAGAAGATGCCTACATTTAACACGGAATGATAAAGTTCGAAATGACAATGTATGGAAGCAGATGGAGGTTATTTTCTCAATTACAAAAAGGCTAGAAAACAAAGCACTACAATGGTATGGACACGTCCTCAGGATGCCTGAAGAAAGATGGCTAAAAAACTATTGGAATGACAACCATGAAGAAGAAGGGAGAGAGGAAGGCCAACACTGAATTGGGAAAAGTACTTCAAAGAAGCCATGGAGAACAAAAGTTTTAAGACTCATCCACCACCCACATAGCCCACTTAATGGTGCATTTATTTCACTTCATCTTTCTATTATTGCGTTCGTTTATTTTGTTTATGAACTATTATGTCCCAATCGAAAATTCCTAGGTGTTAACTTACGAGAGAAAGTAGTCAAAGATTTCTTCCGGGCTGAAGGATCGTGGTCCATTGGAAAACATATTTCCAGACGTTTCGTCCGCAACTACGGCAGACATCTTCAGTGGCGATGTGGTCTCGGACGAAGAATCCTACTTGAAGACCACATCGCCACTGAGGATGTCCGCCGTAGTTGCGGACGAAACGTCTGGAAATATGTTTTCCAATGGACCACGGCCCTTCAGCCCGGAAGAAATCTTTGACTACAACTCCAGCCGTGATAGCCTACATTGTTTTACGAGAGAAACTTAGGTTAATCATTTCAGCAATTCTATACAAACCCAATTTTTGGCTTTCATTTACCTGAAAACCACACCACACAGTTGTACATCAGCATCCACTCACATCGCTTGTGAGGTAGAGGATGCTAACTATTTATTGCATATCATTAGACATATAAACTGGAATTTCATTCCACATTTTAAACTCTCCAGGTTACAACCTATGCTATCCCTGCCATTAGGCACATTAGCTATCTGCCCAGTATCTTGTCATTACTCAAATTTTGTGAGATTGTATATTGTCAATCTTCTCAATTTTATATTTCCACTTACATTTATTATTTCATGTCTTGTCACACTTCAGGGTCACATGTTGAGTTTATTATATTCCCACACGTGTTATTTTCTGTTTCAACTTTTTCTCCATTTCTTCTAGATTAATTTTTGTACATATACTCCCTCCTCTTAATTGTAGTTTTAAATGTCCATTTCATTGTTGGTTGTAATTTTCTGTAACCCATTTCATGTGTTAGCATTACTACTTTAGATTAGTAGACTATTGCATTACGATAAGGGGTGAAAGGACGAACACAAATACAACCATGCCCGAGGCAGGATTCGAACCCGCGACCCTTCGGTCCGAGATCACTACGACACTACTGCCTTAGCGATCTCGGCCACCTGGCCGGCTAGCCACTTTCATTGTTTGGCATTAATTATTTAGGTTAAGTGGTTTAATTGAGGGTTCAGTCAATTCAATTATAATTAGGTTCAATTTACTTTTTTGTCATTTAGAATTTAGGTTTAATTTCTCTTGTATTCAATTAGGTTTTAACTTGTTTTTTATTTAATTATTTGCCCCTCATGTCATCTGCACAGAACCTCATTTTAAACTGTTTTGTGACTCACTTATTTGGAAAAAATATTCTCTGCCGAGTGTTGCCTCGCTTAACATCTCCAACGGCAACAGGCGATTGCGAACCTCCCTTAATCACACACCATTAATCATGCACTATTGTGCACTTCTTCACATCCATTTACTTTACTCAATTTAATTAATTCATACTAGATCTTTTCCTTAACTATCTAAGGTTTGTTATCCATCATTTCTTTGGCGAAAACCGTAAGTTTTCTGGGGGAACAAGTTTTTTAATGCATTATTTATAAACACTATGCATAATTTTATACACATACCTTGTCATAGAACAGTGACAAGTCTCGTACAAATTGTTTAATTTATTGTGTCCTCTGTATTATTATTGTTGAGTATTCTGTATTATATTTTCACGCAACGCTTCGAGTCACGCCATATTATGCAACAGAAATTCTGACAATCGCCCACGAACCCACATCTACAGCTGCATCAACGCTTTCTCGGAATTTCATGCATGTTGCAACCGCTTCGAAAATTCTTTCAATCACCCACAGCTCAATGCTCGTCTTACGCGGCGCTTCCGAAAATCACTGCCCCATCCAGATGATTTAACATGTTAGCTTTGAATCACGTACAGAAATTCTTAACTACAATTTTTCTCCAAACTAATTTAACTACATAACTTATCCAGTTATAATTAAGACACTGTCCAAGATTCCTTCAATTCCATTATGTAAAAAAACTAACCCTGATTGGCTGAACCCATTCGCCTACGGACAGTGGCGGTTCATGGTCATACTATTAGGGTGTGCAAGCCTCTCTTCTCTCTCCCTTCCTCCCCTCCCCTCTCCCCTCCCTCTCCTCCACACACACACACACATGCCCATACATACAGGCATACATTACAAGCATACACATATATTCATTGACATAGATAATGACAATTAGAAACAAGGCATCTTATGAAGTTTGATAACATGTTGAATAGTTCCTTTATCACCAACGAGGTTGACGCATTTCTTTTCACAACATTCGTTTCGACTTCGCTCGGCAAGGACCCTCCGAAATATTTACTACTTGTGGCGTGTTACCGCATGATTCGGCACATCCACAACGTTTTACAAAGGTGTCAAGAGACAGGTTGATTCGAAACTTTTTATTCGCACTTTGCTATGAAGTATTTTCCACAAACTCACTGTACAAATTTAAGTTTAAAAGTACAAGTTTCTATACCCAATACTCAAAAAATCTGGATAGTTGCCGTCCACACTGACTGATGAAACACAAAGTCTGTGTCGCTTCAGTAAATGCTGTTTATTTTCAGCAATTTTGCCTGTGACTTTTCCATTGATGCTATTTTAATATTTTCGACGCTATTCATTGTCAGTTGTACAAACACACTTCACGGAAAAACGAACACTCTAACTTCGGTTTTTCAAAACGCATTAAAAAGTAGCCTCCTACATACGTTTACACAATACATTTTGGTTTTCACATGCTTAGGAATGGATTTGTAATTCCAACTCCCTTTAAAATGTGCAAATAACATTCGATTAACACAATACTTATGAATGCAACATGCACAGCAATGCGTTTGCGTTTCGCGCGCTACCGAAGAATTGCTTTGGAAGGGGTGAGAGCTCATTTAAGTGGAGAGGTATCTCACACTTTCTTCCATCAATTCCACACTTACTTCTCTTAAAAGCTTGTGTTAACCGAGTGTTATATCTTCACGACATGTCAAGGTATTTCCAGAGGTCGCGCCTGCACAGAAATATCCGCATGGTTCGGACTGTGCTCCCACCACCGCACACTGGTTGAATCGGGCCTAAAACGTGGTCGTAATTTCAAATGCCAGTGGATTTGCGTAAAAATTGGTATCAAGGTTTGGTATCAAAATTGGTATCAAATTGGTATCATATCATGAAATGACTACCACCTAGGGAGTAATGTACTTCCTCCACCTAGGGAGTACATGACCTTGTAGTTGGTGGTGGAGCTTGAGTACCCCTGTGATCCTGAGAGCTATGCCGGCGGTAGCGTAGCTACTGGTAGGGCCTCCCTTGCCGGCAAGTCGAAGGAGAGGGTCAGACGAGAAGTACTCCAGAAGAGGGCCTCAACACGAGAAGAGGACTCGCGAAAGGAGAGAGAGCCTCTTAAGTCATGGAGAAGACAACTCCTCTAGGGCACGGTAGCTCGAAAATAAAACCCTTGGTCCTCCAAGTTGGGGGTTTGGGCATTGGGCTTGCTCCCCATTACCAATAAAAAAGTCCAAACTGCAAAACGTCCCAACACGGAGCCTCGGAAATGTACATGGAAACGAACTCGCGCTAGAAAAAGGACTTTGATTTTTGGAACATGGAATGTTCAGGGCCTTAACACCAAATATAAAGAAGTTTTTATTCAATTAGAAAAATTTAAAATTGACGTTTCCGTTCTCTCTGAAGCGAAAAAAAAGGTCACGGAAATGAAGTAAAGGGAAATTTTTTGCATTTTTATAGTGGTGTACCTAAAGATAAAGAGCAAAGGCGGCATCTCAATAGCAATAAATAAAAATGGAAGAAAATATTAAAAACTGGAAGAAGTAAATGAAAGAATTATGAAGTTAGAATTAGAAATAATGGGATGTAATATAGTAATAATTGGAGTGTATGGACCAACTGAGGATGCAGATAAAACTCTAAAGGATGCATTTGAAAATGAACTCACATCTCTTCTTGATTCAATAAGTAGTAGAAAAGAACTGATAATAATGGGTGACATGAATGCTAGGATAGGGAGAAAAGTAAATGATAAAGTGGTTGGCGCTTTTGGAGAAAATTGTCTAAATGAAAATGGAAACAGATGTATTGAAATATGTAATGTCTATAATTTTAAGATCATGAATGGTTTCTATGAGCATAGAGATGTACACAAATACACTTGGGTGCAGCCAACGAAGAATCAGAAATCAATAATTGACTACGTAATTATGAGACAAACATCCTGCATTAGCGCAGTTGATGTAAGAGTTTTTAGATCGGCAGAATGTGGATCTGACCACTACTTATTGAAAGGTTTAATGTTCTTTCCTTTTAGAAACCAGGAATGAAAACCAATAGTGAAATGAAAACAAAATAGAAAAATAGCTCATCCTAAATATAAGATCAATTTACTAAATGATGACCATCAGATTTCTGTATCAGTTAAGACTAGCTAATAAAATAAGAGAAGTTCCAGATGGCACAAGTGAAGACTTGTACGAATGGTTAAAAACAGCAATACATGAAGCAGCTTTGAAGCTTTAGGGGAGGAAAAATGAACCACCTAAGCAATATTGGTGGAATTCTGAAGTAGAAATGAAGATAAAGAAGAAAAGAAGGTGCTATGAAAAATGGTTGGCAACCCAAAATCTGGATGACAGAAAGGAATATGCAAGACTACATAGAGAGGTGAAGAAAATGGTGAAGATATCAAAAGATAAATGGTGGAACAAAAAATGTGCAGAAGTGGAAGAGAACATTGGTGGGCACAAGTAAAGAATCATGGAAACTAATAAAATGTTTGAGACAAGATAAAAGAAATCAAACAAATATACAAATCATAAAATGGACGAATGGGTGAAATATTACTCAGATATGTTTGAAGAGAATATACCAGAATACAATAATGTTTTAGAAGAAATAAACAAGACACTGGATAGGACACATGCAAACAAATGTACAGAAGACATACATTTGAATGAGATAAAGAACTCCATCAAAAAATGAAAACGGAAAATCTCCGGTCCTGGAGGTATTCGTGTAGAACTATTTAAAAATGCTCCTATAAGTGTCCTGAAATCCTACAAAAAGTTTAATAAGTGTATGACAGGCGATAAGATACCTACAGAATGGAAACAAGCCTTCCTCACGTCAATTTACAAGAAAAGTAAAAATCGGGGTGTAAAATTACAGAGGAATAAGTGTAACTTATACTCTGGAAGACTGTATGGACGTATTATAAAATATAGAATTGAAAGGAAGTTCACCACAGCAGAAGAGCAAAGTGGATTTACAACTGGTAAAGTTGTATTGACAACATATTTGTTATAAGGCAGGTTTTAGAAAAGAGATTATCAAGAAATAAGGAAACATATCTTGTATTCATAGATCTTGAAAAAGCTTATGACACAGTCCCTTTAGGAAAACTCTTCCAAATTCTGTAAAATACAAATATTGACAATATAAATACAAAAACATAAATACGTTAAAAGATTGGTGTCTGAATCAAGAAAGTGGGATAAAAGTAAGTGGTCAAATATCACAACCATTTGACAAACAAAGGGCCTGAGACAAGGATGTTGCGTATCACCAAGTCTGTTCAAAATATACCTGAATGAAATACTGAAAGATTGGCAAAATAAATGCAGAGGTATGGGTATATGTATCAATGAAGATTACTGCATACCTTACTATTCGCTGATGATCAGGTTATTTTAGCTAATGACGATTTTGATGTAGAATATATGATGCGAAAACTGAAGGAAACGTATGAGAAAGCAGGACTGAACATCAATTTTTCCAAAACAAAATATCTGGTGGTAGGAGAAAATGCAGGCTGCAGCATACCAATAAATGGAGAGCAGATAGAAGCATGTGAGGAATTTAAATATTTAGGAGGAATCATCAGTATGGTAGGAGACAAGTCACTGAAAGTTAAACTCTACTTTGGGAAATGAAATATCCAAATCAACTAAGAAAAGACTGAAACCATCGTACAAAATGTAGTGCTGTATTGTGACCGTCACGTACCTACCTACTACTACTTAGTAGTACGCCGAATTACGAAAGTAAATCTATCATTTACTTATTTCGTGACGTGTGGTTACACCGTCACGCAAACCTGGGAATACCTCAATTCATGGATAAATTCCCTATCGGTGGTGGGTTCGTCTTTGCTAAACTAATGATCACTTAACAAGCAAACACAATTTCGTAGTTTTAAATAACAAATAACATGTATTCTCTCAAATAAAATCCTCTGTACACTGTAGTTCACATATCCTCCTATGTGCTCACTTTTTTGTTTAAACTATGGTAGCTAGTTCCCTACCTAAACTGCAGTTTTCACTAAAGCAATAATGACTTTGATCTACATTTACACGAAACAAGCAACAAATACATATGTACACTTCACAAAAAAATATCACTTAATGAAATACACAAATCACAATTCAAATAATCATCCTGTAAAAAAATACATACAAACAATATGCAAAATTCACTAATACCTTTTAAATTATGAATAATGTTACACTCAATATTCACATTTAACATTCGGCTTCTACGTGGCCTTTCAGTACAAAATTCTGTTTTACAACGTCTTTGACTGTCCATGAAATAATATTTTAAAAGAAATAGTTTAACGGCTTTACTCCTGTTCAAAATTTTACATAGGCAGTTTCTCTTAAATGATTTCAAACAGCATTAAATCACCAGGCACCCTGGCACCTCAGCCTTCGACGCGGCGTCACCGGACAGCCCAGATCATAACTCTGGCCGCGGAAGCCTACGATATCATCTAGCATTAAATCAATTACATATGAATCTAGATAAATAATTATGTACAAGAACGATTTTATCATTAAACACAAGAATTATTCTGATCTGATTCCTCTTACGACTGCAGAAAAGAAATAAATTTACTGGTTATCAAGACCAATGTTCAATGAAACTTGCCGATCAACGTCTGTTACTGAGGAAGCTCACATTGCAACGTTTTAACTAGTACAATTATAATTCTATCTTGAAAGTTTTCCAGACTGAAATTTAGTGAGTGTTTTTCTGTTTTCTGTGACTACGACCGGTGAATTCCCAAGCTTGTCCGCGCTGTGTAGACGGCTGTCGAGCGATGCTCACGCCTCAAGGTCGTCGTTGTTCTGCGACGGTCTGTGCGCTGCCTATGGCGACGGAATCGAGTATTTCCGAGCGCCGTCTCCGTTGTTCAGCAAAGTTTTACCACAGCTTACATAGAGGCGATGGTCGCATCAGTCCGATGGGATCAAAACTCCAAATTATAACTTCGAAATAGTCAAAAGTCAGCCAGTTGTTGGATAAACCATACTTCTCAGAATTGTCAAATTCTTTAATAAATTCCCAAAATGAAATCCAAAAATAAAAATAAAGTAGAATAAAATAAAGTATAATAAAATAAAATAAAAGCCGTAACAAAGAAACAGAAACATGTCTATGTTACAAAATCCTCAATTTTCTAGCAACGAGAATGCAGCAACGTGGTTTTATAAATACATTTTGGTCTACTACCACTGTCGTTCTTTCATTCTTTGCATTCTTGTAAACAGAATGCAATTTCATGAATCTCTTGACATTTCACAGTAAGTAATTCCATGAAATATTCAGACAATTACCTTTATTAAAGCTTTAGATTCCGATATTTCCACGTATCCTCGTCGATTACAAGGTGGACTTGTAGCCTTCTATTCACCTCGGCGACACGAACAAGAAAGAAAACGAACTCTTCCGACACAAACTTCATCCACGTCCGTATTTCCAAAAGTTTCTGATTGGCTATAGCCTGGTGCTTCAGAAATCTTTTTCTGCTGACGCATCTCTTCGCATATAGAAACTATTTGTAGGGCATGATGTCGGTATTGTCGCTTCTATTTTCTTTTAGTCATGAATGTAACCGACGACAAGCGGTTACAGTATGGATCAGAAACGTGGGAAATAAGAAAACGAGAAAAAGACAAATTAAAAAGCCTGCAAATGGATTTCATGAGAAGAAGCTGTAAAGTGTCTAAAATGGACCATGTAAGAAATGATGAAATTTTGAAAAGAATGAAAATACAGAAATCGATTTTAGAGGAAATGGAAACACGAAGATTAAAATGGTTTGGTCACGTGAAAAGGCTCGGTTATGAGAGATGGCCCAGAAAATCCTTTAGACAGAAGAAAAAGAGGTAGACCCAGAGAAGAATGGCAAAAGCAAGTTATGAAGCACATGCAGAAAAGAGGCCTTGAAGAAGACGATTGGAATGATAGAGGGCTTGCGATTGGGATGCGAGAGACGGCCCATGAGCTGTAGACAACTCGCAAGAAGAAATATCATGAAATGAAATTTCAAAATTCAAAATGGCGTGTTCGAAGTGGCTAATTGACTCATAAAAATGAACCCAAGATGTGTAAAAATTTTGATTGATAGAATGGTTCTCCCGGTCGCTGATGAGGAATATCGAAATTAAATATCAAAATTCAAATTCGAAGCTTGAAAGTGAAGGGATTGTACGTAGAAATGTTATATGTAAAGTTCGTTTTTGAAGTTGCTGAATACAAATATTGCACTAATTGAAACCACTGCCTTGGTTCATTGATTTACTTAATGTATAAAAGTGAACAATCGTTATGCTCGTAAAGTAGCATCTGCGCACCTTTTCCTGTGCTCTGGAATCTATACCCTCTTCCGTTTCCTACACTATTTTTTTTTTAATTGAATTATGAAAAGGGAGTTTTTGCTAACATTTGATATATTAACTGATCATATTAATTCTACTAATGATATCGTAGGCTTGCGTAGAAGTATGATCTGGCTGCTGAGCTCGAAGCTGTGCGACGCGACCGATATCGCGGTCCTTTCAGTACAGCCTGAAGAGGACCGCGATGCGTCGAACGTCGGCACCAGCTTCGACGCTCACCGACAGCCAGATCATAATTCTACTAATGTTCTCTTCTTGAAAATAAACTCTAAATTGTCATTCACACTATAACTTAATTGCGTTAGAGACACTATTATGGCAATTTATGATATCACGTCTTATCCTAAATACACCATTATTGACGGAATATCTTCACCAAAATCGTGGTTATTTTGGAATAGCTGTACAAATCCCAACTATCGTTGGGCATTTATATATCTTTTCATTCTTTTGACATAAAGGAAAAGAGGCAGTGAAAAGAGACACATAATGTAGGAAGTGGATTTACTAACGACTGAAGACTCCTGGGAGAACCAAACTGAGCATGATCATGACACCGGACAACAATGATCACTTCGTTGCGTCACTGCAAGTCAGATGCTCAAGAAAGAAAATGCTTAAGAAAACATGCCGTCATTCAAGGTCCAAAGGGCCATCGAAAATGCAGCTGACACACATTTCCTTGTATGACGTGTGGCGAACAATTATTTACATAAAATTATTAGAGGTAACTATACTCACAAATACGATGATGTATAAGAAATGCCCGTAAAGTACATATTGACGATATAAGAAATATTTCAAAACATTTTTGTTTAATTTAAAAGCAACAACAAAAGAATACATCACAATGGCATTTATGTCGTGTTATTAAGTCCATTTAGAACTATCCGTTTAAAAAATTTAAAGCCAAAATCTGGAGCCCTTTTCGAGAAAATTGCATTTTAGCGTTTCTGAAAATGCGGAATTTGGAGCTAGATACATTTACAATAGTATAATTATATTATAAGCAATATTATAAATTATATGGTATATTTATGTGTTACTGTGTACTTTGTATTAATTGTCACCCATCTGTCGGGAATCAACGCTGTACAGACCTAATTTCGTCAGCACTTACTTATTGAAAAATATTATATGTTATTGAAAAAATGGTCAACTGTAGTTTGACATAATATTATTAAGCTCACTTTTACACCCGTAGAACCCTTAGACTTGGTTTCTACAACAAGAAAATAAGAATCATTCAAGTACACTAAAAATCTTAAAATACTCAGTGGCATGTATTAATATTGTTTAATCATTCCAAAAATTTGTATCAGTAATTTTCTTATTAAATGTAATTATCAGAACAAGAAATCGAAAAAAAATATACCGAGAAAATAAATCCCCGTGGCATCGAAGACACTTCAGGGATATCTAGTGTTAAATCTTGCTATGTAACATTGCAGTAAAGTGGCTATAAAATAAAATGTTGCAGATATATGCAGCTAAATGTCTGTTATTCTGATTAAAGGCATTCTACTTGATAAATAAAAAAATATATTGAGGCAGGAATAAGCAGGACAAAAAATATAATCCACAATAAACATGACTAACATTCTTACGCTACACGGGTTAGAATTCAGCCGTATTATAATAAAATAACTAGACACTTTTCTTAAAAATGTACCTAACTTATAGTCGGCCAATGATCTTTCGTTCATGTCACAGAAAGATCGTGGTTGTGATCAAAAATCGGAAGAACGCTAATATGATGAAGAAAATGAAATTAGAATGTTTGTAGTTCGAGAATTGAGTGCTGTAAATCCAACATTTTAGTTCAAAACAAAAAGTCATTTGGAAGTGGAAAAGGCATAATAAGATTGTAAACATATCTGCAAGATACCTGATTTTGAAACTGAAAACCAAAACACAAGGAAATAGAATAGGGGACATACTACGAACTACATATATAGTAAACTACATATACTGCTTATTTTAGTGTTGTGGTGTCCCCAATACGTTTTTAAGTAGGGGTCTCTGCTTAGTATTACGAGGATGTTTCTGCACTTTGAGGAATGTATTATGTAAATTATATATAAATAATAATTAACTAGCTTATCACGTTTTATTACAGTATAATAGTTATTTGTGCACTAAGGGCATTATAAGAGTTCTAATGGTTGAGCGGCGATAAAATGCCCGAGGGTCTTTGGCCCGAGATCATTAGAACCAGTTACCTCTCATGGTTCATGTATAATTTTATTTTTTACCTAATTGAATTGATCCAAATTTAGTTATTTACTAATGACTTGATTTATTTGTTGTTTTTTTGTATTTCCCTTTCACAAACCCATCCGTAACAAAACATGTAGCATCATTCAACTGTTTTGATATTTCCCTCGCAACCACGAACCTTTCGATCCAGGTGAATTATGTAATGTATATCGAGTTCAGTATCGAATGCAATAACAAGCTATAAAGTGTCAGTAAAAAAATAAATATAATTTTTACTCGATCTTAAACTTGAAAATTATTGCTTAGTAGCACTTAAAGACTTGTAATATTTTATTTCTCCTGGTAGGTATCCAAAATTTCGTCATCAGGCTGTGCGGCAGTAATGGGAGCGGTGAAAATATTACAATACAATGATTGTAGCCGAAGCCCTTAGGATGTCCACAAGTGAAGTTGGGCTGAGCATGCTTGTAAAAGGCGCCGCACCTCTGGTGCTTCGCAGTGTCACCACCGTAGCGCTGCTTGCCCAGACATGCGCAAAGCGAGCTTCGAAGGAACTTCTGCTCGTCGTTGCTTTGCTGCAAGTCAGTGCCAGATTGGACGAGGCAGGGAACGGACGACAGTTTAATACTATGGGATAGGAAAATAATAATTACCTTGTGAATAGAAAATAACTCACCGGAATGTGAAACCAATACAATAATTAGTTCTAGAATCTACTAAAACTGTGTTTATAGCATGATGTTATTAAATACATAATAACATTAATAATAATTACAAATTTTAAAATTTGATAATAATACTCAATTTTACAGCAAATGAAAATTATTTACAATTTATTATATATGTGATGCTACTCAAAATATTTAATTTATTGCGTATGTCGTCGAATTTTGATGAGAGATGCCGAGGCCTTTTTTCAAACTGAAAATTATTTACACATTTATTGTATGAAAAACTGATTGTTAGTGAAGGGATAATTAATTAATTAATGATGTCTTCAAAGAGTAGAGCGTTATTATGAATGATAATTAATAAATCATGATCTTTCAGTATCATGAAAATACAGTGTGGCAATCGAGTAGAGATCACTGAGAGCAAACTTTCAGAGGACTCAAACTAAATGTGAATGAATTCACTCACTATCCTGAAAAAAACTTGCTTGTTTGACAATTGAGTCATTGAATTTATAAGTTAAATCAATCTCTTATGTGGGTTACTTATTCCACTTTTTTTATTTTTACCTTTTTTGCAGTAGTCCCCTGGTCTGTGCGATACATTTTTATATTAGTATCATGTAGCGCGCGGGAAATTTCATTATTGCTGGATTTGTTGTAACTGTTCAATTATATCTACAATAAATATTTCAAAATCGTTTTGGTTAATTTAGTAAATACAGCTAATTCATTTGCATGGTATTTTACCCATCAGATTTCTTGAAGGTACAAAATAGAATACTAGGTTCACCAGAAGAACAAGAAAACGAATTGATACTGGGTCGATAAGAAAATTAATTTGGTGATTTCGGTTCTACTACTGACGGCGTGGCGTCGCGTGATGCTACCGTGTACGGCGCGTCGATATCGTAGTGAAGGGGACTTCGGAGTTCCGTGGTCTGCCGCAAGGGGTGCCACCAGTTGCGCATACGTAGGGCGATTACATACGCCTACGCGGCCAATACGAGATCAGAGCAAAGGGCTTACTGATTTGTGGACCAGTTGGCCGCTGCGTCATGTAAGTAGCACACGGGGGTGCACATGTGCTCGTTTGGGGCACCGTTATCTTTAGATAGCAACAATATTCATTTTCGTAATTATTGTAATATTATAATATCGACTTTATGCAAAAAATAAGTGGAATGAAAATTCACTAACCGGCGTCCGTTAGTAACATTCGAAACAAAATGAATTGTACTAAAGATCGTGTACGATTATCTTTTTCCAAAAAATGTTATTTATTGTTTATATGATTTATTTTTTCTTAAATGAAGATGTTATTATGGAAACGACATATGGTCCATCACACGAAACATTTTCTGTTTATTAGTTACAAGTTATCGACCTAATGATATTAACTAAATCAGTTTGTGTGAGAACGAAGGCCGATACACTAACAAACAAAAAATGCAAAAATAAAACTGTGTTGAATTTCATTAATATCTAAATATGCTTTCGTCAATATTCAGCATAAGAAAAATTCGTTACGACACAATATCGAATTATACGTTCCATAATTTGAAGAGACAACATACTAGAAGAATAACAATGAAGTCTTCAGAGAAAGTCTGACTTTCACCTCTCTAATAAGTGTCGATTATGACTCAAACTTCTAAGATGGATGCATGCGTACATGAAATGCTTTCGAGTCCTATGATTTTAAACTTTCGAAAGATGTGAAACGAAATGAATGTCTAAATTCGTGAATATTACTGCAGTTTTTCTTAATGTTACACCACTATGCTTGTGTGCTGCAGTACCTTAAATAAAACTAGAGGTGCTAAATAGCACATACTTTCTCGCATTATTTATAACTTTCGAAAATTCAGAGAGTTCAATGGAAATGAGACTTCCGCTAATTTTCAGCGTCCGTTGTTCTGAGAAAAAATTAAATAAAGAACGTGAAATCGTATTTTAGAAAATTTAGTACCAAGCAGTAGTATTAATCCACGTTTTACTTTCTCACCTTACTACGTTTACGTAGTAAAGAAAGAATTGTAAAGCTGCGACGGAAATAGGCGATTTTTCGACGGAAAATCTCACATTGTTGGGCTCTGTAAGAAGAAAGTGGATTGATTGATTTTATTTCGGACTTCCTGACGCGTCAACTGCTATGGTCATTAGTCCTCGAATCGCAGTGCATGGTTAATCACAGGAGGCGGCGGTGTTGAGACTGACAAATATGAAACTTGTTTTAATTATAACGTTACTAAGTTTTATAATCTACCTCTGGTAGTAGTCCTTTATCTGAAGATTAATATTGCTAATACAAGTTCAATTTTTTCTTGAGACGGTGTTCGGGTCAAGACGACCTGGTGACCAGAAATAACGAAAATTGCTTTAAAGGTATAATCCAAATGGTTTGTTACATGTGACTATTTATTCATAATTTCTGGATTACAAAATTTTATAAAAATTGTTCAATTCAAAAATTTATTTTGAGAAAATTGCATTTGCTCGTGTGTTAACCAAGGAAAGTGTTTGGGTCAATACGTAGAGCAATCGCGCGGCCAAGTAAACGTCTCAGAAATTATCTTTAATGTCTATTGTCACAATAAATTCGAAGATAGCTTGAAGATACAGCACAAAGTCAAAAAAGGGGGGTCACGAAAAACGAGGGGTAAAGAATGACAATATAAATAGAGCGCTACTAGTGTGAAATGTAGTTGTTTTGTTTATAAGAAACAATGTTATTACAACATTGTTAATAAATTAATTATATAACTAAAATAAACATTATAATACAATAAAATAAACATGATTAAATATTCCGAGTATCAGTCTGTTTATTTCCAATATACATTTTTCCGAACTCTGGTTCATATATTCCCGAACATCTCAAGTGCTACGAAAGCTCAAACACCAATGAAGGAAAAGTGTTTCTCAAAAGAATTTCATACCAAGTCTACTCAAATCAATTTGACCAGTTCAAAAATATTTCTTTGCACATCCATTGGCTTGTTATTTCTGGTTGGTTTGTTACAGTAAGATTTAAATTAAATGTAGGAGGGGGTTCCCGTTACGCTTGTGCAAAAGTGAAGTTCGTAGAAGAGAAATGGAGTCATTTAGCAGGCGAATGATGGGTAATGTTGAACACCAAAGAAAAGGGGGAGGCGTTATTGTAGGGAATAATGGCTTAAAAAGGGATCTGTTGTCAGGTCGCGCGATTTCTCGGGTTGAAGGATTCTGCCGCTTCATTAATGGCTGGGTCTTGAAGGGTTTTGGGAGGAATGTATTATTGAATTGAATTGAATTTGCCTTATTTTACGTGGCGAGACTCAGGCCATGAGGCCTGCTCTTCCGTCTGACCACGCAAATTTCGTTACACTCCTTTCACCAATCATGGGAGAAGGTAGGTATTACTTGGGCGACGAAACAGGCGATTTGAATTTATCTCAGAGGCATCATTTAGGCTTGAGGATCTTTTACATGCAGTAAATGTACTAACATGGGACAGCCGGCTTTACTTCCCCTCCGAAGGAAGGCGTACGAAGGATTTTTTCGCCCTTAAGAATCCACGGCTTCGATCGTGTTTGAACCCGCAAACCTGGGTATAGCAGTTCGATACGCTAACTGCTACACCATCGCCGCCGTATTATCAGGTATGTTTCCAGGGTTGGACAGTATTTAAATACTTGTATTTGAAATACGTATTTTAAATACATTTAGTATTTGAATAACCGTATTTTTGAGTCTTTTTAGACATGTATTTAAATACATAAAATAAGTGTATTTAAAAAAGGAAATACTTCAAATACAGATGAAGATAACGATGATAGTTCCTTTTTGTTTGAATCTGCCAGTGAATGAACCTCATTGATACAAAAATAAAAGCCCCTTTCAGCACTTGAATTTGAATTCTCTTCGTTTTTAAATTAAAACTATTAATCATTAAAAAATACTGGACAATTATCCGACAGCAAAAATGCGTTTATTCGTTGTGACTTTTGTCCTTATAACTATTGCCTGCCTATTTTCGACCTTTTTAGTACCTACATGTCCGAGCTCAACTTATAAGTTCACTGGTTTACGTTCATCGGCGCCAGTTAAACGACCCTTTTCCTTTGCGGGTTTTATAGATTCGCCAAATAGGGATTTATTGTCTGATCATTTATTTGAAAAACTGGTCGCTTTAAAAAGAAATTCCTCTTATTTGAGTTAGATTTTTAAGTTTTTTTGAGAAATTTATGACTGTCAATTACTAATTTATTGCAATTGACAATTACAATAAATTGTTGCAATAAAAAGTAATAATAAAAAATTATTGTGTTTACTGTATTTTGAGTATTTGAAGTATTTTAATTCGTATGTATTTAGCTATTCAAAACCTATGTATTGTCAGTATATATTTAAATACTCATTTACTAAGTATTTTGGCGAAGTATTTAATACTAAATTTAAGGTATTCTGCCAAACTGCAGGTTCTGAGTTGAGAGGTCGTGTTGTAGGTTACAGGCGGCGATGTTAATGAAATGCGGCGAGCAAAGAAAGGAAAATAGACATTATCATCAGGGAATATGGAAATTTATTTTAGAAGAGGGTAAATGTTTAGCAATATCAGAATTAGCAATATTCTGAACAATTTAAAAACTCGCTTCCGCGTACTTTTGTTTATTAAATAAATGGGTTGTAAATATTTGAATGTTAGCTCGTCGGGTGGCTCATAGATAGCATGCTATCTTTCGGTGGGGCGGTACCGGGTTCGACTCTCAGCCTGGACAAAAATGCAGATGTGCTTTCTAATACAAATCGTCACAGTTTCTACAATTCTACAGCTGTGTGACGAAAGAAAAAGCTCAACCAGACCAAGTAAGCTAGAAGTTGATGGGAATATGTCATGCTCACCACATATCTTCCTTTCCCACATGCGCGAACAATATACAAAAATAGTCCTCAGACCTGTGAACGCCGTTAGTTCGCAAAAGTCAGATTAATCAGACATTCTTAAAATGTCAAATATTAGAATGTTTCTCCAGACAGTTAACACACAATATAACGTAAGACATAGCTCAGAGTCTGGTCGTTCGAAGTTTAGTTCCAGTATAAAGTTACTATTTTTGTTTGAAACCAATTATTCACATAGTGCGATATTTTTTCACTCGTGTAACGAGAATTTGTTGAAAGAAATATGGTAATTTTCAATAATAAAAGGCAGTATGGATCTTGTTTCTTAGGCTTTGATGTTTGTTATGTTGTTTCAAATATTCAAAGAGTTCAGTTACGTATAGAAATTCAAGAGAATGTTTCTCCTACTCCATTTTAAGAAAAAATCAGAAACAATGGAAAATCATTGAGAAATTAGCAAAAACTCTATCATTCTCCGTTTTCGTGCATTTCAAAAACATTATTTGATAAGCCTGAGTATAGGCGGATCATTGCTATCCAGTAAATTCTGTACCTTTCTAAACTTTTGAATATCACCATAAATTGTACAAGTCATTTAGAGTTTTAAGCACGGTATAATAAGGTGAAAGTATTATGATTACATACTTAAAGTGATAAGCATGCATCACATAATTTGTGAGAGCCCTAGGCAAAAGTAATACTGTCTCGTAATATGGAACATAAAAAGGAAAAATATACCTGTCATAAAGGAAATGACTTAATGAATAATTTAATAGCGTTTGCATCATGAAATCCGAGGTAAACCAGAGCATCATGGAACAGTTCCGTTAGCGAATATAACAAGGATGTTTCATCAATGGCCAGCTTGCGTTTTCCAGATGAGCGAATTCACGGCACGCACCTTTCAATAACGCTCATTGCACGACAACACAATACGCAATAGCGCGGAAGCTTTGACGGATGCAAGCGCGCTCTTCCACACAGCGACGCCGGCGCCGGCGCCGAGGGCGAGGGCAGGGGGAGGGGGAGGGGCGGAGGGGAGCGGGCGCGCGGGCGGGCGAGTGCGAGTGCGGGTGGCAGCCGCGACAGCTGAGGGCGACGCGCTCTCCACACAAGCCAAGCGCCCTCTTCGCTTCCCGGCGCGCCCCGTCTCAAAACCCCCCGCCCCCCTCCGGACAGGCCCCCTTTCGGCCACCCTTCCTGCCCCCCCGCTTGCCTCCCACCGTCCCTCCCCGCTTCCGCCCCCCCACGTCGCTTCCGCCCCTGCTTTCGCTCCCGTTTCCGTTTCCCCGTTTCCGTCCCCACTTGCGGGCCGGTTCTGCCCCCTTCCCCCCCCCGCTTCTGACCCCGTTTCCGCTCCTTCCCATCTCCCCCCCTCTCGCTTGCGCTCCCGCTGCCCCTCCGTCCTTGCCCCCCATCCCCGCTGACTCCATAGCCGCTCCCAGCACAGTCCGCACCGCCCGCGCCGCCGCCACCGTTGCGGCTGCCGCGCTGCTCTCCGTGTCGTCTGCTCCCTCCGCTTCGCCGTTCGTCTCTTTCCATTCGTTTGTTCTCTCTGTGAGGCACGCCACACCTCACATGTATGTGTGTGTGTGTGTGCTTCTATGTGTGGTATGCGCTGGTATCCGGGAGCTTTGTGTACTCGTAGTATTGCTGGAGAGACATCCCTCGGCTTAGACGGGGTTTACAGTGAGGGCGAACAGTCCTTTGCTTAACTCTACAGCGAGAGAGGTGTTAGGATGGGTACGTTACGGTGATGCAGACAAGTTTTTTCATGATTTATTTCTCACTCGACAATCGCCTGGTAGTGGAGTAAGGACTGGCACGTACGTGGCCAATTGTCAGATCCTGAAAAGTCTAATTTCAACTTTAGTATTATACAATTAGTATAATCTCAGAAGTCATGGACGATTCTGTCTAAAATATCGTGAGGTAGAAAACCGGATAGGGAAATCTCATAGTGTATTCTTTATCTCTTTTACTCTTTACTTCACTGATCTTTCACTCACTATTTCTTACCAAAAAATCATATTTTTTTCTTTGCAGTTTTAATCATATTTACTACGTAGTTCTGATTCACTGGTGTTCATTATTCCCCTCCTTATATAACCTTCGCTATGCCATACGTTCGATTATTTTATATATTCTCTCGTGTGCCTGTTCATTTCCATTCCCTATTTTCTCTTTTTTTGGTTTAGTTTTTTCTACTTTTACTTTTCAATATTTATTTACTAACCTTTGTGGTATGTTCGGGCTTTATTTCACTAAGTTTATTCCTTAATAGAATTAATTTTAATTTGATATCACTATGATTATTCGATCCTTACAATTACTTTTTAATGTTCTTTATTACGTGGTGTCGTAAAGCTACGTTTACATCTATTATGATATTGCAAACGTGCGTTTGCGAGCTTTCAACCGCCGGTATTCCTGTTCCTCGCGATAACCTGGAGTATGACACTTGCCCTTTCATTGCCGGCCTCGCCAGCCCCGTTTTTCCTTCTTTCGCCGCGCACGTACCTCGTTCCTCACGTCCCTTCACAAGCGTGACAGAATATTCCGTTCTTCAGTCCTCTCGCAAACCTCGCTTGCTTGTTCATCCGCTTGTCCATTGCGTCCGTGCGCCATTTCCTTTCGTCCGTTTGCTCTGAGACGACTGTTGTATCGTTTTTCCTTTCCCCCCCCCCCTTTTTTGGGGTTTCGGTTTGTTGAAAAGTACTTATTAAATTTGACGTTGCTTGAAAATACAGTCCATCCAAAATGGTTCAATTTACCTCCTGCCAGACGAAGTATAATTGACGATGTAATTACTATAATATTTCGTCAAAATATAATCTATGTAAATGATTGTCTGTGTTTTTAATTCTTACAACTTCATTGTATAACATAAACTATTCTGTCCATTTTATCACATGCTTAGTAATATATCTTGTGACAATTGTGGGGAGGAAACTTTGTCCATATTCATTAATTAATCCTTAAATTCTCCAAAGAGGAAAGGGTCGATAAAATTTGAAAGAAATGATTGCCAATTTAAAACGGGCTTGCATTATATTCGTCTTCATAACGCACTAGGGTTATGTCCTTTATGTCAAGTGTAAAAGAAGCTGAACCAGAGTATATAAATGGATAAAAGAAACATATATGGAGGAATAGAAGTAGAGGAAAGGATTAGGAGACGGAGGGAAATGCGTTATTAAAGCATGTTTAGTGGGAATTAGATAAGAACAAAGACTGAGAAATCTGATTGGGAAATGGAAAGCCAAAGTTTTTAGAAGGGAAGTGACAGGAGAAAGATAGTAAGATATAGAATAGGAAATGAAACTAGAGCGAGTAGATATTGGCTAAATAGTGAGGGGGAAAACGTAGAATCTGTGAGGTGGAAGAGGAAGATTGGGAAGGAAGGAAAAAGGGAGGTATATTAAAGACAAAGGGAAAAGGATTAGTATAGTAGGTAGATAGAGGAATGTGCATAGTATGTAGCCTATTATTGTAAACAATTTGTATTGTACTGTATGCACCTTGTATATACAGCTATTGCATATTTACGAAGTTGTAAAATAAATACTCATTCAACTGAATCAGAGGTAACCACCTCAAATAGGTATTTATTTCCCACATCTCAGTGGAGAACAGACGTTATGACTTACCTCACGTAATCGTTACTGATCTGGCGTTAATACCGTCATCACTTAGTCATTCCGTGTATCTGAGCATCACTTCCAGAAAACAAAAATTCAAAATATTTTCTATAGTGCTCTTTTATGACTGTGCTATCCTAGGCGAGATGAGTTTATTCAAAGTAAAAATTACGAAGTTGAAAATTTCCATTACTTCTTCCTACCATTTGGAAATGCGAAAAGAGGTCAACGTAGAGAACTGAGTGAACTCGCTACTTCCTGCATTTCTCTGGCAAAGGGCTCAAAATTGATGGAGAATGGTTATGCGCAAGCACTACAACGCGGACGCACATGTGTGTGTTTATGGCAGTCATTCGCCAAGGATTGCTTCTCCTCCGCCTGCCGCACTAAGGGAGCCGCGGGCAGCGGTGACCAGCAGTGGTCGGCGACACTTCACGAATTTTATTGCCTCTGCAGATGCTCGTAAGTTGTGGCTAGTATTAAAGAAACGAAATATGGAGGTTGTTACCTTGTTTGTTTAGTTCACAGACGGCCATCTGTATACCCCTACAGCATTTTACCTCTAAATGTGCGGGTTAATAATTTCTCGTGAACAGTAAGCTTCAACCATCATTGTATATCATAGTTGTTACGTTGAGATTAGAACTCGATTATAAATGAAATTCATGATAACCATGCTAGTGAAATGTTCCTGCAAGCTAAAATTTTTCCGCACAATTTTACATACCTTGTTGCGGCTCTATCCCTACTGCTGATAATAATGATGTATTGTAACTGCATTACATATAGGCCTACGTTCTTTAAAATATATTTTCTATTTTCTGTGTGTAAGCGATTCACATTTCACGTTTTCTTGACAGATTGTCCAAGCACATTTTAAAATAACCCTTTCGGTGGATATACACAGACATTTATACTAACCTCCAAATCAAAGAATTCATTAAGCTTTTCTGTAAAAAAAAACAGTTTGTATTTTCTCTGCGTTTATAAAATGAACCGTCAATTTTTCAAAGAGTTACTGACACGACTTGTTTCTAAGAATTACAATCTTTTTAAAGTGTTTTTATTCACAATCCCTATGTGATAACACTTGACTATTTGTTGTGAGAGCATAAATATTACAATGCAATATTCTGGAAACAATAGACTTTAAGGTTGTATACAATATTATATTTACACATAATATTAATATGTGATCCATATAATTTACAAATAGTACCAGACTACAAGTCATATTTCTATATTTTCAAATACTTATCACCAGGAAACCACACCTTACTGTAATATAAGGCTAAGAGTTTTCGATTAGAAATAAATTTGAGCTTTATACTCAAACGTTTCTATTTTAATTGAATCCTTGAGGGACCCAGTTGTATTATTGCCTTTTATTATTAACCAATTTTATACTAAATTTTTAGTAATATCGTAAAATTCACAGAATGAACGCTTATCCACCCCATTTGTTCACCAAGACCAACTACACAAGTTAGTCTTGGTCGTTTCGATGGACGAGTTGCAGTCTATCGAATTGAAATGATTGAAGGCGTTGTCATTGTCAACAATAGTACTATTGTTGACAATGACAACGCCTTCAATCATTTCAATTATGTAAATGTCAACCACAACTCACCACTGAATCAATGTGCAATCTGTCTACCAAAAGTAGTCAACGTTTCATAGCGATTGATTATTTCGATTTCTGCTCGTGTCAACTGCTGTGATTTCCCGTAAGTGAACTGCATGTTTTTCTCAAGAGAGCTGGCGGTATTTCCGCCGTGTTGAATGCTCAGATCCGGCGCTGACCTACACGTCGGCTTGCGGAGTCCTCCCCAACCGTATCCCATCAGCGGCATAACACACCGCGTAGCTGTCCAGGTAGTCTCTTAGTTAGTGTCGAAAATCCTGTCATCCTCGGGTCGCGAACCTAGGCCCTTCCGGGCTTAGGCACTGCAGTAACATTCATTGATACCCTAGGCCACCTAAGCCAGTTTGTAAATGGACAATGACAATAAAACGAGAATGAGATGTCGTACAGGTATGGCAGCTAGTATGATAGTTTTTAATGTGTTTTAACAGATTTTCATCGAATCTCTTCCCACAAAACTCTTCTCGTCTTTACATTTGCACTTAAACTTAAATGTAAATATCTCGAGAATGATAAAAGACAATTTCAATCATTGAAATTACAAAGTACTGAACGGTAATTTCACTTATTTATAAAACTGTATGCACTACTGTGTTTAAAGAAGTGAAGATCTGTTTACTTGTGTGCAAAACATATTGCTTGTAAATAAAAGTGAATATCTATCTATCCTGAAAAAGAAATAAAATCAACACTAGAAAACTTCTAATTAATTACTTAAATAGAGACAGAGAGTACTAATAGGCATTCATCTTGTTTATCGTAGATCAATTATTATAAGAAGTCAAAAGAAGATTTGCAACAGGTTATATTTTTATTTACTAAAAAAGTTGTCTGAAGTAGGCAAATAAGATAGAAAAAATATTCCTAGATAACGTTTTGTTTGCGTTAAGAATTGCACAAATGAAATCATGGGCTCTCAAAAATTCGAATTCATAAATTGCATCAAAGGTGATAGCGTACCAAGTGAATATTGTTAATCACGTGTTATTAACATCAAAAACTTGCAGTCAGTTATTAATTACAGAGGCGTTGAAAAGTCACTGGCAAGAAGGGAAAATAATTTCTAATTCACAAACACATTTTTGTTCCCATACTTGATTTTTAGGTATGTCATCTCTTCTAGATCTCTTCTGTAGTATATAAAAAATACTAGTTAGAAGTGATAAGATTTCACTAGGCTATATTTTCTGGACGAAAAACCAAACGTTGGTAAGAGCGTAGATCGACTTCTCACTTTCGGTAAATATCGAGAGCGGTGTATGGCCTGGGAATACATTTCCCTTCTAATGACTTCGCGCATCACAAGCGATGAGATTTCGTATCGAACCAAAAATCACGTTTTTATGAGTTAACACCACCTCAGTATCGTGCCCGGTGCTTTTGAAGTAGTGTTAAAAGACGAAAAGTGCAACCAACAAGTTTATACTGGATACATTTCGAACATTCACGCAGTTATACATTCATATAACATTCACGCCATTATACGCAGTTATGCCCAGAAGAGGCCATGTATGTTGCTGGAAGCAACTTCTCACGGCCAAGAAATCATTAGATGTTTACTAGAGTTACATTAATTCTAATATAAAGTATTTTTCGTCAGTTGGCGTTTTTATTTTCCCATCAAATATTTTCCATTACGTTAATATCTTGACGTAGCAGAATTTTTAAAGATAGAGAGCTTATTAGAAATCATGTTTTTTCATCTCGAATGTAAATGGAGAGAAAAAACCTATTTCGTTTTGAATTGAGCGCCACACTAACATTTAGGAGCAATAGTATCTGTTAAAGACTAGTACGTCGCTCAAAACAACAAACTCTGATGAGTCGCCTGCTTTGTTACGGACGCTTAGCTGACTTTATTGGTACTCCGAGTACCCAGGCCCAACACAGCCAGTAGAAAAGACTTTTCAGCAGTGCAGTTGGCGCGATCCCCCGCCTTTACAACGCCTTGAAACAGTCCGCCGAGCGTGGAAATGACTCAATTGAGACCACGAACGCCCCATCGAGTAGTGTCCCGGGGACATTTCGACTTGCGCTCGGTGCAAGAGCGGCGATGTCGCAGGTCGGGCCACGAGGCGGCCACCGGAGCAGCCTTTCAGCAGAGAGAGATGGAGAGGTCGAGGCGCGGAGGGTGAAGGGAGGAGGGAAGGTCGCCCTCAACTGTCGCCCGCACGCCTCCCCCGAAGAGGCGGGTAGGAACAGAGGGTGGCGAAGGGCGCCGAGTCGGAGGGCGCAGGGCGGCCGGCGGGGCGGGAGGGCCCGCGAGGGAGAGGCGTCGTCGGGTCACGCGCTCGGGCGTCGCCGGCGCTCTTCGGCAGCCTTCGGACGGGGGCGGGCGGCGGCGCGGCTCGCAGAGGTCCAGCAGTGAGGCTGCGGCATGTCCTGGGAGTCCATCGCGTCGCGAGAGTACCTCAGGTAGGAGCGGCCGGGTGCGGGTGGCCGGGCGACAGCCGCCGGCCGACCGGGGCCACGCCCATCGGCGCCGCGCGATCTGAGAACCGAGCCCCGGACCTGCCGCGCGCCGCCCGGCCGAGACCGGGGGCGGCAGTGGTGGCGGGGCGGCGTCTCCATGGAGACCTCTCCCCGCCGCCGCCGCCGCCGGACACGTGTCCCGCCACCGGTCGATAGCGGTGGCGCCGGCGGCGGTGGCGACGGCGGCGGAGGGCGGGCCCCCCCGGCCCCCCGGCGCCAAGCCCTTGCCGCCACCGGCCCTCGAGCCCTGCGGAGGGGCGGCGCCGCGGGGCTTCCGCCTGGCCCCGCTGGGCGCGCGGCTCGGCGCCCTCGGGGAGATCTCGTCCGCGCCCGCCCGCCTTCCTTCGGCGGCCACCCGGCGCTGCCCCATTGTCGTGCGGGCGGGGCTGTGCGGTCGGCGCTCTCGCGATCTCCGGTGTCTGTTTGTTGAAGCTGACTAGGTAGCTCAATGATTGTCGTTCGCGAGGGTTTACTCGTCCAAGTAAATATTTACATATTTGTTTACTGTTTTGGTAAATACTATTCAGTCGAGGGCGGATTCGGAAACTGAACTAAATCATTCCAGTGGTCGTTTTCTTAAATGGAGCAAACCTTGACATATCTCAAGTCTCTTTCAACATTACTATGTTTTTCCCAAATTGACCTAACGAGTACTTTTCATATTTATATCTGTTTAGGATCTATTCTTGTTTCTATTCAGATTATTTAGGCTGTTATCCACCGTATCTAGTTTAATCAGAAGCTGATTAAGATCTTTAGAAATTGTTTGAAGATGATTTTTTCGATCGATTGGATTCTTCTTTCAGTGGACGCGAATACATAGGACCATATTATTGATTTGACATGAATAATAAATTGGTATGAGAAAGTAATAGGATAAATGAAAGAGCTTGCGTATGAACGAACGAGTATTATACATGTCTATTCAAGAATTCATTCATATTTTTAATTTACTGTTTGTCTACCGTCTATACACAATGTTTGATTTGTCGAATCTGTGCTAATTGTCTCAAAATGCAAGGTTACAATTTCTATCTTCCACAATATAGACCCTTTAATATAATTATTAGCGTCTTAAATAGTGACAGTCATTGCAAGTATTTAGAGGATTTAGTTCTTAATTGTAAATATTGTATATATTGTAATTATAAATGTAAATATTTAGAGGATAAGTTAATTTCCTATTTTTTCTCAACCTTATTGTAAACATCAAATCGCTTTTTGTCATCAGCATTGGCATAGACATCGCAATCCCCTCTCTCTGCAGCATTGCGAATGGGCGAGTGGGCAAATAACTGGCGATCTCTCTCGTCTAACGCATTCTGCGCGTTGCGCTTTGGCTCTGTCGCTCGTTGCGGAATTGCGGGATTTCGTTCCCGCGTGGTCTCTCGATATTCCTTTGATGTGAATGACGCGATAAAAATGATGAACCAGCTTTTCCAATAACTGATAAAAGTAACTCGAGATTTACAGTGACCAGATTTGTGCTTTTCGTCAAACGATTCTATCTATAGAGATTAGTCTTAGTGTAAATGTTTCTATTCGAGAGAAAATAATTTCAACAATACCAAAAATATATAATTATAATATTTGTATTTCACAATTTACATAAAAGTATGTAAATAAAATATTTTATTTGTTTCCAGAATATTGATAACTACAGATTTTAAAGTATTAAAATTTTATTTTTATACTTGAATATACTCTGGCAGGTAAGAATTACATTTCCGTAATAGTATTGTGCTGTTAACAATTTGTGTTTACTGTTCATGACATATTGATATATTCATACCATTTCATTGTTATGTGGCTGAAAAGTGAGCTTCAATATTTACATAATACGCTGCATAAATCTAGTGAATTTAAATTGTTTGCTAGTTAATAATCTCCATCCGGAATATTTGATGTTGTCCACTGTCTGAAGACGTGTATTCACTTGAGAAAGATATTAGCGATTTTGTTTTTGGATCGCTTTGTTAAGCGTAATTCTTTTCTTCTTCTGATTAATAATTCTTTCATATTTTGTATTTTTTCTGTTTTAAGTTTTTGTCTATTTATAGGGAAATTAATAAGCACAACAGTGAAAATCGTTTAGATTGCTATATTTGTGTGGCGATTACTAATTTTCAATGCGCTCAGATATTTAAAGAAAACCATGCTGCCTCCGACCATGTGAGAAGTATTTATGACATCGTTAGACACCCACGAAAAATCGAATAATGCTGAAACATTTTTGGCTTTGACTAAAAAATGCGGATATTGGATTGTATTATTCCGCCTAATCTCATACTGCGCGTACCGACTAAATTCTCATACGTAGTGCGACACTGCTTGCAACACAGCTGGCGACATGTTACATCAAGGCTCCAAGGAAGAGGTCGTTCGGCATTAAAATAATTTTGTCATTTTCGTGTTGCGTTATGGAACAAATTTTTTCATATCTTTGTGTATAAAGAAATTTTGTAATGCACTATAGACATTTTGTAAAAATATTTAATTTATTGCAGTAAAGTCACAGTATTTTATTTGTTATTTTTGTGCAGTTTGCGTTCTACGTTTTCAAAAAAGCATTTTGTGCGTTTTCTTCAGCAGGATTTTTACTACTGCAGACCACTTTTAATTTCGTTCCGTGGTGTAAGTTACGCTGATTCTCATTGTAAAATTATTTATTTTACTTCATACTTATTTATTATTCATTGTAGTAAAGCGTTTTTTTTAAATTTTGAGTTAGTTCTTTTTCACTTTCTCACCGTTTGGAAAATATTTAGGAAAAAGTCGGGGCGGGTAATATGGGCTACTTACGGAAATCTTACTATAAAACTATTAAGAAAGCTACTAGCTATCATTTTTGTGTTATAAACATAATTTAAAAAAAGTAAACTTTTCCAATACATCTTTGCGTATCAGAAACGTGGCGCCTTTTTGTGGGTCAGTACACATATGTACAACTCTGTATTTGATAAATTTCTCTTCAACAAAGATAAGCATTTTTTCCTTGGGTAAACGTCAGGAATAGCATTGTTTTTCGCGCTAGTTGTAACTATATAGAATCCAATTTTCAAGAAAACTCTCGCCACAAATGACACAATCTGTAGATTCCTCTTATTGATTTTCATGTCTCGATTTTTTGTAACAACCTCAAAATATGAATGTAATATAATGTGAAATAGAAAATTAACATTGTTAGTTTATTCTCATTGCATCGATTTTCACTTTGTTAACGGTAATAGTAAGTTAACGTATTACTTTGATAACATCATATTCTCTAGAATGGCAGTGCCGCTTACATGAATCATATTTTGGTAAACCCAGTACCAACAGGCATGAACACACCCGAATGTACGCCGGACTATATCTCCAACTCTCCCCAATCTCATACATTCATTTCTTTTCTCGTCCCAAAATATCTACAAACATAAATAGTATTAAGACAACTTTCTTCTGTACATGATTCTTCTACTAAAAGTTCTGTAAACTGTAATTCTTAGCATTAGTGCTGAAGGAACGTGTTATGTTTTAATTGAAAAATTCATGTATACTAACACATTTGTTTTCATATATTTAATTTGGAGCTTAAAAAAAGTTTCAATTGAATTACAGTACTTTTTATTGTACAGTTTGTTGGTTTTTTATTTTCAAATATTATTTGTTTATTAGAAATATAATGAGAAAAAATGCATTAGTCTATTTCATACTCCAAACAAAAAAATAACATTTTAGTAGGTGCTGTATAAATAAAAAACGCTCGTAATTAACTGAAACAATGGTACATAGTTGTGAGGGAAATTATGTTTGAAACTGTTTTCAGGAAGTGCAGTTATCTTGTTACGTACCAAAGTAATGAGGTCATATTTTACGTCAGCTGAATGATTATGAAGCATGGTTAGTATCTCAAAAATTACAAAACACAGACACAATTACACGCTGAAGGAAATAATAGAATTTTTAAGAAGAGAAGCATTTTTTTACCGGAGTTTCTTGTGAAATTATAATTAGATTTTGCAGTTCCCATCTCGATGGTCAATAGAATATATTCGGCTTAGAAAAAGTCTAAATTCCGCGTAAAATCTGATATCAAATAAATACTATTTAATTTTCTTCTTCCTTCGGTATTTTTTTATTTGTGACAATCTCCAACATTAACACGCCGATATTTTAATAAAACTTAACAAAAGTATAAACTTTACTTTCCTACAAACTTCCTTTTAATATCTTACATTTTAGGCGACTTATAGGTATCCCGGCAAATTACCCGTTATCCTTCTTGCAATGTAAAAATATTAAAAATGAGAATGAGATTAATTGAAGCCTCCAACACACATCAGTTCCAAAAAATTGTCTTTGTAACGATTTCATAATATTATTTGTATTTTTAGTATAATAATTAGATTTGAAATCTGGATGGGACTTCGAAGTAACATCGTGTCTTGATACCATTTCATTTTGATTATAATCGTGACTAACTAATTACTATTAATTATACGTCACCATGTTATACCAATAGTGTTAAATACCGCAAGGTTCCTGGTAGAATTTCCTAAACAACAGAAGAAAGCTCTAATAAAATATTTGTTTGTGATTGCAAAGATTCCGTCATAAACATGTACGATTCTACTGAAAGTATTTTCTTATGGATTGTTACGTTTTTTGCAATTTAAATTCCAATATGATAGTAATGTACCTTACACCTCGTTTTCGCCGTAGCATTTAATAATAGCATGCATTTTATTATCGAAATAATTACTGTCAATTCTTTATATCTTTGTGGGAGATTTTTAGGAAAGAAGCGTACACATTGTAGTACGCGTATTTGAGATGCAAACAGTATGACACCCAAACGATGATTTATTTGTGCATTTATATATTTTTACTTCACAAAGAGGTAATAATTTAGTTGCCGCTATACATATTCAGATGATTGGATTGTTTGTAATTTTCTATTAAATGCTTAATATTTTAACCGACCAATGCAACTAATGGAGTGGTTGAACTAACCAGGCAACTAACCAACTAACTAATTTGAACCAGCCAGGCATCTAACGGAGTAGAAGTGAAAATACGGGCCATGATCTGTTTTTCCTCTTCCCTGTCGTCCCTCTCCCCCTTCTCTCTCTCTCTCTCTCTCTCTCTCTCTCTCTCTCTCTCTCTCTCTCTCAACTCTTACAGCTAAAAGTATTACACTTCCCCTCATGGCAGGAGACCAGACTGGAGCTTTGAGTTTTACCCAGATGCGCGGTGCCCCGCTGAGAAAAGACCTGGAAAGATGAATTCCTCTGAAGTTGAAGTGTAGGTCGGCGCCGGATCCCATCAGCCCGCGGAGGAAAATACTGGCACCTCCAAGCATGCAAATATTTACTATACTAACTGAAATAATGACCTTACCAGCTGACGTGCTTAGAAACATCAGTCAATCTTAATCAAAGAAAATAGATCTAATGTTTCGAACGGGAGAAGATACAACCCGCAAAACCACCAGCAATATCCTCTACCTTCTCGTTGCGTTTTTTCTGGACATAGGGACAAAATCTCTAAATAACTTACCATTACTTTACATTTTGTTAAGATTTATCAAGTAATTTTATTTAACGATTGCATATTATACTTGTGTTATTTTATTTACCGAATGAAGATAAAATACATAACAATAGAATAGAAATAATGGAGCATCATATAAACTTGACAAAAGGGAACAAAGATAGTCCATGAAGATTAAATTTTCGGATGAAATAAGGGTGTTGTGAAAACTCCGCGGGAACTCGTCTTCCTGATGTGTCTGTTTATTTCAACCTCTTTAGCATACTTCAAAATTTTTAAAACAGGCTATCGCTCGATGTCATGCAACGAGCGGCTCTCCACTCATCATTCACAGGTCGGCGACTGCGATTTCGAGCAAACAAAGGCGGGGCGGCGGCGGCGGCTGCAGCAGCAGCTTTCGTGGAGCGCGGAAGGCGGCGGCACGTAAACAGCGGCGCAGCGGGGGCGCGTCGAGGGTCCTTCCCCTCGGGCCGCCCTTCGACTCGAGGGCCCTCGCCTCGCCCACGCCCCGCCCACGGCCCCGCCCACGCGCGCGCTCGCGCCCGGGGTATTGGCACACCGTCTGGGCCACTGGGTCGCGTCGCGGCCTCGCGTTCACTTGTGATCAAAGACGACGTATCGCGTTTGTATGCAAATGTAACATGTCAATTGAAGATCTATGGGATAGAGATGTAAGGAGGGCAGAGGACTTCGACAAATGTTGGCTGGGCGGTCTTACGGTTCGCGTGTCGTGAATGGCGGAATTTCGACACAAGCTATATGGCTGAGTCAAATTCAGCCACTGTTTGAATGAGAATTTAGGTGACCGGATGGTCTTATCGGTGGGTTTATGTGATTTCTCTGTTCAGTACTAGCTAAATGCTGGGGCAGTGCCTAAACCATAGAGAAAGGATCTTCTTTCCTCCATGCTCAAACAAACGGAGCATGTGCCGCTCGCGACCTTTCCTTGCTCATCCTTTTCCCCTCCTCTCACTTTAGACATACACTCATTCATTTGCATGCACTGCCAAACATTTCGGGGGACCAGGCGGGCGACTAGAAATTGGTTCGGTTGGAGCAGTGCGCTTTTGGAGCATACAAATGTAAGCGAAGTACTAAAAGCCGAAGTGTAGGTCGACGCTGTATCTCACGTTCCATCGGGGAGAATTGACACCACTCTCCAGAAGATAACATCTATGCTAATAGTGGTGAATTCAACGACATGTAACCGACATCGATAACACAAAATGAAGTGTATAAAATAGAAACTAAATTTGTACAGACTCGTCTTCAGGATTGGCGCAGTTTTCCTGCAAAGTTTGGTAAAGATTGATACAAAGCAAATGTGGAAATTTAAACAATTTGTTGGTAGATCACTACAACCATTTTTCGCCCCTCGCTAAGAGCACGTGGTTCCTAATATATTCCCCAGAGGCTATTAGCAGTGATGCAGAACTGGTATCTAATAGGTAAGCTCATAATATATTCCCCCAGAGGCCAGTAGTGGTGCAGCAGATCTGGTACCTAATTTAATCGCTAAAGGCAGTCCAGTGCGTAAGATGTAACATTTTAATCTAATAGCAATGTACTGTAAAATAAGATGAAAGAAAATTTTAGTATTTTATTAAAATGTTACCAATTACATTAACAATAATAATATTAAAGACCGTGCTACAAAATTTACCTCTTTCCTCTTTCACAAGGATGGATACGAAGAAAGCCCCGAAACGCAGGTTATTTTGCTAGTACTATATACTTACAGGATTATTGGCCGAAGTAGTTGACGCTCTCGAAATCAGTACTCGCTCCGAAAACTTGTAGCATCCTTTCCTTTCTCTCGAAAAATTCGTCTGCCACCTCTTTTGTTCCTCGTCAAGCTTTGGCCACTGTTTTTCTATCCATCCTATGGGAGTTCATACAACCAACCATTTTCCCCCGTGGATACATTACGAGTGGGAAGTTGAAATTGTTAACACAAGTTGAAATTAATTTTGATACGTGCACAAGTTTATTAAAATTTTAATTTTATACATTTTAAAATGCAATTTTCTTATTATTCGGATTCGAATTCAAAGATCAGCGAGTTAGTCAAGTGAATGCAAAAATATATTTTAAAGACAGTACAGTCGCATGTGTAAATATTTAGATTTTATGGGGTTTTGCTATCCATATTTTAAGATTTTCCAAGATGTATCAAATACGAAAACTTAGGAGAAGAAATATCATCTTTTATGAATATTGGGATTACGTTTTAATAACATTATATAGTATATCATTACATATATTTTTTTAAGAATCAAAATGACTTGTTTAATTTACTGAACTTATTTCAAGTAATGTAACGTAAATATTTTTCACTTGAAAAAACACTTTTTTCAACAACTTTTAAACCCTTTGTAGCTACTACAGTTACAGTAGCTGCCTTCAGTTTTCCCTTATGATTAGCCCCTTTCGCGATGTCCTCTTAGATCTGATGGATTTGGTAAATCATTAACAGAAATTCCCCAGATCTGTGTGAAAGTGATTTTTTCATTATTTTCTTTGTATTTTTTGCGTTTCGGACATTGCTGACCACGCACACGTTTCCTTCCGAGGCCCAATCGTATTCTATCCTGGAGGGAGAATAACGTGTTATTATGGGGATCAGCTTTTCGGCTGTATCCCTTAGTAAGAAAAGGTTGTTACGCCTTGAATTATGAATTATGAGGTGGTAAGATGAGGACGGCTGAAGGGAAATCACAAATACGATCATGCCTACGCTGGACTTGAACTTGCAGCCCCCTCGGAGCAGATAGCTACCGCAACCGTCTGCGCGAAGGGACCGGCTTTAGGATATATTATTATTATTATTATTATTATTATTATTATTATTATTATTATTATTATTATTATTATTATTATTATTATTATTATTTATTGTTATTATTATTGTATTTAAATCTCGTTAGATTGGAATAACAGTACGTTCCGATTTTAAACCACTGGGCGCGTGATGTGTGGCAGTAACCAACCCGAGGCCGCGTGCAGAAAGCTTTTTATAAAATTTGCTGACATAGCTAGTAATGCACGACTGTACATGTGTATGAATGGCTCGTGGATAGCACTTAAACTTTACTTAAAACTAGCAGAACTAATTACAATGGTTGAAGGAACCTTTAACACTTACGTAAGTAACATTGAGATCTTAAAAAATGTAAAGTTTTTTGATTCTCTACTGTGGGGGGTTCAGGTTGAAGTATTTTAGATTTGACTCATTTGAGAGATGAGAAGAAATTACTAAACAGATAAGTAACACGTACATTACAGATTTAGTTCGACATGTAACTAATTATTGCGTACAAACCTCGGCTTATTGTTCTCAGATAATTGCTTAGAATTATTTCGATATAGCGAGGATTTGTCTTTGCAGCATTACTCGAGATGGGACAATTGTATGAAAAGAGTGGTCAGATTATAGGTATGGTAGCCAACGAATTAATGTAAAGGATTATTTGTTTGACTAGTTGCAATTTATTTTTGACTGAATTAAGTTGAATTATAGGGTTTATTTTCAATGTAGTTGAGATTAAGAGTAAATGTTTAATTGGGTTGTTTGGAACCAAGGGATTTATTCGTTATTCAGGGTCTAAGAAGTTGGGGGAGAGGAATAAGGTTTATGCGCTAACATTTTCGCTCCTCTTTTATTTTGTTTTCCATTTAGTGAGCATCAGGTTATTCAAGTGTTGATGCCTAAATTCTTGATAAGCACGAGCTATGATAAGCCTTGACGTTCCATGACATGTTGTGGCTTCTGCTGTCATACGCGGTGTTCAGCGTGGATATCGATCATGCCGAAGCAGATAACAATGAAAGTAGCTTCATGCTGTGAACGTTGAATATATACACGTTCATTGCTGGTGGGGAGAATGATCTATATAACTAATTTCCAAAGCGGACAAAACTTGAAAGAAAAATATGCAGTTTGGCTCCCATTTTGAATGGTGTCTGTAATTTCGTTATATACCTATGAACTCTGGGGAAATTCCAAAAATTATGAAAGATTTTAGAACTTCATTAAAAATGCAAATATTTGATTGTGTTATTCCGCCTGCTGGCATACTTCGCATACCAACTGCATTCTCATATTCACTTTCCATGCATACAATACTTCACAGCTGACGTCATGTGACAGCAAGCATTCAAGTGAAGGAGGTTGCCATAATTAAAGATTTGCTGTTTACGTGTTGGGTTATGGAACAACAATTTTTTGACTTTCTTGTTATGCAAGGAACTATTGAGGGGTATGTCCGCATTTAAAATACAATGTTATTGCAGAATTGGTCAAACTGCTTTTGTTAGTAGTCATTTACATAGTGCTGTACGAGAGTATTTTATTTGTTGTTCTTGAGTATACTTGCTATGTTTTGAAACTATTTTGTGTGGTTTTGTACGTAGCATTTTTGCTGCTGTAGGCCACTTGTTCGTATTAAAATGTATCAAACAGCAAGAACATCCAAACTAGTTTTGATAATCTGATGTGATAATTTATTTCTCTCTTAATATAACATGACAGTTTATTTCCCGATTTTATAGTGTTGTTTGAATGGAAACTTTCGAAATACTTGAAAGTAAGAAAAATAATGTATTAAGCCAGTTTTGATGAAAAATGCTCGAAATTCTATTAATACCTTTCAAGAGGTGAAATATATGAATCAATGAATTTCATTCAAAAAAAAAGTTACGAAATATGAAGTGTATAATATCCACCAATTTTCCCTGTGTAGTCATTAATGTTTTTGTATTAAACGACTTGACACTAATATGAAAACAGTAAAATTAATGCGAAAGCAGTAAAGTTAATTCATAACTACGGACAACAGGTATATTAATTTGTATTTTTTCAATTTAGGTTATTAGAGCAGAAATGATAAAATAAATATTTTTAAAGTTAAACTTCGATGACATCGCATAAAAGAAATAACTTCGAGAACTTGCCACAGAAAGTACACATATGCACTATACTGATAATCAAAACTCACGATTATCAAAAATCAACAAATCTGATTGAGTAGAAAGCCCAAAAATCGTTTATTTGTACTAAAATAGGCTTGAAAAAAGGCATTTATTCTAGCTAAAGAAGGGTGCCAACAAGGGTGTAAACAACGAAAAATCCCATCCAAAAGGAATTATTGTAAAATGAATAATTAAAATGATTCCATTTTTAATCTAACTCTAAAATTTGCATTAGCTCTTACGTGTAAGGAAACGAGCTTTTAGTAATATTGATACCACATGACCATCCGGTATGGTGGCTGCGAATTTGTTTTATTCGCGACGCTGTTTTTTCGAAATGATGTTGTGGACTCCTTTTTGAATCTTTAAATGACATTAGTGAAAACGGAATGATATTTTTCGTTCTTCCCACTTGTGTTATCGCCAGCATTGAGAAGGTTGTATCGTAGAAGGGTGTATCGTATTGGAGAGCTGTTCTCAAAATGTATTCCAGGCCATAGGATGGGATTCTGTGTCAGCGATTAATGCCTGTCGGCATTAATGAAAAAAAAATCAAAAATATTTTTAACACAGCCCCGGCTTCCACAGAAAGACAAAATACGATATGCCTTTGTGTTTCCTAGGCTTGCAGGTATATATACAACTTTTTTTAGAAATCTCTGCTAGAAGAAAAAAAGCAAAATAATGATGTAAAAAGCAGAAAAGGGCAAAAATAAGGCAAAATATGCATCAGAAGCTAAAATAGGAAAAAGGTGAATACAAATCTACTAAAACAACGCCAGAAGCACAATTAATGAATTCCTATTGTCAAAAGTCATGAAATAGTAACAATAACAAAAAGGCATTTTGACAAACTTCCGGGCTCTAGTAAATGTATTCAAAAAAATATTTTTTTTGTGAATGTAGTAATATTTATTAAAATAAAAATATGTGCTAATGAAGTAATATTTATTAGTTTTTTTTTCCAAGGTCAGAATAGTATTGTACATCATTTTCGTAGAGTTACTTAATTATAAGAAATTTGTTTATAATGAGTAAGAGGTGCTCATTTTAAAGCTTAAAATTGGCCATATTCAGGGTAAAAACCTTATTTTATTTACAACGTGGATTATTAAAGGTTCTAGAAATCAGACATGATGAGCAGCGTTTCAAGTTGTGTAAGAAGAGGTCTTTAGAAGGGAACTAAAATATGAGATGAACATTGTTTACAACATGGGTAATTATTATTATCATCTTATAAGGAATTTGGTACCCAAAGCAGTGCAGTATTGCCACTTTAGCCTTGAGTATGGTACTTGAGGCAATGGATAGGGTAGCCATCACTTCGGGTTTGACCCGGAGTCTCCGTATTTCATAAGTAATCTCCGGGATCCGAATTAATGTGGAAAATCTCATTTGTCTTGAATGAAGGGAATGTTTCAGATTTGTTACCCAGCCATCGCAAAACAAGTTATTAAAATGTTATAACCAAAAGTACACTTTATTTTATGTAGATTTTACGAAAAATATTTTTAAAAAAACTTTTTAATTTATTAATATAATGTAAAAAAAATATTAAAATCTGTATTACTTCGTAGAAAATATAATTAAGAAATAAAACTTTCCTTAAGATACTTTGTGACCCGCTTCCCAATTCAAAATCTCTGGTCATGGGCTTGCAGATGGTGGTAAACCTGACAATGGAAAAAGGCGTTAAGCTTCACTGCCTAATCTCAAAACCCTCCACGCCATTCTCTATTCCATAAGAATTAAAGGAATTCAGTTCTTGACGAAATAAGTACTCTTAAATGAAAAGTGCCGAACTCCTAGAATGTTTGTTTTATCTATCCCCATGGTAGCAGATAGTGTGGGACAGGCGTGACAGTGTTTGCCGGTTACCCTGATTGCCATGTGGGTGACACCCTTTCAAACCTGTCTGGATGCCATTCGATCTTGCTACGTCGTTATTAATGAATATTGTATTATATTTGAAACATTTAAAAAAACATTGAAATAATTAGTATCTAATCTTTTTATTTCCTAGAAATCAACACAATATCTAAACGCTACATTTCTAATTATGTCGAAGAAAAGTTTCAGTGTGGCACACATTTCGTTTAAAACAATTTCCCTCTGTTCCACATTTTGAATTTGCTTTATATATGGAAACAATGTGTGTTGTAGTGGCTGCATTTCATTTTGTGACGCAGGCCTAGCAAGGGAGGGAGAGGTGTCCTTCTGTGTGTTGGAGGGGGGCGTGGAGATGCCATACGTTGTTGCCACGTCTCGGCGACCCTCCACTCCCTTCGGATCCCCTTGGCGCTCCGCCGAGTTTCGAAACACTGTTGCGAATGAAAACACGCTCAGATGGGGCTCCAGCTTGATGGCAAGAGTATAGACTTAGAGATGTTGTTTTGAATCTGGTTCTCCCTGCACGATAGGGGGGCCTCAGGAACTTTCACTTCCATATTGAACTTCTCTGCGTGATCTGTTTGAACAAAAGATTTACCATTCCCTTTCCGTAATGTCCTAAACCTGATTGAAATAAGGATTTTTAGAGTAAAGTTTCAGCGTAACTGGAACTTTTATAAATTATGAAAATGGGAAATTAAAAAATACTATTTATAATACAATATCAGACATAAAACATGCGTAGAATTATATTCTTCCTATTCTTTTAATTTCCAATATTGTCTGTTTTAACCCACTAACATGAAAGAAATTCTTATATAATGTCGATTTAAGTTAAATCTTTTTATTTTTTCCCATTATAATGATTGAACCATTTTGAATAACTAGAATCCTTCAACTCCCTTTACGAATAAAGCATAAAATACTGAACAAGTTTTAATTAAAGCAATAACAAGTTTTCAAATGTCGTTACCCTTGGGCTACATTTTACTTGTTTTATTTATTTGCGCAAATTTATAATTACTATAAACTCTGTAAACTATTGTATTCTACTGATCAGACTTTTTCAGTGAAGTAAATTTTATTCGCGTTTTCTACAATTATTTGTTGAGCATGTACATTATAGAATACTTCGTAAATATCTTGCAAACAATGTCTATATATTGATAATTGATCAACTTCAATTTTTATGTATTATTTCACGAGTCTTACACGTATTGCTGTTTCGCATCCAGTGATTGAGAGTCGTTCTGAATATTTGCCAAGATTAATGGCCATTTACCATACCGGTCACAACAGCATAGCGGTGCCACGCGTTCGGTGAATGCCGCTCACAATATGGATGTTTGCGGTCATCCTTTGTCATCGTGCACCCGTTTCGCTCACACCACATTCACGTTCCGTGGAGTGTAGATATCGACCTTATCCATCATTAAAATCGATTTAATCGATTGAATAATTTGAGATAAAAAATCTCTTGTTGTTGAACAAAACGTTGGTTACTTGATCAGGTTGCATTCGTATCGGGCGTGAACATTTATAATGATTATATTATAATTGTTTATTAAAATGATAGGTTTCCAGGGTAATATTCTATTTTGGCATCTTCTGAAGATTTTTTAGTTTGAATAAAATATTCGTTAATGTGTTACGAGGTCAGGAAACTATCTAATTGATCTTTTGTTAATTGCACCTCTGGCAGTGTATTTCATTATACATGATTACGATACACATATTCAGCGTCAATAATATTAATTACTGACGATATATTTTTTTAGTGAAATACGATATCGAACATGTTAAAAATTGAACATCCAGCATGTCCGTAGTGGCGCACGAATATGTAAAACCTTTCGGACGGGTTTTTCTTTGTTTCTTAATTATAAGTGCAGGGTGCCATCAGAATGTTGTTGGGCTTATCTTGAGACGCCATTACAGATGGAGATTGGTAATATAATGTAGACTCAATTTTCTATGTAACGCCTGGTCCAAATCTTTTTGATTTTGGTTTTAAATGAAAGGCAATTAACTATTTTATAATAAATGTTCTCACGTAGATTTCGACATCTAGTACTGTTGTTTAGTTTCGTAAAAATCATGACTTTTAAAGTTAATTTGCCAGGAAATGGTAAAAACTAGGAGGTGAAACCATACATTCAGAATAGTTGATAGATCATGTGAAAGACATTGCAAACCATTAACAAGACATTATTTATTCTGCCACAGTAGCAACAACTAAAACCTTCGAAACCAAAATACCACACCATAATATCAAAAACTGATTAAAACACGTAATTCTACTGCCATCGATTGATTTCGATTCGTTTCACTTCAAAGGCACTAGAAATCTACCTACACACCCTGGGTCGTAACCTGACAATCGGATATCTCTCTTGAAACAATCGGATATCTCTCTTGAAACTTGGGACCGAGAGTGGTAGCTCAGTGCATCAACTGATGTCACTGCAGCTCCTCTGACCGGGAGGTCCTAGGTTCGAGTCCTGACGGCGGCAGGATTTTCAACACTAGCTTTTCAGCTAGGTCGAATTCAGTCGCTGTCTGGAGGAGAATTCTAGCTCTAGGGAGCTGCTCTGATCGGTAGTTTTCCGTGGTTTCTCCGATCAACACCAGGCAAATGCCGGAGCAGTACCTTGCCAAACGGGCCACGGACCGCGAGCGATCTTTCCTTCCACTTCCTTGTCTTGTCCTATCGTCTCCCCTTACACACACACTTACACTAACATGCACTACACTACCACACATTCCGGGAGACCGGTCGGGAGCTTAGAGCTTGTCCCGTCTGGGCGGTGCCCCGCTGGTGGGAGAGTCCTGGTTAGGGGGAAACCCCACTAGCCGACGGTAGGTCGGCGCCGGCGCCATCCAGCGGGGGAAGATCACCGCCATCTTCCGAAAAAAACATGTACTACACTAACGGGACTAATAACCACAGTAGTTGACGCGCCCGGAAACACGAAAAAATCAATCAATCAATTGAAGCATGGGGGAGGGCGGAGTCATTTGGAAGCGTAGTATGAACTTTCCAGACAGGGATCTTTTCTGAACACTCGCGTAGAGGCTGGCTGCAAACATAAAGAACGAGGTGGAGATGGTCCACAGACACGCACATGGCCTGTATCGCAATTTTGAGAGAGTTTTTTCAGCGCAAGAATTCTCAGCTGATAAAGTTTGACTGATACACTGAGCACTTCACCGAAGACCCCTCCCCTCCACTCCCCTCAGCGGGCCGAGTGGTGTCAGGTTGATTGATTGTTGAATGTTTTCGGACACTACTGCTTAGACCTTATTGCTCCCATTAGTGTACGAATGATCACAGGAATGTAGCGGTGTTCCTCCCTTGCTGGATGATGAGATCCGGGGCCGCTCCAAACGTCGGCTTGCAGGGAATTACACCTCCAGGTATCTCCTTTCTGCGATGCACCACCCTAGCTGGGAAAAGCTCAAAGTTTCCGTCTGATCTTTCGACATGTGCGATAGTCTAGTGCTAACTTGTCAAATTGCGGCCGCAGGAGCTACTTGCCCGAGCGGGAAGCCCGGAGCTCGAGCTCCTGCGAGCACGGGTAACATCCCCTGACTCCGCTCTCATTTCCCCTCCAAATCCAGAAAGAAGTGTACATGCCCAAGCTGAAGCTACCTAAAGCTTGGATTAGTGGATTTATTCGCAAATATTTTTGTCGTATTTGTTCTATCAAACAATCGAAATTTGAAATATGATTATATACTTTACTATTTATTTGAAATATTTATTTCATAATATAATATTTATTTATTATTATTTATTATTATTATTATCTTCATACTATTATTTATTATACTATTTATTATCATAATAAATAATATTTATTTATTTGAAAAATTTGAAATATGATTAAATACTTTACTATTTATTACTATTTCATGCTTATTTAATTTTTATGTCTGTTTTGTGTAAATAGTTTTGCCAAGGATCAGTAATATATTTAAATGGCGAATTATTTTCTTATTTTCTTTTTGTGTTACATTTGATTAAATTATTCATTTAATTTTTGTATAAAGCAACAATGTGAAATAAATTAACAAGTCACCAAAAGTTACTAATTCTCGCTTACGGACGGATTGCTATTTTATCAGAAAATATTCGTCTGTTAAACCTCCTAACCTGAACATAGATGTAGTTTGCTCTCTGAAGTAAACACTATTACAAAATGAAGATAATTTCGATTCAATATTTAATTTTATTCCCAACTAACAATTTGAAATCTGACTGATGTAATATTACATTTTAATGTATCATTTCTATGGATAATAGAGGCAACAGGAATTAGATATTTAAATTTGGAGCAATAACTGTCAATTGACTTCTCCAAACGACTGTCACATGCCAAGAATCCATTGACGTACCGCCACTCCGGGGCACTTTGTACATCCCTACTTTTTTGTCTAGCACCATTTGCATGATACTGATTGGAGAAACCACGGAAAACTTCAGATCAGAGAAGTCGTCCGCAAGTATTCTTCCCCATACAGCGGCTGAATTCGACCTAGGGATATAGTTAGTGCCGAATATCCGTCTCCGTCGGGACTCGAACCCTAAGACCTCCCGGTCAGAGGCACCCCAGAGTCAGTGTCAATGAGATAAACTCGAGCTGTCGTATGTCGGGGAAGTGTGGAGAAATGAGGGAGATGGGGGGGGTCACCGCATGCGGAGCGTGATGCTCAATGAAAGGTCCGATCAAAAGAAGACCCGAGCGGGCAAATGCACAGTACTCGAATTTTTTTGTGTTATTTAAGGTCACATCAACATCTAGGTCATTAGCGACAACTGTTTGGGGTTAACGGTATGGTAACTATGAAGATAAAGCGATATGGGGATAAGGGGTGAAAGGACGAACACAAATACAACCATGCCCGAGGAGGAACTCGACCCTTCGGTCCAAGATCATTACGACACTACTGCCCTAGCGATCTCGGCCACGGGATCGGCTCTTGAATTTTTTCGCGAGTCAAAATTCTTTAGCTGCAAAGCATTATGATTGGCGGATTTTGAATAAAAATACAACTGGACTGCTTGAAAATTCAAATTCCTTGGTACCTGGAGGCTCATAGAAAATTAATTTAGTTTGTGTTATGTGTTATAATCATAATAGTTCTATATGTTTTATTCGGGAAATGTTCAAACAATACGTTTTTTAGTATAATTATATTTTAATATTTGACACTATTATTTGCCGACCAAGACTTTCAGAATCCAATGCAATTTCAAATTCGTGGGAAATATCAGCTTCGCGCGATATTTCTTAACAGTGACTTGTATTAAGAATGTACTTATTGAAGTTATAAGCAGAGTGAACTTTTTGAAGGACCATATTATAATTGTGTTTGTTTAATGCATCGTGCTTTCCAACAAAACAGTTTTCAGTGATAGTCGTGCAATTGAATTTCAATGGGAAAAGAGTACAGTTCTAGTTTGTTGGATTTACCTTTCCAGAAGAACATATTGTCTGACAAGTAAACGTTGATAATCTAAACGAACTACTACAACGTTTTTGTTGTTGCAAAAAGGATAGATATAAAACGGTTATCGTTTCCATGTGAATGGTAATGTAATCAAGAGTAATATGATGGGAATGATGTTGATTTTCTTCTCAGGAATATAAAGGCCCCAGCCTCCTTTGGCAAACTTATCATTCTTATTGACATTTATGTATTTTTTATTACGTCAAAGTTAATTTATACTGATATATATTAAAAAACCCACACCGTTCCACAATTTTAACAGAGTCATAATACATTTAGTCTTTCTTGTACGACTTTGAAACCATTTAGTGTTCAGTGTTATTCTGGAAATATCAAATGTGAAGCGAAATATCATATTAATTAATGTTAGTGAATTACATACGAAATATACATACGCTGAGAAACTTTCAAGAAACCAATTAAAAACATAAATTTCTTGGTTGTAAAATTAATTTGAGAGAACCTCCCCGTAGACATTCGCGAGATAACACAAAATTTACATTTTAATTAAAATGCCGACGGAAACGCTGTTGTCGTGCAACTGAGTGGAACATCTCACAACTTCATCAACCAACAAACAAAAATATTCACGTTGAACCTAGCGGTCTTTTAATACCTTCAATATGTAATTCTTACTAATTGTCTATTCGTAGCGAAATGCGAAATCACATATGCGTTTGAAAAAAAGCATTATCACTAAATTGCTAAGAGAAAGTAAGTTTCTCTGAGTAGTATTTATTTTTATTTCTAAAATGAAATGTGTTCTGGGAAACCATTATTCGAAAATCACTCTTGTTTGCACACAATATTTCATAACTTCAAAGTACATTCATTTAATAAAAGTACACAGAATATGGTTATATGTATTTAATTCCAGAGTTTCCTCAAGGCTATCCGAATTCATTTCCAAAGAGGGTGTAATTTTACGTGCGCAAAAGGAGAAGACAATTGCGAAAGAGAAACAAAGTTTTGGGCGTTCAATACGTACCTTAGTCATTCTGTTCTCGAAACTTTCAGACAATAAAGAAATGAATTAAATTCCTCAACTTTTCCTCTTTCATTTAGTTGTTGGATATTTGTTTTCTCCTTTCACACCCTCGAAGGGCTTGAGAGGAAACACGGAATCGTTTAAAATGTCAATAAGCTTTTATTTCTTTTGTATCGCTAAGCATAGACAGCAGCTTGCCAAGAAACCATTCGACATGATCTGTCACGTGATCTGGACAGTAAGAAGGTCGTGTTTCTTTGTGAGAAAAGCAACGGACGTCCAGGAGCTCCGGGACGCCTTCTGTGCGGGCCTCCCCGCCACGGCTGCTCCTCTTCGCTCGCTGCGCCCCATCTGCCCGGGACCCCCTCCCCCCAACCCTGCCCCCCTGTCCCTGCGCTCTCCTCCGCGTTCCTTCCGTCTATTCCCAGCGCCACCGGCACTTGAAATATTTAAGCGTGCGCCGGCAACGTCGTGCTCAGCACCTGAGCCATAAGCCAGTGCTTCGCTCGTGCCGCGTTCCCCAGGACACAGCCCTCGCTGCCCGCTTGCCAACCCGCTCCTCGCAGCTTCCATTCTGTTATCGCCCCCCCCACTCGGCCTTTGCGTCGTCACCGTAACCTTCACTCCGCTTCGCGTCGCTCTTCTCTCCGCTTCAGTTCCCACCTCTCTTCTTTCTCCTTTGCCCTTCGTTCCCGTTCCACAACCACTGCATTCTAGTGTTCTGCATTGTTTTTACTCACCGTGCCTTCACTTCAACTAACCTCCCCCCTTGCACTCCCTTAACCCTTTTTCAATGCCAGCAGCACTCCATCCTTTTTACAATTCCACTTCCTTTGTCTATCTCATCCAATAACATCCAATTTCATTGAATTCTGGCTCCTTAACTTCGTTTGTTTTCACCACAGTATCCTTGCTTTAGTCTTGTGTGTCCGTTTCCTGCTCGCCGTCACAGTCTCAGCGCTAGCCTTGCACGCGACGTGCCTTCAAGCCAGCGCTTCACGATGACGGGAGGCCGTGAACACGCATGCTTACGTCGACTGTACGCTGTCTGAGGCCCTTGAGTTTCTGCACGCTGGATACGTGGGAAGGAACCACGAAGTGTACGAGTTGACTCTGTAAAGGGTGACTCACTGTCTGACACGTGACTTTTGTCTCATCTCCCCTTGGGGACATCACGCTGTCTTTGTTCCTCGATGAATTCGCGTTTGAGTATAATTGGGCATTCAAAAAATGTAACTTTGTGCAATTGCGACGGTTGAATTTCCAAAGTGCTATTTCAAATATTTTATCCAGAAAACAAGTCATTTTAAAACATTTAATACAATATTTTATCTAAAAAAAATTCCTTTTCCTCAGGGAATTTGAAATCCAGAAGCTTTTGAGATTTTAACCCCATCCTTAGATCTTGATCATGGTCTATTGATCTGAATTTCAATTCTTCCCACATTTCACTGTAGTTTTTTAGGTTTGGAAACGTGATATCGGATAAAATGCAGAATTCCCTCAAAAGTTACATTCTTGTAGTGAAAACTTAAAATTGACTTTTCGCTGCTGGTGGCGTACCATACTGTTTCCCGAACTATCCATTCGATGAGATCATTACTCACAATTTGCATATATATGTGTCCAGGATTAAGTCCCGCTACAGTACTCTCAATATTTTGAAGAAATGAAAGAGTTATTGGACTTTTACGTCTCCGTTTTGTTGAATCCAATTCCTCCTTTTTCCTGTATTGAACTACATTTTTTCGTGTTGATTCTCAAACTGCAAAATTCTTTCTTTTCTCTCGGGTTGACAAAAAAATAGTGTGAAAAACTGATTCATGTGATGGGATGTATTTGAAATTTCTAAATTCTGTTCGTTCACGATAAAGAAGAAAAGTTCTACATCTTCTGGTACATCTTCCACAATACCAGCACCAAAAAATCATCTTCAACTTCGTCTTCATCGGTTAGGTAAACCACTCGAGGAGGTGGTAAAATAGCTAAAAGTGCGTCTTCTAATTTCTTTTCATACCGCTCATTCAACAATTCACAAATTCACAAATATTTAACGCTAGCGCCTTTCCTCGACTTGACGCTATTTTTTACCATATTGTTGAACAAGCTCACAACAAAACGATTGGTTTGGTTTGTTTTTTTCGTGTTTCCGGCGCGTCAACTGCTTTGATCATTAGTCCCGTTAGAGCAGTGTATGTTTTTTCTCGGGAGATGGCGGTGATCTTCCCCCGCTGGATGACGAGATCCGGTGCCAACCTACCGTCGCCTACTGGGGTTTCCCCTAACCAGGACTCTCCCACCAGCGGGGCACCTCCCCAGCCGGGACAAGCTCTAAGCTCCCGAACGCTCTCCCGGAATATGTGATAGTGTGGTGCATGTTAGTGTAAGTGTGTAAGGGGAGAGGATAGGACAAGGAAGAGGAAGGAAAGATCGCGCGCGGTCCGTGGCCCGTTTGGCAAGGTACTGCTCCATCATTCGCCTGGTGTTGATCGGAAAAAACACGGAAAACTACCGATCAGAGCAGCCGGCCGCTAGAATTCTCCTCCAAACAGCGACTGAATTCGACCTAGCTGGCAAGCTAGTGTCGAAAATTCTGCCGCCGTCAGGACTCGAACCTAGGACCTTCCGGTCAGAGGTGCTGCAGTGACATCAGTTGATGCACTGAGCTACCGCTCCCGGTCACAACAAAACGAAATATACTAAGTGGTAACATGAAAAATCAAAAGTGTGCCAATCATTGTTTGCCAGAAGCTTGTCAATGATTCCACCAAGTCCCAGTATCCTCATTTGAGGACACCTACATTCAACAATAAATTACACAATGAAACATTCATTTTACGTATATTTTTTTATCTGCATTGTAAACTTTCGGGTTTTTGAAGTATTCCATTCGTTGTACAAGTCTCTGACTTGCACAAGTATAATTTTAGAGAATTATAAAAATAAGCAGTGGAAGAAGTAAAAAATTAATTTTTCAAAAGTAAATGACAAACTTTGCAACAAATATGCCCAATCTTGATAATTGTTGTTCATTAATCATTAATTAAATTATTATGACTTTCCCTCGTTTCTAAAATTTTTCATTAATAATACTTTTACAATTTAAACATGATTCCCCAACTGAGAACATTGGGTCTTAATGGATTGTATTAACTGGAATCCGCCTAGATTTGCAGAACCATTTATGAATTTCTCTAAATGTTTGGAGTTTATTCGTTTAAGCATACAATTTATCAGATTATGTGGGAAATACCTAATTCATCGCCCTTCAAAGAAAGTAAACTCCTGAATGCACTTCTTGTTGGCGAATGTAAGTCGATGGACAGGAACGGTCCAAAGGGGCCGACGGGTCAGGAAGTGCCCCGGCCATCTACGTTCTCCTTGGAGGGCCAATAAGTGGTCAGAGTCGGTTATTATTCACTTCAGAATTACGTACCCCATAAAGATAAAACGGCCGGAGTGTATCAGATGTGATTAATACTGTCCCTACGGGAGACAACGGCGACGAAAAATTCTTAAGCGACCTGAATAATGCAATAGGTCTGGCCTGCGACGGCTGGAAACCTACAACGTAAGTGCACCAAGAGCCCGGGATAAGAGAATACAATCCTTTTTTATTTAGTGATAAGTCTCATTAAGAAGTTTCATTTACGCTTCTTCCTAGCCAAGCGTATGTGATTTTGTGCCTTCACTGATCAACATACAATTCAAAAGAAAACGCATTATTTCAGCATCAGAGTCGTTTTACGGATTTCTTTCAGTTATGTTGATCATGCGTCATCGACCACGGGATACAGGTGAACAAGTGCACAACAGCGCTAAATTAAGCAGGTTACGGACCAATAGCCATTGGGTCTCCTACCCATACCAGAAATCATATCATAAATGATTATTCTTAAGAAGGGAGGCATAATAAAATTACGCCATTCACGTAGAGGTAAGTACATCTTCAAGACTTCTCCATTTCACGGTAAAAACTTAATTACGAGAGCCCATTCAACCAAATATGCTTTAAAAGTACTTGTGATATTCAGAGCTTGGCTTTGATATCGTAAAATACGCATATCGCGCCCGTCCCGCCTTCGTGCAACCGCGGTAAGTCACATTCGAATGAACGCACAACGCTCGCTTTGAGCAACTACACATCGGCGAGCGCAACGACGACAGTGCTCTGGCGTGCGTCCAAGCGGAGGCCGGCACACACTCTCTTGTATAATGTATTTGTGTAAAAATGCGCGCATTATTCATGTGGAAGGTCGGCGACGCATTCGATATTTCGACCGCTGAACAAAAACGGCGAGCTACTCTCCGTAGTGAAATTTCATGGGTCTTCCCGAAACAGAAATGCTCATTGTAAATGTAACCAAGGATATTATTTGGATTAAATTGTTGTTTGTGATTACATTCAATGTGAGAAAAATTTGCTGTTACATATCACACAATGATTGCATATTTGAGATTATGTGTATGCACAAAACATAAAAGATCCATACATTATACGTAAGAAATATTTTAATTAAAATTTTTAAAAAAAAATTATTATGAATGTTACATTAAGATTCATAACTTTCAGTTTGATTTACAGTTTGTCAAATGTCTCATCATCTTTAATTCCTTTCTAACTCATTCTTTGTATATATGTAAAACACTTTGCTGATATTTATTTACTCATTCTTCCTTTACAAAGAGCTGCAATCTATTTCAGACGAATTTCCTAACAACATCTGAAAAAATCTATATCAACACCCTACAATGAATGGAGATTATTGAAGTCCCGGCTGGTACGGCAGCATTGTATGACAACACGACTAGATTGCTCATGACTATTCTCTGAACGGCAATAAGCGCACAGAACACAATAAATCATAATCCCTCTCCGTTTATTACACGTCGAGGGGCGGTACTAATCGTGGGACCAGAACAAATTTGATATGGCTGCGGCCGAATAATTCACTCTGTCCGTGAGGGGGGGGGAGTGAGTGCTCGCGCAGCTTCGCAGCTCCTGTCACTCGGAGCTCTCTTCAACAGCGGCCGTTACGAGAGACGCCGACCGTCCTCGGCCTGCTGTTCAATCCCTGCGGCGATTCCTTTCCATCGGTAGGATGTCCATAGCGCTCAAGGGTTATTATAAGGCTTTTTAATAAAATATTTACTTTTAGCCCTGCAAAATAGCTTTAGTGGATTATTAGCTAAATTTTACATATTATTTTATACTATTTGACTTAATTCATAAAAATGTATGTATGTGAGGGTGTGTGTTGGGGATTTCTATAGAATTAGTGGAAGGATTGCTCACAAATTTTGTACAAGCACTTTCAAATCGATAAAAACAAATGAAGGCGTTGTGTACGTGAAAATGTTAAACCAAATTTGATTACATCACAAAAGTTTACCAGAAAGGAGGCAGTTTGCAATCTTGTTGACGCGCGTTGCTAGGCGATGTGCACCATGTAGGAGAGCAGCGGGGGAAGCGACCGAAAGGTGCGAGTAGAGCGTTTGGTGGGAGTAGGGCGTTTGATGCGAGTGGGGCGTTGGGTACGAGTAGGGCGTTGAGTACGAGTGGAGCGTTGGGTACGAGTGGAGCGTTGAGTACGAGTGGAGTGTTGGGTGCGAGTAGAGCGTTGGGTGCGAGTAGAGCGTTGGGTGCGAGTAGAGCGTTGGGTGCGAGTAGAGCGTTGGGTGCGAGTAGAGCGTTGGGTGCGAGTAGAGCGTTTGGTGAGAGTAGAGTGTGAGAGTAGAGCGTTTGCTGAGAGTATAGTGTTTGGTGGAGGCAGAACGTGCAGCGCAGGCACATGTGATGTGGCTAAAAGGGACAGAATATGGCGCGAACAGACCATGCTGCGGGTGGAGGCATGGGTGGAGCTGTTTAATAGATTTAATAATAAGAGATTAAATTAATAACTGCACAACGTCCGATTATCAGTTATTAAATAATTTCTACGGGCGTTTTTAACACTATACTTTTCACAAAAATTCTTGTTTTTAATGCAGTGTTCTGCTTCCTATTTACATGTTCATTCTTTTCATTCATCAATTAATTTCTTTTTCGTGGAGATAGAATGTACTTTTTTCAATAAGCCGATACTCCCTACAAATAAAAAACATTTTTCAAGACATGCTTTGTAAAAAAAACTCTACAATGCATAAACATTTGACTAATTTGAAACCGTTTTAGTTTTGTAAATTGTTTGAATACTTCTTTGAACCTTACCAGACTGCAGTATCTTTATTTGGAAAATTGCTGGAAATTGCAGGAGAGGTGATAATTAAACAATATTTAGAGACATTTGACCGATTTAATGAAGTTTGAATACGTTGTAACACAGAAAGAAGGATTAATTTAAAAAGAACATTACAAATTTTCTGTTGCTATAACTGTAATCAAAATATTTGTATGAACGTGATCAGATCTATTTCCATCTGATACCGCTCATGATTAAATTTTGTTTTGGAAATACTAAACTGCTAAATGTGATCATATAACGTAATGGTAAAATATGATCAATTGGCTTCTTCCTGTGCCCTCAAATTGCTAGGTTGCAGTTTGTTTACAATACGTACTCGAGAGGTAAAGGGCACAATGCCATTTCAAAAATGGTTTAATTCACTTCTCCTCATAGCACTTCACACACAGTTTTAACTGTTTTTGACGTAAAATAAATAAAATGAATAAAAATATATTTTTCTTTTATCGTTGCTCTTCCGAGGAATATTGGGAACTGTGTCCAAAACACATTAATAACGAAATTAGAAGAAAAGAAGGCAACCCAATGTCCATTAACTTTACAAAGGAATTCAAAGCCTTTGAACTGCTCTTCTGTGAAATTGAGTAAATGTGACAAAGTCCCCTCTACCTTTAAAGTACAGAATTTCAATAAAAATACAATGACACCGGCTCCATCAACCAGCTCCATTATTAGAATGATGAGGAAAGTCCACATTACCGCCAATAGACGACTGTGTATTCTTCGACCAGCATTTGTCATTCAACTTTTAAACTACATTTAGATCTCGTGATTTGTGTAAATACAGTTCACTCCCATTATTTCAGTAAGCTTATCCAGTCTGGTGTAGCGCCACTCCAACATTCCTCTATCAACAAAAATCAAGTCTTCGAATCAAGGGCCTCAGATTAGCCGTAAACGCTCCTTGGTTCGTTAGCAATAAAAATCTTTGCAAACTCTTAGATGTTGAGCTTCACCTATGTTACAAATATGTTCCATAAATTCACAATTTTGAGCTCATTTTCACAAGATTTATTTTATTTTTCAAGAAACGTGATAAGAAATCATTTGAAACAATTTTACTTATAAACACAAAAATATATAAAAACGTTCGTAATGTAAATAATAACGACGTGAGAGATTTAGAAAAAATACATTTCTGTAATTGTTGAAAACTCATAAGAGTAGAACAAAACAACATTGGTGAAATGTTATCGCTCCTAAACTCTATTTTTCTCTGATCGGAAATTATTATTATTATTATTATTATTATTATTATTATTATTATTATTATTATTATAATTTTGATTTTGAATTTCATTATACTAGATCCTTTCTGAAAAACTGCTAACATTTACTAAACATAATATTCAAAAGATGGCTTAAAAGAGTTTTCTGCGGCAAAAAATTCCTTCTGCTTCATTAAATTAATTAAACTTCAGTAATCTTAGTTTAATCTAATTATGTTTATCTACAAGTTGCTAGCATGATTAGGGATTTAAAATAAATTCTTCAGTGTTCAAACCCAAATAGACATGTGTCAAAGATGAACTATTTCTGCTATCATAAACGACAAAGGAATGAACATTTTTCTTTTCCCTCGAGAAACGACCAGTACAGGAACTTGCACTTGCAACTATATCATTGTTTCCTAATGTTGGTCACAAAATCATGCTTTTAACTCACTATGAATTGATTGCTTCAATGTTTTCCCCATGAACTCGACCCCACAACGCTTCATTTTCCTCCCGCAACTTTAATACTTGAAAACCCTTTCCAACTTTTTCTTACCCCCTAGCTCCACGTCATATTCCTGCTTTTTCATTGAAACTGCCGGATACTGAGCCAACAACTACGCTGTGGGTGAGTCTTTCCCCAGATGAGACTTCAGTACTTTAGAACAGGGACCGAAAAATGTATTGAATACCGGTAAAATACCGGTATTTTTCCATACCTCTATCAAATATCTTTATTCTCTTATACCGGTCAAATACCTTTCTTGGATATCTACACCGGTATGAATGTCTAAAAAGGTTATACCGGTTTTCCATAGATATTTTCAATAGAAAATAATGTCGCTTACACCATCCATTCAGAGAAAATATCCTCCTTTCGTTAATTATTTTGCGAAATGCTTATTAATTAAATAAAAGATCATTCCCAACATTCGCGCACGGCCACACACACACCCACTCACGCGCCACACACACACTCTCACTCTCACACATTTACACTCTCTCAGATCACTCTATCACTCACTCACACACGATCACACTCTCTATCTCCCACTTCCTCTCTCTCAAACACGTAAACTCGTACACACACAACACACACACACACGCGCGCGCGCCCGTGCGGCAGAAAGTTTGCTGGGGCCAACTGTCAAACATTCGTCGCTCACATTTCAATCCTCCATACTGCGAAAAGAAATTGATAATCTGAGCGTGTCGAGTGCTTTATCGTCTGTCTGAGCGAAATCCGAGAATTGTCCCGAACCGTTACTCTATATTTTGACACTATCTTATTGGATATTATTGTAAATATTTTGTTTTTTAAGCAATATTATTTATTTATTTATTTATTTATTTATTTATTTATTTATTTATTTATTTATTTATTTATTTATTTATTTATTTATTTATTTATTTATTTATTTATTTATTTATTTATTTATTTATTTATTTATTTATTTATTTATTTATTTATTTATTTATTTATTTATTTATTTATTTATTTTTATTTATTTATTTATTTATTTATTTATTTATTTATTCTATATTGAGATAACATTTTCAGGGATCCATTTTCTTTTAGTTGTATTTGGATTATTCATGCATGTGTTTGTCCTTCTCGTCTTTCTGAACCTGCCAAGTAAACACCCGTTCTTGTCGCTCTGCATGCCCTCTGAGGAAATGGATACCCAACCGACAGAGAGGCTGATAACGACGCGCCGACGCGGCGTAAGAGCAACGGCAGCAGGACTGGCGGCGCGCGACGATTTTCACTCTTGGGTAGGCGGCAGGTCATGAAAGGTCCCAGTACCAGTTGTGGCAAAAACTACTTGCAATTCTTCATAACACTCAAATTTATATTATGAGTTTTGAAAGGTGCTGAATAAGCTGGAAATTTTCATAACAATATGAAAATATCCAGCTCGGTGTGTGTTGCGTGTTGGTGTTCTGATCTGGCAGACAATGAAAAAACATTGTGAAATTGGGAAAAACATTGCATACGAAGGCCAGATATACATCTATTAGACAAATCATAGTTAATGTATTGAATTATTATTTATTGTTTTCCGGTCCGTTAACTGCTATGATAATTACTTCCGTAAGTGTAGTGTATGTTGTTGACTTTGGGGCTGGGCTGAGTTAGGTTTGAACCAGAAATGCCGCTGTCTCTGTTGCGACTCTGTCCGGGAGGTTCTAGGGTTCGAATCCTAACGGTGGCGTAATTTTCGACATTAGCTCAAATTAGCTAGGTTGAATTGAGTCGCAAGCACTATCTGGAAGAGAATTCTAGCGGCCGGCTGCTCTGATCAATACCAGGCGAATGCCGAAGTATGACTTTACCAAACGTACCATTAGTCGCCCGCTGTCTTTCCTTCCTCTTCATGGTCCTAATCTCTCTTCTACACACACACTAATACACACTTACATGCTCGACTCTACCACAATCGCCTGGAGACTAATTGAGAACGTGTTTGTTCCGGCTAGCGCGATGCCCAGGTGAGGGAGTTTCTTGAGGGGAGAAATCCCCCGGAAGCAGAAATGTAGGTCAGCGCCGAATCTCAAGGTCCAGTGCCTGATGAACACCGCCAATTCCCAGAATAAAACATACACTACATAAACGGTGCTAATGACGGTTGACGTGGAAACTGTTGGAAACACCAATAAATCAATCAATAAATCTGAAGAAGCTGGTGTTACTCTCCTCATGAAATGCGGCGTCAAGCAAAATGTCGGCTTTGGGCGTTCCCTCCTTCAAATAGTATATCTCGATCAGTCGTAACAAACCGCTGTCAGGATGTGAATTCTAGCGGCCGACTGATCGGTAGTTTTCCGTGGCTTCACCGTTCAATACCAGGCGAATTCTGGAGCAGTACCCTAACAATCAGGCCACACACCGCGCGCAATCTTTCCTTCCCCTTCCTTGCCCTATCCTCACCCCTTACTTTTACACACACTTTCATGCACTTCACTGCCACACATGCCGGGAGACCGATCGGGAGCTTAAAGCTTTTCTCAGCTGTAGCGGGGTATGTCGGCGCCGAATCTCACTATCCAGCAGGGAAGATCACTGTCACCTTTTGAGGAAAACTGCACGCACTATACTCACGGGACTAATACCCTTAGCAGTTGGCGCGCCCGGAATCATTAATGATCAACACCAATCAGAAGAAACTCCAGGCTCTGACTGGTTTCTCGAGATATCTAATAATGTAGTGCGTGAAAGACCGTGTATTTAAGGCGAAAGGATGAGGAACAAAAGATAATGTACGATTAGTGACCCGTTTGTTTAAGTACTACTCCAGCATTCGCCTGGTACTGATTGGAGAAACCATAGAAAACTACCGTTCAGGAAACCCGACTTCTAGAATTCTTTCCCAGCGAACGGCAGAACTTAACTTATTAGACAAAATATGGCCAGTGACGAAAATCCACCACTGCCGAGACTCGAACCCTAGGATCTCTTGTTCAGAAACTCTGCGGTGTCAGTAGTTGTTCCTCTGACGCATCTCAGAGGTAAAAAATAAAATGATTACTCCCAAATACCGATATGATTCAACTGATTTTCTTGTAAAAATTCCTGTATAATACCTTTAAATAGAGGTATTTTACCGGTATAGACGTAGGATAAACGTAAAATACCTCTAAAAATATAGTTATTTGACGTCTTATACCAGTATTTTTAAAGGTATTTTCAATAAAAGTATAATAGGGTAGAAGTATTCTATACCGGTATAAATACCTTTACCGCTATTATTTCGATATTCGGTCCCTGCTTTAGAAATCTTTCTGGATTTTAGAGAGAAAGAAAGACATTCCATTAAACAATTAGTAAAAAAATGTTAATAATAATAATAATAATAATAATAATAATAATAATAATATAAACACTGGATTAAGCAAACTTATGACTACCTAAACAAATCAAAATCAAGCAAACATATATTGAACTACTCGCTCTCATTTTCTGGAAAGAACATTAAAGTCAAACAGAAACATATTTTGTACATTGTTTACATTTCAGTTACAGTTTCCAGTGAAGTTAAATAGCAGACTGGGGAGCTTGCAATTCTTAACAATTGATAATTTCTGCTTTGCTTGTTGAGAGTGTTCGTGAATACTTCGTTGCTCTTCGTAAAACTGATTCTGCGATAAAATGACATTTCCTAATTCACTTTATGCTCCCCTAAATGAAGTTTTCTCAGCGTCCACACTGAGCCCAAGAGTTTCCAGAAATACATTGGCAACGTAACCTCCGGTTTGCCCCGATCCCCGTAAAACTAACTTACGCGAGCATACTTTGTTACAAAATAAAAAACAAAGGCAAAAACGTTAGTGAAGTGGGGGCTCTACTTAGGCTTCCGGCGAAATCGCTTAAGCGTGCCACGCACTTTTTCTTGAGGCCAGAGCGGCCTGCGGTGCACACTTTTCCGTATAAATATTTTTTTTTTGTATGCGGAGAAGGGCGATCCAAAAGTGTTAGCAACAAGCGCCATGTTGAATAACGAGGTCCTTAAGTTAGGCGTCGTGTTAAACCGGGCCTCATCTCCCGAACACCGCCTCGTTTGCACGGCGCCAGGGCTCTAGGGAGGGCGGCCGGGCGGTCGGCGCACAACTGCTGCGCGCTCCCCGCCTCTCGGGCCTCGCCCCTCCCCCCTTCCGCGCCCCTCCCGACGCGTTCCTCGCACACACACCACGCACTTCACTCCCGCCCTTCGCGCTCTACCTCTCCCATTGCATTTGACCTCACCCCATTCGCCCCTTCACTGCCCTTACACCCGCCCTTACACCCTACCCCTTACACCCGCCCTTACCCGCCCTTACACCCCGCCCCTTACACCCGCCCCCTTACACCCCACCCCTTACCCGCCGCCCCTTACACTCCGCCCCTTACACCCCGCCCCTTACACCCGCCCCTTACACCCCGCCCCTTACACCCCGTCCCTTACACGCCGCCCCTTACACGCCGCCCCTTACACGCCCCCCTTACACGCCCGCCCCTACCCGCCTCCCTTACACCCCACCCCTTACACGCCGCCCCTTACACGCCGCCCCTTACACGCCGCCCCTTACACGCCGCCCCTTACACGCCGCCCTTACACGCCCGCCCCTACCGCCGCCATTTACACCGCGCCCCTTACACCATGCAATTAACTCTCACCCCTTACCCCTCGCCCCTGCCCCAAACACCCTACCTCTCACCATCCTCGCACTCCGTTCCTCGCACTCCCCCCCAAAACCCGCTTCTCATCCCGAGAAGCTTCGTTCCCAGACACTCATTTCCCCCTGCTCTTGCTCGTTTTCCCCGCGCTCTGCTCCTCCTCTCCCCACGCTTTTGCGCTGTATCGCCGTGCTCGCCGTGCCGCCCCCGCCCCCGCCCTCGCGGCCCGCGACGCCGAACATTGGGCTGAAACTAACGCAACTTGACCTTTTATTCGCCTTTGGATCGCGAATTCTATAAGAGTATAAAGAATATAAATCAAAGAACTATACGCAATAAAATTAATTTTCCCGTGATTTCAAGCGGGAATTAAGCCTGGTTTAAACATGCCGTGACTTGTGATTATGCCAAATTGCGGTTTGCCCCCCCAAAAAAAGTATATTTTAATCCTGCAGCGGCGCGGTATTTCACTTGCGACAGAAAAATAACGGTTTTCTTACAAGTATTTTAAAATTCCAAAACGTTTTTAATATTAATTAGAAATTCCCCAAAAATCGAATAATTATCATGGAAATAACTACATAAAAAGACAGCGCCATCTTAATTTGTAACTGTTTCAAAAAGATAAAATGGGATCGATTAAACATCATTGATCTGCTACATTTTGTTTTTATTTTTCTTACCCATTTCCACGCAAAAGTCCAAGCGCGCTTTCCAGGCCATTTTGACCAGCTGTAGGCCGATGCGGTGCCTATGCCTGGCATGAGATCGCGCCCTTTGCTCTGACTCCTGCATGGTCTCGGTCTCTGAACAGTGAGGAGATTCTCGGGACCCACTGAAAAAAGAAATTATTTGAAAATCTCCACAATTACGTGTACGTTCCCATTTAGCACCAGAAATCAATTTTATTGCTAAAAAGTAAAGTCATAATTTTATTACTGTATTTTGATGATTTTTTATGCGGTAGTTGTTACCGTACTGGTGGTAACAATAATTTCAGGCGTAATAGTCAAATTTTGAAATGTCATTGGGTTCCACTATTAAAGAATATACTTCTTTCATTATCGCCATGCTTTGCCCTCTTATTCTTTTGCGTGTTTTTCGTAACTACTTTAAAAGGTGTCACGACATTTCGTGCAATAATAAGCTATGTGATATTACAAGTTCTTTGAGAACTACTAATCTGTATTCAAATACCAGTCAACCGTCATTTCTCTTTAATGGAACACTTGATGTTTAAGGTGGCTTAGTTAGCTCAGATCATCAACTGATATATCTTCAGAGCCTCAACCGGGAGGTTCTAGGGTTCGAGTCCCGACGGTGGCAGGATTTTGAACACCAACTAGACAGCTAGACCGTATTCAGTGGCTGCCTGGAGGAGAATTCTAGCGGCCATCTGATCTGATTGGTAGTTTCCCGTAGTTTCTCAATCAGTACCAGGCGAATGCCGGAGCAGAATCATAACAAAGACCTCATACACCGCGCGCTGTATTTCCTTCCTTTTCCTTGTGCTATCCTCACTTCTTACTTATACTCACTCGTTTATATTTACCAGACACACCAGGTGACTACCGCACACGTCAGGTGACTAGCCTGGAGCTTACTTCTTGTACCGTCTGGAATAGTGCCTCGCTGGGGATCTGGTTGAAAAAACCCCTCAGACTGAAGAGTTGGTTGGCGCCGGATCTAACCACACAGCGAGGAATAACACCGTCACCTCTCGTGATAATAATCACTATAATTACGGGAGTAATGACCATAGTGATTGACGCGGCCGGAAACATGAAATAATCAAACAATCAATATGTGCGTATAAATCAAGACTGTTATTACATCTTAACGCCGTGCTGTAATGTTACGAAAATATATTCTTGAATTGAAACCCTTGTGGGCAGTTTCATTAGGAGTTTAATAGCTCGTTTCTGACTGACCGATTCGATAGAACAAAGTTTTCCGTTTACAATTCCCTTGACCCCAGCTTTTGTATACGCTGATCTGTCGGTAACGGGTCACAGATTAAGAACGGCGTGACGGTCTCCGGATATATTATTTTTAAGTTTTAATATCTATCTAATATTTTAATGTTTTATCTCGTCTTTAGGGTTACATAGAGATGGGATTGGGTAGCTCTGCCATGACTTCATTTGCAAGGTGGTACATTATACAACATCACCCGACTCTTTACAGCCCAAGAGAACCTCGAAATGCCGCGCAACTTCTGCCACCTCTGAAGAACTGTTCCCTTTAAAGTAGTTTGCTTATTGCAATTAGGAGAAGTTGTTCTCCGTAATTTTTCAAGAGTGTTACAAAGTGGTCGTTGTAATTATTTATTATGCTTAAGGAAAACATTTTCAAAACTTATAAATTACTTACGCCAAGGCTAATATTCTCTTCAATATGTCATATACTTGCTATGTACACTGCTGTTTCACGACGACAGCTCGTTCTAACTAGAAGCCTCTAAAAACGCTGTTCTGAGGCTCTTATTTAAACTGACATGAGAATAAATCAAGTGGAAAGGAAGACTGTCAAGAAGGACATCTTGAATTCGTATTTCAAAATGGAAGAAGAATAAGTTCAAGAAAAATCCTGCTACAAAAAACGATATCCTTTTCGTTCTAATAGTCTTTTGATTACTTTTTGCTTCTTTTTCATATCATAATGGGATGACTTTGTAGCATGGATATCATTCTTTCCTTTGTTTCCAATTCTTATCGTAACCATGAAGCTTAACTTAAATTCTCGTTCAAAAGAGATGTCTTAAATAAACAGAAACCATTTATTGTGTGCAGCACCATTAGAGCAAAACGAAATGTGGGAATTTGAAACTTTGAGGCATTAAAATTGAGTTTAGTAATAACGAGTACCTTATTTTGTCCTGTTTTGTGTCGTGTTCTCGACATAATATTTGGTCACAATGTGTTCTGGATATTGTTTGGTACTGTTCAGCAGAGTAAAAGAAAAATATCTGTGATCTCTTTGAGTTTCTATTTTTAAGCGTGATATGCCAGTAGGGAAACGACCCCAAAACAATCACATACAGAATAATAAGGAACTTCATTAAGTCACATGTTAGGACATAGTCCTCCAAATTATGATTCAGTCGTAAATGGACGTGTGTTCTTTGGAGCAAAATATCAAACTAGGGACGTTAGGTAGTTTTTTTATGGTGGAATACAGAAATAAAATTTTGCATAATCTATGAACGTTGCTTCACCAACAGATTATGTTTTAGAGTCATATCATTAGAAAATTAACCAAATTTTCGTTTATAGAACTTCTGTTCGTTGCGAGAGATGGGTGACTATCGGCGTGCTCTGAGCATGTTTCCATTAGTTTGGAAGGAAGTCGTTTAATTACCGCCATCTGTTGCTCGCGGTGTCACTTCTCGTGGAAATGCGGTGACAGCAGCTGCCTTCCTCGCGCTGCAGTCCGGGACTCCAGTGGCGCGCCAGGTGAATAAGTTAGGAGTGGCGTGTCCACGCGAGGATACCATCCTGCACGTTTTCCAGGATGTTTTACGATCTCACATTTCTCTGAATCTCGAATAAATTCTCGGACGTGTTGACAACTAGAGCAGCAGAAAGTAAATGAGGAAATTAATATTTTTAAGATTAAAAAAATTAAACAGATTAATATTCAGTGCGGTTGGCTTCATACTAAAATATATTACTAGGACTTAATAGATGTGTAAATTGAAATGTATTCATAGAAATCCTTATTAAATAATTATGTTCCAATGAGTGTTTTTAATCATTTAAATAAGTTAATCACCAGTGATTTACACCCGTATTACATTTACAAATGGTAACAGTTCCCTTAGTAATTTTGTAATAGCGCCAAATTTATTGATATAGTAGGCATGTCCAACTTGCGTCTCGCGACGTCTATCGAAGAGTCCCGCCCAAAACCCATATCGCCCAATATTCTTCAAAAGCCACAACTTAATCTAGATACTTGTATGATGCAATAAAAAACACTTCAGCGTTATCACTTTTTAGTATTTTGGGTTGGCTACTGATGGCACTTCGGCAAAGTGTGTATCTAAGAGTAGTGAAATTAACTGAAAATTGTGTAATCTCTGTTGACAATCCAGCTTTGATTAAATAGCATTTCATCTTGCACCAAGAAATTGAATTTTCGATCGAAACCGAATTTTGCATAAAATAGTGAATTTTTTGTCTTCCAAAATAGAATCATTGCGAGTTACAGCTCTTTATAAAATTCATAGGGAACGAAGATGTTATATTCTTCTTTTAAGAAAGATGGATAAGTACACGCAATTGTGATGCGATTTTACAATTTACGAAATGAAATGAAATCTTTCATGGGTTCAAAAGGAAAAACGTGAAAAATTAGAAATAAAATGTGGCTAACAGATTGGCTATTTAATGGATTTGATACAATTTAGATACGTTGAACATGAAAATATAAGGTGAAAATCAAGTTTTTTTTGTTTTCAGCCATAATAGCAGTACAGAATTAAAAAATGACATTCTCAAGTTCTCATAAATAATTGTATTCGGTTCAGTAGCTTCATTCTCATGATAACAGTAACTAAGCATTTGTACAATATATTTTACTTTTAAAGGTTCCGGAAAAATTAAATTTTCCTTCTTTAGTTTTTACCAGTTTATTTATTCCTGCAAATTCAAATGAAATATTTTAAGTTGCAAACTAATTTTGAGAAAAGAAAAAAAACGTTGACCATGCTTCTGTACTGTAATGTTACCAGTCCTAACTTCCTTCAGCATTTTCAATTTTTCAAAATCATCCTTTAATCATAGCATCTGTCTTTGGCACATTTGTGAACAACTGTTTTTCAGGATGAAGCACACGAAAGGTAAAATGAGAACAAATCTTTCGAATAAGCGTCTGGAAAACTCACTATAAGTGGCACCAGTTTCCTCTACGCAGAGACTGACTCGTTACTGCCTTAAATAAGAGCAAAGTCAAGTATCCCTCAAGAGTTTTTCTTGTTATTGGGTTTATAGTTAATTTTAAGTTTGTAAATCTAATTATTTTTTTGTTTCTTTTTTACTTTCTTTTATTTTCTAATTTTAGAGACTTTATTTTCAATACAAAAACTTATAATAAAAAAGGATAGTTGTTTGTATCAGTGCAAATTATATGCTGCCGCTTCAGCTTACTGGAACTGACGCGGCACCACAAACTCAAAAGATTGGGCACCTTCATCTATGGATGAGACATGTAAAAGTGCCTTAATAGAACTCTTTTGAAATATTTACGAAATACATTTGAAATATTCTGGAATGTGTAATTCTTACAAACTTTCCGAAAGTGAAATGATGTATGAAATGTGAGTACACTACTCTGGGCAACACTGTCCCACGCTGTTCCACTTTGTTCGTTTTGGGCCTCCTTCTGCGCCGTCCGCAGGCCGCGTTGCACGAACAGACGTCCCGCCGCTCAATGTGCCGACTCTGCAGAGGGAGCGGCGTCGGACGTGCCACGAGAGCGGAAAAGTAAGAAATGTCGACGAGACAAATTGAAGGGATCGACGGAGGGGGAAAAATAAAGGCGGATTTGCTCGTAGATAAACGCCGGCTGCAGTTGACACACAATTGCCGCAGTTCTATTTGATCTGAGCGGTCGTTCGGTGACCATTCGTACGAAACCGAAACTCTTGATCAAAATGTGGGTTGAAGTAAACATTTGAGAATGTTTGCGGGTTTTGGAATAATTTTGCGTATATTTTATGCCCTTCTAGAGAATTTGGTCGTGGAAAAGCGTATAGATGATTTGATAAATAGTTATAGAAAAACAAAACATAAACGCGAGAAAAATAATCTGAAATAAGTATTTACTTTTCAGAATGATGATAAATTCTTGTCGAATAGGTATAAATTTTTTTAAAAGCATGATGATAAAAGCTTTGCTTGTATAATATTTGTGAGGAAATTAATTATGGTGTCTTTTTTACACTAAATACAAAATCATCATTCAAACTAATTAATGAAAATAACATAATTAGTTTTATATGAGCTTTTCTCTGTCACTTAGTCTCTCGTGTTCAAAGAAATCGTATCAAACAATTATTTACGAAATTATTCTGGCACTTTATTCGAGAACCCATCTTACTGCCAGACGAAAGCTAGAATTACTCTTACAATATTGCACGACATCCAGTGGCCCTCCGGGAATTGCACGCCCGATACTTATAGCCATTTCGTGTCCATAAAATATCAAATAGCATTGCGGCCACTGCGGAAGGCCCCGGGAGCCTACATGCCTCGAACAGAACGCTCGGTGATAAATAAATAGGTAGAAAAACTGACGTAGGGGCTGCGCCGAGAGCGAGGAAGGAGTGATGAATGAATGAAAGAAAAGCCTCAGTTGAATGACGGGGGTCGTCGGTCAAAGCGGGAACGCGAGTGTAAGTCACCGACGCGAGAGAGAGGAGAAGAAAAAAAAGAGCGCCGTTGAAAAGTATTCGGACTGAGCGAAGAATGGAATATCCAGTGCATGGCTAGGGGCCGAGTGGGCGTGGAAAGGCCTGCACAAGCCGCGGGCGCATCCCCTCAGACCCCCTCCCCCCTTTTTCTGCCCTACTGCTTTCTCTTTCTGTTCGCGCTCTCTTTCCGCCTCGCCTGCGGCCGCTCGTCTTTCCACTGAGCTTCCTGACACATTTCGCCACCGCCATTCACCAAGCACCCCCACCCCGCACTCTTCTCCATCTCGGCTCGATGCGTCGTACCCGGAAGCTATGCGACAGATTAAAAGCGCCATTGCTATCTACAAGCTCGCGAATTTTCCACGAAATTCCGGGGGTGAGATCAACTGAGCAGTTACGCCAGGAACGCGCCGCAACTTCTCGGTCCAGCGGTTTTGAATGCACTGAGAAACCTCGGTGACACTTAGCTTTGAAACTTTTGAGTTGAATTGATAATCTTACTTGAGCAAACAAAAATCATCTCTAACTATACTAGGTCGCATAAGGTAGATATTTTTTCTCTTGTGATGATTCCTTCTTTAGTTAGCAAATGTATGAATATTGTAGGAAAATCAATATCTCCTACTTCGTTCCTGAAGTTGTCCTTAATCGTTCCGTTGAAGTTTCTTTAATGACGGCACCATATCGGGTGTTAACTTTCCGTGAAAACGATCTTTCCAAAATGCACATGATCTTTTATGCTGCGCTTATCGGGTTATTCAAAGAACCTCATCTACTCGTAGCCGATGGCTTGCCCCTTCAGCAGAGGCGAAATCAAGGAGATAGGCAACGTTGCTAGACGTAAGTGTGTTGCGGGTTGCTCATTCGTGAATATCCAGGCGACCTCAGGATATGGCCACAGGAAGAACAGCAACAGTAACTAAGTGTTCCGCATTACAACGATCTAGTTTGATTATAAGACTAATTTTGACTTTTGTAAGTGTTTTGCAAACTTTAAAGTTGTTATAAGTGTAAGGGTAATTTAATTATCAGAATTTGCGAGTGTTTGTTACTAATATGAGTTATATTTGCTTAGAAACAAGTAAAAGGCCTAGGGTTAATTTGTAAAGGATAATCCTGGGTTAGCATTTTGTGGGTACTTCTATTTTGCGATAGTAAAACTCGATCATATTTATTATTCCGGATGACACGATGTGTAGGTCATGTCGTTCAACTTCCACCTCTGGGTATTGGGATTCAAATCCCTGTCAATTCACGTGTAACTTGTGGCGGACAAAAGGGGATCACAATAGGTTTCTCTGTTTCCCCTGCCTTAAAATCCGTCATTCAAATCGTGTCATTGTCAGCACCCATTACCTATCTATCAAACCATTCGTCTTAGGTATGGCCAAAAACAATCGAGAATCATAATATATTTCATGGTTTACTAGTTCATTGCTGTGTGTTTACGGACCAGAAACAAAATACGTAATTGTATTGTTAACTCCCGCGCGGGCGTTTCTGACTCTTTATGCCCTCGGTCCTTTTAAATACTTTATGGCCCGCTCTAATACTAACACAACACATACAACATTTTCATGAATTCGATTTATTCAAGTTACGATGCAAGTAAACAACAAATTAATGGCATAACGCTCAAATCAGTAAAATAACTCTTATATGTTATTTTGCTTAATTGATAAGAAAATTATATTTTTGTATGCTTCCATGAATATACTACCAGTCACTCATATTTCACTGTAACATATCACCTTTTTTAGAGACATAGTATGTGCTTCTTGAGTAGCAGTGCCACTCATAGTAATAAGATATATAAGGAACATGGACTAACATCCTCGAAATGTTATTTGTTTGGTATTATGCCATTCTAAATAATTTTTGGCAATAGAAGCAAATAACCTAAAAGTACTGTTTCAACGCAATTTACACTGTTATACAACTCTCAAATACACCATAAACATTTTCATATTTTTTCGAGATTTTACTGGAAAGCGCTGTCCGTAGTTGGGTTAGCTTTTGTGAGAATTTCCGTAGAAACTTCACAATATTCTTTCATTTTGTACGAACAAATCAGTCCAGAAACGATAATGCAGTAGTAATTAGATACCCACTGTTTTGTTTATTTGACGTCATATTGACAAATGACTAATACAATGCAACTTTTCACTTTAGACGGAAGAAAAATTATAAAATGTTTCAAATTCTCGTTTAATTCAGCAACGAACTAGTAAACCATAAAGTTTTGATGCACCACGGGCGTTACTACATGTTTTTGCCCCTCAGGCGATTTCCAACCCCTCGGGCCAGAGGCCCTCGGATTTGGAGGTCGCGCTCGGGGCAAAAACGTCTACTTAACGCCCTTCACACAAACAACTATAACGATAGTGTTTTCCATTCATCAGTGCTACAATGTAATAAATGTTAAATTTAAAAAAAATTCTGAGTTTGGTAGTGGGGGAAAACCATCTGACACGTGTAACTAACGCGGAAATTCGATAAATTTGTGTTATTGCTGTTGTAAATATCAGCTTGTGCAATCATTTATAGGTAAAAACATGAAGTCATGAAAAGTCATGAAAGAAGGCACCCCCAAACAAAGAATTTCACTGTATAACTTCAAGAATCAATTCAAATTGGATGGCAGGTTAAACATACCCATATAATGCATCATTTGAATCAGTATCATATACTTGTTCAACCAATCATAAAATTTTTGAATTACATATACTCTATTTTATTATAAAAATCCACTCTCATAAAACTCTTTAATATCTACATGTATTTCAAAATAATAAAACATGTATTTCAAAATTATAATGAAATAGTGTTGTTTAATATATACAAGTGTGGATCATAAATTGGAAATTGAGAAGGCAGTGTCGCTGGTAGATCGAATATTAGGTAAACGCTACTAATCAATTAACATGGACACTTTCGGCGGAATATTCGTATTTGCTACATTGATACATTGTGATGAAGAAAAAGAAGAGAGAAGAAGAAGAAGAAGAAAAATAGGTATAATATTATTCTATTTCAAAAATCCTTCCATAAATAACAAAGAAATTATAAACTTTTTTCAGGGTAAATTCTTCAAAACATTTATACTGAAAGTTAAAAGTCGCAATCTCCAGATTGGAATTATTGTACCAATTCCAAGAAATGTAAATGAAAATTATTTTATTTCTGATTAATAATGTCTCTTGTTAATGGCACATGGTTTAATATGGTTTATTGTAATATGACTATTTTCGTGCACGATTGCATTAAGTTAAAAGAAAAGTTACACAATTCCATGTCCAAAATTTCAGTTGAAGTATATCTTCTACCCAACAATAACTTTATTACCAAAGAAGAAAAAAGTAACTGTTCAGTTGCTCGGACTTGCGGGTGAAGATAAACTCACTTCTCCAAGATTCAAGAGAAAATCTTACTGTCAAGTTTCGTTTCCTCAGAGAATACTGATGAAATTGAGTCTAAGGTTCTCGGCTGCGAGCAGACTAAACGAAAAAAACTTTTTATTCAATATCTCGGGTAGTTCTCTATTTTCATCTCTGGTCACGTAATTTCAACATTGTGTTTGGTTCGAATAGCCCAATTCAGTGCTTACGAATATTCTTAATAATTTATGAAAATGAAAAAAATGAATGTATTGTTTTTATGCAATACATTCCCGAAAACTAAATGAGAATCGTAACTAAGTATCACGCATTTTGCTGAATATGCGCTAGTTCTGAAGAATGGGTAGCTTTAAGACGCAATGTAAAGATATAAAAAGAACAGGACTATTGTGAGTAACTTTATTCCTTTTTACTGCCTGTCAGTAACTGTTCAAAAAATGTTTCTTTGCTGACTTTGCAAGATACAGAACATTCTAGATGAAACGATATAAGGACAAGAAACCCCTCTTTTAAACGCGTATTGAATCCCGAGACCAGGGCTCGCCCTGCGACATTACCGGGCGGTGATTCATCACTCACGCTGTCATCGAAAAATCTGCCCCTGCGGTCTCCCGTCAATGATCTCCTGCGCGGTGGGGCTGTACGACTACACGGGCATCCCAGCCGATCGCATAAGAAGCGCCTGGCGAGGCAGAACGAGCGGAACGGAGACGGCAGCGACGGCGTGGCATTGAGGCGCGGCGACTTGGGGATCGGATCGGTGGGGGCGGTAAGGGTGGGCGCGGTTCGGAGGCGGTGCGGCGCGATGAATGGGTGATGCAAGGGGCGCCAGGAGGGGCCGTACGGGAATCGGAGGACGGGTGGACGGTTTTGATTGATTGATTAGTGACACGTCAACAGTTGAGGTCATTAGTATCGGAAATGTAGTGTATATTTTCATGGCGGGACGTGTGGCTGATCTTCTCACGGGGGATGGCGAGATCAGGTGCCGACTTACGTTGGCTTGCGGAGATTTTCCTCAACCAGGTACTTCCCAACAGCCGGGACAATCTCTAAACCCTCGACTTACTCCAACGTGTGGTAGTGTAGTACATATTAGAGTCAGTGTGTGTAAGAAAGGGGTGAGGATAGGACAAGGAAAATGAAGAAAGGATCGCGCGCGGTCCGTGGCCCGTCTGTTAGAGTACTTCTCCGGCATTCTCCTGGTGTTCATCGGAGAAACCGCGAGAAAACTAGCGATCATCGCAGTTGACCGCTAGAATTCTTATCCAGACAGCGCTAATCGACATAGCTAGCCTGTGCCGAACATCCTGGCACCGTCGCCTCAATCTTAGGTCAAAGGCACGATTGACATCAGTTGATGCCCTGAGCCACCTTTGCCGATAAGAGCCGTGGTGACAAGCAGGGGGTGGACGACGCGGTGACGGGGGAGGCGGCGTGGAGGTCACGGGCGGGCGGGGCGGAGCGGCGGGCGGGTGATGAGGGGCGCCCGGCACGGTGCCAACCCATCGCTTTGGGCGCGCGTCGCGGGCCTGTTAGCGACGGCGGCGATGGGAGGACGCGGCCGCCCCGCCTCGACCCCCCGCCCGCCACGCCCACTGCGGCCTCTGCGGCGAAAACGACCCGGGGACGGGCGGGAACACAGTTTTTTACGCGCGAAGGCCTACTTACGAGGGCGACCGCGGGGGCACTCCCCCTCGCCACCCCGGGATCGTCGCGTTGATGAAGAGTTTGTCGAAGAAGCTCTTTTGTTTCATTGCGCTGCGGCCGTTTCTTCCACACGCTGTTGAAACAATCCATAAGGAAGTATCCTACTCGGAATTGATCCACAGCTCTTGGTTCATTTCTTAGAATCTTGTCAGTATGTGTTCGTAATTCTGTTTGGTTACATCGACTTAACGCACCAAACAGGAACGTAAGCCACTCCTAGCTGCCAGTGTTTGTTAAGTTTTCTATTGTCTCCCTTCCGTTAGGAACAATCGAAACAAATGAGTTGCAGATCAAGATAGCGGATGCGTACTCCTCCTCTAAGAAAAAATATTTATTTTAATTTTTCTTATATGAAAGTATTATTACAAAAGTTGTTGAACGACATGTCCAAGATAACAAATGACAAACATGGTTGGTTATTTGCTCTGTCGAGTTTCTGGCGTTAATGTTTCATAATATTGGTTTTGTCCAGTGTTTCGCGAATTTAATGGAAGAAAATTATTGTCTGTATTTTCAGTTTTCATTTAATTCGTTTCATTTCATTATTATTCAGTTTTATTTGTTTCCAGTCAAGCCTTTACATAAAGTAGAAATATTTCGAGCTTGATGGTGAGTTAGACAACATCCACACTCATTTCGCATTTTCTATATAAATCGTTTGATTCAAAATCTATCTAAAGCAGAAATATTTCGAGCTTGATGGTGAGTTGGACTACATCGACATTCATTTTGCAATTTTCTGTAGAAATCTTTTGATTAAACACCTATCTAAAGCATAAATTTACTTCGGTGGCGAAAAAATTGGTTTGCCTAAAAACTACTCAGAGAAACAAATCGCAATTTTCATTTAAAGAACCGATTTTTGTTCATTCACCTTTTTCATCTATTTTCCGCCTTGTTTGTAATGTTATCAGATCTCATTAACTTTAAAAATTGAAGTTAATTTGCCTGATGAGGCTTATGTGGAAGAACACTGAAGAAAAAGCATCCAAAAGTATCTGTTACCCGTAGTAATTGTATCTGATTAAGCAATTACCGAGGGTTTTAGTATGAATTTGTTAAAATATGTCGCATTTCTTTAATATTACAAGTTCAAAAATGAAACAGAAGAAATATCTTAATTTTTATAAAGAATAAAGTCAGAACTTTCCAGAATACTAAAGAGAATTAAAAGTTATTTTGCAAGAAAAATACAAATACGAAAGTAATTCTCTCGAGGGTTCTTGTAACAAATTTTATTTACTATTCCAAAACTGGTTCACAGAAAAGTTTCTAAAGCACCTCGTGCGAGAAAAATATGCAGGTCACTAAAAGAATTTCTCGCAACTGTAAGGCAGCCGAGTATTAGAACAACTTTAATTCTGTGAACGTGTGACTCTCGCCCCCATAAAAAGCAGGATGACAACGGGTCGCGTAGTGGATTCTTCGCGACTTGTAGCGTTTTTGTTCTTCGAAAAAAAAAAAAGGGAACGCACGAGTCACTAAGGTAACGCGAGCGGATCTCTGGCACGGAGACAAGGACCGCGCGAAAGGGCGTGGCACAGAGAAGGAAAGAAAGTCGAGAGGGAACGCATTCAAGGCAGGGGCCTGAGACGGAGATTGTGCCACACAACAAGGAAGACGCTTGGTCGATGTCGGTGGTGGCTGTTGGTTATATGCCAGACATGACAGGAGGAATTGTTGGTTATACGTGAGACATGACAAAAGAAGAGACATAGGCGTTTCTATGTAACGTGTATTCATTGATAGATTGCCCTTCTTGATGAAGCTAAAACGTTTTATAACGAATCTGTACAAATACATTAAGTTGATCAAAATATTAAAGATTGCTATCCGTCACATGTTGGCATTTTGCATTGAAAAATAGTGACAACAGTGGTAACACCGAGAATAGAGAAAATCTGAGGGAGACGGAAGATAAGAAGATAGTGAGGGAAGAGTGGAAGCCGGGGTGGGATGGTAGAGGTAAAGAGTAAGTGACGGGTTGAAGATTCCAGGGCGGCCGAGATTGTGAAAGGGGTGACGGTTGGGCTTCCAATGCAGGTGACGTCGTCAGAAGCGAAAATCCCCCGGGTGGAGCGTGGGTTGACGTGAAGTATTCGTGGAAGAGAGTTCGGGGAACGTGAGGCAGGAGAGGAAGCAAAAGCCAAGCTGCGATGAGCAGCTACAGGGATGCTTCCAACGGCAACGTCTGAACAGGTGGCTGGGTAATGGGGCTAAAGGTTGGGTCGATAAGGGAGAACGGAGGAGAAAGGGTGGCAAGAGTCGCGGTCGTGGGGCGAAGGAAGGAAGAAACGGCAAGGTGCGACAAAAGCATCGGCTGGAGGCCAACGGGGCCGCGGTGGGGGTTGGGCGGCGGCGTCGGCGGTTCCGTGGGCGGCGGCAAAGCGCGCAGGCTTTGGGGAACCTCGCGAGAGGAGCGGAAAGGCGTGGGCGCCTGAGGTGGAGGCGGCGGTGGCGACGGCAACGGGATCCGCGTCTTCGCTGCCTGGAAGCCAGCTGAGACCCGATCCCATCTGGTGACGCGAGCCCCGCCCCTGTCTCCTCCCCTCCCCTCCCCGCTTCGACGCGATGTCGTCTTCCCCGGCCGGCGGCGGCGTCCGCTGGCACTCCGCGCGCCCTGTCCGCGGACGGCGACACCTGGCAGCTCGGCTGACAGCCCGCCCAAGTATTTGGACGGCGAAATAGCACGCTACGGCACTCCACGCGGCGTCTTCCTCGTGTTTATACTTGACCTTTACAGGAAAAGCCTGTTATCGTTGGCTGGGATTTGACTCTTTCGCGTCACTGTTGGCAAAGAGCTTGTAGGTTTTCATTTTCTTCTCAAGAAAGCTACTTGACTTTAATTGTAAGATTGATTCTTTTGTTCTTAATTAAGGGAGTAGAATATTAATTTATTGTCTTAGTTGTTGCAAAAGGAAGAAAGGTGTCTTGCTCTTTTTATTAGATGTCTTAGAAATTCTACTTTGCTAATTTGCCAAAAGACATTGTATCTTACTAAAATAAGGATGGTCTTTACAATGTGTCGCAAAGCATCCTATTTTTAAAATCACTTTTTGTACCGAGGATAGGATGCTTTCAAAACAGGAATAAGTAATATTTAGTGCGGTAAAATTAAATCCTTTTTCTGCATCATTTTTTTGGTTTCTAATACGTTTTTATATTAAATATATTTTATTATTTTCGTCTGAATATAAAACAATAAGAGTTCTTTTAACTATTTTAGTTCCAAATGAATTCCCTCTATATATAGTAGATTACACTGAGGGCGTAACGGTATCGAATAATTCATAAGATGCAATGGCCACAAAATCCGTGTCGTTCTGATACGCGCATAATTACCTCTCAGAAACGCATCAACGACATTTAAGATGAACATTTTAGAATTTCAAAGATTACGACAGAAGCAAAATATGAGGCGCACGTGCATTCAGGAACATGCGTTACGCTGCAACACAATACCATTGTGAACGAGTAAAAAGCGATACGTTCTAGGGCCTGCAAATAGGATTTTCGCGTCCCCAGGAGAGACGCTTTGTCTCGAATGCCTTAATCTGCAATATGACTTTTTGGAGGTTTTATCCCCTTTCCATTTCACAGGTTGTCAGAAATCATTGAAATTGAGCTCCATTAAGAAGTTATTTTAATTTTTAAAACAAAAATTTAAAAAGTACCTATGTCGCTAAATCTAAATTTTGAATCTGAAAGATTGTTTTTTTAATTTACTTCTGTTGTATATTCTTATCACTTCGTATTTTTTCAGCAAATCTGAGTAAATATACTCAGAAATATGAGTAATATACTCACTCATATATGTAGTGAATCAAAAATATTTTAAAACTTTGTGTGGTGGCCTTTTTTATATCTTTCTAAAATTCACCGTGATTACCTTCATTTGAGCTTGGTGAACCTATTTTAATACGTCGAATAAAATGTATAAATTGTACTTCATCACTTGTTTAGTTATATAATAATTTTAAATTGTGCTCCATTTGAACAGAATAAGTGAGAATTGGCTTCATCTCAACTAGAAAGGAATTCTGATTGAGATGCTGTCTACGCCGTCACTTACATTCAACACCCCCACTTCTCTTCGCCATCTCTTGAAACATCACGTGCCTCCAATCGATCATCAAATAATTCTAGAACTCCCACACGCCCAACATTGAATGTTGACCGATCTGCCGCCACTCGCTGCTGCTCGTCCATTTCAACAGCACTCTCCCATGTTTTGCTACTTCTAATTTCCTCTTTATGTTTTACACGCACGCCTATATAATTCCTCTCTCCCTGCGCCAGTGACGTGCGCGGCAGCACTTGTTGCTGATCGATAATTATTCATTTGTCGGCTAAAATAAGCGCGCACGGTGCGGTGAGCTCGCGCTATCCATCACGCGGCATTGTGGCAGCGTCGCCTACGCGCCTCTTAGCGTTTCGCAGACGCCCGCCTGCCCGCACCCACAGGTATCCACCCAACCCGGCGTCCCGCCGGGCCCCGCCCATCGTCCACGTCCCTCGTTCACCCCCCTTGCCCACGCCCCTCACCCACACCCAGTCCGCTGACTCCGCCAAGTCCCAACCCCCAAGCTGTCAATTCCGTCAATTGCGTCCCTCCGCCTCCGACGCCGCCGTCTCCGCCAGCACCGCCGTCGCCGCCATCAGACGCCGCGCTGCGAGGTTTTCCCCCCGCCCCCCCCCAAGGTACCCGAGAGGCTGAACTGCTTTTAGGCATATATGGAAATTTATTTATTCATACGTCTTCTCTTATAAATTTAGGTGATAAGTTATCCTCCACGTGTGTTTGCGAGCTTGACACGTGTGGATAATGGCAGAATAATATTACCGCAGTATTGTCACGTTATATTGTGTCCGCCACATGTTTGGAAACGGTATCCAAGAGATGTGAGAAAGTAGTAACCAACAAACCATATGATATTTCGTTTTGAAATTGCAAACAAAGTGTTTCATTCATACAGAATTACACACACACGTAAAGTACGAGATAGTTTCTTAACAATGAACACAAATTATTCGCTTATGTTACTTGCGTGGCGGTTGCCATATAAAAGGTGCTTCTATATGATACGGTGACTGGCAGCGTAAAGTAACAGGTCAAATCTCAGTTACACATAGATTTGTGGGGGTTGCTTAAGGACATATTTATAGGTATTTGTCCATTAACTAGTGTCTTAAGTCTTTAGGATCGTGACAAGACTTTTCTTTTGTAGAATGGTATTTTGTTATCTATCAATATTATTTTACATCGTGTTAAAGCGGCGGGTTAGATTAGCTTTGCGTGGAACATATAAAGCATGCCCGTAGTTTACCTTAATTGCTAAACTTGTTTCAAACACTTTTCCCTGCTGCTCCATAAATTGCTGTTCAACTAAATAAATCAACAACGTCCTCGCTACAAAAGCGGTGACGTGACATTCAAAGAATTTTCTAAATAAAGATCCGAAGTTCGTTTCCTCGACCTGAAAAAGACTTCCTCTCTCAACAGGGAGCCAATTAATTTCATTTTATTGGTCGAGTTTGCTTTATTCCGTCCCGAAGGCTAAACTGACGGATATGCACGATGCAACGAGGTATTTGTTTTTCATTGGCAGACAAGAAACATTTCGTGTTAAATTTAAGATGTACTATCAAATGCCTTGATGAGATTGTGCATTCTTTTGCTTTTCAGCCTTCCGTAGTGGAACGAGTAAGTTGGTTTAATGACTCCTTTACAAATATTCTTCAGCTGTCATCCATTATACTTGTGCGTCATTTCGTTTGCAAGCACCTGCGACGCTCTCTTTTCTCGCAATATTACACAATATTATTTTTTACTCCTCTTTAAATAATGTCTTCTTGTGATAAACAATTTAAAATCGATAATTAATGAAGTTTTTCCACTGTTTCAATCTAAAGAGGCAAAAAATTGACCACGAAACGATACAGTCTTTTAGTTACACTTACTTCACCGCGCCGTAGCGAACAGTCCACAATTGTTGTCCTTTTTGTTGTTATTTTCATCGGTATTTTACAGAGAATCTTTTTTTGGTCTCTCAGTAAATTTAGAGCGCTTTCGTCGCCCAAACAATGGGATGGCATTTCAAAAATCTTCAAAAGAAAGACGCTAACTCATTTACCTTAACCCTCAGAAACACCCTGTCAACTGCCAGGCGGGCCACCCACTCGTAATTTAATTGCGGCGGCGGCGGTGGTGGCGGTCACGTTTTGCTCCGCGCTTCTCGGATGCCTTCGCCATCTCTGACTCCACCTTCGCCATCTCGCGTCGCGCCCCCGCCGCTAGAACTTCATAAAGGGAGGCATTAGCAGTCAACCGTCTTCTATTCTCCGACCGGGAGCGGTAGCTCAGTGCATCAACTGATGTCACTGTAGCGCCTCTAGGTCCTAGGTTCGAGTCCTGACGGCGGCAAGATTTTAGTTTCTGGCTTTTCAGTTGGGTGGAATTCAGGCGCTGTCTGGAGGAGAATTCTAGCGACCGGCTGCTCTGATGGTAGTTTTCCGTGGTTTCTCCAATCAACACCAGGCGAATACCGGAGCAGTACCCTAACAAACGGGCCACGGACCGCGCGCGATCTTCCTACCTTTTCCTTGTCCTATCCTCTCCCCTTACACACACACCCACACACTTATACTATCATGCACTACACTACCACATACTCCGGGAGACCGGTCGGGAGCTTAGAGCTTGTCCCGGCTGGGGCGGTGCCCCGGTGGGAGAGTGCTGGGTAGGGGGAAACCCCGTTAGCCGGCGGTAGGTCGTCGCCGGATCTCACCATCCAGCGGCGAAAGATCACATCTATTTCCCGAGAAAAAACATGCAGTCCACTTACGGGACCAATGACCTAAGCTGTTGACGAGCGCGGAATCACTAACAAACCAATCAATTCTTTGAGGGCCGTTTTTTTTTCAACCTGCGATGGACTCTAACAAAAAAAACAAGAGGTAAGAAAGAATAAATTTATTACCAAAATTTATGTACAAACACGATTACTTTACTATATTATCGCCGTAGTGAAGTTTAAGGCTTTTGTCTTATTTGTGGACAAGTTTTTCGATTCGTCAAACATTGCCGCCACTGATGGGAGTTGGTCTTGAACTTTGCTTTGAAGATCCTCATTCTTCAGCCATTTCTTCATTTCAAGGGAGAGATGAAAGTCACTCGGCGCTAAGTCGGCCTAATGATCAAGCACGACACTGCCCCAGACACTCAGTGTAACCTGCAGCACTGGTTGCTGGAGGTTACACTATTCAGTGTAAGTATTCGGCGTTGTCGTGTATGAGGACAACTCTAGACGTCGGTATTGGAGTAAGTTATGCTAAAAACATGTACAAACGCCCACTGCAAATTCCCAAATCCTCCTACTTGTCTATTGGTTTAAAGGATCGATCGGAGGTTGAAAACAAACGGCCCTATCATTTTAGACTGCACAGCTTGATAGTGTTAATTTTAACACTGGCGTAAACACAGTTTCGTTTAGCAATTATTGTTAAAATAAAAAAATCAAAACGATTTCGGCATTGAGATTAATTTTTTAATGCATGTTGTGGTCTGAGCTGTTTAATTTGTGAATTTTTATTCAATTAGTATAAAACATTCGAAAATTTATGTTAGTATCTGGTCATGAATATACCTACCCATAATAGTCGTTTAACGCTTTCCTGTGTCCGAGGTCTCTGATGTTTTTTAACCATTTCTTCTTCTTCTTCTTCTTCTTCTTCTTCTTCTTCTTCTTCTTCTTCTTCTTCTTCAATTAAGCCGGTATTTAAACTATTAACATTAAACTGTACAACGCAAACACATTTTATGTAAAAACATCCATTTATAAACCCTTGAGATTTCTTTCGAACAAATCAACAAAGTCGTGTATCTAAATAATGTTTGTACACTTTAATTAATATATTCATCACGGAGTACACATATAATTAATATTTATAACCAATGAAAAAATTCAAATTTAGAATAGAACAGAATATTAATTATTCTACTTAGGAACACAGAAATATTTCCGGTAGTAACGCTTTACAAATTCAATTACTAAATTACAAAAAATACACAGAATATATAAATATTTTCATATTACTTAATGCAATTTTACAAAATTAATGACCAAACCCTATCATGCTAAAGCTGATCTACTAATATAAAATAACAATGATAACAATATAAAATAATTCATTTTAATATTAACATATTCTTAAAACATTTAAATTATTTAATTTACATTATAGGTTCATAAGTTTCTGGCCCATTTCATTAGCTTCGGCCTTGGCTTCGGGTATCTCGGCTCTTCATATCTATATACTTGCATTTCCAGGCCTTTGAAGAAATACTGAGAATTTTTGTTCGCAAAATGATCAAAACGGTTCGTCTGAAACTCTCCTTCCCCGAAGGTTTTCTTCGGTTTTAATATGTGGTAGACGTCACAGGGTGCCCAATTTGAACTGTACGGTCAACTTTCTTACAGCCTCAGCTCTTCACAACTTTCTTTGAAATCTGAATAGTAAGCACAGATGCGTTGTCATGAAGAAGCTAAACACCATGAAACTTCACGCACCGCACCCAACTCAACCCTCCCGTACCCTCCCTCAACCCTCCCGCTACAAAACTGAGTGAGATTTCGGAACACTTGTATGATTACACCAATTAAAGACAAGTGTATATCATGCTCAAAAAGGTTTTCCCATAGATGAGCGTTATCTCAGTCAGGTCGGAAACTTACAGAACCACCTATGTACTTCAAAAATATTTGACATTCTGAAGGAAAGACTCCAGCATGGGCCTGAAGGAAAGTTTCCAGCAAAAGTGCTCACAACTATCTCGTCATACATCGATCAAATCTGGATCGAAAATGGTGACTGCGAATACTCCCCTCTCCAGTGCGTTCCCGCCCCGCCCCCGCAGCCGGTGCAGGCGTCGGAGGAGAGGCTGGAGGGAGGCGTCACCCGCCCCGCGGTCGCTGCTCGCGCTTGACAAATGACGCTCGCGCGCGCGCACCCAACCGACCTATTAGCTTTTACCGCAAAGGGGTAAGGGGAGAGTTGACGCCATCATCACTGAGTTTTCGCGTCGAAGTGGTTTGAAATAATTTTAGCGTCGAGAAAGATATCGCTTTACGTACTTCAAAAACGAATGAAATAAATTAAGTTACGAACATTGCTGAAGTGGAAGCTTAAGTGAGATGAAAATTGTCACTTAGTAAAATATAACATGTTACTATTACAGTCTGTAGAATTTTATATTTGGATATTTGTAGGAATAAACCGAATGGGAAAATAGTAACTAGATTAGTTTGACAAAATCCACAATTTGTTGGCGATCACGTTCCATTTCACAGAGAAGATGCTCAAATATAAATTCTCTATACGTCCTCGTTCTAGTAAATCGATCAAACACACTTCACCAGCTTCACGTCCACAATGATGTGGCATTTTTCAATATTTACTAAAGCAGTGTGTAACCACTCACCTCCTCTTAGTGATACGCCATCTTCACACCAAAGCGACACAAGCACAGGTAATTGCATTGCGGACACCGTGGTTTCTCTTTGCCTTGAAACGCCACGTTCCCGGAATCGACCTGAAGGTGGCAGTGCAGTCGGCAAACCCTCCCACGATACCGAAGCCGCTGCTTGCTTGACAAATGACGCTCCCGGGCGCACCGAACCGTCCAATTAGCATTGGCCGCGGAGGGAAGGGAATTACTACGCCATGAAGTCGTTTCCTCGGTGAATTGAATTGCAATTAGTCCGATTTTAAGGGCAGAGATACGGCAAATCGGAGCCCTTTATTTGCACTTTCCAGACCGTAGGAACATTGCATCAAGCAGCGACGTACTTAAAAGTTGATAACAAATTGGGCACTACCAAGTTCTTAAAAAAACATGAATTTCTTCTCATAGAAGAGCTCAAAAGCAATTTATGGTGTAAACGTTTCATCTTGTCTATTATACAATCATCAAAAAGTGTACTTTTTGTAGATTTTAACTTTACAAGTCATTGCTATATTGTGTACTCAAGAAAATACATATTCAAAAATAATGTGAAGAGATTGTGATGGTTTCTATATATCTCCGCAACCCTTTTTAAATATGCCTTCCTGAAATTACACAAATAAATAAACCTGTACGTATTTATTTACCCATGGGTTGCAAAGCACCTTTCTAACAAATTTCTTTGAAGTCGTGGGTACGCGAATCGACCCTATGCAGGGAATCGAAAATAATAATATTGCTTTGAGAAGAGTATGAATTCAAAATTATTCGTATTTTGCTGGGATAATACCGCCGGAAATAATAACTCATAAGTTTTCTAATTAAAATCAAATAACTTCATTCTGAATTTATTCTGAATTTTCTTTCTTTTTTTCTGAAAGTTGGCAGAATCTTCTGCTACTTGTAAAATAAATTATATCAATAAATTTTTAATTTATTAAAACAATTAATTTAATCCTTAATTAGTTTATGCATAGCCACGTTCTCTCAATACCTAAAAATAAAATGACATTCTTGGCCTTGTTATAATCTGAAAAGAATAGAATAATACATGTTTGTTACACTTTCCTTTGCTGTAGTTCTGCGACCTATTGATCTCCACCATCCATATCCTAATCCACACTAATTGTGAACTCCATTTCCCACTGCATTTAACGTTCCAATTCCAACACACTTCCATCGTCCGCGGCTTAACCACCGATCCTCCTCGTAACTCGGCTCGACTGCGTCTCAAGAAGATATATCTTCTGACCATGTTGTTTTTGAAAACCAAAGGACGACTTGTTTATTACGATGTTCTATCGTTTTTCTACTTTTATTTATGTTACTCACTCAATAAACCTCGCGGTATTGTCACAATTTCCACAAAATTTCCAATTAATGATATTGTCCGTGGTTCATTTTAAAAATACTGTTTCCTTTTATTTAATAAATAAATACAGTTCTGTTTGTCACCTTTTTGTAACATGTGACGGTCTTCTCACGATGTACAATATTTCTTATCATTACGAATTCTATTTCCTATTGAACGGAACCACTTGGTGACATGTTTTTATCGTAAAAAATTGCCATAATTTAATTTGTTGCCGTCCCCATGGTCTATTTTAATCTTTGTTGCCGATATTATTTGCGATTTATTACATTTCATCAATCCACCTTCATTTGTTTGTCCATGCCTCCGCATTGCAAATCAAGCGTCTTTTTCTAAAAAAAAAACATTGGACGCGTTTTAATAGACCGTTACAATATGGAGGAACTATGTCAAAAATGTTAGCACCTTCTTTAATATTCTTAAAAGAATGAACAATGACATCTTGCCGTCTATCTGTTTTTGTTAGAAACTTAAGAAAATATTTTCAACATTTTTACGTACATCCGCACATATTTTTATATTTTGTCTCACTACGTTGAGCACGCGTCGAAGAGGCTGGAAAACATTTGTACAGAGAACCCTTTTTCAAGAGGTAACTGGATAAAAAATGATAACGGTGATGGAAAAGGAGAAAATTCCACCAAAGTACCACCGCATTACACCCAGTATATTGTGTAGAAATTCTTTTCATTCCCTAAAGCCCTCTATTTTTCAGAGTTAGAGACGCGAGTAGATATAATTCAATGACACACGCACATGATAAATGAAACTCGCACGTCCAACGAATCCGTTAGTGAGATGGCGCAGTAGAAAGCAGCATCGACGAATGTAAATTAATATTAACTATTTTCAATTAAGAATGTTATAAGAAAATAGTAGAGATATTTCGTTGGATTCCGCGAAAATTTTGTGAAATTCCGTGATTTCAAAGGTACGCAGAAAGAAGAAATATTCCACTATGTAGATGTTAATAAATATATTAGTTTCAAAACGTGAAACAAATTACGTATTTTAAAAATGCATCTTAACATAACATGTATTTTGTTTTCGGAATTAATTACACAAATAAATCGTACATTTTAACATAATAAGTTTTTAAACAGTAATTCGTTCCAGGTTACTTGGTTTAAAATGTGAAAACAAACGATGATGGACAAATAACTCCTGAAACATGTCTGCTTAATATTTGAAGAAAATATATTATTGTTATTATTATTATTATTATTATTATTATTATTATTATTATTATACCCACGCTTTATACGAGTATATATTCATCCATTCCTTCAATACCAGAAAAGTGCAGACAATTAAGACACTTTATTTCTTAAACCTTTACCAGGTATGGATACATTTGTTAACAATTGATGATGATTCAGTTGTAAAACTCTTAAAGAATTAATTTTAATTTTTTATTCTTTAAAAATTACATTATCTTAAAAATATTTAAAACATAAGTCACGACTGTGGGGTTTATTTAGTTTTTATATTTTACTGAAAAATATTATTGTTAACAAACTTCGAACCAACTGAAAATGGCATTCAAACATTTTTACAAAAGGATTTCTTTTGTGAAATGTTCTGATGTCGGTTTTCCAGTGTATTGTGCATATTCTGTATAGTTACAATGTTACTCATTTGCTATCGTATTTTAAGAGTTGACATTCAAAAAGATCATTAAATGTGCAAGAAAACTATACAAAAAATACTTTACTAGCAGAATAATTTGCCGTAACTCCATCCGTTTTCGTTTTATTTTAAGAAAATTCCAAAAGAACGACAACAAAAGGAAGAAAGGCGGATCCTTTCGATATCGTGCTCTGAATACACCTAATACGAGGATTAGGATCTTTTGTCATAAATATCTTTGTATATTATTATTATTATTATTATTATTATTATTATTATTATTATATTTATCTTCAAATTTTATTCACACTTTTTAGAATTCTACTAGTAGCTAAAAGTGACTTGTTTTCTCGAAATATCAAGTTATTTATCTGGAAGTGGTATTGTATGTGGAGACTAATTTTACATGACCCTTCGTATATGACGCATTGAAGACTAAATACAAGTTTGTGGCATTATGGCATTTCGGAGAGGATAATGTCTGAACTCAATAGTACGATCACGGGATTAATACCAATAAAACAAAACAAAAGGAAGCAAAAGGTTTGATAGAATTTTCCTGAAATTAGCAGGGCGTTCATAACACTGCTTATTACACGTGTTAACTTCATGTAGCGTATTATCGTAAGATGGAGATAAAAAACGTTCAGAACTGCAAATGATTGACGTAGATCTGGAATGGAGGGAAGAAGAAATTCCTTATTTTCTCATCCTTTTGTGTTTATCAATTTAGTTTCATCTTGTTACTTAAAATAAAAAGCACTATATCACCTGAAGATGTATTGTGACATGAACTTCCCAAGAACTGAAGAATATGCTTAAATGCAATGTTAGCATAAATATGTTGTTGTAATGACTATTGGATTATTACTAGGGAGCGGATTTCTATGATTTTGCATATTTTTGTCCGTTGCTTCAGTGCATAGCTAAGTAAATTTCTTAACATGAGTGGTTAGAACATAATGCTATATAGAGTAATATGTTAGGGCATATTTGTGCCTATTTGGTGGATTTTTCCTGTTGGAGCATGTAATTATGTAATTCATGTAATTTTAGGCGCGTAATTTGCATATTTGGTTAAAATAGAGACTTATCTACAAAACGTTTCATCTATTAATAGAATCTATTTACTTGTGAGTGTTCATTGATTCAAAAGAACTACTGGGAGCGGTAGCTCAGTGCATTAACTGATGTCACTGCAGCGCCTCTGACCGGGAGGTCCTATGTTCGAGTTCTCACGGTGGGAGGATTTTCGACATTAGCTTTTCAGCTAGGTCGAATTCAGTCGCTATCTGGAGGAGAATTCTAGCGGCGGCTGCTCTGATCGGTAGTTTTCCGTGGTTTCTCCGATCAACACCAGGCGAATGCCGGAAAGTACCCGTTTGGTAGGACCGCGCGCGATATTTCCTTCCTCTTCCTTGTCCTATCCTCTCCCGCTTCTGGAGGAGAATTTTAGCGGCTGGTCTGCCGGTTGGTGGAATACACATACTCTACACTACCACATATTCCGAGAGATCGGTCGGGAGCTTAGAGTTTGTCTGAGCTGGGGCGGTGCCCCGCTGGTGAGAGAGTCCGGGTTAGGGGGAAACCCCATTAGCCGACCGGTAGGTAGCCGGCGCCGGATCTCGCTATCCACCTAGGGAAGATCACCGCTATCTCCCGAGAAAATCATGCATTACACTTACGGGACTAATGACCAACGCAGTTGAGGCGCTCGGAAACACGAAAAAATCAATCAACCAATCGATAGAACTAGTCCCAGCCTGCGTTTCTTTGTTTTCTATACATGATAAAATGCTTGTTCAGATGAAGGATATTCGTTGAAAACATATTTTTTAAACCAGTCAGAAAACATACAACAAGATATACATGTTTTTCACCAAGGTGAATATTTATTTCAATTATTCCTCTCGCAATGTCGGGTAGATTATATTATGTTTGCACAAAAATTTCTCTTTTCATTCCAAGCATGCTTCTCCTGAATTTTATCAAGAAAGATGTATAAGAGGAAATATTGTGAATTCTAATGGCATAGTAAATTGCATATTTCGTTTTTCGTATATCTATTAGTACAGAATTATTGAGATGATATTGAAAAAATGTGTTAAAAATCGTTTTTTATTAATTATCTTGAATGTGCCACTTGTACTTGGTAATTTTCATAAATTAGTTTGTAACGTATGATAAATGAGAATTATCAATTAAGTGAATCTTATTTTTAAAAATTATTTGGATTACAACAATTCACATTATTATTTTAAATACACTATAAAATTTACCCTTCATTTTTGCCGTTACAGTAGTCTCATATTCAATCGAACCTGAACTCCCGTACAAGAATGGGCGCAGAAACACTCTTCCCATGATTCCAAGTGGGTAAGGGGCTCCACGCGACGAGTCGCCACAGAGAGGCCGCGACCCAGGCCTCGCTTGATAAATGATGTCTCCGCGCCCATCCGACCGCCCAATTAGCGCCCCGGGAGTTCGCGACGGGGAGTGGGTACGGGGGCCGCGGGGGCTTCCGCTGAGGAGCCCCGGGATTCCCCGCTGTAAGACGTCTTCCTGCTCCGTAGTTGGCCGCGTTGCAAGTTCCTTGGAAACGCGCCGATTTCTCCTCTGCATTCCTCTTGCGACAAGTTTCGCGTGCCGCGGCCCGCGACGCAGTCCTTCCCGGCGCGGGACGCGGAGGAATGGAGGGAAGTCGGGGCAGGGCGGGGCGGGGCTGGGGGATCTCTGCAGTTGTGTTGCCAAATGAAAGTTCTCCTCGTGTTGCAACAACTATATGAGAGTCTATGCTTTCTCCCGAGGACTTGGTGTACTGTCGCCGCAGTTTAAGATGTACAAGTGACCTCACAGCTCTAGAATGGTGACCCCATGAGCTCAAAGGGTGAGATTTTTAAGAATAGTGACGGCTTTCTTTGCTGAAGGGATCTTTCTTTCTTTGCTGAAGGGATCTTTTGAAATATATCAACGATTAAAAGTGAACGAAATATCTGAAGTGGTAAGTCATCGGATGTAATTGTTATATAGAAGATGTAGGTAAAATTAAAATGAAAGTGGACTGATTAACATTGCTCGTTATATAAATTCACATATTTCAACATTCTCTCTCTATCTGTCAATATTTACATGCATCTATCTACATTACTCTAAAACTTTCAATTTTGCATCTGATTTAATGTATTTACACATTCATTATATTGGATTTTTTCAGTCAACCTTAATGAGCAGTCAGATGAAAAATGAGTGTGCCATGAATTCTAATTAAATCGGTTACAACATATGGAAAGAGAACACAGAGACAACGTAACATGCAGGAAATCGGCAGAAAAAATGTTTCGTTTATTGACCCAATCACTTTGAAACGTTTGCGGCTAGCAGGGTCATTTATATTATAACGCCTTCCCGGAGAAAAGTATGAACTCTGTGTCAAAGAAAGAAAAATGTATTAGACTTACTGGAAACACCCATCCACCAAGATAACTCTTAAATAAATTGCTTTGCCCAGTTCGTTACGTTTCTTCCTGAAACAAAGGAGCTAATTATCTAAAAGCCAGGCGATTGGAATCCATTGAAGCAATTTTTAATATAGACATTTGTTTCACAGTTCAAAATCAACCTTTCCTTCATTTCGCATATTGCTCGCGATAATCTTTCTTAGTAAACAGTTCACGTCTCGACGAAACTCATAAACGCGGATTTGTGAGACGCTTCCAGGAAGACGCCCGCATCTCTGCGGAGGCGGAGGATCTTACGAACGGACCCCGCCCTGCCGACTCCTCCCCACCCCCGCCGTCTTGGCGCCCAGCCGCACTCCAACCCTAGCTGCTCACACAACCAGCGCCAGCGCCGCCCTCACTTCCAGCGAAGCCCTGGATCACCACGTTGCCGCTTCGACGGCTCCGCCATCTCCGTCCCCGCCCCCCGCCACCCAAGCACCCGCCGCCCCCCCCCTTCGCGGGCTCTGGACCTCCTGCCCTCGCCTGCGTCAATGTACCTGCCGCCATCGACCTGTCACGCCGAATCTCCGCTAACGCATTGCGCCGCCGCCGTTGCCATCATCACCGTCATTGCCGCTCACCCACCTCCCCCACGGCCTCGCGCCTCCCTGCAGCCACGCCCTCCCCGAAGACGCTTCCTGGCGCAGACGCCACGTTCCGCTGCACTCTGATGGAGAGAGGGGCTCCTCGCTTCCAGTCCCTTCCCTCTTGCTCCTTACTAAGCGCCTGCTTTCCGCACCCCATATCTTCGCCTACCAGAACACTTCCGGGAGAGTGGGAGGCAGAACCATAGTAATCGACTTGGAACACCAATTGCCAAATCTAAAATCCAGGTTGTGATTCGTTGATGCTGAAAATTTGCTGCGTTTATAATCAAAATAGTTTTTTTGGCTCTTAATGACATTCACGTCATCTCTATATTTAATACACTAAGGAGAGATAACAGTTTTGTACTAGTTGCACCATAAGAAACCGTCGGCAGAAAACCACGAAAGTGTGCCACTACTGGATACGAAATTACTTCCTCCCCGTATCTGTAACAAACACATTAGAAAAAAAGGAAAGTTCACAGATTATGAAATGAGGATTAAACACACGCAAATCCAACTCACAGCACACTTTAAGCTACAACACACTATACTACAACTTACTATAGTGTTCTACTCTTAACTTATCCTGAAACATTAAAAGGAGGTTGTTTTCGCATGCTTCTGTAACATAACATTACCGTACAATAAATTAAGACTGTAACAGCTAATGGAAAAAAATAAGATTCATGTGAAGTATAAGATATACTTTTTTTTTTTTTTGTTATTTAAGTTCGCATTAACAGCTAGGTCATTAGCGACCACTATTGGCATTAACGTTATGGTAACTAGGAGGATGAAACGAAATGGTGATGATGAGGGGTGAAAAGACAAGCGCAAATACAACCCTGCCCGAAGCGGGCCTCGAACCCGCGATCCGTCGGTCCGAGATCACTACGACACTACTGCCTTAGCGATCTCGGCCACCGGGCCGACGTAAGTTATACTATTAACGCTATTTATTATCCCTTTTGGGTACCAATGCTTTAATAAGTATTAAAAGTTTGAATTATTGTGGTTTGATTATTTCTTAGTACATATTATTGTTTTCTATAGATCAATAAATCAACAAAATAGAGATTCTGCCTGCGTATTGATTTTACTAACTTTATGTAGATATTGCATGCAGGATATCAAGAAATATTTCTCTTTTCTTTCTGATTTGTTAAAAATTTAAAAAAAATGTTTTAGTAAACCACTTCCATTTTATTATTTTAGCTTTGAAATTTACGTTGTAAATGAATCCAAGAATATTTGTGTATTGATGATTGATTGATAGAAACAGTTGATGCTCTCTTAGCCGGTAATATTAGTAGAAGCAGTCAGACGATGGGTGGTAACAAAGAAACCCAGATACACCATCATGAAAAACATAACCATTCATCAGCTTCGTGTAGCCTGATAAGAGACATTTATGGATATTCTAGTACATTTTTGGAGGGTTCCCACAATCCGTATCGTGGATTATCAGAAACTTTTGAAACTAGGTTCCAGGATAAAGCTATTATCTTTGTTAAAATAATTACCAAGTGCATCGTTTTGAACATGAAATTATAACATTTCCATTTTCACTTTTATTCTGCTTTTACACACTGCAAGTCGTGCCCCAGATATATTTCAAATTGTGTCAAAAATATTTCTAAAAATGTGCTAGAAATTTATTCAAGATAGAGCCCAAGTTGTTCATTACACCTTCACTTATATTTCTCATTTCGTGTTATGCATTTCCGGTTTTCAATTTGCCTTCGGATCAATTCCTGTTTATCTAGTTATCATTTTCGCAGTTCTTCTGCAATTAATGCTGTTGCCATGTTCTCACTTTCAATACTTAACAAACGCGGACGGCGTGTTCTTTGAACCTGTATAATGGCTAGAGCCCTGCTTTCCGCTTCTTTCGTGTCTTGTGTTGTCTGCTTTTCCATATAATTAGTCCCCGTTTATACAAGTACCTTGTACAGCACGCGCTGTTCGTTTCTCGGCACGTTCTCTCAAAGCCTCTTTACATTCCTTCCGCTCCCATCACTTTCACTCACCCCTTTCTCGTTTCAGATTTCATCCTCTTTGTAACCCGACTCTTCTATCAAAGCACAAGTCTTTCCCTATTCGTTCCTTCCCGCAGTGCTTTCAGATATCGCCATACTAGCTCATCCTTTGCAGTTCCCACGTGAAATCAATATTTTTCTAGCACTCTTCACTCCATGCTTTTAAAGTAGGTGATTTTGTGCTTCGTTTATCCTGTATTTTTATTCTGCTCTATTTTACAATGGTTGTTATATGGATTAAGAAATTTCAATTTAGCAATTTTTAAAACATTTTCTTTTGCTACTCCCGTTTCCTGCGATTGTACGAGCTCGCCGCCGATCTCTAATGTCTTTTCCCGAGCCCGCATCCGGGTCTCCCCGTCGCTTTGTCGACGCCCTCGCTCCGTCTTGCCTGTCGTTTTGCTCCCTCCGCGCCTCTCCTCCGCCTCCGCGTGGCGGCCGACGCCTCGCCCCGATGCTTGATCCTCCCCCGCCCCTCCCTGTCTCGCCTCTCCCCGCTCCGTCTCGCACCGCTCGGACCTGGTGGTTCAGGGCATCAAGTGATGTCACTGCAGTCCTGGAGGTCCCTGGTTCGAGTCCTAACGGTGGCAGGATTCTCAACACTGGCCAGATAGCTAAGTCGAGTTCTGTCGCTGTCTGGGAAATAATTTAATCTGTTGGCTGTTCTGATCGGTATTTTTCCGTGGTTTCTTCAATCAACACCAGACGAATGCCCTTACAAACGGGACACGGACCGCGTGCGGAATTTTCTTCCTCTTCTTTGTTCTATGCTCACCCCTTACTTATACACTCCTACACTCACTTCATGACACTACCACTCATGCCGGGAAGACCGGTCGGGATCCAGGAGTAGGCCCGACTTGGGCGGTGTTCCGTTGTTGGGAGACATCTGGTTAGGGAAACCCGTCTACCAGGTGGGCGCCAGAACTCACCATCCAGCGGGAGAAGATCACCTCCCGAGGAGAAAGCGAGCACTGCACCTCCAGGACTAACTACCCTAGCCGTTGACGCACCCGGAATCACTAATTAATCAATCAAAAAAATCGCATCGCACCGCCCACACTGTACGGCATGGCACCGTTCGACCCCGCATCGTCCTGCTTTGCCACGCCCCAGATCATTCCTCCCCCCCCCAAACCCTCTCGTGGCACTCCCCCCCCCCCCTCCCCCCCTACGCACCCCGCCACGCTACGCCCCGCTCCGTCTCGCACAGCTTGCTTGCCATGCTCCGCTCCGCATCCCCCCCCTTTTCGCTCCGCCCGCGCCGATCCACTTTCGTCCCCGCCCTCCTGCCTCCGCCCCCAGGCTCATTTCGCCCCACCCTGCACCTTGCACTCCCTCCTATCCCTGCACAGTGCGGCGAATCTACCACTCAAGTGGACACAAATTGCACTTCTTCTCTCTTGGAATCAGGGCAACTCGATGGTAATAATACTCTTATCTCGCGTCTGAGATAAAACAAGAGAGAATACGGGAACATTGCTGTAAGTGAACTGCAATAAGATATGAATCTTTGGAGTCAGAGGACGTTGACTCCTTGTGCATTCCACACCCATGTAATTTGTAAAAGAGAGATATAGTAGAGACTTTTAGAGAACTATCTAGAACTCCACTTATGTAGATTTGTTATTTCGTGATGTGTACTAAGAGTACAACGTTTTTAGAAGCAACGATTGGCAAATCACCCATCTGATCAAACAAAATTTAAGGAGTATTGATACATTAACATCCGTGCCTTTTTATTCCTCGCTATGATGTAAGGGCCCGCTATGATTTTATTTTAGAACCGAAAGAAAATTCCTTTTAACATTTTTCATATTTGAATGAGAAAATAAATGAGCGATTTAAAATCTTAACTTGAAAAAATGTACTTCGCTCCGATTTGTGTTGTGGATGTATATACTCCGATTTAACCAGAGTGGCACTTCAAGTCACGAGCTGGACAGAGAGGGGTACATTGTCATCCAATCGGGAGCTTCAACACCAAAAATTTAAGTCATAACAATGTTCCCGATTGGATGACAATGTCCTCTTCTCTTTTTTGCCCGTGTTCTTGAAGTACTACTTTATTTAAAACGGAGTCTAGCTCTTCTATTCTACATTAATACTGACAGTATTCTACGTTCTGGTAGTATTCCACGCAGCAACATGAAGTCTCCTCGAGAACATCTACATTATAAAATAAAATAGTGTCAAATAGGTCGTGAAATGAACATTCGTTTTCCGCAATGTGCATTTTGGTCCGCGCAGACGAAGGCGATTCCCTCTGCACTGGGGCAACGGAGGCGGCGCAGGGCGGTGGGGGCGACAGCGACTGCGCCCGGGGGGTCTTCAGCGGCCCCCGTGCGGTGGCTGCGCTGATCCGCTGTGACCTACTGACCCAGTTCGCTCGCCCCGCCCGCTCGACCGCCCGGCGACGGCGGGGCGGCGGCGTCCCCGAATTTCCCCGAGCGGCTCCCTCATTAGCCGTCCCTTCAGGCCGCACCCCGCCCGTTACCTCCGCATCCCCCCTGCCCCCCGCCACACTCTCTCTCAAGAGTTCCAAGACTCTCACGGTTTCTGCTACCGCTGCCTCCTGGCGGGAACAGACTGCCTTGCTGGCGGGCGCCGCGACGCCTTGCTATGGAAATGGACCCTCGGACGTGGACGAGGGCTTCAATTATCGCGTTCGCCCCGGCCCCCCCCGCCACTGCACCCGCTGCCCCGCCTCGAGGTTGTCTCGGAAGCGTCTTGGCAGAGGAGTGCGTGGCCTGCATTGGGAGCATTTCCGCTTCAAGATGAACTGACGACTTTTGCATTTTTAGTGTTTGATGAGGTTCATAATTGCCACCACGAAGAGAAGATGTGCGGCGAGTATTTTTATGCCGACAAAACTGCACTCGACTGCCTTGCAATCAACTATTTAGAAAAATAAAATTATATTTATTTATAGCATAAAACATTTCTAATTTCTAGATCGGTCAGTTTCATATTATTAAATAAGACAGTGAATTGATAATACGTACTTAAATAGACCAGTTCTAGATTTTCCCTGCAATAATGTTATAGAGTTAAGGAATTAAGCTTGAATATCTAGCAGTATCATCCACTCTTATTTATAGGAATTTTGAAAATACTGTCACATTACACGAAAATAAATGTCTAAATGCTTTGCAGAAGAAAATCAAATGAAAACAGTACATTTATTATGTGATTAAATTTGAAGTAAATTTGGAAATCTGTCGCATATAATGAGGTGTTCATTGTACTGAAAATAAACATTTATACAGAACTTCTACACTTTGTTGCATAATATTTCATAAGAGAGATGTTTCATTCACTATCTCTATAACTTTAATACCTACAAATATATACACCCTCATTAAACATAATTGTAGAGAAATGTATGCAAGAATGCATGAGGTATACTTCAATATGTCATCTATTTCCCTCTAATTGTATTAAATTTATGAAATGCATCGATATAAGAATTTTGTTTTAACGCAGATGTGAGTAGTTATTGTAGACCGCTGATATAAATCAAAACTCGGCTCGCCACAACAAAAATACTCTCAGTGAAATGCATCGGCGAAGCCCGTGGAGTGCTGATGGATTTCCCGATATTCAGAGCTGTCCTCTCATCCCAATGCCGGTCAAGAATACTCATCTCTTGACATTTGATATTACTCACTCAGCTCTTGGTGGTCTCTGAGAGCGCTTTCTCGTTAGTGATTTAAAAAAGCTGATGCGTTAAAATTTTTCTCTGTGCTCGCCCGTCCGCCCGTTCTTACAGCAAAAGCTATTTATCAGAAGGAGATTTAATCCCTTACAAGTTTAAGACATTTTTTGGCGTGAGCGTTGTTTCCCGATCTAATTGAAGAATATATTGCTATATTTAATTAGCCACTTTGTAATGTCCCAAAACATTACTAACATTTTATTTTTGTTTTTTGTGTTTTTCAATAAAGCATTACGTAACTTTGAAAACTGCAAACTAATCCTGACAAATTGATTAAATTCAAAAATGTTTTCCATCATAATCCAAAGTAGAAAGTTGCATTGGTTCAGAAAGTATTTTTTGTCATTTTTTTCCACTAGTCAAACACGATGTCAAAAGAAGGTTAACAAATATTTAGTTATTACGAAAAAACAAATACCAGCTATTATTATAAAAGGCATTTCCAATCAAAGAAAGGTTATTAAATGGTTAATGCGACCTTCTCACGTTTCAATACTACCTGCCGACGTTTCGGCCCTCTTTGTTGTGACTAATCAATCCGATGTCTTGACACAGGAAGTAACGATTATGTTACCTATTTTGTGTGTGGATTGTTATGTGACTACAATATTTCCACTTTTCCCTGATTTCCCCTGATCTGGCTACAATTTGTTTAAGGACCGAAACGTCGGTAACATTCGCTATTTAATAACCTTTCTTTGTTTGGAAATATCTGTTATTCGTAGATTCCATAATTACTAAAACAATTTTCTCAAGATTATTCTAAAGAGTCTTGGGGATTAAGATTCAAATTTACAATACAGAAATAATAATACTCGTAACAATGACAGAATAGAATACAAATTGAGTATACAACTTCTAATATTTTCTCATAATTATGCTATTTATTGCTTTTGCTTCTTGATAATTTCATTGAATTCTGCACAGTCACACATATGCAAATTTTTAATGAAAATCATCATAATTTGTGAATTATTACGGGATGTCAAAAACTGAAAACAGAAAATGATATTTTAGCCATAGTTTTTATAATAAATATTCACCGAATAATGTTTATTCATCCAAATGTATGTCGCGAACTTACTTATTTAGGGGTTCAAGCGGTAAATGCTTCTACACAATATACTCTATTTCCATGATTTAGAAGAAATTTTGTTGCTTTGAATTAATATTTAGGTATAATGGCAAAGCTCTTGAGCAAATACCTAAACACAAATGCTAATAAACTTTAAAACTAATGTCAATGTTTCACTAGCAAACTAACATATATTATCGAAATTTACATCCCAGCCTCCGTCTGTCACACATTGTTTTGTCAGAATCAATCACATCTCTTGGTGCTTACAATCCTCCCCACCACAAACAACACGTTCCGTGAATCGACAGCTCAAAAACCCCCGAGTATTCACGAGATTAAGGAGTATTTTTAGCCCGGCAGCTTAGTGTGTTTTACGTCCTCTCGGAAGTCGTAAAGAACAAAATTTCATTCATTATTTCGAATCTGGTGTATACACGAGAAATTACGGGAAGGAGGAGACCGTCCTTTCGTATGGAGGACAACGGAGTCCCTCGCGGGCGGAGCTGGAGGCGCAGGCTGCGCGAAGATTGCCGGAGACGGGAGGAGGAAGGAGGGGTGCGAGGACGCGGAGAGGAGGAGCACAAAGCGAGAGAGGGAGCGCCGGGGAGAAGACGGCGAAGGCGAGAGGAGTACTGCAGGGCTGTGCGACCTCTGGCGAGCTAGCGGGTGGGAGGACACGAAAGTGCTGGGTGCAGGGCGGCAGGCACCCAGGGTTGGAGTGAATAGGACAGGCAGGCCGGGAAAGGAAGGGAAGGGAGGGCGAGAGGGGGGAGCAGGCGCGTGAGGGCGCGTGAGGGGGCGCGTGAGGGCGCGTGAGGGCGCGTTAGGACGAGTGAGGGCGCGTGAGGGCGAGTGAGAGCGCGTGAGGGCGCGTGAGGGCGCGTGAGGGCGCGTGAGGGCGCGTGAGGGCGCGTGAGGGCGGGAGGGCGTGAGGGCGCGTTCGCGGGAGGGCGCGACAAGGCGCGTGGGAGAGTGCGGGGCCGGCGCGGGCGCCAGGAACACGAGGCGACGTGAGGCGGCGATTGAGGTGAGAAGAGGTGAGGAAGAAAATAAACGACTTGAGTATCGAAATTCAAACCGAACTGTTAACTGAAACCGATACACTTGACGAAGAGATACCGAAGCAGACACCGAACAATTTAACCCTTGAACCCCGTTTCTCTAGCAGAAAATCATTATTCATTTCGTGCCGATTGTCAGTTCAGAAGTATAGCGCCTTACTTTTGTCTGTTCTCGCCTGCAGCTGATTGTGCTTTGAAGGGAAGGGAGGTAGGAGACGCCGGAAAGCATCGTAGAGATGAAATGTCAGTTCGAGGCAAGAATGAGACGATGTCAAATATAATTTGTTGGGCATATATACAGACACGACATGAAAGGTGAATCTTGTTGGTAGAAAAAAATAGACTGATTCCTTGTTGCAAACAGAGCGAAGAAACTTCGGACGAACTTAATGCTATGGTGCAGTACGAGCGCAACAAAAAAGACGAAGAAGGTGGAGAGGCGAAAAGTGAAAAGCAGAGGGCGACGTCGTGCAGAGATTGCGAGCGCGAGCGCTCCGTGGAGAGAAGGGAAGCGGGCGCACCGCACCTCCTCCTCCGGGCGCGGCGCGAAGCTGGGTGCACAGGACAAAAAAGGGACTGCACGAAAAGGACCGGGAGGGGTGTCGCGGCGCGGTGCGGCGCGGCACGGCGCGACGCAGGGCACTGGGCGGGTGCGCAGGTCGCGGGGGGGGCGGAGGCGGCCGGCGGTCGATGGCGGCGGCGGCGGCGGCGGCGAGCGAGCAGCGGCGAGAGTGACCCCAAGCGCCACCCGTGCTCTCCCCCGGCCGCGGCCCCACTCACACACCCACACACCCACTCACCCCCGCCCCACGCTCCCACAAACACACGCCACCCCTCCCCCTCCCCAGGCCCCTAGCCCATCGCCCCCCCCCCCCCCCCAACCCCCCTTGCTCTCCCGCCCTCCCAACGTCTCCCGCCGCCCTCCCTTTGCTCTCCCGCCAGCCCCTCGCCCCCTCGCCCTCACGCCCCCTCTCCCCCTCGCCCTCCCGCACTCCCGCCCGTCCTTCCCCCGCCCCCCTCGCCCACCCACCGGCCCCTCTCCCTCCAGCCGCTGGCCCTCCCACCGCAGCTGCCGCCCCGCCCCAGCGCAGCCCACGCGCCGCTTGCACGCCGAATGGGTTATCGAATGGGCTCGCGGCTCGGGAAGCGCCGATGCCTCTCGACTTCCGACGACGCTCTGCCCGCCCCCAGTTGCCGCCGCCGGGGAAATGTTAAGCCATGAAACTTGCAGATGAAGCCGCGGAAATACAAACGCGCGAGTAAGGGGATATGCGCAACGTCCGTAATTCGCGTACTCACGTGCCAGAGCGGCAATCAACAATGGAAATACGAGACGCAAATTCCTTTGACGCAGACGTTCTACACTCGGGTGGTTTTTATTTTACAACATTGCAATATTGTAGGGTTACGGATGCATAAAATGCGGTGTTGCTACCCGCCGGCGTCTGAATGTTGCTATATTATTTTATGTTTCTATATTCATGTCATGGTTTTTTGGATATGGAGTTACTTTACGGTGCATGACGAACTTGTTTTTGTTTTTGTATCTTCTTCGTAAGTATATTGCATCTTACTATAATATAACAAACTTTAAACCAAAATGTAATCAGAAATATTTACTAGGAAACAATATATGATTTCTTAGTGTAAAAATCAAGTTGATAGTTCCAGTCACAAATTATTGTAATTGTAATGTACAATTAACGAAATTCTGCAATTAACAATAATCTACAGATATAGCTTCTAGTAAACGTTTTATAATGAATAAAATTATTTTTTTCTAGTAATGAAATGTGTGAATACAGGATGGACATTACCTTATAGTGAACGTTTCAGGAAGTAACTGCAACTAAAGAAAACGTTCCAAATGTCGAGAAGTAATACATTTTAATATTATTGTAAGTATGTAGTACGCTTTTTCATTAATCACCACGCGTAATTTGATTTATTACATGTTCAGTTTGACAAATTACCACCACGAAGATATTAAAAATGGAAATGAATTTCAATGTAGTACAAATTCGTGGAATTGTATACATGAATTAATCGTCATCACTGTCTGGAACGAATATTAATTTTGTTATATCTTGAAATTTTGCAGTTAATTGCGATTCGGGACGATATATTTTCAATAAAGCATGCCTTTTAATAATTCGCCAAAATATTCATAAAGAGAACTATAGAATTGATCATATGATTGTCATTTGTAGCGTTTGGTTTATTCATTTAATGAGTGTTCGTTGCAATACAAAAATTACGAATGTGCAATAAAATTGTCAAAATATTCATTCGCGTTGCTTTGTTAATATAGAAATAGATATGGAATTTATAAAAACAACTTTTTTATTCGTTGCACTTCAAGTGCAATTATTTTGAATTTGAAAATACGGGCAATCCATCATTTGCATATTTTTTAACTATTTTGTGCAACCTTTCATTTCTGTTATTTCTTGGGTTTTCCCTCCTTTTAATATTATAACATTGTTATAAAAATTACAATTTATCAATAATATGAAAAACAAAATTAGATTTCACAAACTTAAGAGTTGACCACGATAGTAATTACGATTCGCCCCTTCTGTTTCAATAACAGCAATCGAGTATTGCAGTAGTTTGTGCATTCGCGTAAATTCTTGAGGGCTATCAACTACAAAATGTGATGAAAGTGGACTTATCCTTTGTTTTGCCCCCCTGAGAGTTTGTTTATTCCACCATGAACTCAATATCCTTAGCGGTTCGACGTTCGCTTTAACATTCTAGTTACTATCGTTTTACCTCTATGGTGCTTGACAAAAATGATTACAAACATAGATTAGCAGAATACCATGTTTGGAGATACGATTGTTTAGATAATGCTTTTTTCAACTAACAAAATGTGAATTTTTTTAATGTTCTTTGTCGGTGGCTTAATTATGATGAGATTGGTAAACTGAAGTTGGAGCTAAGATTACAAGTTATACAATACTTACTACAAGGATCTCAGATACAATGTTACAAACTCCGGAGCATGGTGGTGGGCGAAGATGATCATTTTCTGCCAACGAAAATGTGTTGTCTTTCCTGTTGAGCTTAGGCTATAGAGAATTCTTTATTTGATGGTTACGTGATGTAACGCACTGCACACGTGATAACAGCACTGAACGTTGTGAACTAGTCAAAGCTGAACAAAACTAATGTCAAAATTGGACATTGTCGATGCCAGTTAGTCGGGTTATCCCTGGGAGATCGTGAAGCTGCCAATCAGCAGTGCAGGATGCGTTGCCTACCTATCAGGGGGGGGGGCGCTGACAAAATTCTGTCATGTGTTACTTCGTTATACGAGACTTCCCACTACATGATCATAGGAAAAAAAGTTATCATATTCGGGTCCTGATACATCCATGTTTATGTCATTTATTCTGAGACTTTCTATTCAGAGAATTGTGTCTTCGCCTTAAGTCGCCATCCTGATTGAGGTTTACCAGGGTTTACTCAATTGCTTAAGGCGCATGATCGGATGGTCGCTTGCTTGCACTTCCAGAAATAAATTTATAAATTGGCTTTTCGGTGGAAGATGTTGAGTCGGGTTGTCACGTTTTGGGAATATTATAAATGGTAAAAGTTTCCAAATTTTAAAAGTTTCTAACTTTCTAGTTAAACGAATATTTTCAATTGTAATTTTTTCCGAAAATTGAATAGATCACATCCACGTTTTTAATTTTTTTAACTTTCTCGCTACCGCTTAAATAATAGAAATATAATATTATGTAAATACTGCGCGAAAAACACGTGATTTTTCCGCACAAAAACCCTTATTGCTGGGCACTGATAACGAAAACCTGGATAAATTAAGTTGCTAAATTAAGAAAAAAATCATCTAATACGTGTTGTATCCAGAATCCATACCGAAAAAGCGATTGACACCAAACGTTCGTCCGTCTGTTTGTCTGTCTGTCTGTCTGTCTGTCTGTCTGTCTGTCTGTCTGTCTGTCTGTCTGTCTGCTGTCTGCTGTCTGCTGTCTATCTGTATGTCTGTGAAAAACGATAGCGGCTTAAGCATACGCAGGACTTTTTCCAAAATAGGTATTCCCCGATCGATCTATCTCGACTCAAAGCTCTGCAATTTTGAAAAACATTCTTTAAAAATTGGGGGTACTTTACAAAAAGCCCCAGGGACATTTTTAAAATTTTCTCAGAAACGGCTCCAATTTTTTTCTTTTAATTTCTTGTAAGAATACACTAAAATACATTTGTGCAATAGGTCCGATTTTTACTGTTAACTCTAAATTTTCGAAAATTGAAGAACTTGGAATTTTTTGACGCTTGAAATACCTCACGTCGCTAATATGCACATTTCCAGTTATTTGTACTTATTACTGCATTTGTGAGCAAAGTGCTTCAAATAGCTTTCAATGAAGTTTTTCAAAAACTCAAAAATTTTCTGTAAAAAATTGCTTTAAATTTCGCATTTACAGTAACGCATGAATGCCATTTTCATATAAGCGACTCCAAATCTTCTAATAAAAATTGTCAATTAGGATGACGCTTTACTCTTCTTTAATATTCTTAAAGTAATACCTAGGTTCTACAATTAGAAAGCCGAAAATTATGAGAAAATGTCAAAAAATGTAGTACTTTGGACGGCGATAGAGAAAATAATACGAGAAATTCTGTGTAATTCTGCAGCCCCGATAGTATTTTACTTGATTTAATAATAAAATTGATTTTTAATAAATCATTTTTTATTATTATTATTATTATTAATGTTATTATTAATGTTATTATTATTATTATTATTATTATTATTATTATCATGAAATACTGGTAAAATCACTTACCATTATCTTTCAATGATTTCCGTTTCTCTGAAGGCTTGAACTCTTAACTTTTATGCTGACGGGGTTTCCTCCTTTTCTAGATTTTTTGGGGTATTTCAAAAGTACGTATGCAAGTTTAGCATCTTTAAAATCTCTTTGAAACAATTAGTAGTACTGATTAAAATTTCACTGTTTTAAACAGTGTATTTCCAATCCTCATTTACATCTAACTTGCTGAGTCACAAGATGATAATTTCTATAAAATCTCATTCTCTCATCATTTTCATTGAAAGTCCTCCTTCTTGTTATTTACTATTGTAATAAAATTTTGAAAGTTATCCGGCGGAAGAGCAGGCTAAATGACGTGAGCCTTGCCACCAATAACATTTATTTATTCATTATTTATTTTTTATTTATTTATTTATTTATTTATTTATTATTTATTTATCTATTTATTTCATTTTTTAAACTTATTTATTAACTATTTATTTATTTAATTTTTATTTCTGGGTACAAGTTCTTGGCAATATTGATAGTGCGCCTCCTGCATTTCGCCTGTTCTCCATTATCTGTCCGCCGTCTTCCGCCCACGTGCACTTACTGGGATGGAGCAAGGCGATCCCTCGCGTTTCCTGCCTCCTCCGATAAGAAATCACTCCCTCATCTTCCATGGCATCTTCCGCGCAGGTAAGGTTGCCTGCCTCCGCCCCCTTTCTCTCGCCCGCTGCGGGAGTGCCTTCGGAGATCTGATTGGGTTGTGCGGCATATGGCGCCTCCGTATGAGAGACTCCCCGGCGAGGATGGAGCAGACTTTGTAGATTGAAAAGGAATCTCCCTTGCTGCACAGGGCGTGCGCCGAGGCTCCCAAGTAGCTGCGGCAAGCCTCACCGTTCAAAGGCCCTGCCTCGGTTTGGAAATATTTTCAATCACAAGGAATGGGCCAAAATAATGCAGGGAGAGGTAACCTATTATCTGGCTTCTCTCTCATTGAAATAGTTACTTTCTTAACTCATTATGTCTTTCCCTCTGAAAACAAACATGAACAGAAGAAATTATCTATCTCGTTTCTAGCAATAACTGTTAATGAAGCCTTATGCGAGTTCGTATTAACTATTTGTATTCTTTCGATTTACTATTGAGGTTTTAAGCTTATTTACGAAATGCTCTAACTCTAAATTCTAACTTCTCTCACAAAAACCACTAACGTCGTATAATGAATAATTGTTTTCCTGAAGGTGGCTCTCCACTTTCAGCTTTCGCGAGTTCCAAGCGACCGTTCACAGAATCCGCTGAGTAGTGTAAATGAGTGGTTTACTGTTTGCCCGGCACTGAACATTCAATACCTGCTCTACCCGCAATGTGTCGATCTTTTCTACGCACCAAAGGAAGCGAACATTCGCCGAGTACGACGGCTTCTCGGTATCAGGAGAGCGGTCGCTCGCCACTCGCCGAAGGCCAAAATATGTGAAGCCGCCTTAATAAGAATTGTCAAACTATAATCGCAATGCGCATTACGACTGGTCGTTTAATACGACAAGAACATATCCAAATTGATAATTCTACTTGCTGAATGACTATTCCTCTTTTTCTTTCTAGCACTGTTCCTATTTAAGATGTCGTAAATGACATTTTATAGTGATATACAAATCTTCGTTGTTTTTTGTCACACAATAAGCATTCGGCACAATGTTTATGTTCGAGAATTTTCTAAAAAATATGTTTAACGTATTGAAAATTATTTCGTCTGTCAGTAGGTATGCACAACCACTTTCTGTGTTCCTACTATACAGGGTTATTTAGTCCTAGTTGCTCATACAGGACCCTCTGATTAAGTACACTAAGTTATTCATGTGTGCAAAAGTGTAAAAAATAGTGTAAACCCTATTAACATTTTTGAAATTTTTTTTGTCATTGGTCATATTTGTCGTAAAGATATACCCCAAATATTACATTACATAATTGTTCATGTTGCTATTATTACCTATTATCTAATGAATATGGATGGAAAGAGAAAAAAACTACTGTTTAAGTATTGTATTTTAAGTACTGTTATTAGGCCATTTATTATTATTATTTTATTATTATTATTATTATTATTTTTTCGTATACAGCCAAAATTTCGCATTTTCATCTCGTGTAACAGGGGCTGTACAAGGGTGCAAAATGACCCCTTTCGTGAACGCAAGATAGTCAACTGTTCCATACGGCCTCCGTGACGCGCACAATTCTGCTGAGTTGTCCTTTTATTTCTGCCGCCACGCTATCAATGCGCCGAAGAAGGCCATCATGATCCACGTTTTCGGTAGCAAAAATGCGGTCTTTCATTAATCTCGAGAAAAAGTCCAGCAGATTCAAATCCAAAGACCGAGGCGGCCATGCTATTGGGCCTTCTCGTCCAATTAACCTATTTGGAAATTGCATATCTAGGTATTCCGAAATCTGTGATATTGGGGCCATCAAGCGCCATCATGCTGCTACCACATCTGTGCCCGCTCATTCTACGGAACGTCCTCCAAAAGCGTTGTGTAATATAAAATTCAGATACTTAACGCCTCTAAAACACTCGAGTAAGAAATGAGGACCTATGATAAATTCATCCACAACGCCAAACCAAAAAACTTGTGAGAATCGCTCTTGGTGAGTTACGCTATGTGCAACATGTGAATTTTCCTCGGCCCCCACATGGAAATCAAATGTTCCAGTTCTTTTAAACCACGCTTCATCTGTCTAATAGCGTTTTTCATTCGCCGCACTGGTGCGCACCCAGTGCGCACTCAGAGAAGCTTTCGTGTTCCATTCGACCGCTAGGGCGCACCAGTGCAATGAAGCGCATGTTCCATTCGCACTACGACACGTAATCACGGCGCACTCGGGGCGCCCTAAACTGCACTGACGATCGCGTCAGTGCAGTCCAGTGCACCGGGCCATTGTCAGGTTAGGTACGGAAGTTATCCATGCTGATTTGGATTCGTGGTGAAATTGTGAAGGCAATTGAGGATCTTCTGTCACGTAGGGATACTTCGAATGATGGAGTATATTATGTTTTGCAGGAAATGTCTTAAAATAATTTTTGTAACTTACGCGAAGTTCGGAAATCAGTTTGTGTTTTCCTACAATTTAACCTTAAATAATTTCATGCTATTTAGAAACCAAAGTGTAGGTACGTCTGACTTATGAAACGCCAATAAAGTGAAAATAAAAATAGTAACCTTTACAAAAGCATTCAAATATATGTGCCAAGAAATGTTTCTCGCACGCCCATACAATATACCAGCGGAAACGCTCATGCTAATATTTTGATGGCTTTCAATAACCAAACAATTCTGCAGAAGTTCTTCGGTTCAAAATCTTGTGTACTATTTCGATCACTGGCAAATCTCGAAAAATGAAATTTCGATACATACGCATTTGATGTTATCGTGGTTTTTAAATAAAGAAATCACACGTTAATATTTTATGAATTAAGAAGTAAGAATTACCAAAATACTTCATAAAAATTATAACAACGATCAAAATACAAAATTTATACTTTTCGCGTTCCATCAGTGTGACATATCAGGAACAGCTATCTATAATCTCACTGCGTAGCACAGAGGAACTCACTCAGTTCCAGAATCCGTTTCATTCGTAACTGCCCTTCACGCGTGTGGGGCCGCACTGTTTCGGAGAGATGACGTTTTTGCCCTGCACTAGGGTGGGTTTAAGTGCAACGAATGGAAAACGCTATAAATAACGGTTTCAGAAATTCCTGGTTTTCCTGGCATTTGCGCCGGAAATGCCTCGAGAATTCAGAACGACGTTATGTCTGTACTGCGCAAATGGTGCACCCGCTGGAAATTGGAAGGTAATAATCCCTCTCCCGCTGACTGCGATTCGTTGACCTCGCGCGTTATTTGCCTTGCGCTCGCTTCTGGGTCTTAGCGGATAGAATTAATGGCAGAAGTGGCGAGCCCTCACGCAAGGTGAAGCCGCTCGGTGACCTGCCTTAGCCCGTGTTACACGAGCTCAATCGCTTAGACTAAAGTATACCGTTCAAATACTTTTCAATAATATCACATTAATGTACAATAAATAATTTAAACTGGCTTAAGAAGGACAAAACTAAAGGACAAAGAACATCCAATTTTGACAAATTTAGTCTACATTACAGATGGAATAAGGCTCCAGCGTAATAGGAACGAAGACTTAATCACCCTGTATAATTTCTTTCAAGAACATATTACATTTGTCCTCTTGCGGCATATCTGCAACTTTCATTTTTGGTGGCCCTCGTTTACCCCATGTTTGGCTGGAAATTTTCTAAATAACAGTTTCTTCCTCCCCAAAGTGGATTCACAAAAATCAAAGCAATGTATGAACATAACTTATATCGGTACTGATTGAATTACTCAGAGTGTCATAAAAACTACCGGATAAATGGAAAAATATTGAGACAATAATTAGCAAACTATCAAATCGAAAAACTTCAATTTTTCATTATATTAATTTAAAATATTGGATCCTTATATTAATAATCTGAAACGTTTATCACTTAAACATTTATTTTTTAATATTGTTTGAAAGTTAGTATTTTTTGGTAAAATAATTTAGAGGATATGTTTTGGAAATAAAATAACTTACATTGGGAAGAGAATACATTAGAAGGAAAATTCAAAACCATTAAGATTTTTACCCGCAGATATCCTCCTACAATTCATCGGACGTGGGCAAATCTGGCGGCTTTATGTCATTCTTCTTTGTGAATATGACAAATGAGGCTCTTTAAAAGCAGTCTGGTGGGCGTTTTATCATTCGGCCCATCGCGTTATTTCACTTCGCCATCGTCCTCCGCGGCGAGACTCTTCTCAATGGCACTACGATTTATCCGCTGCCTTCTTTAAGAGCCCGCCCTGCTATTACAATTAAAGCCCCCATTAAATGTGCAATTTTTGCCAGCTCGCCGCAGAGTAAACGAGAATAATATTGTGCGATCAAAGACCTCCTTCATGTAATTGAAATATTCAACATCTTTGTATAATGTAGATAACAAATGCTATGGCTTCAAACTTTAAATATTAGAGAATTATGAAACTCGGTTGTCTTTTTAAACAATTATTGATTTCATGGAGTTAATAACCCTGTGAAGTTCTACACCTTTTCAATAATATCACATTAATGTACAATAAATAATTTAAACCGGCTCTAAGAAGGATCAAAACAACATATTCATTATATCTCTATATGTAATCGCTAAGGAAACAGCGATTTTTTGCAATTTTTAGTGTAAATTTCATCATCTCATTCATTGACACAGGAGCTTGTAAGTGAGATACTGCTGTAGATAGAATTATCCGCCTGACCCGCATCGAACAGATTTGAGACAAAAAACAAAAGTTTGGAAATTATGGCAAACTATTGTAACATACATTACAATCAAACATAACATAGGAAGAAAGCGTCCTAGAATCGTAAAAGGTTTTCGGGTCCCCGAGACGTTTTGTGGAACGGTGTTTTGAGTTTCGAAGAGCAAGTAAGAGAAGGACAGGGGACAGATGAGGCTCGAGTTGTATTTCTTAAGCAGTATTTTACAAATACTTTTTGGAGGAAATGTGTTAGGAAATGGCGGTGGACAGAGGGAGGGAAGGCAGAAGATACAAGGGGTTCGAATTATGTTTCAGTTAAGCAGTATGTTACAAACTAAGGCATTGTTAGAGTACGGAGCAGTGGGTTGGGATCCATATAGAAAGTGCCAAATAAACTTCATCGAAAGAGTTCAGAAAGTAGCAGCAAAATTTGTTAAAAGGGGAAATTCGTTAGGAAATATTTCCAATGAAGTATCGTCGTGGGAATCATTGGCGAGCCGTAGGGAAAAGCAAGGTTGTGTATATTTTACAAAGCGGTAGGGAAAAATCCTGCATGGAGGGAAATTCAGGAAAGAATGCATGAACCCATCTATTTAGCACGTCACGACCATATTAGAAAAATACGTCCAAGGAAACAGAGAACTGATGTTCGAAAATGTAAATGTAAATAGGACTATTGAGTCATGGAATAGCATGTCTGCAGCACTAATGGAGACTTTCCCAGGAACATCAGCACTTTTAGGTTAAGAATAATTCTAATAATTGTGTAAGCGATAGGATCAGTAGTCCGTGAAGGGCCACTGCATTTAGAAGGCATACCTTATATGAAGTAATTTTATTCTGTGTATTGAATTGTATGTCTTTTTAGTATTCATTATATGCTGGTATTGGATGTATAGTGAGTGTAAAGAATTTTCCACCGGGCTTAATGCCCAAAGCAAATTAAATAAATTATCTATCTATCTATCTATCACCCTATCTCTCTCTATCTATCTATCTATTTGTAAACCTATTTCGTTTTCGGAAATAGCTCTTCTGAAGTCGCCTTCTTCGTAGCTTAGGCGGTCTGATTATCTCGCAATCTATGTGAAATCATAATAAATGAATGGAGAAAAATAATATTTCACCATAAAATTTAAGTGGCAATTTGATTTTCCGTGGAAATTGATCTCAAAGCGTTGCAAAATTAGAATGTTTTCTCACAGTATCGAGCGTGAAGTGCTGTAACATACAGTTTACGGGGAGACCGTTCGAAATCAGAACTCAGTTTCAAGTTATCGTCACTTTTAAAACTATGTTTTACAAAGTCGGAAGCTTCGCACTGGTACACTTCGTAAAATATATTTATATTACATTAAGTGATATCAAAGATGTGATACGGTTATAAAATAAATGTCGGTATTGATGAAAAAGACATATCAGCATGTTGCTCAGTACTTTTGGTAATATAGAACTGACACATGCCTTTCCGGCGACACGTTACACCGAACAGAGATATTTCGCTGAAAATTTCAGAAAAAGTTCATGAATTAAAAATAAAATAATTTATGTAATAGTAGTAATATTTATGAATGCCACCAGTTTATATTATATTTGCATAAATTATGATTACGGTTCACTGCACCATAAAGTTTGTAGCAAGGTATTAGCTTAGGAGTTAATGTCGTATGAGTTATTGGCTGCCATTAAAACCTGTAAACCATGACGGCGGAACGGCCTCGTAATTACGGAATAATTAGACACACGCATTTGCATTCACTTGCCAGATAAGTATAAGTAGGCTTAATGTGATTAGAAATGCACCATATGTTAAGAGGAGACGAACTGTTGAGAGCATTTTCCTAGGTGTAATTATATTACAGTATTTGCAACGCTTCTGCAGAGCCACAGTCACAAGTTTTATAAATTTTTTATCTTAATATTACTTTTATTGCCAGCACGGCAATAACTCGAACTATATAACTTCTTAGCTATGATGGAATACACTCTATGGAATAGAAACTAATTCATAGCCTTTATTAGAAAATAGTGCATGATTATGAATTTATAAAGAATATATTTTATTGATAAATAATTACGGTATGTTTTTCATTTTCCTTTGTTCTCAAGTTTAAGACTATCATCCTATTATTTAGAATTGTGTATTATGGAACGCCTGGGTTTAAACAGAGCGCTTCGTAGACGAAAATTATTTTGTAATTTTTGTTATACTATTTTAGTTAACAAAAAGTTTATTTTAAATTACTAATCAAATTATTTTGTCTTTACCATTAAGTATTTCAAAAATTATTGTGTGTTGTATCCCTCACAGACTTCTTTCCCACTAATCAATTAATTGTTACTTTCTAGCTAATTATCATTAATTGAATTGTTTTTTCTTTCGATTATAATTAATGTGTTGAATTAATTGAATGGGTTTTGCCTCACTACGGGCGGCGGCAATAAATGCCGAGGTGGCGGCCGATCTCCGGGCAGCGGCCGAGCACCCGGTAGCCGCCCACCGCTCGGTAGCGGTCGAGCGCCGGAGGGTCGAGCGCCAGCGCCGTTGGGCTGTTCTGCATAGAACCCTGAAACAGAAGGCGCCCAGTCGAAATGTCCGTTCAACAGGGATCCCCATCCGACTAAGCGAGGGTCTCTTCACCGAGCGTCAACGCAGAGCCTCGCAATACTCGAGAGGTTTTTTTCGTTCTAATACAGAGCTCTATTAATTACTTGTTAACTGTAAACTTCTCTGTAACTGAGCCCACACTTGTGCTATAATGATGCTGTTCCATAATGACCATGATTATGCAATAAGCTGTAGCAATCTAATAAGTGAATTATGCAATAGAAGTAAAAAAATAAACATACAATTCAAACATTATTCAATACCATTTGGAAACAATTAATTAGATTCTGTTCTCGATTGTTAATAACAATAATTATTTACAAGTTTCTACGAACCGTTCTTCTATTTAATAACGGCATTGGCGTCTTTAAGTAGTATATTTACGCGAAGATTCCTGTTTACTTGAGAGACCAAGTCGGGAACACGATAATGTTCTAGGGATATGTTGTCCATCATTAGCCACACGTGCTCGCAATCAGATCGCCCAAACAGTTAATCTCCATCCCGGACCGCAAGGCGCGATGCATCTCGATTACTCGAGGCCGCGCTTGCCCGGAGGGCGAGCACCTGCGTCGTGCGGCGGCGCGGCGCGCGCCGCGACTAAATTGAATTGCGTCGTCCGGCCGGCGGCGGGTGGGGCCGCGCTCCTTGCCATGCGGGGGCCGCGCCGCCCACAATAAACCCGTCCAGCGGCCGTCCCCCGCCGCGAGACAGCTGACTGCCTTGTCGTGCGAATCGCCTCTTTAGCGGCACCGGCGCGCGTCGTAAAGATGCGCCGTAAAGATGCCCCGGGGGCGCCACCGCCACCGTCGCCGCCGTCACGTCGCTCCCCCCTCTCCACCTCCGTCGACGTCGGCCACCTCTGCAGTTACCGGCATCCCCCCTCTCCACCGCTTTGGCACATCTCCCGAGGTAGCTCAGGGTATCAGTTGATTCCTCCCTCTCCGCCGCGATAACACACCGGCTGAGAAGGATCAGGGTATCAGTTGATTGCCCCTTCAATCCTCTCCCCGCAGCACTAATAAATCGGCTGAAGTGGCTCAGAGCATCGGCTGATCCCCCCTCTCCCCCTTCGCCGCATCAGTTGATGTCACTGCATTGCATATGTTTGGGAGGTCTTGGGGTTCCACTTCCGACGGTGGTAGGAAATTCGACACTAATTACAGAGCTAGGTCGAATTCAGCCGCTGTCTAGAGGAGAATTCTCGCGGCCGGTTATTATGATCGGAAAACTTTCCGTGGTTTCTCCGGTCAGCACCAGGCGTATGGCGGAGCAGTACCTTAACTAACGGGCAAAGTACCGCGCGAGATCTTTCCATCCTCTTCCTTGTGCTATCCCCTCCCCCTTACTTACACATACCTACACTGCCCGGAGACCAGTCGGGAACTTAGAGCTTGTTCCGGTTGGGGTTGTGCCCCGCTGGTGGGAGATACCTGGTTGAGGGAAACACCCCAACGTGTAGCTAGTCGTCGTAGAGTAGTTCGTCGCCGGATCTCACCATCCATCCAAAGCAGATCCCGCCACCTTCCGAGGAGAACACATGCACTACACTTTCTGGACTAATGACCTTAGCAGTTGACGCGTGTGGAATCATTAATCAATCAATCCACGATTGCACTATATCCCCGAAAGTACCGCTGCTGCTCTGACACTACTTCCGTCGCAATGGCAGTGGTCTGCTGTCTCCTGATATCTTATCATCACTGCTGCCTCGACTACTTTTACTTTAATCCTTTCTACTGTTACAGGATGTTGACTTATCTTCGTGTGTGCTGCCTTTGACGACTTTCGTTATTATAACTTTCACTTAACATGGTTTTAATTTCCCTATTTATTCGTTTGTTTTTCCTGTTTCCCGGTTCCGACACCGTCACATTACCACACCGCCTCCTTGATATCAATCCACTTCACTGTTTTGGTTTCTTACATTTATACTTACTGTTCAATTATACGCTTAATCGAAGGATTGATTGATGATTCTGTGTTCTCTATTTACGTAATGTCTGCATCCTCGTAGTGTTTGCTAGGACTAGCTCAGTATTCACGCCATTCACCCCCACCCTTTTACTCCCTCCCCATCCCCGTTAACTATTCCCCCGGCAGGCCTTCGTTGACACGCTGCACTAATTACCTGTCTGACGCAGTGGTTATGTACAGGCGTGCACACGAGGAAGCACGCTTCCTCTGAAAATTTTTAAAGCGTCCTCGACGCCTTAATAATAGTAATAATAATAATAATAATAATAATAATAATAATAATAATAATAATAATAATAATAATAATAATAATAATAATAATAATAATAATATATTTCCGTATATATGTTCAATCCTTGATTTCCGTCTTTTTTAACTTGACAATTTGTCGAAGTGTCATTCAATTGGGGGTAGGCTCTTCAAGCCATTTGCTAACTCTGTAAGTGGTACAGCATAAAACCAATTGAATATATTAATTGTATAATTCAAGTTATTATTTCATTCTCTTTATACTGTGTTTCATCTACTTTCTTGAAACATAAGTCATATGTAAATAATAAATTTTAATCGCGAAGAGTGCCTAGAAATGTAATGCCCTCCCTCTTGTTTTAGGTTTCACACGCCTAAATGTTGTCTTCATGATCTCTGGCCACCGTGCCTTCGCTCTTGCATTCATCATGATGGCACGTTATCTTAATGTACACTGCCTTTCACTACTTCGGCTTCAATTTTTGTTTTAAGCTTAATTTTACCCATTTATCGTTTACTTATATTTGCTGTTTTAATTTCCTTACCTCCAGTGCCATTGCATCACTATACCTTCTCCCAGTTAATATCAGTCAGTTTCGCTTTGTTGTAGTTTCTAGCATAAATACGAGAAATATGGCTGACCTGAAGATTTAATTGATAATTCCGTTCTCTCTGCTTATGAAATATCTGCATTACTGTAGCTTACCGGCTACTATTGCAGTGTCTTGTGAGTCGTTTTTTCCATAATTTATTTAAAATATGCGGTTTTCAAAGGTTCTATAGGATTAGGTATTTTAATTTCTATGGTGCGTTCTCATGGGAATGATTATTTTCAGTCTTTTGTCGAATTAAGATGTTAAAATTTATTTTTTATTTGTATTTATGATCCCTCTTTCTTTTTAAATGGAATGTTTTGGTGAATAGTTCAATTTATATTTTCAACATATTTTAAGCTTACGGCATCCATCCCGCTCATTTTCATTTTACCTTTCGCGTGCACTATTCTCCCGACAGACTGCCGCTGCCACTCTGCCACCATTCCGCCACTTCCATCTCTGTCGTCGTTGTATCACGCCGCCTCTGTTCGGACGTCGTCGTCGTCACAGTTGCAAAAACCTCCGTCTTCACCATAATCATCTGTCTTTAAGTACTGTGCCTTCCACGACTCAAGTTTTGATTTTTATATAGATTTATTATTATATTATTCATTTGATTGCAGTTATTTTGTTTTTTTCATTTATTCCTAATTTTATTTTCTTCTTCAATGTTCTGTATCACTTCACCGTCCCTCAGACTTCATCAGTTCAGTTCGCTTTATTGTAGTTTCTAGCGCAAATATAAACTGCCCAATAATTCCACCAACCCGCGTAATTAATTAGAAGTTCCGTTTCTATATGTATGTATCTGAAATTTTGTTTTCCATTCTATTTTCTAAGTCTACCTCTACAGTCACCGGCTCTTGTTCCACACCCTCAGCTTTAACCCTCGGTCATACTATTCTTCCGGTAGGTTAATCCTGCATCTCTGCCTTTAAATCCATTTGCTGTTATATCATGGTTTCTTGATGTACTGTGCCTTCACGTTCTCTCACCTCGAATTCTATTATTGGCTTCCTGGGCTTCTTAAAGTGGCCTTACTTTCTCGTTTACTTTCAAGATAGTTTGTCTTTCTTAGATTTATAACTTCGCCAAGCTGCCGTCTCAAATTATCACCTCACTGTTCATTGAAGTTGTCAACATTAATGCGAAATATTCCATAACATCCAATCATTAGAATTATGATACTATCGAGAGTTTGCCCTTTCAGTGAATATTTGTTTTCAAATTACATTCATGACTCTCGAAATTTCCTCCCTGTCTCCTCTCAAAATCTCATTTTCCTTCAAATTCCCTCTCACTTATATGTTCTACTCTATATTTATCTCATGTTGTCCTACTTGCTTAGATATGAACATATACAATTGTAATCGCACGAAAAAATCGTTCCTGATATTTGTTGCAATTCGCGTTTTCGGGGTATTTAATATGAAAAATTTTTAGTTCGCATTGACATCATTTTAGCTTCTTGACCGCCACTGTTTTAACTGTTGATTTAAAACTGAAGCAAAAAAACCTTCAAAGAAATCTGTCAATTTTGAGGGTCATATTACGTAAAGCTCATGCTGCATTTTCAACTGCTGTAGCACAAAAAAATCTACTAAGAAGTTACGATAATAACAAAAATTTAAAAATTAATAATAAAAATGGTGATAATAAATAAAAATAATTACAATTTAAGGAGTTTAATAATAATTTCATTGGCTGAGTTTTTCTCAGAGCCAGTATTGCCGCTGACATTGCTGCTACTCTTACCGGAAGGTTCTAGAGTTTGAGTACCGACAGTGACGGATTTTCAGTACGAGTTAAGTAACTAAGTCGAATTCACCCCGTCTGGAAAAGAATTCCAACGACAGGTGATCTGATCAGTAATTCTCTGTACTTTCTCCGATCAACACCAGTCGAATCTCGGAATAGTACCCTCGGGCCAGATCGCGCACGATCTTTCCTTCCTTTTCGTTGTCCTAATTTCACTCCTTATGTATACACACACTTAGATGCACTTCCCGATCACATATGTCGGGAGCTTAGAGCGGTGCCCGGTTGGAGCGGCGCCCCGCAAGGGTGGAGGGAGATTCTGGAGGAAGAAACCCCCGCAAGCCACCGTGTATGTTGGCGCCGGATTTCACTATCCACTGTGGCAGGAACATCGGAATAACCCATTCACTTCCTTCCCGTTGAGGGTAATAACGCCCGTAGCACAAAACGTGCGTGGAAACATCAATCGAGCAGTCAGTTAATAAAAATTTCATTTTTGTACAATACTTTCATCCTAAGGTTAAATTATTTTGTAAGCCACGAGGGCACTTCTTGTAACGAGGTTGCCCCTTTGTGTCGCCTCGTTCCAGCCGCGCGCCACAACTGCTGCCGTTGCTTTTGCCCACCTCTCGTCGTCCCGCATCGCCGCCCCCTCCCCCTCCGTCCCACCCCTCCCCCTCCTCTCCACCCTCTCCCCCGTCCCTCCGCGCCGCCCGTCTCCCCGCCGCCCCTCTCCGCCCGCCCTCTACGCCCTGCCCCTCTACGCCCTGCTCTCTACGCCCCGCCCTCTACGCCCTGCCCCTCTATGCCCCGCCCATCTACGCCCCGCCCCTCCGCCCGCTCCTCTACGCCCTGCCCCTCTACGCCCTGCCCCTCTACGCCACGCTCCTCCATGCCCTACGCCCTGCCTCTCACGCCCGCCACTCTGCGCCCCGCCCTATACGCCCTGCCCTCTGCCCCGCCCCTCTACCTCCGCCCCTCCCCGGCCCTCTACGCCCTGCCCTCTACGCCCTGCCCCTCTACACCCTGTCCCTCTAAGCCCTGCCCCTCTACGCCCCGCTCCTCTACGCCCTGCCCTCTACGCCCTGCCCTCTACACCCTGTCCTCTAAGCCTGCCCTCTATGCCCCTTGCGACGCCGCAGGCCCATCGCTGCAGTTGCGCTTCTGCTCCTCCACTCCCCTCCCCGCCATGAAGTGTTTGCCAAGCAGCATAAAGGCCGTTTAATGAGCTCCGCTTTCATCCGATGCGTGGAGGCCGCGCGCTTTTACGTGCTTCTTGACGTGGAATAAAGGTTAAGTAGCCGTGCGAGATAAAATCGATTTCGATAGCTGTTGAGCCCTTCGTCGACCGCGGCCTTCGCGTTGATAATATTCCGTTTTTTTATATATAGCTGTATCCGCATAAAAGAGCTGTTTAATGACTTTCGTTTACGACCGGCATGCGGCCTACGTCCTTTTACTGCCTCGTTGCTAGGAAATAAAAGGACTACGATAGCAGCAAAGGGTTGAAATGGACTTAGAATATTAACAAATTGTCTTGGACTGGCATCTTTAGTTTTGTTGAATGTGTTCTGCTTTGCACATTCTTCACATATCTCCAGATCACAATAAAATGACAATGCAATGCCTGCGCGATACCAACTGCTTTTATTGGCAATAATTTTATGATACCAATTTAACCCATAGTTAATTTTTTGTGTGGATACAGATAAATGAAATGATGTTTTATCTTTACTTCCTTTTGATTCCTTATAATTTGGGTATGTCGGTGTTGATCAATGTGCAAGTTCCTTATGTTTCGTTATTGTCCGTCCATATTGTCGGGTCCATATTGCATATGCTTACTATAATACCGGTACATTTCACCACCTATTAGCACCACCTTGGAACACTCAAAATATAATTTATAATATTGATATTGAACATTGATGGAATCCCGTATTTTGGTCATTTGTCTTAACCATCATCGAAGAGAGACAATGGGGAAAATATTGATAACCGGTCTTTAACATGGGTTCTTCAGTATTTTGATAATTATCATTCTCAAAACATTCAAATGAAACATTCTTTTGCAAAATGAAGGTTTAATAAATAATTATTTGATCTATTTTTTCCCGATAAAAAAATCAATCTGTGGGACTTGTTTACAGATTATTACTGTGAAATAATGAAATAGTAAATATTACTTAATGTAACTCAGAGTCGATTATGTAATGCATCACTCTATAAGCTGCAACGTTGTTTTCATTAGAATCCTCTTTTACTTTCTCACCTTACTTCGCAAGAAGAGAAAGTATTGTAATCGTCTGCCAGAAAACGGCGATTTTTTTCACAGGAAAACCTATTTTTTCGTATTCTGATCTTGTTTCTGACTCGTATCTCGTATTCTCTGGAAACTTCGCCCCATCTATATGCTTCAAATTGAAAATGAATGCCGCTGGAGTTCCCAAGACAGGAGGAAATTTGATAGCCCGAAAAAAGTACAGAAAAATGTTGCCTTTTGTACTCTTGAGGATCGTTCGCATTTTATCTTTGTCGTGATGAAGGCACCTTAACGAATACTCAGAAACAAAGATGTAAAATTTGTAACACCTCATACATTTTCTGGAGAGTACCTTTCGAACATATCATCAATTATGATATTGAGTGTAGGCTACTGTTTACTATAAAATGCACGCGACTTTTGATACGAATTTATATTTGTAATGTTATAGAATGAAATGTAATACGTATAAATAAGTATTTAAGAAATTATTTATCGTAGCATGAAAATGTAAAAACATTTAGGAACGCCTGAATTACAAAATGGGTCAACAAAATATCCAATTTAATTTTTCGGTGAGAAATATATCAAACCGTCTTTATTAGGAAGAACAAATGAATTGACGTTTCAAAGCAAAAATATTTATAAAATTCCATCGAAAACAAATCAGAGTCTCGAACCCTTCGTATTGTTTTATTTATTTGAATTCTTAGCACAACTGTGACGTTTTGATATTAAATTAACAATTATAAAACCGACTAAAACATCACTATTGCATTTATCGCAACAATATCGAGAAATTAGGGCGAAATATTGTAAACACTGGTATTAATATCCCGTACCCATTTTGACAGTTCTTTGTTATTATGTGTTAACTTAAATGATAATCTGTGGACAATCTTGCAAGATTTTCGTAAATCAAGAACAGTAGCACCACCTTTAGAAAAACTGTGATAACTTGGCGCATGGCGAGTTTTCATATTTCCATCACCAGATGAATACCTCATTCATTTCTTCCCATCCATCGCGAGCAGGCTCATTTCATCTTCTTTCATCAGCGAAATGTCGGGCAAGTGTATACTTCGGGTGACAATATGGGTCTCATACCTGCCACCGCGCGTGAAAGAGGTGGCTTATCGCGGGGGTGGCGCCTTGGTTCGCTTCAACTCCGCGGCCGATCCCTTTTCTAACCGGCCATTGAAAAGCTCTGAAAACGTCCTTAGGGCCGGGTTTCGTGGTCACCGCACGTCACAAGATTCAACGTGCGATCAGACCTGTCACTTCGCTCTCCCTCTTTCCTCTCTTTTTGTGCCGCTTTCTTTGCGGTTGCTTCTTCGAAACGGCGTTTTGCGCCGCGCTCTATCTTTTTTTCTCCCTTGCTCTTTTCCGTATTTTCTCAATCTTTTTTTGTGTGATGCTGTTCTTGCCTTCGCGCTGACTTTCCCTCTGCGGGGACACGCTTCTTCCTTCTCCTCATAAATACTCTGTTCGAAACTTGGTTACGATCCCAAACTTGCATAACCACCACGACATCGCCTTTGAGAAGGGTCTTACACCTTGAGGGAGCGAAATTGAAAACGTGTACTAGGAGTGAGAGGAATACATTAATGTGGCTACTGTGCAGAATACATTAACGTTTTTTGCCCCCTACTATTATGAGGAAATCAATAAATGGAGGAAAGAAGAGGACGCCAACTTGTGTTTACTAAAAAAGGAAAGTATTGTGTATATTAATTTTGAACTTTGAGTGAAATACTACTCGATTCCGTGATAATTGAGAACTCTAAATATTTTGCTCAGTGATATGCGCACAATTATTAAATTTCCTACTCTGCCACTATATTTTTCAAAAGAAGCAAAAAGTATCTTAAATCATATTAATTGGAGCCTTAATTAGTGAAAATGTGATTGAAGTGAAGAGTGATGTGTTATTTCATTCATATGTGTGATTCTGTAGAATATCCACATCATCTGCAACGAACGTGATTTAGGTTTATAATCAAGCATCATCAAGTTGGATTAATAATATTAAATAAGTTCATTATCTTCAAATTCTTTAATACTCTTTGTGAATTCCAAGTATCTGAAAACATTTTTTTGAATTAGCGAGTTTTCAGCCGACAGAACCAATCAGTTGTAGAATAGTTCAATTTTTCCTTTAAATAACTCAAGACCTATTTGCTTTGTATAAGACATAAAGCAGTCTGTATCTTAAGAAGAATCTAAGAAAAAGAATGTGCAGAAAACTGCATATTTCCAGTTGCTGATCTAATGTTTCATTACATTTCTCAAAATTATCTACCCTTTGTTAACTTCATACTCATACACGTTTTACAACATGGTAGTACGTCAACAAGATATTTTACGTCCAAGTGGATCACAGGCATGTTTTGATAATAAAGTCAGTTCAATGAAGATGAATTAAATGAGTCGTTCATATGGCATAATATAGTAATAATTATTGTTGTTATTGCCCATTCTTATAGAACTCAAGCACCACATGCACGCCCGCACATGCACATACATACACACACGTATGCGTACAAACACCTCATTCAATTCTCATAGGGCAACAGTCCCTCATCAGTCACTGGCTTTACATCGTTTCACACGCCAAAAAGAAGTGGGGAGTAACGAGTGTTTTATCCTCTGTTGGGTCAATGAGTAGAACACAACGAATGAGTAGAACAAATCGAAACCTTGGGCCCAGGATTCACAAATGCCCTGTCGAAATTTCTACAAAGGAGTTTCTTAATGTGGTAAATGTTCCGAAACTACTTCATGGAAACATTCTCCAAAATATTTATTATCTAATTATTTAAAGCTCCATTTATTTTTAATTCCTTGACAGCAATTCAAAAGTTTTAAAACATGTTTAACGTTTTATATTAAAGCAATTTTAATCATTTGACATGATTGTAAAAAATTAAATAAAGCTCGATTTATTGGAGTGTCAGCTGTTCATCCTTTGCCCGCCCCTAATTTACCCCCACGATCCATATCGCAGCTCCCTGTGGCGCGGTTTTCTCCTCGCAAAAGCCACGAGCAGATTTGGGCGGTGCAGAATGCGAGCCACAGACAGCCACCGAGCACCGCCCGCAAAATCAATTCTTCCTCTCAGCGGCCAACCGACGCGAGCTCTCAGTTAAAATTCGAAATTTCCGCATGCCTTAAAAGCAGTGCAAACGGAGAGAAATAAAACGAACTGGATGTGCGGGAACTATTCAAAAACTCCTCGCCGTGGATGCGTCATTTTACGAGAAGTCGGTTGGATGCTGGCGAGATTTCATTTACTTCGCGATTTCTGGCTCCACTGAAAATACCTAAAGAAATGTCGATGTCATTCAAATTGGGAAAATTATATTACAACTTCGAGTAACTTCTGGGAAAATTTTTTTTGCATAACTTGTGAATTGTAGGTTTCCTTCAAAAATAAATAACTCAACTCATTTCGTAATGTAATTATACTAAATGAGAAAAAACATTATTTTCTGTACATACGTTTTGAAGGATAAAATACATTATTGATTTCCAAAAATATTTCAGATAGTTATTTCTCCGGCTTAATCACTCAATTTTCTGTTATACTACTAAACAACTCCTGAATGTAAAGAAACTAGTAATTTATATTTCTTATATAAGTAAAATTTTGACAGTGATTTTAATATATTTCAAATCACCGTCTATTGTAAATAGTTTTAAAATGCATTACTAAACGCAAAATATTTTTTAAACATATAAAAGCACAGATCTCTTAAATGCTAAAGTAAAGCATTTTCTGATGCATGTATTGATTAAATTTATTAAAATTTGGAATTTATTTATTTTTAGTGTGGTACTACAATTCCATTGAGGTTCACGAGTCTCAAAATGAGTAATTTTAGGTATATTTCTAGTAGCAGCTGCAGAAACATTGATGACTTTTTGACAGATTTTGAACAGTACGTGATTTCGATTTCCAAAATAGCTACTTAAATAGATTGTGTACTGTCGTTCAGTTCAACTTAGGTGTTATATAACCTGTTCATGAAGAAGGAAGGTATGCAAATGTTTGCAGACTTACTGAAATTTGACAACACAAGAATAAAAGTTTGAAAAATGTTATGTAACACAATATTTGTAAAACACTTCAACAAAAAAATGTAGTACTTTTCATTGAAGTAGCAGATATTTTAGGTACTTACTTGTTCATATACTACATAAAAACGCTTACATTTTTCATGATTTCTTAATTTCTCGAACCTTCAATAGTTTAATCAAAATTATTAAATACATTTGAAAATACTATTTTGTGTCAAGTTTTCGAGAAATTTCAAAGTGAAAATTGAGTTGTTGAGTCCACAGATGCATTAAATAACGAAATATCTGAAATAAAGATGTTAATGATCAGCGAGAGGTTCTAAAAATTACATGTTCCTACGAAAACATTATAGAGAGGTACGGAGCCGTATGTCGAAAATCTCATGTAGGTATTTTGGAAAAAGTGACGCAATGACACTCAAAACTGATTAGAAAACATAATATAAAAACGTACATGCAATATAACGTCAAATACAAAGGTTTTAATGCACATCAGTGTATAAGCATATTTATAATTGCATTTTTCTGCAATTGAGGAAGATAATTCTAAAAGGAATTGGTGCAGTTTTTGGAAAAGAATAACAAAACTTAAATTCTCTCTATCAAATTCAGGGTCTTAGGTTGAGCTAAATCTATTGAAGAATAAATGTTTTGGAAAATATTTACTGTTTGGTCACGAGGGATGTTCATGGTCAAAATATTTTTAAGAAAGGTTTTTTTGCACACAGGAACCACCTCAACCTACTACTCGTTCAAAATATCGAGAAAGGTTTTTAGTAGCATTATATAACCTTCTGCACACGACGTATACAGAAAAATGAAAATGATCACAACTGCATTCACCAATATTTATCTCGCCGAACTTAAGTTTATTCGCGTATTGTTCATTATTCACCCCTATGATTCACGATGTAATCACAATTATTTTTCATATAATATTAAAACATTGAAATATCCAATAAAAGCATATCGCTCAATGAGTGACAAGGAAGTTTTTCAATAATGAAAATAATACCTTTATACGTAAGTCTACCGTGCGTTGTGAGGGACGACCAGTCAAGCAATATTTTTAAAATTTACGGGTGATTGACGAAATCAACCAGTATTCCGTTTATCTTCAGTCTTATATTCCGCACGACTTTCGTCAGTAAATGTCTTTTAATGATATTAAAAGGTATTTCATAATTTGAACCTACCTTGCCAATGAATGATATTCACTAGTAAATGTAAGCACTCGTAAATCTTTCTTCTGTTGTCGTAGATCATTATTTCACACGGTCAAACGCGTACACACGCGATATTATCTAAAAACAATTTGATTCCTATTTATGCCAGATTTTCTATGATTACTCTTGCAATTAATCGAGAAACACTCAGTTTTCCATCAACTCCAACACGTTAAATCGAGTAACGTGTGATGCGCAGATGGCAATACCATCGCGTACAGCATGCAGAGCAAGGCTCACAGTCAGCGCCAGCAGTCTCCCCGCCCACACCTGACCACGCCCACGCACCTCCGTCCGCCCTCCCCCCCATTCCCATCCTATACACTTCTAAAACGCGTCCCCCACCTCGCCCTCCCTACCCCTTACCTACTTCGCTCCCTTGCCACTACCTAGCCTCTACCTTCCCCCCTACTTCGCCCCTACATTGCACTACCTAGCCTGTTACCTTGCCCCTACCCCGCGCCTTCCTCACCCGTACCCTTGCTCCTACCTAGTCCTTACCTAGCCCCTACTTCACCCTTACAACGCATCAGGCCGGTCCCCCTCACTCAAACCGCTACCGGTGAACTCCACGCCTTGCTCCCCGTTATCGTCACACCCTGAACTCGCTTACGCTCCTCCCCACAACACTCTGCCCCCATCCATGGTCACCCTCGCCCCTTCGCACCAGTCACCCTGAACCCCTCTTTACTCCCGGGGGTCCACCATCTCCATCCGCCCAACCTCCCGTTCCATTCGCTCCGCCCCCGTTCTGGCTGGAACTCACGTCCACCACTTCGCACCGCCGCCGCTCTTTCCCCGCTCCGATCCATCCATTTCTGACATCCTTCCTGTCCCGCCCATTCCATCCGCCTCATCCCTCTGCGTCCTCGTTCGATCTGGTACTCACGCTCACCCCTTCGCACCGCTTCCACTCTGGCCCCCGCCTCATCCTCACTCCGCCTTCATCCATCTGTACCCTCCCTCCCCTTCCATCCGCCTCATCCCGCCCCGCCTCGCCCCCGTCCTGCTATGTGCCCACACCCGCCCCTTCGCACCCTGCCCCTCTGTCCCCCACCTCAACCCCGCTCCGCCACCATCCATCTCTGCCACCTCCGCTCCGCCCCTGCCGTTCCATCCGCCTCATCCCGCCCGGCCCCGTGCCCACACCCGCCCCTTCGCACCGCCGGTGCTGTGAATGGGCGGATCGATGGCTGGCCGTGGCGGAGGGGCGCCAGGGTGCAACGCTGGCGAGCGCGGCCTGCCGTTGTCCTTGCTCTCTCGCCCTGCCCTTCCGCAATCCTCAGCCGAGGCCTCCATGTAGGAAGCCGGTAGCTGCCCCCCCCTCCACATCCATTCATGCTGCGGGCTGCGGAAGCGGCTGGCAATTGCCGGCATGTAATCCTCGCATACATCACTAATCTCTCCCGATTTCATCGTTAATAGCAGCACGTTCCAAAGGCAAAAAATACTTGTTCTCAAGGTCTATTTAGAAAAGACTAATCTAAAATATATGTAAACATACGAATTACACCTGTTAACGCCACATCGTCGTGATTGCTTCTCATTACGTGTATATTTCCATAGGAACATTGAGTTTTTTAATTTATTATAGTTTCAAAACCTTTCTGGGAAGGGAAAATTCTACTCGCGTAGTCTGTATTGATAAAATAACCTTGATAAGCTATTAAGTGTTAAATTTTGTGAAATAAAAGAACAAATATTACATAAATGCGTAAACAAATGCTCAAATCTGACGTTCCTTAGCATTACTAAACACTTGGTAAAAAGAATTTCACTAAAGTGTAGCTTTAAGATATGTTCTAAGACATCTTTTTTTCTTCCAATTACTCTTGTAGTCAATTATTCTTACACTCAAACTTTTAAATTTTTAATTCACACTAAGTATGAATTTAATTCTAACATTGTTTATCTGTTATAATTTATGTTGATTATACAGATTCTTCTTCCTATTTTTTTCATTTTCAAACTTTCGACTAATTAAAATGCTATATTATAGTACCGAAAGATCTTCTAAATCAGAAGCAAATTTTCTACAATGTACGTGTTTACAACTATTTTTAAAATACCTAAAATTAATTTCTTCCCTAGCCTACATTTCTTTATTTTGACGAAAAGTGATAGTTCTATTACTCAATTTCAAACCAATTTTTGTTGGAGAGACTTTTTTAAGGATTGTTTCTTAAAACTGTCACCAGTACAATTCTTTACGAATTTCACCGCAGTATTACAAAATAGATTTTGAAAATGTGATGTAGATAAGTAATTAGAATTACTTTTCTTCTCGATGAAGCTTACTAATCTGTTCATTGTTTTCCCCTGCTACGCACTGACTTAATATCACCGCATTTGCACCACCTAATTTGTAGTGCGCCAACGGGGTACGCCCGTGCATCCATGGAGGGCCTCTTATACAAATACTGCGCCCTCGCTATTGCCACTCATCCAGTTCTGGATCAAAGAGACCACAGAGTTTACCGGAAACTCTCAACGAGCCTCCCGGAAGTCCCAAGTTCTACTCAGAGCATTGTGCTCAGGCACACACTGCCACAGGACTAATGAGAGGTAGTGTGGATTTCCTGTGAAAGCAAGTTCGTAATATCACAACAGTTCCTTGTACTTCTCTGAGTAAAAGCCATTTAGAATAATCATTTACTCTTCACAGCAGTGTACAGGTATGAAGAAAATGTTATTGTCTCATCGACAAAATATCGACAAACCCCTATAAACTATTTTAATGAGCTCTCTTGTGAATTAAAACTGTGTGAAAACTATCCATTCTCAGCGTTAACAGAAACAAACATTCAGAGAAATCCTACGAAATATGTTTTGGAGCACAATTGTCAAAATTTCAGATGATAAAGTTCTTTCTTTGTTAAAAATGTTCGGATAAAATAAATCTACTTATATTTCTTCTTTGTTGCAACCTCTGCCATACCTATCAAATGTTGCTTTCATTATAAATTACTCGTATTATAATTGTCTTTTGCGGTGGTTCAGTCGGTTATTTTCATAACTTCTTGCAATGGCAATGCAGAGTGAGTGAAATTCAGTTGTAAATGGTAAATAATCATATCATGTTTGAAATATTTCTTGATGAAAATTAGTTTCAACTAAACTCCTAAATAATAGTTCCATCTTACAGACCTATATTACACAAATACGTTGGCAAAATCCTAGTATTATATAATGTTTTTGAATTTTTTAGAAAATGAAATAACTTGTGACAATCAAAGACGAACGCTTGAAATTAGCATCGCGCTGGTTTAAAAAAAAAATCATGTGAAAACAGTGTGCTTCGTGCTTTATTCATGTACAGTTTTATAGGTATCAATAGAACTTATTATCCATTTAAAAAAATATAATATACAATAAATTAAGTTTTTTGATTGGAAAACAATAAGTATCGACTTTTTTTTTATACCATTTGGCTTTAATTTCAATTGAAATAAAATTGATTTTGCCATCTTACCACCTTCAAATATGACATTTTTACTGATATATTTTGTCGCGGGTGTATATTTTTGTGTTGTCTGATATCATGGTATAAACGGATTACACTTGAATTACTAAAAAAATTAACATTACGTACTTAAATTTAAACATTATCATTAAATTTCACGATTATTTCGGTTCTCAGAAAAGATGCTTTCAACATGCCTTCGTTAAAATAAATGTTGGTGAGGGTTATACAAATAGCCCGCCGATCAAAGCTGCTTTCATCAATACCGGACGACTGATGAAACTAGCCTGTTGGTCTACCCAACACGTATATCGAAAGCCTCCTTAATCCATCTTGGTTATTGAACAAACGATTTTATATCGTTGTTTTGAGTACAGTCTCTTGTTTTTATTTAAGGTGTCTTTATAATCTATCATCACATGATATCAAAAACATGTTCCTGAATTTTTTTCATTGTTTTTATTAATGAGTTTCATTTGGTACATATTTAAAAATGGATTTTGACTTGCCATTTGGATCATCAAATTAGATTAATTTATTTCGTTCATATTCAGGACATTGTTCCGGGTACTGCGTGGAGATTAATTATTCTAATCAATTATTCTTTACATTGCACTACAATTTGCCATGTATGCAGACTTATTAATGATAGACTATAAAACTTGATTTATCAAGTTATTATTAACAGATTTGACGTTTTAATAATGCGTTATTTCATTCATACTAGAGAGTCATACTCTTAGTGATTGTTACAATATTAATCATAAAACATGTAGTGATGATTACAGTATTAATCATTAACCATAATAAAACGGTATGAAACAAATTTTAACATAATACACATGTTTATGGATTTTTAAAATAATGGATATTGTTTTTGCGTAAATTTGCAGTGTTCATAAGGTGTGACGAGAATGTATTTGTTTGAACATTTATCTTTTAACAAAAGATATTACTTAAAGTGGCATATATCAGTTTTACAGACTCATTATTGTTTTATGATTGTTTCATGATTCGAGTATCCTGTTCACTCGTATCGTCTACATAGTACGAACAATGGTATCCGTAAACGTCGTCTAGAGATCGTAATTCCTCACAATTGCTTCAGAACTGTTAAGTGTCTACCGCCGCGCCAATTCAGAGCGTTGATTCCGATTTCACGCTAAATTGATGCTCCATTCCTATCGCTAAATGTCTCATCTTTAGAGGCACTCAATAAGGTGCAACTGAACTGAGAATTCCTTATTGCTATTTCTAAGGGTGTAAATTTCACTCAATTGGTGTTCTCTCTCGTGAGAAATTTAAGTTATTTGATTGTTATTATGCCAAAGAATAAACATGCAATCAGAACAAAGCTTAGTCTCATGAAATGACCATTACATTTCAGTCAAATAATGTTAACAATAACATCTAGATGTATTATCGATTTAGCATTAAATAATGAAATTTACAAAACTTATTTATCTATTTGGTTAACTATTAAAAACGATAATGCCGATAATCGAATGCAATAAAAAGGAAAACGTTGAATCGTAAGGATTATATCGTTAATCATTTTTAATTCTGTAAAATTACCATTAAATTCCAATACACGGCGATTGTCTTACACGATTTTCATTACTTTTCTGCTAATAAATATTGAAAGCGAAATTTATAGTAAAAATTTCTAAAGGTCTTCACTTGCTAACCTTCCTATGGCAGCGCACAAAGCACTGCGGTAATAGATCCACCCTAAATAAAGAGTGAGAAGTAAAATTGGCCGCAGTAAGTTGGCATTCTGCACGTTCTTGTACGTCCTTCCTATTGCAACAGGTACTGTTCGGACCTGACGAGACAGGGGGCATCTGCATCGCTCCCGGCCAGCCACCCTGCGCGCGCGCCGAGATAACGCAAGCCAGGGGAGGTTCCCACGTGGCCTGAAAACATGATGCACCCTTTCGCAGAAGTGACCATCCGCGGCGACAGATTCAGACGGTTCAATGAGGGGCAAAGGAACCTATGGAGATACAGGTACGGTGAACCTAGTACAGCGAAGCGCTATGTAACTGGGAAAGAACTAAAGAATCTTAAATTTTGGGTTGTAGTAAAGTGTGTAATTTTACAGATTTCATGACTCTTAACACTGCATTCATTTTGTAGATGTAGAGACGTTAATTTAAAAATAAATTGTATGTATTAAGGGCGTAATAATGTTTTTAATGAAGAGATTGTATTGAGCAGTTTGAAATAATCTGCCTTAGATGTGCCTAAATTGCTAAACCCAAAAATATAGACCTTCATTTTGACACATTAAAATCAATAAATAACGTAACTTTTAAGATATATCTTTTTATATTCAACGTTTTCATTTCTAAAACAAAGTTTCATAAAAGTCAACATATCTTAAAACTTAATAAATCACTTTGCGTCGCCGTACCTAAAAACACGCGAGATCTCGTGGAATTGAAAAGACTAAGTAATTGATTAAAGAAATAAAAATCGACTTCATGTAAACTTTCGGACAATATCTTGCATAATACAAGAGATGCATCTCCTGTAAACTAATATTCAACATTTTTTTTTATCACTGTATTAATCACTTCAAAAGTGACAAGTTAAAACTATAAACTTTAATAATTTGATTGTCTGCCGCAAATATTTGATTAAAATGCGTATTTTTACTATGGTAAAGTATGAAAGTAGATAATTTATAAACTTGTTAATACAATCTTGTCACCAGATATATTGCTCTTCTATCAAACTTGTTGTTCTCAGGCCGTAGATTGAAAGTTTGTGAGACTATATCTCATTACGTTTTTGCCTCTAAAGATGCACAAATTTATGTTAAAAATAGTTGTTTAGCTTCTCGCATCGCATTTTGTTGGTGAGTTACTTGCCATGAATAAAGGAGCTCATAATTATGTTATAAAAATGTTGTGCACGGAGGGGGTTGGAAAATTATTACTTTTTACCAATAAACAAGAAGCGGGAAATTTCATCACATGAGACGTGTCTGATTATCAGGCAACTCTTTGCGCAGGTGTGGTCTCCCGCGTGGGTCAAGAATGGGTTCATGTGATTGTGGCATGGCTAACACTTAGAATCCTATGAATCACATTTGGCCTGCCATATTCATCATCACCATCACCATTACCATCATCGTCGTCATCATTTCATCTATTCCGGTAAAGGAAGGCACAATGGAACGTGACTAGTAGATTTGAACGTGATGGATATCTGAATGTTCCAGAGAGTACCGCGACTGATAATAGCAGCCGAGATTGGGGTTGCTGGAGACTAAGTTGAAAACGCAATCTTAAGTAAATTAACGTATACTATATAACACATTTTCTACCTTGTTCCAACCTTGTTCCCTTGTTCCTACCTTCATGAATACTCGGTGTCTAATAGAAGAAAATCACCTGTGCATGTTATTTGAATAACATTATCACATTTTGAAACGGATAAATGAATTTTACATTTTTGATATTTATATTACAAATATTATATAATTCAAGTAAGTTAAGTCACTCTTATTTTTAACACTATACAGAGAAAAGTTAATGGAATATTAAATACCGTCCACGTCACAAAATGTTGTAGCAATGTTTATTGTTTATTCATTACCGCAAAACACCTATAAAGTTAAAATTAGTTTCCAACAGTTTGCTTATTCGGGGTTTTCATTTCCGGTCAGCGGTTTCGCAACTCCTCCCTTCCCTCGCGGCGGGTGCGGGCCCGACCGTCGCAAACGACTTCCCGCCGCAGCGCTATGCCGTGAGGCTCATTTCCGAGCGCGGTAACAGGTGCGACGGCTGTCTCCAGCACGCGGGTCGGCGGCCGTGCGCGGGATGTCGCGGCGCTGTCGGTGGCGTACGCGCGCCCGCGCCGGCGTCTCGCAGCCCGCGCCTCAATTACTCCAGAATGCGCTCCGTATTGATCTGGCAGCCCCGCCCATCCCGCCCCGCCACTCTCCCTCCCCGCCTCGGCCCCGACGCCCACGCCGCCGCCGCACGCCCCTTCCCCTCCCCTCCCCCGCCGCGCCCGCACTACGCACGCAGCGCACGCATCTTCGCCCACGCAGCCTCCCCGCACCGCCGCTGCCGCCTCCAGCGCCTCTTCGTACACAGAGGCGGTGTCGCTGTGCGGCCGGCGGCGCTGTTCTCTTCCCCACGCACGCTCTCCCTGCCGCGCCGCCGCCCCCGCGGAGTTAATCGCCCCTAGGAGCGCCGGGCGCCTCCGCACTACGCGGCGTCTCCCCCCCGCCGGCCTCAAGACGCGGCGCGAGCGCAGAGTGCTCGTCGCTTCCGCTCACTGCCCAGCGCCCCCCCCCCTTGTCCACTACGGCTGTTGTCTACTGCACACTTCCTACTGCCTGGAACCATTCATCCACGCTTGTTCCTGACTACCGTCTAACACTATCTACAGTCACCGTCCAATGCCTGTGGTTCCCGCCCACTGCCCACGCCTCTGCCTACCGCTCACAGCTATCGCCACAGCCTTTCGCCCATCGCCCAAGCCCACTGTTCGCAGTCTGTCGTCACCGCCTGCCACCCACTGCCCGCCACACAACGCCTACCAACTATTCCCTACTGCTCATTTCCTACTATCGCATATCTCCCACGACCTACGCTCACCGCCCACCTACTGCCTCCCACCGCTCACACCCCTACCTCCCGCCCACCACACGCTATACCCCAGTTACTCCCAACGACCACCTCCAATACCCATCGTCCACATACCCATTCCCCCACTCCCCGACCCCGCCCTCCCCCCATTCCCCACAAGGCTAAACCTCAACGTTCCACGCTCCGGGCACCGCTGACCAATGCCTATTTTCCACTGCTTACACTCGCAGCCTTCCGCTCTTGCCAGTGTCCCGTGCCCTTTATCGTCCGATCGTTGCTAACTATCCCTCCGTTCGCTCATTAATCTTCAATCATCGCTCGCTGTAATCCGCCATTACGCGCTGCTGGGCCGTCACTGGCTTCCTATTCCCTGATGCAGACATAACCAGCAAACGCGATCCGCTTTCTAACATTCGGTTATTTTCATCTTTTCTGACGCGTCCATTCCTATCTCCTTTTCCATTCCTCTTTCCGTCGTCACTTGTCTCCTCTATTAAATGAACACATTTAGCCTTCAATGTCGCATTTTCGTAAACATTTTTCGTCTTGTTATCTCCGCGATAATTAGCAAATTATGAGAAATTCTCAGTGTGCCGAAACGTTCCTTTCAAATTTTACGTATTGTGAATCAATATGAGAATAAAAAAACTTGGAAAATAAAAAAACTTGGAAACTAAATATTCATCAGAAACTATCCCTCACCTTGGTTAGGTCATGTTTACTGTCATAATTTGCAATCTTTCTCGTGCTCGAATGCATTCTAGTTTTTTTCGTTCACGGTACGCAGAAGTAAGATACTGTGAGTAGTTTTATGTTGCCTAAACTTTATATCATAATTGTGTAAAAATGTATTTATAGTTAACAGAAATTAAACGCACCACTTAATTGTTTCATAACATGTGACAGGGTCAAATGAATGATAATTATAGCGAGATTGATGAAGAGCTCCTGATAAGCTTATATTAAGCCACAAATCGATTTTAAAAATAATTAATTAATTAATAATTTAATATTTATTGAGTCACTATACAATTTCAATCGTGTATGACAGAGTCAGATATTACGCATGCAGGTACACATGTCTTCCTGGGCTCCAGATTTTTAGCTTTCTCTTACTACACACTATACAAAATGAAAGGCAGTTTTAATTAAAAGGAATTTAAATATATGCATGTATTCAAATATACACCAGTACCGGTAGCAAAGAGAGTACAGACGACATCCCGGTGAGTGGGAGATAGTGATTTCGATTCTGGACAGTGTCGTAGAACTTTGCAACATCAGCGAGTTTCACTGGAATCGAATTCATAGTTCCTTTAGTGAATACCCTGAGCAGCGCTCCATAATATGGGCCAAGCACCGCGCGCGATCTTCCTTTCCCATTCCCTCCCAACTATCTCCCAATCCAAATCCAATTCAGCGACGTGGGGGACTTCGAAACTTACTTTCCCCTCCCTGTATGTGCCGTACCATACCTTGCCAATTACCTTCCCCCTGCATATGCCGGTGCAAAGGCCTTCATCCCTTAGAGAAATGAATAAGGTTTAATAATAATAATAATAATAATAATAATAATAATAATAAAACAACATCAATAATGATGATGATATCATTATCAAGAAACAATGTATTCTATTTGAATGGCCAAATGTGTGAAATTAACATTTCCGAATCTTCTCTTTCTCCTCATGATCATAATCAAGAAACGTACGAGTAAATTATAAGAAATTTAGGGCCGCTTCCTAAGCCATGTCACAGACGAAATTTCATTTTAGTACACGAATAAAGTCATTTTTTCGTTCCACATACTTCCTTAAAGTTTTACTTTACACAAAATTTATTATTAGGGTAATGAAATTCAAAATGTTATACATACATTTTAAAAATATTTCTTGTTCTGCATTAAATATCTTAATGCCGTCAGCGCTCCTTGGACCGTTGAAGCACACTCAATTTTTGAATTTTCTTCGAAATTACAATTGTGTGCTTCTGTTCTGGAACATTTTTTCTTCGTATTCAGATGAGATAGCTAGATTGGACATCACTAGTCTTGAACTTGTGGTTCTCATAAAGTCTTCGGGCTGGACAGAACTGACATTGATGAGCTGAAGCAATTCCCTCAATGAGGATTCCTTCAATCATTGACCATAAATGTTACAAAAATTTATCATGGAACACTTTACCTCCCAAAACCAATGTTTTATGTGAATTTGCGGATCTGATGCACTTTTTTAATCTGGAAATTGTGGTTGCTATGTTCTCTATAACCGTTGTTGAGTTCCCTATAAACAAATCCTCTAGTGCTTATTGGTTATGAAGGTGAATCAAGACCTGTGAATTAACTATTAGCAAAAATCCCGTTCACTATAACCGAGTTATCTGCATCCACAGGTGTCAAACAAAATAAGCCACATATTAATAAAACTTCAGATATGAACATATACGAATAGGGGAGGCCTGATTTGAATGGTGTAGCTTATCTTGTCATTACCCCTAGACCTTGAAGTCAGTGTACTAAATACTTTGGTACTCTGGTTCCAGGGAACCAGTTCACTCTGGTTACCAGGGGAAAGGAGTTGCTTTGGATTCTGTTGTAATCCCATATTTATTATTTATTCAAAGAATGTGCACCACACGCACGATAATGCGCGCTTTTGAATGAATTAATGTCTTATTTTACGTGGCGAGACTCAGGCCATGAGGCCTGCTCTTCCGTCTGACCACGCAAAATTCGCTATGCTTCTTTCACTTAAGAAGAAAGAAGGTATTACTTGGGCGACGAAACAGGCAATTTGAATTCAGCTCCGAAGCTTCACTTAGGCTTGAGGATCTTTCACATGCAGTAAATCTACACGGAAGTGTGAGTGTAAGTAAAGGATGAGGATAAGACAAGGAAGAGGAAAAAAATACCGCGCGAGGTCCGTGGCCCATTTATTTAGGGTGCTGCTCCGGTATTCACCGAGTGTTGATAGTAGAAACCACGAAAAACTACCGATCAGAGCAGCCAATCGCTGGAACTCTCCTCCAGATAGCGGCTGAATTCGACCTAGCTGTCTAGCTAGTGCAGTTTTGCTGTGACATTAAATTGTTGCCCTGAGCCACCTAAGCTACTGGTGGCCGCGTTTGGTGCTCCCCACCCTACAAGGCGGAAGCATTCACCTACCAACGGCCAAGCGAATGCAATTTCAGCCCTATTGACCGAGTTACCCAAGCATGCAATGCTTTTTCCTTTTCTCTCTCTCGCGCCGTTTACCTCATTTTCTGGTTGCCTTGATGTTCCTCACACCGCTGGCGGCAAGGTTGAATATTGTTTTCTCTGGGGATTGGAAAAAACCTTTGCAGAGGGGCAGGAACACTTTGAGCGGATACTTCGGCCACAAATGCTTTTTTCTTTGGCGCCGGCTGTATGTGTATCTTCTTTACGTTGTTGCTTTGCAATAAATATTATGAGTTGATCGTTGTGAATATTACAAAGGATGTAGTGTGATTTCTGATGATTCACAGAATCCTCGCATTTAATACAGTGTATTTTTTCTTGGTTTCTTCTATTTCTTCAATTTATGTTTTGCCACAACTCGTGATAGCACTACATAGCTGAATCCTAACAATGATAAGTTTCAAAATAGTTAAAAACAATTTAAACTTATAGATTTTCATAACTTTCCTACTACCTATCTTTTAAGTCATTATTATTATTATTATTATTATTATTATTATTATTATTATTATTATTATTGTTATTATTATTATTATTATCATTATAATTATTGTTGTTGTTGTTGTTCTTCTTCTTGTTGTCATTATCTTCAACGTCGTCATCGACATTATCTTCAACATACCCTCAGTATGTAGCACACTAACAAGAATTTATGACGAATAATTCCCTTTTATAAGAAACCTTAGGCACAAAACTTTGTAAGTGTATTACACTTTGTTCTGTGCAAGTGTATTACTCTTACACAGATTGAGAATTATTCCTCAGGCGTGTATCAAACCGATTTAATACGAAAAATATAGAAGTTCGTAGATTGTGGCAATTTTGGATTATCAGTCGCACATGCAATCCGCAGAACCCTTTACGCGTTTACATTCGTGCATAACCCGGAAACTATGCATCTTTGAGTTTTAAAACCATATTGTTGTCTCCCTTACAAGAACACATGTAATTTTTTTTTATTTATTCATTTTACGTCAAAAACAGTTAAAACTGCGTATGACGTGCTATGGAGAGAAGTAAATTGTGTGCCCATTTTCAAAATTCTGTGATCCCTACACTATGTCATATACTACTTGAATAAAAGAAAACTTTACTTTCTCTCTACGGAGTAGATGATGATGATGTATGTATGATGTGTATGATGTGAGTATGATGATGATGTTACAAATTAACAAAGGAACATTGTGGCGTTGAAACACTCTTTTTCATAAAAGAATACATAAACTAATTTTACAGAATTTGGAACACTTCATATTTTGCATATAATTCCCGACGAAATTACTCATCTACTTTAGCAGAATAGCAAAATTAATTATCCCTAATCCAAATTCAATATTCTTGATAATATGACGCCCGTTGTCTTCGAAAAATTTCAACATGGAGTATTTTTGAAATCCCTATCTCTTACGTCATTAAGCCGCGGCCATTCTGAATGTATTACAACAGCTCTCACACAGATAATAGAAATCGATACCCAAACATGTAGATACGCGAGGGAGCAGCCTTTTCCGATAAAGATCACATTTCTGCAAAAACACGAAAGAATGTCACTCGTATTCCCTAGAATAGTGCCGTATCGAAGAGTTGCTCATATATTCGGGGATAATATTTTCTGACAATTTTTTTGTGTAAGCAGAAAAATAAGTTTTTAATATATTATTGCCCCATGACTTTCTCCCATACGTACGTATAAATACAGAGTAGTATACAAAATATAGAGAAAGTAATGTAATGCTGCACAAAAACAATTTCGGATTTTTAATGGAAATTTTGAGATCCCCTGATAACTTGAACGTCCTTCCATCTGTCCGTTTGTGAACAACTAGCTCCACATTTACTTATACTTTTTTTTTCAAAATAAATATTTTCCATTCGATCAGTCCCAACTTGAAGTCCTAAAAAGAATTCTTTAAATTTCGGGGGTACTTTACATAAGCTGGAAGAAAATTTTAAAACTTTTAACAGATAGATAAATTATATTAAATTTATTTAGAATAGAAGAAAATATGTGATAAAGTAGATAGATAGAAAATTTGATAGTAATACTAAAAGATAATTGAAGATAGAAAAGTATGAAAATATATTAGTGATTTTCATAGAACTGCAAGATAATGAAGATGTGTTGTATATGAAAAGTAGTATGATTAAGATTAGATTGATTAAAAATCGAAATAGAAATGTTTTTGAAGATAATGATAATGATAGTTTTCTCATATTGTTGCAGATGATGGGTATTTGAATATTATCAAGATTTTCTCAACAATCTCCAATTTTTCTTCAAACTTTTAGAATGGATAATGCTACTGAGATGTATAAGTACCAATTTCATGAGATATTACTAAATTTTTGAAAGTTGCAAAAGTTTGAATTTTTCGGCATTTTCCTACAACTGCAATATTGAAGGTTTGTTGTATTGAAAAAAACGTGTTCTTCACAATTAGTTCTTCGATTAATATCAAATAAATGTTTTTGAAGATATTAGTAGTTTTCGCGTATTTTCGATTCCATTATGGGTAATATAAAAAATATTAAAAACAAGATTTTGCCAAAAACACTTCCAATGTTTTCTTCAAACTTTTTGTACGGATAATGCTGATGAGATGTATAAGAGTACGCACTGTATGAGATGACCAAAATGCCATTTTGTTGTATACCTTTGTTTTTTCAAAAATTACAAAAATGTAATTTTTTGATATCTCTCTCACGCCGTTAATATTTACGTCTCTGGTGATTTGTATACATTATTGTGTTTGCAAATACAAGTGATTCAAATTATGTCTGACAATGGTTCTGGAAAACTCGAAACTTTTCTGAGAATATGAGTTCAAAATTCGTCGTCGGTAATGTAACGGTTAGCGTATCGGACTGTTTTACCCAAGTTTACGAGTTCAAACCCGATCGTTGCCGTGGATTTTTAAGGGTGAAAAAATTCTTCCTACGCCTTCCTTCGGAAGAGAAGTAAAGCTGGCTGTCCCATATTAGTATATTTACTGCCTGTAAAAGATTGTCAAGTCAAAATGAAGCCTCTGAGCTAAATTCAAATTGCCTGTTTCGTCGCCCAAGTAATACCGTCTTTCTCCCCTAGTTGGTGAAAGAACTATAGCGAAGTTTGCGTAGTCAGACAGAAGAGCAGTCCTCATGATCTGAGTCTCGCCACGTAAAATCAGGCTTCAATTCAAAATTCCGTATTTTCATAAACGCTTAAACGACATTTTCTCAAAAAAGACTCCCATTTTTTTCTTTACATTTTTCTACGAATAGTGCTAAACACACAGGATAAAAATGCATTAACCCAATATTGATTTGGTCTTTTCCTTTTTTTAAATTACAGAAATGTATTCTTTGATAAACCTCATCCAGTTAATGTCGATTTATAAAGAGTATTGCATTTGTGCGTAGAAGTGCCTGAAATAAATTAAAATAAGGATTTGGAAAATTCAGTTATTTCTGTGAAAATGATATTCAATATTCGCATTTTCAGAAACGCTCAAACGATAAAAACGACTTTCCGGTTTTCTCGTCATTATATTCTTAAAGTAATATTTCAATTTTGCCAGTAAGAGTCGAAAAAAATATGTGAAAAATTACTTTAGAGGGCAATAGATATCAGCTGGGAAGAGGATGTAGCAAAACCGAAAGGCAAGTCCGGAATAAAGAGATTAGAAAACTAACTAGTTTGAGAAAGCGAATGCCATTCGTAGCATCACTAGTTTTACTTTCTCGCTACTGCTTACGCAGTGTAGAGAAAGTATTATAATGCTGCGGGGGAAAACGACGAATTTTCGACAGAAGAGCTCATATTGTTTGGCCTTGTTAACGAAAAGGAGGATACATTTTATCCCTGCATATAGAAAATTACTTCCTCTATCACGTAGTGTAGTCAGAATCCATGTTTTGTGGATCCTTGATACTGAAAAATCAATTGCCGGCAAAACGTGTCTGTCTGTGAACAACGCTAGCAGCTAAATGGAAAGCAGATTTTCACCAAAATTGAGTTTGTCAATCGATTTGGCTGATGTCAGGTCCTTGAATTTGAAACCAATATTTCAATTTTGGGATTCTTTACAAGAAGCCCCTGAAACTTTCAGAATTTTCAAAAAATGCATCATCTTATTTTATAATTTGTTCTCGGATAGCGTAAAGGACACTTAAGTGAATGGCAGGGATATCATTTTCGTTGAAATCCCTGATTTTTCAAAAATTGTAAAAGTACCATTTCGACGTCTTCCTGCAACTACAATTATAAAGATAATTTTTTTCCGTAATGAAATAATTATCTGTTAACAAAAAGAGATCTTGAAAGGTTTTAATTTTGAAAATATGAGATTTTGCGTAATTTTGCGTCAAACATGGCAAATTTTATATTTTAAACAATTATTTTCTCAAAAAACAGCTTCAAATGTATAATTAATTTGTTCATGTTTATAGCAAAGAACAGTAAAAAATACGGTACTGGTCCCATTTTGGCTCACTTTCTGTATTTTCAAAAATTGGGAAAAAATTCGATACCGTAAGTTCGAATTTCCCGAGCTACGCTTGACGGCTGGAAATTCTTAGGAATTTTGTGATTTTTGCCGGTCGTGTTAATCGTACGATGGAGATAACATTCTTATGAAAGGAAATAGATTTAAGTAAGATAATACGATTAACCTAGAACTAACAAATACATTTCTTTTTCTTTTAGGAGTTTAGATAGCTAATATGGTTTATAAAAATTTTAGCTCACTTTGATGTAATATTTTCTTTCTGTTCTGTATAATGTGCTGCAAATACTATAATAATTAAATTTATTCATGTTTCTTTCGTTTGTAAAAGTTAGAAATGACCATGGTGCGCTTTGAGTTGTTTAATAGACATTTTTCAAGTTATAGCTGAGGTGTTTGTAGGTCGAAATTGGAATATACAATGTTTTTCAACAGTGCGCGAAAGTATGTGCTCCTTTAGTTTCGTGTGCAATCGAAATCTACTAATTAATACTTGGCCTGAATGTAACACTACCTTGGCCGCAACTTGCTCTTAAATATTAAGGTTAGGCACACGATGATTAGCGCATACAGAAAAAAACAATTCATTAAACAATATATTGAGACATCTCTTAGAACACAGGATAGTTTAATAAGAAGTACCCAAGGTCAAAAAAATATTTTTCGCGATATAAGGTATTTTCTTAGGTTTTTCCATGGACAAATACTTCTTTCACCGATTTGACAAGAAATATAATTTTAAATCCATACCGCGCAATTATATAGGTCTAGCTTTTTACGCATGTATATGTATGCATGAAAAGCACCTAAGTTCCAAAGACCTATTTTGTTGATTTGAATTATTCGAATAAAAGTTTACGCTATAATAATTCTGGATTCTTGTAGAAGCAATTCCACGAGAATGAGAATGCCAATTAGGCGAACGTACATTAGTCAACTCAGCAACGTGTAGTCAGCGCATAATATAATGCCGTAACAACACAATCCGACACTCAATGCGACAGATTTTGAAAAATATTTTATTTTAGAATTGGAGACATTGAATGTTGATTTCTCATATCTTAACGCATATACGGAATGCAGAGAAACTCATGAAAAGATACGGGGAATCGATTTCGAGATTTGAACGGGGATGCATGTTTTCGAATACACTGGTACCGAAAAAGTTGATTTCTTTTTCTTTTTTCCCAAAATGTCTGTTCTTTAGTTCGTCTGTGAACAGTACTAGAATGAAAACTTTTCGTAGGGTTTTGAAATAATAACCCAGGTCTTATTTTTATAGAACTCTCTGAATTGTCGATAATTTAATTTTTTTGTTAATTTTCGGCAATTAATTCGGCAATTTTCGACAATGCTGGCGCCTTTCTGCAGCTATGTTATTGAAAACAGCGAAAAATGAAATCTGTTCTATAAAGACAGAATAATAAATATTTTCGAAATTTTCAAGGTAAAAAATAATGCAAAAAGTATGTGTTGTTCAATTATTTTATATTGTAAAATATATCTAAATATGTAATATACCAAAATACGAGTATTTCAAATAAAAATAGTTTTAATTCAACCAATGAGTCTTGCAAACTAAAACACTGCGAACTCACTATGCGAGGCTCCCTGAGTAGTTTTGCTTACATTAAATTTCGACCAGAAGCTTTCTCTATTCTCCACGTTACAGAACATTTGCGAAAATTTATAACTTCCCAAGTAACAGAATGCGCGTCTAGGAAAAAAGCCCTTTGACTGCTTCTCGGTTGACTGGACCTTATTTATAGCCCTTTCTTCCCTATTCGTCTTTTTTTCTTTCAAGATTTGTTGTTTCTTTTCGTTACCCCAGGATAATTTTTAAATTGAGCATGCAACCCTATTTTAATGGCTTTAAGATGAATTATATTGATTTACAATTTATACATGCTTGAGTTCTTGACTTCGTATAAATATAAATATTTTTTATAATTACGCACCATCCGGAGTAAAAAAGGTACGTAACTATACAACAAATGTATACATAATTATGTAAAATTGTGCTATAGGCTGGTATTAGATGAGTAATCAATTCATTGTACATTGTGAATAAGAAAAACCTTTGTTGTAGCTCTAAAGGCTTAAAAATGCTGAAATGTTGGTAATTTAAATTATGTTTTTTTGCAGATCGAAACGTATGAAAATCCTGTACTATTTACAATTATTTTTTATCCACAGAGTTTTGTCAATTATTTTTTATGCTTCTAAAAGTTATTTTTCTATATGATCTTCACCAGTTCTTTTAGATGTTCATTAGGATGTCGTTTAGAACGGTTGTAGGCAATTGATACATCTTCTCTCAAATAATAGTTGATTAAATTTGTTTTTAACCGAATTTGCATATTTTTACCTTCTTGATGGAAGTTTCTTATTACAACTTTAATACTAATCTCGATTACACTTTATTTTGAAATATCGATTTTTCTATCTTTTAGTAACGGTATTCTTGCAGCCTAGGCGCCTCTTTGCATCCTCCATGTAAATATGTTGATGTCTATTGTATTGACACCATTATGGCAAAAGCGAAGTGACAGATATACGCACTATTCAATTAAAATGGTCATTGTACAAATACTCATTACACCCAAACGTACACCACAAGAAAACAGCATGTAAGAAAGCTGCTTACTTGTGTACAAAGCCCCTACGTTTGCCTACTTATACCGAATTCGGGGTTAATGAAATATTTACCTATACATAATTACTACATGAAAATGCTTGTTACCCAATGCATATTTGGATAAACTAACGAGAATTGGAGAAAAGTCATCTTTTCACTGTCCGAAGAAGGTCAAGGTTTTTAACGTTTATATCTAATTGTCAAGTGTAAGGGGATCAAGAAAGATCAATTAAGGTATGAAACGCAGTCAAAAAGCGAATGATATATGAATTCACCTGCCAGTCTTCACAATTCGACCACAAAATCCAAATGAAATAATTAGAAATTAAACCCCTAAAATCAAATGTAGAACATGAACTCACTGTTTTGCGATTCGCCCCTCAAGGAAGGACGTAGATTGAAGGGAAGGGGGAGGCGGGTTGGAATGGAACTGGGCCTCGAAGCTTGTCACATCTTGCCACCGAATCCGCGACGGGAATTGCATTCCGAGGTAGGCATGACGCCAAATTATCGAACCTAGTACGGGCCTCACGCAGACACGCCGACTGCCGTGAAGCAGGCGCTGGCAGTGTCTTCGGGCTGATTGCGAAAGGGTCGGTTGACGAAGGGCGACGAAGGGCTAAGCCGAGAGGCGCTAAAGCAGGCGCAGAAGGACTGCGCGGAGCGTCTCCGAGCGTCGCTGAGCGACTGTCGCGTCACGTTCCAACGCTCCCAGTCTGTCCACATTTCTTGGCGAAGTTAGCGGAACAGTTTGTCCGCACCGCAAACTGCCACGAATCTCCAGTTCCCGAAACACAGCCTTCAAACTTCAGCTCCCTGGTGGCAGTAGTGTCACAGCAACCGGTTTAACTGTACAAGGAGAAACGGGCGTCATTTATAAAACAAAGTGGCGTATATGTTTCACATGTCTTGGGAGGGCGCGATGCATTTGCTACGTTCGTGTTTCTCTGGTATTAGACGTAGGAATTTTAACTTTCCGTACCTTTGTGTAAGTTTTGTGTTGTCAAGTGTACTAAAGGACATAGAACAATGTAGTCGGTTTCTTAATTTTTTGAAGAGCATAAATTTGTACGCTGATATATAAGAAAAAAATATAAACTAGCGAATAATGTGATATGAATGTTCTCATCCAAACTGTCATAACTTTGCATGTACAGAACTAATAATTTCATTTTGTAGTTGTCGCTAAGAATATTTTTTAATTGAAGCGACTTAAAATAAAATAAAATAAAATAAAACAAGTTTTGTGTGGAGACGTTAAAGCATTTCCTTTATAAATACCTAGAGTATTTTTGATATAATTTATGAAAATATAATGAATTTAAAATAAATAACATTAGGTAGATGTAATTTTTACTATATCTTTTAATATTATTTTGTTCTGGTCTCAATCCAATACTATTGAAAACGTCTTTTGTATCATATAAATACAGACAAATGAGTTCCCATTTGAAAAAGAGTATTTAATATACTTGATATATCTTGGACAAACTTAAGGCAGTTCTTGAGATAACATCAAATGTTGATCACAAGACGGACGGCCTTCTAAAAATCATTGAAAATAAAGTTTTTAACTATTACTCGTAAGTGCGTATGTTATCATGAATATATTTTTTTATTATTATTATTATTATTATTATTATTATTATTATTATTATTATTATTATTATTATTATTATTATTATTATTATTATTATTATTTCACATCTTTATTTATCAATGCTGCCAGAATTCTATAATGAACACATTTGAGAAATACGTGTTTACCTAAAAGGAAGCAAGCAGCGTTCTTTATTTAATGGTAGCATCTTGAAAGGAGTTCCCCATAATTAACATTCCCGCACGACTGCGAGGCAATGCGGGTTGCCTCTCACACCTAAGTGGAAAGGTTTGGCCCCTATCACACAAAGTGTATGTTTGCATATACATATGCAAGCTCTTCTGGTTTCAGTGGTTGACATTTTTCATTGTATACTAAAATATTTTTGACATCAACATGTTTGAAGATATGTAACTTACTTTTTGAAACTACATAGATAGTAAATAATTATTCTGTACTGCAATTTTGACATTGTAATAAACAAAATTAGAAAGAATATTATCTCTTAAATTTAGGAAATATCTTGCCAGATGGTGTAAACGTGGTTATGACCAAATTAATAGAGATTTGCGATGTGCAATATTTGACACTCCGCGATCCGACTCCCGGCTTATTATTCAAACACTTTGTGTAACCGGCGGAGCTATGGAATAAAAGATTCCAATTGAGAATGTTTAACCATCTTAAAAGTAATAAATAGTGAGTTTTAGTACAAATAAGACGAAATTGTCATAATGAATTAATTAATAACTTCATTGACTATCAATAGAAACTGACGGGGTTGGACTTAGTAAACAAATGTTTCCAATACGGTATAAAGTGTGTTTATAGTCTACATTTCAAAATTGGAAGTACTATATCAGCCAAAGATAAAATAACTTCTCATATCGACATTTTCAAAGAGCATCTCTTTGATCAAATAGCTTTTTCCTTTTTTGTATTGGATTCTTGTAAGCGAGGATTCTGTGAAAGAAAACGTGCTCATTAAGTAACATTTCTTTTTAGTTTCTGATTTACTTTTACATATTTTTATTTCGTACTGATATTGAATTAATAAATACTTTTAACATGATATTACTTGGATGAAATAAAGATAAAATTGACGAAGTTAGTTTAATGATGAGAGGCAAATCCAACGGAAAATATATTAAGAAAACAATCACTTTGTTATAAAGAGTGTATTACTTTACTCGTTCACTTTACATTTGCAGACGGAGCACTGTGATCAATGTACACGAGATCACCGCCGACTAAATGAGAATCGCACGTCTAGTAGGTACTGGTCGATTAGGTACGATATAGATGACGGTGAGCCTGTATCTACGGATACAGGTCCGCTCATTGCAGGGTATGATAATAGATGCGAGCAAGAACAAAACTACTGTGTAATAAATACTTACGAAGGAGAAATAAAAATATTTCCCTGCCTTTTGTGACTAGCGTGTATTGTCGATGACAATGTATTCTACTGCAGCTAGATCTTTCTAATGGTGTTACCAACCCCTTTTTCTTTTCCTGTTTGCAATAATTCACTACATTATTAATAATTAATTTAATACCGGAACGCATTTTCGCATCCTCAAGGGCATTTCATTTTCCCGCAGACATCACGACAGAAACAAAACAAGCACTTTTTTCCACACTGTCTCAGCCGGCATTAGCATTGGTCAGATGCTGTTAGACATCGGAACTATTCGAGCATTCTCAAGCGTGTGTTCGCGCCTCACTTTTAAAACAACAGTAGTTTCTCAATTGCGCCGTCTGCAAATGCATAATGAACGAGTAATACAATATATCTTCCAAGAGTGACAAGGGTAGGTCGCCAAGGGTAGGCAGCCGTCCAAAGCAACCAAGCGCCATCCCATTCCCGAACCGCATCAGAGGATGGAAGATGTCGCTTTTTATCACCGAGCGCGTGTTTGAGCTGCTTTGTATGTCACGCCTGTCGATGCGCCTCTCGCCACAGAACTTGATCCGCACAGTGGCGCCTCGTGCACTCTCTGGGCTCGTGCTCGTGTCACGTTTTGTTTCACGAAAGAGACGAACGTGTTTTCTCCAGTTCTCTTTTAATAAAATACTCTCTTCTCACAGCTAAGAAGCGATTTATTTCGTGTCTTTAACTCATAAGTGGTAACATCGGTCTCTTAGACTCTACCGCAATTTCTTTTTGTTAATTTGATTATACTGGTTACGTTGCAACTTTGACACCGTACACATCATTCGAATCTTCTTTGATGTGACATCATCATCTCTTTGATTTCTTACGCATTATTGTAAATTTGCCAAGAAGTCTCAAAGATCTGTATTACTGTAAACGTTTTTTACTACTACCTTTGGAATGTCTTTTTAAAGTAAGACTTTTTCTCGCATGTTTCAAGTCATATTTCATTCTCTTAGAAACAATCAAGATTATGTTTTGGTTATTTGATTTTTTAGTTCAGTTGAAAATGTCGAAAGAGAACAAGCCTATAAATGTGACTCGCTAAAGTCTGCTGATGGTTCAGAACTGAATATTGCTTGATGTATTCCAAGAACTTGTGTAGTTAATGTGTGTAGTAATTGTGATTTCTATCTGTTGTGACTAGTTATGTGCAATGACAACAATTTATGATATTGTTTTTAAAAAAAATAATCTGAAACAAATATAAGGATTTTCCACTAATTTCAAACATTCCTGTAACAACTCTGCTTTAAAAATTTAATTTCAATGTTTAAAAAATATTACGAAAATTTGATTAAAATATATTAGTATTAATTATAAAACAAGAAAATTCAATAAAAAATATTTAATAATGCCAAATAACTGTCCAGTACTTTTTAATAAAATACTCTCGTCTGACAGCTAAGAAGCGTTTTCTATTGTGTCTTTAAATAGGTAACGAGATTGAAAACATAACACTGATAGTTGTCCCGTCTACTCAGTAATGAGATTTTATTGTAGGCGGTGGCGCACTAACATAATTATAGCACGCGGTTCAACGAAATACAAGTATTCGTGTTATCACGACACATACTCAATGAAGGGCAACTCTATGTGAGCCGCTACGTTCTTGCTGCATTCGACTCGATTCGTTCCGGCATTCGCTCCCGAACATTAACCCCGACTGGTTTGGGAGATAAATGCAACTATCCGTATTAATCAAGAATAACAATATCGTTTCATGTGTTCATGTGCGAATTAGAATTTCAAAAGTATCCACTACTCCATTGATATCGTTCGATATCAATTCAGTACTTCGTTTAGGCATGTAAACATTATTTTTCATTTAGATACAGAAATGCTTCTTGTCAACCATGCAAAACACATACAACGGAATATCGAAGGCAAACTTTCGCATCAATTGAGGCTACAGTACACGGCATGGACGTTGATGCACGTTCTTGAAAAGTCATGAAATAACATTTTCATTGCGAACATTTGCAAACAAGCGATTCTCCTCCGGCTCACAATTCCCTTGCGCCCAACACTAGCCTGCAAAGCAACGATACATTTCACGCCCATAAACGGCAAACGCAATTCCAAATCGTTCTCGCCTGAGTCTAATCGCACGCTTAACCTGCTCCCCACACAAAGAGATTGCCGCGAGGGATCAACACGCGCCGCGCTGCGCCTCCGACATCCGAGCAACGCGACGCGACGCAACGCGACGCGCCCTCAGCCGACCTCTTCGACAGAGAGCCCGTGTAAGGCTCCTCTCTCGCTCGGATACCGCCCGGGAAGCGGAGCGCCGCTCCACAGTTATTGCAGTTTGTTCGCGGGGCTTTGCGGCGGTGGAGGCATTGAGAGTTGGGGTGGGGGAAGGGGGATGGGGTCGGGGAGACGAAGAAGCGATTCGGTCGCTGTCTGGAGGAGAGTTCTAGCGGCCGGCTGCTCTGATCGGTAGTGTTCCGTGCTTTCTTCGATCAACACCAGCCGAATGCCGGAGCAGTACCCTATTAAAAGAGTTATGGATCGCGCGCGATCTTTCCTTCCTCTTCCTTGTTCCTATCCTCACTCCTTACTTACACCCGCTCACACACACAAACATTCGCTATAATACCACAAATGTTGACAGAGTGGTCGCGAGCTTGACTCGGCTGGGACGGTGCCCCACTGGTGGGAGATACCTGGTTGGGGAAAAGCCGACTAGCCGTCGGTAGGTCGGCGCCGGATCTCACCATCCACTGGGAAAACATCACCGCCATCCTCCCGAGGAAAATCCATGGATTACACTTACGGGACTTATGACGTTAGTAGTTGACGCGTCCGGAAGCACAGTAGTGCTAATCAATAAGTGAGCGAAGAACGAGGAAGCGGGGAGTGGGTTGGGGCGGGGCGACGGGGATGAGCCGGAGGAGCGTGGTGGGCGGGGCGCTGGTGTGTACAGGTGAGGGCGGGACGGGGATTGGCGGTTGTGATTGGGCTGGCGGCGCGAGCGGAATTGGGAAGGGGACGGATATTGACGGGAGGATGGGGCGGCGATGACGGAGGGGGGGGAGGGGGGGCGCTGTGGGTGCAGCGGTGGGACGTTGACGCTGAGGGGGCTGGCGGCGACGGAGGCTGCGGGGGGGGGAATTCGCCCGAGAGAGAAAGAAAAGATGAGCCTGGGGTCGAAGGAGGACGACAGCTCTGCGGTAGTCGCTGAGGTCACGTGTCTGTGACTTTTCCCACTCTCAAGAGAACAAAAAAGATGTCTGGTGAACGGGCACGAGACATGAGAACTGTGAGAGCTAAAAGAGAGAGAGTGGTAATTACTGAGGCAAAAGAGACAAGAAGGTTGTACGCTTCCGTTGTTGCTTTTACTCATTAGATTGCTTTTTCTAGGAATGATGGATCTCCGTGCTATTACTAAGTAGAAACAAGGCACAGTTCGTGAAGTCAAGGAAATGAACTGAAGTAAAGAAGTCTTAAAATGACACTTCTTGGCCGACACCTGTGCGAGATGACTTGTCACTTTTGGGAGTATCGAAAACACAGTAGTCGTTTATCTGAAGATGTGCAACAAAAAGTAAAGAAGAGAAAACTGTAGTTCAAATTAAAATGCTGTTAAACCATACTGAAAAATCGAAGAAAGTACATTTAAGTTAAATCCATTTGCGAACAGTTGCATTTACATATTTAATAATACTTTATTAACATTTTTAAATAAAAGATTTAAGGAAGTAAATATTCAAGCAGAACAATATTTGATATCGCCATCCATCAATCGCATTTGACAATCATCATCATTATATTTCGTAAGTAAATAATCTATTTACTTATAGATCTTTGAACACTTGATCTTTATACTTTCTTCGTAATTATTATTTTTTAAAAAACGTTTATTTACAATCTGTTCTCACATGACAATTTAAAGTTTATTGACTAGATGATTTGTATCGATTGAAGAAGGACTCATTAGCATCTCACCATTAATACAATTCATTACACATATAACTACACTTCAAAATCTGTGAGGCAAATCTAAAGGTTTAAATTTTCAAGACGTCTTATTTTCAAACTGTTATTTAACAATTTTATGGCTAAATTATTTGAACGTCATTCTAATTTTTGAACATATTAACAACTATTATAATTTTATTTCCTCAGTAACTGTTGAAATTTTAAAATCAGAGGGAATTTCCAATATACCAGGGGGCATTGACAATCTTTCTTAATACTTGGATTGAAATCTTTAAAGGATTTGGTATTGATTTGCTACTGGGTTTCAGAGCTGTATGCAATAAGTTAAAAAGGCTTTAAGAATGTTTTATAAATGAGTAATTTATTGTCTAAAGCTAACACTGAGTTTCTACCTAAGATTAATACAGCTTTTTGGCTTTAACTGGAGTTAATTTCGTTTACATTTCGTAATTATTAACGTTATTATTTGTTTACCATACTTATTTTATGACATTATTACTTTTGGAGTGAAAGATAAACGAATACTTTTAGCGCTAAAAATAGTAAATTCAATTATGTCATGTGTTTACTCCCATTTCTAATTTCGATGTTCTTAGACTGTGTATCTGTGTGCCCGTTGACACAACTTTAATAGCAGCAACAAGGTTGGAAAAGTGAAGGATGAGGCGGAGGGTAGAAAACGGAACATGATGGATCATCCGGTCGAGTAGGGTGAGACACGCTGGGGCGGAGGTTCTGGGAGATGAGTGGGCTTAAAGGATCACTCCGAGTCCGCGCCATTTCTCGCAGCTGCAAACAAAAGTGGCGAGGCGAACAAGGGAAACAGGATACGGATGGAAGGGGAAATGAGCCAAAGAGAAATCGTCGCGGAGATAACGGACTGTGCTCTCTCGAGAGTTGGAAGTTGAGATCGGGACTGATGAAGTATTTGCTCTGAAAGACGCTATTTGATCAGTATGTTTCACTTAACAAGCTATGAAGTTTAATTTCAGAATGTCAATGAAAAAATGTTTGAACGACTTTTCCAAATTTCCCAAAAGAAGATTCTTTAAAAGCAATAGAGTTGATTGCCAACAGAAAGTTCGTACATCTAACATGTGTTAATATAAAGTATTTCATAGAACCTTTAAAGTTGACCAAAGCATTTTTTTATTTTATTTAACAAATTTTCCGTAGGGCAGTGTGGGATGGAGATGATCGAGGCAGAGTTTAGCTGGGCGTGGCAGGGTACACTGCAGATAGAATTCATCTCTATGTCTGTCTGTGAAAAATGAATACCCGGGAAACGCGGTGTTTTCCAACAATAACTCAAAATTTAGACTTGAGACTGTTTTATGGGAATTTTTCCATTTAGTAAATTGAGAAATCAGGGCGAGTTACGGAAACCCTTGCTCTTATATTAGAAAAGACTTCAATGGCTTGGAGCAAGATAAAGCGCACCTGCTACAGAAGGTCCCTCGCTATTTGTTAATGTTAATACCTCGATTTTGGTCAATTTTGTTCAAAGTTCATATAAATGAAGGGCTTGGAGCAGTAAAAAGATGACCGAACAGGAGATGCATTAGCATTAAACATGTATTAGCACACAAATAAGATTCCTATGGCATTTCCTGTTACTGCTCAGAATTCCTCATTAATTTTTTTTTTTTAAAATATTGTAATAAGATTACTAATTTTGTTTTGATGAAGCTTAATGATGAAGACCATTTTAAAATTATAAATGACTTACTAATAAGAAAGTGATACTAGTGCGAAATTATTGTAAAAATATTCAAACAAGGATTGCATTTAATAAAAAGTATTCACTATCCTAATAGTTGACATCCTGCAAATACGAAGGAGCTATGTACAAAAATTCAGTGCTTCTATTCAAGAAATAAGACAATCCAGACCATTCAAGAGCTTGAAAATGGACATAAATTCCTATCCGTTAACAAATCAGCATCATCATCAAAGAAAACAATCAAACTGTAATCCCTAGGGGTACCTGATTTCTTGAGAAGGAAGCACCAATTGTAGTTAAAGTTAAAAAAATTTCAACAATATAATGATTCAAACCCTACCCCAAAGTGCTTAAACCAGGGATGAAGCTAGTCGTAATAGATGTCATGGTAACTTTTCCTGCAAGAGGTAGTTTGTCTGAAAATGAAAAAGGGGACTTACAGAAAATGATGCCTTATATTGATCAAGACAATAGATAATTCCTTCTCAATATTATGAATGAAATTAAAACTCCTACAGCATATGGGGTATATCAGTCAGTTGACATAGTTTTTGATGTTCAAAATTTAATAACACAACTTTGTCTTCATATTTCAGATACTTTGAAGCGCATTGATCATAAAAGTTAAAGAGGGACGTTGGTCAAGAGACTAGTCTAGCATAGCTTTTTTCCAATTGTCTGATTTTTTAGTTATTGTGAGATTTCTCATTCATTAAAAATGTTTCAAAATGAAATGGATCTAATAAAACATTGGTTAAAGTATACTTATATTTTTTAATGATTTTATTTTTGAGCCTAATAATTTATACAGTTTTTGATTTCCTGAAAAAACATTTTTGGTACTTAGTTCTTTGACTTTAGCTCTTGAGGCTTTGCAAGGCTCAATTAAATTCCGTAGGCTATATTGACGAATTGTAATCATGGAAGGAGAGGTAGTATAGCTCTAAATTTCCCTTTTGAGTGCACATAATGACAATGGTTTTTATTGACCGGCCTGCAAAATAAAAAGGTGGAAGCCAAATGAAATAATATATGTAGATAAGAAAACCAGTCCTTCCTATGCCTTTTGCTTACAAAATACACGATGATTATCAATCCAACAAGGATGGATGTGGAATGTTAAAATACAACGCGAACGTGGAGCTCGGTGGGCATTCTGAAATAGAGGAAAGCCACTCGAAGAACAAGATAAGGACAAGGCGAGGTAAAAAAGGGCAACAGAGGCCAGAGCGTTAGGAGATTACTCACCCTTATCTTTCCTATCACGCGGAAGAGAAATAGCATGCTGAGGGATGTGGATGTGGTCGGCTGTACGGCGGATTCTGAGGAAAAGATAGGGATGAAGAAAGCAGATACTGCACTCGACGCCAGAGCAACCGGAAAATACGAACAACTTGCAACTCGTAAGAAAAGCGTAGAGATAGGAAATTCAAGTATGTTACTCGACGGCTGAGCAGCAAAAAGGATGTTCGTATGACCCATCCGGAAATTACTTCGTAGATTAGCTTCTGTGTTATTAAACCCTGGAAGGGATTGACAAATGGGAAAAAGTACACTGCTTCTTGAATGAAACGTTGAAATTCAAGTGTTTTTTTTCTTGTTAATGGTAAATTTAGTTGACCTCTAATGATTTTTAAACATAATTTGAAATTATAATGTTACCAAATTGTTTTATATCATTGACAACGTTTCGATCATGATCATTGATGGAAGTTTTCTCGACATTCGTTGAAAGTTTCTGCATGCAATATAAGGAGTTTTTTTCTATGTTGCTATTTTTTCTTCATCTTTCTATTCATGATTCATTCCCTCCGAGAGTCTGTCTCTCGTCTGTCTGATTCTGTCTGTCTCTGTCTCTTCTCTCTCTGTTTCTCTGCCGTCTTCTCTCTCTCTCTCTCTCTTCTACTTCTTTATCTCTCGCCTTATTCCTTCATTTCTCGCCCTTCTCCTTTCCTCTCTGTATTTAATTCACACACTTTAAATGACATAAACTGATAGGGAAATGGAATTAGCTATTAACATGCGATAAAAATGTGAAGTCATTAATATAAGTTTTTAACTTTTAACTTCGTGAGTAAAATGATATCCCCTAACGTGAAAGGGCGCAGGTCTCCTGAGCACCTTCGAGCAATTCTGCGTGCCTTAGATGTGATGTCGCGCCAGATCTGTCCCAAAGCGCCGGTGAGGCGGGAGGCGAGCGAGGCGAGGGCGAGGCGAGCGAGGCGAGGCAGGGCGAGGCGAGGCGAGGGCGAGGCGAGGCGGGCGGGCGAGGGCGAGAGGAGGGCGAGGTCACAGGCTATCTGCACTGAGCAAGAGCAAGCAACGTAGCGAAGCGGTGGTGGAGATTGTGATGATTATGAAAGCCTCAGACGCAAGGCGACGGTGACGCCTACAAGGCAGTGGCTACACCTAGTATTTCCAGGAGTGGTTCAAGAGGGATAGAGGTGCGGAGAGGATGTTTGAGCAGGGAAATGTATGTATACGTATGACATAATATGTGGCAAGGACCAATAGGTGGAAAGGGGAAATACGGAGAGCCCTAAAGGGTAAAAACGAATATTTTGTTTAAGAAACGAACGGAGCATTAGACAAAATTATGTTGTCGCTAAGTTGTAGTCAGCAAGAGACGGCGAAATGCGTGGCTAGGAACGTTCGTGTGACTATCGAGTGGTAGGGATATACTAGGGTGATGCTATGGATTGGCTGGGAGGTGCAAAGAACGGTGGGAGAATCAAGAGGAGTATAGGGTGGGATGTACATGGGAGTTCATGCAGGGTGTGTCAGGGAAAAAGACGGATGGCAAAAAGAAGGATAAAAGGACGAGATCACGAGAAAGGCGACTCAACGTAGATATAGGTTATGGAAAACACATTTTATATTCTGTGTAGAGTAAATAATACAGATTTAATTTTACGTTACGGAAAAGGAAATATCAACTGTTGTTCGGAATTTAAATATTTGGGATTAGAAATAAATAAAGAAGGAAATCAAGAAGTCGATATAAGATAGAATAAATAAAGGAAGACCAGCTCCATCAATGTAAATAAAATATTGTGGATAAACATATAACAAAAGAACGAAATTAGAATATATAAATGTATTGATAAAGTACTGTTTTATATGGTTGAGAAATTGGGAAATTACATGAGAATTTATAACTAAAATTATCGGCAGTGAAATGGAAATTTTTATGAAGGCCATCCAAGATATCAAAATTAGATGAAATAAAAAATGGAAAAATAAGAGAAAAAATTAATAAAGAACATACAACTTTAGAAACATTTAGTATAATAATTACAATGGTGCCTGCATTCGAGCATTTTACAGAGTACGCTGCTGACAAAGAGTTCTCCTTTTGCCGCTGGATGTCACTGAGGTGCGGCGAATGGTGACTCGTTCGAGTGTCTCATACTCTGTCGTGTGTGCTGTATTCGAAACCTTCCCGAAGTGACGTACAGTGATGAGAGAGTAAAGAGAAAAATATGATAGAAAACAAACTTCCCTGCAGTGAATACAATCTAAAGAAAAAAGATTCGAGAAGTGAACTTTGGAAACAGATTTTATGAGTTATTATTTTATATCATTATTTTATTAGTCATTATTCTATTAGTCAATATTCTATTAGTTATTTACTCTATTAGTTATTTACTCTGTTAGTTATTATTTTATTAGTTATTATTTTTATTAGACAAGAGAAGAGATACAAGAGAAACCCATTGACACCCTAGCCATTGTGTGATATTTTATTGAAGTATCAAATATTGTAAAATGTTATTGGCATTCATTTACTTCCTATTACATTTTAGATCAAGAGTCTTTGAATTTTTATACATTTTAGTATTTGCGCAGGCAGTGAGCGCGTCACGAAATGTGAATTTGTCATTGTTATAATCTTGATAAGCGGAAAATTTGTACTACATTCTTTCGTACGTTCTTGGCCCACGCCTTGTGAAGCGACGCTCATCTAGTGACCTGTAGGTTATCTTGTTTCCGGTGTATCTGCGGAACTGCATCCCACTACGCGTCGCGTCTTGCACGCCAAACCTTTGTAATTCCCTTCTACAGTTGTTTTGAAGAATGGTAAAACATTTACAGAATGAATTTAACACATACTTGTGTTTTTGTTTTGTATTATATTATTATTATTTATTGCTATTTTATATAATAGTTATTAGTTTTGTATTATATAATTAACATTTTCGAAATAAGATTTCTAGAATTAAAAGTAATGTTACACAATATTTTATTTTCGTATATTAAGTACTATTCAGAAGTATGTCATTGCATGTTTATTGATAATTTTTGAAGGTCTTGCGAACATCAGATTAAAATATTAATAAATATTACCCACAAATTAAAATATTCAAAATTTCTTAAAATTCAGAAACTTCTTAATATTACCCTACGTGAAGATAAATTTTAATAATATCGAAATAAATAAAATAGCCATTTGCATTTAACGATCCATTTCCCATACATAACTTTTCCTATCTTTCTTGGAAAATTCAATTGTTCACCGCGCCACACATGTATCCTGCTAACCAACATCTATTCGTGACGGCAGTGTTCTTTTGATACGTTCAAAGATACAGATATTCAGTTTTTAACTTTAGTATTGGTTTTGAAAAAAAATATAGTATATAAACTACATTTGTATATTATTGTAATACGTCCTCTAGGTGCACTTTGCACAATAACCTCATTCGCTCAAAATGAAACACGTTCGATGGAAGTTGTATCGTGGATGTCTCAAAGCGTAACGAGAACGGCTTCCAGCCAAGCTAGTAAGGGTCACTCGAGTATGCGGGAATCGAATATTGTGTACTCGGGTCCGGGATGCTCGAACGAGTACGAGCGAGTAATATCGCGAAAATACAATGCTCTATTGGACACGTTAAAAGGACAGAAAATAGAATTCCAAACATTTTTTTAGAGTGGTTTCCCCTGGGTAGGAATAAAAGAGGACCTAAACGTAGCTGGTTGAGAGACATGTATGGCCTTTTGAAAGAGAAGAATTTAACAGATAAGGTTTATGAATATTGGGACAAGTGGAAAAATAAAATTAAAATTATATAAAGTAGTAGAAAAGTTGTTTTTTAACAACATAAAACTATGAAATAAATAAGGTCGAAGTGAGAAGAAAGCTGTATGTGAAAAGGAAGGGGTTGTGGGTTGGTGGGGTGATGGCGGTGATGGCGAGTCATGGATGGCGGGATGAATTAGAGAGAGAGGCAGAAACATGTAAAAAGGGGCGGTTCGGCACCGTGCGTTCTTGGCAGGGAGTTGCAAGTCAGAGAATGGCGTGCGGAGTAGAACAATAGAAGGAGAACGATAGAAAGAAATAGGAAACTTGAAGACACGATGGTGATACGGAAGGGAATGAGCAGTGTTGGGCAAAATACTTTGAATTTAGTATTTAAAATCTTTGCCAAAATACCTTGTAAATAAGTGTTTAAATACACGCTCAAAATATATTGATTTGCTCAATACTGTCGACTCTAGTTGTAGTGAACTCGGATAAAGTGAGGCCTGGGTTATAATGAACTTAAGTCACTGGCCCCGTTTCACCGCCATACAAGTAAGCCTTAGAAGATTCGGTTATAGTGAACCGAACCTCGCTTATAGGAACGTAGGAATTACAACGTCCTGAAAATGAATTCCCTCCTGGAAAAGAATACATCGCTGCAGTGCCACAAATTCCAACACTAGGCAGCTTGAAAAAATATCGTCGGCCAAAGGTCATAATTGAAGTGTCCCCTTAGGTAAAGGTAGCAGACCCGCGATGGGCACCCTATGCGAACCTTATATGTGAACCTTATGCCACTCAGTTTCACTTGGAAACAAAGGTCCTGTCCTGCGTGGGCTGCAACTGGCGGCGGCGACGCGCGATTGCTTACTTCTATTTCAATCTTGGTGGATTTTCTTACGGACAAATGAATATATTGAAATTTTTAGTTCGTGCTGTTAATGTATTTTTTGTATCTGTATGTTTAAAAAATCAGTCGTTATAGAGAAATTCTATTTAATTTTGACATCATCGGATATAGTAAACTCGGATATAGTGAACCAAAAATGTGTATATACATATATATATATATATATATATATATATATATATATATTTTGTAACACGCCCACCTACTACCTCCCAGCCGGTGGCGATAAAGCGTGAAACAATGAATGCTCGTGAAGCGAGCTTTGAATTCTCAGGAAGCAGGATCTTTCGGTATGAGAAAGGTCTGAACCCTTGACACAATAATTAGGTAAAATTCGGTAAACTGAGCGTATATTCAGTAAAAACAAATTACACATGGCACAAATATACAATAAAGTATGCACTTTGCGTAGATGGTCACTGCAAAGAAACATAAAACAAAAAGAAAGAACACAACCACAAAAATGTATAGGCGTCACCTCGACTGCCTGAATATTTCAATAAGTACTATTCACAATTCTTTTGCTTCTACCTCTTTCTGAATTATTTTCTGTACCTTATTCAGCCCTTGCTATTCTTAAATTTCTCCGTTCACGGCCCTTTGAATGATTCTCTACAATTATTCTATCATAGACTTATCACAGGTGTCAGCCTTAAGCTGCACATTTACTACAATGCTGTGAACTCAAACACAAGAACAAACGTGACACACACGTTACTTCAATTGGATCCTTTACATATTATAGCAACTAATTATCCCTGACATAATACAATGAAAGAATGACTTTCAAACAAGTTCACTTTTACATTACATGAAAAATCATAATTCACTTTAGAAAAGTTGTACAAGGTATGGCATTCGAACGAATTTACTAGTGCGTACAGCCAATGAAATCTAAACTGCTGCTCATACGTTCGGAATAATCTCCCAGTAATTATTTGGAACTTTCACCTATTTTAGGACGCTTCGCCTGGTATTTTAAAGCTACACGATTTCCCAACAGATTGCCGCATAGAAGTTGTCAGTTCTTTACCTCGACATCTCCTTCCTGCTCGCCATCAGTTAACCTTGGGGTTTTGGTCGCTCGCTGCCCTCGCCGCGTCACTTGACTGGTTCGATATTCCACGGTTAAACCACTTCCTTCTCTCGATCTCAGGATTCCGCCACTCGTCAAAATTCCAGACCCTTCTCTCGATCTCTGGCTCGTATCATCCACTTATTTGGTCCAAGTCCTTCTCGCCTACGCTTGGCTCTTCACTGGAGTCGTCCTTCTTCCGCGTGCCGCGTACCGTTGTTCGCGCTTCCAGCTTTGAATAACTAACGTTATGAAATTGAATACGTCTAGCACTCAGCCGACATACCACACTTTGAGCGTGCGTTTCGTTTAGAGTCCTTCTGCAGAATTTATTTCAATTATGAAACTATTTCAGATTCAAGCAATCACATCGCTTGCTTTCTCGTGTAATGCCTGTTGCTTTCTCGTGTTCAATTATCAGAGAGTAAAGAGAGAACCGTCGTGGTGACAGTAATAGGTTGCATGTCAAAAAAATCACTTTTCTGTTTATTACACCATTGCGTTAAACCTAGGGAACTGTTGCAGTTGCAGTAGATCGTAAGGTGGCGGTCTAATACAAAACCAAATAGCATGATTTTTCATTTGTGAAAGAACTCTCAAGGCAGTGAGAGGTGAGATCGCTTTTCGTTCCTCCTGAAAACTTCGTAGATTTGACATACTAGGATTGCCAACAATGGTCATGTAAAAGGGAGGACGCTCGATAAAAAAAACTGCATCAACCCATTTCTTCTTATAAAAATTTAATTTAGACTAACATCAGCTTTATTTAATTATTCTTCCCATTTGCGATTCAAGTGAAAGAGATTCGTTCACAAAATGCAGATGAAAATGGTCTGAGTGTCCCTTTTATTTTATTTTATTTTTACCAGACACTATCATGCATGCGAGTGTCATGTGCGTGTATCAGCGTTCAGAAAAGGATATTTATGTTTTCTATTCTAAATTAAACAATAAATGATTCAACGTTGCAGAGTTATTATTATTGATAAAATTAATGACAAAAAGGTTAAAAATTTACTAAAATGAGGGCATTTAAAATACAAAGGAGGACGAGAGGACAACTAACGTTCATGAGGGACTTCCCTCTCAAGTGGAGAACTGTCCTCCCAAATGGAGGACGGTTGGCAATCTATAGAGAATTTTTTTCGTTCCTCCTGAAAACTTAGTTTTGACATACAAGCTATTGTGGTCACCAGACGATGTATTGGATGGAATTTAGTCCACATTTGGCGCAAAAGTCGCGCGTGTGCGGAGAGGAAGCGTTGCGCAAGCATAGCCACGGAACGGGGGCGGGCTGTGCGGCGCAGCGTGGCGTCGAGATTTAGTCCGAGGGGTTGCGAGGAGCGGCGCGACGGAGCGCGCTATCGGGTCGGCGGGGGGGCCGGGGGGGGAAGCGGTCGGAGGGCCCCCCCCCGGGGCGACGCGGGGAAAGGTATGGGGGTTGCTGTTGCACTGGGCAGCACCGTATTTCCATGACCCCAACTCCGCCGTCCCTGTTGCGTTACGGGAGTGCTTGCTTGTGTACTCCTCACCTGTGGGATATCTGAGGAAAGTCAGGGTGTCTATGAATTAACATTGTGAGGTTAAGCAAGTTCTTCGTTATTATCTGCCTTTATTTTTACTCAGTTGGTACTCATGCTCCTTTCACGTGAGAGGCATGGCATGTCTTTAATGTAAACAAGAATCTTCTTTTTGAATTTATTAATGGTGGTGTGATGAATTTTCTTTGGTCGCGTAATGGCCGCGTAAACAAAATCATAACGTAAGTGGTTGCGTGAATTGCAATACAGTCCGTTTGAAAAAGCATCTCATTAGCATTACATTAAGAATAAATCGTCGTTAACATATATTCAGGTATTGGATATGAAACAGTGGTCAATAGTAAAGTATAATATAAATTATTAACTTGTTGATATAGTACAAATGCTACGTAATGCTTGTTAATATGCGAGTAGATGTGTGTTTTTTGAAACTTCTGATGTTCCATACGTTTTGGCCTTGTGTTATTATAATAATAAAGCAGATTGTCATTTTTTTAATATGTTTATTCAAGCCTATGTACTGAATGTGTTTCATTGTCTGCATCAGTTTATAATCTTACATTTTTATCTTAGATTTTCTTTGTGTGTTCTGGATCCACCCAGAACACAAATTCAATGCAGCTCTGTTGAGTTCTGTTGTTTCGTTATATATATTTCTTCAATACGAACTCTGTCAGTTTTTGAGATATCGATTATGAACAGGCTGAATGGCTTGATACTCCAGCAAGCAAATGCATTTGGAGCAGAGCTTTCAGTTTTACTGCATTGGAAAATTTTCATCACATTCCGCTGGTAATGGTTTTGATCTTCTCTGAATATGCATAGGAAGACTCCGCAAAACTTTTAGTACAGAAACAATGCAGGATATTGTAGTGGTCTACATTTAGAAAGCAGCCTGCGCTAATTTTTCCAATTTATTGCCTATACACCCAAAAGTGTCTTTTGCATTAGCAAGCATTTCATATTTTCAGTACTAACATTCTGCTGCTTTCACTGTCGTGCACTAACTATAATAATTCATCGTTGTTGCCTTCCTTCCGAAACATCAACAATTCTTCGTATTCCTCTTCCAACCTGTCATACTAGTCTTTCACTCGTACTGATAACTCATACAAACACTGGCGAATTTGAAAACAAATTCCTTACAACGCATGAAATCCGCTCAGTCACGGTTTACTTCTAAGTCAGAAATTGTAGCGCGATAGACGCGGGAGTATTATTGTATCCAAGTACATCCTAACTTTATCGCAAGTGCAGAAATTATCATTTCAGTCATTTTTGAGATAAGTCAAGAGGGCCATCTAGGGGAGGTACTGAAAAATCACCATAATATTGTTTTCTAGTACTCTTTCTAAGAACAACGACTGAATAAGACCGGATTAAAAGCGACAATCGAAGGACTAGAATAAAGTGGCTCTTGTAGTTTTGCCAATTTCCACTGGAAACATTCTTTCTTCCTACATGTATCTTTTGAGAAGTTTTTATTTTATCTTAATATTCTTTGATTTGCAATATATCTTAGTGTTTCAAAAATTAATAATTATTGTTATACAGATACAATATAGGTAATTATGGTTTCTGTATTGCAGCAAGGAATTTCCAATTCTTTTTGTAAGTTACGGAAATCTGTGATGTGTTGTTCATCCTGTCAATCGTTCCTCTTAGATTAATTAATATTTCTAATGATCGAGATTCTCTAGTTATTCTATTTTTGAAGCCCTCGAAGACTCCACACATTAGTGAACCTGATACAATATGTTCAATGAAACTCAGGACCTCACGGACACTGGTGAAGTAACATATTTCAAAGAAAACCCTGCCTTAATATCATTTCCTACAAACCGTAGAAAGTACTTGATTTAAAAGTTTGATTTTAATACTCGAGTACTTGAAGAAAATAGTGAAAATAATCCGTATATTTCTTCACATGTTACATAATGACAATATTGTCAACTTTTTAAAACAATGGAGGTTATCTTTTAAACTTTGTGTTTCCAATAAGGGCATGATGAATTAGAAAATGTATTTTAAGAAGCTTCCTCTGAAAGTGAACTAATAATAAGTAATGTAAAAAAAGGTTTCGGTTCCTTTTGCGTTCTGAAATGTAGATCCTAATTTTGTTCCTTAAGAGATATTTGGAGTAGTTTGATATTTGAAGAGAATAAGCTGTAAGGGTTCCTCGGTCTTCTTATCGGCGGGTTCACTGCTCAACTCTATTAAGATGTCAAAATTTATCTGCGTTGAGCATTGAACTGAACATCTCAGGAGTATGGCTCATGTAATTTATCTTCTGTTCGCAGTAGAGTTCATTACCAGTATCTAAAAGCTTCACGGAATCATCAATATTCAGAACCTTCATCCTGCCCCCTAATATTATTCCTAACTTCAAAGAGATTGGTTGGAAACTTTACCTAAGTATGCAGTTCAGGAAATAAAGTGGTATCCTTTTTGGCATACGCATGATGAAATAATGTGATTGAAAATGAATCTAAAACATCGCATATTACGTTTTTAATATACTCTGATTAGTTACTCCGTTCACGTTTCTACGAAGAAAGAAAAGTTATATATTCATACTCCTACACAATAGAATCTTATTTAGTCAATTGTCGTGAAATCAGAGGGGAAAATCTTGAAGGAGAACGCCTTCTGAAATTCTTCTAAAATGCGTTTCACTTAATTCGCTAGTATCAAAATTCAGACTTTCGGTGTTTTTTTTTATCTAAGAAAACGGCATTTCATTAACTGACGTATTTTATAATTTTATAATGCCCTAATTTCAGGCCAAGACCGTTTCTGCCTTATTCCCCCACTTCACATTTCTCTTCTACCAATGGTATTTCTTTTTTCGTTCCCGATACATAACACGATAATGCTTAAAGTTAACGTCACGTCGCCTCCAGAGTGAGAATCCTTTCCGAGGAGGAACGTTACGAAAACGTCTTTTATTATTTCTTCTCAGCGAGCTCGCCTTCCAACTCCGAAGAAACTCTTGCGTCCGTCGTGCAACCTTCGTTTGAAGACGTCTCCACAGTGCCATGAATTCTAACGGGCGTCTCGAGAAACTCATGCAAGTCATCGTGGCCAGCGAAACCGCACCCGAACTGAGGAGGAGACGAAGGCGCCCTCAACTCCGTTATCGCTCCGATGGCGACGGGCGAGCTCCGGGAGCCGGAGACCGGAAACGAGCCCTTAACCTCAACTCGGAGGAAACGTTACATTGTCTAAATATAACCGGAATCGATTTTAACTTTTTACAAAGGAAACGCGATGTCTAGAAAATTAATTTGTTCTTGAAGTACTACTTAATCATTTCTGAAATTAAAAAACACTTGCTTTCTGTTTAGCACGTTATTGGTGTATCTTCAATAAAAGTGACTGGTTTCGTTCAAGTTCGTATTTTACAGTAAAATGTTTTAAATATCGAAATAGTTTTTAGTAAATAAATAAAAAATAGTAATTGTTTACATAACGAACTTTTTGTTATGTCGTTTTCTTGTTATGTCGTTTTTCTCGTTCTATCAGTATTTAGTCCATATGTTTCTTAGTTAAGGTGTCACTACGAGTATAACATGACCCATATTCTGCGCTATGTTCATTTTGTAGTGTTGTTCTATCTGTAATGTTTGTAAAGTACTTGTTTGTAGAAACGTATAAAAATGTTATAGGAGTTTCATGCAATCGTAAAAATATAATTTTTGCACTGAAACCCATTGCACATCAGTCATGTGTCAGACACATAAAAACAATATCTGAGAGCTCGAGAAAATCATTCGTAGATGATGTTACATTTACAAGAAGTAAAGCAGGAGACAATCTGAAACTTCTCAATTGATCAAGGGTAACTGGGCGAAAACCCTGATCAAGATTCAATAAATACGTTGGAAGGACGGTGGGATCGTGTCTGTACTCTCATTTATATTCCTATCTGCTTTTTAACCCCATTGTAATAACAAACACGTTTTTACGTCATCCATTCTGTTTTTTACAGTAGACGTCGACTGTGGCTGGGAGGCACTTAACGCGCGACCAGCAGGGCAGACTTCTCTCGAAGAATCTGGGCCACGGTGACACAGAGGAGGGAGACGGCAACACTGCATGCCGTCTAAAAACATCGACTTCCTAACCTTTTGAGAGTTAACACCGGCACAAAGAAAATTGCATGCACACATCGTGTAGGAAACCACATAAGAAAACCAACGGGCAAATTATAACCCAGCCAAAACAAATTTCTGGTCGGATGCGAACGTTGGCTTCCGTGGCCGGAGACAGTGGCTACTTCGCTTTCAGGGTGACGCCACGTCCTAGGTATAGGTGCCAACGTTTTGGCCGTCGTTCTGTGACATTCCTTCTTTTTGCCCTGAGGAAGGTCGCAGAATGGCGACCGAAACGTTGGCACCTGTGCCTAGGACGCTGCATCTCCCGTACAGCCAAGTAGCATCAAATTTCTGGTCCTTTACAATCGTTCGCTCGCATTAAGCTACCCAATGTCTCCTGAACAGCGAGTGTGCGAAGATGATTTTGCTGCGCTTGCGCAGTGTATCGTTTCTCGTGTATCCCGCTCGTGTTTTAACGGTCATCGAGTATACGATTACTCGAACTCTATCTTTCATGATTCTCCCATTCCACCACTCCGATGTGGCTCACGCGGACCCGTATATTTGGCGTGTACGTTGCTAAACCGCATTAGCTTAGCCCGCAGCCCTCAATATACTTAGTTTGGCTTGAGGATAGAGATAACCATGGTGGGAAGAATATTCGTGCATGGTCTACAACTCCACGCATGTTGCTATTGCCAGAAGTAGTTTACTCCCCAAGGATGAGCACCTAGACTCTTTGACCTTTATCCTCGTGCCACTCCCCACTCCGCGGGCGTACAAGTACGATCGTACATCTTTAGGTTGGCATCCGGATACGCCGAAACGCAGTGCCCCCTTAATTAAACCTGGATAGGTCCACCCTGCAGCTCAGAGCTACTACCTGTCCAGGCTAGCACCGAAGTCTAATTAAGCGCCACTCACGGTGCGCCAGGGTAAGCTTTACTCAATACCCAGGAGAATCGTGCACTGCCACGACGAAGCCAAGTGCCCAACTGGCTACTCTGACTGAGCCCCAGGTGGCTCGGGGTCCTCACTGTCCTCAATGACCTCGTCAGACTTCTTTATGTGGGTGCGCGATCAAGTCTAGCCCCTCAATCCTGCTCCAAAGGTCGGCGGAATAGGGGTCCAACTGGTGGGTTAACGGGCACCCGCCTTGGCGCTAACGACGTGAGTGTCGCCGAGAAACTAGGGTCCGGGTGAACGTTTCCAGTGCCCACCAAGAACCCCAACCCTCAGTCTGTCGGTTCTGCCCGGCGGGAACACATTTCGGGTTGTGATCTGTAGTTCCATATGGAGCATTACCTGGTGATATAGGTTGTTACCGGCGGTAGACAGACACTCGGGAAACATCGCTGCCAAGATGTAGAGAGCACGCGACTCGCAATTCATACTCCTACGTCACCTAGGCAGACCAGTAGAAAATGGAAGGAGTTTGTACAGGCAATACATGGTGGATAGGGGAGCCCACCTTGCCACACCACACAAGTAAACATCTACGTAAGGCAGAATTTGAACCCGCAGCTCTTCCGTGCAAGTGAGCCACAGAGCTCCCGTGATGTCGGCAGTATATTGTAATTACTACTTGTTAAAATGTCTGCGTATGAGGTACAGATGAAAAGAAAGCAAATTTCCCGTTTATCTGAAACCAAATAAAAATAACGACTGGGCATGTAATTACATGTAAAGGTGCCTTCACAAGGGCAGTGTTTCTTACCAGTTACCGCACAACAGTGTCATCAGTGATGGGCACACACTTGCCAGAAAACACTAATTGTTAACTGTCCTGTGCTAACATATCATTGACGACGGTGTTGTCTAACAACAGGCAGAAACGCTGCTCATGAAGTGGCACTTTAATATTTACATTTAAATTATTGCAGTAAAATATTTTTTAAGTAAAAGGTTAAATGTTTTCTACGAAAATTAATTAATCGATCCAAAAGCATAACTTGTATGAATTATCTGAAAAAATATACTTCAGAAACTACATTGTTGGTCAATTTTGAATATTGATTTTGAACATTGTGTGATTTTTGTTTTAAAATTAATGGTAATCGTATTTTATAAGAGTTTAAAATGGTGAAGAAAGGTAATTGCTCATTTATTTTGCAAAATATTTATAATGTCATTAGAGACAGTTTCATTATTTTCATTGATGTCTTGGAGGTGTGACTACCGAAATGAAATTTGATAAAGAGTACGCATAAACAGTTTGCGTAACCTATCAATTTCAAATAAAGAAAAAATACAAAACTTGAACGGAAATTAAGAAAGTGACATTGGAAAGTGTATTAATAATTTGGTGAAGTTTACTTAAATAAACCCTGGAACCAAAGTTTTGATTTGTTTGAACAGTGGTGAAGAAAAAAAGGACGCTTGAAAGCTTCTGCGTGAGCTTCGTCGGGGCGCCGTCTGGTGCGCTGTTGGCGCCGGGCGCGGCGCGTAGTGAAAGCTTTTGGGGTGAGGGGTGGGAGTGGGGGAGAGCCGGGAAAGCGGGGAAGAGCGGGGCGGGAGGAAAGCTGCAGCGCGCAGTCTCTCGTCGCTAAATTGACCGCGGCCACTTATCGGGCTCAGCCTGAAGGGGGGGGACGGGTCGGACGAGCGGGACGGAACGGGGAAGGGCGGCAAACGGGTAGAGCCTGTCGCGCCCGTGCGCCTCTAGTCGGCGGCTGGCGGGGTGTAGGGCGAGGTTTTCACCGGCAACTGGGAGCTCGCCCTCTCACCCGCGCCTTGGTACTCAGATCGGGCAGCCTCCCACCTCCCGCTCCCTGTAGGACGTTCTCGCCAGGAAACAAAGCGATAAAATTGAACGTCCAATTTAGGCGAGACCATAACTGCGGACTCAATCACCGCTTCGGTGGGCGAGCTAGAAGTCTGGGGGAAGTTGTAATTACCTACGCCACTGTACTTCTCGCCTCTGTCGAGCGGTTCGATACTTGGCGAGAGAAAAGGTGCGTGTACGGCATTCGAATTTTAATGTACAGGATGTCGGATAAGGTTGAAAGAAGTGAAAATGTTTCCTCGCTGAACGAAACGGAGATACGTTCACTTAAAGGTGCGAACACAGCATGCCAAAGTCTACTATATTGTGTTACAAGTTCTAATGACGCACGTGACCTACCGCGAGCTCTATGAATACGTTTTGTAAAACGCGTAACTCTGGAAGGTGGCAATTCAGAAAAGTATGAATGGTATTCAATTACATCTTCTTTGACCAAGAAAGCCAATCTAGTTTATCAGGGCAACATTTAACTTATTTTTGAGAGTGTGCAATGTAATTTATTTGATCGTCAATGCTGTTTAGTCGTAAAAAAATAAACAATTTGCTCTGAAATATATTTTCGATGTCTTGAATTCAATTGCTACCTTTGCGGTAACTCTACTAAGAGCCATCTTTTCTACTATTGGGTTGATTGCCAAAGGAAACACAATTAAAAAGTAGTATTTGGAAATTAACATACATTATTCTGTGTTTATTTAGCATATTAATATTTTTAAAATTTTATTAGTTTTTTATGGAAGAGAGAAAAAAGCAGCACGAAATAAATCCTTTTAAAGTTAGTAAGGTCAGTATTTTTTTCTTTCAGAAGATTCAAAATATTTATTAAACTGTTTGCATCATATTATCGCCAGTTTTAAGAATATTCGAATTATGTGACAACCTATAATGCTGTTTCACACTTATGTGTTAATATATCTATGAAACAATCTTCGTGAAAGGTTGTCATTCAAAAATACTTGCAAATGTGTTCCTGAGTCTACTTTGAGATGTCTTAGAATTTTCCTTTGAATTATTAAGTTCAATGAATACATTAAATAATTTAATATTTTATATTTCAACCGAACAATCCAAAAAGTACTTTTAAGTCTTTGCTGCGATTCTAAATATAGAAGAGCGTCAGTATTTTGGAAGTCAACAAACCAGTCCGTCAATATTGTGGATTATATTCTAACAAAATTGACAAAGAATGTGCATACGCCATATATATATATATATATATATATATATATATATATATATATATATATATATGCATAATGAGAATTTTTATTATTGTACTGTATTGGAACTACGTATTGTATTGCTGGCCTAGATTTAATGTGCATTTAATAATCCCTACTTCACATACTGTTATGTATGAACAAAATTGCATTTTGTTTCGCAACTAATGTTTTCTTAACAAATACTACGTTCAGGGGTGATGCATCCGCTAAACTTCTAGAACATTCAGAGTTAAAGGACTTAAGCAAGGTTTTCTGGGGATGATGTCTACCGGCCCCTCCGGTGATGTATATCGGCTCTTCCGTTGATGATGTCTACCGCCCCTTTAAAAAATCCGGATAATTTGATAATTGAAAGGGACTCCTCCCCAATTAATTTGGATTACCAACTTTCTACTATATATACTTTTCACTTTTTCCTTAAAACCACTATCATCAAATTGACTGTTTCACAAATTGAACGTTTTAGATTTAACATTTCATTTACATTTCCAAACAACTTCAATTTAGTTATGCTTCATGCAAAAAATTCCAAATATAATTTTTTACATCAATGTAGTGCATTGTGCCCAAATAATGCGAGTATTAGTAAAAGACGGAAATCCACAGTGTTCTTAAGAACGTTCGCAACAGTTTATGACAAAATTAAGATGACCAGCAAGCATGGAAGTTAACCGAAACAAGAGACGGAGAAGATATCAATCTCTTTTGTGTTTCGTTCCTTCAGAATCGAGTCGTAACAATAAAACGAAATGTCCGCGTTTGTAGAGTAGTCAAGGCATACTCAGAAATGTTATAGCATCTATAAAAAGAGGCGATAAATATTCACGAGGGTTAAATGTACGAATTCTATTCAGAACTGCCAATTCACAAAGGATTTAATATTCTGAAATACCATGTGGAATGATATGCAATATTCACGTGTGGTAATGTGCTTAGAGCGAATCCAATTTCCCTTATAATTCCAATTGACTGTCTCATCTGCATTTCATCAACCAGTCTCGTCTCTATGGGGTGGCATCGTGTCAGGGCTTGAAAATGAAGTGAAAGCTATTGTTAGTGCAGAAAAAAGCTAAAATGTCTGGTAAAATGTATCTTCTCCGCTTTTTTGACAAAGATAATCGCAACTTTTTTTAATTTGCTGCACCCAGACACTTAAACCCAAAAAGAAATACTCAAAATTCAATATTTTGGACTCAAATTGTTTGTTAGTACCTAAGTTAGTCAATGTGATCCTCTCAACTTCACGGAGGTTCCCCGTGTCAATGCGTGAAAAAGCAAGTACTACAGATAGTACTTTTTTTAGACCAGGGGTAAACTAGAGCCCTTAATCAATCAATCCATAAACCCTAAGTATATATAACGCATCAACAATATTAAATTAATTTTCATTCAATAGTGAATAGCAATAAAAATTACCTTTTTCCTGCATCGCACCTTCAAATTCATTGCCTTCAATGTGCTTGCTACTTTAGCTTTAGATTATTTCAATACTTCAATTATTTAGATTCAATAGATTATTTCAATACTTCATTATTTCAATACATTACTTTAGCTTTAGATTATTTCAATGACTTAGAAAATCTAGAGATAACTCTGAACAAAATTAGTAATCCATTGTTGTATGTGGAGATTCCAATTTGATTTTCTGAGCGAATCCCACGAAAAAGAGCAGTTTCTCAATTTAATTCATTCTTTAATTTAGATATTACAGTGACACCTACCTACGGAATTACATCACAAACAGCAGTAGATCAAATTATAGTTAACAAAACCACAAATAGATATGAAATAATAACGAATAATCTAGGATTACATTGAGCACAATGCACAAATTCTTACAATTACTAATAACGTGAATACTGACACAATAAATAAAACACGAATGTGCAGAGCATTTACTAAAGTTAACATAAAATTATTTACGGACTACTTGCTGAAGGACCATGGGAGGCAGTTTATAACGCTATTGAATAATCTAGATTACATTGAGCACAATGCACAAATTCTTACAATTACTAATAACGCTATTGACACGAAATGAAAAATATAATTTATTTTTCTCAAAGCTTTCATTTCACTTTAACGCGTGCTTTCTATTAAAAGGAAAATTAAACATTTCACGAAAAAGTAATACTTGGATCACAATGAATTAGAACATGTGTAAAAATAAACGTACACCCTACATTATTTCTAAACATCATAACGTATCACCCGGTTTCCATATCTACTCTCGAGGATATAAAAGAATTTTAAGAAAAATAATAGTTCAGGCAAAATAATGAAAAATAATGAGGATATTTTGAACGCTAGAATCAAAACTAAAGCAATGTGGAATATCGTATAAAATACGACCACGTCATCACGACATTTCGTAGAGAATGTTGTTTTAAAGGATAATGAAAAGAAACAAGTAATCCAGAAAAAGATGCGAATATCTTCAACCAACACTTTTCTAGAATTGCGGTTGTTCTCACGAAGGAACTAAAACCACAAAATTCAACATCATATGCTTCTCAAAAAAATTTCGGCACGATGTTTATTTCCGAAACTTCTTCAACAAAATCAGATTTAGTTATAAAAAATAAATATTCATCTGGTTTAGATGAATTTCCGGATTGTTTATTAAAAAATGTGCGCGCCTGCCATTATACACCCATTAACTCACATTTTCAATACTTCCTTGTGCACAGGAATATTTCCAGATATTTTCAAAACAGCAAAAATTAAGCCACTTTTTAAAAAAGGGAACAAAAAAGAAATTCAAAATTACCGGCAATTTCTCTTTTGTCATTTTCTCAAAAATATTGGAGGCTTTTCTATACGCGAATGGAAACTTTTCTCAGGAAAAACGAAGTGTTTTCAGACAATCAAAATCTACGGAAACTGCCATTTTTTTCTTTTCTTACAGATTTTGCTTCATCAATGGAGCAAAATGAATAACCCATTGGGATATTTTTAGATCTTTCGAAAGCCTTTGACGTTATTAACCATAACATCTTGCTATCAAAATTACCTTATTATGGAATTCGTGGTATTGCTCTAGATTTGGTTAACATCGTACCTTAAACATCGATCTCAAAGAGCAGAAATACCGTACTGGCACGAAAGGACATTATTTACTTATCTTTCCAATTCTTTAACAATTGAACATGGGGTCCCACAAGGTTCGATCTTTGATCCTATCCTCTTTCTGTTGTACGTAAACGATATGCTCTCATCTACTAAAAATAGAAGAACAGTTCTGTTTGTCGATGACCCGAATGTTCTTTGCAAAAATGAAACAATTAATAGTACAATTTCAGAAGTTTCAAATTGGTTTTGTAATAAAAAATTAATAGTTAACAAAGGGAAAACTGTCTCAACGCAATTTTGCGTTTCAAATCGGCAATCGTATTTGGCATCAAATCGGCAAATCGGCAATCGTATTGAAAATGAACAATTTGCAATTAGCTGATGTTAAGGTAACAAAATTTCTAGGTCTCTCAATTCAGTCAGACCTCAACTGGAATGTATTACATTCCCGCCTGCGATATGGAATAATATTCTAGGGAAGCTGATCCTTTAGTGCCCAGACATTTAGATTGCAAAAGAAAATATCCGCATAATGAAAAAATTCCATCCACGTGATTCGTGCAAGCCTCTTTTCATTGAGCTTGGAATCTTACCATTGACTTTGCCTATTTATTTACGAATCTGTAGTATTTGTCAAAACTGACTTAGTTACCGGTGGGAACTTATTTTCATGCAATACTGATATTTATAGTTACAACACACGACGTAGAAATCATGTTCATGAAGTGTCAGTATCAACAGCTCACTACAAGAAATCCACATACAATACATGTACGTTACTTTACAACGCATTGCCAGATGAAATGAAACAATTAAAATTGGTACAGAAATTTAAGTTAAAAGTAAAATATTTTCTGCTGCAAAACTGTTTCTATACAATTTCTATTGGCTCAAAACGCCGGTTCTTCCAAATGGTTTCCTATTGGCTCAAAACGGTATTTCTATACAATTAGAGACTATACTGATCGTCAAAAAGAAAAATAATGTTTACTTTAACAAAACCAAGATATAGTTCAATGAATTAGTTTACATTTGCACTGTATATTTTTTTTAAAATCTTAAATGCCTGTAACAAGTAATGTACTTCAGCTTCCGGGTCAATGACCCCATCTCGATCGGGTTTTTGTCCATCTTCCCTGATCCATTGAGCAAATGCTGAGATGGCCCTTTGATTTGCTTCTGGACGTAAATGCAGCTTCACTATGCGCACGTTTTGTTGAGCTTTCCTTTTGCTTGTAGTGGTAGTAGAGCTTAGGGTGAGTTTCTATTTGTTAGCAATAGAGAAAAATCAAATCCGTTCGTTTACCGTTGCAAATAAGTTTTCTATAATTCGGCAACGAAAATATCTAGTTTTTGAAATTTAATCTCTCGCTTTTTAAAATTATTATTATTATTATTATTATTATTATTATTATTATTATTATTACTACTACTACTACTACTACTATTTTTTCATCTTTCTACTATTAATAGTTCAATAGTTGGGAAGTGATTCTGAAACTCAAGAAAGCGTGCGCAGATGATTCTCTCCCCTATACGTCACATACAGTTTTTGACTGTTTTTAATAAATAAATAAATAAATAAATAAATAAATAAATACTTGAGTAGCTTCATTTTTGGACTATTGTATTAGTACAGTATTGTAACAGGTTAGAAAGGTAAAACAAAAAGCAATCAATTCAGTATTGTCTAGATACTGAAAATACATGTAAGCAGAATTTAGTCTGAAAATTTAAATACATTTGAAATAAATATTGGGAAACAATACGCTCGTAAAATCACATGGAAAGGCATGCCACATTTTCCAAAACAAACTTCGTTGTCGCATCCTCTCATCGTTTTTATTGTTTCTTTCCATTGATGGTTTGTTTCTTTTCAAAATTTGAACTTAAAAATTACAATCTTCTTAAATTATATTAATTCTTATTGATATTTTGCAGTTTAAAACTTCCAGTTAATTATTTCAAGAATTTGCTCTGATATGCGTATGTGACCACAAATGTCTAAATGTGTGATTAAATAAGTATAAAAGAATTGAATTGAATTGTGCCTTATTTTGCGTGGCAAGACTCAGGCCATGAGGCCTACTCTTCCGTCTGACCACGCAAATTTCACTACGCTCCTTTCACCAACTAGAAGAGAAAGAAGGTATTACTTGCGCGACGAAACAGGCAATTTGTATTAGCTCAGAGGATAAATTCAGTGCTTTGCTATACATGCTTAAGCTTTAACAGTTACATTATATAAATACCATCCTTCATTTTACATTTCCTTGCAAAAAACACAATTTGTTGCAAAAAACAAACATTGCATTACAAAAGAATAGCTGCTCTTTCTTATATTGAAATACATAGGTTGACAGAAACAATGTTTGACCACAGAGTACATAAGTATAATTTACTATACATTAAGGACTTTGATAGCCCTGCTTGGGAGGTAATTATTATTTCAGGATATATGTTTTACGAAACATTTTAAAGTAGTACACTACAGATTTTTCAATTCTAAAATGTAAAAAGTTTTGTATAATTGAGAGTCTGATACCAAAATATTCTAAGTTTTCCAACCAACCCACAAAATGTTACTTCTTTTTCTCTTTCCCGAAACAACTAGGCTTAAATCATAGCCGACTTTTAAAACCTGTATTAAATCTGCCATTGATAAATTAATATCTAGCCATTGCATCTCGCGTCATTTTGGACACGATTACAGCCTCCGAACTGCTTTAATATCGTTTGCATATGCTGGCGTTTGTTTTTTTGTTGAAGGTTCACTTCTATACTTTTAATGTCAAAAAATGCAGCAAATGAAGTAACTCACGAATCGATAACTTATTTTATTTCTCAATGCAAATTAATTTTACTTGAACATGAGTATGACAGTCAGAGGAAATTCCACAAATTGAAAATTATAAATTGAATTACCTCTATTTTTGAACGCGAACACGAAATTTGACATTCAGTTATTAAAATTGTATTTGATTTAAAATCAAATAATATAGACTCTCGAACGTCCGTCCCGGTCCGATAACTCCCCGCTAGTTGGAAACGTATTGCGCACGGATTGTAATGTGTTCCCTGACATAAGTAAACTTTTGAAAATGCTATCTTTGAAACAGTTTAATGACAAATCCTATAACTAAGCATCATGTTTTCAAATTATAAAAAAAGGAATATTAATGTTTCAAATCTGAATGTAATATATTTTTCTTTACTTTTATACAAGTTTCTGTGCAGTTCTAAAATAACTGTGTTCCATAATTGTTTAATGAATATATCCTTATTGAGAGGAAAGTGATTTATCAATGCAGAAGGTTGAAGCCTGCCGCCGTAATTTTGTGGACACGTAGCAAAACAGACGATTAACCTCTGACATCACTTAACTGCTAGTTTAGCTATTGTTGAAACGAAAATGTTTGGGGTTCTGGCGACCTTTCCGACAGTAAGGTTGGTGTGTCTGAGGAGAAGAGAGTCGGCTTGCGCCTTAATATTCGCTCTTTTTCAGGCACGTGATCAGAGTGGTCGCTTGTAGTTGCCTTGGATGATGGAAGATATTATCACGAGGGGTGACTATAACGCAGCGGTGAATAAATGGTTATGGGTGAATTGGTTGATTGATGTTTGACATAATTCCACACCGGGAGAGGTGGCTTAGGGTATCAACTAATGTTAATTCAGCTCATCTGAGCGAGAGGTTCTAAGTGCGAATTCCTACGATAGAATGATTTTCGACACTAGCAACATAGCTAGGTTGAATTCACTCGCTGTCGAGAGGAGAATTGTAGCGGCCGTCTGCTCTAATCGGTAGTTTACTGTGGTTTCTCCGATCAACTCCAGGCAAATGCCGGAGCCCTAAGAAACGGGGAGATTCGGCGCCACCTACTTTCGGGGGTTTTCACTCCAGGTGTCTCTCTCGACGGGGCACTGCCCAGCTGGGACAAAATCCAAGATTCCGGCTGGTAAATAAACTAAGTGTGGTAGTGTGGTGCTTGTAAGTGTGCGTGTGTGTGTTAGTGAGTGTGTTAGTGTGTGTGTTAGTGTGTGTCTGTGTGTGTGTGTGTGAGAGAGAGAGAGAGAGAGAGAGGAGAGAGAGTATAAAAGGAGAGAGAATAGGACACGAAAGAGGATGAGTGGTTCGCGCGCGGTCCATGGCCAGTTTGTTAGGATACTGCTCCGACATTCGCCGTATTTTGACCGGAGAAACCACGGAAAACTATTGCGGCCGGCCGCTTATGAATAGGATAGTAGTGATGTTAGTAGATCAAGTGATGATGTGAGAAGCCAACCCGTCACAACCACATGATGAAAATCCCTGCGAGACTCCAACCCACAGTTTTCGGCTTCGCAGATTTGGGCTCTATTCCAAGTCCTTGCGTCATTGAGGTGCAGAATTACATAGCCTAAAATACATTAATTTAATTAAATCTTTATCAATTTCTGTATACAATATGTTAATGCTTCATGTTGGCGACCGTGCTGCAACTGTAAGTGTGATGCTCTCAAGTTCACGGGCTCGATTTCTGACCGAAAATGATGTATTTTTTTAATAGAAAAATCGATGGCAAAAGTGTTGTATATGGTCTATAAAATAACTCTTAGAAACTATTTTAGCATCCCAATGCAAAATTTACTCTGAGAAATAATTATCCAAAGAGGGTGGGATACGAGACGAGGTGCGTCCTGTATGGTTTCGGCGATCTAGGCAAAATATAACTTGCCTTTCGCCATTCGCGCTCCCTGAAAAAATGAAATTAACAATTTTTTTGTAGTTTAAATATTTAAAAATATATTACATTTATTTTCTGAAGTATAAAAATAATAATTTAAAAGTTTCACTACTGAAATGCATTTTTTGGCACTTCGAACTATCTGGCAATCCGGGTGACCAATCCGCTTAAAAGACGTCGCATCTGGGGAAGACCAAACTTCGAAATTGCTTACAAGCTTGCCCAGGCCTTAAAGCAAACAAATAAAATGGCTTTTTATAAATAGTTGAACTATTGATAAAAAGCAACTTATTTGTTTGTCTCACCTCACTCCCTTCTGATGGATGCGAGTCATCCTCAAGGGTCGTGGCGTTGACCGTGACTGGCCGGTGCCAAGGCCATAAGGTAACGAATCGAAATTGCATTTTAGTACTCCGATTTAATCAGAGTGGCATATCAAAGTCACGAACTGGGCGGAGAGACACTATCATCCAAGTGGGAGCTTTGTTAAATGTTTGATATTGGAGCTCCCGATGGTATGAGAATGTCCCTCTTTGCTTCCATCTCGTGACCTTCAAATGTCACTCTTTTTAAGGTAGCTGTCTATCTGAGAAAAAATCTAGAATTTTAATTCAATTTTGTTTTTCCTGATGTTCACTCACTAAGGGCTTGACTGTTGACGCTCGCTTCGGAAACAATTATTTTCTCAAAAACTAAGAACCTTAGCACAAAACTGAAGCGTTGAAACGAGAATAAATCAGAGCATACGACACACAAAAAATGAAAAACACGAAATTTAACGATTTTCATAATTCTCAGGTGGACAGGTACTTTAAATGCAAGTATTCCCAAAACTCCACCTTGCCCTGTCCACTGGAGGCGGCCAACTGAGCGTGCTCGCGGGCGTGTGTTGCAGCGGCGCGGCGAGCCACCAGCTGTCGGCGGCCGCCCTGCTGCCGTCGCCCGACGGCTCGCGCCACCCGCTCGATGTGTACGACTTCGCCGAGGAGGAGCCCCGGCCCGCCCCCCCCCGCCCCCCCTCCCCCCCGCCCCTCCCCCCCCGCCCCTTCCACCCACACCCCGCCCTCCCACCCAACACCCCGCCATCCCCACCCCGCCCCTCAACGCCTCGCCTCGCTCCGCTCCACTGGCCAAACTTTGCCCTGCTACCGTTTCCGATTGGAAGAGACACGCCACCTGCGACCACACGTCCGAGTTTCCTCCATATGGCTAGTTAGTTCAAGGTTGGACAAGTGTCGACGTAGCAAAACTTTTAATAGTACGTTGTTATTAAAGTGAAGAAATCTGTTCTAGTTATAGTAATACATTACCCAACGGACAATTTCTTGAAATGTGTATAAAAGATATTAAGAAATGCGAGATTTTTTTATTTTAGAAAATAAAGTAAAATACAGTTAATTACAAAAATTTTATGTTTATTAAAACACATTATGTCGTGTCTGATTTACGTTGTTCAAGAACTGTCCATGAAATAGTGTCTGTCATATGGCGTTTTCCATCAGACGGAAATAGAAACTTGGAATGAAACATATTTAATGACATTAATTCAAGCTTGTTGAAATAAGACTGTTGTTTACAATAAAACTTAGTTAAAAATTATTAAAAAACTCTAATAATATGTCTTGCAATTGATTACTTATTAAATAATAACGTGCTGATGAATATGAAAAGTGTTTTTAAATTTTGGAAGGTGAAAGAAAAACCTTTCTTTCTACTATTTCCTTCTACATGTAACCAAAATTAACTAATGTATAATATAGAAAACAAATACATAAGAAAATGGTAGCTTTTGCATTAGTTTATTTCAAATGCATAAGGAAATTTTTGTAGTATTGAAATTTTTCTTAAAGCCTTGATGCAGATAAGTATGTACTAATTTATTTTCGTGTAATATGCATAATGAAGCAAGATACGCTCTATAAAAATTATTTGCCATGTTTGTTAAAGCAGTGTAAAATGTAGCATTTCTTTCACGTATATCTTTGTCACTTTAGCTTTAAGTAAAATTATTCACTTTTGAATGCACATTTATATCTCTACCATATCGATAATGAAAAAATAATTCATTAAATTATAGTTCCTAATGTAATGAAAAATATTATGATAAATTGCTCTCTAAAGCTTCGAAATAAATTTGCGGTCGTGCAAAAAGTTGTATGCAAAAGATTTTGAGAGTTACGCTTAATGCTCACGGTTCGTTTAATAGTTTTTACTGCAGAGACATGTATTGTGAGCTTCCGAGTTCTCCTGTCCTCTTTCCCCCTCTCCTTAGGTCGCAACTTACTTTCATCGCTCTCTATTTTCCTCTCGCTTTTCTTCCCTATGGTCGCTCTACTGTGACGTAGCGTTGTTGCTCTGCAGGTATAATGAGAACATTCATCCCGCCGTTAAATAAATGAAGAATAAAGCTGGACAAGAAGTTCATTCCACTCCTTGGCAGTCACTGCCAGGCGCGCGCGTCTAAGTGCTCCATCACTCTTATCGTGTTGACCTCTGCTGTAGCCTGGGTGTTAAGCTAATGGGGCCAAGCTCCACACAGGGTGGAGGGCATTACCTACCTCACTCACCGCGCACCGCAAGAGAGCTTGCTCCGGAAGTGCGGTAGAGATAGCGAATTAGAGGAATCGTCGTATGAGAAAGTGATAAATTTACAATAGTGTGTGTCTACGTGTGATTACGGATCGAGAAGGTATTCACCACGAAGTGTATTTGATAATATAATTTAATATTAAAAATTATGAGTCCTACGGGTGTGTCGGGAATAATTTATCCCATCTTCTGTGGCTCTACAGAGAAGAAAATAGGTAAACAAATATATTTAACACTGAAATGATTATAAATAAACACGAATAAATGAGATACAAATAAAAATGTAAAATCTATGTAAATAGGATACATAAGCAAGTATCCGTTGATTATTCACGTGGGACTTCACTGGGTGGCATCCCACGTGATTAATCCATGATGCTTGGGAATCAATTCTATTTATATAGATTCTACATTGCTCATTTCTATCTCATCTATTCCTGTTTGTTTATTGAATATAATTTCACCTGTTAATTACATTTATTTATTTTCTTCTCCGTGGAGTCACTGATATTAGATACAACTAGATACAATTATTCCGAACACTGCATGTCCAATAATTTGAATTATTTTTTAAATTTACTTTGTAGTTGATGTCTACTCGATCCTTAATCATTATGGATTAGCATAATATCTCTGTTGCCACACCGAAATATGTCTAGGAACTATGTTTAATTGTTAAATAAATGCGCCCATTACCTTCTCTACAAGCGGCGCATCTCCGACGTCCGATAATGAACGGAGCGCTCGTCGCTGCAGTTGGCCCCGTGCCAAGGCCCCACACAGGCTTCTTGCGCCGCGCCGCGCCATTGCCGAGCACGGAGCCACGGCTTCGGGGAAGCTTCCGGATTGCGACGCTTAAAATGCCACACTATAAATTTTCGCTAGTAAATCGCCTAGGCATTTCCTGAGGTATTTAATCGGAATGGCCGCTTAATAGATATTTGTAATGTCGCCATTTAATTTTCGTCTAAACAATAGAGGGCCGGAGGATTCGAAATATTCGAAGCAATGTCCCCCGTGTGCTCGTGATGGCTATGAAAAGTGTCTAAGTAATGGCAAAAATTAGTGGGACCCGGGTTGACTGAATTGAGCTAGAAGAAGTGCCTAAGTTGGTTTTAAGGTAGGTTCTTGCGTCTATATCGAAAAAAAATTAATTATTTATTTATTTTACGTCAAAAACAGTTAAAACTGCGTATGACGTGCTATGGGGAGAAGTGAATTGTGTGCACATTTTCAAAATTCTGTGATCCCTACACTAAGTCATATACTACTTGAATTTTGAATTTTTTTTAAAAAGCTCCCATGTAATAAAATCTATTTTCAAGGATAAATAAGCAATAAATTTTGGGCTCTTATCCATGTTGTCCTTCGGAATAATCCTTCCTGCCGCGACATCATGGAAAGAATAATTTGAATAATTGTATTTCCCACTGAATTCTAGAAGACGTGCACAGATAATGAAATTACATTTATGTCCAGAAGCAAAACAAGGGGCCATCTCAGCATTAGCTCAATGGATCAGGGAAACTGGACAAAAAACCTGATCGAGATGGAGGTCATTGACCCAGAAGCTGCGATACAATACTTGTTACATATTGTTTAGAATTATACAGTCTAAATGGTAGAATTCTGAGCGCGTAGCATAATGAACTTAATTTTGTGTTCAATTCATTTAAATGGACGTTCCATTTAAGGTTTGACTGAATTGAGAGACCTAAAAATTTTGTTGCCTTAACATCAGTCAATTGTACATCGTTCATTTTCAATGGAGCACAGAATGGTTTATTTAAAATGTAAAACTGCATCAAAACCGTTTTCGGTTTTTTAACATCCTTTACGTAAAGTAGGAACACAATAAGGCCTAAAATCGATCCTTGAGGAACTCCACGTGCAATGGGCAAAGAGTCGGAAAGGTGCGTACGTAATATTCCATCATTTCAGTAACGTATTTTACTCTCTGAAGTCGTTGTTTGAGGTACGAACATAACCAATCTAGAGCACTACCACGGATTCCATATGAAGGTAATTTTGAAAGTAAAATGTCATGATCAATGACGTCAAAAGCTTTTGAGAGATCTAAAAATAATCCAATAGGTGCCTCGTTTTGATCCAATGATGAGGCGACATCTTTAAGAAAAGAAAATATAGCTGTTTCCGTTGATTTTGATTTTCTAAATCCATGTTGGCAATCTGAAAGCGCGTCGTGTTTACTGAGAAAGGTGTCCATTCGTACGTAAAAAAGTCTCTCTAATATTTTTGAAAAAACTGATAGAAGAGAAATGGGCCGATAATTTTGAATTTCATTTTTGTTGCCTTTTTTGAAGAGCGGCTTTATTTTAGCTGTTTTGAAAATATCTGGAAAAGTTCCAGTGCATAAGGATGCATTAAATATGTGAGTTAACGGGTGTATAATGGCGTATGCACAAGTCTTTAACAATGAATCCGGGAATTCACCTAAACCGGAAGAATATTTATTTTTTAGTTTACCGATTATTTTGAGAATTTTATAGGAATTTTCGGAAACGAACATCGTGTCTAAAATTTGGGGTGAACTCTGTTTTTGAATTTTGTGGCTGAAGACCCTTAGTGAGATCGGCAGCAATTCTCGAAAAGTATTGGTTAAAGAGACTAGCCACTGTTGCCGGATCGTTCACATTTCTATCATTATATTTTAAAACAACATTCTCTACAGGGTTTCTAGTATCATAATAGTTTCTAATATCATAATGAATATGCAACATTGTCTTCTAATAGTATGAGTATTACGAAATTCGAATATAAAATACAAAATTCTATACATTATTTTTCTTTTAACTTAGTAATTGTATGTGGTTGATGAAATGTATGCAATGCACACTTTCAATTATTTGATTGATGATCATTGGTTGATTGATGTTTCCGGGCACGTAATTGTTTGGCTTTACTTTCAAATGTCTGTTTAATTGATGGGGCATTTTAATATTTACTCTAAAAGGAAACTATTAAATATAGATTTATTGTGAACATTTAAGAATTAAAGCCTAGCAATGATTACACAAGTCAGTAAAATGAAACTTCTTTTAATAATCAGAACTATAATAATATTTTTCTAAACAATTTTTTAACACAGATTACGATTTTGCATTGAGATCTGCCCATCACGTACCATTGTTCACATAGCGAATCCATTTTTTATAAAAAAAATCGGCTTTATTACATTTCCTGATAAATTGTGTTACTAACGGGAGTGCATAAAATTTTACTTTTTTTTCAGGAAATGCTTACACACCTACTGAAAACTTGTTTCAAGCATCTTGTTCTTCAGGACTCGTCGTTTGCATGATCACATCATCTTCTAAAATCTCTCGGTGTGAGTTCGCGAAGATTCCTTCCTTCATTTTTGCTGGCTCATTTTTGGAAATTATTCACAGAGATGTGAAGCTACAGAATTTGTTTTACACATCTTTCACAAAATTAATCCAAGCTTTATATGAAGAGGAGAGACAGATATTTTGGAATCCATGCCGCTGAATTTTCGTTGTGAAGGAACTACACACGTAGCAAAATGTTTTTGGGATATTTTTACATTTTTGAAGCATTTTGATGGTAGTATTAATAACACACGGATATTGAGCAAAGAGACGCTCTTCCGCAACACAAGAACACTGGTATATTTTAATATGTATATCCAAGCAAGATTCGAGAAAGCTCCATTGACAACACATGACTCTCCAGAAAATAGATAACCTGTATCTCCGTATCTTAGTTTTGAGTACGCTAGTAAAACAAAAACTTCATCCCAGAAACAGCAGTTCTTGAAGGAACGGATTTGTCGATGGGAATTCGGTAAGTCACCATATGAATACAGTTCTATATCAGAAACTATTCATGTTATAAAAAAATCTTAGCACATATTTGGAATAAGGACGTAACAGTAAACCTCACATATTTTCTTAACTGATGATTTATCTTTGTTGACTATGTAAGTCCTTATTTAGGAAATAATTCGCACATTCTAATATTAAAACCATCTTATCACAAAAATGATACGTGCTAGAGAAATTAAAACGACATATTTGGAATCAGAGCATGATATATAGTAATTACGCATAATTTTATTTCTGACGATTTTTCGTTGTTGACCTGTGTTATTTTCTGTACAAACGTTCAGACTAATATACTATTGCCCAATGAGCCTTTTAGTTCCATTTCAACTTAATGTGTGTTTTGTAAATATTCGTCACTTATACCCATTGAGTAAAAGTCCGCTAAATATATCCTATTTATGAAAATCAGTGAAATTAACCGAATATAACAACATAATCTCTGCCGTTTATTAAAAGTTTATAAATCGAAAAAGTTTTAGGAGCCGGAAGAAAATTATCTTTTTCCGACGTTCACTTACCAAAATTTTTATTTGTTTATTATATTTTATATATTTATAATATATAAAATGTATTATATTTTATGCTTATTTGTTTATTAGCATACTATTTTCAACAATAACTAGCAAATACGTAGGCATTTTTAGGAAAATTAACTTGGAGATAATTAAAAAATTACTTCGTTTTTCTATAATTTAAGTCAAACAGTAGAAACGAAACACTGTCCATACTTGAATTATAATTGATTTCAAATAGCAGGGCTGAAAACGTTTCGAGCTCCAGATTCCGCCTCATTTTGAGGTAAACTAAAGGAATGTGAAAAATCGTATTTCACAATTTGTGATAATCATAAAGAACAAGTCATTTAGAAATTCTTCAGTAAAGTTATATGTACAATTTAAAAAATGAATCATAAAAACAGAAAATTAAAACCTCATTTTGCAAGACATCCGTATTATTTGCTCACCTTGTATTTCATGTTAATTTATCCACAAGTCCTTACTGAAAATTTACAGTTTCTCTAACATTTAATTTGTAAAGAGTTACGGTATAACAAATAAGAAAATAGACTGTTAAAAACCTATATGGTCTTTGTCTCATTATAAAGGGTCTGAAGTAACAACAAACACATTAGAATTCTGAGGACAACAGTTGTAGAAACTGGAAGTTATGAAAGATTGGTGTGGATGAAGAAAGGGAGTTTTAAAATATAAATATAAATCTTACAAAGAGTAATCTCAGATATATCATGAATTTATGGCTAAGTAAATAATATAAATCTCAAATAAATTGCCATGTACTTCACTTACGTATTGAATCAAGAGTTAATATTAAAGTAATATTTGAATTATCTTTGCAATAACTGGTAATAACCGTTAGAACACACATTTTGTCGGGATAACGTGATAGCTTTACCTTTCCGTTTGACCGTCCAATCAAACATACTCTTTAAGACCATATCCCGACTGGTAAAACTGGCCCGAACAAAACACGCCGATTCCTAACTATGTATCGTATTTAGTCGCTGACAGGAGGAGAATTCCATCCGCCGGCTACCCTGATCGATAGTTCTTCGCGATTTACCCCATCGATACTATGCGAATGCCGGAGCAGTATCCTAAAAATGGGCCACGAACCGTGCGCGATCTTTCTTTCCTATTTCTTGTGATATCCTCCCAAATGACCGAAATACCGTGCGTTTCTTTTTAATCGGCGTATGTCATCCTGTTTACACTGTTAAATATTTCTTCTGACTCACATTTTATTACGCTTACTCTTATACTATTTGACTAAACTTCATTTTTCTTTCATATCCTTTAGTACCAGCATTTTCCACCCTCTTATATTATTCACATTCATTCCCATTTTCGATTTGAGTTTTATAGAAACTGTAACATTTTTTTCATTTCGTAAATAGTGTCAATTTACCCTAGAAACTAATCATTAAATTTGGAGTGAGTAATTGAGTAAGTATGGACACCTCAACTACTTACACCATTCTGCCCATAAGTGTAGTGCATAGGACCTCCATGACAACCTCTAAGCTCTCCATCTGGTCTGGTCTCATGACTTGTGTGCATGGCACTAGTTCGTAAAGAGAGGAGGGGAAAGGAAGAGGGAGGAAAGATCGCGTGCGGTGCGTGGATCGACTGTAAAGGTACTGCACCGACACTCGCCAGGAAGAAATCGCGGAAAACTACCAATCAGGGCAGCTGGACACTAGAATTTCGCTACAGACAGGGGTTGAATTTGACTCAACTAAGTAGCTTCGGTCGCAAACCCACCACCGCCGTGACCAGAACCCTGGAACTTCCCTATCAGTAGTGTTGTCCATTGAGCTATCACAACCGGTCAAATCCCTTGTATATCGTTTTTTCATATTCATAATAGATTAAGTAATAAATAAGAGGTTTGTAAATAATGTTTAAATATTTCTTGAATAGCATTTAAAAGTAATCAAGTACCAGGAAAGAAATAATACACCATTGCGGAGTTTAAGCGGAAAACCTGTCTAAATGATGAAAAATCTTTAAATTAACATTTTTCTAATGATTTTTCAACCAAATAAATAATGAATATTCATTCAATTAAATCGGTTAAATGGAAATGGAGTTGACTTAAATGTACTCACTTCGAATCTAATTTTTCCGATCAAGATCCCCTCTTACCGATATGTCTCTCAGGATTTGTCGTAATATGCTCTTCGAATGATTGTTTTTATGATGAGATTATTATTATTATTATTATTATTATTATTATTATTAATATTTTCGACAGGTTTTTCTACCCATGTCGCGCCACATTCTGCATGGAACCTTTGGCATTCATTGCAACAGTCCTAGAATATTACAAAGCAAGTTCAGTAACAACTTTTCTTGGATACAAATTTTAAAGTATGAATCTAACGAGAATGTTAATCTTAAACGTGTTGATACACGCTTGGTCTGTGGTCCGTGTATGCTCGTGCTATGTAATATTTTTATTTGTTTCATTTTACGCGTATCATGGTTAAGCAGCATCTACTAACACTATTAGTAGTTTTAGCACTAACTAATGCAATTAATACCATTAGAAGTATTAGTAGGTATTGAATGAAGAACCGGGAGAGGTGGCTCAGTCCATCAACTGATGTCACTGCCGTGCTTCTGACCGGGAGGTCCTAGGTTCGAATCCCGACGGCGCACGGTGGTGCATTTTCCCGAAATCCTGGCCAAAACCTCAAAAATGAAATCGCGTTTACCGAACTTTTGCAAATACTACGACACACTGCATACTTGGTGTCATCTGTTTCGGCCCACATCGTGCCCATAGGTCGAATTCAGTTTCTACCTGGGTGAGAAATCTAGCAGCCGGCTGCTCTGATCGGTAGTTTTCCGTGGTTTCTCCGATCAACACCAGGCGAATGCCGGAGCAGTCCCTACCAAACGGGCCACGGACCGCGAGCTATCTATCCTTCTTCTTTCTTGCCCTATCCCCCTATATGACCAAACCGTTGACGCGCCCGGAAACACGAAAAAATTAATCAACCAATCAATCTTTCTGAACGAAATCCTTTAGTTTTAAATGTATGTATTATGATAATAGATATATAAATGGCATGTGGTCAGCAATAGTAATCTAGCTTTTTAATAATGTAGCGAATGCAGTGTGCTTCAAAGAAAAGTAGCACAGTGTGCGGGCACCTTTACTGGAAGAATATATTAAAAACACGTATTAGATGATACGAAACGACTCGTGCAACCATGTATCAACTTAGTTGATTTGAGCTTTGGAGCGCGCCGGTGTAGCGTGGAGGGGCGGCAGCGAGATTAAATAACGGGGCCGGGGCGGCCGGCGCCGCAACAGGAGCCGGAGATTTATGTGAGATCCCCTGCTCGCGGCCGCGCGGCGGCGGGACGGGCGGGCGGGCAGGGCAGGCGGGCGGGCAGCGGAGAGACGGGGGGCGGGGCAGGGCGGGGCGGCGGGCAACGCGGGCAGGGAGGAAAGTGGCGGAGCGGGGCGTGGCGGAGGGGGTTGTGCGGGGAGAGACGGGGCACGGAGTAGCGCAGAGAGGGGCTATGTGAGGCTGGGGAAGGGTGGAGAGGGGAGACACGGGGTATTCGGGGCGCGGGGCGGGGAGAGACCGGTCGGGGGGGGGGCAGATCTGCCAACGGGGGTGTGATGTGGAGAACGGGGCGGGGCGCATCCGAGATGGCGAGCGACTGCCCTGCACATGCACGCGCACTGGGAAATAACCCTCCGCCTGCACACGGAAATTTAACCGCAATTCCACATCCAAAACCGTATAACTCCAATTTCCTAGAACATGTATTGTTATTTGAGCACATTCAGTTATCCAGTGTACTAACATGCAGATTAATTCAACGGTCACTATTATTTATTATTATTATATTATTATTACTATTATTAACATTATTTGCAATTTGTTGTAGCTTTCCTGCTGATCCTAGTTTCATAATTTAATGATGGGATGTTTATGTAGGATTTGGACCTTCAGGATCCACCAGGATATAGGAAATTTGAATATTGTGTGTGTGTATATACATATATATATATATATATATATATATATATATATATATATATATATATGTGTGTGTGTGTGTGTGTGTGTGTGTGTGTGTGTGTGTGTGTGTGTGTGTGTGTGTGTGTGTGTACACAATATTCACATTTCCTAATATCTACTTGTGAGTTGATCCGGAATGGTCCAAACCTGCATCAAACATTCCATCTATTAACATGGATTTGTTCTTTGTCCTGGTTTGGACATGGTTGTCAAGTATCCTGTTGTTGAAATGTTCTCCCTCAAGTTTAGGCATGCGTTCGCTATAACACTGTTTTAGAGAAATTTGATTTACTTGTCCGAGATAACGTTCAAGTTATAATTTCCGCCGATATTTCACAATTGCAGGGACAGAATATGCTGCAAATACGCGCTTAATGCTTGAAGGTCGGCGGGTTGCGTACAGTGTATCTTTAGGGGCCCTTGAGTCAGCAAAAAAGCATTAAATTATCATCAACGTGCGTCTGTGCGGATAGGCATGCGCACATTCCTATTGTACTGTACCTATATTCTTCACGCAAGCAATAAGTTGGCAACGTTTTATCGCAATCGGATAAGCGGTAGAGAAGAAAATACAGACCAACAAAAATTGATATTTTATTATTATTATTATTATTATTATTATTATTATTATTATTATCTTCTTTATAATTACCATCTCAGAAGACTTCTTTTATTTTCAACTGTTTTTCTTTACATTCGTTAACTTGAAACATACGTATATTATACTGCAATACACTCATGAGTTCAAAGTAAAGGTAGATCTGCTCGACGTAACACACTTAAAAGACACAGGTTTCATGTTCGTTTCGGGGTTCGATTTTACAGCAAAGCCGCAGAATCAATACATGTCATGTTCCCGCCTCCAGCAGCCGAGTCGGTAATTCAAGGTTGACGGCAATTATCTCCAATATTAAAGACAATTTTGCTGATATAATTCAATAGCTTAATACAATGATTTCAGAAATATAAATAGTGTCCCTTTACTCTAATTTGTCTCGCATTAGTAAAAATGCTATATAAAAACTGCATTATACATCTCACTTTTTGAACTGGCTTATATTTCAGACTAATTCAAAACAGAGTTTCTGCTGTGTTGTTCGCCTATAGAGACGTTCTGAATCTTATGAACTCTTTCGCAAATAGTGAATATTTAAAATATATTTGAAGAAAATAATTTTATACTCCATAATTATTATATATGAACATTCTCTATTACGTCTATTTCCAATTCCATTTCAATATTCATTTTTGCATCATTTATTTATGTGACTGTATGTTGTGGAACAATCCCTTTTCATTGAGTGTTTTTGCACAGCGTGAAGTATTGAATACGATTTGAACCCACTTTTCAGTCTCTGCACATGCGCTAACTTTAAGACTTATAATCGAAGCTATAACGAAGAACACTACTCCGACAGAATTATAAAGCGATTTTCCTAAGGATGAGCCAAAGTGACAGCTAGTGCTGGCAACATAACTGAAGGTTATGTGGTCGTTGTGCCCTTGAACCCATTAGACTCCCTTCCCGCATTTGTTCGTTTGGAGTTGGCTAACTTGTAAATGGCTTCGACACTTCCTTTTGTGGGAAGTGTTCTTCGACACCTCCTGTCCTTGTCCGACAAAAATATAGTGTACTGCGAGAAATAATTGATATTAGGAAGTGCAGTGTTATGTGCTCTTTCGTAAAAACTCTTTTTTTCATTATATATTACATTGAGTTTACTTTTTGTATGATAAATATTATGATTATTTTAAAACCGAGACTTGAATGCGAGATGCGTACCGGTGCCCGTGTTTATGGCTTAAAATCATTTTTCTTTCTATTTACATTCGTGTAAGTTTTCTTTTACTGATTGTGACAGCATATTAAGAGATTTTCCACATACGAAATTAAATTTAAATATTTCCCGGATTCACGTACGTGCATATACCTCAGAGAAACTTAGACTTCATAGGGATGTTTTCATAGAAACTATTACCAAACACTTTACGTAGAGGCGTGGTTGAACAGCTGTCGCGGTGGAGGGATACTTCTCTGAATGACATGTGATGTTCACTTGTTTTCGCGAACTGTCACTTTGGCTTAGGGAAATCGTTCTATAGCAAGAATAACCACCGGACTTATATCGTGCTGGATACAAGTCACGTGACCACGTAAATGGGATTTTTTTTCGAGAGTGACAACAGAGTATGCTGCTAACTCTGTATTTTCTTGAAGCAACTTCATTTTGATAGATAGCCTTAGTTGAAAAAATGCGTATCAAAAGGAAGTGGAAAATTTAGTGTTAGAAGCACTCCCTAAAGTCGCAGTACGAAAATATTTCCATTTATAATGAAACCTTGTGGAAACAAAATATTTACACTTCACACAGTGCAGGTCACGTGATTGAATCAGATAGTTTTTCGCTTCGCTGTGCAAAAACGTTCCAACAGCTGTATCATCGTGCGTTGATGTTGCGCCTCCGTTTGCGTTGGCAGGTGGAGCAGGGGCTGCGCCTGTACAGCCAGCACAAGCAGCAGGCGGCCGTGCGCAAGTGGCGCAGCGCACTCAAGCGCATTCGCAAGCGCGAGGACAAGTTCACGCTGCTCGGCTACCTCTACCAGGCCTACATGGACTGGGGCAAGTACAGGTGGGTCAGACGCAGCCAACGACTATTGTTGATTCCCTACCATTCCAGGACGCCGTTCCTCATTGAATAGTGGGTCACAATGGAGCAGATTTGGGTCCAATTTTTAGTCACCCGTTTTTGTCCTACCATCCAGATTCATTCAACTACGACATGGTAAACAGGAATGGTTAAAATGGACACAAAAGAACTCTCCGACGCCATCCAAAAATATTGTTGTTGGACGAAGGTTTGTTTTGTTTCATTTCGTCCGTCCGATATCGGCCGAAACAAATTTGGGCCAAAATCGACTCCACTGTGACCATCACAGCCTGATGATTTATAAAGTTCCTTTCGACGAACCATTTCGGCGTTTTAGCGAACGCAAGCAGAGCGGCTTCTCAGGAGACTGAACCTCACTGCGCATACACGTGTTCGCTGCAACTCGAAATCGTTCGTCGGAAAGAAAGCGTAGAAACGACATAGCTGTCCACTTGTCACAAGCCTGTTACCTTTTGGAATGGTATTTACATCGGAAATATGTGCCGTACAGTAAATGTCAACCATGATGTGACATTATTGGTGTTTAGCAAATGAATTTGATAATTAAAGCTGTCACTGCGACCGAAAATCCAACCCGGGAGAGCATCTGGGCTTAGAGATCCACGTTAAATTCCACATCGGTGATCAGTGACCTGGTATTTCCAGTCTCTTTTTTTAGTAATGTGTTGTAGCTAGTTTTTCGTTCTTTGTTGGATCCCATTAAGAAACACTATAACATATGTAACGAAACTACTGGCTGGTCTCTAACCAGTGTGCGCTTGCACTTTTAAGTGAGAACAGTGATTGGCTTATAATGATTACTCGTATTGCTGGCTTTGATAGAGTGCAACACGAGACTATGACAAAAATAAGGTTGAAGTAGTTTCTATAACATGCATAGCTAATACGTAATTGCTTTGATGTTGAGAATAGTGCTTTTGTGAACATGTTAGTGGGGAAAAGTGTCGGGGTAATCTTACATTTCCAACACAAAGGTCGCCAGTAGGCTATTCTGTCGAGGAAAGGGGCCTCAGCCGGAACGCTTTCCATAATGCACGAGTTATGCCTCGTCGTGATGCAAGTATTGTGATGTATTGTCATACAACCGGAGCCGAGGCCTATTGGTTAGACGCCGGTTCAAAGCACGTGAATTTTGTCCTTTGTACGTCTCTGTCAGTGTAATTTTGGATCAACCTTTTGTATTATACGGCACATTTCATATTCATTGGCCCCAAATATTCCAATAAGGGACCTACAATATTATATATTATATATAATAATTAGAGGGTGAATTTTAAAGAAATTATTTTTTCTTTTCACTTTAGCACGATGCCTTTTAGTGTAGGAATTAGTTTTATGATATGACAAAAGGAAATTATCCATTTTATAACATTTTTGCGTTTTCTTTGATCAATAAGTCTTTTTTTACCTTTTCGTGATTTTTAAAACATTTATCGAAGATTTCATCGATTTTAATATAATTTTAATGGCACTTGCTTCAAATAATAGTTACGAAATGCAACAAATGTTCTTCATAGAATTCTTAAGTAGCCTATTTAATTTCTTCGTTCAGAAATTGTAATGTCAGTAGTTGTGAGTACGTAATCTAAGATTCTTGTGACGCCTTCACCACCATTGTGAGTTCGACGGATTTCATGATAACTAAAGACAAAGATTTCTTGGTCCAAACCAAAATGTTGCAAGCTGAGTTCAATTGAACGAAAGGAATTACGTCAGTACCTATCCAACAGCTTCAGCTGTTCATCTGTACGGGTTTTCATAAATTTTTTAAGTCATTTATCTTTGCTTTTAGGGAATCTTTAAAACATTTAAAGAGAATTTTACTGATCATTTTTAATTAATTTAAAAACCCGCCCCCTAATAATAATATATAAATAAGCCTTAAGTGTAATGTTTCTCTTATATTACCAACAGGGTGCATTTGCCGATCCGGTGGCCGAGATAGCTAATGTCGTAGCGATCTCAGAGCGACGGGTCGCGGGTTCGAGTCCCGCCTAGGGTATGGTTGTATTTGCATTCGTCCTGTCACCCCTTATCATCCCCATATTGTTCCATCTTCACAGTTTACCATAACGTTGACTCCAATAGTGGTCGCTAATGATCTAGATGTTGATGCGACCTTAAATAACAGAAACTGGTACATTTATAATAACATGTGTATAATTTTTCATTATATAATTGGAAAATTAGATATACACTAAAACCTGACTCAACCGATTATTATTGGTTCTGGAGGAAAGTTGCCGTGAGAATAGGTGGCCGCCTAAGGAGGAAGGGTAAGGAGAACTGGGGAAGCGTTATCCGGTGTAAGTTTGCTATTTGTCACGAAGTTAAGAATCCTTTTCTTATTAATACTTTTTTACATTTATTACTATAACATTCTGCGCGTGCGCACCTAAACATCTTCGACTACGTTCCCCAGTTTCCACCCTTTTCATTTTCACATTGTCTTGTTTTTACCATTCTTAAACTTGATTTCCAATTGGGTTTGAAGGTCCAAAATACTACCTTGAGAAACTCTTGTAATTGCATAAAAATCTTCTATATTCACATGAAACATTGAGAAAGAAAGAAATCTATCCACAAGGTAAGCATCTTTATTTATTACTGTTCTAAGTGATCTGACATTCCGTCTCGACGAAATATGATCAATGATTCGACGGTAAGTGAGAGAGTGAGAAGAGAGAGAACTCTACCAGTAGAAATCATGGTGTGTGTGTGTGTGTGTGTGTGTGTGTGTGTGTGTGTGTGTGTGTGTGTGTGTGTGTGTGTGTGGTGTGGTGAAGAGTTGTATTTATGTTCCTCAAATTCTGAGGTGTTCCACCTGCAAGAACATGTAGCTGGATATTTTTGTGTGTGTACTCTTCAGGTCGTTGCAAGCCCTGATGATGGAAATAGTTTCCGAAGCGTTGGCAAGCAACCATGTGTAAAAACGTTCGCTCCTATTGACCAAGCCCCGTAAACCTGTATCCAGTAAATTAATAACTATGTTACAATTGATATACTGTGTACTAATATTTTTGTTATCTCTTACAAAACTCTCCTTCAAATGAATAAAAAGTCTTGTAAAATGTTACGAAATCTCTCAATATGAAGTCTTTTGAAGAAGAAAAAATGTTTTTTTCATCAGGTCAATGCTGTAGATGGAGCAATATGCACGTAACAATGGCTGGCAAGCAATATCTCAAAGTTGATCACTGCTGTAGGTCTGGACTCGTAGGAGTTCACCTGTTTAATTTCTGTGTCAGAGATTCCAGGCGATATCACTTCCAAACGGCACCGCAATATCGAGGCAGAAAAAGCCGACAAACAAGATTCCATCGTCTGCTGTCCACAAGATTTCAATCGATGCAATAAGTCTTAGTAACGTGAACGTTTTTGCTCCTGAGATGCTTGGAGAGATCACTTCAAACAAACTTGAATATTACTTAAATTTACGTGTTTTTTCAGAAAGCATGCACATTAAAGGGTTTGTGAAGTTTTATTTAGTAGCTAAATGTTAAACGGTATCGTTGAAAAGTGGTTTTGAGATTAATTTTTCAAATTATTACTGTTAGAAAAAAACAGAAATATCACACAAAAATATTCTGTAATAGAAAGGGCGCGTTTAAGCCAGAAATTAAGACTCACATTTTTTAAAAATATTTATTAAGTCGCTTTTCACAACTGCGTCATAAGCTAGCCCAGTATAATTTAGCATTTAACAAGATTATAATTTTTTTACAATTATTTCATTATACATTTACATACAGTTCATACAAACTTATAAATTGTTACGAAGTGTCCGTTTTTTGGGTACTTACAGCATTGGGATGGATATACATATTTATTTACTTACAATACATAAGCCTTTAGTAACATGTTTTAGCCAATACTTAGGATATTTGTAACATGTTTGAAGGGTTTTTATTGAGGTGTCAATTTTTTTAGTGTTTAAAGTTTTAAGCTTTTATACATTCTTCTGGAGAGAAGAAGGAATTAGATAAGGGCCTTTTAAAGTTAAGAACGGTCTTATTATTTGGCTAGTTCAGGGTACTCTAGAATAATATGGGATGTAGATACTTAGGATCCACATTTAGGACAGGATAATGGGTTCGTTTTTTTTATTAGGTAAATCTAGATTAAAGAGGCCAATACGAAGTCTGGTAATTTGGACTTGTTAGAATCTAGTGAGTTAAAGGTTAGGGAGAGCGGGTTCGATAATGGAATTCCTTACGAGGTGAAGTTTGAAGAAAGTAGTCAGCCATTTTTCATTCCACTGTTTCGGAATCATGTTTTTAAGATTTTGATGTCGGAGAGAATTCCCTTCACACTCATGTCCGTTGTTGGTAATGAAGTTGCTTCTTTCGCCGCTTTATGTGCTTTTTCATTCCCTCTATACTCTTATGTGCTGGACTCCAAACAACAGAGATGAAGGCGCCGTTGTTTACTAAGGTAAATAAATGCTTTTGGTTTTTTAGAGAATCTATTGACAATTGCATTAAAGGTAACCATAAGTCTGAGTGAATCACTATTTTGGGTTCTCCATTTTAGGATACTAATTCAATTGCTTTAAGAATGGCCCAGGCTTCACAAGAGAAGCTAGAACAGTATTCCGGTAACCTGAACATAAAGGTATTGAAAGGAATTATGGAAACAGTTGCACAACCAGCTTTGTTTTCACATTTTGATTCATCCATACATAATTTTTCTAAATCATAATAGTATTATAAAGAAAATTTAGATGGGATGTAAATATTTTTGGAGAAATTAAGTATTTGCGAATCTATGCAGTCATTATACTAACCTCAGGTTTAAAGGATTGCCAGGACGGATGGAGTGAATCCTTCTCGTGGAATGTGAGAGGTTTCAGTATTCAACTCATCTGGATAAGTTGGAATTCTTTCCGTAAGTAGTTTTAATAATTCACATGGATTGAAGGCAATCTTTTTTAGAAGGGCTGATGATATATTTGAAATTCGAATAGTTGAGGAATTTAAAGTTGAGTAATCAATTTTTGGACATAGCTGTTTACGCTGCGAATCGAACTCCCAATGTTATTACTCACGAACGAAGGAACTTTCTGCCAATAAATTTTCTCGCAAGTGACTAGGACTAAACGGAACGCTGTTCAACTGTCCAGTGAAATGAAACTCAGGACAGTTGGAGAACGAGTGATGCTACAACAGCACATACTTCCTCGTGTTATTTGTAACCTTTTCAAATTGCAAAAAATTCAATGACTTTCACAAAATCGGATCTACGCCGTTTTTATAAGAGTGCTTGGCACTGCCCGAGAATAACCCCTCTCGGGCCTCTTCACTGACCCCTCTTCGGTTGCTACAGCCTTACACAGAGAAACCCGCGATTCAAACTCAGAACCTAACTTAGATGTTGTAACCACAGGGAATTCCAACACCACCTTAAACACTTTATTCATTTTTCATATATACATTTCTTATTTCATATATATAATTTTTTCATGTTATATTATTTTCATTCATGTAAGACCATTTGTAAATACTAGAATAAAAATTATTAAAATGTAAATATGCTGGAAGGCCAGTATTGCTTACCCAAATATTCACGTTAGTTAAATGTAAATACGCCTTCCGGCTAGTATTGCCTATCAATCTCATATTCTCATATTATTTTAACTGTGTATATAGTAGCTTAGTTAATTCATTTCAAATATTAATTTACGCACTTTTCTTGGTAACATGCTGTTAAAACTTATTCGTATCCGCAAAATGTACACTTAGAAAATATAGGCGCATGATCCCGCCGTCCATCAGAGAGAAAAAATGAATGTAAACATCCCATATTAGTTCCCTCAAAGATACGTAGATTAACTTAAAAGCGATGTCAAGGTGGGGAAAGGAGGAGAGGGGTGATGCCTAGGTGCTTTTGACTCTCACCCAGCCCGGCTGCCGCTAGCATGCCACGCGTATTTTGTGATTGACAGATAAATAATAATATATACCCGAGAATAAAAATCAAAGAAAGAAATTAGGAGCGATTTTCGAGAAAACTTGGTTTTAAAATTGCACGCAAAACTACGAGAAAACTACATATATTTTGAAAAAATTGTGCATGGTCTTATTCAAAGATATTTTTTGAAGAATCGATTTTATTTATATTAAGTGTAAAATTGATGAGTATTCAATAAATTAAAAAGTAAGATTCAATATAAAAACGAGAAAGTATGCTACTCACAAAATCTATTGAAGCTAGTACTTACAAAATTTGGCAATGTAGTTACGTAGAATTTCGTCCACCTAAGCTGCAACTGTTTAATACAATCAGTAGATTATACTTTACCGTAATTAGATAAAAGATATTATCTGAATGTTTGTCTTCGATATATAAAATAAGATTTGAAACACAAATTAAACTATTTGATACACCGTCCTTGTAACTTCAAAACAACGGAATCGTCACTTGTCACAGAAGATACAATAAATCTTTCAGAAAATTAATTCGCACAGTGATTTAATATTGGAAAATAAACTGAGCTGTGAATATGTGTTGACACTTATCAGCACCTCGTAAATCTGAGGTTCGTTGATGTTTGAATGTCCGTTTAAAATTCGTAATGTTTGTTTGTCTTGGTTATAGCAAAAACATCGGTTGGAATTATTCTTTCAGCTAACCTGCAAGTTTTTGGCGCTAAATAACAGCAATGGGTATACATTTCAAATGTTCTGCGGTGGAATTACTATTTTTCTGTAAAAACCTCGGGCGAGCTTCCAGAGAGCAAGGCAATACATTTTTGTATGAAACTCTTTGGAACGACTGAACTGCTTTGAAATGTTGAGCTGCTTTCTAAGAAGGGCGGCACAGCGCGCCACGAGACGGACACCAAGAAACGACCAGAGAAACAATTTCACATTGTCGCAATTCGAGGAATCCTTGCCTCCCACTTGCGACGCGACGCGATCACATTTTCTAAAGATCGAGAAGCCGAGTGGTTGCATGTCACGGCGCCGCGCTGTAAAATGCGAACCAATTGAAACTTAGAATTTTACGTATGTAAGGCGTCAAAAAAGTACAGACTCCGTGAACAGAGTTTTGGCGCGGAGCCTCAGCCTAACATTTTATCACGCCCGATTTACGACAGAAAACTATTTTCTTTTCGCCCAGACAATGTAATAGTGACAACTTCTTCAATACTCAATGATTCTTACGCTGAGGTAAACTCATAGTTCTTAAATAATTGGCTTTCAGAATTTTCCCTTGTGTCAAGGGAGTAACAAAGGCAGGAGTCATGTTTTTCAACACGAAACACCTTCAGATGGTCTCCCAAGAAATCTCAAGCTATTCTGCAGCCTCAGCAATCATATTTCTAAAACTTGCTACTGAGATCGCTGGCAATTCGTAACTTGTTTTATGTGATATTTTGTTCATGCCTACCATAGTTTCATGTCTATTTATACATATTTTTAGTGTTTGTACAACAGATAAGTGTTACCGGAACAGATTAAAAAAGTTTTTCATATTTTCTTATTACAAACTTAAGATATTTCTTAAGCTATGGATTTTCTCCGATCAAAATTTCTCTGTACTTGGTGAATTAGAAGAGGGGTACAGTTTTCCAACTGGGAGTTTCAAGTTTTGAAATTAAATATCTTAATTATATAGCAATTTAACGTTTAATAGTAAAATAAATACATAGTTCGGTCAGTAGGAGCCAATGCACATTAGTTAATACATTTATCTCCAAATTTGTTTACTGTGAATCCAGAATAGCATGTTTCAAACGTAATTCAGAATTAAAACCTTCTCGAACTGCTTGTTGCCATTTCCGAGAGTGTATTTATAGCGTAGTCAAATGCCAAGCTTGTGGTAGCTGTTTATGCAGGAGTTATTGGAAGTTAGTGGGCGTATCGTGTAACATGCAGCGAGCGTCCCTCCAGGAATCCTTCCGCGCCCAGTGGCTGCGGTCGTAATACTTGTATAATTTCAGGTTCTAAAGCGAGATGGCTAATCACAAGGCAAAGCCATATGCGCGTGCGTTGTTACACTTAACTCATGTGAAAGAGAAGTGCATTAATAACGGGACATCATTGCTCTGTATTGCGCTTCAGGGAAATTACATGTAAGGATTTTTAAAAGTCTGAGAGATGTTCGCAATCTGGTTGAACTAAAAGTACATTTTTTGTTCGTGAAAATAAACTTGAAATAACAATAGCATTTTTAATACCGTAATTTTCTCATTCTATGTTTAATTGCTTGCTACATACTTTTTAAGTAAATAAGTGAAATTTAATTTCATTCCCTTGAATGTGATATATAATTATTGAAATGCGCCTGTAAGCAATCTACGAGTAATTAACTACTATGAAATATTCTTAATACCTTCGCATTATTGTTAGAACCGAGATGTAACATTTGTCAAAAAACATATTAAAGAAAATAAATGAAAAGTATCTCGTTTCAGATTAGAAATCAATTTAAGTGAGATATACCTCATTCAAAGAAATCGTGTCGCAAGGGAATGAAACATTACAGACTGGTAAGTAACCTCCCTGTAATATTTTGCAATTTGCAAATTCTTACATTTATCTCTTAGCAAATGTTCCAGTCTCCAAAGCCCCTGAATATTTCCGTAAGATAAGTCAACTTTCACATTCAATAATTTAATTGACAACCGAAGTAAAGAGACAGGGATTGGAGCGAACCGTTGATTTTATAATGAACCAAGTGGAACTGAAATAGGCCTAGATAGGAATGCATTAAAGTATATATTTACAACAGCGCCACATCATTTTCCTAAAGACCCTCTTTAATACCGAAGTACTCCAAAGAGTTTGTGAGACCCGTCGAGAGCACGGAATCTTCTATAGGAAAAACAAGGGCTCAGGGGCAGAAACCTTTTCTGACCGTTCGCCTTCTAATGTCCGCGTCCGCGGCACGTGTTGGAGACGGATGTGCCGCATCGGCACGGACGCGGGGGGGGGGTGGGGTAGGGGAGGGGAGGCTGCGGGCGGTCGCGCACCCTGCGCACAGTGCGGAGCGATCACATCTGCACGCGCGAAAACCTATATTTTGATCACCTACTTTTACACATTTGGTTCTGGCCGTTTTTGGGAGGGGGGCTGTTCCCCTGCCAGTGCCACGGCTATACTGAGGCATAATATGTGACCCCAGATGTTTCTGTCATTCAACAGGCCATTATGTATATAAGTGATACAATGATACATATTATCTGTAAAATGATACGATATGATAAGTCATAATATGATTCAAGGTAATGTTTAAGTACTAAATATCGAGACGTACATTTTGAAATAGGTTCTTGTCACTCACTTCAAATAACCACCACACACTAAAATTTACTGAAATAATTTATTTCAAAATGAAATTCCTAATTTGTGCTAACTTACAGTTTTGTTATCAATAGGCCTTGTTTCCCACATGATAAACGGAAAAAAATTTTTTTTCAAAATTAAAATTTAAAAAAACAATGTTAAATCTCTATGGTCCTAAAAATTCGGTGGGTTTCAAAATGTTACATATGCGTTCAAAAGGTTAAACAATTGCAATGGTCTCGGTTCATTCTATGATGTCAGTTTAAGTGCCCTCATATGAATTTAATAACTTCCATTCGATGTATAATATATCAAAATCTATCTTCAATACCGATTGATTCATGATATAGCCTGTTCAGGTTTATGGTAGCATAGAGAAAAGATCTTAGCATACAGGAGACACTCTTAGTGATGGTAACTTACGTATTAAAAATCTCAAAACAAATTATTTTGAATATTGTTTTGTTTTGCTAAATGAATGCGAATGCGCAAAATGCAGGACTGATATTTTGCAAGTTTGTTTTCTCTCGGTCTTTTTGTTCCATGGAAAAAATAATAATAATAAAATTTTGTATTTTGAATATTGTTTTGTTCGCTCGGCATATATGTATGTACCGTCCTTTCACCCCTTATCATCAATCACCATATCGTTCATCCACATAGTTACCATACCGTTAACAGCAATAGTGGTCGCTAATGACCTTAGATGTTGAAGCGACCTTAAATAAACCAATTTAAAAAAAAAATTTGCTAATGGCCTGCAGAAGCAAAAATGCTGCCCAACAAAGCCACACCAATGGTTGCGCACACACTGCACAAGAACTACCAATAAAATACTCTCGTATATAACCGCAATAAATATTAATAAAAACAGCCTTCACGGATTCTGCAACAACATAGGACTAGTATTTATATCCACAGCTCTTTAAACACACAGAACATAAAGAGTGTTCCATAACGCAACATTTGAAAAGCAAATATTTAATAGCGAGCAACCCCTTTCTTGGAGCCTTGCTGTCGCATGACATAATCTAGCAGTAATAATAGAAGCCTGATCAATTATTTTGCTCATATTTCTTGAAAAAACATGCTGGTATCATGTTTGTACGAAACGGTGAATCGAACAAGAGAAAGTTTGTCCGCCCACATCGCAGTGCGCATAGCGTGCGACTGTGGCGCCGTCCCCAACTCGACGGCGGCCGAGGGCATCAGCGTTTTGCGCTCGCTCTTTCGCCCTTCTCCCCGGGGAGTCGCTCGTAAGCGGTCGTTTATTTCCAGCGATATTTACGGGGCCTTGCATCCCCGCCACGGCGAGCGGCAGGGAAAGGAGGGGAGCCAAAGGGCGGGGGAAGGGAGGGACGAGGAAAGGGTGTGGTGAGGGCGGGGCACCGCAAAACTGTGACCCTTCCGTCGCCTGAGATCGCGACCCGGTCGCCTGAGAGCCGTGTGCCGTGGGGCGTAAACGACAGGGAGCAGAGCGCTTCCTTTTTCGGTCGCGGGAGCATTACGTCGACTTCAGAAGTGAAGTGTCCGAAGCGCTGGGAGGCCGTTCAAGTTAATTAAGATGAATTCATCGAGCGGTTTTCCAGTTGAGTGCTGGTCACGACACATTTGTTCCTCTTGTAAGAAGATATCGAATATTTGTTCGTCGAATTGTATGCAACGTAAGAATATTGTGAGGAGGAAAATCTAAGATCTGCATACAGCCATGTTCCAAGATATTTGCCTATTGTTTAATATCACAAATAAATACATGGTAGTTAAAAAAATCGAGACACATTGTGTTTGAGGACATCTGCCATGTTCACTTGATTTCAAACATGGGATACACCTTTCTGAACGGCAAAAACATTCGATAATCTATTGCTTGCAGAACGACAGATAAATAATACAAACATGACTTTATTCATTATGAATGTTATAATAAATAATAAAACTGTATTTACGAGGGAAAGTTAGTAAGTTACAAAGCATCTCTTCATGTCAAGAACATTTCGGTCGAACATATCATTCGGTTTAACATATATATTTAAACATTAGTGTATGGATATATATTAGCCTTCTAAAGAGTCCTACGTGAATCCATGCATGTTCCGTTTCTCATGTCTTGCTGCAGTGCTTTAGTGCTATCCTTTCTTTCTCCCTTTCAAGGAACGGTTTTATAAGTGCTCAAAAACGCGAAAATACATCATTTAAAAAAACAAAATGTTACGAAATAAAATGTTGGTAATTGTATTATGGTTACGTGCAGGCCAACAGCATGATCATCCGTAGATCTCCTGTATTGATAACCTGGATGAGATGAGAATGAACTTTGTTCTGAAAAGTTTACCCGTCGTTTGAATTCGCACAAGGTCTTAACTTGGTTACCGAAATTCGCGACCTGTTGAAAGTCCAAGAGCTTGAAGGTCTCCTCTATGGACGTGCCTTTTATTGCTGTAGAGTGTGGGTGTTCGATTTACTAAGTGTTGGTTTTGCTTCAAATGATACTGGCAATGTTGCCAACTGCATTGCGGTGTTACTTACAGTTCGGTTCCGAGTTCTCTGGCCCTGTGAGAGGGGTCTAAGTTTCTTCGCGGGGTGAAGGGAGCGCGATAAGGTAATGGGCTGTAGGATTTGTTTGACAGACGTCCGTGAGTCACACATGAGCTGTAGGAAAGGACCAACGCGTGCTTGGTCAATGAGCTGGTTTCGCAAACATCAGCTCAGTTTTGATTCAGAGTGCGCGAATGTTAGATGCGAAATGGCGAAGCGGAAATCGAATTCGACAATTCATAGTGAAGGTCGGTTCGGCATCAGGCGACTACCATGGTCAGATGAATCAAGAAAATTTTGAAAAGTGGGTGAAAGAAAAATTATTACAAAAACTGCCTTTTAAGGCAGTAATTGTTCTTGATAATGCAGTGTGTTAGCCAATAAACCCCCAAATACATATGCATTAAAGCGCGACATGATTCAATGGTTGAATGCAAAAGGAATGCATGTTCATGAAAACCTGAGGAAGCCTGAATTATACCAACTAGTTCTGCTAAAACCTCAGAACAAGACATACAAAATTGATGAGCTGTTTAGCAGTAGGGGTCATTCTGTCATCCGCCTTCCTCCTTACATGTGTGAACTGAATCCCATTGAAATGGCATGGGCAAAAATTAAGAGACTTGTAAAGGAAAGCAAAGAAGTTGCCAGAGCTTACAAGCCACTCAAGTCAATGTTGAAGGCTCGAAGGGTTACTGCACTCATGTCATGAAACTAGAAAATGAATACTGCGGGAGGGGCGGTCTAGTGCCAGATATTATAGACAGTATTGTTATAAATATGGACTTGGATATCGAGGGTGAAGACACTGAAAATAGCGATAGTTCATCGGTGGACAATGATTAGGTAAGGTCAATGTATTTAACTCAATAGTAGTGTCCATTTCTTCCCCCACTCCCTACCGTCGCTTCCTTTCTGTATCCCCACTCTACCCCCTCTCCTTCGCTCTGCGACTGACACAGCGAAATGGCATGACGTCACAGAGCCGGAGACATCAGAACTCAACTGTACTCGTGCTGCGTTTAGAAACGACTCTGCCTTCGTTTCAGACTTTCCGTAGTACTTGAGGTAAGTTACGAAGAGGAGATGATAGAAACTAGGATTCGATTCAGACTTTCCATATTACTTAAAATGATGCATGAAGAAGTGAGAGAATCTAGAATTCGGTTCAGACTTTCCATATTACATGAGATTATTCATCAAGAAAAGGTGAGAGGATCTAGGATTCGTTTTTGATGTTTGATACCCAAGTTGAATCTTGCAAAAGACTGTTGGCAGTATATTTAAACTACAGTAAAGAGCAGCGGAGATAGCGAGTCACCTTGAAACAGTCCTCGACGTTTCCTTGTCATTTTCTATAGGGTATCCCTTAAAAGCTGCGCGTTTCAGAGATGAAAACGTTTTAAAGTACGGTATATCAGGATCTTTTGTTAAACACTTAAAACTTCTAAGCTCTCCACTACTCAAATGCATGACACAGTTGTAGGCCTTCTTCTAGCCAACCCAGGTGGTACATTAGCCGTCTTATTTCTATTTGTAGGATCATCTTGTCAATGATTAACGCCACATTTATTCCTCTGGATCTCTGCGATTGCCTTTTCCTTCAGAACGTAGACCGACACGCAGAAAATAGTTATTTATGCATCAAAGACCTTATAAGTGTTCTAATGATCGAGCGACGACAAAATGCCCCAGTACCATTTTTTGAATTTCATCTCGGTTGCCATGAGTTCAGTCGTCGTTGTTAGGAATGTTATGGACCGATAGTAGCCAATCTCAGTCTTTTTATTTCAGTCTCGGATGGTGTAAGTCCTTTTTCCGAGAAGCATCAACTTCCGTGAAGTTACTTTCGAAGGTTATCTCTCTACTGCGCAAGTCTGAGATAAAAGCTGACCAGTTTGAGGTAAGGACCGTAAAACTTTGTCTGGGACCATGCAGATCAATTTCTCATTGTTCTGGCTCGTCTTTTAACGACTCTGTTGATATTTGAAATTTTCAGCCCCACTCGATTTACTCAGTGTCGATTTGACTGTTTCAACCTATGGCACCTTCTTTCTTTCTTTCTTTATTTATTTCTGGCTCTTTCTTTCTTTCTTTCTTTCTTTCTTTCTTTCTGGCCTTTCTCTCTCTCTCCTCTCTCTCTCTCTCTCTCTCTCTCTCTCTCTCTCTCGTTCGTATGTGCTTTCTGTCTTTCTGTCTCTTTCTTATTGTGCGTTCTCCCAGTTGATATTTTGGTAGCACTGGCGTTGGGAGTTCCGGAACTGACAGTTACGGCAACACTGCTCGGCTTGGGAGGTATAGCGTTCGAGATTCTTCACTCTGGCCGTTAATCGTTGATTGATTGATTTTTCGTGTTTCCGGGCGCTCAACTGCTTGGTATTAGTTCGTAAGTTAGTGCATGTTTTTTCTGGGAATGGCGGTGATCTTCCCTCGTTGCATGGCGATCCGGCGCGACCTACGTGGCTAGTGGGGTTTCCCCCAACGGCTCTCCCACCAGCGGGACACCGCCCCAGCCAGGACAAACTCTAAGCTCCCGACCGGTCTCCCGGAATATGTGGTAGTGTAGTGCATGTTAGTGTAAGTGTGTGTGTAAGTGGAGAGGATAGGACAAGGAAGAGGAAGGAACGATCGCGCGCGGTCGTGGCATGTTTGGTAGGGTACTGCTCCGACATTCGTCTGGTGTTGATCGGAGAAACCACGGAAAAGTACCGATTAGAGCAGTCGGCCGCTAGGATTCTCCTCCAGACAGCGACTAAATTCGACCTAGCTGAAAAGCTAGTGTCGAAAATCCTACCGCCGTCAGGACTCGAACCTAGGACCTCCCGGTGAGAGGCGCTGCAGTGATATCAGTGGATGCACTGAGCTACCGCTCCCGGTTTAATCGTTGTTTCAATGTTTCGATGACTTTAGTTACAGTAGTTACCTAAAGTTGAGATGACTGGAAAGTGGTGCTCTCTTATAGATTTTCTTCAGAGCGCCACCTTTTACTCTTTAGATTGCTAATATTTTTATCGTACAAGTAGTGGGCAGAACTGGCAATGCTCAAAGCACGCGCTAGGCTACCTTCATTTGCTGGATTTCTCAAAACAATACACGCCGAAAATAGCAGGTTCGCGGGTCAGGAAAGAGGTAGACGGCCGATCAGGGAAAGGCGAAGTCGGCTCAGTAGCAAGGGTCACGTGAAAAGCTGCAAGAGGCGCGGGGTTCAGGTGTTAGCACGCAGGATAACAGGAAATAGTCCGACATGAGAAGCAGACACGTGACTCGACGAGCAGAGTAAAGTCCCGAATGTGGAATACTTTTTACATTTTCGTCTAAACTTCACAAATAAGCGCAAATTTGAAGACTAATGTAGATAATTATTTAAACTAGTTATTTATGAACACGTGTGGTTAATATTATTAACTTAAATCTATTAGAAATTCACTATACTTTGTAATTAAAAAATATCTACACATATTCTACATTAAGCGTACCCTGTTCTAAGTGGAATAGTGAATCTTTTTCTTTTAGCAAATAATACATTCATTAACGTCTAGAACAACGTTTATTTAAGCAAAAATACATATTTTGTTTAATATAACAGACCATTCCAGCAGATTAAATTCTATTTGGATTCACACATGACAGAGCCCGGTTCTTACATTTCTACACTGAATTTAGTCAGTTGAGCTCTTGGACTTTATATTTCCACATTACGGTATATAATGTCACCATTAACAGAAACTGCAACATTGTTAGAAAATTGCACTTAATGTATACAGCTAAAAGAATATTCTACATTATGACAATGCTCGTATTCTACATTAAGGGACATAGCGGCCATATTTCTTTCAAGCTGTTTCGCGGTCAAAATCTTCATCAATGTTGTTTATATATTCGGTGATATTTCCTTAGGTATACAACTAGCACTTATTACATGGATAATTATTCTATTTTTACGGCTCACGAGTAGCAACAAGTCTTTTGTATACTTCTCCTATGTTGTCCAATGTCTTCAATATCCGTGCACTTCAGTGACGTGGTGATGGTGTGGTCTTATGATTTTAAGCACCATGAAATTTGAGGCGTTTTGTGTTCATGACGTTTCTACGTGAATCGTTACCACACTGGCACATTGACTTTTCAAGAGTATACTGTAGTTTTCAGTCCGGGACACGTTCTCTCGAGATGCAATAAATTTAAAAATATTTTCTACATGAATATAAATTCTTAAATTATCTCTTGTGACTATTAACCGATTAATTTCATGACGATGCACAGGAAAAAGAATCGGATATCCGAACATAGAAGTTTTAATCGGATATTCCGATTTGAGGAATACTTTACGGAGAAGACTCAACATCTTCAAAATTTTCTAAGAAAACTCAAAATGTTTTATTGAACATTTTCCTCGAGAGAAGTATGGACGCTTAAAATGGAGCAGGTCTCATTTTCATTGAACTCTGAAATTTAAAAAATTGTAAAAAATAATTTCGGCATCTTCCTATGCTAATATTGAAGGAGATATATTTCTGAATGAAATCTGTTCTGCAAAAATAGACTTTAAATTCGGTCATGTAATACAATTTTTCGAGATTATGAGTAGTTTTTGTGTTCACAATGCTTGAAATATTGGTAATTTGAATTCAATTATTTTCTCAAAAACAGCTAGAATTTTTTCTTTAAATTTTTCTCGAATTAGTAAAGAACTCTAAAAATGGTACAGGTCTCATTTTCGTTAACTCTGAATTTTAGAAAGTCGCAAAAGTCACAAATAACGCGCGAATGTAAGCACTGTAATAGCACCACTAGTTTGAATATATGCAGTACAACTCCCCCCCCTTTCCTTTTCTAACAAAACCTCTTCTGACAAACCAGAAATTCTCACTGAATCTTTCTCCTTTGGTTCATTATCCTTTTCAGGTTCCGGAGGTGTCTGACTTTAAGTACTGAAGTGTCTCTGTGGTTTTGAGAAATTTTTTTTTACGGAATTCTTTTGTTTAACTCCTTGGTCAGCGTCTTTTTGTTCTACAACATGGGATTTTTGATGCCGATGTTAGACTTTTTTTTTAAATAGAGACGAGGAAAAGTTTTTCTGTTGCTCATTTTCTAACAATGTTGCTGGTTCATGAAAACTGGGATCATATTAAAGTCAAAAATTACACATTGGTAGACATAGTAAACAATAATAAACGTAAATCACTAAAAGACTTAATAGAAAAAATCCTTAAACAAAGTAAATATAAGTGAAATCTTTAACGATATGAACGAGTACTTGTTTCCAGGGTAAATTACATCAGTCTCATTTCCCAGCATTGAATTATACGTACTCATAAAATCTGTGGAAAATGTAATATTTTACACTCTTGTAATTAACAAACGCGATCTAGAACGCAAATTATAATGAGATTATAACGGTGATTATGTGTTAATATTTGCGAGCGGTTTTCCATTTGAGATCTGTTGTTCATTTAAAGTGAAAAATTCACCGTTGAGTTAATATTAGAGTTCATTTATATAACCAAATTTAGACTGTAATTTAAAATATAATTAAAACAAAATTTTCGAACGGGCCGGAATGATATTAACGAAGCTTTTGCGAGCTTCGCAGATATTCCATATGGATATCCGACGTGCTGCCGTGTTTTTAATTTGATCTTACGGAGTTACTAATTTGTAAAAGTTTCTTGTTAAAAAGGATGATAACCGAAATAAATACCGGTAGCGGTAGCTCAGTGCATCAACTGATGTCACTGCAGCGCCTCTGGCCGGGAGGTCCTAGGTTCGAGTCCTAACGGCGGCAGAATTTTCGACACTAGCTTTTCAGCTAGGTCGAATTCAGTCGCTGTCCGAAGTAGAATTCTAGCGCCCGGCTGTTCTGATCGGTGCTGTGGTTTCTCCGATCAACACCAGGCGAATGCCGGAGCAGTACCCTACCAAAGGGCCACGGACGCGCGCATCTGTCCTTCCTCTTCCTTGTCCTATCTCTCCCCTTACACACACACTTACACCAACATGCACTACACTACCACATATTCCGGGAGACCGGTCGGGAGTTAGAGTTGTCCCGGCTGGGGCGGTGCCCCACTGGTGGGAGAGTCCTGGTTAGGGGGAAACCTCACTAGCCGACGGTAGGTCGGCGCCGAATCTCGCCATCCAGCGGGGGAAGATCACCGCCATCTCTCGAGAAAAAACATGCACTACACTAACGGGACTAATGACCGAAGCAGTTGACGCGCCCGGAAACACGAAAAAATCAATCAAGCAAACTATCAATCAAATAAAGCTTTCAGATTTCCAATTTCTTACTAGCTTGCCTAAAATTTTCCGGTTTCAGCTTTCTATTCATGCAAATGTTAATCTGGGTTGTAACGAAATTGCCTTAAATGTGTTATAACCATTTACTATTTGACTTTTATGTACAGCATTTCATTTTTTGTGATATGTTAAAGTCTGCATTTACATTTGTTATTCATTAATGGCCATTGTGTAACAAGGGTGTTTATCGTATCTTAATATACATGAAACTATGTTTTGGATCCTATTAAAAGTCTGAATACATTTTCCCTTTATCAGTATCTGCAAATATTAAATATCTACATCAAATCATTTTTGTTGATATCTTATATACCGATTTCGCTTTTCTATAACCTCGAATTGAAATTCCTAACGTTACACTCTTCAACAGAATATTGCATGAGGACTTGATGGTCCGGCCTAGATCTACGGTTTTACGGGCAATTTATGTCTAAAATGTATTTAGTAAATATATTTGAATACCAATTTGTAAATAAATCCAGCAATAAGAAAAACTGTAGACCATTAACTTCTAAACGCATTTTTCTCATTGCTGAACATCAGAAAATAAAATTGAAATTGAATATATATATATATATATATATATATATATATATATATTCAATTTCGTCTCGAAAATTTAACATTAATGATCTATTTTGTAAATATTTGACGTGAAATAGAAAATTTAAAAATATCGAAATTTTAACAACATAAAAATATATTCAATTCAAAACAGATTCACAACATCAGAAAGCAAACAAATTCTTCTTATAAATGCATGTAAGCTTTGTGTTCACAGTACACCAAGGAATGAAAGCGATCTTTTTTACAATTTATAAGACATCGTTGCCACAACAAACCGCTACTGTTGTGCTTTTGCCGAATATATAATTATCCCAGGAGTGCAATAAACACATTTTAAAGGAAAAAATAATTAAAATATTGTATTAATAAAAAAATTAGTTAAGACTGGTTCATACAAGCCAGTCGCACATGCAATTCGTAATCCAAATTGTGCTGTAACGGACGTCACCATAAGTCATAACTAGCATACAATGCGTTCAAGGCACTGAAAATAGTGTCTTCGTTATTTTTGCGGACACGAGTTATGTTTCTCACAACAAATTTTTTGAATGAATCTACTAGAAAGCATGTGAAAGTAGTATTATATTTATCTCGAAACCACATTTAGTTACAATGTGATGAATTAGCCATCATTGGTAAGGGAGTTGTAATTCCGAAAGACAGGCAAGTTAAATGATGTTTAAGTGAATTGAGCTATATCCTTTGAAAAAATTAAAGAAAATATTGACTTTTTAATCGTAAATTTGAGGAAAATATCACTGTCTCAGAGTCGCGAACTCTCAACCACCCGATTATTGTGATCCTTGCTTCTCCTGACAAGGTTTTCATTTTGTTGATTACAATCGTAAATTATCAGATGAAAAAAACTGCGTTCTTGGCAACCCTTGTGGCAGACTTTTATTACATTCACGGTCGTTTCATTCTTTTCGCATTTTCTTGAGTTCAGTATTTTATTTACGACGACCAAAGGAATGGCATAATTGCATTGTGGAGTTTTAGGATGTGACATGCCGCGTTGTGTAGAAATACATAAACATATCAGATATCCTGTCACTGTTAAATTCAATTATATTTGATAAATTTGGCCACAACTTTTCTGACAGCCAGTAGTTTAAAAAACTACTTGAAATAACTCTGATTCACGAAATTTTGAACATAAAAGTGAATCCGATTTATTTCAAATATTTTATTAAACAACTGTTTGTCAGAAAATCTGTGGCCAAACTCATCGAATATAATTAAATTTCAGATATCTGATGCCATTTTCTATCCAGAGTATAATGAGATGTGATTCAATAACTATTAGTATCCCAAATATTTTTCGTATCATTTAAGATATTGAAATGCGGTTTTGGGCCTTCGGTAAGAAGTTTTACTTTGATCATTGCAATCAAAAACAAAACATTCTTTCGTGAATGTTTTTGCGATTGTGTTAAGTTAATCAAGAGACATTTTTTATTTGATAGGTAATTCTATATTGATAAATTAACTTATCCGATTCTATGGTGCTCGGTCGAAGATCTTTAAACCATTACAAAACCTACATCCTAAAGTAATCAAACCTTTGGATTTCTGGTATTCAACCCACTTGGTCGCATCAAAACCGCGCAGAAGAGACTTGCAAAAGGGAAAAACCCTGAAGGGGAATAAACCTGCCATCAGAAGACGAATACACGCTAATCAATCATACTCTTTGTATACTATTTATTTCCTGGCATGGACGTCAAGTTTTCTCCTTCCAGACTTTGGCCTCTTCAGTACTTGAAATAAAAGAGCGAAGTAGAAGATCGTCCGTTTTTCGCCTTTGCGCTTTCTTTCGTGCCCCTTTCTCATTTTCCCTAATGGTTCATATAATTATTTAATGGAAAAAATGTGAATGATTTATAATTAATTAATGGTAAATAAACTTTCTTGATTTTTAATTTACTTATGACTTCATCACACTAATTAATCAACTTATTAACATATTACTGGTTAACTTATTTATTATTTACTTATATACCGTGTAGATCTTCAGTTTAGGTAAATACAAAAAACAACAACTTACATTGTCGACGTTTTGACCATTTATGCGTTCTTCATCAGGACTACCATAATAGGTATTATGTAATTATTTATTTCCTATCCATTGAGGCTCGGTGTAGTACTAACCAGTACTATTTTGCCAGTCCCAGGTCACCCGCCTTCGGATTAACATGTTTATTGTTTACTTATTTATTTCCTCACCAGTCTGTGCTCCGTTCTTAATATTAACCAGTCGTGGCTCGTTTTGTAAATGGGGAAGGCTGCAAATGCATTGCATCACATTGCATGCATTGTATTTCTAAACAAAATCTTTTCCGATACACGCATAACAGAGTAGCGCTCCTACCGCATATCGGGAAAACTAGTTGAAGCTCAATGCTACTCGCTGAGCTGCACAGTAATGCTATCTGGTGAGCATGCCCTTCTTCAGACCCTACGCCCCATCCTTGAAGGCTGCTTGTCCACAACCTTCGCCCGCCCGTTTAGCCTGTGCAGTGAAAGCATGACGTCACGCCTCGTCGTTTTACACAGGCCTTATGGCGGAATGAAGTGGAAGCCTAACGCCTTTGTCTTCCCTTGTCACAGTTTCAAAAGCGTTACGGACGACGGTAATCGAACTCATAAATAAAAATTTTCATATGATTGTTATATAATACAACTCAGAAATCCATTATTGATCCATAAAAACATTTAAATATATTTTTAAATTTCTTTTGGGGTCGATTTCTATAGGAGAGGCTCCGCCTTTCAGCCTTTAATGATATTAACCAGAGCTATTTTGCCAGACGTTCGCCAGCCTTGGAGAGTGGCCGAGGTAAGTGACGGGTGCTGGTTTGTGGCCTTGCGCAGGGAGAGCCTGGAGTTCGCGCACCGGCAGCTGAGCCTGGCGGAGGAGGCGGACTCGCCCGGCCCCGCCTGGCCGCGCCCACAGCGCCGGGGGGCCTGGAGCGGGCGCTGGCCTACGGCCGCCACTCGCTCTACAACGAGTGCGACCAGTGCCAGACGGCGGGGCAGGTGCACCTCACCGTCGGTCCGTCACCTGGAGCTGGCCGCCTTCTGCAAGGCGCTCGAGGCCTTCCAGCAGGCGCACAAGATCGCGCAGGGCATCCAGGACCCGCGCTCGAGCTGCAGGTAGAGGCGCTGCGGTTCCAAACAGACGGGGATGACACATTCATTCATTAGGCCTTATGCACAACGCGAACTTAACCGTAACGTAATGCCGTAAACTTAGCAATTACTTTTTCAAGTAAAAACTAGCATTCATAATGACAACATAATTTTCGCCTGAACCAATCATAATTCAGCGTATTGAAGCTTGATCGATTCGTTTGTAGTTTTTCTTCGACTTTCGTACTATATATATAAACCAATCGAATATGCGAGGAGCTGTTGTGCTTGTGCTGTCATTTTCTTAATTTTATAAACTCTTATATTAGATTCACGAGTAGTTCGTTGAACGTAATTATTTTACTCGCCATGTCAAATTAAAGTCAAAAGAAAAATGCCCCAAAATCTTACTTTGAATTCACAACTTGTACCAAAACCGTTCGTAAACGAGTTCACTACATAATATTAATAAAATGGTATAACCAAATACAACATATAATGGCATGTACATATCCGCAGACAACTACCTGAACGCAATCCAAAATCGACCTTTCATTTGCTTCTCGCGGATGTGTTGTGCACACGAAGTCTACTGTCCTGTACTCTTCGTGGTTGTGCATGTTTTCTTCATGCTGTTGTCTTATTGGTCTTCGTTGAATTCCGACGTAAAGTTATCCGTAAAAACTGGATGCTTGTGAATTCAAAGTTTACGGATTTACGTCTACGGTTACGTGAGGGCATTGTGAATGGTCTCGCTCATTAACCCAGATTTTGTGGCAACGTTACGTGTACGTTTGTTTGCATTGTAAATGAGACTTTACTTAGGTGGTTCTTAAGTTTCCGCCTGACCAAGATATGCTCATCAATGAGAAAACTTTCTGAGCAGTTTATAGTCTTATCTTTTGATTGTTATAATGCTAAAAGTTCGGCATCTGACTTCTCACTCAGTTTTATGGAGAGAGGTACTTGAGTTGGATGTGGTGCCCGAAATCTCGTTTAGCTTCTTCACAATAACGTATCGCTGCTTAGTGCTCAGGTTGCAAAGAACGTTGTGAAGGACTAGGGCTTAAGGAGTTGGACCATGCAACTATTATTCAAAAACCCTTATTTTCTCTTCAAAACTCCTGTGTGTAAATAATAAATTAAAAAATAGGCTAAATTATTATATCTATTTTATCGTTTGCCAGTAATTTTAGGTACTCAAATGAAAAAGCCATTTTCATCATGAATGTTCTCCTTGATTTGAATGAAAAATAGTTAATCCCTTCCTTTCTCTTTAATTGTTTTGTTGATCTTGACCTCGTATTGTAAATATGTCGTCGCATCGTAAGGGTAGGTAAATAATTTTTTTTTACAATGCGAACGTTTCGGCCATTTATTTGGACTGCTACAGGGCTACAAATCACAATAAATATACAAGACTTACTATCTTGTATATTTTGGCCATTATTTGAGCTGATTTACGGCTATAAATATACAAGATTTACTATGTTATACATTTATTGTATATTTATAGCCCTGAAGCAAGCCAAATAATTGGCCTAAACGTTAAATATACTATAAAAAATCAGCCTTTTATCGACCTACCCTCACGATTCTCCACATATACCAATTCTCTTTAATGTTCCTTTGAGCGTTGCTAATCATCTGACGATGGCCTAAGGAGTGCGTGGCTGCCGGCAGGTGTACGTGGGGCTGAGCGAGCTGTTCGGGCGGCTGCAGGACGCGGACAAGAGCGCGCGCTACGCGGCCAAGGCGTACGACCTGTCGCGCTCGCTGCAGCTGGGCGACCTCAACTCGCGCCACCACCGCGCCGCGCTGCTGCAGATGGCGTCGGCGCTGCGCAAGCAGGGGGAGCTCGGGGACGCCCAGGACTACTGCACGGTGAGGAGATTGAACCCAGGCAGTGGCGAAGCGTCAGTTGGCGTCACCCGGAGACAACCCCTCATCAATTAAATATCAAGCGGAGGTGCTACAGAATGGCACAGACTCTCTCGTAGCATTTTTTTCTAATTTTCTTGGTGTGGACTGTATTTAAGGTCTTACTCCATTCCCTGGTCAGCTGCCATCTATCGTCGCCGAAAATTTGTTGTTGTTTTTTACTTTTTCTCAACTTTGAGGTTTCTTAATAGTAGAACCGAAATAAGACTTCAAGAATATTAACCTCATCCTAAATATAAATTTTTATTGAAACATTTGAAGCCGTTTTAAAAAAGGCGATTAACATTACTGTAAATGCGAAATTTGAAGCTCTTTTTCACAGGAATCTATTGAGTTTTCGAAAAACTTCATTTAAAGTCCTTTGAAGCACGTCCACTCACAAATGTAGTAATGTATACAAATCGATGGAAATATTCATATTAACGGCAGAGATATTTTAAAAAAGTTACATTTGTGTAATTTTGAGAAAAAAAGAATCCACAATAATGAACGTCATATTTAACGTCATATTAAATAGTGAAATTAGCGCTATGCAAATTTGAAGAAAAAATTTGGAGCAATTTTTTAAAAAATGCCGTTTGAGCGTTTCTAAATTCTGAATTTTGAGCTTATTGTTACAGAAAACTGTTGAGTTCTTGAGAAACTTTATTTGATATTATTTAAAGCACATGTACTCATAAATCTAATGACCTTAATGAAAGAACTATTTATGGGCAACCAATTTCATTTGAAGGAAAAATCTGTCTTCAATTTCAAGACGCGAAAAAATTCAAATTTTTTCAATTTTCGATTCAAGTTAATCATGAAAATTGGACCTACGCCACATTTATAAGTGTATTTTACTCTATTCGACAAAAAATTTAAAGAAACAATTTGGAGCCGTTTTTGAGAAACTTTTGAAAATGTCCGTGGGGCTTCATGTAAAGTACCCCCAAATTTTAAAGAATGTTTTTCAAAATTTCAAAGCTTCAACTAGAGCCAGATTGTCAGGGGTTTCTTTAATTTCAAAAAATTGTACGTGTGGTTTAGGCGCTAGGTTTGTTCATATACGACAGACAGACAGGCGGACAGACATACAAACGGACAGACGGACGGACGTTTTGTTTCAATTGGTTTCTCGGCATCAAGAACCCACAAAACATATATTTTGGCTACACCACGTGCTAGAGGATTTTTTCTCTTAATTTAGCAACTGATTTTATGCACATTTTCATCACCAGAGTCCGGCAATGAATTTTTTCCGCCGAAAATCCTCCGTTTTTCGCGCAGCATTACATAGCTTTCTCTATACTACGTGTACTACTCCGTACGTACACCAGAAAGTAAAAATTGATTAATGAATAGTTTATACATTATTCAATAGAAATACAAGTATAATTACAGAGTCATTTTTTTAAGATATAAAACTTATGTATTTCGAAATAATTAAATATATTTTTTAAATAAATAATCTTATAATTAAAAAAATTAATTTAAATTATTTTTTTTTGCTCCTTAGTATTTATTATTTAATATGTAACAAGTAATTATATATATATATAAAAAAAATTAATTTAAATTTTTTTTTTTTTATTATTTCTGTTCCGTGTACAAACTAAACTGAAATATTTATTAATTCTATACAAATCACTAATGATACAATATCTATGGTGGTCTTTACCCTTTTCTTTCATATAACCCAGAATCACTGTTAGTCTCTCGATCTTATCGATCGAAGAAATATTTACCGTTTACTTCTTCCCATACGAGCGTCGGCGGCTTCGGGGACTCTCGGGTTGCCTCGCGCTCCTTCGTTGCCTGCCGGGGTCGTTTCACCTGGGACCAGCCGAGGTGAGGCGCTGCGCTTCCGAAGTACGTTCTCCTTTCCAATTCTCCGATCCACTCGACGTCTTTTGATCTGTGTTATTCCAAATAGCAGCTATCACTTTGGCAATATGTCCGATCGACTATTGATTGTTATCACACACAAATTGTCCGTCAATTAATCTTTCTGCACTCGTTCGTCCGCGATACTAGTTTGCTTTTCGATCGCGGAGCAGCCCCAGATACGTCCTTCCTCGCCGGCGGCCAGCCAGACACTGACTCCTCGCGGCCTTGTTCCCACGGTCGGCCAACCGACGACACCTCGCCGCCCGTAACCGTTTTTCTTGGCTAGCGAGTGCCCTCTTGCAACCGTTCTGCCGCGTTCTTGCTTGATGACTCGCCGTTTCTTTGGATGGAAACGCGGTGCATTTATATATATATATATATATATAAATATATATACATATATAAATTTAAATAAATCATTAAAATTATATTATTCCAACTAACCATTTTGTAATTGGTGTCACTCCTAAAATGGTGTCACTCTAGACGGACCGCTTCCTCCCCTTTCCCTCCCCCTAACTACGCCACTGAAGCCAGGGCACCGGCCCGCTAGCCCAGGTCGCTAAAGCCCGGGACAGCGTTTTTCACTGTCATTATTTCATCATTATTCTGTACAGAAAATGGATGGAAAAAGCATGTTCGTTTCCACTCGATTTTGTTTCGGTATCGAAACGGGATACAAGAGATCCAGCGTTTTACACGGTCACACGATATAAGATTTCTTAGACCTCATTCACAGTGCGATCTTAACCATAACGTTATGCAGTAAATTACCACTAAAATGTGCACGTACAAACGAACATTCACAATAATGAAAGTAAGTTTCATCTGAACCAGTGGCAGCTTGTAGGGTAGTACCAGTGTACCAGGGCACCACCAACAAAAAGGAAGGAAAGGAAATTTTCACCACAAATGTGTGTATAAACGATCGCTTCTCCAATATATTATTCTTTATTGTAATTCATTTGAACGAGCGCGTAGTCATTCAATGCTCTATCAATATTCTCTTCAAACTCACAGGGCGTAATGCTATCTGTCGGCTTCCTCCTGAACCTCGGAGCCACCTATGGACTGGCGTCATGTCTGCCCATTCAACTCTATACAGAACACTGAATTGGTTTCAATTCGTCTCTTATGTATCAGACGGTGTCTCGGAAAAGTGGTACAGTAATTCACGTTCTGCTCCACAGAGTGCGCCAATAGCTTTATCTTCATCGAGCAGACCATCTCTCGCTCATGATGACTCCGATGTCCTGGTGCTTCGCACATGGATAGGCGGCGTACGCCGTGGGCGTAAGGCGAACTCAGGAAGCTGTGACTTCTTGAGATTACTGTGGGCGCTCAGGCTTTTAGGCTGAGAATTTTTATTTCCTCTCCTTTTTTCAGTTTAATCTTCATTATTAATTAATAAACACGGTCATTGAAAAATTAAATTTTGTTGCTTATGAATTTTATTTTAGAGATTACTAAACCACTTTTAAAACATCGCATCGATGTTTAAAACATAGGTGGTTTTTGATCGATGCTTTATTAACATGATGTTTTCATTTGAATATGATAATTGGCAACATCGATGTTTTTTATCGATGTCGCATTACTAACTGGCACCACCATAAAAATTCCGTACCGGCCGCCACTGATCTGAACCAATCGTAATTCAGCGTATTGAAGCTTCATCGATTCGTTTCTAGCTTTTTCTCTTCGACATTCCTATCGGTTTAAGCCTTACGTTTATGCGAGTAGCTGTTGCATTAGTGCTCGCATTTACTTTATTATATAAAGAAGGATTATCTTGTACAAATTCATGAATAATTTGTCGAACGTCATTATTTTTTTGCCATGTCAAGTTAAAGTCACAAGAAAAATGTCCCAAATTCTTACTTTGAATTCACTACTCGCATCAAAGCAGTTCGCAAACTAGTTCACTACATACTAACGGTATGAAATAACATAATCACAGACAACAATGATATGTAATGAGATATAACCACAAGCGTACAAAACCACAGACAACTACCAGAACACAATCTGAAATCGACCTTCCATTTGCTTCAAGTGGATTTTGTTTGGCATTTGTTTTTACTTTAATGCTGCTTTCTGATTGATCATCAATAGGATTCCGACATAAACTTATTCTTGAAAACTTGATGCTTGTGAACTCTTTAAGTTGACGGATTTACGTCTACGGGTACGGCATGGCATAGTGAATGGTCTCACTTAATAACTCATTACTAGGTTTTGAGGCAATGACACGTTTACGTTTAAGTTTACATTGTGAATGAAGCTTACATCGTGCACAGTCATTTCGTTTTCTGCATGTTTAACATTGCTTCTATGGTAACAAATTAAGTTAGTTATTTTAGGACTAATCACGGAAAAGACGACATTAGAACACAGTTCTTTTATTTCTCAATAAGTAATCATTCAATTGCAGTTCAATCATTAGAACCTCTCAAAACTGCACAAAAGCAACAAATCGCACCCACATGGCAATCAGAAAAAGTTCCGGAAAGTGACGCCGGAGAGCGGAGTCAAACTGGATGAAATCTGTACCGACAAATGAAACATACGTCATTTTTCTGTACAAATTACATCCCAGTCTGGTCCATCACTTTTCTATACCGGTGAAAAGTGATGAAAAAATGAAACCGTGTATCGGGCTTAAGGCAGAAGTGCAGAAGCGAGTTAAGGGTAAGTTAGTTAAGGGTTCGAGTCCCGTTTAGGCATGGTCATTTACCCGTGTGTTGTGGCATGGTACGCCGTCCAACCCACCACGCATCACTCTTTCCCTACTACTCGTATTCTCTTTGTGACTGGCCCGTGCAGGTGGTATATAGGAACATGCGCTAGAGGCATGTGCGCGCCACACTGGGACAGTGCTATTTATTTATTTATTTATTTATTTATTTATTTATTTTTATTTATTTATTTATTTTTATTTATTTATTTATTTTATTTATTTATTTATTTATTTATTTATTTATTTATTTATTTATTTATTTATTTATGCATTTATTTATTTATTTTTTATTTACTTATTTATTTATTTTTACGCCAAAAACTGTTAAAAACTCTGTGTGACGTGCTACGAGGAGATGTGAATTCTGTACACGTTTTCACAGTTCTGTGATCCCTACTCTAAGCCGTATACTACTTAAATTTTGAATACAGAAAGAAATGATCGTTTGTGGTAAGAATTGTTAACAAAATATTCGCACCGATGTAATAAAATCTATTTTCAAGGGTAAATCAGAAATACATTTGGGCTCTTATCCCTCATGTCCTTCAACAAAGAATAATACTTCCTGCCGCGACAACAAGGAGAACTTGGAGAGCCATAATTTGCATAACTATATTTCCCACTGAATTATAGAAGACGTGCACAGATAATACAATTATATTTATGTCCAGAAGGAAAACAATGGGCCATCTCAGCATTTGATTAAAGGATCACGGAAACTGGACAAAAACCTGATCGAAATGGGGGGGGGGGCATTGACCCAAAAGCTGCGGTACATTACTTGTTACAAGTTGTTTAGAATTATTCAGTCCAAAGGGTAAATAATACATTAAATATCATTATTAAAATTTGCGTTACTTTCCTTTAGATGGTTGATACAGTCTCTAATTGTATAGAAACAGGTATGCAGCAGAAACGATTTTACTTCAGATTTAATCTTTTCTAACCAAGGGGGCCTCTTGCTCATCGTATCCTACTTCAGCCAATGAGTTTCAGACACCAGTTTGCGTCACAATATTATCGAGAATTTCAAATGCATCCAGGTACCAAAATACTCACCTCGTTATAAAATATTGAAACAGATTTATTAAACATTTCTTTCAAATATTGCATCTTGTACACTTTCGTGTTAGTTTTGATTGGTTACTGTTGAAAACTTTGTATCACTTTAAAATGTTTCTCAACACTTTTCGCTCTCCATGCAACATGGCAGCCAGGTCTGGTCTGGCTTTTCAAACGAAGTGCCCTTGCTGTGGTCTCGTGGTTCGTGACGCAAACTGGTGATGCGCAGAACCAGCTGAAATCGGTGCACCGGAGGAACCCACTCATGTATAGAATGGTTTTCCTAAGAATGAGCTAAAGTGACAGCTAGTGCTGGCAACATAACTGAAGGTTCTGTGGTCGTTGTGTCCTTGAGCCCGTTAGACTGCCTTCCTGCATTCGTTCGTCTGCAGTTGGATAACTTGTAAATGGCTTCGACGCTTGTGATGTCCTCATCAGACAAAAATATATATAGTTTGGAGCTATAGCTCCACAAATATAATTGGCACCCCTCTGTACCTTCAGAAACATTTTTGAGTTTTCCCACTATTAGTATTAAACGTTACTATATTGACCATCCACTTACTCTATCATAGCACTGAAGTATTGATGCAATTCTTTTGCAATGTTTGCAATTCTTTTCATTTGCAGGAGGCGACCCGGTTGTCCATTGTGTCAGGTGACCAGGCAGCGTACGCACGCAGCATTCGCATCATGGGCGACATCTACCGCAAGAAGTCCGACATCAATGTAAGTCTTCCACCGTGCGCCCGACAGCCAATGTTGATTCTTAGACGTCTAACCTTAAAAGTCCCCTCTCCACTGTGATTTCATCTGAAGGATTTATTTCTCATTTTTGTAATTGAAGAATATCTAATTTCTCCATCTTCTTTTCATCGCTTCAGTAGTAAATATATCTACGAATTTATTACCTAATACATTCTAGTGTTTTAAATGCAATCCACGTCCCAATAATAATAAGGTTCTATTTTGAATTAATGTGAGAATCAATAATGTCAATTGAGATTTCTTTCCTTTTTTTTTTTTAAAAAAATTAATTTAAAAAAAAAAATTTCACATAAATTTACTTTTAATATTAAAATAATATGAATATATATTGGAAATACTTTTAGCAATTTTCACACAAATTTTCCAAATGGGGATATCTTTCAATTGGAATCGATAGGTAAACAGACAACCTATCCATTTCTCTTCTCTGGCTGTCCTGTTCCTGCCCTACCATATTATCTTCCTCGCGGATATGAACTGAAATTACTTTCTGACATTAGTTTCAGTTGCTTACTTATTGTTCTCAACTCCTCACCTGAATGTCATACTCAATACAAGGATTGCACATTATCCAACTTAGGAGAATAAAATAATCTCAGTTATAAAGTCGTCTACATCAAGAGATGTTCTTCTTTTTAAATATATTTCTGAAAAACGCAGGAAAACACATTTTAACACTTCTTGTAAAAAATAGAACTTTACATATTATACGGAATATAGTTCTGCAAAACACGTATACTTTCAATCAACTTTTGTTGGATGGTAACACTTTAAGGAACAATCTGTGTTTACATTTTACAACGTTGTAAACTACGACATACATTCAAAATTTATGGGCCAATCGTAAAAATATATGAGACGAGGGCTCATACCTTTTCAAGAAACGACAGTTATCGAGCCTCTAATAGTCTATAAAAAGAAGTGCAAACCTGTATATTGTGAATTCGCCCAGTTTCCTTGTTTTCATGCATCTTTATTACAGTTTTTCTTCGTGTACGAGCTTGAGCTTCAGAAATGCTTACTGCATGGTGTGCATGCATGAGTTGCATTTTCAAAGCGATGAGGACATTCAGGACGCAGTCTGTCAGTTGATCGGGAGGGAGAACTTACAGAGCAGGGACGATACTGAACGCAATCGGATGGCAAGCCCAGCAGAGTTGCTCGCGGGCAAAGCAGAGGAACGAGGAGAAGGAGTGCGGTACGAGGAAGGTTACTAAAACTGGTCCTTCAAAATAAAAGAATTTAACTGATTGTCTTGTTTCAATTTTAATAGGTATATTAAAAACTTTTTCAGACCATCAAATTTATATTTATTTCACATGAGTAATTTTTTTCTCGTATGAATTGTAATGTCATTAGCAACCATTTGTACTGTTCTTTAAAATGTGTCAAATAATATCTATCATTCTGAAAATTGAAGATTTTATATATCCGAGGTGTTTCAGTAAGTAATTTGGAAAGACAATTTGAATGTCTCATATGTAACTTCGAATTCACTGGGCGATCTATTCAGATATGTTGAATATTTGCAGGGATGTTACTAGACAATACAAAATGATGGGATATTCTTTCTTAACTAGGGTGCTCAAACAGTACGTACTTTCTTCCCCATGTTTTCAAGCACAACTCCGCCAAAAGTACTCACATTTCCCAAAAATTGTACACGACCTTATTTCAGAATATTTTTAATTCAAAAAATCAATTTATTAAGGAATCAATTTATCTTTAAGGAACATATTTCATTACCGCAAATATCTCTCTGTCTCTCTTTCTGTCTCTCTCTCTGTCTCTCTCTGTCTCTCTCGTCCTCTCTGCTCCTCTGTCTCTCTCTCTCTCTCCTCTCTCTGTCTCTCTCTCTCTCTCTTTCTTCTCTGTCTCTCTCTCTCTCTCTTTGTCTCTGTCTCTCTCTGTCTTTCTCTGTCTCTGTCTCTCTGTCTCTCTCTCTGTCTCTCTTTGTCTCTCTCTGTCTCTCTCTGTCTCTCTCTTCTCTCTCTGTCTTCTCTGTCTCTCTCTGTTTTCTCTCTGTCTCTCTGTCCTCTCTGTCTCTCTCTCTGTCTCTCTCTGTCTCTCTCTTGTCTCTCTCTCTCTTTCTCTGTCTCTCTGCTCTCTATGTCTCTGTCTCTTCTGTCTCTTGTCTCTCTGCTCTCTCTGTCTCTCTCTCTCTCTGCTCTGTCTCTCTCTGTCTCTCTGCTTCTCTCTTTTCTCTCTTTCTCTCTGTCTCTCTGTCTCTCTCTGCTCTCTCTGTCTCTCTCTGTCTCTCTCTGCTCTCTGTCCTCTCTGCTCTCTCTGTCCTCTCTCTTCTCTTGTCTTCTCTGTCTCTTCTGTCTCTCTCTCTGTCTCTCTCTGTCTTCTCTGTCTGTCTCTGTCTCTCTCTCTCTCTCTTTGTCTCTCTCTGTCTCTCTCTGTCTCTCTCTGTCTCTTTCTGTCTCTCTCTGTCTCTCTATGTCTCTATCTGTCTCACTCTGTCTCTCTCTCTCTCTCACTCTGTCTCTCTCTGTCTCTCACTGTCTTTCTCTTTCTTTCTCTCTCTCTATCTTCTGTCTGTCTCTCTGTCTGTCTGTCTGTCTGTCTGTCTCTCTCTCTCTCTCTCTCTCTCTCTCTCTCTCTCTCTCTCTGTCTCTAATATTTTAGTTGTATATCAGGATTTTCAACGAATATTTGATTGGGGAATATCAATTTTGGATAAAAGTGACTTAACGGTTTACTTAACGGTTTAGACACTAGCATCGTTCATAGACGGACGGGCGGACGGGCGGACGGGCGGACGGGCGGACGGGCGGACGGGCGGACGGGCGAACGGGCGGACGGACAGACGTTTTGTTGTCATTCAATTCAATTTAGCAACTGGATGTACGAGATGTAATTTAGCAACTGGATGTTCGTATCCACTTTTTTGTTCCAGGACTCGTAATACGAGTTTTTCTGCCGAAAATTCGCCATGTTTTCGCGGAGCATTACATAATTTTCTCTCTACTCTGTAGAGAAGAAGTAAAAATATGTTTTATGTATTGTTTTACCCATGTGAAATAAATATAATTTTAAATGAGATTGTCTACAACTTAAAAGGAAGATTGAATAATAAAATACCAAATAAAATGGTACTTCAGAACCAAAGAAACCAAATGGATCGGGAGGGAGAACTTTTAGAGTAGGGACGGTCATGAACGCAATCGGCCGGCGCAACAGATTTGCTGGCGAGAAAGAAGGGACAGACACGCTGGCATCGGTACGAGAGAAGCTAGTCAATGATAAGCAGGAAATTCCCCAAGGTGCAAGGGTTTCAAGTACGAAGTTAAAATATTTGCATGAATACTTGTTGCTTTTTACATCTGTTGTCGTTAAAATCAGAAGAGAGTTCTTCTTTTAAAGATTTTACAATATTTGAGAGGGAATTTCGTAAATATTTTACTTCGGACTCAGTTGATACTGATATTATTATTAATCATATTTTATAATTAATAATTAATTTACTACAGAAGTAACTCCTGATAGATACTATTGTGCAAGGAATTTATTAATTTTTTTTCAGAACGTTCATTCACAAACGTTTTACAGGTTTGTGCAAATATGTCTCGGTGTGGATCCACTTAGAGATTTCCTCTTCGAGGAGAATAGAAACAAACTACAGAAGCAGTCTTATCACACAGTTGAAATGGTCTCTATTTCTCATTATTAAAATGGTGTTCTAATTATAGACGAACTCATAATGAAAAATGAGTCATAAACAAAAATATATTTATATTTATTATCTTTTTATCACAAGTTTACATTACAATTAAATACAATAAGGGCATTTTATAACTATTTTGATGTTTACATGTGTGTCTATCTTATAACTGAACTCTGATATGCATTGATTAAACCTGCTTGGAATAAAAATTATTTTTCTTTCTTTAGACTTTCACTTACCGAGTTGCCGTCGATGTTTTCGCTCTCACGTTACCTCGTTTGCCAACCGCATCTATGATTTCGAGTAGTGCCCATGGGGAAAGTGCATGAATACGACGACCTGAGAGAGCAAAACCGAGCCCACCTCGGTTTTTTAGTAAAAAAATGTTACATTAAGAAGACATATAATGATATTTTCCCATTTTTATACGCCAATTTCTAATATTATTTGTAAATTACCTTCCAATTAATTAAATTCAGTAAATCTCCTTACTTACTGCCCAAAATTTTTTATAGCCATTACAGTAATTTTAATCATTATATGTTGTATAGGAAAAAATATTCAAAAAAAAAAATTTTTTTTTTTTCCTTTAATTAAATTTTTAAATTTTAATTAAAAAAGCCAAAATCCATACTGGTCTAAAAATTTTGGTTTCGATAATAAATATTCATTGCCTCACGTACACAAAAAAATGACCATTTAAAAAAGACCCACAGAGATGCCAATAGGGGTATGTCCGTGGAAATGCGTGGTATTGCAAAGTCTGGTATCCATTCACGTTCATAAAAACTTGGCGCAATCGTTCCAGCTGTCACAATGAATATATAATGTATTTTCTTTCAACTAATGGCAGAAAACATTAAATAGTGATTGATTTTTGTGGATCTGTGAGTAATTTTTAATAAAAACATCCATTAGCGTCGTTATATTAAGCGTAAATATACATTAATTGAAATAACTTCGCGGTGGTGGGTCTATGCAACATATACTAGCAATAAATGTGACAAAGCAATATGGAGATCGCTGCATGCTCTGCCCGTTTGAGTGGAATCAATAGAAAGACAGTGCTCACACAAGTAACGGAAAAGTTATTACCACTGTTCACAAGTGGTAATCTCTCATTTTAATGGTTTAAGAGCATGCTTGGAAGCAGGTTGTGCTTTCATGGGAAATGCAACTGACACTAGTCCCAAACTTTGTGGGGAGGATGTGAAAAAACCCTGTTATGTCGTCAGATCAAGAAACCTCCATTGCAAAGCACTTACTTGAAATCGTGTACATTATTGGGGAATTTCCGAAGGTTCCCAAAAGGTGTGTTACGATGGATGTCTCACCAATTACCAACTGCAAAATGTCAAACGGCTAACTTCTGCAGGCGAAACCAATCTTTGCTTATTAATTAAGTTGTCTCTCTCTTCGAATTAGAAATAAAGTGCATGTTAATAGAAGAAATTAGAAAGATTTTTCCCTACTCACATAACATATTTATTGAACTTCATGCCCTTGACGACATTTCCTCTTACTGTTACTTTACAGAAGTGACAGTTCATTCACATTAAACCTTCAAATCTCTACTCGCCGCAGAGAAAACGTGCTTCACCAACTTTCAATGTGTGATAAAATGATGCGATGTTTGTACTAAAATGTACATTTATTAATTAGGTAAAAATTGAATATATCTCAAATAAATGCCCTAAGCCTTTATTTTTTAATACATTCAGTACATGATTTTAAATGGTTTGTGGAAGAACTTGAAACATTTTGAAGCAGCAAAGCAAGAAAAATCTAATAACAGAATTGGTATCTGACACGAGTCAATATTTAAACATTTTAGAAGAAATTTAATGAGATTCATTTTACAGTTAGTGTAATGGAATATTTTTAACCTGTTTGTGCTTATTTGCATTATAATGTCAGAATATCCCTAAATGAGTGCGTACAGCAAAGCGACGTTTGATTACATTGGCATAGGTAATGTCTGTGCTTCATGCACTTGCTGCTCCTACCAAGCGATTTTAGGTCTTCAGATATTTTTAAATAACAATACACCTTCATTTTTCTCAGTAAAAATTATATTTACTGGGAAAGAGATTCAACTTCAATGTATATTTGAGAAGCACTTATATGGAAGCGCTTAAAATTTAGGACACCTGAACCAGTTATCACTTCGGAATGTAAGATTGTTAAAGCTGATAAAAAATTGCACATTACAGTTACAAGAAGGTGAGAGGCTAAAGGATGGTTTAGACTAAATGATACAAACTTCTAAGGCATATGCAAGAGTCGTTACATTTACCAGTGAACTTGTTGCGGAAAATCTCATTAATCGGAGTTAAGTTATATATAGTTCTCCACACTCCTGCAAAGCCTTGTAGGAGCAAATATTAGGATGAGTTTCCTGCGATCAGGGGAGGGATGTCATAAATGTCCCTGTGTAACTCAGTTAAATTAGATTTTCCACATATATTTTTACAAAAGATGTATTCTTCAATCTCCTTCCTTTCCCTTGACGTTTTCAACATACCAATAAAGTTAACTCAAAGAGAGCTTTACAGTCTTTGACCGGGAAGACCTAGAGATTGAGTCCCGGCTGTGTCGAAATTTCGACACTAGCCAGATTGCTTCTAGATCGAAGTCAGTGACTGTCTGGAGGAAAATTCTAGCAGCCGTCTGCTCGGATCTTATTTTTCCAGGTTTTCTCTTATCTGTACCTGCCGAGTGCCGGAACAGAACCCTATCAAATGAGTCATGGATCACAAGCGAACTTTCCTTCCTCTTTTTGTCCTATCCCCGCCCCTCACACACATTTACACACACGAACTACATTACCGCACAAGTCAGGAGAGAATTGGGGAGCTTAGAAGTTGCTCTGGTTGGGGCGGTGCCTCACTATGGGAAGATTCCTGGGGCTGTGCTCGGAAACTTCAATCAACCAACAAACAAATCGATTTAACTTATTCTCAACCTCTCTATTCGTTTTTTTTTCGGAATAAATGTTACAAACTTCTCCCTCATCTTGCACTGGTGTTTGACAGGAAACGTTTGATGCTGTAAAACATTTCGTGTATCTGCAGAACATCAGAGGAAGATAAGTTGCGTACCAATGAGGGGCGTATGTCACATGTGTAATTTCGTTAAAACAAAATTTTCCATCGATGTTCTTTGACAAAATGTTTTCATCTTCGACCCCTACATGCCCTAGATTGACTGATTAGAGATTCCGGGCGTCAAGTACTAAGGTCATTACTCCGTAAGTGTAGTGCATTCGTTTTCTTCGAAAGGTTGCGGTGATCTTCCCCTGCTGGATGGTGACATCCGGCGCCGACCTGCATGTTCGCTTGGGGGGGGGGAACCAGGTATTTCCCACCAGCAGAGCACCGCCCCTGGCGGGACAAGCTCTAAGCTCCCAATTGTTTTCCCGGCACATGGTAGTACATGTAAGAGTAAATGTGTGTAAGTATGCGGAGAGAATAGAACAAGGAAGTGGAAGGAAAGATCGCTTGCGATCCATGGTCCATTTGTTAGGGTACTGCTCCGGCATCCGCCTGATATAGACTGGAGAAATCCCGGAAACCTACTTAGCAATGTTTATAGCGTCGAAAATCCTGCCGCCGTAGGGATTCGAACCCTAGAGCCTCGCGGTCATGGCAGTGACATCAGTTGGTGCCTTGAGCGTGAGCCGCCTAACTAGAAGCCGCCTATGTCCTAGAAGTTTGTAAAATGTATTCAGAGACATTCTGTATAAACAGACACCCCTCATTCCCATACTTCTTTTAACCCGCATTCATCTGACGGTGCTTGAATCAGAACCCAAGTTTATCAGACCTTTTCTCCCACAATCTCTCCTGAAACCCGTCCCTCTCTGCCAACCCGTTGCCCAGTTTTCCCCCTTGCACGTCGCGAGGCGCGTGGTGAGCGCCGGGGTGCCGCGTGCGCAGAAGGCGTACCGGCAGTACGAGAGCGCCATGGGGTCGGCGGCCGGCATGGGCGACCGCCTGTGCCAGATGGAGGCCATGGACGGCGCGGCGCGCTGCCTCGAGGCCCTGCGCCTGCAGCAAAAGATCTGCAACTGCCGCCCGCTCGAGTTCAACACGCGCCTCCTCGAGGTGGCCAGCTCCGTCGGCGCAAAGGTACTCTCCCTGCTCACTGCTTTCTTTACTGTTTAAAATGTGCTTTATTTTACGAGCGAGGCTCTCTGTGTGCTGCTGCGTTCGTCTGTTTATTTATTTACTTTTTTATTTATAATAATATGTCTTAAAAGTATTCTGAAACATTGGCAAACTCAATTATAATGTTTTAATTTACTCACAAGGGCCCTTTAAAAAGGGTCCGGTCAAAATCTGACCTCGATATTTTTCTGTAGATAGATACCCACTATTTCTATGTGCTGTGAAAAATCGCTGTCGTCGCGCACTGCAAGTTCCTGAAAAAATACCCACATTCCACACTTTTCACGGGGACAAATGGTCGTTGTCGTGGGGTTTGTGCAGCCCTACTTATTGTGAGAGAATATCCGCCGATGGAACATGCGCTCCTACGAGCACATGTTCCAATTCATTGCAGAGAAACACTAAGTTAATAATATTTCCCACGCCCTTGACAAGTCCGCAACGCCGCGCGGCGCAGCGCTTATTCTTCCGAACTCTAGTTCTTCCACATTAAAAAATAGAAACTTGACGTGATGTTAAAGTGTGCCTGCAGCATGCAAGTATTTTTAATATTGTCTGCCAACTTTCTATTATGTTTTACACATCAATATATGATGGTTCAGCTGAACGCGATGTAGTACACCCAAGTAAGTCATTTTGATAATTATCAATCCTGGTTTCACCCGGTGAATTAGCTCGAAAAACACGATATCTTGTCTCGTTCGACAATATGGTTCTGAGCAACTTAGAAGGCAATGATTGATTCATTTATATTCTCATAATCCATGCTCCTCGCCTTTGGAACCAGTCAATGCCACCTTTCCTAATACGTTGCATAGTATACTGTCAGTGAGTGCTTATTATGAGGCACATTCTTTGTCAAAATGGCAGCATTTTTGAAACTAAATCAGAACACAATATTATAAATTTAAAAAATTGAAATTTTAATTGAAATGGTGGAACTCTACAATCGTAAATTTTGATGTATAGATAAATCGGCCTAAAAATAATCGATTTAATTGTATTTATTAATCGAATAAAATAATGGATTGACGAACTAATTGCGATTAATCCCTGTTACTGACTAACGAATAAACTGAATAAATGCCCTGATGTTCCGCGAAATGTTCCCCGAAATGAACTAATATGTTCTGCGCAGTGAACTGTCAGACATAGTCGGTAAGTAGAGATCCTAGCGGCCAGTGAGAGCATTACGTGAGTGGTTCGCTGAAGCAAGGGTTGTTCACGGCGTTCCCGAAAACATCGTGACCAAAACTGACCTTTTTTTCTTTCAATAACTCAGTGCGCGACGGAAGCACACATAAACAGTGATTATCTATCAATGAAAAAAAGTCAGGCCAGATTTCAACCGAAATCTGTTGAATTGTCTCTTGTCAGATCAAATCCCGTCATCTCAATTTCCAATTTATTTATTTATGTTTTTGTTCATTTTATTTACTTATAGAAGTTTTTGTGGAGTAATTTGAGTTCGCGTAGTCTGTAAACACACGTCATTATCTATCACTCAACCATAAGTTTGCTTACTTCATTTTTTCTTCACACAGCGAGATCATTAAATAAACTAAGGAGAGTTAATTGGCAAAACTTTTTATACAGCGCATTCACAGTGTTTCGTAAATAACTCTCTAAAGTAGAAGAGGAGGCGGAACTCATCCCTCGTCGTTTCGATTCAGAAGCACGTTTGATACGAGGCCGATTTGTGGAGATGGGAGCAAGGAGACAGAATTGTGAGGATTGTTGAGTTATCGCAATTGGTACGCGTGTGTGGCAAATTAAGAGACACTCAAGCAAAGCCCTCACATTCAACGACTTCTTCCGTACTTCTGGAGCTGTAGCCGTAATGTCATCGATACATCATGTAGTTAGATAATGCCTTATTTTACGTGTTGAGACCAATGATGTATATGATATAGATCGCTCACTGGCCCGCCTTTTTTGAAGCCGGGGTTGCGCGTGGCAGCCATGACAGTTGTTGGCAAAAGGCATTTCTCTGACCCCGGTGAATACGCAGATGAGTCAAAAAAAAACATAATTTTACAAGGGAGCAAAAAACAATTTAAAACTAATGCTATAAACAACAGGTCAATGATATTCAAACAAAACCATTGTTTGTGTAGATTTTGTTTGAATATCACTTTCATTTCAATATCATTAATCGCTGATTTAATTCATTTAAACGTTGTTTTTTGCACTCCTGTAAAATTAAGAGTTTACGACTTACCAGCTTATTCACCGGGGCCAGAGGATAAGAAGGTTATGCTGTATTTTTAAGGAGCTAGAATATACTAGTATATTAAGCATCCACAAGACAAGACTAAAACTACATATTTCTGCTTTCTAAACACATTGAAAATTATTGACATTTAAGATACTCTATGGAAAATAATAATTCTTGCTTAATGATTGACTGAAATAGAACATATACATCAAAGGAAAATCCTGTTAGGGTCTATGAGAAAGACGAATAAATATATTTCATACAATGTAAATAACAAGCATTTATTTGCAACTTTTTAAAATTACTGACCTCTAAAAGTAATTAATTTGGTCAGGGTTTGACGCACATGTTTGCCTCTTATATTTAGAGACTGCTTTCTGGCAATGAAGTTCATTCGAACATTAAAATATACATTCACAATGGATTTAATTAATAGTGAATAGTGACTTTCCTCTCCAAAATCGACTGCTGTAAAAAGATGTTCATGACATTTCATGATATTCATGTCCATCACTCTATGCAATACATTAATCTTCAGAGCTTGCAGTACTTTTGATGATGGTAACTTGTTAACAGAGAAGCTACTCCTATACTGAGTTTCTGCCACACGACATACACAAACAACATCATTTGCAGGATATGTTAGGCCACCACAGTTCTTAATGGAAAGGAGACTGGAGTGCAAAGTGTGAGAGGGCTGAGGATAATGTCAATACATTGAGGACAATTGCCTTTTCTATCCCTTAACTTCTTCACAACCCAGCCTGCTATGTACGTGACCACATTCTCACAATATAGAGACAGAGATTGATGAAACTCACTATAGGTATCATAAATTACTGTTGTTGAAGAAGAAGATGATGATGATGTACCTGGCACATCTGCAATATCCAAAATGCCTGTGTCATCTGGCTTACTATTTCCAGCAAAGATGGTTGAATTTTCCCAACAATACATTTTCTATATGCGCACGAAATTGGAGGGGTCGGTTGTTAGAAAATCCACCACGACTGCGAATTGTAGAAAAACAATTCAAGATGGTCTTGACTGAATTTTTTGTCAAAAGAAATTTCAGGGGTGGCTTGTCACTCCATACCAGATCCTCACTAATGCCCTTCACACTTAATAGGTCGATAATAAAGCCTAATACAGGTGTCTTCCTTCTCCCATTTAAGATGGATTTTCCATTTTTATCACACAACGAGGAAAGGAAGCAAATACCTTCATGAATAGTTTTCCGTAATCTTTCTTCATTGCTCTTCCTTACAGGACTCTTCGAAAATTTCTCCATTGGATGACAAGAATTAAGGAGGTCAAATATTTCATTTATTGTTGCGATGTATCTCACTGTTGGTGCACTGTCTTGAAATCCTTCAAGATCAAGCTCACTACAAAACTTATTGCATCGGCAACAGATTGACTCAATGTTTCTCCAGCAAGTCGCACCTTCATCTTTTGTTGCTTCCATTGCAAATGATAATTACCAAGTTTATTGCAGCATTTAAGCCTTCACATTCTTGAAGCTTCGCTAACCTGGCAATGTACTCCCACTTTATCGTAAATGAGAGCTCATTGGCATTGTACGTTAAAATTGAATGATCCCCAGCAAATTTCTGGCCAACTTCAACATATGAGCTGCATCTAAAAGGCGTACACTTTTTGTACAGTCACTGGGATGTTGAAACCAGCTCTTCGTTGGAACACAATTCTGTTGCAATGGGACACCAATTCTTGAAACATTGTTACGTTTGCAGATATGCCATCGCATGTTACGGCCACACATTCTACACCTACCTCATAAAGCCTCTGTAGATATAGTATGACTAAATTAGCTCTTATTATGGCACTCACACTTTCAATTAAACAATAGCCTATTGGTATCTTCCAACTTCTATTAACTGCAGTGACCATAAAACTAAAGATTGGTAGCACATATTGCATCACTGTCGTCACAATCCAAAAACCATGCCCTAAATCTACATATCCAACTGTCTCCTCTCATCCCAATCTATACCTTTTTTCAATGATATCTCATCAAACATGAGGCAGCAATACAGTGGTCCCTTCTCTGCTTCCAGTTTTAATTGCTGAAATGCCTGTTCAGTAAAGCCAGGCTTTCCATCAAGAACAGATGACCATCTTCGTAATGTACTTGGATGAGGCAACTTAATATGCGTCCTAAGAAAATTGTATGCCTTAGCAGAATAAAAATGAAGAGTAAGAGCAAACTTTCTTGCAGACTCTGTGTAGTTCTGACCTCCTTGTTCTAACATTTCCTTTAAAATATCAGAAAATACATTTCTAAACATGGGCACTGCAGAAGGGCAAATACGCTGTTCGAGATCGGCAATGGTCTCTTGCAGTCTGGAAATATTTCTGTTTCTCCTTCTTACTTTCTGTTGCGCAATCTTCAGTTTCTATTTTAATTCGTGATTCCTTTCTTCCAGAACCTTGAGTTTTTTGAAAGGACTACACTCACTGCTGGCTTCATTACTACAATTTTGATTACACTCATCTTGCGAAGTCTGCTCAGGTAAAACTCTCTTCAGAATGGGGCGAGGTTTTACTTGGCGTTCCTTCAGATGGTCTGGGAAATTAAATTTTGAAGGAATGCTATTTTCCTTCAAGTATCGTCTATCATTGCACAACCTGGAATTATAAGAAAATGTCAATAAATATAAAAACGATTGAGACTAAAATATGTACAATACAGTGTTCTAAGGTGTATCAACCAATGGGATCAACAAGAGACTCTCACCTAAAGCAGGAAGGTTCAAAGTGTTCTGAACATAACCTCTCACTCGGGGTTGGTGTCCAATCCTTCCTCCTCATTGAAACAATCCACTTCTTGAGAAGATCGTCGTTTTTTAGAGGAAAGCTAAAACGTCAACGTTAACAATAAATTTATGCCGCTTTTGTAGCATATGCTAACAAAAACTCAAGCAGCATTTCAAAATCGTATTTTCAAGTCGTATTTTTGATACATACCTATGAAAAGTAATTCCGGTTCCTTTTTTGAACCTGTTAGTACAGTTGTACGCAGCACATGAAACAGGCATTCTAATAAATGCTCTCACGCAAACTGCACAACAGAAAAACTCGAAATATTGGCAGAAACAGCGCTTACACCAGGCTTACACCACAACAACACACGCACAAGAGTGTGTTTTGCCAACAACTGTCATGGCGATCGCCGAGGAAGCTGGCTTCACTTTGCCGTATCCATAGAGTATATACGTGAGCCATCTATATCATATACATCATTGGTTGAGACTCGGGCCATCAGGCCCGCTCTTCTGTCTGACCACACAAATTATAGCCATCTAAAGCTAGCAGCGCCAAAAAAATCTCAACCAAACTATTTCTATAATTATAGGCTAAGTATGGGCTATGAAGTTCTCTATTCCCGAATTTTAGGCTCTTTTGAATTTCCCAAAATCGTGGGCGCTGCTAGCTTTAGACAAAAGCTAGCAGCGCCCACTCAGAAAATCCATCTAAAAATCAATTCAAAAATATGAAACTCTACCCAAAATTTAAGAATAATTATGAGCTCTAGGAAAAAAAAAAAAAAAAACACCCAAAATGTAAGAATAATTATGGGCTCTAGAAAAAATTATCCGCATTTTTATTACGAAATTAGGGTGTATTATACTATATACTAATGAAAATAATTTCATTTTTTTCAATCTTCAATATTTGCATATTCTTAAAGCCTAAACTACACGACTTTCTTCCAGCAATCGAATTAGTCTAAACCATAAGGGAGTTGACAATGCCAAAAAAAAAAAATTCTCTTCCAGCAATCGAATATAGTCTAAACAGGATGATGATCATTATAGCAGTACCAAATAGCGAAGAAAGAAGGTATCATCTCGGGCATCGAAACAGGCGATTTGAAATTAGCTCAGAGGCTTCTTTAAGGGTTGATGATCTTTTATATGCAGTAAATCTACTACATAGGACAGACGATTTACTTACCCTCTATTGGAAGACGTAAAAATGAATTTTTAAATTTTTATTTAAATTCCCTTAAAATTCCACGGCTTCTAACAGGTTTGAACCCGCCGATAGCTTACTGTTATACCATCGAAACTGCAGTTTGGCTCGCAGCAACTGACGTGTGTATATGAAGAGTTGCCTAACCTGTGCGACCCCCCTCCCGACATTTGTGTGGGGATCTTTCCGCCGACCACAGTGTTATTTACATGAGCCATAAAAAATGGAAATAAAAAGTTAACTTCTAAAATTATAGCCAGTGATCGTAGACCGAATTGTCGGGGAAAGGTATTTACACTGATTTGGAAATAACTTACATTCACTTTAAATACGTTTAAAAATATAGATATAATAAATTTAAAGCCGTAATCTTTTGGTATTCTACTTCTATTGAACGTCTATGCTTCATAGAAAGGTATTTTATCGTTTTTTTGCAAGGGAAAATGCCGACAATTTAGCAGAATAACTGCATTTTCTGAAAATTGTTATAAACCATTAATTTATTGTTAGGACTGTCCTCCTCCACCACTTTGTTCACCTTTTGTTTGAATCCACATATCCTGTTTATTAATGTATTTCAAATACTTCTCTCTACTTGTTTATCATTCATTCTTCTCGGTTTCTTTCCATCTTTCCTCTCCTCCACTGTATCTCTTTCTTCATCGTTCCATCGTCTTCTGCTCTTCATTAAAAAATAATTTTCTTCTCTTCATTAAATGACAATGAGAAGTCAAGTGAGCTGTTGATAACTACATGAAAGCAAAAATTATTGTAAAATTTCTACGCTTTTGAAAATACTTATCATTATTCAATTATATATATATATATATATATATATATATATATATATATATATATATATATCGGTATTTTTCCTATTTTTTTAAATATCTTCTTTTTTGTGTTTTTCGGACTCTTAAACACGAATAAATACTATTTTCATAAATAAACCCATATCTTGAAAATTATTAACAAATTAATGTCACACTATATCAAATAAATAATAACGAAAGTATCTGTTTGTTTTACTTGAGCATAAAATTACTTCAAGCAATTTAATCAGTATTGTTATTATGTGTTTGTTTTTGTCGACTAACGCAAAGAATGAAAAAAGTATTGTTCTCGGGTGTTTGAGAATATCTCAGTGGTTTCTGGTTGATCACAAAGGTCAGAGTTTTTTCTCCAAAGCAACTCTCTTTGACTTCTCTTTTTTTTCTTCCACAATTTCCGAGAAGGCGGGAATTTATTTTTATAAGTCGGATACATGAAGTTACTGCCTTGCGACTTTAGTAGCTAGAGAGGGGGGCTTTGACTTGATGTTTTAACTGATTCAGTGTTAGAAACATTACCGGGGCGCGTGGGATTTTTGATATATTTCACAGTATCATTGCTACTGCAATGCCCTAGCTGCGAAGCTCGTGTCTTCCCTGGCGGATGCTGTCTTTAGAATCCTCGACCCTTTCACTTCTATTTTTGACACGCGGTCTACAGATACTCAAGAGGTTTCCCTTCTTTCGTGGTAAGCCGATTTCAGGTGGCACTGACCGTGTACCTGGTGCCTAGTGTCTTCGTTCGCCTGCCCCAAATCTAACGGTAACAGGGTGGATCCATCCGCCGAAAGTATACCTACCTGGCGTTCCTTTTCATTACTATCTTCGCTGTGACAGGAAGAAAGGCATGGGAGTGATGGCGCCGGCCGAGTGCATGCCAATTTTTACTGATTTCTATTTCACTCAAATGCTGTAATATTAACTTTAGTTCATTTTCTTGAATTATTTTGAAACTGTATTATTATTGTGAAAGTACTGCATTTTCTAAGATGTACGAAAGTTGCTCAAATCAATGATTTGAAAGGTATTGAAGGCAAAGTGTTGTCAGATTATTTAATTTTGAAGAAATATTTAATATGGAATAAGTAGTGCATCAACAAAATATACTATGTAAAAATTGAATTTTTTAACTACGCTCTAAATTGGGATTTCTTATTAACTTTCTTTCTGCAGGCATACGGAACTCAAACATTTATAAAACGGAAACACGTTTTTTTATATAATTTATGTACTTAATTCAGTGGCGCACCCAAGAGGAGGGCCTCAATAGTCTCCCACCCCCGAAAACTGTGATACGTATACAAAAATAAAATTTTTACTAATTTTCTACACTAACGAACATCTCATGGAATCGCATGGAACATCTCATGCAACAGCGCATGGAATATCTCAATTTATTGCCAATGCTATAAATATTAATTATAAATCAACAAACAAAATTGCGTTTTATATTCATTATCAATAAAAAAAATATGTTTAAAGAAATCAAGTCGGCTGGACACTGTACTTGTAGCCCCCCCCCCTTCTGAGAAAAATTCTTGTACTTCTGAGTGTATTCAAACATATGCGATTTTTTATTGTAATGATTATAATTATTCAAAATTGCAATCAAAGAAACCTGAGAGAAACAACTGTCCAGTACTAGTTCTATAGTTGTAATACCAGGGCTTGATTTCTGGCGGAACGCGACGGAACGGCGTTTCGGTATATAGACTATATATCACTATTTAATAGAAATAGTGATATATATATATATATATATATATATATATATATATATATATATATCACCATTTCTATTAAATTCATAATTAATTTGGCAACCCTTCCGGGACCTAAAATTTTAAAATCAAGCACTGTGTAATACTATTCATTTTTGCTATTAGTATGTTTTATAGTCAAGAGTGTAGCATTAAGACCTTCACGAAAGGATCATTGTACATAAACTGATATATTTTGAGATGCATGTGCATGAAAGCTAAGCAACAGACTATTTTCTAAAGCATATTCGAAATAGAGTTAGTATCTTGGATAGGTATGGTGCTTTGAGTAGGAACTTGTAAACTAAAAAAATGTAACTCAAATATGAGTCTGCTTGAATAATTGAATCTAAAAAAAGTTGCCTTAGAGGTTGATTAAAGCAGGCTTGCACAAGGGTCCCAGCGATGTGCCCCACCATGGCGGTGGCAGCCCTTCCGCGCCCCACCGGCTCCTAGTGAAAGACTTTCACTTCTAGGGCAAGTGACCGCTGCCCGAGCCCTCAGTGGGAGGAAAGCCCTGCGGCTCGGAAATACGTTGAATCAGTTGAATTTGACAACTAAAGATTTGAAATAAGAATTAATTCTGGAGAGGGGAGGTTTCATTTTGTATACTATTTCAAATTAAATTGCTCAACAACTCCCTCAAATTTCATGATCAAACCTTAGTGTTGCAACTGATTTTGAAACTATTTTTAATTTAAATAACAAGAACTGAATCTTTCACGATCTATCATCGTTAATAATTATACGCACTTCATGAATTTAATTCAGGAATATCGGTTGTAATACACTTGACCATACTTTTCTAAATGTTCCAATGCTGGTAATTTTATTATATAAGGAAGAAAATAGAAACATTGAAATAATAATAATAATAATAATAATAATAAACAGAACAAAGTATTTCGAGAAACACAATCGTATCGTTCTTAATAAACAAAAATCACATTAAGTTCCACATTTTTTTAAAAAAAATAATAGAACTAACATTAGGCAAGTGTGTTTATGCCACTGCCACTCGCATTGTCGACTGCAGATGTAAGAATGTCATTCGGCCTCTGGACTTGGTTTTTTGTAAGATCAAGCGGAGAAGAATTGCACACAAGTATAAGTGGAACCGAACACTGACAATACCCGTGTAATTGCGACGATTGGCGACTACCGGATATTGTTCGGGACCTGCCATGGTTTGCACGCGACTGACTATTTCTGAAAGAAAAATCTAAAGAGCAGAAAAGTGAAGGGACAGCCCGGCCGTCGGGGATTATGCCAACTTTCCTGGTTCTCGTGGGGCGCCGTGGGGCGCGGGACGCTGGCTCTCCAGCGCCCCAAGAAGCGGCTCAAATTGTGCACCTCTGGATTAAAGAACAACTACCTTTAATATTTTTTTGTTTTTTTTACCTGATATGTAATAATCATCTTACGAAACGTATTTATTATAATGAAAATGAGATGCGAATTATGTAACATCCTGTCACTAATATCTTGAGAATAATGTCAACTTTCTATTTTACTCTTGGTGAAAAATAAATTCAAAAACCCCAATTAGTTGGTAATTTATTTATGAGTGCAAATTTTCTCGAATTTTAATGTATCATATATTCAGTATTATTCGTATTAGTAATTGGTTGTTCTCGAAGAGCGAATGCCCAACCACAGAATACTGCGCAAGTAGAAATACTACACCAAATCCCAACCTCGTGAAATCGGACCGTTTTTGCTGCAAAAACGTCAGCTGCAACATCCCTGACTCGTAGGTAAACCCCTTCGTGGCTTTCCCCGTGAATCCGTGCTGGACCGCTCTGCGCCGAGACTTTCCGCGGCCGGGGGTCGCTTGACAGCTGGCCTGCCCTTGGCAGCCCTGGCCTCTCCCGGCCCCGCCCCGGCGCGCCTCGCCACGCCGCGCCACGCCTCGCACCGGGGGCCATGAAAGGTTAACGGCGACGACGGAAGCCTGCTCCTCCGGTATTCATGAAATCACGCTCTTGGCGGCGGCGCCGGGGCTTTGGGTTACGCGCCCGACCACACGATTTGCCTCCGCCGCCCTCCGGGGCCCTTCCGGGACGCAGCCGTGCCCTACGGCCCTCGCATGCGCCCTCCAGCGAAACACTCGTACGTCGCGCCGCCACGAGTCTTGGAGGAGGCGTCCGCGAGTCGAGATAATGGAAATACGAAGCCATTTGGGGAGAGGATCGTCTTTGATTGTCCTCGGTGCTCTCCGACTGCCTTCGTAGAAGAGAGATTCGGAGAAATGATCAGCGCAGACGCCTTTCATCGCTGAGGTCTGGTTTTGATTCCCGGCCAATCCACGTAGAATTTGTTGTGGGCAAAGCGAGCTCTAGGTAGGATTTCTGGAGGTTCTCCCGTTTCCTTTCCTCTCATTCTACCTCTCCTTTACCAACATTCACCACATCGTTATCCCTATCAGCTTCTCGTTAGAATGGTCCCAATGACCGAAGTAGTTGAAGGGTCTCTAAATCACAGTGAATAAATATCGGTCTATCAACTTCCTGGCGGATATTGTTCATTTAATTTTTCACAGCACTGAAAGTATCAAACGTGACATTCTCCTAAGAAAGTAAAACTGTGGGCTTTAGTTCATAAAATTACATTATTACTATTACTACCACAGTGTTGTAAAGATTTTCACAGGGCATTTCGAAATCTATTTATGAATTTTCATTTACAATAGAAAAAAGTATAATTGTTATCTCGTAAAAATTACTAAATTCTTCCGATATTTTACATCCCTTGGCAATGAAAATTATCCCCTTCATGTTCTCACAGGATTAGATTCAACAATGGAATAAACGTCCTTTTGGAATTTTGATTGATTTAAATTAGGGAAACTATTTACTCGTAAGTAGTAGTGGGTAGTGAAATAGGAGTCCGGAAAATGCTAAACAAAGAAGTCCTATAGTAAGCCATCTTGTATAATAAATCCTAACTTATATAAATAATTCTACCTTTGAAGTCACGCCATAACACTTTGATCGCTGAAGAACACCTTGAGATTGGTCGAAACAATTGTGGAATCTAGCGTCCTCATTCGCATATTCAGGTTATTAGAGCTCAATAAGAGTTCCTGAGATATTACTAAATGACTTTCAAATTATTATATCGTTTTAAACGTGGCACGTTCTTTAGCATTATCCATATCATAGCAATCAGGAAATTTAGTTAGTTTCTCAACTATTACGCCCCGAGTATAACTGGAGTTGTAGTCGGAATATTATTGCCCAGCTGCAACCCGCGCATCCGTAATTAAACTTGCGGAGCCCGAAATGGAATGTGGGACTTAGGTAACAGCATTATGCGTCATAATACCTAACTAATGAGGTCACTTATGCAATTCGAGTTTCTGGTAATGCTCTCATTCAATTGCAATTATTAGTTCTTACGCCATTGATTCTCTCTGTTTCTCCATTTTCCTTCGTAATCCTTCGTCTCTGCTTCCCCTGAATTAAGAAAAAGTTTCAAAAACAACTGAAATGGTCCCAACTAAAAGAATATAAATAGAAAAACAACTGATAGAACGTATAATAACCAAATTTGTTCATTATCTCGATAATAATCATTACATTATTGTAACACTTGATAAAAAAATTAGGAAAACGAAAAGATGATAATCCGTCTTTTGCCAGCTTGTGGTGTCACCAGGCCCCGGCCCTGTTTTTATTCAGTATTATCTCCCCCCGTAGGTAAGGGAGACATAATTTAGTATGAGGTATTCCCATCACCGTACCTCCCTTACTTGGCCTGCCTGAGCGTTTACTTTCTCGCTACAGAGTAAAGAGAAAGTTATGTAATGCTGCGCGTAAAAAACCGCGAATTTTCGGCAGTAAAGACTCCCACAAACTGACGCGGATCGTCCGCAGCGGAAATTTCGCGTCACGTGTTGGCGCACGGGCACGTTCAGACCTGTGCCACAGGCGAGAGGCGCGGCAGCGGATAGGCAGCGTTTTATTCGCTGTGGATTCGCGGTCGGGCCAATTTTCTCCGCTGCTGCTCCAATTTCGCTGTGGAAAGCAAGGCAAAGACTCGTCAGATCTCGAATATTTTCAGCTCACACGAATTGAACTGAAATTGACACAGAAACTGACGTGACAGAACGGTAAAAAAATACTTCTAATCGTGTTCAGTAATTTAATTTATTTCAAATAACATTCAACTTTGATTTTTTAAATTTTTTGTTCTTAAAATGTACATTTTACTTATGAAAAGTTTCAATAGATTTATAATTCTATTGAATGAATATCTGTCTGTCTGTCTGTCTGTGAACAACACTAGCGGCTAAACCGTTGCGCCGATTTTTTTTTTTTTTTTTTTTTAAAATTGATATTCTCCTATCGATTGGGCTGATGTCGCGGCCTCTGGATTTAGAAATCGATATTTTTGAGAGGGTGGGTAATTTACATGAAGCCCTTGGAACATATTCCACATTTTCAAAAAGATGGCTCTATTATTCTGGATTAAATTTTGTTGTTGGATAGTGTGAAAGATGTTTAAGAGAATGATCTCATGTTCTTGAAAATCCTTTTTTTTTTATTGGAAAAGTTTAAAATTTTGTCTGAGTTTTTCTACAACTAAAATATTAAAAATGGAGATTTCCCCTTTAATGAAATATGTTTCTTAAAGTTAGATTTGGAAATAAGGTCATGTATAATTTTTCGAATATATGAATACTTTTCGCGTAATTTAGTACGAAAATACGAGCGAGAAAGTGCGTTCTGTTTTATTTCTTTCGTCATACTGCTAGAGAAACTGATGCTGCTTTATTTTTATCCCATCCGGGAATCGAAGCCAAGGTCACTTCACAGAAAGCAAACATGGTATCCATGAGCCACTGAAGGGTCTTCAATCAATTAATACATTCACAAAATGTAGGAAAGTGTTTGTCTTTGATCTACACGACGCGTCGGGTGCAACTTCCTTTTCATCGAGCGGACTGCGGGCTCTGTCGGTGTCGTCACAGCCCCGTGCACACAAGCGGGGGGGGGGGTGTTTAAGAGAGAGCTCGCGAACAAAGAGCCGGGCGAAGCGACGCCGGAACCAGCGAAACAATCGAACGGCGGCGGCCCCACGATTACGGTTGCATACCACGTGCCTGTCCCAATTGGAAACTCCATAGCGTTAAGGTTTTAGACGCGCTCGCAACGCGATTGAAACTGCGCTCGCACTAATTGCGTGACGCACGCGACCCCCAGCGCGCGGCGCGTGTCCGATGAAAGCACGCTCCGCGCCGGCAGAGCCAGGCACTCGCCTCCGCGCGCTTGCGGGTATCGCTTGCAGTTCCGGGGCAAAGTTCGCCTTTCAGCGCTCGCTCAATAATTGCATATCTCTTTACACGAGTGAAGTGCTGTGCTCACGGTCCATTTTCGAACCGAGTTGAAAAGTCGAAGCTTAAATGAAGCTTTGCCTTAGCAATTGGTGCTCACTATCAATTACTGATCCGGATAGCATTGCGTAATTATACTTCGATTTATTTAGTGTCCTTTGACAGATCATCAGCTATTACGGTGTCATCCAGTCGGGAGCATGAACGTCACCGGTTGACATGACACCGTAACAGCTGATGAACTCTCGAAGGACACTGTAAATAAATCGAAGTACAGTCAAAATACCTCCGAGTTTTGCGATCAAGGAAGCAATGGAAGTTGTAAAATGTCAATTTCCCTTGTCAGAACTTGAGTGAAAGTCATAAATATTTATTAAAATAAGCTTTAAAATGACTGTTATTATTGGTTTGTTTTTTCGTGTTTCCGGGCGCGTCAACTGCTTTGGTCATTAGTCCCGTTAGTGTAGTGCATGTTTGTTTCTCGGGAGATGGCGGTGGTCTTCCTCGGCTAAATGGCGAGATCCGGCGCCGACCTACCGTCGGCTAGTGGGGTTTCTCCCTAACCAGGACTCTCCCACCAGCGGGGCACCGCCCCAGCCGGGACAAGCTCTAAGCTCCCGACCGGTCTTCCGGAATATGTGGTAGTGTAGTGCATGTTAGTGTAAGTGTGTGTGTAAGGGGAGAGGATAGGACAGGGAAGAGGAAGGACAGTTCGCGCGCGGTCCGTGGCCCGTTTGGTAGGGTACTGCTCCGGCATTCACCCTGTGTTGATCGGAGAAACCACAGAAAACTACCGATCAGAGCAGCCGGCCGATAGTATTCTCCTCCAGGCAGCGACTGAATTCGACCTAGCTGAAAAGCTAGTGTCGAAATCCTGCCGCCGTCAGGACTCGAACCTAGGACCTCCCGGTCAGAGGCGCTGCAGTGACATCAGTTGATGCACTGAGCTACCGCTCCCGGTGACTATTATTATTATTATTATTATTATTATTATTATTATTATTATTATTATTATTATTATTATTATTATTATTATTATTAATTATTATTATTATTATTATTAGTTGTGAATGTAGCGCTACTAAAAATTATTATTTGAGCACGCGGGATGTGGATCCGATGAAAGCACGCTCGGCGGCGGTGGAAGCCGGACACCGACGCCACTCGCCTCGGCGCGCGGGTATCGCTTGCATTTCCGGGTCAAAGTTCCCCTTTCAGACCTCGCTCAATAATTGCATATCTCTTTACACGAGTGAAGCACCTTATCAATGCTTACTAACAGTTACTGATTCGGATAGCATTGCGTAATTAGTCAAAATATCTATGAGTTTTGCGACCAAAGAAATTGTAAAATGTAATTGCACTGCAAATGTACTGTAATGTATCCCCCCTTTTCTTCGGTTATTATCCCCTCTCTGCTATCCTTGCCCCTGCGTTGGGCAGCCAAATGTAATGGTTCCTTTTCCCCTTTCCTTTTTCGACTATTTAATATTTCCCCCCGGCTATCCTGGAACTCGCGTTGGGCAGCCAAAATGTAATGATTCTAATACCGTGGATAAGATGGTGGTTCTATACAGGGATCCAAGCGAGGTGACTGGATTGTGCGTGCTAGGGTAAATGACGACGCATGTTCTCAATTGATAAAAACGAACCACATTTTTGTTCGTTTATTATTATTTTCTGGCTTTTCCCTCTTTTCATCATACACAGCAACAATTTACCGTCCTTCCCTCTACACTAATACACAGTACCCTATAACATAGACATTCCAGGAAACAAAATACAACAACGAAACTCATTCACGCACAATAATACAAAACAATATGAAATCCCACTCATACATTGAATGCGCATTCCCTAATTTTCCTTTGACCATTTCTGAATTTAATTTTATTAACAAAACTTGGTCTTCAATAAATTCCCTTTAGTTACGGAACGCGTCTTCAGATGAAGTATCTGCAAAGAAATCAAGCACACACACACACACACACACACATATACATATATACACGCGTGTCACTTCCCAGTTTTGCGGCTCAGCTCCCGTGGCAATGATGTTTGGTGGCCGCCGTCCAGTGCCTTTCGATGTGCGGTCGCCGTCCACTCCTGCTCGCGGACGCCTTCGGAAACCAATTCTCGCGAACCGCTATTGTCGGCATAAATGATATCACTCAGCTGCTAGTCCGTCACCACTTAATAAAATTGTATGTATTCGTGGCGTACTGTTCGGCAAAACAAACAAAACAAAAATCAACTATTTTTCGCGTGTCATCAAACACGTCACTTCTTGAAATTACGATCGTTCACATCCATTTACATTTACAATGAACGTCCAATTGTGCTGATCCCGGCATCTATTCTTTTATATTTTATAACGAGATGTCCGTAGCGTTGAATTTTCTTACAATAAAAATAATAACATCTGATTGTCCGTAATCACAAAAAAATCCTACTTGAAAAAAATAAATTAAAATTACTCCCGAATTTTTGTTCCTTTTGCTAATTCTTCAAAATTCCAACAAACATCACAACGTTACTCTCTATGTGAATTACTACACGTTCAAAACAAACTTAACTACGCGCCAATTTCACGCACATGAAGCGTTCATCCCGGTATTCACGACACATCTGTCTTCACTTCGGAATTTTTTCAGCAACTTACATTGTTACAGAAGATTTCTGGAACAAAATAGTTGCCACTCGCTTGCTTTTAATCCTGTGTTGATTTCAAATGACTTTCTTCTCTTCGTAACATGGCGTCATTTGTTTATACTTTTAGTTCATTGTAAACTTCCAAATATTATATTATTATTCTGCTTCCGAACATGCGACAAAGTTGACACTAATTTTGTCGTCTTCCCCGTGTTTTAGTCTATTGTTTCCCAATGTTTCAGCCAAATCGGTTTGTGCGTTTTGTCATAATTCTTAAAAAACCCTGTTTACAATCTTTCTTTTCTAGCTCAACAATGGCCATATTCTGTTCATGTTATTAAAAAATTCCAATTCTATTTCAATTTATATCTTCCGAATGCGTTGACCGAATTGGATGCCGTTTGTTTTATTTAATTTTATAATTTTTGTTCTACCGGACGATTATGTTCATTTTTCACAAATTTCACGCGCTATAATTCTTTATTTTAATTTGGACTTGTAAAATGTTTTCGGCACCGTTGTAATCAATACACAAGTTTATTCTTTGTCACCTTTTTATAACGTTGCATCTGGGGGTTTTGGTCTCGAAATGATGGATCATTACAGTACAGATATATGTGCCAAATTCCCTAGTCAGCACTTGAGCGACAGTCATTCATAAATATTTATTGAAATACTTTTGAAAATGATTATTATTATTTTATTTGTTATTAATAGAGCGCTTTTAAAAATTATTATTCGAGCAAGAGGCACATTCATAAATATCTATCAAAAATAGCTATAATAACTCAAAATTGATAAAAAAAAATTTAGAAGCCCAATCTTAGCAACTTTTGTCTCTGCTTATCAATTTACACTGCCCTGCAATTATTTGGCTGAACTATTTAAAACAGGTTTTTAAGAATTATTACAGTGTGATAAATTCAAGACTGCGAACTGAGAGTTTGCGTCAAGTCATATTTATTTTACAACGTGGACTTAAATTTCCGATTTTATGATAATGTAATTTGACCGACCGACTCTCGCAATAGACTACAAGAATGTGTAATGAGAGATATACACAGGGCGTACGATTAAAAAGGTAACACGATGATGTAAACAAACACCAATTTATTTTTTATTGCGCGTTTCAAAACTTACATACTGAACTTGTTAGGCTAGTGAGGGGCAAGGTGCAATATTAATCGATTCTCTTCACATTATTCCTGAACCCTAAATATCGAACGCTGGAGCGCCACGCGGTGGCTGAACTACCGTCGAATTTCTTCATTAGTAGTAATTAATAGTAGTAATTTATTTATTTGCTTTAGCTACAGTTATACACCAAGATACAATTATGCAAGTAATGAAAAATACGTAAAAAACAAAATGAATACAATTATTCAAAAATACAAAAACTTAATTACAAAAAACTTAAAAACTAATAAAACTTTAAACATATTTACGTCTCAATATCACTCGACTCTAGTAGATCATTAAACATTTGATCGCAACCGAAGGACTCGAGATTGGTTTTCAGAATAGTGACCCAGTTATATTTTTGAATGTATTACATAGTTTGTTTAATAGTATATAGCATCGTTTTGGGAATCTATTTTCAAGTATTTTCATCAATTTAGCAAAATACAGCATTGCTATGAAATTCTTCATTAAATTACATGCTTTTCTGTATAATTTGTTCTCGATGCATCGTCGATTTCAGTTGCATGCCTTGTATCCACTACAACTGAGTGAGTTGTATCAAACGTGACTACGCTGCCCTACTGAGCGCCGCACGCAACGTTCTGTTTCACTCCGTGTTGCACACTACGTGGCACGACAACGGCACTATCTCCTTAAGTGACACAGCGCATAATCCAGTAATTGCGTGTATTGTATAGTCAAGGGTATCAAAGAAAGGTTCAGAAGTGGTTTGCAAAGATACCGTGGATAAAACCGATGTGAATAATCTTCTAAAATTCACCATTATAAAAAGTAATTAATAGGAATTATTCATGAAGAGTTGGGCCATAAATTAAATTTTATTGACCTTTTATCAGAGCTTTGGATATAATATAAAATACTACTACCTACAGATAGTAAATAAGATGCAGGTTAAAATCTTACTTATTTTCTACTATAGCAGAGCGAGATTTCTTAAACGACACCATCGCTTTTTGGATATTCAAACGCGTTTCCAATCGAAGCTTCTGTGAGGCTCGCGCGAAACTAAATTTAGGTACATTCGTCATTTGTGGAATGCCAACCCGCCATTCGGAGTACGCAAACAACACATGCGTAATCAAGTACGTCTACAAAAACGCTCTACAATTTGGTGCGTGTGTACTAATGCAATTAAATGCAATTTTACCAAACTAACCTGGACACATTTTAAAGGTGGTTTTACACCAAAGACTTATAATCAGGGAACGGATTTATGTGGACATAAAAATATATGAAATATGTGAATATGTAGTAGTTATTTTTATCAAAATATAGATTTGAAGTGGAGTTAATTGATAAAATTGACTATGGTAAAATAATATTTTATTTCGGTTGATAAACCATCATCTTCAAATTCTGAAATGTAACTTCTAATTTATCACTGGCTGACTATGCTACTTATGACATTTTACGACTGGCTTAATAGAGAGATTAATAGAACTGAACTAACACATAAAATTCTGAGTAGATTATAACTTACATTGAGAAGTTCTATAAATTTAATTTTGATGTCCCAGTCGCTGTGACATCTTGCGATTTCCGGGTGGCAGCCTCAGAGGGAAGGATAGGCAGTAGTGTGGATGCAACGAGATTTCAAGGTCATATGTCAAACAATCCAACAGTAATGGTCTGAGCCTCGCCATGTAAAATAAGGCATTGAACTGACCAGAGTAGTCCTAACTGCTTCGGATTTCTGCGATTCGCCATCTCTTTACTTGCGTGTATCATAACATAGAGATCTTTTTTTAATTAATATCAATTGTTTCTCCCTTGTTTTTGCATAATCAGTTGGAAAATTTCGCCTCCATTTGCTCTTCATTCATAGATCGAGAGCTATATTTATATGCACCGCACTACCATACATGTTAGGAGGCCAGTCGATAGCTTAGAGCTTATGCCCGCTAGTGGGAGATACTGAATGGGGAAACCCCGCAAGCCGACGTGTAGGTCGACGCAGGTTCTCACCATCGAGCTAAGTAAGAACACCGCCATCTTATGGGGTTAAAACATGCACTACACTTACGAGCCTAATGACCACAACCGTTGACGCGCCCGAAAACCCGAAATAATCAGTCACTCAATGCATTCATGTAGCAAGCTTCCGCCAACTTCCGTGAAAGCCGCCAACTATACTTACAAAACTAACAAGCATAGCTGTGACGCCCCGTATTAAAATAATCAATAACCAATCAATGCATTATTCAGGCAACAAGCTTCCGCCACCCATGATAAAATGCACTACACTTACGGCCTAATGATCGTAGCAGTTGACATCCCCAGAACCAAATAATTAATCAATCAACCAACGCAGTATTCATGTAACAAGGTCTTGCCACATCCTATGACAGAAGCAGCAATACACATAACAGGGCTGATCATATCAGTTGACGCTCCCAGAACCACGCAATAATGAATGCTGCTGCGTCGAAGGTTGAGACGTGTTCGCGCGTGTGCGCGCGCTTGGTGCGCAGCTGCTGGTGCGCACGGTGCGCGTGCGCCTGGGGCGCATCTACGAGAGCCGGAGGAGCTGGAGCTGCAGTGCGGCGCGTGCGCGCTGCCCTTCGGCCTGGAGGCCGACTCGCTGGAGGCGCTGCCCTGCGCGCACATCCTGCACGCGCGCTGCGCACACGAGCTGCTGCGCTCGCGCTCCGGACGCTCGCAGGTACGGCTGCGCCAGCGCGCCTCTCATGCGGCGGGCGTTTGGGTTGGTCACAGCGTCTTTAACCCAGTTAACGTGGCAACCCCGCAGGTTTGTTAAATGCACTTGTACCTACCTGTATGTTAAGAAATTTAACATCCTTAGCAACGGGTTTAACATCCTTAGCAACGTAAACAACCATCGATTCATCGCAAGCCAAATGTTTTTTAAGGAAAAACACATGGCGATTACATCAGATTCAAACAATTCAGAAGTAATTCACATTGGTTTGGGAATAATTATTCTTAGTTGTAATATAATAATAGTACAATTAGATAATGGGGTATGACGTAGAAGGAAACTCGAGATTGTTTTGTAAAACAAGAGACAAGAAGGTATGAAAGTTATGGAGGGTTGAACTTCGTAATATTTGAGGAGATGAGCTTTAGACCGCGTACCGTGCACATCGTACTGCAGAGGTTATTGTAAATGATAGATGCGGGACTTGGTGGAATTTTGCGGGAACTAATTGAGCAGTGAGGACTTACATTTTGTGTGCGTAATTCTATTTGGGACTTTGAATAATTCTAGCACCGGAGTGCGCAAATCGGACTTGAAGAAAATACAGACGTGAGAGCAGGGAAGAGAGGCTGGAGACATATCTTGTAGTTTAGGGGATGAACTTTATGTTTTATCGCGTTGAAAGTTGGAGGAATTAAATAGAAGAAATAGACTTCCGTGTATCGTGAATTAAGCCAAACGTGACAGTCTTGGAATTAGTGCCCATTCGTGGCAAAGAATAGGGAAGTAGGTGAAACAATAAGTTGAGGAGGACATTGACCCGGCAGCGCACCGAGAACAAGAGAGAAGATTGGTCGGAGCGGTGGATTCTTCCTGGCCTCATCGTCCAAGAGCGCATGGATATCTAAATTAGTAAGAATAATAGCGGTATAGACAATTTTTACGATCGGTCATGACCAAGGTGACATTTTATGTTAAAAAGGATTAATCGATGAATAAACTTATAACGTTCTCATTCTGAAAAAGAAAAGCTGATTATCATTTCTTTAGCATCTTGTGCAATCCACAGTTTAATAATTTCTTTCCAGAAACAAATTTCAGATTCCTCGCTTCTCCGTATGGAGAGGCGTTTGCTAGGAAGTATTTTCTAAGAACCCCCGGCAGAGCTAGTAGGATTATTATTTCCCTTTAGATGTGTTTGCGGGAAATGTAAAATCGCAACGCTTTCCTGGCGCCCAAAAATGATATAAATTCGGAAACCGGTTGCAGAAATAATTTAACAGAAACGGAGAGTGTTTCAGGCTGCCGGCCCTTAAGGAATTAACTGCCGCTGGCTGTTAAAGTACCACATGATCTTCAAAATATTTATTGAACTTCGAAAACAAATGACCAACAACATAAGTAACACGCATTAACACACGTCTTACAAAAGTAATATTCTACAGTTAAATTTAATAATTGTTATTTTTTACTCACAATTTTTCTTTGCAATAAATATTAATATTGAATGACCCGTTTGTATTATTTTTTGTTTCCAAACCTTCAGAAGAGGTGGAACGTGCCGACGTCGAAGTATTACTTGAATCTGTTGACGTAGATTCAACCTCAGTTCTGAATATATGTTTTGCAATTTTAATTCTTTTCGTACCGAATGTTCATGTATTTTTTTGCTACTGAAGAGAACTCTCAATCTCCAAGTTCTTTCAACGAGAGCAAATCGCCTCCGTTTTCGATTAGCATTGTTCCCGATGGTCGTTAAAACAATCCCTTTATAGAGCACAGGATAGTCTAATTTTAAAAATCCCGCTACCTTTTTTGCGTCCTATTGTACGTTTACCTACAACTTTCTCAGTGCATTTTCATTTCTATAACGCCTGATCAGAGTGTACATAAGATTTGGTTAAGTTCAAATCCTCAACTAAACCAGTGCTTAGCTCCTATATGCCTATGATTAAGTGGGAGGGAGAGGCCGGTGTAAAGCAAACGGTGGTTGGTCCGCACCAAAGTTGACGGGGCATATGCGGCTAAGGTCTAACGGTTTTGCTTCTTCTTATAGAAGAAATGCTCATACGGCCACCGTTTGACGCTTTGGAGCACTATAGTAGTATAATTTAGCAACATAACAATTGATTAGGACTAAAAGTTGCACAAGCATGCTGCCAGAGGGTGCTGCCCCCAACAATGTGCGCGCATGAACGTGACAATGAGTGCAGAGCAGTACGCACAGAATTAATTTGGCAGTTAATGGATTAATATGTCACTTGATTACAGCATAAATGAATCAAAATCGGGTATATTGTCTTTCTTTTATACACTTTTTAATAATTTACACCCTTGATATTACATTTTTTGTAATACTGACAGTTGAAAACAGATGGGAGTCAGGGTATGAGAATGTTCGTGTGGGGTTGAAGAGTTTTGTGTACCTATTTGTTCAACGATCTCTACGTTGTTTAGAGTAGCTTTATGAGTTGTGTTCTTACCCAGATATAACTGTATCTCCGACAAGTGACGGCCATTTCACGGGAAAAGCTGTGCTTTGGCGTGGCTTCGCCACGCCTCCCTTCTCCATGGTCGATGGAAGCTGCAAACTTCTGTAAGCTGAACTCTGCGAGTCGGATTTGCAGGATTTCCAAAAAAAAACCTTTTTATGGGCGCAACGGGAGAACATAGCTGTGGGCATTGGGTTGCGTCGTTGAAATAACTTTCTTATTAATTCAGGTGCGGTTTCGAGTTTTATGCTTCGTGGAATTGTCGCGAAAATGTATTGTGACGTGCTTATCTTTCATTGATCTTCTTGTATTGGCTCGCTTTTTTAGTACTTCCGAGTAAAATCATTTTCCAATTTAGCTGTACATTTTTGTACTCGATACCATTGTGTCAATAACATTAAAACTGGCCAACTACATTTCATGAAAACCGAAATGTGATTAGCAATTCATTCTAACAATTTTCATTTGGAAACTCGTAAATTGGTAATCACAATATTTTTTGATATTTTAAATATGAGTGTACACTACAATGATTATTTATTATGTCATTGGAGATTTTTCTTACTATATGTTTGTTTTCTTTTTTTAAATATTCAATAATAACAGCAAATGATCTGGTTGTTACTTTGATTGATATTACATTTTTCTTATTTTTGTTACTTCCGTTAAAATCTCAAAATATTCTTAATCCTCATATTTGGTCAAGGAAGGCTAATAATAAACTAGAGGTACAACAACACATATATCCTCATATTATTTGTATCTTTGGAAATTTTCGAAAGTTCAGAGACCAACGAATATTGGACCTTTTGTGAGAGTATTTCGCATTTTTTCGATACAAATTAATTTCCTATGCTGAACCTTTCCAGGTTTTGTGTTATCTACAGGGAGGATTCATTTAGATTTAAGCGCTAATGATCTCTTTCAGTGTTTTGGGGACAATTTATCGTTATTTTGAAGCATCGTCTGCTTTATTAAATATAGTATAAAAGTATTATAGATTTTGGATGTCCAATAAATAACCCTTCGGATATATTTGTATTTAGAAAGTAGACGTAATGATACACGTAATCCTCTCAGGGACTCCAGTAAAACAACTCCAAAGTACTACAATTTTGCAGATACTTTAGTGACCAATGATTATGTTGTAACTAGTACAACACAATTAACGCTTTGTATTTTCAATATTTTTAGTTATATGTATAGTTCGTATAAAATATTGACGTTTCGGTCTCAATAACTTGGATTGTTCAGTAATCATTTCACGATTTTCAAAATATGATTCAGTCAACGAACAGCATGTTATCCAAATTAAATAAAAGCTAATGCCACGTATTTGAAAGTCGACGTTGACATGCTGGCCCCACAAAGTGCCAAGCATTAACCAGCGTTGACAGAACTCCACCCAAATTGACAGTCGCGCCCTTCAAATACAATACATTCAGTAAAATTGGAAAATAACTAAACTCACTTGCTTTTGTTGACTACAGAAGTGTTTATCGGGCAACATCTGGTTAGCGCACCGTTTCAGTATTATTAATTTTGCTTACAAGAATTTCAGATATCTACCCAATTGTTCACACAATGTCGGAGCGTCGTTGTAAAAGAAAAGTTCACTCACTCACTATCAGTCCATAAACCTCACAGGCGAGTATGATAGGAATAGCTATCGAGGAAAGTTTCTGTAATAATTGAATTAAAGGTATATTAATAAAGGAGCAATATGAAGTAAACGTAAGAAATAATGAAGTGGAAGCAAGTATTATTAATTAAATGCAAGTAAGACTGATAAGCAAATTCAGCGTGACGAGTTCAGACATTTTTGCTTCAGCGGACTTCATTATCGTGTTATAAGTAGAAAAATATTTTACGTATTATGTACCAACTCACGGAACACATGACGCATCAGGGTCCATAATGAGAGACAACATGAAAAGTTCGAGATGGCATCGATTACATTGATATCCAAGTGGGGAATAGCAAGTATTTATAATGGTCTGCGATTAAATGTAACAAACTTCTAGGGCATGTAGAGAGGAGTTGAAACTGATATTTTTTTCGTAATGGACATGTGGTATCATAATGAAGATGCACATGTAATATTTGCCCTTGATTGATAGACAACTTATCGAACACTAGTGCTTGTCAGGTAGATTCTGACACACACAAAAATATTGGCAAATCTCAGTGCAAGTGGAGGTCGCTACCAATCAGGTAAACTGACATTGAGTTCTGAATGATCTTGGCTGTCCGGGTGACGTCGCGTCGAAGGCTATGTTGCCGACGTTTCGACCATCTTTTCGTGGTCTTCCTCAGGGCTGGACAGCCAAGATCATTCACATGACTCCGGCCGCGGAAGCCTACGACTTCACTTGACACTGAGTTCTGTTTCCCGCCACATGTTCATTGGCAAAACGTTACGTTCGATCTTCACATGCCCTTGAAGTTTTTAACATTTATCCTGAGACTTCTATATGTGTTTCTGTATATATTCCCATGAAGACTTTATGATTACTCCTTCATTGAACTATCTCGACGTTTTGTCATGTGACTGATAACAAATTGATCTTGCACGGCTTGGGTGAAATTTCGCCTATTGGAATTAAATTCCGTGGTGGTAGCTGAGATCTTGTGGTAATCCATTATAGAAATAGGGATAATCATCCACAACAATAACAATACATAAGATATATTTATTTCATACCCAAAGTTAACTTTCAGGAACAACAATTCCCATCTTTAGTGGGTCTCTAACAAAAAAGGAAAAAATTGAGAGATTGACATTAAGAACTATGACATAACAATAAAATTGACAATTTGAGAACAATAGATAATATTATATTTGTATCATTGATTTTATCATTGTATTATTTTTGTACTCCATTTGTCAACTTTATTGTTATATCATAGCTCTTTAAGTTAATCTCTCAATTTTTCCTTTCTTGTTAGAGACCCACTCAAGATGGGAATTGTTTCCGAAAGTTAACTTTGGACATGAAATAAACATATCTTATATATTGTTATTGTTGTGGATGATTATCCCTATTTCTATAATTATATATTGGAAGCATTTCCGAACCGAATATTAGAGATTCCTCTGGTTTTTGTATGACGCTCGCAACTAGCGGAGTGGTTTGTGCTGCGCAGGACAAGAAGAAGAAGCGTCTGTGCCCCGACTGCCACCGGTCCGTGAGCAGCCGGCTGTACCTGCAGTGCGAGGACCCGCACCGCTCCACCTTCAGCCTGGCCTCGCTCAGCCTGCGCGCCTCCGACCTGACGTTGTCCTCGCGCCAGGCCACGTCGTCCGTCTGAGGCGCGTGCGCCGTGCACGGCGGCGGCCGCCACCGCTCCAGGCCCCCCGCCGCGCCCGGCGCTAACCTCCCCGCCCCGCCACGCCCCACCACAACACGCCACGCCACGCCACACCCCTCACACCACACCATCCACACACACACAGACGCACACACGCGCACGGCCATCTCTCTCTCTCTCTCACACACACACACACACACAGGGGGGCAGCCAAGACAACCTGCAACACGCCTGAATTCAGTGGGGCACCGAAAACTTTTCTTTCAAGATTAAAAAAATAATTTATTTTTAATTCAAATTAGCTGCTATAAGTTATTTCTTTTCCTTTGAGAAATGAATTTCGTTTATGTATTGCGGTTGGAACATTTTTTTTAAAATAATGGATCTACTGCCCCAGGCTTCTTTGTTTTCTGTGGGCGCCCCCCTGCACCCACCCACACACCCCGGCTCGGAGCACCGCTCCGCTCCACGCCAGGGTCTGCAATCGAGCTCCACGACGTGCGCCCCAGCACACAGGCGCCTCCGCGCGGTGTATTCTGTCAGGGCCAGTGGAACAAAAATGAAATTACGGCGTTTACAGGTCAACACGGCAGCCGTACAGTGTGTAAAAGCGTAAGATTGGAACTGGAGAAAATATCGCTATGTGGTGTGAACGAATAAAATGAGAATCCCCGAAGAAGAAAAATAGTTGGTCTCGCACAGTGAAAGTTGCGGAGCCATCGAATGTCTAATAGACTAAAATGTATGTGTAAATTATTAATTGTTTTGAGTCGTACTGGTACCTTCAACACAATGAGCCAGAAGGGACTGAAATGTCCAACACTTTGCAGACCCTGCTGCACTCTCTGCCTCGGGTTCGCGGCGTTTGTTTAATCCCTCCTCGGTAATTTCCGTATCTCCTCCGTGCACATTGGAAGCCTTCGGCACACTTCGGCACTTCTCGGCACGTCTCCACGCACTTCGGAACCTCTCGGGACGCCCATTGTCCTCTTCGCCATTTCTCGGCATGGTCCTCAGCACACACTTCTGAACCCTTCCAGATGCATTGTTTCGGCACTTTTCTCGTTCCATGAATCATTTCGGGACGGATTGAAACGCTTCGGCTATCTTTGTAGGTGCTCTAGACATATCTTCACTGACAGGAAGCTCATGCAAGTTAATTCTATTAACACTAAAATTTTCACTAGTAGATAAATCGTGTATGAAAAGTGATTTGTAAAATTTGCGATTAAATAATGGAAAGTAATGAAACAAATGTGTTATATTGATGCATTTCGCACTCGAAATAAGAGCTGAAAAATTAAAACCGCAGTTCCGTTTAAAACACGTAATGAATGAGTAAGAATGGTGTAGTAGGTTACTTTCTCTTCGGTCACCTAAATGAACTTCCCATTTTGTAGAAAACCATCTACTTTCCAAATAAATGCTGTGGGCAATAGTCGCATGAGTTTCTTACCCTGCAGTTCACTAGACTTAGTTCTCTCCATTCTCTTCGAAGAATTTCAAATTCGCTGCATTAGCGAATTCATTAACTAACAATTTCTTACTAAACTTGGACTTCGGTTAACTCTTAAAAATTCCTACACATAGTGATCGCCATTTAAAATTTATTTTATTTCTAGAATCGTCCAAGCTCTTTGTCATTACTAGAAACTAAGAGCTATTGAGAAATCCGTAGTAGATTGGATAGAAATCATTAGAATCGTAGGCGTCAGTTTTCCAGATACCCGACAATCTCTGAAATGTGTGCATTATTGATATCTGCAACGTATTTCTGTACAAAAAAAGACATTTGGTAATAAGTAAGTTAAGGGTGACATTTGGAGGGGTGTGGAAATATTTAAACTGTGCAACGGAGAAAAACATTTTAACTTTATCTTTGAAGGTAACATATATTTTTTAGTGATTTATATTCTAAGCCAATATTTTCTTTATACAAATCCTCATAGTGTATGTTAATTTTTGAAGAGTTCTTGTCAAAATTCCTTTCATTTTCGGAAAAAAGTACAATCTTTGACAGTAATATGTCCTCTCTAACACTTCACGTATTTCTATTTCGTTTTGTTTATTAATAGAAACATCTGATAGCAGTTGGACAAACTTGCAAACTGTATTATGAATTCAAGAAATTTGAAAATAAAATTCACATATTTGGAAAGCGAAGTAGTTTACTTGTTCCATTAATAAAACAATGAATAATTTTCTGTAGTATTTGTCCGAAAAAGTACCAATTATTGAGTCGAGAGAATAAATTTATAACATATTTATAAAAGTATCTTAGTCAAGTCTTAACCATAACTTCCACATCTCGAGCTCTTGGTGCCTTAATTCAATTTTCGAAATAGGAACATACATTTTAAAATTTCAACTGAACATTCAGTAGCAGAAAGATGTACAAAACAATCATGTTACATTTTAAATATTCTTTTTAATTGTACTTATTTATGAAATTTAAGCAAATTGGAACGAAATAAACGTTGCGAGTGAGATAGTAAAAATCAGTATTTAATAATTTGCAAATGAAGAGACTTATTTAATATTGTGTGGTTTCTTTTCATGATACGTGCAAAAAAGTAATTTAAATTTGTTTGTTGAAGTTATTTAATATTAAAAAGGTCTCTTTGTTGCTAAAAGAAGAAAAAATCAATAGGTTACTTGAAAAAATTAAACTTATCTGCAAGCTCATATTTAGTTTATTTCAGTAATTGCAGCTATTATAAATAAGTCAATTGGACGTGATAAATTAAATATTATCGCAATAGCAGATCGTTATAAAAAATAAAATCAGACGTGAAATACTGCTACAAGCTCTTCTCTGAAAATGAAATTTATCTTACATGCCAAACCAAAATTTACTAGTTATTTAAGCCTATTTTATTTCTTTAGTAGGTACTTTGACTACCTTCAAAAAATAATTTAATTAAATCTAGACTCCTAGCTACATTCATCTCACGAAATATTCGTCAGAAGAATTACCTAAACTTCCATCATCATCCCCAGTTATTGCATCATTCGTTTTCACTTTTCCATTCAATCGAAATATTTTACATACGACGACATACATCCACACAGACCCCGACATCACGCAACGCACACTGGTTGCTTTCTCCCCTTCGCATCTGGAAGCCGCCACAACAGCAGAAGGAGCACTTCAAAGCTATCTGCCTCGCTGCCGGTGCACCCGCCATGACGTCATCCAGCTTGCATCAGCCCGTATCTTCCTGGGAGCACCCTCCCCTTCCGAGGTTTCGCTCTGGACCACCCCGTCACGCCACGCCACGCCACGCCACGCCACGCCACGCCACGCGCGCCGCTTCCTGCTACTGACGACGTTTCGTGATCTTGGTTTTCTCTCCCGGCGCCGGCTCACGCTGGAAGCCGACTGAATGCGGAACATTCATCGTCGCGAACGGTGAACGACGTTCATTTTTAAAAACTTGTCGGAAGGAACTCGAGAAGTGTTCGCTTCAAATAGATGCCTAAAACGAGTGACAGTATAGTGACGTACGTGCTGTATCCTAAAACAAACACGAGTTATTGCTTTCTTTTTTTAATTTTTTTATTTTTTATTTATTTATTTATTTTTACTCCTGAGAGTTGCATTCTAAAGACAAGTGGCGCATTATGAAGCAGTGGATGTGTGAAGCCCGAAATACATTTAGCGTCACTTACGTGGCAATAAAGACAAAACACTGCCGGACGTTTCGTAAAAGGGAACGCCAGATGCTCAATATTGAAAAGTAGTGACGATGGGGAGTTCTGATGCAGAGGCGTCTCTCAAACGAAGATAAGTTGTAGCAAATGCGAGTGTTCGGCTCCATTTCTACAGACTGCATTCACTAGAGTCGCAAAGGTTAAGCTCTTGGTCACGCGATATGGCGTGGGATGTAGAATGAGCGATTGTCCCTGAAGAAAAAAGATGTCCTGAAAGAAGCGCCATGATCTAAAATCCGTAAAAGTGGCAAAACTTTTCACAATAGGATTTAGCTTGAGAAATAAATTCTACTACCTGAACTAACTAAATAAAATTATAAGCCTTTCTAGGGCTCTTAAATAAGGAAGAGCTTTCATGCCTCTAGTGAATTTCCATTTCAGCTTTGAAGCAGTCACGCTTTGTCAACTAAATTAAAAGGTAAACTACCTTGAAAATTTACAATCCCATCCCCAAACCAGCGGAGAGGATGTGACTGCTTTCAAAAAGGAGACACCTCTGCAGGAGCTGCGGAGATTTCATTTCATGGTGAACACATGGCCTGTAGAAATTCTTTATATTCTTCAAAAGTGCACTGAAAGGAAGAGACACATTGATTAATGTAACCATAGATATGTTACCATGGTTAAAAAGTGCGGCTGGTTCCGAAAACTTTTGAATGGTGTGAATTAGAAATCTGTTTAGACATATACGTATTTACTTTAGAACATATCATAAATGAATGAAAGTGTGCATGCTCTCTGGAAATATGTGAATAGTTTGCTTTGTATGACTGAGTATGGCTGCAAACTTTGCAACGAAAGAAAGATATTATATTTACAATGTTATGAAATAGTGGGTGTAATTCAGTATTTCTATAAAGGAATACAAAATAAAACTCTGCAGCTCTTTGTATCAAAGATATCTCCGATCGTCACTTCACCTCGTTTAACGTCGCCTATCAGTTTTGCTGCATGACAATGTCAGTGATACGAATAGTGGTTGAAATGTCTGTTGAATGTTTAAAATAATGTTCACTCTAATTAAATATCGTATGATGAAACTTGCAAATTATATTATGTTTTAATGTGTAGTATTCCATATTTTATTCATTTGACTTAGAATAGAGTTACTTTATTTCATCCTTTCCTCAGAACTCAACAAATTATACGTTCCCCTCTACAAACTGTTTGATATTAATAGACTTAATCACCTAAACCTGTGAACGTGCTGACTTTGGGAGTAGGGCTACTCATTGACTCCCTTCCGTCTAATTGTCTTGCACAGATCAGAAATGAAGTTTAGTAGATAGCCACTAATCCTGCGGGGAATAAAATTTCAGGGGTTGCCAATGACAAAGACCTAAACCACAAATTGGAGTTGTATAAAACAGCAAAATTAAGATATATAAATCAGGAAACCATGCGGTCCTTTCCTTATCGAGGTATGTCATATTACAGTACTCTATTTTATGTTGATTTTAGAACTGCTCGAATAACTACCTACAAATTAGACATTACCACTCAAATAAGAAAGTATTCAGAGATATTCTACACCCTAGAGTCTTGAATCTATCATTCTCTCACTCAATTAAAAATAAAATATTCAGTGAAATTTGAACATAAGCGCAAATAGTCCAATAATTATTTATAGAACGAAATAATCGAACATTTTAATGAAGGCCTGAGTATTACTCTCAATTGCTTTTAAAAGTTCGCAATACGAGATGTACAAGATGAGGCAGTTATCTATTTGTATTTTCGTTTTTGAGTGGCGTCTACCCAGACATACTATGACCATTTCCTTTAAATCTGTCAAAAAACACGTCTTTCCATAAAAAAATATGAATGCTTTATTTTCTCGGAAACAAAACCTCCTCTGCCGTCAATAAGAGACATGGAATATTTATAACAAAGTTGGATTTTCTTAATTACACATAAACTATTCTTGCAGTTCAATTTTGACTCACAATTTGTACAATTGACCTAGAACTTCACTCATGCCAAGATAGAAGGGGAAGGTTAGGAAATATCGGATAGCGGGTGGTATCGAACAAAAGGGTCACTGGTGATTGCACGTATCACACTGGCAGTGTGTTCCTGGAAAATTGTTAGCTTTGCAAATACCATATTGGGTGAGTTCATCAAGCAGTTTGGTTAGTGCGACATTTGTACCTTGTTTTGTTGTTGTTGTTGTTGTTGTTTTTTGTTTCCTTTTTAGGTTATCCAGTATACGAAGATAACTTAGGAGTTATGAGTCTTTTCTTAGGGTAAGTTTATACATCTTCTGCAGTGACTAGTATGTTTACTAAGGTGAATGTGTCACATCAAAACAGTATAAAGTAGGTACAATTTAATTCTGTGTTGTATTCTTCTTAAGGTCGAGGGTCATTCGGGTGATATCGGACAAAGTGGAATCGGATGGTACCAGACAATTACTTTTCGTCTTCTCTTGATTTTTCCGTATTTCTTGCGAGTAGGTTGTCGGGAGGTAATATTCGAATATTATCAGAATTTTGTGTATTTTGTCCGTGTTTCAGGAAAGTATGGATATAATTCGCGGTAAATGGGAGGAAATAATATGAAGATAGCCATTGTGAAGGTCGTTTCAAAAGAAATCTCGATAAGAGAGGCTAATGTTAGATATTCTGCACCCAAGAGCACACTAGACGATCAGGTATAAATTCTGACGAAAGGGGGAGAGATAACAACCAAACCTAAAACAAATAATAAAAGCACATTTAAAAGAACATTTGACAATAATCAAGCAACAGTTTTATATAATTACGTAAAAGCTTTGAATATTCAGCTCATACCGCTAAACAAATCATTTTTTGAACTTCGCCTACCAATTGGTACAAAAAATAAATATCAAACATCACTTCAATACAGATAAAAATTGACAGGAAATTATTATGATTTTATGACCAAAACCTGGTACTAAGTTTGAGAACTGAAGAGTCAATGAGTCTGAAGCGAGCAGTTGGATTCAGTAAAGATCAAGTCACTAGATTCTTTGACAAGCTTGCTGAACTTATGGACAAATACAAATCCAGCCCGTGTAGAATCTTCGATCCACATAAAACCTGTTTTTGTGTTATTACAACAATAAGGTAAAGGTTAAGTCTCTAAATGGATAAAAAGTAGGTTGGGAAGCTGACCTCTGGGGAAAGAGGTAGAAACGTGACCAGTTCATCCACTCATTGTTTGTGTTTCCACGCGTGAGAATCGCCAATGATTTAAAGGAAAATGCCCCTTTAGTAAGTACATTTGATGGTCAAAAGGATGGATTGATCACGAAGGAGGGCTTTCTAAAAGATTTGCAGTTTTGTTGAACGGATAAATCCCAGTGCGAAAATCCTTTCTTATTAATCGTGGATGGTACACAAGTCGCAAGGACCTTGATTTGACCTATTATGCCAAGAAACGTCGTGTTCACATGCTAAACTTCCCCCCCCCCATATGTTTCACAAACTCCAACCGCTAGACAGGACCAACATGAAATCATTTTAAAATGATAGTTGTGAAGCTATGAACTGAACATAAAAGTTCAATATTTCTCACGAGACTCAGGCAATGTTCGTTTTTGTTTGTTTGTTTTTTATTCAAAAACTATAATTTTCCTACGTAATCAAATACTCAATTTTTCTTTGTATTATGTAATGTTATTTTAGTCTCTATAAGGAGTGTTTCTTTGCTGAATAGCTGTGATAAAACTCCATTAAAATTACTTTACCATTATTTCTTTAGTTGTTTGATACCACCTTCCACTTTTCAAACTTGTAAATTGTCAACGATCTTTACTATCCCCAAATAAACATATTATTTTACTTTCAAACCGAACATCTTTGATAGAGTGTGTGAATAAGAAATTTAAGTATCATATTCTGTATTTAACGAATAATTTTAACTAATATTAATTAAATCTTATTTAAAGCTAAGGTGGCCGATGACATCCGACCTTCCCCTATAAAACGTAGGTGATTTTATTGTAACCATTGTTTTTATGTCAGCGGAAAGATAACTTGAAGAAACAGTTGCGGATTACGCTGCTCTGTTCACTCATTAACTTACCATCTAACTTTCTTGTTTGCGTGTGCTCCTATGAATACTATATTCTTGATCGAAAGTAAGTTGGAAAAACAAAATAATAATGAAAAAATACGCATCTATTACGAACTTAGGGGTCATCTGTAAATTACGTAACGCACATTTGAAGTATTTTGAATTCCCCTCTCCCCCTAACATACCCGTATGCACGCTTTAACCCCCCTAACTAATTACGTAACGCTTGCGACAACACCCACATGCAAGAAATGAAAATAAATTGTAGCAAAGTAAAGCAATTTGCTTTCATTTTACTTGTGTTGTATATTAAAATGAATGACAATTTAAAGTAGAAATTAGTTGGCTGTGCTGACTGCATCTAACAATATAATTGGAGCAAGTTGTGAGTGAAAAAGGAGCATAGACGAGAAAATTTTTAATCACAAGCCGTGTACACGTCGCCGTGGATAGCGCATGACGGATAGTCTACTGCGGAATTTTAAATGGATTCCAGAATATATTTCATATCAGTTTTGAATATTTTCTTCGTAATCTGATAGATTCAATAGAAATTTTTTTTTAAACAAGTTAACTTTAATTAATTTTTTACAGGACTCAAGAAAGGAATTATTTCAGCAAATGTTGAAAATGTGACAAATAAATGTCAGTGTTAAGTAACACTAAGCTAACACTCCATACCCCTATGTAACATTGCCTCAAACCCCCTCCTCCCTTTTTAACGTTACGTAATTTATGGGCAACCCTTTACAAAAAATACAAATAAATAAAATTTTATCAAAAACAAACAAACAATTTAATGAAACAATAAACCTAACTTTAACGTATATAACTAATAACTTTAATTTATTTTTTTAAACAAATGAATTAGTTAATATTTTAACCCATTAGTGCCCAGCGTTACCATCTGGTAACGAAAATTGCGGCGGCGTTGTTTCCATGTCTGTGCAATGATTTTGCGAATTTTATTTCTTCAATACGCGTAGACATCTTGAAAGAAACATATAAGCAAGATTTTTCATTCCTGAATGCCAGATATCGATTTAGTCGAGATTAGTAAAGGAATGTACACTCCTGGCCAGGGTATACATATAACTTGCGTCAGTTCGAATCTTCATCTAAAACCGTGCTTAGCTGCTATATGTCTGTGGTTAAGTCGGAGGGAGAGGCCGCTGTAAAGCAAATGGTGGTTAGTCAGCACTGAAGTTGATGACTTTTAAACAAATTAATTGGTTAATATTTTAATGTTTTAATACAGGACTCAAGAGAGGAATTATTTCAGAAAATGGTGAAAAATGTAAAAAATAAATATCAGCGTTACTTAACACTAAGCTACCACCCCGTACCCCTATGTAATGCAGCGTATCGCTACCTCAAACGTTTACTTAATTTATTAACGATACTTAATTTTAAAGTTACTTAATTTGTGGGCGACCCCTTACGAAAAATACAAATAAATAATTTTTTATCAAAAAACAAACAACTCCAATCTACTTTAACGAAATATATAAAAAATATTTTTGAGGAGGATTTTAATTGTAACAAAAATTAATTTCGAAACAAAATAATAAATCTATAATTAATTAAAATAAATAAAACTCAACAATTAAGAACAAACGCCGCCTCAAACCGTAACTTTGCAAAGCCAGGCTCTAATCTCAATACTTCACTCTCAACTCCGCTCCAGACCGGTGTCGCTAGCAGCTCGTGCCAACACAGACCACCTGGAATACAAGGCCTGTCGACGTATTCCCTGACGTCACATACCAGAGCCGAGATTCCCCGGCCGTCTGCTGCTCAATGACGCCGGTGTAAAATACTGCATCGTTTCCCAGGGTATTTAGAATTCTGTTTTTAGTTCGTGTAAACTTGGGCCTAAGGTTAATGGAAAGGGCAAAAAATAAACATTATCTATTTGTTTACTTATTTATTTAACGTCAGAAACATGGCATTTAAACGTATTATCGGTTTTAATCATTACACTTTATTCCAGGCGGGGTTGCTCGCAGGCATCTTGCATTCAAATAACTTCAAATTTTACCAGAAGAAGCAATACATTATACTTATGTATCCTACAAATTTTGTTATTCTGCTGTTTTTAGTTTTGAAGAAAAAATTTTGAATTGTTTTTAATTTGCTTATTATTTTATAAAATGCTCTACGTTCCACATGAAGCAACATTCATCACTGATTTTTATGAAGTACTCATAAAAGGTATATAATTACATACATGGAATATAAATAAAATAAATGGGAGCGTTTCTGAGAAAAATAATAAAATATACAATTATTACCTGATGGCTATAAAAACACACACAAAAATGAATATTTTAATTTAGTAATTAATGATTATAATACAAAGAGCTTCCACAGTTCTATGAAACTACATTTTCTTAAAATGTTCTAAAAGTTTCATTGAAATATATTAAAAATTGTAGAACGTGGAACTTTTTGAATTCCATAAAAGGTCAGGAAAGTGAAATGCGGGAAATTGAAAATGAAAATTTAACTTTGTACAAATGCATTTTACTTTATCAACTTACATTTAAAATTCTCCAGAGCCATACATAGTACCCTCAACAACTTTTTTCTTTTCTTCTTGAACTGTTTTTGTCATTTTGAGTTTTTTGGCACTTTGAAAACCTGGTTGTGCAGCTACTTCACTTTTCTGAAGACGGCGTTTATCCTCATTGCACTTCTTTTCTTCCCTTGAGGTGTCATGTTAATGCCAGTTATATTTGATCTTATCTTTTCACTGCTTCACACCCATATTAAATTGAGAAACTGCTGATGTGACAGCAGTTTCTATTTTCTTCTTCGAAACAAATATTTCTTTGGGGCACTTACTCCAAATCAGGCTATGCAAACTTTCGTTGGCATTTTGTGTTTTTCTGTAGCTCATTTGTTCCGGGGAACATCTATATAAAGTTCATGCCGGGAAATTCAAAATGCAAATACATTCAAAACTTCCATGAGATGAAGACGTTTGGAAACTGAAAAAGGGGCGTGCCATCGACGCATTGAGATCTTTAAATGCTCGCAGAAGCCTATTTAAATCGCGATAACGAAAAATTAAAACACCAAAATTAACCACACATTCCAAACAAAATTATCACATCAAAAATTAAAAATCGTATTTTTCAAATATTTTTGCCAATTTTCACCCACTCCTCCCTTAACCATCCTTTCCGTTCACATTCCCATCGTGATATGAACGTCTGCCTGAAAGATATGTCTTTCAGCTTTCTTTACGTTGCCGTTCCCGGTCGCGGGCACTTGTGACGCGGCCTGTAGGATATTGCACCACGCATGACTGTATAGCTTCACCGAAAATATTGATCAGAGCAGCCGACCTCTAGAATTCTTCTTCAGAAAGAGGTGAACAAGAGAGGTAGCTCAGTGCATCAGCTGACGCCACTACACTGCCTCTGACCGGAAGATCCTAGGTTCGAGCCTCGACAGTGGCTTGACAGTAGCTTGTCATCTACGTCGAATTCAGTCGCTGTGTGGAGGAGAAGTGTAGAGGCCGGCTGATCGGTAGTTTTGGCTCTGATCGGTAGTTTTCCTGATTTCTCGGATCACTATCTACCGGAGTAGCACCCGAACAAACGGGCAACGGACTGCGTGCGATCTTTCCTTCCCCTAATATGCACTACACCAACATGCGCTTCACTACCACACACGTCGGGAGCTTAGAGCGTGCCCCGCTGGTGGGAGATACTTGGTTGTGGGAAAACCCGTTAGCCGATAGTAGGTCGGCGCCGAATCTCGCTATCTAGCGGAGGAAGATCACCGCCACCTCTCGATGAAAAAACATACACTATACTTACAGGACTAATGACCTCAATAGTTGACGCGCCCGGACAACCAACCAACCATTTTCCAGACAGAGGTGGATTTCGACCTAGCTATCTAGCTAGTTTCGAAAATCCGTCACAATTGGGACTCAAACTCTAGTACTTCCCGGTCCGAGACGCTACAGAGGTTAGTATGTAGCCGCTGAGCTTTCGCAGTTGGTCTAGTCATAATGTTAAAATAGATAGGTAGTGGCTCACGGGCGGACAAACACTGAAGGTGTCGGGTTTATTTTCCTGGCTCGCTCAAAATCCTCATTTTCATTAAAACTTTTCGAAATGTCTAAAATGAAAGAATCGACTCATTTTATCCAATATCTCTAGCGAGATATATGGAAGAGAAGGATGAAGTGTTACTAGAATACAAGTTGCTATATTATAACATTAGGGTCGAAACCGTTACAAAATTAATGCGAGAAAGTATGTGATATAGCACCGCTAGTTATGTTCGTGTGACAGACCATCTATCAGAACTATCGTAGCAGAACATTGTCTCAGAACATAAAAAAGATGGAGAAAAGAAAAGTCTCTTATGACGAACCTGGTAGAAAAAGTGTTTTCAACGTTCCTCTCTTTACATCCCAGCATATTTCTTCCTCCCCTTCATATAAAATGTGGATGGGTTAAATGATAGAGAAAATAGCGGTGGTCAAGGGAATCTCTTGACCAATACAATACCCCTCTGAAAAATTTCCCAACATCAATACCGCTAAATAAAAGAGGGAACTTTCCCGCGCCTCGAAATCCGAGATGTCTCAAAATATGACGTTTTTAAGGAAAGAATGACTGTTGTAAGACGAGATACAGAGGATGTATGATAGTTTTTCAAGGAGAAACGATCTTCAGATTTCGATAATGGATCATCGGAACGTTCCCGGATGATGAGGACTTTTTGTGAGCATAACAAAACTTTCTTTGCAGAATGACAGGTAAGGTGGTGCATTTCCTGTGCTTCATTATCATAATTTCCAATACTCTTGGTGTTATGATCGATGAACACGGCAACTCGCTTAATCAAGAAATCCGTATAATGGAACAACGCTGACAAGCTATCTACTCTTGATAAGGTATGACTCTTGGTGACATATGGCTGAAATGTGTCTTATAGAGATAACACATTGCAGTCACCTTCAATCCGTTCACAGGATACGTGGAAATTTATCGTAATTTTGAGCAGGTACTGCAAACGCAATATTTTATGATTTTGAATGTATAAATAATTGAAATAAATGAATCTGATATTTTTAAATGTTTGATGGTAGATGGTGATTAAAATAATAAATGTGATAGATCTTGATGTAATTAATTTTATGTGTTATCCTAAATATCCAGAAAAGTATGTTTATATTTCTATTGATAACCTTCAGCTTCATTTTGAAGGCCTATGTACAATATGTGGCTTACAGTTCAGTTCCTTCATGTTGATGAATTTAAAGTAATTTGAAGTCTGTAAATTCGAAACGGACTAGATATCAAAATGAATACAGTAAAACCTCTCTTTTAAACTTTTCATGAACTCTAGGGAAAATGGTGTAAATTGCGGAAAATGTAAATAAGGGGAAATACTTTTTGTTTGAAACTATGGGTATAAAGTATTTAGATACAATCAATAAGGATTATAATATGCTTTAGTATGTATGAGATACAGAATATACAATATTACAAGGTCAAATAGAAATCTGACCTAAATTAACAACATTGGAAATCGAAGAGATGTTAATAAAGAAGTGTAATGAATTTTAAATGTCGCAACGACTCTTCCACGAGTCTCCGCAATCCACTGCTGGAAGCCTTTGACGATGTTGGACTCATTGATGAATGAAGGGAGGGAAATAGTATTTCTACTGTAAGAAAAAATGCGAAGTTTACATTTTTCCCAAACTCAATAAAATGTTTGTTTTTGGCAATTCGTAATGGTTTCCAACTAATTTTTTTTTAAATTTATTTATTTATAAAATAATAGCAAGAATATTCATGAAAGGAATTTACAGTTCAAAACGTACGGAGAATTCCATACTTTGATGTTTGAGCTATTACAGGATGGGGAAACATTACGTTTATTTTAGAACGAGAAAGTGTGAAATTGTGAAGGAGAATGATGTAAAATAAACGAATGATGGTGAGGCTACCGCTCTTAGGTCTGTGTCACTGAGCGTTGCGTTGCGTTGAGGCGCGTCACCTAATGCTGATGGCGTCAGCTGCGTCGATGCTTGAGCACACGCCACATACCGGCGTCGTAGATTGACAATATCTTATGCGAAACGGCAAACGAGTGCTCTTGGCGAAGTGCGTTGTTCCCACAGCTCAAGCAAGGCGCAACAACGTATGTTGAGATAAAGTGCATTTTCTAGCTTTCAACGCGCGACGCCCGCCAAACGACGTGCGTTAGCAACAATTCACGTCGCCAAGAACGCTCGTGTGTCGTTTCGCGTAAGATACACTGTTAATCAACACGTCCGTTAAGTCACTCATGCGCAGGCGTCGACACAGCTGACGTCATGTTAGGCGACACGGTAATGGGAAAGTCCAGAGACAGTGCCCGTCGTGCCCAACGCGAAGTGCATTCCAGACTGTGTTGTGGCAAGCAGACTGTTGTAAATTGCAGGAAAATCAAAATTATATTATCGTGAAAGCGAGGTATATAACATTAAATATAACATTATGAATACGAAAACTGTGGGACCGACAAGAAATGTTGTAAATGCGGGAAAACGTAAATTGCGGGAACTAAAGCGGGTTTTACTGTATTTGCTGTGCGAGCAAAATATGCGAGAGAAATAAATATCGGGCCACGACGGTCACCTGCTCACCTCTGGGTGGCATTAGGGGAGGGGGATTAAACGAACTTCGCGACAGTTTACCTGCTTGAAACCGCCAGCCGCTATCCGACCCGCTCAAACATAGTTGCCAGAGCAATTCGCTCTCCTGCTGTGGATTGCATTTTAAACTGATCACCTGGCATAAAAGTTAAATTCTTAATTGAATTTTAAGTCAATAGTGGCTAATAACATTTTTCAATTTCGAAAAGAGTTAAGTATGCCTCCATATTGTTTTCTCTGTTGTTTACATAATGAAAAATACCAAAAGTCTGGAATTGAAGTAAATTTTGTTTTCTTGTCACAAGCATATCTTCATACAACATATTGTATACTATTTTAATCATAAATGATCATGTAAAACTTCCCATATTTTTCGGGTAAGTATTGAATCTTACTTCTAGGCCATTCTTCCCTTTGAATACTCATTTAAGACTTTCAATCTGCTTTAGCTCTCAACACGTTTTACTTATTTTTTCCCTCGTATTGAGTTTAAAGTTTGAACCAATACAACCTATATTACATACGTTACCTACAACTAATACCACCTACATTATTTATGTGGTGTTCTTTCAACCCTTGTTGAGTTTTAGTTGTGATAAAGTAATCTGCTGGTGTACAAAAACCCAAGCAAATGAGTTATTAATTTCTATGGCTTTGTAAGACGAAATGAATTCACTAGAACTAATACATCACATTTTACTATATTACTTCTCTTTTCAAAGGCTGCAAAATCTCTATAACATGCGAGAAAACTTTATTCGGAAATAAGATATGTCTGGTCAACATATTAAGCGATTCCACGGTAAAGTACAGAGATGAAATTCATTAGTTTTATTTTATTTTTATTTTATGCACAGTTGATGTCACTTCATACACGTAGTTTTTCTTCACTGTAATGTTTTTTTTATTAAAAACCGCAACAAAACATGACACGATTTCATATGCCACCCTACGATGGTAATTTCACTTCGGCCGTAAAGATATTACACTTGTACTTTTGATTTATTCCCAACAACAAATATGAACTATCATATTAAACTATCAGGAGCACTTTCTTTGTTTATTGATTTTACTTATTTATGTCAATAGGAAAATTAATAAAAATACTCTAACAACGAGAAAGGTTTTTACATTCCTACTACTCGTAGAAAGTAACTGTACGCTGTCTCCTCAGTTTCTATTCTCAATCCGTGACGTTAAAGCAGGTTCCTTTAACGGTACCAGTGCTAAGCCGCTTCTGAAAACTTGAACTTTCCCTCCAGTTCGGTATGAAAAGTGCGCGAAGCAAACATTAGGGATAACCAAAATATTTTTACCAGCATTTACTACCTTTACGTTGTTTTTCGCTGCCAGATATATTGATGAATGCGTTCTCGTACGTACACACCATAAAGGTACGAACGATGACGCAATTGTAAAACTACCTATACAATGTTTTTAGGGAGCGAATTATTTTGCATTTGGTCCCCTTCACGCCGATCAAATTCTACCAGTGTGATCGTTAGTTTACCTTTACAAAGATCTCATATTTCACATTATATCGACCATGTTTGTCCATATCCAAAATAGAAATGTCCAATTTTTAAAACCGTTTAATTATACCGAGTGCAAAATGCAACCTTCAGCTTTCAGTAGGCACCACTAAATACACTGGCAGCTTGTGGGAGCCAGGTACGCGGCGGTTTCAAGAAAGCAAACTGAGGATAAATCCTCTTGTGACCTCTCCCCGCGCAGACTGTCGGGTCGCTTCGAAGCGTGTTCAAAGTGAAAGCCTCGGCCCTGCTACGAAAATGAAGTAAGCTTGCCATGAAATATATGAAGTTGTCCGTTCAGATGAAACCAAGCCTCGCCACTAAAACACTGTAAAAGGGCTGAAGACGTTCGTCAAAAAACCGTTCTAGAGAATTAGAATTATTAACGCGAACAGACAGAATGAAGGAACTGGTACTATATTGCTGGTCAAAGTGAATGGAAATTTGTAGTGAGTGGAGAGGCTGCCACAAAAATGCAATTGTCACTGAAGCAATATTGTAACGCTTTTCTATTTGCTCCCAATTGGAACCCCAAGGTTGTGCTTTGAACTGAACATCTTAAACTGTCTCTTAAGATTTCACTGGAGTGCGGACATAGTAGTTGCAGGACAATGGGCTGCCTCTGTTGGCTCACATGTTTGTCTATTGCCCTTTACCATTTATTCCCGTCTTGCCCTTTACCATTTATTCCTGTTGTCCCCAAAACTTACATTTTTCTTCGCTCAAATGTATTGTGAATATTATTCATTGTGAATATTACAGTACTCAGCATACCTAAATATACCAAAGGTAAAAGCAAGTTCTAATATTTCTGAACGCAAAGTGTAGATGCAGCAGATATTCCTGAAGCATTGTACGCTAAGGCGTAAACATGACTTGTGACGGTTCGAATCTTCTGAATTGCATATTTAACGTTACAATAACTTGAGATCTTTAATTACGAATTCTTAAACTTCTTTAATGTTAAATTTAACTATCGATTAATTAAATTAATGTGTTATATCTGCCCGCTGGAAAAATCTTGCATCTGAAAAATAATAATGATCCTTTTTAAAACTAGTGGTGCTATAACAACACATACTTTCTCGCCTTGTTTCTTAATTAGCGATTTTCGAAAATCCAGAGAGTTCAACGAAATTCCGGGCCATTCTTGACCAACATAGAAATGTCCAAATGTTCAGATTGATTGAAGAATATCTATTTTAGAGAATATCGACTGAACAGTTCAGGTGTAAGCGTTGGCCATAGACGGACAGAAAGATGGACGGACGAACGGACACACGGACGGACGGATAGACGGACAGGCAGGCGTATAGGCCGATGGCAGACAGACGAACTGACAGACTACGAACAGACAGGCAGACGGATGGACGGACAGACACGTTTTGCCGTCAATCAATTTTTCGGTATCAAGGAATCACAAAACAGGATTCTGGCTACACCACGAGATGGAGGAAGATTATTTTATTGTATATAGCAATAGGATTTATCCACGATTCGTGACTAGAGCCAGGAAATAAGAATTTTTCTGCCGAAAATTTGCCGTTTTCCGGCATATGATTACAAAACTTTCTCCTCTATCGAAGTGAAAGTAAAAACGGCGTTAATAAGTTAATAGAGAAATCTAGAGACTACTACAAATTTCCGTCACTACTACTTTTCCAGTTTTTAGTTGCAATTTAGAATAACCAGTATTCACTTTCACCGTAGTCAATGAAATTAATTTGAAATGGAAATCACAAAAAGGCTACCTATTGCTCAAATTTTTATCTATTCTATTCGCCGTTTTTTAACGATTTTATTTAATTTTTATTTATCATGTTATTTTACTTAACGTGCTAGTTGAGATAAAAACGTTATTCATTTACTTAAAACAAGATCTTTGTTATGTCTTCGAAAAATTGAGTTATAGCGAAGTAATTAGATTTCTAGTGTTTTAATAAATACATTACAGCAACTGGCTAAATTAGCTCAGAGTTTCTAACTGTTACCAATGCAGTACTTCTGACCGTGATGACCTAGGATTGAAGTTTCGACATTGCTGGATTTTTAAACTCTAGCTATGTCGAATTTAGCCCCTATACGGAGGAAAATTCTAGCGACCGACTGCTCTGATCGACAGTTGTCCATGGTTTCTTCGATCAATACTAGGCGAATGCCGGAACAGTACCCTAACAAACGGGCCACGGATCTTCCTTTCTTTCCCTGCGCGCGATCTTCCTTTCTTTCTACTTGCTTGTCCTCTCCTAACCCCTTACACACACATACACAAGTCCAGTGAGGAAACGTTGAAACTTCGAAAATAAGCTCTTAAGATTTTAAGCATAATTTGTCTAATAAGCTCCTTGGATATTTCGAATGGTTGAGCCGCAATAAGTACCCAAAAATTGGTTTGAAAAAATACTTTCTATGCAAAAATTTGCATTGTAGAGGCATATAAACACTCTACAAACTTGTATGTTTTTAAATATTTACAAAAGAAATTATATATTTGTTTAATCTATATATTGAAATATACAAAAGAAATATACAAAAGAAATGAATATATCTCTATAATCTCAGCCTTAATCTTTTCTGTCTTTTACACACAACAGAACAGTTGCTTTTCGTAAAATATCATTGGTATGTAACGCACCCCTCAAAAATTCCACCGTCTTAAAAATTTGAATTTTGGATTTTTTCCATATTTTCAACTGCAATATCTCTGTTAGGGGACCAGATAAAAATCTGAAAATTGCATATATACTAGATCACAATGATACGAAACTTCGTAAAAATTTCAACTTGTGGATATAATTCAATATTATTTGTAATTGTAAACTTTCGCCAAAAAAGACATTTCCACATTGAGGATACGTTGTGACGAGTAGTAATCATATTATTTTGAAGCTATTTTAAGCTAAAATCTATTTTTATTTCATAGTAATTAACGAAACGAGTGTATGCACTGCATCAGCCCCCAAAGAAGACAGGAACCTAAATCATAGTCAGGCCGAGCGATGCAAACTATTTTTAGTTTTCTTGGGAACAGTGATGAGAAATACCAATTTACCATTGAAGAATTGATAAAAGTGATTGAAGGTGATTTTATTCCACTTCTAAAAATAGTTAAAGCACGTGTACCTTATGTTGTATGTTTCAAGGATTTACAGACACTCCGCGCGAGTAAATACGTTCTTACTGACTCCATGAGTATCGAAGAATTAATATTTTAACAATCCCAATAATTTTTTTTCACAATAGCTGTTTTCAAGCAAGACAAAGTGAAACTAGAGCCCCGCCGTGAGACAGGATGGCTGGAAAGAGCTATTCCGCTTTGGCCAAAGGCTCAAAAATTACCGTTTTTCAGCGCGCTCTTGCCCTAAACCATTTTCCAAAAAATGTAAACTAAAGTGTGTATTTTGTAGGAACGTTTATCTACTTTATTTTTAAATAACAATTGTTTCGATAAAACGCATAGTTTTGGAACTATAAGCAAAAATATAAAAAAATGGTGAAATTGTTAGGGTTTTTTGCAATTTTCTCTGTAAAGCCGACATTTTTTGAGTCTTCAAAAAAATCAATTTCGAATTCATCATCCTCAAAAACATACGAAACCTTTGAGAAAAGAATGCTCGATTTTTTTTCAGGGTCAGATACCTTTTGACTCGACTATAAAGGTGTCCAAAAATCGAAATATCCGTTTCATATTGAAGGGCCATTAGCCAGATCGATTGGGGAATATCTATTTCGGTGAAAATCCAGCCTATAGTATAGCCGCTAACATGATTCATAGACAAACAAACAGAAATTTTGCCTTAAACAAAATTTCGGTATCAAGGACCCACAAAACATGGATTCTCACTATTTATCGTGTTCGAGGAAGTAATTTGCTTCATATATAGGAACATGAAATAGCCACCCACTTTTTCGAATTACGGACCTACAACACGACTTTTTCTGCCCCCAAAAATCGCTGGTTTTGGCTATAGCAATACATATATTTTTCTATACTACGTAAGTAGTATGCGAGAAAGTAAATCGTGGTTTCAGGGTTCTTGTAACAGATCCACATTTTTATAATAGATCCACAGTTTTTGCTTCCTAAATTTTATTCGATAATTGACACAGCTGCCAATGATAACGCGTCTGATGTCGCGATAAGAACCACATTCGGCACTTCAGAGAAAACTAACGAAGGGAACAACAGGTATTATCTCGATTATATACTAGTCAAAACGTTCAATGTTCATGAAGTAGGTAGACACCTAGTGAGATATATACTAGCACGGAGGCTTTGGCCGATCTTCGTACTCTAGATATTTTCGACCTTCGTATAATAAGATGTGTAACTAAGTTTCAGGATCCTACTAATCTAAAATCAAACAAATATGAGATTTAAAAAAAGTATATATCTAACTTGCTAATTTTTAATATCCGCAGTAAGTTTGATTGTCACTCAACACAGCTGACGGATTTCTATCTTCCCAGAGCACATTGCATGCCAATTGCGTATTTTCCCGCACTATCATGAATTTGAAGTGTGTGTACAAAAGTATTCCATGTTTATTTGGTGGCTCTTCCCGGAGGCAAAGGCAGGTACCTGATTAACGGTATTGAAGTGTTAATTCTTAGGGAGGAAGGGTAATTGACCAGCCTGTATGAAATCTTGTGAATGTTCCAAAAAGACAAAAAGATTGGTTTTAATATAAATAACTAGTAGTGCTTCAGATTAACACAGACTTTCTCGTATAAGTTATTTTGTTATGCTCTTGAGTCTCGGTTAGCTTTTCGATTTGGCCCCGCCTTCCCAGTTGCCGTCTATCTGCGCCTAAAGACCTACCAGGGCCTCTCGTGGTCGGGGTGTAGGAGCTGCGCGGGCGGCCGAATCGGCCGGATCGAGGTTGAGAGCGGGCGCGTGCTGGAGGTCGCCGGTGGAGCGCGGTGACAGGGCGACAGGGTGGAGCGCGGCGACGGGGCTTGCTCGAACGATTGCATCCCGCGGTGCGTTTTCCCCTCCCACACTACAGTTATAATAAGCCCCTTTCATTTTTAAGTACTTGAGAAGACATAGCCCTATTGCATTCCGTGGTCAGATTTCTCTCACATCCATTGGCGTGTGCACGCGGTGGCGGGGTGCAGGGAAGGGACGAGGTTCCCTCAAAATTTAAAAAGGGAGCCTCGTTGCTCAACATAATGAAACATTTTATTTATGCAAATATGTTTTCCTCTTTTTAACTGAAAATTTGAAGGATTATATTTTATTTACTTTCTAAAATAATACGTCACACATGAATAACGTTTAATGGAAATGCCTTCATGCTTTTTTGGACCTCACACACCTACACTCACACCCGTTCTCACAGATTGGCTATTACTTTTGACTATCTGAAAAGACACAACCCGATAGCATCCCGGAAAGTGTTTTGGGACGAGGCAGAAGGAAACAATTTATTTAAGTTTCCATTCATGATAAACACAATTTTCTCGCACCGGAAAGAACATCGAACAACGGTGAAAGTGGCCAAATCTTTGAAAATAAATATGTAATTAAAATATACCTATTTTAATTCTCCATATTTTAAAGGAAGCTCACAGTTCCTTTATCCCTTCTCCTTGAAACAGCCCATGGTATACCAAGAATCAATTTTAATAAATTGGGAGCATTCGATAGTTTAATTCTAAAATACACGCTTTCCTTACTCAATTAGGCCATTACATCACAAGAGTAATACAAAATGAACAACGTTAAAAGGGGTGTTTGCTATTTTTCTCTTTCATGATTTTAAATATTAACTCGGAAAAGAGAACTTGGAAACACATGCCTGGGCGAGCTGTTCCTTGCACTCACGATGAAAACCGAACGGGATGCAATCGGACTATGCTTTTTCGGGGAGGAAGGTAAAAGGCTTAGAAAAAGTACACAGCGAGTTCCAATCCAGATAGGTCTGCTCGAATACATGTTGCTTTCGGTGGTCCGGCCGGCTCGCGCACACGAGAGCGAATGCATCCCGCCATGGGTGGCCCCACAAGGGTGAGTATGGCCCGGCAAATCCCGCCTGGGTGACGCCCATAAGGGTTAGAAGGTCCGGCGATATTCGATTCGGCGTGGCAGTGGCCCTTGGCCGGGGGCCGGCAGTGGCCCGGGGTGTTCTGGAAGTGGCCCGGGCTTCGGATTCGTTGTGGTGGACCGGGAAAAAGAATTCCCGGCGCGGTGAGTGGGCATTGTCGAGACTCCGGTACTAACCCGGATAGCTAGGAGCTCTAAGCTAGCAGGGCCGCCCCTACCTAGGCATTGTATGAGGAGGTTGCCGTGACGGCTGTACCCGGACATCAGCCTATCAGCGTTAACGCGTCGCGGGGAGTGCGGATTAGAGCCCAAAGAGGCCAAGGTGCCCACTCGGGGACTTGTCCCCCTGATGAGTGATTGTTGGTGTTGTAGACCACACGGGGTTTCATACATAGATACATTCAACTCGGCGACCTCGACCGGCGGGCTTGCGCGCGTAACACTCGCGGGAGGATGCATCCCGCCTTGGGCGACGCCCAGAAGAATGATGACGACCCGGCAATATGGGCCGAAGCGGAGGCAGACACGTGACTTCACTCCAAAAATGTTTTGCGTAACGCAGTCTCACAGCATTCCTCTTTAAGTAGCCCCGTGCACTTGCACTCGGGAGCACTCTGGATTTTTGAAATTTTGTTACAGTCTACTTCCCATTTACGAATCATAACTTACTAGCGTACCCGTGCAAGAACCATGTTAAACCTCACCCTCATTCCTACTTTTCTATTTCCATATTAAACCTGTAATAAATATGTTTCTTCAAGACCCTCTTATGTTCCGTCACTTGTTGCATGTGTCTCCTTGTAATTGATAACAATACAATACACCTTTGTCAATGCAAACTATTCTTATTTAATGTTATTACGGAGCAGAGAGGTACACCCGTGTAATTCATTCGCGTACAGTATCAAGTAATTAGTTTAATTTCACATAGCTATAATTTATAATAATTTCACATAGCCGAGCCGTTCAGGAAGATCTCATCTTGTAGACTAAGGTCTAAAGTATAAATGAGGTCTAGGAAACGTATAAATTAGGCCTATGGCCTCAAAATTTTGGTTTTTAAGGTCCTAAAACGCTTCGTATAGTAGTTATTTAACGATATAGATTAAAAGATCCGGACGGGTGTTGCGGGTTGCATTTGACATGAATATTTAGATTTTTTTTTTTAAATAAATATTTCATATTTTTAAGTCAAAATGCAATTCATCTCGTGTCCGTGAAGTTTTCTTTTTTTATAGACCCCATTTATAAAGATTGTTTGTGTACGAGAGCCGAAAAAGATATGTATACTACTGAAATAATGTAGGATGTGATCAAATTCTCCTGAAATGGAAATTTTTGATCGTCCCTTTCCCTTTACAATCAATGATAGAATATTTTACGTGGCGAGACTCAGACCATCAGGCCCGCTCTTCCTCGCAAATTTTGCAAGCTCGCTCCTTTCACTATCTTGCGGAGAATGCATGGTAAAAGAACTCGAGCGACGAAATAGACGATTTGAATTTAGCTCAGAGACTTATTTTAGGCTTGAGTTTATTTTACATGCAGTTAATCTACAACGTGGGACAGCCGGCTTTCCATCCCCTCTGAAGGAAGACGAACGAAGGCTGTTTTCGTCCGTCAGCTTCGATCGGGATTGATCCCGGAAACTTGGGTATTTCAGCCCGATATGCTAATCGTTATACAACCGAATACCGAGTATATTAAGCAGAACTTATCCAAAGAAATATTTTCATAATGACTTTTTTCAAGATTAAAATTTTAAGAATTTTTTATTATTTCAAAATATGTATGAGAATGAGATGAAATGGCTTTCCTCCCCTTCTGGTCCTTCTGGATTCGGTTCGAGTCATTTACGAAGTTTATCAAAACTCCATTATGAAGGGCTAATCTCTGTTTTCTACACATTCAAATCTTGTTCTGGGTGCGTAAGCTCGGGGATCCCCTACATTTTTAGTTATCTTTTACAGTCTTTGATAGTCGACAAGATTCAAAGTTTTTCAATCGTAATTGGCGCCCCCGGCAAACGAATCGTTCTTTCAGAAACGTGACACGTTCACGAACGAACATTTCTGGCGTTTGAGCTGGTATTCCCGCCACTCTGCATTCCGTTTCCGACGTGCGCGGCGAACCGAGCAAGCCGGTGTATTGTGTTTTTGACTTGTTTGTGCGGGTTTGTGCATGTGTTGCGTGGGAGAGAGCCAGCAAAAAAGACCGACATTGTGCACGTGATAGGAGAATTGTACTGTTAAAATGTCTGAAAACGCAGACGACTTGCCTTACCGGGCTGAATATTCTAAAAGTGGTCGTGCTTCATGTAGAGGATGCAAAAATCAAATTGCTAAAGAAACTCTTCGTCTTGCAGTTTTGGTGCAGGTAGGTGTCAAACACATTTTCAACAATTCATTTGTACTTTAACTTCACTGATACATTTTATTGTATGATGCAATAGGAATGCCGCATCACCTAGTATGTTGTATCATGTAAATAATCTGATACTTTGCAGTCACCGATGTTTGATGGCAAGGTTCCACATTGGTATCACTTTATGTGCTTTTTTGGCAAACAAAGACCAAAAACAACCGGAGACATAGCACATTTCGAATCCCTGCGATGGGAAGACCAGGAGAAAATTAGAAAGAAAATAGGTATGCATTTTCAATACACATTGTATTAAATTAGGGCTACATTACAATGTCATTCGCCAATATTAGATGCCATTTGATGTATGGAACTGAACCCGTAGCTGTATTATAATAAATATGTAAATGTTCCATCCCTAAGATTTATTTGACTTAAATTTATGATTTTATATGCTATTAATGTATTCAGTAGGGATTTAGCTTATGTAGTTAAATAAAGTGTGATTCAGTTGAATTAAGCCAAAATTATATTAATGTTGAAGAAATGTAAAGCTAGTAAACAGATTCCTTCTCTTCAAGATCTGTTATTTATTTTTAATTTTTCTTTTTCTATATTGCCAATAGGATAGATTAGTTTCAATATTCATTCTTTTATTGCAATGCAGTACTTAACTTTATTTTTATTTTTTGATGTCTTACAAAGAGAGTGTTGCTTCATTGCCCGCTGAGCCAGCGAAGGGTAAAGGAAAGGGCAAAAAACGTGCAGGACCAGGAGGCACTGGGGACTTTTCTATTGAATATTCTAAATCTTCAAGAGCCACGTGCAGAGGGTGTGAGCAAAAGATAATGAAGGCAAGTTTAAATTTTCCAAGCTGGTCTGGAATCCATTTGATTTGTTCTTGTTAGTTCACTGAAGAATTTTTTTATAGTTTACTATGTGTGAAATAACGAGACATTTGTGATGGCCTTTTTCTGCTTTATTTCCTCTAAGGGTTCCTTATTTTTAAATTCCCAGCATGTTTTGTAATTAAATGGAAACTGTTCTTGTACAAAAGTCATGTGGTAGAGTTTACAATTGATTTTTACAATTGCATGTAAATGCCAATTACTAGTGTACTGAAATTCAAATAAGTGAATTACTAAGCTATTGTTATTAAAATTGCTTACATTATTTAAAATGCAAATGTTTGATAAAAATATATATTTGTTACTATTAAAGTCTTTGTTTTGTAATGTTCTGTTTTTTTCTGCCATTTTAGTGAAAGTAATATCCATTGTGAAGTTTCAGTTCATGATCATGTATTCATTTCAAATTTCATTTTGCTATTGGATATGTTTGAGTTTGAAAGGTTTGTCCATTCCATTTGTTTGCTGTACAGGAAGAAGTACGTGTATCTAAAAAAGATTTTGAATCGGATATTGGTAAACGTTATGGTGGTCAAGATTTGTGGCATCATGTTGACTGCTTTAGTAAGTTGAGAGCTTCATTGGAATATTGGGAATCTGGTTCAGCATTGCCAGGTTTCAAGACTCTCACTAAAGATGATCAGAAGATGGTAGAGAGTAAACTTCCAAAAATGTAAGTTTTTTCTCAAAGTAATTACAATGTTCAGGGATATTAGTGATCTTTTGATTATGAGTGGAGCATGTTTACTTTTTCTAAGGCACCCTTTAAGTCAACATTACCAACCTAACTAAAAGCATAAGGATCAAGGAATAGAGGTGCCTGAAATAATGCTATTACAAGACGTATTAATGCGTATTATTACAGAAGTAGCTCATATTTCAATTCTCCCTGATGTTTTCCACCTTAGCCCAGAATGAATTGCATTATAGTACATGGCTTTTTTCTCTACTTAGCCAAGTGCATAGACATGGCTTACATCCTCTCGGGTCTTTATTTTACGAAAGGAACTCCAGCTGAATTCAGTAATGTTGTATGGACCCCAGTTCCTGGATAAACAAAGGGAAGGAGAGGTTCGTTGCTCCATGAATGAAGTTATTTTGATGAGAACAGTACTGAAATATTGTGCACAAAAAAAAGTAATGTCCAGCATGGTGACCATTCTGAAGTCTCCTTTCACGACTTCCGTTGTTGGTTTTCTGACATGAAACTATTCCGTATGAAATATTTGCATTGAAGCATAGCAAGGGCATTGCATTTTCATAGGAACAAGGTTTTGATTCACCTCCTAGCCAACAGTAGTCAGTTCCAACAAGATAGTTGCCTATTACTGCTTTCAATTGTATCTTGACTTCTTCAAAACATAAAATATGCACTTCAAACTGGAAAGTCAAACTAGAACAAAACACGCTTGAATTGCACTTTAACAACGTGTGTTTCCCATAGAAATTTATTGCAAATGTTTTGTGCCTTCATGAACTATCAAGAAATTCAGTATTGGCGTTTTTAAAATTGGCTGGCTAAAAACCGAATCTATACATTCCATAAATACATTTTTTCTAAAATAGACATTTAAAATATAATTATATTGTGTTTACAATAATTTGGAGTAAATGATAGAACATTAGTTGAATACCATGTTGATGAAAGAAAATGTTGAAAAGAACCAATAATTTTTTACCCTTTAGAATTTTTTATAAAAATTATATGAAAATAACGCTAATTATTTTGTAGATTGTTTATTAATCAGTTTTTGAACTTTAAAAGTATTACTAAATTTTGGGTATAATAGAATTGTGTTTGCATTTGTTATTTAAAGTAATTTCCATTAGGGAAATGCTGACTTCATGCAGAAAAATTTAATTACTTTTATTAAAATTTGGGTTGGATAAAATAGAAATGTTTTTCAATTTGATTTTTCATATGCCTAGATCACTTAAATAACTTGAAAATAATGGATTAATGTAGATAGTAATAGCAACTTTTTTGTTAGCTCTCCCGTCAGTTTTGTCAATAAAATATTGAAAAAAATCTTGTGCTTAAAAAAGTAGATTCATTGCATAGGAAAATATTTCAGAAATGTGATCTTAGATTGTACATATTATTTTAAAAGTTATTAAAGAAATAAAAAATCCACTAATTATTTTTAAATATATACATTTTCATATTTCACAAATTAATGTATTAAATGCAATCTATGAGAACCATTACAATACAAGTCTTCATTTCCAATATTCATTGTAAGATCCTGATGATAAAATCAAACAAACTCCACTGGAAAACTAGGGCAGAATTTCGTATTTTATTTTCCAGACCTGTGGTAATTAGGATCTTCTGTCAGGTATCAACATTTCCTTAGGATAAATAGATCAAATACTTGTAGAATTTGAGCTCTTATTGAATCTAACTGTATATGTGTGTCTGATACAATCAAAGAATTGAATGAGTAAATAAGTTAATAATGTCCCTTTTTTATTAAACATCTTCTTGTGCTGTAGACAACCAATTAAGAAGGAAGAAACTGATGAAGCAGATGGCCCAAGTGAGCCAAAAAAACCAAAGGAAGACCCTGATGCTGAAAAACGAAAGAAGCAAAATAAAATGATGTTTAAGTTCCGTGACAATTTAAAGAATCATTTAAATAAAAAGCAATTAAGCTTGCTTCTGGATATAATAACCAAGAGATTCCATCAGGGGAGGAGCGGGTGTGTTAGGCTGTTGCCATAATTTTTATATGCACGTCTCAACTTAATTTGTTTGTACTTCAATTTCTTGAACTTTGAATTCTTGTAACTTCTTCTTCTTTTATTATTATTATTATTATTATTATTATTATTATTATTATTATTATAGATGTTGGATCGACTCTCGGATATCATGACTTTTGGAGCTATTCAACCCTGTGAACAATGTAAGGATGGGCAGTTTGTTTTCCGTTCTGGTGTTGGATACCAGTGCCAAGGTGACCTCACTGAATGGACCAAATGTTTAAATACAATTGAAGAACCAAAACGGAAGCCTTTCAAAGTTCCTAGTGAACTAGCTGAGAATTATGACTTTTTGTAAGTAAATGTAAATGAAATACTGAAAATTGAAGGAACACCTTCTGTTTGACATTAGAAGAAATATTACTATAGTTCTGAAATTGTTGCTTTGGTGACCAAATAACCTGTTTTCAGTAATGAAGAATGGATTATTAACTTATCTATTTCTAATTGGGGATATTACTTGCAGGGCAAAGTACAAATTTGTTTCTCAAGGAAAGAGATTATTTGATAAAGTTGAACCATCAACTTCCAAGGTGAAGAAAGAAGAAGAAGAAGATGCTGGGTTAGTAAATATTGTGCATTATTTCATTGGATCTTCAATATTTTTGGTGCATATTTACATGCATGTAGCATCTATTTTGGTTTCATAGCATGTTTTAAGTTAAGTTTGCCACATTTTTACTCTACCTCATTTGTATAAAAATAACATTATGGATAATTCTGTTATAGCTATCTCTTGTTTTGATTTTTTTTAATAAGACATGGAGATGTTTTTATGACATTGTTAGGTTAAAACCAAAGTTTATTAATAGTATAATATCTGCCCACAAACATATACTTACATTTTGCTAAGTGATAACTAGAACCACCCAAAAACATGACAATTTTCACCTATGGTTGCTACTACAACCAATAATTTGATCAGGAAAGATCAGGAGATTAAGAAAATGTGGATCTTAAAAGCTTAATGTAAGTAATTTTGCAAAAAATAAGCCTAATCTCTTAAAAAAATATTTTAAACAAATATTTTTTAAAGCAAAGCTCTTTGTGATCGTGAGATTTGGCAAGTAATTAATTACACAATTGGCATATAATGATCAAAATTGTAGTATTAAATAAATAATATACTGTACAATTACATTTCAATTCCAGAGGAAACAATGAACTCTTAAGTTCGCCATTATCATTTAATCTCTGCTTATTTGTATTCTTCAAACCATCTTAATAGACTCATGAATAGAGACCACTGGTAATCTGAGTGACAGAATTTAGAAGTGCTAAATCATGCTCAAAACATCCATGAATGCAGCACAGAGAGTGTGAGAATTTTCACTGGACTACTTAAAGCTGAGGATGTACAATTGGCATGGAATTTGTATTCCAGTAATATAAATTTTTAAAAGAAGTATCTTATACAAAGACATGTAGAACATTCAAAATACATTTTGAACAAGAAAACATGTTGAATGTTTTTTCTTGTCTTGAAAACAAAATAAACATACTATAATCTCCGGTGAAATACAGTGTGTGTGTGTGTGGGTTTTATTTTTTTATTTTATATCTATATATAATCCATCAATAGACTAATGTCACTGTGGGGGAAAAGGGTGAGAATTGTAAGGAAAAAGTAAGTGTTCAGTGACATTATTGGCCATCTTGGTGTTTAATTGAGCACTGTGCTGGAAACTAAAGTTTCATCAAATGCAAAGCTACCTGAATTCATGCAAGAGAATGACATTTTCTTTCATTGCACATAGTTTGCATTTTGGTCATCAATCAATAAATAAATTTCATTTTTGTTTAAATATTGTTTGTATTTTAAATACACTTTTAACACGAATAACATTTCTTTTAAGGCTGAGTTGCAAGTGCTGTTCACATTGTGTTTCTCCAGTGTAGATATTTTATCAGAATATTAGTTTTTATATCAAAGTTTTCACTTGAGAAAGCCCTAAACTCCTATGGCAAAGAACACCTTCAAGTCAAAGACGTTGTAGGAAATTCAATAATTGAACAAGTTTTTTCTTTAAGTATCTGGGAAATTCAATTGCATTAGGTCAGAAGGAGGAAGAAAAAAGGCAAAACTATAATAATAAACTATGGGATTGGACATTGAGAAAATAAACTTATGAGAATTCTAAACATTACAACGAAAATCAATGCTAAAGTTTGGAGCAGAAATGTGGAAAAATGGGGAGCAAAGGACACCAGAAAGGTCATAAACCCAAGAAGCTCACATGAAGTTTTTAAGGGCAGATTGAAGAAGAAAAGAAGAGACAAAATTTAAAATGAAAAAATTAGAAAAGAATGAAAGAAGAAAAAAAATAGTACAGGAAATGGAAAAATCACGTCTTCTAGAGATGGCTTTAAATTATAGACCTGAAGGTCTGTTTTCCCCTCAGCTTCTCAAATGTTTAAAATAGGTGAGGGAGAACATGTATGTATGTTCTTATTAATACTAATAAATTTATGAATGTCTAGAACGTTCATACAACTCTGAACTTGAAATTACAATATCTGTATGGGTGTGTGAATGTAATTTACTTCACTTTTGCACTGTAAATTTGCATGATTTTTATAAATCTTTGTTCATTGAGGGAGAGAGGAAATGTACTTCGACTTTACATTTCAAAATTGAAGAAAAAATTGTATTTATTTGTCTTTCCCAGTTAACAAACAGTGCTTCCAGACCTGGGCCTAGCTTTATTTAACTTCCCTTGGGAGTAGTAGAGACATATGCATGCTACAGTTTTCCTATTTTGCTCATAAAAAATTTATAAATATTGTTTATAATTAAGTGTTGATAATAGTAGAGTAATAACAGAGTAGCATTCTACATGTGTTTACATAGCTTAAAAGAAGTTATCTTTGTTAACATAGTTCCACAAGTTCCAATAATACACTCTTAATAAACCATTTTGCTTCAGACCAAAAGTGTATCGCCCTCCACCTCCATTACAAGGAATGGAATTTGTAATTGGTAGTGGAATTAAAAAAGATGAAAGGAAAAAACTCAAGGAGAGGGTGACTAAATTAGGAGGGAAAATTGTATCTAAAGTTCATGCAACTCTGGCAGCAGTTGATTGCCCCAAAAGGTGAGTTAACACTTTATAAGGAAATCCTGTTTATTTTATTGTCCTTCCTTTTCATTTTATGTTTTTCTGTCTTCTTCTTTCGTTAGTTGTCACAACTGTGAGTTTGCATGTTCAGTGTTATCGCAGTAAGGTTTTCAATGGGTAATCTTCTTGAACTTCATAAGTGGGGAAAACATCTTGGAAAATGCTCAAATTGCACTTTTCCCTCTTCTTTCTTCAGAACACTTAAATGAGGAATACTAATTTACATGTATATAACTATAGCCTGAAAGTTTTGCTTTTTTTGTTATTAATGTTACTATTTTATGATTAACAATAGGAAGTGCAAAATTGTACTTCCGAAGTTGTTTTAGTAATAAATTATTAGAAATGCACACAATGCTACAACACAATGAAAACATTCAAGCCATTCAAACTCACAGCCTTTGTGTAATACATACTTGGACCCAGTGCCACAAGACGCTGTACCATGAGTTGGGCTCACAACTCACAATGTCATAGCAATGCCTCTTTGGTGGGAAATGTCAAACACCACCTGCAAGAATTTTAACAAAAGGCATCAGGATGCCCAGTCACTAGGATAAATTCATGTCACATCATTTGTGGTTAACATTTCCCAGAAATGAATCCACCTACAGAAAAAGGCAGAATTCCACCAGAATGTGTAGTTAAGTGTGCACAATGGGAAGGAAAGCAAGATGTGAATCAAAATACATGAGCGAGAAATGTGAGGCAGTCCTGTGTTATTCCAGGCATCAAAGAACACGGAACCACTACAAACGTTTAAAGGTGGTTTGAAGTGATAAGATACATATGCATAAGATACTAGTGAAGCTAAAAAAAAACCACTTCTGCAAGTAATATGACAAAATTTTATAACTTTTCTCTAGTGTTTTATAGGTATGATTAATTAAGTACTAGAAAGAGCATACTCAGGCATTTAAATATGCGTAACGTAAAACTCCTTAATTGTGTCTTGTAATGTGATATCAAAAATCAATTTTATCAGTTATATTAATTCATAGTGAAGATAAAATATCAGTAATTATAACAATGGGAATTTTTTTGTCTGTCTAATGACTGGTCAGAAGAATGACTCATCATATTGATCTTCATTGAGAAAATGAACATTAATCTGTACTATTATTTTATTTATAGATGATGTGGAGAAAATGGGCTCAATAATTTCAGAAGCAGAACTATTTGAGATTCAAGTAGTTCCAGAAGACTTCCTTGATGAAGTGGAAAAGACTCCCGCAGTTGATGTTATTGCAAAGAAGAATCTTGCTGATTGGGGATCAGATGTAAGATCTATTGTTTTTATTGTGTAAAGGACATTCACTCTTTTTACTGATTGACTCTGTTAATTGGTCAATGAGGTAGTTTTTTTAGGCAATGACTGACTTAGTTTGCTGTTGAGCCTCTCAGTTTTAACGTTGTGATCCTTCCTTGAACTAAATGATATAGTAAACTTAACTGGGTGACCACTCTCTTGGAAAACCTATTTAAGGAACTCTCTTGCAAGAAACCTGTAGTGGTTAACTTGGAGAAATTTTGCTGCAGCTGATATAATCTAGTTATTTGACGAAAAATGTAGTGTTGTAATATTGCACAATTTGTTGTTATTATTTTTAAATTTAAGAAATACCCATTTTCCACTGGAAATTAATGAGTTTTAAAGAGAATAAGTATTTTATTATGGTAGCAGTAGCAAGCTGACGTGTGTATATTTCATGTTTAAAACATGTTGGCATAGATTTTCTGAATTTGTGATAAGTCAACGTGGATTACTATAATTCATATACAGTAAAACCCCTTTTTTACACTTTTCAGGGGACTGAAGGAAAAAAGTGTAAAATGCAGGAAAGTGTAAATTGCAGGAAAGTTAAAAAAACAATAGTCTAAGCGAGTACTTACATGTTTTACTCCAAGGACTTGTTTACATAATTATTATTCAATAACACATATCACACTTTTAATACATTTACAAATTATACTTTAAATACACAAAGTTACTATTTAAAAAAATTTAAAATTGTCATTTGTTTCTTTTTTTTCTGTAATTGTATTTCTTCAACCTGCCCCTCAACACTATACAATGCTTGGAATGCATCTTCACCACCTGATCCACTCTCAATGTATTTCCTCAATACAGAGATAGCATTCATTGCTTCTTCAGTTGTTGGAACAGCAGGTTCTGGATCCGGTCTTCTTCGCTAACTTCTGGTTCCATGTGGTTGAAACTATCTCCTCCACAGAAGGTAAAATTGATGTTATAATTTCAGAATCTACATTAATGTAATCTTCAAATGAAGATTCTTCCATTGCCGACCAGTCAACAGGTTCCATCAACTGTTCCTGTTCATATACCTCCCCTTCCGCAAACTTCACTCCAGCCTTATGGAAGCAGTTCAAATTGTCTCGGGAGTCACGCTTAACCATGCTTTGGCCACAAAATGCATGGCATCAAGAACTGTAATGGTCATAGCTTAGAGTCCAAACCATTATCTTTCATGAACAAAGCTTTTTCAACCAGCATTTTCCTGTACTTCCATTTGAAAGAATGGATAATGCCCAGGTCCAGTGGTTGTAGAGCACTTGTACAATTTGGGGGGAAAACACCAATTTTACGTTTCTGAGCTGCAGATCTACAGGATGTGCAGGGCATCTGTCGAGCAGTAATAGAATCTTCCTATTTTGTGCTCCCATTTTGGCATCCAGAGCATGCATGGTGGAGGAGAAGATACTGCTGGTCATCCATGCACTACTGTTCGCCTCGATTTGGTTGGTAAATTTTGATGTTTTTAAAACACCTTGGCTTTTAAATTTACCTATTACCAATGGTGGTAATTTTTCTGACCCATCAGCATTTACCATTAACAAACGGTTACCCTCTGTTTGTTGAGCTTCCCACCATGGCACTTTTCACCTTTGAAACACAATGTCTTACTTGGCAGGATATTATAAAAAGTCCTGTTTCATCAACATTGAAAATGTTTTTCTTCGTAGTCGTGGATAATTGAGGCCAGTTCATGTTTCCACTCGATCATTGTTTCCCCAACAACACTTGACTTTCCCCGCACACTTGATTATACACAATATTATGGCGGTCTTGAAGGATCGATCCATCCATTTGATGCTGTGAATTCAGGAATTCCTAGCTTAGCAGCAACTGGAGGGCTTTCGCCGCAAAGGTTGCCATCAAGCGGAATACCCGATGCTCGTGCAGTAAACCACTCCGCCACGAGTTTGTCCAACTCATCGTAAGATGATGACCTTACGTATTTTCTTTTTGTTGACATAGCACCACACTGTTTAGCATTAAATTCAATGGTGGTTCTGTTTTATAATAGTTTTCAACGTGGAAACCGAGAGTTGAAGCTCCTTCGCTAACTGAACACGTGTTCCCACATGCGCATCAACACGACGCAAAATCTCTATCTTCTCTTTCAAAGAAATGCATTTCCTGTCTTTCTTCTCCATATTTTATCGCCTCCACTACCTTCAAAAAACACGTATCTTCAACAACTGTGTACACGTGAACTATGTACACGCACACACACAAAAAAACACGTATCTTCAACAACTACCTTTTACACAAACACACCGAACACCACAAGCTGACTACGAGACGAGGACTATCACTGACTTCCGTCTATAAAGCATGCGTATAACAGGAAATGGCTAACACCACCTGAAAAACGGTTACATGCGACTTCCACAAATTGATTCAAACATCAGTTTTGACAAAAAAAAAATCGCGTAAAAGACGGGAAGCTCTTTAATATTGAGTTGTAAATTGGAAAAGAATGCATTGTAAATATAGGCTTTTTAACGGGACCAACGAAAAACGGCGTAAAAGGCAGGAAAGCGTAAAATGCGGGAACGTAAAAACGGGGTTTTACTGTATATTGTTACCATGTCTACTCAAATATAAGACAACCTCTTAATCTTGAAGAAGCCTCATTAGCCCTTGAAGGAGCTGAATTTTTATATAATTTTTTCCATTCACTCAAAATAGAATTGTAAATTGTGTAATTGACTATAAAATTATTAACTTAATGAGGAGGATAAAATCTTTTTGCGCTCATGATTTCCGTATAATAATTTTCACCACCATTATTGTCCTTGTTTGTCCCACTACCGAAGTGTAAATTGTGTAATTGAATATAAAATTATCTACTTGATGAGGAGGATAAAATCTATTTGCTCTCATGATTTCCGTATAATAATTTTCACCACCATTATTATCCTTGTTTGTCCCAGAACCACCTTCATGTACCTTGGTTTCTTTTTTTTGGCCCTCCGCCCTTTCTTTGTTGCTCTCTGACTTATTAGTCCTTTCCACCCCCTGAAAGTGTTACATGTTGAATATGTCTTTCGTCTTGACACCACCTAAGCAATCCTTATGTATTTCAAGATTTTCTTCCTGTCATGCTCATATTTATGAACTTCGATTATTTAACTTTTTTCTTGCATCATTTAAATGTGTGAACATGTAATCTCTGTGACACCTCTATCTCCATGACTTGGTAGAGACTGAAGTTACCGACATTTGGAAATTTGTTAATAGTTCCGTCTGTATGGTTGAGAATAGTACAAGTACTTCTATCAGTGTGAATTTTTTCATTTAGATCTGTTACAAAACCCAGGTTTGCACTGGACGGACATTGCCCCAAGAGTCCATGCAGTTGTGTCAATTGAGTATCAAAATCTCTGCAAAGATTTTTATTCATTTTCACATTGAGTTCCACATCGTACTACCATTTGTTTGAGATTGTCTTTTTACTGGCCTGTTCAATGGATCTGAATTGCCTGGCAAATCCATGGCAGTTGTGAAGAATATCCCCATAAAATTACTAATTATGTATTGCATATATGCAAGATATTTATTACCTTTGCAGCTTATAGATATGGTAACATTCAAGTTTCTTAACGTAGAAGGGCAGTGTAAAAACATAGATCTCAATTGATTATGCTTAATCTGAGAATGTAAGGTGATTCAGTGATTTTTAAACGAGATATTTAGGAAAAATTCCTCATCTTACATTCAGGTAAATACGGTATCAATGAAATACTTTGATCAGTAAAACATGAATTGCCCTTAAAATGACACTAATATGCTTGATAATAGAAATTGTCTCTTTTGACAAAATTATTGTATTTGATGACAGAATTTGAAAGTGGATTAAGTTGTCGTCTTGGGCACAATTTGCGAGAATCCCTGGACAGACAGGCAGACAAAAATTGTTGGTTTTTACATTGTCTACATAAACATATGAAATTTTAAAAAGACAGTTATTTTGAAATCGCAGACAGGCACTTCAATATTATTTATGGAGGTTCAGAATTTTGTGTGCATCTAAGGTATCTCTTCAGTTTCTTCTCATCTTCAGAGTTGTTAATGCCATGTTTTCACAACTTTCATGCTATTATAAATGTTGGATGGCTTTAGGGATGCTCATTTTCTGTCCCTTTCTAAAAGATATATTCCTTTTGAAATATGGGGACTAATCTACAGCAGTATATTCAACACTCAGTGTTACACATGTTGAAAAGGATTAGTTACTGTTGAGGAATGCAAGTTAAAAAGGCCTCCCCCTCGAGACATAGAGCTGTGTTTGCCCACTCAGTAATGTTCCCTTTAAGATCTTTATTCACAATAACATCCATGATCTTTTGTTTCAAGCCTTTGCAGTGTGTGTTTAGTGTGTTGACCTTTTAGGGTTTTATTCTTTCTGCCATAGGTACAGATATTTTTAAGTAGACAAGTAAGATGCCAGTGGATCTTTGACCACGTTGAGTGTTGTCATGGATTGAGATGGCCTGGTCTTGTTTTGGGGGGACAAACAATTGGTACATATTGATACCTGACATGGTGAGAGTCACAGTGAAGCGATGTATGTAGTCTATATAGATCTAAATTAGGTTTGAGAGATACAACTGGCACCAACAGTATATGCTAATGCAGGAAAATGTTCTTCAAATAATTCTATATAATACAGCAAATGAAATTTTTAGATAGGTGTACGCTATTTTTGATATAGATTTTTATAGCTTTACACATACTAGATAAAGTACCTTTTACTATTCTGGATAAAGTACCATTTTAACAGTGCTGCTGTTGAAATGAGAAAGTAGAAATGCATTTGTGTGACCCATTTAATTATTAGAAATACTTTTAAATTAATTGCTCTTTATTTTAAGTGTTAGAATCCTATCTCCTGGAATGTAAGTTTTTCACATCCCTTTCCCTTTTCTTTTGCTACTGAAATCATGGCATACTGTAATTGCCTGAAATGTCACAACAGTCCATAAATGCTCAAATAGTACCTTAAGACCCGTCTCTATCAACAGTTCCCTTCATGTTACACTACACAGACTGTATACTGAATACTTGAGAGCTACCATATTCCTCTGGAGATTAGACTGGGAAATTTTTCTGTCATACCTTTGAGCTAAAATACTACCAGAACACAATTTGCAACTAAAAGGTTAATGGAATTAATTTATATTTATTCTTATCAATGTAGAGAACTTGCATTTGTCTGTGTCGAGAGAAAGTATCACAAGTTTCAGACCAGTTTGTTGTAGTATAAAGATCTTTCTACAAGTCTTCGTGTGTAGTTATAGGATTGGTGAAAGGTTTTGTATCATTAGCATAATATTTCCAAGGCATGGATAGCTTGTTTCCCAGGTCACTGTTTTTATTGTACAAAGAACAGAGACCTAAGAATAGAATCTGAGGTACTCCACGTAATGACTCCTGGATGTTGATAGGTTCTATTTAATCCTATATTAAAATGTTTTGTTTTATAAATACTCTCTTATCTTTGCCTGATGTTTCCCTTGTATTTGTTTCCCTCTGTGTGGTTTATGAATCAAGCCCGTGTGTGATTTCTTATCGAAGGTCTGTGCATTTCCCAAGTATGCAATGTCCACATGGTGGTCTTGATCCATAGTGTTCATCTTTATATCCTTATATAGTAATCAAATGACCTGTGTCAATCATTGACAGTTTGATGACACACTTAGAGACAATTTCCACTCCACCAACCATGGCAAGTGAGGTGTCATTCCACATGTCTTGGGGGGAAGTGATCAAGTAATAATTTTTTTGCAGATCCATCCAAATATTCGTAGAAATTTCTCCAAAAAACTGTGTGTGGATTTTTGCATTTGAAGCAACTTTAACACATTTTGCTTGACCTGTTTGGTTGGCACCCACAGGTGGTGGTCAATACTTCATTCAATTTCTTTTGACAAGAAAAATTAATTGACACAATTCTTAGCCAGCTCTCAAAATTTTTTCTGAAAGAATTCTACAGAAAGATGTGTTTCTTATGGTTTCATTACACCTAAGAGAACATTAGTGAAACACTGAATGCTCTCTTTCAAGCTTTCAACAAGAACCAGGGGTATAGTGTCCAATTAGACCAAAAAAAGATCTGAGCTGTTTTGTGAACATCATATATTGAAATGTCTCAGGTCATTTCTTTTCAATAAAGGGTAGTTGATTTAAGGGTTTAGTTGTTTACACTTCCTCATAGTGGTCTGAAAAACCTTCAATTTCATAAGGATCAGTACTATCCATTCTTTTCATCTGTGTATTGTTTGAAGGATCAACTTTGCATGCAGTAAATCATGAAAATTTATTTTCTCCCTTATATTCTTGGTTTTGATAATTTTCTGGTACTTGATTGCGACCAATACATTTTTTGATAAATTGTTCATGTAGAAATAGTGTAAATATTGTCTGTTATTGCTTCAGGTTAAAGGTCGCATTCCTGAGACGAAGTCTGTTCCCAAGAAATCTAAGAGTGGTAGTAAGTAATATCTTATGATAGTTTTAATTGGTAAACTGTTATTCTTCATTAACTGAGAAAGGACATTTTCTTTGTTTATGAAATATATTGGATATCTCTTTTCTGACTTCCAAATTGCTTTGCAGGTATGTTCACTAAGAGTATGCCTTCAAAAGTAAAGTTACGCTTAAAAGGAGGAAATGCAGTGGATCCAGATTCTGGTCTCGAAAATATTGCACATGTTTATCAGAAAGACAAAGATATCTACAATGTTGTTCTGGGAATAACGGATATTCAGAGTGGCAGGAACTCGTATTATAAGTTGCAGCTTCTCCAAGCTGATAGTGGAAACAGGTAAACAAATCGAAACACTTATTTTTTTTAAATATTAGATTAATCTTGGCTCTCCAGGTGACGCTGCATCTACGACTGGTTTGCCATCATTTTGCTTATCTTGTCTTAGCCTTCAAGTCTGAAATGTGATAGCCTACTCATCGCTGATTTTACTTTCCCATGTATGGAGTTTGCAGAAACTATATATATAGAATAGATAAGGTTTTGTATTGCTGAGGAAAATCAGGGTTGAGGTTTAATGAAAATACTCATTTTGAGGTCTTCTGTTATCCAAAAAATTGTTATTTTAAACTTCTGTCTGACCATTTTCGACTCAATGCCCTGCAACAAATTAACCCATTATAGTTTGGGAGTTCCTAGTTCATTCCAAAATTTGCTCCAAATATTTCCTAGTATTGAGCATCATTATCTGATTAAGCTGAAACTTAGCAAATTTCATTTTTGCACCAATTGACAACTTTTTAGGTGTTTCAGAAGTCACTTTCTTGCAACCACCCTATAGTATAGCATATGCATCTTAGAAAATTTTTTAAGAACCAGAGTGCCAGTAATTGGGTATCATATGATGTGCATCACACTTTTTAGTTTTACAATGGAGACTTTGACTTGAAGATTGAGTATTTTTGAAATCTTTGTAATTTGTGTAAATTTTAAATTGTTTTAATATTATTAAGGTTATTGCCATTTTCAATGTATTTAAGAATTACAAAACATGCTGATGATGTTTACTTGGATTTATGTTTGTTTAGTGCCTATTCTCTTTCTATTAGGTCCTATTCTATTAAAAAACTATTTCAAATAAACATTTCTGTACTCCATTGAAAATCAATGATGTGCCATTTTTAGATGGCATGGTAACAAAATTTTTTAGGTGTCTCAATTCAGTCAAATCTCAAGTACAATGTCTATATAAATGAATTGAATATGTAATTAAGTTCATTATGCTACATGAATTCTTTCAAATTCAGTTAGCCTTCAAACTGCTCGTTTTGTTTTTTTCGCAAATGTTCAATCCTGCCTGAGATAATATTCTGGTGAGATACATCTTATAGCTCCCAGACTTAACTATTTAAAAAAATTAATTGTCTAAATAATAAGCAAATCCTAACCGCATGATACTTGTCAACTTCTCTTTATTAATCTAGGAATTTTACCATTGTACCAATTTTACTGTGTCTCTTGATTAATGAATCAGTGGTTTTTGTCAGAGATTACAAGCCACACAAATGAGATTTTTCCGGCACCTGGTAGGAATTACACATTTAGATTGACAAAGAAATACCGACAGAAAAAACTCAAAACAAAAAATATAGTGGATGACATTAAAGAGAACCAGAGGAGATGGCTTTCACATGTGCAAAGAATGCAAGCGGAAAGAATTCCTAAAGCAGTTTTAAAGTATAAACCCATAGGGGAAGAAATATAGGAAGATCCAACAAATGATGAATTACTCAGGAACATCTGGAGGAGTAACACTAGCACGTTATTTTACAACACATTGCCAGGTGACCATAAACGATTGAAATCAATACACAAGTTTTACCCTGTCGCTGTTAAACGCCTATAGGCGTCTGAATTTTTTGTGCCCTGTGTACTAATGCCGCCTTTAGGCGTCTGGGTGGAGTCGCTTCTGTTGTGCTAATGCCACCTTTAGGCGTGTTGTACTTCGCGCAGCATTTCTTCACTTTCTACTGAACAGCAGAGGGCCTGAAGAACATGTGTTTTGTAAGGGTTTGAAGTTTAGTTTAAATCCTCCTAGCACTGAAGATGAAATGTTGCTGCGAGTTCAAATGTTTGTAAACTGATAGACTAGTGCAGCGGTCCTTGCCACCCATAAGGGATTGGTGTGTAGCTTGAAGGAGGCCCTTCCCTAATGACCATAATAAAATTTTCTCTAGGGTTTTCAGGTATGAAGTACCACCCTTCCTTTGTGTTCAGATTTCTTGTTGAGAATTTGTTCTTGTTTATATGCATAACTTTACGAATATTGGCTTTGTTGGTGGACAGAACAAGGCTTAATGAATGAAGTTCAATTTTGAATTTCTTGTTTCAACGGAGTCGTTAATACCATTCATTGTTAATGGAAGTAAGAAATCTTGTCTAAATGCAAATCAATGGAAATTATTATTCGCGACTTGCAATGGAGTGATACGTCTTGTAATGAAATGTATGTTTTCTTCATAGTATATTTACTCTTGCCAGAAAAGAAACGAAAATAAAAACACTTAACAAATATTCAATGCCCATTTTCGGAACGAGAATGTCTTTAGATAGGTTTTTGTTGTTACTGAGTATGCTTCATTTCTGTGACAACAATGTAGGAAATGGCGGCAATTGCCTTTTGAAAATCAGATATGTAAATGCTATTGACCAGAGCTTTGCAAGCTTATTTTCCCTGTTCGGGAAATTGTGTGTCAATGAAAACCTAATTTTATTCAAGGGATGGCTGCTTTTCAAACAGTATATCCCACAAAAACAAAGTAGATCTGAAATCAAACTCTTTAATTCTGTGTGGTTGTGAAAGGGAATTATCTTAGATTTTATTATTCGCCATAAGTTATTATTCTTTTGTGAGTAAAACACCATGTTTTGAAATGTAATACAAAATGATTTCTAAATTCCTAGTAATATCAAAAATTTCAAACAATGATTGAGGCTGTCGTGCTACACTTTGTTTTAAAGTGTATTTCATGAAAAAAATTGTCACTCATTCCAAAAGATAAAAATATTTTTAAAATGAAAAAAATAAAAAAAAAAAAAAAAAAAAATTTTAACTTTAAGGCCAAAATTAATCAAAAAAGAGAATAATAAATTTCCACATTTGTCTTGCGGTGCCACCGATACCCTGCTAGTGTGTGCCCTTCAGAACCAGGAAAAGGCCCCGCACACAGCGGTCGCTGGCCACCGCAGCGAGTCAGCACAGGGCGGCGACACGCTGTGTAGGGTCCATAGCAGTGAAAAGGTTAAGTCCCAAGTAAAATCGTTTTTGCTGCAAAACTGTTTTTATACAGTTAGTGTATCAAAAAGGGAAGTAATATTAATTTTAACAATGATATTTAATGTATTATTTACCATTTGGACTGTATAATTCTAAACAACCTGTAACAACTATTGTACCTCAGCTATTGGGTCAATGATCCCCATCTCAATGAGGTTTTTCGACCAGTTTCGCTGATCCTTTGAGTGAATGGTGAGATGGCCCCTTGATGTGTTTCTGGACATAAATGTAACTTCACTGCCTGTATATATATTCGTGCGGGTTATTTTTGTGGGGAGACTGCCCGTAGGCAGAGTTCTGCACCCGAGTTTCGACCCAGGCTTCCTTCGAAGCCTACCCCCGACGCGGGTCTGGGGACTCTTTATCTAAGCCGGCGCGCCCCATGGACAGTCCCCGTCTGCGCCTGGGATTTGACTCTCACTTTCTCCGCCAAATGTCGGGCTCAGTTAACTATATCCAAACTGTCTGGTTGGGAGAAAGTGGGATCTCATTAGGTGGGATGTTGTCGGAGGGATTTAATTTTGCCGAGCATCCTGCCAGGGTTCTTTTACACGCCACAAGAGTGATATGGCTACTGTAGATTTTCCACCCTTCGAAAATCCGGGTTCCTCGGCCGGGATCGAACCCGCGCACTGGGGGTTCAGAGGCCAGTAAGCTAACCCCTCACCCACTGAAGAGCTTCTTCACTACCTGTAAACATCTTCTAAATTTCTTTGAGATATGTAATTATTCAAATTATCATTCTTTCTCCACATTGTCACAGCAGGAAGTCTTTTCCTTCAAGAAGGGCACAATGAGAGATAAGAGCCCAAATCTATAGCTGATTTGCACTGGCAAGTGGCTTTTATTCATTGGAGTGAATATTTTCTTATCAAATCTTGCTAAAAATGCCAATTTCTTTCTGTATTTAGAATTCAACTTGTATATGGCTTAGGGTAGGGATCTCAGAATTAAGAAAACATATACAGTACTTAAACATCATTCTTTAAAAATTTAAGTAATTTTTAGCCGAAGATCAAATTAGCCCTTGGAGACTCGTCTGTATGTAGCAAAAATTAGAAATACAGTGAAACTTCACTTATACGTGTTTCTGGGGTCTGAAATAAAAAATGTATAATTGAGAAAAATGCATAACTGAAATTGAATATTACGAGCAAAACAAAAACCCGATATTTGTACATTGGCGTGCTGCGCTGTTAGACCAATGTTAGTATTTATTTATTAAATCAAAGAACAGTAAAATGTTTTTACTAAAAACTGTATGTGACATGTGGGGGAGAGGTATCATTTGCACACGTTTTCTTGAGCTCCAAAATCTCTTCCCAGCATTTTAACTATAAATAGTGGAATGATGAATAAAAGTTTCAAAAGACGCAAAGTTAGCAAGTTTTGAAAACTGGACATATTCGCTCCCAAATTACAGAAAACTTATTTGCATCAGTAAAGAAACTGCAATTTTATTTTATTTTATTTTTGTATTGCTAACAAAATAGTAACAACCCACCCACCCCCCGGTCTATACTCCTACCACTGCTAGCAAAATATGAAGCCACATTTATGTCCAAAAGTGAAACAAGCATTTACTCAGCATGTGCTCAGTGGATCACAGAAACTCGACAAAAACGTGATTGAATCCAGAAGCTGAAGTATGTTACTTATTACATACAAGACACATGGGCCAGGCCCCGGTGAGAAAAGATATTCACACTTAATGCAACCAGTCCTTTAGGTCTGTGTTACAGGAACATTATGTTCACATGTGTTGCCTAACGCTGATGATGTCAGCTGCGTCGATGCCTGTGCACACGAATCGCTTAATGTGCGTTGAAGATTAACGCTGCAACTTATGCAGAGTGGCACATGAGCACTCAGCGTAGCTTGAGCTGTGGGCACAAGGCACAACGTAAGTTGTGGTATCCTTGGACGCTAGATGACACGCGGTGGCAAGAGCAGTCTTGTGCCATTTCACCTAAGATACAATGTTAATCTATGACTCGTGTGCACAGGCATCGACACTGTTGACATCATCAGCATAGGTGATGCGTTTCAACACAACATTCATATGACACTGGCCATTGTCATTATAAGTGTTTGATTCCCTCGATTTTCAACATTTCCTCTAAATGATCAGAATTTTTATTGTGCAATATTGTTAAAAATTATGCAACGCCACACTGGATGACTCTAGCACATCTATTTGTTCATCTTGTAGTTTTGTCCAAAATTTGAAAATGAAAGAGTTGAAATGCCCTGCAAGTGACGTTTAAAAATCAAGCTGAATATTGAATTCATCACAAAATTTCCACGAGTTCCTCTATCCTCTGATGTAAATGTTCTCACTTATTCATCACCTATGTCGTTTGGGATGTTACAGTCTTAAAGGGACTTGCTGTATGAATGTATAAGCGTGAAAAACGTATAAACATAAAATGCATATCTGAAATAATTTAGCTTGGAAGTATAGGAATTTATCCGGGCTTACTAAAAACAACGTATAAATGTGAAAAACGTATAAGTGTGAAACATATAAACAGCCTTTCAATGTAATGTGACCTAAACCCAAAAAGCGTTGCCCATTGTGTGGGGAAATCACTGAAGGGGAGGAACACTGCTCCCTCCTGGGGTATATCATGCCCTACACATTGGGGGTGTTGCACATGATAGTGACCATAGTAGATGGCACACTGGGTAACCCTCATCAATCGAGCAGAGGGCGTTTTTCATTGAATCTCATCGATCAAGCAGAGGGCATTGTTCAGTGAATTTGTGATAAGAGTATTTCAGTGGACTTCTTTACAATTTTGAACCAATTCTGAGATCAGCTCTTTCTGACAGAAAACCATTAGTATTTTGTTGCAAATTGATTCCATTGTTGTGTTTAGGTTCTGGTGTTTCCGTGCTTGGGGCCGTATTGGTACAACAATAGGGGGGAACAAATTAAATCAAGGGACATTGCATGAAATGTTACAAGAGTTTAAATTTTACTATGAAGACAAGACTGGTAACATGTGGGAACACAGACACCAGTTTGTGAAAGTGCCTGGGAGAATGTACCCAGTAGATGTGGACTACAGTGATGTGAGTACTATTACATAGAATCTTTTTAAAAATTACTTACAATGTCAAATTATTACTTTCCATGTCAAATTGGGTACAGTTATCATTTTAGTGTCTATTTTGCAGGGTACTGATGAAGCATTAAATGATATGACATCAGATATTCCCTCAAAATTGCAAAAACCGGTACAAGAACTAATTAAAATGATGTTTGATGTGAATGCCATGAAAAAAGTCATGCAGGAATTTGAGGTATGTTGTTGATTTTACGTTTATTAACTCACCTAACAGAAAAGATCCCTCTAGATCTTCATCTATAATTAAGGTTTTTGGTTCCATTGTTTCATATTTAAATTTCTTGTTAGAAATCCAACCATGATTTGCCAAAAGTTTGAGAGAGTTGGGGCCTGCCCAGCAGTCTCTCCCCCCCCCCTGGATGCCCCGGTTGAGAAGATTAAAAAATATATTAGCAAAATGTAGCTTTTTTTACCCTTTTACCCTGCTTTTGTAGGAGTTCCTAATATCCCTTGAGATAAACATTTCATTTTAAAACCCTCCCAATTTGTGAGTTGTTAAAAATTTGATGAAATTTCATTGAGTTTTCAAAATAATTATTCAAATTGAATCAGCAAACACATGTCTTTCTTGCCATGTGTGACTCCAACCTTAATGTGAACAAATTATTTTAGTGATTCCAAGATAAATCCTTTCTGACAAATTCATCACAATCTACGTTTCTTTTGTGGATTAATAGGATATTTGATGGGGTAGGATGTTGTAGAAAGACAGGTCCGCACATTGGGCTAGGTTCCTCACGGGTGCATCATATTGATTCGTGAGGGAGTGTGTCCACCGCTGTCTCGGCAGCGCTGCCACCGCTGCCCAAAGCAGTCCAATTTCTTGGCCTTAACATTCCCCTGACACCACCCCAATTAGATTTCTTTTTATAGTGCTATGTCACAGATAAGAGTTGACTCTAGAGAAGGTAACAACCTACGGGAATTTTAACAACATGTAAGAGATGCCTTAGACTGTGTCACAGTTAAGATGTTGCACTCATATGGTGTGAAATTGACTACAGGTCTTGCCATTCTTCATGCAACCAAAAGCGCATATGTATAAGTGCACCGAATTGAAAAGAAATATAATTCATTTTATTACACTGAAACTTTTTGAGTTAAATAATGATTTTCATGTACAAAAATTATGAAATTAAAATTATATTTTCCACTATGATTGTTTGAAATATTGGAGTCTCATGGCAGACACCTGAATAATATATTTGTAACATTACAGTTGGATCTGGAGAAAATGCCTCTGGGAAAACTCAGTAAGAGACAGTTGCAACAGGCACTACAAGTTCTAACAGACCTCCAAGAACTTGTCAAGAATAATGCTGGTCATTCACAATTTGTTGATGCTTCCAACCGCTTCTACACTTTGATTCCTCATGATTTCGGTGTGGAAGTACCTCCTATAATCAACACAGAGGAAATGATTAAGGTGAGACTAATTTGCATCTATTCATTGAAAATTTATATGCATACCCAAAATTCTGAGTGCTAAAGTACTTAACATGTTCAATGATACTTCTTGACCTTTTGTTATGTGTTGTAGCTTATTGGTAATTTAATAAACTTTTAAAAGTATAAAATATATGAAATTTATAATTTTAAAACAAATTCATAAAACTGTTTTCATATATTGTGCACAATTTAAATGTATCTTACAAGTATTCTCTTGCAGCAAAAATTAGAGATGGTAGAAAGTCTTATGGAAATGGAAGTAGCGTACAGTCTTTTGAAAACTAGCAAGGAAGATAGCAAAGGTGATGCTCACGTTCTGGATAGTCACTACGAAAAACTTAAAACTGACATTGAAGTGGTGGAGAAGGATTCAGAGGAATTTGTATTATTGCAGAACTATGTTAAGAATACTCACGGTGCTACGCACACAAGCTATGAATTGGACATTTTGGAGGTACATTTTTGTAATTTTCATCTCATTGCTTACAGTATTCACACAATGGGCAATATTCTAATAATTTTCTTTATATATATTAGTAATTTATTACATTGTCTGTGGATATCTTCAAGTTTTCTATGTAACTTATCACAATTGAAGTAAAAAAAAAAGTACTAATTTTAAAGTTTATCTGTCACATGATGCAACTCATGAAAACCTTTGATGTAATGGCTCTTAAATACATCAGTTGTTCAAGGGTGGAGTCTAATAATTGCTTTCTGTATCTTTCAGGTATTCAAAGTCAAGAGACATGGTGAAGATAAGAGGTTCAAACCTTTCCGTAAGCTACACAATAGGAAGTTGTTGTGGCATGGTTCCAGATTGACAAACTTTGCTGGAATATTGTCCCAAGTAAGGATAGATATTTCATTTGCACTGCTCAACTTGTGATTTAAGTTAATTTTAAGTTTCTTGGTGATTAACTTCAAAGTTGCTAAATGGAACTGTTTCAACTCAAATAGCATGTAAATCAATGGCAATCTTGTGTCAAATCACCACTTCATATTTTTAACACTAGAACACCTGGCTTACCAATACTCCCTAAGACGCCCCATGAAGTTGACTCCGAACCTTTATCGTTACTTTATTAAAGGACATATTGGAAAAATATTTATCTATGTGGCTATAACGTTATTAAAAACAATAATTTAGTGTATAATAAAAGTAATATGCCACAACTTACATATATTTTAAACCTTTATTGTCATTACTGTCTGGCGAAATGGAAGTTAAAGAAACATTTGAACGGAATGCGCAAGTAAACGGCAAAAGTTTTTGTTGAAAAGTAAATTTTAATACAGTAACAGTATTGTAATAATAATAATAGAAAAATGTTATAAACATTAATTTTAAATAATACTAATGTCACGTGTGCCCCATAAATTTATTTCTTTGCAATGCACTTCCCATACAATCTCACAATATGTCATTTATTTGTAATATTTTACATATGTATGTTTCACACAATAAGAACTTGATGTTTGTTAGAGGATGGAGTTCTAAAAGAAATTTAATCCCATGTTTCAAATAGCAGTAGTTCTTCTTCAGGTTTTCATTGTATTTACTTTCTACATTTCTGACCGTATAAGACATAAACAGTATACATATGTTGAAACATGCCCGACGTTGACTAGTGCCAATTTGAAACAAGCCCCGTCTTTCTATTTTAAAACAAGCCCCACTTGGAGGGACATTTTGAAACTATTATTACTGATAAATGTAATTTGGGTGCCAGGAAAAGGTTACACTTGAAACCTAATGATTCCTACGTAATTTAAATATCTCTCCTTCCAAAATTATGTTGTGCTAGCTCAGTTAATTGGGGCTCCAAGTTCATAATTGTTGCTATTTACTCTGCAACCAATTATTCAATCTGCCATCCATACGGAGTGACGAGGAATCTGAAAATCTTATTAAAATGCTGGATTGCATGTAACAAACAATGATAATCAGCTTTCTTTCAACTTAACAAATAAGAATTTATTGTAATGATAATCAAAAATAATCATTTCCATTTCCATGACCAGTTTTCTCTATATTACAATAGTTATAGACCTTGTTATTCATTCATGGGTCTTGGCGCGCCCGCCACTTCTTTGTTTGATGGCGCTCTGTAGAACCTTCTCCGTTGATGCAGCAGAATCTTACTTCTGGATAAAGTCCTCACCTAATGTCCATGATCTGATTCCAAATTCTCCCGCCGATACTATTATAATCCGTGACTTCCCTCACTTCTGTCACAGGTGGACGCCTCGGGTGGACGAATTTTACTTCCGACAAGAACACTTTATCCTAATATAAAAAATGATAGTTAATTTAAACAAGTGTCAATTACAGTCTTTCCTCGATCTAGTAAAATATATCAAGAGCCAACCCACTCACCACTGCGTTGCTCTAGTGAATGAATGTTCTTCTAAAATCTCGGAAGCTTTCGAATTTTATATCTTTTTCTTTTGCCTCTCCAAAGCCATGCTTATCCCACGTCTGCTCTGTCATTTCAACCTAATGAAAGCGATCCTTAATGCCAGTTGTTTATTTGTCACATAGCGACCCCTTCGCGATCGTCTATTGCCATCCCTATATTCTATGTCAAATAAAATGACATTTCCATAATAAAAATGGTTCGTCATTTTGGTATATCACAATGTATATTTGTAGATCTTAAACTGTAATGAATTGTACAGACTACAGTTCTAGAGCACATTTTGTAGAATACTACTCACGATCTATCAACACCTGCTTCATATTCTTGTGCATGGTTCATACATTTTCCAGGCGTTTCCTCTCATCTTTCATGTAATGTCCACAATATTTCCAATATATATAAAAACAGACACCTCCTATTACTTCAAAAATCATGAAACAAGATAGTGACTTAAGTCAATGTCCCATATAGTTTTTTAAAACTAAGAATATCTGACAACACCGTTACCATCTGGAGTCGGAAATGCCGTCTTGTACACAAAATTATAATTTCTTGACCATTTCTCTTATTCTGAATTATTTGAAGAAATATTTTTTTCATTCATCCTTTGTGTGAAAACAATGCTATTCTTTCACGTGATAATAATTCTTTTAGAAACTTAGTGATACATCTACTTTCATGAAGCAACTTGTGAATTGCTTGTATTGAACATTAAGGCTAGAAAAAAAAACTAAGAAGGAAAGAATGGTCGCATATTTCGTCAGAAGGTATCCAAAATTCTAGGAGAGACGTTTAAAAAAATTTCAGTGTTGAATTATGATGAATGAAATATGAAACAAAAGCTTGTGGATGGGGAAGATACACAAGGAGTCAAAATGATACCTCCCAGGAATTGTAGGTAAATTTGATTAGTTTTCGTAAAATATATTTTTTTCATGTTTCAATTTTTAACTTACTGTAAATAAATGAAAATGATGAAAAGTCACAAAATTACAACCATTTGTCTTCAAAAACAAAGAAGTTTTGAGGATATAAAGATCGCCAGGAGTCGAAATGACACCTCTTTAAGCACTAATGTTGGGTATGTCCAGCACACCAACCCAGTATAAATTGACACCATTCCTAATGTAGAGTATGTCATGCTGTAGCATATTGCTTTCTATGTGAATTGTTAGAGAGCAGAGTAGGTTATCTTGATCTGACTCCTCAGGCTTCCCTAAGGTCCTACATGGTTCTTAATCTCTTTTCTGTACCATGATTGGATTGACCAGCTCTGGGGAATGACCAATATAAGGTCAAAACGAATTGAAGGAAAATGTTATAGCTGCTGCACTCTTTTGTGTTACAGTCCATTCTTGGTGGTGACTTCTTACTACATTAGATGCATTGTTTCTCCCCAGTATTTTTGTGTACAAATTGGGCTCCTTTTTTTTTTTTTGCTGTTTTTTTTATTTATTTATTTATATTCATTATTTTGCTTTATATTTAAACATTAACTGCCATTTAAAGTATAACTTGCGGACTTCAAATTGTCAATACAATTGCAACCTGCCTTATTGATTGATCTGATCTCAACTTTGAGTAGTCTGTTGGATTTGCAATTTGCAGTTTTAGAATACGAAGGAAAACAGCATGCCTAAGATACACAAGAACAGGTAGAAATTGTCATCAGAAATGACAGTGAGACTATTTTTAATGTAAGTTTGTCATGTATATATATCTCCCTTCAAAAGAATTGAGAGTACAGTTGAGTGAAGTAGGCCAGTTAATTTTGGGTCCCAGCTGTCCAAAAGATAAGCCAATCAAGGCACCAAAACAGTTAAATACGTCTCCTGCACTTTCTGTATTGCGACAAATATTCTCTGAGGTTGAAATGTCATTAATTCTTTGCAATGGTGTATGTTCCAATTATTGTAAGCATTTGATGTAATCGTTTATTGTTTACTAAACATTTTCTCACTTAGTTTTCTGTATTCTCGTTCTTAAAAGTGTGATGTCCCTCCCGTGCGAATGCTAGTGGTTAAGGGTAATTCACGCAGGAGAGTTTTCTCGTTAGTGAACTGAGTGGTCGAGGAAGGGGGGGAAGGAGAAATGAGCAAAGATTTACATTTCTGAATTAAATGTTTAATTTCCATTACCCAGTACCATCTTATTCCAAGAGAGAGATAGGAATCGAGATGCGCTCCTGATGGTGTCAGCCTCTTACCATAGCCCGATCTTGGCCTGGAGGAGGTTGGATGCTCGGCCGGTAGAGGCGGCGTTCTGGTCCATGGCGTCGTTCGAGATGTAGAGAGCGGTGTGGCGTGACGGTGTTCGATCACGGCACACGTCCGGTACTGCTCAGAAGCTCAGACCGCCCCCTGCTTCGTGCGCTCCGTATTTATGTGCTGGGGGATGCTTTTTGAAAGTTTTTTGAAAGGTCGGTTTAGACGGTCAACATGTTTGTCCCAGAGCCTTGATTTCTTCACGTCTCGTCTTCCGTGTCCGGGTAGCCATGAGGCGAGAATTGTACTAAGATTGAATTTTTTAATAAATTAATGTTGCTCATCACAAAAGAAAAAATTAAGATGATGATGATATAACTATTGATTTCTTTCAAATCACCATCAAAACCAAGGTGACGCAAAATTGCTTCAGCTTATGAGGAATAGTGAATAGAAGTGCATCAGTGGTTAGGAAATCTGAATTTAGTGCCAAATTTTGGATTTTTTGCCAGTTGCTTCATGTGTCACGTACTCAACCTACATCAGTGTTGCTGTAAAAGTGTATTCTATCTAGTTCATGACTGTAGTTACTTAAATAAAACGAGCTCCCACTCTACATAGAAAGAATTGTATAATACATACCAAAAATGTAAGTATCACTATTTAAAATCACACAGTTGACATCAAGATTTGTACAAATTGTTATCATTGCATAACAGGAAAATCCATCATCAATTCATTTAAATATATACTCATTTACACTAATGGCACATTTGAAAATAAATTATGTTTTGTTAACTCAATATTAAATGGGCTATTGATATTTCTAAAATTCCAATTTGGAATACTCAAGGATACTATAGGAAGTTAATGGGCTGTCGAAAATTATCATTTAATAAGGTGTAAAAAAAATGTACTCATTTAATTTTCGGGTTGATTCCAAAGATCATATATTAAGTGTAGATGCAATGAAAAAATAATAATTTCTAAATCTTGGGGAAATTTGAATGAAAAATTCATGGTGAATAATTTCAAATTTTGTATTCCAATTTGTTTCAATTTACTTAGTAACATTTGGTGGTTCAAAACTTTGAGCAAAATCGGTCTATAACATCTACCTGAGAGTTGGGTTCAAGATTTTCCTAAATAAAATGCTGGAACGTTAACAAATTTCGTTAAAGTAGATCTTTTATTTCTAAATCCATCTGTTGTTTGTTGATTAATATTGTTCTCACATAAAATTTCCAAAATTCAAATAATTTCTGAACTAAATAAGCCAATAATTTCTGATATTAGATCTATTTTTATATTTGTGAAGTGGTGTAATGAAACTTGATTTCTATGGTGTAGGTACTACTCTTTCATTCATGGACATAGAAAACAAAGCCTGCAGTATAGGAGTAATTTTAGTGATACAATGGATTAGCATAGCGGGGCAGATTCTGCTGGCTTTCTCAAATCCAGTTTTTGATCACATTTGAAATGTCACGCAGGGTTATTTCGGGATGGTTGATATTCACTAGAAAATTTACATAATTATTATCTACAACAACATGGACATTTTTGTATATGTAAACACGTCTGGAGTAATCTGCGAATAAATCTATTTACTTACCATATAATGTTATATTTGGTGGAGTGTTTTGTTAATGTGATCTTCGATCAGCTCACTTGATGTGTGGACCAAAACGTTAGATTAAGGACAACCTATGGATGTAATTTACGTGGACTATGCTAAGGCTTTTGACAAATTCCCCCACTTATTTATCCCATCCAAATTATTAGCATGGATCAGAGATTAACTCTCAAATAGAACTTTTCAAGTATGTATTAGAGACACAGTATTGACATCCCAAACTGTTACAAGCGGAGTTCCTCAGGGATCTGTTTTGGGACCAATGCTGTTCATTCCATACACAAGTGACCTGGGGAAGGAATAGCTACAGGAGGGAATTGCTATGCAGATGATATAAAACTCTGTGCAAATACATTGAACGATCACCAAGTGATCTTACTACAATGGAAAATTGGTCTGAAACATGGTTACTCCTGCTGAACTTCGCAAAATGCAAGGTACTTCATATCGCTGACAAAAACCCAAGGCTACCCTATACGATTTCAAATCACAACTCGGAGACCATAGCTCAACAAAATGACCTGGGTGTACTAATTGCGCAAGATTTGAAATGGGTAAATCAGGTTACCAAGTTGCCAAATATGTGTGGACAAAGTGAAGTTCACGATCCATACACGAGATAACTGTGTGAAAGATGATAAACTGACAAAAAATGTGATTAATACATGCCAATGAATTGAATTATAGATTTATGTATATACTGAGAAGTATATTATATAGATGCTATGTATGTGATTTATAATTTATATAATATAAAACATATTTGACACACTTAAACAATGTTGTAAGATATGTGGTTAACAGGTTGTTGTTGCTACCATTATTTCAATAAATAAAATAAACTGGTGGTGCTACAGAATGGCACAGACTTTCAAAACAAAACAAAATAAAATAAAATCAGGGTTTTTAATGTGTTTCCTATAACACAAGACCTGTATCTGAGTTATGAATTGTTTCACAGGGTCTCCGAATTGCTCCACCTGAAGCTCCTGCAACAGGTTATATGTTTGGTAAAGGCATCTATTTTGCTGATATGGTATCCAAATCGGCCAACTACTGTTGTACATCTCCACAGAATCCTGTAGGTCTCATGCTGCTTTGTGAAGTTGCTCTTGGCAATATGTAAGTATTATTTCATCATTTATCAAATGACCAACATTGAATTTTTCATAATCTTGGATGTGCTATGTTAAACAGCTTGAGAGCTCAGAAAACTCAGTAAAAAATTATTTAGTTATTTTAAAGCCTGGATCAAGAGTTATTTTTTGAGAAGAACCGAATTAAAGCTTCTTTTCCTGAAATAAATATTGTGTAAAATAAAGGTAAAACAGTAAATGAAATTACTTGTCGTATGTTCATTGTGTCTTATGTGTAAGGTGAAAGTTAATTATCATTATCATAAACTCTTTATAAAGAACTTCAATTAACAAACTTCCCAATGTTCATCTAAACTTTTGAAATTCATTAATTTGTTTATTGTAAATTTCATCTACAAAAGATTCAAAGTTATAAATGCTCTAAGATTTTGTTTTTTCAGGTTCATTTGATTTTTACTCATTTCACTCAATAGTTTTTTCTTAATAAGTTCAAACAAATGATATCATTCATTTTTGTTGTTAACCAGCATATTTTAACAATCCCTCCAGAGGACAGGGGAGACTGACCTGAAAAAGAGGGAAAACCAAGAATTATCAGGAATTTTTTATTCACTTGAGAAATGAGGGAATTTTTGTATTTCTTTGGCAAACATATTTTCAAAGTAATTAAAATAAGAAATTATCATAATTTAGACAATGACCAGGATATGCTCAAAAATGCTAAGCTGAGAAAACAAAAATTGATTCATGAGTAATAATTTAATGTCAGAATACATAGAATTATATATTACCATGATTTTAAGTTTTATTTCATTTCTTTGTGTTTTTTAGTGTACTTTTAGTACTTTCCCAAATGATATTTTGAAGTTTTGCAATTCTGTTTGTATATTGTTACGTTTCTAGGTGGTGAATTAAAAGTCTCGTATTATTTTAACAAAAACGTTTATTTTGTTTCTTAACACAATCACTGAAAACACTTGATTATTTATTGACACCACACTTCTCTTGATTATTTATTTACACTACACTTCTCTTGATTATTTATTTACACTATTCTTCTCTTACACACTCGCACAGTCCTAAGCACTTGCCACAGTTCACTGCACTGATCACAGTTCGATGCACTGGTCACAGTTCACGTCACTGAGCACAATCACTGCACAGCTATTCACCGCGATGCACACACTTCACGGTTCAGCTTCCACTGCGGACTTAAGACTGCGTCGCGGTCGCCGGCCGCCGCGTATTTATACTCGGTGAGTGCCTTCCAGAACTTTCTGGACGCCGTGCACATTCTGGAATAATCTGCCGGCAGATGATGCAATCCGCGCTCACAGGCAGCTCGTAGTGGCGCCGGCAGGTAACGCAATCCGCGCTTACATGTAGTTCGTTGTGGTGCCGGCTGGTGAAGCAATATTCGTTACAATATAAATATTTGTTTTGTAAATTTGTAAGTTTTGTAATTTGTTACTTGTTTATAAGTAACATATAAAATTCTATAAACAGAAAATTTTGCATTGTTCGAGAGGAAGAAAATAGAAAACTCGTAGCTTGAAAAAAAATAATGATTAATGATTTGACTTATAATGTTAGTATAATGCATTATTTTAAGTATTTTTTGTCTTTAGGTATGAACGTCCTGCTGCTGATTACATAGAGAAATTACCAAAGAATCATCACAGCTGCAAAGGTCTTGGACGAACAGAGCCTGATCCAAAGGCGGCAGTATTGCGCCCTGATGGTGTGGAAATTCCTTTGGGCAAAGGAGTACCTGTAAAGAAAGGCAATAACCTTTCCCTTTATTACAATGAGTATCCTTTTTATATTGATGAAGACATTTCTTTCCATAATTTTTTTAGATTAATTTCATGTATATTTTTTCTTCTCCTTTTAATCCTCCTTCATACCAGGGACCAAAAACGTATTGAAAACGTGTATTTTTCCATATCTCTATCAAATACCTATATCATTTTATACCAGTAAAATGCCTTTCTAGGACATCTACACCGGTATGAATGTTCATAAAGGTTATACTGGAATTTATGTTCATAGGTTTTTTTGTAAATCTTGGATAAATTCCTATAATTCCCAGGCTTAAGTATTTCAGTTATGCATTTTATGTTTGTTTTTCACGCTTATATGTTCATAATAAAAGTCCCTTGAAGACCGTATAACATTCAAATGATTGTGGTGAGGTGTGGGGCGACCTGCGGAGAGAGTCTGGAACTTGTATGTTACTTGGGTCGGCACACTCCAGAGCACTCCCCCCAAGCGACCTGTCGCTCGGCCTCTGAGGTGACTTCCCATTAATGAAACGTAATATAGAAGCTCAACTTGGCCTAGCTGAGGGCCCAAGACCCGCAAACCCGCGGGGTTGTAGTGCAAAGTCGGCTCCCAGGCCACCTCCTGCTGCGGGACTTTGAAGAATATCATTAGAGTGCGTACGGGAGCTCTCGGACGATCTCAGGCAGCGAAGGCTAGCTTCAAGGGAAGGTCAAAGGCGTTCCAGGAGAGAGAAACGATGTAGATGACCAGTAAGTGAGGAAGTTTGTGCACTACCTGTCCCACTCTCCGGAGGCCCTTTTGCTTATCTAGTAGTAATAACATACGATATCCTTTCGGTGTCAGGCATGACACAAGCAGCTAACCTTTCCACGCTAAGCCTTTCCACACAGTGGGTATCGCCAGGCTGTGGGACTGTGGCAGTCACACACCCTGAAAAACATCAAAAAGTGTAAAAACTGTGTGTGACATGACAACTGTGAGTGTAGTGTGAAAATTGTTAGAACACCATGCAATTTTACCAAAGTTGGTTTTAAGGGTATGAGATACTAATGCAAGTTTTAAGAAAACTGGAAAAAGAAAACAACATACAACACTCATTCTAAATTATACTGTTATATGTCTACACTTTTTTGTTGGATCCCATTATTGTGCACATTTTGTTTTTAAAATGCGAAAATGAAATGTATTTATGTATTTTTTAGCCATTTATTTGGCTTATATCAAGATTATTTTCAGGAACCTATCTTTGCGATAACTATTTGAATTATTCATGCTTCATGCGTTTTTACCTTGGCTTTCCTAACTTGCCATTTAAACATCCATTTCTGTCGCCCTCCTTGTTCTCTGAGGCAAAGCGCACCCTGCCGACAGATAGGCAGTGGCATATCATAAGAGTAACAGCCGCAGGACTAGCAGTGCACAGCAATTCCTGCACCTCCACAGGCAGCAGGTCGTGAAAGGTCCCAACACCAATTGTGGCAAAAACTCTACTTGCAATATTTCATAGCACTTACAAAATTATATTTATGACTTGAAAAGTGCTGAACAAGCTGGTAAAATTTCACATCAATCCAAGTATCCATCACAGTAAATGTTGCATTTAGTGTAAGACCAATCTGACAGGCAGAGAAAAACATTGTAAAACTGCAAAAAACATTGCATAAGATTTACAACTATTAGCAAAATCATAGTTGATGGATTGATTGATTATTTCCCAGCGCTTATGACATGCCTCTGCTATCAACCTATCTGTCGGCAGGGTGCGCTTTGCCTCGGAGAGCAAGGAGGGTAACAGAAACGGATGTTTACAAAAATGGCAAGTTCACAGTTGACCTGGAAACTGACAAAAACATCAACTTATCAGTCAATAAATACAGAGAAGACAGTGTTCATTTCCCACTAGTATCTGAAATACAGTGTCAAGTTGTGCGTGGCCTTCAAAGATATTCTGATCAGTCCAACTCTAGGCTAAGACTGTTCTCCCAAGATGTCTTATATTGTAGTGCATGAAAGAGTGTATGTATTTAAGGCAAAAGGATGAAGAAAAGGTAATGCGAGATCAGTGGCCATTTCTTAAAGACTACTCTGACATTCACCTGTTACTGATTGGAGAAACAATGGAAAACTAAAGTTCAGAAAAACCGACCACTAGAATTCCTTTCTAGTCAACGGCAAAATTCAACCTAGCTAGAATATGGGCTAGTGTCCAAGATCTACCACTGTTGTTACAGCCCTAGGAACTCCCAGTCAGAAACTCTGCAGGATCAATGGTGGTTCCTCTGAGCCATCTCAGTTGTAAAAATCACAATGATATCCCCAAAAATACCAGTATAATTGTATTGAAATACCAGTATTTTTATGAGAAGGTACTGGTATAATACCTTTAAATACAGGTATTTTACCAGTATAGATGTCAGATAAAGGTAAAATACCTCTAAAAATATCAGTATGTGACATGTTATTCTTGTATTTTTAAAGGTATTTCGAATAAAGGTATAATAGAGGTAAAGGTATTTCGATACTGGTATAAATACCTTTATCACTGTAAATTCACTGTTGGGTCCCTGCTTCATACACATGTGGTCTGTACGCAAGATTTCCATACTCCTAAACATCCCTAGATCCACGTTTCTGATGTGATAGTGAAGTGGAAACGTGAATGGACATGTACAGCACAAAAGCGTACAGGCTGACCTTGTCTGTTAACTGACAGAGACCATCGACATGTGAAGAGGGTCGTAAAGAGTAATAGGCAGTCATCTATCCAGACAATCACACAGGAATTCCAAACTGCATCAGGATCCACTCCAAGTACTATGACAGGTGTGAGGTGAGAAACCTTGGATTCCATGGTTGAGCGGCTGCTCATAGGCCACACACCATGCACGAAAATGCCAAACGCCACCACGCTTGGTGTAAGGAGTGTCAACATTACACGATTGAACAGTGGCAAAACGTGTGGAGTGACAAATCATGGTACACAATGTGGTGATCTGATGGCAGGCCAGATGTGTAGTGCCAACTGAAATTCGGAGGTGGTAGTGGCATGATATGTGCGTTTTTTCCCTAGAGAGGGCTTGGGCCCCTATTTGTGCACTATCACAGCGCAGGCCTACATTGATATTGTAAGCACCTTGCTTCCCACTGTTGAAGAGCACTTTGGGGATGGTGATTGCATCTTTCAATACGATCGAGCACCTGTTCATACCAAACAGGCTGTGGCGGAGTTGTTCCACGACAATAACATCCCTGTATTGGACTGGTCTGCACAGAGTGCCGACTTGAATCCTATAGAACACCTTTGGGATGTCTTCAAACACCGACTTCGTGCCAGGCCTCACCGACCAACATCGATACCTCTCCTCAGTGCAGCACTCTGTGGAGAATGGGCTGCCATTCCCCAAGAATCCTTCCAGCACCTGATTGAAAGTATGCCTGTGAGAGTGATCGCTGTCATCAAGACTAAGGGTGGGCCAACACCATATTGACTTCCAGCATTACCGATGGAGGACGCCACAAACTTGTATGTCCGGTTCTGCCAGGTGCCCAGATACTTTTGATCACATAGTGTATATCATGTATGCCACATCTTTTGTAATTGATTGCAGTTTCTGTCATTGATTACATCTAATTTTTGCCTAATTTTGTCATTCCTAATGTAGCCTAATAGCGAGCAACCTTTTACTAATTGAAGAAATTTCATATCTGATGTTTCTGTCTGTAATCCTTTACTTTAGGTGATCATGTTTCCGAACCATACAATAGCGTGGCAATGTCCATTACTTTATAAAATTTTATTTGTATTTCTTTTCGAGTTTTCCTTCAAGAGATAATTGTCTAGTCCCACATATTCTTTGAAAGTTATTTCTATTTTGGTAATATCTTTCTTTGTCTTCCTTGTATGTATTGGGTTGCAAATAAGTTTGTTCGGTTTTTAGAATGAAGAATACACAATTGGAGTTTTTCCTTCAAGAGATAATTTTCTAGTCCTCGTTCTATAGAGTGGTTTATCACAAAAATTGCTCAGAGATTAGTTTATGCTGCTTATTTAATTTGTTAATGAAGTTTTGTATCATCAGAAAGGTCTGAATGGTCATCTGGTTAAAAGTAGTCTGAAGGCAGAAGGTCTGATGAATAATGGAGATGAGGCAAAACAACAGCTTTGCGGTAGCTAACTCATGTAGTCTGGATTTGCTGAATAACATATATTAAACACTTATCATTAGTCAACTCTAGACATTTTGTGTGTAATGCATTATCCAATTGACTGTAAACAGTATACAGTTGAATCAATGGTACTCTCATCTCTACTAACATCTCATAGCACAGCACACCCTTATCTCACCATATAGAGAGCATAATCTTTTTCGAATGCAATACCGCTGTCAAGGGTGTGTGCTGTCACTTGTTGCCTTTTCCCCATGATCTTTTACGCACTACATTATCATAGAGAATCTATTTTTCATTACCCATCACCATTCACCTCCAAAAGAGATCATGTTGTTGGTGTTTAAGCAGTGAAATGGTAATAGAATTTTGATTTATCGAATTGCCTCAGTTAATTGTTGCACTCAAACATTAAGAGAGGAAAGAAATCCCAGTTGGCACAATTAGTTTTCAAACTTATTTGTGAAATTTTAAATGTTGCAACAACCTCCCACGCCATTAACAATGGATTTTAATCAACAATTGCATGAACATCACTAGAATCGATCTTGGTCAGGCAACCTGCGTGTGGTGCGTTATTGACATCTTAAGTTTCCAGAATGAAATTTTGCAGGCCACTTTTGATGCATGGTTGTGTTACAGCATCATCCCCAAACACTCAACATATTTTTTATGAACTTCTGCAGCTCATGTGCCGCATGTAAAATAAAACTATAAATATGCCAACAATGCCCATTCGTCACGTCCATCTTCCGTCCTGCACTGCTAATACATAACTGACAGCCATGAAACAAAATTTTCACTGAAAGATTCCATTAACATGGCCTTTAAAATGTATCACCATGTCAGCCAATAGCCCCAAGGATCAAGATGGAGGAACAGTGGGAACATACTCCAAAAGAGAAACCGAACAAACATATTTGCCAACCCAATAATTTCACATATTTTCTTAATGCGCACACCCACTGAACATAATCGACGTAATACTGTTGAGTGCACTTGTTTCATTGAAGTCCATAGAGATAACAACATCCCACGTTCCCCTTTCGTGACTCCACAGACTCTTCAGTCCCTTCTGAATTTTCCAGCAGATGTCTCATACGTGTTGTCATTGCTGACAGCACAGAATTTCTCTCGATCGTCCTTTTCATTCATTGTTTCATAAAGGACAAAGCGAGATCCTTTACAAATCCCCTCCTAATCAACCTTTATCCACTGTTGTTCTTTGTATAAACATTCAGAGTACTGATTGCAGCGATATTCATGATGTCTGCGTAGGTCCGAAACTGAACCGTGAGTGATCATATGGATTACTATTGTAATCCTATGTTTCTGATGCTAATCGTTCGTGCAGCAGTTATCACTTAAGCCATATTTCGCTATAATTCTATAGCTGGGGGTCTTCTACAAAAGGTACTGAAGAGTCCATGTCAAAAGTTTGTCAACTCTCACTGTAAACTTTTAATTTTAAATAAGATTTAATATTTAGTAAGCAATATAACCAAAAATTCATAGTAAATTTAAATTTTATTCATTTATATTAATTAGTAAGATTTACATTTTTTATACTAAAAAAGAATATTTTATGTTTTAATGTTGAAATATTATCAAGTCATATAGTAAACAAGTTACCACAAGTTATTGCACATTTGCACATCTTATTTGGTAAAGTTTAGGAACTCTGCAACTTTAATTTCCAAAGTACTTTAAATTAATTTTCTAACTTCTTCTGAACATTATTATTTGTGCATTTTATTAATATGTTGGCTGCTGTGAAAAACCAAACATGATGGTCACTGAATTGATCAGTATGGCTTTGAGCATCAACAGTTGATTCTCAGTCACGATGAGTTAACATTAGCTCAGTGAGAAGGTTCGTCATTTTCTTGACTATTGTGGCAGCCAATGTCTTAACTATGATAATGGGATACACAGGAAAAGGCACAATTTGAGAGAAATTTGATTAAAATAAAAAACAAACTTGTCATTAAAAAAATGATCAGCTTTGAGAGAAACAAGAGAAAGTTACTAGATTATAACATAATCTGAGGTCTGAATAAACAAGGAAGGTGACAAGAGGTATGGTGATTACTAGATGCCCGTCAGTGCCACTTGGCGATTCAGCAGATTTGGAGGTAACTAAAGACAGATTTTCTGGTAAAGAACAGTCCAAACCAAAAGTTTGAAAGCTGATATCATTTGAACGAATACAAGAAGCCTCGATTACATCGGTATGTATCCAACAACACGAGTTGTTTAGCCGGACTTGTTTTGATCACAATTTTTATGTCATTTTTCATTGCTTTTAGGACATTTTAAAAACTTTTTAAGAACATTTAATTGATCATTTTTAGTCATGTTTTAGGTCATCAAAATCTGCCCCCTAGTGATGACATGTACTCTATCGCATTACTATACAGCTACCTTCACAGGATATCCCAATAAAAATAACAGCAAAACTAATTGCATATGCTACTCACAATTCCCACTGTTCCATCCATTTTATTATTGATAAATCATCTCTCTTCACGTTTGTAATGAAGTTCAGCTGAATGATAGCGACATTGAATCCATGTAATCGGTTTGTCTTAAGATTTGAGGTGACTACATTGTGCAAATGCCAAAACTTAATTTGCTGTTGCTTAGGTTACAGGACTTACCACGTGATAATGAACTGTCAACTACTTTCTCATTACTACTGTCTATTTGTAGTGTAGTTTCTGTATGGATTTTGCATTTTCCTTAAAAATTCTTAGATACATTGTGTATGATGTTGCTCAGGTAAATATTCAGTACCTGCTGAAGATGGACTTCAAATACAAATATTAAGTTCCTAAAATGTTGCTGTTGATGTTCACATGTTTGTTTTCATCAATAAAGAATAATCTCTTTTAATTATGTACTCCGAAGTGTACTTTTTGCCTGTCCTGGTAATTTTGTAAACAGTGTGTCAAAAAATTATCATCAATCATTGTTACCATTATGGTGTGGAATTTTCTGTGATGTAAAAATAAAGTTTTACAATGAATACAAACTGTTTTATCATACTGTACTATTATGTAGAGAGTCAGGAATGCCTATAATTAGGGAAAGATTGGAAATTAGCGAAAATTCATGTAATTTGGAATTCTGTATCATAGAATTTTCTTAATAGTGAGTACATTGTCCTTGTGCATTGCATTTTCTTGTGGATTGTATAATCAAATTATTATTTTATACTTATGCTTCATTGGGAAAGTGGCAACCATAACACCAGGAAAGCCTTCATCTGCACTGTTTGTTCACTAATGTTCTATATCCTCCTTCCACTTTTTGTGTCCAGTTTAATAGACAGCCAGTACCAGAGTACTTTCCACATTAAAATACAGAATTGCTAATTATGAATACAAACTTTTGAAACTGAAGGACATACTCATATAAAATGATTTAATGTAAAATATTTATAATTTGTGCGATTAATTTCAAGGAATTTCTGTCTGAAAATTAATTTAAATGTAAATGAATATTAGAGATTAGAAGTAGATATTTTGTATTTTAAACAGTAGTGAAAAATGTAGCATGCAGATGATATTTTCAAGGTTTATTGTAATATTCAGATACCAATTGATCCACCACCGCATCTCACATGTTAAATGGAGTTGTAATGGATGTATACTGATAGATGCAATTTTATGAATCCATGAACCCTTTGCACTCCAATAGTGAGTGGGGCTTGACATTATAACATTGATTTTTCGCTCTGATGTTTTCCCATTCAATATATAGTTTTCTTTTCTGAGCTCTGAATTTATTTGAATTTTGACTGGATCCACACAACTATGAAGTAAACAATAAATAAATTCTACATGCCTGTTATAAATTTCATATTGTTAGGCAGTTCAGTAGAATACTAATTTTTAAAACTTATGTGTCATAAACTAAATGGATGTATTACATATCTCGTTATGGCAGATTAATGGTTACAGCTCAACTAGCCAAGCAAGGAACCCTAAGGTGATTATCTGGTTGCTTTTCAGAAATTTTGTTGAGAATCAAAAGGAAACTCAGAAAACATCTGAGTGTGAATGTTGCAAATGTTTGTCATGTTTATTATTACATCATTTCAGTTTGTAAGACAGTTTATTAGACTAGTAATCACTTGGAAGTGTGGTGATGTGAACCAAAGTCATTTTCAATGTTTCGTTTCCAAAATGCTTTCTCTTTTTTGAAATTTATTTATTATTATTAAATAAAAAGAAGACAGGAACTCAGAATAAGAAGAATTACCAATGCAAAGGGTTAATGCGTGAAGCTTGCAAATTGTATTTACATATTGAAAAATACTTAGATTTGGAAAGAATAATTTTGAATGTAATAACTCCTATGAAGTTTTCATTATCTTTTTTTGAAATACGGGATATACAACATTCCTGTAAATTTGGATATTGTATTTTAGCATTTAGAGTGGTAAGAACCTGATAGTAAATGCATTTGTTTGATTCATTCTTTTGCTTTTTCCTAAATTTATCCAACCTCAAAGTTGTGTGTTAATATATTAAATTGTTGTTAATAATAATAATTTAATATATTGTGTGTATTTCCTGGTGATTGAAGTCTTGTGCTCCTAATGAATTTTCCAAATTAGATTAGATAAGTGTTCCAACAGTAAATTATCACTAAATGAGAGACAATAATTTACTCCGTAAAAGCATATGGGCAATAAATGCTCAATTCTTTTATTCAAAAATGCTTTAACAGATATATTGTGAAAGCAAGGTTCATGTTCTTTATTTAGTATCCAAAATTTTAAAGAGTTTGTACTTTTTATTTTTCATGTTTGTAGTTGTTTTTTGTGGTTTAGATCATTCTGAGTGATATAAACAAGCTTTGTGAGGTAATACTCATTTTATGAATGATCCCAGTGCCTATGTAGGTAGTTAGTCTGGTTATCTGTAGCATTACATCTAGTTGACTTGCTACATTTGATGCACAGAATAAGTTGTATGCTATTGTCATTTCATAAAACGCTAATTCTTTGCAGTATATTGTCAAGAAATGAGTATTTTCTGTTGTCAATCTTGTATAATGTTTGTATTAAAACTTGAGAAGAATATTCTGTTGTGTTTTCCCCAGTATTTTTGTATTTCTTTCATGTAACAGTTTGACCAATGTAAATTTTTTTGTGAAGCATCCCAAACTGTAATGCTTCTCTTATATTTCTCAGGAAGACGAATTTTTAACGTTGTGTGTTCACGTAATTCTGCTCATTTCTCCGACCAGCAGCTCCATCTCTCAACTCTTCTCTCCGTTAACAAGTTCAGCCAACAATAGTATCAGTTTTGCTCGTGATGTTTTCGGGCTAGTTCATTTAGAGCAGGCAGAAGAGGATTTATTTTAATCGAGTTTTTGAACTTGAGCGCGCTTTTAAGCTTCATGAAAATGATCACAATCAAAATTGTTCTCAGCCTTTCCTCTTCACGTGTCTTAATCGTCCATATCTCTCAGCGCCCCTGCAGCGAGAAGCGATATCTTTTAATGGAGCTTTATGACAGTAGGGAGAATCTCCTTGGAAGGATCGATCTATTGACTTCGCAAGTGTCAGACGTGGGGAGAGCAGAAGGCCTGTGTAATCCAACAATGCTTTCTCTCTCTTACACACACGCAAAACAGGAATTCTGGCTGCACCACGTGTTAGAGAATGTTCTCTTAATTTAGCAACTGGTTTTATGCACTTTTTCGCCACCAGAGCTCGGCAATGAATTTTTTCCGCCGTTTTTGCGTGATGCATTACATAACTATCTCTATACTACGTACGTATACGAGAAAGTAAAAATGATGACGATCCTTTCTTGGAACTGTTCATGATTAGGATTTCTTTCGAGGCGCGTCGCTGCGCACACTGCTAAAAAAAGTGTGGTGGCTATATGGCCACCAATTTGTATAATACGATTCGACTTCATAATACCGTTTATAAACGATATTATGATGTCCTAATCTTTACATGCACCTAACGGTATGTCCCCTTAATCTTTACATGCTCCAAATGCAGCCAAAACATCGGAGGGAAGCTGCATTCAGCAATTGCCCGAAGTGTCCGAGTCCAAAAGCATCCAAAGGAGATTTTGTGTGTGAATTTTGCTACGCCAAATTTTCTATTTTAACGGACTGAGCACGTTAGACACTAAACGTACCGGGACGAGCACGTTAATGTACGGTGAGTGTCAAATGTAACGTGATTAGCTCATTAACACTCATGATGTAGCTAAGGGTTACAGGCTAAGTGCGATACAAACCTGCTTTTAAGCGTGCCAGCATTTCAGAATCTCTGCGCTGGACATTCTGAATAGGGAAAAATGCGATTCTCTTTAATGACATGACGTCTTTTCTTTTAAAGCAACTCGTGAAAGTGATTAATTATGAAATGAGGACTACTTCATGACCCCTCTGTTCAGTGAGCCTGTTAATGGACAGGGCTTATTATAATGGGTCCAGTGCATTTACCTCGATCAGTGATTACGTTGCCTCGACAACCACGCCGGCAGGCTGTTGGCGGAGGCTGGCTGGTACCTAGGAGTGTCAGATGGCGCCCCGATGCTGCACCACGGCGGCTATGGACGCCCATCCGGGTTGGGCAGCTGCCTCGCGTTCCCCAATTAGCTACAATCGCTTGCGTGCTTGTTAGTGATCCCGGCCGCGTCAATTACTGAGGTCATTAAATTCCCATAAGTGTAGTGTATGCTTTTTCATCGGGAGGTGGTGGTGGTCTTCCCTCGCTGGATGGCGAGATTCGGCGCCGACCTACCGTCGATTAGCGGGGTATTCCTCAACCAGGTATCTGCCACCAGTGGGGCACCGCCCAGACGGTCAAGCTAGAAGCTCCTGACCGGTCTCCCGGCGTTTGTTAGTGTAATGTAAGTGTGTGTAAGGTGAGGATAAGATATGGAAGAGGAAGGAAAGATCGTGTGCGGTCCGGGGCCCGATTGTTAGGATTCTGCTCCGGCATTCGCCTGGTGTTGATCGGTTGAGAAAGTGATCAGAGCTGCCAGCCCTGGAATTCTCCTCCAGATAGCGACTTAACCGACAAGCTAATGTTGAAAATCCCCCTTGGAACGCACCTAGGACCGCCCGGTCAGAGGCACTATAGTAACTCAGTGATGCTGACCATCTCTCCCAGAAGCTACAATCGCCGAACACGTTTAAACGACGGGTTGGTCTGTGAGGCACCGTTTTGCGTGATTGTCGAAGTGCAGGTGCCTCCTTACGCAAAGGCCGTCATACGCCACCTTGTGTTGTTGCGATAAGTATCGTGTTTGGCTATCTTCTAATATTCGGCAGTCGCCCCGGATGATAGAATATTTCTGAAGATCTGTGTATGAAGTGCACACTTTTTAAGTTATTTCGAATCTGTAAAGCAATTCTTCTATTAAGCTTTCCTGATTCATGAATCCATTTCTTTGTCCTTGTCTCCTTTTTTCCATGTCTTTAATGACTCGAATTCCCCAAAACAAATTGTTTACTTTACCATTAATTTAAGTTTTATCATCAAATACACTTCATGGCCTTTGATAAGTTCGTTGATAGTGATATCGAAACGGAAGAATATCATCCAGTGTGTACACCGAGAGTGAAGGGGATGAAAATAGCAGTATTCTAAAACTGACAATTGTGAAAAACTACTATATCAAAAATTATTGGGTTGTTGGGGTGACAGTGACGGGCACACGTCCGGACCTATCTTTTACCTATACTAGTAAGTTATCTCAATTTTCTGGAGATCCGAGAAGCATAATTTGCACCCCCTGCCGCCCCTTGAATTAGCCACGCAGTAGCTGGACCCTTCCGTCGGAAGGTCGTGTCTGTTAGGTGGAGGGGTTGTAGATATCGCCCTCGCCATATTGACAGCTTCCCATCTCGTTCCACCATCTCATCCTCAATAGGCCTCTACAGCTCCTTTCAAAATGCATTTTGAGAGTGCACAGTTGCTGACCCATGTCAAGGCCGCAATGATTTTCCTTGAAACGATTGGAAAGAAACAGTTTTGACCAATATAATAAATTCTAAAAGCAGTTCTCCGAGGGAAGAACGCTCTAAACCATTCCGATACGATTTAGACCAATCCGCTCTAAATCAATTCGATAGACATCAGAATTTTCTTGAACATGCAAATTCAACGAATAGCAGGGCAATCACGTGGTCAGAAGACTTCACTTAAGAGAGGGGGGTTCATGGGAAGATCAGTTTGAGCTTCGAGCGCAGCGATGAAAATTTACTTCGATCACCAGCTCCACACACTAGGGGCATACGTTTCCTTCAATCAAAATTTCATAGACTTCAGACACAAGACTTTTTTGGCCATAACTTAAAAAGTCCATTGAAGGATTGAAAATAAAGGGGTTTCATAAGTATGTGTTGTAATAAAACTGTTTATTACTTTAACTCCATTAAAGGAGTTTTACATCGCAGGATATTAATGGGATCTTGAAATAAAACACAATAAGGATAAATAATTAAGGCTGTACAAAGAATATTGCACATATCAAGCAAACAAATTTAATAACTTGGCGATAGAAACATAGGGATAGTTATTAGCATTATCTTCCTGCATTTTTTCTTTTCATAAGGTGTTATTATATTCAGGAAAAAACTGCAACAGTTTTGTAAATATTTGAAATATGTTTCGTATCTTCAAATAGTAAGATCCTTTCCCTTCTCCGAGTGCGCGTTTGCTGGTGGAGCGCTGCGTGGCCTTTGTCGAAAGGTTACATTCAAAATATCCGTTAAATATGAGTCGCAAAAAAATCTAAATCACAAAAAAATTGCATATCTAACATATGACAATATGTATATCATTGAATTCCTCTTTTTACGCGTCACGATAGAATGAAAAAATGTATAATTCCATTTGAAAAAACAAAGTTACCTCAAATATCTCGTAAAATACAAGTTGTAAAGTATAAATAAATACACGTGTCAATTAGCCCCATTCCTCCATCTACTTTCGTGAAACTGCAGTACAATAACTTGAACCGTTCAAAAGGAAGTATTAAGCTACGAATACAAATATACCAAACGGCATATTCTTTCAATATTTCACACTGAACCACTATTCATAACACTGATATGTGTATCTTCTTTGTAATTTTGACTTGTATAGCCGACATGTTCGTATATTTTTTTGTATTAAAATAAACACATTAACGCAAACTTCTTACCATTACCCATTTCTCGTCCTTTTCACATTCCAATTCGACAGCTCCCGAAAACACGATATGACAGACGTGACAATTTTTTCTGAATATTGTGATAAATCAAAGAATAATTATAAAAATAAGTCAAGAAACGTGATATAAAAAAAGGAGCAAATTACGAGTTGCTGTCAAAGCCACATACATATACTATTTAAAAATGCAGGTGGCGGGGGGAGAACAATGAATGAAAAAATGAAACGGAATAGACTGGGGGAGCCCGGGCAGACACGGAGAGAGCTCTGGAATTCATGGGCAAGGAGTCAAATCAAACTCTTGGTGACAGAAAAGGAAGAGCGCGGTGTATTATAGTGCCAAAAGAGAAGATATATCTCAATAGGAGGAGATTGAACGTGAAGTGAAGAGAGAGAATCGTCGCGGAGAGCGACGCGACGGTACAGCGCAAGAGCATATGCGAAGATTGCGCGCGAAGAAAGAAACCCAAGTAAAAGCAATGTAATAGACTTTAGTTGGCTATCAAAATAGTTTAAGGTAATGTGTCAATTATGAATTAATATATTGAATAAACTTATTTAATTTTTTTTGTTATGAAAGGAAAAGACTATTTTTTTAATGTAAGATACCAATACCAACCCCAAATGATAAAAAAATCTCCAGAAAATACTTCCGTTCCCACGAACCATCACCGTGAAGGTAAGCTAGACTCCAGACCGTGTATCAGGCCCAATGATGTATATGATATAGATCGCTCACTGGCCCGCCATATTTGAAGCCGAGATTGCGCGTGGCAGCCATGACAGTTGTTGGCAAAAGGCTTTTATGAAAAGGTTATGCTGTATTATCAACGATCTAGATTATCCTAGTATATTCTAGCTCGTATATTATGCGCCCACAAGACAGACTAAAACTGCATATTCTGCGTTCTAATCACATCGAAAACTATTGATATTTAAGAAACAATGAAAAATAATAATTTTTTGTTTAATTATTGTCTGACTAAAACAGAACCCCTACGTCAAAGAAAATCATGTTAGGATCTATGAGAAAGGGCAATACATATATTTCATACAATGTCAAAAACAAGCTCTTATTTGCATTTTTTTAAATTACTGATCCCTTAAAAGTAATTAATTTAGTCAGGGTTTGACGCTCATATTTCCCGTCTATGATTGCACAACATGTAATTATACAAAAATGTTAATAAATATAAAAAAGAAACATTAATACTAAAATATGTACAATACGGTGTTCTAAGGTGTATCAACCAGTGGTACCCACAGGAGACTTTTGCCTAAAGCAGGATGGTTCAAAATGTTCTGAACATAACCTCTCTCTCGGGGTTAGTGTCCAATCCTCCTTCATTGACACAATTCACTTTTTGAGAAAATCCTCGTTTTTTAGAGGAAAGCTAAAAAATCAAGGGTAACAATAAAAGTAAATGTCGCTTTTGTAGTATATTCTAAGAAAAACTCAAGCAGTATTTCAAAGTCACATCTTTGGTACATAGCTATAAAAGGAATTCCATATCCTTTTTTAACCTATTAGTGCAATTGTACGCAGCACATGAAACAGGCATATTAATGAATGCTCTCACGCAGAATGCATAACAGAAAACTGCAAATATTGGCAGAAACAGTACCTATATCACAACGATAACACACGCACAAGAGTATGTTTTGCCAACAACTGTCATGGCGCAGCTGACTTCACTTTGCCCTATCCATAGAGTATATACGTGAGTCGTCTATATCTTATACATCATTGATCAGACCGCACTAAATTCGCAATATGGCAGCTTGAAAGATTTCCTGTCGGAATAGCCAACTTATGAAACTATAACTCTGATCAAGTCTCTCGCTTTTGTTTTGTTTGTTGTCTCATTCACAATCCTCGCGCGGTCTCGAGTCTTGTCCACTGTTCAATAATACATGTTTCGTTTTTCGGTAGAATTAAAAAGAGATGTTCATCTATAAACGAATATTAACTCTGTGAAGAATTACTAAGTTAATTAAGAATTATCATTATCAACTATTGCGAGCTTAAGAAGTGTTAAAAAGTGTCAAGTGCAAATGAAAAATACAACCTCAAAAGTTATCTGCGGTCATACTTCTGTTATTAATGCTTTTGAGATGTGTGTCAACAGTTCCTTCACGTTTTGAAGTGGTAGTAACACGGTGTAAGATATATAGGTGTGTTACCCACGGTGTAAGATATATCTTAACCGTGGGTAGTAATAAGTTTTATTGAACGCAAATAAATACCACAATTATTGAAGTTAATTAACGTGATATAAATGGTAGTTTTTAAGTGATCTAATGAAATGTTCCTAACAGTCCAGTTATGTCAATATCAATGCAAATACATCCATTTAATTTATCTGTTCAATTATTCATTAGCTTTTAAAAAAAAAAAAGTAGTTTTCAATAACTTATCATTGTTCCTTTAAAATTTTGGTTCAGTATTAAGTATAAACCCGATTTTAGGCTTACCATTATTTTCCACTTATAATTAAAATGAATTCAGAAAAATAATAATAAATATAATTAATTTAAAACAAGAAATACTAAAGGGACACTTAACAACAACAAATAATGAACTACTATAACTATTTCAATTAACTTTATTATTACTAAAGAAAACAATTGGAAAATAATAAATAAAACTCAAAAACGCCTAGTACTACTAAATAAATAAATTGAACGATAAAAAGCAAAGAACGAAGAGCACCAAAACGCAAAATGCAAATCTTTAGCAACACTCGTAAACTAACACAATTTCACTTGGATGGCTTTGAATGTTGGCGGTATCTACGGAAGTAGTCATTGTTTCATTGCAAACTAAAATTTAAAAAAATGTCCCTACCGCTTGAAGGTAATATATTCAGGGTATTTGTGTGACGGTTGGCAACAACTTTAGCCAACATAAAACGAATCGAAACTACCCTAAATAGAGTATAAATGTATGTTCTCATCCGACAGTGACCTTTTTCAAAAGTTGCCCGTTAGTTCGGCTTTTTAGCTGGCCAGCAGTCTAGGCGGATGTAAGATATTTCAGTGGCCCCCAACTTGGGACTCGAAAATTAAATTGTCAAATATTAAAATATAAGAATATTGTTGGGTTTATTAGAAGAATATTGACGGATAAATGAAAGATATATTTCAATATTTTAAAACTTTTGCCAGTATAATGTTATAAGCAATAATATTAGAGAAAATTCCAATTAATGCGACGGATTATTTTTCGATTATGTATTATCAATATTTTGTATACCGTGTTGATTAAAAAACACATTTTCAAGTATTTCTTTTATTTTTGAGCCCTAAATATGTTTCTCGAAATAAGGTTTTCGGAATATCATAGATAATTGAAATTTCTGAAAGAAAAATTACGTCTGTTTTTGAGAAAATTTGGTTCAAAAAATTCGAAAATTCTCCATTTTTAGTTCCCATATATTCAATAAGCTTCTGTGTTAACAAACGGGTTAAATAGCGAAATATATCTATAAAGTACATTTTAACGACCTGACATTTAAAAAAAATATGTAGTTTTTGACACATCAAAAGGATACTTCAATATGATATTGTCTAAATGCATAGCATGCATGAATGCATAGCATTTAGCACTATCCCTACCAAATGCTTGAAGGAAAAACTGGGAGCATTTTTGAGAAAATCTTGTCAATATTGTGACATACCAATATGTGACATAATATGGTACAATATTTATTACCATTATTAACAGCGTAAATTATAGGGATAAATATAGGTGAATATGCCAGCATAGCAACGGTAAGCGAGCCGTCGTCAAGGTCAACAATCTTCATGCAGTGACAATCGCGGAGACGGCTAGTTCATTTTGTAAGAAATTTAGGGATTGGCTAGGCAGGAAGTACATCAAGTCTTGTCTTAAATAAACAATCGAAAAGAGGGACCGAGTTTTTGAAGGGTTGAAAAATATGATAGGCATTCATTCTGACTGATGCCGTGGTGTTGAACGGATCAATTTTTTTGGGACTTGTAAGAATCTACTGGGAGTAGATATTGTAGAACTTTGAATTTAATGCTATGTGTGGACAGTAAAACTTAAAATATTTCAAGTGAACGAGTTAGGACATTGAGGGCTTAGGCGAATTTATCAGTAACTGGACTGGAATGCTAACAGCAGATAGTTTGTTGATCGTTGAGTATTCAGCATACGCGTGGGATGAACTTGGAATTCGTAAATTGGCAAACGACTTAGACTTTATTAATTCGGAAACAGTGATGAACAGTGATTGAAGTGTGCTTCTGCAAGAAAAGAAGAGAGAAGATGGATCTGGACCTAGGACAGCGACGTCGGAGAAGAATAAGATGGTACAACGAGGCACCTTCGTTCAAGAGCGCGCGAAGACGAATACTACATTATAAGGTTGGGACAGGTCATGACCAAGGTTTTTTTTCATATTGTGTAGAATTATCAAGTACCAAAATTGTTTAATAAATTTCCATGTTTTGAGAAATGAATACATGATTCTCATTGAGCCAATTCTAGTAACGAAGTAGCAAGATAGAAATATATTTGCTTTTCAGATTCCTCGACCACTCTGTATAGATGTCAGATCGGATTATCATCTATTAGCATACAATAGTGATTATTTCTATGAAACCCATCGACCCAGGTAGCCGGAAACTAATTTATTTATAATTAGAGTTGAAGGTTGACTTCTATGATAGTATTAGCGTAATCTTTTCCTGGCCCATTTATACAAATTCGAAACGGATTACGTTGAATAATATCAAATAATATTAGAAAGCCGAAGATAGAGTCAAAATTAAAATAAATAAATCATTAATATATTCAGTTTATTTCAATATATTTGCCTGATTACTTCACGGCCAACCCTATGGGTTACGTAAAAGCTTGCTGTCAATACGCTTGTTCCAGCAAACCGTTCTAAAACATTCAAGGCGTGTAACTTCCTGGCGAATAATGGGAATGATATTTCACCTTCACTTTCTTCTCATGACATTTCCTGCACCTCAGACAACTGTTTGAAAGTCAGATTCCACTGAAGCACACACAGTAGATCATCTACACTAACAAACTCCTCAAAACCAATTCCAGGATTCGAAACGTCGTGAGAATATTTCATTCGTCGGATGAAGTATAGTTGTTACCATCTAACTCGTCAACAGGATTAGCATATCTCCAGGCTCTGCTAGAACATGGCCTGTATGTGTTGTAACGACACAGATTCGAAGAAAACTACCGAACCCGACAGTGGCAGGATTTTCGACATTACCGTGTAGATCGAATCCAGTCGCTGAATTCTAGAGGCCGGCTGCTCTGATCGGTAATTTTCCGTGGTTTCTCCGATCAACACCAAGCGAATGCCGGAGCAGTACCCTAACAAACGGGCCACGGATCGCGCGCGATCTTTCCTTCCTCTTCCTTGTCCTATCTCCCCTACTTACACACATGCCCTTTCAAAAATTAAGAAAATTCAATGAATAAAAGACGTTCAGCACATTTAAAGCGACCTTTACTTTATCAAGAGATATCAAGAAAAAATAAAGAAAAAAATTGAATCCATTCTTGAGAATTTTGTATAAATTGTATTAATTTCAAGGATAAATTGCGCGAAAACTACTCGTTTTTTCAAAAAATGTTCATTACTTACTTAAAGATATTTTTTGGAATAGATTTCATTTTAAAAACTTTGTCAACAATCTGTACTTTTTCAAGTTAATTTTTGCAAATTTCGAAATATAGTTCGACGAAAATGGGACTAGTTCCATTTTTTACAGTTTTTGGTTACAAACCAGAAAAACAGAAAAATATTTGGAATCATTCCTCAATGGGGTATATGTGGTGTTTTTGGATCAGGAAGTCCCTTATAAGCTTATCTTATCAGCAGATAAGTGACGTCACATCCTGATCCAGAAACACCACATGTGTTGGATGACGTCAGAGGGGTTGCGTCATGGTGTGCGCGCGCGCCCCCAAGAACACATGTGGTGTTTCTGGATCAGGAAGTGACGTCACTTATCTACTGATAAGATAAGCTGATAAGGGACTTCCTGATCCAAAAACACCACATTACACCTACTAAGGAAAAAATCAGTATTTTCAGTAGCCTGTTTTGATGTAGGCAATTGTTCATGTGAACCCCGAATGCCTCTTTTCGAAAGAATTGTATTGCTGCGGGAAAGGACGAAGAATTTTCGACTAGAAAATCTTTTTTCGTGCCTTGGTAACGAAAAAATGAATAAATCTTGTTCCTAAATGTAGTAGATCACTTCCTCTTAACACGTGGTGTAGCCAGAATGCATGCTTTGTGGGTCCTTGATACTGAAAAATCAATTGACGGTGACAATTCTGTTCGTCTGTGGACAACGCCAGCGGCTAAATTGTAAGCATGATTTTCACCAAAATTGTTATTCCCTGATCGAACTGACATGTTTCAGCCTCTTGATTTTGAAATGGATATTTTGTTGTTGTTTTTAGGTACTTTACATAAAGCCCCTACATTTTATAAATTTTCTAAAAAGACTAATTTTTTCTATATTTTTTCTCTGATAGAACAAGAGACGCTTAAAGAAATGGCTAGGTCGCATTTTCGTTGCCCTCCCTCAATTTTTGAAAATTGCAAAAGTTCACATTTTTCGACGCTGATAGATAATAGATGACGTTGATAGATTTTTTCCCATATAAAATCTGTTCATCAAAACAGATTTTCCAAATAAGGTTATGTTTTTGTGCGAAAATGTGGTAGTTTTTGTGAATTTTGGTGAAACAAGACAATTTTTGAACCTTTAAACATTTTTCTCAAAAATCGTTCCAAATGTACATTTAAATTATCCCTCGAATGTATCAAAGAACGGCAAAGAAAATTGTGCTTGTCCTATTTCCGGCAAACCCGTTTTTTCGAAAATTTAAAAAAAAATGACTTTGAAGTTAAATTTTTTGTTTTAAAGAAATATGTATTTTGTATGTGTATGTATTGTATTTAAAAAGTAAATCTTTAAAAAAGGTCGTGTACAGTTTTTTTTAAACGACTAGTTTTCGGGTAATAATAATAATACAATTTATAAAAAACATTTTCTCAAAAATCATCAATCACAAACCAACCAATTTATATTTTTTTCTTTAATTTCTTTCGAACATTCTCTCGTTAACCGTTGACCGACGATCGCTTCGTACCGTGCAGCTCAGCTAGCGCCGACCAGTGAAGTTTCATTTACGTAGTTATATTCTTGCATCGATCGCAGAGCTGCGCGAGAGGCAATCTGGCAGTTGTCGACTTGTGTTAAGCCCAACTCACTCAGTGCATTGGTGAATTCAACTCGCACTCAAAAGTTATCACAGCGTTACATAGTGATAAAAGTTACCCCATTTAGATACCTCTGCTGCGCATCAACATCAAGTCTTACACGAGTCAGCCGTCAACAGCAACGTTCAGGTACTAAGGTCAGACCCGAGAAAATGCAGGCTCACCAACCTTCAGGTAAACGGCGCCAAACGCAAAGCTAATTCTCCCCCGCTCGAAATGTGTGTACCGATCGCGAACAAATTTGCTCCGTTCGGGCATGAGACGGATGAAGATTGCGAGGAAAATCCTTAACTTTCGCCCGATCCTAATGAGTCTATGAACAAAAACCACTTCCAATATTTATTCATGAAATAACAAATTTTAAAGAACTCGCTAATAAGTTAACCTCGGAGATTTGAGATAACTTTGTCACCCAAATAAAAGAAAAATCAGTTTAAACTATTCTTAACTCAATAGATGTTTTCAGAAAACTACTCACTTTCTCGATCTGAACAAGTGCCAGTATCACACGTTCAGTGACCCATTAGTCAATAACTTCAGTGCAGTAATTCGCGGAGTGACAATCGATTACGAAGAAGGTTAAATTGCTGATGAACTTAACAAGGCTAATATACAGAATGTCAAAGTAACCCGCCTTCTAAGATTTCATAAATCTCCAACGCCATTACGTGCAGTGGAATCTCGGGTCAATCTTTGAAAAACTATGTAACATCAAAAGACATTTCAGAGCCGTGGTGGCAGTTGAACTCAGCCGCTGTAATTCATTCATTTTGATATGCAAGATGTCTGGACTTTGGACTTAAGAAAAATAACTGCTTTAAAATCTCCAAAGTGTAAGATTCACCAAATCCGTAAATCGGGGAATGCAACTTAAAACCCAAATTAAACACCATTTGCGAACATTGAAAAGAAGCACACTTAGTGTTGTCACACTGTAAAAAATATCCGACTAGTGGTGCTACAGAATGAACCTTTCTCGTGGTAATTCCCAGAATGAAACTTTCTCGTAGTAATGTTTTCTATTTTCCTTGGTGTGGCCTGGCATTACGATCTTGCCCCATCCCCTTGCCAGTTGCCATCAATCGCCGCTCAAAGTGATTTTTAAATTTTGTTTTCAATTTTTTAGTTTCCTAATGGTACAACCGATTTCTTACTTAAAATAATAAAGCAAAGTAAAATCTTGTCCTGTATGGCTAATTTCGTTGAAAAATTTGAGTCATTTTTTATTAAAATGGCGTTTAAACGTCACTGTAAAAGTGAAATTTGAAGTTCCTTTACACAGGAATCACTGGAGTTTTTGAAATACTTCATTAGAAATCGTTTGAAGCACTTTACTCACAAATGCAATCATGTTTACAAATCGCAAACGTGCTTATTAATGGCATGAGAGATATTTCAAATAATTAGATTTGTGTAATTTTTAAATAAATAAAAGATTACACCAAAATGAACTTAGTGCAATTTGCACTCTCCGTGCAAAAGTTAGAAGAAAAAATTTGGAGCCGTTTTTTTTTTTGAGAAAATGGCGTTTGAGCATTTCTGAAAATGCGGGATTTTGAGCTCGTTTTCACAGAAAAGTTTTGATTTTTCGAGAAACTTTATCAGACGTCATTTAACTCATATATACTTGTAAATTCAGTACTACTAACAAATCGCCACTAATGTAAATATCAACGACGTAAGAGGGCAGTAAAAAAATAGGTTCTTGAAATTTTTGAAAAAACAAAAAGTTTAGCAATATGGCGTTTATGTCAACCCATGGAGTACATTGTACTGAAAATGTAAAGAAAAATCGAGACCATTTTCGAGAATATTATGTTTTCATATTTTTTTAAATTGCACATATTGCACGCAGTATTGAACGAAAACTTCTGAAAGTCTCAAGAAATGCACATGACCTTATTGAAAAAACTAATTATGAGCAACAATATTTTTTAGAAAAAATCTCCATCTTCAATTCGTATTAAAATCGGACCTATGCTACCTTAATAAGTGTATTTTTCTCTTTCTTACAAGAAATTTAAAGAAACAATTTGACGATTTCGCAGGTGCTTTATGTAAAGTACCCGCAAAAATTAATCTGTGTGTTTCAAAATCTCAGAGCTCCGACTCAAGCCAGATCGACAAGTGTTTATTCAGTTTGAAGAAAATCGAACGAACAGTTCAGGCGCTAGTGTTCACACAAACCCAGACAGACGTTTTGCCGTCAATTGATTTTTCGGTATCAAGAGCCCCCCCCTAAAAAACACGGGACTCTGACTACACCAGGTGTTAGACGATTTTTTTCTTAATTTAGCAACCGAATCTATCCACTTTTTTGATGTCAGGGTCCAGCAATTAATCTTTTTTCGGCCGATAAACCTCCGTTCTTTGCGCAGCATTACATAACATTTATACTACTTAAACACATACTCCGTATCGCATACGAGAAAGTAACTTGTGGTGCTACAAAATGACCCAGACTTTCTCGTAGTAAATATTTCTAATTTCCTTGGCGTGGATTGGCTTTACGATCTTGCCCCATCCTCTTACCCGTTGCCATCTATCGCCGCCTAAAGAACATTTTTTAAAAAAATTGTCAACTTTCCTGTTTCCTAGTAGTAGAACCGAAATATTACTTTAAGAATATTAAAGAAAAGTAAAACCTCGTCCTAAATAGCAATTTTCATTAATAAATTTAGAGCTCTTTGCGAAATGCGAAATTTGAAGTTCTTTTTCACAGAAAATTTTTTAGTTTTCGAAAAACTTTATTTAAAGACATTCGAGGTACTTTAACTCGCAAATGCAATAGAAACACAAATCGCTGGAAATGTGCATATTGAGGCGTGAGAGATATTAAAAATACATATCTGTAATTTTTTTAAAACAAAAGAATACAGCAAAATATAATCAATGTTATTTTTAACAGTGCAATTATTACTGCCCGTTTGAAGAGTTTGAAGAAATAATTTGGAGACTTTCTGAGTAAGTGTTTCTGAAAATGCACAATTTTGAGCTCATTTCCAGAAAAATGTTGAATTTTCCTGAAATTTTATGACATAATTAAAGCACATGTACTCACAAATACAAATATGTTAACATATTGCCGCTAATGTAAATAAAAACGTCGTGAGAGACAAAAAATTCCTTTTTTAATTTTTTAAGATAATTTAATAAGATGTGGCGTTGATGTCATCTTCTAAATGCATTTATCACTATCCCTACCAAAACTTTAAGTAACAATTTGGTGCCGTTTTTGATAAAATCTTGTTTTTGTTATATTTTAATATTGAACATTGTTGAGGCTGCGAATATAACAATATAGCGTGAGTACTGGGAAAGCTTCTGCAGATATTCGTACCGAAACAAGACTGTATTGTCTTTCAATCCTTTGACACAATGGAAAGTTCTGAAATCGATAAGTATTAAGAACTATTAGTATACCTCGGCGTAATAATTATTGAGTGTTGAAGTAGTTGTCAGTATTACCTTGCCTGGGCGAAAGGAAAGCGGTTTCCTTGCTGCTGTTAATGTTATTTACGCAGAGATTGCGCGCCAAGCCTTGTTTCACGAATACTGCAATGCTATGAGTTAGGAACACTACCAACATAACTAGTGGTGCCACAGATTGGCATTCACCCTTTCTCGAATTAATTTTCTATTTTTTTGACCTGGTCTAGCTATTCGGACTTGCCACATACTCTAGCCAGCTGCCATCATGAATGTTTGAATGATGAACATGAAACTTTGTATGCAATATTTAAAGCATACGGACCCATAAATACAATAATGTGAAGAAATAGCCGCTAATGTAAAATATTTAAGAAACAAGACAAAATTACATTATTCTAATTTAAAAAACAAAAGAATGAAGCAAAATGTCATCAGCGTTTATGTCATCTTATAGAGTACATTTAGCAATATCCCTACCAAAAGTATAAAGAAACAATTTGGAGCTGTTTCTGAGAAAATCTTGTTTTTGTTATTTTTTAATATTGCACATACAAGAATTAGTCGCAATATTGGCGAAAACTACTAAAATTTTCAAAAAAATGTACGTGATCTTGATGAGAGACAACACGTTTCAACAAGTTTCATTGGAAGGAAAAATCTCTATCTTCAATTTTGAAGTTGTAAGAAGACGCCGAAAAAATCTTTTACAAATATCGAAAATTCAGAGTTGACAGTGAAAATCGGACCTTCGCCATCTGACTCATGCCAATCATTGGGCCGAATTGACAACAAAGGATATACATTTCAAACATCCCGCGCTCGAGATCCCTCAAAACCGCCGGCTAACTTGCAGAGAAGAATACGTACGTATACGAGAAAGTAAAAAGAAATTCATTTCGTGTGTTTCGTCTGTTTTGGACTGCTTTCCAAGTTGGCCGTCACAGCGCATCACAGACCAAACACCAAGAACGACCACAATAGACTACTTGCTTATTGTCGCAATTTCACGGAATCCTGACTCTTTCCACATAAGACGCGAAGAGATCGCATTGTTTGAGAATTAGCAGCCGAGCGGTCTCATGGCAGATCGCCTCGGTAACGTAAAAAGTGAATTAGAATGCAAGGTTGGGAGCGTTCCACAGCTCACTGAAATTGCATTTCCCGTGCACTTGTGATTTGGAGCGCGTCAGAAACCTAGCAACCGCGCATATACGCTACAAATAACGAATATAATCAGAAGAAAACGCTTTCTTTTCGGTCAGATAGGTAGCACTGACAATTTCTTCAATACTTTATGATTCTTACGCCGAAGAATGCTAATAGTCAGATCTTTCGTCATTTCAGAGTCTGCCCTCATGACAAGAGTGCACGAATAACGATTAGCAGTTTCCTAACACAATCTCTTCAAAAGCTCTCCCAATATTTTGCAGTCTCAACATTCCCCTAAAGCAAAATCATCTAAAAACACTGTTCTCAAAACCGACTACTATGACAGCCATAGGCGACTTCAACGCCAAACATGCCTCATGGGGAGCCTGTAGACCGATAGGAAAATCGCTACTCAAATATGGTATCAACAATAGTGTAATTATTTCCGCTCCCCTGAATCCTCACATTATTCGTGCAATTCTAGCACATATTCTAGATGTTGTAGTACGCAAAAACTTCACCAAACCGTTATTCCAATCTGTTCTAACAGAATCAAACTCGGACCACTGTCCGGTGCTTCTCTTTTGTGATGCTAATCTCATAGTATCTGAAAACCCTTACCCACATATTCATGACGATATAATTGGAAATTATTCCGGTCTTTTCTACATCTACCCTTGCCATCTTTCATAAACCCCCAAAGCAAATTAACTCGACTATTTCTTTCTTCGGCAACTCCAGCGCCACTGCAATAAATGCGGCTACACCCTGCATATTTATAAACATAATCTTGCATATTTACAATACCGAATTAAGACCGTCACTAGCATAATATGCTTGTCCTGTTTGTGGCAGTACTGCACATGCAAACGTAAAAGGAATGCATGCATTTCAAAATTAAGTATTATGGAGCGTTAACCGACATTAGTAACGCTCGGTCGTCGGTTCAATCTCCATAGTATATCTCCAATAAATAGCTCCACAGAAAATTGAACATCCAGACTATCACTCAGCAATTTCAACACTAACAAAAAACTCTACATAAACTTAAACTTGGATCCTGACGCTAAACTCTACAACGTGAAAAAATCCAGTCATGGATCCACTAGAATCAAATCGCGCCTCCCTAAAGATTATTTCAGACCACCATAATTATCAAAAATATCTAATTCTAAGCTCGCATATTCCCCACCCACCTCCCTTGCCAACATACCTTTGAGCTGAGCCTAAAATTCTTATCAATGAGGTTCCCAGTGGGGATTCCCTCACATGTATAAAATGGGTTAGGTTGAGTTCGTGTATTTGCAAGAACCTCGGTGCTTTTTGTGTTATATATTATTAAAATTGTTTTCTAGCCAGTATTTTTTTGTATTGATTGTAACACTTTCCATTTCAGACCTGCAAATCCACTGCATCCAGTCGAGTACATTTTTTATCCACTTTGTTTAGGTGAAGTCTAACATTATGCCTTTATAATCAGTTTCGAAATCAACTGATTTACCGTCCTAGTGTGGTAACCTACTTCATTACGACTCTACGGCGGTAAAGTTATGGCGTATTTTGCCACTCTTCTTTTGAAAATATTTTCGACTTCTTTGTCTTATATCCTTCACTTTACCTCTTTGAAATGGCTAATAACTGAGTAAACGTACTGGTATAATTATTGTTATTAATTGATATTGTACTCTCTAACATAGAGTAGTGGGTCCAAAGACTACTTGGTTTCTCCTTCTCTAACTTGCCAGAAAAGTAATATTTTTTTTTTCAATTTGAAATCAGATGTTTCTTCCCTCCAATCTTTAAAAATTTAATACTCACGCTTTTATTTATTTCTTTTATTGTTGAGAAACAATGTTCCATAGGAAAAAAAAAAAAGTCTTTTCTGTTATTTTCGAAAAATACTATATTCATTCATGTCAAAAAGTATATACAAAGTGTATTTTAATTGTTCTCCTTGTTGAGAACAGTGTCACTACAGTCATAGGAGAAAAAATTATACTTATATCGTAAAACTATGATCCACGGATCAAACAAGGGACGTTTAAAGAATGACTTGGGTCTCATGTTTGTTGAACTCTCTAAATTTTCGAAAATTGCGAAAGTTAGAAATAATGCTAGAAAGTATTAAGCGATATTATAAAATAAAATTGTGGATTGTTTACCAATGCAACTAAGGTTTCTCGAACTCCGTAGCGAAAATTTCTAGATTTCAAATGTTGCAAAACTCGCTTTGTTAATACTTCGATTCGTTGTTCAATTATACAAGTGTGGGAAAGATACTCTGGGGTTCAAGATTACGTATTCAGATGATACTTTTAATGTTTTTTAGTGTTTTGTTGACGAACAATGGTACAAGCACCGAGATGGGGCATAGGGATATCGTGGGCGAGTATGTAAAGTTATAGAACCGGGACAGACCTGTGCAATGTTCAGAGAGCGTGACACTGGAATGTCCCCAGAGGACCGGTAGGTTCCTCAAGAGTCCCTGATAAGTAATTTGTGCGGAGATAACTGCTTGGAAGGTGGGGCAAAACGGAAAAGCTAGTCCAGAATAAAGGGAATAGAAAACTAAATAGTACCACAAAATCTGTTCCATTCTGGAGCACCACTTACTTCTTTCGTCTTTTTCATTGACACAAAAAACACTCTGGATTTTTTGTTTTGTTTGCTTTTTGTCGTATTGAAAAAGAATCTACGTATTCGGTTCGGTTTTGTCGTTATAATTTATTATGCTATTTGCTTTACAGTCTTGACAAAAAAGCGTCACTTCCTACAGCTTTATCGTTCTCCTAAAGCTGGCTTTACACTTGCAAGAAAATGGCGAGCAATATTATTTCGCAAGGAAAGTTGCCAATGTAAACATTGCGATAATAAATATTTCTGATGTTGGCAATACTTCTTGCTAGATATCCCGGTCGTAATGTTAACTCGTGGGTTTCCATCCTCGGAAAGATATTGCCGGCTGTTGCTGAAACTAGAATTGGATTGAAGACTGAGCAAGATATTGCTGGAAGAAGCCAATGATGACCACGGTCACATGCGCAGGAAGTACGATTAAGGTAGTACATACACGTATTATTTTGAATTGCTATATTTTTCGTAAAATGGGTGTGTGAAATACATTCAATAAAATAAAAGAAATAATAAATATTACAAACCCTGTATGGTTGATTATCGAATGGTTCAAATTTTCGTTTAGCTATAGATGCTCCCTAATTATTAATTTTGTTACGTTAAAAAATATGAAGATATCTAATCTAAATCAATTTTAAGATTAATCATAGAACATCATCAGTAGGTAATGATATTTTAAAATTTTTACCGAATTAATAATTGCACTTTTTATAAAAAGACAATTACTTTGCTCCCACGTAAATTGAAGTCCATGAAAAAATATTGAGGCTTCTGAACCGAATTTGCACAAGACCCCTTTCCTTTCGTTTTGAAGTACAGCCACATGTCCTCACAAAACGTTGACGTTCCTTTATTTCTTCATTGAGCACAATAACTGCGACCACGACTCGCATCTTCTCCCTTCTACTAGCCATGTCGGAGTGAGATATAACCTTACTTAAGTTAACACGCCATTTTCCTCGTGGCATCACCAAGCACGGCAAGAAAAAGTTCTAATGTAAAACGATCGGCAATATCTTGTCGGAAAGATCTTCCTCCCAACTTTCTGGCAACATATTGCCCCGTCTTGTTCTTGCTAGTATAAAGATGTCCGCAAGTAACAGCAACAAATTGCTGAAAGATGTTGCGGAAACCTATTGCTAGTGTAAAGCCAGCATAAGGGACGTGAGATCTCCTATTTACAGAAGTATTTCTCTGGAAAAATACATTGTTTTCATCACGGCGGCTCGTTGTTACGTTGCACGTTTGCACAATCCCCAGAAAATCGATAAAGATTGCATAATATTTTAGGAATATATTTTTATTTTAATTACATTCAATATTCAAGATGCAATATTGCAGCAATATCGGTGAATATGAAATTATTTTGAAACCAAAGACCGTCCAACTGGCACTCTCTCCGGCACCTGGTGCCTTGCCAGGAATTGTACCATGCTCTTCGCTTTTGACTGCATCACTGAGTGTACTGTTCTTATTCTTTGGCCCTTCGATTTAACACGGGGAACATGCTGCCATTTGGTGGCACAACCAGGCGAGTGCGTCTAGCGCTGCGCGGCGACAGATAGAGTCTCAGGGTAATACCCATATTCTGTCTTCATCTGACCCGCTGCAATGTAGTTTTATGAATTTCTCTTGTTTTTGAAAGTACACAAGTTTAGTCAGTTATTGACGATATGCAATGCGTTGCTTATGATACTTGAATTTGTTTTCATTTGATATTAGGATTTTTGATTCAAAATGTACATTTGATGATTTCTTTGTGTAAAGGTGGCCGTTCTGGATGGAAGTCCCTGTGTCTCGCGGAAGCCAGTGTAGCTGCAGCTGGCCGGCCAGCGGCTTGCGAACGTTCTTGTAAATACGAATGTGTGTATAAGATCTTTCTTTATTGCCATATATACCAGGGTAATGAAGTTTTAGAAATAAAATAATTTTATTTGTATGAAACGTGTGGAAGTAATAGTGCTTGTTGCAATGTGCTCGTACTTAAGTTGCCAGTGGAAATCAAAGCCAGAACCACGTGCGCCTGAGGTGTTCAATGCCTTACGCGGACACGATGCATAAAATTATGTAAGTAGTGTTTCAATATAGACTTTTATTGAACTTAAATTTATTTGAATTGCTTGCATTTTTATTATATATTCGTATTTTGAATTTTGGAAATTACATTTCCGTTATCTGATGGAGGTGCAACCTCCAGTCTATTGGGGCTCCAGCCGCCACTGCTATTCATCACAAAAAAGTGACAAAATATTACTTTGACGTTGGTGGGCGTGAATTCATCCAGAGAATCCACTCTCCTTTCCATATACTTATAATACCTCTATACTTAATATTCAAAGGAAAGTTGAGGATTTTGTACAATTTGTAAGAAACCCTTGACCCAAAGCACTGTAAAAGTAATACTGAGAGCCCCAATAGTATCCCCCATGTGCTGCATCAAACATATTTAAGACGAAAAGAATAAATGTGTGAAGGTTCCGATTAGGGGCGGATTTTGCTGACCTAAAAAATCGCCAAAAATGATCAACCAAATTCTCTTAAAATGTTATAAAATGCTCTAAAAGCAAAGAAAAACGACGTAAAAAATTTGAACAAAACCAGTTCAGATGAATAACGGATGTGTTATTGATGCAAGCAACGCTTCTTCCTTTCGTTCAAGGGAACTCAGTTTGCGAACTTTGTTCCTTACCAGGAAATGTGTCTTGATTAAGATGAGTAAGGTGAAAACCTATCGTCCCGTACTAGCCGGGACAGTCTCTTATTTTGAGTCTCTGTATTTTTTTTTTTTTTTGCAGGAAAACGGGACGCCAAAATGTCCTTTTTTTGTGACATTGACTTGTCAGCATAAAATGCCGTCAACAATATTAAATTTATCATAATATATTCCGTTTGCGTAGTAATTATTTATAAAAAATTAAATGCGACAAGGTATTGTGTCTCGTAATAAGAGTGTTTAGAGTTGTGGTTTCTAGGAAGAGATAATGCAGCTGTGGCATCATTTCAACTCGTATATGCTTTACCGCTAACGATATCGTTATGGAGAAATTCAATAATTCCATACTTGATTCCGAGTTTCTGTGCGACTTAGTATGTAATGTTAATTGAGAAATACTGACCTACTTCGTAATGAATGAAAGTGAAAATTAAACATTTTTTATTCTAATGTTCCTTTCTAATGAATTCTTTGGTTGGCGTGAATTGAATGCAACTACATCATGAAAGTTATACATTTTGCACATTTGCATAAACGTTGAAATGTAATTTTCTCAAAAGCGGCTCTACATTTTTCAATGAAAATTTGCATATAGGAACAGGTTTTACTGTTTCTCTTGGTTATATTTTAATTCCACTCTTAAGAGCAGTTAAAATTGAGAGAATATGACACAATATCTTCAGACGCCAAACTCTTTCTGTGACTCGCAATCCAGGTTCTCAGAATAGTTTTTACAAATGTCTGGGCTGGGGGAATTTTGGGGTAAATACTAACCCATTTTTGCAAATGAACGTATGGTGCAAAATCTCATATTATGAAGTTACATGTATGAAATATGCCTCTCATTGAGAGGCAATTCATCTTCCACTTGTGTGTTGGAAGCACGAAATATCTTTGACTGCCACAGATCGTATATCTGCCAAACACCAGTGCTCGACAAGTTGCGTTTTAAACAGGGGCAAATGATTCTTGTGCAATTTCGATGTAGATTTTTCCGGCACATGTTGATTGTTAAAAAATGGATAATCTTTGACCTATTTGCCCTAAAAGTTTGAAACATTTATTTTGGGGAACCTAGAATAAATGTTGAATATTGAAAGGAAAAATGCCAAAAGATGTACGGGACCGCGGTATTTCTGATAGACAATTGAAAAGTAAAACATTATTTCAGTGATTCCCAACCTGTTAACAACATGAGTCACAATAGTAACATCTCAATCGGTTTCTTTCCTAGTTTCTATTCAGAAAATGTTGATACTGCCTTTTGTTTTGCTAGTGAACATAAATGACTGTACAAGTTTCACTACCTGAAGCTTTGACGTGGCTGCGCAAGTTTTCTTGGAGTCTACTGGGTGTCACTGGGTATCAATGTATGTCCAAAATCTTGTTTCTATCTTTAATGACGATTCAAATTAATTGTTGTAAAATTGCGCAGGCATGGATTCCGGAGTTCAAGACGTGCACTGATTTTTCTTTCCCTTCACACGACACAGATTTAACTTTTTTCTGTAAATAAATAACACATGAGTGAAACCTTGAAATCTGGATTTTGAAGGAAAATAATTATTTTAACATTTCAGTCATTGAAAATTTTGGCTTATCCAAATTCGTATGAGTATTTCGATACATGATTCTGATTCAGACAAACTTCACTGATTATTCGATTTTTTGTCTCACTTCTTTAATTACCAATCCTCACAATTAGTTAAACGTATAAATACGTTAGTAAGACAACAACTTTTTTGTGTTTCTCAGAATAGATCTACACCAACAGTATATTTTATATGGATTCTCTTTAGGGCGCTCTGGTATTTTTTTAATCAGATATTTTCCGGAAAGATGCAGTACAATAGAGTACTGCGAAGAGCAACCGCGATTTAATAACATAAGGTTGGCAAACACTGACCTAACTTAATCGACACATCCGAGAAAAACAATCGCAGCGTCCTCCTTTCTCAATTAGCCAGACGTCTCCTCCATCCTTATTAGTTGTGAACCGAATTGGAAACTCCATCGTGTTTCGAAAGGAGCTCACCAGAGCGTTCTCGGCGCTTCAGCCGACCTGCAGCTCGCGCTGCCGCGGCGCGGTGCGGGCGTCTCCTGAACTGCCACGCGCGCCGCCGCGGAGCTTCGCGGAGCTTCGGGGAAACACGGAGGGCGTACCGCGCACCGGCGGCGGAGCACGCGCGTTCGAGCGTGCGCAGAGCACTGCGAGGTTCGCGGGCTCGTAACTCACGACTTGACGCGCCGCGCCGAGTTGGTCCCGCGTGCGCGTGATGGTAGGACACGCGCAGCTCGCGAACGATTAGGGTGGCGGTGGTTTCAGCGCGGAGCGATTGAAACGATAGTTTGAAATGATATCCACGATACCAATTTAATATAATATTTCGGTTTCGGTTAATACAATATTTTGGGTTCAATTTTTGATGACGAAATGTTTCAGCTCCGGTTTCGGTTTTGAAAAGATTTCAAACGCTTTTCTTCTATTTCCAATTTAACTTTTGTACTGTAACTGATTTACTATGAATTTTTGCGACTCCATACGGGCGTCGGTGAGTTCAACGTGGAGCGATTGAAGTGATAGTTTCAAATTTTATCAACAGTTTCAGTTAACATACCGGTTTTGGTAAATAAAATGCTTCGGTTTCTGCTTCACGAAACGTTTCAGTTTAGGTTTCGGTTTTGAAAAGATTCCAAATACTTTGCCTCTACTTTCAATTTAACTTTTGTAATGTAACTTATTTACGATGAATTTGCGACTCTATCTACCCAAATCTCGTTTACTTACGAAACTTCACGGCCTCAGTCATAATGACGCACACTCCAGCTAAATCGGATGTCAGAACAAATTTTAGTTATTAGTGAGACATAAAGGATATCGGCATACAACTAAATGAGTTAATTTTGATTACGGGAATGTAAATATTCATTTTTAAATACGTTGAACATGAAGCTCCTAATACACACGAAAACTAAAACATTTGTTTTTTACACTTCTTGAGTCATTACCACGAACCCTGAACTAGCGTAACAAATCGCGAAATTATGAATGGTTTAAAACACGAAACTGTTTCATTCAGTTACATTTATAATGAAACAATAACAGTTTCGGTATCACTTTTACGGTTTGAACGGTTTTTGTGTCATTTTTATACCTTAATTTTATCTCAATTTATATTCAAATAAAAAATTAAGTTTATCACAATGTTCAGTTTCGGATTTCGGAATTTATGCGACAAAAGGCACAATACGAATGTTCATTAACCAATTTCTGGAATTTAAAATGTTGATATTATGTACGCTGAGTTTTGAAAGGATGGTAAGTAATCTTTCGGAAAATATTTGGTTTAAAAACTCGATTAACTCTAGCAAGAGCAGAATTCTTCGTATTTCTGTTGGGTGGTATAAATCCATACAGGAGAGATGAACTTGTGTTTATTGTTTTCTTTTACTCGCTATGGATTTTTCTGATGGCTGAGTTGTGTAAATTGCAAGGTTTCGGAATATCAGTTTTCCTACATAGGGATTGAACAAATAACAAAAATAGAATTTAAAAAAAATGACCTTGTACAACGAATTCAATTTTTGTTTTATTTCAGAGAGACTGTTCTCGTTGCAATATAAACTTTCAATCTAACATTTACTCTGAAGAAACGAATATATTCAGAAGTGTTTTCAATTATTTGTGCTTCCCGGACATGCTAATTCGAAATTGATAATAGGAATGCTGATAGTGCTGTCGATACATTAAATGAATCACATTTAGAGTAGAATGTATTGTATCGTGTATGAGGCTACACTTGATCGAAACGTAAGTTTCACAAATTTTTTCAACCTTTAGCTTGTTGATTAGTGAATCTGGCTTCAGAGACTTTTTCAGAATAAAACCACAAAAGACCATATAACTAGCTTTAATCATTTCTGAGAAGGACTTAATTGATCAGCGTTTTGTGAAAGGTAAGAAGTGGTGTACATGCGTTGGTAACAGATGGGACGTTGTTGTAAACAAGTGCACTTACGAATTACAGATGGATGCTTGAGTGAAACATATCAGAAATTTTTCTCAAGAATTATGTAACCTAGATAGTGTTATTTGAGAAGGCGTGATAATCTTCAAAATAAAGACATGAAATCATATATTATATTTAGAGAAGAAAGAAATACTCGTTTGCGCACTGTAGATAAACAGGATGTTCTGATGTGTTTAAATGAGGGAAGTTTTGTTAAACATATAGAAATATTAACATTTTATTGATACTGAACACTTCAGTGTAGTACAAATTTTGGTATAATTCATTCGGAAATAGCGTCTCATTCCTATAGAAAATATGTGAGCTTGTGAGAACTTGGAATTCTGTCACGGAGATGTTCAGCCGTCTTTGTCCTGAGCTGCTATATTCAAGGAATATCTCAAATGATTGGGATCCCTAGAACCATAAAAAAACGCCGCAAATGCATTTCCATCCTTCGGCCATAAGATGCTAATAGTTTAAATTTCATTTTTCTAGGGGTTGTCGGCTTTTCGATCGCTTATTGACAATTTTGGTTTGTGGTTAATCAATACAAATAATAGCTGCGTTGTCGTTGGACGAAAAAGAGTGAACAAATATTAGAGAGACAATTTTTAGAATAAAATTCTAGAATTAAGTTCATTTGTTGGTTATCGAATAACAAACAGAGCGACTAAACCTTGATAAACAAAAATGAACCATTTAACCAAAGGTTTTATCAAGTTTAACAAATAATCGCAAAGTTACGATTGTTTGTTAGTGTCAAGGAACGCCCGATATAATAAAAAAAGTGAACTCGCCTGGATGACCGGTTAGGAGGCTCAGGCATCAGCTGATGTCACTGCAGTGCCTCTGGTCCTAGGATCTAGAGTTCGAGTCCAGACGGTGGCAAGATTTTTGACCCTTGCTACTCGTACATAGCTAGGTGGAATTCAGTTGCTGCCTGGAGGACAATTCTAGCAGCCGGCTGTTCTGATCGGTAATTTTCAGTGATTTCTCCGATCATCACCAGGCGAATGCCGGAGAAGTACCTTAACAAACTGGGCGCGGACTGCACGCGATCTTTCCTTTCTCTTCCTTGTCCTCAGCTCTTATTTACACACATTTACACTGACTTACACAATATTACCACACTTGGCGGTAGACCAGTCGGGAGCATAGAGTTCGTCCCTGCAGAGGTGCTCCGTTGGTAGGAGAGAGCTAGATGCAGAAAGCCTCTCAAGTCGACATGTAGGTCGGCGCCGAATCTCATCTTTCCGCATGGGAGGTTCACCGCCACCGCACGCGATGAAGAAACCGATTAATCAATCAACATCTGCACGAAGAATTTCTCAGTGCGCACACTTTTTGCCACCCATGCATGCAAGTGTAGTTTATATATTGGCTAGTAGTCTATGTACTACTATCATTCTCTTTTCTTTTCGTTTGAATATATTATGCCTTACTGTTGACTACATTCAGAAAATTTAAGTAAGAAAAATAATGAAAAAAATATTTAAATTACAAAATTGTTAAAAAATATAAATATACCTTATTGTCACAGCAAACCTGGAAGAAGTTACTTTATTCTATTTCTTGAGTTTCATTATTATTATTATTATTATTATTATTATTATTATTATTATTATTATTATTATTAGAATTAGTATTATTATTTATTAACTTTCTCAACAATTTTGTTCATTACATTATACATCGGAATTCAGATTCAAGACGTATTACAAACAGTTGACAATTTTTTTTGTTTCATAAGAACGCAAATGAAATCAAATTTACTTATAAGAACACAAGTCAAATTAAATTTACATATAAGAACACAAGTCAAATTAAATTTAAATATATTATGGTAATTTAAATATATTATGAATATCTTTCTAATTGAAGGATTTTAGAAATTAGTTCTGTGGCCGAAATGATGGTGGGTCAAACATAAACTTCCTTGACTTTCCACATTTTCTTTACCTCATCTGCCAGATCCTTGAATTTGCTGATCTTGTTGCTATAGCTATTGTCAATATTGTGGGAAACTGGAATGTCAATGTCAACCAGATGAACTTTTTTCTTTTTGTCTAGCAAAGTAATGTCACGTGTAATGGCTGGTATGGTGATGCCAGTTCTAATTTCTCTATTCCAATGGAGTTTGAAATCGCTGTTATCAACTACTGCTGAAGGTTCATACTTGTAATAAGGTGCGTCTAAAGTTGTGCCTCCTGCTAAATTTTGATGGATGATTTTTGATACATTATTGTGCCTTTTGGTATATTCTGTGTTTGCATTGTATGACAGGAAGCTGTGATGTGTTCTAGTGTTTCTGCTGTTTCGTGACATTTTCGGCATTTACCATCTGAGATTTCTTCCTTGATTATGTATTTCCGATCATCTCTAGTAGCTATTACTCTGTCTTGAATCGCCATCATAAATCCAGTTGTTTCGCCAAAATGTTTCCATTCTTGAGCCAGAGGATTATTGTTTCCTTATCTATATTATATTTCTCTAATTCATTTGGATATGTGCCATGCAATTCATTTTGCTTTCACTTCTTTCTCTGATCTTATATTGACGTATTTTTTTGAAGTGAAACTGGCAGCACCTGATAGGTGCAATGGAGTTGCCTTGATATCGGCTTTGCAAATGACATCTAACATTCTATTGTCAGTTTGCTTCTCGTGAAAGTATGGTCTGAGGTCGTTAGTGTGCTTGCTATGGAGTCGCGTTATGTCGGTGATTCCCATGTCACCCATCAGTACCGGGAAAGTCACCCGTTCTGTAGCTGATTTTGGATGGTTCATTCGGGGTTTTGTCAGTTGTGCTCTGACTAGCCTTGATAGATCTTCCAAACCTGTCACTGACGTTTTAACTAATACAAATGGGAAGTAAGTAGTGGTATTGCAAATGTATTAATCGCCTTTACTTCGTTTCTGCTGTAGAGCTGTGTGTTGAGAAATCTTTTGAGTCTTTGAAGAAAATTTTCTTTCAGTTTTCGTTTAATACCAGTGTGATCTAGTCCTCGTAGCTGGGTAATTGCTAGGTATGTGTAACTATCAGGTTCTTCCAGATCTTCAATCATTCCATCAGGCTTGACATATATCCTTCTGATGAACAACTTTGCCTCGTTTCATTTGTACCGATTTTACTTTTTTGATGTTTTCATTATAATGACTTTTAAATGAGCTTCATTGAAGTAAAGTGGTGTCATGGGTTCAATGATCTCCATTGTTTGTATTTCGTCCGTCAATGTTGTACTATCTGAGTCATGTTGTTTTGGCTCTTTCCATATGGCGGACCAGAAATCTGTGATTAATTGTTCATCAGGTATTGGTTCACTTCCAACGGAGTTTATACTGCTTGCAAATTTCAATTTCCTATAGAATTTCTTCTGGTTTTGAAATTCCGCATTTTGCTTTTTACGTAGAGTAGCCTTTTTGTACCGTCGGAGTCTCTTGGCGTAAACTGCCAATTGGTGGGTGTGACTGTCAAGAATTTCTGATAAAACAAATGGGCGATAGCTGTTCCAATTATGTGTACTGATCATTTCTTCCACCTTTTCCTTCAACGTCTTTGTTCTGACTCCGTTCTTATATTGGTATAAGAACTTCTCTCCAAGATTGCTGATGCGTTTTTCTAATCTAATTTGCCATAAGGGAGAGTTATTCCCTTTTATCTATTTGTGTGTGCGTGTATTTGAATGATCTGGTGTTCTCTGACGTGGTAACATCAGGTTAATAGTTGTCGTGGCCGCACAGTACACAAACATGATGAAGCTCTATTGTCGAGTTTTGTTGATCAAGGAAACGTGACGTGGTTTCTGTATTGAGAATTTTTATTGTGCTCCGTGTTTTTCCAGATAATTTTGTTTTACCTATATGAGGTTTTACGGTAGGGTCCATGTCATGACACTTTGTATAACAAGAGTCAAATTCATGCTCAATTGCACTTTTTAGCTCTGTGTTATCATTCACATTTGTCAATTCACGTGCGACGTCCTCTCCGCCGCTCCGTCGCCGGGCCCTACCAGTTATTCACTCTTAGTATAAGTTTTTCTCTCCCGGGAAACCCTACTTGGAACGTGGCTTAGGAAACTCATACACATTCAATGATAGGCACTACGATGTGCTTTGAAAAACAATTCATTAGGCAAATATTCAATGATTCAAAATCTACAAAATTTAATATGCAAACCTCTGGTTTGCACTATTATTTAAATGCCACAAGCAATTTTTCTTTCCTACAGGAAAATCTCAAATAGTCATACAATGATTTTAACCCTAATTAAGCGATCAGAATATACGTCCTGACGCAACCAATTTTAATCTTCATTAAATAAGCACACCATAACCTCCTACGCTACCAGCTGGCGCGGAATCAATAGTAACATCGGCTATCGCCACATTCTTACTCACTTCTTACAATCTTAACCAGTTTAATTTTATCTTACATTTTCTTTCGTAAATTTAACATAGATCATGGGAGTCTAGGAATGCTTTTCCACAAAAATTAAAATTTTAAGACAATTTCAAGATAATTTTTAAGAAAATTTCCTTTGATTCTAACTGAAAAACAAACTTTCTAACAATTATTGTTAATTTCACGGATACTCACTCTCGTCAGGCGTATCTCGGCGCGTGCAACTCGGGATTCCGCTACTATTTCAGGTGGCGTGCTCGCAGGGTCGGAGGTCGTGGTCGATGGCCTCTCAGGTTCGCTCCGGGGCGAAAGGCAGCAATCCGTCCAGCGCGAACTGAAGCGACGGCTCCGGCGGTGGGCTCGTACGGCTCGCGGCGTTCCCCTGACGCAGCTCTCCTCCTCACGGTGCCCCAATTCTCATACCACCTTCTCGGATGCGCACAGAGTCGAGTTCCACTCACGTTCGGATTGTCCGTGACAAATTATAACGTTGATCGACTTCTCCTTTCTTGAATGTATTCACAGACGGCATTTCTTGGCGGCGTGCGGTTTGTATGGCAATCTGGCCGTTTTTTAGTGTGCAGCACACGTTTCCTCAATTATTAACAAACCGAGCATCTTTTGACACTCTTCTTACACATAGGGTGTAGCCATCTCTCGGTTGACATATGAGGGAAATAGGCTACGTCCGTTTCTTCTTTCTCTCTCTCTCTCTCTCTCTCTCTCTCTCTCTCTATATATATATATATATATATATATATATATATATATATATATATAAATATTATTCTTCATATTATTATTATTATTATTATTATTATTATATTTCAGGTCTCTCGCCTAGCGAGGTTCCATACAGCCGACACCGGGACCTCTGGAGAACCAAGGTGCCTGCTTCGCTTGCAAACTCGGGCGGTCAGGATTCGACAGTGAAGTCAGGTGAAGCTATATAAATAAAAAGTTCCTCACGATGCGTGCATCACTTAGGTGAACAGCCTTTTGCATTGTTTGAATGTACCAGTTCTTGAGGCCAAGCCTTGCAGACGATGAAGATAGTTCTTCAGAGACCAGTCCATTGGCAGAGAGACCACAGGAACTACCTCAACAGATACTAACCGCCACATGTCGTTCAGTTCGATAGCCAAGGCCTGATATTTTCGCTTCTTCTCGACAATGGAGGCAGATATATTTCCGTCTAAAGGAATAACTATGTCGACTATAATCCCTTTTCGTGAAAACTTGTCGATCCATATTATGTGAGATCTGTTGACCTCGACTCTGCGATCAGTGGTGACTGCAACATCCCACAAGAGCTTCCACCGTTTCGTCTCTAGAACTGAAACCGGTTTGAACTTGTAGTAACTCTTTTTCTACCATTTCTGATTTTGAAACCAGGACCTGAAGGACAATCCCAGTGACATTATTGTGCCGACTCAGGTATTCTGTTTTTGTCAATGCAGAACACCCTTCCATTGTGTTGGAGGGTTTCATCGGGTTGATTGCAAAGGCGGCTGCGGTCCTCTATACTCATATTCCCAATCACATACCTTTGGTAATTGCGAGTGGAGGTTACTTCGTCCTGAACAGAAATGACGAAGCCTTTAGTCTCAGCAAAGAGGCCAGATTTTGTTAGCCAGGAGACTGATGATACAATGTACACAGCGTTCCCTTTGCGGTCAGCACGAAACCTGCCGTGCAATCGCTTCTGGGTCCTATCACTCAGCCTATCTTTTTTGGTGATACACGGTCTCTCAGAGTCCGCTTGATTCAGAGTAAGTAAAAGATTCCGCTTGATTCAGAGTGAGTAAAATTCTTGTCCGTGGCATAAATTGCTTCATGCACAACCGTTGTTTTCTGAAGGATTTTTCTTCTTCCTCTTCTTCTTCTTCTTCTTCTTCTTCTTCTTCTTATTATTATTATTATTATTATTATTGTTATTATTATTCTCTTTATCCATAGTTTCCGGGTATTGTACAATCATACAGCAATGCATGATCAAAGCATGATTACATTTCTTGGTTTCATGACACTTATAAAATATAAAATCAAACCAAAAGTAAAATATACATATACAATTAAAAATAAAATAGTGAAACAATTGTTACATTAAAAATTACATTATTGTTATTATTATTATTATTATTATTATTATTATTATTATTATTATTATTATGTAATCCGTAGCCCTTTGTCAGGTTGATACTCTTCTGGATTGCTTCACAAAAGCCTGCTTCCTTTGCAGTTTCTTTGGTGAACTGGGAAGGGGGGCGGTGGGTGCTCAGGTATTTCATCAGGTCAATCTGGAGATCTCGACATTTTACTATTTTTTCGATCTCCTTCTGGTCCTCGCTAGAATCTAATGGGATGGCCATGTTCACTATTTACACTTGTTTTACTTCAAAGATGATGTTGGTATATGGTATGCTTTCTCTATTATCATTATATATTCCATTTCTTTTCCTTATTTTTTTATTTTTTCAAATATGGTTTCTCTGCCAAAATGTAGGAACTGATTGTGAACTTATAATGGCACTGCAGCTGTTTTGAATTTCCAGGAAATAGGAATATATGATTTTTAAAACGACAATACTTAATTAAATTACTAAAACAGCATCTAACACGCGACTTCACAACGGCTATATTCGTAAACACCGTACCTGGATTATCTGTCACTGTCTCCCTTTGCCTCTATCTCTCTTTTCAAAGACATTGACTGTTTTGTAAGTGACCATTTCACAATACATTCACAGATACATAATCAATCTCGATTGAACGAGTTCGAAGAGGGTTCCAGAACAAATGGCACTTTGAGAACTGTGCCTTTGACAGGCATCCTATTCAAACAGTTTATGCACAAAAGACAAACCGTTTATCTCCATTATCATTTTCCATTCTACCTCTTTTCTTTAACTTTTTATTCTTCCTGAATTATATTTCTAACTTTTTCATTCCCGCAATTTCGTTGTAAATAGATACTTCCAGAAGCATTAATCATACTTTCGACTACAAATAGAGTTCTATAAATTATAGATTAAACGTCTAAATTTCATGAAGTATGTGTAAAAATTGATAGTGAGAATGTGATGTTCGAAACACTCAATGTTGCACGTGTATCGATCTAATTCCACACGATTACAGTGCTTTTCTAGCTCTTTAATTTCCTAGTGGGTAGCCAATTCCTTCTCGTTCTTGCTTTCGGAAAGACATTAGACGAGCCAGTGGAACTTGGATAGAATTGTGATGCAGAATAAACATTTCATTGAATACAAATGATTTTACAAAATAGGAAGAGAAATGGGTAAACAAATAAGATTTTTAAGTAAAAAAATATCATAAAATTAAACTGTTTTCAGACATTTGCCGTAACCTTAATTTTTCGACTAAGTGTATCTTGTATCAAATGTTTTCGCCGATTTTCTTATCTACGTGTTAATAAAAAATCCTGTCATTTTATGTCTTCTGATACACAGCTAATTTTTAACTGTTAAACATTTAACATTTTTGGTTCGTTTACAATATTGAAAGATACACTAAGGGCCTGCAATCATGCATGTGAAGTGAAGAATCTTGAAGGGAATTCTTTACTCAACAGCAACGAAACTGCTACTGTTTTTAGATAATTATTCGCTTCAAATTGTACTTTAACGTATTGTGTTTAACCTAATCGCCGTACCAAAATAGAATTAACCATTCAGAAAAATTTACGAAAACGCCGCAATTCAGGTTTGTAGTTCTGTGGTGGTGTAACAGACGAGGGAAATACTTGCTAAATAAAATATTGTTAAATATATTAATAAGAAGATAATTAACATGTCATTTAACGTGTCTTAAATAGAACGCACACAAATACACACAAACACACACACACACGCGCGATTATATCATTCGAAAATCAGAACGCCCGACTGCCCGTGCGCACTTAACAAGAAAGAGGTCATAGAAGTGGGGCATTTTCCGGGCAGTGGCGCCTCCTGTTCGTTTTCCCGGAATCTGCGATCGAAGCTCATTGCTGCACGGAGCGGCATTGCTGACACTCCGCGGAAGGGAAGTCCTCGTCACTCTCCGGAGGCCCCGGAATTAATTATTCGTGCGGCGGCGGCGGCGACGCGCGCGCTGCAGGGAAAGTCCTGGGAAGGGGCTCCGGTGGCCGTTTATTGTGAGCGTCACGCACAGCAGCAGGGCCGCCCGCTGCCCCGCCCCCCCCATCGGCGGCGGCCGGCGACACTCCGCGGAAGGGAAGTCCTCGTCACCCTCCGCGCCGCTCCCCGCGCCGCCCCGCCCCGCTCCGCCTCCCTCAATGTCCCGCCTCTCCACACCGCCCCTCCCCGCCCTCTCCCTCCCCCGCCCCGTCCTGTCCCGTCCCCTCCGTCCCGCTCCGTGCCGTGTCGCACTGCCCGCCGCAACGCTGCCGGGGTGAATGGGCGCTTGGATTGTGCTCGCTCCTGACACTTGCTGCTTTGCTTGCTAATGCCGTTGTTACGCCATGTGGGTAGCACGGTTGTGCCATTGTGCTTGGGGGACTTGAAGATGGTTGTGGGTGGTACGAAGTCGCGGGTCTTGTTTGGGTTGGTGAGTGGTTCTAATTCCTCCTTTCGCTGAGGCGCGCGTGCGTAGGCTTACTCATGCGCACGCTCACGCACTCTGCCGTGATTCGCGCCCACTCTCATTACCTCGCCCGCTCATTTATGTATTTGGTGTTTTAAGGTCTGATTTATCCGGCTTTTAGTAGCCAGCGGTGTTCCCAGGCCTATGCCACGTTTTTACATATCTGGTTCGCTAAGTTTACGACCTGACCAAGAAAGATATTTATTATTTCTGCAGGTAGGTATATAAAACATGGTGGCAGAACACTACAATTTACATATTACAAATAGGAATATTAACTTTAAATTACTTAACAATGTAACTTTAAATTATTAAAGACATAATAGTAACAATAATAATAATAATATGCCAACAATGATAGCATTAACTACATTTTATGCTGACTCGCACAGTTATTTTAAACTATTAAATACAAGACTACACGCCTTTTTAATTACACTTCACTTCACTTCACAACATTTGAAATTCACTTCTCTTTCTACTTCTATACTGCACTACACTGCACAACACGTCACTACACTTCATTACAATACTACTTTGAATATAATTATATATTTAATACATGAACGCATTTAATAGTAATTAACACAATAATAAAAAAAAATAACAATAATAATCAAATAATAACTGTTATAATAATGCAAACTTATAAATATATAGTTTACAAATACCATGAGTTAATTTATTCTTAAATCTAGAGGAAAGGGTTCCAAGGCTGTCGCAGGTAACTTATTCCAGTCCGTTATTGTTCGCAAGATATCGCTCATCTATGTGAAAACCTTCTGAGTAGTATATAGTCTTATCTTTAATTATTGTTGTGATATGAGTTTGCATACGACATTTAAGACAGTTTGGTGCAAAGAGGTACTTGAGTTGAGTGCGGTGCGTGAAATCTCATGGTGTTAAGCTTCTTTACAACGCACCTGTGCTTACTCCTCAAATTGGGAACAATGTTGTGATGGACTATAGTGTTAAGGAGTGGGACCATTCCAGACCAGATTGAGCGTGGCGTATTCCCACCATCGTATCTAGCGAACCTGATCTGCCTGAGCTTTTCTTTCGTCACACATCTATAGAAACTGATTGTAAAAGAAAGCTACAACTCTATTTCCCCCCCGACCGGGAATTGAAACCCCGAGCGCATAACAGAAAGCTTGCACTCCAAGAGGCATCCGAAAGATTCTAACCCGCTCGTATATACATCCATACTGATAAATTAATTTTTTACTGATACATTATTGTTTGCTGTTATTGCCATCGATATGAGGCTCCATATACACTGCATAACTTACCTGGATTCAGAGGATCGCGGCTACAAAGAAATATGAAAACAGTTCAATGATCTACATGATCTCTTATGGAGGAATTATGGCAGGAAATATGAAAAACAACCAAGTCAATTAACATAAATTAATAAGTAAATAAGTAAACCTGAATCATTAAAATTAGGTAAAATATAAAATATTATACGTACCACGTATTAAATGGTTCTAATGATGTCGGGCAACAAAAGCCTTGGAGCCAAAGGCTCTCTGGATTTTTGTCGCCGCTCGATCATTACAACCCTTATAACGCCCTTGGTGCATTATTTCCTAAGTGTATCCCTCTTAATCTTCCTTTTTGACCTAAGGTCAGTTTCCTTTCTATGTTAGAAGTTCACATTCCATCATCAACTTTCAATCACAAAACAGCAACGTTATCTGCACCTTGGTGGCTCACTCTTGCAACCCCCGCTTAGGCCAGCTTGACCCGCTCCTTGCTACCCTCCAGCCTAATTAGTGTAGGGTTTCATGTCTACTTCCGTTACACAAACAGCGCCTTGGTGAAGTTTCGTATGGCCTAAAAAGTTAGAGAAGCAAATCATGAGAGCGATACGCCTAGTGCAGTAAAACATGTATCTAACTGTTTAGAACTTCTGTTGAGACCACAACTCGCCTTGCCGGACAGACAAATTTCAGAATAGAACGATTGATTAACATTTCCGGGTGCTTGATTAGCGTTTCCGGGCAATTCAACTACAAAATCCGTTATTACCGTAAGCGTATAATAATAGCGTATAATAAAGCATTTTGTCGCGGGAGGTGGCCGTGATCATTCCCTGCTGGATGGCGAGATCCGGAACCGACTTACACGTCCGCTACCGGAGTTTTCTCAAACCAGACATCTTCCGCCAGGGAGGCATCGGACTAGTCCTAAACTCCCAACTGGGCTCCCGCCATGTGTTGTAATGTAGTGCATGTAAGTATAAATGTATGTGTGTGTAAGTAAGAGGTAAGGATGGGACAAGAAAGAGGAAGGAAAGATTGCGCGCGATATGTGGCCCGTTTTTAGTAGTACTCCAGCATGCGAATGATGATCGGAGAAACATCGGAAAACTACAGATCAGATCAGCTGCTCGACAGACTGGTTTTGAATTCGACTTAGCTATGTAGTTAGCTAGTGTCGAAAATCCTGCCACCGTCGGGACTCGAACTCAAGGGCCTCCAAGTCAGAGTCACTGCAGTGGACTCAATTGATCCACTAGCCACTTAAGCTGATCAGAATAGAACGATTTAGTATATGAGCGGGACTTCTATATGTCGCGCGCACCTCGGCGCGGAATGGTTCACTCCTCAACTTCCCGAACACGGCTTCGATTTCGTCTGAGGTGCATGAATTTTTGAAGGACGAGTAATCCACAGTCACCATGTCGCATTTGGAGGCATAGAACCTTGGCTAACGGAAAATTAACACTTCTGACAATAGCCGCCCTAATCTGATTGCTTAGAGGGGGGACCTCTCAGTAATGGATAAATATTACTGAAACCGTTGTTGTTATACGCCAGTAGATCAGTGTACAAGTTCCCGGGCATTACAAACAAAAATTTTCTATTAGCCTGAAACCGATCTAACCCCCAAAAGGAAAGTTTTTTCTAAGAACTGGAAGTGATTAAAGAAATAGTGGCGAGCCTACCGGCCAGCTTACGTTACGATCTAGAATACCGGCGATTGGGAGCTCGCGGGTTGATCCTGGGCAAGTGCAGAAATTTTAAGTACAATAAAACTTGCTCAATGCGGAACGTGCATAATGCGGAAATCTGTCTAATGTGATCATAAATTGCGGTCCAGCCAAACATACATTCTTCAGAATTACGTTGCATAATGCGGAATCTTATCTAATACGAAAAAAAGTTGATCCCTTACTTCCACATTGAGTAAGTTTTACTGTAGTAGGCTTCCGCATCCAGAGTCTTGTGAGTAGTCTAGGCTGTCTGGGAGTCGCCACGTCGCTGGCTTTTGAAGCCGACGTTTGGACCATCTTGTCGTGTACTTCCGCAAGGATGGTCTGCATAGACAAGCCCTGGGATCATCTCTTGGAATTCTGCGCAGACCAGCCTTGAGGAAGACCACGACAAGATGGTCAAAACGTCGGCTTCAAAATCAGGGTCGTGGCGTGCCCCGGACAGCCAATAGTATTCACAAGTGTCAGAAATTTGCTTCGTGTTGATCAGAGAGTTTTCAATAACTGGTGAATCAAATTCTTAGGTCAACTGCTCTGATACGTGGTTTCCAGGTTTTCGGAACGTTCCATCACTTCCAAATGAATCGGAGCATCACAATACAATGGGACACGGATCACGCATGCGTCTTTCCTCCCCATCCATCTTTCGCAATTCGTATTAATCCGTGAGAGAGTACAGCGTCCTTTTCATAACCAGAACACATCGGTGGATAAGAGAACAACATATCCTATTATATTACATATGACTGATGAAGAGAATGGCGTGATTAACGTCAAGGTCAGATCTAAAAATTTTAAATTTCTGATAATTTCTGAAATCATAAGGCCGAAAGTCACATTCTCTGATAACTATCTATCGACGAATTTTCTCGATTCTTCTCGCAGTCGGATGCTATTTGGCAATGGATGGAAAATATTATCCCAACTTTCACTGAGGTTCAAGTATGCGGACTTTAGGGTCTTTTAAATGAAGAAGGTGCGCTCACGAGTCCGGGTTTTGACGGTTGTAAATCTGACATCGCTGCATTGTTCTTCGTTGTGTGGACAATGCAGATGATAGCAGCGACAGAAAAGCAGCACGCGGTAGGATCTTCGTATGAAGATTTGGGTGGGTGCCTATTTTTAAAATCTTGTTTTTTAGTTTTGCGACGCGTCGATTTGTGACGCGCTACAACGATTTGGGTAACAAATGCAATGATTAGTTGTGCAAATGCAATTTCATGAAACAGTCGAACGAGGCATCTCATCTTTACCACTCTTTCACTGAATGGTAAATTCAAGGTTGTCATTGAATTACTTGGTTAACTCGACTGATAAGCGAAATTACTCCAGCTTGGTTAATTCGACTGATAAGCGAAATTACTCCAGTGAGAAATGTAGCCTTTTTCCTCTCAAAAGTTTGCCAACACTCAATTGAAGTTTCATTAGTTTACTTGTCTTCAATGTGCAAAGAAGCTGAGGAAGATAAAAAATTACATATCAGACATAGATTTTGTAGTCTGTTTTGGAAAATGATCGTGTATCACGAAGCAAACATATATGTATATTGCGAGAATATTTTGTTGATATTTGGGTGCATGAAGAATTAAAGCTAAAGAGAACACGTTTTACGTTAACGGACTTTCATGTACATGGCAATATTGTGGTTTATTTGTCAACATAATGGAAAAATGTTGATACACGAAACTTCATACGAAGTATTTTGGGATCTTAAAAACGCTCACCATATAAGAGTTATCTACCTCGGTAGTTATAGTTGGAGTTATAGTTATATTTAACGTCATAGTTGGAGAGCTGAGCGTTCACAGACAGATTGAGTCATGATCTGGTATGCTTTGACCTCAGTTAAAAAACAGACTGTCATAAGCTCTTGATATGAGAAGTACATAAACTACATACGAGTATTGAATTTTGTCTCTAAAAGGCGTCAAAATATCTCGCTACATATTGTATTTTAGCTCTAAAATGCAATATGCAGTGAGACACAATATAAAACAAGAAATGTTGACACTTAGGAACAGTCGTGATCGCCCGCGCGCGGTTGAAAGAGCCGTCGCCGAGCTACGTCAGCGGGGCGTCACCGCCCTCGGCCGGAGGGGAAGGCGACCGTTGCGGGCCGGCCGGGGCTAACCGCGCGAGGCCGTCACGCCTGAACAAGCGGGTAGGGACTCGCCACCGCCCCTACTCCGCAGCTAGTCGGCGGGCCGCTAGCTCCAGAGGGCTATAAGAGGGCCCCGACCCGATAGCGACGGTGGTAGCGACGGTATTGGCAGCGGTGTTCTGGCGAGTGGTGTACGGAGTGTAGAGTGGTGATTGGGGATGACGACCTGTGCTACGGAAACGGAACTCTCTGGTGAATATTCTGCGACTCGGCTATGTATGGGACTTCTACTGGACTACGGTGAAAGGCTTCGCAATTGGCACACTCTACAGTTATTCGGAACTTTGGCTATTGTACACGGGATTCTCATTATTGTACCTAGATATTGAATAAAAAAACATTTTATGAAGTTTTGCCTTTGTTTGGATACAACAGGATCCTACCAAATGTAGTCTAAAAGTATTTTCCTCTCCTTGTAGTCTTTACGGCCCTATACATTTACATTGCTTTTTTTCTGCGGAACAAAATTCTGGTAGCATTTTGAAAATAAAAATCTAGGTTTGATCAAATTTATACAACAGAAGCCTAGGGCTGTAAAACTTCTTTTCATGATCACGAATGAGAATCTCCGTTATCATTCTTTCTCTTGGCCGACTACCCTCGACTTCCCGTTGCTTTCCTTGAGTGTACTCGTGGGAACGTGTGGTCCGCAGGCAGAAGATGCCTTAAAGTTGATTGCATGAATAAAATCTTGTATAGTCAACAAACCCGCTCTCCGAGTTTCTTTAAACTTTGAAATGTTCGTGTCTACTATATTTCTCAATGTGATTCTTTTGGACGAAAGAAACATCCAAACAGAATTATTTAATATTTCACTCTGTTACTATTATTTGTATGTTCTTTTCGTTTCAGAAGCATAAATAATTACAAAAATGACAGGTGATCCTTTTTAGTACAGTTTTTGTGTTGATAAAGTCTCTATAGGGATTTGCCTTAACAACGATACTGTCGATAACAACCAACTACACCAAATAGGATTTTACCCGAAATGAAGCTATGAAAATTAGATGAGTTGTGTCGTTAGCGTTTGCCTGTTACCGGGCTGGGCTCATTGCATTGCCTGATTTTCGTATTTAATCTCTCCTCGTTTTGTTGTGTCTTTCTCTCACTTTATTAATAAATTCCTGTAAAACTAGTTAATGTGTAGTTAGAACATGGGTATTGTAAGTGTTAAAAATATATTTTGAATTAAAAATATTACCAGTTTTTTAAATTTTTGTCGAACTTAATTACATTACGATTACCAGAACTTTACATAATATGTTTAGTTTTATGAAAAAGGTAGCCTAATTGTATAGTTGTACATTATTACACAATGTAATAAATTTGAGAAAATGTAGCAATGAGGTAAGGTAAAATTGGAATCAGTTTATACAACCGATAATAATGACCAAACTTTCTCAGCATTTGATATTGTTAATGTCATCGTTTGTGATTACCTTCCGACTCTTCCTGACATTTCGGTCACATCAGAACCATTTGAGTGGTAACAATGACTTAATGAGGGGCGAGAGCAGAAGGGAAAGCCCGTCAGTCGGGGGGGTGGTTTTAGGGAACGCACTTCTTGCTCCCCTTTTTTTAGAGAATTGCTCCGGCTAAATCACCCCTTCCTCATGCGTTACTTAATTACATGTTCGCCCAAAATATTTGTATTTAACTTTTTATTTAAGTGGCTGCTGACTGTTTTGCACGGCAGCTTATGGTTATAGCAGCAAATCAAAAGGAGTTCCTGAAATGAAATTAATACTGAAAAGAGTGGAGTCATTTGTCTGAGATGACTCCAAAAAAGGTAACAATTTGTACTAAAGGTATATGCACCATAAAAGGCAACGGGCCGTACTGCAGGAGAAAACAGTAAAAGAAGGTTGGCTGATTCTTGGCGTGGTCATAGAACGACAGAGACGTACCTAGACTCCTTAGCGATTAAGGCAAGCACTGAATTCCCGCCCCTATCCGACTAATTTGAGCCCCTATTTACGAAAACAGAAAACATTTATTAAATAAATTACAATCATTTTAGAGTATTACAAGTGCAAAACTATCTCTTATTTTTTGATTTTCAAAAAAAAATAATAACGTTTAACTTTATTATTATGTAGTCGGTTTGTGACATGAACACTGAATTTAAAAGACAATAAATTGTAAAGCGTATACAATAAAAATCTGATAAAAATTGTCTTATACTCTATTTCATGCTGTTTCTTATAATTTTTATCTATTTCTCGAAATATTCTTTAAAAGTTCCAATTTCAGTTATGCTGTGAAGATAAGAAGATAAGCTAAGATATTACATTTTCTTGTTTGATATCTGTCAATAGAGCTTAAAACATCAATAAAATGATGTGCAATATAATAGAAATACACCTTAAAGTTTGATACATAATAAAAGTATCTTTTACCAAATTCACTTCAATAAGTAAAAATATCAAAATATAAAACCACAACAAACAAGCAAGAAATATTACCTCATCTTTATTGCCTTTTAAATAATTTTGCTTTCTATTATTTTCATTATTCATTTCATTCTCTTATTAGATGTATATGCCTGTATTTTCCGTACTAAATTAAATGTACTACTTTTGTAGCACTGAGATCTGAAATTAGCTGACGAAACGTATGTGCCATTACTCGCTTTTTGTGTTTATGGCTTCCTGGAATTGAGAATCGACATTTCTACAAAAGTTTAGATAGATAGATAGATAGATAGATAGATAGATAACACACATACCACCATCAGCTACGAAAAGAAACCCACGAACAGAGAGTAGGGTACGCGGTGGAGCTATGGCTTGTAAACGCGCCATCTACCCAGAGCTTTTCGAACTCTGACGTCCGAAGTAGCGAATAATGTTTTTCCGGGAGGTCACGAAAGGAGGAAAATATTAACCCCTCCTTAATTTCCCCAGACAACATGTGCAAATCATGAATTATTTAAGTAAAATTGTACAAGGTATGGCCTCTTTGAATGTATTCAATAACACGCGCAGTAAATGAACTTGAAACTGCCTTTCACATCGTTCGGGATACTTCTCCCGCCTATTCTGGACTTTTCACCCACTTTTAACACGCATTGTCGTGTATTTACAGCAATTCTCTTTCCCCAACTGATCGCCGCATAAAAGTTGCCAGTTCCTTTACTTCAACATCTCCGCATCGCTCGCCTGTAAGTAACCTTGGGGATTTTCTGCCGCTCGTAGTCCCGCGTCGCCACTCTTCTCCGCTTGCTGTCCCACGACGTTACCAGTTTCCTTCCCTCGAACATTGGACTACGCTACGCCTACAATTTCCACACACTTCTCCCGTTCTCCGGACTCGTACGATTCTCGTTCGAGTCCAAAGTTTTCTCACCTACGTTTCGCTCTTCCTGGGGTCGTCCTTCTTCTTCTGCCGCGCCTCGTACAAGCTTGTTCGCGCTTCCAGCCTGGAATAATTAATGTTGCTGAAGTTATGCTTTAAATGCTCAGCCTACCTTCAACACTTTAAGCGTGTGTGGTCTCAGCGTGCAATATGAGATGCTGGATTTAGTTAATGTCCTTCTGCGAGAATTTTACAAAATTTAAGTTACTTCGAAGCCAGTCACTTCACTTGCTCTCTCAAATATTGTGAATGTTAATGCGAAGAATGTACGTGCACTCCACTTCTTAATTACATCACTTTCGAAGATACGCTTCTCAAGCTAACTTTTAACTACCAAGTTAAAATAAACTCCTATGATATCAAGTTACAATCACCTTCAGAACTCAGTCTAGTCACCGTCGCTGCTGCAACCAAAGAGAGCTCAGTCTAGTCGCCGTCGCTGCTGCAGTCATAGAGGGCTCCTCCGAGGCGCGCCGCGATACTTATGGTATCGCGCCTGGGGAACTTTTTGGAGGGGTGAAATTCTCCTCTTTTCGTGACTTACCGGAAAAACATTATTCGCTAGTTCGGGCGTCAGAGTTCGAAAAGCTGTGGGTAGATGGCGCGTTTGCAAGCCATCGCTCCACCGCGCACCCTACTCCTCTCTGTTCGTGGGCTTCTTCTCATAGCTTATGGGGTTGTCTAATCCCATGACGTCACAAGAATAAAAGTATATTCATATTCAAGAGCGCCATTGCTATATATAGTAATTAGTATTATTTTTATTACTACTATTATTTATTATTACTATTATTATATAAAAATTAGGAACTGGACTTAACTAATATCATTTTATAAATATATGAAATTCCTAAAATGCTCTAAAGAAAGCGCAGATGCTGTGGACAGACTTACGAGGTCTTTAAATTTAGATTCCTTTTCAGACTTTCCCTCCAAAATTCATTATATCATAAAAACGGAAGAAAATGGGCCTTACGTGGGTTTTAAGGAACGGAGGCGTATTGGCTTGTTGGGAGGCGAGGCGGCGCGGGATGAGGCGGGGAGTGAGACGCGGGGCGGGGCGTGGCGCGGAGTCAACGCGCTCGCGAGACGCGGGGCGGGGCGGGGCGTGGCGCGGAGTCAACGCGCTCGCGAGAAGCGAGGCAGATGCGTATCGTGGTATTTGTGGCGCGCGCGTAGGCAACGGTTTGTTTCGCCTTATCGGCGCGCCGGGTGCGCGAGGGGCGGGGCCGGGGTATCGGCGCGTGGTGCGTGGGGCGGGGCGAAGGGGGAGGGGGAGGGGGCGGGGGCGGCGGGGGCCGCGGGGGCCGCGGGAGCCGCGGGTGCGAGTGCGAGCCCGACTGACGACCGCCTTGACCCCGCTGCCACGCCGCCCTATCTTCCCAGCCGCGCCGCTCCTTATGGGTTTGTGTTCCGAACGCGAAATCGCCGACCGCTGCTTATCTCTCCGCTGATGAGGAGGAAATAGCAGAAAAAAAGATTCCACAGCAAGGTTCGGACTCTCGCATACCATTCAGCGTAGTAGGAACGGCTGATTTCTGAATAACGACTTGCCAAATGAGACAGATGTGAAGTTTCAAATTATTACAACTTTCCGCAAATTTCTATAATGAACAGAATGCAACGTGTCATACATCTCATTATTAATTCATTACATAACTAGTTAATATTATAAATGCATATAGATATATTGCTTAAATGTACTTTCATAAGTGTAAATCTATTGGTGATGAAATTGGTTTAATTTAGTATTTGTCCATATGAGAAATGATAATGGTAAAGTCGGTATTATTTATAATTTTTATTTTCAAAATGCGGAAGTGTTTCATAAAAAAATAGAGTAAAACCAGATTGCAGAGAACCCAAATGAGTTCCAGGGCCCATTTATTAGGGTACTGCTCCGGTATCGACCAGATATTGATCGGAGAACCACGGACAACTGCCGATCAGAGCAGCCGGCTGTTAGAATTCACTTCCAGACAATGGTGAACTCGTCCCAGATATTTAGCTATTGTGGAAAATTTCGTCATTGTCGGGATTCGAACTCTAGGACCTTTCGGTAGAGTCGCTACAGTTATCACCCTGAGCTAACTCAGCTGAGTTATGTAGTTTGGTAAGATTGTATATGTTACCTTTTAATAAATTTGCATGGTGTAATGAAACATCTCAAATAAGAATTAGTCAATATAATTTGTATCCGGCATTGTCGTTCTGTTAAACTAAGCAAAGTATTACTGAGTTTCTATGACCTTTAGATCTTTACGGAAATAGTCAAATATAGTACTTCCACCCCTGCGTCTCGGAAATCGTGTACTCGGGATCAAAGATGATAGGATGTTTCCAAAGCAGACGAAACCACAATCGTATGCTTGCACATCTTTCATATCCCCTATGCGTAACTCGATCGAAATATGACTATATTTTCCGTGCTGCACCTTTCGGAGACCCTCCCCCCCGTTTTTCAGGGTTAATATTTGGATACTGTTGACAACATGCCGTCCGTTTGCGCTTGAAGGGAATACTTATTTAAAACATGGTGTCATCTATATGTGGGAATTGTTTTCAGTAAATTCAGTTCAACTGGGAAAAAATTGTATTTGGAAGGTCCGCTCACATGTACACCGGTCCTTTCATAAGTGCACCGGCTCCTCATAAACAATTCTTTAAATACTAAATACGTACTTTATTTCGTATAAAACTCGTATTTTGCGGTGCAGTCTAAGATGCTCATTATCTGTGTAGGAGTAAATCGCTGGGCCACTACGAATCCATTTTAAGACCTGACTGGTAACATTTTGGTTGGAAAATTTGAAAACGCTTGAAAATAGCACATTTAAACACAAGAAATTGTATTTTACATATTTTCTATTTTACGTATCGTAAAGTGGCGTTACTTTGTTACAGATTTTGAGATTTTTTCTATATTGGTTGGTCAGTTTTTATTTTAATCAAAAGACTTATTACAAAATGTAGATCAGCTTCTTGACTACACTGATTGTAAAAGTAAGCATCGGAATCTTTAATAACTACAGAGACATTTAGATTAAAAGTGACAAAGTTACCCCACCTTTTAGAGATACTTTGTGACAAGTTGTATTACGTTCCAAAAATAATTAAGTGTCACGAAATTACCATGCATAACTTTTTTAACAGAGTACAATATTTTTTGCCGTACTTTCTCAATGTCTCAAGCATTTTGGTAAAGATACATCCGTATGGACAAATCGGTTTGGCTTAATGTGGTCTTGAACAATACCGTTCAAGACATCGAACGAGAAACAGACTCGTTTCTGTAGTAGCTGCGGAGGGTCAATGACGTACAAGATCTCGGTCTTGGAGTAAACGGAGAGGGCTCGCTATCTTCAATGCGTTTTTGTGGACTTCATTACGCTCAATAAGAATCTGTCGGTTTTGGTGTCGATCACTTTTTCGAGGGAAATTCTCTCCAAGCTGACTAACAAAAAATAATCCAGATGAAAAGCAACGGTACCCTGATTATTGGAGTTGTTGCTGATATATGGGAGCATCAATGCAGATGAACAGTATGTGCCTCTAAGCCATTTGAATGCTTGTGGAACCACAAGTTTATGCTATCGTTAGAAAGAGAGAATTCGTCGTTGCTGACTTCTGTCTTTTCGTCTGCTATCTCTTCACCGATTTTTAATTTTTTTCAACATTGGATGGTGAGTTTTTATTTCAAAGTCAAAAAACCTATTGCAAAATGTATACCAATACCTTCTCTAAACAGTGATTTATTTTAAGTATTATAATCTACTAACTATAGAGATGTTTAGGTTAAAAGTTGTCATAAAATTTTCCTTCATTACCATCACTTCTTACGAATGGTCTAAGAAGCCTTGTAGAAGGTTTGGGTCGTCCTTTTGTTATGTTCACATATCATCACGTAAATGTTGTTACATAAAGCTATAATTTCTCTTCATTAAAGCCAACACATTAACACTTAAAAATAATTACCTGTGATACCTGATTGTATGAGTTTCTTCGCTCTAGCAGACAAAGTTGTCGGAGTTTACGTGAACGGTGCAGGAAAAGGTTTTAACAAGCCCATCTCTACCCTACAGTGGCTGGACAACAACTTGCGGTAGCAGTCCCTTGGTGGCGTGAGATTTCAGACAAGGTTAGTTTGCCGGCCTTATGGATGCGACGCGAGATTCGAAATGAAAAATTCACCGTCTCTCACGAAGTAACCTCTCCAGTCACTAAGTATTTCCATTTTACATGTTTTTTTAAAAACATATTGACGAACATATTTTTCTTTTTCATTACAATAAATTTTGTTTTCTAGTAATGTTTATCTTGATATTCAAATCTGACTTAGAATAGCATTTGTGTTTATATACACGTAATTTAAAACGAAGTTGTTGACTAAAGTGAAAAAGACGATATTTTTATCACGTTACCACATAAAAACTTACACTCCTCAATTACGTACTTTTAATCTTAACTGAATAGAATATTCAGACAATACTATCGCATATTCTTAGGCTGGTTGGATGTTAAACGATCCGTTTAAATTTTCTTTGCACAGTTGTCTTGAAGTACAATTCACATTTTCTTTATGAGCTTCCAAAATATTATATTTGAATAAATATTTGCATTGAACAAGAAGTAATTCTCCTTCTTTATCTCTAAAATTAAAAGTTCACGAAAACATTTATTCCTTCCGACGTGTATTACTGTATGATAATGTGTTATGAAGTGAAAATGTTCAGTTATCGAAAAGTGATGAGATAAACTTCTAACGTCACATAATTAATCACATATAGTTTCTGTTCCGATTAGAACTAAAATTAAAGCAAATTATATATTATCTTTGTTACCTCTGAGCACGCACAACCTACCATCATCCAAACATTTGCGCATCAAAATATTTGCGTTTCGCATCATCCAAACATTTGTGTGTCAAAAGTCATTATTAAGCTATTTTCAGATGATTCTGCGCTTCAGGTTTTCTGTGATAGCCTTTACATTGGTCCACCTGATCAAGTGCTGCGGTGCAGTTCAAAGCACCCGATCTTTTCGCCAGTATTTTTAGTCTCCTCTCTCGCGAATTTCTGCCGTCCGTTCGACGTTCGTGGAAGATCGATGATTAATGGAACAGGCGACTAATGGACGTGGTCGCACATAGCGGTTAGACGTTGCCGTGTACAAATGGAAACATCAATGCCTTTGCCAGATTTGTGTTGTGGAATATATGGAGCCTGTCGTCCCCGTGCTTCGCGACTGCGGTGAGCTAGATGGGGCCGAGCGTACACAAACCCGTTAAAGATAATTATATTTCTTAGCTGTCGAGGTAATATCGTTATCTCTAGCCGAACGAACTTAACGCAAGTGTACTGTAGTCAAATACGATTATGACAGAAGAGAGGTACCATGCAAAAATAGTAAGAAGATGTAAAATCCTAATGACAGAAACCCCTTACATAAGTCGTGCTGATGCACAGTAAATTGTGTAATCGAATGTTACTTGTAAAATATAAGAAATAGATGGTGTAAGTTTTAAATAAAAGAAATTTGATGATAGTCGATATCTCATTATCAGATGAGGAATCGTGTAGAAATCTTCATTGCAGGATCATTTATCCTGAAATGAAAACTGGGGAAGGTCTTTTTTGAAATTCTGGCGTTTCTTTTGAAACTTTAAAAAATTTAAAGAATTGGGATATATTCATTATTAAATTTGATTATATGAATTATTACACATACAAATTAAATAATTTGACACAATGTTGCTTGGCCGAAGGCCTTTAAACCATTACAATACCTACATCCTACCGCGTTCTAGCTTTTCGAATTCTGGTATTCACCTCAAATTACATTAATATCGTCCATTCATTTATTTGGATTAATAAATAAGTAGTATCTTCATGAAACATTGCGAGGAAATGAATGTCTCTTGTTTTAAAAAAATGTATTTCAATTCCAGTTGATTTGCTATATAAGACATTATTTTTAAAAGCAATATAAAAGCGATGTCCAAAAGATGTTGCGTACACTTTTAATGAAGAAAAAAAAGAGACCTTCGTGGAAATGTTTTATTCCTCGTGATTCTTTTCGGAATTTTACTTCTTCATACTGCAAGACATAGCGTAGTCAAGCATACTTACGAGGGCCATACTTACTGCAAAGCACACCGCGTCGACATGTACACTCGGCAGTATCATAAGGCGGGCACGAGCGTCACGAGAAAGTGACAAGGGCTATAATTACTCCTTAGAACGGCACTCGAGGCTCGTGCCTGCCATGACGAATGGGTTAGCGGGCGGCGCGGGTTGATTTCGCGGCCCGAGGGAGCGGGCGGCCGGGTTGATTTCTGCGTCGCGGGCGCCACGCGTGCTGCCGTCCCCGCCCCGCCCCCGCCGGCCCGGCCCCGCCGCCCCCGCGCGGCTCGCCCCACCGCCGCCGCCGCCGCCGCCGCGGCAGCATGGCGCGCCGTATTGATCGCTCGTCGCGCCCGCGCCGCGCCGCGCGCGCAGCACCGCGCTTGCCACTTGGCGCCGACGGGCAGCGAGCGGCCGCGCGGGGGCGGCGGTGGCCAGAGCAGTGCGCGGGCGGCAGTGCGTGGGGCGTGTGCGTCTGCGGTGCGTGGCAGTGCGGGTACAGTGCGCGACGGGCGACGTGCCCTTGACGGCCGTAGCGGCGGCGGAGGCGACGACAGAGGCTCCGCAGCGCGGCGGCGGCAGCGCGGAGGAGACAGCAGGAGCGGCGGCGGCGGGGCCGGCGCAGTGGGCGTCCCCGCGCTCCCCGCGCCCGCGGGGCGATGCGACTGGGAGCAACATGGCCGCCGCCGGAGGCCGCGCGCACCGCGGAGACTGCGGCGGCGGCTGCAGCCGCAGCAGGCTCTAGGAGGCGGAGGCCAGGGCGGCGGCGGCGGCGGCCGGGTCGGCGGCGGCGGCCGGGGGCGGCGATGGCCGGCGGCGGCCGGGGGCGGGCGTAGCCGGCGCTCCTCGGCCTCCGCTCCGCTCCGCGCGCCTGCGCCATGCAGAAGGACGCCTCCTCCGCGGGCGCGGAGCACCAGCAGTACGTGGGGCCCTTCCGCTTGGAGAAGACGCTGGGCAAAGGACAGACAGGTAGGTGAACGCGCGAGCGGCGAGCGGCGGGGCGCGGCCGGCCGGCAGGCCGCGGGCGGGCGCCATGGCCGTCAGCTGGCCCTTCGCCGGCCCAAGGCGCGCCGAGGGCGATCGATGGGCGAAACGGTGTCAAGATCCGCGCGCAGCGGCGCGCCTGCTCCGGAAGCCGCCGGCCGGCGACGGCCACCGCGGCCGCCGCCGCGCCCGCGTCCGCGGAGGGCCGCGCGCCGCCCCCGGCTGCAGCACGTGCGCTATCGAGCGCCGCCGCCCCGCCGCGCCCCGCCACGCCCCGCTCTGCCCCGCACCGCGCCCCGCCACACCCTCCCTCGCCGCGCCGCGCTGCGCGCCCCCTCCCCCGCCCGCGCACATGGCCGCTCTCTCTGCCCGCAGGCCTCGTCAAACTGGGGGTCCACTGTGTTATGGGCAAGAAGGTCGCCATCAAGATCATTAATCGAGAGAAGCTCAGCGAATCCGTGCTCATGAAGGTAAGGTTCCGCGAGATGTGCCGCGAGGGTCGCTTCGTGGTTCCCTGGCCCTCGCCGGCCTCGGCTCCTTTCTTGGCCGCCTGTTTCTGCAGCAGAGTACTTGTGGTCGTTCGCCCCCTTGCGGTCCAGGACATAGAGCCGAAGCCTTGCGGGCTGCGTCTGCCGGCGCTGGGCAGCGTGCCCCGTGGGCCAATGGCCGTGGCCGCCGCCCCCGCCGCGCGCACGGTCGCGCCTCGCCATTGGCCCCCAGCCGCGTTTGTCGCTGGCACTTGTTTTCCCAGCTGTGGAATGCAGTGTTCTGGGGGTTCCTGCTGGTCCAGATGGAGAATCTTTTATATTGTAAAGAAAAGCAAGGTTCTGTGTGAACGAATCTCCCACCACGCGTAATGAGGTTGATCTACTCAGAAGCATACAAGACGCACGTGTACTACCGAAGAATATCGATGCTATTTTCCACCAAAATTTCCTGGAGGACCGTTGTCATCCGCATCGTTGCCTTTTGTTGAAACAGAAGAAACGCGGCCAAGGTGTATGCTATCGTGTGACATTGACTGAACTGAAAGACTATCCGGTCTATTGTGTAACTCATCTGCATTCTCAAGGGCAGAACAGAGGAAGTGAATTCGCACGACGCAAGTGTTTTGTAAATACTTATTGTGTTTGAAAGCATACGTTTCACATTCATTTGGTTTCGAAGAGTGTGTACTAAAGAATATTTTGACAGTAATCTTTTGTTTTCGTTGTTGAATACCTTGAAAATGAATTAATTAAATATTGGAACCATTAAAGGATACGATCGGTACTATTTATTTAGAAATTCACCGTACTGAAGAAAATGTTTTCTAATGCCTTTTGCAAGTCTCTTGGAAAAGTCATATATTTTAAAAAGTGGTAGTATTTAAAAATGTAGTACTTGTAATAATAAAAATAAGGTCCTTAGTCGAGGTAAAGTGTTTTTATATATATCCAATAATAACTGAGAAGGCATTTTGTGTCTGTTAAGTAAATTTTAATTGAAGTTCAGGGAAATTGTCAATATTGAATGTTGTTTTTTCTCTTAGTTCATGTTGCTGCGAGAAACATGTCAGAAATTCAAATTTACACGTCACAACAATCAATCTACGAGTACGTGCAAACGCTGTAGTATTTTACTTGTTTTTATACTTCTGTTAAATCGTGCAAGATAAGGTTCTGAACTGCATTTAGACTTCTTGTATAATACCCGCTGTAAAGTGTCAGAAATTTAAACTTTCGAGATCAGATTGAATTAATGACCCAAGAGATTTGTGGTTGACACACGAAAATCAAGTAATTAAAAAAACACGTCGAACGTAATATAACCTAAAACTCTCATAGACCCTAAATGTGAATGGAAAAAAATCCCAACGACGATTCAACGATCAGATGTTATTTGGTTTTGCTAAGTGGATCAAAAATGAAACTATTCATGCTGTTGAAAGAGATTAGAATCCATTATATTACCATTTTATTTTTATTAATTCTGATAAATCCAGAAAGCATTACAATAAAATAAAATACTCAGTCAAGATTCAGAAACTCGTTCGAAAATTATTTGAGAATGGAATTACAAGTTCATTCATCAGTTGTTCAATCGTATTTAAGGTTAAATTGAACAACATCCAAATTTAATATGAAGAGAGTTATATGTCATTTGGAAATTGACATGTGATCATATAACTGTATGACGGCTATTGTCATTAAGTTCGTTAATCATTCTTAAAAATTATTAATAATGCTTCAAAACGATAATGTATTAATGACTTTCTTCGATAATTTTATTTGCCGAAATCAACGTTGCTTTTAAAATACATCATTTGACTTTTCTGCTACCTTGACTTATATCAATAGCCTTTAACCATAACCGAAGTGCGTCAGCAACATTATACTAGAAATTCATTAGGAATGATGAAAGCAATGCACACAATACCTTCGCCGGTAACTTTATTACATTATCTCGTGACATGTTTAGTAAACAGATATGAAATTAAATCTTATAGAATCAGTCTGGCGGACGCAGGACAGATTCTGTTATGTGCAAAGCGATTTAAACGTGCTTTTTGTTTTCGACTTGAAATTACACGTGGTTGGTCAATTTTCGTGATCTCTCTTCCAATCATATTTGATTCCATATGCTCAATATATATACATGAAAACATATGTTTATACATATAAAATGTATTATACATATAAAATGTATTTACATATATAAAATATTTAAACATTTTTTGGATTTGATTTATTTTCGTCGGCGGAAAATAAAATCTCTGTGACATGTCGAGGGGAATTATAATCTACATTCGTTTTCTTGATATCCAGAATCTCTTCCTCGTCTTTAACTGTTAATAGTTGAATAATGAATAAAAGTACCAACAAAGCGAGGTTAGCAACGTTTGAAAACTAGGCTTTCGCTCTCGACTTATAGAAAACTTATTTTCTTCCGTACAGGAACTATATATTTGGTTTTGTATTATTGATAACAAAATAGCAACCCGTACCCTCGGCTGTACTTCTATCACAACTAGCAAAAGGAGAGCACGTGCACATAGTGAAACTACATTTATGACCAGAAGTAAAACAAGTAATATCAGGAAGTGATAGAACAGATGACCACAAAAAAAATCACACAATTTGGTTGAGAAGAAAGCCTAAATGTGTTTCTAAATGAAGAACCTTAGACTTTTAAATATATAGATTAATATATGAAAGAAAAAATATCTTACGTGGAATGAAAAAAAATCAGGACTGCGCGGCAGATGTACAATTAAAAAAGCTAAATTTAGTTCTCTAGAATGTATAAATAAAAATATATTATTAATATAAAGGAAGAAAGCTTTCAATATATTTAAAAAGTTGCGTTTATAGTTTTCCCAACTATACTGTATCTCCCAAAAATGGATTCATTAAATCAATAAGTATTTTGGGTGACTTTTTCCTGATGAATATATCAATGCAGGCAATAGTAAGTGGGTGTAATGAAAAACACAAATATTTCTCTGGCAGCGTAACCTAACCATTAACATTTGATTATTTAATTAATGGGCATATTTCATCATCTTTTGAAGAGGTATCCTTTCATATGAACCGTATGATTGATAGATTGATTCATATACTGTGTTTCCGGGAAGGTCAACTACTATGGTCATTAGTCCGTTTATGCAGTTGATGGTTTATGCCGAGGGGTGGCAGTGCTTCCTTTCCCCGCTGAATAGTGAGGATCGGCGCCTAGAAACACGTCGGTTTGCAGACCGTGAGTGGTGGCTCAGAGCTTCAACTGATGTCACTTCAGTACCTCTGACCGGGAGGTCCTAAGTTCAAGTACCGACAGCGTAGGATTTTCGACACTTGTGTGCTTGTGTGCTAGGTGATTCAGTCGCTATCTGGAGGAAATTCTAGCGCCGACTATCTAATCGGTAGTTTTACGTGGTTTCTCCGATCAACACCAGGCGAATGCCGGAGCAGTACCCTCCCAAACGGGCTACGCGTGCGATCTTTCCTTCCTCTTCCTTGTCCTATCCTCACCCTTTACACGCACTTAGACTCACATGCACTGCACTACCACACAACCACACATGTCAGGAGACCGATCGGGGACTTAGAATTTGTCCCGGCTGGTGCGGTATGCCGCTCCTGGGAGATACCTGGTTGTGGGAAACCCCGCTAGTCGACGGTAGGTCTCGACGAATCTCGCCATCCACTGGGGGGAAGACCACCGCCAACTCCCGAGTGAAAACATGCACTACACTTATGGGAATAATGACCTCATTTGATGACGCACTGAGAATCACTAATCAATCGCATCGGCTTGCAGGGAATTTCCCTCTCCAGGTTTCTCCCTTCAGCAGGGAAAGCGCCTCAGCCGGGACAAACTCTAAGCATGAATAAATATATTCATGCATACATGCAATATATTACATGCATAATTGTACATTACATACATATTATATATAATTATAATATATATTTTTTTCCGTACACTCGTAAAGTTCATTCGTTAAATGGCATTCTGCAGACATCGCGGGTGTTTGCATTTCCTTTGCAGCGGTGATTTCCATCTATTCTCTGTTATGACCTTTCCCCTTTCCTCCCTCCTGCATGTTACGTTAGTCCTCTAGTATCTTCTTTTAATTTCTTTTATTTCAGAAATTCGTTTTACAGCCTATTATTACTATTTGTCCATTCCCATCGCGTCTACTAACGTACATAGAGTTCGTCACTGATTTTTACTTTCCTGCTTACTAAGTGCTTACTTATAAAAGAGAAAGTATTGTATTGCTATAGCGGAAAGTGGCGACTTTTCGACAGAAAAAGTCGTATTGTGTGGTCCTGATTCCGAAAAGTGGTTAAACCTTGTTCCTGTAAGTTGTAAATTACTTCCCCTAACACGTTGTGCAGTCGTATGAGCCCTTGACGCCGGAAAATTGGTTTAGGGTAAAACGACCGGCCATCAATCTGCCTGCCCATCTGTGCATCCGTATGACCCCCGTCTGCCTGTCCATCCATATGACCCCGTCTGTCCTCCAATGTTTGTCAGTCAGTTTCCGTCCGACCCGTCTCTCCGACCTCGACCTGTTTGTCCGTCTGTGCGTACGTCTGTCCGTCCGAATGTAGACAACAGCCTAAACCTTTTAGACGATTTTCCCCAAAATTGATATTTCCCAATCGATCCGACCAATCTCAAGGCTCTGCGAATTTGAAAGTGATATTTTGATATTTGGGAGTAATTAATGTAAGGTCTCAACATTTTCAAAATTTTCTAAAAAATGGCACCAATTTTTTTTTCGGTTACCACAAAGTACACTTAACAATGCTGCAGGACTCTTTCCCGTTGAACACTCTGAATTTTCGAAACACGCAAAATTTCATAATTTCGTACAGTGTTTTGAAAATATGCGTTTTTGCTTAAAGTGAACGTAATTTATTTTTAATTTTCAAATATTTTTAATTTCAATTTTTTTTAATAAATATTATCTTAATCTCCAATTTTTAAAAAATAATTGTTTTTAATGTAGCTTATAAAAATGGCCAAGTTTCATTTTTGTTGAACACTGAATTTTTAAAAATGTAAAAATTACAAGTAATGCGGGAAATTATAAGCTGTTGTAGCACTACATGTAAAAATTCTGTCATTTGCTATGGTTTCACAGCTACTTCTCCATATCTACTGTGAGGTTTTCATTCAGTGCCTATGGGTTGGACCTCTACGACTTATGCATTTACTCCTGAGAGGTCTGAAAGAACAGACGATCGTTTACTTTGTGGAAGCCTTGGTGGATCAAGGAAAATTAGATGCTTCGGAATGTATTATAAATTAATTGATCGTGTTAACGAATTATTACCGTACATCACGTCATTCATTTCATGGCTGGTTTTAAAGATTTGATTTTCTTTACAAAAACGATTTAAATTACGAGAAATTTACTAAACAAACTTTCATGAACTTTTACGAAACATTTTACTAATGATTTCTAGATCTTCATTCTTAATTAAATAACACAACCTCCGAAATGGCAAAACAGATTTCCGCGTTTCAGGCGCCAACCGTTTTCACAGCAATGTGTCCGAATTACAGTCCCCCCTGCCAGCCGTTTCATGATGATTCCCCACACTGTCCCCAGGGGAAATGCATGGAAAAGGGAGCGGGCCATCACGGGAGGATCGTCACACAGCTGTCGGCCTTTGCGGCCCCTTTGCGGCCCCATTGCGGCCCTTCGCGGCCAGTTTCACAATTGACGGAGGCGCCGTATTTAATCGGAACCTAGCGGCAGTTCGATCTCTGACGGTTCTCGCACGGCCTTACAACATGGTCATTTTCTTGCATCGTCCTTATCATTAAGTGGTGGTGGTTGTTGTTAATTATTCCGAGCACGTCAACTACTGAGGTCATTAGTCCCGCAAGTGTAGTGTATGTTCTCCCCCCTCGAGAGGTGGAGGTGATCTTCTCCCGCTGAACGGCAAGATCCGGCACCGACCTACCGTCTGCTAGCGGGGTAACCCCTACCAGGTATCTCGCACCGCCCCAGCCAGGACAAGCTCTAAGCTCCCGACCGGTATCCCAGAATATGTGGTAGTGTACTGCATGTTAGAGTAAGTGTATGGATGGTGAGGATAGGACAAGGAAGGGGAAGGAAAGATAGCGCGTGGTCCGTTTTTGTTAGGGTACCTTTTCGGCATTCGCCTGGTGTTGATCGGAGAAACCACCAAAAAATATCGATCAAAGTTCTTGTCGTTAAGTTAAATTACATACTTATTATAAATTTAGAATTCTCAATGCTATATGTGTGGTTTATATATAAATCTTTGTACCGGCTGAGATGGCTCAATGAGCACAACCGTTGCAATTCAAGCTCTTTTCTGGAGAAGAATTCTGGCTGACAGCTTCTCTGATTAGTAGTTTTCCGTGGCTTCTCCGATCAATACCGGGTGAATTCTAGAGCAGTATCATAAAAGAACGACCACGGAGCGCGCACGATCTTCCCTTCCTCATCCTAGTTCAGTCTCTTCCCGATACCCACACATACGGTCACATGCTCTATATTATCACGCATCTGTTGGCCAGTTGTGAGCTAAAAGCTTATCCTGTGTAGAGTATTGTCCCGCATGAGGAGATACCTGAACCAGGGAAACCATGCACGCAGAGGTGTGTCTATGCCGGATCTTACGTTCCACTTGGGGAGGAACACCGCCGTCTCCTGATATATTATACTGGATGGGCCAAAAGTCACTAGCCATTTATGTGAGTTATTTATTCAAGTTATTCAAGTTCTCATCATTGTTTCAAATTGTTTTCCTTCTGCATCGACACATCTCCAAGACGATCTGGGACACTTAAGCGTATTTCTTCACATGAGTTTGGATTCGAATTAATATTCTGAAAAGCATTGTCAATGGCGGCTGTTCTTAGTGTTTCGGTTGTGGTTGGATTTAAAGCGAATACCTTATCTTTAATCAATCCCCAAAATGAAAAATCTATGGGAGCGAGATCTGGTGATCTGAGAGGCATTTCTATTGTCCCTCGGAAGTTATTAACGCATAAACACATTTGTACCATTTTTTCAAATACGAAATAACTTTTCTTCTTTCGACAACAAATCAACATGGGCACATAACTTATGTAAGCAAATCTTTAATTAAACATCTGACAGCGGATGATTGTTTAGAAATGTACTTTAGTTTATCTGTGAGTAATTATCATAATATTTGAATGTGACAGGGAGGATGGATTTCATGGGATATTAAAACCATAATAGAGTAGAAGTAATCATGGGTAGTGACTTTTGACCCACCCGATATACTACACTCACGGGACTTTTGACCAAATTCGGTGACGCGTGCGGAAACACATTATTTTCTCTCTTTTTAAATGTTTTGCAAATTTGTTTGTCAACCATGCAATTTCAACCATGCAATCAAAAAATTTGAACAAAATGCACATATGATCATATAAATTATAATTCTTATTTATTTTTTTACTATTATTAATTACTATTTATTGCAGCATGTAAGAGGAGAGATGTTCTTTTTTGGGATTTATGGATGAATTAATGATTCATTTATGAACCATTAATGATTTCCGAAAAGTTAAACAACCTTAACTTAAAAGCAGAAACAGAAGAGGAGGAAATCTAATACAAAATGGGATTTATCAGAACTGTGCGGATTTATGCAGATTTTCATAAGTATTTTCTCCAAGAAGGTTATAAACATTCTAGAGTAGATGGCTAAAAATATATGAAATGAATGAAATATTACGTTGTAGATTAGATGATGGCCTAAAACATCTATTCAACAAATAATAGAGCAAGAATACAGTGACAATAATTAAGTGGTAAATTGTGAAAATGACTATTTCAGAGAGAAAAACTTCAAGTTGGCTAAAAAAAAATCTTGTTGGTAAAGGATTCATTTCAAAACTCTAGGGTAAAATGTAGAAATATTTGCATGTATACACACACAAACTAACATTAAACAGTCAAATAAGACGAAAAAAGTCACTCTAAATTTTCCGGAAAATTGCAGCAGTTGTCTTTTAAAACGTTTCTCTCTTTTTTTTTAATTGGTTTATTTAAGGTCGCTTCAACATCTAAGGTCATTAGTGACCACTATTGCTGTTAACGGTATGGTAACTATGTGGATGAAACGATATGGTGATTGATGATAAGGGTGAAAGGACGAACACAATTACACCATGCCCGAGGCGGGACTCGAACCGCGACCCTTCGGTCCGAGATCGGACAAACTAAATTGCCAACGTCACCATCCGGCACAGGCAAAACGTTTCTCTTGAGATCATATTAACCAAATAATTTAAAAATCTAACCCTTCATCAAGTCACTGAAGTTTTACATTTGTAATTTAAAAAATACATAAACGTAATTACATCATAATAAACCTTCATACTTCTGAAGAGTTTATTTACAAAATGTAGATTAAACAACACCAATCATAAATTAATTCTTAGTTTAAAAACGAAGTCTCCACTGATACACTCGTTAATGGATGTAAACAATTCACAAAATATGAAAGAAAGAAATGAATGAAAAGTTTGTTATGTAGAGGAGCAATTCATTGAAGCATTGTCGTAGAATAAGTAAGCTGAGATAGGCTCAGAGCCAGCATTACGTTTGTCTCTTCAGCGACTCTGGCCGGAAGGTCTTAGGGTTCGAGTCCCGTAGTGCCAGATTTTCGGTGCTAACTATATTTTAGATCGAATTCAGCCACTGCGTGAGAATCCAAGAGGTCGACTCTCTGATTGCTAGTTTTCCGTGGTTCCGCTCACCAATACCAGGTGAATGCCGCAGTAGTATCCTAACAAACGGGGCACGGACCGCGTGCGATCTCTCCTTCCTCTTCCAAGTCCTATCCTCACCCCTACTTACATCACTACACCACTCGGCACGTCAGGAGACCACTTGGGAGTTTAGAGTTCGCCGTGGCTGAGGGAGGAAATACCTAGAGAGGGAAATCCCCTGCAAGCCGATTCGATTCGATTTGATTGATTAGTGATTCCGGGTGCGTCAACTACTGAAGTCATTAGCCCCGTAAGTGTAGTGCGTGTTTTTGCTCGGGAGATGGCAGTGGTCTTCTCCCAGTGGGTAGTGAGATCCGGCGCTGACTTACTGTCGACTAGCGGGGTTTCCCCAACCAGGCATCTCCCATAAACGGCGCACCACCTCAGCCGGGACAAGTTCAAGTCCCGGGATCGGTCTCCCGGCATGTGCGGTAGTGTGTGTAAAGGGTGACTATTGGACACAGAATGGGAAGGAAAGATTGCCCGCGGTTCTTGGTCCGTTTGGGAGTCGATCCAGCATTCGAATGGTATTGATCGGAGAAACCAAGGAAACTATCGATCAGAGCAGCCGGCCACTAGAATTCTTGTCCAAAGAGCGATAGAACTCGATCCAGCTATCTGGCTAGTGTCGACATTCCTGCCACCGCTGGGACTCGAACCCCAGGACCACCCGGTCAGAGGCACTGTCTAGACATCAATTGATGCCCTGATCCATTTTCCCGGTAATTTGTTTAGAATTATCAGGGTTTGAATTAAAGGGTGTTACCTCACTTTTACTGATAAATTTTTCATTCGCACGGACTCTGGACATGCGTCATTGAACACGTGTTCCTTTACCGGTTCCGGTACTTTACACGTGTTCCGGTACTTTGTTTAGAATTCTCAGGGTTTGAATTAAAGGGTGTTACCTCACTTTTACTGATAAATTTTTCATTCGCCCGGACTCTGGACATGCGTCATTGAACACGTGTTCCTTTTATAAGGATTCCGGTGCTCCTTGACGCCTGTAGAAGCCAAATCAACGGTGCAGCGAGAAAATCGTTCATTTGTTGCGGGGCGTTCGGAAAGGAAACTTTTTCAGTCAATGTTTTTCATTTCCCGCCGAGTAAATAGTTGGCCTGCTTTGGAAAGAGAACTCTTGCCAAAGGTTTTCAAAAAGAGCATTATTGCTTATTTTATTGCCTTGTAGGAGCTGTGCGATATCATTATTCCCAATTTTATTACGTCGGTTGGTTGGTTCGACAGGGTGTTCAAATTAGGTGAGACAATTATCTTCGACAATTCGCCTTCATACCAGGATTCGAAAACGAATCTAATGTAAAAAATTATTCAATTTATTGAATAGTTTATTGAATTTACCCAAACAACTATGAATGGAATTTTTAGATAAGATGTTCTAATTAAGTGACAAATTATTTTTTCTTAAGAATTCACCTGATTACAACGGTAGAAAGCATGTATTATATTCATGTATACATGCAATATTCACTTACATATTACATGCATTATTGTACAAACATGCATCCGTACACTCGTTAAGTTCATTCGTTAAATGGCTTTCTGTAGACATCTAAGGTGTTTGCATTTCCCGCCATTTCTATCTCTCCTCTGTTATGTCCTTTCCCCATTCCTCCCTCCCTCAAGTTACATTAGTCCTCTTGAATCTCTAAAAAAAAATTATTTCAGAATTCTTTTCACAGCCTAGTATTATTTTGTCGGGAACTTAGAGCTTGTCCCGACTGAGTCGGTGCTCCGCTGGCGGGAGCTACCTGGTTGAGGAAAACTACTCTAGGCAACGGTAGGTCAGCGCCGGGAACTCCCCATCCAGCGGGGCAAGATCACTGCCACTTCCCAACCAAAACAACATGCACCACACTTACGGGACTAATGGTTTTATCAGTTGACGCTCCCGGAATCACTAGTATTCAATCAGTTAAGCAGTCGAAATAAAAGGCTTTTCTCATGTGCATACGATATTACGAATGAATTTCGTATATGGCGAAAATAGTTGCAATTTTTTAAAGTTATGTTACTTTTTTCGTGACAACATTCTTATAGTGGCGCGGAAGTATGGAGTTATCTTCGTTTAACCTAGCAAGTCATCGTAGTCAGTCGTTGCCTTTTTTCCCTTCGGCTAAGGGCTCGGCACTGTTAGATCCCTAGGGTTCCCAGACGGCCATCCATCCAGGAACCCGTGGTGTCTCAAGTTTCTGTAAATCGTAACGTAGTTATGCAATTCGGTGTCGCCGGAATAAAGTGTGATTTAATTCGAATATTTGTGAAGGAGACTTTTTGACGATCCATTTAATACCGTCATACTGTTCGATAAATTGAGGTTTAATAATTGAAACCCCCACAACTGAAATATCTACAATTCAAAATACGTATAACGTTTGTTTTACTGGAAGAAACTTTCTAACTAATCGCTTCATCTTGGCGATTACTTCAAACTTTTAGATGTCTAGTTGTATCATTCCAAAAATTTTAATTGCGCGTCTGTGAGATCGGTCAATAAAAATTCTAATGTGAATACAAGCAACTTCGTGAATTGGAGCACTGACAACTTGAAACAGTATTCGTTTCTTTTGAGAAACCTTTCCATTTGAAAGTTTCCCTTCAATTGTACCTTTTTAGATGAAATTCCTTTCTCAATTTGAAAATTAACGAAAGAAATGTCTTAATCAATAATATTTGAACTCCGATTGCAAAATATGTTCACAATCATTTTTTGAGGATATTTACGGTTATGCACAGTAATCTTACTGAAATCCGAAGTGTCCGAAATTTATATCGGATCATGATGTTTAGTAAATCGAATGTGAATTTTATAAATGAAATAGGTATTTTATTCGAAGCTGATTCTTAACTGTTGCTTAGTAAAAAAATATCAGAATATCAACATCTTTTCAATTTGAAAGTACATTTCGTTTCAGTTTTAAATTAAGTCGGCAATTTTTTTTAGATCAAATTTATCTTATATATAAAACTAAATAATTTGATAATCTTTGGAGTATCATAAATAAAAAAATACCATTTTATTAAATCATTAATTTTGAGAGAAGGAAAGATGAAAACTGTTAACTTTATTCATAAGATCAATTATTTAGTGAATATTTGTTTCAACATTGTAAATTATCTTGTAGAATAAGAAATGATGAAATAAGAACTGAAAGTGCAACCAACCTTGAGCGAGATGATCGAAATTAAATAACTAAAATGGTATGGACATATGAGAAGGCGGAAATCAGATACACTTTGACAAAAAAATTGAAAATGGATACCCAATTAAAGAAGATACAGAGGTAATATGGCAAGTGAATGCATGGAAAAAATAAAAATGGAAGAAAAAGACGTTTGAACAAAGTGGCTTGGTAATTGCAATGTGGAAAACGTCCAAGGCTATGAAGCAACCGCTAGTAGATATGTATTAGTTACCAGGTTATTAATCGAATGTAGTTGCGAATCTCAAATGATTGCTCGTACCAACTGGAACTGACATACTCGAACCGACTAGAACCTATGTCTTCCGTTCTGAAGTTTCGCGGTCCAAAAGTCGTAGGTTCGAGTCCCAAGAGTGCGTATTTTCGATACCAGCTAAATAGCAGCGTGAGTGAGAATTCTGGATTCTGACTGGTCTGAGTAGGTTTATTTCTTTATTTATTTTATTTATCTTATGACAAGTGACGACATGGTCCACAATTCAACTAATACAGTCTAAATATTATAGTATATCACAACAATAAAAGTCATTCTTCAGGTTAGAGTCCTTGTGGGCAGCCGTTAAAGGGGTACATCTAGCTTCTCAATCCCTTCAATTGCTGTCGGAGTCAGGAACAGGAAATTCGACGGATCCCCGCGTTCGTTCTCATCTCTCCACCAAGTGACGCACGATCTGGGACCGCTACAGAGTTCGGAGAGGATACCACGCCCCATTGGAAGAAGGAAGCCGCGCATCTTCGTGTCCAGTACGTACGGGGTTTGCCGTCTCTTCCATACATAGCGAGGCATATCAAAACCCGAAGGTGTTTGGCTGGTGTTAAGAAAAGGGCAGTCACTTAACACGACAGTGGTATTCTGGCGCCTCTGGATTTCCTGGCTGTATTGACCCTGATATATATTTTTTCTGGTTTTCTACGATCAATTCCAGAAGGATGCTAGAGTACTTCTATACACAATTGGTTACGGACAGGGCGGGATCTTTCTCTCTCTACCCGCCGTCACTCTCATTCTTGGGGCGGCGCGGTGAGGTAAGCCTTCATCTCCACGTGATCTAGGAAAGACAATGCAGTAAGATGCATTCCATTTCATCGACTTGTGCAACTTTGTTTTCCCCCCTTCCCCCCCAGAAATATATCTCTGATTGTGTCTTGTAATATTAGAAAACTGGTAATAAAAATGTATTTTTATAGTTCTGAACTATTCTTAGATAACGATATTTAAACATATCTAAACAGAAAGAAGAAACACTTCATGCCGAGTCTCTCCTCTCTTTCACCGAAATAAAAATGCCAGTTTCGTTAGAGAATTTTGATGCAGAAATGTAAAGGTACTACAGAGACTCCGTAATTGTTATTGCGATCCTATATGTTTCAGGTTGTTTGTTTGCTCATGCATTACCAGCAAAATTATTGAATACATATGAATTTGCTAATAATATTTCACGTACAGCAATTACGTTATTCTGTCTACCAAAACTGTTAATTTTGCTGATTTACGTAGCTTTGCTGGAGTAATTATTTTTCAGTCATTACAATTTAAAATAGAATAGTTTTTAAAGTGCTGAAAAGCGTAAGCGTAAAATGTCATATACAGAGAGTTTAATATGAAAATTTCTGGAATTCTGTATCCAACTACAATACAATTAAAAACTTTTTTAATTAACAATTTCAATTATAACTTCATTCCTATTTTTAAAACGGTAAACACTTTCCAAAAATGTTGAGATTGTTTTCTCAGCTGAGCAAACTACACTTTAATATTTAAAGGTTTCGCAAACAATAGAAATTTGATTGAGAAGAATAGCAATTTATTCAAAAAATTATTATTTTCTCCTCACATAGGGTACGGTATGTCGTAATGACACTTCCCAAATGAATTATTTCTCTTTTCGAAGTGACCATTAATTACTTTCGTAGTATTTTTGACTGGATTTCTCTGAACAAGTCAGCAAAATTCTGAAATTTCAATCATTTGTGATTGTTGTGAAGTACGAAATGTAGTCGAATTTAGTATTTAACAACCATCTTTTCATTAAAGGCTAAATAGAGAATCTATTTATTAAATGTTATATTTTCTTTGAATATAAATGATTGTTAATGCCATAACCATAGGATAATGAGGTTATAAAATAGTCCAATAGTATATAATGGTATTAATTTAATTCATCTTCGAGCAAATGATCCTTGCAAAGCCAAAAAAATCGACTCTAGCTACATAGCTAGGTCGAGTTCAGTCGCTGATTGGAGGAGAATTCTAGCGGCCGGCTTTTCTGGTCAATAGTTTTCCGTAGTTTCTCTTGATCAACAGATAGGCCACTGACCGCGCGCGATATTTCCTTCTTTTTCCTTATCCAGTCTTTACTCATTACTTACACACACTTCTACCTTTATGCTCTATACATCCACACATGCCGGGAGACTAGTTGGGAGCTCAGAGCTTGTCCCGGCTGTAGTTGTGCCCCGCGGGTGGGAGATACCTGATTTGGGAAAACCCGCAAGTCGACGGGTAAGACGGCACCGGATCTCGCCATCCAGCGGGGGAAGATTGCCGCACCTCCCCGCGATAAAAAACCCACTTACGGGACTAATGATCTTATCCGTTGATGCGCCCGAAATCACTAATCAATCAATCCAATATCTATTATGACAGTTTTTGCTATACAGCTGCAATATGTACTATTGACGTAATCGATTTAATAAGTTACATCAGAACTTGGACAAATATAAAGAGATTAAAGCATTATCCATGTTACGTTATTTGATGTAATACTCAGGAAATGAATCGTGTTTTACAAATATTCGTGCATAATCTATCATACATTGTTAGTCTTTGTTCTGAATCGATTACATCACCCTGGACAACTGTATCAGACTATAGGGTAGGTAACCTCTTGTGAGGAGCTTAATTCAATAACTTTGAGGCTCAGAAATTTAAAAAAATTTTTCCACAAATTTCAAACGAATCTTTGGTGAGTAAATAATCTTTACAATATATTAGTTAATCACAGCCTCTCTGTTAGTCGGAAAAATAATATTTTGATTTTTTTGCTGTTATAAATTTTTAATGAAAAAGTCTACATGATTCTCTACGTTTATTGACGGTCATCATCACATGCTTCAAAGTAATTGCATTCAGAGTATGTTTGGTATCTTGGAGGATTGTATTAATCTCTTCAGATATACATTTGGTAATTGGTCCATGAATTATGGATAGACAGGTTATAAAAGTGCAGAGGTTATTTACATTCCCAAATAAAACAGCATCAGGTAAATTTCCAATATATGTAATAAAATTGTGTATTGAAATTTACCTATTGTTTTGTTTGTAAATGCGATTATCTTCCTCACGTTTACAATCTGGTGTGTCCGTAATTCATTGGCCAAATAACAAATGTAGTACATCGTACATTCAAGTGGGGATAGACCCTTATAACATTAAATACTCGTAATATCTTACGGGGATCTAACCATGATCGAACCAAGGGACATTCTATTAATATTAAAATATTGATTTTGAGTACTCAATTATTCTTTTCTTTTCTTCTTATTTATTATAGTCGCATCAACCCAATGTTCTTTGCGACTGTTCAGTACTTTACATTTAGTTTCGATATTCAGAATTTCTACATTAGTTGTGTACACAGTACAGTGTTTACAATAACAGGGAAATTATTTTAGTAATTCAAACATTTGACACTTAATCGTGGATGGCATGTTAATATGTACAGAAAGTCAATTATAATGTATTAAATATATTGGTATTGTGGCAAGATTTTATAATTTCCTGTTGATAAGGCATGGAGTAGATGACTGTATCAAATTGTTGCTATGGCGGTAGGCGTTCTCTTTCTTCCTGAAACGTTCACTATATGAGATACAGTTCAATTACACATAAGTCAGAAAAGGGCGCGGTTAGTTTGTTGAAGAGGTAACAGGTGTGAGTGATTTTTTGTCTAGTTTTGACTCCAGTTAGTCAACATTCTTTTTTTCATAAATTTTAAGATATCAGTAGAGGTGTTAATTTGGTTGTGAACCATATTGTCTCGTTTACAAAGTAAGAAGCCGCAGTGTTCAGCTCTCGAGTAACGTTGTTTTCCAAAAGATGTTTGGGATCAAGGCTCATGAAATTTCTTTTCCCTCCCGTGATATCCGATGGTAGAGTTCAGTGATAGTTTGCAACATTTTCATTTGGTTTTCTATGGTTTAAGTGGAGTTTGGTGCTTTATGAGTTAATTATAATTGAGAAAGAGGCATGTTTAAGTTATTTTACTAGTTTAAGACCCTGCGTGATTCCATATAAACCCGGAGTTGTTGGACTTCCTTGGGGTTTCAATGTACAGAATGTGCTGCGGTCAGCGGTATACGCATGAACTTCCAGAGTAGTATGATTCAAAATGATTATGAAAATAACTTTTGAAATTGCAAACCTTTGCAATTATTATTATTATTATTATTATTATTATTATTATATTGTATTATATTTTTATTATATTGTATATTTTTATTTATATTTTATTATAATATTTTATTATTATATGCGAATATTAAATATTAATGACCGTTAATCAATTTTTGTTTAAAAATTACACAAGTTTACGAAGATTTTGCGCAAATATTTAATTTATTCATATCATATCAAAAATAATATTACTCCAATTGTCAAACTTTGTATCTGAAATTTTAAAGTTAAATTAAGAGATCAATGCAAAACCTCTAAATATGTTTATAACACTGAGGAAAAATTTAAGTCGTTTGTCCAATGAGGTCATCCATCCATCCCATTTGGAATTCCTATTGTATGATTGAATATCGAGATTATTACATTGATTCTTGTTTTTATCTGAGTAAAGTATTTGGATTGAATGCGAAAATCAAGATAGACATCGTTTATACAAATCTGCCATCAGCAATGAACTCGAAGCCATGAGAGTATCCAACGCTTCAGACACTACAGACTTCTTGAGGATCTAACTTGAATAGGAGATTATTACATTATCTTGTTTTAGCTAGATAAGACAAAATTCAACTGACTTTAGTGCATGCAAGAAATTTTCAAAGACAAGAAATGTGCAATTATTAGCTGTACAAAGACCATTCTCAACATATGTAAAGTTTCCATTGCTGTTAGAAACAAAAGTCGAAAACATTTTCAAGAGCCCACGTATCGTTCTTTATTGAATGGATTCCCTGTTGATATTATTTGTTTGTTTTGGGGTAGCGGACGATTTGTCCAGACAATAGTAATCTTCAAAATAGAATGTCATAGAGTGGACGATGTCTAGATCTTTCTGAATTACGCGGATGTGGCAACTTTCGGGTCAGTGAAGGCCGATGTCGAAAACGAGGGTGCTGAAAAGCGACACGATCATAAATCTTCTGCAGTTGTTCGCATCCCCTGAATTTGCTGGCATTCTTCCAACAGTCTGCACGATTTACAATTCAACATGATACATTCTTTAATGCGCAAAACATTGCCTTCATAAATTTGTGGCTTTCGATGTTATTTTTGATGCACATAATTTGCTTTATTTGAAAGGAAATTTAATATTTCGTTACCTTGCCTTATGTTAAGTCTTATTAATTACTTTGCATCTTGCCCGAAAAATCAAAGTCAACTTGAAAATTAAATATGGAGTACTACACATTTTACTCATGTAGAGAAATGAGCGTAACTATATTAAAATCGAGACAGAAAAGCTCGATCCTGTGTCTCCAAAACAGAGCTATTCTTGTCATATAAGATGATGTGAACTTTTGTCAGTTTCTGAGAATATATGACATGATCTCCTAAGACAAACCTAGTTCAAATACAATAAAACCACGTACAACACGGAGCACAACTTTGCTACAAATTAGTTGACCTAAAATACCTGAAAGTCCACCTTATTTTAATATTGAATTCATCTTTATCGTAGTATTGTGATGACAGATACTTCAAAATATGTAATAAAAATAAGACAATAAATAATAGAGAAATAAAAGAGACTTGTACAATTTTGTATAAAAGAGCACAGCCATCTGAATCTATTTATTTTGGATGTATTTGATTTATCTCGCCAAAAGGTTGTAAAAACTATATGAGACGTTTAGGAGAGTAATATAATCTGTGAACGTTTTCTTGAGATCAGATTAATTACTCCACTTTTACATACATTCTTGTAGTTGAAGGATGAATAAAAGTACCAAGAAAGCATGATTATCAGCACATGAAAACTAGAAATATTCGCTTCCGACTATTTTTTTTTCTTTTGGAGTCATCCCTTTTTCGGTAGAAGTACTGAACCGTTTAAGAAAATTATGGTATCATTTGAAAGGTAATTGTACCGTCTAAGGTTAGAATAACTGAAATGTGTTACAGATCACCTACATTAGTAATTAATTTCTAAAAATACATCGTGGATATCCTACTATCGTGCATAATATGTGCCCTACTGTCGTGCATAACTCGAACTCTGTGTTTTAGAGCCTTAAAACTAAAATTTTGTTTTTATGCCGGAATCTACCAATATAAACACTTCTTAAATTTTAATCCAAGATTTATGTATAAGAGAAGTTCTCCACTTCATATTCGCATTTGGGAACGTCGGAAACATTATTAATAATTAATAATTTTCCACGTCTACGATATTAAGTTTTTATAAGTTTGGAGAAGTAGTATAATGGTAGTGTTAGATCACGAGAATAGTTTACGTTGCATTTCTGAGCCATATTCGAGGGAGGAAAAGCAAAATAATCTCCCTGTTGATGAGACTGACGATAATTCGAAATAACGTATTTCAATAATACAAAAAACAGTTATTGTGGTAAAACTTATTATATTTTCTCAAAACACTTCATTTGAAACTACATTGTTATTCAAGAATTCAATCTTAGTAAAAAATTATATTATTGCAATTTTCTTTCACTTGCATCAATGAGCGAAATTTTCATACGTGTTCAGCTAGAGAAAACTTATTTGCAACGGTAAACGAACAATAGATTTGATTTCATAGTATTGCTAACAAAATGCAACCCACAACTAGATTACTCGTACCACAATTAGTAAGATGAGAGCTCACCAAACATGCGCATAATGAAGCTGCATTATGTTCAGTATCAAAACAAGGGACCAAATCAGTATTTTCTCATTATGTACAGGGAAACTGGACGAAAAACCTGAGATTGGGGTCATTGATCCAGACCCCGAAATAAAAAATCGTTATAGCATGTTTAGTCTTTTAAAATAATAGATGAAAAATGTTGAATAATCATCCCCTATATTATTTCAGTAGTATACACTTTTTGTGGCTCTCAGACACAACCTATCTTTATAAATAAAGGTCTCTAAAGAAAGAGAATTTCATGTAGTCTTGACGAATTGCACTTTGACTTTAAAATTATTAAGGATTTGTTTTAAAAAAAGCATCTAAATATTCATATAAAATGTAACCCGCAACACTCGGTCACATTTTAAAATCTATATACTTAAATAACTCTAAAACAAAGTATTTTAGGGCCTTAAAAACTAAAATTTTGAGGCCGTAGATCTCAAAGAAACGTTCCTCCTATCGTATTCTAAAGGATGAGATCTTCTTGAACATTCAATTACATTTTTGTTGGTTCGACGCTTCTCGATTCTACCCACCTGTTCAGAGCCTGTAGAATCGGCAATGTATGTGAAATTAAACTAATTACTTGATATTGTACGCATATTAATTACAGGGGTGTACCTCTCTGCTCGATAATAACGTTAAATAAGAATAATTTGTATTGACGAGGTGTATTGTATTGTTATCAAATAAAAGGAGACATTCAGAACAAGAGACAGAGGATAAGAAGGTCTCGAAGAAAAAGATATATTACAGGATTAATATGGAAATAGAAAAAAGGGAAGAGGGTAGGGCTTAACACGCGAGAGTTCTCTAGTCTGGTAGTAGGTACGCTAGTTCATTATATATCCTTGTTAAAATTGGTTTCGCAATGTTTTGCCCATGTGTATTTCCTCTCTTTTCACATATTCTTTTCCAGTGTTTGGATGTAATTTTCTCTTATTGATCCTGTATTCATGATCACGCCTCTTTATATTCCGAGAACTCGCTTATTCGACTCTGCATGACTCTCCCACAAGCAGAGCAAAATTATCATACCTCTATGACAGTGAGGTAGGAACAATACTTTCTACACCTGCCTCGAAGCTCACGATTTATTCTCATACGAAAGTTATATATTCAACAGTGAAAGTACCTTCAGAAGCAAAACCATCATGAAAACTATCTGGATGGTCTTCCATGTCAAATTAATATCCCTGAACGACCGGTGCTTGTGAACGATAACACTTGCACCAGTAGCCGAACTCCTCAACTAAGCTCCGCGAAGTCACGGATGTTAAATAGCTCCAGACATCACGGGTCCCCGTCTGGGAACCCCGAATATTAACGGTGCTGTGACCCTGGCCGATAGGAATAAAAGACAATGACTTACGACTTGACTTGCTGCTAGGCCGAATAAGATCAATGAGAATTACTCCACGTTCAATGTCAAAAAAGGGTAGGAACATTGTTACCCAAGTCACAGGATTAAAAAACAACCGCTAGTGCGAGTCTTTTTATTATTATTATTATTATTATTATTATTATTATTATTATTATTTATTCTGCTTAAACGATAATATTGTAACCGTCACGTATCTACCTAACTATTTCGTAGTACGCCGAATTACAGAAGTAAATCTGTTATTTACTTGTTTCGTGACGTGTGATTACACCGTCACACAAACCTGGGAATACCTCAAATTATGGATAATTCCCTATCGGTGGCGGGTTCGTCTTTGCTAACTAATATTCATTTAACAAACAAACACAATTTCATAGTTTTAAAGAACAAGTAACATATATTCTTCCAATATGATCCTTCGTACACTCACGTTCACATATTCTTCTACGTGATTACTTTTCCTTTTGATTACACAATGGTAGCTAACTCCCTACCTAAACTGCAGTTTTCTGGAGAATAATAGTGACTCTGATCTACATTTACACGAAACAAACAGTAAATACATATGTACACTTCTCAAAACAAATTATCTCTTAATGAAACCACAATTCACAATTTAAATAACCATCCTGTAAAAATACATACAAACAATATACCAAAATTCACTATACCTTTTCAATCTTAAATAATCTACACTCATATTTACACTTAACATTCAGCTTCTGCGTGACCTCTAGTGCAAAATTCTGTTTACAAAGTCTCTTGACTGTTCATGAAATAACGTTTACAGAAACAATTTAACAGCTTCATTCATGTTTCAAAACCTTTTTACATAGACAATTCCTTTTAAATGATTTCAAAAAACATCAAGTCAATTATGTATGAATTTAGATAAAGAATTATACACAAGGACGACTTTTATCAATAAACATAAAATTATTTAGATCTGATTTCTCTTCGACTGCAAAAATAAATTTACTGTTATCAAGACTAATATTTAGTAAAACTTGTCCGATCAATGTCTGTTACTGAGGAAGCTCATATTACAACGTTTTAATTTGTGCAATCATAATTCTATCTTGAAAGTTTTCAAGCTGCAATTTAGTAAATATTCTTTCTGCTTTTCTGTGACTCACGACCGGCGAATTCTCCAAGCTGGTCCCGCGCTGAGTAGACGGCTGTCGAGCGACGTTCACGCCCAAGGTCGTCGTTGTCCTGCGACGGTTCGTGCGCTGCCTACCGCGATGGAATCGGAGTATTTCCGTACGCCTTCTCCTCGTTGTAAGCCCAGTTAAACCAAGCTTACACGAAGGTGATGGTCGCGTTAGAATGCGAGTCAAAACTCCAAATTATAACTTTGTTTTAGTAAAGTTGAGCCAGTTGTTGAATAAACTATGCTTTTCGGAATTATCAAAATTCTCCAATAGAATTTTCGAAATGAAATCCATAAATAAAAATGAAATAGAATAAAAGTAGAATAAGTAACTGCTCAAAACTAAAACTGAAAAAGCTGTAACAAAGAAACAGAAACACGTCCTATGTTACAAAAATCTCTCTATATTCCAGCAACGAGAATGTAGCAACGTGGTTTTATAAATTCATTTTAGTCCACTACCACTGTTATTCTTACATTCGTTGCATTACTTGTTTAATATTCCTATCGAATTTTACGTAATCTTGACATATCACAGTGATTAATCCCATGAAAAATACTTAGACAATTACCTTTTAATAAAGCTTCATTTCTGGTATTTTCCACGTGTCCCTCGTCGGTTGTGTGTGGAATAGTACCCATCTAATCACTTCAGCGTCTCGATCCGGAAAGACAATCTCGTCCGTAAGCCTCATGCCACATTCGCATTTCTACAAAGTTCTCGATTGGCTAGGGAAAGTACGTTCAGAAATTTGTTTCTAGGTAACGCCATCTCTTCGCTACTCTAGGAACTATTTGTAGGGCAAGATGTCGGGTATTGTCACTTCAATATTTCTTTTGTCATGAGTGTAGCCGATGACAAGCGGTTACAATATGAACCTGAATCTGCCGTTCGTGAGCCTGCAACGCATCTGCACCTTGAAAAATGTTGATTCAGGAGAAAACATAATTGATAGTGGTAAAAAGAAAACAAACTATATTTCTCTGATCTATTATGGGATTAATTTTTTTGTTTAATGATTTCAACTTACATTTTTGTACTGAAAATATCTGATTTTATCAGTTGGTTTGTCTTTTTATCTCGAACTCTGCAACAATGAAATATTCGAAACCCATTGTTTGTAAAGAAAAAAGACAGTATTGGCATTGTATACATTATTGGAGGAAATATGGAGAATCTTCAGGGAAAAGATGCACCAAATCCCTTCATCGATATCCGATGTGCATGTTGGAGTAAAAGGAGTGCACCAATTCGTTCTGATGCTTCGATGTGGAAGCAGAGGAGGGGAATCCTACAATCCACCTTTCTCAATACACTCCAGTGTTAAGTACATGAAGCATCGATACCAAGATCCGTATTGAACTCTGATCATGAGGACTGCTCTTCCGTCTGACTACGCAAATTTCACTACGCTCCTTTCGCCAACTAGGGGAGAAAGACGGCATTACTTCGGCCAATAAGCATGCAATTTGAATTTAGCTGAGAGGCTTTATTTAGGCTTGAGTATATTTTACATGCAGTAAATCTACTAACATGAGACAGCCGGAGGAAGACGTACGAAGGATTTTTTCGCCCTTAAAAATCCACGGCTCCGATCGGGTTTGAACCCGCGAACTTGAGTATAACAGTCTGATACGGTAACCGTTACACACATCCTTACACATCGCTACCCGTTACACACACCGATACACAACCGTTACACCATCGCCGCCGCTGCCCCGTGTTCGCCGAAAGAAATCAGGGTTCATATTTTCTCGCATTTTTATTAACGGCGCATACTTTCCCGCATTTTTATAACTTGGAATGTTCAAAAATTCAAAGAGTTCAACAAAAATGAAACCTAAAACATTTTTAAACACTAAGTGCTCTCGTCTTTACTTCAAATGAAAAATGCGGAAACTACTCGTCTTTGTAAAATATTGTACATGATGTTATTTAAAAAGATATTTTTTTAGAATTTTTCATTGAGGAAAAATTCTCTATCATCAATGGTTTAGTTTTGAAATATTGATGATAGAGAAAATTATCTTCGAAAATCACACAGTTTTCTACACCGAAAATGAAATGATTGAAAATTGCCTATATTTCACACCAAATTATGCGAAAACTACTTATTTTTTTAGAAAAAATTGTGCATTATTATATTTGATAATCTTTGAACGATTTATTTAAGAAGAATCTCTATTTTCAACAATTTAGTCGTAGGTTGACGGCGAAACAATTTTGAACTTCTGAAATGTTCGTACTTTGTTCTACTTTGCTCTAGCCGAGGGAAAAAAAATACCAAAACTTTGTAGACATTCTTGAGACAATTTTGAAAATTATTGAGACTTCACGGAAAGTACCCCCAAAAATCCAAATGTCTGCTTCAAATTCGTCAGTTCTTTCTCAAATTCGTCATGAGTTCGGTCAAATCGATTGAGGATTATCAATTATGGAAAATGTTCTCTGATTGGGTTAGGCACTAACGTTAAATACAGACGAATAGACGGAGAGGCAAATAGTCGCTTTGCCTTAAACCAACTTTTTGGTTTACGGGTCCCACAAAACATGGATTTTTTTCTACACATCGTATTCTAGCTAATAATCTACTTCATTTACGTACTTTTTTCATTTCCATAGCCCCACAAATACAATACGGTAAAAACAACTCCCGTAATGTAAATATTAACGACGTGATATTTAAAAAAAATACATTTGCGTAATTTTTGAAAAATTCAAACTATACATAATACGACGTTTATGACATGTTATTCAATGAATTTTGTGCTATCCATATTAAAACATTACAGAAAATTTGGGAGTCGTTTTTGAGAAAAACGTGTCTCTTATATTGTCCGTATTTCACTTAAAATCACGCGAAAACTACTAATATTTTCAAAACAATGTACACAACTATAATTAAAAAGACTTTTAAGTAGCATTAATTAATTGTGAAGAACAAATATCATTGTAAGAAAAAATCTCCGTATTCAATATTGTAATTGTACGATGAGGGTTAAAAGTGTTTTAAATTCTTCAATTTTTGAAAATTGCAAACCAATTGCAACATCCATACTGAAAATAATTGTTTTTTAATAAATATGTTCTTTGAAATCTGATATTTACGTAAGGTAATGCCTAATTTTTAATTTCCCGCCATTCTACGTAATTACATAGAAAAATAATGTATTGTAATGTTGTGAGAAACACCTGCGATTCTTTGATAGAAACATCCATATTCCAGGGATATTATAGCGATTAAGTAGATAATTCGTATTCACATTATATCGTAAATTACTTCCTCTAACACGTGGTTTAGTCTAAATTTTTGTGGGTCCCTAGTTTTTGGGGGCCTTGATATCAATATATTTGTTTACAACAACAGATCTTACTGTGCGACCGTCTGTGATCAACACCAGCTTCAAAATCGTTGGTTCAGATAATTTCCCCCCCAATTGATATTCCACGATCAAAGTCACCGAATTGTAGGCACTGAGTTTGAAACGTATATTTTGTTTTTTAAAATACATTACATGAAGTCTGAAAAATGTATTTAAAATTTTCTCATGAACGGCTCCAAATTTTTTCTTTAAATTTTTTAGAAAATTTTCAGAAAATCCAAAGTACTCTTAAAAATGGCTCAGATCCTATACTCGGCGAACTCTCGGCATTTTCAAATATTGTAAACAATTACGTTTGCAAAAATACAATACTGATGGTAGAGATTTTTTGTTAATGAAATCTGTTTCGGGCATGTACAGTTTTTATAAAACATCTGTAATTTAAGCTTGGAATTTATACAAATTATAAAAATTTCTCAGTAACTCCAGCAAATAATTTTTTTTTATTTTGTACCTCGGATAGAATAAAGAAAGCTTTAAAAATGGCGCATGCCTCATTTACTCTGAACTATCTAAATTTTCGAAAATTGCAAAAATTACACAAGTTATGTGATAAATTACGTAATGTTGTAGCACCAGTTGTTTGAAAATATGTGAAGTTTTAACATAATTTTGAGTGAAACGAAAGCAATTTTAAAATCAATTTTTTGTCAAAAAAAACAGCTCTAATTTTTAAAAATGTATTATTGGATACACTAATAAAAATGAAGCAGTTCCGAATTGTGTTTCGAACTTTCGAAAATTGCGCAAGTTAGAAATAATGTTAGTACGTGTTATTGTAGCACTAGTAACGCTTTATTCAGCAAATGAATATTGCATAAATCAGTTCAGCATATTCATGTAAATAATGTAACGTTTCTCACAGTGAAGTATGTATTTCCACATAGAAGTTATTTAGCAACGAAATTCGGAAATTTAAGTAGCAGTTTATTAATATTAGATACAAAAGTTTTAAACTAAGGCGTTACCTAGGAAACGTGCACTGCTTAGTTAGATTTTACGATGATCTCGCAAAACTTATCTTTCTTGGAGTGGAAATGTAAAACGATACATAAGACCCCAATAACACACTAAAAATCACTTATTATCTCAATTTTAGCACTGTCTGTGATGTCCAAGGCATGAAGTGGTTGAGTGTTCTTGGTCTTGTGTAACTCATATCTCTTATGAAAGAGACTGGGAGCGGTAGCTCAGTGCATCAACTGATGTCACTGCAGCGTCTCTGACCGGGTAGTCCTAGGTTCGAATCCTGACGGCGCCTAATTTTAGCTAGGTCAAATTCAGTCCTTGTCTGGAGGAAAATTCTAGCAGCCGACTGCTCTGATCGGTAGTTTTCCGTGGTTTCTCCGATCAGGTGAATGCCGGAGAAGTGCCCTAACAAACGGGCCACGGACCGCGCGCGATCTTTCCTTCCTCTTCCTTGTGCTATCCTCTCCCCTTACACACACACTTGCACTAACATGCACTATACTACCACATATTCTGAGAGACCGATCGGGAGCTTACAGCTAGTCCCGGCTGGGGCGGTGCCCTGCTGGCGGGAGAGTTCTGGTTAGGGGGAAACCCCGCTAGCAGACGGTAGGTCGGCGCCGGATCTCGCCATCCAGCGGGGGAAGATCACCGCCATCTCCCGATAAAAACATGCACTACACTAACGGGACTAATGACCAAAGTAGTTGACGCGCCCGGAATCCCTAACAACCAACCAACCAACCAATCTTATGAAAGAATTGGTGTGTGAAGCGCGAAAGGTCCGAATACTGCGGTAACGCAGATAATAGGCCAAGACACGAACTGGCCTGTAGCGTCATCGGGAACTCAGGAAAGAACTACGCTGTATTATTAATATCAAAAGCACGCTGAAATTGAAAGAAAAGTATGCAGCCACCGGCCATGTGAGAGCGTCTGTAGTTTCGTTATATATCCAGGAACTCGGGGAAAATACAAAAACCATGAGACAGTTTCGATTTTGACTGAAAAATGCAAATATTTGATTATGTTATTTCATCTGTTCTCAAACTGCGCGAACCGACTGAATTTTTATGCACAGTGCGTCATTGCCTTCGAAATGGCTGATGGGATAGAAATGCTCCAAGGTAAAGGTACCCTGCCATTTATTATTCACTAGTTGCTTTATTGAATAGTAATTTTTTTTAGGATTCTTGGTGAATAAAGAATTGTGGTACTGTGAATATACTATACTATTTTATTGCAATATTAGTGAAGACCTTTTGTTAAAATATTTAATGTATTGGATTGTTATTTGGCAGTATTTTATTTGATGTTCCTGGGCAGTGGGTGTGTTACGATTTAGATAACCAATTAATGTGATTTGGTTCAGCAACATTTTTTCTGGTCACTAGTTTTTAATTTAACCTAAAAGATAAGCTAGCAGCTTCACCTCTTTAAGCCACTCGTATAAAGTATTTTTTCTCCGGTAAAAATTCGGTGAGGGAGGTTATTTCGAGGGATGTGCAAATTAAAATTACTGAATTGATGGTTTTGTATTTAAGGTGAACGAATAAATGTTTCAGGGAGAGGTAGTTGTAGAAAAATATTTTATTTTAAGAGATGCTCCTGGAAATGCAAATGTATATATGTTTCATTGGCTACCTTAAAATATACGTAATATTTATTGATACTCATTGACAATATCATCAAGAATCACAATTCGTAGATAAAAAAGTAACAACTCCTGAAAAATTGTTGAGGAGTTTCAGCTTTACGGTTTTCTATGCTTTATATGAGCAGCGTAATAACAGTGAAATAAAAGTATCTGCAATGAGTTGATAATAAGTTACAGTATTGCAAGACGCTAAAATGCACCACTATTTGCGAGTGTGGTTTAATGATACGAGCGCGTAAAGTCCAAGTGTCACAATGAGCAAATTAATGTTATTTCTTAGCCTGGCGCTATTCTGAAGATTGTCTTTTATGCTAAGTATTTGTGAATATCCCCTCTAAGAGTAATACAAAGATAACTTTATCATTTCAACATTTCAACCTACGTGTAATTCGCCAAGAAAAGATGATGATTTTTCACCATTTAGAAGAAACTCCGTAGATGTACTAAAACCCGTACATGGTCTACTCTTGAACAGATAATAGCCCTCAACTCTGCATCAAACATCTAAGACAAAGAAAATCGATGTGCGCAGACTATGACGAAGGGGACAGCACGCGCACGTGCAACCCGCAACACACGTTACTCTGCAAAATACATTAGCATTGTGCGTAATTCGGAGACGGTGCGCTTTAGGCAGTTCCATTTCTTATTCCGTAATCTATAGCAAAGATTACGGCACATGAAATGAGGTGTCGAGGTGTCCTGCTGGTGGCAGTGGCACGATTCGTGGCACCGAAACCAACCTGTCATGCCACGAGATTCTTAGCGCAACTAGCGTGGGGCTAGTAAACTAGTCACCCCGCCGTTTTCCGATAGTGATGGCGTTGTCGAAATCTGCAGCAGGGTGTTCCAGGGATTTAAATTGTTTTGATCCAAATTGAGAGGAAACGATCCAATGCGAAAAGATTAGTTCACGTGCAAAATGTTTAGAATGTAATCAATAACTTCAAATGAATAAGTATAACATACAAAAACACTATAGAATTAAATATATGATTGAAAATGTGGTTAGAGAATAAAGGTCTAATTTACTTCAGCATTTGAGGCAACAATGTTCAAATGAAAGTTAATATATAAATTAGCAAGAAACGTTCTTAAATTTATTTATCAAAATTCCACCTAATAGTATTTCGTGTGTAAAGTGTAAAATTGCTCAGGGTGACTTTGGCTACCTAGTACTCTCTACTGGCGAAGTGGTAAAAGGGGAGGAAGGGTGATTTCGTCGTGCTTCCCGTGCCACGACTCATGCTGGTGGCATCTACCTTGACATCAATTCTATACAATGACACGTTTGTGAATGCCCTGGTATATTTTTGAAAGGTCCTCCCACTTTATCGCAAGAGTTCATCGCTGGAATCATTCGAAGGTGGGTTCAGGTATAAAGCTATTTTCACTTTTAAAAATATTATTTGCCGACCTGGATGGCCGAGGTGGCTCCGAGCATGTACCGACTCAGCGCTTCGGTCCGGAGGGTCGCGACTTCAAGTCCTACGTTGGGCATAGTTGTTTGTCCCTTGTCATGTATGTGTTGTCGCGGAGGGCCTCGCGTTCTGCTGACCCCAGATCAGAGGAGCCCGCAAGTGTGTTGGCGTCTGATGTATGGTCAAATATGCGTCACATCGGGACGTAAAGGGTTATCGGCTGACGGCTGGATAAAAGCCCTAGCCCTATATAACTTTAGGACCTCCTGCAATTTTTGAACGTTGAAGATATTGCAATGCAGTTTTCACGGACGTGCATGAAGGAATGGAGGTAGTTTATACATTTATTCATTTCCATTTTATCACGTGTATTTTACGAGATATTGAGGTAACGTGGTTTTTTCAAATGGAACTATACATATTTTAGCCTGTCATGAGGAGTGTAAAAAGACGAATACAAGGATAAATTAATTGGAATTTTTTGGAAATTTGAATATATATATATATATATATATATATATATATATATATATATATATATATATATACAGGAGTGAGTCAGTAACTTTAGCACTTCCTATAATTTTGAACGGTTGAATGTTAAATGTATAGATGAATTAATGGACAGAATAGAACATGTATCATTTCAGTTGTTGCGTACATGACTTTCTACTCAGAAGTCCCTGTTAAAATCCATTCATGAAGTTTTTGCAAAAGTTGATTTCCAGTAGATATTGTGAATTCATGTCATCTTCAACGAGCAAACATAAATATCATTTTTAACAATTGTAATGTTGCTGTAATTTTTTTTAGAAGACGCAAGAAATATTGTTTAATGTCTTCAATTTTATAGTTTTTAGTCAGCTCCATTATGTATAAGAGTTGTATAACAGCTTTATAAATTCATTAGAGAATCCAATCATTTGCGAAACTACTTCTTCTGACGTCTCGTGTATGAGAAAACGGCGGTCGGCTGTTCCTTTTACTGCTATCTCCCCATGATTCTCTCGCTACAATTGGCTGCATTGGCATGTGTGGTGACGCAATCATTCGTGCCGTAAAATGCTAATACGTCATCATTTATGCCGTAAAATGACATTTTATGAACGATTTCTTGCAACAGAAAGGTCGTTTATAATTCTGGTATACAATAAAATATATTTAAATACGTTAGCGAAGGGAAAAACATTTATTCATTGATGGTATCAAGAGATGTTTTACTAACTCGTTTACCTTATTTTTACTTAACATTATTTTACCTAAATATCATCAAATTAGCACCTAACTTCGTGTTATAGAGAGATTGACTAGAGGACCTTAAATAAAAATTGAACTTCAAAAGAGTCTCAATGTATCGCATATCTAGCGTTTTTTTATACTAGTGATCGGACTACTCCATTATACACCAGAGTATTCTCGCTTTCGTTGCCGATGTTGAGTTTCAATTAGCATACAGTCAGGTGAAGTTATTTGTTGAGCGTTCGCAAATTGTCTAATGAGATCGAACGATTGCTTGTAAATGTGATGACAGCTAACTGGACTTTTAAGAATGAACCAATAAAATCAAACTACTGAAATGCGTCCATTGGGATTAAACAACACGAAGAACATGCTCACTGATTGTCTCGTATATAATCCCAGCCTGGATTATTCCATGAACATCATTGATGTATTCTAACGGTAACCCTCTATAAACGTTGTGATAGATTTGAAATCTCTCCACGTAAAATAAGGGATTAACGAACTAAAATAAAATTGTGTAATTAGATGAAGTGAGTCAATATTTAATGTCAAACACTCACATTACTCTTTGTGTCAAATGCGAATCGCCATGAGTTCTGTGACTGAGTCCTTCATGAGTTCGTACTTTAAGAACGAATAGTTATAAATTACAATTGTCCTTTTTTGTGACAGCTTTGAATGTAGTTTTGTTAAAAATGAATTTGATTCGTTTGTGAGTAATATAAAATGACATTAACAGTTTTGTATTGATTTTTAGCGCTCCTAAATTAGTAATGATCTTTCTTCGAAGTAAATCTCCAGGATTATAATAATTCTATCGCCATATATATATATATATATATATATACCACATTATATAAATTTACGCATATATATAAATTTTTGGAATTGTTAGCTAAATCTCATGAATATTTCTTTTAAAAACAATTAAACATTAGATAAACATTTTATTTAAATATTTCTAATACTGATGTACTCAGGTAAGATTTCCAGATTATTGATTTCAATCCCTCAAACACGCAGCCCTCCATGCAAATGTCAAATAGGCGGCTGGTGGCAATCAGTCTTAATAGCAGCTCGTGGTGACCAATGTGAGCGAGGATGAAAACAGATGAGAGGGTCAATGAGAACGAATTACACGATTCCTTGTCAACCATTCAGCGTGGACAGCATCGTTACGTCATGCTGAAAATATGTTTATTCTATTCCCACGCGCATGCACGAGAATGGCAGTTGCAAGATCGACACATCAGACCCTTGTGCAATTCCGGAAATACTGTCCCAATAATATACGCAATTCTGTTCGACTCTTAAGATTTTCCAATCGTTGCGTGCTTTTATACGAAGATGAATTTTTTTTTGTGTTGAAGGACATGTAATGCAATACGAGATACCCAATCGACCCTATTTCTAAGTATGTCAATTGAAATTATTTCCAACTATAATTGGTGCAATTGTAAGACTGAAATAAATGTTCTAAAATTAAATATTTGCTCAATAGTACTCGTGCATCATGTTTATGTATTTGTGTCTGAGATGGATAAGATCTTTGAGGTAATATTTGAAATGTAATAAAGATAACGTCTTCCGTGTATTTGGGGACAAATGTCTTATGACATTTGCATTTGAAAGGGAAGTGTAATACAAGGATACTAGTTTTATTACCCGTCTCCGAGTTTCATAAATAGTTTGAAAAGTATTTACGTATTTATTCCATATTTATTTTCCTCTTTTTTTAAATTTATTTATTTATTTATTTATTTATTTATTTATTTTCTGTTTAGCGATCATGCTTTTCAGGGAGTTGAACTGATACATGATATTAACATTTTGGATTTTTATCCTTAGTTTTGCTATTTTTCTCTTTGCTGTGATTTGCTATTTTGCTCTTTGATTTGCCTGATGGCAATTATATGTATTATTTAATTATTTGACAGTAATTTTGACGGAATCTTAACTTAAAAGGCTTTTAATATATGCATATTTAATTTTTTGTTCATAGACCAGAGTACAACTGTCTTTGGAGGTCTAAAATCTTCTTAAGGAAACGGGAACAGATTCTGATTCTTGAATTTATGGATTTACCAAGGTTGAAAATAGGGGTTCAAGTAATTGTAGTTTGGAATAAAATGATTCATTTAATTCTGACAGAAATTCAATGAGTGGTGCTATTGATAATTCTCGATGTATTTGACTATTGCTATTGAACCAAGGTGCTTTAATGATTTTTCTTCCCCAAACAATGATGTCGGTTAGTAAATATTGGAATAATCTCGACAACACGATCTCAAATTTTGGATCGTAAAAATCCTATTTGAGCTGTAATTCTCATACACTTTGATTAAGTTTACCGTTCGAAATTGGAAGGAATGGGGAGGAGATACACGCAGATTTTGCCCCCAAATCGGGAGTTTGTCTATATGGATTGGTGGATGGACGTATGTATCAGACATAACCTGGTTAGATGTGAAAGTATTGTTTGAATAAGGAAGAGTGCATTATAAATACAGTGTAGTTTCGATTTTCATTAAAACTCTGAAATTTTTAAAATTGCAAGAGTTCAACTTTATTTTCGTAATTGTCCTACACTTCCAATACTCGAGACTTTAACAATGCAATTTATCCCTCAATTTTAAATAATTTAGTGATCTATACATTTTTGCTTAAGTATTTGTAGGTCTTAAGTAACGTTGGCCGAAGTCTTGACGTTCCTCTCAGCTCATGCGGAACAACGCGGGAAAGCAATTTATTCCATCTACTTTCCGAAAGAGTGAAGAGTTATCACCGTCAGCACTTTTGGTAATCGTTACAGTATACAAATTATGTATTTCACAACACAGGGAAGAAAACTTTTTGTATATCGAGCATTCCCCCTAGATCTACTTACACTACAAGAATACGAAAAAATAGTAAGTTCTCCATCGTCAGAAGCTGTCACGTCGAACAACACCTCGAAATAAATACCATTAGAGAGAATTTAAGAGCATCCTTATGTGTTGAGAATATAAATGTGACTGATGACGGAAGAAATAATGAAGATCCAAAAGGTAATCAGGTGTCTGTGGAGACGATTTCTGATGAACCCTGCCTCCTAGTGTCTTCTCTTGGGCTGTGCATTACGAAGCCATAAAGACATACTATCATGGTATCCCCTTATCCTCCCGACCATGGTTCCCACGACTGGGATATGGCCCGCGTACAAATGCAGCGATGGAAGCGGTCAATAACTTGCTGAAGGTTGATGTAGAACAATCGACATCGCTTGAGGAAGTGGTAAGCTATGTGTCTTGCGCAGCCCTTGCTGTTGTACAGAGACTAGGTAAACATATAAAGGATCAATTGGAAACATCGAAAGACGCAGTACAGACTGCTAAACCCACCAAACCCCCATGGTTGAGACGTAGTGAATTCAAGATCGAAAGCTTCCGGCGAGACATAGGCACCCTGACAGCCTTCTTTGCAGCTCCTGAGAACGCAACTAAAAAGGTCTCCAATGTAGTGAAGGCGATTGGACGAAAGATGAGAATTCGAAGAACCCAGCCGAATTTTGGGGAGAGGCTTCGAGACAGACTGAGTACCTGAAACAGCGCGTCGCAGCCCTTGGGTGTCGTGTAAGAAGATATCATAAAGCAATGAAACAAAGACAACAGAATGCTATGTATCCATGCGACCAGAAGAAATTTTTCAGGCCACTCAAAGATCAAAGAATGTTGCAGTTCTTAAAAGCTTCGAAATGGAAGAGTATTGGAGTAATATATGGAGCATTCCCCAAACCCATGATGATGGAGCTTATTGGATAGCAGAAGAGGAAGAGAATTTTGTGATATACCACAAATGTGCTCGCCTAATATTACACGGAAAGATATCTTCAATTCAATCAGGAAGACGCAGAATTGGAAAGCACCAGGTACTGATGGGATACAAAACTTTTGGTGGAAGTATTTTCCATGTACTCACGCGGTCTTTGCCAGGTGCTTTGAAGCCTCATTCAACGATCCAGTATCATTCCGGCGTCTTTAATGAAAGAGTTACGTTTATGATAAGCAAGTCTAACAATCCTAAGGCTCCGAGTAACTTGTCTCCCCACAGTATGTAAGATTTTTACATCTGTGCTAGCTAGTATGCTGAATACCCATCTGAAAGCCAACAATATTCTGGCACCAGAACAAAATGGTTGTAGAAAGGGTGCTCAAGGTTGCAAAGAATTATTGATAGTAGACAGTGTTGTAGTCAATCAAGTAAAAAAAAGGACACCGCAACATTTATGTTGGATGGATCGACTATACAAAGGCCTTCGAATCAATGGCGTGGCTATGATATGTCCTTCGCCTCTACAAAGTAAATGCCCAGTATGTGAACCTAATCCGACACTGCATGGAAACTTGACGCACAAAGATAAAATTCTCCATTTCTGGAGGCAGCTATACCAGCAAGGAATTGAAGATTAAACGAGGAATTTTCCAGGGAGATACTTTAAGTCCCTTATGGTTCTCCCTAGCTCTAAACCCTCTCAGCAGAATGTTAAGAGATGCGGGTATGGGATATGAAATCACCAAATATCCCCATATCCTCATTAATCATCAGTTCTACATGGACGATCTCAAGTTATACGCCAAAGATAAGAACCAGCTTTCCTCACTGCTTGAACTTGTAAAGACCTTCAGCGACTATTTGTTTGAAGTTTGGCATTGATAAATGCGCTGCAGTGCACGTGAAAAGGGAAAAAGTCCTTGATCCGGACAAACTCATCCTCATGTGTGGCACCAATATCCAAGAACTTGGCCAAGAGGATACATATAAATATTTAGGCGTGCATCAACTTTTGAGCACAAGTGAAGCAAAGATTAGGCATGTTATTCAAAATAAAGTCTTGCAAAGAGTCGCAAAAATTTGTAAAACTCTTTTAAATGAAAAGAACCTCATGTCAGCTATCAACACTTGAGCAGTACTTGTGGCTGTCTATACATTTGGTGTTCTTCACTGGACAACAACTGCACTGCAGGACCATAATCGAAACGTTAGGACCACAAGAACTATCTTCATCGTCTGCAAGGCTTGGCCTTAACAACTGGCACATTCAGACAATGCAAAAGGCTGTTCTCCTGAGTACTGCACGCATCGAGAGGAAGTTTTTATTCATATAACCTGACTTCCCCGTCGAATCCTGACTGCCCGAGTTTGCAAGCGAAGCAGGCACCTTGGTTCTCTAAAGATCCCGCTGTCGGCTGTATGGCACCTCGCTAGGCGAAAGACTTAAAAATATAATAATAATAATAATAATAATAATAATAATAATAATAATAATAATAATAATTACACCTAGCTAACCGTATTCAATTTTAAAGTTAATATTCAAAGTTTATGAGCTAGGGTAGGAATCCTAGAACTCAATAAAATCTACGCAGATAAAATAGGCACTTCGGATCTCAAACGCTAGGTGTTAAGAACCTATAATGCATTCTGAGTTACGCATGATCAATGTATTAGAAAACTAAATCACCGAGGATTGCATAAAAAAAGCGAAACCCGTGCATTTGAAATTATAAAATTCAATTCAGTTATTAAAATTAACTAATCATTTCGAGTTGTAGAATGTTAAGAGACGAAATGAGGGGTTGTAGAGTAAAAATATATACAGCATCCCTGAAAATTTTCAGACCTCGAAATGTGTAATTTAGGATTGATCGTGTAACGCACAGAATGTATGCAAAGATCTTTATATTTTGCTCTATAACGAACACAATTATGCACAAAACAAGAGATTGAGGAAGAGAGGGAAAGAGCAATGGCAATAATATAGTATTGGAGGAGAAAGGAAGAGAAAGAATTTGCCAGGTGTAATCAATAGTTCAGATGCTATAAAGAAACGGCCTAGTAGGTAAACGTTTACTGCTGATTCACTTTTTGACCTAATGACTTATTTTATTTCCGTTAGACGATAGTAGTCCAAAATCCAATACTTATTGTATGGCTATTCTTTGTTTTACATAAGAATTTGCAAGACCGCTCTCGACATACCCAATGAACTATTATTCCAAAGAATCTTTTGACGACATTCATCTTTAGACATTTAAACATTTAGGAACTATACTTAAGCAAAAAAGGAAATCGCGAACAAATATGTAAGTTTTCTCCCCCATACGTCACATACAGTTTTTGACTGTTTATGACTAAATAAATAAAAAGTATTACGCAATGTATACAATCGTATTAATTTATTTCTTTAAGAAACAGGTCCCTTTAAAAAAGGGTAGCTCTTGCAAACAGGTGAGCTTTACTATCTTACATTGGTAATTTAAAAAATGAATCCTAACTAGAAATAGCCTTCTATATATATTAAAAATATTAAAAAATTTAAAAAAATATATTTTGAAAAAAGTTTAGGTAATTTTAAACAATGGCTAAACTTCCCCGACCATTCACAAAATACCCGTAGGTGGAGATATCTTCTGTCGGATCTTAAAATACTGAAAAAACAGTAAGTTTGTGTAATGTTTGTGTATTGTAAGTTATATGTTAATCATTTAGAACTCAACTTAGATTATTGTTATACATTTAGGGGTTAAGATGAATTTTATTATTTTATTAGACCTGAAGACGGGGGGGGGGCAGAAGCTCTCAAAACGACATTAAAGACTGTAAAATCATAGACGTAAGATTAATTTTTTTCGTGCTGCGAAATAAAATAATTGGAAAAATTTCAACTCTCTAAAAATTTTAAAGGTACCTGTTTCTTAAGAGAAGAATTACTCAAACACGAAGAAATCTCATTAACGATAGAAGTATTGCAATAATAGCTGTTTACTTCACTGCGTATTTCTGAATGGAAATCATTGCGGAACGAACAAGTCCCGCAAATTTACCATTCACCGCAAACGTCCCGGCGAAAATTATTAATATAGGCAAGATGAATGGCCATCGCGGTTTTGCCTTGTTACGAAGTTATAGTTTGCCTTTCGATGTCCCTTGTCGGTCGTTGGCTGCATCGATCGCATAAACTCGACGGTCAACAAGCTGCTCCGAACAGGTTCAATTATAATAGATTAATTTAATCAACCCGTCTTCAAAGAAGTTATGAATTTGGTCAATTAGTCTAAATGCGAACTGCGGACCGCATTGAAACTCTGCATATTGCGTGACGTTAATTATTGGATGCGATTCGCTTTATGTACGCGAAGAAGCAAGTTCGTTTGCACCTATATGTTTTTCTTCTGTTTTGCTAACAAGGATTCTCTAAATAAAAGTACTTTTTTCCAAAGGAAATATATTTTGGCATCAATTATCCGGCACTTGACATCAATTTCCAGACTTCGTTAGTTTGATTTTTTTGTTAATTCATTTAATTAACAAAGGTGTGTAAATTGCTGCATCATGAATACTTTCACACAATTTTGTTTTCTTTTTCCCCTATTTTTTAGTTATCTCTCCTCTCTTTGTTTTTCTAACGATAAGACGATGTGTGGTAAATTTCCTTTGAGGTGATACGTATACATTTTCGAACGTACAACCTTCCTTAAATATTACTTCTCAATTATTTAAGTCTTAATAGATCTGATAATTGCATAAAAATTCTAATCAATTCTTTGTAAACGCACATGGCCTACTTTTGATGTTGATTTTTTTATTTCGTGGTGGTAGAGTGGAATTCATTAGGAGTTGGAGAAACCCCGACGTAATGAGGCGGTTTACATACAATTGCGCTGACTTCCATTTCGTTTCAAGTTTAATGTATCGATGGAAAGAAACTTATGATTACTGAGAGTGGGAACTGATTTCTAACATCACATATTTCAAGTGCTGGGGTGGATTGTCGACACTAGCTACGTAGCTAGGTCGTATTGGACTGCTATCTGGAGGTATATTTTAAAGGCCGACTGCTCTGATCGGCAGTTTTCTATGATTTGTCCGACAATCACCAGGCGAATGCCGGAGCAGTACCGTAACAACGGGACACGAACCGCGCGCGATCTTTTCCTCTTCCTTGTCCTATCCTCATCCCTTACTTATACACACTGACATGCACTACACTACCACCCCTTTAGTGACAAGTCGGGTGCTAAGAGCTTGTCCCTGTCGGAGCGGTGCCCGCTGGTGGAAGATACCTGGTTGTGGAAAACTCCGCAAGTCGACGTGTAGATCAGCACCGGATCTCGTCATCCAGCGGGGAAAGTTTACCGCCACTCCCAGCGATAAACACGCACTACACATATGGGACTCATGGCCGTAGTAGTAATAGTGAAGTTGTCATGCCCGGAAACACCAATCAATCGAGAAAATAGTCAATCACACGATGTTTTGCACGCTAAATGTTCGTCGTTTAAAATATTTCCGTTTTCACTCAAACGGCTAGCACCCAAACTCTATGGACTGTCCATTGTTGTCATTTCTGACAATCATTTAAAAAGAGAACTCGCATATTTTGCGGTCAACAGTATTTTGCCAACTACTACCAGCCGCGAAAAAAAGTAGACAAAAAATTGAACGCTCCTCGTACAAAGTTCAGATGATCTGCAGTGAGTATATTTAATTAATATATTTCTTTCAGAATGAAACTTTCACGGCTGGTATCACCCTGTGTTTTCGTTTTTTTGTTTTTAATTACATCGCCAATCGTTTCCAAATTAATTGCTCACCATAGTACATGGCATCACTAACGTGATATAGCAGGTAAGGTGATGATTAGGGTTGTCAACAATGTTCATGTAAAAGAGAAGACACTCAATAAGCTCAAAAAAGCATTAACACTTTTCTTTTTTATAAGTATTTAATTTATACTAACATCAGCTCTATTTCTTCTCTTCATTTACATAATGCAGTTGCATTACAATGCAGATGAATATGGTTTGAGCGTCTCAAAATACAAAGATTTTAGTCGCTAGTTAGACACTATCATGCATGCGTGTTTCATATGCGTGTGTCAGCGTCTATAAAAAAGAATTTCATGTTTCTATTCTAAATTAAACAATACAATGTAGCAGATGTTAGTCATGTGATAAAATAAATGACAACAAATGTTCAAAATTTACTAATAGGAGGACATTTAAAATACAAAGGAGGATGAGAGGACCATTGACGTCAATGGAGCAATGTCCTCCTAAATGAAGGTCGGTTGGCAACCCTAGAGTTGAGGGCGGTTTCCCGGGCTTAACCCAAAAAAAAGAAGCTTCGATTGTAAATGGACGTTTTTAAACTGCCTTTTCCCTTTCGAATCACGTTTTACGTAACGTAGGAACGGTCCCTTGACTGATAGGTTGGCCAAACATTGTGGTGAAACACTACCTTTAATCTAGAAAGGCCGTAGTGGTGCATGCTTTTACTTATACCGCCTCCGTCGCTGCCACTGCTCCTCTCTCATTCCTTTCGTTATGTCAATATTTGATTAAATATCAAAAGAAAATTTCCAAATTACCTCAGGACCACAAGCTTTATCTTCTCCACAGTATTTCATTCTCCTTCGTTTTTGAAAAAAATTTATTATGATAAATATGTTTGAACACACCAGACGGGATGAATGTAGGGTTAAGGGCTACATATCATGTTCTTTGGGGTGTCTTCTTGGCTTCATTTTGCAAACGAAATGAATACGATGACTTCGTGATGAATGCCTCACTGCTGCTCTCTCATGATAAAAGTAGCTAACAAATCTTCCGAAACGGCTAATGCAACAGCGATACAAATATATTATAGAGCCAAGGAAGCCCCGTAGGTCGTGAGCTATTATGAACCAAAATTTGTACATTGACTTCATTTTCTATTTTGACTCGCGTTACCAGTTTCTTTGAGTTTCACCTTTTGATAATCCATCCTCCTATATTTAATAGTTGCCAGCCGATACTGGATACCGAGATCTTCATGCAGTTGAGCTGTAAGAGTGAGGTGTTCTTCAATAAGTTCTTTTAACAGAGATTTGGTGTTGGGGTTTGATTTTTAAATGAGTGTTAGTAAATCCCCTTTGTTCCCTTGTGGCTCTAATTGGGCATGAACCGCCGCTTTAATCTATTTTTCTTGCGCATTGCGCTTGCGTATTTATCAGATGTACGTATCAACACTCTTCGGTCTGCAATTTTCTGCTCTTTGAGACGATATAAATACGTGTACTGTTGAATAAAACATTCTGTGTATTTTCTGCCGATACTCAACAGGCGTTGTTCTGCAAATGATTATGCAAAAATACACCCTTACCGTATTTTCATCCATATCGTACAAATTACATTTCCTTTCATCTCCATCTAATTATGTGAACAATGAATATTACTCCTTAGGTACTAAAAGGAATATTCACATTCGTTTACTGTCGGTCACTTTGTGAAAATTGGCAATCGGAAAGGGTTATTTTTTTATTTTCTACGCCCGTAAATATTATTCTCTTAATTAACATTGTAAGGCGTAATCTTGTGACCTGTCTGGCCACAAATCACAAGGTGCATAAGCTATTCATATATTAATCTAAAACTTCATTCGCCACATCATTGAGATGCTCCCTCGAGAGATGATTCTGGAAATAAGCTGGGATTATTACCTAACCCTGGTGATCACATACTTCCAGGCTTTCCTGCACAGACCCACATCTACGTACACTGAATGGACAGACTCAACTGACTCCGGCATCGACATACAAACCACGTTCCTATTTCATTCTCATGCATCTATTTTCGTTAGCGGGATACGTCTGTACAAGCGAACACATAATCATCTTCTGAAGACCCTTCTCGTCAAGAATGTGCAAGATTTTGCGCGTGAATCTGCTTTTCATAAGACAATACTTAACTCGATTTTTTAAATGTTTGTGTTACATAATATGTTTGGGTTATGAGAAAGAATTCATTGGTGCGTCCTCTCAGGAGCTGCATGGTTTACAATTTGGCATCCTTCTCCGCTCACAAGGCTATCTACTAATGTTGTCCAACTTCAACGTCAAAGTGACATAACAAAGTTCTCGTTGGCAATCACGTAACAATTACTTTTTCTGCCCCCTCTCTAAGCAAATATACAATATAATTAACACCGGAATTGTCAGATGATTTGGTTTTCATACATTTTTTTAAACATTTGGCTCTTTATTTTTACCATCTAGATTTGAAACCGTAAATCCCCAACTCGTTTTGGAGAAAGTTGTGCCTTAATCCACGAGACTGGAGGCGACTATCATAAATTTTGTTTATATTTGCGTGATTTTGTGTGTTTGAAGTGAAATATGTTTACAGTGATCAACTGTGTTATTCGACATACCGTTTTGCACACTATACGATCATATACATTCTACAATAACTTTGGTTGGAAGTTTCAGTAGTTTCTGCTCTGATCGCAGTGAATTATGAGGTTGCGTCAATAAAGCTCCAAGGGAATTACAGCTTACAAGTTCGTAGTCGTTTTTCTTTTTCCGTTCCCCTAAGACAAGAGATGATGCTAGACAAAGTAACTGGCAGGTCTTTATTTATCTTCATCCAAGACCCCAGCTGCAAGATCTAGCTCGAGTTTAGCGAAAAGGCAGCCAATCGAGCTTCACTTTGGGAGGGTGGCGGAACACAAGAGTGATGAGCAAGAAAGGATTATGGGGATACGAAATCTTTCAGAAAACATCATGTTTTTTTCTCACACAATGATATAAGCAAACAGAATCTCCTTAAAACATGATTTTGTTATCTTATAAAGTAGCGGTGAATTTTCAAAATTTTTCATTGAAAGTGTACTGCATCGAAGAATGTATCATATATATCATTTACTGTTTTGTTATCATTCGATAGTTCGTTATTTTGGATGAATGAAAAATGCAATAAAAATGTATTTATGAACAAATGAATTTGGACGCGCATTATCAAAAGCAACTTCTCGAAAGAAAATTAACAAAATAAATATTTTGATTATGGCTTTATTCTTCTTTTTGTTAATGAATACTTTTAATTAGAATTTATGTAGAATATTCTGCATAATTTAGAATTACATGCATTTAGATAATACTCAATCCATTAGTGTCGTCTGGCTAAAGACCCTAAAATGAAATTAATACATTAATTTCCCAAACAGGAAGTTAATTTTGTCTTTTCTAATCGTTAATCTTCTAAATATTTTATTATTATTATTAATATTTATTTAGAACGTCATAGTAAACTTTTTCGTGTCATGTTGACAAGAAATATATAATATATATACATGACATTGAATTGCAAATTAAAACTTTAAAATACTAAAATACTTTAAAAACAGAAAACTGTGTTTAATAGAAAATAATTTGTTAATAATTTTGTAGATCCCCGTTATCCGACCGAGTCTCCATTTTGCACCCTCTCGTTCAAAATTGACTTCTATGAAAAATTAACAGTCGAAATTCATCTAAACAAGAATCTTATTTGGAAAGCTGTAATCAACGCGTCAATTTAAGCTTGCTTTTTAAGATATATGTAACGTATGAGAAATTAAGACATAGTTCATGCATTATTTACAATGTTTGCAGACCATAGCGAAGCTGGATCAAGGTAAATCGCTTAAAAAATTGCTAAAACGTAGTGACGAACAAACGTCAGAAAGACTGGAGTAAAAGAGGATATCGAAATTTTAATATCATTGACTGGAACAATAAAAATAACTGAATGTTGGGATCATGCTATGGTAGGGTATTTAATTTAAATAGGAGCATGAACAAGTTGTCAGTGTCGTTGATAAAACGAAAATCCCTTCATCTTTTTAAAAAGATTGAAGATAGTAGAGAAGTGGCAAATTTTACCGCTAGAGATAAGAGACTTAATTGCTCGAAAGGTAAAGCTCCAAAAGCCAGTGAATGAAATTTGAGGTAGATAAAAATATTCCTCCTTTGTTAGATCCAACTTGCCCTGTACTCCCATTATGATCGGATTAGCGGGTTCTGCGATATTAAAATAAAAGTTAGTTTCCCTCCTTCAATTTTGGTGCATACCTAACAATCTTTTCACCCACTTTATAACGTTATTAATAAAGTACTTATTAAAAGTATTGAAAAAATGGTGGTGACAACTTTGTTAAATAATGGTGCACACTGTTCAATAAGATAATATTTTTTGAAGAATGTAACCACTATCTTATTAAGAACATTTATTTATGATGTTTCAAATATTAAATTTCCTTGTCTAAACTAGTTTAATATTCAAGCAATCAATTCATTTATTGAATATTTCGAATTAATGACCATTATAAATCGAGCACAGTTTTCAAAAATATTATTTGGCGGTCATAAATACAATAAACAAAAAATGCCACAATATTTTTCTTTCAAACTCATTAAACGTTTGTGAAATTATTTCAACTACAATATTGAAATATGGAACGTGATAGGCCTTAGAGAAATATTTAATGTAAAGTATTATGGCTGTGACGTGTTAAACGGTTGTTTTTATCTCCATCATGTTTTAATTTTTGGTAGATTTTAATTTGGAATTATTTCCTACACTGCTTTGTCAAATCAGTAGGATCAGATATGACTAGAACGATATAACTTCCGTGTTGACATTAACGCTGTTACATCAGTTTTCAAGGGTTCGTTTGCTGTATTTTCTAATTCCTTTAAAACGTACGGGAATTTCAACATTCATCTCAAGTTTATGTGTCTATGTGAATGTGCAGATGCCAAACATTCGACAGCAACTTTCAGAATGCGATCTTCTAACAGTTGAATCTGCTGGATTTGAGTGTATGCATTTCCTTACACGTTGAACTTAATATTTTAAGCAAATTTCTTGCGATAGGTAATAGTAATTTCTGGTAAAAGAGTGTAAAATAAGATTTATTCGTGAGTAGAAAGTATGACTCCCAAAGCGACGATAGAAGTCAAGAGGGTTTATTTTCACGAGCAAATAAAAAAAATATTATCGAGAGCTGTTCATTATTTTATCCATTACCATAATTTTTCAAATTCCGTCATATATTCAGTCTACATTATAGCTCTAGCCGTAGTCGCCATTTAATTTTTTGTTTTAAAGGATTCATAAATAAAATGTAGTAATTGTTTACTTTGATACCCTAATTTTTTAGAAGCAGAGGAACTCCTCATAACGAGTTAATTTTTTTAAACTACAAGTGAATAATAGTAGAGTTTATATCGTTAGGAACATTGAGATAAATGACGGGTGAGGCATCTGCAATGTATGAAACAATATTTAAAAAAGTAAATGCTTTGCCAATGAACTGATAGAATTGAAAGAAAGAAAAAGTTAACATTTTAAAAATTAAAGTACGATCAAATGTGAGAAGATAATGAAAATCATTATATTCAAAACAGTTTAAAAACTAAATATTTTCAGATAAAAAGTTTTACATTTCTAACTAGTCTCATTTGAGTTTAAAAACAGTTTGAATACATATGCTCACATAATAGATTTTCAGCAACTGTTTCAGATACTATTTGAGGAATTTAAATTTTTTCTTGCAGAATGTAGACGGAACCTAAACACAGAATCGCAGAGTTGTCTCATGACACAATATTGCCACTGCAGCGATTCTGACCGGGATGTCCCAGGATTCGCGTCTCTACTGTGATGGAGTTTTGACATTAGCTGTATAGCTAGATCAATTTCATGCGCTATTTGGAAGAAAATTCTAGCGGCCGGCTACTCTGACCGGTGGTTTTCCGTGGTTTCTTGGATCAATACCAGGCGAATGAGAGCAGAACTCTAACAAACGAATCATGGGCCGCGCGTGATATTTCCGTCATCCTTGTGCTCTCAAACACTCACATTGGCGTGTACTGCACACGGGAGACCAGTCGGAATCTTTGAGCTAGACCCGCCTGGGGTGGTGTCCTGCTGGCGAAGATATCTGTAGGCGACGATATCTGGTGCGGTGACGTGCTGGCGAAGATATCTAGAGGCGAAAATATCTGGGGGCGGTGGGGAAGATATCTGGGGCGAAGATACCGAGGTGTTCGGCAAGATATCTGGGCGGTGTCCTGCTGGGGAAGATAGTCACGAGTAGGTAGACGGCGGATCTCACGTCCTAACGGAAACCGCGACCTTTCTCTTTACAACTGCACTACACTTAGGGGACTAATATCATATCAAATGATCTACCAGAATCACAAAACAATCAATCAATCTAAATCACAGATTGCAATGTTTGTACATAATTCACGTGTGACAGACTAAATTTGAAATCTCAAATACCCTTGGAACGTTTTAAAAAACTGTTTAACTTTTAATAACTATTCCCGGATATCAACATTTTGTCTTTCATTTACTATGCGGCGAATGAATAATGGTAAAGAAGAATCGTGAAACTGTGTTTTTCGATCGCCTTCCTGCACCTCACCCGCGCGCTAACTGAAATAACAAACGTGAATAACTACTTTGAATCCCCGTGCTAAAAACCTACCACGTAACAGAGCCTCCGAACATAGCCTTGGGGCTCTTAAAGGTATTGTTCCTCAGTCACTATGTCTGGACACATGTTGGAGGTGGTGAGCAAAGTATAGATATCGGGAACTGAACGTTTGTTAATTAGTAGATTTTGAAGTGGGGTTGTAGTCATTGTTATGACAGAGAATGGTGTTTAGAACTGTCAAGTGCTCGAGATTACTTCAAACGCGTCATTGTATTTTTTTCAGGAAAATACTTTTTTATTTTGCATGGAGTCGTTGTCGCTTGGATGAGATAACATTACCCGAGAAGTCGTTAGAGGTGATTAGGTAACTGACAAGACCAAATTAGGGCGGATGATAAAAAGAACATGACGTCATTCTACTACTGTGCTTGCTGAAGTTACACTTAAAACTCCGTTCTACATTTTGTGAGAATCCGTAATATTTTAGTCAAAATGTTTGAGTGATTTATGAGTGTGGAAGCTGAAGTATTTAATGTACAAAATGTTAATTTATTTTTTCATTGAGATGTAACATTTCACCATTGATAAACATACATTTGTGGCTAAATATCCAACAAAAAGTTTAATTTTCTTATAGAATAGGTTGCTGATAGTCTGATGGTTTGGCATTCGCCATGTAATTTCTTTCAAGTAGTTTAGATTATTTGATGAGATATTTTGAAAAGGTAGCTGAGTAATTTTATCAATACAAAGGCCACCGGGAGCGGTAGCTCAGTGCATCAACTGATGTCACTGCAGCGCCTCTGACCGGGAGGTACTAAGTTCAAGTCCCCACGGCGGCAGGATTTTCGACACTAGCTTTTCAGCTATGTCGAATTCAGTTGCAGTCTGGAGGAGAATTCTAGCGGCCGGCTGCTCTGATCGGTAGTTTTCCGTGGTTTCTCCGGTCAACACCACACGAATGCCGGAGCAATACCCTACCAAGCGCGATCTGTCCTTCCTCTTCCTTGTCCTATAGTCCTTCCTTGTCCTATTAAAACATTCGAATACTTTCCGTAAATTCAAAAACGAATTAAATACTTGGGTAAGGTATAACGACATATAGAATGGTATTAATGTCCTCTTCATCCTCCAGACTTTTCCACTACCAAGTGCCCAGTCACCGCCCCTAAACGCCACTTTCCTCACTCTTTAAATTCAAAATTCCACCCCATACCTCACTACTCTATTCTCATTTTCACTCCCTCTCACTCCATCTAAATTATTAACAACCCATATTTTCTGTGCATCCTAATAAAACTGTTTCAAATAAATATTTAAAAGAGATTAGCCACGCTCCAAATAAATGCTAAAATACTTACAGCTATTTTTGTACTGTCATCATTGTCATATCTACAATATATAGGTCTTAATAATAATTACAATTGATGTTTATATCCTATTGTACTTTTACTTTGTTTCTTAATACTGTTAATATTATATTATAAATTACTGGTACTATTAACTTGGAGCCTATTGTGCTTCTCTGCTGTTACAAATGTTTGTATATTTATGTAAAGTACTACATAATGTATACCAAACGTAACATTTCTGTACCGCTTCTGGATAAATTTTACTTTTCCACCTACTTCTTCCTCCTTTTCTTCGCTATTTCTTCCTTCCTTTTCCTTCACAGTCTTCCCCATTTATGTCATTACGACCCTTTCCCCTAAACGCCTCATCTCTTCACCTTCACTACTATCTATACCATATTCTTCTATATTAATGTTCGGCCATAAGCCATCCTGATTGAGGTTTTCTGGGTTTACTCAATTGCTTAAGGCGTACGCCGGGATGGCCCCTTGCTTTGCACTCCCAGTCATAAATGTACAGTTTGTCCCCCCTTTAGTCTCTCTCCTTTCTTCTTTCTCGTTCGTATTTTCTACTTCATTTTCATTTATGTTTCCCTTCTCTCATGTTTCTCTTCTCTTCCATTTTTATACATTAATGCTGTTCGTCCCTAAGCCGCCATCCTGATTGAGGTTTTCTGGGTTTACTCAATCGCTTAAGGCGTATGCCAGGATGGTCCCTAGTTTTGCACTCCCAGACGAAAATGTACAGATTTCCCTCCCCTCTTATATGTTACTACTCTGTATAAATGTAAACTCAGTGGTTAGGCGGAAGAGCAGGCCCTATGGCCTGAGCCTCGCCATTAATAAAGACAATATTATTATTATTATTATTATTATTATTATTATTATTATTATTATTATTATTATTATAGTCTCCCCTTACACACACGCGCTTACATTCACATGCATTACACTACCACATATTCTGGGAGACCGGTCGGGAGCTTAGCGTAGAAGCTTAGAGCTTGTCCCGGCTGGGGCGGTGCCCCGCTGGAGGGAGAGTCCTCGTTAGGGGGAAACCCCACTAGCCGACGGTAGGTCGGCGCCGGATATCGCCAACCAAGGGGGAAGATCACCGCCATCTCTCGAGGAAAAAGCGTGCACTACACTTACGGGACTAATGACCGAAGCTGTTGACGCGCCCGGAAACATGAAAAAATCAATCAATCAAATACAAGGCCCTGAAGCAGCAAAAATTTACTGAATAAAAACACTCTAAAACACTAAGTACACCCAATTCACAACAATAAAATAATAAATTAAATATTTTAAGAAAAACGACCTTACAAATACTTCAATAATTTCGAAATGTTAAATCTTATTTTAATATTGTAGTGTAAAAACAGCAAATTTTTTAACTTTTACAATTTTCGACCATTGAAAGATTTGAACGGAAATGTGAGATGCGCCATTTTTAGACGTTCTTAATGATAGCCAAGAAAAAGTGTAACAAAACAGTTGGAGACTTCTTTTGAGAAAATTATTAAAATTTTGCTGAGGCTTTTTGTAAAATGCTCCCAGAAATCAAAATATCCGTTTCAAACTCTCAGATTCTCGAGTTCTTCCGGATGGTGCAGGGAATATGATTTTGGAAAAAAATTATCTGAACGGTTTAGAACGTTGAATACGCTGTTAGGCAGATGTGTTACCGTCAACCAATTTTTTGATTTCAAGAACCCCTAAAACCTGGAGTCATACCGCACAACGCAATAGAGGGAGTAATTTACTACCTGTAGGAACGAAATTTACTAACTTTTTCGATACCAGGGTCCCACAATACAAGTTTATCAGTAGAAAAATCGCCAATTTTTGCTGCAGCATCGCAATACGTTTTTACTACGTAAGTTCGTAGAAAGGCAACGAAGTAAAAGTTGCAATTTCAGCGTGAAATACGTGATTATGACGAATATCCTTTTCCTTGGAGCCTTGCTGTAGCATATCGCCAACTGTCTTGTAAGCAGTGGCTCCCAAAATATGAAGATTCAATTAGTTGCTTGGTGACAGAACATGCATCAGTCATATATTTGCTTATTTCAATAAAAACCGACACTGCTTCATTGGTTTTGGATTCACCTAGTTCCTGGTATCTACAAAACCACAGACAACTCTCACAAGGCCGGAGGCTGCATAGTTTTCTTTCAATGTCTGCCTGCTTTAGTAATATAAATCGTATATATAAATATAATAGAAATTAGTATTATAAATAATTTCACCTGATTGTAAGAAAAAGTAGTAAAGAAATGAGAGGTATTCCTTTCGAGGGTGATGAATTAGTATTCATAAAAATATCGAATAATAATTTGCAATGCAATTTTTGTCAATCATATTATCATATGAATGGAGTTTGAATATTTTTTTTGTTCTGACTGAATAATTTGTTTGCCTCAGTCCATTGTTAATTGATGTGAATTCACAATCAATTAGGATTTTGAAATGTATTAAAGATATGAATAAGAGATCTCAAAGATTGAAAAGCGAAAATGCCGATTCCTGTGGTGTTGATGAAAAAATTAAATAATCATCTACTTATTTCGTACGAGCGATTTGATCCCAACCTGATATTTGTAACTAAGCTTTCTATAAGCATACCACGTTCTATTTAAAAAAAAGAATAAATTACATTTTAGAAAAATAAAGAAAATACTTGGTGTAATTTTTGAGGACATTTTGAAAATATCCTTGAGGATTCGTGTAAAATATTCCTTAAAATCAAAATACTGTTTCAAATTTAAACTGTCGCGACATCAGCCAGATGAATCGGGGAATATCAATTTTGGTGAAGATCCTGCTTAATTCGGTTTAGCCGCTAGCGTTGTTCATAGACGCACAGTCTTGGGACATAAATCAAATGTTTGTTATCAACCCCCCAAAAAACGTGATATCCGTCTGCACAACGTGTTGGATAACGTAATTTACTTCATAAAGGAACAAGTATTTTCCAATTTTTTGGTATCAGGGACCTACAACGAGAATTTGTCTGCCCAAAAATTGCAGTTTTTATTGCAGCATTTCCACAATATCACACATATATATAACCCATATATTTCCCACATATATAAACTTTCACCATACTGCTAATGAAGCGTGCGAGAAAGTAAATATAGCTCACGTGCCCAGACAGTTTTATGATTTTACAAATACTTTCTATAATCTGGTTAGTATTGTGTATTCTTCTTCAAATAGAAATAGTTCTTTTCAAACGTCGAGGAAATGGTCACGGCTATTTCTCAACCTATCTTCTCTATGAAATGCGAGTAAGAGGTGACAAAAAGCCGCTCCTAGAAAAGTTGTTCCGTGACTCATACTTGAGGTAAAACAATCGCTGAATGACCTAAACTACAAAACCTGATAAAACTTTGTCGGAAGAACTGAATTTCAATTTAATGGTCATTCGCACATTCTGTTGGAACTCTCCGTAGTTGTTTCTGTAGTTCCATCAGCTTTGCAGACAAACTGAGGACGCCGAGGAAGCGAATCACACACAGGGAAGGCCATTGAGGCGTTCGGTCAATATCTGACGCAGTATATTGACCACGACCTGGTTTATAGGAGCGATGTTTTCACTTGAAAAAGAGACTGAAGAATTACATTCTTTGAAATGTTTAGTGAGAACATTTTATAGAGTACTTCAGTGGGTCAGGTATCTGACAATTTACATGATCTATTCCCGTTATTTCTGATTCACTAACGAAAAAAGGTAATTGTGGGGAAACATTTATTATGTGATTTTTTACTAGCATTAATAGGACTGCAGTTTATCTTGCAAATACATATAGATTTTTGATATCCACGGTTTTGTTGTCGATTCAAAATATGTTTCTCTGTCGTTTATCTTTTATTTGAATTAGAATTTATTTGAATTTTTATTTTATTAGATGTTTACCTAAAGTCACAGTAAAATTAAAAATTGTAATTTATTGTATGTTTCTTTGTTAAAAAATAATTTTCTCCAGATTTTTCAGTACTGTTTAATTTTAAATATTTAATTATCAAATCATTGGTATGCAAATTAATATGGATATTTGGTCTAAATGTGTATTTGTAAATAAAATAGAAATAACTTTTCCTTTAAGATATTACTTTGTTTCAGGTGGAACGTGAGATTGCTATAATGAAACTGATTGACCATCCCCATGTTCTTGGATTATCGGATGTATATGAGAATAAGAAATACTTGTAAGATATTCTCACATTCTAATTCTTATTGCATTAATTAACACACGAATTGTTCCCCTCTTCATGTGTACTTTTTATGCGTTCAGGTACCTTGTGCTAGAGCACGTATCAGGTGGAGAGCTGTTTGACTACCTCGTCAAGAAGGGGCGTTTAACACCAAAGGAGGCACGGCGTTTTTTCAGACAAATCATCTCTGCTCTTGACTTCTGTCATAGCCACTCAATCTGGTAAATTCCTTTTAATTAGTCTTATATTAAATGTTTGAAATGTTTAATTTTTGCTTACAGTGTAGTTTTTATCATTTGTGCAATTTGAATGGTCCTAAATATTGAAAACACTTTTTATACGTTACCAATTAAGTCTACGAAGGGAAGTCATAGATTGTTCATCTTTAATTCAATTTTCTTTGTTTATAAATGCTGTGTTCATCGTAACTTTTCCACTAGATGCATTGCAGCAGTTTAAGTACAAAGAACATTTATACTTGAACGTTATTTGCAATAAATGTTCATTTAATATACTTTTTGGTATTTTATGATTTTAGGTGATTCGATAATATGGACAATTTGTTATTTAAATTCAGTTTTTGAGGATGTGGAAGTGATGTTTCTATTCAGTATATTTAATACACCTGGGAAACATAATATTCTAAATTACTACCCCTTGTAACTATTACACTCTTTTATTTCAGTCACCGTGATCTCAAGCCAGAAAATTTATTGTTGGATGAAAAGAATAACATCAAGATTGCAGATTTTGGTATGGCTTCTCTTCAGCCAGCAGGCAGCATGTTAGAAACAAGTTGTGGATCACCCCATTACGCTTGCCCAGAGGTTATAAGGGTGAGTAAATTCTCCATTTATTTAATTCATTTTGGTATTACCAAGATCGAAATTTACTTCTATTCCCGAAAAAAGTGACTGCACTCTTGCTCCAGTTTGAGAAATCTGGTAAAATGTTTCTGCTGTTTACGGAATGACGATTTTGCCTTTAAATGATCGTTTAATAATATTGGTTTAATATATTTAGTTCTCGCTTCTTCATTTACGTAAGGAATAATTTTCGGGCAATAAAGTTTATTTATTTGCATTTTCTTTGACTTTGAATGATAATTTGGCTGTCTTTACAAGCAGAATTGTCTGAGTTTATAAAATACGGTTAATCTATTATTTTCTTGGTGGGATGATCTGAAACACCTATTTTTAGTCTTTCAGAACGAGCGGAATGCAGGCTAAAATCAAGAACAGAGATTTTAATAAATAACCCCAACCTCCTCATTGTTTAATAAAACCAGCATATTTGAAAGAAACGCGCCATAGTAAGACATCATATTGTTATCTCAGCAGATTTAAATTACAGAAAATATGAAATCGCATATAAAAAAAATCTTCAACATTTCTTTTAAAAAAGTAAGGAAAAATAATAGACGTTATTCCTAGTTTTATTCGCGAAAAAAACTATTGTAATCAGTAATTAAAGAATTACACCATTTAAATTATTTATCTTTTCGATTTAAAAAGATTAAGAATCTGACATTGCTGAAGAGTTTATGAACATTGCAGTATTGAACGATATTGCATCCTATGTGTGAGGATTTGACTCAGAATCGGAAATACTCCAAGAGAAAGTGCAGGGTATCAAGTTTACAATTACTATTAATATTACATTTTCCAAAAGAGGAAGAAGTGAAGTTCAGAAACAGGAAGTTTAACGAAATAATCGTGTAATAAAACTTAATAACTACTAAAATTCTTAAGATAAGATAGGTCATAAAGTGGTGGTAAAACTGTGATGGCGACATACGCACGTCTCACGGTCTCATCGTACTGTGTTCATCGACGTAGAGTAAGCTAGAACTGTCATTCAATTTTCTTGACGCGCTAACGTTTGCTTGCGCGTCAGCTATGCAAGCATTCCTATTGATTCGTTGATAGATTTTTATTTCCGGACGTGACAAGCACTACGGAGTCATTATTTCCTTAAGTGTAGTGCAAGTTATATCCTGGGAGGTGGAAGTGCTTCTTCCCTGCTGGTGACTGATATTCGTAGCTGACCTGCACGTCTCCTTGCGATGTTTTCCTCTTCAGGTATCTCCCACCAGCAGTGCACAGTTCCGTCCGGAACAAGCTCTAAGCTCCCGACCGTTCTCCCGGGGTGTGTGGTACCGTATATTACGTAAGTGTTAGTGTGTAAGGGGAGGGGAAGGGACAGTGTTGAAGAAGGAAAGATCACACGCGCGGTCCGTGGTCCTTTTGTTGAAAAACTGCTCCGGTATTCGTCTGCGATGGATTGAAGGAACAAAGGAAAACTATCAGAGTATAGTGGGTCGCTATAATTCTTCTCCATACCGAGGCTGAATTTTATCAAGCGATCTGCGTAGTATCGAAAGTCCACCACCCTTGGAACTCGAATCCTACGGCCTCCCCGTCAACGTAGCTGAGGAGACAATGGGAAAGCACTCTAGAAATTTGATAGTATGAGTAGGAGAAGTAGAAGATGATAAGATATTTCAGTTTCATTGCAGAGTCTTGGAAAATTGTATCTTTGGGCAAGGATGTTTGATTTCTTACGAATAACATTCACCACCAATGAGTTTGACTCATTACTAGACATCGAATGTTTAGGCATTAAAAATCGTCTTTTAGGCGCCTAAAAGGTACTGAAAATGTCAAGAATAAGAAGAAAAAGGCACTTTCATAAATGGCATACGCAATAAAATGAAAAATTGTAATTTTGGTCTATATTATTTTGTAAACTTAAATGCACAAAATAAGTTCGTACATTTTAATGTAAAAGTGAATTTACATATTTACAACTCTTCTTCATTTTATTCTTAATAGTTTGTATTAACCATTAATATTGGCATATTACCAGGAACTTATCAACGAACGAAGGATCAGAATATCAAATTTGCGACGACTGGGAGACCAAATTAGTTTGAATGAGGAGAAGGATATCTGAACGATGGGACGTATATATTTTAGAAGTCCAACACTAGCAACACTGAAACCTTCTGGGAATTTATATTTATTTCCTCTGAAAATTTCGGTGACCTCGGTGTTCGTATTGTCAATCGCCCATGTTCTCAGATCATGACTGGTATTTGTGAAATAGGAAATGGAGAAAAGTTTGTTGGTATACCTTCAGGAATTCTCTCGTAATTTAAATACCAAGACGTGAATTGATTTTGTAATAAATGGTCACGTTAGACCAACGCCGATTTTCCGATATCATAGCATTGTGTATAAAAATAATAAATAGAAAGGCGAAAATGTTCTAAAAAGGTATTTATGCAAAAAAAGGCATTTATGCTAAAATAAGCAAAAATAAGCATTATAAAACTTCGTCATATGCCATCATTTGTCATGATTCGTCCACATATATTATCAGCCTTTAAATAAGATCTCTAGAATAAAATAGGCATTTCCCTAAACATCCGATGCCTACTCATTACCTTAACGGACGGAGTCAAATTTGGTAGTAAAGAGGGTTTTTACGTGGATAATGCCAATTTATGTATGGCGTAAAAATAACAAAGGTATTCCTGTTGTCAGTGTGGAGGCCAATGAAAGTAGTTAAATAAGATAGTAAACCTTTTTGCTTTGATTTTTACAGCCTGCTAAGAGTATCCGAAATCTACATCGTCTGACAAGTATTTTTGTTTTTGCAACTGATCATTAATACAAAATACGTTATTGGTCGTAAAATTACGTACAGTACTCCGTGAAGGCATGTCGCCCTGCCCTTCCAAACCGTTGCGCGAGCGGGTACCAGGGTGTTTCGACGGTAGGCACGGCGCCCCATACTATTGAAAATCCAGAAAATCCACGTTTGTTTTATTTTTGTCAATGAACAGTAAAAACTGCATGTGACGTATGGGGGGGAAGTTTAATTTGCGCACGTTTTCTTGAGCTCTGGAATCCCTTCCTCACCATATAACTCTAAATAGTTGAATGAATAATAAAAGTACCAACAAAAGAAGGTTATTAACATTTGAAAATAGACGTTTTCGCTCTCGAGTTATAGAAAGTCGTTTGCGTGCACGTTGTCGAGAGTATTGAGCTAATGAAACACTCCATATGATATTCATCATATGCATCTGAATTAGGGTAGCAGTGGTCTCCTCTTCTCGTGATTCATCCTCGGCAGTCGTGAGGGGTTGTGGGGCAGTAAAGCGTTATCTGCCTTGCCTGCGCGATTTCGCCAGAATATAGCGCCTGCACCATCACGTTTGTACTGCACTTTATTGTAGAAAAAAATCCATCTTATTCTATGACATGCTTCTAAATGTCTTCAGCTAACTAAATTGGAGAGTGACCTTAGTCGTCGCCTCGCTTACACCACGGCAGGTTGAACATGACCAGGTTCCGCTGTGCCGTGCTGGCGTAATAGCTAGGGCACTAATCGTAAATACTTTTAGAATGAAAAGTGAGGCATTGTGAATATTTTCTTTCGTAAGAAAATTCAGCTTACCACTATGGCAGGATTGTTCATCGAAGGAGTGTGACTGAAGATATTGACGTCACAATTAACTTTCTTCTTTAAGAAATTTACTTATAAAGAAAGTTTAAAATGTATTAATATTACTTTATTAACTAGAAACACTGTCGTTTGTTTGTGGACAGCTTTCCTTCAATTGCTCATTAATCACTTGAATAAAAATGGCGTGCCCTTCTCCCACAACACATTAATCAATGCCGTGTTTCACGTGATTGATTATTCATTCTAAACAGTGTGAAGGAAATCTTTACACCGAATCAATGTTATAGGTTTTAGTTGATAGAATCCATACCAAATTTTCTAAAGCTTCTACACATTACGTTATATGGTTGAAAATCACTTCAATACTGCCTCATCTCAGATATATTCGTTTATAAGACAAATTCATATGGGTAAAACAAGAACGCAATTCACCGACTTATCCGTGAAATATCATGTCAATAAAGATAAGAATTATAAGAAAAAGCACAAGAAAGATATAATTTGAACAGTTTGAATTTTAATATAGTGAATTTTTTGGGATGTCTGAAATAAGTGACATTGAAGTAAGTGATCTGCTACTATTTTAAACATCGTACCTGTCGTTTGTGCTAAAATACGTGTGACAAAACTAACATTAAATTTCAAAATTCATTAAAAGCTTTTATTATTAAAATGATATGGTTTGGGTTTATGTATTTCTTACCATTAGTTTCGGTTCCATGAGGAGTTTATCGAAAAATGTGTTCATGATAATTCGAGGAAGATACAGGTAATGAACGGCTAAATTGTGTTTAGCATGGGGATTAATTTTCCTGGACTTCTTTTATTTTCACATTGTAAAAGAACGAAAAATAAGGTTTAGCGCTAGAGGTAGGTTAAAAGAACCTGTAACTTCCTCATATTGAGACAAAGTATTATGTAATTTTGAATGCTCGACATCAACATATCTTCAAAATTGCATTCTTAATAACCATTTGAGTATAACCAACCTTTTGGGAAACATATTTTAATTTTTTAAATTTTTAAATTTAATTGTAAAAAATTTACGTTTGTTCAACATGAATTTTAAAATCATATGTTTCATAATAAATTTCTTTAAATATTTTATACATGAAACCATAGTGTATAAAAAAAATAGAGAGTAATCTATTGAACGATATCTTTCATTGATTTTTTTAATATTCTTTTTAATATATTTAACTTTATTAACTGTATTTGTAATGTCTAATCTTACGTTTTATTATTCCTTGTATTGCACGTCTTATTGGCCCGACGAATTTGGTGCTCTCCGTTGTCAGAACACGAAATCATTTGCTTGAATGCGAAGTTTCTTGGTAGTTTAATGTTTTATATTTTCTGTCACTTTCTTTTCCTTGATGTTGCGAGATAATTTTTTTTCAAGTATGGAAGTTGAGTGAGGCGAAATGTTTCCCGATGACAGCATCTTATCTTTGATAACGGAGTGTATATTCCTCTTTTCTCATTTAAGTGAAGTAAGGCATGTTTAAAAACGAAAGACGTTCATTATTTTTTATAAATTCCATGGGAAATTTCAGTAAGTCTGTTTGCTCGCTGTCACACTTAAAGAAGCCAGCCAAAAAAGGAATTTTAATTAAAATTTAATATTATATACAAGGAAAGAAAAACATGTATTTCCATGAACCCGCAATGTGTCATGTTTTCTGAAGTTGGCTGATAATTTTTACAAACTACAATTTACCAGTAGAACTACGTGATGAGGTTAAAATTGTGCGCGTTAACAAGGAAAGCAAACGACAATTACAAATATCAATACATAATTATGTATTATCCCACAAAATTGAAGAATATTCATCAAAATCGCAGAGCATTGAGTAAGGCTAGATGGACCGGGGAGTTTTCAGTTTGGAAAAAATCCTATGCATAGTTAACACGCAATTGTTGTTCATAAATGACTTACGGACAGACGGAGAGACAGACGGGCAAACGGATGGACAGACAGACGGACGGACAGACAGTCAGACGGGTGACGGGCGGCCGAAAGGACGGGCGGCCGAAAGGACGGGCGGGGGGGAGGACAGAGGGGCGGATGGACGTTTTGAAGAAACACTTTTTCGGAATCAGGGGCTCCCAATACCTGTATTTCCGTTGAAATCTCATAATCGATTTTCCTCAGCATTACCTAACCTTCTCTGCACTACGTCCATTACTCCGTATACGAGAAAGTACACATAAAATAAAAATAAAATAGATTCCCCCCAATAAGGAAACACCCCTCTAAAAGACCACATCTTGTATAAGTAATTGACATTAAAAAAGGCGCGCCTCCGTACAGCCGCAAGTGGCGCGTTGCAGCACGGCGCTCCGGGCGTAGATCGCGGCCTCCCTCGCCTCGCGTGCTTGGCGGCCGCCTCTCCACCGCCGCTTGGCAGCAGCAGCAGCAGCAGGCGGCGCGGCGGCCCCGGAATGCAGAGCAACCGCAGCCACCCCCTCCGCCACGCCAAACTTCCCCTCCAACACCGCCACCGCCGCCATTGTCTCGTTCGCCACCGCTTCCACCCCGCAACCCACGACGATGCGGCCCGCTACGGAGCGCTCCCTCACACGCCTGTCATCAGCGTCACCGCCATCGCGCTCTCAGCTTCTTCGATCCATTACTATGATTAATACTGCGTACGCTGTCATTATTATAATTTCGGTTTATTGTAAACTATTTGAAATAACGATCTCACTATTAACACACGAATTAAAACAATCTACTTATTTATTTATGCCAAACAAAAAAAATAAACAACTCCGGGTTCACTACTGACTGTGAGATTTAAAGTGATGTTTAGAGAACGGAAAACGCGTATTCTCTTCTTGTCTTCGTCCACGTCTTCTCTAGTTCTTGACGACTCTCCAAACTGCCATTTACTTCACTTCTATTGTGATCACGTCAAATTTCACGCCTACTAAACACGAAATATGAAATTTGATCACGCCTGGGAAACAAATGCTGGGAATATTTCAAATATTTGATTTCAATCGAGATCATAACTTAATAATCAGTTTGATGACTTTCCATCATGATGCGTAAATAATGGTCACGATGCTGATAAATATTTATAATCAGCCCTGCCGCGTCGATCACTAACGCCTTCGAAGCTCACCGTAGCTTTTCTCGCAATTCCCCTACCCCTTCTCCCTTCCTTCACGCCCTTCCCCATCTACTTTCTGCCCGAGTTCTCGCTCGTCTGCAGCCGAGGCCGAAACCTCGTCCCGCATCGCCTAGTTCTTCCCCCCCCCCCCCTCCCCCTCCCTTCGCGGCCTGGGACTTCGATTCGGGCGGACAAGCCGTGCGAACGCGGGCCGGGAGCCTCTCTCGCTCTTGCTTCTTGAGCCCACGCCCTCCTCGTTCCCGATGCTTACCGACAGGTGAAACCCGTATAAAAGAGCCTCTCGTCCGACGGGGCGGCTTTATTATTTTTCCTTTTCGTGGAACCGCGAGAAAACACCTCCTTCGCGGTTTGTTAGTTCATGTCCTGCGAAGAAGAAGTATTTTTCTTTCGATGTGAAAATTAATTCATATTTAAGTAATACAGCTGTACTAAGTACACACTACGCAAATTTTTAATGTATCTCTCCTTAGTTTTTTTCGTTCTCCATGTATTTTTTGAACAGTAATTTTGCGAAAACCCTCACGCTCAAAAGTTCTGCCTCGCTGTGTTTTTCTATAAATATATAATGAAGGTTGCTTTGTCCTCTTTAGAGATTCGTTTCAATTTTCGTGTAAAACGGCCTTACGTATTGACACAGCGAACTATTTGCTTTCGAGGGAAGTTTCCCTTTCATCTAAGCTTCCAATACCAAGTTCTATCGAAAGCCGATATGTTGCTGTAACTTTATAGGATTATGCGTTGGCGATATGTCGAATCAATGACACGTAGTCTAATGCCTCCCTACCAAAATACACATTATTGTAAATTTTTACAACGGTTCTTTTGTCATAGGAGGGGAAACTGGGGATCAGCCTGTAGAAATTAGAAGCTAGAAGGGAATGTCACTAGTTTGGGAACTACGTTTCGCAAACAGTAGTGTTCGTGTGATACTGAGAGCTGAATAAGCGAGTATGTTTGCAAATGTTGTCTCTTATTAGTAACGGAGAGAGCACTGTTTCCTCTACCCATCCTGTTAAGGCTAGATAATTGTACTGTTACACACGATGTTCCAATTATCTGATGGATGTATCGTTAAGAAAACTTTGCAGCAACCCAACTAAGCTTGAACATCCAGCACCGCCGCTGAGAGCCGACGAAGTTGCCGAAAGTTGTCCGTGTAGCAGTTGAACAAAACTTGTGCCTATAATCATTCCAACCACTCAGGCGTTGAATGTAATTCACAATTAATAATTTGCAATTTTTCTCCATCAACAAACTTTGATCCTTTAAGCTAGACGCTAAGGAAATATTTTATTTGTTCTTGGGTTCTATTTGCATAATAACCCCAACTTCTTGGATATTTATAAATATGTAGATTTCAAGTAAAGATAATATATAAATCTGTCGTTTTCTTTGAAAATATCTTTTGTGGCAATTCAGTACCTTGCCTTTGTATCTTCCTTGAGTTCTCTTTTAACGAATTGTATTGTTTGTGCATTTAGTGTATGCCTTCGATTTACTGATTCGCGCGAAATCGAAGGAAATTGTTTAAACAATATCTATGTCTATCTTTTTCGAGAATGCCCGTAATTTCCCGATTTTGAATGGCTTTCAATGTATTTGAATAGTCATTGTTTGTTGAAAGGAGATTTGTAATTTAACATCTGTAAAATGGGATGAAATAGTTTCTATTTCGTTTTATTCTGTTGTATGTGTTTTCAACTCTATTACTTTTTCTAGAGAATCTGAAAACTGTACGAAAATGTGAATTTTAAAGGCATTTAAAATATTGGATGTTAGCCTTTTTAACAAAAATTGAAGTAAGCATACCTTTTAAATAAATTATTTTCATTGCATTCAAACTTTTCTTGCAACCGAGAGTTGGTCAGTATTTGAAAATACACAAAATAATATAGAAAATAAATTTAAAAAATCACGTTTACATTGTTCATATCCGACAATGGCCCTTTTAACAAGTTACGAGACGAAGGCGGAAATTTTGAGCCAATTGTTACGCAGAAAGAAGTGTTCTGACATCGAAGAATGATGGGTCTAGCCTTTAATTTCACAATCAGAAAAAAAGTAAAATTACAAAAAATACACATCTGTCGTTTCAACAAATATATATTTTTACAAATGCTTTTCATCGTAATAATAATCCTATAAGTAACGGTAGTAGAAAATATTAATTCTTAGCAATGAAAGTAATGATTTAGTATGCACGTGGAGACTTTTTCAGTGAAAATATTCATCTTCCTAACGCGAAATTTAATTCGCGTAGGGTTGTTGACGTTGTAATTCCATCTACGCTACATCTGACTCACACTATTGCATTTTATTTGATTTATTTTCGTAAAAGAAGAGTAAAAAATGGGTGACCTGTAGGGATATTTGGTAATGATGTTTACGCTAAGCAACTTTCGAGGCGCGCAGCACCGTTTATCGGCGGCACGAGTTAGAGCCGAGGTAGATCGAGGGTTTTCATCTTGAGTGAGCTCTAGGGCCATAATGGGAACCTTAACACTGATTACTGTCCGCACCTTAATACTAGCCCAATTGTTTGTAATATTCTGCAAATATAAAAGAGGAACTGGAATAAAATAATATGCAGAGTTTAGTTGAAACAGTGATTTAATCATTTTAATTGTTTAATACACTAACAGTTCTACAAATAAACGAAATTAAAAATCAACAAAAACTCTTCTTCTTATAACTGTTGAAATTTGAAGAGAACTCAACGATGTCAATTCATTTAATGATATTATTGAATTCAATTAATTATATTATTGAATAAAAAATGCCGAGTAAAGCCGAAAAAAGCCGTAAAATAAAAAAGCCGAGAGACGTATTGAAATTACTGTAGTCAAAGCAAAACTTGAAAAAGGCCAATATAGTAAGAGTACTGTGTTTAGACAACCGGATCCGCCAATAAATGAATGTTCATCTCCAGTTCTTTTCTAATCTCAATGTTCTAATCTCAATGATGCAGCAAGAAAGAATCTGCACTGGTCTTTTGTGCTTATTTTTAATAATGTGCATTGAAGAAAACACACATTCACATGAAAATGTACTCTCAAACATTGAAGTTATTTTCAAATTATCTGAAGAGTGGATAGTTTTTGTAGGATGGAGGTTTATTCCTTCTTTGGTCTGTAGGAACGTACCGTCTTGTAAATCGCCCAGCTCAAGTTGCATTGGTTGCTTGATTGGTTGATTGCTTCGTGATTCAGAGCGTATGAACTACTAAGGTCATTATTCCTGTAGGTATAGTGCATTTTCTCCCGCGGAAAGTATATAAGATCTTGCTTCTCTGGATGGTGAGATCCGGCGCCGTCGACCTGTCGGCTAACCGGTATCAACCAGGTATCTCTCACCTCCGGGGAAACCGCGCCAGCCGGAACAAGCTCAAAAATCCCGATTGGTCTCTAGGGCATGTAAGTGTAAGTGAGTGAAAGTAAGGAGTGAGGATAGTACAAGAAAGGAAAAGGAAAGATCGCGCGCAGTCCGTGGCCTGTTTGTTAGGTTCCTGCTCCGGCATTCCCCTGGTATTGATCGGAGAAACCACAGAAAAGTATCGATAAAGGCAACCGACTGCTTATATCCCACACAGCGGCTGAATTCTACTTAGCAATGCAGCTAGTGTGGAAACTCCTGCCACCGTCGGCACTCGAGTCTAGAACCTCCCAATCAGAAGCAGTGTAGTGATGTCGGTTGATCCCCTGAGCCACCTCTCCCGGTCTTGTTCCTCGAACAAATTGTTTTTGACTATTAATTCTTATTGAACTTCGTTTGCTAGTTTTCGCCATTTTGTAATAAACACATTTTTTTAATGATCTACAAACATGTTTCGCATTTTCCTTGAGAAAATATTGTTTTTAAAAGCCTTCGCGGGCCGCAGAAAATGGCATCGCGGGCCGCCAGTTAGAAACCCCTACTGAAGATGTACCGCGCTATAAAAATCCTTGAGGGCGGCGTTTGTCTCTTAGAGGGAGCGTCCTCTTCGAACACTCTCTTTGCTCCCCGCTCGGCCACGCGTCATCGAATTGGCCAGTTGGTAGGCGGGGGTGAGAGCGATTTGGGCTAAACTTTGGTCAACTGGTGCCAGGCGATTTGCGCCCAACGCGTGTGGCACAATCGTGCTCCAAGAGGATTAACTGTCACCGATGCTGAACTCGAGACGATATTAAGTTGAACGATCACAGAGAAAGTTTTCTAGCTGCAGCCAATGCTTATAGAGGGGACACGGCTGTCAATGAAAATGTTAGCGCGTGCGTAGTGGAAATTTTATTTTCTTCGTGCCTCAGTAATAGTTGTGTTGTTTCAAAGATATTTTCATTCATAATAAACTGTGGCAAAGATAATTACGTTTACTCTTAAAAAGGTTGGGAAAATCTGTTGCAAAATGAGTCTTGGTTTTTATGCTCTAAGAAGCTTTTAAAATTCAATAAGTGTTACAGGACTCAGGACTACAAGGAATTCAAAGGCGATATTATGTTTGCTATATCAGATACATCAAGTTTTCTTGATAATAATTATTTATTTATTTGTTTATTTTTCAAACAAGATAAATTATAAATTTATGAAAAATTTATTCAATTACCTCATTATAATAATGAAATATTTATTAATTTGTTTGAATCCAAAAAACCAAATAGGATTGAATAAATAACTCCAAACAGAAACAAAATGGTGAACCTTGAGGGTATATGTAAAAATGAAAACAATGTAATCATTTTCGGAAACACGAAATCAACGTTGATTAATGAAACGCGCAAAATTTATTTGTCATTAACGTTGAATGCCAATAAAATAAAATTAGAAAACTTTCAACAACGGAAAAAGTTTATTAATTATTCGAGAAATACAAAATCTTTCAAATTAAATCAATGTGTTAAGTTTAATAATAATTCCAACGCACAAATGTCAACATGTTTTAGCAAAATGTCATTGTTTCCTAATGAGGACCAGATTGCAATAAAAGCGTACGTCGATGAATATAACTCACTTCTGCACATATTGCTTACCTCATTAACGCGCCGTACTTCCTTGTCATCTTGCAAGGGCAGGCGAATGAGATTTGAATTAACCCAATAAATTTCCAGGAAACTGAAAGGACGAATGAGAGAAACGGCGTTGTAACCGTTAGGGAAACGCACGGGGCGCCGAGAGCGGCACATCTCAGCCGAAGGGAACGAGCAGTCTCTCTCCCTCGCGCCGGCAGACACCTTGGATCCGGCCCGCATTGCCGCGGTGGCGCGGGGCGGGGAGGGGCGGAGATGCCCGCGGAGGCGGCGCGACGCGCTCGCTTGCGGTTCCTTCGACAGTTTGACGGCGCGCGACGCGGCGCGAGGGGGAAGAGCAGGCCGTGCGGGGCGGGGCTGTCGCGGGACCGGGGGGGCGTCGCGGGGGGGGACGGGGAGGGGAGCGGGGTCCGGAAGCAGGACGGGGGGCTTTGGTAAGGGCGATGCGGGAGAGGGGCATGAGGGGCCGGGGGCGGGGGCCCCCGATCGTGGCGACGCAGCCTCGTAGTCGGGGTAGCCGGCCGCCGGGGCCCTCTGGCGCGCGCGGGCATCGATCTGCACCCTCCGGATCAGCAGCCACGTGCTCGCCTGTAAGCCCCCCCCCTACCGACATACGACCCCGCCGCACAAGTCCCAATGGGCCCAAGGGTAGGCAGGGCGACAAAAATAGCTGACAAAAGAAGGACCCGATTTAGGTGTGGGATGCTGAGGAGGCACTAAGAACTTGAGTTAGTTGGAACCTCAAAAACAAAACGGAAGTATTAAAAAAGTCTTCAAAGCATTACTAGTGGATAATTTAAAACTAAGATTTTTATTATTCTGATGATCTCCGGTAATCTATACACGACCTTAACCTGTGCTAGAGACAAACTATAAAACCCACGAATTTTCAATTGAATTTCATATTGAATATTCGATCTGATGACCGATATATATGATCTCACATATGCTCAATTCAGTAGTAGAAGCGAATATAAGGGTATCTTAGCTCGGCGCCTATGGAGTATGGAACTCTGAATAAAACCTATTATCCTAATCTATGTAATTTCGAATTGAAAATTCAGACAATAAACACTTTACAAGATTTACTTTTTCAATTTGATGTGTTTCAAGTGATAAAATAGTACTCATTCACTTCCTAATTGGCATCTGATGAAATGATTATTCAAACAAAGAAAAAACGAAAAAACATTTTTAATAAAAAAAAAAAAAAAATTTTTATATTCTCAGTCAAAGTAAAGTACAAAGAAAATTAAAGTTAAAAATATTAAAAACATAGCTTTTGGGGTTCTTTCAGTGTTATTCCATATTTTTATAAAAAATGTTATGTTGATTGAGTACCTTCCTGAAAATCATAGAAATCGTGAAATGCGCCTTCGCGCTGTCATTTGGGCACACTGTGCACCGCCGCCGCCTTCGCCGCCTGCGGGCCTCTGGTTGCCCAACGCCTGCACGCCTGATTGCCCCGCAGCACAGAGTGCGAATTAACCGGGCGAAGGGGAATGGGGCGGGCAATGAAGCTGTCTGTAGTTCAGTTGCTGCGCCAGCCAGCCAAGCGGTCTCGTCTCGACCTGTGAAATGAGAATCGCCACTCACTTGTGATAGGCATTTTGTGGTACCATATTAACTCCATGTCTCTGAGGTAATGCCTGACAGGAAACGATGAAATTGAAAATTAATTAAAATCTCTAGCTATGACTTTTCAGTTATATTTGAATTTTCTTTGATGTAAATGAAATGCATTGCTCACTACTTTCGAACACCCCCTCCTGTCGATTATTATTATTATTATTATTATTATTATTATTATTATTATTATTATTATTATGTTCTTTATTCACATATTTCTGGTAATCACACAGTTACAAATCAAACCATGACTTCATTTTACTTATAAATAAGTATAAAACGTATACTGAATACAACATATAATAATGCTTATAAGTTAAAGTTCTCAAACTAATTACAACCCTACAACATTGCTCCAAAAACAAAATAGAAAATTTTGAATTAACAGCAGAATATAGCATTAATGACTTTAATGCTATATTCTTACAAACGCTTTCATAAACCCGTATTGTTTTTAAACTTTTTGAGCAGATTTATACTTAGGATTCTCTGCAAATACCAAAAGCATCAATATAAAATGAATATTTCAATCACCTATCGACATAAAATGAAATCTTGAGAATCTGTGAAAGAAATTTGCTGATCTTTCAATTCTTGCTTCCTAGACATTCTAATCCAGAAGAATAGAATTAGCAAATACGATTTATCGAGTTACTGGTAACTTGGCAAACGATGAGGTGACTCCGAGTACCGAAACACAGTCCACAGAAGTAAATATAATTATCTCTTGGAACACAGCTGAGATAATATTTTCAATATCAGTCTGCCTAACGGAAATATTATTCATAGTTTATCATAAAAGTTCAAAGTTGGCAACTATATATGAAACACGAAAAAAAAGAGTAGCCATGTTATTCAGGCAAAATGGAAGTAGTTACATCGAAAAACTAAACAGATATATACTTTAAAGGTTTATTCATTGTAATGTATCGAAGCTTTGGCACTCTATCCTGAGGGAACCAAGGATGACCACATCTTGGCAACCATACTGACTAAACGGCCTAGATACGCTCATGTGCTTCTTGTGCATCGCTAATGTGCCAAACATTACATCGATCACTAAATATGACTACGTAACCAAAGTCAAAAAAGTGAGAATACCATGTGAAATCTCACTTCCCTCATGTCATGTCAGATGAGAGATTGCTAAGTTCCCTTCAGTCTACTTGTCACTTTCAATCCACTTCATACAAAACATTGGCAATTTTGTTGAAAAACTAAGAGAATAATGCATCTATTTTCAGTCTTCAGTGTTCTGGATAATTTGATGATTTGATATACTAAGATGAATACCCAATATTTAAATGATGTAGGAAGAAAAGCACTGGTATTCGATGTAACATTGCGTGCGAACAATGTTTACATTCTTTACGGAGGTTTCGGTGGAAATTATCATGATGACGGGATAGAAAATGAAATAATCTTCCACAATGTATTTTTTTTCAACGGCTTTCATTTTATGTTTCAAAGATAATTTCTCTATTTTTTAAGACATAAAAGTAAACGGACGTCAATGAAAATTTAATAGAATTTTACTAACACAACCAGTTTCAATCTAAATAATACAATATGAAATTTTTGGAACATTTTACGTCATTGAAACTCCACAGCATTACCCTAAATTCTTAGCCATCTGATAAGGATATTTAAGAAATAATATAAAAATATAAATGTAAATAAAAATTTACAAATAAATTAATAACAGCAAAACCGAGCTTCATGGATCTCCGTTTGGAAAATTCAGCTTTGAAATATGCGTTGCCTCTTTGAGGCATTCGAACTTAATTGAGAGAATTCCAACATCAACGAAAGGAATTCCAAACATTTTGCAACACCTCCTTCCTGCGCATTAAAGTTCTGCAATTATTGCAAGTGATCGGGCGGGTTATATATATATATATATATATATATATATATATATATATATATATATATATATGAATGTATCGACAAAAATAAAAGTCAAGGGCTTAGTGAAAAAACGTTAGTTTTCGATGCAAAAACAACATTTCCACCAATAAAACCGTTTTCAAATGGGTTTAGGGGTGCCGCAATCCTCATAAACACACCATTTTCAGCCTTTTTCTCTACTTTTTAGAAAATAACAATTAAATATTATTTAATATTATGTTTATCAATGGATTTTTGACTGAGATGGTTCCCACATTACCCCGCAATAATTTTATGATCATCAAACATTACGTATTTGACTCAAACAGCGTGACACATTAGCCCGAATATGGGCAATTTTACGTCAAAACCATAGAAATAGACTCTTTTCAAATCGTTATAGTCAAATTCTAACGAAATTACTTGAACTAAAATGCGATTAAAGCTTAAAATATCTATTTTAAGAATTTTGATTCGCACAATTTAACTATTTCGCTGCACTCGGAAAAAATTGCTCCGCGCGCCATTACTGATTACAACCTACATTTGAGCCGTACTGATGTAACTGATTTCTTTATTCTCTATTAGGATGCATTGGACATATTTGTAGAGACATCAAACGAGTTTTGATGTTATTAGGCTTTAAAAAACACTATATGGTATTTGGAAGCCCATGAGCTATTTTTTACCTCTTAGTTTCGTGTATGCAACAGTGCCCATGTCGTCACACCTGTTGGACTGCCCCGTGCGCCTCCATTTGCCGAAGAAAAACTACTTCGTAACTGCTTTATTTATAAAAAATGAATTCGCTAAAGATCAAATCGTAACAAGATCACTTGAAATTATACGCTTTGGAAGGGAAGGTTGCTTTTTTCATACAGATTTATTACGACAGTCCCCAAACCTCTAGATTAATTTTTGACATTGATTGTGTGAAAAATATTCTACATTAAAGTAATAAAATATCTAGGGTTAGATGTCCGTATAAATCACTGCGTTGTCATTGAGTATACACATGATGATTTACATTGACGTAGCTGAGTGTGTTTGCGTGACTGCAACTAGCACTGGTGAATACGGCACAAAATGACAGAACGATCGCCACAAATTTTATATATCCCAGCGGATTAATTTGTTACATATCTGGTGAACGGTACGAACACAGAGTTCGACAGTCAGTATAATTACCGAAGATAAATAAAGCATTACAGGACAAGATAAAGTTTTCTTGGTTAAACATACTGGTATAATATTTTTAAGACATATTTCAATTATACCATTAGAGGACCAAAAAGTTGAGAAAATGTGAAAAAATGAAGCTAGGAAGAGGGTTGAGAATAATCTAAATGCGTGCCCAGACTGAAGAGAAAGAAGTACTATGAGAAAGTCTGTTCCATTCTGTAACGTTATTAGGTTTTTCTTTCTCTCTTTCTTTCCTCTTCGTTCTTTCTTTCTTTCTTTCATCGTTCTTTCTTTCATCGTTCTTTCTTCATTGTTCTTTCTTTCATTTCTTTCTTTCATTCTCTTTCTTTCTTTCTTTCATTCGTTCTTTCTTTCATTCGTTCTTTCTTTCTTCGTTCTTCTTTCTCTTCTTTCTCTTCGTTCTTCCTTTCTTCGTTCTTTCTTCTCTTTTTCTTTCATTCGTTCTTTCCTTTCTTTCGTTCTTCCTTTCTTTCGTTCTTCCTTTCTTTCGTTCTTCCTTTCTTTCGTTCTTCCTTTCTTTCGTTCTTCCTTTCTTTCGTTCTTCCTTTCTTTCGTTCTTCCTTTCTTTCGTTCTTCTTCTTTCTTTCGTTCTTCTTTCTTTCGTTCTTTCTTTCTTTCCTTTTTTAGTTCTTTCTTATATGGCATAGGCATCTTAGATGATGATTACGTGAAGGACGCGGAAGAAAACCGACACCAATAAGCAGTTGTTTACGTGTCCCGTAGTTTCACTGCAGCCAAAACACGTCTTTAACTAAATTGAGCATACCGCACTGTTTAGCCGCTCACTATGCATTCTCTCCAGCGGTAGAGGATGCATAAATTTCATTACTCGACTGGAAATCAACGTTATGCTCATGTCGACATTTGTCCTCTTGTTCACGCACTCTTCAATTCAGCAGTGTGGAGGAACTAGTTGTTCATGTACATTTAAGAAAAACTGAGTTTGCTGAATGTTGGGCACAACTATAGAGTAAAATTCACCGGTAAAGGGGAACTTGCGGTAACAATTTTCTGTAAATTGTTACCGCAAGTTTGATTAGGTACTTTTCAGAAAATGAGATTCAACCTCTTCACTTTCTCCTACCGTCTGAAAGAGAAAGATCCATGAAATTTAAAATAAATAAACATATAACGTACACCGTGAGTTTGCTAGAAATCTCGTTCGTTCATCTTGCGCAAACTCCAACATGCAGTTCTTTGAAATCTCTCCAGTGCCTTTCTTATGGGTAATGCGGCTGCTTTTGACCTTCATAATTCTTTGCTCTATAAAAATTCCATATAGCCCCCTTAATGGGTATTGCTGCAGCCGCTCTCGGGGCTGGCGCCTCGCGCTTCCACCCCCATTCCTCCGCTTTTCCCCAGCGGCGCCCTCCCCCCACCCGCACCCCGGTCCCAGGCGGCGCTGGCCCGCCATTGCCCCCATCCAGCGCCAGCCCGACCGCCCTGCCCGTCTCCTCTCACCCCACCTCCACACCCCCACACGTCCGACACCGCCCACACCGCCCGACACCGCCCCCCGACACCGCCCCGCGACACCGCCCCGACACCCGCCCCGCCACCGCCCCGACCCGCCCCGACACCGCCCCGACACCGCCCCGACACCGCCCCGACCGCCGACACCGCCCCGACACGCCCCGACACCGCTCCGTCGCCACTCTGTCGTAACCTCTTCACCACCCCTTCACCTTCCGTCCCACCCCGCACCGCCCCTCCACCACGCACCCCTCCCCGCATCTGCCCCCTCACCGCTACTGCCCCGCCTGCCCTCGCCTCCTCCCCGGCCTCCTCCTCCTCCGCCCCCGCACGTTGCAGTGCTGGCGGCGGTTCAAGCGTCGGCGCTGCGGAAGGCGTTCGTCGGTGCAGTCTGCCCGCCAGCCCGCCTGCCCAGCGCCCCAGCGGCGCCGCCGCTCCCCGCCGGCGCGCCGCCGCCGACGCCAACGCCGCGCCACGAGCCTCGCCAAAATCCATTCAGCAATAGCACAATAACCCTCGTCGTTCTTCTCGTCGACGTCGCCGCCGGCGCGCCGCCGTCGTCATTACCACTGACGCCATCTCTGCCATCGCCGACAAAGCTGCCGAAATCTTCATCGTGACACTCCCTGTTGGGTGTAAAACAGAGTCAGAACTGCTGTCAGTACAAGCTTTAAATGACCACTGACATCTTCATCGCTACTCCCCGTTCTCCAAATAATACATTAGCAATATCCCTTCGAATCTCCTTCCTCCGCATAGACCATCATTATGTTTTTCACACCCACCTACAACCATCCTCTCAGTCACTGCAAAAACGACATCAGACATTCTTTATTGTCTGTTTCTCGACTCACCATTTCGCAACACAGCCAGAACTGATATAAGTTTAATTCTTACATGTAACTTTTGACAAAACCGCTTCCTGTATATCCTACCTCAGGGACTAACTTTACTTCCATTCCCATCTCCGTAATTGCAAGGAAACTCTTAATACCGCTTTGAACGTTCCCTTCCGTTGGCCTTTTCCTCCTCCCGCATCTCAACGCACGCCGCCACCCGCGCGGTCTCCATTTCCTCCAGCCTCCGCCTCTGGCCCGGGGCGGCCAAACCCCAGCAGACATCTCGGAATCACCTGGCCCGCTTGACTCGGCGGCGCGGCGCCCGCTCTTGGGCCTGGGCGCGCGCCGCCCCCACGCCGCCGCGCCCGCGGCGCCGCCCCCGTCGCGCCACGAGTGGGCGTAAGATCGACTTACGAGCTCGTTTCCACGAACACTGAAGACGTACAACGAAAGGGGAGGTATTCCGAATGTGTTGGGCGGCGAACTTTTTTCGCTCACTGACAGCCTGTAGTCTCGCGATGAATGGAGGCCAGCGTTGCCCTCAGGATTCTGGTTTAAGAATGAAATCCATCTGTTACTCTCGTGAGAGAATTTTGCAATGTTGGTTTCGATTCAAAGCACCAAGAGCTGAATATGGAATGTTGGAAATTCATGAACCGTATTTAACGTGGTAGTAGGTTAAATGGTAGATTAAAGGTTTCGACATTCCAAGAGCATTCTTGTAGATTTCGGAATTCCTGGTCCTAATTCCTGTCCCAAAACGCAAACATAAGCACACACCCTCAGGTGCCCCTTTCTGATTTCTCTGAAAATTTGATGTGTTGTACGGGATGAAGAAACAAGTATTCATTAAAATAATACAAACTAAAAACAAACTGCATCAACTAAAAATACTAATAGGAATCAATACCTCCCATATAACATAGCAATAATTCTATACAAAGCAATAATCATTCACCTCTCTTTTCCCAGTGTGAGTCAATTCTGCAAGAACCAACATAAACAAAATCCAAATAGTACAGAACCAATTCCTTCGCACCATCACCAATGCACCCTGGTTCATTTCCAACCACCAATTCACAATGAATTCAACCGGACCCATAACTTCTCCAATATTCACCACATCCAAAATTTATCCGCATTCAACCTCGTAAAAAGGCCATTTACTCTACTGGCATAAAAAATAAATGCCCATTTCATATATTTTGGAAATTTTTATCAGTTCTAGAATAGAATCTATGCGGTGCCATCATGGTTTTCTCAACCTTTGTATTAGTACTGTATTAAGTGAGATTAAGAAGTAATTATTAAGCCATCACTACATATGTATAGTTCAATAAACTGATCTGTGTATACAAAATCATATAATAAAAATAAAAACATAAAAAAATCTAAAATATTGAATACACATATTAGAGATCATTGATACCAAAAGTGCTTTTCCTTTCAAAACATGTTTGTCTCTTAGACTCTAAAAACAATTGTAAATAAACTGTGAACAAATTTTTCACCAGAAATAATATTTCCCGATCAATCTGACTGATGTCATTGTCCCTCGTAAACGGAAGGGAAATTTTATTTTCTGCGGTAATCCGCATAAAGCCACGTTTTTAAAGTTTTCTGAAAAATGATTCTACATTTTTTCTTTACTTTGCTCTAGATGAGCAAAGTGCCTTTATAAAAATGATCATGTCTAGTTTTCATTAAAATCTCTGAAATTTCGAAAATAGCAAAGTTAATATTGTCTCTCTCCTTACGCTACTTTATTGATAGTAGAGATTTTTTAAAATTAAATCTTCTCTTCAAAAGTAGATGATGAAATAATGTAATGTTCAATTTTTAAATTGATAATTTTCCCATTAAAATTAAAAAATATATAAACTATATTTTCTCAAAAGCCTTTAAATATTTTACAAAAAAGCAACGTTCCTTTGATAACATAAAATAAATTCCATGTTCATTCAAACATTTGGAAATTCGAAAATTATAGTATATAGTGCACGTTATTTTTCATATATAACAACAGCTGTGTGTTTACTTGGTTTCCAAGCCACAAATGTGCCTTCAAGATGGTCCGATGATACGTTGCTTCGCGGAAAAGGAACACACGTGAGACTCATTTCTTCACCCCTTACAACATATTCAAAATCCAGGAAAATTGGAGAGGGACATCCCGTAATGTTTCATTGTCAGCTAGGTCTTCTAGGTATATAGAAATCTTCTCAGGATACATTAGTTCCATGGTAGGGTCATAGAATCTCCTTCGCCACAAATTTAGAAAGAAAAGAATCTGATATCGTTTTTCCGAGTGCCCTACAACCTGTTCACGAAAAATAGAAAAAATATACAGAAAACCGTAGCATATCATGCAAAATATTAGCCATTGTGGTTGATAAGGTTCTAACATAAGTTAAATCTAACTTCGCCACTAACCTGCGTTGGTGCTTTGAGAAATGCATGAGTAAATGTATTCAGAGAATTTATATTGGTAAAGCCCATCGGAATTTTTTTGTATTTTTGTTGTTCATAGACACTGTCTTCCAAATAGCAAATCCATGCTATCATAACGAAAAACTCGGTCATATTTTACATTAAAAATTAATTCAGTCTCTTTCTAAAATAAGAACAATTAGATAAGATACAAATTTCTATCCCAGAATTTCCGTTATCTATCAATGGGTAAAAGGAACGGTCACCGCCCAAAGATTTCGTGAGATCCGGTGAGCTTGTCTGGCGCGCTCTCTGGCTACTGAAAGTATTAGGAAATAAATGAGGTGCAGCACGCGATCGAAGAATTCGGGGAACGGCTCGAGAGAAACGCGATCTAAGAGATTTCGTGTTTTTAAACTAATGGAATGTGTCACAAGGATCAGGTTTAAAGATTGAAACGAAGTTACAGACTATTTAAAAACAGAATTTTATGGTAAATTGTCTTGGTTTGCGTTGTGAAATTCTGAATATTTAAACATGAAATTAGTATAAATGTATTTCCACAAACCCCACAAAAACTTACGCTAAAGATATTTCAAGTTTTCACATGTTTTCTTAACAATTTTATTTCAATTCGTTTCATATAATGTAATTAATTGGAATAATATATTCGCGATGTGTTCAGTTCTTTGGGGTTTTTCCTTATTCAGTTAGCATATGATGGGTCGTATGCATAGTTCAAAACGAAACGCAAAGGAAGAAATTCATAATTTTAATTAGAAGTTGCACTGAAAAATTAATTTTCATTTTAATGATTGAAATGTCTTTATTCGCCGTGGAATTGTCTTCTGATCTTGTGAGAACAAATAAAGAATCGCTACTTATTTACTTATACTTTTTCTGTTAACTCCAGTCCTTTACATCGATTTTTTCGACTATCGGCATCGACTAATTTATTTACATGTCATTTTATTTAAAATAAAAAATATGATTAAATCTCGTAGGTATAATTAGAAACAATGTTTCCTACATTTCGTTTTTATTTTTCGTAACATCTTTTTATAAGTCGTTAAAAACTGACTTTACTTAAAACGCCGTAACTTTTAGAAAATTGTGCGACCTGAGTGATAAGCTTCTTGTCAGCTTTGAGAGAAAGAATAATGGAATGTTTCGCGACATTTCGCACAAGTACTGCTTTTGCATTTAGCTGATGACATTAGAAAAATGTAGAAAACTCTTCTAGCATCACGAATAACAACAAACTTTTCTTTCAGACTTTGCAATTACATCTATAATTGAGTAATTTAGTGGAATTGCCAAGTTTCAGTACGAGAAAACTAAAACTCTATTTGTCTGAGAAACAAATCGTTTAATACTCTCACAGCTTCGTGATTTGATGCGAATTTTTACTACTATTTTAGTATATTTTTTTTACTTTGATACTAATCTTTGTAAATGTCATTTATTTTATTTTCCAAAAATGAGATCAAAATGAGATTATATCTTAATCTATCGACTATGCTTCAAAATTCTTTTTAATAGTTTTTATTTGATATAATGATTTACTTAATATTATTTGATATATTTGGTATTTATTTTAAAAAATGAAATAAATAAAAATTATTTTTCGGTTCAAAGACCCACAAAACATGGCTTCTGGCTGGCCATGGCCATGTATTAGAGTTTTTTTTCTGGCTGGCCATGTATTAGAGTATTTTTTTTCTAAAATTAGCAAGAGGATTTATCCACTTTTTCTTAACCAGGGCTCTGTAATAAGAGTTTTTCTGCCGAAAATTCACCGTTTTTTCGCGGAACATTGCATAACTTTCTCTCTATTCCGCAGCGAGAAAGTAAAAATCGATCATTTGGCAATCCATACTTTTTACCCCACATTTCGTCAGGCTAAGTTGGGTATTAGTCAAACATCTCCGGTTCCCACACTCCCCCAATCGTCATCTCAAATCTCTCCGGGCGGTGCGGAAGTCCAGCGAAGGCCTTTGGAGATGGCATCGTTCCGGGAGCGCCGTGCACTTCGGGTGCCTTTCGCGTGGCGTGAATAGGGCGCCCGGAGCGGCGCGGCGGTCCGCGCGCGCGCGAGAATTCCGGCGCTCGCCCTGGCCATTTGGGCGCCGCCGCCCGCACCTCGCCCGCATCGACCCACGCGCCCCCGCGCAGCCAGCCCGACCGCGGCGCACGGCCAGCGTGTTCATGCCTCGCGGACGAAAAGCTAGAAAAGAAACCGGAGTAGAATAAAAGCAGGAAAGGAGAGTTATATTGAAAGAAAAAATGAACAGGAAGAGAAAAAGAAATGGATTTACCAATTGTGGCTCCATTTTTATTTTATGGGCGTCTCATTACGTTTTTCTTCCTCTTTTTGTTCTTCGTCTTCCTTTTCTCCTTTTTCTTCTTGTTTTTCTTCTTCCTTTTCCCTCTTTCTCTTTTTTCTACGTCTTCTTCGTCTACCCGTTATTCTTGTTCTTTTTTCTTCTAATTCTTCTTCTTCTACCCCTTATTCTTTTCCTATTTGTTGTCCTCTTCTGAATCTTCCTCTTCGTCTTCTTCTCCCTCTTTAATTTTTCGTTTTCTTCTTGCTCTTCGTCTTCTCATCTTGTTGTTTTTCGTCCTTTTATTTTTATTTCTTCCCACCGAAATGAAAAATAAAGATAGTTTTGAAAAAAGGAACAAATGTGCGGAGTTCCACAAACTTTCTTTCACATAAGTTAAGAATTCATTTAATCATCTTCCCGATAATCTTCTTCGTGCTTCTGTGTAAGGACATTCTAACTGATAAAGATGAGAAATTAACTTTTACCAAATTACACACTGCATGGAAATTAATTTTAAATGAATAAACGTGTAAGAGAAAAACAATTAGCTTGAATTGTGACATTTATGCATTTCAGTGATTCATTTTCCTTGATCATTAAATTTGTCAAAGAAATCTAAGAACACTCAATGGCTAACTTTAAATAAATAATTTCTTTTGAAAGAAATATAATGTTTACTTTATCCAAACTTTCTTTTAAACAGTTTATCTACTTTAAGCCTTACTTTTCATTAATTTCTTTTCATTAATTTCACCAATTGAAGAGACGATGTCCTTATTGAAGATTTAAAAGAAAATCAAGATGAAGATGTGCAATTGATGCGTGGGTTGCAAAATTAGGATGCTCTCTAAAGATCAATTTTATTTCTTAGAGATCACGGCATCTGGTTTAGTTATTAACCTAGAGTCGATTCTTACTCAAAAACTATTTTATATTTTGCGTTTACATCAAAATGTTGGTTGTGTGACTTTTTTGTGACTGCAGCTATTTTGTCGTCAAATCTGACGAAAGCCGCCAACAAAACAAGATGGATTAAGATGCTGGTGTTTTCACGAAATGATCCCGTAACATAATTAAATAGAATCTAATTATTGAGTGGACATATTTCATTTTTTTTTATTTTAGTGGTTCCAACTTTAAAGCGATATCAGATCTAAATTGAAGGAGAAAACCTTAAACCATCAGACAAAGAATGAGATTTGCAGCAATTGATTATGAAAGATTGTCGTTTTTAATGTATTATTTTAACATTAATAGAATTATTATAACAAGACGATTCAAAACTAATTCCGCATAATGGAAAACAATCAGTGTTCAAAATTTTCAAAAAAGAAATATTGTCTTATTCTAATTTCATTCCATTTTAACTTTACAAATAATATTTCAAAGGGGCGGCTCGACCAAAACACTGTCTATAATATTGTGGGTGTTCCATTCCAGTCGCTAGGTATTATACACCGCACGTGTTCTTGAGCCCCGGCAGACCTACCTACACTCCTTACTAACATTCGTTGAATTCAGAATAAATTATAGCAACAAGCTTTGTTGATAAATTCTGATAACTATAAATGTTTGCTTCCGGACAAAAGAAACTATTTTGCATCGAAAAACGAACTACAGATTTCATATCGTAGTCCTGTCAACAAAATAATCACCCCCACCCCCACTCCTCTCGCATCTGGCGAAGTGAGGGCCCAAGAAAACGTGGGGGGGGGTAATACCAATTCCGCGCAGAAATACGTTTGTCGCAATGGAAGGGGATTGGACCCAGTGTACACCGCAGGCGTTCGCCGGCTGCCTGGCCGCGAGGATCGGGGGATAGAGGAAGGGGGTTGGAGGAGGGGGCGGGAACGAGGGACGAGGCGAGGACCTGCTCGCACGAAAGGTTGCCACTGCGGCCCGCTGCCGCCGCCGCCGCAGGCCCGGAAGAAGGCGGGAAGGAAGTGCGTCGTCGCGGTCGTTAGACGCCGCGGGTTGTTGTCTCTCAGAGAACGAAATTTACTCCCCGCTGGGTTTCACGAGGCTTTTCCTTCATCCCCAGGAATCGTTCGTTCCTTTGGCCGATGCTGGCGTCCACGGTGATCGATGGGTACTGCGGCATCCCCGAAGACGGAGAGTTGCAGAAGAAACCCCTTTGACGTTTAGCATGACAAATAAACTCAACGAGGCTTTCGATTGAAAAGCGAATACATATACTGATTTTACAGCTGCATCTCTTGACATGGGGGTGAAGGAGTGATACGGAAATTGGCAACAAAATGCCCCGCCATTTGGAGCACTAGGTGTTGGAATAATGTGCGATGATCGATTGTGAGTGACTCATAATTATTTGTATCTCACAGTCATGCTCATTTGCATACAATTGCGATATTTTTGTGGGCGAAAGTGCTTGGTGCTATTCCAAAACACTGTGTATTGTTCAATCTTTTTTCAATAATGTACGTGTTGGGTTATTTTAGGAATTAGCCCAATCACTGAATATACATAAAAAAATGTTGAATTTCACAACAAAACATTTTTTGGTAAAGGACATCATAATGGAAGAATGTGACGAAAATTGGTAGATTGTTGCGTATTTACTTAATTACAATTCTATCACAAAATTAAAAATATTACAAGTGCAATCAACTTTCAATCGGCCAAATCGAAATGGACTAAAACTTAAATTTCCGAAACAATTCGTGGACCTTTCGTAGCATCTTATTCTTTTACATGATGCGTGAGCGTGTTTTGTTTTGTAATTCAGTTCTTCCTTATGTTATGTAATTGTTTATTACCTATTACCATTTGCCGAAATATACAAATTCATGCAAATAAACAGTTATTTTCACAACAACGAAAAAGTTGACTACCCGGCCGGTAACCAAAATTCGGAACGCCACCCTGTTTTTTTTGTTTTTTTTTTTTGTTGTTGTTTTTTTCGAATTTTTCTACTTGCATTGCAAATGTATAAACCAGGGATACCTATCCTCTTTTTTTCATCTACCCCTTTTAAAAGAGTTGTTTGCTCTATCAACTCCCTCGCATTTTTTCTCGATAATATACAATATACTGGAACAAACTGATTTATATTTAAATTTAATATTTCCTCTGCCCTTCTAACATTATTAAATATAAATTCAACGTAACCCGTTCCAAATTTATAAAAGAATATGGGCGCCAGGAAAAGATTACGTTAATTCAATTATTAAAATTAATCTTCAACTGCTATTTCCATTAAATTAATATCCGGCTAACTGGGTCGATGGGTCTTATACGAAATAATCGCTATTGATTGCCGATTATTCGATCTGCCATCTGTACAGATTGGCCGAGAAATCTGAAAAGCAAATATACATATCTAGCTACTCTTTTGCTGGAATTGGCTAAATGAAAATCATCTTTTCTATTCACAGAAATTAGTAAGTTTATTCAATTTTCATTGGTATCAATACGAAATTTTCAGTCATGACCAATCTCAAACCTTATATTGCAGTACCCGTCTTCGCATGCTCTTGACCGATGTCGCCGCGTAGAACCATTTTCAATCTTTCCCGGTGTCCATGGCTCCAGGTCCAAATACCATCTTCTTTTCTTCCGTTCTGGCACAAGTTTATTCAAGTCACTGATCCTCAACGCCTCATAAGTTGATAGACTTAATAAATTTCCTTTTAAAAGTTCCCAGTTCTTTCTACTCGTATACTTAAAATATTAAAGTTCAGCAAACTATATCTGCATCAAATACTCCCTGTCCTGTTGCCGACAAATTCACCTAAGTTCACAATTCTAGCTGCTGCACTCGAAATATTTCCAAGTTCCAATTTCCGCACATTACATCAAGTCCGAAACCATACGCTCCAAAGCAGATGTTCACAATTCCCAAACTCCCAACATCAATTGTCTACACACAATCCGCACAGCACCACGGCATAAGTCGGAATGCATCCATATTCCCCTCTTTCAGCCCTTCAAAACTCGGTCCATCTATCTACTGTTTCTTGTCTGAAAAAAATCCATGCCTAGCCAATCCCTCAATTACTTACAAATTAACTAGCCGCGCCCCAGACTGTCATTGCTTTCTCGGCCAATCCCCAAACAGTTTACTTTATCAACTAGCCGCGCCCCGTGGTTCAAAGCAATGAAGTTTGTTGACCTTGACGACAACTCGTCTACCGTTGCTATGCCGCCATATTTACAAATGTCTATCCTTACAATTCACCCTATTTACAATAAATGTGACGCAATACAAGGTCCCACATATTGGTATGTCACAATACATATCCATAACAGAAAGAATTATGCATAAATGTCTTGAAGATACTAATTTCGAACCCAAATATTTTCGTTAAGTATCTCGGTTTTCAATAATCGAAGGCTCTTCCGCTTCTGAGTAGCTGAGTTTCTAATCTTTATTGTTGTGCATTAGTTACAAAATGTTGAGCGTTTTTTGAAGAACTAGTCATAACATCTCTCGTGTGTGTGGAGAGTATTTTGTTAGGCCATGGAGCAGGTGTCAAGGTCGTGGGCAATGTAACAAGGTAACAAGTGTCCGTGGGCACTGCGTCCAGAGAAATTGGCGCGAGATTTAAAAACAAGGGTTGTACAAATGCTACGAAATGCTACTTCGCTAGACACCTGGCCCATTCGTCTTTGGGAGAAGTTACTTGACAGTTATTGTCACAAATTTAACTATATTAATTCCCATTTTCTCTTTAAGGCAAAGAAATTATCCAGTAAAGTAAATAATACATCAGTCCGATTTCAAATTCTCAATTGAGAGTGAAATATAAAAAAAATATTCGAAGGTATCTTTATTTGTAATCTCGTTTATTTTAGAGTGATACAAAAGCATGAACTTTCTACGTTCAGGTTAGAAGGTTTAATAGGCAAATATTCTTTTCTGTTTAAAGCGCTGTCCGTCCGTAAGCGATAATTGTTAACTTATAGAGGCTTGTTAATTTATTTCACATTATTGCTAAATACAATAAATAACTGAATGATTTAGTAATAGAGCACAAAACGAAAACAAGGAAGGAATTCGTCATTCAAACATATTCCAGTAAGTTAGCAAAGATGTTTATATAAGGAAGTGTTTAGTAAGAAAAAAATCATGAAATGGAAATAAGTAGTGAAGAATATAAACATAATACTATTCTCGGTTATTGATAGAAAAACTCTGGCGAACATATTTTCGCATGAATCCACTATTCACCGCCTCGCGCAGCTCCAGCTTGCGCATGTACACCCCTGTCTGGATTTTAAGGGGAAATGAGTGCGGGGTCAGGGGAAGTTGCCCGTGCCCGTAGGTGCTCACGGAGCCGGGCTCCCCAGGCGGGAAAGTAGCTCGTGCGTGCACGGTTTGACGTACCTGAACTAGAGTATCGTTATGGATACACATTTATAACTTCTTGAGTTTTCTAAACATTCTAAGCAGTGGCGTTGCTAGATTCTCGAGATCCCGATGCTAAAAGTAGAAATGGGATGGGCCTCTAGCTGCAAATCAACGTGAAATTAAGATTATAAAATTGAATTCGTGTGATAATATTGCTGGCGTAAGAAGGATAATAAGTAGCGCGATTTTGTTTATTCTTTGCCGATCACTCTCTGAAGGGATCCTCTCTGACTTCGGGGGCCCGATGCGGAGTACCTATTCTCTTGATCACGTCCCTTTGAAGGATGGGCGTGGTTACGAGAGAAAGGGAAGAAACTTGTAATGCATTATTATATGTTTTGCTGCTTCGTAACAAAGAAGAATTAGTAATCAAGTTCATTAATCTTTTTTTGTAATCAATGGCATCTTTATTCTACAGATCAGTTACTGCTTCATATTCGACTATTGACCCCCATTCGACTCGATCGTCATTGACTCTTTTAAAACTTATCGACGCCAAGGGTTTATATTGATCCCTTGGGAAACCTTGGTTTAAACCGGGTCCACAATGCTAAAGTATATTTACTCTTCTACCATTATCTAATTTACTCTCCTGTAGGTAATTTGTATTTTATATTCATTCGCTCAAAGCGCGATCCTTTATTGAATATCGAATAATCTCAACGGATCTTGGCGGCAAATAACAATAGCACGTCTTCTCGCAACTGCCTTTTTTTATTCGTCCGTAAAGCAGTTAATGCCAGAGTGGACGAGATGCAACGGCAGTCGTCTCGTAACTTGAGGACAGCTGTACGTCACTGCAGCCGTCATATGAGCCCTCGCTCTGGCCGCATGGGAGCAAAGTGTTCCCCTGCACGCGCCCTCATTCCGCACTCATACATCATTCTCACTTTATACCTGCTCTGACCTCAGTGGACGAATGTTGTCTCTTAGTTTCTAAATTTGTTTTATGCATGGTAGTTGTAAATTGTATGTCTGTTTTTAAAAAATGTCTGCGGATAATTATTATTTTTCATAATTTTTTTTTTTTTTGTATTCGCATTCATTAAGGAAAATTTGAATTTTTTTCGTTGATTCCAGATATTGGAGAAGTTTAGTTCTCCAACATGTTGATAAAATAAATGGTTCAGATCAATATTATTTTCAAAAATTTCCCAACGGGTCCGATGTTCGTTAAACTCTCTGAATTTTCGAAAATTGCTAAAGTTAAATTTTTTCAAACTAGATCATTAAATAATGCCAATGAAAATATCGAATTTTTGAAAATTGCACATGCAAAAATTCAACTTTGCTTTTAAGCCATCTGTAAGGAACGTTACCTGTGAAACTGGTGGTGTAGAGGTACAGTGAATGACGTGCTAAACTTAAGTAAATAATCTTAATTCCGACGTGGGGATAAAAGTGTTTGCTGTTTCGAAACACTTTTACAGGTTCTAGTAATATTGTAATAAAACGCGATCGTTACAAGTAATGCGAGAAAGTAAGCTGCTATTGTTACATCACTATTTTTTTCAGTAAATGGCTAGAAAGATTTAAGATTCTCAGAAAATAAAAGTTCGTTTCGTATCTTCCGTATTTTTGCTGGTAACTAACTGCATTAAAGGACGTACTAATCGTCCCAAATTTTCGACATTACTCCAATAAGGTTCTGTCACGTTTTACGATAGTGCAAAAGACAAGCTACATTGAAAGAATCTGCTTAAGAAACTCAGAAAGGCTTAAAATTCCGGCAAAGCTTGAGAGTTTTATTCACATACCTAGGATTACGTTTTATATTTTCGCTCGCCCTCAATATACTTGTTATCGTTATAGAAATGTTTTTGAATCGTTCGAAAAAAAAAATTAATTGTAACGTAATTTAATTAGATTAAATGTTATATTACTTGCATCACTCCGCTATACACTTGCATTACTTGTTCGGTAGCGCAGCAGATTCGAATTTTAAGGAAACAATGACACAGACATGTTTCATTTTCATTTTCACTGACATAGACATTTTCAAGAATCTGTTTTATTTATACATATATGGAGAGTAGTCGGAGAGTAATTCCTTTCAGAGGTCTCTTTCTTGTGAGTGAAGATCCTTCAGTTCAGTTCGCCACTGTGTTCCTCCATCTTGGGCTCGGGGTTACGCCGCGCCGGTTGCACTTGTCTTCCTTGAATTTTTAATCCTTTTCTGCCTTTGCGAAATTTCCTGCAGCCTCCCTTCCCTTGTTCCTTTCACCTGGACCCTTGTTTACTTTCCCGTTCCCAACCCACACCGCATGTAGTATGAATGGCGGGCGCATAGCAAACACGGTGCTGTTTATTCTCTGGCATTCCCCCACGCTTTGCGCCCAGACGGGCGTGACTCAGCGTTTTGCAGTTTGTGGTTCTGCATGTTTTCTCGGTTACAAGTTTCAAAATAAGGCTGCTCAAAAATTGTTTGAGACAATGCAGAATTTATTCTTCTTCTTTTTTTGTTTGAATTTTAGAAAAGTTTTGTCTCGATTCGTCGTGAAATTAAAAGAATATGTCAGTTTGTTTTAGTGGAAATGGACGAGGTTATACAGATCATTCATTCTCTTCGGAATTAACAATGATATAAATGCTTCATTTATCTATTACTGGCATAACATTGTAAAGAAGACTTTCAATGTAGGGGTGAATGCGACATTCCATATAAGGAGTACCCATTTTGCTCAGGTCTAACTAAAATTAAACAGATAGAGTATAAAATTAATAGCAAAATATTTTAATATAATTATCATAATGAAAAATTCCAAAATGATACATATTTTTCAAACTTATCAGTGAAGAATAATAAGTGGAATATTACGGGTCACTTACGTATCATGTATGTGAGTGGAATCAAGATAACTTCCAAATACTAATGAAAATTTCATTTTCAATCACGTAATGAACTGAAGTGACTGATTTCTTTTCAAAATTTACTTTCGTCAGATTTAAATTACATTCGCTGGAAAAGGAATTCAATAACCTTCCAACCCTAATTGTTTTAATACAAATATTTCTGTCTTTGATGCGTACAGTAAGTACCACAACTCAATTTTTTAAAGCTCCCCATGCTTTCTTTTTGTAGTAGATTTGGAGTTTTTGGTGATGGTGATACGCAAAAAGAACAACATGAATTGCTTCAAAAATGTTACCACAAAATGTTCAAACTATTAAAAAAATGTTTCATTTGTACAATCATACGTGTAAATGTAAATTAAATTAATACATTTTTGCGTTTTTATGTCTCATAATAAGGACTTGCGAGATGTGTTCGACTTGCGACATTTATCCAAACTGGAAGCAGACTCTGGAACAAAAATATCTTTCTTCTACAACTGTAAGAAAAGGCACGTTCTTAGCGTTGCTATCCCCTCGTGATATAGACCTTTTTACTTACTGACACTTACTTTGTAAGAAGTGAACGTATTGTAATCGTGCTGCAGAAATCGGTGATTTTTCGACTGAAAAACTCTTATTGACGGTCCCTGTTAACGAAAATGTGGATAAATCTTGTTCCTATTTGTAGTAAATTCTTTCCTTTAACACATTGTGTAGTCAGATTCCGTGACTTGTGGATCCTTCATACCAAAATATCGATTGATGGCAAAACATATGTATGTCCCTCTGTCTTAGGTAACGATAGTGCCTAAGCCGTTGAGATGATTTTCTCCAAAATTGATAGTCCCCGATTGATTTGACTAAACTTAAGGTCCTACGAGACGTACTACATTTGAAACTTTATACGAAGAATTTTGAAACTTTATAGGAAGCCTCAACAACATTTTTGAAATTTTCATGGTTAAACTTTGTCCTCATTTAGTGTGAAAAATGCTTCAAATAATGGTGCTGATCGCATTTTCGTCAAATTTCAGATTTTTGGAAAATTACAAAAGTTCAAAAGTTTTTCAACTATTTCCTACAAATATAATATTGAAGATAGTTGACATTTTTACTTTCTGTAGCTTACTTCCTAGGATTTCCTAAGAGGATTAAATTTTGTTTTCAGATAGCGTGGAGAACGCTTGAAAGAATGGTGTAGGACTCATTTTCGTTGAAATGCCCAATTTTTCGAAAATTGCAATTGTTCAAATTTTTGGGGGTCTTTCTAAAACTATATTCTTGACGATAAAGATTTTTTCTTTAATAAATCTATTCTTCAATCAGAAGTCTTGAAATAATGACAATATTGCGAATATATGGGTGTTTTTTTCGTAATTTGGCATGAAATTGGGCAATTTTTAAACAATTATTTTCTCAAAAACTACTCCAAAGATTTAGTATTGTGGTATGTATCAAAGGGCGGAAAATATTGATGCTGTTCCATTTTGGCAAACTTTCTGTATTTGAAAAATCAAAAATTAACATTGTAGAAAATTTTAAAATAAAATCTGTTCAAAAATTAAAATTTATTATTCTTATTTGCTAAGGTTAACGCAATTTATGAAAGCAAATTTTCTTTAATTTTATCCACGGATAGAGCAAAAGACACTAAAATTATCTAAAGTCTCTTTTTCATTAAGGTCTGCATCTTTGAAAATGGCAAAAGTTAGAATTAATGCAAAAAAGTATGTGCTGTTGTTGCACCTTAGTTTTCATATCCATAAAAGAACAGTTGCCAAGACAACTGTTTTGTTACATAGAAGAAGAGTACTTCACTCACTTACGAAGTAAACAAACATATTCCTTAATAACGCTTCCACATTCACGGTCCTATATACAACGGTACTATATACTGCTATTCCCCGAGATATCAAATACTTTAGTCCAATATAAAATTGCAAACTTTCGGAATACTATAAATTTAATACAGTTGTAAAAGAAATGTTATTTCGGTAGAAATGTGATTGCTTTTTTCACGCTCCAGATTGATTTTTTCCCCTATGGTATATATGGTCAACCTAGAGTCTGGTCAAGAAATCAATCTTCACCATGAAAGAAACAGTCACTTCGCGCAGTTAATATGAAAATAACTATTGCATAGTTTATCCGCCCGAAGCGATTCATCGGCGTGCGGCGTCTCAGAGGGCGGAACGGCCGACTCGTTATCCTTGTGCGATGCCGCACTGCGCCTTGAGCTGGATCGATCAGAATTCATTTTTGGTGAACGTTCGTCTGGCCCGTATTGCGGGCAGAGACTGCATTTTAAAGATGCTTTCTCTAGACCTCGCTTGCGAGAACGTTTCGCTTATAGCTTCTAGCTATCTTTAGATTTATGTCAACTCATGTGAGTGGTTTTTTGTATGAAAGGAAGAATTTTTATTTGTCGTGCCGCATAGCCCTTAGCACCAACATTTCTGTAAGTTACACGGCCTAAATGAAGGACTGACATTTACAAAGGATCTATTTAGATTCTGCTGCATTGGAAAACTTCACGTCTAGCTGTACCAGCCTCTGATCAATTTTGAATAAGATAAGTTTTATGGCTAATTCTTTGACTTTTATCTTAGACTTAGAAGAATACAGCTTATTGTAGTTAATATAGGAAGATCTTTAGAAATAAATAATTACAAGTCTTTGCGTATCTTATAAAAATAATTTTTTGAAAGGAACAGAAAACGTTTTCTTCTTATCAATCTAATGTCACATCAATATTTTCTGTTAGACACTTTCTTTATTTTTTTTTTTTAACATTCAGTCACCATTAAATTTATATAGTTTGAAATTTGAATTACATTAATATACATCATATTTTCGTGAAATATTAGCATATATTTTTTTCTTTGAGACTCAACTTACTGCAGGTTGTAGCTGCTCGATTATTCTCAAAACGAATACACTTTGTTGACATTGACGGTTTGAGGACGGTTGAATTTCTATTTTCATTAACATCTCTTGGTAATAATATACAGTAAATAATAATAACTGCTCCATAATATTAAGTATATGGGCATTCTTTAGAGCGAGATTCAATTGTGAGGTTACGTCCAGTATTAACACTGATAAGAAACAGTTTGTTTCTCTGTCTCTGGGCTTTGAATATTTTTCAGTGCTTAAACAAATGAACGTTGTAGTTCTATGAAATTCTACAGACATGGCCAGGTTAACGATAGCCATTGTGACCTCTTAGCAATTATTTTAAGTGCTTACAGAGAGACACGGTTGATCTCATTCCCCACGCATCGCCAAGAGAAATCGAGTTTCACGTTCTATTCTCTGCTGTGTTTTTGAACCTGATGGGATTGCTTGCCTTTGTGGTTCCGAATTACTGTTCAGTTGATGTGACTTGTTTTTATGACGAGTAATGTGTGTTTTTGTGGCGAACAATATGTGTTTTTTATTACGAGCAGTGGAATAGCGTGTGTTCATCTGCAATACACACTGGAAAACCGAGTCGATAAAGATGTACAAACAACAATTTAGTGTGAAGTTTTATGTTTCGAAACCACCGTCAGAACCCGACAGGAATGGAAATAGCTCGTGACGGTGCTTCTCTATCAGTTGGTCACTACCTTTTGTAATACGTAAGCGCCGGTACAGGCATATTGCGATCAGTCACCTGCAAGATTATCTCATTTCTCTTGGAAAATATAATCTCTTGAAGATTGTTACTCTCCACGCTTGCCGTATTGAGTCCTTGATTTGTAATAATATATGGTAAAACCATGAGTCGATAATGAGTATGCGCTATTCATCAGGGTATTATTAGACTTACTTAACATTAATATACGAGTATGTCAGGTTAAAAATACAAATGAAAATCAGTGAGATATTTATCTTCTTCTTCTTAGCCGTTTGGTTGACCCTCAGGTGGATCTTACGGCGCCTTCTTCTTCCACTCTTCTCTATTGTTCCAAGTCCCAGGAGGTATCTGCCATCCAGCCATTGTCTTCTCTATGTTGTCTCTCCAACCGGATCGCAGTCGGCCTCTTTCCTCCTTTCTTGCGGTAGACAGTCCACAATATTCTTTGGCAGTCTATTGCTCTGCATCCTCTGCACGTGTCCAAAACATAACAGTTGTTTCCTTTCAATTTCGCGCTGTATATCCTGCTTGAGGCACATAATCTCTTTAATTCTTTCATTTTGTATTTTCTCTCTTCTTGAAATGCCTATGCTTCTTTCGATGGCTGGTGTAGGCATCTTTTTAAGAGTTCATACATGTCAATATTTGTTTGTTCTGTTCTTTCATTTAATAAGTTATCTAACCTATTTTTGGTGCTATTTGTTTATTCTGTTGTACCCTTCATGCCAATGTAAATTGTAAAATACTGTACAAATATTATCGTTAACAATGTTAACGCCAGAATAGTGTGCATCTCTTTTTGATTAAATTCTTAATCCGGATAGTTTGATGAAATAGGTGACAATCTTTTATTGTGAAATGGACTGCTGAAACGACAGATCTATTTCTCAGTCTATTACCTTGCATTCACAAGCCATGTAATTATATGAGCGGTAAAAATAATTACATAATAATAATACATTACAAAGAAAAATAATTAAATAATTCACGGGATAAGTATTTTTGTGACTACTTTTCGCCGGCTAAAAGAGAAAAACTGCATTTATCACAAAATAGTTATTTTTTGGGGCATCAAAATACTGGTCTGCTCACTCTACCAATAATTTTACTGTGTGTGTGCATATTATCGGAGATTTCTCATCAAGGAAAGCAAAACTCTGCATGCCCTCGAACCCTGGTTGATGAAAAGTGGTATTGACTCATTTTTCGTCTAAAGAATTTAGATATCTTACGCCATGAAACAAATTGGCACAAGAGGTTAATTTTAGAAATGTTATTCATTAAAATCAGTTCTGAATGATCAGAAATGCTCTTCCAATCTGAATAATATCTATGACAAAAACTCATTTACTATGGGTGACATAACCTCAAATTAGTTACAGTTTCAGATATTGAAAATGATATCTCAAAAGAGATCGAAGTATCTGTCGTTGAAATAGAATTTTTAACTTATAATTGGAATCCTCGCCTGTTATTGTATTATTCAGTAATCCTTGAATGTTTTTTGTTTGTTTTTGCCTTTCCTGATTTTTTTTACTTTCTTTTTTCTCACAATTTTGTGGGGTTGGGTTGCTTATTTTTAACATTCTTTTGCACGTAAAATTGTAGTAAAATGTGCTGAAGTGCATGAAGCACACAGCGCACGTACCGTGACTGACGAAGGCGTGTCGTGTCGTGCGTGCGCAGGGCGAGAAGTACGACGGGCGCAAGGCGGACGTGTGGTCGTGCGGGGTGATCCTGTACGCGCTGCTGGTGGGCGCGCTCCCCTTCGACGACGACAACCTGCGCCAGCTGCTGGAGAAGGTGAAGCGCGGCGTCTTCCACATCCCGCACTTCGTGCCGCCCGACTGCCAGAACCTGCTGCGCGGCATGATCGAGGTCAACCCCGAGAAGCGCCTCACGGTGAGTGCCCTGTCAGCTTAGGGGCTTTCCACCTAAATTTAGTTGTTGTTTTTTTTTGTCTTTAGTTTTAGGTGACAATTTATTTGTTGTTGTTTTTCTTTACTTTCTCACTACGGAGTAAAGAGAAAGTTGTGTAATGATGCCCGAAAAAACGGCGAATTTTCTGCAGAAAAAATCTTATTACAGGACCCTGGCAACGAAAAAGTGAATAAATCCAGTTGCTAAACTTAGAAAAAATCCTCTTAACACGTGGTGTAGCCAGAATCCATGTTTTGTGGGTCCTTGATGCCTAAAAATCGAATGACGGCAAAACGTCTTTTTGTCCGTCCGTCTGTGAATAGCGGCTAAACCGTCCAGCCGCTTATCTCCAAAATTGATATTCCGCAATCGATCTGGCTAATGTCGCGGCCCTTGAATTTGAAACTATTGTTTTATTTTTGGGGGTACTTTATATGAAGCCCCTAGGATATTTTCAAAATTTTCAAAAAAGTTGCTCAATCGTTTTTTATTACATTTTGTTGTTACTGTGAAGGACTTTAAGAGAATGGGTGGGTCACATGTTCGTTGAAAACTCTAATTTTTCAAAAATTGCAAAAGTTCAACATTTTTTCGGAGTCTTCCTACAATTAAAATATTAATGACAGAAAGTTTCCTTAATGAAATCTATTCCTTAAAGATAAATTTTGAAATAAGGTCAAGTACAATTGTTCGAAAATTTGTGTACTTTTCGCGTAATTTTGCGTGGAAACACGGGCAAGAAAGTATGTGTCGTGCACCAAAAGTTGTTGGATTTTTTATTGAGTTTTTTAAATAATAATTTAAAAAATAATGAGAATCACAAAATCGCAAACCCAAAAGTAGTTACGACTCAAATATTACTAAGCAATATATTGCTAGTAAAAACTCTCATAAGTTGGGTGGTTCACTCGGTGATTGTTAAAATTTCGTACCAACTTCGTCAGTTTTTAAAAAAAATTAACAACGAAAACATGTTTGAGTCACAAAACATTGACGTAAATATTGTTGATTTAATGTCTGAAAGAGAATGGATAGCTAATTGCATATTGCGAACTGGTTTCTTTGTATAAAATATGGTGTACAAGATGTATGATTTGAAGGTAACATAATACATTAATTAAATTTTCAGAAGTACCTCAATAGTTTCCTCAACTTCTTATGTTAGTCTAAGTAATTAGTTAAAACTAAGACTTGAGTCACCAATACATGTGAGTAGTAAACACGTATGTACTAGAAACTAAACCTCGTAATCCCCGTGAAGTATAATACATTGTAAAAAAAGAAAGAAAAATTGTGAGTGCATACATCGAATTCCAAAAATCGTAATTGGAATGGAATATGTTTTTTTGTTAATTGTTGCCTGTAAGTGTTCTGTTCATGTAAATTAAACTTACATATTTGTTTGGCCGTTATATTATTTTTGACACACGGTTAAAAATTCAAATAGGCTTCAGTTCACCATCGTTAAAAGAAAGTAGTGATTTATTTATAAAATATGTACACAAGAATAGCTTTTAAATAAGCGTCTAAGTTTTTTAATAGAGACGTTTCAGGAAAACATTATCCCCAACTTGAAATGTAATAAAAACAAAAAATAATACAAAGATTAATATAATGTTGGTAAACCAAAAATATTATTTTTAAGAAAAATTTAAAATGAAAAAAAATATGGAAAAATAAATTGGAATGAGTTTTATCATATTAATATCGCTGTTCATTGACGGACATTGTACTTCAATCAAGAGAACTTGTTACCTCTATGTACTCTGTGTATTGTTTTATAACTCAATTTTTATGTATATATCCTAAGAGGAAAGATGGATAGTAAATACGACGCAAGTCTTAAAATGCATTATCCTGTGAATATAGACCTACAATTCTCAACGTCTTAGTCCTCGCGAACCATTTCTGATGGTTGGTAAATAATCTGTGCAGACATAAGTAGCGTCGGCCCGGTGGCCGAGATCGCTAAAGGTAGTAGTGTCGTAGTGATCTCGGACCGAAGGGTCGCGGTTCAGTCCGCCTGGGGCATGGTTGTATTTGTGTTCGTCCTTTCACCCCTTATCATCACTATATCGTTTCATCCTCATAGTTACCATACCGTTAACAGCAATAGTGGTCGTTAATGACCTAAGATGTTGATGCGACCTTAAATAACCAATAAAAAAAACATTAGTAGCAGAAAAAATGAAATTGAGTCTTTATTGAAATTTGTTTTGCGTGTTGCAAAAATATTTAGTAAAGAAAAACTTCATATAAACTAAAACATCTGAGACAGAGTTTACTGAATCTAAGTGAAGAGGTTACAAAAAAAGAATATAAAATTGTAGCAGTCATTTGTAAGATAAACACAAAATGAAATCATATTCAATGTAAATTAAAACCAACTGGCTCACTGCGCAAGGTTAAACTTGGACAAAACCTTAATTGAGCATTTCTTTCTGAAAAAAATCAGAGTGTGGTTCGATATCTGAAAGTACCAGGCGTAACTCAGGCACTGTACTTGATCTCTTACGTATTTATCTTTCAGATAAGTGTATACGTACGTAATATTTGGAATTTAAAATTCTGCCATTACAAAACCAATTTCTTAAACCTCCGTTATAGAGCTCACGAATCCTAGTGGTTTGCGAACGACCTGTTAAAATCTGGTTTCCTAAGTGATAAATTTCGCTGTGGAGTATCTTAAAAGATCCAGAATGCCGGCCCGGTGGCCGAGATCGCTAAGGCAGTTGTGTCGTAGTGATCTCGGACCAAAGGGTCGCGGGTTCGAGTCCCGCCTCGGGCATGGTTGTAATTGTGTTCGTCCTTTCACCCCTTATCATCAGTCACCATATCGTTTCATCCACATAGTTACCATACCGTTAACAGCAATAGTGGTCGCTAATGACCTTAGATGTTGGAGCGACCTTAAATAAACCAATTAAAAAACACGATCCAGAATGGGAAGAGGGTAGGAAATATTTCACCAGTTTGAATAAATAAAATTAAAATAGTTTTAGTAAACGACCTCACACAATACTTAATTCTCAAAATATTTAAACCCTTATCAACACATTTAAAATAGGCAATTTTCCATTTAACGTGTAATAAATTAGTACATTATACTATTATTATTATTATATTATTATTTTATTATTATTATTATTATTATTATTCCAATATTAGTATTATTATGATCACTGTCAATATTGATTTGTTGTGTTGAAAAAGCACAGTGCGATTTTTTAAGTTGTGGAATCTACTAAATGTATACATCTAATTAGCGGGAATTGGGACGCATTTGTAAAAAGTTAAAATAGTTAATTTTAACATGTTACAATTTTATTGAAAATTCGCTTTTACTGGATATTTTTAAAAAAAATTAATTAAGGTTTTTAATGAATTCCCTCTTCCTTTTCAAGTGTTATGTCTTTACAATTCAACCCCCTAAGTAACTATTACTATTGAACACCTAATGAAATAATTGGGAATATTAATTTGAAACATGCATCATCCTAAAGTGGAAAACGAAGAATGGCATTTTTAAGTAACTTTATTGATATAGATATTTTGATGTCTACTAATATTTGTTTCATAAAAATTGTGAACGGAGATAAAGACAGCGAAACAGACCAAACTCGTACGACCTCTACCAACTCGGATCAGTAGATCACGAAGCGTCATAGACGTAAATATTTTAGTCCTCAAATTATTGCTTTAGTCGAATAATGAATTTGTTGAGCCACCATCATACATTTACGAAGATACATCCGTAAGATATAATTGTAATATAGAGAAATATAGAATTTCATGGCGTTTATGACCCATTGAAACGAAATACAAGTATCCCTGTAATTCAGTACTTCTCGTAAACAATTGTTAAGAAACCCAGAAAAATTACTTTCCCTTAAAGGCAGGCGTACGTTCGTGCAAATTTAAGAAGCTAAAAAACTGCTTTAAAATTTATCGAAATACTATCGAAATTTTCCTTCAGTGTAAAGTAAAGAAAAAACAGTAGAATTATTCACGCCTTTAAAGCTTCTGGACAATGTTTCTATTAATATTACACGAAGGGGAATTAATTATTCTGTTCCTCCCCGAGGAGTGTTTCCGGATCCGTTTATTGAATAATAAGTTTGTTACAAACTTTGCATCTTTCATAAGTATTTGACTTTTTAAGGTATTGATTTTGCGCTGAATTGCACCTCCAATCGACGAAAGTGGGCGATTACTATTAGTGACATTTCTCTTGTTGAAATATATTATAATTCCACCGTGAATAGTGAATGACATGAATTGACTTGTGAGTGACTTGAATCTGAATCGACCGGTAGTGGTGCATCAGAGGACTACATGAGTACCACCCATGAGAGAGCTGTTTTCCAATAAGCAGACAACTACGGAAAAGAAATCCCTAGGCTGAAAGAAAAAGTCGCAGAGAGGTGGGCAGGGCTGTCTGGCAGGTAGCGAGGTCGCTGGAGAGCAGTGCGCGACTCAGGGGCACAGGGCGAAGGGTTCGCGGCGGGGAACGCGTGGGCGGGGTCGGCATGCTGCCCTCCGACCCACCTCGCTCCGCCCCTTTGTCCCGCTGGTTGACCTTTCTCCCTCCCTCCCTCCCATCCCCCGCTCCACACACTGCCGCACGGCGTCTCGCGCGGCGCCGCAGGGCACGCCGCCACCGCCCGAGGGGGAGGATATCGATGCCAGTGGGAACACATTGGAGGCCGGGGCGGTGGTGTTTGGACCGGACAATAGAAGTGGCGGTGGCAGCGGGGGCGGGGACGGCGGGTGTCTCAGTTTGGTGCCGGCGGGCGACGGGGCGAGGTGGCGGGGCGGGGGCGGGGGGAACGCCGAGGGGGGAGGGGCGGCGGCGGCGGTGGGGCGGCGGGGCGGCGGGGGCGCGGGCGGCGGCGGCGGGGCGGCGGGGCGGTGGGGGCGGCGGGGGGGGCGGGGTCGGCGGGGCGGCGGGGCGGCGGGGCGGCGGGGCGCGGGGCGGCGGGGCGGCGGGGTGGCGGGGGCGGCGGAGGCGGCGGAGGCGGCGGGGGGCGGAGGCGGCGGGGGATGGCGGGGCGGCGGATGCGGCTGAAGCTGTTTTGAAGGTGGGGACGGGGATCGTGGGTGCGCGGCTGTGGAGGGGGCGAGGGGATATAACACATATTTATTCATTTTTCGAGATTTACATCGTTCAGTACAATACTTTACAGATGTATTTTTTTCAGACTTAATCTAGTTAAAATAGCTACGCTAACTTAGTCTATATATTGGAGAGGACACTCTAGGGAGAACCTCGTGTTATGCATCGTGGTTGGCTAAAATTTTGAGGAATGCTTCAAAGGAATCTATTTTTATTCTAGTGTGGGTTGGATTGTTCGGTAGTTTGTAATGGGATGCTGCTGGTATGTCTGTTAGGTTTTGGTAAAAGTTGTGTGATATGTGTGCTATTTGGTTTATTATTGTATTGATATTTAATTCTGAATGTAGTTGTTTATTACTTATGAACCAGGGGCATTTGTGATTAATCTTAAAAATTTATTTTGCATTACTTGAATTTTATTGACATTTGTGGGGGCTGCGTTTGTCCATATGGGGCATGCATAAAGCAGTAGTGGTCTGATTATTGTTTTGTATAATGTTGTACTGTTTCTGTATGACAGAGATTTATGTTTGTTTATTAGTGGGCGGAGTTGGAATAATTTATTTCTAGCTTGTTTAATTTTGATGTCTATGTGGGTTTTCAGGTTAGTTTGTGTCCAGATGAAGTCCTAGGTATTTTATGGGTTGTGATGGTGGGGTCCAGGTAATGGGGTGTTGTTTATTACTAGCGGAGTGGGGAGGTAAACCTTCTGAGTGAGAAGATTTTGCTATTGTTTTGTCGGGATTGAGTTGAATTTTCCAGAGGTTTGCCCAGGTTTCAATGTTGTGTAAGTGATTTTGAATTTGTGATCGTAGGTTACTTAGTGAGTATCCTGAGGCGAATAGGGCTGTATCGTCTGCAACTGAGCTATATTAGAATTTGATGATGATGGAATGTCTGCTATGTATATATTGAATAATGTTGGAGATAAAGGAGCTTGCGGACGCCTGCTTTGATAATGTGTGGGGTGGAGGGTGATTGTTCACTATTACTGAGAATGTGCGATCTGATAGGAAACTTTTGACGATGTGAATAATGTAGGTTGGAGTTCCTGCTTTTATTAGTTTGTAGATTAGTCCGGTGCCAAATTCTGTCAAATGCTTGAGTGATGTCGAGGAATGTAGATATTGTGTGCTGTTTTCTGAAATGCAGTGTGAATGTGTTCTGTTAATCTAAGTAGTTGGTGAGCAGTTGAGTGGTGAGCAATGAAACCGAATTGATGTTTGGGAATTAAGTTAATGTTTTTGAGATGCTGGTTTAATCTGGCAAGGATTAGTTTTCGAATATTTTGGCAATAACGGTAATAGACTGATGGGCCGGTAACTGTCTACTTTGGAATGATTTTGTTGGGTTTCGGAATGGGGTGGATGATTGAATGTTTCAAGTTTGGGAAGTATCCTGTTCTTAAAATTGAATTGAAAATATTGTTTAGGAAGGCTAAGGCTGACGGTGGAGATTTTAAGATTATTGAACTGATTTTATCGTGTCCGGGGCTTTCTTATTTGGGAGTTTCTGAATTAGATTTTTATTTCAGTGGGAAATGTATTTTATTCTGTGGGGTATATTAAAGATGGGGGAAGAGGCTATTTGTAGGATTTCGTGGTGTTTAGTGTGAAAAGGAGAATTATTGGGCGTAAACGTATTTTGGAAATGTTCTGCTAATGCTTCTGCTTTGGCGCTAGGAGAGTGTATTTTGCCTGTGTTTGTTGATAGAGGTGGGATTGTATTCTTTTTGATTGATGGTATTCTTAATGTGTTCCAGAGTCTTCTGGTTTTATTTTTAATTTAATTAGTTGAATTATTTTAGCAGGTAGGGTTTGCTTAGTTTAGTGTAAGGATCTGGAATTTTGTTTTTTTGTACTTTGTTTATTTCATTAATTATTATATTATTAAATTTTGATATTGCGTCGTCAATATCTGTTGGAGATTTTAAGGTTTTAAATGAGGGGATTGAGAGGTTGATATTTCTGTTAAATGTTTTCCAATTTATATTAAGTGTGTTTAGGTATGTCGAAGAGGGGGGAGTTGGTGGGGGAACGGGGAGACGGGTAGAGATAATGACTGGGATGTGATCAGAATCCAATTCATGGTACGTACGCGACTTTAATTGGGAACTGAAATTTGTGAGTGCTATGTCGAGGATGTCTGGATTTTTCTGGGAATCGAAGGGTAGTATGGGATCTGGGGAGCAATAATAAAGAAGGGTATTTGATGCTGTAAGTTACGTAAGAAGTTGCCTGCCGGGTTGGTGATTCGGCATCCCCATGAGTGGTGCTTAGCATTGAGATCTCCTATGATGATTGTTGGGGTGGGTAATTGCAACAATGTAGATAAATTGTTATTGTTTATTTTAATTTTGGGAGGTTTGTATGCTGTTATTATATTGAGATCACTGTTATTACTTAATGGAATTTTAATTGCTATAGTTTCGAGGCCGGGGTGGGTGGTGGGATGAACTGATAGGTCTCTGTCAGATCTGTAAATTTTGAAACCTGGGATTGAAAAGTTCATTGAACTATTGAGGTGAGTTTCTGTTATGCAAGCTATATCAACTGATTTTTGTTGGATGAAATGGATTAGTTCAGTTTTTTTGTTTGAAATACTATTTGAGTTCCAATTGAGAATGACAAAGTTTTTAAGGAATGGTTGGCGTAATTGTTGCTTAAATACGAGGTTATTGAGTTCTGTATGCTTTGTATTATGGTTGGAATTATTGAAGATATAATACTTGATATGTAGTTAGTGATTGAGTGGATTATATTATGTAGAGTTGTGTGAATGTGTTATTGTTGTTCGTAGGATGATTGTTGTTGGTTGAATTAAATGTTTGGTTTGTGGTAGTGTTAGGATGGTGTGATTGTGATTGGTTGTTGTAGTTTTCTTGAGTGAAGTTTGGGATTTCTGTTACTAGTGGGAGTGATGGGAAGTTTGTATTATTTAATGGGGTGATGGCGTTGGTAATGGATTTTCTACGATTCTCTTAGACAAAATATTTTGTCTTTTTTCAATTAGCTTACTATAGTAAGCGCATTCTTGAGATCGAAGGTCTCCCCTATGTGCTCCATTACAGAGTTTACATTTTAGATTATTATTGTTTTGGTAGGGCATTGCGCAGTGAAGTGTTCTCCGGCACAAAACGCGCACGACATTATGTAATTGCAATGGTTCAGGTATGACCAAAATCCAAGCATCTCATGCATTGAATTGGACCTTTGATTTCTTTCTTTTTTCTGCTTTGACTATTGAGTTGCACACGTTATTGATTTGGAGGACAGATTCTATTTTGTCTTTACCATTAAAATCTATTGCGACAACTGGAATTGGTACATTGTTTTTCATTAATCTAGTCACTTTAATGACTGACTGAAACTGGGATTTTATGTCTGCTAATATTTCTTCTTCGGTAATTGTTGGGTGTATATTTTTTATCACTATTGAAAATTTTTTACAAGAGGGGTCACTATAGGTATGAAATTGTTTGTTTGTTTCAATGAAATACCTCACAGCACTACGGAAATCTTGTACGGTCCGGAATAGAATTTTGATTTTGTTGGTCTTGAATTCTGTTGTAAAGTTATTAGATATTTTATTTTTAATTTCACAAATAAGTTCGGCATGACTACTTGTGGCGGTAACAAAAATTGGTGGAATATTCTTTGGTTCGGGTGATTCTTCCGGCAATTGTTCGTTGAGAAAGCTAAATCTATTGGAAACTATTACGTTGTACTGTTTCTGTAGGTCTGCATTACTATTATGATGAGTGTTACCTTGCATTGCCGCGCGTTTGCTGTCACCTTCATCGTAGGTCTCTATCGATCTTTTACCGGATAGAGTCCCGGCGGCCGCTTGGTTGAAGGTTGGTGGGACGCCTGATGATGGAGCCGGGGGGCTAATGTCCATCGGTGACGTTGTGGGGGGCGTGTAATTCCCGCCCGTTTGGAAGTTGCTGGAGTGACCTGCTGAGTAAGATTCCATATTGCTGGGTGGCGATGATGACGCTTCACCGTTCAATGTGGTTAGGGCGGCACTGATTAACTCCCGTGTGATGGCATTGTTTTCGTTGCTCATGAATGAGAGTAACGAGCGATTGATGGACGCACTGCACTCACTAGTTTAAAGTAACTTCGGTGCGCAGATTGTGTAGCACTTTGAACAGTTTAGATTCAATTTATACTTCACTGGACGGACAAAACACTAAACAATTACTGAAGTCAGACCGAGACTGGTCGGCCTGACTCGGCACGAACGATAGTAGCTGCTGATAACGGAGCGACTGCTCTGGGAGGGGGCGAGAGAGCGGGGTGAGGGCCCTCCGCGCTGCGACTGTATGGAGAGCTTAAAGGGACACGGGCAGCCCCCAGCCGCCCCGTCTCCCTAAGCCTGCGGAAGGTGAATGCTGTCGCATACAAAAGGAGAAGCGGTCTGATGAAATGCGTGTCTCGGAGAATATTCTTATCTGTGGGTATTTGCATTGAGACTCCAATACTCTCTGAAATGATTGGCCGAAATGTTTCTCTGGGGCTATTCATTTTTCTTTCGCTTTATACATTACTTATACAACGTCTTAAGAATGTATAATAATATTGTTTTTAAGTAAGAAATGTATCGTAATATCAATAGTTACGTTACCTCACGCCCAGATAAAAATTATCCATTGTCTTTTTTGTTGTATACGAGGAGTACGTATACATGTGCATACTGTATATCTCTTTCTAGAAGTGTGAAAATCGAAACACTTGTTTCTATCTAACCTGTATTAATAACAATACAAATATATTACTATTAACTAGTCTCGTAAACAGGGCACGTTTCTTCTGACTAGATGTCATTGCTGTTAGAAATGGGAAAATGTCAATCAAAGATAAATTGTTGGCTGACCTGGAGCTAAAGTGATGTAAATAAGAATTTAGACAACATTCAAGTTATTTTAATCTTTAATCTTACAATGAAAATTGCATTCCACTTAAATCGGGTTCTCTGGATGTTCTTTTCGCAAGAATCATGAATATGAAAATATCAGTTGAGAATGGATGCTTGATAATCTGTAGACAATTTTTATGTAGTCTAAGAAACGTTGTTTCATAGACCATTCTCTCATTGAATACGAAATATTTTCCTTCCTACTTTCAGTATGTACAGTTTCAGAAACCAAAGTCATGAATATACAACAATGAAAACATGTTTCACTGCTTTTCTCCTCCTCTTCCACTGATAACTTGGACTACTGGTAACTTAGACCCGCTCCAGTCCAGTTGCTTTTAACCGGTAATAAGAGTGATAAATTCTCTCTATTTTTCTGCATATTTCATACTGAGGGAGTCTGATAAATTGATTATAATATCTGGCGTTTTGAAGATGTGATAAAATTTATATATCAAAGGGCAAATGTGTGTAAATGCTCATATCGAGAGCAAAATACTATAAAATGGCAGTTTATTACAATATATTGAGAACTCAAAGTTATACGAGCTCTTTTTAAAATATGGTCGAATTTCAGAAAAGAGATTCGAGCAGTCTGGGAGATAGAAGTACCAATTTGAAGACTCTCAAGGGAGGGTTTCGTTGTTCAGAGAGGAAAAATTTATAACGCGCATCAGGATATCACAGGGAGGCTCCATGGTTAGAAATTGGCAATATCTCGCCAAGGTTCAATATGTCTCTCTACAGTCTTCGTAAACCAGATAACTCGAACATAATTTACAGCGAACTGCGTGCTGATAAATTACCACCGGCGCCGTTTTACACTCTTTTGTTTGATTAATGAAGTTGAATTGTTAATAAGAGACGCGAGCGGCGCGTGCAAGGGGTGTGCTGAGAAAGAGCCGTCCGCCGCCTGGAGAGGGCTCGTAAGTCGCCGATGCGGAGAGAGGACTGGCAGCCAGGGGGAGGACGAGATGAGGACGGAGCGCACGGGGGAACCTTGAGCTGAGTAGCGCCAATAAACATATCAGATGGGGTAAGAGGAGGTATAAGGAGCGTGATGGGGCGCCTGCAGATAAATACCTAGAGGGGCGCGCGCCGGCGAAGGCTGGTTGGGATGGGGGAGCAGGCGGTGTGCACCGGAGCTATCGCTGGAAAGGATGTCGCGAGGAAAGTGCTTCGAGTTTTCGAACTGCAGCTGGACATTCGTGAGGAACATGTGTGAGCTTATTCTCAGAAACCTAAATTAGGAATACGTATTGCAAATTAACGGGCATTTCATGTGGCATTGTAGATTATGAAACTTCTTTGATTTTTTGAAAATTATTCAAATACAATTAAGGAAAAGCATTAAATTCATTTGGAAATATCTTTGGCTGGAATATAAAAGAAAAATTCTCCAAAAATTTTCCAACTGCTAGGAAAAAATTTTAAAATTCAATAAATAAATTTAAATTATCAAAACCTTTATCTACACAATAGTGAGTAATATGATAAATAAATATAGAACATTTTTTCAATAGTTGTTTTTAATAATATAATATGATCCACGTTGCACTATATGAATCATTCACAATAGCTAAATCGAGTAATTTCTTTCAACAAAATAACTATTTATGCTGAAATGGCATTGATGTACTAGGGTTGTTAGTAGGGGCATTTGACTGCACGATGCTAAAAGTTCTAAAGTATTAAAATGGATGTGAATTATTTAGTTCACTCACAGCTAAGATGCAAAACAAAGTGCAAATAATAACTAACAAGGAACGTGGAGCCCTGAAATAAGGGTAAAACATACCCAAACTCCAGAAAAGAGAATATAAAAAACAACTATAAAGACAGAATTTCACGTCAGTGTCACATTTAAAGCAAATGCGGATCGAATTTGAACAAGAGAACGGTCACACATGAGGTCAAAGAAACATAGACGACTGTCTAAAATGAAGAAAAATAATGTGAAAAAAGAAAAATGGGATGAAATGTACGGAGGGGAAAATTTCAATCTTTTTTAAATAGAACAAAATACTTACATAAAACGTGCAATAAACAAGAGTACCTACTCACATTATCGCCAGGGCCAATCTTGCTTGTGGTAATTCAATTACATGAATGACGTGGAACAACACACTTTCTAAAAGAAAGCAACCCTGCGCGAGCAAGTCCTCTACAATTTCTCATTATTATCAACCTAGCCTTCCGGACGTGGGTGAGAGTCATGGAATAGAACCTTCCCCAGCTAAAAAGGATTGTCTGTAGTAAAAGAAACTCGACCATGCCGAGCGTTGGATGGGACAAGGCATCGAGGTGAAAGAAAAGCCGCGCTCGTAAGTGGTTCCCCGCTGTGCAGCTCAGCACATCTAACTTGACGTCGCTCTTGGGTGAGACTCGCAGCGCTGCAATGTCAAAAGTGACAAAACTCGGTTAAAGGCAAGACAAGAGGACAAATATTGTTTCTTCGTTTTTAGGCAGGTTGGACCCTCTTTTGATACTTCAATATGCAATGAGATGGGGCAAAGTTATAGATAAGAAGGAAAGGCGAAGAGAACGCATTTGGTACCCGACAAGAAACGGAGAACAAAATAAATGATCCCTTGAGAAAAGATATAGAACCAGCAGTGTTATTTTTCATTAGCAATGAATTGAAATCGCACTTACCTGTATACTCTGCCAAAACTAAAAATTATCAAATTGTGAAAAGAAAATTGATTTAAAACCTGTACTATTTCACAGATTTGTATATTGTTTCTTCGTTTTTAGGCAGGTTGGGCCCTCTTTTGATACTTCAATATGCAATGAGAGGCAAGTTTAAGAAGAAGAGAGGGCAAGAGAATATTAGGGACCTATATACAAACAATTGATTATGCAACGACAAACATTGCAATAACTATTCAAATTTAGGATAATAAATGTAAAGACCATGAAGTTCATGGAAGAAGTGAGGGGAAATTTAACGGTTTCTTCAGCACAACATTTTGTCAAAGGTCAACACGTCGCGGAAATCAACATAAGTACTTAACTACAGAATACAACACAGTATCCCAGAACAAAGTCCGTAATATATGGTTATATCGTGAAACAAAACGAATGTATGTCTAAAACTAAAACATCGACTACTTCGCTATCAGCACCTCGTCTTTCAAAGTGAGTAATGAGCTGCATACTGCTCACGCGCTTAGCGCGGTGAATGATTAACCAGTGATGTCAGCGTGACCGGGGCCAGCAAGTCGGTCGCGCACTCTAGTGTTAAGCAATGCATCTCACCATACCTCCAGAGGAGTACGTAGCACGAGGCACGTCGGTCACGCGGTTGATCACCTCATCACAGGTAGTTGGTTGATTGGAATTGTTAGTGATTCCGGTCACGTCAACTACTGAAATAATGATTCCCGTAACTGTAGTGCATGTTCTTTCATCGTGAGTTGGCAGTGATCTTCCCCACGCTGGATGGCGAGATCCAGCGTCGACATACCAGCGGCGGGGTTTCTTATCTCCCACCATCGTGGCACTGCCACAACTGGTACAAGCTCTAAGCCCCCGACCGATCTTCCGGCGTATGTGGTAGTGTACTGCATGTTAGTAAATGTGTACAAGAGGTGAAGATAGAATAAGGAAGAGGAAGGAAAGATCGCGCGCGGTCCGTGGCCCGTTTAAGGTACTGCTCGGACATTCGCCTGGTGTTGATTGGAGAAACCACGGAAACCTACCGATCAGAGCAGCCGGCCTCTAGAATTCTCCTACGGACAGCGACTGACTTCGACTAGCTGACAAGCTTGTGTCGAAAACCTTGCCACTCTCGAACCTAGGACCTCCCGGTCAGAGGCACAGCAGTTACATCAGTCGATGCCCTGAGCCTCCTCTCCCGGTATTTGGTAGTTAACTGCCCGTGAACGTTTTACGCTTTACACTGAAATACGTTTAGGCGAGATTTAGATAAATATATTTAAGAAATTTATTTTTACTTTTACGCAGTCACTATCGGGAACAGCGGGGTTACTACTGATAGTTTCCTTTCACAACTTTGATTTCTCTGAGAAACTCATAACATGTTACGGTATCACGAAGCATGCCATTGCGACCAGTAGGAGATCGTGACATCACTGGATTAGACAATTGATAATTTTTACTGTAATCCAGGGCTGCTCAAGCGGATGAATTCGAGCAAAACTGGCCGCGGGCGCCCGCTGCAGTGGCCCGCGTGCCACTTTCCGTTTGTTAGATGAACCCATCGTTTTAAGTCGGAATTTCCTTCCTCCTCTACCCTCCTTACGCCTCTTTCAGTAATGCAAACAACGCCTCCCATCCCCTTCCCTCCCCTCACTTCCCCCTACCAGTCGGGTTCTCTCCACAAGCAACGGGCCACATATATATTTTATGTTTACCTACCTCACCCACCGTACTACCGGGAGCGATAGCTCAGTACATTGACTGATGTCACTGCAGTGCCTCTGACCGGGAGGTCCTAGGTTCGAGTCCCGACGGCGGCAGGATTTTCGACACTAGCTTTTCAGCTAGTCGAATTCAGTCGCGTCTGGAGGAGAATTCTAGCGGCCGCCTGCTCTGATCGGTAGTTTTCCGTGGTTTCTTCGATCAACATCAGGCAAATGCCGGAGCAGTACCATAACCGGATGCGGACACGGACCGCGCGCGATCTTTCCTTTCTCTTTCTTGTCCTATCCTCACCCCTTACACACACACTCACTTACATGTACACTAACACGCACTACACTACCACACATGGGAGATCGGTCGGGGACTTAGAACTTGTCCCGGTTGGAGCGGTGCCCCACTGATGGGAGATCTGGTTGAGGAAAATCTCGCTGGTTGACAGTAGATCGGCGCCACATCTCGCCATCCAGTAGAGGAATATCACCTCCATCTCCCGATGAAAAAGCATGCACTACACTTGCGGGAATAATGACCTCAGTAGTTGCCGCGCCCGGAATCATTAATCAATCAGTCAACCCGCCGTACTTAATCCCTGTCATCGCCGTATATTTCCAAAATTATCCTCTCAATCTTGATTGAAGGTTTCAGCGAATCAGGGAGGTGACAACAACTTACCCTCTTCACACTTTGCTTGTAAAAATTTACTCGGCCAACCAACTGAAGAACCTTGCCGTTGTACTGTTATGATAAAACAAAAGTCAATAAATAAAAAAGGGGCAAACAGGTTACCCTGTGTAAATAAGCGCTGGCCCGGGGCGCGGCAAGTCGGTCGCGCACTTGAGCATCCCTCTTGTTAGCAATGCATCTCACCATAACAATATCATAAATGACTTGACTTTCAACTTGATTCGTGCCGTTACAAAGGAACAGAAATTAGTTTAAAATACATTAGAGAAAACTCGTAATGTGTGCTACCAAATATTATTGAGCCCGTAAAAAGTTAAAAATTCTAAAATGAAGTCAAACGAATATTTGTATATCACGTTTGTGTGTAACAAGTTATTATTTACTTGAATTAAAGATCAAGTAATGTATATATAGTTAAACATACTAAAATATGTTTACGCAATATATTGCAATGATTTTTGTGACAGTGGGGTACACCGCTATTAAAGACAATAAAACCTCAAGTATTTTTTTAAACAATTCTTTTTATTAGCCTAAATTTACTAAAAGACATAGCGGTTCGTGACACATGTAGTCACATCATCAGATAGTCTGAAATCAATCAGTTACAACAATTAAGTTTTTCTTTCCTCATATTTTTTTTTGGAATTTAAATAGAAATAACAATCTAAAAGCAGAGCAAGATTTAAAATTAGAATTAAAAATTTTCATTATCTTTTCTTAATGTGTCTTTAGAAATTTAGGCCATAAAATAATTGTTTAAAAAATATTGAAGTTTGATTGTGTTAATATTCAAGCATACCACTGTCGCATGATAATGTATATTATATATGCAGTCATGTTTGGTTTGATTTTTAAGATACTAATGATGTCATGACAGTAATACAGTAAACGTATCCTGATGGTTCACAGCCTCATTGTATAGGCCGCAAATATCGCAAATTCTTGCCGTTCCCCAATCCTCCACGAACCCCCTTGTAAGGGTTTGGGGCGTTGGTGTTGTGCGCAGCTGGCGGACATCAACAGGCACCCGTGGGTGACGGCGGGCGGCAAGGGCGAGCTGGAGCTGGAGCTGCCCATGATGGAGGTGGTGCAGACGCACGTGCTGCCGTCGCTGGAGGCCATGGACCCCGACGTGCTGCAGGCCATCTCTCCCTGGGCTGCTTCAAGGACCGCGACCGCCTCATCCAGGAGCTGCTCTCCCCCAAGTGAGTATTTTCTCTCTCTCTCTCTCTTTCTCTCTCTTTCTCTCTCTCTTCTCTCTCTCTTTTCTCTTCTCTCTCCTCTCTCTCCTCTCTCTCTCTCTCTTTCTCTCTCTCTCTTCTCTCCTTCTCTCTCCTTTCTCTTCTCTTCTCTCTCTCTTTCTCTTCTCTTTCTCTCTCTTTTCTTTCTTTCTCTCTCTTTCTCTTCTTTTTCTCTTCTTTCTTTTTTTTTTTTTTATTTATTTTTTATTTATTTATTTATTCTATTTATCTTATTTATTTATATTATTTATGTTACATTTTTTATTTATGCATAGTTTATTTCATTTACATTTTTTTACATTTTGATCAGTGAATTACATTACAGTTTACATTGACCAGCGTTGAAATATTTCATGTTATGGTATACACAATACATTTTTATTTATTTATTTATTTATGTATTTATTTGTTTATTTAACGTCAAAAACAGTTAAAAGCTGTGTAACGTGCTATGGGAAGAAGTAAAAAACTCTTAAACTGCGATTTAATCGTTTCGAGCATGTGACCATTGGACAAAGTTTTGCATCACAGTACCGGCTGCGTATAAGCGACTCCGACAGCTCTGTGCGGTGTTGCCACACATTACTACGCACATGACACCACCTACATCACAGATGAATGAAATCTCAAAACAACACTTACTGACAGGCTAAGATAGTCTTGATATCATGTTCACAACTTGCCCAATGCCGAATCTTATCCCTCGCGACTTCATTGAGTCAGATGAGCTCAGACCCTGGCTGTGAGAAAAAAATAAATCTCGCAAGCTGATTCTTCAGATAATGCACACCATGACGTACAACATCACATGACGTACCACAGCACGTGGCGAGAGAACTGCCAGAGTAGATTATATGCTGCCTGGACTGTAGTTGCACAGCTCGCATCTCAGCTCACACCAACAGCTGACAAGAAACGTATTGTAGGCTTTTAAAAAAATGCTTCTGAAGCATTTATCGTACCTACAACATCTTACGGTGCTTCTGAGAACTATTTGCTATCTTTGGCCGAGTTTCATAAATTATCCTGCCATGAAACCACACATACGGAGAAGAAATGATGGTTCAAATTTTGTACCTCAGTGCGACCAATGCATTACGCACGGAGGTACTACATATTGTGTGCCGTCGTGCTGGAAAGAGTTAAACACAGCGGCACTTCAAGGTGCTGGAAGGAGAGGGGGACATAGTCATCCAAACAGGAGCTCCAATACGAAGCTTCCGATTGGATGACAGTGTCCCCCTCTCCGTCCGCTCGTGACCGTAAAGTGCCAGTATGTTTAAATGGGAATACAGTACACTTTGGTTCTACTTGCGTCACAGCGGTACAGGTGTCCGGTAGTAAGAGTTCGAAGTAGAATCCGCTTCGAGCCACTGGTTGGTTAAAAATTGTTCTGGGTACTTCGAAGCTAATTTGGCAATTTCAAACCGAGTACTTACCACCTGCCATTGGATCAATATTCAAAGATTTTATTGAGACTGTCTGAACAAGAGAAATTGAATTTTGACGACTTCCGAGAAATACTGGTTTCGAATATTGTCTAGACATACGTATAGCAATTTACTGATAATGATACCAGAAAAATACGCACATAATATTGTTTTCTTTTAAGACTTGTTTTGTGGGTTCCCTAGCTCCTGTATTCTCCAAATGTAATTTCAGCTCCCTCAACAATATTCTCTTCGAAGAGCCTTAACTTCCTAACAAAACTAATTGCTCTGGGATGACTATTTCCGTTTGACAAGTTATGTAAAAAACAACCAGTATATCAGGGTGAAAAGGGGTGAATATGTCCAAGAAATAAGCCAGAGCAAATTTTTAAAGTCATACAGTACTAATTTGAAGACAACATTATTCAACCTAATTCGCCATTAATATGCGCTCTCTTCTAGTGGTTTTTTTTACAAACGGTAGTAATGCAAATATTATATTGTCCATATCCTGTTCCTCATATACTTTTGTAAATCGAAATAGATAATGAAAAAGCAGAAATAACAGCACAGTTTGAATGGTCTTATTGTTTCTTAATTATTTGTGAATATTTAGAGAGCATATGGTTATAACAAACCCCATATAAGCGATTTATCAAAAAAGTTGTACATGGTTTTAAAATAGTGCTGCCGATTTATAGTAACGTCACAGTTACTAGGAAAAGTTAAAAGAGCTAAAATCAACATTGTAGATATGGTTTTACGTTCCTTCATAAACACATTCTTCTAAAGCAAGCAGATTCGTAAACAGGAATATTTTGCTTATGCTTTCCCCAAAAAACGAGAATAAATCTTGAACTCTGTTTTTCTTATCACAGAATTTTTAGAACCCATTTATTTTTAATATTGCGCTGTTCCTGTTAAAACGGTTTATTAAAGTCACGAAATGCCCGAGAATAAATCTACGTGTAGCTCGTTGAATTTTTATCCCATTAGATCATTGCATATTCTCACCTTTATACAAACATTGATTCTGAAAGTTCTCACAGAAGTTATTCTCCGAGAGACTATTTTAAGCGTCACAAATATTAAAAGAAAAATACACGTTTACAATTTTTGGAGGCTCAATACTAAACTTATTTTAGATAAAAGCAATGTACGAGTACATTTTACGGTACAATAAAATTATTGCGCCAAGAAGAAAAATCAGCACTTTACTAAATATATTATTGTAATTCTCATAAAAAATTAACATAAGTTAACTCTCGCTTTTAAACTCCACAATACTCGTCGTTCTTACAGTTTGTGATTCTTCAGAAAGCTTGAAAATCAATATGATTTTTGCATCAATATTAAAACATTTTCATTCTAAGTGCGTAACTCATTTGATTTGTTTCATTCCACTGCTATGAATGCTTAAACTATCTCATTTACTATTCAATAAAATGGTGACTTTATTTCCTTGTCTTAACAAAACCAAAGAAAAAACAAGAGCATCGTTTTCTTCCCAAATTGCTTATTATATGTAAATGTGCACAAATTTATAATAGTCAAAGTTATTAACATCATTTACTTGCTTCTAAACCACGATTCATATATTTCGATTTTTGTTGAATAGCTTTAGAATGAAACAGAACATTCTGTCCGTAAAAGAAAATGAAATTAATTAGCTACTACGAATAACAGATAATACGAAATATTTCCTGAACTTCCTTTCAAGACATTCCATGGTGGCCAAACGTTTATTTTTTTAAATATAATTAACGCGTTCTCATTTAAATGTTAGGTTATGAATTTGGATTTTTTTTGTTTATTCAATATGTAATTCAGGCGTATGTAGTTCGTGTCATAATTAGTAATATGCTGAATTTACGTTAATATGAGTTAACTTCTACAATCCAGAATATATTTAAAAAACTTAATTATTTAAAACATTAAGCAATTAATTAAGTATCACAGAATTTCATATTTTTAAGCTTAGTTTCGGACTCAGACAAATTAAAGTTTTCAAAAACCTACACAATTCCTAATTATTCACGTTTTCATTCCACGAAAATTCTCTGCGCGCACGCAAAGCAATTCCCCGCCCCTCGCGAGCGCAGCAAACTCTTTGGCCGCCCGGTGCAGCTGCAGTTCTTTGAAGAGTCGGGTGGCGCACGTGAGGAGCTCCGTGCGCTTAAGAGCATTAGTCTCGCAGGAGCGCTCGCGCCGCCTCATGCAAATAGGATGACGCATCCCCAGCTGACGCTGAACGGCTCCCGCTCCCCACCCGAGGCTTCTCCGAATCTGCCCTCGTGCATCTTTTTTAGCCTTTTTTTCTTCTTCTTTCTTTCGTTCGACTCACCTGAGCCGCTCGGACCGGATGAGACGGTGCGGTGTAAAAATTGTTGCCGCTACAGCTTCACTGATCTAGTGGTTCTACGCTTCGAGTCCGTACGGTGGAGAATGTTCTGCACTAGATATGTAGCTAAAACGAATTCAGATATGGGGAGAGGTGGCTCAGGACATCAACTGATGCCCCTGCAGTGTTTTACCGGGATGACCCAGGTTCAAATCCCGACGGTGACAGTATTTTCGACACGAGCTAGATAGCTAGGTCAACTTGAGTCGCTGACTGGAAGAGAATTCTATCAACCGGCTGCTCAAATCGGTAGTTTTCGTGGTTTCTCCGATCAAACCAGATGAATGCCGTAACAGTAACCTAACAAACCGGCCACGAACCGCGCGCGATATTTCCTTCCTCTTCTTTGTCCTATCCTCGCCCTTACTTACACACACTTACACTTGCAGTACTCTACCACACCTGCCGGGAGACCGGTCGGGAAGTTAGAGCTTGCCCGGCTGACGTAGTCGATGCGAAAGTTGAATCTCACCATTCAGGGGGAGGGAGAGATCACCGTCACCTCCCGAGGACAAAAGCTTGCACTACACTTACGGGCCTTATAACCTTAGCAGTTGAAGCGCCGGGAATCATTAATCAATCAGTTAATTATGAATTTAGCGGCTGTATGCGCCACCACACATACAGGGAGACCCGACAGAGGAGTAGGATTAGCTTATCCCGACAGAGACGGCAGCGCCCGTTGGTGGGAATACCTGGAGGGGGAAACCAGCCAACAGCCGTGAATGTCGGTGCAGGATCTCACGTTCTTTCAGGGAAGGAATACCACTCACTTCCTGACTAACAATCACTATATTTACGGGTCCAAAGACCAAAGGAGTTGATTCCCTAGAAATATGAAATACGCACTCACTGAACTGCGCGGCGTGAAAGTTGAAAAAGAATATGAAGATTTTCGTCGAATCTCATACGTAAATGATATGTTTTAGTTATGCAACTTTACATTTCAATTTATGTTTTTGATGATGTTTTGCTCTAAAACGTAAAAAATGTTTGTTTTCGTTACAAAAAATCTTTGTGAAACTACAGTAAGTTATTCACTCCTATTAACTAAGTATTTTTTTAGTGATTCAGTTTTCATGCCCTGTATGAATTAACTTCCCAGTGCAAATATTATACATAAATAATAATTGCCGGGGAAATTAATTATTTTTCAGACGTAGCATAACTTTCATTTTTTTGAAAGACTATTATAAAAATGGTAATTTTGTGACGTGGAGTCACACGATTAAATAAGCACATCGATTTTCAAAATAGATGAACTGAGTTGATGACATAAATAACGTTTTATTGAGGCAATTGTGGAATTCATCGCTCAAGTCTTAATGATTATAGCAGCTTTTGTCTTCCCGTAAGTTGGAGTAACTGGAAGAGGAATATTAAATTGCTGTAAATCTGTAAATAAAAAGTATAAAAATTAATTTACAGGAGTATCAACAATTCAATATGTTAGGAATGTTAGTGTCAAAACACAGTTTATCTAGTTGTTAATTTCCAGTGGCCTACAATAGTTAATGTAAAGGAAAACCGCATTTGTTCAGGAGTATCGTGTGTTTCTCCTTCACATCAATTTTTTCAATTTCGCCTAAGTAAACTTAAAACATTTAAGTTTGCGAATATTGATTTAATGGAAGTTCTTTTACCATTAAATCTCAGCCAGGCACCGAATAATGACGAGAAATGAGGAGAGAGAAAGAATTAAATGAATCTGAGGCGAGAACCATCTCTCCGATCATTCGTCATCTTTTTTTAAGTTCGCTTTTCAACATCTAGGTCATACAGTGACCGCTTTTGATTTTTTAAACTGATGGGGAAACTGTAGAGAGGACACGTATGAACAATAGAAACACACACAATGATCCATACCCGAGGCGGAATTCGAAACCGCGATCCTCGTGTCCGAGACCACTACTGCACTACTGCCTTAACGATCTTGGATCGGATCGGCACTTTCAATCTTCATTCGATCAAATGGACCGCATTTGCAGAAACAGGTAGTAAGGGTAAAGGGTAGTAAGGGTCCACTTACAAGGTGATTGTCAATAAAAACGTATTGGACCTTACATCATTGTTTTATGCCATAACGAATTGAATGACAATATGTACCTTATGTATATTAAAATAAAGTAAGGGTAAAGGTTCGGTAGGCGGAGTCCTCCATTGCTGTGATCCCTGACTGAACGCGCGCGCGCCCGCCCTTGCCTGCGCAGCCACAACACGGAGAAGGTGATCTACTTCCTGCTGCTGGAGCGCAAGCGGCGGCGGCCGGCCTTCGAGGACGACACCGAGGTGATCGTGCGCGTGCGCTCCGAGTCGAGCGACCCGCCGCGCAAGCGCGTGGACACGTGCAAGGTCAACGGCACCGCCACGCTGCAGTTCGGCCAGATCAGCGAGGGCTCCCCGCTCACGCCGCGGCGACAGCAGGCCAAGTGAGTTCCCCTTCCAACCCCCTTCCCCGCTCCCAGCGACCCGCCCGCAAGGGGCCGGAAGTCGGCTCCACACCCGGCTCCACACACGGCTCCACACCGGCTCACACCCGGCCCACCGGCCCCAGCCCGCTCCATGCCGGCTCCACCCGGCTCACTCGCTCACAGGCTCCACGCCCGGCTCCACCCTGGCTCCACACCCGCTCACCCGCTCCACCCGTCCACCCCGCTCCACTGGCCCCATGCCTGGCTCCACCCGCTCCACGGCTCCACCGCTGCACCCGCTCTGCACCCGCTCACGCCCGGCTCACGCACTCCAGCCCGGCTCCACACCCGGCTCCACGCCGGCTCCACACCGCTCACACCCGGTCCACCCCGGCTCCACCCGCTCCAACCGGCTCCCGCTCCGCCCGCTCCACACCCGCTTCCACGCCCGCTTCCACGCCCGCTTCCACGCCCGCTTCCACGCCCGCTTCCACGCCCGCTTCCACGCCCGCTTCCACACCCGCTTCCACGCCCGCTTTAACACCCGCTTGCGCGTCCGCTTCCAAGCCGCCCTCACGACCACCTACCCCCCCCTCCACCCGCCTTCAAGCCCGCTCCACGACCCGCCTCCCCAAGCCTGCTACACGCCCGTCTCTACGCCAGAACTCCGCGCCTGCCCCTACACCCGTCTCTACGTCTCCCTACAAGCCCTTCCCCCCTTCATGCCCCATCCATGCCTCCCAACATCCCCTCTCTACGCCCTCCATACCTCCCACCATCCGAACATTAAGATAACATGCGAACTTCTTTCTCCTAACAATCCTTACAGTCTCTTCAAGCTTTATTGTCGCAGGTTCTCAGGTTTGCCTCAAAATTATCAGTTTTCCCATCTCTGCAATCGTTTCCACATTCGTCCTCACACCCGTTTCCACATTAGTCTCCTTAAGTTCCTCCTTGCATACCTCAATAATTGCCATACGTTTCTCTACTCTTGGCTATACGATTACCTCAGTTCACGCCCTCCTGACCGCCATCAAACTACTACTCATGTCCATCTGCTCTGGCGTACAGAATTTTTACTTCTACTCCTTTCTGTTTTCTCTGTTCTTTCCTTCGTCACTCTCCAAGTACGTTTCCTCGCATACGCCGATCGCATCTACATTCATCTGAAAACGGTTTTATGTTACCCTAAAGTTCTTCGACGACAGCGTTTTCCATTACTTGAAAGATCGTACCTGTGGCTGCGTTCAAACCTGGACAGCGTTCGTCGAACGTTCTTTTTCTCCTGCCATGTCCGTGTTCTTTCCCGCACACAGACACGCTTCTTTACCCATCGAGGAATCGCCTTGCGTCTGAGCCTTGGCACGATTCCACGTCCTGCCCCAACCCTCGTCGTAGCTACGAATCCACGTCCTACTGCGTTCCGGCGAGTTGCATTCTCGCTATCGTCGTTCACATTCCAGTCTCTTGCATTCTCGCTTCAAGTCCCCCATGCTAATAACCTTTAGCCCTTCCCTACTCTTCCCAGAGCATGTCCATTGTAGAGAATGTATAACAGCTGTTTGCTCTGCAAAGTTATTTTAGTTTTACATTCAAAAATAATATACAATACAATAGAAATTAGTTTACAGAGTATTCTGTTCATTAGCCAACGCAATCTTATGTTGCATTAGGTGCTTTCCTAGCAATAAAAACTGTGTGGAATGCTTCCGTTGATCGCATATTCTCTTTTTTCCTCAGTGGTTGAAAAAATCTATGCGGATTTCCACGCTGGTCATCCGATAGTTTTGTCCAAGATCGGTGCCCTTTTGTCTTTTCCTTTTGCTGTAAGAGAAACTCCGCCCGGGCTAAAATGAAGTATCAACATCAGCATCGGCATTTCGAACTAGAGCACCACAGCATGGAATAGGGAAATTACCGCAACTTGATGTCGATCAATAGTATCGCATTACAGTTGGTCACAATAACGTCTCTCAACCGGGGTCGTTGGAATCCTAGAATCTCACAAAACATTACTTGAGTTTCTGTAGTTAACTAATAGCCCTAGCAAATGAACTTAAAGAAAAAATTGAAATCTGAAAATTAATTACATTTTTAAAACACATGTGTTTCCTTGGTGATCTTTTAATAAGCAAATAATAAAGATTCAAATATAGATTAATAGTATTTAATAATCGCTAGATCTTCCAGAAGATGAATTTTATTTTAAGGGTTTCTCAAAAGCCAGAGATGTTGAAAATCGAAGACTAAAGTAAACACAAGTAGTGTTGAAGTAGTATGGTGTTGGGTGTAGTGTAGATTTGATGTAATAGTGTTACCAGTGGTGTGGTGTTAGAAGTAGTATAGCGTTGGAAGTAGTAACATCATAGAGAGAGTATAGATTCAAGATTCTTGCTTAGATAGAGGTAGATAGAGCGAAGATTCCTTGCTGCATTGTAACGTGTTAAAAGTAGTGACATGTTGAAAGTATTGTACAGATGAAGGTAGAGTTGCGAGTAGTGTTGAGAGCGTGCGCCAAAGTGAGTGCGCCAAAGAGCGTGCGCCAAAGAGCGTGCGCCAAAGAGCGTGCGCCAAAGATCGTTTTGCCCGCAGCGCGGCGCGGCACCACAACCGGCGGGCGACGGGCGGCGGCACGCCCGGGGGTGGCGGGCTGCACCCTTCGTCGGCGCAACCCAACTCCCCGGCGGGCGGGCCACGGCGCGTCGCTGGCGCCGCCCACGCCGCACCACCAGCGCTCGGGTAGCGGGGGCGCCGCCGCCGCCCGGCGCCCGCCGCGCCCGCCACAGGGCTCGACGCCAACGACAGCGCGGGTGAGTGCCGCGTCGCGCCGCCAGGGCACCAGCAGCCACCCCGCCCCGCGGACACGGTAGGGCGCTTCCGGTTATGCACCCCCTGGGGGTGTATGTGTGGTAGCTTGTTGCTTGCGGTGCGCCTTGCCTGCGCTCAGTGGTAGAAGGAGAATAATTTTCGTATACACAAACGAGAAAATCCTTCGTATGTCTTCCTTCGTAGAAGTAAAACCAGCTGTCCTATGCTGTAGATTTACTGGGTGTAAAATATGCTCAAGCCTAAAAGAAGCCTCGGAGCTAATGTAATGTTTTTTTTCTGTGCACAAAGAGCTTATAATTAATATTTCGCAAAATTATTAATATTATATCTGAAATATAATTTCTAAAATGTAAATTCAAAACGCCTGTTTCGTCACCCGAGTTATTCTTTCTTTCTCCGCTAGATGGTGAAGGGATCGAAGCGAAATTTGCGTTCTCAAATAGAAGAGTAGCCGATTATTCACCCCCTAGGGGTGTGCATGTGGTAACTTCATGCTTGTGGTGCGCCTTGCGTGTTCAGTGGTAGGAGGAGAACGATTTTCATAGACACAAAAAGAGAATATCCTTCGTACGCCTTCCTTCGGATGAGAAGTAAAGCTGGCTATCCCATGTTGTAGATTTACTACTTGTAAAGATCCTGAAGCCTAAAAGAATCTCCTGGCTAAATTCAAAATTGCTATTTCGTCGCCCGAGCGATACTTTCTCTCTTCGCTAGATGGTGAAAGGAGCGAAGCGAAATTTGCTTAGTCAGACGGAAGAGCAACCGATTGTTCACCCCCTGGGAGTGTACTACATGAGCTTGTGGTGCGTCTTGCCTGCGCTCAGAGGTAGGAGGAGAATGATTTTCGCAGACACAAAAATGAGTGTTGATTTTTAAGGGTTAAAAAAATCCTTCGAACGCCTTCGTTCGCAGGGGAAGTTCGCCAGTTGTCCCGTGTAGATATTCTGCATATAAAAGATCATCAAGCCTAAACGAAGCCTCTGAGCTAAATTCAAATCGCATGTTTCGTCTCTTGAGTAATACCTTCTTTCTCCGCTAGAAGATGAAAGGGGCGTGGCCAAATTTGCGTGGTCAGGCGGAAAAACAGGCCTGATGACCAGAGTCTCTCCACGTAAAATAAGGCTTCATTGAACTGAAACGTGTGAGTGCGGGGAGGGGGTATTTATTATAGAATCATTAAAAATGTCAACCGAATTGTTTCGTTGACCGTGAATGGATTTGAAATTAACATTCTACTATTTGTATGTCAGTATATCTAAACAGTCACGTGAGAAACCCTGTATTATATAATTTTCAATTCATATTGTGAATTATTGTTTTTATATATTCCATCTTATAAGAAAAATAGCATTGCATAGGTTGAACTTGTGAAGGTAGATTTTAAAAATGAGTGTATGTGACTTTATCATGTCGTCGATTACTTAGGACTATTGACTTTTATAATCATCGTTAGTACCCTAGATTAAAGGTTCAATACCAACTCAAATTTAGACAAAACCGGTGATGAAAATCTCTACCACGCAAAATGAAAATGACGGTACATTTACGCAGATTAACAGCGGATAAAACAACCCTAATATTATCGTTTATGGGAAATTTCAGCGACTATTTCGCAGGCTTAAAGGTTTAAAAATGTGGCTGATCGGAAAATCAAGCCTTCAGCCTGAGTCATGTCACATTAAATAAAAGCAGATTCGCATTCAGTGTATCAAGTTATTTCAGCAAATACTTTCATTTATATTGCCGCGTGGTAACCAATGCCAAAGATCGTAAGATGTAATGAATTTTTAAATATTATTTACGCGTATGAGCATCATAAAAAACACATTGGCGTGGATAATACTAGATCATCCAATTGAACCGATCTTCAAATTTTATTTGCAAATGTTGATGCGTGAGATGTACTAAATTTGGAAGCATTCCCTTTTTATTCCAGGTAGGGAATTCTCATCTCAGTTCGCTTATTTTTCTGATATATGATTTAAAAATGTGGGTGCAAATCGTACACAAAATTAACAACTACCTAATTCCAAATTTGATTTTTTTATTGCTTTCAAACGTTTTATACGGACCTCATAATTCTAGTATGCATGTAAAATATATACATTTTGTAGAACATAATTAAGATAAAATTTTACAAAGATTTTCATGAGATATTGTGAATTTTCAAATTGTTTTCAATCAAATTTTGTGTGTAACACGTATTAATAACGTATGCAATTTAGTAATTATTGTCGTGAACTCTATTAATTTGCAGACCTGAAGAAAATTCTCCCCAAAAATGTAAATATAGTTTATATTTTTGAAAATTTCAATTTACTATCAACGAATGCTATCAAACAATTTTACACATTATTTTTATCATCATTGGGAAGAATTATTCCGCACCAAAATTGTTTCTTCTTTGGGAGAAGTAAATAAAGGAAAATATTCATTTTTTTCAGACAATCTTCAAAAAATAAGAATTTTCAAAAACACGTGTTGTGTAGAATATTTGGGAGAAATACAACAACGTACTTACAAATAACTTGAAGGAATCATTTTTAAAAAGTTTTTTATGAGCATCAATTTTATGGACGTTTTTGTTCTCCACTCTGCTTTTTTCCATCAAGACAAATTTCCACATCGACAATTTTTTATAACTTGAATAATTGATTTTAAAAATAATATTCTTCTGTTAATACTTAATTCCATACCTCTATGATCAACAAATCATGTTGTGCGACACCGCGCGCTACAAACGCGGGAATTGAATGGCTGAAAGTGACAGAAACGTGTTCAGTGGCGATCGGAACCTTTTCCGATGCGGACCGTTCGTCTTCCGGTCAGCCGCCCATTCGTGTCCTCGATATGTTTCCGGAAGCGATCGACCTGCTTCGATTGCCAACCTCGCGTCGACATACGAGGATCGGACACCTCCCTGTCAACGGAAGCTATTGCGCGATGCGAACTTCCAACCGAACGCCTGGGAACTGCGTTGGGAATACACTGGATTTGAAGGACACACTCGATTCATATAATCGGTTAAATGGTGGGATATTTGTGGCTCATGCATTGAATTTTACACTCTACCTATATTTTTTTTCAAAATCGTAGGTTGGTTACTTTTCTCGTAGTATTCAATATTAAGAAATAATTCTACGTCATACAGAATGTTGCATTCTTATAATCGGCCAACGTGACCAAGGGCTCAATTGATGGCCTTGGCTACATATCTAGGTCGAATTCAGGTGCTGTCGGGAGAATTTTAGGCCGGCTGCTCTGATCAGTAGTTTTAAATGGTTTCTCCGATCATCACCAAGGGAATGCCGGAGCTGGATCCTAACGTACGATCCACGGACCACATGCAATTTTCCTTCCTCTTCCTAGTCCTACCCTTACCCTTTACTTAATTACTTACTTACTTACACCCACTCACACACACCTACATGCACTACACTACCACACATGCCGGGAGCTTAGATTTTGTCCCGGCTGGGGCATCCCACCGCTGCTGGGAGATACCTGTTCGGGGAAAACCTTGCAAGCTGACGGGTACATCGACGCCGGATGTCGCCATCTAGCAGAAGAAAATCACCGCCACCCCCGCGATAAAACATGCACTACCTTACGGAACTAATGACCTTAGCCGTTGATGCGCTCGGAATCACTATTGAAACAATGGATCAATCTAAATAATTTTGAATAAACATTGCGGACTAGAAATAAAATAGTGTGTACGCATCTTTCTGTGAAATTAAACTGAGAGAAATGTTGTAGTAAAATGTCTAAACATGTTTAGTAAACGATCATGTAGTAAATACAATTATTTGTGTGGTAATATTCACTAAATGGATTTAGTTTCGTAGAAATCAGAAAATTGTAAATCGTAAGTGATGAAAAGGAGAATTGTCACTATACTTTCTTCTAATAAAATAATTCGATAATATATACGTTTCATGTCGTTACACTTACTAAACACTGCTTAGTAAGTGCGCGTTTTCAGAAATCTGACCCATTCAAATGGTTACAGAGCCTTTGCGAACTGTGAGAAATCAACTCTGAATATAGAACAGTGCGCCAGGAAAATCTCTCCGCAGTGAACCGAATCAGGGCCTCCTATTAAAATCTGTATTTATGTCGGTAGCAACCAGATCACTGGGAAACAAGTGAAGGGGCAATACTTCTAGCATCTATTATGATTGCGGTGAGTATACAAATTTACGTTTTCAAACCGCAGCTCGTACTACAACATAATATCTGTTGCACATAGCATAGCCCCACTGCGCTGAGACTTTCCTGACGTTCTGTATTATACGTTGTAAAAACAACGGTTTAGAATTTGATTGATTGATTTTTAATAATTATATATTTTATTCTCAACTAATGGTAGAAATACCTTTGGTAGCCAAACGTCGGTAGCCTGCGTCCGTAAGTGTTCTACTTGGTTAGGGCCTGCCAGGTAACCGATATAAAAGAATTTCGAACCCACGGGGTCTTTGGATAGGTGACCGTTTAGGAATCCGTTACCTTGTCCGAAGGGATAGAAATAAAATATTCCCTTTCAAGTTTCTGCACAGCAGTGTTTTGTAATTTATGAAAACCAACTATCCGTTTGGTAAATATTAATGTGTGTAGTAGGCAACGCAACGCTTGGTTTAGTTATCTCTACTAAATGCAATTAGACTTGGGTTACAACATGTTTAGTGAACACTACCGTATAGTTGAATATGCTACGTGAATTGTATGAATAAAACATTTCTTCCGTTTATGAAGTATTAAATGATAATCTGAATAGGTGGTGATGGTTGTTGCTTTTTACAATGTTGAAGAATTCAATCTTTACGTATGATTGGAATCATCGTTCAGCGTCTCCATTTTCTCATATCAAGTAATACGAAAATCGCATTCTATGTACTTTTAAATTCGTGCTATTAAACTAAAAAAGTTTTAAAAACCAATTGATACTGTAACGTTCGTAATTAATTGGTTTGCAAAAATATTCACACGTCAATCGCATTCCGTTTCGAATTGAATTGATTTACCAGTACTTATTGACTAATTATCCCTTATCTAATTTCTCCTTATTTTCTAGGAGCTTGAACTGGTAGACAGCACTAACGCATTCACTGAACTCAATGACGACGCATAATCTATTAAAAGTGGTCTACTGTACTTGTATATCTGTTTGGCAACTTGTGATCAGTGAATTCAAACTGAACAGGAATTTTCCTTTCATTTGTATTCTTCTTTCCTACGCAAGCTAGTTTGCAACACTTCATTCATTTAACGGATACTGTTCTGAAACTCCATCACTTTCCTATCTTCTTTCAAATCACAAACTCAACTAGATTGAAAGCGGGCTTCTCCGGCAGCATGTAGAGACCAAACAGGAGTAGTTACCAACACAGCGAAAACAATCTCATATCTGATGGCGCGAGAAACCAGTTTCAGCACGATAAAGTGTATCTACAAGTGTGTATAATTGTTTTGATTTTCACTTTTCATGCATTGCTCCCCTTCGGACTACCTGCAAAAGAAATTGAATATGCGCGTTATTGAGACTATGTACTGCGGAATTCAATTTAAAATAGCGTCCATGTGTTTGGTCGTTCTGTTTTTTATACTCTCATTTTCATTTAATGAACTGTTTGTGTTCCATTTCCCTTTTCCGTTGTCTTTATTTTATACATACGTTCCAGCTCTTCGAACCCTCTCTCTCTATTAGTTTTTTTTAACTCTGAACTTACCATGAAGTCCAATATTGAATTATATGCATTGTATTCCGTAACAATTTAAATCACGCATACTTTGCGAAGGGAAAAAATTGAATCCGACCTGTTTTCAATGTGAAGTAAACGAGAAGGCTGTCTTTAATTCTACTTTTGGTTTCTTTTTTGGGGTGCGGGGGATGATCCAAAACTTCTTTGCATTGTGATGCCTAACATAATCGGCATGTTATCGGATACTATTATCGGCAGCTCTTTTTTAAGAAGATAATTTTATGTTAATGCTTGAAGAAATAAGTAAAATTACGATTTGTTTCACAACGATTTTTCTGGCCCATCTCTTGGTTTGTGGGAAGACTGTAGATAAATTCAACGCATTCAACAATGCTCAACTTACTACGGTGTATCTCTATTTCCTTTGAGGAAATCACGTGATTGCTAGGGTTGTTGTGAAACTTCCTTAGCTTAAAGTATTCAATGATTCTTAAGGATACCGCTGACCCCTCGCTCTGACGCACCCCGGTGACCGGCTTCTTTCCGGCGATAGCCGCATTTGTCTCGTCCCTGGCCCGTGAATTTTTCATTCCTCTCCAAGTTGCTCCCTCTGTTTCTTTCCTCAGTCGGCCGCAGGCTGCCCACCCCGTCTTAACGCTTCTGTAAGCATTATTTAAAAAGGAAATCTGTTGTACTTATTGTGCGAGAGAGCACCTAATCTAAAGAGAGAGTGTAGGTTTAAAATAGTTTAAAGCCGGATTCATTGTCTGGATTGTGTGTGCGATAGCGAATCATTTGTGGAAAGCCACGTAAAATAGTATGCTTCCATTCTTTCATCCTTCCGATAAACGTGTTTTTAAAAGTCAGTATCAATAAACTATTACTTTAGTTTCATATGTCACCATCCATCTCCTAAAATATTTTGTTCCGAGTGAAGGTAGAAAACATTGAATTGTTCTAGGCATTTTAGAGAGATATACCAACACAATGTTATCCTATCAGACTATTTAATTACTGTTTGAATTTACATTTTCTAAATTAAGATATTTCTGTTTATTATTCTATTCTGTTCTTATTTTCTTGCCCGGTTTTCTTTTTTAATTGTTCTGATTTCTTCTAATACTATTTGTTTTCGGCATGCTTGACAGTAATTTCACGGTTTCCTGGAAGACCTGCGAGTCGGTTATGATTCGTCATCGATCCGGCCCTCGATTCCCGTGCCGTTCCTCAGGGATCCCGCGCATGACTGGGCGTTCCGCCTCCCATGACCTTTCCTTCCGCCCCAGTTGTGGGGGTGCGGGCGCCAGTAATTCGTCCCCATTCCGCGTCGCGCCGCGCCCGCGCTTGGCTCACGGCAGCCAGGGCTGTTGGACGGAGGCTGGACTTGGACGGCAGCCAGGTGGTCGGTCGTCGCCGCCCCCGCCCGCCCACGCCTCCGGAGCCCCGAACGGCGCGGCTCCATCAGCCGAAATGGTCTGCCGTTCGCAGGGATCACTCCGCGAATGTCTGTCCTTCAGCGCGCGCCGAGCTGAAATACGTGATAAGGGGAGATGGGCCCCGTGGAGCCTAGGGGATATTTCGGTTAAAGAACTGATAGTGAGGAGACTTTAACGGGCACAGATAAAGGTGAGATGCAAAGTGCAATTGATCGTTTGTGGGTTCCAATTCTTCAAGGGATATAAAAACTGTTTTATCAACAGATTAGCAAACCGCGTTTAAAGATGATAAAGATGTGTGGCTTTCATCTAGATTATCACGCGTGGAAATATTTTTAACATTAGCTTGAAATTTAAAATAAAAATATGGAAAATAATGTTTCAAATTGAAATGTTGCCTTGAGAGATTTCCTTCATTTGTAGTTTTATTTCGCTGAGCATCATCTCAACATTTTCTAACTCCTTTCTAAATGTTTTGTACCGAAACATAATTAAATGACGGTAAACAATACTGAACATAATATATACTATTATAAAAAGAGATTTCTAATATTTCGATAATGAATACATCGCTACATTTTTTCGAACTTTCCTCTCCCGAATTTATTTTGCAATGAAAACAAAAGCAAAGGGAAGACCACACTTCATGTTCCTCATCTGACAACCTACCAATTCTTTCTGAATGATGAAACATTGTTTTCCTTTATATAAAATATACTTCACAATTGAAAAGTGAATCGCCCCTTGTTTCTTACAAGTTCCTTTCAAAGGTTCAAAATAAACTGTACGGATGTTGAGTGAACAGGATTTTAAAAGCGTTTCCTTTAAAATATAATGTTCCATCTACGTCCAAAGTGGTGTAGGTACCTCATTAGCAACCGTCGCACGTCGCGCTGTCGCTTTCCTCTTTCAAAACATTCTGAGTGTCTCGAAAGCGAGCGTTTTCCGCGAACCTAATCACGATGTCCGTGCGAAGAGGCCCCCTGGCCAGAGGGAAATCCGACGCAATTTGTGCGCGGAACGAAGTTCTTTTTCGGGAACGCAAATCCCCGGATGGCTGCGGAGAACGCGCGGTGCGGTGAACGCCACCTGCTGACGTCATATGTCGGCCGCCGCCGCCGACGGCGAGAAATTGCCCCTCCCTCGTCGCGGCCGCCGCCCTCCCCCTTCCACGGCTTTCGCTTCTTCCCGGCGCGCGGCTGACTGCTCTGTTTCGGTCTCGGTTCTCGCCGTCCAAACGCCATTCGCCGTCCAACCGTCCCCCACCTCGCTTTTTTTCTATGATCCACCCACCGCTCTACTATGTGCTTATGTTGTAAAGAAAGTGTTGTAATGTTTCCTAAAAACGACGATTTTTCGAAAGAAAAACTCGTACTGTGTGGCCCTGATTGTGAAAATAATCGCATTTCTTTATGTAGTTAATTACTTCCTGTAACACATTGGTAGTGAGAATGCACTTTTGTGGGTCCTTACTCCCGAAAACTTGGTTAATTGCAAAACGTCTATCCGTCCGATGTCCGTCCGTCCGTCCGTCCGTCTGTCCGTCCATCGTCGTCGTCTCATCCGTCGTCCGTCTGTCTGTCGTCCGTCCATCTGTCTGTCTGTTCGTCATCGTCTGTCGTTCGTTCATCTGTCGTCTGTTCGTCGTCTGTCGTCTGCCGTCGTCGTCTGTTCTGCCGTCTGTCTCTTTCTGCTCGTCTCGTCCGTCTGTCCGTCATCGTCGTCCTGTCTGTGTCGTCCATCCGTCATCTGTCCGTCGTCAGTCGTCTGTCCGTCATCGTCTGTCGTCATCGTCTCGTCGTCGTCGTCTGTCGTCATCTGTCGTCTCGTCGTCTGCCATCGTCCGTCTCGTCTCGTCATCGTCTGTCGTTCGTCGTCTGTCTGTCTGCCGTCTGTCGTCTGTTGCCGTCTGTCGTCGTTGCCGTCTGTCCGTCTGTCTCCGTCGTCGTCCTGATGTCAGTCTATCTGTCATCTGTCGTCGTCAGTCGTCGTCTGTCTTCGTCTGCTCCGTCCGTCTGCTCCGTCTGTCTCATCTCGTCTGTCGCCCGTCTGTCCGTCTCGTCTGTTCGTCCGTCTGTCCGTCTGCGTCTCGTCCGTCTGTCCGTCCGTCTGTCCGTCCGTCTGTCCGTCTGTCTGCCCGTCTGTCCGTCTGTCTGCCCGTCTGTCCGTCCGTCCGTCTGTCCGTTCGTCCGTCCGTCCGTCTGTCCGTCTGTCCGTCCGTCTGTCCGTCCTCCGTCCGTCCATCCGTCCGTCTATCCGTCCGCCCGTCTGTCCTTCCGTCCGTTTGTCCACCCGTCCGTCCGGTCGTCTGTCCGTCCGTCTGTCCGTCTCTCCAACTGGTCAACGCTCTCCCCCAAACCGGTCAAGATGCTTTTGTCCAAATTATCAGTTAAGCTTTAAACATTTTATTGACGATCACCTTATAGTTTTTATTAATTACATATCTTTACATTAGCATTACGTTTCGGGGATACGTTTTTTCTATCTTCAGATGATTATACCTTTGTAATTTTAAACTTAACAGGAACTCTTGTTACCATGTCTCATTTTGTAGCAGATTCCATTAGATGTTGCGTTTACTCTATTGGTGTAGGTAGTGATCTACATTGTCTTTGTCTTCGTCAGCCGGTTCAAATTCTGCTGTACATTTGCAATTCAAAAATTGCAAAAAAGCTACATTAAAAAACTACAATATTGCGTTTGTTAGCGAAATTTGTTCTTCAAGGATGTTGCCAAGTTCTTCAAGCTAGTTCTTCAAGTCAGGTATAAATTTTTGAAAAAAATATTAGTTTTCGCCTAATTTTGGCTTCAAACAAAGACAATTGATAAAAAGCATCAAAAACAGCTCCTAAGTTTTTCCACATTTTTTTCAGGCGTTGAGGAAATAACTCTTAAGTAATTGGGCGGATCTCATTTTCGGCAAACTCTGTGTATCTTCGAAATTTGCAGAAACAATTACAAATTAATATTCCAAAAGTACAATGCAAATTATAGAGTGTTTTCCATAAAGTAATCTGTCTAAAAAGTGATATATTTAAATACGGCTCCAAAAATTTTAATATTTTCTCTCTCGGATACAGCGAAGGACATTAATAGATGGCGCATGTCTCATTTACGTTTTTCTCCCTAAATTTTCGATAATTGCAGAAGTTACAAATTATGCAAGAAAGTATCTGCAATGGAAACTCCACGAGTTTTCATTAAGAGTATTCTGTACTGTATAAACACGTATATGCTTGTATTTTGTTTTCATAAATCAATGTCCGGCAAAGGCAGATTCAATTTGTCTTTTTGTTGTGGAGTGCATTCAACTGTCCGTGCAATGTCGCTGTACGTCAGTTGCAGCACCCACCAGCGGAATAGAAAATAGCCCCGGTCACCCTCTTCTCTCGTTCATGAAAAATGTAATTAGGAAAGAGAGGAAGATGAAGCTGCTAAATGCTCCCCTACAGACGCAACAATGCTTTCAGAGGCATTCATATCTACATAAATTAGCAATTTATTGAAAATGGGTTATTTATGAACTTCTACGTTTTAAAACGCTCTACGAAAATATAACATTTATTTTGCAATTTTTATAATACTTAAATAATTACTGCGTTAAGTTTTTTCGGAAAAGAAAAAGTACTTTGGATCCTAAGTAGAAAATTTCATGTTTTATAATTTTGGTTGGATTGGAATCTGAAGTTGGAAAAATGTTTTCAGAAACCAAAATAGCTTCACAAAAATTGCAGAAAATCATTTTCATAAGCTTTAACTCTCTAAATGTCTACGAAATAAAATGTTACTGATAAATATAACATATTAACAAGAATTATTAGAAAATATATGAAGAGAAAAAGTAATTCTGACTCTTACTATTCTGAGAAACCTCTGTACTAAGGTGAAATTGGAACTCTATCCATAGCTGCATCATAAGCCTGAAGAAGGAGGCAGCCCAAGTTACATATCAAAAGAGTGAAAGCAGTTGATAAATTTAACTCTAAGCACAGATGTATATATTTATTTTGTGTTTTGCGAAAATAAATTTAAATTACAATTGAAAATGAAAACAATATAAATATATTATTGAGTGGATTCAAAAGCACAAATTACGAGTAAAATTATAAATTGATCCTTTCTGAGAATATGATTAAGTACGGAGTAATGAAGGCTGACTTCAAGGAATAGGTAGAACGGAAGGTCGGAGATGACATAAAAATAACCGCCCCAGAGGATACCAACCCAAGCGATGCCAGAGCCGCTCCACGCAGCCATTAAGAAGCATCCAGTTAGAAATACTATTGCTGCTGTGAAGGGCAGGGGAGCGGTGATCGACCCGATCGTCCCCTTCCCGGATCTGCGTGACGCAATCCCATCGCCTACGTCCTCTTGTGCTCATCGCCTCCGTCACTGGTGCCCTTTCCCCCTCCCGCTCGCCCCGCCCACGCGCCCTCCGTTGGCCTCCATTCACAGTGACCTCATCGGGAAGCCGATTGACAAACATCTACAGTGAAACTCCATGCCATCTACAGGGCAATTTCATCAGTGATAATAACAGAAATAATATATTCGGTATGAAACTAACTCTAGTCATGCTTGAATGTTCAGTGAAACTTTCAAGACTCAAATCTCAAAACCTCGAATCCACCTTATCTGAAATTGTTCCATTACTTTTTTTTTTTATTCACGAGCGCTTATTGACCTATTATCTTTCTTCTAAGATTTTAAAATATTTTTTAGCTCTATGTTTATATGATTAATGACATGAGCTGCTCGGTGTACGATATGACTTCGGCGATAGAAATCGCGTGGTGTACTACAATTGCGCTGATCAGGACACCGAGAACGGTGGGGGGGGTACTGCTGGCAACTTGCTCCAGGCTCGTACTTAGTTCGGGGCTTCGATTTTTTCCATTCAAAACAAAATATATATTCTTCTAATTCGAATTAACCTGCATAAGTTATTTCTGTTAATCGGACAGATTGATTTTGTTTACACATTGGGGGAGGGGGAAATTTTTGTTTGACACACACATACATATATACACGGATCTTCTGCCACAGAGCTCTTGTTTTCTCTGTGCACGCCTCACGCCGAGCATTTATTCAAAACAAAAAGCTGTCATAGCGCATTGGAGATGATTGAAAATATTCCCGGAAGTATTTGAATTTAAAACGCTAATGCTGTTGGGGAGAAGGAGAAGGAGAAGGAGAAGGAGAAGAAATAAAAGAGAAAGAAAGAGAAGGAGGAAAAGAAGAAAGAGGAATGGAGAAGAAAGAAGAAAAAAGATAAGAATAAAGGGAAAAAGAAGATGAGCAAGAAGAAAAAATTAATTGATTATTTATGTTTTTCGTTTATAAATGTAGCGATACTTTGAATATACCGTGCTGTTTACGAAACTGATAGGCAACCTTGAATGTAGTAATTAGCCTTTTACCCATTCCGAATGCGTATGTAGAGCATATAAAAACGATCGTATAAGAAAAAATATTTAAAGGTGCAATTATTGTGGTAATCTTTGAATTATCATGCATTCTTCTATTTTCTATTAAATATAATGCAACTTGGGCTTAAGTAGGTCTTATGTATTTGAGAAATTATCAGTTACAGGAGGTTGTAATATAGTTCTATGTTTTTTCTAGAGATATCCTTTTAATACTTAAATATTTTATATTTATCCTGCCTGTGGTTATGCAGTAAATTATAAACCAGGATATCAGATTTATATTTCGTGTCTTCCTGTCACGTATAAATCAAATTTCATTCATCACTATGCTTTGACCACGTAAACACATGGAGACCATTCAAGTAGTACAGACACTTAACATATTTTATTCCATTTGCTTGGTTCCTGCTCCCAGATTGTTAAACGTGTAAGGGAGGCAGAGACGGAGAATAGTTTGCCCTTCCGAGGGAAGGAAGCATTTTAGCGGCGTTGTCGCTTTAGAATGCAGTTTGAACAAACATCTAAGAACGGAATTAAGCCGGGATTGGCATCTCTAAAGATGTCGTTGGAACTACCAACGTTGTTAAAGACTTGCGCTTCAAATACTAAGAACTTTACATGCCATTCTCTCGCTTGCTTGTGTAAAAACCTCGCGTATAGAGTTATTTGCGCTTCCTTCCATGTTACTGAGAAAACAAAGTACATACAGATGAGCGCGCGCATTAACAGAGAAAACACAGGTCAAGGACAGCACTTGAAGAAAAGTAACGAGACGAAAGTTAAGCGGCCAATCGCAGACAAACAGAATTGAAACATGGCTCTGACAGAGCATTCAGTTAGGCCTCTCTTACGATTCTTATCAACGATATATTAATAGAGTAAGAGCGAGTAAGATGTAGTATGTGGAGCTTAGTCCCAACAAAATATTTAGCATAAATGCATGAACCATCAGAAAACAATTTAATATTTTAGGGATTTTGTGTTCTCCGTAAATTTTAACGTTTCTCGTTGCTGTAATGATTTTATAACTTTATCTATCTCGCATCTTACCTAGAATATAGTAAATTAAATGTTTAACCAGTTCATGAGGGCCGTACATCTGCGTTAAACTTGTATGCATTTCAAAACTCATAACACATCCTTCTTAAATGGAACTATTGTACACCTGGGCAATAATTATAAATACACAGAACTAATATCGATTCTTCATATTACAAAACTTTACCCTCCATATACCAAGTTCTAAATGTAACGCCGCATACCAAGCAGAGTATTCGTGTACACTACAAGATTGCTTTGACACAGGAAATAATTAACTTTGATTTTTTTGACTAGTTAATATGAAATGAAAGATAGATTCAATAGAATTAAGTAACTTTATTACTATGTTTATCTTTAGTACACCAAAACATTTCATTTCTAAAAAAAAATAATATTATATTTAATGGCTAGTTCTTATAAGCATTATTAATTATTTTATATATATATTTAACTTCTTTGAAATTTACCTCCAACACATCACCTTTGAATGCATATTACCATTTCATTTGACATTCAAACATTATTCAGTACGCATAACGCGAACATTTTAAAAACGTGAGCGATCACCCCCAACAGACCGCATGCCGTCCTTTGAGCATCCGCCTGCGGCTCTCGACTGCTGTCACCGGCCGCTGTGCGCCTCTTCCTCTAGAGACCCCGCGACAACCCCCTCCCGCCCCTTCCTCGCCCCGCCCCGCCCGGTCTCGTATTTTAGAACGCCATCCGCATCGCCCCGTCGCCCACCGGACCCAATACTCGCAGGCGCGCGCCCACCCCCCCTTCCCCACCCTCTTCCCCCTGCACTCCCCCCCCCCACTCCCGCTCGCCAGCTGCCGCGCACTGCGCCAAGCCGCTCGCCGCCTCGGCCAAATCACGCCCTGCGGCTCAGCCGAACACAACGGGCGGAAAAGTGCAAAAGTAGTTAAATAGTATATCATACTACTAGTTTGTAATGTTAGGCTTTATAGTATGAGTACATGTTTTGAAAACAAACAACGTTAAGAACGTGTTTTCAAACTTTTACAAGACAAATCATGAACGAGTTGCATATGTTATTTTTTGTAAAGGTTCAATATCAATTTATAAGAGAATCAAAGTTAATTTTTAGATACAGCTTTATTGTGATGTCATGGATATTTGACGTCCGCTGTCGGGCGCCGGCTGTTCGGTTTACCGCTACCACTTCACGATTCTCTCGCTGCGATTGGCTGAATATGCGATGATGCAATTCGTGCCGTAAAAGGCAAATACGTCATAATCTGAGGCATAATATGTCATTTTATGAACAATTCCTTGTAACGAAGAACGTTGTTTATAATGCTGCACTACAAAAAATTAATGGAATGTCAGTTTGCTTACTCTGCATGGACTGATTGTTCTCTTTTGCGTTGTCTTTAAAAAAAATAATAAATCTTTATATAATTTAATAATGATTTATGCTGTTTTCAATAAATCTGAAGAACATGCTTATGAGTGTCGAATGAGTGTCGAGTTCTGTGGTCTTTCCCTCTTAACGTGCTACATTCTGAGTGGAATCGCTCGACCGAACCTACAATAAAGGCAACATTAGCACGAAAATCCTGTATTTCGTGGCTGCCGCCTCGTCGTTTGACCGCCTCCAACGCATATTGCTCTCTCGGCTGCGGGCCCTGCCCCTGGCCGCGTCCTCCGGCCTTCGCTAAGCGGCCGTCGATATTGCGCGGGAGAGCGCACGTCCTGCGTTTGGAAGGAAGGAAGGAAGGAAGGGCGGGAGGGGAAGGAAGCGAGGGGAGGGAGGAGGGGGAGGAAGTTCGCGCGGTGGCACGGCGGGGGGGGGATCGGAAAGCTCGTCCCCGCCGCCCCGCCCCCGCCTCTTCCAGCCGCGAATACGGTGCGCAAAGGAGGCACCAACGCAGTTCGCGAGGAAACTGCAACTGCCCGGTTCATCCAGCCAATGGCTGCGTTCCTCGTTCTTGGTTATTTAAGTCCGCTATTGCTTACCGAGCGAAGTGCATCAGGGCTGACATCGCAGGCCGTGCCGTCAATCCCGTGCATTTTCGCTTGTATGGTACGCAATTTTAGCTTCTTCAAAACTCTTGGAAACAATTAGCAGAACTTATTAACATTTCACTGATTTTCCCCCTCTTTTTTCCCGATCCTGTTATCCTGATTTTTTCCCGATCCTCTATCGAACTCTTCCTCATCACTTTCACTCCTGTCATCTATGTGAGAACCTTCATCCAAATTGCGTACGTATTTTTCATTGAATGACTTCCTTTATTATGTACTATTGTAATATAATTGTTGAAAGTGGTCAGGCGGAAGAGCAGGCTAAATGGCCTGAGCCTCGCCACCAATAAAGACATTTATTCATTTACTTATTTATTTATGTAATCCTCGTGCCGGTCATTCTGACCGAGGTTTTCGTGGTTTCCTTCGGTCATCCAGGCGAATACTGGGATGGTTCTACCGAAAGGCCACGACCGCGAAACAGGCGTCGCTAACCGAATTGATAACTACGTGAAATGACGAAGGTTAAGCGAATTTGAGACATCGCGAGTTCCTGGTTGGGTGAGCGTCTAGAAACCCCAGGATCTAACTGCGACGAGACCAGTTGCCATTTACGGGACATATAATGGCTAAATACAAATTCTGTTGCTCGACAGCCGACCTGGATGGCCGAAGTGACTAAGAGCGTGCACTGACTCAACGCTTCGGTCCGAAGAGTCGCGGAATCGAGCATGGTTATTTTTCTCTCGTCTCTCATGTATGTGTTGCCGCAGAGGGCCTCACTTTCTGCTGACACCAGTTCAGAGGGGCCCGCAAGTGTGTTGGTATCTAGCGTGTTATCGAATATGCGACTGACTGTCGGCTGGATAAAAGCCCTAGAAAAAAAACTATTGCTTAACCCGAATGCTGCACGAATTTTAAGAAGCTCGATGATCCGTACTACCATCCGGACAAATGTGTGTGGCCAATAACCCTACGGGGGATTGACGGCTGTCATGTAGCCAACAACCTGACTTCTCCGTGAATCGAACTCGCTCTGCGAACCTATCAACCGCACTAAGCACAATCTCTAAGATACTTCATACGATTATGGGTAAGATGCGCTGTGTTTACAAAAATAATAGAGTTATTAACATAATTCGAGTATATCTACACCGGCTGCAGAAGCTCAGTAACATCGCCGTCACCTCTGCAGCATCTTTGAGTGGGAAGTCCTAAGGATCGACTCCCGGTGGAGGATTTTAGACACCAGCTACGTAGATGGAACGAAACCAACACTTTGAAGAATTATAGCGGCCGATTTTTGAACAATAGTTTTCCGTGGCTTCTCGCGAATTTCTAACGCGAACTTCTAACAAACGGGCTAAGGATCGCGCACAATTTTCCCTTTCTCATCCTTGTTCCCTCCTTCCTCCTTACACACACACACACACACGCGCGCGCGCACACACACACACAACACACACACATTCACCCTTTCACTTACATTCACCTGCATTTCATTCCAACACGTTTCGGGAGATCCGTGGAGCACATAGAGCGTCTCCTGTCAGGGGAGGTCCCTGAAAGGGGGAGGCAACCCCACAAGCCGACGTGCGGGTTGACCCCCAAATTCGCTTGCCAATGAGAGAGAAACCCCTGCACCTCTCTGGAAGAAACACGTCCTACACTTACGGGACTAATTTCCTAAGTTTTACCGGAAGAGGTGGCTCAGGGCACCAATTGATGATGTCTTTGCAGTGCCTCTGACCGGAAGATCCTAGGTTCGAGCCCCGAACAGTGGTAGGATTTTCGACACTAGCTTATCAGCTAGGTCGAATTCAGTCGCTGTCTGGAGGAGAATTCTTGCGGCCGGCTGCTCTGATCGATAGTTTCTGTGATTTCTCCGATATACCAGGCGAATGCCGGAGCAGGATCCTAACAAACTGACCACGGACCGCGCGCGATCTTTCCCTCTCCTTCCTTGTCCTTTCCTCACTCCTTACTTTCTCACACTTACACTAATACGCACTACACTACCACACATGCCGGGAGACCGGTTGGGAGCTTAAGACTGTGTCCCGGTTGGGGCGGTGCTGCGCTGATGAGAGATACCTGGTTTGGGAGAACCTCGCTAGCCTACAATAGTCGGTGCTGGGTCTCGTAATCCAACGGGGGGAAATTGCCACCTTCCGAGTAAACTACAGCACTACACTTATGGGACTAATAACCTTAGCAGTTGACGCGCCCAGAATCACTAACAATCAATCAATCAACTTGAGTAGTTGACATACCCAGAATAAAGAAATATTGACTCACTCACGTATCTCTATTTCAGAAAAAAAGTCATTGTTTATTCTGTATTTAGATTACTATAGTATTCAAGTTATTTTCGTATGGTATAAATTATATTTGATCATGGAATGAATTTGATGTTTCTGAAAGTTTATATTGCCGCGTTTTGGAATCTTGGCTTTTTTCCTGCTCCATATGCTGGAATTTCTACTTCCGATACATCTGCAGGAATCAATACCGAACTGTTTCAAAAAAGAGCAAAATAATGGGAATGAAAGGAGAACAGGAAGTTTAAAGAATCTTCGAATATGGAGCAAATCTTTAAGTTGCGATACGGCGTTTATTTGGGTTTCAGAGTTATTTTTTTACGAGGCACCTCGACTTAAACCAGAAGGACACATAATTGAGGAAAACGATCAACCCACGTCAGCCTTTCGTTAGCTAGCGATTCTGAAACTATCCAGAAATCCACTTATATTCCTGTTTGTAAGGTAAATGTAGTAACGCTATTTCCTATTTGGTTTATTTATTCATTTCTTTCTTTCTAAACCTTATTTGTTTATTTTTTTCTTTACGTTTCTTTCATTATTCGTTACTTTTTTCAGATGTTGCCTTTTCTCTCTCTTCTGACACTTTTGCCCCTCTTTTGGATTTTGTTTTTTCTGGGAATCTGAGCTCTCATGTAGAGTTATTTTTCTGAATTCGTTCTTTTTTTCGTACTTTCATATGACTTACTATCTCGTCAACTTCAGTTTGCATTCTCTATTTTTATTAGTTTTTCTTTATGCTTATTTTTTGTTTCATATACTACATCCTTGTTTTCTTCACCAAGATTCTTTACACTTATAAGAAATATGATTCCTACTTGCACTAAGGGCAAAAATTTATCCAAAGTTTTTTTCTTTAGCGATTTTTTTAAAATTTATGCTCATTCTCTTTTATAAACGACTATAACTTATACCCTCAATTTGCATCTTATTCTCCCTAAGGATTCTAAAATTTATTTTTTATATATTGTCTATATCACATGAAAAATGCAAAGTACTATCCTACTGCGAGAACGGAACTGTCAGTATGTCTATCAGCCTGCTTGTCTGTCTGTATTTAGCGTGACAGCCCGCGTACAGGCCATTGCCTACCAGCAATGCCAACCAGCTCTCGGTCTCGGGGCCATGGGTTAAGGGAGTACATGGCGAAAACGGAACACTCAATTTAAAAACGGAAACAGGATAATGCCATGACAAACTTAAATGTTTAATGTTCTCAATAGGGTGCGTTTACGAGTCTCAAACATTACGGGCGTCTGACGTCAAGCTTCTAAGGGCGATTATAACTGGAGGCAAAAGGGAAAACATGAGGGACAACTAGGTACTCTCATGTATATTGAACCTGGCTCTTGCTGGGAATAGTTTCTGAAATTCCCTACTGAAGTTTTAATTTAACCTCATCCTACTAGCGCTCGGAGCTCGGCCCAGTTTCCAAAGCAGGCTGAAACTTGGAATTCTCTTCTGAGAATCGTTCAAGTGCTGCATGTCAGTCCTAAATTCCTTAGGTTTGTAAATTACATTAATTTTAAATGGATCGTTTAATAAGTCCTTAGAAAAAAGTAGGAAAAACACTTTTTTGGGGTAGATTGTTTTTATTTTTCAATATAGTCTCCTTTCGGCTCTATACATTTTTCGAAGTGTTTTTCCAAATTTTAAAGCCGTTCAAAAAGTAGGATTTCGGGAGCCTCTTAAAATAGAAACTTGTTTAGGCGATGACTTCCTCGTTAGACGTAAACCTTTGTCCGCCAAGCCATTTTTTCTAGTTGGGAAATATGAAAAAGTCACTGGGGGCAAAATATGGTGAATACAGTAAACGTTGTAATAATTGAAACTTTAATTACACTTGACCATCACAACTGCGTAGGTGTGCACTCGTACATTTTTTAGATGAAAGAGGATATTTTTCCTTTTCAGATAAAGACGTTTTTCCTTGTTTTTTGCCGGCCGGTTCGATAGTGAGGCATAATATTCTCCTGTTAAGGTTTTTCCTTTTTCCAAATAATCGATGTAGATGATTTCGCGAGCATCCCAAAAGACCATAACATTGGCGGCCGATTTCACCGTCTTCGCCTTCTTTGGAGTCCATTCACCTTCAAAAATCCATTGTTTTGATTTTTCTTTTTTCTCTGAAGTATATTGATGTATCCATGTGATCGACAGTGGTGTAAGGACGCAGAAAATCCTCAGGATTCCGATGTAAAAGCGTCAAAACAGCCTCAGAGTCTGGCTGCGTTTATTCTCCATTGTCTGCACAAGCGGAACCCATGTTGCCGAAATTTTTTTCACACCGAATTTTTCGAGCAAAATTGAAGCGACTATGCCTTACGATGTGACTGTGGCCTCAACTACTTCCGACACTTCGATTCCTCGATCACTTAAAACCATATCGCGGATTTCGTCAATAATTTCTCGGGGTAGACACTTCAACAGGGCGTCCGGAACGATGTTCATCTTTTGTGGATGTCCGATGTCCACGTTTAAACTCATTAAATCAATTGTAAACAGTTGCAAGCACAGGAGCATATGTGCCATAAACTTTATCCAACACACCTTCTATTTCTTTCGGCGTCAACCCTTTCAAATACAAGTGTTTAATCACGGCTCTAAACTCAGTTTTATCCATTTTTATAAACAAACTTTACTTCAATCGCCAACAACAATGAAACTACGTGATGCATACAGCTGAAACTCAAACGGCTGACTACTTGAAGTTCTGCTTGCTGGTAAAAATTAATTTTTGATACTACGAGCACTACATCTTGGATTTTCTAAGAACGTATTGAACGACCTAAGTAGAATCCATCAAACTCTTTAAACGACGAATTCAATCCTGAAATGAAAATATTTTTCATCGTTATTTATCCCTTGCATCTTTCAGTTTCCGATAAGATTGTGTTTTATTTTTACCAATTGGCTGCTTATATCAAGATTCCCCCATATAATGGTTCGACAACCTAGAATTTTTTAATGCTATTTTTCGCGTTGTATCTTAAGATTGTAAGATCAATTTCTTTTGCTGAGGTACTCTACTGAGGGTGACAAAGCCACTCATCTGAGTGATTGCTCATAATACTGCTCATCAAAGCTACAATTACGAGTTGATAATTCAATCAAGTTCAGAGACGGTGATGAAGTATGGTCATCCATGAATATAATTAACTTGGAATTATGTTTGAACATTCCATACTTCATTGCACCTTCTGAAGAATATTCTTGGTTTAATTTTCTTTTTTCAATTGTCAATTTTCTTCATAATTAAACAAAAACACTTTTTGTTAGGTTCATCATCAGAGCCACAAAGGACACGCGACAGACCTCGGATCCAATACATCTTCTCGAGCTTATCCTATATCCGGCGTATCAAATGTTTCCGTCACAAGACGGTCTGCCTTCGTGACGTTTTCGCCAACTTCCTGCTGCATGTTCTCAAGATTTTTTCCTCCCCCTCCATCGCCAACCCCCTGTCGTCGCCGTAGTAATGTCGCTACCGTTGCTGACCCCGCGAACGTTGTCCCCGGGGCAACTTCCCCCACCATTCATGCCACTTCACCTTGTTATTTCTAACATTGGCATGCCGTTCTGTCTCTTGACCAAGCACAGCTGCACCGCCTCCACAACTTCCACTGCCCGTGCCGATGATACGGCCACTTCGTCACTACCTTCGTCACCGCAACCTCCCCCCCCCCCTCCCCCAACACAGCCGTTGCCATGGCCCCGCACTCCACTGCCTCCGTCTCCGCCGCCGACGTATCGATTCTGGAGGCGGCAGAGGCGGTGGACGCTGCGGCCTGCGCCCCACCCATGCGCTGCTCCCTCGATCTACCGCTTCCGCCCACCGTCCCGCCCTCCGTCCGCCCGCCCTCGCCCGCCCGCCCGCCCTCGCCCGCCCCGCCCTCGCCCGCCCGCCCTCGCCCGCCCTCGCCCGCCCGCCTCGCCCGCCCTCGCCCGCCCTCGCCCGCCCGCCCTCGCCCGCCCTCGCCCGCCCTCGCCCGCCCCGCCCGCCCTCGCCCGCCCTCGCCCGCCCTCGCCCGCCCTCGCCCGCCCCCGCCCGCCCTCGCCCGCCCTCGCCCGCCCTCGCCCGCCCTCGCCCGCCCTCGCCCGCCCTCGCCCGCCCTCGCCCGCCCTCGCCCGCCCTCGCCCGCCCCCTCGCCCGCGCCCTCGCCCGCCCTCGCCCGCCCTCGCCCGCCCTCGCCCGCCTGGCGCACCACGCGGCGCCGCGTGTTGCGTTCCCCCTGCGCGCCGGCGGAAGGAGAGGCGAGCGCTGGACAAAGCCTGCTACGGCCAGGGAAAATCCTTCATTTTTCTTCCTTTTTATAACTAGCGACGTGTCCACCGGCTTCTGGATGTGCAGGCTCTGACGGAAATTGTAGGTCCTTTCCGGGCTTAACTCGCCTACCTAGGTGTTGTTGCGAACGTTGTATTGAAGTTGACGTTTTTGTCTCGCTCTTGTTCAAAGGTCTGAAAATCAATCGGGATCGGGATATGCCGCATGTGACAAATTTCAAGCCAATCTTCGCCCTGTCAAAACTTATCACGGGTTACCGAATGATGATGACGTTCTCAAGGCGATGAGTTTTACTGTTTTGAAGTTCTCTTCACATAGGGAGTTCTGAAAAAAAATGTCTCTGGTTAACAGAAAGTAGGTACTTTCAGGTGCAAGGGTGCCCAGCGACATATTCATCTTATTTCTCAACAACACGCATTTCTTCTAACTACAAGAATACGTTTGTTATTGCAGTATTATACATTTTACGTGTATCACATTTTACTTTTCAGTTCTCAAAAAGTATTAGCTATTAGATCCTTTATTAGCATTTATATAATATTTTACGTTTTTAAATTTTATATCTACTACTATTTTAAGAATCTCTAAGACTTCATTTCAGAGCTACCCCTTTTCTAATATCAAGAAAATGTAATGGCCGTAAAATAATAAGCGACTTAATGCTCGTCTGTGTGGAACTCACGGTAAATAAGTTTTCACAGAATCCAAATAACTCAAGACGAAAAAGAAAAATTTAGTTTTCGTTCCAATACAATCAGAATCATGCAAAATTAATTTATAATAATTCAAATTAATATTTTTAAATAATACGGTAATCGCAGTAAGTTAAAAAATAAATAATGGTAAAATCAATTCCCCTGAATAATGTGAGACTTGATGCTCACTCAGTCTTCTAGAATCTCTCCATATACAAAAATCTCAATAACATACTCTAATTTTTTAAACAATTCTGAAATGAAAATAGTCACAAAAACGAAGTGAAAAATACCGTATATTTCAGGCGCAATATTTTCTTGAATACAATGCAATACTAAACTTTATTTAATAATAACACAATAAACAAATTTATGAAACTATTTTTTTCGCAGATGTACTTTAAGACTTTTTAAACATTTTGGGCAGTGATGATTTATATCTATAACATTGAACCGTATATTATTTTTATTTCAAAATAAGTACTTTTTAAATTTTTTTCCAAAAATTAATTTTTTTACAAATTTTATTTCTTTCTTCGTCCTGGCTAATCTCAAGAAATGCTAAACCAACATCCATGGAATTTTCACTGAAAGATAAAGAACTTTTCTGGGCGTAAATTTATCTTATTTTTCAAATTATAATTTTCTATTGTAAAAATGAGAAGCTTTCTTTACAAGTATGAGGTTTTATTACAGTCTCCATAAAATATTTTACAATCGACCTTCAAAACAAGAGAAATCATTATTCCTGATTACGTGAGTAGTAAAATCTACCTCCATCACCTTTTTCACCCCTTAAAGTGGAACTCATTCTTTCCGTTTTCACAGACATCTCAAAAACAGTGACAAGATACATCAAAGTGGTTTAAAAGTTTACAAATGTCCAAAAAATTCCCCACTAAATGCATTCACCCAACAGTGCAATTAGGCTTCAAGTAATTAATGCACCAAATTGAAAGTGAGTTTCAGGGTAAGAGGCAGGGCGGGGGGGGGGGATAAACATATAGTGCGAACCACGGAGGGAGGGGGTCAGAGCGAGGTGATGTGAGGAGGTGCTCAACGGGGCGGGGTGAACTTGGGCGCTGCAGGGATGTAAATAAAATTACATCCATTTCACAATATAGGGAGAATTAATTCCTTTTCCAGTCTGAAATATTGATTGTGGTAAATAAAGAACAACTATTCTGTTTCTTTTGCTAGCACTTAGGTATATATTGTTATCCATCTCATCCCGTGAAATTAATAACTATTAACATTTCGACTATAAAATTAACCATATGCTGTTTTAGTAAATACGTCATCCATTAAACCTCTTTCAGTTAAGCATTATGCTTTAATCTAATCCCGCAAAAAATCCACTCGACACCCGCTGGTGAAATAAAGTAATATGAAATGTAGCCACGGCAGTTTATCACGGAGCATATTCCGCGGTAATCTCAAATTACTAGAGGCTGCAGTTCCTCGCTTCAAAGCTGGGGCTTCTCTTTAGTACCTTGTTTACAACTAAGCGCCCGCGAAATAAATACAGTCCTTATCTTCAGGCAGTCCACACCCCGAATTTACGGCCATATACACTAAACGTAGTTTCTTTATAATTTTTGTTCGTGTTTTTTTTTCTCTTGCCATTCTCCTTGAAGTTAATAAACCTAATAATAAAATTTGACTTGTTATTTTAACTATTTTAGGAGTACATTATATCTCGTATTTTCTAATATTTAACGTAAAAAGTATAAGTACAGTATATTGTAGATTTATTTAATTCAACGGGATATTTATATGGACCACTAAAAAAAACCTCAAGACTTCAAAGAGGATTTCATCCCTTCCCCACATTGAATTAGTCTGCGCCCTGCTTGGCAGCTTCCCCAAACTGAGGACAAAAGCGTTGAAGCGAAAAACTTCTTGTTATCACGATGGTGCCCTACATTGCTGCTAAGAAAACGATCCACATAATCATTTTCGAACTGCTTCTCAGATGGTCACGAAGAAAAGGGACTTCAGGGATTAACGTAGAAATGCGTAATTATTAAGAAATGTTTGTGTAAAAACCGTTAAATAAAATTCTGTAACTGCTTACATATTAAATTGTACAAATCGACAGTAACACAAAGGCAATAAAACGCATTACTTGAGTTAATTTTATTCACTATTAGGTTCTGAGTATTCTAGACTATCAATTGATGTACTGCGATGCCTCGACTTAACTCGGTCTTAGGGTTTGAGTTGCGACGGTGGCAGGAATGTCGACAGGTCAATTTCAGCCATTTCTCGAGGAGAATTCTAGTGGCTGGCTACTCCGATCGGTAGTTTTCCATGATTTCTCCTTTCAACAACAGGCAAATTCCCGAGCAGTGCCCTAACACACGGAATGCGGACCAGGCGCAATCTTTCCATTCTCTTCCTTGTCCTATCTTCACCCCTTACTTACACAGACGTATACTTGCATGCACTACACAATAACACATGTCAGGAGCCGAGAGTTTATCCCGGGTGGGGCGGTGCCCCACTAATGGTAGGTATCTGGTTGGGGAAAACCCCATAAACCCGAGAAGGCCGGCACCGAATCTCGACATCTAGCGGAGGAAGATAATTGCCACTGCCTGAGATAAAACATTCACTACACATACGGGGCTAATGACCTTGGCCGTTGACGCACCCAGAAATACTAATCAATCAACCTTATACTTTCGGGAGTCGCGCAGTCAGGTAAGCTCCACTCCGCTGACGTCAGGAACTGTGGCACGGGTATTGGCCCGGGCTCGCAACGACGCGACGCCGTGGGGTCTTCTCCTTTAACCCCCGGCGCGTCGCGTCGCCCTCAGTGCCCCCTCATCCCTCCTCGACAACCGACCTCGCGCCGCCCTCGCGCAACCCGCCGCCACTTCCACTGTCGCCGCCGCCCCGCCCCGCCCCCCCCCGCCCCCTGACACTGCCGCCACTGTTCCCACCGCCACTGCTGCCATCGCTGCCGCCCCAGCCCCCGGCCCCGCCGCCTCCGCCGCGTGAGGTCCTGAGCTCCTCAGAGGTCTCGCGCAACTACTTACTTCTCGCAGGCTTTTTCATGAATATGTCGTCACTCTCATTTCACAGCCTTCTCCTTTCTCATCAAGTGCGTCGCGAGGGATCTTAAGAGATTATACTTACACTTTCGCTGCAGATCAGACTTTCCGAAGTTTGTTGTTCAGCTTGCTAGGTTAACCGAAGCAAAATTATTATAATTCTCTTTGAGTTATTATTCAGCATAATTCGACAGCAGAGAAATTGAGTTCTTTATTTTTTTGCAAAACTTTTTGATGTTTCAAAAGTCGTGTTTTGTTTTCTTCCTCCCTATGTCTTTATATATATATATATATAGTTCTATTTTTAACGTAGCTGCTGTTCGCCAGATACATTACCAGTGGGTTTTTTATGGACCAGTAAAAATATTTAATGGAATAGTTTACTCAAAGTTTTTTCTTCTTCTTCTTCTTCTTCTTCTTCTTCTTATTATTATTATTATTATTATTATTATTATTATTATTTGAATCATTCGTAAATTATGGTGGCGAACGCCCATTGAACAGCGACGATCTATAGAGCTATATTTTTGGGTCAAAATGTGATATTTCATTTAGTTATATCTCTCACATAGAATTATAGTTCCGGATAAGACGATATTAGGCACATTAGATACTGTGCATGAATATTCGTGAATTAACGCCCTTTGGCCAGACGTGAATTTAATTTTATTTAATATTGCCTAGAAAATTGTTTCTTTTCTACAGTTCGAACATTTTTATTCTCACTGACTTTCTCTTATTTCTTGTTCATTGTTTTTGTTGCTTCAAAGAACTTAATTTAAAGATTACGTATTCATTTTCCTATCAGCATCATATTTTGAAAACCCCTCAATCATTTTTCAAGAAGCCATTTGTCTCTCAATCCACGAGCGTCTTATCCATTCTTCTCCTAAAAATCCAAATACCAGCGGGTAGAGTAAATAACAAACCGTTATCTACATTCCCGTCGAGACAAGTCGAAAACGTGCGCTATCGACTGGCGGCCTTCCTCTTCATCCTGCTGGCCGTTCTCGCTCTTCGCACGGAGGCGTGTACGCCGAGTCATTTCCTGGCGGTTCGTCCCATCCCAGCCGAAAAGTCCAATCGGCGCGCACACCGCAAATTTCGCAGATTCCCTCGGTCGCACGTCCTCGCACGGGCAAAATAGGCGGACCAGCAGCTGCACGATCAATCGACTGACTCTTTGGAAATGTAACGCCCATCAGTCGACGCATTGGCTGTCGGTCGGACGCTATTATAATGGAAATACGGGAATGCGGGTATCTATATTTCGAAATTATGTGAGTTGGGATTTCGGAGTAATGAATGCGTTATCATAGCTAGTCGTAAACATAACTCGACCTCTCATTTGATGTGAATGGGCAATAATCGTTGCTAGAAAAATGGGCGATATGTATGTAGTGGAAGTAAAATCATTAATGTTGGAATACAGTTCGACCATAGAGGATTAATTACAGAATTTCAAGAATGGAGGAGTTTAATTTAGTGATTCTAGTATTTTTATGCAATTTTTATTTAGAATTACATGCAGTGCATGCGTAGATAGCCAATTGCTTCCGTAAGACACGCCCACCAAAGAGAAGAATTCTTGGAAGTTGGGGATAACGTTTATTTGTTGTTTTTATCTGTTTTTGGAACTCTGGGTTATTATGTCACCATTTTTCACGAGCACTATTTATTTTTCCGACCTTTGATTGTACATGAATGGCAAGTGTTTCTGTTTCTGAACTGGAGAAAGCTACACTAACACGAAGCTAGATCAAATGAATTTAATTTTTTAATTAACACATCATGTGTCAAAGAGCACACATCATTTTTCAAAGAGACCTACTACCTACATGATCACATCTTTCTTTTTTTAATGTAAATCAGAGACCTGTTCTAAATTAGGATAAGTTTTCTCAACCTAGCTCATTATTAAAATTACTTTTGCTGTACAAGAAAATATTAAAATTTAATTTCCTGTGGAGTCTAACAACAATAACATATTTGTTGTGTTGTTCATTTTATTATCTCTCTTAGTTCTCCGGAATGTTAGTACGTACCAAACATGTTCATTTCAGGAAATTCGTTTTTTGAGTTATCATACGTTCTTAGATAATGTATCAGTTTTTCTACTTACATTCCCCTCATAAATAATCAATATAGTAAAATATATCCATATATTCACTTTACGAATGTATTGTGATTTCAGTAGGCAAGTAATATACCGCTATCTTTGTTTGGAATTTTGCTGATTTATATTACAATTGGATCTGGTACGCGTGTATGTAAACTCTGACTCAAAGGAATAGTACATTATGAAACTATGAACAATACTAACACAAGAATATTTAGAATTTCAGTATTTCACTCATTTGTGTCATAAACTTCGTACGAATGTATTAATTTCCATTACATCGTTTTTCATATCGCACTTTTTCTACGACTAGTGATAACTATCAGAAGTTGCACCTAGTTATTATTTCTGACTTTTCTCGTACTTTGGTTGATGTAATTTCATGTGTGGCTCACTCTTTTTTAACATTTTAGCATTTTGATTTTTCGAAAATGTTTAACGTCACCAGCCCGCGGATCGCCTCAATATAACTAAATATTCACTAAGACAAGAATAATTTCCTCCTAATGCTTGATTTGCAAACTACTTTGTGATTAATGTGTTCAGTACTGAAGCTGTACCGTAATAACTGTTATTATGCAACAAACTTCAGCCATCTAATACGAGAATTACTCAATTGGTGTAGTAAAAAAATTTTTCCGCATTTTTAATGAGATCGCATCAGAAAATACTCGACGTTATTTAAAATACGCATTAGCGACGAAAGAGCTTATGGGTTTTTCACTGTATCCATGATCAATGAGAAGAGGGATGCAAGAAGGATTAGATTATGTTTTAACGATATTTCTAAACTTCAAACAAAAATACCACTGAGCAAGGGTAAGGCTATGGTGCCAAGTTTTGAAAACTAATTAAATACATTAGCAAGATAGTATATTTTGTAAGGTTTCATAGGAAGCTTTATCATTGCATCAGTATTTAAGTATTAGATGGGGAGAAGGAGACTTTAGAACATCACTCTTGTAGATAGAAACAGTATATAGTAGAATGTTGTAAGAGACAACTGCCCATAAGGCTACTGTGCCTGGCATGTTAAACCTGAATTAAACTGATGTTAATGAAAGAACCAATGAAAATGAAATGTTAGTGGTCTACTACTATGGAAATGTGAGTTGAAAGTGTTTTGCCATCACCATTTCTTTCAGCGGCGTCATGCTCTCTCGGCTTGGTTGGATTGTATATGAGGACAGATAAATATTCATATGATGTACTCAACAGCCAAGTAATTACCTTTCATTAACTCAGTCTCTAATTACCTTTCATTAACGCAAGTACACGCCCTGAAGCAGCAAAGCCCTAGCGCATCTGTGGCTCCTTCAGCGCGTGATCTTTGACAATCAGGTGTTGTGGTCGCAGTCCTTGGATCACAGATCCAAAGGTTGTTGTCCTTGGGTAAGTGAGTAGACCCAGGCAGAGCCTTTGGCTCTGAAGCATGGTGATTGGTGGGGTAGCTATCATCTGGCACGTAGTCTTGCCGCACGCATGCAAGGCTGCTGTCTGCAGAGGGCACACCCTGGATGGCCATCTCCCGGAGCGCCTGGCTCCAAGGCTGGTGAGTAGAGGTGCGGAGATGGGACTAGACACTCGCCGAAATCGTCGAATTTTTCTGTAAAAGAATTTGTCATGTAAGAAGTGGGGTCAATGTTTTATGATTTTCAACTGGAATACTTCAATACCTACTTATATTTGATAAACTTTTGTGAAGATCATCTGAATAGTCTAAATTTCTCTGAAAAGATTTTAAAGCCTGATATTGTTAAACGTCCTATGAAGAGAGTTCTTCATTGTTTGAAAATTAATAACTTATATTTTTCTTATACTTTGGATAAAACATTAAATGAGGCCGGAACATTTTTAGAACTCGCGGTAGAAAATTTGATTCTCGCGAGACGTGCTCGAATCTAACGCATCTGTGTTAGATGGTGAAAGTAAACGAAAAAAGCACTACTTCCTGTCCATCCAGCTAAATTCGGTGGATATTACGAAGTACTTACTGAAAAACATCGAGGAGAGTGTCCTTCCCTAAACTACCGCGAGAGATGTCAACCGATAACTCACTATCCCACTGAAACCATCTTGAGAATCGAATTGCTCCGAAACGAACCCAGTTTCGAAAAAGGGAAGGACAAATCGACACGAAAACCCACAGCCGTTTTCACGAGAGCTCAGTGGCGTAGCTTTAGTTGGTGTCCTCCGGGGCAAAACTAATGATATCACCCCACCCCCACATAAATTAAATATAAAAAATGTCTATACTGAATAGTTCATAAAAAAATTTTCCCGACATTTATTTATAATATAGTAAAAATTGTATTTAATCGGAATAATTGAATATAATTTTTTTAATAATAATTATATAATTGAAAGAACAAAATTTTCTAATCGGTGTCACTGGTAAAATGGTGCCCCCCGGGGCGGACCGCCCCCTAACTACGCCACTGTCGACGAGCGCGTGTCCCATCGACGCGCCTCCGCTGGCCGGCCTCGCGGGTGGGCGGGCGGGCGCGCCGGGGGCGTGGCGGGAGGTGCGCGGCGAGGAGCACGTAGCTGAGCGGGGCGGGGGGTGCACAGGTCTGGCGGCGCGCCGCTGGCACCCTGCGCGCCGGCGCCTACGCCGCCGGGCTCCCCGCTCGCGGGCGGCGGGGGCGGCGGCGCGGGCCACCACTGGCGCTCGCGCCTCACCACCATCAAGAACTCCTTCCTCGGCTCCCCGCGCTTCCACCGACGGAAACTGCAGAGTGAGTATCGGCCCTGCGCCGCGACGCGCCGCGCCACAACGCACGAAGAGGACGACCGAACTGCTACAACCCAGATGATAAAATAAAAGCTTCATCTAACGTTTTTCCCAATTTAAAATAATCTGTTGTTATATTAATGAGTCACATAGCAATTGATGAACTCTAAATTTCCTCATCTACTCTTTTCGTTAAGGGGAGCCGGAATGGCCTATCTCGCCAATGTTAATGTGAGCAACATTCTCTCAAAAACTAAATTTTATGCGAGTGTAGATTCATTACTTATAACTATTTTAACGAAGCCGTTTTTAAAAAATATTACTAGCTTTTTATTATAATTTTTTGTTCATTGTAATCGGTTTTGTTCTTACAAATACTAAGCTTTATAACAATATGGTCTAAAGTATTTAAACTGCTGTGCAACATGCTCTGTTAAAATTTGAGCATCCTCCTATAAGTAGTTTTCGAAAAAAATGTACCCTAAAGATGAAAACTTTAAACTTACAGGAAATGACTCCTACAGTGTTCAGTTCATTCCTCGTACATATGCTGGACAGTCATGAACACCGATATTTTGACGCTATTCAACCCTCAATTCTTACCAGAAACAGTGTGTCCAATACTAGAAAGCAAACTAACTTTTTCTCACAACGAAAGCAGAAAACCCACGACGTTTAAGCAACGCCCACAATGTCTCGAAGTGGCCACTTCCACTTTCACGCTATATAATTTCAAAATTACAAAAATACTTAGAGAAGACATAATAAGGTGAAACTTGACTTATTTAATACAGAAAACTATAAAGTAGTTAAAGATTTTAAAAAATAAAAAATTATATATTCATCACTTTTGCCCATTCTGACTCTCGTTAAGTTATGTACTATAATTTAGCAGCCGACCTGGATGACCGTGGTGGCTAAAGCGAGTGCGACTCGGCGCCTCGGTCGGAAGGGTCGCAGGTTCAAGTCCCGTCGTGGGCATGGTTTTTTGCCCTTCTCTTTCATGTATGTGTGTTGCCGCGGAAGGCCTTGTGAGTCTGCTGACCGCAGGCCGAGGAGCCCGCGACTGTGTCAGTGTCTGGTGTAGAGGTTAATATGTGACCCCGTGAGGGACACATGTTAACCTCTGACGTACCTGGCGCGGATAGTCGAAATCGGCCTCCCCTGAAGCTGGAAAATCCCTCGAAAGAAAAACAAATTAGTGGAATTTGACGGACAAACACAATTATGGATTAACACTGCAAACTTCTGGAATGAATGCTTTGAACGCAATGATATTAATAGACAAACATTGCTCTGTCTGTGACGCCTTTGATTGTTCAAAACAATACAATGGATCGCTATACAGAAATTTCGCACTAACTCCCAAAAATGGTTTTTGGATTTATGGTGTTTAGACCATCATTGCAGTCTGGTTCAAAATTGTACTTCTATCAAGCAAATTTACTTAATAATTCATTTAAAAAACATTATGTTGTAATTATTTATTACGAAATTTGTATTTATTTATGACAGCTCAAGTTTTAAATTATTTATTTATGAAATATACATAAAAAGAATGCCAATGTATATTTATCGCAATCCATTGTAATGTTTCCAACAAACAAAGGCGTCACATACCAATGTTTGTCTGTTAAGAGCTTTGAAGAATTACCGAAGTTTGCAGTTATAATTGAGCCTGTTCGCCAATTTCAATAAATAACTTTACGAAATGATGAGGAAATTTAGAAATAACTATTTGCTATGTGACTATTAATATCATACAGATTTTTTTAAAAGAAACTTAGATCTACATTTTTATCACCTGCGTTGTAAAAAATGAATTTACATAATATGTATGTAACGCTATAATATTTTGGACTGAATTGTATTTTCATACCACTGCAGTACTTCAGAAATATGTTGCTGCTGTCTGTTACTTTGGCAAAAATTCCTTCCTCCAGCCTAGACTTTTAAACAATTTTTTCTCGTACATTTTTCATACGCATAATAAAATTCATATGTATAATAAAACAATAAGTGTGCAAGTACATTTAACAATAAATTAACATAAAAACAATGTAAGGTTACAAATTATACAAAGTCGCCTTATCTTATGTGTCTTATGAAGCAAAAGTTCAAACGCGGTCATTTTAAAAGCAAAATTGTGCCCATGATCTTTTTTACTTGAACGTTAAAACACCTATTTATTTATAAAATGCGTGTCTTTAAAAAGAGTATTGACGTACAAAATGTGAATGAAAATGTCGTTATGCGAGCTGTCTTTTCAAGTAAAATTAAAATATTAAAATTAAGATCATATATTGAGTAAAATTTTTGCAATATCTGCATACTTTCTTCAATCAACCACAAATTTAGATAATTCACGATATAAATGATTCTTCATATACTTTGATAAAATTCACAATCAAGTTAAAAATTATAATGATTATAATGAGTATTTTATTTGAAAGAAAATAACTTTTATTATATCTTAATGCAATTTTCTGTAACAATACAGATTATTTTAAAACACATCCCGCACAAAATTATTACTATTAATTTTTATAATTATTAAAAATAATTGTTATTTGAATATGTAACAGCACATTACAGTAATTCAATCGAGTAGATGCCTTGGGCAACCCAAAGGACGATGGAACTTCAGATATGAGAACTACTTTCACATTAACAAAATGAGCGCCTATTAATTATGTAACAATAACATCACCAACATTTTAATAATACAATAAGCTGAATTATACCATACAGTAATAAATTTTTAACACTGACTACTCCGAAAATGTTCTACATTGGACTGCTATTTGAACGGTAAGGTCGGTAGTGGAGCACCATTTGTAATCATTTGTAGTGGGAATGTTGACACAATCACCACTTTCTTAGAAATTACACTAAACTAAAACACGAGCATGCTCATTAGAATTTTCGAGTACACTTAAGTCATTTTAATTCGCCATATTTTAACACTGCAATATTTTCTATAACTCCTTATGATGAGAAGAAAATAACTTTTATTGACACGAAAAAGTTGTGTTGTATTTAGTTAAATGACTGTTCTCTCCACAGTTTTATTATAAGTTCAGTTTGAAGAATTAAATTCATAAGATTCTTCTTTTTCTTGTAAAAGCGTCGCAATGAACTTTTAGAACTTCTATAAATAGTGATATTAGTATTGAATCTTATTTCTCATTCCATCATTGTAATTTCTAACGGTTTGAATATGAAAATTCGTTTTCCACGAAAATCGGTGATTAAGATCTTTAAGTGTTTCATCATTCTTTTAATTACGAAAAATAATTTATTTACACTTTTTGACCGATAGAACTTTTCAATCTTTTAATAAAAAACCTCCGTCCTAGATTTTCCTTAACTTCGTTCCCAATGTATAAAGGGAAATAATTCATTTTTCGTTAAATCTATTATATCTAAAAGCAGGTCAGATTTATCTAATGGTAATGTTAAAAGGTTCGTACATCTGTTGTCTTGTCCAATCGTTTGGAGAGCAGTCAGGTTTTATGGTCTCTGTCAGATGAGCCTCTACTAAAAAGCTTCTTGGGGGCGAGTCTTTAAGCCGAAGAAAAAAGGTTTCCCATAAATCCCATCGTACAAAAGAGAGCCGAAGGTTCCGGGAAAGATAAGAGTCAAGTTTCGTTTCTCACAGCCTCGATCCTCCTCTTTTTCTCTTTTACGTGAATAAAGAGCCCTCTTTCATTTTGAATTGATGCACGAGAGCATAAAAAATTCTTATAATCAATATTCCCCTGTGGAAAACCGACACGCGTTGATTTATTGTGTAGATCTGCAAATTAACCTTAATTAAGGGATTTTCACGTAGCTGAATTCATTCCATTTCATTTCAAGTGCTCAGTAATATTTCTTTATCACCTTAACTTTCGACAATGATATTTGGTGTATTGTTACTACGTAAGAGTGTCAATGCAATATTGAATTGAAAATAATTACCTATTTGACTAATGTAGAAAATCAAAACTGAATCGGAAAGTCTTGGTCTTTTGAAGTTCAAAATTTAAAAATAAAATTTTAATTATTTAGTTTTTAAAAAAATATTTAATGAATATATTTATAAACTGGCAGTCGTTCAAAGTTATTCAATTTTATTCTTCATAAATAATACTTTTTACATCGATAAGATTATTTTTCCCGTAAAATCATCATTTCTCCATCAGGAAAAAAGTGCATCTTAACACATTCAAATATCAAAAGGGAGGAGTGAATGAAACATCACTAGCAGATACATTTATTCTTACAAAAACAAATCATGTAGTTCATATTGTACTTACAGAGTGTTGAAGAATTCTATATCTACAAGACACCATCTTCTTGAAAATTTAGTGGATATCCCATCGCCAGAGAATATGAAGTTGTAATAAATCTTCTGAACTGATAGTTTTCTCTTAAAGAAAGCCTTAATTCGGTTCAGGGCGCTTCCACTCACTTAAAATAAATTGGAACGTGTGCTCTCTCGCAGCGTCGTCGGAAGAGGTTCATCTGACCCCGGAGTCGTCGCCGGAGCTCACCAAGAAGTCGTGGTTTGGCAGCCTCATGACCACCGAAAAGGACGAAACCTTCACCATCCTGGTGAAGGGCAAGCCGTTGGCCACCGTCAAGGCTGACCTCATCCACGCCTTCCTCTCGGTGAGTGGTCTTTGCACAATTTTCAGATGCGGTAAACTCTTATAAATTATGTTATAAAACATAATTTATTATGTTTTATAACATAACCTTAACTTTATAACATTAATATAAATTTAAAGTATTTTTAATAACATAATCATAAAAGCTAATGGAAAATATATTTAAGGGCTTGGGAGCTGATAATTCTATAACGTCTTTTGTCAAAAATCGAAATATTACCGGCCCTGGCCCCTCCGGTTTGTCACTGAATGAAATATTCAATTTTGATAACAAATGGAATTTCATTGATTCCTTGTAGTAATAGTTCCTTCATAATAGTTCATTGAGTCTGATAATAGGACTATCGGTCCGGTATAGGACTATCGGTTCGATACCATTCAACTATAAAAGCTAATGCCGTTGTGTAACTTTCATATATCTGACAGTAAAAGAACTACAGGGAATGTGAATGGGAAAATACTAAATATTTCTGGGTCATTTAATAAAAATATACAGCACAACCTCGCAAAGCACACAGAATGCAGAGTTTGCCTTTCTTAACGATAACAGGCAATCACCAGAGACCCTTGCAGAGTTTCCAACGACTTACGTACTCAGTGTACTTCGTACACTGGCAAAAGCAAGTAATCGAATTTCTTTAGTATGTATTAAGTTTAAAACGAAACGTCACCTAGTTAGTCGAAAATGCATCATACACTTGAACAGTAGGAGTTACTCGGCGGGCATCAAATCTGAATTGCTTCCGATCATGTTTTGTCCAGTTGGTCCCGTAGACATTTGTAACTCAGAAAAGTGATCAGCAGAATTTTTTTTTGCTCCTGCTCAGAATCAGAAAGTTCTTTCAGACGCACGCTGTTTATACGTGATATTCTAAATGTATTTGATGGTTGACCAAAAGCATATGCGAACTATTTTTTCTATCGATATGAAATGGATATGAAGACATTCTATTTGTAAAAGTAAAATTGGGCCAGAAAGGAGAAAATAGCAACACAATACGTCTTATTAGCTGAATTTTAGAATTTTTATCCTACTGTAATTTTTACACATCATATTTTGTTCATAATATATTTAAAGGGTTTCACATTTTTTATAAGAACAATTCTGCTTTGTCTTAGTTGTTTTAATTTTCTAAATTTATTATTCCCTTAAGGTTTAATATTATTTATTTCAATTATATACTTCCAAATGGCTTAATTAAAACGATTTAATAAAAATAGGTGGATATTAAATAATTTAATAATTACTTGTGTATCTTTAGAGTAATAATTCAATTTCTGCAAACTTTTTTAATTCATGACATTTAATTTTGAGTTCAATATCTGAGTCCAGATTATCTTATTTCGTTCCAACTGCAGGATGACATGAAACATTGAAATGAAAATCAATTCATGAATAAAGATGCCCGGCTATTACTTTTTATTGATGTTAACTAAATCTTTTTTCGATAATGTTGCCGCAGAATCGTGTAGCCTGAATTACTTAATATGATCGCTGGTCCACTTTGCAAATGTATGTATGAAATTAAAAAGAAGGTTCAGACACATTTTCGGGTTTTGAGAGAAATGTTTTTTTCATTGTACTCACTTTATTGTGGTACACGTACCATAGGTTTCCGCTTAAAATCGCCTCTAAAATAAAGCAAATAAGCCGCACTGTTAAAAATCGCCTTGATGCTCGATTTTGTTTAATTGCTTAGAATTTTTTGATTTCCTAAAACTCCTCGTATTCAAATATTAAATTCTGTATATATTGAAAATTTATTTATTTAATTTTTATTTAGCTGTTACCCTGTCTATTTTTAATTTCCCACAATCGGGTTAGGAAACGTCAAAAATATTTGTTCTAATATTTTAACTATTTCTAATAATTTGTGTAAATAATTACTGTATTCTCAATTAATTTTGAAAATTTTCTTTCAGACAGATCGTAACTACAAGGTGTCAGGATAAATTTACAAACTTCTAGTGCTTTTGTAGGGGTAGAAATGATCACTTTTTTCCAAAGAACATCAGTGAAATATTGCAAATAACAGAGTGACATACTTCACATATGTTGCATTTTCCTGATTTTTAGACAACGCCTCATGCACAGATGTTTGGCAGGTGTATCAAATATCTTTGACTGCATCTTAACGTAACTGCATATCTTAAGGTAAACTGCCGAACATTTATAGATAAGGATTTGCCTAAAATTAGGGGAATTGTCACAAGTGTAACTCTGTTATAAGAAATTTCCCGCAATACGTGATAAAAATTGTTCATTGTAACGACCCGTTGTAACATTTATTCTGAAATATCCTGCATAGCAAATAGGTGTTGTTTCTTAATTCTCCAGTAAAAATACATCAAAATAATAATTGCTTGGCTAGATTTTTACTAATATATAACTGTATGAAAAGAAAAATCCCTGTATGAAAAGAAATGTATACCTTGCCCACATACGCTGAACGGCGGCTTTAGTGATATAGATATACCGTTAAATATATGTGTCTCAGAATAAATGTTGCAGACTTTAAGGGGACGATTAGAGGACGTAGAGGGGACGATTAGCGACTGTTTTATCTACGTTCGCGGGTCCAACCCCAATCAGAGCCGCGGATTTTTAAAGGAAAAAAAAGTCTTTCGTACGATTTCCTTCGGGGAAGTAAAGCCGGCTGTCCCATGTTGTAGATATATAGCATGAAAAAGCATGATAGCATGAAATTTACTCAAGCCAAGCCTTAAGTAAAATCATCCGTTTCGTCGCCGAATGATACCTTCTTATTCTACTAGATGACGGAGTGTAAGAAATTTGCGTAGTCAGGGGGAAGAGCAGGCCTAAAATTAAAATTTAGCACGTGGTCCGTCATGTAAAATAAAGCAATTGAATTGAATTGAATAATTGCAGTGTGACGTAGGCGGTTGGTGCGTTTCAGATCGCGGAGCTGTCGCACAGCGTGGCCAGCCCCATGTCGTTCCGCGTGGAGTACAAGCGCGGGTCGACGGCGCCGGCCGTGTTCCAGCGCCAGGTGCGCTTCCAGGTGGACGTGGCGGCGGTGTCGAAGCCGCCCGGCGCGCCCGCCTCCCCCTCCCCGCACGCGCTGTCGCCGCTCGCGCCGCACGACGGCCCCAAGGAGTACCTCTACGCCGTCACCTTTACGCTGCTCTCGGGTGAGTTCTCCGGACACGTGACAGCGCGGACGTGGTCGTTTGGCGGAAGGCCGCATCGCGCGGTCTCGGGTTTTCTCACCCCCTTCAAAGGACTAGGGAATATTTTTTTAAATTTTAAATCTTCAAAATTATTTAAAGGCGGTAGAAATTTTTATACACAAATTTACACAATTGACGTTTATTTCATTGTTGAATACATAACCTTTTTCGTTTTATTTTACACGTTTCGACATTTTACTCCAATGTCCTTATCAGGTTCTAGATTCAAAGTTGAGATAACATGTTAACGTACGTTATCTCATAACATAACGTATAAATTGGAATAGAATGTCGAAAAGTAGTAAAATGAAACGAAAAATATTATTCAACAATGAAATATATGTAAAATGTGTAAATTTGTGTTAAAAATTCTACTGGTTTAAAATAATTTCAGGATTTATAGTCAAAGTCCAATACAGTACAAAAGTTCAACAGGGGGATGTTTATAATATAATATGGTTTGGTAGCTTGCTGCATTTGACAATAACGTGTTCATTACTGATTTGTTGTTCATGGGTCGGTCAAGTAAATATAAACTTATAGTTTCCTAACGTTTCGGAATATATTTTTTCCGTTATCAAGGCTACTAACGCAGATTGTATCTTCAACGTTAATAAATGAAACAATTGAATAAAATAAAGCATCAATAAATTTAGTATTAAAGGTTCTCTACATAAGATGAAAACACTTAAAATATCAAAGTAAAACCAAAGCAAAAAATGTGGCTTACTATATTGCTACTACAAATTTTTCTCGCAAGGTATTTTGCCAGATATAAATTATAAATGATGAAGTAATTCTTCTCGAAAATTAACCCAGTGTTATAAGAAGTTTGTCCTCGAAATCTCTTTTTTTTCTGCTGTTCCTTTCATAAAATGCGTTCTCCCCGCCCAGTATCTACGCTCCCGCCTTCTTATCTTACATCGCGAGAACTTATGCCGTTCACTAGTTTCCGAAAAGAGCACTGTAATGAAGGTGTTATTTAATGTAACAGATGTAACCTGCCTTACGTTATGTATTTCCACATCGACATTCGTCACCACAAGTCGTTAGACTTCATATTGCGCCGATCCTGTAAGGATTCTCATCTGATGAAGCAACGGATCTTATATCATCATTTTTTTGTAAGAGTTATTTTGCAACGTTCTTAGACACTTTGGACTTTTGCTAACTACTACTACTAATAATAACATACTTGATTACTATTTCTTGCTGGATGATAATATAAGAGGAAATAAATAACTAACATGCAAATAGAACGAGAATTAAATGTGAATGTAATACAATGTATTCAAAATAAGTCAATCAGAAGTTGATAAGTTATACAATTTCATGAACGCGTCGTATTTAAATAGAGATCATGCATTTTCGTCACAAAGGCTAAATGAGTAAGTCACATAATTTTTGTTTTGACGACTCAACCTTTTTTTAAATTACAAGATAGTATTTCGGGAAGCAAGAGATATCTGAACAAAGTATTATTTGGTATTATCGAAAACACTATTAAAAAATTATGTAATGCCTGAAAAGTAAGGGGTGACTCTGCAATATGAATTACTATGAATAAATTAACCATTTTTGAACGCATATGTGTGTTGACAAACTGCATCAATCGTTTCATTTTCTTTTTATTCAAGTGTCGTAATAACATCATATGTTTAATTGTTCAGAGCTATTTTACTTGAAGTTCGAGAACATATCTGGCTTGCCTTGCATAGAAGCTAATAGTCGTGAATTATGATAGTACAAACTCCATATCTCGACTATGGGCAACCGAAATTCCTTGTATCTCGAAATTTGTTCGTTCTCTTTCACCGTTCCTATTGAGAAACGTGTTATTTAATCTCTATAAATTGATCAATATGTTCAAATTCGTCAAATTCTGTCGCTTGCTTCACTATCTAGATCAAATGTATTACTTCGTCATTTATATTTAATTTTTTTATATTTTCTTCAGGCATTTCTTAATATTGATTACCTTTTGGATAACGTGCGAGAAGCGTCCTTGCTCTCTTGCTTCCTTTCATTAATCCGAAAGAATATTCGAGTAAAGTATTTATCGGAGAAATAGACTAGTATGTACCTCTTACATTTTATTGTCCTTGTATTAAGGGAAAATGTTCAATCAATTCAAATATAATAAATTATCAAGTAAATTCTGAAGACACTCAGTCCTGAATGTTTTTGTAACCGTTTATTATCCCGTCTGTTTAAACGTGAGTCAATCTGAACACAATAAAATTTGTGAGGGAGAGGGTGGGCTTCGTCTACGCGCAGCCCCTTGCCCGTTGCGATTCGCGCAGAGGCGCGCTCTCCTCGCCCGCGCCCTGGCGTCGCACGGGGCCGTTGCGTGAGCGTGCGCCGCGCGGGCGGCGTGTGCGTGCGCAGGCAACATCCGGCGCTTCCGGCGCGTGTGCGAGCACATCCAGTCGCAGGTGTGCAGCCGGCGGCCGCCGCCGTCGCCGCGCGCCGCGCGCAAGTTCACCACGGAGCTGAGCGAGAGCTCCAGCTGCGGCTCCGACACCTCGGAGCGCCTCTCGCCGCACCCGGGCACCAGACAGGTGAGGCGCCAGGTACGACCACCCCTTTCCCCGGCCCCCCGCCCCCCGCCCTGCTACTGCCGCCTGCTGCCTGTCCTACGGGTTGCCTTTCTACTAGTTCACATCTCCTGTCTCTTATGCCTCCATACTCTCGCCTTTCAGCCTTCTCTCCCCCTTTCTTTATCCTCTCCTCACAATTTTTTTTAATTTCTTGCTTCTTGTCACTATTTCAACCCCCCAACACCATAACTCTCTTTCCTCAAGCTTGTATTTCCTTTCGTTTCTGTAACTTCTTAAAAATATTTCTTCTGATTCCTACTCTTTATCTTTTCTTTTTTTAACTCTCTCCATTGCTTCTTTTCCTTCTTTCTACTCTCCTTTTAATCTCTCTGTAGCTCCCCTCCCACATTACTTCTCGTCTCCTCGACCCCACCGCCACCTCAAGCCCCCGCCGCCAGCTTCCCCCCCCGGCCCCTCCCAGCGCTCACCCTGCTCTGCCCTGCATCTACTCGATGTTTGCCCTGCATCCGCCCCGCGCCTGCCACAATACGATCCCTTTGGCCCTTTTGGAGGTGACGTTTGCCCCCAGTCCGCGTCTGTATGCGTACTCTTTATCTCCACCTTTTGAATTTTACTTTGTTTCCTTGTATATCGGATTTTACATGTCGTCTTCCAGACTTCTGCCCCCGCCTATTAAATTCGACCTCTACTGCTATCCTTTTTCCAATTGTTCGCTATTTGTTTTCTCCAAATATTCAAATTCTCTACTTCTATACATATTTTTGCACCCTTTTTATACCCTTATTTATACCTATTTAAGTTTTGCATCTACTTGATTTTATAACTTACCTTAAAACCGTTGCTCTTTATGTATTCTTTGATCACCCAATACACTCACGCATGTTTCATACTCATCCTGCACACATTTCACGCAGACTCGGAATCTACGCATGTTCGACACCTGCACGCTAAGTACTTTAACGCACTTGTGCGACAATAACATCAACCAGCGTCTTGTTCCACGCTTATCCCCGTCACTTTTATTGAATTGCCTCCGCCCCGCATTGGTGTTAACCTGCTTAACCGCGCCTGCCCATGCTGCCGCTTCTGTACGCACCGTATGATGTACTCTGACGAAGGTTTTAATTTATTTTCTAGTGCTGTGTGGTTATAGGGTAATACTAGCAAATACATTTCTGAAAGAAAAATTAATTTCGAAAGCATTCCTGGGTATTCTATTGTGTTGAATAGCAAAGTCATTTTTCAGGTGAAAAGTCGATCTGCGACGTTAGATTCTGTTTGTGACGATTGCAATAACTTAAATTTGGCAACCTCAAAAGTCAACTTTTAATATTTTTCTTTATATCTAAAACTGTGGCCTCTCTGTTCACGACTTTCATCTTTCCTAGGTGTTATTAGAAGACCTGAGATTCGTCCATCTTGTATTTCATTGTATAATGCAAAAGTTTAGTGATTCTATTTGATCTTCCGAAAATGAGTAATTATTTGTTCAATTTTTGAAAAATCTCAGAACACTTTAAACTTACGTAACTCATTTTTTATAAATTTATTATAAGTGATAACTTAGTATATAGATTTATTTCAAGTGCAATAATGGAATAAATAAATTATTGAAACGAATTCATATAAAAGTGAATGATGACAGGTCTGATAGTAAATTTAATTTTTTCTTCGTGTTAAATAAATTATCTTATGAGATGATACATTGTAATAATCAAATAGGAAGTCGTTACTTACAGAACTTTACTCAAGAAGGGATTAAAGCACGCCTGAAAACAGAAGTTCATTTAATCTGCAATCAACTCATCTTCAGTTCAACTCAGTCTTCTCTTATATGATTTCCATTTGAAGAAAATCACATGAGAGCTTTATTGGAACTTTGTGTTTAGATGAAAATGTTTCTTCAAAAGACAGAAATGAGAAAATGTTTGTGTTGTCTCCGCAGAACATATGTGTGCTACGGGTTGCATATACGAAATATTTCACATGCTTCACCAAATTAGTGGCCTGCGGCAGCAAAAGTGCTATTGAACAAAACCCCAAAATACTCTCATATAACCCTGCAACAATAAATATTTTAATAAAATCTCTTCACTAATATTTCAGTAACATAGTCTAGTATATATGCAGTAATACAGTTCTTTACATACCACGAACAACAAAAACGCTGCCTTTCCATAACACAACTTGCCAATAGCAAATATATAAGTGCTCTTCCTTGAAGCTTGCTGGCACATGACGTCAGCTATGCGGTAAGCAGTGACACACTGAGAATGATAATTCAGTCAGTAAGCGCGGTGTGGGAGTAGGCGTAATTACACAATCAAATATTTATATGTTTCAGTCAAAATCGAAACTGTTTCATTGTTTTTTTTTACATTTTTTCGAGTTACTGGGTATCAGGAAAACACGGACACTTCTCGCATGGTCAGTTACTGCAACGTGTTCTGTCAATTGCTGCTCGCATTCGAAATTAGTAATATAATAATATAATATGGTTCTCAAGAAGTTTTCATTTTTAGTTTTCCGTTTGAGATGATCTTCTAATCTCTACGTCTGACTAAAATCTAGATTATTTTGGCCCAAAGACAAAATAACATCTTCCTTACACGTCTAAAATAGGTTAATTAATTTCCATACAAAATGAATATAAACTTCACTAAACATTCACGTTCTAAGGGGGAAGTTGATTCCGCTCTGGCGTCCTGGACCTTCTTTAGAACTCTACTCTAATTAAAGCGGGCCAAAATAATTTTCTTTGGCATAACTTCCTACTCTGGATTCTGAAAGGTAACTCAGTGTAATTGCGTTAATATGTTTCCTCGGTTTTATACGTATACAACCAAGATTGTATAAATCTTGTAATTATTACAAAAGGACGACCTGCAACGGTGGGTCATGACGGTTTCCTGAAATATTGACTTAAATAAGAAACTGCTTCTCTTAGAACTTCTTAGTGTTCATCGCTTTATATGAGATAACATCAAAATTTTGAAAAAGAAATAGACTAAGAAGCAAAATGTAGATATTAGAAAACAAATCGAATAAAAATAGTTTCCAATTTTACGAATTTGAGGAGAGGACGTAAGAAATTTCTGGCGACGCTATTAACAAAAAAAATCGCATATGAGGTATTCTATTGTCTCTGAACGATTAACATGACGCCCGCTCAACTTGTAATTCTTGAAAATCGCTTTGGAGACTGCGCTTCCAAAGCGGATATTCTCGAATTCTTCTTTTTGAGAGATATTGCAATAATTCAAGACCTCTTTGCGAGACAAGACCTGTTCCGTTTCACCTAGAAATAGAAGGGGGGAAAAAATTGAAGGGTACAGTGCAAAATGAATCAAAGTAGCAACATTCGAAAAAACAGTTGTACGTCAAAGACATAACTACGAATAATAACCTATGAATATGAATATTTATGCCTGTGATTAGCCAATGAATTTTAAAGATGAAGCCAATGAATTTTAATGAGATTAAAATACGGCCCGAATTATATTGGGACACCTATGGAAAGATGAGACATGGATGAGATGGCAAAAAGCGGACTTTGGGTATCTAAAGGGGAAGATCAGAATAGAAAAGGAAAGGGTCACAAACAGTTGTAAGTAGATTCTTTAAAGACAAGAAAGTGAATGCAAAAGTAAAAATATTTGCGAAAATTGTTTAAAACGAAGCCAATATTTGAAGGGGCGCGTTGGAGCGGGTTTTTAGTTGTGGTGGCCGTGATGGGTGGGGAGGGGGAGGGCGCAGTCGCTGAGGGCCGTGGCGCTGCCGCAGGTGGAGTCGGACATCGAGGCGGAGACGTCGCCCTTCGACGTGAAGTCGCCGACGCGGGAGTCGCCCGCGTCGAGCGAGGCGGTGGGTGGCGGCGGCGGAGGGGGCGGCGGCGGGGGTGGGACGCGCGCCGTGCGCTCCTGCAGCGAGAACAAAGGAGGAGCGGCGGGCGCGCGCGGGCCCAGCGCCTCGGCGTCGGGCTCGCTGGCGTGAAGCGACGCGTCGCGCCGCGCCGCGGCAGGTGAGCCAGCTGGCGCCCGCGCCGCCCCCTCCCCCTCCCCCGCCCAGGGGCCTTGCGAGGTTTCTCCTCCTGGAGCTCCTCCCCCGCGCACTTTTTGCCTTGACACACTTGACGCGCAGCACTCGCGACACGTGACGCACCCTCCACCCTCCACACGGCACACTCAGCGCGCACGGACGGGACCTGAGTTTCCTTCGTGAGACGTTCACAACTCCCACAAGTGTATCACACCAGTTTAAACTTTGCTCACTGCTGCTTTCACAGTTTTCATCTTTGATCTCTTACACTAATCTCCTTCCTTTCCCCTCCCTTATTTTACGTTTTGCCCTCTTTATTTCATAATCATTTTCTTTATTTTTGACTTACTTTATATTTAACTTCTTTAACCTGTTCTCTTGTTAACATTCGTTTCCCATGATGTCTAGTAATGCCCTTTATGTTGCTAAACACGATTTTGATGTATTCTTCTTGCCGGATATATAAATGTTTTGTTATGTTTTTGTTCTTTCAATGGAAGTACTTTATCATTACAAATGCTTCATTCGTTGCCTGAAGGCTAGAACTGCTAGGCATACATCGACATATATTCATTTCCCAAGGTGGTAAGGAGTTCCCAAGGTGGCAGACTTCAACTTTGAAGATCTGACCGGAAGATTTAATCTTCCCAAGGCAGACGTACATCATCTTCACATTAACAAAATCATTATAAGTATTTAGATAAAATCATATAATGAGAGGGCATTGATTTTCATTGCTTCACAAATGTTTTTCATTACGATTTCGATGCATTGCTTCATTAACCAAACTAATGTGGAATTAATTAAGCAGTGTTCATGACATTGAAAAATTATTACTTATATTACAAAATTATTAAAATTATAAGTTAAAAATCATGGTAAAAATAATATGTATTGGTTCTTTATGTATTTGTTCAAAGCCCTGGAAAGCTTGAAAGGTTGGTCAAGGATTAAATTTTTTTTAATTAGTGTGTAACAACCATTTTGAGCACAAATGACATATATTTCTAAGAATAAAGTCTGAATAGTTGATTTACATTTCATTTTCTCTTGATCTCAAAACCAACACAGCAGAATGCTGGAAGTTTTATACATAATCATGTTCCATTACCATTACTTGAATTCTTAATTGCCTCTTTTTCATTTATTTTCTATATTTTCACTTTTACCTGTAATTTTTTTTAATCCATACTATTTTATTGTAAAATTAACGTCATGTACTTTTTCCCATTTCTCTTTCATGTCCAATTTTTTTCACAAGCACATCTCTCAATTTTTCTTACTTTTCTAATTATTATATCCCCTTTACTCTCCTCTATTTTACCATTTTCTGAAATTCAAATGTTTATCTTAATTATTTCTGTTCTTTACAGTTTACATTAATGTAGTTTATTAAGTGTTTCATTTAATTTTATTCAACTTAATTCTCTCCATGTCTGCTGGACCATACATTTTCAATTTTTCCTTTACTCTTATTATTTTCTTCCTCTCCCTTATTCTTACTTCATCCTAGTGTCATCCGTAAAGCCAAAATAAGCTTATCTACAGCAAGTGTACAAAAAAGTTCAACCACTGACATAAAAAAATTCATGGGTCATCTACATAAAATGTGAAATAAGCAATACAAAATATATACACTCATGTTCTTTTCTTTTTAAATATTTTCTTTCCACTTATCTATGTGTATTTCAATATGACCCATTTATTGTCTAATATCATTACTTCTGTAAAAATGGTCATGTGAAGTGAATGTCATTGAACAGAAGAGACATAAAATACTCAAAAATTAATTTTCTTTGTTTTGCACATGCCAATTTACTATTATATTTCTTATAATTAAGATATGAATATGGTACAATTAATTACAGTACCAATTCTTATTAGTATCTTATCCCGTGCACAACTTATTTTCTTGAAAAGTACACTTAGCCAGTTTTGCAGGGGAAATGGCTGTGTTTTTGTTTTAATATTATTCCATGTTATTATTTTTTACTAGTATTGATGTATTTCTTCAACATGAGCATTCCATTCCATTCCATCAACATTTTCTCAGAGAAAATATTCAATGAATATGTACATCCTATTTGTGACTGAGTAAAGACATCGTTGAGGGTGAAGGGAGTGATTGTAAAAGGGACTATACAAACAAGTATCTCATTTGCAAACCTTCTGGTAGAATAGACAGAAAAGTCTGCAAAAACATGTTTTGCCGAAAAAAAAAGTACCTCAAGTAGCTTAATTATTTTCTTTCCTTCTTTCACCCTTTAATTATTTGTTACACACATTTTATATTTTTGTAATTGTGTCAATAGAAAAGTGCAGTATTCATGATTGAAAAATTGAATTTTTTTTTTAAGTTGTTGTTGTACATAGTTGGGAGGGGGTGAAAAAGTGATTTTTTTGTGTATACATTTGTTGAATGACTCAAGACAACATTATACTTTCTGATGAATTAAGTTGTGTGTATAGTTGGGGGTGAAAAAGTGATTTTTTTGTGTATACATTTGTTGAATGACCTCAAAGACAACTTATTAATATACTTTCTGATGAATTCAAAGAAACTACTTCTTACATGACTTTCACTCCTACTCTCGACTCTCCAATGCACAATTAAAAAGTATAATTTTCTGAGAACAAATTTAATTATTTAAAAAGTGTTTAGAAAATCTACCCTTTCAATCAATACAATTGACATCAAAAGAGTAAAATAACTTGTAGAAATAGTACAAAAAATGTATTTTAATACCACTGTAAAAACTTACATTACATTCACAGCATTTGTATTAGTAATAAAAATAGCATTTTTTTGGCATTTATGTTAGGCCAGAGATTGCTTCATCATAGGCAGTGCCGACACTAGGCATGGGCAGACTGGACGATTGCCCACAAGTCAAGAGGCCCAATGATGGGGCTGATGGAAAAAATTTAGTAAACGCTTGAAAGAAAGAAAGGGAAGAAAGAAAAGAAAAGAAAAAGAAAAAAAAACTTGAGAAAATCATTATCGTAATTTTATAAGTCGCGATACACTAATATTTCATAACATTTTCACTTACTTTTTTACCTTAAATAGTTCGTTATAGTCATTACTTATAAGGCTGGACTCTGAAATGAATCAAATGATGCTAACATTAAAATAGGTTCTACTGATATTCATATTTATTATTTCATGTAATTAAAAATTTTTGTTGGGTTAGTTAGTGTTTAATAAAATCATTTGTTAGTGTTTTAACCTTACAATGGAAATTGTATTATTTGTTCACTAAATAGTGTTACTTAAAACTGTTATTTTAAATATCTTTCCAAAAACTTTTTCTGGCCTAAATGTTGTATTTTTTGGTATTTGTTGAATAAAATAACTCAACTGTTTCTTGATACAACTTTCACACTCTAAATTTGGGGGAAGGCAAGGCTTCAGTATTGCCCCAGCTCCAGCACTGATCATAGGGTATTAGATCTTATGAATTTCGTAGGTTTAACTGCTGAAGGTCTATTAAAGATATCTGATAAATATGGTCCAATTGTCACAAATTCCTTCTAAAATTGGGGCTAACAATAACAAATGTCTCATGAAATTAGGTCCAATTAACACTAATGTTGAATCAATTTTGGACTAACACAATGTTGTCTACAATATTATTAAGTTTAAATGGAAATCAAAATATGAAGGCAGATACTTTAATTCACTATTTACATAAATTACAATTTATCAAAACATGGAGAAATGATAAGTTCAAAATTTCATTGTATTATTTTCATCTTGTACAAATCTCACAGTTGATTGCCTTTAGATAGACTCTTAGGACAAATTACAGTTAACAATGCCTGACTCTGTATCAAAAAAAAATTGCAGAGAATGCATGTTAAAATTCTTAATAGATTAACAGGACTTTTATAATGTTTTGTTTTTCTTAGTTGTATAACAAAATTAGCTCTTATTCACTAATGTAAATCAACATATAATTTGTTAACTTCGTATTTATAAATTGGTTGTTTATTACACAAGTTGCATTACAAGTTCTTCTTTATAAGTAATAAATTGTTTTAATAGTTGGGTTTTTATTAAAAAATGATTAATTTAGTCATTGTGAACTATATCTTTTACCTTTACCATTGTAATGGAATTGAAATGTATCATTGGAAATAATATTCTGCTAAGTCCCTTGTTAGAAATACATTAGACAATTCTGAAATTTAGACTTTTGGTCTTCAATTATTATTTGTTCAAAACGATTTGAAAATGTTGCTAATAGGCCTGTTACATTATAAGACTAGTTTCATTAGACCTCCTGTGTACTTGGACTTCCTAGTATTAGACCTGTGTAATCAGACTTTTGTTTTTGGATCTCTTGTATTATTGGATATATTCCGTAGTGGACTTCCTGGCAGTGCTGTCATTCTAATTTCTTAAGAACTGGTTCTCTCCAATGATTTCCAATAACTTCTTATATTTTTTATTTCAATAAAAGAAGCAGGTCATTAAATGAGGTAGCATATCTTTATAAAAAGTTTTAAATTAGATTATACATTAAAATATTGCTGCCTGGTAACAACTTGCAGTCATGCTTTTTTTTTGCCAGTTTGCAAACCACTCAAGTGATTTTTTCATAGTCAACTTGATCATGTTTCAAGATTTGTTTAGGAATCTCCAAGTTGATTTTTCACTGAGTAAATTAATGTACAAAATAAATATCTTGATGATAATACAGTAAGTATTCTCATATGATAGCAACATTGTTTGAAACAAAATATGTTACTCAGAGCTTTAATAAATTTAACACTTTATTGTGATAAATTTCAACTGGTTCTGCACATCACAATAAGTTTAACAACCAGTTCTACTAACTATCATAAATTTAACAAGCGGAATCTGCATGACTTGCAGAAACAAGAAAATTAACAGGACAAATTTAACATGATTAACAGAAATTTGTGAAATCTCTGGAGAGAGACATCACAGGTCCCCAAAGGATTGGTTTTAAAATCGTAAGAATGCTCAGTGGAGACACAATTGAATAGATCTCACTCCTGTGGTGAAACAGGTAGAGCACTAGAAGACATTATAGAATGAGAATGACAGACTTAAGGTTAGGCAGCACAATAGTTGAAGAACAAGAAATAGTACCCCAATTATCAAAAGAAGGGCTTAAAAGAGAGATAATAAAAGAAAAGAACAGGAAAAGTCCAGAAGAATATAGAATTGCCTTAGAATTAATAAAGGAAGGAACTCAAGGACATGATAGAACTGTTCAATTAAGTTGGGAAAGGAAAAATTAAATGCAAAACAATAGCAGAAAAGGGTGATAATAAATTTGCACAAGAAAGGATCAAAAACAAGATCACAATAACTAATGCTTCCACCATCAGGATCAACATTTTTTGCCAATATACTATTAAGAAACAGACTGAAGAAATGTAGAGAGACATTCTTGGAAGAAGAACAAAATGGATTCAGAAAAAGAAAGAGCACAAAGACACCATACTCACTGGAGAGACATAATGAACTGAATTTGCTAACTTCTGTTGGCTTTTGAAAGATCTACAATAGAATAAATAGAGAATTAATGTGGGAATTACTGGATGAATAAAAGATACTACCTACAGAAATAAGAAAAGGAATTCAATGTCTCTATGCAAAAAAATAATGAAAATGGAAAAATTAAGAGGAGTAAGACAGGGAAGTAGCCTGTTGATTATTTATGTCAACCATATCATCAAGAAATGAAACCAAAAAGTCAATGAGGGAAATAAATTCCAGTAAAAGCTCCAAACAACTTTTAACCTTTACCCAGACGTAGTTAAAATAATGGAATGAGAAGACAACCTACAAATTGCAGCAAATAAAATTGCCCTGATGCCTAACATGAAAATTTCCACAAGTCAGACAAAATCAAAGAAAAGATATGAGAAGAGTCAAAATTGTCATTAATTGGCAAATAATAGAAAAAGTTTCCACATTTAATTATTTGGGCAATATCATTGGGCAGAGATCAAAGGCCCTAGGAACCAAAATTCTGAAACACATTGGAACAAATGGACTTATGAAATAAATTTTGAAAAGGATGTGAATCATAAAAAAACAAAAGTAACAATAACAACAACAAACAATGTGATTTCAAAACTGTATTAGGCAACCACTGCTGATAACATGAAAAAAGTGATGTTTTAGAGCAGAGGTCAATTAATAGGGGTGTCTTACTTTTTACAAAAAATGGCCTATTATTAATAGACCTCAGATGTTTAGGATGTCTATTATATCTAATATTTTCAAAAGGTTTTTAGAATTCGAGCACAAATTATGAAAAATGAAATATTTTGACTAAATTTGTCTTTTTAATATAAATGGCTTTTTAGAATTATTTACTATATTTTTAAATACATTTAAAAAATGTATATCTCCTCCTTTTTGGTAAAAATGAAGTTTAAATAATTTTCAGTTTTAGTACTCCCAAGAGCTGTTTATCGGTAAAGAATCTCTATTTTCTTGTGTAGACTCAGTATGTCATTTGGCTGTGCATGAAACATTCTATGTCTTAGAAGCTCAAAACCTCACTTTTTTGCACTTCTTTCCACAATTTAAAAATTTTACTATATGTCTTGGATGGATGCAGACAGTGCTGGCACTAGGCATGGGCAGACCAGGTGATCGCCCGGGCTTCCACAAGTCAAGGGGCCCAATGATGGGATTGATGGGAAAAATTAGTTAAAAATTGAAAAAGAAATTATAACTCGAGAAAATTGTTATCACAATTTTATAAGTCATGGTATAGTTGTCTGATATTTCACAAAATTTTCAATTAATTTTTTACCTTATAAGTAATGACTATAATTAACTATTTAAAGTAGGACTCTATGAGATGAATCAAATGACACTAACATTAAAATGGGTTCTACAGAAATTCATATTTATTATTTCAGGTAGAACAAGTAATTTTATTAAGCCTAAAATAAACACCTCATTTTTTTTAATGTTGTAAGTTCACCATGGAAATTGTATTATTTGATCATTATATACTTTTACTTAAACTATTATTTAAAATACATTTCCAAAAACTTCTGGCTTAAACATTGTAGTTTTTGTTATTTGTTGAAATAAAATAACTCATAGTTTCTTGAGAAAACTTTCACATTTTTAAATTTTTCGTGTGTGGTGGGTGGGGGGAAAGCTACATTTAATCATTGCCCTGGGCCCAGAATTGTCTAGCTCCAGCACTGAGCACAAGACTCAGATTGCGGACATAAAGCCAACACTCCCATGATACTTGGCAAGTCGAAATTCCTGATTTCATAAATTAAAATTCTAATGTACCTAATACTCTTCCAGGAAAGTAAAGCAAGGAAGGCTCTGTTAATTCAAAGAATTAAACATTAGGTCACTTTCATATCCACTGTCTCATTAAAAGAAATAAAACAAATAGCCTTGATATAGCAGTAGCAATAGTAGCATCGGTTACCTGATTCTTGAATCCAATCTGTGCTTTGATATCCTTGGGAATGAAGCTGAGGTACAGGACATGTCGCATGAATGCTTTTAACATTGTGGATTTTCATTTTCATTACTGAAAGTTCAGTGTTGTACTTACAATTTTCCTAAAAGTGGTCTCTGAAAAGGGGTAAATTAAAAATATTGCTATAAAGGGGCTGATCAGGGTTGGGGAGAGAGATGGTCTGTGAACAGGGGTAATTTGCTTACAATATGTGGGTTTCAGTGTTCATTACAAGAAAAATGGGTTGTTGAGAGGGGTAGTTGTTTAATAGGGGTGGTTTTTCAGAATGGTTTCACTGTACTCATGTATGGATCAGAATTCTGGACAATGAAAAGAAGGGACAGGCAAAAACTAGACACAATGTAATTGAAATTTCTAAGTCATTTTGCAGGAGTTCTTTTGAGGAATCGGAAAAGAAGTAGATATTAGAAAGTCTTAAAACAAATAATGTAGTGGAAGAAGTAAAGAAAGATTAGAAATAATGTTTTTCTCACATTAACAGAATGAAGCAATAAAGATTCTCAAAGATTGCATTGGATTTTAATTCAAAAGGGCAAAGAGACATTTAGAGACCACAAAAGAAGTAGCTATATTAGGAACACTTGGAGGATTAAAAACCTACCAGGTCTTCTGAGAGAAAGAAACAGACCACATTTAGCAACCTGCAGAAGATGATGACAATGATGATATGATGGTGATGGTGGTGGTGGTGATGATGATGATGATGATGATGGTGAAAACGATGACGATGATGATGATAAAATGACGAAGTTGATATTCTTGCTGCTGGGCTTCAATCTATCCTTAAAAAAGTTTTAGACAATATTTTCTTCTAGATTCAGATCTCAATGGCAAAAATAATATCTAAAAAACCATTTTCAAGCTCCCTTTAGTCACAAAAAAGGCTCTTCGTACAAAATTGATAGTTTATTATTTTTTTATATCAGGTAATTAATAAGTTGTCGTACATTCACAGAACATACTTGTTTTTAATGTGCCTGAAAAATATTAATCTGAATTTCAAATATTCTTTTGTTTAAAACTGCATTTTTCAGTTAGATTTATGTACATTTTTCAATTAAAAGGTTTTTCAGAATATGATAGTATTTTGTGAAGGAAAAAAATTGGTTGATAAATCTCTAAATTCCTCTTTCATTATAAGATTGTTCTTTTGAGGAAAAATTAACAAATCAGAATGGTGTCAGAAATAGTAATTGTAATTTCTAAATTACTTTAGATTTCTAGAGATGCATTTTTTATTCATATTTTAAAAAAATAGAATTATTTATGATTTTCCTTTAGGAATCATGTAAAAGCGTTTTTAACTCTTTTTTATTTATAAAATAAATTATAGGGAAAAATATTCATTAAATAATAATATTATATTAATATTTCATAATACTCTTTTATCAAGCAAATTCACTAACAATAATTTAAAAAATTGATGAATAATTATAAGCATAGGTTATTTTTAATTCACAGTAAGTTTATTTTTCAGAGGAAACAAATTAACATGGTATCCTAAAATTAAAAAGTAACCAATTGAAAATTAAAATATAAATGAAATAATTTTTATTTTAAGTCATTATTGGATTTTCAAAAGCTTACTTGGTCTTAAAAAATATTGTCTTAATTTCATGCTATATCTGCCTCATTTGGTGTGTGTATTACAGGTGTTATGGTGATTTTGTGACCTGGCTAGGTCCAACAGCTGCTTGAGGCTCCATCTACATGACGTGCCATGGCTTCTGGGCAAAATCACCTGTCAGAGCTCGTCAATTATGACCTGTCGCCAGCCATCATGTGCGACATAGTCTTCCTCACTGCTCTCGCTACCTGGCTGCTGGTTCTGCTAACTGACAGAAGGGGCAGTTTAACTGGCTGGTGCATGTGTACTAGCAGTTAGCAAGGGCATGAAAGCAAATGGTTTGATACATAAGTGCACGTAACAAATATACAGATGTACATTCTGTACTCATATCAGCCAGAGGATGCCCTACGTTCCACTTGCTTGTGCAGTTGGTTTAGACTCTGGTGCATAACACGTTTGTTACTGCGTTCGCGTTCTGTTCTGCACAAAGTGATGTATAGTAGACTGTGTTGTATTGACTGTCATTGTTATGTTTTGTGTACTCCTTGTTGAACAAGTAAGTAGAATTCGTCATTTCACCTCTGTCACCAAAAGAAGCAAATTTCCTAAGCTTCTCTGCTGCATCCTGAGAGGATCTGCTCCCACGGATGAGCAGGACTTCGGTCTAATGGCCGCTGCTTTCAAGCAGCAGGACACAAGTTGCCAGTGCAGGAATTACCCTTGTGTGACAGTGTGTTATATTTGCATGTGTTGGGCTGCTAGTTTTTCTATGTCCTCTAGTGACATAGTGTATTTGTTCACAAATAATATGGGGACTGTCATTTCACAATTCACTACCTGGTGCAGAGTCAGAGCTATTTATTTTGGCAAGTTGGGCTGTTGAGCAGATGGCTTCTAGGATATTGGCTGTGGGTTAATCCTCTCAGTGACCTCAGGCACTGCACTGTTAATCAGTGCATGTTTTCTTAGCATTGTAAGTTTAGGATGCTTGAAGTGTCAAATTGGTATGATCGGTTGAAGTAAATTTGTAAGACCTTGCCATAAGACTGAATTCTTGGAAGGTGTTGCAGTAATGTTGATGTTGCGATATATGTGATCAATCAATGACTGAACATACTGGGTAGTTAGAATTGTCAAGTATTGAGTTGGAAAAGTCTTGAATTGCACTGCCTGTAAGACTGCCTGAACAGTAGACACTAATTGCTGTCCTTGAGAATGTCATTCTTCTGTTGAATCTCATTAACACCACAATTTGGAGGTAACTGATTCCTGTACAGTGCAGATGATGGAGGAGTAGAAAGAGGAAATGCTGAGAGTACCACTATCATCAAAGATGTAAGCCTCATATCTACACATGATGTATTATAATCTCCCTTTATGACCACAAAGATTGAATTTAATTAGTTAATTCAAAAATAAGCTTATATTTGTCAAAGTTCTTTTGGCAATTACTAATGTCTTAAATGAAGGCTAAAAATTAAATCATTGAATAATACTATTGGAAATTATATATCAATACAAACAGTTGTTCAAAATTATTTCTATTGCTGTGAAATTAATCTACATTAAGCCATAAATTATTTACACTATAAGATGTTGCAAGAATGTATTGGATGTTATTTACCCTCATCCCAAACATAAATGTTATTGTTTAAAAAAATAAATAGAAAGTACTTTAAACTTTAAGATTTAGAACGTGTTCTGATCACTTTTAATTTATTCCTGTCTTCTCTCATCATGTCAGTTAAAAATGAAGGAACCTAGTCACATATGAATCCTTACAGAGGAAAAGTCATAATCAGGACTGAGAATAATCCAATGGCATGGGAGTAAAAGTATGCACATGCTTGTGAATCAATAAACATAGTAAGTATATTAAGTCTTATATTTTATCAAAATTTGCATTCACAAAACTTTAAACAACCTTACATATAGAAGGCTATCATACATGTCACACTTTTTTTTATCTCTGTAAATAGAGGATTTGTATAAATTTTCAAAGACAAGAATAAAAATGAATGTGGTCTGCTTTTGAATAGAAAGTATTTCTGAGGTATCATCAGTATTACCTATTTCTACTTCCCAATTAATTAATAAATTCCTAATTATGCTCCAACAAAGTGATGAACACTCAGGTAGTACTCAGAAGGTTCGTTTCATTTAGTTCAACAAATTTCAAATTTCCATTTTTTGCCTCTGTATTACAGATATTTGATCTGAATTTTGAATCACATCACACGATCTTATGGTTTGGCATTCAGAAAATTTATCTGTGTATTTTTTCAAGAAGTTGATATTGTTTTGCATATCAAATGTGAAATGTATTTTTTCATCTGGAAATGAAAATGTTTTGATGAAAAATTGGACACATTGCAATACTTCATTAATGTATAATACTGATATTTGTTGTGTTTACCTACTATATCAAAATAACCTCATGATTGTTTCTAATTGTAAGATCTGTTTTTCTAACTCATATCCCACAAATATCCAAATGTATGTTTTTTATTGTCTGACATGTTTGATATATTTTAGTGAGAAGTAGAATCCAAACATTTTATTTTTATTTCTGCAAATTTTCAATTATTGTGTTTTTAAATGATGCCTGTTGAAGCCTAAACTTGGGAGTTTGGCATTAGAAAGAGTGATGTCAATAATCATTTAACATTACATATACCACAAGCCCCATATTGTGATGGTGTGTTCTGTGTGTATAAGTGTATATACGTACAGCAGCCTGTTCCCAACAGATATAGCAATTGTCATTGGTTCACTGATTTTCAGCCATAATGTGTCTTAATCAGCAATACTGAACACTATAGTGAAAGCAAAGTGTAATTCTTGTTATGTGCTAAAACAGCACAGAGATATTTGTGATGAGAACAGAAATTAGTTCATGTTGTACTCTTACATGATACATTTAATTTAGATCCATGATACAAAATACCCTGCATATATCATTATTAAAAGTCTACTGAAAAGGACAATTACAATGCTGAAGTATATTATTTTGATGTTTGCATATTTTAAACTTTTTCCATTTGGTTTAAAATATTTCTGTTGGAAATGGACTGCGGTTTTTACATTTGGAGATTAGTTTTCAGATTCTTTTATATTGATATTTTACTAAAATAAGACATTGTTTTCAATTGTTTGTGACTTATTAATGTTACATATTTTAGTGTTATTTTATATGTTAGCTATTGTACCAAAGACATTGTGTCCAAACCAGTATTTGGAGGTTGTGGACCAGTCACTTTGTGATCTTAATTTTAGTATGTAAAGCATTAAATTGTAATGCAACAAATGTTGGCTGCATCTCATCAGTTTCCTGAAAGAATTATTTTGGGATTCCTGATTATATTTTAAAAAACATGTTCATTAGAATGAATATGCTGAGTAGTATCTATAAACAATACGAAGCATACATCAGGAAATAGGTTGCAGAGGTGCGTTCACATAATGCAATGTAGTCAAATAGTGTAAATGCTTATGTCAAGCCAAAAATCAATATGAGCCATAACTTTCTGTTCCTTGCATTGAAAAATTACTGCAATTAACATTTGTCATAATGATGACAAAAGTGGTTTAAGATTTTGGTGGGCATGAGGTACTTTTTTACTGTCCAAACACATACTCCAACTTAGGAATAGTAACAAACTTAATGTATCACTAAGAGTGATAAATTTAGCATGAATGCACTGTGTTAATTCATGTTAACTAGAAACAAAGAGCAATCACCAGCAACCAGCAGACATGAGCAGTGGTTGGACTGTGGCAAAATTAATGTTGCTCAGTTAATATGCAAATTGAAGAATGTAATACAAGTCATTGGTATTCTTTTGATCATGTTACTGAAGGAAAGTCACAGTGCTCTACTGCACTGTTGGCATTGCTGCTGCTATTGCTGTTGCTGCTGCCACACTTAGCTTCTTTTTGCCCTGCCAAAGCTTGTGTGAAGTCATTTCTGCTGTTGGTACCCTAGCCTAATAATTGCAAATCCTATTCTTACATATATGCATATAGTATATGTATATAAATATATACAGTAATTCACATGTATTTTCCATTATAATGTATCAGATAAAAAATGCAACATATTTTCACTACATATTACTTTTTTGTTTTTAACCCATGCTGGGAAGAAAAAAGTTTAGCTAATGTAGCAGTATATTGCATTACAGGGCACGAATTCTTTTCTACAGTATTGAAAAATACTCACTGTTTAATACATATTATTACTTGCATACTTTTTCTTCCGGAATTTGGTGGCCTTGTTTTAGAAATTAAAGCAAAAAGTATATCTAGTTGCAGTTTTTCTTTGCAAATGATTTTTTGTGCGTGTGAATTTAAAACATCTTCCTCCAAAAATACAAACATTATGCCTATGAGTAGATATAAGCATATTTAATTATCTTAATTTAATCTGATATATAAACTATGGCACAAAGAACGTAAATAATTTGCATGCAACATGAAACAAAGTCACCATACTTCCACAAATTTTCAAACACAGTTAATGGAAAATTTGACTGTGAAGACTGTTTGTCATGTCTCAGCAATAGTCTGAATTGAGTATTATTTGGAATGCTTGATTTAGTACATATGTGGTATCTAGTAAATGCAAGTGTATTACATTTGAGTGCATAAATGCACATTGTAAGTATATGCATGTGTATATGCATATATGTCCAAATTTAATAATATAGGCTGGTTATGTGTGCATGTTCATCTTTAGCTATTATCTGTACATTTCTTTGATCTCAATGATGACAGATTATTAATCCACTTCCATTTACTTGGAATCCAGCTGAGTAGTTAAAGTGTGTGTATGTGAACATGTATACATGTAATTGGAGAGTCTGGAAATTTTGTTATGTTACACTTTGGAATGTATAGTATCTTGTGCAATATTTGAATGAATATATTATGTTTCAGACAATTTTCTTATCCTTTATTCATTGACAATTTGAAATATTAAAAGATTGAATTTATTGAAATTTTTCTAAATAAAGACTGGATGCTAATATTTGAATTCCAAAATTACTTTAAAAAATGAGTCAAACTAACATTCTTTTTCCCTTTTTGCCGTTTTTGCAATTTCCAGATTTAAAATGTTTCAAAACTGTCTTTAGAATGTAAATAATGTATATATTGCTTAGTGGTTAATTTCTTATGAGGTGCAGTTAAAAAAAGCTTGAATGTCTGGTAAACACACACTGTGCAAATTATCTTGCCTGTCACTATTTTTTAAAAGAAAAAAGTTGTTCATCCTAGAGAAAGAAAAACACCGTCCTTAAATTTTGTAGTGTAAGCAAAGCTTGGTAAGAAAACAATCACTGCAACATGTAAACTCTAAAAAAAATGGAAGTATATTCACTGTAAATGTGCTTTTTTCAATTTTTTGCAAAACATGTCTTTGTACACAAGGAGTGTGATGTTCCATTGTGCCCATCACTAACTTCAAACCTAGTTCCAAGGGATTATTTTTTTATACATGATTGGATGATCAAAATTCATTCAATTTGTCCAAGTGCAACCTGTGTAAAATGCGATTCTGCTCAAGCTCAAATAATGGCTATAATGTATTCATTGTTTCATGTCAGTGCACGATGGACATGCAGGATGACACCTGTTTCAATTTTACAACAGTCCAGTTTTTATTTCAAGCTCCAAGAAAATTCAATAGAGCTTGCTGCCTTCGTAGTGATGTAGTATATTTAGTATTCAACCAATACCAATGGTATTTATATAAATAGGCAATGTAGAACTGTCCATTATACAGCTAAATATATCAAAACTGATAAATCACACTTTGCATAAAATATACAAATTACAATGTATCATTGTTTTGTTAATATATAATGAACAGGCTGTTAACATTAGTGCATTGTTTTGTACTAGTTTTTCTGATGAAATGATATCAAGCAAAAGGAATGAAACAAAATTCAGCATTTTTCCAAGGTCTTGTAACATATTTGTTGATGGGAAGATAATAAATTTAAAAAATATAGTATGATAAATTGTGCCAATTCATGTCTAAGTGATATATACTTGTTACCTTTATGTACACATGTAGTTAGAAAGCCCACACGTAATGTCCAGGTATTATTATAATTTAGCAGTTAAATGTTTTATAACTGTGGATCCCAAAAATGAAAACCAATCCTTACTTATCCTGAGTTTGACATGTTCCATTCTAGTATGAACAGAAAATCCATCAGGAATAAAGAAAGAATTATTGTAACATTTCATGAAAAATAGATAGGTCTACACATCTTATTCTAATTAGTATTTCAATGTTACTTCTGAAAGATCAATGGCAAGTCCTTTTGGCAATAACATGAATCAAAATATAGCATTGTCACTTTCTCAACAATTAACTAAAACCAATGACAGAGAGCAATGTTATTGCAATAATGCTTCTTTTCAAGGTCTTCAATCATTCATCTTACAAAGTAGGTCTAATAATTTATGAATTAACTTAAAAACTTCCAAAATGGCTTAAAACAGTTTGCATTGCAAACTGCATTGGAGTTTAATTTTAAAAGTTGTTGATGCACTGAAAAGAAATTATTTGTATGAAACAATGATTAAAAGGTAAGTGCCTTGAATAGTATTGAAGGAAAAACATATTATTTTCACTTTCCTGACTTTCATTTAAGGTTGGCAGTTTTGTTTTTAAAAATAAATTAAATTGCTTTAAAAAATTAATTACTTAGTATTGACTTAAACACTGATAATGAAAGTGCAAATAGAAAAAATTCACAATTTATTTCATATATTGACAACTTCTCATGAATATAGAATGAATATTTGTCATGATTTCAGGAAATGTGTATTTTATCATATTTATATTTTGATACATACATTTCCAGTTTCAAGAAACCATTGAAAATTTGAAAATGCTGAAATAATGGCTGATTATTTAACAATAAAAGACTCAATTATTAAACCTATCGCCATACTTATCTGAATTAATTTAAGAAAACTGTAAATATAATATTACCCTCTTTCAATAGTGCTGCTGAGATTTTGTAATTTTCAATTAATTTTTACTATTCTGTCAAAATAAAATGGTCTTGCGAGGGGAAGGTTAATTTTTTTTCCTGGGCTATCACTTTTTCTTCTGCTTTATAATATTTATTCAAATAACTTTTGTCTCTACCATCTTTATCTTCACATGTATCATTGTTCCTTTCTTTCTTGCCCTTCTTCCGTACTAGCTTCTCCTCTGACTCTTTAGGCCAACCTGACCATTTGGATGTTGGATTTGTGTTCTTTGTCTTTCATCTGATATCAACTTGTCCAAACATTAGATAATTTGCCTAAAACAAATTTTGGTGTTTTTATTTATTGTTCCTTTATGTTTGTTTTTTTTGTAAAACAGAGAAGTTCAAAGAAATTTCGCTGTTAGGACTAGGAAGCATATTTTTATGAAATAAAAGTAAAAACTGAATCTATAATTTCTCAACAGATTAGATATTGACCACAAGAAGATGGGAAAGAAAACCTACATCATGATATCTTAGGAATATTGTTCTGAGATAAAAAAAATTGGGACATTTGGGATGATTTAGAGAAAATATTACTTTAAAACACTTGTAGCCTATTAAAATTGAAAATATTTACCTATAAATTCAAAATGCACTTTTAATTATCAATGTCAGTGGGGTGTATTAGATGTCAAAAAGGTGTATGAAAAGGGTTAGATGTCAATGACAAAAGGATGTATTAGATTTACAGAAAAATCTCATAATCATTTTCAACAATCACATTAAATATTTAGAAATTCTTCGAAAGTTAACTTTTAGAAAAGAGAGAAATTATTTGATAATATTTTATAATTTATTATTTCCTGTGGCTCTAAATTTTAAGTCACTAGAATTTAAATATTTTCACAGCTTTTCCTCAATGAAATTCTTATGTTTATAAAAAAGGAATCCTCTTGTCTCTTAATCTGTCTTGTGAAAACAATGTTTACAGATTTAAGTCCACACCCTGTAAAATTAAATCTCTTTCTTAAATGTGGAAATTATGATGTTGAACTTTTTCAACAATTTTTAAGAATTGTAGTGTGAGTTGAAGTTTTTATTATTTTTTAAATCTAATTAATTTAGTTTTCAATTTTAACGCAATAATGACCATATTTTTGACATGTAAATACAAAATTCAAATTAAAATATTCTAAGAAGATATCATTTTTGTGATTTTATTGATGTAGTTAACTAATTCTAGATATACATTGTTAAAATTGAAATGGAAAATTTTTTTAAAAATTTTTTTAAAATGGAATTAAATAAGATTTTATAAAGCCTTAATATTTAATATAACAAGCAGATATATTGACTTAATATAATTTGTCCCAAAAGTCATTATCATTTCAAGCAGTAAGTAAACAATCACGTTTTGAGAGGAGAATATTAAAGTGTTTGCAATCTCTCCTAAACAGAAAAAATAATCTGTGAAATCCATTCCAAAACTTTATATTGAACATATTCATACTATGTACATTATTATGAAAAATATTTCATGGGTAAGAATTGGGAACGCTTCAAATTTCACTTTAATTTTAACAAAGGAAGAAATTAAAATTAGAAATATGGGTATCAATCATCCTAAAATTAAAGAAGCTTTATGAAAGAATGTTTTACATGAATCTGTTGATCGTAGGCAATAGTAAAACCTTAATAAAGAGAAAACAAATAAAAGGATGGAACACATCACATAGCAAAGTGTGACTATTAATATGAATCTCTCTTCATAGGTGAATTTATAACTTCATTTACTTTATTGATAAGATCCTTCTTTATATATTTGATACTTCCTTATATATTCAATTGATTTTGACCATATTATTTAACATTAACAATAAGCAGATATTCTAAAAGATACTATTATGGAAGATCAATAACTTCTGTAAATGTAACTTGGATATTATGAGTACTGAAATACTAAATGGCATAGTAGAAGAAAATATTGCAGAAAATCTTTGGAACCATATAACATCCAGATTTGTGTGAGGGGAGAACAGAAAGAAAAGAAAAGAAAAGAAAAGAAAGAAAGAAAAAGAAGAAAAGGAAAAAGTAAAAGAAAAAGAAGAAGAGGGGTTTGACAAAAGTATTTCAAAAAGCATTTCAGAACCTTATATTGGAGTTGGCTTGGGCATTATTTGAAAATGAAATAAGACAAACTGACTGTAAAAACATCAGATAAGAAAAATGAAATAGCTAGTGTGAGAGAAAAGACCAATTTTAAGACTTAGGGAAGGAACAAAACCTAATATGCTTTAAGAAACATTGAATGAAGATTGAAAATACCGAACAGGAAAGAATGGAAGGCAATCCTTGAGAAGGCTAAAATATTTAATGTTGGAAGAGTATTTAAATCAGAATGAATAAATCTAGGAATTATAGTAGAAACCTTGAGATCTAAAATGATGGAACATCCAAACATAATTTTTAAACATGTTAGGATGTAAATGTTTTCTAAATGGAAAACCAAAAAATAACAGCAGTATCAAAGCAAATATTATTTATATTATATTCTATAAAGAACTTTTAAATCACTGTTCAATAACACAGTCATATATCGTAATATAGAGCCTTGTAATTGAAAACAAAAATCAGTCATATTTTGACAAATGGAAGTCAATCTTTTTGAGGATCCAATAGTATGCCAACATACTACAAATATCACATCTTTTGGTGTTCAGGCAACATGCTGCTCCACATAGTGTCAGTTCCAATGTAGATATTTCCTAAGCTGGATGTGTCCAGATAATACAAATTTTTCAGAATCCAAACAGAGTTTAGCTCCAGAAAGGTTCAGATTTCCTCAAACAATTATGAACTCTTCCTTCATACAATTTTTATATTAAATAAATGTTTGGCATTGTTATTATAACAGAAAGAAACTATTTAAATTATTAACAATTTCCTATAGTATTAAGAAAGTAAAGGTGTTGAGCAATACCCACTGTAAGTTTTCAAAAATATGAATGGAATTTAAGATTTCACATTCTTTAAAAAAATAGTTAATAACAAAATGTGAGCATATATTACGGCGAATAATTTTAAATAATTATATAATACATATATTTTAGCTACTTCAAAATATTTTGTTACGTACATGGACGCAATACGTAAAAACAACGCGATCAAACTCCGCCTGCTCTGTACTGTTTTAAATCTTCCCGCAATTTTAGTCAAAGTATAAACTTTAAGAAATAACATTTCCACCATGAGTATAAGTATGTCAAATACTAATGCTTAAACTGGTCAAAGTTAATGTAAATAAATGGGAACTAGGCGAATAAACAATTTCTACTTCAACATTATTACCAAAATTTCCCAAATTATGTGACAGTTTAAATATTTATCACATGGAATAGAGAGATCATCACAGCTGTTGTAGTGGCGGGCCATTCGAAGCCATGAAGTTAAGTAAAATGAAATATTTTCGATAGGTTTGCTTATAGAATACCAAATTATGTCGTGAAATATTACTGAATGCACTACAATAGGGGACTTTTTTTATTTGAAGATGCATCTTTAATTTTTCAGGTGCTCAATATCAGCAAAATTTTCAATGAGTATGGCATGAGATGCATGTGCAAGATGTGAACCAACATAACCAAGAACAAAATTAACAGTATGAACAACCAGAACTGCATCCCTATTATTATTTGTTAAACACTATCTCTGTTAAAAGAGATAACGGCATGTCGAAAATTGAAGAATATACCATTTAAACATCTGATCTAACTTTCTGTAAGCCATGTAAAACCTTTGCTATTTCGTTGCTCGTTTGTTCACAATCACGTTCGCCAACATGTAATTTCTTCTAATAACTGTTCAATTTGAGTATATCGTTATTTTAACTAGTTATAAACAATTTTTAGGTTCAAAGTAACGTCTTTTAATACTTTGTTAAATTTTATGATTATTTATCAACCTTTTTTTTCAGATTCCGCGATAAATTATGTTGATTGTTTATGTGCAGTTGGTAGCACTACTTGGTTCGTGAATATCGCCGTACATATTGAATGAAGGAACAGGAAAAGGAGTAGTACCAAATTAAGTGACGGCAAGATGGCTGAGAGTAAGGGAGCTCTACTGGCCAAGTCTGTACAGAAACATGCAGGAAGGGCGAAAGAAAAGGTAAATTGTACTGACAGTCATGACAAGTTGCTGTTATTGTGTCTGCATGCAGCGGGTATACCATAAATATGGCAATTTTGATTTCATCGATGTGTAGTGTATTTGGCTAAGTAGGTTTAGCCCAGTGCTCATCTTTGGAAATGTCATAAAGAAACAACTACAGTGCGGTGTTTGTGCTCGTCTTGTGATTGTGTCATTAAGTGCTTTAATAATCGCCTTCCCGTTGCGGACTTTAAACGCCCCCTGGCCGCGGCGCGCGGGACATGCCACCCTCGCATTCCTGGCATGCCTGTCCAGCGGAGCGTGGGGGCGCGGGTGCGGGCTGGCGGTGGCCGTCAAAGGGCACGGAGGCGGCAAGGCAGTGCGCGTGAGAAGCGCCGTTCGACCTTGGTGGCACCTCTTGCGCCCACTAGCGTCGTGTCATCCGAGCCGCGAGCGAGCGCACGGGGCAGCGAGCGGGTGGCCCGGTGGGCGGGGCGGAGGTGGCGGTAGCGGCGCGGCGGCGGCGGTGGCGGCTGCCCACGGGCAGGCCGCGCGCGGACCGGTTCCCCGACCCACGGCCGGGGCGGCTCAACCCGCGCGCGTGCACACGTGGCGGTGGCGGCCGGGGGCGGGACGGATGAGGACGCCCGGGGGCGGTTCCGGCGCTTCCGGGCCGCGGCATTGATCCCGCCCCCGCGCCGGGGCGGCAGGCGTGGCGCCCCGGCCCGCACGCGCGTATATTTAGCCCCGGGGGCGTATATATAGCGCGGGGCGGCGGGGACCGCGCGAGCCCGGGGCGCTGGACGCGCGACTATTCCTGTCGCCAGCGGCGGCGGCGGCGGCGGCGACGGGCGCTGCGGCCGCGCGCTGTATTTTTGCTGGGGTTGCTGGAGACGCGCCAGAGCCCCAGGTGCGGGAGGACGGCTCGACGGGAGAGGGGTGGTCGCGGGGCGAGGGTGGCGGCTTGGATGTAGGGCGACTGGGACGCGCGATGTGGAGGCGGCGTGAGGACACGTCCAGAAGCGATTCTCGCTCTGCGTTAGAGCGCGGAAAGGGCGATGAAATTGTAGGTTAGTGTAGGGCATGGTTACGGGGTTTGCTGTGTTAGTCGGTGTGTAGAGGTACTATGTAGTAATTTGTTCTTGGAACAAATCTCGACAATATTTTTAAGAACCTTATTGAATACCTAGAGGCCTCAAAACTTGAACGACTGTCATACATAATTGTACGTGAACCCTACAAATTATTATGGGGAAATTGGTATGGTGAAAATGGATAGTGAGAAAAAAAAATATGAGCTATTCCAAAAGTAAGGATTTCTGTTGTGAAATGCTCTTAGGTTGTAGACTGAGAAGGGGGCGCGGTGTGTAAGGAAAAGAGGAAGTCTTTTAAACTTAATCGGATTTGACAGCTAAATAAAAATAATGCCTTCTTTAGCGTAGCGGCCTAATATTTATCTCGTCTTAAATGCACTCCTAATGCGCAATTGTCTAATTAAGCAGGAGGATGATGAACCAGCATATTGTGAAAATTTGTAACTGGCAACATATTAAAAATTAATTTGGAGATAACCTTCAGAAAGAAAATAATTTTTCGCTTGTTTCATGAATTGGTCACGAAAAGTCGAACTTTTCGTGTTGCCTCGTGTGGTTTGATGATATTCAATATTAGGATGTCGACACTTCAAATTTTATAATTATACCGAAAACAGTATAGTATTATGAGTGCCCTCTTAAATGATTCTAAGTGGTGAATATGTATTAAATCTGTAAAGGTTTGTAATCAATTGGACTATTCGATCATTGGGCGTTGCGACCGTATTAAAGGCATCGTAAAGTCTTATTTTAATTTGATCAGCTAGTAAATTCTGTTCACCTATACTTATTTTCTCAATCGGATCTTAATTATAAAAGTTGCATGGTAAACTCGCGTGTCGATATTATCTTAGATGCTGTCAGCGACGGACTATTGATACCGTGGTATCTCCATAGCTGTGTTTTTTCAAGCGAGAATCTCCGTTACGACGCAAACCTCCTAACACGGTTTGTTCGGCAAGAGTTAAGCCGGGAGTGCCGTGGCCTTGTCGTGGACGAAAATGAGATCCTTTTATCAGACGCGATTCCAGAAACTAAAGGGATGGGAGATGCAGATTTTTTTAACGGAAAACCTTCCTTGCGATTATTGTAAAAGATTTCTTGTAATATTTAATAGAAATGTGCGAGAGGACGGGATCAGCTCATACGGATTTTCTTGTCAGTCGGAACCAGGGCCATGTCAGTCTTCGCCGATGAATGTAAAATTATAAAATATAGGTTTTTAAACACTTCATTTTATTATTTATATCCAAACATTCTAGATTCAAAGGGGGTGCTCCCAACCGTCTTTCCCGCTTCTGCCCCTTTCTTATATCACCTGAATGTTCGTAAGACGCAGGTGTCATTCCCAATACTCGCAACTTGAGTTGACCCTTAGAACTTAAATCGAGGGCAATTGCAGTTAGTGATGGCAAATTTTACCAAAACATCTATACATCGATGTTTCGATACATCGCTAAAAGGTTTTTGATGTCGATGAAAACATCGATGTTTTAATTAAAGACTAATGGACATGCTAGTTTCCTATCCATTTTTAATAACAGTACGTAAAAGGGATATATTTTATTGTTTGGTTACCAGCTTGTTAGTAGTATGTAAAAATTATCGAATGTAAAGAATAAAATTAACTATAAAGTACATCGTGTTTTGATATCGATTTCGTGTTTCGCTTCGATTCAGACAATGACACGCCTGGCGATGACTTACATTCATAAGACTAGCAGCTCCCAAACTGGCTCAGATTGCACAGGTAAAATGTGCAGCGTGATAAAGAGGATGACGCGAAACAACGATATTGCCGTGGATTGCTGCTACTGTACATCGTGCTTGAAGCCCTTCATTTAAAAAACAAAATTAAAAAATGTTTTTGCAACAAAATATCAATGTGAAGAAAACATCGAAAGCAAACTATCGATGTTTCTGGTGGGGAAAAAAATGGGTATTTTGCCATTTCTAATTGCAGTTCCTCTTTTCAACCCGTCTTCGTATTTTCTGTGAGAAGGGGAAAGGACTCGGCCAGCGGGCGGAAACGGCGGGTGGCGGCGAGGTGTGGCGAGGCGGTCGCCTGTCTGCCGGTACGGCCGCGATCAGGTTGCGCCGGCCGGTTTTCCTTTCGAGGGGCATCTCGCCAGCCGCCGCCGTCGCCGCCGCCAGCGGGGCATCGTGCCCGCGCAGCGCCACTTCGCTCCGCGCCACGTCCCCCGCCCGGCTCCGCCCCGCAGTCGGTCAGAGGCATGTACGAAGCCCGTGGCCACTAGACACGCGACATCGACGTTCAAATTTTAAAAATCGATCTTCAAAATACACCGGTCCAAAACCATTGATTTTTAAACTCTAAGGGTTGAAAAAACAAAAACAACAAAAAAAAAAAGTTGCTAACCTCTAACATTAATATTTACATGCGGGGGCGAGGGACATTCATGTCACAGTGGTCGTGTTTATTAATTTGTAATTGATGTTTAGCTGGCAAAATAGATAAAAAGAATTTCAGAACAATTAACCAACTTTATTATCTTATTGGAAAATACAAAAATTACTGTTTTTATTAACAAAAACTCTACTAATTGTTTTTCTCTTGGTGACTGATCTGAAAGTTTCAAATCATGAATGAACATTATTGTGGTGTTTTATTATATTTTTAATTCAAAAATAAAAAATCAACCAAGTACGGACTCGAGCTCAAAACATCGATGTTAAAAAACATCAACTTCAGTAAATGGACGTTTTCAAAACCTCGATATAGCTGTCGAATCCCCTAGTGGCGACGCGGGCAGACGGGGTAGGTCCCCTGCCTTCCAGTGCGCCACGCGCTCCCTTCGCCCGAGGGCGTTGCTTACTCATTCACTCGCGAACCATCTCCCCCCGCGGCTTTGGTGTGTGATTTATTTCGTAAGAAAGCAGTAAAAACCGTATGTGACGTATAAGGAGTAGGGAGAAGTGTAATCTGTGCACGTTTTCTAAAGCTTTTCAGAATCTCTACCCCTCCAATTTACTGGACAGTGTTAAATGACGAATAAAAGTACCAACTTTTACCATGGTTACCAACATTTAAAAACTGGAAAGTTTCGCTCCCGAGGAATAGAAAACTTACTCGGTAAAGAACTACAGATGTGATTTAATAGTAATGATAACAAAAGAGCATCTCACTCCCCCGGCTGTACTTGCACAACTAGTAAAAGAACTCAATAAAACGAGCGCATGGTCAAGCTACATTTGTGTTCAGATGTAAAACAAGGGGGACATCGCAGAATTGGTTCAATGGCTGAAGGAAAACGTCTGAAAAACCTGATCTAGATGGGCTTAAGAATTTTACAGCAGGGGACCTCACGCTGGATCACGTGAGTTTCCAGTGAGTAGATCGAGAGGCCATGCCCTTTAAAGGAAGTTAGCAAATTTTTTAAAGGAAAATCAGTGAATCCGGAAATAAATGTCAGAGAAAGTACTTTAGCTTTGACGTGTGTACTTGGAAGTTAGCTATTACTTACAAACTCGATCCCGAAAGTTGTGTTGTGCACCTTAACTATCGCAATCGCCTTTTCTCTCACATAGTTAACTTGATCCATAGGTTTTGAAAGAATGAGTTTTGAGATGAAAATTTTGAGTGATTTGAAAGCAATGGTTACAGATGCAGTTTCTTGTTTGTTCGTTTTTTTTCTTTTCTTTCCGTGAGCGAGAGATGTTTCTGCTCTTATGATTATTTGTTACTCGGGCAAATTACTTGAAAATCTCCACATTTTAGCTTAGTTAAGTATTTCGAGAATTAATGAGAAACGTTTAACAAATGAAGTAGTGTTTATCGAAAACGGGTTTGGACCTCTCCATCTCTCTATTACTCTTAGTAAACCGATTTTACGTAGAAAGTATACTTGCTGCGTTGATTTGAAAATAGTTTAGCATATGCTACTTGACATAATATTCGTTTTTCCCGTTGTGTTGTATTCAGGTCCACATTTCAGTGGTATTTTCCCTCCTTTATTTTCGTTATTACTTTGTTGTTTAACTCTCAATTAACAAAGCTGGATCTAAGCATTTATTATCACAAGAGCTACCGTGAGAGTTTTCAGCTCTATTCCACTTTTCAAATGCCAAAACTTTCTTGCTAATGCCCGCAATTTTGAGATACTGAACTCGGTCCTCCGTATATATTATCAATAGCGAAATCAACGAATTGCAGCCATGTAATAAGAAAAAGTACTCGAGAAGCAATAGGTCCAGACGTTTAAATCCCAAGTCAAAATAAAATTTTAAAGAGGTCATGCCTCAGAATTTAACATTTTACTCTATGAAAATTATATTTTGTTTATTGTTTAAATGAATTCAATATTATTTTCTTTTGTACATCATTAGTGTATGCCTATAAACTTCAAAACATTCTATGAAATGGCTGTAAACTAAATTAAAGTAAATTGTGAAGTTAATACATTTTGATCTGTTGCTGCACCAATCTAACCGGCGAAAACGAATCTGGAATTTCGAGTTACATAGCACTTTCCATTCCGCTTAAAATTGTATTTTTTCGCCAATAGTGAACATTGTATAACTGAATTGGGAGAACATTCGTGGTTCATTTGTTCATGGTTTTGGGGGAAGTGTTCTGAGGCCATCGCCCTAGCACAGTGGCCTTCGACGCTGCCAAATCGTAGCGGAAGGGAGGCTGCCACAAGTGATAAATGGTAATCTTCGCTTGGAACATGAACTTGTATTATGGATGCATTCAGTCCTGTTATTATCTAGAATTCATGTTAGTTCATTGGATGGGAGAATCGCTGATAGTATCGGTTGTATTAACGTGTGGATGAGGTATCGTGTATCTGGGGAAATGAGGATGATTCATATGGGTTTTAAACGAAAAGTGACAAGTAGTTATTTAGAGAGGTTTTTTAGGTAGATTGAGCATTTTACTGAGATCTTTAGTGTTGTGAAAACTTTGAATAATTTCTAATTCGCTTAAACTGTGAGTGAAATGTCTCAATTTCAGTTTTTCTAGTTTGCGTATCATTATTATTCTCCATTATTCTGATACTCCATTGTCCATTATTCCGATAAATGTTATAAATATAGCGGTTCTACTGGATGAAACAATGTTCGAAAATCGTCAATCATATTGTAAACTCTATGAATGAATTTGAAGTTTCCCCTTACTAAAAAGAATTGTTTCTTGAGTTACGTCACTTTGGAAATACGTCGTCAATTGTTAATGAAAATTGCTTTTCTCGTGACATGTAACGTGGGTCGTCTTTCTTTGGCGAAAAATCCTTATTTTTGTATTAAACGCTTAATACAAAACTAAATTTAAATTTCCTCTTGTATTATCGTAATAATACTTAAATGTTCTGTTAAATTATACTTACTATAACTATATGTTAATACTGTTAAACTAACCAGTTAAACTAGTTTTTTGCTTGCTGTATTAATTTTTTATTATTTTTCCTTTTCCATTCTTGTTTTATTCCTTCCCCATCAGTATTTTAATTCTTTGTTTTTCTTTAAATACATATCGGAAACATTTTTTTCCTGTTTCATGCTTTCTTGGTCTCGTTTGATATTTTCATTTTCATTTGTATGACCTTTTCTTATTTACTTTTGAACTTCTTTTAAAATTTGAAATTTATTCCTCTTTATACTTTTTCTGATAACTCTATGCCCTGAATGCCCGTATATTCCAAGAAGCCCTGCCCTGCATTTCTAAGTGCCTTCGTACGAGAACGCTCCATTTTCGGTAAGCGCGATGGTAGCGTTACTTCGGCGGCCCACATTCCATGGTAGTAGCGGCTGACTGCGTTCTCGACGGCCTTGTATATGGTTACGTCGCCGCGTGTGGAAGGTTATCTCCTCCGTACAGGTCTTTAATAAAATACTCCAAAGGAATTTCTCTTGGGTAGCGATGCATTTCGCAAGTTCTTAGAGAATTTGTATTTAATTTCTTCTCGTATTAAAGCAATTGAATTTTCCTTTTAAATTGTTTTATGACGTCTTCTACTTAGATCCGTGAGAGGAAAAGAGACAGTAACGAAAGAATTGGAGTAGGAAGAGGAGAGAGAGAAAGAGGTGAAGTAGAAGTGAAGTGATGAGTGAGAGTAGACAAGGAGACGGATTGAGGTGTTGTGAGACAGCGCGAAGGGCACGCCGACCCTAGTGGGCGCTGAATCAGCCCTGCGGAACGCCGGCTGTCTCTCGCCGGTCGGCCTGTTGCCGGTCCAGTCGGCGAGCGAGAGAGAAGCAAGCGGACAGCTTCAGCCACGAAAAACACCGCGGCGCCTGCCAGCTCCCGCGCCGGCGTTTTTAGCGGACTGGACACAACTCCTCACCGGTTAAAATTAAAGCCCTGCCGCCTTCGGCGTCCGCACGCGCTGGTCGGGCTCGCCGGCCGCAGGCGCTCGCCTCCACACTCGCCTCGGGACTCAGTCAGCGCCCGCGCCCGCGCCCGCGATTCGCGTCGGCGCCGCCTCTTTGAGTTGAAAATCAAAATCACGACATGGCTACCTTAGCAGCACTGGGCAAGAAGTAAAATTCGCATCGGACTTTCGCGTGTAGGTTAAATTTAAATTTTATTTATTCAGCGGAGAATTTGGGCGTGAATTAATTTTTGGGCGAAATAGACATCCCTTTAAGAAAGGCAAGGGAGTAGCTCGGTCGTGATTACAAGTGATATCCGCTCGTAAAGAATGGCGTATACCAATCCGTGATTTCCGCGATTCGGCCGGAAAAGCTTTATGCAGAAATAAACGTATATGACGAAACAACGCCTCATAATTACTTTACAATGATTTATGTCATAAGCACCAAATCATTTCCTACCAATTTCATTCATTTAGTTAGAACATTTCAGAGAGTGAAAATTATATAGAGCTACCATTGTATCATTGGCAAGGAGAAATGAAGAACACAGGAACACAAAAAAAAAGTTGTCAGACCTGAAGACTTGACACATGTTTCTTTATGTACATTGGCGCGCTAAATCCGAATCTGAAGCCAGAATTACGCCAACATTTCCAGTTTTTTTCTCGAAAACCACCGTGAAATTGTAGGTTGTAAATTGCCCTGTAGATTTTTGCGATAAAAAAACTGAAGGTGGTTGTGCAATTGTGGATTCAATTTCGGATTCAGCGCGTCGACGTACATAGAGAAACACGTGTCAAGTCTTTGGATCTGACTACTTTTTTGTGTCTTTGTAATTTTCTAGCTGGGATCTCAATCTCTGTGAGATCCGTCATCTTTTACATCAGGCGCCTCCTGGTTTCGATCGTACATGTATCGGCTAGTTGGCTCAGGGTGACAACTGTTGTCAGCGAAGTTGTACTGAATCGTGCGCTCTCGTGTCTAGACAACGCTGATGAAATGAGCAATTTTGAGCAACCTCTCCTTTAACGGTCAAGGATATGGCGAGTTTTTTGCGTGTGATGATTAATCATATCTTAAAAGTGCGAATATATTATTTAAATGGAAAATTAATGGAGAAACTAGCTGTAGTAAAACCCCAAGGCTGTGCCGTAAAAAGTAAGATTTTAATGTGAAAATGTCTTTTGTAAAAAATCACACACGTCCACAATATGATTGTCAAGATTTGTCATATTTAAGGATATCTAAAATAGTGCATTTAATTTTATTAATAATTTTCAATTAATGGTTTGGGTTCTTATTCAGTAACATTACCAACACTGTAGTCTGACCTTACATGGATGCTAACCTCGATGTTCTGTAGTACTTCTCGACATGACGTCTCCACAAGACTAGAGCCCTGGAGTGGAGCAGTGTTCAAAAGACAGTCGGTTTTTGCATGGGAACCTTCAATTATAACGTTGCTTATGCAAACCATATAAATTCAACTTTCATGAAGCATTTCATTATTTGCGTGTCATTTGCCTGTCTTCATTCGTAGATAACACACTGCGTCTGGACGTTCGACTACAGCCAATAACCTACTGTTGGAAGCAAACGTGTTTCGAGACTGTGTACAACTTCAGGTGATGGACGTGTTACGCGACTCGTACAAAAATGCTTTATTACGTTACCTGACAGAAGTAAAGAGCGAACGTTTTGGGTCAAGCGAACCCGTTTGGGGCAGCACGCGCTGGGGTGCCGAATGTCCTTGCCGGCCGCGTGACATAAGCGATGCGACTTTCTCCGTTACGCGCGGCGTCGCGACGTGAAGGAAGCACGCTCGCGCCAGAAAGTTGGAGCCACGTCCGTCCGCCTGCCTGCCTGCAACGCGTCCCTCTCCTCTCTCCCCCCCCTCTCTCGTAGTCTCTAGATATGGAGAGTAGCGCAACCAGAGGTCGCCGCCATAGGCCTTTATAGGCCACCGTCAGAATATTCTCTCGCTCAGTTACTCCGCCAGGCAGTGTACAAAAATTGAGGAAAAATGCCTGCAGTGTAAAGCAGAGAGAGTTTCTTCTTATTCGTATTCCCTTCAGGTAGTTAGTCTTTCGCCTGATACGCCTCCTTCGTTTCATCTTGTCCTCGAGCGCCCGGGGTTTTATGATAGGATTTGCCTAGGCAGCCTGTCTTCTTCCATTCTCATATGTTAATATTAGGTATTCATATATTCTTTCATTCTATTTTACAAGCTGGATATGTTAAGTTCCTTTTGTATATCAATATTTATTTTCCTGTGTAATCAATGGATATCTTGCAATTGACAACAGAGATCGCGGTGTCTGTTTCGAGTTTATTAATATTGGTTTGCGGTTGATTGGTAGTTCTCAACACATACAGTTGGAACATGCCTGACAACTCGTTAGAAAATGGCAAAATCTGTGGCGCAAAGGAATGCGTTAGTATTCTAGGGATCTAGGGACTCTCTAATAGTCCTCGGAAAACTGAGATGCGGAATATGAACAGCCGCCGCTATTTAATATCCTCACGTGATAGCCAGATAGCATTCAGATGTTGAGAAATAATAACAGTTGAAGGCATGGCAAAGGTTTTGAATACGTTGAAAATGCTTATGGGTAGATTGGTGGTTCCAACTCACAATTCGGGACTTTTCGAACGCTCCTGTCAACGGGATATAAAATGACGGAATCGAAGGCGGCAAGAAATTCACTTTCTGTATGTAGTCACTGGGAATGTGCTAAGCAAGATATAATGTGCGATAGGGATCAATGTTGGAAAGTCAAGATACTTTCAGAACAGTTTGTGATTGGCTCTCGAAGGAAGTCAGTTTTGTTAATTTATTTACGAAATCAGGTCTGAAATATTGTTCTTATGAAAACCGCATACTATTAGACAACGGACCACTAAAATGAAAATATAAATTGTTGAAAATGATTTTGTTCTTATAAATTTCCTACAATATTTAACTGTTTGAATATGTGAATGTTCCTTGTAATTGTGAAGGTGAAATACAAATGGAACTTGTCAATGATTTGTCTCATATTCAGCATAAACGTAATAGTTTTTAATACCATTATAGAGAAGAGGAATTTTATGAATATTTATTTCTATAAGTTATTTGCAGCCGCTAAAAATGAATATTTCAAAGTGTGAAAAATCTAAAATATGAAATGCAAGTCAGAAGCATTGCCGTTATTTTCGATAGCAATCAGTCATTAGCATAGTATAAGCATTTTCCTCTTTTAGATAATAGAGAAGGACCTGCAGTTGAATGCCAATTTATGTAGTTCAATCAATGAATTTTCGACGACAAAAAAGATCTAAAAGATTCACACCTTGTCATGGTGGCATGTATTGGCACGGTATATGCAAATGATTTGGGGTCGGTCTACAATTCGACGTTTTGTATCGCCTACTTCCTCCTATGTCTCCCAGTATACGCTCATGGATTTCCCCCAAATCAATTCAAAGGACAATTCCTCCACCTTGCCTCTCCCCGCCACAATCAACAGCCAGCGACCTATTGTGTTAAGGACAATTACCTGAACACCCTTCGACCCGACCCGCATTTAACACATGTGAGCGGAAGAAGCGAAACAAAAGAATCGACTAGCGAAAATATCACGCTGACGCGCATTGTTTCTGGGGAATGCCTCGCGAGCTCTGGGGCGCTGGCAGCGGCGACAGGGGCAGCTTCCGCGGGCAGCGTCTCGACGTCACTGCGGCTCCGCCCGCTGCGCGGCTCGCGTCGCGTCGCGTCGGGCTCATCGGCGATGCTGGCGCCCGGTTCCCCCCTCCCCGGCCATTGTCCTCGCCTTTTGGGGGGCCGCCACCGCTGCCCCCGTTCCCGCCCCACTCCGCTGTCCCAGCCCCGCCCCGCCCCGCGGCTACTCTACGGCGCCTCCACCATTGTCATCACCACCACCATCTTGCGCCCATTCTGGGACGCGCGTTGGCTCGCAGAGGCTGGCCGCCCCGTTTCGCCCGAGACTGGACGGACGGTGAACTGCGGATTCGCAACTTCTTGTTCATTTCATGTTGGGATGGATTCCAGTTTGTTGGGCGCTGAATTCTTTACTCTTTTAAATTTTATTATGTATTTTTTACGTTTTGTTGTGAACGATCTATTTATGAATTTCGAGATAAATGTTGAGCACTGCCCCACTTTCGGGAAGAAATTATAACTGGAAAAAAATGTGCATTTTCAGCGGAGTAAATCGTGTTCTCGATTCTAAAGTCTATCATTCTCTCTCTATAACCTGTTTTCGTTAAATTGCTGCAAACTACACTTAACGTGAGATCCAAAATACGGCCACAATACCTCTCGATCAATCGTTATTACAGATTTGGCATCAGTTTCAATGTACCTGGCTCAAAATGCTCAATACAGTGATTTCCAGGAATAATGTACAGTGTATCGACAATCTGAATTGTAATGTTTTGCTTAACAGTTAAATTAGTTTCTGGCTTGTTTTCTGGTTGCTCCTAGTTTGTTGCATTGTTTTATATTCTACGACGTACAGAAAAAGGGTTATCGTTTCGTTACTGAGAAACAAGGGAAAATTGGAAAGAACTTGACCGTATCGTGTGATTAATAATGAAGGCATTTCGACATTTCCTCAGAAACGCAATTTGAACAGTAAGAGCCAGTTGTCACGAAACTGGTCAGTGGTAAAATGCACTTCTACGTTTTGCTGAGTGCATTAACAACACTGTAGTGCTCTCGATACAGCTCGCAAAGAGGAAAGTCAGATGTTGTGTAATCAGTTGTATAATAGCTTTTACGTTCGTTTATTTCAGTTTGCGGGTGTTGGATAATCGAGCAATGTGTGTGAAATCTCTTTAACAATTGCTTTGGATAAGACACTTGCTACTCCTTCTGTTCTCATTTGGTGACTTGTCGATCACTGGAAGTGAGTCAGATGATCGTGACTGGCATCGGTTGTTCAGTTTGCCCCTATTCGTTTGACCCAAATGAACATGTACGGAAGTGCGGATATGCGTCAGAACGTCGTCTCGAGAATAAAAATGCACTCTTAATGTGTGTGCTTATGAAGTTAGTACGAATAAATAATTTGATATTAATACAAGTTTCATGTAAATTCATTACCTAACAACAAGCATATTTGTTTACATCGCATTGAAGCGCGATTTGTATATACCTGCAGTTTCGTACGCTTCTTTACCATTTCCATACGATGTTGGTTATTAGGTAGATTGCAGAGTTAGTTAGTATTTGGTGCACCGTTCATGAATTATAGAAATTAGCGATCGCTGTAGACGCGTTACGTACGCTTGTGTATGGAAGTCACATTGCTTATTGCAATGAAGTCAACGGCGCAAAACATGTATTTCGTAAGCAAGTAATTAGTGTGGACTTCGTGTCGTTGCTGAAGAACAAAGCTAGACGGCGAGACCCAACTTATCATTTCAATGACGAAATTGAAAGCCTCGGTGGTGCTACATCTTCTGTAAGGTAGCGAATGTAAAACGAGTGAACGACTTACAATCCTGACCATGTTGGCCTGAACTTTTCCGAAGGGTTCAAGAAGAAAATTCATACCACGTGATTACGGCTTTAATCTGCATGCGGAATACCCAAACGCTGTGTTGGTTGTCGTAATAGGTTACATGTGGTGAATCGTAACGAGCAAGTAGCGACATTGCCAAACCAAGTCCGTTAAGCAAGATTACGGTCTTGGGGAAGATTTCGTGCCGTGCGAGCCAGGGTGCAAGGCGGTTCCTGAGGTGCTCCGCGTTCGCGGAGCCCGTTGTTCGTTGCGGTGCGGTGCAGTACTGTGCTGTGTGCTCGAGCCGACGTGTCCGGAGGTGTTGCGACGCCGTGCAATCCCGCTCGTGGCGCCGAGTAGAGCGCCTGCCTCTTGTTGCTGTTTCCGGGTGACGACGGATTCCGCCTGGGCCGGCCTCTCGGAAAGGCGCCGTGGCCCGCCTTGCCCGCCCCCCCTTCGCCGCGGCGCCCCGCCCCCGTCCCCAGGTTCTGCCTCCACCTCCAGCCTTCTCCCGCGCCTCCTGTCCGCTTCTACCTCCCACTACCTCCTAGCCTTCTCCCGCCCCTCCCTGTTCTGCCCCGTCCCTCCCACTACCTCCTTGCCTTTCCCCGCCCCTTCCAACCCAGCCCCGCTTCTCCCCTTCTTTCCGGCTTGGCCCCACTTTTCCCCGTCCTGCCCGCGGACGATGCACGGTGTGCCATGCGGTGGACGATACTTTCGATTCTTAACCCTGGGGTGCCATCAATGCGAATGTAACGTAACTACTCGCGATTCTGCGCCCCGTTTTGGCCTGTTATCGATCATTTCAGGCTGTGATAGCTCAGGAAACCGCTGTCGCCGCCGGTTCTCATATTCTAGCAGGGGAGGAACACAGTCACCTCCGGAAATATAACAAGGAGTCGGAAATGTCATTAAATCTAATGTATATTAATGTATTTTACATGAAACTTAATGTAACCTTGTACATTAAAATAATAATAATATATTTGTATTTTAAATTTAATGCACAAGTTAAAATCAGTGCAGATTTAATGTAGAGGTTTTCCCATTTTCCCTACCTCTCATCATTCATCTCATGCATTCATAATCACGAATCCATCAAGATCATTTCAGATATGACCATACATCATTAATTCTTGTATCCTAATGTACATGTGTACATTAAATTTAATGTGCATTCATGATAATTGCATTAATGTAATTTACATTAAAGTAATGCGGAAGTTTGACAGTGTGCCCTTCACCTACGGAATTAATGACCGTAGATGGTGGCGGGCCTGCAAACATCGATGCTTTCTATTTGTTTAAATGGAAAATCGCTTTGTGATCGGCTTTCACATGTTATTTAAGTTTTATATTACGGTATACAGTGGGGAAAATATTTTATAACATTTATTTTACGACTTAAGAGATATCTTCTCATGAAGATATGACGCGAGAGCACATTGTATATTCACCCTACATAGCGAAGCGTGGCGGACGAGTTTAATATCTTATTCAGAGCTTACCATGAAAAAAAAAAAACCCAACTATTATTGAAATGAGTTTATGAATTATATCAAAATGAACTCTAGGAGAATATAAAAATATTGGTTCACTAGAAGGTAGCGTCGTTCAATTATTTGAGAATGTTTGACCTCTTGATTTCATAGATGCATTGCATGAAAAATATCGATATATTTGTTTACCCTATTGGGGCCAACACTGATAAATCGAATGTCGGCGTAGTGACTGTGCTAAAACTGCAGTATCGGTGTCGGAGAAAGTAGATTATCGGCATTAAAAAATCGATTGTGAGGACCACATTAACACTTTAAGGGCATTCGTTCTTCCTTTTTTACCACTCCTATGATTGATTGATTTTTTTGTGTTTCCGGGCGCGTCAACTGCTCTGGTCATTAGTCCCGTAAGTGTAGTGCATGGTTTTTTTCTCGGGAGATGGCGGTGATCTTCCCCCGCTGGATGGCGACATCCGGCGCCGACCTACCGTCGGCTAGTCGCGACCTACGTCGGCTTTCCCTAACCAGGACTCTCCCACCAGCGGGGCTCCGCCCCAGTCGGGACAAGCTCTAAGCTCCCGACCGGTCTCCCGAAATATGTTGTAGTGTAGTGCATGTTAGTGTAAGTGTGTGTGTAAGGGGAGAGCATAGGACAAGGAATGGGAAGGACAGATCGCGCGCGGTCCGTGGCCCGTTTGGTAGGGTACTGCTCCGGCATTCACCTGGTGTTGATCGGAGAAACCACGGAAAACTACTGATCAGAGCAGCCGGCCGCTAGAATTCTCCTCCAGCGACTGAATTCGACCTAGCTGAAAAGCTAGGGTCGAAAACCCTGCCGCCGTCAGCACTCGAACCTGGGACCTCCGTTCAGAGGCGCTGCAGTGACATCAGTTGATGCACTGTGCTACCGCTCCCGGTCCGCTCCTATGGCTTCTGTATTATTGGCGTATGGAGAAATACGTTTTGTGTACTAAATGTATAAAACATTTATGCACACATTAATAATAATAATAATAATAATAATAATAATAATAATAATAATAATCCATCATCATATCAAAATCCTGAAAACCTTCAAATTTGAGTGAAATGCATGACGTTTTCCATGTTTTAAGTATCGATACCAACCGACATTAGAAATATGAGTGCTTGATGTTCGATAATATTTGACGAACCGATATGTTCAATGTATTTAATATTCGGGTTCATGTTCTGTGAGCGTTCGGATCCAGGGTGTGTGGAATCGAACCTCACAAAAACTTCTCATTCCAGAAGTTTCTCTCAAGTTCGATAACAATTGATCGTTGACCATGAGCAGCGCTGCGGTCTCATTCGAAACGACTCACAGTAAGATTTCTTTGCGTGCAATGCTGGCAACGAGAGGGGACACTTGTGATGAAAATTGCGTGCACGTACGAAAGGCATGCACATAAAACTTAAAAAGAGTACGATGGAAAGTAAGATAACTAATTTCTAACTTATTCTTTGACATCAACTTTCGCGATGGCAATTTGCTATCTGCGAGATGCTCGTGAAACGATGAGAAACTGCAGAAATCTCATCGAAAAAGCAACGAGTTTTTGTGATTTATAGTTTCTTACTAGAGGTGAGTCGAACATCTGCGCAGGACACTTCTCAGAATCCCTGAAAGATCTAACTCTTTGAGAGTTCGAAGTGGAATGTGGTTTATAGACTATAGGTCCATGACCTGTGTCGATGAATTACAATAATATTTCTAGTATTGCTTGTCATTTAAGCGATTTAAGACTGCCTAGTGAATGGAGGTTTTAAGTAAAGTCGAATAAAAGATGAATTGACAAATGTGCACAAAAACTGTTAACCAAAGATTTTAATGAAACATTTTCCGTTACATTTCTCGTATTACTTAATATTCTTTCCTGCGTTCAAAAAGCTGAAAAAAATATTGTCGTCTGTACTTCTATCTTTACGGTGAGATTCAACTTCATCTTCGATCGGAAGCTTACATCCTGTTAGAGGGAAGAGAATTATTAATAAGTGTATGCTTATGATTACGTAGGCTTCCGCGGTCGGAGTATGTCTCTTGGCTGTCCGGGACAAGCCGCGTCGGTTTGATCGTAGCTGACGTTTCGGCCAACATATTGTGGCCTTCCTCAGAGCGTACTGCTGACGCTCTGAGCAGTACGCTCTGAGGAAGGCCACAACATGTTGGCCGAAACGTCAGCTACGATCAAACCGACGCGGCTTGTCCCGGACAGCCAAGAGACAAGTGTATGCTTAGTTATCTTTCTTAGGAATAATTTGAACGGTTAGGTCTTTGCTGTTTATTCAGAAATCCTTGCAGATTTGCTTTTGCCGTGTCATAAAAAATATCATTCAATTAAGTGTGAAAATTAGTGTCGTGTAGTGTGCGGTTTCTCAGCGAAGACTGTGACTTTCTTGCCGGTGCCCGTTCTCCCCCGGAGGCGGCCTCCGGGTTCGCGCTAGGCGCCAAGCACTCCAAGCGCCGCTGCACAGTGGTTGAAAATGAACGCAAAGCAGAGATTATGCCTTAACGTAATCTTAGGACGGTTTCAAGGTCATTGGGTTTGCGGGGGTGAATTTTTATTAAAATGTTGCATATTAACTTAAGATATTTCCCCGTATACAACGCCGGTTTCTTCAAATTTAATGTATTTGATTTTTTATCCATCGTTTTGTTTTACAGAAGGCTTTAGTATCAAAACGTGAGATTCTAATTTAATTTTTAAAAAATTCAGTTCACTTTTTTGGATGATCCTTAGTTGCAGTATGTTACTTAATGCTGATGTTACTTAGTGATGGTGATATAATTTTTAAATTTCAGCTTCCGTCAGGCGTACAATAAATTTAATGCTTTAAAAATAATTATATAGCAACAGTAATTATTAATATGTGCTTGGGCATTTGTCACGAAATATACATTATAATGTTTCAATTTTCAACGCTTTTATTTAATCGAAATTGAAGTCACATTGAAGAATCGAAATTGATAAATAACAAAGTCATATCAATAGAAACTAAGAAGTGACAATCTTAAAAATGCCAGGAGTCGACGTGGCGCCTCAGCACGTTCTAGTTTCATTACGTTATCGGATTCTTCCGCGTCCAGGTCATCCAGAACCACTGTGCGCCGCCGCTGAAAAGCGAGTGGTACGGAATTTTGCGGTCTCGCCGGCGTTGCCACAGTTCGTTGACCACCTGCTCTGCCTCTCTCCCGTGAGCATCTCGACACGTGTTGCGTGGCTTGAATGCAGTGATATTAAATATCGACGTATTTCATGCCTACTGTAGGTGGCGTTTACTGAGAAATCGCACTGTGTTCATGAAACCACTGTTACTTTCTCGAATTTAATTGAAACCTTCGAAATGTCATTTAAAGCTCTTGCTTCTCGTGAATGCTTGAAGTGCGTCCGATCTGTACTTGTATAAGTACCCTTCATGATGAACGTAAACAATATGACGCAAATTTATAATGGATTTTGTCTTTCTGAATTTTCGTATGTTTCTATTCTGTTAATTATTTAACGGATCTTTTTAGCTGAATTTGAATTGTAAGTAACCCAACTCAATTACCAGATAACTGAATTATGAGGTGAATGAATAGAAAATGCAGTGTTTCTTTCAGAAATTTCTATACGACCGACTGGAATTTTTAGAGCACAGAACGTTCCGCAGCACAATTTCGTTAACGTCGCTTGAATCCAGTTTAGTCTTTAACTTCAATTTTTCTGAGGAACTAGCCTTTCCGATTCTTGTGTGCTACAGGATTGTCAAATACAAGGTATCAAATTTCTTGTTGATAAGACACCGTTACGATTTTATTAGATAATATGCCTGATCATAAAGCAAAGAACTGTATTTATATTTTCCCCTTGTGTTTTAGAGCTCTTTGTTTTTATAAAATGTTCAGTCCACTTGATCATAAAAACGCTGCAGATACAGTGGCATACAAATAATAGTGAAATTGTTTGTAGTTTTGGCCACTTAAAATGTACTATTGTAAATAAATCACTAGTGAGTGAGTTCAGAAATACTAATGAGTATACGTATATGCACTAATAATATATAAAATATATATGCATTAATGCAGTAAAAACTTTCAAAATTTGTATCAAAATATGCCCTTAATCCATTTCACATAATTTTTACGCACGGTATATTCACCCGAAATTTCACTCTTACTGCATTGATCTAAGGAATAGCATTAGTTGATTAATGTTTTCAGGCTCGTCAACTGTTATGGTCAATAGTCCCGCTGACGTAAAGATTTTATCTCCGGAAGTGGCAGTGTTCTTCCCTGGTGGATGATAAGATCCGGCGCCGACATTCACGTTGTCTTACGTGGGAATCCCCCCCCCCAGGTATCTTCCTCCTTACCACCACAATCAGTGATCCAAGCTGTGACATGCCGTCTGGTTTCCCTACATGTGATGGTGCATGTATGTGTTAGTACGGGTTGATGATAGGTCAACGAAGAAGAATAAAAGATCGCGCGCAGTCCATGGACCGTTTGTTAGGTTCTGATCCTACATACGCCTGGTATAGAGAGGAGACCACGGAAAACTACCCAACAGAGTAGCCGGCCGCTTGATTTGTCCTCCAGGCAGTGGCTGAATTCGATCTGGCTAGAGTCCATATTCCGCCACTACCGGGATTGGAATCTGAGGACCTCCTCACTGCAGAGGCAACGGTAATAGTGTTTGTGCACGCCATAGCGGACAGCACTATCGATCTTCTGCGCATGCGCAGATGCACAAAGTGATGCGAAACTTGAACAGCGCTGCGCAGAAGATGATAGTGCTTTAACGTTCAGAGTGCACTAACTCTCTAATGTTGGCAGTAATCGGCGGTAACTCACTCGGTTGTAGTATTGGTTTTCACAGGAGAATGGTCCCGCCAATTGGCATTGTAACCATATTCTAACACAATTTCGAGAGCCCTATAAGGGAAGAGGGTACCATGTACACCGCTTTTGTTCAATTCACTCCAATTGATGTACCTTTTCTAGAAAATGGTTAACTAGAGAATGCTTATATTTTGTATGCTTAAAAGCCTTTGTTATTATTTTGACATTTTAAGTAGTTTAAGAACTAAGTAGTATTTTTTTCAATTACAACTTTAGCCCCAACTTTTTCAGCATTTTTGGACAATCGTTTTTTATTATTGAATATATATGTAAAATGTAATTTTATTGCCAATACTGTAAAGAATGTATCCTGTAAATTTTAATAAATTCTGAATAATAGTTGCTGAAAAAGGCTCTTTACTAACAAAATAAGTACATTTTCGGCATACGCCATTTGAAAGTAGTCTGTAGTTGCCACTGCTATAATAGAACATTGCTGCTCCATATTCTGAATTTTCTTCTTCAGCGGAAAAGACCAATGCTACCAACGTATGAACAAGAACACGTTTCAATAATTCATTAACAACCAAGCATACGTTCAAAATTGCTTAAAAAAAAAAAAAAAAAAAAAAAACTATACTCGTATGCAGTATCAAAGAAGGGGGCATGTCTTATGAGCTCTAGGACATTGAAATAAGAATTAAAGGGATTTCCAGGCTTTCTCGAGGAAAGTTGGGCGAAGGAGGCTTGATCTGAGGGATGAGACAAGCGCCGCCTGGCGGCAGGGGATCCCCGCCCACTGCCCGTGACCCCTCCGCGGCCACGACCGTCACGACGAGGCCTTGCGTCAGAGCGCCGAGCAGGTGCATGGAACAATGTGCGCTGGATCAGACCGCTGCAAACACTTCACTCAATTTACACTTAATGGAACAATCGGCGAATACGTCTTTTAAATTTTTAGTTTAATTGTATGAAGCCCTTGCGGATGAAACACTATGAGTAAATACTTATAATTGCTATTTTGATCAAATTTTCCTGGGAGTTGAAGTTTAGAATTTTGCTTCGTGACATTAACTATTGAGAAATCCGGTATTTCATAGGGAAAACGAAACTCAGGAAAAATACAGAGAAAACAGATCCCATCCAGGAGATCACTGGTCACTCTTACTGCCACTCTTACGCGCTTTTGTAGCGACGCCGGTGATCTTGTTGGATGGATCATCTGGTATGTCGTATTTATTTACCATATCTTCAAAGCGTCGTCTTCAAAGCGAAAAATCCACAAGTATTTTAAAAAATCAAAAAATTCTTTCATTGGCAAACAATGGAGAATGCTATATTATTTTAAAAATAACTAGCTGAACCCTTGTGATTACATCAACGAAACAAACAGCAGTAGAAAAGTTAAGAGAAAAATACTACCTATGCACTGTGCGGAAAATCGGAAGTCCCAAAGTTGTTTCATGTCATACAGTACTTATTCTCCAATACTGATGAAATTGGGGTGGTTTACAAATGATGGGATTATACAGCCATTAATCATCCTTAACATATAGCTAAACATGTTTCTGAAAATGTAGGTAAGTAAAATATTTTATCTTTATCAAAATCTGTAGAAGTCTGATTGTGAACTTCAGAAGAAAAAAAATTATGGAATTTACTTTCGCAAAGGTAACACAAAACATATAATGACATTTTTGTCTGACATATAAAGAGAGACATGTGTCAGACAATTGCTGGGCATTGTTTAAATGCACTTACTAGTATTTTCCTTATAAAACTCTTAGAACTTTAAAAGCTCGCTATTTTCACTTTCCTGACTCTAACGTTACACTTACATGTTTTCTCTCGAAAAAAATGACATCTTTCAATAGATCGATTACAACTCGCACAGTGAAATAATGATCACATGATCACATTTCATGCATAAAAACGCCCATTCTGTTAATTTTAAGTTATTTAAAATGTAGTGTTTATACACGAAATTCGGAATTAAAGCAAGCGATTACACGTCTGGAGGCTCACTATCTTTTATTTGAAACCAAACTCACGAAATTAGGTTGAATAGACACCTCAACTTTCTTTCAAACGAAAATTCTGAGTGTTTTAAATGTAATACGCAGGTTTGTTCTAAAATTTGTAGATTTAGGAGCATATTCAAACATACCAGTCGTTAATCATACCCCCAATGCTCCCATATTTTATTTTTGTGTCAACTGAGGGAAGGCTACTACATTATTTTTGAAAGTGCTCACATTTCATATGTGGCAAATGAATGGGCCATGCTTCTTAGAGATTACTTCGAATGTATATAGACTAACCCAACAATTTGTGTAGTAATGCTGAAACGCCAGATTTGACAAGAAACTAGTCCACATGTCTTAGAGATTCTTAGGAATAAATTTATGTGGCAGTTGTGACTGTCAACTGTTTCGGGGAAGAGGCTGTTTTAGCGAAGTGAGCAAAATAAATGAGAACGGGGACGAGTGGTTTGTTTGTGTATTCGGAGTTTAAAAGTGGAAAAGAGTGTTTCAATAGTTTAGACCGTACTCGATAAGTTATACAGTTTTATTACGAGATTTGAATAAACATAATTGACATAAAAAGGATTACTGAAATTTTATAATATTTTATCTGATTACTATTTTAATTTCATTGTATTTATGGTTATTTCGATTTTGTAGTGAAACATTTCTTTGAAAACGTTATCATATCTGAATAAACATTAAAAGTATAGAAATGTAGATTATAATAACTCGCTCGGAGTCGGCTTTATCCATTTGGTCTTTAATTTCATGAATGTGAGATACTTTTTTTTTGTGAAATGTATAGGAATATGTGTACACGGTTGCACTGATAATTATTTTTTTTTCTTTTAACCTCAGTGTGTGTGAATTTTTAAAAAAATAATTTTCGGATTCAGAACTCTATGTGAATTATTGTAAAAATTGTTCACCACCTCCTGGCACGTCCGCTTCACTTATGTGGACTAAGGAATGGGGCTACCGCACTCATTCCGCCTCTGAGACCGGAGTTGAAACCCCGGGTCGGTCCATGAAAAATTCGTGGTGGACAAAGCGGGTACGCGGCGGTTTTCTCTGGGTTCTCCTGTACCTCTGCAACTCACTACACCATTGATCCATTTAATCACGCCAGTCGTCTCACACAGGGGGCCGAGGTGTTGATGGAATAATATGGTTGATGCCATTGGTTGATCTGTTTGAAGGGCTCGATATCACCTTAAATATCAGTCACTCCGTTATAGTGAACCTGAGTGCCGCTTTGCTTACATTACAAATAAGTATAAGAAGATTGTTATTGTGAACACTGAACCTCTGCTATAGTGAACGTAGGAAACACGTCCTGGAAATTAATTCCCTTCTGGGGGAAAATTGCCTCAGAAGCACAAATTCCGACACCAGGCAGCGTGAAAAAATATCGTCGGCCAAAGGCTATTATCCAAGAAGTCTCCCCTGGTGGAGCCAGCGGTCCCGGAATGTTTCATTCAGCGATCAGTTCAATTAGTCGCTTATGCCGGTACTGAAAGTATCTCGTATGTTATTAGGCGAGCAAAAGGGTCTTCGGTGAGTGGGACGCTGTTCAGTGTCAAGACTGCCCTACGATATTCAGAAATGGTAGACAACGCAGAATCACCAATGGAGAAAGAATGTAGAGAATCGAGAAGGATGTAGAGAAAATAATATTGAAAAATCTACGAATCAAACGAAAATATTTTAGTTTTAAGGTCGAATAAAGATATTGAAATTTTCATGTGTTTCATACATTTCGTGCTGATGTATTTTGCTGAATCTCTGTATTAATAAAATTAATAATTGTGGAGAAATTCTATTGAATTTTGACATAATCGGATGTAGTGAATTTCTGATATAATCAACCAAAAATATTAGTCCCAAGTTCACTATCCCGAAGTGGACTGTATTGTGGCGACACCTGAAAGTTTGAGCGATTTGTCGATCGACTCAACAACTGAAAGTTTGAGCGATTTGTCGATCGACTCAAACCGCCTCCAGAATGTCCGTTCCCGCGAGGCACACCCGATTGCAGACACCCGCAATTTCCGGATACCCATTCAAACCGAAATGCCCAGACATTTCTCAGCCTCCGCGACTCGGGACTCCCAAACGCACGCTCGGTGATGTGGAAGAGCGCTGCTGGTGGCCGTGGCGCCGAGCGCTTCGCTCCGTGCCAAGAGCGCGGGAAGAGGGAAGACATAAATCGAGCAGCCGCTGCGCTCGCCGGCATGGCGAGCGGGGCGGAGTGACCCACGCGAATCTGCCCCTGGCCTCCTTGCCTCGTGTTGTAGAGTTGGCGGAAATGAAGCGATTTCAATTGCACAAAAAGAAGCTCTTCATGGGGACTTGTGTGATCGATTCATTAATCTCAGTTGAATATACTCCGTAGGAGATACTCGTATACTTTTTACAAATTATGTATTTTAATGAAGAAAAATGTTGGCACACGTATTGCAGATTTTTTTTATAGGAAACTCTTTTAGAAACAAAGGGTAAAACACATCTATAATAACATTTTTAGTTTTATAGTGTAATGGTAGCCTATGGCTGGTTTGTTGAAAACTACGAACCGTTATAAAATTATAATTTCCATGATCACAAAATTGTCTCTCAACAAAAGTAGAAAATAACTTGAAATAATTACGCATTTCCTTGTGAGTATCGTCTATGGAAATGGAAATATTAACTAGAAATATTTCGAAGATGTATTCATTGTTACACGATTATGGATTGAAAAAAAATTGTTTTTAAGGAAATTTTTGTGGTTGAAGTTGCGCCTGTGTAGCTCGTTGGCCCTTTTGGCTCCGAGTTACCGCAATGGATAAGATAAATTTGTTACAACTCATTTGTTTTCTCTTTACTTGATACCTTTATCGTTTCTTTTGAACTTACAGGGAAAAGGTAAAACCTTGCTATTATGAGTACTCGCTAATTGATCCTTGATAGAAGTAATCTACGTCACTTTCTTTAGCTTCTGGTAGTCAATTTGCTAGGTTATTCAGGTTTTAACGAGGAAAGAGAATTACTGGTCGCCTGCGATATTCTAAAATTGGAAGCAACCTGTTGTAAATTGTTGCCAAAGAGAAATACTTTCAGCTAAGCACACTGAATCTATGATCTGCAAAAGACTAATATGGTTGTTGATCACGGGTCAACCTTGTCAATAGTCCATCGCGTGTAAATACACAGGGCCATCCTGTCGTTGTGACAAGAGAGTTCGCGGTGTTGATCCCACGCGTGAGTTAAGTCGCTATATTACAAGCTCACATCGCAATAGAAAGGAGAGCGAAGTTCATTGTACTCGGGACGCCGTCCCCTCTAAATCCACGCAAATAAACGAGGCTAACTAAGGCAATTCTCAACAAGAACAGCTCTACCCAAGCGGAGCTCTCTCGCAGCCCGAATAAACGCTTGCCCCCTGCGCAGCGGGGCTCAGCGGCGCTCTCTCTGCCACTTGTCGGCGGGCACCGCTACGTATGCCGCGGCGGCCGCCCCCGCCCTAACCCCGGCCCCTTGTCGCCCATGCCTCAGCCTCAACCCGCTCTCCTCTGCTCCCGCCCCCGCCCCGCCCTGCCTCGCCTGCTTCCGCTCTGCTCCCGCCCCGTCTCGCGCCCGCCCGCTCGCGCCCCCTCCCACCTGACCCCTGCCATAGAGTAAAGACTACCTCTTTCCCCCTTCGCCCTCTCCGTTCCGTTCCGTTCCGCCCCATCCCAGCCCGCCTTCGCCCTGTCCCAGCCCTTGCCTCAGCCCCAGCTCTCGGCCCGACGCACCGCACCAGCCCCACCTCGGCCTTCGTCTCGGCACCGGCCCCGCCGGCGACCTGCCACCGCGCCCTCTCGCTCGGGCGAGGCAGGCTGCGCGGCGCGGCGCGGTGGAGAAAGCAGAGGGCCACATTCCAACGGGTTGCGCCCGGCCCGAAAGAGAGCCACGGCCGCGACGCGGCGCGGCGCTCGCAGGGAAGGTAGCGGCGATGCGGGGCAACGACCTGGTAATGGAAATCGAAAAGGCTGTTTCTCGCTGCTTGGAACGAGCTATAAATACATTTCAGAACGTGGATTCGAAATATTTTGTTTTTAGGTTCCAGTCAAGTAAGCGGACGGTGTCTAGTTTATTGTTTATTTTAAAACTTTCATCAATGTTATAAGAGTATATTTTCTGTTAAATCATATTTCTTAGAATTTTGTTTGATGTGATAGATCTGCGTGAATCTGCACTCATTTAGCTCTGGGAGATTAACGGTTGTCGAGGGCATAGATATTGGAGTAAGTATGTGCATTTATTCTGGATTTGCATTTTCTTAAGGTCTGAACTGAATGGATAATGTTTAAAGTTGCCTTGCTTCAAAATTAAAACCGTAGGGAACTATCGACAATTTTAAAGACAAATCAACGAATTCATATTCGTAGCGAAATCTGGTGCAGAAATATGTAAATAAATCTTCGGAATCCTCTTCATTCCACTCAATGATCATTTTCACGCAGGGTTTCGGTGTGATATTTCAAATATTGAGATAGAATACTGCCAAAATTGGAGTTATGACGACCTTGAGTAGTAGTATGACAGTGCAGCGGACGGTGAGGGAGAGTACAGCAGCACGAACGCCGGTGTTCGCGCGGGTTGTGAGGATTTGGGCGAGGCCGGCGCTGAGCAAGTCGGAGCGGCTGCCTGAACAGCGATGCTGGCGGCCCGGGGGCGCTCAGCGCGGCCGCGGGGCGCGCGCTCTCGTCGGGCTTCGCGCCGCCCCGCCGCGGAGGGGTGGCACCTCGCGCACACTCCGGGCGTTGGGCGTGGTTAAGGTCGCGTGTGATTTTGGGCGGAGGTAGCTCAGGGTGTCAACTGATGTCATGGCAGTGCCTCTGACCGGGAAGTCCTAGGTTAGAGTTCTGACGGTGGTAGGATTTTTGACACTAGTTACATAGCAAGGTCGTAGTATTCTAGCAGCCGGCTGCTCAGATCGGTAATGTTTAGTTGTTTCTCCGATCACTACCAGGCGAATGCCGGAGTAGTTCCCTAACAAACGGGCCACGTACCGCACGCGATAATTTCGTTCTTTCTTGGCCTATCATCAACCCTTACACACGCGCGCACACACACGCACATTCACTACACTACTACACATGCCGTGAGATCGGTCTGGAGCTTAGAGCTTGACCCGGCTGGTGCGGTGCCTCGCTGGTAGAGGAAAACTCAACCAGTCGGGCGGAGAGGTAGAGATCGTAAAATAAACAATGTTTTTAAAACATCGATTTTTTTATCGAAATTTATTTTCGACTAGATACATCGATGTATTTACATTGATGTTTTGTGTTCGATGTTTTGTTTCATATATTTTTTCCAGAAACATCGATGTTTTCAAAAAAAATTCTCCTGATTTAAAAATAATTTCCAGTAATTATTCGTTTGTTCAAAACCAAAATTGCTCAAAACCAACATCCGCTGACATGAATCACTTTTGTCGATGCCCAGACTTTAAGAAACCGTTTACTATTCGCAACTTTTCTCCAGTGTTGCCAGGTTAATTTAATTTGGATGTTTATTTCCTTGTGTAGGTAAATTGGGAAGGAGTTGAGGGAGATATTTCTTTGTGGTTTTTGAGAAAAGAACCTACTGATATCCCCTGTCGATATACCTCAAAGCGAGAAGTGAACTTGTAACCTTCGGGGCAGATGCGGTGAGCATGCTCGTGCTCCATCCGCCTGTCACGCGAACGTCTGTCCGTTAATTTCGCTCGTGTCATGTGTGGCTCTTCCCACATAAAACCACCGCTAAGGCGACAGCCCGAGCGCAGGGCCGCGCCGTTGGCTCGTGTGGCAGGCAGGTCGCTCCTGTCCCTTTCCGCGCTTCTCAACGGGAGAGCAGGTTGTGCAAGTTCTCTGCCCGTCTCGGTTCTCAAGGTGCTTTTGCAAAGTACAAAAAAATGGTTTCACTGGTTTTCTTATGAATAGTTTTAAATCGGGTCACGCGCACACACACACGCGCACGCACGCACGCACACCACACGCGGAAAATAAAAAAAAAAGAAAGGATTCCTCAAAATCAGGGAATTTGTAAAAAAGAATGGTTAGAAGTCAGGAAAATGTTTGAGAGTGTTATATAACTAGACATTATTCCTAAAAAAAACTTATTTCAGCGTTATTTTTTGCTCGATTGTTATTTCATGAAAAAATGGTAAATTGTACTTTGTCACGGTCAAATTAAAGTACTGACCATTTAGTGCCAAGGTAGAATTAATGTTCTCTTTAAATAGTGTGAAATTACAAATCTTATCAGGAAAAATATTCTCTGGAAAACCGGGAAGAGTAAGGGAACTTTGTTCCAAAAAATGAGTTACCACCTTTTTTTTCTGTGCAGTGAACCTAGATATCCCAAATTTTTCTTTATTCTTTCTTGGATTCATATTACAAAAAGGTTCTTCTTTTTAATTTTTGTTACACTACACCTCTTAACCTTATGATTGAATCTGACTATCGGGAGTTGGAAGGCCGTCGCTAATATATCCACTTGGGAAGCGTATTATTAATAAATGTGTTTCTAGAGCTTTCTTTCATAGTTATTATTGACTTGGTTATATTTTTGCTGATTAAGCAGAAATCTCTGCAGTTTTGGTTTCGCCACGTCGTAAAAATGCATTCAACTTCATGTAAAAATGTATGCCGTGCAGTGTGTTCATTTTTTCAGCCAACGTGGTGACTTCCTTGCCGGTGTTTTTTTAAACCGCTGACTGCCTCCGGAAACGCGCCAGGCAATGATATACCAAATCTCGTGCGTTAAAGAAACTTCAAGTGCTTGAATATTTCGACGTTTCGATATTTGATTTCTTTACCAGGAAATGTGGATGAATGAAAATAAATTAGATAGCAAGCATTTCAGGTAATTGAGGCAGGACTTCGAGATTCCACAATTCCACAACAAGTGCAATCAGACGTTAGTATAAACTTTTCTTTGCCCACATATTTGTGAACAAGTTTGACTTGAGGTTTGCAGGAACGTTCTTTAAGTGGTTCGAACCTGCTGATCACTTTCTTCACTTAATATGTTGCGTCTCCTTCGTATGAGAGAGAAAGTCGATCTCTCTGCAGAGACTATTTGCACATCTCGCAGAACAGCATTAATAGAAAATCGATATTCTGTAAGTCAAGTGGGTCAAATATACTGCGCGCTAACAATAACACAAATACTGTTAGGTGTATCTGAGAGTCGGAGAAAGCTTGCTTCTTCAGCATTGGAGAATGGAATGAACGACAATGTATGACTATCACGTACATCTGACATATTGTCTGCCGTTACAAACGTGGCATGCTCTAGACATACCTTTTTTAAAAACCTTTTTGTTTGTACTGAGAAATCTTTTGCAACAATAGGTACTGCTCGTATGATTGCAATATTGTTTGCAAAAATAAAATTAACGTGTGTTGAGGTGTCACTGATTTTCAAAAGAAATCCAGTGTTACTTTCGTTTCTCTTTTGTGTTTCACGTTTTCGTTTATAAAACTTTGTTTGTTTGGTTTACGGTATCTTTCACGTTTAATTTTGTAATTTGATATATTTTTGTAAAAGTATTACCTCCTCTTTGGGTATTAGACGATTATTAAGTTCTACATATTCACTTTAAATATCTGTTCGTTACAAATTCGTAAAATTATTAAATTGCCATATATTTTAAGAATCTCCTTACAGAAAATATTTCAAGAAGTATTAGAAAGTCGGTAAATAATTGTGTTCTAGTTGGAATATGGTAAATGACGTGAGTGACGAAATCGTTTCGTGCGTGGAAAAGTGGGGTTTTAAGTTTTATTTAATTATATTACATTCATATTGCGGTGAGTTTTGTCAAAGTTTCCGAAAATCTAATATTTTGGTATAAATATCATATCAACGTGTGAATATTCTTATTACCCGATTGCAAAGTTTTATTTGAAAAAATGTAATAACTCTCGCTCAACACTATTCGTAGAAAATTGTATGCCGTGTATTGGATGTGAATTTTTTATTCTGCCGCGTGCTTTTCCTTATCTTGCTTGAACTGCGGTTGGTGCTTGCGTCCAACCTGATAAGTGTTGTGGTGAGGAATTAGAAAGGGCTTTCGCGACACAATTTGCGCGAGCTTGCAAAGGAGGAGCTGAGGTCAAGCGCCGTTTTCCTTGTCCGAACAAAGCATTATCTTGCTGTACAGGCACTCGGGATACTTAGATTCAGCTTTCGCGGAAAGACTGTTGAAGCGCATGGATATAGTTTGTGATTGTGTGATACTTTGTCAGTTTCTTATTTTTATATCAAGTTAATTGCAGAGATCTGGGATTTATGAGAGAAGGATTCCCTTGGGAAGTAGTGGCTCAAAACTTTGAGTATTCCTTCTTGGGTAATATTAGTCATTTTTCTTAGTTCTAAGAATTTTGCTACGATACCAAATTCTGTTTTGCGTCATGTTCCTCTCGTAAATGAGTATTCGTTTTATTTTTAACTACATTTTTTGCAGAGATATCCAATTTTGGAAACTGTTTGGAGAAATCGAGGGAAATGAAGCATTTGTGAAGGTTGCATGAATAAATTAACATTGTGTTCTTTGAGGATGTGAACATGTACTATTGAAGATTTTTGTAAACAAAATCTCCCAGTAATGGTCCAAAAATCGAAAAAATTCCGAAACATCTGTTGGGACCAAAGCACCATCATATTATTTTCTCCACCTCTCGTGTCTTCAAAGCAGTTTGCAAGCTGCCGAGTCACATTAAGTAGCGGCGACGCGTGTCTGATGCCTGTGATGTAGTCCATTTTGTAGCCCGTCCGTGCGCGGGACAAATATGGCCAGTGCTCTGTCTAGAGCAGCTTTCGCGATGTCACAGTATGAAGATCGCCCAATCTAGGTGAATGAAAACACAGTTTTCGACTTCTTACTCCCTAAGAAACGCATTTTTTTGTTTATTCAATGCATATTATTTATTCTTAGAGTTAATAGGCCATTGGGATTTGATAAAATTGCTTAAAGCAGTCTGAGAGATACTACAGAAAGACAAGGTAATCGGGCTTAAAGGGGTGTGGGAAAGGCTAACGCCTCTCTCAGTTCGATGTATCGTGTATCGTTGCAATTGATAGGATTTAGCCATCTCAGTTTCTTAAAAAAAGGTTCAAGTCCGAAAGCATGTGTGTCCCTCTTCACCCATGCACGCACGCGCGCTCATGCAGGAGCACACACATTCTGGTTCTGCAGGTGAAGTTGAATCAAGAAACATTTTGGACCCAGACGCTACGTCGCTGCCACCCACGGATTGATTAGCATCTTCATGATTTGTAAATTTAAAGATCAAAATGAAAATAAATATGCACTTAATAATTCAGTGATCTACGTGTAGTATTGGATGATTCCATTGTTCAAATTCGCCATACCTGATTTGTCCAAAATCACTAGGGATTCAACCTTACTATATAAAGGGAGGGGGTGTTCCTCCGTTTACAGTGGGGCATCCCTACAGTGTCTAGGGATGTGACATAGGTGTCGATGTATTCAGTACATCGATATTTATATAAGAACATTGATGTTTTTAACTTCGATTGATTGAAGTCGGTATTTTTTATAAAAACCTAGTTTTGTGCCAGTTTTTAATTTTTTTATTTTTGAATGGAAAAAGTACGACAAAAACGCGATAATAATTTTCAGATATTAGTAAATTCAATATTCTGGCAAAGGTGAAAGTGGCAATAGGTGAAAAATGGCAGAAGTGAAAAATAAGTTAGTCGATATTTTGTTAATAAACTTTAATGTATTTTTAATTATTCTATCAGATAAGTGTTGTTAATTATTCAGATAATTGTTTGTCTTTTGTCCGCTAAATTTCAACTATAAATTAATAATCACGACCATCGTGAAATGAAATCGCTATTCCCATTAATTTCCCCATTGATGTTTAAAAAACCCGATGGTTTTAAGTCGATGCATTTTCAACATATATTTTTAAAATGTGCAGATCGATATTTTGAAACATTGGCTGTTTTGTTGTGGACGTCGCATCCCTGCCATTGTGCCGCGGCGGGGGGGGGGCGTGGCGTTGGTGCGTGCGGCGCATCAAAGAGGCCGTTTGCGCCGAGTGCGTGGAGGAAGGAGGGGCGGCGCCGCTGCGCGTCCGAGATGCGATCGCGAAACCCGACCCGCGAAGCGCGCGCTCTGCAGTAGGCATGGCAAGAAATCATAGAGGTTTTTAAAACATCCATGTTTTCGACCAGAAACATCGATATATTAACATTGATATTTTGCTTTCGATGTTTTCTTCGCATCGATATTTTCTTGCAAAAACGTAGATTTTTTAAATTTTAAAAATTTTCTTTTTAATAAAGAGTTTTAAGCACGTTGTAGAGTAGCAGCAATCCACAGCAATATCGTTGTTCTGCCTCATCCTTTTTATCACGCTGCACATTTCGCCTGTGCAATCTGAGCCAGTTTGGGAGATACTCGTCTAATGAATGTATGTTATGCCAGGTATTGCATTGCCTGAATCGACAGTGAAACACGAAATCTATATCAACACTCAATGTTTTATTGTTAATTTTATTATTTACATTCGATAATAATTTTTACATTCTACTAACATGCTGGTAACCAAACAATAAAATATATCCCTTTTACGTACTGTAATTAAAAAATTCTTAGGAAAATAGCATGTTTATTAGTCTATAATTAAAACTTTGATTTAAACATCGATGTTTTCTCGATGAAAACATCGAGAAAACATCGGATACCCTTTAGCGATGCATCGATGTTTTGGTAAAGTTTGCCATCGCTTCTCTGCGCCGAGGCGCGCGGCTGCCGGCGCGAGGTGCTACGCTGCTTTTTCAAGCGACGACGACTGCTCGACGTTGCGGACACGTGGTGTAAATCCTGGAGCAGGGTGGCCACTTTCTGGAAAACCGCGAAATATCAGAGAATTTCTCTGCTCTGGAAAGGCTGGTGAAAAAAGTGGAGAATTTGTAGAAGAATCGTTGGGGTGGTTAGAAGTCTGGAGAAATTTTGACACGGTTATAAAACTAGATATTATTTCTAAAAAATTGTACTGCAGTATTTTTTTACTAAATTTCTTTAGTTGAGTTTTTAAAAATTAGCATGCGGTCTCGGCGAAATCAGAGAGGTGACAAATTCGTATCTGGCTTAATTTGTTATTTTCTTTTGTGGGAATTACTAAACAAATCATATCAGTGAAAATTTTTTTAAATGCTCTGAAAATCCGGGAAAAGTTAGGTATATTTGTTTTGAGGAAATGAGTGGCCTCCCTGTGGAAAGAGGTGCCGTAGCGGACTTCAGAGGAGACTGCTAGAGCGGTGGGGCTTCGTTAATCGGTTCATTTACTGCAGGGGTGTGTGGGGGATGTGATTGCCATTGTCTATCATTAGTTTTAGATCTCCGAATAGGTCCAGTAGTAATTTAATATCTGGTGGAGAATTTGACAGGAGCTTTTGCGTTAGGACGCAACAGAAATGAAGCGATTCTGATTGGCTTGAAACATAATCTATTGCATTTACATCAATTTACATACGGTATAGATGAATTAATGGGTAAAGTCATGTTACTCGCCTCTGCGATTCGCTCACTTAGAATAAATGGGAAATAATAAATACCTTTCGGAAAATCTAGCTTAAAATGTTAGGCCGGTAATATTATAAGAGTATTTTTGGTAAAGTTTCAACAACTTTTCGGCATTAAATGAGAGCATATCTCCATAAAAGACAATTGAATAGTTATTGCGGGAGACACACAAATGAATGGCTGAATGGCAACCCGCAATTGTATCTTATGTTGTCAAACGTTCCAGGAGGCGTCAAACACTCACTAACACTGCACTTCCATAGCCGATTTGCAATCGTAAGTGTGTGCGTATAACATTGCTGTTTATTATAGGGAAGAAAATGTCTATTAGTTGTGATGAATGGAACATTTTCTTTCTTGGTTTCGGTAATAGAATCCATTAACACCTAACTGTATCTAGAGTGAGGTTAAGGGTTTCACAAGTCATTTCCTTGAAATATATAGATCTGGAAAATTTTGTGCCTCGAGGTGTTTTGTAATAAAGGGCCATTTCGATGTCGAGCATTGTTATCACCAAAACAGTTTGATGCCCACGTTTGAAAGTTTACAGCACGAGTCACAACCGCAAGAGAAAAATCAGAAACTTCACGGATTGATTTAACTTGGAGATATTCTTTGAGATTTCTCACCGCACAATGTACTCACCAAACCGCCACTAGGCAAAGGAATCGCTAGAAATATCTAACATTTCGTGGCAATTGGTCTCTCCGTCCTAAGAGCTCCTAACAGTGTAATAGAGTAGATTCATATTCTAATAGTGCAAAGCCGCTGTTACAATTTAGTCGCGATGCTCCAAGTAATGTTTTATTCGTTTTATTTGTTTATATATTTTGTATCCAAATAATGTAATGATACCTAGCTTTGGCTACATGTACATTCAAGACAATCGCGCATCACTATTCATCTATCTGTTGCTGTGTCTTCCGCAATAATGTGTGAAGGCTTTGCATACTGACCTACATGTAGGTCTTTGTATTAACTGCTATAAAAATACATTAACATACTTGACTTACCATGGATGAATTCTGTTAGTAAGAACTGCTGGAAGTAAAAAAAATAATTTATCAGTAGGACACCAGCTCTGGAATTAATTAGCGTGCAAATTTTCGTGTAGGCTGTGAAACGATTTTCAAAAGCTACTTTCCCTGGACGATCCGTGGGCGATCGTAATTTCATTTCCGAATGAGAGATCAGCTGGGAAAGCAGGTTCCAGCACCCGGATCGAATATTTTAGTGGGTTGTGGAATGTGGAAGGAAGTGGAGGAAACGTATTTGAAGTTTCAGAAGTCAATAGGGAGAAAATCTTTACTGTCTCTTAGGTAGTAACGTGCTCGTTTTTTGTTACGCTACAATTATCGTTAAAACCGGGGATAGACTGACAGTTATCATATAGGAAAAATGGCTATTTATCGTAGAAGTAAATAAGATGTCTTAACCTAAAAACTTGTTCTAGATGTAGTTTTCTTTGAAGGATGTACCATAAGTAGATGGGAAGGATAATGGTAAATACCGATAAAATTTACGTGTGTAATCAACGTTTAAAGCACAAGATTCAATAAAGTACTCAATTGATTACTGCCAACAAATGGCCAGCTATTTTATTTATTGGTTTTGTTTTTCCTTAGTATTTTCCTCGGGAAATATATGGAATTATATTTATTTCAAAATGTCTTTAAAATAATAATTTCAAAATTCATTTCACTGCGATACTTAACCTACTCGTGTGCCCTAGTAGATCTTTCGCCGCAGTTCGCAGTTACCATCTCAGCGTCCCTAAATAAAAAGATTATCACCTCCTCCGGGCGTTAATTGGAACTAATGGCAGCGAAGAGAGCAGATGAGGCGGGGGGGGAGGGAAGGGGAGGGAGGTCCGTGTGCACGGCTCTGGTCCCCCCGAAGCAGGCAGCGGAAAGGTGTGCTCGCGACGCGCTCGCCGCGTCCCGACCAAATATGCGCCGAAGGGGGGCGGCGGCGGCGGCGGCGGCGCGCGCGGGTCGCGGGTCAAGGACCTCGCGCGTCCCGTTGGCCCGTGGGTGCGCGCGGGGCCGTGGGCCGCCTCTGCCCCCCCCTCTCCACATCTCTCTTCCCCACCCTGCCGCCCCGCTTTCTCCGGTGCCGCACCTCGCCCCACCCCGCTCTGCCGCCGACGCCCGGAGGGTGTTTTCCGAATGTATCTGCCGCTGCGAACGGGGCCCACGAAACATCTTTGTTTTCAAGGAAGAAAATATAGGCCGCCAGGGAATTGTTTATGGGAAGAGAATTGCAAACTATATGAAGACCTTGAGGCTATAACATTCTGTGCCACATTTGATTAAAAAAAATAGATATTAGTGTATTTCGAGGCTCTATAGATGTATATAGAGGTTGGGTTTTTATTTTAAAGATTCGCCGCAAAATGGCAGTGTAATTCATAAATTAATGTTCTTTATCCCAATGTGTAGAATGCTATGTCTAAACCTTCACTTTCCTTTTTCACAAAACTTACTTATAATGACATAGCATGTTATTGCCACGAGTTCTTCATATGTATTACCCGCACATATTTTCTTGGCCGATGGCCTTCCTTCCCTCTCCCTTGAACAACAAACAGTTGAAGGTAAACGCTTGCAGCGAGAACTGATGGCAACATTCCAAAGATATCGTTTTGTGGCGTAATACAATATATTTGCTGTCGAATACGAGAACTCCAATTTGTGTTTCTTTTCAAAAAATCGAAAGAAATGGCCGAAATAGGAGTACATTCATCACATGAGATGCCTCGAACTCCTGAGAAAGTTAGATCTCAAATTAATGAGAAGGCTGCGAAGGCAAGACTGATATTCGAGTGATTGACATTGTTTCATATAATTTAGTGGCCCATTTCGTAACTAATATCCTCGCTCTACCCACATTTCTCCAAAACATCGGTCGAGAAAAGTTGCGCAGGTAATTATGAGTGACAAACGAACTTGAACGTTATGTAGGAATATGTTGACAAACAGAGTTTCATAGAAGATTAAAAATTACCGTGTGGTTTCGTGGTCTAAATTCATAATTTTGTCGTAATCTTTAACAATTGCTTATTTCCCTGTCTTCGAAGGTCAATTTTTATTCTTAACAAATAATGGGTTAACGATGCGTATTTGGTTTACCCAGTTGCTTGGACCTGTTCCATATTCAAGTAGTTAATGGGCCCCTTCCGCTGCAAAGATGACGAGGCGCAACGCTCCGCACTGCCCCACAGCGCGATGCACTGTGGCGGGTAGGCTTTGACGGATGGGTTGGGTGGCCTCTTTCGGGAAGCAGGCGATGCGATGCGATGCGACGGAGCGAGAGAGCTCTGTTGGCTTTTGACGTCACAGTTTGCATCTGAATGGTGCACGTGACGGTATGGAACCCACGGAACGAGTCGGGCGAGTGTGAGGGGAGGCCGTTTAAATCGTTGTCCCCGGGAGGCCAGGCGCTGGGTTTTTGTTTTGTGGGTCGTTACCGAGGGCGGACCCACGGGATTGGTAGGGTCGGTTGATGCGGGTTTCTCACGTCCCGACCCGATGCAACCAGACCGGGTGATGCTATGAAGTCTGGTGTTGACGTTTGCATACTCTTTGTTTCTACTTGTATCCTGATTAACGAACTCTTGGTTCTATTTATAGCATCCTACTTCATTTTTGTATTTCATATTCGTTTAAAATCCTATGGTTATTTCATTATATAGTACTTTGGATTTGTTTCTTATGATATTTTTGTTCTAGAGTACGTAGAGTGTGCGACGAAAATCGTAAGATAAACGATGCATCTTCTCCTATATTATTTCCGTAGTACACGTACCTTTTGGCGGTTCTCACACGCAACTATTCTTTATAAATGAGGTCTTTAAAAAAAGAGACTTTCACGGAGACGTGACGAATTGCACTTTGACTTTAAAAATATGAAGAATTTGTGTAAAAAGAGGACCTAAATATTCATGTCAAATGCAACATTCTCCTTCATTTTTGAATTTATATCGTTAAAGAACTCCTTAAAGAAGCGTCTTGGGGCCTTAAAAACTAAAATTTTGAGGCCAAAGGCCTCAAAGACGTGAGATCTTGAAAATTCTTTTATATTTTTGCTGTTTCTACGCTTTTCGATTCTATCCCACCTGTGCAAAGCCTGTGGAATCTGCAACTGTGTGTGAAATTAAATTAATTACTTGATATTACACGTGATTGAATTATAAGAGGTGTACCTCTCTGTTGGGTAATAACGTTAAATAAGAATAGTTTGTATTGACAAGGGTGTATTGTATTGTTATCAATTACAAGGAGACACACAGAACTAGTGACGTAGGATAAAAGGGCCTCGAAGAAAATATATATTGCGGACTTAATATGGAAATGAAAAAATAATAAAGTGGGTGGGATTTAACATATGCGAGAGTTCTCGCACGAGCGCGCTAGTTAAACTTTATTGTAGGAACCGGTTTAGGAGGCTTAGGGCAACAATTGATGTCACTGCACTTCCTCTGACTGGGAGGTCCTAAGGTTAGAGTTCCGACTGTGGCAGGATTTTCGGCACTAGCTAGATATCTAGGTCGAATTCAGTCGCAGACTGGAGGAGAATTCCAGCGACCGACTGCTCTGATCGGTAGTTTTCCATGTTTTCTCCGATCAACATCAGGCGAAAGCCGGAGCCCTTACAAACTGTCACTACGGTTCGTGGCCCTAAAAACGGGCCCTTAGCTATACACGCTTACATTTCCAGTAGCTGCACCACACTACCACACATATCGAGAACTTAGAGCTATCCCTGCTGGGGCGGTTCCCCGCTGGTGGGAGATACCTGTAGAAAAACCCGCAAACGCCGGATCTCACCATCCAACGGGGCAAGATCACAGTCGCTGCCCGCGATAAAAGCATGCGCTATCCTAAGGGACTTATGACCTTAACACTTGGCGCTCCCGGCAACTCTAATCAATCAATGATTGTACATATGTACAATGTGGTGCTTCGTTCTGACAAAACGTATAGAGAAATTGATGTTGTTGTGAAGTGGATTACTAGAAATGTGTTCTGCCTGACCATGCAGAATTCCGTGGTTACGCAACTGTCGTTTTCATTGAAACGGAAACGTGAAACGTTGGGTGTAGGAGTACGTTGAAAGTTAAACAACGAAACAATAGTATCTTCATCTTTCTCAGGTCTGGTTCCCGTGCCTTTCCTTATTGCGTTCAGTATCATATTTCCTTCCCTTTTTAATACATTTCACCTTTGCAATGCGTTATTTTATTCAGATTGTTACTTCCTGCATATAATTGCAATCGTGTCAATTATTTTGAGGGAGATAATACTAGGCACGACGATAGGATCGCTATCGAATAGAAGAATTCTTCAGAAGTTTGGAAAGTACTTCGTAGGTAGTAGTATCACATTGAATGCCAACTGTCAAACCCTCGCATTTGATTACCCTACTTGCATAGGTTATCTTAAGAATATGGCGAACAGAATTTTGAATCTTGTTTAAAAAAAGCGAGTTACTTTATCTACATGGGCAGTAAATTTCTCTATGTTTAACATATAAATTAACGTTGTAATCATTGCATTACTTGAAGGTCATTCAAATTTCAGCAGTAATTCTGCTCTTCGAAAGGGCTTCAAGTAAGCTTTGCTGTAAGAAAGTTAAATTGCTTTCTTACTGTCATCACGTCAATTCAATTCTGGCTAATCGATATTGTACAAACAATATTAATCTACATAAAGCTGTTTTCCTAAAATATATTGTTTCACTTGTCGAAATCTTTTTATTAAATCTCTTTAGTATTTTTCACTGCATGTGTAGTGTCCAGATCTTTATCGCTAAACGATCTCAAATGGTAGTGGGCAATAATAATGTCGTCAATATAGCAATTCAACGATTTACAAATAAATTGAAACCAATTTATTAGTGAATGTAATCAGGCAATACATAATCGAAGTGCGAAGTATTCAGATTATTATTCTAGCAAGAATGGGTTAATATCGTTGAAGTACGAGCTGGTTTACTGAATTATCATTCGCCCCAGGGGCGACATCAACTCTCCTAATTAGCATTTTAGCTTGATCCCAATTTTCTCAAAATTGATATGTAAAAGATTTTTTCCCTAAAGATGAAGGACTTCCATTTTAAAATCTAGGAGTTCTATGTTACGTTTGAATGACAAAAACGCGAAGAAAAGCTTTCTACATGAAAAAAGGTATTTCTATAAATATATCAAGTCGCTTCACGAATGGAACTCAATGGAACTTCAGTGTAAATAGGCTGACGATTCGGTTCTTTTAGTAGTTAAAGTGAATTATTCTTGAAATAAGTATGCGGAAATATCCAGTAATATCTGGAACATATTTTTACCTTTAAAAGAATAATTTCCACCTGCGCGTATGCATTAAAAAATGGACAATTTATTATGCTAATCCGTTTGTTACTTATCATAGTCGTGTACAGTGAAACCTTGTTAAGTTGGGACACCTTAAATTCCTCGTGGAGGGGAAAAAATAACCACGACAGAGTCGAAGATGTATATGGACAAGAATATAAACCACCGTGGAAAAGTGTACTAGAAAAAGGGATGTCCCAATTGAGGAAGCTCGCTGCACTTCCTTTTACGTCGAAAGTCGCCTGCCTTTTCCTTTCCACATTTCGTCATCGCGTCCGTCGAGCGTCCCCGCCTCTCTCCATGTGGCGCGTTCTCCGCCGCCCGCTGCCCCGCCGAAGGCGCGTTATGGACACTGGTAGCGGTAAGGCGATGGCGATGGAAGGGGGCCATGGCGCGATGGTGGCATTGCCGCATTGGTGGCTATGGCCAAAGCACAGAGTAGTTAGATCGCGGCGGCGGGGGGCAAGGGGGCGGTGGCCGTGCAGGTGCGAGTGGGCGACGCGCGGGCAGACACCCGTGTGCCCTCCAGGCCCGTGGGCGCTCGTCTCGGGGGAATGCCCACTCTTGGGCAGAGGATCGGTGGGCTCTCGAACACCACTCTATTGTTGCCCACTCAAGTGCCTTTCAAGCCAAATATCGTAGCTTGTGTGTTTTTTTTTTGAAAATTAGTATGTTTTTTTAAGAGGTGTTACAAATCCTGCTAATGCCTTTCATAACATCAAGTAAAATTGAACACTAGGTACGCGTTGATAATCTTTTCAAAGATCGTGAAAACGTTAACCGTTTCTTTCGAGACAAATATTGTAACGTGTCTGAACTGGATTATTTGTAAACTTTGGTTTATGTCGTTTTCGTTTTTGCGCGTGATTTTTTTTCATCAGAATTTTTCGGTATACTTTTCCATTATTTTTTGTGTCCTTCAAGTACCAGATAATACGCGAACCTCAAGAACTCGGTAATAATGAATGCATTATCCTATCACGATTCGTCCCATTGCTTCATTTCTCCCTTCTTTATTTTTAATTTTTAGTTGAATGCTTTTTATGGAATGGAGTTTTAAGAAAATTATTTTCTGCTTTGTGACTATGCCAAAAAGAAAAGGGAAAGACGACTTGAAAACGTACAAGAGTTTTAAGGTCTGAGTTTCAAGACTTTACTCAAATATCTGCATAAAAGCAAAAAGTCTATCATTATTACATTAAAATGCGAATTGCAGCTTTATAAGAAATGTAGGCCAAGCAAAATGAAAAGGACTAACATAGTTTGATGACTTTATTTACGAAGTTCGTATCCGACAATAAGCTGCAACATTAATGTTCTCTTTGTAATACAGAAGATGAACGATGAGAGGAGCATGTCAAGAAAGTAACCTAATCTATACTCCGAATCTCTGTATTTTCGAAAATACAGAGTAAGTTAAGTAAAAATAAGTTTTCTTTGATCCGGGAAAGGACTTCATGTACTGCCGTTGGCGAACCCAGAAAAAAATCTAACAAGTTAGGTCTTAAGCGTACACTACAATAAATCTTGTGTGGGATGAAGGCTGACAAAAGTGATTATTCAATTCAGTGCAATTTGTGTGAGAAAAAGTTATAAATAGTTATATTAAATACAGTAAAGATTTCATAATTTAACAGTAAAGCTAATTACAGCCAAGTTTATATCGTTTCACAGTAAAGATTGAGATGCTTTTCATAAGTCTCATGAAATAGTTTATTTATAATTGAGATGGAACTAACTTGAATGTTTAATAATCCTGATTTAAAGACGAGCGTTGGAGTGGAAAAGTAGTCTTCGATAATCTAGTTAAGAATTACTGCAACCCGCAACACTTATTTGTATTAAGACACGAAGTATTGCCTATACTACCTTATTAGAATGGTCATTGGCGAAACCAAAATCGTTTGACTTTTCTGTCAGACCTTTTCTTAAACAATAACACAAGTACGTGCATTAGTCAAATTGAACTTGTCGTTCCATATTGTTTCAGAATAACTTTCACCTATATTTAATATATTTAACATATTTAACATATTTAACAAGATTATTGTAATTTATAAGTCGATTAGTTTGAAAATGATTTAATGACAATGCAAGTGTTTTAGAGTAATTACATGAAAGTTTTCTGTTAGATTATATTCGCGTTTTAAACGTGATTCTGTTGAATATTTCTTGAGAATTTTATGTTGTGTATGTTGTTCAATAATTATTGCAAGGATTCTCTACCATTGGATTGGAAAATTGCTCTTCCTATTTTGTGATTGTTTAGAACTGCTGGTGCAAGGGATATTATTGTCTCTTTATATTGAGAATTGTAAGTTTGCGTGTGGAATTTACGTGTATTCTTTTTGTTGCAGGTAAGAATGCTGAGAAATCCTCGTATCATTATTTTACGGGTCCGGCAGAGTGGTGAGTTAATAGATATTTCTGAAGCTTTATAGGAAAACATGCACCTGCAGGTTTCATTTTAACAGCCACTGACCCAAGCACAGTTATTGATAATTGGCGAGCATGTTTGTTCCTGTTCAATATTTGTAGGTATCTTTCGTAACAATGTTGTATTCTAGAATGTAGATTATTTTGAAGAATTGAGTCTATGTAAAGCCGTCAATTCTTATCAGCTCTGTTTAAATGGATAAAGAGGCTTGTAGTCGACAAATGGTTGTTTGCTCATTGAATCTGCTTACCCAGACTTTTTACTTATTATTCTGAAAGCGAATTATTTCCTTGTCTCAGTTTTTTCTCATTGGATGTCCATTAACATGTTTCCCCACAGTTAAGCCGCGTGACGTAATAGTGGGTTACTGTATTCTAAAATTCACTTTTCAATGTCAGGTGACTTCAGAAATTAATGAGCTTCGATACCACCCTGACATTTTTTAGTTCTTTATTTTAGTATAGCTTTAATATTTGTTATGAAGACCAGTATATACGGTGAAGGGATCTCTTCGTGCTAACCACACGAACCCCTTATCCCCATTACCGAGAGGCTGGGACTCCGCTGGTCGGCCAAGGCCTGTAACGAGCTGTCGAGCCACAGAACAGGAACAGGAACATTTGATAATGATTCTATTGAATAAATGTTTATTGGGCACTTATGTTATCTTTTTCTTTTCGTCAGAGAAGCTTCGCTTAGTCGCCCCTTTTCCGCGATGACATTCATTTCAATAATTAGTTATCGATCAGGGAATATTTACCTTTTGATAACAGTTGGTAAAAGAACTGAAAGAGTCCAGGTCTAGCAAGCTTGTAAAACCGTAGTTACCTGACTTGTCACGAGATTTCCTATGAGACGAGGATGGTTCAAATTCAATAGCTCACCAGGTGATCGATCCAATGGCTCACCATGTGATCGATCCAATGGCTCACCATGTGATCGATCCAATGGCTCACCCTGTGAACGATCCAATACCAACGCACCTGCGCCGACGGCCGTCGCCACGGGCGGGGCACACGGTAACTTCCGGTGGCGGCGGCGGCGGCGGGGTTGCTGGCTGGCTCGCGCGCGCGCATCCACGCACGCGCCCGCCGCCACGCAATGCCGCGTCCGCTCGCTATTTCCGGACCGCTCCCACGCTCGCTGGCGCGCTCTCGCCCGCCTTCCTGTCACATCGCCACGCGCGCGCGCGCTTCCGTCCACGCGCTCACCTCGGCGGCAACCGGACTCGGCCTCCGGCGCTCGCTTCGTCCTTTTCACAGGCGTCCAGTGGGGATAAAAATCGCCACGAGGAAAGTACTGTTTTAAAGAAAAGTTATTTTTGAGAAATTGAAATGAAACAAAATTTTTAGAGACCGATCCCTTTGTGCTGTATGTTTGACGACAAGCCAAAATAAGTAATCAATGCATATTTAATTAGCAGTTTCGGCAGTTCCTTTGTTTCGTCCAGAATGATTTAATACAAATTGACTTTTTTAGTATGAATAATTGATCCCTTTGTTGACATATTTTTTAGCTATTCCGTCGTGTGGACGTAACTACATGCGTGTCTGTATAATGTTGGCTTCTCTATCAGCTTTTTTCTTGTCTTGGGACTAAGCTGCACCTAATCTGAGGTTTATCTTTAGTGTTCTGAGTGCGAGCCAAATTCGTAAGCGATTAGCAGAAGAGCTAACAGAATCCCGTAACAAATTGGAGAGAGAATTCAATACAAAATGTTTTTAAACTTTTGTTCTTTGGCTGTTTTATAACTGTCTTATATGTTGATTGTTGCAGCAAATAACAGTTTTACAAGGATATCAGTATGTGTATAAAGAAATTGATTCCGTAAATTTCGTGGTTGCCGTGGCTTCTTTCGCTAAAATCGTGACATTCATTCTGGAGGTCAAATTAGTATCCATCAAAATTGTTATTGAAAAAACGTGACGGGAGGATGTTAAAATTTCAGTTAACATTAAAACTAATAGAAATCAATCATTGAAAGGTCTAGGATTTTGTATTTAGCAGTAGCCGGTCTTCATTTCTTTTTCAGCATTGCATGCTCTTCCGCCTGTTTGCCTTGCGTCGTACGTATGTGATAATGCTTCATTTGCATGTCATTTACCAATTTGGCTAGCAGTGATATTCGCAATGGGCGTATATTTATTTCTACGAAGAGCGGAGTTGGTGTTTGTGTGGGACGCGGTAATTGGGTATTTAGCACGAGTGAAAGTGCGAACGCGTTATCTCGTACATTTAATTAATGTTTGAGGAGACTCTATAAATTATCTCGTGAAATCGTATTCACAGTAGTTGTTGTTCGCATTGCAAATTGAAGGAAGTGAAGGGAAAAGTGGTAGTTATTGCGCAAATTTCTCATTTCCATTTGCGTGATTTTCTTCGGTTTTGGTCTCGTGAAACCTCTTTGAACGTGCATTGTTTGAAGTTCTTTCTATGAAGAGATTTCGTGAATCAAACAATGTAATCGAGCGCCTGTCTACACCTGTTAAGAGGTATTCCCTTCACAATAATTATAGTCTAGTATGAAAATATACTTTTATTTGAAAGTTGAGAAAAAGAATCTCAGAGCGCTTTTTATGAAGTATAGTGCTGGCCAGGCTAGAAGATTGACAGTAATAAAAGGAATGTCGCATTACCGCTAACTAGTACTTGCTTTCTTTCTGTAGCTATGGTGAATATAGAAATTTACAAAATCTGACTCGCGGAGTCTCAAATCTCATACCCATTTTTATTGAAGAGGGTGTGTATTTAAAGTTATTAGTTATATAACGACGAGAAATCTATACTAACGTATTGAATTTCAATGAGTTCCAAAACTGAGCTTTTGCATAGCTCTCAGTGAAAGAAATGGATTGTTGATGACTTTTTTTAAAATTGCGTTGATTTTAGAAATCAATAAATCTATTTAGCATTTACAGACCTTTGCAAGTTCTGATGGTGTAACCTGTATAGTTGAGAACTTGAGATTTCGAAATTAGTTCATTCAATTGTATCGTTGGAATAAACCACTCTGTAAAACCAATTTGATAAGTATTATTGATCCCTGAGCCGGAGGTGAACGTATGGAAGTTCTCATAACACATATCATCTTCTGGAGGTCTACATCGTTCCGTCGATGACTTCACCCGAAGGATCAGCGGCTGCGTGCGAGGGAAGGCGCGAATTGGAGGCGACCTTGTGCGCGTAACGCGATTCGAACGCGTTTCCTCCGCGGCAGCCGCCCGCGCCAATTGGAGTCATCTCCGCCCGCTTTCTGCCAAAAGGGCACCGGCCGTTCGGGCGGGTGGGCGGGCGGGCGACGGGGCTTGGCGCATGGCCGGGCGGCGGCGCGTGGGCGGGACGCGTGGGCGGCCCCCGCCCGCGAAGGGGCGACCGACGCGGTGCTCGACTCGGCCACGGCTCGCTAGAGGACAACGATGCAAGGCATGGGTGGCTATTGCGCGGCCTATCCGGCATACAAGGAGAGGTGGCTCAGGGCAGCAACTGAGGGCACTGCAGTGCCTCTGGCCGGAAGGTCCTAGGGTTCCGCTCCCGATAGTGGTTAGATTTTCGACACTAGCTTGTCAGCTGGGTCGAATTCAGACGCTGTATGAGGACAATTCTAGAGGTGGTTCTTCGATCGGTAGTTTTCCGTGGTTTCTCCAACAAACACAGCGCGAATGCGGAAGTAGAACTCTCACAAACAGGTCACGGACCGCGCGATCTTTCCCTCCTCTTCCTCTTCTTTTCCTATCCTCACCCCCCTTACATTTAAACGTGTTTGCACTACATTACCACACATGCTAGGATACCGGTCGGGAGATTAAAGCTTGTCTCGGCGGAGGCGGTACCCCGCTGGTGGGGGGTACCTGGTTGGGGAAAATCCACTAGCCGACGGTAGGTGGGCTCCGGATCTTGCCCTCCAGCGGGGCACGACCACCGCCACCTCCCGACCAAAAATATGCACTGCACTTACGGGACTAACTTAGCAGTTGACGCGCCCGGAATCACTAGTAATCAATCATAAAAGGACATCGATGAGCTATTGCGTAGCCAATGAGCTTCATGCACCGATTTTCGTCTCAAAATTATCGGGGATTTTAAATGAAGCCAGATACTAAATTTATTATCTTGTTTCAAGACATTGAAACAGTTATATGATTTTTACCATTGCATCAAGAACGTTGCAATTCAAGTACATTGTTATCATGTTTTTCTTTGTTGGTCATCGTTGAAAATTGTCACTTTATGGCACTTTCAAAATGTTTCTCAGCATTTCTCGCTTGCCATGTAGCGTGGCGGCCTGGCCTGGCTGCTCAAACGAAGTCTCGTGTTCTGGTCACGTGGTTCGTGACGTATCTGGTGTTGCTCAGAACGAGCAAAAAATCGGTGTGCCGGACCGGCCCACCCGTGCCTTTTCATCATGATAGACGCCATAGCAAATGGATGGAAATCGATAAGGGATTGTTATGAATCCTAGTCATATAATTGTTATTTTTACGGTAGGGCGGTCACTTTTATATTTGAAGATTAGTGTAATTATTAAGTTATTTATTTTTTATTTATTTATATAGTTGGTGTTGTGACTTGTTTTCCAGATTTCTATTGTTTCTATACTTGGGTTTTCGTAACTAGGCGGGTGAGGGGTTGTCTTGACGATTATGGAATACGGCACAGCTTTTTGTATCTTTCTCAGTCGTGTCAATAGATGTCGCAGCACTGCTTGATGTGCAGCACTGCTTGATACGCTCGCGATCATGCGACTTGTGGTGGCACGATCGAGAAAGACGCTAAAACCTGTGCCATATTCCATCGTGAAGACAGTCTCTCACACGCCACTTTACGAAAATCCAAGTATAGAAATGAGGGATACAATTGATGTTGTTTGATTGGGTTGGATTAATTCCTCTGGGCTGAAGGAAGTGTTTTTTTACGACAGATATCGTCATTGTTGAATTTATAACTTAAGAAATGTTTAAAAACGGTGTGAATTGAGTAATTTTAGATGTCAAGAATGAGTACGTTACGGTCGAAATTGGTGAGCACAAATAAAAATTTGTAAGTGGGAGAATGAAGAATCGCCTCTAGAGATGACATAACACAAATAAATTGTTTCTTATTTTAAAGAAGTGTCTGCTATTTTTAATGAAGAAAATACCTTTTGGCTAAAATAAGCCGTTTATGTGCATTTGCTGAACGTAAAATCTACTCTCTAAAACGCGTTGGATAGTGTGGCATTGGAACAAACGTCAGAAAGATATAGGGAGAACTTACCTTTCTATTTCACCGTTCTCTTTTATGCCCCTTTTCACTATTTCTTCCTCTTCTCCATATTACAAGTTAGTATTATTTTAATAAATTTCTCCGCAATTTAACTTAAACATCTTCCTTACTTCCCGTCGGGTCCTGCTGCTAATGAACCTAAAGATATGGGATTCCAGAATTTTCTAGTCTTCATCGAAGTGGTAATAAGAGGTTTCCAAATTTTGCAGCGGGCTGCTAATATCTAGTATGAATGTTCCTTTGAATATGGTGTGCACATGGTTTAGTATTGAGACTCGGGAAATATTAAGTTCATGATTTAGTTTGTACACTACTTGCGGAAAGGATTATTTAAACGGTTCTCGCAAGACTTTCTGAACATTGTTCTGTGTTGTTTTTAGAAGTTCTCTATTGTACGCCTTTTTATTTAAAATATTTATTATTATTATTCAATTACAAATCTTAATTGGTCTTTCTTTCTCAGTCATCCAAGACATTAATTGTCGATTTCTTCCCCTTTCTCTGCTGATCTGCCGGTAATGTTACCTTCTTGAGCTAGTGTGGAAGGACGTCCATAATTGCAGATGAAATTTCGTATTGAAGCCAGAGAAGAGAGAGCTTTGACCTTGCCCCCCAAGCCTGCTAAGAGTATTTGAGGAGCACGGCAGTTAAACCACTCCAACATGTCTAGTGTTTAGAGATGGAGTATTGAGAGATGATGCATGAAATATTCTGATACCCGCGCTATCCACGATTTATTTGCATTATATTCATTCAAAATTACTTTTGTTGACTGTGATACAATTGTTCTATGTAATTTGGGTTTGTTTTTGAATCTTTTAATGTGATTAATAATTTTTTTTTAAAGTGAGCAGACGCTCACTTAAACTAGTGGTACAATAACACTTTCTCGCATTATTTGAACTTTTGAAATTTTCATAAATTCTAAGCGTTCAACAAAAATCACATCTACGAAATTTTTAAGCGACCTTTGCAGGAACCGAGGAATTTTTTTGTGAGTCGTTTTTGAGATATTACTGTTTTTTTAAATGTACATTACCTTATTTAAAAAACATTTTAGGTGTTATTTAATTCAGATTTCAAAAATTGCTGTTTTTCGCCCTAGTATTACGTATTTCTCTATACTACGTAAGTAGTACGCGACAAAGCCAAAATACCGCGTGTGTGATAATGTGCAAGGCGGGCGGCGCTTTGGGCAAATGACCGATGCACGACGTTTCGCGAAGTGGAGTCGAGTGGCGTGCAGGAAAGGCTGTCGTCGCGCTCGGAGTGGTTACATAGCGGGAAAGGCGGAAACGCCGCCGCCCGCGCTGCGAAGGATGCTGTGGAGGCGGTGCGTTGAAGCGTGCACAGAGTGTGGAGAGCTGCGGATTTCTCGTTCGCTCCGCTTGCTTTCCTCGTCAAAGGGGAACCCTCGCGTCCGATTCGTTCACGACCGGTGGCGGAACTGTGGACGGCGCTTGTAGGTTCTCCCCTGTGCTCCGAAAGAAATTTACAGGAAAAAAAAAATTAAAGTGTATGTTAAATTTATGATACTAACGATTGTAAATAATAATAACAATGGTTAGGTACAAAAAGATCACGCACAATGTTCTTAAATTAATTTGTTAAATGTGTATATGGCTTATTGAAAAATTTACTTATCTTCATGTTTTCTTCATAAACGCACCCATAATTTTGTGACTAACCCCGATGCTTTTCTGCTCTAATCCTTGTTTAATCTGGGAAAGAATTATTTGTGTAATACCATGTAAGCTCGAAGTTTTTCGTGGTTCAAAAAATCTTATGTCGTATATAGTTCGCGAAGCTAGAGTTCTAAAGTTGTGGTAGCCGAAACGTCGTCGGCGACATTGCCAAGGACGCTGCTTCTTCCTCACAGCCATGATCTATTTTAGTTTTGTTATGAAACTGTTAAGTTTTGCTATTTGACGACCATCTTATTTAAATGTTTATCAAGGAAGTGTTCATCGGGTAATTTGTGAATTGAAAACTTGTGCAAATATATTTATCCCAGAAATTTAATTTCTCGTTACGTTTCTCAATGCAAAGTATGCACATGCACTATTTACCGAAAAACAAATGACATTTTATTTTGGATTTTATATTTTGGTTTATGACTTCGATGCATTTACGAATGCAGATACCTAAAACTTGCACGTTTTTAGATATTATTCATACTGTGTTTTTTTTTACAATATAATTTGATGTTAATTTTGTAATTGAAATTACGTTTTGTGGAACCTCCCAGTCGTGGCTAAATATTCATGTGAGATTCTGAGTGGAACTGAAATTGATCGGTGATTCAAAGTGAGGTTTTCCCTTTGATCTCACGTCACGCAGATGCGAAGGGAAAATCGTCAATTTCGTATTAGAAGAGAACCCTTTCCCCTTTTATTTGCGGAGCAATCGTTCCTTCATGCCGTCGCCTGAATGAATGATACGCAATCGATTGATCCCTCAAAGAGCCGTCATTCCGGATCGTTCCCTGCTAAGATATTGCCCTCGAGGATAACGTTCCTCCTAAGAGCATTTCAACGACGATTCTGTTTCTTGTCGGGCGTGTTTACACACTTCGACAAACATTTAACTTGCACCGTTTCAAATGCGTTTATGACTCCGGCTGCGCGCGAGGGGAAGGCTGGCATATGTTTCCCCGAGGCTCCTCATTACACAGATTTGTAGGCGCGCTTCATTCCAAGTTGTTACTCGCTGAAAAACACCCTTCGCGTGCAGCGCGTCGAAGCAGCTCGCCAACGCGCCCCGCTAGGCGCGCGCCGCGATGAGTCGCCGCGTTGTGCGGCGGGAAACGCTCTCATCGCTTGGTCGCTTCGGATGTTAACCGGCAATAAAAGAGCGCGGGGGCGGGGGCGCACCGTTCGGTGTGTGTGCTTTGGCGCGGCGCAGGATGGCCCACGGCGAGTGGTCGACTCTTCGACGCCTGCGACAAGGGGAGGCAGGAGGGGAAGAGGTCTGGCGGGGGCGGGGAAGCTGGGCAGGGCGTGCGGGGCGAGCGGGGGCGGGGAAGGCCGGGCGGGGTGGGTGGTGTGGGGGAACGCACGAGAACTCTCGCCGTCGTGTTGGCTTTGGCAGAGAGGCGCGGAGTGCGAGCATGTGTGTGCGTACGGGCCAGCGAAAGCGCTCCAGTCGCCCGCGGCAACGATCGTCCTCAAGAGAATCTGATTTGATCAAGTTTCCCTCTCAGAGCCGTTGCCGGCACAGTCGAAGAGCCACTCCGCGTACGATGTGGACTGTCTTCATCTCTCCGGACCGTCGTCCTGTCTGGGCCTAACGCAATCATTAAAATACCCCTGTTGTAAAAAATCATGATCTTTTAATTATTTTCTAAAATTAAGATAGCTCTTATTTTTCTTATTATATTTAAATGCGTTATAAATACTGTTGTTTATTCGCAATTTCCATGAAATCAAAGTTGTTGTTTTTTTGTTGAAATTTTAATTCTTTGTGGAAGGTCTTTAAGTACGACGTATGAATATCGTGAAGACTAGGATCTAGAGTTTGCTTTGTTTAGTAAATGTAAATTGGTGGGATCGTTGCTAGTGTTTTTGTCGGTAGTAGAGCCGAATGTTAAGAACAGTGGTCGGAAAATGTTTGTGTTGTTTACTCAAGTTTAATTTAATAAGTTATTGAAATAAGTTACATATTGCAATGCTATTTTATTGTTAATTTAAATATTTATTGAAGATGATGTAATGTTTTGTGAAGGAACATTTCAACTTGCAGACAAGGCCAAACGCAGTATCGTACAGCTCACCTACACTTTGCATTCAGCTCTTCAGGGGAAGTTGAAATAACTATTAACGCGCGACGTACATACTGATATAAGCACACTTTAACAATTAAATTATGCCCCGATCCCTGTACTCCATATTGTATACTCATAATGCTAGTCCAGTCACAAACGCGATTAGTACTAACCTTCCCTACTACCTATATTTGCAGTCTTAACAGCCTAACTGCAATAATCTGTTTCGTTATTGCTTCCGGCACGTCTTACGTTATAGCGGTGTTTGTACTAACCGCTACATCTACAATTACAGCTGCGAATACGAATCAATTTGAGCCATACTTGTAAAAGTTTAATATTCACTCCAAGTAAGCAGCCAGGGTTTTGAGTGTACATTTGTAAGTGTAAAGCAGGAGCAAATGTTCTACATTCTACGCTTTTATGACATTAAAGGACGCGCTCGTTTTGCTGTGATATGACTATCATAACGAGAGCTTACATACGTAATCCTCTTGTATTACGTTATTTCCATGGTTACGAGCAGACACTAAGCTGCATATGCTTACTTTGCCTCGTGTGCTGGGGCCGGCACATTACCAGAAATTTCGCATTTGCTTGAGATATTCGTGCTGTACATTTCACGTTACAAATAGTCTTATTAATGAAAATAGAACCTATGGAAAGGGTCAAAATGTCAGCACGTCCGTAAGCCCTTACTCTTTTCAATAGCTTTTATTCCTTCTCCTTAGCTTCCCTCTTCCTGCTTCCTTCTCCCCGCTCTCTCATCCCCTTTCTTCTACAATTCTACACTGCCGCTGCCACCTTTTCCACCACCGCCTCCTACATCTGTTATCTTTCTTCCTCATCCTCTCCTCTGTGCGAAATGCCTTTAACCTTCACTTGATCCAATGGTACGGAGCGCACAGTCGCGAGTTCGGCTCGTGCCGATCAAGAGGGCAGTGGCTTGGTGGTTGGGCGAAGATCTCCGAGGATCCTCCGCTCGGATGCTTCGGAGTTGAGCCAATGCAACGTGCGTCCGTTCGCACGTGGGCGGCGCTCCGCTCGCGAAGCGAGACATAAAGCGTGTTGGCGGCCCTCCAAGCGGGCCTTTAAGCGAAAGGAAACCTGCCGGCGCTTGACGCGGTGCTGATAGACGGCAGCGGCGCCGACGACGCGACGGGCGGGAGACGCTAAACGTCGCCGCTCGTTTGGGAGCAGAGGCCCCGCCGGAAACTCGAAACCATCCGCTTTTGGCTTTGGCTAGAAGGCCGCTGTCAAATACTTGCATTTGGTCCTTTTTTACATACTATGTAATGTGTAATTCAGAATAGGCCTTATGGTTTAATCATTGTTAAATTTTTCAATGAACAGTGGAAGCCGGTACATGTTTATTCATGAGTGTGTATTCGACTGGGTTGCTTTTTTATTGCAAAAAATTCAATGTAGAGATGTCAAATATAACAACACAAAATGGAAGGTAATGAATGCAAATGACTTTCTTTTATGGAGCAGTTCATGAAGCTGCTGTTGAAAAATTATTTTACTACGTTTTCATAATAAATCATTTACCATAGCATTAGTTTTCGCCTTTTTACATGAACATACTTTTTCACTTTTGTGATCCTGCACTCGTAACGCAATTCGAAACCTTCCCACAGGTATGAATTTCTTGAAGCAATTCCGTAGGTGACTGTAGTGTGGTCGCATACTCGTAGTGGAGTAGTGTTAGCACAGGTCCGCGCGCGGGGAATTCGGCGCGGCGCGGCGCGTTGGCAAACGTCCGTGTGTGCGTTTCCTTATTTGGGCGCGCTGCGAGCGGGGCGGGGCGGGGCGCGGTGGGGCTGGGGGCGCGCGGGGCCTGCACCTTGCAAGCGCATTCCGCTCCGTAGGCTGCGTGGAGAGGTGTGCGAACCCGGGACCGTGGGCGCCGCAGCCACCCACGCCACCGCTCACAGTAGCCAATGGTGCAGCGGCTTTGCCCGATGGGAGGATGGGCGTGCGTGCAAGCGGCGGTGGTGTCAGCAACGGTAAGCTAAAAGAGCAATACAAGGCGCCGAAGCACATTTTCGTTGATTTTGTAGAAAGAATAGCAACCGACAAATTCTAAAGAAATACGTATCGGGGTAAGTAAAACTATTGTTTTCTTCGGCTTTTTAAAGAATTTCGTGTTTACTTCCAACATTCATTTTTACGGAAGATATGAGTATTTCTTTTACTCACAGAATGACGCAGGGTTTCATTAGTTTCTGGTGAACTTTTCCGAGAAGTGGTTTTTTCTTGTGATATTTTGTCAAATGTGGGAAATATACGTCTATATTACCTGCTCCGAAACGTTACTTCACTCAACCTCCGAAAGAATACGAATTTTTACGTGACAGAAATGATATTATTTTTACCGACCCCTTTATCTCAAGTGTGTCCAGAATGCGGCGGTGGCGAAGGCGGCGACCCCGCCCGCGCGCATACCTCGCCATCCGCGCGCGCAGACCTTGCTCTCGTCCCTCACCTTCGAGCGAGGGGCCTTGCCTTGCCTTCCCGGCCGCGAGCTTTGTCTGCGGCTTATCTACCCCTCGGAGCGTAGGGGGCCCCCGGTGGCCACGCCTGGCTGGGTGTGTGAGAGAAGCACACGATGCGTCACATCGGGGCGCGAACAAGGGTCACCTTGGCCGGCTTTTGTACGGTTCGGGTTTTTCTGTTTTCTGGGGTCAGATTTCATAATCATGAAGGCTTTCTTCCTGTATTAATTTTCCTACAGTTTCATAGTCGTGTCCATTATTATTATTATTATTATTATTATTATTATTATTTTATTATTATTAATTTCTTAAGGTCTCGGGTTTTATAGTGTGTGTGTTGCCATCAGTACAACAATGGAAATACTTTTGCCACATGCAAAAGCCAGAATAGAATGTGATTGATGAAAAATTAGGATCTAGTGTTAAGATGTCTCTCGGTTTTGTAGCATATCGATGCCAGAATAACTTCATAGATATTCCCACTTGAACACTGATTGCTTTTATTAATATTTTCTGAAGCATCTTTCTTGCTGTAAATCTCAATACAGTTTTCTTTTGCACCTAATGTACTATGTAAAACCTTAGATTTTACTTTTAGCCATTTAAGTTCTTACTGTTCTGCGAAAAGTTGGAAAGTTTGCTGCTTTCAACTACTGTTAATACTAAAGTAGATGTTGATATAAATCTTGCCACTACGATCTTTATTTTCCTGTTTGGAAACATTTTTCGCACCTAACAGACTATTCGTCTGATATTTGCATCCAGTAAGTGTCTCTTCCAAACGCCACACTTTTTCCTCACGTTTACAAAAAAGACAGTAAAACCCGTGATTGTAGCAATTTCTTCACATTAACACGATCCGGCGGCGACACCTCCCGCGGAGGGTCGTTCATTTGTTGGTGCAGGTGGGCGGAGATCTGCGTTTCGTCGTGTCTCGCGCGGCGCGGGCGGTGGGCGCGCGCACCTGTTGGCGCGCGAGGGTGTTGAGTCTGTCGCGCGCTGGGTTCGCGTGTGTTTACTCCTAGGCCGCTGGACGCCATTCGGCGGTGGAACACAGGCTTTCCGCGCTGGGCTCGCGGGTGCGGTCGCTAGGGGCGGGCAGTGGGAGGAGCGCAGTGCGGGGGAAGCGAGGAGGGCCGTGTGGTGGCCGTGTGACGGCGCGAGCGGCGCGGGCGGCGCGGCGGCGCGGGCGGCGCAGGGGCGGCGCGGGGCGGCGCGGGGCGGGGCGGGGCGGCGCTGGGCGGCGCGGGGCGATGCGAAACGTCCTGCGGAAGAGCCTCCAGTGATGACCGGGCGCCGCGCCAGTCTCTGTAGGCGGGGGGAGAGGGTGCGGAAATGGTCGATGCGTACGCGGGGCGGTGTTAATTCAGATGTGTGATTGTGTTAGGTTCATGTCTTTAGTGCGATGGAATATGGAATAATGACTGAGAGTTAGGGCTCGGATGTTTTATGAGATGGCATTACCGCTGCTTCGACAGACAAGTCCCGAGTCTAAAATTTTAGATGCATATTTAGATGTATATTAATATATATTATTGTGTGGCATTTATTGTGCAGTGATTTAATTGTGCATAAATAATGCAAGGTGTTTATTATAAAGGAACAATGACACTAAAAATTCTAAAAAGACGTTATGTTCAAGAGATACCGAAAGTGAAGCATTAAATCAGTCCTGCTTCCTATTTCACGGGAAGGGGGACATGCACAGATCAAATTTACATACATGGATTTTCGCCGAATATGAAAGTTAGTAGATTCAATCAATCGCTTATCTGTATCAACTTCATTTTTTCAATTTGTCTTTAGTTCGGTTTCAGATCTGCGTCAGTATATTGGAGATAGTTTGCCAGCTAAAAATGTGGAGTTTGAACTGCCATTTTTCGTTTTTACTGCACATTTTATGGCATATTTTTACATATTATGCATAAAAATTCAAGCCCTACTGGTAATGTATATTTTTTACTTTTCATAATCGGTGAAAATAAGTCTCGTGATGTGGTGATGTAAATCTCGGTTGTAGATTCTGTAGATTTTTTTCTCCGCCAATAGAGATTATTAATCTGAAAACTTCTCGTTGGCACTGTTTATTTTTATTTTCAGATTAATTAGGTTTAGGGTTAATTAGTATTTCAGGTTAATTAGTATCCAACTTTTTTACTCTTTTTACTTTTTGTTTGACTCTTCTTTTTTAATGTGAAATGTGCTGAATTTGTTGAGTGATTCTGAGATAAGTATGTGCGTATCTTCATCTCGTTCGCGTGGTGTTGAGCGGACGAGAAATGTTCTGGGAGATGTACAAGAAGATACGTTTTTGTAATCTTACGATGTACGTAATCGGTGATATCAGAGTATCATTATGCGATTTTGTTATCATGCGAGTGTTAACACTATCGTAAATGTGTCTTCATCTTGGCATTGTAAGCGAAATAAAAATGAACCAAATAATAGCATAAGATTTAGGTTCAGGTTCAAGCATTCCTAAATTCAATTTTTTTTTTAATCCAAATAATGTATGTATTTTTCTGAAGGACCCTTCCTGGATATCCTTAGTTCTTAGTTTCCAGTATTATCTTCAAACATTGTACAGGTATGATGAAATGTAGTTAAAAATGATTGTGTATACTATGTAACATAAAAACCCTTGAAAGATCTAATATTGTCGAACAAGGATAATAAAAACTATTTTTAAAAAAGATTTAGCTTCCTACGAGCGAAAAATCGCGAAAATGTTCAGAAGAAAATGACAAATTTTCTGTTCATAGAATGAATTACTGAGTCTTCATTCTATAAAAAAAACGCATTTAGAGACTCAATTATCGCTGTTTGACTTGGAAAAATGCATTGTAACTTATCTTCATTTTTTTATGTGCGCCAGTTGGAATCTTCAGAGTTGGAAAAAAGGAACAAAGACGTCGCCGCGACAGGACAAATGTGTGTGCGCGCGCGCGTGTGTGTGTGTCAAGGGTCCTCTCGGCACAGCGGAAGGACTTGTGATGGCGACACAATGGCGAAGGGGGAGGCGTGACCCCCAGCGGACGTTCCCCTCTGAGGTTACCGGAAGTTCTCCGAACATGCATATCAGGGAATTGAATGGGATGCTCTTTAGATGAATGACGTTTGAAAGGCTAGAGAGTGATGCCGAGCCGTAAACGTGATACAAGAGAAGAAAACACTTGCCGGCTGCGTTGAGCTACTGTGAAGGTCGTGATTATACATATTTATTCGAATGTGCAGTTCTTTTTTTCTTATAGAGAAATATTACGCGAGCAGATGTAATTCAGATAGAAGAATATGGTACTGCAATTGTTCTAAAATCATAAAGAAAACTAAACTTCAAAAATTTTGTAAGAAAACCCAGGATTTTGGCAGTGATTATTTGCATTTGATTAAAACATCGCGTAATTTCATCTACTTATTCTTTTTAAAATATGCGTCATAACCGTAACTAAATTCGTCATATTTTGCAGTACCACAGTGCTATCACGCGCTTCAATTCATCACATCACTCGTAACATAAAATTCTTCACATCCAGCATGTGTGGGTAGAGCGTTTTCTTCACCAAAAGATACTCTCCTGTAGCTTCAGCACCATCAGTAGAATCCAAGTTTCATCAAGAGAGCAGCTCACTATAGTAGATCGGTTCTCCAATAAATATGTCTTTTAAACTGACGTACATTTATAAATTTAGTTGCGCTTTGATTATCCATTTGATTAATTCCATGAACGAAGAATTCTACCTTTAGACTCAGATTTTCCAGTTCCAACCATAAGCATAGAAAGGTACATGTTTGGCATGAATCTTGTAATAAATAAATTTAAAAAAACTTTCAGCATGGTTTGTAAAAGGTAGGCCACCTCAAGGCTAATGTCCACTTGAATGATAGTTTGTTCATGTAATAATTTCGCGTACCAATTTTCTGGTATTCGTTAGTCTGCTTCTGAATAATTTTGACGTCACTAAACTAACAGAAGTTGCGAAAGCGTGGTCACGTAAATAAACGATCACAAAATACTTTAGAATCAAAATTTGATAACACCTGTCTAATAAAATACATTTGTTGATGTCACCATTGCATAGAATATTTATGCAGTTAAGTATTTTTTTTGCGACGTTTTTGTTTTTTCAATACAATCGTGCCATTGTAACATAAAGGCTTCACCAGTCACATCTCGTGTAATGGGCCGGAATGGAGGCTGACAGGGCAGCTCTCTAATGGAAATGGCGTCTTTGGCCGGTCGCCATCCGATGTGGAAGAATGCTTTTGACGGCGGTCCGTCCCACTGCTCGATATTTCTATCCGCTGGTCGCGCTCGGCTCACTACGTGCGGCGCGGCGTGAAGCAGCGCAGTCGGCTTAAATACGTGCGTAGATCGGGGTCTAAAGATTTCGAAATGGCAGATTTTGCCGGTTTAGCGGGTCTAATGGTTGAGGCAGATACCTGAAAGTGAAATCTCTCCCGTTGGAGGAGTGCCTGATAACCCATACGTTGGGGAAGGTCGCGCCGACATCCGATTGAAAAGCATCGTACACTAACTGGATTAATGACTTCGTAGTGACATGTCCGGAAGACATAGCAGTGGAAGTCGGAAATCCCATAATCTACCTAGTGGGTGGGCGAGGCAGGCGCACGCACCACACACACACACACACACACACACACACACACACATACACACACACATACACACACATACACACAACATACAACACACAACATACACACACACATACATACAACACACATACATACACACATAACACACACATAACACACACAACACACACACAACAACACACACATACACACATACACACAATACACACACACACACACACACATACACACACACATACACACACATACACACACATCACACACATACACACACCTGAACACACACACATACACATACACATACACACACACATACACACATACACACACTTACTACACATAAAACCATCACATACCTACACAAATTACATACAATAACAACATCAACATAAAAACAAACTACACACATTCACACACACATTACTCATTTTGTTCACGCATTCTCGCTTTAGAATACAATTCACTTCGAGGATTCCTGACACGAGAATTGGTTTATCGGAAAATGTGAGCATTGCAAACTAGAAAATGAACTACTTATTTCTACTTCGCTAAAATTTACTGCATTTTGAAAGAATTTGTCTCGATCTCGTCTGTTCGACATGGCGGAAATGGTTCCTGACCGGCGGGTGGCCCGTCCCGGTCAACTCCTGACAAATTTCATCAGGAATTAGATGGCTCACCGCAGAATTTTTCATGCCTGTTGCTGGAATGAAATGAGGTGCGCCAGTATAGTAGTATTTTTGAAGTGGAAATTAACTTGTTGCTAAGGTGGTTTGGAGAAGGCGCGCGTTGAACATTTTTTTTTTAGAAAAATGAGATGTCCATGCAAGTGTCTTTCCTTGTCTTCACTGTTTCTTCATACAATTTCAAAATTATTTTTAGGGTCCTCCTCCGATTACAAAATTTTTCCCAAAATAACGTCCTGTAATTAAAAATCTTTTAGAAACACGAATAACTATTCCTGTATATCAACCTGTTTAAATATATATCGATTACTTAATAAATTGATTTAGATAGTTTTTGTATCCGCCTCACTAACATTTTAAAGTAGGACTGGTATGATTAAACGTTCGTCACAAATGTGTCGATAAATTTAGTTAGTACGTTTCAGTGACCTCGAAAGAAAAAGAAAAGTAGAAAATTGATTACTTGTAGATGTAAATACATCGTTAATGATTTTCATATAACATTCTAATAGAGAATCATATTGTCAGTCCACAGACTCATTGGAAGTTGAATCAATGTCAGGTCCTAGATTACTTTGATAACTTCATAGTTCGAAGCAAATGCCAACTAGTCGGGGATTTGCCTCCCAGCCCGTTTATTGCGGTGTAATATTTGAGTTTCCATTCTTCAGCTTATCTTCTTCCGCTCGAACTGTTGGAATATTGGCACAGAGTGTGCGCGCGGCTTGCGGGTCGCGCGTTAGGTCAATTTTCAAGTTCATTTACGTCAGTTTCCTCAAGATCCTTTTTCCTCCTGCGTCACTTCAGCGGCGCGCCTGAAGATTCAGGCGCCGCCGCATCTCTGCTTTAAACTGCGAGGCGGCCGCCACCTATTCGGCCATTTTCAAGCGGCGGCGTGCTAATGATTGGACTCATTGTATGGTCTAACACTGAGCTCCACATTCATTAGAGAGCAGTCCTCGTTTTTAGTGTCATTGCCATTTTGTCCCTTTTGAATTTTAAATGTTCTCTTTAGTAATTTTGAAAATTTGTTGTCATTTATTTTATCACATGCCAAACGCATTTCTTTGTTTTAAAGCGCCGTCCATCTTTTCCTCGTTCACAAAAATTAGAATTGAAGAACGCCCGGGCAACTCCGGATATTTTACTAGTATAATATTAATTTTGTTTATCTACCATCTGGCCATAAATACAGTTTCAAATTTCCGCTAGAGCATCTGCTCTGACCAGACTGGCGGCAAGTCGGAACCTCCCGTAAACAGTGCTGTTAACTCTACAGAGGCCATTCTTGTTCCTGAACGCTGATGCCATGGAGTGGGTGATTAGAAAACCGTGTTGCGTAATATGTTGCAAGGGTGGGAGAGCATCTGAGATATTCTATATTGAAAAAAGTCTAGAAAATCAGCAGGATGCTTGTGTTATCGTTTCTTAATAAAGTTCAAATGTTTACAGAGTCGCTGTCCGATTCAACGTCTGTTTCGCAAGCTGCCAGACTCAAGCTCTCAACGCAGTGAGCAAGAATCTTGCGAAACCAGTTAGAAAACAGAAGTGATTCCCAGAGAAATTTGCTGCAAGAACCATGTCCAGATTAGCTAGGACTGGACTGATTAAGGTTCTGCCAGCATAGGACAGTTCTCACCGCCCAATGAAGAAGAGAGGTCGTTAAAGATGACTTCTTGTGATGCACAAAATGGTCTCAAGATTTTGTTTACTACGAAAAAATTTCACGATCGAGGAACAATTATAGTGAAAATGATCGCTTACGCCCTGATGCGAAGACAGCCTCGCCAAGTGGCAAAGACTCAGAGGACTATCATCCAGCTCCCTGCATGGTTTTGGTGGGTGTCCTTGAGGGGGTCACAGACATCCATTTTCTGTAAAAAGTGAAGATTGCAAAAGTGTACCAAGAGACAGTGCTGGAGCGTTAGAAGCCCTAAATATCCATGTTCAGGCCAGAGTTGAGCTTCCAGCAGGACTCGCCTCCAGGCCACAGGCTAAACCACCAGAATTGGCTGGAGTCCAATGTGCCCGACTTCATTGCAGCAAAGATTGGCCCTCTGAGTCCAGACCTCAAGCGACTGGACTGAAATTGTGGTCAGTGTTAGAAAAATGGTCTGCAAGAAGAGACATGCCAATTTGAAAGTTTGGAAAGTCCTTGAACGCGTGGCCAATTTCCTCTCTTTCTATGTGTGAATCAATTGATGCTGTCCAGATCGATTAAAATCATTGTCAAGCAGGAGTGGCCATTTGAATATATTTTGAAATATGTGTGAAATATAGGTCTTTAACTCAAACTGTTTTCATTAATTACCCAACTCGATTTCATGATTATTTAGTTGTAAGTATTAATTTTGTTTATCTATATTAAAATTTGTGATCTCAGTGTTTCAATCAAAGTACCTATTATTGCGAAAGTAATTGTTGGTAGATTAAACGAGCTTACAATGTTAATTTGTTATTTGTTGTTGTTTATTATAGTGCTCTCCATTAATTCCATTACATAATATTGAAAACAAATATTTTAGGACATTACGTACAATATTTTTACATTGCGAGATGGATTCGACCATTGCTCAGATTCTGTAAACTGCTCAGGAACGGCTTCTGTTAGGTCTCATATGAAACTAACTTCATCTCATTTAGACATTCCATTGGTCATAATTGCATCTTCTCACTGTCGTCACGAAAAGAATTCGAGCAATTACGATTGCGATCATCTTGCACCTCGTTTTCTTCTAGTAAATCTGTTTCTTGTAGAAATACATATCTTTTAGTGCAATTGACCTCTGGTGGCACCCTAGTAGAGATGAAACCACCTTGTTTTTATTAAAGTATTTAAAACATTATTTCTCTGAAAATACATTAATGTGCATTACAAAACGTTTACTTCATTTTTACAAAAATGGTTTTGAACACAAACAAAGTAAGTTCTGTGCGATTGAGTAGTGCTTGAATCTGAAGCAATATTAACCTGACGTGCCCCATTGAGAATTAGGCTTTTTTGCTGAAAAGTAAATCCGTCCCTGCCTGGAATTCACCTCCCGGCAGGATGCTCCCCGCCTGCAATGAGGTCCCCCACCTGCGATGGGGTTCGTGGCCGCCGCACGGTGTTCGCGCGCGCTCGCTCTGGCACGGCTCCCCGCGCGTCGTCGCGCCTGCGTCACGCTGACGTAACTTGCACGTATGCCCTGCGTCACGCGCGCTCGCTCGTACGGATTCTCGCAGTGTTCGAAGTGGTTGTCACTCTATCTCAAATAATGCCCGAGGAGTAGTGCTCATTCGTTCCGTCTGATTAAATGCACCCTGCGATGTACGTGTGGGACCTTAAATAAAAGCGCACTCTAGGCAGGGTTTCGGTCTGGTGCTACAGCATTCGTGTATTAGTTTGGGTGGGTATTATCTAGCGCCGTTTAGATAGTTTTGGACTGAGTATTGGGAATGCCATTGACTCTCTTGCAAACCCAATAAGACTATACGGTTTTCAATGAAATTTTATTGAACAAAGTGCAATTTGAAGTTTTCAAACGTGTTTATACTTTCACGTGGTAAATTAAAATTAGGGCAAGAATTTTCGTATGTAGGTTCTAACCAGATCAGTTTGCAGAATTCGCTACATACATAAACAGTTTCTCCAGTAAAAATAATCGCTTAAGAAACCTTTCTAATTGATGGAGTGTCGACAAAATGCAATGCATTATTATGCACTGAAAGGCTTTCAAAGCAGTTTTAATATGTGAAACGGGGAAATATTTAAGGCGTGGAGCGCAGGATTCGCTTTGCCAGTTCGCAGGCGCGCCGCTCCGCTCCTGCCTGCCGCTTCCGCTCCGCCCGCTCCGCCTTCCGCTCCGCTCCGCCCGCTCCGCCCCGCTCCGCCCCGCTCCGCCCGCTCCGCCCCGCTCCGCCCCGCTCCGCCCCGCTCCGCTCCGCCTCCGCCCGCCCGCCTCCGCCCCTGCCTCGCCCGCCGCCTCGCCCCGCCTCGCCCCGCCTCGCCCCGCCTCGCCCCGCCCGCCCCGCCCGCCTCCCGCCCTCGCCCGCTCGCCCTCGCTCCGCCCCGCCTCGCCCGCCTCGCCCCGCCTCGCCGCCTGCCTGCCCTGCCTGCCCGCTCGTCCGACTCCTGTCCTCGCTCCACTCACCTGCCTCCTGACTCCACCTCTCCGATCCCGACACATCATTGAAAATGCTCTCTTAGCCAGAGTATTGTACAATTTGGGTAGTGTGAACAAAGAGTATTTCACTGTCGTAAAAATTTCATTTTCAGAGGAAAATTAAAATCCGGTTGTCGACGATATGACTGCATGGACGTTAAACTGTGCGACGGGGAGATCTTGCGACCAGAATGTCCCACTATTGAAGAGAGAAATAGCCTGCCAACTCACCCAGTTTGTGGCCCAGTAGACCAATAATATTTACAAAATCGTGCAGTCGCGGATGCATTTCGCGAGGCAGACGTGTTTGTGTTTGCCACTTCCGTCAGTCAAATACGCATGTCCTCTGTGATGTAATCCTGCGGAGAAGCAACGGGTAAGGAATAGAGGAGGGAAAAGAAAACGTAGTAAGCAACAATGGAAGAATAATTGGACGGGAAGGAAACGGAGAGAGAGCGAGGAAAAAATAAAGAGATGTTGTATGGGAAGATTCGATTGATAAAACGCGTGTGTATCTTTGGAGGGTTGGGAAGGAAGTGAGAAGCGGAAATGGCGGAGAATTGAAAAAACGGAGTTGATGGAGGAAACTGGGGAAAGAAGCTGCAATGGCGGATAGCGCAGAACGCGAGCTAGGGAAAGAGAACGGCAGGAGAAAAAGCCGTCTCGGAGGGAGACGGGGCTGGAAGGACCGCAAGCGCTTCGCGTGCGCAGTGAGTAGGCTAGCCGGGCGCCCGGAGCGAGCTAGGGGTTTCGGGGCACGGCGGCGTAAATCTCGGGGCGTCGCGTCACGCGTCTGGCCGTGCGCGCACACGCGCCCTCCCCCTCCCTCCACCCCCAGCGGAAGAACAAACGCATGACAAACGCTGCCTCTCGCGCTTTGATGAAGGGCCCGCAGCACACGCCAGCTGCGTCCGTGCGAGAATTTTTCTCCGCGGGGGGGCTGCTCCTTTCGTAAGAATTAGCGTCTAGCAGATGCGTTGTGGGGATGGAGCGTTAAGTAATTGCCATTCCAGCTTTGTGCAAAGGGGAGTAGGTTGAAAAAAGATGGGTCTAGTGCGCGTGATGAATTTTATTTATTGATTCCCAGGACGTCAACAGCTAAATTCAATAGTCCCTTAAGTGTAGTGCATGTTTTATCGCGGTAGGTGAGATCTTCACCCGCTGGATGGTGAGATCTGGTGCCTACCTACTCGTTGGCTCGCGAAGGTTTCTCCTTGTATCTCCCTCTAGCGGAGCACCGCCCCAGCTGGGACACGCTCTGAGTGAGTAGTGAGGATAGGACAAGGAAGAGGAAGGAAAGATGGCGCGCAGTCCGTGGCCCGTTTGTTAGGGTACCTGTGATCGATCTGAGAAGCCTGCCGCTAGAATTCGCTAGTGTCGAAAATACTTCCTACTTTGCACTCGTACCCTAGGACCTCCCGGTCAAAGGCACTGCAGCGGACTGAAGTAAACTTGCAAACCTATTAGCACTTACAGCTTATGTAATTATAGATAATCGTGCAGGGGCCATTGCGCTACAACTCCATCAATATAACGGAGATGAAATCTGACATCTTCGTCGGATGTGTAATTGATGAAACAGGTTCGAGATTTGATTTCTTGGAATACTGATTTCCTAAACTCTTACACGGAAAACCACACCTTCAGTGTCCTTCCATATTCTCTCAGAACAGCCCTTCCAGTTAATATGAATGAAAGTTTAGGATGCGGCCTCGAATAAATTAATAAGTAAATAAATTAATGTACATAAACGTCCTAATCTAGAGGGAAAGCGGTCCTAGAAAACTTACGTATAAAACAATGCAAGTTGGTTTCGAACTAGCAGTGTTTAGCCGGTCTTTGTTGACATCGCTGAGATGTTTGTCTCGTTGTTTTCGGTTCCTCTAGTCAGATTTCATAATGCACAAAATATTGAAAGGTGACTCTCAATGTTAATATCCCTTCCAAAATTCCCAATTCGTTGATAAATAGCTTTGCGTATGAATGAAAATACACGTAGGAATAAACTGAGGAGGATTGGCGATTAAAATTAATTCATAATAGTTGTACTGAAAGGAAAGGTGGATGTGAAAGTTGAGTTTTCACCGGAATTAATTGGTTCTGGGAACTTTTCAGTGCTTCCCCAAAATATTCATAGAATGTTAATATTGCTGCTCTTGCCGTTGCTTTCCAGCATGTGCTCGCTTTGCGCTCTTAGCCAGTGCGCCTAGCTGATGCGAGACCCCGGAATACCCGTGTTAAAAACGAACCCAAAGAAAGAACATCTTAATTGAGGCCTAATATTATTAATAATAAATGAACATGCTGATCTTAGTTTTTGTACCACCAAAAATTGAATTAATTACAATATATATTCGCTTCTTCAGTAACTTTTTCCCCTCTCTCAATAGTCACAGCCCCTGGGGTGCAGTCTCAGAAGTCCTGATCCCTGGCCTTTGCCAACTCTGCCCAACAAACTGTAGAAGAGGCGACCTTTGTGTCACTTGTGGCCCGTCCGTCGGTCTGTCTAGGTGGGTGTCTCATAATCTGAGCGTCACGTCTCCTTCGCGATCCGTCCTTGTCTCCGACCGTCTGCCTGCGCCATTATCGTCTCCACTGCCACCTCCCCGCATGGCCCCCGCATGGCCTCCGCCACCTCCCCGCATGGCCCCCGCCTCTTCCCCGCATGGCCCCCGCCACCTCCCCGCATGGCCCCCGCCACCTCCCGCATGCGCCTCCCCTCCCCGCCACTCCTCCCCGCATGGCCCCCCCCCGCATGCCTCCAGCATGGCCGTCCAGCGCCACTTCCACTCGCCGCACGCGAGCGTCCCGCGCCGTCGCTCACGGGCCAGCAGCCGCGCCGCGCCGGCCAAGAGGCGTGGGCCGAGCAAGTGCTGCTGCCCACCCGATCTGCCGCGTTGGTGTTCACGCGCGCGTGCGCACGGCTATTTCGGCCGCTTCCGTGTCGCCGCCGCCATCGCTCAGTACTGAGAGTTCGCCGCCGCCGGCGATTCCAAAGAAGCTGCAAGTGAGATTTCGGCCGACCGGTTTGGAAAGCCAGCTGTTTTGTGTTGCTTTCGTGCTCTTGGCGGACACATAATCAGAAGGGGAGTCGAGTGGATGCCAGTTTTACTGCCCCAAATTCTAGTGTCTCGTACATAACCTGAAACAAGGGTCAAAAACAAACGTCATTGATACAAAAATTCGTTATTGTTTTAATAGGGAATTATCTTCTCGTTTTTCTATTATTATAGAAAATTATTTTATCCTCAAATCATCTGAAAACAAAATCTAATCTTCCTTAAAAAAATCACTGTAGTTCTAATTTTTAGAAAATATGGAAATAATATTAATGTAAGGAAAGGTAGATCCACTTCGTGTACCACTTAATGACTGGAGCCAGAATAAAATTGTCATTATTTGATTTCTAGGGATGTCTCATTGGCCAGTAATTCTATTCATATATCCCTATGAAAAGGAAATTATTCTTAATACTTTACTCAGTGTTTACGTCTGAATTGAAACAAAGTTCATGTAAAAGATGGATAATGTTGTAATTCCAGTTTTAAAAATTCAACTTTTCTTCTCTGCAACTAGTAACTGGGCTCAGTGACATCCAACTTGTTGAACTTATCGGCGCCTGTAGCCATTGCATGTCGAATGACTGCAGTCGTCGTAAATCAATCTTCTGCGACCGGTTTGCTTCTGTCCCTGTAGGTACTCTGTCAAGCATTGTCAATCTTTTCTTGAGTGCGTGCCAGGTTCGGTTTCTTACGTCTCTTTTCCCTGACGACATTTCTATTTCCTTACCTTTCGCGCCGTTGTACGCTTCTCCGGCTGCAGTCGTGATTGCCCAGGTGAAGTTACATAACATCCTAGTGTCAATTATTGAAATGCGAGTCGAGTGAAAGTATAGTTTTAAAGCATGTGTCTACGACCCATCCAAATATTGCGAGAGTATTTTTAGACTTTTTTTATTAAAAAAATTTAGTTTGGAAAATGTTTATTATCGTTGCTTAGATTCTCAGTCTTCTTAACTTTTGTGATCGTCACCCAGAAGCAAAATCGTAAGCGCACTGAATGTCGTTCCTTTAAATTCATGGTCACTCGTGTAGCCATATAAAAAAGTTGGAAGCATACCAGATATTAACCTGCTCACCACGTTAATTGGGGCTCTTCATATGCACATCTTAGTTCATATATCAGAACACAAAATGTCTTACTGTGAAGTTAAGCAACCTGCCCCAGGTGGTCCATCGTAAGGCGTAATATTAAAGACAGTACGACCAGTGACAATTTTAAATACGTGATAGTTGTTGAATGACTGAAATAAAAAGTTTGATATAAGGGGAAAACACATTTTTAATCTAAATGTCCGTAATGCTTTATTTCCAAATTCGGAGATGAAGTACTAAAAATGTAAGATGTCTAGAGAAGTAAAATTATCACGTGAAACACCATACTTGTGCGTTTTGCTCCTCCGTATACATTTTACAAAAGGTTCTTTGTCTCTTGTCAAAGGAACCCAAGAATTTCTCTAAGTTTCCTTTTTTCAATTCGCTGTTAAAAGGAAAGCGTTTTCTCAATGTTAAACGCGCTGAAAATTGTCGGGGAACAAGAAATTACGAGTGTAAAGAGACGAATTAGGATAAATTACTCATTTGAAAAGAACATACACTTACTTCTATATTCTATCAGCTCGAATCTTCAAATTCATGTACTATGGTTCCCATAAGCCCTAGATGCCCCTTGATTTTCATTTGTCTGAGGAATAAAAAGAAGTACACCACACACCTTTTTTTAAAAACATTTACATTTTCCACCAAAAACATGGATATATTAAAATCGACGTTCGTTTTCGATGTTTTTTAGATACATTTTTTCAGAATCATCGATGTTTTTTAAAAAAATTCTTTCTCAATGATCTTGTCGCGAGAATATCGTTAAACTTCATTTTGTATCTTGTCTGTGTAGAATATTGATCAGAAAATTAAGATGGCGGCTGTATTAAGGCAGAATATACTTTAAACTAATATTGACGTATTGCCAATATTAAATAAAGAAATTTTACTTGATAATTTATGAATGAAAGTGAATAAATAGAATAATAGCAAAACACGATGTTCTTGGTTTTGTACTTCCTTCTTTACATTCGGTAAACATTAACATATTACTTCTGTGACCAAAAAATATACAGTTATTTCATTTAAATACTCTAATTAAAAATGAAAACAAAATGGGAAAGTATGTTTTATATTTATACCATCGATGTTTTTTATCGACGTTTCGAAAAAATTTGCCATCGCTATATACAAGCCCTCCAAGTACCGAGGGTCGAAAGAAACCAAGGGACGGTGCGCCGCCTGCCTCATGTGGGAGGCCACTCCCCGCGTCCTCTGAGATGTCCATGTGTCAGGCGAGCCAGCGCTCGCTCGCTCGCTCGCTCGCTCACTCACTTTCTCGCCGGAGAGAGAGGTTGTAGGCCGGGGCAGCAGGTGAAAGTGGCGGCGATCGGTGCGCCCGCCGGCCGCGGCTGGACGGGACGGGACGGGGCGGCGGACGGGACGGACGGACGGGACGGGACGGACGGGACGGACGGGATTGGGCGGGCGGGACGGGACTGGGCGGCGCGGGACGGGACGGGATGGGACGGAACGGGCGGCGCGGGAAGGGATGGGACGGGACGGGCGGACGGCGCGGGACGGCGCGGGAGCGGCGCGGGCGGCGCGGGCGGCGCGGGGCGGCGCGGGCGGCGCGGGCGGCGCGGGGCGGCGCGGGCGGCGCGGGGCGGCGCGGGGCGGAGAGAGCGCGGCGTCGGGAGCGGCCCTGGCCTTCGACGCCCGCGGAGGCCACGCGCCGCGCCGGTCCGAGAGCTGTGCACCGCGCGGGGCGGAGGAACGGAACCGGGTCGTGAACGTGCACGCTGCGCTGCCCACAACGGTGCATTGTGTTTTCTTAGAGTACGGTGTCGTTTTCGTTCGCGCCGGTCCGAGAGATTCGTACCTAGGGCTCTGCGAACCGAAGCTCGCCGTGAACTCCATTGTCTCACCAGGAATGAAGGAAATTTAGATGCGGGTCGGTTATTTCCTTTCACTGCAGTGCAGTTTCGAAGTCTAACGTCGTTGTTACAGAGGTGTTGTGGATCAAGATTGGATATGTCTGTGCTCGCCCACTTGTTTGACTCTCATGTTTTAATTCATGCTTTCAAAATGTATTGTAATAAGGCTCCACAGGAAGTAACACCGGCCTTTTCTCTAGAAAAAATGTTTTAATAATATCCAATGAGTTATTCCAAATTCTTCTGATTCACATCTCTTTGCGAACCTTAATTTTTGCGCCCTGAACCATTCACTGAGCCCATTCTGGTACCACTTGGAATAAAGTTTCGATTGGTGTTTTGATTTGTATTTTTCTTAACGTGAGAATGCTCATAATTTTAATCGTAATTAACACGACAAATCCTTCTCTGACTCAATAATTTGCGCCTCATAGTCCCCTTTCTAGTAGAGCGTCAGTTCATTAATTGTATTTTCTCTTTTGTGGTCTGATGCAATTTTGCTTCGAACATGGAATGCATTAGCACAACTTCCAGTCCTTAAAGAGTACATTTTAGGTTTCACTGAATGTCGTTGGAATTTCGTAAATAATTATTCACCAGGCTGAAGTATAAGAAAATATTGCAAACCATTCCAATTGATCTCTGTATAATCGTACTGATGTACAATTTTTCCGTTATTCACGGAATGATCTTTGCATAATATCGCATCACAACGTAATCAGTCACATTGATAATGTTCGTATGTCAAATTTATTTCGCTATCTATTTCAATGGATTTTTCGTTTGCTTACTTTAGATGTCCTCGTTTAAATTTGACATTCTCGAAGGTGATTTATACTACTATATTCACATTCTCTCGACCCATGAACATGCAAACGCATGTAAATGACTCACAGGTGTTCACGTTACCGGAGCCAGATTACCACTCCCTTTCTGCCATAGCTTCGTTTTGCTTCCGTTATCTTCGTGAATTTATAATATAGCTTTCCTTTTTCTCTTATAGTATCAGGTTCCAGGCTAGGTTTTTTGCGATTGTGCCCTGGCATCACGTCAATTGCGGTCTCCGAGGCGCCGTGAGGCTGGCGCTGCCCGCAAAACGGCCTCGCGCAATGGCCACGCGAATGCTACTGGTCGTAAGTCCGCGGGGTTATTACGGAGTAAAATTGTAGTATAGTGTTATTGATTGGTTCAAACCAAAACGTGAAGTCGCTGTGAGCGGCTCGTAAAAACTGCGCCTTCTCGGGAGTTGCCAAATGGTTCTGGTACGACTCCACTGAATGCCCTCACTTTCCTCAGAATATAGTCAGTTGACATAAATAGTATTATACAATTTGTTCGACCTTGAAACTATCTCACTGAAAGCAATAATTTATTTGAACCCCAAACAGCGCAGAATTAATCTCCACTTGAAGTGTAGTGGCATTCAGAAATCTGTTTTAAAACAAATGTAAGGGCGAAATGACAATTTATATTCTATCATTTTACATACAATTTCAGTATTTCATCTTTCGTGCTTCAAATGGCTGTGAAATCGAGAATGGGCGTCAAAGAAAAGGGAAAAATTTGTGTTTTACATGCTTCGTAAGCACGTGGCCTTAAATGGTTGCCAGCGTTGTGCACGAAGAGCAATTCAATCCGAATCGGAGCCAGAGGAGAATACGCTGGGCTGAGCACTCCATCCCATCGCGCCGGCTCGTTCCGCCCGCCCAAGGCGAGCTGAGGCGCTGGCCGTGTTGGCGTGTCATGACGTCACGCGATTCTCATCTTGTAAAGCAAATGGAGGTATGCGACGGCGGCGACCGTCCCTCGTGGGACCGTGGGCGGCAGAAATGCGCCTAGTAAAGCGGGCATATACCGACCGCATCCCGCTGTCAACTTTTCCTAAGCCGTTTACCAACCTCCAAAAAAAGGCTCAGCCCGACGCCATCCCATTCGGTTTTTCTCCTTAGTGTGAGTATTGATTCCTATGTTTCCCGTGGTCTGCTTAGATTGCTGCATATTGATCGATTTTAATTTATCCACTTCTGTCTGCTTTGAAGAAACATTTACATGTCCTTTTAGAGCACTGCCAACATTGAACATTGCTGCTTAAAAGATTGTGGAAACAGTATGAAATCCCCTATCACGAGCGTCTTACATATCTGATTTACACAATTCCGAAGATTCAGCCGTGTTCGAGATTTTCTCTGGGCTGGTGCGTGCTGGTGCGCTGCTTATGAATGCAAAATTAACCAAACTTTTTATTCCTTTCTAAACGCCTGATGAACGAAACGGGATGAAGTCGGGGTGTGCCTTTCACATGAAAAAAATTCATGATGATAAAACGGCATGTATTTTCTTGCTCGTATTTTCACCCAAAATTATAGGAAAAGTACTCAAATTTTCGAAAACTTTTACGTGACCTTACTTCAAAATTTATCTGCAACCGTATCTTTAATATTTTAGTTGTAGGGAGATTCCGAAAAAAATTGAACTTTTACAATTTTCGAAAATTCAGGGTTTTAACGAACATGAGACTTTCAACCACTCTCAGACCATTCTCTTAAACGTCGTTCACACTATCCAACAACAAACTTGTATCAAAAACGATGGAGCCTTTTAAAGAATTTGGAAAATGTCCCAGGGGCTTCGTGTAAAGTACCCCGAAAATTAAAATGTCAAATTCAAAGGGCCGTGACATCAGTCAGATCGATTGCAGAACATCAGTTTTGGGGAAAATCGGCTGACGGTTTAGCCGATAGCGTTGTTCACTGGTGGACCGACAGACATACGTTTTGCCGTCAATCGATTTTTCGGTATCAAGGACCCACAAAACATGAATTCTGACAACAATGCGAGAGAGAGGATTTTTTTCTACATTTAACAAAGATTTATCCACTTTTTCGTTACCAGATCCAATAAGAGTTTTTCTGCCGAAAATTTGCCTTTTTCGGCGCAGCATTACATAACTTTCTCCCTTCTCCGTAGCGAGAAAGTAATTAACGGGGATTAGCTGAGAAGTGTGGGTGAGGAAAACCTGACCGCAGGATGCAGTTGGGCGATTCCCAGCAAAGCGGCGCGGCGCGGCGGGGCCGTCTCCGACGCTGTGACATAAGCTCCTGTGTCTGCCGCATCCGTTGCCACCGTAAAGGTTATCTCATCCCCCCCCCCGTGTGCCTTCCACTCCCACGGTTCCCGTGGGTAGGATAGAACGTTGGAAGTCTGGGAACGCTAGGTGCGGGTGTGTTGTGTTGTAGTGGGGCTCTGGAAATTATAGAAACATTGTGCAGAAATCATTTGAGATTGGTGTGCATCCGCTGCTGGAAAGTGCTCGTAGTTCACGTTAGCTGTCAGACGTCACTTAAAAGTACGTACGATTCTTCAAAATCATTTCTTGGTCTTCTGAGAATTTTAACTTCAATTCATTCAGTCCGTAAGATACTTCAAATAAAAAATACGTAGATAACAAACATTTCAGCGCTGGCCATCAAAGGTTAAGTTATAATAGTTCTGATATCAAGTTGTGTTCAACGGTGATTATGTTCCAAAAAATGTGAAAAAATATTTCAATTTTTTCCCCAAATTGCACTTTTGTTTGTAGATAAGATTATCATTCTGAAATCAGTATGTGAACTATACGGTACGGTGACGTAGCAACGACTGCTTTTGTGTGTGTGTGTGTGTGTGTGGGGGGGTTAAATTCTTGTGAAAATGTTCTCGGAGATCCGGCCGACATCACCTTCAGATGAAATAAGTCGACCTGTAACATAGATTTGTTGACCTAAAGGTAAAATACTATTGGAAGTTCTTTGATGCGGTATGTGGGCTTGTAAACATAGAATGTTAGTAATTTTATGATACAGTTGACCCTCTGAATCTTAAAATATTTTACTAGGTGAAATTCAAGTTCGACATGTTGAAAACCATTCTTCTGATGTAAGCAACACTCGTTGTTTGAGAGCATCAGATTAAGTGCCCAGGTGATGTGGCCTTTGGCATTGTGTCGGACGTACGGATCTACGGCGAAGACATATTTTTTAAACGTTTACAATGAAACAAAACATCGTACTTGATGAGAATGTATCCATTGTGCAGGTTTACGTACATTTTGGCGTTAGAAATACGGTTTGGTGCCCTTCTAAACAGTTGCGCGTCAATAGCTATGTGATACATCACTGAAGGACTCCGGCCGGTGCACTTACGGTGAAGAAATTCCTCTTGCTTATATAACGTGGCATTGGTTGCCTCAGGAACGTACGCGTCTTCGGTAAACACGACGGGTTCCGCGTTGCAGGTGTATGAGAACATTGAATGTGTTGAGCGGATTTTAAATTGCAAACAATTACCGAAGTAGCTTCCAGGCACAGCTTTCAGGCACGGTCATTGGACGTCATCTGTGGCTAGCCGTCACGAGTGACAACTGTGTTCTCAAGTAGGCGAAAAGTTTTTCATGTCAACATCCCACTTATCCGACCTCACTGTGCTTGCGACAGATGGCTTGAAGAATTTATTGTAATGGTGTGGAGTGTAGCTCTTCGTAATGCTGCTGGGTTAATCTTTTTTAATGAGACCTGAGTTAACATCACGTAAATCAATTGCGCCTGGACCGGAAGGCGTAAATTCATTAATTATCATTTTGGAACAGGGAAGTTACGAAGGGCTAAAAATAAAAAGTAGAAACATTTTCTAAAGTAATTATGTTTTGTGTATTTTTGTAAAATGCGAGTTCTTGTTGTGCTTCAATTAATTTGAATACTTACATAATTGTGCACAGTATATTTGAACTGGCACCAAGCTAACTTTGCCGGTACATTTTAAGACGGACATCTCGCGTTACTCTTCCTTTGTACACCATCCGCTTTTGATGCACCAGTCCCGGAGTTGAAACGTAGCTAACTCCAGTGAAAATAAAACTACATTAATAAAAGTGGTTCTTCCTGGTTTCTGGGTTGGAAGGCGATTAGTTGATTAAGACGGAAAATAAAAGATTACGAACCATGTACAGTATCATGCTGTACAATACCTCTCCTGTTTCAAACGACAGTGCCAAATGAAGGTGTTTGTGAGTTTGAATAGAGTGACGGTGTGAGGAGATATCTTGTTCTAAGTAATTATTTGTGCTATGTGGTAAGTAGGCATTTTGTCATTTAGAACAATAATTGTATTACGTAACGAAAGATAATGACTGGAGTACATTTTTTTGTCCCAAATGTTTTTCTCATAAGCCCAAACGAAAAAAGGTCTAATCTATTTTTGTGATGTGTCAAGAATAAATGTGTGTTCTCCGTGTACAAATACAGAGTAAGGTAAACGCACTACTACATAATGGGATATTTCAGAACATGTATATGTTAAGTCCTCTTCATTCATCGAACGGATTCTTCCAGTTCCTTTATGAATGTTGTAATCTCAAGTTACTGTTCTTCCCGCGATCTCTAAAAATAGTGCACGATCTCTTAAATTTACGTTGTGATAGCGTGAGAGGGTGCAATTGGCAGGTTCGAGAGCCGGCAGAGATGGAGTTCTGGTTAGCGCCTGCAGCTTCGCCTTGGCTACGCAGGAAGCTTCGAGTCAAGGTCGGCTGTGCTGCTTTTTATGGAGGAAGTTGCTAAAAGCAGTCTATTCCGGATGCCGTAATGGCATATCCTCTGCACCTGGCAGTGATAATTTAAAATGAATATAGAGTGAACGCGGATTACTTTAAGTTTTAGATTTCAAGGTGTAAGTGTTAAAGTGAGAGTTCAGATGAATTGTTGTAATATTTTTGCCGGCAGAACGCGGGAAAAGAATTAAAGGGTGCCGGAGCTAGCACTAATGTGAGATACGAAATTTAGAAAACAACGTCTGCAGGGAGGATATGAGAAAATGACTCGTTGAAAATGTTCACCCTGAAGCAAATCTGACAGTACCAGTGATTTTATGGCCAATTTAACTTCTTGCATAGAATACAGGCAACTGTTTGCAAATCGTGATCTTTATATTTGTGGAGTATAGAGTTCTTGAATAATTAGCATTATTTGGTTAGCAAATATTTCCTTCAGAAGATTTTTATTAGCTTGCAAGAATATTCATTTCCTGAAGATAAGTTAGAATGACACCATGCAGTTAGGTGGGGTGCGGTGGGGTAGTGTCAGCTCATTATTTGCTTTTAGGCTTGTGTTCGCATTCAGTAATTTGTCTTATCTCTTCATGGATCACTATTATTTCTATATTTAACTATGGATCGCTATGTGCTTATTTTCTAAAACAATTGGAAATTTGTTTTCGAACTTTATCAATTTATAGTTGATTGGAAGGCTGAAGCAGTGAAGTGGTTTCCATTCAGATTTCAAACAAAATGTGTTTACATTTTTTAAGTTTAGAAGAGAGAATAACGGCGCGTGTATGAATCATGGAACTCTTATTACATTCTGCAGTGAATGCGCTCACAATGTTTGAGTTAACTTGCAGTTGAAATTACATTCCCAACTTAGGAACTGCAAATATAACATGTTGGACAGATGCCCCAAATGATATGGCGGGCTGATGTTAACTGGATTATTTCATTTTCTCTACGATTCGTAAATGAAAGCAAAATAAAAATCTTCGAAATCAGGATAGTTTTATATGCGCATGATTTACATCTGAAATCTTTTAGATTTCTACGATACAAAGATCTTGATAGTCCGCAGAAGCCTCAAACTTCAAAACCATTAGCCAGGTAGCATTCGGACTCCCCCTCCGTGAGCAGGCATTTGCAGTCTTTTGTAGGTGCGTTCGAGCGTCTCGGCGGGGCGGGGCGGGGCGATGGCGGCGTGCAGCGTGGTGGCAGCATGGCGGCAGCGCCGACGGCGAGAGTCGATGCCAAGCGGTTGCGGCGGCGACCGCGGCCCGCGCCAAGTTGCACATCCTCGATGACTGCATACTGCTCTTCGTCCTGCTCCTCTCCTCCCCCCGCGCCGCGCACCGCCTTTCTCCGCCCCGCCCCGCCCCACCCCACCCCCCGCCCCGCCCCGCCCCAGGCCGCTCCGTCCCGCCACTCCCCGCCGTGCCCCGCCCACCGTCGTTCACGAGATAATGGCCCCTGGCAAATTGCTCCGCCTGCCCCCTCGCCCCTGCGGGTGTGCCGCGCGCGGGAGGCGGGTGCAACCGTTGCAGCGCCGCAGGCTCTCGCCAGCGCCACGCGGTGGTTCGATATGCTGCAGGCACCTCCGCTCGACCTTTCACATGTTAAATGCATTTCGAAGACGAGACCAAAATGCGCTCAAGGCGCCACTAGTGCTCCGGCTCGCATGGTCTCCGGAACGTGGCTTTGCTAAATTGTAAATTATTTTATATTCTCTGATTAAATGACCGAATAGTAAACGTACGCCTGTTACGTTCTGTTATCTAGTTTAAATTTTGAGAATGTCACTTACAAGTGAAAAAAAAAAAAAAGAATTCGCTCCCAAAATGAATCCTTGTCTTACTGTCTTAACTTTGAACTCGTTCAATTAGGACCTAATGTTTCTACTAAATTGATTTCAATATTGATGTAAACTGTAGATTTTCAGTGTCTCACGACGCTGCGGGATAGATTTAGAATCCATGCTTATTGTGAGGCAAGTTGAACACAAATATTTTTGAGGAACAATGCTACCTTCAAATTAAAAATTATTTCAATTATAAAGTACAAAATTTACTCAGAATTACCTTCTCTACATAAAGGCAAAAATGATTTATACATTCGGTTTTTAAATGTCGAAATAAATGATTCGTGTATGAACTTAGGCGATAGCCTTGGTCGATAAGTAATGTAACCATTGCGCCCTAGAAATCCCTACGAAGATTTATTACACATACGCTGCAATGAATGAACCAATTCTTAACCTCTCACATCTAGTGATGTAACATCCTTATGAAGACGTGAGTTGGATCTACAACACTGAGTACGTAGTTGGCCGAGAATCATACATCTGCTTTGGAGATTTGTGTTTGCACTGCAGTAGTTATTTAAAAAACAGGCTCGCCAGTTAAATGCCTCTTTGCCTTACGTACTGCAATATTAAAAGACTTAATTGTGGCAATATCAGACGTTGGCATTGATTCAATAATCGCCAGAAAAGTGATCGCATGATGTAAATTTACGATGCCTCCGAATAGTAAAAATGAAGAAATATAAATTTAAAATGTGCATCTTTTAATATTTACAATGGCTTAATTTATCGAAAACGCAAATTTGGGGAAAGATAAGGACAAGAAAATCAAACCAACATTTGAAGCTAGGACGATACCGATGAAGTAGCTTCAGTTTCTGGGCCGTCGATGCTGCTGCACCTGCAGTAACCTTAAGTTCGCCAATTCAACACGTTTTCCTTCTTCACGATATTTCCTTTGTATGCATAATAGTTTCTTAGAGGACGTTCCAACTAGAACAGCTGACTTTTAAAACCACTAGACGTACGTTTAAAATTTTACCCCCAACCTTTCGAGCGGTGCACCAACCACCAGCAAAGTTACTCCCGCCTGCGCATTCGGTAACATTTCTTCGTAGCGTAGTCGTGCCTAAGAGTTGGCGGGAGTTGAGTTGGCGCCGAGGCGAATGCCGTTACATCCAGTCTACATTACGTCGCGACGATGCTGGCCTGTGCCTTCAGCCTCCCCCGCGCCTCGCCGCGATACTCTGGACGTCGGCCAGTCCCAGCGCGGACTCTCCTCACCCCCCACCCCCTCCGCCCTGCCGCCGCACTGTGCACGGCTTTCCAGAATTAGCTGGACCAAATTATTTCGTCACCACTTCCCTACAAACTTTCAGGGAATCACATAACCGCGTCATAATGACTGAAATATACGGAAGCGAGCCCGATGGTCAACAAATCTGAAAAAAGCGATGATATATTTTGTTTCAGAAGCCATGTTGTTTTAAAACAATGGTTTCAGAAATGTATTTTGGTTTTATTATGGTTGCGCAGCCCGAAGGTTTTCCATCGTAAGTTCGGAAGATAATCCCTGGAGCCAGGACATCACGGGGAAGAAAACGTTAGAAAGATTCATATGGGTGGCTACTGTTCGCTTAAGAACTGCATTACTATTTTCAATATTTTATAATTTTATGAAAGTATACTTAATCAATCTTTATATTAGTTTACATCGTTCTAGAACATCAGCCTGCATGCTTATATTTAGGAACGATTTGCAACGTAGGAACGTCTCAAGCAGTGTTAATACACGTACAGTCATGTTGAAAAGGGCCCAAATTAGAGAAATTTCCGAATCGCTCACGAGGGGGCTCTCATCGATCGGTCTCGTTGATTCCGGAAGATCACATTCAGATGTGATAAAGCCGAATGATTCATTTAGGAAACTACCATTTATCCTTCAGTGATGTTAATACGGCATATGTGTTACAGGAACCATTGACGTAAATGGTTGCGTATCAGTTCGTACACATGTCGCATCGCTTCCATGCTCTCCCCTCCCTATTCGTACATCCGCGTCCAGCAGGCATCAGCTGCGATGTCTGTGGACCGTCAGCGATATGCGCGCGAGCCAGTGAATATTTGCTTTTCTGCGTTTGACGAGGGCGCTCGAGCGCGGAAACGGCCCGCGGCGTTTCCGCGCCGGATACAGCCCCCACCAACCCACTACTCGCCATACCGCTCGCCCTCGCGCCCGCCGCCCATCCGCCTGCCCATCCGTCTCTGCGTCCACCAGCCCACACTCGCGCACGCCAGTCAACCAGCCCGCCCTCTCACCCGTCAGCCAACCGGCAGGATTTTCGATAGGTCGCTAGCTAGGTCGAATTTGTCGCTATCTGGGGGAGAATGCTAGCGGCCGGCTGCAGTGTTCGGTAGTTTACCGTGGTTTCTCCGCCAATGTCAGGCGAATGCCGGAGCAGTTCCGTAAAAAACGGGCCACAGACCGCTCGCAATCATCCTTTTCCTTGTGCTTTCCTCATCCCTTACTTAAGACACACACACACACACACACACACACACACCACACACACACACACACACTGTGGGGAGACCAGTCGGGAAACCAGAACTTGTCGTGGCTAGGGCGCTGCCCCGCTGGTGGGAGATACCTGGTCACCGAATCTCGCCAGCCAGCGGGGGAAGATCAGTTACCTGCCGCTATAAAACACATGCATTACACTTACAGGTCTTAGCTTTTGACGCGTCCATCCCACACTCGCCAACCATCCACCCAAGTGTTCATTCGCCCCACGCCCACCGCCCGCGTATCCACCCGCCGGCGTGCGCGCTCACGTCCGCCCCCTCGCGGCGGCCGCGGATGTAGGGCGCGAATATTTGCGTCGCGGGGAGCCGTCGCGCCAGGAAGGGGATCGCACGGGTATTTATAGGGCAGCGCGCCGCCGCCGCCGCGCCGGCGGCGCCGGCTGCGGAGGAGTGGCCGAGAGGCGCGTGCGGAGGCAAAGCGGCGCGAGATGGAGTGGTGTGTCCAGCGCAATGAGTTGGCTCTGGATTGGGAATGGGGGGGGCCGGGGGGCAAGCCTTCTAGCGAGATGTATGGATCGGATGCGTGCGAATGTTGCGTCAGACACGTGCTCTATAACGTATTAACCCAATTCGAATCTGCCCCTGCATACTAACCGATTATCGAATCACAGTTGTCATTATATTGTAAGAGTAGTAGGGGATGGGAGAAATATTAGGATAGCGCATTAAAATTAGGTTTCATGAATTTCTTTGCTTAATTTGATAAGCAAGCGAGTTCTGTATTTTTCCATTTACAAAGTTCTCATTTTAGGATTTTAAACTTTATATAAACTAATAGTTTCAGATTATATAGAGCAAATGATACGTAAAATACATTTGTAATGAAAATGGTGCTGATATTGGATAAGGAGCGCGATTGGAAATGATTGTAGTTGATGAGGGAAGAACGAATATCAATCGCGCCGCCACGGAGCAACGCTAGTTTGGGCAGTCCTAATCTAGTGGCGAACGCAGAAATGAGCAGTTGCTCTACTCAAATCTGCGCCAGATTCCACCGGAACTTTCCACCTTCGCTCCACCGACCACGGTAATAAGCGTTTGAATTTCTCATTGAAGTTCCTAATTGATAGGAATACGGAAATTGCGTCTGCTCCCGTGGCTGTCGGCCTCCGCGCCGTGTGGCTCTTGGGGAGCAAGGGGCGGGGCGGAACGAATCGGAATGAACGGCGCGTTGCGTTGCGAGATGCGGCGGCGCGGGCGAGAGGGAAGGAGAGGGCCCGGGAGCGGCGGGACGTGATGGGTCGCGAAGACGTGCGATCACGGAGAGAGAGCTGGGCGGCATGAGGGTGGGGAGGGCGGGCGGTGCGAGACGGCGCGGGCCCAGAATTGCGCAGCGCCGCTGTTTTCGCTGCCCGCCCGCCCGGGCCGGGCCTTCCCGGTGCGTGGGAACCGAATCCGCGTCATGCCGCCTGGGATCCCTCAAATCATCTCATCGGCAAGCTGTTGTTTTATTTAAATTACATCAAACGGGGCTTGTTTAGGTAGTAAGAAATGGACGTTGTCTCCAATTCCACCCCCATTGTGGAATCAGGATTCTGAGGAGACGAAAAATGAAAAAAAAAAAAAAAAAAAAGGAAGAAAAACATTCGAGAACTCGAATTCGTTAAAACTCTATTCCTTGTCTGCTTGACTCTTAACATAAATGTTTTACATTTTTATTTCGTTGTGCGACAGATCGGGGGAATATAAAATGCAGGAAATTCCAACGGATCTTCAATCTCTGAGAATTGTGATTATCAAGTAGACTAAATTTAGGAAAAGTTCCACTACTAATTTACGGAATTTAATTATGTAGTAATTAATACCCAGATATTACATGTTCGTAAGTCCACAGATTTGATAGTGAACTTCCGCAGGGATACGATTTGCAATCATCTCAAATGGGATTGAACAGATGAATACGAGGAACGGAGCTAGAGCCGAAGTCGGCGAGCAGAACGGACCGGAACAGACTGGTGCTACGAGATGGCGCGGAGCGTAACGTTATGAATAGAATGGAATTGGTTTGGATTGTTATTCATTTTAAGCGGCGAAACTCGGACCACCGGATCTGCTCATCCGACTAACCACGTTATTTGGGATTCACGGTTGGTTAGAGAAGCCTATGAATTGCTTCTTTTATAATAGTAATATTAGCATACTTTGGGTATTACAGTCAATTATGGAAGGCGTTTATCGACGAAAAACGTTTTTCGAATTTGGGTCCAGTTGAGGATGGGCAATGGAGGAGTCTAATAATCTTAGACAAGTTTGTAATTGTAAGGTATAAGAACTTCGAATACAAATGAACAAAATTCTTTTCAAGAAGATGCTAGGGCCACTGAAACAATGAATAATTCCAAAGCCCTAATCACTGAATAGAACGCGAGAAAATGTATACACTAACTACGATTTTTAAAAATATTTTCAAACTGAAATAAGACTTCTGAAAGTTATGAAAGAATGTTGCGAATATAGTTAGCATTAAGCTCTCTCCTCAAAGGCCCCCGCAACTCAGTCCATTAAACCCCATCGCCCGATTGCTCTTCCTAGCATTTAATTACGTCTCTGAGAACTGTCGTTGATAAGACCAGAGCAGCAGTGACGGCCTGGCGATTACGAGGACCTCATTCATTCCCTGCAGCGCTGCGGCGGCGCCGAGCCGCAGTGCGTGGGAACCGAACCCCGCACCGTGCGAGGCGGCGGCGGGGGGAACCGGGGCCCGCGCGTCGAGGGCGCCGCCGCCGCCGAGGCGGAGGATTCGGAGCCGAGCCAGCGGAATGCGCTCCCGACCGTTTCTCCGCCGCCAGCCCGTTAGCAGATTCCCTCCGCGGGGCGCCGCAGCTCTGCGGGAATGCGGTCCGCGGTGCCGATATTGATGGCTCAGAATTATGCTGTGCCGTTCACCTGCCCGAGATGTTTCAATTTGCTGTCAAGAAGTCTTTATTTCCTTTCTTTTTTTTTTTTCTTTCTTTTTTTTTTTCTTTTTTCTTTCTTTTTTTTTCTTTTCTTTTTTTCTTTTCTTTCTTTTTTCTTTTCTTTCTTTTTTTCTTTCTTTTTTTCTTTTTCTTTCTTTTTTTCTTTTCTTTTCTTTCTTTTCTTTTTCTTTCTTTTTCTTTTCCTTCTTTGAGAGGACCCAGCTCTGCAAGAGCCGCATTTCATTAAACAACTGGAATTCCTGTTTTATGTAGATCAGTATTGCACTTTTTGCTTATGACCTGTTTAAATATGTGAGCATCGATTGTACTTTTCGTAAATTGCTATGTATAGCAAAATGTCAAGATATTATGGTGAAAAAAAACACCAAAATGTATTTTGTGTAATGGGTGAAATGTAAAGTGATCTTCATTCAGATGAAAAGAACATCCAGACTTTGAAGTCTTGCTTAGACTTCGATTTAATTACATATTTCCTAAAATACCAGTTGGTATTCACTTGACATACATAATTCTCTACGACGTGCGAACAAGTTCTTGACATATTAACAGCATTTCCTTTCTTGCTCAAGTTACCCCTGCCCGCCCCCTGCTTTGATCGTACGCATTCTTGTCGTCGCCTCGCGTCGTTCGTCGCCTTGGTTGCGCTGTGAGCGGTGCGTCTCGCCCCCGCGCAATCTTCCCTCGGGGCTGCTCGCTTCTTGCCGCGCCGCGCAAGTGGGGCGCGCTGTTATTTCGGAGTCGCGATTCCCGTTGATGCGTCTAATGCCCCCGGCCTCGTTCGCGACTGTCGCGCCCATTAGGGCTGATTAGGTGACCGCGCTAATCGCCGGCGCGTCCGCCCTCCGCCGCCCAATTAGCCCCGATCGCACCTGCGCTCACAATGCAGTTTACTATCGGTATTGGCGGAATACTCTAGAAGCGTGATAAAAGAAATTCAATGATGAAATAAGGGCAGCAGTAGAGGATTTTTCAAATAGTCAATGGTACATAATTGTTTCTTAAATTATATTTAAAATATGTATGTTGAAATAAAATAGTTTCGTTGTTCGAGGTCAGTGTATTCGTGAACTAATTTTCTACTTCAAATAACATAAATAACATTTTTTTACGAAGTGTAGTGTTTCTACTGCATACATGTTCGCCAAAACAGCAGGATTGTAAAATAGTAATTGTGTAAAATGTTAAGTATATTGAAAGGTGAATATTTGCCGAAATGTATCTGTCTAGATACGGATTGGGAGTGATAATTTTAAATACCACTATCTTCGTTTTAAATGCCAGTATCTGCTGCTATCTCCAACTGTTTCCAATATCGAAAGTCGTCGAGAATCAGATTGCCCTGGGTCAAGGGGTGAACATCTGCAAGTAACCCTTCTAGGACAACAACAGGCGATTCGATAGCAGGTTGTTTCAGAAATTGGTTGAAATTCCGTAACGCGTCATAATCATAGTGCACTAAAACACTACATATAATCTTGTCGTGCGGATACAATTTCCTGAATGCGTATTTGGAGATATTCACTCGTTCACAAGCACAGTCATCATTGTACGATGTGTTCCAGCGCGTGCTTTAGTACTCGTGTAATGCCATGAGCCATTCCAGTGGCGTAATTTAATCTAGAGATTACTCACTTTCTTGTGTCTTTTCTCAGAAACGAAAGGTTTCTGGCACATTATTCTGCGGAGGTTGCTCAAAGCTTCGAAGCTGCGTTCCAAGTACACTTGGAGCGCTCGAGAGGGCGGCGGCGAGCGAACGTGACGAAGCCCTTGCGCCGGTGCGGCTGTCGATGGCCGGCAGCGGGCAATGGTTTATCTTTCGAACGGGGACGAATGGCTGCTTCCTGCCGAAGTGTAGCTTCGCCGCATCTGGCCAAACAGTGTGAGCCCCCAGGAGGGTAAGCGATCCGGAGTCTTCTTGGAATGGAGGTAGAGAGAGTGTCACTGGACGAGAACTCGTCGGTTTCTTGTTTCCGATTTGAACCTCGCAGAAAATCTTTAGTCCTGTCTGTAGAGTCCAGATTGTGAATTGTGACTGAAAGTTAACATTGTACATTTTCTTACCTAAATCAAATCATAATATGAATTGAATATTTAGCAACCAAATTCATGGAAGATCTTAAATTTATGCGATTTTACTGAATTAGAATTGTGAACATAATTTCCCTCTACTTATACTGCGCTTCTGTTAACTCGTTTATGAAAGTAAAGACTTAAACGAGTAAATTATATCAGAGCAGTTGTAAAACTAACTTCGTTTGATATTCTGAGAATCCAACCCCTGCGGGTTGGATTCTCAGAATACTTATTCATTCGCTATTACCCAGCTCTTTCAGAAATTAATTGTGGAAATCTCTGAACAGATTCCTTCCATCGGTAAATCATGTTCAAGTAAAGCATTTCGTTCTGAGAATCGCCGTCAGAAGTAGTGGATTAAGGAAAGCCTCTCGAAAAATCCCAGATGTTGGTCCGCCGCGTCCAGACTGTAGTTGCGGCCGTCTGCGCCCGAGGACACGCGCACCGGGCGTGCACTTGGCAGCGCCAGTCGCCGCTGATTAGCTCCGCGCTCTTCGCCTGGTCGCGCGGGCGTCGCGACGCGTCGCGTCGCCTTCGCCGTCGGCCGGCCGTGGCTATGCGGCCAGGGCCGAGTTGCTGGACACGCTCTAGAACGCCCCGGGCAGGCAGACGTGGGCCCCCGTCGCCACGCTAGGCTATCGCCCCATGGCCCTGTCACGCCCATTGCCCCGCCCGCCGCGCCCGGCTCGCACGTCGACCCACCCCGCCTCATACCCTTCTTCATCATGTTCATGCGTCTTCTCGTTCACTTCCCGTCCCCATTCACCCCCATTCAACCCTTCACCCCCATTCGACCCTTCACCCCCATTCAACCCTTCACCCCCATTCAACCCTTCACCCCCCATTCACCCTTCACCCCCATTCAACCCTTCACTCCCCATTCAACCCTTCACCCCCATTCAACCCTTCACCTCCATTCACCCTTCACCCCATTCAACCCTTCCCCCTTCAACCCTTCACCCCCATTCAACCCTTCACCTCCCCCATTCGACCCTTCACCTCCCCCATTCAACTCTTCACCCCCCATTCAACTCTTCACCCCCCATTCAACCCTTTACTCTCATCCTTCACCTCATTCACTCCTCCACCCCATTCAACCCTTCACCCCCATTCATTCATCCTTCCCTTCTTCACCACTTCTACTCATTACCTTTCACCTTCCTTTACCTCGTTCACCCGCTCGCTACCCGGGCCCTCCTGCCCCTTCTCAGCTCAGCTCAGCTCCCACCATCCCCTCGACCTCGCCCAGTCCTTGCCGTTCCCGTCCGTGCCGTCTTCTTTGGTCCCGCCCCCGCTGTCTCCTTGGGACCGCGCGGTACAGGGCGTGCACAATTTATAGCCTTCTGACAGCTCGCAAAACAAGCGAAGGCTATGAGGCGAGGCGCCAACCTCCAGAAAGAGACGCTGCACGGCGGAGTTGCCAGGTTCGCGACCGGCGACGCAGGGGCGTGGAGAGACGCTGAACGTGGAGAAATGATTCCTTAGCAATCACCGCGCAAGTTATTTCTCGCAATTAGGTGTTTAGTTGTAAGTGCGAGTTTCTGCAGTGGCAAAATGATATTAAATCGTGGAAATTGTATTTTTGCTTTTTTAAAAATTATTTTTACTTTTTCTATAATTTGTAAGGTGGAGGCTTCGCTTTAGTGGTCTGTAATAGTTTGGTTTCGGGTTTCTTAAGAATTGCAGACAAATAACTTGTCTAGAGCCACTGGCTTGAAGGAGAAGAAGAGTACTCTATGAATGAGAGAAAGAGACTACAGGAACGCGCAAGGGTAGCCTCGACGGTTGTGTGAGTCACGGAGATTCTTATGCAAGAGGTGCGGCTGAACAGTCACTTCAGTAGAAAAGTCTTGAATGTCGAAGGGGTAGTCATTCATGACTTAGCGCTGAAAGAACGCACGTGTATAGTCCATGAAAGTTTTTTTTCTTTTTAAACAATTATTCACGTATTAAAATTTCAAGATCTATTCGTTCATTTACGAAGTAAAAATATTATTGTACTTATCAAAGAAGCTTGAGTTTACATCAGTTAACATTTATTTTAGGCGATATTTTAGTATTTCCTCATGTAAAGTCTGTTGGTCAGTGCTCTTTATTTTAGTGGCAACTCTATTATCGCAGATAATAATATAAGAAGAATCGGAGATTGTACTTCGTTACTTGAATACATTTCAAACGTGTTTTGTGTATATAGACTAGCATTAGACGTAGCTACACATACTCAATCCCTTGATGTGAAAACACTATTTTATTGTAAAATAAAATTAGTATCTTCTTAATACTCTGCATTACAAATTTCCTGTTACCTATTCACAAAATTTGAGGTTAAGAAAAGTCTATTCTCCGATGCCTCATAATTTATTGAATGTACCAGAAGCAAAATGCACTTCGTCGTAAATTTTAGTAAAATGACTACCTAGAAAAAGCTTTATGATATATTGTATGATACCTGTTGTAGGATTCGTTGTGAAGATAATTAAGTGTGAATGTGTAGCGACCTCAAACTTCGGATTACAAAATTAATTTCAGAAACATTTTTTACTAAGCATAATCTTGAAACGTCGAATATTATGCAAATTATTCATATCATTAAATACTTAAGTTCAGTGTATCGAACGACTTACATTACATTAATGGCCTGTTGTCAGTAGTATATAGTTTATTTGGCTTTCTGAACCGAACGTATGAACACTTCAAAAGGATGTCGAGACGCATAGCCGAAGCCATCTGCGGGAATTCAACCAGAGGTCTATGGCCGGCCGACAAATGACGTAGGAATTGAGCTGGCCTTGTACTCGTACTCATGATCTAATTAATTATAATGAGGTGACCTCGTCAGTAACTGCAATGCCCGACCTGCTCGGGTGGGCAAGTGCAGAGCGCGGTAGCAGGGCGGCCGCTGCCCGTGGCAGGCTGCACAATGAGTGATTTGTTCCGCCAACGGGCGCCGCCTTATGATGTAGCTGTCGTGTTCGTCTTCTAATTCGGGGCGGCCCTCGTGGGCGCGCCGCCCCCGGACGCCGCCCCCGGCTAGCCCTATCCCTCGCCGCGGGTGGACCGCCACGAGCCCAGTAGGACTCAGGCAACTGGATATCCTGGAGGAAAACTAGCTGCATAGAAAATTGTAAAAGAGGTATTACTAGGAGGCCGATTTTGATGAACTAAAACAACGCCAAAAATGATCAATAAAATGCTCTTAAAATGTTTTAAAAATACCCTAGAGACTTAGAAAAATGACGTAAAAATTTATCTAAACCACATCAGATGAAAACTCAGCTTGCAAACGTTCATTTGGAACTGTTCTTTACTAGCAAATCTCAGTCTTTAGTTAACCCGAAATCGACCAAACTGACTATAGCGCTGATGGGCGTCACAGGAACCTTAGATTACATACAACGACTGACATTACGATTTCTAAGCGAAGAAATCGAATAGGCGACTCAGGAATTCTATGGAGAAAATTTGTTCTTTGGACTTTTTCTGACGGTGGTAGTACGAAAAGTATTGAACGATACCCTGCCGGTTTCAGAAATATGAACTTGATTGAAATGATTGAGGGCGTTGTCATTGTCAACAATAGTACTACTATTGTTGACAATGACAACGCCTCAATCATTTCATATGTAAATGTCAACTACACCTCACCACTGAATCTAATACTGGACTTGGTTTACTTTACAAACATCAGCTGCGTGTGCCTTTTGTTCTGTAGCGTCTTAATTTCTTTAATGACAATAACGGGACACATTTACACCCATTAGAGATATGCGAGTGACCAAAAGTAGTAGTGGGATAAAAAAACTTGATGACCGTTCTTCGGTCAACATCAGTGCAATCATTTGGCGGCGTGAGTCAATGAAGAAATTGACGGCGTGAGTCAAGAATTCTGTCTGGCAATGGCTCTATCTACACAAATTCGCACTGGTGGCAACAAAGCCGCAAGTGGCAACTGGTGGCAAACGCATTAGATGAGACCAAGTCACGTTTTTCTGATATTAAAGGGATATTGTTGAACCGAAGTGTGTACGTACGGGAAGTGGCTTCTTAATTTACTGAAAGCCTCTGCCTTATCCTTCGGCTTTTCAATTGAAAAGATGTTTCACATTACGCTAGTCACAACAATATGTCTGTACATACTGGGTTATTTATGTGACATTTGTACTCATACATTTCTTCAGTTGCCATTCATGAGAGAGATTGGGAAAGATGACCATTGAAATGAACTTCAGTCCTGTAGTAATATCTTGAGTGTGTGACCAATTTGATTATGTGCCAAAATTATGGGTGAATGAACTCTTAACTATTGTTTATTTTAGCAAAATTAGCTTTTGGCTTCATAAACGTTCATGAACCACACGCGTTAAACATTTCTTAACTAATTCACTTGCTTACCAGCTATAAAAATATCATTTCAAATTTGCTAGAAATAAGTCACTGTTCTAATTTTTCCACTCAGAAGCAGACCTTTTTCTTTACGTACAACATAGCAAAAATATGTGATCACTTTCGTATTACAGTTTTAGGGGAACGGAATGCGATTGCATTTATCATGTCATCATTTGATATAAATAAACAAACAGGTTGCTCCTGATAGAAAACTAAACTTGCTTAACATCAATTTCTTTAACAATGTCAGATGAAAGGACAAATATGCATCCTAGATTACATCATTGGACGATTGGGCAGGTGCGTAGGCTGTGTATCGTGCTCCGAATAAGCGCTGGCGCCGTTCATATCACCTGTCGCGAGGGGGCGCAGGTGCCGCGAACGCCGTGACGTAGGTTCAGGCGGGGCTGGCGCCGCGCCACGGGAAGGTCAGGGCCCCCTGCACGCCGGCCCAGCCCCCCCCCCCCGAGTGCGGGGTGGCCCCTGCACCAGCGGCGCCAATACTCTACGGCACCTCTCTCGCTCTCCTCCTCAACTTAGAACATAAAATGCAGCAATGCGCACTTCTACCTGCTGCGAACCCTTAGCGACAGTACCACTATCTGGAGAATTGTAGCAACCGGTTGCACTGTTCGGTAGTTTTCCGTGGTTTCTCCGATCAATGCCAGGCGAATGCCGGAACTGTACCCTAATGGGTCACGGACCCCGCGTGGTCATTTCTTCTTGACCCTTGTTCTCTCCTTACCACCCACACATGTTGGGAGTTAAGTGAGGAGTTGAGTCTGCGCGGCTGGTGCATTTACCCTTTGGGGAGATACAGCCCTGTCCAAAATATTAGACTAAAACGTTGTTTCGTGTTTTTCCACAAATGTCTTACAAATATTGATTTGTACTAGTCTAATGCATTTAGTACTTGCACTAGTCTGTCACTATTGTAACAAGCAAGATAAGGAAAGTTATGGTGTTGAAAGTCGTCGTTACTGTCAGCCTGTTGGCTTCGTGTTAAACGCCTGCCTACGTATCAGCTATTCATTCAAACTTGATCCCTTTTAGAGTAACCACAGGTTTTAGTACTGTGAGTATTGTAAGTTGAAGAGATCTGAAGATCAGTGTTAGATATTATTCAAAGCATTATAATTATTTTGGGTCGAGTTAAAGGTGTTCTATAATAACTTGTCCAAATATGACACCAAGATAAAATTAAAACTGCGTGTAAAACACTTGTGAAAAGTATGCCTAAAGGGCTTAAAATGCTCATTGAAAACAAGGAAATTTTTACAAATATTAAAAAATTCGTATGTTATGCCACACGTTTTTTGTATTCGTAAATTTAAAAAAACTTTTATTTGAAACACTTTCATTCTAATAATTTGGACAGGACTGCAGCTGGAATGAGGAACCTCCGTATGCCCATAAGTAAGGTCGGTGTTGGAGCTCACGTTCCTGCGGGCAGAGGAACACTACCACCTCCCAAGATGTAATGTACACTACACTTACGTGATTAAAGCTCTTGGTAATTGAAGCGCCCGAGATGACGTTGGCCAAAGTGCCAACGCAATTGCCTACGGCCGTGCAAGGACGATATATCCCTATGAACCCTTATTTTTGCTGCAGTTGGTCTGTGGCCTTTTACAATATCGACATTTCTCTTCTGAAACGTTATGTATTTATTCGAAGGCATTTGCAACCAACGCCACATTTTAAACTGGCTTTTTCTTTTTTCTTCAGCAATTTTTTTACAACTGAGGGGTTAAATATCTGCCAACATTTTAAGTCTCGCTGCTCATTACGAGGTAGCTGCACTTCGTATATTTACAATTGTCGCTAGCCACTCCGCAAGACGCGAGCTCTCCGTTGTGCGGGGTTCATAAGATGGCGATGGCGAGGCAGTGAAGGAGGCGTGCTACTCTGCGTTGCCAGAGGCCGCAATAAAATCCTGGGCATGCGGACGAGCCACAAACCCTTGACGCTGATGAGGCGCCGAGAGATAAATGGTCGGTGATAGACTGATGATAGTGTCAACATCCAGGTTGTTGTCCTGTAGATCAGTTGTTTGGCATTTGGGTACGTGAAGGTTCCAGACGTCTTCATTTGGGGTGTCATTCCTTGGGACCGACATTGAAGGAAAGATAACATTAGGGAAACATTACAGCTGCATATTTTAGATAAGCGAAGTTTTCAATGTAAATATCATTTCGTGTTGGAAAGGAGGCTGAATAAACTATAAATCTGAAACAAAATCAAGTGCTTCATTGCACTAAAATACAGAGCAGAATTTTCTGTACGTTGTCTAACATATGAACAATATATTTACTGAGAATCCATGTCCAACGTAGAGTATTTATTCGTATCCATCTGTTTTCAATACTTCTGTTGGTACTGCTTTCCTGCAAAGAAGCTCTCGAGAACAAAAGAGGCACAGACAATCATGACTATCCCATTTCCTCGAAGTCTCATTTTCTCACAGTTGGCCTTGCAGGTATTCCGATGTCTCTTCCATCGCTTATGCATACCCGCCCGCACCCCACATGCGCATAACGTGACCTACAAGACGGGGGCGACAGCGCTTTCCCATACGCCACGCGCCGAAGAGGGTGAAGGACGCGTCCTTGAGGCGCGCGATAGGAAACGAGACTCGGTCGCCCCTGCCCCCGCTCCCACCCCTTGCAGCGGCGACCCCGGCCCGGCACCGTGCGAAGCTGTGCCGGGGCGCCACGCCGCCGCGCCATGACGCAGCGCAATCGCCCGCTACGTCCGCCTCTCACCGGGAGCGGTGGCTCAGTGCATCCACTGATGTCACTGATGCCTCTGACCGGGAGGTCCTAGGGTTCCACTTTTCGTCACCAGCACACTGATAGTAGCTAGGTCGAATTCAGGCGCTGTCTCGAGGAGAATTCTAGCGGTCGGCTGCTCTGATCGGTAGTTTTCCGTGGTTTCTCCGATCAACACCTGGGGAATGCTGTAGCTGTACCCTAACAAACGGGCAACGGAACGCGCGCGATCTTTCCTTCCTCTTCCTTGTCCTTCCTTCACCCCTTACTTACACACTTTTACATGTATTACACTACCACACACGTCGGGAGATCGGTCGGGAACATAGAGCTTGTCCAGGTTGGGACGGTGCCCTGCTGGTGTGAGATACCTGGTTGGGGAAATCCCCGCTAGTCGACGGTAGGTCGGCACCGCATCTCCCTATCCAGTGGGGGAAGATAACCGCCACCTCCCGATGAAAAACATGCACTACACTTACGGGACTAATGATCTCTTTAGTTGACGCGCCCGGAATCACTAACAATCAAGCAATCCGCCGCTCTCCCACTCGATCTCTAAACCGAACCGCCCGCCATCCTACCTGGCCACCTGTCTATCCGCTTGCCCATCCGGCAATCTACTTCTTATCTATCGACCTGATTATAGAGAGATACCATAAGAAGGGACCGCTTTGACAGCAACTGTTTGATATAACTGCTAGGCTGGCAAAATAACTGCAAATTACATCCATGCAATGGTTTTGTTGGGCATTAGTTCGTTCGTTCGCATATATTCGTATGTGAATCGCTTAATCATTGTCTTGCAATGCCTTCGCCCTGCATGATGTTAATTTGTTTCTCGACCTGTCAAAATGGTCCCATCTTAGAATAACTTCTCTATACCTGCTGACTCCCACCACTCTACCCGATAATTCATAATTTCTAATCCATTAACCAATCTACCGCAATCTGCTTGATCTGTCCATATATCTACCGCTAACCATCCACCAATCTACCCGGTAATCCATCCCGTTATCTATTTGCTAACCATCCACCTATGTACCCGCTTACCCTTCCACCAATCTACCTTCTCCGGGAATCTTGTCGCAAACTCGACTGCCAGTCTACGCACCATGCCGTCCGCCAAATTACCTGCTAACTCCCCCCCCCCCCCCCCCGGGCATCCCGCCCCCCCCTCGCCGTGCTGCGCCGCGTCGCGCGGCCGCGCAGCCTGGGAGCGCGCGTCGTTCGCCTCCCACGGAGGCGCTCACGTGCGCCGTTGCGTCAGCGGCCCCGCCCCCGCCGTCGAATCGTCGTCGGGGCCACGGACGGCCGTCCGCCGGCGGCCCCGCTTCCGCCCCGCTAATTTCTCGCCAGTGTCGCGCTCTCGTCTGTCGCTGCTGTGGACGGTGTCCGGTAATTCGCGTGTTTCATTAGACGTCACTAGGAGGGTGAGGTGAACGAGTGCTCTATCTCAAAGGAAATCGCCACATGATTGGAGGGCTTAACATTAAAGAAGTAACAAAAGATAGGTTAAATGAATAAGTCTAAATTATAATTAATAATTTCGACCCTAAAACTTAATTTTTTTGTCTGAAGAAAAAAGATTCATCATCCATTAATATTTGGCCATACGTAAAACGATATTCTCCTGATAAAATAATACACCTTCTGGCTTTACTTTTCATTTTCTCACTTCATTACCAATTCATTTTCATTTGTCTCTAATGAGAGCAAGTGCCGTTAGCTCGCGTCTCATTGCAGCGATGATTGATTACGTCATTCCAGATTAGTACTATTTCATAATATTGCACGCATGACCAGGGGCAGTATATTCGGGTAGTAGTTTCTGTCGACCTCTTTCATTTCATTTCACTTCTCTCGTTTGTTTTCAATCTTGATCCCCGGCTTAGGTGGCTCAGTATATCAACTGATGTCACTGAAGTGCCGCTGACTGGGAGATACCAGGATTCGAGTCACGATCGTGGCAGGATTTTTGACACTAGGTAGAAAACTCGGTCGAGGTCAGCCATTGTTTGGAGATGTATTCTAGCAGTCGGCTGCTCTGATCAGTAGTTTTTTGTAATTTCTTTGATCAACACCAGACGAATGCCTACCTTGGTTTCTCTCGACCAATGCCAGGCGAATGCCGGAGCAGTACCATAATAAACGAGCAACGGACCGCGCGCTATCTTTCCTTCATCTTGTTCTATCCCTACCCATTAATTACACTCACTTCCATCCACTACACTACACTACACTGGTTGTGGAAAACTAACCGAACTGGCGTGTAGGTGTACGACGCCGGATCTTGCCATCCAGCAGGGACAGATCACCGCTACCGCCTGCGATCAAAACATGCACTACACTTACGAGACTAATGACCCCAGCAGCGCCCGGAATCACTAAACAATCCCATCTTAATCATCATCTCTTTCTTGCCTATTTCTTTACGTTATTTCTTTACTTTTTTGACATTTTAACAGGTCTTTCGTCGTTTTCCTCTCCGTTGTCCCTGGGCGCGCTGCGTGTGGGCTGCCGTAGCGGGTCATGGTTAGTGGGCTGCCAACATGTGATAAGGTTCCCTTCCCACCGCTGCGCCACTTGCTGGGGGCGGCCGAGAAGGCTCCTCCCGCGCACGTGGCGGCTTATCGGACGTAAAAGAGGAAGTTGTTAATTTTCAACTCCGCGCAGACTCCGGTTATCGTAAGCCTCCATTAACACTGGGGTATCTTTAGCCTTGTGACCCACATTTCCATGCGGGCGCTCGTATAGTAGTAGCATCTCGTATATTTATTCTCGGTACGCGTTTTTGTTGTTCGTCAGCGTCTTGAAATAAATGGGCTTGTGTTTTTGTTCGAGATTTGCCAGCGGTTTTTCACTCTCTGTAATTTGGTTTTGTTAAAGTAGGAATCAAGAGATTGTTTGAATTGACATAGACCTTTTACGTCACTTTTGAGAGATTATTGTGAAATGTATTTAAAGAAATAATTTGAAAGATGGGGCTGGTTATTCGAAGAGATAGTCATGACCAGTTGGCTCGAAAAAACACTATGCTGATCAAATCAACGTAAGAAATAAATGTGAATGTTTTGCGTTGTTCTTGTTAGTGAAAAAGATTATTTATTTCAACATTACTAGGTAATACATAAAATTAACCGTTGCTTTCACTATACTCTTGGTTGAACGCCTTTTCTTCTAATTCTGCTGAGAACATTTCTCCTAAAATAGCAGACGTTGATGACTAAAAGTTCCAAACATGTTTTTGGTTTGGTCAAAATTTGGAACTCCCAGTCGACACATTTCGAGCAGGGAGGAGGCTAGAAACATCTGTCACAAGATGTTGCTCGATCTGAAACGCTGCCGGTGCTCTGGAGGGTGTAGATGTATTCAGCTCGTGCATGGTGAATGAGCTCTGCGTTAGCCGGTGCGCCCATAGGACCATAGCGCGCGCCCTCCCGCTGCTTGCAGCCCCGAGGCGGCGGCGGCGGGGACCGCTGCAAAGGCCAGGTCAAGTGGGGTCACGCGGAAGGCGGGGGCGGGGGAGCGCGGAAACGGGGAGGGGGAAGAGGCGGGGTCGGGAAGAAGGGGCTTCCGGCGAGGCGCGCGCGACCCCAGCCACGCGGTGCTGCTCTGGGAATGCTTTCAAGGTTTTGGAGTGGATTACGTAAAAGGCTCTTTCACTCGTGGAGGATGAGCAAGGAATGTAGAATGAGATGCGAATGTATAAACGTGTTTTATACTGATTTTGGTGTTATTGCCTGGTTATACAAACGTGCTATTTCCGTTTGTATTATACAGTATTGACAGTGAGTCAGTAATAAATTCCACGCCTGCGACGGGAGTTTCCAAACAATTGGCTCTCCTCTCCCGAACTCATGAATTTATGGATTGTGTTCATCGAACTCGTGGTTTCACTTTAAATTTCTTCGATTTTGAGGATGGAAATGCCGATTTTGAGATGTAAAATCGGTGACGTTGATGATCCAAGAATAATGCACATCAACAAGTTCCAAAATCCACACACTTGCGTTTATGTATCATCATTATAAATTTTTTGAAGCATTGGAAATAGCCATTTGTAATACTTATTTGCGATTAAAATGTGAAGAATAATCAAAGTTGATAAAAGTATTTTTCTTACGCGATAATCATTTATCTATTTGTGTTTGCGAGACAAATACCAGTCTCCTACATGTGCATTCTTGCTGATTTTGTTATCATTGATGGCCGTGACCCAGTATTAGAAAACGTAGTCTTTTCGAGATAAAAAGCGGAAAATCTGTAGTAATCAATATCAGGCCTTGCATTCGAAACTCTTATTCAGGCTAACGTTTATTGTCAACTAAAATAATATGGAAAACATTTTTCTAACAAATTTATGTACTAAACTTTTATCAAGCCGGCTATTATTATTTCATTCAAACATTTGTATATTTGACAATATATAATCGTACGCTCTATAGTAGACCAAAAATTATCGATCTCAAGGGGGATTCAAAATTAAGCATGTACATTACATTTCATTGATTTATTTCTCGTTTCGTAAGCAGAGTTTTTAAACCTTTCTCTAGATTCCACGTTTACTTTTGCGACTTGAACTCTGTAGGTTTTCAGGTTCATTGTTATTGAGTGTTTGTTGGGCTTGACCGTGCATCTGTGGACTTGTGCCTTTGTTTCTGAGTTTGGGCGTGTGGTGCCAGATGCTACTCTTTATAGCGGATGAGCTTTTTCCTCTGAAACACGACACTGTAGTGTGGGGCGGTTTCGTATTGCTCAACTCCAACATTTACATATGTGCTGTCATAGAACGTAAGCAAAGCAGCATCTCAATACTTTTTCTTTAAATTAATATATTAAGTAAATTAATGAAAGTCATATGTTTGATTTTTTTAATCAAAGCTTTCTCTATTGCTGTGTCTCTAGTACTGAACAATGAACAAACCATACTTTCTTTTTAGTCTTTCTTGATAAAGTGTGAGATCATAACTCCATACTTTCATATCATTTATATGAAAACACTCGTGCACAATTGAAAAGAGTAAGAGGATGTGATATTCTGAATCACGGCTTTTTAATTTATTAAAAATTTTTTCGTCTTTAAAAGTCACAAAACACGAAAGACATGCCTAACACATGAAAACAGTATTGTATTAATATATTAATTGTAACAAACTTTTTTTTCTAAAGAGGGATTATATAAATTCTACACTATTTTTCCCTAATTTTAAGTACTTAATCTTGTAAGGAAGCTGGAATAAATTATTACCCATTTAATTTCAAATCTTAAGCTCAAAACAAAAACGCGCCTTCGTTACAAAAAAAATCTCTTTTAGATTTATTTCATGTACATATACAGTTCCTTTTCAGAAATTGTCCGTGCCCTGATCGAACATGCTAATACCAAACAATATGAAAACGGACTGCGGAATGCCTCATATGACGTGAGAGTCAGAAATTATATTCTGGAAAACCAATATAAGTCGAAAATTTTCATTGATTTAGAAAAGTTTCGGGGAAAAAATCCTTCAACTGTGCCGTTTTTCCATTCCGTGCAGCAGTTTGTGTCCGGTTCGCGCCCCGCTTACTCGAGAAATAAAAGCCGCTCGGACAGTGCTTCCTCGTGGTGTCGCATGGCGGGTGCAGAAAGCGCATCCTCCTATCGGCGGAGGGGCGTGGCTCGACGGTCGGGCGACAGGCAGGCGATGGAGCTCCGAGCGAAAGCAGAAACGGGGGCGTATCCGGATACGAACGTCTTCCCGAAAGACACACTCCCACTCAAGTGCAACACCTAGAAAGCGATGTCTCTTCACAGGGCTTTTTTCTTTTTTTTTCTTTTTTCCCCTCAATTTTAAGTTGTCATACACGTAAGTCAAGCATGTCCCCGTGTGTGTACGAACAATATGAATGAAAATTCAATAATAGAAGTTCACTGGTGGCCTGCAGCAGCAAAAATGTTGCTCTGCTGCCTGTCGACAGTGTAGAAAATGAGGGTCATAAAGCAGCAAAAATTGACTGTTCAGAAACGGCGCAAGTAATTTTTTTTTTTCCTCGTCACAAGACATCAGCTGTGCCATAAACAGTCTATATTTGATTCAAAATCGTAACTTTTTTCTCTTCCCCCCCCCCCTTGTTCCTGAGTTTATATGGAAAACATACTCTTCTCACCTGGTGTGAGGCGGCATAATTTTCTTTCAATTTCTGCGCGCTGCTTGGAAATTAGCAATATAAAATTTCCACTTTCAGAAAAAGAAAGATGCTTCGACGGACGATCGTCTACGAATTAAAAAAGTCTGCAGTGATCGTGAATTTGTCCTCCCGTTGTGCGCTATCACAGTCGCGATCGGCCGGTCGTTCTCCAACTCCATTTCAGGAAACAATTTTGTATACTTTTTTTTAAAAGTATTCTCTAAGTTGGGATTAACAACGCATGAAGACACTGCATGATAGAACGTTTACAACTCACGTCACATTACGAGAATCATCTTTTCCTTAAGTGTCCGACAAGTGAAAAGCATATTTTAACAGTTACCTTCCAGTGCCATTCCGTTCCGTGGAGAACACCAGTGAGGGTGGGGAGTCAACGGCAGCCCCCACGATAAATTACAACATAATTGAAGGAACAAAATATATTTTAGAACTAATTATACATGTACTTAGCTATACATTACTATCATTTTATGCATGTTTTCTGTACTTGCAATCCTTTCCGCACGAGCACGAAGAGTCATGTCTAGTTTAAAAACTAATTAAACATACAGTGTTATTGCAATTGTGCAACTGTTCTCGGACTCTAAAAATACACTTACGTTCGCGTAATCGGTCTTAAAAGATTAAACAGTCTACAAAAGATTAAACTTCTTACATAAACAAAGATGGAGGAAAAAACTACGCTGTTGTCTGTCGTTCACCCCCTCCCCCATTGGTATGCTCCAGTTAATTTGTCCTTATTGTGCAAAACGCTGTTGAAAAGAATACGTCTTTAAATTTCAACATTATTCTTACGTAGGATCAGTACATCTTCTGAAGCCTATCATTTTATTAAGTAGCTCGCATGCAGCCATAGGATGCCGCCCTGGGAGCTAGAAAGCAACAGATTCCCAAAGCACTTCGGACGTCACTCAAATCCTCTCCGTATTGAAACGTCAGCGTTTCCGGACTCTCCCTCGAGGGGGCGGTAGCGACTTTGTCTGCGAGCGACGTTCTCCGGGCAGCGGGCGCGAGTGCATACGAGTTCGTACGTGCGGGTGGACGAGAAAGCGCCTCGCTTTCTTTACTCGCCCTTTCTCATTCGCAAACACCGTTTAGTGTTCAGGAGGAGACGAGCTCCTAATTCGTCTCGTAAATGTCAGCAGTTTGCTTGGCCTCTGCTTCGGTTGTGTACCCCAATGAGACACGTCTCGAAGTTGTTCAAAGGCCAAAGATCGACAAAAACAATGTGCTGAAATGTATTAATGAGGAAGAAGTTCAGTTTGCTAATATTGACAATTCGTGGTAGCGAGGAACATTTGTTTATGTTTTCAGTTTCTTTCGTGAGAAGAATGTGTTACATGTATTTAGATACTGATGTTACTGTAGAACGCCTACATCTGTAAATTATTCCAGGCTACTCGACTAAATACTCGGTTTCAGACAAAGCAATGACGAATAACGTGTGGCAGATTCATATTCACTTTCTTAGTTTTGAGTTATTTAGTAGTCCGTACAGTGCTTTAGAAAGGGAAAGAAAAGTGTGGTTGCACTGGTTGTATGGTTCTACATTCAAAACTCGTCTGTCGAAACTGGCTCCTTGCCCAGACTAGTTATGACATGGAACATGATGGAAATTGACTGTTCTCAAAGCATGACAATGTATATGGTGTTTGGAAACGCGGAGGAACGACAAAAGTTCATTGTCATCATTATCATATTTGGCTTACTGATATTTTATTTCATTTTTCTCTCCTTTCGCGTTCTGAATGTGTGCGGTCTGATGAATGAGCTAGTGTTTTTCTTTGAGGGAGGCAACACTGAACTGCTGTATAGCATAGTCATGTTAACATATTACAATAATTGTGATCGTGGCAGACTTGTGACATTCTTTTTTCAGACGAACGACATTCTTTTTTCGCGAAATCATTGGTAGTCAATTGTTGCCGTTTTGTGTCACACCCTGGTGCAAGATCTCAGATATTGGAAAATTGCGTAATGTTATTTCATCTGTAAATTATTCTTCCCTTTTGAAATACTGCATTTGGTTTATTTTAGTTTTCACGAAAAAAAGGATGCATTGTATGTTTTGGTCTAAAATTAGAACATATAAATTAATATGGCCGATGTCGACTTACTCGTATTATGAACTCTGAATAGTACCTCCACTTTTGTTAGAAACATTTCCTTGTTCTTGAAAGCGATGTCATGCAAACTAAAAGTCTCAAGCGAGTGCAGCAGGTGTTACATCCGTGTCAACTATAATTTTTGTGCCCGATTCCCCAAGGAGCTGTAGAAATTGTGAGAGAAACAAATCAGTGGTCCGATCTGCAATCTCCTTTCATGTAACATGCTAAAAGAACCGCATATCAAGAACAATGCTGTTCAAACTATTAATCAACGAGTAAATCAGATAATAATGAATGTTATTAAAGTTGGAAATCGTAATTATAACTGAGAGGCCATTGATCATTCTGCAATATTGATCAAATCGCAAAAAGATGAGAAATTAATGAATAATAAAAAAGGAAAAAGTTTCTGAAAAAGATTGTGATGTTTCGGATTTAGTGCCAAGGTTAGATGTTTGCTTCAAATATTTCTGATTCATGGAATTCCCCAATCTCATCAACGCTGTTATTAATTTCAAATTTATTGAATACTTCCATTTCGTTTGATTTACGTGTGTAGTTTGTCTTCCACCAAAAATTGTTGGAAGTTAATTTTGTCGTTACACTTGTTCCCAAAACGTCCTCGACTAAGTGAAGAGAAGTCTTCCTTTCCTAATGAGTTCTAATGTGACCCTTGGGCGCAGTAAATGAAGTTCATGAACTCGATGAATGGAAGTACTAACTTGAAGGTTGGGTCACGTCGGCGATGGTAGAATGGTGTAGATTCTACGTGACATACCTACACTGTAGAATAAGTTTCAGTGATCTTCATTCCATTCTTCTGAAATAGTGTATCTTTATTAGATTCTTTTCCCCTAGTAAGTCTTCGGTCGTTGTTAAAATTATCCTACAAATGCATTGAACTGTGTGTTTCAGTAATTATCCGATGTTGTTCTTTAGACACACTTTGTCATATTAATTTGCGTTTGTTTGATAAATTATTGAATTTGAGGATAAAAAATTTTATTTATAATTTTAAGTGCGTGTGCATATAATTTAAATTTTTATTCTTGGAATTTGAAACTGTAGAATTAAACATACTTTCATCTTTCTTTGAATAGAGTATCCCCCAAATTCATTTGGGAGATATTCCGTTGATGAATTATCGCTCTTTAAGACATGACCGTACGCGTGTGAAGAAGGGCTTCGAGTGTGTGTACTACAGCTTTCTTTTTTATCACTTGGAAATACAATATTGTTCTGTTCATTTCTGAATACACGAACGATACCTTTCTTAATTACTTTTTATTTTTTAGAAAAGTGTCCCAAGTATAGTAGAAAAATTATAGGGCGGACAGTAACATAGAACTATAATAAAGAATAATCTACTAATCACTGAATACATAGGGGGTAGGGAAGTGCTGACTTGGGCCTTGTTTATCATGAGTGACAGGTACCCCGCGGTGAGTGCTCTATAATCTCTAACGGTGCCATTCATGTACCGGGTGAAGGGTCGTTGCGTTGGTCCAAGGGACAAAAGTGACATTGACCAATAAATAAATAACTGCCTCTGACCTCGAAGCAATCTCTATTGTCTTTCGAGTAAAATACTTATTACTCGTTGTTTGTTTTTTTTTTTTCAAAATCTGTCGAACATTTGATGAGAAAAGAAAATATTTAAAAATATTTCATGTTTGCGTCAGAATCTAAAGAGGATATCTCTTAAAATGTAAGATAATTTGCAAAAGGCTCTGTAAGAAAATAAGTTGAATTTTTTAATGAGACTGTTGTTTTTATCTTGGCCAGTATAATGATTATATTTTCCATTTAAATTTATTTTCAAAACACCACCTTTACAATAGTGATTAGAGTAGCCGCAGTGGGTATTTCTAGTAGCTTAGTTAAGAATCAAATTGAACTCACAAGTCCCTGATTATGTAAATAATGCATTGCAGGTTTTCGTTTAAAGAAAAGTCATATGAAGCATTTAGTGTCGTTAGTGAGAACGGTGGGCATTCGTTGAAACGTACCCTTGCGTCTGTCCAGCCCCGGGCGTTGCTGGGGCAGTAGACCTGTTTCTTCGCCGAGACCTGAGCGCGCTCGTCGCCGTCACGGGGCCCCTTGTACGGAGCTAGCGCCGTCTAGCGTGACTTGCTCTGGACCAACGCCGCCGCCTTACCTTATGAGTGGGGCTCCGGGCCTGTTCGGCATCAAGATATAGGACAGTGCGCCAGATGCTTCGAGCATGTACATCTCAAGCTGAGGCATTGAGTTCCAGTCTTAGATTGTCCCGGAACTTCTCTGGGAAAGGATGCTCGCGAAATCAAAATGCTAAAATGGAATTTTCAAGCAAGAAAATTGCGTGAGATGTTGCCCTTCTGCTAGATGTATTACTTATTGTGTCACTGTTACACACGCGACACTACGCGCTTGCCGCGTTTTATATGGGTTCTTGTTACATCGCCCAGATCTGAAATTATTCCAATGACCTCGTCTTGGAATATAAACATATTTTCCGCAAACTATCCATGTATTCAGTGGATATATTCGCCACAATCTGCCCTCTGTCTTGTGAAAACAAATTGAGAGGACGTTGGTAGGTGGTGGCTAATGGCTCCTATTGGCTAGTACTAAAATGGAGAATATTTCTAATTCACCGTTTCTCGGTAGTTTTTGTTATTGATTCTACGTAAATTTGTTTAATAAATTATTTGCTCTTAAATTTTGCCTAATGCTTCCCAATCACTATTCTGTTTTAGCCATTAGGAGGTACATCAGTATTACATTAAAATATTAGTGGAATACGAAATTGCCACTAATATTCCAAGAACTGTCTTCGCTACAGTGAAGTACAGTTCTAGTGTTCATCTAAGTTCACTAAACACAACCAAGTTCCTTGAAACCAAAAGGATGCCAAGAATCAGCTTCTATCAAGGATCCCTTGTAGAATATAAACACATATACTCAAAACTTGGACTTCATAATATTCAGATTTTCTTTTTGTTCCTCTTCCTCTCTTATTCTCTCTCTCTCTTCTCTATCTCTATCTCTCTATCTATCTCTATCTATCTCTATCTATCTCTATCATCTCTATCTATCTCTATCTATCTCTATCTATCTCTATCTATCTCTATCTATCTCTATCTATCTCCCTCTATCTATCTATCTCCATCTATCTCTATCTATCTCATCTTCTCTCTATCTCTCTCTATCTCTATCTATCTCTCTATCTCTCTCTCTCTCTTCTCTTATCTCTCTCTCTCTCTCTCTCTATCTCTATCTCTCTTATCTCTATCTCTCTCTTTTCTCTCTATCTCTCTCTCTTCTATCTCTACTCTCTCTCTATCTATCTCTCTATCTCTATCTTATCTCTCTCTCTATCTATCTATCTATCTTCTCTATCTATCTTCTCTATCTATCTTCTCTCTATCTATTCTCTCTCTCTATCTCTCTCTCTATCTCTATCTCTATCTCTCTCTCTCTATCTATCTATCTATCTATTTTTTTTCTCTATCTTTTCTTCTATCTTTTTCTCTCTCTATCTATCTCTATCTCTAACTTCTCTCCGTTTTGATTTCTTAAACTCTTTCCCACGCCTGCGTTGGCGTATAAATATTTCCTTCTTGTGCCGGCCGCCCAGTCTCTCGAAACCCTTTTAACTGGTGGCGAAACGCGCGCGTATCATTTAAATTTCATGCGTATCGGCGGCGGCGGCGGCGCGACAGAGCGCGTGGCTGTGGGAGGGCGGCGCGGCGCGGCGGGCTGTCTCGCTTGACGGGCGAGGTCGCTGCGCGCATGCGCTTCCGCCATGTGGAGGCGGGCTTCGACGCCCCGCCCCGGCGACGATTGCCGACCAGGAGGTGGTAGTCTGTCAGGGTCCGGTAACCAAACTTCGAAACGATGACTTACACTGTGGATTGTTCGATAGCAAGAAAATTAAGAAAATTATTCTTTATTTTATCTTGTGTGGTGGATGCCATCACAGCAGATTCCAGAATGGTTCGGTAAGAGATCCAAAAAATCAATGAAACATCGTGATCTCCAGATAGAACTGAAAAGACTCTGGAAACTGGGAGACACAGCGACTCGTTTGTCAGATTGGTGTTTGTGGGTTGTGCCCAGAGAACTGGCAAACACCGACCACCCTATGCCTTCAGGCGAATCTAGCATAACGAATATAGACCGCTCTCTCTCACTTCTAAGCATCGCTTGCCTTCTACGTAGGTATCGCAGGGATTTCTAGCCCCAAGAGGGCACGAGCATCAGCGATCCCAAGACAGGCCGATTGGGTTCTGTGGATTGTTGGATAGCAAGAAAATTAAGAAAATTATTCATTTTATCTTGTGTCTTGTCGCTGACTGAAGCGACTCTGATAAGGAGGTCTTAGGGTTCGAGTCATGTTGGTGTCAGATTTTTCGATACTAAGGGCTTAGTTAGGTCGAATTTAACCGCTGACTGGAGGAGGAGGAGAATTCTAACGACCGGCTGCTCTGATCGGTAGTTTCCAGTTTTTCTCGGTAGTTTCGTACTTGTGTCGGGAGCGTAGAGTATGTCTCGGCTGGGGCAGTGAATGTTGAGAGAGATACCTGGAGGAGGGGAATTCACCGGCAAGACGAGTAGGTCGGTGTCGGATCTCACTATCCTGTGGGCTCTCACCTCTCAGGATAAAACATTCACTAACTACGGGATTAATGACCATGACAGTGGCCGTGGCCGAAAACGTCAATCAGTAAACGAGTCCAAGAATGTCGGGATGCCTTATTTAGAATTGTTGGCCCAAAAATTTCATCTTGAAGGGATGTAAATTACCTTTAACAGTCTCGTCACATGGGAAAAGCGTTCCGAAAATCATTTATACATCGTTTTTAATGTTAATTTTTATTTTTTATTAAAATTAACATTTAATTGCAACAATGTTTTGTTTTTTCTGTGAGGTGCATTAAAGACTTTGCGAGGAGAAAACTGTTGTTTCATTGCTAGATTTCGGGTTTTAGTGTTTGTTACTTACAAAATAATAGTGCACAAATGTGTCAATTTATTACTGTCCTCTCCTTAAATTCACGAAATGAATTCCTGTGTTTGTAACGAATCTCCGACATATCCGAATCTGTAGGCTTCAGATGAAAGTGGAAGGATCCTGCTCAGATTGTTTTGACTCACAAGCCCTATTATATGCGCACGTTTTCTCGAGCCCTGAAATACCTCCCCACTCCTTTGCAACATTAGTCGAGCCAAAATAAATGGTATCAACGAGTATTGTGGATAAAATCTGATAACCAGAAACGTTCGCTCCCATGTAATGGAAACTGTCTTGCATTGAAAAATGAACTACAAATTCGATATAAAGTTCATTGTCAAAATAACTAAACTCCCCCTCCTCGCGGAACGAGTGGAGCGAGGGCTGAAGAAAACGTGCGCGTGTGATACGTGGCTCTTAAGTGCTGTTTGTCGACCCCCGTGGCTGTGGGCGAGCGTGGCGGCCGCGGCGCCATACACGGCGAAAATCGGGCGTCAGTTGCGCCGGCACAGCACCGCTCCGCACCGCGGCTGGCGCGAGTCACGTGACCCGGTCGCGGTTGTAAACAAGGCTGCGGGGCGCCCGAGGTGCGCACCGGCGCGTGGTATTTACTACAAGCGGAGCTGACGGCAGAGACGTCTGGAGTGCTCCCATGGCGCCAGTGTGGGAAGAGAGGTCATCTCGGACGTTGGGTCACAAGTGGGAGGGAAATGCTGCGTTTGGAGATGACTTATTCCGAAACAACCAATTCGGTGATGTATTGTTCAATTAAAATAAGAATGGGTGCTAAAATGGTTGTTAAGGATGTGACGTGCGAGTTCGCCGTATATCTTGGTGACCAATTATAACTTGTAGACAGGTCGTGATGACGGTTGTCTCAATGTTGTGATAAAGTATCTCAGACAACGCTCCTGGCTTTTCTACCCCACAAACATTGTTCCCCTTGAAATCTAGGCGCCGACTGGAACTAATCGTATCAAAGTATTAAAAAGAGGTTCTACAAACATCGCCATGTTTATATTGGTTTCTGGAAAGACTGCTTATTTCCGACGCTTGAGGTTTTGAGTTGTGGCTTTAGCGGCGTTACGTGCGTGGGCGACGGTGCGGACGCAGGAGGGCAACGGCGTGGGTTGTTGCGTGGGGTTGGGGAGTGGGCGAGTGAGTTGCTGCACAAACCGCGTGGGATGTGCACGCACCTGTAGTTTCTATCTCACAGCACATGAGATGCTTTTTGTACTATGCATTTCTAATAAGAGATTTCTAAATGTTTGTCGGCTTTGCAGCGAGCTCGACGTCTTCCTTGGTGTTATCTAATAAAGGATTTTTCAGGCATAAAGCGACAGTTACTTCCCACATATTTCCTGTTCTGCTGATATGACTAAAATGTCGGAGTAAAAGGAGAATAAAAGTAGATGGAGTATAAAAGTATATAATTGTAAGTAAGAGTGTATGTTTACTAAAACAGTATTTGGTGAGAGAAAAAATAGAACTAATTACTCAGTTAAGGATTTTTATACATACGAGGCGAAATTCACGAGGTATAGATTTAGTTGATTGAAAACGCGATAGACTACAGGCAGAATTATTTTCGTTTTAATGCAATCGTTGGGAAAAAGACTGCACTAAGTATCGTGAACACGTCTGGCAATACACAAGGATCTGATTCTTTTCACAATAAGTAGTCAATTCTTTCCTCTGAGTACGCAAGCAGCTGCCACAGCAATGCACTGCCTGCAGGAAGTTGCCACATTGCCTTCCGTCGAGACACACGCATTCCTTGTATTGTTTCCTGCTTCTGTCGATTCTTAAAGACCAAATGAAAATATTATGATTATAAAATGGAAGAAGGATTAAACAGAGAGTAATACATTGGAAAGGTTTCACTCGATTTCAGAAATAATAAGTATCGTGGACCGAGACACATGTCAGCTTGTGTGCTGTCAGTATAAGAAATGTGCTTATTGGCATGCATTCTTTGAAATAATAGTTTAAATTAGTACTCTGTAGGAAGAGTGCCGCGTCATCAATAAATCAATATTTTTTTAAACAAATAAGTATTTTGTTTGAGGGCCACTTTCAGGGAATGGATGGAGTTGTTTCGCCTTGGTAATGGTTAAGTTAGGCGGCAAAATATACCGATTCTTTCCCGTTATTGATTCAGAACTTTGTAATGGTAGTAACACAAGACGTTTTGTTGTTAATATATTAATTTATTGATAATCAAAATCCCCTACGTAGGTTGCCAGTGCGTGTGTTAAACCATTCTATGGAGTTTAAAAATAGTCAAACCAGGCCTTTTTAGCGAGAGTTCAGTGTCAGTATCTAGCCGAAGGTAACTCGAGTGGGTCCTCACCGTCATGAATTCGAAGAGGCCACAGTCACTTGAAGCGCTTCGTCAGCTCAGCGGTGCATTACAGGGAGTGAAAATAAAATCCTGGATACTTGAGAACATATCGTACTTGAATACCTGGTGCCGTCTCGTATGTCATTTATGGGAGAAAGCTCGCTGTGGGAGTACCCGTGATGACTCATTCGAATATGGTTCATTCGTGCATTGACACAGTTTTAAGAGTATCTCTCATAGTAATAATTGTCAATGCTTCCTTAAACAGAGATAAAGTAAAGAAAAGTATGTCTTAATATCAAATAAGGTTATCTCCCTATTTTTCTTTTAACGTTTCGTTATTATGCTTTTCATAAAATTGTGTAGTCAATGTAATGAATTTTGCCAACATTAGACCACATGGTGCTATGTCTTCATCCCTATTCTGCAATATTGTGGTCTGGATATCAGCGAACTCGCAGCTCGCCCCAGAAGGTTGCGTCTCGCGTTACGTAGCGCGCATGGCAGTCATCTGCCAGCAGATGGGAGAAGGTACACTTTAGAAGAGCGGTAATTACTGCATTCCATCCAAGTGCGGTACATTGATTTCGCCTCGTGGATTTCGCAGATTATTTGGGTGGCGAATAATGTTTATCGAATTTTATTTAGTTTTGAAATATTTGTTTCGTATTGAAACAAATGTTTGTAGTTTCATTCTCTACATTCTTCGCTTTTAACTTTCTTAAATAAAAATAACGCGAGTAAAATTTACTTAAGGACGCTTTGCCAACAAATAGCATTTTCGTTTTCGTCTTAAATTATTATTTTTCAACATATGTTCGTCTTTCATTATATTTACTTAAAATATTGAAAATTTAGTATCTTCTATTTGATAATTTCTATAAATTTATTGCCAACGAATATGCAAATGAAATAAATACAGAACCTCGCTCTTGTGAGAGAAATTACGATACTTCTTAAATTTTGCGAAAGTAAGAAACTGAATTCCGCAACTGTGAAATGACAGCCTGTCGGCCTCCGCGCGTATATACTGTGACATACCAATATGTGGGTCATTTTTATTACATGTTATTTGTCGTAAATGGGTGGAAATGCTAGGGTAATTAAATAGGAATATGGCGTCTTAGCAACGGCGCCCAAGTTGTCAAGATAGATAAATATTCATCTGGCATTGAAAGTGACGAGGTGGCTAACCAGATTTGAAAACGATTTGGGGATTGGTTGGAGAGAGCAACGATACGTCTACTACTGCGGAAGTATGTCTGATATTTTTTTTAGACAAAACAGTAGAAAAGGGAAGCCGAGGTCTGGAGGGCTGAGCAGTGATAAAAAAATTAACATTCTGTCACATGTCGTGACGCTGTGCGGGTCGCTCGCGGATAGATAATTTCTGTAATTGGAACTTGTAATTTTTCATGAGATTGAGGAACGTTGGACTCCGAATAATTTAGTGTGTTAAAAGTATAACTTGTTTTTTTTTCGCGAGGGAGCTCTACTAATTATTGAACTGATAGAATTTCAAAAAACACAATTATTTTCAATTGAGTGCTTCGTACATTTTTCATTGGGTCTTTCTCCAGAGTTCGTGTTCTCTCCATACTTGATTCTGCATGGTCCTCTGCCTCAAAGTATGGTAAAGTAGCCTTGGCACCTTTCAATGCCTCTTGCACTGTTGGAACACCGTTCCTCTCTCCGAAGGCCCTTTTACTTGCCTAATTAATTTCCAGGATCCTATTTATTTCCAGGATTTATTTCACAAGTTCACTATGACCGAGGTCCAGGTTCTTTATAAACGAATCTTTTTATGCTTATTTGTAATGTAAGTGAAAGGAGACTTAAGTTCACTACATCCGAGTACACTTTAACGGGAGTCAACTGTAACTTCCATCCGCTGGCCGCTGCGTCTGGAGCCTGACCCCGCCCGCGGCAGGGCCGGTTTGAGCGCCCCCTGGCGCCTCCCTCCTCCTTGTGCGAGGTGGTGGTCCGATATTTTCTCAGAAGAGATCCTCCGTGGAAGGAAAATGCGAAGTCGAATATAGGTTGCAAGACTCGTTAACTGGAAAAACTCGTCGCGTATTTTTTTTTTCCCTTCGTTGTTGACCGTGGTACCGGAGAAATGGGGCAGAGGCGGCTTGCATTCCCCTGTAGAAAACCTCCCAGCGTTACTTGCCCTGCCTCCCTCCGGAAAGTAGTTGAGCGAGTGTGAAAGAGAGTTGCACACCGGATTCGAATTCTCTGATCCCTTCGTTACTAAACTAGAATCTGCAAGTGAATGCGTAAGATACTGTTTAAAAGCGTTTTAAATTTTTTAAAGATGGGAACTAATTTTAATGACGCACGTACTCTATTGTTGACTTTCTACCTAAACATTGTTTCAAAATTACAGTAGTTTTCCAATGGTGAATTTCAGAGTATAGTAGATCCCCTTCTCCATCTCCCTTACAAATGGACAACCGAAAGAATAACCATAAACACAAACCAAAGACAAACACAAAAGAAGATTCGTGTGAATTATATTAACTAGACATTAAATACTTGATTAAATAATGCGTTGTATTAAACGATATTAAGTGGTAAAATGTTTCAGAGTGATGGCATAATTTTATTCATAGAATTGCTGTAGTGAGGTGCCAAGTACTTTTAAAGACGACGTTGCCCTTTAGGTTCTTGCTTCATTGGTCTTTGCTCGGTCGCCGTTGGTTTCAAGGTAATATGAAAGGTACAAAAGATGTTTTTCGCACATTTTTAAATCCATGGAAATGAAGAATTCGATGGAGAAAAAACTGGCTTAAATGAACACATTTCCTTCGCAAAAATGTCCTATTTGTATAATTCAAAAATCGTGATCAGGGTTTTATAATTCATTAATTAAAAGTTCACTATCAAAAGCCGGTCCCAGGCTATAGGAAAAGGAGTTGGTCCCCAGGCCCTCCTAAAACAGTGTCGCTCCCGTTACATTTTTTTACACACTGATAAATCACTAACATTTTGTGAAACGTCCTAAACCTCTTGTTTGCGTCCTTCGCAAATATTGAACGTACGGGATGTAGTGTTTCGTTGGTATTGGAAATGAAAACGTCTTTAATACTACTACTGCTCTTTGAATAGCCGCCATCAAAATCTAATACAGGTATCGTTATTCATTATTTAGCGTTAGTATTACTCATTTTTAATACATTGTCACTACACCGTCACCTTGTTGGGGTAGAATGATAATCGATTATCATAAACCGTGCAGTACATCAGGCTTGTGCAACTAATCGAAGCTTTCGATGTCTCGGTTGCACAGTGATCAGAGAAAAGGCATAAAACAGGAGTCCCAGGTTCGATTTCCGGTCGGGATGACTTTGAACAATATAAATCATTGGTTGTGGGCTTTAACGAACTGACGAAACAATTACTCACGCTGCATTCGGACACCGCCTCCGCCGTGGACACGGGTTCTCCAGGTAGTGCAGCGCTGCCGTTGGCCGGCCCAGGGGGGCGGGGGCGGGGGCGCTCGTGACGTAAGAGTTCGTTGTGCGGCCGGACGCCCGCCCGCCCGCCTGCGTCATCGGAGGCGTGCCAACGAGCAAGAGCGCACCGTATCGGGTGACCGCTTGCTGCCTGCCTGCCGGGTCCAGGGCTGCCTGGCGAGGACGGCACCAGCTGCCGGGCGGCTTTAAGGGTTTCTGCGGGGCAAGTGGGGTAGCTCCGGATGAAGCGTTTTGCATAGTACGTTCCTGATTGGAAAATAATGCACTTAAATCGCCCTCGATCTATTTATTAATGTAAATCAAAGACGTGTGTTGAAGAGAGCTATAGAGAAGTTACTCTCAAGATGGGACCACTTTGACAGGTCGGGAGCAAAGAACGCTATGCAGGGCGATGACATTGCAAGAGATAGTAATGAAGCCATCTACAAATGGTCTAACTGTAAATGAATGCACCGACAAAATGAGGCATGGACAACCTGCAGTTATGTTGCCAGCAGTGGCCAAGCCGAGCTGTCAAGTGGTTTTCTTATGATTCGTATCGTCTCCTTTCGTTCTATCAAGGTAACGAAAATAACTTTTGTTACATGTTATTTAATGTTAAGTGCTTGAAGAATTTGATGCTAAATAATTCACTGTAATAACTCATCGAAATGTTCTTTATTGCTACAAATATGCCAAGCAATATTCCTGGGGTTACAAATTAATTACTTCAAGATATAGTGCTCGCTTCTTTTCAACCCCCTGAACTTCAATAACTTTAGTACCTATTACAACTTACGGTAAAGTAAGTTGTAAACGGTTAGCGGTTGGCTAGCGGTTCACACTAGAGCTATTTGTGGCGCTATTTACGAAACTTTCTCTTCTCAGCTGGCCAGAAAGTTTAAAAGATCCCACAAGAGCTCTTATTTCGTCCTAGGATCGCGTCATACCCACTATGTGATTGACGTCATACCGGGTATAAGTGCTAATGTTGTTTTAAATAGTCTTCCTCTGCATTTCCGACCCCTTCACATTCACGCATGCACATCCCGAGAATACGTACACGCAATGTTAATACAGTGTGACTCACTCTAACATTGTCTCGTCCCCTAACAAACTGCATGCCAACAACAATTGTCCTTGAACGTAACATTTTCGTGACGGAAACTCTTATCATGCACGTGCCATTTAGTTTTCTGTTCATAACTCGCATTCATCCTGCAACTAGATAACGCGTTACTGTGTTGCTTTAACTACTACATCTACTGCTACTAGTACTACTATTGTAGACAGAGTACTCTACGAAAGGACCATTTGGCGCTACTACTTGACCACTGTTGGCTACATAACTGCATGTTAGTCCATGCACTCACTTTTTCAGTACGTTCGTTTACAATTACCTCATTTGTAAATGGCTTCACAATCTCCTGTAATTTCATCGCCCTACATGACGTTTGTTTGTTGCCTGACCTGTCAAAGTGATCCCTTCTTAGAGTAATCCTCTTATACTTTCATTGTCGAATGGCGAATTCGAAGATGTCCAGTGAATTAATATTCCTTGCATAACCCTTCAAATTCAGCAGCAGCGCGCGTTGCTGCTGCTTCTCCTCTGGAGTGAACTTTCGTGGCCTTCCGGCGTCCAGTCCCCCTTCGCGAATTCCTTGGCCGCCGGCGCCCGTGCGAAGCCCACCCGCGCCGCGGTCGCGCGACAGGCGAAGCGGGGGCGGAGGAAGCCTCGCGCCAGCCACTACATGCGTGTCCCCTCCCCCTCACTCCCGGGCGCCTGCTCCGCCTAGCGCTCGCCTTTGGGCTCGGGTGGCGGTTGGGCCACCGGCGTATACAGGAATTACTTAAAAGTACATTGTCAGAAATGTCAATTGAATTTAATGTATTTTACATAAAACTTAAATGTATCCTCGTACATTAAAAAGAGCTTAATATATTTGTACACAAAATTTAATGCAAAAGTTAAAATCAGTGTAGATTTAATGTATAGGTTTTTCCGTTTCCCCTGTCTCTCATCCTTCATATCGTATATTCATAATCTCCAGTCCGTCAAGACCATTCATTCATTCATTCATTCATTATTCATTCATTCATTCATTCATTCATTCATTCATTCATTCATTCATTCATTCATTCTTCGTTCCAGATAATACCATAAACCTATAACTCTTGCATCGTAATGTACATGTGTTCATTCAAATAAATGTGCGTTCATGATAATTACTTTAATGTACATTTCATTAAAATAATGCGGAAATTTCTGACAGTGTAGCCGGGATTTTTATGAATTACATTTGTTTTGTCTTTCTACATACAGTTCTCAAAATTGAAATTTTGGCAATCGTTGCCGTCCTAAGACAATATCCAATTTTTCGTTCCTTTTTGTTTATATTTAAATATATATATATTATAATTTAAAAAATCAGCATTTTTTCCTACATTATTACTGCCTGCTGTCTACTGTAGGTACGCTACGCGAACATACGGTCGGATGTTCTCAGTTCTGCCTGCTGCTTCAGAGGCGGGAAAGTGCGCGTCAGCGACTGAGATCATTTTCAGCTTTAGATGTGAAAAGTATCAATGACGTGGTACTCGTATCGTGACCTTTAACCTTAATTTGCGAGAAACTTTGGCGATCGCCGGCGTGTAACACTTCGATGAGAATGCTGCAAGTTGCAGAGATTGTTCTCTGGTCGTAGATATCTCCAGTTTGTACGATGGCGTGAATTGGTGTAGTCTGCTGCTAAACTAGGGTCCTGATAACAAATATGAAGCTTTTACTACTGACGTGAAAGTTGTATGGTGAAAAGTGTGCATCAACTTTTGCTAGAGTTTGTATTATTTTAAAAATTTGTTTAGGGAATATTTTAAAAGTGTAATTTCCTATTATATAAATGTTTTATAATTAGTGTATTTTAATATTAAGTATTATATCCGACTTTACATATTTATTACATGTTCTTACTTTTTCATTAATTTTATGTACATGTTTTGATGTTTCATACTGGATATTTTTCCTGTCTCTATTAATAAGAAGGGACAGGTCGGAAAACAAAAGAACGTCATGCAAGGCGATAACTTTGCAAGAGATAGTAATGAAACCATTTACAAAAGAACTAATTGTAAACGAATGCATTGACAAAATGAGTGTTTGGACATAACCTGCAATTATGTTTCCAGCAATGACCAAGCAGTAGCTGTCAAAGCGGACCCTTCTTAGAATAATATCTCTGTAGCTTCACTATCTCTATAAAGAAGGCGCTTTAGCACCTTCAGTCACGTGGTTTGCAAGCACACTTTCCGAAGCCCCGCAGAGGTTTATGGATGTTTTTCAGTTCGGTCTGTGGAGTTAACGCTCGCAGATCGCAGAGTGATGGTTTTGAAAAGTTACTTTATTAATTAAGGATGTGCTTATAAATTGGAAGTGGCTCGAACGCTACTTTGCCGAATTAAGTACTACCGGTACTTCTCTTTCAAGATTATAAATAAATGTACTGATATACGACGACAGCTTACAGATAGTGAAAATATGAAATCTGTAAGACCTCATTCAGTACTCCTTTTCGTCTTCTAGTTTCTAAAATTTAGTCAAAAGTTGTCCTTGGTTTTGTCAGAAGTTATTCTGGACACCATCTTCGGCGAACAGGAAACCAATTTAGTTACTTTAATCATCGCTAAACTAAATGAACTTGCCTAAAAAATAAATGCAGACGCTGAATGCAAGAACACTTTCGAAAATATGTGGAGACGTAGGAGGCAAACATGAATAAGAATGTACCATTATTGAAGTAATTTTCTACTAGTTCACTAAAACAATCGATGCATTTCTAATTTATTGTACGAGAAACGTAAATAACAAAAGATAGTTACTGGCGTAAACAATGTCCATGCAAGGTTGAAGTGGAGGAATTGTAATTTGAATTGTTCTGTGGTTCATTTTCAAAATGTAGGTCAAGATGAAATATTTCTCTCTCGACTCTGTGAATTGCAAGAATAGGTACTTTGCAACTTCCAGTTCCTATAAATTTGTTTGATCAATCTTAGCTAATGAAATCGATACATACCTATAATAATTGTATCATTATGAAATACTCTGAGCTGTTTTAAAAGTCAGGTGGAAGAGGAGAAACTCGTATGACAAAGGAGATGCCGATTTGAAACAGCAACCGACCTTTGCCCGGTGGACCTAGCGTTGCTATCGCGGCGCCGCATCCTGCCGTGAAAACGTTTCCCATGCTGAAGGTATCTGGAGGAAAGCCGGCCGGAAAGGGTTGATAAACCCAGGAGGCCGTGCCCGCGTTGGCAGGCGGCCTTGCGCAGTTTCCGCTCTGATTCGCGAGGCGCGGTGCTTCTGCTGCCCGCGCATTTTGAGCTGCCGTGCTGCAGCCGGGTTGAACGCGCTGGAGCTCTTGTCGGGTGCAGAACTGGTTGTTTTTCCAAGACGCCGCTCAAGTGCTGAAGTTCTTCCGTTGCATTGAAATCAGTATTCAGAGAGATTCCCGTTCGCTAGGTTATAAATCAGGGTGCAACGTCTTCTAAACCAGGTAACATTCTTTCAGCGGGGAAATTGCAAGCCCCGTCTGGTTCTTATTATACTTCATAATTATTGCCTGTTATTTCCATAATATCATTACCATTACGTATCTGACAAATGTTCGAATACAAAAACTCAATATAAAAGATAATCATAAATGAGTTCTCTAACTAGTATCTAAATAGGAGTGTACTTCTAAGAATATGATACAATGGCCTTAATTTTGAAAATTTTATTTCCATAAACTTTTCGTTATGACCTAATATTTCATAGAATAATAGAGGCATTCTTTTGAAAAATCGTCGTGTTTAAGTAAAAAGAAAACTTTTAGTTTTAAAAGCGCATTAAGCTACTTTCTGGTACTCTAGTAGAGGACATAACGCACTGCCTCTCAGTGCCGGCGCTAGGCATGGGCAGACCGGACGATCGCCCGTGGCCCCGCAAGTCAAGGGGCCCATGGATAGGACTGATGGGGAAAAAATTAGTAAAAATTGATAAAGAAATTACAACTCGAGAAAATCTTTATCGTAATTTTATAGGTCGCGGTTGAGTAGTCTGATATTTCATTTAAATAATAATAAAATTTCAAATTTATTTTTTGCCTTCAATTTTTAATTATAATAATTACTTATAAGGTAGGACTGCATGAAATGAATCAAATGACGCTAACATTAAAATAGATTCTACTGAAATTCATATTAATTCATGTGTTCAAGTGATTAATAAAATCACTAACTAAACACAAATTTTTTAGCGTTCACAGATCACTGTGAAAATTGTATTTTTTCATCACTAAATACTTAAAACTATTATTTAAAATGCATTTTCATGAAATTCATTCTAATCGTAATTTTATTTTTTCTAAATGGACTGCTGCTGCTTGCAGAGAAGTAAGAGTATTCTATTTTCATGAATTCAGGAGGCAGGGCTGTGTCGAAATAGAATAAAAATTGTCCACTGTTTCGGTATCAGGAACGCACAAAAGGAGTTTTTCTCTGAAAAATCGCCATTTTTCCTACGGCATTATAATGCTTACTGAATACGTAAGTAGTATGCGAAAAAGTAAAAATATATGCTTTTACGTCTAAAGTTGAGAACGAAGTGAACTTCAGCCAGGTAGCTACGAAGAACAACTTATTCCTCGATGCACAAGAAACGTGACGTATTTTTTTGTCGGCTTTTATCCAGCCGGTTATTCTTTCCGTCCCGACGGTACGCACCATACTCGACCATACTCTAGACACAAACACACGTGCGGGTTCCACAGATGAAGGGTCATCAGAACGTGAGGCCCTCCGCAACAACATATATGTGAAAGACACGGGACAAATAACCATGCCAAAGGCAGGACTCGAGCCCGCCACCCTTCGGACCGAAGCGTTGAGGCTGTCTACTATCTTAGCTTCCTCAGCCAGCACGTCGGCTATTTTTGAGTTAACGGAAGAAATTTGTTTAGAAAGTAGTACGTTTTTTTTTAGTTAAAATAACATGTAGTTCACAGTCGTGTTTTAGAGTAAACCAGTTTTTCTACCACGAAATAAATTGCTCTGCTCATAATAAAACAGTCCTGCAAAATGACAGTTTTTAAGATGTCACTTTTCTTGTGCGTCAACGGTATGTGTTGTCGTGTTGGGTTCTTCAAAAACTGGAACGGACGCGTTTTTCGGCCGGCGACGGCAGATACACCGCCGGAGGGTGGAGGGAGCGTGAGGTGGGAGGGGTGTTGCGACGCCGCCCGCTTCTTGCGCCCGAGCCGGCGGCGGCGGGCAGAGGAGAACAGGGCCACGAGATGTTACACTGCGCCACGCAGCTCCTCTTGCCTTACGTCACGCGATCCGGCTTTGTGTTCACGTGTGTGGGGCACGAGAGCTCGCCGTTTCTCATGCCGAGCGTTGCTCCTCCGTTCTGCTTTGTTTGGGAAAGTTACGCGTTCATTCAGATTCACGAAGAGGACGACTGGCAAAAAAAAGCCCCTGCTGTCAGGGGCCACAACAAGCTATTGAGAGAAGAGTTGTTTGCGAGTTGCTGATATTATATAAACATATATGTTCTTGATATTGTCGCCGTCATCATTGCTTCGTGAGTTAGCGTCGTTAGTATGTTTGCCTTGAAAAATCTATTCAGCAATTTTAGGACCTGACAGGATATGTTCCTCACTCTCTGTTGCTACGCTACAATAGTATAAGTATTTATTGAATATTTCGTATTAAATACTATGTAATAGCAATTCATGCTAAAGAATGATTATAAACCATTGCATCTATAATTGACATTTTTTGCAGTGTCCGTTCAGAAGGAAGGTGAATATTGCCCATCATTGAATATTTATTACGTAGAATTTGTTTCGTGGTTTATATCTGTGAGCATTATTTGAAGATCACGGGGTGATAAATATTTAAAAAATATCGAATAGTAATGACATTAGATATTTATTATTCAATATTAATTTTTCAAATTTAATGCATGTCATACTGCATTGTAGGAATTTTAATATACTGTTTCGTATTGATATTTTGGACTACCTAGACATTCATAGCCACAAACGCTGAGCGAGGTATGGCTTGAGTTAGTCCCTAACAGGGCAAGGTGTAGGCAACGTCACACTGATGCCATTTTGAAGTTCGAGAAAGTTTGAAAACTGCAAAGTCGGCAGAGCTTGCTAGAGAGCTTTGCGTTTGGAAAAGACAGGAATGTGGAAAAGGGCTCTTACCTCGCCCGGAATCCGTCTGCTCGTCCATTACGCGAGCATAGGCACCTACAAAACAAGGTACTGGACTCTGGCCAGTTACCTTAAGAACTCCACTGAATTTGGCATCTGCGACCGACTCGAGTTCGGAAAATGCGAATGAACGGAGAGTAGACTCGCGAAGTTGACGTAATCCCCTCGAATGATGGACGAGTGAACCTTGCCGTTGCCCAAGCGTCGCGTCGTGCCGTGAAAGACTTGTACCGACGACGACCGTCCCCGCGCTGATCATTGGTCGCGCACGCCCAGATCCACAGAAAGGCGCCAATTGGCTTAGCGCCCCGAGCAGCGATGGTAGAGCGCACAGCGTCTCTACGTTCTCTCCCTCACTCTCTCCCACTTTCATCCTTGCCACCGCTCCTGCCCCGCCTCACGCCCGCCCTCACCCTGCCCTCCGCCCTCACCCTTGCCTCCGCCCTACCCGCCGTCCCCCTCACCCTTGCCGTCCGCCCTCACCCTTGCCGTCCGCCTCACCCTTGCCGTCCGCCCTCACCCTTGCCGTCCGCCCTCACCCTTGCCGTCCGCCCTCACCCTTGCCGTCCGCCCTCACCCTTGCCCTCCGCCCTCACCCTTGCCGTCCGCCCTCACCCTTGCCTCCGCCTCACCCTTTCGCGCTCGCCCTCCGCCCTCGCCCCCTCTTTCGTCCTCACCGCGCCATACCTGAACATCAGAAGCTACCGGGAGCGGTAGCTCAGTGCATCAACTGATGTCACTGCAGCGCCTCTGACCGGGAGGTCCTAGGTTCGAGTCCCGGCGGTGGTAGGATTTTCGACACTAGCTTTTCAGCTAGGTCGAATTTCGTCGCTGTCTGGAGGAGAATTCTAGCGGCCGGCTGCTCTGATCGGTAGTTTTCCGTGGTTTCTCCGATCAACACCAGGCGAATGCCGGAGCAGTACCCTACCAAACGGGCCACGGACCGCGCAGGATCTGTCCTTCCTCTTCCTTGTTCTATCGTCTCCCCTTACATGCACACACTTACACTAACATGCACTACACTACCACATATTCCGGGAGGCCGTTCGGGAGCTTAGAACTTGTCCCGGCTGGGGCGGTGCCCCGCTGGTGAAAGAGTCCTGGTTAGGGGGAAACCTCACTAGCCGACGGTAGGTCGGCGCAGGTCTTCGCCATCCAACGGGGAAAGATCACCGCGCATATCCCGAGAAAAACATGCACTACACTAACGGGACTAATGACCAAAGCAGTTGACGTGCCCAGAAACACGAAAAAATCAAATAAACATCAGAAGCTGGAAAATAATTCTTCACTTTTATTTATTCATTTACTTTTACGTGAAAACCAGTTAAAAACTGTGTGAGACGTGCAACGGGCAGAAGTGCTTTCTGTGTACTTTTACAAAATTCTGTGATCCCTATCTTAAGTCATATACTACTTGAATTATAATACAGAAAGAGAATTAGCGTTTTTGCAAGAATTGTTAACAAAATATTCGCTCCGATGCAATAAAATCTGTTTTCAAGGATAAATCAGCAATAAATTTGGGATCTTATCCTTAATTATGTCCTTTGTTAAGGAATAATACTTCTTGCCGTGACAACATGGAGAACGATAATAGAATAACTATACTTCCCAATGAATTCTAGAAGTGCACAGATAATAAAGTTACATTTATGTCCAGAAGCAAAACAAGGGGCCATCTCAGCTTGTGCTTAAAGGATCAAGGAAACTGGACGAAAAACCTGATCGAATTGGGGGCCATTGACTCAGAAGCTGCGGTACAATACTTGTTACAGGTTGTTTAGAATTACACACTCCAAATGGTAAATGATACATTAAATATCGCTGTTAAAATTAATGTTACTTTCCTTTCGATGCTCAGTATAGTTTCTAATGTATAGAAACAGTTGAGAAGCAGAAACGATTTTACTTGGGATTTAAACTTTTCAATCGAATTTAATCGTTTAATGTCATCTGGCAATGTGTTGTAAAATAATGTACTTGTATTGAATGTGAATTTTTTGTAATGAGCTGTTGATACACTTAAAAATGGTTGTTTGGCAAAACGCCTTAAAAGCCAATTATTTGAAATTTAAAAAAAAAAAAATTAAAAAAGGACTGCGTTGGAAATAACTTACAGCGTACAACTTGGATAAATCGCATAATCGTTAGTATTAAGGTCGGGGTTCGGTAGATAAAACAATTTTAAAAGTATGGAATGTTTTTTATGATTATTAAAACAGTAATTAATGAGAAATGATTATTAAGTAATTATTGAGAAAATAGAACACTATTAAACCTTAAAATGTAAAAAATGCGTCTGAAAATAACTATTGCGCTACATTATAATTTTTTCACTTAAAAGTTTTGGAGGCAATTTTACTTTTTCCAACATTTCTCTTCTGGAATAATGAATATTTTTTTGTTTTTAGGATAATTTCTGTTCTGATGGTCGTTATAATTGTAAATTGTAGTTACTTCTTAGTTTCACTAAATTCTTACCTTCAAAGAATTTGATAACTTTTCCCATGAGCGACTGAAGTAAAAGCATTCTATGAATGAAAGTAATTTTTTTTTTATCAAGAACCTGTTGAAAAATATTGTCCAAAGTGAATGTCCGATAACCAGCAATGATGTAATGAATGTCTGTTTTGTTTCAGATCCTGCAGAACCTGGGGAAGGTAGACCGTACGGCTGACGATATTTTTGACGAGCACCTGCAGAATTTCACGCGCCAGCAAAATGCCGCGAACCGCCTGCAGAAGGACTTCAATAACTATATACGCTGCATACGAGGTAAGTAATTTCTTTTGGGGATGTACTGGTGATCATATAATCAAAACTATAAATTTTACTTATATTACAAGTTTTTTCTATCACACGTCGAAACTTAAACTTCGGTGATAAATTTCTATCTCGTAACATGTAGTTTAAAAGTAAAAATTAATAAAGATAACATTGCTCATTGCATCGGCAGTGCACAGACTAAGTCATTGGATGTGTCATTAGTCATTGGTGTCATAGGTATAAATTATTACGTATTTTAATTGTATGTTTTGCCTTGAGTGAAGAAAATGTTGAAGGAGATTCTTTATAAAGAAAGCGTAGTTTACTTTTTATTCTTTCCTGATTATCGAAGTTAAACCCATTTGTGCATCGCTCATCGCCATTTAAAAAAAAAAAAAAAATTGCACACAAATAATGCGTTGAACTAAATTCATTAATATTCTGAAGAATAAATTCCTCAGGTCATCTAGGGTTGGCGGTAACGAAGAGTTACATGATTTTCTGGTTATTTCAGTGGCTTCACTTAAAAACTATCTACAGTGTTTGCGATCCTCTTTTCCATCTTCATTAGAAACAGTATTTTTTTTTCTTAAAGATGTTGCTTCATCAGTGGACCAAAATGGTCCACCTATTGGAATATTTTTAGATCTTTCGAAAGCTTCTGACGTTATTGACCATAACATCTTGCTCTCAAAATTACCCTCATATGGAATTCGTGGGGTTACTCTAGATTGGATAACCTCGTAACTTATCAATCTCAAAAGGTCTAAGTACCGTATTAGCAGGAAAGAACATTATTACTTATCTTTCCTATTCTTTTCCAACTGAGCATGGCGTCCCACAATGTTCGATCGTAAGTCCTATCCTCTTTTCTTTTATACGTTAACGACATGCCCTCGTCCATTAAAAATGGAAGAACTGTTATGTTTACTGAAGACGTGTTCTTTCCTAAAAAGAAACAAATACCATGATACAGAAGTTTCAAATTGATTTCGTAATAAATTAAAAGATAACGAAGGAAAAATTGTTTCATTGCATTTTTCGTTTTAAACCGGCAGTCTCATACTCCTTTGAAAATGAACAATATACAATTAGCTGATGTTGGTAACAAAATTTCTGGTTCTCTTAATTCAATCAAATCTCAAATGGAATATTTATATAATTGAATTAAATATTGAATTAAGTTCATTATGTTACTAATTCAGAACTGTCAATGTCTGTCAGCCTTTATGTAGCTCGTTGCGTATATTTTGCAAATGTACATTCCCGCCTGAGAGATGACAATATTCTGGGAAAACTCATACTATAGTATCCAGACTTTGATTGCAGAAAAACTATTTGAATAATAAGGAAATGCCATCCACGTGATTCCTGCAAGCCTCTCTTCATTGACCTTGGAATCTTAACATAGTCTTGCGTTTTTATTTACGAATCTGTTGTTTGTCAGACCTGACTTACTTACGGTGCGAACATATTTTCAGCAATACTGGTATTTATAATTACAACACAGGTCGTAGAAATCACGTTTATCATGTGCCAGTATCAGTAACTTACAAGAACTCCACATATAACACATGTTACTTTACAACACATTTCCAGACGACATTAAACAATTAAAATCGGTACACAATTTATTTAAGTTAAAAGTAAAATATTTTCTGTTGAATAACTTTCTATACAATTAGAGGCTCCACTGACCATCAAAAAGAAAGTCTTTATTTGAACAATGATATAAGATGAATTAGTTTACATTAGTATTGTTCAATTAAAGAATCTTATGCGTGTAACAAGTAATGTACTTAAGCTTCCGGGTCAATGACCCCCTCTCGATCACGTTTTTGTCTAGTTTCCTTGATCCATTGAGCAAAATGCTGATATGGCCCCTTGTTTTACTTCTGGACGTAAATGTATCTTCACTATGCGCACGTTTTGCTGAGCTCGCCTATTGCTAATAATGGTATGAGTAGAACCGTGGCTATTTTACTATTTTGATAGAAATAGAAAAAATTAAAATCTGCAGTTCGTTTACCGATTAGTAAATTTTCTGTAACTCGAAAGCAAAAATGTCTACTTTTCAAAAGTTGCTAACTTCGTTTTTTTTAAACTTATATTCGTCATTCAATTATTTATAGTTAAAATGTTGGGAAGAGATTTATGAGCTCATGAAACTTACTCAGATGGTACTTCTTCCCATATGTCACATATAGTTTTTTCACTGTTTTTTGACTAAATAAATAAATAAATAAATAGTTATCTAATTAGTAAAATAATTTAGGGGATTGAGAAGGAAAAGTTTCTTCTGATTGTCAAATAATTGAAATCAATCAAAAGGTTAAGTAATGATGGATCAAAATGTTGGATGCACAATAGTGTTTTGTTTGCTGATGAAGAGTGATGTGCAAGGGTTAATGTTGAAGTCTGTTGTTGGCCATTGTTACATAAGACCTCCCCCTCCCCCCGAAGACCCTCGTTTGATGCGCCCGCCCTCATGTTGCGCAGCGGTGCAGACGGCGAGTAAGACGCTGATGGACACGCTAAACGAGGTGTACGAGAGCAACTGGGTGGGTCACGACCTGCTCTACGTGCAGGCGCAGAACGTGGAGATGCTGTGGCAGGACTTCAGCCACAAGCTGGGCGACCAGGTGCTCATCCCGCTCAACACCTACCAGAGCCAGTTCCCGGAGATGCGGGTGAGTACCAGTCAGTGCGAGCCCCCGCGCCGCGCCGCGCTGGCGCCACAAGGGGGCGGGGCAGTGAACAGAAGTGCCAGTTGACATCTGGGGAAAACAATACGGAATTTTTGTTTTGCGACTCTTTCCCTTCTGAATCCCATATGTTAGCAGAAGTAAACACGAATCTCTTGTAATAAGTTCGTACGTGATACAATTATCCTCATAGGTAATCTAATTCCTGCCTTTTTTTATGTACATAAATTTCTTGAGTATTGAACAAAACTTTTAAGTGAAATTGGAGCAACATGTCACAAGATTTTTCTGATTTTACATTTTTATTATTTACCAAAAATTCGTTAATTGAAAAAATGAAAAATGAAATATATTACTGAAAAATAGCCTCAATTTGTGGTCATATATTCCATAGCCCAATGAATGCTAATTTTTTGAGATTTTATCGTACTCATAATAAATATTCTTCTTCCGCTTCACCTTAGATTCGCTCCTCTTGTTTATTTAAGTAGATCTTATTGGCCTCGCCTGAATTCGAAAATGCTGATCTGAAAGCGTGCCTCTTTGAAACATGAACAAGAGAATCATTAGTAGAAAACTATATATTGAAAATAATTTTATTTTTTAATTTCACTTAATTTAACCATGCTTTGGAATTCTATCATTTCATGGTATATTATTTGTGAATGGCAAGGAGATTTAAGAAAAATGTACATAAATTCATTAAACAAAGAACATTCTATATGTAGGTCAAAAATTATTAAAATTTAAGACAATATGCATTTGTCTTAAAATTGTGCACTTACAAAAAATAAATTTGTTTCTTAAAAAGTGGTTCATCAATTTAGTAAGATCCTTTTATAAATTGAAAATGAGCTCTCCACTTTCACAGATGTTATGGGACAGTATTTGAATGCTGAAATGATCTGTAAATCATTTTACACCTCACAGTTCATTGTTCTCCTATCAAAGGAGACCTTTTGTGACCAAATTTAGTTTTCGTTTAAGGGCTATTCTCTTTCACCTGGGATAAAAGCAACTTTTTTTAACTATTTATCAATTATAACAAAACTTCTACACAAAGATAAATTGAGTTTCTAATTTTGTGCACTAACTTTGTAAGAAACAATAAGTGCTAAGATATAAAACTTTAATAATTTGTTAAAACATATAACAAAAGAAACTAAATTAAGGATATATAAATTTCAGGATCCACTGTTGCTACCTGATACTAGAGATCGTTCTTTTGTAAGCCCTACTGACGATTAGCAAGCACAGCGCAGCAGTCAAAATAACTATCAAATATGTGCATTTTTAGACCACATTGAAACTGTTTCATTGTTTTTGAACTTTCCCTGAGTTCCTATGTACTTAATTATAGATACCTCTCACTTGACCAGAGGCTGAATAGTTTTCTTTCAGTTTCTATACTCTTTGAAAAGTAGTAATGATTAATTATTTAGAAATTGGTAGCTAGTAATTATAATTCTTCCACAGCGTAGAGTGCCGTTCTTTAAGCCAGTGTTAAATTGTTTCTTTTACTGCACAATGGTATATTCAAGGGGTGTAAACCTAATCAACCTCAAATGGTTGGATACTTAAGTTGTTGAAATAATTTAAAAGGAGTTCTTATATATTTAATCAATTTTTTTTCTCAGATTTTCTTATCTTCTTCTTAACTTCTTAGAAATTCATGTAGATCTTAAAAAGTTCAGGATAGTAATGAAATTCATTTCTCATTTCAGAAAAAAATTGATAAGAGAGGTCGCAAACTTGTGGACTACGATAGCCAGAGACACAACTTCCAATCCCTGCAGAACAATCCGAAGAAACGTGATGAAGTGAAGGTGACTCGTGCACGTGAGCAACTGGAGGAAGCAAAGCGCACTTATGAAGTGCTGAACAGTGAGCTACATGATGAACTGCCTGCACTTAATGATTCGCGTGTGCTCTTTCTCGTTACAAACTTGCAGACTCTCTTCTCTGCTGAACAAGTCTTCCATGCAGAAACTGCCAAGGTATGTTATTATTGCCATTAATAATAGAATGTGTGTGTGTACACATGTTAAACCTTTACATGAAAAAGGAAGAATAGTTGTATTGGTGGATTAAATAGTAATATTTTCTTTTAAATTATGTTCACTACATAGCGTTTTATTGAAAACTTTAGAAACACAAATTACTTATCTTGAGAAAAAGTTTTTTACACTACTGAGAAGTTTGTGCTGTTCTAGGTATTCTCGGAACTGGAAGCGATTGTTGATAAACTTGCATCAGACTGTCAACGAGGGTCTTATACTCTGAAGAAAACATCACCTAAATCTCCGAAGTCTCCCACTGGAAACAACAAGTAAATAACTTGTAACTTTTAATAATTAATTTTAACTAATAATTTGTAACTTTGAATTCCTAATTAACAGCAGCCTATGTGTAGTATGTTAGTGCCAATTTGAATTTTTCATCACTGCCTTGTTTGCACTGGTTTTCCCTACAATCACATGGTCTTGCAAAACATATGCTGAGCACATTTGAGCTAGTCCTCCTCAATATCTAATTATAATAATGATGCCTTTATCAATCATTTCATTGTTTTCATGTGTTAAGGGAGAATATGAAATGCAAACAGATTTCGTATCAATTCTGATTTAATATTTCATATGGGATTTGTGATAAAATTATGAAAAAGTTTTTTGAAATTCAAATACCTATTTCCATAGACAAATTGGCTATTATAGTAAAGATTTATTTACCAAAAATTATACAGTTGATTAATAATACAGATTAAAGAAAACAAAAATTAAAATTTTAATATTTTTTAAATCTCATTAGAATTTGAAGTTTATATGTATGCAGTAATATAGATTTCAATCTAGATTTTTTCTCTTTTTCATTTTGTTCATTGAATAGCAGATTGAGATTTTTCTTTCTTTTGTTGCAGCTTGATTAAGAGTGTGCCATCATCTCCAACTGCTGTTCCAGGTATTTTGTTGCAACCTTTGAGGTCATGCTTGCATGTAATCTGCCTCTAACGTGCTGCAGCTATTTTCTTCACATTTTATTTTCTAGGCCTGCCTTCTTTCATATTTGACTTCTTCTATGTCTATTAGTCTCACTTCTTTCAAAAATTGTTGAAAAGGTGAATTATGAAGACATACTGACCAGACTCCTACAATAATTTAATATTTAAACATGGTCAACAACTCTTTTTTTATTATTATTATTATTTTTTTTATTATTATTATTTTTTTTTTTTTTTTCTTTTTCATAATTTAGGAACATATTAGTTTTAAAAAAATTATTGTCATAAATTATATTGCTATTAATGAAATATTTAAGATGACTCTACAGGATTTAGCAGGTGTAATTTTCCATCAAATACCTTTCTGTTTCTCATTATTTGCTATGATTGGCCATTAAATAATGGTTGAAGAATTTTAAAAGCAAAACAAAGTTTCTTTGGAAAATGTACAGAGTTCTATCCTCCAATTTAATTGTAATGACTTTCGGCATTGTCAGCTCCAACATGTTTATTCAATCAGAAGCTACAATACTAAAAATTAAGTTGTCACAAAGACCTTGATTGGATAACCACAGTTGATCAAAAGCCAGAGGTCACTATAGTTAAATTGAAGTATAGAAATAACATCTTTCCTCTTCTGTTTGAAGTGTATTTGTATGTTTTGCATGTTACATTTGTTGTAACAATCTGTTCTAGAATAGTGCTAACAGTAAATGCATGGTTTTTGTTTTGATGTTTTATTTTTGTGGTGTGTTGCAGCGGAGACTACCCCTAACACATCTCCTCATGAGCCTTCCACTCCTCCATTACCTAAAAGTCCCCCTCCTAATAATATCACAGCTGAGCCTGCCCCAGTTCCAGTCTCAGCCCCTGCCCCAGCTCCAGCCCCCACGCCAGCTGCAAAACCCCCCTCCCCTGAACCAACCACTCCCCAACTCCGCAACCCAGTCCCCCTCCCACCCAGGTAAACGGTAACAGCAAACTGCCTAGCCCAGCGTCTCCCAATAACAACACGCATGTGGAGGAACTGTATGATATTCCTGTGGGTAAGTAATAAGCACCTCTTTCCTTGAGTGATATTCCTCCCCATTTCTGAGTTTATTATGTAATCTTGTTTTTGTTGTGTTGTTTTCTTATTCATTCGTCTGAGGTTTGAAAACAATTTTCCTTCATTGCTCTAATTATTTTGGATCTTTTCCTTCTTTTTCCCTTACCCCTCCTAAGTCTTTCTTTGTAATAAAATATAATAATTCTTTGACCATGATTTGTATTCTCTGAAAGTAATTCTTAAAAGTAATAAGATTTTATGGTTTTCCTTTTTTATTTTTAATCAACTGTTGTTTGTCATAATTTTATTAATCAACACACGAGGATGGTTTCTAATATTTATTTTATTTAACTCGTGGAATGTCATGATAACTTATTCTATTGATCTTTCCAGATTCCATTGGTATTTGATATAGTAATACATTTTTGCTAACCTTTAAGGACTCTTTTAAAATGATTTTTAAATTATGGAATAAATTCTTTGAACATGCTAGGAATAGTCATAAAGTAAAGAGAAAGTTACTAAAATTTTCAATGTTTTTCTTTATTGACAGTTTGTATTAAAAATGTCCATTAAATTCACGTCAAAATCCAGGAGACAGTCATGTTGGGTGTCATTTATATTGACTGATGTTACTTCATACTATTATTTCTTTCTCAGCTTGTGTCTTTTTTTGTTGCCACATCTTACTGAGGCATTCTGTCGTAGGTGCCACCACGGATAATCTGCCTCCTGGAGTGCTCTATAGAGTGAAAGCCACTTATAAGTACAATCGTGAAGATACAGATGAACTATCATTTGATGTCAATGAAATCATCCGGGTTGTCGAATATGATGATCCTGAGGAACAGGTGGGTTAAATTTTAACAAGTATTTTATTTCCACAATGAACAATTCATATTGCTTTTTAAGTACTTGTTAATTTTGATCTCGATTATATTATATTAAATACTTAAGACAAGTTTTTCATCAAGTAGCTTGCATTAGTGTGCAAACATCAAAATGGATGTGGGAAAATATTTGAACATATTAACTGAAATTCCCATAAGAGCACCACAGAACCTCTCACTTACGTTAATGGTCTTAAATGATGTTACCACATTTTTGTGGTAGCATCATTGAATTGAATTGAATTGAATTGAATTGAATTTGCCTTATTTTACGTGGTGAGACTCAGGCCATGAGACCTGCTCTTCCGTCTGACCATGCAAATTTCGTTACACTCCTTTCACCAATCATGGGAGAAAGAAGGTATTGCTTGGGCGACGAAACAGGTGATTTGAATTTAGCTCAGAGGCGTCATTTAGGCTTGAGGATCTTTTACATGCAGTAAATGTACTAACATGGGACAGCTGGCTTTACTTCCCCTCCGAAGGAAGGCGTACGAAGGACTTTTTTTCGCCCTTAAAAATCTACCGCTTTGATTGGGTTTGAACCCGCAAACATCGGTATAGCAGTCCGATACGCTAACATCATCGCCGCCGCCATCATTCATTTGAATAGCACTGAAATATTGATATGAAATACACTGTGTATTAAATCGAATATACAAAACAAAAATGTGAAAGTTTTTTTTCTGTAAAATTCTTCTTTAGCCTGCCTAACTGTTGAATAAACTCCAAATTTATATCTACAATGTCTTCTCCAGTGCCCGACTTTGACTTATGTGCGCCCCAGGCTGTCAAATGCTTTAGCGCCCTTTTAATTTGCTTTTTTAAACATTAAAACTTTTTTTATATTTTGAATAAAAAAATTTTGTACAATATTTGTTACTGACACAATTATTGTGTACGTATAAATTACAGATTATATGTACATGTATAAATAATTCTACACAATATTTTTATGGATATATATTTGATTAATTAACATTGTCTTTTGTTAAAATATGGAAAGAAATATTTCTATAAAAAACATTCAAAAGTTCTCCTTATGAAATTTTGAATCCGTTGATCTTCGTTCACCCCCTCAAAAATTGCGCACTCCAGGCCGCGGCCTACTCAGCCTATTCAGTAATCTGACACTGGTCTTCTCTCAAGTGGTTGTGACTGGTTTGACCAGTGAGAGGAGGTATTTGTGGATATGTATGGAATAATGTTATTCAAAAATCATATAATTCCTGCAGAAGTATCTAAATGAACAAAATGCCAATAGTAATAAAAATAGGATTAATGTGCCAGTCCCTTACAACAGAAGCAAACACAGCCATAATAAATCCTAAAGAAAGATAGAGATGAAAAGTCAGAGGGAGTGAGGTAGATAGAGGATCAGAAGAAGGCAAAATATACGAAAGCAGGAAAGAGAACACTGGAAGGAAAATCTCTTCAGGGACCCAGGACCTGTGTGTGCATTTTGGTGATGTTTTTCTGAAGGCTGCTATGAGAGCCATTTCTCATTTACCTTTTTATAGTTTGAATTAATCTTTAATCGAAGGCCTTACAAGCATAACTTCAACATAAATGTTTTTAATGATATGTGACAGTGTTAAGAATCTTTTTAAAGCTTCCCTATATAACTGATATTATTGAAACTCTATTATGTAATATGCTTCAAGTCATTGAACAAACTGTATTGTACAGTAATAAAAGGTCTACAGCCAATTATAATTATTTGAAGGACTCAACATTTTTACTTAAGAATGGTAGAATTTCAGCTTTGTTTAATATTTTTTTATTGTTCAACCTTCACATATTTTTATGCAATTTAAAATGTATTGACTTTACCATTTGAGAAGACTTTGTAGACTGTATGACTACAAATTCATAGAATATGTTTACAAAAGTATTCAGACATTTGAATTTTGAGAGTCAATGCCACATTGATACATGTTAGTAGAATGTTTGAGAATGAGATGCATTATTTGAAAATTCTAAATCATTCTCATGTTATTACAGGAGGAAGGCTGGCTGATGGGCGTGAAAGAAAGTTCGGGAGAGAAGGGTATGTTCCCAGCTAACTTCACACGACCTCTGTGAGGTGCCATGCTACACTACATGCACCAGCTCATGCCTTGGCCACCCGCGGACCATCCCACCAGCCAGCAGACGACCCGTATCTAAGGAACTGAGCCTGGTTTTGAGGATTGTTGAGTGTCTCCTTGTTCCACTTCTGAGAGCGCAAGAGAACTGGTGTGCCGAGCCGCTCAGTGGGCCGGGCCGCTTGCTCCGCCCCATCTAGTTTGCCTGTAGCAGCTGTTTCTTAGGTTATAACCTCGGTTCGGACAGACGGTAGTCTAGATGGCATGTCAAGTTCCCCTCCGTGACCTCCTTTACTGGTAGGACCTAAGCTCATGACATCCCAGTCATGTTACAAGACGTTTGTGTGTGTGTGTATAAAGTAGTTTTCCCTGGTAGTTGACCTGCACCATAACCTGCGGTCAGGGAGACAGCATGCTATGCAGAGAAAGACCCATACTGGTAGAGGTGGCTGCATTCTGCCATTTGCCTGCTCTTTTCTCCTGACCATTTTCAAGTGCCTTTAAGGGTAAAGAACCAATGAGAAACATCTCTTCCCTGACTTGCAATAGAATTAAACCCTAGTCTCATCCAGAATCACAATAAGTTTATTTGCCTAATCTCAATGTAGAGGAGGATTTCATCTCAGTTTTTGTAGTCAGCACTTGGCTGCCAGCATTTGGTGCTTGCTGTGAAGTTCATGACTGCAAAATTCACCCTTGGAGCCAGCACTCGGCAACACAAGTAAAGCCTGCTGCCCACTGTGGGGTGTCCAAGGGAGTACAATCTCCCCATGCTGTGCTGCTGAGTCTTATTTGAGTTTGTCCTTGCACTGAAAAGTGCTACACAGTATATGTTATGTGCTGTCCTGTGCTGTTTCTACACTATGCCCCAGCTGCCAACTGCCAAAACCACATAAACAGCTCAGCCACCCCAGGCCTGGTTGTAAACTTGTGTTGCCGAATGCATGGTGGCAGAAAAAAAGCAGACTTTTGTTGTTTTGAGTTTGAACAATGCATGTAAGTGCTAGGAAGGAAGGATTATATTTTTGGCCACCATGCATGTTTATTCAATATCTGGACCAAAGACCATCTTGGGGATTAGAGCTTTGAGTTCAACTGGTTTATGTGGATTTTTATTTTTATGTATGTATTTTAGATGTGGAAGAACCCATTGCACATGTAAAGAAATTCAAGAAGAAAGCAATGGCCTAATCTATAACCAGCCCTACAGTTTGATGCTTGTATAACAGATAGGAACAGGCAGACTATGAAGCAACTTAACAATATTTGTGCAGAATACATTTTTATTGTTTTACAAAATCTTATAAGCAGTGCCTCATTGTTTTTATTGTTTTGTGTGCCAACTAGCTAAATAAATAATTAAATCTGTAAATGAAGTATCTGATGTGGTTGTACAGAATTTAATTTCATGATATATTCTGTCCATTTGTCATTGGCTTATATAGATATATAAGAAGAATGCATGTGTGTCAATGAGTGTGTGTAAATATATGTAACATTTTTAGTATTTTTGAAATTTGGATCAGGTTTATCAGCAATAATGTGGAGCTTGTACAGTTGTGCTTGCAAGACAGGGGACTGAGAGCCGTAATCCATCATTCTTCCGTTTTCATCTAAGTGATTAAAAATACTCATTATTTGGATTATATTTTTGAACGACTCATGAGGTGTAACTGTTCATAAATTATTATGCAGTTAAATAGTGTGCTGCTATTTTTGAGAATCTGTTGTTGTTATGCGTGCACCGAGAACGTATGCTTGCTGTTGACTCGGTGTGTGTGGGGCATTGAGGAAGAATTGTATGTATATGTTATCACCATCAGGTTCTAGAAATGTTTGTCTTGAAACAAGGAATGTTGTATTTGTTTTGTTATAGTAGCAGTAAGTTTTTGTTACTTGTGACCACAAGGGAAACCTAGTGTTATTGTAATTAATTATACATATTTTGTTGAAATAAGAAAATGATACTCTTTTCTTTTTATTATCCATCTAATGTATTTGTTGAATGCATATGAAAGACTAAATATTCATATTTTAGGAAATTTATTTCTTTCATTGCAATGTTATAAGTTTATTAACTGAAACTTTTGATACATTAATTTGTACAATCCTTTTCAGGGGTTTCTTTCTGCTTCTTATTTCTTATTGAGCCTCTGTTACATTACAGTGTATCCTATTCATGTAAAGTTTAATGGTTTTGTTCTTTTAACTTGTAATGATTTTTGATATCTTTTTGAGTTATAATGAAATTAAACAAATGGGTGAAATGGATGAATATAAAATGATAATCTGGTGCTACATCTTGAAACTAAACATATAATACCACTAATTGCAATGAAAGGTGTTAAAAGTTGATGAATAATTTTCAGTAAAATATATTCAAGAATTAAATTGTGAAGCAGGAAAATTTTAAGTAACTTTATAAGTGTACAGTTTTTACAGTAATTTTAAATAAATTCGTTACATAAAATCAAGATGTGACATGCGTAAAATTTATCTTCCCTTTCCTAAACAAACTTATCTTAAGAACTACTCTAGATAAAATGAGTCGGTTCTAGCAAGTTTGCAAATGAAATTATCATATATTTTTTGACACTACCCGAATTATCGTTCTGGAAAAGTTTTGCAAAAAGAGAACTGTGTCATCGTAAATACCTTTCTGGCTTTCCACACAATTGTTCAGTCACATCATATCTCAAATTAAAGTAGGGAATGATGTAAGCAAGAATATTTTCTTTAAATAGTTTAAAGAAATGTTAAGAATGACATCATGTGGCAATATAATTTTCATATCTGATCTAACGTATTACTGAATAAAGTTACATATTTGTGAAATATGGAATTGCCACAGAAGGCTAATATAAGCATTTTTGCACGCAGATTATAGATATTTTTAATTAGTGTAAAATGTAATTTTATGAATGTGTATTATCTATATATGTATTGTGTACAACTTCGAAAATTTCCGAAATAGGAAAAACTGAAATATTTTTAAAGTGTTGACCTATGATTGAAATTCATATAAATTTTTAAAATATTGAATTGATATGATATACTGCAGGTTATCTTCTCTGATAATTGCAGTTAAATTGAGAATCATTATAGAAAATATACAAGAAATTTATTTCTTTGATTAAATATGTTTTTATCATGACATAGACCATTCTTAGCCAAAATTGTCCATCATTTATTAGCTACAATGTTTCAAATTTCTTTTCTTTTTACAAGAGGTTGGCCAATTGGGGAACTGTGAGAAAATCACTAAGTGAAGGGGACGAGATAACAATACTTACATTTTAAGAACTTTTGCTAAACTTCCATTTTTAAGAGTCTCAATAAAGAATGATGAAAATCTGTGCTATTATTATGTAAATAGGCAATATGAATAAATTAAAAAATTATTTTGCTTTCTTGAAACTGTTTTACTAAAAATGGAGTAAAAAATGGACAACCTACAAAACTTAGAAAAGTAAAATGCAAATAGTTAAAGAAATATCCTATAAGTGTCTGAACAAGAGCATTTATTTGGCTTTTTGAGAGCCTTGCATTTAAATTGCCCTGTAACAAACTATAGTGGTTATGCTGTGTTGTTCACTCCAAGATTTGGAGTGCAGGATGAAGCACTTGACATTTACAGATTACAGGTGTCAAAAATAGTTCTCCCTCATATGTCACACAGTTTTTATTCTTTTCAACGATAAATAGCTCAAATCGAACCATCTTTTTCAGCACCACCCTTCCCAGTGTTGAGTGAGAGTGCATATTTGGAAGTATTTATGCTGTACTGTGTAAAGTGTGATTTAACACTATCATGATGATGATAAGGAGTTCAGCCAAGTTCTATATATATCTAATCTTGTGGCTTGGGCCTACCATAATAAAATCAAAATTGCCTGAACCTGTAAAGCAAAATGCTGAAAAATTTTTTTTAAGAACTAACTATGAATTGATTTATCTTCAAACTTTTACTTTAAATTACAATTATAGTTTTTAGAGATTGAGGTATTCTTTTCCAAGACTGACAGGTTAAGACAAAGAAACAATTGAGATGGTGTAAGAAACAAATATTTTGATCTTATCAAAACAAAGCACATTGTTAATCACCATCTTAGTGCAAAAAAGTAATTTTTGCATGATATATCTCCATGACAAAAGGCATTTAGGATGTCTCATTTTTTGAATGACTAACTTCATGTTCTCATAGAGGTATGTAAAATCCTTCCTTTTTTATTTTGTACAAAAAATGTGTTCTCACTTTGATAAAATTACATTCATCACCTCTCGACTATTAAAAAAAGAATATATCATTGCTTTCAATTTTGTATAAACTTGCAATTTGTAGAAATAAAAATAGAAAATCTAAATATATATTTTTAAGAGAAGTTTAGTATTTAACAGATAAGGACAACACAAAATTATAACTGTAAAATGAAAAGAATATAAAAATTTTTTGACCTTTAATATTAAATTAGAATCAGTATTTTATTTATTAAAATAAAATTAACAATTTGCAAAGGTAGAAAATTATGTTCAAGGCAGAAGCCTAATTTGTGTAAGTCTGCCCTGTCTACATATTATATGTGGAAAATTACTCTTGTAATCTTTGGTAAAATTGGCATGGTCAACTATCCTGACATCCCATTTATTTACAAAATATGAAATGACTATGGTAATTGTTATTTAATAGCTGACTACTTGGCATTACCTACAGGAATTTATTGGCCCACCCCTCTTCTCTTACTCTGCTCCCGTTCTACACTCGCCCCCTCATTCCACAGAAGGGATCCAGGGGGGCATACCCCCCCCCCAAAAAAAGGACTAGAATTTTCGTTTGTTACCTTCCTTTACGCTCCAAGCTGGCCGGAAAAAACGAGTTGTTTTGACGAAACTTGATATATCGTTTGTCCATCATTTGTGCAGGCTTGCCTAGCAAACATTTTCCTTTGCCCGGCCACACAAAAAGTTAGGGGCAAAAGAATTTTCGGGACAACCACACGCTGGCCGCACAATTCCAGGTATTTTGACGTTTATCGTTTGACCACCAAAAATTTGGTTTGTACCCAACAAACAGTTCAAAAATCCAGGAATTTTGACGAAACCTATACGACGGTCTTTTGACGATATATTGTAGCCCAGTTTGTCTATAAAATATTTTCGTTTGCCTACCCACAAGAAAAGTTAGGCACCAAAACATTTTCTGGACAACTCCAAGCTGCCTGGTATAATCTAGGTATTTTGACGAAACGTGGTACATTGTTTGCCCACCACACAAAAAGACGAAAAAACAATTTTCGGGCGAATTTACATCACCAAATACATTTCGACGAAAAGCTCACATCATTTGCTATTTTTCAAAAAAGCAATCGGACCAACCTCACACAGACCGAAAAAATCCATGTATTTTAAGTAATCTGTTTAGATGTCAAATTTCATGTAATATGCTATTTAGGATAAAAATTGCACACCCCACAAGCTTTTGGATTGTGCCTTTTTTTCCCGAGCTGCCATCTTTTGCCGCCAAAGGACATTTTTTTTTTCATATTTTCTCGATTTTTCGACTTCCTAAAGCTCGAACTGAAACAATCATGTCTAATACTGTTAATGAAGTGTAGAACCTGTGTTCGACCCGAATGGTCTAAGTGGTTAAATGACGTGTATGGATTCAGCACTTCGGTCCAAAAGCTTGCGGTATCAGTCAAGTGCAGGAATTTTAATTTGTTACTTATCCCTCATGAACGTACTGCAGCAGAAAACTAATCAAAATCTTTTGAAAATCATTTGAAGCACTTCAACTTACAAACACAAACAAACAATCAATGCAGAGAAATAAACCGGAAGTGCCGATCTGCCGATCTCACTAAGGGTCTTCAGGCACAAAAACAGACAGTTCACCCAAAATTTTAGACACAATGTTCGTTTCCGAAACTTCTTCCTATGAAATTCTCAAAATAATCGGTAAACTAAAAAATAAATATTCGTCCGGTTTAGATGAATTCCCGGATTCTTTGTTAAAGACTTGTGCGTATGCCATTATACACCCGTTAACTCACATATTTAATGCATCTTTATGCACTGGAACGTTTCCAGATATTTTCAAAACAGCTAAAATTAAGCCGCTTTTCAAAAAGGCAACAAAAATGAAATTCAAAATTATCGGCCCATTTCTCTTCTATCAGTTTTTTCAAAAATATTAGAGAGACTTTTTTACGTACGAATGGAAACCTTTCTCAGTAAACACAACGCGCTTTCAGATTGCCAACATGGATTTAGAAAATCAAAATCAACGGAAACAGCTATATTTTCTTTTCTTAAAGATGTCGCCTCATCACTGGATCAAAACGAGGCACCTATTGGATTATTTTAGATCTCTCAAAAGCTTTTGACGTCATTGATCATGACATTTTACTTTCCAAATTACCTTCATATGGAATTCGTGGTATTGCTCTAGATTGGTTATGTTCATACCTTAAACAACGATCTCAGAGAGTTGAAATACCTTACTGGAATGATGGAACATTACGCACCTTTCCGACTCTATGCCCGTTGCATGGAGTTCCTCAAGGATCGATTTTAGGCCCTATTCTGTTCCTACTTTACGTAAACGATATGCCCTCGACGATTCGAAACGGAAAAACGGTTCTCTTTGCGGATGATACGAACATCCTTTGCAATAAAGAAACAGTAAATAGTGCAATATCAGATGTTTCAAATTGGTTCCGAAAAATTAAAGAAACGAAAAGAAAACGGTTTTAATGATTTTCCATTTCAAATAAACAATTCTGTGCTCCATTGAAAATGAACGGTGTACCATTGACTGATGTTAAGGCAACAAAATTTTTAGGTCTCTCAATTCAGTCAAACCTTAAATGGAACGTCCATTTAAATGAATTGAACACAAAATTAAGTTCATTATGCTACGCGTTCAGAATTCTTGCAAATTCAGTCAGCCTCCATACTGCTCGTTGTGTATACTTCGCGAATGTTCATTCCCGCCTGAGATATGGCATAATATTCTGGGGAAATACATCTTATAGCTCCCAGACTTTTAGATTACAAAACAGAATTGTACGAATAATAACCAAATCCCACCCACGTGATTCATGTAAGCCTCTTTTCATTAATTTAGAATTCTACCATTACCGTGTCTTTTTATTTACGAATCAGTGGTTTTGTAAAAATGACTTGCTCAAGGGCGGAATATATTTTCAGAAAATGCCGAAGTCTATTATATAACACTCGACGTAGAAATCATATTCACCAGGTGACAGTATCAACAGCTCATTACAAAAAATTCACATACAATACATGTACATTATTTTACAACACTTTGCCAGATGACATTAAACGATTAACTTCAATAGAAAAGTTTAAGTCCCAAGTGAAATCGTTTCTGCTGCATAACTGTTTCTATACAATTAGAGACTATACTGAGCATCACAAGAAAAGTAACATTAATTTTACCAATGATACATAATGCATTATTTACCATTTGGACTGTATAAATGAGTATAAACAACCTGTAACAACTATTGTACTACAGCTTCCGGGTCAATGACCTCCATCTCGATCAGGTTTTTGTCCAGTCCTGATCCATTGAGCAAATGCTGAGATGGCCCCTTGTTTTGCTTCTGGACATAAATGTAACTTCATTTTCTGTGCACGTCTTCTAGAATTCAGTGGGAAACACAATTCTTCAAATTATCGTTTCCATGTTGTCGCGGCAGGAAGTAATAAGAGCCAAAATTTATTGCTTATTTATCCTTGAAAATCGATTTTATTACATGGGAGTTTTTTTGTTTTTTTCTCCCTTTCAAAATTCAAAATTTATTGCTTATTTATCCTTGAAAATAGATTTTATTACATGGGAGTTTTTTTGTTTTTTTTCTCCCTTTCAAAATTCAAAATTTATTGCTTATTTATCCTTGAAAATAGATTTTACTATATGGGAGTTTTTTTGTTTTTTTTCTCCCTTTCAAAATTCAAAATTTATTGCTTATTTATCCTTGAAAATAGATTTTACTATATGGGAGTTTTTTGTTTTTTTTTTTCTCCCTTTCAAAATTCAAAATTTAAGTAGTATATGACTTAGTGTAGGGATCACAGAATTTTGAAAATGTGCACACAATTCACTTTTCCCCATAGCACGTCATACGCATTTGTTAACTGTTTTTTTGACGTAAAATAAAATAAATAAAAAATAAAAAAAATAAATAAGTGTCTGAATGTGATTTTCAAATTTACAACTTTTAAACATGTTTTCAACTCTTATTCGATTTCTAAAACGTATGTTACGTCAAATTAATTGCCTGTCTATCCATCAGAATGAACAGATTTAACAAAATACTTAATTTATTAATATGAGATTTAAATATATTATAGGTACTACCCATAACCACCTGACCAACTTCGTTTACTTTCTCGTACGTACGGATACGAGTAATATACGTACTATAGAGAAATTTATGTAATGCTGCGGGGGAAAAATTCGATATTTCAACGGAAATACACGTTTTGGGATGCCCTGATGTCGAAAAAGTTGTGGTTTTCTAGACCGTCCGTCCGTCCGTGAACACCACTAGCGTCTAAACCATACGTTGTTTTTTGTTTTTTTCAAATTGGATATTCCCCGGGTAATCTGGCTCGATGCACAACGATTTTGATAAACATTCTTTAAAATTTGGGGGTGCTTTACTTGAAGCCCCCGGACATTTTCAAAATTTCCGAAATTTCGAATAATGCAAAAGTATGTATTTTTGGCGGGGTCTTCCTACACCTAAAAATTTAAAGATAGAGATTTTTCCTTCAATGAAATTTATTGTCCATAATTAATTCTTTCATTAAGCATATGTACATTATTTTGAAAATTTTAGTAGTTTTCGCATAATATTGTATGCAATTTGTGAAGTTTTAAAAAATAACAAACAAAATTTAACCAAAAACCACTGAATTTTTTCTTTAAACTTTTGGTAGGGATGGTGCTAAATGTACTCTATTAGACGACATACACGCCTTTTGCTATTACTCTTCTTTAATATTCTTGAAGTAATTTTCAAAAGTTGGAAAATTTCCAAAAAAAAAAAAAGTACTTAGTGCGGCGATAGATGGCAGCTGGCAAGAGGATGGGGCAAGACCGCAAAGCCAGTCCACACCAAGGAAATTAGAGAACGTTTGCCATTCTACAGCACCATTTGTTTCTTTTACCGTGATATCCCTAATGGTTCTGAATATTATTACTTCTCGCTCTTATGAAAGTTCTTACCATGCGGTGCATCTGTGGCGTAGTGGTATGGGTGTCGGCAAGTTATCTCAGAGGATCTGAGTTAGGGTCTCAGAGCGGAAATACATATTTGCTAATTGTAAACACTTTTGCAAGGTTATGTAATAGTATAATGTAGTGGAGCAGTTAGAAATAATGCTTTTGTAGCACCATCAGTTTGCCGCGGCATTACATAACTTTCTCTATACTACGTATATTTCTTCGTATCAACGTAAATATACGAGAAAGTATAAAAAAAATTTTTAAAAGGCTTCAATTTTTACTTTCTCGCTTACTTCGTAAGAAGATAAAGTTATATAATCCTGCACGGGAAACGGGAATTTTCGACAAAAGAACTCATTAACAATTACGCAATTTTTAAATGCTTTTAAACATTTTTTCCCTCAAAAACCGCTCCAAATTTTCTCCTCGTATGTATCAAGGGGCGGTAAAAATATATAGTGCGGAGCCATTTTCGCTGAACTCTCCGTATTTTCGAATATTAAAAAAATACAAAATGTTAACATTTCCAAACTTACAAAATTGAAGATAGAAATTTTGCCTTCGACAAACTCTGGTGTACAAAAGCAATGCTTTAAAAAAGGTCAGGTACAATGTTTTGATTGAACGAGTAGTTTTCGCGTAATTCGTGCTTTAAATTAATGTAATGTATAAGAAAAACATTTTCTCGACAACCGCCCTATTTTTTTTCCACTCATAGAAGAAATGACGCTTAAATAAATGGCACCTGTCTAATTTTCGTTGAACTCTCTGAATTTTCGAAAATTGCAAATTTAGAAATAATGTAAGGAGGTATGTACTGTTGCAGCACCAGAAGTTGTGAGAGAAGGCCATGTAACCATCGAGCCTTAATTCCGAATTTTAAGCTCTTTTGAATTTCCCCAAATCGTGGGTGCTGGTAGCTAAAGTCTAGGCATGCCAAGGTCGTGGGCAAGGCTATTTAACAACTAGCACAGGCAATGTAACAATACATGGTAAGGTAACAAAACAAATGGTTTGCAAGAGTTCGCAGGCAGTGAGTCCAGAGCAACTGCGCGAGATTTAAATGTAAGGATTGAACAGTGCACCCGGGTGGCGGTATATCACTGGATACCCGGCCCATGGCAGACTTTTGGAGAAGCCATTTACCGGTTGACCCAAAAGCGATATTAATTCCCATTTCTACGACAAAGCAAAGAAATTATTAAGATGAAATGTCATATTTCAAATTGTCAGTTGATAGTAAAATTAAATATTTTGAATCGAAAGCATATTGATTTCATAATCGCATTTACTTACCAGTGCATTGATAATTGAACTGCCTACGTTCAGGTTGGGAGGTTTATCAGTCAATGATTCATGTATGTTCAGAGAGGTGTCAATCCGTAAGATATACTTGGTAACTCATATAGACTTGTGAATTCCTTTACATAATTGCTTTTTAAAACAAATAATAATTTAATAAAACAAAATAAAATTAAACAAAGTATGTGTCATTCAAACATATTCCTGACATTTAGCAAATATGTCAAGAAACATACAATTTAAAAAGAAAATAAACCTGATATAAAGTAATAAGGAGTAAAGTAAATAAACATAATTCAAATCTCGGTAGTTTGAGAGAAATCAGGGACGTGTACTTTCATACGAAGCAAATATTCTTCAAGATATTTCAAGCTTTGTATTCGTACTTAGCTTACCTGCTACAACGCGTGTGGACCCCCTTGGTTTGGCCGGGAAATGAGAGAGGAGTCAGGAGAAGTTGCTCGTGTGGATGCAGTTTGTCATGCTTACTTTATTTTATAGCTAGCGGCGCTTATCATGAAAATACAAATTCGTTTCTCTGGAAAACAATAAAAATGAAAGAAAAGAAAGAAGGAGAGGAGGGGGAGAATGAAGAAAGGAGGATGGAGAAAAATAAGGAGAAAGGAAAAGAAATAGAAAAAAAGAGGAAGTGAAGGGCAAAGCTTAGAGAGTAACAGGGCCTTATAAAATTTAAAAAAACGGGAAAAGCAAAGTAGGAGAGGGAAACATAGGAGTAGGGAAGAAAGAGATAAAGAGGTTGATGAGGAGGAGAAAGAAGGCGGCGCGGAATAAAAAGAAGTAGGAGAACATGCAGGAGAAAAAGACTGAAGAGAGAAAGAGAGAAGAAAAGGACTGAATATTTTGCTGTACTAATGCCCAAACACAGAGGACACTATGTCCAAGAAAGGACATTTTACCATTAGTGAATCCCTTTACAGAAAAAAAATCAATAACGTACTGACTTTAAAAGCAGTAGCAAGCTTACAATAGAATGAACTGCAGTTCTGAAGACACAACTCATTACGAATGTTTGTGCCTTTCAGACAATAATGGTTGGGAAATATTATGTGATTTCACAAGAATGACACAAGTGACGAGCAAGAAATATTGTCGTCTGAACACATCCTGCAGTTATAGAATGTGCGATATCACGAGTCCAGGAAAACAAAATGTAGAATTTTCTCAAAAAAATTTCTAACAACAGTACAGAGATTTTTTATCATAAAACTAAGTGAATCGGATACTAATTTTCGACATCATTTTTAGATGCTGCCAAAGAAAATCCAAGAATTTTTTGATTGGATGTAAGAACTTTATTAAAAAGATATACTTAGGTTGTATGTTAATTCCAGGTTGAAGCTCGACATTGACCTACATCTGTTGTGTATGAGCGCCGTTCCTCTAACCAGAATCTCCGAACTTCTGGAGGCGCCCTTGGACATCGAGGTGCAGCTGCTACCTAACCTTTACCCTTTTTGAAAATCTTATTCTGCAGCCCTCTCTACTGCTGAAGTTATTGTGATGCATGAGCTGCCGCTCCCTTCTCACCTCAAAATGTTCGTTTCGCGTATGGCGGTGCTCGGGGTCGCCCTGCGTGCGAAAGGCACTGCTTCATCCAAATGTTCCGTATTGCTACAAACGCCCTTCGACATGAAAGTGTTCGATGCTCGGGGTCGCCCTGCGTGCGAAAGGCACTGCTTCATCCAAATGTTCCGTATTGCTACAAACGCCCTTCGACATGAAAGTGTTGGAGATGGCGATCTCTCTTTCTTTCTGATAGAGGACGTTCCGCAGTCCTGCTGTTGGTGGAGGCCGGTGTAGCCCTGTGGCAATGGCTGAGTGGCGCTGATTCCACCGGAGGTTCCACTCTACTAGAGGCGCCCTTCGGCATCGGGGTGTTTGAACTGGCGATCCCTCTTCCTTTCTTATAGATGACGTTCCGCAGTCCTTGACTGTTGGTGGATGCCGGTGTAGCCCTGTGACAATGGCTGAATGGCGCTGATTCCACCGGATGTTCCACTCCACTGGATGCGCCCTTCGGCATTGGGGTGTTTGAACTGGCGATCCCCCTTCCTTAGGGGGTCTTCCGCAGTTCATAGCTATTGGTGGAGACCGGTCTTGCTCTGTGGCAATGGCTGAGTGGCATTGATTCCACGAGAGATTTCACTCTTGTGGAGACGTCCTCCGACATCCAGGTGTTTGAGCTATTGATCCTCCTTCCTTTCTTATAGAAACCGTTTCGCAGGGTTTGGCTGTTTGTGGAGGTCGGTGTCGTGCTGTGGCTGTGGCTAGTGGCGCTGATTCTGCCGGAGGTTTCGCTCTACTGGAGGCGCCCTCCGACATGGAGATGCGGGGTGCGTCCGCCGCGCGCGCCCTCGTCGCCGCCCTGCGCTGTGAAGCCATGCTGCCCGGTCGGCAGGTGGGTTGACATTTCACCGCGCGTTCTGCCATGATATAAGAATTCCAGTACGCGCCGCGACTTTTTTTCGTAATACCACAGAATTAGAAAAATAAATCAATTTATTTTTTATACTGACAGTACGTTTTAGAATGAATGCAAGAGTTTGGATTCCCCCCAAAAAATTTGTGAGATTTTGTGAGGCTATATGATTTTAGTATTGCTCATATAAAAAACACTCTTCCAGCCGGTGTCTGTTCGCTAGCAGGCTCCCCTCTCAATTAGAGGCCCTGCTGATTTCCTCGCCGCGTAAGCGGGGAAAAAGAAGTCGAAAAAATTAATTTTCTTTAACGAGCGAGTAACAAAATTGATAAAATCGCACCCATGAAGACAGATTTTCTTGAAAAATAATTTGAGTATTCTAAGGCTCTGAGATTACCTTTCAGTTTTGCTATTGTTATTACCGAAATTATTCTCTTTGATACCGATTAGTTTGCCTGTAGCATCTCTCTCCTTTGTTATTATCTTTTCACCTGACTTGTCGTTATTCCATTTGATGTGCAGTCTTCTACACCGCTTGGCCAGACGAATTTCCTGCGCAAAAGCCCACCTTCTGTCAAATGGTCAGCCAAGTATCAGTTTTCATTCTATTAATCTTAGAAGTAACTGAGACTTGTGTTGCAATGTTTATGGAATTACCGCAGTATTACGTTTTGCTTTTCACTGAATAATTACGTTAAGCTTAATAATAATAATAATAATAATAATAATAATAATAATAATAATAATAATAATAATAATACAATTATTGAAGCGGAATCTGAGTGCACTGGAGCAAGAACTTCTCACCATCTGTCTCACCATATGTGTTGACGTTCTGTCCTTGCGTTATACTTGAAAACTCCGGAAGAGCGTAAAATATGAAATAATAATAATAATAATAATAATAATAATAATAATAATAATAATAATAATAATAATAATAATAAAATATGGCAATCAAGATTACCTAAATGTGTTCATTGAAAACCGAAATATATTCCCATTGTAAGTGATTAAACAGAATCAATACTACCGGCTGAGGTAGCTGAGGTCACCGAAACAGCCAACGCAACATCGAAAACCCTAGGATTTAAGACGTGGCGGCGGAGGATTATTGACACTAGCTAGATCGATATGTCGAATTCAGCCATTGACTGGAGGAGAATTCTCGCTGCTACCATATGTAGTTTTCCATGATTTCTCCAATTAATACCAGGCGAATGCCGAAGCAATACCTTAACAAAAAGGGACATGGACCGCGCAGAATCTTTCCTTTCTCTTCATGGTTCTATCCTCACCCCTTACTTACGCCCACTTACACTATCACACATGTTGGCAGACTGGTCCGGAGCTTAGAGCTTGCCCGGCTGAGACCGGGCTCACTGGCGGAGATACCTGATAGTTCATAAAAGTCATTGATGTGGATGGGCTTATTTGGTGTTACAGTTCGTCGAATCTCGGCACTAATATGGAAATGCCAATACGCATATTGGACATTTATTCTTGATCTATATTTTGTCTTCAACGCCGCCGTGGCTGAAAATCCTGTTTCGCGTTGGTAAAAAAGTGGCAAAAGGAATCAGTTCATGCAAAGCCTTCTTGCCTAACTCTGGATAATCATTTCTTACGGAGCACCAAAATTCCGACAGTGTTGCAGTTCGATACACTCTCTTTAGTGTGTTGTCTGAAGAAAAATCAAGAAGTTGTTCTTCTCCTATTGTAAAATTTATAAATAATCAGAAAATTATTAAGCATTAGAACACTATTTTATTCATTTATTACAACGTTATTGCGTCTCCCCTCTGAAACATTCGCGCCTCCTTGGGGAGGCGCGCCTCAGTTTGAATAACACTGCACTACCCTATCGCGCATGTAGGGAACTAGAGCTTGTCTCGGCTGGGGCGATGTCCCGTTGGAGAAGATACCTAAAGAGGGAAATCCCTCGCAGCTGACATATAGGTCGAGTCGGATCTCATCGTCTAGTGGGGAACATCGCCACCTCTCAGGATACATTTTTCATTACACTAACGTAATGACGGTAGCCCGAAAACATCAATAAATCAATCAAAAATTAATCAACAAATTTATAAATAAATAAATATATCAATAAATCAATCACTAATCAATCGATAAATCAATAAATCAATCGATAAATCAATCAATAATTCAATCAACATGTCGATCAATAAATTAATGAATAAATCAACAAGTCAATCAATCGATAGATCAATCAATAAAGCAATCGATAAAACAATCCAGGTTTCGCTGTACGTGCCGTGGGGTGACGAGTTCGTGGCCCAGCTGCCGGGCGCAGTGAACCTCGCAGGAGCTCCGCTCGTCCTCAGCGCAGGGCGCAGCTTTTGGAAGCCCCTCGACACGGCACACTCGAGAGGACTCCTGCACGTCGTCCCCATGCGAGCCAACATCACCCTCAACAAGGCCCGCAACCTGTGGAAAAGCATCTCCGCGCACTTGAACACCAACAAAACAGGCATGTTCGTCGTCATTCCCTACGGCGCGGGAGACGTCTCGCACGCTCAGATGTGGACTTTGTTCACCGCCTACGCCCTTGAGTTTGGATTGGGGCCGATGGTATTGATGGGCGCCGACCTGATAAACGGTCTTATTCAGGTTGTCAGTATGATTAAACGAAGTGAAGGGGTTTACTTAGGAATATACTCTTTGGGCGATTTTTGTAATGGAAGTGAGTTACATACAGCGCCTAGAAATATCCATCTACTAGTCTCGCCTCGTTATGATTTCGAAGTCTCTTTTGATGGCATTTTAACAAGTTCTTGGATGGATAGGTTCGGTGATGTCCACAAAGACGGGCCGGACGAGAAAATGTGGACCGTCATTCGACAGCGGTCGCCTGGGTATGCAGAACGAATAAGCGTGAAGGCACCATCGCGTGATTACGTGGCATCAATCTCTGCGTCGTATCGCGCTATGTCGGATTGGAGGCACCTTTGGGAGACAACGGCTAGCCTCTTCCAGGCAGACTTCTGCATCTACGTGCGCAAGGCGCCGCGATTACCCTTTAGCTACATCCTGCTGCTGCCTTTCCAAAGGGCAGTCTGGAAGGCCTTTGGGGGCGCGTTTGGATTGTTGGTCCTCGTTTGGATGGTGATTCGCTGGGCCGGTAGTTGTCGTTCGCCCTCCGCCAGTATGTTTGCGAATGCCACAATCGACGTGTTCACAATGTTAGTGACAGGATCTGTCATTTTGCCTTCAAAGCAGGATTCTCTACGCATATACGCCATTTGGGTAATCATGTTGGGCGTTGTATTTGGAAGTGCGTACAGCGGTTTGTTACTTGGATTCATGACAGTTCCAAAATACTTCGATGAAATAGATTCCCTTCAGAAAGTGGCTAAAACTATAAATAAATTATATGTGGACATAGGTGTTGAAGAAGATATTGAAAGACTGGCTATTGATCCTGAAATTGCAGGTTTTAGAAATAGAACGCAACAAGTTTTTACTTTAGATGATTGTACAACAATACTTCACGAGATAGTGAACGGCGACGGTTCAACAGGCCTAATTATGAATCAATTAAGCTTTTTGGAAGTTTCCAGACATATCGACAGTTCACATCAAGGACATGGTGTGCATATGGTGAAAGAGTGCGTGAGATCTCCGTGTCACCACTTTTACTACGTGCGTAGGAACCACTATTTTTACGACGTCCTGAACAGCCTGGTGTTGCGCGCGGTGCAAGGCGGCCTGTACGAGCATTGGCTGCGCGCGCAGAGCCACCTGATGGCGTTGGACGCGCACCAGATGGCGCGGACGGAGGAGGCCGGGGCGGTCGCGCTGACCGCTGCGCAGCTATCTGGGCCGTTCCTGCTGCTGGCAGCGGGGCTGGGCGTGGCCTGCGCGGCTTTCGCCCTAGAGTGCTGCGCGCGCAGGCAGCGGCGGCGGACGACGCTGCGTGAAGCCACCAACGAGGTAGAATATACAGTAGAGTCTCTATAATTCGAGTCTTGATTGTCCGAGTTTTCCAGAAATCCGAGTTAAATACGACTTACCAAAAATGTGTGTGTGTGTGTGTGTGTGTTATATATATATATATATATATATATATATATATATATATATATATATATATATATTTCCGAAAAAATTACCCAGACATGAAAAATTTACATCTGTCTTTTATTGTGGTTTGGTCGGTTCGAAGCATTGTTGTTGGACCGGTGCGGAAGCATTGATGTTACGTCCAATCGGTCAAATAACCATTAGCTTAGTTGCGCAGATTGCATGAAATTGCCGCACATAAAAGAAACAATGTACTTGAACAAAAAAATAATTGACAATTACTTCAAAATGTAATTAACGTATCTTCAACAATTGATGTAATAATATTATGCATTTTTTTAAATATACATATTTTGACATTTAAAAGTGTTTATATTTCTATTTTAATAAATGAATCATTTTCGATAATTCGTGTTTTCATTAATTCGAGCTAGGCCCGGGCCCGTCCACCTCGAATTACCGAGACTCTACTGTACTACATAGAGTGGCTGAGGTCCCTTCCTCTTAGCAGCAATTGAAGCCATGTTTTTTGCAGTCAAAGCAGAGCCGTCTGGAGAAACAGAATCCGTTTAACGCTGGTTACGGGCGGATGGGCGCGGGCCGCGCGTAATGTAAATCCTCTTCTTACTCTCGCGACTAAAAAACAATCATTTAAAAAGTAAATCACAATATGTAAGGAGAAGGATTTGAGAAACTTTAAAACACGCTGCTTTCTGCATCGGGTATTGTCTTAAGAATGGAAACTGTTGAAATGTTATTGTATTTGGCATAACGCCTGAAAGTGAATGTTATTGCAGTAAGAAGCAAATAAACAGATCAGAAATAAGGTGGAAAATTTGAAAACTTATATTTTGTTGTTTGATGACTTCTATTTTATAGTTATATGCCGAACAGACTGAAGACATTGTGAATATTATTATTATAACCACTAATATAATTTAAATACTGATAGACGAATAGACAACAATATAGAAATAAGATCTTATACAAACAACACGTCGATTCAGTACAATAGTTCTAAACACCACCATCAAGCACCTCTCATGTTTTATGACTGCAAAAAACATGGTGACCCCTAGTTCTGCGAGCGTCCACGAAGAACGCTGAAACCGTAGGGTCAGCCACTCTATGTAAAATTTTGTTGCTCGTTGGAGGCCACACGACCGGACGCCGTGCTCCTGTTCTGCCCGCCTCTCTTGCCCAGCCGCCCCCGCACACTCCCAACCGCTCCCTGGAGTGTGCTCCCAACCCCCTGGGTGCTCCAACCGCTCCTGGGGTGCTCCCAACCGCTCCTGGTGTGCTCCCAACCGCTCCTGGGGTTCCAAGCCGCTCCCTGGAGTGTGCTCCCAACCGCTCCCTGGAGTGTGCTCCCAACCGCTCCCTGGAGTGTGCTCCCAACCGCTCCCTGGAGTGTGCTCCCAACCGCTCCCTGGAGTGTGCTCCCTCCCGACCGGTTCTCCCCCCGTTCATCTCCGCAGACCGCCTCATACACCCAGCGCTCCCCGCCTACGCCCGGCTGCTCCCTGCAGCCTGTCCCCTCTTGTCCGTAAAACTCACCATCACAATCACCGTGGCTCAGTGCTTCAGCTGATGACATTGCTGGACTTCTGACCGAAAGGTCTTAACATTCGAGTCTCCACGATGGCAACATTTTCGAAACAGCTGAATGACAAAGTCGAATTCAGTCCCTGTCTGGACGAGATCTCCGGCAGCTGGCTGATCTAAAGGGGAGTTGCAAGTACTAATGCAGGGGGAGTAGACCTGAAAGTTGAAATGTGTTGCGTTATATTTGGGTTAAGACAATCATCCCCTTGTCACAAGCCCGATCATTTGCTTCTCGTCGACGACCGAGGTCGACGTGAGGCGTATGGGTATATAAGGAGAACTCTCTCCGAATCCTGGATTTGAGACTAAATGGCAATCGATTGTACTATGTTTGTGCATATTTCTAGATTTTGGAGGAAATTACTGAACATGAGATTTGAAATAACAGCACTGAAAATGTTTCTTCCCTTCAGAGAAGTAAATTTTAAATATCTAAATAACTCTTTAAATATGTACATCTATACTTTCATATTTCAGAATATCTTCAATAATGTGCAATCATGTGATTTGTTTGATTATAAATAGTAATTATTGCTTGTATTCTCCAAGTTTGCTCCCAAATGCTGTCTCTGACTGCTGCATCTTTATATATATATATATATATATATATATATATATATATATATATATATATATATATATATATATATATACTGTTGTTATGCAATATTTGCGCACATGTGTGTTAAAGTTTACTTCTGTCTACTAAATAAAAATATACCAAATTAACTTTTATCTTTTTCTTTTCCCTTTTCCTCTTGAAAAGGTGAATTCGGGATGCGTCCAGAATTCCGGTCCAAAAATATTTAAAGTTTGAAAAGTTGAATTTTCATCACACATTTACTGGGACATTGCAAGGCAAACGTACATTACAATCTTGCCCGACCGGGAATCCAACCGGGGTTGCGTCATGGAAAGGAGCACGCTGATCAATGTGCTAAAACGCGAGGGTCATTTTGTAGGAGGTGGTGTAATAACGCAAACAAAGATAACTCGGGCCTCTTAGAACGTAGTGTAGCGTCCGCTACTCAGCACGCGACAACAATGGGCCAGCGAGGACACGTCCAGGGTGGAGCGCCACAAGAGCGAAGACGGGAGGGCCAAGTCGTAGAGTGCAGGCCGACAGGGTAGGTGAGAGAGTTTATGGGGGAGGCGTCAGATATGTCGCAAGACCACGCGGTTGCGACCATGGGGTGGCGCGGAATCACTGCGAGCCTATAAAGGCGGGCGACCCTAGCAAAGGGGACCATTGTTCCAGAAACCTCTGTCGCGACACGAGAACGCAAGTGTGCGTGGGCGGCCGCAAGCTTGCGTGTATGAGCGCCAGGTTCATGAACAGTGTGTTCGGTTATTGGCAGAGGCTATCGGGGACTGAATTCTCTAGCGGTAAATTGTACGGCTCAGATGTGTATATGTAAATAAACTGTGTTTATTCCAAAGCAATCTTGTTTCTGATTTGTGTAACCCATGACGTTACAGTAGGGGGTTTACGAGCCTAGGTCGCTCCGCTTTTACTTTCTCGTATCCGTACATATATACGGAATAATATACCTAGTATAGAGAAAGTTATGTAATGCTGCGCGAAAAAACGGAGGATTTTCGGCACAAAAAATTTATTGCCGGGCCCTGATAACGAAAAAGTGGATAAATCCTGTTGCTACACTAAGAAAAAAATCCTCTACAAGTGATGTAGCCAAATCCCTTTTTCCTGGGCCTCGATGCCGAAAAACCAATTGAAAGCAAAACGTCCGTCAGTCGTCTGTCTGTCTGTCCGCTGCCGTCTGTCCGTCTGTCCTCTGTCCAAACTGACCGTCTGTCCGTCTGTCCCTCTGTCCCTCTGTCCGTCTGTCCCTCCGTCTGTCCGTCCGTCTGGTGTATGCGAACAACCTTAGCGCCCAAACCATGCATACGATTGTTTCCAAATTGAAGAAACCCTTGTCGTTTGTGCGTGAGCTGAAGCTCTGCGATTTTGGAAAACATTTGTTTATTTTTCGGGGACTTAAATGAAGCTTTAGGAACATTTTCAATTTTTTTTCAAAATTTATCCAAATTTTTTCTTTAAATTTCTTGTAAGAATGGAGTATTAAGGTGGCATAGATCCTTTTTTCTTCTCTCAATTTTCGTAAATGGTAAAAGTACCCATTTTTCTGCAACTTCTTACAACTCTCCGATCAACACCAGGCGAATGCCGGAGCAGTACCCTAACAAACGGGCCACGGACCGCGCCGATCTTTCCTTCCTCTTCCTTGTCCTATCCTCTCCCCCTTACACACACACACACACACTTACACTAGCATGCACTACACTACCACATATTCCTGGAGACCGGTCGGGAGCTTAGAGCTTATCCCGGCTGGGGCGGTGCCACGCTGGTGGGAGAGTCCTGGTTAGGGGGAAACCCCACTAGCCGACGGTAGGTCGGCGCCGGATCTCGCCATCCAGCGGGGGAAGATCACCGCCATCTCCCGAGAAAAACATGCACTACACTAACGGGAATAATGACCAAAGCAGTTGACGCACCCGGAAACACGAAAAAACCAAACCAAACCAATCGATTAGGAAAGCGAAGAGTTGAGAAAATGTTAAAAAAAAAAAGTTCTTTGGGCAACGATAGATGGCAGCTGGAATAAGGATAAGGCAAGACCATAAAGCCAGTCCACACCAAGGAAACTAGAAAACTACTACGAGAAAGTCTGTGCCATTCTGTAGCACCTGTAGTTGCGTTCTGCCTTACGGTAATGCGCGTTGCATCGACACGCATATTGCAAATTTCATTTACCCCCCTTCTTTCTCTGAGCATAATCTACCACATTTTTCGTCTTAAAATTTTTGAAGCGCCTCTGAGGAGAGTAAACAGTAACGCATTTACGGAGTTTTGGTATCGTTAGCGTCATAAATGCTACAAAACAGTTTTCATTTATAGTACAAATGAGATTGGTAGCCTAATGCAGGGGAAAAATTGCTCTCAAAGAAATCATTTGTTCAGTGCTCAAATTGCCTGTTTCATCTTAAAAATTTTGCGACACAATGCTCAAATGGCTAGGTCTTCCGGCTATGAATTGTGGAACGGAAATATGGGGAGTAGATAAACTTAATCGATCCCATGCATCCATTAAGGGTGCATGGGATTTATTGCTCGAGGAAATTCCTATACAACTCATAATACCCTCTAAACATTTTTTCCAAACAACAAATCCTCTGTACCCTTAATGAATAGAAGTGGAGTTTATTTATTAAAATATAACAATTGAAATTCAGCTTATGTAGGACAAACAGGTAAGAAGTTTTCTAGTAGACTCAATGAACACCTCAGATCGTGAAGACTGAAACAAGACGATCTAGACAGGATCGTGGAGACTGAAATTATTTAAGGTAACAAAATGAACATTTGGGGAAATTTTAAAATTATTCAAAAGCCCTATCTTAATAAGTCTCAATTAACAGTCTCAATTAAAATTCAGCCTCATTATAAATTTATTTATTGACTAGCTTTTCCCACACTTCTATTTTCTCCCTCAACTTCCCTCAGTTTGTATCTACTTCGTATGACATACAAGATGGCACCAACTTAGGATTTACCACAGGTTTAATTCATGTTACTTGAGTATGTACTATATTTATAAAAATTTTTAAGTATTCATTTGTACTTTATATTTATTCTGAATTTCTTAGTTTATTCATATGCTAATTTCGTTCAGTTTCATTGTTGTAGAGCCACTGATGTTGGGATGAAGTTGTCCCGAAACACGTGTATGACTGAATTTTCTGTTTATAAAAATTCATATTATAGTAAACTACTTTGTGGTTGTTACCTTCGCTATCCTGGATTAATAATAATGGACTATCACAATATCTCTGCTGCAACGACGGAATTTCTAAAATGTTTACTTTTCTGAGGCCAATTTGTCAATAATTTGGTCAGACCCCGATCTCCATCAACTGGATATATACCTGAAAGCCTGATCAAGGCACGCCCATGTTTTATCTTTATGTGGACGCTGAGGCTCCTGGGTTAGTAGTGTTAAGAATCTTAATGAGAAATACTGTTACCAATCAAGATTTTTTATTTTTTCATTGGTGCTGGTAGACTTTGTTCACTCACGAGGAATTCCATCCTACTTTTGAGTATGGACTCTAAGCACTTTTGAGGACAGAGCTCTCTGTACATTATATATCCTTCTCGGTGGTGGAGATTTCACCAATGCGAAGAACGAAAAATATACTTCCGTTTTTTCTGATGCCATTTAAGATTCAAAAGAGCCCCATTAGCATTTGGAGAGACAGCGACACGAGTAACACAAATTCGTAGTCATCATACCGGGTGATCATGTGCAATCAAGATTACAAAGAATGGTAGTTTCCTTTTACGTAAATGCTAAAGTATATTTTAGAGTTAGAATAAAATGTAAATCGTTTTAAATATTATTTTTGTACACTCACCCCTTTAAATTGTGATTTTTCATTATTTACATGCATTTTGCACCACTTTAGCCAGAACAAAATCCTATTTTAGTACAAATAAATGCCTTTTTGCCTGTCTATTTTAGGTCGAATAAATGGCTGAACTTGCGAGCTCTATTTATGATTATGGAAACTCGTGAATGTGGTGAAATATTTTGTAGTATTTGGTTAAATACACCAATTAATACAATTTCTTTTGTAAACAACTAAATTAAAACATCGTAACCAGACCAATTGACCGAGCTACGCGAATCCTCTTTTAAATCAATAATTGTGTCTGTCAGTAAAGTTTTTGTTATACTTTCGCGAGCAAAAGCGTTGTTACATTTTTTCAAATTTGGAATAAAATGTTCCTTTAAGATAACTTTTAACAACGTATGTATAAGTTCTTTTTATTATTTTTTTACGCACGGTCTAGTGCTCATTATGGTCTTGTAGCAAATGGGGCTGCGAAATTGAAGTTAGTGAAACATACAAAAGACGTTTTCGCTGATTTTCATTTTATTTGATGTGCGATGTCGCAAATGACCTCCTTTTTTTCTACCGTCAGGATTTTTTTGTAAAATCGGTATCGATTTTTTGTTAAAATTCTATTTTAAAAGGAATTCTCTCGAACAATTTTGATGTAATATATAGCAACAGTGTTTTGTATCTATGTAAATGTATGTAAAGTATAATCGATTCTTGTTAAGGCGAAATGATTTTTTAGCAATTTTATTTTTTTGGTTTAAATGAAAACAACTTACCAGATCACAAAAGCTGCCTCTGGTCGAGAGAAAAACAAAAGTTCCCTAGAGTCAAACTTTTTACATCAAATTATGGCGCTGATGCGGGTGCTGGCAACTATAGGACGCTTCCTGGCCAAAGGGAACCCGGCAGAGATTCTGCATGGCCGGCAGCATAGGTCGCTGCTGTCATTGCTAGTACCAGGTAACAGTCACAAGGAAGAGGAGTTGCAGCCGAAATTCCAGGAGCAGCCCACAGAGCCGCCGCCGCCCACGCCGGAGCTTCCGGCGGTAGCACCAAGGAGGTCCACAAGACGCCGTGTACGTTTTGCACCGTACACGACGCTTTCAAGAGGGGAGGTGTCGCGGCTGTGAAACACTTTTAAAGAGCGCGCCTAAGAAGCAGCGCTCAGCGGCGGTCAGAGAAGGCAGCGGAGGCGGCGGAGCGACAAGACGCCGCCCAATCCCGGAAAGCGAGCTGGTCGGCGAGCCAGCTACGCAGCAGCGAGTCTCCAGCGCCGCCCGCTTTAAGAGCGAGCGCCGCCAGCCGAGAAGTACGACAGTTTTGGCAATTGAGTTGTGAGGAGAGCGTTAGTGACTGTGCGCCCTGTTGGATTCGACGAGGAGATTGTACAGTGTGATTTCTGGTTTCGACATAGCTTGTTCTTGGTACATCTCCCGGACTTTTGGTTTCTTGATTTTGGTTTGTGACTCGGTACGCTCTTTGGACTTTGGAATTGTAACCTTTGTACTATCGGCAGTTAATTACAATAAATGTTTGTGTATGTAAAGCGTGAAATTATTCTGAACATAACATTTACCTATCTCTTTTTCTCTCTTTTTGCCTATGTCTTTTCTCCCTATAATTTCCCCCTCTCTTTTCCTCTTCGCTTTTTTCCCCTCTCTCCTTCCTTCTCTATTTCTTTTTTTCACTTTCCCTCCCCTTTTCTCACTTTCTCCCCTCGCTTCCCCCTAACATTTCCCTCTCTTTCCGCCTCTCTTTTTTCTCCTCTCACTTTTACCGTCTTTACCTCTTTCTTTTTTTTCTCTTTTTTCCTTCTCTCTTTCCTTCTCTCTCTTTTTTCCTTTTCTCTTTCTTTTCTCTCTCTTTTCTTCTCTTTTATCTCCTTTTCTATCTCCTTTTCTCCTCTCCTTTTTCTTTTAATAATTTGTTAATATTGAAACATACCCCTAACTGCTACAATTATTGGGCGATTCGTCGTAACCCGTTTCCAAATTGCTAATAACATGGGCGCCAGGAAAAAGGTTACGATAATATTTTAACTATTATTACTCTGATAAAAAAACTGAATATTATCCCGCTAGCTGGGTCGATGGGTCACGTCAGAAATAATCGCTTTTACCTATTAATAGCCGATTACCCGATCTGCCATCTATACAGAATGGCGAGGAATCTGAAAACAGAGATCATTTGATCTAGCTACTTATTAGCTTGAATTGGCCAATGAAAATCATTTTATCTTTCTTTTAAGAGAAACTTAATGTTTATTTCTTATCAATGCAGCAAATCAAAATGAAAAAATTACATTGAGAAACTTTCTTAGTCATGATCTGGTTCGAACCTATACGGCGATTCTGGTTTCGCGTGCTTTGATTGGTGACTTCGAAAAACCTTCCCTTTTTATTTGAGCTCAACCCCTTTCTTTTAAGAGAAACTTAATGTTTATTTTTTGAAAACGAATTCCCGAACGCCGATTCACCGCTTCGCACCACTCAAATATTTGTTCCGGCCCCACTATATTATGTGTGATGCCCGTTCTCACCGTATAAATATCCAGTGCTTTTATGATTACACCCCAAAACAAATCTCTTAGTTCTATCTTCCGTTTATAGCAAGAAAATATGCAAAGTCCGGTATCGTTTGTGAACCGCATACATTTATAAGTTCAAGAATGATTAGAGTTCACTCGCGAAAAAACTCCTTATTATACAGTCTTATTTTGATACACAGCAAAATATTCGGAACTCGACACGTTCCCCAAATCTTAGAAGTATCACAAGTCCCTTCTGGTTCTCCACAAAAATATTCAAAGTCCGAATATGTCCCTAAGTCCGATTCTTTAAACCCAAACGTATTGTAGACCCCCGAAATTTTTATAAGTCCTAAATGCACAAATTAATTATTCACGAGCGACTGCTCACCGTCACGACATGCGACCGAATGAATCTTATCCTCCCTTTGAAAACCCACAATGCCCTTTCTTTTATTTCGACAAAATGCCCAAACTTCCGTTTTAATAATCCGTCGACGCATCTTCAACCAATCCCCAAATCTCTTATATTTCCTCCTTCTCACGCCGCCACCTCCACGGTCAGATGAATGTTTGTTTATCCTGACAACAACCACGACGTCGTTACTAAGGCGCCATATTGCTTATTATTTGCCCTAACCATTTCGCCCATTTACGGCAAATATACTGTAATAAACCTGTCCCCACATTGGTATGTCACAATATATTGAAGATCTCTCACAGTCTTCTGTCTCATCCACTCACACTCTCATATTATGAGATTTTTAAAATTTTTCTGTTCGAGTTTTAAAAATTTTCTACTATACAAATTTTCCTGACGATAACGAACATACCCATAAAAAAAGAACTATTCAGTTTGGTGCAGTCGTTCGAAAGTTATGAGGTTACGTACATTTAGGCGATTCGTTTTTATTTATTCCTGGCGCGTCAACAGCTTAGGTCATTATTAGTGTAGTGCATGTTTTTTCCTCGGGAGATGGTGATCGTCCCCCGCTTGATGGCAAGATCCGTCCTCGGCTAGCGGGGCTTCCCCCTAACCAGAACTCTCCCAACAGCGGGGCACTGCCCCAGCCGGGACAAGCTCTCTGCTCCCGACCGGTCTCCCGAAATATGTGTGTAGTGCATGTTAGTGTAAGTGTGTGTATGTAAGGGGAGATGTTAGGACAAGGAAGAGGAAGGAAGGATCGCGCGCGGCCGTGGCTCGTTTTTTAGGGTACTGCTCCGGCATTCGCCTGGTGTTAATCGGAGAAACCACGGAAAACTACCGATTATAGCAGTCCGCTAGAATTCTCCTCCAGACAGCGACTGAATTTGACCTAGCTGAAAAGCTAGTGTCGAAAATCCTACCGAAGTTAGGATTCGAATCTAGAACCTCCCGGTCAGAGGTGCTGCAGTGACATCAGTTAATGCACTGAGCTCCCGGTGCGAATTTTCGGCAGAAAAACTCTTCTTACAGGGCCCCGAAAAAGTGGATAAATCCAGTTGCTAAATTTAGAAAAAATCCTCTAACACATGGTGTATCCAATATCCATGTTTTGTGGGTCCTTGATACCGAGAAATCTGACGGCAAAAAATGACGGCAAAACGTCTGTCTGTCCATCTGTGAACAACGCTAACGGCTAAACCGTTTAGCTGATTTTCTCCAAAATTGATATTTCGTAATCGATGTAGCTGAAATCGTTGCCCCTTGAATTTGAAACCGATAGTGCAATTTTGGGGGTACATTACATGAAAGTCCTGGGACATATTCCAAATTTTCAAAACAATAAAAAAATGGCTCTATCGTTTTTGATTAAATTTTTTGATGGATAGTGTGAAGATTGTTTAAGAGAATGGCGCAGCTCTCATGTTCGTTGAAAACCCAGATTTTTCGAAAATTGCAAAAGTTCAAAATTTTTTCGGAGTCTTCTTACAACCAAAATATTAAAGATAGAGATTTTCTCCCTTAATGAAATTTGTTCCTTAGATATATATATATATATATATATATATATATTTTTAAATAAGGTGATGTACAATTTTTCGAAAATTTGAGTACTTTTCGCTTAATTTTGCGTGAAAATAGGAGAAGAAAGTACGTGTTGTTTTAGCATCACTATCTTTATTATTATTTTTTAAATCAGCACCAAAAATTAATAAAGTTCAGCTACAAATTCCCTAGTATTTTTTCATCGCAGGTATGTGATTTTAGTTCAGTCTTAATGAAATGCACATTAGTCCCAGTGCCGTTGAGGCTGGATTATGAAATCTACACTTTTTTCGATTTTCCCATATGAATTAAAAACAATCAACCATTCACCTTGATATAAAAATTACGAATACATAAAATTGATATAAAATGTACGAGTATTTATCACCTTATACAGAAAATTGGAACAATATTATAAAAACGTATTCCTGAAATGTTCTAAACAAGCTTTCTATGGTGCACATAGGGCTTATGCTGGATATATTGCTAAACAACTCATCTTCAGCAGGAAATTGGAAGAAGACAGTTAAGTTCAAGCACCCGACATGTTTCGGTGTCTGTCCGACCGTATAAGGACAGCAGCTGGTTACGACCGGGATCAATTATCTTCCGCTGACCTTCAAACATATAGCTGACCTTGCGTGACCTCGAGATGTCAATCTACGTAACCATAGGGGGTCGTTGTGTGGCAACGGGGCATTCAATGCACGTTCGGGGACTGCAAGCGTAATACTTATCTCTTTGTCGACCCTTATTGAACTATTAACGACGTCAGACATTACAGTTACCACACGATCCTCGATAGAGGCGGTCATAGAGCAGCGTCGACTCGCGTAAGTGGGCGCGTTGGTAGGGTTGGCAACTGTTCAAGGGGAGAGCTCGGAATCCCGCCTTGCGCGCAGCGCTCTGCCACTTGTTGCGCAGAGGCTCAGTGAGGAGGAGGTGTCACGAGATTGGTTGCGTTGTTCACCGGCCGGCACTCAGCGTCAGCTCACCGCGGAATAGGTCTTTTTAACTCCAAGAAAGGTAAGTTAAGTTAGAAAAGAAAGCTATCATAAAAATTGTTACGTCGCTTTCTTGTTTTTGAGGTGAATGAAAATATACTTATTCTCAGAACTACGTGTTTTTATGCAGGTTTAACAAGTTCACCCCATTGTGATGGCATCTACAGGAACTCTAGGTGAGACGGAAATATAAAATACGTGCAAACCACAATCTGTCCCTTTAATGTGTATTCTAACATAGGTATGCATTATATTTTTCAGCTCTGCTGAGCGTGTCTGACAAGACAGGGTTGGTGGCTTTGGCTGAGAAGCTGCAGAAGTTGGGTCTCACGCTTGTCGCTTCTGGAGGAACCGCGAAGGCTCTTCGAGATGCGAAACTAACGGTGAAAGATGTGTCCGAAATCACAGGCGCTCCTGAAATGCTGGGCGGCCGCGTGAAAACTCTTCATCCGGCTGTGCACGCGGGTAAGTTCCCGCTCACACGTTGCTTCGGCCTCGCTAAACAACAGGTTGTACGATCCGAGGAACGTACGAGTTTTGAGAAATTAATGAAGGAGTAAGATTACCGCAAATCTAATATGCGTTTTGTTAAGTTTTGAGAATGCACGACGAAAAAGATTAGATTCTCTGACCGAAACTGAACTGTTAAGGTAATTAGATCTGTTGAATTCAGACATTGTTATCTGCTTGCCCCAAATTTACAGAAAATACTTTCCAGGCTGTTAATAATATTATAGTTTAATTTTTTATGTTGAAAAAATATATTTCATTAAATAATAAAGGACTACCCAAAACAACCCCTGGAGCATTTGAATTTTTTGTGAAACACATTGTAACATTATGAAGGATCACTAATAGACCTTTCTCAATCCAGGATCTAAAGTTAGAGGACGTTAACAGATTAAAGCAGATAGCCAAATGAAGTAATGAGGGAGAAGGAAGCAAAAGTTTGAATTGATATATACACAATGAGATATTAATTCAGGCTATTCACTTCGAGAAATTAGTGAATTCAAATTTTAGAAAAATTAATAAATCTAATGCAAGGGACAGTGACATTTTTGAAATATAATCAAATATATTTTACACACCCTGAGTTTATTGTTTTGATATTTAGTTTTTTTAAGTGAAGAAATATTTGTTTGGGTTGTAAAGAATGTGATATTCGGTAATTCTAAAACTAAAATCTTCAAAAGTGTGTGTGCTTTTGTCATAGTATATACTGATTATACTAGAACATATCATATTCGGGTTTTCAAAATATCAATATTGTTGTGTCTGAATCAATTGAAATTTTCTTATAAATTAGAACAATATTTAGAGATTGTTTTCTTGTGGTTCTTTTGTTGGTTGGATCCCAAGAAGTGTCAATTAATACTTTGGAAATTCAACAAACCTTGAAATAAAGAAAAAATAAAAGAATTTTTGCTGTCACAAATAAGCATCCATAAAAGTTGCAAAGAAATGGTTCAGATTAACTGTTCAAATTAGTTTTCTATTGAAGCAAAAATATACTCCTTATTCTGTGTTTGATGAGTGTTTCATAGCAATATCAAATGATACTTCAGCTTTTTATAATCTTAAATCAAATTGGAATTAAACTCTCAAACTCAACTCATTCTGTCTGAAATTTGTGCTTGCCTAGAAAAGTGCAAAGGTTGAAAACTACTAAAAATATGGTTTGTTGTTTGATTATTTCAGGAATCCTGGCAAGAGTAACAGAGAGTGACCAGAATGACTTGAAGAAGATGAGTTACAACATGATAAGCGTAGTTGTATGCAATCTTTACCCTTTTGTCAATACTGTTGCAAAACCTGATGTGACTGTAGCAGATGCTGTTGAAAACATTGATATCGGTAAGTATTGAGGAATGTTGAAGCAGTATAAATGTGGAATGTTTAAGATAAGACACAGTGGCAAATTTAAGGCAGTGTGACTGGATCTCCCATATTGTGTTAAAAGGTATCAATTGTGTAATGGCTATTTAAAATGAATTTGGGAATAAAGTCAATCTCTGTCCACATCTACTTATTTAAAATACTAAGGGTTTTCATTGTGAATGATACTTGAGCTTTCTACTCAACCACATTTTGTTATTTTTGCTTTGAATCACTTGCTCTTATTGGTTTTAGATAAACAAAAAATTTAATCTATTTAATTAGTGTCATCACTTGCTCTTATCTGGTTTTAGAGTAAAAACAAATAAATTTTAATCTATTTAAATTCATAGAATGAGTGCTTATCTGACAATATTTGTTCAGTGTGTTGTTTTGTAGACAAATTAAAATGGCCATGACTTTTTGTTTTGCAATCTGCAATCTGCAATCAATCTATCAAAAGTAGTAGTTGATGTGTCGTAAGTGCAAACAAGCTTGTGAGTGTGAGGTTAAACATGATGCAAGGACATTCTTGCATCAGGAGATGGCAGTTGGCAAAGATATAGTTTTCCACGCTCAAAGATTGACTGTTTTTAAATGCAAAGATTAGCGAGAGCTTATATAAGCATTGTCCTGCAATCTTATAACATGGGCATTACAAAAAAAAATCTATGATTTTAATTATGTTATGCATTAAGTGCTTAAATTAAGGTAGGTTATTCTTGGATAGTCCACTACAATATAATGTACAGATCTTGCTAAATATAAAACATTTCAGTTACGTTTTGCTAAAGCGCATTGTTCCAGAATTTGTTAAGCTCCCTCATTTCATCTCATTTGGAGAACATGTACTGAATGATATGAAACAATTATTGGGGTTTTAGATTTTGTGTCGAATGGATATGTACTTTCTATTATGACTTGTCCACAGCACTTCCTTTCACAAGGGTTGAGCTAGAAAGTAATGTTAATGTTGAGAAGAAAAAAGATTAATTTGGTGTTATAATAAATTCCTGTTATAATGAGCAATTTTTAAGAGATGGCTCTAAATTTTGGTGTTGCATAAGTCTCCCCATTTTTTGGTCCACTCTTCTCATGAAATATTAAATGCAACCTTATAGATGTGCCCAAGAAATTAGTTTAAACAAAATGTATTCATTCCTTTATTACAAATCTTTAAAATAACTGTAGAAAGAATCTTCATCATGGACAGGTCACTTGTCAAAGAGTTGCACCATTTTCTGCGTACTTTCCTTTCTCACTATCTTTTTAAGCTGGTATTACAATTTACTAGGCACTAAGAAGGGAAAGAAAAAGAGAGAGGGAGAGAAAAAAAAAGAAGAGAGATGGATCTTATAAAATGAGTATCTTGTTAAGTATATTATTCTCTTTCAAAATATACAAAGGTGTGTTCTAAGAAAAGTTTGTGATATTATGTGTATAGGGGGTGTGACGCTTCTGAGAGCTGCTGCCAAGAATCATGATAGAGTTACAGTGGTGTGCGACCCAGCTGATTATGACCGTGTGGTGAAAGAATTGGAGTCATCTGGTGATAAAAGCACGTCTTTAACTACACGGTAAGATAATAAAAACATTTAGTTAATATAATGAAGGAAGGAAGGAAGTATATTCTAGAATCAGATGAAATCATTAAATTTAAATTTTATTTTAATGCTTCATTCAAACGTTTCATTTGACAAGTCTAAAATGTTTCTTTTTGATATGTGTATATCAACGTGTGTACAGTGTGTATATTTGTAAATGTGCTAGTTCATACACACATATGAAGAGGTCTTTGAAAGGTAACCATTAACCATATAAATACCAATGCAATTTTGAATTACAACTTAGTGTTGTATCAATGGTGACTTAAAAAATTTTACTATATTTCTGGAAAAAACTTGCTTACTACACGAGAAGAAGCAGCTGTCGGGGAGTATCATGAAATGCTCAACTCAAAAATCTTTAAATTATGGCTTGTGTGCATCTCTAATTGACTCCTTCAAATACATAATGTAAGTGTGTACATTGTGGATCTAAATAAAATTGTATACATGATTTCTGTCTTGAGTGGAATTTGCACTACTTTCATTAGATTCAGATTCTATAGATTTGCACAGCTTTCCATTTATATTAAACAACTGCCTGGAAAATGATATTGAGTTATGCGAACAAAAGTGTAAAGTTCTTAAATGTTTTACTGGAGAATCATTTAAAAGTAAGCCATATAAAATAGATTATGCTAGAAATACACCTATTAATAATATAAATTATCATTAAATGAAACCTCTGGAGTAATCATCTATCGCAAAATGACAGTCAACCCTAATATAAGATGTGTATTATCAATGTATCACCACCAACACTAACAACAACAACAGATTTCATTAACACAAACAATAAAATGTTCACAATCTCCATAAAATTATAAACAATTTATTTTTAAAAATTGAAAATAAAAATTAAATTATTAACATTGTAAAACTTTCAAATGGATACTTAGCAGTAGTGGCTGGTGTTCCAGTAAACTAGAGGTTGTAGTTCTATCAAATGAAGGAAATGTATTTTGAATATTTGGAATACTAATATATAATAAAACTAGGGTTGATTTCTAATGGACACTCAAGATTTTGTATTAGTTCTTCATTGAGACAATTGGTAATAATGGAAATCATACAAAACAAAACGAACTTAGTTTCGAAAATACGGTGCTTTCATTCCTGCACTTTGCAACAAGCACTATTATTTGGTCGTTTTACATTTCATTATCTAGGTTGTTACTGCTCCTACTAGTAGAGATGGTAATTAAATAAAATTATTTTATTTCAAAAATTTCACTACCCTGGTAATTATTGCAATTATGAAAGATCTTCCAGATACACTCAAATTCACAATGATACTTGCAGACCAACTGCCGCTGCTGCCGGGAAATCATTGCACACACCGTTATGGACAGAAAAGAACTTTCTTCCAGAATGGCCACCTTTACATAAAGGACTTATCAAATGTATATTTTGACTCAACAAACCCAATGTCAAATGAAAATAAATTCCCCAAACATGGTAAATAGTGCCGCACATGGTAAATAATACTGTCAAGAATTGACTGAACTTGTGTACTTGCAATAACAAGAAAAATTCATAAAATTAAGTTGCAGCTGGTATCAGATGAAGACAGAAAATTGGTGTTCCCCTTAGACGCTGTGCCACAATATGTGGGCACATTTCTGCATTATAGACATATGGCTCACTGCAATAAATAAACAATCAGGGCCCTATGTTGAAGCAAAGGGCCAAAGAGTAAATGGAATGAAGGAGCTTAAGAGCATGTGTGGTACACTGCATGGGAGAGCACCATATCCTAGAGAGTGGTTGTTGGGCACTCTTCGATTTGAGAATGATTTCAAATTCATTGATAATGCTGCAGTATCTTGAATACTGAATGTCCTCAAATGGAAAAGTATATTCCCAATGTAGAACAAACATTTTTTTGATTATCTGGAAGTTGCAGCACCATGCAACTTGCAACTTAAGCACAAGTCACCATTGATACTTAGCATCTTAATTTCTGTCTACAAATTTTATTTAAAGAATGCATGTCACATACGACCCATGCAAAAATTGATGTCGGTTTGGTATACATTTGAGTTGTGTTATTTTGTTTTCACTGTAATGATAATTCTCTTGTACATTGGCCACCATTTAAACAATTCAAAAGAGAACCCATTGTAATTGACTTCTTTTATTTTTCAGGCAGCAATTGGCCTTGAAGCTTTTACTCATACTTCTGAGTACGATTTGGCTATTTCGACTACTTCCGCAAACAGTTCAGCAGTGGTGTGTCTCAACTCACTCTTCGATATGGCATGAATCCTCATCAGAAGCCAGCTCAGATTTTCACTACTTTGGCCAAACTTCCTTTGAAAGGTGAGCAGCAGTAATCATTTTAAGCGAATTCATTTTTAGAAAGATGTAAAGTTATAAACTTTGTCAGAGGAAAAATTTCAGACTAATAATTTTGAGAAATTGTTTCTTTGTGATTGGTGTTAATTGCTGTACAAATTTGATGAATGTCTTATTTCAGTTGTTGATTTGGAATTGTTATTAAACAGCATCATTTTTCTTTTAAATATGTTTAAATAAAAACAAGGTTCACTATTGTTTATGCATAGATTCTTGTGCATAATTTATATCCCTTGTGTGCAGTGGTAAATGGATCGCCTGGGTTCATTAATCTGTGTGATGCCCTGAACGGATGGCAACTTGTACGGGAGCTCCGAGCTGCGCTTGGCCTTCCTGCTGCCACATCTTTCAAGCATGTGAGCCCTGCTGGAGCCGCTGTGGCTGTGCCTCTCTCTCCTGAGCAATTACGTGTGTGCATGGTGGAAGATCTGGCAGAGTCACTGACACCACTTGCTACTGCCTATGCTCGTGCTCGTGGTGCTGATCGCATGTCTTCGTTTGGGGACTTTGTGGCACTGTCTGATCCCTGCGACGCTGTCACTGCACGGATAATCTCTCGAGAGGTAATAGTTCTGTTGTATCATTCTCAGCAGTTGTTTTGTTAAGCAGTTATTTGGTAGTTATTTAATAGTAGTTATTTTCACTAACAAAATTTTAAATGAGTGGCCAACATTCTATGAATATACTCGTCAAAATTTCTATAAAAAAAAGCAACATTTATTTAACCCTTTGCTTTCCACGCAGTTGTGTGAGGGGAAAGTCGTGTGGTGCTGACTCATATTGGCCATCCCTAAGCACCAAGTGCTATATACTTCTGAGATGTGTTGCAGATCTGATAGGACAGATGACTATGTTGTATGAAAGAGGGCTTTTGTGCTATAGTGGAGGAAAGAGAATGGAAGGAGTTTCTGTAAACTCACAGCATCAGTTTGAAAGTCCACTTTATTTTTCTTGTTAACAATGAATGCAATACCACATTCATCATTCATTCATTGTTATGCATGGTACACAACTTTTATTCTTTTTTTATGAGGTTCAAAACTAACTAACTTTTGTCATTCGAACAGATGGTCTGTCCCGGTTGGTGGCCACAAATTCCACCACTGACACGGGTAAATGAGGACATTTCTCTAACCAAAATAGACCTTTCCTGCTATCCTGGTTATTGAAAAATGCCTTTTAGTTCTTTCAGTCCCCTAGATACCAACATTTTTGTGGGATATCAAGGAACTTCCTGCTGGAGTTCACACTTACAAATGCTAATGAAGAGAGAGTGTCTCTGACGAACAGGGGAATATCTCAAATAAAAAATACATTTCATACCATACAGGGGCAAAACTGGAGTATTTCAATGCATTTGCTTTCCCTAGATACTGATAAATGCATCAAGAATAAATACTACTGAACTGAAATAAAAATTATTGAACTTGAACATTAAAGAACATTAAAGAGATGTAAAATGCTTCAGCTGATTTATGCGCTCTTCTCACATTGCTGTAGTTTACGGATATTTTTCTAATAAAATGTGCCTTTAATACTATCAAGTGATATTTAAAATATAAAGTAGTATCCTCCACATCTTCTAGATGCCGATTCATTCACCAGAGAACTAACAGTATATAAGAGAACCAATGATAGACAGTGTCAGTGTCAGAGCCACTAATGTGACCAGTAGGAGTGAGAGCATGGAAAATTTGCAGCCACTGTACTGGCCTTAAGCAGTCGAAGGGTAAATGTCTTGGATCTGTCTGCAAATGAAAAGGTTTTCAGTGGCAGGAATATGTGTCTGAAAATCCAGTGAAAGTGTTCTGAATAACCATCTATTTTAAGCATTTGCCCACATATCAACCAACTTTTGGTCTCTGATTCTGACCATTCCCATGAAGTGATTGGATGTCTAGAAACTTCAAACTGATTTGAAACTTTCAAGGGAAACAAAATATTTTTTGAAGAAATCTATTGAATTTAATTTCACCTGTTGATTTTCTTTGAAATACGATGAAATGGAAGGTCTTTTTTTATTTTAAACAATCATTTAAAAGTACCGCATGAAATAACTACACAAAAATCATAAATTAATTTTTATATATTTTCTTATTTGACCATGTTTTGGATGTCTGTGTCTGGGGAAACCTACTCTTCCTTCACCTACTCAGCTAAAAGTTAACAAAAGTACACGAGATAAGTTTTAATCATGTTTAAAACAATTTCATTTTTAGAACACACATGAGTTTAGATTTGTTATGATCATTTAAATGTCAAATATGACATTGTATTTTATGTTATTATGTGAACAATGTGCAAATGTAATCTTGAACAGTATTTCAAATACTTTAATTTCATGTTCACAGTAAAAAAAAAAAGTCATTTTATATCAAATATTACATTTTTTCTCACCTCCAGTGTAAAGTCACAGCATGCCACTTCTAACACTGCCCTCCTTTGTCCATTAATTGTAATCTCTGGTAGCATCTCATAAATTTCAGTTCACCCATATATATTAGGTCAATCATAAAGGTTTGTCCGGAAAGTTATGTCAATAATTTTTTTCCAACACGACTGTACATCCCAGCTCGCTCTGCTAACATAGGAATGGTGGCGACAGGCTTACGGATCAAAGCAGCCTTTATGCCTGTTGCCTGCGAGCTCTCACAGGTTTAGAACAACATTTTTCGTGAGAAACGATTTCATGAAGCATCAGTTCGAAATGCAATGCTCCGTTGAACAACCATGGCGATCAAGTTTTGTGTTAAACTCGCAAGACTGCTTCCGAGACTGTTCCAATGCTGAAGACGGCCTTTAGCAATGATTGTCTGTTGGATAGGCAAGTTTATCGATGGCACAGTCTTTGCAAAAGCAGAGTGGCACACGTCAACACCCCCTCCCCCAAAAAGGCCAGGATGTCAAAATCAAAAATCAAATCAATGCTGGTTGTGTTTTTCAATATCTGAAGGATTGTCCATCACAAGTTCGTACTACCTAGCACAACAGTGACACAAATGACTACCTAGGCTCAACAGGTTGAAACTTCAGGTCCAACACGTCCGACCCAACATTGCCACAGACTGGAAGCTGCATCACAATCCCACGACCTCCCTAGAGCCCAGACATAGCCCCCCTAGATTTTTTCTTTTCCCACGACTGAAAACTATTGAAAGGGAAGCATTTCAGGTCGGTCGACAACACTGAGGCAGCTACAAACGCGCACCTTAAAGGACATCTGGAAAAGGATTGTTGCGCAAATTTCGATACATGGAAATCGTGCTGGCAGCAGTGTATCAATGCAGGAGGGATGTACATTGAAGAGTATTAATAGATTGTACTGATCCGATCAATAAATTCTTTGCTCTCAAGTCCTTGACATTACAATTACATTCCGGAAAAACCATGCATCGGTTCAATACGGCAATACGGACTTCAAATGTGTAAAGCACAGGATATTTAATGTTTGAGAGATTTCTAATTAGTATATTGAAACCATATTTTTCATATTAGTTTTAAGGCGCTTATCAGACTGCTAATCTTCAACACTACACTGTAATTCCAATCTTTTATGATGGATCAGCGAAAGGATTTGTGAAAAGTTGAATACCACTAAAATATTACATATTTTTTAAATTCTCTTTTTGCACCATGTTACACGTTTGCACACAATTTTATTTTCAGTACCTTTGAAGTTTGGAAAGCTTTAGGTAACACATGTTATTTATACCACAATGTTTATTTGGAGATTTGCTGACTGATGCCTTAATTCCGTAATATCCATTTGTATCTCTACTACATGTTAGAAAAATGTTTGCCAATGCATGAATTGGAAATATTTCCGTTTGAAAAATAGTGCCTTCATTTTTTCTGATCTGATTTTGTGTGTAATACTTTGCCAGAGATAATGTTTTTAACAATTAAATGTGGAAACATTAATGTCTTGTGCATTTCAGGTATCTGATGGTATTATTGCTCCTGGGTATAGCCCAGAGGCTTTAGAACTTCTGCGCAAGAAGAAAGGAGGTGCATATTGTGTTCTTGAGATTGATCCTAATTATGAACCACGACCCATTGAGCAAAAAGTATTATTTGGCCTTACTATGGAGCAACAACGGAACAATGCTGCAATTGATAAAAATGTGTTTTCTAATATTGTTTCCAATCGCAAAACGGTGAGTTAAATACTTTTTTATCATACATGATTTTGTTTAATTTTGCACATAGTAGATTAATCTAATTAATGAATTAAATAATAGTGCAATGCAGTGTTTTAAACGTTTCTTGTGTTGTGTACTCTCCTCTCCATTTTATTTCTTTGGAGCATGCCATTCTATTATTTTAATTATTAAATACATTTGTGAATATCTTCATGCAGCTTCCAGAAGGTGCTCTGAGGGATTTGATCGTGGCCACAATTGCTTTGAAGTACACACAAAGTAATTCAGTATGTTATGCTCGTGATGGGCAAGTTATTGGCATTGGTGCTGGCCAGCAATCACGAATCCACTGTACAAGATTGGCTGGAGAAAAAGCTGACAACTGGTAGGTGTACCACTTATCTGTTTTCTTTTCTGATTTATTCAAAGACTAGATGATGGTAATACTTATTGACCAAATGTAATTTAATAAACTAATTTATCATCTAATATTTTATTTGCTAGAAATAAAGTTTAGTTTTGGAATGTTATTTTAAATTTAAAGGGAATGTTGATTTCATCGTGTGTGTTTTTTTTTTGATGCATTATTTTGCAATGTTCGATAAAAAGTTTTTCTAACTTTGGTTGAATTCCTTTTGTCAGATGCTAGTAAAAATATTTATATTTCTTATTACTATGCTTTTTGGATTACAGGTGGCTCCGCCAACACCCAAGAGTGCTTAATATGAAATTTAAGCCTGGAGTAAAACGAGCAGAAATTTCAAATGCTATTGACAACTTTGTAAATGGCAGTGTTGGTAAGTTTCTTAAACATTTTACCACCAACCCCCCTCCCCCCCCTTCTTTTTTTTCTCCCTAGAAATAATTGTAGAACATTTTTCTTTATTGTAAGAAGTAAAATTTATATGTAATTATGCCCAATATCCCAAATCTACTTTTGTTCATTGTTTCGTAACATTGTTGAGATCAGGCTGAAAACAGAAGTATATTTATGACTTTCTTGATCCTTTCCTTTTTCTTGAGAGACTACAATAAAATAATATTTTTTTTTTTTTTTTTCTGGCTTGGCTCTTTTTTTTTCTGGCTTGGCTCTGTTAGTAAACAGGGTTCTGAGACTCGCCCATCCAGGAATCCATGGTGTCTCAAGTTGCTTAACCTTCATGACTTCACAGTACAGTTAAGCAATAAGGCTAGCGATGCCAACCTTGTAATATCAAAACAAAAGACAGGAGGTGGGAGAAACAGTAGTAGTTTCGAATAGAGCCTGAAGAGATGTGTTGTGATTTCATGTATGGGTCTTTTCACATCTATTTCCAAACACATGGTTACATGCCTTCACAATATAAATGCTAACACATTTGTTTGGAATTATATCGATTACTTATGTAGAGTGTAAAATATGTTCCCTATTTTGTGAAATTTAGATAAGTGATAGAGGGATTTGTGTTGATTTTGATTGTTGTTTTTTTTTTCTAAATTAAAAGGAATTTCTGAAAAATGTCTGCTTTTTCTTGTATATACATAGTAGAAATGTTTGATGGTTCACATAACTCAAGAATTAGAAAGAACTGGAATGAAAATCATCTTCAGAACATGTGTTGCTTACCTGTTATTGGAAATGTGTTTCAATATTAAATTTATAAAACTAAATAATTTACTATATTCCAGCTAATTCTGGTGAAGTTTAGCCTAATTTTTCTTTTCTAGGCAAGGACATGCCCTATGATGCTTGGGCTGCTGCCTATGAAAGTGCTCCAGCTTTCTTGACCCAGGAAGACAGACAAGAATGGGTGCAGAAATTGTCTGGAGTTGCTCTGGCATCTGATGCCTTCTTTCCATTCAGAGATAATATTGAACGTGCAAAACAGGTGAGTTGTGTATATTGTTATTTTCATTGCTTGTTACTTTTTCTTATTTTATTTTGAACTACATTTAATTTTTTATTTATTTACATTTGGCCTACATGTAGTCCCATCTTCTTTCATTGATGATTTCTTTCTCAACTCTTTAACACACTTTATCCTTTGAATTGTTTTCTCTAAGTAATACTGTTCACTTTTTAAAAGGCACTTATTTTGAAAACTATGTTTTTATTTTCAGAGTGGGGTAGAATATATTGCAAGTCCATCTGGATCAACAAATGATGTAGACGTTACTAAAGCTTGTGATGAAAACAACATTACCCTTGTCCACACAAATCTTCGCTTGTTCCATCACTGAAGTGTGAAAAAATTGTTACCTCGTGTATTAGACTGACACAAGAGATCTAATGTTTTTTTTTTAGAATATGACATAAGATCTTTTGTACTCTTTGTGAAAGCATAACTGAAAAATAATTTCTTAATTTTTGAAGTTATGTAAAGTGCTGCTCAAATTTTCTATTAAACGTTTCATAAAATCTATTCAGTATATTTTCAGAACTTTTTTATAAAAATGTTATAATATCTATTACTTAATTTTTGTATTGCCATAAATAATAAAATGAATTAATTGACTTTGTTGTTACATGAATATATCTGCAACCTATTAAAATAATTTAATGTGTCAGTTGATTACATTAGTAAACACAAGTATTGTTAAGGGATTTTTTAATACTTATAAATTCAGTTCTTTTTAGACACTTGTAGATGGAGGACCTCCTGGCCATGCAATGTAATGGAAGAACCATGCTTTCTTACCTGAAGTGCCAAAAAATCGTTTTCCAACATAGTCCACTCTCCTCTCTCTCTCGCTCTCTCTGTCTTGCTCGCTTTCTCGCTCTCTCTGTCTTGCTCGCTTTCTCGCCTCTCTTGCTCGCTTCTCTCTCTCTCTCTCTCTCTCTCTCTCTCTCTCTCCCTCTCTCTCTCTCTCTCTCTCCTACATAAGATGTGATATCTAATGGGCTAAAAATTATTATTTAAAGGACGATGGTGGTATTACATAAAGGCTACCCTATTGCAATTGTTAATTTTGTATTTTTTTTACTAAAGATTTGTATTATATTTTTTGAAAAAGTTACATATTAAAAATGCATTCAGAGTAATAGGAATTATCGTCAAGTTAAAATGAAAATGTATGTTTCATTTTCAAAAGTAATGTCATTTGTGGGGGACTAGTCTTTCTGTTTCTCAGTTACATATTCCCAACTGTAATGTATTCAATAGTGGCGTTAATGGCAATAGTAACAAATGGATACCAATAGAGGTTCTCTGTATTGTTCATCTTGGTTTATGAAGTAACTGGTATTAGGTGAATCAAATCTTCCGTAGAGATTTTGAACAGTATTTTCTGAATTGCTTTTGAATTTAATTGAGTGAATATCCAGATGCCTTTGGTTATGTAGAGCAAATGCAAAAAAAAATTATGGAGGTCAGTCATATCAAAATTATGATGGTTACCTTGAGAGATCTTCAGAAGAAATGTTTTATCAAAGTTACTTCATTAGGCTTCCAAATGTATGTAGTTTCCAAAATGACCCTTGAAGACAAAATTAAGGGGATGGAGGAAAAATAGGACATTCTTGTTTTAAATTCTCAGCTACTTTTTATCTGTTTACAGTAAAATGCTCCAACTACCTTATGTAAATTGCAAGCTAGTAACTAAGCTATAAAAAGAAAACTTATTTCCTTTTTATTCAGTATACTGGCGTGAGAGTAAGGTCTTGAGGCTTCAACATTCTCCACATTCTTATACAGTAACACACACAACATACATTGGTACACAATCATATACAGTAAAATATCAGCACACAATTTTTGGGACCTCGGTAATTATTTCGTTGTGATCAAATTGCGTTATATTGAAGAAAGTCAGTTCTTTAGAACATCTACTATGTGTATCTGTCAGAAGATCTTCAGTACTTCAACATGGTTTTATAAATGAAAATCTTAATATGTGTTAAATGAGAGGAATGGCAGGTTTTATGTGATTTTTCATCAATACAAAACAATCTGTGTTGAAATTGTATTGAAATTCAATGATAACATCAATAATAATTTGTAAGCTATGCGCTCTTACTTAATTAAATAGCATAACTTCTTCACATCAGAAAATGTACATATCATCAAATTGTTCGAATTATTGTAATAATCGTTCATATTATGGCGCTGTAATAATAAAAATATTTATAGTAAAATGGGGTGAAATTCTAAACTATTTTGAAACAATTAACATCAAAACTTAGGAGAAAAAAGCAAAATTTTTATGAATTATTCTGAAAATGGCAATGGTAAATTGGGGGAACCCAAAAAAACGTAAAATATAAATTTTTGTTTTATAAATGCTTGTTTAATGACATTACTAATAGTTTTTCTATTTCCTACAGCTTAAAAAACTATAAATCAATAGACAAAAAAAAGTTTAGCATCCTGAACAATTCTCTGAGAAATCGTGAAGTTGGATGGGCACTGTTATTGCATATCCATTAGAAAGAGGATTATCTAGATCTTGGACTTGTCACCTCGATAAAATGGGGATTACCTGTATCTTCAAGGGACATCAATTTGCTTATCAAATATTACTTCAACAATAGAGGATGAACAGTTCCTATTTTTTGAGACGTGACAGGATACAAATGGATGAAGGTGTTAGACTTGAAGTCCTTTCATTCTCATTTGGAGAAAGTATTAGTTATAGTCTCTAATGGATCAAGAGGAGAAAATGAGTATTCTGACAATTTGGAGAAATCTGTTGAAAGACTTTCTCCAGAAAATAAATTTCATAGATGACCAGTCGAAGTAAAGGTCTTTGTTAAAAGAGGAAGAAACGTCCTGAAAAGCTTATTGATTCAACATAAAGTTTAGAATCTGTGACAGCCAGAACTGCTTCAGGGAACCTTTTTTGTTTCCTTATATTCTATGCAGGTAAAAGCATTTACACCTTGGCTGAATAGGAAGGGGCATACTTGAATCTTGCTTCAACAGGAACAAAAACAGTTGGTTAAATTTGAACAGCTTTCAAGGTGGGTTTTAAAAATTGTTTTGCCATGGCCGAGAGAAGAGCATTAAAAATAATAATTGACTATAACATATGTCACCTGTATATAGTCATAATTCAGATGTGCTGGAACAATATTTTATTTTTCTTCTGTTTAATTCTATACACTTCTCACAATGGGTGAACACAGTTTTTTTCTTCATCTTTCTTGGTGGGAGAGTAGAAAAAAAGACAAAAATTGAAATTTGTAGGCTTTTCAAATCAGAAATTGGGACAGAGAAACTCAAGAAGAACCCTCGGACAGATTTTGGGGGAATGGAAATTTGTCTTCTGGACAGAGATGAAATGCTGAGTTGAAAAAACATCATTTTCAGTGAATTCTCAAAGCACATGGAGTGATTCATTCTTGGAACTATTGGAATGTGCTTGCTTTAAGAGTAAATCACTTTCAGAGGCAGAGGGAATTTGTACCAATGTACGACCAGGAAAGTGTGACTGTTCTTGGTATTAAGACGACGAGTGTCCCATGGGAATCACCATGTAACCGTAAGCAGGATGATCACAAAGATCGGGACAAGGGAAGCTGAAGGCATACTTTGTTGAACATTGTAAAAAAATTAAAATACGTCAATGGCTTCAATACTATTTAATTTCCTAACAAATGTGCAAAGATCTAGCTCGGCTTGCTGTGACTTTGTTTCCAGAAAGGTTTCTTATAAATTCCTTTTCATTTTATTTCTTAATTATTTTATTCAAATATTTATAATGTCACTAAATCAATGAGCAATTTTCTTTTCCTATCTCTAACTTACAATTTCGGGGGTGCAAGAAATTATATCAATGATCGAGCAACTAAGGTAATATAGAAACTAGTGTTCTTTTAGTGCATAGTATTACTTGTGTTGTGTGTGTGGAGTGTGTGTGTGTCCGTGTCTGTGCGTGTGGGCGCGTGTGTGCGTGTGCGCTGGCCAAAACATTTTCAGTTTAGAATGTCTTCACAAGCCATAAATAATTATGAACCAACCGGAGCCTTATAAAATGGGTTATTGGAACGTCATTGGCGGTAGGTGACAAGTGACAATGGCCGGGTCCGCTTATCATTAAGCAAAAGCTACTGTCGTGTGTTAATACCATTGAGCTAGGGTTAATACTCTCCCCGTTTCGCGCATTCGAGCTTTGCAATGCAGAAATAAGTGGCGTGTGGGGTAACGCTGATTCGGTGATCTCTTGATGTACTTCCGAGCCACAGCAGTGGTGTTGCTCCGGCATTCTCTAATTAAAAACTCAGATGTGACATACGCATCCATTTTTGCTGTATCATCATGGCGCCACGACCTAGGTCAACTGCTTGACAAATTGTTAGTGGCATTGTAACGACAAATGTTGTATGACCTCAGCGACAAGAGCGTGCGTGAAGGCCGCACACTAGGATGGGAAAGAAGCTGTTAGCGTTAATCGCTACGTTGAATATGATAGTTCCTAGCTGGGCTCGAGCACGATACGGTGCTGGGTCTGAAAGTGTGTACACAGGATCGCTGAATCTGAAAGTATGTACACTACTTCACGGAAGAAAATAGTGGTGCGATATAGCGAAGATTTTAAACAAACATTTTATTCTTTCCATCAGATTCTTTCATATAGTTCTGTATATTGATGGAGTTAAGTCTGGACCCCTTGTGTGTTTCTAATAATGTCCTTGTTTCTAATGTTAAGCGTTATTTTTATATCTCGGTTATCTTTGTTGAATAGCTGGTATTTTAGAATATAAAGGATACATTCAGAATCGTTTTTTATAAAAACTTTCATGTTTGGAATCATTTCAGAGCACTGAGACTACTATGACGTTTCATAATGAACTATGTGAAAACTACGTCTATATTTTTTTCGACTTATTTGTTAATTTGTAGCTTTATTTGAGTTTTTAACGTGATATTTATTTGCATGGTTGAACTAAATGTAAGTCGTGCTTTGGGAATTCGGAAAAGTCCACTAATCCCTTCCCTTACCCGCGGATTTATCGAGAATTTCCGATGTACTTCTAATATTTCTTATGATAATTATCATGCTTCCTTTGAACTCTAATTTTCACTTTCACTCTCAAATTTCACTTTTCTAACCAATACTCGACACTGCTCCTATCTGAACAAGATTCGTTCCTCTTGTTCCTGCTAAAGTGTCTATTACGAGGTTTGTATTGTATTTGTGAATTTTTTCTTCAGCGTCATTTTGATCAGATCCAATTGCATTTCCTTCATATTTCATTTTATTCCATTCTTTAATCATGTGAATCACGAGACCAACCTTCCAATAACATCTCAACGTTAATTGGCTCTTCGACGCGTGTGCTTTCAATCCAAGGCTTAGACGTTTGCGGAATGACGTCAAGTGGTGTTGAGTGACAATTCCAGTTTTTTGGGGACTCGCATGATCGCCGAATCCGAGCGTGGAAATGTCCGCGCCGGCGCGCAAATCCAGGTTCACTGTTTAGCTTCACCCTGGAGTGCCAGGCTCGCTGGTGCAATAATTTGGATATGTCATTGCATACTATTCCCGTTTTACTTTAGTGGAGACCCAGGGAAAATTGACGACCAGAGGTATGTCCGGAAGAAGACCTGGAACTGCGTCTCCTTTCCTTTCTGGGTCAGATCCAACACCCCTTATTCAATTATTAGAGCGCTCTTCCCTTCAAAGCTCGAGTGACGCTCAACTGCCTTCTTGAGGTCAACATGGTGCCTTGGCTGGCAAGGTCAGACCTGTTGCCCTTAGTCCAGATAAGGGGCAGTACATTGGCCAATTTCGTGAGGCGATATTGGCGATTTTTCGACTCCCTCTCCCACCTTGGTGAGATGTCGCGAGATTTGGATCGACCCCCTCCCCTCCTAATCTCACGTGAGATGTTTTCAAAATGCATATTTTTAATGTAAAAATTTCGTAATTGATTGCATTGGAATTTATTTACAAAAATATAATTTGCTTAATTATATTTAAGACCAGATATGACTAGTATTTATAAAATAGAGTGAATTACAATGAATATTATTGCACTTCTAAAAACAGTGCAATAATTCATTGTAATTCAGTCCACGGGGACTCGTGCGGTCCCAAGAGTGTCTACTGGAACCAACATGTCCAAATGGTTTTCCGTAAATTCATCTGCTCCTTCAACTTCGCTGTGATTCAACCACTCTAAGCCGTTGTCGCTTGCACACAGAAGCTCAGTAGCTCGACGCGTTACGAGCCGTGAAGGTCGCACTTTGAGTGCGGGTGCACTGTGGACCGCACGTCGCTGCTCTGTAGCTCTTGTGATGTATGAAAAGTAGATACCGTATGTACCGCAGCATCTCTTTTTTAGATCACCACGTACACTTGGACAATAGAGGTCAAAAGGCATGTTGATGAAGGCGTGAGAATGCTGAATGGATAGGCAGTGGCGAATAAGGAAGGGAACAAATGATTTTCCGTGATGCTTTTCAGGGTCGGGAACCGTCGGATGCCCATCAACCTGTGTGATAGCCTGCGTGCGTTCACATAACCGCGATAAAAAATATTGTACTAGATTTAGCTATATTTTAGTGTATAAATGTTTTTTTACTTAACTTGTCTCAGTTTTCTCGCAATTTAGCACTGTTTTTAGCGAAAAAAAACTGATATTTGCCGCAACCCCCCTCTCCCCCACGTACGATTATGTGAGATTCGCTTGACCCCTCCCCCTAAAGGTCTCACGTAATTTATGGATGGCCCCTAAAGATGTCGACCATCAACTACTTGAAATGTGTAGCGTCAATTGTACAGATCAGCAATGGTACGATCTTTTTTGAGGAATAGGATTTGATATCTGGATGACTTCATATCCGCTCGTGTTGCTGCATTCTCGGGCTCTGTGATACTATGTTAAACTAGAATTCCCGTATATGTTTTCCAACATGGATGTTGGGGTTTAATTTTGTAACCAGCTCTTAATTGTAATTTACTCAGTTTCATGCCATTGCGATGACCCCTTCATTATGGTCATTCTTTTTGTAGGACAGTGTATGATGAAAATTGAAATAGGACAGTGAAAAATGAAGGACGATTGAAATATTCTCACTTTTCGAAAATACCGACCAACCTCGTCCGTATTCAATATTTAAGTGTTGATAATACAGTAAACTCTGTCTAAACCGAAACCTGTACAAGCCTGAAACCTGTCTTAACGGGAAAATTTCTACGGTCCGTGAAGTTTAGCGGCATTTTATACATCATAAAACGGAACCTGTCCAATGCAGGAACATAACAATTTTTTATGTGATGCAGGAAAAAAAAAACTTAATAAAATTCCCGTGAATTTAATACAATTGGGAGAGAGACGCGAGATATTCTTAATGGAATGAATGCATCTGCAAGTCTATTATAATCTGTCCCTGCCACATGCGATTTAGTCATCACAGCCGCACAGTGAAGGAGGTGGGCTTTAGCTGTCGGCGTAGAATTCGACCTTGGGGTCGCTTGTCTCGAGTCGTAGTTAGTAAGGGAATTTCCTCCCTCCCCGCTCTCTAGGCGCGGGAAGGTGTGCGGGCATGGCTTTTATTCACGCATTTCCTTGCTTCGCATTGAGAATCGTAACCCCTCGTCCCAAGACTCATTTTAAGACTCACACTTTATCATGGAATAGGTTTTCTGTACTACTGCACCCAGTAGGCGAACCGGAGGAAATGTATTGGTAGTGGGAGTTGGCAGGTAAACTTGCCAATTGGTAGCTCTGGACATCCTGCAAGAAAACATATCCCAAGTGCCACTGATCCCGGACTACGCCCACAAACAGCTGCCATTTACACGTCCCATGTTGCAATTTTCACAAATCCAAAGCATTGAGATTACGGTAACGCCATATTTGGCTACGTTGTAATAGGGCAGAGATCTCAAACGCTCCAACCAACGCGGAACTTGAAATGCCGGGCTTTTGAATTCTGGAATCAGAGAATAACGTGGCGAACTATTACTTTAAAGTCAAATTCTATACAGAAGGAAAAGAAAGATGGATGTGTATTATTTGGGAGGGCAGTACCCCTTGAACCTCCCTGCCGTAGTCGCCACTGCCCAACTTTAGTATTCAAGTATTGGGGCTCATTTGCCCGAAGCCTCTGTTTCATGAAGCCGAATAACTTGACTGTACTATATGTAAACGTTTCACGGTTCTGTAATATGATAATTTCATAAAAATAATAATGTAACTAAAACTGATTTTTTTAAAACATTTGGACCTTTGTTGTGTCTGCAGCATTGAATCTACTCGTACGTATCCGAATGACTTTGACATGATTCGTTTCCATAGCAGCAGTACAAATATAGTTAATTGAACATTGATTTGTAATACGAGTGGTAAAAATAGTGTTTTATTTTGTGAGTAAGAAATATTGCGACACTAGGCCGAATGGTACAATCCTGCGAGGGAAATAAAATCATTTTTACCACTTTATTTTTTAGACAGCCATTCTGACTTTGATTTTATGTTAATTCATATATACAAATTACTTAATGATATACTCGAGTCAGTAGTAGCTGATGCGGTTAGACGAAATTATTTTGTTTCTTTGTTGCATTCACATATTTATCTGAACACTGAAGGATTGACTCTCTTTTAGCACTAGTCCTAAAAATTGAACTTTTAGCGCGCAATGCATGCTTGGAAAGAACAGGTTTCACTAGTGATGGTCTAAAAGTGTATTACGACGTTTAGTAATGAACTATTTTCTCAAACTTAAGTTACTACCGAAAATGTTCAGAACACAATCTACAATATATCAATTTACAGAATGGTTTGCTTTCTTTCCTGTAATATTCGTATTGTTTGATTTTGATGTAATTGATTTTGTTTAACGTAAAATACATATTACATTTTATCACATTTTCTCAAATTTTCGGGCATCTCAAATTTTTGGAACAGTGGAATTGAAATTTGGGTTTAATTTGCAATTTAATAAGATGCAAATTTTCATTGAAACACTCGGAGCCGGTTTTGAAAAAAAAAACTACTTGTGAGAGTTTTTGAAATTTTGAGCTTATTTTCACGGGAAACTGTCGAGAAACTTTACAAGAAATTATTGGAAGCACTTATGCTCAAAAATGCAATAAGTTATTAAAAACTGTTATAATGTTAACTGGTATGTTATAATTGACGATAGATATAAAAAATACATTTGTAATTTTTGAAAAATCAAAAGTATAAATTAGATTTTCACAATACTCCGTGCATTTAGAATTACCGCAGAAAAAGTTTAAAGAAAAACATTGAGCCGTTCTAAAGAAAATCTTGTTTTCAATATTAAAAAAAGATGTGTGACATTAATTAAGGTAATAGTTGTGGGGAACACCTTTCTTTCTAAAAAAAATCTCTCTTCACTAATGTAGTCGTACGAACCAAAACTTTAAAACTTTTACAATTTTTGAAAATTCAGAGTTAATATTGAAAACTTTTATAGTATAACATGATGAAAATTATTCGTGTAGTAGCATTAAGACTGTAGATAGAAGATAAGATTAAGAAACGATTACATTGTGTACACAAATATCTTTTAACGTCCTTCATTAGTCAAAAAGTAAAAACTGCATGGGAAAGGAATATTGTGAAGATGCTTCCAACGTGCGGGTAGATGTAAGACTTCTCTGAGAGTCTGCGTATTCATATTTAACGAAGTGGACCATTAAGCTTGCTATAACTCGTCTGTTCTAACCGATGTCTTTCTCTCCGTTCTGCCAGTCAGGTTTATTATTGAATTATGAAGATTGCGACAAACTTATATTTTGAAATCTGCCGGCGTGCATATATTAATTTTTGGTTAAAAAATTTCGGGGAGTTCACATTTTTTGACCCCTCCTAAAAAAAAAAAATCTGCCAGAGACGCCGACTAAGAGTAAAAACGAAGTGGTGTACCTTGAACAATGAAATATTTTCGAATATTTGATAGTTACGTTTTCTACGGAAATGTCAATGAAAACAAGGTAAAGTTTGATGATTCAGCAAGAACGGGGATTTTTGTCGGGTATTCGAGACGCCGCATGAGTATATTATAAATAATCATTTGACAGCATGAGTCCAAATACTTTTTTTTTTTCTGAAAGAGAAATGGGTTATGATTTATCGTGTGCGGTGAACCGTCGATTGATTTCGATTATGCAATGTGTGCCAGATGTTCAGATGATGTTTTAAGTGAACGATCAAATGATGACACTTTAAGTAATGAGGATACAACGACGTGGTGTGTAACGTATTTGCGAATGTGGTTTGTAACGCAGATGCACATGTGGGTGTTAACAAAGTTGTAAATGGGTTCCAAGGAGTTTTGTAGAGACTAAAGTTCTGAAAACAGAGATGATTGGACAGAGTGGAAACAAACGGAAATGTTTGAAGGACTACAACTCATGAGTTTTTTTATTTAAAACTAATGGCGCTACAATAGCACCCCTTTTTTGTAACTTATGCAGTTTTCGAAAATTTAGAACACGCGCATATTTATATTCATATAAAAATTATGAGCGTAATTTTATTAGCGTAGTTAGCATTTGTTAGCGTATTGTCATTATAAGCGTCTCACCAAACTAAAAAAAAAAATAATCCCAAAATTTGGCACCTTTTTTGAGAAAGTTTTGAAAATGTCGTTGGGGCTTCACGCAAAGTGCCTCTCGAAATTCGGCGGGAAGTTTTAAATTCAAGATGCCACAATATCAACCAGATCGATCGAAGAATATCAATTTTGGTGAAAATTCTGTGAACAGTTTACGCGCTAACGTTCACAGAAGAATTGCCGAAAACCACTATTTCGGTATCAAGAACCTATAACACGTGGAATATTCTGGATGGATACGTGAAACAAGGGTCAATAAATCACCAGAAGACGGAGACGCATCGAATATCTCAATTGCCCCGAATGGAGTAGAAGAGGTCTAAATCGTGAGAACGGACCAACCTACGCACGCAGTTTACCTGGTTACTTTATGTAGAATTTTAATGCAATATGCTTACGTAAATGTAGTAAAACTTGTGAATTTGGCCTTTACAGGTACAAACGTTATTTGTTCATTGGTTCAAAAGGCGATATACAGGTTGGGCAGTATTTAAATACTTGTATTTGAAATACGAATCTTAAATACATTTTGTATTTAAATATGTTAAATGCCATATTTAAATACATAAAATAGGTGTATTTAAAAAAGGAAATACTAAAAATACTTCAAATACAGGTGACGATATCGACGATAGTTTATTTTTGTTTGATTCTGCTAGTGAATTAACCTTTTTTTGCGCTTAATTCAAAGTTTGAATAATTGTTGCTAAAATGATAAATATTTACTGGTCTATGGACAATGATTCTGAACGGAAAACCCCGCTTAGAAATATTTTTTCGTCGTGGCGTACGCGCAAGCAAAATCTCTCCTTCAGCAGGGAAATATGATGATATTTCCGTCTCGTGCGTAAACGAACTAGCCCCCTCCCCCTGAGACAGCGTTCTTTCTGCTCCTTGGGATGTTGCACCAATCGCAGACAACTGTGGTTCTACCTTCTAGCGATTGGTCAATGCGTTCCTCCCCCTGCCCTCCCCCTGGCCGCGGGCTGTCCAAGTTTGTCGGCGCGGTTGGGAAGATAGAATTTTGCCGGTAAATTTTTGCGAGGGAAAGGGTACATCGTAAAGGCGTGAGAGATATTTAAAAAATATATTTATGTAATTTTTAAAAAACAAAATAATACAATAAAATTAATTTTGTTGTCATCTTAAACAGTTCAATTAGCACCATCCTTACGAAAAGTTCGGAGAAGAAAGTTGGAGCCATTTTGAGAAAATGACGTTTGAGCTTTTGAAAATGCGGAATTTTAAGCTCGTTTTCCCAGAAACTTTATATGACATTATTTAAAGCATATGTGCTCGTAAATACAACAATGTGAAGAAATTGCCGCTAATGAAAATATTAATGTCGCGATGTCAAAAATTACATTTTTGTAATTTTTGAAAAAACAACAACAAAAATAGAGCAATATGGAGTTTATCATCTCATAGAGTAATTTAGCACCATAGCACCAAACGTTTAAAGAAAAAATTGTGCCGTTTTTCAGAAAATCTTGTTTTTGTTATTTTAAAATGGCACGTACTGTTGAAAACTACTACAATTTGCCAAAAAATGTACGTGACCTTAATGAAAGTACTAATTATGAATAACGAAATTTATTTAAAGGAGAAATCTCTATCTTTAATTTTGTAGTTGTATAAAGACCCCGAAAAATTCAGTTTTGCAATTATCGAAAATCCAGAGTTAACAGGGAAAATCGGACATATGCCATCTTTATAAGTGCTATTACTCTATTCTTACAGAAAATTTTAAAAAATTGGAGCCAATTTTGAGAAAATTTTTAAAATGTCCAAGGGCTTCATGAAAAGTACCCCCAAAAATTAATGACTATTTTTCAAAATCGCAGAGCTTAGACTCAGGCGACAGGGGTCTATTCATATTGGAAACCATAGTTTAGGCGTTAGTGCTGTTTATATACACCGGTCGTTCGGTTGGTCGGACGTTTCGCCGTCAATCGATTTTTCGGTATCAAGGACCCCTCAAAACATGGATTCTGGCAACTCCACGTGTTTTGTTGTCTAAATTTAGAAATTGGATTTCCCAACTTTTTGTCCCCCAGCAATAAGAGTTTTTCTGCCGAATGCTCGCCGTTTTTTGCGCAGCGTTACATAATTTTCTCTATACTACGTATAGACGTACAACGTACATACTCTATACTTCGTATATACGTATGTATACGAGAAAGTAGAAAGGGTATTTTTATTTGCGTTTTATGATGACACACAAGGAGGAAATGTAGAGCTTGGATTTCGTGTGATAACCTAGCCCTGTACAAACTTACGAGTTTATTGATGTTTAATTAAAACTAGTGGTGCTCCAGAAAGGTAAAGTACCTCGTACTGGTTAATTGCCTCTCTCTTTAGTCTGGGCGTGGTTGTCGATACTTCTCACCGTTTTCCCAGTTGCTACTATACTGGCGTCTAACATTTTTGTTCACATTTTTGTCGTTTGAGCGTTCCTGAAAATTCGCAAATTTAAGCTCATTTTTGTAGGAAACTTGAATTAAGAAATTTCATAAGAAATTATTTGAAGCACTTGTACTTACAAATTAAATAATGTATACAAAGGACCGTAATATAAATATTAACGAAGTGAGAGTTATTTAAAACAAATTACATTTACTATATAATTGTTGTAAAAATGTATGTAAAATGAAAAGAATACATCAAAATTGCGTTTATGCCATACTATTTATGGTGCATTTAACACTGTCCCTAAAAATATTGGAGAAAGAACTTTGAGCTGTTTTTTGAGAAAAGGCTGAGAAAATTACCTTCATTTCACTGAAAATTACGCAAAAATTACTCATACGTATTTTGCAATAAATGTTTGTGGTTTCATTTAAAGATCTAATTTTGAAAACAGAATTCATCCCGATGAAAAATGTCTATCATCCATATTGTCTTTGTAGGAAGATACTAACAAAATTGTAAACTTTTGCAATTTTTGAAAATTCGGAGAATTTAATTTAAAGAAAAAATTGGGTTTGTGCTAATTTTGTACTCGTGCTTTGTTCGATAAAAATTCAAACTATTTAGAACCATTTTGAGAAAAATTGAAAATATTCTTGAGGCTTCATGTAAACTACCCAAAAATTAAAATATCCTTTTCAAGTTCGGACGAGGAATGGGATACGGGAATTTTCGGAATTTACTGTCTTGTAGTTCTGAAGTTGCTGCACCTTCGACAAGCTACTACTTTTAATAATAATAATAATAATAATAATATAATAATAATAATAATAATAATAATAATAATAGTAATAATAATAATAATGTCAAGAGGTCGCGACATCAGCCAGATTGATCGGGGAATATCAATTTCGATGAAAATTCTCCTTACGAGTTAGCTGCTAGCGTTGTTGACAGACACATTTAGCCGTAAACCAATTTTTTGGTATTAAGTTACCCACAAAACTTGGATTCTGACTACACAACGTGTTAAAGGAAATAATTTATTGCATGTAGAATCAAGAATCATCCACTTTTTCGGTATTAGGGATCCACAATACGATTTTATCTGCCGAAATGTCACTCCTGCAGCAGTATTATCCGCGCACGTTTTTTTGCGCCCTCGCTTCGTTAGTTGCGAGAGGAGTGGGGAGTTTGGTTATTTTCACAAAAGGAATCTTAAATCAAATTTGGTTTTTAAAAGCAAAATAGTTTTTTTTACACAGGAGCAAACGTTTCTAGTTATCTGATTTTGTCTACAATGCTCGTTGCTATCATTTATTCTTAATTCAACCAATGTTGGCAAAGGAGTGGGGGTAGGTATTCCAGTGTTCAAGAAAACGTGCGCATATAATATATTCCCCTGTTGCAGTATAAAACTTTCTCTGTACCATGAATGTGGTATGCCAGAAAGTAAATGATTCGAACACTAAATTGAACGAAGTCTGAAACACAGACACACTACTAAATAAATTATGAAACTTGACCATCACTACATTATAAATAAAATGCAATCTTGTTTTTCTATGTACTCATGAACTAACGTTAAAATTTCGGGTGATTACCGATCCCAACGCAGCAGTGGCGGAATGGCGAACCTAAACAACAAGGTAACTTCACTATCTGTCCATGTTTTCTAGAGTTTAGTGATTAATGTGATTACTGTAGTGAAGGTTCTCCATGTTCTAGCAACGGTATTTCGATTCCTCCAAGAAGGGGACAATGAAGGATAATAGTAAAAATCTATAAGTTCTTTTTCTTTGCAAATAAGAAGAGATAAAAGAGGTAATCTTCGTCAACATATTATCTCTTCTTATAAGAACGTCCTCTTTTATCTCTTCTTATAAGAACGTCAACAACACCAAATCAGAATTCCCACAATTCCTTTGCAAATAGTTTTTATTACACGGGAACTAATATTTTTTATCAGCTTTTGCCTAAAACGCTCGTGTCCTCTTATATTCACAATTCAACTTTTATATTACGGCAGATAACCTATAATTTAAGAAAGCGTGCACAGGATACACTTGTCCTCACAGTACGTCACAACATTAATAAAAACTTTATTGATGTTAAATAAATAAAAAAGGGGGGTTGTCAAATACACGGGGATTTATTGGAGTGATCACACTTTCTCTTCTACACTTTACTTCCACAAGAATTTGGGGATTTTTACATCGTTGGCTCTTCGAAATTTTAAACAATTCTCCTCCCTAACAAACAGAATTACAAATATTATTAACTTTAAGCATTGAAGCATTACATCTTAATTTCTAAACATTATTCTTACCTTTAACAGAACAGAAATATAATTGACTAGTCTGGGCGTACATTAAACTGGCTGTATATTACATATACAACTAATCAAATAAATTACATTTAGATTAAAAAATGGTATAAGAATAAAAGGAAAACACAAAAATAAAAACATCTTTCATGCAATTATTAGTTTTCATTGTGTACTTACAGTGAAACATGTTCTTCGCTCCTGGCTGAGAAGCGCTGACTCAAATGTAGTGCGTGCGTTAGCTCATAGGTGGCTCTGCGTTTCATTTGGGAAGACCAGAGCAAGGATTCTGCGGGAATATTTCAGATCACCGCAGAAGTGTACATTGTATCCAATTTTTCAGTATTGACAATTTATAACGAATGTGAAGATGATAATATATAAAACAATTTAAATTAAAGTTTCACGCAAAAGCACTTTTCAGCCAGAATTTTGTCATAACTCTTAATAACCAGGAAAGTCAAAGTAAGCGACAATATTTTTTTAAAATGCGGATTCCAGATATCTATTTTTAACTGAATGAAGATATTTTCAAATAATTTATCATATTAGTCACGCTAGTGTAAATTTATTGCAATCTACAACCTACGAATAAATCAGATTAAAATTTAGTATTATTTCAAAATGGAACTAGAAATTCAAGCAGTCGACATAATTCTGAAGTGACTTTAATTGTGACGGTAATGATAGGTCACTTTCTATTGTGACGGAATGATACGTCGGAAATAAAACCATTAATTAAGGCTCACAAGAAATACAATACGAAATCCCTTCCGCGATTTAAAATGGTGAATATGAAATTTTAGGTAATGTCACAATTTTCACACGAGCGCGCACGTAGACTTCTTGAACGGCCCGGACGGCGAACGCGGACAGCAAACGTAGGCCGCTTTTAAACTACGCACGCACGTTTAAACAACCGCAGATTGGCAGGAAGCGAAGAGGGCGAACAGGGAATCCCTTTTAATTTACTACGACCGTTCGCCTGTTTCGACAGGTAATCTGCATACCCGCCCCGCGCCAACCCCGGGGCACGGCACGGGCCGCATTAGGCGGGAATAACATCCATTTTGTCAGGGGCACGATAATGCCAGAGCGTGTTTTATTCCGTGTGCTGCCACGTCTAATCTGGCGAACGCAGCCCCCGCGCGGGTTCTCTCGCCCCGCCCCCGCCCCCGCCCCCGCCCCCGCCAGCGGCCCCGCCCCCCCCCCCGCCCCCGCCCCGCCCCGCCCCGCCCGCCCTCGCCAGCGCCCGCGTCGCCGCCCCGTCGCCGCACCTGCGCGATAAACGTCTAATTTATTATATTTAGTGTTCATTCCGAAACTTCAGTTATTTGGCTTCCCTCTTCTTGTCTCCCTTCTTTTCTTCGGAAATTCAGTGGAAATTCGCCCATGTCCCAAGAGGCTCCTCGTGAAACCCAAAGTGAGAGGATTCGGAAAATTTTGAGAGGAGGATTTAAAGAAGACTAAAGGAAACAGTTTATAATTGAATTTATTTTGTGATAAATATTTAATTTATTATTATTTTCATTGTGTGTATTTTACTTCATAAACATTTTGTACACAAAACTTTAAACGATATTTTAAATAACATATCTACCCCCCCTTTTTTTCTAGTAGAAACGATTGAATTTATGTTCGGAATCTTTCAAAATATTTTATTTAAACGATGCGTTCATTTTAACCGTGTCTACTGAAGTACATGTCTATGGGAAATATATCTATTTCCAAATATTTCCCCTTGTAGCCGTGTCAGATGTACTCTGTCGGGTTTCATTGTCTTCTATAATAATTTGGCCTCGACTATTCACGAATATATGTCCAAATGCTGCAATGAGTAATGATTTCAGATTTATTACTATTTACGTATTTGAATATTATTAATTTTAACACTTAATTGGAACACCCATGAAGTGCAATGATACTACATTCCAGAAGAGAGAAACATTTGATCATTTTTGTCATTTAATCTTCATCTTTATCTTCATTCATTGGATCGTAGGTCCATTGCACACTTATTGATCCTTCTATCTTATTTTAGGCCGATTTCTTTATGGCGGATCTGTGTAAAACTTTTTGTTGTTCTCTTATTATGCCCCCTCTCTGTTTTATCCAAGTTTCTCTGTTTTATTTTGCTTTTTTATTTTGTGGATTAATAATATCCCTGATTTTTTCTCATATCATATTTCTTCTTATTTTGTACCCTAGAAGAATCACTAAACTGACTGTATAAACCTCATATCAGAAGGCTGCATTTTGCTGTAGGTTTTGATAATCGGGATCTACGTTTCGCTTCCTTAGAGATTCCAGGTGGCAAAAATAATGTTTTTTAAGATTTTAGGAGAATATTTTTCTTGTCTTGTTTTTTTACGGTAATTTTATTTTACAACAGCGAATTATTATATCACAAAATTGGTACCTTAACTCCTCAGTACCTTTGATATTGTGACATACCAGACTGTCACACAATATTTTGATGGGAATTGGGGACAAGAATTTATTAAATTCTTCGTAAAAGGTGTAAATGTTGAGGGCATAGGCATGCAGGCAGGGCGTTCCTTAGCAACTAGGGAGGCGGAAGTAAATAAACATAGCGCGGCAAGTAACGGATAGAAGGTTGTGATATAAGGGCATGTAGGATTGGTGGAAAACTAGTAATGGGGTATGACGTAGGAGGAAACTGGAGATTGTTTTTTTAATGATTATAATATCTTTATTGTAAAGTTTTATCTACACGAACCTTCAAAATCCTGTAGATAATTTTGAATGTTTGATCATGTTTATATTTACTATTGATTTCAGTGAACACAGATCGACAAAACATATTATACAGTGGCCTTATCGACACCTAAAAAAAGAGACATTTTCTATTTTGTGAAGTTTAACTCGTTGTATAAGTGTCCCGTTAGTCTTTGCTGGGTATATTTGGGGCTGTCTTTCTAAGTATTATAAAAATATTCCAAAATCTTATTAAAAATATTCATAAATTCTCTCTCCGAAAGGCAGTTATGCTAACTTGAATTATTTAATCACTTTCGATAAAAAAAATTAAATTTCAAAGTTAAACAAAACTTTCTTTTCATTCGGTATGGTCAGTCGGTGGTTCCTATAGTTCATATCGGTTTTTCTAACATTGCGATTTAATTAAAATGGATTACATAATTACAGTATTTCACAAGTAGCATCGTAAAGGGGGAATTTCATATTTTTGATTTTTTTAGATTCAGACAACAATTTTTAATTTTAATTTTAATTTTAATTATTTTTCTCTCTCATTTAAATTGCGTGATGTAGTGAAATAGTAGTAACGTATAATTCATAATGAAGTTAATTTTACAGACTATACTTGGGCTGTCTGTTTACATTTACGTACCGTGAATCATATACCATTATGCTTAAAGTTTAAATTATCCTCGTGTTGTTAGTAATCACCACGATGTACATTAATTTTCAACAATTGCTCGCCTTCGTCGGTGAATTTTGTTTCCTCTAAGTGGAAACAACTGAATTGGCTAACTTGCAATATCGCATATCATCGTATTTCTCCTGAGAGCACATTTTTTAATGAAAGGGTATAGCCGAATAAGGGGGTGAAAAGTGTCCCCTAACCAAATCGATAATCGCGATGCTCATACGAAAGAGAATACAAAATGCCGTAGATTCACCAAAAATGAGCCTCCTAGGGCAATCTGTTGCAGAGATACAACGAGAAACGTGTTTTTCATGTTTTAGTTTTTTCTCAGCTTCTATTACATTTATGTCTGAAAAAATTGGAGAGACGGGGAAAAGTAGTTGAAGGTCTTTTTGCTAAGGTATTTTTGGCAATCAATCCTGACTCCAAATTTAAATAGAAAATGAATTGAAATGGATTTTCGACGTGATAACGTTGGAGTAGTGTCTTCAGTTTTTCCCCTTTGATTGTGTCTTATAACATTCTATAACATATATTTTCTTCAGATTTTTAAACAATATGGACGATACTGAAAAACAATTAAAACCAATTTTGATACATGCAATAGAAGCTAAGAAAATAATAAAACATGAAAAACACATTTCTCGTCGTATCTCTGCCACTGATTGCCCTAGGAGGCTGGTTTTTGGTGAATCTACATTTTATATTCTCTTTCGTATGAACATCGCGATTATCGATTTAGTTTTGGGGCATTTTTCACCCCATTGTTCGGCTATACCCTTTAGGATGTTATTTTTGAAAACGATTTCTGGTGAAAGGTGTGATTGATCTTAACTACGAAATGCAGAAATGTATCATTGCGTCAGGCTATAAAAATTCCAAATTCAGTAGATCGGTCTTAAGAGAGGTTAATTGTAGATCAACCTTCGATCGCATACGAATGCGAGATTCGATTGAGCATAACAGCTTCCCACAATATTGTAATTTCGCCCGTCTCACGACATTCACTTCTCTTAGACATGTTCCTGTTTGTTTTTTGTATATACTTCGTAGAAAGTAATGGTAGTGGAAAAAGTGCCGATTTTTAAACAGAATATGATGTTTGCGAGTTCTTAATACTGAAAAAGTGGATTTTAGTTGTACCTTTATGTAGTAAAATATTTTCCTTAATACGAATTGTAGACAAAATTCATGTCTTATGGGATCTTGATACCGAAAAATTGTTTTTTCTCCTTCAGGAGTCTGTCGAGTCTTTTTCTCTTTCAGGAGTGTCTGTACGTTCTGCCCCGTCTGTCCGTCCGTCCTTCCATTTGTCTATCCGTATGTTAGTGAAAAACACTAGCGCTAGCACTGCACACAAGATTTTCACAATTGCTATTCCGTTTGATCTGGATGTCGCGGCCCCTTGAATTTGAAACATACTTTTTTTTTACAGTGCGCTTTACATTACATGAAGCCCCTATATCATTTTCGACATTTTATCAAAACATATCCAATTTTTTTCTTTAAATTGTTTCCTTGAATAGAGCCAAGTACGCAGATAAAAATGGCATAGCTCCGATTTTCAGTAAAACTTTTTTTTCTAGTATTCAAAATTAGGTCTTTAAACTAATGTGAACAATTTGGTGGAAATTGAGTAGCTTTTGAGTAATTAGAAGGAAATCGTAACCATTTTTAAATTATACGTAAACATGATTTTCTCAAACATCTCCGAATGATAATGCTTTAATTTTTTCTCAACTATAAGAATATTTGCTTAATAATATGGCATATATTCATTTTATGTGAAAGCCTCTGAATGTGAAATTTGAGCTTTGTACTCAACCTAATTTCGTGTTTTTTGCTTTAAATGAAAGGTTGTGAGCCCTAGATGTGTATCCATTTGCTCTTATTAACCGATTTTATTGAATAAATACTAAGTTTTAATATCTTGAAATTAATATAATGAACGCTTATCTGTAGTCATTTGTTCATTATAACTATGACATTGTGTGAGTTGTAATCGATCTATTGAAAGCATTCGACATTGAGTCTCCAAGAAATTTTGTGAGTGTAAAGTTATAGTTAGAAAAACGAGAATAGCGTTTTTTCTTGAGTTTCAAGAGGTTGATCTATGATCTCTGATTTTCTATGCTTAAGGTGAATTTGTAGAAGTTTTCTACAGCTCATTATTTAGTTCAATGTGATCGCAATTGTTCAGCTAGTTTACATATATTTCCAAATCTGTCATATCCAATATTAAAGCGAGATATTTCTTTCTCAATGCAATTTATTCCTCAATTGAATGGCATTAGGTGAAACCTGACCAGCCCACAAAAATGTCAAAATTAATTAATAGCGCTTTCTAGATCATTCCTTTGGTTTTCACAATGCATTCCAGCGATCTTTGTGCTGATCTTTGGAGACAGAAAAGCTATTCACTTATTCCTGTGCTTACGTTTGTATATGTAGAGAATGCATAATGATTGATATTATTTATTAAATTACGAAAAACGTACGTGAATTGAGTATCCCACACATATCTTATTTTCTGCGTGCATCCTTGCGGCTCAAAATTTTAAGATCTGTTCCTTCCAACTTTCCAATACGTTTTTCAACCGTATTGATTCTTGGATCTTGGACGATTTCCTCATAACTTCGTTCAACTGGAGGTCTTTAAATGATGTAATGTAGGTATTTTTTAAAAAATTGAGTGATGGTTGAAAACCTTAGAAGAGGAACATTTTCGGTGTACCATGAATTTCTAGTACGTAGTTTATCTACGGCTCGTTGGTTAACAACTTGATTCTCAGAATTAATGTAAAAACCATAACGATAAGATTAAAATGAATATGTTTTTTAAATTATCTGTAGTGTTGAATACGTTATTAATATAACAGTGTTTAACACATATGTTGTGAATAAAGTTTTCCAAAAATGTTGCTTTTTTAATTAATATTCAGGTATATATTCTCTTCTCAAGATAATTGAATATTTTCGAGTAGGTTTGAATATTTTATTCAAAATTATATTCTAGTAGGGACAAAAGTATTTTTAAAACTTTTTGCGTATTATTGTGACTGTTTTTCACAATACCTGATCGTAATTTATTTAAGTGAAAAGTAATTAAGTGTTGATATCGGAATAAGCTGCTGGCCAGCTAAAAAGCCGAACTAACGGGACAACTTTTGAAAAATGTCACTGTCGGATGAGAACATACATTTATACTCGATTTAGGGTAGTTTCGTTTCGTTTTATGTTGGCAAAAGTTGTTAGCAACCGTCACACAAATACCCTGTATATATTACCTTCAAGCGGTAGGGACATTTTTTAAAATTTAAGTTTGCAATGAAACAATGACTACTTCCGTAGATTCCGCCAACATTCAAAGCCATCCAAGTGAAGTGTTAGTTTACGAGTGTTGCTAAAGATTTGCATTTTGGTGCTCTTCGTTCTTTGCGTTTTATCGTTCAATTTATTTATTTAGTAATACTAGGCGTTTTTGAGTTTTATTTATTATTTTCCAATTGTTTTCTTTAGTAATAATAATAAAGTTAATTGAAATAGTTATAGTAGTTCATTATTTGTTGTTGTTGTTGTTGTTAAGTGTCCCTTTAGTATTTCTTGTTTTAAATTAATTATATTTATTATTATTATTTTTTCTGAATTCATTTTAATTATAACTGGAAAATAATGGATAGCCCAACAACATCTGGGTATATACTTAATATTGAACCTTTGGAGATAACACGTCTTCAAAGACTGTCTCTGGTAACAATGGATAAGTTATTGAAGACTTACTTACACTAATGATGATTTTCATTATTTCTTTTTAACTTACTTTTAAAAGCTAATGAATAATTGAACTGATAAATTAAATGGATGCATTTGATTGTATTGAATAACTGGACTTTAGGAACTTATTGTCATAAAACTCTTCAAAGTGGTATTTGTTCAATACATTACACTTAAAATGACTGTTACATCTCAGCTTTAAGTGAAAGATAACTTTAGGTGATATTCATTCAGCATTTTCCCAGTCGAATTTATTGATAATTTATTCATTTGTTAATCTTTTGGAATTTTTTTACTATTTTAGGGGTTGTGTGAAGGGAACTGATTTGAATTTGTTCATTGCTTTCGCCCTTTAATTTCTAATAGGCGAGTCGTTCGACGATACTATTATGTAAGTAGAACATGCTGCAATAAAGAAAACTTCAACAATTTTCAGTATCATATGACATGACATCGCAAAATGTGAGTCAGCGTCGCGCGAAGAAATTAATTTTTGATATTAATTTTTATATTTCTATTTTCATTGCTGATATTTGTACAAGTTTGCTCATTGAACGTTCTTTCGTGTTTCAAGCTTCTCCCGGCACTAGGGAAGCTTTGATGCAGTTTGTTTTCAGAACATTATTTTCGAAAACAAGAAGGATTCGATCTTGGGATAGCACATACACATATATAAAGACGACGCACGCGCATGTGTGTGCGCACGTACTCTTTATTAACATAATCAAGTTTGAAAATTTAAAAATATCTCAAAAATAGCTGTGCGTGGCCTCAAAAGTTGTACCATAAAATATTGTGGGGGAGGGGGGAGAATGACAATGGGGGAGGGGTTACGCGAATGCTGATACTGGCATCTTAGACATACGTTTCACTATCCAAACACATTTCGTGTATATGTTTTTCTTCGAAACGTTCCCATTCCCAATCAATTATCATTAACTAAAATTATAAATAGAGAACATGTGAACTTATCTACGTAAAGGAAATCTGTACGCCCTACCTTGCTAATTGGAAACATGGAAACGACCCTTTAACGAGAAAACCACTCGTATTTATCGTAAACTTTAAGAGATATTTTTCGGTTTAATGCTCTCGTTTACGTACGAACAATACGTTCTGCTTGGTCTCAAGAACTGGTTTTGTTCTTCCAAGGCATTGGATTTAGCGTTTTTTTTTAAGTTAGTGTCGAAAATGTATGCTCTGGCAATGGATTCACTGAATTCTCCAAAAGTAACAAAACAACACTTACTGGAGCAGACAGTATTCAATTACACTAATCTCACTTCAATCATAGATTAATTACACTAAATTCAAAAGTTACTCTCGACAGTATTCAAATCGCTAGGCACCAGCACTAAACAATTGAATACGATACACAGAAGTCTTGAAAGAGTAAACGTACTGGTTCTTTACCGAATCTCAGTACTGCTATCTTGCAAGTAAGGAGAGATCACAGTAAAGTATTTAAAAATGCATACACTCACATATTCCATATTATATATTCGCAATTACAAATGTGTTATAAGAATTCCGTGTGTTCAAACTTAAATGGAAGTAAAATATGATTTTCATAGAATATAATAACGTTACTAAGTATGTGAGTCCTTTAAGATGGCTCATGGGCAGGGTACTAGCTTCTCGGGTTCCCGCTCAAGGCAAAAGTAGAATTGTAGGTTTCCTTTAAAATAGTCTCAGTTTCTATAACTCAGTCAGGCGGACTTTGCTAGTTACAGTGAAGGGAATACGTCATGTTCACCACACTTTTTTTTTAATTGGTTTATTTAAGGTCGCTTCAACATCTAAGGTCATTGCGACCACTATTGCTGTTAACGGTATGGTAACTATGTGGGTGAAACGATATGGTGATTGATGATAAGGGGTGAAAGGACGAACACAATTACAACCATGCCCGAGGCGGGACTCGAACCCGCGACCCTTCGGTCCGAGATCACTACGACCCTATTGCCTTAGCGATCTCGGCCACCGGGCCGGCGCACCGCATCTCTCTTACCCCTCAAGCGCGGGAATTAAACTAGTCCCAGGCAAGGGGGTCACCGTTAGCAAGCCGGCAGAGTCGCACAATCGACCCAACATGTCGAATACATACATACATGCACTATTTATGTTGGTACCCTCTGGAAGAAAAAATCAGAGACATCGTTAATAACAGGCAGGAACTAATAGCTGGGATCTGCTATCAGCTGCTGTCTGTGGCACGATGGGTATCTTCGACCGTGTGGACGGTGGGAGGTGGAGGCCTTTTTTGGAGGTGGAGGCCTTTTCTGATCTAATTTTTTTGGCTAACGCCACTGAATTATATTTCCTGTGGCGAAATTATATTTCCTGTTCCACCTGTCACTTTCGTTTGCGTGAAGCCAGCGATTTGTTATCGCCTACGTTTTAACGTTCTGGTAGCCGAGCGATGTAAACGATCAAGCTTGCGGTGCCCGCGCGGATTATTCTCTCGTATCTGATTTGCAATTAATGTAAGAAAATCGTTATGCAATCATAAATCATGTAAATTATGGATGACATATGTATATTACCTGTAGATAAATAAAATGTTAAAATAGCGAAACTTTCTTGTTGTAACACAAACATGCTACTATCGGTACGAGCCCCCTCAAATAATTGTTCCACCATAAAATTCAACTTTAATCCACAAAGGCGATATGTTTAATTACTTTATCGTAAAATTTAATGAAAGCTCTTTGAAAACGTACCTAATATGCAAATTTCTGTTTGTGATATGTTGCCAACCTCTGATATCTCAATCAACGGAAAATCTATATCGTTCGAGTTCGCGATCTATAGGTTCATGGGAATGAGAGAATCGGAAACCAATTACAATTTCTTCAGTGCGGAATGCCTTAAAACATATGGGGTGTACCGTTTCGTTTGAACTATCTGAAAGATAATCTTGGAAAGTTTCGCAACCTCTGCTTAATACGAAATTATGAGCGATGATAGCGTTAAATGGCTAGCGAAAGAATGAGCAATTGATATTATTATTATTATTATTATTATTATTATTATTATTATTATTATTATTACTATCATTATTATTATTCGTTTTTCGTACATTAAATTCTATATTTGGATTTCACTGTCTCTTTTGTAATCAACCCTCTTTTACAGGCATGCTGAAAGTCTCAATGTCTCTGTATTCTTGCACGAAAAAGGAAACTATCCTACTTCTTCCAGAACGAATAATCTATAACTTTTCATCTACAATTCTTAGTTAATGGAAGCATTCCTATGTCAATAACTTCTTATCTCTTGGTACATTTAGTAACAATGTTCGTTACATCATCAGATATACTTTAAGCTGTGAAGACAGTATTGTTTGATATTTGAAATCGCATGATGTTATTCACTTCAAAAGATGGAAATAAAATTAAACTCAAAATAAGCTCTAGGCTACTAAAGCCAGAGATTTCTTTCTCAGTGCAATTTACCCCTCATTATTTTATCTTAAAATTATATCATGCACTCTTTTTTTAATACTAGGAGTAACTAGTAAGGTGGGGCGGGGAAGGTAACAAGTATTAAGAAGAGGAAAAGATTCGCTATTCCGCGCGTTCCCACTAGTATCACTTCCTCTTTTATTTCACTAGTATACATACCTTTTGTGGCTCTCACACGCAACCAATCTTTATAAATGACGTCTCTAATGAAAAAAATTCACGGAGACGTGACGAATTGTACTTTGACTTTAAAAATATGAAGGATTTGTTTAAAAAAACTTATTTAAATATTCATGTCAAATGCAACCCGGATGTTTGAATCTATATCGTTAAATATCTCCTAAACAAAGAGTTTTAGGGCCTCTTAAAAACTCAACTTTTGAGACCAAAGGCCTCACAGAATTGTATCTCACGCCGTAATCTACAGGATGAGATCTTCTTGAACATTCAATTACGTTTTTACTGGTGTAGCTTCTCGATTCTACCCCACTTGTTCAGAGCCTGTAAAATCTGCAAACTCTATGTGAAATTAAACAAACTATTGAATATTCTACGCGATTGAATTACACGGGTGTACCTTTTGCGCGGTAATAACCTTAAATAAGAATAGTTAGTATTGACAAAGATGTATTTGTTTTGTTATCAATTACAAGGAGACTTATAAAACAAGTGACGGAGGATAAGAAGGTCTTGAAGAAAAGATATATTACAGGCTTAATATGGAAATGGAAAAATAGGGAAGGGGGTGGGGTTTAACATACGAGAGTTCTCGAACGGGTACGCTAGTCCTTTGAATTGTCGATGCCTACTGCCTTTAAGACACCGTTATATAGATATTTCATTAATATTCAGTTTCAGTCCGTTTGAATTTAATGAATTTAATGAAGTATGTTTCTTGTATTTATTACTAGAAACTCTTTTTTAGATATATTAACTATCTTTTAGTAAAATACCTTCTTGGACTTCATTATTTTCTCGTATGCTTTATCGACTCACTCTAAACGCTTTGATAAGATTCATTAACCGCACCTTCCAAGGTTTACATGATTTCAACTCTGTTTCCATCAACGTTATAGAGAAGAAACCTTTAGTTTCGTTCAACCTTCCTTCATTTTATCACTTTCCTTGTGTTCCCTCTCATCTCCTCCCACCTGACCTATCGCACCTGCCCGGCGTGCGCGAATGCGACGCATCCAAAGCGCCATCGTGTAACGAGGGCGAGGGGCAGACGGTGGTTATTCGTATCGATGGGCCTCATCCAAGATTAAACGTGGACGAGCACGGGGGGGGGGGGGAGAGGGGGGGGGGGGGGGCGGGCGGGGGTGCATGGAGGGATGAAAGTGGATGGGGGGGGGGCGAGGCGGAAGAGCAAGGTGGGTCTGGCCGGGTGAGCGGAAGGGGGGGGGGCGGGGGGGGAGCGAGGTGTGGCGGGGCGGGGCGAGGCGGAGACGCGGTGGAGAGGGGTTGTTTGAGGGGAGGATACATATTTAGCGAGTGAGAAGCAATTTCCGGTAACGAGAGCCAGGGCTAAACGTGCTGATGCGGCCATCATAAAAATCTAATGACCTGCTGCACATATCTGGGCGAGGCACCTTGTTCCGCGACGGCGGCGGCGCGGCGCGGCGTGGGGTGGCGAAAGGGAGGGTTGAGGGGGAAGTTGCGAAGGTTGGCCGAGACAAGGGCAGGTGGCAGTATGTGATGGTGAACAACAATGATTTGAGTATTGACAAGTTCCTTCTCTAAAGGATGAATCATGAGTGAAAAAGTGCATTTTACGTCCCGAGAGCATGTGACGAGAAAAATTAAATTAAACTAGTGGGAACCCACGGCATACCGAATTTTTTTCTTTTTCTTAAAGAATCTCATATTATTTTAAAAAGGGCATGACGCCACTTAAAGATCTACAATGGAATGAAGTTAAGCAAAAAACATTCAAACTGCAAGAATCAACATGGTTGAAAAATTGCTTCGAAAGTTGGATCTTAAAATATCGCAAAGTAAGGATGCACGCTGAAAATTAGATATGTGTGGAATGTGGTTGATGAAAAATTAGAAAAGTTCTACATATTCTCTATTCGAAAAACAGAAGATTATTTCATAATGTTCAGTATTAAGTCTCAAAGACTAATGAAACGAGGGAATTTCACAAATTCTGAAACTATACAATGACTATTCACTGCGCACACGGACGTGAACATCTTTCTGAACATATAATTGAAATTAATATTTTATATTTTTCAACATCTGTAGTCTACATGTACTATGTTGTATTGAACTATGGCTAAGAAATCCTACTGTTCACTTTAATTTAAAAAAGTAATGCTCCACATAAAATTGTAATCACTTTTTGTTATTGTGAAATTTCATGTGTTAGACGATAATTGCGTTGCAACATCACTCATCTTTACATTTGAGAACTCTCAAACTTGGAACTTGAAATATTCGCTATAAATGAAAATATTCGCTAACTGTAACGTCATACCCACATGCGCTTGCTAGTGGTAGTTTCAAGCGTTCTTAAAGTGGTTCTTGACATAACCGAACAGCTCTTTGAACTCATGACGGCAGAAAAGCGTCCATTGGAATCATTTTAGATTGTGTCAATATTTAACTTTTGTACCGTTTAATAATACCGTTTAATAACAGCAAGCGAAAAGACATCCGGGGTTCACTTCCTTTCATTAAAGTAAAAATCACGAAATTTAGTTTAGTAGGAAGATTTCTTTCTACAAAAACCCTTAGTATTTTAAACATAAACATTTTTGCAATGTTCTACCTCCTCTCCACCTGCGCCACTATTCACAACCTCTGGAACAGCGCTAATAGACCGTAATCCTGTCGAGTGTTAACGGTTACAGTTCAAAAAAATTCTTCAAAGTGCATTTTTACGATCCAAAATTCGAGATCGTATTGATGAGGTGATTTTAATACCTTCCCTCCATTTGTATATTAAACTACAGGAAGAAAAAGTAGAAAATAAAGTAAAAACAAAACTAGGATAAACTAATATTAAGATATTAAGAGAATAAATTATTGACAAATGGAAATAATTTTGATAAGTTCATAAAAATGAGACTGAATACCATTATAAGTTTGTAAACATATAAACAACGTATTTTATAGACAGTGAAATATATTAGTTACTCATGTTTCGATTTTTTCAAAACTACAAAACAAAATATTTCTACTATGGAATATTTCACTACAAAATTCTTTTTCAGAGAGCCGTTGATCAGGAAGGATATTTCCAAATGATTTAAAATAGCATTTTTTACTTTTTGTGAAAAATTACAAATAAAATAGAATAATTGAAAAAGTAGTTGTGAATGAAAATGTTATGTTTCACTGCCTAAAATTGAGTTTATGAGGTTTGTTTTTCTTATCTTCTCTCCAAAGACGACAAAAATGTCTGTATTGACCCAATATTATCAAATTATGGATTTCTTATGATTAACTTGGAAACTAAGTTACATCTTAATTGAAAGAAAAGTTGCTTTCAGAATGATGAAAGAACTGATCTAATGTAATGGTCACCGTCGTGATACATTAAATCAAGTGTGTTATGATCTTAATAAATGGAAGCTAAGAAACATCAGAAAACATCGGGTTAGTCCTACAGTTAACATCAGAATGGATGAGTAGCTGCGCTTATGAAACATAAGACAGATGTTGTGTAACCCACACGGTTGAACAACATATCTATTTGACCAAAATTTGAGATAGCCTGACAAAAGTTTCAATCAAAGAGCTCACTAGCGAAAGTGATGAGACAATTATGTAACAAAAGGAAACTCATTTATCATGGATTTGAAAGAGAGAAATCAGGTTAAAGAAATTTAAAATATATTTGTATTGTATTTATTTTTTAAGTCGCTAATAAACCTATGAGGATGATGCAACCTTATAAATAAAGATGCTGTCTTCCTCTCGTTCGCTTACAATAAAAAAAAGTTTATAGTTATTAGAAAAATAACAATTACGATGTATATGAAGAATCGCAAGAAAATACTTCATGATAATTTTCTCTTCGGTAATGAAAGTTTGCCTATTTTCAGTCCTAAAACACAAAATTTCACACAACTTTTACCGAGAAAGTAGGTATATTTGTACAATTCTTATTTGGTCGTTTTTTTTCTCGTTAGGTACATCATGCATAGCAAATCGCGTCTCTTTTCAAATTATGCAATGCGGAAAAAGTAGATATTCATGCGAGTCACACGGTTTCTTTGCATGTATAAGAATGTGAGAGACGCATCCTGGCGCACTCCTGCATTAGGAATTTCCATGCCGATAATCCCGACCAGTTATTCTCTAATGACATATGTAGCTTATGCTTGTCGAAGTATAACTGACAATTGCTTTGAGTTTTATGTTAGTCATGTTGTAAAAGAACTTTCCAACTCCGCTTGTGTTTGATCAACTCAAAGTATTGTACTGAATCGAACATGTAACCCACTCACGATGAAAGCACGACATTCCCGTTTCTTCGAAAAATTTAAAATAACGTAATGAATTTTTAGATGACTGTCCAATCACTCGAGTAATTTCCATTTAAGTCAATAGTAATGCATGCTCATATCAATAAGTTATGAGTTAATTTTTATTTTAAAATAATCAGAAGTTCTTCACACTTCATTTCCTCGTCTCAAAGCAACGTTCACCCTTTCAAGCGGGTCATGGTGCTTGTGGAAAAATCCTAATCCAGGACGACAGTGCAACAACGCGGCAGGAGCCGGCGCACGACCGCTAGGGCTCGCTCTCGGAACGCGGCGACGCAGACATCCTCACAAAATGCTATTAATTAACATCGCAACGCAGTTTTATGTCTCCCCAGCACGGCATCGTAAATAGCGAACCGGGAGACGGCCTGCCCTCTACCCCGACCTCACGGCCCCGGTGAGAACCTTAACTCGCCGCTCGCCTGCATAAAAATTCCGAGACTGCCAGCGTCCATCACAGTAGCGCTATCTATAGATTTCCTCCGAAACGTCTTATGCAAATAGGCGTGGGAATGACTGTGAGGGGCTTTGGTGATATGTAGCTGTATTTATCTCCACGATTTTTTCCCCTCAACGGAGCCCTAACAGCACGCAACGCGGTTTATTAATGCACACATTTGAAAATATAATTTTGTACGTAAAAGTGCTGGAATCTCGGAGGGGGCACCGGTCACGGTCGGTCTGATTTATACTTATAATTACTCCACTGTTCCAGTGACACTTTAATCAGGGACAGCGGAAACGTTGCTGTTATTAATAGGACGTAGATAGGTTGAAATGCAAGAATTGCAATTGAGGGCAAAATACACTCCTACAGAATATCATGAGAACGGATGTTGTTTATGTCAACTAGTGATTTATGTAAGGCTATTATTCACCATTATTGAACTGTTGGAGAGAATGAATAACACCTTCGTTTCATGAATTTAATTTACAGTGTTTTTATTATTTGCAGTGTGGCATATATTATTTTTTTAAATTATTGTTTAAAATGTACAATGATGAAATATTACTACATTTCTTTGAAGGACGATTTTTACGTAAATGAATGCGTACTAGCTGAACCCGTGGGAAAATTTCGCACATTTCTCAATTCTTAAATGATAATTTAAAGTTGAAGTATTTTGAGCAGGATAACCTTTAACACAATAAATGCTATTTTGTATTATTTTAGAACATTATTTTGAATTAACATCAGAGACCCACCAACAGAGGAATCATTTAGATTGTCCCTCTCTCGCATGTGTGGGAATCACAATGGAAACTGCTCTCGAGATCTCAACCACCAACAGATCAAGGTCCTCCAGAAATGGAAGATACTGTTAATAATATGCTTTTCAGATACACAAATGCAATTATAGAGTAGAGTTTCTTTCTTTTAAACGCCAAACTTAGAATAAAACGTATAAAAATCTCATTTTGTAGATTGGGGGGTAGAAAAACAAAACCTGTGTCCCTAAAGGACACGAAAATCTTGTTTTAAGGCTCAAAAACTCATCGTACTCGTCATATGCACGACAGTAATGAGATGCACTGGATTACGGGTCGCATCTGCATGCTATATTATATTTGTGACACAAACATCAATTTTAGCTTAAACTTTAACTATGCTAAATCTCACACTTATACCTAGCCATTCATTAAATTGCTTGGTATAAAAATATTGAAAATTTTCTTAAAACAGATGCTTTGCCTTGTTTAAAGAAATCACTGGAGATGTTTAATATGAAATATTACTTTTCTAAAAAATGACCAGGGAAATAAATATTTAATAATGGGTAATAATCCTAATATTATTAAAACAAAATATTGGGCACTAAACGGAAATTTTTACTTGAATTATAATGTGATATATACAAGCTTTAAATATTAATGAAATGTTTTGTTTAATATTACAGATAGTTTATATGCATTGAAAACTCACAAATTATATAACACTGCATTATATTGGAGCACTAGTTGAAAGCAAACGTTTAATAGAAATATAATAATTTTATGTATTCGCAAGTACACCACCTTCATTGACGTCAATAATAAGAATTTGGTAAGGAAATAACAACAAGCGTGTGCCGTTAAAGCTACCAAAAAATTGTCCCATTTATCCCTTTAATATTCTTATTATTTTAGTGTTGCTTCTTTTCATTTTTCGCCTACCTTCCAGATGAAGAGTTAACCCTGAAATGTGTAGTGAAACTCATTATCAGATTTCTAATTGGAAATATTTGCCTTTTAGTATTTACTTGTGCAAGATTTCAGTTTAAAGGTTTGGTCTTTAAAAGAATGATAGCCAGTGAGAAACACACGTAATTTTATCGTTTTCTATACGTTCTAATTGCTTTTGATTATTCACATCAAAAGCTTTTTATTATCGTGAACACACTTTGATAGACGACTGCTTGACTTTTTATACAAAATAGTTTCTTTTCGGTCTTTTTCGTGAGAACTTTCATTTTCAGAACGCAGACATTCTACATGCATGTACAATTTATTATTCACGAAATTAATTTATTTCGCACCTCAAAGTTTGCACAAAATATTTATTATTGAAAAATTTGTCATCAATTTCACCAATTACTGTTTTTACTATGAGAATTTGACACGTGACTGTTTTATGTATTTCAGGTTGCAAATTATCCTGAAGCGAATGACAACTTTCATTTGTGACAAAGCGGAGAGTTCTGATTCCCGAAAGTAAATTTCATGCTTGTTCTGTTATATGAAAATACGAGATTTGTAGAAATAATTTTCAAGAGATTTATAAAGCATAAATTCGAGAATATGAAATTGGATCGCAGAAGCACGTTTCGGGTGATGTTAAAATAAATTAGGAACTTAAAATACAACAATTTTGTGTAATTTTAAGAGAGATGAAACCACGAAATTCAATTCTACATTATTGCTGAGCACCACATATGAATCAATCCAAATGAAAATAAATACGATACTTGTTTCTAAATATTCGAAATGAACTGCTTCAGGCCTGCAGTTCATTATTTGCTAGTCACTGTCGCAAACATTAGTACGTTATTCTTCCACTAGATATTATAATACACCTGACACCATCACGTATTTTGCGCGACTTTATTAATTAGTAAATGACACAGAGTATGATTAAAATGCACGAGCTTCGTTTGTTATGCAAATAAACCAGATGGAGCAAAGTAGCCTACCGCTGTTTTCCGTGGACGACCCGCTCATGACTGTCACTATGGACAATGTGCCATGAGCCTCATAGAACATGTGATTTTCTGCATATGTGAAGCAAAACGTTTGTGGGAAAACATGACAGTCCCGTGCTCTGACATTTTATCATACGGCGCATTAGGAAAACAGTGACGCATTTCTTTGTAAATGATAAAATATTAGAATTTCCTCGTCTTTTCACACCAGGTTACATTAATTAAATGAAAATATTCATTCATTTCTCGTATTATAATAAGTATTATTACCATCACACGAGATTTACGATTCTTCATAAACAGAGAACCAACAAGACATGGTTAAGTTTCAGTGAACAATGGAACATAGAGTAAGAAATGTGGATTTAACGTATATAGTAACAGATTTATCCTTCTACCATATTTTATAATAAATGAGAAGTGAGCGTATAGTACGTTAGTCTGGAGAACTTTGAATGACATTTCCAGTCGATGTTATATTGAACACTCACTTTAAAAAAACTGCTGTTTTACATTTAAAAGAAGTCATGAGAGAATAAAAAATATTTCGTAGCAAACGTAATATAATGTACAAATATTGTCAAGTTATTTGAATTTTTTTTTTTGCTTTTTGTTTGTTTAGTTGTTTTTTTATTTTCAGTCGACTGCGGGTTACACTTTACATCCCAACGGAACGCATATTCGACCATACCTAGACACTAACACACGAGAAGGCTCCTCTGATCTGGGGTCAGCAAAACGCGAGGCCCTCCCCCCACAACACATACATGCGAGAGAAAGGACAAACAACAATGCCCAAGGGGGAACTCGGACCGAAGCGCTGAGTCGGTTCATGCTCTTAGGTATCTCTGAATGGGTATCTATGCCCTTAGGTATTACTGAAAAAATAATTTTCAACTTTTTCTCTTTATTTATGCTTTCCAATACCTATTTAACGACTTTTTCTTCCTCTTTTACTTATTTCAAAATTGTACTATATTTGATCCAGTTGGAGACTCGAAGGTTGTGATAGTTTTATAGTGTTTATTTATCGCAATGAATGAAAAACATAGATATTGTTTATTCTAAATTGTACATGTATACACGAGTCGGAGTACTTATCTTTGATTTTTAAATTTAATTAATTTTAATTTCATTTTAACTGGGTGGATTTTAAAAAGAAAACAATGAAATATGATTTGTGCATGTAATGAATGTAGTGAATGAATTGTTAAACATTTTCTGCAGTTTACGGCGATCAGTACATATCATGAAAGAAATATTCCTACAAAAGAGGAGCCTCTGGTTGATAGATCTCGAGGTCAGTATCAAGGATATCTCAATGCTTTCTATTTGTGTTCTGAGATTGTACCATTTCTATGCACATTAAGTATCACTATCATGAAAAAATATAAACAGTGGAGCAGAAGTATTATTAACATTATAATTGTTTGACAAATTCATACGATGATTGGAGTGATACTTTGATATGATATGTGCAATATTTAATTTCGTGCTTGAATTCCCTAAAAACAGATTCATTTGATTCAACAGATTGTTTTAATGCTTCATCTCTGGAAGAAAACTTTTACTTGAATAATTGCAAAGTATTAAATTATTTCTCTCTCTCTCTCTCTCTCTCTCTCTCTCTCTCTCTCTCTCTCTCTCTCTCCCACACACACCCACACACACACACACACACATATATATATATATATATATATATATATATATATATATATATATATATATATATACACACACACATATGAGTCGTCTGTTTTTTTATCACATTTTCAATGTCATTTCATTTACCTGTATTTTTCACTCAACAATATATTATTCCAAACGTTGGCTAAGTATTTTGTGGTCTGCTAAATAAAAGAAATTGAGTCATATGACATCGATGAGGTATCAGCACACAGTGGACGAGAAAATAGAATTGAATTGAGTTTCATGTTATCGTCTTCATCAATGCAGTGTATACGGACCGAAGTAAACAATATAGGGGAAATTATTAAATTCGGCAGAACATCGATTTTGAGATTTTAAAGGAAATTTGTTTTGGAGACCCCTGATACCGAAAAAGTATTTTTTTAAAAACATTCGTCCATCTCTCTGTCCGTTCGCCCGACTGTCCGTCCGTCAACCCGTCCCGTTCGTCTGTCATTCTGAGGTCCGTCCTTCTGTCCCTCCGTCCCTCAATGAACTTCACTAGTTCCTAATCTATGTGTAGGATTTTCCCCAAATGAATATCCTGCAACCGATCTCGCTCGACTCGAGGCCTGGCGAGTTTGAGAAGATTTATTAAAACTGGAAGCATTTTACACTAAGAGCTGGGATCATTTTCAATTTTATTGCGAATTTTGAATCTCATTTTCTTTTTAATTCCTTGTAAGAAGAGAGGGAAATTCCCTTATAAAGATGACGTAGGTACTATTGTCACTGTTAACTCTGAATTTTCGAAAAGTGTACAATTTTGGAATATTTTTGACCCCCTCGTACCACTATTGATTTTTTCATCAAACGCAATGAATTCATCACTATTAATTATTTAATTATTGCCAGATACTTTTTCTGAAAATCTTTGTATTTTGGATGCAATTTTGAGTGAAATATGAGCAGCATGGAAAAGAAGATTTAAAAAAAAACTCTAAATTGTGGCTTTAAACATTTTGTATGGATAGTGCTAAATGCACGGAATAACGCGACACAAACGCCATTTTGATATATTCTTTTGATTTTTTTTAAGTACAGAAATGTATTTTTTAAATCTCTCAGGTCGTTAATATTTACTTTAGGTCTGTCCTTATACATTGTTCCAATTGTGAGTACATGTATTTGAAATAATTTCTTGTGAATATTCTTGAAAACTCAATGTTTTGTATGTTGTGTTAATATTGAGCATTTTAGAATCACTAAAACGGCATTTTCTGAAAAAACAGCTCCTCATTTTCTAGTGAAAGTTTAAAAAAGATAATATCACATGAAAATAATGTCAACAATTGTTTTAACTAAAACGTGCTGTAAATATTATGCCCTAGAACATTTTCTGTAAAGTTAGTTGATGTTCAAGGGACTTCGATTTCCTTTGTTGCTATGCGTTATATATATATATATTTATATCGATATATAGTGGTTTGTAACTCGTTTACAAATGATTCGGCCTCGTTTGACAGGGGATTGGGGCAATTGAACCAAAGAACAGGTACATTAAGGCTTGTGAGTTCAAAACCCGCTTAAGGCACGAAAGTTTTAATTTGTGACCGTGGTATGGGGGGGGGCATTCTGAATTCCTTCTGCACTTAATTCCTCCACAATCTCTTAACTTGACTGACCACTGTGTGCAATATATGTGTGTAATAGAGGAACTGGATATCTGCACGCTCTACAGTGGTACATGGAAATGGGGCAAAGGGCTACCATACTGTATGTGGAAGTACGGGACCGCAATTTGCCTGTGCAACGTTCGGGAAACGCTAGTGTGGTCTTCATATGTCCCCAGAGGTGCGGCGGGAACGTTAGTTACTGCAGATGGCCCTAGTAAGTCTTTTAAGTCTTTTAGGTGTCAGTAGATGGCAGATAGGAGGAGGATGGAGTAAAATCTAAAAGCTAGCCCAAACCCAAGTGAATAAGAAACTAATTTGTACGAGAAAGTCTGTGCTCTCTTGTAGCGTCATTACTTATTATTATTATTATTATTATTATTATTATTATTATTATTATATTATTATTATTATTATTATTATTGCTTGCGTATCGGCCATTTCTGAGCACGCTACATGATTCACGTGAGTAACTATGGGTATCAGTTTTTCAGCTGCATCCCTCGGTAAGACAAGTTTGTTACGCCTTGAATTGTGAATAGGAGATAGGATGATGATGAGGGGCGAATGGGCAATCATTAAACCGACCATGCCTACGCTGGTCTCGAACCTGCAGCATCCTCGGCGCAGACGACGGCTGCCACAACGAATTGTTGGTACCCTCCAGCTACAAATTGTTGGTACCCTCCAAAAATGTAATAGCACGCCCAAAAATGTCTCGTCTTGAATAAAGGCGTAAGAAATATATGTTCCTTCAGTGAATCGAACCCCTCGTTTTAGGAGACTAGGTCGCTTCTTTTCTGAGTTCCGCAAGGTGGTAATGTCGCAGTGTGATTTGTGCTGCGGGTTGCATTATCAGCTCCTTTGTTCATATATCGTAATCTGCGAACTTTTATTCTTTGGTCTTACGCTTGATCCAGGACTGGGAGGAAGGGGGATTTTCTCCCCAGCAGAAGCAAACTCGAGGGATTTTTTGTGTCGCGGGTTTCTTATAAATGGTACAAAAGTATCTTTCCTTCGCGTTTTATACATATAATGGAGAAAGAGGGGATTATTATCAGCCGTATTCAATCCATTTTTTGAATGGAGGTTGTGGGCGTGTTCCGATTTATCGTAATATTATGGTACTATTTTGTATTTTTCTCGTCGATTATATTCCTGAAAATGATTCAGTTGATGTTAGGTTGAAAATGATCGGTTGAAAATTCGGAAACATTTACTTCTCTAATTAGCACTCATTCCCTGTTTTGTACCTCTCATTAGCCCTCTGATTTTTCCTGTTACTACTGGTAGCCCTGAGGGGGGAGAGTTGTGGACCAAATAGTCCCAGCTACGATGAAAACGTTCTGTATTGTATGTTTAGCTCTACTTTCTAAGCAGTCAGACAACATAGATTACTTGAATAGTTGAATACAAAATAAATTCGAGCCACTCTGCCTGGTATATCCAATAGTTGTTAAAAAGGATGTATATTATTACCAAAATGGAGGATGGGGGTTAAATATCATGAGGTTTGCTTACATGAAGAGTTTGCGACATTTAGCTGGAACATTGATAATTGTACACAATTAATTATGTAGAAAATAATATTGTTAAAAGTATTGGAAAGTATTAAAAAACCTCACAATTTTGGATATGTAATTGAAAATGAAATGGAACCTGTGGAACCTGTTATGTTATTTGATTATTTTATTACTTACGAAGTTGACTGTAAAAAGGGGAGATTATTGATAGTAATTAATATGTTATTGATTGATATTACCGAGAAAGAATTCCGGAACTAATAATGTCTATCTACTTACCTTTTCCTGTTTTTTTCAAACCACAGAAACCTTTTCATATGTTTCGGATTCAGACAGTGTTTTAGCGGCGCCCCTCTCGCAACGAGCGGGAATCGAGAGATGTTTTATTGAGCGCCGCCCAGTAGGAAAAAAGGTCCATGGAGACTACTAAATAACATGACAACCACAACGGCTATGGAGGCGGAGGGCCGTATCGATCAGTTGCTTCGCTTGGCGAAGAGGAGTTCGTAAGCCGGGCTCGGGGGCCTGGGCGGTTCCACGCAGCGGCGGCCGGCGGCGCTGTGGGGCGCGGCGCGGCGCGGCACGGCGCGCGGCGCGGCGCGGCACGGCGCGCGGCCGGGTGGGCGGCGGCGGCGGGGCAGGGGCGGCGGGGCGGCGGCGGCGGCGGTGCGCGCGCGCGCTCAGGTGGCCCGCACCGTCGCGACTGCCGCCGCCGCCGCCGCCGCCACCACCACCACCGCCACCCGCCCCTGCACACCCTCGCGTCACGGCATTTCTTCTCATTACAGGGCGCACACTCCCACCCCGATTCTTTCCTCCGATCCATCCGATTGGCTCGGCGCTCGACGCTTGCGCACTCGCCCAACCAATCAACACACACCTGTTCAATTATTTCTCTCGTGATAACTCGCGCAGGTTGCTGACGTCAGAGCCCGTGTGTTATCTCGCTGACTGGCAGATGGCACCAGGTAAAATTAATCTCTGAATATGTTAGCCGAAAAGGTGAAATACGAGCGTGCACACGCCGCCGCCCGGCCTTTCGCCGTCTTGACAACGGGGGAGAAAATCGATACGCTCGCGATATACTTTTGAGAGAAAAGGGCAGGCAGTGTGTCGCTGTTTATTGCTTTTAATTTTGAAAGAAGTAGGCGCTCAACGGTGGAAAAGAACTGTTACAAGAAAAACACTTTTCCTCGTTTGTTTCTTGTTCTCGCCAGAAGAGAGACTGGAAAACGTAAGCGTTCTGGACGCAAGGGGAAGAAAACGGACCACGTTAATGAGCATTTGATTAGACTTTGTGCAGGAAAGCATGAGGCAATTTAAATAGCTTTCATTACGGTTGCAGGGCAAGAGGTTATTTTTACGGACACTGGTCTTACCCGCAGGAACATTTTGCTTATGTACTTTTAAAGTCGCTGGCAATGGCAAGTCCAACGTTATTAAAGCCCATTTCTCACTTGTTCCGTTCCGAAAACAAAGCAATTTAACCTTTAGGACCCCGAGTACGAACTGTATATAGGCTACTATGTTGTTTTCGTCAGTAATTCAATACGCATGCCTAGTTAGAGAACTTGGGGCGGGACGGGTGGGGTGGGGGCGGAGGCTCGCGAGGAGGAAAAGCGCGCGAGGGAGGCACGGGACAGAACGCGAGGGGCGCGTCACGGCGAGGGGTGGGCGGGAGGGCGTGTGTAGCGGAGGGAGGTCTATCTGGGAGATAGTTGAGGGTCGGGGCGCAAAGGAAGACAATTGCTCGTCAAGGGAGTGGGAGATAGTAAGAAAGCGCCGGCGTGGAAACCAAAGATTAAAGATTACAGTAATGTCAAGAAAGAGTAGCCCAGTATTTAACGTAAGGGGAAGATTTTAATTAATATTTAATTGCCAAGTCGCAAACAAGGGTACGTCACCTTTATCCTTTGTAAGTAGAATTTGGGAAGTTGAACAAAGAACTGCTATCGAGATTGTGGAGCAAGAGTAATTCCTAGAATATTACATACATTAATGAAGTATGTGAAAGTATGTAGCACTTTTAATAACCTGACAAAACCTGGATGGCAGAAAGCTATATAGAAAGAGAAGATAAGAAGCAACATAGAAAGAGAGAGAGAGAGAGAGAGAGAGAGAGAAGAGAGAGAGAGAGACGAGAGAGAAGAGAAAAAAAATCTGATTCAGACAAGGAAGGGGAGACAGAAATAAGGTGATCGAAGCTTATCACTGCAGTACGAAAGGGATATGGGGTGATGTGGGCAAGATATTAGACGATGTGAAACAACAACCCCCAATGGAAAATATGAGTACATGTCCTATTTCTGGTATGTGAAAATAAATTTTCGTAACTAAAGAAAATGAAATTTCTTGGATGAAAGTTTAAGACATTGAATACAATTTCTTTACTTGAACTTAATCTTCTATTATGTTTCTAGTTTTAATACTATTTTTTAACCTTGAAATAACTACACTAAATATTCAAACATTTTTAATATGCTATGTGAATATCGGGAAGCTCATTGCCGCAAGAAATTATTTTCAGAAACCAGCTCGAGTTTAATATGAAACAGTGTTGTATAAGAATGAAAATGATAGTTGTAGATCATCTGTCGAACAACTGGGAGTCGTGATCAAATGTCCACCAGTTAGTAATACATAGTAAGTTTTAAATACCTAAAGTTACCTTGTAAATTGTATATTTGAGTCTACAAATGTAAATAAATATAACAAAATTAAGAAATTGTGGACACATTTTTCAGAACGAAGTTTATTAACATTTTAATAACAAGTTACATTACATAATCAGCTACATTAATGACACAAACACATTACTCAAAACCAAACTTTTTAACACATTAATAATAATTTACATAACCATATCTTCTAAATTTAAGGCATCAGGAATGAATCTTCAGACATGAGCAACATATCTTGCACAATTACTAGAATTTATTATTGCAATTACTATAATATTTTAGAAGACGAAACTCAGTTTGCGATATATTTGCCCTGCCTTCATCAGCTAAAATTTGTAGCATTTTTGAACACTGATCTCGTTTAACAGCAGCATTGAGGCTAGACCAGGTATTTTCGATTGGATTGAACATTGAGCTGAAAGGACTTAGTTTCAGTAAGTGATGGTTGCTGAATTCTACTATGAATATTTCTTTCACACTACAGTGACAGGGAGCATTATCAATTACTAACACAGCGTACGAGTGGTACATGGTTAATGCAGTAAGCAGACATTGGCGCACAAATTCTTTAGCTTCCTCCTTTCTAAAAGTGCCTCTTCTAATTTGATCCCATCAGTCCCATAGCGCTTATGCAACCTACGACATGGACATTGGCTCCGCGGCTCCCTGTTGTCATGTAGCTGCATCGTGTACCTTTTTTCGATTGTCCTTGCTTCCTTGAAATAAACAGATTCAAATTTGTTTTCCGTGTATAAAATGGGGATGTTATCCGCTTGATAATTTAAAAGTTGCAGCACGTACACACGACGCTTTGCTTTGCTTCAAACATTATTAATTTTTTCGGGTTTTCTGCGAATGCCTTTGAGTGTGTTCATCAAACCATCCGATAAACAATAATTTGATGATTTCCACAAATTCTGTTGAAGCAATAATTTGATGATTTTATTTCATTTTTAGTTTGAGATCTTTCAGGGCAATTCTTGAATTTTTTTCCATGTATTTAACCAAGCAGTTTTGATGTTCCTTCGTAATTTTCATCCTCCTCTTACCGCCTCGTGTGTTTGGAACTCTCGTTTGTTTTATTCTTCATCCAACGATATACGGTCGATTTTTTTACTCCAAGCGTATTAGCCAACCCTCTCCAATTATTATTATTATTATTATTATTATTATTATTATTATTATTATTATTATTATTATTTACAGGACATATTTGCTTTTTATACTTTAAGCCTCCTAATTCTTTACACACGGCATCCTGATCTCACGTTTTGATCACTCTGAAAACACTCGATACAATCGAATACAATCGATATTAAAACAATAACCGATTCGTCTTGTTTTTTCTCAGTTTGAAATTGCTTAGTTCCAAATTAAAAAGAGACTGTCTTAAAATTAATATGTGAATTCTCAGTATGGTGATGTTTGGTATCAATTTGATTGTGTTACTTCTCAACTTGAAGTTGAAAAGGTGTAGTTCTCTTTCAAGCAGATTTAAAATGAAAAAAAAATATTCACAGATTGTCACATGCCAAACAGATTATTGAAACATAACTCGGAAACGATACGTCCTAGGCCCTTAAAACTAGATTTTTCTCGTTCCCACAGGGAAACGAATTTTGTGGAAAGAGGTGAGTTCTGTGGAGGACAGTGTTGAGGGGCCGGGTGGGGACGCGTGGAGAAATGACAGGTGGCTCATGAGTAGAGACCGGATTTTTGTTATTTCATATTTTTTATCTTTCTACTTACTGCTTTAAAAATTATAATCTTTGCATATCGTCACTTTTCTAACCCATCAAAGTTTTTCGTTACCTATTTTCACATATTTAATACTTTATTACATATTTTACATATTTTGCTATTTCCCCAAAATATTATTTTTATTCTATCAATTTTCTTCAATTTTATTACCTACTTTTTATGAAAAGTATTTTCAAAACAGCCAACACTTTTTCCTACATTATTACTGCGTTCTATCAACTCGAACTTCATTCACTTCATTCACTAACACACGAGCTACACTTCATGTAGCGTACCTCGGGTGTTAACACAGTCCGGCACGCCTCCTTCAGTTAACTCAGTGACAGGAAGTGTGCGTCAATGACTGATTACTCACACTTTTAGGCGTGAAAAGTGTCACTGACGCCGCCTTTCGTGACCTTTAACCTTAATTTAGAACTAATTTTTAAAGCGTTTATACTGTTTTTAAAATTTGTTTAGGAATATTTTTACAAATATACTTTCGTAATATGTAAATGTCCGTTTTATAATTAGTTTTTTTTTTTTTTTAATTTTTACAATTTTATTTAATAATAATTTTTCCGATCTCTACGCATGAGGAGGTAGGTTGATCCGAATTCTGTGACTGAAGCAGTCTTCTACAAAATGATACCTTTATGAACTTTCTATTAAATTCTCGGAAAGTTAGTTCTTTTGAGTACTCCCACTGCTTAACATGGTTGGTCAGGAAAGCGCTAAAATCCGAAATCTATGAAAAATTAAATTGAAGAATTGAAAGGGTAGGGACGCATCTAGGATACGTCCTTTGAAACCTGATTTTCGTATCTGACAAGATACATTTCTTGAGCTGTATTCTTTAAAATTAAACTTTTTTGCAATTTCTATTATTATTATTTTTTATATTTAGCTCTTCTGTAAGCCTTATCGCAGCACGGGTATGGAAGCAAATAAAATCTCGAAATGTATGAGAACTTAAATTGAAAGAATAGAAACAGAAATAATCGTCCTCAATAAAATTGAAGTGAAGATTTGATTGGTTGTGTTTGACTGAATAGATAGTTATATCACTCCTAACTCCGTCAGATTAGAAGCTTCTGAGATGAAACTTGGTAAATACGTTAGAATTAAGATATAGTTGTCCTGCTAAGGAGTTTTAATTATTAAGGTATTTTAATTATTGAGGTTACTTTACATGAAGCCCCCACGGCATTTTCAACATTTTCTGGAAAATGGATAAACATTTTTCTTGAAATTTGTTAGCTCAGTTAGAAGAAAGTGCCTTTATAAATATGACCTATCGCTGATTTTGATTAAAACATCTGATAATTAGAAAATAGGAAAATATTTTTATTTAAAAAACTAAGTGTTTTCGTTCAGAAAGAAATTTGCGTTTTGTATTAATTCAAATCTCGTTATTTTTACTGCAAATGGAAGGTAGTGGCTTGATATTTTCATCGCATAGTATTATTAACTAGTTGTGTAATATAAGCACTAAATTGCAATAAAAATATGAAATTATGGAATTAACGCTTGAGAAACATATTCAACTCTGTGTTCTCAGAAAATAGTGATTGTAGTGTTCCAGAATATGTAAACCTCTATCATTATACTGAACGGAATAGAACAATTTTTTTAGGAGGTTTTGTATGGTGAATATGTAGAACTCTAATTTTTTTTCATCTACGTTCCACTCATCTAATTTTCAGCGTGCATCCTTGCTGTTCAAAATTTTAAGACATGCCCCAACTTACCAAGCCATGTTTTAAATATATTGATTTTTCTGCATAACTTCATTGAATTGAATGATCTAATGCTATTTTAAAATAAATCTGAGTAATAGAGTATTGGGTAACAACTTTAAGAGGATGAAAATATTCGGTATGGCGCGCGTTCCCACTAGTTTTCGTTTTGTGGGCCATTTGTTACAAGAAAGGAAATACATTATCTGATAATATGAGGCTTGGCTGAAGGCCTTTATGCCTTTGCAAAGCTTACATCTTACACTATACTGACCTTTCGAATCCTGGAACTCCTTCGAAATGGTCACTACGTCGCACCAAAGTCGCAAAAAAGAGAACATTTACTTCTGCTGAAAAAAAAATCCTGAAAGGGGGAAACCTATCGACAATGAAAGAATATCACCAATGTACTTAACTAGATCTTAACTTAGCCTAATAATAATGATAACTAATCTAAACTTAAACCAGGTGTGGACTTCTCGTGTTTAACCAGTCGTTGGGACAATATACATCATCTTTCTATTGCTTGAAAAAGTTTAATCTACGGATGAGAATTTCACTTTGTTTCCTTCTCGTGATAACAATAAAAAGTGAAAGATGTTTTGCTCGTGAACTTACCTCATTTTGGAATACCTTTTTACTTTCTCACTTTCATAGTGATTGTTGTTATGGATGAATTACGTAAGTTAAATAATTTTTATTTACCCTTGTGAGAAAATAAAATATTTTATTCGTAAAGTTAAAGGCACTTCTAAATGACCATTAATATGGTACTTCAGTGCACATACATATCACCCCTTATCACCTGCGAGTAATAATTGTTTTTTATTTATTTCCGTGGTCACTTAAGGCAGTGGCGCATATCGTCCTGACGGGAGTACAGCAAAATACGTGTTTTGAGTTACCTAGCATATTTTAATTTACCTGGTTTAGAGAAAAATATTGTAATTTTGCGTGTAAAACAGCGATTTCTCAATAGACAAACTCATATTGTGGGTCCCATATAAGGCAAAAGCGGATAATTGTTTCTTCTCTTACATATTGTAAATGCCTTTCTTTAAAACATTGTATGGCCAGAATCCATATGTCGTGACTATTTGATGCAGAAAAATAGATTGACGGCAAAACGTCTCTCCGTCCGTCTGTCACTCTGTCCCTCTGCCCCTCTGTCCCTCTGTAAACAATTCTAGCGGCTAAACCATAGGCAGAATGTTCACAAAATTTGACATTCTGTGATGGATCTGACTGAAAACGCGGCCTATTGAATTTGAAACGGATATTTTGATTTGGGTGAAAGGTTCTTTACATGAAGCCTTGCAAAATTTTCAGAATGTTTTCGCAAACAGATCCAATTTTGTTTCATTTAATTTTATCTCGACTAGAACAAAATACGCTTCCAGAAAATGGCGCAGGCTTTAATCCTTAAATTAGCATTTACTAATAAAATTTATTATAGTATACATTTTACTTGTAATAGGAAATCCCAAATGTGTTCTGCCCAGAGAACCAAAATCCATATCGGTATGGTACGGTAAGAGTGAATGTTCAGAAGGCTTCTAATAATTTTGCAAAGTCGACGACCCATGGTCCACAAATTTTTACATTGTGAGAGGACGCATGTTTAATTTTTTTAGAAAGGTCAAGCTAAATTCAAGTACAGTGAAATGCAACGGGGTCACGTGAAATATTAAATGACGATTGTTTTGTTTGCCAAAAAATATTCAGCATGTATTCCTTCATAAAAATCAACTTAATTTATGTATTTGAAATTACACGAAAGATATTAATTCTCAATCATTATGTAATTGAACGTTTCTATTGATTTTGTTGGCGTTATTATGGATTAAAGACCTCCCAAAAACTTTTAATAGGAAGAAAAATGTAATTAAAACAAAGCCTTCATTTTAATTAGGTATTAAAGTGAATGAATATCTTGAAGTGGTAGTCTCGATCTATTTGGGTCCCAATAGTTGAAGTGCAACTACGCAAAAATGCATTTCTAAAAACCTGGCGTGTTCCTGTAAGTTGTATTTTAATATTTTAAAAAATTAACTATTTGTGTTATTTCTGCAACACATTTGAAAAACAAATTGTGACAGACATCGATGGTGTCATTAGTTTAATAAATAAAATTGTTGTAACAATTAATGCTACTAAAATTTTATTCGTTCTACAATTTTATTACCGTTCAAATTAACAATGTAAATAACATGTTTAATTGTTGATTCCAAAACATCTTCACTTCACATTTTTGCTGGTCCGGCGCGATAAGACCCCATCTGCTCTGAGACGTGTAGAATCTGCACCTGAGTGTGAAATTAAACTAATTACTTAATATTCTACGTGATTGAATTACACAGTACCTCTCTGGTCGGTAATAAAGTTAAATAAGAATAGTTTGTATTGAAAAGGGTGTACTGTATTGTTTTCAATTACAAGGAGACAGAGAGCAAGAGACGGAGGAGATAAGAGGGCCTAGAAGAAAAAGATATATTACAGGTTTAATATGGAAATTGAAAAAAATGGGAACGTGGGTGGGGATATGGGTATCGCACGAGTACGCTAGTGTTCTTAAAATGTTTTTAAAATGCCTTGAAAGCAGAGAAAAATGACGTAAAAATGTGATCAATACCATCTCGGATGAACAGCGCTAGCTATTGGATGTATTACTGATGTAATCGAGGTTTCTTCCATTCGTTCAAGTGAACTCAGCTTGCAAGCTTTTGGTTTGGACTGTTCTTTACCAGGAAATCTCTTCTTCTTCTTAAGTTATCCCAAAATCGCTCAATCGACAGTGATGCTGTATGGCGCTACAGGACCCTTAAATTTCACGTCATATCTTGCCTCCGTTGGAGCTTTCACACAAAACATCAAATCATGACCTCCGAGAAATTGAGCGCTCCTCTGCGAAAAAAAAATTAAAAACTGTTGAGTGCACAGGTATACGCAGCTGATCTTTCATGTTTTAGATTGCCAAAGGAACAACGTTTAAGGTTTTTTAGCCATATGCGTCAATTATGGTAAATTCTATATTAATAGCTTAGATAAAGTTGTAAAATAGCTTGAAAATATCATTAAAATTACTTACTTTTTCAAAACAACCCAAAAGCAATCAATAACACTTTTTACTTATCTTAAAGCACCACTAAAAAGAAAATACCTTCTAAAACGTAATTCGTGAATAAGTATCGTGATATAAATGCCAGTTCATACACATTGGTCTCCAATTCGAGATATAGTGAAATGCAACTGACTGAGCCGTGCGGTGACAACGCAAGATCATGCATGTTTGAATTTGTTCTACTGCCATCTCAAGAGATTCACAAGAAAATATATTCCCATTTTATGTACTATGGACCTTTTAAAATCAAATAAATACTCCAGATAACCCTTCTGAGTGCTTTGGAAAGTGGACTTTTTTCCACCTAGATGGTCCAAATTACACAGTGTGCGACGGTCGCAGTATGACAGCCTAAACATTGGCAACAATGCCTAGAAGGTGGTGCCTCCCATTTCTACTCAAATCTATTGACTATCTCTCCTTTCTCTTTCTTCTACTCGCACTTGAAAGATTTCTTACGGGTACGTTAGTAATGTTAACACTATTGACAATGAAAAGGAGACACAAAACTTGGCAGAGTCTATTGGTTATTATGATTATATTTAAATAGAAGGCAAATGGTTAAAGATTTTAAAAATGACCAGTATCTCTGGATGTGTGCTTCAGTTGTCGAATCCGTTGTTTTTCCTGGGATTTTAACATTGATTTTCTGGTCCAATTTTGCGAACGAGAGCTGTATCCCAATTTAATTAATACCAATTTAATTAGTTAATGGTTAAATTTAAAAATTAGGTATTTTAATTGCAAAATATAGCACATCAGGAAAGTCTCTCCGCAGTGGCACCTTGCTGGTGAGAGTGCTTGCGACAGACATATTGGTAACACGAGCTGCAGCTTGAAAACGTAGGTGACTCATCACTATCATACCGTAGTAGATGCTGGAAGTGTTGTCCCCTTCACTTGTTTCCCAGTCATCTGGTTGCTACCAACATAGATTCACTTTTTAATAGGAGGCCTTGATTCGGCTCGGTACGGAGGGACTTTCTTGGCGGACTGTATTTAAGGATGCATGTAAAGTTTGCTCACAGTTTGATAAGTATATATTTTATTATAGTTTTCATTGTAACAATAACGAAATACTACCATTCGAAATGGTTTTCGATGAGTGTTTTATTTTGTGAAGAAAAATAATTCTAGCAAAGCGAAAATACACTTTTTCGTTGAATAATTTAAAAATTTAAATTTTAAAAAATATTTTTTGGTATAACTTTACATCTATATTACAGAAAATGGAGGATTATGAAACTAGTTCAATAAAATAACATCGTCATTGAAAAATTGCCGGTCGTTCGGCGTTTAAATTACACATAAATAAAAGACGAATGTAAAGGATCAATTCATTACATTACAGAAATTGAAAACTAAATCTAAAATAACTTAAAAACACGATGACATTAATAAAATTAAAGGTACAATGTATAACATTGCTGAAAGAGAACCCAGAATTTGTAAAAACTGTTCTTTCATTGTAGTAACAGTTTCGGAAGGTTCCCCTGCATCCTGCGTCTTTCCACCAGACACAATTGTCTTGGCGATTCTAATCTTATTATCAACTGACTCCTCAATGTACTGTTCTACTACAGTAGATCAACGCCATCCTCCATTGCTTTATTTTTTCCATACGATCATGCATATGAACACGTAACAACTGACAAATACCGATAGTTTTGTATCCAAGAGCGTCAGTCAGTCTTGTACCTAACGTATCACGCTAATCATGTTCAGTTTCAGAAATCATTTATTTCTTAATAATTTTATAATGTTGTGATACAAAAATAGCGCATGAAACTCGTTTATAATGTTGCTTTATTGCGATCAGGCAAATTTGAAATCTCTCTCCTAATGTCGCTCGTTTTCAAAGCATGTACTTACGCAATAATGCATAACATTACAAACTCTTTGCATAATAGAATATTCAGGCATTCTTTGTTTTCAAACTCTGAGCACCTGTCATAAGATTCTTAAGATAAAGTACTCGTATTTGGTTCTATGACTTTCGCCAGATGTCGAACCATGACCATTTTTGTACATTTCACTTCTCACTAATTTACTGTATGATCAATTGGCGTTGCACGGTTTAGCAGTAGCAAAAGGCTGAGCAAATTCGGGACGCAGATTCAAAGTTATGGTAAAATGAGTGCAAATTTTTCACTTTCTCATGCGCACTCATTGTACCACTGAATCAAAGCTAATTTTGGCTCTGTAGAAACTTCAATAAATTCAAATGTTTTATTAATTTCTCAACAGGTGCCAAATAATGATATCGCAGAGTTATGTGCAACTAGCAAAAACATCACAATGATGCAATGCAGGGAAACGAATGAAACAGCGTTATGTCTTCGCCAAGGCACTGTATCGACTTCTGGGTTTTAGAAGTCCTTCACTGAAATATCTTGTGTATTAAGAAATTGACCCGTGCAGACATAAAGAAACAAAATATAAAGTAGCTTTCGCTACACGATAGTGAGTTTCTTGAGAGAAGCTTAAGTTTCAACTTCTTCTCAGAAGAGCATAGACGTGGCTAAGAAGGATACGGCGGGCAATGACAGTGGAATGTAAGGAAGCGGCCCAGCAGGGGCGGGGCGGGGCGGGAGGGGGCGGGGGGGGCAGGGCGGGAGAGCGAGGGAGATAAGTGCAACGGAGCGAGGCCCCGAGCAAGGGGGCGGGGGTGGTCGGGCGAGCACTGCCATAACTTCGGCCAGCCTGTTTATTGTCACTGCAGGCTCGCGTGAGTCGCATTGTTCTTACTCCGTCCGCTGCCGCCCCCGTAGCCCGGGCGGGGGCGGGGCAGGACGGAGGCGGGGCGGGGGCGGGGCCGAGGCTCCGATGCGTGCCAAGTTCCTAATGCGCCCTCGCTTCGGGCCGAGAAACGATCAGTAAATTTGCCAGAGTCGCTGCAGCTTCTCACGCCGCGATTTGTGAGCAAAATATACACGCAGCAGCGCTTCGCTGTGTAAAAACCTGCGAGAAGCGAACAATGGTGGGGAAGAAAAATTAATTTTCTTCGGGTTTTTAAGTACGCTACGTCGCCGCTGCCGCTACCGCAGTTAGATTAGTTGTATTTGTGGCGAGACCGCCGACACGAATGATCATATTTTCAGCCGCGCTTTCATGAATCACGCGGGAAGAAATATACGTTTAGTTTCTCGAAGGAGATTGCTTATGTTTGTAAAATGAAATGGTCAGACGTCTCAGTGCAGTTGATGTAGGGGAGACGTATAAAAATTCTAATTTGGACGTGGCTTCAAAGAGTAAAAGAGGGAAAATACCACCTTATGCGAGAAAGCGGTTGAGATTTCTTTTTTATCTCGTAAAAGCGAAATGGTGGCGAAATGTTCACTTCCGGCACGTAAGAGCCAAAAAGAAATTTAAGAACCGACGCGAAACGTTGTCGTGCGTCAAATGTTTTCTTCATACCTCGAGGCAGGGCGGGAGCCGAAAAACCAAGTTACGTTCTACAGCATTGACTTTATAACCCTTTAAACAATGAAAGTTAAGCTAAGTAATTCAGTGTGTTCACTTCGCAGCCTGTGCCTTACGGAGATTCGCACTTTATGCATGGGACGCTTTTTGCCGAAGAATGGTGTAATTCGTGTTTTATTTGTACGTTTAACTCGTGATTTTATAATTGGTAGAGTACCAAGCACACAATTTAAAAATGGGATTAAAATTATTCAAAGTTTATACTCGGTTTAATGCCATAAATGCTGAGTTGCACTCTTCTCGTATGCTTGAAAAGAGTTACATGGCTTCTTTAATCCAATTTCACGGCCATTAAATAAGGCATTGTCGCACGAAAAAGGTAGAGAAAGATGAACAACGGTGCTCACTCGCTGCTACTTGATTGCTTCGAAGAGCGGCATTGTTTCCGTCACAATACGACGAGCTGTGGAGGTCTGCAATACGTTCTGTTATTAGTTATGGAATTGTATTTAGAAAAATTTGAGTGGGAATTAACCCACTCTTTGTGTAGTCCAACACGCCATCATCACAGGGCAAATGAAAAATTAAGCTTCTCATTTCGCTACAGTTTCACGAACCATACCTTGCGGTGGATAGCTGCAGTTTTCTTTTTTACGGGAGAGGAAATTTTTTGTTTCTGTTTTGTTCCCCCGGTTTTATGACTCCAACGTATTGCCCAGTAAATTAAATTCTGTTACTAAATAATAAAAGGCAGCGCCACGCCGCGCGTTTCGGTTCAAATCAAGCCCGCGCCGGACAAAGGAACAATGTAGCAGCGACCGCCTCGGCGCGGCTGCCGCCGTCGCCAGGCAAGGCACAATAGCCCTCGCGCCCTCGCGGCCGGCCGCCCCGCCTCCGCCACCGCCGCCGGCCGCGCTGCCAGGCCCCTGGCTCTCTCACTGCCCGCCCTGCGCCCTCTCACACCGACTCCAGCCTTCCCCTTCCATCAGCCCTCTCTCTCCTCGTCGTGTCCACGCCCGCCCTCTCCTGGGCGACCACCTGCTCCACCTTACACGCTGCCCTATCGCCCCTGTCCCTCTCTCTCCGTCACGCCTGACACGCTCGCCTACCGCTCTGTCCTCTCTCTCCGCAGCCCGCTCGCCCTACTCGCCTGTCCACTCCTTCCGTCACGCCTTACACGCTCGCCCCTACTCGCTCTGTGCCACTCTCTCTTCCGTCGCGCCTTACACGCGCGCCGCTACCCGCTCTGTGCTACTCTCTCTGCCGGCGCCTGACCCCTCGCCCCTACTCGCCGCTCGCCCACCGCCACACCCATCTCTACCTTGTTCCGTTCTACTCCACACTGCCCCTCACACCTTGACCCGCCCGTTCCCTATCCGGCCCTGAGGCGCCCCACGCTGCTCACAATGAGCTCATTACTCCGTTTGCTTCTCTAATTGCATTGCTTGAATCGTCTGCCTATGTGCCTGCAGATGCGCATCGGTACCCCAGATTCTGATTTATTGTAAGAAATAAAAGCATATTACGCTCAGGAGATGCAATGATTATTAATCTTTTTTGAACTTCCCAGTGACTTCAATCACTTCACTTTCTATCTGTTTGAAATATCCAGATGAATATTTCGACAACTCGTACAATTTTTCTATGCACTTCGATTCTCTAATTGCTAATTCATTATACACCTCGATCAAACACACACAAGTAAGGGATTCCATTATTTCTAGAGTCGCTTTACTCCAATATTTCATGACTTGTTTTTTTCATGAAACCTCTTTTCTTTCCTGATTATTTTAATTCGACAGACGTAAGATTTTAGATAGTTTCATTATACCTACGTTTCTCAAACGCTTCGTTACTTCTAGGACAACACTTGCATCTTTTAGGGAGTGCGAGAATCGCATAAAAAATGAACAATTTATTGTTATATACCTAAAGTTGGTTGTGAAATGGTCTAAATGTCGAATCAGCTCTATTAAGCAAGTTTCATTTTACGAAGTTTTCAACTCATGGGAGATTGAATGTATTTAAAACGTTTTCTGCTTTCACCTAAGTTATCCCACAAACTACAAATGTGCGCAATACTAGTATGATGTATTTTAAGTTGAAATTTGCGTACCCTTTGGATAATCCAGAAAGAATATTAGACTCTCAGTGAGAAGTAAGCACATTTGAAAGTAGTAACTCAATATTCGATTTCTTCGGCATTACTTTATTAAATTTCGCATAAAGTAATTATAATAAACTCATTAAGAATTTATTTTCGAGTACACTTTCACTTCCCAACACTTTCTTGATCAAATTTTCCAGTGCATCTCCCAAAAATCTAGTGATCAACAGAAGCAGAAATATTTCTGAGCAATACCACACAAAACTGTTTTCCGAAAAGTTGAACGCACACTGCTCAGGAACAGCAAATGAAATAATCTCTTATAACACTGTAATAAATTAAATATTTTAATATTAGTCTTCAAAAATACGGATGATAGTATAGTATGTACAATATAACAGTTCTTGACATAACAAAAGAACATGAAAAGATTGTTGTTCCATAACGTAACACGTGAATATCAAATATTTAATGAAAGGTGTCTTCCTCCTTGTAAAATTACTGTCGTATGGCGTCACCTGCGTCCTAAGCAGCGACGCACTGAGAATGGCTATTCAGTCGGTACGCCCTTTGGATAATCCTGAGAGAGAATTCAGTCGGTACGCCCTTTGGATAATCCTGAGAGAGAATTCAGTCGGTACGCCCTTTGGATAATCCTGAGAGAGAATTCAGTCAGTACGTCCTTTAGATAATCTTTGAAGAATATTAGACTCTCGATGAGATTTGCATATTTGAAAGTAGTAAATCAATATTCGATTTCTTCACCATTCCTTTATTAAATAAATTGAAGTATATTTCTTTGTTAATATTGTTATTTCTATCGTTGCCCTGCTATATTTTCAAATTCTCACAATGTTAACACTAATTTATTAAACTTACGTCCAATTAAATCATGGGTTCGACATATTTCTCCTTACCTGTTGCATGTGGACATGTAATACTATACATAATCACGATTCCTGGAAGTTCTATTGATTGAAACCAATTATTAGATTAATGGAAACTAATATAAATTATCAGCCTTTTTCAACAATAACAATTTAACATTTATTGTTGTATATGTTACAAATTCTTTTGATCTCATGAGAATTATTTTCAATGTAGAACATTGAAACACCGAACAGGTTTGAATATAAGTTCGTAAGCTTACTATAAGATCTTGATAGATGACTTCTCGGCTGACAAACAGAATGTTATCCATGGAAACGTTATGCCAATTCTCGCGTCCTTGCCTAAACTAAAAATGTTCCAGAATGTACTCAACGATTTTCTATTAATGGGACTTAATATTTCCCACAACATTAATACGCGGTCGCGACTTTGTCTATCTGTGTTTCATATGAAACACCTACCCGCGACTGACTATATTCAGCTACTTATTGAAAAATCCTTCAATCTACGGAGCTACTCTAATGTATATCCCCTCGAAACATGCAGTTTTTTTGTTTCTAAATTCCAACTATTACATTAATAAAATTTCCAATTACAATTTAATACTACAATTTATACAATACCAATCTCTCAAACACCGAACTAATCATAAATTCCCGCCTCACTATCATTTACATAATACTCTATATTGAAAATCCATTGGCACTTCACCAACCGCTTACGTGAGTTGGCTTCTAGAGAGTCATTTTTCTAGAGAGTCATTCCTTTCGCCTTTCTAAAAGATCGCGGCTATCTATGCCTTCTCCAAACCTTTTTCTTCTAATGTGTTCGGGGCCGTGTCCATCAGCACAGCGATATGACACCAAGCATGGAATATTACATCTTGTTGATTTTGTGCCCCAACAACGCGTATTCTTTGACTTTCGAGTTTGCAAACAATGCTTATACTCCAGACGCTACATGCTGATTCTATCATTAAAACTAAGCCCAGGGATTTTGGCTTATCACAGCAATTATAATAAACTCATTAAGAATTTATTTTCCAATACACTTTTAGAGAAGGATAACACATTCTTACATTTGCATTTTCCAGTCAAAAACGAAATTGCTTCGTTGTTCCTGGGTATCTAACGAAACTATTGTCACTTTCCCACTGACCTGAGTCTGCGTAGTTTTCTTTCAATATTGACGACCATTTGAAGGTTGTAATATAGATGTCATCGAAAAGGTCAATTTCTTCTTTCATTCCTTTATCTTAGTTGCATAATTCTTCCATATTTTGTAAGTCTCTTCATAATATTTCTTCGATCATTATTTATTTACTTATTTTCATCTTCTTCTTACGTCTTTTACAATGGGAGAGCTTATTTCCAAGATGACATATCTTCATTTTATTTTATTTCTACATTTACCATTCGATATATTCTTATGTCGCTTCTCCCTTAATCTGCCAAATATTGTGTTTAAAAATTGTTTTCTTCTATGATAAATGGTGATCGAAAACCATTGAATTATATCAAAAAAGGCTCAATTTGAATACTTTCCCTTCCTGAAAAATTGTTCAGTTTGAAAATGCATTTACTTAATATTATATTAAATTTCACCATTGCATAAAAGAGAAAAAATCAAATTGTTAGTGAAAAATATGTTTACATAACAGCATTGCAGAAATTTGAGTATATATAAAGAAGTTCCAATTATTTGTTTAAACTTCAAATGCAATAGTATTTCTGACATCAATTGCTTTTATTTCTGCAAATGATGAAGACATTATTTTGAAGCAAAAACAAAGGCCTTGGTTATACATTCACGATGCTTTTAAGTAGCATATTACAGATGTATTATCACAGTTTCATTTTTGAAAAAGCTGAAGACTTTATTTTGAAGCAAAAACAAGAATGACCTTGATTATACACACATGATTGTTTTTAATTATATTACAAATTAGTGGATCGTTTCTAAAATACAAGCTTCAATTATCTGCATTGGATCATTTATTTAGTCTCTGTGATAAAGGTAACACGAGCGTTGGAAGATACAAATCACAGTTAATAACACGTCATATTATTGTCAGAACCATGCATATATCATTAGTTAAAATTACAATAAATTTAATATATCGGAACTTTTTATCCAAGGGATTTGATGCCCTCTCATCTATTAGCACGAACTTTCAAATTCAAGCTCTCGTCATTGTGAGGGCTCGAAATACCTGTCGAGCAGAATGGGAGATAATTTGCTCGTGACATTATACGACTAGTGCGGGATACAACCTTCCTTCATTATGATCCAAAATTAACCGTGGTAGCTCTAAATTTATTACAGGCAATTCTAGCGATCTGTGCGCGCAAACCTTGCAAGCCCATCGAAGCCGACTCTGTCATCGCCCCCGCCAGTCGCGCTGCAGGCCGGGGGGGGGGGAGAGTCACACTCCGGTAGTCGGGTGAAAAGTGGAACGAAGCGTCCGAGCAGGTCCTAGAATTTATCGGTACTTACAAAACACCAGAATTATGAATGTTTGCTCTGAATTTATAAACAGCCATGTGTTATGGGGTTTAAAAGTGTTCCTCATAAAATAATTGAACGACTGTTGGGTAAGGGGCTTAACGTGCGAGAGCGGGCCGAAGAGGCGGTGGCTGAAAGCCCCCGTTCGCTAATACTTGGCCCTAAATAAATCAAGATCTTGCCCTCGTGTTAGCAGGGGGTTGACAGAGCAAAAACGTGCCGACGGGGTCGCGGGGCGGGGACGCGGCGAGGTGCGCCCGCGAGGGGCGTCTGCTCTAGGCAGCGTCGCGCGCGAGGTTTGGCAGAAAGCGCAAGTGGTCGGGGGACGGGAGGTGGGCGTGGTTGCATGGCGTGGCATGGGGCGATGCGGCGGGCGTGCTCCTGATTGAATGTTTCATGCACCCCCTGCCGCTCCATCAGCGCCAGCCGCCGCCCGAGGCTACCGCCCGTCAGCTGCCGCCCTCCACCCCCGCCCGCCCGCCCCCACCCCCAGCGCCCAAGCTATTTATACAAAATAGGGGCGCGCAACTACCGCAGCGTTCGCTCGAGCGGTTTGATCCGCGCGACGCGCCCCTCTCATATTCATGTTTCGCTTTTTCTCGCATGGGTCCTTCAAGAAGGGCTACGGATCTCACAAGGGACCTTTCAACAGGTTCACGTCGAAATCTGGCCTCGTATTTTTTCTGTAGATAAATATTCACACAATTATTGTGTGTGTGTGTGTGAAAAAAATGAAAATCCTATACGTTTCACGACGCAACACGTCGATAGTGCGGAATTTGCGTAGCTTTTGCTACTCAGAGAGTAATTTTAAAAATTAACCTGAATTGCAATAATCGATCTGTATAATAGTAAATTTTAATTGATTTATAGATTCATTGATCTAAATATAATCGATTTAATTGGGTCGATTGATGTAAAATTATAGATTGTCTAAGTAATGAGACGAATCCTCAGTAACTGACTGAATAAACAAATAAAATTCACAGATTTAGTTATATCGGCTTATAATATTCCTCGAGGTGAACTACTGTTTTTCACCCAGTAAATTGTCCGTCATAGCCGGTAAGTAGAAATCCAAGCGAGCAATGACAGCACAAACGTGAGTCGTTCGCGCTCATACTGCTCGCTGCACCCTTGGAATTAGCGGAAACACAACGGCCAAAACTGATCAAATTCTTAATTTTTCCAGTAACTTACAGTGCGCGACGGCAGCTAATTTTTTCACAGCACATATAAATAGTAAATATCTTCCAATAGAATAAAAAATGAGGACATATTTCGACCTGAACATGTAGAACGATCCTTTGTCAGTGGGAATAACGACTTTCCCAGCGATAGGATATAATAAACATCGAAGAAATTATTTACTCTCGCTGTACAAATATTAATTTGGGTTGAATTTGAATGATGGAGAATATTCATCCGTAACAAAATTCCGAACTATAAAGAAAATAGAGTATGCAATGCCAGATCATGTAAAGTATATACCACTTTTTTTTATACATGCCATGTAGTATAAAATGAAAATAATGTTATTCATATTTTCTTATTTTCATTCCTTGCAATGTTCATCGTTTGTTGGGCCGTCTGTGTGTAAATAGTGGAATTTGGCGTGTTAGGCGAAATCGAGAGTCTTGAAGGAGAGATGAGAGAGGGATAGTTATCTCAAGTAGATTGAAGAGTATGCAATAATAATACATTCGTTTGGAATGTAAATAACGACAATAATAATTCATTCGTTCAAAATAGTATGTGTAGATCGTTTCATGTAAACAATGAATCACATTCCAGTATGCGGTATGTCCAACAGCGGAATGTCAGATGTTCGTATTTGTAAATGAATATTCAAAAAGTTAGGTCTTCGCGGTCAATATTCTCTTCATAAATAGGAGTTAGTCTCAACATAGTTACTCATGCTTCAGATGCAAAACTAAGGAAACATTACATTCATAAAATAACGCGTAAAACATCTATCCATACAGACATTGGGATAGAACACCCTGATAGATTTCAGATTCGTACTGATGCAACAGAGCAAGGTAATACTGAACAATGTCTTAATAACTTTTTATTAACACATGCTTCATGTCCATTGTCCGACGATACTTTATTTTAAAAAATGAATTAGAATGAGTTAATGGCATGAAGTTAACTGAAATCTGATGAAAGGGGAAACATGAAATCAGAGATAATCTCGGAACGGCTTAACTCGATGAAGTGATCAAAGGCATTAGTGATAATGAAGCCGGTGAAAAGGCCGGCGGCGATATGACTCGCTGAAATAAACTAAGAGATTAAATGAGTTCCAACAATTCAAAATTATCAAGTAATCATATTTGCTGTAAATTATGGAAAAGGGGATATTAGAGTAATCAGTTAATCGATGAAATGAACAAATGAGATACGGACAGGATATTATTGATTATGAGCAGATATTCAAATTTATTCAAATCTGTCACCTCACCGAGTAAATTCGATCAGTTTAAACGTAAAGTAAGAACTTTGCGTGTTGTTTTTTTTTTTACATTTTTTACATCGTATGTTTTTCAGAATAAGCTGATGTACTTGAATTAAGAGAAACTTAAGAATATTCATTCCATCAAGTAATTGCCAACTGCCTATGAGCTTCTTAACCTACAAAGAAATTAGTTGAACCTGTCAGAATATAAAAATTTCGAAATCTATGTTCCAAGGATTCCCTGACTCTAAATTTGATTCTAAAGTTTACTTATTGGAATATAAATTTTCAGATTTGTTCCATATTTCTAACTTCCATTTTCTCTACGTTTTGCTACCAACGTTATTGTTTGTAAAACGAATTTAGTTGCAGAATGTTAAAAAACACTCAAATTCTAATTGTCACAAAAAATGAATGACTCCAAAACTTTATCACATCAAAAGTTATTGACGGTTTTGTTTCATTTTATTTGAGAAAACTGTTAACTACATCCTACTTACCATAATACGTAAAAGTATGAAGAATATTTTTTAATGAAAAAATACTATAAGCTTTAATTTTATATAATTTTATACACAGGAGTTTCATTGAATATTTAAATAAAATTTTGGTCTGAATTTGTGAACTTCACAAAAGAGATAAATTATCTAGAAAATTACAATAAACATTACTAGTGGTGCTACAGCAGCAAATACTTTCTTGCGTTATTTGTAATGGTAACGTAATATTATAATACTACTTGAATTATATATAAATTTGAAAAAAATTAAAAGAATACATCAAAATTATATGTATATCATTCAATTCATGTAGCTCTATCCGTAACAAAAATTTACAAAAGAAAAGGGGAACCGTCTCAGAGAAAATCTTGTTTTTAAAATTTAATTTTTCCAAAAAAATCATTTTACAATAGGCTAAATTTGCCTAAACATTTCCGTTTTCGAAAATTTGGAGAATTCCGTGAAAATCGAACCTACGCTATTTTATAAGCATTCTTCGTTATATCTTAGAAAAACTTAAAGAAAATATTTGGAAACCGTTTTGAAACAATTTTGAAAGTGTAGAAGCTTCATGAAAACCGGCCTTAAAATCACAATATACGTTCCAAATTCAAGAAACAGGGCGTTTCAAATTCAGTCAGATCTTTGGAGTAATGTCAGTTTTGGTGAAAATCCTGCCTACTGTTTATCAGCTAGTGTAGTTCACAGACAGACAAACACACACATGGACAAGCGAGCGGACTTCGCGCGTTTGTCCATGTGTGTGTTTTTCCGTGGACGGAGCGCAAAGGACTTTTTGGTATTATGAGCCCACAAAATATGGATTCTGATTACAGGTCGTGTTAGAAGAAGAAACTTACTATATTTATTTAGGAACAAACATTATCCACTTTTTATGTATCAGAGATAACTTTTCTGCCAAAAAATAGCTATTGGTCGGTGCAGTGATATGTAACTTTCTGTATACTACGTACTATGTAGTATGCGAGAAAGTGAAAGTACAAAAGAAAATTCACAAACGTTACGATACTTTGAAGGTAAACGAGGAATATATTGAATAAGAGAAAAAATTCTTGATACCATTCCATAAAATGAATGTCAAACTTTATAATTGCCGGTTACAAAAAAAAAAAAAAATTGTGGTTTATTGTTTTTGTGTAACGATCACGTTTACGAATTTATTCTTGTAAGATGTGGTTAGAAGCACATGCCTGTGTACATAGTTTTGAAACACTTTCACACAATTTTCATGTTATGTGCATTTACGAACATGTGGACAAAGAGAATAGGGTTTTGTGAATGAGAAACAAATTCCATGGGGAATGGCAATGCTAGTCGTCCTCCATTTTGAGGATCCAAATTTTCCTTTTAGGTTTTATGAATCATATGAGCAGGATTACCGTTGGCGCTCTAGATCCAAAAAAATAATTTAGGTGAAACAGTTATCTCCTTTGAGTTATTATGCTGACATTACTAAATTAAATTACGCATAACTTTCCAATACGCGAGAAAACGGAGAAACCGCGAGAATTTACTCCACGCAAAAGCCCCGAAGCATCGCATCTGAAAAATATTCTCTCTGACGTCCGCCGAGCAAACACGACAGCTCGCGCACTCGCTGTAGGCCACCGCGACCGATCCCAGCCATAAACCAGCAAAGCAGCAGCGGGACGGGACGGGATGGGGAATTCTACTTTTCGATGTGTTTTCTCTTTGGGGCCGTGTGGCTGGCTGGCGCACAGCATTTCACAGCATCAAAGGCCGCGAGTTGGCGTGCGCGCGGACCACGCGCCACTGACGGCGCGGCCAGATCGCACAGGAAAACAAACACGCAGCTTCCCGCACGCGCTTCCCGGCTCGGAGAAAAGAGCAGCGCGGAGCGGGCGGGCGGGCGGGCAGACACACGGACATTTAGTCCGGTGGTGGCGGTGCGGGCGGCAGAATGGGCGGTGCAGATTCGTCTGATAGCGGTTGCTCTGGCCGCTGCGCGCGAGACCGCAAAAGACACAAACGAAAACTGTCAGCGCTCGACGGCGCAAAATGTCACGTCTATGGCGCGCCGCGCGCTGGCTGTCCCGCGGAGAGCGAAGCGCGCGCGTTGCGCCGTTTCTTTCGGGCGCGGCGACGAAAAAGCTGCCTGGGGCGGTCGGGGCACGCGCGCGCGACACGCCGCTTGTGACGGCGATGAGCGCGGGAACGAGGTGGTCGCAGGGAAAGAAAACATGGCGGGGCGGCGCGTTCCTGGTAATGGAAATGAGCTGGGTGCATGAGTATCGGCGGTAGTGGTGGGATAGGTGCATGAAAGGGGTGGTGGCGGCGAGATTGATTGATTAATTACTAGTGATTCCGGGCGCGTCAACGGATAAGGTCACTGTATAAAGTCCTGTAACTGTATTTCGCACGGGAGGTGGCGGTGATCTTTCCCCACTGGATGGCGAGATTCGGCGCCGACCTACCGTCGGCGAGCGAGTTTTTTCTCAACCATCACCCACCTGCGGGGCACTGCCCCAGCCGGGACAAGCTCTAAGCTCCTGCCCGGATTTCTGGCATGTGTGGGAGTGTTGTGCATGTAAGTGTATGCCTGTATGTGTGCAACGGATAGTGTAGGACTATAAGTAGGCAGGAAAGATCGCGCGTGGTCCGTGGCCGGTTTTGGTTAGGGTACGACTCTGGCATCCGGCTAGTATTGATAGGAGAAACCACGGAAAACTACCAATTAGAGCATCCAGTCGCTAGAATTGTCCTCACGACAGCGACTGAACTCGACCTAGCTATATGGCTCGTGTCGAAAATCCTGCTACCCTTTGGACTCGAAGCCCAGGATTTCCCGGTCAGAGGACTGCAGTGACATCAGTTACGACGAGAGATTAGGATGAGTAAAGAGGGTGGGAGAAATTGGTTACTTGCATGAAAGAGAATGGGGAGTCCAGGGCGGCGAAAGGACAAGGCGATGGTGTGTGTCAGAGCCACGCGGCTCTGCATGGGTAGACATGACGACGGATAGACACGGCGACAGGTAGGGAGCGGGAAACCGACGCGGCGGTGTGAGGGGCGGGGGAGGCCAGCGCAGAGGTGGGCGTGTCCGGGCGGTGTTGGTTGGGGTGGCTGCGTGAAGCGACGTTTCCACAACGGGGCGGCGGGAAGGCGGTAACGTCGTGGTTGGAGGACACGAGGCTGCGGGCGCCGGCGGCGGTTGTGGGCCTGGTCACCGTATTCCGCGACGCGTCGGCAGGGCGTACTATTTCTCTTTATTGCGGCGGAAACTTGCTTATTCCAGATAAAGCCAGCGCGTTTTGTGAACGCGCAAACACATAAACGCGAAGCACGCGCTGTGTTTTGCGGGCGGGCGGCCGCTGTCTGCTGCTGACGCGACGCGACGGGAGCGGAGCGGAGCGGCCGCCAGGACGGCACGGCAGGGCGCGGCGGCCCGGCGGACAGCGCTGCGCTTTTATGTAGGCACCTGCAGCCAGCGCGCGGTGCGCCGCCAGCGCCAGTGGAATGGAGACGGCGAATGCGGGCGACGCATCACGGCAATGCGCTGGCTTGGCCGGTGATATCGAAACTGGAGACTCATGGATGGGAGGCGTGTGATTGGATCTGTGAACCAATCGATAAGGGGTTAACGAGATTTGATAAGGGGTTAACAAGAAGTTGAGGTGGGCATTTTTTTTTTTTTTTTTTTATGTTGTGTTCTTCGAAAGGAGCCCCTTAGCACTACGTAATTAAACATTTTATTTCCGTCAATATGATCAATTCCTGATTTTTTTCCCTTTTGTAAGCTGATACTATAGGGTAATTGATATTTTTGGGAACTAGCTCTCCAAATAATATGGCAACCCTGTAAATGGTTCAACTTAAATATTTTTTTTGGTTAAATGTATCATTAAATTTATAATTAAATTTATAATGTCCCCTAATATTTTACTGGCATTATGTTTCATTGTGTTTTTGTTCTACTCATTTGATTGATTTTAATTGACCAACTGCTTACTGCTACACACTTATATCCAATATAATGTTTTTTTAAGTAAAATATTCCCCGTGTAATTATAATTGATAAAATTTTCTGCACTTGAAAACTGGTTGCAAACTGCATCCAAAAACGTATTTTAATTTTTAATTCTTACAAAAAATATCCAAGAATAATTTGTCGAATATTACTCTCTGAATCTGAATCAGTGAATGAGGACCTTTCATAATGACCGCCAGCATTTCACTGGTTGTCAGTGGTAAAGTAGCGCTACCAACCGACTGATCGTCAGTCATTCAGTGCTAATGTGTATGTAAGCAAAGTCCATGGCGAACGAGTGAAATAGAGTTTCCTATGAAGAAAGACCTGGAGTCTGAAGATTGTTTTAATTGGTTAGGTAAGTAGATTTCGCTTTTCTGTGACCATCTTTGATAACTGTAGAGTTTTATTTTATGAGTGAACATTTGCATCTAAGAAATAGGTATGAAACGTGGTTAATACCACTATTTTTTGTTATTAACTGAAACTTCTATGTAACTTAGGTTTTAATGTAACTTTTAGTGTACAGTTGAAATATCTGACGTGCAATGGATAATTTCGTTATGAAAGTTGTAAAAGTCAAAATACTCTTATTACACACAGCAGACTGGCATACCAGCAAATGTTAACTCATTCTTTGTTTTCCAATTTAGTTTAGACACCAGTCAGGAGTAGAGTTTTGAAGAGTTAAGAGAAAGTGCTGATAACTGAACTCTACACAGTAATATTTGAAAGGTATTTTAATTTGCAGACTGTGTAACTGATTTATTGTGATAGTGTTCCTTACTTTCCTTAGTCTCTAAACACATTATATTTTATAATTTCATGCAGCTAGTTTGGCAGAGTAGAGATGCAGATGGTACATCAACCATTTGCCACTCCTGTAGTTCCAATCAGACCTCATATAATTCTGCCAGTTAGTATGATTTTGTATGTAATCTCAAATAAAGTAACCATTTGTCTCGATAACTCTTGCCTTCTTGTTTCTGTTTAGGAGCCTAATTTGTATCTGGAGGAATGAAAGGAAAAAACCTTCAAGAAAAATGTCAAATATTTAATATGGATAATAGAAGGATAGAAAAACTATTCTTGTTTTGTTTAAATGATGTTGCTTCCCTTTTTAATAATAAATATTCTTCATCCATTGCAGCATTTGACTTACTGTTTAAATTAATATTTAAACCAATTTGATACAACATCAGTAGCATTTTTATTTTGCAGTATATATGATTATAACCTTCAATATTTAATTTGAAATAAAAACTCAGTTGGGTTTCTGTAATAAACACCCCCTCCTGAGAAATGAACAATGCTTCTGCAATTGTTCAAATATCATAACCTTCTATCATTGGAGTTAGTTTTGTTATATCAGAAATTTGATTCTTTTGTTCTGTGTCCGGTATTCACTTCATAGATTGACTTAGAGATTTTTCCAATATCGAGTATGGCCCAATTCTCAATTCATCTTATTTATTCCTATTCAGGCGATTTTCATGTTCTATGTACACAGGATCTCCCTTTTTTAATTCAATTTGTCTCCTGTGTAGGTCGAATACTTTTTTGTTGTCATTATGAAGTTTTATTGTATTCTTGAGTGCTATTTTCCTCTCTCTTTTTAAATCTTCAGCTGTGCATTGTATTTTTAATTCATGTGGTAGGATATTTATGGTTTTACCCTCTAGCAAGTATTTTGGTGAGAATTTTGTCACTTTGATCTGTCACGTATTTCTCCACAGCTTTTTTGACAATAGTGCGACCCACACGTCGGTTTCAAACCGTAAGGCCAGCACCCGACCTGAGACGTCTTGGGGGTGGCGAACACAATTCGCCGGATGGTCAGCTAGCTCAGTAAGACGTCCCAGTGTGGACACAAATAATAAAAAAAGAAGAATAGGGGGTCAGGATCGTGAAGAACGTTTTGGATTGGATGCAAATTACTAAAAACTCGAGTTAGAATCACTTTTCACTTATTTTAGTATAATCTAGAAAAATTGCTGTTGTGACAATTACATGAAAGGGCACTCAAAAAATCAAATACACAATAACTATGACTGGCTGGAAGAAAAGACACAACACACTCTAATGACTAAATACACAACTTCTTGCTCTCATTTATAACACAAACTTTCAATGGACACACTTTCAGCAATACTGAGAATCGTAGAAAAAAACTACTTTATACAAAAGAAAACAAATTGAGAATCAAAATTAGTAATTCTGAATTAACACTGCTGTAAAGTAAAATTCTCTCTCTAAGAATTCAGAGAATAATTAATACAGGCATTCGTCTCTTACTCAGATTCTTATTCACTAATTTACTCTCCCCTCTTTCTACGTAAAGAATTTAGAATAAGCTTTCCGTTTACAAATGAATTACTCCTTTCAATATAAAAACTGTTCATTTGGCAAGACCTTACTTTTGCTTCTCGGCCGCGTCGGGAAATCCGTTGCGCCTTCTGGTGTTGGTGGCCTTGAAGCGTCGGAGCTTCGGGTTGAGAACAATGTGTAGCCCCCTCTGCAGAACCGCTCGCTCTCCCGGTCGAAATTCAGTCGCCCACCAGAAACGTGTTCTCCGTCTCGTACAGGTTAATATTCTTTCGTACTCGCATATAAATTTTAATTGACTTCCAATTATGACGGTTAATAACCAAATGGATATTCAGATTGTTGAGTTAAATCCAGAGATCAACCTTTTATACGAGCACACACAATTTAAGAGAGCAAATAATAAAAACTCTTCTTATCTTCCTGAAGAGTTTTATAAAAGACGCCGATCTGAAGTCCGCTGCAATACGAATCCCTGGCGTGTCGTCGGTACGTCTGCACAGTTCCGCTGCTGGCCTCAGAAATAACTTTTTTTTCGTCTGACTACCGGTCTCGCACGATCTATTGTGGCGTTCTCTATTGACCTAATTTTCAGTTAGCATTCTTTCGTATTCTTCCGCGTTGGCGCGGTTTGAACTGCTCCTTTCTCTCGCTCTCTTGTGTTTCATGTGACACGTTTTCGAAGCATAAAGGAAACGGACGGTCACAATAGTTGTCCATGCAGCATTTGTCAGTTTCATTCATAATACATCTTATTTTATTCACTAAAGTCTGGTTTAATCCTTCATTGAGACCATTGGAGAAAGGTGCATCTATGGCAGTAAAAATCAATTTAATTTTTTTCTTTACTAGGAATTGTTTTAATTCTTTTGAATTTATTCCTGGAGTACCATCCGTTAGTATCATCTGGACCTAATGTTTTTTTGTTACTTCCTCAGTTAGTTTTACGAAATCATCAGCGTTTTGATTTTTTGATGTTAAAATATAAGCATATCTTGTGAAATGGTTGACCAGTAGGTGTAGGTATTTTTTTGTTGACCGGGATCCTCTGTAACCTCCGATGGTATCCATAGAAACTATCTTGAATGGGTACGTTGTTCGACCTAGGTGTGACAATAATCCAAATTTTGCTTTTCTTCATGATTTATTCTTTAAGCAGATGTCACCAGTTTCACAAATCTTCTCTATGTTTACGTTTATATTTTTCGCTGTAAAGAATGGTGTTACTTCATTTATCATCTGCCCTCTTCCCAGGTGACAATAAGTATTGTGTACATATTCTAGTAATATTTTACTAAATTCTTCTGATAATGAGAGTTTTTCTTTTCTTTTTAATTTTTATAATAAATTTCAGTAATTCACTAGGTTTACAATTTTTAATATTCATCTGAATTTTCATCAGCTAGAACTGGATCCTGCTTAAACAGTCTGCCTCTTGGTTTAATTTTCCAGGATTATATTTAACTTTAAAATTGTATTGCCGGACAGATAGATGTCAAATCCCCAGTTTTCCCTGTTCTTGCTTTTATATTTAAATTTTTTAAGGTTTATGATTGGAGTGTACCAAAAATTCTCTTCCAAGTAAATTTTTTTTCCCCCTTTTTTAAAAATATGTTTTATTTTTTTGTCTTATGTACAGCTCCAATTTCTTTTATGCGTGCGTTCTTTTTCCAATTGTTCCATTCTGATTCTATTGTATTTTTCAAAATCATTCTTGAGTACCAATCTGCGCTTGCATTATCAAGGGAAAATTTTAGAATTTCTCTTCCACAAAACAGCGTTCCCACTCTTTTTCAAACTCGTTTATCCATTGGCATGCGTTTGAGTTTCTTCCATTAAATATATCGAAAATAAAGTCATTGGCAATTTTTTTCAAATTTTTTACTTCAGATATTTGTTGCTTATTTGCTAAAACTTTCTTTATAAGTTTCTCAATTGTTTCATCTGAGGTACTCGGGTAGATTTTTCAACTTTTTCCTCTGTAATCTCTTCTATAGTAGTTGTAAAATTCCAAATTTTCTTCTTTATCCAAATACACTTTTGATAGATTTTCGTATTGTATCTGAAAGCCATTTAAAGTTTTTACCTCAGGTGAATTAATAGTTAATAACTTGCGCTTCTTGACACATGCATCAATTCATCATTCATCAATTGTCTTCCTGTCTTTGAAATCAGTCACCAGGCGCCTCCATTGTGGTGTCAGGTATTAGTCATTTGTTCGGTAGCATGGCAGATTCGAATTTTTAGGAAACGACACACTGTCTTTATACACATATATATGTGCATATATACACGTGTATACATACATACATACATATATATATATATATATATATATATATATATATATATATATATATATATGCACATATGAAATAGAAACAAAGGCATGCAGTGCTGTTAACATTTCCAATTTTAAGCTTGGCAATGCTGCTGATTTTAATTATGAAAATTATAATTAGCAGAGGAAGCTGATTAAGTTGCCCTAAAACTTGCCAAATACTTGTAATATATCAAATGTTTATTTGTATTTCTACTTTATAAATTTTGACAGATTTAATGTCATTTATTTATTTTTATTGTAAAATTCACATAAAAATCCATTGAAAGGTATTTATATGCATTTAAATTATAAGTCCTTTCTTTCACTACTTTCTTCCCAACTTTCTTTTCAGAATTTGTTGTATTGTCACCTGAATTGTCAACAATATGAACATAAAATAAAGTGTTAATTGCAGGCCAATTTTTCTCCGTAGTGAGTTTTGAAAAGTTTCTGAACATCGGTTTTCTTCTCTGTTGTGTTTTTCATTGGTTTAAATAAAGACTTGTATTCACCTATCTCACTTAAAAAGTCAGTATCTCCCTTAATTCCAACATATCTCCTTAATTCCAACATATCTCTTTACCAGTATTCCTTTCATTGAAAAGCCAATTTTTTGTAAGTAAATGATGTAACAAAACTCTCCCTACCCCAAGGATAATGTGACTTACGGAACTAAACCATAACATCGGACAGTTTTTTTTCTATGTGATAATATTGAAGACGATAAATGAACAGATATATGGAGAGGCGATGTGATACTTCACTGATTCAAATAAGTGAAGCCTTACTTTCACTTATTGCAACAGCTATTTATTCCACTGGTTCAATTAGTTGTCACAGATTTCACTGATTCAAACAGTGAAGTTTCACTGATTCAAAATGTGGATCCGTTTTTTACTGATTCATTCAGTTCATTTCACTAAAAAAAATTGGTGTAGGACCAGTTTTTCACTGATTCAAGCTGAGAGAGTAGCCCCTCACGATCTGAGGATTTAATTTCTTTCTTTATCAAACAGAAAAAAATATGTAAATAAGAAGTTAAATTGAAAAGAGGGACCAGAGGGACTAGAAAATAAAGTTGTCCTTTCTTGTTTTAGGCTGCACACGCCTCTACATGGACTGATATAAAAGTAAATTGGGGATGTACTCTTTCAAAATATTCGCATAGGAACTACAAAATGATATTTCAACATCATTCGAATTTAATTTTGATTTTGATCATGTAAATGTTTATTCTTTTCAGAGTAGTAGGATATAATAGGACGTAAGAAATATATTTGTCAGAAAACTTAAAGTGTGTTTTAGTCAAATGTTTGGTCCAAAATTGACTGGAAAATTGTTCTGCGTAGTAAATAGGATTTTGCGATAGGACTATCTGACGCATGTTTTGAAGGTTTAGTCGGGAAGCGAATCAGAGAAGGAACAATATGTGATGTAGAAATGAGTGTAAAAATATCATTAGAGCATATTTTGCCTTAGAGGAAGTAAGTCCGTAATTTCAAATCTCATCCCACCTCTTTTACTTATCACAGCCGTAGTCTATAATACTGATTATACTCTATAGAGATCTGTACAGCAGAACTGTAGAAACTGTCATCAGTTGCATTCTACAGCAGAGCTGCTGATCTTTCAGTTTCTCTCTACAGCAGAGAAACGTAAATACAACATACTGGTGCAAATAAAGTAATATATATGTGCAAGGACAGACTGTTCTAAGAAACGAATTTCTGGAAAATATTCTCTATTTCTGTATTTTACTTAGACTTTTAACGGTTCGTATATTAATTTTTTTTTATTTATTTAATAGGTAATTATTACAGCCAAATTAGAAACTTGATCCAATGTGGCTAGGCCGAAGGCCTTTAAGCCATTACAATACCTACATTCTACCGCGTTCTAACCTTTCGCCTTCTGGTATTCACCCCAAATGGTCTCTCCATCGCCTCAAAGCCGCGGAAACGAGACCATAAGGTACGGCTGAGGGAAAAACCCCTGAAGGGGGAAAAACTGCCGTCAGAAGCCGAGTACATGCTACTCTATCCGGTTTTTAGACTATTTATTTATTTGGCGCGGGCGTCAGGCATTCTCCTTCCAGTGTTTGGCCTCCACCGCACCTGAAAACAAACAGCACCACAGAAAATCGTCCGCACCAACGCCTCTGCCCTAACATTTCGATTCCACTTCCCTTCGCCCCTAATGTGCTTTATTTTAACCGTTTCATTTTATTTTATTTTAATTTAATTTATTTTTAATTTATTTAACTTATTTTAATTAATTTAATTTTAATTTATTTAACTTATTTTAATTAATTTAATTTTAATTTATATAACTTATTTTAATTTAATTTTAATTTATTTAACTTGTTTTAAATTAATTTAATTTTAATTTATTTAACTTATTTTAATTATTTTAAGTTAATATATATTTTTATTGACTTATTTATCTACTTATACTTAACAATTGACTACAATTTATAACTTTTTTTTTGTACTGTTTACTAACCTAACATAACTTACTGACTAACTTAATTATTGTTAGTTTATTGATTTATTACATATTTCTCTCCAGTCTAGGCTCTGCTCGTACTAACCACTGCTGTTTTCCCACTCCTTAATTTCAGTTTCTCTAGTGGTCCGAACCTTTCCGAGAAATGTTCCTAATTCTTTCATAAGTTAGCTTTTTGTACTGTTTATTTATCCCTAGAATGTTTTGGGCGAGCGTTACGTTCCTATGTTAAGTAGTAATTTCCATTCCCATCCATTTTCCTCTCCAATTTCGGTCGCACTGCAAATTAAAAGGATATGGATCCAGTCTTCCTATCACCGCAAAGCACACAGATGCCATTACCATTCGAGTCCTTTAATCTACGTTGCATCCACCCCCCGACCCTGAACCAAGCGTATCCCCCTCTTGCGTCCTTTTGCAGTGTGTTTACGTAACGTTCGCAACCCCATAACGGACTCGCGTGAATTTGCGCAACTAGCGAACGTTTTTCGGCCTTTGCTGCCAGGATCTCTTGCATCCGCAATATCCGCAAGTCTATCCGAAATTAACCGTTCTATGTCACGTGTTCCCCTATCTCCCACCATTTCCGGAGAAACGTCTCCCAGACCTGAACGTTCCAGTAGCAGTTTAATTTTATACGACCAGTAGCGTTGGTTGCTTCCTGTAACTGCACCGAAAACATCTATTTATAAGTGAGTCAGCCTGTTCACCTGCTAATTTAATCCAAAGTTTAATGGGTTTCATTTAAAATCTTTCCAAAGTCCTACACTACCGACTCTCTTAGGACTCCGGCATTTGCTGCGAATCTAGAGACTCGAGAATTAATTTGAAATAATCTGTTTCGACGCTTTCTAGTCGATCTATCCTCATCAAAGTTCCTCGCACACCTTTAAAGGCAATTCCGAACCCTCGCACTGCGCAAACGATTTCTTTGAGCGCAATTCTTCCTTTACTGTGCGCCGCCACTATGTGATTACTCCATCCCCATTCATGGAAACTTTTGCCCCAAGATATGTCACTGTTTTTACCCGGTCAATCTCCTCCTGAGCGTAACACCATTTCTCCTTGTTACCCCAGATAAATCCATTCTTGAAGACAACTGCTTTGGTTGTTTGAATATTTACTTTTAATCCCCATGTTTCACTATACGTTTCTAGATATTTAAACTTTTTGTAAGCCGTCAATAGTCTCCGAACATAAAACTAAATCATCAGCATATAGTAGTCCGGGAATGTTCAGGCCCTCAATTTCCGGCGCAGATGTATCCGCATCCTGTAACCACGTCAATAAATCGTTTATAAACAAGATAAACAATAGCGGTGAGAGAGGACAGCCCTGTCTTACTCCTACTGTCGATTTTATTTTTCGCATTGTACTTCCATCACCGCACCTGACACAGAAATTTACGTCTTCGTATATGCTCTGCAACACTTTTAAAACTTTACGTGAGACGTATATTAATGATAGGATATCAAGGATATCAAGTTACACACAAATTTTCACACACTTCTCGATATCCTAAAGTCATTGATGCAGTAATGTCTTTGAGTTTTGAAGCACAAAGTTTGAAGAATAGAGTTATATGTTTTGGCATTCAAAAGAGAAAGTATACGTGATGATAGTTTGTAACAAGAAAATAGTCATATTCACAAAATAATGTTACAATTTAGTTAGTATAAATATTTATTAAATTTCTTTTTTTACTAATTGGTTACCTTTTTCGCATCAGTGTTATTCAGGGTGTAGAAGTGCAAAGTATAATTTTTTGATAATGATATTCACGCTTGTCTTAAAAAACGAAATAAAGTGTCACACGATATTGAGCTTTTTGAAATTGAACCCAAGACTTTGCGACAAAAAGAAATAGACTATCCACACGAGTATGATTACTACTATGTGAATCGAGGGAATGCATATCAGGGCCATGTAGTATATTTCTTTCAGTTTTCTACCTTGAAATAGAAAATTATATTATTGCTTTCTTTTTAGTGATTCAATTTACTATAACTTGCAGAATAAATAAAACTTGTTTTCAACAAGGATACCGACCGAGAAAATTTCTGAAATTCTCTTCAAGACAAAAGTGGTAGAAAATAATCAGCATTATTGCATACAGTTAGACTCTGATGAAACAAAAAGGAAAAAACAATTTGCAGATCGCAGAACGAAATACCTACATTTGAGACAATTGTGCATTTGGGCGATGTGGAAACGATACAAACAGCGCGCTGAATTCAGAAAGGGGATCGAAACTCATGAGTAGTCTCCCTGGGGATTGTTTTCTCTAGATTAGCCAAGAGTTCTGCGGCGAATCCCATGATCAGAGCATATCCCTTGGGAACTAGCGTGGAGAACACCAGAGGTGGTATCTTCAAATGAAGTTGGAGAAGGGAGCAGAAAAAAAACCCTTTAGCGCATCCTTGCGGAATGAGGCAAAAGAGGATCGAAGTAACTGGCCGCATGGGAGTTAGAGCTGAGTGGGACTGGGCGGAAAAGGCCATTCTTGAGGAGGGAGAAGGAGCGGAAGTAGAGAGCAAATAGACTAATCGGAGGGGTTACAGGAGTCAACGTGGATGAGTGAGAAGGCGAAAAAGGGGGGAAAATGGGTTAGATAAAGCAGTGTGAAACGGAGATGCAGCCGGTTCTTTTGATATGTAGAGAATAGGATATGAAACTGACTAAAAATCATTAGGTCGAAGACATGCCCTTCTTACAAAAATGAATCAAGAATCTGTGCAATGGCATCGACATAATAAACCTATAAAATATCTAGGCCTTCTATTAGACACACGCCTCAATTGGAAAAATTACATCGACAAGAAAGTTATACAAGAAAAAATTAAATTACACCAACTAAAACCAATAATAAATAGATCAGCTAAATTACTCTACAATACTGCCTTACTGCTATACAAAATTATCATACGACCACTTTTATTATATGCATGCCCAGTTTGGATCAGCGCAGCTAAATCGAACACCAAAAAACTGCAGGTAATCCAAAATCAGTTCCTGCGCACCATCACGAATCGCGTCTTCAATGCGCAACTCCATAAAGAATTCCAGATAGAACCGATTACCAACCACATTTTTTTATCCACTCACTTCTACCAAAACATACCAAATATACCTAAACTAACCCCGCTAAGACTCTGCCATAACCCAACTCACAGAACCCGCATTAAAAATAAATTTCTTTTCTATACATTCCTAAATAAATTCTCAGATCTCGATCCAAAGTAGAGATATTGTACAAAGATACCCCTATCACACTAGTAGTAATGTAAGATGTATTTTAAGATTATTAGTAAGATTATTGTAAGTTAATTGTATGCAGATATAAGCAACTATAACAAAAGTAGAGTGTATTAATATTGATCTTTGTTTTGTTCTATCCAAAAAATAAAAAAGGTCCAAGACATATAAGGTAATGACAATGACAAAAATGATGAAAAATAAAATACATTAAGAGATGATCACATTGGGATAATTCATCTGAGCAGGGAAAGATGCAGGCTCATGGACGAAGTGAAATGGAATGAACGACTTAAATAAATAATAACGAAACCAATGAAGTCGATAAAATAAACTTATTTCGCGAAGCATAACGATGTTTTACTACGACATGCATTTTCTTTCTCTTCTTCTATTCTCTTTTCTCCTGATTACTTGCTTACAATCCGTCTAAATACGTGATGATACGATGAAAATACGTATTATTTTATTTTACTACATAATAGCATTGTAAAAGTCTAGGTAAAATAATACACGCAAAATGTTTTGTGTGAGCTTTGGTAATTCAATATTTTTCATGACAGTAATACGTTGACACATTCCCCATCTTTTAAAGTGTTGGACATGTCAAACAATGACTATTTTTTCTCCGAGATAGCTTCTGAACAGCAAGAGCGTTTGGTACATCCTGTGTCATCGAACGTTCAAACGCTTCTAACACTGTCAACCTTTTCGTCAAACATTTCCGTGAAGCGCCACAGTGTCCGGCAGCCACGCATGAGCTTCGGCGACTGAGTCGTGGGCGGTGGGACTCGACGCGGCGGCAGCGCAGGGGGCAGCGCGTGGGGGCGGGCGGGCGCGACTGACCTGCCGGAGCGACGCCGGGGGGCGGGCTCGTCCCGTCCGCTCGCCGGGGGCGGGGCCGGGGGCAGAGCGGTCGCAGGCGAGGTGCTGAATACAAACGGGCGGATCACACGCGCTATTGGCGGCACGGGCAGCGCCCGCGCTGGCGGTAATAGTTATTTAGTTCGCAATAAACACGGAACCGCCACCCGCATTTTTAGTTTCTCGTTTTCTGCCGTGCCGTGCTAACGAGCCCCGCAAGCATTCATTACCGCCCCGCCCCAATTTATGTGCGCGCCCTCGCCTCGCCCCGCGGTCCCGCCCACCCCTCTCTATTTCTTTTTGTTCTCCTTTTTTTTTTATTTCCGTGACCTCGTATCACTAAATCTCCTGTTATATAGCCACTAAACATCTGCTTAGGTGTATTTTACACTCCAACAAATCAAAGACGCAAGTGAAAGAAACAGAAAAAAACACAGCATACGTACTTTACATAACTTGAGCAAGATAAAAACTCTTATGAAATATTCACACTTCTTTTAGAATAGAGTGTACGGAAATGAATTATTTATTTTGTATTCGAGAAACAAGTGCTGGAGCGTAAACGCGAGCGACCGCCCAAACGAAAGGCTGGGTGACGTATCGGGCGGACGGCGCGGCGGAGGCAGGGGAGATAAGGAGCGGGGCGGCTTTGACGGACGCCCGTCCTATTCCTCTGTTTTCGCTGCGCGGTGCAGGCCGGATGGGGCGGTGGGAGGATGTCTAATAAGGCGGCGGAATGTTAATGTCACAGCGCGTGGACGGGGCAATTTACGGGGAGGTCGTTATCGCCAGGGATTTGCAATTGCTCCTGCGTCGGGCCCCGCACTAAACAGCGCCTGCAACGCCCGTGCGTTGCCCGCGGCTCGATGTGGGGTGCGCGGCCGCGGGGGCGTACGGTCGGGAGAGGTCCGAGACTGGGAGTAGGTTGAACCGAGGAGATGGGGAGGTGGGAAGGTTGGGAAATGAGGATGTCCATGAAGAGGAGAGATGAAAGATGAAATATCCCAGTCGTTTGTGTATATTCTAGATATGTTTAAGAAAATTATAAATTAAAAGTTATATTATGTATTATATTTTATATTGCATTGTATGAATATATATATATATAATATATATATATATATATATATATATATATATAAATAAAAGAAATTTCCTCCAAGGAAATGAACTTTAGATCACGTAATCTGTCATGAAATATGAAATTCTAATAGCCACATTTGTGTAGTACCGTTTACAGTATTCCAAAATGTGTTCATTTCTTTTGAAAAGTCTGTATAAACTGTATATACCATCATGTAGTGCATATACACAATTAACTTTTGTAACTGTATTCCCATAATCACATTTTTATGACAAGAGAGGGTTCGGGGTAGTTGCAACGGTGGAAGTAGGTTGAATCGAGGAGATGGGGAGGAGGGAAGATTGGAAAATGAGGAAAGATGTCCGTGAAGAGGGGAGGTGAAAGAGGAAAGACGCCAGTCTTTTGTGTATATTTAGAGGAAATGTAATTTGAACCATATATGAGATATTATATTTGGTAAGAGATAGATATATGAGAACCATATTTGATATATATATATATATATATATATATATATATATATATATAATGTATCTGTTCTTCTATTAGAAATAATAACACGAATTGTTGCTCTGTAATAACCAATTTATTTTTTATTGTTTCATACAAAAAGGTATAACATAATCACTTATTCTAATTATTAATCCTACCTGTAATAACAAAGAAACAACATTCAATGTTGTTATTTACTTTGTAGTTTCTTGATCAAGTTTATAATCTTTGCGACATTGTGTCGTCTCTGAATCAATTACTCTTTCTAACATCCACGTGTGCGTCTCGTTAGAGATCTTCCTTATCGATCCGCTCATCATTCGATTTAAGCGCCAAATTTAAATAGGGTTAGGGATACCTCCCTTACACATATGTATATATATATATATATTTATTTATTTATTTATATAGGTAAGTATATATAATATATATATAAGGTGTATATATATATATATATATATATATATATATATATATATATATATTCACACACACACATTTGTACAATACCGCTTACATTCTTCAAAAGTGTGTTCCTTTCTTTTGAAAAATCTGTATAAACCATATGTAACATCTTATATTACATATACACAATTAAGTTTTGAATATATATTCCCATAATCATGCATTTATGTTACACTAAGTTATTGATATTACGCCTTTGGCACTTACGTTTCTTAAATATCTGTCGATTTCTGCCTCAACCTTTGATTTTAAATAAATTTAAAAAACCAAATAATTTCTAAAAAACGTAGTTGTTCATCGGAAGGAAGGTAGAGAGCGAGAAAAAAAATTCTAATGGTATTTTTCAAACATTTAAATTCTATTCAGGCTTCTTTACTCAAGATTTGTTTCTCTTAGGAGTTTGTGTTTTTCCCTTATTTAAAAAGTTTGTGAAAACGAGGAATGTTATTTCGAATTTTTATTAAAGATTGTAGTTTATGCACAAGCATATCGTATTTGTATTTTTAAAAAAATCGTATTTCTTAAATCGTATTTTAAAAAGAGGTATAATTTTTCACTTCTGTGAATGAAACGAAAATTATATGAAATACCCTTAATCGGTTCCCATACATTTAATCGCTATCACAAGACATTTGTTTCTATAGATTCTGAGTAAATTAAATTCTTTTTTAAACAACCTGACTTCAGAATTATAATTTCATATTGTTTTGTTTTTCAATAGTTTATTTTCTGAGATTCAGTACATTGATGATGTTTATTCAGTGGGGATCCTAATGGTCATGTGATAGTGGATACTAGAATTCAATTGCAGGGATGTAATTACATTTTTAAGATTTTCAATGTTAATGGAATTATTGAGTGAGATAAACATACACTTTAGTGTTCTCTTAAACTTCTTCTTCTTCTTCTTTCTTTTTATTTTTTTTTTATAAATTTGTTGCGTCCTACGAAGCGTCAACCTGGGTTGACTGCCCTAGAATTCATGGCTATATAGTCAGTCTCGTCACGTCGATTTATCAGTGCCTTTATCTCGGCAGACTCGACGCTGTTAATCAGGTTCTGGCCGGTCACAACCAGAACCAGAAGTCTCGAATGCGCTTAACCTTCGTGATTCACGGAGCTAGTAAACGATCTGCTCCTTGCTTTCTTGTAGAAATATTGTTTCAGAAGTCGTATGATTTGATCTAATTTCTATGAATATGATTTAGATTAATGACCGAAAAGAGTGAACATTATAGATATTGTTCTCAGTATTGAAGACACGTTAAACTTTATGCCAAACAGAAAACTCTTTGTTTCTAGCCTAATGAAAATGATTCTCTAATCAACACCAATAACAGAGTAACATCTTGAGATAACTGGACACAGGAATTAAAATTTTGTTCTACAGTTATTTTGCAATGACAAAAAAGTGTTCAAAAACATTACATATATTTAAAATAATACTTACAAATTATATTTCCAATCTCACCACTGTGCATCACGCACTGTGCAGTTTGAATATACTGATAGGGAATTGTGACTACATTCTCAATTAATCGTTACATGTCTATAAATAATTTTGAGTATTTGAACCTAATAAAATCTAACATTTTCACTGGTATTTAAAAGATATATTTAGGAATAATTAGTTTATTTATTATTGTTCATCACAGTATATCATTACATCACAGATATTATTTACATTAAACATTTCGTACACGTATTATAGTCTTGTTATGCGTGGTTTTACAAAACAGGTTTTATTTTTTAATGAAGTTTCGTATTTCTAAAACAAATAACTGTAATATTGTTTTTAAAAATCGTGAAATGAGTCATAATATTGAAGTGTGTGTTTAATTTGAAGACAACAAATATCGCGTAATTTTCCGAGGTGCAAATAAGAGAATATAGAAATTTTAACGTTGTGTAATACAAATATGATATTTTCTATTTACATTTCAACGATACGTTGGAAATACATTACTCGTGTTTGCAATTACTCTTATAAAAACGTGAATAATTTCGCTTCTGCATTTATACTTCTTTCGTTATATTCTAAAATATCATCATTTTACCTTAGTCTCTAAATATAAAAAAAAACGACGTTGTCCTGAAGGATTCCCCGAAATCTTTGTTAACTATTTTTTAAAATATTTTTTAATACATTTCATCTACGTATCGCAATTATTAGGAACATGTATATAGGAAGTATATCTTATAACGTGTATATGAAGTATCCATACAATATTTAAGTTCAAATGTGGTTACTATAAAAAGTTGTTTTGGGTTCTATTATGCTATTCTCTGTAATAAACTACTATAATTATGATAGTATAATGTATTTTTCGAAGAAAAACTCATGTGTTAAATGTGTAGATTTTTTAATACACGGTTTATGAATATTTAGTATCAACTATGTCACTGAAAAGTTAAAAAAAAACATTCTGATGCGTTGAAATGAGTTACAATCAGACAAAATATCTATAAATTTATTTTACTTTACTTGGTCTGATGTGTTTTGCAAGATATCTCATTGGCAATTTTGAAATTGAAACAGATATCTCGTTGGCAATTTTGAAATTGAAACAAAATTACTGGAGGAGAAGCAGCTTATCCCGAAAATATTTTAGCAGTGATTCATACTTTTTCTTGTCCATCCAGCCACAATCTGCACAACTTTAGAACGCTCGTCGTCTTCATTTCCGGCTTGATAAGAGGGCATCCTCGTCACGGTTGCGACCTCCCCCTCCTCCAGCGCTGAGCTCTGCTGCGCCTCTCAGTCGCCTGAGGAAACGAGACCGTCTCGCAATTTTTCATTGGGTTCGTCTTTCTGCTAATATTACTGTATTTATTCAACGACGGTACGCGCTGTGCCCTTCGCCACCGCCACCGCTGCTCCCACCGCCCCGCCCCTGCCGCCCCGCCGCCACCCCCACTCCTGCGTCCCGTCACCCGCCCCCGCCGCCCCGCCCGCCCCGCCGCCCCCACGCCCGCCGCCCCGCCGCCCCGCCGCCCTGCCGCCCCGCCGCCCTGCCGCCCCGCCGCCCCGCCGCCCGCCGCCCCGCCGCCCCCGCCGCCCCGCCGCCCGCGCCCGCCGCCCGCCGCCCCGCCTCCCTTCGCTGCCACACCCTTCTCCCCGCCCCTCTTCGCCATCCTCCCCGCACATCCACCGACTTCGCCAGCTGCGCAGCCTTGTCCCCGCCCCGACCACCTCCCCCCCCGACTCGACCTACCTGCAACGTTGGAAGCAGCCGGCCCGCCGCCCTTGTTTCATTACGACTGTCGGAATGGGATGTTCATTTTTAATGAACTCGCGGAGGCCCGTATGTAAATTGCTCGCGTCTACCTCGCTCGGGCCTGCCGCCGCCGCTGCCGTGTTGTGAAAAGTCGACGGAAAGTAAAGAAGACGTCGACTCGGAAGAGAACGCCAGGCGTTTCTTCGATGTGCTCTTTATTAATATACATTCCGTGTCCACCTTGCCTTTTAAGGGGCTACTTCCCTCCGGTATTTCATAAATACCATTAAGAATTCTTTTCCGTCTTCTCAAGAGCAAAGACAGACGGTCTTTCATAAGTACTCGTACATTAATAAAAACTTAAGAGCATCGCTTCATCATCATTTGGATCCTCTCTCAAATACTCATACAGAAGTCGTTCAGAATTAACTCGCAACCGGAATGCGAGTTTCAGCAGATGTGCCTTCAACAAAAAGCGAAAAATGTATATTATGAGGGGGGTATTTCCTAAGAAATAGAAGAATTTTACAAGAAGAATGATATTGCAGGTTAAAAGACCCGCAGATAACTCTAAGGAAGAATGGAAGAGGATCAGATAGTATACCAAGAAAGGGGAAAAAAGAGACAGCACACGGCACCGTATATTGTGCTTTGTGCTCTCACAATGCGCGGGGAGCGCGCGTCCAAATACACTTCGCCAACAAATACGTGGGTAGCCGCAGCCGAGACCCACATCGCCAACGAGGTCAGTGGATTCGCCGCTGTCGCCACCTCTTTCTCCATTCGCGGCGAGGACCACGCGCGGCGCCGCCCCCCTCGGCTCCGCCCTGCATGCGAGTCGCCGCCGCGCCGCCTCCTTCCTCGGGTCGTAGTGGCTGCGGCGCACATAAAACCCGGCGGCCTCCATAATCGCGGCCCGGGGTTCGGCGCCCTGCGGCACCAGCAGCAGACGCCACCTGCGGTCGGGGTCGGGGAAGGCGGAGGACTGCGCATCCCGTGTCGCAGTGCGGGGCCGGGGGGGGGGGCCGGCAGGCGGGGGAGGCCGGGAACGGGGGGGGGGGCGGGCGGGGGTTCCGGACAATCGCCGCGGGAATGTCGCGTGGCGCGCGGTGACGATGACGAATGTGACCGCCCGCGCCGCCGCCGCCGCCGCCTCCGCTTCGCGCCGTCTGGTCGCCCGCCCGCCCGTCCGCTCACCCGCCAGCTCAACCTCCAAACGCGCGCGCCGGGACAGGCCGACGGGTAGAGCGGGCGACGCGGGCGCCAGACGGACGGGCTGGGCGCAGGGCGTGGGTGGGCGCAGAAGCCGGGGTCCCGACCAGGGGTAGGGGCATAGATTAAAGAGGTGATTCTTTAGTCTATGAGAGTATAATTCTTTAGTCTATGGTAGGGGCTAGGAATGGGTGCGGTACGATCAGAACAGACTGACGAAATGTGCAGAATTTGGGTAATGTGGAAAGGGACAGAAGGCCGAACGCGGTGGTTGTCTGACGGGGCGAATAGATGAGCAAGTCAAGCGGAGTGGGGAAGAAGAGACCGTTATATTTAAGTCTCTTTCGGTGAAACGAAGCATCTATTTTGGTCTAGTTTTGGAGACTATGGATGTGAGTATACAGTTCCGGGCGAAGGCGTTGAAGGAGCAGTAAGTGATAAGTCATGGATATCTTCGTTCCTTTCTGGAAGTAGATGGAAAACACGGGTGAGGCGCAGATCATGCTCACTGAATTCATAAGAGCTAACGAAAGAGCAAGTAGCCATTTTGGACTAGGATGATGTCGGAGGTGGGTTCCGGATTTTCCAACGTATTGGTTAGGAAATGAGATTTGAGATACAGAAGTAGAAGGAAATCGAATGGTAAAGGATTGTCGGACTATGTGATAGCATCTTTTTGTATGTTGCATGAGTCACCTTGTGAATGACGCATTTTTAGTCATTTCGAGGGTAAATTGGAGAAGACTGATGTGTTGCACAAAAAGTTTAAGTGTAGGAAACGAAATCTCAAATGCAAATATTTTTTACAAACGCAGATCCTTTTAACTTACGGTAAATGAAATGCAGATTATTTGTGAAAACATACATTGAATCAAGTTGAATGAAACTTTATGCTGGTAATTTGTAATGGAAATATAAATAAACGTGATAGTTCGGCGTCCACGTTGCCGCAGATCGCTGAGTAGTTCTCACACAGCTATTTCGTTCTTGCTTGGGTGGCTGAAGAGTGTGGCAAATGACTACCCGAAAAGTCAGCGGCGCACGGTCGAAAACTCATGTGGAACGGAAAAATCTGTAACAAACCCATAGGGATATTCATAAACTCGCCTCCTTAATGAATATTCTCAAAATCTTGTAAAATATTTCATTCTATATTATGTGGTGCTTCTTGAATAACACGAGTCCTCAAATGAAAGCCTGTTGGAGTTAAAAATCAGAAATTTATAGTAGAAAATTATTGAGCGAGAGAGGTCGAAATCTAGATTGGAGGGACGGATGAGGTTAAACAGCGGCGTTCATCGCATGGAAGGAACATGCAACATTGGAAGGTGAAGATTTAATGATTGTTAGTGATTTCGGGGCGCATCAACTACTATTGTCATTCGTCCCGTAAGTGTAGTGCGTGTTTTTGCTCGGGAGTTGGCGGTGGTCTTCCCCGACGTGAATATTTAGCCGTACGGAAAGAAGGATTCTGAGGGTAAAGATGGCCAGTGGGGATAATCAGTGTATAGGGTAAGAAAGAGTCTGAAGCAAGAGTCAGTGGTGGGCACGGTGAGGTCCCGCGCATCGTGGTGAGGTGAGGTGAGGTGTCGTGGCGGAGGCATGGGCCAGGGCACGAGGGAGGGTAGCGTGTCGGGGCGGGGGCCACCCGGGGGCGGGGTGGGCAGGCCGGGTCAAGCGGGTCCGCCAGAAGTGCATCGGGCGGGGGGGGGGGGGCCGGAACATGAAGCGATTGACGGGTCGCCTGGGATGGGCGAGGGCGCCGGCGCGCGGGGGCGAGGGGGCTGGGCGGGGCGGGCGCTAACCGGCCGCGACGAGCGGGCGGATGCGCGACCCGTGTCCGGCCGTTAGCCTAACGATGACGGAAGCCGCCCCGGCGGGCGTCTTGGGGCGATCAGCGCCCGCGGGGCGGCCCACATGGCGCCCATCCATCACGCCCCGCGCTCTCTGATTGCGCCGTGTTCGCGCTCCGCCCCCCCTCCCAGCGCGCCGCTCTGGCCCGGGAACTGCCACTTTCGGCGACACTGCCTCCGAATTCCAAATCAGGTGCTTGCTGGAATAAATGCTGTCACACTACATTGAATTAAAACGATTCATTATCTAGAACTTTGACGGTATAGTGGTTATCATGCTGATCGATCATGATCCCAAGTTCGTGGATTCGAATCTGGTCAAAGTCGGAGGATTTTTGAGGGGCCAAAAATCGAGAGCCAAAGGCACTTGGCCTATCCTGGCAAAACTAAATTCTCTAGCAATTTAACATCAATCAGAGTTTCAATTTGAATTAGTAGATAAGTTTGCGGATATTGTATCTTGGCCTTCACTATCTGGTATTGAAATCAAACATCAAAATTGGCGCACTACTGCCCCTAGGGAAAGCAGTGGTAAACTATCCTAGGTATACTTACTTGCTCAGGATAAATCTGACAAGAAAGCGCTAGGGGTTTCTGGAGTCTAGCCTACGCCCTAATTAGTATATGGCAGTAAAAGAAGATGTGAAGCAGTTCTTAACATTCTTAGCTAATAGCTGTATATATCTGTAGAACAATGTGATTTGTAAGGTCAATCACAAATGACCAAATAGTAATTGGTCACTAAGCTTTTGTGTCCAACGATAACATTAACGAATGTTTAGAGATGTTTATCCCGAATTTATGTTCTGCAAGATTTGAATTACTAATAGACTTAACGTCCCAAAGGGAATTGTGAAGTTCATGATACACATACGATTCGTGTCTCACATCGTACTTTCGTAATTCGCACGAGTTTATTACCCTGGTCTATTACACTCATAATAAAGGAATTTAAAAAATCTTAGAAACTTAGCATTTACAATGGAGTAAGAATAACTTTGTCATTGAATGAAATGAAACATGAATATGAACTAAAAAGCCTTACTGACGATTTGACTGTGATAAATTATGATTTGACTGTGCAAACAATCAACTGTGAGCATGTAAAATGTGCAGTGATTATTTTGTTTGTAGAGAAAACTCTTCGGTGAGGTGGAAGTGAAGCACCTCTTTCATACTTTATTAACTTAATTCACATTAAAATGTACGTGCTCATTTTTTTTATAGTAGGTCTCTAAAGGTGTGGGAGATTCACGTTGATTTGAATCTTTTATGGATGAAATTAAATAATGTTTTTGATTAAATCTATCTTAATTTTTATGAAATTTGGAATATTTATAGCACTGCATAATGACACCGCAGTATTTTGGTTTCAGCAAAATCAGAATTCCTCTTTACTTGAAAAATAATAATTAAAACCGCTGACTTTCTAAAACAATGCTTAGATAAAAAGGGAGTAAAAATCACAAAATGTAAATGGGGATGAATAGTAAGTCGCTTACTCTTTATATAACATACTGATGATATTAGAACACAATAGAATATGACAAATACTAAATGTGTCATGGATTTCAGTGGTGAATTAATACGTACATTTCCAATAAGGCAAAAAAAGCGTTTTCCCTTTTCACTTAAAATGATTGTGTTTTATCATCATATTCACATAGATTGTATTTGGTTCCAGGAAAATGTTGCGAACAACTTGACAACATGGAATACTTTTCAAATAAAGATTTTTTGATACCTCACAGAACATATTAATGTAGACTTTCGTGTTCGCACCACAGTAATCTCGAAACCTACTCTACAAGATATTATTGAATCAAAACGACGAGTAAGGAGATGCTTTGTCATTATTTGCTCAACCGACCATCAATCGCCTCGCCAACTTCTGATCCTCTGCTGTTGCCCCCCTTCTCAGTCTCCGCAATCTTTGGTCCCCTCGTCTCTGGCGACCCCATCATCCATACTTTCCTAACCAAACAGTAAAGAGATTCTTTACTTAATGTCCTGACTCTAGTCGCCCCCGCGTCAGACCAACTCTACCTTTCCGTCGCCGCAGTCTCAGCCACCTGCACAGCCAACCTCACGTCAGCCGAGACTTCCACTTCTGTCGCCGTCTCCGCCTCTGCCGTCGCCCCTCCCCGCATCAGCCGCCACCTTCGCCTCCACTCCCACGGCCGTCACTGCCTGGCGTCAGCCTCAAACTTCCTCGCCGCCTCCTCCTCTTCCGCTATCGTCATCTCCACCTCCGCTTCCTCCGTCGCCACAGGCAACACATTAGAGAGTTTATGCCCGCCTTAACGGACGTCGCGCATGCGCAGTTGCTCAAAAGTGATGCCAAACTTAAACTGCGCATGCGCAGAAGATCGACAGTACTTTAACGTTCGAGGGTGCACAAACTCTCTACTAGCCTGCGTTCCGCCGCTCTTTAGCCGCCACAGCCACCCCGCATCAACCCCGACCTCCACCTTCTCTGTCGCCTCGTGACTTCCGTCGCCGCCCCCGCGTCAGCCGCAACCTCCTCTGCCGGCGCGGCATCCCAGAGGAGGTCGCAAGTTGGAAGCTGCGGAGCTGCGCGACGTGGCGTCCCCAGAGGGCGCGACCGCCGCATGCGCCTCTGCGGGACAATCAGGGCGCTTCCGCCGCCATTCGCATGCCGCGCACGGCCGCGCGCGCCGCTGACCGTCGCCTCCCGTCCCCCCTCCCCCCCCCCACCACCGAGCAGAGAAACGGCCCCATCGAACGCTGTAGGCCTGCTGCAATCGGAAACAGGAGGCCAAGGCTCTTGCTGGGCCTTGGGGGAGAAGACACTGGACACGCGCTGGAAGCACTAGTCGATTCAATCGTTGGAGGGAACCGGGGTCTTGCGGAAAAATAAAACAGCTGTTCGGAGTGAAAATGAGTCTGATCGCAAAAGATTGTTCCATCAAGAGGCTTTACAAACACAAAAGTAGAACCTCTATAAATAAAATGTTTATTTCAGTGATGCTTGCTAGTTCGCAAGTCTGCTGCAATCGAAAACAAGAGGCCGAGGCTCTTGCTGAGCCTTTAGAGAGACGTCGCTGGACACGCGGTGGGGGCAGACAAGTACAAGTGGATTCAATCGTTCGAGGGAACCAGCGACTTGCGGAACGACAAAACAACTGTTTGGAGTGACACTTAAGAAAACACACGTGACAAGTGAGAAAAGGAACTTGACAACTTAGAAAAGACACTTGTTAACAGAGACTCGTGGGAGACACATGAGAAAAGACACCACTTCACAGAGACTTGTGGAGAAACGTTAGAAAAGACTTGTTAAGAGAGACTGGTACGAGAACGTGAGAGCACAAACATGTTATGGAGATTTCAGGTAGTGACATGAGAAAGAAGGACTTTATAAAATTGGGCTAAAATTGTGGCGGAGTCGAATATCTACTGGTGTGTGACTGACCAGCTCCTGCAGGCGTAAGCCATCCGACTATCCATCTTCAGTCAATCGGAATTCCGTGTGGTGGATCAGTCGGAACGACACCCTAAAGTAATTAACAGGGTAAGTCTACGCAGACGAGGCGGATAGTGACGTCATTCGAGCTCACCAATTCGAGCTTGGTGGCGGACGGCTGCTGACTTCCCGGGCTTTCGGTGGGAGTATGAGACTCGTGGGATTCCTGATGAGTACGGGGCCACTTCAACTGTGCTCCGTCGGAACTCCTGCTGAAATTGACTGGTACAATTCTACCGCGGGTACTACCCGCGGGCGTACAATTCTACCAAAGTGAGGTAATCTCATCATCGCCATAATTATTTCTGTGTATTTTCCCATCTCCATTTAATTTAAATAAGTTTTGAACTGGAGATTTTTAAAAAACTGGTAAATACAAAGTATGTTGAAGATTTCTCTATTTGTCAATAAACGTGTTCACACCACTGAAGATGGATTACACCTTATAAAATTGCATCTCTCAGTATTATTAAAGTAGTGAGTAGACGTAATGCATCCCTTCGACCTAGAGCACCCAAACCCTAAGGTTCGCAATGCCGGAGCAGGATGGCAGGTAAGATGGGGTCGTCCCACAATTATAAAGAATAAGCACAATATTCCAGTGTGTTCAAGAGTACTGCAAGAGCTGAACAGAGGTCTTATTCTCTTACCGTGCATGCAGATGTCGCACACACAGGGGTACGGGGGTGGGGAGCGATCAGCCTTCGCATCTGGGCACCATACCAGCGACTGAGTGAGTGTCATGGCGTGAGAGGGCCCGCCGCTGGACCCGACTAATTTCGAGAATTGTCGAAAGGTCCTTTTAGGCGGGCCTTCGGGGCAACCAAGCAGCTCGTATGAACAGAATATCTGCGTCTGTGGGCACACGTTCTGCGCATGCGTTGAAGGCTCCGAAAAGTCAGAGCTTTTGTTCTCTCTCGCGTAAGTTCGCAATTGAGCGGGGAGTACAATATGACAAACCTACAAAGCCAGACGAATCATGCGATTGTTCATTCAAAAATTATCAATAAATAATTATTAATTCATTCATTCCTTGACATTGGAGTGTCTGTCGTCAACTGTTAGGTATCTGATATCACCTGTGTGAGTGTGAGTTGATTTCGTAATGTTTCCTCGATTGTTCTACTGCAGAAGTAATTCAATGGGAAAACAGTTCCCTCATTAAGCACCCAATGATGTAACAAAACTAGTTATGCAATTGCTGGAATAAATGATTGTCATAAAAAACTTTGGATACTTTTATTTGCAAACATATATTGACAATCAAGAAGAAATATTGATTTATTATCAATAAATACATTATGAAGTTGTTTTAAAAATGAAAAGCATTTTTTGCGTTTCATAAAATATTTGGGTAGGCTTCGCCTTGCAGCGTAATACGCCTCTGGGGAGACGGCGCTGGGGTGGTGTTCAATCTAGTGGATTCAATGCAGGGAACTCGGAACTTGTGGGAAGATAAAATAATTGTTTGGGGAATCGCAAAGATACTTCCGGCAATGTGTATTTGGAATACAAAAGTTGTAGATAGCTCTGGATTATTACCACTCTAAACACAATTTTTATTTTGTGTTTCTTGCTTGTTATTCCTGATATAAATATATTTTACAAAAATGCATTTAGAAATGTATTTGAGTAGAGATATTCTAAGTACGTACTTCTTAGGAGATTGATTTCGTCCGTGTAGCAGTTACCTCATCGATCAGATATGAGATCAGTCAAATTTAAATCATAATCATGTGAATTTCAATATTAGTAGAAAATAGAAAATATGAAAGTAAAAAGACCTTGGAGTCTGTGAGTGGGCACATGACATGCAAATTATGTTATTTTTATGATTCCACACCGAATATGTTGAACATTTTTATCAATTTAGATATTAACGTTATTACATTAACCCCGACTTTAACGATGTAGTTCTCTCAACATCCCATGTGTCTTTCTCAACTTAAATCAAGAGGTGAATCTTAAATGGGCCCCATAAAGTCTGTAAGCCCGCTGAAATCACAAACGAGATCTTATTATCGTGAAGGAGAATCTTCAGACTGCAGGAAGTACAAACTACGTAGATACTGAAATAAAAAATAAAAAGTCAATTTTCAGTGTTAGTGGACGGAAATAGTACACTAGGCTGAAAATACTAAAAATGCGAGAGCTGCCACTAGTAAGTCGCACAGATTGGTGGTATATAAACTGGGTTCCTATCTGTGCAATAAAGATGGAGATGACTCTAATGACTGCACATGAGCTATCCGAGACGACCCCAATGATGACGATGTAGATAGGGGAATGAGGGATGGAATTGATAGCTGCAAGCACAGAGAGATGAGAATTGGGATGGGCGGAGAGGAAACGGCAACGAGATACAGAAACGGATGTAGTGGCAGATTACTGGCGACGGCAGAGTTAAATGAAGGGAATATCACAGTGGCTGCGTTCGCTGTAGCAATTGAAGCGGTTGAGGTCGAGGACTTAGAGGTGCCATTTACAATTCACATCTAGTAGAGTGTGACATGGCAACAGTGATGACATCTTCAATGGAAACGACGTAGAGGAGCATAGAGAAATTGGCACAAGATGGTAATTAGTGACACTGCTTATTACCCTTTCCTTCTAAGATTTTCAATTCTCCTCGTTCACTTTTTTTACAGTTCGGTTGCTATCGATACATTACTGAAGCATTCTCTTAGTTAGGCTCGTTTACGGTTTCCCGAATGTTTGTTTATTTATTTAACGCCAAAAAACAGTTAAACTCTGTAGGACGTACTATGAGGAGATGTGTGTACTGTGCACATTTTCTTAAATTATGGAATCTCTATCCTATCCTGATTATGAATATTGGTGGAAACGAGCGTTTTTGGCAAACATTGATGACAAAATATTAGCTCCCGTGTAATAAACTATTCGCAAGGAAAAAAGCTGCATATTTTATTTTCCCTCATCATGGCCTTCGTGGTAGAATCGTCTTATTAACGTGAAAACATGGAGAGCGATAATAACTATACCCACTGAACTCTAAAAAAGTGCACAGATAGTGAAGTTACATTTATATTCAGAAGCAAAACCAGGGGCCATCTCCGCATTTCTCAAAAGATCAGGGAGATTGAACAAAAAAATTTGATTGAGATGAGGAGATGGGGTTTCTGCTAGGATGCGGTAATTGCAGAATTTCTTGTGCCGAAAGTGACCCAAGATAGCATAATGAGAACGCTGCACGCTTCTAATATTTGTTTGTAGAGCGAAAAATCGGCAACACCTTGCTTAGCGAGCGACTGGTCGCTACCCTATGATATTGCAGGAAGCTCAGAAGAAATGTTTAAAAGGCTTTTATTAGTACTTTGAGTAGCGACTATCACTGGGGTGTGATTGATGGATAGACAAGCGTTCGTTACTTACATCACTTTAAAAGGATAATGATCTTTCCTTCAAGTGCACTTAAAGTAAATAGTTTATTTTTAACGTGGCCTAACGATTCGTGTTCTGTGATTTCGTGTTCTTATTGAAAAAACAATACTGTCAAGTGTGATATTTCTTTAAATTTCAATAAAACTATATTTTATACGATGATAAAATTGGTAAATAACCAATAGCTCATATTTCAGAATCTCATATTTCGCAGTAGTTAGTCTTTAGATAAACATTTTGATAAGTAGCTCACATCCAGTCATAGGTTGTTGACTTACGATTAGATAAAGTAGTCGGCAGTTTCGATTACCTTGCACTGCTTGAGGTAAAGACATAACGTTCAAGAAACTTGATTTAATTTCCTAGTGCTGCAGCGGTTTGCTTATTATTTTCTGACGGACTTGAAAGAATATTTCCAGATGTCTAACCTCATCAGAAATATTCGTAACATTAATCCCTAAATGACGTGTATATTTTTAGACATATAATAATGCACCGCTCTTGAAATAATTTAATGCTCTTAAAGTAAGAAGTGCGTGGTGACAAGTAAAGGCAAGGATCTCGACTTACAGCAATTTTTTTCAAATCTTTATATATTCAAGAGGTTGTATAATTTAAGATAAGAGAGCATTATTCCGCCTCAATTTCGAAAGCGGTGGCAAAGTACAGATTAGTGCTTCGTCCTCGTAATTGAGTTTTTAAGAGCATCAGACTTACGTTTCGTGTCCTGAACTCACTACGACTTGGGGCTGCTAATTTCACGCTTTCCGCACCGCGTTTTGTTACCTCGGGTGCATCGGTGGCGCTGCCTAGCGACGTCTCAGAATACGTACTGCGCGTCCTTTCCCTGTGAGATACGAACTCTCGTCACAACTTGCGGGGTTGTTTTACAAGCATTACGTGTGCAACCCGATTCTTTACACAGAACACACAGAATTACAAGTCATTCTATGTATAAAACAACATTTTGATTCATAACTAAGGTCATTCTTGCGAGCCTATGGACCCATCTCTATCGGGTAGTGTCCATTGAGATATGCCTGGAATTGCCTCTCAACTGTGTGTTTTCATCGGGCCCAAAATTCCAATTTCAAAACGTCGAAAGGATTTTACTGTTTTTAACAATAATCAGGTAATTTAGTAAATATCCGAAATTCAAAGAATCATTCAGTTATAGCAATTAAATTCTAGGATATTATTTTAAATATTAACTGACGTTGAAAGATGGTACAGGCTTATTATTTATTTATACATATTTTCTCGTTTCAAAAATAATTTAGGAAAACTAAATACATCACAAAACTCTCGAAGTTATTGATATTCTTCAAAAATGAATAATTTTGAATGTAAGCAAAGAGTTAACGAAAGACAACGCAGAAACCACCTTAAGGATATTTACATTTAATATATTATAATATGTATGAATTTAAAAAATTAAAATCTTAATATTTTTTAAAAACTTGAAACATCTTTTACTTTCTACATGCTCGTATACTATTTACGTAGTATAGAGAAAGTATTGTAATACTGTGGCAAAACAACTATTTTTTTGACAGAAAAACTTACATTGTGGAGACTGAATATAAAAAAAGAGGTTAAATCTTAAACCAAATGTAGTAAATTATTTCCTCCGACACGTTGTGTCGGAGTCCGTCGGAATCCGTCAGTCGGTTTGTCCGCCTGTGGTCAACAACAGAGCTTAAACCGTTCAGACGATCCAACGTTGATATTCCCCTATCGATCTGCCGAAATTGAGGTCCTGGAAATTTAAAACGAATATTTTGATTGGAGAGAGGGTACTTCACACACAACCTCCACTTCTTCAAAATTTTCTCCAAAAATGCTCAAATTGTTTGATTTTTTTTCTCGCATAGAGGAAAATACGGAATACAAATGGCGTAAGTTTCGTTTGCATTGAACTCTAAATCTTCAAAAATTCAATTTTATTCGGAGTCTTTGTACGTATACAATATTGAAAATAGTAATTTTTCTTTAATTAAATCTATTTTTCATATATAGCTCTCGCAATAGGGTCATGTACAATTTTTCGAAAATATGAGTATTTTCCAAGATTATAGGCAATTAAAAAAATATTTTCTCAAAAACGGTTTCAATATTTTCTTTAATGTTTTTCTCAAATAGAGCAAAGTGGAGATTGTAAATATGGAGCGATTTCCATTTTCAGTAAACTCTGTATTAAAAAATTTTTCAATTTTTTTTTAAAAAAATTTTGATAATTTTTGCTTGAATTTGTATTGCTGTTTTCTCAAAAACAGCTCATTTTTTGTTTAAATTTTTCCCAATGTAGTGAGAACATTAAAAAGGACGTTTAAAAATATTACACAGATATTATTTCCGTTGAATTATTTGAAATTACAAACATTGCAAATAATACGAGAAAATGTGCTGTTTAATCATACTCTTGTAATAAGAGCAATTACGAATTTGAATTTTGCTAATTAAGAATGGTTTGAATATTTTCAAACCGAAGGTCCCAGAGCCCGTTGTCGAAACAGAGGAAACATTTCGTGGTCCTTCGACGTCCGCGCCGTTTGTCTTTTCCGAGGATCAGTTTTTATTCATGATAAAAGAGCAACTTATTTAAAATTAAAGCCCTCTATTTTGGTACAGCAAAGTTAAAATTGTATGGTGGATCTGCAAACATATTTTGCCAAGCAGTTTGTGGAAGAATTCGCCGTTTTATTATTTATTATAACATTTATAATGGAGAATGTCGTACATACAAAAAGCGTTTCTTATGTGAATACCATCCCTTAGGTCACTTTGCGAGTAATGAAGTCTCACTCCCCTTTAGGGTAAATTCAATAATTTAATGACAGACATAACACTATTTTTCAGCTCTGCATATGCTATGTGAGTATTAAAAATGTTGGAAGTGCGTACTCCATGTTTTGAGTATCGAGAGATAAGCGCAGGGAACTGGATTTATTTATATATTTAAGTATGTTATTCAGATCTCGAGGGATTGTAATGATGGTAGATGAGAAACAAGTCGTTTTCCTATTGAAGCCACTACAATGTTTCAGGTAACACACAGTCGGACAACCATAATCCAACATTTTTAAATCAACTGTCTCTTTACATCAAATTTGTCTTTTGCAAATTCCATTTAAAATATTTCTTTAAATCAAAAATTATTTCTAAGTTTCGAACAAATTTTCTTACTTGATTCTTTTCAAGGAAATAATAACATACTTGTATATATGTAATTATATTTCTAAACAATAAAGTAGTTCTTGCTTCTTTTAAAGTCATAAAAATAGAGAATTAAAATATAATACAAGTGTACAATTTAAAAATTTAAAAACAGAAAAATGGATACAATATTGAAGAGCTAAAAAACATTTCTGTAAAAGCGTGCAGGAATTAGCAGAACAAGGACTTAACCTTTACCTGAGGGAGTTAATTCAAAATTTAAAACTTAACTTGTATTCACGATGGCAGAAGTGCTAAAAAGAGCAAATGCAACAAACGACCTCTTAATGGGCTTCGATTTTTACATGAAACAAAAGAATGAAGACTGAGCTGAATTTTACAAACAAGAACCTCAGTAAAAAAAAAGATATCCAGCATTATTCAGTCTCCCACTCCACAGTTTGCAAAACCATTCATTTAAAAAATAAATGAATAAAATTTCCTGAAATGTCACTCAGAATGCTGATACATTGTTTAATATTCTAATTTATTTTTAAGCAGTATCGTTCCTAAGTATAAAATGATTAATTTAGGTTACGACGTACAAAAAATATCTTAGATTTACACGCTTCCTTTTAAAGATTGATTTTGGAATTAAAGCGAAGGCGCGTATGAGCTGCGTGACTTCTGGAACCCTAGAAGATATACACTAAGTATTCGCGCGTTTCCTGAAATCCAGGAGCGTCAATATAAGAGTGTGCGAATAGGATCTAATGGAACTTGTAAAACTAAACAAGGTAAAACTAAACAAAATAAAATCAGAAATAGTTATTTATGACTCTAACTATGAGTATGTCTCAGAATTTTTAGACTGCTTGGTTTGTTTTTTTCCTGTTTCCGGGCGCGTCAACTGCTTTGGTCATTAGTCCCGTTAGTGCATGTTTTTTCTCCGGAGATGGCGGTGATCTTTCCCCGCTGAATGGCGAGATCCAGCGCCGACCTACCGTCGGCTAGTGGGGTTTCCCCCTAACCAGGACTCTCCCAACAGCGGGGCACCGCCCCAGCCGGGACAAGCTCTAAGCTCCCGACAGGTCTCCCGGAATATATTGTGAGATGTACAAAATTTCCCTCTCTACATTTATATCTGCTAAAGATCTTAGCGTCCGGCTTGCTGGGTCAATGGGTCACGATATATTATAATCCTTATTACCTCTATAATGGATTATAGGATCCGCGACTATACAGCGCAGCTGGGAATCTGAAATAGAATGATTCTCTTCCTAGTTCATTTCTGTTTGGATTGACTAAATGAAAGATCACTTTCTTTTCTAAAGAATAAAATTCAACAAAGTTTATTTTTACGCTTTTAGCAAACAATTTAGTGAATTTACAATTTTTAGGCCTTTGATCAAGATATCTTTCAATTTACAATTTATACCGCGGTTAACTTATCTTTCTTCGTTGATGTCCCTCGTAGACTTCTCAGTCGAAATATCTTGCGAGCTTGCCGTAGTCCAAAGTTCCACGAAATCCTCTTCTGCCCCTATCCAAGCTGGTCTCAAACTATCAAAATTATCAGTCCGATTACGTCCTATGACATAGTCCCGAACTCGATGACCACTCCCGACAAAGTTCCAATTTATTCATCAATATTGCTTCCACATGAAAATATCTGCAATATCATACACTGTCCTTAAAATTTCACTGATAACCCAATTCTATCTAGATTGTACTCGTTCCCTCTCACGAACCTATGATCAGTTCAGAAGCGCGTTGCCGAGCAGAATTAAATCTTCCTGCATGATTCATCCCTCGAAGACTTCGTATTAAAACTACCTTCATTTTTTCATAACATTTGACCGTCCTTCTCTCACCCAGCCAATCCATACGTTTGTTATATTTTGGTGTAGCTGACCTTTGATCGTCTAAACTTCTTCGCCCAATCCAAAATTTTCTACTTTCGAACCAAGCCATCTCTTAATGCATTTAGAAAAACAAAACTACATTGTTTATTCACGGTCGTTGCTAAGCTCTAGCCTCGTGATATTTCGTAATGCATGTTCCACCATATTGTCTACAAATAAATGTTAGTTTATTTTAACGTGACATATCGGTATGTCACAATATAGTAGTGTAGTTCATGTTAGTGTAAGTGTGTGTGTAAGGGGGAGAGGATAGGGCAAGGATGAGGAAGGAAAGATCGCGCACGGTCCGTGGCCTGATTGGTAGGGTACTGCTCCGGCATTCGCCGGCTGCTAGAATTCTCCTCCAGGCAGCGACTAAATTCGACCTAGCTGAAAAGCTAGTGTCGAAAATCTTGCCACCGTCAGGACTCGAACTTAGAACCTCCCGGTCAGAGGCGCTGCAGTGACATCAGTTGATGCACTGAGCTACCGCTCCCGGTTTTTAGACTGCCTTACTGACTTTTCTTTTATATTAATTCAATTATACAAATCATTTAATTGTGTACCATGTTACATTAAGGTCAGTTGTCGCTGATCAGACTAAATCATTTTCTTTTCTTCTTTGTTGTATTCTGAAAGTACCATGTTGCATTCACAGTTTCATCTGAACATTTCAGCATCGCGTCACTTTAGCACTGGTGCTGTGCATTCCCTAAAAGTAATCGCTTTTACTAGGGGCTGTCCAAATAGTAATTTACGCATCAAAGACGTTGTAAGGGTTCTAATGATCGAGCAGCGACAAAAATCTCATGGATCAAAGGCAATGGGGCTTTTTGTCTCCGCTCGATTATTAGACCCTGATAACGCCCGAATATTTTATATTAAACTATTAAGTTCATTTTTACTTATTAACTAGATATTGACGTGACTCTGCATTTTCATATTTCCTTCCCAGAATTCCCTCTCATAATTCCTTCCATTACAGAACATGTAGCGTTTTCATTTTTCTCTCGTAACAACATTCCTCTCGATCCAGGTATGCAGAGTAAATCGAGCTCCGCATCGAACGCAATAACATATCAGTAAACAATACAATTATTTTTTTACTCAAGCCTGACCGTTGCGTCACCGCGCCCTACCGTCAACACCACCTCCGCAGCGGGCTTCGCCGGCCTCGCCGCCCCATGGCCCCATGGCCACCGCGTGCCGCCCCCGCCCCCTCCCTGTGCGTGCGGTGGCGCTGCTTGCCCGCCCCGGGGCGCGCTGCAAGGACCCTCGCCTCGACCGAGGACGTCGCCGGCCGCTCCTGCTTTAATAAGCGCATCGATTGTTTGAACGGCGCCCTTATTGCCCTCCGAGGGCCCTCTGGGGGGCGCGCCCAGCGCTGCCCAGGGCTCCCCAGGCGATCGGCCACGCCCCCTCCCCCCGCCGCGCCCCCTGGCGGCGTGGCGGCTGCGTTCGTCGCGGGCCGCGTGGGCCATCTGCGCAAACACGCTGCCGGTCCTCGAGAGGCCGACGCGTGTTTTGCTAGGCCCCGCTTGGCGCATGCGCTGAGACGCGCGTTTGTTTTCCTTCGCTTCTAGTGGATTGAGGACGCTGGGAGCATCCTCGTACTCGTAGTGCTCGTAATTTCTAATATTTATATCTGTATATCGACAGAACAGAAGTTAGTGCTCTTGGCTGTGCGGGTGACGACCCTTCGAAGGCTGTCGTGCAGACTCTTTTACCATCTTAACAGGGCTCTAGCCCTAAGGAAGGCCACGACAATATGGTCCAAACATCGGCATCACAGCTTTCAACGCGGTGTCACCCGGACAGCCCAGAGTACATGCAAGACTCTGGCCACGTAAGTCTACTTAAAAAACTAGTGGGGCTGAAACAGCACGCACTTTCTCGCCTTATTTTCACGCAAAATTACGCGAAAAGTATTAAAATTTTAATTATGTGAAAAGTATTAAAATGATGCGAAAAATATAAAAATTGCACATGACCATATTTAAAAATATATCTTTAAGGAACAGATTTCATTAAGGGAAAATATTTCTAGCTTCATAACTAGTTGTAAGAAAATGCCGAAAATTGTTTTGCAATTTTCGAAAAATCAGAGTTTTCAACGAAAATGAAACCTGCACCATTCTCATAAATGTCCTTTACACTATCCAATAAAAAAATTACCCAAAACATTAGAGACATTTTTTTAAAGTTAGCAAAATGTTCTAAGTGCTTCATGTAAAGTACCCCCCAAAATTATAGAATGATTTTCCTAAGAACGAACCAAAGTGTCAGTTCACCTAACAAGTGAACATCACATGTAATACAGAGAAGTATCCCTCCGCCGCAACAGCTGTTCACCCAAGAGTTCACGAAGAGACGTAATGTGTTTGGTTATGGCTCCTGTGAAGACATCACTATTCAGAAGTCTAAGAGTTTCGCTGAGGTACATGCACGTACGCGAGTTCGGGAAATATTTAAATTTAATTACGGATGTGGAAAATATCCTAACATGCTCTTACAATCAATAAAAGAAAACTGCCACGAATGTAAATAGAAAGCTCTCAATCACAGATCGCCACACAACAGCACAATAGCTGGAAACCGTGCACCAGTACGAATCTCCTCACATTCAGTCTCAGTTTTAAAATAAACATAACATTTATCATATAAAAAGTAAATTCAATGTAATGTTTGTAGAAAAATAATTTTTACAGACGAGCACATAGCATTGCACTTCCTAATTTCAATTATTTCTCGTATCGCACTATATTTTCGTCGGACAAGGGCATCACAAAAGGAAGCGTCAAAGCCATTTACAAGTTAGCCAACTGCAAACGCACAAATGCAGGAAGTGAGTCCAATGGGCTCAAGGACACAACGACCAAAGAACCTTCAGTTATGGTAGCTGTCACTTTGGCTCACTCTTAGGAAAATCCGTCTATAAAATATCGATTCAAGGAGTCCTGACATCAACCATATCGATTGAGCAATATCATTTTGGACAAAAACGTCTGAACGGTTTAGTGACTAGCGTTGTTCACAGACGAACGGACTGACAGACAGACAGACGTTATGCCGTCACTCGATTTTTCGGTATCAAGGACCCACAAAACTTGGAGTCTGGCTACACCACGTGCTAGAGGATTTTTTTCTAAATTTAGCAACTGTATTTATTCTCTTTTTTGTTACCAGAGTCCTGTAATAAGTTTTTCTCCCAAAAATTCGCATTTATGTGAGTTTTCCTCTCCTTGTGGTCCAATTTAGGCGTCCTCACCTCATGTCTCCGCCACAACTGCTCCTGGGAAGCAGGACTGACGTTTTTGGCCCGATTCTGCGCTACCCAGAAGAGTTGTTGGCTACAACATTATTCTTTATTCTGCGTGGCCCAGGCGACTACTCAGAATTGTCACTTACACTTTTCCCTGACAGATGAGTGTTGCGAGAACAGTGATTCTGGCACCGATGACTCCTTTCTCTGCTTTCAACCATTATTACGCGAATGTGACAGCGAATCAACGGAGTTCGGAGTCGCTTTTCTTGCGGAAGGCTACTGCTCCACCAAGGGAGTGGTGAACAGTTTCGCAATGCCTCTGTAGAAATCTACCCATAAGTCCCTCCCTCAGACACATTTTCAAAGTTGTCGAATGTACTAGAATCCAAACCTCACATTATAACCTCGCTGAAGGCGGTGAATTTTCGAAGAGATGAAATCTTCAAAACGCCATGGCGTGTTGACGAAATGTGGCAGAAGTCCAGCAAAATTAAATCCTTCCGGTAATATCTCGTTCTAAGTAATTCTCACGTTTTCCCAACAAGACAGTCCATGTATTCTTAACTGAAGCTGAAAAAGGTTTGAAGATTTTGAGTCACTACCGGGTGTTAAAAGGGACGCCCAAGAGTAGCATCTTCTCGAAATATTCACTGAGGTTAAGGTTCATGGAAAGCTGCAGCTCATTCTTATTTACTCGTTGTTCTAGTAGAGATTAGTCACGTCTTAAGCCGCTTTTCACGTTGCACCCATTTCTATTGTTCTTCCAGCTCCTAGTTTTAGGTTTCTAAACCCATCGCGTCTTGTACGCGGAGAAAACCCTTTGTTTGTGGTGACCTCCTTGCATGATACCTTCCATTTCCAAATAGATTTTGTCGACTAGTTGCTACCATATTGGTCTGCGTGCTCGCTTTCCATGACTTTCCTGGCAAAGCCCCAGTATATGTGCTGTATGACGATGAGAAAACTCACTTTTCAGGTTGAGAAGACCAAAATACCGTGGGGATGTCTTCGTGCTAACCACACATACTCCCTTAACCCATGGCCGCGGAGATGAGACGCTGCTGGTAGGCCAAGGTCCGTACGCGGGCTATCGCGCCGTACAGACAGACAGTTGCTACCACTCTTCCATATATAGTGTTTACACAAATCCATACTCTGGTTCCTCAAAATAGAAAACAATGAGCTGCATATATCAAATCCTGTCTCGTTTGAAAAAGCTAGAAGAAACCAAAAATATGAAAATGCATGGTTATTACAAATATACGTGTTTGGAAAAGGGAACCTTAGTTCTTCGCTGGACCATAAATACAGGACCTTAGAGACTACCACCTGCTGATGGTCCTTAACTTAGGACCTTCGAAAACATGTACGTCCTTACTTGTTTGCCTGAGAGTTGTAGAGATTGTCAGCTGTATTTCTTACTATGCGAGAGCTGTTCAAAAATATATCGAATTCTGACAATGAAATTCTGAGTCGTTTGATTTAAACCATCATTTTTGTGTTACAGAGTATAAAGTCATCCCACACTCAAGTGAAACTTGTTGTATTTTAGGCAAGCCTGTTGGCCATTCAGATATGTAAAGAATGTGTATTGTACTAGAAATTTAAGCGCAAATGTCTCATTATTACACGGTAACGTTTCACTTTTACTGAACGAGTCTGATTTCGAAACATACTGCTAGTATTTTAGAGCCACTAAAAATGTAGGATGGACTTTTTAATTCAAGATATTATGATAGTTAGGCTGATTACAAAATATTTAAATCTGAAATTATATCAATTTTTATTTTTTCTTACAATTTTTTCTATGATTTGATACTTACATCGATGAAGTATGTGGTAGAGTGGATGATACCAATAAAAGAATATTTCACAAAAACTTTTAAAAAATCGAGGGTCAATCATGCCCAACTCTCTCGCAACCACTCAAATAATATTTCGCGTGAGGGGAAACAAAGGTGTCTATTTCAGCCTGCGAACGCACGCGAAATGATCCGCGAACACGAGAGGTTGAAAACCACCGCTGGTCCATGCGATCACCGCGCCGCGCTGCGGAAGTCGCGAATGTCACCCCAGCCACCTTCCCTGCCCACATCACCACCCCAGCCGCCTCCCCCAACTCACTGCCACTGCCATCCCGCCGACCCGCCACCAACGCCACCCCCGCCTTCCCCCAACCTGCCTCCTCCGCTCGCCGCCACCGTCACCACCAACCTACTGCCATGGCCACCTCCTCTGTCGCCGTCACCACCCCCCCCCGGTTTCCCCGCCTCTGTCACCGTCCCCCCCCCCCGCTTGCCGCCGCCTCTGCCACCATCACCGCCTCCGCCAGCGCCGTCGATATGAGCGCGCGCGGGGCCCGCAATCCCTGGGTAATTTGGGCAAAACCCAGTTGTATTCCGCCGGACTTATTACCCGGGATACACGCGCTCGCACCACATACAATTACCGCCTCCCCGGCGCCGGTCGCCCAGATGCCGACAATTACAGAGCCCACTCTCCATCCCCGCCCCGTCGGCGGCCGCCGGGAGCCCTTCGAGGGCGGAAAATTGCGCCCTCTGTCGCGCGGCTGCGCCCGCGCCGGCTCACCGGCCAGCAGCCAGGCCCCAGGGGCATTGCAAGGTGCGGAAAAGCACCTGCCGCACTGTCCACATCAAGCAGGCACTAGTGGGACTGGTTTCGGCAATTTTTAACTATAGAATTTATTTGGATTTGCGCTAGATTTTGCTGAGCAGAATTTGGTGTCTTTCATTTAACGCATCTTTAACATAATATGTTACACATAATACAACATATCACCCAACAAATGCCGTAAAGCCAATTATTAATTAAATAATTGAATTAATAAATGAATATTTATTTGAAATGTCAGAAATGTCTTTAAATTTAATATAGATTAATGTACATGTAATTTGTACATGAAACTTAAATCTGCCGTGTACATTAAAAAGATCTTAATATATTTTTCCATTTATTTTAATGCTTAAATAAAACCAGTGTAGATTTAGTGTAGAGGTTCTCCTGTTTCCCGTCTCATTCATATCATGCATTAATAATCACAGTCCATCACGATCATTTATTCATTCCTCCGGATATGACCATAAATCTTTGATTATTGCATCCTGATGTACATGTGTACATTAAATTTAATGTGCGTTCATGAAAATTATGTTAAAGTACATTTCATTTAAGTAATGCGTTCATTTTGACAGTGTGGTACATCTTCACAATATTTTGTTATGGAAAACGTTCAGTATCAACCCCAACATATTTTTTTTAAATAAATGAACAAATCTAAAAATTCGTATTCGTGCGACCTTGGATTGTAGGCTAAAAGTTAGCCTGAGAAATGGCTAACATTGTGAAAAATACCCATACCCTACCTGGATAAATATAGTGCACTACTGCGAACGCCTAATGTATTGTAAACTAAAATGTAATAATGCATGAATTATATAGCATTAATATTTGACGTGGGGTTCATAAAAGACGTGAAATATTTGTGTATTTTTACGAATTTGTTACACTTGCAATGATGGATTTTTATGGCAGGTGGTATTAATTCACAGTGATCAACAATTCATGTCAAAAATCCTACTTTTTATATTTTAGACGTGTTTTTAATAGAATTTAAATGTATTTTCTAGAGATTTTGAAACAAAAAAGAATGTATTAATAACATTAATCAATGTCATATATCAATTACATTGTGTGAATGTATTGAATTGTGTTATTTTATTCCCAAAAGAAAAGAATTTAACATATTGCTTCGTATAAAATATTGACAAAAGCATCAAAATATTTAATGACAACCATGTTTAAATTTAACGGTAACTGAGTGACATCTCTTACAAAAACCATTATTATTTAAAAAAACTAATTTATAAGTCAATATTGGACATATTGTGACTGAAACAATTAGCTTTCGGAGCTACATTGAAGCCTTTCACTTTCTTACGAATAAATAAAGAATAAATATTGCACCCCTTCTTTTCCAAGTAAAAGTGATGAATGCTTCTAATGGGGAACACTTGAGAGTTTCCTTTCATTCTTCTGCATCCGAAGAGCTTTATCGGCCTCCATCTCGGAGCGCTAGCACAAAGGCGAAGATATATTGGACAACCCTGTCGATGCTCATACGGGGAGGCGAGACATCAACCCGGTGACGGAACGAAAACATCACGTTTAACAGCATTAGATGTGTGGGGGGTTCCCAGGGGAAATTCAAACTCCCCATACGGCAGGGCGCGCATCAGGACGGGGCGCTGCTGGCGGCTCCAAAGGATCGAGAAGGGCGGGGCTGGAAGGAGATAGAGAGCAGGGCGAAAGGTAGGAATGATGCGAAGGGATAGAACGGTCGCTACGGGGATGGAAACAATGTGAGGAAAATCTAAGAATGAGGATGTCGGTACGAAGGAAATTGAGATGTGAGTTGCTTGGGAGACAGCAAGACAGGAGTAACGATGGTACCAATCGAACATTTCAAAATTGAGGCAATCGAGAGTAAAGAGAACGAAAGAAAAAGAAAGTAAGAGGGGTGAGAGGAAGTGAGGCGCAGTCTTTGTCTGGAGAGCAGGGTCAATGGCTGAGGTAGAGGTAGTGACGAGGTACGGAGGAGAACATGAGTAAATATGTGACGAAAGGAAGTAAGCCTAAGCTATAAAATGCAAGATGAGATTGTGCCAGTTCACTACAAAGTGATGTACGTTCAGAAATCAAGTGAGAATGGAAACTGGGACAACAAATGAGGTGAAGAAGGACGCGCAGAATGAGGTGAAGAGGAAAATCGAAAAGTGGAAGGTTAAAACGTGGATGAAGCGAGTGTGCAAGTGCCCCGTGCGAGTTGTCAGATGATAGTGACAGATGAACTGCAGGATCAATTTAGAAAAAATAAGAAATATGGTAATGGAAAACGAACGAGGAGTGAGAGGGAAGAAAGAGGAGCTATGAAGAGAATGAGGTGGGCGGTGAGCAAGTCTAAAGTTAAAATCACGTGAGTTGTATGCAACTTTATGACAATTATAATTTGTTCACTAGTTCTACGGGTGAACTAGTTCTAGGGTATTATACAAACAGACCAAGAATGTGATTAGAGCTCCCAGTAAATAGGGGACCTCCCAATATTTTTGCAACAAAACTGTATTTTAGTTCATAAATATGGTAAAAATTATGGGATTTTATTAAAAAATCGTAAAATTAAAAATTTATCTCATATTTAAAAAAAATAATAATGCAATTTTGAAAAGAAAGTTCCGAACAAAAACGTGTCTGAAAGTTATAAATACGCATATATGAATATACTAGCGGAACCCGGCAGACGTGTTCTGCCATTCATCTCCCGATTTCCTCTTCACTCTCCCTTTTTATCTGCCTCTTTCTCTATCTCTCTCCGTCTCTCGCTCTCTCTCTCCTTTTCCGTCTCTCTCTTTCCGTCTCCCTCTCTATCTCTTCGTCTCTCTCTCTCCGTTCCGTCTCTGTCCCTTTCTCAGTCTGACTCTGTATGTGTGCGTGTGTGTGTGTGTGTGTGTGTGGTTCTCTCTCTGTTGCTCTCATTCACATTTAGTTTCAGATTCTGCTCGTCTCTGAGGTGCGCTAATATCGCAGAACACCGGACCAGCAAAAATTTAATAGAACATTCAAGATCTCATCCTGTAGTCATCGGGTGTGACAAATGTTTCTTTGAGTCCTTCGGCCAACAAATTTTAATTTTTAATGCCCTAGAACGCTTTGTTTAGTAGGTTAACGACATATATTCAAAAGCAGTGTTGCGGATTGCATCTGACATGACTATTTAGTTTTGTTCTACAGGGCCATTATTTTTTTCCGTGAATTTTTCCGATATTTCAATAGTTATTCTGGTAAATCAGAGATAATTAAAATTGGTCCCGTTGTTCTTGAGTTATAAATGGTGTAACTAACCGGATTTTGTTCCGTTTATTTAGATTTCAGCTTCGATCGTACATAAATCCTGACATTCGCCAATCAGAATTCATGTTTTGTTTTGGCTAAAGTAAAAGTGTCTACCATACTGTCTGTTGACGAATGTACTAGGTCACGTTCTATTTTTAATTTTGGACACAAACAATCAATGGATGTTATCTAGACTTTACAATTTAAAAATATCTTTAAGATACCTGGTGTATCTCAATACGTACATCATAAACTGAGTAGAACCCTACGTAAGATTTTCACTATTTTAGATTTTGCTAATACATAATACTTACACACAAACAAATAGTCTTCTCTCTTTTTCACAGATATAGCTGAGGGGGACCTCCCATTACATTTAGATTTTATAAACTTTTAATATTATGTGTCCAAATTTAAAATGCCTTCTATCGTATATCATACATATCATTTTGTCATCATGTATTTTATCGTCCGTATTGTATGCATGCAATTATACGATGGTTCTCTTGAAGAGAGCCATAAATTTCCTGTTGATCGAAACGTTGAATGAGTTGTAATGAAGTGCTTTACTTACTGAGGTGATGGTTTTTATCTATTTTTGGCCTTTAACCTTTACAATATTAATGTATCGTTATATCATTTTTGTTATGAATTTGAATTACTAACGAACTTTTCAACAGTATGAAGATATGTTTCTTCTCAATACTTTAAAATCACCCACAGAACTTCGACATCACTCCCAAGACCTACTCAGACAACTCCACCGTCTTGTCAGTCAACAATTTTCATGGCCAACGACCATCTCTCACACAAAAGATAAACTTTACAAAACGCCTCTACTTTCGATTTGGGAAAGGGCGCAGCTCAATCACGACACGATCACATAAACGTATTAAGGTGAATTTTTCATCACATAAAAGGAATAAGGTGAATATTTAATTCAGATTGTTTAATAATCTGAATGGGATGCAAGTGGATAAGTTTGTTTGTTAATAAACAATTTAATTGAGACCAGGTAATGTCTCACATGTGACTGACCTTTAAAAAAAGATATTTTCTCGCGGTCGCAGGTATGTTACTGACGCTAGATATTACTGACGCAGGTATGTTACTGACGCTCATTAATTTGAATATTAAATTTGTAAATTGAAAGTTCTATTGTTTTAGTTCTGTTTTATTGATTATTGTTCTTTATTTTCTATTATCAATGTTTGAATATTAATGAGAGAGTCCGTGGTTAGTGCATTTTTACGGGATCTGAAGATCGGGCGTGATTGTTCCAGTAATTTCCTGCAATTGCTTTTCTTACCTACGTGTTAAATAACCTCAAAAATCGTTTCAACAGCTTTTAATTCTAAAAGCAAATCTTCTATCGAAGTAATCTTTCCAAAATATTTATTCGACCTGCAATACTGTTAAAAACGTCTCGACGTTATAGAGTAATATTTTTATTTGAGAAACTAAAACGTAATTATACATGCAAAGAAAAACCTAGCAGAAATAATTAATGATGCTAAAAAAAAAAAAAATTTAATAAATAATTATGAAATTTTTTAGAAAAACTTCACAAATCTTTCGATCAATTAGATACATGCTTTTCATATGTATAATTTGTTAACGTTAATATGTACAATTTGAAAACGTTTTAAGGGAGAATTTTAAGAAAAGTAAAAAAACACGAATTTCAGTTTTTAATGAAAATAAAATTTAAAAAATCATTCTGCCAGCTATTCGTTCTTTTAGGAAATATGTTTCAAATTAATTTCCACGCAGGAAACTAAAGTAGAATATTAGGTTTTTGCTCTACATTACGTTCCTTTTAAAACAAATCACTCATGTTTTCTGGGAACATATTAAAAGTTTTTTACTGAAATATAAGATAATTACATGGTAAAATGTTCGATGAGAGTGGTATGAATAATCTTACCAAGAATGATTTCTACAAAATGTCACAACAATATCTCATAGCCAGAAATGGAAGCGAGAACCCTCTAGAAATATCGTAGAAATACGAAAAACAGGAAGCGAATAACATCTCGAAGGCCATTTCCCGCGCGCTGTGCTCATGACAGCGCCGCAGGGCAGCGAAAACGCGACCGACAAAGGCAACGCGGCGATGGACTCGCGATGTCGGACGACCGGAGGCGGCAACAGACGCGAACAGAGAATCTACACGGAACACGGGCACACGGGTTCTCGTTGGAAAGCAATCTCCACCATCAAATATGCGTTTATTTGTCGGCTGGCGGCGCGCAATGGCTTGCCACGAGCCAATCAAGCGCAGCCGCTCGCCACGCGTGGCCACACGCGGCGCTCTGGACCGACGCACGATACGCACGGGCAGCGGGCGCCGCGTGGCGGGTCGCGGAGTTGGTGGCATTACTCGCGCACGTTTCCTTGGGCCCCACTCCTCTAATAAAATTAGTTGAATTAAGAAAATATGAGAGCAACGAGCGTTATAAAAAATCTAATAACCAGAAATATTCGCTGCCCTGAAATGGAAACTATTTTGCATCGAAAACGAGCTACAAATTTGATATAATATTCCTCTTGTCAAAATTACCAACCTCCCCACTCCTCTCGCAAATAGCGAAAGGAGGGCTCAAGAAAACGTGTACGGATAATAGTAATTGTCACAAGGTTGCGCTAGTATCGCCTAGTCCAGGCATGTCAAGGTAATATCCACCCAAATTTTCTTGAGCGATGACTCGGAGAAATACTAGTACACTTAAAATTTTTTAACGTTGCGCTTGAATGTGGCACTCGGGAGCTTAAACGTCACTACATTGACATCACCGTGATGACGTTCAAGCTCCCGATTTGATAAGACTAACAGATGATTTACGTCAAGCGCCATGTTGAAAAAGTCGAAGTATAGATCTGTCGAAACTTAGTAGGAAAATGGTCTCTTGGGGTATTAGTTACAAAATCGGCCACTATAACTTTCGAAGTAATGCCAACCTGTGGAAAATCCAAGTCAAGCCTCCATTTGAATATTTTGTCTGACTGGTTAATTTTTTGACTGGAAAGCATACTGATTTCGTTTCCCGTAAGTTACGGTTCTTGTTTTATTATATTCAATCCTTTACAATCTGTGTGAGTGTAAATACTAACAAAACAAAATTTTTTGAAGTCTTAAAATATTACACAAGTAACATTTATTAGTACTATACGAGTATCCGTAAAGCAATCTATCCTTCTAATACCTGGGTAAAGTTGGTGGAAATATGGTCTCTTCGATGATATCTTTTTGTAACCAACCGTTTATGGAGAATTAAAATGGTTATTGACTCTTTTAGTCTATATTCTCTGAATTATCGAAATTCTTCCTCCAATGTAACGAGTCCGATCCAAAGCATTTCTTAGAGGATACATCAGAATCGTGTTTCCTTTTCCCTACTTGTATGTCTTCTCAACTTTCCCAATAATTTTACGTTCGCCGATATTATAAGTTCTGGTAACTTTGTCTGAAGTTCGAGATGTCTTCGGTGAAGATCTGGATTTTCCTCATCTATTTATTCGATTTTTTCGATAAAAAAACATGAACGTGAGCTCTCGTTCTCAACAGCAAATAGAGCTCAGCAACACAGCAAATTCCGCGCCAATGAAGATATTTGGATTGTTGTCATCAGTGCTCGCTGCGAGTTTGTGATTTGAACTGTTTGTTTTACCAGGGAGGTGAAAAGTAGGCCATCGGGCAAGAAAAGTTGTGTGGGTAATAAACTAACTTACTAGAGCCCGCGAGCCCCGGGTCCAGTGCAACCGGCGCGAGATTTGAAAGTGGGGTTGGTACAAATTGCTCTGGTGACCGAAAGTCATAGGACACTCGGCTCTCTACAGTCCTTTATAAAAGTCAGTTGACAACCATTGTCTAAAAAGCGCTATTAACTCCAATTTCTTCCACTAAACCTAATAAATTACCCATTGAAGTGAAAAATCAGTCATAGTTAAAATTGTCAACTGACAAGAGCAAAATTAAACTGATTTGAATCAAAAGGATTTGATTTCGTAATCGTGTGTTTCTGAAGAATGCAATAATTGCGATAACTTCCTACGATCAGGTGAGGAGGTTTAGCAAGAAAGTATTCTTGGCTGTTAAAACTACTATTCGGCCGTTAAGAGAGGCCGTAAGTTTTACTTCACATCATTGATATATACAACAAATAACAGAATGATTTAATGAACATAACACAAAAAGAAAATAAGCAAATAATTTGCTAATCAAACATATTCGTGTTCCTTGGCAAAAATGTTTTTACAGGGCAGAATTTAAAAATAAAATAAATAGGAAATCAAGTAATAAGTAGGAAAGTGCATACACATAATTCAATTCTCAGTTGTTTGGTAGAAAAAACATCGTGTAAACTTATTTTCGTATGATGCTATTATTCTTTGTGATATTTCGAGCACGCTTAATGCTTACATTTCCCGCTTCAGCTTGCGCGTGTACTCCCCTTTCTTGGATTGGAGGGGAAATAGAGCGGAGTCAGGGGAAGTTGTCCGCGCGTGTAGGGGCGCTGAGCTTCCCAGGCGGGCAAGTACCTCGTGCGGGCGCAGTTTAGAGACTATACTGAGGATCAAAGGGAAAGTAACATTAATTTAACAGTGATATTTAATGTATTATTTACCATTTGGACTGTATAATTCTAAGCAACCTGTAACAAGTATTGTACCACAGCGTCTGGTTCAATGACCCCCATCTCGATCAGGTTTTTCGTCCAGTTTTCCTGATCGTTTGTGCAAATGTTGAGATGGCTCCTTGTTTTCCTTCTGGACATTAGTGTAACTTCATTATCTACGCACGTTTTCTAGAATTCAGTGAGAAATATAGTTATTCAAATTAACGTTCTCCATGTTGTCGCGGCAGGAAATATTATTTCTTCACTTATGAGGGATAAGAGTCCAAATTTTTAGCTGATTTAACCTTGAAAATATATTTTATTACATCGGAGGGAATATTCTGTTAACAATGCTTGCAAAAAACGTTAATTTCTGTCTGTATTCAAAATTCAAGTAGTATTAGGCTAGGGTAGGGATCAGAAAATTATGAAAACGTGCACAGAATTCACTTCTCGTAGCACATCGGTCCCAGTTTTTAACGATTTTTGACGTAAAATAAATAAAAAATAAAAAGTTTGACGCTTGGACTAGCCCATGCTCAAGTGAGCATCTCACTGGGCATGCCCTGAACCAACGCTTGTCCGCCCATCGCCGATGTTGCCCGTTGTGTGTTGAGGCAGCCCATCGGGAGTAAAGGTAGCTGAAACTGAGTAGTGACTCTCCAAACAAAATTTCATAGTCACAATCAATTTTCGTGTACAAAATAAGCAATGCATTTGCGGATTTCGGATTTTAAGATAGGAGGATACCTATCTAAAAATAATCTGATTCCAATATAGAATAATTTTAAGAAGTCCTATCTTAAATAGAATAGTTCTCAGAGTTCATTAAAAATCGTGCGGTTCGCTCTGAGAGCATCTCAAACGATTTGAAATCCTTAGCTCTGGCGTTTACTGTTGTTTTGACGAAATTTTAAACCATTTCGAGAACCGCTTTATACATACCCTTTCATTTTGAATGAACCCCTATCTACCAGGCTGAGTGTGAGAAGGGGACATTTAATCGTGCTTTTTGTGAGAAGGGGACATTTAATCGTGCTTTTCAAATTCTCTTTGAATATAAGAATGAAAGTATCAGAATTATTTGAAAAAATATATATCGTCGTGATATCCATCTCTTTGAAGTAGTAGCTAAATAGTGCAGTTTATGAGCTAAAAATATCGAGTACCTCTAAAAAACAAAGCAGTATCTCAGAAATGAGCATTCAGAGCATTTTTTTCAATAATTCTATTTCTTCATTCCATAAAGAGCTTTCAAAACAAATCGTTCAAACATGGCAGAAAGTGGTAAAGAAATGGACTTGTCCTGAAGTTTCGATTTAAACACATCGTAAATACACTGAAAATCGAAAGTCCAGCTTATCCTGTCAGGTATTCGTCTGGCGGGGCACGAAAAATCAAAGAGACTGGGAACTTTGTCCTAAACTAAAAGAAAATAATGTTATGGCAATTTCATGTCTAAAAATACATTCAAATTTTAATATATTATGAAAATTATGTTACAATTTAGTTTAAAATATCATTTCTAGAGAATATCCTACTATAAAGTTAATTCTAGCGCTGAAATTAACGATAACCAAGTAAAAATTAAATTACAAAAAGCACATTTTGAATATCGTGATTTATATTTGGATACAAAAGAAACGAACAGAGAAAGATGAATTGTTCCTATCTCTCGTAAATAAAAAAGAAGGATTCTTGGAATACATCACCATGTTTAGTTCAAATTGTGTAATTATATATTGTAAGTTGTTGCTAAAAATTGGTGTGCTTGAATACTGAACTAAATAAATTTCAATAAATGACTCTTTGTATTGCTCTCTTGAAAAAAAAGGTCCTTATTGTTTCCTAGATTATTTCAGTAGTATACATTCCTTTTGCGGACCTCACAAGCAACCAATCTTATCTAAAGAAAGATAATTTCACGGAAATGTGATAAATTGCATTTTGCCCTAAAAAATCTGAAGGATTTGTTGAAAAAACGCATCTAAATATTAATTTCAAATGAAATCCGCAACACTCGATAGCATTGTAAAAATCTATTAAATTAAATAACTCCTAAAGAAGCGTTCTAGGGCCTTAAAACTTAAATTTTGAGACGCGGGCCTCAAAAAAACTTTTCACATCGTAATCTACAGGATAAGATTTTTGGACATTTATTACATTTTTGCATATCCGGCACTTATCGATATTATCCAATACAACTATATTACTTGGCGCTGGAAGCTGCCTTTGTTTGTAAAAGTAACATTTAAAAGGCTGAGATTTCTCCAATGCTGTGCTTTCTGTATACACCGTGGTTTATGCCGATTGATGAGGTTTACCTTTTTAAATTTTTCAAACAAATAAATACGTTTCATTGACAACTTCCTCTCTTAATATGGAAAAGGAAAGATAGGGAATAGGGTGGAATTTAACTTGCCAGAGTTCTCGCACGGGTACGCTAGTTGCCCCTTATTGCGTGTTTTACTGACTCTTTTGCTCTACGCGTGGCTTCTGTCCTCGCTGAGCTAGCCTTAGGACATGTGCATTATCGTTTGACAGATGTACCGCCCCAGTCAAACTCCCGGCCTGAATGTGTCCTCGGATCTGATCACGCGAGGGGTTTGCAAGGCGGAGCCCCGGGCGGGACCACCGGTGACTCTCGCACCGATGCGTCTGTATGAGAGCTACAATCAAACTACTATTTCTGGAATTGGAAAAAGATATGAAAATGAGAATAATTTTTGCACTGTTCTTTTTTATTACATACTTACTACGGTGTCAACTTCAAACAGAGAAAATACGATCTTCCAAACGTATTATTCTATGTCAATAAAACTTCCATCAGATGCTGTCAAATAAAATGTTCCAACAAAATCGACTGATAGAAAAATCGCAACAGGCTGTATCATGAATGAAGGACAATTGAAGGAAGTGAGTTTCTATGATGTAATAAAAACTGCTATCAAATATCTTCACATCGTCTCTTATCTAGATGCATTTCACTTTTCAGGAGTAAGTCGCAGTTAATCTACAATTATTCTTGCAATGTATATATGCAAAATATAAAATTAACAATCAAAAGCTATTATTTTCCATCTTTAAAAAATCCACTTAATCAATAGATAAAAAAAAGTGAAGCTTAAGGAGCGTTCCGCTAAAGATTGACATATCGGTCGAGAGCGTTGCGCAGTTCGCACCTTACTGTGCGGGTGTGCGCGCCGCCGAAGTTCAACGGGGCGGCGGCGTCCCGCGCCGAGCGGCGTAATCCCGTGCGCGCCCTGCCAGCTGCGTCTACGCTCGCCCCTGCGCCGCGCGGCCTTCTGTTCTGTCGAGCGGCAGGGTCGCGGTGGCATGGGGTGCGGGGCGCGGGGCGGGGCGCGGAGCGGAGGGCGGCGGGGAGTGACGGGGCGGGGCGGGGCGCAGAGGCGCGGGACGCGGAGCCGCAGGGTGCGGAGGGGTTTGCGGCAGGGAGAGGCGAGGCGGAGCGCGGGGCGAAGAGGCGGGGGGCGCGAAGTGGGACGCGGCGTGAAGGGGCGGGACGGAGCAAGGAGGCGCATGGCGCGGCGGGGCGGGGCGCGGAGCGGGGCTTGAAGGCGCAGGGCGCAGAGGCGTGGGGCGTGGACGCGCGGGGCGGGATGGGGCCGGTTGGGGCGGGCGAGGCCCGGCGAGGCGCGGCGCGGAGCGAAGCGAGAGGAGGCGAGCTGGCGGCAGGGAAAGCGGGTTGCGAGCTCTGCCAGCAGGTGCGCCGCGCTCGCCATCAATCTCTAGGAGCCCCCGGCGCGCTCGACGCGCAAAAATCTGACGGAGGCGCAGGTTGGAGCGGTGAGGGAGTCAGGGGTGAGGGGATGCATGGGCTCCCCTTGGCTCTCTGCTCCCCCTCGCGAGGGGGAGGGCGGGGTGGGGGCTTTCGTCGCACTCCCTTCGCAGGCGCCAACGTCGCCGCAAACGCCACGGTCAGTGCCACGGTCGCCGGTGCTGCTATGTTACTACTGCCCCGTTGCTGCACAACCAGTCGTCTCCGTCACCTTCCCCTTCGCTTTCGTATTGTATCCGTGCGCTTTCTCGCCTATGCTTCAAGCTTTGCCTTCTTGCCTTTTCCTTTGTTTTCGCCGCAATTTCCGTTCGGATTCGTCACTGTTACTATAGAAAAATAATTATGTTTTTCGAGTAGTATGAAGTCGTAAGTAAGAAAATTTGAGGAATACAGCTTAGGACTGAACAGAGTTCGCTAGAGAATGGATGCAAGAATGCAGACCGGAAATATTAACTTAGCATTCTGGTTTGAAAACCTAGTTAGTAGAGTGCTCTGGATATTGGAAGTTTGGACTTCCTTGAGTAACTGTGAAGTAACTTCCTTAAGGAAGGTATTTCAGCAAGTTAACCGTGGTTCTCGAGTAAGGAACAAGATATCTGCGGAAGTGGGGAGAGTAACATTTGGCGATTGATTCTGGTTACCTGAATTCACGAATAATATATTTGTTTTATGTTTGAAGTTAAAGTGTTCTTATTTAAATTACCTCAAGAGGAAGGCCAACGGACAGCGTCGTTTGGTGAGTGGCAATTCAGTTGCAGTTGAATTCATGGATGTTACCAATGATCACGGGTGCATACGCTGTTGCAGGAACATTGAGTTCAATAGATTCATAAGTCACTTTTCGCATTCACCTTCACTTCAACACTACTTTTATGTTATCTCCATATTCATATCTACCTGTGTTATTTTCTGAACCTCTATCTGATCTTCACTTTCTGCTCTAACATTAACTTTCCCCAAAACTACCCATGTCATCACTTGTGGCTCCATCTTCACCTGTCACTACCTTCGCCTTTCTTCTCTATTACATCCATTATACAAAACATCCTCAGCGCCACCGCCAGCACTTTCGCCGCAGCGGCCTCTGTCTCTCTATCTCTCTCACCCTTCCTTACTCTCACATCCCATCCCATCTCCGCAGCGCACCTCTGCCTCACCTCCGCCCTTCTCCCTCCGCCGCCACCGCCACCGCCGCGCCACCTCCTCGCGCGGACCAGACGTAATCCCGGATTGCGAGGTGTCAGCTTGCCGCTGCGTCAATCTCGTAGCGCCACGAACACATACGCGCACTTCAAAGGGTTTAACGCGGCCCTGCGACAAGCCCTCCATGTCAAGTGTCAAGCCCGTGATCCGCCGTCACACACAAACAAAATACCACTTAAGCCCTCTGGCGCGAGGCTCGCGGATAAGTCTAATTACCGATATGTGCAATGATGTATTATGTGCCCGTAATACGGCGCGACATGAAACACGCCCTTCCGGACAGGTTATTAGTGTTGCCAGTTCAATATTGTAGAGGTAACGGCAAGTGGGAGGCTATCGCTATTGACTCAAATTACTTAAAGAGGTTACGTTGTGCTCTGAATGATGCGGGGGGGTCTTCCAATTATTTGGGGTTGGTGCGGGGCTGTGAAAGAGCGCGGCTCGGCGCGGCGGGTGGCCAGGGCAGCGCCCACCGCGCCGGCGCCGCGCCGGATTGGCCCCGCCAGTCGATATCGACGCCCCTCGCGACTCATCGAGGGCGCTGACGGACTGATGGGCCAAGGAAGTGCGATTCGCGTGACGTGTATGGCCTCGCGTTAGTCAATCCGCATCAATCCCGGGGATATACTCTGAGCTATGACGTGATTGCTACTCCATCTCAGAGAGATCGAGGCAAGTGGCACATCCGGTCGCGTATGTCACGTGCAAAGGTCGCGATGTTATGTAAATCGAATGTTGACTTTAGATGTATTGCGTATGTGAAATCGTTTCTTTCTTTTAAGAAATCACTTGTTAAAGCGGTCTTACAAATTGAAGCTATGGAAAGAACGTATTGACTCAGAAATTATCAAATTTGAGAAAAAAGACCCTAGCAACTTTTTCAGCGCTGAGTATGTTAACTTACGAATGTAGTAATGAAAACGGTGCCGGAATATCAATTAAATAATGATTTGTGCTATAAAACGACATGGTATGAATGATTAAACGTGTAGACAAATTTTGTACCTTTTTTCGATACCAGAGACGAGTTTTTCTGTCGAAAAATCATCAATTTTTGCCTCAGTTTTACAATACTTTCTCGTTACTACATAAGTGAATAGTAATAAAAATTTCGTTTATAATATTATTCCAAAAATGGGTTCTTGTTACCTTCCTCATCATTAAATCTTTTTAAATACATTTCAATGTTGATACCCGTATAGATTATTTAATCCTAAAACCGATTCACATCGAGCGATGCTCATCTATTTTGCGTCAAGTCAGAAAATATTCTTTTGACTGTGGGTGACAGAAGTCAAGGAGAATTTTTCAAAGACAGGTGATGTGCCGTAAAAGGGAATTCATACTTTCGTTGCATTGAGGTGACGTGCATCTTAGAGAGCAGTTGGATTCCCCAAAAGTCCTACAGCCGTAGATTGACAAGTTCAATTGAAAGGCAATCACTATTATTGGAGCCCAAATAACTGAAAGATGTTCAGCCTATAGTTTTGGGTTTGAGAAATCTTTACATAGTCAGTAAGTGTAAAATAATATTAATTAATTGTAGATAGGTACATGTGATCTCAGGATTTTGTGTCTTGATGTGTCTTACAGACATTTCTTTTTACAAGTGCTCCATTTAATGGAGCTGAAATTTATAAAACGTTTGGAGTTCAATTCTTAAAAATATGTCCTCCGTCCACGGAGCAAAATCGAAAAAGACCGATCTTCAAATAAGATCATATTCAATTTTTCGAAAAAAATAGTAATTTTTGTGCAATTTTGCACTAAATATAGGAAAGTTTTAAAAATATCTTTTTCCAAAAAATCGCTCCCATTTTTATTAAATTTTCGCCTCATACGATATAAGAGACGGTAAAAAAGTATGGTGCTAGTCCCATTTTCCGCTATCTTTCCGTTTTTTCGGTGATCCGAGGATCTGGGTTACATGTCCGATTAAATTATTTTGAGACTGTGGTGGACAAGACGGTTTGTAGACAGTTTTGTTTCCCTATGACACGCAACACTCACCATGTTGGACACTCAGATTTTCATGAAATTTGGTGGGATAGTGTATAATCGCAAATGGAAATAAATAACATTTTGATGTGCTTTTGACAATTAGAAGAAGAGTTATTTGCAAAACTCGTAGATCATGAAATATTTCCATTGGCCGTTTGGCGGGCAATAGCATGGGGTGCAGGAGGCCGCGGTATTGCAACTACCGACGCCGAGCGCGACCTTGAATGAACCCTCTCCATGGACCTACGTGTGCAAGGGCGAAAATAGATTGCCGATTAGTTGTTTAAGCACTGGATACCATATCGAATGTGATATTCTTTGCATAAAGAGTCACATTCTACAAATATGTAATATTCAATACTAGCAAAACCCGGCAGACGTTGTCCTGCTCTCTCTTCCTTCCCTCTTTTTCCCTCATTCTCTCTCCCTTTTTCCATCTCTTTCCTCCTCGCTTTTTTCTTCCCTCTTGTATCCCGACCTCTCTTTTTCCCTCTATTTGCTGAAAATGTGTATTTTTCTTTGTACAATCTTAATAATTTATACTTATAGTGTTTAGTTTCCAAGATCCCATTAATATCCTGTGGAATGACACCCCTTTAAATGAAGTTGAAATAACAATCTTATTTCAATACATACTACTTATGACAAATCCGTATTTTAAATCCTTAATACAAAAAACCTAAAATGCGGAAGGATGAAAGCAAAGTTCAGGAAAAACTGCAACAGTCTTTTGAATATTTAGAATATGTTTCGTATCTTCAAATATTAAGATCCTTTCCCTTCACCGAGCGCGCTTTTGCCGGTGGTGCGCTGCGTGACATTTGAGGCGGACTGTTACATTCCAATCCGTTAAATATGAGTCCCAAAATTACTCAAAAAATGTTTATCTAACATATAATAATATGTATATCATTGAATATGTCTTTTTACGCTCGTCATGATATACTGAAAAATGTGTATAATTCCATTTAAAAAACAAATTACCTCGAATATCTCGTAAAATACAAATGGTAAAATATAAATAAATTAACGTGTCATATAGCCCCATTCCTTCATGTACTTTCGTGAAAACTGCATTATACCTTGAACCTTAAAAGTTACAGGAGGTGCTACAGTTATGTGACTCACCCTGTATAATTAAAAAAACCCTACCATAGTATCGTACTTTGTGACTTGTTTCATCATGTTGTTCTCCGTCAACTACACAGTCCAGTCACATTAATGTGACTACCACATACGTTTGACGTAAACGTGCAATAACCCCTCACAGGCGTCAGATGGAAGCAATAACAATGGAGGGTATATAAAGTGTGTATGGTGGAAGCAGAAAACAGTACAGTTGTTGTGGCAATGCAGGAACGGAGCGATTTATTGGACGTCCAAAATGGCATGATCATTGGCTATCGGGAAAAGGGCGGAAGCGTTTCCGAAACGGCTAAGTTTGTAAAGTATTCGTGGGCCGCCGTGGTTCAAATATACCTTACATCGCAAAGCGGCAATATCCAAAACCGGCGCCGAGGCAACTGTAGCGCACCAGGGGCCATAGATAACACGGGAGAACAACGGCCGCGAAGATGTGTGTGGTCCGACAGACAGGCAACTGTGGAGTAACTGACTGCTCGGGTGAACCAAGAGACTATCTCCTCGCAACCGTTCAGCGAGCGTTGCTTCTAGTGGACCTCCACAGCAGGAGGCTAGGTCATGCAGCCATGCTGACTGATGTTCAGCGGCGACGAAGGCTGGTATTTGCCCGTCCACACCGCAACTGGACGTCCACTGAGTGGCGACAGGTGGCCTTTTCTGATCAATCTCGTTTTCTACCACATCGGGCAGAGGGCCTATGGCGTTTACGGCATGAAAACGCAAACATCCTGCAGCAATCGCCGCACGGCTCCAGGCTGGAGGAGGAAGCTTGATGGTGTGGGGAATGTTTTCGTGGCTTTCTCTGGATTATCTCGTCATTCTGGAAGCGAAAGATCAACAGACGTATGCAATAATTCTTGGCAACCATATCTACCCTGACCATGTCTATGCAAAGCGTGTTTCCTCAGCAAGACAAGCATCGTGCCATACATAAAGGCAAGCATAGCTCTCAGTGCATGCGCGTGGTTCGAAAAGCATGATGATGAGTTTACAGTACTCCCTTAGCCATCAAACGCAACCGTGGAACCTAGAGCAGCTGACCACGGCACTGGAGTCGGCATGGCTCCACATCCCTACCATCCAGAACCTAAATGACTCTTCTTGCACGTCTCGCGAGATGGATGGACCACGATGACCCTAGGGTTCGAGATCGGACGGTGGCAGGATTTCCGATTGACTGGATAGCTAGGTCGAGTTTAGACGCCGCACTATGGGATGAAAGCGCTCTGTTCTTGGCCAAAAGTTATAACTTGGTTATCTGAAGAGTAAATCACCTGAAATTTGGTATATATAGAGACCTTAAGAATATAATACATTTACCATATTACCTGTTGCATAATTTCAAGATGGCGGCTCACGTATATGTACTCTCTTTAGGAAGGTAACGGTAGGAATTAAAAATTCGCATGAAAACTTTTATTATGAAATTATTCATCTGTATTTTCATTTAACAAGAGTTCATATTGTTGTGAAAGAACTAGACATCATTCAGATTATTAATATTAAGTAGTATTCACTCTGATCACTAGAAATAATCTATTCCATAGCATCCTCATCCGATACTTCAACAAGATAGATATTTACTCAATTGCTTCATGTGAACTTGATTCTGGTGCAGGACAAATAAGCATTTTAATTACTTCAAGTGGAATTTCCTTTTTCTTATTATTTTGAACTCTTTTCTGGAGGCTGACAGTCGAAATGACGGGATCCGATGTTTCCAAAGCTGTGTTGAAAATGTCTGTTATGTTGTGAATTCTGATGTTTTTCCTTACGTGAGTCTCTTTGTCCTTTTTGTACAATCTATTTCTGGATTTTGAAGCTGCTTCTGCCAGACATAGAAGTAGCTGAATACTATCCTAAAGTATGTGTTTTCTATGAACAATAACTTTATGAACACTTAAAGACATTGGAAACCACTAATAGAGTTTTCTGTATACTTTAGAAGTCTCCGTACAATATTTACCAAATAATTTAGGGCCAATGCCGTATTGACATAACATGGCTACTAGGATAATCCTCAATCTCTGAATTAGGTTTTCATTAACACCAGTAATTCGTGAAAAAACTGCATGTTCCGAGAAGGCGCGTCGTGCAGTATTTCCGTCATTAGACGAGCCGCAACCATTATCTTTCACCTTATCCACATGAAGATGTATTTTTACTAAAACAATTTTTGAATTGCTTTTTTTCGTCTTAGCAACAACTTTTATTTACATCACCTCTGACTTGTGATACTTTTAAATCTTTTCTGAAAACTATGTGCAGAACACAATCAAAAAGCTTAATCCAAAGATGTGGGGGACTTACCCCAAATTGTAAAGTTCCAGACGTAGGCAAAAATTCTGGTGCGTCAAATTCTGTCGTATTCTTTACTTGAAGAGGTTTGCGCCACAAATTGGGCAGGTTTGACTAGATCTGTTTCCTATTATTATATTAAAAATATTTAACCATCAATTAATGTCAAATATAGAACAAATGAAACACTTATAGTCTGTCCATTGCTATGCACAATTTTCACTTCGCTGAGTTCATGAATTTCTTTCTTGATGTTTAATTTTTTTCCTGGATAACATGCTTGCTGATTTCCTTTGTATATTCCAATTTTATTCGCCTACAGAACCTGACTGACTTGGGTGTCTGTTCCATAGAATGCTATTTGGACTATATATGCTATCTGGACAAGCGCAAGGACGAGTGTTGTGGCAAATATTGTCGATTCCAAGGACTCACAAAGTGAAGAAGAAATTTGCCTACAGAGACTTTGTCCGGAGCTCCCTTCAATGCCGTAACTGCAAATTGACTGCAAATTACACACTATCGTATCAGTTAACATTGTTTGGTGAATAATCACATCATCTTGGAGAATAACTATTCTCCTTACTGTATGATTAAACAGGGACTGTAAGGGGACTCTAGCTACACTTTGTGACATGTAAACCTAAAGGTCTGGATGTTGTTTTTACTCTTTTCACTTTTTCGTATGATGGGAAAATAACTGCATTGTGAGTTTTAGATAATAGCTTTGTGTTTATATACTGTTGCTTGCTCAAATTGTTATCTAGCAAATAGCATCATGCCTTCTCTTCGGATAATGCAACTGGTAGTTTCTTGTTTTGGAAATTGTATACTATTTTTTTTTTTTAATTTTAGATGCTCTGGTTGGACTTTCAGTTACTTGATCCCGAACAAAAGCTAGATCCCTCTTCCTCTAAGCTCGAGCTGACATGCTTGCACCATTAAATCTGTCTGATGGTCGTTTTCAAAGGACAATTTTTCAGCGACTCTTCGATTGGACCTCTCAGATTTCTCATCGTAGGAACGAACAGGTCGCCCTGTTCAAAATTTGTCTTCATGTGATTCAGTTGATTTGCTCTGTGGACACACGAAATCCCCAGAAAGCCATTCAGAATTTTTTGATAAGAACGTCTTTAGAGTTCGGTGACCTTCCTGCCATTTTCTATTAAGTTTGTGGCAAAAATATTTTGTTTTGATTTTCAAATACCTTAAAAGATCTTCAGAAACATTATTCCCATAACATACACTCAAAATATAATCGAGAACTGCACATTATAGCCTCTTTTTTATCTCCAATGAATGCCACACATTGAATAGGTCTTTTCGATTGATATGACACACTCCTGAAAAAACGCAAATTTCGTGTAAGGCGGCAGATAGCGGCAGCTAAAGTTATGTAAAACATCATTGAATGACACTTTAGAAATAGATTCAACTCAGCAAACGGAAGCATATTAGTTATAAGTCAATGTAAACATGAACATAACCTTAAATATGATAACCGTTAGAGGATATGTTTAAGGCACGAATATTCCGCGTTGTGAATAACTACATATACTTTTCTTATTAGAAGTAATAAAGCTTACCTTCATTGTCAGTATCCATACTTCGACTATGATTCCACCTCCGAAATACTGCTTACAAGAAACAAAATATTCTGTACTATCAGGCGTATGGCACTCGCGCCTTACAACTTGTTTACAGAAGTTCCAACTTCCAGCACCTTGTACGTAAAACCAGGACAATCAACTTGAGTAATAATAGCGAATCATGATGCTTTATCATACTTGTATTCATGTTAATTTGTGATATGTTACAACTTATTTTTCGCCTTCTGGCTAAGAATTAGTCCATTTTATCCCAATGTGCGCCGCCTGGAGGAGAATTCTAGCGGCCGGCTACTCTGGTCGTTAGTTATCCGTTTTTTTTTTTCAGTCAACAGTAGGCGATTGCCGGAGCAGTACCCTGATACATAGACCACGGACCGCATGCGATCTTTCTTTCTTCTTCCTAGTCATATCCTTTCCTCTCACACACACTCACATTTACATGGACTACCTTGTCACACAAGTCGGAAGACCAATCGGAAGCATAGAGCTTTTGGCTGGGACGGTGTACCACTGGTAGAGATTCTTGGATGAAAAAAAACACAAGCCGGCGTTTAAGTTGGCGCTGTATCTCATCGTGCATCTCGCGCTGGATACAGCGAGGAAGGAACCGTGAAAACAACTTAAGTAACGGGACTGAAGACCGTTCAGTTGACGCACCCAGATAAATGATTTTTCCATCACAATCCACATTATTATCGGTTTCGTCTACTTATTGGATCACCCCATACGGGCCTGCATGACCTTAGAAGTTGAAGAACTCCCAAACTCCATTTTTTCGTCATAATTCATCTAATTGTTATCCCTTTCATCTACTCATTAATACATCAGCCAAGGTCCTCAATGATCTTAGTAGTTGAAGAAACCCCAAACCCCATTTTTTAACAACTCACGTAATTATTGCCCCTTTTTCTCGTCATTAGATGGTCATCCATGGTCCTTAGTGATGTTGCTGAGGAAATTACCATCACTATTCACATAATTATCGTTTCCCTTTTCTGATTAGATGACTTAAATCCATTGAACCCCCAAGCACTATTTTTTTTATTACAATTCACTTAATGTATTATCCTTTTCATCTACTCATTAGATCATCATCTATGGCCCTTAAATTTAGTAGTTTAAGAACCCCCAACCCAATTTTTCCAACACAATTGAACTGATTATTATTCCACTAACCAACTAATTAGATCATCATACATGGTCCTCAATGATCATAGTTGAAGAACCCCCAAAACCAATTTTTTAATAATCATATAATTATTATCCCTTTCATCGTCTCATTAGATAATCTTCCATAATTCTCAATGATCTTAGTAGTTGAAGAACCGACAAACCCTCTATTTTCATCACAATTCATATAATTCGTATCTCCTTTCATCTTCTCATTAGATCATCACCCATGGTCCCCAACGATCTTAGTCGTTGAAGAACCCCCAAATCCTATTTTTTCATCCAATTCATATAATTCTACCTTTCATCTTCTCATTAGATCATCACCCATGGTCCCCAACGATCTTAGTCGTTGAAGAACCCCCAAATCCTATTTTTTTCATCGCAATTCATATAATTCTTAACCCTTTTATCTTCTCATTAGGTAATCTTCCATAGTTCTCAATGATCTTAGTAGTTGAAGAACCCCTAAAACGTATTTTTTTCATCACAGTTCTATTAATTGTTATTCCGTTTATTTCCTCATTAGATCACCACTAACGGGCCTCAACGCCCTCAGTGGTCGAAGAGCCCCAAAAGCCCACCCGCGGAGCGTCGTGTCGCGTGATCATCCCGGCGCGGCGGTGGTAGCGCGGTCGCGACGCGGCCCGGCGCAGCCCCGCCCACCCGCACGCGCGCGGCGGCGCGGCCGCACGGATCCTCCCCGGGGCCGCCAGGTGAGATTGCGCGTGTCGCGGCGCCCTCCGCGGCACCCCGGGGACCCCCCGCGGCGGCAGCGGCGGCCGGGCCTCCGGGGAACCCCCGCGCCGCCCACCCTCCAGAGATCACGCGCACTCCAGGCGGTGAATGGCAACCGCTGAGGGTCACAAGCCGAAAGGGGGCTCTCGGACTAGGGAGGGGTTTGAGGGAGTGTGGGCAGTCACGAGCGGTTTTGTGATTTTCGAATTGATTGATTAGTGATTCCGGGCGCGTCAACGACTAAGGTATTTAGTCCCGTAAGTGTAATGTATGCTTAATTGCTGGAGGTGGCGGTGATCTTCCCCCGTGGGATGGCAAGATCCGGCGCTGACCTAGGTTTGCGGGGAATTTCCCCAACCAGGTTTAATGGTTTTGGTGAAGGTGGTGGCCGCACCTAATGCGGGGCTCGTCGTTCTTGGGTGTGTTTTGTGTGATGAATACTTTAGTGACGGCTGATGTGAGAAATGTAACTAATTCCCATATGATTGGAATTTATTAGGTGAACTTTTACACTGATAGTCTCTTAACGGCCGGTGTCACTAACGGCTGACTCTAATACAAATATATTCTGAATATATTAGATTCTAAAGAATTTAGTTTCAGTAGTGGCACATTTTGCGATACTCTTTCGGCTCAAGTAAAATGTTATAAATACAATGTAGAATATTTTCCAGTTACTCTCAAATTTCTTTCCCCTCATTAACGCAATTTGGGCCCGTACCACCTGGCTTGTCACTTCATTATCATCCATTTGCAGTTAGTAAATATTATGCCCTTTCCCAAGGATACAATGTGTTTAAGAAAGAAATTGATAAGAGAACATGCAGATCTCGCATTACTGGAATATACTGCTTTACAAACAAACTCAAGATCTGTCAATGAGATGAGATCCATAAATGTTTATAACTTCACATTACTCTGTATTTTACTTCTTTGATTCTTACATCAAAACTTATTGTCAATAACTAATTATTACTCAATATGCAAAATGTGATTTAAAAAATAAATACACTGATACATTTATAATTTTGTTGATTTACTTTCATGTAGTTCAATATTTTGATCGATCTCGATAAATATTGAATTACAGGAAATATATGAAAAATAAAAAAACATATTTCATGTGTTATTTCGTGTCAGACAGACTTAAAACATTTATTCAAATGAGCAGAAAGTAAGACATGATCCATGACAAAAATTACTGATGTATGTAGTTTTCGGAAAAGTAGAGCTGTATCTCGCTCGTATCTCGTTTTGGGAAAAAATTTCCGAAATGTAACTCGCTCGAGGTCCCTCTGTAAAGGATTCCTCCCCAAAATGCAATTTTTTAAATTAAATTATTAAAATTAAGTTTATTTTAAGCCAACAGTACAGATGTAGAGTGTGGGCTGAACTTGGCTAAATCTGAAAATGTATACATTAAATAGAATAACATTAACATATATCAGTAACATTACATTACATCATTTTTGACGCAACATCTCCAGATACCTATAAAGATGCGCATGTCATAAGTACACGTTTTTCAGCTCGATCGCGTTTCAAACGAATCCCGCGAAGAGCTTGGCATTTTGCGTGCGTTTCGCCCTGGGCACCAGACAATTATTACGTTGCGGCAAAATAAATAAACATGGCGTGTTTAGCCACGAAAATAGGGTGCGCGACGAATAAAGATTGTACGCTAGGAGGCATTGTTGATTTTCGCTTTACCTGCTGACGACGCCATTGATCCCGACGCCGCATGCGCCATCGCCGACGCGCGCGCTGCCAACTGTGAGCTTCGGTCGAGTTTTGTTTGTGCGGAGGCTCTTCATGTACACAAATCATTGCGTACATGGCCACGGAGGTCAACTTTCTGTTTTGGTGTTGTCTCTGCACGTGTGCAAATAATGATTTAGACCGAAAGGTTAAGATAGCGACCAAAACATTTTCGTTTTTAACAGAGAAGTTTTTTTTTTTTTTTAAATTGAACAACGAAGTCATAACTGTAGCTAGGTGAATTTCAGCTTCAAACTGTTTTAGAAAACAATCAGAATTTGCATCAAATCAATAGCAGTTAAGCTTTCCAAAATATTGTAACTCTCATACTCACACATTTTCCAGGGATTTTCCTTAACTCGAACTGCACGACCTCCGTGGCTTCATGGAGCGTAGTTAAGCATTTCGTCTACCGAAGCCGTCTATTTCTTTACAGTTCCTTTCATAAAAAGAATGATGTAAATTCAAACAATAAACTGTAATAATATGTCCACCCAAAAGCAAAATTAAATGTTTTTCTTACTTGGTTATAGCAAGCAGTTTAATTTTTTAATCATCATTTCAAATATTCGCAAAAATAAACGCAAGCCCTTAGGGAACTCAATTGAAAAGGTCTGCACATTGTTTTATAAGTCGACAAAACCGAAAATGATCTTAAAAAAATATTTTTGACAAGAGAACGCGGCCCATGATATGTAGAAGCGTATTTTTCAACTCGCTTCGAAGTATGTAGATGGACGTAATAATTCCTACCTAAACAAATTTTAAAATATTATTAGGAAGAAGAAAGAATATTCCCTTGTATGAAAAATAGCTTCAGGCTGTGAGCTTTCAGAGAAATTAAAACATTAAACATGGGATGAAATTAAAATAAATTCCCTCTGCGAGTTAACTGGAATATGCGATTCTTGGAATATTGAATAATTGATTAATCATGTTCATTTTAATGGAACAAAATGTGGAATAAAAGATAACTAATCATCTCCTATTAGTATTAGATATAAATGAAATGAAATGCATAATTTAGAATAGCTCAAATCCATTTACTAAAGCAACAATAACCGAAGAAAAGTTATGCAAAATATCGAAGGAAGGAGGAAATGAATTATTTTTTCATTATAAAATTATAAATTATTGTGTCAACACATATAAACAATATATTTTTATATGGTTTTTCAAATACCAAAACCTACGCAGGTCTAAAGCATAAACAATCTTATAGATGAGTATATTGTATGGAGTGAATACGTCTTCTCCTTCTTTGCATGTACTGGACACCGAATTTTCAATTCGTTCTTCTATAAACACATTTACTATTAAATATAATATATTATGATTTAATTACAATATAATTAGGTACCGTTATATACATGTGTAAACATACCTTATGAATTATGCATTCATTACTCAGAATTCAGCAATGTCATTACGTGTCGGGCTTGACCAAAAGTATACTCATGAATACGTGACTGAATTATTCAGTCTAAAGCTACACATTATTTGAGAGAGCAAACTAATATAACAACTAAAGGAAAGGAGCCTGCATGAAAAAGAATTTAATTATAGGCTACATGCTTTTCATGCAGACGTCAATTACAGCTAATTTCAGTAGCATTTTATAATATTTGCTTATTGCGTAACTACGTTCATCAGAATCACAAAACGGTGCATTTAAAATAAACAAAACAAATTATAATTAAACACACGATTAAATGGCATGTATTAAACAGAAAATGATTTAAATAATAATGTACCTACAATTAGGAAATAAAATTTTGACGTAATTATGACAAACATTTAATTGTGACTATTTTTTAAATACAATTTCCACCTATCAGAGCTCATGAACAGAATACACGACAGAACAAATTGACGAACAGAAAAAAAATTATTTAATGATTATGAAAATACGAGGGAGGAATTTTTTTCTGCAGCAATACTACAATTTTAATTTTTAAACATTTTACTGCACATATTTTATAAAAAGCAAAGAGTATTTCGGGGAAATGGAGCAGAGAAATACCGATACTTTGTTTTTTAATGTTTGGAAAGCTTTCTTTTGGGAACAAAGATATGTTTTCATGGTAGAAATAAAGGAACGTATCGACGTTTCTCAATAATTCAAAATCCACATTTGTGCTAGAGACGTGTTCTTATATCACGCGTGAAATAAACCTCTCTTGCTATCAGGCGAGTGAACGGTAAGAGGAACGAGCCTTTGGAAATAACCTGAGTGCCGATAACGATGAAGCGATGCTCGAAGGCAGTACCTCGAGGCGGGGCGTCCTCCTTTGCAGCTGGAAACAATTTGCGGGAAAAATAGAAGAAAAGTGGTGGAGGTAGGGGTAAAAGACTAAGATGAAGATAAAAAAAAGGCTATGAAAGGATGTAGTGCCGCATGTAATGGGATAGAACAAAAAGAGCGAGAATAATGAAAAGCCTTACTCAGTAGAATGTAGTAATGTGGAGAACCAATAAAAGAGGTAATGATACTTTCTTTTAATGTATGGAAAAATTAAATTATGTGAATTTTACCAAAAAGAATATAGAAATGTGACAGAGTTGTTGAAAAAAGAAGATAAAAACCTATTTGGAAAGTGAATCCGGATTTCCAGAGGAGAATGAAGACACCAGTTAAAAAAACCGATTGGTACTTGAATACGTTGTCGTTACAGGCGTGGGCAAAGAAGGGCCTTGGGGGGGTAGGGGGGTTTCCTCCCTAACCAGGACTCTTCCACCAACGGGGCACTGCCCCCCGCCGGGATGAGCTCTAAGCTCCCGATAGGTCTCTCGGAATATGTGGTAGTGTCGTGCATGTTAGTGTGTGTGTGTGTGTGTGTGTGTGTGTGTGTGTGTGTGTGTGTGTGTGTGTAAGGGGAGAGGATAGGACAAGGAAGAGGAAGGAAAGATCTAGAACAAGGAAGAGGAAAGAAAGGCTAGCCGACTAGCTAGCGTGCTAGCCGACGGTAGGTCGGCGCCGGATCTCGCCATCCAGCGTGGGAAGATCACCGCCATCTCCCGAGAAAAAAACATGCTCTACACTAAAGGGACCAATGACCAAAGCAGTTGACGCGCCCGGAAACATGAAAAAATCAATCAACCAAACTTAATAAAAATGAAGATTTGAACTTGAAGATACATTTTAAACTACACAGTGAAGACAAACCCATGGGCAGATTAATCTATCGATGCCTAAGTATATTAAAATTTTTAAAATCCGAGTTTTATTTGATTGTAAAAGTCAACACTTTCCGTTAATCATTCACTCGTTGGCTCGCAATTTTTAAATATTTAAAGTTCATTTCAAAGGGGCAGAAATGTTATTGCTCCCCTCTTGTTTTAGGCCGCACTCTTCTGTGGATGTAATGGTAACAGGAGTACTTGAGAAAAGGTGATGCAAACGAATATCGTGAGGGAGCCAATTATCCAGTAAAAGTTTGAATATGAGTGAATATAATCAACAAGACTATTGAAGAATGTGAATTCATCTAAGATGTCGGTGAATATGTTTTAGTGAAGCTAAAAATTATAGACTAATAATATGCAAGTGAATGTATGTGGGCTGAATTAATTTGAAACAGGCAATCACCCCAGTTAGTGTCTGAAAATGATGGTCTAAGAAGAAGAAGAAGAAGAAGAAGAAGAAGAAGAAGAAGAAGAAGAAAGAGGAGGAGGAAGAGAAGAAATAAAAAGTGCTGACTTTTGATGTATTACTAAATAATTTTCCACGACGGGAAATAATAATGAGAGAATAAATAAAAATTAAAGAAATGGGAAAAGCATTTGATGATTTGGGAATGCAAAGAAAACGAAATAGTAAAATTTAGTAGAGTAAATCAATATTATTCACGAATAGCGAAAGTAAATAACACATATGAAGAAAGTTGATTAACACGTAGAATATTGCTAAGACAACAACGGGTATCGGAGAAACGAATGGTAAGAAACAAGCCATGGAAAAGAATTAACAGAAGAGGACAAAAGTGAGCGAAGAAGTTATTCTGGTTCAGAATGAAAGCTAAGCTTCTCGCCATATTAGACTTAAGTTACAACAAAAGAAATATGATAGAATCAGCACACTCAGTAATAAGTGGAGAGACTAACGTGGGGAATAAATGTAATAAACATAAGTGTGAAGTCGTCCTGACCAGAATATAGTGACACCAAGGCTCAATTTACGCCGCAAGGAAGTGGGACGATGACTGAAATCCACGACCGAGGATGATCTAGCAATGTATCGAAGAAAGAGCACTGGGTGTTTAATTAGATATATAAGAAGAATAACCAACACGAATCAAATCATAAGAAGGTAAAGTTTAGGAGAACTAGAAATCTGAACAAAATAGAAAGCGAAAGTGATCAAGAGTTTAAAAGAAGCCTACCGAGAAAGCTCTGTCAAAAGGTGGATGTAGAGGCATGGGGAAATGTCATGACTGCGATAGTCTTACATTCAGAGTGTTCAGAAGGAAACGATTAAGTCTGTTACCCACTATGACAAATGTCTCCCAGCATCACGCAGGGAACATCAGAAACAAAGCGAATGCGAGTGAAACCATAAGAAAGTAGAATGTAGGTGAGGCAGAGCTGACCCAAGGGGAAGCGAAAAAGAAATATTTGGGATCAGAATGAAAGTTAATCTTCAAGTCGTATTAAACAAGTCACAAAAAGACATAGTCATATGGAATTTTCAGCGGATATTAACGGGCAACAACCACAGTCTGGGTGGGTGTGGCGACGATGTTATCGAGGTTAATGCGATAGGGCCAGAGAACACGCAGTTGCCACACCACCACACGTACAGTGATGAGTTGTATCGACTGGTGTGTTTAAGAGCTGCAGGGAATCACAGCCAAAGAAGCACGCGAGACGAAGACGCAGGCTAAGACCGAGGGCCGAGGCAGCTCTGACAAAAGGCGCGGGCGGGGGCGGGGGCGGGGCGAGGCGAAAGGCGTGGAGGCGGGGCGCGGCCGGCCGGGCCGGCGAGGGCGTCGATGGCCTGGCGGGGGCGGGGGCGCGAGCTGTAACTCGGGGGGCTGGCCGGCGCCCAAGGGTCCGACGGCCGCGCGGCGCCCCCGTGATATACGGAACAAGCGGCCGCGGCCACCCCCTCCCCATTCGTTATATTTATTATGCATGTATTCCACATGAAACATCACCACTACTTTCAGACTTGCTCCACTTTTTTGGCGGGGCGCGGGCGAAGGGATGAATATTATTTCCACAGCGATATACTATATTTTTTGTCTTATGAAAATGAATTACCATTGGGGGATGACCTCTTCTGTAACTAGACTGGACTCTTGATAAAAGTTTCAGATCCGAGAGCGCCGAGCGGAGAAGCCGGCCAGGCCAACGAGAGCGGCGAGCGAGCGAGGGAACGGGCGGGCGGGTAAGCAGTTGAGTGTAGCGGCAGGCGGGCAGTAGGGTATAGCGGCGGGCAGGCGGTAGAGTATAGCGACAGGCAGGCGGGCGGGCGGGACGAACGGGAGGGCGGGGCGGAGCGGGCGGGCGGCGGGCGGGCGGGTGGGCGGGCGGGCGTACGGGTGGGCTGGCGGCGCGCGGGCGGGCGGCGCGCGGGCGGGCGGGCGGGCGGGCGGGCGGCCGGGCGGGCGGCGGCCGGGCACGTGGGCGGGCGGGCGCGTGGGCGGGCGGCGGGCGGCGGCCGGGCACGTGGGCGGGCGGGCGCGTGGGCGGCGGCGGGCGGCGGCATGCGGGCGAGCGGGCGGGCGGGCGGGCGGCCTGGCGGGGCGGGCGGGGAGGGCGGGGCGGGCGGGCGAGCGAGCGGGCGGGCTCGGCAGCAGCACCGAGCGCAGGCCGAGGACAACAAACCGCTGGAACTGCGTCATTGCAGAAAATGAAGTTAATATAAACTGCTAATTGCACTGCGACCCGTTATGAAGCTGCGAGAAAATTAATCATTGATTTAATGACCTAGGAGAGCCGAGGTTGACCCGCGAGGGCCCCGCGCGAGCCGCCCGCTCGATGGCGCGCGCGTTAAAAACTTTTGCGGGGCGCGAGTCACTTAATTTTTTATGATGAGCGCAACTTGGGTGTCGAAGAAAGAGCGGGGAGGGTGGCTGCGGCGGTGGCGGCGTAGCGTCTGTGGCTGAGGGGGCGGTGTTGGTGGCGCTGGTGGTAGTGACGTCTGTGGCTGGGGGGGGGGATGTGGCGACTGGGTGAGGGGGCGGGGCGGTAGTGACGACTATGGCTGAGGGAGTGTTGGTGGTGGTGGAGTCAATGGTGGAATCGGCGAAAGGTGTTGGTGTAGCAGGCGACGGTGGGTAAGACCACTGATGGACGAAGTGGGCGTACGTGATTTTGGAGTTGCATTTCCTTGGAGTGATAATGAACAATGCCTGGATGGGTATGGCGGTGTCGATGGGGTTAATAGGGTGGGAGTAGATCATATCCAGCAGTCATAGCATCATACACAACACTGTGGTGATGAGCTGTCTAAGCTTGTGAAATAGCTGTCGGATCCGAAACAATTCTAAGTGAGGTCCTAAGCTACAAAATTTCACTCCCTAATTCCAACCAATGAAAAATTGTTTTTTATGTACAAAAAGAACTTTGTTTACATTACTTAGTAGAATAATAGAGAAATTACAAAAAATAATTCTGAATCATGTAACATGTTTTAAAATCAAACCGTAATTTACCTTTTGTTTGCATTCCTCCTTAAAAATCTGCAGTAAGAACAGCAAACCACATTTTATCTTAAAAATATGATATTTAAAAACTATTTTAATTTCTTAAACTAACGATAACTCTGCGGGACTCTTTTAGAGTCTCAATCCCGGGGCTTGTGCTGTAGCATATTAAGCCTAATAATAAATCCAACGTTGATCGGTATTTACGACTGCGTGTAACTGCCGATGGTAGTGAGCAGTTCCGGTATCAGCATCGGGGTTAGCGTGGCAGCTGGCCTGGCGACCGCGCGTCGCCGCCCGCGTGGGGGAGGGGCGTGGCGTGGAGGGCTGGCGCTGGGTGGGGTGGGGCGAGAGGACGCTCCTCGCCTCGCCTCGCCTCGCCACGCCGTCCGTCGCTTGTTGGCGTGCTGCCGGTTGCCGGGCGCTGGGCATCAGGCGCGGCCGCCGCCTCCGCATGGGTGCGAGAGCGTGGCTGGTGGCAGCGGCGGGAGATGGCTCCACAGTGGGTCGAATGGAGCGAGTGCGTCTTTATGTTTCTATTACTTAGGTTATTAGTCCAGTAGGTGTTTCTGGATGCTATAGCGCGAATATCGCGGTGTTCCTCTTTTTTTAACGTGGGTTGGGCCTCAATCTACACGTTCGCTTGCGGGTTTCCAATGCAGGTATCTCTCCCTGTGAGGCACCCCCCCCCAGCAGGGACAAGCTCTAAGCTTCCTATTGGTCTCCCGACATGTGTAGCGTAGTAGTAGAAGTTTTCTCGCTGGCCCTTCGGCGAGGAGAGCACTATTTGAGTCCCAATATCCAAATTTCATGTTTAAACTAGAGACTGTTAGGTGGAGAGATAGCAGCTTCTAACTTATCTTTGCCATCTTGACGCTTGCAGCATCCCCTATAACAAGAAGTCTATGAATGAACAATAATAATCTATATTGTAGTGCGTGTATGTGTGTGTGTGTGTAATGGCAGAGAATGGGACAAGGATGAGGAAGGAAAGATTACATGTGTTTCATGCCCTTTATGTTAGGGTACTACTCCGCCTTTCGTATAATATGGATCGGAGAAACCACGACTGCTTCACGAGAGATTAAATTCGACCTAGCGATGTAGTTAGTGATAAAAATGGGCCGTGACTCGTTTAAGAACGCTGTAGAAGCTACGGCAAATGTACCTCAGCCATCGTGGCCGGTCTCAGCACCTCCAGCCTAAGCGAGCCTACTAATCGAAACTTGAATGTGTCTTTTCTGCGCAAGTTTGTAGGGGGTATGGCATTATTGCAATAAGTATGCTCCTTAATCGCCAGTCTCAGGGCTCTTTGAAATCCAGAGGCCACACTTCGAGCCGAATCCATGGAAGGTGATGATGTGGAATGTAGTTATACGTGTTGGATTGCGCGTATTTTACGCTGAGGTTGGGTGCACGAGTTGGTTGGCGGCTGTGACCGGCAGATACGGCGTGGAGCAGTAGCAGTTTGAACGTCGGTCCACGGGAACTCATGTGCGGTCTCAAGAGTGATTACTAGATCCAACATGTCCATATGGTTTTGCGTACATTCATCTGCTCCTTCAACTTCAATCACTGTGATTCAACCACTCTAAGCCGTTGTCGCTTGCACACAGAAGCTCAGTAGCTCGACGTGTTACGATCCGTGAAGGGCGCCCTTTCAGTGCGGGTGCACTGTGGACCGCACTTTGGTGCTCTGCAGCTCTTGTGATGGATGAAAAGTAGATACCGCATGTACCGCAGCATCTCTTTTTTAGATCACCACGTACACTTGGTCAATAAAGGTCAAAAGGCATGTTGATGAAGGCGTGAGAATGCTGAATGGATAGGCAGTGGCGAATAAGGAAGGGAACAAATGATTTTCCGTGATATTTTCAGGGTCGGAACGTCGGATGCCCATCAACCTGTGTGATAGCCTGCGTGCGTTCACATAACCGCGATAAAAAATATTGTGCTAGATTTAGATATATTTTAGTGTATACATGTGTTTTTACTTAACTTATTTCAGTTTTGTCGCAATCTAGCACTGTTTTTAGCGAAAAAATCTTGATATTTGCCAAGACCCCCCTTCTCCCCCATGTAAGATTAGGTGAGATTCGCTCAACCACCCTCCCCCCTAAAAGCCTCACGTAATAAATGGATGGCCCTTAAATAACTATTTTTCCCTCCGATTTGAATACAGAATTGTTCTTTTTATTCGTTTAAAAAATTACGCCTTTTTCGGGGTTTAAGGGTGCTTGTTTTTGAGAAAGCGGCCGGGAGCGGAGAACCTTGCTTTCGGCCCACTGTGCGCCGCGGAGCTCGCACGCATCTCCGAGGGTGTGAGGGCGCTGGTGCGAGGGCTGACCCCGTCCGAGGGAATATGCGAACAACTGGAAGCGAAAGCGTAGATATTAAAAGCAATGGAGAATCCTCTTTTCCTTTCGTGCTTTTGTAGACGTATAATGGAGGAGCGGATGAAGAAGCGTTTTTAGATTGTAGAATGAAGGTTCGGAGAGCACAGATTGTAAACATGAATGTGTATTTTTATTTTCTATCAGATTTATTGAATACTCTGATTGTTATGAAAATAAAGTGTCAACAAGATGTACTTAATAGATTAAGGAAAAGTCAGCCTCTCCTAAACAACTTATACATTCTAAAATTAATACTGAAACTTCTTAGATATAATAGAAATGACATCGTTATGTACAATGTAATAATGTGGCGGAACAAGTTAAAGTGCAAAACCACATTGCAGCTAACACGTTTACAAATCGAACAATATGCTCAAATCACAATTGAGGGAAAAGTCTCTTCCTTACCATGTTTTGGAATGTCCGGAACAAAATAAACATGTACTAGCCGATCCCGTTATCCGCTTGGGAATATGCTTGAATTTCTATTCTAATATTGCTAAACGTTGAGGTGAAATTGCACACGAACTCAAATAGTTCCTTAAATTTTATGACGGTCGCTTGTCTATTTCCTTCAGTTTAATTTTCCATAGATTTACTGTTTCTCCATTTTTCTGACAACCTGTAGAAGTTTCAAAAAAGGGCACATTTTGTAGAATACAGTTCAAACAACAATTCGGGCTCCATTTCTTCCCAGTGTCCCCCTTAATTTCTCCACATGACGCACACTTTTCTTTCGTCGTTTCTTCAAGTGTACTCACATATTCCCCAAAAAACTTGCATCTTCACGAAAATTACCTATCCCCATAAAACTCGTATTCCTTTGGGAACAAGAAAATCTAGTTTTAAGAAACTAGGATGCACCAATTCCGAGTTATGCGCAATTTTAATATTATTGCAGTAATTACCATTTTTATGTCATAATCTGCACACCTCCGTTTTTTCGTCGTGAAACTGTTTGATGCAGAAATGGGGAGTAGGGGAAAATTGCCTATTTTAGACGGATGCCTAAATTGTACCGTACACATATTTCTATGCTTAAGAGCATTTCGTTCATACAAGTTGGCTTTAATGCTTGATGCTGCAATAGATTTATTAGTTATTTTTTAGTGAAGAGCAGTCATTTTATTGAGAATTAGTGTTAGAGTGCAATTGTTGTGAGTCTAACTATTTTTATACTTTATATCGCAAGGCATTGTGTCGAAAGTGAGTAAGTAATTGCAAATTTTATCAGTCACAGTCTACACGTCACAAATAACCTTTTTCACCTTTTGAATACGCATAATAAGACTAACGTTGCCTTTGAAGTAGTTGTGTTGCGTTATCTGTTTCTTATACTATTTGGACGAGTTCCCGAAATTGGACCACGGAAAGTTGAATGAGCCGCTCCATCTTAAGAGGCTGGTAAGCATTATGTTATACTTTTCTTTCTCGTCATCCGAAAGAAATGGAATGGACAATTTGTAAACATAACATAGTGTGAGCCATTCGACACCCTAGCAGTTGAAGACGTCTATAAGCCTAGTTCTAGCAACATTTGGCAAAATGTTAATGAGTCAGTGATTTTATCTAAAATCACAAGAAAGAATGGAAATTATGTGCTTAACAATGGAACTTATCTTCGTTTTAAATCAACTAGTATCTTGGCGTCGTGACATCGTATTATTATATCTGTGAAACTCAGATAGATTCGTCGCTTTTCCCCATTTTCACGTCACATACGCTGCTAAGAATGTGCCTGTGCAGATATTGCCAGTGCATCACCTATAACGTGTCGCCAGGCGCAAAAATTGTGCTGCCATAATGGAATGGTTCATCTGTGTATCCTGACAATCAAATGGTTACATCATAAAATAGCATTTTTTATTTCCTAAAAAATTCAAGTTTTGTACCTCATATAATGCTTCATGCAATGTTTCAAAATTAATTTCATTAATTTCGTGTGATTTTTTAAATGTAAACATTTATTACGTTAAAAGGTAACGCGTGGAATTTGTGGTGGAAACGTAGAATGCGCTATGGTAAAAAAATTCAGTACATTTTTTCTGTACAGTGGATTGAAACAAGTCATTGTCAGCAGAAAAATCGAAGAAACTGAAAAGAAATACAGTAAATATTTATTAACACGAATTCCAAGGAACCTAAATAATCGGAGTTCGTGTTATAAAAATTCGTGTTATCCAGTATTATAAATGTTCGTATTACCGTAATCCCTTGCTGGGACCGAAGTTTTGTTCGTGTTACGGCGAAATACGTGTTAAGCGAGTTCGTATTAACGTGGGTTTAGTGTATTTTGAAATTTTTACTTTGTTGGTGCTGGCACCGTTGTGGGCCGAACAAGATTGAGAACATATGAAGGGATTCACATGACGAAAGGAACCTGTTGCGACGTGCTCGCTCTGAACGAGCGATCAATCTTCAGAGGAAAGATCCATCAACATGTCAAGTTTTTCCAATGTTTCAATGTTATCTAAACGCGTCCATTGGAACTCAAATGTGCTGGAAGTAGGTTAACTGCCTTGTTTATTTCAACAATAAATGAGTTAAAAAGATGTGACTTGAATACATTACCTACTTATTTATTTTTTTGTGAGCTGATAATGATTTTTAAATATTTTTATTGACTCATTTAAAATGCTATAGGCCATATATAGTCACAGACGAGACTGACAAGATTTGTGTTGGACAGACCATGATTGCATTGAGTAGAAGAAATATTATTTTCTTACTTGTAAACTCTGAGAACTCTGAGAACAATGAAGAAAGTTGAAGGATTGTGGCAGTTCAGAATTGATTAAGACAAGCGATATATTTAAGAAGATAAATTTTGTTCTGGTAATCATTATTTCAGTAATAACTATGCAAAAAGTATTAATTTTCTTATTCAATGCTTAAAAATAACTACGTTTATCATGGAATATTATGAAAAGAAATTGCAGGAACTAACTATAGAGGGATTTACTTCGATTAATAGAAAAAACTAATCAGCTATTCGCATGTATTAAACGTTTTCAAAGCCACTTCATACATCTTTTTACTCAGATTTTGTTTCCGGGATTTGTTTTCTTTTTGAAAATTACATATTTAGTTCACAACAGACGCATGTCTTTTGCATTGTTATGTATTAATCCGCTGAAATTTGTGTAACACTTTGAGGTTGAAATCCATTTTAAATGTCTGTGCAGTTCGTCATCGCATTACGTTCCCCCACGTCTAAATGCGTACGCCTATCCCTCACCATCAACCAAATCTCTCCCGCTTACGCCCTCCCTCACCCAGTGTTCCGGCGCCCCTTCCTTAGCCCCCGCAGTTCCCCCGGGGTCCTGGCTCCCCCTTCATACCACCGTCGCTCAGTGTCCCGCCCTGCCCCACCCATACCACCGCGACTCCTCGCGCCAACCACGCACCACATGGCGGCCCTCCCGCTCTACCCCGCTCCTCCAGGCGCCATCTCCCGCCGCCGCCCCAAGTGACCGCGAGCCCCCTCGCGCGCCCCGCAGCGCCGCGCCGTGTCGGCAGGCGAAGACGCTTCGGGGCACGACGTATCCCTCAATGCGAGGCGGTCACCCAGACAATGGCGCCGCGGCCCGCGGTGATCCCGGGGCCCTTGCGCGGATAATGGACTCCGTACACGCGGCCGCCGTGTAGTGGCTCACAGCGCCTGCTCCGTCAACGAGTAAGCACAAGCCCGCATAATAGCAGTACAAGGCTGTAACGTGCTGCCTCCGGGCTCCACGGCCCCCTGGAGATGAACGGCGTTAATGGAAGACGCGCCGACTGCGAACGGAGAACTTTTGATTCGGAGCCGACGCTATTATGGCCGATGTTCAATGGACTGGTTAAGGTGAAAAGGTTATGTACATTTCCGCGAAGATTGTGTTAGTTGTTGATGCAAGAGTTCATGCGATCTCCTTTAATGATTGATAATAAGTATTTAGAATTCATGTGCTGATGTGAACCCCAGAAAGCATGTTGCTTTAAAATAGAATTAGAAATATACTAGCGTACCTGTGCTAGAACTCTTGCATATTAAACTCCACCCTCTTCCCTAGCCTTCCAGTTTCATATTAAAAGTAATGAAACGTATTTATTTGTTTAAAAAATGTGTAAATGTATTTTGTATTTTCAGAATATCAATTAAAAATTAAAAAAACAAGGCTTAATGTTTGAAACTAATTTTCAATAAAGATTTATTCAGTAGCATTGATAGATATTCTTGAATCAATTCACAACACTTCCTTAAAACATTTGATGTAATTATACAATCTTCTTTGACAGTTTTTAGCTTTCGTTGATTGTCACACAAATAATAGAAAATATTTTTACTCTTGAGAAAGTTACGTAAAGTTATCCATAAAAAAGTATAGAATCGGGCAAATACAACCCTACTCTTTGCAATATTATTCAACTTTATTGCCGAACAGAGAGGTACACACGCGTTCAATTCAATCGCATCATGTAATTAGTTCAATTTCACATTTAGTTGCAGATTCTGCACGTCTCTGAACAGTTGGGGCAGTATCGAGAAGCGCTGGACCAGCAAAAATGTAATAGAATGTCCAAGAAGGTATCATCCTGTAGATTACCTCAAATTTCCAGGTTTTAAGGTCCTAGAACTCTTCTTTTAGGAGTTAACTATATAGATTTTGTTTTAAGGTCCTAGAACTCTTCTTTTAGGAGTTAACTATATAGATTTTACAACAAATCCCTCATATTTTTAAAGTCAAAGTGTAATTAATCACGTCTCCGTGAAATTCTGTTTCTTTAGAGACTTCATTGATGAAGATTGTTTGTGAAGGAAAGCCATAAAACTCATCCATACTACTGACATAATATAAGATATGATTCTCACTTGACACTCGAATTCTAGGGAAAGAACGTTCAAGACAATGTTTGAATGAATAACTTGAGTATGGACGACAATTTAGGACACGCGAGTACTATCTTATTTAACACGGAATTTCCACTTTTAACACTTTCATAATTATATTTGAAAATGAAAGGATATTAGGGCAAATGTTGAACTGTCAATACGTGTGTTACAAAAAACAAAATGTTGTTAATTACTGTTAATCTGAAGAAAGTGAAAAATGAGAAAATTAGATTCATTTTAAAAATTATATTTAAATTTGCATCGCACATTAAATTCAATTGTAAATTGTACAATTGTTGTACATTGTTCAATTATTGTTAATAACCTACAAAACATTGACTTACATTAAATTCTCCCTTCTTGAAACGAGATTACGAAAAGATTCTAGACAAAACAAATTATTCCCATGCGTAATCTGTCCTTCAGAATGAATTTTTTTTACATTTCTTAGAGAAATTATTATGTAGAATTAAGAAAACAAAATTGGAAAATGTAGCTACTCAAGTACTACCAAAATTCATTCACCTTAACTTTGCGTCATACATTAACCTTGCGATGTACGGCATACATCGGTCTTACAATTCTCTCGCACTCACTCGTATTTCTATTTTCATATGATATTTTACATGAGGTTTTGAAATGGATTGTGAAAGTGATACTTTTAAAATAAATAGAAATGTCGCAATAGTTGTGTTTTCACGTAATTACTTTGTTTTTATACTTTTCCATTTTGATTTTGCGATGTTTTCCTCGCTGTATACATGGACCTGTGTGTAATAATCGCATGAAATGAGAAAACATTTTTATTTGTTTGTTTATACGTTCGCTTCTAGTATCGTCAGTTTTCAAATTAGTATCTCGTCTGGGAAATAATTTACGAGAGTAATGAAATTCCTTTTTCCTAAAGAGATGCTTTTAAAACAACTCAGTAATTCCCCAATTATCTCAGTAGTTGCGTGAAACTTTAATGCCTAAGATGTGGTCTGGACCCTTGCATTTTGTTACCAGCACTTGTAACTGATACTGAAATATGTTGGAAAACTCTATTAACTTAATTATGCTTTATTATATTAAATTTATATATGTTAAAGTGAAATTTGATTATTTTATATTATAATCAGTTATGGACTTTTCAAGGTAATAGTTGTATTATAGTTAAACCTGTAGAATCGTTAATTCATATGTCATTCTGCAAATAGTTCAGTATCACCTATTGGCCCCTTCGGTGTGTCTCTAAAATCGCTTCGCGTTATCCCTACTTTGAGAAACTATTACTCAAAATAGTGGAAACATTGAAATGAAAAATAAAACATAAATTTAGTATTAAAGAAATTAGATTGTGTTCTACCATTTACTATAATGGATTATTAATATCGGAGATCGATATTGTAGCGTCATTTTTGACGTGTTACACCTAGTTTAACATAAAAACAAACTGAAAGTCAACTAATCAAATCATTTTATATATTGTAGTTTTAATAATTCATTTGTTGTTCGATAAATATTTCACACAAACAATTTTGATTTATGTATTATAGTACTTCGTATTTAAAAAAAAAACATTCAAAGAGTAAATAAAAGAATGAGCTTAATATATGTACTATATTGATAAGGTGACGCTCACCGGTTCGTTTTGCTTTCATGGTCTGCTGGCAGGGAATACTCCTATCTTCTCGTATTCACTCTCTGACCTGTGACCTCTGCAATGCAGATGGAATATAATCTTGTTTCTGAGAAGAGTGGAAACAAAAACTTTATCATTCCTCACACATGATGATGATGACACGACGACATCAAAAGCAAATGGGGGTCGAAGTATTATTGTTGACTCCATAGAAAAAAACTATTGTCAATGTATGCTCTATATCCGTGACAGTTGATGCTTTTTGAATTCAATGTGCCACACACGGCTTAAGAATCAACAGCAGGACTCATTAGCTGTAGTCGTCATTTGAAATTAACTACATTTCCGATGGAATCTTTTGTTATGTACCATACAGCCGTTTCCCAAAAGAAATAGTACATTTTACTGGTTTAACGTAGGACCTGCAAGCTATAAAGCATCGGACCTTGTAAGTTAAAAGAATTTTTAACGCTAAGAGAGAGATTATTTAGCCACTAATTATACAGAAAAAATCCCAAACTAGACTTTTTGAGAAACTGCTTCAAGAAAATTACAATTGCATCTTAAGATTTTTTCTTGGCGAATTTATGAATTATTTTAAAAAATATTATAAAAAGAAGTTATTGCACTACACATTTCAAATTTAAGGTATAAATATGTCTAACATTAGACAATGTTAGTCATTCTCATGTTTTGTACTAAAGCAGTATTAAATCGTAATTTTGTTAACAAAAGAGAGGAAGTTTTCATTTATAGGAATATTTACTTTGTTGAAATGTGATTTCCACAACACGGGAAAGAAAAATCATTTTGTAAACAATTACATTACACAATTGATGTTAATTTAATTACCGAATGAGTTTAAAAAACATGTGTGTGATATAATAGAATGTATCAAATAAAATAAATATATTATATTGTAGTAGGGGTTGTTTTTTAAATACTGTTAAAGTAGATTCAAATAAAAGTAAGAAAGGTGTAAAAGACTATTCTTGAAATGGATGTTTTAGTTAAAGAACTGGGGGCAGAATTAAAATTAACTTATAATAATGCTGTTATTTTTAATAGTTAATAATATTCTTTATAATAGTATACGTAAACAAGTTAAATAGTATTTGTAAACTAATTAATAATAAATAACTACTACTTACGAATTATTTTAAATAACCGACATTTCAAATCAAAATTAAAATCTGATATTTTAGAACGAGTGATTCATAATTTTGTGCAGTAATCTATAACATTATTTCTTGCATCCCCGAGATTGTATAGCAACGTTTGAGCAACCGGAGCACAATAGAAATCTATTTTTTCATATTATTACTAATGGTTTAAGAATATCCTGCCAAAATAGATTTTTTGGATAGAACGTCACCATAAGCAAGAAAAAAAACAGAAAACGAATGGACCTCTATAAAATTATGGCAGAGGTTGGTGCTATTGGAGCGGCATCCGGCTGTTCAATTCAACATTCTTCGCCACGCGTTATTGCGTAAGTGAGAGTGTGTGGAGGGCTTCGATATTGTAAGGGTAAGCGAATCGGACTGTTACACTTAAGTCCGGAGCTTCAAACCCGATCGACGCCGTGGATTTTTAAGGGCGAAAAATCCTTCGTACACCTTTCTTCGAAGGGAAAGTAAAGCCGTCTGTCATGTAAAAGATTTTCACGCACAAACGAAGCCACTGAAGTAAAATTCAAATTGCCTGTTTCATCGCGCAAGTAATACTTTCTTTCTATGCTAGATGATGAAAGGATCATGAAGAAATTTGCGTGGTCAGACGGAAGAGCGAGCCTGAGCCTCGCCAGGTAAAGTGAGGTTAATTAATAAAATAGTGTAATCAATAAAATAGGTAAAATGAATTAGTTAGGATTTAGTGTGATTGGAGTGAGATTGGGAGAGTGATTGGCGTGAGTTTGGAACTTGGGGAGTTTTCAAAATACTACAACAAAAGTAGGCTTCCGTATATCATATTTCGACTGTTGGCTCCAATATTTTGACAAACGAGTGTGTCTCTACTTTAGCCTTTGTCAATTTCACGTAATCCTTTTCAGACTAAAAAGCTGTTTGTTAATGAGAGTACTTCACAGAGTAATTTACCGAGGAAAATGGTAATAAATGAAATTTTAAAATAAAAGAAATCAAACCCGCACTCCATTTTGTAAATATTGTATTTTTTGTTCATTGTGAATCCGAGCGTTTAATTTCGTCCCGTAATTTTTGATGGGTTACCCGTACGGGTTACATATTTCTATAAAATGTAACTTCATTTATCTTAATTAGTTTTGTTTTCTATAAATTCAATTCATTAAACATGTCCAGTCTATATTTAACAAGGTGCGACCATTAATATGCATTAATTATTTACGCGAAACAGTACTAATAAAAATAAGTTGGAAATAGTTTGAAATATGGATGTTTGAGATTTAAACGTTCTCTAAATTGAAATGTATGCTAGATATTTCTCAAATCAGGGAACTCATAACACAGAAGACCATCATTCACAAATGATTCATGCTACACAGCATTCGAAAAATTACCGACGTTGTGCAAAGCGCGCGTTTCAGAGAAGCCACAAAATGCGGCGCAGTCGACCGCAGTCACACAGGTTTTCATTAAAAAGCAAAAGCGACGCGCCTCGCGGCGATATTAGTATTCGCGCGCGAACATGATGCGTAATGATCAACAAAACGAATCTTCCCTGCGAATCGCCCTCGAGGCGACATGGCGCAGCCCAGCGCTGTTGCCGCTTGGGGTGGCTCGCTCGCAGAATTCATTCCTGTCGCTGATCGGGAGGACCTAAGGTTTGAGTTCGCATGCTTTTCGACTCGGCCGCAACAACCGTTGTTTGTTTGGTTGGTTGGTGATTCCGGGCGTGTCAACGGCTTAGGTCATTAGTCCCGTAAGTATAATGCATGTTTGTTCATCGGGAGATGGCTGTGATCTTCCCCCGCTGGATGGCGAGATCCGGCGCCAACCTACTGTCGGCTAGCGGGGTTTCCCTCTTTCCCAGGACTCTCCCACCAGCGGGGCACCGCCCCAGCCGGGACAAGCTGTAAGCTCCCGACCGGTCGCCCAGAATATGTGGTAGTGTAGTGCATGTTAGTTTAAGTGTGTGTGTGTAAGGGGAGAGGATAGGACAAGGAAGAGGAAGGAAAGATCGCGCGCGATCACTGACCAGTTTGTTAGGGTAGTGCTCCAGCATTTGCCTGGTGTTGATCGGAGAAACCACGGAAAACTACCGATCAGAGCAGCCGGCCACTAGAATTCTCCTCCAGACAGCGACTGAGTTCGACCTAACTGAAAAGCTAGTGTCGAAAATCCTGCCGCCGCAATCAACATCCGTTGCAACTGCAGCCTCGCTGACTGGGAGGCACTAGGCTTCGAGTAGTGTCAGCCTTCGAGAATTGAGAGCTGTTTGGTTAGATAGTTTTCGGTGTTTTTCCAAGCAGTAGTAGTTGAATGAAGTAACAGTACTCCATCATATGAACTACGTACCGCTCGCGACCTTCCGTCTTCATCCATGTCCTCTCCTCCTTCACACACACAGACACACACACACACATTCACAGACGTGAACGCGCGTATGTATTTCCTTAGGTTCTGTCGTTCCATTCACCCGAGATCATCTGGAGAGTGAAGGACATCTGAAAACCATCTGCAGTGGAAGAGCGGGAGTTCAGCTGTGGAATTATGAGAATATTCGGATTATTTCGGGTGTATTTCGGATAAAACTAGTTCGGACGATTTCTCTCGCACCCGTTTGGCAGTGAATGACCAATATTTTTGCTTTACTGGGGTCATCCTATCCGCTGTCTTGTTCTTACACGGATTACAATACCACACTTGATGGAAAACAACTCAGGAATTCAGAGTTTGTCTTGTCGGGGTGATGCTCCCCTAGGGGAGATACGTAGAAGAGAAAACCCCCGAAAAACCGACTTGTAGGTTGGCATCAAATCTCATGTTCAACCGCCATCTCCATACTGTATAATATACATTACATTCCCGCGACTAATGAACAAAATGGTTATGCGTTTGAAATCACTACATACTCACTGCAAGCCGAGGGCGGGTCCTGAGGGCGTTTCACAATCTGAAAATACAGAGTGAGCTGAGATATGTAAAATAAAATGGAAACATTTTAGATTAAATAATGAGCCCCAATGATTATGTAAAAACATTTTATCAAAATGTAAGTACATAGACAGGGGCATGAGAGACAAAACAGGGTTAACCCGGGAGGGCTCGCAATAGATCTGTGATATCCAAGCCACGACAATTTTATGTTCCTGAATTATTGCGATGCATTCGTTGTCTGTTATTTCATGCATTCCTTCTCTGTACTTTTCTGAGATCCCGTGGCCTTTTATTTTTATCCTTTCGCTGAAACATTACCCGTGAGCATGTTCAAACTTGATTGCTGCGCTGCGCGATATCTGTCATATACGTTGGGTGCAATGGCGCCATTGCTTTGTGAGCTCCGGGCATGAGCAGTACGTATTACTTTCAGTTGTGTATATGACAAGTACCTATTCATAATCATTAATAATTTTCCTTATCTACAATCGACTATCACAATTTCCTACCAAAAGGAAAGAAGATGTGCAGGAGACGTCTGTAGGGAAATGAAAAAATGAGAACCTTGCAAAATAGAAAAAGACAAATATTTTTCCTGAATATTTTTGTGAAAAAGAAAAATATATATTTGTTTATAACATGCCAAAATAATTTGAGAAAATTGTATTTAATATTATTTTATAGGATAATATGATGTTTAATGATTTTTGTGTGTACTTTGTCAAATTTTACCTTTCTCGCCGTAACTACTCAAACAAGAATTCTGCAGTGTAAGATTAATTAACAGTTGCACTTTGGGGCATGTACAAACTGAATAAAATATGTATTTCATTAAATGAACCTTCAGATAATTTGCATTTACAAAAAGTTTTAGCTATATCTAATTGCGGGCACTGGCGTGAGTCTACCTATTGCGGGCACTCCCGGGTCAAAACGGAACAAAATTGGGTGTCAAAGAAAGCTAAGGTGGGTGAATTTTACGACTTTCGCCAAATATAGTTTTGATGTGATTCGAATTTCCGTTTAAGACAGATTCTGAGTATTCCTTTTTTGACTCCACCAATAATAAATTAAAAAATGTTATTCGTTTTGTTTAGGGGCAAGTGAATCTTAATTCAACTGTACAGGAAATATCTGAAGACTTGGCCGCAGAAAGTCGGATAAAGTAATGCAAAAAGGAGAAATACGGGAATAAAAGAAGTGGAGGATGAGACGCAAGGAGGAAATGCAGCATCATCAGACACGCTACGGTAAGAGTAGAATAGAATATGCCAAGAAATGAATTACTACGTTTCTATAAACATTTCACCTGGATGTAACTGCAGTAACGTATACCTCTCAAAAATATTTTTCCTCTGACGTTGTGAACTCATGACCCAGATAATTAATGAATTCTGACATTTCAAAACCTTTTTTTAGGAGTAATTTTTTTAATTTTAATGAGAGAATGACTTTTTCAATATTCCATACAGTTTATATACACACAAATTATTTCGTACCAATTTTAAATTTTGGCTGAAGAGAAAAATAGGAGACTCATAAACAGAGCATCAAAACATCTATGAAATTAACAAAAAGTATTTTCCTCTTGAACTGTTTACAGATCACACATATGCAGTTACGAGCAGAAATGTTGAATTCCGGATCCGCATAAAAGATGTATGTATATGGGTGCTGAAAAAATAGCAAACAAGGCAGAGGCGGTTTTGTGACTGGGGAGAGCAATTTAAAAATTGTGACATGGGTAGCAACTTCTTAAATTCTAATCCAGAAGTGGGAGTCCTCGGAATAGAAAAAATGTAAGCAATGTGAAGCAAAATGTAAATTCGATCGTCAATTTTTCTTCAGTTGAGAGATTTCAGACTAGTCAGATGAAAAAAATGGAAATTATAATACGGAATGCGTGAACGTGTTAAAAAAGACACCATTCAACAAAGCCACAAGTGCACATCCACTACGTTCAGTATGTACTTCCCAATATATTTTATATACTACTATGTTATTATAAACTACATATCAAAAACGTAGGAACAAGAAGACAAATTCAATTCTCTGATATTTATATTTTCTTCAATATTTGACGCAGCATGACCATGTATTTTATTTAGTAATTTCTTTGATTGCACATTACATAACTGCAGAGATTATTTCAACAATTCCTGATTTCAAAGAATTCTTACATTTTAAAACTAGATGTTCTCGAAAATAATATAGTTTTTGAAATTTGTCTTGCGTTTTTTCTAATTATGTTACATTATTTATCAATATGCTATTATAAACGTCAGAGTTCTGTCATTTTTAAATATTTATATCATTTGAAGAATAATGCAATTCATTAGCCACTAAGACATTCTACAATTAACTAAAAAAAACTTATGCAGCGTCGTAATTGTAAAAAGTTCTATCAGGTCATCGGATGCCTCATAAATGAATTTAACTTCAACATCAAATAGGTGTGCAATATTTTTTCCATAATAGACAATGATTTACCATATTGACTTCCCTCAATACATGAAAGCGCAGATGACATACCTCCTACATGTGTTGAATTTAGAAATATCAATAGCGAGACAAACTATATGTACGTTTCAAATCTGACTTTTTTGAAGTTTGAGTGAGATAACTTGGATGTAATAGATACAAATATAATAATTATAAAGTATTATATTTTTAATATCTCTGTGTATAACATATTTCTGTGACTAGTTAATTGATATTCAATTCCAGAATCTTAATTTCCTTTCTCCTCTAAGATATTTCTAAAGCACTGCGATAAGATTAGCTCTTGTGAATCTATTGTTTATCGACTTTTCCTCTTTTCATATCTAATGATATAATTTTGCTCCGCGCAAAACGCGTGTAATTTTAGTGAAGAATCTAAACGGTAAATAGAAGTGGTGTGCGAGCAGCAGTTTTAAAAGGCGATTTAACAAACCAAAAAAAAAAATTAAAATTTAAATTTATGAAAAAATGGTACGGTAAAAAGAGTGCATAGTTACAACCTATAAAGTCCGTCTTTTATCTACCACAATTTTCATGTGCTTCGTCCAGGATTCCAGTTCGAGTTACGACAGGTGGGAGTAAAGCACATTACCTGCTACACGTCGCAGTACCCAGAGCACACTCCACATCGAAACCACTCATACAATACACCCGTCAAAACCAAATATTCCCAACTCCCTCATCGTAACTACGGACATTCTCAGCGCCACCTGGGTCAGAAAGGCTAGAACCATAAAATGACATTTTTAGAAGCGAAATTAATTACATTACAACGACAATGCCTCACGAATCGACCTTGCTACCTGGGGTTTAAACCAGACACAATGGTCATCTCCCCAGTCTACGAGCATTTTTGTGTTGAAAACCGACAACGGGGAATTACTGCTCTCCGCCATCACGTTATACGCGCGTCGATATTTCGCCGTTTCCGGGCACGGCGTAAACAACACTAAAAGCGCGCCCGTGATTCTCCGGGCCGCCCTTCCGTCAGCGGTGAAGGGAAGGGCCCTAGGGCGCGCACGGCCGGTGCGGCGCGCCACGGTGGGGATCGGTTCATTACGAGTTCAACGAGCGCGTACGCGAGGCTCTAAACGGCAAAAATGTATGGGAAACTTTTTGATTTGCCTGCCCCTCGACGTCCGCCGCTCCGGCGCCCTCGCCGCAGCCCCGCCCCCCCCCCTCCGCTGCGTCGTTTTTATTCAGTATTTCGTCGCACTTCGTGCGCCATTTAGAAAGGCATCACGCTGGGCATTAATTACACAACCCTCCTGGGTCCGCGGGCTGCGTCCTAATGTAACACGTTTATAAAAATGCGGCAGCGCCTGCCGCCCTCGCCTCCGACGCCGCCGTGTCGCTGTGATGCTGCTGCCATTACCTTCTTCACTCGCACGACGTGTCGTGGTCCCGCGGCCACCTGGAGTGCTGCAGTCGCAAATGTGGACCTCGCATCAGTGTTATTTGTACTCTCGCTGCTCTTTTTCTTTGCTGTTTGCGACGTACACTCGTGTGGCTTACTTATTAAAAGTCTCTGCCATCTTCCTGACTTCTTGTATTCGCATCGTCTGTTCTATGTTGTCTCTTCTGTACGTCTAACATCCGTTGCAAGAGTACTCTTTTGTTTTCTTAGGAATTATTAGATTCTTTTTGTTTTGCTTTTTTACCCCTTAAAACGACATCCATTTTTTCTTTTTCTGTATCTGCTTTTGAATTTTCGGTGTTATAACTAATAACGATCATCTCAATCTTTATCAATGGTGAAGATTGTTATGGTTATAACGATAATCTCAATAATGACTAGCACAGACATCCGTTTTTCCTACAACCGTGAAATTCCTGTGCAAATCTACTTCCCCACCAGCCACCATCAGCGTTCCTTCAAATACTCCTCTTCTCCACCGGTGACTCCTCGCCGCACCCCGTACTGCGACAGGCTGCTGCACTCTTTCCTCCTCTTCTCCCCCACCTCCTGCCCCGCCCCCTCCGCCGCCGCGCACTCACCGGTGGGATCACCGAGACGAGAGCGAGTCTCCCGCGCGCCACGCAACGGCCCTCGAACAGACGCGGCTTTTTCCGGCTTTTTGGCCCCGGCCGTATTAATTACTCGATAGCGTCCTTAGGGGGCGCGCTCGCGGCGGCAAACGCGGCCGGGCCGAGCCGGGCCGGGCCGGGCGGAAGTAGGGGCATTAGCGCAGCGCCTGCGATAATCAGATTTTATTGCCGGGAGATGCGGCGTCGGCGATGGCGCGGTGGTGCCGGACCGCGCGAAATGGGATGACGCACGTGGTGGCTGCGCCAAATCCCGCCTCTTTCACATATCACGCGAGCGCGGGCGAGCGGGCGGTGGGACGCCGCGTCCCGGGAGACGCCTGTCCTCCTAACTCGCCGCCGCCGCCGCCGCCGCGGCGTCACGCGCGCGATAGCCCGGACGACGCCCCGCGTCGCGGCGCCCACGGTGGACGCGTCGGCGCTGCGGGCGGGCCAAAGCCACGCGCTGAGGTGGGGTGGGACGGGAACTTCTTTTTTCCTTTCTTTTTTCTATTTTTTTCCTTTTTGTTCTTTATTTCTTTCGTTTTTTCTTTTCTTTTTTCGTCATTTATATACATCTTGGTCGGCCGCGGGGCTTGGATACAATAGTATTTTCACTATTAGGTATGGTTATTCTTGGCTCATTGAGATCCACATCGATGCTCCGTTTATTAGTTTGTTGCTTAATTTAGTTTAGTTTTATTTAAAATAGGCTTGACTTAGTGTTTATTTAATATTTACATGTTTTAATATTAGAATAATTGAAGATCTTGGGGTAATAATATTATATGCCATTCTACGAAGTTTTGAGAAAATGGAAGGTAACGGATTAATCATTTTTCACAAATGCGTAAGAAAAAGCCATGCACGTGGTACTTAGTTTTTACAATCTATCAATATTCACTAGACGAAATATCGTCAACATGAGTTATTTTCTCAAAATCTTTAATTTTCTTTATCACAGGGGACGAAATTTATCTTTTAGAATCTTAGATTTCGTAGGACAAGGGAGTATAGCATTACGTCCATTTTTTAAAATATATTTATTTCCTGTTCAATTTTCTACAATACGTCCTAGATTAAATTTGTTTTTTAAATGAGAGGACTTCCTGTTAAAGGTGGAATTCATTGGCGTTTCATCGATTGTGTGTTTTCTATGAAGGGTCGGATTAAATGGAATAGATGTAATATAATAATTAGGTCGGATTATGTGTAATAATTTTCAATGGTACGGAATGCTATTGTTATTCGTTAAATTATTATAGGACGTCGAATAAATTGAATCATTTTATTTATTTTCCTGGAAAACGGTAAACATTGCATGATGCTCACATGAGGAGAAATGCTACATAAAGGATTCCCGAGGCAAAACCAAGACCGCCTTTCCTCTATGTGTAAGGATTTAATATTGGTAGCTTTAAATATACGCAATACTTTTATTTTACTATCCCATCATTTTTACTAGTTTCGAAAAAAATCGGTGGACACTCTTTAAAATTACTTCTTACAGTTTGTATTTTTATGCTCTTCGTCAAAGCTTTATGAGTTGGAGGTTTTATTTTTGTGAATAGCATCTAAAGAAAATGTCTTCGAATCAAATGTGGTCACTCTAAAGAAGTCATGTTATACAAAGAAAGATACTTTCAAAAGTACCTTTCAGAAAAATATGAAAGGAAAAACTTAATGTTCTTTGAATGGTGGTCGACATACTGCTGATTACGATACCCACTAGTCTTGGACATTTTTTCTCTCATAACACACCTATATTAACCATATTTTCGCGTAAGTATACATTGATAATATGTACTATATAATAACACATGAGTGAAACCATGTAAAAGTAAATATACGTCAATAAACACGAAGTAACTTCAGCGTATGTTATTTATTGAGCAGCGTAATTACGTGTTGAAATGTTTGTATTTTTCAATGTTAACGCGTTATTTTCAAAATATTGGTGGATACATATTTGTTATTTAGACATCATGTTTTTAATTCATAAACACTGGTTACGCTGCTTAATATCATAAACGTGTTTAATTTTATTAAGATAAATGGAAAGAATAGTGGGACAACCCATTTTTTTTTCGATTTCAGGCACTGCACCACTAGCACATAATGATGGTCGTAATACCGTCGAAAGAGCTGTGCAAATAACCAAATACTTGGTCAAACTAAACTTTTTGCTTTTTCTGATATTAATATAGTCTCAATCAATCACACCATGTCCGTATCATCTTTTGTATAATTTATACGTTTATATACGTAGAAGGTAGAAATCTCAACGGAATACATTGTGTGTTCTTTACACCCTAGAGGAACGATCTTTCCTCTCCGGCCACACCAATGTCGATTCATTCAACTCCCTCACGCTTTCTTAGGTGGCTTAGAATGCCAACTGATGCCACTGTAGTGTGTCCGGCCGGGTGGTCCTAGAGTTCGAGTCCCGACGGTGGCAGGGATACATCACCGAGTTGAATTCAGCCGCTGTCTTGAGGAGAATTCTAGACTCCGGCTGTTCTGATCGGTAGTTTTTCGTGATTTCTCTGATCAACACCAGACGTATGCCCGAGCAGTACTCTAAGAAACAGACAGCGGACCGCCCGCGATATTTCCTTCCTCTTCCTTGTTCTAACCTCACCCCTTACTTATACACTCGTACATACAAGGACTACACTATCACAAATGTCGGGAGCTTAGAGCTTGGTCTGGATGGGGCGGTGGCCCGCTGGTGGGTGATACCTGAACCCCGCCCACCGACATGTAGGTTAGACTCGGATGTCACCATCTACCGGGAGAAAATCACCGCCACCTATCATGATAAAACGTGCGCTGCCCTTACGGGACCATTGACCTTAGTAGTTGACGCGCCCGTAAAGGAGAATCAGTCAATCTCCCACGCGATTGCTGGGGTGTGGAACACTGAAAGGCTTTGTGTGGAACACCCCAGCAGTGGGCTTCTGGCCAAGCACATCGCCCGCAGACCCACCGTGCTTCCCCCCCCCCCCCGTTAAGCCCTTCCACCCCCCCCCCCCCCTGTCAAGCTCACTAGCGCCGCAGCGTCTTATCGGAACTTCCGCCCGTAATTACGGCTCGATTCCTTTGAGCGGCAATTAGTAGCCGCCGTTATCGCGGCCGAGTTTTACGGGCGACACGACGTTGCGGCGGGAATAAATATCGTAAACACGCCGCGGCGGCGGCGGCGGCAGGCTGGACGGCAGGCCGGGCGGCCACCACCCCGCGCCGCCGTCCGTCGGCTCGTGTGGATCTCCGACGACGTATGGCCTTCGCCGTCCGTTTGCAGACGCTTTATCCGCGAGGGAGAAGCCCTAACACAGAGCTTCCATTCGCCGGTTGTCCGCCACCACCGTTGATCCGAGACCTGAAGGATGTTGGATTATTGGCAACCATCTAGGGTCCTCGTTGCAAGTGCTTTGACTGCTCGTAAATTCGGGAAGATGCATTGAGTTGGTGATCCATTGTCTCGTCTCGGCTTTAGTAACATTTCTCTAGGCGTGGTTTCGTGTTATCGGATTGTAGTTAATAGCCCAAGAATGTTTTAACTCTTACTTCCAAATCTCTTTTGATATTTTGTAGCTTTGTAATAGAAGTCCCTAGATTATTGTGATTTATTAGATTATTCTGCAAATTGATCACTTTTTACGTCTGGAAGATTACCAATCGTATTTGCTTGATATTGTGTCAGTTTAATTCAATACTTACTTGACAGTGCTAGTCAATTGCAGTGAAGGAAATAATTCGGTAATTTTCGTACAGATACTAATTTTGGGGTTATTTCAGATCAAACGTAATAATTGTATGAATATTAGACAATACCAAATATTATTTACAGTTCAGAGAGAGCCGAAGCTGGATATTGCGATGAATAAGACAATGTAATTGCTGTTTATTATTAGGTATATAAATAGTATAATTGTTTTCGTACTCCAATAACACATTAAAGTCGTATTAAACGTTTTCAGTGCTCTTAATTAATAATTCAGTGCACAGTTTCTTATTTTGTGCACGTCATTTCTTTTATAGCAATTTCCTTTTCATAATGTTAAAATGCGGACAAATTTTCTTTTGAGATTCTACTACCATAGAGAGGCTTTACATTATAAAACATCAGTTCATTCTTCGTTTATAAAACATCATATAGTCTACTTATTGCATACGAATACCAAAAAGGTGTACAATTTGAAAATGTTTTAAAATATACAATTTTTTAAAATATATTCTATGACCAAATCACTTTGTAAGACAACACATTTAAAATTATTTCGAAAAAATTGTCACAAAGTGATTTATATATGTAAAAAACGAAGTAGTTTGCCCATTTAGATTGTTACAAATTCGATCGAACCAACACAACGTCACCCGATGATTGGTCCAAGTTTGTTCCCCAATGAAATCAGATAATTCTATTGCAAATTGAGGAGAAGTCGCAGATGCGCCCCTCGCTTCCACAGCGAATGCAGAAACATCGCAAAATCGTGTAACATTTCGTCACGTGATGCCCCAGGCCGCGCTTCTATTTGGTTGCACTTTCGCCCTCCATTGCTAAGGTAATGTGCGCCAGCCCGCAAGTGTCGTCCGATTTCCTGCGATTGGATTCCGTGGTAATCCACTTCGGTCACCTCTGCTGCGTAGCGTTCTCATTTGCTCCTTGTTTCCAGAGTGGGGAAAGTGTAGAGTTCAGGGGAAATTGGACTCGATCCCAATCACAGCTCGCAATTAGGGAAAAAATAATTTGATATGTCTGGGGCGATTTCGAGCGCAGTAGAAGCGAGTAGTCGAACTCCCTGATGTTTTGTTCAAATTGAGAGAACACGCTCCAAAGGTTATACTGTGAATATCAGGCAGAGATCGAGTTTCCACAATCTAAAATTTGTAGTTCGTATGATATTTACAAAAAACATTCTAATGTAAACCTAACCTCAATGTGATTCCATAATTTTTTTGTAATATAATGGAAGTTATTATAATTTAAACAGCGCATTCTCCAAGAAAATAGCAATATATTATACATGAATTGAGTTTTCGAAATTATGAAAATATAATATGAAATTTGTTGGAACTTAAAAGCGATGTAATTTCATCCTTTCGAAAGGAGAAAGTAAGATAGGAATGTCTTTTTTCACTGACGTTACATTTTCTCTATTTCGTTTTCGGCTGTAAAAACGGCTTAATATATTCATTAGAGAAGAAACATGTACTAGTTCAACTTCAAAGTTACTCTGATGGATTCCAATGATCTCGACAATCGTTAAATTCGACAAACTCGTTAAATATTAAATTCAAAGTTGGAATAATATTTCCTTCTCCATTTCCACAAGTTGTGTCCCCAGGAGAGCAACACCTGCTGGCAGATCAAGCTCCTCTGGAGTGCAGCAGTTAGGCGCGCCTTCAGCTCTCCCCAGGCGCCCACTAGCGCTCAGAGCGAGCTCTTCCACGCCCTTCCACCGCCGCCTCCACATCCACCGCCACTCCCACGCCGCGCCGCCGCGCCGACACAGCCTGTCTCTACCGCCGCCGCAGCAAATTCTGCCACGACGGCCTCTGCCATCACCGTCCTTAACTGTGATTGCCAACGCCACCCCCACTCATATCCCGTGTTGCCCGATTCAAGAATTTTTGTCTTCAAACAGGAAGTGTATTGTGTTTGAGAAGAAAATGGGGGCAACAAAACCTTGGTGAAACATTTGGGGAAATTTTAGTTGACGAAATTCTGAACCTCACGTTAGCATTTCTTCAGGAAATTGAAGACATGACTTATATGTAGTTTACAATGTAAATTCAATCATATCAAATATATATTTAAATTTACATAAATTTAATAGAATTTATTGATTCGGAATAAATGTACTTACTTATGCTTTTAAAATTCACTATTAATGTATCTAGAAAATTGCATCCTGCAACACTGCATCAACTGCTACATCACCACCTCCAACAGCCTCACTGTCTTCACCACATAAACACTTTTTCCTTTCCTGCCCTACTGCCGCACTTATTCTCGTATGTCGATCTCTCCTCTCCATTACCCACTTTCCCACTGTCTTCCCATCTCCAGTGGGCGGCTGTCTCCAGCGCCCTCCCCGCGTCCCGTTATCGCTGCCACCATCGCACCGCCGTCGCCACCGCTACTGATGCCTCCGCCGTCTCCACCGCCGCCCTCGTTGCTGCCAACAACGCCTCCCCCACCGCCATCACCGCTACGATGCCGCCACCATCGCCACACCCGCCGCCGTCTCCGCCGTCATCACCCTCAACTTCACCGCTGCCCCACCGCCAACTCCACCGTCGCCCCACCGCCAACCCCACCGCCGTCGCCGCCACCGCCGCCGCCACCACCACCGCGTGAATTATTAACTGCTAATGCTAATTACGGCGCAAGATGAATGTTAAGGTGGCGCGGCGCGATCCCGAAGGCGCGTGTGGCCCCTTCCCCCTACGGCGCATCGCAAATCACGCGCGAGAGAGCGCCCTCGGCTCACCGCGGCTCCCCCGGCAGCGCTCTGCAGCCTCGGTGATGGAGGGGGCTCGCGAAGACACCGCTCCGGGGGCTGCGATGATCGCAACGCCAGCCAACCGTATCAGCTCGCCTAAGATGGTCTTCAAACTTTCCGCTGACTAATGAACACGCCAACCGAGGGAGCTGACGGTATTTAATTTCTGTGCTACGTTACTACCTATCGTAATACCGTTTAAGTTCGAGGTATTCTCCCACCATTTGTTGAAGCAACATTATTATGTTCGAATTAAAAACGTGATAAAATGTTAATACGGTTAGCGATAAAAAAAATTGATGTCACTATTGTTCTCAATCCATCAAATCCAGGGTTCCCCGATGCTCTTCTTTAGCTGCCAAAATTATTCCATATTTTCCATATTCATATTTGTCATCTCCATTGTGTCTTTCTTTCCTTACTATGCAGATTCACATACTGAAATAAAAATAGTCTCAAATTACATACAACCAAACATCAGTAACTGATCCAAAGTGGTCACAAAACTTTGAGATCTAATTGAACTTTGAGAAAAGTTAAGCTCAGGTTAAGTTTAAGAATTTACTGTTAAAAAGACAAAGAAACGCCACCATCACTGCCAATTTATCAGACACCTATTCAATAGAAAATGAAAGTTTAAACGTGAGTAGTGCACAAAAAAAAACATCAAATGACAAGTATATATAATCAAGCTAATGCAAAAATAGCCTAATTATATCCGCTGGTGGACCAAAATTCCAAAACGTATAGAGTCGTATAAATAAAATGAATTTTAAAACAATTATTTGTCTTACCCTGACGTATATGTTCTCCAATCAGGAGCTGCTGCTTTAACTAATATAAATAAATTGAAATAATAGAAAACAATTTTTAAGATGAATAGTGAAAACTTTGTGGTTCATACCAAAAAGACTAATACACTAATAATATGGAATCACTAAAATAAAATGAATAAAATTCAACACAAATATTTTATACTCTCCTTAAGACCTGATTGGGTGCTGAAGAACTAAAACCATGGCACTTTGTTCTCCAAAATTGTGGAATTTAGACTGGCATTCCGAAAGATAAAAAAAATAAATGACAAAAATAAAAATAAACAGAATAAAATACTACTTTCATGGAATTTACAAAACAAATAAACAATCATTTAATAACTTAAAATCATATTTAAAATATTTTATTTTTGTCTAGTCTTGTGATAGTAGTTGAGGGTGTCAGAATAGTACACCCTTAGAATCTCTTTAATGTAACAGCCAGAATTTCATCCAGTAAGACAACAGGCTTTACCAATATGAATAAAGATGAAGAAAATAATATATGTAATTGATCTTTTGCTTCTAGGGAATCTAATATTAAAGCAACCGTAACGCAAATAATTACATAATTTAGTTTCTTATCTATTGGTGAGCGTTGATTGAGTTGGTAGTAATGGCGGTAGCATTTATGACGGCAAAGGCGTTCACAAATGCAAGTGAATGCGTTCACATATCCATATGGAGGCGACAATAACAGCAACATCAGTTACCGCTTGAACAGTGTCTTACGGCGTCTTCCGCCTGTGCTAATTTAAACTCGCATTCCGAATGATAAAAAACACTCACCTTAAATGACAAAATATAATAAAATACTACTTTCAGAGAATTCACAAAACAAACAATTATTTAATAATAAAAAATCATATTTAAAATATCTAATTTTTGTCCAATCTTGTGACAGTAGTTGAGGGTGTCACTCTTCGAATCTCGTAAATGTTAGCAAAATATTTTAATCAAAAGTTGATCCTAACAACAAGAATAAAGATAAAAAATGTGAATATGTAATTGATCTTTTGCTTGTAGAGAATCTGGTATTAAAGAAACGGTAACGCAAATAATTTCATAATTTAGCTTCTTTTCTATTGGTGAGCGTTTATGGCGTTGGCAGCAATGGCGGTTGCATTTGCGACCGCAAAGGCGTTAGTGTGGATGCGCAGACGGCAATAACAGCAACATCAGTTGCCGCTTGAACCGTGTCTTCCTGCGTCTTCCAGAGCGCTGAGCCAGCCGCTGTGTCATGCTGATGCGTTCTGCGTGTCGCGCTATGCCTGTGCTGATGCTCGCGCCCGCCGCTTGCATGGCATTTTCCGATCGCGCCTCCTTGTGAGGCGGAGTTCCCGCCGTCTGCTCCTCTCTGCTGCAGGTCGCCGGGCAAACTGCGGAGCGTTTATAATTAACATCTAAAATATGCACCAAAAAATCTGCCATCTCTTCGTTTCATGGGACGCAGAAGGAGAGCTGAGTTTTGAGATGCAAGGCAATAATTTGTGTTGAAGTGGTATGACATTATTAAAAAGTTATTCGGAACCAAAAGTATTTAAAACTAAAAGATTGAAGTTGAATGTGTGAACTCTTTTCACACGTACATTTTTAATTTCTCGCTACTGCTCGTGTAAGTCTTGTAAAGCTGCGGCAATGATTGTAATGTAAATTATTGCAATGCAAGTATTGTAATGCTGTGGGAAAAATCGGCAAATGTCCAACAGAAAAACTTATTGTCAGGCCCTGGTAACGAAAAAGTGGGAAAATCTTGTTTCTTAACATAGTAAATTGCTTCCTCTAACTCTTAGTAGAGGAAGGTCCAGAGAAGATGTATACTGCAGGAAGTGCAATACAGCGGTAGAAACTATAAATCACATCCTCGGTCAATGCATTTTTACGAAACCAGCTAGAATAAAGCGTCATGAAGAGATAAAGAACTTTATAGAGGAAGATGCTCCGGAAATCAGACACTGTGGTGTCCACGGAAGCCACTTTCTCCGTTGCCGAAGGGATTAGACTCAAACCTGACCTGGTTTGAACCGGGAGGGGTCCATGTGGTCGATGTGACTGTCCGCCACGAGGATGGGTCTAACCTTCTAAAAGCAGGGGAGAAAAAGTGGTAAAGTACCAAAGTATTCCCTGGCAGCCCAACTTATGGAGTGCCCAACGCCAGAATCCTGCCTGTGGTTGTTGGAACCTCTGGGGCTATGCCCCGATCAACAGTCAGTGCCCTCCAGACGTTGGGGATCATGTCTCGAGGCGATTTACTGACTTTCTCGTTAATTGCTCTCAGATGCTCTTTTAATCTTTACACACAATTTGTAAATTACGATGGAGCAATTTAGCATTGCTGGCAGTAAATGCAAAAACTGGACTTCTTGGTCCGTGGGGAAGTCTAGGGAACCCAGGGATCCGACAATGCCTAGAATATACTTAGTTATCACGACTTTAAGTGGGAAGTTTATGCTATTTAATGTAGCATATAGAAACTTGTGTTCTCAGAATCCATGAAGTGGAGTCGACACCGAGAAATCGATAGCAGCACAACGTCTGTCTATCCTTCCGTCTGTATGTGAACAACGCTAGAGGATAAATCAAAACAGTATTTTCAGAAAGTACGATTTTCACCAAAATTGATATTCCCCAATCGATCTGACTGATGTCGCGGACCCTTGAATTTAAAACAGATATTTTGAGTTATTAAGGGTACTTTACATGAAGCCCCTGGGACGTTTTCAAATTCAGTTCTCTGTATAGTACTACTCAAAGGCAGAGGTGTAACTGGCAATATATGCTACAGCACTCTTGATCTATAACGCACCAGAAACCATTGGCAAGGAAGCATCGAAGCCTTTAACTCTTAACAATTAGGAAAATAATAAATGCGCATTTTACTTCTTTTAGATATTACTTTCTCTGCAAAATAGTAAAAGAAATTAGAGATTTGAAAAATTCGCCTGTTTTAGGAAACGCTTATAAAACAAACATTAGATTCATCCAAATTTTCTACTTTTGGGCTGCCTAAATTTTTAAATGATGATACTTAAAAAATCTCAAATTATATTTCAAAAAGTTTCCTTTGACGTCAAGAACATACATTTTTAAATGTTACGGATATGTGATAAGTAATCATTGATATACAATCACTATCAAAATTTCTAAAATAATTATGCGAATTAAAAATATTATTTTGGCATTTCTTATCATTATCTTTGGCAAAGAAAATTAACGATACTCAATAATTTGTACAGACAATTGACATCATTTTGAAAAGTAAGTCTACTTTATATAAAAATGTCTAGATTATTCCAAATCAGAAATAGATCTTAAAGTTTAGTTTAAAATTATTTAAGTAAGTCTACTTTATATAAAAATGTCTAGATGGTAACCCATCATACGACACTTTGCTGCGTCGTGAAGATGTCAGCTCGAATTCAATTACAGCGAGACTGACGATGACGGCAAAGCCGTCGAAAGCCGGCTATCTTAATAAAGCTGATATGTTGACGAAGATGACTTTTTATTTCTTCTTAAATTATTTAATATTTTTAATAAATTTCGATTCATTGTTACTTCAACACCTCTTTAATATTGTTTTTATGAAAACTTAGTTGCAAACATTGACTTACATCGTGTTTAATGAAAAACGCTACGTGACTTAAATGTACTTAAATGAAAATCGTCAGTACTACCTATTTCACAGAGATAACCCTACTTTCATTACGACACTTTTGTCTTGTAGTTAAAACCTTGATTTCAGATGTCACTCATTCAAACAAATTAAACAAATTAAAAAGTCCTTAAAAGGCAAAGGAATTTTAGATTTACACAAAGTTAACTCAATTTGTGTTTATTACGCTCGACAACTTAGAAAAAAAAGTCCACCCTGGCGTTGCTTACTTCAGGAGATGTGGCTAAGCCACCCCCCTCTACTCCCGATTTCCCACAGGGCTGAACTCAAGGACCTCCTGCAACGATAACTGATTCGTAGGCTGTGGATTTTGCATACTTGCATGTTGTTGTTTTTTTCCTTAAACGTGATAATATGCATATGAATAATATTCATATTTTATTTAACTATATAGTTTTTCCTTTTTATATCTGAAACGTTCAAGTGGCTTTCGAGTTTTCATCATCTCTGTATGAAGAGAGCGGAATAGTTAATTAAAAAGTCTATATCCAGACGTGTCCGTGAGTCCGTGGGAAAGTAGCAGCCCCACGCCGTGGCCTGCCCCATCTCCGGTGCCTCCGTGCTTGCGTTGAACTGTTTGGTCGTCGGTATCACAGTCTATATTCGAAGGATAAGGTCACGACAGCAGGAGCTCCGGCAATGAAAGAATCAGGGGTTGCAAAGATATTTAGTTCTCATTGGCCGAAGGAAATTGAAGAACGAAATTCCGATTTGAGAATGGTGAAAAAGACAAATGGTATTTGGCAGGGTGAAACGCAGTGTTGAAAATTACACAGCTAAAGAAATTGCGCTTTAAATCATGTAGACCCCTAAACTCATTCAACATTGAAAGAACTTTTTTCTGTATATAAGAACATTCTTGCAGATAACAGAAAAAGATTCTCACCAGAAAATTTGGAAAAATGTATTATAACCTCTTGCAATAGAAATTAAATTCAGTTTGAATCATTCAACGTGAAAATGAAACTATTTTGTGTAGAATAAAATACACGTTTTTCTGTGCATATTTTTCTTTTTAAGTGCATGTTTTCCTATTTTTTAAAGCATATTTGCATGGATATTTTCAGGATTTTTAGTGCTTATGAATTCGCACCCTACTGATTTGCTCTTGCAACTTCGTTCTCACGCTGAAACAGAGATACGAGCCTTCAACACTGGAAACCGTCGTCACGGTCAGGCTGTCTTCCTCCGCCCGCCCAGGGCGAGGTGGTGGCGGCTCCTCAGGCGGGGAAGTTGTGCCGCGAAAGAGAAGAGAGAGAACACTCCTCTCCGCCACTTTTCGCTCATGCGCAGACCAGATTTTTTTCTAAGTTGTCGAGCTATAGATTTCTTTCTTTGTACACTTGAAACATCTTAGTACAGATCGCATTCATTATTATTATTATTATTATTATTATTATTATTATTATTATTATTATTATTATTATTACTATTACTATTATTATTACTATTATTATCATCACTGTAAAATTTGAAAAAGGAATTTGAATATAATGTGGAATTTGGTATTGTTTGTTACGCAATGTAATCCCCAATCCTAACTTTCTCCAAGTTCACTTCATATTACAGCATCATTTCGATATGCACGACCTAACGCTCCAACTATTTTCTTCTGACTCATTCTCGTGCACGCACCGTATATTTTTTAAGCTTCACGATGACAACGCAGATGTCACCACTGCTACAGCACACCTAACATGTCCACAGTTCGCGAGTTGCACAGGGGTGCGACTGTGACACTGTCCCCGTGCATGGGCCTCGGGCCCAGAGAAGCACTCACAATAATAGACAACGTAATGGGGGGCCCGTAATAATCGCCCAAGGATAAATATTCCGTGCGTGGAGGGCGCGTTCTGCGTGCGCGATGGGGGCGGGGGAGGGGGACGAGCAACCGTAATGAGAATTCCCCCCCACCCCACCCCGAGTCCAAGCGGACCGTCGGTGTTTGTTTGGCGGCGCGGGGCTATACGCTCTTGAAAAACGCTTTTTTTTTTTGCGCAATTGACGGCTGCGGCAACGGTGCGAAAATACTGCGGCAAGATAAGAGATAAAATATTTGCTGCATGAAAAGCGGCCGTGCAACAATATGGAGTAAAATATGATTTTTCCGAACTATAATTTTGTTGCAACGGCTGCGTTTTTCAAGCGGACAATTCGCATATGAACGCGCTAACTTTTATAGCCAATGTTTTCTAATTAATCTTATCTCGTATTTTGCACCTGAAATACAGCGCTTAATTTTCATTTATCAATGCTTGTCGTGTAAATAACGAACAAATTCCCGAATTCCGGGACTGACAAGCCTAACTCAAACATACCAGAGATAAAGCAAGCTTTGAAAATAGACAATGATGAAACTAAAGATTTCATATCAATTTCATATTTAGCACAAATACATCCTAGAAACGATTTCTTTATCATTTTTCGTTGGAAGTTTTCAAAATATAATGAAATTGCTTTGCAATCAGCAAATGGAAGATAAGCCACAACAAAGGCAAACTGCCTGCGGACTACTTCGAGCGAAATTCATACACGAAGGGAAAACGGCCTGTCGTCTTTGATGAGAAAAAAGTAGCAAGTGAAATTTAATTATTTGTAGCGACGTGAGGACATTGCAGAGGGGCACCGTACAGTGACGAGATCCAAGGATAGCTGTGTCGCAGACCGACAAACAGGCCGTAATAAAAATATGCCCAAGCTTTTTTCTCTTCCCGTGTTCCCCATCCCTCTCGCTGCGTCGCTTTTCAGGCTACGTCGCTTACTTTGCGCATGTTCCCACCCGCACTCTCAAGTTGTTGTTTTTTTGTTGTTTTTCGTCATGTACCCACCATCATTTCCGTTTTTCGACCACCAATTCTTCTTTCTAATGAATACTCTTTGGTTCCTACATGTCCTTCTCCCTCCTATCGTTTCTACTATACTACTACTACTACGTGAACTCTTGACCTTTGGGTCAATGTCTCGTTTCATTTTTTTTTTTCTGCTGCATCCACCAGCTCTCATCAACAGTCTCTTTGGCTTATTGCATTGGCACTCTTTCTACGCAACTTGACTTTCTCTTTTCGAACAAGACCTCTCTTTTTATAATTTATTTATCCCTTTAAATCTTTAGAAAACGTACCCGGAGTTCGCTTTGGTCACTGCAAATTCACAAGGATTGGCTAGGAATCGAACCCAGGCACAGGGTGGAAGCCGAAAGCGGAAACCATTGCGCCTTCAGCACTCTCAACGAGAGTAGCTAACGCCAACCACAATTGCACTGATCAAGTTTCGCCTTCAGCACTCCCAACCACAATTGGTAACGACAACCACAATTTTTACTGATCAATTTTATATGATACGGCATGATAGATAAACATTAAATCATAAGCTAGTGGAAAGGAGGGAGATAGGGTGCCGTGCCCCCATGAAAATTTTGTAAGGGGAGCCGTAACCGTACGTAATAAATAATTTTCCCCTTAAGTATGTTCAAACCTTGATTTACTCACTTTTTACTTTCTCGCAACGGAGTAGAGAGAAGGTTATGTAATGCTGGGCAAAAAAAGCTGAATTTGTGTCAGAAAAACTCTTATTACAGAGCCTTGGCAACGAAAAAGTGGATAAATCCAGTTGCTAAATTTAGAAAATATATTCTCTAATACGTGGTGTATTCAGAATCCGTTTTCTGGTTCGTTGATACCGAAAAATCGAATGACGGCAAAATGTCTGTCCGTCAGTCCGTCCGTCTGTGAACACCTTTTGCTGCCAAACCGTTCAGCTGCCTTTCTCCAAAGTTGATATTCCCCAACCCATCTGGCTGTTTTGGGGCCTCTTGAATTTGAAACCGACCTTTCCATTTTGGGAGGTACTTTACAAGAAGCCCCTTAGACAGTTTCAAAATTTTCAAAAAAATGGCTTCAACGTTTTTGATTCAAGTTTTTTTGTTGGATAGTATTAAGGACGTTTAAGATAATGGTGCATTTCTTATGTTCGTTAAAATCTCTGATATTTTGAAAATTGCAAATGTTCAAAAAATTTTAGGAGTCTTCCTACAACTGAAATATTAAAGAGAGAGATTGTTCCCCTTAATGAAATCAGTTCCTTAAAGATAAATTTTGAAATTAAGTCATGTACAGTTTTTCGCGCAATTTTTCATGTAAATAGTGCTGTTTTAGCATCACTAGTTACTCCTGTGTTAAACGAAAGTGTTGTAACACTTAGGGAAGAGACACTTCAAGCCCTGTGGCTATCATGTATTGATTTATCATAAAATCGATTCTATTTGTTAATTGTATCATTTGACTTATAATTTTATTTCCCTTGTATATTACTAGAAACTTTGTATTTTACTAGAAAAATATGTTGGGTATAAATAAATTTCAAAGGAAAAATGATCTCTTGGTTTGGGCTGCGCAACGAATTCTTGTGTTTAAGGTCTTTATCAAAACTCCAGTCTCCAAGTCTCGCCGAAAATCTCCCCAATCTCCTGCACTCTGCGGCAGTAGTTCGAGGGACTAGCGAGCGATTCGCGTTCACCTCCGACCTTTGAGCGGTTCCTTCTTCTGTCGGTTATGAGAAGAGCGAATCTCGTAGCTTGCATTACGGCAGCATAAGATGCCCCGCCTGGAACAAGGTCTTACGTGTTCGTATTTGGAGAAGGACTGGATCTGTGTGTGTGATTTGTGGCGTGGAAAACTAAATAAATTGAAGAAGTTCATCCGTATATTAAATTAGGAGCTAATTTTGAGAACTTTTGGGAGGAGAAGCAGAGGTTTGGTGGTGTAAAATAGTCAAAATTGGATTGTCTGTCTACTTGCGAAATTTATTTTTATCCAGATACAGTATTATTGCTAAGTATTTATCCAGATAAGTATTTATTTACAAGTCATGTTGTATAGTCGATATTTTACGATAACTTTCATTTTAAAATTAAATGCTAAATCGTCATGAAATCATTTCGTTTTGTTGTTTTTTTAAGAAATTTATTAGTCTTTTCAACTACTCCTGAGACTGATTCCGATTTCCTTTATTCTAACATGCCGAAGATCTTCCAATATTACCACATCGTTTGTTTTTACGAGGATTGGGGCATAAATCATAATAACTTTTTTGCGAGAATACGAGCACGCGTAGAAAATGTGAATTATACACATGAAAGAACAAGGTATGAACTAAGTGCATGGACATTTAACGACACTCCAAAATTGGTTTTCTCATATGAATTGAGATATTTGAAATGACAGTATTTTTTTTTAAGTTCCAAAGCATATTTGCATATACGAGTTTTCAACATTCCAAAAGCGTTACATATCCGTTCTAAAGACCCATTATCCACATCGGTCCCAACATTGAAATGAACCTGCTATTATTTGGTTGTTATTTATAACTTAATTTGCCTGTGTGCTCGCAGTTGCTTGTTGGCAATAATAATATTTATACTGAAGGCAGGTGAACGTGGCTTGGTCAATAGAAATAAAACGAACTTACAACATGGTTGTTTGCCGACGTTTCGGAAAAAAATATTTCCATCCTCAGGGCTGTATAATATGAGAACACACAATAAGGCAACACACAATAAGGTTAAAAAAACACGTGTCGGATACAATTACAATATCTGGCTAACTGTTGAACACATTTAAAAAATTTCAACCACAAAAATTTCAAAAATTACCTTTCAACCACCAACAAAGTGTTTACATAATTAAATGATGTTATTGAATATTAGGCACATCGCAGGAAGTAAGGAACATACAAACATCGTCACCACACCAACATACACCATGACTACTAATGGTAGAATGTTGGGCGGCGAGAAGAGAATTATTATGACTAAGGTAAGTAAAAACTAGCTTCCGGTACGAGTCTATGATTAATTGCACATGAATATATACGTACTCGATTAATTTTATTTGTACATGAAAATGTATTTATTAATTTCCCGTATTTATTTATTTGCCACTCTTAATATTATTATAACTATATTTATGTTCGTTCTTTAATTTTTTTCCTTCTTCTCATATTTATTTTTCTTATATTTTATAATTAATAATTTCAGTACCATTCCCTTCAAAACTTTATTATTTGTGGGTATCGACGTACGACAAACTATAGCTTACCTGATCGTATGTGGAAGGGCCGTCCGTACGGACCAGCGATTTCTGGAAGCTTTGTTAGTTAAAAAATGTTTTTGATTCATTGCAACTAAATATATGAAGCAATGCTGATAATTCATAACAAATATAATATTTATTTTCATTGAAAATCATTAACATGGATTAATGAACTCATTTATGTAACTACCGATTCTATTCTCAACCCCTTTTTACACAAAATCAGTTTAAATGTTCTTACTTTGTGTCTTCGCGCGCTTTCAATACCTTCTCGGATGAACTGCAGGTGAAGAAAATGTCCATGTCCATGAAGTCTTCTCTCCGCGGTCGCTGCGATGACGTACCCTTTTTCGCCCCATTAACGCGATATTATACTCGTACAATGTTAGTCTCTAACGAAAAATAGCAATCCGCGCATTTGCTGAATTGCTGTCAGTTCGTCGGATCGCTATCTAAAACAATGCGCGTCCGCGACACTCTCACTTCGCTTCTGGCGGGCGCCCAGCCGCGTCACTCCTAATATTCACAAATGAACGTTGGATAAACGTTTGAAAATTTACTTTCTCCTAAACATGTTCGTTTCTGTTCAGACCACAAATTGTGTTGTTAATATACAAATTATTCTCGAATTAATCTGATGCTAATTGATTGTTAACTGAATGCAAGCTCACTGCTCTCCTACGTTCAGCGTATGTCTTCACTGATCGATCATGACATTGCCCACCAAGCGCCCCATCTAATGACAACCCGCAACTTACTAGATTCGATGTGAACAGCACGATGGTCAGCGGTCGGAAGAAACCAATCCCCTTCAGCGATCACGCTGATTTCGAAAATCATTATAAAAAGTTTCTATCTTGCAAGATTCAATGATATTTGATTGATGTAATCAATCAAAGTCAAACGGGGTTAAAAATCTTATTCTGATTTATTACAGTAACCCTTGTTAGCACGAACTCGCTGAGCACGAAATTTGTCGTAAAACGAAAAAAATTGCGTCCTGTCAAAGAAAAGTAGTAAGGATGTATATAAAAGTCGGAATTTTTATAACATTATTTTAGTCCCTTGGAATTCGTGTTATCGAGGGTTTACTGTATCTCTAAATGAACAAGTTTGTGCCCTACCTTCCAAAATGAGGGATCAAGACTTTTGAACCTGGATATGTGTGTATTGCTATACTTTATTACTCTAGTGTGCAGATGCATTGAAGGAGATGAGCTTCTAAGTCGATGCTTATCGAGGCTCTACTAGCTCTCAGCACAGTGCAGTGCCTTTAGTGTTCCCACCTCTTAACGCAAGCCGTACGGATCAGAGTACCGCTGTCGCCATCTAATCCAATGCAATCGCGTCTCGAACAGAGCAAACAATAGCTTGATCCTCTTCACTCTTTTCATAAACGCTGGTTAATAAACCACTAATATTTAGTTCTGATAACGTGATTCATTTTTTTCCTTTTCCTCGAATTTGTCTAATTTCAAAACAACGGCAAAATTTAACTTTAAATTGCCAGATTCGATTAAAAAATTAAATAGATATTTAAATTTACATTCATGTGACAATTTGACAATAACCCCTGTTTCTAAACGTATTTAAGATAGTCTAACGCACCGATAACATCTTATTAGCTTTCGGTCTGGGAATAAAAAGTAAGAATTTTTGGACGATTTTTGCATATTATTTAGACCTCTGAGTCGCACCACCAATGAAATTCCATTCCACGTAATGATGATTATTTTGTCTCGAAGCACGCAGATAATTACATTTCAACTGCAACACACAAATCGATGTTATATTTCCTTTATTGACGTTTTCTTATTTCCAGTCATTAACATAAACAATCGAAAAAGGTTTCACGTTACTGATGAGTTTTAACGCAGAAAACATCCAAGCCAAATATCAACATGGTGGGAAAATAAGTCGGAAAGTAGAGACATATAATAAAATTGTGAACATCAAGAATGCCTGCTGAAAATTAGATGTGTATACGATTTGGCTGAAGAAAAGTTTCTCATATTGACCACGGATGGCAGAAAACCACGAAAACATTGTTTCATGACGCAAAGACTAATGAAGTGAGGGAGGCTACAAATTCTGTAACAATATAACATTGTTCACAGTGAACATAGAGTTGAACTAGCTTCTAAAAATTTAATGACAATTACAATATATTTAACAAGATTTGTACATGTGTGTAGGGAACTATGGCAAAGAAATAATTTTGTTCACCTAGACTTAAAAACGTTAATGACTGATATTTTTATGAAAGTACTCGTGTCCGACTATTGCGGGGCAATGCGTTGAGACATCACTAATCTAAGCACTTGAAAACACTCAATCTTCGAGCTTAAAATATTTGCTATCTTTGATTCGCTGGGAATAAATGATAGCAGATAACCTTTCATTTCACTAATTTTACTATTTTATAAAAATTTAATGTTTATATGATAAAACCTATTAATAAGAGCGAACAATAAAATATCTCGGACTCACAACCTTTCATATAAAGCTAACATTAGTAAATTTGATTGAAACCTCATTTTCTTTCTAAACAAAAACTCGTAACGTTGTGATTCAGTGCATTCAGTGCATTGGGCTCTATCAGTACAAACCAAAGTTAGAGGTGCTACAAAATGAATAGGTTTTTCCAAGAAAATTTACGTGTAAATACTCATATTATCGAAGAGTTGTAAATGACATTTTTACTAGAGCTGTCTGTATTGAACCGATTTAACATGGAAAATTCTCTATCTTCAATATTGTTCTCGTATAAAGAGGCGTAAAAAACATTTAACTTTTGCAGTTTTCCAAAATTCAGAGAGCTAGTTCAATGAAAATGCCACTTGCGCCATTTTTAAATCTTTTGTTCTATCTTTGTTAGTAAATTTAGAAAATATTACGGCTTCATTAAAATATATACCCCCAAAATAAAATATATTGGTTTAAAATTCAACTTGCCGCGGATTTTAGTGAAAATTCTGCTTACGGTTGAGCCGCTAGCATTGTTAACAGCCGAATAGTGTGACTGTCCAGTCATTTTGCCGCACATCAGTTTTTCGGTATGAAGAACCCAGAAAATATGGATTTTTACTACACGTCTGAGAGGAAGTAATGTATAACAAATTACGACAATATACTGTACTGTTGGTATGTACAAGATGGTCATCGATCTCAAACTTTGACACACGTTTTTCGATGTTCCATTTAAATAAAAAATGCCTTCACTAAACACAAATTTTTAATTACGAATTATTGAAAAAGATAAATTACAGATTTAGAACTCACTGTGCTACTCTCACGATATATACAGCTCATCTACTCATCCCTTAGCGTTTTCCCTTTAGAAAATTTAAACGTTGAGATGTCGACCGCATTGTAGCGTTTTTTTGTGTTTTTTGTTTGTTTCTGTCTTTTTGCTTTTTTTGCCGTCAGTAACACAACAAGAACCCATTTCACAATTATAAAACTATTTCAACTAATAGACTTAAAATAAAGTCACTACGTAAGTACTAAACAACGAGAAAATATAGCATTCCATTTTATTCTTACACATTCCAAACATGAACCACAATATTCATTACTCTAAATCTCTTACGTTTCGTCTCAACGGCTTCCATGTTATATTTAGGTGTGTGAGATATAGTAAAGTTAATAAACACATTGCTTATCCGAATTTCTTTCCATGAAAACAGAGTTTTGCCTATTTCAGTTGCAAATTCATAATCGTGCTGTTCACAAAAATGAATATTTTCCCTTACAACTTACATTTTCTCAAACTGTTTTAAGACAATATTTAGAGAACATTTCAATTAATGCAACGCAATATCTTGATAGAATTCAGACGTTCAATTGAAGTATTTTGCAATAGATGGATTTTCAAGAAATTAACCTAGAAAATTTTGCTTCAACGATTTCAAAAATGCTCATTTTTTAGTTTCCAAACGCTCAAATTACGGGATGGATTTTTGAAAACCCATCATTAGAGATACTTTAAAGCTTCTGTCTTAGCAACTGTATTAAACACAAAAATAATGTATGGTATAAATTTTAATCAAATAAGAGACTTTTAGAACAATGAATAAAAATCACGCTTTTGCCTTATGATTTAGTCCACTTTGAACTATCCGCACAAGAAGTTTAAGGGAACTAATTTTGAATATTTTTGAGATTTTTTTAATATTGCCCATATTTCTCTCAAAATTACACAAAAATTATATTAATATTTTCGAAAAAATGAACATGACATTAAATGAAGAAATTATTGTTTAGAAAAAAATGATTTGAAGACAATCTATCTAGGTAGTTGTACGAGGGTGTCACAAAAATTGGAAGCTTTTGCAATTTTCTATAATTCAGGAGTGACCGTGAAAGTCGGACATGTGGCATCTTTATAAGTGTATTTAACTCTATTAATACAAAAGTAACTAAAAAAATTTGGAGTTATTTTTGTAAAATTTTTGGAAATGTCCTAGAAGCGTCACGTACTACAATTATAGTACGTGACGCATCTAGGACATTTCCAAAAATTTTCCCCAATATACAAATATCCCCAAAATACAAAGAATTTGTTTGAAATTCGCAGGGCCTTGAGTCGTACCAGATTAACGGAGTAATATTGAAAAAAGTAGTGTGAATGGTTCAGGTGTTATTCACAGATGGATAAACCGATAGTCTGGCATTTTGCTGAAAACCAATTTTTTGGTATTACGAAACGTAACTTCTTACCAGATTTTAGAGAAGCTAATTTACTATAAGAGGAGAAAAAATAGGAATCAGTAACCCAGAAATCTATTTGTTCTGTCTAAACAGGCATCACCTATGTTTCTTTACACTAGATGTGACTCGGTATTACTCGTACGTATACGAAAAAGTAAAAGGCAACAATATTTTATCGAGATGCTAGTAGTGGAAATATCTGACAATTTAAGGTGGTGCTTTCACACGTCGATAAATTAAACTAATATAAATTAAGGATGGAGAATCTTTATTTTCTAAATTTAAAATGATATTAACCAATTCTAATGGCAGTAAGTAAGAAAAATGGTTTATTTGGAAAATATGAAAGTTATCTAATGTTTTCGAAGACTCACCTTTCCCCGACACATTTAGCTACTTTTTCAGAACAGGTAATTCTGAGGGAAACATCACAATGATGTAATAATTCACAGTTCAGAATGTAGTAAATTGCCGATTAAATCTCAGAAAATCATGGAATGATTTTCAATCATTCACAAACTTAATGAATATTTGCAGAAAATGTGACAATTCTTTTTTTATATTTCTGTCCTTTGCTATTGCTTACTGCTTACAGTATTTTATATATTATATTTTATTTTCTATTAGTTTTTGATGAAATATTTCGTTTGCTATAGTAAATATTATTTTCTATAATAATAAATACCATTCGAAATAAATGAAGACATGTTACAGCACTAACATTTAAAATACAATCAAGAAATATCGTTTTTACGTATTATGTTTGGAATAAATGTAATGCATTAGAACTAATTACAAATGATTTTCCAGTTGAGTATTTACTAGGTATTCCAGTTGTACGTTATTAATCGTATTTATAGTTTTATGTATTAGTTAAACAGGTGCAATCTATATTTGAACATTTATTGAAAAGAAAATTTAACATAACTTTGAACTAGGGATGCTGTAACAGTACATACTTTCTCGCATTACTTTTTAATTTAATTTAATTTATTTATTTGCAGCTTTCGAAACTTCAGAGTTCAGCGCAAATGATATCTGTGTCATGTTTGTTTTTAAAAAGTTAAAATTGGAGTTGTTTTATTTTTAAAAATTTTATTTTTTATACAACTTTCTGTATGCCAAAACCACTGGTTTATTTTTTCAAAACAATGTATGTTGCTTTATTTGACGATCTAATTTGTTATAACATATTTTATTAAGAAAGAGCCCCTATTATCAAATTGTAGTTATGCAACCCAGTACTAGTAGTATTAGCAATTTTCATAAATACAGACATTTCACCGAGAGTGGCACCTGGGCCAATTTTATAAGCGTGCTGTGCTCTATTCGAGTATGAAATTAATTCCAAAATATGTGGCAATTTTTGGGAAAATTTTGAGGCTTCATGTAAAGTACCTCGAAAAAAAATTAATTCATTTTAAATTTACAAGAGCTCGAGTTCGGCCTCATCGATAAGTGTTTATCAATTATTTTAGGAAATTTTCTGAAAGGTGTCGGCGCTATCGTTGATGGATGGCGATGTTACCAATTTTTTCTAAACCAAGAATCTAAAGAACGTGGGCTCTGGCTACACATCGTGATATAGGAGGTAATTTACAACCTACATTAACAAGATTTATCTTTTTTTATATCAAGGCCCTACAAAACTAGAATTTCTAACGAAAAAATGCCAATTTCCGCTGCAGCATTACCGTATTTTCTATTCACTACGTAAGTACGAAGTAGTGTACGAGTACGAAACGCGAAGGTGTAGATGTACGAAGAAGGGAAGTACAAAGTGACGTCTAAATTCGCGTTTACGTCAAAAACATTATGATATTTAATTTTTCTGTGACGTTATAAATACACGTGTGAGTGAAATTATCAATTCCTTTACAAATACATAAGAATAAAGTAAAAAATAGTTTATTTGAAAAATATCAACACTGGTGGATTTAAATACATACTAATTAAAATTAATAACAATTTGATAACATTCATTTATATTAATTTTATATTTGAGAAAGATATTATAAATAGTAATAACGTGGTATATTAACAGGCGGCTAAAGAAAGTCAATGACAATAAGATTGACAATAGTAAGCATTCCTGATATTACTAATATTCTTTGTGTAGTAAACTCATAAATCAATTTAATGTAGTGAAAGAGGGGGATAGTGATTCCGTGGCTCAAGAAACCTTGCACACATTGTACTTCTTCACTGTAACCGCCCATAAGGTTCCATTGATTTTTAAGAAGCACCCAAGCACGTCAAGACACGATAAGATGCAATTATAAGTGTTACCGAATTGCAAGAGATCGCGCCAGTAGTAAATGGTATCCCTTGCGAGAATTTATTAAAGTTTCTGAACGCATTCGGGTAGAATGGAACGAGAACCGATCAAAATTCACCCTTGAAAATATCAGCACTAGCGCAAAGCACCGCTACGAAAAGCTTTCTCTTGTGCTGCCGACCGCCGACCTGATCACACCGGAATTGTTCGTGCTGGACAGAGAGGAGAATTCGCCGTATTTCGACGATAAGAAGCTTGGAAAAGGTAATTCGTCTCATGATGTTAAAATAACGATACCATGTATGAGAGAATTGAGAATTTTAAATATTTGATAAATTCACGTGAACGCATTACTTAGAAATATACTATTTTACTATTAACGAGAAAATAATATATTTCAATGTTAAAGAACGTATACTGAAGTGGAAAGCATGTGCTATAGGAAATGTTTCTTTCTATTCCCGCTTTTTTGTCTTTCGTCTTGGCTTACCACGTACGAAATTTATTACAAGGAGATATTGCAGTCATATTGTACAAAATTCGAAGGACTGTGGTAGCGATTCACCAGAGCACGTGTTCACCGAAGCAAGGAGTTGCCGCAACCTTGAAAGGATCTGGGTCGCCGTCGCCGCTCCAAGCTGTGGAAATATTTCTTCGAGACAACATGTTGTAAGTTAGAAAATTTCACAAGAAATTCTCAAAAAAAAGAACTGTTTAAAGAAGCGAGAATTATTATACACAGATAGAATTCACCTCACTTACAGACGTAGATAGTCGAGTAATTACATTAAAATCATTTAAACGTAATCTTTTACAATATTGCATACGTAAAAGGAAGCCAAATAGCTAACTCATGTAAAGAATTGTAAAAACCTATTTATTTCATTTTTCTATTATCGATAATATTCGTTCTTTTAGTGTGCGTTTTCAATTTATTGTTTAATCGTTTTCAAATTGTTCAAAACCAATAATTAGTAAAAGAATTATTATTAATTGTACGTTCATTGCATAACGACATTTTCTTTCTTTGCTGGCTAAATTGTTAAATTAATAATCTACGAAAATCGTATTATTTATTTTTGGCATTTTATTTAGTTCATTCATATTCAGTGACAATTTCTTTGAATGTATGTAAAGGGTATTTTGGTATGTGATTCTTTTTCAGTATTTTGTGTTTCCATGTATTATTGTCTTGTGTACAGGTATTTTATTGTGTTTTTTGTGAAGTGAAGGGTAATATCATTTTATGTAATGTGTTTATGCAAGTGTTAAAACGTAACTGCAGTTGTTACGTAATTACGTAATTGCTAAAGGTAGAGCAAGTGATAGAATTTTTCGATGCAATGGGTAAATGCTAGATAAAATTGTATTCAAGTATTTAACAAAATATATCTAGAACTCGGTTCATAGTTAAAAGATTAACTTACCTATGTTTCTTTTTTACAAAAAGAAGGTTAAAAGACGAACCCACTCCTGTAGGGCAGTCAGGACGTATAAAACCATTCCTAATTTTTGGTGTGATATTGTCATAACAAGTCACAGGTCAAGTAATACTACCAGGTTACTTGAGTGACCCGCTGTAGGCTTTTTAGAGAATAGTGAAAAGGTAGAGCGGTCACACGACATACGATATAAACACCTTCAACTGCTGTTCGTCGTTAAATAAATAAAATTTTCGTGTGATCTGAAATGATGAGAATAAATGAAAGTGTTCCCGCGATGTGAGCCCTCCATTGGACTTTCAATGGGTTCCAAAAATAATAACACTGGATAATGAAAACAAGGCATATATCATTTCAAATAAACCTTTTGAGGGATGTAATATCACAATCGAGACAAACCTGTTTGTTGTGATACTGATTATTTTCTTTTAATTGATTGTGAATAAATAAATCAGTAAACAAATTAACTTTTAGTCAAAAAGTGGAAGTTTCGTCTTATAAACGAAATATCTTTTTGCACTTAATAAAATTGACATATTCAATGAAAAGTCTCAAATACCGTGTGTTTAATTTGGAACGAACGAATGCGTACTCAATTTCAATTTACCACATTTCTCTTCTATTTGCAATACATTTCAGCAATGTAATAGTTGTTAATTACAAGCTATAAAAAATTTAAGTTAATTAATGTTAAAGTTCGTTATCAATGCAACTCATTAGTGTGATTTTCATTTAAGTCATTAACAATGTAGGTAAGTAAGTTTAATTCAAATGGACGGGGTTGATTCAATGAACTCCAAGAAGCATATTTTATTTCAATATGCGTCATGGACTAGTTATTTTCCAATACACGAACACGTTTAAATTTACTTTACGGGGGCAATGAAAATGATCAAAATAATAAACTCAATTCATTGGTTTAAACCAATTAAAAAGTAATTATAATCGTTAAAATAGCCGAAAACGATATCTATTGATTAGACCACAGAGCACAGAATACGCATTAAAGTTTTTTTTACATGTTGCGCGTTAAAATGTTTTCCTCTGATTCCTTCTTATTTATTTGAAAATGAACTAAAATGGGTCATATATCGCATTGTAATGTTTACAACGAATTTTGCGACTAAACTAACATAGAAAAATTAATTAGCTTCAATCAATGGAAATAACTTTCCTGGCCTTGAGCGAGCAATGATTGATTCCTAATAGTATTTCAAATAATGGTGCTTCAGAGATCGAATAGATCACTATTATTAATTGATAATTTGTTTTTATAAATTCCAGTTAAATTTGTGAAGTAAACTGACATACTTTCTTGTTCTCTTTTTATTTTCCTTTCTTTAAAAGAAGGGAGATTATTTCCTTATTGCCTTATCTTTCATTTTTATTAATAGAATCATTGGAGTAAATACGTATAGATTTATTGTAGTAAATACCGTATTTTGGAGGATAATAATGACTTTCTCAAGAATAACGGTTCTCATATTGAAAATTTAAATTGTTATTTATACTTATGCAATAAAGGAAAGCAATACGATTTACATAAAATATTTTAGCATTTTCAAAAATTTAATGTTTTAATCGAGACAGTGCAACCAATAGTCCGTCTTTGAAAATTTTTAATTAATAAATATATCTATCTCCAGCTCAAATCTTTTTCCAAAAAACTGCGAAATTTAACCTAATTATCTGCCAATAACTAATGGAAAGGGAGGGAAAATCAATCATAAAACTTCCAAATGTAGTAATAAATATTATGAAACTAATTGTTTCAAAGGGAAAAAGGTCAGAAGGTTAATTGAATGCAATGGTCCAAAAAATCTTAACAGTTCCTTTGTGAGAATATAATACAAATATAATTATATTTTTTCCTTTTACATTCGTAATAATTATTTTACACGGATTTGAACAAAGAGATTTCACATCCACTGAAGGGAGTTTTGCCGACTTCACAGAGGGCGCAGTTTTCGCGGGGAAATGTAAGTAGCTCCCCACACAAAAGGACTCCCCTGGCACGGTTGATTTTTTTGAATGTAAATGTTCCTGACACTAAAGAATTCCGGCGAAAAACGCAATTAGACCTCTCTCTGACCCGCACCCTCCCCTACTGCTCGCACTCAGCGGTGGCGGCAGCGGAGGTGGCTGCGATGGCAGCGGTGGTGGTAATAGTTGTGGTAGCTGCGGCGCCGGTGTCGATGGTAATGGCAGCGGCAGAATTGGCGGCTGCGGCAGCGGTAGTAGAGGTGGCGACCGAGAAGGCGGTGGTGGTTGAAGTGAAAATTCTACTGGTGGTGGTGGCCATGGTAAGGCGGCGGGAGCCGTGGTTGAGCGGTGGCGTTGGTAGTGAAGGTAGTGAAGATGGCGATCGTGGAGGTGGTGGCGGCGACCGTCGCAAAGGGGCGGCTGTGATGGTGATGGTGGCTGGCCCGGTGGCGACCACAAGAGCGGGGAGATGTTGGGGAAGGCAGAGGCGAGAGAGACGCACTCTAACATTTCAGAGGCGACTCCGCTGGTAGAGGACTGCACGGTGTGCGCGACCAACGCCTTTGCGGTTGTGGCATTAGATAAACATGCTGTTGGATTCGTAAATGTGAGTCAGTGTTAACGGAATAAACAAATAGGAAGCTAAGCTGGTGCAACGAGGGAAAGAAAGAGAACACGAGTTCGAAGAAGAGAGGAAGTTCTATTGAAGGTAGATCCAGACAAGCACGAGGACGAGAGAGACAGATACCGAGAGAGAACATTGAGTAGGAGTGGAGAGAGATGAGTACGTGGGGGTCACGCGAATGAATAAGTTGGCGAGAAACAGTTATACTGGGCGTGGTGAGAGGAAACGAAGCGAAAGAGACTGCAGAATTGATGTGAGAAGAGCCGAAAAGACGAGCCCGAACAGTACAAAACGAAGCGAAAGGGATCAAATAGTATAGTATGAGAGAGCGAAATAGGCTTAAGAGAGGGGATGTCAGAGGTTACGCGAGAGGCAACGGAGGTGCGTGCAGCAAGCAGAAGGGCGCGGCGGCAGCGAGCGGCAGGCAGCGCTGGCCGCGGCGTGGAGCGTGGGGCGGGGCGGGAATCGGACCCGCGACGCCCGGGGCGCACTGGGGCGGCCGCCGTTGCCGGGGCGGTTGACGCAGGCGTTGGCTCTGCGCGTTGCCGTGTTTGCTTCGTATTTCGCCAGCTGCTTTTTCCTACCGGATTCCACTCGGGACTGCGAGCGACCACGCTGCCTACAACCACCGCAACCGCCGCCACCGCAACCGCTCCCACCGCAACCGCCCCCACCGCAACCGCCCCCACCGCAACCGCTCCCACCGCAACCGCCCCACCGCAACCGCTCCCACCGCAACCGCTCCCACCGCTGCCGCCGCCTGAATCACCGCCGCCGCCACCACCACCACCGCCGCCGCCGCCGCCGCCGCCGCCGCCACCACCACCGCCACCGCAACCGCCCCCACCGCAACCGCTCCCACCGCAACCGCCCCCACCGCAACCGCTCCGCCGCCTGAATCGCCGCCGCCGCCGCCGCCACCACCACCGCCGCCGCCGCCACCGCCGCCGTCACCGTCACCACCACCGCCGCAACCACTGCCGCCGCCGCCACCAGGAGATCCGCCATTTTACGGCGCGCTGCGTCGCCGTCCCCGACGATCCAGAACTCCCTCGAACACCGCTTGTCGAACCCCGTTAAGGGTAAATGAATGCTTCCATTTTGCTCGAGTTGTCACCGGCCTCCTCCCCTGCCGCATGTGGCCGTGGCAGCCGTGTGCCGGGTGGGCGGCGCGCATCGCGACGTCGTGAACAACGAACTCGCCGCATGAAGCAAGAGCGGACGAAATAACCCTAAAGCCACACATAGAAACGCACTATGTAGACATATATGTCACTGGATTTTCACAGAATATAATTACTCCAACATGTGAGCACGTGTAATACCTGTACGTTCATTTTTACGGTTTTTCTGCATCATTAACGAAATGAAATGGTACATCGCGAAAGAGTGCTGCATATGCTCTAAAATAAAATAAAACAAAAAAAAAAACAGCGGAAAAAGCAGTTTCACAGGCCGGGATGGAAGGGTTGGTGTCGGCGGCCGCCGGGATTTCGGGGTGCGGTCTAACTTTACAAGCTCACATTAAAACGATTGTTTCGGGGCGATACATGAATACTACAAATCAGGAGTATAATTGGCGGGGCGGTGGCGAACGGCCAGTGCGAGGGTGAGCAGTGATGAGCGGGGTTGAGAGCGGGGGCGGGGGCGTGAGACGGGGTGGGGCGGGGTGGGGCCTGCCAGCGACAGGTAGCGATCAAAACCAATTTCCCCGACCGGCGTGCCGTGCCGGTCGGCCGGGTCGACTGCGGAGTATCCGGAGCCGGGCGTTTGGCGGCACGTTGCAGGAACAAGAACGGTCGGCAGACGCCCCCGCTGCAACCGCGCCCACCGTCGCCTCCGCGTTTACTTCAGGAAAATATCGAGATTAAATTTTACAACCGCAAGCAACAAGGAATAACATCGCAGGACCGCACGTGTATAGGGAGAGAAGCGGAAAAAAGCATCGCGGCACTCGGAAATAAAACAAACGAGAGACGAGGGGCGCGGGAAAAAAAGAAAAGGAAAACTCTTGTCCCTGTACCCTCACCCCTACTTTCCGCAACAGGGTTATTATATAGGAACAACTGCGGGAAGGCTATGTCAATAGCCCGCGTTTCGTTCGTTGCACTACGTACGCGCGGACTAAAGCTCAGGACCCGTTCCGCAAGAAAGAGAGTCCGGGTCCGATACAGAGAACGAGAAGGGTTACGCGGGGGTACAATAAAAGAGGCGCGCGCATAATGTTATGCGATGGTCGATAAGAGGGACATCTGCTAGTGAGATTTGAAATTAAATGGCTTCCGGATGAAAATTTTAAATTGGGGCGGGCGCGGCGGCGCGCGGCCTTCTCCGGGCCCGGAACCGATATCCGCACCGCTCTCGCATTAGCATTGCCATGCTATCGCGTCTGACGCCCCGGAGAATCCCGGAGCCGATATCGGCAATAGAATTTAAATTGGACTGTAAAGGAAACCTTATCTTTTCATCACGTAACGCCCTCCACTCCGACTTCGGAGAGACTCGGTGCTCCGCGGTGCAATGGTGTCTTGAAGCTCGGTCGCAGCTCGCGCAGAGAGAAGTTGAAATTTCTGGGAGAGATAGTATCAGCGGAGGGGCGAGAAGCAGGCGGTGGTGGAGGGAGGTCTCTAGTTTCTAGGGAAATAGCTGGCTTATACAATAAAACGCGTGTCATTAAATGGACGATACATACGCAATTTTAAGATTCAGTGAATAGAAGAAAAGGAATGAATAGAACAAAGGAACAAATAGAACAACTATTTAATATTTATTATTAACTTTTTTATTTATATATTCATTAGAATTAAAAACAGTAGGTTGATTTCAAGATTATTTCTGTTTCATCAGAAATGTTTCTCAACAAGGATATACAAATTTCCTTAAAATAATTTGTTTCTAATTTACTTAACAAAAAAATGGAGAAATACTTAATTGAATGTAAAAATATTTAAAACTACAGTTAACTTATATATTATTAAATAGTTTTATATAAATTTAATAAATAATTTTACTATTTCAATATGCCTAGATCTGAGCTTCTTGATGATGATTGTGTTAACATTCCGACCTCTGATACAGCTTCTATGAAGTGGTATACTCTGAATCGGGAAAATGTATGATTGTTTACTAAAACTTCAGAACAATGATGAGAAACAATACAGTAGGTTGCAGCTGCTTCAAATGCCTCCATTTACTGGTAAATTACGCAATCTTTGTGTTACAGGGAAATGTATTACGTATTCCCTTAGCAACTTTTGTACATCAAAACTGAATTTTCGCCTGGTCTGATAAGAGAATTTGAGAGAATGTGAAATGACAGCAAATTTCATAGCAAATGTCATACAAATAACTTCATTTCCAAAATTGCGTTTCAAATAATCGCATTCAGTATCAAAATAGAATTATTTCTTAAGATTCAGTTTACACTTTCATTTATAATGATGCTAAGTTGAAAGACCTTAATTTGTGAAACATTGAATGAAGAAAAAAATATAATTAAATAGATCATTATGATACTCATTTCAGTTCAAAGAGTATATATTAGTCGTATGTTGGAGTATGTTGGCAACACATTCTTGATTGTCATTTCTCCACCTCTATTTTTTTAGCTGACAAATTACTTCATCGTAATATTGACTCTCAATAAGTTCTGATATTCCTACCTTTAGGTGGAATCGTCGTAAACAATTCATTTATTTTAAATAACATACGTAAGTTAATTTACATAATTCAATTCTACAAAAAATGATTTCACACATGATTGACAGATTATAATAACTTAAAGAAAATATAGCAATAGCGCACCAAACTCTCAATATCCATTACATGAGCTTCCAATATTTCAACTTCAAATCTATTAACATACTTAGATATTGTATTATATGTTTTTCAATTTGTAGGTACAAATAAAGTTATCAATAATAAAAGTATAATTTGAATTTGTAATCCTGTTAGAAACCTTGCATTTTATATATTGTAATAAATTTTGTTATTCACTTATTTAAACATTTTAGATCATTTGATTGGAGAATGTAAGGAAGAAACGAATATTCAATAACGATGCGATTGAACTCAAAATATAATTTAATTATTTCTACAAGTAAGAAAATAATCCGAGCTACCTGATGGCTATCGACAGACGAAAAGTAGTAATTCTGCAGGTTTTACATCTTCGTAAGCAAAGCCACTGAATTTTCATATTTGTCACTTCACTAAAAACATTTCGCTTTCATGGAACGGGTAAATAAATATTTAAAACGATATTCAACGACGAACAGAATGACAAACACATTATCTCTTTCGTCGCCAAAAAAGAATACCATTAAAGGCGTGAATATTTTATTCCAAGTAAAAGTAGTACTGCTGTGAATAGCTGTACAGCCCCCAAGAATAACAGAAAAATGAAAGTTAATATTGTCATTGCAGTTCTGAAAGTTCTATATCGTCAACATACCTCTTAAAATATTGATTCATTGTCGCAGAAAGAATCCAAGTATAGATTTTGTTCTAAGTCGTATATCAGTCGGCGAGTTATTGCAGTTGATTTACGTTCCAGAAAGGCCTTGTCTCATTCGTTCTAATTGACACCCATCCTAGCGCCAAGCGGCCAAATATCGCGCGAAGATCCATCGATGGAGGTTCGTGATGGCAGTCTTCTGCTCGGGGTCTGGTGCAGAGGACGGCCTCTTGGCGCGCGCGCTGTGTCGTGACAAATGCTGCTCGTCGGCCGCCAGGACCCCTCTGTCCACTCGACCTCCCCTCCTGCCCCCTTCCCCCACCCCTCCTCTCACTCAGCACGCCGACTCCACCTCCTCAACACTCGACAAGCTGCTCCCGAAGGCTCTCCCAACTGTCTCTCACGATTAGTTCAGATAGAAATGTGTTCTATCTACGGATGTTGAAATGTTTTTAATACCTGTTTCAACTAGTGATCCGCAGCAGCAAAAATGCTGCTGAACAAACAAAGAAAGTGGTTTCCCCCAAATGTAGCTCGCTCAACTGCTCAAGAACAACAAGAAAGTTAGTGTAACAGTACAACAAATTAAATATTTTAGCAAAAATAACCTGTATGCCGCAGTAACATAGGACACCTGAATATATAGATTCACAGTAGAAACGTTTTTTACATATTGTGACATACCGATATGTCACGTTAAAATAAATTAACATTTATTTGGAGACAATATGGTGGAACATGCATTACGAAATATCACGAGCTAGAGCTTACAACGACCGTGAATAAACAATGAGTTTTGTTTTCTAAATGCATTAAGAGTTTCTGGATGCCGAAAGTAGAAAATTTGGGATTGGGCGAAGAAGTTAACACGATCAAAATGTCAGCTACACCAAAATATAACGAACGTATGGATTGGCTGGGTGAAGGACGGCAAATGTTTTGAAAAAATGAAGGAGTTTAATACGAAGTTTTCGGGGGATGAATAAAGCAGGAAGATTTATTCTGCTCTGAAACGCGCTCTGAACTGTTCGTAGATATTTTCATTGGGAAGCAATATTGAAGTATAAATTGGAACTTTGTCGGGAGTGGTAATCAAGTTCGGGACTATGTAAAGGACTAAATCGGGACTGGTAATTTTGGGTTTGAGAACAGCTGGATAGGGAAGAAGAGGATTTCGTTGGAATTTTTTGGACTACGGAAAAGATCGCAAGGTATTTCGACTGAAGTCTACGAGGACATCAACGAAAAAAAGATAATTTAAACCCGCGTGAAAAATTGTAAATTGAAAGAGATCATGATCAAAGGCCTAACTTAAATTCATTAAATTGTTTGATAAAAAGTAAAAATAAACTTTTTAAATTTTTTTCTTTGAAAAAAAAGTGATCTTTCATTTAGTCAACCCAAACAGTAATGAACTAGGAATAGAATCATTCTATTTCAGATTCCCACTGCGCTGTATAGTCCGGGATCCTATAATCCTTTATAGGGGTAATAAGATTATAATTATATCGACCCATTGACCAGCAACCGGACGCTAAGATCTTTGCAGATATAGATGTAGAGAGAGAGAGAAATTTTGGTATATCTCAAAATGGCGCCTCAACGTGATGCATAATTTGTTATAATTTATAATAAATTGGTGAACGGATAAAATTAGTCTTATAAATTATAATATAGTGACCCAAGGGAATCTGAATTTATGGATTGACATTTAAATTAATTGTAGTTAAGAAAGGGGCCAAGACCATTTCATTGGTGTGATTTTAAAATAATTTAACAGAGATTTTAATTTGTATTAAATTCAAAATGGATACTAGGAGCAAAATTGCGTATGGAGAATGTTAATGTAGATGATATGCGTCTGCTAATACTAACCCTGGGGGAGAAATTTCGCGTGAAATTATTGAAATTGAACCACAAGAAAAGGAAATAATGGCTGCACCGTTAGGAAATATGGACCCTAATAATTTAATTCTTAAGATGTTAGCAGAAATGAACGAAAAAATTGGGAGTTTTTTAAAAACAAGTCGACTAAATGCAGGGGAAATTTAAAAAGAATCTGCAACAAAATTAATTCCAAAGTTAATCATTTACAGGAAAACATTGTGACAGGGGAAATTACATGCCCAACAATGCGAAAAGTTGAAATCGTCGAATCGCTTTAGATAATTTAAATGCAATGTCTTCAACATGGCGAAAAAAATGAAAACATAGAATCTAAATTAGTTAATTCGGATTGTAAATTAGAAAAACGAATACCGGAGGGGCTGAGAAACATTAAAATGGTGCAAGAATCTGAATCTGGGAAATATATGTCGGACATTAAAGGGCAAGATTGTACAGTTAGAAAATGATCATGATGCGTTCAAAGGGAAAAATACCAAGCATACATCGGCGCTTGTAATCCAAGCCACCTAAAATTTCATGATGATAATGAGGGGGTGATGGTTCTTAGGAGTTGGGAAAAGCATTGAAGTATCGGGGGAAAAATTTATTAAGGGAAGATACGGACGAACGGGCGGAGAATAGCACGTGTTTAATTTTGAAGGATATTTCGAATGTACCTAGACATTTTAATTGACAGGCTAATGTTTGTGCAGTGTCGGAAAAATTGTATGAGCAGGTAAAGAAAAAAGGGAAAAAAAATTGATGAGCTACCCACCAGGAGTTTGGATATTCGGGCAGCTAATGGAAGGCATCGAAACGAGAAGTCGCAAATTTGGGTGGATGTAAATTCAGGGATCAACAATTCAGTTTCCGGGGAATTGTAGTGAAGAATTTGATTCGTCCCAAATTTTTTTGGGGGTTGATGGCCTAAAAAAGTGTGACGCCAAGGTCGACATAGGTAACAGGAGTGTATTGTTACGAGGTGACAAAGGGCAACAACATTGTTTAGGATCAAAGACCAGGAGGGGGAAGATAGTGTATTTGCGATATTGCGGAACAAATTGAAGGAAACCCGGGGCCAGATCCACACGGCAGCAGAGGGGGCGGTCGACGAAACGGAATAGATGCTGGTGGCTATTGAAATAGTCAATGAATATAAAGATATTTTTTTGGGAAATTCAAGGGGGCCGGTAAAGGATATCAATTTAAAAAATTTAATTGATGGACGAGGGAAACCCTTTTTAAACTGAAACAATATCCGATCCCATGTATATAAAAGCGAAAACGTAAACAAATAAACACGATGCTTGAGGATGGTATAATAAAAAAACGATGACACCGTATGTAAGCCCAATAGTGATAGTTCGTAAGAAAGACAAAAGATCAGATTTTGTGTTGATGCTAGGAAACTCAATGCAAGACCATTGCTCGTCATGAAAAAACCCCGAAATTAGATGAAATGATGTGGAAGTAAAAGGGCTCGGATATTCACGGGGCTGGGTTTTACTGGTGTACTGGCAAATTGAACTACATCCTAATCGCAAAATTTGTCAGTTGTTCATTTGAAGAATTCGATACCTAAAAAAAATTATTAGTGATCTGGGGACGCAATTTACTAGTGGAAAATGGGAACAAGACATGGAAGAATTGGTATCCCAAAAATGTTACACGACGGTACGGAATCCTCAAACCAACTTAGCGAAAGAATTATGAAGGAGATTTCACGCTTATTTAGAGTCTAATTTCGGAAAGCCATAACCGATGGATGGAGGCCGTTCCAGTATTGAACTATGTTTTGAATAATGTTCGCATGGGAGCAACCCAACACGCCTATAGAGGTCCACATGGGGAGGAAAGGAGAAAAGGATCCGTTTCAAGGATTAGGATACCTTTCCCGAAATAAGTGGGATCCTAGATGATGGAGAGATACGCGAATATTTATGACAATTTGAGGAGGGCAGCCAAAAAAAAGCTAAAACAGAAACAATGCTTTGAGGCGAGTATAGGAGGGTGATGAAGGTTAATTAGAGTACTCAATTTTCGTCAGTGGATAGAAGCTATTTTTTAAATTTTTCCCGTTTTATAAAGGACCGTACCGAATTTGTAAAATATTAAGCAAGAATGCGCGATTTTGAATGATGAAAATGGACGGCAAATGGAAATATAACTACAGGAACATGAAGCCGTATATGAGGGACGACACGCATGATTAAATATACTGGTCATAACAGAGATTTGTAAATAGTGTAAATATTAGGTGTAATAGTTTTTTTTTTGTTATTGTTTTGTCATTATGTATTTTGTCATTTGTGTGAGTTTAATTTAAAGTGTATGTATTCAATGAAGTTAATGGGGAGCAAATATTAGGCAGATACGGCTATTAGAATACCTGATGAAATGGTTATTGTTTGGGACATTCCAAGGAAAAAAGTAAATAGTTTTAAGGCAGCAAGTAACAAGACCCTTTCGTGCAAAGTGTAAAGTGTTATGTCGTTTAGTGTAAGAAGCAAGAAGAAAGTGTTCAATTTAGTCTTGTCATTTAGTTAGGTTTGCAAACCAAATGACGCTTGGAGAGGGCTGTGACATACCCATATGTCACGTTAAAATAAAATTTAAAATTTATTTGGAGACAATATGGTGAACATGACATGAAATATCACGAGCTAGAGCTTAGCAACACGTGAATAAACAATGTAGTTTTTTTTTTCAAATGCATTAAAAGTTTTCTGGATGCCGAAAGTAGAAAATTTGGGGTTGGGCGAAGAAGTTAACACGATCAAATGTCAGCTACACCCAAAATATAACGAACGTATGGATTGGCTGGGTAGAGAAGGACGGGCAAATGTTTTGAAAAAATGAAGGAGTTTAATGAAGTCTTCGAGGGGTGAATCTCAGGAAGATTTCATTCTGCTCTGAAACGCGCTTCTGAACTGTTCGTAGATATTTTCATGTGGAAGCAATATTGAAGTATAAATTGGAACTTTGTCGGGAGTGGTAATCAAGTTCGGGACTATGTCATGGACGTAATCGGGACTGGGAATTTTGATAGTTTGAGAACAGCGGATAGGGGAAAAAGAGGATTTCGTTGGAACTTTGGACTACGCAAGATCAAGATATTTCGACTGAGAAGTCTACGAGGACATCAACGAAGAAAGATAAGTTAACCGCGGTGTAAAATTGTAAATTGAAAGAGATCATGATCAAAGGCCTAACTTAAATTCATTAAATTGTTTTATAAAAAAGTAAAAAAATAAACTTTGTTAAATTTTGTTCTTTAGAAAAGAAAGTGATCTTTCATTTAGTCAATCCCAAAAAGTAATGAACTAGGAATGAATCATTCTATTCAGATTCCCAGCTGCGCTGTATAGTCAGCGGATCCTATAATCCTTTATAGAGGTAATAAGGATTATAATTATATCGTGACCCATTGACCCAGCAAGCCGGACGCTAAGATCTTTAGCAGATATAGATGTAGAGAGAGAGAGGAAAATTTTGGGATATCTCAATATCAAGAATTTGAAAAGAGGTTGCTGCCCTAAAACGCAACAAGTGAGCAGCAAATATTGAATGCGGCATCAAGGCTCTTTCTTAGAGCCTTGATGTCGCATGGCGTCAACTCTGTCGTAGGCATTAACGAACTGAGTATGAGAAGTCTTTCGGTACGCGCAGTGTGAGAATATGCGTGAAAACACAATAAAATATTTTGCTTTTGTCAGTGAAAATCAAAACAGTTTCATTGTTTTTGTATTCTCCTTGGGTTCTTTGATATAAAACAAAACTGTATACAGCTTTCTCGTGGCCGCACGCCGCATAGTTTTTAAGTATCTGCGCGCATTAGAAACCAGTGAAATAGATATAACATAATAAATAGATATCACATAATCGATTACATACTGTTCAATATATAATATTGGTGTTTCGATACTACAGTTGTAATGACGGCAGCGGAAAACTAAGTTATTTGTCAAATTTATATTTATTGTTCCGGCCATATTAATTTAATCGCGATTTTTTTTATTTTAGCACTTTATACGACTACACAAGTCATATAGAAAGGAAATACTGATTTTCGCTCATGTGAGTAAAATATAAGATATTAATGGAAAATGGATCTTTCATAACAGCAAATGTCTGAAAAGTATTTGAACGTGAATTAAAATCTAATAGTTTTCTCATTGGACATCACCAATCGTCACTGAAAGAAGCGATACTTGATTAGTATCGGCACCGTGAGCAATGTTGATTTAAATATAGCGATGCGAGTAGTTTCAATATTCGCTGAGGTGAGTTCAACATTGTTTTGCCTCCATCCAACCGTCCTCCGCAGAACAGGACGCCTTCTCCCCTCCACCCACACGTCTCCCGGGGGAACCCCTCCTGTAGAGTTCGCCAAGATACCTGTGCACTTAACGACCGTTTCAGTGCGAGAGCAAAATGCCAGAAGAGAGACACTGCGCACGCGCAACAGAGCCATCCACATATCTACCGTTGTTCAGAAAATATCGGGTAGCGCAATGTGAGCCAGGGATTGTAATCGCCCCCAAGTTTGTTGTGCTTGCGTTAGTAATTTGTTCTATTTGTTTTCTTCTGTTTGTCTTCCATTTGTTTTCTTACACGAAATTTAAATGTAAATTTTATACGCCGAAAAGCTAGAAACCGTCTCCCTTCTCTATGACGTCGTCGAATGCAGAAATTCCGCGCGCTGTGCGCCCATCTCCGCCTTAACTGTGCGCCCATCTCCGCCTTAAAGCCTTGTTCGAGACCTAGGATTGGTCTCAAACTCACCGCGGAGGCCCGCGTGACACTCGCGTTTCACTAGACTAGAGCGGATCGCGCCCGAGCGCCTCCCCTTCCATTGGGCTGACTCAACACGCAGCGAGCCACACCGCCAGGAGCCGTCTACCATGCCCTCCACTATGTCTGAGGACCAGGGACAATGAGTGAAGTGAGTGCTGTGGCCAATGGAAGAAAAAATGTCACGCAGTGGGCGTGATGGGTATGCGTGTAAGGTAAATAAAGAATGGACATTATGAAAAACAATCAGTTTTACTAAGAGTCAAAACAATGAGCAGTCCTCAACATTATGTAAAATACATTTACATAAAATTAGGTTGGTCCATGAGCATACCGCTAGATTGTGTCCTTTTAGATTTTAGCTAGCATCGTGTTAGTTTAAATTAGTAACTTAAAAAAAGGCCTCCTTCTAGGTACTCGAAATTAAACTGCAAGGCTGTAACATAAGGTTGTACGCCCCAAAACGAAATCATAAACTCCCGCATAGGGCTACGTGAAGGGAAAGTATTAACAAAAATAAAATTAAAAAAAAGTCCCTCAAGAAGTCCGCACACTTAAGAGCAGCCCTGTTGTGGACTTCGCCCTCCCATGACCTGCCCACTCGCCAGCACGCTCGCGCGCCAGGAGCCGTCGATGTTGATGTAAACTCTGTCCTCGCCTTCTGCAACGCGCGCTTTGTTCGCGCTCGCATGTTTGTCTTCACATGTCAGCTCGCATTTCCCAGAAAGAAGAGCGGCTTCCAGAAGAAAGGCATTTGAGCGCACAACGGATTGGGCTTTCGTAGAAGCGTTCTTTAGTGCGGCAATCCACTCCGAAATGGAGACAGAATTGCCTTTGCGAAAGTATATGCACACACTTGCCACTGTTTTTTTACCGGATTAGGTGGCTCAGGGCATCAATTGATGTCACTGCGGTGCCTCTGGCCGGGAGGTCCTAGGATTCGAGTCCCGACGGTGGCAGAATTTTCGACGCTAGTTAATAGGTGAATACATCTGCTGGCTTGGGAAGGAGAAATCTACAGGCCGGCTGCTCTGATCGGTAGTTTTTCGTTCTAACAACTGCGGGCAAATGCCGGAGCAGCTCCCTCACGAACGAGCGGGAGCGAACAGAAAAGAGGAGAGGGGGCAGCTGGGGTAACTTGCCTCAGGCCCCAACTTAAATGGGGCCTCGAGTATTTTATTAACAATTTTAAAAAATGTATTAATCTCTAATCTAAATGTAACGCTGTAAGTTGTTTCTGATGCACGGAAAAATTCATTTCGTTTATGAATTGGGGGCGGAGGGAATTTTTTGTTGCAAGGGAGGGTTGCAAGGAAGGGGACCCCGTGGATCAACTGACCCAGTCCCCCGATTTTCTCTGGGCGTCCCCACAAACGGGCCACGGCCTCCAGACAGCGTTCGCGTTCTTTCCTTCCTCTTCCTTGTGCTATCCTTATCCCTTACTTACACACACTGGGGAGCTCAAAGCTTGTCCCGACTGGGGCGGGGCCCCCTGGCGGAAGATTCCTGGAAGGGAAAACCCGGGTAGTATAGTAACGAGTTTGGGTAACTATTAAAGGGGCTTAACTTTTATGGTCATGCGATTCTGATACACATTTCCAGGCTACGAAATTCAAGGCGCCCTTTTAAAAGTGTTGGAATTGTGCTCTCATGTAATTGCGAAAATATCAAAAACGAATAAAACGTTTCTCTTGGAATCGGATGCATGATACTACTAATAAACTTATCAAAATATAAAACGTAATTACAACTGGTGAATATAATTTATGCCAATGAATTGTCAATGTTGTTGATTACCGGGGAAATCAAACGATTTTTTACTGAAAAATAGCTTTCTTATGCTTTTCCAGAACTACTTTAAAACGTTTTGCAAACGTGTTTTAAAATGTTTCTCTCAATGCTCTCAATATATATATATATATATATATATATATATATATATATATATATATATATATATACATACATACACACACACACACACATCATTTCATTTTACCTTTGTTATTTGATTGAGAAAAAAAACCAAAACCCCAAAAAGGCCCAAATACCAAATAACTTTTCAAATTTCTGTATAAAATTAACGCTTCGTTCGAACAATTTATAAAAGAAGACAAACTTTCTTAAAATGGTTTGAGTTTTTGTGTTAAATAGTAATATCACATTTCTTAACAGTACAATTATTAATGATTATATTTAATTTGAAAAAAAAAATTTTTTTTTATATTTTTAGGTGCATTCCCCCGCTGGATGGCAATAAGTGATTCCGGGCGCATCAACTACTAAAGTCATTAGTCTCCCAAGTGTAGCGCATGCATTTATCACGGGATGTGGCGGTGATCTTCCCCCGCTGGATGGCGAGATCCTGTGCCGACTTACCTCTCGGCTTGAGGGGTTTCCCCAACCAGGTCTCTCCCACTAGAAAGGCACCGCCTCAGCCGGGACAAGCTCTAAGCTCTCTACTGGTCTCCCCGCCTGTGTGGATGTGTAACGCAAGACAATGAGTGTGTGTAAGGAGTGAGGATAGGACAAGGAAGCGAAAAGAAAGATCATTCGAGGTCCATTGCCCGTTTGTTACGGTAGTGCTCCAGCATTCATATGGTGTTGATCAGAGAAACCACGGAAATCTACCGATCAGAGCAGCTGACCGGTAGAATTTTCTACCAGACAGCGGCTGAACTCGACCAGAGCCTAAAATCCTGCCACCGAGAGGTCTCGAACGTCAACCCCTCCCGGACAGAGGTACTGTAGATTTCCTATGAAACAGAATGCTGTTATATCACGAGTATATACCGCTCGCCTCCATGTACAGAGGAAGTCACGATCTCTGCACTCCGCTTGACGCGGCGCGCGGCCGAGCCCAAACCTCGTCCATAATACAGCACATGATCGCGCGCGCCTCCTGCAGAATCGGCGCTAAAATCCGAGACGATCCGACGGCGCTCGTAAAAGCGGCAGCAGGTGCCGGGATTGTTCGCGCGGGCGGTGACCACCATGTGCGACCTCGCGACCCCATGAATAAGTGAGGACGCACGGATGAGGTGGCGGCTGCACAACGTTCTGCGATATGATGGCCACGGTGATGGAAGGGGAGATGGAGGAGAATCTGGTGATGTGGAAGGTATCCTGGTAGTTGTCAGTGACGTTGGATTTATTATTAGGGAGTGAATTTTAATGAAATGTAATTTTTTTCTTTTCACTTTAGAACAATGCCTTGTAGTATAGACACTAATGATATGTTAAGACAAAAGCAAATTATTCATTTTTATATGACTTTTTTTGCATTTTTCGTCGATTTCTATCAATCAGTCATTTTTTAGCTTTTTCTGTAATTTTTAAGCATTTTTCGCTGATTTCGGCGATTTTAATACCATTTTGATACAAATAATATTTATGAGATGCAACTAATGTTCTCCATAGAATTACTCAGTAGCCTATTCCATTTCTTCCGTGAGAAATTGTAATGTCAGACGTTGAATGTAATCTAGGGTTCCTATCATGCCTGTCAGCGCCATTGTCGGTTCGGCCGATTTCGGGATAACTAAAGACAGATTTCTAAGTATAGAAAGGTCCAAACCAAAAGTTTGCAAGTTGAGTTCACTTGATGGAACGGAAGAAGCTTCGATTACATCAGTAATATAACCAACAGCTTGAGTTGTTCATCATGATCTGCTTATGAACTGAGCTGGTCATTTTTCTTAGCTTTTAGGGCATTTTTAAGACATTTTTTCGTTTTCTACATGAATTATGCTCATTAATTACATGAAAAATAGTTTATTATCACTACTTTAATGGCACGCATGCAATTAAAACCACGCAACTACCAATGAGAACTCGACTAAAGGCTCAAAATCGTTTAATTAAGTCTCTACGGAAACACAAATAAATAAACAAAAAGTTGAAATTCAAAGGCTCCGTGTAACATGAAAAACAAACATTTATGAACACATCTAAGCTTACTTACTACTATTATATATATTTTCCACGACTTGTATAGATTATATTCTTTTTCATTGACATCTTTACTTTTTGTAGGGAGCAATGCATTCATTGCGTTTTCAGCTTCTAAAATTTCGTCCGGAATATTATTGTAATCCTCCATGCTTTCTAAATTAATTAAGTTACTATGGTGATCGTAAATACACAGGCAAGGCCTTCTTTGGAATGAAAATGACATCATCAAAGTAAATATGGAATGCTAAAGATATATTTTTATTATTCAAAATAAAAATATATTTTTGAATGGAAACGAAAAAATATTGAACGTAACACGTGTATAAATGCGTATTATTGCACTCGTGGTAAATAAAGAATCTCGCTCCTATCGTGGGTCGTTTCTATAATCATACCAAATCTTGCAATTATACGTCTATTTATGCACTCGTTTCGTTAGCTACTATAAGAGCATTTTATTGATCATTTTTGGCATTTGACATTTTAGATCAACAAAACACGCCCACTGCTTATTACGATAGTGTTGAAATGCTGCCAGGGACACAGAAATATTTCTTTAGTTAAAACACAGTATTTATCCTTTACACACATACACATGGTTTACAAATCATACACCTTGAATTGGTAAAGCACTTCTAGTAAGGTTGAGATCATACATAAATTATTATAATGCTACTCATAATACTTTTTAAATTTATTACGAAAGACATGTAAACTTACATCAAATAAGTACTCTTTGGATGATATTGTGTTACCAAGATTAAGAAGCCTTACGAGAGTTGAGGTAACGATTACTATTAGTTTTTGGTACAAAGAATATATCTTGTAAACGAGTTGATCTAGGTGGTATTCTAAAACTAATTGTTAAAATTTGAGGACATGTATTCATATATTATTTTGTATAATAATGATTGAAAGATGTAGAGGATAGTTACAGAAGAAGACTGAAGATAGGCGAGGAGTAATTAAAACGCAAATATTGGACTTGAGTGAACATGAAAGGGAAAAGCCGTTAAATGAACGGTAGGGAAAAGCCGTTAGACGCAGCCGAGTTGTTATAAGTCAATAAACTTATTCTGGCATTGGATCTGAAGGCACGCTGCTGATCACGTAACATTTGGGATTGGTTGAGAAAGCAATGAGTCTAGGGCATAGCTAGTTGATTATGTAATCAATTTAGGGATTGGAGGAGAACAGTGACAGTCATTCCGACAGAGAAAGTCAATGTTTCTGGTGAAAAACAGTAGAAAGAAATAGGAGACTGAAGGGCAACAGAAAGATTTTTTTCACATTCTCGCATATGCCAGGTGCTGTGAAGATCGCTGGATGATTAATTTGTAGATTGGGATTTGTATTTTTCTTGAAAGTGAATAGTTATCGGACTTTGATATTCTGAGTGAGACGAACGAAATTAGAATTTTCTCAGGATGAAATAATGTGATGGATTTGAATAATTGCTTTTAAATGTAATTTTAGTGTGAGCTAATTTCAGATGATAGAATTTATAAGATCTAACAAGTTGCTCTGAATATGTTTGATGTGGAAATTAAATTTAAAAAATTTGTCCCAATAGGATTTGAATAATTCTGAGTAAAAAATTTTGCGGAATTTAATATTCTCTTCTGTAATCAGACAGAACTGGAACTTCAAAATAAATTAAATTGAACTACAAGTATTTGAGGCAGAGGATCAGTGACTCGACAACATTTTGCAAGAGCGGAGAAGAATCTGTACTTGAGTTTGGAATTTCGTCACCGAGAAGAAGAGGAAGCGGCTTGTGGCGCCTCGTCCAAGTGCGCGTGAAGACGGGTACTCAGGATAATTCAAAAGAGCTCTGACAAAAGAACATTCATTATTTTTTACAAATTTTTGAAGTCATATTTTGCCTGGCTTTGGGGAATAAACCATAAGTTTCTTTTGAAATAGAACCGATTTTCATTTGGCCAATTCCAGCTAATAAGTAGCTAGACAATATATATTTGTTTTCAGATTCGTCGCGACTCTGTATAGATGGCAGATCGGATAATTGGCTATTAGTAGGTGATAGCGATTATTTCTAACGAAAACCATCGTCCCAGCTAGTGGGATATTGATTTTATTTAGATAACTTGAAGCATTAATTTTAATGCTCATGTTTAAAACAAAATTTGGAACGGGTTATCCAAACGCCCAATAATTTTATAAAGTTTGTTTGGGCATTGTTTCAATATAAATGCATTTTCACCTTGTTTCGTCATTTACTTTGTTTTATAAATTACATTTGTTGTACTATCATTCATTATCATTTGACCAATATATTCAATGAAACAATCACATAACTTTTGGTATTGGGTAATCGGAAGCTTTGCGAAATCGCATGTTCAGTCTTGACTGAGGACAAACAACTTCCGAATGGGAATTTTAAAAGATTCCCGTTATCCATTTCATTGCGAATGATTTCATGGAGATGTTTTTTTCTCTTTGTTCTCTTCATTTTAAAGCCACGGTCTACCCTAAAAGTGGAGACAAATAAATATTTTCTTCTTCTTCTTTTAGTTTTACTGATCGGTACTATCTCAAAACAATGCCGAATTAAGAAACTTTGGAGTTCAAGAATCACAAAATAGAACAAAATGGAGAACATATAATCGAAACCTGTCGTAAAACAGATTCCAAACGATGACGAAAGATGGGTCCTTGTCACTCAAACATCGTTACAATTCAATTAAACATATGTTAGAATTGAATAATAAACAATTGTCTACAGCTTCCAAAACAATTAACTAAAAAAAAACTTGTGAAAGGATAACTGAATAGATCATACGTTTTCAATATCAAAAATAATTATCTTATTCTCCTAGAAAATCAACATTATTTTTAATTTTATTAAAAAACGTCAAACTTTGGAGGCTCCGGACTAGTGTCTAATGAAAATTCCAACCTTGCCTCATACTTACAGTAATTTGTGATCAAAGCACAAGTCTTTACAGGTTCGTATTGCATTTTTGTAATAGAATTAATTCAAATATGGCGAAACATCATATTATTTCTCAAGATTCCACATTATTGCATTTTTAATCGCACAAGCATGTTGAAAAAAAACTTCGATCTTTAATAAATATGACATAAAGTTTATAGCTCTGTATACGTGTTACGAACACTGTGGCCATTATGTAAGTCATTAAAGCTGACATGAAAAGACACAAAAATGGAAATTTGAATTATTTCTCTGATGAGATATTTTTAAGCACACATTGGGTTGAAAAAAAAGGGTTGAAGTATAATTAAGTTTGAGTGACATTCAAACATGCCTTATCTACCATGCATCTAAATTGGTTTATAGAAGTAAACCTAGTTTTAATTATTCTGCGCAGTTGCTGGAAGAAACTTTTTTTTATGCGGGTCGGCCTTCTCGCGTTTCTTTAACAAATTTACTTTTCCTTGTGTTGTCGAATGCCCTGCTGAGCAAGCCAGGAGAGACGTTGGTATCCAGGCGAAAATTACCAACTTCTCCGTCTCTGTATACGTCTTCTGTAAACACATTTAAGATGGTTCGTCTTATCGAAGCGATTCGTCGTGATTGTTTGACCAACGGCACGGTTGGTTCCGAAGATAGGGCACGCTTTAATTATGGTTCTATGGCTCTCCGGCAGAACAAATAAATTTGGAGAGGGTAATATATTATTAAACTCGATAACGCGATGTATTCTCAACTGTATATCTGATAAATGAAACATATTTGGTGGTAAGTTTGCCTTTTGGATAAACTGCTTTATAAGAAAACAAGGGCAGTAAACAGAGCTGAAGGTGTGTAAATTTATGCCTTACCACTAGATTATTCATATGTTATAGAATTGTCTGCAGAATTCCTTAGTAATAGTGTTGTCGTATCTCGGCTAAGTTGACCACTTTACTTAAGACAAATTATTAGAATCATTATTTCAAGCGCTATAAATGAAAACATGACCAAACGATTTACACTTATTGTACTTCACTAGTATAATTTTATAATAGCATATAATATTCAACATATTCACGTTAATTTCTACTTTAACATTTGTCTCGGAAAGACTGAGATAGAGGGAACACACATTATTTGCTACGAAGGGAACACAGACTCAAATGTTGCAGTTTCGAATGCACTTTTTAAATTTTACAAAAACAAAACCTCCGAGATTGACATTCATGGATCGAGTATGTAATGCATTTGGCATTTCATAATTGCAAATCACAATACAAAAATCACTAAAAAATTGGTTTCGTGGAAATAAATGTAATTGAAATTACCATATTTCCAGGAAAACTCTTTTCACTCTCTTTCGATATGACAGAAAACTTACGCGTGGACTGATGAAATTATGAAACGACTATTTTCCATATTTTAAGGAGATTGCGACTTCAGACGATTATACCAATGGAGAAATAACATTTGATTATAGTATTGATTTTCCAAGCCACTATGCGAATTATGTTCCTTGCCTATCTAGAAAGACTAGAAAGAAAATAGTTGTAATTCTAACTCGTAGCGGGTATTTATGCATCTCACATGTTAGTTTAGAGTATAGGTTGAATTATCTTTTCAGAGGATAGGTTGCGTGAGAACGAATACAGTTGAATCAAAGGTAGAGCAACATTAACTTTCAAAGGCAGGACGCTTAAATGCGTAGGTAAATAGCAACGAGTATATCGATAGAAACAAGTAGAAGTCGAAGAAATATGATGAAGAATGAGGAGGTCTTCAAAAAAGAGAAATGAAACACAAATAAAGTTTGATTTACACAGACAATTTACAACAAATATTTGGCCCCAAAAAGGACAGTCAATGGCCATAAAATCCAATCCTATAAAATCTTGAACAACGGCTTTCAAGCACACTTGTCTAAGAACTTCAAAATGCTTACACTAGAGCGATCACGTTCTGCATTATTGCTGTGCATACATCGACACAACCCTGTGTCATACAGTAAGTCCTATACTGTCACAGTAATTAGAAACTGTAACTAATTACCTACGCATCTTAGGCGAATTAGAGACTTTAGAAAATTTAAAAACTTGGTGTCTGGATAGAAAAAAATGAAAGGTAGTTTTCTTACGCCCTCTGCTCTATCCACATTTTTTTCTAAAACAATAACTATACTTAATATTACTTAATATAATACTTAATATTCAACTCTCACAGATTGAAAAACACCATATGCAAAAATTTAACCTTGGGTTACAAAAATACAAAATTGACCTGTTTCTACTGGAATTTGAGAAAAGTTCAGTCTCAGAAGAATACAGGACATCACTCAATGATTTTCTGAGAAAACAAGTCACACACTGTTATCGGTATCAGCCATTCTCCAAGATGATGGTCAAATCAATTACCTGACCAACACATTGTATACATTCAAACCCCACGTAACCTCTACAGGTTTATAAGAATCCACAGGCTTTCAAACTGATAATGAACTTGCACCCATTTTCTCAATTTAACTAACTCATCAAGACTCTACTCCCGTTAAACCATAGTAGCGCAAATGCGAAATCTACAAACAATCAACTCTACCATCAGATATCATTAACGGAAAGATATATCATTTTTCCTGGGTCCCCACATCCTTGGAAAACAAGGTTACTCAATACTAGCCAGGGTTCTTTCTGGGAAACCTCAAACAAGACAATAAATTCCAACCTAATTAACACTACAATTGACATCCTAAAATTTATGAACAAAAGATGTTGATCAACTGGAATCAGAATGGACCAAATACAATACATCTGTTTTATCCACCCCATAGAACAATCAGATTTCTTCTCAGTGTATTTGATAAACAAATGACTAGGCGAGAACATAGTGCTATCCAGACTTGCTCCCGGGCATACTAATATAACACACCACACACCTGTTTACAAACTACGAGCCCTCTGTGACTTTTGTGAGGGTTTAACTAACGGGATTCATGCTGAACGTTTTGCCTAAGTTTCAGGATGAAGAGATGGCCTATCACCGGGGCAACAATTAAACAGTTGTTTATTCCCAAGTCCTATCAACAGGAAATCATAATATTTTGCCAGAACATAATATATTTAATAAAATATAAGGGACTTCCTGTATATATTATCATACCAGCCAAGTCTTGTACTATTAAAATAACCTCCTTTCTATTGCAAACTTTGTCCTATGTTTATACATATAATGTAAAATCAAATATGAACATGTAAAATACTGAAAAGTTGCTAAGAACTTTAGGTTGATGCGACTATAATAAACAAAAAAACAAAACAAAAAAAACTATGATGCCTTTATTACATACCATCCTCCACGTCAGACCTTTTTTGAAGTCGTATTTTTGAAAGTATTTTTCTTCCCATATTTTCCCTCATGGCCATCTTCCTCCTTCCTTAATTCAGGACACAGTAAAAGCTAATCCTGCTACTGCTGATAGAAGGTTTAAAATTAGAGAAATTACATAGCAATTTCTAAAATACACTTTAATGACACACTGATATTAAATGTCAGTTAATATTAATACGTCTGAACCCTCAACTTTTCAAACTGAAATTCATTTAATGGTTGGCGGGTGAGCATCCTGAGTTTCTCCAAAATACATTATTGTTGTTATTTTTATTATTTTATTTTTATTAAAGGCATTGGGTGTTTCCTGAACTTTAATTAAAACAGAACTACTTTACAAAAAGTGGGTTGAGTGCGCATTGCTGTAAGAAATTTAATTGAACATATTTTGACATTTTTTTATCTGGACAGATCAGCAATGGTTTTCGCTACAGGACACAATGACCAGCAGCCTACGCACAAAATCATATTCTCGAACTCGTATTCAAAACTACGAGAATCCTATCTCGTCCCAAAGGAACACATCGTGTTGGCTACTTTAGATGTTTCAGCTTCCACCTGAAGTGAACGACAGTCTCTCGCCAGTCGCAGAGCCGAGCGGACGTGTTTTACTAAGCGCTCTACCTGCTGCAGGATGGTGTCGACGGAGGACAGCGCAGGGCTGGGGCCCCTTGCAGGCGTGTTGGGCGCGGCGGTGATGGCGGTGCATTGGCGATCAGTGGGTGGGCTGAATCAGCCCCTACTAACGTCGATATCATCGAGACTATAAATAGGAACCATAAGGAACTTGATAGAATCGATGTGTTGCAAGCTAGGTTACGTCGGCAGAGGCTCAGTGCAGTCGCTGCAGACAGCCAACGAGCAGCTGGTTCGCAAGGTGGATTACCTTGAGAACCAGTCGCGACGTAACAATATCATTGTTACTGGCATCCCAGAGAAGCGGAACGAGTCTGGGCGGACTCGGAGAGGTGTATCCTGGATCTTGCGAGCAGCAGGGTCAGGGTTTGGGGCTCCAGGATATCGAGCGCGCGCACCGGACCGGGCGGCGGCGCGAGGGGCAGCCACGATGTTGTGGGCCCGCTGCCTCTTTCAGGAAGCGGGAGGCAGCTGCGTGCAGCCGGAGTATCTCCCGGAATGGCAGGGCGCGTCCGTGAGGACTTCAGCTGGGCAGTGCGGCAAACGCGTAAGGCGTTAATTCCGCATTTGCAGGAGGCGAAGCGAGCGGAAGCAGGCGTCGATTCGTTTCGACAAGCTTGTCGTGGCAGGGCGCAGCTCGTGTTGGCTGAGCTGGCGGCCCGTCCGCGGGCGTGGGAGGGCGGCGACGGGGTCCCGTGAACTCGGCGAGGGGCAGAACCCCAGGGGCGGAAACCCTTCCGGCAAGCGGGCGCCTCTTCGCGGCCGCCCCGCCCGCGCCTTCGGCCGTGGCCGCGGCGCGCCCGCGGCTGCGCCTCGTGCTGGGGCGGCGCGGACGACCTCTGACCCCGCGGCATCGCGGCGGAGGCGGTCCGTTCGCTTCGCGTCGGCGGTCGCGTTCACGTTCCGCCGGACCCCACGGCACTCGGCGAGCCCCGGACGCTTGCGGCTGACAGCCTGGAGCAGGACCCTTACGGGGGCGATGGCTGCGGCAAACGGCAGCAGCAGGAAGCTCGCGGTGAGTCGGGACCACAGGTCGCCAAATGGCAGGAATAGGCTTTAGAATAGGATTTTGGGAAAACATCAAAGGTCTAGGCTCTAAGCTCGGAAATCAAGACTTCCATGGGTACATAAACACATTTGATATTGTCGGTCCTTGAAACTTGGTGGAAGGAGGGTGAGACTTAATGTGTCTGGTTTACGTCATATGCAAAACTAAAAACGTAGAGGAAAGGTAGGTACCCGGAGTGTGGTGCATATTTCAGGATAGGTTAGTGCAATTTTTTTTAGAAATTACAAAAAACCCGAAAATTTTTCTTTGTATTAGACTAGTAATGCAAAATACAGACCCCCAAATTGTATTTATATCCGTCACCCGCAGCTCGCGTTTTATTCCCCAGAAGCTTTTGGTGAAATCAAATTTCTTAGACTCGTTGAAGCAAAGGTATCGAATACTGATTTATAGTCTTAGGTGACATGAATGCTAAAATTTGGGATGAGCAGGAAGTATTTTCGGAGTTCGATCGCAAGAAGCGGGGCTAATTCTAGAAAAGCAAAGACTCAGCTCCAAAATGAGGGTCAGGAATTTAGAATTATGCAGAGATTTAATCTCGAAATCTTAAAGGGCAACTATGGACAGGATACTGAAGGGGAACTAACTTTATTAGTGGGAATGGAGTGTGTAATAGATTATGCTCTGTTGTCTCATAAAAGAAAAAAACAATTTATTAGATTTGGAATCAATTAGGGCAGAATCCGACCATTTGCCTGTGTCGTTCATTTAGCAGTAAATGCTACTGAACTGCCAGGCAGTGGCACGGCGGAGCAACAAACTTCACAATAGAAGACGACGGTTTATATGGAAGAGGAAAGGACAGGAATTTGCAGAGGCTATTTTTAACTCGGAGGGTGGGCGCGAGAGGAGCGGTCACCGGAAAGGCTAAAAAAAGAATTTTAGAAGGAGACTCTTTCGCAGGGAGGCATGCGAATGTGGGGAGAGGGGGAAAGGTACTGACCCAAGGATGGTTTAGCGAGGAGGTCGGGTGAGCAGGCGGAAGCAATAGTAGCCTTAAGAATGTTAAAAACAGGAACTGGAAGAGAAATAGTTACTTTGTTTACGTAGGCAATCGAGGCCACAATTAAAATCGAAGAAATCTTGGCAGGAGAGTGAGACAGCAAGAATAGAGGCAATTTTAGAAACAATCATAATAAATCAATTTGGGACGTTATAAGATCACTGCGTAATAAAAGAAATGTAAAATGGATTTCACCAGACGCGTGAACAGTACTTTTCACGGGCGCTCGAAATAGGAATATTGAAACAGGATATATTATCACGGACCGATGTCCCTGAATTAGAGAACCGATAACTGAATGAAGTGAATGGGCATGCTAAATGAATAATAAAGGCAGGCAGGCGCGGACGGCATTCCGACACAATTTATTTCGGAATTGTGGAAATAGACCAGAGAGTATTCTAAATTTATTTAATGCAATAGTTGATTCGGATCATTCAGAACGTGATCACGATCCTCAACCAGTCTTTAAGAATAAGGTAATAAATTCCCACAAAATTATCGGGAATTAGTCTTTACCAGTCTGGAAAGTTATTTTGAAAAAATACTCAACGGCGACTGAGTGAATGGGGGAAAAGCACAGTAAAATATCAGAATTGCAAGCAGGCTTTGGGAGAGGCTGACCCCGACAATATCTTGTGTTAGATACCTAGTAAAGCAGGCGCTTGCGCGTAAGGGGGGCCCCTTATATTGCAGTTTTGTAGATTTCGAAATGGCTTTGACTCTATCAATAGGAAAGCTTATGGCAAAAATTTAAATTGGCTAGGCGTCCACGAAAAAGTTTTAAAAGTGTTGCAGAGCATATAGAAGACGTAAATTTCTGTATGGGTGCGTGATGGAAGTACAACGCGAAAATAAAATCGACAGTAGGAGGAAAGACAGGGCTGTCCTCCCCACCGCTATTGTTATCTTGTTTATAACGATTTATTGACGTGGTTACAGGATGCGGATACATCTGCGCTGGAAATTGGGGGCCTGAACATTCCCGGACTACATATGCTGATGATTTAGTTTTATTTTCGGAGACTATTGACGGCTTACAAAAGTTTAAATATCTAGAAACGTATAGTGAAACATGGGATTAAAAGTAAATATTCAAAAACCAGTAGTTTTTAGAATGGATTTATCTAGGGTAAAAAGGGAGAGATGGTTTTACGTCAGGGGGGAGATTGACGGTAAAACATTTACATATCTTGGAAAAATTTTCCATGAATGGGGATGGAGTAATCACATAGTGGCGGGCACAGTAAAGGAAGAATTGCCTCAAAGAAACTTTCGCACCCAGGTTCCGAATTGCCTTTAAAGGTGTGAGCGATGTTTAATCTAGTTCTCCCAGCAATGAATTATGGGCAGAAATTTGGGAGTGGATGATAGATCGACTAGAAAGGTCAAACAGATTATTTAAAATTAATTCTCGAGTCTCTAGATTGCAGCAAATGCCGGAGTCCTAAGAGAGGTCGTAGTGTGGGAAATTTTGGGAAAAGATTTTAAAAATGAAACCCATTAAATTTTGGATTAAATTAGCAGGTGAACAGGCTGACTCACTTATAAATAGATGTTTTCTGCAGTTACAGGAAGCAACAACGCTACTGGTCGTATAAATTAAACTGCTACGGGAACGTTCAGGTCTGGGAGACTTCTCGGAAAAATGGTGGAGATAGGGAACACGTGACATGAACGGTTAATTCGGATGACTTGCGGATTTTTAAAAGGCAAGAGATCCGGCAGCAACGGCCGAAAAAAGTTCTAGTTGCCAAACCACCGAGTCCGTTATGGGGTTGCGAACGTTACGTAAACACACTGCAGAAGGACGCAAGAGGGATACGCTTGGGTTTAGGGTCGGGGGTGGATGCAAAAGAGATTAAAGGACTCGAATGGTAATGGCATCTGTGGCTTTGGGTGATAGGAAGACTGGATCCATATCCTTAATTTGCAGTGCGACCGAAACTTGGGGAGGAAATGGATGGGAATGGAAAATTTCTACTTCACATAGGAACGTAACGCTCGCCCAAAACATTCTAGGATAAAGGGTAACTTAGAAAAAATTAGGAACATTTCTCGGAAAGGTTCGGGCCACTAGAGAACAAATTAAGAGGGAAAACAGCAGTGGTTAGAGAGCAGAGCCTAGACTGGAGAAATAGTAATAAATCAATAAACTAACAATAATTAAGTTAGTCAGTAAGTTATTAGGTTAGTAAAATACAAAAAAAAAATAAATAAAAAAAAAAGTTATAAATTGTAGTCAATTGTTAAGTATAAATAGATAAAAAGTCAATAAAATATATATATATATATATATATATATATATATATATATATATATTAACTTAAAATAATTAAAATAAGTAAAAAAAAAATTAAAATTAATTAATTTAAAACAAGTTAAATAAATTAAAATAAGTTATATCAATTAAAATTAAATTAATTAAAATAAGTTAAATAAATTAAAAAAAAATTAAAATTAAAAAAAAATAAAAGAAACGCAAATAAAGACATTAGGGGCGAAGTAGGAATCGGAAAGGTTAGGCAGAGGCGTTGGTGGGACGATTTTCTTGGGGCTGTTTTTTTTCAGGTGCGGGGGAGGCCAAACACTGGGAAAGGGGAATGCCTGACGCCCGCGCCAAATAAAAAGTCTAAAAAACCCGGGTAGAGTAGCATGTACTGGCTTCTGACGGAGTTTTCCCCCTTCAGGGTTTTCCTCAGCCGTACCTTATGGTCTCTTTCCCTGGCTTTGAGGCGATGGAGAGACCATTTAGGGGAATAAGAAGGCGAAAGGTTAGAACTGGGAGAATGTAGGATTGTAATGGCTTAAGGCCTTCGGCCTAGCCTTGGATCAAGTTTCTAATTTGGCTGTAATAATTACCTATTAAATAAATAAATGTTTCAGCTTCCACCTGAAGTGTTGGAGTCAGTACACAGAATTTGTTCCAAAAAATGAAATATGCTTAACAATTTCATACAAAACGCGTCCAGCCATGTCGACAGTATTTTTGTACAAGCGAAATTGGATGGAAGTAGTACTGTCTGAAGAGACACAGGCAAATAAGAGCAGAGTCGGAGGAGACCACGTCGGAGATGGAGACGCAAGGGAGGTCGGTGTCGCAGACGGAGGAGGCCGCGGCGACGGCGCGGGTGGACGGCGAGTAATTGTGGAGCTCCCCGGAGAAATCAATTAACAAGGCGAGGGAGCCACGGCGTGTCCCTGACGACGGGCGGCGTAACAGGCCGGTCGCCGCAATCGCCATGAGCGCCTTGGGCGTCTCCGGCCCCGGCCTAGGCCTCGGCCCATTCACCAGGTCGAATTCAGCCGCTCTCTGGAGGAGAATGCTAGCGGCCGCCTCCTTGGATCGGCAGCTTTCAGTGGTTTCTCTGATCAATACCAGGCCGGAGCAGTACACTAACAAACGGGCCACGATCTTTCCTTGCCCTTCCTTTTCCTATCTTCTCCCCTTACACACACACACACACACACACAACAGTAGAACCAACACTCATGTCGGGAGGGTAGTCAGGAGCTTAGAGTCCCGACTAGGCTGGTGACAGGCTGGTGAGAGATACCTGGTTGGGGAAAACCTGCCTTCCGACGTGTAGGGCGGTGCCGGGTCTCACCATCCAGTGGGGAAAGATCCCCGCTATCACTCGTGATAAGCCATGCACTACACTTACGGGATTAATGGACTTGGCATCGATGCGCCCGGAAACACTAATTAGTCAACCCAACTGTTATTCGTACCGTACAGTCGTCCACACCGACCCACCCACCAACCCGCATCTAATTCATTCAGCTAACAATTCGAAAGGTAGCCAGAAATTGTTTAAGTGAGACGGATACATATTCTAAAATGTGGTCAATGCAGAGCATTAACAACTTTTAACGTGTAATAGATAAATATAAATAATTTACTAATAATAACGGATCTTTGCCTTTTTGAAAGAGACATTTGAACCGATTATTTTTGTGATCTCGCATTCCTTTCTTTCACTAAGAAGCTCTTGCATGTTAGTTAAACATCTGTATTCACTAGGCTCACCAGAATAATGTTTACTTTCCTAACGCAGTTGTGAGTGATTTGTCCGATTCTTTCATTATTGTCTTCATCTATGGGTTCATGCATTTGCGATCGACTTATATTAAAATAGACGAGACAAATATGTTGCAATGTACCAATAAATTTAAAGTAAATACTGCAAATTATATAGAATAAAGGGCTTAAAGGGAAATTTCCAAATCACTTCAGTATGTCAGTAATAAACAACAAAGAAGAGACGTTCTGGTAGAATTATATAAGTAATATTCGTATAATAGCGAATCGATGCTATGGTGGCTAACTTTTGGGTTTTTTCATTCTCAAGGCCGAAAAGGAAGTGCAAAATCTCCTGCTCCTTGCATACAGAGACATGTTTACATTTATGCCTGTGATATTACAACATTTCAGTTTAGATAACGTCTTTGCAATAATAATTTAGATGTCTGGACATTCTCATAATAATAGACTTGCTTATAACAGGGGAAATTGTTTTAAACAGAGAAAAAATGTTTGAAATGAAAAAAGTGTCTGGCTATTTGATTTTAAAAAATAACGTCAAATATTCATAATTATGATTATCATATTATAATCATGATTGAATTTATGATTTACGATGACATCAGTGGAACGTGAGCATATTTTGCTCGGTGTTGGATAGCTTCTATGGAGTTTGAGTTGGAATGTGGCTCGAAAGTCTCAAAGTAAATTGCAAAATTATTTCTTAAACAATCACTAGTAAAAGGAGTTACTTTAAGAACATGCACAGCATGGTAAAATTTCAATTTTTTGCGCTCGTGCTAGAAGCGAGATGGTGTAAAAGAAAATGAATAGTGTATGACACGGGGTCAAAGTGATTTTATTTTGCTATTAGCACTGGTCTAAGAGCCTCGTGTCATAACCTTCCCTACTTGCAAAATATAAGCCACTTTTATCACTTGCATTATAAATAACTATTACTAATAGTCGAAGTTAATGTTCCGCGTACCGACTCACGGTAAATTGCGGCGGCTCGCACTCGGACAAAAAATAACCTTCAAAACTTTTTGAAAGAAATATTAAAGCATAATAATCATAATAATATGAGCAAAACTTAACATTGGCTTGCTAGGCAAGTAAAATAATTCTCTCTGTAAAAATACGAAAATTACTGTTCGTTTGAACGTTAGGCGTTTCCGAAACGGTCATAACTATGGATGTACCATCTACGCAGAAAACCACCAGAGTTGGAGTGAAAGGAAATTTTTCGATTCATAATTCACTTCCGTCCTCAAACAATCACTGTTCCCTTAATTGATTGAAGTTATATAATATTCGAAATATTGAATGCACAAATTAACGTAATAGGGTGCCTGTTTAAATCGCAGTATGCATCATTCTATACAACAATTGTTTCACAAATATAGACACAACAATTATTATAATGTTGAAATAGTCTAATAATAAATCGTCCATGTTTATTTGCTATCCAGAATTGTTTTCTGTAATTAATCATTTGTTTGGCCAAATTAATGTGGGGCGCATAATAATTATTACATCCATTTGTTGCGGCTGGTGTGGTGGAGGTGGATGCGATATTTGCATACGGAGAGATGAAATGAAAACATGATAGTTAATGGTACCCCAAACATGAACTGACGAATTCTGATGATTAGTTATTTGCATGGCAATTGAGAAATATATCGTGTGCGACGGGTGCAATTTCCATGAAATCATCCACGAACTCGCTTTTTGCATATTCCCTGCTTTTCTAGGAATGGAAAAGCAAGATTTATAGTGACATACGGAGAGTACGATTGTAGTGTAGTGTCGAGTATGAACAATTGTTTCAATATTTCAATATTTTTCTATATTTTATCTGTAAATGGAGTACGATTTCCAGATATAGGTACTAGAGAGGTGAAATAGCTAAATTCATAATAAAATTAAATTGCAATTTGACAGAAACTACCTTTTTTTAATTTGTAGAGATTGAGAATAAATGGATGATTACGGTATAATTCGCTAAATATTTCACATCTTTTTCATTAGACAGGAAGAATTTAAGTAAATGATTATGTGTATTAGTATTATGGTAAACAAATATCCAGTGAAATCAACAAATCAAATTACAAAACATAGTAAATTTATTTTTCTAATATCGATAAAAATTAGTCATGTTTCTGTAAAACTAAATTTTCTTACTCTATTCAGAAGACTACGATAAAAATACTATTCATTTGATACAACGATGTTAAAAATTCCTGGTGAAATGTATTAATTGAAGCTTCTCCTCTACTAATCTTGTTTATCGTACAGACAATCTTACAATTATATTTATTAATTTAGATGGCTATATCGAAATGTCTGCATATTACATTTTGTTCACTCACGCACAATTTCAGAAAGACCGCATCAACAATATCTAATTCCTCATTAAAGAAACAAAAGAACCTCGAAAAACAAGAAATTATTTGTTATTCCCTCCCCTCCCACCTCTAGCGCTCAGGCACTGGAGCGAAGAAGTCCGGAACGAGCGGTGGATTGCACAGATAGCGTTAATTAAAGAGGGGAAACGTCCTCCGCAGCGCTCCAAAGTTTCGTTAGCGCGTTTTAGGCAGTTGAACCGCTGCGGCGGCGGCGGCGGTTCCTATCAAAGGGGAGCGGGCAGAGCAGGGCCCGCGGCGCTGTGCAGCAACCCGCAAGGGAGAACGTGGGGACGGGGCAGCGAATGGGAGCAAACGATGCGGCGGCCGGCCGAGCGGGACATTAAACCGGGGGACGACGCTACATAAAAATTCGTCAGCGCTATAGTTGTAATAATGATGAAAAGAAGTATTTGTTTCGTATCTAATGAACGTGGCCCCGCAACAGTGTTGGCTCCCGTAGGCGCCCCAGAGCATGGGCATTTCCAATAATTTCAGCTGCTGTTGCTTTCCACTTAACAAACGTCACTGTCCATTCTCCTCACTCTTGAGGATTTTCAAATAAAATACTTAAAGTTCCAAAATACAAAAAGAAAATATATTGTTCAGAAGTTGTGGATGGGTAATCAATTAGCTCCGCATTCGCGGATATTGTTCCATATTCTTGGATTACCGATTAATAGCTTTCCCAAGGTTTCGCCAATCTTCTAATAACGTGAAGACACTACTAATTGTGTATTTAAACAAGTATTCACTTTAAATATTACAATTTAATCTTCATGCGTCCATTTTTGAACTCTAGCTAACCTCTCTCAAACAAAACTCACCTCCACAGCAACCCACTACATACCTCAATTGTTCTATCCCTTACGAGTTGATAAGCTCCTATAGTTTTATTATCATTTCGTAACAGAATTTCCCAATTTGTTATGAGTGTGACGTGTGCCCAATTTGTAAGAATAATCGATGTTAATACCTTAGTTTGTGGAGTAGATGTATTAAAATTGCTTGTCAACAGGCATCCTATGGTGGCAGGCAAGACGTTCAATATAACTACGCCGCCTTTTGTCTGCAACACTGATGTTATAATTAAAGGACACAGCAAATAACAATTAATAATACCTGCGGTTGTTGATATTACCCAATTTTTCTTCTGTCATTTAATTAGCCGAACTTTGCTCCTCAGAAAATATTCACCGAATCTCAATGCCAAACATGTAAAAATGTAGTACTCCATAATGATTCGTAATAGTGCAGGAAAATTATACAAAAAGTAAAAGAATGTGAACAGCGAATGGTGCACAATTTGTCGTGTGGTTGTTCGAATAGTCGATGTGAGTATTCGCGAACTCGATATGACAACATTGCCAGAAATCCTTGCTGGGTTATTTCTTGTTTCCAGCAACTTGAATTTTACGAAAACGATAACATATCAATTTGATCATTCCATATGTATGAGTACGTAATTATAAAATTATGAATGAATCTGCTTCCTAGTGTCAGTGATCATTAAAAATATGGTTTCGATCTTGTCGATGAAATTTCAATATTTTAATGTTTTCATTTATTTCAAGAAGATGATACTGTTGACTAGAAAAGTAACAAAATACTGCCGCTATTTACAAACATACTACCATGACTGCATTCAATCGCATTGCATTGCATTCAACTGTAGTCATTTAAAAATGATCCGAAAATAACGGTATTCTTCGTAAATATTTTGGCAGGTTCCTGTTTGCAGATGCATTAACAAAAATGTTCCTTTATTACATCTAACGCCATACTTACTTAACTTCTGATATTTCACAACTCCTCTAGGGCATCTTTACTATCTATCACGATGCTTTCTCCCACTAAAGGATAATGGTTCAAGTATACACATTCTGAAACACTTTTTATCAACGCAAATTTGTTGGTAAATTTTGTTATTCGGATCAAAGAAGTTTATCAGAACATTTACTGTTATCTCATGTCAACAGGAATTAAATTAAACTATCTTGTGCATTAAAAATATTATATTGAGTTACAAAAATAAACAATACCTATTTATTTATCTCTGAGGAAAAAATACAATCGGCTATGTATTTTTCGCTAATCACTGAAAGTGTGTTGCCCAGGTCATCACATCAACATAAACTTTCATCTGTTTGCAGCATTTTCACTCTTACACACCAGTAGCGCTAATTTCATATTCGAAAATGAAAAGAAAAGGTCACGAACGCTGACGGGGTAGAGTCAGAGTAGTGCAGAATGAACGTACTAAATAGGATGAAGAGAGGAGCACACGCTGCAGGGCGGTGCGAGCAAAACAGGACCGTGTACGATTCATGTGAAAGTGCAGGAAGGGAGGATAGGATGTGAGAGATTAATTATGGGCATTCGGAATTAGAGATTAGCCTGAGGCGCCTGGAGCAAACGAGGCGTGTGGAGCGCAACTGCAACAAAGCGGAGAAAGACGGCGAACAGGCAGCGAACGGCGTGTAGGGGGCGTTACCTACGAGCAGTGAGTTCAGAGAAGGCCTAGCGCGGAGAAAGGGTGAATGCCAGAGGGCCGTGGAGGGGGGGTGCTTGCAGTGCGACGAGGAAAGGGGGGAGGCGGGAAAAGGGGCGGGTCGGGGGTGGAATCGAGGGACGGGAGTGGTGCAGTACGGCACGAGGGAATGGAGCACGGAGTCTGGGGAGTGGCACAGGGGGGGATCGGGAGGAGGGGTTCGAAGGCGGGGTGTTGTTGGAGGAGACGGAGGCAGGGGTGGCAACAAGGAACGGGAGAGGTTGAGCGCGGGCGTGAGGAAACGAAGCAGGGAGCCTGGCGAGTGGCAGAGGGGGGCGGGGAGCGGTTAAGCGGTGGCGAGCGGCTTCCTCCAGCCGCTGCACGAGCGCGCGCCACCTAATTGCAAAAGGGCGCGCGCGGGAGACCGGGGTCCTAATTTGTGAGCCGCCACATAATGGGCGGCGCGGCGACATTGCCGGCTGTCGGTTGTCGGTGGTCGCCGCGGGCGCTGCCGCGTTGCGGCCGCCCCCGTCCCCACCCCCGCCGCCGCCGTCGGGCGACAGGGGCGATCGGCGCCGGGGGCGGGCGGAGGCTGAGTCGCTTGGCCCACCCTGCGGCACAATAAGCCCCGCGGTCATACTCTGCTCTGGGTCTCAATTGATGTCACAGGAGATCGACTCATTACCATCGGTCTCTTCAACAAAGGCACATTGTTCCAAAAATAAAGTGGATTTAGTGCCCTGCTACTCTGTTCTCGAATAGTTTGAACAATAATTTTTATTGGCAGCACAATGGTAAGGTTTGAAATTCAGCTATTAAATAATATATCCTTTTGTGTATTCAAAAAAACGGAAAAGAGAACACAGAGGGAAATTTTTTACCATTGGCAATTTTTTTTCCTGTCAAAGGGAAATGATCGATAACTATTAATTATAATTAACCATTAGGAAGTAATAAAATTAATTGTCAGGAAGAACACAATCAACACAATTTAATGGGACGTTTAACTATTTTAGTTTTCTGTAATAAGTAAACGGCCGACTGAAAATATGTTGTGTAAAAAGCCTTACTGACTTGAACGTTACAAACAAATAGAACCAGATCTTTTAAATGTACTCAAAAAGATCAGCGGTGCCATTTCCGTTCGCCAAGTCTCCGCTTGAAGAACAAATCGGGACGCTACCTGTGTCGCGCGCGTGGGAATAGTTTGCAATCACATTACGGGACTTCGAAGGCGACGCGGTCGGACGGGGGATCCGGGGAAGCGGAAGAGGAAGCGGAGGAGATCGCCCGAGCCGTTAGGCGGCCCACTCGCGCCCGCCCCGTGCCGCCCGCCCGCCCACCCGCCCGCCCGCCCCGTCCGTCCGTCCGTCCGTCCGTCCGTCCGTCCGTCCGTCCTCCGTCCGTCCATCCATCCGTCCGTCCGTCCATCCGTCCGTCCGTCCATCCGTCCGTCCATCCGTCCATCCGTCCGTCCATCCGTCCGCCTACCCGCCCCGCCCACACGCCCGCCCGCCCGCACGTCCGTCCGTCCGACCCTTAGCCGCAACACCTGCGAATTATATGTCATCAGGAGGATTTCCACGCAAATGCTGCGTGTCGATCATGAAACGCGGTGCTTCGTCGAATCAAAACTTCACCTAATATATTCTTATAAAATCTAATACATTCAATTAAAGTGTCTTTTTTTAGTATTGATTTTTTTCTATGAACATTGTTTTGGAAAGTCACAAGAAAGCCCTCAATCATCACGCGAATTCTGCAATCCGGGATGGATGTATTCTTAAAATACGGCTCCACCCGTTTCTGTAATTCTTTTTACTGACACTCATTACCGATCCCAGTTCTCCAGACTCCCTACAAAGACCATTCTCCCACTTCTGTAATTATTCCCCACTACACGTGTAATTCAAACAATTTGCTTTCCAAGTAGCTGTACTTACTTGTGCTGTACTCCTTTAATCTTGATCTTGCTCTCGCGAACATTGTTTACGGCATTGTAATGCCGTTGCACAGAGCGCTCTTCGACTCTCATCCTGATATCCCCCTCCAACATCCCGTGCCTACCCATGCCGACTCGCATCGACTTCCTACCCGTCGCCCGAAAGGTTCCTTCCCCGCCCACTCTCCATCCCCCGATCGAGCGCTGGCTTCGACCCGGATCCTGCGAGGCTCCATAAAACTTACATTATCATTATGGGAATGCATTTAGAAGTGGCCGAAGAAATGGCGCGGGCTAGGCGCTGGGTCGTTTAAAGAGGCTCAAATAAACTCCCGGAGGCGGATTTAGAAGTTTCCGGGCGCCGTTTACGGAAACAATAGATGGGATACGGGGCCCGTTTAACCTGCGCGACGTGCGAGTACCAGAAAATATATCTCGAGATGAGGTGGAAGGGGAGGAAGAGACACGAAGGATCTTGAGTGGCTGAAAGAACAATAAAAGACACTCCAAGTGGAGAAGATCGAATAGAAGAGAGAAAGGAAAAAGGAAAGAAATTGGAAATAAATAAAAATAAACAAAAAGATAAAAAGAAATATAGTAGCAAAAATACACGAATAAAACGAAACAGAACATCGCAACTTTAGAAAATGTGTACGTAAAAAAAGCAGAAATACGAGGAAGAAAATAATTGAAAAATAATGCATAAAGACAAAACTTGCAAAAGCATTGAACTGAACTGAGCCAATGTGAAAGGAAGATACAGAGAGATAATGAGAGAGGAGAGGAGAGAGAGAGAGAGAGAGAGAGAGAGAGAATTTACGGGACGAGGAAGCAGAATCAGAATGAAATAAAGAGGCGTGGATGAGTATTAGGTAAAGTGATAATACATGGCGAAGACGGGCATGAAGAAGAGATAGCGATATGAAAGGTCATCAAGAACGACAGGAAAATAAAACAAATGACGCAAAGGTACGTCAATCCAACTGAGAAAAGAAACACACGAAGGGAGACAGGGCGGCCATGTGAGGGGCGACGAGGGCGCGCTCTTTATGGGGGTAGACGCAATAAATGCGGCCATTAGTTGCCGATTGCTCCTCGGTCTCTTCCCCGGCTCCCCAGCCCCAAGGCGGGACCGTCAGCCCCAACTCATTTCCGGAGAACCCTGAAGAGGAATGCTCGTGCAATCCTGAATGGAGTAATGCGTATTCTAGAAATGGAGCGAAACTTAATTTTTATCAGAAATCGAAACTGAACCCTGAAAGACCTCGTTATTAACCAATGTTAATACTAAAAATATTGGATATTTTTAGTATTTCATTAAATAATATTAATTTTAAAAGAGCTATTCTTAATAATAATAATAATAATAATAATAATAATAAGAAGAAGAAGAAGAAGAAGAAGAAGAAGAAGAAGAAGAAGAAGAAGCAATGAAAGCCTGATGCAACAGTGGTGACGAAAAGAGTTATATGGTAGATATGAACTAGGAGGCCAGAACATAGATTTTAAAGTATCTAACAGGTGGCTGACACGTGGTTTACTGTACCCAGAAACAGAATGCTTTATAATTGCCATTCAAGACCAGGTTATCTTAACAAGAAATTACTTACGCTATATAAAAAGAGACCCCTTCATAGTAACAGTTGAATATAGAAGATGCGGTATGAAAACATCCAGCACATCCTTGCCGGCTGTAGTGTGTTGGCTTCCACCGCCTATAAAGTTAGGCACGATAAAATTGGTAAAATAATTCATTGACGGTTAGTAAGAAAATACGGACTTGTGTCCTGTAATGTCCCTTATTACAAATATCATCCTTCTACAGTTTTGGAAAATGAAGAATGGAAGCTATACTAGGACAGAAGCGTAAATACAGACGCCACAATTTCGAACAATAGGCCAGATTTAATTGTTCTAAACAAGCTCAAGAAAACAGCCTCGATAATCAATTTTGCTTCTTGTATTTATAGATCTGGAAATGGCTTTTGACAATGTTCGATGCATTCTTCTATGGGAAATATTAGAACGGAGAGGTTATCCAAGACACCTTATCGAAGTTATGAAGAGTGTATACGGAGCAACTTCGATCATCTTATGAAACTGTAAACCTAATATAATTGTCCCTAGATATAAAGGAGTAAGGCAAGGCTATTCAATATAACCAACACGTTTTAACATATATTTCGATGACATATATAGAATTTGGAAAAATAAAGTCGATAGAGGTGTACAATTAAAAAGTTCTTTTTACATCAATTCAATTTTATGATGATTCAATTTTCAATCTGATGACAAACTGGTGATACAAGAGACTGAATACAATCTCCAAATCTTCATTTTTTTCTTGAAGAAAACCCTTGAAGAATATGGACAACAAATGTCCGCTCAAAAATCAAAAGTCACGGCATTTCGAGGCAAATATCTAGTAAAATCTAAAATAGCAGTAGGAAACTACAATCTAGAACAAGTTAGCAACTTCAAGTTGTGATATATCCCATACTATAGATAATGACGTCGAAGATTAACTAGTAAAATTCCGAAATGTTTGTGGAATGATACATAAGTATCTGAGAAACCTAACACGAAAGGACAAAGTTTTACAAGACAATTGCAGTCTCCACACTCATGTATGCCAGCGAAACATGGGTGAACGAACACGAAAAAGATCAAAAATAAAATACAAACGGCAGAAATAAAATTTCTCCGAAATACACTAGGGTGCTCGCTACTCGGCAAGAAACGAAATTCTTAAATAAGAGATGTTTTTAAAGTTAAAGTATTATATGAAAACATTTCGAAAATAAATTAAAATGGTACAATCATGTATCAAGAATGCCAACGAACCGATTTCCATTCATATCTATGAACTATAGAACTGAAGGAAGACAGGGCGGTAAATAATATTAATTTTATTGGCAGATCGAGAAGAAAAATCGGTGCCGGAAAAGGTCACATGACCTAAACCTTGTCGAGAAGTAGAACAACAACAACAATAACAATCTAGGATCTGTATATAACTTGAAAATTCAGAAATATGTACCGCTGACTCTAGATCTTCGACATCAATTGAGACTTCAGAATACCGACATACAACCGATAATTATGTCCACCACAATCCCAAAAACATACAGTGCATGCAATTCAAGTGATGGAATTATGCATTTTCATGCGTAGAGCAAATGCAGAAATCAGTAATACTGGACAGCTGCAGAATAGTAAGAGAATTCCTGGGATGTACTGCTGATTGGGACACGATTGATTGAAATGTCTAGAATAACATTTGTTCCTGTCTTGTCTCTCCGAGAACGACCGAGCATAGACCAGCAATGGTCAGGTGAATGATCCTGCACATCGTGCAGAGAGTGAAAAATTCGTAATAATAATAATAATAATAATAATAATAATAATAATAATAATTAATACAGGGTCGAAAAGGCTTTAAAATTAGGAAACCTGTGAAAAATGAATACTGTGAAAAATGAGACTCGTGTACTGCTTACAATACATCAGTTACTTCCCGAGACGCTTGTCTAGCTGATTGTTGCTGCATCCTGGATCTCTATAGCTTGGCCATTTTTTTAATCATTCGATAAATGTGCTTAATGATATCGAAGGATTACCCTTTCGGGATTAGTTCATTTCTAAGGACGGAAATAAGGACCTGATGAGGAAGGAAGGAAGACTGCAAGTTAAATATTTACAATTTCCTTCAATTGTGTTACATTTTTCATATGAAAGCTCTTTGAAAGTTTACATTTTGTTTTTTCTCCATAACTACTATCACACTCTAATTAATTAACGTTAGTTTGATATTTACATGTTTACATTCCCTCGTTTGTGTTGTGTCGTGTCGAACCAGCGAATTATCATGGAGTGCATGTTTCAACGCTCGGTCGATGAGTTCAGAAAAAGCATGCGTTTTCACAATCACTGCGTTAGCATACCTGGCTTGTGGAGTCGGTGGAACTACAATTTAGCGAAACACTGTCCTGAAGCTAGTTTAGAACAGGTTTTAACAAAGTTTTTGACCCAAAATACCTCAAATTCCATTATCTCCCAAAATAAATTTTCAAACATTTTTAATTAATATTTTTGTTTTCGTTGTAGGCATATTCAATAAATATATGAAAAATGTTATTAAACAATAATAAAATGTTTGCATGTTTGGAGTATAATGTACCTTAACACTGTGGGCTACACACACACACACACACACACACACACACACACACGTTCAAATCCATCTCCGGTGCTTATAGTTCGTAACTTGCCCTACACAATGCATATTTCAAAAGCTTTCTTTTACGAAGTTTTTATGACTGTTACGCCCAATATAGCAAAATATCTCCGTGTGTTCTCCTAGGTTCCTGGAGCTAACTCCTGGAACCTTCACATACTCTTCCCCGCACCTCTTCTACACGCTCCCGCGATCAAAAGAGATGGCTGTTATTTGGTGAATTTAGAATTTACCAAAAGTTTAGCCAAGAGGATACTGTAATAGGGTAAAATCTTCTGTTTTTCTATGTGACCCGATTACTGCGACATCTGTAAGCTGTTAAAAGATAACAATTGAGAGAAAATACGTCACAACTGGATACCTAGCGTACGATTGTTCTACTTGTACGCTGCTGGCCTTTTTATTTATGTTTGAAGACAAAATCTTCATTAATGCATTTTGGATGGTTCTATAATTTGCCTACATCTGGCATAGGTGCATTGCATTGCGTATAATTTGAATAATAAAGAAACTGAGTGAAATATAAGTTAAATTTGGGAAAAAATAGTTCCATGCGTATAAAAATTTGAAGGGCACTTGACAAGAATCTGTGGAAGGTTCATAGAGAATTCCATTATCTTTGTTTGACAGACGTTAATTTTCTCTACTTCTAGCCACACAACCCACGTTTGTTAATGGAATTGAAAAAGCAATATTTGTAGCAACTGTTTCATTCACTCTGAATTTTTAAACATTAGCAAAAATTTGTTAAAAATAAGATATGCTTTAATTCAAGTGTATATTGTATTAATTTGTGATGACGTAAATAGGAAAGGGTAATTGATTAGCATTGTCCTCTCAAGTTCATTTCAACCCACACGAAAAATGATGAAATGCGTTGTGATTTAACAAAATATTCCTCATACATCCTAAAATATCTATACATTCTTAAATGCTACATTGCCTGTTTGCGCTCAATTCATGTGAATATTTTTACTAGTTCGCTACTGCTTACGCAATATGGAGAAAGTATTGAAACGCTGAAAAACAGCGACATTTCGACAGAAAAACTCTAAATCCCGGGCCCTGGTAACGAAAATGTTGGTAAATCTTGTCCATATGTGTAGTAATTTAGGTCCACTAACAGGTTGTGAACTCAGAAACTATGGTTTGTCTCCCTTATACTGAAAAATCGATTGACGGCAAAACGTCCGTCCGTCTGTCTGTGAACAACGCTAACCGCTGAACCATAAGCAGGATTTTCACTGAAATTGACATTCCTCAATCGATCTAGCTTATGTCACGGTACCTTGAATTTGAAACCGATACTTTAATCTTTTGGGGGGAAGGTACTTTACATGAAGCCTCTGGGACATTTTCAAAATTTTCAACAAAAAGAATGCATCAATTTTTGTACTGAAATGTCACAGGAGATTATAAGAGGGACTTAAGGGAATGGTGCAAGTATCATTTTCGTTGAAATCCCTGATTTTTCGATAACTGCAAAAGTTCACATTTTTTCGGCATCTTCCTGCTATAATTATGAAGATAATTTTATTTCCTTAATGAACAGTGTTCGTTTGAAACAGATTATCAGTCACCTCATCTTGGTGCGAGCAATTGAATGTTAGTACTCAGCTGGCTTTAAAACTTCTCCAAAGTGGGTTTTAGGTGCAAAATAGTAGGCGCTTATTCAACTCCCCCAACACGTTTTTCCGATAATTCTTTATAAAATTAGTATTAAATATCGCCATGCTAACGAATGAAGTAACGATTCATGTGTAAACGCTGGGAAGGGAGAATAGTCTTTCACAGCGTTACACCAATGTTCTTGCAGGTGCATTAAAACCTTCAAAACTGCTGTTTTTCAACCTGAATAAAATTAAATATTCTTTCAGAGAAAAATAATATCCTAGAAGGAACCAGCTGAGACTCATGCCTTTCAATTTGTCTTGTCAAAAGAATCGAGTGAGCTATTGGTCACCGGTCACCACTCTAGGTGCCGTCCAAAACAGGTTTTAGTTGCTTAAAAACATAAATATACGTTTTTAGATACTTTTCTCTGAAGCTTCTGAATGGATTCAAAAACAAGATCGGTCTCTACCAGGAGACCGCGATGCGTCGCATGTCCCCTTACTTGTCACAAATGGGACTAGCCCTACCCGTAAGTGACAGAAAAACGGACAGATTGTATTACGAGAATTACATACAATATTACTACATTTTCACGTCACCACTGGGTCACAGTTAAGTTTTAACAATCACATGGAAATATGTTTCTCGTTTCCCAGTTTCCAACTACTATTGCAGCTCCATAGTTACTTAACATGGTGTCATTGATGTATTACATTTTAACGTAAACTTGAACTACCATCTTTTATACACATTGCAAATTGTCAAGACAAAATAAATTCTGAAATTAATAAATTTAGTGATGAGTCTTGGCCAAAGTGTTGTGTAATGATATTGAAAGTTTGATTGAGAAGAAATTTTTTATGATTAACCATAACAGACTCTGAAGGTATTTTACCGGTACACGCGAGTCGTAGGTTGCCATTACGAACAAGTGAATGTGACGAAACGTTAGGCAAAATTCCTCAAACTCTTCGTTTCATCGCCTAATAGATCTACAAGAAGTTTAAAACAGCAGCTAACCCTCACAATTTCATTCTACAACTACGTACGTACAAGGCTACATCTTCGAAATTGTAAGCTATTTTGGGAGTTTTCGCTTGCATAACATTCAGCCGGTCGGAACGTTATCTGACGGGTTGCGATTAGCAATCAATCCTCCGAATATTCGTGATAATTTTGAACAGAATTTTAACTATTAAATTCCGGGCGCGTCAACTGCTAAAGAATCATTAGTCCTGTATGTGTAGTGTATGTTTTTCCTAGGGGGGAGGTGGTGAGATCTGGCGCCGACCTACATGTCGACAAGCTGGCTTTTTCGCAATCGGGTATATTGTACGAGCTGGGCACCGCCCCAGACGGAATATTCTCTAAGCTCCCAACTGGTCTCCCAGCATGTGTGGTAGTGAAGTGCGTGTAGGTGTGAGCGTAAGTAAGGGACGAGGATAGGACACGGAAGGGGAAGAAATATCGTGTGCAGCCCGTTTGTTAGGGCACTGCTCCGGCATTTGTCTGGTGTTGATCGGAGAAATCACGGAAAACTACGGATCACAGCCGCCGGCCGCTAGAACTCTTCTCCAGACGACTGAATGCGACCTAGCTAGTGTCGAAAATCCTGGCATCGTCTCGACTGGAACCTAAGACCTCCCGTTCAGAGCCACCACTGTAACATCAGTTGATGCCCTAGGGAGGCCACCTATCCCGGTAACTATTAAAACAATTTCGAGAAAAAAATAATGGAATAAATTGAATAATCAGTTAAAATTATTTCCTAATATCAGATAACAAAATAATACCTAAATTTCAATGTCCCTTCTAGACTTACACATTTGTAATAATCTTGTATCCGCGAAAATTAGCGAATTTGAAGGGAAAAACAGAACAAGCTTCTATAAAACATCGACACAGCATCTAATCTGGCCGAATTTTCAAGATCCTTCTTGTCTTCTTGTGAGAAGTGGATAAGGGCAAAGTACGATAAGGCGAGAGTATAGGAGTGTCATTTTTGCTAAACCTTGTCTTTCCTTTAAAAAATGTAATTCATTTTTTATATTAAATGAATCTTATTTGAGCGAACATTTCACGTCTACATGTGAAGCTTTTGTCAGTTTTTTTCTTCAAATATATAACAAAATTGAGAATACAGACACAAACGTATTCCTTCCTAATAAATCGTCAATAATATTACAATTCTTCATCACCACCATGTTGTATTCCACGTAAGAGATTATTTATTTATGTGAATGAATATAATGTGGAATTACTGCTTAACGTGACAATAAGTATTCCATTATATTAAGTATTCCTTAATACAATTCTCGGTTTCTCCAGCTTTGATAGTCTCTTCCACAAAAAATAATACTTGCCTTGAAGGAACAGTGCACATATCTGCATTATATTTAGGAAGGTGTATCATCATGTGAATAACAAAACAGTTAACAAAAATAACCACGTTAGTATTCAATAAAAGTGTAGTTATTAGATACGTTTCGAGCGCTTTCAACTTTAGAAGCGGATTTACAATGAAATGAGAAAATTTTCCAATTACCGGCAATATTCACCTAGATTTTTAACATTTCTCCAAAGCACAATTTCCAACACATCAAAGTGCATTGTAGTCTGCAAAACCAGATCAGCAACAAGATATAATTAAATGCTGAGCAAATAGCTTTTTAATCTAAAGCTGTCGTTCGAGTTATAACAACATTAACGATTCGTTTAGCATTAAACAGCATTTTGTTTCATAGCCCTGTTTATCCTCACTTCTTTACAGAGTCGACGCTAGTCCCAAAATAAAATAGCATCCATCCGTTGTTTGTGGTGTTTTAAACGATAATTAGATTCACACCGTTAAATTTTGATAGAATTTACCGAAACTGCAGTTGTGTGTTTGGCGCTAGTCCATACGCGCGCTACGAGCAAAGCAGCGAGGCGGCGCTCGCATTCAGATGGGGAAGGGGTGTGTGTGCCACGAGAGGGTTAGGACACGGACGGGCAACATAATCCAGGGTTGCCCAGTCGTTCTGAACGAATTTCAGGAGAATCGCATTACAATTAATTGCTATCTATTCAGAATTGACATACTGATATTAGCCGAAGACTTTGATCAGCTTCTTCTGACAATGAACGATTCCGTATGGTCGGTGCTATTTCGCAGTAAACCTCCTCTGATTAAACCCGCGTATCAGTACTATTTTATATTATATCGTAATATATTTTATTTAAAAAATTATTTCCAGATCTATGTGAAGAAAAGAGAAATATTAAAAGACCTTTTGTATACGTTCCAGTCAGTTCCACAAATTATAGTTTCTGAATATGATTATATTTTGTCGTTTGATTTGGAATTAGTTGCTGGCATCTTTCAAACCTTTCGGTCAAGGATGTTAACTTTCAAGAAATTAGACAATTTGATGAACACATTCATGACAGAACTCGTCCTTCTTACAATTTTGATTGTCGTTGTTACTAAGAGCGTACATAATATTTGGAACGTTTTCATTATATTCTTAAACCGACTTGGACTATGTGTCTCCCTATAGTTGAACAAGTCGTATTAGTGCTCGTGGAAACAATACTTTACGATTATAAACTAACAGATTTGAATTTCATATCTTCGCGCTATCTTTCCTTCATCTTCCATGTCCTATCGTTACCAGTAACATACTCAGTCGGGATCTTAGAGCTTGTCCCGGCTGGGACGATGCTCAGCTCGTGGAAAATACCTGGTTGGAGAAAATCCCACAATCCGACGTGTATGTCGGCGCCTGATCTAGCCACCCAGCGGGAGATGATCACCACCACCACCCGCGATAAAAACATGCACTACACTTTAGAAATAATAACATTAGTAGTTAATGTCAAACATCAATCATTTGTTTTGTCATCCGCAGTGTAAAAATTCCAATTTGGCAGCATTTTCGTTTAGATTTGACAATTAATTCCGCGATATGTGACAGACTAATGCAGATAGTAATTAATAGGTCATGGGTTATTAAAACGTTTAGAGTCGAACAAAAGCTACATCATAATGCACTAATTTGCATGGCATAAGCACAATAAAACTTTGAATTTTCAAAAATTAAACATGTTTTTTTTTCAACATTTCTCGAGATATAATTACAATTCATGTTTATTTTAAACTAAAAGCATTTTTGTGGACGCAAATGTTTCAATTAAAATTTCAAGACGTTTCTAGAAGTCTGAATTTTTTAGACAGAGAATAAATGGACACAAAATGACGAACTACTTATCCTGCTAAAGATACATTACAGCTCCGTCATACACTCTTGATAGCTGTGGTCGTTAAGTTACTACTATTTGTAATGGTGGCATTTGTTTGTAATGGTGTATCCCAGCTATTAACTTGCTTCAAAAATTTTAAGAGATGGAGCATAAGACACTAAATCATGGCAAAATTGGCCTTGTACTTAAAAACTATTTATATATAAAAATCTAAAGACTTTTTTTCGAATCTGTCGTGCCACATTTTTGAAGATTTTTTCAACTTAGCTGAAGTATTCGTAGGATACAAGTTCCAATATTATGATATCTCTGACCGTTACAAATAATATGATAAATATGTGAAAATTGTAACTCCACTAGTTTAATTCCATAAGTTTTGGAAAAACATCCTCCTAAATAATTTCCGTACTTAGATAAAACAAGCTCCATGGCGCATTGCATTTTATCGATTTTGAATAATGTCACCTACACAGCACCTCCAATAATTGTGGATAAAATGGACTTTTGGAACCATTAACCAATCTCAAAGTATCACAACTCTGGTTCACCATTCATTCAAATAAAAGGTACTCGCTCATTGTTTATTAAAATGTTGTGTAGGCAGTATATTCAAATAAGAATGTCATCAGTCTTTTAATAAATTGATGTATTAGTCCAATAAAATAATTCTTAATAGAAGAATAAAACATTCGCAGTCATTCTCAATTTTTCAAAATATAGGTATAATCGAGAATCTGACAGTACAAGTTAATAAAATAAATTTGACATATTAACAAATAAATATATTTCAGAATTGAATACTATTAAAAATATAATATAATAATAATAATAATAATAATAATAATAATAAAATAATAATAATAATAATAATGAATGTATATGAGCAATCTAACTTCCTAGATGTGTCTTATGCTTGGGTAAACAGAAGAAAAGCATCAGAACACTGCAGTAGTTTGGATACTTCAAGGTCTGAAAGACCATTCAAGATTCCAAGATCTTATTTAATTACTGACCAACTTACAATAGTATCATAAGATACTCACGACGCCCGATTAACGCTGATAAACGAGAGCCTCGAACCGGAATCGAGGCGAGCCCGCGAGCATCGTAGATGAGCTGGTCATAAAAATAATTGCACTATCGAATATTCCCTTTCTGACTCGCATTTGCGGCGCGGCGCTGCACTGCGGCTCGCATCGAGATGTCACGTGACGTGACGTAGCATCCACCTGCACACGCACGCAGAAATTTCGTGCGCTTTTCAATGCTGTGCCTTTGGGGCATGTTTCCGTCACGTCAAAAGTTGTTAACCCGGAGGGCGGCCGCCGGTGTGGTTCTGACGGCTGCGCGCATTTCCAACTATTCTTTACGCGGCGTCATTTTTATTTACCAGAAGCGACACAGTTCTGTTGACGGGTACAGTCCCATCGCTCGGAAAGTGACCTGAGTAACACTCGCAAATGGTGTGTGTGTGTGTGTGTGTGTGTGATGAAGTGTGGGAGTGTGCGATGTGGGTGCGATCGAACGTTGGTTATGTATTATTCAGAAATATAAATTGAGATTACGTTAAAAAAAATATTAAAGAAGTTCATTTGTAGGAAACTATATGTATTATTTTCCATTCGTAGGTCGTTGGTCTTGCACAGAATTGTCTGGTTTATCGCATTACATTACTTTATAACGCATTGCAACGCACCACCTTTAGATGTCTATGTTTTACAATCACAAGTCGTCCATTAATGAAGTAAGAAATATTTTTGCGCTTATTGCACTTAAGACTGTGGACTTATTTTGTGACTCGATAAATAAAAGGGACCATTTTAAGTAATCAGTGTTACTCGTATTATTGGATATAAATCATTCCACGATATGTTTCTTTGCAAGTGTAACAACCTGCTTGTCATGTCATACGAGTCATGACAACATACACTTATGCGTAAATAAAGTTTTCTCTCTTCCCCCTCTTTCTCTATCTCTGTCTCTCTCTCCCTCTCTCTCTCTCTCTCTCTTTCACTCAACGGCAAATACACATACCGGCCCGCGCCTGCAGCTACTATGCACTGGAAGTTTTTGGATAATACCGGAAAGTCAGATATATCTAGACGATAGTGAAATATACAATACGAATTGGATTCCTCGTGGGGTTAGAGATCCCTCTGGGCGCTCCAGAGTTAAATCTTGCAATGCAATTACAGTGAAGTGGTTATAAAATAGAACTTAGAAGAAAGCCTCTAAGTGTGTTACTGATTAAGTATACTGATTAATGAGTTATACTGAGTTATACTGATTAAGTACGTTATACTTGATAAATAAAAATAATATTGAAGCGCTAATAGGACATGAAACAAAAAATGTATAATTCACTGTTGTTAAACTTAAAGTACTCGGTGGCACAGGTTTTACCATTCTGAATTTCTTTACTAATTTTTGTTCATTTTCTCATTGGAATGGAAGAGCGAATGAAGAGATGGAGAAAGAAAATATGCACCACAAATTGAATCCCCATGTGTGTGTTGTGTGGAGTGAAGATATCTCAGGGCATTCTAGTGTTCAACCTTGCTACGCAGCTTTGAAATAAAATGGTGATAAAACAAAAACTTTCAGATACACACAACAAAATTTGTGTAATTCTGATCAGACCTTGAACGCGGAATGCTCGAGACGTCTTGGTACGACGCGTCCGTCCTCTGGCTTCAATCGCAGGTCTTCTTTCCTAGACTTCCAGTTTCCTGTCTATAGCGAGATGCCATGAGGAGAGAGAAGATCACCGTAGCGATACCCCTTGCTTATACTTCATTTCAAATAGAGCAACATTTGTCGTAAGATCAGCTGTGACGCCTTTATCCAATTCGGAGGTTCAATATCAAAAATTAAGGTGTAACGAAGCTCCTGAATTGATAATTGCTGATCGTACGCTGAAAGTCACTATTTAAATCCAAGTATTCCAATTTACTACTTCCACATTTTGCCTTCTCTTTTTCTTGCGTTGGCTGCAGTTACTACATCCGACCAAGGCTTCACTATGAAGGGGGGCATTTTTTTAAGTTAAAAAAATTGTGGAACAAAAAATATAATCCACAATATTCATGACTGTGTTGTTGTTAAGCGACGTAAGAGAGAACTTAGACATATCAACTATAAACATATTAGACATTTATGCTTAAAATTTTTACCACTTATCTTTGCAATAACGCAGCAATACAAACGAATTGCATGCATGCATGCATGTACGCTAGATTTTTGTGGAAGAGCATTGTAAGTTTATTTAACAATTAAAGTTTGGAAACAGAATTTCCTAAGTAAAGTTTTGTATTTGTCAACATGGACGTTGGTGTCACGACTCACGCGTATTGAAGGACCGATTCTGCAGGCAAAGATGAAAGATGAACAAATAAAAGATGGATTCGTTGCCGGCAAAAATATTTAGAAAACTCTGCGAAGGCAGAAGACATTTTGTTACCTAGAAAGTCGAGTGTAATGTACAAAAAAGAAGTATAAATGTAGAAAGGATATACTCTACGAGCTGTTCATGCAAATCCAGAATCCTCTTCAATTTCGAAGGTACGTTGCGACATAACTATAATATGTGTTATGATGCAATAGTTTGAGCCATAACGATTCGGCCGTACGAGCACGTCATAATTTGTGCCATCGTAACACGTGTAACATGTGCCAATTTGTGCCCTTTTTATGATCAATTTCTTGCAACGAAAAAGGTCGTTTGAAATAGTATGATGTATATTAGTATGAGTATATTATGATCAATTTCTTGCAACGAAAGATTTCGTTTGAAATAGTATTCAAAAATGTATTATGCACGTCCGTAATAAATACCTCAAAAATTTCTCAGTTATCACAGTTCACGTTCAAAAATGGAGGTCACGATGTAAATATAAAAACACGTTTCTTTTTTTAAAATGAAAATAAAAATATAGCTTTTCTTAACCATCTCAGATGTTCTTCATCACAGTAACAACATAATTTTAATAACATTCTAGGTAAATCTGTTTATTACATTTCACACATTGCTCAATGTTTTGCCCATCACACGTTGCTCATTGCTCAATTTTTGAGGTTGGACATTTAGTAAACTTCCTTTTTGGTCACAAACAATTTATTGGGACAATTTGACAATTGATTCACCCAAGTCAGTCTCAGTTTATTTCAACTTGTTTATGATTGTTGATTACTCATGCCCGGTATTCTCGGTATTCGGTCAAATAATTTTGCCATCTGAAGTGCAAACATCGTTTGTGTTCTCTTTTGGTGACCACTTGAAAGATTCTGGCTTGGTATTTGCGATGAAACCGAGGTATATAAGATCTAAGCAGCTCTTTATTCATTAATGGCACTTCTGGAACTATTACGTCTGCCTCTGCTCCGTCAATGCTGAACTGAGTTAGCATCAACAGAATCACCAATACTTCGACGACGTGTTGGGAGGCTTTTTCCGTTTCCTGTTTACCATGTTCGCTTTCTCCCTGCCCAGACTTTGAGATTTTTTTCCATATCATCTCCTTCAACATCTACTCTTTTGATTACTTAAGTTGCCCCATCCTTTGCTTCTGAATAATTAATATCATTCATTACCAATAGGAAACTCATCATTGCCATAAAATCGTCGTTCCTGAAAAGGGGCTTAGTGTATATAACTACGGTCGTCAAGTGACATATATTCTACTCCTCATCCTTATAACTTCCATTCATTGATCATTAGACATTTCAGAAAATATGCAACAGGCAAAAATAAAAAGTGCTTTGAAATATTTAATTCCTCCTGCCACATTGACACTGACTGTCCTCTCTTCAACCTCCCAATGATAGTAGATATGGGCAACATTATGCTTCAAAGACATTACTCTTCGGACGTGTTCAGGGAGGATACGGAGGTGAAATAACCACTCGTTCCTTTTCCCTGTCACTCGAGTGAAGGCACTAAAGCGCGTGAATCTACAATTGAGTCAGTGTTACCAACATCGGTTAACGAAATTTTACCAGAGTCTACACCAAAAGTTAATATACTATCCTAACCTTATTAGCAATATTCTTGAGTACCGTGTGGCCAAATTACAATTATCTCATCAGACTCCCTTCGTCGATATTCGAACGAAATGAAGATTGCTTCCCATAAACTAAGAAAACGCAACCACTCATATCACAGAGATCAAATTGGACGGAGTCTCAGATTTCATCCGCCAGGTGCGTCAGCTCCCGGCGCCACTAGCGTGTCGAATTAGTACCGCATCCCGCGCCGCGGGGGAAACGAGGCCGCATTCTTTTCGGGGCCCCATCCGCGACGCTGTCGGAGGGGGCGGGGCGGGGCGGGGCGGCGGGCGGCGGCAGGGCGGCGGCGAGCGCAGCGCACACGGGCGATTCCCGGCGCGCCGGGGATGTAAACCGCCGACGGGAAGCCCCTGCAACTTTCATGGGAGAAGAGACGGTGGGAGGAAACGGAGCGGGAGGCTGTGGTGGAAGAAGAAAAGCACGAAGCGGAAGTTGTGAGACGGGGTGAGGGAAATGTAAAGAAGACGGCCGGGTAGGAGAAAGAAGTGGACGAGGCGAAGAGAAGTAAATGTGTAAAGCAAATGTGGTAGAGAGGATGTATGGAAATGTGTGTTTTGATGGAGATGATGAAGACGGAGATTTGGATTAGTGAATCCATGAAGGGTGCAAAATACGAAGTCCAGGCGATGGAGGTTTGAGTCTTGGAAGCGTGTGCGGTGACAAGTGTGGAAATTCAAACGGTATACACGGCAACGCACGAAGGAGCAGAAGCAACCGCGTGCATCGGTGATTGAGGTGTCGATTGTTGTTCGGAGACGAAGACAAGTCAAAGTGGCATACCAATGCAGTTCAACAGGTTATAGGAAAATTTATATAAGGGGTGATGTCAGACACGGAGCTTCTATGTTAATGACCTCTTATATGATTAAACAAAATGTTCATGGAGTTGCAGGCATGGGCCTTAGAGATGGAGTGGCGGAATTGACTGTGGTGACATCTGTGAGTATTCAAACGGTTGAAATACCAACGCACGAAGAAGAGGCTACGTGGTTTCTCGGTGATTGTAGAGGTGGCAATTGTTGTTCGGAGGTGAAAAAAAGTAAAGTTGGAATGTCAATGAGGTAGAGCTGGATGTGTGGAAATGTATGTATTTGATGGAATTATGTCGATGACGATGTCGGCCTTGGTGTCACATAAAGGGTACAATAGTACAAAGTCAACCTGGCCATGGAGATGCGGGACGCAGAATTGCCGTAGTGACATCTGTAGGAATCCAAACGTTTGAAACGGCAAAGCGCGAAGAAAAAGAAGAAGAAGAAGAAGAAGACGAAGAAGAAAAAGAAGAAGAAGAAGAAGAAGAAGACGAAGAAGAATCCTCCGCGTGCGTCGACCACTTTGAAGGTGGCAAATATTGCTAGGAGGCGAAGATAAGTAAAGATGACATGCCAATGAGATAGACAGGATGATGTGGAAATATGTATGTTTAATGTGGTAGTGTCAATTATGGAGCGTCGACGTTAGTATCCCCATAAAAGGTGCAAAAGCAGATGTTTTGATCATGGAGTTGCGAGGCGCAAAATTGTCAGCGTTGACATCCGTAGGAATTCAAGCGTTTGGAACGTCAAAGAAACAAGAAGAATCCGCTTCGTGCGTCGATGACGGTGGAGGTGGCGAATGTTGCTCGGAGATCAAGAGAAGTAATGGTGGTATGCCAATGAGGTAGTGCAGAATGTGAGAAAATATGTGTATTTAACGGAGTATTGTGAATCACAAAGCGTCGGCGTTAGTGCCACCATAAAAGGTACAAAAGCAAAAGTCCTGGCCATGAAGAAGCGAGACGAAAAATTGTCAGCGTTGACATCCGTAGGAATCCAAGCGTTTGAAACGCCAAAGGACAAGGAAGAAGAATCTTCCGCCTACGTCGATGACGTTGGAGGTGGCGATTGTTGGTCGGAGGCAAAGCAAAGTAAAGATGACATGCCAATGAGGTAGAGCAGAATGTGTGTATGTGCAAATGTGTGTAGTTAACGGAGTACTGTCAGTCACGGAGCGTCGGCGTTGTTATCGCCATAAAGGGTGCAAAATAAAATGTTCTGATCATGGAGATGCAAGTGCGTGGAATTGCCTGCGGTGACATCTGTAGGAATTCAAACGTTTGAAACGTCAAAGTACGAAGAAGAAGAGTCCTCCGCGTGCGTGGATGGCGGTGGAGGTGGCGACCGCTGCGGGAGAGGAGACCTGCGGCCGCAGCGCGTGCCTCCCCGCCCACAGAGCACGGGAGGGCGCCCCCGCAATCTCGAGTTACGGCCCGGCAACAACACCGCGCTCAGATATTTAATACAAGGGGCCGGCACGGCGCGGCGCGGCGGAGGCGCGCGCGGTCGCGGCGCGGCGCGGCGCGGGACGTGCGGGACATAACCCCATAGCTCAGACGCGCGCGCGGATTTACAGCCGGCCTGCCCATCGCCCTCTCACTCCGCCCCTCCGCCCACTCCCTCGCCACTGCTGTTGCTGCTGCTACCTGTCTCGGCCGCGAACGGGCTGCGCCTTATCGCGTGATTCTTGACGCAAGCCAGCGCCGTCGCCCTTGCCCCTGTAGAGTTCGCCGACGCTTCCGCAGTGATTGCTCTTGCCAATATCATTGCTGCTGTCTGCGCTGCTTCTGCCCCTCACTTCGCAGGGGCACTCACTGTCCAAATCATTCACGCCTCCAAACCAACCTCAAACAATGATATATATATATATATATATATATATATATATATATATATATATATATATATAACTGTAAAACTTTAGGTTCCAAAACGAGCCCCAAATAATTTTTTAATTTAATAGAAATACTTATATAAATTTTAGAATAGAAATTTTAAAATATATTATAAATATACAATATTACATATATAATATTATATATTCATAATACATTATAAAATGTAACATATATGCGTTTTATATATAATAATTTATATATTATTTTTATAGATTTCTTATATTTATTTCATATTATATTTATATAATATAAAATATAATATATTTATTATACATCACAACCTTAAGAACAATTATATTAACTCAACCACCTGAATTGGTGCTCCTACAAACACAACCACTGCTGCGGATACCAAGAGCGACGTCCCTTACGCCCACCGTCACTCTCATATCCCCGTCCGTTATAAGAGCCACCATGCTGCCATTACGCTACCGCGCCCTTACACAGCTTAAACCACCGCTGTCACCACCGTCATCACGGATGCTCTATCACCCACACCCCTCGATTCACTACCACCACCTCCTCCCTCACCCTAACTCATCTCCCGCCACCTCCAATAACATCCACCTCCCACCCGTCCCCATTCCGACGACCACCAACAGCACGTCGGCCGCCATCACCTCTGCTTCACCAGTTACTCCCTGGCCCTCCACACGTTTGCCCCCGGGGAAGGGAGGGCGAGTGTGCTAAAAAATGCATGCCAATTCCCGAATTTCATCAACAATTTGCGCAAACCGGAGGCGGGGCTCTTCCCGCTCGCGGGCTACTCAATCAGCATCGCGCCGGCGCATTCCTCACGGCGCACCGGATTAAAAAGGACGCGATGAATTTTTTAGATCCCGAGAAGAGGAGCAGGTTGTGTTCGGAGTCACGTCGCGGGAGACACGAAAAATTGAACTCGTACCAGCGAGAGGAGAAAAACGGGCAGGCTTTTATTTCTTGCTTTCTCTCTTTTTTTTTTTTTTTTCTTTCTTTATTTCTCTCGCGAAGTGGGAAATGCGACGCATTCTTCCAAATTTAGGAACTTGTGTTTTGTGGTTGGAGTTTGTGTTTGTGAGTGTGTATGTCTTTTTCTCGCTTCGTGCCACTCTGAGGTGAAGCAACGTTTTCTTGCTAATTTGTGGGAAAGTGCTCGGTTTTGTCACAGGTGGAGGTGGAAGTCATCGCGAAAATAGTGTGTGTGTATGTGTGTGTGAGTATGTGTGTCTGCTTGACAACCCTCGCACTGTCGGTGATGTAAGGCTGTTTGATAGAGCGCATGTTTCTTATGAAATAACCTAATATTTCATCTTTCTTTTATTAATGTCTTTAAATAAATTTGTTTATTTTATGATAAAATTTTGTGTTCGATGGAACAATAAATTCAGCTGGAAGCTCCCCAAATTAATTGGTATGAAATAGATCATCCAAGATATAGGTTTTTATATTACGGTGTCCATACATTTATTGTTCATATACTGATGTACTTTAACATCACTTTACGCAAGCTTCTTATAGAAGTAAAAGAGAAAAAAATGTTAATCAGTTTTTCATCTCTAAAAGTACATTCTATTCTATTTTACACTTGTGGCACCATTCACGCCTATTCTAGAAAAATAAATCCGTAATGCAAGTATGGAGTTCTCCTTTTTAAACCACGAAACTTAACGATAAAACAAAAACTATTGCAATTATTTTCGCGTAACTACACACTTCCCTTTAATTCACATTAATAAAACATTTCCATTGTCAAAACGACAGGTTCGAACGTTTTCGTTGGTGCTTTTGGCCGAATGAATCTTGATTATCCCCATCGGCGATGGAAAGCGGAGCACGGCAGTGGTTAGCTGTGACAAGTATATTTTAGGGCGAATTCCGATTGATAAATCTGTGCATCAGAAGCAGAAGCATTTTTGCACGTGATAATTGCCTGTAACCAAGTAAATTGACACGCGGGGCTGGGCCGGCCACGTGCAAGCCCGCGCACTGCGCCGGTGCCGCGCCGCCGTACCTGGCCCCGGCGCAGGGCTAAGCTGACCAAATAAATAATTAAAAGTAATTAACCTAATATTTGTTCTGACCGAGCCACGGGCATGGATGTGGGAATGAACTAAAAATCAATTAATTTATTATTGCAATGAGCTCGAGGGAAGAGGGAGGGCCGGCCAGTGACGTGCTCTGGGGCGAACGCAGTGAGTGATATTAAAACGTGTTTTTATTTCATTGTTTCGCCCCGAGTTATATTCTAGCGTTTTGTGGAATATTCCGTGAGCCTGTGATTATACTCAACATTGTGTATAAATTTGCTTTGTTAATTACTGCTTCCACAAAGGAGGGCGGAGGCGAGGGCGAGGGCGTGGGTGGAGGGGAGGCAGGGAGGGGGGCGGGGGGAGGGAGGGCTCCCATAGCGCTCGCTGTGACCGTTCGCCTCTGCGCGGGAACGCCCAGCCTCCCGCGACACAACGCACGCCGAGCGGTTGGATAACCTGTCAACGGAAAATAAACACAGAAATACATGTCGCCCGAAAAAAATTCGTAATTTCTTTCGGTGCTGAAAGCAGTCTGTCGTGAAAATGACACAGAAAAGTAGTTAATTTTTTTAAATGCAAGTGAGACGTTTTATTATTAAATAAAACCTTAGACCGTTTTTTGTTTATTCTGGTTGATACACAAATACAAGGGAAAGTAAAAAATTGGATTTTTTATTAATATCGTCAACTGACATTACCTTAAAAGAGTATTGGGCTGATTAAAATTGCTGGGAAATTGACAAATAAAGTTATAAGCTAGCGACAAAAGTCTTAATGTTCATTGATAGTACAAATATATGACTTTTTAAAAATATTTTTGAACTAAGCAACTCAACGAAATATCAGACTCCAACGCGGTTAGAATACTTTTTTTAGATACATTAGTTATCGATTGTAAATCAATACTCTGAAAACCATGAGACTGCTGTTTATTTATCGTGAAACCAAAGTGCATTGACATAAATTTCAGAGAAAATATATTGAAGCATACAAATGGTTGTAATGACTTCCAGGTGGGTACAAGTCAGACATGAATGTTTGACGAGTTCGAAGACAACAAAAATTATCTAAATTGCTATATCGGCTGGATGCTTTACTAAACATCGTGTCTAATTTTCTTCTATACAACAGTACACTTACAGAATATTCCATACCACACGAATTATTTCCGTAAACAATTATTATAATATATTTTCCTATAAAAATACATATCTTAATTTAGGTAAACGACAACCTTCCATGGTACTTCGTTTAGGAAGACATTTAGAAGGAGTTCAAAGAAAAAAATAAGCACATAAAACCAAAAGACTAAACAGAATATTTCTTTAAACACCCTGCATGAAATCATTTTCTTAGCCAGCAATTAATTTGCATACACTTTTTTTTTCAAACTCTCCCTCCATTCCTTTTTCAGCAAGTAGGCTAAAGGGCGCCAATACGAAAAGAAAAAAAAAGGCACTCAGCACGAGGGTGACCTCCCTCAAACAGGGCCGACAAGCTAATACCTCCTCCCGGGGGAGGCGGAGGCGGCCGACCCAAACGAGGGGAACAAATTTTTGCTTCCTTGGTCGCCGCGGGGAGCGCTAGGGAATAACCTACATTACCCGCGCGCAAGATTTGCTGTTGGTGAACGCCGCCCCGCGCCGCCCCGCGCCGCCCCGCTCCGCGCCGCGCCGCCACGCTCCGCGCGGTGCAGAGGCCCGCGCGTGGGTGTCCTCTTGTTCTCTTCAGGGGCATTACGCGACCAAAGAAATTAACGGCCGGCTCGGAAATCATTAAGAGAATTAATTACTGGGGGCGCGGCGCTGTGGCCAGGTGGCGCCGTAAATTCTGTGCCGAGCGCCGAGGAACGGGGGGGGGGGCGAAGGTGGCTGAGACGGAGGAGGGGACGGAGGCAGTTGGCGGTGCTGCTGGCGAGGAAGGGATACGCAGGAATCGGGAGGAGAGAGGGCATCAATGACTATGGTTGCCAGCCGTCCTCTATTTGGGAGGTCAGTCCTGCATTGATGTAAATTGTCCTCTCGTCCTTCTATGTATTTTAAATGTCCGCCTTTTAGTAAATTTTTAACATTTGTTGTCATTTATTTTATCACGTGACTAACATCTGGTACTTGTATATCGTTTATTGTTTAATTCAAAATAGAAAACGTGAACGTTTTTCTGAACGCTGAATCACGCTTCCTTTATAGAGATTAAATAAAAAAAGAGACGCTCAGAGCATCTTCATCTGCACTTTGTGAACTAATTTTTTCGATTGAATCGCAAATGGAGAGAAGAAATAGAGCTGATATCAATCTAAATTAAATATTTATAAAAAGAAATGAGTCGATGCGGTTGGTTGTTTTTTGTTGTTGTTCTTTCTTTTCTTATTGAGTATCCTCCCTTTTACACGAAGATTGTTGGTAGCCTTATCGACGACGGTAGTGACTGTGGCAGAAGCAATGGTGCTCGAGATGGTGGCGGTGACGACGGTAAAAGGGGTGGGAGTGGTGGTGGTGGTTGGGGCTGTTGCAATGCAAAATTTTTCGGGCTTGATTGAACTGATTGCTGAAATTGGCTGTAACGATAGGATTGGATAAGCGGTCATGGAAGTATTAGTATTGTATTTGCATGGAGTGAGCGGTTCTATTTCGGACGATAGTTGAAGGTCCTGGGTTCTTGTATGCAATGCACTCCATTCTGGTTCTGACGCAAGAAATGGGATGGCAGGGAAGTCTAATAACCAGACGTGATAATGAGGTGATAGTTCTAAAAATAATGGATATATTCGCTGTTTTAGTTATTACGTTTCATGCTAAAAATGTGTTAGCTTTAGACAGTAAATTACTCATTTTTAAATAATTCTTAAAACAGTATATAAATCATTCTTAAAACATACTGCATACAGCTTTGGGGCACTAGTAGCCAATCCAATATCCAAATCATTCAAAGATTTCAATCCGAAGAATTAAGAAACATTGCCAATGCTCCCTGATATGTTCGAAATGATGCAATTCACTCTTATTTTAAAAGGTCAACAATTAATGAAGAAATTAAAAATTATAGTGGTAAACATTTTCAAAAATTAGAATGCCAAACAAATACGATAGCCATAAATGTGTTAAATAACAGTTTAGAAATAAGACGCCTTAAAATTTCAATCTCTAGATTTGTCTCACAGATTTTCAATTGTAGTTGTACGTGTATCAACTGTGTTAATGGAAAGATACTAATGAATATCTTCCGCAGAGATCGAACTTAGGCCCTATTCTCTTCCTACTATACGTAAACGTTGCCCTCGACGATTCGAAACGGAAGAACAGTTCTATTTGCGCACGTTAAGAATATTCTGTGCATTAAAGAAACTGTAAATAGTACAAGATGTTAGTACAAGTACAAGATAGTCAGATGTTCCAAATTGGTTCCATAATAACAAATTAATAGTAAACGAAAAGAAAACGGTTTCAATACAGTTTACAAAAGGCTTATTTTTGGAATTAAAGCAAAAGAACTCCATATAAATGAATTGAACCAAAATTAAGTTCTTATCCTACGCTTCAGAATTCTTTCAAATTCAATCAGCCCTTCATACTGCTCGTTGTGTATATTTCGCGAATGTTCGTTTGCACCTGATATATAGCATAATATTCTTGGGAAATACATCTTATATCTCCCAGATCTTTAGATTACAAAAATAATTGTAAGAATCATAAGCAAATCCCACCCACGAGATTCTTATAAACCACTCTTTATTCATCTAGGAATTTCATCCTTACCTTGTCTCTACGAATAAGTGGTTTTGGTAAAAAATGACTTACTTGGGCGGAATATACTTTCAGCATACACCGATGTCTATAACTATTACACTCGTCGTAATAGTCATATTCATCAGGTGACAGTATCGACAACTCACTACAAAAATTCACATACAATACATCTATATTATTTTAGAACACTTTGCCAGATGACATTAAACGATTAAATTCGATAGAAAACTTTAAACCCCTAGTAAAATCGTTTCTGCTGCAAGACTGTTTCTATACAATTCGAGACTATACTGAGCATCAAAAGGAAAATAACATTAATTTCAACAGTGATGTTCCAAATTACTATTGAAATTGTACCATTTGGACTGTATAATTTTGAATAACTTGTAACATGTATTGTACCACAGCTTCTGGGTTAATGATCCTGATCTCGATCAGGATTTTCGCACTTACCCTGATCCTTTGAGCAAAAGCTGAGATAGTCCCTTGTTTTGCTTCTGGACATACATGTAACTTCATTATCTATGTACGCCTTCTAGAATTCAGTGGAAAATGTAGTTTTTTCTAATTATTGTTCTCCATGTCGCGGCAGGATGTATTACTCCTTGACGAAGGGCATGATGAGGGATAAGAGCCCACATGTATAGCTGATTTACACTTGAAAATATATTTTGTTACGGAGCGAGTGTATTTTGTTAACAATCCTTGCAAAAAACGCTCATTTCTTTCTGTATTAAAAATTCAAGTAGTATATGGCTTAGAGTAGAGGCACAGAATTATAAAAACGTGCACAGAATTTACTTCTTCCTTTTGCACGTCACACGCAGTTTCTAACTATTTTTGACTTAAAATAAATAAATAAATACATAAATAAATACTAGGTTATCTGGAACATTCTATAAATGTTTGAATATAATTATCAACAATCCAAAACTGTATTCCATACATCGAGATACATTGACGCAAAATAATGACATTCATAGAAGTGACTTCTCAAACTGCAAAACGCGACGTTGCAGTTCTCATATTGCGGAATAATGTAATTGTGGTATTGGTCTGACTGATGAAACGTCAAAGTCATTCTAAATTAAATCGGAGTATACTCAGTATGGAGTTGATTTCTATGATTTTGCTTTTTTCCCGCTGCTTCAGGGCGGTTCAAGTGAAATTTCTTGATATTTGGTTAGAATTAGATACTACGTAGATTATTATGTCAGAGCTTATTTGGCCAATTTTTCCTGTTGGTGCATATTCGTGTAATTATAGACGCATGTCAATCATATTTCGTTACAACAGAGACTTTTCTCGAAAGGAGGATCAAGATTTGCAGCCAAATTACCTGTGCTTTTTTAAGTATGCCGCCTCCAACTTTCCTGGAGGTGGAAACATGCTTTTTGATGTCCAAGGCCCTGTTGATAGAAAATTGCCATGCTTTCACGTTTGACAATATGCGTTGAAACACAATGCAATGCAGCACTGAAATTGTAAAAATAAAGTGAAATTGTAAGATGAAAATACACTGACGTTATGTATACTATTACGCTTTTTTCTTCTGTAGGTGATAAAATATTTGTGAAAATGTAGGATATTTCTTGATATATATTTTAAACCAGGTGTAAAAAAGTATAATAAATACAACAAGAAGGAAATAAGAAGTACAATGTAGTACTTCACTAAGGGGAGTATTTACTTCAATTATTTTTCCCGAAAAGTAAGGTAGATAGAATCATGCCAAAATATATACAACCCATAGCCCTACAACCCACAGCAACGTTCCACCTTCAACAAAATAGCCCATCCATCACCACCGCATTACTCACTCCAATAAAATAAACTTTTTTTTTTAAATTTATTTTATTTTATGTCGCATCAACTGCAAAGGTTATTAGCGACATCTATACAATCACATTAATATTTTGTACATGGGGAGTTATGACATTTATAGGAACATTCACATCACATTAATAAAGTTTATACACTTATCCTATATGTCCCCGTACAATTTTATGGTCTTCAGAAAATTGAGAAACCGATTACATTTTTCTCTGTCCTTCAGCACACTTGGCATGTCGTTCTCAACACCATGTCTCGTACGGTCAGTCTCAAACCTGGGGCACATAAATAGGTGATTAACATACATAGAAACATTACACACATTACACATAACAGCTGTTTTTCCTGTGATCAGATGGGCATGTGTGAGCTTGGTGTGACCTATTCTGCATCTAGTTAACACACCTGGTCAGCTCTGCAGAAGAATGTGGCTGGATTATAATCATCTATTCACATATACTTCTTAATTTACATCGGGCGTTGTTATTCCATTCCTGTCTGTCCAATTCTTGTAATTTTCTCTTGATATTGGCATGATAGTCCTGTGGTATTATGGGGAGGTTACTTCTTTCATCAAGTTGTGACGCCTCTTTTGCGGATCTGTCTGCCAGCTCATTCTCCTTGATACCCACATGAGCCGGGATCCATCCAAAAACTATATCTTTACCTTTAAAGTTCAAGTTTCTAATCTTACTAACAATGTCTAAAGCTAGCGAGTTTCCTGAATAAAAGACATTTCCAATAGTCGACAGAGCCAATTTGGAGTCTGTTACTATCAAAATTTACGTTCACTGTCTTCGAGAATGTAGTCTAGTGCTGTGATGATGGCATATAATTCGCTGGACAGGACTGAGTACTTGTCGGGCAGTTTGGTTGATATTACTCTTGTTGACGTTACAGCGGACATCCCACCAAGTTGCTACTTTTCGAGCCATCTGTATATATTTTGTTGTAGTTCTCATATTTGACTATTTCTTGTCCTATTCTGGCTCTTATCTCTTGGTTGTTAATTTTTGACTTCTTAGGATTGTTTATCAGCTCCTCAGCTTTAATGTCCTGCATGGTCCATGGTGCATAGTCAGTGATACTAATAGGTTTAAGAGGGGAATTTTTCTGACATTGTGCTTAGTATTTGTATAGCCCGTACACTGATTGGTTTGGTAGAAAATAAACTTATAACTCTGTCTATCCTAAATAAAATAACCTAACTTCTCCACCAAACCAACAAAATTACCATTCTCTTCTAACCAAACAAGATGAAAATAAAATAAGTACCAATCCACCCAATCAGCAAACAAACAATAGCCCCTCCCCAGCAATAAAAATAATATTTTCATTGACACCACTGCATTCTCTTCCGGTCTTCGGTAGGTACATCCGGAAGAAGGGAAGGAGTTTAAAAAAAATAAGAATACGCGACCCTGGGTTCGATTTCCGGTCGGGTAAGATTATAGTGTGCGTTTTCCTTGCAAAGCTCCTGTATATGTTGCTGTGTGACGGTGAGAAAACTCACTTCTCAGGTTGAGAACACCAGAACACGGCGTAGGGATGCCTACGTGCTAACCACACGTATGCCTTAACCCATGGCCACAAGGCTGGGACGCCACCGTGGACTTTGAGGCACTCACGCTTGTGTGCGTGGTATTGGTCAGAAAGTAAAAATAATACGCTATTTTTTTATTTTAAGATAAATTTACTAATTTTTTTACAAAATAATAAGTAAATGTGATGTCTATTGTAGAATTATTATGACAATGATTAGTAGTGAAGGTATTCCATCGGTACTCTTCATCTTCTTCTTCGTACTATAACAAAAAGCAATTATTATTATTTTAGGTTGACAGCAATTGGAATTGATAATTTGGTGGTGATCATGTTTCAGTTACTTATTGAGTATCTGTTTGGGAGTTGTATGGGTGAGGTTCTGGTTAGACGATGGATATCTGCACTATTGTCAAGGAGGTTGAGGGCTAAGTGATTTGGATTGTTTTCAAGACGCTGGAGATAGTTTGAGCTGATTGATTCTATTCTTTCTAAGACAGTGGGCGTTTTTAAGTCTTTGTGTAATGCTGCGTTTGTGATGAACCAAGGCGCTGCTGCGATCATTCTTAAGGTCTTCGACTGAAATCTCTGGATGATAGACAGATAACTTTTGCTTGCTGTGCCCCAGATTTAGATGTCGTAGGTCCATATTGGAATTATTATGGATTTATAAAGCAATAGTTTATTTTCCAGTGATAGTTTTGAGTGGTATCCTAGTATCCAGTATAGTTTTTTACTTGAAGTTGTAGGTGCTTTTTCTTGGCTAAAATGTGATTTTTCCATGTTAAACGTTTATCTAGATGTATCTCTAAGTATTTTACACTTTCCATTTGTAATATTGGATTGTTGTTGATGTGGACAGTAGGATATTTGTTTCTTCTTAGGGTAAAAGTTATATGGACTGATTTGTTTTCATTGATTTTTATTTTCCATTTCTTGGCCCATTTTTCAATCATTGTAAGATGTTCTTGTAAATGGTCTTGTTGCGATATTTGGGTCGTCATCCGAAGCTAGTATGGCCGTATCATCTGCAATCTGAATCGCCGATAAGCTTGGCAACAATGGAAGAGTAAGAACGTGGTTTGCAATGACTCCAGATATTATCAGATACTTATCAGGATCAATTGTTGGATGCTTGGTAGTTTGCAAATTTTCATGTTCGTTAACATTTTGCATTTGTTTCGTATATTTACCAGTTTAATAGAGTAAAACTAAGTTAATATATTTGTTCCATTATTATTGCAGCCACTAAAGAGCATTTTTCGAATCGCTATGTTTGTTTGTTGAGATGCGTTGAGTAGCATTGCCAAATATGTTCATGTAAAAGGGAGAACACTCGATAAGCAAAGAAAGAAGACAAAAAAACACATTTCATAAATATTTAATTTATTAAATTACGCATTTCTAGATCACATAACATCTATATAAATAATATAATTTATAGCATATATAATAGAATCAACATATAATTTTACAATATACAAGAAGCTCTTATTTTACAAGTACATATAATAATCTAGGAATTCTACCATTACCGTGTCTTCTTATTTACGAATCAGTGGTTTTTGTAAAAAATGACTTGCTCAAGGGCGGGAATATTTTTTCAGAAAATGCCGAAGTCTATTACTATAACACTCGACGTAGAAATCATATTCATCAGGTGACAGTATCAACAGCTCATTACAAAAAATTCACATACAATACATGTACATTATTTTACAACACTTTGCCAAATGACATTAAACGATTAAATTCAATAGAAAAGTTTAAATCCCAAGTGAAATCGTTTCTGCTGCATAACTGTTTCTATACAATTAGAGACTATACTGAGCATCACAGGAAAAGTAACATTCATTTTAACAATGATACATAATGCATTATTTACCATTTAGACTGTATAAATGAGTATAAACAACCTGTAACAACTATTGTACTACAGCTTCCGGGTCAATGACCCCCATCTCGATCAGGTTTTTCGTCCAGTTTCCCTGATCCATTGAGCAAATGCTGAGATGGCCCCTTGTTTTGCTTCTGGACATAAATGTAACTTCATTTTCCGTGCACGTCTTCTAGAATTCAGTGGGAAATACAGTTATTCAAATTATCGTTTCCATGTTGTCGCGGCAGGAAGTAATAAGAGCCAAAATTTATTGCTTATTTATCTTTGAAAATAGATTTTATTACATGGGAGTTTTTTTTCTCCTTTTCAAAATTGAAAATTTTATTGCTTATTTATCCTTGAAAATAGATTTTATTACATGGGATTTATTTTGTTTTTTTTCTCCCTTTCAAAATTCAAAATTTATTGCTTGTTTATCCTTGAAAATAGATTTTATTACATGGAAGTTTTTTTTCTCGCTTTCAAAAATTCAAAATTTAAATAGTATATGACTTAGTGTAGGAATCACAGAATTTTGAAAATGTGCACACAATTCACTTTTCCCCATACCACGTCATACGCAGTTTTTAACTGTTTTTTGACGTAAAATAAATAAAAAACAATTTTCTTCTTAATGAATTTGTACTTTTTTCACTTTCGGCAGCTTGCGGTAAAGCTTTGTTATCTATTATAAAATGGCAAAAGGCTGAACAACTCATGCCAACAGGTGTTAGTCATGCGATAAAATAAATACAAACAAATGTTAAAAATTTAGTAAAAGGATAACATTTAAAATGGAGAAGACTCGAGGACAATGGACTCCTATGGACGATTGTCCTTGCAAATGGAGAACGTTTGCACCCCTAGTGTTGAGATAATATAAATTGTTTATTTTGCAGTCACAAAATACACGTGGCCTGCTAGCGGCAGCAGGGCTGGATGAGGGTCAGAAGCACCTGGGCGTCGCCCCTATCCTCTTTCCCTCCACCTTGACATCGCTTTTAAGTTAATCTATACACAAGTCTAGCTAGAGGGGGGAGTCAATGATGTAAGGACAAACTGGCCTAGTCCACCTTTTAGCCGGTCCGCTGGGAGTGATCCCCGCGGCCCATTACCATCCCTTGGGCTATGGACCCGGTTAGGATCTACTTTCTGATGAAACCACTACAAAGAGATAATATAAAAAGTGGGATTTGGTTGGTGTCTTGGTGCCACTCATTTTTCATGCTTTCTTTTTTTTAGAGATTTTCTCAGTTTTAAGTGCCACGTAAGCCTTACATGAAAAAAGGTTGGGGAAGAACTTACTGTAATTATTCTGACGAAACCCTCGGAAAAGCTCTTGACGAGGTAAGAAAATATCGAGACGAGATGCAATAGTAAATGCGACATTCATCGCAGTGTTTTAATGAAGCTGTGACCTGAGACACACCCATGCACGGACGATAACAGTGCAAACTTTGCAGTGCAAACAAATTGCAGATAGAGAGAATCCCATAAAGGTCCTACGTATGGGGGTTCCAGTATTTACGTAAGAAATAATATTGATTCTATCCCCTTGGCCGAATTAAATGTGTTCTCCATTGAAAATATTTTCGAAATTTCTGTTGTACATCTTACTTCACTAAAAGTGATAATACTTTGCATTTACAGACCTCCAACAAAGAGAACTGCTGATTATATTTTGTTCTTAGAAAACCTGGAGATAACGCTTAACAAAGTCAGAAATCGCTCTTTTGAATCCATTGTTGTATGCCGAGATTTTAACATTGATTTTCTGGTCGAATCTTGCGAAAAAGAAAAGTTTCTCAATTTAATTAACTCCTTCAATTTAGACATTACAATTAATGTACCTACACGGATCACACAACATTCGATGAAGGCAATTGATCAAATTATAATTAACAAAATATATGTTCACTCGATATGAAATTGAAACAAAAGATTTAGGATACAGTGACCACGATGCCCAAATTCTTACCATTATAAGAAATGCGATCACTGACACAGTCAATAATACACGTATGACTAGATTGTTTACTAAAAGTAAAATTAAATTATTCATTGATTACTTGATGCAGGAGGCATGGGAAACGGTTTATAATACTGCTGATACAAACAACAAATATAATTCTTTTTTTTTCAACTCTTTCATTTCATTTTAACATTTGCTTTCCTCTTTAAAAAATACAAAACATTGTTACGAAAAGTCATAAAGCAGGCTAAAATCATGAAAAACGATCAGAATATTTTGAACTCAAATAATAAAACAAAAGCGATGTGGAATATAATAAAAAATACTACCAAATAATCTAGAAAACCCGTAGAGAATATGGTTTTATTATATAACGATATAAATATGAACGATCCGGCAACAGTGGCTAGTCTCTTTAACCAATACTTTTCGAGAATTGCTGTCGATCTCACTAAGGGTCTTCAGGCACAAAATTCAAAAACAGACAGTTCACCAAAAATTTTAGACACAATGTTCGTTTCCGAAACTTCTTCCTGTGAAATTCTCAAAATAATCGGTAAACTAAAAATAAATATTCGTCCGGTTTAGATGAATTCCCGGATTCTTTGTTAAAGACTTGTGCGTATGCCATTATACACCCGTTAACTCACATATTTAATGCATCTTTATGCACTGGAACGTTTCCAGATATTTTCAAAACAGCTAAAATTAAGCCGCTCTTCAAAAAAGGCAACAAAAACGAAATTCAAAATTATTGGCCCATTTCTCTTTTATCAGTTATTTTCAAAAATATTAGAGAGACTTTTTTACATACGAATGGAAACCTTTCTCACTAAACACGACGCGCTTTCAGATTGCCAACATGGATTTAGAAAATCAAAATCAACGGAAACCGCTATATTTCTTTTCTTAAAGATGTCGCCTCATCATTGGATCAAAACGAGGCACCTATTGGATTATTTTTAGATCTCTCAAAAGCTTTTGACGTCATTGATCATGCATTTTACTTTCCAACTTACCTTCATATGGAATTCGTGGTATTGCTCTAGATTGGTTATGTTCGTACCTTAAACAACGATCTCAGAGAGTTGAAATACCTTACTGGAATGATGGAACATTACGTACGCAACTTTCCGACTCTTTTCCCATTGCATGTGGAGTTCCTCAAAGATCGATTTTAGGCCCTATTCTGTTCCTACTTTACGTAAACGATATGCCCTCGACGATTGGAAACGGAAGAACGGTTCTATTTGCGGATGATACGAACATCCTTTGCAATAAAGAAACAGTAAATAGTACAATATCAGATGTTTCAAATTGGTTCCGAAATAACAAATTAATAGTAAACGAAAAGAAAACGGTTTTAATGCAGTTTTCCATTTCAAATAAACAATTCTGTGCTCCATTGAAAATGAACAGTGACTGATGTTAAGGCAACAAAATTTTTAGGTTTCTCAATTCAGTCAAACCTTAAATGGAACGTCCATTTAAATGAATTGAACACAAAATTAAGTTCATTATGCTACACGTTCAGAATTCTTGCAAATTCAGTCAGCCTTCATACTGCTCGTTGTGTATACTTCGCGAATTTTCATTCCCGCCTGAGATATGGCATAATATTCTGGGAAAATATATCTTATAGCTCCCAGACGTTTAGATTACAAAACGAATTGTACGAATAATAACCAAATCCCACCCACGTGATTCATGTAAGCCTCTCTTCATTAATCTAGAAATTCTACCATTACCGTGTCTTTTTATTTACGAATAAGTGGTTTTTGTAAAAAATGACTTGCTCAAGGGCGGGAATATATTTTCAGAAAATGCCGAAGTCTATTACTATAACACTCGACGTAGAAATCATATTCATCAGGTGACAGTATCAACAGCTCATTACAAAAAATTCACATACAATACATGTACATTCTTTTATAACACTTTGCCAGATGACATTAAACGATTAAATTCAATAGAAAAGTTTAAATCCCAAGTGAAATCGTTTCTGCTGCATAACTGTTTCTATACAATTAGAGACTATAGTGAGCATCACAAGAAAAGTAACATTAATTTTAACAATGATACATAATGCATTATTTACCATTTGGACTGTATAAATGAGTATAAACAACCTGTAACAACTATTGTACTACAGCTTCCGGGTCAATGACCCCATCTCGATCAGGTTTTTCGTCCAGTTTCCCTGATCCATTGGGCAAATGCTGAGATAGCCCCTTGTTTTGCTTCTGGACATAAATGTAACTTAATTTTCTGTGCACGTCCTCTAGAATTCGGTGGGAAATACAATTATTCAAGTTATCGTTTCCATGTTGTCGCGGCAGGAAGTAATAAGAGCCAATTTTTCATATCTGAAAAGATTTATTACATGGGTTTGTTGTTTCTCTTCAATTCAAAATTTATTGCTATTTATCCTTGAAAATATATTTTATTACATGGGAGTTTTTTTGTTTTTCTTTCAAATTCAAATTTATGCTTGTTTATCTGAAAGATTACTCATGGTTTGTTTTCTCCCTTTCAAAAATTCAAAATTTAAGTAGTATATGACTTAAGTGTAGGGATCACAGAATTTTGAAAATGTGCACACAATTCACTTTTCCCCATAGCACGTCATACGCAGTTTGTAACTGTTTTTTGACGTAAAATAAATAAATAAATGATTTATTTAAGAGGCAAACTAACCCGGAATCAGCTAATTACATAAATAAAGTAATTATAAGAATAACTAAACTTTGTAAAAAATTGGGGTACAACAATGTATACAAATATATAATAAACAATAAAATAAATGTACAGAACTGATGCGTGATTTTTCAATTTAAGGGGTTTAAAGGGGAAAAAAATTTTAAATTAACATAACTAAATTAACAAATACAATATTTTTGTTATCTTTTTTTCAATTTTTTGTGTGTGAATTTGCTTCTGAGAAAGAATCAAAAACTATTTTTCTGATAGTATAAATTATTTTCTTATTTATTATTATTTTTTTTTCAATTAGGTGTTGAGTTGCAGATTCAAATAAAAAAATATGTTTTTTGGCTGTAGAGGGCTGTGGGTGGTGGGACGGGGACTAAGAAACCGTTCAAATATATTATATTTATGCTAGAATTCGAATGTAACCATTTAAATGTCATTTGATTTAGGGAAACGTTTTACCTTCTCATCCGGGGGTACCCTTTCCAGTATCGTGTAGTCATTCAAGTCGCAAATTACATGTGTCATCATGTGATAACTAGCAATTTTTTTATATTTTAAATGAAATGTAAATAATAGTATTGTTTAATTAAAAAGTGTATGAAAAAAATTGCAGTTAACCTGGGAAATTGTTTACATTGCTTCTGCATTTTGATTCTATATGATTCATACATTTCGAAATAATTTACCCGGCGTATTTATATCACCATCAGTAAAGTGATAAATGGCCCTACATGCTTATGTGCCAATTGAACCAATTTACATAGGAATTTATTTTACTTATCTTAAATTGTTTTAATTTTTCATGTGTACTAAATGAGTAAAAATGGAAATTTGTCTGCAAAACAGTTGTTTTTATCTTCTTAACCTATAAGATAAAGATATTCTATTCAGGTTGCGAAGGTCGAGATTGGAAATATTCAATCTGCTCTCAGCAGCCGGGAACATTATCTCGGTTTACTCAGCTGGCATCGACGGGCACCTGAAGCGGTGCATATGTGCTGCTCTCTCGTGGCAAGGATTCCAACCTCACCCAAGCACAGGCCAATGACCCACTTTCACCGGACTCCGTTCATAGTATTCTGAATGGCTTCATGCCAACATTCTCTTTCCTTATCTGCGGCTCGTTGGTCTAGGGGTATGATTCTCGCTTAGGGTGCGAGAGGTCCCGGGTTCAAATCCCGGACGAGCCCGTGATTTTTTAGTAATGATATTTACAAATATGATGTATTTCGAACTGTGCTTTCTTCATTGAAAAGCAATGTTAAGAATCCCGCTCCTCAGTTCTTGCACAGAATTTGCAGTTGGCACTGAATCAATAAACAAACCCGACGATGCAGTTTCTTGAATGTCTTTTATGTTCAATGAATGTGATGTGTTCTGACAAATTAAACCTTCCAGTAAAATATCTAGTAAAATTAAAATATATAAAAAAAATCACATTTATGCTACTTCATAAAATCTTCTTGCTTAAGTATTTCTCAAGTAAGTAATAATTTTTTTTATCATTTTAACAGCTATTATAAATTTGTTCTGCGATTGATTCCAAAATTCAAAAACATAAATAAATGTCCAGAGCTATCTTATTCACTTGCTGTGAACAAAATTTCTCTTCCGCCTCCATCCTTAAATCCTGAATTTGCAAATGAACGCTCATCCGTAATTATTGGACCTACGCATCAACACATCTCCAAATATATCTCTGACCCATCTCACATCTCATCAAACAAATGACGGCATTCTATAAGAAACAATTGAACGGACCAACAACGTATGCGAATTCCACAACGACTCTTCTTTTATTAACACAGTCCACTCACGGGCTGTCGCAAAATAGAGAAGTACCCCTCCCGCTGTACCCGTACTCGCGTGGACGTACCGAGAACGCATTTACGCCATTTTAAAAACCCTTCACCCGAAAAAAACAACTACAAAAAAAGCGAAGCAGTTATTTCAAATTAGCTTTCTCGAGTCGGCTGCGGACGCCGGCGCTCGACCGCCGGGGAGCGGTGCCAGGGTTTCATAATGAAGCCGCAGCGCCGTTGTATTATTAGTAGGTAAAACCTTGGGCCCGGCTTTTGTGAGCCCGCCGCAACAAAAGTCCATTCACGCACGGCGTATGCACGCATTATGGCGTGTGTTTGCGCTGCTTTCGCGCCCGGAACAGGGTCTCCCACTCCGGCCACGCCCCTCTCTCCGTCTCTCCTCCCGCGGCCCCCCTCCTTTCCCCGTACAGCGGCCGCGCGGCGCGCAGCTCACAGCCGCTGCGCCACTCAAGGTGCCAATGACACGTCGCCGAGCCTCCCGCCTTGGACGCGACGAGCGGACGGATAGACTGTGCCGACCAGGATTGCCAACCATTCCTCCATTTGGGAGGACAGTCCTTTATTTATTAATGTGCTTCAATTGTCTTGTCGTCGTCCTTTGTATTTTAAAAATCCTCCTTTTAGTAAATTTTTAACATTTGTTGTCATTTATCATAAGACTAGCATCTGCTACGTTGTATCGTTTATTGTTTACTTTAGAATAGAAAATACGAATATAATTTTTCTCAATGCTGACACACATGCATTGATAGTGTCTCTGTCTAGCTACTAAAATAAAAAAAGAGACGCACATACCATCTTCATCTGCATTTTGTGAACAAATCTTTTCACTTGAATCGGAAATGGAAAGAAGAAAGAAATAGAGCTGATGTTTGTCTTAATTAAATATTTATAAAAATAAATATATTAATTTTTTGTCGAGTGTCCTCCCTTTTACCTGAACATTGTTGACAACCCTAGGCATGGGCAGACCGGGAGATAGCCCGGGACCATACAAGTCAAAAGGGTAAATGATGGGACTGAGTCAAAAAAATAATAAAAAATTGAAAAAAGGAATTAGAACTCGAGAAAATCGTAATTGTGATTTTATAAGTCGTGGTACAGTAGTCTGAAATTTCATAAAATTTTCAATTACTTTTTTTGCCGTAAATAGTTATTGTTATTGCGTGTAACGTAGTTCTGTGTGAAATGAATAAAATAACCCCATCATTAAAATAATGTTCCACTGAAATTCGTATTTATTATTTCTTGTATTTAAGAAGCCAGTTTTTTAAACTAACACTAACTAAACCCAACAATTTTTTTAGCGTTTTAAATTTTCGGAAATTGTATTATTTGATCACTAAATTCTTTTACTTAAAACTGTTATTTAAAATATATTTCCAAAAACTTTTTCTAGCTTAAATGTATAAATTCACTTGTGGAAGCAAAATAGCTCATCTAGTTTCTTAATATAACTTTTACATTTTAAGTTTTTCGTTGGGGGGGGGGTACGTTTCAGCATAGAAGTTGTATATTATTTCATATTTCTTTGTTCTTTATTTATTTATTTTTTATTTATTTTACGTCAAAAAACAGTTAAAAACTGCGTATGACGTGCTATGGGAAAAAGTGAATTGTGTGCACATTTTCAAAATTCTGTGATCCCTACCTTAAGTCATATACTACTTAAATTTTGAATTTTCAAAGGGAGAAAAATAAACAAAAGCTCCCATGTAGTAAAATCTATTTTCAAGGATAAATAAGCAATAAATTTTGAATTTTGAAAGGGAGAAAAAAAACTCCCATGTAATAAAATCTATTTTCAAGGATAAATAAGCAATAAATTTTGAAAGGGAGAAAAAAAAAAAAAAAACTCCCATGTAATAAAATCTATTTTAAAGGATAAATAAGCAATAATTTTTGGATCTTATTACTTCCTGCCGCGACAACATGGAAACGATAATTTGAATAATTGTATTTCCCACTGAATTCTAGAAGACGTGCACAGAAAATGAAGTTACATTTATGTCCAGAAGCAAAACAAGGGGCCATCTCAGCATTTGCTCAATTGATCAGGGAACCTGGACGAAAAACCTGATCGAGATGGGGGTCATTGGCCCGGAAGCTGTAGTACAATAGTTGTTACAGGTTGTTTATACTCATTTATACAGTTCTTACGTTTCGTTCGTTCTTACGTACTGTTCGTTTCTTACATTCGAGCTTTTGTTATATATTTACAAATTAATCTTTTAGAAATAATTAAAAACCTACATGAAATATGTATAGAATAAAAATTACTAGCCTTCAGGGTGTATAAGATTGGAATGCAAAATGTCTCGACAACAATGACTCGGGAGCTAATTTCTGTGAAGTACACTTATTATTGGGACATGATTTACCTGTATGAAAAGCAGTTATAATTGTGAAATTTGTGTTGATATTTGCTTGAAAATATTTAGTGTTTGCACCAAAATTGTATGATTTATAATGACTTTCACAAAAAACCATTCCTGAGATGAGAGATTCGGAGGGAAATTGTGGTATAAATAGAATTACATAACTATTACTAAAGGCGAGAAAGTACATGCTGTTTCAACTCTAGTTTAAAAAAGTTTTCTAGAATATCTTTATTACGAAGAGGAAATTCACTGAATTTCTGAAACCCCATACAATTTTCTACTATCTTATAACTTTTTTATTCAATTTAATCACTCCATTAAGATTTGAAAATTTTAACAATCATGGTGTTATTTCCACCATAATGTATGTTGGCAGTAAAGTTAATCGTAGTTAATACGGCTGGTACATTTAATGGCTTGGAAGCTTTTGTTTGTGGACGCCTTTTATCACAAACACGGTACTTTATCAACTTTTGTAAATATTGAAAATGCTTGACTAAAAATGGTATCTGGACCCTGTATATAAATTAAGAAAAATAGGCTCCCTCTATATCTTTTATAGTTTTTTTTAAATAACAGTTACCTTATGGTTAAAATTTAACACAACCGCCTTCCAAAACGTTTCTACAGATGCAGGAATGCTTCAGGGATCCTGCCTCTCTACTGTACTTTTTAGTTTTTTAATATCTTTCTCTCAGACATTCCAACATTATTGTCCTCAGAAATTGCACCGTTCGCTACGCTGCACTGTACACTGGTGATGACATTTCTCTCTTCACTACTCACTCTTGACTCTTAAATGTGCATAATTTACAAGTTCTCATCATATAATGTTCAATGAGCAGAAAATGGAGAATAAAACTAAATTTAAACAATGTTAAGCCAAAATTTTTACACTTAGTTAACTTTATTTTTCTCTCTATATAAAAATATTTAATACATCAATTTCATGGATATTTACAAACAAAACTAAACTCATTGACCTCTTTGACACGGAATAAACACATCAAAAACTCTTATTAACAAAACTAACATCAAAATTTTAACAATTAAACCACTTCTTTCTTTCTACAAATGCTTAATAAATTTAAAGTTGCGTACTTATATTTTTATTCGTGCTATTCATTTCCATTAATGTTTTAAAAGGGTAGTTAAGTACAACAAATTGTTATTAATAAGTTGTTAAAATGTTGCTTTTTTTCATGTGCGTGCGACTCGTTTTCTTAGTAGAAAAGTCACAATGTCCGTTTTTTTTAAAGATCAGGTCAATTTAGTTGTACGGCGAGTTGAATGACTTAATAATAATCTCTTGAGAATGAAAACCAAATTCCTGAAGAGCTCTAGAGAACTGTTAAAATAATTAGATATCGGCATTCAACAATCGGCTTGAACTAGTGGGAGTGGTTTGGGAGAGTCAGGCAAAGGAATACACATTAGAACCACGTTGCCAACTCGTACAAGATTTTTTGCTAGAAAAAGTAACCGCTCCCCTACGGGTTAAAATGTTTCTTTCATCGTAAATTTAAATTTGGAACAACAATATAAAAAAGCAGGAAATAAAACTACAATTACAATTACTGTAAGATTACAACAAAATATCATATGGAATAAAATAAAAATATATAAGAACAAAGCACAAGTTTTACCTGAGACAAAAAAGAAAAATATATTAGAAATCACAATTGGACACAATAATCGAATACATATATTTTATTATAAATATTAAATTATAGAAATATAAATATTTTATTCAAATTAATTTTTATACTTTAAACCATAATCAAAAATATTTTAATTTCTGCTTGGTTTATATTGTTAACCAAATTTAAATTTACGATGCAATAACATAAAATTTTAATCTTTCTAAATGTTTGTATTGTCTGATGATCCCACCCACTCACCTGATGAACCCACCCAATCACATTGTGTCGCGAATCATTTGGTCCGTTGATGCCACTAAAATAATTGTTTTAGCATTTGAATTGATTTGATCGTCTTTAGTGTAAGATGCACATTAAAAGTTTCAATAAATTGTAATTATTTAACAATCATTTTTGGTTTCCCTTTAAATAATTACTCCATAGACATCGCCGTGTGTCTGTTACCTCCATATATGATGTAGAATGATAGATCCTTCTTTGAGGGCTGAAATCTGTGTTCCCAGATGCCTCCAACCACTGACCCCCGGTTGACATAAAACCCATTAAAATTTGAAATAAACCACCAAACTACTATTCTAAAAGTACTAAATATATTAAAACGGCTAATTATAAAGATGTTTTGAAATAAAAAAATAAGAAACAGTAAATTTTAAAGAAAATTGTAAATTTTAATCCGTATATTATGTGTAACTAAAAATCACAAATCTTGTAGGAATATATTTTTTAAGAAGAAAACAACGAATCAAATCAAATCGAGGCGCGATATATTATAATCATCTATCCTTTTTTTTATTTTATACATCACTTCAACTCGTAAATGTTTTCGTTGTTATTTTTTTTTATATTTACGAAGTTGGAATAAAATGTTGACAATTACCCAGCACGGCACCCACGCTATAAGTAAGGTGACCATGTCTTTTGCAATGAAAAGGACAAAAAAAAGGACTACGTAAATAAATGTAACATTTTATTAATTAAAACAAAAATACGTTAATTATGCTTCCATGCGTTTTAATTGTTTAATCAAAAGAGTATTTTCCCACTTAATTAATATTTTTTGTTAATATATCATTTTCTAACAATGTATTGGAAATTTCGGTGCAAGAAATATCGTTCATTTTGAATTTTATGCAGTGAGCATATAGTGTATGGCAGTGCGGCAGCTAGAGTATCAACGTCTTGATTTCTCGTCCAAAAATCTGAAATAATTAAGCTGAAACTTCTGAAAACGGCCGGAGTTCCCCTGATTTGGTAACAGTAATCGCGTCTTTCGGTACTGTACCTTCACGTGTGGCGTAATACTTCGGCGCTGCAACTCTAAATACAGAGATTACCAGACTTATTTATTTTACGTCAAAAAAAAAAAAAAACAGTTAAAACTGCGTATGACGTGCTATGGGGAAAAGTGAAATGTGTGCACATTTTCAAAATTCTGTGATCCCTACACTAAGTCATATACTACTTAAATTTTGAAGAAAAAAACTCCCATGTAATAAAATATATTTTCAAGGATAAAAAAGCAATAAATTTTGGCTCTTATCCATGTTGTCCTTCGGAATAATATTTCCTGCCGCGACATGGTAACGATAATTTGAATAATTGTATTTCCCACTGAATTCTAAAAGATGTGCACAGAAAATGAAGTTACATTTAGTTTTAAAATACAGAATACAATACAAATACAGTTTTACATACTAGTTTTAAAATATCGAAAAGGAGGACACATTTTGAGGAAGGACAGCACCTACAAAAGAAGGACTGTCCTCTCTAAAGAAAGACGATTGGTCACCGTACTGTAAGTAAATTTAAATTTAAATAAGTAAATTTAACATTTAAAAAACTTAACGAAAACCCCAACAGAAAATTAATACATTTGTCCACTAAAATATTCACTAGACAGAAAATCCCTAAATTTAGGGGGAAACCCCTAACCTGGCAACTCTGGCTGTAATCTGAGGGTCTGCCCTGCGTTGCTGCTGCATACCGCCGGCTCGCCCCCTCTCCTCGTGTGTGTGTGCGCGCACGCGAGCGTCTAGTGGTAGAATCATGTCACCGCTGATGCGTTCGGTGCAGCGCAGGTGGAGCTGAGGCCACGCATTTCAGAGGCCACAGAGGGGAGAGACTCGTGTAGAGCCCGCAACAGACTACACAGAGGAGTGCGTTGCGACGAGAAATGTGGAAAACTGAATCAAGGAACATGTTGGCACATAGGCGGCCAAAATAAATTCCAATTTGGCGCCGTACTTGGAATTCTATCATTTATAACAATTCCTTGCGCTAATTACAGCAAAGGGCATGCATTTTAAACGTCCCGCGTTGGACTTAATATTTTTTCTGTAAAATCGCGGGCTGGCTTCCAGAGAGAAAAGCAAAGACGTATTTCGTATGAAACTCTTGGAAAGATAAACTGCTTTGAAAAGTTTCAACTGCTTTCATAGACGCTTGCGAGATTGCGCCACATATTGGGAACTCGCATTGTTGGCACTTCTGGGAATCATGCGCGTTACTTTATATGACGCCACGTGGCTGTATAGAAAAAATTCATTTTTTGACTGTTGGTAGCGGGAGCTAACTTACAGCCGTATAGACTCCATGCACAGAGGTGTTTTGGCGCGTACAATCGTCTGAAACTGTAAAAAGCCGAATTATGACAGAAAAACGATGTTCTGTTCGCCTAAGGCAAGAATCTCCCATTGTGCCAAGCAAGGAATTGTGGCAGAACGCTTGTGGACAACCCAATTCACCTTCGGTGGCTCTCCCAAAACTCTGTTGAAGCTATTTTGCGGCCTCAACAGAACACTTATCAACCCCCACACTCTTGAAAGAGTTTCCTCGTTTGCCTCTGCGGTGGCGAAAGAGTTCCTCGCACGAGTCGGTCAACGAGCGAGTTTTTTCGAACACATTTCTTCTCCTTTATTTGTTATATACATTCAGGCATTCGCTGCCGCTGGAAAACACTAAATAACGAGAGAGTGATTATAATACTTACCGGTAAAAGATGTGATAAACAACCGTGTTTTTTTTTATTTTTTATTTGATGTTTTTAAACGGAAATGAACGAGGAAAAATGTATGTAGAAAATAATATTTCTTGTACGAAAGCAGTATATAGTGAGCAATATTTAAAAAATTGAAGCAAGAATCTTTAAAGGGTATTTTGAAAGAATTCAATTATTTTTTTTTAATTCACATTTATTTATAAATTAATTTATTAGTTGTGAAGTGTATTATGAATTATTTGATCATTCATCATTTATTTGTAATTCAACCAACAAATATAGTAAAACAGAGGGGGTAGAAATTACGGAGCATAAGAAAATTTGCAAAGATGGTACTTCTTCCCTGTACTTCACATACAGTACCATTTTTACATTAAATAATTAATGATTTATACGCAGTTCAAGTAATGTATTTCTCTTTAGACAATTCGAACTCGTTAAGTAGATGATTTACGATTATGGTAATAAAACATGGATTTCACAGGTAAAAATTACACAAGAGCATTTAATAAAATAAGAAATGGACCTCACAGCTGACCTCATAATTAACTGCTGGCAAGACTCGCAACTTGTGGCACAAAAGAACATTTCAGCTATTCCACGTCAAATCGCACAAAAATACTAAAATTTGACCTTCATATTTTTAATTATTTTCTATTTTTACTATTTATTATATGGATCAAATAAGTTAACACGTGTATTTTTATTTTTTCTAACTTTAATATTTTCGGAAATATGATAAAATTTGCTGAAAATGATGCGCATCACTAACTTAAAAATATCACATATTTGAATGCACTGATTATAGAAACTCCGTTCAAATTCCACTCGAAACTTAAAAACATGTTTAAGTTTTGAGATTTTTTAAAATATTTAATTTCCTAAATTTTTTTTAAAAAATTTAAAATTTTGGAAATTGAATTTTTGTAAACTCGATGAATTATAAACGCACTAGAGTATTGTTGACAACTCCAGAAAAAATCAAAGTGGGATCTCAGTAATTTTAAGAAATATTATTTTTTTACGAACCAGTGTGCAGTAGATAGCTGCAGCTGCAGTAGATAGCTACGAACTGCGTTTCTTGCGTTACTGGCGATGGGTTTCTTTGGATGAAGCAGTAATTTAAGTATACTTCTTGAGATAGTACAACTTAACTATTATGTTTGGTAATTAAATGACGAATTCTTGACTCACGTTTTGACTGATATTTTAAAATTATCTGGTCCCTAATTACTCACTTCAAATGTTGTACTCGCTTACCTTAGAATTCCTGAACTTTCGATATAATGTACAGTTACCGAATTTCCTTTCAGGTCTGGACAAAATTCCATTTTCTTCATCCAACTTTTTAGCCACTTTTATCACGTGTTTGGTAGCTGCGAAGTGTCGTTTAATTTTATTGTATATTCAAGTTTCAAAAATTGTCAAAATTTGAATTTTCAATGTCTTGTGATCTGTTGAGTGAAAGGAATCGATAACTTTCTTAAAAATGTCTTTCTTGTCTGATTTTTTCAATTGACGGCGAAAGATCTTCAGTGTGAAAAACATTATCTATGGTAGCACTATGTACTGTGGGAAATTTCTCATGGGAATACCGTTTGTGTTGAAATTTTTTTCACGGACGTATCTCCTATTACAATTGAACTCTCGTTTATCTTCTCTAAATTCATTTCGCAGATACTTAACGAACTATCTGAAGAGCTTAAATTGTCATTTCCTTGATTTCCACTGTCCTCACTATATTCACTGGACTTTCCGCTACCTTCGTTAATGCCACGAGAGTCACTGGTCCCGACGCTCTCTTCACTAACAAAAGTCTTTTTGGAAGCCAAATCCCTTTTTTTCGACATGAATCATAACTTCGCCAATCTAATGACTCCTCTAAATCAAGTTTCACTAGTAAATCGTGGTTTATGCGATTTTGAGATTTTCTTTTCTTAAAATCGTGATCAGAATGATTAAATTGATTGAAAGATCTGTCGATTCGGTGATCGTCACTCATGTTGCACAGTGTACATACGATTCACAGAACTAACTCTAGCACTCTTCTCTTTATAAGATACGTATTGCGACTGATGCTCAGAAAATTTTACTCATGTCCTTTGACAAGTGCTCTGTTGTATTTCAAGAGTAAGGTCAGGATGCAAAGGGCGCAAAGGGACTCAGCAGTAAAATTCGTTTCGCTGACACGACGAAAAGCTGGTAGAATTCGTTTCGCTGTCACCCGTCCCTTCTGGGGACAGAGTGAACATATGTTACTAATATTTCTTGAAACCCTAATCAATTCGTTAGTGCAGGGGCAAGAAGCGCGCGCCCACATACTTACAGTATATTTTTTAGATCTGTACGTGTTCAGTGCCCATTGTTTTTATGTTTCGTAGAAAATTAAATACTGAATACGATTATATTTTTTTCAAATTTTCATATGAGCGAATTCATACAGAAATTTTAATTTTTTTTTAAATAATTAAAATTTTTAATGAAATACTTATATTTTGAGGAAATAATTTACATGGGAATAAAATTTTTATCTGAGCGAATTCTACAGAAATTTTAATTTTTTTTAAATAATTAAAATTTTTAATGAAATACTTATATTTTGAGGAAATAATTTACATGGGAATAAAATCCGCTTATCAAAATATTAAAGGAAACAAACCAGGAATTTTTATGTTAAGTATATTCGGAGCATCAATCAATCATATTTTGTGGAATACGCGTATATTCCAAAATTTAATATAGTCATAGCTATTCAAATAAACAAATTTTCAGGTAAATAAAGAAACATGTGTCTCTTTCCAGTTCAGCAAACTATTATTTACTCAAAATTTTCCAAATCCTGTTGCGTACAAATTCATTCAAATTCTAATTTCCGCACATCGCAAAAATATTCAGAGTCCCAACTTGTTGTAGATCTTATAAATTCTATCAGTCTGAAATTATTAGCTCACACACTAAAATTACAAGTTACACATTTTTACACAGCAAATTATTCGAAGTCCATCACGTTATTTCATCCCGAGAAAATTCTAATTTCCGTTCGTCGCACTCAAGAATTACTCAAAGTCCGATAACTATTCACAAGAAAAATTTACAAGGCCCAATCTCACAAAATTAATCATCCACGAGCGACCCGCACAGCACCGCGACATATGTAAGAATGTGAAAATAATCTTTCTATTCAGCCCTTCAAGTCTCGGCCTACTTCTTTCTACTGTTTTTCACCAGAAACATTCAACGCACTTCCGTCGTGAATAGACTGTCACTGTTCTCCTGGCCAATCCCTAAATTGATTACATAATCAACTAGCTATGCCCTAGACCGTCATTGCTTTCTCAATCAACCTCTAATTTGTTTACTTGATCAGCTAGCCGTGCCCTCAGGTCCAATACCAGAATGAAGTTTATTGACCTTGACAACAACTCGGCTGCCGTTGCTAGGGCGCCATATTTCTATTTCCTAGTAAAAAACAGGCGCTTGCGCGTAAACGGGGCCACTTATATTGCAGTTTTGTAGATTCCCAAAAGGTTTTTGACTCTATCAATAGGGAACCTTTATGGCGAAAACTAAATGAGCTAGGTGTCTCACGTAAAGTTTTAAAAGTGTTGCAGAGCATGTACGAAGAAGTAAATTTCTGTGTCAGGTGCGGTGATGGAAGTACAACGCGAAAAATAAAATTGACAGTTGGAGTAAGACAGGGCTGTCCTCTCTCACCGCTATTGTTTATCTTGTTTATAAACGATTTATTGACGTGGCTACAGGAAGCGGATACATCTGCGCCGGAAATTGAGGGCCTGAACATTCCCGGACTACTATATGCTGATGATTTAGTTTTATGTTCGGAGACTATTGACGGCTTACAGAAAAGTTTAAATATCCTAGAAACGTATAGTGAAACATGGGGACTAAGAGTAAATATTCAAAAAACGAAAGTAGTTGTCTTCAAGGATGGATTTATCTGGGGTAACAAAGAGAAATGGTTTTACGCTCAGGAGGAGATCGACCGGGTCAAAACATTTACATATCTTGGGGCAAAATTTTCCATGAATGGGGGATGGAATAATCACATAGTGGCGGCGCACAGTAAAGGAAGAATTGCGCTCAAAGAAATCGTTACCGCAGTGCGTAAGGTTCCGGAATTGCCTTTAAAGGTGTGCGATACAATTTTTAATCGCTAGTTCTCCCAGCTATGAATTATAGGGCAGAAATCTGGGGAGTGGATAGGACAGATCGCCTAGAAAGCGTCGAAACAGATTATTTCAAATTAATTCTGGGAGTCTCTACATTCGCAGCAAATGCCGGAGTCTTAAGAGAGGTCGGTAGTGTAGGAATTTGGAAAGATTTTAAAATGAAACCCATTAAACTATGGATTAAATTAGCAGGTGAACAGGCTGACACACTTATATATAGATGTTATAGAACTAAAAGTTCAATTTTTAGCACTAGTGCTGAAAGTGAGAGGATGCTCAAATGTTAAGATAAAACTGTAAGTGCAAAAAAGGAAACAAATTATTTTCGTTTGACCGCGTCAACTACAACTGACCTTAATGTAACGTACGAACAAATTTAATTGATTTTTATTCTTGAATTGAAATAAAATGAGTCGTAAGACTGTAAAACATAGTGTATGACACACGAGTAACAAATAATTTTAATTTTTTACCATCCACGTGATCCCTGCAAGCCTTTTTTCGTTGAGCTTCAAAGTTTACCGTTGCCTTGCCTATTTATTTACGAATCTGTAGTATTTGTCAAAAGTACAGATTCAACTTACTTAACGGTGGGAACATATTTTCATGTAATACAGATATTTATAATTACAAAACATGTCGTAGAAATCATGTTTATCAAGTGTCAGTATCAACAGCTCACAGCAAGAAATCCACGTATAATACATGTACGTTACTTTACAGAGCATTGCCAGATGACACTAAACAATTAAAATCGGTACACAAATTTAAGTTAAAAGTAAAATCTTTTCTGCTGCATAACTGTTTCCATACAATTAGAGACTATAATGATCATAAAAAAGAAAAAGAATGTTTATTTTAACAAAACAAGTATGTATAATGGATTAGTTTACATTTGTATTGCATATTTTTTAAAATAAACTTAATAGCCCTGTAACAAGTAATGTACTTTAGCTTTTTTAGAATTTTCGATAGAAAAACTTTTAAACGGCCCTGGAAACGAAAAAGGATAAATCCAGTTGTTGAATTTAGAAACAAAATCCTCTAACACGTAGCGTAGTCAGAGTCCCTGTTTTGTGGGTCGTTGATAGTGAAAAGTCGATTGACGGCAAAACGTCTGTTTGTCCGTCTGTCTGTGAACAACACTAGCGGCTAACCGTTTAGACGATTTTCTCCAAAACTGATATTTCTCAATCGAGCTGGCCGATGACGCGGCCTCTTGAATTTGAAATCGATATTTTAATTTTGGGGGTACTTTACATGAAGCCCCTCAAATTTAGTTTTTGGATACTCTGAAGGACGTTTAAGATAATGGCGTAGGTCTCATGTTGGTTGAAAACCCAGATTTTTCGATAATTGAAAAAACTCAAACTTTGTTCGGCGCCTTCCTACAACTGCAATTATAAAGTTTCAATTTAATGAATGTGTTCCTCAAAAACATCTTCAAATAACGTCATGTTGAATTTTTGGTAATTTGACTATTTAGAGTAATTTGGTGTCAAACCTAATCGCCTGATCTGAAAATCCTGTGCTTCATGATCGTCAAATGACGATTAGATGTGTTTTGTGGCAGTTGGATGCCATGTAATTTAGAATATCTATATTATTTCATATTTCTTTCTTCGTTTCTTGCATTGAACCTTTTGTTATACGTTTACAAATTAATCGTTTAGGAATTATTTAAAATCTACTTAAAATAAATATGAAACAAAGATTGCTAGCGTTCAGTCGCCCGCTCCCAATTTTTGCAGTTGGATGCTACGTGAGTTAGAATTCGTTTATTATTTAATATTTCATTATATTATTATTTATTATATTTATGTAATTTCATTTTAAATTGCGTTCTTGAATTGTGTTAAATGTGTAAAAAAATAGATGAGCGGCCACTGTTGGTTGCTGTAGCCCATTGTTGGAACGCCGGATTGATACCAGAACGCGATAATAACGGCAGCCTTTCGCTCGCGGTAATATAAACTAATACTTTTATATATTTGTAGAATGTTACAATACCATAGCGTTTAATAGTTAATATTATACAGTCTTCGATCTATTTGCATTTGTTTACCAAAGCTATTAGTATCTTATAATTTATTATATTTAAATTATTTTACGTTCTCGCATACAGCTTACGAAGAATATTGTAAGGCTAAAAAACTCATCCGATATGTTCGTGAATACACTGCATGCCTTGTACAATGAATTCAATGCCAGAAATATATTTTCATTTAAAGTTTTGCATAAAAAATCAATAGTTGAAACTTTAATTTCCATTACTAATGAAGAGAAAGTACGTGGAGTTTTAGCACCAAGTTTGTGTTATATATTGTTAGTTTTCATTGTAAATTTATAAGAGAAACAAACTTAATTTTGCGAAACAACTTTCTTGTGACGTCTCGGGTATTTGTCATCTGTGCAATAAAACACAGGTCGGCTCTTCCGTTTTTCTTTACCTCCCCAAGATTCTCTCCTTGCAATTGGCTGAAGTTGTGATGAAGCATTCGTGCCGTAAAATGTTAATACGACGTCATTTGTGCCGTAAAATGCCCGATTATGAACGATTTCTTTGCAAAGGAAAAGATCGTTTATAATACTGGTGCACAAAAAGTTATTATTTAATAATTATTTGAGTTTTGGATTCGTGCAAGATTATTTAATACAAAAATTATTAAATTAGTTTTATTTTTTATACGACCAAATCACTATTCATGGCGCAAGTCGGGCCTATCTTTTTCTGTTGCCGTTAGAAGTATTTTGAGAACCCTCGCGGTTTGAATCCTGAAAAACCTGCAAGCAATCAGAAAGAAATATCGCACACACTCACTCACACACAAGTCAACACACGAAAAATGTTTCGAATGCCATCGTCACAGCTTATTCATAAACTTGTTTGCATGGCACATCAAAAGTGCCAAAGGTACTAACATCGCGACAAATTTTGTAAAAGCTAAAGGTAGCTAGTTCTAGCAACTATAATATATAGTTCCTAAACTTGCAAATAACAATATCTAACACAGATAGCTACAATAGCTGAAATAATATTTTTACTGTTGACTCCATCATAAAATGAAGTAGTGAGTACTGTTGCAATTTTATTGTGCACTTAATATAGTTCTGAGAAATAGGGAATGCATTCTTTCATGTCAAAAATTGAGGAATAACGTTGATCATCAACATAACATATGCTTTCTCAAGTTGATAAAATATAACATTGTTGGTTAACGACTGTGTTTCACGCTACAACTTCAGCCGATTGTTCATTGACGTATTTATATTTCTTTTTGAAGAACAAAGGAAATGACATGAGAAGGTCTAGAAAGGAAGCCTTCAGTTGTAATAAAAAGAGTTCTGGATAAAAAAATGAGCACGTTTCCAATGGTCGCAAATGAAATGATCATTCGAAAGCGAAATGATAGATCGTGTCATTTTTGGAAATGTGACGAACGATGGAGCAACAAATTAAAATCGAAACAAAAGAGGGAACAATGGAGTGAGCACTTCCCAACAATTCCTTCTGCCATCGCGCGTTTACTGTCGACTGCGAATCCCCTGATGGCCCTCCCGTGTACCGTGGCCTTCTGCCGACAATAGTAAAAGCTGTAACGTTATTGGTTTGTTTACCTTCTATATGTGCGTTGTTTGAATGTTATTTTCATCCAGAGAATGACATAACACGCATAAAAGCACAATACGCATATTACAATGTTTTTGCATGTAATCATGCAAACCGTTTCTGTATTTTGTAGAATTCTCGACCATATAAAAACAATGTTTACATAATATTTATCATTGAAAAGACTCTATCGAAATGTTTGTTATTTTAGCGTCCGACGCAGTTGTGGATCTTGCAACGAATCCGAGCAGCGGATGAGTTTGTGCTTTTGTTCCACGGAACGTGAAATAATGGAGCCCGAGAGCGCTGCGCGGCGTTTCGTCAGAAAGCGGAAAGGGAAGGAGGAGGGGGGAGGATTCCGACCACGCCCCTGCCATCGTGCACAGAGAAACAATAGCGGTGCGGAAGTATCAGAAAATGGACTCCAGAGTGCCGTTACTAGATACCGAAAAAATCGGTTTCTAATCGCTTCGTCCAATTTCAGCCAGAAATTCTAATGTGTGAGAACTATTACAATTATCAACGTTTTAAAAATTTCTAACTATAATATAGACATCAAAGACATTTATTAAAATTAAAAATTATATTTATTGAAGTGACGACAAAGTACTGAAGTTGGAAACTAGTGGTGCTTCAACAACACGTATATTATCGAATTATTTGTAACATTCCCAATTTTCGAAAATTCAGAGAGTTCGCCAAAAAAGGGAACTTCGTTATTTTTATACGTAGAGGTGGATTTGATGACCTAAAAAGTAATAAAAATTGATAAATAAAATTCTTTTAACATTTTTTTAAATGCTCTAAATACAAAAGAAAATGACGTAAAAAATTTGATCTAAACCACTTTAAATGAGCAACTCAAGCTTGAATATGTTACTAATGTTATTTAGGCTTCTTTCTATCGTTCAGGTTCTATCGTTAACTCAGCTTGCAAAATTTTGGTTTAGACTTTATTACCAGCAAATCCCGGTCTTCCGTTGTTCCAAAATCGGCAAAAACTGACAATGCCGCATTGTAAGATCATTCTCAATTAGTTCTGAAAATTCTGACGTAATAGCTTCTACAACTATATGTGGTGTTAGTTTCTACAACTATATTGATTTCTCTTGAGTTGCTTAAACTATATATATATATATTATATATATATATATATATATATATATATATATATATATGTGTGTGTGTGTGTGTGTGTGTGTACACACACACAAATTCAGAAGTTACTATTTTCTATGTTTATGTGAGTAAGTTTTAAGTCACATTCAATTGAAAATTGATCTTTGCACTCTTAAGAAATGTATTATCTAGTATTATACGTATATTTCTGGTTTTCTTCTTATTTTCTTCAAATTCTTCAAATTCAATGTTCTAAGGCAATTTGCAAATTTAGTATAAAAATACCCATAAAATATCTTGAATCTTAAATTCACAAATTCTGCTGTGCGATTTTCATTTCATATTGCTAGTTTGTAAACAATCACGGTGCCAACTTCATGAAAGAAAGTTATGGTGCTATGGATTAATCTACGCCATCAACATAGATCTATTTAAGTGGTATTGGTTTAATTCTCCATCTACCCACTAAGATCGCAGCCCTAAAACGCCCAAAAACACGTTTTTGGAAATTTCTTTGAATCTTCTGGCCGGATCTGAAAACATGTTATCAGTTCCCCACCATGAGATCCAGACGCGTTGGATGACACCTCCTATGTCTCGATTGGTGCACGGAAAGTGGTCTAGACGTGAGTGATGGAACCACACATCCGAACATGCGCACACTCGGGAGTTACTTAAACACTGTGTACGGATTGTTAAACAATTTCGTGAGAAAGAGGGTGTGGTTGGAGCATTACTGGTTTTTAAGAATACACTTAATCAAGGAAAATATCTTTAACATCAATGTTGTAGTTTTGCAATTTTAACTTCTGTAATTTCCAAAAATACAGAGTTCATAAAAAATGGGACCAGAGAAAATTGTACATGGTCTCCTAAAAGGTCTGTCTTTGAAGAACATATTATTAAAGAACAAATCTCTCCACCTATCATATTGCAGTTTGAGGAAGTCCGAAAGATTTTTAACTTAAGCAATTAACAAAATCTCAGAGTTCAACTAAACTGGATCGTGAGACATTATTACAAGCCTTCTTCCCTCTAGTTGGGCCTTCATGTAAAGAACCACCAAAAATCAAAATATCAATTTCAAATTCGCAGTCTCGATTTCGACCAAATCGATGGCGAATTTCAATTTAAAAAAAATCGTCTAAACAGTATAGGCTTTAGTGTTGACTACAGAAGGATGGGTAATCATTTTTTCGATATCAAGGACCCACGAAACGTGGATTCCGTCTGCACTATGTGTTAATACGCTGCCTCACGGCGAGCACCGAGTTAATCGCCGAATACCAGAGCCGCTTTTTGAGGAAGTTATTTACTGCATATAGGAACACGAATGAGCAACTTTTTTTGTATTAGGGACTCACAATACGAGTTTGTTTTTTTTAAATTGCCCTCTTTTTTCAACACTGCATAGAATACTTTTAGTACATTACGTAGTAAGTAGTACCGAGAAAGATTTTAAGATTGTTTTCACTACATGATGAAAATCTCTGAATGAAGCATTCATCCGTCTCTAACCCACCCTCTTTATTAATTCAATAATTCAGCATTTAGCTATTAATGTTGTATGAAAATCACTTAAAAAAACTTTTAAAGATATTATGAAAATCGCCTATCATCAGTTTGTTGTTTTATTTTCAAAAACAATAAAACCCGGTTTAATCTGATTTTTACATTTCTCATCAATACCAAAATAATATCCACTAATTTTCAACTCCCAATTTTTACCCAAAGCAGATAACTAAGTGGTTATTCAAAAAAAATACAACAATTAAATACAACAAATTGTCATATTTTTTAGTTTAATTTTGTTCGTGAAATGCGGTTCGGGGTGCCATGGTTTAGGCGAATAATACTCTTTCTTGGGTCCAGATCAATAAATGAAAGTATCAAGAAAACTGTCGCAATGAAAAATTATTAATGATACTTTCATAAAACGTGATTAGGGAAATTCTAAATACTGCACCCATTTCCCTTTAATCTGATCGTTTGGAACACAGGTGCATAACTGCCTCACATGCCCAACTTAATTGCTATCATTTGAAATTTATTGCGAAACTAAAATACCAATGTTTTATGCTGTTATAAAACGAATCAGGATAAATGTCAATAATAAATATACTCATGGGCACGAGTAATAATCAAGTTGCGAGGTAATCTCAATGCTCAATAAAATATCCAACTGAATAAATAATAAAACAGTTTATTAAATCTATATTAAAATACACCAGAACTAGCATTCTCCGAAAGCATGCTTGACATGGACTTTCTGTTAAAAAAACTAAATAAAATAGAGTGAACCCGTTGATAATGTAGTTATCCAATCATACTCTATTTAATAAAATATTAATTCAGTAAAAATATTCAAGCATAATGTTGTATGATTCATTTGTCTGGATTGCACTTCCAAACTCTATCCCATAATTTCTATGTCTACATAACAGGCAGGTTCTGGAATTCTAAATAGTTTCAATTTAGAAGCACCCCCAAATTTTATAATATATGCAAATGTATTGTGCCATAAACTATTAAAATGTTTCATAACAAGATTTTCTATAACATGAAATATGGGTTTACGTAGAAACATTTTAATGGCAAACGTGAAGGAAAAGTAGTACATCATAAATGAAAAAGAATATTTTGAAGAATAATTGTTTTGAATGTTAATCTCCCACTGCACCCACCTTTCTGGTACGTTCTGTATTTCGTTCTTACAATTGCCTCTCAGACCTTGGAGGTCTTACTGGCAGGAAGTCATCATTCATAATAATTGTAATAGGATTAGAATGTAAATACCATTAGTTTGTTCATTAATTGCGATTAAAGTGTTACTATTTGTTTACGAATTAGACGTTTTGAAGTGATTTTAAATATATTTGGCTATCTATATTTAGGGGAGATTTAGGTTAACTGGTCCACTTTTTTATTTGCTTTAAAATGTTATTTACTTAACCTATACACGTGAAATTTTGCATGATATTTCAGAGAAGCTCTCTCCTTATATTGTAAGAGCAAAGATCTTCATTGTGCCTACAGTTATTGTCAAATACGGAATGTTTTATTCATTTGCAATTGTACCAGTTAACCTAACCGGTAAGGTTAAGAGGACCGAAATAAATTGTGAAAATAACATTGTTTTAATGAAAAAAAATCTTCTTCACATTTCCATAACCTTTTTCTACCCATGAATGTGGAAAATGCTTAGGGAAGATTGTACTCTTCCAAATTTATATTAAAATAAATCAGGTCTTTAAATATTTCCCTGCCGTCCTTCACCTGGCATGGAACCTTTGTAAGAATATCTACTGTTAAAAGCGTTTTGGTCCGGGAAAGATAGTTCAGGGCATCAATTGATGTTACTGTAAATTGCAAATCTGCAAATACTACTTTCGAAAAATAAATAAATAAAGGGTTAACTGGACTGGTCCACTAAATCTAACGCGGTGATCAAGTTAACCCCACAGTTCATATTTTCTTTATATTCCCGAAAACATTCAAGCCGCGACGTATTATTAAAAACAAAACACACAATTATAAAGCAGAAATACTAACAATTATGCTAGTGTGAATATTGTTCTGGTAGTTGTTATTCAATAGTAATAAAATTGCAAAGCTGATGAGTGATAGAAAATACCTCTGACCTTTCAGAAAAAAATACCTTACTGTGCTCAACAATTAAGGCCTGTCACATCTGAAAGTGACTTAGATTGTCCTGTCATTCCACGAGTGACATCCAGTGGAAAAAGCAGGAATCACTTCCCACCAACATTCAAAAGCATGGACCACTTAACTTAACCGCTCCAGTTAACCTAAGTCTCCCCTACCCGTAATTCCAAGTATAGCAAATGATGGAAAATACTCGTATGTAAGGAAAACTCACATTTGTTTGCATATTTCAACGTTTTATTTGCAATGTATTCCATATAATGGTCTTCCAAAACTATACTTTTTTTTTCAACTCTTATAGCATTTGAAAGTGACAAGTCGGGTTTAGAACTATTGTCCGAATAATATTTCTGTCTACTTGAAAGCTGAGGATGGAGTAGAGAGATGTTACCACATTCTTGGGTGGAAGACACATGGTCGTTCTTGCACCAGATCTCCACAACAGCGGCAACAGCAAGAAACAAATGGCAATGAGAACACCCGACAGTAGTCGACGGAGAACCACACACACGACGCAAACCCAAACACGGAATGTCGCAAACGGCGCTCTTCAATTTTCAGATACTTCGCGCTGTAAGATGTAATTATTTCTTAATAAGCCTCTGATAAGAAAGCTTAATAAGCTTTCTTTCAAGCCTCTGATTGAATAACTCCCCTGTTAGCCGATAGCTGTCAAGTAGATAGAAATATTATTCGGGCAATAGATCTGGATTTAACTCCATAAGTTTCAAGATGGACGCGTTATTTATGCTGTTGAACGGCAGTTTAGTCAATACAAAGAAATATTAAGAGATATACCAGAGGTGCGACAGAATGGCATATACTTTCTCGTGCTGGTTTATTTCATATTCTTTTCAGTCTGGGCTAACGTTTCAGCCCCCACCTCCCAACCGACCAACTTCCCTGATGCTATCTATCGACGTCTAAAAACCTACCAGAACCTTACTCGGTTCTGTACATTCTTTCACGTGTTGTGGTACCAACCTTTTACCATGGGTTCATCTGCCACAAACCCCTCTCAATGATTTGAACGTACTCTTTTCAACTACGTGTGACTGCTATATTACATGATAATTTAATAAAACTAATAATATAACTAAAACTAGAGTAGAGTTTTGGAGTGGAAAAGCTGTTTTTTTTTCGGAGGCAGCCGAAATACGCCAATTTTCAACTAACGTTTGAGCCCGATCGATTTGTCGGAGAAAAAATATAAATAACAAAATATGTAGGAAATTTTACGTACTTTCATTTTGAATATCATGGTTATTTACGAAAAGTTGATAGTTTCCGAGTTTTAAGCAAAATCCGCAAAAAAATGGAATGTTTTACCTTTCTTTGCATTTTTTCAGCGTTGCGTCTCGAAATGTTGTTAGCAAACCTCAGAGTCTGATTCAGCACTCCAGAAAATATATAGAATTGAAGAAATCAAAACAACCCTAAAACTTTCCCGCCTGGGGCTCGTTTGAGCACAAATTGACTGGATTACTAATACTTGAAGAAGTGAGAAAGTGAAGAAGTAAAAAATGTTAATTAAGGAACAAGGAATGAACATATCATTTAAAAAAAACTCCATTTTCAATAATGTAGTTGTGCGACCTATGCCATCTTTATAAGTGTAACTTAGTCTAACCTTGACATTGCTTTGAAACTGGCTAATTATCAGAAACAGATTAAGGAACTTACTTTCAGCAACACAATTTAGAATTTCTTTTAGTAGTTCTACTTTAGTACATGATTAAATATTGTGCTAGAAATAAAATTAAGTTCTTTTTTATTCACTCTACCTTTTCATGAATATGTTATTTTCACTTCTTTAATAATTTTCTTCATTTGTTAATCCACATGTTACCCCATATTTTGATTAAATTTAGTTCATGCATGTTCATTAGGACATGTGGTTCCATATATTTTAGTCCTGGTAACAACATTCAATAACCGCCTTTAGGTGGGGCCCTGTTATCCCCCTGACTCGCCATTGAGTCTGCAACGCTCTTTCTTGCGTGGGCAGCCAGACTCAAACATCTATTTCTCGAGCGGATAAACGGCAGATTAGTTCTTCTGCGTCATTTCACCGGCCGAAGTGAGTCGCTGTTCCTTTCCCGATCGGCTCCGCGTCCTGTTTTGCGGTCGACCGGAAGCCGCGAGAAGCAGAGGCCGTTTCGCTCGCTGGGGCTCCTGAATCAGCCGAATATTTCCGCGCGCCGCTGCGGCATTTCCGTTCAATTGAGCTATCGGAGCTGCGTCGGCCCACAGATACGGCGCTCGCCCCCTCAGGCGCCGCCCACGCCCCGCCAGCGAACAGGCTCGAAGATGCAGGGGTGCCACATTGGGGAATTTTGTCTTCAAATTGGGGATTTTTTTTGTTATGAGGAAAGAATGGAGAACATAAATTGAGAGGAAATATTTGTGGATTTTTGGGGAAATTATTTGCACGCGGAGTCGAGATAGAAATATTATTCCCTCAATTGTTATGATTAAAAAAGAAACAGTATGATATTTTATCTCGCATATTTATGTATCAAAAAGAAAAAAATAAGCGACTAGGATAGAGAACGAAAAATAGAGAAACGAAGATAGTATACGACTTCAAGTAGTTCAGAGGACGAAGTTTGGTTGACGAATTATTTGAATTTAAGGTGACAGCCAATGGAATGGTCAGAGGCCGCTTATGTTATACCGTATTTTGGAGAATACGTTTCGATTCAAATTTGGGGAATTTTGTTTTATTGTGGAGGTTATTTGAGGAAATTCCATTGCAGTGGTGGGGAAAGAGCTCGCAATATATCTGGCAACCCTGGTTGAAGATGTGTTGTTGGGGAATTTTGTCCTCAAAATGGGTATTTTGTTTCATTTTGGGAGAAAGAATGGGAAATATAAATGGGCTGGGAAATGTTTGGGAAAATTATTTCCAACCGAAGTCGAGACAGAAATATCATTCATTATTATTATTATTCATTTTATGTATCAAAAAGAGAAAAATAAACGACAGACATAGAAAAAGAAAAACACGAGAAAGACGAAGATATATAGGACTTCAAGCAGCTCGACAATTGGTTAATTTGAATTTAAGGGGACAGTCAATGGAATCGCTCGTTTTAAAGTTGAGGAATTTTGTTTCATTGGAGAGGTTATTTGGTGAAATTCCGTACTAATAGTGGGGAAAGTGCTCGGAACACCCCTGGCAACTCTGGCGTCCAGTGGTGACAATCTAATGTTTTAACAACCGATTGTCTCAGGTAATGTCCAATAATTTCTTATTTTCTTTAAATTTCAATAAAAGAAACGTGTTGAGTCATCGATATGCTTCGTTTTATATTCGCGATGTTGCAGAGCTCGAATTTTTGTTGTTGTGATGCCCTTCAAAAAACCGTCTTCCCTGGTTCTGGCAATCGAGAATTCTGAACATGAAAAAATTAACTGTCATCACACGTCAGCACTGGAATCTGATTTCCAAGATCAAGAATTTGAAGAGAAATGTTACGTGACACCTCTCTTCACCTTATTTTTCCCGCGTTTCTCCAAATCCACACGTGAACAGCAGTTGCCTTTCTGTGTGAGTGCATATGGTCACAAAGCAAATATTTACCGTCAAGGAGTTTCGATAAAGCGCCGAGTCAATAAAATACTAACAACGTCGTGAATGTCTCCCACTTCATGTGCGACGCGGTCTGCCACAGCTGGTCCGATCGTTGATAAAAACAATTCCTCTTAGAAACATTTTTTTCTCTGTAATGAAGTTCGCGGTTTTTTGAAGGAAAAACAAACTATCTTACTTCTACATATTTGTGTATGCCGGAATATAAGAACTTAAGAATTATTCTTGAAAGTTACGAACGAGATCGCAAAGTTAGCTGGTTCGGTGAATATTCTGTACTTTTCTTCTTCCTGGTGCGTGTGTCAGAAGCAGTATAGTGTCCAAGACACTGCCAGGAGTTCACAAAATTAGGCGCGTCTCAATCAGCAAGAGGCTTATCCACAAACGTCGCCACAGATATGAGAAATCAAGTTTTCAGCCAAAAGATAATTCTTTTTGCCAGGTTGTTCAATGCAATTCTTCCACCTCGGTTTGAAATAACACAATACTGTTCATGCTAGGTGAGCTTGCTCTTTAGCGAGAGCCGGCGCCGACCTACCTCCGGCTAGTTGGGTTTCCCCCTAACCAGGACTCTCCCACCAGCGGGGCACCGCCCCACCCGGGACAAGCGCTAAGCTACCGACCGGTCTCCCGGAATATGTGGTAGTGAAGTACATGTCAGTGTAAGTGTAACTGTGTGTGTGTGTAGTGTGTGTGTGTGTACGAGTGGTGTCAGAGAATAGGACAGGAAGAAGGATAGTGTGAAAGATTCGATCGCGCGAGACTCGCTGGCTCCTCGGGCGTTTGCGTGATGGCTGATACTGCTCCGGTTTTTGTCCTTTTGAACGGAGAAAAAACCGGGCAATTGAAAATAATATCTATACCAGCTCGGTGAAGAATTTCCTCCAGACAGACTGTCCATTATTTCAAACCTCAGCTGAAAAACCATTTAGGACAAAATTCCATCGCCCGTCGTCAGACTCGAACTCTGGGACCTCGCCGTTTTCTGAGAGTTGCAGGACATAGTTGATGAGGCTGATTTCGCACTGTTTTCCCAGGTATTATTTCAGGAGAATAGCCGGCTGCTCGGAGTGGGAAAAAGAATAATGCTATCAAAGAGAATGCATCTATCCTTTCTTTCCTTGTCAACTAATTAACACAAAATACACCACTTATAAGCATACATTGCATGTCTCGGAATCTCCTGCCTGGGTTAGAAGATATTAGAATCCTGGTTAGGGGGAAACCCCACTAACCGACGGTAGGTCGGCGCCGAACTCGCCATCTAGCGGGAGAAGATCACCGCCATCTCACGCGAAAAAAACATGCACTACACTAACGGGACTAAGCGGACACTAACGGGACCAAAGCAGTTGACGCGCCCGGAAACCCGAACAAGTCAAATCAAATTAATCTTGAATTATATGAAGAAAGGTGCATGAAACGAAATATTTTTCATTTTAATTGCATATTAAAATGCATATTTAATAATTTTATTGTCATAAATGCATATTTTTAAAAGCATATTTCAAGATTTTTTATGGCATAAAAATTGTCTCCTTACTGATTAGGCATTCGTAAGGCATCAGTACGGCATTCGCCTGGTACTGATCGGAGAAACCATCGACAGACCTATCGTTATTTGAGTCTTGCCCCCGAACTGAATCTTCTCCAAGGTAAAAAAAATCTTCATAGGACCCTTCAACAGGCACAAAGCGGCGGGAATAAATAGCAAATATTGGGTAACCAAAGAATTTAATTACGAGTTCACTTCATCCATCACATAGTTTCATCAATGCCGACTCCAAGATTATACATCCAAACACGACTTAACAGGTTTCATTTTAAAGTTTTGTTATTGTGGTCAATTTGAGTCTTAATTTAGCAGAAACTAGTAGGCAGTTGACGCATTATTTTATGATGGAATTCAAATCCGAAAAATGTCCAAATTCTATCTGATAAACCATTTTTAAGGTATCTGTAAAATGCAGTTTGCAACATTTATAAGTTTAAAGAGAATAGGGTGTGTGTGAAAAATTTTGAAAGACCCTGAATAAATTGTTGGCTAAACTGATTAAGACGAGAATAATTTAGTGCAACTCAATACCATATCGAAAATGCAATAGGCTATCTTTAAAATTGAGTTAAACCGTAAACTTTTTTCTCAATATACCTCAAATTATGGAAGAACGAACAATTAAAAGGAGCATAGAGAAAACTTATAGACATCACAAAATGAGTGAACAGAAAATGTAAAATACCAATGTAGTTCTTTTGTGTTGGTTATATTTTATTACTGAGTCCCAACACAAAATTAGTTACTAAGAAATATACAGAAATACATACAATTTTCTTAAAATGTATTAGTCGTGTCAAAAGTTTCTTAACAAAATCGTTGGCAACATTTTCTTAATAAAAAATCAAACTCGCACCTCAACCAACCGCTTACGTGTGTACGCTTCAATACCTTTTAAGATTGATTCTTTGCGTCCTCTTACAAAATCCCGGGTACCTCCACACCTTTTGTACGTAATGTGTTCGAGGCCGTGATTCCTCATGTGAACAGCGCTATGACATCAAGCATGTAATACAACACTTTATTGGTTTACCTAACTACGTATTTTCTTTGACTTCCGAGCTTGCGTACAATTCCATTATCACAAATGCCGGCTTTACTCTAGCAATAGGTTTCCGCAACATCTTCCGGCAATTTGTTTCAATTTCTTGTGGTCATCTTTACACTAGCAAGAACAAGACGGGGCAATATGTTGTCCGAAAGTTGGGAGGAAGATCTTTCCGACAAGACATTGCCGATCGTTTTACATTAGAACTTTTTCTTGCCGTGCTTGGTGATGCCACAAAGAAAATGGCGCGTCAACTTAAGTGAGGTTTTATCTCACTCCGATATAGCTAGTAGAAGGGAGAAGATGCGAGTCGTGGTAGCAGTTATTGTGCGCAATGAAGAGACAAAGAAACGTCAACGTTTTGTGAAGACATGTGACTGTATTTTAAGACGAAAGGAAAAGGAGCTTGTGCAAATTCGGTTCAGGAGCCTCAATATTTTTTTGGACTACGATTCACGTGGGTTCTAAGTAATTTTCTACTTATAAAAAGCGCAATTATTAATTCGGTAAAAAGTTTTAAAATGTTTTACCTACTGTTGATATATTATAGATTGATCTTAAAATCTCTAAATCTTAGATTAGGAATCTTGATAACTTTTAACATAACAAAATTAATAATTAGGGAGCATCTATAGCTAAACCAAAATTTGAACAATTCGATTATCAACCATAGAGGATTTGTAATATTTATTACTTCATTTATTTTATTAAACCTTTTCCACACACCCATTTTACAAAAAAACGCATATAACAATTCAAAATAATACGTCTATGTACTACCTTAACCGTACTTCCTACGCATCTGACCGTGACCATCATTGTCTTCTTCCAGCAATATCTTGCTCAGATTTCAATCCAATTCTAGTCCCAGCAACAGCCGGCAATACCTTTCCGAGGACGGAAACACGCGTGTTTACATTACGACCGGAATATCTACAAGAAATATTGCCAACATCAGAAAATTTATTGCCGCAATGTTTACATTGGCAACTTTTCTTGCGAAATAATATTGCTCGCCATTTTCTTGCAAGTGTTAAATCAGCTTAATTTCCTATGTATGTCAATGTTTAAATGTCTCATTCAAGGGTGTAATGTCCTCATTAGGTTCGTTTTCAAACTCAATACTAATATGTAAGTGCACAAAGAACAAGATGTGAATATAGAAATATGTGAACATATAAGGGGGAAATACATGTGAATACTAAAATAGACGAATTTGTAAAGTAAAATATTAATAAATGAGATAATTAATAGCACTGTATGTTTAATGGAGAAGTAAATCATTCATTTGTTCAGAAACTAGAAGACATCAAAAACTGTCATTTTTAGAGAGAAGAGATATGAAAGAGTTCTCCTTCAAAATTGAAAAAGGAAATTTTGCAATTGCAAAGCGCTGATTTGAAAAGATTAAGCATCGAATACAAACATAGTTTTTCACAAACGCTGTTTCCTGCTCACTACCCTTCGCTCATGTTTCGTAAAATGAATGTGCAAACTTTTGGAGCCATTATCCTGAGAATAATAAGCATTTGAGAATAATGAATATTTACTGTAATCAACTTGCAGAGAAGCACATTGAGAAATGAATGAATGATAGCAATGAATAATGCAGATTGAAATGTGTTCGTATTTCAACGATAATAATTATCTGGAAATTGAAACATTCTCATTAGTGAACACGGTGTTTGAGTAGCTCTATTTTTCTGTTTCCAGAAAAGGCAACATTTGCTGAAAAATACTAATATTCAATGCTGGTAGCAACAATGCATGTTAAAAATATTTTTCGTTTTAGTTTGTATTTTAATATGTGCATGAAAACAATTTTATGCAGGTACTACATTTAGAACTTCCTATTTAAATAAATATGAATGACAATCAGTTCTTTGAATATGTACGGACCATATACGTTAACTCAGAAATACATACGAACTATTCTTCAGTATAATTAAATTTAAATCTACATTATGATCACTAAATAGCTTTTTCGTTTAGTTAACTAAATATGCTCATTAACCTTAAAAATCGCTAAAAACTACCAATCGGAATTCAAAAAGTGAGCCAAATACATATTAATTAAGTAAAAAGATAAACATTTAGTCACATCAGTGTATTATAAATCTTTTGTTCGCGTTCAGAATCAGTGATATTCCTTGAAAATATTTGGAATCTGTACGATAAGAATGTGTTACTTTTATCGTAGAGTGGCAGATTTGACAAGGTTAGAGAAGCAAAAAACCTTTTTTCTATTTGGTCCACAATTTAATCCTACAAAGATAACGAATTACAAAAAAATTCGCATTATTATTCAATATTATATTAATAATATTTATTACACAATATTATTATTACACAAGATTATTCAAGTATTAAAAAATATTCCACTCCCGCGGGCCGATCGGCGAGGAGAGAAATCCTACGTTAAAAATTACCCCAAAGTGGCCAAATTCCCATACACGAGTATAATAAACTTTCTAGACACCGTTGGGGTAAGGGGAGGAGGATATAGGTAAAGCCTGGGTGTCTCTGACTCTCATCACTACCACGCTGCCGCTCGCAGCGTCCCCTGTAAAAAGAGGATTATGAGTAAAATAATAATAATAATAATAATAATAATAATAATAATAATAATATAAATTAATTGTTGGATCTTAACGTCCTACTTGAGATTTTCTCTAATTTAGTTTTTCTGTAATGTTAAACACATAAAGAACTGAATTAGGGATTTAAAACAAATTCTTCAAAAAATAGTTGGTTTGCATGAAGTGGTAAAATTAGGCGATGTAAATAAATATTTCGGAAAACAAGATCGGATACAATGAGAATTACTTAAAGACTGAGTGAACATCAACTTTCACTGATAAAAATTTATAATTGGCTAAAAAATAAATTATGCAGCAATTTAAAAATTAGAAAAGAGATTGTATGGTAGTTACGCATGTCAAAATGAAACTTCAAAGATTCAAGAATAGTATTTTTATGTAAATACTTATTTATGTGGTATGAGTAGCATTTTATCCAAGCAGGAAAGGTTGCGACACGAGGCCGATAGGTCGAACTATTTATTTATTTATTTAGTCAAAAACAGCCAAAAACTGTATGTGACGTATGGGGGGAGAAAATCATCTGCGCACGCTTTCTTGAGTTTCAGAATCCCTTCCCAACAATTTAACTATTAATAGTTGAAAGATGAAAAATAATAATAATAATAATAATAATAATAATAATAATAATAATAACAAATTTAATACAGCGTGGGAATAACATGTCAAAAAACTAGATATTTTCGTTGCAAAATTATAGAAAACTTATTTTTAACGGTAAAGGAAAAACAGATTTTATTTTTCTGTATTGTTAAGAAAATAGAAACTCACCCTAGATCTACTACCATTACAAGCAAAAGGAAAACTCAACAAAACTTGCGCATAGGGAAGCTACATTTACGTCCAGAAGCAAATCAAGGGGCCATCTCAGTATTTGCTCAATGGATCAGGGAAACTGGACAAAAACCCGATCGAGATGGGGGTCACTGACCCGGACTTTTTTTACTTTTCTTTTTATTTATTTATTTAGTCAAAAACAGTCAAAAACTGTAAACTATATTTTCATATAATTTTAATACCTATACAATCGCTTAATTATGGACACTACTACATTAAAGTCAATAGTAAGGCGATGCGGTAATTTGTTTTCTTTGTTGTATTCACATTTCTATAGAACATTTTAGCATGTTATTCACTTTTAACACTAAAACGCTAACGCTAAAGCATTTATTAACTTTAACACTAAAGCATGTTACGCATAAAATGAAACTTTTAACACGTTGTGTATGCCCTATAAGTTGTACTATCAGCTGTCTAAGAAGTACAGGTCTTGTTCCGCAGTATATGTTATGTTATCAGAGTTTACCTCTGTCTGTCTGTCTCTCTCTCTCTCAGCCCCTGTCTCTCTGTCTCCCCCATCTCCCCCTGTCTCTCCTTGTCTTTCTCTCAGCCTTTCTCAGCCTCCCCTCTTCTGTCTCTCCTTCTCTCTCTCTTGCTCTTACCGTGTCTCTCTCGCCGTTGCAGTGTTGCTATCTAAAATCTTGTAAAATAATCTCTTCAGCAAATACGGGAAATACGAATTTATGCTATTTCGTGTATTAGCAAATTTATGCAAAACAACTAACATTTTTAAAAAATGTACTAATGTACATTTTATTTAAAGATATATTTTTGAAGAACAGATTTCATTAAGTAAAAAATCTCTACGATTTCTTTTGTAGTTTTGTAATGTTCATATTTTGCAAAATTCGAAAAGGAAGTTAATGGAAAATGGGCCCTACGCCATTTTTGGAATTTTCCCAAATTCAGAGAATTTAATGAAAATAAAACGTACCTCCTTTTATACGAGTCTACGAGAAAATATTGAGATCGTATATACAATACCCCTCAAACTCAAAATATCCATTTCAAATTTAAGCGGGATCGACTTCAGTCTTATCGATCGAAATTATTAATTTTTTGGAAAATCCTAATTTATGTGAGAAAACCTTCCCTCACCTTTAGCAAAAAACATTTAAGAAACGAAGAAAGTTTTTTCTGTATTTCTGTTTAATGCTGTATGTAAAATATATCTCTTAAGAGGAACGGTGTCATTTGCTAACACCTAGCTCACATTCTAGACGCGGAATACCTGACCTAAATATTAACACAACTTATTTTAACTATCAAAGAGTTTTCTCCTGTTCCTCAGGTTCGTCCATTTTCTTGTAAGTACATCGTTCTGCTATTGCATGTCCAAATAGGTGAATAACAATAGGAAACAATAATGTCCGCCCGTTTCGCATCGAAGAGCTCGTCCGGCGCTGCACGCGCGCAGGAGGCCTTGCCACTTCGAGCGGCGGAGCCTCGTTCGCGGCCGCGCGGTCGATCTCCGCCATTGCATTTAACGATAATTCTGCCTCTTTTGTTTCCGGCCGTTAAGGCAAACAGTTGAAGCTGCCTCTGCGGGCGCATTCTGGGCATTCTTTCCTGAATTTACTCGGGATGCGCGTTATCATAAATATCGCGGACGACGGGCAGTGGAGGCGGCGGCGGCGGCATAGCGTAGTACTCGTGTAGGAAAGCAGCGGCAATACCAGGGGATGGAATACCAGGCGTCGGTTTCAGAGACTGTAGCGTGTTGCCGTGAATGACTAGTAATAACAATTTTAAACTTTTAAACTTTTTTTTTTACTTTTAATTTACATTTTAACTGTAAAATGAGGCAGTAAGAGTTGATGGTGGATATTCAGCAACCCGAATAACGCTCCGTGAATTAGCTGGAATTAGGGATGTATACTATAACACATTTTGTATTCAAAGGAGAATTTGCTGAATAATTGGAATATGACAATTTTCTAATTTTATGTACAATTAAAGTTATATTAATTAATGAAATCATGAACACATGAATGAATCATGAATACATACTAATCGGCACACATAAGCCAAGTTTTGAAGAAGTATAGTAATGCAATTCGTAGTTTCAACATCTTCGTTTAAACAATCTGTATACTATTTAAGAATAATTGATTTCTGTATTTAATGTAAATTGATATAAATTATAATTATTAAGAACAATGGGAAAAACATGATCGAAAAGCAATATGCAGTGTAATGAGAGGATCTCAGCGTCACTCACAGCCAAGCCTAAAATTAGCAATGCCAATATTTATCTCTTACGTGATCGGCGTTTCAATCAGAATATTCCAATTTTGTTTTGAATCTTTAATTTAATGTAAATGTATTAGAGCGAAATGATATATTTTTTTTTTATTTAATTTTTAATTTTTTGTTGATATTGCAACGAATTTGGATTAATTCTATATTAATTACATCCATGTATTCATCAATGTAATGAATTTATTACATCTAATATCGCATGTACGCTTTTGTTCCCTGTAGAATGCCAAAAGTTTCGAGAACGGAAATATGTACTATAAGATACAATGGTGTCGTAACCTGTATATAAATAAAAGGAAATGTGCATATGTGTGTCGCACATAGACGCAAAAACTACTACTATGCAGAATAAATCAGTTAATTCATTATTTAGGACAATTTCGTCTTTCCGGCCGGATCAACTACAATGGTTATTAGTCCCGTAAGTGTAGTTCTTGTTTATTTTATCACGGGGGTGGGGGTGATCTTCCCCCACTGATTGGCGAGATCCGACGCCGACCTATACGTCTACTTGCTGTGTTTTCCCAACTAGGTATCTTCCACCAGCGGGGGTCCGCCCCAACCGGGACAAACTCTAAGCTTCCGGCCGGTCCCCAAACACGTGTGCTAAAGTAGTGCATGTAAATGTGTGTGTGTGTGTGAGAGAGAGAGTGAGAGCGAGAGAGAGAGTAAGTGAGAGAGAGTGTGTGAGAGAGAGAGTAAGGTAATTAGGATAGGACGAAGAGGGGGATGGAAAGAACGCTCGCGGTCCGTTAACCGTTTCTTAGGGTCCTGTTCCGGCATTCGCCTGGTGCTGATCGGAGAAACCACGGAACATTCTCTGTGCAGCCGGCCGTGCATCCGTGCTGCAGGCACCTATCAGAGCAGCCGATCACCAGAAATCTCCTCCAGACAGCGGCTGAATTCGACCTAGTTGTCTAGCTAGTGTCGAAAATCCTGCCACCGTCACGACTCAAGCCCTACGACCTCCCGGTCACGTGCTGCAGTGTAATCAGTTGATGTCCTGAGCTAAGTAAGTCGGTAGATTAAGTTGGAATAATAGAACCATGACGATATGCTTCTATAACGAAGGGTTCCACTAGGCGAATGCCTTGCGAATCCACTTAACCAGACAGTAAAATATCTACAGAAAAACGCACCGTACGAAGAAATGTCTAAAATACTATATCAATATTTTCGGGGGAAATAAGTTTACTTTGCAATAATTATTTGTATTTCTAAGGGTATTTCCCATTAATAAATAAAATAAAAATACTGGGCGATCGGTCGGTCGGTAGGGCGGTAGGGCGGGGGCGGAGGGGCGGGCGGTAGGGCGGGCGGTAGGGCGGGCGGGCGGTAGGGCGGGCGGGCGGGAGGGCGGGCGGTTGGGGCGGGCGGTAGGGCGGGCGGTAGGGCGGGTGGTTGCGCGCGCGGGCGCGAGGGAGGGTCGTTGTGTGTGATCAATCCCAGAGCGCCGCCACTTTTGAGGCGAAGTGCGCGTCGTTCGGCAGCGCGGGTTATCGCTCTGCATACACAACTAACACTGGGCTGCTTCCCAGGCGCTCACTTATTCACGTGGAGAGGCGCGGGAGAAGGCGTGGCCGCGCGACGGGCGCCGGCGGGCGAGCGTAGAGGGGCGCCTTTCCTCGATCGCGCACAGTGGGAGCAGGCATTGGTGTAAGGGGACGGAGGCGGCAAATATATATTGCTATTTGTGCTACAAGAAAGTTTTTTTTTAATTACAGATTTACAATCAACCATTTAGGTTGCAAGCAATCTTTCATAAAATGACATCTTATGGCACTGACGATGACGTTTTTGCTGTAAGGTACAGACGATTACGTATGGCACAAATAACTGCGGCATCACTCACCCAGCCAAGCGCAGCGACAGAATGGTGTAAACGTAGCGAATATCCAAATATAAAACCGAATATCCGTCCACCGTGTTTTCGCACATATGTCAAATACCCATAACGTCACTATTAAGATATTTCCAAAAATGAACTATAATATTCTTGTAAATATATAATGCTATTATATAAAAAAATAATGTATGCAATCTCGTCTTCATATAATATTGTTTTATTGTATTCGTACAAACTCGCTCCTAACGTCGCTCATTTTCAAAACATGAACTCGTGCAATAAAGCTTAACATTATCAACAAGTTGCATAATATAATATTATTATCATGTTTTCAGCAATTTCATTGTATCATTCACATCGTACTAATGAAGGTTCTGTATGCTTGTGCGAAGAGCCGACCTCTCCAATATCATCTTTGCTCTGATCGCCTTCCTCTTTCCCATATGCGACTAGTAGATCAAAGGTTCTACATCTTTCATCCTCAACCTTTTTCTCCATGGCAATATTTTGCTACTTGCATGTTTTAGCTTCAAAAGTTTTACTTAGCAACGTGTTCGAATGTGGAGGATTAAAATATACTTCGTTCTGGTTTTATTCACATTTGGAGAGTGTTCGTCGCCTAGAGCGTTAAGATTCGCAAGTGGATTGGCGGACTATTCACTCCCACATGTCATGCCAAATTAGGATTATGTAAATGAAAGCCAGAATTTGAAATTTTCAAAAAATTGTAATGGATTGATGATCATTTATGGCAGAAAAGAATAAAATAAAAATAAAAATGTACCCGCAATTCGGGTCATCCTATTTTCGACAATGCTGTGAGAAAAAGACTTTTTGACCAAACACACAAACAACGTATTTTGAAAACAACCTCAAAACTGAAACGTATTTTCGCCTGAAATATTTAATCGTTTAAGCAATGATACCAAGTTTTTTTTGAAAAAAACAAAAAAAACGGTGTAACAGATTAACAGTATATAAATAAGTTTAAATGTCACAAATCAGACCCTTTAAAATGGCCACGCATTTTGAGGATTTGCTCAGTATTGCAGGTTCATTACTCTTGTTTTATGTTCTTGGACAATTACGTAAAAATATTTTCGTCAGTCCATGAAAACCTATTGTCTATACAAAAGAAATGATTTATCAAGTCTGTTTGCCTATTTCCTTCGACTTTCAAATATGTCAGTTCTGTCATAAAACATTATAATTGACTAAACAATGATTTAATGTAAAAAATAATACAGAAGGCGTATTTTGAATGTATGTCCATGATCCTCGGAAAATCCGTCGTTGTCAAAACCATTCAAAAAATTAAAAACTTTTGTTTTCTCATAACCCAGCCATGGTCTTTGTAGCAGTTCTGGGTTAAATTTTATAGTTTTCAAATTTTAACGCAGATAAATTCTTGATTATTAAAAATGAATTTAGGGTGAAGTTATTAAAATAAAATGTATCAAATTTAAAGTTTTTTGTTTTAATAAAATTTCATATTAATTTAAAAACTAGTTTTAATAAAATAACAAGTAATGAATAAAAAATAAAATATTCATTTTTAATCAACCCTGAAACCCTTCAGTTTCTTGACTATTAGGAATCTCTTTCTCCACTAAACTCAAAAGTATTTTTGAATGGCCCCTTAGAATCCTTCCTTCTTTATGACCAGTAAATAAAGCATTCCCTCCCACCGTTCGCCTTACGCCGTCACCTCCCATAGCACTCCATTGCCACTTCCGCCACCTCCGGGCCCAGTGGCGCCGCCTCTACCACCTCCGCTTTCGAGGCAAAATACCTTTTAAAAATCTGGCCGGCTTCCGACATCCGCCTTTGGGGCGCGGAGCGGGGTGTCGGGTACCTGGCGACCCCTCGCCCCGGCAGTCGCCTGCGCCGCCTCCGTCCCCGGTCCCGCCCCCGCCGCCGCGGCGCCCCGGCCACCTCCCGGCGCACTCTTCCGGTCCTCATCGGAACTACTGCAACACCGCCTCAACATCCACTTCCGGCGATTTTTTAAAAAGGTTGCGCCTGTCACGAGAAGGCCCATCGCCCCTCCTCTTCCTCCATACAGTCGTCCCCACCCCTGCCACCCGCCATTTCCACTGCTTCCTACATCGTCGTGGCCGCTTTGCTGTTCCCTCTCCAACGTCGCTGACCTGGAGGTCTTGGCATTCGAGTTCCGTCGATGGAGGATTTTCGAAGCTAGCTACATCGAATTGAAGCATTACCTGAAGGGTAGTTCTAGCGACCTGCCGCTCTGATCGCTAGTTTTACATGGTTTCTTTGAGCAGTACCAGACGAAAAGCGTAGCGATTTTTCCTTCCTCATCCTTACCTCTATGCACATCACACACAACCAGTGCACTGCCACACTTATCGGGAAGCCAGTCAGTAGCTTAGAACTTGGTCCGGCTGGACCGGGCGGTGTCATTCTGCGGGTGGAAATCACGCAAGACGGCTTGTAGATCGGCGCAGGATTTCATGTTGTAGTGATGAACACCGGCAAAACCGGGATATAGCATGCACTAGATTTATGGGACGAATGATCATTAGTAGTTGACGTGTCGAGAAACATTAATCAATGCAAAGTCGCAGCCCACGTCGCTGCCGTTACCTTCGCCGCCTTCGTAGCTAACCAGTTCCCGTCCTCTGCTTCGACGCCACTTTCACCATTAGGTCCCCGTCGTAGACTGTGCCATTCCTACCGCCTCCGTCACTACTACAGTCTTCATAAGCTCCACCGCCTCGCCCATCTACATCTCTGAGTGCCTCTGCCATCACAACCACCATCGTCGGGGCCTCCCCAGCGAAAGAGCCCTACTTGACTTTTTAATTTTTTTCGTTTTCGTGATACCTCCCAACCCCTTTTCTCGCTCCGTCGCGCCCGCCGTCTCATCCCCATTATTATTCCGTTTCTTTCATGTTGCTCCCCTTCTTCCTTACGATAATCCCATTCGGCATTTCTTATGACTGCGGAAACATTGTGGGAAAATTATGGATTCCTCTCTAGGCACGTAAAGTTGGGACATGGGTGAAAATGGCTGTGCTTTTAGGAACTCTGGCAGAGAAATTGTTCAAGTGGTATGGTTGACATTTTGTGATAACAAACTTGTCTTATAATTGACCTCTTCCTGCCTACTTCCTCCTACTTGACCTCCTCTTACTTTCGCAATTTGTTACCTAATATCTTCGTAAAGGTTATAAGGCATATTACCATTAGTTAAAATATATTTATACAGACACCTCTACATAAACACGACGCCATTTTTGCGTCGTTTACGATATTCGAGAGAAAAATGAAATAAAAATATTGAAGCCGTTTTTATAATACGATTTTTAGATATACACAAATTTTCTATCACCCCCATCTTGCCAGTATCTTCTGAAACAATTCACGAAATAATTTTCTATCTTCAAGTGGCTTAAAATACATAATGTCCTTTTCTATCATCAGTTGACTGGCGTATACCTATAGATAGAACAGAAAAAAAAGATTAAAATAGTATTGTAGAAGACTTGTCAAATTCTTCACAGAATAGGAAGACCAGAAAAGAATCGTCAAGGGTAGTCTTTAAAAATCAAAAATAAAAATTCTGTAACTACGATTTCACCTCAGCTACCAAAATTCATCTATACCACTATTCATCTATTGGCATGAAACATTTTCCTTCATTTAGATCCGGGTTTAATAGTTAAAAAATAGATATTTTAATGTATTCGTTATTAAATCTACAGCATTAACTAATTATTCTAAAATATTGCATTTCGTGTTTACTTTCTCGTTATTCTACGTACTTACGTAGTAAAGAGATATAATGCTGCGGCCAAAAGCTGCGATTTTTTATAGGAAAACTCGTATTGTCTGGCCCTGATATAAAAAAGTGGATAAATCTTGTACCTGTGTGTAATAAATTACTTCAACAACGTTGTGTAGTCAAAATCTACGTTTTGTGAGTCCTTGATACAGAAAATTGGTTGACGGTAAAAAAGGTTTGTGTGATCAACTGTAACGCCTAAATCGTTCAACAGATTTTCTCCAAAATTTATATTCCCCTATCAATTTCCCCGATATTCACTCACCGACCTGGTCGAACTTGGGGCAGGTGAATTTCAAACGCATATTCTGTTTTTTGGGGGGTGGAGTTTTCTACGTGAAGTATTAACATTTTAATTTTTTTCTCAAAAGACTAGAGAAAAAAATTGTATTAAAAATCTCTCTCGGATAGAGCAAATAACACTTAAGAAGTAGTGCAGTTCTCTTTTTCGTTGAATTCTTTGAATTTTTCACACTCTCAAAAGTTGCAACATTTTTCGACGTCTTCCTACAACACCAATATTGAATATAGAGGTTTTTCCTTAATAAAATATGTTTCTCACAGATATCTTTAAATAAGATCCTGTACAACTTTTCGAAAGTATGAGTAGTTTTCGTGTAATTTTGCGTTAAAAGTAGACAATTAATAAACAATAGTTATTTTCTCAAAAACGACTCCAATATTTTTCTTTATTTTCTCTAGGATATCGCAGTCGACGCTAAAATTGCGCAGTTCTCATGTTAGTTGCATTCACTGTATTTTCTAAAATAATGAAAGTTAGAAATAATGTGAGAAAGAATATGCTGTTGTAGCCCCACTTGTTTTATTAAACCTCATTTCTTTTGCTAAAATCATTCTACATTTCGCAAAATAATGATTGAATATGAAACTAGGAAATGTAGGAAATTTGCATACGATTTGATGCAAAAGTATTTTGAATTTCATACATGAACTACACATTTCGTAGGTCGTAAACTACGTGAATAATAAAAATGATTTATTTGAGAAATAGAAAAATGTTTAATTAAAAATTAGTTACTTAGCGTGAATTTTTAAAATCATATGTAGTGTCAGTTTACCTTCTCTTTTTTTTTACTATAAATTGTACGCTATATTGCGATTTATCTCTGGAGGCTTCTAATTACTGACCGTTCACCATGCTGCAAAATGTTTAAAATAATTAGACATTAAAATAGTCAATCAAATTAATATAAAAATCTTTCCTATTTTTAACGTTTAACCTCTTACTCCCGAATGTTGACAAATTCCCTAATTCTCAAACCGGCTGACGTACAATCTAGAAATTTGTATTGATAAAAAGCTGATTCAAAAATTTTAAAAATTAGTAATACATTACAACTAAGTAAGACTGAACTGTCTATAATTTTCTATCTTTTTCGTATCATGAGTGAGGCAACTTCATGATTTATACCGAATTGTTCAGACACAATGTAGCGGATGTATCACAGAGTTTATTTTCCAACAACAGTATTACACGTTTGAAGATAGAAGCGAGTTGATTTTTAATTGAGTAATGATTTGACTTAGAGCACTTGCAACCGCATGTCTGAACGTAGAAGGTAAATTATTTTTATGAAGGTGTATATCACACAAGTTTAAGAGAACAAGCGCAGCCATAATACATAGTTCAATTCTCTCTTGAAACATCAAAAACGTCATATTTTTTTAAGAATGCATTTGAAACATCAGTGATAAAGGTAAACAAACTGAAGAAGGCAGGAAAGATAAGATACAAAGATAAACAAACGTAGAAATCAGAAAGATAAATAAATGATAAAATTCAAAGAGAAAGATTGACTTTAAGATTGATAAAGCGCATCGTTTGAGAAGTGAAGATTTGAGAGAAGAGTATTCAAGGCCAAACACCGGAGACATTTTTATGTAACAGTTTTCTAAATTGACAAATTGTAAGTATCGATACATTTCATCTCGATGAGGCGTGAACGCTTTTGAAGCAATATTTTGCGGAATTTTTAAGACTAAATGTGGAATTTGTGTTCAAATGTATAAGTTATAATCAAACTCAAGAATGAACTGGTTGCATAACTTTAGGGTACAGTCAGAACTCGCCGTTTCGAACAATGCATACGATCGAGTGGATAGCTGAAATAACAGATCTTATGTTGATTCTCTATCGCAGCAAGAATGTGGGGTTACTTTACAAGTTTATCACGACGTACCAAACGAAGCTCCCAGCAAACAGTTTTAAGATTTCCGATTCCATTACACGTCGCTTTTTAGTAATGGATTGAAAATTTTTCGTTTGATGCATTTGAATCAAGAATGATTACTACTGGCCGTTAAATCAAGTGACGCGTCCAAACGTTCCTTCGCCGGAACACAGATCCTCTCGGATTGTATCTTAAGATGTGTAAATTGTTCGTGGTTTAATGTCTTGTGAATAATAATTATCAGTACACTAATTGAACATCTAGTTTAAAAGACCCCCAAAACATATTACAATAAACCCTCATCAACAAGAATTCTAAGGGACCGAAATTATCAAGTGTTAGTGTTATAAAAATATCCGTGTTTTCCGAGTATTATAAATCTGTATCATCGTAATGTCATGCCAGGACTGAAGTTTTGTTCGTGTTACGGCGAAATTCGTGTTAAGCGAGTTCGTGCTAACGAGAGTTCACTGTATTTCAAAATCGTTTAATGCTCATGGATGAGATCTAGAATGAGTCAAGACTTGGTCCCTGAGTTTCGAAAACGTAAAAAAAGTCTCCAACGTTTGAACTTGAATTCTCTTCTGCCCAATGTTCTATTGTCAAGTTAAGATCGTATTTGTAAATTTAGAAAGCAGAATTATCCACCTAGCTACATCCCGGCAAAAAAAAACAACAAACAAACCACATCCAAAAGAACTCCTGCGAGCGAGCAACTTTCGCCCGCCGACAGCGCTGCCCTCCAACCGGGCGGCACAGCGCGGCGATGGGTCGCGACCGCAGCGACAGCTGGCGCCTCACGGCGGCGACTTCGCGAACTACGGCGCGGGCGCCTTCCCGCAGTGGTGGTGGTTTCAGCGCAGCGGCGGAGGCGGTCCGGCAACGAACCCCGCGCGGCCAGCGTGAAATATTCCCAATTGCTCTCCTTATTATGCGCGACGGCCCGTCCTAACATTTATTAGAGCCTCGGCTATTAATACGGGTTAGCGCCGCGCAACGCCGCTCATTTGGCTCGAAACAAGAAAGAATGCGCACCCGTTTGGACGCGTTGGGACGCCGCGGCGGCTGTGGTGGCGAAGTCCAGCTCACTTGCACTTGCCAGTCGAGACGTTTCAATCCCATGCTTTGTTGTTCTAACAAACAAAGAGCTCTCGCATTTTTTTTTGCCTACTTTTCAGATACAAATTTGGCTTATTAGATAATTAAATTTGTTACTCAGTAACAAGGTCACAACTTGGCATACTTCACTGTTACGGAACATATTGCTGAGCGTAATGCGTCCAAAAAGGTGTCAGAGTGGTGACAATTACATAGCTTCCTAGTTAAGTTTCGTACTTTGCCGCTCCTAGAACAGAACCGAATCAGTCAAATCGGGAATCTGAAGTTGAAAATAATGATATATAAAATAGAGATATACTTCTTTGAGTAAGAAAAAAATATTTTTATAGTTCGAAAAAGAGTGCTAATTATATTTTGTTATATTTACGTATTTGAAATTGTCCCGATCTGACCCAAGTACGCTGTACGTGCATATGTCAACTGACTCTTGGCTTCCCAGATGATCCACATTTTCGCCTGTTTGGCTGAGGTTTCGGCCAACAATTTTCTGTATTCTTTAAAACTTTTACTGCTTAACAGTACTACTGAGAGTCAAGAGTCAATGGACACCGGTCTTTGGAAGCCTACGCAACGAAGCCAAATGAATTAAAGAGAGACACGCATTACATCGATACGCATATGAATTACATCTCCATAAATGAAAATATTAGAAATACATAATCTGATGTTACTACGCAATTTGTGGTATACGCAAATTTTAGAGGTAAAATAAATTACTCACGAAAGCTGAAAACCATTGGGGACGTTTACACTAATAAATTTAGATTTCAAAATGATATACTTGGTGGGTTGGTGTTCAGGCAAGTGCCTGCTCCTGTTAAGGTTTGTACGTTTAAATAGAACAATGGATCTATGCATGTCTCTTGTTTTTAATGATACCAACCATATTAAGGCTGTTGTAAGAAATCATTTTCAAAAACCTTTTATCTTTCTATGTATCTATTTATTAATTTCAAACAATGGTAGAATCTATAAATGTCATTTATGGGACAAAAATTACACATACTATCTAGATCACATACTTAATAGAACCATTACTTTTTCTAATGAGCTCATTTCCTTAAAATTCAAACAATTTGCCTATTCAATGCTAGATGAACAATGATTCTAATTTTGTGTGTTGTATGACAATGACATCGTGCATCCCCCACAACTATCATGCATTTCATTAAAAATAATTAATATAATTTCATTGTAGATTATTAATAAACGTAAAAGGATAATCGTTTCTACCTTCATTTAGAAAATTAAAAAAATACACTCGCATCCTTAAAAGGTTATAAAATGAACCTTTTCTCGTTTAGAAACAATAATGATAGCAACAGCAGACTAGTAAGATACATAATGTACATTTGTTTATTTTAATTTTAAAATGTCTTTGCTCAATGAACGTATCGCCTTAGGTGAGGGGTGAGGGCGAATTCGAGTTAAATTGCCTCATACTCATTTGGTCGTGAGCGCTACCATGCGCTTGTGCCGTCATGACCCCACGAATATTTATTCTAATGAAATATGAAATTGCATTAATACAATGGCCGCATATCAAATGAATACGTATATTCTAGCGATAAATACAGCGGTACGATAATTAAATAATGCTGGGAATTTAATAAATGACGATGTTTTAATTATATAAACGAAATCATACATAGTCTTTTTCGATTAGGTTACGTTACGGTAAAATCTCGTTAATATTAATTTATCAAATGTATAGGGACACTATGCTTTAGCGCCGAAGCGTAAGATCCTTTAGAGTGATAAAAAAAAGTTGGATTGAACACAAACACGAGTCGACTATGATGAAGAATATTTTTTTGCTACAATTTAAAATAAAAACGATCATAAAAACAACTGTAGGCTGTGCCGTACAGTGTTTTCTAAAGCGCACATTGCTTGTTTCTCTGGCACCGATCGCCTTTCTGTATTATTCTGACAGTGTTTATTTTCGCCATAGGTATGTTTACTTTCTCTACCAGTCTGTTACTGCAAGAGAAAAAGGACTCAAGCTACATACTGCACGTTAACTCATGTATATGTGAACATTTTTGTTTTAAAATTGTAACTCTTCTTTTTTACTACACATGTTTCGCGTTTGAACTAAAGCGATTTATTATTTTTGTTTCAACCGTTTCGCCTTAGGTGCACGGCGAGGTACTCGTATTTTAGGTGGACGAGAGAGTTGTACCGGAGGAAATTTGCAGAAAAATATCCTCATTATCCCGTCAGAGGGAAAATGTTTATTTATGCGAACAATATGGGGGATAAAAGTTTGCAAAACTGTTCTCCCTCGTTCGTGTTAGGGCAGTCTGGCCGTGGCATTGTGATCGCACGGCTATTGCAACACTGGCCTCCTCCCCGTCCTCAAACCGCCACTGCCGTGGGTTTTTTATTTCGTGTAGACTAACTTTCCCTTCCCAACAGCGCACGAGTGCATAATAATTTCGTTGTCGTTATGGAAAAAGGAATAAAGTTCAGGTATATTCCCCAAGAGAAGGCTGCATGAAGGCAAATCTAGATGTACATGCCAGTTCATGGAACATGGAGTAAAGGAATTGACATTATGATAATGGGGCCTCAGCAGAAGCTCGCACAAAACAAAAATGAACTTCAAGTGAAGGGTGTTTAAGAACACAACAAAATATTAAAAGTTATAAATGCTTTGAAGTCGTAAGACATTAAAATTATTTCCAAGAGAGAGCAATGTGGTTATACAAATTTGCAAAATCATAAATAAAATAAAATAATGCTTATAATATAATTAATAATATACCAAAATGTACAGGTTCTAGTTAATCTTTGTTTAGTTGAATGTGTTCTTCTCGCAAGGAAGCTCAGATAAAATTATTTTAATATTATAAATAGCTGTGAATCATGTCCAAAGTTCTAAAAATTAGTGTTATTTTAAAATAACAACATTTTAGAATAAACATTTTGTAATTATCACGCTGAATAGTTCGATATCAATACTCTTGATATTCTTTGTTTATCTGTGGTTTATCTGAGGTATGGGTTTTTTGTCAGGAAGAAACAGTAGAATGATTTGTTAATTTATTATTTACACACGAAGGGAAAATTGAATGCCGCAGCAAAGAGTGCCGATTTAACAACAGAAAAACACACATTATGGGCCTCTGATAGAAAAAAGTGTGTTTTTTTGCGTAGCAAATTACTTTCTCATATACGTCGTATGGTAGTCAGAATCCTTGATACAGAAAAAAAGTGTTTTATGTATCAATAATTATGTAAAAGATCGCGTCTTGCCAGTTTGCAAAAGTATTTTTAATTTCGAAGGTTTTTTCGGTTTATCGGCCTCGTGTCGCAACATTTCCTACTCACAAAATGAAACGTTTCTTTACTACTTGTGTCATAAATAACTATTTTTAATTATTGTCATTTAATAATAGATTGTAATAATCCACTTAACATTAGTCGTCTAATTATTTAAAAACCATGTAATTTCTTTTATAATACGAGACATTTTCACATAATTTTAATTGAAATCCTGACAATTAAAAAAGTAAACAATGTTTTGTCAGAAAAAGATTTTCATTTTTTCTTCAAAGATTTTGCTGGGCTGCATTCAAATTTACTTAATAGTATGGCGTAGATCCGATTTTCATTAAAGTCCTTGGATTTTTGAAAATTGCAAAAGTTATATTTTCTTTGGAATTAGTTCTACATTTGCAATGTTAGAGCTAGAGATTTCTTTCTTATTGCAATATATTCCTCAACATTTGATTTGTAAATATTTTTATGTACATTTTGAAATTATATTTGCAGTTTTCCATTTGCAATGTGTTACAATCACCGCATTATTAAGACTGCTTAATATCATTTTTAATGAACAGCTCCTAAAAGTTCAATTATTAGCACTAGTGCTAAAAGTGAGACGATGTTAAGTATTCATATAAATCTGTGAATGCAACAAAGAAAACAAAATATTTTCGCCTGGCCGCATCAGGTACTAATGGCCTTAATATGTCATTAAGTTACTTGTGTACTAGAATAAAAATAAAACGAAGGTATTATTGTATGACATGTGGTAAAATTAATTTCATTTTGGTCGTAGCATTCCTCCATTCGGTTTATCGACCTCGCGTCGCAACATTTCCTACTCACACAATGAAACGTTACTTTACTACTTGTGTCATAAATAAGTATTTTTAATTATTGTCATTTAATAATCCACTTAACATTAGTCGTCTAATTAAAGAGTGTACATTATTTTTACAGTACAGAGAGGAGTATTTCCATCGAGATAATTTTGAAACAATCCTGGGATCCACACATTATCATTATCCGAAAGGCTACTAATGTCCACACAAATTCGTATCTGCGAGACAATCATGTCTTGAATATTTCTTGCAACCTGTGGTGAAACACTTTTTTTGTCCACCTATCTAACTCACTATAAGGAATAGCAATCGAATGCTAATGTTTCGTAATACAACTTTCTGTTTTTGTAATAAATTGTTTCATTCACAAGGAAATTAATGGCTGGGAATTATACAATGAAATAGTTTTGCAATATGTATACGTCTAGCAATGCAATGATGTGCCTGTAATGTTATTTTCGCTGTAATACGTTTTAGTTGCTAATGACCACTGCAGTCGATGCGACCGGCGACGTGCATGGATCAATAAAGAGAGAACGTGAACTGTATGATGAGGTGGCAGTCTGGTAGAGTTTGCCCGCATAGAGGGGGCGAAGAATCACTGATAGTAATCGTCATTTACATGCACTCCACACGCACGAACGACGTTCTGCCCACGCACGAAACACAGTTTTGTTCGACGAACACTGGAGTGGGCGCGCGGCACAAATTTCTTTTCAGGTCTCGGTACGCAGGCACAGTTTATAACTTATAATGAAAAATTACAAGGTTAATTACAATTCGTGTTCTTGGCAATTACCGCACTATTAAAATACACTTTAAAACGACATGCGTAATAGTTCTGATGCGAAAACTGAATAAAATAAGACTTCAATTGGTATAGAAGCAATTTAATTTTACGTGACATGTGAAACAGGTCCACATGCGACGGAGAATACATCGATTCTGATTTTAACTGAACTTTGCTGTAACGCAAATGGATAAAGTAAGTTAAAGAGGGAACTGATTCTCCAATCGAATTCATGGATTCGAAATATTCCAGAACATTCAATGTGGTAGCCACGTTGATTGGCCGAGGTTCGGCGCGGCCGTTCGCGGAGTCTGCAGGCGAATTTCTGTGAGTCACTCCCGCGAACCGCACCTGCAATGAAGTGGGAGACCAAGCTACGATATACCATTATGTCGCATGAAGGAGACCCCGCAAGGTAAAATCATAACCGCGGAGGCGGGCATGGTTTCTGGTGGAAACTTGTAAACGACCATCCGGACCCTAAGTTTCATGGCGGTACTCATGTCGATAGCTTCAAGGTGGAGGCAGTGAGTTGGCTCCGTGTTGCCGGGTTCGCCCAGTAACCCACCAGTTGGGCACCTGCCGCGTTGTCCTTTGGGCGGGATTGGGTGAAGTACGTTCTCCGGAATGATCCGGATCCTACATACAGAAGTCCAGGCGGGGACCATGAACCCCTCCCCCGTCAGGTTGTCTAGGTTCCGGCGATACGTCGTCGGCACAACGGAGATTGCGAGGAGGAGACGGGAAGGTGGCCTAAGCCGCCCGGACCTTAGTTCGGATGGCCCCCAGTTGGGCTGTCGGCTTCGTCGTGGCAGTGGCCATAGTGGACTTATTGTTAGAAGAGGAGCTTGTCCTGGCACATGTGAGTGACGCACTGTTTTGATTCTGAGCTGGCACGGCGGCCCAACCCAGGCATTAATTGAGGATGTTGTCGTGGGGTAGCCAACTACGTTTTGGCGGGACCCAGGTGCTAGTCCACGTATACTTGTGCGACTGCGGAGCTGCAGAAAGGGGTAGTCGCTTAGGTGAATCTCACCTCGGGGTGAATTCTCCCAGGTAAAGTACAAGTGCGAAGTAGGCGCACGACAGACACAATACTACACAAAGGGGAGAGGAGATGACCGTGAATGTGCTAATGCAATTGTACTGAGCTAAAGGTTGAGAATACAAAATGTATATAAAGCACGAAATTTGCGAGGAAATGTCTTTGTAAAATAAATAAGTAAATAAAATAATAATAAATAAATAGTAAATAAATGAAAAAAAGAAAATACCGAAATAAGCATAATTAATTACGGTATTTTTATATGTGACTTAATAACAATTACTACGGCATACCGATGTTAAAAATAATTGAAAGATTATAGTAATATCTACGTTATTATGAAATCAAAGAGCGCCTCCTTTGCATCTAGTGTCGTTGCAAACTAGCGGCGCACCGATGTGACGTCATTCTCTTATAGACATTTAACATTGCGAATGAGCACCCCGAGTGAACGCACGTCCATACCGAAAGTATTCTGATAAGCAAATACAAAGTCAAAATCTGAAAATAAGAATGTCAGAATTGACAAGAGCTCACATTTATTTTCTAAGCACCACTAAAAATAAAGAAGAGAAATGAATCTCCATAGTTGTTTATTTAGTCTGCTTATTAAGTAGCCCGTGGGTGAAACGTAATTTTAGTGAACTAATCATCAAAATTTCAAAATTAGACCTTTTCCTCAAATTATTTTCGATTCATCCAGTACGTCGTGCGTATTTCTTATTGGATGAAATGTTGAAATTATAATATTCCTGCCATCAAAGAATGTCAAGTTGTTATTCCGAGAGTAAAGTTAATTTGTACTATTTATTATGTACAAATTAACATTATGTAATATTAAAATTTCGGTGCAAATTGATGGTGTTCATTTGGGCCACCAGTCTTCCCTCATCATTCACGGGAACTACTGCTCTCTAGAGCATACGGCTAAAAAGGTATGTTCAATTAAAAGAATATTTTACCCTTAACAGTATTCTGTGTCCAAAAAGATACGATAAAAAAGAAAAATACTAAATATCTTCTATACTACTAATTTCCGATGCGTGCAGGTATTGAAATAAATCTATGCCGCCTCCGGCCATGTGAGAGATGTCTATCGTTTCATTAGATACCCAGGAATTCGGGGGAAAGAATTTAAAAAAATCCATAATACTGTTTCCATTCAATCCATAATACAACTTATTTATTCCACCAAATTTCATCATAAAGTTAATGAAAATCAACAATTAACTTCCAATCAACAATATTCGTTCGAATTTCATGTCTTACCGCGGCAGCTGGCATGCATTTCACTAGTACTTCAAGAAATACTATATCCAAAGCAACCTAATTGTATAATATTTGTTACTCGCACAGAAGTTGAAAGGAAATTTGCAACCCTGTATTAAGAGAGATGTCTATGTTTTCGTTAGATACTCAAGAACTCGAAAAAATACAAAACAATGAAAGTTTTGATTTTGACAGAAAAAGGAAATATCAGATTATGTTAATCTTCAATTTCTCATATCAGATATTACTGCTAAATACACTCAGTGCATCATTGCTTATTACACAGATGATGTCATGCAATAAGATAGAAATAAACTTAAGTTTTCACATGTGCTGTTTTAAAACAACTGATTTTCACTGCTCGATTTTACACACACTCGAAAGCAGCATTTTTGCTGCTGCAGCTCACTTGTAATTTTTAATCGAGATATCCCTTTTCCAAGCGAAACACTTCCTCGATTAAGGGAAGTGTGTCATCGATTGAAAGGCATTTATACGGACCACTACCATCGATGACTAAACTTGGGTTAATCACCGCGCAACTTTTCTTGGCCGATGACTTGCTTCACCCTCCCTTGAGCAATAAACAGCTGAAGGCAAAAGCTCGCACTGATGACATCTCATACATTAGAACTTCGTTGGCGCGAAACAGGAGCTGGTCATAGCTAGTTGCTTTCAAAGTCGAGAACTTCTCTTCGCGTTTATTCTCAATAATATCTAAAGAAATGGCTAAGGCATGCCGAGGTCCTTCAAGGGAGGCACCTCAAACTCCTGAGAAAGTTCAGAGGACGCAAACTAGTGACGACCGCAAAATTATCGAAAAAGTTGCGAATTCTTGTGAAAGAGAAAAGGGAAACAAGGTTTTGCTGTATCCTTTGACAAACGCTTTAGATCGAACTTCACTGTATACTGGAGCTAGTATTTCCACGATATGTCGAATAAAGAGAGAAAGAGCCAATGATTCAAACCCTAAAAACGTCCAGTAAAGGTAACATTCAAGGAAACTAATTTATCATACTCTATGTAATTATATTTTTACATACTATTTCCACCAACTTTACACAGATCTTCGTATGAAAGGCTGATTTGTAGTATTTTAAGACTTTAAAAAATGTTTTCCTTGTTAGTTATTCTTTAGACTGTCACAATTGATGAGAAGAAATTATTCTACTAAAATAAGATCGGTCACTTCAGCTAAACCAACTAAAACCGCTTCCTAAGTCAAGAAATTAACCAGACATGCATTATAAAATGTGATGGCCAATTTTAAAAACAAATCGGAGATAGAACATTTCTTTCAGAGAGCAAAAGTCTATTAAGCTATTAAGAAAAAATTGTTAATACACAGGTCACACATTTTAGTAATGAATTATTTCTGGAAATGGAATATTCCTTTATTCTTAATCAATGAAAGATTGTTATTGATTGTGATTTTCCAGAGGATTATCTCTAGCGGCCAACTTTGGAACTAATACACACACTCCGCCCGCATTTCTTCAATTCATCGGTCAAGAAACGTTGTGCGGTCATTACACTCCACCCAAATTTAGTAATTAATTTTTAAAATTGTGATGTACACATGCAATCTGCAATCCACATTACCATGCAATACACTTTTCCATTGAGCATAGCTCGAAAAAGCTTAATTTGAGAACCTTAAAACCATATTTTTGTGTTCCTATTGGAACTTCGCGTCTATTCTGTCTTTTATACTATAATGCTTTGTCAAATATTTAATTATGCAATTCAATTTTAACTTTTTTTAAAATTATACTATTTGTGTGTGAACATATTACACAAAACCAGTGAGTAACGCATAAAAAAGGAAACAAGTAATGTTTTTAATGCTCGAATACACACAGTGAGACCTTGATGGATATTTTATTACGTTTTTGGAAGGTTCCTCACCCTTTAGCACGGGATCCCAGAATCATTGTAAGTTCACCGTGTAACACCGTCAACTACACCGTGTAAAACTATTTTCACCTTCAAAACAATTAATACAAAAAGCGGAATGTTCGCATCGATCCTGGTAGTCCGGATTTATTTTGGAGGTCTTGCCTCATAAGGTGTTTCACATTTCACCTTGGCGCCATTCATTATAAGAAGACAGACATTAACATTCAAAAAGATAATCACAAGTGAAATAAGTGGTAGTTCGCTTTAACGCTATATGTTTTAAATAAATTAGCTCTTATAAAAAAAATCGATAATTTTTTTCATCGATAGGAACTTTATTGATGATATTTATATCGACTCCAAAAGTTACATCAATTTGGAAATGGTATTAAGGTTATTATTTTATTTATATTGCTTTCTACTACAAGTAAAAATTACACATGACATACCATTCAACGTTGTTTTTTTAATAGTCTGACCCTCAAACTCCGACACTGAGTGTCAATCACTGAACTTCACAAATGCCATTGCGACATATGTATATTGACAGACTTATCGTTCAACATAGGAACTACGACTATTTAATTAGTAATCATTTCACAGTCAGTGTGACCCAAAAAGGCTCCTTTGCTTTGACCTCTAATGCGCTCTATTTGCGTAGCAAACACGGCGCGGAACAAAGCCGAGGCCCTCTGAAAAGACACGAATAAATTCGGTTAAATCCACTGATGGAGCCAGACCCTAGCATTTGTAAAACACCAGCAGCGCGGCGAATGCGCATGTTTGGTTGATATTGTTTTGAATGACGCGCGTGATTACGGGATTACAGAGGTGCCCATTGTTGGGACTTTGCGGCCATTCTGTCTTTTATATTATAATGCTTTGTCAAATATTTAAATATGCAATTCAATTATAACTTTTTAAAATTATACTATTTGTGTGTATGAACGTATTACACAAAACCATTGAGTTACGCATAAAAACGGAAACAAAGTCCGGTGTACCTGCACCGAGGGGCACGGTAATTCATAGTCGTAATTAAATGGCCGCGCTTTTTACGGTGATTTTTACCTGGTGTCGCGGCCGCAGCTGGTCTCGTCGTGTGCGGCTCGCACCCCTGCCCCACCACCACCTCCGGCCCCGCCCGCGTAACAAGCTTCCCTCTGTAGAACAGGGCAGCCTATTTTCTTTCTTTGCTGGTAATAATGTTTTTTCTTGGAACATAATACTAAGTGTTATAACTATTAACATACCTAGATATGTTATGAGTGTGATTACTGCCGGAGCCAAAAGTTAAAAATCGAGGCGGAGCGTAGCAGAGCCGAAATTTTTAATTTGGACGAGGCAGTAATAACACTGTATCATTTCTAGGTATGTTCAGCATGTTATCGGTCCCCATAAAATCTCACGAATTATGCGAAAAGTTACGACATTACTGCGATAGTAAATACATTAATTCTGTTGCTGCGGCACGCTAGCACGACATTCTGGGGTGTTCCTTGCGATATATCTATATAAACAATATTCGTATACCGTGGTTCGAGAAAGATAGATGCAAATAATTCTCCTGAACCCAAAGAAATGACGTTCGGTTAGGAAATTGGCGCGTTGACTTTCAGTGGCGACACCTTCACATCGTCAGTAAATACATTTACCGGAGTAGTTTGATTTGGTGGAATTTGAGAAAAATCATGTTAATTCACCTATTATACATTTGTCTAATTGTACTATTATTAATATTACAATTAAGAATAATTATTCCCCAAACCAAATTTTTACCAAATCCAAACCAATTACTTTTGAATTGTTTGAATCAGATTTGTTTTGTACATCGCCATGTTTTTTTCCTTAACCAACATTTGACTTGCGATGAATCGACAGTTGTTTACATTGCTAAGGATGTTAATTTCTTATCATACAGGTAGGTACAAGTGCACTTAACAAACCTGCAGGGTTGCATGTTAACAGGAGTTAAAGACGCATGTGACCGATAAAGGAATATAAATAAAATATCAGCCCGCTCAACTCGCTTCACGTCCGTTATGCGTCAGCTCCTCAGTCTCCTCCCGCCCCACCTGCTTCTCCACCAGCTCTCCGCCTACTTTACGTGCCCCGTTCACTTCACCAATCCCTTCCCACCAATCCGCCCTCTTTACTAATCCCATTCCGTCCTCTTCACCAGTTCCATTCCTCACTCTTTACCACTCCTATTGCACTCTACCGGTCCGCTACGCCATTTCACCAACCCCGTTCCGCCTCCTTCACCAGTTTCGTTCCACCTGCTTTACCAGTTCCATTCCACGCTCTTCCCGCTGGGCAACTTCACCATCATTGCGACGCTTCACTGGCCTCGCTACTCCACTTCACCAGTTCAGCCCTCGCAGTGTTGACCACTTCATCGGTCATTCTCTGACCTCTTCCCCACTTCACTTTCCCTGTTCTTTATCCCTCACATCCGCTCCACCTACACTGTTCGTTCCACCCGCATTAAATTAAATTTTGTTAAAAAACACACATTTTGGAGCAACATTATCAAACGCAATTCAATGTCGTTTCTCGGCCACTACAAATTATCCAACACTTCACAAAGATTTGTAAAACATACACAGATATATTAGTAGATATATAGTAAAGTTCGGATAGAGTGAACTTGGATATAAGGAACTTTCGTTTTACCGAAGTCAAGTCACTGATACCGATCCACACACATGACTAATAGGTACTCGAATATTTGGTTATAGTGAATTCTCAACATCAGTTGTACTGAACATAATCCAGAAAAAAAACACATTTTGTACTAGAATTCGTAAAACACACGGGTTTGCAGATGTAGAGGTTTTCGTGAAGTATTTTTAAATTTACTGTAAAAGAAAGTGATTGAGTGAACCGTGCTACTGAAGGAATTGCTTCAACCTATCAGAGACAATTCTGTTCACCCTGAAGACCAAATGGTCGGGAGACACAAATTGAAAATTAGTAAAATTGGATCTACCTAGTACATCGTGAGTATGGTGAAATGAAGAAAGCAAGTGTGGCGGCAAATAGGGTACGAAAATGAAGTGACACCAAAATTGAAGGGGCACTGAAGGATAAGCATTAAGATATTTAGAAAAAAGTAACGTAGAATCAAGTGTAAAGCAAGCACGAAGATATTGAAATTTCGAATTGAGGTGAGATTAGATATTGTACTGAACTCGGAAATAAAATACCCAATCATCTTCGAAAAGTGATAATACCGGAATTATCAGATTAGTAAACCAAAAATGTTAGACCCAATAGGTTTATTACAATAAGAGTTGACCGTATTCACTTTTATATGAGTCTAACTGATTACCCGCTTTGGGCAGCGCACTTTATTTACCGCCCGCTCGCTCTGCCCGCATCGCCCCGACTACAATCACTCTCTCCCTACCTCTCTCCCCCTCTCTCTCTGCAGCCAAGACCATTGACTAAAGAGGTACTCTAATCTAGACCATAGACTAAAGAGGTCTTTACTCTATGACAAGATTTCTTCCATTCCGAGCGCTTTCCCGCGCACTGTAAACCTTCGCAGCCACTATCATTTTTATAGCGAAAAGATGGCAGCCTTTCTACTTTTCTCTCCCTACGTTAAAAAGTATTAATAAAGTAGCTCAGAAGTGGGTACACAAATGACGGGAATCAATGTACTCGGATGGGGCAATGTGAAAATGCATTTGTGTTGATGCGGAGTCCCTGGCGACGTACAATGGCAAATCGTAAAGAAAACGTGCAGACCTTGTAAACACGACTTTTGGCATTTGTTCTTCTAGTTTGAGATCTTGAAGAATCTGTACGGTTTTTTGTAAGAGAATCTGCAGAAATATGTACCGTGTAAAAGGGCCTTTTGGGCAGAGTGGCTGACGTAGCCTGTTGCGCATCCGTGCTGCAGAGGCAACCCGAATACGCGCGCTCCCCAACGCGCGTCCTCGTCGTCCCGGACGCAGACACAGCGGTAGGGATGACGCAATCATAAAATGCAATTTGCCGCATGGGCGGGCAGAATCATTGGCATGGCCGAAGGCATGAATATTACACAAAATACTTGTGTACTCGCCACCGCCGCCGATCATGCGAACGCTTACAGGCGTGGCTGCCAACACCGCAGGACGTTCACGCCGTCTATTATTATTTATAGAATTTCCGAATCCTATTCTGCGACCTCTAGTATCCTGTAAACTCTTGTAGGTTGCTGCTACTACCGTTTTTTTCTGCCGCTCGTCAAATAACTAGAAAGCGAATTGTGTACATTGTCCGAAACTGCGCGAATAATCCGAAACTGTTAGCGATTGAGAGAAAAAAAAAGTTGAGTCTCATTCGACGTACAAGAGATGAAAAAGAAATTCCCTAAATGAGAATATTCGTTTTATAAAATCAAGACATTGTTCGCAAGTGCGAGAGCTATAGAAAACTGATGATACTACAACAGCACACACTTTCTCGCATTCTCTATAACTTTTCAATTTTTGAACATTCAGAGACTTCAACGAAAAGTGGACCTGCGTCATTTTTAGTATTTTTGAGAATTGTTTTTGAAATGGCTTCAATAAAAAATACACAAAATATACTTCTTTATATTTTTATATAAATGTAAACCTGTTAAAGATAAATTTTTAAAAACATGTTTTTAAAAATGTATTGTTCGCGGCAAAATACGGCGATTTTTTGACAGAAAAACTTGTATTGAGGAGTTCTGATATCGATAAAGTGAATAATTACTGTTCCTACGTATAGTAAATTACTTCCTCTAACACTTTTTACAGTCAGATTCCACGTCTTGTGGGGCCTTGGAACCGAAATATTGATTTACGGCAAAACGTCTGTCTATATGCGTCTGTCCTTTTGTCTGTCTGACTATCCTACTGTCTGCATGGCTATCGGTCTGCCTGTCAATTGCTCTGTCTATCTGCTCGTCTAAAATTTATTTCCTCAAAAAGGCTCCAATCTTTTTCTTATTTTATCTCAATTAAAGCAAATTACTATTATGAAATCGCGCAGGTCCCATTTTCTGTGAACTCTGTATTTTAGAAAATTACAGAAAAGTAATATTGCAAAATTACAATATTGAAGACAGATATATTTTAGTTAATGAAATATTTTATTCAAAATTAGATCTTTAAAAAATGTCATAAATACTTCTTTAAAATGTAAGAAGTTTCGCGTGGTTTTTTAATTCTTCGAAATTACAAATTTGCGTTGCTTATTCTGAAGAGAGTTTCACGAGATATCAGGTCGAATACGACAGTGGCAACGCGCGACACGAGAGTTTGAAATTCATAAATTTATTTCTCATTATTAAGTGATAATGTTTCTCACTGTATGGAACGGAGTTTTGGAACGCAGAATTTGTGTTGGTATACCTATAAACCTTAAAATAGTTTAGACACATCAAGCGCAATGATTGGTAATTAAATTTTGGGAGTGCTGGTAGGAGTATCTAAAAAATTGTTGCATTATAATATTACATAATCGTTACAAATGCGAGAAAGTATATGCTGTTTTAGCACCTCTAGTTTATTCAAGAATTCATCTCACAATCATGCATTATTCGTCCCATCTATTTTGGCCCTTTTGGACTTCATGATAAGTAATATCACGGCGCTGAGGGTGAGCCTATTTTCTTCCAATCATACAAGGTATTTGTTGCAATATTTGAGGGGCACAACTACAACCACCTCTATTATTAAAAATACAATTTTTCGTCTCAGAAGTGATATAAAACAGGAAGTTTATGAAAGCGGGATAATAAAAACAGTAAATACCTATTCCCGAAATGTAACTAGATACCAGGACCCTTCGTCTTCCAGAAAGTATAAATAACCTCGACAATTTCAGAAAGCTGCTACTGTTTTCTTAATTCTGACGTTTTCTTACAAACCGGAATTCTCAAATGTAAATATTTCATATGCTGATAATGTAGCGGTTAAACGTTTTCATTTGCAACGGAATACCAACTTTAAAATATTCCAATAATGTTCTTGAAAGTTAAAAAAATTGATTATCGGGAATTCTTGAATGTATTTGTAAAGAAACGTTTGTATAGAAAAGATTGTAACATTTCTGTCTCAATCGATGAATATGCACGAAAATAAATCTCAATAACAATAAACATTCGGAGCTCAACTCTCGTAGAGGAAATACCTCCCCGCGAGCGCTCGTGCCTACCTCTATCAGCGGACGTTCAACAAGTGAAAGTGACTACTTATCAGTGCGACAATAAGAAGTGAGAACTAAACCACACCAAGTCGGTGTGGGCCACGGCCTAAATGCCGCATTGCGGCATATTGCTACGAAACAACGTCTTGTACTATAATTTCGTGTAGCAAGTTCTGGTAAAAAATGGACAACACAAGTTGCCCTTCAACAGGCCAAATAATATCTGCAGCGATGGCTGCGGTAAATGGAACAAATCCACAGAAAACCTTTGGTGAAGTGCAAAATACGGTTTATGGTTCGGGCTCAAATTACCAAGATCCAAAAATCGCCTTCTTAGAACAGCAGATCGCAATCCTACAGCAACAAGCGCAAGAACTAAGGGAAATTGTAAAATCACAACAAGAGGTAATTTATTCCTTCCAGCAAAGTGTTCCTTATAACCCTCAAAGTGATAATAGTATTCTACCTAATTCAAGTTTGGAGAATAGCCAAAACGATTATACTAACCCCAAGCGAAAAGAACAGACGATCAGTGTAGTGAAAATAGTGCTAGTTCAAACTCCAGGCATAACATAGGTAGTTCTGAAACCAGACTTCCAGCAGCAAGTGACCCAGAAGATAGAGACGTAAGTGATATCACATCAAACTTAGAGAGTATTAACATTCCTCCTATCAATATCCCAAAATCTGCCAACATATTACGTAATTTCTCTAGATTTATAACAGATATAAAATCCATAGCTACTAATGATTTCGAAACAAAAGTTAAAAACACTCTCTGCAATAATATATGATGTACCATTATCATATTCAAATGATGAAATCAAAACAGAGTTACTTAAAAATTACCCAATAATATCTGTCTATAGACTGTTTGGCAAAAATAGAGAATCATTAGAAAGCTGTGCATTAGAACTTTATGATAATGACCAAGGAAGAGATATAGTGAAATTAAACAAATTATTCAATAGTATTGTAAAAATTAAATTTAAAAATAAGATAAGCCCTATACAATGTAAAAATTGTCAGAGGCTCAATCACACCCAGGCAAACTGCAAATGGAACCTAGATGTGTTCGTTGTACTGACAACCACCATTACTCAAAATGTAACAAACCAAAAACAGCAACTCCAAAATGTTGTAACTGTTTAAAAAATCATACAGCAAATTACAGAGGTTGTCCAGTTTTTACTAATAATTCCACAAATAACCAAAGTTCTAGCAATCAAAAATATATCCAAACCAGAAGAAAAACAAACAATTTTCAAAATAACAGGTCTACTCAAGAATTTAACAACACATACTACTCTACACCTGCACCAAATACTCAAAGTGTAAATCACTTCCTCATTTACCTACTCCTTCTGAAAGATCTCAAAATGTTTTACAACAACAATACAATACTGAAAACAACAGGTACAATCTCACACCTATTATTCCTATTGTAACAACACAGATAATTAATGCTATAATCCCCCATATTCAAAATTTAATACAACAAATTCTTCCAAATTATATAAATAATGGACCACAAACTTAAAATAATGGATCACCATAAAATAAAATTATTAAACTGGAATGCAAATGGACTATTTCACAAATAAATGAATTAAAACATTTTCTAAATGACTCAAAAATTGATATAGCGTGTATTACGGAAAACATCTAAACAATGCCAAAAGAGTTAATATACCAAATTATATTACATACAGAGAAGATAGAGCTTCTTTACATGGTGGGGGTGGGGTAGCAATACTTATCAAAAGGAAAATCAAACACACACAAATATTTGTACCTACCTCCAAGGAATTAGAAATAACAGCAATAACAATAGACTTACCAGTCGGAAAACTAAAAATAATAGTAGCTTACAAACCCCCTAATAACAAAATACCTAAAAACACCCTGGAACTACTCTTCAATAATAATGACAAAGTATTATTAATTGGAGATCTCAATGCAAAACACCAAGCATGGGGATGTAAAACGACTACCCCTCAAGGTATAATATTATTCAATCTAGCAACTACGAATAACTGGACAGTACTGCATACCAGCATTAAACTCAGACCACAATCCTGTATTAATTAACTTTAATAATGTTATTCCACAGCAGAACCATAATTCCCTAATTAAAGGAAAATAAATTGGAAACTTTTCCAGTCATATATACTTCAAACAAATGATTATCCTACTTCTCTCCATACTCCATTAGATGTAGATGCTGAAATTTTAAAAATACAAAGAAATATATTAGAAGCTATTAAATTATCAACAAAGACAAGTAATAACCCTAACAAATCAACAAATCAGTCTCACCTGTCCTACCAAAGAAATATTAAATTTAATTGCTCTCAAGCATGTAACTCGGAGAAAGTGGCAAATCACTCGAGATCCTGAAATTAAAACTACCTTAAATCCTTACTCATGAAGTTAAAAATAAACTAGAACAATACAGGTTTTCTAAATTCACAAACTATATATCCCAGCTTCAACCTAACTCTGCTTCCCTCTGGTCTGCAATTAAAAATATAACAAATGACAAAAAACAATTACTCCCATTAAAAAATAATAATAACAACACAGTAGCAACTACAGATTCTGAAAAACAGAACTATTGGCAAATCATTTTGAACTCTCCTTTACTAATAACTCTCTTATAATAATTCCTTTACCCAAAACATAGTCCAATCATTAGCCAACCCACTACATACAGTTCCTGAAAGAATTAAATTTATTTCCCCATCTGAAGTCAAATACATAACTTCCAAACTTAAAAACAAAAAATCACCAGGCTTAGATTTAATTCCTAATATTGTAATTAAACATCTACCATATCCATCATCAGTTCACTAACAGCTATTTATAATGCATGTTTCAGACTCAACTACTTTCCAAACTCCTGGAAAACTGCACTTATTCTGCCAATTCCCAAACCCAACACAGATCAAACTAAACCTGAAAATTTCAGACCAATTAGTTTGCTGCCAAATTTTTCAAAAATCTTTGAAAAGGCAATTTTAACCAGGATTAATAAATTTCTAAATCAAAACAATGTTCTTCCTAGTAGTCAATTTGGTTTCAGACATAACCATTCTACTAGCACCAACTCCTACGTTTAACAGACTATATTGCCACCAATTTCCAAAAATCACGTCATACTCTTGCTATATTTCTAGATGTAAAAAAAGCATTTGATAAAATCTGGCATGATGGATTACTTTTCAAATTGAGAAATATTGGTTTTCCAAATTATTTACAAAATATAATAAAATCCTTTTTAGTTAATCGACAATTTAAAGTTCAAATAAATAACACTCTCTCAACTGATCATAATATACAAGCTGGACTTCCCCAAGGATCCCCCTTGTCACCTATGCTTTTCAATGTTTTTATTTCTGATATGCCTTACCTATTACATTCAGATATTGCCTTATTTGCGGACGACACTGCAATATTTACCACTCATAGTGATCTTCTTTTAGGTAGAGACAATCTTCAAGATGACCTAAATCTCATTTCTTGGTTCAGTGATTGGCAAATAAAAATAAATCACCAAAATCTCAAGCAAAAATTTTCTCCTTAAAACGGATTCGCCCACATATCCCTTAATAATTAATAACCATGAAGTTAAATGGCTCCCAAATGACACTCCTGTTAAATATCTTGGACTTCAAATAGATACCAAATTAACCTGGAAAACCATATAACAACAATAGCTAATAACACGCACATAAAAATATTAAAATTGTATCCATTCATAAATAGAAAGTCAAAATTATCAATAGACTCAGCATTAATAATATTTAAATACATTGTACGACCTTCACTGACCTACGCCTGCCCAATCTGGGGAGGTGCAGCAAAAAGTAACCTTCAAAACTGGAAGTATTGCAAAACAAATTTTTAAGAACGGTATTAAAAGCGCCATGGTATATCCGAAACGATCAAATCTTAAAAGAACTATCTATAGAACCTCTGAAAACTTGGATCCTAAAACTTTCTTCTAATTTCTACTCTTCTCTTTCATCTTGCCCAGCCACTCCTTTGTACACTCTAGGTAAATCAGCCAATCTTTTTCCACGAATAAAATCAAGATATTCTAAAGACCTACTACATCCTCCGTAATTAGCTGTAAAGCAGGTTCCAACAATTATAAATTAAATACTCATGTCCTAATTCAAATTGTATGCATTTTTTCTCAAGGACCCTTCCTGGTATCCTTAGCTGTTATTGTATTATTGTAAGTATTAGTCTTCTAACATTGTTCAAACATGACGAAATGTAATTATAACAAAATGTATATTATGTATCTTCAACCCTTGAAAGACATAAGAATGTCGAACAAGGATATATTTCTAATAAAAAAATAAAACAATAACAATAAAAGTTGGACATGAGTCTTGAAATGAAATGCTCAAACACGTTTCAGTCCTAATCCAAAATTATGGAATAGTCATTACTTGAAGAGTATTCACAGTGATAACGAATTTTCATTTTTTGTCCTTTCATTTTGTTCTTTCATTCCGCAAATCTTTGGCGCAGAACATTGGTTTCACGATTGTAATTTGCGAAATTCTCTCATCCTGAGATATACACTTTTTCAATATGATTCTGCCGATGGAATCACTAACATAAAAAAAATATATCGCGTGACTAAAATCGAAAAACGCCGACGTAATGGAGAGACCTAATTGAAAAGTATTTCGTAAATTGTGCATTTCGGGATACCACAAATTAAATTTTTATAGGAAACGCAAACATTTTCATTTTATGAGTTTCAACATCCATCGCTCTCTAGAGAGCGAACCAACGGGTTTTAATCACACATCGAACGTCAAAGCCCGGGCGGCACGATTTTTCTTAACGTGTGCGCTGTGCCGTGAACATAAAACATGAAGCGCCAGCCACTCAGTCCACTTCGGCAAAGGTACGGTGTGAGCCCAAATGTTATTCCTGGCGGTAATGGATTTTAAATTTAAATTTTTAAACTCGAATACGTTGTGTTTTGTTTATAGCGACTCTGTTGAAATAAGGGTGTAGTGGTGTATCAAATAGGGTCTACCTCAAGATGAGTTCGGACATGAAACAAAGTGCCGTAACGCAATGCCATCGCGTGTCCTTTTTAGAGCACGCAGTAATTGCCTCATGCTAACGTCAGACACGGCATCAAACATTCTGACAATTTACGGAACTCTCCACAATGTTACTGTCATCGAGTGCCGCCATGCGATGGATTTGTTACATAAGCGTTTAGACCTCTAAGTTTCCGAAAGTCAGTACTTTCATGACGAATGTTAGAAGTGGGCCTTTAAAATTTCCAATTTCGCCTTGTTAAATAAGGAATTAAATTTTTCTATGTCTCTCTCTGGAGGAGATAATATTAAATTATTTCATATTTTTTTAATATTTTAATTTAAAAAGTAATTTACTCTCCTCCATGCAAGCAGCCAATTGCAATCTCCAGAGTGAGCAACCGGAAGAGGTGACTCGCAGCATCAACTGATGTCACTGCAGTGCCTCTGACTGAGAGGTCCTAGGGTTTGAGTCCCGACGGTGGGCGGATTTTCGATAGCTAGATAACTAGGTCAAATTCGGCCTCTGTTCGGGGGAGAATTCTAGTGGCCGGGTGATCTGATCGGTAGATTTCCGTGCTTTCTCCGATCAGTACCTACCAAATGTTGGAGTAGTATCCTAACAAACAACCGGCCACGGACCTCATGCAATCTTTCCTTCTTCTTTCACGCCCTATCCTCACCCCTTACTTACACACACGCTGATGGGAGATACCTGGTTGATGAAAACCCCGTTAGTCGACAGAAAGTCGGCGCCGAATGACGCCATCCAACGGAAAAATATCACTGCCACCTCCCGAGGGGAAAAATGCACTACACTTACACAATTACCTTAGCAGTTACTGTGCCCCACTCGGAAGGTTGTTTATAACGCAAATCACTAACAATCTATCAACCAGCCGTTTTGTGAACAGGCCTACTTTATTCTGAAGTTGCAGTGTTTATGAATTTTGCTCTGTTTCTGCTACAAAAAACATTCTCAATTTTTCAAAATATAATCTAGGGTTTCCGCTGTAAATAGCGAACGAATTTTCCCAGGCAAGTGTTGATTTTATGGAGAATATTTTGAAGAAACAACTTTCACTGAAACAATTTATTTGGCAAATGTACAGATCGAAAGATATATGAATTATTCGTAGGTCACAATTACATATTTTCAAAAAATGTTCATCATGGCTATAAACTATAAAATAATTTTCCAATCAGATTGGTGTTGTTCATTTAAGTATTTTAATTTAAATATACATATTTTTATATTCTTATTCTATTTCTTTGTTGCTGATACATCGACTGTCAGCAGAATACTTGGTGTCTAGTAGTTTTTTAAAATAAATATTTGTATGGAACGTAACTTTCGAGAATGCTCATGCAACCCTAGAGTTCTGCGGAACACGGTTCAGGAACAACTGTCCTAATTATATGATTATTAACTACATGATGCATTCGCAAGATTCTAGATTTCTGAGAAGCTAATATTGGATCATATTTCAATTATAGTCAACATACAATTTTCCTCAGAAGTTTTATCCGCCCACTTAGATCTTCCTAATTTTCTATGCTTGAGTCATTTTGTCCGCAATCCTCAACATTTCCGCGTACTGCATATTGCTGATGAGATGTCGCTGCCAGCTCCGTAACCACCTCTGCTACTACAGCATCAGCGATAGCAGCAAAACACGACGGCATCCAAAGCGATGGTTTTGGCAAGGCGGTGCAAGGACTGTCCGCAATTGTGCCAGGGGCTACCTGCGATTAGCTCAATGGCCACTGTGCGCGGAAACAAGCTTTCCAACACTGCCAATAATATTTGAAAATCTACGTACTGCGCCAGAAAACCGTGGACAAAGCGACCACCTACAGTGGGAGAGTCTCCATTTTCTACATTGAAATGAACGATACACTACCTGCCGAGAGAGCTCAGTGCAGTGTCTCTGACCGGGAGGTCAGAGAAGCAAGAGATTCAAATAATGCATCATATGTTTAATATCCTTTCAAATAAAATTGAATTTATCGAGACAGAATTACATTGCCATCTGAGCAAAATAGATGTTTTTTGCTTTACAGAACATTGGATATCTCACATTGACCTAAACACACTCCAAATTTCTAGTTTTACCTTGCAGGATCTTATTGTAGAGTGAGGGAATCAAGTAATGACCCTGCTTGTGGAGGTTCATGTATTTACAAAAATGAAATTCAAAATTACTGGCCAATTTCTATTTTGTCAGTTTTCTCAAAAATATTAGGGAGACTTTTCTATACGCGAATGTAAACTTTTCTTAGAAAAACGAAGCATTTTCTGACTCACAACACGGTTGTAGAAAATCAAAATCTATGGAAACTTCCATTTTTTTCTTTTCTTAAAGATGTTGCTTCATCAATGGACCGAAATGAAGAACCTATTGGAATACTTTTAGATCTTTCGAAAGCTTTTGACGTTATCAACCATAACATCTTGCTCTCGAAATTACATTCATATGGAATTCTTGGTATTGCCCTAGGAAAACCTCGTACCTAAATCATCGAGCTCAAAGAGTAAAACTACCGTACTGGCATGACAGTACATTATTTACTTATCTTCCCAATTCTTTTTTCCTTTGCAGGTTTTATACAATCGCCAAATAGGGGTTTCTTGTCTGATGATTTGTGTGGAAAAATTGTGGTTTTAAAAGGAAATTCCATTTCTTGGTGTTAGACATATTATTCATACCATTTTATATTTGAAAATGGTATGACTGCCAATTAGTAATTTACTGTTATTAACAATTACAATATATTATTGCGATAAAATATACAATTCAAAATTTTTATATATAATACTAGTGAGAACCCGTCAAAATGTGAGGTTGAGATCTGAGATAAATGTTAACTACTGTACCCAGACTAATGTTCACAATATATTGCATTGTTTGGATCTTGAGGGTATAACGAAGATATTCTGTAATGAGCTCCCAAAATTTTGAACGCGTGTGGCCCATGACCGGATGGCAATGCAATATCGGCACAAAATATATAGCACTACTATACTGAAGGATATTATTTCTAAAGTTTTTGATGTGTCATCATCTTCTATAAACAACTGTTTGATTTCTTCTCGCATATTGCTGGAAGGTATACTTATTTTCCTATTTAAGCAACACAGAGTAAATCTTTTGCAGAATTTCTCTCACATGGAAAGTACAAAGCAGAACAAAACTGACATTTCATAGACAATGACCCAATAGAAAACGAAATGACCTCACTATCACGACACCTACGCTGACTTTCTCTTTCCCCGCGTTCTGTTAATTTACGTTTGCGTCTTTTGGGGCGCGTGGCCAACGATTCGGAATTCGACATAACCTGTAAACAACTTCACTTAAGTATTACAACCGAGCAAAACCCACTGTGCGAATGTTCTCTACAAAATACACCACAGAAGCAAATACATGCAAACTGTCAACACCACAATGCAATTATTACACTGAAACAAAACCTTGACGAATTAACAAAACCTTGACGACGTAAACAAATCTCAACAATCAAACAAAACATCAAGCAGCGTGGACTCACATCTATGGACTCATGTATATCGATTTTGAAACTGCCACCCTTTGAAAGAAAACAATTGACTATTGATAAGCGTACTGTTAAAGAATGATTTAATTAATTAATTTACACCGTAAATGTTGGTGAATCAACACAAACAATATCTAATAACACATCTAGGGATCATATTCTTTCATTTAAAAGAAAAAATACAACAATCGGTTCAGTAGAAGCTCTAAACGAAGCCATGGCAGAATGCCTTATTTTTTTAAATATATAGATATTTGTAGTATTTTGAGTATTTGATGTATTTTAAGTACGTGTGGTCAATGTATCAAGCCCTAATGTGTTTTGTGTATTTAAATACTTATTTTTAAAATATTTTTGGAAAGTTTTTAAATACTATATTTAAAGTATTGTGTCCAACCCTGGTAATGAGTTTCACAAAAAATATGATTGAGATGTGTTAATTAGGAGAGAAATTGTGGTATAAATAGAACTAAATAACTACAAAGAAAGTACGTGTTGTTGTAGCACCACTAGTTCTTTAATGAAATATTGTCTTTAAAGACAGATTTTGAAAAAGATCATACACAATTCTTCGAAAATGTGAGTAGTTTTTGCGTAATTTTGCTTCAAATATTTGCAATTTTTTCTCAAAACGGCTCAATCTTTTTGCTTTAAACTTTCTTCTCGGATGTATCATAGGACGGTATTATGACTGGGCCATTTACGGAAACTATGTATTTTCGAAAACCGCAAAATTTCAACATTTCAAAATTGAGGATAGATATTTTTATTTAGACCAAACCTCTACTAAAAAATCAGCTCTGTAAACAAAGTCTTGTACAAAATATTTACAAGGAATGCTAAAAAATGGCGCATGTCTCATTTTTGCCCAACGCTCTGAATTTTAGAAAATTCTAAATTAATAAATAATAGGAGAAACTATGTTGTTTAGGACTACTGCTATCTTTATCAGAGCCCAACAATAAGAGATTTCCTGACGAAACTTCGCCTTTTTCTGTCGAACGATTACAATACTTTCTCTTCATACGAAGGGCGCAGGTATATAAAATCATTATTCCATACTTTTACTTCATAAATAAATGTTGGGAGATAAATTTCACTTTCTAAGATACGTGGTTGATAATTTTGTATGCTAATAAAGAACATGTCCTTCATTGTTCTAATGGCTTTGCTACCGACTATACTCGAACAACGATTGATTGATTGATATACTCATGTCAAGATTCTTGGTCATCGATTGATATACCCATGTCGGTTATTCCATATCCAACGAGAGAACAAAGTGGATGTAAACTATGCCACGTGAATAGGTAGTCGGTTATTGGCTGCAACAATACGTAATGAAAACACAGATAATGAAATCCTCCCATGAAATTTAAATAAATCATGTAACATTGCACGCCACAGCAACATGCCCTCGCATCGGCCATGAAACATTAACAAATGTAGCATGAGTCATCTTGCCATGGCGACTGTTCCCCTCTGGTAGCTCACGCGCACACACACATACAATAATACACAAAGAGTATAAATTTAAATGCTTTAAATAGAATGAATTTGAAAATTAATTTTATGAAAATTTATGAAAATTAAACAACTTGCGTATCACTGTACACACTGACCACGTGGCGTGCAGGAATAACCAATATTACATCACACAAAATGTTTTCATTGAGAAATGCGATTTTCTATAACTTTAAAATTAAAATTAAGACTAAGATTTGACTTCAACGGCATGGTTTACCACCAAAGCTAGTCCAAGGAACATTTTGGATTTTCAACAGCGCGTTGCTGTTCGTGGCGCACACCGCTACTCGTCACGCCAACTGCCCAGCAACGAAATGAGGAAAAAAAGAAAGGCAGCGGCGTGGATTGTTGGCTGGGCGTCCTAAGGGCAATGGGGGTGGAGATCACGTGCCTACCACATGCACACACGGAGGGCTCGGGGCCGCCGACTCGCTGTAGTACGGCAGCCACTCCGAAGGAGTGCGCTGATACTGATAAAAAAACATTCATAAATGCACATGGGCGTGTGAAAACATACTGTAGAAAATGAATTGAAAATGTGCCAAAGAGTGTACATTTACATTATATGATACATGCTACATCAAACGAAAAGGGTAACCGCAGATACGAATCCAGTGAGAAAGTAGTTTCGATGTAATGGCGGACCACTACGTGTATTAATCGTGTAGGGAGTATTTCTGATTAATGAAGAAAGAACATGCGTGAATGCATGTGACATTGCGCTACTATGTCAATATTGGTTGTTTATTATTGTGAAATTGTGTATGTGACCTGAAGATTGAATTCTGTATATTACGTTTTTCACTTAAGTACCATGACTGAACAAACGTTTTCATCACCATCAACGTCAGGGATTGTAAAGCAATCGTGGGAAAAGGCAAAACAACTTATTGTTACAATAATGCATCAATGTATTATTCTGGAAAAATCCGGAACACGCAATTAATAAACGATAGTGACACAATTAGAGTAAGAAAGACCTTCTTCTTTTCTCCTAAGAAACGTCATTTCATGTTACATTACTGATGGATTACTTCAATAGTGAACCAATTTTTGGTCTACATGTAACGCATGTAAGATTCCAGGTAACTCGCGTCTTTGTTAAGTTAATTCGTATGTTTTCTAAAATGATTTTGATAATATTTTTTATAAATATTGTGCCGAGTAAATTTAATAGTATCACTAAACGTTCTACGATGTTGATTCCTGATTGTCAAGGAAACATCCCTTTGTCTGGTGCTTCTTACACATTCCAAAGGTTCAAGGAAATTATGCAACGTGTGAATGAATTTGAGATCTCCAACAGCCGGTGGTGACAGTTGTTAAGATAGCAGTTCAGTGACCCCGCACCATGCCCTTCAGCCGAGAGATACTTTACAGTTTGTTTACATCCACTTCATGCACTTGTTGAACGAAGACAGATAAAGATAATAACTAACAGATTATGGTTAATGTTCAAATAAAAAACGAATTAAATATAATGTAAATATACATAAATGAATTATATAATTTAAATGTATAATAACAAAATATGCTCCGTTTGAACTTAATTGCAAAATATATAAATATTTTATTAATTGTTTCTTTCTTTGATAACATGACATTCACAAGTACATTAAGTGAAACAATACTAAGACAAATCACCTTTTCCGTCATCTTTGTTGAAGAAGAAAAAATGGCGCATGAAAAGTTTACATAAATTGCAACGATAAAGTCAGATAAACGAGATAGAGGACCACGAGAGAGATAATCTTGTTCAGATAAAACCGATTTTAGTTAAAACGATCTCAATAAGGTCTCACTCAGTACAGAACGTGTTTAGTAGTAGTCATGATAGTAGTCATGGGTAGCCTGCAAAGAATAATTTTGCTGTTATTACTCTTCCACAAATGCACAGAAAACGCAAATGCAAATGCCATTGGTAATAGATTCGAATCACAACCCGGTACTAATTATATCAAATTTAAAAACAGCAAACAGGAACGCATATATAAGTCATTTGAAAATACGGTCAGCAGCTGGGACACGTCGACGCCATCGCAGGACAACGCTAGGATAATATCATCGTCGGACTGGTGGGTCAAGTCAACGCCTTCGACCGACGAGTGGAGCCGAATAACGGCTGGGAAACGACCACGACGACAGACGACGGCTGGAAACGACCACGACGACAGACGACGGCTGGAAACGACCACGACGACAGACGACGGCTGGGAAACGACCACGACGACAGACGACGGCTGGGCAACGACCACGCCGGCAGGCGACGGCTGGGAAACGACCACGACGACAGACGACGGCTGGAACGCCACGACGACAGACGACGGCTGGGAAACGACCACGACGACAGACGACGGCTGGGAAACGACCACGACGACAGACGACGGCTGGGAAACGACCACGACGACAGACGACGGCTGGGAAACGACCACGACGACAGACGACGGCTGGGAAACGACCACGACGACAGACGACGGCTGGGAAACGACCACGACGACAGACGACGGCTGGGAAACGACCACGACGACAGACGACGGCTGGGAAACGACCACGACGACAGACGACGGCTGGGAAACGACCACGACGACAGACGACGGCTGGGAAACGACCACGACGACAGACGACGGCTGGGAAACGACCACGACGACAGACGACGGCTGGGAAACGACCACGACGACAGACGACGGCTGGAACGACCACGACGACAGCGACGGCTGGAACGACCACGACGAAGACGACGGCTGGGAAACGACCACGACGACAGACGACGGCTGGGAAACGACCACGACGACAGACGACGGCTGGGAAACGACCACGACGACAGACGACGGCTGGGAAACGACCACGACGACAGACGACGGCTGGGAAACGACCACAACGACAGACGACGGCTGGGAAACGACCACGACGACTGACGACGGCTGGGAAACGACCACGACGACAGACGACGGCTGGGGAACGACTACAGACGACGGGTGTGTTACAACGCTTACACCGTCCCCGCCAACGACGGTCAATGGCTGGAAAACTACTACGACGACGCAAACCAAGAGACCGCCAGGTATGAATGGCGTTTGGGAAATTATTACGGTAACCATAACCAAGGCAACATCTGCGACAGGAAGAAGTTGGGAGTCTAATACAACGACTCACACCAAGATACCGTCTACTGCGGTCAACGAGTGGAAAACTACTTCATCGACTGTTATAAATGGGCCGTCCACAACGGAAGGCGGGTTGCAAACTACCTCGACGACGGAAATAAAATTGCCATCCGCCGGTGGAGGAAGTTGGGAGACTACTACAACAACCCTTACCGCGGGAGCCAGTTGGGAAACTACTACGACTTCGCACATCAAGGCGTTGATCATCGTGGGTGGCGGATGGGAATCGTCTACCACGACGTTCACCAAGGCGCCGTCCACAACGGGAGACGAGTGGGAAACCACCACATCATCTCTTGTCCAGGTTCCTTTTCAATCCAACGGCAGTTTGGATACTGTGACGACGACGCACACCAAAACGCCGTCTACGGGTGGTGGATATCCGACAACGGCGACGCACACCGGGTCATCGTCTACGACGGACGGCGGATGGGTGACGACGACGACCACTCACACCTCGTCGTCGTCTACCACGACAGACATTGGACGACCGAAGGTAACATCCCGTGGCGCCACCCACGAAGGTCGAACGGCAGACGGTCAAGCCTACCAAAACGGTAACCTTGAAGAAGGGATTGTGGGTGTCAATGCCATTGGCGCTCAGCAGGGTGCCGGTTTAGACAATCAGCGAGTTGGTGTCGACTACACTGATGTACGACACAATCCTGTGCATGATGGTCGGCAGAAGGCAGACAACTCGGATGCCAACTTACATCACCGCAACAGCTACGATGAACGGCGAATGGCAGACGACTTCGATGCGAGCCCGCACCTCGACGACAACCACGACTGACGTCAGATGGGAGATGACGCCAACAAAAGCTGCAACTTGAACAAGTTTGGACAATGCTAATTCGCTGAAACTTTAAATACACAAATAGTAAATTGACAGTTCGGTAATACATATTGTTCGTGGTTTTAAGGTAATTTTTATAACATAGTTAAATTTACATGATACGTAAGTCGTGATACGAAAGATAAAACTACTTGATAACCCAAAGTCATAATTGTGCCACAAATTTCATTTTACTTCAACTTACTATTACCTGCAAAGTACTACTTTTGATGGAACTTCTGCTCTTAATGATGCAATTGAGTGATTATGAAAAGTGTGTCGCGGTAGCTCCTCTGCATTTACAAATAATCATTCAATTGTGATATCCTGAAATATCATTTGTTACCATTAATTTCCTGAGCGTAAGCAATCAAAGTTAATTGAGCATTAAAATCTATCAACTTCGCTCTCAGTAATTAATAAATTCTAAAATTAACTCTACGGAAAATCTAGTAGAACATAATATTTCAGAATACAACACTTAAAAAGATTGGTTAGTTTACTTCCCTGTAATATTGATAGGGAGAAATTCATGTTTACCCAAAATATTCTACAATTTTCATATTTTCTCATTTTTTCTCTCCTCTGATAGTTATAATTTTAATATGACTTTACAAATATTGTAGAAGAGTGGAAGGTATTTTGTGCGTGAATTTCTTTGAAATATTTGCGAAAGAAAATAATACTTTAATGTTCTTAAAAATGAGCAGTTTTGAGCTATTTTCGCAGAAAACATTTGATCTTCGTAAGAAATCGTTTGAAACACTTGTGTTCACAAATGCAATGAATTACACAGAAAAGACTATTGTAAACATTAACGTAAGATATATTTTTAAAAAACATGTGGGTTTGAATAATCAAATGGTAACATCTAAATGGCGTTGATGTCATGATATTTAGCTTATTTAGCACTACACGTACAATAAATGTATAGAAAAAATCGATGTTATTTTTGAGAAAAATTTGTTTTCAAAATTGCGCTTTTCTGACCGAAAATTACATGAAAAATACTAATATTTTAAAAAATGTACATGTCATTAAATAAAGAATTAATGTTGTGAAGAACACTTTTTTTGAAGAAAATATATCTCTCCTAAATGATATAGTATTTTATTTACAGAAAATTTAGATTTAACAGTGAAAATAGGACAAGGGCCCTGCAGTAGCAAAGAGGCTACTGAACAAAGCCACTCAAAAAGTCACGCACAATGCTCAAGAATTACAAATAAAATACTCTCGTATTATAATGCGAAAAAATAATACATTATTAAAAACATTCTTCCCGAATACTACAACGTAGGATAGTACATATTCACAACAGCAGTTCTTTACATTCCAAGAATATAAAAGTATGGCTGTTTCATAACGCAGCACGTACATACATTGAATGGCGGGTGACCTCTTCCTCCGAAACTTGCGGTCGCCTGACGTTAACTTATTGTAAGCAGTGACGCACTGCGTATGGGAAATTAGTCGGTACGCGCAACAACTTTGAAATATATTTTTGTATTTTTTCCGACTTCCTGTGTATCTAAAATAATCACAGACCCCCACAAAAGACTGGACGCAGCTTGGTTTTCTGTAAGATTCCGCTAGCATTGGAAATTAATAATGCAGATGCTATATTTATAATGTATCTGTATTATCACCTTCCAATGCAAAAATGTAAAGAAAACTATTCAGACTCCGGCCATGTGAGATCCTATGGTTTTGTTAGATCCCGAGGAACTTGGTAAATTCAAAAACAATAAAACAGTTTCGATTTTTATAGATAAATTCAAATATTTTATTGTGATATTGAGCCTTTTCTCATACTGCGAGTACCGACAGAACTATCATTGTAAGTACGTCACTTCTTATGTCTCATGCAACAGCAAGGAGTCTTCTGCCATGAAATATTTGATAATTGCACGTTGTATAATGCGACAGCAACTTTTTTCATATTCTTTGTATATATTTGATCACACTATGCTGTGTTATTGCAGAATTCGTCAAGATGTTTTTGTTAAAATATTTACTTGGTTAAAGTGTTAAACGAGAGTATTTATGAAGTTTTTATTATGAGTATTGGGCGTGCTACAGTTTGGAAAACCAGTTTTCCAGCTACAAGTTATTAGTTTGACAATATGTTAGCATGAAATTCAAAGATAAATTGGGGTCATAAAAAGAAAATTAAAATGTCTCAGAGACATCAGGTGAAATACCCCCAAAAATCAAAGAATCTTTTCAGAATTGGAGGACTTTGAGACTGTCCAGAACGATTGTGGTATGTTGTTTATGGAAAAAAGCCAGGTGTGGTTTCGGGGCTAGTGTTGTTCACAACGAACGAACAGATAGTAAGACAGGCATTCGACAGACGAATGAATGGTCCGACGGACGTTTAAAAACTCTTTAAATGTCAAAGGATCCCCAAAACGTATATTATCGTTTAAAAATTTCGACATCTTTTTTTCTGCAGCACTACATAACATGCTCTTATAATAAGTTTGTTAATTTTAAGTTGTGGCAATTATAATTTATTTAAGTTTTGAAGGTGTTTGACCATAATTTTGAAAAAATTATAATAATGAGAACAAATAGAATGGTTCCATATATACATTTCTATATAATTGTACTTAAAGTTCATAATGTATTTAATGATATATAAATAATTTTATACAGCAGTGAACTTTCTCACAACCTGCCCCTCTGCGGGGAAGTTGTGACTGGACTGGGGCACGTTGTGACACTTGTAAAAGAATCTAGAATATTGCTATATTCAAATACAACAAGCATTGTACAATGACGATTCATTTATATTCCAAATTTTACTTAATCTTAATTGTTTTCAACATCGGAATGGCAGTGAATATAAACATAATGTACGGTATTTTTAGTACAGTTTACATGAGCCAATTTCTTACAACTTTTACATTGCACCCAGTTCTCTCCACCCTTTGATGTTTCACATGGTTCTAAACAAGCAAGATATAGACACTCCTCATCTTCGGAGCTCACGGATGCTTTTTGTCTTCTTTTCGACATATTAGATCTTTGCTTTGCTTTTTGACAAGGAGCTCCTTGTTTGTTTTGCCTTCCTTTTTTAGTATAGGTCTTTTCTCTAATCTTCCTTTTTGCTGTAATCGAATTCCTTCTTTAAAAGGAGTGTTAGTCAAAATGGCAGATTTCAAAGTCTTTATTTTCTTTTGGCTATTGCTTGAAGTCCTGTTCTAGGATGAGGTCTGATTGCCAAAGGACTAGGACGCGGTTGTGGGTAACCCATCCTCTACAACAGAAACAGCAATATTGCCTTTTCTGTCATTAGCAGCTTGACCTATTTCTTTTGTACTGTTCCTGCCCCAATATCATCTATGTTAGAAATGTCATTTGCATTGAAACCATTTTTTAAAACAGGGGTTAAATGATTGAAAACGTCTCAACATTTTGTTTATTGAAACTTGTGTTTAAATTGATATTAGAAGCTTCAAGAACACGAAGAGACATTTTATGGTATCACAGTATATACTTCGTCATCCAATCAACACTTGCAGACGTCTTCTTTATCCAATTGTCTGGCTCTTGCATTTTGTCCGGCACGGCAAAATCATATGCTAAGCTTCGTAATTCTTCACTATATTTCCTGAAATTAAAATTATTACCCAAACATTATTATTAAAAAATCAAATTATAGCTTAAAAATAACGTTTTTCAATTATACTGAGTAGTGGAACATACTTCCGATTTATTGTTGCAACGCTTGACTAGATCAATCAGATATATTTTTAATTCATTCCGTATAAAACACAAAATGTTCGTAAATAAGAAAATCAAGCAGCGGTTCCCGCAGCATTTTAAGGAGCACACTGAGACAAAGGTTTGAAACGTGCATGTAAACTATCACGAACTGAGCCCTATTGGATCAGTCAGTAAACACGATGTCACAACTTGCTCCTGTCACAGCTAACCCCGATCTCCCCTACGTATACAAGAAAGAAGAAAGCAAAAAAAGTTAACATTAACCTAACAAACACACAAAAGTTTGATTTTTTTGTATAATATCCAAAATTATAAATACATACTAGAGTCGTTAAAACAATATTATAACCTGTTATTCTGAACACTTGCCACATAGTACTACGAAATTTCTTCTAGTCAAGTTCTTCATCTCAATTATTTTCACAAAATCATAAAAATCTGAACAGGCTAATTTTGGTCAAAGAGTCTTATCTACATATTGTATTTTTTTCTGTGAATTGCATTTCAAGTCTTTAATTACCTTCAACCTACAAGCAACGATGTATAATTTTCTGCAGTTTAATATCCATAATTCTATAAAATTATGCAAATTTAGAATAGAAATTCCAGGGTGATGACTGTGCAACTGTGGACTGGGGTCAAAAAGTTATTTATTTTGACTGTATGTCACTATGTACTTGAATATATTACTCACTCTAAAAGAAAGTAATATTACATCATAATCATGAGCATATTTTTCACTCTATGAATATTTTGAACCTTCTAATAGCGTTCTAAAATGAATTGGTTAATGTGTTAAATGTTATTGCTTAGCAAGCGAATAACGAAAATAATAACAATAACGTCAGTATGTTTTGTATGTCAAATGTTGATGTTTGTGACGAAATTCTAACTAATAGATGATTGTGATTGGTTGCCACTGCAATAAGTAAAGAAAAAATAGAAAATCTAAATATTTAGATTCTAAGTAGTAGCTGACTTAGCGTTTCAATCATGAGAACAAAAATTATTAAGAAAAAAATCAAGCAAATCCCAAGTCTTCTCAGTTTGGTTCAGACGAAAATTGTCTCTGTGAAACCGATGTTCACATTTCCAGCCCTTTTGCCAACGAACCTTAAGATTCTAATTTGCCCTATACAAGCAATATCCCATTCGCAATATGTCATATTTTCCTCTCCATTCCTGATGCAAATCCTCTTTACTTCTCCCCACGCGGATTCTGATAGCATTAAGAGGCGGAATAACAAGGACGAAACAGATTAGGAACAGCAGAGCGAGAACGCACCAAAAAAATGCATCCATTGCACAGCGAGTATGACGCGGTGACGAAGGGTCGCGTTATAAACGCATAACTCCTCGCGACAAAGCCCATATCGCGGGGCAAACATCCTCATACTTTAGAATTCATGGTTCTATATATTTGCCAACTAAACTAACAAAGATAAACGCGCGGCGTAACCTGGGCTGCGCATCAGGCGGGAAGGGGCGGGGGTGGGGCAGGCAGTGGCGGGGTACGCGAGGGTGGGAACGCCCCGTAAAAGGGTTTACACAGCCACTGCCGCGGTGCTTAATCCACGCACACGTCGCTGTTATTTAACAGCGCTGTTAGGCCACCGAGCCGGTGACGAGCCTACGCCGGGGTCCGCCCCCGCTCCGCCCCTCTCCGCCCCCCCCCCAGCCGCCCTGCGTGCGCTCCGCGTACACGCGACGGTTGCTCGCGCCGTCTAGCGGTGCGTTTCCTGCTCTGCGTCACCGCCGCGCCGCCGCCGTCTCGTTTCTATCCCGGGCGCTGAAACTCGATTGTTACTGCCGCGCCCGCGAGATTGTCATTTGGTTCCATTTCTCTATGCGAAATAGTTTTGGCAGTGAATGGAATGGCGGTTGTTGGCATGGATAGAGCTGACACACAGGTATAACCGTTTCTTGTCGTTTTGATTGTCAACTTCATATACAATTTCAATAAATGATCCCTTTCGTTTATAAAGGATTACGTATTTAGTAAAAATAGTTATGTTAATGCAATATTATACATTGTTTTTCAATAATTTTATTTACGTTTTAAGAACTATTTCATTCTGATCATCAGACTAAATGAATGAAAAGGAGGATGTGAAATAAAATAAATGAAAAGATCATGTGAAATTGGATATAGGAAGATCTGGTATGTAAAGAGGCGGATCCAAAATGGACCCTGAAGGCTCTTCCTCTCCTCTCCCCTCCCCTACCTTCCTCTCCCCGAATGCCAACATTTTGTTATCTTACTCAATGAATTTCAAAATAAACACTAGTTGATCGCATCGTATGATAAGCAATATATCAAAATCTATTTTTTTAAATAGGAACATAACATTCAGTAATTCAGGGATATACCCCGGGAACGAGTGAAAGAGAGGGGGGGTCATTTCAGGTGAAAAACACACTAGCGTGTTCCTCATATTAGCAATAAATGATTCCTTTGCCATTTTGGTCTCAGAAGCATGGATTTTCTTAGAAAGTGGTATTTTCGTTTGTTTTTTGTAATTTTTCGATTTTGTCGCAGCTGTTAATCACCGTACGTTTATGCTCCGTATTTCCAAGACTCGATGGGCCTGTTGTAGACTCGGGAGGTCATTAGCGTTATTCGTGCGAGCAAACTGCAATTTTGGCGGTCAGCTGGCGAGATAAGGTCGTAGCGGACAAAGTTCTTATTGGGTACGTTCGAAAGATCCGCGCACAATACAGATCTATTTTACTTTGCACGCTAATTGCGACAATTAACAAACTTGCGTTCTTTTCCGTTTGTATCCGAAAATTTAGATTTTGTCTATGGCAAAACCTACAACAATCATCAGTTCTTCGACGCAGTATAAACACTACCGTATGGATGTTACAGAAGAGAAATCGTCAAGAAACCTCTGGGCAGAAACTAAGCTTTTTATCAACAACATGATATTAGAAACATTTTTTTCTAATTGAGATGTTGGATATTCCTACCTGAAGTTACACAACCTGTATTCACCGCTTTCGCGGAAGTTATTGTGCGATCTTTCTTTTTAACATATATTATAAAGTCTTATAATTTAATTTGGGGTTAGGGAATCTGATAAAGGAAATGTTTCTTTATATTTTCGAAACGATATCTATCATAAGTTATTCTTTTCAATGGTGAATATTTCCTCTAAGAAAATGAGGATATCTGAATGTAATAATTACTTTTTAAATAATGGTTTATTTTCCTCCATGCTTCTCAAATATCATGTTACCGGTTAAGATGGTTCAGGGCATGAACGGATATCGCTGCAGTAGCTCTGACCGGGAAATCTTAGGGTTCAAATCCCGACCGTGGCAGGATTCAGCCGCTGTCTGGAGGACAATCTAGCGGCCGGCAGCTCTGATGGGTAGTTTTCTGTGATTTCTTCGATCAATACCAGGCGAATGCGGAGCAGTACCCTAATAAACGGGCGGCGGGCCGTGCGCAATCAATCTTTCTTTCCTTGATCTATCCTCACCCCTACATAAACACACACTTACATGCACCACACTACTACATTTGGCGTGAGACCAGTTTGGCACTGAGGGATTGTCCCGGTTGAGGCGGTGCCCCTCTGGTGGGAAAGAACTGGTTGGGCCACCGTGCAAGCCGACGGGTAGGTCGGCGCCGGACCTCGCCATCCAGCGAGGAAGATCACTGTAGGTCATCAGTGGGCGAAGATCACTGCCAATTCCCGCGATGAAAACATGCTCTACACTTACGGGACTAAGGACTTTACTTGACGTGGCCGGAATCACTAATCCATCTAAGGTCATGCTCAATGTATCATGACCATGCATAGTCTGTGCTGCCATGTCAAAACCGGCTTCGTTAATAGCAATCGCCCATGGCCAGGCATGCCTGGCTCGGGGCGTCAGCGTCCGCTTGTCAGCGGAGGGAGTTGAACCCGTCCGTGTGGCAACGCCGCGCCCAATGAAGTGAACTTACTATTTTAATAAGCGCTTTACGGCGTTTACGCGCCTCTAAATAAACGATAAAGCATTGCATGAAACATAGACGCGCCCCGCATTACGGGACGAACAGGTAGAAAAAATGCGCTCCTCTTTAAATAGTAATTACCGAGTTGCGGATTTGGTGCGAGGTCGTGGAGCACTCAACGAAATTCAGTGGGAATAGCACGCAAATATACTCACAAATAAGATGTAAGTACTAAGCATATGTGAACTGGAATAATTCTATATTGTTCCACCAAAATGTAAGAGCGCAATGGCCAACCGTTATTGCAAAAATGCGTTTCAAGTTGTTCAAATTATTTGAGCCTTCCTCGTTCAAATGAACCACTCGGCTCTTGTCTGGCCCTGTGCTGCTGTGATAAAAGCGTGAGAGACGTGCCAAGCGTCAAAGCATCTTAGCGTGTTCCCGTTTCGTGCCTCTGCGCACACGCAGTTCGATTTGAGCATGCGCAGACACTGAAACATGGTATTGTGGAGAGGAGTAATTGCGTACAATTTCCAGCAAAATTAAACTTCTTCTGTTTCTAGTGCGTCTACATTAACTTAAAATTAGCTTTTTTAATTTTTATCATAAAGGACGTTTAAAAAAATACATTTTTCATGATTTTATCAATGTTTTTTTTTAATTCCTTTCAAGTACACATTTACCTCAAACTATGGGGCAAATATGTACTTGGGATTCCTATAAAATCTAGTTCTTCCGCTGTTGGGGCAAATGTGTACAAAAGAGCAGCTCAAGACGAACAAAACCGTACAGAACTTTTGTAAAATTTTGTTTCTGCGGTGGGAGGGCAATGAAAACATTTTTTGCTTTCAATATTTCTTCTTCTCTTTGGTACAATTTTCAATCACCAGGGAGCGATAGCCATCATATTCCAACATTTTTTAAAAATGAGGATACATTTACCTCAAGAACATATTTTACCCCCTCTATCCTATACACTAAGCTTCACGCTACGAAAAACGACTCTATTTTGTAAAACAACCCATCTTCTTAAAAATAGTAATCGATTACACTTATACATCTTAAATGGTATTTCATATAAGCACACGAAACTTGCATAACAGCAAATCTCAATCACCAAAAAGAGAAAACAAAAGTCAAGTACCAAGAACGATATTTCTCTGAGATGTCGGAGGTTGAAATACTCGTTATTTTATTGACATCATACGTAACTTGGATGTAAATAGATAATCGATAAGATACAGTAATGTCCACACTCGAGGGGTCAAGATATTCAACGTTGGGACTGAAGTATCATCTCACGTTTGTCCTTGAATTCTTTAGGAAGAACAGAATTTGGAATCTGGAAGAATAAAATTGAAAGGTAAATATAAATACGTAGTCATTCGCACGTAACTCTTTAAAAGTTAATTCAGTCATTTCTACGTTTGCTAATAATTCGCAGAGGATTTATTCAATGAATTTCTATTGCTCCACTGAGCAAATGCTGGGGAAGCCATTGCTTCACTTTTGGATAGTAATTGTATATTTTCTCCTTCATAATGTCACATACAGACTTTATTATATTAACGTTAAAAACTGTTGATGAAAAACTAAAGTTGTAGTTTTCCTTTAAATGCGTCTCAGTTGCTTTAGCTGTGTGACGAAGAAACGCATAGACAGGCGGAGTTTGCTAGTGAAAACGTCATATTCGTCACATATCTCTCTTACCGCCCCCCAAACATGGGGATTAAACTACGCCCAGACACGGGGAATACTGTTAAGTAGCCGGCAAAGCCGTCTCATCGACCCAAAATGCCAAATACATTCATACAAATAAACTGAACTCTGATCGGTAATTTCCTATGGATTCTCCGAAGAACACCGGGCCAATGCCGGTGCAGTGCTCTACCAAACGGGTCACGGGCCGCGCGCGATGTTTCGTTACGTACACACACTTACACTTACATACACTAGACGACCACACATGCCGGGAGGCCGGTCTTAGAGATTGTCCTGCTTGGCGCGGTGCCCTGCTTGAGGAAAATCCCTGGTTGGCAAGAGCCCCGCGAGCCGACCGGAAGGTTGGCGCCGGATATCGCCATCCAGTGGAAGATCACCGCCACCTCCCGATGAAAAACATTCACTACACTTACGGGACGTATGACCTTAGTAGTTGATGCAACCGAAATCCTTAATCAACCAGTCAACGCGATCACCGTATCAGTGACTCAATACAGGAGCCACGGGCCTTGCGTGATCTTTCCTAACCCCTTTCTTTCTTACACCACGTACACCTAAATGCACTGCATTGCCACACATTCCAGGAGACCATTCGGGAGTTTGGAGCTTGCCCCGGTTAGGACGGTGGCCCGATGGAGGGAGATACCTGGTTGGGGAAAATCCCCGCAAGCAGACGTGTAGGTCAGCGCCGGGCCTCACAATTCTCGCGCAGGAGGAATATCTTCACCTGCCCAAGATACAATATTCCCTACACTAACGGGACTAACGACCGTAGTAGTAGACGTGCCCGGAAATATTCATCAATCAATTAAGAATTTCATTCATTACTTTCAGCTATTTCAGAACAGCTTCTCTTACTTTCCGTAACTTTCTGAATTGAAGGAGTAACGCAAAGGAAAACTCTCCCACTAGTTTAGCAGTGTCTCGTTTGCAAAATACAGGCACACTATGTCATTTATGATGCTGCAACAAATTCTGCCAAAGATTTTTTTCTCCTGTAAAATACTACGATTTCTTCCAGTATCTATAATCGCTGCATAATGTTTGTAGGAGTGGCACTAGTTGAAGGCATTGCACTATTCACACGATATTTTATTTATATTACCCGATATAAAGCCAAAGAATGGTAAGGAAGTGTAAACTACATTATGATCAAAAACTTTTGGAGCTGTACAGTCTAATACGAACATGTAAAATTAAAGTTTATAAAATTATTATATTCGGCGTGGACTTCAATATTCCGGTAGCGAGTCCCTCTGAAAAGACTTTTCGAAAGAGCGATGTGAAACTGCAATGAGAGAGTGCAGAGGCTTCGAGAATCCAAACGATCAAAGGGCTTCGATCCCCTTCCCGCGAACAGAAACATTAAACAAATTGAAAAACGATGATCTGGATATTGAAGAATAGCGCCCAGCTAAAAAAATTTCAGAAACTGGTTCGAAAATGATTCTATACAAGCTGGTTGATTGAAATTACGCAGGGATTACTGTTAGGTACTGAGGAAAGTGGAATCAGCCAAGAGCACAGTAACGTAGCGAGGGAACCTTGGGTGAGAAAACAATCCGGAATTCCACGCATCTACTTGTTTGATTTGATCATTTATCCAATACTGTATACTTGTTGTGTTGGCAAGGAATGAATTTACGGAAGAAGAATGAAAGCCCTACGAGCCAACCACTGTTTATTATGGATGTCTCATTCTTTCTGCAGGCAATATTTGTTTTCATCTGTTGAATCGTCAAGTTATTAATATTCGACCTTAAATAAATAATATTTGCTAACGCAATAAACAATTATTTTAAAAATATTAATTGTTATTGTAAAATCTTTCATGCAGAATTGTTTTTCTCCTCCCCAGTCTCATGAAATACATAATTATTTTGATACATTGTTTGTAAAATTTAGAATGTTATTTATTAGGATAGATAAGTAACATATTTTTGTCAAATAAAATGAAGAATTCAAACGAATCTCCTCCACATTGATAAATACTTACAAAAAGCACATCAAATAATCATATACATCAAATATGGAATTGTGTCTGAGGTCAGCGAGCTTGAGGGACCCAGAGTGCGGTGTCTGTAAGACATGGCTTGCTCCGGCCGCTGCTCTTGCTTTCGCTGCTTGTTAGCTGCCTGGGCATCGTTTCGCGCCTTCTCGTTCACCAGCCTGCTTCTCCGCCCGCCCGCTAGCCCGCTCCCTCGTTAGCCCGCCCGCCAGCTCGCCGGCCCGCTCGTCTACTCGTACGTCCCGCACGCACGCCCGTCCCACTCGCACGCACGCCGCCGTCCCACTCATACGCCCGCCCGCGCGGCCCGCCGCCGCCGCCGCCCCGCGCCCTCCACCCAGGTGTGTAACGCACCCCGCCCCAACTACGCCGCAGCACATCGCTACTCGACGCGCCTCGCTCATCGCACCCGCTCATTCCGCATCGCTTGCGTTTCGCCCTGTGCAATTCCATGTTCTGTTCTTTACCCCTGGTTCTCCTTCGAATCGTTTCGTTCTTTTTTTTTAATTGGTTAATGAAGGTCGCATCAATATCTTAGGTCATTAGCGACCACTATTGCTGTTAACGGTATGGTAACTATGAGGATGAAACGATATGGTGATGATAAGGGGTGAAAGGACGAACACAAATACAACCATGCCCGAGGCGGGACTCGAACCCGCGACCCTTCGGTACGAGATCACTACGACACTACTGCCTTAGCGATCTCGGCCACCGTTCTCTTTCAATTCGTCTAGTTGTCTTGGACATGTCTTTCATTTTGACGCATACTACATACATAGAATAGAGAGTTATGGAAACGCGAAAAACGATGATTTTTCAGGAGGAAAATTCGTACTGCAGGTTCCTGAAAAAGAAAAAGGGGATATTTCTAATTCCTGTATGAAGTAAATGGCTTTCTCAAATACGTTGTGTTGTTAGGATTCACATTTTGTGGGTCCTTGAAATCGAAAAATTGCTATACGCCAAAACGTCTGTCCGTTCGTCTGTCCTATCTGTAAACAATGCTATCATAGTCCGTAGGCTAGGATTTTTACCAAATCCACCAATTCCCCGATCAATCAGGCTGATTTCTTGGTCCCTTGATTTAGAAATGGAAATTTTGATTTTGGGGCTACTTTACATGAATTCTCAAAGACATTTGATTTTTTCAAAAATGGCTTCAATTATTTTTTATTTATTTTTTAAAAATCTGGTAAAGCACAGTATAAACATGGCGCAGGTTGGACTTTTATTGAATTCTGGAATTTTTCGAATATTAAAAAAGTTTAATTTCGTTTCCGCTCCTTCCTTCAAGTTCAATATTGAAGACAGAGATTTTTCTTCAAAATTATATCTTTAAACGATGATGTGTAAACTTTTAGATTTCGCTATTTCTGCGAGAAATAAAGATAATTTTAAAACCGTGATTTTCTAAAAAATGGCTTCCTCGGGTAGGGAAAAGGACGCTAAAAATTGGCGCTAGTTTTGCTTCTGTTTTACTCTTTGAACATTCGAAAGTGGAAGTAGATACAATATGCAAGAAAGTTTGTGCTCTTGTAACTCCACTAGTTTATCATGCATCTGGATTGTTTTTTCCCTACATGCACAATTCGTCTTATTCTGATATTGCATCTACACATTCTCAACCATGACTCTTGACTGGTTTCTGCGCAGTTTCAAGTCTGTTCTGCTCGCCCTACCACGCGGTATCACCTTGTTACTTGATTTTGATTGCTTGATTAGTGATTCCGAGCGCTAAAATAGTTAGTCCCGTAAGTGTAGCGCATTTTTGAATTGCGTGAGGGGGCGGTGATCTTCCCCCGCTGGAGGGCGTGTCCAGTTGCCGACCTATACCTCGGCTCGCAGGGTTTTCCCCAAAGATGTGCCAGCGCGGCACCGCCCCAGCCGGGACAAGCTCTAAGCTCCCGACTTGTGTGGATGTGTAGTGCATTGAAGCGTAAGTGGATGTAAGTAATGCAGAGGAGAAAAAGATCTCGGGTGGTCCGTGGCCTATTTGTTAGAGTACTACTCCGGCATTCGCCTGTTGATCCGAGAAACCATTGAACAGTCAGAATTGTCATTCGAGCGACTGAATTCAATCTATCTAGCCAGTGTCGAAAATCGTGTCGCCACCGGGACTCCAATCCTAGGATATCCCGGTCAGAGGCACTGCAGGGACATCAGTTGATTTCCTGTGCCACCTAAGCCGGTTCGCTACTTGGTCTGGTGCGCGCGCCATGGCGCTTCGGTTCGTTTGTTTGGACATAGACTAAAGAATTTCTTTACTCTATGGTTTGGGTTTATCCCGCGCACATTCACTTCTGTTTTCCACTTCCCTAGTCCTTCTTCACCTCACATTGCTCTGTTCCGTTTCGTCTTGTCTGTATCTTGCACCTGGATGCCTTCGCCACACATGCACCATTTCGTCTTGTTCGGTTATTGGACCATTCCAAATCAGCAGGTCTCTTTTTGACTCTATTCTGCGTAAATTCAATCCAATTCTGTTCCCCTAACCACGCCATATCACATCGCTACAGTCTGGCTCGGCGCACCGCGCATGTCGTACTAATTTCGCATCACCTCGTCTCGTTCTGTCAGGGCTTCATGGGCAATTTTCATTTCAGTTCTTTCCCTCTTCGTTCTCCTTCGTCTCATATTATTCTGTTCCGTTTCGCCTAGTTCCATCTTGGCCATGGCTCTCTCTCTTTCCCCTCTGTGTTGACGACCCACACTGACCATTTGTCCATATTGTCTCGTCTTGCATCGATCATCTCTTGTACTGAAAGTCGTTCCGCTATTACTAAACTTCCGGGCAGTCATCTCACGTCTTTTGTCTCTTTCCCCTGCGCTATGTCGTTTCGTTTGCAACATCGCATAACAACTCGCATCATTTTGTTCTCTAACCAGAAAAGATGGCTCAGGACATCAACTGATGTCACAGCAGTGCCTCTGACCGGGAGTTCCTAAGTTGGAGTACCGACGATGGCAGAACTTTCGATATTAGCTAGATAGCCAAGTCAAATTGAATCATTGTCTGAAGAAGAATTCTAGCGACCGGCTGCTTTGATCGGTAGTTTTTCGTGCTTTTTCTGTTAATACCAGGAAAATACCGAAGCAGTACTCTAGCAAACAGGCCACGGGCCATGCACGATCTTTCCTGCCTCTTCCTTGTCCTACCTTCATCTACTTACACACACTTACACACACATATACTACACCGCCACACATGCCGAGAGATATGTCGGGAGCTTCAGAGCTTGTCCCGGCTGAGGAGGTGCCCCTCTGGTGGGAGATATCTTGTTGGAGAAAACCCCGCCGATACCGCCACGCAGCGGGAAAAGATCACCACATCCCGAGGAAAAAGCATGCACTATACGTACGGGAATAATGACCTTAGCAGTTAACGCGCCCAGAATCACTAATAATCAATCAATCTTACTCGTGGCATCCTTCTGCTTAGCGCCCGACTTCTGGCTCGTTCCTATTATGTAATTCCATCCCTCACCCCCGAACTCAGCCCTGACTCATCTCGTCCGGTCCCGCCCCATCCCTCTCGGCTCTTCTCAAATGAGAGCGCGGAGTTGTAGATACGCTTTCGAATTCACGGCATGCCAGTCTAATTGTACGTAAGAGAGCGCGGCACGCCCCGCTGCTTCTCCCCGACCCGCCCTCTCACGCGCCACCGCATATTTTCCGCGCACACCCAGCCCCGCCCTGCTGCTTGAGTCCATTCCAGGTAATGCAGTTGTTTAGTCGTATAATAATATGCGTGTAATACTACGTACTCCATTATTGCAACTTATGAACTCCGTGTTTACAAATGCAGATTATAAACTGCAGCCGCTCGCAACAATAAGCCTGGGCGATGCTATCATAATATTTCCACGGTGCCGAGATGCGGTATTTGAACGCGCCCCTAAATATTAACGGTTAGGCAACAAGTGAAATGTGTGTGTTATTTTGAGATTCTGCTTCCTGAACGTGCCGCATTGCGGACGGGATCACGTGTCACTTGTTCGTCACAAACGACATGTTTGTTTATATATCGACGCGTTGCTTTCCTGGAATAATGTGTTTAAAAAAGGTGTAAAGTGAGATTTTAAAGTGAATTTATTTTTAAAACTACTTTTTTAAAAGTAAGGTTTTTCTTTTGAATTATAACAATTGCCTCTGTATTGGCAAATGCATCTATATTTCAAGGACGGGAATTGTCAACTATTTTTATGGAATTATTGACAATAATCTCAAAAATTTTGGTTTTAGAAAATTCATTTAGTAAATTAAGGAACCAGGGAACATTATTTTTTGTATAACTTATTAAGAGTCGATTAATAGAAAGCAACCGAAGTTATGGAAATATTCAATCGTGCTCTTGTATAAAACAGATTTTTTGCGTATTACGGAAAGGTGACGTCATGACAAGGTACATAAAATCTAGAGAAGAATTAATAGTTATTGTGTGAGTTTCCAGAAGTCGTGAAATATAAGTACAAAAATCGAGTCAAAATAATGGATTTTTTCGAAACATACAGAAGAAGATTAATGTCCTCTCATTTCATTCTTTGTTCTAAGGGCTATGATGACTTTATTTTAAGATCAACGAAGGCATACATCACATCGCTGAAGGAAGCATTTTTTTTCAAGAAACACAGACAGAGCGTAGCTAAGTGCCCAGTATTTAAACGGGCAGGACACTGAACCTTAAAGGAAATCGGAAAAAATTGTTCAAATTGACTACTAAAATACAAAACGGTTGTGTATGAACCCAAAAGTAATTTTCTTTGTAAAGTTGAATCAAAAGTGTGACGGAATAAATTTTTTTTGTAAATTTAACTAGTGGTTAAACAAGAGCACATTCATTTTCGTATTATATGTAATGTTTACCATACATACATATTATATCCACCATACATATTATATGTATGTATAATTCCATCTTGTTTCGTGACACAGACACTAAACAGGGGTACACGGTGACGCCAATCCTGACACCCCAACTGCTCGGCGAAGAGTGGCAAAGACATCGCTTTGAAACTGAGCGTCTCCCCACTTAACCCAACCAATGAAAACGCTCTGCGGCCATTTTGTGTACTCACACAAAAACAATTGCATTACTGTCCGGACACACCTTGTAAAACCCCTGTCTAAAGAATCTCCTGGGATGTTTACAAATTGACAGTTGATGCATTTCCCACTACATTTCACGAAAAGTAAACGCAAACGGAATTTATTTACATCAATCTGTTGTCATATTTTCACCTCGTGATAAACTCAAACACGTATCATTTTTCACTAATTCACTTTCGCCTGTTTGCTAATTATGAACAATTGCTCTTCATGAAACCAAAACAAAATTAGATATAAGTATGCTATCAAAACAGGATCAGTAATTTACAGCAATTAGCCATATGAATTACAAGTTGAAGTGTGTCGAGTTGCTGTTTCTCCTTCATCTTTTCATAAAACGATTTTAGATGACCTAAACAGACATAAAACTGCGTCTTCTCCTCTTGCCGTGTAATACGGAACGACTATTTATATTTTGCGTTCTTCCTGGATTTACGGATGCTAGCATTAAAAGTAATGATACGCAATTAATATTTCCCCCAGTTCATATTCAGTAACAGAACTTTGAACTTGTGTTAAATTTAATTAGGATATCATTTGACAACAACAAGAACCAAGAGTGGATTTATTTCATAAAAGTGGTTGTCAAAATTAACATTCTCAAACATGCGTTCTAAGTAATTACGCCATGCGGAAAAATTACATTTTAAACGAAGAGCTGAGTTTATTCGTAATTAAACTTTGAGATACGAGTAGTGATTAAGGTTCTCCCACTGTATGGAGTGTTCGACGGACTAGAGGTGAATGCAAGTTTTTGAAGAATATAATTTTTCAATAGAAATTATACCTTAATTAGATTTTGAGTCTTATTTCTAATAATTCTCAAAATAACTCTAGAAGTTTTATGAAAGTAAATACACAATTTCAAAGTTGATTTAGTAGGTATGGATGCATTGGAAATTTATGTCTAATACGAGAGAAGCAGAATATGTTTGCGAATGTTGAGGCAGCTTGTGGAATCTTGGGTGCTTGACGCCGGGTACTGGACATAAAATTGGTTTATTGGTGAAGTATTGTCGGCATTCCACAGTTTCCACGGTTTAAATAAAAGGTCTGGTCATTATTAGTATTTTTATTTATCTACGAGCAGCTTTCGGCGGTTTAGCATTATCACCGAATTTGCTGCTGCTTGTAAGGCAGAAATTGGACTACATCAGTGGCGGCTGCGGCGGGGAGGTTCAAGGAGCACTGCCCTCCCAAAAAATGTAGTAATTGATGTTAAAGTAGTTGTTCGCCATGTTATTTTCCTATTTCAGAATTGAAAAAGCCTAGCATTTCATTGGTTAGGGATGTTTGAGAACGGTGTCCTATTACAGTGTAGCTAAATATGGGGTTGCCTGAAGCTGAATGATTTGGAGTTGTGAAATTTGTAACATGAGACTTGCAACTGGCGGCTGTCCGCGGGCGCAGCTCGCAGAATCGGCGACTTGGGTACTTGGGAAAAGTTTTCTTGCAGGATGTCCAGAGCTACCTAATGACGAGTCTTTGAACTCCGTCTCCAAATACGTTTCCTCCAATTCGTTTACACAGTGCAGTAGTGTACAAAACCTACTCCGTGTTGGAAGAATGTTTCTTCCATCTTGACCTACACTATATTCACTGTTTGCTTAAATATGGCTTGCATATTCCCATTCAAGAATTTTGTGCCCCCTCTAAAGTGTCTCTAGAGCCACTGAACTACATGTCGAATTTCTGGCTTCCAGACAGGTTAAGTTTTCCAAGACGGTTAAGTTGTCGAACGCTTCTCAAAAAATAAAAACGTTAGTAAAGACAAGACCTTTCATTCAAACCAAAGTACAAGGAAGAGATGCCAACTCTTCTTCGGACACTTCACGACCTTCTTCAGAACCACCGTCAACGCTGCCTCACACTGGAAGTCTCCCGACAAACAAAAGCCCTCTGACTGCGGGTAGGGAACCCCTTTCTCCATGGAAGGTGTTGTCCATGTCCGTGCTTCAGAAAACTATTTCAGCTTTTGGGAGAGTTGATACGCCCCACACACTGTACAATGCGACAAAATACTCAAATTTGCATCAAAATTCAAAAGCTCACTTTGTACGTCGAGATTCTCCCATGTAAGTAAAATGTAACTTATCGATTAATAACGGATGCATATTGGAGATAAGAAAATCAATAACCTTTTTTCGAGATTTGCAGCATCCTCCGAGACAGAATAGTTAACATTGTCGGGAATATTCTACATACACAAGTGTGTGTGTGTGCCTGTGTAGGTCGAACGATCTGTTATTAGAAGCAACGCGATACCACCAGCAAAAAGTACCATTTCCAAAATATTTACACCGCATACATTCATTACATAACGTATACATCGTCATTGTGACCCAAGATCAAAGAAAGCGGCCTAGTTTTTGCCAACCGAGCAGGCCCCCGGAGCGATTGTCTCACGTATTCCAGGAAGTCCAGGGACCTCCCCCCCTTCCCCGCTCCCCCGCACAAAGGCGCCTCCACGTCCCACAATAGGCCACCTCCGCCGGCGAACGGGCCTCGTCCCGCCCGTCAAATGTTTTTTCGGCGGTATAAATTTGTTCATTATACTGCAAACATTGGTTTAAAATGTGTTTTGTGCGCAGGGGAGAACAACCGTGTGGGAAAACACACGCAAAGGGCGCGGGCGAGGGGGAAGGGGGAAGGAGGGAGGAGGGCGGGGGTGCAAGCGTTGCGCCGCTGCAGAAAAGGTAAAACAAGACTGCGTATTGGTCATTTGTGTGGCCCGAGCGACCGCACACCGCCCGAGGCTCACAATTATGATGACTATTTATTTATTTATCGAAGCAATTTGGGGCCTGGGCGAGCGGGTTTTGTATGTGATTTTCAGGTGCGCGCGACGCGGAGCGGAGTGGCGCGGCGCGGCGCGGCTCGGTTCGGTTCGGCGCGGGGTTTGGCCTCGTCGCAGCCCCGGGCGCTTGCGTCCGTTTTATACATTGCGCTTCCAATATTCACCCGCGGGCGGCAGGGCAGCTGGGCGATGGTCTGGAGGGGTGCGGACAGCTGGGAGACTGGAAAGACTGACAGGTGGTCAAAGAGATGCATAGCGACTAGTCGGATGGAGAACTGGGCAGGTGGAAACCTGGTCAGGCGGTTGGTGGGAGTAGTTATGTGGGAAAGCACGGCGGGGAACAGGCAGCGGACGCCGGTGTGGGATGTGGGCATGGGATTGAGCGAAGAAGTGAACAGTGGGTGGCGTCTGTATGGCAGATAACCAGCAACGTTACGCCAGGGTGAGTGAATGGACGGACTGAATGGATGGACGGCGGATGAATGGATGAGAAGAGAGCTGGTATACTAGTGTCTGTGCATGTGCCGGAATCGATTGATTGATTGTTAGTGATTCCGGGCGCGGTTCGGGTCATTAATCCCTTAAGTGTAGTGCGTATTTTTCGCGGAAGGTGGCGGTGTTCTTCCCCTGCTGGATGGCGAGATTTGGCACTCACCTTCGGTCTGCTGGTGGGGTTTTCCCCAACCAGCACTAGCGAGGCACCGCCCCAGCTGGGACAAACTTTAAGCCCCAGCATGTGCCGTAGTGTTAGTGTAAGTGTATGTAAGGAGAAGATAGGCCAAGGACGAGGTAAGATCCGTAACACGCAGTTCGTGGTCCGTTTGTTAGGGTAGTGCTCTGGCATTCGCCTGGTGTTGCTCGGAGAAACCACGGAAAACTACTGATCAGAGCAGCCGTCCGCTAGAATTCTCCTCCAGACAGCGACTGAATTCGACCTAACTGACAAACTAGTGTCGAAAATCCTGCCACCGTCGGGACTCGAACCTAGGACTTCCGGTCAGAGGGACTGCAGTGACATCAGTAGATGCCCTGAGCCATCTCTCCCAGTCTGGGATCGAAAAAACGAGATGGCAAGGAGAGGCTGATTATTAAAATATTAGTAATTTAAATAAATTACTGAATATTCAGAATGAATAAAGTTGTTAGTATGTTTTACTCTCACGAGAGCGTGCTCTCTTCTTTAGTCAAGTTCCGTTTGATATGGATAGACGCAGTAAAAAGCTGCCAAAGATTGAGGACGCCGAAGCCGGTAGTCCTTCACAAATGTTAGTCAGCTTGAACACGTTGACACCGTTATAAAACTACATTCTGAACCAATGAAAAAAAAAAACAGACCTGTCCGGAAGACGTCTGTAATGTAGCGGTTTACCGTTGTAAGACATTTCCATACAGCAACGGGGTATAATATTAAAACATTGTGGGATATCGTTGTCAGTTGTCTTTTCCTAGCAAAGGGGTATTATGATAGAAGACCCTAAATAAACAAGCAGAATGTTTTGCGAGGTCGTGAAGACAAGTTCGAAAGCTTTCTCAGTTCCACGGGAATGTGAGTTTATGCAAATGTATGCATGTTATGGTAGAAACATTAGCAGTAATAACTGCCAAGTATTTAAGAAGTTGTAAGTTGTGAACTGTAGTCAGAAGTCTTGAAATTAAGTTGTTATGTATTTCGTTGTTGAGAAAATCCATTATTTCTGAAAGAAACGGTGGACGACGGGAAGTCGATGAAAGCGCAACTGTAACGCCCTGACAATTGAGATGTTACAGCCGCATCGTAGGCACGGTTGCCAACGATACGGACGTCATACTACGACCTTTCTCAGAACGAAATGCGTTGACGTGTTTCGTCACCCGGTCGCATTTCGCACTAAGAAAGATTGCAAGATGTTGACCGAAATGTTGGCAACTGGGCCTAGTTCGCGGCGTCTCTCCGGCAGCCAAGTATCTAACTCCGACCGCGGAATCCTCCGCTTTCAATGGAAAAAGAGTTCAGGTTCCATCAAAATAGAAGGTTAAATAGCCTCACAAGCTGTGTTAATTAAATTCTATGGTTTGACAGAATATTTTTTCATTTGTAACATTTCAGAATGAAACGCAGTGTAATATGTGGCAAAATAATAACATGTTTAAGCTGAAACGCAGATTTTGTGTTACTATTGTGTAACGTCACGTACCTACCTACTTCTTAGTAGTACCGAATTACGAAAGTAAATCTATTATTTACTTATGTCGTGACGTGTGGTTACACCGTCACGCAAACCTGGGAATACCTCAATTCATGGATAAATTCCTATCGGTGGTGGGTTCGTCTTTGTTAAACTAATAGTCACTTAACAAACAAACACAATTTCATAGTTTTAAAGAACAAATAACATGTATTCTCTCAAATAAGATCTTCTGTACAACAAGTTCACATATTTTCCTATGTGCTTACTTTTGTTTTGTTTAAACCATGGTAGCTAGTTCCTACCTAAACTGCAGTTTTAACTAAAATAATAATGACTTTGATCTACATTTACACGAAACAAGCAACAAATACATATGTACACTTCAAAAAAAAATTATCACTTAATGAAACACACAAATCACAATTCAAATAATCATCCTGTAAAAAAATACATACAAACAATATGCCAAAATTCACTAATACCTTTTAAATCATAAATAATATTACACTCAATATTTACATTTAATATTCGGCTTCTGCGTGACCTTTCAGTGCAAATTTCTGTTTTACAATGTCTCTTGACTGTTCACGAAATAATGTTTTCTAAGACATAGTTTAACGGCTTTCACTCATGTTCAAAATTTTACATAAACAATCCCTCTTAAATGATTTCAAGCATTATTAAGTCAATTATGTATGAATTTAGGTAAAGAATTATATACAAGGACGACTTTTATCAATAAACATAAAAATTGTTCTGATCTGATTTCTCTTACGACTGCAGAAAAATAAATTCACTGGTTATCAAGACAAATGTTCAGTAAAACTGCCCGATCAACGTCTGTTACTGAGGAAGCTCACATTACAACATTTTAACTAGTGCAATCATAATTCTATCTTGAAAGTTTTCTAAGCTGCAATTTAGTGAATATTCTCTCTGTTTTCTTGTGACTCACGACCGGCGAATTCCCCAAGCTGATCCCGCGCTGTGTAGACGGCTGTCGAGCGATGTTCACGCCCCAAGGTCGTCGTTGTTCTGCGACGGTTTGTGCGCTGCCTACCGCGATGGAATCGGAGTATTTCCGTGCGCCTTCTCCTCGTTGTACAGCAAAGTTTAACCACAGCTTACACGGAGGCGATGGTCACTTCAGAATGCGAGTCCAAAACTCCAAATTATAACTTCGTTATAGTAAAAGTCGAGCCAGTTGTCAGATAAACCATATTTTTCAGAATTGTCAAAATTCTTCAATAGAATTTCCGAAATGAAATCCCAAAAATAAAAATGAAGTAGAATCAAATAAAATAAAAGCTAAAAAAGCTGTAACAAAGAAACAGAAACACGTCCTATGTTACAAAAAATCTCCTCTAGTTTCCAACAACGAGAATGCAGCAACGTGGTTTTATAAATTCATTTTAGTCTACTACCACTGTTGTTTTTTCATTTGTTGCATTCAAGTTTAATATTCATTTAGAATTTCCCGTAATTTCTTGACACATCACAGTGAGTAATCCCATGAAAATATTCAGACAATTACCTTTTATTAAAGCTTTGGATTCCGTTATTTTCCACGTGTCCCTCGTCGATTGTGTGGTGGAGTAATAGCCTTCTATCCACTTCAGCGACTCAAACCAGAAAGAAAGACGAACTCTTCCGACACAAACTTCATGCCACATCCGTATTTCTACAAAGTTTCTGATTGGCTGTAGCCAGAGTACGTTCAGAAATCTGTTTCTGGGTGACGCCATCTCTTCGCTACTATAGGAACTATTTGTAGGGCATGATGTCGGGTATTGTCGCTTCTATATTTCTTTTGTCATGAATGTAGCCGATGACAAGCGGTTACTATTGTATTTCTCCATTGTTTACCTGCATTGTGACATATTTCAGGTACTTTGGCAAAATATATAGTTCGGGCGAGCAACTCGCTTTGAAAGAATAGAAACTACATGTGTACATAAAATTCATAAAATTTTTAATAAACACAATTCTGTGTTCAATTAAGATACTTGGGCATTCGTTTCAAGGTTGAACTGCTTTAACGACCGAAACGCTTGCTAGGTTTACCACAGATAAGCATATCACAATTTAGCACGATTCGGAGTAATGAACTTTCTACAAAGTATCTGGTGTTATTAGGTTTGAAAATGAAATTGTAGAAAGCTGGTAAACCCTCATTTTAATCCACCACATTAATTTTCATCTTTTGATTTGTTTATTTATTTATTTTACGTCAAAAGCAGTTGAAACTGCGTACGACGTGCTATGGGGAGAAGTGAATTCTGTTCACATTTTCAAAATTCTGTGATCCCTACACTGAGTCATATACTACATGAATTTTGAAAAAACAAAACCTCTCATGTAATAAAAAATATTTTCAAGGATAAATAAGCAATAAATTTTGGGCTCTTTTCCATGATGTCTTTCGTCAAGGAATAATACTTCTTGCCACGACAACATGGAAACGATAATTTGAATAACTATATTTCTCAATGAATTCTAGAAGACGTGCACAGATAATGAAGTTACATTTATGTCCAGAAGCAAAACAAGGAGTAATTCTTTATTGAGGTATTTTGAGTTCTAAAATTGAAGTTGTCATTAATCGAGTGGGTTAATAAAATAGTAGATTTCATCTTAATAATATTTTGTTTACAAATTTAAAAGAAGGAATTGATTAGGAAAAAAGAGAACAAAAAGGAGACTACGATGCGAAGGAGCGAGGTTAGAAAATTTTGTGAAAATTAAGAGAAATAAGTATGTCTTTAATATGAAAAAGATTAAAACGAGACATTTATTAATAATTTATCGTAAGTACAGGTAATGTCAGAAATAAGTAAAATTGAATGAAAAATATTGATATTTATTATACATATACGTGTGATGCACAAAAGCAGTTTTTATTTTTTAGAAAACATTATTTCGCTACCGTGCACTTTAAAATGAGCATTTTAATCAGTAACACGGCATCGACATTTTGTCGCATTACATCCTAGCTATCTAACATTAACGTGAATGTTAAAAATGTCATTTTACAATTCTTCTTTTACATGACGTCAGAATAGGTGTACTAACACAATTTTATTCCACGAATTTAGCTCGCTGTTCATAGACTCGTTGTTTACAGATACTCTGAAAAACCATTCCCTGCCTTGAACCCTAGGAGGGAAGGACACTACTGACATCCAGAAACCTTACTCAAAACAAAATACTTCATTTCGGGAACATTTCCCCAATCAATTTAAACTGTAATTGACACGTACAATTGGATTATCATATAAAATCTTATCCCTTACATACATGTCAGAACACGCCTGAAAAACGTACCTTTCAAACAGAAAAACAAAAGCAAGGTCAGTGGCCAGGAAAAAAAATTCACAGCCAAATCTTCCATGCTCCGTGCACAGACATCATAACTTCTGTAAAGGGATTAGCAGATGGAGATTAATATGATGAAACTGAGCGTTTCATACTATCTAAATAAAGTTATTCCCGCCTGAAGCTAAAGGGAACAAGTTCAAAAAGATTCTAAAGTTCAACCTGACAAATGCCACTGGTGAAACGACTTATAGCATCCAAATTTACTGCCTCTCTTCTCTTCATTTCCTAGCTCGCCTGCTAGAGTGCGACGGGCCAAGTGCATTTCGACTCCTAGTTGAGCTGTATGTTTCCTCACGGTCTGCTGAAATAGCCTGTCGGCTGACCTATGAAAGATGTTGAAATGAATGACCTATGAATTAAATGTTAAAAGATAGTCTTCAGAGCTCGTTTATATGAATTTGATTAATTAACTCATTTGGCAATTCCTTCAGAGGTTAAGAAGATTAGGACCTCCAATTAAACTTTTGTTAAACAAAGGAGGTATTGAAATAAAATTGTTTTTATTAATAATTGTGTACTTCACCTGGCCAACCTGTACCACAAGTCCCCTTATTAAATCATAACACGTGTTCACGAACTATGTAGATCATATCATTTCAGGATGTGCAAATCTGGCCCAGAGAGACTGGACAATGTGCTATAACCAGATAGCCTTCATTATACAAACAAATTGCAGCTAACCATAATTTTAGCTAGATCTTATGTTGGAAAATGAAAGCTGCAGTTCAGAATTTTTTTCGACTGAACAATATTCAAACATAGAAGTGTGAAACAATTGACAGTATCGAAATAACTCTCATGAAGCCAAAAACTACGTTCCTTTCTGATGTTGCTATCCCTTCCAATATGATCTTGCACAAAGGAATAGAGAAATAGGTAAGTTCTAAGAAATAGGTAAGTTCATCAAGTTGGATATTAAAGAACAATCGAATGATTGCCATGTATTCTTTTTCGCATCATCTCCAGTGCCAATCTCATAGAAAAACACTCTAAAGAAAATTATCTTCAAAAACTGATGAACCCTCCAGGACACTTGAAATTGACATAGATGTCTTTTATCCTGAATACTTGCCACACAGTCCGAAAATTTCCACAATCAGTTAATTAATCGAAAAAATAGCGAATTATGGGCGAAAAAAACTATTATTATTATTATTATTATTATTATTATTATTATTATTATTATTATTTTGAAAACCAGTTCTTCCGATGAACCAGAAATGTTGTCATTCAAAATAATAATAATAATAATAATAATAATAATAATAATAATAGATACTTTATTATTTCTGCGAGACTTGGGCCACCTTGTCCGCTCTTTCGCCTTACCACGTAATACAAAAATGTATACATCTAAAATTGGAATAAGAATTTTTAAGATATATTTAGAAGTATTATAACATAAGATGAAAATAGGCTGCCCCTGCAACATAATATGAAAATATGCAACGAAGCATTTAAAATTAACCACGGCATAAAAAAGAAAATAATTTAGGATTTTAGAGAAAAATACGCCTTCAGTCAGAGTCAGGACTAGTAAACAATAATGATTTGTAATGAAGTAGAATAAGAAAACATGAAAAATTTCAAATGTTCTTAATTTCAAGTAATTACACTGAATGCAATTTAAACGAAGAACTAATTTAAGAGCGTGGCCTGTCTGAGAATTTTGAAAGGTGAGTATGTAACCCATAATATTTTATATCCGTGAATATATTCAGTCGCTGATTTTACCCCCTTTTAATCTAACATTTTTTAGAATTGTTATGCAACATTTGGGGAAAAGCCCTCTTAAGGCATACGGCAGCCCAGTGAACGATTCGACATAAAATCCGTTGTGTAATTTCATTCTCTTTGAAGAATGTTTTATTTACTAGTAAAATATGTCAAAGGTAATTAAAAAAAGTCGAATGGAATTGTGGTTCGCACAAATCTTCTTTTAGGCTGCGTAGACCAATGCTTAAAAGTTATTCGAGAAAATATTTTCAAAATACGAAATAAATCATTACATCTTATCTTATGAATTTCAATTTTCAGCACACTTTCACGTCATAAGTATACCATATCAGTTCAGAAATATAATATTTTAAACGTTTTTTGATGGATCGCAGTGTTTTACATTTTCTAACATTTACCGGAACACTATTCCACGCTCTGATCGTTGCTACGAATTAAAATTTATTGCAAAAAATGCTGTTTCTTTTAGGAATTTGGTAAGGATTTCTGTAATTTTCTTGCTTTAAGATATACATTGTGAGAGAAGTAAGTAGGCGCACCTGCATTTATCATTTTGAATAACAGTCTTAAACGATGAAACAGATGATCAACATTTCAAATTCAATATGGAATATTTTAATAGGTTATTTTAATATGGTTATTTGGTATAATATGGTTATTTTAATAGTGATACAACTCCATTGACACTCATTTTGAGATATTGAGCCACAAAGTTAAATGATTATAAAAAATCGAGGATGCAGTTAGACACAAAATTGTGTTTTTTTCTCTTACAAGATATTTACTTGTTCGTCTGAAGATGATATGAATGAGCATACTTTTATGCTTCGCGGAATATTGGGGGTGTAAAGGAATTATAGCACTGTAAAAATGAGGTTGGTGGGCCAAATCGGAAGATATAATAAAATAAATAATATAAAATAATAAAAAATAAATAAAAATAAGATAAAATAAAAAAAAATCATTCTAAGAAACGTTAGAAATGAATGCAATATCAATTTATTAAACCAGATTAAATATTAATTTAATGTTACTGGCGAGGCATATTCAGTTTTCTTCATCTTCTTGAAATCGTTCGGTTCGTACCTGTAGATCAGTGAAATAGGCGTGTATAACGCTTGAAATGAATGGAAACCAATCAAGCATATCTCTTCCTTCTCATTAATCTTCCTTTGCTGTGGTTGTAGAAGTGGGCTATGTAAGTTTTTGAAAAGCTTAGTTCTTCCTCATCCAGTGGTGGGTTGAAAGTTTACTCTGTAGAAACCAATGAATGTATTTATGGTTTACTTGTACATAATTATGAGACTTCTTTTTCACAAATCGAATCCATCTAATTTTTAGCCAGTTGCAGACACTATTTTGTTCATTTTTTCCCTTCCTGCTAGAGGCTTTTGAAGGTCTTTCAACATGTAGGCACCATTCAGCTTAATTTCTGAATTAAATAAAAAATGTGAGATATAATTATATGATTTTTGTGCTAGTTACTATTACCAAATCTGGATCAAGATCATTATCATCAATATCGCTGCAGATGCTATAAATATCTCGAAAACCACTCATCAAGAGACTCGTGGAAAACCATCTAGCCGCACCATTGGTGTTGTACCACTATCAGACTAAATAGATTTCAATTCCCAGTGATTCACCTTTATTGTGATGCATTATGTCGTCCACAGAAAGAACTTGGAGTTCTATCACTTTCAGAATAAATGTATAACATTTACGCGGACCTGAAAATGGAGTTAGCTCAATTTCTCAAACAAGGGAAGTTAAACCACTGTTAAAACAGTCTCCATATGTGATTTGCTTTGTAGTATCTCAATATGAAATACATATAAGACATATTTTGTTCTTGATTTTATGCTATTGTGAGTCCACGTACACTTGTGGATTATAGCTTGGTTGCAGATGAGTTCTCAGTAGTTACTCCTGAGTATCACTGAACATGGATAGCAGATCATCAAACATTATGGAAAGATTCCTAATTCATCCACGATTTACGGATATCTAAAAACTTATTAAAGTTGCTTCAGCTGAGGATGGATCGTTGTCTATAAAACATCGTCATTTTTTAAAATTTATATAGATTTCATTGCTGGCAAAACCAGCGACCTGAGTTAAAAGGTCTTCATGAAGTGCGTTGAGCGGTGGCTGCTCGCGTTAGTATCATCGGACATGGATAACCAACCAACAAATGTTTTAAGATTCCTAGTTGATCCATGATCTACGAACATGTGAAAAATTATTAAAATCGCTCGAACTCTTGGGAGAGAGCTAGACATGAAATAACGTGTTTTTTTTTATTTTTATTTGTATAGATTTCATGGCTGGCGGAAACAGCGACCCGCGTCCAAGGTCCTCATGAAGAGCGTTGGGCAGTAGCTGCTCGCGCGAGTATCACCGGACATTGATAGCCAACCATCAAATGTTTTAAGATTCCTAGTTGATCCGTGATCTACAGACATCTGAAAAATTATTAAAATCGCTTGAGAGAAGGGTGAGAGTTAGCCATGAAACAACGTACTTTTTCTTTTTTCATTTTTATTTATGTAGGCTTAGATTTCCTGGCAGTCGGAAACAGCGACCCGAGTCCAAGGTCCTCTTGAAGTGTGTTGGGCGGTGACTGCTGGCGCGAATGCACGGGCAGGTCACGCGCGTGACGTCGGGGCGCGGGAGGAGACGGCGACGGAAGTGCGGTCGCCGCAGGACCACGCCCAGGCACTCTCGCCACCGTTCCGTCACTCTCCGCCGTGTGTTAATTATCTGATAACCCTAGGGCTCCCCGCAGAGCGCTTTTCAAGAAAGGACACGTGCTGCTGCCGCCGAGATAAAGCGTTATTTACATTTAATCAGGCTCGCCGCCCATGACGGCATTCCATTTTTCCACCGCGCAGATTTCGTCTCGCGAACCGCATCAACTTCATCATCTCTCTTCCGTCCTTCTTTTCTTTTGGAGCGAACGAGCGCGATACGAAGTTCGTATCTGGGCTTTCGGCGAAGTTTTCGCAGGCAGGAATAATCCCGGGCGAACGCCGGGATGTCATAGCGGCTAACGAGATCCGTTGCCGTTGCCGGGATTCGCTCGGGCCGGGCGGTCGCGCCGGCGGCTGACACGCCACGAAGCGGAGCGCCCCACTCGCCGGCTCACAAGCCGTAGTAACTCTCACGATGGCCACCAGATGGCAGCGCGGGCTGCTGCGAGCGCGCTCTGCTCGCGAACTCGGGAAAAATCTCGACGGAGGGCTATCTCTTTCTCTGTCTGCCGTTCTCACGCGGGGCGTTTTCGGCCGAAAACGAGGAGCGACGTCAAAGTACCAGCCGGGAGCCGCCACGTTCAGACAATCCTTTTTTCGCTAACGGCTTCTGGCACCTCGACGTTGCCCTTGATGACTTTAGCAGCTGTTTTGGCTCAACAATGTATTGTTTCCTGTGTCCACTACAGACCTGACAAAGTGGCTAATGAATTAGGGGAGTTATTGACGCGAGCAAGTGGGCTTTAACAGTCGAACAATCAGGATATGTGCAATGCACAGAAGGACGGCATTTCCTTTTTGCTCAATTCAAACTGACATGACAATCATCAAAGTGAATATGGTTCCTCAGACAAAGATTTCGAGTGCATTTGAGCGATTAGGTGGAGTATTACAAGCACTGTTACACGGCTTATGTCAATCCTACGCTCGGTTTAAAGTAGATACTTTTAAAATAAGTTTTTGTCCATTATAAGAAACATAAACACATTTTAAAGTTATATTAAAAATACTACAAAATGTTTCACTTACAACACTATAAATTCAACTCTTCACTTTTTAATTAAAAATTCAAAATTTATTATAAGTATTCATTCAAGTACATTAAAAATGTGTTTATCTCGATTTGTATGCCAGTGGTGGCAGGTGCCCTAACAGACACTAGGCTGGTTGTCCAACCAAAAGGCCGCATGTTCCCCATGTTAAATCAAAAGGCCAATGAGTAAATACAATAAACCCAGTAATGCCGCCAAGAGCGTGGTGCAATTCCTGGCAAGGCACCAGACACCGGAAAGAGCGTCAGTTGGACGCTCTTTGGTTGCAAAATGATTTCATATACATACATATTGCTGCAATATCTTGAATATTGAATGTCATTAAAAGGAAAATTTATATTCCTAAGATATGAGATCGGGGGGTTGTGAAATCGTACAAACTAAGTACGACCTGCCACTGCTACATGCACAATACATTCAAAAACGCAATGCACAAAAATGACTAAAACATTACATACGATTGTAGAAAGATTTTTCATTGTACTTTTTGTACTACTAACGCAGTATAAAGAAAGTGTTGTAATGTTGCAACAAAAAAAAAACAGCAATTTTTCGACAGAAAAACTTGTATTGTGGATCCGGGGAAAATGGATAATACTTGCTTCTTGATGTAGTAAATTACGTCCTCTATTGTGTAGTCATAATCCACGATATCTTTGTTTCCTTAACAAAGAACTTAACTTGGTTTACGGCTAAAGTCTGTCTGTGAACAACCCTAGCGGGTAATCCACGGCGTAAAACAATACGAGTGTCAACTTGCTGCTTCTTCCTCAGAATTTTTGGAATCAATTTGTCGCTAGTCCGTCCCTTGTCCGTGAGGTACGCTCACTCTAGTTCGAAATTTTCGATGGCGTCACGCACATGTAATATTTAGTATTATGTTTACACGTAAATTCTGCATTCCTCGTAATAATTTAGTATTAAAGATATTTATTTACATATTTTTCAATAGAAATTACTCTAAAGAACTATGAAAAATCCATACTTACAATAAATATTGTACTTTGAACATATTCTTTAATTATAGAATTTAGTCCGTGGACAATTTTATTTTATTTTTTATAATTGATATTACAGAGGAAACAAAGACTTTAGTTGGTTAGATTATTGATGGTAGAAGATTTCACAAATTATTTACATTATAATTATCAGTGGAAAAATAATTCTTAGCATATTTCCTTGCCACATTTTTCATAACAATAATCTGTTCGTAGTTGCAGCGTTTTTTACAAATGTAAACTTTGCTCCTTAATTACCTCCTTTTCTGTGGCTTGTGTTTCATCCCATTTCTTTTGAATATATTCATGCTCCAAAGCTCCGGAATAGAAAACAAAGTTACTTGATAAGGTTTACATGAATCAATAAGACTATCACACATTGTTAGTTTGTAGTGTCACTATCACATTTTCGACCCATTTTTCCGAACTTCTATATTTATTTTGTCTCTAAATTAAACTATATTCTACTATTATACTAAAAACTACTCTTACGTTATAATATTTTATAACGTAAGAGTCCGTGATTACAATAAAACGATACGACATCGGCTGTTCTCATTGCCCGCCACCTTGCATAAAAAAGACGCAAGTCATTCGCAGCTCTGGGAATGCCCTGGCAATGCGAGAATCGAGAACTAGTCTAAAAAAATAATTTTATATCTAGTTGGACACACGTATCCTTTTACACCATGAGCTAAACCGGAGGTAGGATTTTCCCCGATTGATGATGTCACTACCCCTTGGACTTAAAACGAATATTTTGATTTGTAGGTACTGCTTCACATGAAGACCCAACTACATTTTCACTTTTTTAAAAAAAAAGGTTCCAAATGTTTGGATTATTTTTTATCCAATGAGAGAAACGTGCGCTTTTAAAAATGGCGCAGGCTAGATTTTCGTTGAAAATTAATTATCTGAATTTGTGAAAGTTTAAAATCATTTGGGCTCCCTCCACCACCTACATTTTTGAAGAAAAAGTTTGTATTGTGCGGTCTGTTTTTGAAAATTAGATCTTTAAATAATATCGTGTTCAATCTTTTAAAAATAGAAGTCGTTTTCGCATAATTGTGAATGAAATAAGAGCAATTTTTAAAAATCAATAAACAAACTTTTCTCCAAAACAGCTCCAATTTTTTCTTTATTATTTTTTTGTAAGAGAGCAAAGTTTGCAAGATATAATGACGTATATCATATATGCATTAAAAATTTGGAATTTTGAAAATTGCGAAGTCCAATTGTTTTCAAAGTCCTTCCATACTTTTAAAATTAAAGCTAATTGTTAAGGTTTCAAATACAGCAACTTAGATTAGGGAGAGCATTTGAAGACGTGTAAGGTCAATATCTAAAGACAATAAACCTTCGAAACCACTCAACCTCGTGGAGAGCAGAGCGCAGATTCTGCATCCTTAATACAAAAAGAAATTTCAGCACATGAAAGCATTAAAATACTGTTTTAAGCATTTACAACGTTTAGAATAAGCTCAGATCAGCAACAGTCAAGTCGTACATTTACTATTTGAGTTTCTAATTTCGTGCAAGGCAGCTATTCTCACTAGTATCGGATTGACCCGAGCCGCATGGAGACAGTACATGACTTAGCCTGGCCCAACGTTCCCATCAATCCACACACCATCAGCGATCCATCAATTGGGCACCTCTCCGCCGACCATAGGAAGGATTGGTGCGAGGCGTCCGCTGCAAACCACATATAGAAGTCCTAGCGGGGATTTGAAATCACCTGTTTCGGTTAGCCTGATTACAGGTGATGTTCACGTATGAGTGTAGTGTGCGCAGAGGGAAGATGAGTTGCGGTCTCCGAGCCGCCTGGGCCTCGGTTTGGGTGCCCTAGTTGGGCTCTTGGCTTCGTCGTGGCAGTGCCTGTTACTCATGAGTAGTTAAGGAATGGTTTATCCCTTATAGCTTATTGTGAGTAACGATCGAACTTGACCCCGCTGCCAGCCTTGAAAGCTGGTAGCCCTGAAGTAACCCTACCAATGTTTAATTTAGGACGGTTTCTGGGAGGACTGGATTGCGTTCCACCGCATCCAGTTACACGGATCTCTGAGCGTTATTGCTTCAGAAGGGGTGGGAATAATTTAGCTAAACACCATGGTGCCCTCTCTGGGGCCATTCAAATCCCCTGGTAGGAATCTGGGCGGCTTGCTGTCTTGGAGCACAAATGGTACTTTACAAATTGCATTTTTTTTTTTTTGCGAGAGGTTTCTTTGTCCGAGATTTTATTTACATTTTAATCTTCACGATTTAGAGAGATTTAAACACAACCTCGAAGTGTACGTATAAAAATTCACGACTTAGATTAGATCACTCCCAAGGAAGATTTATAATCGCCAGACCAGAGTTCTGGGACATATTTAAAATACTGATTCCATTTTATATGGTAATAATAAAGGTTTTCTGCATAATGCAATCTGTTCCTGAATAATAGATACTTCAAGCATTTTATTTACATTATTTTCAAAATATTAGTAGTTTGCGTGACATTTTAAATGATGTGGAATGATGTGGATTTTAAATAAATGGTGGAAAAGTTCAATTTTGTTACAACTTGTACCACACCCTCAATTTTAAAATTCGATATCTTATTTGTAATGTAATCGTTTGATCAATGTTATATCTTTAAATCATTTCAAATACATTTTTTATAAATAAGAGTAGTTATCGTGATGTATGGGGGAAAATAAATGGAGGATTTAGCAATTTATACTGATCGAGGGTAGGTGCACGTGATTTTAGTGTGTGTGTGTGTGTGTGTGTGTGTGTGTGTGTGTGTGTGTGTGTGTGATCAGCATTTTCATGCTGAATCCTTTTTTACACTCGGAGTTGTTATCCCGGGGCAATGATGTGAAATGGTAATGATGATGAAGACACACACAACCATATCCGAGGCGGTACTGGAACCAGCGATCCTTCGGTCCAATCCCGCCACGGCACTACTGCCTTAGCGATCTCCGCTACCTGAATCGGCGTGATATTGTAGTTGTTGTTGTTCTTGTTGTTGTTGTTGCTGTTGTTGTTGTTGCTGTTGTTGTTGTTGCTGCTGTTGTTGTTGCTGTTGTGGTTTTTGCTGCTATTATATTATTATTGTTGTTATTATTATTAATATTATATTATTATTATTATTATTATTATTATTATTATTATTATTATTATTATTATGTATTAGTATACAGTCGAGAGTTCAAGGGACTACAATTTCTTTGGGAGGTTTTTCACTAAACCAAGTTTTTCACTTATACAGGCACGGGAGTGGCTTTTCTCACTTACAGATGTTTACAAAATACAGCAAATATTTAGAAATAAATATGCATCTACGTACTGTGTAGGTATTATTCATTAGAATTCGACATATAAGTATGCTTGCATATGCTTATATACACTTGCATATGCTTACAAAAGGAATATAAATCTTACACTACTATTTACTTTTTAAAAATCGTTAATTTTTTGTGAGTTTCTGCTTTTGCGTTTCGTATATTTTTTCCCGTTCATAACACTTATCAATATTGTTTTATCGACAACTACCAAGTCTTCAAAAGACTGAGGGAGCGTCGCCTGTACATTTAAATTTTACTTCTATGGAATGTTTGTATTTTTTTAAATTTTATGAAAGGTGTATTCAGATAAACCAGACTCACTTTGTATTTCATTTAGCGATTTCCCGCTCTCGAACGTATTCACTATTTTAAGTTCATAACTTGATAACTCTTTTATTTTTCATTTTAACATTTTGAGTACGTGCTGAACCTTTCATCACAATTGACACGCACCTTTGGACATTCGAATAGAGTACGATACAAAAACAAGTTAGTTCCACGAAATTTAGGAACACAAAAATATAGTTAGTTCCACGAAATTTAAAATGGAACGTAAATAGCAGATGTTAAATACGCTCGACTGTAGCTTATACGGAGAGGTACAGACCAGTAGTAGTCTTAATTATATAGGCCAGCGACCATTAGTGCTTTGACAACGCCCCGCTAGCAACAACAGGGACTAGCGACCGACGCCCCCGCCACTGGTTCGTATCATTATACACTACTAAATTTATTTACGGCTAAAATATTCATCGGACATCGTTGGTGAGTTTATGAACGGGATTTCACTGAACATATGAATACGTTGAATTCAATGTCAGAAAGCTATTTAATTTTGAACTTTTAAATTATGAAAAGTATGTGCTATTGTGGCACCACTAGTTCATTTACTCTATAACTTTATATTTTTTATTACATTGTAATGATTTACACGATCCCCAATGGTGTGCATTTGGATGATAAACAGTTCAAAACATTTACAGCAAAGACGCCATAGTAAAAAAATAAAACCGAGTGAGGAAGAGAATAAAGCGAACCCGATACTTGTGCGAGTTTGGACTATAAACATTAGATCCGGCTGTGATTTAGAAACATTTGAAAGTTATCCCAGTGAAATCGCGTCAGGCAATAAAAAGTTATTGAAATTTTCGTATTTCGCATGTTTGTGTTAAGGAAAAATATTAATGGAGTCCATTGTTGGAGCGATGAAACGCTTATAAAGAAGAGGGTTTTTCGAATACTGCAAGAAAACGCGATAAGATATCAAATTCAGACTTTCGGGAGGGAAAAGAAGAAAATTAGCTGCAGCTGCACCAAATCAGGTAAAATTTATCCATTTAAATATCTTGACGGGAAGTATCGAAATTTTAATAAAACAGATAAATTAATTCAAGCAAGAGGAAGCGATTAGCGAACAAATGCAGTGCGTTCCATTTCACATTCAAAAACGGAAAACAGGAAAATAAAAGGATTTTGACCAAAAGAAAACAAGAGGAGAACATCAAATTTTAGGAAATTGCCGGGAGAATTTTATCAAAACTAAAACGGAAATAAAGTGTTTCGGAAAACGTTAGAAATTAAATATTTTGAGAGAACCAAGGTGACGCGATCGTCAGTTATCGAGCGATCGGGAAAAGTGCTGAAGCAAGGATAACAATGCTAGGTTGAAGAAGATTTGCCAGAATGTGCCTGGACTTGGTGAAAGCAGGATTGTGTTCGCGTAGGCGATTCTTGAAAATGTTTGTAAAGTGCGGAAGCTATGAACATCATCCGAAATAGTAACCGGAATATTTTACGTACGTTGTGTAACAGTCGTGGAAAGAAAATTTCATAAAAGAAAGGGGAATTTTCGGAACTATTCTGAAATTCGGCAACGCCCGCTGGACTTGCGAGAGCGAGCGGCGGTACGAGAAAGTTTGCAACGGTGGGGAGCGCGACGTTGCATTGATAATTAGAGGCGCGGAATTTGATTCGGAATTCAGTGAGATTTTAATAATTTGAAGGGTTTATAAAAAAAAAAGATGGCAGCGTGAACTCCGACACCATGAGTGAACTGTGATGCGTATGCGAGTGTTCCGGAACTGATGGCGACAACGGGAGGCGCTGTTGGGCGTGAATAATCACCCCCAGACACGCAGATTCGTCGCAGAGGCAACAGCATACGTGAGCCAAAGTATTTTGACATTTGTTTGTTTTGTTTTGATTGAAGAAAGCTCTGTCGAAGACCAAGCCGTGTAATTGGTAGATTTTAAGACGGAAATCTCGACAGAATGCATTCTGGGGTTTAGTTATGTGTGAATGGTATTTGTTTGTTTTTTTTGTAAATAGTTTGTGTGAATGAAAGAGTATATATCTATGTATTGTGTATTGAGGAGGAGAAATGTTTATTTTGTTGTTGTTTTTGATGCTGGGTTGTATTGATGTGTGCCGTCAGAGGTACAGTTGTTGCAGCACTAAATAGTGCAAATTGAAAAGAAACACTGATAACGGAGGCGATTGAATAAACTTCATGGCCATTTTAGGGGCATGATTCGCAAAATCAATATGTTTTTCGCAATCATTTACGTAGCATTAGATCTGATCCACGCGCGTGAGCTGAGTACCTTGCTCGCGTCTGTACAGACGCACCGCAGACTCACGCCCAGGTGAGTGAAAAGGCCAGGTAAGCTAGCAGAGGGGCAATTGTGAGTAGGAAAGGGGGAAAGTTATTATATGTGGCAACCCAACGCGAGGCTAGTGTTTATTGGTTTGTTCGTAAGAAGGGCTAGAGCAGGGCAATTTATTAAACGTAACAGTATAACGTGCCGGGCGTGTAGAGAGGCCGCCCAACCCATTACAAGTGACCGCCCAACGTGTGGGCAGGTTTATATATATAAGGAGGAGAGGAAGGGTGAAACCCGACATATTACAACATGGAATATCACTAGAATCTTTCCAATGGATTGTGGAGCCAAAAGGATAATTCCTAATCCGTAGATATTGTTGGATAAGAGACGTTTAGCAATATTCTTCTGTCAATGATTATCTGATTAGAGTATCAAGTCAGTTGTGGAGAGTGTGCTAAAACAATATGCAAATCGTTTATCTGAAGTAGTCTGCCATTACCCAGGCCTTCCATTCCTTTAACCAGGCCTTCTCACATCCACGTCGGGCAAACTCGTCGGGCGGAATCGAAAAAGAACAAAACACCTGTTCTTGTAATGTACCCCCCAAAAATTAAGAATTCTTTTCAAAATCAAAGGGTTTGAAGACGGGGAAGATTGATCGATCTATATTCGTTTTGGAAAAAAATACTACAATGGTTTAGGTACAGTGTTGTTCACAGACGGACGGAGAAACGGTCAAACAGTCGGAGAAATAGACGGACGGACCGACATTTTGGAAAAACATTTTTTTGGTATCAGAGAACCCCCAAACATCTTTCCGGTGAAATTTCGAAATCGTTTTTCCGTTGCGTTACAGAACTTTTGCGACACTTCGTATATTGGTCAGCATACACGTACTACTATAGTACTAGTACTCTAAATATACGTACAAGTATTGCTTAAGAGGGAATGAAAATCGTTAATCCAAACAGTGTAACCTGCAAAACGACTCCACGATCATTCTTTACGCCCGTTCTATATTTTGAAATTTATGCAATTGCAATGTCCAGATGTTTAACATTCCTAGTTTTCAAATAAAATATTTATTTCTAACATTAATAATTAATAATAGTAATAATTCTAATATTTAAATATCTTACGGGCTAGTTCAACTTCAGAGATAAGCAGGACCACCCCTGTGTTCTGACAGGAGGCCCTTGCCCTTTTAGAAATTCAACGGGCTTAAATCATCATATTTAATTCATTCCTATTTTCATGATTATAATATGCATGTTATATTCAATTTATAACAAATTGCTACATCGGCTAACGCCCATGTAGCAACCGGCCTTCATGTCAGGACGTCATTGGCTTGTGCCGAGGCCTTCTGTAGAGGCGGTGTTACCCTAATACGCCTTTCGCGAACGTACTGTGGTATCGCAAAGACGCGTGGCACTTGTATGCGAGTGTCAGCGTCCGTGGTCTCCTGACCTATTGAAACAAATGAATCATGTTCAGACGAAATAAATCTTATGTTTTGCAAATATTTGCCTAATATTTGTGTCAGACTATAAAATTTGTAAAATGTATTTGATACCTGTGATTGTTTTTGAATTAAGTAATGATAACGAAGAAACAAATGTTATTTATTTATAACATTAAAGCACGATTTAATGTAATTAATCTAAATTATTGGTCAAATATTGACTGAATAGATTCTAGTGGCATTGTTTTGTTTTTCGAATGTAAGTTTTCAGATTGTATGCATGAAAAGTAGACAACGCTGTTTAGAGTTATAATTCAACAGGTAGGCTAATCTCTAATGAAGGCGTTAAAGTAACATTATCCGTTCGGAAACCTCTCCTTTTAGATTTCATCCTTAGTAAAAAATAATAAAAGATGGAAAAAGATACCGGTAGGTAATAATTCCACACTTTAGAAAATTGTACGCTCGACCGATGTCGCGCCGCTATTTAAAAGCCTAGAATGGGTAATGAAATTGAAGTTTCTGGCGAATGAGAAATGGCTTTCCCGAGAGGAACAGATCTCGCTAGTCCGGGTGTTTCCAACGAAGTCGATAACGGCCCATTAGGGTCGACAAAAGGAGGTAAATGAATTGATTAATTAGTAATTCCCGGCGCGTCAACAACTACGGTCATTGACCCGTAAGTGTAATGCATGTTTTCCCTCGGGTGGTGGTGGTGGTGGTGATGGTGATAGTGATGGTGGTGATGGTGGTGGTGATGGTGGTGGTGATGGTGGTGATGGTGGTGGTGGTGGTGGTGGTGTGATGGTGGTGGTGATGGTGGTGGTGGTGATGGTGGTGGTGCTGGTAGTGGTGGCGGTGGTGGTGGTGGTGATAGTGGCGGTTATCTTCCCCGTGCGATGGTGAGATTTAGCGCCGACCTACACGTCAGCTTGTGGGATTTCCCCCACCCGATTACTTCCACCAGCGGGGCACCGCTCCAGCTGGGACAAGCTCTAAACCCCCAACTGGTCTCCCAACAAGTCTGGTAGTGTAGTGCATGGAAGTATGTGTGTAAGTAAGGAGTGAGGATAGGACAATTGAAGGACAAATTGTGGCGGTCTGGGGCCCGTTTGATAGGGTACTTCTCCGACATTCGCCTAGTGTTGATCGGAAAAAATCTCGGAAAACTACCGATAAAAGCAGGTGGCCTCTAGAATTCTCCTCCGGACAGCCACAGAATCCGAACTAACTGGCAAGTTAGTGTGAAAAATCCTGCCCACGTCGGGACTCGAACACTAGGACCTCCCAGTCAGAGGCAGAGCTGTGACATCAGTGAGTCACCTAAGCCGTAGATCAATGAAGATTAAGTGGGTCAAGTGGAGGTCAATAGCAAAATATGAACTGGTAGATCGGTATAATTTACTTTTTGGTATAATAAAGTACACACGTATTCACAACAATACTACAACAGAAATTTTATCCCGCAATAAGCGCTGCAAAATGTCATCACCAGTTCTTAAAACATGCTCGAGACTGCTGTTTGCAATTATTACAGAAGAATGAAGAATATAATCTAAGCTTTTCAGAGGCGGACGTGTTCTCTGATTATTACTAGAAATCTAGGTCTTTACAAAAATATTGATATGTGATAGTTAGACATCGGATGTTTAGGGAAATGCCTATTTTTTTCTAGAGAACTTATTTAAAGGCTCATAAAATATGTTGACGAATCATGACAAATGATGACATATGACGAAGTGTTATAATGCTTATTTTAGCATTAATGTCTATTTTTTGCATAAATGCCTTTTTTAGAACTTTTTTGCCTTTTATTTATTATATTTATATACAATGTCGGAAAATCGGCGATGGTCGAACGTGACCATTAATTACGAAACCTTCAATTCACGTCTTGAAATTTAAAATTACGAGAGAATTCCTGAAAGTATACCAACTGATTTTTCTCCATTTCCCTATTTCATAAATACCAACCATCTGAGAACATGGACGATTGACAATACACCAAGGGAACCGAAATTTTAAGTGGAAATAAATATAAATTCCCAGGTTTCAGTGTTGCTAGTGTTGGACTGCTAAAATCTATGCCAGTCACATCGTTCAGATATCCTTCTCCGCATTCAAACTGATTTTGTCTTCCAGTCGTCACAAATTTGAAATTTCGTTCTTTGAAAATTTACTAGTAATATGTAAATATTATTAAGAATAATTATTAAGAATAAAATGAAGAAGAGTTGTAAATATGTAAATCTAGTTTTACATTAAAATATACGAACTGGTTTTGTCCATTTAAGTTTACAAAATAATATTGACAAAAATTACAATATTTCCATTTTATTGTGTATGTAACTTACGACAGTGCCTTTTTTCTCCTTATTCTCGACTTTTTCAGTGCCTTTTTAGGCGCCTAAAAGACGATTTTTTAGTGCCTAAACATCCGATGTCTAGTGATAGTGTTATCTATAACTCGTTAATGTGGAAATTTTTGTGTTATGATTATATTGTCTATTACAGGATATTTACAAAAATATTAATATGAGATATTAGCTGTAAGGCTTCAATGTGGGATTCCTTGTATTATCATTATTTTGTATGCTGTATATCGCAGAGAAAATACAAGGAGGCTGATGACACAATTTTTTTCCAAAAGTGGTTGATACAAGAAAAAGGTTGAAATCACAGCGTGGAAGATTTTGCGAGACCCACGTGTGCTATCCACGTTGAAGTCATCACCACACGAAATTAAAAGAAATATGTTATAAAGGAGGATAATTCGTGTATGAGCATGATGGAGTATACAATAAAAATGACAATATTGCGAAAATAAAAAAAGGAGAAAAATCGGACAATCGCATATAAGTTCTTCTTCTTCCTCTTCTTCACACTGTCTCTTATTACAAGAATATTCCCAAGAACGTTCTTGACAGCTATCAGAAAAAAGTATTGAGACAGAGCAATTATGTCTAATTAGAGAATTTTACGTGTCATATTTTCGTTTCGTCACCCTTTTAGACAAACTTACGAAGACTGTAAAATTGTTGGCCATTGTCGTATCAGTCACGTTCAACATCCTAACAGCCTACGATGAAAAGATAAGGAAATAAGTAGACATACTCAGTGAATTGAAACAACTTTGTTCCCTGGAGTCTGTACACATTTAGGTGGATAAATAGACTGTCAAACTTTGCTTTGAACTAAAGATCACTGTAAAAATTATTGTATTTAAATGTTAATAAATTAGTTCTAATTAATTTTTAATTATCTCTAAATTCTTCTTATTTTTCTGTGACATTTCTTATCTAACACATCACACCACTTCACTGGTATACATAAGATACAACCTTACCAGTAATAATACCTACATCTGGGGCAACGTCGACAACCTTATCGTTATAATCGAATAATTAAGTCTGTCGCAATTTCATACATATCTACGTAGAATGTAACAATTTTGCCAACTGGCTGTGAAACGATTTTGGAGATACAATTATTTAAAAATGCATAATAGCAAGTTTTACTTCACAGTGGTTTATCCCGTGAGTTGCAACTTAACGAGAATCGTCGAATATAATCCCCTTGTATCATAGGTATGGTAAACTTTCCAGTTCTTGCAGAAAAGTACGTCAAATAATAATAATAATAATAATAATAATAATAATAATAATAATAATAATAAAATATAAATGATTAAAATTTTTAGTATTTTTGTATTTAAAAATCAAATAATCCATGTATTAGTTTGACACTTTCAGAGATAAGCCACCGTCATATTGTTTCGATATTCCGAAAAACATTTTTCGCATTTAATTTTTTTTTATTTAATTTATTTTAAGTCGCATCAACGGCTAGGTCATTAGCGACTAAATGAATACATTTATTTTACAGTGTCAATTTTTAGTTTTTACAATATTGAGGTTACAATTGAGGTTACAGTACAGAGATGATATGGATATAAAAACATAAAACTTAAATGTGAAAATTACATAACTGTTAATTACTACAAAAGGAATGGAAAATTACGTTATTCTAATACAGTTAAATATTTACTGAAATACCTATTTCATTACAAAATTTTAAAACATTACTTGGGTAAGAATTATCCCTTAAAATGGTACTAAATCTTTTCTTATCAAAGAATTAAGGTCTCACAGAATTGAATTGGGAAATTTCTAGACGATGTGATTAGATTTTATCATAAGGTTATCAGCCAAAATTGCAGCTTTTAAAAATATGGCTACTCCACCAGAAGGATGATCACTGGTTCTATTTTTTAAAGAAACATTGATAATTTTTAATATTAGCTGAGTGATTAGCCTTGGAATTGGATTCTTGCAAACAAATGATATCTGGGTAATAGTTGCAGATACTCAAGATGACAATAGTATCCATTAATATTCCATTGGAGTATCTTCATTTGTTTGCTTGAAATTTATTTAGCAAGGGGGAATGGTGTTTCTTTCCAATTAAAAATTTATTAGTGGGTTTGCAGTTTGTTTCTTATTCTGGTAACTGCTTTTGATAATTCTATCCTTTAATACAGGGTAAATGTCACTGAGCATTTTTATAACAGCTGGAATATCATTGGAATAGTCCTTTACTATGGTTAGAGGATCAGCAGAGCCCAGAGTATTTTCTAGTAGTAAGTGTAATTGATTCACTGACAGAGGGAAGGAGTTTTGGTTCCTTTCAATCAGATCTTTAGTTGGGCTAAGCATGTCTTCAAGTGTTTTATTAGGATTGCTATCTTGGTCCAGTTCTTCATGTTTTGAAGAATTCTTTTTCTGTTTCTTTTTTAGTTTTTAACATTATTATCTTGATTATTATCTTTAACATTATTTGTTGCTTCAGATAGGGAAGAGGGTTCATTGGGGAGGCTTCTTTTAAGAAGGGGAGGAAAGTTCATAGGGTCACTGGTGGAGGGGGCAGTGGGAGTTTCAGTTATGGTAGGCTGTACTTCCATATTATTAGAAGGGATAGTTGGTATATTTGTACTGGGAGTGTCCAGAAGGCAATTCTCTTTGGAGATATTTTGTGGGCAGTTACTAGCAGTATGTCCTTCCATTTTGCAATTGAAACAAGTAATGTTTTCAGCAGAGAAAAAGATTCTATATGGTGTACCTTCATGTACAATCACTGATGACTGAGGGAGTTTGTGAAGTTTCTCAGGTTGGATAAATGTTTGCCTTCTGAAGCTCATAATGTGACTGAAGTTAGGGTCAGACAGACCAGCTCTGATGAAAGATATACTGGAGGTAGTTTTGATGTCATGATTCTTGAAAATATTTGTGATTTCCTCGTTTGGAATAAAAGGGTATACATTTGATATTATGATTCTCTTGAATTTGTTAATTAGGGGTCTCACATTAACAATAGTATTTTTAATGATTAGAGTAGGGTATTTGTTAGTTATAAGATCAGCATTGACTTTCGAGTTCAGAAACACACATATTCTGTTATTGGATATTCTTGATATGAAAGTAATGGCACTGGGGGGAACAATTTCAGTTAGTTTACTTATATAGTCTTTGACAGTTAGATTTTCGCATGCGTCCAGTAGTATAGATTGTTCTTTTGATGGAAAACTCACAGTATTTGCAGCTCCTGCGTACGACTTCGTGGGTTGCTCTTGGAGGTTAAGTGACGGATTCATCTTGAGTTTGGCTGGTACTGCTTTATTCATGTGGATACGTTGAGCCAGCCGGCAGGCCGGCCAGAGAAACGCTGTACACTGCTTGGAACACTGATAGCACTTTAAATAACACTGTTAGGTAATATTAATACTGAAGTGTTTTGGTTCGGAGATACAGTGTATCGGTAAGCTGATAGAGCGCAGCAGTAGTTGTTGCCTCTACCGCTGTCGATCTACGACTGGCATTTAATTTCCTAGAAGCAATTAGCCGTCGACAGTACTATTGTGTTTGAAAATTATTCATTATTCTGTAACTTTGCTATATCAACTGCTGGCAAAAACCATAGATTGTAGAGAGGAATGTATTATTTATTCCCACGAATACGGTTCTCTTAAGTATAGTTAAACAAACTTTCTGCAAGACAGCTGGACCGCGTGTTTCCATTCCACCTAGAGCAGGGCCAAAGTCATCTAATGTCGCAAAGGAACCAAAGAAGAATTAAGGTATACGGCCTCCTAATAATATAAAACAGATGAATTCACAGTTAATAGAAAATAAAACAATAAAATTTCCGGTTTAGAATTAAACTTAAAATATTTTAAATAATTACAAACAAATATAAAAATGTTGGGGTTACATATCCAGCGGTGGCCTCAACCATATGCTTAGTATGTATTTGTATTAATCCACTTGCCAATATACACTGCAGTAGTGCTAGAGAAACGCACATCAGAAAGAGAAGACAGAATATGAATGGAAGAGGTGAAGAAGGAGAGAGGAGATGAGAGAAGGCGAAAAGAGAAGGGAAAAAACGACGAAGTTAGTTGAGAAAGATGCCAATTCACGAGGACTGCCCCCCCCCTCGCATTCGTGTGAGCAAGTGCTCCCGAAGAGGCATCGATTTGACACAGCGGGGGCCTGGCTGTGGATCGAACGCCCCCCGCGCCGTGCCGCGCCGCAAGGATCCCGCCGACTTATGCAAATGGCCTGCGGCGGGGCGGGGGCGGGGCCTGTCCTTCCACGAGCTAATTTGCCTAATGAGCGTCAAGTCCTCACGCAACTGCGCCGCGCAAAAATCCGCCCGCGCCAATCGATAGGGGCCGCGCGCGGGGGGACGGGATGCGAGGTGGAGCGGTGCGGCGGGCGTGGACCGCGGCTTCCCTCCCCTCCCCTTCCCACCCACTGGTCGAATGCGACCAGTCTGTACGGATGAGAATCCGGATCTCGTGATTTGAGTCAGTTTTCTATTGGAAATATACGGCGTAGGTGACCCACTGATGTCACTACAGTGCCTCTGACCGGGAGGTCCTAGGGTTCCAAGCCCGACACTAGGTGCGTAGCCAGGTCGAATTCAGGCGTTTCCCGCCACACACACACACCCTTCCCACACCGCTTGTCGCTTGCGACCACTTTGTCCGGATGCAAACTCGGATCTCATAAGTACAAATGTGCTCGAAATAAAAAACAAAGAAAGATTGCTTGATAAGAAAACACGTTTGCCGAGTGTTTTCTCGCAAACATTTGGCATTTGAATGTTAATTTTTTATTACTATATTTAAAGCGTATTTCCCTTTTAAATACTGCCTCACATAATCACTAGTGAAAGGATTTTAATGTGCAACACATTTTCAAAAATATAGCTGTTTTCATACAGATAGTTTAATATATGTATTTGGGAGGATGAAATGAAGTGAAGTAAACAATTTTCTGCGCCTTTTCGTGAGATATCTACATTTTGCCACCGTTTCCCCCTTTTTTAATGCTTCAGCACCTTTGTTTCATTTTTTTAGCGTTTTTAAACGATTGCACAAAAAATGTACTTTTTCTCTTCTTGAACAGCTTCATAAAATCGCATATAATTAGAACTCATAAATATTAGTTAAATATTAAAATATATTTTATGTAAACCTCCAGTAAGTTATATCTCAGCAACAATGGTCAATTGGCAGCTATAAAGTCTATTTTAAATTTCAACAGTTTGTGCAACAGTTTAATCCTTTTCCGCTGGATTTAAAGTGCTGTCCAGACAGGCAAATCAAGATATTTAAATTGGTGTGCAGAAATCTACTTGTTTGTGACTTGAGAAAAATGCTTACCCTTGCCATCGTGTCGCCAGTGGATTTGGAGGGGAAAAGGGAGGGGAGTCAGAGGCACTTGCCTTTGTCGTAAAGAGCACCGAGGTTCCCACGCGGGCAAGTTCTTGTGCGAGCGCAATTTCATGCGCATGCGAAGTATGTTCGACTACGTGATCCACGGGAAAAATTAGTTCAGTCAGTACAGGCAATTGTTGAACAGTTTTATATCTATTATTGTGTTTGATAAATTACTATAAATCACCTCTTACGTACTCTATAAAGTAGCAAAATTTGATGCAAAATGATACGCATATTTTAGAAACTGAATTCATGTAACTTGTTTAAACCTTAATACCGTTGTTTCAGCAGCACCTTTTCGTATATATTTTTAGAACCTTTTTTCTCCCTTTTACCGCCAAAATTTTCACCTCAAAATACTTTTCTAATAATCACTTCAGCCACGGGGTAGGAATATACTTGAATGCAAAATTCTTTCCTTGTTTTCGTTTTGTGTAACTTTTTAAAAAAATATCTTTTTTTAATGTAGCGATAATGTGAAATAAATCAACAAGTCTGTATATAGTCTATATTCTCTAGAAAAATCCTATTAGATTCATTAAATCACTGTTACTGTTCAATTATTACTTCAGTATTTCAGTTTAATGGCCAATTTATGTACTTTAAGAGACTTGAATGTGAATTAATAATTCTAAATGAGGGGAAACAGCTGCCAACAGACTTCACCTTAAGACTGTAATAGGCCAGGTATTAAGTGAGGTACCGCCACCCCTTGGAAATTTGTGTAACCCATATTTTAAATCTCGCGACAGTTCCTCTGTACCGTAAACAATAGTAAGCTAGTTCCCTTTCCCGCAATCTTCACATGCTTCTTCTAGGGCATGTAGGGGAGTCACGTTTCGGGAGTGAACATGCGTGTTGGGAAATCTCATTTATCGGACATTTCTGACATCGCGCCCTTGGTGGGTAGGCAATTCATTCAGTACTGCTGTTTGGAAAGTACTCGATCCGATACGGGAAGATCTGCCCACTGGCATTGATTGATTAGTGATTCCAGGCGCGTCAACTACTACGGCCATTGCAAATGTAGTGCATGTTCTTATAAGGAGAGATGGCAGTGATCTTCCTCTCTAGATGTCGAGATTCGGTGCCGACCTTCCCACCAGCTTTCGGGGTTTTCCCCAACCAGATATCTACTACCAGCATGCTACCGCCCCATCCGGGACAAGCTCCAAGTTTCCAACTCGTCTCCCACCATATGGGGCGGTGTAGTGCATATAAGTGTCAGTAAGGTGTGATGATAAGACAAGAAAGAAGAAGAAAAGATCGCGCGCGGTCCGTTTATTTGGGTGCTGCTCCAGCAATCGCGTAGTGTCGATCGGAGAAACCACGGAAACTGCCGATCAGAGCAGCCGGCCGCTAGAATTTTCCTTCAGGCAGTGTCTGAACGGATCTCAGCTATTTGTATGTAGCTAGTGTCAAGAATCCTGCCACTCTCGGGACTCGAACCCTAAGACCTCCCGATCAGAGGCACTGGAGTGACATCAATTAATGCCCTGAGCCACCTAAGCCGGTACTGGTATTGAATATGTGTTTGTCTCTTTTATTCAGCTGGAACACATTTGCTCGATGTGATGGCCAAGCAGTTTGATGCATGCGTGGAATCGGTGCTGTACTATCTGACACACCTTTTGAAACGCCAGGTGTAGTCCGATTCTGTAGGCTGCGGCTGAAATTTTGCACACCAGATATTGCACTTGTGTTACTGGTGTTTCAAATTAATAAGAGCTTCGTATAACTTCCTAGAAAAATCTAGGGTAAATGCCGCCTTGCAAATCACGCACTGGGACACCCTCCACCAATTACTCAACAGCCGTATATTTCGCTCAGGTACTTCCAATCGCAGGCAGGGAGAAGTGCGCCGGTCTCCCGTTGTTTTGTGGGTCACCTTACAGCAAGTAGCACATCCTCAAAAGGAGTAGGCAGCGTCTAACGGAGAAACGTAATTCGTTGGAAGGGCGACAAAACGTATGGACCAATCAACGTTTTCACAGACGCACTACATGACCGCTGATAAAAATTCTGTGAGCTTTGTCGAAGGCCCCCACGTACCTGTTTCTAGTCTTAGGAAAAGCGATCTTGTCACTGAAGGGAACTTGGTGGTGAAACTCCGAGTATTTAAATTACGAATCAAGAAAACGCTAGGAGACTCCAACTGCAGTAGAGTCTTCTGGGCGAAAGTTTTGTGCAGAACACTTTGCCTGGCGGTGACGGCCGGGAAGTCAAAACTGTCACGTGAGTAACTCACTTATATTAAATTTTCCATCATAAGTTTATTGCAAAAAGTGATCATCTCTGACCAACCTACAGGTCCTACAGTCCTATTTGTAACATTTACTCTTAACAAAGTAGTTGAAAAAAATCAACCATCTTAGAATTTTTTCTTTACTTCAATATGAGAGTCCCTTATACCAAAATAAGCTGTGTACGAAATTGAAGACTAGGTTTTGCTGTGTAAAAAACTATCTTTAAAAAAAAGAAACAAATGCAGTAGAGTAATTACGTGACTGGCTTGTCTGTGTCACATGAGTCTTGTTTTCCTCTTTTCATCCTCCTGTGCTATTGGCTGTAGAAGTGTACTGTGAAGCACGTGACATTTTTTTTGGATGGGAGGGGAAAGAAAAAAACATTATTTTCGGGTGGTCGAAATGTAAAACCATTGTGGACCTTATACGAAAACGCACTGGGAGCGATAGCTCAGTGCATCAACTGATGTCACTGCAGCGCCTCTGACCGGGAGGTCCTAGGTTCGAGTCCTGACGGTGGTAGGATTTTCGACACTAGCTTTTCTGCTAGGTCGAATTCAGTCGCTGTCTGGAGGAGAATTCTAGCGGTCGGCTGCTCTGATAGGTAGTTTTCCGTGGTTTCTCCGATCAACACCAGGCGAATGCCGGAGCAGTACCCTACAAAACGGGCCACGGGCCGCGCGCTTCTGTCCTTCCCTTCCTGTCCTATCTCTCCCTTACACACCACTCCCTTACACTAACATGCACTACATCTACCACATATTCCGGAGACCGGTCGGGAGTTTAGAGCTTGTCCCGGCTGGGGCTGTGCCCGCTGGTGGGAGAGTCCTGGTTAGGGGAAACCCCACTAGCCGACGGTAGGTCGGTGCCGAATCTCGCCATCCAGCGAGGGGAAAATCGCCGCCATCCCCCGAGAAAAAAACATGCACTACACTAACGAGACTAATGACCGAAGCAGTTGACGCGCCCGGAAACACGAAGCAATCAAATCAAATTTATAAGAAAACGCGAGAGATAAGTAAATACTGACTTCATTAATTTCTAAAGGAGATTGAGGGTAGGTTCTGAGCAATACTCTCCCTATCCTTTTTATATTTAATTAGTGAAATACTCGTATTTTGCTAACTACTCATCTTCGTTGCCAGACTAATATTACATTTATCACTGTTATGATTAATTTAATTTCTTTTAGTTTACCCTGCAATGCTCACTAGCTCTCTCAATATTTAACCGTAACTCTTGTAAATTTTACTTTGATCTGTTCGTGGGATTCGACTTAATACATTACCTTTTTATAAGTGGACGCGCAACCCTGTACAGAATAGCGATTCCTGGACGTTCTGCTAGTTTAAGCCTATTATTGAATTGATGGCAACTACTATAAATTATCAGCGTTTACTTTGCCTTCAATAATGAGAATTTAACATTTATTCTGATATTCTTACAACTTCATACGATACACGATAAGAACGATTTGATCTTCTTTAACGATAAGAATAAATTTTCCTCTGTACAACATTAAAAAAGCTTCGTACGATTTTCTGAGTAAAGTTCGTGAGCTTACTGTCTCGAAAATTTCTTTCAAGGGTTTCAGGCTACCGCGAAAAATTATTCGATTAAAAATTATTTATGAAGTAAATGTTTAGAAATTAATCTAGCAAAGTACGGTAAAATTAGCGTGAGTGGCTACTGTTAAAATTATTATCGTAGTTTTCTTGAAATTCTTATACTGTAGTATCAAATTTATGAGGCGAAATTAAATGAGCTATGCTCCCGTGTCTTTCTTTATAGATCCCGTGTCTAAAACTCCCTTTTTATTGTTTTATGTTTTACTAATTTATTTCCCGATTTTTTTCTAATAGTATCACTTGAAAACTACAATTGACTCAGTAATGGCCAATCTACCCCTGAAGGTGTTGGGTTCAAAAGACTATCGGTTCATTATTGCATTACCAATAGTAATGAGATAATTTTAACTTATTATTTTACATATTGGGGATAAATTCAGGATAAAGAATCAATTATTTTAGTTCAATTCGTCACCTTCAGGAGGTCTAAACCTCACGTCCGCACGTTTGAAGGAAGCGGGAATCCTCATATTCCTATGTTCCAAATATTGTGCTAGAAATGATTTTCACAATTGTCACAGAACAAGTAAAATTCTGAAGGTGCTTTATTCGTCGAATTGCTTCAATCACATGCGTACTCTAGTCACAAGACAGGAAATATATCCCCCTGAACACAATTTTGTAGCTTATATTTCAAGAGGTCAGCAAAGGGTTACAAACGGGTCTAACAATATTCACATTTACACATGTATCAAATGATACACCTCTCCACTCTTGCCGTTCTTATAACCACTTTCAATTTAACTCCCCCACCCCAACTGACTAAAATCCTTCAATCCTAATTGAAAATTCTGTCTAGAGCACAACAAAACCATTGCATGCAATTATGCAAAGCGGTGGTACTTGTGCAGTGGCCGCAAACGGCGGTTTTTCTAGCGGCGGCGGCGGCGGAGGCCATGAATCTATGACGGCAGGGAATGCGAGACAGCAGGGGAAGAGCGGCCCCCACGCAAGGCGAGGTGTGTGCGGTGCCCACGGCCGCGGCGGCAACGGGATAGCATCAGCAAACAGGGCTCGCGTGCGGCCAGCGCCTCGCCGCGCCGGTCGCCACGGCCTTGGCCAGCAGGGCCCTGTGGGACTCCTACGCGAGGGGGTCGCCTCTCAAAAAACGCAGAGGCGGGGGGCAAGGGAAGACTTTTTTTTTCAAAACTTTTATTTTTTGATCGTCACAATTTGTTGTGGATTGAAGAATAATAATAGTAACAATATTACTTATATTTATATCCTAAGGTGTACAATTCTACTTAATCTCGCGTTATTTATAATGTACTACTTTTTCACTGTTTTGAAAGTTTAGTCATATTATTGTCTACAAAAAGATAACTGACTCTAGCGATGTTGTTCTGTCAGTGTACGCCTTAATTTGACTTGTGACTTCCCGAGAAGATCCTGGAGTGTATTTGGAAAATTTAAATTGTAAGAATAAAAAATGTTTATTGTTTAATAATTAATTACTTTCAGATATACCCTCATGTTACACTGAGTATCATTATTATTTTATTATTACCCAGTATTATTACGTTTGAATATATTCCTGCACTAACATTTTATAAAACATCAATCTTGTTTTTCATTTTATGTACCAACCATCAATATACTTAAATTCTCTAAAGTCCAAAAAGGTTTGATTTGTACTGTAGGATCAAAATAACCTATAGTGACAGAACCTGTATTAAGAAATATAATATTTGCACCTGTTGTTTTATTTTCCTGTTGGATAGCTGTACCAATTCAATGTAATTAACAGTTTTCAGAGATTACTGTCGCTGAAGATCTTCGACATCGACTCAGAAAATCTTGCCGTAATACCTCCTACTCGGCAAAATATTAACAATCGCATGTAATTCACTTTTGAATTCAAAATATTTCATTGTTCTGTCATATAAAAAAATACTGATTAGTATTTAGCTAGGATAATGTATAGACACGAGACTCATAATATACGTTGCATAATATTTTGCTTGGCATGAAAACAATTTTCTCAATGAAAATATTTAAATCCTATACAATCTCCAAAAAAATGATTGAAAAAGCCTGCCTTTACATTGTTGGTGACTAAAAATGTGAGATGTAATTAATATGTGAGAAAAACAATGACATTGATGAAGAGCAAAGCTGCTCCTTATGTTGCAATGTTTCTGGATTGCAAGATTTATTCTGATTTATTCCATGATTCAGTATAAAATTCCAGGACTTTCATCACAACCTAAAATATATATTCACTTGGTTGTTTTGCAACATTTCCTCATATTAACTCACTTCAATGTAGAACTTTTACTAGAATAAAATATTTACAACCCCATCTTCATTAAATGTAATTTATTTGAAAAAGTAGTAAAAAAGATATTTCCTAAAATGTACAGGTTGGAAAAATGAAGAAAGAACTTAACACCATTGGAAAATTTGGTTGATAATTTCAGTTTTTATAGGATGAACTTCTATACACTTGCAAGGAGTTCCTGCCATTTTGTAGACATTCCATTTGAGCTGTACGAAACCGAGAGCTAGTTTTGGTGGGTGTCTTAAAGGCGCATACGCAGTATAGGTGTGGGTTTTTCCTCATTTTACGGCGATTACAAAACCAACCCCCTTCAAATCACTCTTCTCGAAAGGTATTACGGTCTCTGAACATGAAAATTTATTGAAACCAACTTACAGATACTGTTAGATTACACCAGAGAAAAAATCAATGTTTTAATTTTAATGCGGACTCAATTTCCCACGACCATTCTGCCAATAAATGTGAGGAAGGTCCTGTATGTTCGAGCGCCAATCGATGGGCGTGGTCAATTCGCTTCAGGGCCGCGCCAAGTTACTTTGCGCCGTTGTGCAAATATGTTGCCCCGCGTTGTTTTGAATTTTGCTAATTTTATTTAGCTTGTAAAGACTTTTCTTTGTGACGTCGACTTCACAGTTGCCGCATGAGTAATAAAAGTAACCGATATTATATTATCGAAATTGATGAAATCTTCGAAAACTGTATTCCTTACTCTTAGTACTTTTTTTTAAATTTCTCGCTTAATATAAAAATAAAAATTTATGCATATAATTAAAAAACGCATACATTTTTTCTACCGTTTCACAAAAGCCCCCCTTGTGCGGTGCACCGCTTGCATTAGGGTTGGGACAGTCCTGCTCCTTGGGCAGCTATGCTCGTGGAAATTGATAGGGCATAAGGGACGAAACATTTTTTCCCCTTATATTACTTACAGTATAGTTGTGTATTTATATTGAACATTTGTTTCGAGGTTTTACTCCAGTACATCGAACAAATCGCTTTCTTAAATAACGTGTATTGAATAAAATCGACTTAATGAGCACTATTTTATATAAATCTCAGAACACCAATATCATTTCACAGTGAATCACTCTTTAGTACTGCTTGAGCAGCACACTTTCCTGAATTAGTCACTAACTTTTGCAACTCAGAGTTCAATGAAAATGAAACCTCAGCCATTTTTATAAGCAAACTTCCCTTTATTCGAGAAAAAAATTAAATAGAAAATGTGGAGGCTTTTTGATATTTTTTTAAAATCGCATTCCCTTCGCATGTGTAAAAAAATGTAAAAGTAGAGCAGATTTCGTTAATGAAAAAAATCCCATTCCTAAAACTGTAGTTTTGCAATGTTAATTTTTTGCATATTTCTCAAATACAATTCATCGAAAATGGGATGTACACTGTTTTCAATCCTTTGAAGAAAAAAATATTTATCTATGGTATTGGATTTGTAGAAAGATCTCAAAAAAGTTTGAACTTTTCCAATTTTCGAAAATTTAGAAATATAAAAAAAAAACTTTTCTTTTAAGCTTCGTTTCCTCTGACAAGTGTTAGAAGTAATATACTCGTACTACATCCTGGAACCAGACATAACCATTTTTTCAATATTGGAGGCCAAGTGACGTAAAATACCCTGTTTTTACTGCATTACAATACTTCCTCTATAATACGTAAGTACTTATGAGGCGAAAAAATAGACTATTGGTGGTAAATAATTCCAAACTTTCACGTACTATTTATTTTTCTAATCTCATGCCAGTTTATGGTTTTGTTCTATTTTCTTTCCATCTGCCATTAATAGCGTTTACAAGATATTTTTTACATTTTCTCGTTTTTTCGGTCTTCTAATACCAGTATTGAAATATGATTTCAAGAACATTACAGAAGAAAGAAATTCGAACCAACACGCTAATGTTCATTGACAAATTTGGAGCAGTTTTGGAGTCAATGTTTGAGCGCTTCTGAAAATGTGAAAATTTGATCTCTTTTTCACAAAAAGCTTTTTAATTTATCGACAAGCTTCATCAGAAGTAATTTGAGGCACTTGTACTCACAAATGCAATAATGTATAAAAATATCAAAAATGTAAATATAACGACGTGACAGAGATTAAAAAAAAATAATTTGTGCAATTTTTATAAAATCAAAAGAATACATCAAAATGTTGCCTGTCGTGTTATGTACTGCATGTAGCACTATCGGTGCCAAACGTTTCAAAGAAAAAAAATTGGGGCCGTTTAAAAAAAAGGTTTTAAAATTCTCGTAATTGCACGCAACCCCAGGCGTCAATTACTCATATTTTGAAAACATCGTACGTGATCTCTTCTAATTTTGAAGGTAAATTACATTCAGAAGAAAGAGCTCTATCTTCAATTTTGCAATTGTAGGAAGACGATGAAAAAATTTTTACTTTTGCAGTTTTTGAAAGTTCAATGAAAATTGGACCGGTACCATTTTTATCAGCGTATTTTGCTCCCGATAATAAAAACCTAATCCAAAAATCTGGAACCATTTTTGAGAAAAAATTGACAATGTCCTTAACGATTCACATAATGTACCCCGAAAATTAAAATATCCATTTCAAATTCAAGAGGCTGCAACATCTGCCAGAACGGTAGGAGAATTTTCTATTTTTTCGGTATCACGGACATACAATTAGAAATTTTCTGCCGAAATTCACCAGTTTTCTCTGCAGTATTACACATCTTTCTCTATACTACGTATCAAGTATGCGAGAAAGTAAAAACGGTATACCTTCAAAGCATTACATTGTATTACAGAACATATACTGCACAGCTATTCGTGCAATGAACATATATATCGAAATAAAGCGTTAACAATATCGATATTTTCGATTTTAAAAAATGTTATCCCAAATGATAAATAGAACACCTAAGCTTGGAATATTCTACCTTTACACATTTATCACGCGCAAGATTTACAATTCGGCCATTTTTGTACGAATTTCATTTGTTTAAACACGTCAAATGAGCGTATAGTTTCAAAATGTCCGTAATCACACAATGACATAGATCTTAATCGGCGTGAATGCGGTAGGCCAAGTTGTTATGATTTTGTCTTGATTTTACATTCCTTGGACTATGACTTAGCGAAAGTACACTTGAAAAGTTCAGTCAACCTCACAGTTTTAATTAACTACATTGTGTTGTCTATAAACACGATATTTCAATAAACCTCAATATACTACCATACCTCTGCTAAAGCTAAGAAGGAAAACTTGAACTTTTGCATCCCAACTTGAGTACGGATATAGCAACTCTATAATACACTTTGATATTGATAAACTTTAGATTTCAATGTCACGATCTTAGGTGCAAATGTTGCGTCATAGTTTTTCAGCGATCCACTACTGAGAACATTAATAAGTATTGATCTTGCTTGTTACTGAATGCTACTTCACTTACCTTGTTCATTTTCTTCAACTTCACTCCCCAAATGTCCGTGCTGCAATAACCATCATATCGCAGTTTAATTCCATTACAATCAGCGCACGTTTTCTTGAGCTCTTATTTTGCTACATGCGAGAAAATTGGAAGATTTGGTTAATCCGGTATGTTATATAAAATTTGCAGCTTGTTTTTTGATTAAATAGTTTTTATTACACTGAAGCGAAATTTTCTTGTTATATGTCAAAGGAGAGAAGGAAAGGACTCCGGAGCTCAACAAAAAGTGCGCTTAGAACACCACTGATCTCGCTGGAGCATATAACTGCACTCTAAACAACTGAAGAGGGAAATGGGCGGTAAACCAGGGCCTTCTAACCTCCAGATAAAATACCTCACTGCTGCGCGCTCTATCCTGGTGCGTTTTTACACGAACTTAAACTGAGTGGCCACTCATTTTTTGCAAATTTGCCTGACTTTTCCCGTTTTTTCTGAGCATTTTTTTCACTGATAAGATTTGTGGATTTTCCACAATATTTTTTAAAAAATATTAAAGAGCGCCTGATATTAATTTGTCAGATCTTTGATTTCACTAAGAGTAGAATTTTTTTAAAAAATCTCAACAAAAAAAATTGAGCAAATATTTTTTGAACTAATTTTTAAATGAATATTTTCTAGCTACTTAGCAGTCTCATAACTAACACCTACTTCTAACGATTCTTCTACAAATTCTCGGATTTTCCAGAAAGTAGCGAACCCTGCAAAAGACAAACTGCTCCCAATGTTAATGAGAAGGTGTAGTGGCCTCGCGATACACTAACAAGCGCGACTAGTAGAATAGGCGATCGCGCTTTATACAGCCGTAATTCTTCCATTATCTTACATACTATTATAAATACTTGATTACATTGTATTTCGTACTTCCCACATTCGAGGCAAATGTTTAACGTCTCAAGTTCGCTAACGCACCCAGCGATACTAGCACCCCTATCTTTGCAGCCTGTAGTTTTGTCCACAGTTCCGTAAATCGTTTCGATAGTCTCTGTGGTAGACTTGTCACATACGAAAGCTACCCCGCAATGGATACAGAGTAATGACCAGAACAAACGGCCGAAACCCTTTCTGCTTTTAGTCGTAAATATTCAAATACTTGGATAGTAATTATTTCTTTTAAAAAAATGAATGCATATAACTCCAGTAATTATATAAGCGGACAAAAAATTTGAACATTTATGTTCCGCTTTATCTTTCTGATATCCGTTTGCTCCTTGTTCATAATATGCAATGGCGTTTGCGCCCATACCTTGGTGTGAAATAAGGAAATATCCTTTCATCCAACTTGAAATCCTTTTTTCATTTTTTCTGCCTACTTCTGCGTTTTCAAAAGGGACCCTAACAGAATGAGCTGGGAATAAGCGTACTCAAAATGGAATCACCTAGTTTCAGCAATTTCGCTTGCAAATGAATCTTCTGGTGTAGTTTTGACTTACCAAGCGGAGCATTGACGAAAGTGAAAGCTTGCTGCACCTGAAAGAGGTCAGGAAAGCCTCGAGGGAAAAGAAAAACATTACACAGATTTTATTATAACTTTCTTTATTCTCAATTCCATCCTTCACTACCAATCTAGAGTTTTGTCTATCTACAGTTTTGGTTCACTTGCTTAAAGTTATGCTGACCACCCCCTTATATCTTGCGATTCACTATCCACATTACATTTTTGCTGGTATAAAACTTTTATTTTGGCTATACAGAATACAGGGGGTGTACTTGGTTAAGGAAGGTGTGGGTACAAATTTTGGTTACGGGTATACATGGGGTATGCAATGCAGTTTCATTTTTGAAAGATTCCAAGTCACGTCCCTTACCAGAAATAAGTTTTTGAACATAAAGTATCACAACATCCCTTGAAACAAGTCAGTCAAGTATGAATCTTTCCAGAGTCCAAATGCACAGTGTTTCTCCTGCAGGTACAAGTACACATACAACAAAATTACACATTGAATCGAAGTTTACAATAATTAAATATTAAAGCTACACCACCATAGTATTACAAATACATGTATGGAAAATAAAATTGGTTATTTGCCCAGTATTAAGATATTACAAGAATAGCTTGAGCTTTGCTTTCCATTGGCTTCTGGTCGAGTTCAGTGCGTTCTGATGTTAGTTTCTATGAGTATTCTAGATCACAGACAAGAAACGACAGCATTTACACTTCATGCTCATAAATAACGGTTGTTCCTTTTATTTAAAAAAAGACAAGAACCAAATGTCAGAACGCACCTCGCATGGACTTGCACGAATGCAATTGAATCGTTGAATATTTAAAATATATTATGTTCTTCAATACGGGGCAGATATTTTTAACAACACAGTTTCACAAACAATAAGTACATATAATTCCATGGAAGATATCTTAAATTCTTCGGTACAGACAATCATCAACGGTATATGTTACCTATGTTTTTTTTCTCTAGATACATTTTACAAAATAATACAACTGCGTCGTGCAATTTCTACAACATTCGTTTCATACATATGTACTCGTTTACAGTCACATTAACAATTGTCCACGTGCGTCGTGAGTGCGAACAGCGCCAGGTTACGAGCGGTGCAGGAGAAACCTCGCACTTGGCGGCCGAAACGTCCCGGGCAAACGGTCAGGGGCAGAGGGGTGCTTCGGAACAAATACACTTCAACACTTGCGCATTATATGCTAGACAGATAACTTCATTTTTTCCCATCGAATATGACAAAAGTGTAAGCCCAAACCTTAGATTCCAAGATTCGTTATGTGTTTTATATTTTTATATCTTCAAACAATGACAAACTTTCCGAACTTAGACACACTGTGGTACAGTTTATCTTCATAAATGGAAGCTCAGTGTATTAAAACATACTATTAACATGCTACATCTCCCCCTTCCCCAACACAAATAGTCTGAAAGAAATGGTACAAGTGCATTGGCGGTAGGGCGTGCGTGTTATACAGACCCACAAAGGGTTATTTTTTACAAGTTTTCGTTGCAATTTTCAAATATTTTTAAATTTTCCACAAGAGGTTGAGATCTGATTGCAGGAAAGTCCATGTCGTTGGGTTACTCACAAAGAAAATGATTCTCTCTGTGTTAGGGGTACACCAGGTTGGGGGTTAGTTGTATCTACAGTTCGTGTCTCTCCCGTCACACAACAAACACTCACAACTTTTATTTATGGGTGCGTCTACATCTAGTGTGCAAATTGCTTTGTTGTGTTTTTACAAACAGAACCTCCATGACAGTTCATTGTTTACATATGGCAAAAAGCAAAAATTTCTCTCCAATATTAATACTTTTATATCATTTTGTTTTTATGTATATTTTTTCATTTAAATCTTGTATCAAAACGTCCACTTCCATTCACAGAGTACAAAATATTCTTCACCATTTATGGCACCACGTTTTAGGCTATGTTTAATAATGATAACTCTTCTGATATAAGCAATTCTCTTTGTTTCTTCTGTTAAAAACTGCAATGTACTTATAGTGAAGCAACTGAACGACACTACAACACACATACCTTTGAGGGAAAGTTTATCATGGCATTGCTTGTTGTAAGAAATTACCTGACATTTCCGAACAACTCTGGATTTTCAGGAGGTTGGTTGGGAGGAAAGGATGTCTGGCAGGAAGGCGCGGGGAGGGGGAAGGAGCTGGGCTGGGTAGGGGCGAGTGGATGGAGGAGGGGAGGGCGGGGAGGAGAGTCTCGGAGACTTCTTCGAAAGGGCGCGTCTACGAGCATCTGGCAACATTTGGCGAAACATTTTTTATAAAACAATACATTCAAGCTGATCTTGATCCATTTACATTCTCCCATTTCACGTCGTTCACGTATTCGTAGTGTGTACTGTATTTTTCTCTTTAAAAGTATTATATTTTAAAGATTCAATGTTTTCTTTAAATATATAACAAAATAGTCACTTTGTACAAAATGAAAAACTAATAGTACAAAATATTTGCAAATTTATCAAAGTGGAGCTTTGCATACGTACGTCAAAACTGCAATAATAAAGTTTCTTTATATGTATAAATCTATTTATTTGAGTAACTAAGTAGGATTTGATTAGTAAATTAAATTCTTCTCTCATACAATCTCTTCATTTAAATACATTTTATTATTAATTTTTAATTGGAATTGAAAACAGTATTTTGCAACGTTCGCGCTTGTTGTAATAATAAATATAAAGGATTACTCGAATTTTCAAAGAATAAAAACCAGCAAAAAATTCAATATTTTTTGCTATCTTCTAATTACAACATTTATTTATAAAACATTTCGAACGTCGTCGTCCTTTTCTGCATTTACCACCCGATGTTGCAAAGCAACAATTTTTTTTTGCCATCTCACTCTCGGAATGAACCTGTGTAATGTCGGTTGTGCAGCAAGTATTTGATACTTGGGCGTGCACCACGGTATGCAAGAAATCCAGATGCAGGTTGCATGTTAATAATATACAATCTACTATTCCCCCAAACGGCCTTCCTTATCTCTAAAAGATTAACTAACCCATTTTTCGATTTGGTATTTATAAACACGTTCTGCAAAAGCCCAGTGGTTTAATAATGAACTGGTATTCGAGCAGTCGTCACAGGGACCACCGAAATCATGATAACGACAAGTCTCAACATTTCAAAGACCGCTTAAACACTAATGCCATATAAACAACACGAGGCTTCTACAAAATAAATAATAGAGCCGGAAATTTATGTACAGGCCACGATGGGGCATCCCTATGGCGACTGCTCGAGAACAGGTGGTTCTTTACGGTTGGGGGCGCTTGGGAATTTCTCATCGGAAAAGAAGGGTCGGCACATCCATTATAATACACTACATTACATTTTTGTTCTCGGCTGAGATGAGGCATCACAAAATATTCTAAGGGAACCAACAATGCTAGCAGTCGGTTTTTATATACAAACCATCCCAAGAACACTACGTTACACTAGCGCTATATAGTTTGTCGCTATGCCGATTTCTTTTTATAATATAATAATGGCATTCTAAAAACAACACTATGTATTTCCTACATTTATACCTATATTTCCATTTTTCGTCATATAATATATAATATTTTGGTATATAATGTTTATACTTTCATATATATTTATATAAAATTCCCTTGTATATTTATAGATCCCGCACCTCAGCCTCTGCGTTGGTTGATTTCATGTCATGGCGGGTACAGTTACGACAACGGGTTATACATCACTATAATTTCAACACTACATTTAAAATCTACACTACTATAGTAACTAGCATGGTTACTTTGTTCTATTTTTGGTATTTTTCGTTTTATTATATATATATCACCAACAACCAGCATCGAGGCGCGGCATTCTCTCCGCAACCCCGACCAACGCGATGCCTCTTGCAGCTTCTTCTTATAGAACTCTAGGGTGTTGTGAATTTGCTAACTACATAAGGGTAGTTGTCACCTTCCTCATGTTTATATATATAATATTTTGTAATTCCTAACTACACTGAACTTTGTACATATTAAAAGGGACGATTCCCTTTATATTTTTCTTATCATTTTATAACAAACATGTAAACCATGTTTACCGCACATTTTCTCAGCACTATGAAAATAAGCCCCCAAAGTTCCCAATTTTTTATTTATTATTTTAAACTCTTTACAACTCACACATGACATGTTTCAGTTATATATATATTTACTACGGTATATTTATATATATAGTGCTTTATATATATATGACACCCAGCCACGGCTCACTCACTCCCCTCACAATCGCAGCGGGTTAGCAGTTCAACCGGCGCGGCTCGCGGCCGGCGCCCGGCCCGGCCCCGCCCCTCCCCCCACTCACATGCACAAACCTCGTCACGACGTAAGCTCCTATACAAAATGTGCACATATTTTTTCCTTTTTACGTAAACAAAATACTAGAACATAAACATTTTTTCCATTTAATTCCCCCGTAAGCATGCAAGAGCGATATTTTTTTGTAGATTTCTAAGTAGATTTTTTTCCTCTTGCTGCTGAGATGCCGTTTGTAGTGGTGGTAGTAGTGGCGGCGGGCGGCCACGCTTACGCCCCGGGCCGGCGAAGCCCGCCTCCGCCGCGTGTCACGTGTTGTTGTTGATGTGGTGGTGGTAGTTGTGGTTGTTGTGATGCACAGAGTGGCGTGTTACCATCAAACTAGGAGGCTAGGGGCTAGCCACTCATCGTCTGCGAGCTGCCAAACAAGAAGGGGCTCTCACTCCACTGAGTCCACAGCTCATGCAGCCTCGCTCACCCACTCCACTCACACGCTTTCGCTCGCTTTCGCCCGCTCTCAGCAGTGTCTGGCTGGGTGGGCGGGCGGCAGCCCACGCCTGTGCACACGCCCACGCCCGCCCGCCCGCGCCCCGCCCCCCGAGGCCCGTGCGTGCCGCAGCTCCCTCTCCGGCCCCCAAGGAGCTCTTGCGGGCGCAATGATTCCTCCGGCTATGCAATGTAGTACTCGTGATTACCCGCTTTTAGGAGATTCTACAACGCACACCCGTTGCCTTCTCCTGAGCTTCATGTGCCTCCCACCTGCGAACACGGCCAACCCTAAGCACATGAAAACTCCAACCCCCACCCCTTTCTTCTCGTGACTACATGTTACCACGCCTCTTACTATTCATCACGGATAATTAGGTGACTTCGGCTTGTGACAAAACAGCATCGTGGTTTATTCGCGTCACAAGCAGATTACTTTATTGCGCAATAAAATATAGAACAGACTACCCTTTAGTTTAGATACTGCAGCCGTTCGGGAACTAGCGACGTTAGACACTTCATACGAATTATGGCATTGAGCCTCAGCGATCGTTTAACATTAGCCCATCTCTTTTCACAAATCCGCCATCGAAACCGCCACCCGCGATTAAACTCGACTGCTCCTCGTTCAATAAATAAGGCAACTAAATCCTTATTCGCTGTGTTATTAACGCAACATCCTAATTTGCAGAAAGCAGTTTTAGTAAACACCGTCAATGGAGCGATAACCGAGTACTACAGCGCGCACACGAGCCTCGGGCCAACGGCCTTCACCCTGCCCTCTCTCCACTTTCACACTCTCTCACTCACTCTCTCTCCCTCTCGCTCTCTCTTTCAGCTTTCGGTACGGTGGGATTTTCTTGCCGTGACAGTAGCAAAAGGCAACACTAAAATATATATATTTATATCACTGGCCAGCAAATAAAACTTCCTGATAGATGATGATAATGGTTCCGACGTCGGAGTATCACAGCTCTCTCAGCTCAATGCACTCAATGCGTTTGCACGGATGTGCAGCTCTCCATCGTCCGTTCTCAGCGAATATATGAGCAATTGAAGGCAAATGAACTGAAGATTTCTTCGTTCCAGAGGAACTCTAACCTACTGTGCACATTTCAAAACGTAGCTACTCTTCTCATCAAAGAATAGGAATTTCATTTTTTTTAATATTCTTATAATACCGATAATGATAAGGCTCTTGTTACACGTGAAAGAGGTAACCCCGAGTAACAACATTTTAATTTAAAATAGAAATCTGCCTCATGAGCTTGGTTTGGCGTATGAAAGGTTTTTTTTTTCTCTAGTCCGATCACTACTACTTTTCCCGAAGGTGGGTTCAGTTCTCAGCGCAGTTTGCCTGAGCCGCAGCATGTGCCGCCGCCGAGAGGAGGGCCCGCCGCCGCCGCCGCGTCCGCCCCACCCCGCCCCGCCCCCACCGCCAGGCCGCCGCCGGGGGGCGGATGCACCCCGGCGCCGTCTCGCGGGGCAGCAGAGGCGGGGGCGGGGCGGGGTGAGGCGGTGACGGGGGCGGGCCGCCGGCGCGGAGGCGGCAGCAGAGGCTGCGGCCGGCCCGGCAGGGAAGGTCTCGAAAGTTTGGCAGTGACGTAGAGCTCATTCCTGACTCTTGCTCACATGTTCCCGCAAGGAGGCGCGGTCTCTCTGGCAAGGACGTGGCGGAGATGTGGTGAGGCGGGGCGGGGAGGGGCGGGGCGGGAGGGAGGAGGGCCAACAAGGGGCGCTGTCGCCGGGCGGGGAGAGCGCAGGAGAACAGCCCGCTCCCCTCCTCTCCCGGCGCGGCGGGGACGGGCGGGGTTGGCCGAGGAGAAGAGAGTGCTAGCGTCGAGGCCGGCGCGTGCCCGCTCTCTCTTTAGTGAGTTCGTGAGAACTGGGAATTCGCAAGAGTTTGTGCAAGCCAGTTCAAATTATTCACAAAAATATACTAAAACGATAACGTTATCTTTTTCTGGCACTTATATAGCTCTTTGCAAACTGGCAGTGACTGCACACTAAAGCGCTCACGTACGCAAATACTGATACATTTTTCCACCATACGCTTTCACACACGCAGTCCCTGCTGTACACAGGCGAAGTGCTTGAAGCAATGACATGACAAGCCCCATGATTGGTAAGCAAACTTTCACTGATGAATGATGTAATGTTCGTGTTAGTTTTTGTAATAACGCCGTCAAATACGGAACTTTTTTATAGCGTTATTTACTACGTACTCATAAAAGCCTTAGGCACATATACTGACAGTAGTACATTTTACTGAATTTAATGACAAGTGTAAATTTCCTGAGCCGTTGATTTGATGTTCTTAAGAAAGAAACGCAATGTATTTCTTAATGTTTCGAACTGAGTTATGTAGCACGTAATTCCCCTGGATCTACGGCATGAACAGACGAAGGCTTGCCATGTCGTCGCTTGAGGCTCCCGCGCGGGAGGAAGGGACGCGGGTGCGGGTGGACACTGGACAGGCACTGACCAACGCATCACTGGACGAGCCACATTCGGAATCGTCATCAGAGCAACGAACGGCGCAGTTTACAAGGCAGTTTTGAGTTCATTGAGTAAGGCGGCTTGCAACGACAGACCAGGCCCTCGCGACTCGCCGCGAAGGGCGTCGACGAGAGCCACTGCCGGGGCGCGTGGCCAGTCCAGTGCGATGCGCCGACCAGCGCCAGCAAGCGAGCGGAGAGAGTGCGCTCGCGCGGCGAGCGGGCGGACGCATGGGGGGGGGAGGGAGCGGGAGGGGGCACTGCCTGCTGGCCCAACGTCCGGCATCGGGGAAGAGAACGAAACAGAAAGGAAAACCAAAAGAGCGCCGCGAGGCGGACGCCCGCCCAGTGTGAGGTGCGACGGTGCTGCCCCCGGCGGCCACCCAACCAAAAAGCGAATCACCTACGGATCACGAAACGTGCTCGGTTCAACTCTCTCGCTCGCTCCCTGAACTCTACCCTCCGCTACTACTACTTCTGTACAAGTCTTTTGCCCTTTCTTATAGGCAGAATCATATGCACATCACTGCGGAATGTTCGCATTCGTGGATTTCTTTTAGTTTGTTAATCTCTCTTTCTCTCTCTCTCTCTCTATTCACTCATCACTTAACTGTAATAATAAAAATCTATAATCAATATGTTGTATAAAATAATAGCCTGTTTTCTAACTTCATCTAAAGTCATTCTTCTCACTTGAGTTTGTGTGTAAGTAGACTGCGTGTACAACAGCGTAGGATTCTTTTAGCCGCCGCCATATTGAGTCGCGTTCACCGCGGATATCGACTGCCACACGCAGGGCGCGCGCGCTCGCTGGGGGCGTCGGGGCGCCGGGCGCGGCCGGGGCGGGACGGGACGCGGGGACGCGACAGAGAACAGTGCTCGGACGTGTTAGAATTCTGATTGTCGAGTTGACCTATGAAAAATAAATCCTCACGAGTGAGTGTATCAAATAGTCGATTCGATTCCTCATACATTTGTTGTGTACTTTTTTTGATTGCCTCGTTGTGCTGCTGCGGTGTGGGGGGCTTCGCAGTGAAGCCAAGCCGGTTGGTGAAGAAAGAAGGTGACAGCCGGCTTTTCGACCGAATGGAGGTGGCGTTGGCGGGGCGCAGCGTGATTCGTTAACGGCAGGAAGCGACCGAAGAAATTACACTGATCCGTTCGCTGGGGTTTTCTGCCGATCGGTGACGACGCGTGGACACGAAATGACTCCAAAGAATAAACGTACGACATCCCACCAATTTGTCGAAAATTTTCATACATCGTATATATTATAACACAACAAACGGGAATGAAAAAATGATATAAACTTGTCACAGTTTGAGTAGAAGAGTGCATCAATAAAAATTATTTACAAGCTCTTCTGAATCATGAAGTCTTTTGTCCACTCTTTTTTATTACACATTAATTTTTTTGACAAACAAATGACACGAGGGGACAAGTGAGCCAAAAAGAAAAAAAAATACGAAAATGGGTTTGCTTCGCGGCGAGAACAGTGATCCGGTGCGTCCCGTTTCGGGAGGAACCGCAGCGAGCGGAGCGTGGCGTACAGAGCGAGGCGAAGGACGCGCGGCGGCCCGGCGCCAGAGAGCGCGTGGAGCGCCCCTTTCATCTCCTCTCCGTTAAAAACTACGGTTTGTGCGTTCGAGCGCCCGCGGCGGGGCGCGTTCTGGAGGCCGCGGTTGCATCGCGATCAATATGGCGACTTCCGGTGTGGACTAGCATGCGGTATATACTTTTTTTCTCTGACTAAAGCTCCTGTACATAATTACATCATATATACAAAGCTACTTGTGTTTGTACAGTACAGGATACGTACGTGCCGGTGATAGGTTCACTGTCGCAACTAGCTCTAAGACTTGAATCTAGATTTCAACATTTTTTCTGATGTGGTGAGGCCCAAGGCTCAGTTTCAACGGCTCGTGGATTGCAAAACGTTTTGAGTGTCGTAGTAGTAGTGGTAGTAGTAGTAGCAGCAAGTAGCGATAGCAGCTCGAGGAGCCCGAGTGGGGAACAAAAAAGGCAGCGGTCGGTCGGCTGGCGGATAAATCGACCGGCGTGTTGGAGTCGCGGGAAAATTTCGAATGGCATGACCGTGTTGCCCCAAGCGGAACAAGTGCAGATGAAGCGCCGGCCAAAGCGAAGGCCCTCGGGAGCGCCGACTTGAAGCCAAGCCCTGGGCGCAGCATGAGTTTTTTTAGTATCATTAAATAATGGATGGATTTTATAACAGTAGTTTTGCCCCACAAGCCACAGTATGGTGCTACCTCTACTATTGACTATACATTGTGTTACAGTGTTCTTGGTATTTAAAAAACAAAATATATTATAATCTATGTTCTCCCTCTAGTTTGTAGCAAGACTTTGGACTACATGGCATAAGAAACAAAACTGCCGCTATAGCCTTTTGTAGTATATCTGTTTACTTTTTGCTGAATTTTCTCTGTTTCAAAATATACAGCACGTAAGTGAACAAAAATAAATGAAAATCAGGCCTACATCTCACCTAATGTCAACATAAAACAGTTTACGTATATGAACGATAGTATATTTATTTTTAAATCATTTAATGAACTGCAACATAGTTTGTATATCGCTAAGCGTTATGTAGAACTTTTTATGTTTAATGTGTTTTACTCCAAATAAGATTTTCTTCTGGTTTTCGAATGAAATCGAGTATCACTTGTTTAGTAGCATCATGGAAGCAGTCTGGAGGACACATTGCATATGCATATCACTGTGCCTGAAAGAAAGAGACACCGCATTTAGTTGGCGGCTTTGAAAACCCTATTTCGTAACTAAAATTGTATACTTTATGGCCCTAATTTTAAAAAATGACTTTTGAAAACAAGAAACATAACATAATGCATAAGGCTTGATTCATTACAGTTATCTGAATGAGTACAAAATGACTAAATACACACAACTTTCCGTTTCAAATAACTTGGTATCAAGCTGTACTGTGTTAGGTTACTTGTTTGTTGTCAGCAAAATTACGGAAATGCGTTGTTTTTTAGGGTTGCTTGAAATCAACTAAGAAACTAATACGGTTGCAGAGTATGAAAACGTTAGTCATGCAAGTAAAAATGTAAAGAGAAAGAAAGCATGCAGATAAAAAAATCAACTGAGCAAGACTGTTTGAGAAAATGGAAGGAAGGAAGGGCGAAAATCATGCACCACCACAACCACCACACAACCCGCGCATGGCCCAAACAAACCTATGAGAGCAAGAGGCAGACACACCAACAAACCACAAGGCAAACTTGAGTGCTCACCTACCCCCCACTCGGACTTGGGAAATGTTCTAGAAGTAGCTGCGAGGTCAATCAGGCCAACAATAGTTGGACTTTTTATGTACTCGTAATACATTACACAGCGGAAGGAAATATACTCCCCACGATCTGCTGAGGCACGTGAAGTTCATTTCCAATACTAATATGAGTTGTTTATACGAGATATTTGCTTACGCGAATACACCAACCTCGCAATTTATTTTCGAAACATTCCTTCATCAACAGGAAGTTCATAAATAAAGTTAGTAAAAAAATATAGTAACACATATATGGCATCGGACCTAAATGAAAACTGAGACGGAAGGGATCTTTCGATGCATTCTTGAGGAGCTGAGTTAACACCGTAGAGGTAAAAAATCTAATAGCATATGTTTTACACACCATGCATTATCAGAGAAAACAGTGAAGTTTTTTTTTTGTTTAAACTTCAGTTAAGTATAGGAAACAGGAAAGGTGTCATTTTATTCCTCCTTAGTTAATAGTTTATCATTGAAGTTATTTTAAGTACCATTAGAAACAACACAGTCTTATGACGAGAAATGCACTGTTAATAACTCTTACTTAGCAATAGCAAACACTCGAAACACCACAAAGGATTACAACAAGAAAGTATTTAAAACTCTACTTTTACCCTAATCTATCTCATGCATGCATGTTAAATTATAAAAAAACAGCACAATATACTGTAAAAGGTTCACTTTCAGAGCAAATGATAAGTGTCAGAATGCAGCCCAGCCCAGCGGCGGCCCGCCCTCTGCGCAGGGCATGCGGGCCACCGCCGGGCTGGAAGGGGCGGGGCGGAGACGGGGAGGGCGGGACGGCCAGGTCCGACGCGCTCGTTCACTCACGACCCAACGCGCCACACAATCCCACGCAGTTATCTCCCTTCTTTTGATCCTTCTTTGCGGGTACAGATAATTAATTTGCAAATCACATCTTTGTTCTAATCTCCAGATACTTTGCTTTCAGTCCAGAGATCGTTGAAGAATTTTTCGGAAGTGGTTTTCGTAGGAGAAACCACCTGCGATTCCGTTTCGAAAGTTGACGTCCCCAAGCGATTTGCGTTTCTACTCAGGTCGTTTTAAATCGTTGGTGAACGTACAAAAATAGATGTAAACATGAGCTTGCATTCGTTTCACTACTGTTAACATTTCAAAATAGGATAAACGCAGGTTTGTTTCTTTGTGTGACAGAATGAACGCAAAATGGAACATAAAGCAAAAGAACGATAATAAAAAAATGCAAGATTTATATTCAGCGAAATGGTTAGCCTATTACTCCCCTTATAAAGGGTCTCAACTGTTTATATGAGTTGACGGACTGATGCAAATCGCTTATCAATACTACATCTTCATTAATAATAAAATGTCTATAACTAATATTTTTCTGTTCTATTGCAAAATAATAATAATAAAAAAATGAACACACAGATCAGAAACGTGTTAATTTTTTTATTGAGAGAACTGCAAACAACTATCCGGAGTGACATCTCCAGAAGCGCGATGTATGGTGGAAAGAGTGGGCCTTTCCACGGTGGCAACGAGTCACTGACGCCGCGCGTCGAACAGAGCCTGAGATGGCGGGGCCAGGCAGGGCAGGGCCGCGTCGAACAGAGCCTGAGATGGCGGGGCCAGGCAGGGCAGGGCGGGGGCGGGGCGTTGGCACCGCGCGGGCACCGCCGCCCTCGTCCCCATGAGCAAGGGCACAAGGGGCAGGAGCAGACAAGGCCGGCAGGGCGGGTCGGGGAGGACGTTTTGCAAGGCGCGCCTAGCGTACCTGGAACTGCTGCATTGGGTAGGCCATCATGCCCGCGGGCTGTTGCATGGCCGCGCCCTGGGCCGCCGCCGCCATCTGCTGGGCCGCGGCGGGCAGCTGCGGCTGGCCCGGCATCCCCTGCCACGCGGCGGGCAGCTGCATGCCCATCCTGCTGAGGGGGCAACGAGCACGCTGGTCAGGGCGCGAGCTCAGGCCGAGGCCGAGGCCGAGTGTAAGGACGAGGGCGATAGCGCCGTCGCCCTTCCACGCTCCGTCCTCACACGTGGACATGTATACTGCGCAGCCTATGTAGTGTATGAGCGCCAGTTGCTCGTATTTTGTTTTACACGAGTTCCGTTGCTACATGAGACTGTACTTTGTTTTCGTGAATAAATGTGATTGTCTAAGCTCCACAGTTTCAACGACTTATTGCGAACACCAAATACACTACAGCCTACTGTGTCTACACTTTATTGTTCTACCAGGAGCATTTCTCCCCTGGGTAGAAACCCAGGTGCTGGCCTCTATCCGAACCCCCCACAGGTGCACAAGTACATTTGTAGGACAGTACATAAGTACACGTGGACAGTCACGTTTTCTTTATTAAAATACACTCACGTTTCCCACAATTATCTAAACTGCAGCAAGCATACCACTATAAAAATTGGTATTCGCAAATCATTTTGGCAAAGTTTTCGATTACAATTACATTTTTTTAAGTGAGTGATCTACAGTTTTGAGGGGAAAAAAGAAAGAAAAAAGTTTTACTTTGGCATTATGTGGTACAACAGAAGGAAATTATACTTTATTAAATACAACACGAAAAAGTAGATTTCAGGGATTAATTTTTTAAATAATTTTCTGGTGGCTGAAAAGATATAATGTTTGACTATAAATTTCGACGTGACATTTTAACGTCCTATAAGTTTGCTTCCTGTACTTCGATTTAAACATAAAAGTCAAGTTGACGTTTAATCAGCTGTCCGCTACAGTAGTGATGTTTAAGCTCCCGACTCGATTTCACAGTAACAGCTGATTAAACGCCAAATCGAATCGTGTTTAAATCGAAGTGTAGAAAAATATATAAAAGTCACTGAAACTTTCTCTTTTCAGTTTCTATTTAACATTTGTGAATCACAAAGAGATTGATTAAAAGTAGCTTACTGAGAAAAACAAGAAGTGAACTAAAATGAACGCAGAATCCAAGTATCTTACGGTTAAAACTGAAAAGGAAAGAAAGAGCATGAGACGAGTGAACTGTCTTAAGGCGCAAGTTATAGAAATGATTCGGATGTGACAACAGAAGAATATTGGATGTCATAAAGTCCACTTCCGTTTGAGCACTCTTTCAATACCCCCTACTTTCCTTCATCTATCACACTACATTTTATCTCCTCACTACGACCCAACTCCAGTAAAAATATAAACGAAAAAGCCGGCGTCATTCTTGAAAATTCATTCCCTCCGGGCGTAACGTTACGACGTCGCCTTAAATTCTGCAACAGGGCGCAAATTTCGAAACGCGGATTGCCTCGTTGGCCGCGCTCCGCGACAGCGTACGCGGCGGAGCCGAAATGGGCGGGGAGAAGAAAGCCTGCAGTCTCCTCCACTCGCTGTATCGCGGGAATCTGTCAGCACATTGGGGCTCGGCGCGCAAACGGGGCCGACAGGGCTTGGCGCCCGCCGGCCGGCCAGCCAGCCGCCCGCCCTGCCTCGAATCGTCGCCGTCATCACAGCCCCCCCGCCGCCGCGCCGAGCGAAATCTCAGCGAGGACACCAGCGCCGGGAGTAAAACCGGAGGGCGGGGTTGGACGAGGACGAGCGGCGGTGAAGAGACGGGGAAGGGAGGGGACGGGCGGCAAGGGACAGACCCGCCAGGGGGCCGTCCATCTCCCTCCCCCGCCCTCTGGCCGCCCCTCCTCGTTGCCATGCAAGTTTAAATTTTATTCCGCCGTTGCGCTAATGAGAGGGGTATTTAAGAAAATGAAGTTTCCTTCAACAAATTTACTGAGCTCCCCGAGGCGCAGTCAGGTACGCGCCGAGCCGCTCCGCGAATCAAGGCGTCGGCGAGGGAAGATGAACTGCGCCGAAGACACTGACGCGAATTGTGGGGGTGGGGAGAGGGAGGGGTGGCAAATGGAATCGAGGGGAGGGGGCTGGGACGGTCTGGCGGAGTAAGAGGAGAGTTGTGAAGGCGGCGGCGGAACGTGGGACGTGCGCTCCCCGGCGAAGTGGCACTGCCGGAGAGGGGGAGAGGGAGAGAAGAAGAACTAAAATTACCAAGCAGAGAACATTTTGAAGGAAGTGAAAATGAAAATCTCGCGGCATGAAGTCACAGAGAACGGGTAAGCGACTTTATAAGGAGTCCAACGGAGGAAAGAAACGGAAGAAGGAATGGAGATGTGAGGAATAGAAGACTTGGGAGAAGAGGCTATACTTAGAGGTAAATGAAAAAGCTGAAGCCCGAGGATGAATGATTAAGAGGATGCCTCATAATTGTTGAGAGGTGGGAACACAAGAGACCGTCCTAACATTCAGCGTTACACAAGTGCGGCGTTGGCGACAGCGAGAACCAGGAGGAACGGCGAGCGAAGGACGAGAATGAACGCGAAAGCTCGAATGAAGGGCGCAGGGTGAGAGGCGCTGGGCGAAGGGAAGGGCTACTCGCGGCGACGACGGCAAGCGGAAGGGCGCTGGCAGCAGCAACCACATATCGGCGGCCTGCTTCTTTAAATATTGATTGCAGTCCCGTCGGGGGCCCGCAGCCGTACAGCATACATATGTGAGTATGCGATGCATAATGTATGGGAGATCTTAGGCTGCTTTCTTGCCCTGTGCTTGGAACAAAGGCGCGGGGGGCGGTGTAGGGTGGCCCAAACGAGGCGGCGCCGCCCTGATTCGTCCCGGAAACGACGGGGGGTCGCGTCTCTCCCCTGACCCCCCCCGGCAGTAGGAGCGTCACGACGGACGGCCTCGCAATCTACCATTTCTTTGGAGGGACCGCGCTACCACCGCCCTCGCCCTTCCGTTGCCCTGCTCCACGCGTGGCTACGGCGCCACGCAGCACGTGTAATGCTTGCTCGGGGAAGATTAACCTGACTCTCCTCTGGCCATAAACTAAACTATGCTGCTTCCTTCACGGGAAAAGATAAAACAGTTCCTTGAAGATTCACAATGATAAATATCGACTGTATTGCGAGCATTAAAGGACTAGCCAGATAACTGTAACTACTGGTTCGTATCTCACATACACAATGGTTAAAATGAAAAGTACTATGTCACAATTTGAATGCAAAATCATCAACAGGTGACATTCGAGAAATTTTGTATATTATAATGTTTGTGGTATTGTATGTATAAATATTCTCGCCCCATGAGATCATAAAAACGGAAACTCATGAGCAATTGAGATTCTACGTAGGTACCACAATTTAGTTTCTAGATATAATAGACTAGGAATATGAGACTGAACCAGAATGAAATATTTTATTATACGTATTATATTTTTCTCACTTTAAAATAGTGCCTAATTAAAATGACATTTTCGAAAAGAAAGTGTTCAAAATTACATTTCATTTCGTTTAAATGGTTTTAAAAAAGCCCCTTACGGAGGCTGGTTACTAGAGCTCAGATTTCTAAGAAATAACATGTCCCCAAATACACACAAACTACATGTGGACTAAAATTTTTAAAACACAGGAAACAATATGGACTAAAATGAATATACAGTTAAAATAGCGAAAATAATTTACAAAACAAAGGCTGAACACACATCAATAGAACTGTCAAAGACCTAGGTTTTAATACTAGACCCAGTAACTTCTCGAACTGAAATAGACAATATGTTTTTGTGTCGCTGAAAGTAACTTCTATCAATTCTGGTAATTGTCCATTTACGAAGCAGTGGATTACCTAGCATGACTTTGAATTTTAGTTTCGTCTCTTAATATTGCTTTGCATCAACGATAAGAGTTTTCCTTCAAATACGTGAAAATGTGTACTATGCTTGAAAATATGTCCCATCAAATGTGTTTAAAAGTCTTTTCAAAAAGCTTAATTCGAAAACCAATGAAAAAAGTCTGCCTGTGCCTAATGCGCCGAGCAACTGCTGTCCCTGCTGGAGGGAGGGCGCGTACTCACCCCATGTATCCTTGCTGGTAGCCGAACTGGCCGTAGGTGTAGCCCTGCATGCCCTGCAGGAACTGGCCCTGCATCTGCGCGCGGGTACCAGTCCCCGGCCGGGACGGGTACTGGGCGCCGGTGAGCGGCTGCGCATAGGGCGGGCGACGCCGCGCGGTCAGGCGCGTGCCGGGCGCGCGGGTGCGCGACACGGGTCGGCGCGAGCGAGGAGGACAGGAGGTGACAGAGAGAGTGAGAGAGACAGAGAAAGAGAGAGAGAGAAGAGGGTGCGTTCGGAACGACGTCACAACGTTTAAGGACGCGGCGTGAATGCAAACACGGTGCACTGACTTGACCAATGTGCAAGGTAAACATTGAAATACCAACATTCACGTACACTTGTACATATATGGGCATTCACACTCCTCATTCACGCTTGTTTACATACGCACTTGCAAAGGCAGCACGAACAATGTATAACAAAATATACTGTCATGAAATGCATTTCATTCTGCGATTACATTTTTATTCGAAAAAGGCAAAAACGCATACACCCAAGTTTCTTCAGTTCTTTCAGTTGATACCTAAAAATACTCTTAGTTCTCCCACAAAAGAATTAATTTAATGAACGTGCAGAACCTCGAAGTCGGGTGCAAGATATGAAATAACAAGGTGAGAATACAAAATGTTTATCCTCCAGAAAGTATACGTACTTATATCAAATAAATATCAACCTTTATTTCACTGCTAACTCCAAAAGTTCTATGAATTCGTGTCATAAGCACATTAATGTTTATTTAAAAAATCGAAATTGAACAAAATATATAGCAAATATAGCATTATCATATCCATTTAATTTCTCTAAATTCCTCCCCAAGGCTTGCTCGCAGGCCTGAATCGTGCCGGGAGCAGCAACGCGGAAAGCCACTCGAAGACGTCAAAACGACGCCGACGGAGAGCGCGCGCGTTTTTCCCCGGCCGCGAGATGCTTATCGGAGCAGCCAGTTTCGTGCCGGGCGAGGGGGATCGGCGAGCGCGCAGATAACGGCGGAGACTGCGCGGCGGCGCGGTGGCCGTCGGCAGCCGCGAATGCAAAAGTGCCTCCACTCGGCAGTTGAAGAGATAGGCAGGCCTCCACCTACCACATTAGAATCGTTTATTCATGCGCATTCCTCACGCAGGTGCTGCATGGCTCGGGGAGAGGGGGGGGCTGCGCCGGAGCGAGGGAGGGAGGGCTGGGGTGGGGGCGGGGCACGGACGGGACAACGCGGGTGCGGTGTGGCCCAGCGGTCTCCTCCGAGGGGTAATGATCATAAACTGCACTGCAATTACGATTGCCGCTATCAATTTGGGGCGAGGGCACGCGCGGTCTCGCGAGGGCGGCAGCTGGCGGCGCGGCGGAGGCCGTGGCGGGGGCGTGGGCGAGGGCAGAGGGCGCGAGGGGGGCGGCGCCATCTCGGCGATAGGACGGCCGCCGTCTAATCGGGCAGCTGGACGCGCCGCCCCGCCGGTCCATTCGAGGCGCCGATAGCGGCGCTGGCGGCGGAGCGTTATCTCATACGTCGTTCGATGATTGATTCTCGTGATCATTTTTGTTCAATGAGAGCTTCCGTCCGTCCTATCGCAAGAGGGGGCATTTCTGATTAGGCTTAAGGACGTCAAGTGATTCGAGAGTTTATGGTTAGTGGCCTGACGGTATACGCAACAGCACCACTTCGATACGCGACACGCAATGTCTGCCCAACAGGAAAAAAAACCCTCAATAAGCACACAAATCTTAAGGTTTCGTCTACACAAACGCATAGAATGTCCGCAATAAGCATCAATGTATGCTGAACCGCGAATTAAACTTCAGTTTATAACTCTTCCACAACTAGCCGCACGACTATTCGACCGGTACGCACTTATCGATGCAGATCTCATTTTTCGCGCACGCGTCGACCTCGGCGCGAACCCCCGCCGTCCGGGGCATCGCACGCGCGCCCGCCGCCGCGTGCGGGCACGTGCACGCGCGCCACTTGCCATTCGTACGCGCGTTCGCGACATGAAAGCGCAATTTATTCATGATATGTTGCAAATAATACACCTAGTATTCAAAGCGTGTGAAAAAGAAGGGGAAAGAGAACACAGAGGGCCGATGGCCGCAAATAATAAAAGCTGTGGGGTCAGAATATTTAATTGCGTAAATGCATCAATTTATTATTGTTTTGATATAGTAATTCCCCGCTCGGAATACCAACGCGAGCGCGCGAACGCGCACGTGCCGACAGGAAGGGGACGGCGCGCGTAGGCGAAGGGCGGAAGGCAGAGGACGGCGCCGCGCGCAAGGGACAGCGCTTCCCTTCCCTTCTCCGCCCTTCTCCCTCGTCTGTCTTTATCTATCGCGCTGGATTCGTTTCGCATGCTGCAGTAGTGATCACTATCCGCTTTGAAGTATGGCCGTCATACATTATTTCACTTGATGGCTGGCCAACGCTAATTTGAATGCAAATATCGGTCGGCAGCCGCGGTCCCCGGCCGCCGGCAGTCGGGCCAGGGCGGGGAAGGGGGAGGGGGAGGGGGGAAGGGCGGCAACGCCGGCGGGAGGGCGAGGCGATGGGGGACAGGAGGCGGGAACGAGGGCGGAGAGGAAGGACTGAAAAGAGAGGAAAAAGAGAGAGAGAACGGACGAGAGGATTAAAAGGGAAAAGTGAAATGAAGTCACATGGAATAAAGTGGCGAAATAGCAAACGATTGTAGACAGGAGAACAATTTCATTCGAAACCGAGAGGGGGAAACTGTGATTAACAGTAACAACGACAGAGGAAAGAGAGTTATAGGCGATTACATGCAGATAGGTAAATATTACATCGTAACGTAGAGTTGAGGAAAAGAAATGAGAGTGCAAATGATCGTGTAAGAGAATGAAGTGACACGCTGAAGCGATCTGGTAGCTGACTCGCAAGTTGGAGTGGGTCGTCACGTGACAAACACGACGCGCGTAGCCAAACGGGCGGCAAAGCTAGTCTCGGAACTAGTATGAGACGGCACAGAGCGGGAGCCGATGACTTGAGGGCTATGCGAGGGCGAGGGCGGGGCGTGGGCAGGGTCGAGGGCGTGCGCAGGAAAGTGGACGGGGACAGGGAAGAGAGCGGGGGCGAGGGCAAGGGCAAAGGCCGGGCCGGGAGCAGGGATGATGGTGAGGGCAAGGGCGAGGGCGGGGCGAGGACGGGGCAGGGCGAGGGCGAGGGCGGGCAGGGTCGAGGTCGGGCGCAGGAAAGTGGACGGGGCAGGGAAGAGGGAAGAGGACAGGGCGAGGGGCAGGGCAGGCGAGGGCGAGGGACGGAATGACGGCAAGGCAGGCCGGCGAGGCAGGAATGACGTCGGGCAAGGGCGTGCAGGAAGAGGCAGGGGCGGGCAGGGTCGAGGGCGGGCGCAGGAAATGGACGGGGACAGGAAGAGGGCGGGGCGGGGCGAGGCGAGGGCAGGCGGACGCAGGATGACGGTGAGGTGAGGCGGGCGAGGGCGGGTGAGGCGGGTGAGGCGGAGTGAGGGCGGGGGTGAGGGCGGGGAGGGCGAGGGCGAGGCGAGGCGAGGCGAGGCGAGGCGAGGCTGGGCACCGCCCAGCGCTCATATCGCAGCGGAGCCCTGCCCGCGCGCCGCAGGTGGACGGCCGGCGCGGCGCTGCGCTGCGCCCGGGGCGGCGCCGGCGGCCGCTGCACCAGCTGCTCCGCTGCGGGGACGATGTCGGAACCCCAGCTGAACCGGACCCGCGGCGACGCCTCCACCCACCTGCCTGCTGTCAGCGCCGCCGGCCCCGCGCCTCCGATCGCGGAGTGCAAACAATGCAAGCGCTGCGTCATCCCTTACAGGCGCACGCCTGGAAGCCTCTTCCCGCGAAGACTTAACAAATGAAATGTGGATACGCAATAGCTGATACTACTGACAAACACGAAAGGCTCAAAACTTTAAACACATTGTGCGTCGTGGAAATTGGAGTCTTTTTTTCTGTACACTCCGATCTTCAAGAAGCTTCATTTCTGGAGGTGAATGATACGTTATTTACAAACGTTAAAATCTTAGAAATTACGGAAGTGAATTTTCCTTGGTTGATTTCGATAAAAAATGGAAATACTTCAACGATTTCTACTGCATTTAATTACCAATAGAAATATCAGAATGTTTTTGATTTCGTGATCAATTAATTGAGCAAATCGTTTTTATCCATCATTTATTAACTCTTTCTAGGTTCTTGTATTTTGCTCACATGAAGAAGTGGGATACATCCGGAAAACCGCTTTCCGCATTTACCCGAACACATCACACGAAACATCCCCACGACGCAAACGTCGAGCGGAAGACAGAAGGTGTTGAACCAGGTGTTCGTCGCCTTCGCCGCCGCCCCCGGAGTGGGGGTGATAAAAAAAAAAAGGCGACGCCGTCCACGTCGTCGACGGTGGCAGCGGCAGCGACGGCAACGCGGCGGCCGTTTACCGAGCACAACGAGGGAGAAAACGGCGCAAAAGCACGGCAGAACGCAACGCTAACGATTTTTCCTTTTACGTGGCATTTGCATCGCGAGTTTACGATCTGCGCCCTGCTCAGTCGATATGCCGGCACGCGCGCCGCCGCCGCCGCTGCCCGTCCGCGCCCCCTGACGTTAGCGCCCGCGCGGTCGCCGGCGGCGACGAGGAAAAAAAATAAAAAAGAGGGCACGGTAATGCACGAAAAATGCCGGCGCTCTTTCCAGGACGAGAGTTTAAGGTAGGTGCCTTACACCTCGCTGTAAATATGTAGGTGAAGCCTTGCTCGAAGAGGTAAGAAAGCTGTCCACTCAATGACATCATTAGCCAAGATCATCAATACGAATGTCAATTTTTTTAAACAAGTTTCTTCTCGTAAACTTGAAATAAAAATGTATATTTACTAAAATGTTTTTTTGTGATATTCAAACCTGACTTCTTAGCATGATGGGCGTGCGTAACATGAAACATTTTTGCAAATGTCTTGCACTTCTCACCCGAGAGAAAAATGAACTGCAGTTATTTATTTTTATCGTACCATACAAACCCACAGTGTTAAATATGTCTTATCATACTCTCAAAATTGTACTACCCAAATCTGTTTAGTATTCTTAAATTATTGAAAGAAATTACATTGAAATGTGAACTTTCAAACTACCCGAAATCGACTATACATTAATATTATTTTTAAAATATAAATTAAGACGTAAGAATAGCAAAAATGACATGGCAATTACGGAAGTGCTCATAACTGCTTATGTTTTTGTGCGGAAAGATAACGATAGTAAATCAGCAACAATGATATACATTTTGAGCTGTTCGTGTCGAAGGCGAAATATACAACTTCATCACATCGCAGATCTCGAGCTTGATAGGAAAAATACTTAATGCGAGTATCTCTGAGAAAATGACACATTAGCTGCAAAATTACGAATAGGAAAGCCATGGGGAATGAAACTTCAGCGAAGATGCCATTACAAGTACGTCCACTTTCGTGTACGACCTTTCGCAACTAACGGTTCAATTAGTACTCTGTACTGCTGATATCACGTATGTTTTCCCCCTCGTTAACATGACAATGCCAAAAGAAAAATGGGCGAAGTTCCACCTTTATCGTATCTAGACCTGTCTCAGGTAGCCATCTCCAATTAGTCACTCCTTAATAAACCTGAGTGCAAGAGGTTCTTAACACGAACGCATATTGCTTATACAGCTGATCACGATTCAAAAAAAAAAAACACACACACACACACACACACACACACACAAACACACACACACAAACACACACCAGAAGTAGGTTACTGCAGGATCTTGAATCAGGCAATAATGCTTGACGGGACAATTTTTGATTTCAGTGTCTCGCAGATTTATAACACCAGGAAAGTAAACGTATATTTTCAAAAAGTGAAGAGTTTAAATTGAAATTAAAAGAAGGTAATTTCTTTGAACACATTTACCCTTTTACTGACACTCAAAATTTTCAAATAAGCGATCAACCATCTCTGCAGGTGATCTAGACGCTTCATGTTTGGAACCAAACAATATACGTTAGGGTCTTTAAATAAAGATTGGTCAATAACACACGTGCATTTATTAAAATGTCCTCAACAAGGCACAGGTCTTACAATATAATAATTTTTTATTGAAATGTATTCATATTTATCCACTAAATTATTTTATTAATATTGGACAGGATTTAAAAATAATTTGCGAGGGAAACTAACAAGAGAAAAACAATGCAACGTTTTATGACTGTAAACGGGCTTCTATAGTTAAAAAATATATTGATGAAAGTTTTATATATTAAACAGCTTTTACACTACAACTTTACCTCTACTTTAAACAACTATCGTCGCAGACTATGAACTGACGCTCGCTATCTTGAGGAACAGAAGCGAAAAGAAGAAAATTCGGAGAGAACAAAACTTCGGAGAAGAACATTTTGCGCACGACGTCAACAAACTCTCAGCGCGATATTTTTTCTACTTTATGCGGCCGTCCGTTGCTTTGCATATATTGAAGGTAGATCTGGGCGGCGGTGGCGGCGGCGGCGAAGGCGTTATCAAGCGGGGCAGTCGGAGAGCACGGTTTCGTGACGGCACGGAACCCCGTCCCCGCCTCCGCTCCGTATACCCTCCACCGCCACCGCCCAGCGGCGATCCTTAAGTCACGCCAATCAAGCGAATCACTTCCATAGCAACCGAACCCAAACATTTACCGGTATCAGTGAGACGATCTGTTTAAACCGCGCGCTCCGCTAAACACCAGGAAAGGAAACAAGGAGGCAACATTTTAAAAAAATGGGTGATTCTTGTAGAAGCTAATTTACCTAACATAGCTAGATCACTGCTTACCCATCACATTGGGTCTGAGACTGAAAAAAATATACACAGCATTTTTTTTTCATTTTCGAAATACATATTTACATCATTTCGAAAAGAATGTATCTTGCATGAGAAAGGAAGAAAATAATTTAGTTTACTTACAAACGTAATGCTAAATACATGACCAACTAAATCAAAAATATTCTGAGAATATTTAAATATTTTACGAAAAGCATTTGAAATAAAACTTAATACATAAAACTTCTGATTTCTTTTTACTTTAGTTATTGTTCGATCTTGACATATTACGGTCCTTTGGACGAACGTTCGATAAAAGGGTGAGTGATTTTAAATCTTCCATGGCCGGTTTGAAAGGTCTACAGTAAGAAAACTTTAATGAAACGGCTGAAGCTCAAACTTAAATAAAGAACCGAGGAGAATTTCATGTATCATTTCGGTAGAAGTGTCTGCTTACAAAAGGTTCTTCAATTCAAATAAATTCAATTAGCAGTAGCAATTGCTAGGGGTAAATATTAACAATATTCAGATCAAATTATCAACATTTAAAAAAGGAAGAATCATGAATAATCGCATACAATTAATATTTTTTATTGTGACGCAGTAGTGACTCGAACTATATCAGCAGGGTAAACATAAAAAATGATGCTCAATGCTTGTTAATGTATGTGGACTTAATTTTTATTTCTGAAAATCTAATGGAAACACAATAGATTTTGACCATTATCAATAAAACTAGCCGGACTATCTAAAAACGCACCCTAAAGATTCGGAAATAATTATGTACGCGGGAGAATCCAAAAAGCACCATATGCCGTCCTATAAAGCGCTTGCCCGCTCGTCCGGGAACTTCCCTGCCTGGCATCACACATGCGCACAGCGCGGCGCAGGCCCGGCCAGGGGGACACGGCGCCGAGTCGCGTCTGGTGTGCGGGGAGCGGGGGGGGGGGCCCCGCCCGTCGAGGGATAAAAAGCGGCGCTCGTTCCGCCGCTAATGCCCTCTCCCCGCCGCGATCCCGGACCCTGCGATGGGCTAATGATACTTGATGATGGGCAATTCGCCGCGTCGCCATGGCGACGCTGTGGACGCGGGCGACACCTCTCTGGCGCCGACGGCGGCGGAGCGGGAGCGGAACGAGGGGGGGGGACGCCGGGGGACACGCAGAACGCGCTCTCCGTTCCACCCCATGCCGCCCGCCGCGCTGCCATCACCGGCTGGCCAAACAAGCAGCGCTGCCGCTGTGGCCGCAAGGGGCAGTTACGCCTCCGCGCGGAAGGGCGTGCGGGAGCGGGGACGTACGGGGGAGGCTGGAACACTGGACGCTCGCCGGGCGAGAACTGTGAACACTGCTTTTGTAGGTAGGGTGTGGGTTACTCGGAGACGACGGTCGACTGGAAGCAGGTTGGAAGATGACGCGGGGAGAGGCTAAAGGTCCTAAAACGTTGAAATATTAAGGCTATTGGGAGAGCGCAGAAGTTGTGGGATGGAATGGAGACGCGAATCGATGGGCGTCGCTCAAGGACAGACCTGAGGAGCCCCATTGCGCCAAACGGCGACCCGCTAACCATACCGCAAGACGCACAGCCGTCAGTGGTATCGAGATGCGAGGGAATAGCATGGCTAGGCTTGCGCCGCGCGGGCGCGCCAGTCGAATGCGGGTGGCGAGGAGAGCGTGGGCCGCGGAGGAAGTCACGAAGGAAGATGGCGTGACAGTGCCCAGGGCTTCGCAATGACGTGCCATTAAAAATGCCCCTGAACTGTTCGCTGCAACCTTGCTGATGAATTTCGCTGCTAATATCTTCCCTCGCCAGGACCATTTTCAAACATCCATCAGTTGGAGGGCGCCATTAAAATGTACTTCAAAGAAAATAGATTATTCTTTTGAAAACGACACATTGTATGGAGTCTTGAGAGTCATGAGATTATATCCAACAAAACAAGAGTGTGATTGGATTCAGATAACGGTATGTGCAAGATTCAATTTATGTTTTTGAAATTTTAATTCATCACTAAATTTCTCATTAACAAAAAAGTAAATTCAATTTTCTTATTAAATTAAAATTTAAATAATATAAATACACAATATATCTGGAACGATGAACTATTTCTAAGCTTGCTACTGCCAATGTCACATTTGCTCGCCTTAACACTCACCTGCCAAAGGGTCACAACGTTTCGTCTACCACGATCCTGCGATTTCATTTAGCAACGCGGACTAAAAACCGTGATACGAAATAAATCACGAAACTGTACGAGAAAGCACAAGAGAACGGACAGTGATCACTGTGACGAACCAATGTCACGCAACTGTTTCCCATTCGCGCCACCTCAAGAACACTACCCGCAGAAAGCTGTCCGAGCCTGTTTCCCTGCATTTGTTCCGAATGCCAGGTGGAGGGTTCTCATTCCAGCTTTTCGCGAACAGTCCGCGAGTTAACGAACCCGCGCGCGGTGCGCGCTTGAGGACGGCGCCCGTGGCCATTACAACTTGCGAGCTGTTCGACGGCTTGTGTTGGTTGCGGCTTCCATACGCCCGCTGCTGGCTTCCACGTGCGCCCTCAGTGGACACGGTCGTACTCAAAAGAGAGATTCTTCTCGTGATTCTGTTGCTAGGATACTACATACTAGTCCGAATTTATAAACTGATCAACTCGATTTACTAGTCTATTTTTTTCTTCAAATAGAGCAGTGATAAGTTCCAACTTTTTTTTTTACAAAACAGCATTTCCATCGCCACAAAATTGTTGAATTCTAATGAACCTCCGGCCACTGTTTAAACGACACCCATAAATATGAGGAATATTCCGACACAGGAGTGTTAATAAAATGTGATATTTATTGCACCGGATTTGCGGTTAGGTAACTGTGTTCACATTTTCTTTTTAAAATCTTCGGTAACACAATTATTTAAAAAAACAAACATAAATAATGAACTAAATATCTTTCACGCGTGACACAAACCCGTCCGTTTGTTGAGTACAAATCCAAAAAACACAATTCACTTCTAATACAAGGAAATTACTTATGCCTTCAGTAGAACTCACTAAACACTGAAATTAAGCAACAAAGATAGTCAAAAAACTAGCGTAATATTCACACGAATGTATCTGCAAATTAGAGCTTCAGTTGTTGTTTTCTTTGCTCTTTTTGATATCAGCTTACTAAGCTTACGTTTCAGACCATTCAGATCGAAATCACAGCTGGCTATTCAACACAAACAAAAGCGCAGATTGAATCAAACGAACGGTTTATATTTGAAGTATTAAATATTAATCGTACGTTTCTATAAACTTGTATTTATTGCATATATCAACAACTGAGCATATGAATACATTCTAATTCCAACACCGTAAGAAAATATTGCAGAAAACCCTCTCCTGCTAGAATGGTTACATGTAAATCTCATTTGACAAAAATGTAGAGAATTATCGCTATTACTCTCAGTAAGCGTAGTTTAAATGACTACTGTTCGCTCTACACATTTGTCTCAAAACGAATAGATCAGGTTGTAAATGGAGAGAGTACGACTCGTAAAACATCAGCGCAGGAGGACGAACCGGGTTTTCTAGAGAATGCCATTCAAATAAACTATGAATTAAACAAGCGGGCTTCAATATTAACAAGCAAATGACTCCCACTCTGTACTAATCGATACTGCTGCTCATTGCATACATTCACACACTGCACACGTAGACGGCACTCATCACATGAATATACATACATGCTACGTGAATATACACAAAACCAGCATCATCTGGCAATATTGCAAAAAGGAATCCTCTACATGAATATCTGATCTTGATAACGATTTCGCCAGAAAGGATGCTGTGCATAAAAGGAACTTTAACAATTCGGAGAATATACATGAAACTGAGCACATTCCGAAGCATGCGAGAGGAAGGTAAAGGTATTCGCACAGCCACACACTAAACAGGTCACAACAAGCCTACGATATAAAAGTAATTTAAAAACTTCGAGATACAGAAGCAGTCACACGAGGTACATGTGACACCGACTATGAACAAATGTTAATTTATAATACACATTACGTCTGAGGAAGTGAATATAACACGAGATAAAATATTTAATAAAATAATCGATATTGCATAATAATAAAATTAAGAGAATGGTATCGATGATGCAGGTTAATGACAAAATTGCCAATTATGAATCTCTCAAAAGTTTGCACTTACATTTGAATTAACAAAGCAAGCCTTCTCCACCCATCCATTTTGAACCGGTTTAAATATCCGCCATAATTAGAATAGTTAGATACCATAATTCACTTACCCGTCTTAAAGCATTAAAAAAATGTGAAACTGAATCATCGGCAATCATATACCACATATTCGTCTAGGCAAAACGAGAAAAAAAACCCTCATTCTCCTAGAGCATTCGCAGTGGACTGAAGTATTCGTAGTGAAACCTCCAAAAGCATTGCACGCACGGTGCGGCGTGGGGTGGCGTGGCGTTCCGACCTGTCCAGAGGGGCTGCGGGAAGGGCGGGGTCCAGGCGACGTGAGGTCACGGGGTGGGAGGTGGGGGTGGGGGTGGTGGTGCGGGCAGCATCGCAGGTGCACATGGACACGACAATCACCTGTTCACTCACCTGCCCCGTGGCCTGCGCGTTGTTAGGGTCGCCCGACTCCTTGCCCCAGGAGCACTTCACCGTCTGGCCGTTGATGTCCGTGTTGTGTACCGCGACGATGGCGTGCGTGGCCGACTCCTTGGTGGAGAATCTGCAACACAAGAGAGCGCACGTTTAATAACTCGTCCTTGAGGAGAAGGGTCCTGGCGGAGAACTTACAAACACATTCAAAATTGGGGGTCAAAATTGAATCAAACCATTGTCTTCATTTTGGCTATTCTGTGTTCCATGCGTACAATTCATATGAACAGTCAACGATACTACATTTCATCCAACGAAAGTTAGAAATAACTGAGTATTAATGAAAATAACAGCAGTAAGATCGAATATTTTCTGAAGAAAAACTGAAGCTTTTAGTGGGAAAAATCGTAGCCATGCTTATATAAAAAAGACATTAACATCATAAATGGGAAACAACCCCATTAAGAAACAGAATAGGTTTTAGGGGACGTACAAGAGTTGGTATAACACTGGTAAACGTTTGTTCATATAATATGGCTGATACCAGTACGGTAAAGCTTCTCGAAGTTGTACACATTACTCCGGCCCATATTTGAAGTAAAAAGAATTCGATACTAATCGGAAAAGCAATCTGTCGTGGTAGACCAACGAAATACCGACTCGTAATAAGGCACCTGATACTCGAACACAATCGAGAGACCTCACAGCCGCATTTCCTCCGCTCCCGCGCGCAAATCAGGCTGAGCACTAGGGCAATCCTGCGGGTCACAACTCCCGGAAGAAATGGAGCGTCCAGGTGACCAGCGCGAACAACGCCGCACGCGCAGCCCGCGGCAGCGGGAGCGTCACGCTCCGCGGGGAGAGAGGGGCGGGGAGCTGGTACGTTTCGGCGCGGGAACCCGCAGCCCGTCCTCCCGTTCGCTCACTCGCTCCACCGGCCGGGAACAATTTACGCTTCATCAGCGGCGCAGCCCGCGGCGCGGAGGGAGGGGGGGGGGCGGGCCCCGGGATCCGCGATTGCGGGGCGCGCCATAGCTCCAGAGGACGAGCGCGAGAGCCGGCCACCGGACTCCAACGAAACGCACGGCTCGGGAGGGCGGGCGAGCGGGCGGGCTGGCGCTTCGCAGCGGTCGGTCGGTGGCCGTGGAGGTCGCCGCGGGAGATCCGAGCACCGGCACAGCGCCCGTCGCCACCGCCGCCGCCGGCGGGAGAATGTGCAAAGTAGCGATCAATTAACTGCCAGCCACAGACCATTGGCGACAAAGGCGACACGGGAGGGGCGGGCTGTGCCAAAATACGCCGGCCTGTAGCAATAAAGTAAAGGGTTGAAAAAAGAGAAGAGTCGCGGGGGCGAGGGGAGCAGCCTCCGAGAGAGCTTTGGCGCGGAGGAGGGGGGAGCCAGGAAATTATTTAAGGTCCTCATTACTTAGTCCAGTGGCTCGCGAATAACAAAGAGGACGTCTGGGAAATCTTTAGCGGCATATGCGCCAGCCAGTGCGAGCCCCTTCTTTTCCTCTCTGTCAAGGCGGCGAGGGCGAGGGCGTGGGCGTGAGCGGCGGAGGCAGGGACGCAAACTTCGCACGCGCTCCTCCCTCGCCCCCATTTCCTCCGCCGCCTACTCTCCCTTCGCGCACCGCTGTGAGCGCGGCGCCCACATCCGCGAATCATGGCGGCGTGCTATTAAATCTGGAAACGTTCGTAAATATTTAAAGTAGGCCATCATTATTTGCTTGTATTTATTTATATTGCAACTGATGGTAGACAGTCATTAGATATGTGGGATGCGCAGAACGCTGCTTTCGAAATATGACGAACAGTTCTTTTATTAATGACCAGATGCACAGGATGTAGGGGCATATCGGCATGAGCGAGCGGGTCATACAGGTCTCTCCCCTACGGCGTAATAAAGCCATGTGCTATACGATCACAGCAAGGTAATGTCGGTTTCAATTTCCGATTTATATGAAGTGCTATTACATACACCATGCATAAATTGGAAAACTATTATAACCAACGCGTAATGAATTATTAAAGATATTTACCCATATTTGAAGATATTTAGTATGGCAGGGATGATAAAAATTTTACAAACGTTTTCATGAATATACAGACCAAATAATGACTAAAAAAATGTTTTCTAAATGAAACATTAAAGAATATAATTATATTTCGAATGGAATATCCATTAAATTTTGTAACGTGTTCTAAAAATTGAACCTATTAATAGCTGGTGTACAACATATGAAAGAGCTGTGAAGGATATAGATTCTCATTCGTATTTTTGTTCGCGGACGTGTGGATTGTTAATACGAACGTGTTGATTGGCAAATGAATACAAGCACTCAATGAGCTTCAATTCCGAAGAGAACTTGTAGGCATATTTCGTCCCCCGAATCCCTATGCTCCATCTCGGTACTCGCAGGGGCATTCCGCGCTCAGCAAAGAAGCGGCAGCAGTCTCCGGGGCCACGGCGACGTTATCGAGTTAGACGAATGATCGAGGGACACGGCTGCGCGTCCAGCTTTCGTAACTCGGGCCAAGAGGTGTGGGGAGGGGCGCGGCGGGGTGTGGCGGTGAGGGGCGCCTTCGAAACAGCCGCGCGCGCCGGCCGCCGCGCCGCCCGTGGCGCTGGCGCCGCGACGCCGCGCGCCGAAGCTTCGCGCAGCGGCCGGTAGGCGTCTCGCGGGTGGCCGCGGACGCCCACCGCCGGTCCCCACAGCCTGCTCCCACAGAGTGGGGGGCGTGGCCACCCCCTCAAAAAGTTTGAAACGGGCCCAGAAGCGATATATAATAATAGTTATTTATGCACCAAAGGTCACCCGAGATCATTAGAACTACTAGTTAACGCCCATAATGCATCATCATCATCATCATTATTATTTCCCTTTACGGATTAGGCACATTGCCTGTTCCAGCCTCTTTCCATCTCATTCTTGGCCTTCCAATGTTTCTCTTTCCTCTAGGCTTGTAATTCAGGACTTGCACTGGAAGTCTGTCTTGCGGCATATTTCCAATATGTGTCACCCATTGCGGTCTGTACTTCTTAATTATGCATACAATATTCAGTTTCCTAAATATAGTGATTCGGATTTACTTATTTATTAACTAGACTATCAACTTAACTCGGTTGTTCCTTTCATATTTTCTTCCCATAATTCCCTCTAAAAGAGAATATCATTCTACTGTTCTCATATTTTTCTTATAACCACGATCCTCTCCATCCACGTTACAGAGTGTACATTGGACTCCGTAACGAAGGCCATAACAAGCAATAACGTATCGGTAAAAAATAAAATAGCTTGTTTCTTTAGTACATTCAATCCCCTATTTTCCCCTTTTTTAACCTGACAATTTCGGGAACTGTTCTACAATCTCTGAGAAACAGGCACTCCACGCAATCAGGGAACTGTGCAAATAATCTAACATAAAACTAATAGTATTAACTGTGTCAATAGTTATAACTGTATTCTCATTGTAGTATTTTTATTAACCTATTAATCAATATGTCATATGTAAATAAAGACGTTCAACGGCAAAAGAGGCCTAGAAAGGTCCTCTCTCCTCTTCTTTAAGGCTGTGAGCTCCTATACTTGTTCCTCTTCCGGCGTCGTCGCTGCTGCATAATGATGGCAAATTTTAGCAAAACATCGATACTTCGATACCAAATACATTTCCCGGATTCGTCGTGGCGGAGGTCCGATCCTCTGGGCGTAGAGGAGGGAACTTGTTCCCGGCGCATTGTTTTGACTCCGGTACTAGCCAGGAAACCTAGCAGCTCTGAGCTAGCAGGGCGGCCCTCATCCAGGCATTGTATGGGGACATTCACAGAGAGCAAACTGTATTCCGGCTGGATCCGGACATCAGCCCGTTCGCAAAGGCCAAGGTGCCCACTCCGGGGTCTTGTCCCCCTGATGAAGCAAAGACAATGTGATGTGTGTGTTTATGGGGTTCCATACATACATACATACAGCATACATTACCAAAAGGTTTTCGATGTCGACACACGAAAACATTAACAAAAAAATCGATGTTTTAAGTATGATGAAATATTTCCAAGTAAAACGTCCTAGTTCAAATGTTGTACATAACCTGTCAACATTAGTTTAAAGTTCATACTGCCTTACATTTGACTGTGACATCTAATCAATATTCTATGTAGTTTTCTGTAGTTCAGTGTAATTTTCTAATCAATGTTCTATGTAGTCAAGAGTCAAAATGTAGTTTCGCGATATTACCAAGTATAGAATAATCAAAACAGGTAACAAGAGAAATGGAGAAATAGCAAATTGTTTCGTGACGTTTGCGAATCGACATCAGTGGCAGTTGTTAATTGATTGCTAGCAATCCACAAAAAACTTACACCCTGAAAATTTTTATTTATATGAGGCATTGTTGTTTTTTTTTGAAAACTTCAATGTTTCTGGGCAAATACATTGCTCTAAAGAAAACATCGAAAGAAAAAAAACGATGTTATAAAATCGATGTTTTTGCTTTTTGAATTTTCATATTAAAAATTCAAATTTGTGCCCAGAAAGTTCGTAATAAAATACTTTTAAATATTGAATAGTTGCCTCTATCGTTTATCCTGAACATAGACAATTACAAGTAAACATATAGATGGAAATATTTTTATTTTATTAAAAACAATATTAATTTGAACAATACGTTTGTCGTGAACGAAACAGTACAAAAAAATGAAAAAAATATCGATAGAAATATTTTTTAAAAAAGGGTAATTCAGTAAGTACGTTTTTCGTCAATCATTTCAATCAAGCCATAACGATTCATGTTTGTTTTTTACACGAAGACAGCATAGCCATTTGCAGTTTTACCACTGTAGATACCTTGGCCCTTAAAAACAATCTTTTTAGGATTGTTCCAAGAATATTTCAGAAGAATTCGACTAAAAATGTGGCAATCGATTCCTCTTGACCAGAGCACTGGAAGAGGTCTAACAGCGAGTATCGGACGGACACAAGCAAGTTATCTGATTACAACATAAAATCGTTTCTGACAATTTTTAAATAATAAATTTTCAATAATATTCCTATCATAATACTAAAATAAATTTTTGATTTTAATAGTCTCAAATGCAACACAAACTGTTTTCCAATAATAGGTTGTTCTCCTAGTAGGAACTCCAAGTTTTGGTTTATATTTTAGATTCAAAAACAACCTATAGTATTTATTTATCTTCTTTTTACCGACCTCTTCACAGCTTGTCCTAATAAAAAGTTGCAAACGTACGAAAACGCACAAAATTCAATATCACAGGCAGGCGGAGTATTTCAGTCTCCCGTCATAAACGAAGCATAAAATTGCACGCTTCGTAATGGTCAAAAACGATTTTCCTATCTTGTACGTGGTATACATTTTGTATAAAGATACTGATAATTTCAAAATAACAATTAATATATTAATTTCACAGTTAATACGTAGCTAGGATGAGCTAAAGGGACGATGAAAGCTAATACGATTTGTTCAATTTAAATATAGTGACTTGTGACATCTTCAGCGGTGACACGGTTATCCAATCAGAAGTCAGAAGAAAGCTTCTGATAGGGTAACCGCGACCACCTGGTGATGTCACATAAATCGGACAATAATACTCATGTGATTACCAGAATTAAAAGAGTTGGTTCGCGAAACACAAACCGATTTATTTGTCTGACCCTTACATGTTTAGTCACATATTCATTCATACCAGCGTAACCCCTTCCACTATCAAATTCGTACGTCATAGGTCAAACAGTTGTCTAAGGAACTTGGTTCTGTGACGTCGTGGAATACACAATAACACAGACACGAGCTTCAATGATAAATATGTACAGGTTTATTCACAATATGTACAATAAATATTTAAGTTACTTTTAGCTCTTGGGAAACGTTTATCTCCCTGATCGCAGGAGCGATCCTTAAAATGTAATCTGCCTCGTGGCCCGCGCCACTCCTCAGCGAACCTTATGCACACAGCACGTGGCTCCCGTGACGTAGGTCACCCGTGGAACATATCCACCCCGGCGTCCCAACACATGGGTTGCCGTACGAGCCTCGCTCGGCTCCGCACCACCCTGGGCGCAATATTGTGCATTCGCACGAGGGTTCCACTCAGCCTCGACAAACCCCACCCCGCGCTCTCCGTTCCTTCTTATAGCCCTCACCCACGTGACCTGAAACGTCACGGGTTTTTCACACGGCCCGCGCTAGTCGCGTTGCCAGGCATTTTGGGCACCCCTTTCCTGGATTCTAAGAATTTTGCACGCGGCACGCGGCAAAAATGCGCTGTCCCGTATTTTGGGCATCCCTTTCCTAGCCTCGAATTCTTCCAATACCGCATTGTTCTTACATCCTGCCTGGCCCTTGCGTCTCTAATCCCCTTTGGCGCCGCCATTTTGAGTGGAGCATACAATACGTTACGGTTCTCGTTAGAGGCTTACAAAAACAAACACGCTACGTGTTTCAGAGAAATTTTTTTGGAGTTAGTGGAGAAGGAACATATGTATTGGAACATATGGAACATATGTATTTTATGGCATATCACACTATTCACTTCAAGAAAATATTGTAAAGAAATATTTGTTGTAATATTTTTATTGCTCAGCTTTGACTCATTTTAAACAAAAGCTTGATCATTATAGTATTGTGCGAATTATAAGAATATTATAATACTGAATTAAAAGAAACATTGATCTTGAGAAGGGAGGTTACTGGTTATGAAAAAAGGGGTTCTCTGTTTAAAAGAATAATAATATGAATATAATAATAATAATAAAAATAATAATAATAATAATAATAATAATAATAATAATAATAATAAAATCAACTCTCCTGCTTTGTGTACCAATTCATTGCGTTCTATTTTTTCATCACTGCCTATTCTCATAGAAATCGCCACAATATTCAAGTTGAAGATGAAGTAGATTCAGAATATGAAATACTATAAATTCATACTGATGAAATAACAAGGTTCAAATACATGCATGCAATTTACTCGAAATGTTCGAAGTATTGCAACGTGGAAACGACTAAATGCCCTTTTGAAATATATTGTTCATAAAATAACATGCTTTCTGAAATTAAGAAGGCCAAAAAAAAAAAAAAAAACAAAAATTAAGAATTATAATACAAAAATATTTAAATATATATATTTAATACAAATGAAACTGCATATTTGCATATTAAATACATAGTTCATAGCAATACAAATTATACAATATTAAGTAACGTTTAAAATGTATACATTGTTCCTATTGACTTTAGTTCGCATTAATAGCGTTCATTTACTGCTGTTTCACAGGAAAAATGAGCAAATTTGACATCAAACATACTGGACAAAATTGCCCACTAAACATAATTACAAAACGTTTTGTCAAAAGTAAATTGACAAAAGTACTCGTAAACAGTCCTCAACGAGAAGACAAAGCTAGCGCGATGAAGGTGACATGGGAAACAGTACTCAAGACAGCGTGCAAGCATCAAACCGCATTACCAACGCTCCCTCACACCCATTGACATTGAAGAAAGCGGTCACTTAGCAGAGCCCTTCAGCGTTTGTGTAGCCGCCCCCAGAGCAGAGCCTTGAGGGATGCCGGAAGAGCGAAAGTGAGCGTAAGCCGTCCCCTTCCCCGCGTGCAAACGGCACCGAACGAACGCTCTGAGCGGAATACAGCCAAAGATACCGGACGCGCACAATCCCATAGTAATTACAATTTAAGCCGTTATTCCATAAATTAGGACGCATTGTGTCGGTTCGCTAGTTGCTATTGTCGCAAGTATAATAGACGCTGCAACAATTGCTATTAGCTTCATAACGGCGACATTTGAGATCCTGTTTGTATATAATTAGCGCAATTGTATCGCAACTATGGCCCTGTAAATTGACAAAGTAAAGGTTTATTACCGGGATCTGCTTTTGTCCTGGCTCTATAAATATTTGCTTTTTGATGACCCCCACAGCCGCACGCCCCAGCGAAAAGTAACCGCGGCCGGCAAAAATTTAAAACGGCGTGTGCGCGCGCGCCCGCCCACCCGCGCGGGGTTTTTGCTATACAGCGGCCCCTGGAGCGAATAATTTAAAAATGAATGCACTCATTGTCACGGCACTATGAGCAGCGGTAAATATACAACAAGTCGGTTTACATGTAGTTTACGGCGCGCGGTCCCGAATAAAAGAGCGCGGCCCCATAAATCGCGACAGAGTTCGCGGTTCGAAGTGACCAATCGGCGGGCCGGCCGCAGAAAAAACCGCCGCGACCGCGCCGCAGCCACCGAGCGCGCGCGTGCGCCAAAAAGCCTCTGGTCGCCAGGGCGCGCGGGGAACGGCGCGGGGGCGGCGCTGGGGCGTGGGCGGGTGCTTGGGGGACGGGACTTGTCGGCCCGCTACGGTATGCGCGCGGGCACCGCCCGATAGGGCGGAGGCTAGGAGGGGAAAGCTTGGATTGGACGGGAGCGAGTTAGCGAGAAGGGTTTGGGGTTGTGAGGGAAGCAAGGTGGGAGATGGGACTAATGCTTGGGCCTAGGGTGGGACATAGGCTTAGAGTATGGACGATAATTTGCAAGGTGGGGTTGTGGTTGTGGTTGTGAGGGCCAGAACTTTTGGATGGGGGGGTAGGGGGCGAGATTATAGTGAGGGGGAGGCTTGTAAGAGCCGGAACTAAAGTTAGTGACAGGAACTAATGTGGGAGTCGGACTACTGTGTGTCGAATGTGGACCAGGATGTGTTGAAAGCGTGGGGTAATAACAGGCGGTAAGATTGTGGGGGGAAGGGGGGGGGGGGGAACGATTAGTGGAACTGCAATGGGAGACGGATCTAGTGCGTGGGCAGGGCGGGGAATAGGATGGGGTGATGATTAGCGGGTGTCAGAAGTGGCGGTGGAGAGTAGATGGTACAGGCCACGCAGGGTGGTGAAGACGAATGGAGAAAGCAGGAATTCAGCGTAACTAGGACGGGATTGTAGGTCGTTGGTTTAGAATAAATTAATTTTTAATAGTGTGCAAGTTAGGTACACGCACGCAATCGGTACACCATTACACCCCTACTCTCCCCACATATTCATTTAATATTTCTCATCACTTATCGACATCCTGATTTCATAGTTAGCACATAGTACTGTCCTTGTAAATGGATTTTGGAGTAGAATGTAACGTTTTACTGTCAGCAACGTCATACTTATCTTCTCAGACCAGTGCTCCCCTTTATGGAATATAAAAAACCAAAGTAGAAAAGGTACATATAAATATATTTTAAGTACATAATATTGTACAATAATGATTGTAGGGTACAATCAGTAAACAAAATTAATTTTATTTAAACACATTGCCAAAGGCGAATCTCTTCAAAATTATCGGAGAGAACAACTCATGTCTTTTTCTTCTTCGATAAGCATTATACAGAACCCACGTCTGTAAGTTCCTATTTATCAGATAACATCAGCCAACAATTTTCATTCAAAATTCGAATTAGAAACAGATATGTTGTCTTTTCTTGTCGTGTACTACTCTACAAACCCATTATCTCAGGATAAAAATCATTTATTGTTTATCAATGTGAATTTTTATACCTAAAATACATGGAGATGTGTGTTACAAAATGAGTTTGAATAAATGAGTTGAAAAATGAGTTATCATTTACGCTATTAAGACTAGGTCACCTATTAACTACGCCCTGCACTTTATTTTAATGAGTGAATCACTGTATTTTTGCACGCCACAATTCTTTTAGACAAGTTAATCTATATTTCGTGATATTCAATATCATTCCTCCAGGAAAGACGAAGTAAAATACTCGAGGGACGTCACTATCGAGCCCACAGAGTCCTCCATTCAGCTAGTAGTTTCAAAGGTATTTAAACTGAGTCAAAAGGAAATCGTTCACATTTTATTCTACTACTTTCCATTATATTAAATGCAGTAAATTAATTGTATCCTGAAATGAATATAATGTTATTAAGTTAAAAATATATTAAAAAAAAGAATATATTTTGGAACGGAAAACGATATCTTCCTTCACACAAGGTCCTAGAACCACCTGCAACTGGCCGCGATGCAGCAGGTCGAAATGAGCGAAAGGCAGATCTCAGGCGTCGACAGCCGCAGTAAGGGGGGCCGGAAGGAGGAAGGGGGGGGGGGGGGGGGGGGAATGGGGAGGGCGCTCCGCCGCAGACGGGGCGACAGCCGCGCTACAATTTACATTTATGGCTGCTATTAATATTGATGTTGCACTTGAATTATAATGCGAATTCCTTTCACAGACCGCAACATATAACGAACGCGCACACATACACGCTCCCCTTCCAGCGTTTTCGGACCCGGGATGCGTCGGGGCGGGGGGAAGGGTAGGGGGTGGCGGGCTGGTGCGTAGGGGTGGGGAAGGGGCGGGGCGAGGCGAGACGGGGCGGAACGGGGCGGGGAATTTCGTATTAATATTTATGCCTCGCAACGGGCCGACCAATGTTAATTGCAAAATGTTACCTCGCAACATGAAAATTAATAGGCCTCGGTCGGCGCAACGACTCGTCACGTGACACGGGCTGCAAGGGCGCAGCGGGGCGCGCGGGCTCCGGAAGACGCAGACTCCGGCCCCGGCCCCGCCCACCCTCCCGCGGGGGGAGCGGTGACTGACGCGGCTTCCCTGATGGAACGCCGGAAAATCAGCAAGGGGCGACAGATGGGGTGCGAAGAAATAACGACACCAACGAACGCGATAGCGAGAAATGTAAATTGCAGATTTAGAGAGAACAAACCTGACCGAGAAGAAGAGAAAATATTACCGCAAAGTGAGTAAAAGTCCTAAAAGCAGCAGTAACTGCAGTTAGAAAATACATTGTTTGTAAGAGAAAATATAGATATTAAATAAAAAAAAAATACAGGAAGTAGGGTTGCATACGGCGCAATTGGGGCTGAGTTAAGAAAAAAGGAAGAACGATCCCAAGATACAAGTTCCAACATTATCAACTGCCCAGATACTGAAAACACAAGGCGAACCATCCTTGCCATTTGAACAACACTTAACTAACGGAGAAAGCCTCCACATAAAACAGACTTCCACTGTCATATTTATTGACACAACTTCTGTGGCTGGCTCCGGCTGCATACCGACGCTGCTGGCGAGCGTCCGTTCACGGCCGCAACGGCGAGTCACTACGTCACAGAAGTCTGCCCGAAAGCTGGCACCCGGCAGCGGCAGCCGCCAGGACGGCATCTCGCTCACTGCACCACGCATTCCTGAGCGCCACCGACAGATGATTATTCCCCCGCCCCCCACGGCGGCACTGCGCTGAATCTCATAAATGATTGCGCGGGGTAATGGACAGCGGCGGGCCTAAGTCGCCGGCGCAGAAACCGTGGGGCGTGAGTTATACGGGCGTTTAGTCGGGGCTCATGAATCTCGCCGCCTCCGCCCTCACCTCCCCCCACCCGCGCGTTCCCGTCCCCGCCCCCGCCCCCTCCCCTTCCCCTGCTCTCGCCGCAGGCGCCGCCGCCGCTGCCCGGGGGATATATACGTTCCGCTCGCCGGATATTAAAAATATAACAATATTCCGGATTCTGCCCCGCGCTACCTTCGCCCGCGCCCACTGCGCCCATAAAAAACGCGCCCTGCTCGTTCAGATTCGGAGACAGGGTCGCCGAGGAGCGGAACAGGCCGCCGTCCCGTCCCTGGGAGTAGTTTGCTTACGCGTCACGGGGCGGGCCTCTCGCGAATGACGTAGTGGGGCGCAGGAGAAATAATGGACTCCTGGCACTACTTCCACACAACAAACGAACCCGAACTAGACCTTTTCATCTGATACTGCGATCCATTGAGCTCATTAAATGTTACCATGGCTTTTCCACAGATCGTTCTATCTAATTAATCTACAATGGCAATCTCGTATCTAATGTGCTTAAGTAAAATTTCAATGAATCGAAATTAAGACACGTGAATTTGGACATTATTTTCGGTATTTCTTTCACAATGAACTAATGCAATTACGAAACAAATGCGCAACACGAAATAGTTTCAACTCGTCCGTGCATTCATTTCCGCTGAAGCCCGAGACAGCAACACGAAATGCATAGAAATTACGCACGAAACGTGAAACTACTCACAGTGAATTGCAGCCCTACCGTCACTTCCATTCCTCGTTCTGCCGAAACACAATAAAACTTCAGTTCAACCGCCGTCTCGCAAATGCGATGACGCTTCCTCCCAGCATCCCTCCGGTCTGTTCATTGCAGCCACATGCACTCCAAAAGAGATCAGGTGCTCTGCACATCCGACGTCATCACTCGAGGCGCTCGGATCCCCTGCTCCCACCGCCGCCGCCGCCGCCGCAACCGGATGTGCAGGCGGGTCTTATTCCGACGACCTCCGGCCGTCGCGGGCGCCTCCGATCGACCCCACTTAATTTAAGGGCTCGCGCATCTGGGGCGAATGTTACATTGCGCTCATGACTCGCGCGGGGGATGAGGAGGAGAAGAAAAAAAAATCCAATTCTCCGTTATTGGGTTTTCATTTCCGCCCCACCACTTACCGCCCCGTCCGCGTGGCCGTCTCCCACCCACCAGCGCGTAGGAAGGTTCGTCCCTGGCAAAATTCGCCATGTGCGCCTCCTTTTAGCACCATTCGATCTTCCCCAGCTGTTTCACAATTCTTATTCTTTGCCATTCGTTTTCCTAACACTCTGCTCTCATTATGTTTCTCATACAGTCTTCGCAGAGAAGTTGAACTTAGATGGCTTTTCGCCCAGTTTTCCTTTATCCATGTAGTAATGCTGGGAGGGCCCCTTGTTTCGCTTCTGGATGTTGCTTCAATTTGCGCACGTTTTGTTGAGCTCCGTTTTGGGTACTTGCTCGACGAGTAGGGTAGATATTTTATCAAAAATATAATAAAATCAAGTCTGTAGTTGGTTTGTCAATGCAAATACGTTTCCTACAACTAGACGTTTCTTTAAACAATGTCAACCGCGCTTGTTCGTACATTTATTCATAATTCAGCTATTAACAGTAAAAGATTTTCCTTTATGTAGTATAATCATACTTTTCTCTCATTCACCACATTGTTTTTGGACAGGAAATAAATAAATAAATTCTTATTCATTACGGATCACAGCATATGACCAGAAATCCGTTCAATTTTTCAGCTACCATGATCTCTTAAAATAATAAATATCCATAAATAGTTATACAAGAGGCTGCTACAACATTGGAAAATAAATAACGATTAATTATTTGCCGAATGAACACGAAAATGTTATCATACATTGAGAACAGGTTCATTAGCCCCTGAGGTCAATAGTTTGAAAAAACACGCCCACAAATATAGTTCAAAATTCACAACTGTTATCCTGAGTATGCCAGGCATTCATAAAAACTTTGCAGAAGAATCACTATTTAAGGTAACTGAGAATTTGGGGTTCTCACATACTATTACTTACTACCCTTCTTCACCTCTACATTCTAGAACGTACTATCCCTTCTGTCCATAGAAAATATAACCTCTCCGAACACCTAGATGAAAATAATAAATTCTAGTTCTCATTCCCATTTTTACCATCTGCTCATTAGCTAATAATTAACCCAGTTGTCCCTTTCTGCACAAAGCCTATTTCTGCTTCTTATCCCAACCGTCCGCAATCCTCTTCCCGTCGACCATCGCGCTCTGCCCGTCCGCCTTTCAATCAAGCTTCGCGGCATCAACGCACAATATGGAAATGCGCCGGCAATATCGGCGCGTCGGCAGGGGCGCCGCGCCGCGCCGGGCCTACATTCGACTTCGCCAGCCTCCACTGCCGCCCTCCCCGCCCACGCGCCCGCCTTGCCCTCCCCCCCCCCCCCGCCGCCCCTCGCCCCCCCCCCCCCCCGCCCCTCCTCCCCCCCCTCCCCCCCTCCCGCTCATCCGGCGCGGCGCTGGGCGTCCCGGCGCGGTGCGACGCGACGCGACGCGGCCCGCGTTATTAGCCCCAGAGCGCGCCGGCCGCCCTCCCCCTTGCGCCCCCGCCCTCGCGCAGCGACATCCGCGATGAAAATTTATTTCATGCGAGGAAATCGGAAGAGAGGAACGTTTTGTTCCCGCGCCTCCGACAAAAAGAGATTCTGCTTCGTGACATGCCGGGCCGTCGCGACTCGCCGCCTGGAAAAGATGCCAGCCGCCCCCAACCAATTCGACGTTTGGAGAGGCTCACGTCGCCGAAGGCAAATTCGCTTTGATGTCATCAGCGGTTGGTCACTGTCGATGAAGAAATATGAATTCGTCTTCCGTTGGTATTGCTAGGGCGGGGGTGAATAAACAATCACGAATTCTGTTCTCGTGATATCCCCAGAATTATTACTGAAAGCGTAATAATAAGCGGTATCCGAGATCTTCACATTTAGCTTCACAAAGTTGTTCACCAAAATGAAATATCAGCGAGAAATACGAAAATAACTTTACATGAAAAGGCAAAAAACATTCGTGGAAAATCACACCGTAACACCTGTGCAAATAGATTTTAATAATACGTCAGAAATTTTAATAATAATCAGAAATAAAACGTCTTTGAGGAAAGCTCCCACGGCCGGAGACAACGTCTTGGTCGTCTGGACAACGCATTGAACACGAGAATTGTAGGAATATGACTGGCATAACGCTGGCAACCATGCTTAGGAAGGGGTCATAGCGTCACTCGAGCGAGTTACTTAGGAGTGCCGGATTCAAATCCCATTCGAGTCATGTTGGTTTTTATGACGGACAAAGGTGATCGCGGCAGGTTTTCTCATTCCACTATTGGCTTGACCGTCGTATCGTAACCACTTACCCAAAAAATTACTTCATGACAGAGGGACAAGCTTTAATGACAGAACAATAAGAAGGATAGGCCAGACACGGGGAAGCCTGAACAGCCAAGGCGTCACACGAAACATCGTTTCACGCGGCCTGCTTTTCCCGTCGGCATTCCGATCCGTGGTTCCCTGCTATGACGGGTCCACACAGCGTCCCAAACCACGCGCGCAAGCGAGTCTAAACTTCGAATAAAACAGAATGTCCCTTCACGATAAAAGCGTTAAAAAAAGAGGGGAGTGTCGGGAGTTCTAATGCCAAAAATGTAAGTCGTAACGAAGCTCGTGATTGGATGGCAGTGTCTCCCTCGCCGGCCAGCTCGAGACCTCGAAGGAACACACTGTTTCAGTCGGAGTATAACGCAACGACGGGCGCATGACAGGTATGCACGGGCAACCGCAATGGACAGATCGCAAACCGGGCGCCACGGCGCGGGCAGGCGGCTGGCCTGCCCTCCCCGGCCGCGAGCTTACGGGTCGATTTTAATGATTGTATAATAATCACAGCTTTTCAATTGGGCCTTAATAGCGACGATTAGGATTATGACGCCCCGCGCGGAACGGAGCGGCCCTAATCCCGGACAAACCGCCGCGCGCACATGCGGCGGCGGGCTCGCGATGTGGGCGGGGCGGGGAGCGAACGGCGCCATCTGGATTGGGAGGGGAGGAAGGAGGGGGGGGGGAAGATAGTCACCAATGCACGCAGAGAATTCCATTCACGTGCTCTTCGAATGAAATAGTAACTGAAACTTAGAGGTGTTTGGTATTATGCAAGATGTGAATTCGTGTTGAGATGCTGTAATGGCGGGATATTACTAAAAGAAAAAAGGAAAGCAGTCAAAGGGGAAAGACAAATAATATTTGGGGGCTACAAGATGTGTGATTGAAAAGCCACACTCAGAGGTAGAAGAAAATGTAGATCAGAAAACAATTACTAAAAATGAAACATTTACAGCAGGAAATCCACAGTAGAATAAAGAGAAGATGAACGTTAAAAGAATCAACAAGGGATAGAAATAGTATGACGAGAACACATGAGTGAGGATGAATGTCACAGCAAAACTGCTTCGCGTAGGAACGTCAAAAACGCTGAATAAAAGGAAGGAGTCAGAAGAACACAGCAGGACAAAGGCGGAAATGGAGCGCGAGCAAAAACACAACACACGAGGCCAGAAGCGAACAAATACAGCCCGTGGGGGAGGCGGGGCGGGTCACGCGGCGCGGCGTAAGCTGTAAGCCCCGCTCGCGCTTCGATACGCCCCGCTCTAATGCACGGGGGTTCGGCCGCTCTATTAACTTGCCCCTAAAAACTACAAGCGCCGCCGCAGGCCGTCCGCCGCCCGGGGGCTTACCTCTAATTATGGGAGCGTGTTAAAGGTTTGGCCCCCGTTTTAATAAACACCTGATCCTTTTTAATGGAGGCAGGTAACGCATTAATTGGGCGCTGACGCGCGCGGCCGGCCCTTCCCGGAGGGGGCGGATAGCGGGGCGGGGCGGGGGGCGAGCGCGAAATGTCGATTAGCGCAAATGGCAAAAGCTTTCTTCGCTTTTTTTCCAAACAACAATTCCACTCGCGAGAGGGAGGGGGAGGAAAATAACCGAGCTGTATGCGGACATAACAAGGGGAGCACCGAAAGGTCTCTGGTACACAAGCTCACGAGCTGCAATTTGGAATAAGTACCAAAAAAGTACCTGTGGTGTGCATGTGATCAGTTGTGTGTGCACGCAGATGCAACAAAGAAACTATAGAATTGCATACGTGCAGAAATAACCAAGTTCCACATGCAACCAAAATCCATTATCATCGCTAATTTTCAAAATTACTACAGTTTAACAATATTTTTATAGTACGTTTTCAGGGCTCGTATTAAATTTTTAAGCAGTCTGGAACCACTAATTTTGTAAGTTCATTTAAGAATATCTAACGATTCCTTATTATTTGCGTCCTTTCGTAAATCCAATGCAGACAAATAAAAAAAAGTCCAAGAGCTCACAATTATTTGCCTATGTATAACAAAATCATTGAATTGTTTGGGCAAACGACACTCAATATAGAACAGCAATATCCTAGTATACGGAAACAGGAAGGAAATGGACAAAGTTCCTGTATTTCAAACGCTAACCTGTCAGAAAAACACTTATCATTTATTTAAAACTTACATCACATAATAAAAAAGAATAGGATATTCAGGGTGCATCTCATATAGCGACACTGGGCAAAAAGATGAACCAATATTCGAGTTCAGAAAATAAATGAGAAAACTTTATTCACAAATCTGGACACTTTCAACAAAAGCGTTTCCCTGCAATACAAGTGATAACTCGTGGCACTATAAAATAGTACGTACTTTCACGCAAAATTATGCGCAAACTACTCAAATTTTTGATAGTACTTGACCTTCTTTCAAAATTTATATTTACGGAATAGATTTCATTAAAGGAAAAATCTCCATCATAACTGTAGCTGTAGGAGACAATGAAATTGATTTTGCAGTTTTCTAAAAATGAAGGTTTTCAATGATCATTAGACCTGCACGTTACCCAACAACACAATTCATTTTTTTTTTTTTTTTTTGGAAAATTTTAAATGTCCTGGCCTTTATGTAAAGTATTCCCAAAATTAAAATATCGATTTCAAATACAAGGAGCCGCGACATCAGCGAGATCGGTAGCGAGAATATCTATTTTTGAGAAAATCGGCTGAACAGTTTAGCCGCAAGCGTGCACAGACAGACAGACGGACATTTTGCCGTCATTCGTTTCTTCGGTATCAAGGATCTACAAAACATGGATTCTGGCTACAGCGGGTGTTCGACTTTCTTTTTTTACGAAATTTATCACCTAAATATATCAATTTTTTCGTTACCAGGGCCCTGTAATAAGACTTTTTCTGCCGAAAATTCGCTTATTTTTTCGCGCAGCATTACATATCTTTCCCTCTACCCCTTAGCGAGTAAGTCAAAGGAACCTTCAGTGGAGTTTCAGAACCTGAAGCAGCAATAAAACGTCTTCATTCGGAATGGCAGTCGGTGGGAGAACACCCGGCTCCCAGCAACCCTCGCCAATCCCCGCGCGGTGTCCGTGTCGGTCGTGGTGGCGTATCGGCTCGGCCGAGGCCCCGCGTGCTAATCACGCGCGTGCGCCGGCAGGCGCGGCGCGGCGCGGCTGCTGGCGTGCATCCTCCTCCTCCGCCTGCCCGACCGGCCCCACGCGCGCCCCACCCGCCGCGCCCGCACGCGAACTGTGCATTTGAGAGCGACCCCTGTTATGCAAGCCGCTCGCCACACGCCCCTCAGCGCCCTCACCCGTCCATTGAGGCGGACGCCGGGGGCGATCGCTCTCCACTGGAACTAGGGAAGACTACTGGATGGTGTCGCTCGGTGAGATTCTTTGGTTGAGGTTTTCGGTTACGTCATCAGCCATGGTCATGGAGAATTGTATTACATCCTAGGGTGTCTCGCATTTACATCCTATATCTCTCTAGTCTTCATTACTCAATCCTCTTTTTACCACGGTCTCTCCTACGCCTTCTCTCCACGCAACTCTAGGTCTTCCTCTTCTTCGACGTGCAGCTGGTTGCCATTTCCGCAATATTTTCGGTTAACGCTCTTCGTTCATGCTGTGTATATGCCCATACCATTTTAGTGAATTTCACTTCTCTGGTGTCAATTACGTAAAATATTACTTCCTCTTTACGTTTAATTTCTTGCTTTTAACTTTATCCACTAAAGTCAGTCCGCAACTTCGGCGCCAGAAGTCCATTTTTCCATTGCTGTCAATGTTTCCCCCCGTTTTTTGTGTCTTCTCATACCTCAGATCCATAAAGGGCAATATTCTCTACAACTGTCTTATACAATTTTCTCTTTACACTCTTACTTTAAAAAAAATTCATATCAGAGGTGAAGTGAATGTTTTATCCCTCGTGATGTTCCTCCCCCGCTGAATGATGAGAGATGGTGCCGACCTACACGTCGGCTTGCAGGGGATTTCCCCTCTACGTACACCGCCCCAGCCGGGACAAGCTCGCTGTAGGCTCCCGATTGGCCTGCCAACATGTGAGGTAATGTGTGTGTGTGTGTGTGTGTGTGTGTGTGTAAGGCGAGGGTATAGGACAAGGAAGAGAAAGGGAAGATCGCGCAAGGTCCACGGCTCGTTGATATTACTGATCCGTCATTCGCCAGGTACTTATGGGGGAAATACCGGAAAACTATCGATGAGACGAACCGACCGCTAGAATCCTCCACACAGCTGTTAATTCGACCTAGCTATATAGTGTGAAAGTCAGCCTCCGTCGGGACTCGAACCCTAGAATGTCCCGGTCAGAGTCGCTACAGAGACAGCGGCAATGAGCTTCACTCGGCCTGCCACTCAGTGTGCCTTCGCAAAATGTTCGCCAAATTGCACGATAAAACATGTGCCATTTTGTGGGAAAGATTAAATACGCGGCAATCTGTTATAGTATAGTATTGATAATATAGTATTAAATAGTATTGATATTGACGAACCCGAAACCGTGGCAGTATAAAGCGCGAAAATCAGCGCTGTTTTTACCAGCGGGTCTCACGAGCATACGCCCGGCACTAGCGCACGTGTTGCCGTTAGTCGGACCTTGTCGGACTCCGTCTCGAGCACTAAAGACGACGACACCTCGCTGCAGAGAATTGACAATCTCTTTCTTCAATTGTATTTTATTTCAATTATCATTTCTCTTTACTATATGTTTACCTCTCACACATTCTAAGTCATTTTCAACGCAATATGAAGTTATGGAACAGCGCATGAATGAAATGGTTTACTGAGATAAAAATGAAATCGAGTATTCTTGTCCTTTCAGTCGGAAATGAATTGCATGTACTTGGATATGAATATATTATGGAATTAAAATATCTAAGCTCACCACTAAGGAAAAATAACCGTTTTTTTAAGAATCTAACGTCCTCCTGGGCAGTCTCATAATATGCAAAATGTATACAAAACGTTTGATGGCGTATAAAGTTGATGTTCAGAAGTGGCCGAAGAAAATGTTTTGTTGAATGTCTCTTTTGGTCAGACTTAAAATTTTGAGAATTTTTACTTTAAAATTTCAGCGAAGCATGTATTGTGAATTCTGTAACAGTAAAAAACACGATTCGCAGAAATGTGATTTACCGAAATGTACGTTTTTCGCAGAGGACCTTTACAGACAGCATAATCATTTTTTTCACAACCTTATAATAGTCTAAAGCCAAATAATGCAAATGTTTCTAAAATTTTTATAATAAAATCTGTATAGTAAACCACATTCCTTCATGCTAACCATTTTTGAACTAGTTAGAAATTAGAACCACTCTATTCATTAAACTACCGTAATATCACAAGCCTGACAGCCGTTTCCTCCGCCCAATCAACTCCATCTCCGCCATCGCGCCGGTATCTCCAGACGAGTGCGGCTTGGAGCATTAAAAAAAATCGCCGCTCCATCGCAAAGTTGCGCGAAGCCCGTGCGACGGATGTGGGCGGGCAACGGCAACCGGCGGCGCGCGCAGTAAACCTCGATGCCAGGCGATACAGAAAGCGCGGTGGCAACGGCGACCGGGAAAACACACGTTTATCGCCACCGCCCCCACGCGCTCTCTCCCGCCTCCACCTGCAACCCCACTACCTTGAGCCGCCTCCACACAGCCTTTTCGCCGGGTTCCACCACCATGCCGTCCCCACTATACGGCCGACACCGCCTTTTAGGGCTGCATCCACTACCCACCTCCACCATCAACTCCGACTCGTCACTTTATCCACTGTGGACCTTCTCAGCACTCTCCGTTCCTTTCCCTCTCCTCCCCTCCAGGTCTCCCTCTCCGCTCTATACGATATGGCTATTTGCCTTTCGTGACTCCTGGCAAAATGTGTGGTCGGCGCCATTAAGATTTCGCCTGGATTTGGAAAAGTATAGCCATTACTTTCATACAGATTTCGTCTCCTGTCGGTTTATATTCGTATACACGCCCCCGCACAGCGGTAGGTGGGTCCGGATACAGCCGAGCGACTCCCTTCCAAAATCACCAGACGTCAAGGGCAGTCCGAAAAACATTTTTTTCGAGGTCCGGCAATCAAAAGCGTGACCGTACGGTTGAACGTATCTGAATTAACGATCGGACTAGCGGGAAGAACGAATCCACCGGTCGGCAATAAAGTAACACTGCGCGGAGGAAGGGGAGGGGGAGGTAGAGGGGAGAGGGGTCGAGGAGCGTGCGACGCGAGCAGGGCTCATTGAGAACCCGCACCGGGACGAGACGCAAAGGGCGGCGGTGGGAGCGATGGCAGTAGGAGGGGCTCGGGCTTGTGGCTCTAACGGAGAGAGCGGAGCGGGGCGATGACAGAAATCACGCTTTGGGTGATGTCGGGGATGGTAGCAGGGTGAGGGGGAAGGTGATAATAGAAATCGAAACGGACGCAGATAGCGGCGATGGCGAAGGTGATAGCAAGGGGGGGTAAGGATTGGGAAGTGGTGGGTCAGGTAACATTGATGGTGAAGTTTACTAGAGGTGGTGGTGGTGGTGGTGGTGGTGGTGGTGGCGGGATCGGAGGCGGTGTGAGAGCCACGAAGCATCCCTGGAATTACGGGGAGCGCCATTTCTTTTTCATCTGGGCTGCTGCACCTCGGCAACGGCGGAGGTGAGCGCGGCGCATACAACGGGGATTATTTTTTCGCTGGGAGAGATTGATTCGTCGCGGAGAACAATACACCGTCGCCAGCCGGATCGGTTTCCTCGAGGCGTCGCGGGGCGGGGCGGGGCGGGGCGGAGAACGGGGTTGGAGAGGGGGTAGATAGGGCGACGGGGTGCGGCGACGGAGACGATGACAGAGGAGGGGTGTGGAAGGGGCGGGCACAGGAAAGCTGCAGGATGATGGTCGTTACAGAATGTAGAGTGATAGCGGGAGAACGGGAGAATGCGACCAACTATGATGGCAATACTATTTATTTTTTCTTCATGACTGGAGAACTAAAGCAATATTTAACTTTTAAAGAAAGGAATGTAACACTATTGGTGATAACGATTTCGGGGTACAATTTATAACAAACGGCGAAACAGTATATTTGTTTGTTAAACGTTGGCGATAGAAAACACAAAACTATAGCAATCGCTTTAATAGTCCCAAAATAACGCTTTTCACGTTTAATTTGCATCTCGGGTTGGTGCTCATTAATGTCAACACGAAACTTTCAGGATTTGAAAAGAGGCTTTTGTTGGAGGGTTTGTTTGTTGTTGGATTGTTGCAAGGAAAAGGAACATCTACACAACTACAGTGATATGATTTCGCAAGTATATCTACTCGCACACTTTATAGGGATACACGAAGACCAAGGGAGAATAAACATATTTGGGGCCATTAGATTATACTACTACGAGTCTAGGTACCTCTTGTGACATTAATGCACCATATGCATATGGGTCGGTCTAGAAAGTTCGACCCATCCTACAGGAAATAGGAACCAAACACAGACACGCACACAAAATGTGATAAATCTATACAAACACAAAACCACAACTTTTTAAGTAAGTACAACTTTTTTTACGAACAATATTAACAGTTCTGAAAGTGACTCACAAAATGAGCCTGCGTTTGATAAAGATTGCGAGTACCAAGTTCCATTAAAATCACAGGAAGTGACGTTGAAAAATGTCCCAGCGTCGCTGGACCCTCCGAAGACGAGCGAGCGCAGCTGGACAGGATGCAGACATCGGAAGCCCACAGGAGACCGCCCAAAGCCGCGCGTCGCGGCAGCCGGAGCAGCTACAGCTCCGATTTCGCGCCGGCGCCCCTCCGCCGCCCCAGCAGCAGCGCTCATTATCAGCGCGACGGCAAGTGTTGGAACCCAAGCGCCAAGCGAGCGCGCGGGCACGCGCTTCGCCCCGTTCCGTCCCGCTCCGCTCCCTCCCACGTCACGCGCCGCCACGCCGACTCGCCCGCTAAATAAAGGTGCCAAAGAGGTGCGCACAAAGAAACGGCATTCGACGACAACGGTCGGGGAGGATGAGAATCACGACCGTGAAAAGTAATCTTCCTGTAATAGCAATCGCATGAAAGGGCCTCCGCCTGACGGCAGACAACGAACGGATTTCCGCCGACGACGGGCGGAGGAGGCGCAGGGGGATGAAGACAGAGAGGGGAAGAGAGAAGGCGGAGAGGAAGAAAAAAAAACCTCGGAGGCACCCTGTATCAGATTCGCTTTTCTTCTGCCAGACAAGAATCGTTCATGATTTCCGCGAGGAATTTTTTTTTTTCTTTCTTCGGGTTGCGCCCCGACAAAGGACGGCGTCGCCACGCCACGCCACGCCACGCGGGGGGTAAACTGGCCAGCGAAGTATGACGACGTCGACTGAGGAGTGTTCCATGTTCACTGCAGACGGTTGGTTGGTTGTTAGTGATTCCGGGCACGTCAACTACAGAGATCGGTAGTCCCGTAAGTGCAGTGCATGTTTTTTCATCGGGACATTGCAGACGGGAGTTTCACTTGCGTAGGGATGTACAGTCAGGGAGACAGCATGAAACTCATTCGCACATTCGTCAACATCGTCAAGAATGCGCAAAAACAAAAACAGAGCATCTCTTTCCTGCAAAATTTAGTAATACTCATAAAAATTGAATATTATTTGTTTCAGTACCAGTCTCTATTAATGGTATTATAAGGAATCTCCGCAAACATTATAATACGTTTTATGCTTAGGTGTGCATTCCTCATACCAGCCGCCACGTCGAGAAACTAAGAACACCAACAGTTTGAAGAAATCAGCATGTTAGAATTCATAAATAATTTATTAGCGTTCAAACGTTAGCCAATACCTAATTTAAACATCGGAACTGAGAAGCTAAGAAACCAAATACAACAAGTATAAATAAACAGAAACACCACGTAGAAAATAAACCCATGTAGAACGCAACCCACTTCACACAACCGACAACCTCCTAAACGGCGACGGAACGGAAAGCAGCGGTAGAATCACGGAAACTTTCCGCGCGCGTTCCTCGCCCCGCCGAGCGCCGGAGTGCGCAAATCCCCCTCCTTCCCCTCCTCTTCCTCGGCGTTTGGCCGCTCGGCTGCGCCGCGTCTTAGCCCCGTCGCGGCGGCGGCCGTGTGAGCTCGCGTGGCTGCGCGGCGCGCCAGCGGAATCGCTCGCATCCGCCCGGCGCGGTCCGCCCCGCTCCGCCCCGCCCACCCGCCCCGCGCGAAAGTTGGGTGGGCGGCGGGCGGTGTGGTAGCGCGCACTCGTTAAGGCGCTCGAGGAGAAGGCTGTTGGGCGCATAATTACTCAGAATCGTACCGCGAACGCCCGCCGCCGCCGCCTCAGCGAGCAACTAGCGCGCGACGCCTGGCACGGAGTTTTCACTCGCCGCCGCCGCCGCAAGAACGCCCGTAATGTTTACCGCACACGCGTTTCCAACTTGGCAATTCCGCGGCGATGCGGCGGAAGCGAAGGTGGAGGGGGTGAGGGTGCGGGTGGACGGGGTGGGCAGCTGAGTGTGAAAGCGAGCGGCGGCGGCGGAGGCTCCCGGCGCGCGCGAACCCATGCCGCGACACGGCGCCGCCTCTGCATTGCGTCGCACTACGACGCGCTACCTACTGGGCGAGTTGGAAAAACTATCACGTGAGCCATGGGTGAACTATTAGTGAAGGCCGTTAACAACCGTCACAGTTTTGGAAGCGGCCACATTTTATACGTGTAATTCAAAAATTGCGAAGCTCCTAATGGTGTTTTAAGGGGGCGGGATATTCCTCCCGCCCAGAAACAGCCCTTTCTACGCCAAGAAAGGGAATCTAGCACGGGTGCCGAGACGGGCAATAGTGACATTTACCTTTCAATCAACTTCCGAGACACATTCCTAATAATAGAATATTAAGGCGTCCCGACGTCTTGATGACCTAGCATACGACGCGTCGTCTGCAAAGCGCATTGGGTAACAGCGCTCTCGTTATCGTATCTTTTTAAATGCACCTCAATGTCCTGAAGACAGGGTTATTGATTTCGCCATCCGGAAATACAGAAAATAGTGGAATACAAATTTTAATCCTGGAATACTAACAAGACGAATTTTTAACTCTCGACTCTTAGGGGAAAAATGATTTTAAGATACTTTTGACATAAATAACTTGTTCACTTTGAAAGTACATCAGTTAAGAGCTACAGGTCATGTTAAGCCTCTGAAATACGCTATATCCAAAGTTTTCTATGCTATTATATATAAGACCCCAAGACAGTGATAACAATACTCTTGCAACTGTGAGTAAACATTATAACTGAAGAATATGACATTATGAATGAATACAAGAAGAGGACTCAGGTAATATAGACTCCTGCAAAATTCGCTCAACATCTTTTAAGCTGAACAACGCGAATGCACGGAAGAGAACGATTGTCTCAAGGTAAAAGAAATTGATTCACGCCAAACTGCTCAGATAATCTGGTAAATATTAAGCCGTATTAATATCGACATCTTTTGAGTTTGGGCAATCTGTAAACACATGCAGGTGACGAGATGAAATTAAAGAAAAATTAGTTCCACAACACTCATCAAAATGGTCTCTTTCAGCACCAAAAAGGGTGGCTACTTATTTCCTGGAATAAATTACTCAGACTTCTCCAGGTTTTCCAGTGTTTTTTTAGTGTTTCAGTGAAACGTTTTTTAGAATATTTCATACTATTTTAAAAAATATTAAAACGAATCTCATACGAATTAGTCAGTTCTCTAATTTCACCGTGATCACTTAAACATATTCTTTTTATTCTAACAAATAAAAATTGAGTCACTATTTTTCGCTACATTCATTTTTTAAGGAATAATATCTATAAACGTAAGCGTCTCAAACTTTTCACTGACTTCTAAAGATTAAGGAGTTTGTAGAATGATTTTCCCCTGACTTTTCCACAGCAGTTACATTCCCTGATTTTTCTCGGTTTTCCCAGCAAGTGGCCCAACGGTCCCTGACCAAATGTCGCAGAGCGCGGGGGGCTGACGAGAGCCGAACGCTGCCGCATCGCTTCCGGGGAGTGGCGGGTCGCCCTGTATGGTTTCGCCGCCGCCAAACCGAAATCCTTCGCAGCACACGGGAATTTGCGGGCGCGAATTTAATTCGCGCACTGTGCTGCGCTCGATAAGGTTTCACTAGCGGTCTGCTGTGTAGTTGCACTGTCGGCGCGAGAGCGCGCCCAGCTTACGCCGGGAAATGAGAGCGATCGGGAAGGGATGTTGCGCATTAGATTCGACACGATAATTGATCTCGATACAAACAACTTCACGAGGCATCGAAGCCTCATTATCATCGAAACTTAAGTATAAATACTCGGATATAAGATAGTATCTATATATAATTTAAACTATATAGGAGGTATTCGAATTCTAAAAAACTCTAAGATTTTACGATTATTTTAATTAATTTTATATACAATTACAATTAGCATTTTTTAAGATTGTAATATTCTGTATTTAGTTTTTTTTTGTATACATGAAATATTATGTTTATTTTACGAACTGAAGCACTGAACATACTTCACTATGGTGATTAACATTTTCCACATACTGCAATTTCGGGATAGACATTACATTTCTCATTGATTCGTGTTAATACTACCGATATCCATCGGCAGAGTACCGATATTACTATTCCAATGTATTGTAACATCCCTCCGTGCGCGTAGGGAAGGGGGATTGCTCCACGAAAGCCGTCTAGTTGTTAGGAACTTCTTCGTACCTGTGTGCAGTATTCCGTGAATAAAGTCAACGAAAATCGACAGGGATTTGAGGGAGCAGAACCCACTTTGCCGAGCAAAAATCCGATACAGCGCGTCACCTCAAGCACTTTTTCTCTTTTAACAGAGCCCACAGTCTTCCACAATCAACTCAAATTTAAGTAACACTCGATTAATTTTCGTTCCGTATCGGCATTTTTTTCTGGATAACAAAAAAGTGCTCTGGGGATGAGTCGGTCGCAAGAAGGGAAAGAAACGACGAAGAAACATCGCTTTGAAACGAAGGCGTGGGAAGGGATGGGGGACGAGGCACAGAAATAACAATCTCCATATCGATTTCGTCGCAGACTCTTAACGGAGCCCCCAAGGCGCAAGAAGACGGTCGACGGTGAGGACGGCAGGTGATGAGGACGAAATGAGGACAAGGCATGCCAAGAACATAGCGAAGGGCAACTAAGTTCGCCATGTCGGTGAATCCAAGGAACACGAGACAAGAAATGAGGCACAAAAAAGAGCCAAGGGTGTGAATGTCCTGGAAAATAGAGTGAGAATGGACACGGCTGAGCAGCAAAGTTAAGGAATGGAGAAAGGAGGGGAAGCAAATAACTAGAGAGCCGAAGAAAGGAAAGAGACGGAGGAAAGCAAGACAAAACGGACTACACCCCAGGTACTTGCCTAGCGAAGACAAAAATATCACGAAAGACACAGGAGAAGGCGAAAGGCAAACCAGGGATGAAAGAAAATGGCAACGCTAATGCAAAGGAGACTTATACGCAGCCGGTAGGACGGTGGAGATCAGCAACGGCGGTGAGATAAGGGATGGTAGGTCTAGGCGACAGAGCAGAGCGAGAAGGGAAAGAGACGTAAGGGAGGAACGGCATAGGACAGGTAGGGACGAGACAAGACCGAAGGGGATACGCGGAGCGGGTCGGGCCGTGTCGGTGCGGTGCGGGACGCAACGGCTCGAGATGAGTTGGCCGGGGCGGGGCAAGGCGGGGCAGGGCGGGGCGGAGCGGGGAGGGGCGGGCGACGCGCGTGACAGCCCGGCGCCGCACAAAAGAAGCGGGGGCGGTGGGGCGGCCGCTGCTGCTGCTGCTGCTGCACCGCCGGCGGCCAGACGCGCGCGCGCGAGAGAGAGTGCCGCCAGGAGCAGCGAGTTAATTAAGGAAGACGATCCGCCGTCCGCTAATATTTGCTGCTGGCTCGAACCTTTCGTTTTCGCCAGCGTCCGCGCCGCTCGCCTGCGCACAGTTTCTTGGAACGGGTGCCTGTGTCAAGCCTCGCGCTCGACGAATTAAGATTACGAAAAGAAAACACGGATTTTCTTTTGCATTAGCAAGTAACGCCTAAGACTAGCATTAGTTATTTTAATACACTGTGGTATCAGTTGATCTTCTTCCAGTTGTGCATTAGTCGGTAAGGTGTCTGTGACGTTAAGTGAGTGAAAGAATACAAAGAATTCGCAAAATTATTAAATGATTCACGAACTGGTACGTTTGAAAATACTTTTCCAACCACCCCTGTGCTCCGATAGAATGATTTCTTGCAAAAGCCATCAATCCGCATAAATATAATTCTTCAAACATTCTTAAATTTATGTAGGACCCACGTGGCAAAACGAAAGCTGCAAACAAATATTACAGAACCCTTGTGAACTGATGACTCCCAAAACGTTTTCAACTTTTTAAGGACTTCACAATGAATTATTTAAATCGCACACCTTCAATATTCACTAAAATTACAGAGAAAGAAAATGTATACAAAATCATTAAGAGAACAAATACGAAGTGCAGTAAGCGCCAGTGAAGTGGCTCTGTACGTAACACGCCGCTCGACAGACTTCACCGTACGGAAACGACGGAGCACTCGAGCTGCTGCACCGTCCGGCCGACGTACAAGCGCGTTCCTTATTACGACTGTTCTCCGTTTATTCGCCTCTTAAATAAATCTCGTGCGAGGTGGCGCCGCGCCGAAGTGTTATGGAGCACGTACCACCAGTCGCGCCACCCTCCCTCCCCTCCCCCGCGCACGGGGTCGGGGTGAGGGAAAAGGGGAAGGTGGGGGGCGGGAGCACGTTAGGGCGACGGGGCTAACTGCGGCTTGTAACGAACGAACAGAAAGGGCGAACGGCCGGCTGCGCGGGCGCGGGGGCGGGGGCGGGCGGGGGAGGGCAGGGCGAGGACGGCAGCGCGGACGCGCGCGGCGGGGAAACGCCCTTCTCGGGCCGGTGTCCGCCATTAATTAGGTGCTTCCTGCGCGGGATTAGTGATACGGGCGCCGGGGAAAGAGGGGGGTTAAAAATACCGCCCCGGCCGCCGCCCGTCCTTTCGAGCCGAGGGGCGCGCGCTGGCGCTTACGAAGATCCAGCCCGACAGCGGATTTCAAGAGCCTGTCGCGCACATCCCCTTTGGCGTAGGGCAGCTAATGACTAACATCATCCACTAACACACCTGATTCTCCAAATAAAGCGGCTTGACTGGAAGGTAACATAAAGCTGTTGAGAGAAGCGAATATAATCACAGCAAGAACATGATTGCTTTCTTATATTGTTAAGGCAAATAATGCAGTAATTCGTGGAGAAGATAATATTAATATTTCTGAATTTAAAACACCTGATGGATGTTAGCACTGAGAATAACATATAATATCCATGCTCAATTCACTACAACCTGATTTTTGTTGTTGTTGTTGTTGTTGGCAATTTGAACGTAACATCTTTTCATAAATCCAACCGCACTATCAGACTCAGCAATTGGAGTAAATCGGTGTCGTACGATTGATTCATACAGCAACCAACGCATCATTGTATCCAGTGCCGGCGCTAAGCATGGGCAGACCGGGCAATCAGGCCCCCAAATCAAGGGGCCCGATGATGGGAAAAATAAGTTAAAAAATCGAAAAATAAATTAGTTCTCGAGAAAATAATTATCGTAATTTTTTACAAGTCGCGGTTTAGAAGTCTGATATTTCATAAAATTTTCAATTAAATAAAAAAAAATTTTTTTTTTTTAATATTTTTTTATTAAAACTATTACTTAAAATATATTTCCAAAAAATTTTTCTCAGTTACATGTAATTTTTGTTATTTGTTGAAATAAATAAAAATAACTCACATAGTTTCTTGATAAAACCTTCGAGAGGAGGGGGCGTACCAGCATTACCCCGAGCCCGAAATTTTCTAGGTCCGGAACTGATTGTATCTCCATAGTGAGTTGTTTCTGGCTGCGCTATACGATCTTTATTTCAATGACAGACTCGTGAAGTTTCTCGCCCGGGCGCCTCGTCCCCGGCTGCCCTTCGCGCCGCGTGGTCGCGGGCGAGAGCCGGGCGTCGCGTGGCACGGCGTCCAAGAGGACAGGGAAGCGGGGAGGGGAGGGGAGGGGGAGGGGCAGGGGGGCTGGGGCTGGGGAAATTAGCGCACTGGCGCGTTGTCGCGCGGTTTCCGACGCGGGGAAGGAAGGAGAGGACGAAAAAATAATTACCTCCCGGGAACTCGAAATGGCGCACCGGGAGGCGGCCTTTGTTTCGTGATATCGCCGACCGCGAGCGTCCGTTTGTTAGCCTCCATGCAACCGAACACTTACAATAATTAATGTTTTGGGGGACAAGAACAACAAGGACATAAAAAGAAAAAAAAAAGGCTTAAAATCTCGTCAGAGGTGGAGAATCTACAAATGGTAATATGAGGTATAATTAGGCATTGCTGAGTTTGCATCTTCAAATTTTGGCTATTTCAATGCTAGAATCCTGTTTCATTATAAAATTGTTCAAAATTGTAAGAAATGATAGCAACGGTCAGCATCAATTTCTTCAAGATATACGATATATCTGTATATGAACGGTTTTAGCAGAAACAAAAAGAAGGAAATTTACTTTCTGGTGTCAGACGTAATGCCACTTACTCAATTTACAATGTTTATTATATCAGAAGAATATGCTTCAATGAAGCATGGTAATCGTAGGTAGTGTTAAATTATTTTAACTCTGATGAAAAAACTGGAATCAAAATGTTTCTAGTCGAACTAACCATTTGTTTATAGCTACAAAATAACAGTATGAACACACCGAAACTCTTTCTAAATGGGTTACGTCCAGATACCAAAGTAAAACAAAGGTCAAAATAGGACAAAGGAGGTGGCCTCGTGACTTCAAGCAAACTATGCAAATATACGAACTATGTAACAGCTAGCCTTGATGAAGAAAGTTTCAACGTTTCAGAATATTATGAAAGTATAATATTTATAGAGCACGCTACTTAGAAAACGACATTCTAGCGTGTCCCAGGACATTCAAAATCTTTCAGACCGCAATTTTGAGGATGGGCTTATTTTCGTTGAGACATTTCACACTGAATAGCATCAACGACGTCAGTAGTAATTTATCTACAAGTCTGAAATCACCAATTTACTTTCCCAACCTCATCTGCATTGTGTCCACATTCACAGAAACAGTAATAAGAACCCAACATTTACGCAACGGAATACTTGCACTGCAGAAACTTCTGTTTAGTTGTCAAAATTTCGTAGGCAGTCATCAGGGGCAAAGCACAGCCCACGCGCGAGGTCGCGTTCTTTTCTTTTTTTAACGCGGAGGGAGGTCTACCTAATGAGAGCTCCTTGGCAGAACCAACGGAGGAGGAAGTTGCGGGCGAGCAACTGCTTTTTAACGTCGCGGTTCTCGGGGGGGGGCAGGCCGGAACGGCGCCCGCAATATTTGAACCCCATAGACCGAGCAGTAAAGAGCTCGGGCGGCGACGACGGGGTGCGCGGAGGGCCGGCTGGAAAGCGGAGAGGAGAGCGTGGAAAATCCAAAGCTTGTTGCCTTTTTACCGCATCATCCCCGTTCGCGGTCGTTTCTATGCAAGCGGCCGAGCCCTCCCCGTTGTGCTCGCCGGAGTAGGCGGGGCCCCCGGGCGCGGGAGCACGGGACGAGTCCTCAGGTATTGAAAGTTTCAAACGAGGCGCGGCCATTACAGCTTCCCCCGCCCCGCCCTCCTCCGCGCTCCCGCACAACCGAAGGCTGGCCGCAGCCTCCCGCCTCGAGGAGTAGCTGTTTCGCTGTCATCATCATTATCGTTAAGTCTGTTTGCCTTTTCGGAGCTCCGCGCATGCAGAGCTTCCTTAATCCCGCATAACCCTCTTCCATAAACGTACTTTAGTGATTCCAACTTAAGTGCCCATTCATCTGACACTCCCGGAGTGTTTTATCGACCTAAATACGAATATACGGGCACCTTCCTCCGTTATCTCGGAAGGGAAAATGCGCGTTGAATGGCAGGCGAGACGTCGAGATAGAGGACAGAGAGGGGAGCGGGGCGTCTTGCGTTAGGGCGATGGAGGGGAGATACGGCGTTCCGTATTTCGTTTGGTCATACGGTTAGCGGAGAAGAGTTCGGGAGATACACCGATTGGAGAGAGTCGTCCCGTGAAGAATCGTTCGTTTGGGAGCGGAGTGAAATCGAATGGTATATACCGAAGAGAACCAATTTCGGACACACACGAACTTTCGTGATAACCCATACTATACACACGCCCGCTTTCCTGGGCCGTGGAATCTTATTGGGTGGCGAATGAGCGCGGGGGCGCGCCGCGCCGCGCCCGCCCGCGCTGGCCAGGGCAAACGATTGGAACGCACTGCGCCGCGCGACAACTGGTAAACACCAGTGCGGCGTCAATACACGTCAATGTAAATATTATGAAACAAGCGATACGTAAACAACCGGAAACCTGTTATTTCAGCCTCTAGTGAGTTGTAATTATTATAAATGCGGGATAAACACGTTAATTCACTGCGCTGCAGGGTCATACAGATGCGTATTAAATAAAAATGATTATGAGGGGCGAGAAAGACAGCGGATTAATGTTGGAGTGAGGCAAGAGATGTGGAACAGTCACTGCCCGCAAAATGATTGCATTTTTGTCGTATACGTCGTAACTCGTTATGTGGATGTGATTTTACACAGTTTGCGTGAATTTAATAGGTTTGCCTCGAGATCTAAGTTTTTTTCTTCTGGAGAATCGTGAAACTTAATGTTGGCGACATAGATAACGTTTTAACACTTGAACTAGATTGGAAGGAGAGCCAAAGTCGGCTCAATATTATTTTGTTACTATTAACGCCATTCCACTCTTCTGTAAATATCATATAAAGAACTACGAATGTGTTTATATATTACACTTACACACACACACACACACACACACACACACACACACTAGCGGAACCCGTCCCGTCTCCGTCTCCCTCTCTCTCAGTCTCTCCCCCCTCTTTCTCTCTGTCACCCGTCAAGATGCCATTGCATCTTGAGCATATTACTGCATGTGACGTGGACTGACTATGTAATAATGTAAATGAGAACAGCTAATGTTTCACATGTGACTGCGGTTGTCGTTAGCTAGTATGGGGAATGTTCCTCTCACTTCCGACAGATGGCGCGGTTGCTGGTACACAGACGCCCGTTAAAAAAGCTGTTTTCTCGCAGTCGTAGGTATGTTACTGACGCGAAATAGATAAAAACAAACTTTGAAGCGGGTTACATATCGTGTAAAAATTTGAGTTCAATCGGTGCTGAACTTCTTGAGTTTTGAAGCGTACCCAAACCAATGTAATACACCAACCAATTATATGACGTTTCTATGTTGATTTCAACTGAAATATAATTCTCCCATGAAATGTCCTCTATTCTCTCTATCCATCACGCGGCTAACAATAGGCCTCAGCGACAGCCTGACGCGCCAAGACAGCTTCAGAACTTTCCATTTCAGGCTCGACCGCCCTGGCTTCTCCTCTGCGTCGTTTCCCATACCAGAACAGTGGTTATTTCGCCCTTTGTGTCCACCTCTCAGGCGGTCAAAGGGCGTTCAAGGGCAGCGCCCCAGCCGCAGCATCGCCACGCGTGTGGCGGGGGCGGCCAGTGACCCGCGCAGCGGCGCTCCGACGACGATCCATTCCATCGTTTCCACCTCCGCCGTCGAACCCCCCTCCCCCCCCGCCAACACGCCGTCACCGCCCACTCACTACCCGCGCTCCCAACCCGCTCCAAGCGAGTTTGCCCATAACAAAGTTTCATAAAGAAGATAATGCCCGGCTGTTCGAAAGATTTTATGAAGCGACCCCTCCCGTACGACACGTCGGAGAGGAGACGTTCGGCGGAGGAGGAGGAGGGGAGGGGGAGGCAGCGACCAGAAGCGCGCGGATTCTGAAAGCGCACCCTCCGCCCCCGCCGCCGCCGTTGCTTCCGCTCGTCTCATTCTTCACGCGCAAACGGTGGCAGTTACGGCACCGTAACTCGCTGTGGGCCCCATAGCGAAGACTCGTGCGTGTTTAGTACATTTATTAAAAGGGGCTTCGCAACATTATCGTAGCTCAAACCGACGTCGCGCCGAGATGAGGGAGCGCAAAGGAATAGCGCGGGGAGGGGAGGAGATCGGCGCGGAAGTGGCGGAGGGTGAGGGTGGGGGTGGGGCGGTCCTCTGCGTACCGAAGCGGTCGCGCCGCGCAACGGTAAAGTTAACGTCTCCGTCACAAAGGACTCGCACATCTGGGAGCTAATGGCTTCAGAATCGCTATTTTACGTCGACGACAGCGGCGTTGGCGGCGGCGGCGCCGGCGGCGCCTGCAGCCTTCGTACGGCGAATGTATTAATAGCAAATTGTCGTTGACACCCTCGTCGCTTGTACGCCAGCGCGGCCGCGGCGAGGGCCAATCGTTGGAGCGGGAGAGTAGTGCTCCGTCACGTGTTGGCGTCGCTGCCATTTACAGCCATAGCGCGTAGTAACGTGTAGGAGGCGGGAACTCCCTCTTCCGGCTCGTGCGCTCGCGACAGGCTGTTGTCTTAAGACTTGCGACACACGAGCTTCGCAAAACGTACGTCGTTCACGTCCGTTGGTTTGCAGGCCACACGTTCATGATCACTGTCACGGAATGGACGTCATATGTTCAATGGCCTTGTACTAGCAAATACGGATACCACGGAGTTAGCAATTGTGTATTACTCTGGAAACATAAAAGAAATGAGAAATGGTTCATTAATGCCAAACTACCATTAATACCGAACTGCTTTTGAAGGAATCATTTTACATCCTCTTTCAGAAAGTATACAACGACGGTGACAATTTTTTAACATTTTCCAAATGTCCGAACCGTCGTTCAGACAATTGCTCTCAATCTTACTCGATATTATATGTCAAGATACCAATGTGAAGTATTCTACATCACCAGAAAAAAATTTGTACATTGTTTAACGTACATGTCTAGTACTCCGTGTATTCTGCAAGCTCTGAATGCCTACGAATCTACAACGTCCGTTAGGAACAACGTACGCATTCTAGCGGCTAACGTCCGTTGGCGTTACAACCCGTTACGTGCCGGGCATCACGGTAGCGCGCTAGTATGCCACGACCCGTATGCGTCTCTGCTGCGCTCCAACGCACGCACTTTAACGTCCGTCATTTGACGCTCGTGTGTCTCACTATCCTGAAGAGGAACTGTTTCTCCGGCGCGACCGTGGCTCTGCGCTGGGCCGGGGCAGCCGCCAAGGAGAGCGCCGGCGCCGACGCCGCGAGCGGTTATGCTAATGCAGCGCTTATCGCGGGAAGGCGCTCTCGTGACCCACACTCGCCGTCACCGCCTCCGGCACGCCCGAGAGCCCTTCCTCCCTCCCTGGAGGGCGAGGAGGCACGAGCACCCCGCGGCCGCCCCCGCCCCGCTGCTGGGGAATGCCTGCCAGCACGAACCGCTGCGTTTTTCTTTCGCGATGCTTCTAGTTAAGTATCGTCCTGAAGGAAAATAACGCGAAGAATCTGTTCTTCCAAGAGGCGAGTCGATGGTGCCTGAACATACTGCCCGGAAGTGCAAAGAAATTGAACTATACGTACATAAGTGTTACGAAATGTCCATTGGTAGTTACGAAAATGATTATCTTTTTAACCTCTTTACTGACAAAATTATTATTTTTATAGTTTTGGAAATTTCTGATCATTAAACCTCAAGTGTATCATAATTCCAATGTTTCTAGATATAGGTTGAACCAGTGTCACGATTACTATTATCTACAGTGCATGTTTCCATTTTCATGCCTTGTATTAATATATTTATCCGTAAAAAGACAAACTGAAAATCCCTTTTTTACCCAGTAAAAAAACAAAGCTATATAACATTGGAAGCATTTTTAAGTTGATGGTTCTGCAAGGCCCACATATAATTCCTACATTACAGAGACCAATAATTCCTTTCTTCAAGAACGGGTCCACTGCGGGAAAAGAATAGAAACAAGTACTCACCTCACGAAGGCATATCCTTTGTCCTTAAAGACGCGGATCTCCTGGATGCTGCCGAAGGGCGAAAAAGTTTTTTGCATGAGCTCCTCGGTGAGGCCATTGGTAAGGCCCCCGCAGTACACCGTGCAGTTGGTGGGGCTCGACTGGTTATAGACTTCGTCGAAAGTCAGTGGCTTCGCGTTTACTGCAACAAGCAAAAGAAAAGAATAACTGTAGGGCTGGCGTCAAGGAGTAGAAGATGCGTACAATCCCATGCAAGACACCGCAAACAGGGAGGAAGCATGCCCGCAACAAGCGCGCAAACGAGGATGATTAATTAGCTCACATTGATCTGCAGTGTTAGTACTGGCAATTCCTTCATTACATATTACAAGATGGGGAAGACGTAGGAACATGTTAGGAATGAAATAATGGTTAGAAACAATAACCCAAGGTGAGCATTGAGAATATTCCTATGACAGAGAATTCCTCACAGGAAATAAAACCTGGTGGTACCTCCAGATTTTTACCGCAAACCTTTAGCTTTAATCAAACACAGACAACTCATAAGATGAAGGAACCTAAGACAAAAAGGAATTTTGTTTAACAATAATTGTTCACTGGGTACAGATTTTCAATTATTCATACGAAAGCATTTGTGTAAAGTCAGTTTCAATTCCCGTGCGTAGACAGTCAATTGTAATATGACGAAAACACGAAGAAGTAATTTACAAAGTCCACATAAGATTTGATTTCATCATTCGTCAATGTCGTGTCAATGGAATTCGTGGGGCTGGATTATATTTTAGCACACTTCATGCGATGGTACATAATACAGATGCCATCGATCATAATTTCATAATAAAAGGGAGAAATTTTTTACATTTTAATTAAGGAAATTTCCTGTACTCGCCTTTGTTCACAATATCGTATCACTGATAATTAATACATACAAATATTAATTCTGAATTGTTTCGTATTTCGTGTTAAGATAATACTCTTAATAATGTTGACCAACAACGTGTGCCAATAGAATAAATCCCCTCGCCAGCTTTCAATTCTCGTGCCTCATGACGTTAAAAGAAAAACACATTTCTCAGTGATTTGTTCCGAGTGAGAGAGGCCTCAAATCGAAACGTCCTCAGCACGAGCCCGCAAGTCGATATCCAGGGCAGTGAGTCGGCAGTTGCGGCGCGGGCCGTCGCTTGCAATCGCGCGTAACGGACGGAGCGACGGCACAGCGAGGACGACGCGACGGCGGCGGGGGAGGGACGGCACGGGACGGGGAAGGAGCGACGAGCAGCGGGGAGGGGAGGAAAATTATTACCAACATCCCCCCGGCTTCGTTGCCGGATTTCACTAAGTAGAGATATCAATATCAAAACTTTCGCAATTGTTCTCCGGGCCATAAAACGTAATTCTCGAGCGGAAGTGACGCCCGAGATTACTCGGGCTCGGTTTTAAATAAATTTCTTACATCGCAGCGATGAGGAATGGAACCGAGTAGTTATTAGGTCACAGTGTCCAAAACTTTGGAATTATCCTGGCCGCCGCGTAATTCTAGACTCGCCAGCGGAGCCATCGCGGCGATCGTGGTATCTTTCCGCCCTTCCGCCCCACCCCATTCCCGTCTCTCCGGTCCGCTGTCCCCGTTCCCGACCACCATTTTTGCAAGTTATGTCCCCAGAAAAATTATCACCTTTACAGCGGTTGTTTAATGAAACCGCTCAAAAGAAAATTAGCGCGCGTTTCCGCAGATCGCCGGCGCATATTTCCGCCGTCCGCGCCGCCGACGCCCGCCGCAAAAAAGAGCGCGCGTTCTGGCAGTGTGCTCCGCCCTCGAGGCTGCGGCCGCGCGCGGTGGCAGCGATGGCGCAGTTTGTGCCGCAGCCACAGCATCGGCTGCAGCACCAAGTTTTTTTTTTCTCCCACCCCCTATGGGCACACTACCACACTCAATATCATAATTTTGGCATAAATAATCAGTGTCGTTTTGAATACATTTTGAAATTTTGATACTATTCATGAGTCATACCGACAATGTCCCCGCTTTCTAATTCACTGGGGGGTCTTGTTTGGAAAGCAAAGTTTTTATGTTCCACTAATCGCTGAAAACAACCCGTATCTACATTTTTGATTTATATTTACTATGACTCACGTCGTGGAGATCCACTTCTCCCAACATTTTTTAGTATAAACATCTTCAGTGAATACTATTACATGTGAGGGCTTAATATAAAGGTTTGAGGGATTTTTAAATATGGATATAATAAATGTAATCCTATCAAGAAACAGGAAGATGGAAGTAGAAAATTGTGTACTTTTAACCCAAATAATTTGCCAATTGCAATTATCTCTAATTCACCTAAGATAAGAGTAAAAACACTTTTTAGGAAATAAAAATGCATACAAAATTAAATTATCTATCAATTACACCACTGTGCTCTAATTTAATATCATCAGAGACATTCTAGTTCTCTAATATCCTTTACAATGCATCGCTTCATTCGTTCCACAATGTTCAAAATTTGAATATTCTGTCCATTAGGCTTTGGATCTGTACATATTTATGACTAGCAACCAAGCTCCAACTCCCCCATTATTTAAAATGTTTGGAAATTACCTCACTTGACAAAACAATCACCAATAATTTCTACAAGTTCATAACAGCAACCAGAAAGAATACAGCAAATAATCCAATATTTGTTTTCACAACTACGATCCTTTTTTGAGAAACCGCACCAACATGATGCCCAAGGATTTCTAACACTGACATTCATTAATCGGATTCAGCAATTCCATCCAGCATCCACCCAGAGCAAATACACCAACAAACACACAAAGTCATGCATCAGCGGGGGCGGGCCGTTGAGAACGATTAAGGCGTAAAACATCCCGCTCGCCCGAGATCCAATTTGACGCGATGTGCATTGGATTGATCATAATTAATTCTCGCCATTTCTTTGCGCGCCTGTTTGGACACGGCGCGAGCGCGGGCGGGCGAGTGGGAACGGCGCGGAGCGGAGCGGCGCGGCGCGCTTAAACGAGCCATTAGCAGAGCGGGAAAGAATCGGCCCAGCGGCCGTGATTTCGGCCGTAATCGCGCCGCGAGCGTGTTTGCGCCGGGGCTCAGCCGCCGACGGACGGCGCGCCGTGACGTCATTGGCGCTGTGTGGGTGTGAGGGGTGTGAGGGGCGGGCCCCGCGATTCCCAAACTGCGACCCGCGGAACCGTTCGCCTCCTCGCCAACATCCTGGGAGCGATTTCGCGGAAAATATTAACTATTGCGCTGAAATGGAATTTTTAAAGATAAACACACTCACAAAATGTCGGTTGGAATATAAAAATGGAAGTTAACTACACCATTTGAATCCTGTAACTTTTTTTTAACAAGAAGCCTCGAGAAAGCTCTGACGAATCACTTTCTGAGGCCGTACCTCGAGTTCCACTGAATTGTACTGGGTGTTTTCTAGATACATCCAGATAGATCGTTTCCAGCCACGTAGTCACTGTCAAGAAGACAAGAACAGAAGAAAACAAGTACAGATCTTTAAATTCGCAATGGGGGATTTCCTTTCCCATGGTTTCCATGATCTAAATAATTTTTGAACAGCTGCGTTAACTAAAGCTCGATGGCCACCAGCATGTTGGTATTCAGAAGCGTAATTACACATTTTCGTCTATGTTTTCAACTCGCCTTCGATAGAGCAAGAGTATTTAGCTCATTAGAATATTTTGAAATCACATTTTGAATACAATGGAATTGTATTGAATTTTAATAATTGCTCAAGCGACAGACATACAAATCAGGCGAAAGTTGTTCCACATCACACTTAATTCGAAAAGGACTCCACTATAGTTTGCATCTCGAAACAAAACTCGAAGAAAATGGGATGACAAGTGACAATTAACTGTACATCTAAGAAAAAAAATGCCCAAGTTTTAAACACTCAAGTTTCTCATGCAAATACGCAATATACTTCTCAATAAGAAGTCTAACATTAGCGGTTACAAAAATTTGAGAGATATTAGAGTTGTGTACTATTATTGCAGGTGTCCATTTCGTAAAGATAATGACAAGATAGTTCAAATATTGATATTTGGAAATGTTTTTATACCAAGTAGCCAGAACGAGAGAAAAATAAAGAAAAAATCGAAATGAAATAGCACGCAGAAATGGAAGGCTCGTGAAACAACCACAAGGAAAGATTTATAGCTACGCTTGACCTTTCAATCAGCGCCTTTCTCGAGCGAGCGACGCGTTCTCGCGCCAGTTAGCAGGGCGGCGTCCTCCAGCGGCGATGGCGGCGCCTGCAGCGCACCGGCCGTGACGTCTGTCAGGCACCGACGCCGTTCTCCCTTCCGCGCCTAGTCGTCCCACCTCGCCGCGCCGCGCCGCGTCTCGTCTCGTCCCTCACCGCCACCGCCGCCCACACCGCCTCGCCCCGTTCCGACCCCGTCTTTTGAACTCGCGTCATGAAACGCAAATTACACGAAAACTTGGCCGGTGGGGCCGCCTCAGGGCGGAGCGGGGCGCCGCGGGTGGGGGAGGGGCGGGCGGGGACGAGGGCATGGGCGGGGGTGTTTTTGGGGGAGGGAGGGCAGCCCACCACAATTTCGCCGTCGCTTTGACGGTCCCCGTCGGATGGGACACGCGCTCTGGATTGGGAGCGGCAACACGGCGACGGTGGCTTGGAAACAGCTCCGAACCGCTCCCCACCCGCTACCCACGGAGCCCTGGTCCGCTCCGGGACAACTTCGGCCCACTTCCGATGGAAGCACAAAGCGAAGCGCCGTTTCGAATTATGGCAACTTGGCCACATCCAGAAACGCAATATCCGAGCCTGATAGGGCTCTAGAAATCGAAGGTCGAGGTTGCCTTATCGTGCCCTGCTCATTCTGCGGCACTCATAAGTAAGTTATTATTTTTCTTTTCTCTACCCAGCGGAATAATTATTTGAACAATTTCTGTTTAGAGCTATCTAGATTTTACACTTGATACTCTGTTCTCATAATTTCGATTCCGCTAATGGAAACTTATTAGATACGTCTTAGTTATAAACCGAATACAGTAGGCAAAAGAAAATGACAAAAAAGTAATAACAACTAGCCGAAATTACTGTTATATTATTCAATAATATTATTCATATATTATACACTACATTACAACCTCTTTTTGTCATGCACTGTCATACTAGATACAAGATCTCAAAGTAATGGCTGTAACTCACAAGGTCTCCTGAATTGCTGATTACCTTTATCCTATGTAATGAAACACAACAGTCTTTCAGGCTGTTGCATGCAGCTATCTTACTATTTCATCTTAACACTTTCACTGCTGGGATATACCACAATACCTTCGCAAGCTAAGTCCGCTCCATTTATGTCCATCTTTCGACATGAATTTATCGCCGTCATCAAAGCCATAAAATGTTTCACGATCTGGAGATCACATAGCCTCAATTGATCGCCTCCATAAAGTGCATCGTCCCACACTGTTCTTGATTGAACTTACTGTGTGGGCAGTTCCAGCGATACGTAACATTAAATAGGGCAAGTACATCATCGTCTTGATTAAGTGTAACTCTAAAACTACTTCAAATCACAGGAATAAACTGATTACATGAAATCATTTCTTCTCGGCGAATTTAGTTCTTCTTGTCCGTTATGAGAGATTTTTTGTAGTGGCATGAGCAAGAATAAAGGAAATAAAACAAGTCAACACATATCGTATGTCAAAGAACTATAATGAACTTTAGAATCCAAAATAACTTTCATTTTAAGTAAGGAATGAATGATAATGCGAACACAATACATGCTGGAATGTTCTGTCGAACGTCAAAGAATAGAATGATCGTTTTAAATCCAATCGTAATGAAGACATGAAAAACCTCTCTCTAGTCGATCGCCTACCGCCACACAAAAGCATCATATGGGTATACACACTGAGGTTAATTACAGCATAATTCTTCTACTCCATCATTCAGTCCAAACTCGCGTATCGAACATGCAACGTTGACGCCTCACAGCTACTCCGAGACGGCAAAACTCGGAAGATGTTTCCGCCCAGGCAGGGAGCGGAAGAGTGAGAATGTGAAGAGGGGAAGGGGAAAAGCCCTTTGTCCAGGAGGCGTCCACGAGTCCTATCGGGCGGCCGGGGCCGTCTCCACTTGCAGTTCTGCTCTTCATACGCAGGACCTCCACCACACGCCTTCCCTTCCCCTTCCCCTCCCCTCTCTCAGCCGCAACGATACACTCCGTCCCGTATAATTTATTCGCGCGCGCTGACAGGTGGCTCGGGAGACAAGGACGCGTTCCCCTCGACGCGCGGAAAGGCCGGCGGCGCTTGCCACAAAGAAGGAGCGGCCTTCACCGTAGCGACGGCCACGGCCGGCTAACAAGGAATAACAACGCGGCGCGAGCGCGCGCACACACACAACACTTCTGACAACGCTCGTTGCGGGGCCGGACAAGGAAACCTTCCAACGCGCGGCTGAACGAAAAACCCCCGCGGCGCGGCGCCGGGGGGGTACGACGCGGCTGCGCCGGCGATAATGAATAACGGCGGGGGCCACCACCCGAAGGAAGACCCGTCCGCACAATGAACGCCCGCGAGACAGCGTAACCTTGTTCATAATGGGCGGTGTATGCCGCGGGGATTCCCAGGAACTCTAAGCTCGTTCGTAGGGTCTCTACCCGTCCTGCCGGTTGCATGCCTCCGACGACGCTGATACCCGTGGGTATTATAAGGTAGACAATTTTATATAGAAGCAGCTTCATCGTGAAATAATACGCATTTTGCAACATGAGAGCCACAAGTGTTTATAATTTTGTAATTATTTTCCTGTCTCGTGAAAACGTGACAATACATACCATGTATAATGTGAAGGTAGAATAGAAACTGATTATCCTGGTAAGATTAGTTAGGAGCGTAACAATTAGAGGCATTATTTATGTAAGCATCAAAAAACCCATATTTAAGAGCGAAAACAGACTTGACATCACAGTGACATTAGATTACGTTGCAATGTGTTGTTCTCGATGTAAACAAAATCCAAGCAAGTTTCTAAAGGTACTTACAAGGAAAATCAGTAAGGGGTGGAAACACACATTAAGTAGTAAAGTTGTAAATATATGTAGGTCGTAAATACATTACATAATTGTGGATAACTGGAAATGTCATTTCATGGTGATGTTTTGTTTAGGAATTTTCAAGCATTTTCCCTTGAAGGTACTGAAGTGTATTTTGCACAATATGCACAAAAATATTTTCTTTTTTCGCAAAACAGGGACACGAACAAAGGTCGACATCGCTTGAAGCAACAACTGCACCGAACGTGCATCCTTATGCTTATTTACCGATCAACTGGGCAATAAGCAACGGAAAATGCAACGCAAAGAAACATAAAACAAAGTTTGGCCTCCGTCGAAAGTGACTGTTTCTTCAAGCTGCGTTGAAGGAACGGAAGAAACCCTCGCTCAAGATAACGCAGCGCAGCGAACTCATGCACTTGGCCGGAATGCAAATTCCGGGGCCCCGCCTCACCCCACCCCGGGTTGGGCCGCTCGCCGCCCCGGGATTCTCGCTGAAAACGACACTGCACCATTTCGCCCGGCCGAACGGCGGAGGCTGAGTGCACAGCGACGCAGCGGAGGAGATGCCAAAGGGAAGTGACGACGAAGGTCGCGGAGACGGAAGACACTCTGGTCGAGGACGATAGAAGCGCTAAAAGTAAGGAACAAGAAACAGAGCAGAAGTGATGTTTTCAGAGATCACGACTGTGCAGGTGATGAAGATGCTGACGGAGAGAATATACAGGGTCAGAGGCAGTAAAAGAGAGCACAAGTGACGTTCTCAGGGACCACGACTGCGCAGGTGATGACGGAGAGATGAAGATACTGAAGGAAAGAATATTTAGCGTCAAAGACAGTAAAAACATCATTGTCATTAGACAGAAAAAACGACGCATGCGAAAATCTAACAGAATAGAAAACGTCCCTCTTTCATCCAGTGTCTAGATTCTAGACAAGCATGTGTAAGAACGGAAATAAAAACAGGTAACGACAATCTTGCGAGCAATCACGGACGGTGGTTGAACGAAGACACTGCGGGAGGCGCAACGGCGCCGACAGCGCCGCTGGTTCAGCCGGCACGTGCTCGGGGCCGCCGCCACCGAAGCCCGCAGGTCAGAGGCACGAGCGCGGAGGCAAGGTGGGCGAGGGGCCGCTTTACGAATCCTCCGCGGGCGGAGGAAAGGGCGCTGCGCCCGGCGCGGCGGGCGGGGAGGAAGGGGGCGTGGGGGCCAGTTTCCGCTCGACTCCCCGGGCCGGCGCTGCGGAGGCGGGGACGGCGGCGGGAGCACCGCCACCGACGACGAAGGGCGTGTGCGGGGACGGGCGCCCTTTGAGCGCCTTCCTTCGCTAAGGGCCACCCGCGCCGCGACAGCGGGCCCGGAGACTGCTGACTTGAAAAAGGAAAAAAAGAAGAAAAAGGAAATAAAAAAAAGAGTTCCGCGGAGACTACACCCGCCAGGGCAGGCCCACCCCAAGGGACCCCGCCCCCATCCTCCCACCCGTACAGCCTTCAGGTTGCCGCCCGTGTTACGGTTCATTATCAGCGGGGCCGGCGACGGATTAAAGGCGAGGCTCTGGACGGCGGGCGCCCTTCCGCCCCCCCAGGGCCCTGCGCAGCCCCCCGCTTCCGCCTCCACTTCGCTTCCAAGGACCCTGATCAACCTCCCGCGCCCGGCGCCCTTCGGGACAGAAATAACCCACCCGCTCGCCGCGCTGAAGCGGAGAACAAACACGACTTCAACGTGATTTCATTCCGCGTTTCTTCGTAAACAAGTTTATCTCCTCTGACGAACGTGGAAGTGATTACGCGATGCTCACGTAGATAGCACACAAGTAGACCTATGCGTTTCTGTTTACAGACAGCTGAAATGTATTCCCGTTGAAATGAATATCTAGAAATCTCTCATGTCAGTAAATGGTAGCTGTTATGTACAATACAAGATGAGAAACCTGTGTTTGAGTACGAAAAATCTAATCCTCCTTCAAATAATCACGTTTAATAATATAGCCGCACACGGTTTCATTCAGCAGCCGTTCACAACCACCCAGAAACACGTGGGAGTCCTGTGTTACCTTCCTGGACCACACACCGAACCCTGGGCCGCCCGGCTCTGCGGCGGTCGTTTTCGAAGAGAAGGTTCGAGACGCCGCGCCGCAGGGCAGCCAATCTCCGCCCGGCGCAGGGGAGCCACCCTCCATCGCTGACGGGGCGGCGGGTTGGACGCCCACCCATAGGCCGGTGGACCTGGCCAACGCCCTCTCCTCCCTCTCCTCTGGGCGCCACTCCGCTCCGCCCCGCTGCGAGGGGCTATACGTTACCGACTATGAAAATGCAATATTTTCGTATGATAACGGAGCGTAATGCCAGGGCGGCGTTGGCGGCGGGAGGTGCCCGGGGTTTAAGGGAAGGAAGAGGAGCCGGCGGGGCGGGGCGGGACGGGGGCGCGGAGCGGGGGCGGAGGCGGCGGCGGCGACCCGCGCCGGGAGCCGACCCGCGCGCGGCCGCTCCCGTAATAAACTACTCCATTAATTTCTCGAAATGACCGAGGAGGGAAATACAAGAATCCGTACAATTTAATCTGTCCCTCTCGTACGGCGCGGGACCTGACTTCCATAACAAAAATTAAACCGGACACTGAAATATTCCCCACGCCGTCCCGCGTGCTGCGGAATTTCCTCGCCCGCACGTACTGCCCAGCCCTGCCCGGTCGTGGGCAGGCCGGTGCCAAGCGAAGAAGGGGGCGTGGCAGGTGGGGGAAGGGAGCAGGGGGCTAGGCGGCCTGGGAGAACCGACGAGAGAGTGCCTGCAGCTGCCTCCGCTTGCCGACACTGGGTCTTCGTGGTTTTGGGGCTATTTCTAATATTTCTATTTCCAGAAATGTACGTTTGTTTTACGTGCGTGGCAAACTCATTTTAAGGTCGGCGCGGTCGGCGGCCGGGGCAGCGGTTGCGGCTGAGCAGGGAACGAGCCCATTCTTTCTCCTAAAGGCGGTTCCACTCATTCGTTATTCGGCGAACAGCGCGCAACCACTCGCCGAATCTCGAGTAGTGTGTATGTGTTACTTGTTATGTTCCGAGTAACAAACGTTCGGCGTTCGCCCAACACACCTCAAAGTGGTCTTTTGAACACCTCAAAGGAAGCGAACATTCACCGAATACATCAGCTGATTGGGATTGGGCAAACTGTAGCTCGCTGTTCGGCGAATGCCGAATGTGTGGAGCCGTCTTTACGCATTCGGACGAATGGCCAAGCAGCTGGTGCAGTAGCCACGGCGTAGGAGAGAGATTGCATTGCGGCGGATGATGACAATGGTGCTCGACATGGCAGCCGGCGAGGCCACTAGCAAGGGGAGAGCGACGAATGCCAAATCAAAGTTTGCGAGAAGGTTTGCAGATGGTACGTCACATCTACAACAATAGTAAACACACACTGTCTCTCTCGGAATGAGAGTGCGCACGAAGAAACGAGGGAGAAAAATAGCTGCGAATCGATGCTCGGTTCACAGTCAAATGAGACACTTACTGATGGAAATCCCAAGATGCGTTGTCATCTGTTATGAAGCAAAAGAATCAATTCCTTAGAGTGAAGGTTTTTGTTTCTACATGAAGCTTTCTGTCGTGAAGATTATGCTTCGTTGCTGAGCAATTATCCTTTCCGTAAAAATCTAAATGCTGATGACAAAATAGCGTCGGAATATTCTGAGAAAAGTTGGAACACTAAGAAACCCTTCATTATTACCAAATTATCTGGATATATTCCTGTAAACGGAATGTGTACATTGAAATGTCATCGCTTATTAATGAGCTAATGGCCAGGATAGGAAAAGTATATTTTGAAAATGTGAAAATTGTTCATACATGATAATAGGAAAGGTTTCGGAGTCCACCCGAATAGTCACTTTCAAATGCAACCACAGCTCGGAAATGGCCACGATTTATCGGAGATCGATGCACAGAGCGACCGCTGTGCTCTCGAACGGAGTCTGGCAGAAGGCGAACTTAAGGTCTCCTCGCGAAAACAGCGGTTGGAGTTGCTGAGACCGATCGGTGGCTTCAGTGGGAGACGACGTTACGAACGACGTGCAACTACATGCAAGGGGAGTGCATGTGGAGGTTCCCAGAATCCATCGTGGCTGGGGCAACAAAAGAGCCATTTGACAGAAATTGGTGGCGCAGGAGATGAGACACGGGGTAATTGGAGCGCGGAAAGTGTAAATATAATTTAGATTCCTTATCTTCAGGATGTGAGGTTAAACACATTCTGAACAAATTGATAAGAATGAATTATACGATGAAGCAAGTTGGAATATAAACGAAAACATAAGTGAAATTAGGATATCTTTCAGAAGGTGTTTCATTATTAGAAGGGGTGGTGACCGCGAGGACTGGCGTTCGCGCGGCAGGTTAGAGAAGGATAGGATTGAAAGTTGAGGCAGAAATGAGATCCGAAGTCAGCCAGCACTGGGAGTTGAGAGCGGAGGAGCGACAGATCCAGCGGGCGCGGGTCGCCGCCGGCGGAGGCAGACGCCAAGGGGGGGGGGGGGGGGGAGCGGCGGGGGGGGGCAGGGGAAGGGGGCGGGGCGCGGCGGCTGTGGCTGCCGCTGCGAGGGACGCAGCCGTTTGCGGCGCCCGATGATTTACGCAGCAGTCTGTGCGGATCGCGTCCCCTGCCCCCACCCCCCGCCGCCGCGGTCGCGGCCAACCCACCCCCGCCCCTACGCCTACGCGCGCCCCGCCCCACCCCGACCTCACCGCCTCTCCCGCTCCATGCACCCACCCCTGCGCCAGCGACGGCTTCTCTCGGTTTGACGCACACGTGGCCCATTTCACTGACTCCTTCCATGTGCTCGCGCCCGCCGTATAACTACTACCTCCCACACATACACAGTGAATTAGCTACTACTCTTTGAGAAAACCCTTTGAATGCCACGTGCTATCGCTTATTAATCATACAGGTTGTTTAATACTTACTATTGAAAATCCAGACATTAATGAAATTAGAAATTTCTCGTTTACATTTGTTGTTCTCAAATTTACAACATTACAACCTTATCCCAAATAATACAATACCAATTACTGTAATTAGTCTTAAATATTTCCTAAAATTATTTCGCGAAAAATGCGATCACACTATTTAAGGCTGTACAGCAACACACTTTAGATGGAAATCATTAAAAACTAGAGAGCGTAAAACGCCCAGAAAACCAAAAATAGCCCCAGAACCATCGTACTATCACCGCCCTGAAGAAGCGTTAGAAACACGCGGAGAGTAGTAGTCTTGTGAGAGGCAAGGGGCACAGGCGCAGACGCGAAATCGATGTCAGTCATCAGGACAGCGCTCATACTACTTAGCCGGAGGCCGGCGGTGGTGGGTGGGTGGGCGGGTGGATCGAAGGCAGGCGCCCGTCGCGCCGCGGGGCTCATCGCCGCAGAAAACGACCGGCCGGGAAATGAGAACAACGCGCTGCGTTCCGTTGCGCTCCGCTCCGCTCCGGCCTTAAAGCACGCGCGCGCCACAAGCGAACTGCAGATCGGAAATCCAAAAGCCGCCGATGAACGGATAATCTGGCATAACACGACCTACGCTGCATAACGCTAGTTTCAAGGATAAAGTATAGAAGAGAGGATTAAAGTTTATTCTAGTGTTACGACTTCAAGTAAAAAAAAAATATAGAAATAAAAGGCATTTGGTAGTGTTCCATTAAAATATTTTTCCTAGTTTTAAAATGGTGAGTCATGCACGAAATATGCAGAATTTGAATAGAAATTCACTATTTATTACGTGGTACTCAACAAGAAATGTTCAATACGGGCTGCTGTAAAATGAAATTATCACCAATAACTAAGAAATAAAACCGTATCCAGAACGTATGAAATCTTTTGGTATTTTGTGCATGAAGGGCGCTTAGGGAGTGTAAAGCTGTGACCCACAATCCTTGAAATATTCCGATCATGCCTGTAAAATAGTAATAAAAAACCACGGTTCGTTAACACTTCATTAAATCGTATAACGTTTTTCCTTCATAATTTAGGAAGAATTGTATTCAAAAAGTTTCCTGAAAAGATGCAGCAAATTACAACAGTGCACAAACCACGACGAAACGAACTGACAAGTATACTTCTCAAAATACCAACACCACATTTACCCCTGGCTACCCGGTCAAACGCAAAACCAACCCTCCAGAGACAAAACCCACGACCCAGCAACGGAACAGAGTCGACACAGCTCTTGCAGAGCAAGCTTATGCAGAATCAAAGCTTGGACGGGCCGATCGCGATCAGAGAAAACAAAAAAACTCGGGGAGAATCGGCAATTTCCGAAAACAAAGCTCGCGCCGGGGAGTTGGGAAGTCCACGCCGCGCCGGGCCGGGCCGGGCGGCGAGGGCCTATAACAAAGCGATCGAAGCCAGCGAGCGTCGGACGGTGAACGCAGCTCAACTTTTTAAGGAGGAGTTGTGTAAAGTCGACGGTGCAGGGGGGGAACCGGGGATGCGGGGGGGGCCCCCCCCCCGGGGGTTGGGAATGCGTGGGGGGGAGGCGGGCAGAGACGGCGCCGTCCCGAGGCGGTAATGATGGGCAGAAGGGAACGTCGACGCTCCCCGTCCCGCCCACGCCCCTCCTGCGTCCCCGCCGCCGCAGCTTCCCAGTTCATTAGCCGCCTGATTACCTCCTCCTTGACCTTTTCCTCCCGCTTGCACCCTTCCAGGCGCGGAGGCGGGACCGGCGCCGGGTCGGGACGGGACGGAATGGGACGGCACGGGGTGTGGCAGGGGGCGACTGAGCGGAGCAAGCGGGCGAGAGACATCCTCGCGGACGGAATGAGATATACCAACCGAGCGACTACAAGATGAACGGAGAAAAGAAGGAAAGAACCGAGAGGGAACAACGGGTGGATGTTTCGGAGATACATGGGAAGGGCTTACAGGCATGAGAGGCGAAACTGACGGCTATACGAACGTAAGGCGAAAAACCGAAAGCAATGTGACAGGTTGGAGAACAGAGAACCGATTAAGGAAGTGTTGAGATGCCCAAGGAAGCGGCAGCGCGAGGATGGAGGGGCGAAGAGAGACGAGAGGCGCAGCGAGCCTGGTGGGGCAATCGGTTCGGCAGCGACGAGGCAAATGACGGGGGCGAACAGGGAGGCGAAGCCCCGGAGAAAGCGGGCGAGCAGGCGGCGGAGGCGGAGGCGGGCAGGGCGACGAGCGCCAAGCAGACGCGGCCTGATGGGACCGCGCGGCGCGCTCCACGCTGCCGGAGGGGCGACGAAATACGGGGCGGCGACCCATCGATTTTATCGATACTTCCCGCGCCGGAGCGAGGGCACTCCCCAGGCGCAACCGTAACATTTTAAATATCACGCCGGCCACCCGCTTTTTTCGCGAAGGCCGGCTACTATTTTTATAAAGGGCGCGCTGCGGTTTCGTCGCTAAATTAACAAGCAGCCGTTTGCCGTAAAAGGCAATTGCTGGCGCGCGCGAGCGCGGGCGCGGCGCCGAAAAGAATGCCAAGGACGGACGAATAACGTATTAATTACCTGACTACGCGACGCGGCGGCGCCCGCGCTTTTTTTCGCCGCGCTACCCTCGTTCCCGTCGCCCGCCCGCCCGGCTTAATGAGCGCTCGTAATTCGTTACCGAGACAACATCGACATTTGGCGGCGGCGGCGGCAGCGACCGCGCGGCGGGCCGCCGCCGCCACCGCCGCCACCGCCGCCGCGCCGACCCGCGGGGAGCGTGCAACTCCGCGGGAATATCTATCGAATTATCGGAAGTAGCACTCATTAGGAGGAATAACTTGCATCTAGGAATCTCGCCCTGCTATCTCGCTAATCGATGGCGCGGTAACGCAATTAGATCGTCCCTGCGCTCGGGCGGAGGGAGAAAGCGTTATGTTGGATGGAGACATTGCGCGGGAGAATATTCGGTAGGGAGAACAGCTTTTGGAGGTGAATTTAATTTTGCCGCTAATCATTACATCTTCACCACTATGGTACACTTTAAGAGACATGTTAGATATAGACAGTGAAAAATAATTTTCTTCATTAAATTTTGTTTTGAATAAAAAGATTTATAGGACACGCGAGGAAACGACGAAGTGAAATACCTCAAGGCATAATTTACAATTCCAGATTACTAAAAAACGATACCTCTAATTTCTTCATATATTCAGTGAATCAATGGGTCTGAGAATCTGCATTCAAGATTACAGATAACACACAGTTCAAACCGAAAGAAATGAATGTTGTGTGTCTGAAATTATTGGAGATGATACATATTGAAAACAAAAACAAAACTTTAAAAAAACATTGAAAACCCAAATTTTTTTACAGAAAAAAATCCAGTGTCTAATTGATGCACTACGTTTGACCATTGGTAATTCCGCTCGCTCACGGCGTTGGACGATCGCACTCTCCACCCCCATCAACGCCACACAAAACCACTGAACCACCTCGTCAGCAATCGTCGCCACCTAACAAGTTTCTCTCGACTTGATGTCCAATCATTTACGACAAACCACGACTCGGGTCGAACGACCGCAGATTGTCAACGACCGCATGCCCGACGCCGCAAAATCATTTCACACTCGCCCTTTGACACCGCGGCGGGGGCGGCAGCGGCAAGGACGAGAGGCAGCCCCGGCCCGGCGCCGCCCCCGCCGCGACCGCCAACGACACTTGTCCGTCAGAGCGACGAGCGTCCGCCCGCCCGCCGCGCCGTCAGGTTCCAACGCGCGCGGCCGCCGGCGGGCAGCGGGTGGTCGAAGGCGTGATCCCTACCCGGCGGCGCCCGCTCGCGTCTATCCGCGCCAAATTAGACGAAATAGAGCGCCGCACTGCATTATGAAGTAAAAATATATTCTGTCGGGCGCTGTCAGATCGCCCGCGGTCCGTCGATGAAATTACGGCAGCGAGGGGGCGTGGCCATGCGGGGCGGAGCGGGCATACGCGCGGGAATCGATGGACGAGCGACAGCGCGCGCTGCAGCTGCGGCCACCTCCTCCTCCTCCTCCTCCCCCTGGCCCACCCACGCCCGTGCCCGCGGCTCCCTCCCCCGAGCACGCGACACGCTCCCCGGGCGACAACGCGCGGCCCGCGGCGGCGGCCGCCCTCGCCCGCCCGCGGCGCCTGCGGCCGCAGCCACTGCGGTCAGGGCGAGGGGCGGGGAGGGGAGGGCGCGATGCCACTGGGGGCAGGGGCTCACCACCATCCATTCGAGGAACACACACACATGTTAGTAGACAAATGAAAATTAGTCATGTTAAATTATACTTCCTAGGCAGTTTTCTCCCTCAAAAATGCTTGTATACTCACGAAAAAATAATATATTATTTTTCTGTTACTTAATATGTTGGTACTTCTTAAAACTTACTTCTCTATTCTCTACAAATTGTAAGAAATACAATTCGAAATAATTCATGGAAGCTGTAAGGTATAAATTGTAAAAAAACAACTTATAGAATTTGATAAAAAATAGGCCAATCACAGTACACTAAAAATTAATCCACAAATTAACAGTGCTTAGAAAATTTTATCCTATGAACAATACTATATACGATTTCTGTAATATACGAAATTTCAACGAAACCATACCATGCGAACAATCGCTGAAAATGTTTAATATTATAGTGAACAACAGTATATACAACATTCAAAGAATCCAGTATTTAACATTTTGTAGATCAAAGTTACATTAACTGTATTTTGTAATTACATTCATAAAACCATTTACCTGTTACTCCTTACAAACAATAATATTTACAAATGAGCAACAAAATAACCGGTGTTCCAAATTTTCAACAACAACCGAACTTCGACAAGATCTATTTCTGTTTTGCTTATTATTTTATAATTTAAAATTCATTCCAGCTATATTATGAAGTTTCATAACCTATATGCTAGAATTAAACGAAAATACAATTGAGAGTCATAGGCATTGAAGAGGAAAGAGATAATTCTTTAACCACTATTACAAGAGGAAAGTGATAGGGAATCCGTTGATGTCAGGACTGATTGATAGTAACGAAGGAAATGTATTCATATTTCTAAAATAAGCAAGCAGAATTTTGGACGGCAAATCGAAAGGTACTTGCAGGTATATACAAAAGCAGGCGCAAAGATAATAAAATATAGAAGAAAATGTGGTTCTAAATTAATCTATGATGTGGTTAGGTAGCTATATATTCCAAATATAATACTTACTCTTCTGCACAATGGAACACGTTCCAGATGATACAAAAATTGCTGATAGAGAGTTATAAATATTCATACAAATGTTATGTCACGAGAAAGATAATTAAAGTCGTTACCACAGGTTTTGGAATCTCACCGTAAAAAATATATTACAAAAGCATACTGAACTGATTAGAACATGTAATTTCGCTTGAAGTCAAGGACTAAAAAAGTCAATAATGCACGGAAATGACGTTTCCGAAGATGAACGTAATGCACCCAAAATAATTAAGAAATAAAAAAGCAGAAAATTATGAATTTTTGAATCATGTAAATCCATAATTTTGTGCCAGAATGTTGCTTGGCAGGCATTACGTACCAATTATGCTAGCAAGACTCTTCAAGAAAACATACCTCAATTAAGGAAAGAAGAGAAGCTAAGTGCTTTGTTAGTGTGAAAGATGGTAAAAGAAATACGTAAAACCAAACGAAGAAACAAAGCCCGCATAATGAATAATCGTAAAAGACAAGAGCAAAGGAGATATATTAAGAGAAAATACATAAACTATAGCTAATGATTAATATGAATATATTAAAAGTACAAAGAACGAGAGAAATTCCTTAAAATAGTGACAGAGAGAAGGGAACTATAAAAAATAATAAAAAATATTTAATATTAAAATCATTCGAATAAACAAAATGTCACTTACACCGGTTTTGCACGAGAGAATTTGTAGCGGTTTGTAATCTGAAATAAATATTTAAGGAAACTAAGTTCAGTATAGCATTCAAGCACTTAACTGTGTATATAAAAAGCCAACATATAAAAATATGAATCACTTATTACATGTCATGCAAGTTACGACCTTAAGAATATAAATGCAATAAAACATTTCAGCATAACGTATTCCATGTCCAATACCAAACAAAAAAAAGTCAGAGAAGGACCCTCTTCACCACACATGCGGTACAGAGTGCGGCAAGGAGACCTCCGCCAACGGAGGTGAGGGAGAGGGGGGTAGAGGAGGAGGGGGGAAATGGAGAGATGGAGACTGCCGCGCCTAAAGGGAGGGGGACAAGTCCACGGGGGCAGTAAATTAATAAGCCGGCGGCTGGGGCCCGACAAAAACAGGACATTGGCTGCCGCCGCCGCCCCCGCAGTCTCCACCGCCTGGGCGCCGAGCGTCCGTGAGTTATTGGCTGCGGCGCGTTTCGCGCGATCCGTGCCCATGGCCCCCTCCCCCTCCGCCCACGGCACCTCGCCCGCGGACAGCCGCGCCCACCTCCTCTCCACGGACCCCCGCCCACTTCACCGCCCCACGATCGCCGACGGCAGGGCTTTCGTTCACTAGGCCACGTCGCGTTGGCGCCAGCGCAGTGCGTATACGTAGTGCACGTGGAAATCGGAATGAAACGGAAGCCATCTCAACAAAAAGTAGGCCCAAAAAAAAGCTCTTATTTATGCGAAAGACATCATTCAATGATGAATTGTCAAATAATCGATCAAAGTCACACTGGCACATTTTATACTGACAAACTGCCCTTATCATTATCTACGAGTAATTTCACACACGCATGCATGTTAATTAAACTGGAGAGAGAGTTTGAATGCTCACAGCTCTTAAGACTGTACACGATTCCTTCTTCGAATGGCTGGGATTTTTGGAGAGTTTTTCAGAATGCGAAACGTCTATTAAATTAATCATCGCACAGTAACACTATTATTTCACCATATGAATGAGTCCATTTTCATGATATGCATTATTAACGTAATTCTATAAATTTTAACGCTATTTCTCCAGCTCGTAATATCGTCCGAACCATATTCACATCTCCTGTACACTTCTATTCACCCTTTACGTGCGGTGTGTGACACTATATTTTTTCAGTTTATCTCCCTGTTCGAGTCGAATACTAGTTGTTGGCGATGATCATTCCCCACAGCAGCAGTTCCTCGATTCTCCCGTTAGTTACGTCATGATTATAAAGTTTTTATTCTCGATTCCATCCACTCAAATACGTTGATTAACTTGTTGTATTTGAGAATAAAAATATACCTAAGCAGCGGCCACTATTACTACTTATCATTAGACGTTTTTATCTCTTTTTTCCCGATATACTACATTTTTATTTGAATGTTCTTTTTTAAAGTATCATTAAAATTTGACCCTACTTCGCAAATCTATCTAAAGCATTACACGCACACCTCTCGAAACTACCACTCAAGCCGTGGACTCAACACTCCTTCGTCCCGCTTATCGTTCTACTAACTCATTCGAGTTGCCTTTCCTTCAATTTGCATCAGCGAATAGTTTCATTTCTGCCCTCCCAATCCTCTCTCTCGCATTTCCAGCCTGTGCGTTGTATACCCAATCACCGCCAACGCGCACGCCATAGTAAAAGCATCCTCGCTGCGTGCGCCACGTTCCCGCCTGGCGCCATGGTGACCCCAGCGGGCCGCGCGCCCGAGAGGAATACCGGTGCACGCTCTCGGAATATTGATCCCTTAAGGTGATTACGGCGTATTTATATAAAAAGCACTTTACGCCGGTCCGCCGGTAGACGTAATCCAATTGCGCTGTAATTTTATCGAATTATCAGCGCTAAAGCTATTGAAATAATGCAATTAACATGTTTCGACGCCAAATACGCGTATAATTTTCAGACGCGAAGACAAGTAAATACCTTTCTCCTCACCTTGCGCGCGGAAGGGGAGATGCAAGGGGGTTCGGACGTGGGGAGGGGAACGGGAAAGGGGGGGAGGAGAAAAAGGGGGAGGGGGAAGAGGACGGCTGAACCCCGCGTGGCACGGACGAATCGAATGGTAATTAATTAATCGCGGAGCCTAGCGGGTGAATCAGGAACTGATATCGACAGCCTTTGTAGCGAGGCGAGCCATGACTGCCCCGGCTTAAAAAACGCGCCGCGCCCCCTTACACACACACACACGCACACACACATGACGCCGGCCCGGTGCGAGCACACAGTTTTTCCTCCCTTTCCCCATCGATGTCCAGTTTTATTACCAGGGCCATTAGCTTTTTATAACATAATATTGCGTATTAATTTAATTCAAACGGTAATTTCGTGGATATGTCCAGGTAATCTAGGCAATTATTCATCCTCCGTGACGTCACACGAGCGGCGCGGGCAGTGACCGCATTCGCAAGCATGGAGGGCCCCAGCTCGTGGAGTGGCGAGACGGTCCTGCTCTCCTCACCCCAAGTTCGCGTGTTTTCCTGGCGCGACACGACTTTCCCCTCCGCCTCCTCACCCCTTCACCCCTACGACGCGCGCCCTCACCTCCAGTGATAATAATATATCACGCAGTTTCCCGGCGTATTAGAGCTCACGACGCGTGTTGGGAGTCGCTTTCGGTTTCGACCTCACCGCTGAGCGGCCTCCGCCTCCAGCACTTTTCTCCCTCGTCTCCTTCACTTGGCTGTCCCCTCTGGACGTCCTCCCCTTGGGGCCGCACTTTCCCCTCCCTGGACGGATGGATTCCATTTTTCCCACTGCACAGACAGCGAGAGCGCGCGCGGGTGTGTGTAGGAGAGGGGTGGAAGAAAGGGAGAAGATCCGTTCGAAAGCGTGCTCCTACTGTTCGGACTGTCAATGTTTCCTTTTCGTGAAATCTCTCTTAAAAAAGAACTCGTATTAAATGCGGACCTGTCTAAACAGGGGTTGGGACTTTCTCTAAATTACAAATATTATTAAATGAAATCCATATTTTAAACCGAGGATGGGTATTAAATACAGCTTGCGCGAGTATATATTACACATCAACTGGGTTCAATACATTAATGTTATTTATTCCTGCGACGCGCTAAAGCAGCGTTCCTGCTAAATTGATGTCGTGACACCGGACCTACTAACTCATTCGTGTAAAGTACTGCTGGGACTCGAACCAGGGCCTCGCCGGTCATCATTCATCATTAGCCGCCAGAGAACGCCGCGGCGGCGATAGCGCGGTCGGCTTTTGTTTGTTACCATCCGCGCGCCTCGCTTTTTGCGCCTTCGTCCGGCGACCGGCATCGAGCTAGGGGCCACGGCAGCGGGCGGCGATGTCGCCTCCGCCGTGCGAGGCGCCTCGGGTAGAACAGGTGGGCGGCGGACCGACCAGCGAGGGGCGACGGGGTAGCGCGGAGGTCGCGAATCCTTGGTGGATGCCAGAGGTCTACGCTCGTTTTTTCCTTTCTCCTACCGTGGTTGGGTGATGCCGTCGGATTTCGACGAGCTCTCGTGGTGTATTGGTGAAGTATCCTCTTCGACCTGGGAACTAAAATCTACGTCGGTAATATCGAAATCAAAGAAGCAGGCGACTATCAAAAATAAAAGTAAAATTAAGAAATTTTGGCAGAAGTGTCATCCTGAATCTAATGTTTTTTTATTACAAGTACAATTTTTACGGTATTAAAGAATAATTCATAAATCTTTTTCCTAAGATAGGTTTCAAGAATAATCTGCATCAGAAACTACTAGTAACAAGAAGAGATGTACTAGTCAACACAATGTCTAAAAGAACCATGATGATATTAGTTAATGGTATTGAACACGTAACACGCACAACACGAGACATACTCGAGGTACACTCATCAATCAATGAGCGATGGAGACTGCGACAAACGAGTCATGCAAACATTTAAGTATTTCTCACAGTCCGCGATCAAATCAAGCGATCGCGATAGCAATCCCCTACGCGGCGTTTATGATCCTCACGAATGGCTAATAGCCTGCCCAGATGTTTGAGTTCACTTGCCTCGCCACAGTCGGACATCAACGTGTATGGGTACTAAATATCCGTCACAACCACCGTTGCAGAGTTTCCATTGCCATAAAACGTACCACAAGCTCCCCTCCACACCGCCATGAACAACTCGAATCAACGATGCTCGTCTTAGGAGATTACTATAATTGCATGTCATACATTTTATTAAACGAACCTAGTGCAAATGTTTATATTCTCTGGAGAACATATTCACGGAGTTGAAAATATAACACCACTTCATCACCTACCATGTCACCCAATAGAATTTACAGTGGGTTACCCGCATGGTAAAATATAACAAGTCTTGAGTGTACTCTTTTAATTCAAAATATAGTGACAGAGAAGAGTAAAATAATGAATAAAGAAAATATGACATATTCTTAGCTAAAAGTTATTTTAGAACGGATTGCCAGATAAATTAAACAATTAAAATAGGTACACAAATTTAAGTAAAAAGTAAAATATTTTCTGCTGCAAAACTGTTTTTATACAATTAAAGACTATACTGTTCGTCAAAAAGAAAAACAATGTTTACTTTAACAAAACAATGATATAGTATAATGAATTAGTTTACATTTTTATAGTATAATTTTTTTAAAAAGACTTAAATGCCTATAACAAGTAATGTACTTCAGCTTCCGGGTCAATGACCTCCATCTCGAACGGGTTTTTGTCTAGTTTCCCTGATCCATTGAGCAAATGCTGAGATGGCCCCTAGATTTGCTTCTGGACGTAAATGTAGCTTCACTATGCGCACTTTTGTCGAGCTTTCCTTTTGCTTGTAGTGGTAGTAGAGCTTAGGGTGCGTTTCTATTTGTTAGCAATAGAGAAAAATCAAATCTGTTCGTTCGTTTACCGTTATGAATAATTTTTCTATAATTCGGCAACGAAAATATCCAGTTTTTGAAATGTTAATCTCTCGCTTTAAAATTATTATTATTATTATTATTATTATTATTATTATTATTATTATTATTATTATTATTATTATTATCATCATTATTATTAATAATAATATTATTATTATTTCATCATTATTACTATTATTTTTTCATCTTTCAACTATTAATAGTTAATTTGTTGGGAAGGATTTCTGAAACTCAAGAAAGCGTGCGCAGATGATTTTCTCCCCCATACGTCACATACAGTTTTTGACTAAATAAATTTAAAAAAATGCCACGCTTCTTTAAATAAATCGTCTCAAACTAGAGAGAATTAAATGACAGGATATAGTTTAGAATCCCTTCTTTGAATGGAAGCAAAATCTCGCCTCCACCAATCCTCGCAGCAGCGAAGCCCCCTCCCCCTTCGCCCGACGCGCCGGAGATCTCTCGAGTCCAATCTATCGCGATGCTATCGACGGCCCCGGCCGGCAGCGCCACGAAATTCGAGCCAGCGGGGCGATCTCCGAAATCTGTTAATTACCCTCTCGCACGCAGGAGAGCCAGGGGGGGGGGCGCCGGACACAGGCGCTGCCCGTCTGCAACAGCAGCAGCGGGCCGACGGGCGCCGCGACGTCGCCCTGAGCCCGGCGCCTCGTCGCATCGCGTCGGCCTCGTCGCGTTGCGTCGTGGCGCGTTGCGTCGCGTCGCGTCGCGTGCCTCGCGCGACTAAACAAATCCCGCTATCTTGTTACCGCGCGGGTGATACATCACGCCCCGACGGCGCTGGGGCCCCTTAAACCGGCTGACAGGTAATCGAAGGGCAGGGACAGGAGACAGATGATTCATTCTCAATATTGCCGCTGCGGTGGCGGCTCGACGACCCACGGTGACGGTGAGGAGGCGGGGGGAGGGGATGGGGTGTTGCAGTCCCCGCCGCCGCCTTCCCCGCCACCTCCAATTGCAACCCCGCGCAGCCTCAGCCTAATAGCGCGTGCGACACCCGGGGGAATACAAATGCGCGGCGGGGCCACCGCGGAAACAATATCTCGCTGCTGCCGGCCCTGGTCGGCCCCGCCCCCTCCGCCCCGCCCGGCGTCGAGTCGGCGGCCCCCCGCCGGTTGCCCGGGAACGGCGCATCGGCCCGCTGCACAGGTCTCCCGGCGCATGTTTGATTGCGGGGGCACCGCGCGGTGGCCGCAGCGCCTCGTCCGTTTTCGACTCGGAGGCCGCTGGCGCGAGCGCGGCGTAATCGCGTTAGCCGACGAGATAGAGAAGAACTTGGAAATTGCGCGGGCCGCTGCGAGCCGGTTGCGGCGCTACACACATCTCCGTTGGGCCGCGACCTCCGCCGAGTATTTTTCATACTTTCGGAAAAGAGTCGTGCCAACAAATCTCGATACAACAATTTCCTTTTTCATCTGAAATCTGACAGAACGATAATAGTAACGGACGTGACCGGGATAATATCCAACGCATTCTTTCTCACGAACTTTATAAACACCTAGATGAAGTCAATTTAAAGCAGGGTGAATGTAATAAACTATATGTAGTAGTTTGGCAACTCAAATTGTGCGACTTGTGCGAGATATCTGAGCTTTAATTAGAATCGTCTTTTTTATAATTCGAAAATATTAAATTTGCTTTCGAACGTCGACTTCAACACACGCTTCTAGTAAAAGTCAGAATACTGTTACCGTCCTGTTTATCAGATGAGATTTAACTCTATTACTTTCCCCTTCGACATTTTGTAATATAAAAGAACTACATGAAAATCTAAGCGGCTGCAGGAATAGCACACGGGCGTAAGCCACAGGAACGTCGCAGCATTCAGCCTTCTTCCAAAGCACGTACAACTCACTCCGCCAGCCCAGTAGCGTCCGCTCTCAGGGCCCTCTGAGGGGACAGACCAAATGCGACCTTCCGCGCGCGCATTCCCGGGAACCACCGGGCGACCGGAAGTCATTTCAATAGCGCTCCGAGTCGCCGTCGCGCTAAATACCTCCCCGGCACCGCCGCCGCCGCCGTCGCCACCCTCGGGTCGTGGTCGTGCGCTCGCGAGCTCGCGCGCGCGCCCGCGCCGGCGCGGGGCGGCAGAGTGGAAAGCAGTGTAGACGGAGAACCCCCCGGAAAGAATGGCGCAAGAACGGGCCCAGTTTTGATAAGCGTCGCCCCCAGAAAGCCTTCTCGTGTTTGTTTGTTCTCAGGCAGGTTGCCAGGCGACGGGGCCGGCAGCAGGACGGATGCTGTGAGTGTCTGGACGAGAGATTTGTGGGAGGTGAAGGATTTGGCGAGGGACAGCGACGAAGGAAGCAGCCGTGGCGGGGGCGGCGACAGAGGCGCGGCTGTGGAGAGGAGACGCGACGCGGCATAAAGGGACAACCCACCACCCTTTCTTTCGTTCTTTACGCCTCCGTTTTCGTCCTCCGGTCCCTTTCGCTTCCCGCGAGCATAAAAAGCCGCAGACAGGCGCGGCGGCGAACCAATTTAAAGATAATTAATGAAAGCGACGCACTCACGTGTCGGAAATGTGCGAGCCATCCGTATCCCCCGCGGGAGGGGGCGGGGCCGGGCGAGGGCGGGACGCGGGCGAGTCAGCCTCACCCCGGCCCCACCGGGGCGCGCCGCGCCAGGCGGGCGCACGGCCCAGCGGCAGCAGCAACACGCCCGCTACATTACCGCGTCCTCTAAATTTTCATTACCCCGCTTTGACGCCGTATATCACACACGTCCGTGCGAAAGCAAAGCGATGTTAGAGCGAGAGAAGGATTATGTAACATAATGGGAGTTTCATAGTGGATAAAAACACTTAGAGACGTCTCGGGCTGCGAGACTGCATCTTTGCGTCGCGTCGCCTGGCTACGTCTGCTGCTTCTTCTTCTTCTTCTTTCGCTGCTCCGCTGCGGGGGGCTTCTCATCCGGTTCTCCCCTTTCTCAGTCGACTTCCCCTCCGGCGGCGCGTCGCTTTCGTTTCCATAGGCGGGTAGCCTCTCGTCATAATCTGACCGCCGCCGTCGCGTCGCCCCGGCCCGCGCCCCTCCGCCCCGCAGCAGCGAGGAGGTTCCGTGCGCTCCCCTCGCCGGGGCCCGGCTCCCTCCTTTATTAATTTCTGCGCACCCCCGCCGCCGCCACCACGCGGGCCCGCGCTCCACGTGGCCACCGACGCCCCCCCGCCCCCCCCTCGGGCGGCCGTCCGGCGCGCTCCTCTGCGCGCCAGGAAGCTCTGTCCGGTTTTTGCCGGCGCGGCTCGAGAATGTTACAGCTCCACTCGAGCCCGACATTTGTCATGGCTGAAGTGACAGACGATCACCCCTCCGCCGCCGCCGTGGTGGTCGCCGTCCCGGAGCATGGGGCGCGCGGCGCCACGGAGTCAAACGGCAGACAGCCTGCGAGACAGCGCGACACGCGTCCTCGAGCGCCGCTGGGTCCAGGGCGCCACGGGACACTTGTCTTCAGTCTGGTCGCTCTAAGGACCTCCCATCAGCTCTACGCTGGTTTCGACGCCGCCTTTCCGTACGACACTCTCAGTGCAAAAGAGGTAATTTACGAGAAAGGCTACGAACACACATGAAATTCTTAGAAGTCATTTGCCACTTCTAAGCTTCTGGTACTTTGTTATGTTACAACATTGTAATTTGCATTAATACCCTGCACCGAAATGAAAAACCTCATAAGTAAGAATATATTTTAAGGTATGCAACGTATGTGTCCGAAATGTACAAGAACGTAAACTAATTAAATTAATCCGAAAATATAAATATTTGTAAAATATCCATAGAATATTAAAATACCATAAATTAAGGTGCGCTTCTTCGCTGTAAAGTAGTGTTTTATTATGGAATTATTTCCTTAACAAATCATTTAAATCAACACACCGCACTAACATCATTCTGACCTCCTTTGGTGAATTCACAGAAACAGAATTTTTTCAACTAGTTTTGAAAGCCGAACAAACCACAGCGACTAAACCTGTGAAATGTTGCAGCACCGAATCAAAAGAACTCTTTCAGCAATTGCCCTGGGAAAGTAGAATAAGTCATCACAAGACGAACATGAATCATTCTTTCAGAACAACTTTCCTAAATGAACCGAATTCCCGCTCTCGGCTGTGACCCAAAGCAAGCAAGCGCCGGCAGTAACCACCGCGCCCAGCGACAACAAAGAAACGCACTAAACGCTAGGAAACACGCATGGAAATTGACTTCCGCGCTAATACCGGCGGGGGGCGGGGCAAAGGTCGCCGCGATCCAAACGATTTCCTTGCGTCAACAACCGCACGCGCCCGCGTACGAAATATTCGCACTAGCGCGCCAAAAATCGCGCCACCGCACACACGGACCAGAGCCGCAAACAAGCCCGCGGCAAATACGGACGCCAAAATTGAATTTAGTCCGCGCGGCTTTCTGGAAGGGACAATACACGACGACACCGGAGCGCTGTATTTCAACAACGCGCCCACACCCACGCGCCGATTCAGCGCCGCGACTGGGCGGCGCGCCGCGCGCCGGCGCCCCGACGAACAAAAAGAGCGAGATACAATTACCTCCATCGCAATTAAAAGCGAATTTCTGGCGCTGTTTAAAAGCGCCGTGGGTGTTTCGCGGAGGCTAGTATCGCGCGGGGCGATCAGGTCGCCCGGCGCCTCCGCTTCCCCCTCCCCCCACCTCCCTCACCCGGCCGCAGCGAGGGATAATTACAACAGGAGCTCCGGTGGAGGAAGTCTTCGATCAAAAATACGTATTAAAATAAACCCGAGCGCGGTGGCAGAGCAGCGAGGGCGGCGGCGGCGGCAGGAGGCGCGGCGCTGTGCAGATATGAATGGAAGGTTTAATAAGCCGAGAAACAGTCGATAGCGGCGCGGGAGGGGGAGGGGCGCGGGGACGGGGAGGTTGCGGGGGCGCCCACACTGGGTCCGCGGGATAGAAACTTCACACCAGCCAGGAAGGCGGCGAGCGAAAGGGGTGGCCTTCGCAGTTGTAAATCTTACCGTTTAATAGTTTCCTTCACATTCGGAGGCGGTCACACAGAAACAGCGGCGGCGGCGGCAGGTCAGAGGGGCTGGCGCCTCCCATGGCGCCAAGGGGGCGCGGAGAGGCGAGGCGAGCCCGTAGGAAGAGCGGAGAAAGGAGGAAGAGCATCAAGGAAGAGGGAAAATGAAGAGGGAGGAGGGGGAGGGGCGGGGGCAGGAGCCGCCGTGCGCGTCCGCGCCCGAGCGGAGCGCGGGAGGACGCGGGAGGGCCTGGAGCAAGGCGGTAAAGGGGGGGGGGACGCCGGCGGTTAACGGCGGGTAACGCGGCAGCTTATCGATCGGGCTCCGCAGCACGCGCCGCCTTACGCAGATTGAATAAAGAACTGGCCGCCGCGCCTCCACCGCGCCACCCGGCGGCCTTCCCCCCCCCGCCTACGCCTCGCGGGCCCTTCCTTCGGCCAGGACTCATTCGGATAGGACGTAGTACATCCGCATTCAATTTTTGTATTTATCCAAAATCCATTCATTCTGTGTTGAATAGGTAATTAGCACACATATAAATTACATAAAATGATGTCAGGGGCGCCCAGAGAAAACCAGGAATTGTGGCAGTTGATCCTTGGGGGTCCCCTATTTCAAACAAAAAATCCCGCTCCCAATAATTCATTTCCTCAAGCATCAAAAATAACTTATAGCATTAAATTTGGTTTAGAGATACACATATTTTTCATTTTTTAATGAAAAAATATGCTAGGGGTTCCAATGAAGCTTAGCAAGTCGCTCCACCTGCTCCCCATTTGGACGCTTCTGCTAGGCATTGTGTGTCTAGACCGAAAGCTTTTAAGCTATTCCCAAGGCTATAGTTAAAGCATTCTAACCCAACAGCAAATTCTGGTATTCACTCATATTGCATCCAGCGTGTGCATCGATATTGGTATATAGTGCTCTCACTAATCAAGATAATTTGAAATATTAGATTTTTTCTCTTTAAAACTGTTCATAACACTATTGACTTAGCACTGTTAAGAACATTTGTAGAATTTTAGCGAAACTAAGGTGATACAATTTCAAAATAGTATATAATGGTAATATTTTCATTCTTTGAATGGAAATTTTATCTGATATTGTTAATGAAGTCGACTAAATATACAAGTTTTCAAGCTCGACTCACATTATTTTAAATAATTAGGACAGTTGAAAAATAAAATCAGTAATGTGACAATCGTTTAAATTCAGAAATGTTTATTTCAGTAAGTGCTTTTCAAAACAAACATATCTGGCAACTTAACTTAAACAATTACGAGACCCAGTAGGATGTAACATGAAAACAAAACCCGGTAAAGTTTTAATGAGCCGATACAGAGTCGTAGTTTTACAATGACACGTACGTAACAATAGAGGACATGCCACTCCATCTTCTGAGAATTAAGTGGATATTTCCGACCACGGGATGTACTAACATACTACTCATTCCTAATGGATCAAAGCGGATTATGTACACGGCAGAGATAATAATAGAAAAGAAAATATGTCCTAACAAAGTTCACAATTGAGTTAAGAAACCACAGAAAGTTTTCTGAATACAATAAAAAAACTAGGGCAAGCAGAGCGGTATCCATTCATTAGTATACGAGAACTCGAATAAATGAGTTCACTGGGAAAGGTGGAAAAAAGCTTTCATCGGTGGCGCAGCTTGAAATATCTAAGAGCGAAGATAAATACAAAAAATGACAATACATTTTCCTGATTTTTTGAACAATTACTTCTGATGCTTCATTAATGAAGTACGTTCGCTGGCATATTACTGCGATAATTAAATCCAATTTCACCATCAATTGAACATAACCATTAAAATGTTTGAAGCAAACGAATAACAATTTGATGCAAATTGATGATAAAATATAAAATGCAACAACTACATTACAATAATTATGACAATAAAATACAAACCTATTTCACTAAAACTTAAAAATTAAGTGATAGTTTTTAAAACAAAAGTGCAGAACAATACTCTACGACATTCATATCCACTGCTAGCCCATGCATGATTAACGTAAGATTCTTCACGTGATAAAACAGGAATAGTAAAACATGTAAAACACTTTAAACATGACGTCAGCTCTGAAAGCATTAAAACTACAGAAATGAATTATTACACACGAATTCTTATTCTAGAAGCATGCTCGCATGGAAGTGCCAAGTTCATCGTCCGGACCGGACTCGAATTTCGGCGACGGTTTACGAATTAGAGGGCGGGCACGAGGTGGGAGGGGGGCGGGGCGGAGGAGGACCGGAAGACTGAGGAGCGGGAGGACGATACTGACAGCAATCCCCTAAGTGCGGCGTGGCGTCTGGCCCGCATTCATAATTAGGCAGGGGTTTTCAGATGTAAACGAAGCAGTCTGGACAACTTACAAATTACAAACTTGAGGACACCTGGTGTAACTTACACTTGAAAGGGAGGCAACTTCCACCAAAGAGGCGGCCAAGGGGCGGGCGGGCGAGCGCGCGCGGAGTGGAGTGCGCAAGGAGAGGAGGGGTGGGGTGGCGGGGGGTCCATGGGCCGACGACGGCGGTGCCCACCTCGGGTAAGGAACCGAGCTCGAACGTGCCGAGAACGGAGAGAGAGACGGCCGTCGCGGTAATTAGCAAAAAACCCCTATGTGTTTCGTATTTTCTTTTCCTTTTTCGTGCGCCCCAACCCTCCTCGGCGGTGGCGGGCGGGATGGAAGCGGGCGGTGGCGGCGGAAGGGGGGAGAAGGGTGGGGTGCCTGTCCTAATTCATGCGGGAACAGCAGCCTACCTCGCGTGTCGACGGGCAAGAAATCACGTGACACTGTGGAGTTTGGTTGCGCCACGCCATGCACAGCCCCCACCCCTCCTCGTACCCCGCCGGTCCTCCACCCTCTCCCCGCCCGCGCCTTCCAGCGTTGCTCTCCTTCCCCTCGCCCCCTCCGCGCGGCCTCGCCTCGATGTATCATGGCACTCAGATACGATCGACGACTGTGCGGTGGCGGGCTCCGACTTTTTAAAAAATCGCTCTCGGAGCGGGATACGCAAAACCCGTTCCGTGCACGCGCGCCCTGTTATGATTTTGCCCCACGGGGAAGGGGGGCAAGGGGCGTGGGGTCTCGGACGAGGAGGAAGAGAAGTAAAAAACCAAGAAATTAGCAACAAGGGATAGGGCGGGGATGGGGCGTGGAGATCATAGAGAAGGGAGAAGAAGAAGAGATGGAAAAAAGAAGAATTTAGCAAGGAGGGAAAGGGCGGGGATGGGGCATGGGAATCTCTGTGGAGAAGTAGAAGGAGACGAATAAGGGACGCCAAGATTGGTAGGACGCGGCTAGTCAGATCGCGCCCAGTCGTGGCTGGGAGGGAGAGGAGCGCTAACCCCGAATGACGTGGCCGGCGCCAGCGAAGAAACTTTAAAAGGAGCACACACGTTCTAACGACTTCCGCGAGAGAGGGGAAGATAAGCTCGCTAGAGCGCAAACTTTGCTTTGAAGCGCACTACAACGTCCTGAGTCACACTAACTGCGAGTTAGAACTTTCGCCAGAGCGGTTTTACCAAATTTCGCCGCCGACTTTATTGATATGCAGAAGACCCTCCCCCTCCCACCCATTTGCCTCGAAGACCTTCCGCGGGGGAGGAAGGGGCCAGGGGATGGGTAAGAGAAAGAAAATCGCTGTGTACGCCGCGGGTCAGAAGCAGAGGGCGGTGAAGGCAGCCATATCCGAGACACATCGGATTTGCAGTCGGTCGAGTTCTCTGCTTCCAAGAACACGCTCTGGTTTGAACACCGGACGACACGACGCTACAAAAGCAAAGACCGGAATTTGCATATGTTTAAAAATGCGTAAGTCCTCAAGGTTAGAATTTCGGGAATATTTTGGCACAATTTAGCGAGATACTTTTAGTGTGTCCTATCTGATTTTCTTGAGATACCTCTGGGGCATAATATCTTCATGACGTCGCCTCTCATGTGAATTCAATGCCATTCTTTATTAAGCATGATCTCGACAAGCTACGTATGTTGCAGCCAAGTTCAGTTTATAGATCGAACTCACTCAACAACTATGAACGGGGTTAAAGTAAATAAAACAGAAGTAGTTTTACGTTTCGGTCGGTAAGAAATAAAAACCAGTGCTTGATTACTAAAGTTTTAGGTCCTTGAACACCCCCTAAATTAACTAGTAAGTTTATGCAAGTAGTTACACATTTAAAATAAAATTTAATATAATGATTCCAAAGGTACCGGAACGCCGTTTCGTCGTATTCCACCAGAAATCACGTCCAGATAAAAACTATACCAATGTATACTCTCGACCCATCACTTTAATAGCACTTCGTTCACATATAAGAAGAGAAGGATGTAGTAAAGATATTATAGGGAGGAAAATACTGCCAAAAGATTCGTTTGAAGAAATTGTTTACCTTAACTAAAATATAAAAAGCATCAAGTGCCAACGTTCACATGAAAAAACTCAGCATACTAAGATCTATATATTCTCATTAAATAACCGACGTCGGGTGTAACGGAGAATAGAATAAAATGAAGAGTGGAGGGAAACATATTCGTGTCCGACCGTCACCACCTTACGCCTACTCGCTCCAGACACCGCAGAGAGCGATCGTTGACAGGCACGAGGGAGGGGGACGTGGTTGTCTGATAACTGAGGCCTCTCGCCAGCGCGGAGCCCATGCGGCGGCCGATCTAGGCGACTGACCCCCCGCGAGACGCCGTGCGGGCGAACTTGGCCCAGTGAGGCGGCGGCGGCGACGCGGGAGCCATAAGCGCCCGATAAAGAGGCGACGGCCGCCGCCGCCACCTCCACCCCGCTCCGCGTCGCATCGCATCGCGCCGACCGCAACATCTCGGCGCCGCCCCTGGTCCTGGCGTTCAGGCGCCGACGCCGCCGTCGCCGCCGCCCGCGGGGGCCCCTCCGCCTGCCCCTCACCCTCGCCCACGCCCACGCCGCGCCGCTCGAGCGGGGGAAAATAACTTCAAGATAGAAAGTTGTGCGTACAACTTAGATGAGAAAAGTTGCAAGTTGTTTTGCAAATGTTTTCAAACACCGGAAATGCCTCTGGGAAAGAGAAGAAAGGAAGAGAAGAGGGGGACGGATAGATATGGTGTAGCGGTTTACGAGTTTTTTTTATTTTTTATTTTTATTTTTTGACTTTGCTAGGGAGGGATGACTTGACACAGTACATAGATTGGTTGACGGCATCCGCAAAGTGCCCGAGAACAGTCGGCCGGGGACAAGGTGTTCCGCGGTGACGCGACGAGTCACGGCGACGGAATGGGAAGAATCGGGCCACACGCCGCGAAGGGAGGAAATGGGAAATAAATAGAATAACACAATCATAAAACGAATCGAAAGCGTCTGGAGCGACGAAAGCGGGAGGAGGGAGAACGAGGGGGTCCAAAGGCATCTGGCCGGACCACAGCGCGGCGGGGGAAGGGGCGGGGGGAGGGAGGAGTGGGCCAAGGGGGACAGGTGGGCTGGACAGGGTGGGGCGAGTCGGTGTAGAGTGGGCAGGGACAGGGGTGAGCAGGATAGGACAGTCGGAGAGGAAGTGGGTGGGAGCAGGTGGGATGAAGACGGGGATGGGGCAAGTCTGTGGGGGGCGGGGCGGGGACGTGGTGCAGCCGACAGGACAGTGCGGGGAGGAGGAACGTGCAGGGTGAGGAGGAGCGGGGCGGGCCGAAAGGAAAGCGGTGGGTCGGGTGTCGTGGCGGCGGGGGCGGCGGCGGCGTCTTGGGCGAGGATATCGATGGTCGCCGTGCGGCGTGGCGAGCGCGTCCTGGCGGCGAGGGCGGAGGGCGTCGCCGTACCTGGGAGATGAAAGCAGTTCGGGCAACAAGGTTCTCCGGGCCCACGGCGGGGCGGCCGGCTGGGGCGGGCGATCCTTCCTCAGATCGGGGCCTGCGCGAGAGGAGGGAACCCAGAGCTCCGGCGCGAGGGAGGGGCCGGGACGTGCCCAGGATAGGTTGTATCGAGTTCATGACGAGGCGGTTTCGGCCTCGGATTTTTCCTGGCTGCCACTCTGCGCAGGGATACATGCCTGGGTTTGGTCGCCGAAGAAACCGAATGCATATTTGCAATGTGTCCGAAAATATTTTTCTTGCCATTCTAGATCATGCTAAAAAACCTTTAAACATTATTCTACGCATTGAGAAAATCTCAGTTCGTGAGACTGACGACAAAAGATAGAAATAAGGGAAAGGAGTTTTCTCTTGAAAAATTTAAATTGGAATTCCCGGAACTTTTTTATCGATATTTCACTGTTGACGGTTCCTAGTGGAACGAATACGAAGATATACTTTTTAACAATATTGCCAATGGCTATTCTAAGACCTTGCATACAACTTGCTCACCCGTGTTTTCATAATACATAAAATGAGTCAGTCAAATTACAGATAAGTCAGTAAACATTCCTTAAATGCATATTTCAACTTAAAAATGAAACCATCTAGTCATCATACCTTTGACTACAAAGATGAACAACGGAATATGATGATTGACAATCCTAATCAAAATCTAGCATACAATACAAAACAAAACAAAGAAAAAATGAAAGAAAAACAGCAATCGTACCCTCCACGAAAGAATATCCCACAATTACGATGAAAAATTCAAGAAAACGAGAGCGCAGCGTGGACACAAAACAACCGCCAGCGACACCGACCGCGAAGATCAATGGCCAATTAGGCAGAGAGCGCGCAACATCGCGGCGCCGGGCGGGTTGGCGGGGCGGACAGGCGGGGCCGGGGGCGAGCGCGCCGACCCGGCCGCCACCTCCGCCGTCTGTCGAGGGACGAGGCAGGGGGGGGGGGGGGGGGGGGGCGGGGGGGCGGGCCCGTGTCGTGACGGAGGCCAATCTGCGGGGACGGCGGCAACGAAGGGGAGGGCACCGGAGAGAGAGAGAGAGTGAGAGGGGGGAGGGGGGGGTGGCGCCGGCGACGTCGAGCTCAGCGGCGGCGATGGTGGCGGGAACCCGGGCGATGCCGGTGACAGATAACGGGCCCAAGTGGACAACGCAGGAAGCGGAGTTGCATTGTACCTGCACGCAAGCGTCCTCCCTCCCTCCGTCGCGCGACTGCATTACAGGCTTATTATCTGGTAATCGAGCCCGCGGCCCGCCCCCGCGTCGCTCCCACCCTTTCAATGTTAAATAGTGCCATAAATCGAGCTACGAACAATGGCGAGCCAGGGCCCTATCTGCCAGGCCCAAATTAGCTACTAAACACAGCGGACCTCGACAAAAGACCCGGCTGGGTTTCTGGATTTTAATAAAAAAAAATAATTCCCTTCCCCACGCAAAACACTACATAACACAGGCTTGAAATCTTGCCTATCGCCGCAAGTTAATTTCTGTTTCTCTCCCACCCTCGTTACTCTTGGAGCGGTCTGTTAGTTAACCCTAATGCCCGGGGAAGACAATTGCGTGAAGTCGATGAGGGCTTCTATCAGCGCCGGGGATCTGGCGTCGGGGTAAGAGCTTCCGTGGATGTTCGATCGAGAAAGACGATCTGCGAAGTTTAGAAAGCTACCTAATGAGTCACTCCCGCCCAGGACGAAGAGAGCGCATGAACCCTCGAACAGACGCTAAATGCGAGCCGGAAATAACGCCGCCTCGGGGCGAGAGGGGATATCGCATCCACAGAGCTACGTTCGCCGCTGGCTGCCTCCTCACAAAGCAGCAGTCGCCGCTCTACGCCCAACACATTTCACTGGAACAACCCCGGATTCGATGGTGTAACGATGGTACTCGATGATTCATACGGATCGATGATATAAAGATTAGCGTATCGAGCTGTTGTACCCAAGTTTGCAGGTTCAAAAAAAAATTCTTCGTAACAATCTCGTAATGCTCATCAACCACTCGGCGGTCTTCACCATTGTCTACAAATAAGACTGACCTCTCAGTATTGGCAATGTTTCTGTAATAGGTAAATCGAATCTCAACGTTCAATAAATTACTCCAACTTCATCACATTATTTTTGTCATCAATTAGTTCGTAATGCTAACTTCTGCTGATCTCCTGTTATTAGATTACTTGGTCTAATTAGAACTAAATATTAATACCACACCTCCACAGCACACATACTAATTCCTAACTATGATACAGATGACACTATACATGTCCAAATATTACTAGGAATTCTTACAGCAAGGTTTTTCTAGACCTAATTAAACGTTCAACAGTTTTAATTAATTGATTCACATCATAAATTGGTCACTCGTCATATGCCATATCGTTTCAGGCTGCTCAAGAAAGAAAATTATTAAATAAATAAATAAATAAATATTTTTTTAAGAAATACAAGGGCTGCTTTTGTTTGGATTTGTTTTAAATCTGAATTGCAATTATTAAGGCAGGAAAGTAGCAGTACGGCAGATCAGCGTTCACTATTGTCATCGCATTTAGGCGATCACGATCTTTCAAGTGCAATAAAATTGAATGGTGTATTGCAAATGACCTAATGAAGTGTCTTCTTGTGCGAAGTACCTTTTTAAAAACAAGTATAATACATCTTTAAGTTTTAAGAAAATTATTTCTTGGATGATAATGGATCACTAATAATTCACTTTTTGAGCCACATATTTCTCAGGAGATTATCTACAGGAAATCATTTAATTAGGTAGCTTCGTAGATATTCATTTCCGTATTAACAATTATTCATCAAGTACCAACATACTATACTTGTTTTTCTTTACGAGGCATCTGAGGGTACTATCTCCAAGACGGAATACGGTACGGCTTTTCGCGTCTCTCTTAGTCGTGCCGCTGGAGTCGCTTGATCTGCAGCACTGCTTGATACGGTCGCGATCAAGCGACATCTTGCGGCAAGACCGAGAAAGACGCAAAAAGTCGTGCCGTATTCCATCTTGGAGATAATACACTCAGATGTCAGGTTAACAAAAGTATATGTAGTATTGCTGAGTTTCTCTTCTCAACACTTCTCCATTCGTGAAAAAAAGTAGTGTGTTCCATTAAAAAAGTTAGAGCAATATATTCTACACAAAAAAATGCAATCAAATAGCGAAAAAACAAAATCTGATAAGTCATGCGTCCTGAATCGTTTTATGAAAATCCCATCTCAATCCCTTAAACATAGAACTTTAGAAAATATTCAAGATAAGACATTTTATTGACTAATCCTCTGTACTTAAATATCATGTAAATTATCAATCTGCATAATTATAGAGGTAATATAGGAATGTACGGAAGATTTAATTTTCAAACAATCTGTTAATAACTAAAACATGACAAAAAGCTCACGACACCGTCACATAGCTATAGTAAGTGAAAGTTCAATTCTCTCAAAATCGTCACGTGTTCCATATGTTTCGTGCACCACCTCCACTGCGACGTTCCCACATGGCACCACTTTCCGCCAAATAGCTCTCGCAGCCTCTGAAGCCACGCGGGCGCCGTCGCGGGTCCGGGCGCGGGCGCGGGCGCGGGCGCAGCCGCGGGCGGCGGCGGGGCGGAGGCGGAGGCGGGGGCGGGGGCGGGGCGTGCGAGCGACTCGTCACCAGCCATTTAATTAAGCTCAATACTATTTCGACAGGGGAAAAAAGCTCACGCCGAATTTCCAGGTGGCGAATTATCCACGCTAACACTGTTACACCCGTTCCGCACCCGTTGCAGTTCAAAGTGCGGAGCGCGGAAGAGAGAGAGAGGAGCGTGGAAGAGCAAGAGGAAGGTGGGGAGGAGGAGGAGGAGGTGCAGGAGGACGGGCTCTTGGCCGAGCGGGCGATTCGCTCCTAGCCGCGCGGCAGAAAAATCAACAACGGAGCGTGCGCCGTCGACGGCAGAAGGGTGGGAGGCAGAAGGGTGGTGGTGGTGGTGGTGGTGGTGGTGGTGGTGGTGGTGGTGGTGGTGGTGGTGGTGGTGGTGGTGGTGGTGGTGGTGGTGGTGGTGGTGGCGGTGGCGGCGGTGGTGGGGGTGGCGGTGGCGGTGGCGGTGGCGGTGGCGGTGGCGGTGGCGGTGGCGGTGGCGGTGGCGGTGGCGGTGGCGGTGGCGGTGGCGGGGGCGTGGCGGCGGCGGGGGTGAGGGGTGAGCGGTGGGGCACGCGGCGCTGGAGGAGACAAGACGGAGAGAGGCTGCAGGGGATGGAGGCGACGCGGTCGCGGATGCGGAGACTGGAAGCGCAGAGGAACGGAGGCAGGGGGGGTGCGTGGGACCCGGCGGAGGAACGGAGAGTGGGTCCCGTGGACGGGGAGGAAGCAGGTCGCACGGGCGGTGGCAGCGGGCAGGGAGTGGCAGCGGTGACTAGGGCCAAGCACGGAGCGGTGGGCGGGAACGGAGCGCGGGGTGCGACAACCGGCGCTGCCGAGGCCGAGGCGACCAAAAAGGAGAGCCAAAAAAGTGCGCCAAGTGAATTAATAGGCGCTTTTCGCCTGGGCGGTATGAGGGGCTGATGAAATAGTCGCCCTTTCTCGCTCGTGATCCTCCTAAACTTTCTAATTACGCTGACAAATTCGAGCCAAAGGCTTCGAAAGGGGCGTGGAGGCCGTTGGGGGCGTCAGAAGCGACGCTCCGCAGATCGGCGCGGAATGCGCGCTGGGGCCGCAGCCGCCACGCCCCCGCGCCGCGGCGGGGGAGCAGGCGAAAAGTTTCAAGTGGATGCATAGACCCGCCTCGCCTCGCAGCGCCGAACGGAAATCTTTCCCGAGAAATAGTCAAACCCAAACACACGCTCGACTAGAACATTTGAAAAAACAAACCCACAAAATAACAAGCTTTCGAGAACAGTGAGAAAACAAATCATTATTAGGCCATTTTACTCTCGCTGTTTTCGACGACTAAAACATACGTGCTACAAATGTGAGGAAAAGTACGTGACAGAATCATGTATGTAATCTAACCTATATTTTACTCATTATGACTTATAAGATATATTAATTTAACATACAATGACAATTATTAATAGAAAAATAATGTTACCATTTATATTTGAAATGAATGTTATGCGCCACTTGAGATATATAGCGAAAAAACATACTTAAAAATCCAAAGAACTGGGATCAATTTTTTTTATAAATATTCTTCTTGCTAAGAACAAATTCCTGCTCCGTCCTGAGTTACATCAAAGCTACAATTTCACATCGAGATCCATTCAAAACTTGATAACTGCAACCAGCAGATAAAGAGGTGATGATCTCACAGTCGTGCAAACTGTTATAGTTCTAACATTTGTGTTGAGACCTGAAATATACGAGAAAGTAGAAATCGATGCTATTCGATCACTTACGGAACAAAAATGGAAACTATTTGAGATAGAGCTAAGAGGAAGACTTAAGGACGATCCTGGAACATTGCTCTCTAAAAACTGACATTACATCTTATTCCAATTTCTTATTTTTCGTATTACAAACATATTATTATATGTACGATTGAATACCTGGTGTAAATTTTACCCCAACAATAAAGATATAATTTCATTTTGTGTTTTAACATCGATTTTCTTAGTAATTTAGTACATTTGAACAAACGAAATCCGGGCATTTTTTTATTATTATAAGTCCCTCAAAGCTATGCATGTTCATCTCCTCTCTGTCACCTCCTAGGGTCGTCTTTTAGCATCAGATCTTTTCTTAGTACCGAACGGTTCTTTTGCTTGCTTACTTCCCCGGTGCACGGACACAACAACAGCACGACACCTCACCGGTACGCGGCCCTGGCTGGGAGACGCACGCATGTTCACTCGTTCGACTGCACAGCCAGCGACCAGCCCCCGGCGACAAGCGACCAACTTTTACGGTCAGCTTGCCGCGAGGCGAGGGGATGGCTCGATAAACTGCGCGACGCTCGGGTCTGGCCTGATTGTACGACTCCCAGCGCACGCGAGCGGCAACACTATCAGAAACTCGGCAGGATGCCCCGGCACGTAACGCAACAAACAGGTCGAGCCGCGCCGCCGACACCACTGTGTCCTAACTTCCACGTGCGGAGTGTAAATTAAATAGTGGAGGAAAAAACTGTGCATTTTTCTCTCCCTTCACATGTTGGAATAGGTTTTTGGTGGTTTACAATTACAATTTTTATACATAAAATTACAAAAGAGGCGTCTTCACCGTATCAAATATAGTCATGTAAACTTGGATTTAACAGAATTGCTTTCTTCAATTAACTCTATTGAGTAGCCCCATATTAATGCACCAAGGGGGTTATAAGATTTCTAATGATCGAGCGGCGACAAAATGCCCGAAGGTTTTTTTGTCGCGCGAGATAATTAGAACCATTTAAGACCCGTGGTACATAATTTTATTTTTTACCTAATTTTATAGATTTAGATTTACTCATTTACTAGATGTTAACTTGACTCGCTTTGTCTTTTCATGATTCCGTCCCAGAATTCCCTCACAAGAGAACATGTAGCATCATTCATATTTTCATGTTTTTTTCATATTTTCCTCGTAACAACAATCCTTTTGATCCAGGTCATTTATGCAGTGTTTATCGAGCTACGTATCGAAGGCAACAACAAGCTATAACACATGAGTAAAAATAAATACAATTAATAATCTAAAATAACACAGTTGAATACCATGAAATTGCATAATTTTTGGGAAGAAAAAAACAAAAGAAATGAATACCACAATCAATAAAATCGAAAGAAACAACAAACAATATAGTTAAAGTCTATGGACTTAAAAATCGACACTCGAGAAACAACTGAACAAGAACTCGTTCTGCTTTTGCTGGGCAACGCTACACATGTCGCTTTACGATACCAGTTCGTCTCCCGCAATAAATCAAAGGTCACCTCCTTGCGAGAGACGCCAATTTCTTTCATTCCGTCCTCCTGTCCTCTTTCCCTTATCGCTCCACTCTCTCCGCCCCGATCGAGCGCCCGGCGCGGCCCTTGTTTTCGGAACCCAACCGCGTGTTAGATAAGATGCCCCACCAACACCGCTCCCCACCGGACCTCGCGAGGCGAGAAACCAAAAGCGACGTACGACGGTCGTGCCACCTTCCTGCTGCATTGCCAGCGGCTCAGATCGATTTTCATAGCCCCGCAGAGTGACCATCTGGTCACGAATGTTTTGACGCTTCCGTTTGTTTGGAAAAGTTTATTAAATTGCAACGAAAACGGTGTTTTTTTTCTAGTAAAAAGCAATTAGTTTTTTTTTCTATATACGGAAAAACAGTTTATTTTCAATCACACAGACACTATTTTTCCTACACCTCACGTTTACCTTCATGTGATACTATCGAACGAACTTCAGGTACTCCCTTTCAAAGAAGGCAACGTACAAGCTTAATTTCGAGTATTTAGCATAAATTCCCATCGAAAACTTAAGATTTTTTTGTATTTTTCTAAGGAAAATGTTAAGAATAAATTCAATACGCAATAATGGATCATTATTTACGAAAGTGCAACATTTATAGAAAACAATAACCTACATAGTTAATTCTCGGACCTATGTTCGTCATATTCCCTCTCTTGTGTGATGTGGGAAACATATCTGCGCAATGAAATTGTTTAAAAGGTCGTTTGAAAGTCCCCGTGCAGGAGGTTAATACTAATAGGAAAAGTGTTTCATGATTCGCGCGCGATCACATTTTGTTTCGTTTGTCACTTGTTCTATTGAAGCTACCTCTATAAAATTGTACATTTGTGTGACATTCGTCGTGTAGAATATCTCTGAAAAATTGAGGTATCCCGCGAAAATGGAGTATCTCTTTAGTACGTAGGAACAGGATACGGGTTATGTTAGAAAGAAAGCGTATAGAATGTAAAACGGTGGGAATATTGTCTTCAGTATGTTGCCAAACGTTGTCTTAAAAGTGAACAAGAACAGACACAAAGACAGAAGGAGTTGCGGCGAAATGAAAAGAAAGCGGCAAGGCAGTTGCGCCTACACATAAATGTGACACTAAACCAGTGTGCCTCAGTTAGCTGCCAGGATGTGTGAATCAAGGAACACAGAGTGAAGAATTAACTGTCGTGACTGTGATGCCAACAAAATAATTTTCCTCCAGCAACTGAAGAAATTTCAGAAACATCTGAAAAAATTGTACTACCTAATTACTTGAGATGATTGTCAAAATAAATGTGGCCACACTGGCAATGCTTAGATTTGAAACATTTTGCTTTACGTTATAAAACTTTGAATTTCCTTGCAAACATCGCATTTACTATTCATACCGTACACTGTTAAAAAATCAATCACTTAAGTCATTACTTTTATTTAATTAGTATCTATATTTAATATTTCAATAAGAAAAAACTGATGAAGTTGGTCGGTATTTTATATCTGACGCATCTATGGAATCATTATTAGTATCATCACTGTTGTGGAATCAATCTAGCACATAAATCCAAACTTTTTTCTTCTTTAATTACAATATTGTTTCTACTTCAAATTCGCAGAAAAATGAAGTCAAAAGCTGTGGGCAAAAGGGTGGATTTATGAAATAATTTTATAGAGTTAAGATTATATATGCTGCTATCTATATAATACCTGCTTCATTTTATGTAGTTGAATCCACGAGTTAAGTCGCGACAGATACCTACATTTCATCCATCATTTAATGAATGAGTCTTAACTAATTCTCACAACTGTACCTTTCTTAAAAATCGTACAAACACAATTTAGTGAGTTAAAGAGTTTTTGAGAGTTCATCCCGAACAGCGGCACCAATAAACCGCGATCCTGCAAGGAGAGCAGCCCCACTAGCCGAGACGCGCTCGTGCGCGGGGGTGGCGGGGAAGGGGGTGTGGGGGCCCCGCCCGCGCCGCGGGAGGGCCATTAACGCGCGCGTCCGGACGGCCGGGGGGACAACATCATTCCGGCGCAGCACGCCACTGATACGGCCCGCGGGCGGGGCGCGCAGAGACGGCTGTAATGACGAAGAATGATAATCCCGGGGCGATAGCGAAGTAGGCCGTCACAACACGTACCATGAGTGGCGAAAAAAAGAAGCATAAAACAGAACAGGGACAAAAGTTGGCAATTAGCGGCGCGCTGCTGCTATTTCCGGCGCGAGGGCGCGTCCGTCTGCTAGCCCGGCGACGCACGCCCGCGGCGCGGCGCGGTGCCGCGCGGGCGGGGATCGGCGGGGCAAGGCGGGCGGAACCTCTGCACCGGTGGGAAATAGGGGGCACGTGGCGGGAGCTGGAAAGTGGAAATGGGAGTTGGAAAGTGGAAAGGGGAAATGGACAGGGCAGTTGAAGGTTTGCTGGGAGGCTGTTTGGAGAGGTGGTTAGTTGCTTGGAAAGGTGGATGAAGGGGCTGTTGGGTGGCTGGGCGACTTGTGAGGTGGCTACGCGGGCGGGCGGGCGAGAGAACAGGCGGGCGAGAGAACAGGCGGGCGAGAGAACAGGCGGGCGAGAGAACGGGCGGGCAAGTGAGACGGGCAGACGAGCGGGCAGGGGAACGGGTAAGAATAGAGAATGGGTGGGTGAGTAGGAGAGTGGGCGCATGCGTGCGTGCGGGTCGCGGGCCTCGGCCCCTGTCCTCCGGGGAGGGCCACGCCCCGTAGCGTCCCGTGAGACAGACGCTGCTCCTCCCTGCACGTTGCTGCGAATCGGATCCGCCCCGCCGACCTCTTTCTGCGCACCACACCTTTCGCTTTGGCTCTGGGTGCGACAGTAGTTTTATGACCATAAGTGCACTGGTTCGTCATAAGCTAGAGGCGAGTGCTACTTATGCGGTCAAGGGGCACAAAAAAGTAAATATTTTTACGTATGGTTCGTTTCCAGAAGTGCTGGGAATGTGTCTTATATATTTTTTTATTAGTAAGAATATTTGTTTTGATTTTCCTGTCTCTTAAATAAAGGTATGGCAGGATTGTCAATCTAATAGTAAATTGTAAATCAATAGGAATTGATTAATCTTTTACTTCATGCCACAAACAAGGTTCCCGCTAATTAGTGTGAAGATGTTACACAGAAACACTCTTCGCTTATGATCGAAAACGAAGATACTACTTTCCTAATTATCTGGCAAATGCAGTAGAAAGAGGCCTTGAGAATTATGTTGAAAAACAAGGAAAAGCTGTATATCCACGTACAATCCATTTTTCTTATACTTCCTTCTATTCAATCTTTAATGAAAATCAATAGCAATTAGATCACGATTTGTTTTCTTCAAAGGATTTACAATAACCGTCTTTTGTAAATACATACCAATTACAAAATGTTTTACGTTATGATTACTCGCATTACAAAATGTTTTACGTTTAGTTTGCAGATCCATAAGAGAAAATAACCATAACTTAGAAAAACATTTTCCTAGCCAATAGACGTATTTCTGATATACAAATTTATTTTAGTTTCCTAGTAGAAATTGTTTCTGCCAAATCAATGTACGACAACATTGTCAGCACTATTGAAAACAATTTATAACATTATATCTTATTTTCACAAGGATAATAGAAGCTGAACAGTAAAAGACCATTTTTGTTTGTATGGTAGCCAAATCATTAGTTCATCGTTAGAAAAATAATTATTTTCTCAAACAAGTAGGATGAACTGGATACTCGAGATGAACTGAGTGGTATTGATTCATAATTTTGTTTAACAAATTAGTTATTTCAAATTCCATTCTTTGCATAGAATTTTTATAAGCTTGACACCGCGAATGATATTTCCATCATCCAAAAAATCGTCTCGAAACGGTCACCAATACACCTTTATTTTCATTTGGAAAATGCAGTGACAGCAGTAATCAAATTCAAAATGTGTGTAGGTCGAAGTTTAATTTGAGTTCAGACCGAACCCAAGAGAAGGATGCGCAGAAAGGAAACTTCTTGAGCCGAATAACCGGCACTAGCGATACTCAATATCGGCACTAGCGATGGAAGCGGCGCATTACGTCTGCTCCAAATTAAGTTGCATCCGCCCCGCGTCAGCGACCGAAAGAGCCCCTGGCGCGCCCTGCGAAAAGCGACAGCTCCAACGCCCCCCCGTCCCCCCTCGCCCAGCCCGCGGGCGCTGACAGGCCCGTTATGAGCCCCGTAATACAATCACGGCGACGCCGGTATTTGTACTCGGCGCAGACGTCAAGGGAGGAACGTTGTCTTTAAGTAGCAAAAGAGAGAAAAAAAGGAGTAGCTTTTAAAGCCATCGGTGTTTTTCCTGCTCTTGTAGATGGGATCGCATCGGAGTAAATACCGGCTAGGAAATGAATTCATGTAACGCGGCGGCAGCGAACGGAAAGGAGGGCGAGCCGGAGGGGGAGGGCGGGGACAAGGACGCGGCGGCGGAGGCGGAGGGGGGGGGACGACGGGGCGGGGGCGGGGGGCGGGGCGCCCGCCGAGGGCAGGCGGCCGCGGGCCCGGGAGACGCGGGCGACTGAGGGCGGCTGCTCCGCGCGGAGGCGGATGCGGCGGCGGAAGGAAGGGCAGAGGGGAACCGCGGGGGGGGCGGGGGGCGGCTCCGGGGAAAAGGCCACGCCGGGTGGGAGGCGGCGGCGCGGCGCGGGCGAGGCGCAGGGGCGGGCGAGACGGTGCGCTCGCGGAGGAGGGACGCGTGGCGCGGCGGCGGCGGGGGAGCGCGCGTGCTGACGGGTGTCGTGGGCAGGGGCGGGGGTGGGGGAGACGAGGCCGTGCGCCCCGCGGGACGCGCCCGCGGACGGCGTCGGAATTAGGCTTGTCGGCGGCGCCCCAGAGGCTGCCCGTTGCGCTCTCGCATGGCCACGCGGCCTCGCTGCCCCACCTGCCCCCTCCACCTTCCGCAGGCTGGATATGTGAGAGAGTGGTGTGACCTTTGGCCTTTCATAATCGCTGTATTCGCATGCACTGTGTAACTGCCAGAGCACAACGATAAACGAGCAACACGTTTCACTACAATAAAATATAAGTTTTCTTTACGAACCTTTGCAAGGTTTTCAATCTATTAAACACTTCAGTAAAAAAGGAGTTTTACTAGAATTGAAATTTTATCATTGTTAAACAAATACAGGAGTATTAATTCAGTCATCTGCAATTAAATCTTCAAAATTACGAGCCTTGTCTACATCAACATCAATGAAAGGCGATCGAGAATTTATTCTCAAAAGTGAGAGGTAATGTACTTTATGCTGAATTAAACCCTCCAAGAAGAGAATTTTTAAACAAATTTACAAAAACCAGTAAAGTAACAAATATATGTAATCAAAAAGCGCCACAAAATTTCCCCTGAAAGTTACAAAAATAATTTACTACATACTTTACATCAGACAATTAAAAAATCTTCTGAGATTGGCTGCACGGCGTATCATTTTATTTCCAACGCTTTCGTGCTAAAAGGAAATGACGAATTCCCGAAAATTAAGTAGCCCGAACGGCTTTGCGCTAATTGCAGAAACAGAAACCGCGGGCGAGAGGCGTGCCGATGGGAGCAGGGCGCGCGTCGCCCCGCTGCGCCCCGCCCCTCCCCCCCTTCCCCGCCACGGCACACTCCCCGCGCCAAGCCGCCTCCGCCGGCGCCCACACTTTTGTACTCGTGCCTAATGAAACAAGGGGCCGGCGGCGGTGGAAGCGGCAACACCTCGCTAAACCCCTCCCGCCCCTCTCTAGCCTTGTCACGGCGGCGCGGAGGCGGGAGCGGGCGCGGGGGCGGCGGATTACGGGCTTAAAGCCCGGAACAGCGTGTTCATTAGGCCGCGGGCGAAGATGACGCGGCCGATATCTCGGCGGGGGGCGGCACGGACGGCGGGGGGAGGAGGCGTGGGAGGGGGGAGCGGGCGCGGCACGCAGCCCGCGGCGCTCGAGGACACGCGGCGACGTGAGCTAGGGCTTCCGGCCCCCGCCGTCGCCTCCGCACGCGCTGTCGCGGGCTCGTGGCCGCCACGCTAAGGTGCTGCCGGCCCGCTCTGGTATGTGCAGCACTCTTCATTAACGACCGAGAGCGCACGGGGCACCTTGGGAGCATCCGGCTCGGCCAATGAGGACTCTTCTCAACAGATGAGTGTTGCCTCTTTATTACATCTTTAAGTTTAGATGTTTTGGATAAAAAAGACAATTTTTTGAAACTATAAATGAATAATATTAACTTCTGAAAACAATGTATGTCGGGCTATCAAACGAAATAAATGTAATATGGAATTTGCAATGCGCAGTTCTGCTTTTCCCAATGTTCTGTTAAACAATTTAGTAAAAGTAATAACACAGAAGGGAAGAATCCTTTAAACTGTGAGAATTTGGAGAACGAAAGTTATCAGAAATATTGTTAAAAGGAAAGATGAAATGCAAAAATGAACGGAAAGGCGCTGACATAAAGAAAATGAGAAGAGTCTCAGATCGAAAAAATGTGGGTAACAGAAATAAATACACTGGAGAACGGGGCCCAATGAAAGGCAGGAATAGGCCTTCTGGATCTGAAAATCGCTGTACAGGGTTTACGCTCACTTCCGGCTATTCTTAGTCCTTTTGCGTTTCACGAGCCTCAGAAGTGATAAGATAATGTTAACTAATCCCGTTAGACTACCTCTAGAAGATAAACCATGTGAGTCAGGCTTCTTAAATTTTAGAATCCGTTAACTTTACATATGCAGAAATAACATTTAAAAAATTTTGAACTAATTGTACAAAAATGGATGTTACAGGGAAATAAAAGGAAAAAATAAAATTAGATTAAACATTGGCTTCATCAATGACAAATTCAATAACAGTGTACTTCTCTTGTGGATGTGAAATGTAAGAGCAGCGATTTAAGTAAAATGAATGAATTTTAAATTCACAAGCCTGGATGAATAACTCAAAATTCACAATTTCTTGTAATTATTGCCATCCCAGAGGAAAGTCCAAAATAAAAAAATAATAAAAAAAAAACTTTACAAAAGAAGAACTTGCATTAAAAACCTGGACCACGAGCACAAAACCAAGCTGGCAAACCTTCGCGAGCCAAACAGGAACAACCTCTCTTTTGGGAAGCGTCCCGCGCCCGGCACGTGCCGCGAGGGAGCGCCTGCGGTGGGAAACACCGGTCGACTGGCAGCGCCGCCGTCACAGCCGCGCCCCGTCCGTCACCCGTCGCCCGCTCGCTCCCTGAGGCGCAGTCCCCCGCCCGCTTTCCCCCCCCCCTCAAGAAGCCGCGGTGCGCCGAGCCGCGCCGCGCCGCGCGGAAAAGTACCCAAAGAGGCGGCGGCGGAGGCAGGCCCGCGCTGTCACGCGCGCGGTGATAGATTGGAAACTCAGAGTAAATGATATCCAGAGGACCTTCGGCGCTGGCGGGGACCGATGACGCGGGCGCGGGCAGAGGCGTCGCTAGCGGTGGCAACGGTGGTTGGAATGGCAACCCAGCTGGCCTCAAATTATGGCAAAGACTCACCAAAGGAACAAAGGATGTGGACACGACTTTGTTGCATACACAAAGCGATTGGAGACAGGAACGTAGCAAGACAGATAGTCCAAGGACATAGCGCGTATTTATGTTGACACATAAAGGAAGGTTCAAAGGTGATAGAGTGGTGTGAACTGCCCGATCTGGGACAAAAACATAGGATATAATTGTACGCTCGCTGATAAAAGGCGATGTGAATGTGATTACAAAAAGGAAGAGCAGGGTTGTCAGAAACGCACAGTAAGAGACTAAATAACGGCGACCAGTGCAAAGAGCAACCAGCAGCCGAACACGAGGGCTGGCGAGCGCCGGCGGCGGCGACGGAGGCGGAATGACGTGGCGGAGACGCGAAGTCGGTGATCGGTGGCGGGCGATAAGGCGGCGGTATTAGTTTGATTGCTCGGCGACGAGGGCAGGCGGCGCGAGCGTTCCTCCTGTCAATTAACGGCGACATCCCTGGCGGCGGGGACGCAGCCATCGGCCGCCGCGGCGGCGTCGCGCCATGGCGGGTGAGAGAAAAACCCGGCGCGGCAGCAGCGGGGAGCGGGCGGGGGGTTGGCGGAGGTCGATGGGGAAGCGCGCGGGGATGGGTCCTGACGGCGAGTTACTCACGCGCCAGCGCCCGCCACCGCCGCCTCCGCCCCCGCCCCCGCCCCGCCTCGGGGCGGACGCTCCGCCGCCGCTGCCGCTTCTTTCGCCGATATCGCTCGCTCATCGATTGGCCTCTTCTGAATGCGCTCCTAATGAACCGCCGCCAACGGCGCCTCGTGGGCGCTCCCGCTCCCGTTCGCCCCTCCCTTGCCCACCCGCGCCCCGGCCCCAGCAGGTGATGGGAGAAGGGCGCGTTAAGGGCTCTGTAGGCCGTGGTTCTCGGCGGTGGACGGCCAAAGTTACGCCGGAGGAACAAAGGAGCTTGGACGAATTTATCGGCGTCGGGCACTTCGGCCGATAGCGTTTATTTTCTTTATTCTGAAGGGCGGTGCTACAGATCTTCCACCAAGGCAACGAAAGAAGAATCAACAAACAAAACAAACGAAACAGGCCACTGAGTAGAGAGGAATTGAGTCTTCAGATTCGTAAGACGAAAATGATGCTACCTCAGTATGATTATTTAAAAAAAAATCGAAACCGCTTCACAATGTCGATGGTAATTTTTTTATCATTCGATTGTGTCATTTATGTTTAGGATCCATCGCAAACCATCGCAGTTGAACAACAACTCATTACAATGTCGAACGCCAGTTGAATGGCCTTCGAAAAAATCGAGCTGACTCATCATTAGTTTAAGCCTCCACATCTGAAAGATGGTTAAATTTGAAATGTGTGAGCGGAAAGTAAAGCTTCGTGTAGAATGAAATCTAAGATAGGCGTGATGATCATCGTAAAAGAAACCAGCGTCCAGGCATCTTCCCTTTCTTATTTTCAAGAAAGGGGTGTTTCAACCGAGAGTAAAAATGAGAGAATGGTGGGCATAAAATGATTACCGCGAGATCAAATCCCACGTGAATGTGCCTGCGACAGCGCCCCCGCGGCCAGGGCGGGAGCGGGTGCGGGGCGGGTGCGGAGCGGCGCCCCGCAGGCCGGGCGAGGGCCGATGGGAGGCGATCCGTGAGCGACCCCCGGATGAAAGGCCGTAACCCGCACCTGGGGCCGGCCACTCCCTCTCCTGGGGCCGGACCCGCACCCGAGCAGGTGATCGTGACGGAAGCGACGGGGCGGCGGCCGGCGGCGAAAATCACGTCCCTTCGGCTCAGCGCGGCTCGGGTGAGGAGGGGGTGGGAGGCGAGGCGACCGAGCGAAGCGCCGTCGTCAAAATGGCCGCGACCGGAAAACCCGTTGAAAGAACGAATTGCCTCCAACAATATTTTACAGAGCGCCAGAAAGAGAACGCACGCACACACTCGCACAATGCGGCGCAAATTAGTTACCGTCATTCGCGCTGAATGGCCCGCAGGCTGGCCCGTCTGGGCGGGAGGGCGCGCGAACGAGCATCCACCCACCCGCCCGCCAGCCTGCGCGACAGAGGGACCTCTCCCCCGGGCCGATTCCGTCGCTCCACGCCGCGTCGCGCCACTCCGGTGCAATGCATGATGGGGGGGATGCGGTTGTTTGTCAATGCCTCGCCACCAGGTCACCAGATGGCAGGGCAGGCGCATAGAATGGCGTCCACACTCGGTTCGCTCAGCCGCGTAAATGTCGGCCCATATATCGGAGCTGAAAGGTCACTCATCCAGGCCTGCAGCGCGGCGCGGCGCGGGGGAGAAGGTGGAGGGGCAGGCGCTACAGCCGCCGCCGTCAGCGGCCCCGCCCCCTCTTCGCCCTCGCGCGCGCGGCGACTCGAACGCGCGTGCGGGCGCGCGTGAGGAAGCGGCTAATTCGAACGCGGCGGCAGCCGACGCCCCGGCGACGCTGCCGCCGCCATCGCCGCGTTAGCGCACCCAGGCGGCGAGGGCGTTTTTTGCTATTTCGGGCCGAGTGTTCGCGGAGGCGTTGGGGGGGAAGCGTCACACAAGCGAGAAGGCAACGTTCGACGGAAGCAAGAGGAGGAGGATGGGGAGCGAGAGGGGGGAAATGCTGAGGGTGAGTGGAATGGGGATGTGACACTGCAGTGGAAGTAGCGCCTGAAAACCATCAAAGAAACTCAAGAGCAAATTGCTGGGGAGAAAGTGAAGCAAAATTGATACAAATAGTGCAGAAATGACAGGTTTTGCAGTTAGGGAATGATTTACAAAGTTTACGAAGTTAGATGATCGGGTAAGGAAGCTAGTACTTGGCCGAAAGTGAGTTATTTAAGAAACATTCACGCACAGGAAAAGTTTTGTATGTAAAAGGAAGACGAAGCCCAGTGTGAAACTTACTTTGCGATCCAAACACATACCGACCGTTTGCACTTGACCTACGCAAAAACTGACCATCACGGTATGAACGCCATCATTTTTTCTTCAAGGATCACTTGTAAATTTCGTTACGACCTTCAAACTATTCAATCGAAACGCATGTCTATCCTGCACACACGATTCGAAAAAGAATATGGATTTAGGCTGGAGATCGGCGTCTGGATGCAGATGGAGATTGGAAGGAGTGGATCGAAACGGTCCAAGGGAGCGTGATTGTTGCTAGGGGCGGTGCAGGCCGACACGGCTGCGAGGTGGGACGAGACGGGGCAGCGGCGGCGGTGGCGGCAAGGCGGCGCGCGGCCAGCCGGAAGCACCGGCGCCGGCGGAGGCGGCGGTGGAGGCGCTGGCGCGCGCAACCCCCTTCCGCGCTCCCCCCCCCCCCGCGCCCGCGATCGAACGCGGCGCCCCGGGGCCGGGGCCCCGGCCTCTTTCTAGGCGCGGGACGGCCGCACACGCCACGAACTTTTCCACTTGTTAAGTTCTTATTGCATATCAAATTACTTACATTCTAAGATTTACTTCAAATTGAACAAAAAACATTATCATCTGACATCAAAACTACAAGATGAAGGTACACAAGAAAGTGTTCGAACTACACTAAAAAAAAATTTTCTGAAACAAAATATGTATCATAATAACACATCGATTTTAATTTAAGCATTAAATTTAGCGTACATGAACATTAATTTCCCATTAATGTACAAAGTACATTAAAATTCATGTACAGTCGTACATTAAATTTAATGTAATTTCTGACAGTGAATAGATTTTCTCATCGAATTGTTGGAAACTAGAATTTCTTGGTCTGGAACGTGTGAAATGAGTTAATATTTCCGAAGAAGGCAATTGTACAGAAGAGAGCAAAAACAAAGCATGATATTCACCTTATCGGTCGTTTAACGCCCTACCCATAATATATAGTCAAATGGGACACGTTTATCAAAATTCCTAATATTCTCCTATTCCACCCACATGGAAAAAAAACTTGCTATCTATTCGACCTGCCCCAAACACCAGGCCGCAGCAACATTTACCGACCACGTGTCGCCTGAAGGGCGCGGGCAACGAAAACTAGCGGCCCTTGTTCCCAGCCCTCCGTCCCGCTGTGGGCCCCGGGCGCCCTCCCGCCCGCAGGTGGCGCGCGCGACGCGTCGCGTCGTGTCGCGTCGGGGAGGGCGGCTAATGGCGCCGGGGCTTTCATCTGCGCCGCGGCCTCGTTCGCAACGGCCCATCGGGGAGCAATGAGGGCCCGCAATCGTCCTTCCAATTACAGTAAAACCCAATCATAAACACGGCGGGCGGCGCCGCGGCAAAGTGCGCCGTAAAGCGAGACCCGCGCCGCCGTCAGGACGGGACGGGACGGGCGGACGGACGAGGGGCGGACGGACTGAGCGGGCGGACGACGGCGAGGCGGGCGGGCGGGCGAAGGGCGGCGAGGCGGGCGGGCGGGCGGGCGGGCGGGCGGGCGGGCGGGGCGGGCGGGCGGGCGGACGGCGGGCGGACGAGCGGGCGGCGAGCGGGCGGACGACGGGCGGCGAACGGGCGGCGACGGGCGGACGAGCGGGCGAGGCGGGCGGGCGGCGGGCGGGCGGGCGAACGGGCGGGCGAACGGGCGGGCGGGCGGGCGGGCGGGCGGGCGGGCGGGCGGGCGGGCGGGCGGGCGGGCGGAGCGGGCGGGCGGGCGGGCGGGCGGGCGGGCGGGCGGGCGGGCGGGCGGGTGCGCGGACGAGTGGACGAGCGGGTGGGCGGGTCAGTGGGCGGACGGGCGGGCCGTTGGTCCTGCGAGCGAGCGGAAGGGCAGATCGGCGGGCCGAGGTGTCAATGGCATCTCGGGTCGATGTGACGAACGATGTGACGAAGAATGTGGCCGCGGAAGTAAAATATTTTGCGACGTCATTTTGATTTTCTGCATTGCCATCTTCTTGTACTCTGACAGATGGGACCTAACTGGTCACTGAACACGGTTTCGTGCATTCACCTTCAATTAGTTACATATTTTGTTCAAGACCACATCGTTTGCATGAGAGCTCGAAAAGTAGAATTCACTATATAAGATCTTCTTATCTTCAAGATAATCTTGTAACATAATTAATTCGGAAAATACGAACCGATGGTTTGGGCGAAAACTTATTTCTTCCCGCGGCGAAGTTTAACGACATAATATCTTAGACGCGACATTTAACACTACATTAGATCTTCCCAAAAAACTTTAGCTCCACTAACTAATTCAAGTATTTAATAAATACAGTTTTATTTCACAAGAAATTCTTTGTTCACAGAACAATTCCTTACGCAGTGCCTCGATCGGTATTTAATAAATATAGCCGAATGGATCAACATAACGGCTTCCATCTTCATTTCCGCCAAAGAGAGTTGTTGTTCCTTTACGGGGAGCTATCGCGCAGCCATCTCCGAAACAGGGGTCGTCGCTGGGCGCGCGGCAGTGTCAACGGCCGTTCCCCCAACGCCTACGCCCCGGCAGCGCCGACGGCGGCGGCGGCGCGGCGGAGCCAGCGCTAACCCAATATACAGCCCCTTAATTCCCCCTGCTCTGGCTCCGCCCCGCCCCACTGCCCCTCCCCGGCGGGCCGTCACGGCGCCGCCTCTTTCTTTCCGTCACGGCTCCCGTCGACGGACGAGCATTGACAAGCTTCGCGTGGGAGGCGCAAGCGAGAGGAGCGGCGCACGGGGTCGGCGCGGGCGTGGCGTGGCGGGGCGCACGAGCGGCGGGGGGTGGGCGGCGGGGGAGGCGAGGCGGGAAGACGCGGCAGCGCGCAACAGGTCTGGTAGCTTCAGCGTCACTCGGCGGGTGGGGGCGGGGTGGGAGCGGAGGCGGTGTCGGTAGCGGCGGTGGGGGCGGGGCCGTAGCAATACAGACAGCAGCGAAAAGCTAGTCTCTGCCGCTACGACGCTGCGGGAAAGGAGGCGATCGCGGCGAAGAAAGTCCTAGGGAAAACAGGAGGCCACCGGGACGGGCGAACGAGCGCGTCACAAATCTTGAGGCGACGGCGACTTCCAAAACCGCGTCGTCAGCGTAAATATTTTCGTATTCGAAGAATAGAGGTGCTCTCCCTCCGCATCCGCCCAGCCAAGGGCTTACGGCGAGGGTGAATTCGTTTGTTTTTCGCCAATGGCTGTGGCGCACTAGAATGCGGAATAACAAGACGTTGAGGCTGGAGAGAAATAAATGCTCAATCGTCCGAAGATCCCACAGAGGTTCGAGCATCAACCTAAAACCCCTATTGCATGCGAAAAGATAACATGAATGAGATCAGAATGGTCTGTACGTGATGAAGTTCGGATTCAGTCTGCACTGCTGTTAGAGAAATGTAATTAGTTACACTTTTTTGCTGCTTTTTTTTTATATTATTAAAATCATTATCTCTTATTGCTATCAGGCCGAGTGACTTATTCCAAATAAATACATCTCTTTATGTAACTACCCGCCTACTGAGTTCAAAAATATAAGGCGTTCTATATATTTTCTCCTCTTACAAAATATCCAAAATATTTTTCCCTTATAGTTTCCTTTGAGGTTCATTCAGACTTTTGCAATGAGTTTACTATTAATGATAATTTAAACAGCAAAATGTCTCCGAGAAATGTAATTTACATGGCAATGAATCAATGATAATTTTCAAGTTCATTACGATCAACAGGATATTGGAGAAATTAACTTGAACAACCTGAGTATCAGTTTAATACTTCCAGAGAATAATTTCGCATGAGCTTTACACATACCACTTTCAGTGAATGAATAATGTAATAATAACCAGAAAATTCATTAGATGCACTGAGACTCGGGGTGGCCCTAACTCTTAAAACGACGCTGAGTTCTCGGTTTCAACCTAACGTTGTCTTCCGACTCCATCTGAATAATTTATCGACGAAACCTGGCAGAAAATCCAAATTCTCGCAACTTCCTCGTCTCTTTCCGCGTCCCTATCCGTTTATCTCTCGTCGCGGCAGTGGCGGCAGCGACAGCACCGTTGCAATTACCGTAGCCAAGAGTCCCTTATTGTAATTCCTGGAAATGTAAACTCTAATATTTCTTTAATTTGCCCAGCGTTAAATTCTCAAAGGAATTCGAGCGGTATTTGCTCACCATTAGCGGCGGAACCTTCACAGACTAAGCAAATAGCGGACGAAAAAGGTGATTAATACGGAACGAAAAAACATTCAACATGCATTGCATGGGAAGTTAATGAAATTTTTTAATTATAATGAGTTAAGAGATAACAGGACGAGAGGAATATCGCAATTGAGGATTAAGGAAGCGGAATTCAGGAAGAGTGACATTGGCGACAAATTCCGCTAATAAACGTTGGCTTTGAAAAGAGAAATCTACGATCACAATTTATTTAGGAACAATCTTGATCAATGCAGAGGTAAAATATTTCCATGAAAAACGAAAATGAACTAAGATACGTTTTGCTTTATGAAAAGATGCTTATGGTCAAACAAAAGTCGATAAAAATTTGATTTCTTTTCTTTCTCCAGGAAAGCTACCAAAACAATTCCGTGAGAAACATTATTACACTTGTGGCCAAATGAATTGTACGCCACTTTTAGAGACGAATTTATTATTTACAAATTGAATGTTTTTTGTTTAATAGTAAATATATCATATTCCTATATTATCCACATTTTAACTCACTGACCCATCTCATTTTCAAATGTTTCAACCGAAACCTTTTTCAAACGTTTATCTATTGTAAATAGCTGTATTCCTTTATTAAAAGTTAAGAAAGAACGAAACCACTTTACACTAGAGCTCAATGCTCCTCCTTCAACCTATCAAGAGAGGTACACATTGAAAATGTATTATCAGTGGTTTCGAAGGGAAAGTAGATCTCTCAAAGTAAATAAATTACAACTTAATTAACGATATATACTCATCTTTCAAAATAAGACCTCTTGAAATCACATTTTCTTGTGTTCTACATGGAGCATAATGAGAGGTGGAATGTGTCGTTCAGAAAAGGAGGTGCAGAATTGCGAAAGCAAAGTGCTAACTTGAAAATTATGAGATTCCTGTCAGCGCCTCCATGACATCCACAAAATGCGCGTATGGTAGCATAGCGCTGACCCGTCTCTAATGATAGGGAGTTCCTGGTGTGGTCAAAAGCGACCCTCTATGCAAGAGCGAGGGCAGATTTTTTTTTAAATTTTGATTTCCGAGAAGAAAATTATCACCATGATAATACAAACTATACTCGAGAAATGATGGATGGCACATCAAATAAACTTTAAAAAAACTATTGACAATCGATCAGATCCTAATTAAACCAGCGAGAACACTGTGCCTAGAAATATCTTTTTTATATTTTGTGTAAATTTTATTTGGAACGTTGTTTATTATTTATGTAAAGTACATGACGCGGCACTATGTGGCAAAGACGAAGATCTTTAAACCGGGAGCGGCGGCTCAGTGCATCAACTGATGTCACTACAGTGCCTCAGACCAGGAGGTCCTAGGTTCCGAGTCCCAATGGCGGCAGAATTTTCGACACTGGCTTGTGAGCTAGGTCGAATACAGTCGCTGTCTGGAGAATTCTAGCGGCCGGCTTCTCTGATCGGTAGTTTGACGTGGTTTCTCTGCTCATCACCAGGCGAATGCCGGTGCAGTATCCTAACAAACGGGCCAGCGACAGCGCACGATCTTCTCCCCTTTCCTCTTCTCCTCACCCTCGCACCCCCACACACACCCCACACACACACACACTTACACTAACATACACTACACTACCACACATGCCGGGAGACTGGTCGGGGACTTGGAACTTGTCCCGGTTGGGACGGTGCCAAGCTGTTGGGAGAAACCTGATTGGGGAAAACCCCGCTAGTCGACGGTCGGTCGGCGCCGGATCTGTCCATCCAGTGGGAGAAGATCACAGCCACCTCCCGATTAAAAACATGCAATATACGCACGGGATTAATGACCTGAGCAGTTGACGAGCTCGGAATCACTAATCAATCAATCAAACGAAGATCTTTAACTAACTAAAGCGAGGCGAAGGTCGCTGGCTCTCGCGGGAGGAAATTAGGTCCGTGGGCGGCGGGGGCGCGGGTGTCGCGTGTGCTCCGGCGCGGTCACCGGCGCCCCGCGCCACGGCCGCCCACTGCGCCTTAAAACAAAGCACGGGGCACGCCACCGAGGTAGGCATTCCCCGAACTACTCGATTTCAACTGCTGTTTTCGTAATGGTTTTATTTACGGAGCAGTAATTGGTTTTTTTCTCGGTCCGACCCTGCCGACCGCGCGGCAGCGGAGAGGGTACCGTAAATAGGCCACGGGCTGCTTGCATGCACACAGTATAATGCATACACAGTATCCCCATTACGCTCTGTAAACATGTTTTGCTGATTACGCCAATATTGCATATCATTCTCGACGAAATTTCGTTTCGTACAACTACAATATTTAAGCATGCGACCTACTAACGCAATAGCGAGGGTATTATGTGATCACAAAAAAGGGGAATGGTACCGTGCGCCCGGTAATATAGCTCTGTGGAAATAGCGAAGTGCTTGCCCAAAAACATCACTATGCAAAATTACATCGCAGAAGATTTTCTTCTGTAAAACGTTATACTACCGTATAGTATAGAGTTTTACTACGCCAATAAAACTGAAACTTCAAATAATTGAAATGGAATTCTGTCAGCACGATTGGAAAATATTTTTGGAATGAAAGATACTGAAGACATTAATTTACAGACAATGGAAAACAGTTGGAAGTGAGCGAGTTAACCACTATTATACAAATGGAACATTAAACCTGAGCTCGTATTAGAAATCTGAGCAGCCCGTCCTTCAAATTCGGGGGGTCTCATGCATTTCCGTGAATGCGAGATACGTCGAATTCAGGCCCGAGAAAAAAAGGGAGAGGCCGCAGAAAAAGAAAACGAACTTCCGTATTAATTTTGTTGACTCATCGAGGTGGAATTACCACAAATGCCGCAAACTAACAAGCAGAATCTGAATAGGTAAACTTCAGCTCAAAAGCAGAGAGAGTTTGTTTGCGGACTTTTCTAGACTGTTAGTGTTCGGTAGGCGGAGTAGCCGCCCCCGCCCTTCTCGCTCACGCGCCCGCGCCCGCCCCGCCCCCGCAGGCAACAGCGGGTCTGGGCCCGCCGCCACCGCCGCCGCCTCGCGCGCAGAAGGCGAGGATTCGCAGGAGAGGGGCCGCAAGGCGCGGGCGAGAAGGGGAGCTCCATATTTTGGTTCAGTCGGGCACAGCGCGCCGCAATGACCGAGGAAATGTGTAATATCTGCAGTTTAAGTAGAGAAGCGGCTTTGCAGAGAGCTTACACTCCCGCGCGCCCTCGCCTGGCCGCCGCGCCGCCGACCCTGGGCCTCGCCGGCCCCGCCCACGCTCCACCGGCCCCTCGGGCCGCGGGACCACGGATCACTGCACAAGGCGGCCGGCCGTGCGGGAGACCGGGCCCGCTGCTCTGTAATTCCGCGCGGCGTAAAATGAAAGTTCATCTGCTATTTACTTTGTATCTGGAGAGACGTTCAAAAATATTCCGCTGCCAGGTGTAACGCGCGCCCCACCGGACTGGGCGGCGAGTGGAGGGTGGAGGGGGCGGGTCGAGCGAACGCGCTGACGACCGGGGTGGGAAAGCCGGCGAGCGGCAACATGAGGGAGCGAAATGTGGGAGTTCGTGGGACTCCTCACCTTCCGTTCTGCGCGTCCCATACGGCCGTTGCCTCGCCCTAGCGACGGCTCACGACCAACGGTCTGGGCCCTGCGGACATGATAAATACTGTCGTGTCTGTTGGCGCTTTATCAATGTTTGTATCCAGGCGAGCGCTCTTCCGGCGGCGCGTGGAGTTAATACTTAAAAGCAACTATTTCCCAGGACAGCGTCCGTGGAGAAGTGAAATATTTCGGCGAGTATGCGCGCGTAAAGGGCGGAGCGCGCTCAAACCAGATGGCGTGGCACGACGCACTTGTGTCCGCCCACGTGTCTGATGTGTTGCGATATGACACATCTCGCTGTGCGATCTCGCTGCGCGGTGGAAGATACATAAAAGGCAAGGTACCTCACTCCTATCTTTGTGGGAAGTCAAAAAGAACAATGTCATAATAAAACGACTTGATTTAAGAAGGAAATGCGATGATATTATATGAATAGATGCTTATACGGAAGCTTCTCAAGTAATACCAGCATTGTGTCAATTAAAATGCAAAACTTTTAAAAAAGAAATAAAAATATCTCATAGTTGTTCAAAAAACAATCTCTAATAATATTTGCTCCAACACAATATATTCAGCACTGCATCCACGAGGTATAAGAAATACAAAACAGCACAATTACACATTCAATTGACAAGATTTCGAGTCAAGTATTCAGACTTGCATTATATTGCATGGATTTTCTATCCGTTACAACACACGTTATTTCTCGAGCACGCGAGTTTGAGTGTAAAACAAGACATGCCCAAGATAACGCATCCGAGTCATTTCCACACTTCCAAGAGGCAGACGCCAGCGCCCGTTCCACCGTTTGAGGCAGAGTCCACCGCCCACACATCCAGCGCCGAACAACGCGGAGGCCGCGCCGCAGCGGATCAGCCGAACACCCGGGGAGGCGGCCGAGCAAATTGAAAGAGAACAACGCCGTCCACGATGAAAAGCGGACGGGAAAAAACTGCGAGAGAAACCCAAAGTTGTAAATGAGAGGGAGCGAAAGAGGAGGTGGGCCGCGCGGGCTCTCTGTGTGACGGTTCGGGCGCGCAGTCGGCTCAAGAGCGGGGGTGCGAGGCGAAGAAAGCCAGGGGAGGCAGGGGGAGGGGAGGGAATGGCCAAGTCCCCCATAGCGGCCGCTCAATACCGGAGACCCACGTCTGCGCTGTGCCCGGTCCCACCGGCGTCCATGCTCCGCCAAATTTGTTCGTCCGTGCTTCCGGCACCTTGGAATAAGCAGGGTGTGCTTGCCCGGCGTGGAGTGGAGCGGAGTGGTGCGTTTCCGTGGATTCTGATCCCTTTACCGAGCCGCTCTGCGGGGGAGGGTCAGCCGTTCGCGGTAGTCGACATCTCTACCAAGTTCACGTTTTACCCGGTTTATCGAAATGTTCACGACCATGAACTGGGAACTGCACGGATACCAATGCCGAAGAGTGTCCTTCGGTTACTATCCTATTCTGTTCTTTGTACCTTTTTCCACTCTCGCCAACCGCACAAATCGTCAGATGTTATCGCATTTTGGCAAGATTACCCCAACTGAGCTTTCTGATTACTTTTGAGGATTTTTTTGTTTGAGAATGTTCGAAATTATATTCTTGAGATATGCTATAAGCATTATCAGAAAAAAATTATATACGGGGAGAAGGGAGAATTGCGAAGAACATGAACTATATTTTTTATGGTCATTAGAAGGGCTCATTTATTAGTATTTTTAAAATTCCTTTCTACAACTGCATTTACAAACGCGGCAGACTCACGGATCTTTTTCCCAAATCCTTTCTCTTTCTGGCGTCCTCACGACGTAGTACAAGTCATTAGAAAAGAACACTTGTAAATCTCTGTGAAATATGGCCAATTAAGTATCTACGCACACCGGACAAACTTTCTCAAAACTCATTAATTCCGAAAGAAAGTATACAATATAAATTTCCAGTGTAATGTCTTTCGCTGTGATTTTTTTCTCCCAATGAGCTTTGCAATGAAAGTAATGAATTCGTTTGAACGTACACGCGACATGAAATTACCAGTTTAATACAGTTTCAATGTCATAAACACAAGTGATTTACAAACGTTGAAATTCGGTCTCCACAATCATAATTTAGAAGAGAAAACAATTAAAAACGTTTGCATAAATTTCACTTTCACTTAAAAGCTTCTATTTCGTCACATGGTTTTCACTTATGATTAAAAACATTCGTTGCAGATTTTCTATAACAAATAACACGGAAAGACATTTTTATAACAATTTGATATAATTAATCCCACGATGTTTCAAAGTTTTGATTGTAGATAATAAAAGAGAAAACAGATTTTTCGGACCGAACAATCAGTACAATGAACAAAATCGTAACATCCTCAAAATATACCAATGTGTTTCTATGCACAAGTTCATTTTCTGAAAAACGAAACTAGAAAAAGAAGAATATTTCTAATATTTTGAAAATACATCTAAGATAGATAATCCTTTGTGCAAAAAGGTATAGTCGGAGTGGTGCAGGAAGATCTATTTATACTTTGCGAGACGAGTCGTTCTGTTAAATGAAGCACAACTGTCGCCTGCATGTGTACACTCCACAGAACATCCATAAATAAACCATTTTCCATGTCAGCAATTCTACTTCCTACTCTTGGATAGCGAACTCTGTCGTATACAGTTCATTCGACTAAAAATCTTTGAATAATTCACTTCAACTGGATACTAATTTTTTTTTCAACTAAGTAAAATCTTTTTTCCATCTTAAATTTTGGACCATTCTTTACAATACCAAATATAAATTAAAAAAATTAATTTCTACATTTCTTAATTATCTCATTCGAAAAACGTTTTTCTGATTTCGACATGCAAAATGGACAGTAATAATAAACTGTGAAGACATGACAATTAATTTACCGAAGATAGAGTATCATTGTGTTTGAAATGAGAATGTGATCCGAGTAATGCAATAGCAATGTTTGATTATATCATGTCAATACTGAAACAATTAATCGCAAAAGAAAAGAAAATCATAAAAAGTATACTATAAATCAGATACAAATTCACAGCCCACCATACATATCATCATTACATTTCTATAACTGAAAAACCGCCAACGTCATAAGTGACACGTAACAGCCGCGGTGGCCAAGCCAATTTGTTCGGGTAGAGCGGGTGTTGTCGGCTGTTGCTGCAGCGACCACAGGGCAGCCTGGAGGCGACTGTGCGGCGGGGGCGTGGCGGGGGGCGTGAGCGGGGGCGTGAGCGGGGCGGGACCGGTGTCGACGGCGCTCTCAGCGGTGCCGCGACGAGAGCCCTGCACTGACCGCGCGCCTGTTGACTCAGCCAACTTACTAATTAAGTTGGCGAGCGGTGTACGCACACACGCGAACATAGGTGGCCGGGGGGCGGGGGGAGAGTGCGACACGAGCGCGGGCGGGTGGAGGCGGCGTTCAGGTGAGTGATTGGTTAGCCGCCCCCACCGGCTGCGCGCGCGCGCGACGACGTCGACGCTTTCGTCGTCACTGCCACGTCCTCAGCCGCCTGACGCCGCCCTTCGCAAGACTAAGTGCGCGCTCGCTCGTGCGTGTGTGCATACGGTTGTGAACTTTGCGCGAGCAGGGGCGGGGTCACGGAGCGGCACGTGGGCGGGAGTACGGATAGAGATGGGAGGGGGCGGAGAGGGGAGGGCGGGGTGAAGTCGGCCGCGTCGGGGCGGGGCTCGCTGGGTGTGCCGACCTCGCGAGAGAACGAAGCGAGCGGCCGTCCAACCACACCCTGTCGGAAACACTCGCGAGGCCAGTCTTCTCCCCGGCGATTGATTCAATTTCTGTTCAGCAGCCGGCGCTTTACACAATCTCGACTGCTAAGCGCCTCGCCCCCGCGCCGTTCCCTTTTCCCGCGCGCCACCCTCCTCCTCCCAACCCACCCCCGCGGTTCCACCATCACTCCCCCCCGCTCGCCCCCGGCGCGCGCCGGCGGCTCGCCCGCGTGCGCCAGACCCGCAAATCGAGCTGTAACAGACGCGTCTCCCACCTCTCGCCTCCTCCTCCGCCTCTCCCCTTCCCCCTCTCCTCCCTCAGTTCGGCAACTCATTGCCGGGTGTGGTTTCGCGGTTGCCCGGGACAAGTTTCCGCCTGTGACGGCTTGGTCAACACTTGACGTGCGGCGGCGCCGGCCGCAGCGCAGCGCACAGGCGGCGGTGGCGTGGGAGGCTACGTTCTCGCCGGTCCCCGCCGTCCTCACGCCCCGTCCTCGTCGCCGGCTACCCCCCTTTCTCGGCCGCAGCGACGGGTGCGCGGGCGCTCGCGGCCGGAGCGACGCACAGGCGGAGGCGGCGGGATTATAACGGCAAAAGCCGCCTGAATACGCCTTTGAATCGCGTGAAATCCTATTACCGCGCAGCCAGGGGGAGGGAGAGGGAAAAACGCGCGGCTCGTAAAACTAACGGGAAGCTACGCGCTATAAAATATGGAAGGCGGGAAAAGGCGACGAGACAACTCTTCGGGCGCGGCGCTCGCGACCGGGGGTGGGGGCGGTGGAGAGTACGCTGGAGTGTGGGCGGAGGGAATGGCAGAGGCGGGGACGAACCCAGCCCGTTTTTATGCGCCGTTTATCTGCGGGTGGAACGAGCGCGAACGGCCACCGGAGCCGCCGCCCGGCCGCGAAGCTCTTCGGGAGGAGAATTCCGCGCGGCTGGGGCGACGAATTTCGGTCGTTCAGTTACTGAGGGATCAGGTCATTGAACGCTTTCGAGGTTGCCGGGAGAAAGAAGGATTTTTTTCTGTTGTCCTACATTGCGCTGCCCGCGAGGTTCAATTTTCATTTTATGACAGTCGTCAAATAAATCGTACGTGCGAGTCATGGTAAAAACAATTTTGAACGTGGCATTTGAGTTTTTCTTCCTCATGATCTATTTTAAATAGTCTTCTGTAATGTCCATGAGCGAGGTCCTTCTCGAAAAATGTAACAGTATTGTGAGTAATGTAGATTGAGAGAGAAAAGTATTTTGGGAAAGTATTATGATTCACATTCACTCGTTCATGTCGAGCTAAGAAGGCATCAATCATTAGAGAAAAAAAATTAAAAGCTACTATTTAAGGGTATGTCGATCAACAAGGAGAACTCCCAGAAATTTACCTAACGTTCTCCCTCTTTCGAGTCACGCGGCAGACTCAGCGAAATCGCGGAAACACTTCTACGCAACCAGCACCTGACTAGCACAGACAGCGCAAGACATCCAGTGTATGTGCAGCAGCGCTGCGAATAGTCAGAATGGACCTGTGCAAAATTTCAAGGGGACGACCGTACTGAAAAATGGTGTGCCCCAAGGTTCTGGTTTCCAATCTCATATTTCATTTCATAACATGAGGCAATTTATTCAATGCACCAGATGTAACGTCCATTTTCAACTCCTGAACTTTTCTCAGGACAGTGAAAGTTCGGAAAATTTTCTACATTCTTTAACAGAATAATGAAAAGTAATACAATACCGAGCCTCCTGTTCTATCTCCCGGTAAAGATTTAAGCAATTGTACCAAAAATGTGAATAAATAAGAGGACATATTTCGACACCAAATTTATTTCCTGGGTTATTATTTAAATACTTCCAGTTTCATTCCAATTTATACCCATGAATCGATTTTTAAATAGCGTTTGATTTTATTCCCCTATACTTCAATTTGAAAATTCTGGTATATCAACTGACACGAGTACTCAGGCCAGAGTTTCTACCGCAACAGGATGATTAATAGTCTGTGTTGGGGGCTCGTTTTCAGGCGAGGGAGGGCTTTCGAGTGGGCGGTCCGAGCTGGCCCGCGGCGGCGGCGGCGCAGCGCGGGGCGCGAGCGGCGCCCGCTGCCCTGGGGCCACTCACCTTCGTTCTTGGGGGCCGGCGGCTTCCGCGTCGCCCAGTTGGTGCGGATGCTCCGGCTCCCCAGCCACTGGCCGTTCATGGCGGCGATGGCGCTTTCCGCCTCCTGCGAACAACATGCTCGTTACACCAAATACTAAACAAGAAACAAAGCGCTTTCACCTTCATAAGAGTATCAGCTTGGGAAATAATAGTATGTGAAATTTAAATACACAAAAATTACTTTCTGAATTCACACATATGTTAAACGTAATTTGCTCTTGAGTTCAATACTAAGTATTGGTAACAAATTGGGTATTTAACAAATATGGAAGTTAATGCAGTCAAGAAAAATTGCATATATATAAACTTAAATATATGTATTTAAGTTTTACGTAATAATTGTTACTATATATTTACAATTCACACAAAAACAAATTTTCGAAGTGAAACAACAATAACTAAGTTTAAATCGATAAAAAATCCCAGTACATGTACGAGTCGATTGGATAAAACGTGGTTTGCAATATTCTCTTCCTTTCTTATATAGCACCGAATAACTGTAATTTCTACTTTTCAAAATACTTAAATGTATGTATTTCATACTTAAAAAACTGATTCGTGAACGATAATTCCGTGAATCGTTATAAACATTTCAATGACACTTCACATGGGAATCGTATAAGTGGTGCACCAGTTAAACGCTTTCCGTAACGTGGATATTAATGTTAACGGTTTTTTGAAAAGCATCATGTGTAAATTACTTGAACACCACGACCACGAAGTTAAATAATATAACAATCCATCTGCATTACAAATAGAGGAATAAAAAAAATATTGAAAAAACAGGGCATTGTAACTTCAAATTACACAACGTAAAGCCTTTAATGATGTTTCGACCCATCACGAGAACGGCCAACTTCAGGCCCCAGAACGCTCTCAGGAACATCAAAAGGGTGTCGATTTCCAGGAACAGCAACGGCGGCGGCGGAGGGCACTCGACCGAATCGTGTTGTCAAAGGTCACGGGGGAGCGATGTAATTTGCTATTCGTAAATATTTTCGCGCGGGCTGGATGCGGAGCGAGTGGCGCGCTGGGCTCTCACAGTGGCCACGAACATTCCGGTCGAGGAGGAAAAAAATTGGAGGAAGGAAAAAGAGAGCAGGAGCGAGCGAAAAAAAAAGTCAGGTTCACGGGAGCGTGGAGCCCCTGCACACGTGTTTACAGAGACGCGGACACGAAGCGGTAACGCCGGTGCGGGAGGCGGCGGCGCGGTGCGGGCGGTTCAAGCGGGGGGCAGCGGCGCCGCGGGTATTCATGAGCCAGGTGTAGCTTTAAGTCGTTTCTCCTGTTCCGCTGGAGAAGGAAGGCAAAAAAGGAGAGACGTGGTAGCTCCTGGGGAGCGGTCGGGACATTTTCACCGTGAATTTTTTAAAGGCAGCCTGTCATTTCACGGGACGCGCAAGACGGTGTCGGCCGCCGCCGACCCTCCGGCGGACACTCTTCGCCGCACCCCGCGCCGTCGCCGGCGCTGCGGAGGTTTCCCAGAAATTTGCGCTTCGAATGCGGTTTGGGCTATTAAAAATTCACACACCCAGACTTACGCTAAATGCTTGTTAAATGCTGCGCAATAGAACATATGAAGCTTTTTACTGAGAAGAGCGTAGACAAGTTCCCGCAGAGATCGTCCGCAGTTTACGTAAGAACATCTACCATTGTTTATTTAAAACTGGAATGGGGCGTTAGAATGTAAACGAAAATTAAGACTCGTCAAATACGAAATTTATGCTAAGCCAGATACAATAGAATAGAATAGAATAGTGGTGGTGGTGGTGTAGGGAGCATCATAAAAACATCACTACAACCAATGAACACGAAGTTTTAAAGCAAACGCGAATTTCGCCACATACTGTGACAATGTGAAGCATAGCCAATTTTGCCTACAGAGGAAGCACTGTGAATAAAATAGATGCCGATCGTTTCCTTTCAACACCAGTTCTCATCTGTTTCTCAAATTGTTCAATTGGGAGAGCTAGTAACACTCGGACCCTCGTCTGCGCGCCAGCTGGAGTGGGGGTGGGAAAGGAGAATTGTGCTGGGTCGAATGAGGGTCGGACTCACATTGATTTAGCAGGACCTCTCTCTTTTGCCCCTCGCTCCCTCTCGCTCCTTGAGACGACGTCGCAGACGGAGGCCGGGGCGGGGCGCGGGCGGGGGAGGGACAGCAGACGAGCGGGAGCGATGGGCTCCAGTGATCCGCCACCCACGCATCGTTCTGGGTCCCAGTCGGCCGCTCGCGTACTCACTCGGGTGCGCGCCCTTCCCATTGCTGCCTCGTGAACGATGGGCGGTCGCAAATGGGAGAAACGCCGTTCACTGCTACTGCCCATCAGATATTACCAATGGACAACGTTTTCCACAAACTAATTCTCAATCGCAGACACATAAATAAGATCAACATTTAATTCCGTCAATTCCGTCCTTCCGATTCATAATGTTCTAGTAGAATTTATGTATACTTTAACAATTAGAATCGCGGAATCACTATTCGAAAAGTTATTTTTCTGCTCGCTACATATTATACGAATGCTTTTGTAAATACAACTCATGGAACATGTCGCATATTCCAGTGCAGTTTTGAAGTGAGCTTTGTCAGACATAGAGACGGGAACTTTGGAAAACAACTTCCATAAAATATTATTATTTTTTCTATATTTACGTATTAACGTTACAAGTAAATGCGTGTTTTCTAGAGTCCTGGTCATGCCAAGCAAAACCCCTTCAAATGGAGACACTTCCCAGAAACAGAAAATTCTAAAATAATTAAAACTCCATTCAAAAGGTTTGTTAAGCTTTAAAATTAAACAACACAAATACACAAAACAGCGGCACAAATAGAAACATTTCTCATAAACAGAATAAGGCGCCAAAGCAATGTCGAGGATTAGCGTGAAATTTGTCAAAGAGATTCTCGTTTACTTCTCTGCAAGTAGAGGGCGCAGCTGATTTCCGAGCAAGCGCGCGCGGCTTGGTGTGCGGGCCGGCTGCGCTGGGGCTGGAGTCTCCCGGCCCCGCCCACTCCCCCTCCCTCACCGCGAAAGAACTGACGGACGGCGGCGAGTGGGCCCGTAATCGCATACTGATGGCCGCGCGCGGCAAGTGCGCGCCACTCGCATCTGCCCTCCGAGTTACGACGCCCCGCACAATACGACGGCACTGGCGGGCGAGGAGCGCGGAGACGGGGCGGTGGAGGCGAAGACGAAACGGTGATGGCGATGATGGCCCGAGTGCAGGACACCGCGATCGCTGTGGCTGGGGGTCAACAAGTTTGGGTGCGGATGGTGGTGATGGCAACATGAATCGAAGAGGTGAAAACGCAGATGAGGAATACAGCGAGGGCTAGCGAAAGCAGCGATGACTCAAGGGCATAGCATACACATGCAACTATTTTGTAAGTAAAATAAAGATAACCAAAAATTAAAGAGAAATGTGAAAAATAGGAATAAGTAATAATAATAAATAAAATCTCATACATTTAAAACGGAGAAGAATGCAAAAATAACACAAGAGACAATAAAACAAAGATCGTAAAGATTGAACATTCACAAGAAAGAGATAATGAAGAGATGGAAGAGGAGAATACCTACAGAAATGTGTATGTATAAAACAAACAGCAATGCGATGAAGGAGATGAGATATTTAGGAAGACGAAAAATGCAGGAAAGAAAACAAGGAATAAAGTAGAGAAAAGGAAGCCTAGAGAACAAGAGAAATGCAGAGAAACGAAACAAGGGAGCAAGCGGGTGGTGCACAGCATGGAAAGGGCCGGGGTGGCAGGGCGACCCGGTGGGGCGGCGGGGGCGGGCCCCGGCTGCCGCCGGGAGCGACAATTACCGTGCGCCCGCGGGCGACGCGGCCGGCAGCTAGGGGCGAGAGTTGGACGGCCGCTCCTGGAAGAGAAGGGGGCGGTTGAGGTCCAGGGCGGGGGCGTCAGGGAGGCACGACGAAGAGGTGCCAGGGAGGTTCGCGGCGAGGAAGTAGATTTCAGAGGGTGCAACGTTCATTCAGCGTATATTCTGTGATGCTGTTAATGCGTATGATCTGACCAATATTCATTAATTATTTTTAAAGCTCTACCCATGGCCCTACATTATATATGAATTTCTGAGAATAACAATAAATTTATTGAATATAACAAATAAGAAATCATATTCACATACAAAATACGTATTACTGATTTTCAAGGCCGACAAAGATATCACAGTTCAGTCCTTATTTACAAATCATTCCTAATATCATGAAAATGTAGATACGAAATTTTTAATAAATGAATGTCGAAGGACAGGAATGGAATGGATGGAATATTTGATCAATCACGAGTTTTACACAAGTGCGTATATGCAACCCGCTGCACTTCCGTGCGTTTCAGGCTGCGGAATTTCTGATTTTAGACCCGCCAGAATCGCGTCCTAAACCAGCCTCCGAGAACCCAAAAACACGCAATCGACGGGAGTTCGACTCGAGCGAAATTTTGGGCAACCAGCATCCCCCACCCCCACAATGCCCTCTGTTCTCGGCCACTTGCAGCAACTTGAGACGCGCTGACCCAACGCGACGACGTGGGCGGGGCCGGGAAAGGGGGGCCGCCAGATAAGCGGCACGAGGAGAGGGGGAGAGGGCGCCAAGGCGAGAAGAGCCTCCTCGGAGTCGCCGCTCGGCCCGCACCGATTACTTCCCGGGGAAGGGAAGGGAATGGAAGGGAAGGGCGGCTCGCGGGCCAAGGGCGATTGGCGCCGTAAACAGGCCCGCAAAGGGGCGCCGAGGCGACCGGCGTCGCCGCCCCGCACGGCCTTCGCCGGCGGCCCACTCCTCCGCCACCGCCGGTCAGCGCGCCAACGGCTGCTGGCGGCAGTAAAAGGACCGGCAGAAGGGGTAACCGGGTTACGCCGGGTAACCATTACACGCAAACGCCGTCCCGCCCGCCCGCCCCGCGCGGTCCGGGCCCAACTGGCAATACGATCGGAGTTGGGAGTCGTTAAGTTGCGAACTGGCGCCCGGGTTCCCCCTTGCGACATCTGCGCGCGCTCCCGAGAGGCATAACCTGAGGAGTGCGGCCGCTTAGTTACAGCGCTCACTCATTAATCAAAGTTGAGGAGAGAGAGAAGGTGGCCGCGCGCACGCGGCCCGCGGCTTCAACCAGCGCGGGGGCGGCCCGGTTCCATCTCGCTAATTGCCACACCTACTGGGCGCGCCCGGGCCGTGCGAGGGGACGGGGGCGACAGTGATGTACAATGAGGTTTCGCCAACAACCTCTGTCGCCCCGCTTGGACAAACGCCAGCAGTTAAGCGGATTATTTTCGCGGATAAACCGCCATTCACGTCGCCGCCGTCGGCCGTTGGAGACGACGGCGGAGGCGAAAGAAGAGAAGCGACGCCGGCGGCGACGACGCGAACGCGCCCCGAGGTCACCGTCGTTCCGGCCTCCAACAAACCGTCGACTCGTCGCCATTACCGTTAACTAATTACGTCCCCGTCTAAATAATCGCATTGCTACACAATTTCGTCCTGATTGCGCCATTTTGATAACGCCGCGGAGCGTCCGGAGTTTATCGGCGCCGCCCCTGCAACGGCCTCCCACGCCCCTAACCCCACCCCGCTCCCTGCCGCAAGGCTCCGCTCATCATCCACTTACGCGGCATAATGAACGTATTGGTCGCTGCCGGCGGGGGGCGGCAACGCCGTGGCCCGCTGCGGCCAAGTTGTGGACAAACTTCCGCGGCCAATTCAGCACCGGGGCTTCCTCCTTCCCCCGCTCGCCCCTCCCTCCCACCCACCGCTCGCCCCCCTTCCGCCGGCACGCGTTCCCGCCCGCTAACGAACCCCCCGCCCCCTCTCCCTCCCGGCTGGTTCGCGAACCGAACGCTATTATTTCGCCAGCGCAAATATTGGCCCGGCCCGCACAGGTCCGCGGATATCAATTAACTTTCGCTCCCCTCCCCTCGACAAATTCAATTCTCAATATCAGGGGAGGACATTGTTTTTCTAGGAATATCTCAACACATACATTGGCGGCGTTTCATTTGATACGGACGCCTCTTTTTCTACAATTTCGAAGTGATTTTAAAATTAATTGTAATCTCAATTAAATGTTTGCTTCGTCGAGAGGAGCAAACAATCTCCATAAAATAGACAATGGAAAGTAGAAACATCAATTTCTCTGACGCCTCATAACTGTTTAATTGCAAGATATAATCAAACTAATTATTCAAATTTTATGAAACTTAAAAAGCAGTTTATTCATTGATGTATTTCAGAGTTTTTATAATATATTTGATCTACGTGCAACTGAGCATCTTTCTTTAGGAAGGAAAGTAACAAATGTATAATGAAACAAGAAGATATGCTAATCATTCATAGATGTTTGGGCAAAGATTTATAACACATTATATTACTACTTGTATAATATTAAATGCATTGTCAAAGAGTATTACGGCAGTATGATTGTTTTTGTTTTTTTTTCTTATTTGCAGAGTATCACCAAACAGACGACACCGTCGCGGAAGCGAAGAACGAGACAGTAAACAAGGCGGAAATGTTGGAGTGGCCACAGCGGGCGAGGACTCGAGACACCCGCCCTTCCACGTCCAGGCCCAGAAGGCGCGATCTGGGGAGGACGGCTCGCCTCGCCTCCGCAGGCGGCGCGAGGCGGGGAAGCGCAGGCCTCGGCGACCGAGGGGGCGGGGGCGGGGGAATGGATGAGGTGCGCAGCCGGGCGCGGCGGCGGCGGCAGCGGGCACAGACCTGGCCACATTTCTCATAAGATGATATCTTCCAGAGGTCCTTTTCTTACAGAAGCTACCACCTTCTTCTGGAATGGCTTAGCTAGGACAAAATGTAGCTGGGCCGCCTGGAGGCAAAAACCGAGAGCGGACAGTTACATATTGGCGGCGATTACGCGGCGACGGGGGCGGTGGAGGAGAGGGGGCAGGACGCGAAGGGCTGACGGGCAGCGGCAAGGGCGAGCGAGGAGGGGGCGGGGCCGCAGAAGGGACGGCCCGGTAGAGTTCGCGTGCGCCAGTCAAGCGCCCCGGAGACGCCTCAAGCATCGCTCAAGGGGCTCCTTCCCCACGAGACACCCCGCCCGAACACAAAGAGCTCCGCGGCAGGGGATATTCCCATGTTGCAATTGAAATTACAGTACCACACTATACGTCACTCATTTTCGATCGGCCGAGATCTTCAGAGCAGAATATAGATGCCAGTTTTCAATTTCCTCAAATACAATTATAGGTAACTACATAACATTTACTTGTATTCATATATACATACATTCATAACTTGATTCTCAAAACAAAACGACTCAAACATATGTTGACCCAAATATTTGTTGATAGTGTTGTTTTTTTTTCTAAATGAACATTTCTCTATTTCAATCTGTCAAATGAACAAAAAATGACATATTAAAAAAAGTTCTGTATTTGAACAGCACTGCGACAAGTAAAAAGCAAGAACGAGGCGTTAAATAATTTCGTGATCACTTTCTTTTTCCTCAATGCGTGTATTTCAAAGCATGAATGAACCTGCATGTCATGAAGATTGTATCAAATTCTTAATATCGTAAAATTCAAATATATGTAGAAAGAAATAACCACAGAGCTCTTTGAAGTACATTTCGTATCCTTCGTAACAATGCAACTTCGTTGGCCGGTCGGGAGCTGATCCACTTTCGCTTGGCCATCTCACCAGCCCAATGCCGCCGCCCTCCATCATCGCCGCGGGTCGGCCGCGTCCAGTCGGCGAAAGCCCAGAACTTTTCCTTCTATTTACGTTGTGAGTAGAATCGACTTCTATAAAACTGATATTTCGCGAAAGTTTCTCTAGGATACACCGGGATTACACTCGTACAACTACTGATGGAGTTGTGGGGCACGACTGGACTCAATTTCCTCCCCGAGAATATTTTTCTCCCTCCTCCTGGCCTTCGAGGCCCTTTGCCCTCCAACCTCTCCTCTTTCGGCTGGACCGCGGTCTCCTCCTTGGTTCCGCTTGCTTCCTAAGAGGACGCGATCATCTTTTTGGGTCAGTAAATACTGTTCAACTTTTCCCGCGCCGCCGCTGTCTCTCCGCGCGCCGCCCCGCGTCGCCCCGCGCCACCCCGTCGGCCGCCCTCAAGGGCCCAGCGCGGCCCTCCGGCACCATTGATCGCGGCTCGCGAGCCCTAGATTAGGAACCTCAACTCTCATAAAGCGGGCGCGCCATGATGGTCATTGCGAAACATCGGCGGCCACTCTTCCCGGGGCTACCCAATTTCACGGAAGGCGAGGCCTCCAGTGTGAAATGGCCTGCTTTTACGATATGGATGATGGAATGACAGAGGATCGGAGGGGAGGCTGGGCGGCGGAGGCAAAGCGCGACGGTCCGGCGAGGGCAGGGGCGGAGGCGGGGGGCGGGGAGGGCTAACGGGAGAGGAAGCGCCGGCCGAAGGAACGGCCGGGCAGTCGACCACGACTCGGCCGCGTCGTCTAAACGCGGGGGCTGAGGGGAGTGGCAGCAAGAGGACGGCGAGCGGAGGTGCGGGGCGGGAGACCAGCAGGCGGCAGAGTGCACTACCACTCGGTTCAGGGTTATGTCTGGGTTTCCTGCTGCTCGGCCTCATCTTCTCACCGCCGGATACTGTTGCCGCCGCCGGTCTCCGCCGGACCAGTTTCACACATTCCCCGGCCTCTCCTCGCGCTCGCTGTGCCCCTCCCTCGTTCCTTCCTTCCGCCAACTCCTCTCTCTCCCGCTCCTCCCCACCGTCCGCGGTGCCTTTCGCGAGCAGCCCTTTCCCGCCCTCGCGAGGCTCTCCGCGCCCCGTTCCGCTAACCCCCGTTCCCCGCCCCTCCGCCGCGCCGTTACGACGCCTCCAGTCCGCTGCGCCACCGCCCCCTCGCTGCCCCGCCCACCCGCGTATAAATGCTAAGCGCGACCGCACGGATGCCACCGCCGCCGCGCGCATTCGCCGCCGCCGCCTCGCGCGCTATCTGCCGGCCCCGCGTCCCGCCCCCGGAAAGGTTTTTTTCCCCGGCCTTTCCGCACAGAGCCCCGCCCTCCGCCCGGGTGCCCGAACGGCGGCGGAATAGGCAACGTCACGTGCTTTGTTAGCCGTCCATTCTAGTGGCCGAGTACGTAAGTCGTAATGACAACTGACAAGGACACTCTCTCATATATATATAAAACAATTATTTCGCTGGCATGCTTTATAATAAAAACGTAAAAAATAAGGGAATATTGCAAATAGACAAGAACGGAACTGAAATTATAATTATGAACGAATCTATATATACGTGAACATTCTATTAAAATAACAAAAGTTTCCTCACGTAAATTAGTCCCTTGCAGGCTGTTAAAAATTTGAGAGAACAATGAAAAAGGCCAACATGAATATCAAATATGAGTAGAAATTCGCGATCAGATATGAACAGGAGGGAACTGAAAAAAACTACCGACATGCTCGACATGTTCGGAAGAAACCAATGTTTTATGAATGAAACAGACGATTATACTTTTGATTTCGACATGAAAAAGAATTATTATTCACTTCGATTGATGCATCTCTTGATGCACACAGGGAGGGCGAGCGATGTTGGAAATGACCCCTGGGCGATCCAGCATACACAATTAAATGCCCGCACTCTCATCAAAAATTCCTTCGGCTGGTTAATAATACAACGAACAGGCACACTGCATTTATAACAAACACGGAATTCCTATTTGCATCAGAAACCGGCCCTATGATTGGAATGTAAATTAATAACATTAATGAGAAATGTTGATTGAAACTGCAAACATTTTCATTAACAGTGAGAAATGATAAAAACGAAAGGCGGGGGACTGCGCAGCGGGGAAACGCCAGAGCGTGGACAGGCGGCCGCGGCCGCGAGCGCGTGCGTGCGTGCAGGCGAGAGGGCGTGCCGGCAACCAAGTGGCGGGCGCGCCCGTGCCGCCCCGCGGTTACACGCCATTTGCGCACGCGTCCAGGCCGTTCGCGCGCCGGCGGCACAGGCGGCGGGTATCAGCCACTGCGCGGCACTGCAGCAGTCCCCGCACCGTCGTATTTTACAGGATTTGTTGTTTAATATGTTATGCTACTTTGTTATCTTACAAAGCCGGGTCACACGTTCTGTTTAACAATTCTCATGTTATCAGGTTTAAACAACCGGCGAGCGGGCGGCGCGCGGTATCGGCCGATGCGGCGTAATAAATTAGTAATTCCACGCCAATTTGCACGGGGCGGGGCAACGAGCGCGCGACGTTGGCACGGGGCGGCGGCGGCGGCGGGCAGCCGTCGAACCGCGGGGGCGGGAACGAGCGAGAGAACGGGCGTTTGGATTCGCGCCCGCCTATCGCTAAGAATCTGTCGCCGCCACCGCCGTTCGCGCCGCCCGCCCGGTGTATCGCCCGGGCCGGGGCTAATTACGTATCGTACGCGATAACTCACGATTTAATAGTTTCTTTCGCCGGGCGCCGCCGCGGGAAATTCGGGATTGGGATGGGGGGCGGGGAGGGGGATGGGGCGGAGGACCGTCCGGCGCCGTATTTCATGAACCGCTCGCCGAGATACCGCAGAGAAAACTGCGCCCGGGAGATAGTTCCCGGCGCTGCAGCCGCCGCCGCCGTCGCCGCCGCCGCCGCCGTCGCCGCCGCCACCGGGGCCCGCTGATGCCGCGTTATCCGCCGCCATATGCGCGCTAATCCATTTGCGCGCGCAATTGTTTCGCGCGGTCGTTCGTTATGGTGGGGCGGTGGCGATGTCCGCGGGGTTGCGGAGTTGGTGCCGGCAGCCCAGAACGGGAGGTGGAGATGATACTGGGGAATACGTGGTTGAGGGACACCAATGGTTATGGGCCGGACGTGCTGGTGTCGTTTGTGATGGTGATAATGGAAGTCGGACCTAACCCCTGCGACAGAGTGCGGGGGTTGGGTCCGACACAATATTTCTGGTTTCTAAATGGAAGGATTTGCGGTCGCGCATTGACACAGGCTCGTGCGTTTCATCTTCGGTGGTTGATCATTATGCGAGATAGAATACAAATCGGAATTCGAGCACAATCGAATCGCCTGTTGTGGCTAAATATGTCACGTTATTAGATTTTATCTATAGGAACACGTGAGTCACCACTTATAAAGTACACAATAGCATTGTTTCGTTTACAAACAGAACCTGGTATTTATAACAAATCTTTAAACGATAAAGGCTGAAACATATGAGCATAATTCTTCAAAACCTCCATGCTCACATGGCTCAGCAACACCTGTCGAATGCTCTGAAACATAACACGTTTGTGTATAATACAAAGTAATGACTCAATGTATCATTGTTTGCCAAAAATGAACAAAAACAAAAACAAATATTGATACAAATATTTTAAATTACGCAAATTTTCAAGTAGAAAGTTAAAATTTTAAACCAATTTTCCACAACAAATATTATTATTGAACAAAAAGGGCATTAATTTTAAATTATTTCATAACATTCATAATTTCGATTTTTATGGAATGATACATATGAAAATTCCAATCATTCAATTATAAATTATGTTGGTAAAATATGAATAATAATTTGTTAACATTAAAATCTGTTCCGTTAATATATTTATTTCATCAAAATAATTATTGAAATTAATAATATTAATAATTTTTTAATAATTATGGTTACATGATACGCAATTTCCATTACACATTTCCTGAGCAATACAGCAACAGTTACTGACTAGAAACAAAGGAAGAAAACATTGTCTTGAGAAACTGGCTACAAACCAGGATCAAGATTCCCAACCCGATGTTACGCAGTGAACGAAAGCCATTCCTAAAAACAGTTGACAAGTACCAAGAATCCCCCAGCAAGCAAACTAATCATCAACCTCCACGCCTCCCGCATCCTGTACGCATGTCATTTCTCCCGGCCTTTTCGCACCGAGTAACAGAGCCGTCTTCCACGGACGGCCGCGTTCCAGAGATCGTCGCCAGGCGTCGCTGACGGTCGGGCGACGGCTGAGAGCGGACAACGCGGCGACATTAGGGCATTTTATTAGTGCGTGGGAGGGACGCCGTGGACGCGAGCGCCAGCGCCGGCCTCGACTCGGCGCCGCGGCGGCGGCGGGGGCCGGTGTTTGAACTGCGGTCGCCGGCATAATGCCGCACCGTACCGCACTCGCCGCGCCCGCCGAGTTTATAATTAGAAAGTCGTGTTACACCAATAGGCGGTTCACCGCACTCCTGTGGCGACGCCGCCGCCGCCGCCGCCCCGCAGCCACCCCTGCCCCCGGTCCTCACTCCACGCACCGCGGCCCTCCCCGCCACATCCCACGCGTCAGCGGCTGCGGTGGCAGGCGGGTCTTGCGACCGCTTGCTTTACACTGCGTCCAAATAGCGCCGACGACTTGTTGGTTGTTGAGTTTCAAGGTTCACGAGGCCGCCGGTACCTACGCTACATGTAACAAGTAGGAAGGAAAAAGTAATCACAGATTCACTACTATGTTCAAAATAGTTTTATATCCTTTCTCGCAGAATTGTTCGACAATCCATAGGTTAATTCGTATCGCAGTGGATACATTATTTACCCGTTTAAAATTGTGAAATATGATTAAATTAAATGGATACAGTTTATAGCACATAATAATAATAATAATAATAATAATAATAATAATAATAATAATAATAATAATAATTTATTATTATTATTGAAAGGAAAAAATATGCAGTTGTGATGTTTACGATTAAAATATTTTTACACGAGACATTTTAAAACATCACTAAAACTGACTACAAACAGCACCCCCAAAGTAAAACAAATGCTTAATGACATGGTATATAATGGCTGTCTACTCAAACACACATACATACATACATACATACATACATACATACATACATACATACATACATACATACACACACTCACACAGACACACACACACACACACACACACACACACACACTCAAACGTGATGGCTTTTTAAATAATATTCCATGATTCGTAATAATTCTGATTCATTTGAATTAAGCGCTGATGCAAAAACTATGCACGATCAAAATACATCTGGAACACAAAATATTCTTAATGCAAAACAGGATACGGTATTATGCATTACTTTAGCTTCATATACTTCTGTTCTTTCTCGTTACCTGGAAATAAATACGCCCCGTCAATTAAATTTCATTAGTTCGTAAAAATACGGTCCGCCAGGAAGTAAAGCATATGACCATGTTTTCCAAGGGAATGATACTCATTTGAATTTAATGTTTCGGAATTATTCTCAACGTAAATGGCGAAAATTGGGGAAATGTGCTGTAAAGATTTCAAGAGACAGCTTTGAACGCACTCTCTTGCAGCTGAAGGGTTCATTACGAGTGAATGGGGTCTAAAGTGAATTTAATTATCCGCAATTTGGGCACAGCCCAACAATCGTGCAAACTGGCTCACCGGATCTTATTTACGCGATTAAACCACGCAAGCCATTTCCAGGATTCGAATTCGCCCAAGGTAGCTGAAAAAACGCCTCAGATGAACTAAACGTCATTTTTTTCCACGAAACAAAATCTTGTATTTCAATCCGCGGGGATCATTACCAACGTGATACGAATTAAACAAAACAAACACAGGTTTTATGTCCGGTACGTCACATTTCAATGAGGGGACATTCCACCGGGCTGACAACAGTTATCTGCGTGAAATGAAACTACACACAGCAATTCAATTCCCCCCGCCGGGCGAACAATGCGGCTCGTTTTTGCAGACGGTAAATTTTAACAACAATGTGCGGTGGAGTGGACGGCTGCAACAATGGCGGCGGCGCGACCGCAGTGTCGACAGGGCGCCATATTGCGAATGGTGGGCGGGAGGCGACCCGCCCGCGAGGCCGCCGGCGACCGCCATGGACCGCGCGCGCGGGTTTAACCTCGCGTCCGCCCCACTCGTTGCGAATGCCTCCTCTCCAGGCAACATGATCGCCCGGGTGGCCCATATAATTGGATAGAATTACACTGTGGATGTTCTTCGCACGTGGCAAATTGTGCGAGGGCGCGCCAATGCACGCTTTCATGATTGAATTAGCGTTAAACATTCATTAAAAAATGAAACCTTTTTATGACAGAATGAAATGATATCTCTAATTTACAAACAAAAATATTTAAAAAGTGATTAATATTGTTGTAAGTTGACAAGTTAGAACTATCTTACGTAATACTCGTATATTGACGTAAATACCGAGGGCAAGATGCACGATATTTTGCAACGGAAGACTTACGTAAATTGACTTCGCAATGTTAATTGCGCGTTGTTAATCTCCGAATTTGAAGTTAGCCAACACGGTTTGTAGAAGCTAAAAAACATTTTTTACTTAAATAATTCGAAAGGTGACATGTACAAACAGGAAAAGTGGATAAAAAGAAAACTAAATTACTAAATGAACGATAAATAATATTCGCTTCAACAAAAACTTGTCCACTTCTGAGGCAATGACCTCTACAGATACAGTCAATCGGCAGCGCGAGCACACAATTCCGAGACAAACGGAGCGACGAAGAACATGGAGCCGGTGCCAGAAATGTCGAGGTTTGAAGGGAACTAGCGGGCTGAGTTGGAGGAGACGAAGGTCGCAGAGACAACCTGAACGGGGGCGAACGCGGACAGCCACAGGCGGTGAACCCCGTCATCAGGACACGGGAGCGGAGGATTGATCGAATGAATTGATCGGCGCTTGCTGTGGCGGCTTCTGGGACCTGTCCGTCCACCCTTTCCCCGCGGGCGGTGGGGGGAATTCGCCAGCCGAGCGGGGCGGAGCGGGACGGGGCCGACCGAGACCGAACGGAACGGGGCGGGACGGAACGGGGCAGGACGGGCGGGGCAGGACGGAGGACGGGACGGGGCAGGGCAGGACGGGGCGGGAGGACGGGACGGGGCGGGGCAGGACGGGGCGGGAGGACGAGACGGGGCTGGACGGGAGGGACGGGCGGGACGGACGGGGCGGACGGGGCGGACGGGGCGGACAGGGATGGACGCGGAGCAGGGCGCGGTGAACGGCGGTTGTCGCCAGCCGGGACCGACGCATGGTCGCCGCCTCTGCGAGTAGCGGCGCTTCGAATGCGAGGCCGCGCCAGCGAGCACGACGCGCGGTCGCGCCGCCGACCGCCATTGCGCCCGCCCGCAGGGCGCGGCTTTGATCGAGTGCCCGCGACACGTGATGAACTCCGCCAGCCGCCCGCCACTCACGCGTTTTCTAGTTAGTCGGCGCACTATTTTACCACTGCTCAATCTGTCGGTCATAGTTGCTTATGAATGCTCGCTATTTATGCAGATATAATGGTTTTACAGAAGTAGGCCAATATTTATAACGCAACTTTTATTAACATTTCTGATAAATGAATGTTCTTGGAATCCATTTGGATTTGGTGTTAGTTGCTTACATTCAAGTTAGAAAAAAGGACTATTCCAGAATACGATGTAAGCAAAACACCAATAACGACTTAATATTCACGAATAAAAACTTTCAGAACGTTTACAACAAAATATTACTTCCATCAACGGGTTAAACAAAGATGTATAATATACAAACGTTTGGAAACTCCAGCAAATTTAAGTTAAAAACGAACCTACAGAAGTAATTACATGCAATAGTGATACTGAAAAGGAAATTAAAATACAGAGGTCATTTCAGTTGCATCGCTTCATGAGACGAGACACAAACTGAAGCACCCAAGTAAGACCGGAAAAGCCGTAAAAAAACTTGCTACTTAACAAGTGGACCACGAAACAACACGGGCGTCCTAAAAGCCGTGGCTCAGCGGGCGGGCAGGCGGGCCGCGGGCCAACGGGCGGCGAGCGACGCTTTGAGAAATGACGAGGGAAGTGGAGAGTGCGCTTCAGTCACTTCTGGTTGCCGGAGAATCTGTCCCGGCGCTCGGGGGCGGCGGCGGGGGCGGGGCCAGGGCGGAGGCGTCACTCTTCCATACAGCGCCCCCGCGGCAGCGACGGGTCGGGGAGCGGCGGCGGGAACGGCGGCCATCCGCCGGGGGGAGGGGGGCAGGAGCTGGTGAGGCAAAAACAAGCTCGCCTTCAAGACGACAGCGAGCGCCACGGCAACAGCGGAGACAAGGTACCTCCGGAATGAAACTTCGCAGCCGCCGCCGCGGCTAACGACACCTCTTACGGGAGAGAGAGGTCCTGCAAATCGACGGATTGTTGAGGTGTGTAGGTGCAAATGGTGCAAATCAAATGGTTCTTTTAGTTAAGTGCAATCTTATATGATTTTTAATACTTTTCGTTTTTTAGAGCAACCTATAAGACTCGAATTTCATTTTGTTTCCCAACTTTGTATATTCAATTATTAAAATAATGAATTGGTAGCAGATGAACGTGATTTGTTTCTAGTTGTTCCTGTTTTGTTTCTTTACAATTACGTTGCTAGATTGCACAATTCTTTGCTTCACAATAATTAAGCTTGTTTTAGTTCGACAGTTAACAGTTTCAACTGTGAATTCCCTTTCTCAAATATTCTACAATAACAATAACGATGGTAATAATAATAATAATAATGATAATAATAATAATAACGATAATGATAATAACAACAACAACAACAACTTGCTCGTTTAGGTCCTATAGTTCAAATGTGCGTTTCTCGGAATGGATCACATTGCTGATATTAAAGAACGTTCAATTCTTAATTTCTCCAACACAGATCCTGTAGATCATCCTGGACGCGCCTTCTGTCCGAATCCACTGGCAGGCGCCTCCAGCGGGGCGGTGGCGCGAGATGTCCGGAGCGCGTAAAGCTGCGCCGCCCGCGGGCTCCGATCGACCTGCGCTGCGTGAAGCGCGTCGCCCGCGGGCCACGTGCCCCTCCTCCCCCGCCCCGCGGGCTCGCCTGGGCGCTCGTTACGGCCACGCCGTCCAATCCGTCCTGGATGTCCCCGAAGTCCCATACGCGCGACCCGAACCCCCCGTCCCCTCACGCGTCCCCGACTCCGCAACACCTCCCACGAGCCCTGCGCGTCGCCAGGACGCCCACGCATCCTCTCGCCCTCCGCGAAAGCTGTTCCGCTCCACACGCGGCCCGGTCTTCGCATTCTGCTACGCACGTTCTCCGCTTCCTTCTCATTTACAGGCTCACGTTCCTTGCTTCTCAAACCCCACGCGAACACCAGCCTGATCATCCTTTCTGAGATGGCTGACTGGCTCCATATGTTCCTTCCTCTCCACGAGTACGGCGGTTTCTCTGATCTTCAAGTGCCTTTTGTCTTCAAAGCATTAGCCTTTTCCATCCGTGCACTCTTTCTCTTTTGAGTCTACTATTTTTTTGGCTCTCTACTCAACATTTCCGAATTATCTTTTCAGTTCCCTGTGAGAGATTGCTATGTATGCTTTTCCCGCTCTCACATTTATTCATCGTCCTGTCCTCCTCACCCTAACTCTATTCGCATTCATTACTATATCCATGCCTATCTCCTACACACTTTTATCATCTGGATGTATCTATTTCTTTACTGGGAAGTCCTCCGTAGGTTGCTCCACGCTATAAGGGTTCAGTCATCTTGAGCCTATCTTCCAACGACGCCTCCTCGCGATCCCCGGGGTTCGCCTCCTCCCCTTTGTCACCGCATCCGCCGCTGTCCTCTTCCAGGGCCCACCCACTCACTCCGGCGCCGCCGCCTCCGCGCGTGCGAGGCCGCGCTCAGCTGTCGCGATGTCTGTGACGATAGCGAGCGGGCGCGAGGAAGCTAAAAGCATGTGCGAGGGCGCAATTTGTTTTGTCTAACTCATTTCTCTCGCATTTCCCTGGAGATGCGCGGCTCGGGACACGGGACCCCCCGCCCCGCCCCCTCCCGCGCGTCTGACACTGCCACCCTCCGCCCCCGCTCCCCCCCGCCGCCGGGAGCCACACCCTGCGTGCTCGCCTACCCGAGCACGCGTCCCGCCCGCATCCGCATGCGAGCGCACGCACGCCGTCGTGCCTTATGGCGCTCTTGCCCCGTTTCAAAATGCTAACCCAACTGCAGCGGCCAGCAGCACGCGTGTTCGCGCGCGATCCCTTTTAATTTAGCACCCCCCACCACCACGACCTGCGGGCGGGGAAATGACGTGGTGACACACATGTCGCCGGCTTTCACCGCTCTAATGCGCGCGTCTTCGCCTCGTCGCGGCATGGGCGTAATAGCTGTCTGTGTGTGTGTGTATGTAAACAAGTGCGTGAATGGGAGGGAGGGAGCAGTATCGTTCCACTCGCGTCGCTTGCCACCCCAGACTGGCGGCACTGGCAAAGAGATGTAGTTAGAGCGACATGCGTTTGTTTGTGACACGGTAAGTAGAGGGGTGTGGCTCGAACTTCATGGTGGCAAAAGAGAAATTCAGGTTGGCCGGAAAGGGCAGGTAATGAGTACACGAAAAGATTGCATGTTTAAGTTACTCCACAGATTTTACATTTCTGATTCAATACAATCGGAATGATTATATTGGCAAATTGGAAAGTTTGAAGAACATTCATAGTGAGATTTCATGCATATGAAGAGATTTCAACCAAATTTCTTTAAAAATCCATAAAAGTTTTGTATTAAAACTGTAGTATCAACTGGATTCATCTACCTCAACTACAGGGATTCGTCAAAAGAGAAAACTGAACATTCAGAAAACTGAAATGCGACCGAAACAGACAATGCCTAGCGCTTTAAATAAAAAAGAGCAAAAACAGCATAGGTAAATCTGCGTCGCAATTATGTAGGTAATAGAAGCGCAAATATAACGAGCAAGCAAGTGAGCAGAAATGAAGATTCCAGGAACGCAACAAGAGAGCTCCCACACAAAGGTAGAAAGGATCGGCGAGCGCAGTCCAGGCTGCGACTGGCGAACAGGCCGCAGGCGAGCAGCCGCAGCAGTCAGCCCCACTCCCACCACCACGTCACGGCCGTCGCCTCCGAGCCACGCCCCTTCACCGCGAGAGCGCGGAGAATCAGTCCACGCTAATGCAGGTCCGGCAAATTACCGTTCTTTCTAGTCCGCCTCCTTTTCGGCGCGCGTATTATCGTGCGCCGCGTTTATTCCGGCCCGTGGCAAAGTGGATTAAAAGGACTACAGCCGCGGACTCACATTGTTACGCTTGCCATTCATAGACGAGGCCAAAGAATCGGAGAGCAGACGCGGGCGGGCGTGTGCATTCGCGGGAGGTTGGGAGGAGGGCAAGGAGGGAGGACGGGCAGAGAGACCACCGCAGCCCCAGTGGAGGCGCCGCGCTTTAACGGGGCGCGGGGTAGGTAGGAGGCGGCGACGGCAAAGACGCTGGTGGTGGCTGCGGTCGCGCCGCGTATATGGTAGAGGTCAGGTCGACGGGGGCGAGGGCTAAGCCGGAGAGGTGTGAGCGTTGTCGTACGCGCTCGCGTGTGTGGGGGTGAAGACCAGGAGCCGGGAGCGAGGTGGCAACGGGCGAGGTGCAGGGTGGCGGAGGTGGGCGGGGCGTCGAAGGGGGCGCGGCCGCGTGGCACGGAAGGGAAGGCGCTTCCCTCCAAAAAAGACTCCTCACGCTGAGGCTCGGCGCGCAGGGCTCGCCGCATTCGCGAGCTCCGGTATTGAAATCCCTGCCCAAGGTTTTATCCGGTTTTCCTGCGGGCTGCTGCTGCTGCCGCGGGCCGTCTCCAGACCTTCCCGCAGCCAGCGTTATGTGCTCTTCTTCCGAGCTCACACTATCACACGCTATTCTCATGCACAGCAGGCAGCCAAAAAGAAATGACACATATGGAAATCGACTTGGGTAAAAATCTATGTTCAACATACAAAGAGGATTTAATACTACAAAATACAGTTAAAATAAAATATCTTACACTTAATGGTAATTAAATAATTGTACATTATGCAACGAGTTTATAACGTTATGGTATATTGCATAAGTGCATGTTTAAAACGCAATAAAGTAAGGAGGTGATATAACCTCTCTTAAACACCATTCAACTACTGTTGCAGAACAGTACATTGAGAAGTCAGTGAGAAATAAGGTTAGAATTGAATTGTATCTGGTGGAGAAACGACGGATAGGGAACTTTGCAAAACTGTAAAACAAATGAAAGAACAGTTTCTACAAATCCTCGGGTTTTGTCAAATTGTACGTTGATTTTTATTAATAAATTCCTGGTTTTAAGTTATGTTAGGTTTAATTTTTAATTCCCGTAATGTAATGTTTTGTAACTTTGCGTTCTTTCCTTATTTATGTGTAAATACAAACGCCGAACGACCGGCAATTGTTTGATGATGTATGTGATTTTATTGAACTAGTTTCATAATCCTCCACCATTCTCTACGATTATTGATGCCATAAGAGAATATTTACAATGTTGGAATACAAAAAATATTTTAACATGAACAAATCTTTGTTACAGGGTATAATAAAACCATAATAATAAAAAAATCAATTCCTATTCAACCTCCACAAAATCCACAAAATAATGTTTATGATTCTGAGTTCATTGGAACGAACCACCAAACATGCAAAACCGAAACCACGTGAACCAGCCCGAAGAGGAAGTTCAGTAAGTGCCATCCACGTGAAAATCAACAGAGGGGACGGCAGGACGAGGGGTCGGCGAGAATCTAAGGACGGTACATGCATCCCCTCCTCCCGCCGTGGAGGCGTCGGCGCGGCGGGAAGTGAGACGTGGCATGGCGAGGGGACGCGAGCAGCTCCAGAAAGAAGCCGGAGCGGGAGGCGAAGACTCGCTGCCTCCCTCGCGCGGATCCATCAGGCGGCGGGCGGCGCCTACCGGACGAGATGCGACCGAGGCGGCGGAGCACCGGCGAGGAGCCGGCCGGGCGGCGGGGACCGCGCGCGGAGGGCACAGTTCCTTTTAGCGCGCCGTGAAACACGTGCGAGAAGGGGAGATTGATACCGGCGGTGGTGGAGGCGGCGCTGGTAAACAACCCGACGCTTGCGGGACGCCGCTCGCGCCGCCCTCGCTCCCGCCCCCGCCGCCCCCCGGCCCCCCGCGCCCGCTCGAATCAGCTGCGCAGTACGTCAGCACGCTCCCGCGCGCCGCGCCGCGCCGCGGCGGCCGCCCGACAAATACTTATCCATCTTCCTTAACGTTCCGCGCGCCGAGCGGCGAGAGTTGGGCGGGGCGGAGCGGGGTGGAGCGGAGATCGGTGGGCGAGGGCGGGGGCGCCGACGCGCGTCAGGGACGACGAGGGCGGCGGCAGCGTCTTGCCGACGCCGACGCCCCCGATCTTCTTTCCAAAGCCGCGCGGATCTGTCCGCGTAATTTCTCATCACCATCAGCGCCATGCAAATTTCTCTCTCGTCTCTCAGGTTTCCATTACCCGCAGCCAGCCTCTCGGGAGGCGAGGGGGCCAGGGAGCGGTGGCCGCGGAGGGGACACGGCGGACCAGGGGAGGGGGGGAGGGGAGCCACCGGACTGAGGGCGGGAAGGAATTGCCCGAGCACGGCCTAACGACGAGAGCACGACGAAGAAGCGAGAAGGGAATCAACGAGCGCGATGGAGTTAGTGAGAATTTGGCATGTTGATGGAGAGAATGACGTTTATTGAGGGTAGTAATAGCCGCTGGGAACGATTATTAACGATACTCTACACCAATTCTCGGAAGAGAAGAGTTTTGGACGGCAACGTTCCCATGTATTATTACTGCGCTAAAGAGAGTGGCATGTTTGTTGCGGAATATAATTCATCCCAGGCGTCCAATTTCACACGCCTGGAGATCTTTTGACATTCCCTAATCATTCCCGCCACATGAAGCCTGAACCAATGATCAAGCGATGTTTTTTTTTCAGATAACTATAAACGGAAATTATGTTATATTCAATGGTGTGTATGATAATGAATGATTAAATGGCAATGTGAAAAAAAGGCAGATGACCAGTTCTCGGTGTCTTGTGTATAGAGAGATCTCACTAAGAAGAACTATGACGCCTATAAGGAAGTCTTCTCCTTTCATCTATCAATGATCAAGATCTGCTGAAGTGTTATTCTGTCGCAACTACTGCTAAATAAATAATGAATTAAAAGTAATGCTGTAATTACTCTTTGGTCAAATCTAGAGCACCTTTTCTTCAAACTCTTATGAAGCATCCCATCTTTAAAATAACAACATAATTTGTGCTGTAGCAAGCGTTACCATTATTCTTTAAGAATAATTTGAGTATATAATACGGCAGCATTTGCTACAACACAATTTATGTAATAAATTAGATGTTCTCTTACATTGCGATGGACTATTATAAATAATTCCATATTAGCAGTCTACATTCTTTACGACGCGACGTAAGTTATTTCTGCGTGACCACAGGAGTTATAAGGGTTCTAATGATCGACGCGTCGACAAAACGCTCCCAGGGCCTTTGGTTCGAGGGCGTTTTGTCGCCGGGGTCATTAGAACCTGTTAACACCCGTTGTACATACATAATTTTATTTTTTAACTAATATTTTGTATTTCAGATTTATTTATTTACTAATTAACGAATGCTGACTTGACTCGGTTCGTCTTTTCATATTTCCATCTCATAATTCCCTTTCATACTTCCCTCCGTAAAGGAACATGTAGCATCATTCAACTGTTTTCGTATTTCCCTCGCAATCACGGTTTTCTGGATCCAGATACCTTATTGCAGCGTATATCCAACTCCGTATCCAAGGCAACAATAAGCTATATCGTATCAGTAAAAAATAAAAGTATCTTATGAAACTAGTTTACAATTTTAAGCTTTATTGCACACATTACAAGTACATGTTTTGAAAAGGAGTGCGTTAGGATAGTTTTCGTATTTGTACAAATGCATTAAAGAAACGTTATAAATTTATAAGAGAATCAAAGTTCATTTTTGGGAACAACTTTATTTTAACTACACGAGTATTTGACGTCTATATAAAGAAACAGTGGTCGGCACTTCGTTTTACCGCCGCTGCCTCCCCACGATTCTCTCGCGGCGATTGACAGAATGTGCGACAACACAAATAGTCGTGCCATAAACAACAAATACGTCATAATCTGTACCGTAAGGTATCATTTTATGAACGTTTTCATGTAACGAAGACAGTAGTTTATGCAATTAGTTTATCATGTTAAGCTTTATTGCACGAGTTCATGTTTTGAAACCGAGCGACGTTAAGAACAAGTTTTCAAATTCATACGAATGCAATAATGCAAGAATATAAACGAGTTGCATACGTTATTTTTGTCTAACAGCATTATAAATTTATAAGAGAATCAAATTTAACTTTGCAAAACAACTTTCTTTTGCTGTGTTGGGTTTTTGACATCTGTGCGAGAAACTGTGGACAACTGTTTCCTTTACCTTTACCTCTCCACGATTATCTCGCTGCGATTGGCTGAACGTTTGATGACGCAATCATTCGTGCCGTAAAATGCTAATACGTCGTCATTTCTGCCGTAAAACGCCGGATTATGCACGATTTCTTGCACCAGAAAAGATCGTTGATAAAGCTGGTATCCAAAAAATGTTTATAACGCTGGAATACCAAAAGTTATGTAATGCAAATCCTTGGCGAGTCTGGGCCGAGGGGCAGCGTTCTCCCAGCGGAGCCCCTCGGCCGCGGGGCGTGGCGCGCGCATCGCCGCCAGCGCGACCGCGGATCGATTCCGAAGTTATTAGGACGACACACAAACACATCAAGTAAATCCGAGTGGGCGCGAGCGCATATATCTATATAAGGCCGCGGACGCGCCAGAAACGGCGGGGCCACACGTGCGCCGGGCGAGGAGGGAAAGGGAGGCTGCGCCCGGGAGAGGAGGAGGTGTGAGCGCCCATCGACCACGCCCCCTGCGTCCCCGCGGACCTCGCATCCTGGCCATTACCTTATTACCACGGGGCTAGCGTGACCCCCATTCGGCGAGCAATCGAAAAAAAAAAAAAAAGGGCCCAAAAAGAAGGCGTGTGCTCTCGTCGGGTGGCATCGTCATCGCCCTTCTCGAAGGCTTTGGCGGCGACAGGGGCGCCGGGGGCGGAGCGGGCGAAGGAAGGCGAAGGGCGGGCGCCGGCGGCGTGTTCGTTGTGGTGGCGACTGCGGCGCAGAAGCCGGCTGGAGAGCGAGATCGGGCGCCTGCCTACGCGTGATAAAATTCTACGATCCGTGTAATGTCGGCGCGGCCAGGGCGCTGATTACGATAGGCGGTCGGGGAAGCGAGGGGCGGGAAAGGACGCGGGCTGCGGGCATCCACGCGAAGGAGTAGGCCACGCCGGGGCAGCAGGGGCGTGGAGGAGGAGGAGGTGGCGGTGTGATAGTAACGGACCGTGGGGATGGCGTTGTGGCAGGGCAGCGGGGCAGTGTTGGCTGTTACATCGCGGGAACGGTCAACGATGCGATGGCTTCCAGCGGGATTCCTTTTTACACTTCTAGTCCGATTGCCTGCCTTCCTTATCGGGGTCTGTGTGTCGAGGAGAAGGTGGATATTTTCAACTTGTGTATTTGCAGCGTCTCTCTGGTTACGATGCTACCCTGTAATTCCACACTATCTCACGAAAAAAGATTCTATTTCGCGAGAAAAATTAAAAGAAATGCTATTACTTACGCGACAGAATTCTACGAAAATTATTCACGAACTTACGTAAAAGGAGGCATGCGATTAGCAAAAGTACATAAAACATTACTTGAACACAGAACGTAACTGCTGTTTATAAAATTAATCTTCCTATAAATTGTGAGATGTAATGTAAATCTTCCTCTCTCCCGCTCAGTTGATAACCAATAATTCATTAAATCACGATTTAGAATTCGAACAATGAGATATTCTTGTTTGTAAATTAAGGATTTTACTATTTTAAAATCTCTTTAAGAGAATATTGAACTTTAAAAATAATGATGTACGTAAGCCGATCATAATTTTCGACAACAAATAAGCTAAAACAAAGGATTTTAGCAACGAGTGAATACTCGTACATTCCAATACTACGACGTGGAATCATAAAACAATAAACAAGAACGTACCAGTATATCGTAGAGACCTTCACTCGCAGCTCGTGGTATAATTCCAAAAAGCAACATCTCTTTCAACGTCCCACTGCGAGCGAGTGCTACCGTAATAGCAGAGGGAAAGAGATTGGCAGCAGGCGGAAATGGAAGCACGGTTTCACCTCTTCCCCTCTACAAATGGACGCCTAACCTCACGAACTCCGGGGGCTTGATGTACAGGTCATACCGGTTAGTGGGAGTCGTTCTCCGATAATGCGGGCGAGTGGAGAGCGCGCGCGGGGGCTGGCGGCCAGCACAGGTGGTTACGGCTCCCGGGGGCGCCGAGACGTGTCTATCGCCGCGCAATAAAAGCCCCGACTAGCCGTTTTATCCGAATGCAAAGAGCGTCTCTCGCCCTCCCTTCCTCCGCCTCTGCCACCCCCTCCCCTCTCGACCAAATCTCCGCCCGAGATCGAGTATCGGGGCCCAGAGCACGGCAGTCATTATGCAGAACAAGAAGGAACAGCCACACGTAGCAAGAAGTAATTCTCGTGACTGAAAATAGGATTTAGTCTAAGAGCATTTGCACATTTAGCTTTTTGTTCCGACGCGCCCTCCCTTGCCCCACGTCTTCGGAGTCGCCCCCGGAGGCCAGAGCCTACAGAAAAGGTTTTCAGATTAAATAAACTTGTATTCTTTGAAACGGAGACCTTATGAATATGGATGGGAAAGGGCGAGCATGACCTTAAGTTTGTTCTATTTTCGTCCCGCTCTGTACAGCTGCAGTTTCCTGGCGGCGCGGGTCGGGCCGGGTCGGGTCGCGCGCGCGGGTCGGTCTGATGTTTTATTATATAGCCGCGTAATCTGAGCCCCGCATAAAATACGGGCGGCGGTAAAACAATTTCGCCGGTTATTATAAAACGTTTTACTGTTGGGGGTGGGGGCGACTGAGGGAGGAGGCGCCGGCCTCCAATGATCAAGTGATTTCGCGCAGGTGAGCCGGGTCGCACACACGTAATGACCGCGGGCGGTTGCGGAGAAGGGAGACGAGGGTTGGCGGACGGGGGAGAGGGAGGCGGACGTCGCGAGCGAGGCTGGCCGCTCGAGGCTAACGGCCTTTACGCCGCTGTTTAGAAAGACATTATCCCGTGAATCCTTGCGCTCCACCCGCGTCTGGGCCCTTGCTGGCCGCTTTGCCGCTGGCCGAGGAGGCACCACGTAGACTTCTGGGGAAGATGGCGACATCCCCCGCGCCTCCAATGCGGGATGGGCGCGCACTTCGGAGAAGCAACGATGAGGAGGAATCGCAAAAAGAGGCATGGTGCTGGGTAGGACTTTGCATGAGCTCATAGTCCAGGGGGAGTTTTCTCCGAGTGTGAATAATGTATTAAGTCAAGTCTAGAAAATATTCGCAGTTATTAGGGAGACATTTTTAGTTCAAAAACAACTTGTAAATCGAGAAGAGAGGCAGAGAAAGAGAAGGACCTAGGCTACTAGACTAAAAAGGCGGCTCCACACACATTCGGTATTCGCCGAGCAGCGAGCAACTGTTCACCCAATCCCGAACAGCTGATGTGTTCGGAAAATGTTATCTTCTTTTGATGTGTCCTAAAGAGCGACACGCGGTGGGTAGTTCGAGCACCGAATGCATATCACTCGACAAATAGCAAGCAACTTACCCACACTACTTGGGTTCAGCAAGCGGTTACTCGCTACTCGCCGAATAAGGAACGTGTGGAGTCGCCTTTAGAATTATTACTTTCCCTGCAGCACTTTATCTGCATCATTAATATTATTGCAACTTAAGAATTACGAATTTATTAACAAACAGTGCTCTTGTCAAACATAGCTCCGTTGGTTCAACCGACCTTTCATTGAATCGTAAATTAATTTAATGGATGTTTTCAGTATTGCTGTTCAAATGAGCTCTCACAAATACGTTACTCTTCTACATCGAAAAAAATCTGATTCAACCAACGGATTAAGAGTTCATCACCTGATGAGCCATATGTAGCCTATTTGTAACCTTCACTGCCATTCGCTTTGAAAATCACCTCCCTCCACGCCACAAAATATTTTAAAACCGGTTCCAATTTTACAATTGTTGTGTACTTTTCCGCCGCCGCAGCGCGGGGTGGCGTGGCATGCTTTGCAGACGCGAGTGCAGCAGGCGGCGAGTGGCGTGCCCTCGTAAGCTCATTTCCCTCCCGTCCACCGCCGCGCCTATCACCGCCTCCCCGTGAGTTCGACGGCGACCGCCACCGCCGCCGACTAACTCAATCGAACACCACCTGCACCAACTCGGTTCGTTCCGTCCCCCGGAATCGAAATGAGTAATTACCTGTCCCGGAAGATTCAATCCATCCTGTTCCCATGCAGCGCTCCCCCTCTCGCGGCCGCCCCGCGCTCTCGCTCGCGCTCGCGGCCCCGCGCGCCGCCGCTGCAACGGCTCACTTGCGGAGAACTACCCCGATGCACTTTCGGTTCCTCTTCGGCCCCGACGCGCGTACTTGCTTTCTTTCGTTTGTTTTTTCTCTTTATTAGCTTCATCAATCTCTTTTATTATTGCGCTTCTCGTCATCTTTTCATCGCTGTCACATCCTTCATCCTGGAAATTTTCTATTTCCTTTTGTGAAAACCATTCACCTTCATATGTACTTCTACTGCTTGTTCCGTATTCCAATAATTCACCACAGAAGCTGATAGTGTTTCTAAGTGATTTCACACAAAATTACGTTTCTGTTTACAATGAATATTTGTCTGATTTATTTCATGTAATACAGTTGTATTTTAGAATGGCCAATAGCAATAATGTCTTACTTCTTTCTTTAATGCTTGTTAAATTGGATAGAATATACAAGCCAATGTATGTTGAGACGTACATGGAGGTAAGCACTGATCTGTTTTCATAGGTATATTCGTAGAATGGAAACAGTATGCGGGTAATTTTTGATTAGTTTTAAAAGCAAGTTCTCATTATATATTTGTAGAATCATTTTTCACATGAAGGACACTGTCTGACCATGCTACCTTCAGAAATATAATAATTGTAAAATGATTTATAAAGAACAAAATTACTTGAAAGCTGCAATGATGTACATGTATCAAGATCTAAATATTTATTGCGTGAAAAGCTTACAGCTAAATTTCTTCGTTTATACAGTTTAGAAGCTTAAATATGCACTGAATGCATCTAAGAGTTTAACTAAGTGTATAATTCTCCTTTTGTGTTTTATTAATTCTTCCTGGCAATAAACTCATAGGATATTATTGTTCTTCCAACCATTTCTCAGAAAGCGTGGTTGAGATTTTAAAAATAATGACATCCTTCTTGACAGCAGTGCACAGGCAGTGCTGTTTCTTTCACTGCAAACAAGATAAGAGAGCAGTTTTTTTTTAAGAATATTGAAGATAAGGAGTCCCATAATAATTTTATAGACAGACAATTACATAAACATCTCTTTATTTCGTGAGTCTCGTCATTACTTGCTGCATTATTTCATTATTTGAATTGGATTATACCCCTTTAGAATACTGAAGGGGTATATTTTGGACCCGTTTGTTTTTTGTTTTATCATTATTTTCTCTTTAAATTGATTCTAATTTTTTCTTCAATATTTATGTATTGTTGTTTGCTTTAGGTTAACAATTAGTTACACGATAGCGTTTAAACTTACATTTATTGGAAACTTTACAAGTCTTCACAAACCGTAATAAACTTGCTGTTTAACAGTTCTAGCACGGGTAGATAACTTTTGTTGGAATGCTTGCTGCACATACAATTTTTACGTACACAACATTTATTATTTCAACGTAATCACGGTTAAAAATAAGAATCTTGCAAGAGTCAGCAGAACATATTATGCTATAATAATGTATTCATTTAGCACATTTGTGTGAAGCCACAATAAAAAGCCCCGAACAATGTGACAGCAATATCCATGTGATATATTGTAAAACAATGCAACTACAAGTGATTATATGTAAATATAGACCGTTCTCTTAATGATTCGTGCAGAAAAATGGTAGAATGATTCTCTGCCACATATGACACGAAGTACTAAAGGGGTACATTTTGGACACTATGGCAAGAAAAGTGTATTTCCGGAAAAAATTATAATTGCACTTTTTCTACTGAGCGACTTTTTGATAAAATATGAAAAATATTCAGCTAGAAAAAAAAACTGGCATACAGATAGTAACACTAACTGAAATAAATGACAAATATATGTCTTGGGGTGCAAAATTTACCCCCTTAGGCCTCCCAGGGTTAAGATTCTTAAAAATTCCTTATACTATGACAGGCTAATTCCAATTCTTCAAGAATAAAAGAGCAGCACAGGGTCGTCGTGGGGAAAAAAACGAAGCACCTCGCTCGAGCGAAGGGGAGAGTGAAGAGCGGCTCCCCTACGAGAACGGTGCAAAGTGGAGGATGCGGTAGCAGTGCATACGTAATGCAGATACACAATGACGCAGAGGTAGATGGGAGTGGAGAAGTGCGGGACAAGAGATCTGAATCCGATGCAACGTGTCAACATCGTCTATACGTGAGAGAGGAGACGAAAATATATCTGAGGTGTGGTGAAGAATGACAGAACAGACAAGAGGGAGTGCAGTAGATCCAAGGATGCCGGGATGAAGTTAAAAAATGCACGTGATGGGGAGATTAATCGAGTGAATAAAAAAAATCATGAAATGGAATAGTTGTATAGGAAGGGGTAAAGTAAATAGGAAGTCAGAATGAAAGAGGAAAGTAAAGACGTTCGGGAGTGCGGAGTGTGCAGTGGCGGAACGCGGAGGACTGCAGTGGGTGCCGAGGGGGCGGGGGAAGGGACCAAGGAGAGCGGAAGGAGCGCAGGGCGGCGAAGGACAGCAGGGAGCGGCGGAGGGCGAGAGAATGGGGATGCGACACACTTGAACAACCCTCTTCTGGGGGAGTTCAAGCATGGCAGGCGCCGACAAGAAAAGCGTCACTAAATTAGCCTACACCCTCTTCCAGGTACACTATTGTGAGTATATCTGATTATATCAAATCTTTGGAAAACAAATTCTCGGGAACTTTTTAACAAGCGTCGACGAGGACGGAGAGCACAAGGGAGTGAGAAGCATTTGTATCGAGTTCGCTAACAGCATCTGAAACGACGAGGCCGCGCAAGCAACACGCGGTGCGGGCGGTTCCGCCAATCGCCATCCGGTGTTGGGCCAAAAATTACGGCCTCGTCGCGGCCAGACTAGCAACGGTGCAGTCCACGGTTTTTCCGCTTCAACTTCCGTTGTCGAAACTTTTCATCCCCCCTTTTTTTGACGTAGCTCGTTAGGCTAAAAGAGGATCGCTGTTTACTCACCAATTACTTAATTATGAAACCTGGAATAGCAGCCACTATCCGGCTGCTACAGAAAACTTCCAGGCGGGCCGCCAAGTTAAAGACGGTCTCAAACTTTTAAAAGCGCTACAGCTTTCACCCGATCACGGAACGGAGAGCGCTCATGAAATTTTGAAAAGTCAACAGCGTCGCCGCGACCGAGGGGGGCCGTGCGGGGAGGACGGGGGGAACAGGCCCTGATGGACGGGCGGCCTGGTGTCGAAAAGTCCACGCCACCGCCAGCGGACGAGTTAAGAGAGGCGGAAGAAATGGGGTCTATTGGCTGAATAAAATACTGAAAATCACAACAAACTCCTCAGATTAAAAAAAGTAAAAAAAGAAATTAACTATGAAACTGTCAGGAGTTTCTTCATAATTTACAAGAAATTGTAATTCTTCACACCTTTATCACAAGGCTGTTAAATCATGATAGAGTAGTTGAACGCGACATTAAACAGTGAAAGCAGCCAACCACTTGTAATCGGTAATTGCATGTGAACAGTGAAACGAGATCAGCCGATCAACAGGCACTCCATCAGAATTCTTAACCAGAAAGTGGAGGAGTTCGATCCAGTTATGAAGCCAGCGTTGTAAATTCGCCACCGATGCTAGTTATTCAAAAACCTTAGAGAACTCGGTCAATAACGCTTGAGAGGCAACGCTGTTTGCCGCTCAACAATTCGAAGAGTCATAGCAGTAAAATTTACATAAAAGTAAATGACGTATTATGACTGCAGACGAATGCATTTTAAGATAAACATATGTTCCAACACATCTGGAACACTGAGATCATTAATCACTACATATAAAATCAATTAGTCCTGTAATTTGAGATATTTTCATAGATTTGCTTACAAGGCTTATGTAAATATTCTCTACATTACAATGTTCCTTCAGATTCATCAATCGGAACATTTTGATAGGGAATAGTTTACTTTGAAAACATTTCCCCTGATTTACAGAGTCCACTTTCGGTTCCCACTTAAATCAAACTCCACTCAGTCTATACAAATATTTATTGTAGAGTTACATCAGCTTAGATTTATCAGCAGCTAAATAATCAGAAATGATAACAGTGAACACAACTAACGACTGTAGGCTCGAACATAAGAACGTCAACGAAGAATAACTGCCCTACAAGAATTCCAGACAAATTCGCCAAACATTTGGGCAGCCAGACACAGCAAGCGTACATATCAAGGCTTACGCCACGCCCCAACAACAGCAACCAACCATCTATTTGAATTTTAAGTCGATCCCTAACCAGCTTTAAAGATTACTGCCCACCGCTGTATGCAAGCAACTGTCGATACTCGTAGCCTCCCCCTTCCCCAAAATAGCCCAGTTATTACCCGGTAACCGAATCCACGGGCGTCGCCGGACGGAAAGTGCAAATAGAGGAGAGCCAGTTAATTTAGCACCGGCGGTACGTGTGCCGCGCGGCTGCCTGTTTGTAAACTATAATCAAGTGGGAGTGTATACATAGGCGCGCAAGTCCGACCGCACCGCGTAGGCTCGCGCCCACGGCGGCCGTCGCCCCGTTCGCCCGCACCCGCACGCCGGGCCACGCGGACGCAACGAGACAGCACCGTGCGACTGAACGAGAAGGCGCTTACAACACGGCATGTTTCAAGACAAATGAATGCTTATCAATCCTCACAGAGTTTGTTACGTCCTTAGGACGATATACAATAATAACCCACGGAGTCTATTATTTGTATCATTTGTCGTTCAATTGTTTTTAGTACCATCTGCTTATTAAGAAAAACATTATACTATCAAGAAGGGATACTACGTAAAATATGTACTCATACGCCAACTTTCAATTCTTTCGGACGGCAGGTAGTTAAATTAACAGAGACCCATCGCGTTGAATGTTTTTTCTTTCCATGGTGCCGTTATTTCGGTCACAGTACACTATTACGAAAATATATTTTTGCTGCCAGACCACAATGGTGCGTGACACAATGGACTTTCGAAAACTGCAAGAAATTAACGTTACAAAAGTACAATATTAATGATAAGAGATTTTTGTCTTAATTCTCTTCTATAAATATTCAGATATTTAAAATAGTCATATAATTTTTTAAAAGAATTTTTCGCGTACTTCCTGCTTGATGTTAATGCAATTTATACAAACAAATTAAAAGGGCTCCATTTTTTTACGAATAGAGCGAAGAACGCTAAAAAATGGCGCAGATCTCATTTCCTGTTAAACTCTCAGAATTTTGGAAAATTGCAGAAGTTAAAAATAATACGAGAAGAAGAATGCGCCGTTGTAGCACCACTACTCCTGACATTACTCGCGAAGGGCAGACGTGTCACATCAACACACACCACTCGGATCTGTTGGGATATATCCCTCTACATTTCCTAAGCACTGACTTCTCAGTTCATTTCAGGGTATCTCTCTTTCCTCTTCTTCCCCGTCAGAAATCGATCGCGCTGACTAACACGGTTTAGATGAGGTGTAAAGGACTATGAGATCGCGAGAGAAACCAAAATTAAAATATCAGTAAACCGTGTCAATTTGAATTAAAAAGAATAAAGGAAATTAGTAGATATCAGTGAATGAAGGCCGCAAGAACTCGTGACACGAACACATTAAAGGAAGAGAATAAACAACGAATAAAGGAAAATTATCTGTATACCTTCGAACAAAAAAGTACTGGAAAGTCTGGTGGTAATGTAAGTCCAATATTGTTACGAAAGACTGAAATGGAACGAACCTCAGCAAAGTGACACTGACGAGTGACGGCGCAATGCAACAAGTAGTGAGTCAAAGAATATGCCGGCGAAGGGCCTCAACGAGGTGGTGGGTGCACGGACGTGGTTTGGCGACGCACACGAAGCAGCAGAGCAATAAAGGCGAAGGGGAAGAAAAGGCAGAGGAGGCACGTTGGACCGAGAGGACAGCGGTGACGGCGGGAGCGCCGGGCCTCCTTGGCGGGACGGGAGGGGCAGAAACGGAGGGCGGGACCGGCTGTGAGAAATTCCGAGCAAGTTAGTTTCTTGTTGCAAGTTGTTGTGCTTTGTTTACTGGCGGCCGGGGAGCTGTTTGCTCGGCGTGGCGACGCGCGGGCGGGCGCACGCGCGGTGCGCGACTCGCAGCCCGCGCCGCCTGCCGCTCCGCAGTGCGCCCTGGCGGCGGACAGGCGCAGCACGCACCGGCCTCGCAACGCGTCGCCTTCGATAGCCGCGCACGACATCTACGTACGTATGCGAATGTGAATTCTTTAACGAAATACTCGTAACGTATAGTCGGAATTAAATTAAGGCGGAGCTGGAAGGAGAGGGGGAACAATGTCATCCAATCGGGAGCTTCAATACCAAATATTGAAGTCTTAAAGAAGCTGCCGACTGAATGACAGTGTCCCTCTATCTCTAGCTCGTGACCTTGAAGGCATACTACACTTAAATCGCACTATAAGCTATAACGTATCCATTACTTGAAGTTGGTTGGTTCGCTCCATAACCTGCTGACACATACTCTTCCATTCCTAATTCTCATCCGTTACCGATATAGAGATCTATTTCTCGACCTTACCTCTTTGTAGCTATTAGCCTCACGCAAATATCGAAATTAAGAAAACAAACTTGTGATTTTATAGCCAACATCAAGAAAAAATGTAACAATCTTGAACACGCCTGGCCAATCCGCGGACCACATGTAGTCCACAACATCGAATTGTGCAAACAAATTTTAAATCACAAGTTTTGGGACTTCTCACTCTCGCAGGAAAGAAAGAACATAGAAGAGTATCTCATACACTACGAGAGGTGAGGTAACTCTATTGAATGGGAGTACAATTATAGTTTTATTTATTTTGTAAATTTACTCCTTTCTCTGCAGCATGCTTATCTAAGTACTACTCACTATATAGTTTACGCACCATTGAAATAGCTTATAAATTCACTTGGGTTAGCCAGACCTGATCTTGAAGAGAATGTTCAAAGCCCAAAACAAATACTTAAGTTTCAAATCGTCACTGAACATGTATGGTAATCATGCACTGCACTACTATTCTCTACTCATCCATCAAAGCGTTACAATTCTTACAATTAGTAAAAGCGAAAAAAAAAGAAGATTATATACCACGAGGCAGACAACGATCTCTCATTAAAGTCTGGAGCGCCTAGTAACGAAACGAATACAATAAGAAGAAAATTACACAAAAAATCGGACGTGTTGAAGAACAGCGATGGGTACTTACCGCCTTTTTGACAAACGAGACGAAGCCATAGCCCTTGGATTTCAGGGTCTGCGGGTCTCGAACCACTCTACAGTCTCTGCAACAAAGAAACAAAAGCCAGGTTAGTGAGACAGCGCTGCGGAGCGTGGAGACAAGGGCATGACGACGTCCGCGGGAAGGAGGAGAGGAGGGCCGGGAGGAAAGGACGACGCGAAGGGAGGGAGGGAGGAAGAGAGGACAGTAGGGCGGGGACCAACGGCTTCCAAAAGCGTAGGCGGGGACGCGGGCAGCCCGCACGCAAAGTAAGACCATAAAGAAAAGGATTAACTTGCTGACACTCGCAGCTTAGCAGTGGAATATTTTAATTTGGGTCATTAAACCTCTCCAGACATTAGCGGAGAAAAAGGCATCGCTCTATTACCGCACTACTAAACCTACAAATGGATATGAATTTAACCTTTTTTAAAGAAATAAAAAGGTTGCCGTGTGAGAGAGAGTTTGCCGCGGCATAGCACAAGAGAGGGCCCTTACTTGCATTACACTTCGAAACTAAACTCAATTAGCGGCAAGCAGTAATAAAGGCAAAATGAAGGGTTTATTCCGAAAGGATAAGTTAATTATGCAATGCTAATTAGAAATTCTAGGTATAAATTTGTGAGAGTATTATTGCCGAGTCCTAATGTGCATAGATCACAAAGAATTATTAAGAACACACTGCATCCCAGAGTACTTTACAAGTTAAAACGTACGGAGAAGAGGTGGATAAAGCCAGAAAGACTACGGTGTTCTCAACGTGAGAGATTATTTTGGAATACTTTGTAACACGGATAAAACAGAATTGGATATCGTCATAAAAAGGATTTACACGGGCTTGTAACGATACAAGCTATTGTGATCCAAGGCTAGAGCACTCACACACAGACACCAATTAAGAAACGACACACGAACGTGGCAAAAATTCGAATATGCACGAGAAGGAAACAAAAATCGAGAAATACCCACTTTGAGAAGATTAACGACCTTATTCTAGAATGAAGTACAGCAGTAATTCTTGTTTAAAGAAAAGGAGAATGACAGTTTTATTCTCGCCATTCCCGAGTAAAGGCGTCCCGCGAAGCGAAGAGAAAAAGTTTTTATGATCTCGATACCCGAAACGCAGGTACCGCCACGTCGTGTAGCGGGATTCCAGAACATCGTCGCCGGGATTGAATTGGGCCGGGCGCGCGCGGAACGGCAGCTGATACGAAATTCCCGGGCGAGACCGTGTAATAAATTTATCTCGTAAGACAAAGCCGGGATCAAGAGAGGCGAAGTTCGTCAGCGCGGCGAAGGCAGAAGGTAGCGAGCGACCACAGTGGGGGCGGCAGCGCCGCCGCCATCGCCGCCCCCGCAGCGTCGGCAGACCGCAGCACGGCTTACACTTTTCTAATTTCCTCCGAGGGAGTTTTCCCCTCGCCCGTCCTCGGCTTTCCTATTGAATGGCCACCGCCTTCACCGGCGGCGACGAGGCGGGGCGCGGTGGCGGGGGTGGGGGAAGCGGAGGGGAGGGAGGGCGGGCGGGGGGGCCTGAACGGCGGCGGCGCGAAGAAGCGCGGGGGGGGGCAGGAGGCAGCTGGCGGGGGAGTCTGCGCGAGAAGGGCAGAAGAGGGGCGGAGACGGCGGTGGCTGAAGGGCAAAGGTGGAGAAGGGATCAGAAAGAACGAATGAGAAAGAAGCCTCGGAGGCGGCACACCCATATTAACACTGAAGAACAGAATAAAGAGAAGACGTGCTACGAAAGTTGAAAACGAAGCGTTACAGATAAGTAAGGGAAGATACTAACTAGGCTTAATGGTAAATGTACAGACATACACAATTTACGTAAATTTACAAATCCAAAGAGATGCGTATGTAGTGAAAAGAATGAACGTTCAACACACGAAATCAAAGCTCTCACGTCAAAGAAATCTTGGTAGGGTAAAGCATACTCAAAACGGAGATGAAAGATATGCCATATGCTAGTCCAGAAAACCAGTCATAAATGGACAGGCAGAATCCCCGAGGCATTGGGGACCACACAGGCGGCCGAAAAGTGAAAGAGAAGATGGATGAAGATCAACGAAAGGGTGACTGCGAAGGGGAACCAGAGCGGAAGGCGACGATGCAGCCCCCGCTTCTCCCCCGCACCGTTGGCTCACGGACCTGCCAAAACTCAGTGGGGGGAGGCGCAATTTCTCTTCGGGGCGGGGCGCAGCGGGGCGCAGCGGGGGCGAGGCACGACCGAGCGCGGCCTCCTCTCCACCAGCAGCGCCGCGGCCAGCCACCTAGGGCCGCCTGGCCGGGAATTGATTGGGGAGGAAGGCGCGAGGCTTTCCTTCGTTACTGCCTTCAGAAGTCGGGCTTACGGGCGGCCCACGTAGCCTCGGAGGCCGGGGACGCGGGCGCGGGCGCGGAGACGGGGAATTCGGCAGCCCCCAGGAGCAACCCGGCGGCGCCGTATTACGATACATAAAGTTCTTCCCCCCCATCGGCCGGCGGCGCGCGCAGTATTTTAGACGGGAATATTGAGGCCACAGGGCGCGAGCAGTCGACGGCCGCTGCAGGGTGGCTGGGCGCTGGGGGAGCGGCCGGGAGCGGAGGGAAGGCAAGCCGCTCGGCTTTGCACCTGGCTGCGCTCGCGTTCGGCGTTCAACAATGAAGCTAATCCAGATTACGATTACCAGGTTACTCAAATAAAGTTATGTAGTTTTCACTTCGAAGGAACGGAATAATGTTAGCTGCTTTCATATTCAAAAGCAGCAGGTCTGAAAAGCTACAAAAGATTACATCTGAGACGCGTTGAATAGAAACGTTGTCCAGCATATTTTGGAGTACGTTAAATAATTAAATGTGTCAGTTCTATTGTGGGCATAGATTTGTGCACGGATCACATCGAAATTACACAGCTTCTGCTTAATTAGTAATATGGAAAACTCGTGTAACAATGCTCGACAACTTCCCCGAAACGATTAGTCGTTCCACGAAACCTCCAAATATACCGCCCGAACACCAATATTGTATCTCGCGTCGAGAACCCCTGCGCCGCATCAGAGGTCAAATATTCCTGGACGATTCGTCAACAGGGTACAGCGCGCAGGATTCGCGCGCTCCAGTGCTCTGCGAAGCGCTCATTCGGAGTAAACCCCTCCTAGATCCGGCATCAGCCGCGCCTGCCCATTAAGGGCCCCAGAGGACAGGTCCCATGCAGCGCCAACGGTGGAAACGGCGAAATGGGGCGGTGAGGTAGGACAGCAGCAGGGAAAAGAGTTACAGAAGGAAAGAGCGGGCAACAGCTACAAGTAGCAAGAGCGGTAAGGCAGTTAGCAGATAGGAGAAGGGGTGGTCGAAAGAGAAGGGATTGGTTGAGGAGGGTGGTGAGTTGCAGCATCGGAGCCTGATGGAGGGCGGTGCCGGTAATTAGTGGTGATGGTGGTGGCGGGCAGAGGTACTAGTGGCTATAGAGGTGAATAGAGCGATTTTCCGGGCGCGTCAACGGCTATGGTCATTAGTCCCGTAAGTGTAGTTTATCGCGGGAAACGGCACTGATCTTGCCCAACTGGATGACGAGATACGGCGGTGGGTTTATGGGATTTCCCAATGAGATATCTTCCATCAGTGGGGCACCACCCCAGCCCGGATAAGTTCTAAGCGTCCGACTGGTCTCCTGACATACGCGATAGTGTACTGCATGTAACTGTGTATGTAAGTAAGGGGGTGAGGATAGAAGAAAGAGGAAGGAAAGATCGCACGCAGTAGGTCGTTGCCCGATTGTTAGAATACTGCTCCGGCATTCGCCTGGCATTGACTGTCGATACCACGGAAAACTACCGATCAGAAAAACGGGCCGCCAGAATTCTCCTCCAGACAGCTTACGAATTCGACTTAGCTGACAAACTAGTGTCGAAAATCCTACCACCAGGATTCGAACCCTACGACCTCCCGGTCAGAGGCACTGCAGTGCATTTACTTGATGCCCTGAGCCACCTAGGTCTGGTGGTGGCGGTGATGGTGATGGTGACGGATGGGGGCGGATGTGTTTGGGAACTGTGGTAGAAGAACGTAACGGGGAAGGTGCAGGCCGGGTGAGGGGAGGGGCCGGGGCGGCGTGCAGCCAAGCCGAATGCGTGGGTGGGCGTCGCTGCTCCGCCGCCACCTCGATGGAAAGCGGATTACGTGAAGAGTTGCGCATTACGACCGGCTTAGCGCTGCCCTCATGACGAATATTCCCCCGCGCGCTTGCCAGGGCTAATACTAATGGAAAACGATTCGGCGCACGGACGCACGGAGGCGGCGGCTACGCGCTGCCCACATTGCAGTCACCCACTCGTGCCGAGGGTTATCAACCGCGTCACGTCAATCATTGCAAGGAGCTCTTCGACGCCTCAATTAACACGTCTTTCGTATCGCGCTCCATCATTGAAAAACTAATGCGAATTATTTGACGCGCTTTTTTTAATTTTACTGGAAACGAGGGCTCAAGAACCATTAAACAATAATTACTATCCTTAGCAGGAATACATGATAATAGTTTAGGAAAAAGTTCCAAATGGAACTGAAAAGGCAACTATGTATCTGACAATTTTTTTACGGAAAATGTTTTCTCCAAAATTTCAAGATTTTGTTCCTCTTTTCTCCACTTCATATTTTCCTTGAAGGAAGTCTCTCAAGGTAATTTTCGAGTCATTTGCTTACAACTTTCTTTTCGTAAAAAAAATTAACCGCCGCTCTCAATTTCATCACTATACATAAATATAGCGTATGCTATCTGTGAGCCAAAATATCCTGCTCCCATCTTTCCCATGCGGCCTCCGACATTTGCACCATCGGCGTATCCACTAGTCATGTGACTGTCGCCTTCGGGACGTGCGCCCTGCTCGTTCGTGTACTCCGTCTCCGCCTACGCCGCAGAGGCAATTGCGCGGCGCGGCACAGGCAGCAGCAGCAGCAGCAGCACAGTTGGCGCGGGTCGCGAAACCGATATTTTTCGATTTCCCAATCCGCTACATTTCGTTTACTGCAGATCGGCTCCGGAAGAAAAGAGATTTCGGGAGAAGAAATATAAAATACGAAAGTGCCTCGATACTCGTCCGGACACGAGTTACGGGCTCGCCTCACGACCCGCTGAATTTGGAAACGTTCCACCAAACGAGATGCAGACCGCGAGAACTAGGGCGAACGCGCAGGTGGTTAAATCTTGTAGGGTTGTTTCGTCGAGTTCTTAGTTTGCACGATGCATCAAAAAATGTTACGAGGAAAGAAGACGGAAATAATCCCACGTGTAGACACGACACAGGCTCCAATGAAGTGACAAATATTTATGCACACGCAGCAAGGGTGCAACGCTGAACGGTCAGAAGAAGCGAGGTTGCTTACTGACGTAACCCTGAGGGAAGAGATAGGGCAGTCTCAGAAAGTTTGCGAGTAGCAACTCTCGTATGTACCAGCTCCTGCTCGTGCAGCTGTGCATTACATCGTGCGATATCAAGAGTTTGGGAGGAGGTAAAACGAAGTTTCGTATCGTGGTCGTTCAACGTCAAGAAAAAACGCACAAGAAAACTACTACCAGTCAAAGCGTGAGGGAAATTTCGAGGCCATTCAGCAAAATTCATGGTCTACAAAATGGAGTGCACTTCTGAAACACATTTTTTTTCTTCTGCTGATTACGACGTCTAACAAAATTTCTCAAACTCGCTCCACCCAAAATTAACATATGTAAGAAGACGTCTCAATCAAACTTTGAAGAGGTTTTATAACCGTGCCGTAGAAACGAGAACCAAAAGAGATGGCTAGGACTGGCTGATACAAAGCTCGTAAGATTGGTGCAGGTAAAATAACATGATGTTCATAGATAGCAACTGAAAATAAAAGCTACAAACTGAAATCAGTCAGAAGTTAAAGCGAGACGAATGTAACACAACAAAACTATTGAATTTGTGGCAAAAGATATAAGCTGTGAGGGGATGCCAAATCGATGTAGCTCACAAGAATAAAGAGAGCGTTACAAATGAGGCAACAGCACGCATGTTCTCGAAGCAATGACGCCTTCCACTTTAAAGTCTCAGTTTCCTCCGCGCTTTTCCGAGGCGAGGCGAAGTTGGCGACGGCGGCAACGACGAAGGCGTGGAGAGAGCGACATTTTTATGATAAAAATAGATGTTTGTCTTGAGATTGAGAATACGGGGTTGTTTTGATCCGTCCCCGTTCGACTGAGTCGCTAAGTTGGACGTTCCCCGCCGCTGCCTCCACTCCGCGCACGGGGCGTCGCCCACCCCTCCCGCCCACACCGGGATGTCACCCGGGCGCCCACGGGAGATCGTTAAAAACGCGCGGCTTCGCGGAGTCGCCGCGTCGCGTCGGCGCGATGTGCCGAGCGGAAGGGCGTGGGAAGGGGAGGACGGGTGGAGGGGAACGGGATGTGGAAGGGCGGGGACCACTTAGAGGTCGTGTCCTCTCCCAGTTCTAGTACTTATATCTCGTCTCCGTTTCTGAAAAAGTTGTCTTAGTGTCCAATGTGTCGTGTGTCCATCGCGAAAATTATACCAATATGCGATTTATTTAGAGCTGCCTCTGACAGGTCATCATCTGCTACGGTGTCATCCAATCGAGAGCTTACATGTCACTACAGTGACGTCAATACGGTGGCGTTTAACCTTCCGATTGGATGACACCGTAACAGCTGGATTACGTCAGAGGCAGTTCTGAATAAATTCAAGAATACACAAGTGCATTAGCACCGGAAGGAAATGACAGCATGCTACGACAGCGCAATTGAAATAACCCCTCACAGTGTCAAAGATTCGCCTTTCAATTTTAACGAAAAGATAAGGGGAGTTTCTTGTCATCAGGACTGATTTAATTACAAAAAAGTAATGAAGTAACATCATAGTACTTGTTTTCTTACTTTTTTCTCCTTTCGAGGCGATTCGCACATATTTTTTTGTTCTTACACACAAATGCAATTTCACAAATAGAACAACAAATCACACATCACTAACGTTCGACTAGAAAAGCAAAAATCCCTACAACTCAGAGTTGGCTAAATTTTCGAATTTTCATTTCAATGTTTTAACGATTTTTTAAAATTATTTCAAATAAAATAAAACAATTTTACTTATAGAAATATGCCTTAAAACTCAAATTTAATCACAAAAAACGCATTCACACGCGGTCGAAAAATAACTATAAGGAAAGTAATAAAATACACATTCATTAGCCAGTTTTGAAAACTCATTTGAATTTCATCACACACAACACAAATGATAAGTAAATGAATTACAGTAAAGTTCAAACTTGTTTTGCAACTTTACATGTTACGGATTTGTTATATTATTACCCACGCATTATATCACTAATGAAAAAGTATGATACCAGAAATGGTATAATGAATTTGAAACACCGGGAAAGGGGCGGGTTAATCTTTGCATTCACGATATATATTTGGAGGAACAGATTTATTATTATTATTATTATTATTATTATTATTATTATTATTATTATTATTATTATTATTATTATTCAACAGTTCGATTGATGAAAACAAGCGTTTTATCTGAAGTTAAAATAATATTCCCCAATAAAAACGTAAAAAAAGTTCCTATACCCCAAAATACCCAGCGAGTCTAGTTAATTTTTTTTTTTTAATCTCTCGAGGCACTGCTTGTAAGCTATATCATCACATACGTTCCCGCAAAAAACAATATTTCTCTTCAGAATTTCGTAACATGTTTCAAAATCACCCCCCACACATTGGAAGGAGACGCGTTCGCCTGAGCCTTCCAGGTGCGCCACACCCTCCCCGATCGCTCCACCCGGCGGCGGCCCCTGCAACCACCAGCCCAGAGGCGCAGGCCTAATTACTTAGGCCTACCGCCGGGATGCTAATAAGTCACGTGCTAATGTGCCGGTATCGCTACCCGTGTTATACGGCCGGCATGCGCCACACCGCTCCGCGCCCAGACCAAGCGACGCCCGCCGAGGTACATAGCCTTACCACACGTATCGATACGCTTCCGCTCAATAGTGACCGCATCGATACTGACCCAACGATAATATTACCGCCGATTGTTTCTATTTAACTTCATGTGTAAGAGTGTTAAAATAATCAAACAAGAACCACTGAGAAACATAATTATCTTATAAAGAATTTATATATAAACATTGAATATTTCTTTTGCGATCACGTAAGATATAATCGAAATAAAAATATAAGGAATAGTTTGTGAACACATTATTGCTCTACTTCAAGTCCAAAAAAATTAAAATACGGAGTAGCAATGCTTGAGTATCGTAATAATGAGCTATATATACAAACTTTTGTTGTTGGTTTCGATTCCAAACATCGTATCGGAAAATCGCAACATCCCTCCCAAAACAGTCGACTGGCCGGCCCTCCCGGACGAACATCCCGGTTCAATACGGGAGCAGCAATCAAGCTGTCTGGGTTAATGGGACCAGGAAGAAGGAAGCGATTAGGAATATAGGTTAAAGAGACTGCGACACTGCTGTTTGCGCACCCTGCGGGGCAGCGCGATGTACATTGTCCGCGAAGGATACGAGAACGTATGGAAGTAAATATGACGTTTAAAGATCAAACAGCCTCGTTACGGAGAAAGGAAATTAGTCGCGTGACATATTCTAATGAAATTCGAAATAATAAAACAAGCAATATATCTACTAGCAGTTTCGAAAGGGAGTAGTAGTTAAAACGTCAGCAGCAAAAACAACAGTAAAACAATGTCTCTAGAAATAGATAATCAACCTCATAAACAAAAACGTTGGAAATGGCATATCACATAAATTATCGAACAAATCACAGCATTCGCATCCCAATTACTTCACGTAAGTCATTATTATGCCCTCAAAGTCCCTTACATTTTTTTATGAAATTACTGTGAATCACGAGAATTGGTATTTACATTTTTCAGTTTTGTCTGTAAATCTAACAAAATGGAGAGATCAAGATCAATCCCATGTGACATCAATAATCACGAAAGACGTAAAACCAATGTTTTTCTACTCCCATTATATAATGCTGTCATTTGCTGGCTGCAACCAGTTACATAATGATACTCATTACGATACAGATTTCATTCAGATACAGGTTATTGACCAATGACAGAGAAACTTAAAAACCAAGTATTGGCAATTAATCATTGATATTCGTTGTAGTAAATGTTTCGTTCGTTTAAAATTGTGTACATTTTTTTTTCTTTTATTAGTAGTAATTTTTCGTGACATATTATTTAAAATAAATTGAATCGTAATTTCATTTTGATCCTATTTGACTAGCGCAGTGCTCCCTCGCAGGCAGACTGGTACCCACCGCCACCTGCGGCGGCATGCGAGGGTAGGGTTAGGTGGTCTTGGATGAATTCTATATGTCAACTGCCACGAAACGATTCAATGTAAAAGTTTAACTTATAAAAGTCGTAGAAAAAAATACCGTATGAAACTCGATGTAATGGGTATAATTCGTGTGAAGTTTACGATACTCGCTCGTATCGTAATATCACACTTATGTGTTAATTAATAGCCATCACTACATCATCGTTTCTTAATGTACTATTGTCTTTGCTGTTAGAATCGTAAATCATTTCCACGAATTCCTTGGCGCTCACAAATTAGTAATCCGAATCGCTTCACGAACACCCTACACTGTACGTAACCCAAACGATGGTTCGAATCAGTACGAGCGGTGGCGCAGCGTCGTGTCGTCCGTAGTTTGCATATGGGTGGTGGGGATTCGACACCGATTTCGATGTTTTTAAAACATCGATTTATTAAATGAAATGTTTTTTGAACAACTATGTGGTGCTCTTTCCATACATCGCGTTTTATTTACGTTTTCCATGTTTCGTTCGTCACACAATAACAATTATGTAAAAGTTAAAATATGAAATAATACCTGATGAGAGTTCAGTTCGTGAGATCGTCCCAGTTCAAGTGTTCGAACAAAGCACACCAATTTGTTCTACCTACTTAGAGCAGTCTTCCTCACTCTCTCGTCCGAGTGATGACCTTCATGCCACGATATTTCTTTCCCTTTACTCGTATTTCGGACGCGCAGAGGCAGTTAACGCCAGTTGTCCGGTATTTACTTTGCTGCGTCTGACATTTGATCAGCTGTTACGGTGCCGTCCAATCGGGACCTTACGCGTCACTACAGTGACGTCATAATGGTAGGGGTCAGCCTACCGATTGGATGACACCGTAACAGCTGATTTACTTAAAACACAGCTCTGTAAAAACTGCAGTAGAAGACTTCCCTTCATCTCAAAACCTGCTCTGGCAAACTGTGGAAACTCTGACCTCGTGAGATGTCCTTGACCACTGAGACTTTCAGGCTCAGTTTTGTTAATTGTCTCTATTCTTCTGTTTTGTGTAATACGTTAAATTTTCATTTTAAATAAACTAACACGTGTACTGTAAAATTAAATTCCCCCAAGCCCGATTATAAATTAGAGGCCATTGTACCACTTTTGAAATCATCGATGTTTGAAGACACTGACGGGCTTTGAGATAGTATTTTTAACATGGATCTCTTTAGCATGAACATGGATGTTTCCGAGTCGCTATCGCATCCCCAGCGGGCGGCCGCGGGTGCCTAGACACAGATAGCGTCGCCTCGCCGTCGGTCAACACCAGCGCCACCGGAGAGACGCAGTGCTGCGCTGTCCCCGAGAGCGGGGGCGCCTTAAAATAGAATACGTGATGGGGCGGCGAGCGATCCCGACTGCACGTCGCAGGCGGCGATGACCGGTGTTTGAGATGCCCCGGGGCCATTAGCCTGCGCGGGCGCCGCGCCGTCCAGAGGACGGAGCAGACGGGAGCGCAGAGATGGGGACGCCCGCACGTGGGGGAGACGAAGAAAGCAAGGAAGTCAGTACATTCGCAAAGTGAAATTTCCCTGATTAAATTTTAATTATTTCATGTATTTTTCTCATATTCATATTAGGAGAAATGATATTTTTAAATTCTATACGATTGAACTTAATGTCGATACAAAGAAACTCATGCAACTGAAAATATAAATATAAGAGAAGGAGAGTTAAAAGTATCAGTGAAATAATCAGAAAATACGTGTGAAGCACATGCACAGAGCGCAGTGGAAAGGAAATCGTTCAGCATTCGTACATCGTAAATGATTCAACGGGAACATGATGATATAAAACCAATGACCGATGGCGTTGCAAATGCTCATTCTAAACAGAAAACAAAAGACACAGGAAAGACATTCTAACATCGGAAAATGGATTCAAGCAATGCAGTGATCAGAACAGACGATAAGAAAGGAGAAGTAGCTACAGACTACCCTAGTGTAAACGTAAAACGGTAGGCAGAAAAAGTAAGAAGAAGCGAGTCAGTACGGCACAAGCGAAGGCGACGCAGCCAGTACGGCGCCTTGTCCTCCCCCGTCTGCCCTCCGACCCAAAGACGCCCGTCCACCCGCGCGCAGCAGCGGCCCGCGGGTGGCCCCCGTGTTTGCGCAGCGGCGGCCATACATCAGCGCACGTCAAAGATGGAAAGCGCTTCCGACAACCGTCGCCAGTCGCCTCCACCCCCGCCGCCGCCGCTAGGGGCAGGTGCGTCGCGCAAGTTAAATACAGCGCCGGTTCGGCCGCCCCCGGGGTGGGTCCCGACGGCGGCCCCGCCCCCCTGCGCAAATATGGGGCGTCCGCGCGCGCACGGGAGCGGGCGGGCGTTCTGTCGCCGTTCACGCGGCTGCGGCCGCACGCCCGGCCCGCGTGTCCCCGGCGCCCCGACGCTTGTGGACTCAGCGCGTCGCCGCCAGCGGCCGCCCGCCAGGAGGCGTCGTCAAACGTCGTCGGCGCCCGCACAGGGAAAGGCCAAGACAAACACGGCATGGCGGAGACAGGGTGGGCGATGGGGGCCCCCTGGGCGGTGGACGCAAATGGAGCGCCCCATGCAGGGGATGCGGTCAAAGGGAACGTTCGACGTGATACAGTCCATCCATAGGTATCGCTTACAGCGACAGGCATTATGTCTACATCATTGTGTCCGGCGCGCTAACAAATGACATTCCTTATGACATGGCTAAATATCGGAACTGTTTGTACAATAGTTGAAAATACGAATTCGTCACTGCTTCACTGAAATCTCGTGGTATCGAAAGACAAACGTATAAAATTAATTAATATTTGTATCCTTTTAAACTGACCTCAATATACAAAGATTCACGTCGACCAAAGGCTCTAAAATAATTATCAGGCAAATCCGCCGTCGTATACAACAAATGGCACGCTAAAATTTCTGCATTTGGCCGCCTCTGGTTCCGCGATGAGTTGCGGACGACGGAAACCACGTCCCCGAGTAAAGCGGAGACGACGACGTCGGCAACGACAGCGACGTTCGCCGCAGTTTACTGCTCCCGGAAGCGCCCCGATCTTCACCCCATCGCCATCACTACCACCGCCATCGTCCTCCTCGCCGCCGCGCCGTCGCCCACCACCGCCGCCGCCTACGTCGCGCGGGCGCGGTGTCAACGCGTCGTAAAAAGTTAGCGGCGGGAATAGGCGCCGTTGAGGGCGGAGATACACGCGCGGGCGCGGTACGAGCAGTTTCCGCCTGGCTCCCCTCCGCGGCGGCGGGCCCCCCCGGGCGCGCGTTTTCCCCGCTCCCGCTCCGTTCCGCCTCTCGCCTGCCCTCTTCCTCCCTCCTCTCTCTCTCTCCGCTCCCGCTATCTCTTCAAGCGAACTTGCGCCTTTTACGAGATTAGCCTCTGGTATTTACTACGAGGATAAAGCGAAGCAGCCGGGGGGGGACTTATGTTTCAAGTCAGCATATCACAGTTCAAGGTCTACTTCCTTCGACCTTCCCGCCAGCCCCCGCCTTACTTCGTTCTCCGCGGTAGCGCTGAGGAAGATCGCCTTAGTTCGCGGAGGAAGCGGGGCGGGAGGGGAGTTACCGCGGAAGATAAAATGTAGCGAAGCTGCCTGGTGGCGCAACACGCGAGCGCCGCCCAGAAGCGTGCCTCGCCGTCTCCTCCCCCTTCCTGCACCGCATCGGTTTCCCAGGCAAACTGCGTGGCGGCTGGAACTACACGCCTGCGCCTGCCGACTGCCCCCGTCTCGTCGCATGAATTGATCTCCCGTATTAGGTTAGGCGATGCGGCTCAGCCAACTTTCGCCAATGCGTCATTGTAGTGGCGTCGGCTGAAGGCGGCGAAAGGGCCCGCGCCAACCGCGGTGGAGGTGGTGGCGATCCGACGGCTGCGGGGGCTTGCGCTTAACAAGAATCCGGACTTACAAGTGTAATAGCGGCGCACTTACGGAGTTTCTCCGCCGAGTAAAAAGCCACCGAGTCGGCGTCGCTTAAACCGAGCAGCCGCCGCCGTATCCTACTTCTCCTCCTTCCTCTCGGCCGTTTAACATCTCCGGGACAGGCGCGGCGTAACTTTATCTTCGGAGTTATTTAGCGCCCAAGTGGCCGGGAGGGGCGTGGCGGGAGGCGGAGGTCGAGACGGCGACGCTGCTACCCGTCGTCGCGACGCTGACGGCGTCGGTGTCGGCGCCTTGCGCGACGACGCGACGCCACGAAGGCCTCGGGCTTACTGTACTCCGCGGTCGCCGATTTCATCACTGAAGGACTCTTGACGAACTGCAGTGAAAGGGATGAGAAGCAACTCTTCGAGTAGACGCTTCAGCGCTCTCCTGTCATCTCCAAGATACCACGGTATGTGAAGTCTACTGCTGAGAACTTGTACAACCAAGTTTTCACCCTAATCCCTTTCCAAGTGAATATTCCACTCACCTTTACATCGTAATTTTTGCAGTATTGAAGCGACGCAATCTTTAAGAAAGTTTTAAAAATTGAAGAATAAAATTTTACGACAAGTTTTGATTTTGTTTTGGTAATGGTACAATCATGGGTCAATTCATTTTCTGGAATTTCAGTCGGTACATTAGAATTGCAATCCACACCCAACGTCCACTCCACATCGCAATACACCTTACAAGTGATAGAGATTTTAAAGAAATGGAATGTTACACACTAATTGCATAATAAGTGCTTATACTGACATTAAGCCCCTCTAAAAATTACTTACCTTGTTAATATTAGAAAATTATGAAATATGAACTCCCATTATTATTCCAAACAGATAAAATTTTAAGTCACCGCCAGTCCCCGCAATATAAGAGAACCAAAAAAACGAACTTGCGTAAAATCACCATGAAACCGAGCCGAGACATAATCCCAGGTTTTTAAAATCTACATGTGAAGCCGAATTCTTGCGATCTTTACTCCCTCCCACGGAATTCAGGTCGAAGCCGAGGGTATCCTTTGTTCCAGCCAATCCTCCTCCCAGCGCCCAGGCGAAGCCCCGCCTCCCACGCGACGCTCCCAGCGAATCGCACCCTGCCAATTACACTGCTTAAAAAACAGAGCGCCCCGACCGGCGCGGCGGAAGTCGACGTTCGATTTTCGCAGCCGCCACCGCCGCTTCCGGCCCGCGCCGCCCGCTGGGGTCCCTCCTCTCCCTTACGGCGCGCGCACGCGAAATGAAATCGGATTAATACCCTAATTCGTGCGGGGAGGATAACTCGATTATCGAGCGAGCGGACTGACGGCATAACTCTTGTTTTCAGAAAGAAATTTCGCGGGCATAGAAATCTTGTTCGCCGTGTTTTCTCTGGCCGCACGAAGGGCCGGTCGGGCCGAGGGCGAGGCTGGGGGCGGGGGCGGAAGGGCGCGGAGTGGCGGAGGCCCTTGAGAGGCCGAATGTGGCGGCGGGGGCGGCCGGCCCCGCGCGCGGGGAGCTGGAGCCCTCGCGATTCATCTCCATTCTTAATTAACTAACGGCCGCTCCGGAGGCTGTGCACACAGCGAGGGCTCCTCGCCGGCCAGCGGCGGAGGCAGGAGAGGCTGGATGGGCGGCGGGGAAGGACGAAATGGACATGGGTGCGAAGATGAATGAGGAAGACAACGCCATTGCGTACGCTGCCGGGGTGGCCCGGTAAAATGTTTCAAGTGGTGATGTGAAATTGGCGGAAGCGATAATGGAGGTAACATAACTTCGTGTGGCATTGGACACGTACTATTGAAAGCGTACCAAAGCCGGGGTAGTATGTCTTACATTTATACGTCCTTCTCTACCAGCAGCATCATTTATTACAATTCAATTTGCAAATTTCCAGCGCATTTCGCAAAATCATAGTATTTTCCCAAAAATATGATACCTACATCCACCTTATACGAATCTTTATTGAAAATCACTTTCTTTATTTATTATGAAAAATAAACTATAAACATTCAGCAAGAAAAGGCCAATTGAAAATTAATCCCATCATAAGACTTCGAATATAAATGATTAGATGTAATTTGCACGCTGAATACAAATGTCACAGCTTTATTACACTTCAACAATGCTCTGAAATATCACTAAAGCAGAAAATACTACACAAAATACAGCAGAATACAAAGGTTGTCATTAGGGTACGATCCCTTCGTCAATTGAGAGAAAAAGATGTTTCGAGTTCGCGAACCAAGAAAAGAGATGTACGAAAGAAAAAAACAAAACAAAATGCACGTTATACGCTTCTTAATGTTTGTTTTCGTATCTGATCTAGTTTAACATCGTACATGTCAAGAAGACTTCATAAATCCCACTACAGAACGTATTCCCACCAAGAGAACAACAAATCGCTTAATTCATGAGAATATTGCAAGATGCGTTAAGTCACGAAAACGTCCGCTGATTCATACATCTTCCGATGCTCAACAGAGACGTGATGGATAGGGGTACAAGTTGCTTTAACGTCCCGCCGCCGCCGACGACAACAGCATAAGGATCCTTATCGCAGCCATACTTTCAAGGGGGTAATCTATACGGGCAATCGTCGTTGATGGAAGCAACGTGCGCGCGGTCTGACTTACGACTGGGGCGGCGAGAGGTCGCAGGCGGCGATCGAAGATCTCGGGCCAAGGCGCGCGGGCGGAGGGGGCGGGAAGGGGTGAGGCAGAGCATTGTGTGGGCTGCGCTGAAGAGGCGCCGCCACCCGTGATATTTCCGTCTCCCGCAGGAGAACGGCTCTCGACGCACTGTGGTTACTGTGGCTCCGGCGAAACAACAGGCCTCTGTCATCCCAAGATACGTGTAGGATTCTTGCTCTTTAGAAAAAAATTCTCATAATCGATTGCCTTACTTGAGGAAAAACACAACTAAATAATATTAGAACAATTTTATTGCGTGGTTTCTACTAAAAATGACAGCTATTTTAAAGTCATCTCCAAGAACATGTAATAATGATTCTTCGTTGTACAAATTTCAAGATCCCAAGCCGCGATTATCCTGCACTTGCAAGAAGCCACCATTCCGCTGCTTTTCGGATTTGGCGTTCACCTCCCGAAGCTCTTGGCGGTGGCGCCATCGGCTTTAACCGCCAACGCGACCGCTGAGGCGCCCGCTGCCCCGAGAAACGCCGCCCCCACCGCGCCGGGAGAAGCGGTCATCGTCGGCCGCCATTACAGGTCTCCGGCGGCGGCGGCGAGATCGGCCCGTCCCCCATTATCCGGCACTTTTCACTCATTTACGGCGCGCCGCGGTCGCAGATTGGCGTTGATAGCCTCGCGCCCCGCTCCCTCCGCCCCAGCGCCGCCCAACCCCGCCCCATTCCACCTCGACTACCTCCAGAGTCCCGCTGCGGCGCCCGACAAATTATTAAAGACCCGGCGGGCGGGCGGGCCGGCCGGCGCGGACGAAGACTCCGGGAGTCAGCCAGCAACCGAGTGCCCAAGGGACGAACGCAGAGCTAGAAATTTTCTTCGCGATAGCGGAGCTCAAATCATAACAAAAAACTAGCAGAAAGAAAGACATTAAATGAGGAATTAATTATTGTCTCGAACGATGTCAGTTTTCTCCATAAAAATGAAAAATTCCAACAACTCTATCATTCTGAATTGCCAAAGGAGAAATATAAAACAATTAATTAAATTTACGTTCCCTCTTCCAAAGGTCTGAATAAACTGAATAACCCACACCTTCCAAAGGTCTGAATAAACTTTTCCGCAGATCCCAACTTTTGCATTATTGAGAAAGTAAACTACAAAAAAAATTGCATGATCATTTTGTACTTCGAGTTGCGATGACGAAATCTTGTAGCCAAAGAAATGAAAATATATTTAGTATATAGGTTTAATGACGTGGACGATTTGTCGGTAAAACCACATGATTGATCAAATTATTCCATCCAATATTCCTACAATTTTAACCTTTCTTTATTATAAGAAAGTCAATAAATAAGGGATAATATCTTTGGAGCTTTAGTGACACATAGAAAATACTGAGAAGACGAAACCACATAGAAAGTTGATTCATCAGATGATAAAAAATAAATATAAATTCACATTTCTAAAATACTCAACTTGAAATATTTTTAGGACATAATTAAACTCCACAATGGAAAACCGAACACACTCACACAATGTGGACTAGTTGTCATTTCGTGTTATTAAAACTGTTTGTTACCTTAAAAAATTTAATATATACATTCAGAAACATTGTATCACAGCAGACCTTACAACCTGCAACTACAAGAGAAATGCAATTACTACTGCCTCTGGTAAAGACCGCAATTCCAAATCCTCTCATTAAAATACTATTTCGAGACAGGTCCCGCTTCATTTCCTCTACACATGTACGACCGCTTTAAGGCCACCGCTCCCTCCCCTAGGGTTTATTGAATTCTCGGGGAGAGCGAGTTGCGGAACACTGTCTTGGGGAGCGCGCGACTGGCAGTGGCGGCAGCAGGGCGCGACGCTGTCCACCCGAAAAACACGACGGCGGCGGCGGCGGCGCTAGCGGGCGCGCGGGGACGGGCGGCGGAAAGGAAGAAGTTATAATTGAGCCGCGAGAATGCCTAATTAAATGGCCGCCGCGGGGGGCGGGGGGCGCAGGGGAAGGCGAGGGGCGCGGCCGGCCGCCGAGTGCGGGCGCGGCGGCGGCCGCGGAGACGCGCTAACGAACCCGGCGCCTATGTACACAGAGGCCGAGCGCCGGCGCGGCTGCCGTCCGAGACCAGGCGAGGCGAGGCGAGGAGAAGGCGAGTGCGAAGCGAGGCGAGGCGAGGAGGGCTGGGAGGCGGCGACGCGCAGCGCGCGCGGTACGAGCGACGCAGGAGGGCGGTTTCAATCAGCCACGCCTTGCGTCGCCCGGCAGGAACCCCAGCGGCGCGCCGCCCACGGAGACGCCCCTCTCGCCCGCCACGCCGCTCCGCGCCTTGGAAGCGCCGCTTCACGTCACTGTGCGCGCGCTCCACCCCGCCCCGCCCCTCAGCGTCTTCCGTTCCCCGCCCACGCGCACCCGCTCCCGCCCATCGCCGCCTCCACCGCTGCCGTGTCACATAACGGCGCCACCTCCAGTAATCCCTGTCCGCCGCTTGACTTCCCCGCCTCCCTTTCCTTCGTAGCTACTTTCATCACTCCCGTCCGCTCCGCCCCGCAGACTGTCACATCACCGCGGCCTCAACCTCCACCGCGCTCGCTCGTCCGTCTTCCACCGCTGCCTTTCCTCAGTCGTCCCCGCCCTCCCGCCTCCAAGTCTGTCATCACCCCCGCCACCCCACCCCCCGCGAATCCCCGCCGCTGTTCCCGCTGCCATCCGCGCGCGCTGCTTATGCAAATGCGTCAGCCATTCCTCATAATTGGAGCAGAGAGACGGGGCCGGTCGACTCGCAGCCGGGAGGGGCGCGCGCACTCACCGCTGCCGCCCCCGCCCCGCCGGCTAATAACGTATGGAAGTGGGGAGCCCTCCCCGCCCGACCGCCCCCGCTCGTCAACGCGGTCACCCCACTCTCCCAGATTACTCCCTCCCTCCCATCGCTTCGTTACTTTCCATGGACGGAGCTCGCACTCTCCCCTGTGCACACCTAAGGTCACTCGCTTTTGTTACCCTTTGTTATCGCACGTGTCCTGTAGATGATCAGCAAATTGAACAGGGTAGGCATCGTCTGAATATTTGATGGCAGACACTATCTTGTCCCGATAGAAATGGAGTATATTAAATATATTTTTTGTTGTTGTTTACAAATGTTAAAAATTCTCAGAACGTTTGCTTGTCAGAACTCAGAAAATATTGATATGACCTACACATACTAAAGTCTCCATTATGGAGTGAATGCAATACATTACATAATGCGTAAGTTAATAAAAAGAGAATATGTCACAGATAAATAATAAGATAATGGCCTACGTATACTTGATGCCTAAATACATTAACGGTTATATGGAATACTTTAAAGAATATATTATTTGTTTCCGAACTATCTCTTCAGCGTGCTAATGTTGCGAAATCAACACGTCACGGTAACGCTCATTGGCGCCCTTACCACTCGCGCAAACGCGTCACCACAGCGGATTTGGCCGACGTTCCCCAGCGACAGCGGGGAGGAGGAGGGGGGGGGGCTTTCGGGGGGGCCCGCGCCCCGTGTGGGGCGGAGGAGGGCGGGGCGGGAGAAACAAGAGCGGAGGGCACATGCCCTGGCGGCGGCGGCAGGTGTTCACGCCGCGCCCATGACGTACGCGCGATTTTTTTTGAAACATCAGCAATGAAAGAGTTAATATACCCGATGCGCGGGAGATGAGAGAGACAGAAAACGCGCGTTATCAACCGTTTTATAATTACTTCACAGCCCTTACATTACATGAATACGCATATTTTAATTTTTCATCTGATACGCGCTCGCTACGCCTCGTCGGGGAGGAGGCCACCCCACGGCATCGGTGGAGGGGGGGGCCACGATGGCTCTAGTCGCGCGCCGCCGCCCTCGCCTCGCCCCCGCGCCATTCTACGCCGGTCGCCGCCGCCACCATCTCCCTGCATATAAAAACAACTTTTGTCACCCTTTAAACAATGAGTCCTTTGTTCACAGTTTTATATACGACGGGGTTAATTCTGCGCTGCTGTGTTTCACGTCTCTAAACTGCGCCAGAGATAAGGTCAAGTGGGCATTAACGTGTTGTTTTTTAAGCCAATATATTGGCGTTATGTGACAAGAGGAGGCGATAAGCCGCGCACAGGCCCCCCAGGCGCGTTCGGTTTATAATTGGCGGCCATTGTATCGCCACGGATGATAAAGCGCCCTGCGCGCGCGCGACGGCGGGGGCGGCGAGAGGCCCAAGGCCGAGCGGGGGCGGCGCGGGGGGAGGCAGCCTCCGAGGGCCCAACCGCCCCCGCTCACAAGGCTGCTCGAAATATCGGCCCCGCCGCAACAATACGCTCGGTTAACTCGCCCGTTCAAATGGTCACTTGCTCGTGTTTGTATAAGCTCAATTAGACAGGAACAATGTCATCTCATCTTGCTCGGCGGTGGCGTGGCCCCGCACCCTGCCTCCCTTCCCCGCAGCCCCGCCCCCCCTCCTCGCTCGCTGAATAACACATTGAATCGTTACAGAACTAATTACAGCACGAAAATGTTTGTAATTTCTCTGTAACCGCCGCATACATATTCTCCACCAGCATTTCTATTACCTGTGGACATGCATGTGTGCAGAAAGGAATTTACTTTAATGTGTATTAAACGTTTACAGATACATTAAACTCGAATCACTGTGCAGCTCGTTTCTCTCCGGTCATCGCGGCGCCGGATGGCCACGCGGGGCGCAGAGTGGGAGCGACCTCCGCCCCTGGCCACGCACTGCCCGCTCGTTTCATTTCTTTTCATCCAATATTCACGTCGCATCGCCGCCAACAAGCCACGCCATGGGAAGAGCAAGAGGTCTAAAATGAATCCAGCTACAAAAGCGTTCCGCTATAAAAATGATACAGTAAAAAGTCTGAAATTAATAATCATTTCGTTTCACTACCCAATATCCAGCCAGACTTTTTCGGAGTTACGTTTACCGAATGTAGTTGCTTGTTTCGTATTGTTATGCAAGTAAATTCAACAACCCGCTCCTCGCTTACATTCACATTCAAATATTTTATTTGTATGCGAGAATCATCGAAAAGGAACAAGGTCACATGCATTGCAGACTGGCGTGACCATCTCGATTTAACTGGAACGCTCTCTGTAATAAGGACCATTGGTCGTCTCAAGGTAGCCCAGGTAAACTCGGTTAGGCACACTAAGCAGAGAGGACGGAAGGGATAAGATACACAGAGCAGCTAAGTAGCCCGAGGTGGGCGAGGAGAATGAAACCAATTGGCACACGCATGAGCGAACGCAATCAATCCGAGGCGGCCGACGGCCCGCCTTCGAATCCGGCGCGGTACACGTTTCCTCCCGGGAAACGACAAAGGCACACCGCAGCGGCGGCGGCGAGCGTCCGCCCGAGGGCGGCCAGAGGTCACCCCCAGGGCGCGACCAGATTGCGAGAGATCGATCTCGACGATTCGACGTCAGCGCCCCGCCCACGCAGCTCGTCCCCGAGCAGTTTACCGCTGGGAGCGACCGTTCCACCTCCGAGAGAACGGCGTAGGGCGGGGGCGGCGTGGAAGGGGGAGGGGCGGCGGCGCGCCCGCCCAGGCTGCGGCGGGCGGGTTGCATACGCGCGCCCCTGCGCACCCCACGACCGCTCCCGGCAAGGTCTGCACAGTGGACGACGCGGCGGATCCACGGACAGATGCCGGACAAAAAGAGGCCAGGCGGGGGCCGGGAGACTACCTCTGTTCGCTCTCGTGTTTCTGATGTTTTCGCTCGCCGAAACCTTAAGATTCCCGACTCTGACTTTCGAGAGTCGAAGCAACGTGGGAAGGGTCGAAGCAATGCATCATCTATCCATTTTATAGAATTACGAAAACCAAGTAAACAAAGAATAAAAGAAAATAACGTTCCGTAAAACATATTTCTTACGTAAAAATTAAAAAAAAATTGTTATTTCAATGATGAAATGTTAAATAGACAAAAATTATTAACCACTAAACATTTTCGATTCTTCTCGTACTATCCCAGATTTCACATTCTCGTGGAATAATTTGCTTCTACACTCTTTAGCAGCGTACGAAGTCTATCTCGCAATACTGGCCAGATTAGTATAATTTCTAGCAAGTTTTACACGATCATTTTTTCATAATTTTTCGCCTGTACAGAAAAGCAAAGGGCCAGACTGGATGTAATTTGTACGAAAAAATGACGCCGTTTTATTTTTCGGTACAGATTTCATTGGCAACCGCGCTCCTGATGTCACTTTTTGAAACTTTCTCTGGTTAGTTATGCGTCTGGTGAGATTTGTTCCTTCTGTTCGTTCTGATGTGTTGAATTGTAATGTGAAGTGATTATGTAGTAAATTATGAACTGTGTTCTAATGTCTTCGCGTTCCGTGCTCAGTCCTAAAAATCTAACTTAATTTGTAACCATAGACGCGACATTCAAATGATTTATCTTCGTCGCTTTTTGCGGCGTTCGGAGGAAGTATTTTCATCACGATTACGAACAGACGAGAAATGACCATGTAAAACGCCAGGATCACGTTTCGAGTTTCGACAGCGAAACCTTACGCGTAGAAACGAACGTCTTTCTGTACAGAAAAATATTGAAAAAATGACCGTGTATAACAAGTTTAACACCCGAGAGATCGTGACATAAAATAAAATAAAAAATTGTCTTCTTCGGGTTACTCGTTTCTTGAGTACTTTCCGTATTACTGAAGCTCATTCAGAGCAGTCCTTTCGGCAGCTGTTAGTACTGCCGAGCTTCCCATTTCCGGCCACTGTGAGAGGGCGGGCTGGGCGGGCCCGCGCCCTCGCGAACAGCCTGCGCCCGAGGCGGGGTATAAATCCCAATCAAGCGATGTAAGAGAACGGACGGACGCGAAGAAGGGGCTGCTAACGAAGGCGCGCTGGATGTTGTAACGAGATAAATGAGGAAGGCAAAGACGGCGAGTAGGCACAGATGAAAATTAAAGAAGCGCAATAAAAAGAAAGCGAACAACACGGCAAAATTGGAGGGGAGACGTGCGCGCGCGCGCAAGCGGACGCGACGAAGCGGGGAAGAAAGGAAAGGGTTGGCTCTTTCGAAAGAGGGGGCCGCCGCGGGCTCGAGGGTTAAGGGGCACGGCAGAGAGGAACAAATCTGCGGGGGTGCGGCGAGGCGCCGAGCCGCGCGAGGAAGAAGAATAAGACACGGAGATATAAATAGGGAGCGGCTGTGCCGGCTCCGTGTAATGTTCCCTGGGGACTTTCAGGTTAAAGTTGTTCGTGCACTGAATCACCGGTCCAAAGGAGGGAACGGTTCTGTTAATCACCAGTGTCGCCCACTGACTGATTCAGGACCGCGGCTCAAGGTAAGACAGATTGCTCCGCTTCTTCGCGGCTAGCAGGCTCCCCGCCGCCCGTTCCGCCCCTGCGACACCCGCGGCGGACGCCCAGGTCGTTGTTCTGCACTCCGAGGCGCAAGAAATGCACTTGCGGGAAACTTTCCGGGCGGACTAAACGGAATTTAGGTTCACAGCTCTGTGGATTTGAATTAAGCCGGGATAATTTCTCTCATTTTTTGCGGAACTTTTATACCAACTTAGCCTATTACAAACTACGTTTCCATTCAATTGTATTTGTAAGCAATATGAATTAATATCTTGGGTGTCTGGTGATTGTTCGACTCCCAGTAACAAAAAGTTATCACTACGGATGCGAAACTTTTACAAATTCCGTTCTAAAAGCTATGAAGGCTGTGTTTTAAAAAATGTATTTTTAGCGCTTTTTAGCAGATTTTTTGTGGAAGGGGATATAAATATAATTTATCCCTATCGAAAATCTCTAAATACCTCCTAAAACAGAGTTATCTGAATTTCTCGAAAATAATCCTGCCGACACCCACAGCCTCGAAACCGCAACGAGCAAAAACCCGCATGATGAGCTCCATATCCAGGCCGCACCCATAGCGCAGTAGGGCCTACAACGCGAGCGCATCCCACAACAACCGTGCAGCTGCGTTCGCCGCTTCGCCCCCGAATTTAGCACCCCGTAACAGTAACAGTTTGAACGGGCGGCAAAGAACTACATGCACCGCGCATCCCACTCGTGTTCGGCAGCCAACTCACCGCGACCGACCATCGTCACCGCCACTATCAGCGCGAGCCAGCTCGCAACGAAACGACGAGCTATGGGCCTCGCCCGCGCTGCAACTTCATTTACGCTCATTATAGTAAATGCGTGCATCATCTAATGGGGCGGATAACGCCACCGCAAACTATTCGCGCCCGCGTTTTAGATGGCTCGTTAATACGCGGACCGTGCCCGCCCTCGCCCAGGTGCGCGGTATTTAATAACAACCAGAGGTAATGCGAAGAACTATGCAGGCCCCGGGATCCTACAGCGAGCACAAAGAGACCTTCCGGCGAGCCCGGCCAACGGGCCCATGCAGCATTATCGGCTAGTTAACTCCGCCGCCTCCCACGCACGTAATTTTTCCGAAAATGAGACACCGAACGAATTAACCGAGCCGCTAATTAAAAAAAACCGAAGCAATAATGAAGTAAGTAGCTGAGTAATGGATATGGTAATTAAGTGAAGAAATTAGGATCACGGTAGATTTATTCCCCGAGAGCGGCATTGTGCGGCGTGGCCCCGGGGCGCTGCCGCTGGCTCCGCCGCCACAGCGCCCCAGGCGCCGTCGATAATTCCGCTACACTGTTATTAAATTGAGCGGTTCAATACGACTTATTAGGAGATCGAGCTTGATATCGCAATCAGGGCCGTGCAGGGAAATCGCTGCTGCCGCCGCCGCCGCCTCCACTTCGAAGGCACCGCCGTTCCCATGCTAATGAAACGTTTTCCCCCCGCCTCTTCCCCCCCTTCCTCCTTTGTCTTCTCCTTCAGCCCCCAACTCATTCATCGATTTTACCCGGGGTCCCCTCCCCAGACTTGGCCTCTGGAATAACTTCGTAGCCAACTTTCGCTCGTCTTTATGGGAACTTTGGGCCCGGATAACGTGCGGCTGAAGGAGAGAAATGTCCGTTTGTTATTTTCTCAAAAGACGGCGCGCGGGGAGGCGACGGTGACGCCGCGCGGGGGTAGGCAGTCCCGCTGCGGGGAAGACTGGCCATGTAGACACGGGCGCAAAGCTGGAGGAGGAGCTGCGAGTAAAGAACGCTGGCAGGAAAGACTGGGGCGTTGAGTGAGGAAAGCGGGCGGTAAGAGCGTAAGCATTGAGTGAGATACGCACGCGATAAGGACCGCAACCTTGTGTGGAGAACGCAGGCGGTAAAGACTGGGCCGTTCAGAAAGGAACTCAGGAGGTAAGGACTGAAGCCTTGAGTGAGGAACGCAGACGATAAGGTCTCAAGCCTTGAGTGAGGAGCGTAGACGGTAAGGACTCCGCACGCAGGGAGAAACGAAACAAATAAGAATGACGGTAAAACAGCGCTCCATGAATTCCAATATTATACACCGACACTATAGCTGCAAGGACAGTACGATACTTCTGCGACAACGCCCAAACTGCCGTCATAAGATGGCTTAACTGAAGGACGAACACAGAGGTAAGGCGGCCCTCGCTAAGGCTACGTCCTCGACGGGGTCACGTGCCGGAGGCGTAAGAAAGTCGACGAAAGGAAGCACTTCGTTTGTTTGTTGCTTGGTTGCCTACGTAATGCGGGATTTAGATCTTAGGTTTTAACGACGCAGCTAATCAGCGAGGGATTTGAGGCTGAAGTAGCTTAATCCAGAGGTGGCGCCGCCGCTTCAGTCGCACGGGCCTTTCGGATGTCCCGTCGGGCGAACCAGGAAACGGTGCTCCTTTTCGCAAGAAACACAAACCTCACTCAAGGCCTCAGTCCTTTCAAGGAACGAGATCACTCAAGATATCACACAAAATCATATTGTCGACTCAAAACTACACAATGCAATTCACTTGTTTGTACAGCTGTATCGTAAATCCAATTACTTGTAGCACTGTTTCGCGTAGATGAACCTGTGAAACTGGCAGGATTGGAAAATTCATTTGAATAAAACGTGAAAACAGTTTTATAAATTACGAAGCTGTGTTAGTAAAAACATTAAAACTATGCGCAAAAAAAAATTAACACAAGGATATTCGTAACCAACGAGATTAAAATCTTCCACAAATATTAGTTCCAATTCTTTCCAAATTAATCCAGATATCATAAAATTTATGAAATTAGAACGAACCAAAGATTGAGAAAACAGATTTTTCACGAAAAAAGGATAATTCTTACGACATCTCTAATGTCCTGCGCCATATGAAAAGGTCCCTTCGAATTTCCGACAGGTAAATCCATCTTAAATGCGTATTACCGCGACCCGGTTGCCGAACGCCTTCCGTGTTTGGAAGGTAATCTCTTGACGCGGGTAATGGGAGAGCTCTGCTGATCGAGGCGTCGAGCGCGACAGAAGGAAAGAGAGAGACGGAGGGAGGAAGAGCGGGCGAGAGGACAGCGACAGAGGCGGCGGCGGCGTCGCCCGCAGGTGCGCGCCTCCGTCGCCGGGCTCTTTAATTAACCCATAAGAGGAACGCTTTCATGCATTTCCGATCGTCTTTGACTTTGACGCCGCTGCCAGTGTTGCTTTCAATGGGCGACGGGCGCTGAGCCTGCGGCCGGGCCGGGCGAGGGCCCGAGCGAGGACGGCATGGGGCGGGAGGAGGAGGAGGAGGAGGGGGGCGAGCAGACGACAGGGCATTAAATGGGCCCCCGGCGGAGACGGCCCTCGCCGCCACCGCCGCTGAATACTGATCCCCGGCGGGACGCGCGAGACGCGGCCTTGACGACGGCGCCGCTGCACGCTCAACGAGCGCACGATCTGCCGCACTGGCCTAGCGGTGCACGCGGTCATGCCCAGCTTCTCGCGGGGAAGGGCGGCGATCGGAAAGTCACTTTTCTAGGGAGGGAGAGAGAGAGGAAGAGAGCAGTCTTCCGCACAAAATCCACATAAAGAGTACGTATCAAGTCCGAAGTGATCCAGTCGTTCAATTCGTTTAGGAAGTCAACAACATATAAAACAAATTAAGCATATCAAACACACAAGACTAAACATTATAGACACGATAAAGACATAAGATTTATCAGAGAGATTTTTATATTTTCCTTTTTTACGAAGTTTGTTATTGACTGAACCAAGATGGGGTTCTCACAAATCATAGTAATGGCAAACATGTAATATATTTCCCAATGAAGTGAAAAGTTCTCCAACATTCTATGGAACACTATTTGCAGTCGATTTTTCATAATCATAAATAAGAAAATCCACGGCAACTGCATTATCAGATCAATCATCTACTACATCAGCCTATTCTTCAGATTTACCGCATCATACTCCGGGCTCGTTGCCACGCCCTCGCGTAATCACTCCGCGGATAATATACGTAGACTCTTTTGTTCGGGCGCACACTTCCTACCGAACACCAGCACTTCTCCCTTCCAAGTGCAGGCGGAGTGACGAAGAGCGACACTTGAACATTTTCGGGCAGCGGCCGCGACCCGGGGCGGGGCCCGGGCCGGGAGGGCGCGCCGCGGGCGCCGAAAGAAGCGGGCGCGAGCCCGGCGCCGAAGCCGAGAGCGCGGCCTGGCGCCCCAAAAAGGGCGGGAGACGAGGGCGGTGCCGAAAAAACGGCAGCGGCGGTGGCGGCGGCGGGGAGACATGTTGACACGCGTTGGACCACACTCTTTTGCGGGGCCCTCTCAAAATAGGGGCGCTGGTGCCGGTCACAGGATGCGCGCGGGGTGAGTGAGGTCCGCCCCTAAACAACCGCCCTTCGTTTGCGAATTGTGTGCATTAGGCCCACAGACGAGTTGACAGGGTAAAAATAGGCGACCTTTAACCGGCGAGCCTCGCTGTCTCTCTCTCTTTCAACAAAACCCGAAGCGCGAGGGGTTTTATTTGAAGCGGCGTTTGTTACCGTGCTGCGGACGGGTGCGCGACTACCCATACCGATACTATTTACAATGAAACAAATGGGCCGGGTTGGCTCCTCCCCTCCACCGCCCAGAACACACACACACACACACATGCACCACACAGGGAGGGAGGGTGTGGAAGTCGAACCTTTTGCCTTTCAGCGGCCTGTCTGTGAAGGATGACCATAAACAGCGCCACTGTTTACAAAGGGGGGCACGCACTAACCGCGCGATGCTTCATTTCCATTGCGCGCCGATAGATAGCGTGTCACGTCGCCGCGAGGGCTGCGGCGACCCGCCGGCGCCCCGCAAGCTGCCTTCTTGTTTCTGCTCGTATTTTGGATATCGCATTTCTATTGCCGTCTTTTTATTTTGTATTTGTCATTTATCGATTTTCAAGAAAAAAAAACAAGCAAATAGCAATACATCTGTTGCAGGAAAGCACGGGGGATTGCAGCATGTTTGGAATACTCGTGTGTTTCAATCTCAAGTATAAGGGTACAAGGAAAACTGAAAAGATAAGGCGACCCTATACGATTCACCAACTAGGCATTATAGCAAACTTTACTATCATTACAATTATTTGGGCAGTTGAAGTTAGATACTCAGAATATTTAAAACAGGAATAGCTTTCCAAAACAGATCTCGATATATTAAAATTCCTTCTGTTTAAGATTCACCCAGACACTGTTCATGGTATAAAAAAATTACAAACACAGACAAATACATTATCCATTTAAAAACAAATAATATTTCTACCTACATAATTTCGCTGATCGTGCATATGTTCATTAGTAAACGTTTTGTTTCCAGTTTGATTCTGTACAACAGATGTCTTCATTTACTGTTCCTTCTAAAAAAAATATTTAAAAAACGGACGTTCCTTATATTTTACATTCGCAATTCAAGGCCAACTCATTCGAAAGCCATGTTTTACTGTAAAACACATACAAAAATTAGAAGCATAACAGTCGGCACAACCAGATGTGAACTGGGCGGCAACAAGGCACTACCGCGACCCCACCGGCGGTCCCCTCCCCCGCACCCGGCCGCACGTGCGGGGTCGCTGACCGCCGCGTCTCCCCCGCGCCCAGAAGAGGACCCCACCGTTGGCCACCCTGACAAATTATCTCGGGGCTGCGTCCATCAGGATTAGTAACAGCCAGCGGCACCTCAAAAGAATTGAAATTACCAGCCCCACCCCTACGCCGCCACAGGGCCTACAGACCTTGTTTTTACGTATTTTGTAGCCATTGTGTGCATAAATACAATTTGCAACTCGCATAGCATATTTTAAGCACCTCTCCCATACTACAAATGTTTACAGAACGCATGTACATTACGCGTATGCGAAGCGAGAGCAAAATGTTTTTAAAAACTAATTTCGTACGGAGTTATTTTTCGCTATTCAAAAAATACCAACCTATTTGTGATTACAGACGGTACATTCGAAAACACGCAGCGATATTAAACTATAACAGCAGAATGTAAAATGTAGGTACATAATTCCGCAGATGTCCAGTAAGATAAACACACGCGCGGTTTCACAATGCACGCCCCGCCGGTCTCGATGCGCGATTAAAATCGGCGAAAAATACGTGAGGAGAAAATCCTCAACACGTTGTTACGCGCCGCCAAATATAAATACGGAATTCACAATTTTATTATAGGCATCAAAACAAATCGGCGCGTTTTATTCGTCGATATGAGGTTGGAATATCGATACCGAATTATCATATCGTTATGGAACTGTATTTGCTGTTGTTATTATCATCTCGGCGCAGTATCATTCAGAGTCGATGAAAAATTGCACGAGAACGCACTTGCGCTGTTTTTAATAACGTTTCAATTTCGAAACGTAGTTGAAGACTAGGAATGGATGAATTCTGGGGTTGGACAGATGCTCGGAAACGAAAGCCATTTTTGAAAAGTCATTCGGTATCTGTTTATTAAAAGAGGTAATTTGATTCTATTGACATTAACGTGCTTTAATTCTACGTTTAGTGTAAATTGAGTTCCCGAAATAAACGTAAGTAACTTTTACTTTTATACGTAATATTATCATATCCTGCTACGAACGTAATATTTACTTATGATAAGAAACATTTCGTGTAATTTTATTTAAGAATGCAGTGGTATAAACATCGTTCGAATAATTCACATTTAAGGAATAATTTATATTTTAAAATTATTATCATTAGTATTATTGTTTTTATTATTTTTGATTATATCCTTTATTTCGACACAATATTCCAGAAATCATCACATCCAGTCTCTGTGGAACTCCCCTGGCACAGAAAGTTTGGTAAGCAGATTCGGAGGCGGTGAAAGAGACGGCAATCCCTAGTGAGTGCGGAAGGATGGTAGCGCTCGTCCTAGAAGGGACGAGCTGTAGGAGGACGAGAACGAGGAGGAGGGGCAGGGGGAGGGGACACGGGCGGGGAGCGAGGCATCCCCGGGGCCTCCGCTAGCCCTTATGGGCGAGGGAGCGAGCCTTTTGTGAGCCATCTCCGCCAGGGAAACAGGGCCTGTCTAAAGTTTAAAAGCATAGGGAGATGTGGGGGTTGTGATAGCACAAGATTGTATTGTGTGCGGACGCTATTAAATTATTAAACCGGGCTGATAGCATAGAAATTGCCTTCCACGGAGCATCGTTTTCCATTTTGAGCTTCATCGACTGCCGTGTGTACTCTGGCTCCTCGGCCCAGGCGGAGAGAGAAGGCGGCGGCGGCGGAGCGGAAGCGGGAGAATGCGCGGAGGCGACTGCGGCCGCTGCGTCAAGAACGGCATTAGGTATTCAATTCTATTTCGCGATCCCTTCCGCAGAGTGGGAGGCGATGACAGATATCGAATCGCATTCACTACTCACTGTGCATTTGTCGTATCATTTTAAAATTACCGAATGACATTGCGTTTTGAGACATCATACGAACAAATAAGCAGTCAACACGACTCAGAACTACAGAAAAAACTTTTTTCTTTACTACGTGACTCAAACCGAATTTCACGAGAATAACTGATGTCAATGCACTTTAACTCGCAATTGCGAACTATTTCACTTGAATTTGACGAGAGCTTTGTAGGGCGCAAATGGGAGTACCTTAAGCGCCCGTCCTCTCCCAAAATATTTATTTCGTGCGTGGGCGAGCCGGCAAGACAAGCTCCCGAAACCTCATTTCCTGGCAGCCGCGGAACGCCCACTTCGATCGAAGGCGGGAGTCATCTGAATCAGCTTTAAAATGCGTCACCGTTAAAGAGCCCATAAACTACGGGGAACGCGCCTCCGCCGGGCGCCGGCGGCGCGTGGTTGGCCTGGGAAAGCGCGCGCTGGTGAGCTGCAAGGGAAGAGCTCTCGCGTCGCGTTAGCGCGAAAGAAGGCGGCGGGGGCGGTGGGGTGGCGGTGGATAGGTGATGGGGGCGGTGGTTTTGGCGGCGGCGGTGGGGGCGACGGGGTGAGTGAAGCGAGGGCGGTGGTGAGGACGGCGGAGGATCGGCAATGGGGGTGGCGGTTTTGGTAGCGGCGGAGGCGGGGGCGGGGTGCGCGAGGCGAGCGAAGCGAATATCAGCGCCCACGGTGCTCTGGACGCGCGGCACGTCGTGGCGGAGGGGCCGGCGCCCCGGGGCCGCACCGCGCGCAGGTGTCGGGTGGGTCACCACCTCCGTGCGGAAGGCAGGACTACTCGCTGGTGACATTACCACTCCGCCCACGGACAAATTCTAGGAAGAAAGATTAGAGAATAACAAGGTCGTATCATAGGAAAGTGTATTACAGTACGAGAAGTTTTTCAGTGAATTTGGACATGCATATCGAGTCGTGAATGCAATGTGCTACTAATGTAAGCGGAGATCATAAGATTAAAGAGAATAAAAATGTCCAGTAGAAGTATGAGAGTAATATCGAGATAGTAGATCACGTAATAAATGTCTTTCAAAATAAATTATGTTGATTCATTGGCTTATTCACTATATTCAACCCAAGAAGAATGAGCTATATCTACGTAATCACTACTCTTTCGCGCCCTCAGATAGAAAGTTTCAATGATGTGATGTTCACAACTACCCCATATGTTTAACGAAAATATATTTTTTAAATAAATTCATCGCCATCATACAATGCAGAGCTCATCCAAAAACGTGTACAGTTTATAATACTTGTATGCAGTTACTCTATACATTAGTTATGTTCTCGCAAATTCCATTATTTCTTCCGAAGTATATCTATGCTAACCAAAGAGATCGACCAAGAAGTCCGAATGTCTGTCTTTATGAACCCCTGCCTCCGTATACTACATGCGTATGATCGGTATCCTCCCACTGCCAGACTTCATCGCCCACACTTCCCAGCGCTGAGGCGTCGCCCAGCACCACCGCCTCGCCCACGCGTCCCCCAAACACGCGCGCCCGCCTGCTCCCGTTCCGCTCAAATTGCGTTATCGCACCCCATTGATTTGGCTGTGTCCCCAATCCCAAAATGGCCTTCCCGATCGTCCCCCGATTCGGGGCGTCGCGCACAGGGAAGGGTTGCTGGGACGCCCCCTCTCCCCCATGCCCGATCACCCGGGGGGGGGGGGCAGGCCACGCCCCTCTCCCAATGCCTCCACACCGCCTCCGCCCCCACCCCTATCCATGTGTCCGCGTCCGATTTGTGGCCATGTCGCCATTAAGTATGGGCTTTACCCTTCCCATATTTATGCATGAAGCCTAATCGGGACCGGATCTCCAGATAGCGTGACATTCCAATCAGGGAGAGGGCGGCCGACTCGTTATGCAGGTAATGCCCTACGTCTAATCTCGGCGAAGGGGAGAGTCCGTACCGCACGCGGTGGCAGTGGCGACGGCGGTAACAGACCCCGTCCCCCGACCTCTGGGCACGCCCCGTCCCCCCTCCCTTTTCGCCCGAACCCCGCCCACCCATCGAGCCGCCTGTTACGTCGAGCACTTCTTTCCGAACGCGGACCGCACGCACGCTTGGCATCGCCGCCGCCTACGACTATCCATCATGCGGGCGGGAGGCGAGGGTGGAGGCGGGCAGCACGGGGGGCGGGGCGGGACGGCGTGCGGGGGCGAAATAAGGAGCGCTTTAGGACGACACGAGCGGAAAATGTTTCGACAGCTGCGTCCGATGCGGGCCCGTTCACAAAGGAAGTGGCCTGGCGGCACGGATCCGACGGCTTGTGTGGCGCGCTTTAGAGACGCGAGAGGGTCGCGGCGCGGTCGAGGAGAAGGCGGCGGCGGCACGTGAACGAAGGTGGCTGGGAGAGGGGACAGAAGGCGCGGAAGTAAGCAGGTCGTTCCACTTCCTTTCTGTGAGAGCACAAATCCTTAACTATAAATTCCAACAACGAGAACACATTCAATTGCTAACTCACAAAAGTATACCTACAACAGCATTTTTATTACATAAACCAAAATAGCTGAAATAATAATTTCCTTGATACATGTTTTTTTTTTCTCAACTCCATGAATGTTTCAGAGAATTAAAAAAAATTACATCTTTTATTGGGTGGGGGAAATTAACCGTAATTTTATTTATGGTTAAACAAGTTAAAAATCACTCGAAGTGGTATTCAATAAAGAATAAAGTGTGAGCCACGTTTCATTTTCTCAATCAATATCTTCAAATATATATTCTTACTAGCAACTATTCATGATATGAAACACCCACACGATGTTGCCAGTATCAACCAAGAAGTGCGACGGAGCTCTAAGCCGCCCAGCACGCAGGGGCAAATAAGGCCCAAGCGCCTGACAGATTCTCCCGAAGTAGAAACACGTGGCGGAGGGAGCGGGGCGTAGGAGCCATCACCCGGGCGAGGTACAGCGCGGGGGCGAGGCGGGCGGGCGGGCGCCGCAATGGCTTGTGCGGGGGCGGGTGGTCGCGGCTTAATCCCGGCGGGGCGTCGCGGCCGGGGAGACGGATCGCTACACGGCGCCGGGATGAGGAGGCGGCGGCGACGAGGAGGAGGGCGGCTGGACGCCGGCCAGCGCGAGCTCCGACCCGCGCCCGCCGCGCCGCACCCCCCGCGCCCCCTCCCCCCCGCGCACGGGGCGCGTCCCGGAGGCCCCGAAGCTGGGCGTTTTGACGCCAATTAGTTTTAAACCGACATCTCTTCTCTTCTTTTCTTCACTTCGCTTTACTTTACTTATATCCCTAATTTTTGTGGTCAATGAATTCTAATATATCGTCAAGTAGCTAATGTTTCTAAGGAATCCACAGCGATAATTCAGAATGTACCTAATAAGGCATCGGCTTATTGTCGGGTTTTCTCCCTCTTTTAATGGACAAGATGAAACCGTGAAATGATCATTCATTTGTTTCAGCGACTACACAGTAATGTTTTACCATTCTGAAGTAATTGTTTGCATTGACCACTCAAATTATGTGGATCCATCATTAAAATATTTTAAAGTTGAAAAAATGAATTTAAATGTCGAATTAATGTTAAAAACACAATCACTATTTCGTCACAAGCTAGCAGTCACATTAATTTCCTATAGGGTCCCTATGATGGCGAGCAACCAATGTGATTCTTACGAATACATTCACAAAATACATTAAAAACGTCTAACATTCGAGACCACACCCCAAACACTCGCAAGTACTCTGAAATCTACTACTTTGTCACAAGCTAACAACCATAAGAAATTAATAAATTATTCCTACGGTGACGAGCCACCGATGTTACTCATAGTCTACTATTACTATTTACGAAATATGTTCAAAACTTCTATTGTAATTAATGAGCACATCATGAACACTCGCAGGTGCTAGGAACCTACTCACAGAACCCCACCGCAATGCCCTACCTCCCCGACCACCAACGAGCGCAGCCCGCGGGCGACGGCATACAGCTGCGCGGCGGAGCGCGTCGCGCGTCGCGCGCGCGGGCGGGCGGACGCGTAGGCGGCACGCGGGGCGCGATAAAATATTTACGTAATCCTCTGTCCTAATGAAAACAAGGAATTTTAATCCCGACTCTCGAAAAATTCAATCCAAATAACACATGGGGGCGCTGACGCGCACCGCACCGCACCAGCGTGGGGCGGCAACACCGCCGGTGCGAAACGGGCGGCTGGTGCGTGGACGCGTTTGCTCCGGCGCTGCTGCGTTGCACTGCGTTCCAATAGCGGGAGCCCGTTGCGCCGATACACGACTCTTCGCCGATGGCCACGCCCCCCAAACCCAACCCGGCGTCTTAACGCGAAAAATACGCGCCGCGCCTCCGTTCCCCGCGCCCGCCGCACGGATTAAGTTTAACCGATTTACGCGTATAGAGCAAATCCGCAACAATACGACGCACCGAATAATGCCGGCTATCCGATCACCTTCCTGAGGAGTGAGTGAGTGCGTGTGTGTGTGTGAGCGCGGGCCGCGTATGTTTGTTCAGCGAGGGTCACCGCTTTCCACGGGTGGATCCCCGCGAGGGGACAAAAGCCTTCCCCGCTCGTTCTGCCCCCTCTCCGCCCCGCCCCCTCGTGAGCCGCTACCATGCAGAGCCTCCCGATGCTCCCCTCCCCTCACCCCTCCTCGCGTCGTTGCTGCCTCCATTCAAACAGAACGCTTTTTAAGCGCCAGAGACTGTGCGGGTTGTTTGTGTATTGTGTTGCTTCGCTATATTAATGTGCGCGCAAGATCACAACGCAGTATCTATGGTAACGGATTTGCTGTGGTATACGAACGTGAATTCAAACATTAATCCGCGGGGCTTCCTGTTAAAATTAATCTGAAGCTACGAGCAGAAGTATACATGGACCTCCGCACACACCTGCCCACACGGCACCGGCCGCGCGCGGGAGCTCCAAATATGCGAGTGACAACGGCCAGCCCCGGAGCCGGAGCGCGGAGCGGCACGGCGCGTTATGATCCTGCGGCAAACTTGACCGCGTCTGGTTTGCCAGTCGGTTTTACCACTTGACGCAATCCGGTTATGTCAAGAGCCGCACAGCCAACTCAATTTTCCCTACGCATCCGCGTTTCAGTGTCAACGCCAGTGTCTGCGACCGCACCCCCGCTCTGCACTCTCAAAAAATTCCCCGCGCTCTTTAAAGCTACCGCGCAATCTGGCCGATACATTGAACGCGCATGCGGAAATAGGGTGCCGAGCTTATTTCCCGATATGAGGTTGCAGTCGCTTCGGAGATACAGCAGTGCTTCTATGAATTGCACTCACATATAAAACCAGAATTCTGAAAGGTTCTGCTCTCCCTTCCCTTTCGTTTATTCCGTTTAGAAACGGTGCTATGAAAGCCGCCAGAAAATTCGAATGAAATCGTCGCTATTAATAGCAACCGACGGACATGCCTACGGGCTGTGCTGATATGAAGTTGCAAATGTTATTTTCCAGGCAATTTTGAAGACAAGGGAAACTACGGAAATACAAACTGCTTTGCACTCTTCGATAGCACGTTTCTGGTGCACTGTTGTAAACAACAAGAAAAGAATAACCTTTCAAAACAACCTAATCAGCAGTAATTCGTATATGTTGGGCAGAAGAAAGATTCGTAACTATCAAAGTGCAAGCTCTCTCAACAAACATTTCGTTTCAACCCAAACGTGGAAATTGCTTTCATACACGAGTTTGTACAAATTGCAACTGTAGTTGTAGGAAGACGGCGAAAACATTTTGAATTTTTGAAAATTTTCGAAAAATCAGAGTTTTCAACGAACATGCAACATTCTGGACCTAGCCAACAACAATTTTTTTTATCCAGAACGATCCAGACACTTTGTTTAACTTTTGAAAATGTCCCAGGACCTTCATGTATAGTACCCCCCAAAATGTATCGGTTTCAAATTCAAGGGGCCGCGACATCAGCCAGATCGATTGTGGAATATTAATTTTGGAGAAAAAAGGCTGAACGATTTAGTCGCTAGCGTTGTTCAGAAACGGACGGCTAGGAGGACGTTTTGCCGTCATTCGATTTTTCGGTATCAGACACCCTCAAAACATCGAATCTGGCTACTCCACGTGTTAGAATATTTCCCCGCTACATTTAGAAACTGGATACATCCATTTTTTCTCCTACCAGGGCCCTATAATAAGAGGTTTCTTCTGCCGAAAATTCGCCGTTTTTTCGTGCAACATTACATACCTTTCTACTGCGTAAGCGGGAGCGAGAAAGTAACAATCCAGGGGTGAAACCTGAGGACGAACCTACGTAAGCAAGGTAAGCGTTCTTGCACCGCACCCGCATTCCGCTCGCGCTCCTTGAACTCCTCCAGCTAGTCAACCGTCAACGCCGGCAGCCGAGGCGCCTCCGGGGCAAGTCGGCCCCTCCCCCAAGACGTAAGCAAACCATCAAACGCTCAAAGTGGCCTTAAAGCGCGAGAGACAAAGCGCGCAGAAGAACAAACTCGTGCACGGAAGACAATTTATGTAATTAGTTATTATAGTTGGGATGGATGGTCGTTAAATGTTCCCATAAAATCAAGGCTCGTCGCCGAAATGGCAGCCCGGAACGTCTCATACACAGTTTAATCCCCGAGTATGTCAACAGCGTTGATTACTCCCCTTAGAAATTTATGTGCCCCGCAACGCGAATGTTGTGCAAGTTAGCGCCTGCTTGCAACTCTAAACAAGACGGACTTAATAGCATCCACACAAGAATGCTGTAAAATAAATCTGTATTAGAACTTATCTTTCTGCAAACATAAATAGGCCCCATGTGCAGAACGCTGGCTCTAATTAAGGGAATCCTCAGCGGAACGCGTTTGCGGGCCCCTACAGAGAAGACGACATCCAGTTTGCAGCTGGGGACAGACAGAAACGAGCAAGGCCACTTTCTCCACAACAGCATCATCACATGCACCATTTACACATGTGCCCTGCTGTTCTACTTAGGTGTCTTTTCTAGAAATTATGCGTATACATTATGAGATTACAATCTCTACATGAATAACAAGACAGAAAACATAGTTACAGAAAGTCGAATATTAATTTCTCGAGACTGGTTCATAAGAACATAAATTCAAAGCAATTTTTTGATATCACTCTATTCTAGCTTAGTTAAGGAGCAAAAGGCTTTTACACCTTCAATTTTTTTTTTTATATTAGTTCGTATTAGAAAATTCGATAAAAATATAGAAGCGCAAAATTCCAGTGGGAATTATTTGAAATATCTTTCCGAGGTCTACCTTTCTACGAAATGTTAACAACAATTTTTTTAAACAATTACCTTGGTATTCATTTATTTAAAAAGTGCAAGAAAGAAAATACTTCTTTCGTAGACAAACATTAAAACGATTCCGCAGTACCTTTACCGAACAGTACGTACAATACAACACAAAAAAGTGGACAGCCACACAGCAGCGCTCTCCCGCAAGCGGACCGGTATCAATCGGCGGTTTCGAGACGTTTATCCGCGTTAGAGACCCGTAAAAGGTTTTATGAAACCTCCCGCGGAATGATTGCTCTTAACAAAGGGAGGTTATGTCGCGCGCCCCGTTCTCGCGGCAATGAAAGCGGCAATTGCAGGCCGCGGCGGCGGGCACGCCTCCTAACCGCCCGCCGCCCATCAGCGCCTCCGCGCCGCGGCCTTCCGATGACAATGAACGGGGAATATAAACTCCGCCAAGATGGTCGCACCCCTCGCCCAGAAGCGACTGCGCCGCGGAAACCGCACGGGAGGTCTTCATGGCAGCCGGGACGAACAGTGCAATTGACCCAAGGGAGGTACCGGTGCTTGCTTCTTTAAAGACGCATTGCAACAAACTCTTGTTTTTTTTGTTTTTTTTCGTCAGAAAAGATCAAAGTAATATCCTTGAAGACTGTAATTTTATAGTAATAGTTCTAAATAAGAGGCAACTTCACGTAAGCTGACCGAACTATTTACCAATTATAATGTTATTTTGTACTGGTCATTTAATAGTTTACTTTAGGTACGCTTATCATAACCACTTAGCAATTATATTATTTTGAGCTAGTTATATATATTAAAAGTGAATATAAACAATATAAATATATTTATTGCATATTTTGTTTTATAATTCCAAGGCACACTTAGACCTCGAGAAATCGAATGTACCAACACAGCCTAACGACAGATTTTCATCCTCAATCTTTCATTCTGAAAGAGCATGCCGAACTGAATATTCTTAGTACACTCTCATTTTAAACAGAATAAAACGGAATAGGAACAGCTTCTCACAAACAACATAATGAACAATTCTGCTTATCTAGTATATTTTAATGTAAAATATTTTCTGGTTGTTACACTAACAATGTATATTACTTACTACGTAATTCACTGTTTTGAATGTTAACAAACATGAACATTTGTGAATACAGACACCATTACAGACGTTAGAATTCCCCAAAAAAAGTAACCCTCAAAATTTACTTAACCACGTTGAAAATTAGACAATAAATATCTTCAGAAGAACCCACTTTGCAAGATATCTAATCAGGATTTAATAAAAATAATAAGTACTAGTGAGCCACAAATACTTCCATCCTCTTCATTCCATAACCAGTTTTTGTTCAGAAGATTAAAAATTGCTTACAATTCGTTCAATACCGTTTCTCCAATTAAGTTTCATTCGGCAACACTTCGACAGTCATAACGACTCTTTCCGCCCCATCTCCCATGTTCTCACTGTATTCACTAGGGCAACGCGCGAATCAAGACTATTTTCACAAACGCGGGCGATTACCCTCGCGGGCAAGTTTCTCGCAGACTACGACGGCGGAGGCGGCAGCGGCGGCCTCTGAGAACCTTCGACGAAACTATCCTAACGAGTACAGACTTCGAATCTCGCGAACTTACGGCCATAAATGCAATCGGAAATCAGAACTCCGCTGCGCACACAAACTTCACGATTAGTAATAAGAGCCGGAGAATGTCCTACAGCGTCTGCATGAAAGTCGAACGCGATTTTCGAGGCCGGGCGCCTCCCGGTAACGGCCGTCTTAAGGCGGCGGGGCCCGGGGACCACGTTTCGCAGTTTTCCACGCGTAATCCCTCGGCAATTTCCTCATGCAGTCGCACATTAAATACACCCCTGAACTCCGCCGAAGCTCGTTAATATAAATAGGAATATATCCGAAAACTGAGCTGTATCTTCGCCGTGACGCAGTATAAATTCCAATTACCTTGCTTTTCTATTACGTTTCCCGACTTAATAAATGCAATTCGCGTTTCATTCCGAGAGACAAACCTCGCGGCGCGCCGTAGATGCTGAGAAGGAGAAGAAATCCCGCCCGCGCCGCCCCTGCAGTCCAATTCCCCGCCCGGTCGTAGCGCAGTTTCTCAGGGCTGTAAACCAAACGACCTCTGAACTCCAATGCTGACATAAAAATATTTAATTTCCATTTTGATTGAAAATGTTATGGCGGCCATAAATTAAAGGCTCGGCCTGGAGGCGGATTGAGGCCAGACGTCGAAGTGAAGTGCGGGCCGCGCCGGGCCGGGCCGGGCCAAGCTGAGACGGGACGAGACGGGACAGGACGAAACGGGGCGGGGCGGGCCCAGAGCGCGTGAGGCGTTAAGCAAGGGCCGCTAATAAGGCCGCGGAGCGGGCGGCAGCCACACCGAGCGCAGTGTCGGAGGCAGATGGGGCCCCAGGAGCGAGAGTGCCCGTTTGGAAACTTGTCTTTGTCCCTTCCGGGCGCAACACTCGGCTAATACGGTGCCCAACGTTAGAATTCACGTCATGGGCTTATATCGGTTAAAGGTACAAACCTTCTGCATTTCCCATCGACCACCTCGCCTGATGGCTATATGGTGCAATAAGTGTTATCCTTCTTCTGTATCAGTATGCGCCACGAATGATTCATATGCTTCAGAATAAACGAACACGTTCGAGTCCAAAACAGTATCTCTTATTCTTTACTCTATGGTAGTTGCCTTTCAATGTAACGTAAAGTGTCACACACGTTCTCGTGTGTTTCAAGTGAAGATGTTGCTCATTAGTGACCAATGAACATTGAATAAATAATAAAGAATCACTTGAGAGAAGTTAAACCCTTATCATATTTGAAATTAAAGCAACATAAACAGCTTAGCTTCGGCGTGAACTAATGTGGAGCTGTTTTTCTTCAACATACAAATTCAAAAAAAAAAAAAATCCATTTTTTGTAATCTGTTATATTAAAAAAATAACCTAGACGTGCAACTCGACGATGCGAACAAAGGCACCGCTTGCGGAAGTTTGTCCAGAGGTTTTCATTCTACCTTAATTAGTCGGCGCGCACAGTACCGCTTGCCTTTGCAGGAGTGAGCTTTGGCTGTCGAATAGGTCAGTATGTCCCGGGAGCGAATCGTGTTAGTACATACGCATACACAAGTGACACAGCCGGAGCGGGCGCGGGCCTACCGACAAAGGCGTCAAAGGGCTGTCCGGGCGCCGTCGCCGCGTCGCGTTGCGTCGCGACGCCAAGCACGTGCTGGTGGCGGCCGGCGCATCTGACGTCACGTCCAGAAGCGACTGCACAGCGCCACAATGCGATAGCATTCTGCCCCTCTCAACAGGACGAACGCACAAATGGCGCTGCCTCAGCAGCTGTTCAGTTTAGTGGCTCGGGAACAAATGAGCCGGTAACACAAGCGCCAGCAGTTGAAAATTGGTTTGTAATATTTAACAGCACCCCTTCTATTCTCACCCGGCGAGGAAAATTTAAAGTAAAAGAAGCACAAAATGGACGAAAAAAGCAAGAAAAGAGCATTTCTATCAAAATTTAAAATCCAGAGAAATCTAGAATGACAAAACTTTTGCAATGTCATGCGCTTTTCTGAAGTATAGAAAATGATTCAACGTTGCTTCGCATCATCAAGACTACTACTCTACCTACACAATGAAGGTGGTATGATCTCAATATCGATTTAGAAAAGACAGACAATTCTGAACCCATCTATTTCATTATCAGACCACGCACCTGTGTATTGGATTCCCTCAACCACACACCTACGTGCCCCGCAACAGCAGAAATTACACACCGCCATGTTACCGTATTTATCGCCACCTCTGACAATATTTGATCCCATCCGCGAGCCACCATATTTTTAATACTCCCAGGTGTCGTCCTGCAGCAACATTTACCAAAATTCTCCATTTTCAACGCGCGGACGCCTCCGTGTTTGCACGCTTTCTCCCGCACCGCACGGCACACAAGGGCGGAATTAGTCGCTAATTTGCCGACAGCGGGGGCCAACGACGACGCAGCGGCGGTGCTGCAGGCATCAGCAATGTTGGCGAGGGTGAAAGTGCGGGTCATTGGTGTCAATGATGGTGATGGTGGTGGTGGTGTTAGTGATTGTGGTAGAGGTAGCGGTGGCGGCCATGGAAGGGGATGGTTGTGTGGTATGGTGGTGGTTGTGTTGGTGGTGGTAGTAGCGGCGACGGTGATGGAGAAGTGGTGGTGTAGGTAGTCGTAAGTGGTAAAAGTGGTTGTGGCGGCGGCGGCAATGGAGGGGGCGGTCCTGGGTGGTAAACGTGGTGCTACCGGGGGGGAAAAATGGTGGCTAATCCACGCGGCAATGGTAGTGATGGTGGCCGCAAACGACGACGATGACGGCGGCGGCAACGAAAGCGGAGAAGTTAAATTGGCAAAGGCAACATCGCCAGAGGTAGGGGCGGCGAGGGCGCAGGCGGAGGCAGCGTCGGCTCACGTCCCCATCGCTGCGGTGCCCAGGCAGCGCCAGAGGGACGCCCTGTCCACACGTGCGGCGGCGCGTGCCGCCGACCGCCAGATTGTGCAGCGCAGCGCCGCGCCCAGGCACGATTACCCCGCGCTACTCGAACGCGCAAGCACTCCAGCGTGACCGCGACAAAGCCCGACACGCGCGTCGAGTGGTGTCGCGGTATCAATTTTTCGTTGACATTACGGAACCGCCGGTCGACCCCCACCCCCGCCGCCGCACTCGACACGGGCGGCGTACGTGGCGGTGGTGATGGTGCGGACGGGAGTTGATTGAATGCCCGTCGCTAATGACGACAGATAACGCGCCTGGCGATGGAGGAGGCGTTGGCGATGATGGAGGTGACGGTGACGTTCGGCACGTGACACTGTAGGAAAAATGTTAAAGCGTGATTCATAGCTGGTATGCGATGTCACTAGCAGACTAAACCATTCTACTAATGTGACTGATGAATACAAAATGAATGATCACCCTATAGAGTAATCAGTCTCTTACACTTCGCGTAAAATGTCGGAATATCGATGAACATCTATACCATGTGAGAAATCCCTCCCCACACACACACACTAAAAAACCCCTTTTTTAAAATTGATTAATCTTCTTCGAAATATTGTAACGAAAATAGTATACACATTGTGGACTTCAAGTAAACACTGTTCTCATGTGTTTGCTTTCAAGAAAGCATTTCCTCATTTTTAATTCGACTCCGGCACATTTTCGTCTCCGTTTTTAAACACCATTTGCATCTGATAACGACTGTACCGCCTCCACCGCCGGCGCCTCCGCCACCAGATGCCTTCCGACAATATTTGAGCTATTGATTGATAGACGTCGCGCTATTTTTGGCGGCCGACACAGATACAACATTATAGCACCGGCGACATTTATGGCCCTCGTCGTATCGGCTAACACATTAGTGATATGCAGCATTCATGGCGCCCTTGGCGGGCCACTTCGAGGCGGTTTCTTTGATTCCCGCCCTCCCCTCTTTTTCCCTCCCGACACTCGCGGCGCCAGCGCAGGTCGGATCAATGACCGACGTGTGGGAAAAGACCACTCGCGCTTATTGATAAACGCCTCGCGTCTGGCGGGGGCGAGCGACGGGGTCGACGCCGTCGCCGACGCCAGCGCCGCTATCTGCGTCGCGTTTGTCAGCGCCGCGTCGATTCTCCAATGCCGCTGGCGCCTCGCCTATCAGATGAGACGGCGGCGGAGGCGGGGGGAGGGGGGGCGACCCGAGGGCCCTGTTGTTACTCGGGGAGCGGCGGCGGTAGGGAGGCCCGCGAAGGGGAGGCCGAACGGTGGCGGCAGGAACGGGGCCCGCTGTTTAACGACGCCGCGGGAAACGGAAAGCCATCGTGCACGTTCCACGCCGCCGCCATCTTAGACGCGGAAGCCGGCCCGTGGGGACCCACAGGGAGGGGCAGGGCAGAACGCCCGCTGAGGGTGCGAGAGAGGCCTCGAGGCAGATGAAGAAGGAGGGCGGAGGAGAGCTGGGAATGAAAGAGCCAAAAGACGAAGGGGAGCGAGGGTAGAAGGAAGTGAATGAAAGAGGGTCAAGAAGGCGAGTAGGAAGGAGTGTTCGGGGAAGTTTGGGGGAAGGCGGGGACGACGAGGGCGGGAGAAAGAAGGAAAGGGGGTTGAGGGGAAGGGGAGGAAAGGAGGAGAGCAGTGAGGGAAGAAGAATCGAAGGAGACGTGGATCGAGGTGGAAGGGAAGGAGGAAGGAAGGAGGGTCGAAGGAGGGAAGGAGGGTCGAGGGAGGGAAGGAGGGTAGGGGAGGGCTCCATCTCGCCGCCTCGCTCGTCCCGCCTCGAAATGACATAATTTACGCACGATTGCTAGATTGGACGCCGCGGGGCGGCGGAGGGGGCCGCGGGACCTGACAATGGTGCGCGCGGAAGCGCATTTCGGCCGACGTCCGCCAGAGGGCGCGTCCAAGATAAGCGCGGCGCGGGCGGCGGAAGAGGCGCGGCCGGGGCAATGGGGAACGCGATTGCAGGCTACAAGAAACACAGGCGACGGAGAACACAACGCTGGCAGAGGCAGCCAGAGGACGCTGATGCGATCGTTCGCTAGGCAGTGTAAACAGGGGTAGCATGGTGAGGTGCGTGAACGTGGAGCTGCGAAGACGAGCCAGACAACGTAGCCAACAAAGTTGACGGTAGCCCGTCGAGCGAACGATGCCATACGAGTGTTTTCTCAGCAGCAGCTTCTGAACCGGTTCGGCGAGGATACAAATGAAAGACGACGGCCGGAAGATTGCGGCTCTGGTGCCAGAGGCACGAGTGTCGGGTTGGCGATATCAACGATGGCAGTCGGGTAGCTCCCGAGGTGGAGGGTACGTCGTGGTGAAAGCCTTTCCAGCGGAGCGTTTAAGCGCCGCTCTAAGCCTACCGACATCGGCCCAGGCGGCGGTCGGCGGCGATCGGACCAGATAACCGCCCCGCCGGATATTAAAGCGGGGCACGGACAATGTAAGACAAGGCGCGGGCTACGGCCGCGCTAATGGGAAGGCGGTAATGGGCCCCGGCGGTACGCGGCTCGGCGACGCGGCGCGGCGCGACGCGACGCGCCGTCGGTGCGAACCGCCCACCGCTCCTCGCGCCCCGCCACACGCCCACGCCCTACAGCGCAGCCCCGGAGGTTCCAGCGAGGTCACTCCGTGCCCCAGATGCTGTGAGAAATGGATGATCCGGAAAACGAGGTAATAAATCGGAAACACCCAGACAGAATGAAATCGGAGGAGATCTTATCCCTGCAACAAACGAGATATCGACTCGCGAGCACGACACTCGTTATTTTTAGCCTCCGTCCGACCTTGATCTTCGTTTAGCGATGCAGAACAGAACGCGGACGCGGTCGACAAGAAAAACCGGCGACCGGACGCCAAGGAGGAGGAGGGGAGCTGACCTATCGCTGGCGCCAGGCGTCCGCGTCCTTTCTCTTCTTTCTCCGCCCACTCGAAAGCGTTCGCCGTACTTCTTGTACCGGCGAGAGAGGGCCTCGGTTCGGCCGGCGGCCTCCTGCCTCTATCACAGGGCCCCGGGAGCATGAATGGGCAGGCCGGGCCCGACCCCGCGGCCACTGCCGACTTCGCACAGTGGGAGGACACCGCAGCAAACGACTTTTTACTTCTTCCATAAGTGTCGAAACACACATCCCAAACCAATTCATATTTGGACAGTACATTAATTTTTTTAAATGCAGCATTTCCGGATTTCATATACATTTCTCTAGCGATTCTAGTTATTTTCATGCTAAATCATCATCCAATGTTATCCTTTAACAATATACTTCTTTATCCACCCGGAGCGAATACACTGTTAACAGGTTCTACTCTATTCTCAAGAGTACAGTTTTATTCACGTCTAGTCTGAAAGACAATTATTTTCTGTATTTATTGATGCAATTTTTTTGAAAGGCAAGAAATAACCGATGTCAAAAAATGAACTCAACGCATCACTAACTCAACTCCCGTACCAGAAGGCATCCACTATTTCAATGATCGCCGCGAAGGACGAAGGGATTTTTGCCTGGGCGCTACCTCTTGGCCGTTTGGGAGCAGTGCGCGCTGCCGCGGCGGCCGGGGCGCGCGGCCCTCACAAAGGTGAGCCCGGAGAAGGGAGCGAGACGTGTTCCGAAAGCGAGTGAAGGCGGCGGCCCCGCCGACCCGGCCGCCCGCCCGCCCGGTCGAGCTGCCAGAGCGGTCGGCTCGCTGGTCGCGGGAAACAAAACCAGCTCCCGAGGCCCCCGGAGGAGGAGCTGGCACCTAGAATAGCACCGGGCGCGCGGGCGCATGACCCTTAGCAACGGTCACTCGCAAGGGCGTCGCAAACGCGGCTTTCAGTCACAACGTTCTATATTCAATCGCTGTTGGCGCAAACCTGTGATCCGATCTAGAAAGTCCAAAAGTTAGATGCACAGGTGCACGTCGTGCTACCAAAGTCAATAGTGATACACCTGAAAGCTAACAGTAAAATTGAATTCCTATTAATAAAAAAGGTCACTAAACACCTGTTGTCACATATCAAAATGTTTGAAATTCACAGTGATTATTTGGTAGCCATCATAAAGTAGGCAATCCGTCACACACAACAATGCTGCGTATCGCATACACCAAGTGGCAAAGGCGAAGCGAAGGTTCCAGAACCTTGAGAATATATTGCAACACCATAAGTAGACTTTAGTACTTAATTCGAAGAGATTTGAATTAAACCAACGTTAGGCTGAGTAGTTTCTTCCTTAGACTATTGCCGTGAAAACAATTCCACCGATTTTAACAAACATTGCTGAAAATACATATTTACCGTAATCATGATATCGAAGGTACTGTTAGAAGTGAAAACACCAAAAACTTCGGAAAGCCAAATGAGAAGAATAACTTTCTCGCAAATAACTAACAAAGCTGAACTTGGTTCGGATTCCCCTAAACTGATAGAAACAAGAATCATAGTTATTTCTGTCGATGGTGCACTGTAATACGAAGGAAAACTACGTTTAATAGCGACGGAGAGGAGAGGCGAAGGAAGGCAATTTCCAAGGGGGCTGCACCTCAAATGACCACCCTTCGTGTTTGCCGCCTCCGCTGGCATTGCGCGGCAGCAGCGGTGAAACGCACGGATCCTTCGTCACTTGGGGCCAACGTAAATCAATCGAAGTCTCCTATACTACCTGTTGATCTGCGCTCACGCGCATCCGCCTGGGACGGAAGAAAAGGTGGCTGCGGCGGCGGTAGAGAAAGAGAGAGAGAGAGAGAGAGAGAGAGAAAAAAGAAAATAATAAAATCTTAGACACGAGGAATGCGCGGGGAATCAAAGGACGAGGCAACACAGTAGCAATAAAAACACAATAGGTGTCGCTGGGGACTACGAGCGTGTGAGTTACTCCGTCGAAGAGGAATCCTCCCTCTCCACCGCCCCCTACCCCTGGCCCCGCCCACGCCCACCCCCGCGGGGGCTAACAAGTGGAGAGGTAAAAACGAAGTAAAGGCAGGTGTGGCGAGATGCGCCAAGGGGATTTATCTGGATTTACGCGAGCTTTATTCTCTTTGAGGGAAACAGAAACACCGCTGCTCTTCGTACGCGTTTATCCTAACCGAGAAAATAAATGGGCACCAAGGTCAAGGAGAATTTCGTGTCCTCTTGCGCATTGGATTATTGGGCCTATACAATTCAAATGCCATTTACGCACACAAAAGAAATGCTAGTAGATCATTTAATACAAAAAAAAGCTTTTATTTGGATATTGAAGGTACGGATCTCACAGAAAAAATGCATTCGGAAACTCGAAAAAGTTATATTCAATAAATAAGAACGAAGTCCTGTACAGACATTTTCATTGATTTCATTCGAATCTTAAATTTTACAGAAAAATAACACGAAAAAAATCACGGCAGGTAACAAGCAAGCATATTTATCCACATAGCAAGGGGGTTCACGCAATTCTTTCACAACCAAGTCCAATCTACCCATCTTAAAACCAAGCACCAACAAGGCCTCTCAAAGCACCCCCCTCCGCCTCCGACAGTTTCTTTCCCCGACTCGGCACACTTTACCTGAAAAACCTTGAGCTGCAGAAATTTATCCTTCCAATGTCGAGTGTAAATTTAGAACTTCGTAGTATCTCAGAATGAAAACCGCGATTCCTATCTGGCGCCGCGCCTCGCGCGCAGTCAGTCCACTCCAGAGATAGCGCGGGGCGGCAAAGCGTGTCGCGAGGTGCTTAGCCAGGGGAGGAAGCCGAAGTCAATGCGAACCCGCGGCAGGCCAAACCGGCCCCCCGCCCCGCCCCCACGGCCTCCGATACAGATAATCGGAACTAATTTATGCTACGAGGAGGCGAAGGGCGTGTAGTAGTTTAGTTTTAGACTCTAGGAAAAACGCTCAGGCGGAGAAAAAAAGAAAGGAAAAAAATCTCTCGGCTTCCAAATCAAAAGCGAAAGGGGGCGGTTTCAGCTCGCGCGCTCAGTTTCATGTTAGCCGCCCATATTTTGTTCCAATACTGACCTAATAGTATATAATGGCGAGCTCGAAATAGCCTCGCGTTGCTGGTTGGATCTCGTACTAAACTTCCTCGTGCTCTACAGAATTTCACCAAAAGTTCCTGAATACTTGCAGTTCGTTTCATACGGGATTCTTTCTTTTATATTGTCTCGAATACATTCGATAATTATGCCGTTTCGACTCCACTCCGCCAACGTTTCGCCACGAACTCGGAAATGATCTTTATTCCGTAAAAACGTTTAAAGAAAAACGCAGCACTAATAAGTCTTAACAACGCTGCTTCCTTCAGCCAAGGAAAGAATTTGAAAATAGTCTTAACATTTCAAAAGAAAGAATAAAAGAACTTCTTCAGAGGAAAAGTAAAGAAGCACGTTTCTTTAAAATCACAAGATGGGAAAACGAGCAATGATTAGAAAAGAAATGAATCGTTGCGAACTTCCAAGAAGTGTTCGCATGAAGAGAAACTATTTAGGCTCTAGATCCACGACTACTCAGCTCATCACCATAAAGCAGTCCAAGTTTTTTAAGACGGAGAGGAATCGCAATGTGCACTACTACCGAATTCTCTTGTCAAGATAAAAGCCCTACAAGTGACTCTAGATTGTTATTATTTAAACCTGAAAGTTCGGCAAAATTACATTTTGTTATGGTTACTATTTCATGACTTTTGACAGTAGGAATCAGTTGATTGGGCTTGTGGAGCTGTAATAGTAATTTTCATTTTGCCGTTTTTTGCCTCTTTTAGCTTCTGATGCCTTTTTCTCCCTTGTATGTCATAATTTCGCTTTTTTCTCCCCTCACCGATCTCAATCAAGTTGGATATATATGTAAGCCAGGAGAATACGAAGGTACGGTCGTATTTTGTCTCTATGTAAAAGCAGACGCATTGTTAAAAATCTAAATGAAAAAGGAAAAGGATACTAGTCAAGATTTTTGATTATTTTTCATTGATGCCGACAAGTTCTGCAACGGCAATCGTGTAGCAGCTGTTTAGTTATGAAACCCAAGTGAGTTCGCTCACGAGGGATCTCATCCTACTTTTGAGTATGACCTCAGATCCCTTCTGAGGAGAGCTCCGTGTGTATGATAAACCGTTCTCAATGCTGGCGATTATACAAGTACGAAGAATATAATTCCATTTTCAGTATTGCCATTTTAAGATTCCAAAGGGGGGTCCGCGAAATCATTTCAAAGAGAGAGCATCGCGGGAAAAAAAAACATAGCCATCATACCTCATGGTCAATGTGGAATCGAGCTTACAACAAAAAGATTGTTTCTTTACTTGTTGAGTGCTAATGCACATTTTAGAGTTAATGAAAAATTGAAGAATTTTAATTAATTTTTTACAATAATTAATTTTAAATGTGATTTTTCATCTACATGTTTTTTGCACCTCTACTTGGCTAGAATAAACGTCTTTTTGCACGCCAATTTTAATAAAAAAACGAATGCCTTTTACCTGCCTATTTGAGGTAAAATAAATGCCTGAATTTCCGGGCTCTAGTTATTATACGAATACTTTAAACACAAACAAACGTGGTTTCCATTTCCCTTTGCCTTGTAGAATTAATAGTATTATGAAGATACAATACTGCGTCAAATAACGTTAATACCTCCATTAACTTGAGTGTTGCTTATTGGCAGCGAAGAAACTCAGTATTAGGTGACACTTCCCTCAATTCGGAGAGTGAAACGCGACCCCGCATCCAAACGCTCGTGTGAAGTGAAGCCGCTGAGCAGAGAGGAAAGTGCGGTCCGCACGTTGCGTACTTAGCGCGCGGGAGAGCTCGCGAAACCTCGCGGCGCGGCTGATCGAGATAAGCGCGCGCGGGCCGGACGCTACGATCACGTGTCCCACGCCCAGCGGGTGGGGCGGGGCGGGGCGGGGCGGGGCGGGGCGGGGGCGGGGCGGGGCGGGGGACGACGACAGCGGCGGCGCTGTCAGGAACCGCGACACGCGGGGGCGGTAGCGGCGCGCTCAATGCCGGGCCGGGGGGGGACGGGCGGGAGGGGCGGCGCGCCGGGAAACCCACAGCCCCCCCCCCCCTCCCCGCCCTCACCGCTCCGCTCCGCGCCGACTCTTTCCGGCGCGCCTCGTTAATTCAGGCGCCGGGAGCCGGCAGCGGGCAGGGGAAAGTGCGCGGAGGATGAGGGGACGGGGCGGGGAGAGGAGGGGAGGGGCGGAGATGTTGCGCCGCGGGGCGAGACGCGAGCGGCCCTGCTCGCTTCGGCCACCTTGGCCGGCCACAATGGCACCTGGGGCAAGTCAACGCTGATAATGAACAAACTTCCAAACAGCGAGCGGTCGCCGCCAGGCAGCGCCGCCGCCGCTGCGGCCGCCTCCGGCCAACTTGGCTGAATGAGCCCGCTTCCATATGCATAACGACAAAGGGCTCCAATAGGCCATCACGCTAGTTACTAACAACCATGGACCCGCGCGGCGCCGTGGGGGGGGCCCGCGCGCCTGCTGAATGGGGGAGGCAGAGGCGGCGCCGGCCCCGATATTCGTCACGAGCGGCGCCCCTTGGTGAATTAACGTACTCCATTTATTACGCGTCCTGAAAGCGCGCACGGAGCCGTGCTGGACGCGGAGGGCGAAGGGGGAGGGGCCTCGGGGAGCGTCGCACGTGCGGCCAAGAATTGTTCGTGCAATTGTACTTACGTGAAGGTGAACGAGTAGTCATAATCGCATTTCTACTCAAAAAGCCATGAAATTTGCGAAAAGACACGACTTTATTATGTTTTGCTCTACAATATTGATATAATCAATTTAATACTATATTACTATCATTATACCGGCTAAAGTTTTCGCTGTTTGGAATTTTTTTAACGCAATGCGTATATTTCGCAAAACTCCTTAAATCTCTCTTGATCTCTTATCTTGTGGCACAGTTCTCCGTCTGCTTTTAATCGTTTTACTATATAATAATATTAAGATTAATATATGCATTATTTAAATCAAAAATACGTATTTTTCTCCCCTGAATAATGAATCATACCCATTCTGCCACTATATTTCATTCGTGTAAAATGATTTTCAACGTTTTTAATAAAGAAAACGTGATTTAAAAAACACAGTGTTAGAAAATGCAAAACAATTGCAAATTACGATACAATGCGACTATTTAGTTACTGTCTTGCATTAATTCCACTTAATTAGGAAACTCTTCTGTAAATTGGTTCAAATTTGAATTACACCTTTGTTACACCGTCCCCACTCTACACCAGGACCAATTGAGCGCCGCTCTATAGATCCCGGCCAATCAATCCCTCCATTCATATTAATTCTCGCACGATTCCATTCGAAACCATAGACACAAAGTGCCACCCATTCATTACAATTTCATAGCCCTCGAATACACCGCCCGTTGCGCCTACCGCGAGTGCGAGCGGCAAGAGGCATTGTGCATTTCCATTCGCGCGCGGCCGAGAAGAAGGCGCTGTGGACGCCGCGGCCGCGTCGACAGCAACGACGCCCCGAAATCCTTCCGACCCGCTACCCTGCATCCGTTCCTTCCAATGAAGGAATTACCGGCGGTAAGAATTCAAATGTATGCGTCATCATTTCCCAAAGGAAGGGTTTAGAATCAGAATGTGGCACCTTAATCGAATTTTCGGTTTAATTACTGGTAAGAGTAGTTGAATCGAAAAGGGATTCTGCCGCAGTGAGCAATTTGAGCCGGTTCCAAGAAGAGGTCGATCCGGCCGAGGAGGAGGCGCCCGCGGCGGGGCCGGGGGCGGAGAAGGCGGCGGCGAAGAGGGGGAGGAGATAAACGGGTCGGCGACAGGGCGCGCGCGACCTCCGCCGCCCCATCTCACCCCCGCCGCCGCCGCCCCGTCTGTCCGTGGCAGTTCATACTCGCAATGGGCTGCGGCCTGCTTGCGGTCAGCGGGCAATCCTGCGACTGCGAGCCGCCAGATTGCGCCACGATCGTTCCAGGGTCCGGAGATCGATGCCTAGCAGGCTCCAGCCCTCGACCATCCTCCCTCGCGCGCCCGTGACTGCCCGTTCGTCCGCGCGCCCCTTCCTGCCCTGCCCCTGGTCGCGCCCCGGACAGCGTCGTTCGTGCCGCCCGCCTGCCCACCCGCGCCCCACGCACGCCGCCAGGCACGACCCACATCAGTTCCGCGCCATAACCGTAATTGGACAGTGCGCGCCGCAATATGCGTAGCCTCCTGGCGGGGATTCCGTTCCGACCTATATTCTTCAACGGTCCCCCATTCGATCAAGCGCCGCTGATCATCAAACAGCTGCACCCCAGAACCGCCTCGCTACCCAAGAATCTCCACCCGCCAAATCAAACAGAACGAACCAAAAATATTTTTTCACGCTACCGAGAAATATCTCAAAAACCACGAAACGACAAAAAACAAAACTACGAATCCCACGCCACCCAAACCGAACACCCCCGCAGCTCGACTCGCTTCAAACAGATAAAAAGAACCGTCGGTATTTCCCTGTTATTTCCGGTACGGTCCAAGTCGCACGAGAGTCGTAAAAGTTCCCAAGCTCGTCATTTGAATACTAATGCGACAGATAGTCCGCCATACATCCACGCGCGGGTTCGTACGCGATGTTATCGCTTGGCGCGCGCGGGAGGGCGGCGGCGGCGGCGCGAGACAACGCGGTCGCCCGCGCGGGCGGCGCCGGCGGCAGCGGCGGAGGCGCTCGAGGACGCATAATCGGCCCGGTAAGTGGCGCGCGGGCCTTTGTGGGAGGCGGCGCGGCGCCGAGGGCCCTCCAGCCTCGAGTGCGGCGCCAACAAACGCTACGCTCGGCGTCGGCGCCGGCCCTGGCGCTACACTCGCTGGCTGCGAGGGGCTTGCGCAACCGTCATCGCCGGTGGAGAGAGAGCACGTGTCTCCGCTATGCAGCGTAAGTTAGGCAATGTGATCAAACAATTCAAAAGCTTTAAGATCACTCGTTACGTTACTAAAATAATGTAACGTAATGGTACAGTACGAATATGCACATTCTAGGTAAACCTTAGGCGGGGACACGCGATGTTATCGCTTGCAGGACTCTGAATGAGTGTGTCGTACTCTAGAAGGTATTAACATGTCTAAGTAAACATAAATCTTTCGATGAATCATTTGATTTTAATTCTCCGTGATTATGGAAAGTTGAACGAATTTTTATATACTCAGTGTCAAAAACTAATAATTTACATCCTATTTAAATACAATTTTTTAGAATAATTTCATTAAACAAAAAGAAAATATTAAATTCTATTTTAATTGAAAAAAATATTTTAAATATTTTCATGGAATAATAATTCGTAGCCAGAATTGAGATAATGTGCCACAAATATAAACAGTAAACTAAAAAATATGAACATGATATGTATTCATATCTCTCCCCCTTCCCAAATAACGCGAATTTAGCGTTTCCTTTTTTTCCACAAAAAATTCTTTAAAAAAATTACGTTATTACTATGAAAATGAACTAATACATGCAAACTGATCACTATGCCGCATCAGAATATATACGAAACAGCAATGTTTACGAAATTTCGACATACATAAAAAAACATATTTATCGTCCTAACAAACGACGCATTAATTTTACTGCACACACAGCTGCCTTATGACCAGTCACGTACGACAACACGAACAAAGCGTGCGCAAAATTCGCCCCTCGGCGGCGGCGGCGGCGGCGTCACAGCCGCGCAACCGCGCTCTGGTGGCGGCGGCGGCGGCGGCGCAGCCATCACGGACAGATAGCGGGCGTGCAAGACCGTTCGTCCGCGCCGCCCGCGCGCCTCGTAATTGTTTCGAACGGCGCCCTCCAGTCGCGCCCAACCCGCCGCCCGACTAAGTGCCCTGTTTTATGAACACGGGCCCCCTGGCGTGGAATGGCTAATGCTTCCGGCGAGGCGTCGGCGAAGGCGGGGACGGGGACGGGGCGGCGGAAGCGGGCATGGGAGAGCGGGCGCGGAGGCGGGGGCGGGAGCGAGCGGGCGGGCAGGCGTCACGAGGGCGCGCCCGGGCTCGCGTGCCTCGCGCGTCGCTCCGCCTTCCCCTCCCCTACCCGCCCCACCCCATCCCACCACGGCGATCGGAAGCCGTGGATAAGCGATACAGAGTTCGATACTCTTCAATATCCGTGTAGCTTCCCGCCCTGGTCGGACGGACGGCTGGGGGGCAGCAGGGCGGTCGGACGATAGGGCGACCGCAGCCACGCCGCGCCCCAGTCAGCGCCCATAATAGGCATTCGTTTCCAATGGACTGGCTGGGCGCGCGCCGCGCGAATCGCGGCTGGTGGACGCCACTGCACTGGGCTGGCACGTGGGGTTAGTGGGCCTAGTGCGACAGGCGGAACTAAAGGAATGTTTAAAGCGCAAAAGTGAAATTGATATCTCAATATTTTTGCAGGCTTCATTATTCAATACATGAACCAAGATAGACTTAATAACTTATTATGCTTCTCAAACACCGATTTGGTTGGCTTTAATTTGCAAATACTCAATTATTCTCGTATTAAATGGTTGAAACAAAAGTATTTAATTAAAACCTGAATTACGAAACGAAGTGGTCATAACAGTTTCGTTACTACGTCCAGGGATGTAATACACAAACGTAAATGCCATAAGCAATTACGAATGAATCGGAAGAGACTAATCCAAGTACCGAAGAGGTACAGCCTCATTAGGTAATGAAATGATAACTAGAGAAGCACACATCAGAAGCCGTGAAATTTTATGGATCTTTGCAAACGACTCGGAACATGCCTCATCTGGCGGTGAAGCAAAGGTAATGTTTTATGTCACCCGAAACATCATTTACGCTCGGTAGGCACAGAAAACCAAGATTATGTCAGATTTCCACGCGAATTGACCGTAAATTTCATTTCCTCGGAGATCCATTAGATGCGCAGCACGCGGAGCAATTTTGGTGCGTTACTGTTTCTGTTCTTGCTCACTGTGCGTGATCGCTGCCTTACGACGACTTTAAAAGAGAAAATAATGTTTTAAAGTCTTCCTCAAATAAATGTTAACTTTGTCGGCAAAGATACTTCTCGAGTACGATAAAGGTGGGAGTATCTGCAAGTGAATCTTGCAACACAGTCATCAAGCTTCTGTGAATCTCCATTAATCGTTTTAAACGCTACTTCAAGGATGGATTATCTAAACCCGGAGTTATCGACGACTTAAGAATAAAAGAAGTTCGCCCCGCGATGTCTTCAAATAACTGGGAGAGCTCTTCAAATATTGTCATTAAACTGGAACACGGCTGGAAACTTCTATACGCCGAACCAGCTCCGGCATGAAGGAATTCCGCCGAAGAACAAAGACATTAAAGGGTGGCCCTGATTCCGTCCTTTATAACAAGTTAGAAGACAATTTTATCTATCGAGCTATATGGAAACAGAGGAGCGCGTCGGAAGCCGGGGGAAACGGAGTGCAACGGAGAGGTCAGAGGAAGTGGGAAGAGAGACGCGCAGTTAATTTCCCAGTCTGCGTGGAATGGGAGGAGGAGGAGTAGGAGGTGGAGGAGCAAAGGGCGGAGGACGGTGGGTGGAGGGCGGAGGGAGAGGAGAACAGAGGATGCGGCAGAGGTTCCCTTTGGGCTTCCGAAGGGCCGCCCCCGACCGACCGGTCGCCGCCGCCGCCGCGGGGGGCCTGGCGAGACAATGAGCGCACAATGTGTAACTTGAAGGGCGGTTTCATCTCCGACTTCGGGATTTAAATTCTCGAGGGCAATGCTTCGGTTGGCCGCCGTCGAACCGCCGACGAGCAAACTTGGACGACGCGCGCCGCGCCCTCCCGTGCCCCATGCCCCCTGCCCGCCCGCCACGCCCCGCCTCTCCTCCTCCCCCCGGCGCCCACCGTGCTCCTCCTCGCCGCTCGGCTGACGGGGGGTGGGCGGCCCAGGTGCGCGATTCCCAACGAATCGAGCAAGGGCTTTATTTCGCTTCGTGACACCGGCTAAGGCATTTCCAGTGAATGTAAATGGCATATATGGTGGAACTGATACTACCGGCGCGCTAATGAAATTTCAAGAAAAGAAGCCACTTTCGTAAGCTCCCGTTGATACGTTCCTGAGAGCATTTCCACCGAATTCGTATGTTTGAATGTCTGCAGATGTAGAATTCGAAATGAAATGCAGAGTGAAATTAGTGCGGAAGCACATGAACCTACAGAAATGTATTTTCGTATTGCGCCGTAGATGGTTAAATCTAATAATAGTGTCTAATATCTCTGGGAGAAACATTTGTTCAGTTCACCACAAATTATCCTCAGTTGGCAGTCATAACAATGCATGGTAGAATTAGAAACCTGTTAGACGCAAAGAGGATATAGAATACACGAATGCACTTCGAGGAGGATGAAGCAAAAAATTGCTCGCGACAATGGAAAACAAGAACTTCCAACGCAGCATTCGCACGACTCGCCTAAAACAACCTAGAGAAATGCTTAATCTTCATCGGAACCTGAGCTTCAGCGCACACGAAGCTCATGGAAACAACATTTCTCAGAAAAGGATGAGTTAGGCCGCGAGGGCACTTGGGAGAGTATAGGGCGGCAGCACAGAGCGGAGGAGGAGGAGGAGGTAGGTTCGGTGCTAGGCACAACGGCCGTATAATGACTGTTCGGAAGAATGCCGCCGCCTCCGCCGCCACAAGGACAACTTAGCTGCAGGTTAAATGACCTGGTTGCGCGCCGATCGAAGAGCACGCCGCCTCCGCTGCAGAATCTGCCGTCGTCGCCTGCCCTGCCCCGCCCCGCCCCCGTCACTTTCCTCCGCTCCGCTCCGCCCCCGCCGGGTCGCGACCGTCGCGGGGTGGAACCATAGCGCGCTAGAAGAAGCCGTTACAGCTCCGAGAAGTGAACAGTAGATAGGAGTGGCTATGACACGAACGAGGAAACGACAACATTGCCCTGTCTCCGCTAATGGTCGGATTTAGTCTATCATCGGAGTTTTCTTTCCTGGTTATAAATTGCTGATTTTTGAAGAGGAAGTAGGCAGCGTTAACTGTATGTCTTCTAACCAATCTAAACATCAGATAAGTTGGTTTCTTTTAAGAGAGATTACTAAATAAACATGTAAGAAATAAACGGTTAATTGCCATAAGATTCAATATGTTATCTTTCGCGAAATGCCCCTTTTCATATTTTTTCTACGGATAAGGGTCTATGGTCTTTCGGCGATTGTGACTTCAGGAAAAGCTGCAACGAAGACTAAGGCCCTAGGGATAGCAGGGTGGTGTCGGAGAAGCAGTGGTGCGTTCGTTCACAATGCCATCGCTGGCGATACTGTGCTCCCGCCGGCGGAGGGACTTCCTCTTCCGGGGGCCCGCCATTACTGCAAAGGAAGACACGAAAGATTCATTTCCTTGGAAAAGACTCTCCGCGTTGGCTCTTTTGGAGATTGTAAAAGGTCGGTTCCGCTTTCTTTATTATCTGACTGCTTGAATTTGTGGTTACATACGTTTCCACGACGAATCCCCACTTACCAAAGCCTCGAAAGTTTAAGCTGTTTGGCGGCGATGTTGCGTTTCAAATGGTTAGCGAAGAACGATTTAAACATATATGTCGAATAATTGAGTCTCTCTCCGGGGTCAACACATGAATTATAATTTGAAAAGTTCCACTGCTGACGACCTGAGGTGGAGAAAACCTTGTATTCAACCACGCGTCAATAGCCCCTCCTCTGCGTAGCACAAGTATAAGGCCATGAAGGAAACGAAGCACATCCCTGACACCCCTCGCGCACCGCCTGGAACTTCCTTCGGCGCGCGTCCCGCAGAGACAGCACAGCTGTGAGGATGCGGTTTCAACGCTCCTTTCCTATTGACTCAGACGACCCAGGCAAGATACCGACGCCGGCGGAGCTACTCAAATCGTCTGCCCAGCCTCATTAGAAGGGATCAATATTTAGAAATGCCTGTGCAAATGTTCGTTTCCTTCGCCACAGAGCGGTGGCGGTGGCGGTGGCGGACGCGGGGGCAGAGGGCAGGGTGCGAGCACGGTGGCCGAGGACGAAGTCGGGGCCTCGCAGCCGCCCGCGGTCGACGCGCAGCCAGGGACCCCTTCTTTCTCTGAATGAGATTAAACTTGCACGACGAACGCGCGGAAAGCAGAAGCTCGAGGAAGAAGACGAACAACAAGAAGAAGGCACGGGCGACACGACGGAGAAAAGAGAGCCGGCGGCGAGGAGGGCAGGGCAGAGAGCATGATAAGTGGGCGGGTGGGTGAGCTGGAGCCGCGGCGCCGCGAAAGGGAAGTGAGGGAAAAGAGCGGAGAAAGGAGGCCCGGCGCGGGGTGTATGTGATGTGGGCGGAGCGGCAAAGGGCGAGCGCGGTGCCTGCGCGGGCGGAGGGGGGGAGAGACGCCGACGGATGAATGCGGAATCGCTTCCTTCTCATTGAGGCGGCGGATCGGCAGCGACGGGCGCCGGCGGCGGGGGCGGGGCCTGGAATAGGTGCAGGCAGGCGAAGCCAGGCTAAGGGGATGCCGCCGCCGCCGCCAGCTCAGACGCAGAGGCGACGCGTGACGATAGCGAAGGACGAGAGCTCAGGAAATGAGGGTGAAAGGAGACGAACATGATTACTGATGGAACAGGGATAGCAAATATATTGAAACCAGGAAGAAAGTTGAATATATACGATCAGAGGAGACAGCACCTAAAAACAAGCGCATATATATATATATATATATATATATATATATATATAACTTTGCGTTAATCGTAATAAGAGCGAGGCCACTACCTCTCGAGTCCTCAATTTCAATTTCAATTTTCGTCATTTCGTTATATTTTATTTTATTCGTGATTCAAATAAAAAAAGAAAGGAAAATACCGAATTTACGTCCAAATAATTCATTAAACAAGTATCGTGAATAGAAAGTCATATGCAACGTAAACCTGCAAAGAGAGGCTATGCCAAGAGTTCTTTTAGATTACACAATCTTAAAGGGTTATAAAGCACTTCAGTGGTTGAAATATCAATAGAACTTACATCGTTGAGAGCTGTACTACAGAAAATGTGAGCGATGTGGTAGCAAACTGGTACACCAAGACAAGAAGGAGGAGGAGAACGGAAGCTCTCTGCGTCTGACTTAGTTGCCGTCCGTTACCCTTTCTCGCACTTTTCGAGACATCCGGTAGACGTGCGGCGCGATTTTATCAGCGCAGAATGTTAAAGAAACCAATCTCTTGCATGCAGCCGTCTTGCAATGAAACGTGTAATCCTTCCGGGAAGCGCTCAGGCAACTCACCGCTTTCTTTGTTGCCAACTCCGGCGCTAAGGCGCCATTAACGACCCATCTCACCGCATTACGGACGCCCATAACGGCACTATGAAGTCGCACGTGTGCCGTTAGGCACGTACGCACACGCCGCCATCATCGACGGGCACGATCGCGAAATTGCTGCAGCAATAGAAAGCCCCCTCCCCCTGATTCTACGCCCCTCGCGGTGACCTTCGCGCTTAGAGTGTTTCCAACCCGCAAACTCTATGCCGGTATTTGTTTTGACAGATGATCCGCTGCCCTCCGTTCCCGCTAAACACCGTCCGACATCAAATACACAACCAGACACTAGTTACAGAGAAGCAAACCAAATTTAGGCGGAATCGCTATAAATTTTCGCAGTACTCTTGCAACCATTTCCATTCCATTCGTGTTTAACTATAATAGCTGTTATTAAAGCCCTCGAAATTCGCTTTGAGCTGATTATGCTGAAAGCAGCGGGGAGGTTTTATACCGTTCCAGCTGGATAAACATTAGTTCGGGGAGGGGGAGGGAGAGCTCCGCGGAGGTAATATTTTCGAGCGGTCTATTTATATTTGAAGCTCATACAAATTCAATTCTATCAGCTGGATTATAGATATCGATCCCCTGTTATCTTCGCGGGCTGTTACAGGGAGCCGCTCTGTAATCGCCTCTGCGAGCGGTCGAGGCTCGGCGGGCGCACCTGCTTCCTGCCTCGGCACCTCGCTCGCAGTTCGCGTGCTCTCGCGTCCGCGGGGGCGTTGGGTTGGGCGTCGCCAATTGAACAAATTTAATTCATAAATAATGCAACGTATTAGCGAATTAAAATTTGACATGTGTTTCCATCGTCGAAAATTGACACACACATGTTCTTTCTCACCAGAGAACAGTCGTTGTACAAAAAAGTGGTCTCATTAATGTTCATTAAAAAAAAAGGTTTTGCGTACAAATTGTTCAGTTTTAAATCCCTATTAATACACACATGTCACAATCACGGGGGTTCAAATTTAAGAATAAATTCATAGCTTTTGTTGTACTAATTGCCTTTCATAAGCTTGAGAAATTGAACTAAAAAGAAATTGAATAATGTTATATGCAAACAGATGTGGTGCGTCATACCTCAACAGTATAATAAAAACACCCAATCTATCTTCACCCTGCTGATCGTAGAAGATGCAGACACTGTCAGAAATAATGTTTATCCAACTGGATAGCAGCGTGTTAGTTCGATTTCAGCTCGTTCATTTACACCTTAAAAACGAATATCCGCAGACTTTGTATATGATCACCCGCAATTGATTTCCCCGTCGCGCCACCCACTCGGAAACGAAATGTCTCGCAAGGCAAACACACGCGGAAATAAATCGGGCGCAATCCTGGCTCTGGGAGTTCACAAGAGGACGGCGCGAAAGGCCGTATTCTACGGAATAAAACTTCAGCTCGCGCCTGCACCACCGCGCCGCGATCGCGTATATTTCAGAGCAGATGACTTATTATAACACAATCCCCGTTCCGGGGACAATCGACCGGGCGAAACCGAAAATTATGAACGAGCGGCCATAGCGCGCATCCGCGCGCCATTCCAGTAAAAACGAGGTTAAATCAATAAACATTCCCCCCCTCCCCATTCGCAGACGCGGAGATACGAGCCGCTCCGCTTTTTCCCCTGGAATGAAGTTGAAACTAATATATGAATAGCGAATCGCTGGGCGATCATCAAGACCTCAATGCCGATAATGGCGGGCGGCAGGCCGGGCGCAGCGGACAGCGTGGGCGGGGGTGAAGGAGGAGGGGGTGGGGAGGGGAACGCCCGGCAGCGGTCGCACTGCGTTGCTGAAGGGCATCAATCACATTTAGCCGATTATCATTCGCCATTACTGCGAACGAACTCCGTGAAAAGAACGTGGATCCGGGGAGGGGGGTAGTTGGTGGGAGTGGGGGAAGCGAGGGTTAGAGGGGCGACTGCTGCCAGTTATGCGAGGAATCGAGGTACCTTCGTAAACGAATCGGGGATGTTAGATCTATTTTTAGAAGCTTACAAATTATGGGCCATAATGAAAACGTGAAACTCTATCTCCAATTTAGTTTAGTACGGTTTTACAATAAGTGTTTACGAAATGAAACGCTTTTGGTTGTAAGCTTTTACCGCGATGTATGTCCATTAATTCAGTTCGTAAAGACCTTCAAGTGATATCTGCACTGACTTGCATGACTTGGAAAGTTCTTTTATTTAAATGCAAAAGCACTTGAGCATTAGTTTCAATTATAAAATAATCGATATTTTCATTACAAATCGTAAAAAAACAGAGTAATTTTGTCCTATATTTATATCATTGAGCATTTTGTGTCAATAACCTAACGGTTATCAGCTGACACTCCCTGCCCTCAACACCCTTGCCTTCTTGACGCTTTGGAGTCCCTTTATTCTTGAGTCCAGTTCCTAACTCTATCGTGATTCGTAAGCTCACAGCGGTTCAGCACCTCCTCTTGCCGGTCCTATATTTATATTTAAATACGAAATTTTCTGCAACACTACAATCTCCAAAAGATATGGACGAATTTACTGCTTGAAGTATCACTGAATCAACAGCGACTTAAGATAACGTTTAAGGGCGCCCAATTTCGTTATCCTGTCCTTTTGAGGCTCCCGCCAAAACGCCTTAAGCCACGGCCCTTATCGCGCGCGCTTTGATCCGGCCCCGCCGAGGCGGCGGCGGCGGCGGCGGCGCCCGTGAGGCGAACGAAAGCGCGTGGCGTGACCGCGGCCCACGCGTGTGTCCTCGAGGGGGGGGTGCCTCTTATCGCCGCGTGTCCCCGCCGGCCTCGATCCCGGCGCCCCGGCCAGCGCAACGCTCCCGAAAAAGGCCAGCGCCGGCGCCAGGCCCCCAGAGAACAAAAAGTATAATTAATACACCCGTCGCGCACGTACGCTCCACGGTATGGGACAATTAACGAAATCGCAGATAGCGGCTGGCAGCAAGGCGGCGGCCGCGGCGGGGGCCGTGGCGTTGCCGGACCCTTATGGCTGCGGCGCACGGCACGCGATCGAATCTCGGCGAGGGCAGCGGCGCCCGACACACCGAGCATGTACACGGGCGGCAGATTGTGGACAGGAACTCCGCAGGCGTACGTGGCGGAAGCCCATTGGGTGAGGGGCTGGTGACAGCGACTGGGGAAAACCGCTCGGGAAAGTACAAACGAACAAGAAACCTCAACAGCGGACAGGGTGCAAAACATAACTCACTGATAATGAAATTTTCCAGGTGGAATCCAGCAATAACAACAAATTTTAAAAAATAAATAATTTTAAAAAATTCAAAAATATGCCCCATCGTAACTAAATAATAAGTTAAGTTGTGCTTGGTAGAACGCAATAGTAGCAATCATTTTCCAAAAATACTACAAGGGTGTTCAATCTCTCAATGAAAATGATGCCTTCACGAAAGAACTAATAACACAACACTAATATCTTGACCTTATAATTTCTCTTACAACCATAGCAATTCATTCCATGGAATGGATTTGTCGCTCAATATAGCTGCCGCGAACTCAACGCTATTAGTCTATCTCCACCACCAAGCGCATTGTGAACGAGGTCCTTGCCTGGCAAAGAACGCATGCAAACACGAAGGGCCCCTCCCTAGTACAGGGAAGGATGCGCGAGTGGCAAGGCGACACCCGCGGCAAGGAAAAATACGCAAATGCGTTTTTTTCCCGCCGGCGGCGGTCGTAGCACCTTTGTCCGGTTGATTCGCTCCTCTTACACGCCTTTCAGCCCACGAAAACAGCCGTTCGCCTTAATGGCCGCGTTTTTTGCCCCCGCGCCCGCAGCGCCCGCCGCCCGCCCGGCATCGCGCGTCCGGTCGTCCGTCCAGGGCCCCACGCAGGAAGAGAGACATTTGCCACGGCGCGGCAGGCGCGGTCGATACTTTCATTCCGCGACCTCTCGCGCCCACGAGGTGACCATTACTCCCACCTTGTGTTTGCCGACGAAGGCGGCTTGGGAGCTTAGCGTTCTTTTGAGAATCGACGGCCACGCCTACGTTTCGTTGAAGCTCACTTTTCACTCAGCTAAGTCGTCTGCTCAGAGTATAAAATGTATGGGAGAATTTTGAAAAGTGGATGTTGCTGACGGAATAATTGCAGGCCTCACACAAATGAACTGATCGTTCCAGATTGATTGGTAAGTGATTCCGGGCGCGTCTAACTGCGAAGGTCATGAGTCCCGTAAGTGTAATGAATGTTCTAACGCTGGAGATGACGCTGAACTTCCCCCTCTGGATGATGCGCTCCGGCGCCGACCTAGTGTCAGCTAAGGGGGTTTCCGACGCACCTAGCTTTAGGCTCCAGACCGGTCTCCCGGTAGGTGTGTTAATGTAGTGCATGTTAGTGTAAGTTGTGTGTAAGGGGTGAGGATAGGAAAAGGAAGAGGAAGAAAGATCTCGCGCGGTCAGTGGTCCATTTGCTAGTATAGTGCTCCGGCATTCGCCTGGTGTTGATCGCAGAAACTACGGTAAACTATCGATCAGAGCAACTGGCCGCTAGAATTTTCCTCCAGACAGCTACTGAATTCAACCTAGCTCTCTAGCTAGTGTCGAAAAAGCTGCCACCGTCAAAAACTCGAACCTAGGACCTCCCGATCAGAAGCACTGCAGTGAAATCAGTTGATTCCCTAAGCTGCACGGGGCTGCTCGTTCCAGCAAAAAGGTACAAAGTACTAAGAAACGTTTGGAACTAATAAATCTGTCTCACTAATAAGCATCAACCACACTGGAAATTAACGCAGACATGCTCATCTACATGGATAACACTTCTCCAAAACTTACTGCGACAGAATAATATTCTGAGAATTATTCTGCAAATAATACACATCCTGAAAGATTTCCTTCACCCAGGCACCAACAGTTACATCACACAAATTTGTATTCAATTAAATATAACTGGTCAATACAAGCGGTTCAAATACCACGATTGGGGGTAGCTTGAACTGATGACCAACTTTAAAGAACAATCACGAGTTAGAATAAATACGGGAATGTGTTAATAGAGGAAAAACAACAATTGAGAAACCATTCTAGGTTTCATTTCTTTCAAGAGGCTTCCTATTATAAACGGAACGTAGCGTCCTAAAACCGCGCTGAGCAGCGTCCGCTGGACCACGGGCGCGCTTTTGTGCCAACACAACGGCGCTGCGCTCACAGCGGGCCGGAGCGGCGCGGCGCGGAGTTTATTAGGGTCGGCGCATAGCCTCCGGCCCCACCCCCGCAACGCCCGGTCGTTCCATTTCCAAAAACCTGCCAGGGCTTATAATTTTTAATAAATCGTGTGAACCGGCGCAGACGCGAACGGCGGCAGCGGCGCAGGCCGTCAGCTGCCCGAGCCAAGGCGGCGCGAAGGGGGGGAGGAGGGGAGGGGTGAAGGCGAGGGTGCGCGAGCGAGGGGGGCGGGGCGTGGGGGGGGGGCGGGGGAGGCGGGGCCAGGGCCGGCAACGCGCGCTCCCACCGCGCCGACCCGTTGGGAGCGCTTGACGCGGCCGCGCGCGCCTCGCTCTCCGCCCCCGCGCCCCGTCGTCGCTCCACTCCCACCGCCGCCGCTGAATTATCCTAATGCTCGGGCGAACCTGCAGTCGTGGCCCGCGCCGCCTCGGGCGCCCCCCCCCCCCCCCGCCCGAGCGCGTTGTGACAGCTGCGTCCGTGCATCCTGTGCGTCGCCCCGCTTTCCGGGATTAGGTGTGCATCGCGACATGCGCGGAGCGGGTGGCCACAGACAAGCCCACGAATTGCAACCGGAAGCGCTCAGGAGAAATATTACTCGGCAGGACGCCATGATTTCCTATTTATGTTAAAACGAACATCATGTTAATTTCTAACAAAAGTTATCATTTGCAAGATCACTCATGATTTGGGGTTGGACTGATGCAATCATTGTATACCCTCCTCCCCTAAAAAATGGACATACAATTTACAATTTTCAGTCGTAATATACTATCAAATTATACGTAAATTTCGATTACAAAAGAATTATAGTTTCATATCCACAAAGCTTTTGAAACTATCGAACGTAACATTATACTATTTCATAGTATTAATACAATAAAGCCTTTCAGCTTAGTTGCAGCTGTGACATAAACAAGTCTTTGTGAAAACATAATGACAGCCCACAAAGCCGATCAATTAACAAATTCGAATAGATTTGAACATTAATGTGCCCTTCTAATGCTATCTGTGCACTAATCCCGGAGAATTCGCCGCGACGCGGCGGTCGCCCCCAGACATCGAAACATCTAGAATCGGTAAATTCTGATTTGCTAAAAGCTCCCCCTCGCGGCACGCGAGTTTTCCCCTCGGAGGCTGCTCCGGCGGCGGCCAGTGCACTTACCCAAATTTAAGAGGTCGGCAATAAAAAAATAATTTCAAAGAGAAACAACTTTCCTCGCTAAAGTGGCACCGCAACGCGCTGTTGCGATTTGTGTAGCGAGCTGGCGAGGGTGGCGGGGCAACGACAGCGCATGGGTGGGAGGGGAGGGGAGGGGGCGGCGACGGCGCGCGAGGGGAATGTGCCAAGAAAACACTAGCGCCTGCCCGACGTCGGTGACACCTCCCCCTCCCACCACCCGCGCCCCGCCCACCCGCCGCCTTCCGCCGCCGCCGCGGCGTCGCCGGCTTTTAAGGGAGATATTGCTAAAAGCCTCGGGCAGCAGTCAACTCGGGAGTAATTTAGAGCTTCATGTGCTATAATCCCCATTACCGTATTTCTTTCGAGCAACATACGAAAAAATGTAGGTCGTAAGATTTGTATGAAGTAAAAGCCTTAAAAGGTTACTGTCAAAAATTAGCTGACATAAGTTAAACTTGCTAGTTTTATGGCGGCGCGTGGGTTTGAAAAGGGATTTATTGAAGTCTCCCCCAGCGTTGCCCCGCGAGTATCCAACATCGCGGAAGATGAAGAGGTTGTCGCCACTGTCCTTGCGGCCTTCGGCGAAATGGGTCAAGCGCATTCAACACTAGCCTCTGGACCACCAATACGCAGCTAAGCCCGGAGACAGAAACATTAAACATGTTCATATCGAGGACGTGACCACCAGAAATGTTGTCACAAGAAATCTGCACACATTTGTTTTTCCTTGAAGAAAAGATATTGTCAAAAGAATCTCTAGGACTAACTACTTCTAGCAAGCCCAGGTGAATTGACAATAGAGAAAACACTGCTTGGAAAAATGGATGTGTAAACGATGTACAAAAAATATATTAAAATTAAGAGATGTAAATTGCGTAAATTGCATAATTACAAGAAAACATTTAGCTTTTTTTCTATTCTCCTATATCATTCCGTAATATCTATGGCATACAGTACACTAAAATATTTAGAATGTCAAAATGAACTCCGGGGCTATCAGTTTTCCATGTATTTACCTAGATTAACTGCAGACAATGATAAATTTGTTAATAGGATAATAGATACATAAACCAAAATAAACTTCCACAATGAAGTCGATGTGAAAGCATATTTTCCCACGACCATGCCCTTACCACGAGATACAACCTATAGGCTAGACGTCCCCCCAATCACAATCTTGGAGGAATCCAACCATCCACATCGTCCCAGCAGCGGGACCAATCGCAGGAGCGGGGGCAGCGGGGCCGGCTGGCCGAGCGGGGCGCAGGTGTGCAAAATCCACGCCGCGCGGCGAGAGGCGATGGGGAGGGGGAGAGGGAGGGGCGCGCAAGAAATTTCATTAGTCGCGGGCGCGGGCGGGAGGCAGTAACTCAGGGCGCGGCCGCGCGCAAGAACTTGCCTGCGCAGCCGACGCGGCTGGCTGCGCGAGAGAGCGCGGGGGTTCGATCGCGGCGACGGACCGCTCATCCAGCTCTTCTCCACTCCGCTCCGCGTAGGCAATAATGGCTAATTTATAATGGGCGGCCGGGCAGTCTGCAGCCGCGCGGGAGAGTGGCCCCTCGGTCTAATGTATGCCACGCTGTCCTTCCCACAAACGCAGGTCGAAGCGCGCCGGCCTTACGGAAATGGTAAGGCAGTAAGAGAATAGTCTAGGATTACGGTTCATGAGACTAAGGATACAACATGCAGGTAGAAATCAACTCTCAACGAAGAATCTTTAGCGGCTACAGAAGGAAATTGGAAGATGCAGACACCAAGTTGTTTGTAATAATCCATAGATATAAAATCCACTGTAATTAGCTACGCTATAAATTCCCTCTCACGTTATTCACTGAGAAAATGATTTACTCATAAAAATATAAATGATAAATAAATGTCACTTAATTCCTCGGACGCGACCCAAACACTAGTTTTCACTATTTAGCTAGTAAATTACATTCTCATGTAGTTTATAGGACCACTCTGTTTTCAGTAACAGAAAGACAACAGAATTAAGAGAGGTGAAACGCCCACTAACTCAATAGTTCACATTTAGAAGATTTCACGAAGTGTGGATTTCATGGTGAAGAGTAAATGATCGCAGTATAACACACGATGTAACAACTTGGCGACCGTGGAAAACACTCAAGTAACAGAAAGGCCACGGCCCCACAGAAAATTCGGACAGAACAAGAGAGAAAAAAAAATTAAACGGAAAAAGACACATGAAAGCTACAGAAAGGAGAGAAATGGAGAGGGTGAAAATAGTTAACAGTGAGGTGACCGCAACGGCAAGGGGCAGCAACGTCAGCGACGAGCAAGACCGCGCGAGCACCACCGCAACGGCCCCTTGCCCCGCAGCCAACCACGGCCGCCCGCGCACGAGAGATTGTAAAGGATTTTCCGGTTACCGCTTCTATTTGTTGGCGGTGCGGCCCCCGGCTCGTCCCCGGCTCCCTGCCCCGCTCGCGCCCGGGGGCCGCGGGGTCGCCCCCCGCCTCTCCTCTCCTCTGGGCGCCCCGGGCTGTTTGTTCCGGCTCGCAATTGTTTACTGCCTCTCGCCCCGCCCCTCCGGCCGCTTCGCTCCCCGCCCCCCCCCCCTCCGCCTTGTCCGCGGCGCGAGCGCTGCCGTGGGCGTGTAGAGGGCGCGTTGGCCGCGCTTTTTATCTGCTCATCCACCTTTTTACGGGGCGCATCCGCCCTTCGCGCCCGAGAGCAGGTCGCCGGCCTCTGACGCCCCCGCCGCCGCCGTGGCCCCGCCGGCGTCTGCGCGGCGGGTGGCGCAATTTCCTGCGTACATCCGCCCGCGCGGCCACCTCCTCCAGGGACGGCGCTCCAGGCGACGGGGACGGCAACGGGGAACAGTGTTGGCGGCTGTGTCATAAACAACTACTCGGCGGAGGTGTCGAAAAATGAAGTGACTTTGGCGGCATCGCTGACGGGGGCACTGACGGAATTAGCCTGTGGTTGGTGAAAGAGTTCGTAATGACACCGTCAGGGCCAATGGTGGCTACGGCAGCGACCAAGGGCCTGGGTTGGGCGCAGGGTCCTTCGGGCGGAGATGAATCAGAAGCCTCGGCAGTAAACTCGCTGTAGCTCGAGAGCGCCGTTTCGGACGCCCGCTTAGTGATGAACCTCGCCCGGTGCACGTGGCTTCGTCGAGTAATACGTTCAGTAAGGTTCTAGCCAAGGCCCACCACCGCTATGTACGAACGTCTTCCGAACAGCGGCGACCGTCTCTCTCACCCACTGGGGTGTAGAAGTCCAAACTCTCTGTGCAAAGACTGCTATAGCAGCGACGGAAACAGGACGAACGTTGCACATAGCGCTGTTTCTTTTGTAAAATGATGTAAATCTAGATGTACATCAGGCGAAATCAAGAAATAGAACATTGCTGATCCTAACAAACGTGACATTTGACGACTAAACTTTTTAATGCTAATGTGACGAGAGGTTACGTGAAATGACTGGTACTGAAGGAAGACAACTCTCACTATTCTGTAGCGATAACAGTACAGAGCCAGAAGATCAAAGGCGGTCACAGTCTTCAGTTGACGATCGCTCTAGTTCCGTTGAGACATGCGCAACGTTCAGTGAAGCGGGAGAGACCGGCAGTTCCAGCAAAACGGGTGGCGAAGACCATTCCAGCGGGCCCGGGTTGACGATTGGGGAGAAGGCGTGCCCACGGCGACGCCTCGAGTTGGGAGGAGACGCCGCTAGCGGCGAGCCACCGGCGAGACCCGGCCGTTCCGCGCGATCACGCAAGTCGTTGTCCGTAATTGGGGAGCGGACCGGGCCGGGCCGGGCCTGGCCGTTCGTCCGGACTTCCCCGAAGCGCCCGGACGGACGGCTCTGAAGCCGGCGGCGGGCGATGGGCGTCGGCGAGCGATGGGTAAGGGGCGGTGCGGACCGCGAGCGGGGACCGTCTCTCGCCCCCCAAGACTGCGGTCCGCGTGTGGTCGGCGGCGAGGGCCCCTCCGAGTTCCCGACCTGCCGCTCTGATTTTCCGGACGGGAGGTTTCCTGCCGGGAAACTGATTCGAAGCGAGATTGGAGCGCGGGACGGAATAAGGAGGAGCTTCCATTGCCGAGGAAACAAGTCTGCCTCGGGGTAAGCAGGTGTTTGTCTAACCGTGTTTGGAGACGGAGCAAGTCGTTGGAGAGATCCCAATTCGTGAATGGAGAAGTTTGAGAAGTTTCGAACTGGAAAGAGTTGTAACATGTTCTTCTACTATTTGAAAAGTAATATGAATAAAACACATTTCGAAGGTTCCGGAAAATAATGTCTGCAAGGAATTTATACAAAAAAGTGTCATATTGGAACCAGTCACATTATGACCTATAACGTATATCTTTCTTTAGTCTTGAGAATCAATATCTTCCAAATGATACTGGAAATACACTATTTAAAAATTATAACCAAATATGTATTAAAATGTATATTTGAAATAAATATTTGTTGACACATTTGTCCACTGTGTTGCCTACACCATACAAATAGTCAATGTCACAAGAAGACAAGATATTATTGCTTAGTACTTTTAAATGTATACTTTAAGATAACGTAATTGAAAAGGCATGACAGTTTCTGATATACGTTCATACTGGAACAGAGGGAGGTAAAAGTCGAACACACACAGCAAAGCTCAATGTCGACTTTTTATCAATCAGCTAAAATATTAGGATCATTCAAACAACTAAAACACTCGTATCATCTTGAGTTGATTTGGCCGCACAGGATCGGCGGTGGCTCTTAGTGGGAGTCATTCAGAACTCCATCACAATCACTCACGCTCTCCTCGGAAACTTTCTCGGCGACCTCCAAGAAGCCTCCGACGGGCAGTGCGGGCGGGGAGGGGCGGGGCGTCATCGGCGGACGGACAATGACGCGCGGTGTTTAGCGTCGGCCCGGCCGCCCGCGCCCCGCCCCCAGGGCATTGTGCGTTCGCGGCACCGCGACAATGTGACGCGCGTCAATCTGCGGAGGCGGGGGCGAGGAAGGGGGCGGGGCCAGCGAGGGTCGCGTGAAAGCGCGCGGGCGGGCGCGAAAAATGGCAGCGTCGCTTTGAAGGGAAAAGTCTATTCACAGCTTCGCCACCACCACCCCTACTCCGCTCTCGCGACCCCCTGGCGCTGAGTGGGGTGGGCGGGCCGGGCGAGTGTTTAAAACGCGCATGCACGCGCGGAGTGTTAATTCACCGATACACAATAATAAAGCAACAATGCTAATGTCAGCGGCAACGGTCGCTTTGAATATAAATGGCGCGTAGACACGAGACCACAGGACCAAGTGCGTCAATGGGCCGCGCGCTTCGCTTACGGACACACGCGCGGTTACAAAATTATCGTTATCTCTGAATTGAATCTTTTCAGCGGGATGTTTCAATTACGAAGAGGAGCAGGGGGCGGGGCGCCACCGGGAGCGCGTGGGTGGCGCGCGGGCCGCTTGGGGCCCGGTGGCTGTGGCGTGCCTGGCACGCTAGGCGGCACTCGCAGGCTGCACAAGCCATTCGCAATCCTTGGCGTTTTAAGTAATAGTGGTAGAAACTGGTAAAAAATGAAAATAAAATAGATAAATTAACGTTAATAGAATGTGGGGATGAAAATGAGTCAAGCTTATGGATCACGGCGGTGAGTGTCTTCACGCCAAGATATATTAAAATACATTAGGCATGATAGGCTTTTTTTTATAAATCTGTAAACGTTCGTCAGTTGGGAACATAGAAACACCAGACTATGGATTAAAACAGGAAACCAGAGACAATGCACGAGTACGTAGCAGCACAGGATCTGGAAGAACATTTGTGTGAATGTAGGGAATTTTGCTCTACAAATTGTTGCAGTAGAGACTGGTCGGATAAGATAAGCAAATAATGAAATGAGCAAAACATATAAATAAACATAAAACAAAAAAACAAAAACAAAAAACAAATAATGAACTTCGTAGATGAGAGGACATCAAAAATCACCCCCAACAAATAAATGTGTTCCAAGCGATTGTAACATCACAAACTTTAAACTAACAACAAATTCAAGCTGGACATGCAAATTTCCGAGACAAAATCACTGCAAAACACAACTTTTTAAGAGGAATTATGTACCAATTACACGACATGCCCATGGGTAGAGCACCCACATCTTGCCAATAAGGTTTTCCTCCCCTCAGCACCTAAGAGGAACCAGAGCTGGCTGATGGGAACGGACGGTCGGCAGGCCCAGCAGAGAGGGCGGGAGGCGGGAGAGAGGCGTTGGCGCCTACCCGCGCCGCACGGCGCTCGCCATTACTCGTAGCTAATGCGGCGCCCGCCCCGTTAATCGGCCACCGCCTAAGGCGGAGGAGGCGCGAGATTAGACCGTTCATCAGCACGTTCGCGCATGCCGGCGCCGGGAATCGAGTCGGGGAACGCGCAGGTAAGGGTGCCCCGGGCGATCGATCGCGGGGGGGGGGCGGGGCGGGGGGACGGTGGCACAGAGGACGGGGGGTCGACGCGCCCCGGCGCTCGTCGTCCGCGGCCGTCGCCTTTATGCGTCGCCTCTCAGGTGAGAGAAGATGCGCGCCGCGGCGGCGGCGGCGCGCGAGTTTCACGCTCTCGTCTTTTGAAGGGCTTTGCTCCCTCCAGCACACTCCCTGTACGAGTCCTATGAGAGCTTTAGGCAACCCCCAAAACATGTACTTAACATGCATTATTAAGAATTTAAATGAAATTTCATGACACAATTACAAAAATGCACACCAAATATTCATTCAACGTCCTATACTTTGAGATTCTGATTTTGAAATGTTAAGGGCGATGGTGTGGGATCACATATCGATCGTTAGGTACCAGTATGAAAATTCGTTTCATTATGATCCCCAGTAAATAATGTTAGGAACGCCTCACAGGAAAGCGCCACATGATATTAAAACACGAGAAAGAGTATTTTATTTTCTATGTGTGTAAGTCTATCATACGAAATTGAACACAAATTCAAATATAATTTAGAATTTTGCAAGTCACAAGTAACCCGTTGAAGATGCCCTGCCAACAAACCGTTTTGGACATAGACACATGTTTCCGCAAAATACATAGCAAAACGTACATAAAATCGGAAAAAGTATAATAATACTATTACTAGATTCTAATTTTTCATTAATGAAGTATGTAACTCAATTTAATTTAAAAGTTAACTCATTTTCCATTCGCCCTCAATTTTTTTAATCGAATATATATCATATCCAGATAACACCTTGAAATCACTAAATCTGCAATTTAATAACAACCAGTCCCACGCCACGCCGGTGCGTTCTTTCACACCCACGCCGCCCAAGTTCACAATGGAAGCAAGAGGGCCAAACTCCCAACGGTCGCCAAAGTGGTCGAGTAGTCCCCGATCCGCCTACTGAAAGGCCGCCACAATATCAGTTCCATAAATTCCTCACAGACAATATCCACCTTTTCAAAATTTCTCTCCTCTCCCGCACCCGCTGAAAAGCGGCCTCCCCCGCACCCCTACCCATCGTTCTGGCCGGACGGCAAGCCGCTACCGCCCCCGCCCCCGCCGATCGCGCTCCAAATGAACAGGGCGCGCGCGCCCTAGCAGGATTATGACAAAAAACCTGTCATTAATTCTCCTTTCTTCGTCTTTTTTCCCTCCTCGTTCTCCTTGCTCGCCGCTAACCGTAATTTTTTTGCCGCTACCGTCGTGAACATTCCATTTTTTATTATTCTACCCCCCTTTTTTTCATTTTTTACTCATTTTATTTACCTTGCCGGAAACCGTATTCATCTTTTCTGTTTTCCTTGGGCCGCGCGCAATGGGCGGGTTGCGGCGGCGCGGCGTAGTGGGCGGCGGCGGCGGCGGCGTTGGAGGCGAAGGCGGAAGCGTGAGAGCGGCGTGGGAGGGAAGGGGAGGGAGGGGGTCCGTGGCCCCGCCTAATCCCACCGGCTTACCAGCCACCGCAGACTCCTCCGTACCTCGTCTCACGCCCCGGCCTCAGCCTCTGCCTCCGCCAATATTCACATTCAGAATCAAATGTCATCGTGTATATGGTGCCGTTAATGTTTTGATGAAAGAGACGGATTCAATATTGCGAAATTCGCAAAGCAACTAACATCACGATACGTCGGGTGCGATTTCATTATAATTTGGGCATCTAACTTTCGTAAAGGTTATGCAAAAAGGTTTAGGTTACTAATGGGATTTACATTAAATACAGATGATACATAAAATGTTCACGCGTTGTGGTATTTTTCCATTAAAACAGTTTTTCTTCGCATTATAATATTATATTCTACGTCATCATCACTTACAAATAAAAGAAATTGAGAGTTTTCCTCACTTTATTTAAAAGAAAGTTTGCCGTTCATGCTGACAATTAGCCTGATTTTTAACTTCCATGGATATTGTAAATGTGTTTCCACATTTTCTTTATTGCTTCTGACATAGGCACCATTCCTCGTTATTGAACCAAATGCTTCCCCCATGTAATTTTATATCCATCTCAGTTCATAAAAATATATGGAAAATTCAAACCCAGGAAACTGAATTTCAAAACGATTTCGAGTGCGAAAAAAATCAAAAGAAGGTAACGCAATCGGAAATAAGTAAAGAAACGACGGAGATAGGGGGAAATCCAGAAACAGGAGAACCGCCGGAGAATTCAAAGCGGAGGCGGGTCCGACAAGGCGAGCAGAAATCGACGGTTGATTAGATATTTTATATGGCGGGCGCGCGGCCACGGCCGTTCCTCTCGCACCGTGCCGCCCCGCCCCGCCCCGCCCCCCAGCCGACCCCACGCGCCCGGAAGGGAGCGCGCGAGGCGGGCCGAGGCGGTAAGCCCCGCCAGGTAGCGGCGCCCCGCCCTAATTTAATAAAAGCGGTCCGCTCTGACCCACGGCGCGGGTCACGCGCGCGCGGGCGGCCGGGAGGGGGGTGAGCAGCGGAAGGGAGGGAGAGCGCGGGGGGCCGGCGAAGAGGTGAGGGTGTAGGCGGCCTCGAAGATGGGACGCGGGCAAGGACAGGCCGGGCAAAAAGGGCACGTTACGGGAAAGGAGGGTGGGCGAAGGCGAGGAACGAGGAAATTCGAAAGGAAAATTATGAAAGAGGGTCATCATGGAAGCGGGAAGAAGAGAAAAGGCAAACCGTACTTGGCACACTATATTTGTATCTTTCAGAGATGTTATATAGATCAAATATACCTGGAAGGAAGATGAAATCGAGTGTTCGAGAGAAAAATAAAAACGAGCAACCTGTTCCGAAAGAACTGAAGATATGGTTTGAAATTTTAAATTATCCTCCAGCAAAAAAGGGGATGGAAACCACGACAAGAAAATCTATGAATAACTGGAACCAAGTTAAAAATCGTAATACCTCCAGTGATTTGAAGAAAAAATATATAGAACCGTCACGAACAGTATTAAATAGAGGAAAGAAAAACAGTTCCAAGGGTATTAATTGCATCGGATGCATACGGAACATCGATGATGAAAAGGGTACGCTTTTGCTCCAATGCACGCAAACTGAAAACTCCAAGTGCCTTCGGCGAATGATAAACAGGGTCTGAAGCCCGTGCAGTGACAGCTCGTGAATCGATACGCAATGTATCGACGCGTCGACGGCCGGCCAAAACAAATCTATTACTCGCGCCGGCAGACCGCCCGATCGCCCGCCCGCCTCGCGTTCGCCCGTTTTGCTCACCTCGAGAGCAGCGCGGAATAAAAGAGTGCTGTTGGACATTCGGAACAAGGATGTTACTAGGACGGTGTATTACGGTGTTATAGGGAAAAGACATGTTTCGAGTGAGAACGCAAACATTGCAAGTGATAATAAGTACACAATGGATTTGTCGACAGCTCAACGAACACGATCCCACACAACGGCCCAGACACTCAATAAATACATTAACAACACATCGATCGGAAGAGCAATAAGGAAGCATAAACCCTACAAAATAAATTAGTGGGTGGTAATCGAATTTTAGGTCTCAGACACATGGCAGTCTGTAACATGAATACAATGGAAGAATAACGTCATTAATTTCAGAGACCCAGTAACGATGGATATAAAAGAACAGACAACAACTTGAACAAACAGGAAAATTAACATACTTCATACAACTCAAGAAATTCTCATTTTTACACGTGGAATGTTTTAAATCGTGTTATGAATGCTATCACTATAATTAATTGAGTCTTATTCCATACACCTGCATTATATCAACTACATGAGGATATAATCATGTCTAACTTTAAGATGAAATAAATGTTTTCAGGTAAATTAGGCATCCAGCATTTTATTCATCTATATGACGGTTTATTCGCATTAAAGAACGGTGGCTACGCACTTCCAAAAATTTATTTTCATGTTTTTTTTCAGTATTCCAAGCTTTTAAAGCTGCTTAAAAAATACATTTTTCGCTGTTAAAATTTATAGAATAATTCACACTATTTAAACAAAATATTAAAGCAAGTCTGAAGCTAATTTGTCAACTCTCTGATTTCGACACGATGAAGTACCTTTTTTAAATAAAAAATAGAAATTGAGAAAAAATAATGCTGAACATTTTTTATCAATCGTATTTAGTGTATAACCGTATCAAAATTTTCAATGGCTTTTGACGATTCTCTTACAAATTCCCTGATTTTCCCCAAACTTTTCCGGTGCAACGAAATTGCCTGATTTTTTTTGCAGGTTTTCTAGAAGGAATTAATCTTGAAAATCAATTAACATTAACGTCTTCTCCAAAAACAGTCACATCAATAGCTCCTTGACTATTTCACACTTTGTAGAGGAATCGCTAGAAGTCCGAGATAGTGTTTAGACTGTTATATAACCAGATATTATTTCTTAAAAGTAATATAGTCGAGCAAAAACTGGTGACTAACATTTTTTATTTGTTGAGAGTTTTATTTTTTTATTTATTTTTAACTTTGTCACAGTGACATCAGAGAGCTGATAAATAAGTATTAATATTATCTTTAAGCTTTAATATTATTTTAAAATATTTTGAAACACTAGATATATGCTCAATGAAAAATAAACAAAACTGAACGAATACAAACGAAGCAAAAAGGTGAAAAGCACCGCGGCATCCAAGATGCAGAGGCCGCCACGCCGTTCGATCGCCCGGGGCAGGCGCGTCGCCCGCGGCGCGACGGGTGCACGCCAGCACCGGAGAGTGCTTGAGCGCTGGGCGCGTGGGGCGAGCGGGGCGGAGCGGGGAGCGGGGTTCGGTGTTCGGGGCGCAGGGCCCACATGACACGCGCCGTGTTTGTAATACGGCGCCCCCGCTCGAGTGGGCCGCGCTCCCGGAGCCCGTGCAGCCCGACACCGCGCGCCCCACGGACCGTCCGGCTCGCGCGCCTGCCCCGCCCCGCCCCGCCCCCTCTCCCTGCTTCGCCCACGGGCGTTCCCTCTCCGGCGCGCGACGGTGCAATTGCCTGTCTCGCCTGCCTCAGCCGCTGCTGTCGTCGCGGCACACTTGTCATTGCCCAGGTTCCTTCCCTTCTTTAGTGATTTTACCACGCATGTATTTCTGAGGCCGTAATCGTCTACAATTAGCGTGGCCACTCATTTCCTGGTTTCTCTGTTTTTTCCCGATTTTTCAACTTCATTTTTTTGTTTCCTCACTAATTTGTAGATTATCGCAGAACACTTAAAAAAAATATTAAAGCAAGCCTCAAATCTACGAGATCGCTAAGGCAGTAGTGTCGCAGTGCTTTCGGACCGAAGGGTGGCGGGTTCGAATCCCGCCTCGGGCATGGATGTATTTGTGTTCGTCCTTTCCCTCCTTATCATCACCATTTCGTTTTATCTTCATAGTTACCATAACGTTAATTCCAATAGTGGTCGCTAATGATCAAGATGTTGAGGCGACCTTAAAAAAATAAACATAAAAAGGCCTCATATCTAGTTGTCAGCGCCCTGATTTCTCACTAGCAAAGTAAAAAATGTTTAAAAATTCTCATCAAATGAAAATTTGTCACCATTTTTGCTGGGCTATTTTTTAAAGGAATAATATATTGTTATAAAACAGCCTCAAAATTTTTCCTGGCTTCTAACTATTCTTCCTCAAATTTCCTGAATGTATCCTAACTTTTTCAGAGAAATTAATTTCCTTGATTCTTTTTTCAGTTGTCCATGTTTTCCAGAAAGTGCCCACCCTACACATTACACCATCCTCCTGCTCAAGTATGGATCTTCACCGTTACTCCACCCAATCTTGCCTTTTGTTACAGAAATCGACGTCCCTCCCGTTGGCCTTCGATGTGTTTTAATGGCTCCCGCTTACATCCACATCGTGACTGTCGGCATCGTCCTCCTCTCCGTTGTCACTTGACTCCTCCTTGCCGCAGTAGTCCTCGCTCTCTACCTAGTCGTCGCCCTCAGCACCGGCGAGGCGTCTCCGCTCCAGCAGGGCGCCGTACTCTGATCCCGCCCCGCCGTATCTTGGCCCGCGCGCATGGATATTCATTCCCTTGCAAATCGCGGACGCCCCGCCGCCCCCAAGAATGTTCCCGAAGCTCAAAATTGAAACAGCCTCGTCCCGCCACGCCACGCCTCGCCTCGCCTCTCTCCGCCTCGTAGTAATTGTTTATGCAGCCGACGGGAGTCTGTCATTAAGATCGTGTAATCTGCATCCGCGGGACGTGAGAGGAAGGAACAAAAACGATGTACCGGGGGTTATTTTTACTTTCGATACCGAATCAAACGCACATTTAAATAGCAAATTCGTCTCCCGTTCGTCTCGCATGCGGCGATCGAATAACCTCAAAATGATCGGGTGCGCGGCTGAGGGGCGGGGCACGCGGTATCTGGTATCCGAGGGGTGGGGCAGGCAGGCGGCAGCGGCGGCGGCCGCGGACGGGCCAGCCAATCGGGCTCGGACCTCGGCGAGGGCGGCGGCGGTGGCGGTGGCGGCGCCATCGGTGATTTTCACACAAACGCCATTTCGCCACGCGAGGTCTGCCGGCAATTCACACAGGCATTAAAGAAACCATAATGTTACATTATCGGCTTGGTTTCGCGGTCGGGGATTGCGCCGGGGCGAAGCGACCGCAACGCGACGGGGCGTCTGCCGCGGGGGCGGAGGCGGGGACAGCGGCGGGGGCGGGAATGGCACGGGCGGGGTCGTCGGCGCGTATATTCAAAGCCACACTGCGGCTGACACGTTTTTGCCGAGCGGCTTGTTTTATTTAAAATTTACCGCCGGTGGGCGTTAAATGATGGCGCTGTAAGTCTCGCCGAATCCCACCGCAGTGTGCGTCCGCCCACCCGCGCAGGCAGCGGGGGTGGAGGAGGCGGGGGCGGGGCGGGGACGGTTGGGCGTCGAGCAGCGGACAGCCGCAAAGCGACCGCCCGCACCGCAAGCACCACACGCCCAGATGGGAAGGCTGCGTCCTTTGGGAGGGGCATGCTTTTCGAAAACGCTGTCATTACGAAATTGCTAAATGGCACGTTTGTAGGTGTATTACTAGACACTGAACTGACCACTCGCGTTTGACTACTATTCAACAAATATTCACGTTTGATGACTATTCAGTAAACATTGATATCAATGTGCAATGTATCCCAGCATCTTTATTCTGGGAACTCGATAGTGCCTTAACTAGCACATATCCAACTGTAAAATGCGTACGTACCATATAAAGACAAATTATAATGCATTTGAGACATTGATCGTTGCATTATATCATTAACATAAATCTGATTTAATATCATAAACTAAAACGTATTGCAGCCAATAGGATAAAATTATTGAATTCAAATCAATGCTGGACCCAACAGCTCACGCTTTCATTTCTGGTCACGCACAGGTCCACACTCGCACGTGCTCTCAGAAAGCACGCATTTTATACACATCGCCACTCTTTCTAGAACGCGTTTCACAGCATCAGGAGCCTTACAGAAACTCATATTGCGATTTAACGTCTCAAAGAACACAAACGACAAAGCCACAGCGCTCCGCAGGGCGCAGCCGCCGCCCTCCCCCGCGCCCGCAACGAGCCTTTGAGGGCGACGACAGAGGGCGCGCGCGGGCGGCGGCCGCGGGGCGGCGCGGCGCGGGCGTGGGCGGCGGAGGGCGACGGCCGCCGCAATCGATCGCCCGCGATGTGCGCCGCCGCTCATTATGAGCCGAACTCGTTACCGCCACCCGGCCCGACTAGTTCGCCTGCCCCGCGCCTAGACGATAGACGGGACGAGAAAAAATCCCGCGCCGCATACGTGAACAACCGCAGCAGGCAACGCCAGTGGAAGCCGAGGCCTGGGCGCCGCCCCGCGGGATTTATGTAGACATTTAGTTTTAGAACCGCAGGAAAGTTTCGAAACTAGAAAGCAACAGCAATTCCGGCGGCGTTAATTCCTCGGCCACGCAAAGTAAAAACACTAATATCGGCGGCTAATTTCTGGTGGGGCGCCAGGCACGTCAGAGCGCACTCGGGGACGGCGCGTTGCGACGGCGCCGTTCCGGTGACAGTGGTCGTAAAGAACGAGCAAGGAGTCGGCGTCGGCTGAAGGAAGGCGGACTGAGGACGACGACCGCGGATGGGGTGCCCCAGGGAGGGACGAGAGGGCCCGCACGAATCGGAAAGCGGGGGGCGGCAAGAGAGAAGACGGGCGCGGGGGAGGGCGATCGCCAAACAGTGTGGAGACCCCCGTGTCACCGCCAGCCTGAATTTACTACAAATTAAAGCCAGTAAAATACAGCCCGATGTCACAGCCCGCCTCTGAATCACGCCGGACCCGTGCTTTATGTACAGTTCCCATAACCCCGCCGCGCCGAGCGGGGCCCTACGGCGGCCTGGCGGCGGCCGAGCGGGGAGGACGGGGCGGGACGGGTCGCTTTGCCGGCGACGGGTCTTCGTGAGGGCGGGTGAACCCAGAGCGCCGCCCGCAGCACAGGAAGCCCGACGACGGAGAGGATACGCGAGAAGCGCTGTGATGGAAATCTCACACAGACGGAAGGCGAAGACGCGGTGTGCAACTGCGGGGGCACCGGGACGATGAACCACGACGCGAATGGATGAAAGACGATATATGCGACATAAAGGGCACGAGACGTCCAACAGTCACAAGAGAGGAGTGGCCTAAATGCAATTATCGTTATGGCAGTTGGGCAACTCTTGCTCTCGGGGCAGAACTATGTTAAGGCCCTTGCGCGAAAACTCATTTCAAAGAAAAATGACTCAAAAGGCCGAATTAAAAACTATCAGTTTGCTCGGAGGACCCAGAGAGAAACGATGGGTGTCTGAAGACCGACAATGCGCAGGTTATTCATCAAATGTAGAATGAGGGATATGATGAGCAAATACAACTAGCAAAGGCCAGATGGTAGTAATCACAAGACCTGACCATGCAGCGAGGGTGCACCTTTCAATTGTAAAAAGCAACCCAAAAGTCCAATACCAAGGCAACTGCGAAGACCTGGGAACACAAAGGAAGGGGTTGGGGGAGACTCCAGACAAAATGGCAAAAGAATTACAGAGAAAATTTATGTATTTAAGGATTATTTGTACGTGTATATAACATTTTCCGTACATGCAGTTCTTTCTGCGGGGACACAGCTGGCAATGCCCTTTTCCACAGTATTTACGATTTTCCCTTCCATTGCACAACCGTTATCTACACCAGCATACACTAAAATATAAGGCCACCATGTGTACGGACAAGCTTGGCTGTAAAAGAACGCCGGAGTTTCGGCGAAGAGATTACTCAGAGCGTGGGTGTGTATTCGTTTCCCTTATCATCCGCGAAGCGTTGAAAGACGAAACTATTACTTATGATTAATAAAAATATAAAAACATATAAAAAACGTCCTAAACGATGAAACTGTAACTTGTCAGGGAGGGCCCTACGATTCGAGTCTCGACAGCGTCAGGATTTTCGACACCAACTAGATGGCCGAGTCAAATTCAATCATTGTCTGGAGAGAGAATTCTATCGGCTGGCTGCTTTGATCGGTAGTTTTCCGTAGTTTATTCGATCAATACCAGGCGAATATCGGAGGAGTACCGTAACAAATGGGGTCATCGTCCGCGCGTGGTCTATCCTTCCTCTTCCTTCCTATCCTCACTTTTTACTTACACACATGCATACATACATGCACTACGCTAAAACACTTGCCGGGAGACCAGCCGTGAGCTTAAAGCATGTCCTAGCGAGGGTGGTACCCCGGTGTTGGGAGATACATGGATTGGGAAAGTCGGCAAACGACCGTGGAGGTCGGCCCCGGATGTCACCATTCAGTGGGGAAAGAACACCTCTCGTGATAAGACCACACACTACACTTACGGGACTAATGGATATAGCAATTGACGCGCCCCGAAACACCAAATAATCAATGAATCAACGAACCTCTCCCTAGACGGTGAGGCGGTTGTGGTGCGAACCAAATTGTTCATATTCTACACTTAAACACACACCACAAAAAACAATAAAAATCTGTGAGAAAATTGTGTACATGGAAAGTGCATCAGAAAACGCATGAAGTTTTGTTTTCGTTTTAGAACGAACAAGCGTAATTAAGAAACGAACAACCACCCGCATTAAACTAAACATCATTTACCTCTAGTAAGGAAAACTACTACATTTTAGGAATCGATATTTCACCTGGACGAAGCTTTAAACACAACCTTGAGAATTCACATTATGATTATGTGATATTCTGCCATTAACACTAAATGGCGCATAAGAAAACTGCGCACTAGTTTCATGTTACTATGCTTTGACACGTGATCAAACTCACATTGACGTCACAGCTGCATTGCACCACACAATAATCGTTATCGCGTACCGGCAATCGTTAACTGGTAGCAAGGTCATCTCAAGGAGATGAAGCTATTGTGAAAATATCTGTACCTTTTATAATATAATTACTTTAAAGGCAAGATTTAAGAGCAAATTTTATGTCTCATACGTGCATTTGCCTAGCGTTACATTCATCATTGGCATACATTTCATCTTTACCCCAGTTTCAATATTTTAATTCACATAAATTGGATCATCATAATCAATTGTTAACGCCTGATATCAAAGATCAATATTTATTACATCGTTTCGTGTGCAATCATGATACAGTTAGGTTGAATAAATTCGTATAATGACCGTGTATTAATGCGAAATATAGTGTATATTCAGCAAGGGCCACGTACTGGAAATCGGCAACGGTTCAAAAAACACGAAGAGGCAGCAAAGCAAAGCAAAGGAGGAAGCACGGGGCGAACGGGCGAGAGGCACGGAGCGCGTCGCTGACAAGGGCGCGGGCGCTTGTTTTTGAGATCGGCGCAATCTTGGGGAGCTCCTTCCGACGGTCGTGCGTCTAATCACGTCGTTGATATCGCGCGGAGGGTCCTCGCGCGCGCTCCGCCGGCTTCCCCGCGTCGCCCCTCCACCCCCGCCCCGCCCCCGCCCCGCCCCGCGTGACCGCCCTACCTCGACCCCGCGCACCGCGCCCCTGCTATCACCCTCTTCCCAGCCATTTGCCTCCGCCGTCGCCGCGCCACCCCCCTCCATCATCATACTCAGCTCCGCTTTGGCCCAACCCGCCTTCTCCTCACCGCGTTACAGCCTACCCACAGCGCTGGGGGGGAAAAAAAATATATATCGCATCAAGGTGGTGGGACAAGACCTTGCACACTGCGAAGGAAGAGTTGCGCTACTCCGGGAAGAATTCACGCCTGAAAGACAATAAAGGCGATGAGAGTGTTGTGGGAGTGGGACAATAAACGTGACGCGAGTGTTGCGGGAGCAAAAGTCGGTCCGCTTGAAGTCAATGGAAAGAACGGTTGCGAAGAGAATTGAGGACAGATCACAGTTGAAGTGCAGGACGTACCTAAAGGACGATCACAAGGCAGAGAGAAAGAAAGAGAGGGAGAGAAGGGAGGGGGAAAGGAAATGGGAAGAGCAAGGATCTGGTACTTCACGTAGATTCCAGCTGCTGTGCACCCCTCTTTTCCTTCTCTAGAAGCCCCTACTAAAGACCAACGCGTTCTGCTGCACCAGGTAAACAAAAGCGCAGAGTGCGATAAGGAGCTTTCCTTTCCATGCGACCATAAGTCCTGGCCCTCAACTTCTTCCTCTTCATCAGATCATTTGTTTTCGGCGCCCTAACTAGTCAAAGAAGAGGATCTGATAATGACTTACGAGCAGTGAGCAAGCATTATGGAACACAATCTTCTCATAACGTTTTCCTTTCCATAGAGAAACAGACATGATTGGCCCTGTTTAATTTTTTATTGAAAATTTATCAAATATAATTAGTATAATATATTAATATCATAATATCAATAATATATCAAATATAATTAATATAATATAATAATATTAATAAAATTTGGAAATTTCGAGTAGTACTATTTCAGGGTGTAATTAACAAGATATTTGCAGAAGTAAATATGTATAAAGTATTAAAGTTCTATTTTATACAAGTAGTTTATCAATTGCAATCGTGACGTAGAAAGAAAACTAGGGCATGAGAACCTAAATTAAGCTTGTCGTTTACATGCTAACGTCGACCGCGTTACACACTGTTCATGTTATAAACTCAAAACCTCTGTACATGGCGGTTTCTTTCGAAAACTGCAGAGGAAGAAAAATCTCCGCGGCGCCAAACTCGCGTCGACAGCGCAGAACCCTCTTTTCAACCCAACGTCTCGTCCGCTCGCATCGGCTCTATCCTCACCTCCAAAGCCGGGCGTATTTGATGTGCGGAGTGTCTGACATCCGATAAGCCCGAGTACACGGAATGATCAACAACCGATCCTTTTCACTACTCAAATAGCAAACTTATGAACTCGGCTTCGACGGCGCGCAAGGACGCGGAGCGGAGCAGGGTGTGGCGGGGCAGGGCGGGGAAGGGGCGAGGCACGGTGAAGCACGGCTCGCCGCGCCGGCCTCCGCCGGCGTCTCCGCTCGGGGCGCCGATTGGCCGAAACGACGCCGAAAGGTTGGGGAAGGCACGGCGACGCTGCACGGCACTGCAAGGTAGACGTGCGGAGTCGAAGACGGCGGGGAGTGAAAGCGGGGAAGGGAACAGGCGAAACCGAGCAGGAGCCGAGGAAACGCTGGAGGCGACGACGGCTGGATAGCGGAGGGACAGAAAGTCTGCGCGAGGATCAGATCAAATTCTCACTTGAACGATGTCGAAAAGGAGATCAAAAAGGTGCGGAGAAGAAAGAGGGGGCGGGGCGGCCCGATGTCTCCCATATAGATAGCGCGCGAGGGCGAGGGCAGGCGGGCAGCGCGCCCAGCGCGTCTCAGCCCGGCCAGGGGCGACGCCCGCCACGGCGGCGGGAGGAGGCGAACGACAGCCGAGGAGCCGGCAGGGAAGTTCGACTCGGAGGGCAGTGTCAAGGGAGGAAGCTGCGGTAAATTGCAGGTCGAGCTGTTTATGCTGGTGGGTGGTAGCATATGAGAATAGTTTAGAGATGGGTGACAGGAAGCAGAGGTAGTCGACGCAGCAAACATCCGCAAAGAAACTACATATGGCTTGGTTAAGCCCTGGACCACCTCTGCATCTTGTGAGATTTGTCTTTCAACTTGTAGGGCTCATCATGTAATAAAATAATATTATATTTAAATAGCATAAATACGAGATATTGAACTATACGAAATTACAAATTAATAACTTACACACATAATTTACAATCAACTACGCCCACATTTGTCTCACAAACAAAATTAATTTCTTTCGCAAGTTCAAAGTAAACAGAAGTTTACATCTAACAATGTAACACATAAATTATAATATTTTTTAAGTTAACCTATTCCCCGATACATTTAGACGTAGGTCGTATGAAAACACAATGACTTCCTGGAGTCCAAACACAAAGGCCGCATCCTAGAAAAGCAGGGCGCAGGCGAGCGCAGCGGGGGTCGCCATTATTACCTCGCAGCGCACACAGGTGGGCGGGCGGCGCTGGGGACGCGGGTGTCCGGCGGACGCGAGTGTTTGGCGGCGGGGCGTTCCCCGAACTTGGGTAATAATGAACGTAATCGGCGCGTGAGTCCCGCGGGCGCGCCGCGCAGACGGCGCGGCGGTGACGGCCCTCCCCGGAAAGGGGGGCCGGAAAGGGGAGCAAATGCGCAGAGGTCGCCCGTGGATGGGACGGCACGAGGCCAGCCAGGCAGAGCGGGGCGAGGAGAGATGAGGGCTGGGGACAGCGGTGCAGGACTAGAATACGGACAAAAGGGGAATGGCACGGACGGGCGGAAGAGTTATGAACGAACAGTTCGTGGCACGAAGGATGGGAGATGTTTGATTCAAAAGGGGCGAGAGAGAAAGGACGGGATGGGTGGGTGGAGGAAGCGGACTGGACGAGGCAGTGGAGTATGACGGGGAAGGGAGGGGGGAACGAAGAGGGGAGGGTTGAAGGAAATGGTGGCTACAGGCAAAGGGGTATGAGGGGCTGGAAGAACGGTGGGTTGGTTATACGATGGGGGGAGGCAGGGGCACGAGGGGCGGGGGGGTGCGGGGGCGCTGTTGACAATAGCGGCGACACAGCGAGCGAGCGGATCGCTCGGGACGCGCAGCCGGGTGAGAGCGGGGGCGGGGGTTGGGGGTTGGGGGTTGGGCGGAGGATCGGTAGCCCCGCTCCGGTATGCTTGAAAGAGCACGCCGCACTAATTGGTGGCTGTGCACAGCACACGCGCGCGCCCGCGCTGCTTTTTCGAAAAGTATTTGCGCGGCCGATGAGATGACATAGGCTAATTGTTTGAAAAGGCGAGGCCGAGAGGGGATAGAGCTGTGGGGTGGCTGACGACAATGCGACTGGCACAGAGGGACACCGCTCGAGAGAGAGCGGCGTGAAAGTTCTACCACACCACTGAGACTGTTGCCATGAAAATCGGAAGCGCTAATGAGATATTGAATATTAATTGTAAGAAAACGTGGCCATATTAATTTTGTTTTAGTAAATAAAAAAAAAAATAGTATAATATCTCAAAATGAATGTTTTGTTGTCACTGAACATAATGATAGAATTTTATAAGATTACTTAAAAGCCTTTGAATTAAACAATTTTGAGACCTTCTCTAAACATTCGCTACTCTATACAAAAACAAATGCCTAAACCTACACTCTACAAAACCGAGTATGTTAATGAATGTGGAGAATAGTTGAAACTGAGCATGAAGTTGTATTATATGGATTCCTCATTCAGTATTCGCAATCAAGAAACTAGTTCCATACACATTTACTGCTGCGTATAACACATTTGCGTAATATACTCTTTAAGAGTTTCCAACATTTCACACGTTTAATTTACACAGGTCTCAATTACGTATCTAAAATGTACAGCACAGTAAACAACAAGCATTAATAACCAGTAAAATCTTAAAAGATAAAAATTGAAAGTGAAAGAAGTGAAATGAGAAGCTCATACGTTGAGATCAAGGTAAAAATAATTTAGACAATATTAAAGTTTTACTACGTAATTATATTTCTTCGTAAACGAATTACATATCCCCCACAAAACAATTCGCAAGACAGAAGTTACACTAAAATGTCCATCAATATACAAATGGCAAAGGCGCGCAATTATAAACGAAGGAGTCCACGGGAGACGCCTTTCCAAGCGCCGCCACAGCAGAGCGAGCGCAAAGGAGCGAGGAGTCAGAGGTCGGGGCGCCGCCCCCGTCCCGGCGCCGTCGTCTGCCCCGGAGGACCGCGAGAACATGTATATGCATCGCCGTTCCGTGGGCTCTTCTCTTAATCGTCCTTGGCAACGTGGCATTAAGCTCCATGACAACCATTTAAATAACAATTAACTTGTAGGAGGCTCCCACCTACGCAGGGGTGAGCAGCGCAGTGGACGGAAAATAAGCTACGGTGGGTTAGTTGCAAGGTGAGTAAAACAAGACATTTAATTTTAACCTTACTTCACCGTTCGGTAATGTACTGCATTCTGTACGTAACGTATTTCATATATTCTAACACAGTGCATTATTGAAATTTATAGACAATATCTTACCCAGAAGTATTAAAGATTCAAAATATAGGCAGGACAGGACATAATAATCGGACGGAGGTACACAATGAGAAAAACCTGTATGTATTTGTCTTTAAAGATATGATACCTGGCGAATTATCTCGTATTTTTTCTTCTTCAAAGGTTGAAAGCGACGGTTCAGTCTGCATACTTTTCTAAGGTTAATGCAGTTGATTGCGTACATCAGTAACGCAACAATGAACTTAAGATTAATCCATAATCCTAATTAAATCCTCAACGTATATTTATAAAAATATCAAGATACTCGTACATACATCCGATTAAAATAATGCATTAGTTTTTTAATTGCCATTCCTAATCGAAACAATCGCAAGAGATTCTCGAAAGGGATACAATGTAATGAAGTTGATAGCAAAACTCAAATATGAAGCAATATCTTTAAAACTATGAATGGGTTTTACACCAAAGAAACAACCGTTTCTTTTCAATTATTTATGCGATACAGCCCAGAATATTGCATTGTATTCTTCCCCTGAGTAGAAAGCGTCAAAAAACAAGTAGGAGAATCATACTTTTTTTGCATGCCATGTAAAGGGTCTCCTTGAGGAACACCGGTCGGTGCACACCGGTACACAGCCCTAAACTGACTGCCCCCCCCCGCGAGCATTTGTGTGTATGTGTGTGTGAGTATGTGCATGTGTATGTATGCGTGTTGAGGGTGGAAAAGTCCGCCCAGCCTCCTGCGCGGCCCAGCTACTTCGGCCCGGTGGCGGCGGCAACCACCACCGAAAACGGTGCCAAGAAACTGCGATCCCATTCCTCGGCGGCGCTATCTTAAAGTGTTCCGAGCAAGTTGAGAAAGACGCCACGGCGAAACAAACTGCAGTCGACTACGTACGCGGCGGCCGGGACCAGAAGAGAGGGCGGGGGGGGGGGGCCCGAGTGAGGGAAGACGCAAGGCAACGGGGAAGGGGGCACGCCGCAGCGTCGCTGGGGCACGAAGGTGGAACCAAGCGAGGAACCACGGGCGCGGGAAGGGGGAGAGGGAGAGCGGGTGGCTAACAGCTAACACGAGCCAATGCTACGCGGCGGCGTGGGCGGAGGCAGCTACACCGGCGCGGGAACGGGCCAAGCCAGCAGAAGTGTTCTAGGCACGGCCGTCGCCGACACAACCCTCACGACGACGGGGGGAAACGGAGACTTAGGGAAGCCGTAGAGAAGCAGCAACAGAAGCGGTGAACGGAGCAGGGCGGTGGAGCCGGAGCAACCGAGGGTACCGTGATGAGGGCCTACGCCGCTCGCGAGCAGTGCTCTCCGCCGCCATCTTCCCGCCAGCCCCGCCCCCCGCGTCCTCCACACCGCCGTTGCCGCTGCCTCATTCCCACCCGCCGACGCCGCCCCACCGCCAGCAGCCGCAATTGTTTCGCCGCGAGAATTATAATGTCGCCGGAAAACATTGTAGTTGTTTGTGTGCGGCCTTGTGTCGCGACTGCGCTGGAGGAGCGGCGCTGTTTATTCTCCAGAAGCGCGCGGCGATGCCCCTCGAGGGGGCGGGGGAGGGGCGGGAGGAAGGGGAAGGAGAGCGCCTTGAGTCTGAGGCAGAGGCAGAGGCTGGCTTAAACTTGCTCTACTTATCTATATATGTAAGGAAGAACAACGTGTTTTAGCGTGGCTTTTAACTTTCTCTCCGGCGCGACGCATACACGTGCTGCTTTAGTGGCACAGAGAGAACGGGAAGAATTGTCTCTGCGATATAACAATTTGGCATGACACTTGCAGATTTGCAAAATGAAGAAATGAAGCGAGATACACGGCATCATTGCTTATGTCTGTGTGAGAGTATGTGCGCACGTGCGCTCACAAAACCATAGACTATAGAAAAATGGTCACACATTTCTGTTCCTGTCACGTGTTAGAAGCGCATGATGGAAATAATAGATGATGATAAAATGTTCTAATGCCAAAATCTGCACTTTATGACAAAGTTGATAATCATTCTACCTTAATACCGCCAGTTTACGGAAGAGAACTCACGATTCTATCCACGAAAGTAGAACGGGTTCTACTAAGAAATTCGATCGCCTTGTTTCCCTAAATGAATTAGACGTAGCAACATGACAGTGGAGGTGAGAACGAAGCAGGTGAGTTGGGCCATGAATTATGAAGACTTCGCGCGAATTCGTAGCTACATTGGTGAGACCTCCCGGACACGATTCACCAAGTTTAAAGGAAGTGGAACATTTCCGAGGTGTTTACACGACTGCAACCACGTCTTCGGCTTGAAATGACATTAGGTTAAGAAATACTCAAGAGAAGAGTTGTTTATTTAGTCGTTGTCCATTAATAAACAAAAGTATAATAAAATACGCAAAAGTAATTTATTACTGCAAGAAACATATCCGAACAGTTAAGAAATAATCATTGTGATATAAGACCAAAATCTGTGGTATTTTTAGTTTCAACGTCAACCACAACAGAATGTAAAAACATACACTAAATGAACAGAAATCGAAATTGATGTTACCAAGCAATAATTATTCATTTTATTTCACAACATTTAATTTTTCTTACAATATAACTAAGGTAGAAACAAAATGATTCGATCAATAATAAGGAAAACTCTAATCCAACAAGAAGAAAAGCCCCTCATCGACAAAGATACAGACAGTTTCTGACGTCCCATTCGTAAACCAAAATAACACACCAATTAGCACAACTCGCACGTAATACGTAACTCATGGCGAATTCGCGGACTTGCCCCGAGGCCCCCTACGGAAATTACGGGGGCGGCCGAACCTCCCGGGGGCGCATCCCGGCACAGGAGTTACAGCGGAGGGCGTTCGGGTGGGTTGACAAAGTACAGCGCACTTTCGGAGATGGGGGACTGCGGCTCCACGTGCTTCGCGACCGGGCGCGGGCGAAATCGGTGGGCGGCCAAGTGAATGTCCGCCCCGCCCCGCCCCGCTTCGCCCCCCGCACGCCGCGAGGCCCGCCCGGCGCGGCTAAGCCGCCCGCTGATGGCGCTACACTGGCGACGGATTTCGGCCACCCATCAATAACCGAGGGACGGGGGAGGAGCCACACTTTACGTAACAAGAATCGATAGCCCGGGCGTGTATGTGGGCGGGCGGAAGGGAGGCAGAAAGGCCGCTGCCCGCCCGACGACGACAGGGCGCCGAGGCCAAGAGGCCAGCGCTGAGGACGAGGACGGTGGAAAGCAGGGGGGAGGGCTTGACAGCGGTGGCGGTACCGTTGCGCCACACGCGCCAACGCAGACAAATTATCTCCAAACGCTTATTTGTACTCCGAAGGGTCATTATACTGCTCGGCCTGTCGGACGCCTCGGCTATTAATGGACTCTGGGCCGTAACGGAGTGCTAAAGGCCCAAGATAGGGAAGCTACAAAAAAGATGTTCCTGACATTACAGATGGAGATGTTATCTATGCGGAGAGACTTTGTGAAAACGAAAGTGTACCAAGTCCAGCATACTAATAACGTTAACCGACACATAAATTACAACTACGACATCAAGTAGCTTATACAGTAAACTTACGCAGCAACCAATGAAACTATATCACACATGTAAATTTCGAAAATAAACCCAATGCTATTTCAATTAGGATGCATTAATTAACTTCATATTATTTGATTGTAGAATGAGAAAAACAACACATATTTTCAGCACACACAATTTGTTACGTTACGTGCAGTCATATCACTCAGAGATACAATGTCAATAAACACCTATTCGCAATGACTAAAATGCATCATACCGCGCACCAGCGAAAACATTAAAATACTGCGGAAAAAGCCTTGACGCATAAAATAATACGTTCCGCACACAACGAATCTCTATCAACAAGGTCGAGTGAAGCGGGCTGATGGTGGGTGCGACGGTGTAGTGGGCGTGTTAACGCAGGCGGTGGCAGCTGCAGCCAGGGCAGTGGCTCCACAGCCTCAGCAGCCACAGTGCCCGCGCCACACTCAAAGGCATTGTTTACTACCACCCGCCACACCGCACCCGTTGCTCATCGTCTGTATTCGCGCGGCCATGACGTAATACACAAAATACATAAATGGTTTATAAAAATAAATAAATTGCCTTATGTGTTTGATGTAGCGACGGCTGCGCGCAGTGTTGAATCAGGACCGCAGTTAAATAATGAATGAGGTGTAATGGAATTAGGTTGAAAACACACACAGACGGACAAACAATCAGCGAGGGATTCGAGGCAGAGACCGCAGCGACGACTCCGCGGGCGCGGCGGCGGCTCGGGCGCGGGCGCTGGCCACGTCATGTTCAGAGCGCCCCGACGCCCTCTCCGCCGTCGCCACCCGCTCCGCCCACTTCGCGGCGCCCGTCCGTCCGCGGAAAATACGTAATTAGCGCGCTAAATCAGAGCAGTTCGGAAGCGGCGTGGGAGACCACCGACGACCTGAGGTGAGGCCGGGGCGCGGGAGATAGGCAGAGTCGGGAGGGGAATGCAGGTGGGGTTGGGTGAGCCGGGACGAGGCGGGGATGGCAGAGGAGGGTAGAATAGCAGGGCGAGCTGCATCCCTTCCCCGATGTCACTTGCGGTTCGCCCACGCCGCGACCGCGCCCTCCCTTCGCGTCACCTGCCGCACGAGGGATAGTGCACTGCTGCAGCGCTACTGATGATAGCGGCACGTGTGCGTATGAACACCCGCCCACCCATGCTCGCTCTCTCTCTCTCTCTCTCTCTCTCTCTCTCTATATATATATATATATATATATATATATATATATACACATATACATACACAAAATATAAGATCCTATCAATATGAAAAGGTTAGAAATCTTCTCAGGCTTGAAAAAGGAGCTTTAATGCAGTACCGAATTTTCCAACAATGATGAAGTTATCTCAACAACATTAAATTTTCCTTCCCTCATCGTCGAAGAAAAGATGCATCACTTCCCACCAGAAAACAATCCAATAAAACCAGAATACAGATTTAAGGCGCAAATAGTTTGTCAACAGCTTCAGACTAACAGTAAGTTCCTCGTATCATTCCAAAAGCTTCAAAAGCTTGGAGTCTGCAATATTGAAATATCGATTATATAGTCGAAAGCAAGAGAAAACAGAGCGATCAGCGATTGTAGAACACAGTCAAATCACTTATCAGATTCTATTAGTTCTCCGTACGTCTGTCTATCAATAATTTCAAACTGAAGTTCCATCGTCAAACAGATCTTTCCCCATTACACTCATTATTCTCCCTTTAGACTGATTTATGATCGTTCTCGTGTAGGGGTTACGAAAAGTGCCTAGAAGGCTTCCTTCCCTCTCTCTCATTTTCGAAGCTCTCCTCGCACCAACCCTCCGGTCCCCACCAGCCACACTCCACAGGGCACGGGCCAAACGCGGCACACGGAGGGGATGTGACTTTGAAAAATGTGGGCGGGGCCGTGCGGCCGCGTTGAAAGCGCGGGTGTCAATCAGGGCCCTTGTCAAGAAGACGGGGCGCTGAGGAAGGGAAGCGAAAGCTCGCACCTCCCACGCGCACACGCCCGTGCTCGCGAACAGAGCTACTGAGCCCTCAACGTCAGGCGTCCTTCCACAGAGGCAGACCCGGCGTTCGGCGGGCCCAGACACTGCACGGGGCTCGAACTCGCTACCTCACTCGCGGGGAGGAGCATCTGCGCTCTCCGTCGGGCTGCCTACGAGGCAAACAACGGGTACGCCACGCGCTTCTCCGCCAATTGCAGAGATATTTTTAAAAGCGACGAGGACGACGACAGAGGGGCGGGCACCCGCGCGGCGGAGCCAGCCTGGGCAGAGGCGCAAAACTTTCCTTCTTTTCTTTTATTTCACAGTCCTCTTTTTATACTCCGTGTGAAAACTTTTAAGCGCGGCCGTTTCTTCCTCTTTCTTCCTTCCTATTCTGCCTTACCATCCCCCCCCGACAACTCGCGCCTGCCGCCTCCTAGTCGTCGGCCGTTCTCGCGCCCCTCCTCCTCCCTACATTTCGAGTCGCGAAGGCCTCCGACGCCAGTTGAAATTGCATAGGCAACCCGCTGAGCATCTGATCACGGCGGGTGGGCCAGCGGCAGGCGCCGTACTGGGGCTCATTAGGACAGCGGCGCGAAGCGAGGCGTAGCCGCGACCGCCGCCGTCCTGCCCCGCCCCCGCATCTGCCGCCTCCCCGCGGTCCCCGGCGGTGGAGCGGGAGGGGGAGGGGGCGGGCGGCAGCGCGCAGATAAAACTTAACGCGCGGGAATTAAGACGTCGGCGCGCCGCGCTAATAAACTAGCGGTTATGACGGACCCGCCCCCTCGCCTCGCCTCGCCCCGTCCCGACACGCTGCGCTCCGTCTAACGGCATGTCGCCCCCAGAGGACCCAAAGGACGTCTTCGAGCGGCCCGCCTCCGCAGCGGGCCGTCCCTCTCCGCTCGGAATGCGAAGGCAGCCTGGAAAGTGATGGTTCCTCCTTCGGGAAGTTTTGTTCTTTCTAGAGTTACTCTTACGATCGTCAAATGCATGAATAGAAATCGCCGGAACCACCTGATTGCCAGAATAAAACGGATTCAAATGCATAAATTAAAAAAAATTCTTACGTGACATTAATAATATCAATATCCATATGAACAAACGGATGAAACTAAATAGTATATGATCCACGTATATTAACAGTGAAAAACAAATAAATGATCGTTACTAATCACAACACGAAATCAGAATTATTACAGTCGATCGAAATTTAATTGGGTCAAGCTGTCGGTGGCCGCACAAAGCACCGAACGCCGTGCGCATCCACCCAGCCTGACCCGCTTAATTTCGGGTCCGCGGAGCCTGGGATTCGCGTAATCTGCGCGAGACGCGGCCACCGCACCGCTGCTTGACCAGGCAGCGCGCCCCACAACCGCAAGTCCGCTCGGGCGAATGCGCCGAGATGGACGGCGAGAACATCTCTGATACCGCGGCGGCAGCGCCGATCAGCTCCCTGAATTGAGGTCGGCCGCACACATCGGCCCTGCGAGGCCTCGAACCCTCGACCTCTCCGGTGTGTCCTCTCTCGCACCTCCTGCTCTCGCCCACCGCATACGGGGGCATGCCAACCGCCCGCCCCTTCGCTCGTTCAGCGCCGACCGCTAGCTGCGCCTGCCGATCGGTCTTTAGCGCCCAATCTCCCCCTCCCACTGGTCTCCCACACGTGTGGCCATCACTTGTCTCGAAACCTCGACTCATCCGGCACGCCCCCTTTCTCACCCCTACTCTCGTCCATTGCTCCTCGCCTCTCTCGCTCCCGGGCCCGCCGCACGCCTTCTTGCTCACCTCCCAGGCCATCACTTCCCCCCCTAGCACTTGCACACTCGTCCCTATCTCTAACTCTACTACACACGTCCGCCTTCACTCGCCCCTAACTTGCGCGTCTATTCGCTCGCTCGCCCGCTCGCCCGCTCGCCCGCCCGTCGCGAGGTAATTTGGGCGCGGAGCGTCGCAGAAGCCCCGGCCTCGAGGCCCGATCGTCCGGCCGCGCGAACGGTCGGCAACTAGCCCGCCGGCTTTGCGCTCCTAAGCCAGCTGCATTATTCCGTCTCCATTTCCAATATATAGAGCATATCCTACTTTACACCCGCGGCGCAATAATAAGCTTATCACGCCGCTCGCCATCCAGGCAGCCACGCGCGCCGCACTTGGGAGTGGACGCCGCGTTCGCCGCCGACAATAGAAATCGATACAAACACGTGCTAAACATTTACAAGAGCTCTCGTGGAGCATCGGCGCTGCCTTCGCTGGCACATCCGCCAACATGGCCACCACAGCATCGACCACGACGCCCACCACGAATCTTCAATCGCTTGCGGGACATGAATTGGGGCACCAAATCCTCAGTGGTGTTCATTGTCATTTCTGAACATATTTTATTTGTTTATTTAATAGAAAATTATTACAAACATAATTGCATAACTTGATACTCTCTGATTTGGCTGGAGACAATTACTATAACTACATCCTAACGGGTTCTTATCTTCCGAGTTCTGGCATTCACCTCCAAATGGTATCTACATCGCATTGAACCCGCGAAAAATAGTCCACAACGTTACGCGGAGTAACAAAAAACAAGGGGGAAAAACCAGCCGTCACAAGACGAGACCATGATAATCTATTAAACTGTTTCTAAACTATTTACTTGCTGGCGCGGATGTCACGCATTCTCCTTCCAGTCATTGACATCTAAACATATTACACTTCTATTCTAAAATTGGGTGTCTAACCTTATTATCTTCCCACAAACTTATGACATGCTACAATCCTAAAATACATGTTGGATTTTTTTTTCAGTGAACCACTGTATAAATTATTTTGTACAGTAATGTGTATTTCCCCTCTCCAACATCATAGTACAAGTAGCGCGAACCTTTCACACCGTAGCTTCTACATACCGGGCGTGTCCGATTGGCCGGTCCATACTTGGCGTTTCCCCTTTCCGGGCACCCATACTGTCCATCCCTTTCCCTCCCTCACTCCCACGCTCTACTCTGTCCGACCCGCTGACCCCGACCTTCGCAGACGGCTCCCGGCGGGGAGGCGAACTTCGACAAAGAGTTTCTTCTCTATACGCTGGCCCCGCACGGAGGAGGAGGCAGGCGCAGCTAGAACACTGCCATACTTTATAGTTTACCCATTACTGGCCAACATGCTGAAGAAGAACTGGCAAAGAAGACTTTCCTGACGACACGACCAAATGAAAAAAGAAGGAGAGCGTTTTGCGTTCTTCCAGAACTTTCCTTAAAACATTCAACCCGCGGAGCAGATCGTGTGATTCACGAAGAAACCTTCAAATACTGAAGGAAACGGAACGGCAATTTTAAAAACAAAATTGGTAATATTTAACTGTTTGACTTCAAAATGCTATAGCATTTACAATCTAGTTCTTAGCTTTCAAATGATTAGTACTTTCTGTATAGGACTAGAGTAATCACTGTCACATTAGTCAGTAATAAACAATTACCAGTAATTTATAATACAACAAACGCCATTTGATTGTAATTGAATGAAATTGAGCATGTTTCGCTAGTATTTATACTAGTTCGCTTGATACTGGCATAAAACAATAGTAGACGTTTGAGCATTTTTACTGATGAACAGCACGCAACATTTTTGTTTGTATCGTCACATATTCGAGCATCACAGGAGAGCATACAACAAATCTTAGCGCTGTACTACTCCGCAAATAGATCGAATTTGCCTGACTACAATAGCTATTAACACCTCCAATTCAATGAAACAATGCCCGCGGCGCAGCCTCGAGGGCCTCCGCGCCCTCACGGAGGCCCTGCGCGTGAGGAGCACCAGGGCCGCGCAGAGCGACCGCGCGCAGCGACTGCGCAGCCGGCACGACGCACGCGTCAGCCCGGAAGCGCCACCCCGCGCGAGCGGAACATCTGCGCGCGCGTGCGTTGCCGTGGCGGCGGGGGGGCGGCCCGGGGCGGGGGCGGGGCGGCTCGAGGCGGGGAGGTGGCGGACGAGACCGCAGGCTTGATTGGATGATGGTCCGGCCGGAGCTCCCGGGGGCCCCGCGTGGGACGGTGCAGCTGCACCGGGATTAGAAGCAACAACGCACCTCCCGCGGCAGCAGCCCGGCCCCGGCCCCTGCCCGCCGCCGCCGCTCCCCGCGCCCGATCACAGCGGCGATTTGCATCGCCCTCGCTTCCACGCGCGCCGCGCCCGTCGAGTGGGGCTCGCGCGGATCCACGGCCCCGGCGCAGCCACGAGAAATAGGGGAAGGCGGCAATAACGGTCCTGGCTTTGGCGGCGGCGCGGCGCTGCCAGCGGCAGAGGGTGCCTAAGCAGGGATGGGGCGGATGTCGAGCTCACAGGGGCAATGTTGTCGTGGAGAGAACTAGGGTACGCTCAAGGGAAGTTATGGGATCAAGGGTAACTCGAATATCGGAGAGGAATCGATTCGGAGAACAAAAGGCAATACAGTATCTAACATAATAAACCGTCTTTTATCTGGCTAATTTCCTAACTAATTTCATAAATGAACATGTAATTTTCTATACGAGACCATCATTTTAAAAAACATACAATACATACTGAGCGAAATAATTAATGGAGAGCAGTAAAAACAACTTAGCATCCGGTAAGTGGTAAAAACAACTGTACTGCCGAAGAAAGAGTAAATGACTGCAGTTCGTACATATTACGGCTCAATGAATTATAAACTATTATCCGTCTACCATATTTTCACAATTCTTGCTTCATTTATGTAACAGATCTAAAAAATTGGAAATATTAGCGCAAACACAATGGCGCAGCAATGCAAAAACGAAATACGTAGTAATAAAATATCGCCGCGATACGATGGCCTCGCTCGAATTCGCAAAAAGACCCCAATGTCTTCGGCGGCGTGGACGGGAAGCTGGCGCGACAGAGCGTTCGGCATCTGCGTAAGCGGCGGCCTGGCAACGCTGGGACGACGACGGCGGCGGCGGCGGCGGCGGCGGCGGCGGCGGCGCAGGCGGCCTTAAGGGGGAAATACGCGAGGGTTCCGAGGCCGCGCGATGATCGAAACACAATTTCCTCCCTTTGCTCCGTCCTCCCTCCCCCCAACCCTCGCGGCCCAGCTCCCGCCCCGCCCCTCCGCGTTCCCCGCGGGGCGCCCTCCCCATCCGCGCTTCCAGAATTAAGTAAATTAGTTCCAGCGTGGACAGCGCGCTCGCTCCTCTGCCGCGGCTGCGGCGACGCTCGTCCTCGCGCGCACGTCCGGCATGCGACCGCCCCAAAACGACTTCTTCCACGCGCCTGGGAATACGCGTGGCGTCGAGAAGAGTTGAATAAATGGTGAAATAAAGAAACGGACACTGCCAGACATTTAATTTCTTCTGGCAGTTACAAATTAATCTTACTAATTATATCAAATATTTGTATACAAGACCAAGTTCTAAGTTTTATAAGTGATTCAGTTCTTGCGTCAGGAAGTGCTCCGGTCTCTAATTCATATATTGCACTCATGAAATATGTTAAGCGTAATCATCAATACAGAAAATCAACCTCAGTAGTTATAAACAAGTTCCTGCATTTGATTAAAGGCGAACCTAGGAGGTTTTTGTCTTGGAGGGGGTGGGGCAACAGTTGAAAGTGTCGAGCGAACTTCATGTTTTCTATTAATAATTTTTGATTTATAGTGAATTTAGTATTTTTGTTGGCTTGGAGTTAATATTTATAATATGTACAATTAATACTGAATGACTTTCGATAGTAGAAAAATATTTCAAGAAGCTATATTTTTGGGTTTGTGTAATTGGCTTCTGAGCATTGGGACTGAAACCCAATGAGCCAACCCCTTCATGAGTGTCCCACTGCATTTGATGCAAATAACTGAGAAGTGGAATGTATTCCCTTCTTATACGTACATTGTCGTGTTTCATCACTTTGTTACGTCCAAAAACTTTCTTGGTCGTGCTGTTACTTTAAAAAAAACTTCGAAGCCGCAGTAACCTTTTCAGAACATTCACAAACCGGTAGCACCCACCAACACCCTGACACTCGACACGGAACGTCACACGCGGCTCGTGTGATCGCTCATTAGGCAAGCGAGTGCGATTTCCACCTCGTGTACGAAACCCGACCCTATCGCTTTTATCCCGTCTAACATTACACCAAAAGGGAGTCACCGGGTCCTCCTCATCTACACACACAGAGACACACACTCTTCCGCCAAAGCAACACCCGGCACGACGGCCGTGCCCTCTCGAAGCCGTCTGCTCGCCCGCGCCAAAGCGAGGCGAGGCGAGGCGAGCGAGGCGCGCCGGAATCCGGCAGCGCACTGAGGCCGCACGGGGGGGGGGGGTGTGGCGGGGAGGTCCAGGGCGACGCAGGCGACCACATCAAGCGGCGCGCTGGAGGGCGCGGACCAGGCGGGGGAGGGGAGGGGAGCGCGCCAGCCAGCAATAGAATTTGAGCAGCGCGCTCGGCTCACAGACGCCGCGCCGCGCCGCGCCGCGCCGCGCCGCGCCGCGCCGGCCGGGGTGCCGCCGCCGCCGCCGCCCACGCGCGCGAAGAAGTTCGAAAAGTGGCTCCGTGGCCGCGCGCTTTCATGTGGCCGGCGCCCGTGTCCGCGCGCGCCGACGCGCCGCGATGCGACGATGAGAGCGAGCGGAGGCCGGCGGGGAACGCGGGTGACAAAGCTGCAGGGTTGGATAAGCAAGGGCGAGGTGAAGAGCGGAACCGGAGGTGAGAGGTGCAAGCTGTACTGGGGAATGGCCGAGGTGAGAACGAGTACGAGGAAGAAGGGCTCGCTGAGAACAAAGACGAATGTGAAGATGACAAGAGGCAGGGGAATTTTGAAGCGCTCCCAAATAAAAGTTGTATTAGGAGACGACGGAACCAGGGCAGCTACACAAACCGATCCACAGGGAAAGGCAGAATGAACAAATAATAATAAACAGGGTACAGATGCGAACAAGAAAGTCAGCATGAGGAATCATGGCAATGACAAGAGGTGGCAATGGGCAGTTATCTCATAGCCTGGGCGGCGGCGACGGTGCAGCTGCACAGGAAAACAGGCAGAAGCAACCAGAAGCGGCCTGGGTGACGGCTGGGAAGGGACGGAGAGAACAAACGCGGTGTGCGGTGGGAATGAGCGAGAGGAGGGAATGGCGTCAAACCTGCGCCGAAGGAGGAAAAACCCTGCGGCGGCTTCTCCTGGCTTCGCCCGCCACCGCCACCGCCGCTCTTAAGCCCACCCGCTAAGCGACAAACCGAGCGAAAACTTTCCCTCCGGCCGACGCCCTCGCTGATAACGTTGATGTTTCCGCGGGATTACCGCGGAAAAGCAAGGTTGCTCCGGATTAAAAATCAGAGAAGCACCTGCGAGTTCGGAGTAAAAAGGAAACAAACGGAATGCAGTTCATTGTAAATAACTTGAAGAGAAAAATATATGAAAATGTTGAAGCAAGAGTGCGGAACGGTATCCGTTTCATGGAACGTTCAAACACACATGGTAGATTTACAATTCTGTGACATAAAAGACATATGTGAATATAATTTACTGAATTTTATTTCATTTTCTTCGTGGGATTACTCGCTCTCTACTTAGACATTTGCTCTTAGTTCACAAAGCCATTTCTTTCTGTCCCAAGTTGTTTCTATTAAGTTTCTGCAGATATATAAAACAATGAGTACTACTCGCAAAAGTGGGCTTTCAAAGAGGTGGTCATTCCTGAAATTTCCCATTTCCCGGTTGTGCAGAGCATTTAAAAAATATTTCACTGATAATATTTGCTGATATATATGAGTATTTTCCACTATTTAAGGAAATATTAAAACAAGCCTGAAACTACCGTGCCTGCTGGCTGATGGCGCCAATTTCAGTTTAAAAGTTAAAATAATTCAACAAATAGGAATTAAGTAAAAAAAATAGTGCTGTTCTTTTTTTTTTCTTTTTTTTAAGGATAAATATCTAAATGTATAACCATCTCAACATTTTGCCTGACTTCTAGCGATTCTTCCACAAATTTCTGATTGTCCCGGTTTTCTTTGTTGTAGAGAAAGTAACCACCCTGTCAACTCATTAAATTAGGCGAATGAAATATACAAGCATCACACAAACATGTGCAATTTTCGATCCAACAAATAATCTCAATGTGCAACACAATTAAAATCCATTTCTTCGTATTACTCCCCTACAAAAAGCCATACAGCATTCAAACAACAATTTCTAGTAGCGCGCAATCGTATAGAGAGTCCTATGCGCTTTCGACACGAAAGCGGAGAAAGAAAATTCATTCCGTAGCGCACACCAATTTCCCCGCACAAATTGAAACATTTCATATTTCCCCTTTACTTTAGGCCCGAATCGCTGACAAGTGAATGTCAATTTAAAATTATATCGTCCGATGTTCAATTTCATGGCGTGACACAATTATTGACGGGGCACGTCATGGCTAAAGCGGGGATTCGGAGCCGAGCGGTGCCCCTCGTCATCCAGTCACAGCAGACGCCTGCGCTACGTCAATTCCCCCCTCCAGTCTCCCGCAGCATCATTAAGGAAACCGCGATTGTTATGGGCGATTTAGCTCAAATACGAACTTCCCCGGAGACGATGGCGTACTTAAGAATCCGCGACTGCCTTTCGAAACTTTTCGAAACAATCCCTGGCACTCTTTTATGCGAGGGCAAGAACTCTTGTCATTTCACAAATGAAAAAAAGCTTGAAAGACCGAACAAAAATATAATAAGGGAGCAATTGACTGCCTTAGGAAAAATGAGCACAGGGGCGGCGGCGGTGGCAGCGGGGTCTGAGGATGAGAGATTCACGGAAATAAACACGACGTTGGCAGTATTGTGTCCCTTTCAGAGCATTAGCATTCAACAAGTCTGTTATTGCTGCAGCAGCAGCAGCGACGGCAGGCAGAAGCCTCTGGCTGGAGAAGCGAGCGATGGGGCCCTGGGTGACTGGGATTTTATTCCGCCCCATTCACTTTTATGCATTTCGCGCGCCTGAATAATTGGATTCCCTGACGCTAGGAGCGGCCCGTTCGGGCGCTGCACGACGCCGGGATTGAATGACCCCCCACTGCAGCGGCGAGGGCAATTCGATGAATGACGTTGATCCTGTCGTTTCGGTTGTTAGCGCCCACTCTCATCTAGCGATACCCTTCTGACGGCTCCATTGGAGAGCTACTGAATAAGAAGCAATTCCACATTGTTGTTTTTTGAATAAAACGTTTCAATCGTAAGCAATACTGGGAGTGTTAAGATACAGAAACGGCATTGGACCGTGCTATTTTGAAAACATATCATAAATTGAATAATTTATCACATCCTTACTGCATAGGAAAAGAGCTGCAGCTTAGTAGTCAGTATGTTAATTATCGAAAGAAAAGAAAATAACATATGTTCTGAAACGAAGAGATTACCTGTTTAACGTTACGTTCGCAACGTAATTTCTGAATGAATAAAAATAACAGAAATTGTCAATATTGATTTTGCACTGTACGTTACACATCAAAGCACTCCAGTTACGTTCACTACCTTCCTGTATTGAGTTGTCGCCAGAATGTCTCCAATATCCAATTCACAACAAGGGTAAAGAAATGTTCGAATCCTACTGAGGGTCATCCCTTGTGCGCGGTTTCCGGCAAGCAGCGCTGCGCAACGGCAGGGTCCACGGCAGAGCACAGCATTGAGATCCCTGCCGCCGCCGCCGCGGGGTCACAGGGAAGGGGACCAATGGGGCAGAGCGGGGCGGGGCAGGGTGGGGCGGGGCGGGGTGGGGCGGGGCGGGGCGGGGCGGGGCGGGGCGGGGCGGGCGCGGCGAAGTTGCTCACGGAGGTCTCTGCCGCCGCGCTGCCGCACCTGGAGCGAAGCAGATAAATGAAGCAATTACGGGTGGCAGCAGGGAGCGGAGCGGGGCGGGGCGGGGCGGGGGCGCGCGGCCGCGGCGCATCAAAGTCGGCCGGGCGACTTGGCTCGATCGAAGCGGGGGCGACGCGATGGTGCCCCGCCCAACCGCACCCCCAATGACGGAGGAGGACATTTGGCCCCAGCCTCGACTCATCTCGCCCCCATCTCCATGCGAAGGAAATGCCACGGGAAAGTGCCGCAACCGGGCGCCAAAATCGCACCTCGACGTTGAAATAACAGATGGGACAAATCTCTAGTGTATTCGACATGCTGATACGAGTAATAATTAAATTGTTTTCAAAGAAACATTTACATATAAAATCCTGATACACATATTCAGGGGAAATATGTCAACAATTTCAATTCCAAAATTAAATAAAAGAAAAATCAAGATCTCTTCAAATGTTTCAGTTCTAAGGCAAAATGAATAGATGTTATTTAAAATATTTGTAGAGTATGAATAGGTAAAAGGGCAGTACGCAATTGACCATTAAAATGAACAGAGAGTTTGGGCCCACTCGAACGTTAAAGCAGTATCGATCTTCTGCGCATGCGCAGTTTAAGTTTCGCATGCCTTGTGGATCTGCGCGTGCGCAGAATATTGATAGTGCGGTCCGCTAAAACGTGCAAAAGCTCTCTAATGTTTGGAGCCACAAATGGAAACGACCTCATCGTTGTACGCAATTCGAGAGAGAGAATCACCACATCACTTCTTACGTCCTTCATTCTTCTTCCAATATTTGATCATAGAGGTGAAACTTCAAATAACTCCTGATCGCTAATTACCCTGCGTTAACATCAACGGGTCGACCGCCACACTCGAACGGTACCAGGCGGCGGGGAGCCGAGTCACATCGTGGCGCAGCAGGCCGGGAAGGGCCAGCACGGACAGGACCGGGGCGGATTGGGCGTGGCGGGGCGTAGCGGGCAGTAGGGCCGCCCTGTTGGGGCGCCTGGATTACAGGCAGGTCAATGCTAGGATTTATATCGGCCAGTAAGCCAGCATCTAAGTCTCCGGCGGGGCGCCGCTGGTCTCAGCGAGGCTTACACGGGGGCTGACCCGGGCGGCGCGCCGCGAGTACGCGAGCGGGAGGCGGCGAGTGAACAGGCGAAGGGGGCGGGGCAGGCCGGAAGGGAGAGGAGTGTCGCCAAACTTGGGCCCTTAAGCGACTACGATAAGCCCCCGCCCGGCAGTGTCAACACGCTCGCCGACTGATGAACCGCCGCCCTCCAGGTGGCGTCGGCGGAGAAGCCGCCGCCTCCGACTGTCTTTGTCTTCGGGTGCCATCACGCCCGACATACTTTCAGAATTGCGAAGGTAAGTCTCTGAAACACCCCAAAACTTCTGGGGAAACGGCACATCATTTTCATTTATTTTAGTTTTCATTCATGCTTCCCATATCATGAAATTAGGAACAAATATTTTAGTTTTCAGAATACCTTTTCTATATAAAATAACAGTTAAACAACAATAAACCAAAACAGCTAAAAACAATAAAATAATAGTTGCAAAAAATATTTTTAGTCCGACCAAGGGAGGATTTAAAGGTTTAATTGTTTCTTGTTTGTTTGGGACTGTTAAGGATGTTTTAGAAAAAAAATATGTTAATGTAAAATACCGATTTTTATGGTTGGAACAGTCGAGCTGAAATATAGCTCGCCCAACCTCCCTCCTCGATTTTAAAATTTAAAACTTATGCAATGATTACGCTAACATAACAAATTTTGATTAATATTATTATGTTTAGATAGTGAAGTAACAAAGTAGATAAGCTGCACAACAAGTTTGCATTTTACTGTAAAATCATTCTAACTTTTAGATAGTTTTTATCGGTTTTTCGATTCTTCTTTAAGTGGCTTTTTTGGGTTAAGGATTATTTAGCCAAAACTGAATTAAATAATACTGTGATATATATTTAAAATAGCAAATGGTATTATGAACTTAAAATATACGAACTTGACATGACGAAAAGAAAAATTGATGGTATTTCATCACGTTTTTTAAAAATATTTCCCTCACATTTTTCTCTAAAAACACAAGAACTAAGAACATATCTAAGCGAATTATTTTAATCTTTCAGACTCTTAATAATTTTTTGGATATGTCTTCTAGGCGCAGTGAAGTCCTATACAACTAATTCTGCAGTTCACGTTGCAGTAGCTTCTCTACTCATCTCACGAAAACTGCGAGATTAAATATTTATTTCTGTCACAACTCTATAAAATCAGAATTACTGGAAAACAGTTTGCAAACTGATTCTTTTACAATTTGATGAACAAAATATGAACACGTTGTCTTCCCACTGATTCCATTACCTGTCAGACACATCTCGTTTCTAATCGAGCACCGGCGAATACGTCGATTTCCAATATCAATTTCGACATATGAAATCCATCCGCTCCCAAAACAGAATCATCCGGAAATTGGGCGTCCGATTTTTTTTTTCAAAAATATCCAGGAATTTCTCTCTTTCTTCGATCGCAAATTATTCGGTGCAGCAATCAACATAGGCATATTCAAACTGACAAATTACATCGGCTCGATCTAACATCAAGTACTAAAAACAGAATTTTATGCAGAAAATGAAACGTAAAATTCAACAGAAAATACGCGCGTCGGAGAGGAAGCAGAGCTAAAATTCAGTCGTTTGGGAGCGGATGACATTCGGAAAGGATAACGGACGGCACAGATTTCCGGCGAGGCGCATTCGCAATGAAGGATGCGGAACGAGGAAGAGTCCAGGGGAGCACGGGAAGACGGGGGTAGGGGGTGGGAGATCAAGCTCCCGTTTAAGAGAGGGCTGTTGACGTAGCGTCTAATATTAGCTGCAGCTGGCGGTACAAACTTGTGTCCCAATGTAGCGCGATTCCGACGAAAGATAACCCGTTTCAGCGCCTTCCGCCCGGCGCTCGCCGCGTCATCTTTTGACCTACATTTCATAGCTCGGTAAAAAAGACGACGCCCCCCCCATACCCAACTCAGCGAAGGCGAATATTGATTTCAAAATTGAAGCCAATTTCTCGAGGAAAAACATCAAGATGCCCGATCTCTAGGCCCGAAGGAAACCGGTTTTAGGGAGGCGGTCTAACTGCGAGGGGAGAAGGGAAGGTCAGAATATTTTTCTTCCCGCGTTTTCATCATTTCTCGAGCTGCAGTCCCCTCGGGATTATGAACGGTAATAAATGCAGCGTGACGGGAGGGCGTCGTCAAGAAAGCACGCGCCGGGGATGCGACACGCACACACGTAGCATCGCACGAAAACAACCCATAGGAAGACTTGCGGCGTAAATAAAATCTTGGGATCTACCTGGGAAAATTTTACGATCCTTTCGAACCGTTTTTGTAAAATTCTGAAAGACATAGGACATTGCGCCTAAAAATCAAATTCTCAAATTTTTCCCGACGAAATTGACAGTGCACGAACAATGGACAGGTTTGTGCCAATACATGTATAGTCAAAATCACTTCTGGGAATGAATTCCCAGGAGCAGGTCAAATGCCATTTACAATATACAGAGTTCACCAGGTACACTTTTCACCAGGTAATACAATCACGCCAGGGTCTTCCTTGTAATACGAGTATTATCAATAAATTATTTATTTATCTTTTTGGCTCCAAAAGCATAATTTTCGTAGATTTAAAATAATATTATAGTCCTTCGTAACCTTAATGTCACCAGAACTTATGCCCATTTCCAAAACTAGAGGACCCCAGGACATCTTTCTCGACACACACAAACAGCTAACACGCTGCTATTTTGATGACCGGCTGCCGGGCTAAGGTTCTGACTGTCTAATGTTCGGCGCGAAAACAGGGCCTCCCTATATACAGGCCTATCGTAATATGCATCCCAATTCCGACAAATGTTTGTTTTCCATCGTTTGTACTAAAAAATTTACTTAAATAGAAATATTCTCAGCGTTTTGACTCCCTTTAAATTTAAACACCTACATTTTATAGAAGATAAATCGTCACTGCTGTACAGTTACGAAGCAAAATGACATAGAAAATATATGATAGAGATTTCGGGCGCGTCAACTACGTCATTAGTCCCGTAAGAGTAGTACATGCTTTTCTCTCGTGAGGTGGTGGTGTCATTCCCCCGCTGGATGACCAGATCTGGCGCCGAACTACCGTCGGCATGCGTGACTTTCCCCAACAGATGTCTCCCACCAGCGGAGCACACCTCAGACGGGACAAATCCTAAGCTCCCGACCGGTCTCCCGGCATGTGTGGTAGAGTAGTGCATGTAAGTGTAAGTGTATGTAAGGGGAGGGGATAGGACAAGGAATAGGAAGGAAAGATCGCGCGCGGTCTGTGACCCGTTTCAGGGTACTGCTCCGGCATTGGTCTGGTGTAGATCGGAGGAACCACGGAAAACTACCGACCAGTGCAGCAGGTCGCTAGAATTCTCCTCCGGACAACGACTGAATTCGACCTAGCTGACAAGCTAGTGTCGAAAATCCTGCCGCCGCCAGGACTCGAACCTAGAACCTCCCGGTCAGAGTCGCTGCAGTGACATTAGTTGATGCCCTGAGTCAACTCTACCGGGATATATGAAGGTCTATCTGAGAAGACGGTGGTGTGTGTTTCTACGGAACCGACTTAGTCACCTATAATATTAGGAAATTAATTTATAATTCATTCACAAAACATATTATGGTCCAAGAATAATACTCATTCCACGTCTAACGGCTGCAGTTCATACCTCATAATGAGGTCATCGAATTATGGCCCTCATGACACTCAAATTTATGCACATTGTCAACGCTAAAAGTGTATCTATTCAATGTTCAACTGTACATTGAATGAAATTTGTTTAAATGTAGTACACTCCATTCTCAAATTTCAAGTTGGTTACCACGATGCGGCTTGTAGCTCTTGAAGGCGAATTCTATTACAATTACCCCTCCACTTGAGCGCAAGGCCGCGCTTCACCTTCACCTCCTCTCTCCTAAGAGCAAGACCACGACGTCGGCGCGGCAGACCACCCGTCGAACCCCAGTTGCGCCCCCAATCGATAACGAGGGAAGGCGCGGGATAATCGACATTTGATGGCGGGTGCTTCCCCACAGCTGCGTCCGTTTTTCCCTCGTCCGCGCGTTATGGCTTCTTGCGTTCACCTGCGCGCGGCGCGACGCGGCGCGGCGAGGGCGCTCCGCCCCGCTGCCACGCCTCCCTCCACCCCCGCAACCAGTCGATATCCGCGACGTCGCCCACCACACCGCATCTCCCGCCGCTACAACTAGCAGCAGGCCCCCCCGTCCCTGGCCCCATGTACGTGGCAGCCCCCCCCAAAGCCACGGCGCCTTTCCCCCCCATCCCTCCACCGTCACAGGCGCTTCCACCTCCTCGGCGCGACCGCGTTCTCTTCCGCGCCAGCTCGATTCCAGCCCGTTCGGACGTTAAGCCAATGCACTTCCGTCAAACGTCCGGATCCGGGGCTTTGCATGCTCATCTCCGCGTTCGATTACCGATACGGCCGACCGGGCGGCTGGCGGTGGCAGCAGGGTGTCGGAGACGGCCGCGTGCGCCGCCAACGGTAGTGGCAGCGGGGGGCCCGGGGGAAGGGGGGGGGGGCCAAACAGCCCAGGGCGGACGGCCACCGCGGCGGCGGCGGCGACCGGCGCGCCCCGCAGCCGCGTTGACGGCCCGGGCTCGGTAAACACGTTAAATCACCGGCGCACACAAACTTGCAGGGCCGCGTGCGCCGCCCCGCGCGCCAACTTGTTTGGAAGTTAGTGCGAGCTGCTGCCGCCTCCGCCGCCGTCGCGGCTGCTACCTTGCCCGCCCGCCACGCCTTGGTGGCAAGGCGTGGGAGGGACGGAGGTCAGCGGTGTGCCCGAGGGGGCGGGGGCAGACGGCGCCCGGGGGCGGTGACGCCTGAAGCCAAGCACGCGCTTGGACACCTTCCGTCCGCGCCGATATCCACGCCCTCGGCGACAACCACCGCTGCACAGACAGGGCCCGACCAGGTTTTACAGCCGCGCGGGTGGGTAGTTTGTCTTTCAATATCGGCTGGCGATTCACGCAAAAACAGACATTATACGTATACATTCAAACACACCTAACTGTCTTTCATTCACATTTTATATCTCCGGTTTTGTCCCATTATTTCCTATTCTCTTTTTATTGGCTTCGGTATATCCTGTATTCAAACTGAGAAGAGCACATGTGTTCCATTTGTTGCTCTTACGACATCAAGTGCAGTCTCGATTCTACTACGACCACGCGATAAATCCAAATACAATGCATTATGAGGTCGTATTATGAATTATGAGAACATCACAGCAAATACTGGCGGACATTTTATGGTAGACACAAAATATATATAACGGTGTGACATGCTCTTATTATTGTTTTACGGCAACTTCTCATGGAAATTTTCTTCTGAGGACTCTCCACTCTGGTGTTATAGCCCTGTTTTAGCTCCCTCTTAACTACCGTGCGTACGCCTTTTCCTAGTTTACTCAACAAAAGTTTATTGCAAAAATATTTGAGTTACGGTCCAATGATCCCGTAACGTATTACACTAAATCCTTCGAAAGGAAAGTAATTTTTGTAATAGCGAGGCTAAGCTCGGGGCGAAGCGAGCGAGACAGCTGCCAACATTACAAAAGCAAACATATCCCAAACCAATTCCTTTCCCCGGAAGGATTCCGGGATCCCCAAAAAAATCTCGGAATGTTTCTTCTGCCATGTGGAAGCGATAAATGGAGCGTCCGCCCACCCGGCGGATTATCACGCATTCAGAGCGGGGAGGCGCACAGCTCAAGGAAGAGTGGCTCCCAACAGAGGCACGCTTTTCGGGCGCTCGTCACCAGCGCCGAACTCCGTCGCGGGCGAGTGGCTGCGAGGGAGGGGGAGGGGTCGAAACGCCCGCTCGCGAACATTCGCGCACGCGCCGCCCATTTATAGCGGCGGCGGCGCTCGCGTCCAGTCGTGTTAACTTTCCTGATATCCTCAATAATTTATTCCTCTCAATGAAACGACCGGAGATACCTGGCGTTAAAATTTTAGTGCCGCATAACCGAAGTCCAATTTCCAAACGTCGACTGCCGATGCCGAATCATTCGGAATCACCAGGTTCATCGCGGAGAGGTGCTGCGAACAGCCGGGGACAGGTCTTCGGTCGACCGGGGGCAGCGAGGGAGATGGGCTACGCAATATTTGCTTTTAAGAAAGACGCGCCACGTCAAGAAAAAAAAATAACTTGGGAATGATGCTCGTAAAAGGTCCTAATGAGTCATTATTAATGAGAGTTACATTGATGAAACCGGAAAAGGATTCGCTCCACCTTCTCACTTTCTGAAGGAGAAAAAATACCACGGTCAAAATTATGTAAGAGTAAAAAAGAAGAGATGCTGTGTCTGAAAGTCTGAGTCCGTGGTTTTTAAAGGGATGCCCTCTTAGAAAGGGGCGGCGAAGAATACGGGGGCAAGGAGGAGGCCAGGAGAAAAGATTGTGCGCGGAGGGCGGGGCACTTTCTAAAGGCTTCTTCTTCTCTCTACCGCGCCCGGAGAAAGCTCGATAATTTGAAGGCATCTATAAAGAATATGATAGCCTTTTCGTCCGTAAGGCTTGCTGCGAGTCGTTATTATAATATGAAAGTAGATTTCATCATAAAATCGACCCAAGTGTTGAGGGGATCCGCGCGCCCTGAGATGGCGCAGAGGGCGGGGCGCGTGGGCAGAGGGGGCGACGCGACGGTGACGCCCAGAACGGGGCGGAGACGGCAGCGCCGCGGAGCGGGGAGACGAAGAGGTAATGCCGGCGAGGTGACGCATATGCTCAGCGCAAGGATTAAGCAATTCGGATACGCTGGGAGTAGTATGGCGGCAAGCTAAGAAGGCTTGCGCATAGGAGACTGGAAAAACGCAAGAACGGGTGGAGGCGAAGGAGAAAGCGTAATCGAAGAACACTTTGTGAAGATGCGGTGACAGGCAAAAGTGACGAAAAATCGAGAAATGGTGGAAGAGGTGAGGTGTAAAAGATGAAAATATATTGTAAATAAAATATTAGGATTGAAAAGGAGTGTACAGTAAGTATAATGCTGATGGACGCAGGATGGACGAGTTTTTTGAACCGACGATACACGAAGGACGATACAAAATTTTTTTTGAACCGACCGACGCAGGAACTAGGATAAGAAGTATTGATCACAAGAACGTACAAATATGACGATTATCATTTTTGATCGATGTCTAGGAAGCATTGAAGACTGATTGGTGACAAGAGAACTGATCAGCTTGAATTTCTAACGAAAGCTAGCTGAAGCGTATGAAGTGCAACACTTTTAATGGTAGATGCTTTATAACCTGCGCTACTACAAAAAAGGACATTTATCACCTTGTTTCAGAATTAGCGAGAAACGTTAACTTGCCGATAACTCCTAAGAACGTCACGACACATGAATGACTCAGTGAGAGAAGTCTACGCCTTCGATACTAAAAAATATTTTTTGTTCGACTTATGTATGTATTCCTGACTTTATAATAAATGTGCAATTCCTGGAATAGCTAAACAAAGCAAAAAGTCGTTCATTTCATCAGCCTATTTCAAGTACAACAACATTACTAACTTTTGTTCAACCCAAGCGAGGCAGATTGGCTCACAGTTAGGAAGCCTTTGAAAAGAAGTACAAGCAAGCACGGCGAAGAAAGAGTAGATCGTCGACGTACGCAAACACCCATCATTCACTGAAATCGACGATAGTCTCGAGCAAACACGAGCATACAACCACTCCTCGAAATAACTGCTCATAATGGAACGGCATTGTGGCAGTCCGGCGGCGCACAAAGGAGAACGTACATGTTCGGGGCCGTAGCTTTCCCAGGAACATGCACTCGGCTGCAACCCGCACGCTCGCCCCGTGATAGTTCCTTTCAACGCTCGGCTTTCTTCGGTCGAGAACACAACGGTCTCTCGCCCTCGCTCTACGACTACACGCATCGGTTTCCCTCTCGATACGCAACGCTGTTTACACGAGCCAACTTTTCGCCAGATAACACGGCGCGTACGGTACCGCCGCCACGGAACCGATACACAAGGGGCAAAGCCGGACAGCGGCAAGGCCTTGTAGAAGCACGGTCGCCGCCCCTCCCTCACCCCTGCTTCCGCTTCCGCCGCCGCCGCGCCACAACCACCGTCCACCCTCAGCGTTCGAGCACGGCCCCGTACAATGCCAGGAGACTTCGGCCCCCTTTGTTTCGAAAAGGCGAGTGCCCCGGGCGGATCATCATTAAACGACGGCGCCGACTCAACGGCACTGCGATGGTGGCTCGGCGGCGGCGGCGGCGGCGGCAGCGTTACGGGCGCATAATGGTGACCACAATGGACGACGGGCGCTGCGGCGTTGTAAGCGAGCGACTCTCCCCCCTCTCCGTTGGCGAACTCACTCACCTGTGAGCTGCTGCGGGTCTCGTAATGGATGACGAGACGCTTCACAGTTACAGTTTCAGACAACTTGCACGTAGCGAGTTACTGAATTAAGCACCTCACTCCAATGGATATTCATGCATATCGATTCTCACAATAGAATTCTAGTGCACATTTATAGATTTCAAATTCAAGCAAGAAAAAGGAAATGCAACAGTTTTGTACGTTAAAACTTCGATTTCCTTATTTCAGATGCTGAAAATGTTCGAAAAGATTCACAAAAATATAAATTAGAGATTCATTTTCTACTTAATCATACAAGATTATAATTGTACATTACCAAAAATGATGATGTAATCTTTCAAACCATTAGTTGAAATCATAATTTCAGTTTGGGTTAGTTCGAATTAAATCCCTTTATACTTAAAAAAAAACTTTAATAGCTTTCGTATTGAGCCCTACGCAGTTAGAAACTGACAGATGCTTTTCAAACACACTACCCCTGACCAAATTTTCTCACATAAATCAAATTAATAGCATCGTCTTAGAGCATGAAAATACTTGCTTTATTGAGAACGAGCCAACGCGAACCACGATAAAGCAAATGCGCTCCGCTCGAAGTACTCGAAGAGTCTAATTCAAAAAGCAGGAACTAAGGAAGCACCGTTCCGGTGCACTTCCCCCGCGAGTAAATATTTATGAATCGTAACACCGGCGTACAAACACACGCGCGCGCGCCTGCCTGCCTGCCCGGGAGGGCGCCGCCCCCTTTCTTTATGTAGCCAATATACAGCGGGAGCAGCTTCTGAAGACGCCCCATTAAAAGAATTAAAGTTCCCCCTTTGTTCTTCGCATGAGCCGCCTGCTTTAAGTGTAACCGATGCCCGCGCGCTGTGGGGGCAGAGAGAGACCCCGTTCCGAAACCGAGCCCCGAATTAATTTGAATCGCCGCCTCGCCCCACCCCGCCCCGCCCCGCCCCGCCCCGTGCCGTGCTCGGGATTGCCATGTAATTATACAGGGTCCCGCGAGCGAGCTCCCATCCGCCCACGCGCGGGCGCGCGCCCACGGGCCACGCCGCCACCGGTCGGCGACGGGTGGCAGCAGCGGCGGGGGCGGCGGAGGCGGTGAGCGGGGCGCGTGGAGCAGCGGGGAGGGGAGACGAGACGGCGAGGATCGCGCGCGGGCCATCCCGCTGATATATTGATACCGCGGGGACGGACTTAATACTTCCAGCAGGCATAAATTGCGCGCCACCAAAAGAATGCCGTGCGTCAACGGTTTGGAGTGGGGCTGCGAGGGGGAAGCGGGGGCGAGGGGGGGAGGCGACGGAGGGCGCGCGTTTAACCGGGGGAGGAAGACGGTGGGCTGCGCGGACGGCGTGGGCGGCGCGGCGACGAGGGCGCGTGGTGCTAGAGAGAGAGGAAACACTTAAATTGCAATGTACAATCTAGCCGGCTCCTTCCCCGCCCGCCCCCGCCATACTTCTTGTTGGCGGCCAAGTATGTGCGCAATGCCTGAATCAGGGGAGTAGTAATTATCTGGGGAGCTGACGACAGGGCTGCGTGGGGGCCGGGGCGTAGGGCAACGCAGCGGCGGTTGGGGAGAGGAGTGGAGAGGAGAGCAGAGCGGGAGGGAGGACGGGAGAGAGAACTGGAGAGGCGGCCGGGGCGACAGGTGTGGAAACCAAAGGGGTGCCCGCGCGTTGGCTTTCGGGGGCCACGCGACGGCAGCAGTCGCGGTCATTGGACTGTGACCGGAGGCGGTGGCGGTGGTTGCGTCGCCGGCGGTTGCGTTTCGCGCTCCTCGCCAGCCTCAGCGCCAGCGCCAGCGCCCGATGCGGCCGCCCGCGCCAACACCCTCCCCTTCCCACCTCCCTCCCTGGTCCCTTCCACGCCTGCCCTGGCCCCGACGCTAAACGCGCGTCCGCGCCATTAACCTGATCAACCAGACAAAGGGCCGCCCCGGCGCGGCGGCGTCTCGCCCTATCGCGTGCGGCCGCGCACAGATACGTGCCCCAGTTCCGCCCCCGCCCCGCCGCGCCCTTTCCCTCGCACCGCGTCCATGGGCGCCCCCGCCGCCCGCTCGCCGCGCCTGCGAGTCCGGTTGCAAGGCAGCGCGGCGCGCGCCCGATTGTAATCGCTGTGGCGCGGCCCTCGGCCGCAAACGCCCAAGATCCCTCCTCGCTGGGAGATGAAGCGGAACGCAGTTGCAATGCAAGGGGCATCACATCGACATTCTGGACAATCATCTTACTTACATACTCAATTTCGCTGCGAGAATTCTTGATATTATTAAAAATTAACTTTTAAATCATGTTTGACATTCAGGATAATGACTATGGTGTGAATGGACGGAAATTTTTCTGCAAGAATTTCTTCTAATATTAAAAATTAAATTTTGAAGTTTCATAAACATGAAATAATTAAATGTATGTAATACACTGTATGAAAAATAGTAGCCATATTAGTTGTAAACACTTTTTTATAGGATTATGAAAGCAAACATTGAAAACAGATTAACATATGTTTCTTTCAACTTCAGATAAGATAACTAGATTCGACTAGACGAAATGGCCTCTTGCATTTACGCTTATTTGCATTGATCAAATACTACACCTACGTCAATTATAAAGCGGGTAACTGGTATTTCTCTTCGTCAAAACCGAAGGTAATAGAAAGAAAATAAAGAGTTGTAAATTTAGGCACACCCACCACGGGAAAACCTGATGGGATAAGTAAGCAATAAGACCGGCGGGAAAACGTATTCCGACAGTGCCGTAAAACCCGCGCGAGCAGCCTTCATTCTAAAGCCAAATCAAGAGAGGTACCTTCCGCCAGGCCACAAAACAAGAATGGGGCGGCACTACAGTCTAATTACCAGCGGGAAGGAGCCCGCCGCTGACAACCTGGGGCGCCGCAGAGCGATGGTCGCGCGCGATGCGGCAAAATCCCACGCTGCAGGACGGGGGCGGGGCGGGGCGGCGGCAGGACGCGCTCGTAACCGCGGGCGGCAAGGCGGGAATAAATCCAGCGGCCGCGCCGACGGGGCAGTCGTAAAGCCGCGATATGCGCGCATAATCCGAGTAATGCAGCGGCCGTCGCGGGGGAGATGGGGGAGGAGTGAAGGGGCAAAGGGTGAGGGGAGGAGAGGGGTAACTGCGAGCGCGGGCTCGCGCTGGGTAGGATGGCCCGACGTAATGCGGATTTACCGCATGCGTTAGGTGCTTTTTATCCGGAGACCCACGCGGTAGGTGAGACAGGGTGCGGACAACATGAGGACTCTTGGTGGCTTCCTCTGTCTCCTCGGGACCTCAGCCATGGTTCTCCTCTCAACCTGTTCGCCTTCGACATTAAATTTCTCTGGTTCTCCTTGCCTTCGCTCTTCATATAATCATCATTTATTTTCATCCAACATCTTCAACATGTTCTTTAAATAAGGGTGTCCATTATTTTATAAAATATACTTAAAACCTGAAATCACCTGTAGTATTTCTCGCCTCGGTTATGTTGAGGAATTATCATGTGAGAATCCTTTCATGTCGAAAAACAGTGATTACTTCATTCATTCATCCATGTATCTTTCCTAGTCCATACTTCGTACTTCCATTAACGTGTAAATTCAAACCGATCTACTTCAATCGCGTAAATTGCATTAGTAACGAATTTGGAAACATTCTATTTAACCTGCATTTCCCTTCCCAGTAATTATGATCCCTGCCTGTCTCCGAGCTTTTGCCCTCTATTCTTTCTCCACAAGCTCACCAACCGTTCACCGACCCCCTCCCCGAATTCCGGCCGCCTCCGCCAACGCCCGTTGCGTGCCTTCCTCCCCGGCGACCCGTCCCCGCGCACACAGTCGCGCTCTCGCAGCCACAGATAAGCTACTGTTTGCCTCCCACGATTGAAGTTTTCCATCATCACTGGCGCCCTGACAGCGCGGAAGAGTAATGCGTAAAGTTTGACTTAGTAAACAAGCAATCAAGTGGAGTGAAGAAAAAAACGAAAAACGTCCCGCGTGCCGGATCACCTTTGGTAATCACGCGCCCGAGGGCCCCCACCCCCACCCCCGCCTACGCCGCTGCCAACCCGGCCTCCGCCAACCCACGCCCCACTACCCGCCGACGGATCCGATCAAACACGAGATTGTTACCGCACACTGTTAGCGTTCCCCTTTGAGTGCAGCCGGATATTGCTCACGGGAAACGGCACACATGCGCTGGAGCCGCTGCTGCCGCTCCGTCGAGGTCGCCCGACCGCCCTGCTATCTCGGACCTTACACGAACCAGTGCTAAAGGGGCTCTTAGCAAGAAAGAACCATCTTAATAGCTATGTGATATACGTCTGAGGATTCAGACAGCACATGTTATTTACTCGGAAGTTTCAGATGCACTGCTCAAAGGTAAAATTTAAAAAATACAAAGCTCCCGTAATACCCAACCACTCATTTCGAAATGTACTTGTAAGAGGCTTGTGCTTCAAAAAAGCCAGCAACATTATTTTCCAACCTAGTAATACTAAGAACATCTGTCTGCGAAACACTATGAAACGTATATTTTTTGTTCACATTTATCTAGGTCTTTTTATAATGGGATTTTTGACAAGAATAAATAATCCTCTGCCACACTTTGATATTTTTACATTCGAGAATGCTGGAAATAAAGAGTAATACCATTATTTTCACTTGCAGTATTTCCAGAAGATGCAAATATAGCACATGTTACAACTTTTTTCGGAGGAAATCACATCGAGGCACTTTCATCGGCAACCCGCAGGCGTCCAGCGAGTCCTCCCTCCTCCCACGCGCTGTCTTCCACCTCGGCGCAGGAGGGCGGCGAATTTCGGGAGGTGTGCGCGCTGAGGCGGCGCCGGGCGCCGGGTCACCTTTCCGTCGGCGCCCAACTCCGGCCAACTCAGCGGACGCGGGAGGGCGCCACTTAAATCTTTTATCAAAATATGAGGGGCCTTGGAAGTTGCCCCCGCGGGCGGCGATGCCCGGGCACGGACGCCGCCGCCGCCGCCACTCCTCCTGCCGATGACGACGAGGAGTTGGGAGAGTAGGGGCGATAATGGCAGTCGTTGCGGCGGTGTCGGCTGCGGTAGCGGCAGTGCTGCTACTGCTAGTGGTGGTTGTGGTGGCGGTGGCGAAGGTGGAAGTAGTGGCGGTGGCGATGGCGATGATGGAGGCGGTCGTGGTGGTGGAGGAGGCGGTGGAGATGGCGGAGGCTGAGAAGGAGGCGGAGGCGGTGGCGGTGGAGAAGGCGGAGGCGGCGATGGCGGCGGTGAAGGCGGCGGCGGTAGCGATGGCGGTGGCGGTGGCGGTGAGGCAGCATCGGCGCAAACACGACCCCGGCCTCGGGCAGCGGAAGGGTCGGAAAGGACGGCGCGGCAGTTCGCACGGAAAGACTCCCGCGGCGGCAGAGGGGGCGGTCCTGCTTGGGCGAACGAACGCCCTTCAACAAGCGCAAAGGTTGCTCCGCCAAATAGCGCTTGCGAAAACCTCCACGTTGACACTTCCCAGCGATCACAACATGTAAATACCTAGCAACGTTAAATCCTTTATTAGTGTTGGATTTCGTGACAAACAACTGTTAGAAACGTACGACACTTTAGTACAACAAAACAATCAATACATTCTAGAGAGGAACCTTAAGTGGTAATATTTATAAATAATGATAGTATTAAGTAATTGGCGATATTGGGTCGGTAGTCCGACTTTGCCAGCCAGCTATCGGTGACCCCATGCCTGGGCCTTATAATAGTACTTATAATAAGAATGAACCCTTATTTCCAAGGCAGGGAACACTACAGAACTCCTTGGGAAAGACATCTGACTTTTATACACGTATAGAGTGGAAAATTATACGACATATGGCATACCGGAAAGACGGGCAAATTGTTGAAAATATAATTCTTAGAACACACATTAAAAGTAACGTCATAAAAAAACCGGTATCTCTTTATATATGAGTATTTGGACATTTTGAAAATAGAATGTTGTTCAATTAAAAGCGAAGGTATAACGTCATAAAACATTCAAACATTAAAAAATCTGAAACATTAATTACCAATATCACTTGTATGAACAACAAAATGTTTCGTCACCAATATTCAGCATAATGAAAAAACTAAAATGTACGATGGAAAACTACGGAAGCTCTTGAAACTCCCGATAAGAAACAATGAGGAAACAAGAGGTCGGGACAGATAGCCCGAGACCCAACGCGCACCTCCATTCGCAGCTTCGCAGTCGACTTGGAAATTTCGCGCGACGTCAGCACGGGAAGAATTATGCGCGGGTCCTTCTCCCGAACGGCGGTGGGGGCGGGGACGGGGAAGGGGGAGGAGGGGAGAGGGCGAAGGCGAGGGCTCGCGATCGATGCTCGAAGGGGCGCAGCGGGAGGCGAAGGAGCGGGTAGGCGCAGAACGGAGCGGAGATGCCGAGGAGAAGGAATGGAGAGTGCCAAGGGAATGGATGGGGTCGGACGACGTTGAGTTGGGGGAACAAGGCAGAGGTAGGGTTGAGGGGAAAAGGGGAAGGGGGTTGCGGGACTGGATGGGAAGGGAGACGAAAGCAAGGAGGGGCCCAGAAAAGGAGGAATGACCGCGCGGACGGGGAAATGCGGCCACGCAGAGCCAAGGGGGAAGCTGCGCACGGCAGCGGCAACTCGGGGGGGGGGGCACAGCGCGGCGTGGCGGCCCCGTCCGGCAACGGCGGCGGGCGGCCTCTCTCCGCCGGGGCATCAGTCATCCGGCTGGCTACAGATGCGATGCAACTGCAGGCGCCCAAAGGTGGCGCATATTGCTAGTGGCGGCCGGATGAAAAACTGATCTTTCGTCGTCGCCCGCGGGCTGGGGCGGGGCGGGGGCCATAGCAGCGAGGCCTCCGTGGCGCGGCGCTCCGCGGCCCGGGTCGGGTCGGGTCGGGCCGGGTCGGGCGCGCGGGGGCGGCTCGACGCAGGGGAGGGGACCTCGTAAATCAAACGGTGCAGTCAATAACTTTGGAGACGTTTCTTCAATTTATCTTGGACTATCAACAGTATAAGGTGGGGGAGTCGAGCGCGGGCGGCGCGCGGGGCGGGCCGGGAGGCGGGGCGCGCCAAAGGCAGACTATACATTATGTCTTACAATCTTCCTCATTGATTAAATTATTGTATCTCCGCACAAACATCCCTAAGGAATGATTTCCTGTCCCGGTTTTTGCCGCGCCGGCAGTTTGTCCCTAAAGCTTTTTTTTTCTCGCTTCCTCTCTCCTTCGCTTTCGCATCTGCCGGGCTGAGTCCGGCGGCCGGCGCTGCGCTCGCTTTTTGCGCACGGCGCCAAGCGGCAGTGGCAGCGGCCGCCCGTCGATACTAAGTGACGGGTCTACTCGAGTCCCCGATAAATCATGCGGCGCTCTGGGCACTCGATTCCATTAAAATATGTTAACGTGACAGCGCGGCGCCTGCAGCGTCCGGGCCGGCTGGCGCGCTCGAGCCTCACCTGGCCACGCCACTTGACTCCACCTCCGCGCCAATTGATGCGCCGCGCTGCTTCGCCAAAAATTAGGAATTTCCACACTTCGCGGATAGTACGTTCAAGTTAATGCAGGAATATACGCGAGGTTCCCTACTAAAGAAAACACGAAGGTCAATCCAAAAGTATAGAGCTTGAGCAACAACGGGTATTTCCCACATGTTAGAAGGAAGTTTTGGTAATACGTTGGCCCAAGTTTCAACTCGTTCGCTCAACTGAGGAACTCAGGAGGGTTATTTGTATGTGTTCAATTAGTTGTTGTTCCTCAGTCAGCAAGGATGGACCTGAAGAGAGATTTCCTTTTCTACGACTTTAACGTTCGTTTAGATATGAAGGCATGGCTGGGAATTTTACAACGTGCGTTTCAGGATCGTTGCCCTTTACAAGTCATTGTCTATCGATGCTTTGCCGAATTCAAGACGAAAAGGAACCGTCTCGAAGATAAAAACCGTTCCGGCGGGGTCCCAACAGCAATAGCGGATGAATATAAACAGAATCTGAATAAATCGCCTCTGAATAATTGTTACAAATTTCAAGAGCCTATAAGCCACGTTCCGACCCAAAAAGTATTATTTTACTTGTCGAATACCAGTGCACTTCATTTAACGAAATTTTCCACCGCATGTTCACTTAGAAAAAGTTATCATGTACATCTCTACCAGTTCGAGATAAGTGTTACATTTATTCTAAAAGATTCGGTGCAATGCGACTTTTGTAAATTGTACACTGGAAAAAGCAAACGAAACCAATTCCAAAAAGAAACTATCCAATGAGTTCTGTCCCCTCATTGCTACATGGCGCCTGTTTTCAAAGGTTGTTTAATTAGAGGAAACATGAAAGGTCTTATTCAACCATTATATTAAATGTGACTTCATACCTATTCATCAGCGGACTTGCAGGAAGCCCTGAAGTTTCTACAACATACCTCAATCTATGTCGAGACATCTGACGACCTTGAAGATTCACTCGCTTCGACGAAGTTGACATCACTCTCTTCGAAGTATTACGACTTTCAAATACGTCCCACCTACTGCGAAATAAATTGTCGTCCCGCCTCGTTTTTAAGTGGTCCCGCCTCGTTTTTTAACAGTTATTCTCGTTATGTGGCGTTTTTCCGGAAAGTCGCTTGAAAAGCGTTCTCGAATCTCGGAACGAATGGAGGGGCTTCGACTGTTCGCGCTGGATAAACGTCAGAAAAGTCTCTATATTCAACGGTGAGAATCCACGTCCTTTCTGCAACTTCGTTCCGTGTATTTAAAGCGGAAAGTTCCACTGCGGAGTCTTCCAGATCGCCGGGCGCCGCTCGCTTTTTCTTCAAGAATGCTATTTTCGCGAGGCGTGAACGCCGGTCGGCGAGGGCGCGCATGCGGGTAGTGGACACTGTGACGCTCTAGCAACCCCTGCGTGGAACTAGACTTACGACGCGGGAGGTTAAACAAAACCTCTATCGACTATTCCAGCGTTGGGCCTATGCTACGATTTATTCATTTTAGAAAATTGGCAGAAACGCTACATGTTATGTTCTTTTCAAGAATAATTTTACTACTAGAATGGTAACACACTTATTTCATGATTTGTTTTGTTTGCTATCATTTACTGTACGTGAACACATAAGATACAATATTCCACGAGAAATATGATTTGCAATTATTCTAACCCAGACAGCTATCCGGACCAACCTTTCAATGGAAGTCATCGTACTCCGTTTTGTTTCCATTGATGATTCAGGTATTATACAATATGATCGTTTCTTAAGGTTTTGAGCTTCCATTGTTTGGAATAAGCTTTAATTGTTTCAAATGGATTGTGTTTGTGAGTGATTTTTGTGTATGATTGAAAAATCATTTTAAAATATCGCTGTTTTCGTATATAATGAACACTAAGTGTTCCACCTTCTTGGGTAATTTTGTGCGAAAGGCAAATGCTTAAGACGAAATGATGCGAGATTTATCTTGCACCTGAATATTCAATAATAGTAATTTGGAATTTTTGAAATAATTGGAATTTGTAAATATTCAAAGCAATCGCTTGTAAAAACTTAAGGAAGAATTCGGCTCGTTTGTTAATAGGAAATATTAGGTTTTAAGATGTACTTGAACTTTTCAAAATGTCGATTATACTTCGCAATTACATATTATATTTTATTTCACACGCATTTGAGTAGCTGTAACGAGAGAAAATAATATCCTTATCAAGAAGCGTAATACCACTTTGCCTCGCCAGCGGGCATTAGTGCGGGCGTGCGGGCGTGCCTAGTGACAGAGTGGGCTGAATAGGCCGGGTAGGCGCAGGAGGGACGGCGGGCGCTGGCAGCGGCCGGGCGCCCGCGCGGCTGGGAAGGAGAGGGGAAGAGGCCGCGGCCCGGGCGGCCAGGGCGGCTGTCGGCCCGCGTTACATACTGCCGCTGTTCCCCGAAGTTGCGCGTTCCGCGGGGCGCTCCCCCCTCTCTCTGCGGTGTCGCCCGCCTGCTGCGGACAGAGCGTTTTATTGGCCGAGTTCGGCGGACGGAAAACTTTCGGCATCAGATTGCGGAAGATGAGGTCGGACGCGACGATGCACTTGCGCGGGGGAGGCGCTCCGCTCCGCCCCGCTCGGCCGCCGCTCCCGCCCCACAGCTCTCCCCCCTCTCGGCCGTCGCGTCGTCTTGGAGAGGTGGGCGGGGCGTGCGGGCCGGAGCCGCGCCGGGGCATTACCATAACTGTATTTATGCATCGCGTTGCGACGCAGATAGTGGCGAGGACCGCACTCGCCTTTTGGTCATCAGCGGCGGCGGGGGCGGCGGGGCGCTGGAGGAGTCTGTAAACAGCGGGCGCGGGCGGGGAAGAGAGGTGCGCCGCGCCGTTTACTGATGAACCGCCGGCGCGCGCTCCGCTCGGCCACCCGCGACTGCCCTTCTCACCGCCGCTGCCGTCCCCGCCCCGTCACTTACTTTCCCGGACGTCTCTGTCCCCGCCGTCGGCCGCGGCCCTTTTCTACGGGCAATTACAATGTAAATTAGGTACAATTAGAGAGCTTATCTTTTGGATTATGAGATGGCGCCGGCGGCAAGGGCGGTAGCTGAAGGGGAGGGAAGATCTGTGGGGGTCCTCACACAGCGCCCTCTATGGGTTCTCGCTCCGCGTCGCGAAGCGCCGCGCGGTGCTCGCCCCGGCAGTTTCCCGGCGTCCCTGGCGCCGCCCCCGCCGCCGCCTCCGCGCCGTCTCCCCCGGCGCCAACCACCGGGCCCTGTCGCCATCTCGCTTCATTCTGCCAGCATCTCAACGCTATTCAAAACGCCGCCATACCATAATATGGATCCATAAATATTCATTGGGTTAGGGCCCACGCCTCTGCCTCTCTCTCCTACTACTCTGCCTGGCTCGCCGACTTATGCAAATCCTTGCTGCTGCTGCTGCTGCTTCTGCCCGCCGCCCGCTGCCTGCCTGCCAGCCTGCTTGCCCGCCCGCCCACCTACTCCCTCACCCCGCCTTCCTCTTGCTTGCTTGCCTGGCTGCTTGCTTTCTACTGCCGCTGCACTTACACAGACCGGCTGTGTAGCGGGGGTGAGGCAGCCTGAGGGACCCCGCGGAGGCAGGCGTCAATGGAAGATGATCCCTGCCCGTCGCAACTACCGACAGTCATCGACACACCGCGCGGGCGCCGCCGCGTCGATATCGAAATTTCGGCCGCGTCGTCGTATCAAACGAAAACACGCTCGCCTCCCCCCCATGCACCCCTGACACTCCAGGCAGGCGGAGGCGGAAACTGCTCTCGAGAATCGATTACGCTCTCGCCGCCCCGGAGCCATCTCAATAATTGAACTTCGGTTTCAGGATTTTTAACGAAGTTTCTTTGAAGTCGCGCGTCTGCTTTGCGGACGCCTCCGCCGCGAGAAGGGGAGTGGGGTGGGGTGAGGGTAAGGGGCGAGAAGAGGGTGCGGGGGTGGCGACATTTAAAAATCAATATTGACACGTGTCGAAAATTTTACGCTCCCCAATCACAGAGAGCGCGGATTCAAACAAAGGGCAGTGGGAGGGGGGAGGGCCATCTGGTCGCGGGCCACGGGCTTCCGCCCCGGCCCCCTCCTGCTGCCCTCGGCGGCGTCAGCGGCGTCCTCGTCCTCGTTCCTCCCCGGGAGAGACGTCAGATGACGTCAGCGCGCCCTACTGCGACGGCGGACCGCGAATATTAAACATCGAATTAAGCCTGATGCTCCGGGAGAGTGCAATCTGGGCATGCCACGCAAATGCACTTCCCTCGGCGGGCGGGGCAGGCGGCAGCCAGCGTAAAGCCGTTCACTGCTCCGCTCATCAAAGCACGTCGACGGCGCATCCACTAAAATGAATATCTTTCCCCAAAGGGCCCGTCCTCTTTTTCCGTATCTCCCGAATAAACATGCGTTCCGAAGGTTGCGCAGTAAGGTCACTAAACAGGGCGACGTTCTCGCAGCCCCTCCCCCTATAACCGAGAAGAAGCAGTCGCGATACTACACCACAGCAAACGGCGGGCTGAATTCTCTTTCTGCGGTACGCAGAAAGTCATTACCTCTAACTCCGCGACGATACTTTACGATACCGTAATTTTCGGTGGTAATAATTTCATTTGAAATTCCTAGCCATTACGGGCGTTCTCTTCGGTGGGTATGGAGGCATATATCACGCATAGACCGTAAGAAAAAAAAGGAAATTTACCGCCCTGCGCCGTTTCACAACTTCTATCATTTTGATCTCCTTTTTTCTTAAATACAGTCATCTCTCTTCGCCCCCGCGCGCCGGCCCCGCATCCAGGCAAACCTTGGCAGCAAATGAGGCTCTAATGACAAAAGTTTCGATATTTATTTCCTTCCCTGACGCGCCGCCGAAATACGCTTTCTCATTTTTCGCCCCCGCTCGGTCGGCGGGGACGAGCGGCGGTTCTGGCGGAGGAGCGCGCGGGAGGGTGGGGGAGGGGAGGTGGGGGCGGCACCGGCACAGGAGGGGACAAGATAGGGAGGGTGGCCAGAGCTTTGCTGGGCGGCCTCGGTGAAGGCGTGGCTTGAGGTACCTCATGTTGCGGAGTAATCAGAACAAAACAATGTTCTTTAAATGCCTGTATATGACACATAATCTATTAATGAAATTAATAAAAACTTATTACTTGATAGAGACGAGTATAATTCGTTTGTTAACATTTTATTCCTTTAAAAATAATCAAATAATTACACAAATAACGACTCGGAAATATTTCATCATTTTTCAAGAATGGCAGCATATATTCACACCTGATTTATTGAGAGCTGATTCTGTAACCTCATATTATTAGGACACGCGCAAACAAGTTGTCGTTGTAATCACGACAAGTACAAGACAGTAGTCGAATCCTCGCCGTGAAGGGCTAGGACTCAAAGTATTTAACCAGCAATGGCGGTCGCATAGAAGTCGACACAGTCGACGAAGGCGACGGCGGCAAGAGACAGCATGGGAGGCGGTGCAGACGGTGTAGGCGCGGGGCCGGCGGAGCATAGGCGGGGGCGGGGGCGGCGGCGGAGGAGGAGCACGGATGCTGGTAATGCCAGGCACTTTGGAGAACATTCCAGGAGGTTGTTGACGCAGATTTGATGAGGAAAACAGACTTCGCGGAAGCTAAGTGGAGAAACGCAGGAAATTCGCGCAGCGCGCGGGCGATCCGCGCCCGGGAACATCGATGCTTTATTAACTAACAGAGGCGTGCCCGCTCCCGCTTCAACTCTCGGCCTCCCTCTCTTATTCCCGTTCCGGCGTCCAAGGCCGCTCTCTTTCATCCCTCGCTTGGTTCCGCACCCACCTCAACAAGCTTCTGCACCTGCATCATCTCCAGCTACAACCAAGTGCATCGAGGTTTCTCAATTTATCCCGCAACCAAATGTGCCTGGTGACACATTCTCATTTACCAAGCTTTTGTGTTAACTCTCACATCCAACCCTCTCTACATTTATATTGCCCCTTATTCCCTCCCATGATACATTCAACCGTTCCTGAGTTCTTCCTCTTCTGTCATTCTCCCGTACGTCCCATTCCTCTCACATGGTAGTCAACTTCCAAACCATACAACTCCTCTACATGCTTCTACTTGCCGCCTTCTCTTCACGCTTTCCTTCATTCCATTCTCTAGTCCACTCCGCCTCCGAAACTGCCTCCTGCCTCACTCCCGTTACTGCCCCGCCTTCATTCTTCCTTCCGCGCCTGATGCTGTGATTTCCACGGGCTGCTCTCCCTGCTTCTCTATCAGCGCCCCCTCCCCCGCCAACCTCTCAAGCACTCCACTCTCGGCGATTCTGCTCGCCCGCTCGCACACAATGTAGGTCGCTCGTCATGCCACCTCCTGCGTTTAGACCCCTATAATGATTCTTTCTAGGGCGCAGAAATTGCCAGTCGAGGACCTCTTGGGCGATATTGGAGAGCAGCATGCAAAAACAGGAAGAAAGGAAGGTAACGTACACGAGCGTAGAAAGCACATTAACTCCAATCCACGTTCGTTGAGAAGCGAACAATATTTTGCAAATGAAAGGAAACAATCAAATTAAGGAGCAAACAAGAAGTCCAGAACCGTAAGTATCACTAATTTCCGAACATTGCGAAGTCATTTAAATTCACTAGTTCATAGAGGTTTACTAAGAAAATACCTCCAGGAAATTTATCTCTTCATTCATTATGGAAGTTTCTCTTCATCAACATGATCGAAGCAACCATCAGGATAACGAATTACGAAAAAATAGGTATGTAAGTATTAAGAACTACAAGTCAATCAATTCGAAACAATACTTTCGCAAAACAACACCAGGACCTTCCACATACTTCCTGCAGCGTTTCCGCGTTGCGCCACAACAAAGTCATTATCATGAGGTAATGACTGAAACATGCACGAGTGTGGGATACATGGTGGTTTACCATTACCTTACACGTGCAAACCACGTCAAAGCATCCGTATCATTCACGAAATTTGAACCCACAACCTTTCGTGACACGCAGAGAGTTTAGCCGCCGCAGCCGTATTGCTCAATGTGGCTCGGCCCTATTATTTCCCCACTCATTCATATTCTTTTTTAATCAAGCGCTCGCTATTGGACGCGGCGAATGCCGTTTTCTCGCGCAATTAACTCGGTAAACAGCCGCTAATGAAGAACCTTGTCGGCGGCGGCGGCGTCGCAGGTGATCGGCGCAGCGCCGACGCGTTTGAAGTGGCGCGCGCGCACCTGCGAGGAAGACACGATGAAGACGCCCATCGATACGTGTTGCATAATAAATCAGAGGGAGGGGGCGTGGCGCCTGATCGTCCTTTGTGCGGGCGACGCGCAGGGGGCGGGCGGGGCAATTACGCGCTCTCAGTCAGCCCACGCCCTCCCCTCCCACTTCACGCTTCAGCAGCGACAGAAATTTTGGTTAGTGGGCCGAGCGGTTTTTTTCTTTCTTTGGGGAAAATCATGGCAATTATAAATTCGGGCAGTTAAGATGCGGTCCATTCGCCTAAAATTAAGCAGTTAAAAAAAATTGTAAGTGAAAATTTGGGTAGGTCACAACTTAATAAGAAATTGATTGCTGCAGAAAATGATCAAGGAATAAAAGGAAAACTAAATTCAGGAAGAGTCATCTATGGAGGACGTGATGGAAGGAAAAGCTCAGCGATGTTGCACATATCAGCAGTGATGGAGAAGTATCAAGAAGCTTAGCAGCCGCTAGCACTAACAATGATATATGAGCATTATTACAAAGGTTGTTGTTATTGTTGTTGTTATTATTATTATTATTATTATTATTATTATTATTATTATCATCATCATCATCATCCAATGGCAGTTAGTTTAATAACACAGTAACTATTCTAAGCCATCAACGATGCTTAAAGAATGTTGAATTAAATATAAATACATGCACAGATACTTCCAACCTAATTAAAAACAAAGAAACGAAAATTGTTAACCTACTATTTCACGTTCCCTCTAATACATTCTCCTTACCAACAAAACGAGCAAAACAGCTGTTCTTCGTGACCGTTTTCCCCTCTCATAAAATTCTGATAGTTCCTCACTTGCTGTCTCACTGCTACTACAGGCACAAAAAGAACTTCAGTCGTCGTGATGCCAAGTTTTATCTTCTGTGTGAAAGGTATTTATGAAAAAGTATCGTAGACGTCTGTCACGCCACTTGAATCACCTTTTTTTCTTCGTGTCTTCACAGTAAATAATTGCTCTTACAGAGCGCACTCAAACTGAATGAAAGAATGAATAATTTCCCAGAACGTACGATGTATGTTCCTGCACGTACTCACGGAGAAGATGCAATTTGTAATTCGTTTAAATTACTCAGAAGTACACTTATGCCATGTAGTACTATAGACAAACTATGTCAAGAGCGCGCCATTTATAATCGACTTCAATAGCGCAATTGCGAGCAGTAAAGCAATGGATTCGATCTTTCTTTACGTGTCCATCAAGTGGTAAAAATCGCATTTCCGTCATAATGACAGAGAATTTTTTCAAAATGTTTCATTTGCACTAACAGTACCCTTCACCCCACGAATATGCCCTCGAAATGGTCTTTTTCTATTCACTAGATTTTCCCTGTACAAAACTCTGTAAAATAATCGCCATTCACTAAATTTTCGTTTGAGCACGTTACCACCACGTGTTAGTCGCTTGACCATAACAACGCTATATCAATAATGGGTATTCTTCACTCAAAAACGCCATTGAAAAAACTAGCTTCAGAAACGAAGTTAAAGTGAACACATACGAGTAAAATAAGAGCTAAACAAAATTATCGGTACATAAATAATCCTCAAATTAAGTAGACATGGGCACGAGACATTTTATTTCCGCCACTCACATTCCACTACTCCACACGTCATAATTTCAAAAATATCACCTACAATTACGGCGACGTAGTTCATATGTTCATTAGCCACAAGACTGCCCTTCATACCTCTCCCTATCTCCTCTCAACCATCACATAGGGGCGGTGCGGCTTTGGCAATTTCAAAAGCCCCGCCCACTCAGCGGCACAGCGTTACTTCGCCGCGGCGAGCAACGCGTGTCCGGAAACGGCCACAATTTACTTCCCTTAAGACGGGCAAAGGCCGGCGCGCCTGCAGACAAATGGCCGCCCGCGGCCGCCTCCGCGCGAGGCTGAATTATGCATCCGGGATGCGCAATTGAGCCGCGCGCCCGGTGCCGCACTTAGCCCCGCTGCCCGCCGCCCTCCCCTCCTCGCCCGCTCCGCCCCGCCCCCTCGCTCTCGCGGGGCGCCACCTAAATTTAACTTCCGCGATCAGTTAAGAAGGCGAAACGTCCGCAAGGGAGATGCTCCCAGTCGCGAAACTTTCTGGCTCCGAAGATTATAATCGTGTTTACGCTTTAAATGCATATCAAGCGAGAGAAGCAAAATACGCTCACTTCACTGTCACACGTTAACACACGCTTAAGCCAAGAAGCTTTCATACTTTTCAACATTGCATGTAGTCGTCACGTTTTCTCCGTAACATGTGCTAGGCACGTTCCTTTTCTCGTAAGTTAACAAAAGACAGGCCCGCCTCGCAGCCGTGAACATAGTACATACAACACGTCGGCTAAAAATAAATTACAAGAAAGCTAACCCCATCCTGAAATAGTCTTTGCGAATCGTGAGAATCATAATCGCTCCCAGGATTCACGTGCACGTCTACAAGCGTACATTGAAGCCGGCACTTGTTCACGGACATGTCAATTGGACGACGTACGGCACACGCCAAATCAAGGCGCGGCGATGTTAATGGGTTCAAACAAAAGCAACGCACCTCGAAGAGGCGCCCCGGGCTGAGAGCGGGCGCGGAGGGCCGGGGCGGGGCGAACGGGGGCGTGTCGGAGGGAGCAGCAACGCGCGGAATGCGCGAGGTCTCCGTAAATCACGACACTGGCGGGGCGCGCGGCGGGCGACGGGCGTCCTGGCGGCGAGAGCCCGGGAGGCGGGGGCGGGGACTCGGCGATCGCCTCCGCCGGCCAACCCTTCCTCCCGCCCCCTCCCCTCTCCCTCTCCCACACCCCTCCGCAAACGATCTATCACCGCGCCGGCGCGGGGTGCGGGGGCGCGCGCGGGTTGTTGTTAGTGGACTGTGAGCGCGATAACGCGACGCGATGCAGATAACGCCGTGTCCCCTGCGCGCGCGTTCGCCCCGCCCCGTCCTCCCTCCCGCACGCCCTTCCCTCTGCCCCACCCCCCGCACAGCCACTCCTCCACCCTCGCGCTCCAGACTGGAGTTCCTGGTGGCGAAGGCGAGAGAAGCGTAGCACGGTGTGGCGGCGACGGTAGAACGCGTTATGGTGATAGAGCGAACATCCCGCACCAGAGATGATAATAAAAATGACGACAGTTTTCGGGGTGACGGGTATTTTAAGGACGAGGTGATAAGGCGGATTAACAAGTCACGATCGCAACTCTGGTAACAATATTAGGTTTGTAGTAGCGATGATTGCTCTATTGTAGTTTGGAACAATGATGATGATCAAAGTGGTGACAGTGATTGCGATATTGGTCAAACAAATGGTGCTGGAGATGATAGGTGGCAGCGATGCGGAAGTGGCGATGTGATGGTAGTATTTGTGTGGTGATGGCGGGGACTATGATGGGTGCAGCTGCTGGTGTTGACAGAGCCGGTGAGGGCTGTAGAGATGCTCTGTCAGCGGCGCCGGAGACACCTGGCGCGGAGGCGGCGGGAGCGGAGGGCGTGTTTGCGCTGGAGAGCACAATTGCTGCGGGCGCGGGCGCGCGCGCGTATCAGAGTCGCACCGCCGGAGGTCGCGCCCCGCGAGTTTCGCACTTGGACGCGTCGGTTGCGGCGCAATGGGGAATAAAATGCGGGCGGCGGCGGTGGCGATAGCAGTAGCAGTGGCGGGGGAAATCGACAACGGCGGCGGCGGCGGGGGGTGGTTGGCGCGGGTGGTGGGGGGGGGGAGGTGGGGCGGGGGGTGGGGTTGGGCGGTGGTGGGGTGGGGGGGGTTGGGCGGGGCGGGGCGGGGCGGGGCGGGGCGGTGGGCAACTGAGCGGCACGCCATATGGCTCGCATCCCGCTCACAGCCAACATTGATTATGCTAAGAATGTCGGGCTACAGTTCATTTGTTGCATATTGCAACTGACAACTATTCTACGCATTAATAATCAGGGCTTCAATACAGGAAATAAACCGAAGAAATGCGAAATGATATTTATTTACAAACATATTTTGTCAATGAAAATGATACCGCATACGATATATTCGGTCTCGAAAGCCCGTCTTTATCATTTTATCTCGAGTTCAACATGCGACATCTTTGTCCACACATTGCAGACTCCACATACGTTTGATGTAATTGATGCTCCACATACGTTTGACGACATAATTTATTTCATGACATGAAAAAAACTGTAGTGCACATGCCCATGTGTGCTTACAGATGACACAATGGATGATGGGAATATGGTTTATGCTGCATTTGTAACTGGAACTGACATTCGAAAAATATTCGCATAAGAATTGGCAGATCGAAATTTACGTCGGTTCTACCACATTGTTTGCTCAAAGGTTCGGGAGAAATACGGAGGGAAATCGACCAAACACAATGTCACAAAGGAATAATTCACGTTTGGAACTTGGCATTAATCAGATATGAACTTCGGTTAGTTCATTACGAACTCCCGCCTACACGAATGGGATGTCAATACCAATATGTCCTGGCTTTGCAGCAGCACCGCCATTAGGATGTAGTTCACATTAGAGCACAATACCACACAATGCTCTTGTTTTATTGCCTTCTTTTGATTTTTATCAGCATGAGTGCTTTGCACAGTGAACGAGTTGAAAAAATTAAAGTAATAAAATCATATGACATGACATGACTAATATGTTCATTATTACATTATGATATTTCATTTTAATTCCTATAGTATATTACAAAGCACAAAATAGACAAATTAGGTAAACAAATATGAACAGAAAACGGTAAAGTCTTATTTCCATACCTATAATTCTGTGACTCAAAGAGAACTTGATAGTCGGGATCAAATAAGAATACTGTTCATTTACAATTGCCTTCTGAACTATTTAGGACATAGAATGCAAGTATGCATCACACAGAAAGTGGTGAATTCAAAGAGTTATAGCTTGTTTACGGTTTTGGTATTATCATGAAACAAATGATAACGGTTGTATTGGTGCTTTCCGCTGCGGGGTCGTTCTTCACCGACATAATGTGATGCTATTGGTGTCATGTCAGTTACTTGATGCCGAGCGTCAACATCAATATTGTTTTCATCGTAACCAATTTCTATCAAGCACCTTTCTGTCGTCTGAATGGGTTCAACCTTTCGCTAACGCTTCTCTATGCCTTCAACCGTGATCTTCCCAACTCTCACCTTTCATTTGGAGTAAGGCGGCACAACAATTAACAATCCACAACAATAATTTGAAGCACTCGAAGAGAGAGAAAGTAAAACAATTGAACACTGGAAGCACGTGAACGCCAAATACCCATAAAATCTTGTAGCAACTTGTCCGGCAGTCGCAACAGTGTTCTACTGGCAGAAACCATCACCATCGCCGCCGCCACCACCACCACACCGCCACCACCACCACACCGTCACCACCATCGTTGTCACCAGCGGCGACGCCGCCTTCGCGAGGCTTTCATTTTCTAATTACGAGCATCCTGAGCGCCTCCGGGATGCCCCCGCCTCCCAAGTTTTCGAGAACATTCCGCCGAATGCGCCGGCGACGCGCGACTGGGGCGGCCTGAATGCCGGGCGGTGGGGCGGCGTTTTGAACGGAGACTATCGACGAGGGAGGAGGTCGGCGAAATGAAGGCCTGTCGTTGGAGGAACGATGACTGGCTGCTTGGCGCAGAAGGACGGCGGAACGGACTAGCCACGGGCGACGATTTCCCTTGGCTGTTTTCTCGGTCCTTTGTGAAAATTGAGGCTTCCCGATGGTGTCGTCACGTACATATATTTAATAGAGGAAATTAACAAAATTATTGCCAATGTAACACTGTTAAGGAAAGTATTAGACGTGAAAGTTTATTTTTAGATTCATGAAATAATATGTCGTGAACGTAGTTGATAACATGCTCTAAACACTCAAAACTACTATTTTTCAGATTATTCAGCAAGATTTAACGTTGTACGATTTACTTCATTTAAAATAATTAAAAAATTTTTAAAAAAAAATAAATTATGTGTATGAACAATATCCATTTCCTTAGAATCACGATTTCGAATTTCTTCAAAGGTTTCTCAATCTATCATTATGGTCCAATCCCTTTCTTTAGAAGTTATATTGAGTTTATGGCATTCATTTTGTATTTAACTTGATTTATTCAAATAACTTCATTTTCTTGATTCATTTTCATGTCACTACTTCTCGTCAAGACAATGCTTGCTTTCAGGCATGCCCCATGAGGAAAGCATTCCAAGAAATTTTTAACGTCCCTCAATTCTGTGTATTCTCCACAGATGTGCACGGCGCGCACCAAATTCTGTCGTAAGGCAACAATCAAATTCCAGAAATATCGCTTCTAATTAGTTCGTCTATTAATTTCGTCTAGATATTTTAGCACAGCTCCACGTGCGCGCTGATATTATTAACACCCTTTCTAAGAACGGGTTTTAACTCGGCTCTATGGGCGCATTGGTATCTAGAAATTATTACCACCGTTTCGATGACTTTTCCGAGAATACGTCCATTAGCCATCTCAGCGTGCTGCGTGCGCTCAATTTGCCACAGAACACACACTTACCCACGCGTCGCATCGAGATGACGCAGAGGCCGATTAAAATGTCTGAGGAAATGGCAGCAGGGATGGGGGAACACGGGTTTGCCACGCCCTTCCTTCACAGTGGTAGCGGCTGCCAATCCCAAACCTCAGACACACCATGCTGGCAGTCGCTCAGTTATCATTAACTGGTAGCTCAGAATGATGATTACAATCCATCCAGTTAAAATACACGAATAGAATTTTTACTGTTCAACACATATATGTATTTTGAATACGCTATGTAAATCTACTACATTACTTGCCTATGCGCACTGACACTGGAAGGAAACTTTGCAGCCTCCAGACACGTGCGACTGAACTCTCAGAATCAGCAGGTCACTGCTTACCACACAGCTACCGGCATGCAACAGCAAGTCTCCGAGAAGAGACCATCCGCCATTAAATATTGTTTAATTACGTGTCGCGTTATGGAACAGCAACTTTTCTTTGTTTTCTTGAAATGTAATGAACATTACGCTATGTATCCATTTTAGTATACGGTATCATGGAGCCCTTTTTCTTAAAATATTTAATTCATTGATGTCATACGAGAATATTTCATTTTTTGTTCTTCGGCAGTGCGCTTGCTCCTTTTGGAAAATCATTTTGTGTAGTTTAGTTCAGCATAATTTTGTGCTGCTGCAGGCCTTTAGCATTTATCTAATTTAGTTGCGTTAGTTCTAATTTATCAAAATACAACACACATTTAACGGCTAACAGCAGTAGTAGCTGCAGCTCGCCCACCAAAGAAACGAACAAAACGCAATGATCACACACAATCGCAGGTACCATTTTACAAGGATGCAATAAACTACAACAGGCGTCGTGCGCAAAGTGATTTTCAACTGTCACTGACTAATGTAATAAAGCTGTGTTACGTTCAATGAGTTTTGACAACTGTGTTGTGTTATCAAAAATTACAGCTTCTGATTGGAGAACGGAGACTTTTTCTCCATCGCTACCCAGTAGCTATTTATTCCTTAAAAATTTTTACGGACTCTAGAAACCGCAGAACCAGACCTGGGATAGCTTCTGACGAGCAGAATCAACGCCATCTGACAGTATCTGACTTGCACCTGCACGGTCACGTTTTGCTACGTTCCGCACTACGTCGGTATTAAATGCATTTTTGCCAACATCGCCTATACATTTTCTGTGATGTTTCCATTTTCGCGGCCATCCTTGGAAACGACTGTTGCTGTTTCTAGGTTCGAATAGCCGCAACTGCAGAAATTCTGCAAGTGTGAATGGTGTTAAAATGAATTAAAAACAGGTGTTTTACAACCTTCACGAACGTACTACTTACTGAAAACAATTTCTGTGAGCAAATATAACAGAAATATACTTTCAACAAGATATTTGTCAGTCACATTACTTCATTGCTTTTTTAAGTCTTAGGTTAGGTTCATCAAACCGTTCGTTTCCCTCAAAAACAACCTTTTGAATAGCAAATCTATAGCGGGTAAGTGTTTGACTTCATACATCAAAATTAATTTGTACAAGCTGGCTGTTTAACCTGGAGATGAATATAAAATTTGATTTACACTTGATCCGAATAGTCATGGATCAATACACTGTCTTTTATACATGATAAAAAATATGGAAGAAACCTTATTAAATAATAATTATATTGGTAATATCATCTATAAAAAAATTCGTATTTCTAAAAGATCATGTTCTATATTAGAAAAAAGGCATTAATTATTCGTGATTACATTGAAGTTTCTATTTATAAATGCAATTTCAAAAAGTGTATGAAATACCTTCTTGTTGTATGCCTCTACTTTCAACCTAACTTTATTCAACCTCTTGGGTCACATTACGCTACTCCCTGCCAAACCACCCAGTTAACAAGCACTAATTATAGTATTCCCCCGAAAAGTCTAGACGCATCTCTCCTTTCTCTCGGTAAGCCGATTGGTCGGGAAAGAGGGCAAGGCTGAAACCGATTCGCCGAGAGCGCGCGCCGAATAAGGAAAATTCCGTGACGCCGCCGCCGCCGCCTCCTCCGTCGGGGAAACGGGAAGGCGGCGAATGAGTCGAGGCGTAGGCGGGGGCAGGAGCTGGGGCTGGGCGGAGTGGAGGGGAGTGGCGGGGGCGAGGTCCGAGGGCGGCACCTAATCCCTGGCAGAAGACCCGCGATAGAGCGCGGAGGGGCAGGAGAGGCCCAGCGGCGGAAGGACCCGCCCCGCCCATATTTTCCTACTCGAGTTTTAATGTGCAAAGATTAACGTTATCGGGTCAGAACATGGAGCTAGCATATGCTTGGGTAATGTTCAACTAGGATCTTAATCCGCTGAATCTTTTTTTCCCTTCCCATCTCCACACCGTCCTTCTGCCCGAAGTAAGGGAAGTGCTAAAAGGTATTTACATATTAAATAAGTCCTGGGGCAGGCTGTAAGGTGAAGGTTTAAAAACGGCGATGTAGCGTGCGAGGGCGAGGGAGGTTGAGCTGAGAAGGGGCGGGGCACTCAGGCCGGGGGATAACGAGAAGAGAAGGAATATTTTAAAATTAAGTGCCAAGTTTATATCGTTACCTAATCCCGGCTCCGCTGCAGCAGAAGTACGTACTTCGAGGCAGCCAGTGAGTAACATCATAAGAGAATGATTTTAAGTTTCTCAAAGGAGAAAAATCGACAGTGTTATGTAATCAAGAAGAGAAGCCGTCTTCAGATATACGATCCGTAGCATTAGACATTCGGTGTGTAAGGTGCGGATGAACAAACTGTAACAGTTAAATACCTAGTACTCACATTATTACCCACATTCTGAAACTTCACACAATCTCGGAAGGTCGCAGGATTTTAGACTGAGAAGAAAAAAAAATTCGTTTAAAAAATCCCATCACATTCAGGAAAAGTATGCGCAAGAAATTTCGAGCCGCGCTTAAACACTCTCTTTTACACAGCCGGCATCCTGGAGCATGTGAACAATTTACAATTACCGGCCGCAGATGGCGGGGCTCCCAGAAATTTGTCCCGCGCGAAACAAACGAGGATTCTTGAAAAGTGCGGACATTAAGGCAGACCGGCTGAGGAGCGCAGACGGCGGCTGCGAGAGCAAAAGCGCGGGCCGGGCTCGAGCGGAGAGGGTGGCGGGCTGGGCTCGGGCGCCAGATACAAGATATTAACGATCATCGTTAGAAGCTTAACGGCGACGGCGGGTGGGCGCGGAGGAGACGGGGGGGGGGAGGATGAGGCGGGGGGGGGGGGGGAAGACGACGCGGGGCCCTAGGAGCCGTGCGGCCTACAGCGCAACTTGTATCGTTTTAATTAAAGCCAGACCAAACTTACGCGTTTCTTCCCGGGGCTCACTCCCGACCGCCGCGCCGCCGGCGGCGGCAGCAGCAAGCTCGTTCTTCCCGAGAGTCGCTCCTATTTTTAAAAGTAATTTGAACCCGTATCGTCAAGTAAAAGGTCCTATCGTTAAATTTAATTGGCGATTTTAAACCGAGAGACATATATTTAACTGGAAACGTAACAGCGCCGGAATGCTGAATAGCCTCTGTAAAGAGGAACCGAAGAGCGCGGAACGGCGTTAGCAGGGCCCCGCCGCCGCGCCGGCCCTGGCCCCAGCCTCGGCTGCAGCGCTTTCCAAGCACCTCGGGGCCCTGGCGTTTACGTAGAAAACCTCAGCGCCGCGCGCCGGGCCGTCCGCAAGAAATAGGGCCGCATTTACATGGCGCGGAACGGTCATCGCCGACATCTGATAAAGCTATATCAATAAACAATTCCGAGGGCTGTAAGCGTAAGGTTACAAGCCAATTCCGAGAGAAGAGGAAGGAAATTGTAAAGTGTGTTCAGTGTGAGTAAAACGCCCGCTCTCCATGGCGATGGCGGCGGGGGCGGGGGCGGGGCGGCTGCTGCCGTAACGTCCCGGTGGCCCGTCGCGGCACGCGGAAAGGGGCCCTTACGACGGCAGTAACAGGTAAACAAAGTGGTCGAGGCACGGCGCGCCGACAGACACTGCAGACGACTCTACTAATTCAACTTCATGGCGGGCTTCACTACCAGCGGCGGCGAGGCACCGGTAGCGATATCAGCACACGCGCGCTTTGTTGGGGCAGTTGTGGAGGGCCAAGGATATCGAGCAACGTTATACGTATCCTTTCGGCTCCTTAACACAATGCACACACGTTCACTCAGCTTAAACCGAGGAAAAGAAGATTCATGCACAAGTTATGAGTAGGCACAGAACTAAAATTATTTTGTAAAATCACGATACGACCATATTTTATACATTAAATAACGCATGGTCCAATCTCAAGCGTCGATACGAACGTTCGATTGCATATCCACTTTTCCACTTTAAACATTTGCCCTGCGAGACAAAGACGAGGACTAGCCCAAAATGACACGACCAAGAAAGCTCTCATATGCATTTCAAGAATGAAACGCAACATAATCCCATTACAACATTGTATCAGTGGGTTTATTCAGAAATTTAATTTCTTTAATTAGATTTCTTTCGAAATGAGTATACTAACATTTTCTCGAATACAATTTTAAAATTTTGAACACTTCAAAGGAATATCAAAAGGTAAACTCATCACTTTCGATTAGGAACAACACCGATTCCATAATTTAAAAAAACTGACGGAAACACTTCACCTCCGACGCGCAGAAATTAAAGAAAACTTAGCCACCTCCGCGGCGAGGGAAGGTGACCCGGCTGGAGCGTCCCGGAAAAAAACACTCGGCGCGGCGGAGGCGGTTTCCGCCAACGGCGCGGCGGTGGGTGCGCCGGGGACAAAGAGGCGTGACGAGGGGGCAGGCGGGAGCGGCAGCGTGTGGGGACGGGGTCGGGGGCGGGTCGAGGGACCGGCGCGTCGCCGGCGCGCCCCAGTTAATTGCTTGGGGCGGCGGAGTGTTTGCAAGACGCCGCCACTCAATATCGGCGAGGGTGCTCCACCTGATTGCGGCCCTCGGCCCGGCAGGTGGCGAAGGAGCCGCCTGTGCCGCCGTCTCGCCGACGCCCCTCCCCTCCTTCCACTGCCACGCCCCCTTTCGCCATCTGCGTCCGGCGACGCCCACGCGCCCTCAAGACGCCGACCTGTCGCCAGCCCCGTCGTCAACGAGCGTTGGCGATCACTTGGTCGCACGCCCCACGAGCGGCCTACAATCACAATCTTACTTCAAATTTGGAAACGAGCACACGACTTTGGAAAGTCATTGTATACACAAGACGGAACAATATTTTACGGGTGATAAAAATGAGTTGAGGAATTTGCCAGAAACAGATAATTAATAGTGATACCTGAGAAGATAAATGCCGAATGCTGTTTTCAGAACACAGCCGAGTGGGACTACAATGAAACAATAAACTGGCCTCAATAAAAAACGGACAACCTTATTTAAATGAATGGTATATTGACACTGCCTACTTCGACCTTCATCGCTCTACGTTCTTCGAGCTTATTCCTTTAAGGAGTGCGCGTCAAGACTAGAACTTCTACAGCAGTTCGTTCCTTTCTTGATGCTAATTAACAATTCAATTCTTACATAAAATAAAATGTATCAAATCAAAAGTATTTTCGGAGTAAAATGAAGATCACTAGCTACTAAAACCATTTTGCTATAGCATGTTCTGCGCATTCACACGGAAACTTTTAAAAGCTAGTGACATCTACAGCAAAGCACGCTCCTAAGAGCGGAGGTGAACAAACACAGCTGTCAATTCCGGAGACAGCAGACGCTCATCTGTGCGAAGACGACATCGCTTTTTCATTGCCTCCCACGTAGCGAAGGAATCTAACGAGACCAGGAAGTCCGACCCTCGCTCGCCGGGGGCGACCTACCTGTTGTTTCCGAGACACGAACGGTGGCCCGGGGAGGGCGGCGAGCGGACTGCCAACGCCCGGCCAAGGGCGCGCAGACAGTCGGGCGGTTCCTTTAAACAGCGGGCGGGCGGGCGGGCGAGTCGAGTCGACTCGACTCAGCGCCTCGCGCGCCTCGCGCCTCGCGCCTCGCGCCTCGCGCCTCGCGCCTCGCGCCTCGCGCCTCGCGCCTCGCGCCTCCCACCACGCTCCATCACGCCATGTGTCTCGATCACGATGCAGCCTTCAAGAGCACGAGAAAAAAGGGAATTCATAAATATTCTACAATCGTGTAGATAAGATAAGCCGCTCAGATTTGGTATATTTGTTATGTCCCACACGAAACATGTGCCAAACACGAAAGGACAAACAATCCTAGAGGCCGCGTTTGATTTACCCTCATGAAAGCGTTGTGACTTTCTAAATCTGTGCTTCGATGGCAAAATTATGTCAGTCACATTGTCATGACAGACCCAAAATTACATAAGTCACTATTGTTTGTTAATGTTCAGAAAGAGGCAAAAAATGCATTTCTCTTGTAGTTTATGTAAAAACAATGGTGGTAAATTGCAATAAGAATAAAGCCACAGAGTAATTTTCATGAAATCTTGATACTTGCTGACATTTTTAAAAAGTGACTTATAACATTTTCCACCTTAAACAGATATATAGATCCACTAATGACGCTGACAATTCTGATTTTGATTCAATACATCAAAAACTAATCTAGAAACTAAAATATTACTACACACCAAAACAGAATACATTACTTATTAAAATAAATGAAACAGCACCAAACACTATACGAGATGCTAGCAATACCTGCCAAGCAATCAAACCTAACGCTACTAAACTAGAAAGCAGACCAAACTGTGCGGGTTCGGAGCAAGCTGAGCGGTTGAGCGCCGTGATTGATTGTTACTGATTCCGGGCGCGTAAATTACTGAGGTCATTAGTCCCGTACATGTATCGCATGTTTTCATCGGAAGGTGGCGATGATCTTCCCGCACTGGATAGCGAGATCCGGGCGCCGACTTACCGTCAACTAGCAGGGTTTTCCCAATCAGGTATCTCCCACCAGTGGGGCACCATCTCATCCGGGACAAGTTTTAAGTCCCCGACCGGTCTCCCGCCGTGTGCGGTAGTGTAGTACATGTTCGCGTAAGTGTGTGTAAGGGGTGAGAATATGACAAGGAAGAGGAAGGAGAGGTCGCGCGCGGTCCGTGGCCCGTTTGTTAGGGTACTGTTCCGGCATAGGCCTCATGTTGGTCGAAGAAATCACGGAAAACTACCGATCAGAGCAGCCGACCGCTAGAATTCTCCTCCAGACAGCGACTAAAGCCGTGTCAAAATCCTGCCGGCGGGCCAACCCCCGGCAGGGCCACATCATTGCACTGAACCATCCCTCCCGGTTGGGCGCCGCGAGTCTCCCGGGGGGGGCGCGTGGGCGCCCGAGGGGGGGGCCGGCCGCGTCCCGCCCCTGGGCGGCGTCGCGTCGCGTCCGGGCCTCAAGGGGCAGTGCGCTGACGACCCCCGAGAACGCGTTGCTCCTTTCCCGAAAACCGCCGCCCCGCCCCGCTGCTCTCTGCACCTACGCGGCGCCGCCCCCTTCGCCGGCAACAGGCCATTATCGCCATCGTCCATCGCTGTCATCCTCAGTTTCTCTTGGTCAACTCTAACACACATTTGCAAACTGAGGGTGCACATTCACGCCTGCAGTCAAGCAGTATCTTACTTCGTGAGAAAGCTCGTTATTACCACTTCACTGACATGTAAACTGTCCATCTCAGACGCGTATTCAACTCTCGCGTTTATTTCCTCCGCATCCCTTTTTGATGGCCCAGTATTCTATTAAAGGCACATCTATTATCCTACCAGAATCATTCAGTCTATTACGTAGTTGCCAATTTCTAGTCCACTCCCACTGCGCAATATTGTGCCTCTACTTCTCGGGCACTTCACTTCGACCCTTTCCTGCCCTCTTCCACAATTTTCGGGATAATGCTCCCATTCACGATTATATGACGTGTCTTTTTTTGTATTTCAACAAACTCGACAAGTTCCTCTACCGACGCCCGATTCCTGTGCAGCCCACAGCGCCCGCAACTGATGTAGCTTCACAGCGTACCCAGGCATTTTTAAACCGCTAGAAGTCTTTCCGGTCTGAAAGAAGCATGGCGGGTGGTTGAAATTGGCCTCCGTTATATATTAGCAGGCAGAGCGGCCCGTTCAACCACACGCCCGTCCACTAACGCGTACCCCCCTTCGCCTTTGCCAAGTGCCTAGCCCGCCTCGCGCTTCTCCACTAACGGCGGCGGCGGCGGCGGGCACTAATTAGGGCATGGCAGGGGCCCAAAGTGAAAATGGGCGCGATGAATGACACTGTAGAAGCGTCACGAATCGGGCGGTAGCGAGGGGCGGGACGGAGCGGAACGACGTGGCGCGCGGGGCGGGGGAAAAAAGAGGGCGAAATATTGGACGTGGCATGAAAAGCACGCCCGCTCGCGAATTGAAATAAACCCGCCATCCGGGCGCCGGGGACACGTGGCGGGCCGTTATCCACTCGTCCCGCCGGCCCCTCGTAAAGCAGCCATTTTGCAGTGCCCGCGCGCCGAGCGGAGGGCGGCGGCGCCCGGCGCGCACGCAGATTTCGTTGTCCATCAAGGTCTCATTTCCTGCGCTATTCACGCGTCGCGTAAAACCTAAAAGACATCACGCGAAAACTTCAGCCAGCGCGTTTTACTGAGGTAATTAAGACAGGCTGTGATGTAAATTATATTGTATTTTTGATGCAAAATAAAGCTCAAACGGGGACAATGGCGGAGGGGGCGGGGACATCAAAGCGTCGCGTATTACACGAGCAGAATTTACAGAGCGTTTCCTGCTGTGTGTGGCGGCGCTCGGTGCGGTAGTGTTGGGGGCGGGGGGGCGGGGGGGGAGTGTGAGCGGGGGTGTACGCGAGAGCAGTAGCGAGGCCGAGCCGACAAATCCCCCCACGCTACCTTCCCCGTGTCCACACGCCTTCCTCGTCCTTCCGTCCCTCGCCGACGGCGCTTCCACCGATTCCGCGCCCGCCACCGCTGCATCATGTGGCAAGCAACTCCGCCCAGCCCTTTCGTCCTCCCGAGCCAGCCCGGCCTTCCCCCGGTCCCGCCCTTCCAAAACCGCTCGTCGCCGCCGCCGCTGCCCGCCTCGAGGCTTCTCTCTCCCCCACCTGGCCTCATTAGTCCAGCGTTCGTAACGAGTCCCCTAGCAACTTTATCGATTACTGGCGACAGGACACGGCGGCGCGAACAGGCGGGCGGGCGGCTGGCGGAGTAGGCGAGGGTGGCGCCCGCTTTGTGAGAGTATTAGTGTGTGTGTGTGTGTGTGTGTGTGTGCGTGGGCGAGTGACGCGAGGGAGGAGGGCGGGAGCCTTGCGGGCGCGACGTCCTCGCTGGGGAGACACGAAGAGGAGCGCTGCGCAGAGGGAGTGAGATAAAGAGAGGGCTGGAGAGAGAGACAGAGAGAGGGAGAGAAGAAAGAAAGGGGGCTTCGTGGTAGGACAATGCCCGCGAAGGCGATCGGTCTATTTAGCGATCGAGGGAGGCGGCGTCCTCGCTGGTGCTAGGGAACAATCTGGAAGGTGCTTCCGGCGCTGCAATCACCTCCTTCACACACGCGCACTCCCTCGTAAATTTGTTCATCCTGAAGCGCTTCTTTCGCAGAAAGCATCTTGATACAGATCAATTACTTTACATTTTAAACAATTTCTTCTCAAATTCTCTTGTAACAATTTTGCTTCTTAAGCGCTAATGATTTGACAAATCTCTAAAAGTAAACAAAAAAGGAATAAACAAATCAAATCATTCTATCAAATGTCATCAAAGAAACGTAATTTGAATATTTATAAGAAACATTCTTCACGTCTGTTCCCAAACGATTTACGAGTGTAGCATTCCACAAACTTCATACAGCACATATTCATGTTGCGATGAAAGAACATCTTACATAAAACATGTTTTCACTCAGATGTTTAAAGTAGACTGGTGGATGCAGAAGTCACAACACGATATGTCAAGTCATCACGTGAAACAGACCAGGTTACACAGACGTGAAAGTGAAATGTTAGATTCAATTATTTCCAACAATCTTGACCTCCAAAATAGCTCAATTACTTTAAATTGAACTGTATCTTCCCGGGACATCGAAATATGTCGCCTTGAATTCCTGAGCGATCGGATGCAAATTAATTGAAAGCAAAACTCGGTAAGTTCTCGCGACGGCGCCTTTCCCGTCGCCCGGTGGCTGTGCCGCCGCCGCCGCCGCCGCCCGCACCCTCTCCGCCCCGCTCCGCCCCGCCCCGCCCCGCGGCGCAGGTCAGGCCATTTAAATGTAAATGTAGCGCGGAGAATTCGAGGTGAAAGTTATTTGAAATCTTGATCGAATTCCTGTGCTGGCTCCGACTTGTGAATACCTGAACGGTTTAAGTTGGGAATGACCAAATTTAGTACAGAGTACCTCATATTTCAGGATGTTTGGTCGAATATCTATGTGAATTAGCGAACCGATTCTATCGAACTTTCCAGAACGGTGATCACACAGAGCGTTCTGCAGTCAGATTCATATTCCGTCCAATCCGTGCGGGCGAGTGGCCAGGAGCCCTCGGTTAAGCTGCGGTTGCCGCTAGCCCAAGCGCGTGGCAATTGCCTTAGGATTGGAATTTACTTCTTCTACTTCTCGCCAAGTGACTCACATTCCACACAACTATTAGCTTTTCTTCAAGCACAAAAGCCAATTAAAGAACACGATTAAAGTATCTGAACGGAATTAACGAAAATAATATTCTTACGATATATTATTAAATATCAAAAAACTTTCTGTATCTATCAAACTTGGTAGAGCCTTTTGTAGTCTTTCCAAATTTTAGAGATTTAAAATTAAAAGTTTTTGACTTACTTTAAAACATTTACACAGTATGACTAATGTATTAAATTATAAACACAAACGATGGACAATTGCTACAAATGCTTAAAACCGATCAACAGCTTTTTAACTACCCACTAACATAAGAAATGGTTAATATACCGTAACATACGTATTACAAGGGCGACTAGGACCTTTTTGACTCTTCGAAATGAATAGTGACAACCCCGCGACAAACGGAAAAGCATCCGCCCACCGGCAGAGGGACAGCCCGCTCGCACAATTAGAAAGCTCTGCCCCGTCGTGTTCTCGAAGGCCAGGGACGGCGCTTCTCGGAGGAGCCGCCAGCCCCACCGGAGACGGCCAGTTCCCTCGCTCGCACGTGAGTGGACGGACGTGCGGGACGCGGAGGGACGGCGGAGGAGAAAGGCATGGGCGGGGCGCCGCCGGGCAGAACAAGCAGACGCCGGCCCCGGAACCGACCGCGCCCCTCCTCGCCCCGCACCCCAGCACCCACCCGCCCGCCGCCCGCCGGCCCGGCCCGGCCCGCCGCGTGAGTCAGCGCCTGTGTTCTCGGGGCCGCGTAATTGGAAGCCTGAGTGACAAGAGGAAGCGGAGAGCCGCCGCGGGATGAATGAGTAAACGGCCCTCCGAGAGGAGCGGCGAATGAATGATGGGAGGAATGAAGAAGAATCAATAACGGACGCGGCAGATGAATGAGTGATGAACCCGGAACGAATGACATCAAGATGAACGCCGGGCGCGGCGCCGAAGAAACTTTGAGCGGGCGGGGACGCCACCGCCGCCAGCGTCGCGCGGCGCCGGCGGGGCGGCGGCGGCGGCGGCGGTGGGACGCAGAGGCGACGGGCGGCGCGCGCGGGGGCGCCCGTCGGGGGTTGACGGGGGTCAAAGCATTGCCATAGATATTCATAGCCTGTCAGCGCGAGGGTAATGAATTGCCCAGGTACCCAGCCGGCCCCTTCCCCGCCCATCGCGCGTCTCCCCGCCAACCCCCGCGCCACACAGCGGGGCGGGAGAGGCGGGCGACCCTGGAGCGTGAAAATAACGCGCGCGCGTACACAGCGGGAACAAGTTATTAGAAATAAGACTGCGCGCGTAAATCACATCCGCGACAGTCTGCGCGCGGGTGAGTGATATTTAGTCGCGCAGGTGACTAATGGGGGGCGGCTGTTTTCGGGGGAAGTCCCCGTTCATCAGGCGCTTTTTTTCGACAACGCCGCCGGGCGCTCGGCGCGCTGGTCGAGGGCACTGACACCCAGGCAGCGCGGTGGAGCCGGCCCACGATGATGGCGGATTTGATTAATACTCTGTTTATTTTAAGATTGTCACTCAAGGGATATATGGAGTTCCCAATAGCCTCCGGCGAACGGCGATGTTTCTACATTCGCGCCCGCTCCCTCTTTTTTTTATAATATATACATATTTTTTCGCTCGTGGCACCCTTCCCCCCCCCCTCGCCCGCCGCCGACCGTGAGCAGTAGGGAAGAAGGGAGCAGCGGCGGCAGGAAGAGAGGGAAACGAGGGCGAACTGGGAGGTAGCAGTCATAACTCAAAAAGTCATAACTCTTATATGCAACAGCACGCCATATTGCCTTCAATCCGGGCGTCGGCAGCGGAGAGCCTTTTAGCGAGGCCCCATGAAATATGCGCGCATCTTCCTCGCGCCGCGCCGCGCCGGTCCTCCGCAGTCGCCGGCCCCGCCCCGCTCCCGCCCCCGGCCCCGCCATGGCTCCGGCTCGGCCTAGCGGTTACAGCCACCGGTCCCGCCGCCGCCGCCCCCGGTTATTTATCAGCGCGGCCGCCGCCCCCCCCCGCGCTGATCCGAGCCGGGCCGCCCCAGCCACTGCCCGACGTGTTCCGAGCACAATGGCTCAGCCGTCGCTCGCGCAGACGGCAACCATAGAGGTTTTGGATTTTTGTGTAATAGTTTTTTTTTTTCTTTCTTTTTCTTACCGCACTCTGAACTTGTCAAATGCGTTCCTAACTATTCAAATGTAACCCTCTATCCTTTTCACTTGAATGAATAACAACTCTCTCAATTTCCCTCAATTAACTCTCTTAAGAGCAAACAATGCAGAAAAGTGCCCATGATTGTCCAGTTCCTCTATTTGTATACAATTCAATTGCAAAAACAAAAGAATACGTGCTACACATGTCTCGTTTAATGTCAACATTCCCCTCTGCACATCTGTTCTTCGCTTCTAAAATTTCTGATTTACGCAAGTTATAGATCTTTTTTTAAAAAATAATTCTTCCTATTTGGTTGTTGAAGAACAGATACAATACCGAAAGAAGAAGGTAATAACGAAAGGAAACGAGATACCAAAATATGGATGTTGATCATCAATATATTGTTCAAGCTTCCTTTCTACTGAATATACCGTTACTAATGTTATTGACAATTACATCTGAATATTTTTCAACAGAACTTCTCCAAAATCAACACAAAAGTCTTTCTTATATCACATATTAAATTCAATATTTTAAAAAAAGTTGTGTTGAACCTCTTTTCACAACATAAAGAATAACGAGATTCTTAATAATAGTGGGTGAAGAAAAGATAATATTGAAATGTACCATTTCCAGGCTTGGTGTAGCATATCTAGCAATTTTCTATACATTAATCAATTATACACAATAAGAAGGTAGTTCTCCGAAATGTAAACACGGCATTTTCCATCCTTAAACACAAAAGTATCCAAGAATATCGACGTCTAAAACCTCGGAAGTTTTACGAGCGGAGGGTAGATTGAGCCCAGCACCCGTCGCACGGCCGGATCCTTCGCCCCGGTGCCGCCTCCTCCGGCGCCACGGGAGCCGCCTCCGGGGCTCGAACGTGCACTCCGGGCGAGCGCACGGGCGGCCAGACGAGCTTCCTCTCAAGGAGATCGGACCCCGCCGCTCCACCGCCGCGCGCGCACACGGTTTGAATACGCAACGCTCCCCCCCTCTCTCTCTCTCTCGCCCAGGTCGATCCGCGATCACGCTCACTCACACACGCACACACACACACACACACTTTTTTGGGGGTGGGGAAGGGTTTTTGAACGCGACAGACCGATCCCCCGGACCGATGCTACGGAAGGCGGAGGGCGAGGAGACGAGAAGGAAGAGGAGTATAAGGAAAATAAACAGTTACAGACCAAATAAAGAAGTTGAAACAACGTATCGTAAATAGGCACAGGTACGTGTGTTTTTGCTATTCCTTCGATTTGAATATTGGATGTCAAATAGAAAGGAATATGAGAGCTATTGCTTTACGGAATAATACAATATTTCAATGTGAATGCAAACAGAACTAGTAGAATCGGTCTTCGGCGTTAGGACGGAATAAAAATATCTAGAAAAGACGAGTGTAAATCTAGACCATTGTGTTTACATAGAGATATCAGAACACTTGTTTTCTTCTTCCCATCTGTATTGAATCAGCATGGATTTCAAACGTGGAGGGGCTTTCTAAGTTTAAGATGTCCTTTTTGTTATATGAAACCGCACTATTCAACTGAGTGATTACGGCCGGTTTCCAGAATAAAGTACCCTCGGGGGAAATAATGTTCTTTCGAACAAGTAATGCAACAATATAAAGCGAAGAATAATAAAATACAACAAACCCATAAATGCATTAACAAATTTTTATTGCCTTTTCCACAATAGGAAACTCTCAATTTTGAACAAAATACGCTCTCAAACGCAATAAATCTACATGAGAAAATCCGCATCGACATTTCCTTGTGAATATTGTAAATAACGGTGCTTCTACATCGTTTTCAACGAATGAATGGCCTCATCAACGTACCGCCGTCCTGAGCAATACTTCTGCATACAACAGGAGCGAAGGTAGGAGCTCCGGGCAGAAAACACCAGGACGAACGTCTTGCCAACGCTTTCGCGGACAGCTCCGATGGATACAGACGCCGCCCCTCGCCTCCGCGGAGGAGGTCCGGGCGGCGGCAGCCAACTGCCTCTCTCCGTAAGCGAGATTGATACCGAACCCAACTTGTCCAGAGAGGCATCGAGTTGCCTGTTCTTGTCGACGTTCGCAGGCGAAGAGCAAAAAAGAACCACGTCCGGATCCACACCAAAAGGGCTGTTTTCGCTTCCGATTGTTTACGAGCCGCGCGGAAGACGTAAGGTAGAAGCAACTGGAGGTGCACCCTACGATGGAACGTCCGATTCGCTTTACTCAACGTGACATCTGACTCAAAAATTAAGAAAAAGAAACAAAATTCACTAATTTAGAATTATAATCTCAATCGGAGGGGTAAAATCTAGGTGCTCCGCAGTTCCATCCTTTAACAAAAAATATTATTTCTAATACTATTAGAGTAATGATTTTATCTCACGCTTTCATAAAATATTGATTTATAATTCTCACAGTACAGTTTCACTGTAGACTAATTAACACAGTTTTTACCGTTCGAAAACGCAGATCCTTGAATTGTCAACAATATGTACACGTATTTTTAACACAAATTGGCTCTAAATTCATAACACTTATTGAAAACTTCACCTAAAAGTTACGATTAGTGCGCTTCCGCCTTAATAATTATTTAAAATCCCAATACCCACCTACAATATAATATCTGAATTCCACCACCAAAACAGCGAAGAATATTCCTCTCGTGGGACTGAAAGCTGCTGTCAGTTCCACGCGCTAAGAGCATAGAGAAGCGGCAATTCACGCCAAGCGCAACACGCGGCCGCCGAGATTGCGCGGCGGCGAACAACAACTGAGATGGTCCAGAGGGCAACAGCGGTGGCGGTGCGCGGCAGTGCCTCAGCAGCCGGGGCGGCGGCGGCGCGGGTGGCAGCGGGGGCGTGGCAGGGCAGGCGCAAAGAGCGCCGCCGCCACCGCCGCCAGCACACCAGCACGCCGCGCGCCGGCCCGCCACCGCCGCCGGCCCCCTTTGCGCGCCGCCACACAAACAGATGCGCACAATTACGCGCTGCTCTGGCCTCTCAGAGGGGTCAGCAAGCCAGAAGGGGCACGGCGCCCCGACTGCCCCCCGCGCCGCCGCAGGGCGCGCCCGCCCCGCTGGAAGGTCATTGAGGTCATAGGTCAGTGGGCAGAATGAACACGGCAGGGCCAGCCGAAGCCTGCATAACTCGTTCGCATCACGCACAGGTGGCCGGCGACTAATAGTGCAGTGGCCCGGCGGCGCGACACGGCGCTCGCGGCGGTCCTCCTCCTCCCCTCCCCCTCCGCGGTCCGCCCACACCCAAACCGCGCGCCGGCCGCGGTCCCTCCGCCCAGAGTCCCCGCTGGCTCGCTCGGTGCAACTGCACCGCCACCGTCGCTGGCTTTGTTATGGGAAGCTGCCATCTGCGCCGGAACGCCGCTGGCGGGCGGTTCACCGCCGACGACTCGGAAATGAAAATTGACACTAAAAAAAGTAGTGCGGTTCGAACCCCGTTTCCCAGTCTGCCCCCCCCCCCCGCGCATGTGCATTCCATCTATTGTCAACTGGGAAATACCAATAATCGCACAACCTGTCCACTTCAAAGAGTTGGTTTGCGCGTGTGGATTGTCCGCCCTCAACCCTGCGGCCACGCACAGACATACCTGAATTGTTCGGTATTGCCGACATCTATGTCATCTCTTCGTAATCGCTCCCATACGTTCTAAAATTATCTACCTGCTTTATTCCAATCTTCTCTACGTATTTTCATTTGTCCCTATTAATCGATATATTGCCGTTATCTCATTTTGCCGGTCCCTTTCTTCGCCCTCCTACCCTGTACACGCGTCCGTAATATCGCCCACTCCTTCCCACATCCCAGCTCCATCCCGCCCGAGCCATCCCACGCCCCCTCCCGAAACGTTCTGCCACCCTTCCCACACCTTTCCCGCTCATCCCCACGCATCCGTGCCTTCCGCCGCCGCGTTGTGCGGCACGCCTACCACCCCGCCGGCGCCCCCGCAACCCAGCGTTCTATCGCTCCGGGCTCTGTTTCAAAATCATAATGCAGAGCGAGCCCCGCGGGGCTGGAATTCATGGACCATTCTGTCGTGTTGAGGTACAGTCACCGGATGTAACGGCTGAGCGCCGAGCGCGAGCCACGCTGCTACGTTCACAGCCACCGCCCTCCCGGCCGCCCGTCGCACCCGCTCTCCCAAACTGCCCTCACCGCCTCCCGAGCCGGTCGGTGCCGCGACTTTCCAACGGCGAAAATTGCCCAAATATCGCGCCGAATCGCTCCGAAAAAAAGCCCTAATGCCGTACTTTTTTCAGCGTCAGTACTAAAAATCCGATAAATGTTCCTCATAAAGAATTCGGATGCAAAAATTCAGGTAAATGATTTCCACAAATGTGCGGCGAGAAGTCGCGACCCCCCCTCTCCAACGGCGATATACACACGCGTACGCGCCCATTCCAAATGGCGAGAGTTATTTTTTTTATCTATAACTCGCGTGACCTACGCACGCGTTAGCGCATTTCAAAAGGTGTGGAAGTTTCTCGTTCCGCGGGTCGTGCGTGGAATTTGAAAAGCGGCGCGCGATGTGTCATTGCGGTGGTAATGTGGCTGCGACGTACTTCAACATTTTTGCTCGGCGCAAAGGGGAATTCGATACAGTTCGTTCCACCATGAATAGCTCTGCATCCGAGGAACGAAACACACAAGAGCTGCACTGCAACTGCACGCTTGCCTGAAAGCGGAAAGGATTCAGAGGGAGAACGAATGAATAAGAAATATTCGAAAATTCATGACGTGCAATAAATTTTCTCGCTTGCAGATGGGATAATGTTTAGTGAGGCATGATTAATAGTGTTACCTGACCTCACATCGTGTTTAATGAATTTGAATCTTTTTTATATATCTGTTTGCAATAATCTAGGAAATAAAACATCGTTTGAACTAATACACGCTATCATTCACGCGTTTTCAGTCTACTGAAAAACATACCTGATACATGAGTAGTGACTAATGATTTAATTACATCAAATCAAGAAGAAACATGACGCGAGTTCATTGGATTTTCTATCTAAAGATCTGATTATTAAATATGTTTTATTTGCTCAACGAACTCTCAACGATATGGGCTGCGAAAACTACAATTTATGACAAAGTACTTATAAGAGTTGCTGTAAAATACCCTACAGGCTGAAAACCACAGAAAACTCAATGATGATACCGGAAAATAGAATACAGGTCAGTACGCTAGACGAACGAAGAATCAGTGGAGGTAAAATCCCAAGGCAACAAATCCCAGATAGAGATCTCTTAAAACGAAAACTAGTTAATGATGTTTTTTCTGGATAGTTCCCAGCGACCACTTGCAGGGCAAAGCCCCCGTGTTGCGGGCGCCCGAAGAGCCAGGCCGAGGGCCGCGAGGCGGAGACGACGGCGGGTCGCCGCCGCAGAGGCCAAGTGCTGGCCGTCGGCCCGATTATGTAATGCGATATCGCGCCGGGGGGCAGAGCTGTGTGTCGTGTCGCCGGCGCGCGCGTGGGCGGAGCAGGGTGGCCCTCGATACTTAGGACGGCAACGCCCGAGGCGTCGCTGGCGGCCACGGCGGCGACAGGCTGGCTACCAACGCCTCAGACACACCACGCCTCGCAGCGAGTATATCCTCGGCAAGAGCATCTGTTACGAGCTATTTATATAAAAGGGTACGCTGTTGTTGCCTTTTGCATAAATATGTCTGAAATGATAGTATAATAAATTACATAATGCAGTATTTATTAGTGGATAGGATAGAATGTGATTAAATAATAATAATAATGGTAAAATACTGCTTGATTAATCAATATTGATTATGTAGACGCTATGAATTGAAATTTAAAATAATTTATGTCCTACTAAGATTAAAAAAAAAATATAAAAATTTTTACAATATATATATATAAATTTCGTCTCAGGTTCGCCTTCTCCCAAGATTTTATTCAAAATAGGCAACATCTTTAACATCCGTCAGAAACATTTATACACTCATTCACTATCAATAAGGTAGATTTCCAAGACCGACGAATACAATGTTAATAACTATTGTCTTCACTGAGTGAGAATTGTCTCTAACACATTCCCACAAAATGAATAAAGTATGTAAATTTGTAGGTTGAGTAGTTTGTGTCGTTCGTTCAATTTTTAATGAGTGATATATCAGGCTACACACAATCAAAATCACATAAAATTTTAAAAACGCTACCCAAAGACCACAGATTAAGAACTAGTTCACATGTAATATTTAAAAGCGTTCCAATTTCTCAATTGTCATTCATTCATACAGTGCTTATAAATTTTATATAATTATTTACCTGCATTATGTTTAGGAATCGCGTTTCACGCTTCAAGAACACAAACAGTTCCCCAGGAAAGTCTTTTTTATTCAAGTAAATAAATTACAAAATTACCTTTAGAGAGTGATTAAAGGAGACCCTCGAACGTCTCCCCCAACAATTCAACAGTCTCTCTCTCTCAGTTGTAGAATGACACAACCTGTGCTTTGCCCAAGACAGAAAAAGCGTAGAAATCTGACTAGGGGGCAGTGATTTTCTGCATTAAGTTAAAGTTTTTCTTTTAACTAAAGCATCCCTTTTCATCACATTTACAAAGTTTTGAGATATTTAGAATCAATTTGAGCTATCTGTATTTTGCATATTTTTGCACGTTTCTTCCAAAAAGACAAATCGTTGCTTTTTTGGACCTTATGTACACATTTTTCAGCATATTCGCCCATCCTTTCAAGAAACTTCTCATGCATTTAATTGTAAATTACTAACCGTTGGCGTTAAACACACTATCTTATTCTTAAGGTACGAATAAGCAATGGAATCAACACAAGTTTTCATTGAATTCTTCACTTCTCCTCCATTTTAGTCAGAAATGCTGGCATGGTAGAAAAGTAGCTTGACATCCATGAAAATTCTATTGTAGTCTTTCTCGCATAAGCTCGCTGAGAATCATACACATTTTCCCATTACTTTAAACAAAAAAAAACATTATCTAAATCCCTTACAGGCAAAACGTAGTATTATATGTAACTACTGTTGTTCTACTTTAATTTTAGCATTTCACTTAAAAATCTGTTCAACCACAAAGAACGAGCTTCGATGAACACATTATTCGACAAAAATAGAATTTACTGAATTCTAATGATTCATATTGAATTTGTATAGTGTTCAAACCATTTTCATCTGAGGTAGCACAGAGACAGGTCCTAATTTCAATGCGGAAATGGGCAAAAACGAAGGAGCAATCGTCTATCAGATCGAAAGTTTTGTAAAGACCTGCCGCATCTATCAAGTCGCCCACCGAGAAGAATCGAATCTTGCACGATGAATGGCACAAACAGCGGAAAGCAATCGGTTTTGTTCTACCCGGCCTTTTCATTCCGTTTGTTTGAATCTCTCTTTCTGACGGCAGTAATGGCAGTCAGCCTAGCGCCCGGAGACGCGGACAACTGGAGCAACTGTCAAAATAGGAAACGACACGCGCAACAATAGCACAATCAGGAAATTGAGTTTTTCACACGGAACAAAGCGACATATGTTCCGGTAGTTTGGTTCCATCAGTGACTGGCGCAGACTACCAACGCCTCATTCTTTCCAACGTCACCTCCTCTCCTCCCTTCCGCCATTCGGAGGAGAGGCGCCAGCCCTTTCTCTCCCCCGTCCCCCTCCCCACCCGCCCGCGCCCACCCCAACTCATCCTCAGCGCTGGTCGCGGTGGCCGTTCGTGAGGGTTAAAAATGAACACAAACCTACAGACCGCAGGCGAGGTAATTAGAATTCACAAAGTGAAGATCTGTTTAATTTAAATTCTTCCGAAGTTTTGAAAAAAATAATTGCTGACGGAAACGGGTCGCCCTGCCCCGCCAGCTATGCCCCTCCCCCCGCAGCTACCTCGCGCGCGGGGAGCAAATCCTGAAAGCCCCACCCCACGTCCCACGAAGCGCCAACTGCACTCCTCCCACGAGGTTTACACGTAATGATGTATTTAGCGCGAGAGGTTTATAACAGTTAAACGAAGACGAAAGATTCTTAAAGACGATAGAAGAACCCACGCTTCGAAATTAGTTTCGTTATTAAACTAATAAATTAATCATATTGTTCTAAGACAACGCACACGACAACAAACGGGAGCGTGCTCGCTTGCCACCGCGGAAGCGGCACGGACGGGTTAAAACTTTGTCTTCAACTTATTAGCAGGGAAAGCATCACCCTAAATATTTGCATTCCGTCGCATACGTGCAAAAACCTCGTTTTCCGCGTAATTATTTCCAGCTTTTGTAACATTAAATAAAACAAATGCAATTAATTACCGGGAAGTCGTATTGCCAGTGCGCGGCTAATAAAGGTTTCTCCCACATTTCGGCGGTGGTGCCTGCGGGTGGGAGGGATGGGGAGGAGGGAGGCAACGGCGACGGAGCGATGCCGCTTTATTTACATTTCCCCTTCGCCTGAGTTTCTGCTTCTCTCACGCAATATACAAATTAGATAAAGTGAACTTCCTTGTTTCGGAACTTAATATACGAACTACGCCATACTTTAATTATTACCCTTGTCAGCAGTATTGCACCCCAGTAATAAACAAAGTTGAAGAATCTCGCCTCCCGAGAGCATGGGAAGAGGCGGGGCAAAGCGAGGTGGCAAACGGAAAGGTGTGATGAGGGCGGGGGCTTGGGGAGAAGAAGGGAGAGGTACCAAGGAAGGTCTATGGGAGGGAGGGAGGGGTGTGAGGCGCGGATTTCGTCGAGAGGGGCAGTGCGGTGTCGCCCACAGGGCGTGGGCGGTGGCCGCCTTTCCCTGGCCGTCAGGGCAGGGGTCCCACGCAGCGCGGGCGGTCTTGTTTTTTGACTTTTACAAAATCTCTCGGAAGGAGTTGGTGTAAGTGGTTCCTTTTGGGCCTCCGATCTTGGGTTGCTTAAAAAAATAAAAAACCTTGGCATCTGAGACAAGTGCGGCTGTAGCATGTCACGGTAATCGAGCTACTAGTTTCAAACTATTTTAAAATTTATCATGAATTCAAGTGCCAAGATTGTTCTCTTAAATCAAATTTATTCTGGCCCTTATAATATTTTCACTTCATTTACATTACACAACATAATATCCATTAGGACCTAAGTAGGGTTAATTTTTGAAATTTGAGAGAACAAAACACACTTAAGAAACTCTAATGATCAGATGCTCATCTTATTCGGAATTCCTGAATTTATTATTTCACAATTGTAGGGAACAGTGACTAATCTGAGTGATAGCTAAACTATACACTACAGATGATTCACGTAAAAAAGACTCGAATGAGTGACATTAAAAAATATTCATAATAAAAGATGGGCAAGAAATATTTTCCTAAAGAACCTTGATTAATATTTCTCACATATTTTTAAGACCTTACAAAATTTCAAACAACTTCAACAAAGTGATTCAAGGAATTTCGAGCAAATTTAATTAATTGTCGAACAAATTACCAGTTTTTACTAGCAATACAAAATTCGTATCTGATAAAAAAATTGCGAAAAAAAATCTGATAAAAAAAGCGTGCAGAATTAATTCCTGAAGACGAAACTTTGAGCAGCGCGCAAGCTAAGACGCGAATCGACCAGGGAAGTAGCCAGCGTACACTCCCAGGGTAACCCGAGCTCACGCGACGCGACGCGACGCGACGCGACGCGACGCGACGCGCCGCGCCTCGGAGACGCGCGCACTGGCGGGTAAGTGCGCAGCAGTGTCGAGGCCAGCGGGCGGAGAGAGAGCGCCACAGCAAGCCCCTCGCCCGACACAATTAGCGACGGCGGCGGCACCGCAGGGCGGGGCTGAGACGTGATAACATTATAGGGCGACGTACAGGGCGTGTACGGGCGAGGCGAGGTGTGGCGCGTTAGCGGGGCCCCGCCCGCCGCCCCCTCACCTGCCGCGCCCATCGCGCCCGCCTGCCGCCCCCCGCCCCCGCCCGACCCGTCCCGGCCGCTTCCTCGCGGCGGCGCCGGCCCCTTGCTCATACATCACAGGGCTTTGGCGCAAGGTCTCGGATTCCAAAGCAAAGCCTAGGGGAGGGCGGTTCGCCGACTGCCGAACCCGGGCTTTGTGCGAGGTGATGAGTAGAGGCTGTACGTCTCCGGCAGGCGCGGGATTAGCCGGACAAATGTTGACAGTAAACCGGGCGCTGGTGGGCCTCGCGCCGGACCCTCCCCTGCCCCTCCCCCCTCTCCCGTTCCGGTTGGACATGGGTGGAGCATGGGGTGCGGCGGAACGCGCGGGGGGTGGGAGTCGCTGCGCGCCGTCCACTCGTGCGGTTTACGCACGCAGGCCGGCTTACCGCACGCCCCCGCGCCTCGTCGCCACTTCTCAGCGCTTTCGTCCGTCTAGAAGCTAGGGGATTCCCCGGGTTGCGAAACGATAGCGCTGCCAGTGCTGCACTCTACTCTCAATGCGCTGCACGACGCGACGCGACAGGCTGCGCCCGAGCGATCCAGTTCCCCGGCAACCCGCCCGACCGTCGAGGCGCGGGGGTAGCATACGAGCGCCTAAGCAAACACGTACAATTAAAAGCATACCAGTCTCTCTACAATCGCCGCGTGACCGCAGAAATAGCTTTCCCTCCTCTTGAATTGCAACCCGTTGGACTCCACGCGGAATCCGCCAGGGAGGATGATCTTTCCGCAAACGAACTTTGGACTCGGGCGCGAAATGCGTGACCGACTGTTGGGCTAACTTTCCCGGTGGGTACTTGTGAATAAACATACCGAACTAATCCTTCCAACTTTTCTTGCAATGCCGCCCTTCCAATTCCCCATTCGGCAACTCCAGTAGAGCCCACTGCAGCAAAAGGTACGTGGATTGCTGAGCATCAAAAGTGAGTCAGAATCAGAAGTATCGACATGACTACACACGAAGGCTTCGGACATACAATCAAGCTCATAACAGATTTTAAGTGCACATCAGATAATTTAAAGAATGAATTCCTTCCGTACAAGACTGTCTAGGTGCACTGCCTACGACGAAATATTTTTTTTCAGCACTTACTCTTTACCTCAACTGTGGGTTATTCACATCAATGGTGAGCGCAGTACTGCATTTTTTCCCGGAAGCTTTTAAGCAATAAGATGTAGGCCATACGTATCACCACGCCGTGATGTGAATTAAATATTTTATAGACCTGTGATATCTCGGAAAGCAAAGTATTAATGCGAAAAATCGATGAAGTGCTCAAATTCTCTTTCATTCACTTCCATGCGGAGAGAGTGCAGAGATAAAGGCGAGTCTCACGGGTTCAGAGCGCCCGGTACCAAGAGCTTCGCCACGGGCTGTGGGAGCGATATGAGAAAGGAACTGAAACTGAAAGGTAATTCGCGGAGAACGTCCAGCGCAGGAAATGAAAAAAAATGTGTAAGTTGCTACGAGTAATTAGTAGTAGAGGAAAGACGAGAAACGCGAAAATAACTAATAAAGTGTTGGCGGCGAATGAATTGAATTGAAAATAAGAAAATAATCGAAAATGTGAGAACAAAATGCTACAGATGGAGAGAGGAAACCACAGTACGCCTGAGGGCCAGAATGATCGGAACCGGGAGTTGAATGAAGAGACGGGTGGAAAGGGACGACTTGAACCAGTGACAGAGGAGCGGGGAGGGGGGGGAGAGAGAACAGGAGCTGGCGGAACAGGGCGCGCCACGCAATGGGAGAGCGGTAATTATCGCAGGCACATAGCCGACGGATTCCACGCCCTTCCCCATACCGTTAATTAAATATTCACACGGCACGGCGGCGGGCATTACGGCTAATGCTACATTACTGAAATTAAATGCATTTTCAAAACACACACATAGACACACACACACACACACAGTCACGTATACGGCGAAGCGTGTTCACTCAGCGCCCATCCTTTCCTCTCGCTCGCTCGTGCGCGCGCGCTCTCTCTTGCGCGTGCACGGCGCACGCTCTCGCTCACCACAAGCCACACGAAGAAAGAAAGGAAAGGGCGGTACTTACGATATTTCACCAAAAGGCGCGAATGCTTCTCTGAGTGTCTGAGTCTCTATTTCTGGACTCAGGTCCCCGACAAATATGTGGTAATGTTCTGAAACAGAGAAGGAAACACGCTTAATTAGTAATCGAGATTAAAAATAAACGTACAACTCTACACTAAACCTAATATTTCATTTGCATCAATTAACATATTCAATATTATTAATTACCATATTCATCAACATTTCGTGGTACTCAAAGCGGAAAACAAACACAAAATGAGTCATGCAGTATTATTATATGCATGGCAAAAATAACACAGACAAATCCTACTGGTGTAATGGTTTCGTTTCTGGCTACTTCTCGCTTTTGCATCAAAGCGCTTTCCCGTAATATCAACAGCAAACAGCGTTGTTTTAAGTTCCCCTCATCACAGTGACGCTCAGGACCGCCGTGCGTTGACACACGACCACTGAAACGCTATCCCGTCGCTAACATAACAGTGCTGACAACTCGTAAAACTCCTTCAAATGGGATTACCCCAAAGCCCATCTGACAAGCGCAGACTAACCCGGATCCCTCGATTCCAAAGCAGCCAAAACCCTCATGCGCCATGTGCTGTACCGCTCATCTCTATCTGGCAGATAGCTAAAGCCCTCGAATTGTGATCCTACACGATATATGAATAAAAAGACAGACTCGGACGTTTTGAAAGGAAGCAAGACAACGCATTTGACACAGTTGCATTCGCCAACTCTTTCGAAATATACCGATCACCACACAACCGAACCGGTCCACCTGTCAACTCTTTTCCAAAAGGCAACAAGACCATTCCTCTTGAAGAACACAACAAGACCATTTGAAAAAGGAGGTTTAGCATACATTGACACCGAAGGGGGTTGAAGCGCGGGCGAAGGTGGTAGCAGTGACGCCGCCCTCCGCCCCTGGGGATCCCATCGTCGCCGATTCCTCCGCGCGGGCCAACATTTCACGACAGCACGCCGCTAATGCAGCAGCCGTTGATTAAACCATACCAGGGGCGCAAACTTTTCATAGTCAGCCTGGGGGTGAAAGTCTGCGGCGGCGGAGGTGGCGGAGCGGGAGGGGGCGGGTCGCCCGCGGCGGCGCGGGGGGCGGCGAAGGAACTCCCGAGCGCACGGCTGCGGCGGTGGCGGGGTCCGTCCTGCGGGCGGCGGAGAGAAGTATAGCCTCGCTCACGTAAAGGTCTTATAACTTAAACCGTTGCTTGGCATCGTTTTCTGCTCGCGAGCCCCCGGCCCCGCCCTCTCCTTTGCCACCGCCACCGCCGGGCAGCACCCGCACATAAAGTCCGCGATAGTGATCGCATCTCGCGGCGAGGGGGCGGGGCAGGGCGGAGCGGGGAGGGGAGGGGGAGGCAAAGGAGGAGAGGGTGACGGCTCCTCGGGCGGAAGGGCGAGCGGGAGACGGCGGGAGGGGGAGGAGAAGCGAGGGGACCGAGAAGGCCGTGAGATTAATCTCTTCGTTCCGCGGAAGGAGGAGAAAACGGCCCAAGTAGACGGCGAAAGTTGCCGCGGCATTGCTCTCTTCATAATTCTTCCCAACACAAGCGCCACGCGGGAAAGGCTGCGGCGGGACGGGGGGCGGCGGGAGCGGACACATAACATATTAATATTCAACGTGGTTACTCCGCGTCAGGAATCAGAAATGTAAATTTTATTATAACTAAATGGGTATTGGAGATAAGAAAGGCGCGACGCCCCAAGAAAACAGGGTAATTAAGGCAACGGCATAGAAACTTTCCGAATTAACACAAAACTCGCCGCGAAAAAGAGAGCAGGCGCCATGGAAAGGGGAACGGGCAGCGGGACAAGGAAGAGGAAACAACGGGAGGTGGCGACCGCGAATAAGACAAATAATGTGACGAAGCGGGATGTCCTGCGATGCGTATTCCCCAGAATGAGGAGGGAATATCTTAATACACCACAGAACACGAACCTCGCAACGTACCCGAGACGCAATAACTCACTAGCAAGAACTGACGCGACGTTCACAGAACGAGATCCTGTGCGACTTCCTGCTTATGCTAATCACTAAATCAGAATTAAAGGAAACGACCGTATGCACGAAGGTCAGCGGAAATCTTGCCATTCTACGAAGCCTGCGTCACTTGCAAAAAGCTGAGTCACTTACATTATCGAAGAAATTTACGACATTAAATAAGGAAGGATTTTCAGAAAACGAGAAAGTGAAGGTTTTGAATATGCATTACTTGGTTGCAATTCAGAAGCCATATCTTTTAGAATATCATTACCCGTGAACCATAAGAAAATTAAACGATTTTAAAAAAGACTCTGAAACTGGGCATAGTGCTAGAATCAAATCTAGCACGCGTTGGCTTGCTAACAGGCTCTAAGTCAAGAAAATGAAATGAACTCCCCTAATCGTTTAATACAGGCAAATTGAGAGATATTGAATACTACTTAGATACGTCAAACGAGGCATGAGCTTTGAAACCGATTGTAAATTAGACACAATTTTAGGAGTGACTAAAATTAAACTAATAATGAAAACTGGCAATTTAAGGTTCCAAGTCAGTTTTCAGTTCGATAAACTCTGTTCCTTAGACACTCGAGATAAAGACTTTTGAAAGAAATATTATTGATGGAAATGGATGCAACCAGCTGAAAATGAAAATGTAAACGTCAGGCAATATATAATTTCCTTACTTAATACATTTATGATATTCTACAATAAATCTATGCGAGGAGAAATACATAGAAACTATTTCACAAGTCGTGCAGACATTCCAGATGTCCCACTTCTTTTCCCACAGAAAAACATGTTGACGGAAGAAACAGAAGTGGGGGAAATCTCTGCATCTAACATGAGACAAAGCAGCACATCACGCGCGCTTATGCCGACTAAGTAGCCGCCATGGCTTCTCCAAGAATGCAGAGAGAACGCTCAAGGAAAAACGAGGACGTCCTTTATTATCCCCCGTCATAACGCGCGGGCTCCCTCGCGTCTTTCGTTGCGTGCTCCCTTAAATACGCCTTTCGATTTCGTGCTTCCCCGTACCGCACACAAACAAGCCTCAATTCCCGGCGACAACCAAATCGTCGCCGATCAAAAACCGACGTCATAATAATTGGACGCATTGCCCCCACAAAACAGGCAGCTCAGACGTGAAGCAGGCAGGCGTCCAACGCCGGCGGGGGCGGAATGACGAGAAAGTGGCTGGGGGGGGGGGGGGAGGGCGTGAGCTGTGTCTGGGGGCGGGGGAGGTGGAGGGCGGGGGGGGGTTGCCGAGAGGCGGGTGGGAGCGGGGGCGTGGTCGACGATGGGGGCGGGTGCAGGGGTTTGTCGAGGCGTGGGCGGGCGGGGCGAAAGGGGCGAAAGAGCGGGGTGGGGCGGGGCGGGATAGGGCGGGACGAGGGCTATGGCGAGGCAGATCCCGATGAACCCTCCAGGGAAAAAAGAGTCACGCGAGCTGCGGTGACGGAGTAGATGGCGAGGGAAGAGAAGGTTCAGGAAAGAAAAAAAGAAAATGAATGTACTCTTAAGACAAAGGCGCGCCGCTTTCGGCTTCAAAATTCGCTACACCTAGGTTAAACGATGTAACTGTCATAGAGCTCATTTAATATAACTTAAAAAGTGAGGATAAACATACGTGAGTGTTTGATATGTGTTGCATGATATTCCTCGTGCCGGTGTATGCCATATATAAATATAGCTTTTGAGGTTGATCTTTCGTAGCATTTAAGAACGTCATTATTTCAATCTCGTTTCTGATGAAAATATTTGCAGAGAAACGAATACTTGATAAGAAGAAAATGTTTCATATTTTACTTAGTCTTCAAATCAAAGAAAAGGAGACATGACAGTAAATCAAGGACGATGGCACAAGATTTTAAGATAGGTACAACTCACAAATATGATTGTCAAACATTATTAGGCCCAATAATAATAATATAATGAAATTTCCGCCTTTATTGAAACCCAAATATTGAAGAAAAGGTCAAGAAAACAAGGTGTTTAATTATTATCCTTTTTGAGAGTAAATTTCGTAAGATGATCCAAGAAACCTACATAAAATTTTTAATATGAACTTTAATGTTACCAGTACCTAACATCAAACCTTTCTTGGAATATTGTGTCAAACCCGATATCATTTTTCACATTTTATAATTACAAATTTGAGAGGTAACTTGAAAGCACAATTCCGCACAAAGGAATGTAATTTTTTGACGTGTTATACGTGAAAAACGATCGAAAACAACACCTTACTTCAAAACCTTACTGGGGCACACAATAAAATGTTTATTCACCGATAATTAATAATAATTTCTATCAATTATTAAAATTAAAAAAAGTTTGTGAACAAAACAACGAAAATTGCTGCGAATTTTCAAAACATCTGCAATTTTAAATCAGTTTGAGTAAGAAAATCTTACAATTGAAACATTGTAGGAAAACCTAAAACAATGTCACTTTTGTTTTCCCTCTTTATAAAAGTAGCACGGATATTTTTCGATTCCTTTTCAACCTTCTACATTGCCAGCCGTGATCGCAACGCAGGTCTCTCACCCGCACGCAGGACGAAGCAAATTCGCCGCGGCCGGCGAGGCCCGAAAACGAGACCGGGGGTCCTCCCGGCGCGCCCACACGCGCGCTCGTCGATCGGGTAATTCGTCCCGCGATTAACCGGGCGGTGGCGGCGGCGATCGATTTGGAAGCGACGTCGGTGGAGTTGGAGCAATTTTGGCGCGGTCCCCGGGAGGGGGCGCGACCGGCGCAGGGACGAGGACGAGGACGAGGGTGAGGGTGAGGGCGAGGACGGAGCGAGGCAGGCGGGCGAGCGAGCGAACGTCTCGCGCATCGCCCGGGCGATCGATTCGAGGGCGACCGCCGCCGCCCCCGCATCGCAGCCCCCGCTCCGCCGCCGCCATTGTTTCTTGTGTGTGGCCGATCGGGCGCGGTAATTATGCGCCATTAATAACACGTGATCCGGCCCAGTAATTCGATTAGCAGCCCAGCTTTGTTGCGTAATTGCCCGCGACAAGACAGCGGCGTGTCGGACGGCGTGTCCGACACGCGCCGCCGCCGCCGCCCCCGACGCAGCCGGCTGCCGCGGCGTCCCGCGTGATTAACCCGCCCGCCACTGCGCCACCCCGTGGCGGGGCGAGCCGCGCATCCGATGTCGCTCAGCGTTCCCGCGACACCTCCATGACCACCCGCCCCGCAACAGCCCACGAGCGGACCATTAAAACAGGTACCACCAAGGTTGCGCTCGTGACGCACACGACAAGGCTGGGATGACGGCTGCATTTAGATGGCGAGCAATAGTTTCATCTTGTTTCCAAAACTCCTTGTAACAAAGCAGAACACTCGGTGGGATATTACCTGTCAACATTTATGAAAAAGAAACTTGGGAATTTATGCGTCTCCGCAAGTGCTGAATATATTAATGCGTCGCAAACTCATAATTAACGAAGTCCCGAAAACAATTTTTTTGCATATTATTCAATGTTGAAAGAAACTGGCTCTAACATTTTTTATTATAGAAGGCGTCCACGTGTATCAATTAATACATTTGATCGTTTACTGCAGATTTAGTCTATTTACCAAAGGTGCTTTTTCACTCAAAATGAACAACAATTTAGGAGCAATTTCTTCACCATTGAAGGACGCGTCCATTAAAATGCACATATCTGAGTACCCTGGGAAAACCTTTTGTAGATACTCCAAAATATGTCACTAAATGATTGGTACCCAGTGAAAAGTATACAAAGAATTAGGGTCCACAAACTTAAGTGAATTAAGTTGGTAAATTATTCAATGATCCCTAAATAGTAAATCCAAAAGAAATAAATGGCTCATCATATTCCTACTGCATGTGTACAATTTCATTAACTATATCATTATAGCATACAAATAATGAAAATCACACAAGACACTAGCCCACGAGAATACGAGTAGTAAAACGCAGGAAACTTTAGAAACAAAAGGTCGTTGAAACGCTGTACAAATTTAAATAACGCTCGTGAATACAATACATATTCCACTGCTAGAATCAACAATGATCGCAACGAGTACGTATTTAAATGACCAATGCTAATGCACTATCAGCAGACTTGATTATGAATGCCAGCACTTTCAAAATTGAGAATAAATGTATGGATGAACAGCAAAGCTATGGAAAGCATTTCTGTATTTTGCATGACAACAGGTGCACAAGTACCTGTTTACTCTCAAAAACATTCATTCATTATTACTCATTTATTGATTTACTTCCATCAAAGCAAAAGTGGTTTAATAACACATGAAACTAAATTAGCGGACGAGCACTGAAAATAACAACGTTCAATAATCAATTACAAGCGGGATATTTTCAGCAAATAGGCTGCAGAAAGTATGGGGATTATTCCACGTACGGGGTAAAGAGCTTCTCTACAGTAAATGACCAGAAACTTGTGTTCATTGTTAAAGTTGAAGAGCATATTCTCTATAATGAGTGATGGGCACTGAGTACGAAGACGGATCGAAAATTTTCCATAACAAGGGGCCAGCTTAAAATTCGAACAATGAAGTACACATAAATTGTCAGAAACCTCGGGTACTGCCTCGGTTTACGAACTTCAACTGCGTCTGTAATTTACTACTTTTCGGCCTGACGAGTTAATTACTATTTCAGTCCGCTGTCCGTCAAAAACAATAGAAACAAATAAATGGCAAAAATGGCGGATGAATCACCCACTCCAAGGAATGGTAATTCGTAATATTTGCTTCTTAGATGAAGGTGATTTTACGAAAAGTACAACAAACAAGTGACTTGGTGTGTTCGGTTTAAAAAATTCAGCCGCATCAGTTATTTGGTCCAGCGACTTAAAGACGTTCGTTAATCTAATGTCTAAGATGAGACACAATTTTAATCAACAACTTCAATCAAATAAATGTCAGGAAATCGAAACAAAATTAGAAGAACTCCTTGAACAATTGCTCTACTCCATCTATCAACAATAGCACAGAAAAAAGGCGTCAGTCTGCGTGAAGGAATCTCCCCCTGCCCCAAATCACCAACTCATTTAACCTCTGTCCATGTCCCCGCTCTGCAGCCGGAGGGGGCGGGGCGCTGGGAGCGCGAGCCGCGGGATGAACCGGGCGCGCGGCGAGCAAGAGCCCATTCTGCGCGGGCGAGCGCCGGGCGCCAGCAGTGGCGGCGGCGGCGGCGGCGGCGGCGGCGGCGGCGCGGGCGAGCGTTTTACCACGGCTTACTTCCGCGCATGTTGTATTTATGGGCTTACGTTTTTACAAGCGGAAGGTGGGCGCTGGGAGCGCGCGGACGAGGCCACGGGGGTGGGAGTGGCGGCGCGGGGGTGGGGGCGGGGACAGGGGCAGGGGCAGGGGCGGGCGACGGGCAAAGCGTCGCGCTCTACAGAACTGCCTCGTCCTGCCAAAGGGGCGGGCGGGCACGGCGGCGGTGGCGAACGTAGTGATGGTAGCCGTGATGGTGGCGGTGATAGTGGTGATGGCGATGGTAGCGGTAATAGTGGTGGAGGAGAAGTGGTGATGGCGATGGTGGTGGCGGTGGCGGGGTGGGGGGGTGGTGGTGGTGGTGGTGGTGGTGGTGGTGGTGGTGGTGGTGGTGGTGGTGGTGGTGGTGGTGGTGGTGGTGGTGGGGTGTGGGGTGGGTGGCGGTGTGGAGGTAATGATGTGTGGGTAGTGGCAGAAATAGTTGTGATGGCGGTGGTAATGGTTGTGCGGTAGTGGTTGGGGGGGGGGGGGGGGGGCGGGTGCCGGCGGCCCTGGGCGGCGAGGCTATGGCGGTGGCGCGGGGGGGGAGGGCGCGCTGGCAGGCAGTCAAAGTTTGCGAGCTGTTCCTTTGATAGCATAAATCACGCCGGGCGCGCGCACCCGCGCAGCCAACATCTCCAGCTGCCGGCGCGGCGGTGGCGGCGGCCGCGGTTGCCGGAGGCCACCGTGTTGGGCGAATGACGTCGTTCCGCGCGCGGCAATGGTGGCAGCAATGATATGGGAGAGAAGGGCGGATGATAGGAACTTGAGAGGATTTCACTAACGAGATATACAAAGGTGCGGCGTGACGAAAACGTTTCTAAAGGTTTAGTGATAAAACGGTGGCACACTATTTGTGAATGGTAGAACTGAGGGGTCGCACGAATTTAAATATTCTCGATTATTATCCGTATTTCCGCTAAATGTTAAAAGCTAACCTAATGAAAAGACATTTTCATTTGGTGTCATAAAGATAAAACAAAGATTAAAAAATTATGTACAAATGGATAGCATTATTAAAACAGGTTTCAATAGCATCTTAAATTTAAGGCAATTAATAGACGAGTTAAAACTGAAAGTACAATTTCATCTGACTAATACACTCTTGTGATTAAAAATTAATTTTAAGAATAATGCATAATGCAAGTGACTAGTAGAAGAAAACCTGGGAAGACCAATACCTAAAATTGAAATATGTAACTACAATAACGGTCTCACTTACGTATTGCAGTGACTCAAACTGGTAAGCATCTATAGAAAATTTATTTCGTCTAGAGATGCGTACTATGCACATTTGCTCATTTGCACATACTCTCTACGCCGCCGACGTGCGGGGTAAGACCCCTGCAAAAGACCTGGAGAGCGAGGGCGCCTCGGCGCCGCGCTCCAGATAACTGCCGCTGATTCAATAAGGGCGCTGCACAAACCCGAAATTAATTTTTGGGGCCGCGCCACCTCGCGAAAATTTAGCACCCACATGGCGCAAATGACCCGCATGGCCGTAACGGCTCCGCGGTGGCCTGCGGGCCGGCTGGCCGGTCGGCCGGCCGGTCGGCCAGCCGGGCCAGGGGGGGAAGGGTCGGGCGAAGCGTTGGCGCGGTCTCGGGGCGGGGTCTGGCGGCGGCCAAAGGAGAGATCCCGCGGGGGGGGGGGGGGGTGCGGGGAGGGGCGGGAGCGAAACGGGCGAGCAGCGGGAACGCGGAGTGGCGGTGGTGGTTCCTTTCAAAAAAGGTAACGCCCCGCTCGCGCCGCCGGCAGCACGGGCGCGTCTCTGTGCTCCCGCAGCTCCTATTCACCGCCGACGGCCCCGCCGCGCCCGCTGTGCCCGCCGCGCTGCGGCCTATAACATCACGCAGAACGAACGACTTCCTGGAAAATATAGGTAAAGACTCTTCGAGTGACTTCTGGAAGGGGCGGCCGCTACCACCGCCCCCTGCCCGCGGCGACGAAGGCGGTGGTGACAGGGGTTGAAGGAGAAGAAGAAAGCGGGAAGGGAGCGTGAGGAGGGGGAGGGTGCGCGCTCCTGAAACTTAAAGTTACGGTTTATTTCGGTCTTCCGTGTGTTTTCTGGATGGAGTCCGGATAAGGAAAATGAGGGGGATGACGGAATCGGCCGCTGTCGGAGACCGTCCCAATTGTTCTCCGGAGACAAACAGGGCGACGACGGTGGCAGCGGCGGGGGCGCGGGCGGTGGTGCGGTCGCGGAGCGTGGCGTGGCGTGGCCAGGCGGGGCGGGGATGGGGAGGGGGGTTGCGGCTTCGCGGCGAGTTGTTCCCCAGTGCGCCCGCCCTCGGGTCGCGCAGTTACCGCCGCCCGCCGCCCCTTGGCCCCTCCTCCCGGGCGCAGTTAAGGGCTCCTCAGGTTCGGGCTGCGGGGGTGGGAGCGGGGCTGATGTCAGGGGCGGGGGTCGGCGGGAGGGAAGAAGCCGCCAAGCGTCTCCTTTCATCAATAGTAATCACCTGCGCCGACTGCGCCTTCCTTGGCATCTGGGGACCTGGCAAACTTCAGATCTCATAACGACTTTCAAAGATATCGCGGCCGACACCCATCCAGCTCAGAAAATATTCAGCACTTTGTGGTTACTTTCTTGACTCGAGCGATGCGGACCGCCCACGCTCTCGCTATTATAGTCGAGAAGCCTGGTTCCAAACTCACATTACTTTTCTTCATTACTAAAAACTTTACCTTATGCTCAATATTAGATTGTAAAAATATATCGTTGTGAATTACATACCAAGAATGCGCATTTAATTCAACATTAATAAATTTTATATTCGCGAACATATATCATACATCAATACAAATACATAAACAATATATAACTTGATGCATTTTTACATAACTCTTCAAATCAACAACATAAACACCGAGTCGACATCATACGATCACTTACTCCAGGAAGTCAATCGTGATTCTTACACCATTTATGATCCATGTTTCGTTTGGGGGTTCCCATCATTCACTGGATAAATTAGAAAAAACATCTTACATTTATATAGAAATGTGATAAAAAATATAAAATAATGTAAACAACGGCAAAAAAGTAAAAAAAAACGAATAAAGTAACAGAAAAAGTTATGCTTCTATGGGAACAAAACACCATGGCCATAAAAGCGTACAAGAAGAAGAAAAAAATATGCCAACGACACAATACTCATTCTTTGTCACTCATAAGCAGAACCAGCAAATGAAATCCGCGAACAGCTGTTCGTTGGTTCCACGTGGGACGGGCAGCGAATGAAAACGGCACGAAGTGTGAATAGAGCGCGCCGTAATGATGGAAGGGTGGAAGAAAGAAGTTCCAACCGCAGACTTGCCTCGGCAACGATCGTAGCGTGGGCGGCGGCCATGAGGGGCGCGGCCCACAGCGAGTTTCCCAGAACGAAATTCGGCTCAAGAATTTTAATGCACTTAATGCAGACGTTTGTGGTGGCCACTGCCACGACGCCCGTGGTGATGGTGGTGAAGGCGATGGTGCCGGTGTTGGTGATAGCGGTGGGAGAGGGGCGGATGCGGGCAGGAGGTGATGGAGGGGGCACGGAAAGAGGGCGAGGGGGGCTGGAGAGCGGAGGGCCGCTGGATTCAGAAGAAGCAAGGGGCTCTGGAGGATGGGAGGGAGAGCGAGCTCGGGAGGGCGGTTGAGAGGGGTTGAAAGAGGGCCGGCGGAGCGCGTGGGTTCCATGGGACCGCTCGATAGACCGACGCCGAAGCTCGCCCTTCTTGTTTGCCCAGCGCCTCGTTTCGACGTTCCCTCAAACAGAATGTTGATAATGGAAAGAAAATTTCCATCCCTTAATCTATAAACAGCCTTCGGCAGGGGGCCTGCGATACAGTCCCACGCTCATCCTCTCTCCCTCACACACAACAATAACAAGCTTATCAGAAAATTATTGATTTATGCTCCACAATCACGAACGGAGATGGTTCATCGCGATTGCGGTCCCGTCATTTTGGAGAACGAGTCAATAATCTCATTTGAGACGCTGCGAAAGCGCCTCCAAATTTCAAGTAAACACGTAAAGGACCACCGCTTGGAACAAACAGGGAAAGACCCACCGACAAACACACACCAACACAACCCGCAAAAACAAAAGGGACGCCTAGCGCCACGAGGAGGAAAGAGTAAGTTTGTGACGACAAGTTCTACAAACGGCGGCACTAAACCGAAAAATGATTTCCATTGTTTTAATGGGGAATATTTCAAGCACGGACAATTAAGTTAATGGCGTTATAATGCCGCCGCCGTTGGGAGTAAGTGTTGTTTCCACTGCGCCCCCCGAGGCGCGGCGGGCGATGGGTGCGGGCGACGGGACGGCTGACGGAGCGGGTGACGGAGCGGGGGGCCGGAGCTGACGACGGGGGGGGATGGCGGGCGATGGGGCGAGCTACCTGATGAGCGACAGAACGAAAGCCGGAGCTGGCGACGGAGCGGAAAATGTGGCGGGCTATGGGGCGGGCGACGGAGCGGGTGACGGGGAGAGAAGCCGGAGTTGACGATTGGATGCGTGTTGTGGTAGGCGGCGGGGGATGCGGGGGGGGGGCGGCGGGCGGGGGCGGGTGGGGCTAACGGGGCGGGCGCACGGGCGAACGGACGAGCGGGCGGGTAGACGGACCGACGGGCGGGGCGGGGCGGGGCGGGGCGGCCGGACGGTGCGGGCGGGGGGGCGGCGGAAGGTGCGGGCGGGCGGGCGAGCGGGCGGGCGGGTGTGTGGGTGTTTGAGCGGGCGGGTGGGTGAGCGCGCGGGCGGGAAAGCGGGCGGGCGGGTGAATGAGCGGGCGGGCGGGTGAATGAGCGGGCGGGCGGGCGGGCGGGCGTGCAGGAGTCGGGGTAGCCAATGGCGGGTGTGGGCGTGGGTCGGGTGCAGGCGCGCGACAATCGACTGCAAGGAGAGGAAACGCGGCCTCGTCGACCGGAGAAAAGCCGGATGCAGCGCGGCCCCAGTAATAAAAATAATCAACACGCCGCCGCGCAATAGCCCGTCTGTTCGCAGTCGTTTCTCAAGTACACACCATTTTCCCCCGGAGTCGCAAGTTTTTAAGCGCAGTCCTCGCAGGCTTCACGGCGGGAATGAATAGAGAACGAGGGCTGCGTGGGGAACTCCCATCTCCGAAATGAGGAAGGAAATGCGTGCGCGCCCATGTTCACAAAAAAGAGAAGTCACTTAATTATCATTATTGTTCTTCTTTTAGGGAAAAATAATTAAAATGGGTACGATGCGTAATGATCCAGCAGGTGGGTTATTGAATCTATTGACACGAGCATAAATGTCAGTAGCATGTGGATTAGTGATTTTTATACGTCTGCCACAGAAAATAGTTTGTCACTAGTATGCTACTGTGAAATCGGCAAAAATCCAGAATATAGTAAAAAGAAAGTTTTTGGATAATTGTAACACTAAAACAGGTATTAAACACAACATCTGCATTTGTGTACATGCATTTTATTTGTAAATAACTTTCTAAATAATCTGGGTTCGTATAATAAGAAACCAGTAAAGAAATATAGACAATGGAACTGCAATAAGATTCAATAAATCAGTTCTCACAATACACCGTTCAATAAATAACCTCGAGGAAAAATGTCTCTCCAACGAACCCAGTAACCACAGAAGAGAAAAAAACCTGGCGTCTGTTAAAAAAGAATCAGAAGCTCCGCCATGAAGGATGAATGGCCCGAAGTGAAAATAGCTCCACGAACCTGCTGCCATCGGCGCTCTCGAGTCGGCGACCGCTGTGACCCGCGGAGCACTCCCCATCCAACTCAGCGGCAAACGAGCGGCCGAACGCAGGTCGGTTACGATCTCCGCCGTGGGGGCGCGGTGCGGCCGGCGGGGAGGGGCAGGGGCAACGCCACACACCTGCCAGGGGCGACCACCCTGCCGCCGCCACTGCGGAGCTGAAGGGCGAAGGGTCTCCCGAGGGCAGAGAGGGCGGGGCCCGGGGCACGCGGGGGGAGGAAGGACGGTAACTGCAAGGGCCGGAGGCATATCGCGTGCACGTCGGCCGGAGGCGCAGCCGTGTGATGGTCTCCACGTGACGCCGCAAGCCAATGCGACGGCGGGGCGGGGGCCGGTAGGCAGGGTGCGCCGGGGCCCGAACGCCGCGCTCTCCCCCGAAATCCACCCCCTCGCCCCGCTCCCCAACCAGCGCCCCCTCCCTGTCTGCCTGAGAGCCTCTCGTCGGGAAGGTCGGTGGGTGAGGGGGTGGTTGGGCGCGAAGCGGAGAGGGCGCGCTTTAAAAGCAAATTTGCAGCATCATTCGACGTAATTCAAAAGGAAATTTACGGGTGCATTTCGCGCAGGTGGCCGCGAGAGCCGCGGAGGCGCGGCCATCGAGCTCACGGCGAGCAGGGGCAAGGGGCGGGATCGGGGAGTGGAGGGTGGGGTGGGTGCGGCGAGCTCGGGTCGAAGAGGGGGGGGGAGGGGGGTGGGGTGGGTACGACGAGCTGCGACCAGACGGCATTCGCACCTCCGTTTACGTGCCAGCAGCGCCAACGGGGACACTGCTTCGCGCTGTCCGCTGTAGTGAGATGCTTTACACCGTTGCAAGTTCGATCAGTGACACGTGAATACTTCCAACCACACGGCAAGTTGCTTATTGCAAGATTATTCATCGCCATCAGAAATTTGACCTCGGATTACATGGAGCTACTTTGGAATGTTTGTAAAATTACTTGCCGAAAAATTGGTCAAATCTGAGACGTATGCTCAAAGGAAGCTGCATAGGGCAACTGTTGAATAATCATGACAAACATAATATCATAGCAAGTCTCCAAAACTAAGTGCTAACATAATACACGTCATTACTACGTTATTACTGATAATCACAACGGCCTTCACCAATTGAAGTTTCCTATGCATTCGGTTATGAGGATAGTGTGTGCACAGAGATTTATCAGAATCCGTTCTAGTGTCATGCGTTCCTTCAAATCAAATTAAACATTTAATCGAGTCTTAATAACAATTATCCACGTTACATTAACTCCAGATGCGGAATGTTTACTCGTTACATCAATAAGAAGCAAAAACTCTATGCGTTTAATTATAATAAACGAGCAAATAGAACTGAATGCAATATCATTTGAATGAATAACGCAAAATAAACATTGAATTTTCTGATACGTTAGATTATTCAGCAATTATTATGCTAACGTACTGATTAGTGTCATTTCACCAGACAGTGATGTACATAATTTCAGAATATATTTTATTCGACAGAAGGTAAAGTTTATATAAACATTAGTAATTAGTTTGAAAGTATTCTTCCAGACATTTCAGTACAGCGTGCCAAGCCAACAGAGCGTCGAGAAAGACAGATATATGGAAAAACATTCTGAAATCGAGCGCGACACTACGGCGCCGACCAGAATGTGTGCGGGGTCAACACACTGCACTCTATCGCTTAGAATAGCCACTAACACGCATGCAGTTGCCGCCCCCACCGCCTAACATCGTCACTAACTTGGTGGTGCTACGGACGTCTATTTTTGTTTTGGTTACAGCACATATCGATTGCTCGTGGCGTCATCGATTGTGAGACAAGCAGGGAATTTCCGCGACGGGTTTTACGCGGAGTTGGGATGGAAGAGAGAGAGAGAGATAGAAGAGAGGGAAATGTTAAGAGTGGATTCACAAGAGGACTTCACTTCACATCCATAATTGTATCATATAGAAATTTTCTTTTGTGATTTAAACATAATTGAAGAAAACCATTTTTAGATATAAGATGCCGAAAATTGAAGAGCTGGATAAATTAACATTTTCTTACCGCTAATGGGATTCGCATGGATAATTCTGTACCTGGTCCTTTGAGTAAAATATTTTAATTATTTTCTTTCACTTTTTAGACATTTATATTTTCTTTTAAGCAGACTTCACTCTAGAAGGTCTCAGATGATACTCAACATTTACTGTTTTCCCACTGTTAAACTTTCTTAATTAGAGTTACATTTTATATGCACTTAGGTAAAAATATATGAGGATTGAATTATCAGGGATGTATAAGGATTAAACAGAAAGAATTGTTGCAAATTGACAGTTGTTGAAATGCTTCATACTGCACTACCAAACATGTCGGGAACTTAGGGCTTGTGCTGGCTGGGGCGGTGCCACGCTGGTGAGAGATACTGATAGGAGAAAAACCCCGCAAGCCGACATAGGTCGGCGCCGAATCTCGCCAGCCAGCGGGGCAAGAACACCGCCACCTCCCGCGATATAAGCATGCTTTTCATTTACGGGACTTATGACATTAGTAGTTGACACACCCGTAATTACTAATCAATCAATCAATCAACTGAAGTGACTGACCGTTGTGAATTGTGAAAATTATTTGAAATGACCAGAAGTGAATACTGATCAAGAATGCGCTTTTCCTGTGCAATCAAAGAATTTACTTTTTACTCAAATATTCTCACGTTCCTAACAATAATCTCTCGTAAAAATGTGATATTGAAAAACATTTAAAAGTAAATTCATCCCTTTCGATTTAAACTACTCTTGTGATATTGGCTCATCTGTTTACGCCTTATAACAGAAAGAACAAAGAATGAACATTAAAAAATCCAAGCAACATAAAAGTCTCTCACAAAATAATTACACAGTTCATCGTGAAACAGCGCCCATGACCCGGATGTCACATGAAAACGCGTATTTTATTCATAAATACATTTCCGCAGAAAAACCGAGCTTCCCCCAGCAGGGACACGTCCCGAGTCGGTCAGCCGGTGGGAGGACACGCCACGTGCGGGGACCCCGGGAGCGGGAGCAGCGACGGGCCCACGCACGCCACACACGCCCGCCAGCTCCCAACGCCATGTTTGTTCTTAAGCCCGCCGTCAATCACCGTCAGTGGCTACTGGGCAAAAATCTGAAACCTTTTATGCAGGCCGGCCTGAAAGCGTTTCCGGCAGCGGAGGCGCCGGACCAAACGAGCGCATGTGCGAAAGTAACCGAGTTACACATTCGGCCGTAAATAAACATCGAGGGTGAATTAAAGCGCCGGACATATTAGGTTTTACTGCTCAACATGTGTATATCTCCATTTCGGGAAGAGAAGAGAAGGGAAGGGAAACGAGAGAGAGAGAGAGAAAACGAAAAAAAGTATACTGTCGCTGTAAAGATGAGGATTTATACCAACGGATTAATTGCAACTGGGAATATTAGTAACAAAAAATAAAACATGCGCACGGCCTTTCTATACACACAGCGCGCACGCGGGGCCGGGTTTGGGACTAGTTAAAAATCCATTAAGCCGCGACAGGAGGCGACGCACTCTGGTACGGATTGACAAAAAAGCGGACAAAAATAGTTTTACGCAATAAAATGAAATGATTTTAACCCAGAACTCTATTTTCAATGTTTATTTGAAGTTAATTTGCTTTTAAAGTGGTTAACGCTTCTTATTGCAAAATATTATGCATCTTTATTGTCAGTAGTGTCGGCTTCTTCAGGGTTGTTTGACTCTTCCTCTGCAGTTTCGTCTCCTCGTTTTTGCTTCGGTCATATTTTCATGAAAACTTTGAATGGAAATTGTCTTCTGAACAGACACAACATTTCATTCATATTATTGTGAAATTTAGGACGGAAGTACTTGGGAAGTGAAACGCTTAACTATCGAACACATTCCAAAACGGTTTCAACTTGTAATTTATGGAATGGTCGGCCAAATCTAAGACTAAAAATATGTTCTACCAACAGTGGCTCTGCGCATTTCTTTCCCAAGCAAATCTGACCACAAATAATGCACTTAAAAATTGTTGTCATGATATACACCCATAAGTAGTACTACATGAATGAAGACATAAACCTCGATTTCAATCTCCTTTCAATATTCCTTCGCACAGCTTCTTCATTTGTATGTGTCACAATTATCTGAATTCTTGATTAAAAAAACAACCTTTTTTAACACTTTATGCAAATTAGGAGTAACCTCAGAAGAAACTTTAACAATGTTGACAATGTGTGTTTCAGGAGTGCTTAAGCGAAACTGATAAGTGATTTTCTTCCAAACTTAGCATCATTTCAGTGAAAGAATTATTTACTGTACTATTCACCTATAAATTTTGTTAGTATACATTCATAAAATAATATATTTTTTGCTATCTACTGTTAAATGTTTATTGTGATAAAAAATGTATGTAATGAAACCCAAGAAACTGAATTATCACTCACTCACAATTTCATCAGAAATTTTCATTGAATAAATGAATTGATATTGAACGTTATTATGTAGAACACATAAATGAAGTGAACTGAAAGTTTATATGAAGGTGGTGGGTTCCTTGAGAGTCCCCTTCGTTTTTCTAGGATTAAGTCAAATTTGTTCATGAAATTTGCTAGCACAAACTGTTCTTTTTTAATTGGTTTATTTAAGGTCGCTTCAACATCTAAGGTCATTAGCGACCATTATTGTTGTTAACGGTATGGTAACTATGTGGATGAAACGATATGGTGATTGATGATAAGAGGTGAAAGGACGAACACAAATACAACCATGCCCGAGGCGGGACTCGAACCCGCGACCCTTCGGGCCGAGATCACTACGACACTACTGCCTTAGCGATCTCGGCCACCGGGCCGGCAAACTGTTCTTGTTTTGCGCCACAATCTCATTTATTGTCTCTAGTTTTTTGAAGGAGCTTACTGCGATTCACTGAAAAAATTTTACTCTTATACTGCACATGCAACACTAGGAAGAATTCAACCAGATTACAGTCCCACAGACCTTTCATTGATAACAACAGCTAGCGAGCACATGCCTTGGTGTAGTCATGGGTACAAGCAATCGGATATATAAAAGAGTTTCTGTTCGATATCTTTACCGGATATCTTGTTCGTTTTCGATCTATCAAGTGCTTGTTTCAATCGAACCCAAGATGCGCGGCGACCTACGCTCTTGCCCACGCTAAAAACCCAATCGCCCTCTCATTCGACCACGTGGTTATATTTAGATTATAACATTATATTATAAACACTGCAAGAGCTCCCTGGTTCCGTAATATCCGAGTGTGGCCCTAGGTCGAACGTGTCAAAGCAGCCCTCGCTCTCCAGCTCCTGTTTCTCGTCACAGCGCGCTGCCGCGGCCGGCCGCGCAAAAGAATGTTCTCTTGTGTAGAGTTGCAAATAGTTGCAGATAAAACCTTCACTAACGTGTTTCCGAATGTTTCTTGTATTATTACTGCAAGTTTCATGACATACATACGCGTACATTTTTTTGTAAGTCAAGAAACGCAAATGTAATGTTGCTTCTAGCAGGCATGTTTTCAATAATTTATTTACAATTAATGTGAAAGTACAAAATATGGTTTTTGTAAGAAATGCATTTATAAAGTATTGAATAATAACTAGGAAAAAAACTAATTTCATAACTTTAATAGTAATTGAGAAATGTGCATTCCAAAATGGGATGAATTTATGACCGTCTGGGTTCTTATAAATCTCTCATTTTTGCGCGCGTTGTACACAATAATGGACAAGAAAATATCAAAATATAGTATAATACATAAAGCATTGGACATTTTTCTGTTCATATGTGCTTGAATGAAGCAAATCAGACAATTTTGAAAACTTGATTTTTGTCCGCTTTTTTCGCCTTTCAAACCACCGTGCGACGTCGCCGCTGTCGAAGGCGGAAACAAGCGTCTGGGAGGCGGCGGCGGCTGCGGGACGCGGGCGGAAGAGCGCGCGGCGGCGGCGGTGGCGGTAAGCCGAGCTTACTTCCGGGCGAGCGGGGGCGACACGGCGCCTACGTCGGGGCGGGGCGGGCGGGGATGGCGGGGGGCGGCGGCAGGGCGCGACGGCGGGGGCGGGGGAATTTCCGGGAACGACTGTTCCGTTCTCGCGTAATGTGGGCACGAAATGGAGATTGAGAAATGTCACTGGCTTTACGTGTGGATCGAATTTTGCGGAGTGAAGCGAGCGGGTGAGCGAGCAGGGGCGCGCGCGCGCTCTGGAACTGCAGCCACCCGCCCGGGCCACCGGCCGTCAAAGTTGCTTCTCCTTGTCGAGTAAACTCAAGTAAACACACTGGCGCAAAAACCCCGGGAACGAAATGCAGACGTTGGGCGACATTGTATGTGGCATTCAATTTCTGAAAAATAAATCGTACACATCTTTGAATTGATGGATTGTTTCCGGGCAGGGCAACTGCTATGGTCATTTTCCCTTTAGTGTAGTGAATGTTGTATCCATGGAGGTGGCGGTGTTCCTCCCTCACTGGATGGTGAGATCCGACCTAGACGCCGACTTGCACGGGATATCCTACTCCAGGTATCGAGGCACCGCCCCAGCCGGGACCCAGTCTGGCCACTCGTCTTGCGTCGAAGTGCAGAGCATATAAGAGAAAGTGTGAGTGTACGTGTGTGTGAGTAAAGGGAGATGTTAAAACAAGAAAAAGGAATGAATGATCTGGGTATTTTTACGAGTAATGCACGAGTTGGAGAAAAAGTAAACGATTCTATCATACTAATATCAATTGGAATTGCCTTAATAAAATCTGTAATGTGTTTCCCTTCTGAAAAACAAATCAACATAAAAAGGTACACAAAAACATGTTTAAAAGAGCATAAATGTAAAGAAGAAATGCATCATCAATAAAACAGGAAACAAAAACCAATGTTTTATGTACAAGGGTGAAAAGGGGACAAAATTTGGTTCATGCATTATTAAGATCTGTTCTTTTAAAGTAAAAACATTTTGTTTACCGATGATCTAGGCAAAATTGTTTCTGAGTACGTCAACTCCTGTGACATTTAGTCCCGTTGGTTTAGAGAATGTTTTATCTCGGGAGATGGCGCTATTGCTCTCCCACTGGATGGTCAGATCCAGCATCGATCTACACGACGGTTCGCGGGCACCGGTAGGACAAGCTCTGAACTCGCGAGGTGAGTGTGGTGTAGTATGTGTCAGTGTGTGTGTGTGTGTGTGCATAAGGGGAGATGACATGATACGAGGGAGGAAAATGCGCGCGCGATCGATGGTCAGATTGTTAAGGTACTGCTCGGTCATTCACCTAGTATTACTAAAAAAAACACGAAAAACTGCCGATCAGAGTTGCCTGCCACTAGAATTCTCCAGACAGCGACTGAATCCATCCTAGATATACACCTAATGTTGAAAATCCGCCCCCGTCGGGACTACACGACAGTGACATGGCCGAGATAAAGAGAATGCTGCCTTGAGCTAAGCTCAGCCTGTGCCTCTGTTTCCAAGAATACCGTCATTCGTATTCAAATACTGAAAACATTTTAACAGCTCTCATCAACTACTTGGCTACATTTTTGTTAATATTTCGTGTTCAAATATTAGACCCTAAAAGCAAACCATGTGGGATGTGAATTCTAGTTATTTCATTGAAATTCTACAGTCACCTATAATCACGTCACAAACGTATCACGTTAATATGCATGAGTAAAAGCTGACAATAACAAAACAGTTCAAATTTAAATAGCTCCACAAAAATAGTATTGATAGACTCGTCAGAAAGCGGATATAATATGAATGTTGATAGAAAAAAGCCAATATTGCGCAACGCTAGAATTTGCATGTATTTAGTAATTCAGCATTCTGGTATCTGCGCCTACAGCAACGAGTTTATAACTCAATAAACCAATCACATACGAGGATGGGCCAACAATGCAACTAGAAATACAACCCTTATATATTACATAAAAATCGGATAATAACTTACAAGACAAACAGTACACATTGTCCCTAAGTATCCAAACATGAAGACTGTTTATGGGATTAAATTGCTGTGAAAAATAGAAGTCTTTGCAAAGAAGACTGAAAAATTTATTCAGCACACGCGTTTGTCTAATTCAATCATCGCATTATAACATTTATTTTCCATTGCCATTCGAAATATATCCTCGTAGTAGAAAGACACATGCCAACGTCCACGCCATTTTTAACCAGAAAGAAAGAAAAGAAAGGAAGAAAACTAATAGCTGGAATCCATTGTGAATATCCTGAAACAGGTGTCGTTCATTGAAAACGTACACCAACACTGTCACGCCAATCTTTGTGCGTGACACTTTCTCACCGACCACAAGTCACCACCTAAAGTCGGCCACCTCGTCAACGTTTGGCGATATAAGAGAGGGCAGCCCCAGGGCAGCGGCTGGGGAGGCGCGGACAGGCGCAAGCGGCCATCGGCGGCGGCGGCGGCGGCACACCGTCCGCGAACCGAAGGGCCGCGCCGCATTAGCCGCGCATTAACATTCGCCGGGGAGCGGCGGGCGGCGCCCGCGTTAGAGCCACTTAACACGAGGAGCGGTGTAAAACAGCCATTGAGGCCGTGACACGCAGCTGGGACGCCCAGGCCCGCGCCCGCGCCCGCACCAGTGCCCGCAAGTCCCGCTCCAAGCCCACGGGCAATCGAACCGCGCGTACCCGCGGATATCTTTCAACTGCGGTCCACGCGACGGCAGCGGTGACGACGGCGATGGCGGCGGCGGCGACGGAGGGCGACGGCGGCGGCCGAGGCCGGCGATCGGCCCCACTAATCCCCCCATTGTTGGCCCCAAGCACCGCTCCCGCCGCGCCAGCTATCGGCTTACCCTTATATTGTGAGAGGCACCTGAGCACAAAGCCTATTATTTGGGGGAGGTTTAATCCCAGCCGGTGTGACGGCGCGGCGTAACAATGTACTTTGTCTGAAGCGGAGGAGCCCGCCCCGTCGCGCGCGCGTCTCGTGCGGCGTGGGCCCCGCCCCCTCGTCCCTCCACGCGCCTCGCGGTAAGAATAAAGCAGTTACGCCCAGCCAAGCGCATGTTAACACTAAGTCGCGCTTGCAACGGCGAGTTCGAAAGAGGGCCCCTGCCCGGCTTGTGGCAGCAGTTAGTAAGGATTATGAAAAATGTGAGACAATTGACCGTTGGTAGTAACCGTTGTTGAAGATACGTCACGTCATCACGTATCCTCACATCTTCAGGATGCGAGGTATTCTAATTAAAGACGAGCAGAAACACACATTTTAATGTACGCGTGTCATATCAGAAAACCAGCAAAGGAGTTTGGATGAGTGAAATGGGTCGTTACAATCATGATTAAGTGAAATGTCAGACGAGATAGTCACGAGGAACTGTCATGATCACTGGCGTAAGATAATACGACACTTAGCAAACATTTTCTGGGATACAATGTAAAAAGAGACAGTGACTAAAATAAATACTATGCGCATAGGAGTCCGATCGTGTTAGGTGTGTGAAAGGGGGAGGGTGAAGGGAGGAGGGAGACAGAGGAAGAGGAGAAACAGAGAAAGAGCGAGAGACAGAGGAAGAGCGAGAGACAGAGGAAGAGCGAGAGACAGAGGAAGAGCGAGAGACAGATGAAGAGCGAGAGAGAGACAGGGAAAGAGAGAGACGAGGCTTGAGCCGTCCGAGCAGGGCGAGTGGGCCCAGAGCGAATGGGCGGGCGGTGTAGGGCGCGACCGACGCGGCAGCGCCGCGGGATTAAGAGCCTGTCCGAGGCGCTGCGGCCCGCCGACGCCCGACGCCTAGCGCGCGGCCTGCGCTGGCTCTGTTCGGCCCTGCCCACACCCGCCCCGCTCGCCGCCTAACTCGGTAACAGGATGAGCGCGGCGCCCGAGCCACACCGCGCGCGGCCCAACTCAATTACCCACCCAAACGATACAATTTGTAACGAGAGCCCCCGCCTAATGTTTTCACCTCATTTTTTCCCCTTATCGCCCGTATCTCTTATCTCGCGGTGTTGAATGAATGGTGCGCAACGGTTTACCGAAAATATACGGCGCGCGCGATCGGTCCCCGAGAGCGAACCGACGCGACGCGGCGCGGGGTGGCGCGGGTCGGGCCGGGCGGAGAGAGGGCGCGCGCTCGTGGCCAATGCGACGTGGGCGCATGCGCGCTAATTGATGTTAATGTAATAATTATGGCTGTATTTGGACTATGACCCAGGGCGCAGAAAATGACAGTGTGCGCTATGGCGACCTGTGTGTGTATGTATATTGCAACTCTATTTAATTGCGTCGCCAGAGCCCACTGCGGCGGCGTAACAAGCAAACTTCCAGGCTGGAAGGGGAATGGGGGGAGGGGGCGCAGGAAATCGGTGATAAACTGCCGCCTCTGAATAAGCAACGAATTCGGTGGTACCTGCGCCATTCGTGGCTAATTCAAAACACAGCGCCGAGTCCTGTTTATTGCGAGGATTACAGCGGAAGAATATTTTATTTAAAATCTCCAACATGCATTCGCTGGAAAACCGGTGGGGAGGAGGAGGAGGAAGAGGCACAGTTAAAATTCAACGACCATATATCTACAATTTCTGATTTCAAAACTAGGCTGCATATAGCTTCACTTTCGGGAAGTGGACTCTCTCTGTAATGTGTGTTGATGTATATTTCCAAATAAAGCTTTTCAAGTAGAACTCTGAAATAAAAAAAAATAGTTTGGAAAGCAGAAGGAATAAACATTTCAGCATTACTCTAGTTCTAAAATGCACCTGAATTATACACTGTTGCTACCACAGGGGCAAACATTGTTTTTGTGTAATTCATACTACGTATTCGTCACTCTGTACAGTTCTACATTACCTACTATGCTATTTCGATTTCATCCAATATTCTATTATTTCAAAGATCATTACAGAATTTCACAGCACATTGGAGACCAGTTCACGAATTGTATGTAAGTTTCCCACGAAGGAGCAAAATACATTAGGAATCTGTTATTGCTGAACGAGCTTCTTATCAACACAACTGTTGTCCGATTTAAATATATGCGACTCAACCCTGCAAAAACACAAAGATTTTCACCCTCAGAAAAACGAATATCTCACCTCTAAAAATAAAAACCTTCGAACTCCCTTGGTCAAACACTTCTACATCCATACAATATTTTGTAGTGCTAACTGTCAGACGTTGAACACGAAGCAACACATTAAGGCAGTCCCATAAAAAGCAACAGCAAAAGCTGCCAAACTATATCCACTCAACAATTCATCTACTTTAAAAGTGGAAACCAAATTGTTCCTCTGCAAAAGTATCAACAGACCCACACTAACATATCTGTCCTGAATAAACGTTGCACCCACTAATATAAATGCTTTACAAACTTTCCAACACAAATTTATCCGAAGACTCGTCAACCCATCAAGGTTTTTACCCAATAAACAAATTCATTTTGGACTCCAAGTACCATCAATTACAGATCATTTGATCGACTTATTTTTGAAAATTTTCACTCTCTTGCCATCCTGCTCACGTACATCCAATTTTCAACTAGGACAACAAGCAAACACACCAAGCGGAATCAAATCTAGATTTCCCACAGACATTTTCAAACCACATTAAAAATTAAAACTCAATAAAAAACCAAACTTTTAAAAATATACCTACAACACACATTCCCTTAATCATTAACCAATATCAATAGAAGATCATTATAATTTTTATATACAGTACTTGCCGAGTGTGAACACTCGAAAAAGCTTTAGGATGTTTCCATTATGTTAATGTAAATATATTTCCCTCTTCCGTTAGGTCATTTGGTCGATCGGTTAAAAAAAAAGTTTAAAAAGATTTAAATATAGGACCTTCCCAAGGCCAGGATCTAGAAGAAGAGAGGGACACACTCATCCAATCGGGAGCATCAATACCAAAACATTAAGTTGTAGGAAACAAGCGATTGGAACACTGTCCCTCTCTCCTTTCAAAGCCTCACCTTGGGGAGTCACTACATTTAGTATCAGGTAAAACATCCCTGGACCGCGTTTCAACAATCCTTGCACGATTTCTACTCATGCTCGAAAGCACGGTGCGAGCTGTGCGGTAACGGGGTGGGGGGTGGGGGTGGGGGCGAGGCCTTCGACGGGAAGTTCGCCGTGGCAGAGACATACGGGCGCCTGGCCGGCTGCGGAAAATCCGTTGAGCGGACGTAACGTCGGCGAGAACGCCCTTCCACACATCATGCACAGGGGCCAAGGTGGCGCGCGGACGTGCGCTCAATCATTCACGGCGCGGGTGGGGGTGGGGGTGAGGAGAAGGTGGGGAGAAGCGGAGCTGGAAAACGGGGTTCGAACCGGGAAGGTGGGTTGCGGCGTTGCTCCGGCGTCTGCGGCGAGAAGGAATTGCGAAACTTTCAAACGCTTCGGCGCTGCGAATTCTTGAAAGACGTTGACGGAATATGTCGTTCGAATTGTTTTGCCTCGTGAACACAAGACGAAACTTCGCCGTAAAATCGGATGATGATTTAGCACGTCATACGTAATGAAGGAATACATCAATGTGGATTTTGATCATTGCAATATATCAATATTTCCACAACGATAGACTTACCCCAACCGTTTAACATGTTTCTTAAATTAACGTGCAAATATGAGTTAGTGTCAGAAGTACTTCATTGCAACATAATGAAAATATTCCGGGAGATGATTAATTATAGTTTTTACAATACTTCCGTATTACATACAGAGATATATCTTGGAACCTGGATAAGTTATGGAAACTTAATTCTACAGGAACAATTTTACAGCAAAACACAGCTTTCAACTGAAGTAAATTAGCGATTAATAATATTCAAACGAAGGTGAAATTCAAACGAAACTATTGGTGTACAATTAATTTCTGATTTACAGTATCAGTTGAAAGTTTTTTTTTTGCTCTCCTGTAAAATTAACTTTTTATGGCTTATTAGCTTATTCGCCGGGGCCAAAGTTATATGATAAGAATTATCTATAAAGGCATCTTTTAAAAACGAGCAGTGCATGAGAATTATTTAGTTACTTTCTTCAATGATCTTTTCACAAGAAATCAAAAAATGTTTATGAGCACGTATAGATATTTGACACTTCTTCTTAACGTTTTATATAAGGCATGTACGGACTACTGGCAAGCTATTACGAGAGAAACATATCTTCAGAACACATAAGTTAAGTGGGATAATTAAAGTATAATATTTTTACAGTTATTTTAGTTTTTACTACATGCAAGGAAATGCGTTACAAACGTGCAGTATTTGAAAGAGACATACGTGTACATTTGGATTTATAAGAATACTACAGTTTTAACTAATGGCATGAACGCCGGTTCGGTTCGTATTTAAATAATCTGATTTCAAAACCAATTGATCTCCAAATTTTGACGTTCATCTCAAAAGAGAATACTTTCATCGAAAATGTATAGCACGCTACTGTTTCGTAATTATGTCCCGTAGAAGAATTCCAACAATTCTTGCAATAACATACAAGAGCCGCCACCGTATACCAGGCAAACGGCTGAAGTGAGCATAGTTCCATTATGTTGTACGAGACATCCCATTCTCCCAGCCTAGCTTGATCTCATCGTAGGTTGCACGAAGGCTACACAGCAACCGCAATGAAGGAGTTGGCGACAGCGCTATCCCTCCCATCTCCTCCCGCGCCAGTGAGAAGATAGGCGGCGGGGGCAGCGGGCGGACGGACGAGTGGGCGGGCGCTGGGCCGTGCGGGCCGCGGGCAAAACCGCCTATGCCCTATGAGGAAGCGGCCCGCGTCCATGTTTCATGCGCCAATTAGCACGCGGGCCCGGAGACGGACTCTTAATGGAAGTGTTGTGTACAGGGCGCGATGAGCGATTAGCCGGCCAGGAGCCGGGGCAGGGCCTCGATTTATGAATGTACATTATGTGTGTGGTGGAGTGGGGGCGGAGCTGGTAAGTAGGGTGAGCCATCGTCTCTAACGCCGAGTGGTAAATGGGATTTGCCCCGGAGCTGTGTAACAGCGCGGACGCGAACCCGGACCCCTCAACATGAGAACCCACCCGCTTCCCCGCCTGTGATTACTTCCAAGACCCGCTTCCCGCGAGAGCCCTGGAGCTGCAACGGCAGTGTGTGAGGAGATAGAGATGGTGGGACGATAGTGTGCAACACCGTGAAGCTATGAATCAAACAGCTCGTTTCAGAAAAAGAATGCTGTGCAGGCGGGTGAAGTTCGACAACAAGAAATCGGTCTCCGTCAGAAGAAAGTATGGAGTACGAGTTGTTATGACAGGGTCACGAACATAGTCTTCCGTTGGAAAACGCAACGACGAAAGAAAGTTTCCGATGGAAACTTAAATGTGTTTTGAAAACAGCAACTTCCTATAATAGACAATACATAAAACATATGTAAATACCTCATCGATTTTATAAGAAATAGTTATAAACATTACGTATTGAAACAGTATTTTACGTACACTGAATGCCAATAAGAGAGACATATGCCTAAAATTCATGTTGGTTGCATAATTCCAACCTGGAGTCGTAAAAGAAGTAACAAAAAACATTTTCGATCTCTTCGTAATTCTAAGAGACTTTTTTAACTTAATGGACAATATTTTTCAAATAACGAAATATTTTAAAAAAAGTTATGGTCACAAACATTCACATATCAACAAGAGGAAGAGGAAAAGAGGCAGAATCCTGCGGCAAAATAGTCCACACAAATAAAAGACACATTCACAGGGGAGACAAATGTGGACAGCTGTCCATACGAATGTCGATCGCGGAGAACATGTACTCGATTTTTCCTCTTTCAAATACTTCATGAGGGAACGACGTGTGACATCTTTCCTTTCAACAAAAGAGTCACATTTAAAATATTTTCAAAACCAGAACTCAGAAGCCAGTAAATAGTCACTTTAATCTAAATTAATTCTGAAGTTTTTCAACACGATTAGAACAAGCTGTTTTATTTTTTACTAACCCACAATAGTGTTTTCAAAGTTTAAAACAAGTTCATTTTGAAGTAACTTTGTACTTCCAAAAAACAGGTAGGACATGTTTAAATGTAAGGCAAGAGAAATCTAGACGAAGTAGCACTTTCAATCCCCACATCCAGATGGCCATATCGGGGAAAATCTAGAGTGCCCGCCACCCAGTCCTCTTGAGACTGGCGACGAGGTGGCGGGGCGAGTTGGGCGGGGCGGGGCGGGGAGGAGCGTGACGTGGCGTTGTGGGGAGGGGTGGGCCAGGCGGGACGGGGCGTAATGCATAGGAGGACTAAGGCCGCCGCAAGCCGCAGGTACGCTTGAGAGGCGCTCTGAGCCGTGATTAAGTTACCGGGAAATGCATACGAGCAAGCGGTCACTTTCACGGGGCTCGCAAACAGCCCGCTGTTGCCGCGTCAGACGGCGAGGATGGCGGCCGAGGGTCGGCAAGCGCGGGGAGGGGGGGCGGGCGCCGGGGGGGGCCCCGGGACGCCGAGCGGGCGGCGGGGTGTGGGCGGGGCGGACGAGAGCACAGGCGCAGGCCGGCCGGCGCCGCCGCAGCAACTCATAAAAATTCATGACGGTTTAGTTAGTATCTGTGATGGGAGAACCGCCAGCTTGTTAGCTTTCGCTGTGAATATCCACAGTCGCGGAGCAGGCCCGCGAGCTACGTCGATCCGACCCTCCTCGCACCCCCGCCATCGCCGCGTCCGGTTCTTCTGCGGTCTTGTACCGCCAGACACACACAGGCAATGAGCGGGCCAGTGCATTCGCTTTGTAGCCGGTGGACAGTGGATATCGTACGTTCTGATACCCAGGGCTTGTCTTCCAAAGAACATTATGTAAACATGCAGCACCGTCACAGACAACGCATCATTTCAAAATACAACGTTCACGTTTCAAAATACAACAGAATACTCACTAAATAACTCAATATATTTTCAAAATAAATAACGCTTTTTTTCAAGTTAAAATGATCCTCAGAAGTTTCTGATTAGACCAATGCTACCATACGGGAAAGAGAAATATATGAAAATTCACGTAGTCGAGGAGGACAAACCTGTCATTCCGTAAATACGAGTGATTGATCATGGAAAATGAAAAACTGAGAGCGTTACAGATAAATTATAGGAGCACAAAACGGCCGTGGTTGCATTCAAAGATTCGCTGTCGCAGATTCAAACAATGATCTCAAAATTGTATGAAAGATACCGATGAAATTCCATGAACTAAAGAAGAAAATGCTGGCCCAAAGGTATTTTAAATACTTTTTAAGCACCATAAAAAATCGCGATTGATGAAGAAGTTCGTTTTCTTCCAAGCTTTATTCGAAAATAAGAGGCAATCATTCAGCGAGAACAAAGATGTCAATGTTTTTCGTATTTCGAAATCACAAAAAGAGAACATGAGAACTTGACTAAACCTTATTCATAACGTAACATTCACCTCACCGTCATTTCTTCTTGAACAACCAGGACGCCAAGAAGTTCGCCCTTGCACTCTCGCTCTGGAACCTCGCGCCCATCCCCGACCTCATGCGACCTCCGCAGCTTCCTCAGCCCCACCCAAGGCGCCAAGCCTCCCTACGCGGCCCGAGAGCTCGTCCGTCGCCCGCCCGGCCCGGCCCGGCCCGGCCCCCGCTCCGCCCCGCCCCACCTCGCCGACGCCCGCGGGCGATAAGGAGCTGGATTTATCCGCCCGCGGGCGGCCCCGGTTCGAGGCCTGGCGCCAACCGGCGCGCAATTTATGACCGCCGCCGCCGCCCGGAGACGTGTCCCGGGAGGCGCGCGCCCCCGCGGACCCTGGACGGCGCGGGGCGGGGCGGCGGCGGGGGCGGTGAATATTCTCGACGCCCGGCTGAAGCAGCCAGCCTGCGTCCGGCCACTCGCCCTCGCAGCGCTTCGTATAGTACACGGTTGGGGGTGGAAGTTGAAACAACCCTACCTCAGAACTTAGGCCATGAAACCAACGCAGAAAAGACAGGACACACTTTATGAAATGGATAAGGACGCATCATAGTATTTGCAATGAGGAAGTTGGCACGTGCTGAATACTTACAAATGTACTTTAAGAGCAAATATCATTACAAGGCAATGAAAACTTTTCGTGACTTGAAGTTATGTTAGTTTACCTACGACATTAAACATTTGACTTTATATTTTTACTAGAATAGGTCTCATCTCAATATGGAGCATCACAAATCAGACCGAAATAAACTGTCTAGACTTGTTTAAGATTGGGTTCCCACACTTCACAGAAAATACAGCCGGGAGGTCCGATGAAACAACATTTAAAACCGGGCTGCAAAATATAACACGACTAGATTTGCAGGCGGGAACTAAATCCGGAATCGTGTCGTGGTTTTTCGCGTCCCCGTTCGTTCCGTCTGGCTTTTCCGCGGAAACCCACCAGCGACACATCAAAGGTACAATTGAACCGGCGGCCCGCACCGGACGACGCCGAGACGAGACAAAGGCTATCGAGTCACACGTCCGGCCGCGCGTGGCGGTGCCCACCGCCGCCGCCGCAGTTTCCAGTGGCAACGTCGCCGCCGCCTCGCGCCTGGCGTCACCGTCCGGTCCCAGCCCTTGTGTTTCGCCTGCAACTGTTCCATCTCGCGTGCGCGGTTGCCACGACGTGCAGTCGGTGAATGATCACTCCCTTGTCATCCGTCGACACATCGTCGGCGCTCCTCCTGCATAGCCTCTAACAAAACCAGACATCAGATCCTGCACCTCTTCCATCCCTCAACTGAATAGTCCAGGCTATCACAGAGTTTTCAACATGACACCTGCTTTCCTTTCGTAAACGAGATCTCCCTGCATTCAAAGTCAGAGAATAATTCGATTTCTTAACATTATAATGCCGCCTGCCACATCTCACTTCTTCGATGTAAATTGATGTACGAGTGTTTACCGCCATGGGAACTTAATGCAAATATTCAAAATACAGAACGCCGGACAGAACTAATGATTAGTTGGCTGTGTCACTATCGATCATCGCCACAGACTCTTACAGTTGCATTCAATACCATGTACTGATATAATAATGGAATTCAATAACGGAAACAAAATTTACGATCATCATTTTTCCACATGAAGTTCTTCCCTGCGTTGTATTTCATATCCTTACCACCACCTTCACCATTTATAATGTGAACCTCATCACATCCAACATAATCAACTTTTCCGCCGAACTTCCTCAGAGAAGCGGCGCGAAGCGAGCAAAGAAGCCTACACGTCACCGCGAGAAGAGCGAGTGGAGCGGGCCGAGAGCGGTCGAGAGCGGTCACGGGGCCTCACGAGAGGGCCGAAGCGAAGAGGAGGGAAGGCCGAAGGAAGCGCTTTACGAGGGCGGCAGATCGCGTCGGCCGCGCGGCTACAACTGATCCCCCGCGCACATTCATCCCGTTCCATAAAGGAGATAGAGGCCACCCTCACCCCCTCGCCTGCCCTTCTGCTCCCCGCCCCACGCCACGCCGCGCCGTGCCACGCTACGCCGCCCGTTATTACGAAGATAAACCGGAGCGGGGCGAGAGAGGTGTTTTGCACCGTCCGTCCGGAGCCCGTACGTCTCAGGCGGAGGCGGCGGAGGCCCCTTCCTCTCCGACGCCCGCCGAGGAGCCTTTTCGCCCCCGCTGCCCCGCCTCCTCACCCGCTCCCGCTCCGCCACGCTCCGCCCCTGCCCCGGTGCCGACGCCCGTGTTGCATGCTGAATCCCCCGGTCATTACGAGCCAAGAGTGTAATTGCTCCTCCCACCTGTTCATTAGCCGAGCCCCGGGGCCCGTTATTATGTGGACTGCTCGTCAGCAATCTCTAGGCGGCAAGACACGGCACCTAATGATTATGTACACACAGACACACACATACACACGCACACAAGAAGCGCAGACGCCACCGGCGAGAGGCGGCGGGCACGTGCGCGGGTTCACGGCGAGGGCGAGGAGGAGGAGGGCGGCGGCGGCGGCGGCGGCGACCCACGGCACAAAACAGGCGGCGGCGGCGGTCGAGGGCAGCGTCTTCGCAGCGGGCGGAGCGGACCAGCTCTCGGATTGCTCCCCCGCCGCGCCGCGCCGCGCCGCGCCACGGCGGTCCCTCCTTATCCTCGGGCTCCTTGCGGCCGCCAGCCGGCTTCGCGCGCCCTACCCTGCCCCGGTGCAGCGCTAATGAAAACACGGCGCGAGACGCGGAGCAGCGAAGGCGGAGTGGCGAGGAGAGAGAGAGGCGCCGTTGCGCATTCAGGGCAGCGGCGGCGCGCGGCCCTTCACCTCGACAGACTTAACTTCGCATGCGTCTTGAAAGGGCGCGTTTCCTGCCGGAAGAGCCAGCCGGCCGCTGCGATTAGGCGTCGGCGGGACCTGCACGAAAGAGCGCCCGCCCGCGGTGCACGTCCACGGGCCTCACTCCAGCCGCGGCCGCTAAGACTTTTTGCTGCCACCGACGGTTCATCTCGGATCTTCAGAGAAAATGCACCTACTACTCTCCCCAAATATCAAGAAAATTAAAGGACTTGAGACGGACTTTGACCCATTAGCTATAACTTTCGTAAACATTGAGCCCGTTTCTCTGAAATCGTTCTCTTAAATCGTAATACCATCCTTTGAGCAAAATGTTTATAAAGGATACACGCATTTTTAACTGATACTTGTTATGATAATTAAATAAATTAAAAACATCATAAAAATATTACAGATTATTTCTGTAACGTCACAGATATTCACTGAACATCCCAAGCCATTCCAACATTTTGTTAAATGATGGATTACAGACCACATATTTGAATTCATCGAGTACATCACATTCACATGACCTTTTCGGAAGTCTGAATATTATTCAATTACAAGAACCGGAACACATTATTGTTTCACAGGCAACATCAGAACGTGGGCGACGAGGTGAACGGCACCACACCCACTCAGGCAGTGCAACCCATGACTAATCAACCCCAGGCGCTGCAAGCAATCAGGCGGCGAGCGGCGGACGCACGTTGGCACACCTGCGGGGCTCCCCCGCGACGCGTGTCAACACCCCGCCGTCTCCGCCCCCGCCGCCTATGCCGCTGCCGACATCCGCCATCGCAACCGCCGCCGCCGCCGCCTCCTATAGACAGCTGCGATGGATTTACAATCGGCGGTGTTTGCTGGGCGGCCCCATACCTCAGTGCTAAGTCAACACATTCCGGAACAGCGGCGGGAGGCAGTGACGGCACCGTTGGCGGTGCTAGAGACGGGGGTGGGGGTGGCGGCGGCGGGGCACGCGGACCCCGGGGGTGCCGCCGCAGTGCCCCGGGACCACCAAGAAACACCACCGCGAGCACACACGGCGATATTGCACTGCGCCGCCGCAGCCGTTAGCCGCGACCACTAACGTGGCGCGTTATGGATTTGCATACCACACCCGCAGAAGCGTCCACGCGGCGGGATGGGCAGCGTGTGGATGCGCACGTCTTACTACTAGCGGCGCACACCGTTAGCTGAACGAGACACGCCCACGTAAAAGGTAATGTTTTTTAATCAGATCTCATTGAAAAGCCATTAATACTACGATTATTACTTCCAAATAATCGATTAATCAAATCATCTTTTACTCAACACATCTTTACTTGAGAATTGGAGAACTATTTTGTGATTAGACTTCTCAAAGTTAATCCATTGGGGGAGGGAGTCAATTCATAACCATTCAGGGTGTTGTGTATGGGCGTCTTGCGGTTGAAAACATACTCCTAAGAATATAATCGCTGAAGCGTTCATAATTAGAAAAATTCTGAAAATTCAGCATGAAATAAATACATTACGTAAATTTTAATACAAATAATAACCGTTATACATTGGAGTATTATTATTACACACAATAAATTATGATACTGAATTCTTAAATAATCTAACGTTCTAGAACGTTTAACGAGATTGAAATTCTAGGCACTGTTAACGGTTTTTGCTCCCTTTGCATTCTATCTCAACACAATACAGCCAAAGTCGAGTATTCTGAGACAAAAGAACGCAAAACGAGTTTTGAATGGAAACAATGCACCTAAGGAACACGCTTACGAGAATCAGCGTCTGTGCCCTCCCTTGTATCTGGCGCACATGCTTGCCAGGCTGCCTTACATCAATAGTGGAGTGCTTTCAGAGGCAGCCGCAGTCGCCCAGTTCCTACGAGGCAAGACCACAATGCGTACAGGAGCCGGTTTCACATGAGGGAAGCAATGTAGCCTGATCCATTGCAACATGTGATAATGGGTGAGGACCTCGCAGAAGACAGTGACTGTCCGAGACTGATGACGCTAAGAAAGACGAAAATAACCAAAATACACATACGATGATGCCGATAATGGTGGTGTTGATGGAGGTGATACACTATATGGGTTGAGGTCCTGATAGAAAATGTAGTAGTGTAAGTGGAGTGGAGGCTTTTAAAGAAAAGGTAGTGATACGTAGCGGTTATAAGAAGTAGACGCAGAGAATATGGTAACAGAGAATACAGATGGTAAAGTTACAAGAAATAGACGCCGAGAAGATAGTAAATAGAATGCAGGCACGGATAGTTCTGGCAATGAAAAGTACAAAAATACGACCGATAATCGCGGGGGAAGTCCAAACAGAATAAAGAGCTTATGAAAGTGAGTGTCTGTGACGTGGAGCTACCGGATGTGTTGACCCAATGAATGATTTTCGCAGTCTACGAAGTTAAGTATGATGGAATTACGTTAAGTAATTTGACGTGCCCCAACACGCTTGTTGCGCGTTCGCCGGCGCGGAGGGGCGGGGCGGGGCGGGGGCGACACGGAAGAAGCAACGGCACCAGCGGCGCCCTCCTGAATGGTGCATCTTCCCCACCGGAACGCTCCGCCCTTTTTACGCCGCCGCGTAAAGTCGAGCCGATCACCGCACCGCTGCTCTCTCGCCGCAGCCGCCCCTCCCAACGCCCTCGTCCGCCCGCGGGGGCTGTTGCCGGGCCCCCACTACGCTTATTGCCGGCGGTGTTTTATGAAACACAAAAATACACTTTTCGGTGATGGATACGGGCGCAGGCACTTCCATGCCCCCCGCCCACCCGCCCGCGCCGCTATTCTTCCCGTCGCGGCGGCGGCGCACTACGAAGGGAGCCGACCCATCGCTTCGACGTGCAGCTTTCAACCCAACCGCTTCCGTTTCGCCAGCGTCGCGTCGCGTCGCGTCGTGCTGCGTTGCCCCTCCCCGCCGGCAGGAGCGCTGCCGTCGCCGGCGGCACACGCAGCGCGCATTTCACAAATGATCTCGTAAAACCTCGTTCCGCTCGGGGCATTACGTCGTCGCGTATCGCAATCAAATATAGGAGGCGCTCCCGGCGACGGGCTGATGGCCGGCATCAGTCAGCGGCTTAAGCGCTCGGCCCTTGCGGTGAGCCGCTCGCCCCTGCTAACGCACGGCAGGCCATCGCAGCGCCGCTCGCCGCTCCTTCATGATTACGCGCGGGTCACTACTCCGCACAATACGAATACCCCTAACGGAATATTTAATTACCGAAAATGGGAATTCATCCAAAATATTTGCTGTCTGTGTCCGATAGCTGATCGATTGTAGATTTGAAAGAGACACTAAAATACACGAATACTTGAAAGAAATAGCCTGGGCGTAACTAAGCGTAGTTCATGTGAATTAATTTAATATTTAGTTTCGTCAGAGATATTCAATAGATTTCAATACGTATTTACAAGATGAAGCCGGATAACCGATTCGAACTTTGTAAGAATTACACAATACACATATTCATATTAAGGAAATTTCATAATCTAGAAACAATGATTAGATGAAATTAAATCACCCCCAAAAGTTATGAAATAATTTAAAAAAGATTAAAAATTGAACTAAAATCTACTGTCGAAAGGTAATAAAAATATTATCGTAATCGATATCACACGTTTCACAGACATCGACAAATGTTCTCAGAAAACCACGCCAGCTTCCATTCTACCATATGGAATTCGCATTTGTCAACGGATTATTTAGCAGAAATATAACTCCGCCCAGTGACACTATCGGATGGTAATTGCGATTGAAGTGCGCCCTCTTCTCCGCGGCAGTTTCTCGCATCCGCATTTTTCTTACTGCGTCGTTCGTCGATTCTCGTCCGTGAGCGAGTTCCTGGAAAGATCCCTGATTTTCCACAAGTTCCTTCCTTTCTCATCCTTTGCCACTGCCCTTACCACAAATTTCACCCAATTTCCCCCTGCACCTGGTTATAACTTTCAACACTACCATCCAAAGCAACGGAATATTACATCAGCTTTGTGTCAACACAAACTACGCTCCTTGAGTATATTTCTAGACCATCCATTTCCATTTCTAGTTATATTCCAATTAATTCTGGGAAGTCCTTTTCATTTGGTCCCCCTTGTTTCAGAAAAGTATAATGCCAGCCGTTACAAAACTAATGCTTTGCAAATTGGAAGATTGTAGCTTCAAAGCCTGAAATTGTACGATTCTCGACACCAACGTATTACTTACATACAATGAAACTACGAACCCGAGATCAAGGATTACAGAGATAAATACAATTGCGCAGTAATCGTGATTTTCTCGGAAATTACACAGCGACTGCTGAATGAAACACCTTGTTGCCGTTGCACTAATATTGCCCCCCCCCCTTAGTTTCACGAATAGACTTACAACATCTGAACATTAAAATATAATACATTCGCAGAAATCGCAGAGCAGCGTATTTGTCCAACAGAAATGCCGAGGCAAAGCCGTTAATAACTTCCTCTCGCTCAAACCCTGCCCACACACCCCTTCGTTGATTCTTCTTCCGAGCGACGCCTTCCCCCGTCGTGTGATCTTACGCGTCCTCTTAAGCCATGCAAATTGAAGCCGCCGCCACCTGAGGACGCCGCCCAGTCCTCTCCTCGACGGCAGCCAACACCAGTCCCGGGTTCCGGCCCCCGATGCAAATGGAGTCCCCGCGTCCCCGGGCCCGTGCCGGTCGCCCGCTACCCGCCGAAGACTCCACTTAATTGCTATTTTGCGTGCAATACTTCAAATAAAATTGCTCTATTAGACCCGCCTATCAGACCTTGATCGCTAATGTCGAGAAAATTACCGTATTTTTATCACGGAGATAAAAGAAAACTACCTCGAAATAGGTTACTCGCTTCCTGTTTGAGACGACGATCGAGGCACGGACGCACGGGCAGGCGCCGGATCCATATCCTCGGCGGAGGGGGGGGCGGAGCGGGGCGCCTCGAGCCCAAATAGGGCAGTATCCGCGCGCAAACCCAGCACTCGGCCTCCGCCCAGCGCCCTTGGCCACGCCTGGCCTCTTTTCCGGGGGTCAACGCTCTCGTGCCCTCCAGACGCTTGACGTCAACTCCTCCGCCCCCGCCAATTGCACTTCGCCTCCGCCCCGGCCCCCCCCCGAATTTCCATCGCGTTTTCTACCAAGTTCGCGCTCTTCGGACGGGGGAAAAATAAGGAAGTTGGGCGAAGTTTTGATAGGCGGTGCTTTCATATTTTTTTTCGAAGACTTCGTGTGGATGAGCGAATACAAATTTGTAGGTCAAAGGGTAGTGTTGTCACGCGCGACAATGTACACAGGAGGAACTCGTAGACAAAGAGGTGATGAAATAACCCGGTGAATAAGCTAATCGAACTTCCCCGAATCCAGTACAGGAAATAGGAAGGGAGTCTTGCTCGACAGGCAACATTGATAAAAGACAATAAGATAAGAAAATGATATAGGAAAAAATCGAACTTGTATGCTTGTATGTTTTGAAAAAAACTATATTTCAGTTCCGCTATAGCAATATACCATGAAATAAAATTACTTACTGAAGTTATATTGAGAATAAAGCATACATTCTTCATGTCCTCAATGTTGTCACATCCCTCACTAACAAAGAAACTCCCACCTCCCTGAAAAAACTCCCAATTTTTATAACACATCTGAAATACTTCAGAAAAATCCCGAGAAACATCGAATCACTGGAACAACGTTCATAAACTGCGCATCATTTTTTTTTTCTGGCAAACGCGAGTACGCTCGTCGGGTTGGGCCGACAGTATGCATGCGCGCGAACACGCGTTCCGGGGATTTGGAAATTTTTGAGTTGCGCTACGCGACATTAACCGCTCGCAATTTTACCTCTGTAACGGATTTAACCGGCGGGCGGGCGCTGGCAGCGAGCTAGCGCGCGCGCGGGCAGGCGCACGCCAAGTGCTTTCGCCGGCGACGAGGTCCAAATTCCCCATCAAACCGGGCAGCGTAAAAAATGCGGCGAAAAGCGGAAAAATAACGTAAAAATGACATAAAATATTAATGAGCCCTGCGCGGATTTGATAAAAGTTCAATAGGTCCAGAATTATTAAACGCGTGCGCCAATGTGCGCAGTGTCCCGCGCGCCGGGCCATTTAGTCAACACATCAAAATACAGAATAATATGGACAGCGGGAGGCGGGGTTTGCGGGCGACAGGCTGCCGAGGGGGTTCCCCGTCAGTGCTTCGCCGTTCGGCCGCTCCACTGCGCGGGCGCTGCGGTCGTTCCCGCCCGCCCGCCCACTCGCTCGCTCGCCCACATGCGTTCCCAATACGAGACGAGACGCGTGTTGGAGATATAGCCGCGTCACAGATATGCGGTTATTGCGTTGTTCTGGCCTCTTGCTATTTTGGTGCGAGCGAATACTAAATAAATAGGTTAAAAAGTGTGTCAGTCGATGTCGGCGGGAAACTGCTCTACATGCCGCAGACATAAAAGCAAGCATACAATTTGTCTGTTTTATGAATAATTGTTTACTGTGAGGGAGGATATAATGGAATACAAAAGATACTTTTCACATAGTTAATCAATGTTTTTAGAATCTAATATAGGATTTCAATTCTCGTGTAATATAAGCGCACAACAGAAAAGAAAAACGACCAAAAAGTGAAATCGATAATAAATATGCTAAACATGTTATAAGAATTATGAAACATTTACCAGCTCTCTAAAGCATTCCTTGCAAATTATTTCTATCAGCAGAAATGCAAATCATTGATATATGATAGCAGACTGCAGGTAACTCCCTCAGAAATAAAATATTATGAGGTATGGCACCAATACCGACAAGGGACATTAAAGTTTTCCATTTCTAGCGATTCCCAACGAGAACACTAGCTTATTATTTATTACATTTAGGTGTTACCGACACATTGTAAGACTGAGCTCTCATTTCATTTCAATACAATTCAATAATCCACTAATAAGATAAGGATAAGAACGAAAACATGAAAATAAATATCAAGTTTCAACTGTTTCTGACACCCTTGTTATTCATTAATGTACCATAGAACAATCTGATAGAACAATTGATACTGAAATCTAAGGAAATCCCACGAAACTTCATTGCCAAAAATACTATCTACACTCCATACAAGAAAACCCCGTGCATCTGCGGGTGGCGCCAACCCAGACTGGTGACCCTGCGTGTGGGTCAAAGAGTGCGCTGACCCAGACGCCCAGCGCGTGCAACGAGAAAACGGCGCGGAGCTTTGCACGGCCTCCCTCATCCGCTGCGGGCGCGGCGCGACGAGAGAACGAAGCCCCGGCGCGACACGACGCGGCAGAGCGTGCGGGGGCGGGTCAAGCGGCCGAGGCGGCGCGCGACCGCATGCAGGACCCCCATGCCCGCCCACCCGCACCGCCTTTGCGCCCCGCTCACGCTCTCGCCCCCCCCCGGCCCGCCCCGCCCGCCCGTTGGCGCCGGTGGCCGTCCGACCCCGTCCGGCTGATTACGAAACCTTTGATTCCGCCACTCCATGAATGTCAAACGGCGGCGGGGCACCCGCGCCCGCCTCCGCTTTCATCTCTAATTACCATGCGCGTGCGCCGCGCCAGGCCCGGCCGCGCCTCGCCTCGTCTCGCCTCGTCTCGCCCACGCCGCAGCCCCGTGTCTTGCGAGTGGCCGCGGCCAAGGCAGCGGCAGGCAGCGACGGCCACAGCCAGCGTGTAGGAACAGCTTGCAGGTGAGGAACACGAGAGGGAGCGAGAGCGGGAACGGCGAGACGCGTGGCGGGGAGCCCGGGGGCGGGGTCAGAGACGCAGGCAGGCAGCTGTAGCGCGGCCGAGCCGTCGTCGCCGCCGTCGGCCTCGCAGCCCGCAAAGCTACCGGCGGTGGCGGCGCGGCGGAGGCCCCGCTCCCGCACACCCCATTCACGCGCAATTTGCAGCCGCGCTAATGCGGCGGAGGCGGCGGCGGCGGCGGCGGCTGTGGCGGTAGCGCCGCTGGCAGAAGGGCGGGGCGGGGGCGTGCGTGCCGGCTTTGGTGCAGCGACGAGAGGCCGGAGGGACAAAGGCACGAATAGGGAGGAGAGCCGAATGACTGAGGGAGAGGAGAATCCGAAGGTGATTGCAGAATAAACTGTGACGAAGGAAGAAAAACGAAGCAAATAATTCAACGATAATTATCATGTAATCGGCCTTGAATGAAATAGAATAGAATGAATGGAAGCCGAGTATTAAGAAGCGAAGCTCAAGGTTTGCCTTTGTGCGGATACTCCATCCAGAAGTATATGTCAACGCGCGTGTTGCAGTTTATGTTCGGTCAAACAATCCATATTTAACGTTAAATTATCTTGCTCTCAACCCTAATTACTGTCGTTCTCATTATAGTTTTTTCTACTTTCCTCAGGGGGTGGGGGGATGATCGGTATCATATTCATCGTCTACCCCGGCAAGAACGACAAGAAAGTATCATCCCACAGCGAGTGAAGACCGAGGCATGTTGCATAGAGGTGTTTGAAGAAAGCTGAGAGAGTTAGCGGCGAAGGCGATGGCGATAATGAAAGCGCAGTCAGCGAACGTGGAGGCGAAGGCCGCGAGGTGTCCAACGTGATGGTGTCAGCGCGGGGAGAGGGACTGTCTGGAGAGGGCACGTCGAGCGGTGGCACGTGAGTGGGGATCCGGTAGCAGCTCACGTCGCGCGTGCCGACGCCTCGCGTCGCATCTCGCCGTGTCGAGTGGCGGCTTGCGTCGGCGGGGGCCACGGCACTGTGCGCGTGGTGATGACAGTGATGACGTACCGGCGATGGCAGGGGAGGTGACGGTAGCAGTAGCGATTTCGATAGCCATGGGGGAGTAGCGGAGAGTGTTGGCGGAGAGGACAAAGGCGGTGGCGATAATAAAAGCGGAGTCAGCGGACGTGGAGGCGAAACGTGAGGCGGGGAACGCCATGAGCGAGGGTAACGATGGTGAAATATCAGTGTCGGTGGTGGAGGTAGAAGCAATGACAGTGATAGTGGCGAGAGATGGTGACGGAGCCGATGTTGATAGCGGTACTGATAGCGAAGACAGTGCTGGCGACGGAGATGCTGACCGTATCTGTAACGGTAGTGGTGGCAGAAGCGTTTACTGTGTTGGAGGCGGCACATGCAGTACCGACGGTCGTTATTGGAGACGTTGCGAAGGCCCGGGGGGTGCGGGGGTGACGAGGGTGGTTGGCGGAGATGGGGTGACGGCGGTGGTGGAGGCGACCGGTGGCAGGCTGTGCCGGTGACAGAGGCAGAGGCGGCGACGTTTCATCTTCTTGCGCGAGCGCCACATTCCGCAGCTCTCTAATCCCTTTCATCTCGCCCTGGTAATGTGGTGCCAACAGCGTGCGAAGGCGAACACGAGGACCCGCTAGGTAAACACGGGATAACGTGATATCTCGTTTGAAGACGCAATATGCCTGGAATGCACATCTACCTTGCGAATGTGACTAAAAATGGCAAAGTTGAGAACGCATTGTATTACGCCAACATTTACTAAATATTACTCAATGAACTTATTCTCAAATATTCCCATTTTAGACATTAAGACTCTTCCGTTACATATTTCTTTTTTTGTATTTCTCACAAGACTTAGCAGAGAACCGACAATTTCAGCGAATAAGGTTAGAGTTTTGTTTGACACAATTCACTTTACACTTTTCCTTCAACAATTGCCGTACTCCAAATAACAATACTTTTTCTTACTCAAGTGTCCATTTGTCATTACAAACCATCTATTAGACATCGATTTACTAAGACTGAAAAAATTCTAGCCAATGTGGCCATTAATTTTCAAGAAGCATATTGATTACTTGGTGGCATTGGAGCTTGACAGTTTGTAAAGAATCAAAAAACTCAAATTCAATTTACAATGAGAGCTTTTTAGACGTTATCTCCTGACTATCGATTTTCTTTTGTAAATGACGTTATTTTACTTTAGTCAGTTGTAGCTGCAATGCAACTTTTTTTCAGAGACATTTTACTTTGTTCCATTCTACATGGAATTGAGGACTATGATAAAATGGCGCTCCTCCACAAATGTTGGGTGAACGTTAGCTCTCCATATCCAATCATAATTTCGAAGCTGAAACGCCGAGTGTCCATAGAGCCGCATGCAACCCGCACATCGCTCCAGTATCACCCGCCCACTAGGCAAGGCGCGCAGGTCGTTATTCAGAGCGCAAGAGCAGCTACGTAACCACTTGACCGGTTGTTACCGGCATAAGCGCGCCATCAACCCGTCGCAATTTAAACCTGCCATGAACGAAATTCCGAACAATTGCCGGGTCCGGACGTGGGGAGAGGGGAGAGGAGGGGAGAGGAGGGGAGGGGAGGGGAATAGCCGGCGCGCCGGACGTGCGCCGGAACTTGACGAGTAATTATTTTGTCACGTCGCGAGAACTACTACGACTGTCACCGCGCCGGTCGGTCGTTACGTCGTTAGGGGCTCGTCGAACTTTTCCGCCCCGCGCCTCCGAGGCTGCCCCAGGGAGCGGAGCGGGGGCGGGGGGGCAGCGTCCGCCGCCCCCGCTGTCTGCGAGAGGTGCGGGTCACGTCTGAAGGGGCGGCGCGACGGTGCGTGGGAGAGAACGCGGGGGTCGTCGACTCCCCCGTTTCTCTGCGGTCCTCCCCCGCGTCGCGCTGCCTCGTTCTCTGCTCCTGCTCCGTTTCGGCGCGCCCTTCCGCAGGGAGAAGGGGCAGGGGGAGGGGACGGTATCGGCAGTGGCGGCGACGGTGGCGGAGACGAGCAAGGATGCTGGCGAAGAGGCGGCGACTGTAGTGAGAGTAACGAAGGAGGTGACAGCTACGACGATAGAAGTGGCGACAGTAAAGGTACCGGCGCAGAGCACGGCGACGGCCGCGGCGGGGGTGTTGCTGACTGGGACGAAGTCTGAGGCGCAGCCAGCGGGGGAAGCCGCGAGGACAAGGACGGAGGCGGCGGCAACGGGGCGGCTCCGCGAACGCTGCTTGTTTTTACCACCGCGACCGCGGCGAGGACCTCCCTCGACTCTTCTTAGGCGACCATAAACCACGTGACTTAACAGTTCCTTCGGGACTTCCCTTTACCTCTCCCCGCGTCGCCCCAACGCTATTGTCCAGTGCACAATACGACCGTCACCGACTGCGATGTCGTCACAGAAATATGAGGTCCTTACTTTTAATGGGGTTACTCTTGAAAAGATGACTCGCCCCTTGTCGCTACCCAGCCTCGTATAAAATACATCACACGTCCGCCTCAAAGTTTTCCCTTCGCCCCGCCGGCCCGCCCGCCCCGCTGTCCCCGTTGATGGATGTAATGGTGGAATCTTCCTCTTTTGAGGCCTATATCTCTTTAAACGTCATCGAGAGAGAGGCTTTTAAATACCTCCCTATTTTCATGAGAGAGAAATAAGAAAAAAACGAGATCGGCACTGACCCATTTCTATGGGAAATGGCACTTCTTGACTTTCGTATAGGGGTCATAATCCTTTTCCCTCGTGCTTGCTTTAAAAAAGTGCAAATAACCATAATCTGTAGGCATTATAGGTCATGAAAATCCTTCCCTTCTCCCATGGGAGGCGGATATCCGGATAGCTATTTTCGTGTCTTCCCGCCGAAAATATCCAGAAGAAAAAATGGGGTTATTGTCTTCCGTAACGTTCCGGTTGCTTCCGCAGAAAATCTCCTCTCGTCCTCTTCTCACCTACTTCCCTCTCTTTGCAGCGGAGCGGGATCTTCCCCCACCGCCACCCCCAATGCCATCCCGACGCCCATCGCCACGGCCGGTGCGACGCGGCGGCGTGGCTCCGATTTTAAGGATGCCGTGTGTTCACAAATGGCGGGGCGTCGACATTAAGAAATAATAAGCCATCAATTACCTGTAACACGCTTTGCGTACGACCCATTACGCGCGTTAGCTCAGCCTCGCTACGCGGAATTTAATTTCGCGCCGTCCCATCTCGTTTAAACGGAAGTGCAAGTGGTCTTTGTGCGCGGGGGAGAGCGAACGAGCTAAAAACGATACTGAATAAATAAAAATAAATTTATTGGAGAAGGACGGAGAAATACGAGGCGCGAGTGCAAGCGGATGCAGGGCAGAGGAGTTAAGGTAGAGAAGCGCCCGTCCGGAAACAGCTGTAAGTCGGCGCACCGCCGCGAGGAGCACTGCCGACGATCGCTAATGGCGCCCTCAGCGAATCGTGTTAGGACTCTATCGCAGACTGTATGTGTTTCATTACGAGCAGGCCGTCCCCTCGGTGCTTGCCGTCCCCTCCGCCGCCCGTCCTCAACCCTCTCGAGCCTCGTCCACCTCTGCACCCGCGCTCTCGACCGCCGTCACCGCCACAGCCGCCGCCTCCGCCCCCGCTCCCGTCCCGCCACGGGATTGACTCTCGTAAAGCAGTCAGTCTATATCGGCAACGCGGCGGGATAGGGGCCGCCGGAGAGAGGGACGCAGGGGCGAGAAGGCAGAGGGGAGCCCCCGGCGGCGTAGGCGGCGGCCGCGGTGGTGAATTCGAGGTCGGGAGGGGGCGAGTCGAAAGAGAGGAGTGCGCGCGCGCGCACACGCAGTCCCTCACACACACACACGCCCGACGGGGGTTTTATTTAAGGGTGAACACTGAGGGATGAGGAGGGGGCGAGTGAGCTGATGCGTTATAAATTAGCAGGGTATCCGCGGAGGCTTCAGCGGCAGAGCCAAAACGTTAGCTGGGCAGGTCGCCCAGTCGGGAGGGAGCGCGCCGTGGACGCGCGAGGGAAGCGGGCAGGGGCGGGGCGGGGCGGGGCGGCGAGGGGGCGGCGAGGGTGGCTGGGCAGGGTTGTGGGGAGGAGGAGGGCAAGAACGCGACGGGGCGACCGCCGCCCGCTCGGGCGCGCCGGCAGGGCGAGGGGGCGGCGAGCGCGGCGGGAGGGGGGCAGGGAAGGGGTAGTATATGGCACACTACTGTATGGAAAACCAATAAATCCAGAGAGCCAGCCTACAGATTTCCAATAGCGCGAACAGAGCGGGAGAAGGGGGCGGAAGGGCTGCAGGAGTGTGCTCGCTGGCATGTTTCCATGGGATGCAGTGGTGGCAGGGGGCGGTGAGGGGGCCCCCTCTCATGGCACGGTCACGGAAGAGGGGCCCAGCGGGCAGTCGCCCCCTCAAGCGTCTTGTAGTCAAATTCTCGCCCTCACTGTCCCCCTCCCCGCTCTCCGCGCCACCGATCCCACCCGTCCACTCGCATCTCGCGCGCCCGGCCGCCCGCTCCTGGCTCCCGGCTCCGGCCCGGCGTCCGCCGCCAGGGAAATCAAGGGACGCTTTCCCGGGCGACTGGAGACCGGCTGCCAGGCGGCCGAGGTGCCGGATTAGCAGGCGACCGTGACATGGCAGCGCGGGGACTCCCCTCTGACGTGCGTACGTCATATTTTATTTACGCCCGGCTAAACAGTGCTCCATCTATCACCAGCTGCTGGGGCGCGGGCCAGGGAAGTCTTGGCGCGGCCGCCACCGCCGGCGCCACTCGACGAAAGCGAAGGCTCTGGAGAGCCTCGGAACACTCGCGCCCCGGCGCCGGGGGCGGGGGCCGGAGGAATTACTGATTAAAGCACATTCGCCCGCGCGAGGGGCTGTGACGACAGTATCAATTCTACGCACGAATATCACTCCGTATTCACAGAAGACACCGCCCAATACATACATTGCATGAACACTGATGTTTAGAAAAATCAGTTTGCACGACCAAAAGCGCGATTGTTTGATTTACATGACAAGAGACTGTAGACTAATTGTAGTTCATGTAAATATTAGTTATACAATTAATGGGTAATAGTAGTGTTTACAAAACGACTGTAATATGAATACATTTCGATCCATAAAATAGAAAAATATCTTCATAATGTAAAAATGAAAGTTGACCACATAAATAATATCCTATACTTTGGAATTTAAAAAAAATTCTATGACACAAGACATGCTGAAAATTTTAATATCGGAATTACCAAGCAACTCTTAATTCCAATTATTCTTAAGAATTATTTCCCTCTTAATTGACATAAAACTACGCAAGGTATATTTAATATTTTACAATTAAGTATCATATCGTATCATTTATGCAAGGGGGTCCCTACAAACGCAATCGTAATTGAATGCCACTGAAGCACACGAGTCAACGACGTAGAAACAAAATATACGAAGCGTAAAATATGCCTCATGCTCCAGAGATAAGAGATCGCGAGAAACCCCGCTTTCTCTTTTCCTTCCGAACGAATAGCGTGTGTTTGACCAGACGAGCGTGTGCGAACGGCACCCCCGCCGCCCGGCAGGGGGTCCCTAAACCAGCCACCCGCGTTTCCACTAATTCAATCACGGTTCCCAGAATCCAAATCAGCCGTTTTCGAATCTGCATTTTATGAATCTTGACACATCAAAGGAGAAAACTTTACTCCCCCTCTCAACCCGAACAAAGTCCGACGGTGCAGCCGAGCGAATTAATAGAGTTTTAGTGCCGCGCATAGACATCGACACGCAAACGCGAAGAAACAAGTTTCGCGTATGAGAGAAACAGCGGGCGAAAACTCGGCCGAGTGAGAGACGCGTGGGCGAGGGTGAGTGTCGTGCCAGGTGCAGCATTCGCAAGCGAGCATTTATTAAGGGAGAGGGGGGCGCGCGAGAGAACGCCGAGGTCACCCCCTGCGCTCGCGCACGCTGCACGGCCCCGCGCCCCAACAGTCCTCCAATTTTCATCATGCCGCTGATTACGGTCACGAATACCATTAGCATGCTGTCCGAACGGCCGCCCTGATTGCTTAGTTCTTTCCCCCGCCGCCGTCCCGGGCCCGCGCGCTGCACAACTGCCTCTTCCCCGCCGCCCCCGCCTCCCCGTCGTCGGGCTGTCTCCCGCGGGAAAAGCGAGGAGGAAGTGGCGGTGGCGGCGGCGGCGGTGGCAGCGCATTTGCTTGCAATAGAGGCACGCGTTGGGGGACGGAGCGGAGCTGTGGAAGGGGGCGAGGGCAGAAGCCAGAGGGGCGGATGCGAACTGGAGGGTGGAGAAGCCCGGGCGTGGTGAAGAAGAGGGAGAAACGCCAGCGTTGACAGGCGGACAAGGTATGCTGTGCAGGAGACCCCGCTGTACGATCATTTAGATTTGGTGATAGGGAGATAAGAAGCAACAAGGGAATCTGAAAGGAAATGGATTGCGTAGCATATGCGGAACGCAAGCTATGGAGCACAGCAAAATTCGGTGTCTCAAGCCCAATGTTGTGATGCTACTATATGTTGAAATCAATAAAACGGCAGTGACGTGGAAAAATAAATATAAAAATTGAACAGTGGGATCGTCAAGAATGAATTACATGTATCATGGGAAATACGATTTTAAGGGGAACGTTCGAAAAGTACAGCAAAAATGAATAGAAATATGAAAATAATACGGGAGGGATACAGAGAAAAAACTCAAGGCGTAAATGAAGATGGGAAAGAACTAATTATTGTGTACTCATTTTACAAACAAATCAGTACGACGAATGTCTGTTAAATAACAAAAAAGTGTGTATGTACGTTTAGTAAAGCATAAAGAACAACGATAATTACTAGAGAAAAAAGATGAGACTAAAAAAGAACACACTAAATGGGGACAGTGAGAATTCACAGAGCAGCGGAACCGCATGTAAAGCGAGGCACAAGCCTTGAAGAGGACGAAGCAGGAAAGCGAAGAGAAGATACAACACACGTGCGTCGCTGCGTGCGGGGTGTATGCACCTCACCCGCGTCGCCTCCACCTCCACAGCAGACGGGAGGGGCGGGTGGGAGGCCGGGTGGCAGCGGCGGGCGCGTGCGCGGTGGGCGGGCTGGCGGGCGAGCGAGCGGAGCAAATTGGAATGCGTTCGCCGTCTTCAGCCGCGGAACTTCTAAAACCTAATTACTGTGCGTTCCGCGGCTATTTATATCGCCGCGCGCCGACTCTCGCTTCCGGACGCGTTCGCGCGCGCCGCCGCCGCCCCCTGGCGTCACGCAACCCGCGCAACACACCGCTGGCCGATGCGCCACCACCCACCCGCTACCCGGCCTGCTGCAGTCGGGTGCACCTCCGCGCCACTTCTAACCCAAACGAATGCTTAACATTAAGAGGTTCGCGTTTTCGTTAGAAAAAAAGGTTATTTAAAAATGATTTATTACCAATTTTCAATGCGACCAACCTACATCTGCATAAACAAACCTGTACATCTCACTTGTAATAAGATCTAACATTTCATGAGCTATACAGGATTTCCATTTAAAAATACTTTTTTTACGTCAAGAATCGGGTGGTCATTTTTACACGTGTAAACAAGAAGACGCTGCCATAAGAAAGTTCAATCTGGCTAAATAACTTTTTGAAAATTAATAAAGATAATATATATCCCTCTGTTACGTCAAATTAAAAACGAAACTCAAAGCAAATGGTCAATTTTCCATAACTTAGGATTAAAAATTCTACGCACTAAGTGGTCATTGGTCCTGAAAAACTGGTTTCTCTATTCTTTAATCGTCCATTTAAGACAAGCATTTTTCAAAACGATCCATCAGTTTCTCCTCCGATCATGCTCTGACCATTTATCTTACTACATCCCAAGATGTAACCAATGCAGATTTTATAATGTTTTGGGCTACAAAGTTGTAACACTTCCAGAAAGTGTCACTTGCTTTTTTGTGTTCCCTTATTCCTTTCCCTTCAAAATCCTTCATATTAAATCTGGAATTTGTGGATCTCAAATGGCAGTCATTACATCAAAGCGCGGATTTGAGCATGCCTGAAGCCGGTTTGCGACAAGACTCGATCAAAAGGACGTCCGTCGAGCCGCGTGCGCGCGCAGAGCCCAGACGCCGCTACCTCGGCTAAGGTCCCTCCGCCTCCCGCGTTCTCACCTCCACCCTCTTCCCTCTCGCCACGTCCTTTCCTGCCGATCGCCTGGGGCGGTGCAGCGGCGAGGGCACAGAGGGCCGCAACGAGGCAGCGGTCCGGTCGGCCGGGAACCGGGGTTGGGGAAAGTTAGGCATGTATGTAGTAGTAGAGACGTAGATGGTAATGGAGGAGGGATCGGTTGGGGTGGTAGTGGTAGTGGTAGTTTGGCGGCGGCGGGGGTGGTGGTAAGGTGGTAGGTAAATACAATTAACATACGGTGGTGGTAAAAGAAGTAGCGGTGGCAATAATGATACAAAGGACCAATGTGGAGCTGACGATGAAGAATACTCGTATAAAGTCCTACGAGCAACAGTAGTACAGGAACCCAGCAAAGACGAAGCAGTAGAAGAAGAGAAAGACAAGAAATGGGTATTGCCTGAGAGTGTTACGTGATGACGGTGGGACAGAATACAGGGGTGATGGAAGTGAGGTGCGAATGTGATGTTGGGTGTCAGAAGAAGAAACAGACGATTTTTCGTTCAGAAACTAACAGATGTTTGAGAGTGAAGCTGCAACAGTTCTTGGCACTGGCCATAGGCCGCGAGAGGTTTGCGAGCCTCCCAGCCGGTGCGAAGCACAAACCGCTGCGGCCCAGATCACCTACCGTCCCGGCAGCATACCCGACACCTTCCCGGCGTTCCTTCATAGTGATGTGAAATCCACACCACAACGTCCATGTTAATACGTCGTCTAAAAACAATCGATGTTTTAAACATCATAGTTTTAAAGCCACTTTAGTAACCCCTAAAATTAAATTCGCGCCCAACAAAATTTAAATTAACAGTGGCCGTTTTTATTGATTTGAATTTAAGAGAAACTGAAAGGAAAGCAAACAATAATAATAAAAAATAAAACTAAGGTTGATCGCGTTGGGTCATTTCAAAGGGTCAGTCTTCAGTGCGCCCAAGAAGGACAAGAGGGAGAAAGAGGGGGCGCATGCGTTGACTGCCTCTCCCTGCGCGAAAAAGGAGGGCAGATGAAAACATAGCAGGGCATGGAGGTCATCTCGGGCGAGAGAGAAAGGTACCTTCAGCTATTATTTTGTATTTTCATTCAATTATTCGAATTTTTCATGCAGAAAGAAACACTCGGAAACGTAAAAATACAGAGGACAAAACATGGATGTAAAAAAATCGGCATTAATATATCACTTGTGATAATTGAATAACATTGTTTATGAGAAGTTATGAAAGAAACTGTAAGAAAAAAATGAGGTTCAACCATACACTCCATAAACACAATATACTCTTCATTATCTAGAAAACGTAATGTAATAATAAAAATGTAATTACAATTACAATGACGTAATAAACAAAATTATGAAATAAACGATAGAAATGAATCATTTCTTGAAAAAGAAACGTGTCATTACTTTTCACATTACATTTCTCAGAGTACACACATATGTATCACCTACATTCAGAACGTTCTACCACACGTATGACCTTGCATTGAGAAAGTATTAAGAAAACTGAGAAATATCTTGAGGGGGGGGGGGATTCCGAAATTCAAGCGAACTCGCAGTATAAAACGATCATCTGATTGCAAATAGAAATGCGCAAGACACATCCTCGTATATTTAGTCATTCAGTACAACCGCCTACAAAAGGCTTAAACATATAATAATAATAATAATAATAATAATAATAATAATAATAATCGTACAATTCCCGTCATCTCAGTATCAAACTGCGCATCGCTCTAGTTTCCCTGGTAGGAGCTCGCCGCGCCACGGGCCCTCCTCTGCCCGCGCGCACAGCCCCCAACTAGGTCACTGCGCCGCGCGCGCTGCCAGGCCCGCCCACGCCCGCCCGCTCCCTTCGGTATTAATAAAAATCATTATTCGGGGCTCATCCCACGCTCGTGAAATTTAAGAGCTAATGAACACAAACTGTCGATACTTCCCGCGCTCTTCTTAATTAGTTTCCCCCATTCGCCTCGCGTTTACAGCATCGTCAAGTGCCGCCGCGCCGCCGTTACACAGAGGAGGCGGCAGCGCCGGCCGCAGCGGCGCGCCAGCGGGCGAGAGCGAGGGCGACCAAGCGAGCACGCGAGAGGGCGAGTAGGCGAGCGGGAGGACGAGCGGGCGGGCAAGCGAGCGGTAGAGCGGCGAGCGGGCGGATAGCGAACGAGAACGCGAATGGTTGGGCGGTGGGTTTGCGAGTGGGTGGGCGAGCGGGCGAGCTAGGGGAGAAGGTGCTTTCGCCGAGGGGACACTAAGCCCTCAACCACATGGGTCGTGCGCCTACCATGTGAAAGTTACACCCACACGTATTGTTCGGTTTAAATATAGTGAATTCGGGGAAATATGATTCTGTGTTGTTGACGTTGTTATGCGAAGAAATAAAAGAAAATATATATGAATTGATTATTGTGACTCGTAAGAGTTCAGCTATGACGCGGTTATTCAATCGGAAGCATCCGAAAAAATAGTAACGATGCTCCCGATTGGATAGACGCGTACAACGGATGATCTGTCACAAGTTTCTGCATTGAAATCGGGTAATAGGAGTAAGTGTAACTGCTGTCTATAACATCTTGTGCCGTACCGTTCTTTTTTTTTGTTTCCTTGTTGTTTTTTGTCGTCTTCTTGCCCATAATTTTATAAAACAAAAAATCCCCCGACTCTTTCCAAGTTTCTTGTGTAGTTTTTATCCTGATAAGATTAAAGTAGTAGTATATGAGAATATACACAGAAAAGAAGATATCCATAAGTTGGTAACATTTCAGTTCTCCGATTTCGCCGAGAAAGAAAATAATTATTTGTTTACCTAATTATATGGTGATATAAATAACGCTATACTAAATATTTTAAGGAATAATACCTAGTTTTAGTATCGTCTTAAACATTTCTCTGCCTTCTAAATATTCTGATTTCTGTCTCACTTTTTCATATCAATTATATTTCCTATCTTATCCCAGTTTTCCAGAAAGCGGCTAGCCTGTTAGTTATTTCCCCACAATACGAAATAAAGAATCGTAATGAATCAATATACTGCGTTGCTACTCTCTGTAGATACTAAACAATGTTAAATTTGCTTTTGGTTACACTATTTAATTGAACTGGCCAAAGTTAGCTTCAGGGGCGTAAGAAGGGACTATTCTGAACAATGGCAATTATTCATTGTAATTTCAATAATTTAACATTGAGCTATAGCTACATGTTGCTTTCACACTCGTAATAAAAATTCAGTGTGTTCTTTTTAATTCTCAAAGAAAGTTTTAAGAACTGAAGTATCCAAATAATAATGTTTCAAAAAGAACATACACGTTCCTTATAAAATGAAGCAAATTCGGAATACACATTCTTCTCCAAATTGAAACCAATACAATGTCATAGTATCGCCGAGATTTATTTCAAGAGGTATTAAATAACAGTGAAATCGAACATTCCTTCTGGGAATGGTTATTTGCGAATCCACCTGAAGGACGTACCTCTTACTAATTTAAAAATAAAAATTCGGCAAAAAAGTTAATTGTTTTTACGTTAAATTCACGTTATATTATATTTTCGATAAAACATATCCAAACAACTATCATGATAGCAAATACGATACTTACACCAGGCTCGGATACATTCACGATGTTTCTAATAAATCAAAGGTTATTACAACATAAAATTTACGAAATGAATGGAAATCGTAGACAAGAACTAACTAATCAACTGCAAACCCAACTTCTTCCGTTAGAGTGCCAGTCACTCGAATAGCTTACAAAACTATACCGTTCTCTTAACCCGAGATGTTTTTAAACAGAGCAATGTTTCTTCAGGAGACATCACAACTGAAGGTACACAATGAAAGACAAACGGTTAAAGACCGAAGTCAGGCCGAGGGCTTTCCTTCGCGCGGGGAGCGCTGGGAAAAGAACAAAGCAAGAAAAACGTTGTTTACTTACGAAGGGCATTTTTTCGCGCCACCGTTTCGACCATTTAAAGGCGAAAGCTTCGTCACGCTCGTGCCTCCCGCAGTCACCGCTCTACCCGCGCGCACCCGCTCTACCTGCGCCACTGCTGTCGGCACCGCCACCGCCACTCGTTGGCCCCCCCCCCCCCCCCCCCCCCCCCCCCGCCGCCGCCATTCGCGCACGTCGGGGACCACTCCTGCCTCCTCGCCCCCCCGCCCTGGCGGCCCCCGTAAAGCTGCCTGCTTGAAGACCGGTCTGGGGTTTCGGAGAGGGGAAAAGCACTCACTGCCTCACTTAGCGGCGCGCCCCGAAGTTGAGCGGGTCTCCGGGGGGCGCGCCGGGGCGGGGCGGGGCGGGGCGTGAGCGGCAGGCGTGCGGGGACGCAAGGCGACCGGCGTCGGGGGCGGAGCCTGGCTGGCAGCGTTGGAGAGGCTGGAATATTGGAGGCAAGCATATTGAACGCAGGCAAGCTGGGATGCTGGAGACAATGATGTTCAAGGCTGGGATTGGGGGTGATGAAGGATGCGATGCAAAAGTTAGGCGAGTTGGATGCAGGAAGATTTAGGAGACAAAGATGTTGAATATCTGTAAATTAAATGACAGACACCGGCTGCCGTTGAAGAGAGGAGCTACATCGCAATCGATATTCGATGCAGTGGTTTTGTGGCACAGAAAGGCAACATGATATACTGACATTCATTAAGATGATTAAGAGAAATGATACTGAAGGTGATCATGAATACAATTTCATCGTCCTGATCTTAGTGCAAACATGGAGGAGATTTAACCCTTTTACAAACAAAAGATACGACCTCCCACAACCAGAAACGACAATCGAAAGAAACGGGGAGATGGCAGTGGCAGTGTGAATTCAAACGGGCGGAGGGCGAGCTGGCGCGGGTGACGCGGAGATGCGCACGGGCTACATAATTTGTGATGATAATGAGCGACAATCGATTCCCGATAAGTTTGCTAGCTGCCAAGCAGAGCGAGGAAGCAGCCCGCGTCGCGCGCGGATGTGGCGGGCAGCTTCCTGCGCCCCCCTTCCCCTCCCCCTCGCCTCTTGCGCCGCTCCCCAACTCTCCTGCCGCACCCCGGCCCCGGACAACGGTCCAAGTCCTCCTAGAGCGCAACGCAAGGTGTAGCGGCTGGGGCAAATACTTGGAGATGGCAAGAATGGACAACCGAATGAGATTGCTCCTGCTTGCTTACCACATTACTGACTCAACCCTCCTTTCCGCGCTTCCAATCGTATGGAAATATTACATTAAATTATTAAAATTAATAATGGCCTGTAATGAATCAAATGAGATAAAAGCCAATAAAACATATGTTACATAATACAATTCTTGATGGTTTATATAGTTTGTAATGTTTCGAACCTAGTTTTGGGTGCTATTTAGGTACAGTGTAAGTAATAGTGTCATCGTCAAGATAAATTGATGATATAATATAAAATAATATTGATGCCACCACCTACCACAAAGTAACGAATGTTGTCTAATTATAGATGCGGCTGTTAAAGTGCAGCATTAACAAACTCAAATACACTGATCAGTCGTTACAATCAAAGGTAAAAAATGTAGAGGGCCCAAAAACAGGGCCGAAACGTTATAAGCTATGTAAATCATCGAGAATTTTTGTGTGTTAAATTATTGAAACCTAGTCAATGAATAGAACAAGAGTTAACTAAATCATAGATAACGAATTACTCAACAAACAAGCTACAATAAACATCTACAGATTTTTCTCTTTCCATCTCCAACGTGAAGTCTTACATATTTGTGGGAATTCCACGAGCGCTCTCAGTGGAGAAACGGCATCATTGGTTTCATCAAACTAAATAAACATGGACTCAAATGTGACCAGGCGCATTCGTAATACAGCACCAGCTACATCCATTACCATGGAGAACCTACATGCGTTATTGAATAGTTTCTTCTCAACGTCAGTTATCTCGAATCGAAACACATCAGCAACAAACCTCATTAAAATAATAATCATGTTGACGAGTATCGAACACTTGGTTCTCAGTGAAGTACAACAAACCCATTAATAACACAACCCTCCAGAGCATATTGAAAAAAACTTTACTAATAATTCAGAAAGAATAAAAAAATGTCGGAACTCGCGTCCCCCGAAGTATTCATCCCCACTACTAAACAAAAAACAAAAGATAATTTACACGATTTCGTAGGTAATAATTTGCCGATAGAAGTGAACGAAGTGGATTAATCCCAAAAGAACATCTAAAACCATCAAACGCCTCAACTCTAAGTAAATTAAATGTGGACCATTCATGTGGTCTCTGTCTGTGTCGTGGACATAAACCTCATCTCGAAAAGAAACTCTCTGAAACGTAAACTACTAACTACTACGTAATTATCGTTCGTGATTTTAAAACGAATAGTGGAGTTTGCAGACGCGTCGCCAATGCCAAAAACGAGCGAACTGTCTGACCTGGCATCGAAATGCCGCCGATGAAATATGAATTGCATTGAAATCGCGACAAAGCGACCCTAACGTCGCTCACAATGGCGCGGCCAGGCCTTCGAATAAATTCCGCCGACCGTCACGCGATTTCGCCCGATTAGCCGCTGCTGAAAGCGGGCGGGGGAGGAGGGGCGCCTCCCCACTAAATTACATTTACGACTTTTACATGGAACTGACGCCCGACTGTACACTTTTCAATGTTTAGTGACGGCTAGAGCTATCTTGCAAAGGAGAGATCGACATATGACTGCGGCGGCGGTGGGCGGTGGGTGGTAGGGGAGTGGGATGCGTTCGTTCGTGCTTACGCCGCCCCGTGCGCCGGCGGAGCAACGTGGTGAGGGCACGCGGCAGGAGGCGGAGGGCGCCCATCCCCCGCGAGCTAACTCATTGCAGGGGTCAGCCACACGAGATCTCGGAACGTTCCCTAAAGGAAATCCAGCTGTCAGAAAAAATATTAATAGCAGTTGAATGAATTTACAATAGACCTACTCTTATTTCCGTTAGACGTATTGGTGTTTACCAGAAGTTTGAGCAGAATAAATATCCCATCAAACAAGTATGTGCTTGTGCCCATATACAAACTACTTTTACCTTCGTGGGTCAGGAGCGAAATTTTGTATGCAGCAGCATTGTGTCGCATCTATCTCGTGAATGAACAAGGGGCCGAGAAATTTCTAGACATCTTCAAGGAATTAAGAAATTAAAATAAAGTATTTCACTAAATTGAACCCTTTTTGAATTCGCAATATGAATGACAAGGATCATTACTGAAACGTGTCCTATTTTTACAAATAATTTTCTTCCGTGACATGAGAAACCCATCGCTTGTGTCACATGCAACAACTGAAAGAAAGGGTTTGCTCGGAGAGGCAGTCAACGCACTCTAGGGATCACCACTGACCACCGATTGCTCCTTCAAGTTCGGTCAGCGTAGTCACCGAGGCTTCTCTCGGCCCAATATAAGACGCGGCGGAAATTTCGAGAAGCGAGGAAGAATTTCCCCGAAATGAAATGTTGGCCGCGTTAACGGGTCACCGAGCGCTGAAGCCGGGACCTCGGGAACGGCCGCGGTACGCGCCGCGGCACCAAGTGTCGGGCGGCGAGAGTGGCAAGGGCGGGTGAGAGGGCCTCGGGTGCTGGCGGGCGCAGGACAAGTCAAGCGAACGCCTCAGAAGCCCGCCCGCCCCCGCGCCGCTCGCGTCGCGCTGGGGGGAAGTAGAAGGGTAGAAATCACTTTGATGGCTGGCCACGTCATAACAGAGCCGCTGCCTTCACCGCGGCCGCAGCCTCCGCCGGCGACGGCCTGGGAGGGGAACGGCGCGGGCGAGCGCCGGAGAGAGGGCGCATGGCGGGTTGGGAACCGGAGAAGGAGGGGCGGTGAGGAGATGCTGGAGAGAGCGGACCCGCAGCGGTCGCTACGGAGGCGAGGCTACGTCGGCGGCGCGGGCGAGGAGCGGCGACGGTGGCGAGAAGGCGGGGTGGAAATCAAGTGGGCTTCTTGCCAAATATCCGTCCCGGCCCCGCCCCCGCCTCAGACCCGGCCTCCGAGCGCGCGCGCAGCGTGGCCCGGCACAGCGGAGGGACTCTCCGCCGCCCCCGCTCCGCCCGGTGCCGCGCGCAGCCACCCGGCTGCGGAGCGGAGACGGAGGCGGGGCGGGGGGGGCGGCACCCCTCCAATAACCCGGCCTCCGCTGGGGAGCGGGGCGGGGACGCACACACAGGCCGCTCCATATCCGCTCCGCGCGGCAGATATACTGACCGGCTTCGCACACGCCTCCCACGCCACCCGCGTCGCATCCGGGAGACGCAACCAACAAATTCGGCCCCACGGCGCGAAGCCACGCCACTCGCTACGGCGAGAGGTAGAGCCTAATAGCGAGCACGCCATGAATTGCGGGTGGAGAAAGCGACGGCGCTTGGGGGGGCCGGAAGAACTGCGCGCAAGCGGATGGTAGCACACACGCGCTACGATGATGCTGACGGATGAAAGACCCTAATGTTAATAGGAGAGTAAACGCCGTGCATTGTAGAGAGATATCGTCATGAGTTCTAGCGAGGCATAAGGAAATATGGGCACGAGGCGAGACTGCGGAAGGTGGAGGATAGCGCGCAGTTGGTTCCGACGGCGGCGGCGGCGCAGATGCTGACGGCAGAGACGCGGAGCGTGATGGGGGGTCCCGAAATTAAACCGGGCGCGGCGCGCGGGCTGCTTGCCACAGGTTGCCGGGGAGGCGGCGAGAACGGCGAGGGCCGGGGCGAGGTCGACGAGGACGGCCGGGGCGCCCGGGCACCGGAGGCTGAGCGGAGCTCATTGCGCGGGAGGGCGCCAGGAATTGCGCCAATTACGTCGTAAAATATTCAAAACCTCGCGAAGTCGCGGTGGGCGCGGCCGGAGAGAGAGCAGCTGCCCGGCCCTCCCGCCAGAGGGCTCTCGCCGCCGCGCGTCGGGCGCCCGCGCGTGCGCAGATGGCCGATTACGCGGGCAATTTCCGGCCGGCGCCACCTACGGCTCCCGTGAATTGAAATTAGGCCCACATTTCGCGATCTGAGTAGGATGATGATTACTCGGGTTGGGAGAGGATTCGCATTTCATGTGCTTCAAATATGGAAATGTGAAAAGAATGAACAGAAATATCGTCATCCATCGTTTTAAATTCCTGAAGTATCTATCACTCCTTATTAGGGGACGGATTTTAATGAAATGTTTTTTGTTTCCTTTACGCTTGAAAACAATGCCTTTTAGTACACACATTAATTTTATGTTACGACAAAAGGATATGACCCGTTTGTATAAGACCCTTTTTTTTCATGTTTCGTCAGTTCTGTCTAATAAGTCATTCTTTATAAGTCATTTCGTCATTCTTGAAGCATTTTAGCTCATTTCATGGATCTATTTAATGGTACTTCTTCATATAATATTTACGAGATGCAAAAAATGTTCTCCGCAGAATTCCAGACAAGTGTATTCGATTTATTCGCTCAGAAATTGTAATGTTGATTTTGTAACGTTGTATGTAATCTAAAGTTTCTGTGACGCCTATCAGCGCCATTGTCGGTTTGGCCGATTTCTTGATATCTAAAGACGGAGATTTTCTGGTAATGAACAGTACAAACCAAAAGTTTGCACGCTGAGTTCACATCAACGAAAGGAAGAAGCTGCAATAACATCAACTGCTTGAGTTGTTCATTGAACTGGTTTTGATTGAGTTTTTTACAGCATTTTTCTTTGTTTTTGGGCATTTTGGAAACATTTTAAAAGCATTTTAGTGATAATTTTTAGTAACGTTTTAGGTCATCAGAATCCGCCCCATACTCATTATCAATGTTTTTATCAAGTTTATATCTGATATACACAGCAAAATGACACAGCATACTTTTAATGAGAACTAATAAATTATTTTTAACAATTCGTTTTAGAAAATGTAAGCAGTATTAAATACTCACAAGTTTCACAGAACAAAACTTACCTACACATTCAAATATGGAGCAAAAATTACAACGGATCTTTAACACTACCTCATTAAGCGAATCAAATATTTGCTAATATTTCTTCAAGATTAAAGTACTCCTAAGAACGAAATCCCTGCTTCTATAACGCAATGTAACCCCTGTATTAATTGATATCCTTCCTACAAAGTGCTTGACATCGCTTAACTTACACAGTGCACAGAACTTCGCATTGACAAAAAGTTAAGTCCTCGCATTACCATTACCATCCTCGGAATATCTAAATGGAAATTGAACCGGAATGATAATCGACGACCTTCAAAACATTGCCATGATCATAACACGTCTCTTTTGGCTTGAAATTAGACCCTTCTTGAAAAGTGGCGCAGAATGCTTCACCATGCAGATTCTTCCAAATCACAGCGTTTCGATTTCAAGCGTTACACGTCACCGCTCTTTTTATGACCTCCCCTCCCCCAATAAAAGGCCTGAAACTTAAAAAACGCATTAAAACTCACACTCCAGAAACAGAACCCAAACAGTGGTGGCGCGCCCGTGCGAGTCGAGTGAGTCGGGGACGCGGCCACCCGGGCTGCGAGGGGGCGGGTATGGCGAAGGCGAGGCGCGGGGAACGATGTCGTGGGTGGGGGCGGTCGCAGGGGGCCGGGCGGAACCAATGGTCGGGGAAGTTGTCAAGCGAGGGACTGCTCAGGCATGGCAGAAAGGACAATGGCGGGGTAAGGTGCCAGGAGAAGGCCACGGTAGTAAGAGAAAGTTGACGGAGGGAGGGCGTTGGCTGGGAACGATGTCATGGCAGGGTGGGGCTGAACGGTGGTAAGAGAATGTGGACGAGGGGGGGAAAAGGGCAAGGAAGGTGGGGGGGGGGGGCTGGGTGCGGCGGCAGACAAAGGGGGGGGGGGGGGGCAGGCAGGGGATAGAGAACGTGCCAGGGGGGAGGGGACGGGGGCGGGGTCATAGTATGTTGGAGGGGCCAGACGAAGAGCCAGGGAGTGATGGCTTGAATCGGTGGCGGGGGGACGGGAGAGCGCGGAGGCCAAAGCGAGCGCGTAATGGGCGTGGGCGGGGGCGCACGCAGGAGGAGTGCGGGCAGAGGGGAAGGGCTGCTGATGACTGGCGAAGCGGGGAGCAGGGGGCGGGAAGCGCCGCCAAGTATTCCATCACCCCGCCATTTGAGAGGGCCGCCCAGGCAGGAAGAGAACGCCCCCTTCCCCGGGTCACCAGGGTCCCCTCCTCACCAGGCAAAATTCCCGCGTCCTGCGCTTTGCTGCGACGCCACACGTGACAGTATTGGGATAAAGAATAGTTCTTCTGTTGTTTCTGTTTCTGTTTCTATGCTTCTTCAGTAAGGCTCATAATCCTGAAAGTAACACGGAATGGCTTTTCTTGTGTCTATTGAATGAAAGTTCTATACTTGGTCGATTTTATTACATAATGCCACTTTCTTATACGTTTTCTCCCGTGAATAAAATAGTTTTTATCTATTTCAATACAATTTTATGCAATCTTAATCTTTCTTCACGAACTAGAATGTATTTTCACATTTTCCTAAAAATTAAAAGTTTGGCGATTATAAACAACAACAACCACTTTTTTTTTGTCGTCTTGAAAATATCCATTAAAACCCAAATAAGGGGGATTAAAATCGCTTCACAAACCACAGAACACTGACATCCTCTGGAAAGAGCATCGAGATGAAACTGTGGCTTCATGATTATTACTTCTGTAGATGCGATGTAACTACAGTTACATTAATGTGTGGTAGCAAAATTTAATGGTTTAAAACCACTAAATGATCTTACGATCCCAAAAATTATCTTATACATTAAATAAAAGCAATATTTACTTTACAAAATGACCAAAAATGTTTAAACTCACATCCATGATAGAATTACGATTTAGAAATAATAACTAAAGGATGCATATTACTTGCAGACCTAAAAATTCAATTACTGTTAAACGTCAGAGCATGTAATTATTCGAAAATAACACTGATTATTAAATTAAATTTAAAAATTTAAAATTTAAAACCGGGTTTCCAAAATTTTGGTTAATTTTAACAATATAAATATTTTTTTTGCATTCGTTTCGGTACCATCTTACTAAACTATATAGTCTGAATTCTTTATAACCCACAATAAAACAATGAAAAGTATATTTTTGATATCAGGTGAAAATTATATAAAAATTATTTAAAGAGATACACCCGTTCACAGAGTTCTTAAAAAACCGGAGACTTGTCGCTAGTATGTGTATCGCTAGTATTTTGGCCGAGAAGATGAGTACGCTTTTTATTTTTAGCATTTGTTACAATTTCAAAGGGTTAGATACAACTTTTTCATAGTATTTATGTTTACCCTTTGCACAATACCAGCCCAATTCATTCTAAGTACAAGTTTTCCAAATACAGTAATGAATAGAAATTATATATTAATAGAAGAAAACTAAAATTTTCAACAAATTAGCGTTCTTTGTCAAAGTGAAAGGTACCAAGAAACGTAGCTGAGAGTGGATTAAGAATGTCATTGGATATTTACATTCACTTCGCCGACGTCTCAATATCTCCTGCGGGTACTGGAGAATGAAAATTAATTACAAACCCATCAAAGATGTGATAACGCTTTAAAGCGGAGGTTTACAATGAATCATTAGTAAAAAAAAATCGTTTTAAAATGTTTCCTTTCTCTTATCGTAATCAAAAATTAATGTCTGCACTGATTAAATAGACTCCATGTTTCGAGGAGATATACATTAGGGTAGCTCCGTAGACGGAACAATTTTCCAATAAGTAGTTGAATATAGTCAGACGCTAGTATGTGTTCATATGAAACACAGGGAAAGTCGCGACCACATATTAAATTTGTGGGTATATTAAGTCCTATTAGCAGCAATCGTTGAGGACATTCTGGAACACTTTTTAATTGAGAAAGGGACGCGCGAATCGGTATACCCAGGAGTCCACGGACATCATTCTGCTAGTCAGCCGAGAAGCCAGCGATTAAGACTACGAACGTAATTACGGACGTAAGCTTAGGAGGTAAAGACAAACCCGTACGGTGTATTTTAATGTTTCAAAGTGAAAAGTAATTCTCGTGAGAAGCAAAAAACTGAAATATGTAAAGAAATAAATGTTAAATTTTTATTGTTGAAAAAGGCTGATAATTTATAGTAGTTGCCATCAATATAATATTGATTTCAATCAATAGAACTTCCAGGTATCGTGATTCTGTATAGAATTACACGTCCATATGCAACAGATAAGGAGTTTATATTGTGTGTCGAACGCATGGTTGAGTTGAAAGTAAATTTTAGAATTTAGTAAGAACAAGAAGCTAGCCCACCGCGGAACATACGAGTAATAACGTGGGTTTATCACAATAGACACAACACAACACGGTCCATGTAATATTTCTCCGACCATATTCACAATCGAAAATGTGTAAAAGAATCTTTGACACACTCCCGTACTTTATTGAACAGCGTGCCATCCTTTAATAAATATTATTTCAATTAATACCTTACCAATTTCCCCTCTGTAATTTCAACATTTATCTCCTCTTTTATCTTCCGACGCTCAAATCCCGTAGCCAGCATTCCACATCTTTCATATTTACATCACTTTAAGCCCTTGAGCGTCAAGCGTTCACATTTAGGCGACGCGGCGGTAGGGATCTTATTTTTCCACGAGGACTTCTCTGAAAACACCGACAGAAATGTCACGCAGAGGTGGCGGCGTGGGCAGGAGTGGGCGCGGAGGCCGGGGGGGGGGATTGCGTCGCGTGACCGACGTGGCGCCAAGAAAACAGTAATAACGTCGTCGTCCGGACGACGCGGTCGTCAGGAGCGCGCGCACAGGAAGCTTTGATCCCCGGCGCTTCCCCTCCGCCCCCTCCTCCAGCCCCACCCCGCAGCCCGCCCACGTCTGACGCTGGCGCTGCCTACGAAGCCATCGTCGTCTCATTCCTTCCTTCCTTTCTTCCTCCCGCCTACGGCTTTGCTTCTTTGGCTGCATTCTCCACGCCTTTTAAGAACGCACTCCTCTTCGCATCCATTCCCTGTGTGACACGAGAAATAATGCATACGAGGTGAACGGAGTAGGAGAATAAGTGATAGATCCGGCCTTAGATATATTCGAAATGGTGTCGTCCGGATCGTGCAATAAGCATGTACTAAAGTAAGAATGTTTTTTCCTATTCTTAATATTTTCATTAATTTCGAAATGAATTGTAAAGATACAATTATAATGAATACCAAAGGATGCAATGCATTTCTAAACAGCTACTTCACAAAGAATGGATTGCCTTGCCAACAGGCAAGACCCCACTATTTAATTCTTTGAAGGAATGGCGAACATGAGAAATGGGAATGCTGGTTTTGACGCCGTGCAACGCCAGAAAGAATACCTCACACCTTACTGTAAGGTGAGGATGAATAAGCAGCAGGTGGCGCACCAAGGACAGAAAGTCGAGTGTTAGCGAACACAGCAGAGTGCCCAGAACCGCGAACAGACGAGAACCGGGGAAGAGCAGGAGGAAGAAGGGGGAGAGCGTAAAGGCAGAAGCAGGGAGGAGAGAGGTCGGGGAAGGTAATGAGCGAGGGCGAAACTGTACAAGGAGGGAAACGAACGGGAGAGTGGTTGCTAAAGAGAAGGGGGGGGGGAAGTGAGGGATGACTGAGGACGAGACCGGGAGACGAACGGGAGAGCGAGTGATGAAGAGGAGCGAGGTTACAGACGAGGATGAGGGGGGAATTGGGGGGGGTTGGTTGCCCGGGGGGGCCGGGGACCGCCCCGGCGCCGTCGGCTAGCTCGTGCTAGGTGACGCGGAAGTTCCCCAGGGCCGCCACACGAACACAGCGGACGGGCTCGAGCGCCTCGCAAAAGGACCGGCAAACAACCAGCTCGTGGCGCCTCAACAGAAGAAATTGACGGCCTCTCAAAGCCATATACAAAACTTGAATCGCTCTAATATTGATATGTATAAATTAACTAATTTAAATTAAATATATTCTACTCAATATTGAAAAAATCATGAGATATTTTTATATTTATTATTCTTATCACTGATGTCTTCGTTAATTCACCATTTCCATAAATACATTATTTTCGAATCACGCAATAAATTTAATTCGTCTTCTCACTTGGATTAATATGTAATTCTCGTAGCGTAGTCTAATATCCAAAAACATACAGCAACATTCACTGCTTGTAGCCTCTTCTAATTTCCCACATATTTGCAAGCTAGCCTATGAACACATGCCGTGCGAACCTACGAATACAAGTATCGTGAATCATAAAACCGTAAAAATGTGGATGCGGAAATAAATAGAGAAGAACAGAAGTGAAGGTGTATTTGAAAGTGTTCCTGTACAATGTCACATCTCAATAACGTGACATTGCTAATAAAATTTCATAGCGATTCACGCCTTTCTATACACGTCGTCAAATGCAAGTGGACAGAAGGTTAGTTAGCATTTTTCATTCGCCCGTTTTACGGTCTATAATGGCGTAATGACCACATGTAGGGCACGAGAGTAGCTTTATTTCGAATGACTCGCTTTACGATTAAGAAATATATTTCACAGAATAACGATTTCTCGCCCGAACGCGGCCAAAAAGCACTCAATTTTAATCGCCGCAATTCCAACGCAAACGTTCCGGCGCGCGCAAGAAAACACGGAGTAAGAGCGCTCTCTCCATTGCGCTTAAGCCAGAGTACTGTAACCAAGAGATAATAGTAGAAAACGAGGAAGAGAAAGAACAAGACTGCAGGGCCGTCTTCTTCTCACGCTTGGCCCATCACGATCCCAAGGAATGTGAGGCGCATTTTTGAGGCCAAAGAAATCGCCCACACGATCGTTCTTTTACCCCGTCCGCGAACCCCTCGCACCCGCTCCACTACTTTACTCCTCGCGCGCGCCGCCGCCGCCGCCGCCGACCTCGTCCTCCTCTCGCCTTCGTCTCCGTCCTCGACTATCCTCAGCCCTTAAACCGCAGCGGGAAGGCCTCGCGCGTTCGCCGTGCTTCTCTCATCGCCGCCGCCAAAACTCAAGAGTCCAGTTTGGCCGTACGACCACTGAGTAGTTCTTCGAGTTGATAGAATGACACATTTTGAACGGACGTGGCTGGAAAGCCAAAGAGGCTCCGCTGCTGCTTCCAGGCCGTTGTCGCGGTCGCAGTAAGATCGTCTTCTCCAGCGCCCCTCCCCGTCCCCCTCGGCTCTCTCTCCCTCTCCTTCCTTTTTCTCCCCGCTATTGACTCCTGGAGAAGGAGCCGGCGGAGGCGGCCTTTTTTTATCTGTCTCATTGCTGATAAAGTGACAGTCCCCGCGGCGCGGCGCGCGGAGGAGCTGACGGGTGCGCGCGAACCTCAGGCTGGTGGCGGTGGGGGGAGGAGGCCGCGACGCGAGACCAAGTGGTGGAGCCCGAAGGCTATCGCGCACCGGTCAGCGTGACCTCGCGCGTAATCTCCACGCGCGAATCAGTTTAAGAGACGGCGCTCGGCGAATCTGCAAGATGGCGGGATCTTCTGCACGATAGGTCGAGCGATCGGCAGCAACCAGAAAAACGCATACTTCCACAAAAACTGGCAATAGGAATGCACACGTAACATCCCATATCGCATTCTTAAATATATACATCGTTAGAAACAAACAAAAAATTTTAAAATTACATTTTAATATATCAAAATTCAAAATATGAAATAAAGTCATTTAAAACCCTCGAAACGGCTCTAAAGATCATGTAACGCGCAGTGTGTTATGAATAAAATTTTAAAACATAGCAGCTCGTTGGAATCCCACAACTCCGTGAAATAGTAATATACTTCACCAATATTATGGTATTAAAATCTAATCATCTCAAACAGGATTCTTTACACCAGCCAAATAGCTATGTCGAGTTCTGTCGCTGTCTCCAGGAGAATTCTAGCCGGCTGGCTGCTCTGATCGGTAGTTTTCCGTGGTTTCTTCGATCAATACCATACGAATGCCGGAGCAATACCCTACCAAACGAGCCATAGACCGCGCGCGATCTTCCCTTCCTCTTATTCGCTCTATCCTCATCCCTTACACACACTTTTACTTAAATGCAGTACACAACCACACATGCTGGCAGACCGGTCGATAGCTTAGACCATGTCCCGGCAGGGGCGGTGAAACGCTTGTCGAAGATAGCTGGTTGAAGAAAAGCCGACGGGAGGTCGGCGCCGGATCTAGCCATCCAGCGGAGCAAGGCCACCGCCACTTTCCGAGCAAAAACGCATGCACTACACTTACAGGACTATTGACATGAGCAGTTGACGCGCCCGGAATCACTAGTAATCATTAAAAGAGTCATTAAAAAGGAGTTATAAGTTGGACTGAAATGAGGTTCCGAAACGCCTGGCCAACACACGGGCTGCCGCGCGCGCCGCTGCTTTTGGCGAGCCCTGTTCGGGCGCGAGGCGGCGATCGTGTCTGGAGAGGCGGCAGGACGCGTCACCGCCGGTACGGGCACTAACTCCAGACGGCTCGCTCAATACCCCGCGTGCAGGAGATTGAGCGGTGGCCCTAAAAACTTAACGAGGCGATACCGCGGAAATTCGGAAGGATTTTCGAGACGCACTTCGCCCGGGGGAAACTGGAGTCTCGCGGGCAAATATGTCTTTGTGAAGAGGCGCGCCGGCGTGGTAAAGTTTTACGCGCGGCTATCGGACGCCGCCCTGCCGCCGTCCCTCCTGTATCCAGACGTTCCTTTCTGACGTAATTACGACGGTCTTCCGCTCACGGAAGCGGCACGCCGCAGGAGGCGCTCCTTTCCCTTGGTGACGGAGTCGTGGCTCTCCCTCGCCGGGGCGCCTACGTTCTCTCTCTCGCCTCCGATGAGTATCGGAACAGAGCTGGAATTCCACCTTCGAAAATTCTCCAGTCGCTGGGTTGCGCTCGCCCCTCCTCCAGTCAGATAAAGTTCAGCCCCCCATAATTCCATCCCCGAGCAAGATGTTCATTAATAACGAAAACCTTTAAGGAGCACGGACCCGCCTATATAGCCGGTTTCATTGCGAAGAACGGCTTTAGAGGCAGTTAGTGTTACATGAAATATTCCGTCAGATATTATCATATTGAATACTCTACCTCGTTAAAGAATTTTTTAATCATCGCGGTTGCCTCCCGCGATGGTTTAGCGGCAGCCTTCCCAGCAAAAATGTTAGATTAAAAACTAAACAGTTCCAAACTAAATTAAACATTCATTTTTTATGGCCAAAGTTGTTGCAACAAAACTTTCTACTAATGAACTTTAGATGTGCAAATCGGCCAGGTGTTTCCCCACACAGAAATTCCTCAATCAAAGTTTAGATAGAACGATACTCGAGGCTCATTATAGGCTCATAACATGAAGAAAAGTCAGCTGAAAAAGCCTACTAGAAACAGAAGCACGGCTGAGTAGTGTCAATCTGCCGACTGTGAATCGTATCACACAATTACTCTTTTTGGGGGGAAATGGAAGTCCGGATTATAAGCCTATCACGAACGAAAATCTACCCATAACGGCACCAGGAAAAAATCACTATCCCGCCGCCGCACCGCACGCGGACACGGAACGAGCATATGCGCGCGGGAACGCCAACAAAAGCGCACAACCCTCCTGTCACGGATAACAGCGCATCCTTGTTACAATTACAGCCCCCTCAGCGAAAGAGCATGCGGCAAAATCCCGTTAAAATCCCAACGATGATTGCGGCGGCGGCGGACGAGCGGAGGACGGGCGACGGGCAGCGGCGGCGGGCGGTGGGCGGCGAGCGGGCCGTGCGCGGGCGGGCGGGCGGGCGGGCGGGGAAAGGCTAGTTGGGCTGCGCTCGGGGAATTCACTTCACGGCCACTGAGCGCGTAGAATGCCCCAATCCCGGGCGGACGATAAAAATCGCTCCGCAGGAGGGGGGCAAATGAAGCACGTTCGCCGGCGCGCCGAAGCATTTGCAATTATATCCGCAATAGCCGCGCGGTGGCGCTGCGGCGTGGTGGGGGTGGTGGCGACGGCCAGGGGGCAGACGCGACGGCAGGGGAGGCTGCGCCAGCGGCGAAGGTGACGGCCACTGCACGGAGACTGGCGCGAACGCCTCCATGGAGGCAGGGGCGGCGGATACAGTGCGGTAGACGGCAGCGGCGGCAGCTACAGAACGATGGCGGTTACAATACGGTGGCGGGGGCGGTTACAGTACGGTAGCAGCGGTGGCTGCAGTACGGTGGCGACAGCTAGAGTACGTTAGCGGCAGCGGCAACAGTACGGTAGCGTCGGCGGCGTTTACAGTATAGTAACGGCGGCGGCTTCAGTACGATGGCGGTGGGGCTACTTTGGGGCCGGAAGGGGGGGGGAATGCAACGGTAACAGTACCTCAGCATCAGAGCAAGCGGCGGAGGACTGATTAAAAGCGTGGAGAGATGCTGCCGTACAAGGTGATGGCCATAGAGCTCATTTCACTCTAACAGGATGTGCGGGAATGACGGTTTCAGGATTTTAAATCATAGATCACAAGAGCGAAAGGTTAACGATGCAAAGTAGAATGAATAAAGGGGAACATTCAAAGATTATTTGGGGGATAAGAAGCGCATCAAAAGGAGAATGTATGTTTTGGACTAAAAGGATGGGTACAAGTAAAGTTGAAATACCAAGATGAGGATAATAAGATATGCAAAACATAGTGGCGAGGAGGATGGGCATGTTACAACAGAACGATGAATGTAGGGTTGCTACTCTACGTTGTGTGTCCTATCTATGACATCGCCATGAAAGGGGGATAGAACAGGCAGCAGGATTTATAGCGCTGGCCACTGGTCTGGCGATTTCTGTCGAGTAGCAAGATAACGGATTGTAGCTAGGTATTGAAAAGTGGGGCTGCGTCTAGGAGTCACGACCTAAGACGGGGGAAGTGGGAGCAGAGCGACGTAACAAAGCCACTATTCTTCTGCCGCCCGGAGCGTTCGTAACCAAGTGCGGCTAATTCGCGGAGCCCGCGGCCTGTCTCGAAGGCGAAGCACGTGCGAGCCTTCTCCGCTCCGCTGGACGGCCCGTCCCGTCCCTCCCACGCCGCGCCGCGCCGGGCCGGGCCCCGCCCTCCGCTCCATCCCATCCTGACCAGACGACGCCCCGTTCCGGCCCCTGGGCCCGACCCGGGAGTAAGGTGAAGATTAAAGAACCGTAGCTTGAAATATCGAGATCATTCTTTAGTGTACGACGGCGCCAGGCCGCACTGTGTGAGCGGCGAGTCCGCAGCGCGGAAGACGACGAAGAAAACCGAAGAGGAGAGCGACGCGGCGCCGGGGCACGGGGAAGGGGGAAAAAGTGGCATCCCTTCGCGGCGTATTGCGCTATCATTTCTTCTTGCCCGGTCCGAGCGGTGCGGAGCGGGGCGGAGAGCGGAAAGGGTCGGCGGAGCGGGAGCGGGCGCGGGCTCACCAGAGGCTTCGGAGGCCAGCGGAGCGGCGGAGGAGGCGCAGAAGATTATGACATGATTCAAGAGGAGGAGTATGGGGTGCACAAGGGGCCAGACTGATTCATTTTTTGTGGGCGTGGCCTTCTGGAAAAGAAATTCTTTTCTCTTTTCGAGAATGAATGAAACGTGATAAACATTCAAAAAAAGTGTCAAAAATATAACATTCCAAAAGGCTTATCTTTGGACTTTAGCGACCACAAACATTGTACATCCTCTTTTAAAACTGCTTCCATACGTAACAAGTCTACATTCACCAACAAGAACAAGTATTCGCTCAAAGGTTAAAAAGTCCCTACTAAAACAATTAAAAAAATACTGAAACGCCGAATGAACGAATAGTTGTCATTCAACAAATTCAGACGAATTGCAAATTCTGATAAATAAAAAAGAACTAGCGTACCCAAGATCTCTCGCATGTTAAACCCCACCCTAATTTTTCCTAAGGGTATTGTGAAACTCAAACATGGGAACAAGTGGTACGTTTCCATCGTAATTTCCTCCACAATTAGGTACGCAGCACTTGTAGACCATGGCAAGTTGTTAAATGAATTGTTGCGCTATACACATAAGAAACAATATTCATCGGTATCAAGCAACTATTAATAATACTTCCTAGTTGTTGCTGAGAGAGCGAATATTGAATTAATAATTATGCCAATAAATCTCGTCAGTCTGTGCAAACCACGGTGTACACAGAAAACGCAAATAGTATACGATGGAGAAATCTAAGCATTCTAAGCGTGACGTCATAAAGATGGCCACTTGTACGAAGAGCTGAAATATAGTTCACGGAGAAATATATTCTGTATTCCTCCGTGTATAGGTGGTACTGGAAGTATCGGAAGTACCAAACCGGCAAAAATTTAATAGAATGCCAAGAATATCTCATCCTGTAGATTACGGTTTGAGGAACGTTTCTTTTAGGCCTTTGGCCTCAAAATTTTAGTTTTTTAAGGTCGTTTCGTCAAGAAGTTATTTAACGATATAGCAGCCCCGGTGTTGCGGTTGCACCTGACATGAATATTTAGATGCGTTTTTTTTCAACAAATCCTTCATATTTTAAAAGTCAAAGTGCAATTTCTCACGTCTCCGAGAAATTCTCTATCTTTAGAGACCTCATTTATAAAGATCGGTTGCATGTGAGAGCCGCAAAAGGTATGTATTCTACTGAAATAATATGGGGAAGATGTTCATGGTCATCAGAAAAAATGAAATGATTAAGCAGTGCAGTGAATACTGAATTTCATTCTCACTCTCTGTCACACATTTTTTCTTAGAAGAACAACGGCATTGAAGTTATTTGCTTCGAACAAGTGACATTTGAATATTAAATAACGAATAAACCTGTGAGAATGAACACGACTTTAAATTTCATTATTTTCACATGTACGTTTTCTCTCTAATTATGAAACGTTCAGAGATTGTGAAATGAAGACCCCAAAATTATTTTCCCCAGATACCGATTAAATCAAGAGTACTATACCATTACTGTCACCTTTCTAATTTGGCGAAAGTTTCCCGCAAAATTTCTTGGGCAGCTGCGCTTCGCAAAACGAGGGCGCTTCAAATCGCCCATTTCGGAATCGATCGGGAAGACGGAAGGGAGGCCACTCGGCGCTGCGGTTCCCCACGAAAACCCCGCAAGTCACCAAATCGCCAATGTTCTATATCGCCCATAAAACAAACGGTACGGGCTCCGGTCCCATCTAGAAATTGCTTCCTGCCGCCGCGCCGCACGGGCACTTTTGGCCACCATCCCCTTCGGGCGGTGGTCCCCGCGGCTGCCGACCGGCTGGCTGGCAGGCTGTGGGCGACCCGGCCGAGGCAGGCGCGCGCCGGCATCGCATTACCTATGATTGTTTTCTGAACCAGGCGGGCGCAAGCAGATGATGAAAAAGAAAAAGAATCGCGGAGATGCTGAGATATGAGTTTGAAGAAAGTGTAACGAATGCTTTTACAGGATTTCGACTCTGAAAAGTTTTCTCGAGAATTATGGTCATTACCGTCCAACCCTCATTTTTCTCGGAGTACCCACCCGCGCGAGGTTTCGCCCCGGTCCCGCGCCCCTCCCACGCGCGAGCGCCCGCGGCGCAGGGGAGGTGGGGTGGGGGAAGAGCGTCTGCTGGGTCAGGGGCTCGACTTCGCCAACGCCTCCTCCACCGGCGGCGCAGATGAATGGCGACGGGCGCCCGGGGCCGTGGGATGCGCCGGCGGGAGCTAGGTTGGCGGGGGCGGCGAGAGGTGGCCCGCTGGCTGGTTAGCTGCTGGGTGGTGGGCGGGGTCTCGGATCGAGAGGCGTTCTGGTGTGCCCATCTGAAGCGCGAAACGCGGCTTTGTACTAAGAATCAGTGTCCTTTCGTGCGACGGTCTAACTGTAAGACCAAAGAGAATAAGAAATTAAATTTTCTCGTATTAGCATTAACATTATGTTTGATTCCTGACACCCCAACTTTCGAAATTTTGCCTTATAAAGAAGGTTTTCATAAACAAATAAACGTGTAAATGACACATGTTACTTACAACATGTTTCAAAAATTCTTTTTAAGATGAGGTATGGTATTAAAGAATGCATTTCTCTATATCTTAATATTTTTATTATTATTATAAGCATGCAAATTAATACAATAAATTTGCCAAGTGAGATTTATTCAATATTCATGTAATATTTCAGATACGAATAAGTGATCGTCTGTGAGTATTACCTCAGACGTTTGGATTTTTTATCGGAAAAACTGTGTCCATCCCCACATGTTCAGTTACCTTTGCATCCATTTCAACCAAACCTTGCGCGGGTTGTCGTCTGAAGAGGGACCAGAAATAGGCGCGGGGAGCGAGAGGCAGGCGGAGCGGGAGCGGAGGGAGACGTCGAACCGTGGAAGGACGCGGCCGAAAGGGTGGGGCGGGCGCCTGTAAGGGGCGGAGGTGGGGAGTGCGCAGCCGGGGCCGGGGTCCGAGCGGGCTTTTGGACCTCTTCTGACAGGGCCATCAATCCACAAGCGGCGGCACGGGCCGGCGGGCGAACGGACGGGCGGGCGAGCGAGGTAGGCCGCACCCGCGCCGCGCCCCATCGCCGCCAGTCGGTCACCCACCTTCGTTCACCTGGCGCCGCCTACGCCTACGCCGCCGCCCTCTCGCCTCCGGCTCCGCCCCCGCCGTCGCCGCCGACGAGACGCAGGGCGAGCCGAAACGCTCCATATTTTATTAGGCGCCGTTTGCGCCCCCTCGTCGACAAAACACCGCGCGATCGATACGGACGCCGAGGCGGCGGCGGTGGCGGCGACGGCGACGGCGGCGACGCCGCCGAAGACCTCGAACGAGCGCCGCGACGCCGCCGCCGCCGCCAACGCCGCATCCCACACCCCTCTCTCCTCTCCAAACCCCCACCTTCCACCCCAATGCTCGGCTGCCCCCTAATCCCGTTTTCGCCCCGGAGGGTCTAAGGTTTCGTTGCTGACGGGGAAAAGCCACCCGCGCAAACTGGTATTCCGAGTTCTCAGTTCCTCCAGCCTCCAAAAATCTTCAAAGGACGTCGAAAAGAAAATTGTAAACATTTTAGATATCACGTTTGTTATCTACGTTTAGGGAAAGTTATTTACATTCTTTAAATTACCGTTTCCCAAGCAAAATAAAATGTATTGAATATCAAATTTGAAAGTATAATAATAATAATAATAATAATAATAATAATAGTAATAATAATAATATTTCAGGTTTTTAAATGCTCCGTACATATCTTTTTGAGAGGTTTATGGCAAGATAATTTTTTAACTCACAGCTTAATAGAGATAATTTAAAACTCTGGTTGAATCAAGTGGACAACCCAGTGAATTCTGACAGCAGCATACCTGACGAAAAGTAGCTATCTAACGAAATTTTCCCATAAAACGAAGCCCATCCACTGAACTAATTACCGTAAAGCAGAAGATAGGGTTACGCGGAGGCAACGGCTACGATAAGGCTTATTCATCACCCCTCCTGGGCGGAGAGAAAGAGAGCGAGCATGCAACGGCCTTACCGCTCAGCAGCACCACCTCCGCATCAGCAGCCCTCGAGGCGGTACTTACCTGCAAAGAGAAAGAACAAGATGATTAGATCATTTTTAGGAGGGCGGTATCACGAGCTACAGATGAACGCCCGGCCACCGCCGCCGCCGCCGCAGCAGCAGCAGCGTTTTAATACCGCGCCGCGTTGGTCTTATCCCAGGGCCGGCCCCACAACCTTGTTACCGGCTTTCACAGGACCCGAAATTAGTTCATGCAGTAGTCCGACGCCAATCAGCGAGAGTGCGGGTAGGGGCAAGAGGAAGGCGAAGAGTGGGGAAACCCTTATGAAGGGGGAGGGGGAGCTGCTGCCGTTGCAGCCTGCAGCGTTTGTGCGCAAACCAACTTTTCCACGGATGAGGTGGCGCGGAGGCGGCTCGGAGCGGTGCCACGGAGAGGCGGTGATGGGAAGGGAAGAGGATGGAAGCGAGTCCCGCACGTTCACGCACGGCGCACGCACACGCGAGAGGGCGGGAGGGCAGGGCGGCCGGAGCACGCGTGCGACACGCGGGGGGAACAAGCGCCGCAATGCAGCAGTGGGGCTCCGACGGGCAACGCACGCATTTCCACTGCTGGCTAATTGGCTTGCAGTGGCGGCGGCGGCGGCAACGGAGCTGACGGATGAGAGCGGCGGGGTGGCGTGCGGCGAGTCACAGCAAAGTGAGGCGCGTGATGACAACCATGCGCGATGCAAGGCGTTTGGATGCCACCACCACAGAATGCGCGTGTCTCATTACCGATGGCATACGAATATGGTATTCAACTGTCAAACTTCCAACGCGAACCGAAAGATCCAGAACTTCATGGTAACATACGAGTCCAGGGCATTTGAAGGAGGCAAGAAGAAAACGCTTTCATCATCCTGTATCCAACATGAAACCTACTTACGTATTGTATTAATTTGTGAAACTTTCGTGATCAGTTTTGTATACTTTCAAAACCTAAAATAATACATATTAAATCCCTGAACTGAGCTGCGACCTAGCTACGGAGCAATCGTAACTCATACATTATGTTCGAGGATATAGAACAAAGGGAAAGAGAATTGAGGAAAGGACGACCAGGACATTAACTTGAATTCGTATGCAGCGTAGAGAAAAATGAGTGATAATAAGATTCCGCAGAGAAGGGACATTGCAGACAAAAGAGGTTATGAGAACGGAATCAATAAAGCATCAAGGGCAGACGACAAAGAAGAGCAGGCTTTCGGGTAGCAGGATCTGCTAGACCGAGCAACACATGCGAGCCCAATGCCAACTGTGTGTGTAGCGGGAAAGGGGCTCCGAGAACACGTGACCGCACGGGTGCTGGCGCTCGCCCTCCGCACCGCCGCCGTCCACAGTTCCACGCATCACCGACCGCCATGTATGGCGCAGCCTTTACAAACGTTTTCGCACAGAAATGGCCGCTCGTATTTCTGCATCCGACCGCTCCCTTTCAAGCTGGCCGTCGACTGCGTAATAATAGGAGATAAAAGCCGGGGCAGGGGCCAATTGCTGCAGGGACTGTGGCCGGTCCCGGCGTTTTATGTTCGAGCAGCCACGTGCCAGACGTCGCTTCAGGTATCCCGCATAAAAATCCTCGGAAGGTTTTAGGCATATTCTTTCACCGTAAAAAATCTCTAAAGCACGGAAGGGGGTTCTAACGCGTTGTGGCAGGACGTTGAACCGCCGTCGTCCTCGTCAAGCAAAAACCCTCCGCGCGCCTTTTTCCCCGCGATGCATAAGCGGTCGAGGAGTGAATTCTGTCCTCGGTCTCACTTCGCAGCTTTTTGGAAGTGCTTCAGGAAACAACAAATTCCCGGGACGAGCGCGGAGAGACAATGACGGGATGAGCAACCGCAGCGGGTAAACATCTCGCCCGTCCGCGCGCGCGGGGGGGCTTTTTGCCCGGACGCGCCGGGCCGGCGGGCGAGGTCGTCGAGGACGGCGAGGGCGGCGAGGATGGAGGTCAGGGAAGCTACTGAGAGCGGCGGAGGCCGAGGGTTCTCTTAGCTGCGTTTCTCCCGACACTTCCCGGCGCGCCGCTGTCTTCCTCGCCGCCGCCGTCGTCACCGCAATTGCAAAAAGGCGCGTTTGTTGTAAACGTTTCCTTCCGGCGGCGCCCCGAGTTTACGATGTCGCCATTATGTGACAACCTTCTCCTACGCGGGGGCGAGGAACGGCCGGAACGGAGGGCCCGGGGCCCCCGGAGTTCTTTAAGGGTTCAGGAAGATCAATTGGGGTCGAGCCCGGTGTCGGCTAATCTTGGCTCCGCTCTTGTCGCGAACCCAATCAACGCGACCCGGCGCCCTCCTTCTTCTTGCGCTGGCTCCGCCCCCTCCCCGCCCCGCACCCCGCCCCTGCTTCGCTTCCGGCTCGCCCTCGGCCTCGCCGTCCGCGCGGGAGCGGCCGCTGTCGTCCCGGCCGCCCGCCCGCGACGTCGGGTCAGCCGGAGAAGCCCTAGGCGCGCGGGTTAAAGCGACGAGCGTCGGAGCGCCTCGCCACGCAAATGAGGCGATGCTCCGGAAAAAAGCAGCAGCCAGGTGGTTGGAATTGCACCTGAGCATGTCAGGACAGTGAATGGCAAAAGTCACGTTTAAAAAACATTCTTTCAGCAATTTTTAGATTCAAGATGTCATGAAAAATTACTTTGTGACTTTTGTCTTATTGCAATTTGTCACCACTGTTTTTTATAAACTACAAGAGAAATGCACCTTTTGCCTCCTAAACATTAACACAAGTGACATGTTATTTTAGGACTTATGGCATGACAATGTGACATGTAATTTGGTCATCTAATAGCTTTCTCTATTGTTGTGAGCGTGATTTAATCATTAAACCATGGTCACAGCAAAATCTTTCTCTAATTTCTGACCCGTCATATGTAGGTGCACTCTCCACCTAATAAATGCACTTCGCCAGAATTATAAAAGTTTCGTAAGTTTTCTTACCCCATAATTATACAATTTATCTCCGCTCCCTTCCACATCTTCGCGTAATATTCAGTCGCAATGCTTATTGTTCGCAATGTTTTTAACTTCTCCCAATATTCATTTGTATTTGTTTTGCTTCAAAACATACGTCTGATCCAAAATGTGTCTTACTCGGTGTAAGTGTCTCGTCTCCATTCTTCATTTAAAACTTCCCCTCCTGACAAGGTTGCCAAAATTCCCCCGCCAAAAAACACCAGTTTATTAAATGCCTAAAAACATTTAAATATTTTAATCATTTTCAAAGTATTTCCAATATAATAAGTAAATATAAAGTTATGTATCGAAATACCCATTGACGACTCAAATTCAATCCAAACAAACGCATCCAACGTATACGAAAAATAACCCAAGGACGTAATAAAGTAAATTCACAAACTACAGACTTCATTTGCTAGAACAAACAGCGGTAATTTCATCATACCAAATACACGTGGGGAAATACGAAGACCGCACAAGTAATACACGATAAATTTAGTGTAAAAGTGAAACTTGTTTTGAAACTTTGCTACAACTTGCGCATTTGTGACTTTAGTACCCAAACATAATATTGCCGAAATTGTATATTACTGTCTATGATTTACGAGTTTGAAATCATAAAATTGTGGGAGGGAGTAATCCTTGACCCACTATACATATACTTGGCAGAACTGAATGAAGCTTATTTGGACCGTTTGATTTATAAAACTGGATATTTTATATGAAATAAATTTAAAAAATATTACCTAATAACCCCCTCAAAAAAATATCGTCTGGGTCCTTTTTCCATGTTTGTTCTTCAACCGTACCTCTTGTGGAACCATTCAACCCACTTATCACCACCATTGAATAGCGCCGTCCCGCACTCGTCGCCATCAAACTTTCCACCTTCACTGTACTTACTTTCGACCGGAAGCGGTGGCTCAGTGACTGCTGTCACTGCAGTGCCTTTGACCGGGAGGTCCTAAGTTCGAGTCACGACGGCGGCAGTATTATCCACACTGGCTTATCAGCTCGGTCGAATTCAGTCACTGTCTGGACAAGAATTCTAGCGGCCTTCTGCTCTAATCGGTAGTTTTCCGTGGTTTCTCCGATCAACACCAGGCGAATGCCGGAGCAGTACCCTAACAAACGAACCACGGACCTCACGCGATCTTTCCTTCCTTTTCCTTGTTCTATTCACACCCCTTACACACACACACACACACACACACACACTTACACTAACATGCACTACACTACCACACATGTGGGGAGACTGGTCAAGGACTTAGAACTTGTCTCGGCTGGGGCAGGGCCCCGTTGGTGTGAGATACCTAATTGGGGAAAATCCCGCTAGTCGGCGGTAGGTCGGCGCGGATCTCGCCATCCAGTGGGGGAACATCACCGCCGCGTCCCGATGAAAAATACACTAAACTTACGGGACTAATGACTTCGGTAGTTGACGCGCCCCGAATCATTATCTATCAATCACTTAGGTTTGCCCATGCCCGCGCCCTTTCGCTCACTTGGCCTCCACACGCACGCCGCCCTCCGATCGACCTGCATCAGCTGCCGGCGCGGCTCGGCGTGGCGTGGCGGGGCGCGAGAGGTATTCTCCGGCGATAATACGCCCTTCGCGTCCCTAACTTGCCGTGAAGTGCTCGGTGGTACAAGTTCGAAGTTTATCGGAAGGATTCAGCACGCCCCTCGCGAGCTTCTGCTGCCTGCAGTCGAGATCCAATTAACGTGGAAACGGTTCAGTAACACCTCGGGGAGCGGCCGTAAGTTGGCTGTGCGAAGCCCGCCCGCGCCGCCTATCCGCCCACGCGCACCCGCTCCCACCCAATACAGGTGCGCGTGCGAGCAGAGGAAGGGAGATGATCCCTGGAATTGATCCTGGGCGTTCGCTGAATCGGCTTCCGACTCATGGGCCCAAAAATCAACTTTTAGTTACACAGCACGCACATTTTAAGACAAATTTGCTTGCATGTTACTTCCAAAACGGGAATACATTTCGGAATCTAATTTAACGTTAATGAAACGGTTTAAACAATATTACAACCGGTGATGTTCTTTAATATAGAATGAATGTAGTGACACGTTAAAAGTACCACAAACCTTTGGTATTAACAACTCTATGGTGACACTGATAAAGAAGAGGAATGCCGTGCTCGCTGAATGCCCGCGTTTCCCAATATTTAAAGATCATTGTTTAAAACATTCACTTCAATACTGCACTTTGATCTTATGAAACCTCAAACACGTTTCTGAAATACAGAGTTAAACAATTTGAAAATGATTGAAACTTATTTTAGATACTGACACGAAATATTGTTTAAACTCCTTTTACTGTTGCGCTGATAAAAATATTCGAAGCCGTCGATTCAGAATAAACTATTTCTCCTGCAATAATTAACAAATTACAAACCAGATACACCTTCGTAACAATTGTGGAAAGCCGAGTTGAAAGACATGTTTACAAGGAAACTAAAATAAAAGCCAAACGAGATTGGGCAAACTCACGAAGATAAATCTCAATACAATCAGACAACACAATCGGAGGGCAGCATATCGAGGCACGACGACCGGCACATCTCAACCACCATACCAACCATCGGGGCAACAAAAAACTGAACACTAGGCGGTCGCATGACGCGTACCAGTACAACAGGAGATGGCCGTAAATGTAAACATCTCCGCCACGGACAGCGGGGATGGGTAGTGGGTAGGATGAGAGCAACGGGCAGTGGTGTGGGGGCGGCGGATGCCTTCGTTACGCAGAAACAGCGCGCTTATCTAAACGTCCGCCGCGTCCCTCTAAGGCGCACCTTAACCGCCTCCGCGCGGGGCAGAGGCAGGGCCCGGCGGGGGGCGAGCGAAGTATCGTTCCGACCCAAGCACCGGCGCCCCGCAGTAACACATGCCCTGAGCCACGGGTCACGTGAGAGTAGCCGACGCGACGCGACGCGACGCGGCACGGCGAGGCGTGGCGCAGACCGCGCCGCTGCCGCACAGACGTGTCCTGCCTGGTTTATCTCCTATCCTCTTTACCCCGCGGGACAGCCTCGCGCGCCATTCCCTCCCTCCCACACACTCTCTCTCTCTCCTCTGATTGTAATGATAGTCCATCGCCATTTCACTTTACCGAAATATCTGGAGCAGCGGAGGCGACGGCGGGGCGGAGCGCGGGGCCGAGGACGCGAAGAGGAGAGAGGTCTTAAAGAAGACGTGTCCAGATACTTGGTCGCCGGCGCGCGCGCCGGCCCGCCCGACCGCCTACGCTCAGCCCGCGAGGAGCGGCCGCGGGGCGGGAAATGAAGACATTCGTATGAAATAGAATAGACGGGGAACGCCGGTCGTTCCGGCCCGGTGCTCTCGGTCGTATCAGAAGTTTTCATTAAATGAGCGCGCTTCGCGTAGCTCGCGCTTCGCGGCGCGGCGCACGGCACAGGGCGGAGGGGGGCGGGGCGGGGCGGAGAGGGTGGAGCGGCAGCCGCCAGAGGTGAAGCACGTTACCTCGTTGGGATTAGACGGCAATCGGTGTGGAAGAGGCGTGCCCTGCCCGCTGCGAGCGCGCTGGGCCATGCCAGGGCGGGTGAATGGTGGTGGTGGTGGGGTAGGGTGGGGGGACTCAGACTTACCAGGGTCGGTGCACATACGAAATGAGGGTTGTAAAGATGAGAGAAAAATATACGAAATGGTCATAAAATGACGCTTCAGCGCCACTGATAACAGAGCCTGCCAACTCTTCTTTGAAGATTCGCGCTTGCTTCCAGAGGCACCCGGGAAAAAAATTGCTGCTATTAATCTTACTTAGTTTCCTTCGGACGTAACATCCAAAATAGAATGGAGAGAATCAATTGGTAAAAGAAAAGAGTACGTTTATAAAATTAACTTAAATATTTGAGAGGAACAGAATGCAAGAACACACCTTCTGAGAACTACATTTTTTTATACAGTGATATATCCACATGAAAAAAAAATTACCACAATACCAAACGGAAAATATTTGAATAATTGTTTTCCCGTTCATGAGTGTATGTGATATATAATGCAAGGGATTAGTGAAATAGGTTTATCTCTTTTTCTAATCATTACTTTTAGGTTAACAGGCACTACATTAACATAACATTACATAACTTGTTCAGTTATTTTTCTGGAGAGTTGTGTGTCTCGGCATTTTGATATTTAACATCACGACAACTTCTTATTCTCTTTCCTGGCCCAATCTATCGTACCGTAATACAGCCGTTAAAACTGTTTCTGAGCAACATTACATCCCTGATTCCCGAAGTATCGATGGGTTCTACTCTAGAAGTACGTCAGCCACGTGCTACTCACATAAGTCGAGAAGTCTGCAGGTGAAAGGAAAAGCCTCGCGTCTTCGCGACGCCGTCGTACGTTTCTCGAAGTCGTTCGGCGGAAATAACGCGCGCGTAAATATTATTTACGGAGCCGGCGAATCGCCCGACAGCGGTGGCCGTTAAGTGGCGACGCGGAAGCCCAGCAAACTTTCGCATGGGGGCTCGCGGGAAGATTAGTCGCGATTCCAGAGAACTGCGCCAGTGTTCCTTGAAAATGTATCCAGGAGCTCGAGTAATGTCTATATGGATTTGGAGTAGGATTACGAGCGCCTATTCTGCGAGAGATCCAAATGATAGCAGATAGTCTATAAAATTGTTATGTGGCGTTGGTAAATTTGACGAATTGATTAATACATCAAAACTCTGGACAATCTTTTCATGCTTGCATAATTATCCGCAGTTATAATTTATAAAAATAACTAGCACATCCATAAAATTTACAAAACTTATTTAAAAATAATCTGCGTAATTCATTCCATATACAGACGAAAACGCGACAACTAAATATTCCATGTTTTGAGATATTGCCGTTTTAAAGCTGAATATCGCTCTGAAACTTTCACTTACATTTGACTTCAATTTCAATCGTATTAATAATCCTGTACTGTTGAGTCATGTATTTCGAACTCATGGTAAGAAAATTCACATTTTCAGAGCGATATTAAACATAAAAACGGCAATATCTTAAAACTTAGAAATTATGTTGCCATTTTGGAACTTGGAGTCGTCAATGCGCAGTTCCCTCCTTAATTTATTCAGGATATATTACGATTTAAAAAAAAATTAATTATAATAGAATAAAAACAAGAATCAACACATTCGAAAATTTGCAGACAAATCGCTACAAAATATGCGAAAGCATTTCCAACTTCAACGCGCACTCGTTCTGTTGAACCCCAACGCCGCCAAGGACGCGTCCGAGAGCAGAGAACGACGCTATGAATCTCGCACTCCCACTTGACCAACAACCGCCCGGAAACTCGCAGCGCCTGCTGGCCACACGTGGGCCATTGGGCGCACCCGTCCCGGCCGCTTCTTGCCCTGGCCACGCGACAAGGCGGCTGCTGCTCCTCCACCGGCCCCACTCGGACTATTGTGTTTGATGTCATACGCGGCGCCAACTTAAGGCGGGCCCGCGAACCGCCGCCGCCGCCTTCTTCCCTTTTTGTTTTCACGCGGCGGCCTGCGCTGAGCGATGGTTTTACAAGGCGAACTTCGCGCTAACTGCAGGGGCTAACGGCGCGGGGAGGAGGGCAAGAGAGGAAGGGGTCCGCGGCGTGGAACTTGTGAATGCAGACGCGGCGCCGCGCGGCCGCCTCTATATGGCTCTATACGCGTAGAGGCAAAAGAGGCCATTCAATATTCCACAGCTGTGTTTTACGAGACATGGAGTTTGCGAGGAATGAACGCAGCCGCCGCCGCCGCCGCACCTCACAAAGGACATCCGTGCGGCACAACGCGCGGTGTTGACTTTTTCCATTGGCGGCTGGCGCGGCCGGTGCTATCTCGCTCGTTAGGTCCCACCTCCGTCCCCGCGCCTCTCGGCGGCCCCCGCCCCCTTGCGGCCCGCCCCCGCACAATGAGCGCGGGCGCCCCACCCCCCCGCCGCCGGGAACGACAGCGCAATGCACCCCGTCGCGCATTACACGGTGAGCCGGGGCCGTTACGAACCTCGACCCTCGCCGCCGGATGTACGGACTCCGCCATGCGCTCCACCCCCGCCCCCACCTCGTCCTCCGCGTCGAAAGTTGCTGTGGGCGCTGGGCCGGCGGTGGGGGCAGCGCCGTGCTATGACTGTCGTAAGGGCGAAGGCGCGCATCGATCCCTGAATGCGAATGTTCCGGGGCAGATGCTGGCGGCAGATAGGCCAAGACGGCATAATTCGACGTCGTTGCTGCAAAGCCTTTGTGGTCGAAGAGCCGGAGGACACTTCGCGAGGGGAAAAATAATAAAACACGAAACACTGTTAATGTTAAGTATACGGAGGTCGTCTTGTCACGTGCTTCCAATTTCGGAAAGACTGACTCCCTTGACGGAATGTAACACGAAGCTTGCATTGGAAAATTCTAACGTAAAAAGAAAACAAATATATTAACGTTTATAAAAAACGTTCCAGTCAAAAAATTAATAATAATCAACATGCCAAATGTAGCCGTGTGGCAGCTTATCCTCTGCATTAAATAACGACATTCATTTCAAAATTTACGTTCATCACAAATAAGATATAACGGAATTAACTTATTACATTATATAAACTATATCACCAAGTCCTTGATCGACAAAAATATTTATGGTACAATATATTTTCGAAGTAATCGAATACAATTACAAAAATGCAGGTTATCATTGAAAAATATTATTTTTTCTATTACAAATGCAAACCTTTACGCTACGATGTCTATTTCACCAGCCTAGATGAATTACTCCAATTACTCACAATCTAACGATTCACACATCGCAAATAACATTAGTGAAGTAATATCAGTACATCTTATTTCTAACGTATGCAATTTTCAAAAATTCAGAGAGTTCAAAGAAAATTAGACCTGCGTCATTATTTAAGTATCCTTTCCTCTATCCGAGGGAAAAATTAAAAATCTGGAGCAGTGTTTGAGAGGAAAAATATAAATTACCTTCACTTCAAACAAAAATTGCGTGAAAACTACACGTGCCAAGGGCACAGGAGCCCTCGATCATGCCTCGGGGAAGCCTCCGACATCGCTGTGTCCCCGCCACCAGCCCAGACCATGCTCGGAGGCAGAGGTAGTGGCTTTTGTTCGAAAATGTGGGCGCTGAAATGAAAGATTACGCGGAAATGGTTCACAAAATGGGTTTAGCCGGCGCACGACGAATAAATACGGACATTGCCATCCATATCTCGGGGGGCGGCGGCGGCGGGCAGCGGCTAGGGAAAAGCTGTTGCCGAGAGAGCAGGAGGTATGAGGCGGTGCCGGGGATGGAGACGCCTGTCCGTTGGGTCGGAAATGTTTGGATATGTTGAATTCAGCATCACCATTACTATACTGCGATGCAGCATGTTCATGTGTGGCATTACAGAGACCGTAATGATGATTATAAACAATTCACAATATTTATTTTAGATGGTGAAAAACGTGTTCTCACTCATCTGAAACTAATAACATTATTCGAAAATCTATTTCAATATGAAGAATAATGGAAATATTTTATATTTAAAACAATTTAAGAAGTTTATATAAAAATTTAATCAGTAAATAATTGATTTCCGACATTAATTTTATGTATTTCTTCCATGATTGCATTAAGAATTTCAAACACATCAAAGGTAGTTTCACAAGTCGCAAAACAAGTATTATAATTTTCATCTACCGTGTTCAGACAGATGGAGTACATCTCTCCTTTCCACGAGATTACCAGGTAATTTGTTGGGTGAGGAAACATTCCAGTCTACCCTTCACTGCGATGCTTGTGTTTCATTAGTTTAACATGGCGAAGACAGAAACTTCAGGTATACTACTATCAAGTTCTCTGCAATGCAAATACTGTGTCAACAAAGCAACGCCGAGTTCGCCTAAACACTCAATTCCAGCAATACGCCATTCAAATTAAGCCTCTAAAATCACTAGTAGACCGTCGTTCTTGTCGAACCAATACAACATCACCGGTTTGCCTCCCAACAATTTGAAAGACAACTACACCCAAAATACTACAAAACTTAACAAATCGAACTGAATTAATAATTGGGAAACTATGATATTAAAGAACGGAGTATGTTTAACAGTTTCATAAAATTAACTTACAAAGAAAGCAAGTTCATTTTTTAAAATAAATATTAAGAGGCATTCAGTTTGACAGAATGCGTACAAGAGACTCATTATTGGTAAAAAAAAACTACTGTAATGTTTATGCTTACAAATCACAGCATTAGGTGCAATACTGAATAATGAGTAGGAGGCAAACATCCGCACAGAACAGCCGATGGTCGAGTTCCTTCCTGACGTGATACCTCTATCGAGGCTCCGATCCAGTGGCAACTTCTCGTTAGAGGCGCAGCATTTTTAAGCAAAGCACGCGGTCAATCTGTCGGCTGGCAGCCAGCGTTAGCGTCGTCCTCGTCAACCCGGCGGTCGGAGGCTCGTCGCGCCGGGCGTAGCGAGCGAATCAGCGCGAACCGCGGCCGCGTGACTGACGTTTTCGCTGATGATACTGTGGCGACGCAACGCGGCGCGCTCGACGGGCTGGCCAGCCGGCTGGCGCGCGAGGCGGCCAAACAAGCGACAGGCCCCGCACTGCCACCAACCGCTCACCATCACCGCTCCCGCAACACCCAGAAGCCGCCGCTATCAGGAACTCACGCCGTTTTCACTGCTGATGCCGCCAACGCAATCACTATCACTGTTTCTGGTGGCTCAGTTACACCCCCAACCGACAACCCCTAACGTAACTTCTCCCACAATAACGACCACTCCCACCCATCGTCACCGCCACTGACACCATCTCTACGCAACAGCACTACCCCCATCCCTACCGTTATCATCAGTACAGCTACCGCCATCACCATCGTTACCAGTCGCCCGTCCCAAGCGGCGGCGGCGCCAGCCTACAACGCTCGCGGGGCAGGGGCAGTAAATCCAACGTAATGACGCCGATGCCGCGCGCCGAGTGTCCTCCTCGACAGTGTCGCCCGCCCGCGACATTCGTCCGCCACGCCCACCCGCCCCCGGCCCCTCCGGCGGGCAAGCGCGCCCGGCGGGGGCGATTTGGCCCGCGTGACGCGCCGTCGACGAAACAATGCCGCTAAATTACCGTTCGTTTTAACGGCGCCCTGCCCTGCTCCCCGTCGCATAATGCGGTCCGTGCCCGTCCCACGGCGCTGACGTTATGAACAGCGATTCATATTTCTCGGACGCGTTTTATACACATTTTATACATCGGGGAGATCGAGGCGGGGAGGTGAAAAGGGGAGGGGGACGCTCGCGCGAAACGATTGTCATATCCGGGCAGGCGCACAACAGTATGGCACTCGGAGGCGCCATACGTATTTGTACTCATGCTCCAAGTGTCATTCGTTTACATGGCGATAGAAATGCTGTAGAGAGAAATTCATTTCCCATTATTAAATATATTCGTACCGAGAGAAATTGCTAGTACTTCTTACAACAGTACGAAAAAACATAAACACGTAAGTCACAGTGCTAATGTGGACTCGTGGATTCGTGATACATTTTTTCCGCTTGTTAAAAGCGAACATATTTGTCATGAATAAACCCTCCACAATAAAAACATACTTACTTCGATTCCAATGACATTTTCACTTTTTTAACAGTTCAAAACAAAGGAATTAGTTTTTCATAAAATAGTAGACTTTGAAAGCAATAGCGAACACAAAGAACAAGACAAAAAGCAATTGCGAGATGCTTGTGGACTTCGTTCTCCCCCAGGCGAACACAACCTCTCCCAGCACTGAACGGAGACCAAAGCCAAGGGTCTGCTTCTCGAATGCCTGCCTGCCCCCAGCAGCCTACACACGGCGACAACACGTCGAGCGAAGGAAGACGGCGACTAATGATGATCGATGCAAGCCAATATCAAAATAAACAATAGATACGAACGGACAATAGAAACGAAGCGAGGGAGCGGGATGGAAGCGACGAAGGCAGTCGCGGGGGGAGGTACACGAGCAAGAAAAGAAGTGAAATCGGAGAATAAAGGGAAGGGGACGAGACAAAAAAGCGTCGAGGACCGGAGTGAGACACGGCTCCGGGCAGCGGGGTCTGAGCAGGCGCGCGGGCGGGAACGGAGCGGAGCGGGGCTGGGCGGGGCAGGGCGGGACGCGGGCGGAGACGGACGCCCGAGGGAGCGGCGGCGCGTTGGGGCAGAGGGGGCGCTTGGCTGGACGTTTGAGCGGAAGTCGTGATTGTTGCCAAATTGCCGGCTGGCCCAGGAAGGAGAAGCGATCCGCGCTGCCTGCCTACCCTGCCCCGGAATCAATACGCCGTCTGCACACAGCGGCTGCGGCGGCCAGGCAGCGCGGGTGGAGGAGGCGGAGGAGGTAGGCGGGGGAGGTGGCGGAGGAGGAAGAGGAAGCGGTCGCGACGCAGCCTCGTCGACACCAGACGGCAGAGGCAGCATTCGAAAGGCACGAAACCAGAGGTGGCGGAGACGGAAAGCAAGGGGACACGCATGAGGCAGGCTGGACGCAAATGACAGCAGTTGAAGGAGCCGGGAAGAAGCAGGTCCAATTCTGATTATGAGATGATAATTTCGAAGAAACAGTCCACTGAATGTAGAGACGAAAAAAAGCAAGGAGGAAAACGAAAAAACAGAAAGCTTTAAACGAGGATCAGTCACTGACATTATTATGACATGGTTGAGGAAGAATTACTAGTAAATATACATTTAACAAAAATTATTTAAAAGGGCAACACACACGCTGGAGGCGTTTGACTCGCAGTTTCAGAGCGGTATACGGCCAGTGAGGTAGACAGCACACGCGGAGATCCACAGGATATCAAACAGATCGCACGAGAGGCAACAGCGGAAGGGGCGGTGACGGGGGCAGCGCAAAGGTTTGGGGCGGCAGAAGCGTGGAGCCGGTGGCGGGCACCAGGGTCAGCGCAGGCGAAGGCAGGGGCAGGCATTCCCCGGCGGCCGTGCCGTCCGTCACGACCAATCTGGCGCTGCCCACGCTGGCTGTGGAGCGGCCAGCGCGGGGGTTGAGCGGGTCGAGGGGGAGGGGCGCCTTCGGGCACGCGGGGGGGCCCCCCCGCGACTCCGCGCCCATCGCTCCGCGAGCGGCACGCGACGCTTCTCGAATCCCACGGCCGCCTCCCGGCAACTGGACGTCTTCCCTTCCTGGCGCTCGGAGCGAAGGGCGACACACCCTCCTTTCTCCACGTACGTTCTGAGATGTACACGCTGCCACTACGTTGCGGGGTGGTAGAAAATCGAAATTTCACAAATGTTAGTTGCCTCTTTTTAGTACTTATTGAAGGTATGTGCTTTACTATTTCCTGAGAAAGAATTATTTATTTAAATATATTCGCAGATTCGTGTGCATTGCGTTGGCATACTGGAACATAAGTAGTTCCTTCGAGTACACGATTATTTCACTGCATACTGTATAAGAATTCCTCAACATATTTAATGAAATAATTTTTTAAAAATATTAAATACACGCATTTAACACGTTTGCAAGGTCAAGTCTTCAAGTACAGAAAGCACAAATCACGCCAAACAATTTTTTTTATGCGGGTCTTGATCTAGTTATCAGGTATATCCTCCCCGACATTTTTGTCCATTGTCACTTTAAAACTCGCATGCCCATATTGCCTAGGCAAGAGAATGATAAAAACAATGAATAAAATTAATTAACGATGTGGATTGCAAGTCACATCTACATGTTCGAAAATTAAGACTGAAATAAATCCGTACTTCCGACGAATAATGTCGAAAAAGCAGAAGCCCTTTACCTCACCTTCCCTGACGAATCCGCATCCTCTATTACGTTTTGCAGAGAAAAGCTCATTTCGAGGAAGACCCTTTGAAGTTGCTGAACGCAGCACAAAAGCCATACATTCATTATTTTGGACAAAACGCGGAGGGGGTCTTGTGACAGCCTTTTGCATTCGTTCTGGAGCGCAGACCGCGGCTGACACGCGCGCCTCCCGGCGGCTCCGCGCGCCCTCTCCCGCGGGATGCCAGGCGCCGCCCGCCCCCTTCCGCTCACCCCCTCGCTCCTTACCACGCCAGTGCACCCCACCCCTCCCGCTCTGCCTCTCCAACTCCCGGCTCCATGCCGCCTCGCCCTTATCCTCCCGGCCCTCCGCGCACCCAGCCACGCTCTTTACTCCGCCAGCGCCCTGCCCTCTTCACCCTCCTCCCCCCCCCCCGGTCCTTGTCGCTTGGTGGCCCTTCCCTGCTTCGTCTCGGCCATCTCCTCTCCACACAGCCTCGACTCACTCCCTACCTCTCCCACTCGCCCCGCCCCCCCCGCTTTGCTTTTTCCTGATCCATGCCGGCCTTCCTCGCTTTGCTTAGCCGGCCTCGCTCCTTACCACTCCCACTCGCCCTGCCTTACACCGCCCCGCCCTCCCCCTCTGCTTAGCATCGCCCTGCTCCTTACCACTCCGCCCCGCTTGCCCGGCTCACGCCGCTTCGCTCTGCCCTCTCCTCTCTGCACAGCCTCCATTCGCTCCCTACCTCTCCAACTCTCGCCCCGCACCGTCCCGCTTGCCTTGCTCCATGCCGCTTCGCTCTGCCCGATCCGGGCCGGCCCTCTCCGATTTGCTTAGCCTCGCCCCGCCCTGCTCCGACTGGCAACGCCCCGTTCTTCCCCACCCCACCAAACTCGCTCCCACCTCAGTCCTGTCTCGTTCTTTTTCGTCAGTCCACCCCTCAATTCTTCGCTCCTTTCCCTCCCGGCCAGCATTTCAAAAACGGGTATGCTCGCGCGACGGGGTGTTGCTCGGACGTCCACGAACACAAGACCGGCGGGACGGAAACCGAATTCCCTCGCGACGACACGGGGCGAAATCGAGCAAAGAATGTTCTAGGGAAGTCTCGAGGGAAGGTGGATTCGCGATGGCGAGTGTCCGTTGTGAGGACGGCTTCGGACCGCCACCTCAATGCACACTTTTTCAAGTCATCACATAAAGAATATATGTCCTCAAGGGCATCATTTACTGTTAAAAATCAAATACATACAACTTCTAACTGCGCATTTTAAAAATCGGTAAAACTGTTTAAACATTGCCACTTTTATCAGTAGAAAGTTGCTTTACATGGTTTGAGTAGAATAGTTAATTCCTCACATCTCACCAATTTAAAATGCACAATGAAATCTTATGCAAATACCAAGAGCTAGCTGGGGTTACCATCAACGACTGACGCGAAAATCAGCTGAACTGATGCCTCGAGCGCAGCGTTGTCGCATGGAGTCGAGATTCTTAAGCAGACTCACCATTCCGACAGGCGATATCCTGGCTGAGGGGAAGAGGAATAGAAAGCCATCCACTCTCCCCGCTCCAGAAGCTGCCTGCGGTGAGGTGAGAAGAGCGAGAAAGATGCGGGGCGAAACGAAAGAGTAGTGACTGGGTGAGGAGGAGACGGGACCGGACGTCTGGGCGATGAGGCGGACGAAAGGAGACGAGAATATGAGGGACGGGAAGGGGGGGGGGGGGCGAGGAAGAGGCGGATTGAAGGGGGCGAGGAGGAGGCAGGGCGGGGCGGAGCTAAGGCTGGTCGCAGCGGGGTGCGGCGGGGCGGGATACGGCGGGGTTCTGCTCATCGCGCGGGCCGGAGAAGTTGTTAATTCCGAGGAGAGCGGCGGGCGCTTGTTACCTGACCGAGAGAAAATGTGGGAGGCATTAACTCTGGCCGGGGCGCTTAGGACTATCGATTACAGCGGGGGGTAATTACATTAACCAGCACGTCGCCGCGACTAGTGGGGGCCCCTCTACGCTATCGCCATACCCCCCCTTTTCCCGCACGCCCTCTTTCTCACTCCCTCCGGCCTTGGCTCGTCTCGTGTGCAGGGGAGGAATTCCCCCCTACACAGGGCTCCGCAGAAAACGGCGGCTCCAGACCTCGCATGTGTGTGTGTGTGTGTGTGTGTGTGTGTGTGAGTGTGTGTGTGAGTGAGTGTGCCCGCCGCGTCCAGCCCGCCACACCCCGGCGCGCAGCTGGGGACGCGCGAGCGATATTCGATTTTTCGGGGGAGGTGGCGTGGTCGTCATGGCAACAGTAGCGCCCTTCTAAACCAATAATGTTTCATTATGTAGCAATCAGGTTGACGCGCCGCGCGGAGGCCGCGTGTTGATTACAAGTTATTGTTGGCCCGCGGACGCGAGGAGGCCCCGACGGAAGGGGTGGGTGGTGGCGGTGGCGGCGTAGGGGGGCGGGACCGGAAGGGATGCCTGAATCAGAGCCGGAAGGATGAGGGATGTGGAGGAGAGGACGAAAGCAGCACGATACTGCCCTCTGGGCTTCGCAATGTTCCAAGAATTTGTCTCAGCTTTGTGTGAGCTTTTGCTCCAGGTAGTAGCAATGTATGGGTGCACGTCCAAACGGGCTTCCGGGAAGCTTTTACTGAACTATATTGAGTCTACTGTTTTCGACTCGACATCTTAATTATGCATTAAGAAACTTTCTTGAAATTCCATTTATTTTAAGAGTAACTGTTTCAATTTCTTTCCAGTTCCCATTAATTTTCCAGACTGTTAAATAATCCACCAATACTGAGATGATCCGTAATAAATAAAAACGAAAATATAAATTAACAAAATCGAGGTCGAGGAAAATGCTAAAAAGAATATCCCTCGTCTCAAATTTGGCGCCACAAACAGAAAATTTTAGATTACAGTGCATTTTACGTCCTATAAAATGCATCTATCAAATCTATATCTACACTGTAGCACCAACTATAGATAACATTTTTCAGTACACGATATCGTGGATCGAGCCTCGAACAACTACCACAAAAATACACAATTTCCTTATTCTAAAACCCAAAACAGAATGGAAAAATTAGATTACAACAGTACATTTCACTTCCTCAAGATCTTAAGTACACTGTCAGAGGTTATTAAATTTAATGTAGACTAATACATTGATCATGAAACTTACGTAACCTAGATATGTATATTAAAAACCTTAATATATTTGTACATTAAATTTAATGTACAAGCTAAATCAGTATAGATTTAATGTAGAGGTTCCCCCGTTTCCTTCGTCTCTCATCATTTTTATCGTACATTCATAATCACCATTCCATCAAGATCATTCATTCATTTCAGTTATGACCATAAAGCTTTCTAACTCTTGCATCCTACTGTACATTAGTATCACACTACTACGTACATTAAATTTAATGCACGTTCATGATACTTTATTGCACGGTTCATTAAAGTAAAGCAGAAATTTCTGACAGTATAGGTTCTGAGATCCGTCGTTTAATCGTCGTCCAAAAAGCTACAACTATCTTAGTCGGGGATCACTCGAAAGTCCGACAACGCGGCAGCCCATCGCACGCGCGCGGCCGGGGCAGCGGGGCGCGTATTTTTGCGACCCCGCGTCGCCGCCGCCGCAGCCGCCAACGAATGCCGGGAAATGCGTTATTGAAACATTCCGGCCGGGCCGTCGTTTGCATAATCTTATTTTAATACGGGTGCGGCTCTAATACCAATTAGAGAGGCGACGCACGGCGCCCCATACAAAGCGGGGCCCGTAAGCAGCGCGGAATATTTTATGCCGCCCTCTTCGCGGTGGCATTTCCGCGATTTTTAAAGCGCGACGGGACGCGCCCTGCGCGAGGTGTCTCGGTGACGGCGGCGATGAAGTGGTGAACAAGAAGTGCTGATGGTGGGCGTGGTGGGTGACTGGATGTGATGGTGACTGTGGTGTTGATGTGGTGTACGCGAAAAAAATAATTATGGTGACAGTGGTGTTGAGGTGGTGGACCCGAAGAAATAATTATGCAGGCAATAGTGTTTAGGTGGAGCATGCGAAAGAAATAACCATAGTGTCAGTGGTGTTGAGGTCGTGGACGCGAAGAAATAATTATAATGACTGTGGTGCTGAAGTGGTGGACGCAAAGACATAATTATGATCAATGTAGTGATAGTGATTTTAACGTGAGAGCGGCGCTAGTAATTGTTGTGCAATTGGCGTTGCCAGCTGGTTGGCGTTGATACTGGTGATTGATTGAGATGTGGATGTGATTGTGATATTAGTGTGGTATCCGCGTCCTATTCAGAAAATCAGGATTCCATATATTTGATGCCCTCGGGGTGATGATAAAGAGACATTTGGGGTTTTATTTATTATTGCACCCGAACAGTGGATAAACCACTTTACAGGTCTGAAATTGAGTACAAACACTAACCTAATACAAACACTAACTAATACCTAATAAACACTAACATAATAACTGAAAAAGCACCGAGGTACTTGCAAAATAAACCAACTCAACCCAGCTTATTTGTGAGAGGGAATCCCCTCTGGGAACCTCATTTATAAGGATCTTATGCACAGGGCAGTGGAGTGAAGGGAGTGGGAAAGGGGGCGGGGAGCGAGCTTAGGATTACGCGTTTATGATGCTTACGGAGGTCTGAATTGATCTTTGGGAAGGCGGGATTTGATTCTGGTTGGACCGTTACTGGATTTTCCTAGCTGGTAGAGTCTGGCACCGGGAACTAGGTTTAGGTTGGAGAAGAATTTTTTTGATAATGATGAAATATGGTTAATGGTAGATGTTCAATTATGGAGCATTATTGGATACATACCGGGTTAACCGATGTTGGAGGATTTTGTTTTGGAAAACTTGAAGCCCTTTTAGGTTTGTTTGTGCAGCACCTCCCCAAACAGGGCAGGCATATGTTAGTGATGGTCTAAGTGCAGTTTTATAAATATGGAGGGTTATATCAGTTTGTAGCGCTGATTTACGGTTAATGAGTGGATATAGGTTGAAGAGAGCAGCATAGGTTTTGTTCAGCCTATGGGTAATGTGGGGTTTCCACGTGAGACGGGTGTCTAGGATTGCTCCTAGGTATTTTATGGGTTTGTTGGATGGGAGCCAGGGAACAGGTGAACTTCCTATAGTGAGTGTAGGAGGGTTGGCTATTCTTTTGAGTGCAAAGATTTTAGCTTCGCATTTTGCTGCGTTTAAGTGCAGGCGCCATTTTGCTGCCCAGTCATAGAAAGTGTTGATGTCTAATTGTAAATTGTTGATTGCTATTGAAAGATCATGGTGTATAGAGAATATCGCGGTGTCATCTGCATATAAAGCTGTGGAACAAGTTGTGGTAGATGGTATATCTGCTGTGAACAGATTGAAGAGGGTTGGGAGAGAGGTGAGCCTTGAGGTACCCTGGCCTGAATTATTTTAGGGCGGAGAGTGAGGAATTTATTCGCACCGAGAAGCTTCTATTTTCGAGAAAGCTGCTAATGATTTTGAAAAGATAATCGGAGTGCCTTGGTTCCTTAATTTGTAGAGCAGACCTGTGTGCCAGACTTTGTCAAAGGCATTAGCGAAGTCTAAAAAGACTGCAGCGCAGTACTGCTTATTTTGAAATGCTTGTCCTATGTTTTCTACTATTCTGAGAAGCTGGTGGGTGGTCGAATGAAGAGGGCGGAATCCGAATTGAAAAGGAGGAATAGCTTTCGTAATTTGAAGAAATTTGTTAAGTCTGATTAGGATTAGTTTCTCGAAGATTTTGGACAGAGTGGATAAAAGGCTTATGGGTCTATAGCTGGAGGGATGTTTCGGAGATTTTTAGGTTTTAATATTGGAATTACAATGGATTTTTTCCAGCTTGCCGGGAAGTAGCCTAGTCTGAGGCAACTGTTGAAGATGGCAGTTAAGTAAGCAATGGAATGAGGAGGTAAATGTTTTAGAATTATGTTGGGGATACCGTCTATTCCTGGAGAAGATTTGTTTTTGTATTCTTAATTATTTGTTTGACATTAGCGGGAGAGATATAACTAATTGGTGATGGAGCTGTATGGAATGGGGATCTTACAAATTCCTCTACCACGTTTTGGAAATTCAAATCAGTAGAAGTATTGGGATAAAAAGCATCTTTGAAATGGTTGGCAAGCATTTCTAATTTGTCTACTTCCGAGTAAGCGATTTCAGAGTTGGCTGATAATGGGGGGATTGCTTGGTTGGGGTGGGAGAAATGACGACAGAGTTTCCACAAAGTATTGGAGTTTTTATCAATATTTTGAAGAAGGTTTTGGAAGTTCTGATAGCGAAACTTACTTAACTCTTCGTGAACTTTCTGGGTCATCTGATTTAACGCGGTTTTTAATTGGGGTAGCCGGAGAGTTTGCCATTGTCGTCTTATATATCGCTTATGTCTAATAAGATTTAGGATGTTGGGTGGAAGCGGATTTGATGGGGGGTGCCTCTGGTGGTTGTAATTGGGTGTAGCCGTACACATTTGGGGTAGGGTAAGAATTGGAAGGGGGTGAAATTGTGATAGGGAATAGAGATGGAGAGGCGGCTAGTGAGGTACCGTCGGAAGCGAAGGCAGGCTAGAGAAGATCTTTACGTGTGTTACCATCGTTTTCGCATTACGGCGAGAGCGTACGTTTGTCCTGGCTCGCACGCGGGGATCCAGTAATTAGTGTTTAGGCTGCCCGCGAGAAACCGGAAGCTCAGTCCGAATACCGGGGGCTTGCAAGTGTTGTACACGAGGGTCTTAAGCTGCGTTCCAGACGAGTGTGTGGATGCTCCTCATGCCCGCTGATATTGTAAACAAAACAATGAAATGGGATAGACATGCAATTAGATGCGAAAATGGTTAATTCGTATGTAAAGGCATAAGCATGACGAGTTTAGAATGGTTCAAGATAAGTTAAAACAAGGAAATTCTGATGAGTGGTTGCAGACACATTCCGGTCGATCGCATTTCCCGGTCTACCACGTAGACATTTACGCAACTACAATTTCCTTCCCTTCTATTCCATTCAAATAAAATTAAATACAATTATTCGTCCAATAATTAGAATTCTCTAGCTGCGATAATAGCAATTAAAGATTTGTAATGGATAGAAAATACATAACTTCCGGAATAACACAATCTGTTTAATAAATTATTAATTGATCGTTGACAATTGATATCTCAATAAATAGTTCTTTTATACTAACACCTTTTCGAAACGTGCAGATCTGGTGTTTGAATACTAATTCAATATAAACAGTCCACAAATAGCAATAATGTGAAGAAATGGCAAAAGGAAATCATCAACAAAAACTTGTATTGAAATTTCTGCACAACATAAACGTTGGAAATTTTTTCGACGTCAACGTAGACTTCCATTAAAAACTAATATAAATAAGCATTTCAGCTTTATTAAAATAACATTAAATTACTTTTCTAAAGAGTAATTTGAACCAAAATTAATAGCTAACTTAAATCTCTTTAAATAGGGTTTCTTTCTCAAGTCGAAAGATAGTTGGCAGCGGAGGTCGACCAAGGGCTGCACCGAGGTTAGTCCTCCCACCGCCTTTCTCCCCTTTCCACCCGCTTTCACTGCCTCTCCCGCCCCGCCCCCACCCCCACCACCATCACCATCACCATCACCATCACCACCACCTCCGCAGCCGCGCGCTGCAAGGCGCTCCCGGGCTCTCAATTTCGAACACCAACTTGTTATGCAGATAACACAAACACTTGAAGCAAGTTGCCGAGCTCGGTTTAGACAGGTTTCCTTGGGACGAAACCTTTCAAACGAGGCCTCCCTGAGTGCGCCCTTCCCTCCACCCCACCCCCACATTCCCTCCCCCTCCCCAGTCGCCCCGCACCGGCGCCGCAGTTTTCAACATTTTGGAGCACCTCCGAGTTGCGAGTCCATCCCAAGTATCAAATTGCTCCGGTGAGTGCACGACGGGGAAGCAAGGGGGGCACTGCACAGAAACCGAGGGGGGGCAAGAGGTTGTGCAGAGTGCCCCTGGCGCGGGGGGGGGGATGCGGACAAGAGGAGTCGGCGGGGCACAGAACAGACTGCTGGAGCGACCGCCCAATCCAAGAACTCGCAACCGAGTAGTGGAAGTTCTGTTGCCCTATCCTCTTATCGACGAGAAGGTGGTGGAGACGTGGGCGGCGACCGCGGGTGCACAAGCAGCATGCCCGAAACTTTCTAGCTGAATCTGTGAAGTTACTTGATACACGAACAGCTTTGCCAAATCAAAACCTACGCTGTTGACAGTTTCTAATTTACGTTAATGATTACAGGGAACCGTCCGAAGCTCAGATAGGAACAAACAAGAAAATTCAATAATGTTAGCACTCATCAAGAATTCTTAACCAGTGTCCCCGTGAGATCAACAAAACTGCGTCGAAACTGCACCACAACGAACTGCCAATATGTGTTGAACGAACTGCATGTATGCTCTGTCGAAATCAGACACACACTGTTGATCGAGTGTCTAATTCCCGTAAATAAAGAAAACGTCTCGAGCTCCCACAAGAATAGGCAAGACGATTCCATAATTGAAGAACTCACCAAAAACAATTTTATTTCACGCACCACGTGTCGACGAAAGATACGTCGATAGCGCGCCGCAACGGATCGCCACTTTGCGTCCGGTGTCGATGTATTATGGAAATTACAACAAAACTAGCGGCGGCGCGGGTGTGCCCTCCGCGTGCAAGCGCCCCAATTAATCGCCCAGCTACCAGCGTCACATAGGCCCGCGCGCGCGGCTTCGAAAATATTACCGTTGGAACTGTGTCCAATTGACCGCACATTTATCACCAGACTAGCCCGCCGAAGGTACACATTCATCCGTGTTTTCTACTCTGTAAAGTCGCGCCCATACCAGAGGAACATTAATCATAACTTTTTTTACGCGAACGGTGTTACTGACAATTCTATGAACATGATAACAATGTTATGGGTGCGTTTTGAAACGCGCCGGAGGACGAGGTGGGGCGTGGCGAGTGGGAGTGCGAGGGAGGGGAGAGAGTCGGGGCGAGGGGCAGGGAGAGGGGAAAAGGGAGAGAGTCCGCAGTTCGAGCCGGACAAGGTATCTCAAATTACCGTCCCGTATACGGGTGTCGCACCACCTGGCAAGAGGGTGAGGGTGGGAGGGAGGGGGGCGCTCTGAATTAACGGGACACGGGACGGCGTATTTTAACCGGCGGCGTCGACGCCCGGGCCCACGGCAGCGGCGCGGCGCCGAGCCGAGCATGCCGAGCCGAGCTTGCCCAGCCGAGCCTGCCGGGCCGACTCGCCCGTCGACGGGGCGGGTGTCGGCGCCGTAACCCACCGACCGGGGGCTTTTGTTCGGAGTGGTGGCGGTGGCGGTGGCGGCGACACGGCTGCGCCCAGGTGGGCGACGGCCGTTCCGCGCCGCTCAAATAGTTTAACTGCGCCCGTTTCCAAAATGGGCGCAGCGTGCTCGTATTTTCAGCCGGTGTAATTGATTTGAGGGCATTTACAGGTGTGTTTTCCGAATGACAACAATACACATGCGCACAGACAACAGGTACAAACAACGTTTTTCGTTAGTAAACAACAGCAAATATACAAAAGGATGTCCGAGGTCGTTATTCAAGAGATCTAACGATGCAATAACAGTACGGTTGCGTATAGAAACTTGAAAACTATTTCTCATTAATACCGTTGGCTATGACATGGTGTTATCACGACGTAATTTGGGGGTATTAGAATTACAATAACAATAGTTAAAATGTAAATAATCCAACTAATTTCTGTCATCCGGTTTATTTACAAAAATTTAAAGTAATATAAGTAATGATTAATAAATATACAACCGTATCTTGAATTCTGGTTAGATTATATATCCAAGAACATGGGAAACATACGAGTTGAATTCTTCATACATCTCCAAACCAGACATACGATGCAAGTGGCAGAAACAGGTAACAAGCGATAAACATATCTATAGGGGAACCACAAAGCGTATTCAGAAGACAAAAGGCTCGCGAGCAGCTGCTGTGTGCAGGCAGTTGCAAGGTCACCGGCAAGTGCCTATCTGCTCCCTCGCCCACAGAACAGGCAGCCCGACCCATGCAGTCCTCGCCACCGCCTTCGACGGCCCAGCAGCTGGTCGCCGACGCGGCTCGACGACCCCGACTTGTATACGACCCCCGTCTCTCGCCCTGCGTCACCCGCGTGCTACTCACGGATTTATATACAAGCAAAATAAAATCAACTCGATGCGGACGATCGGCACGAGGCGTGAACGACGAAGTGTCGTGACCGACACCGCGTAATGGTGAGAGCAGAGGGGACGGCGAAAGGGCGGGAACGAAGGGGGAGACACCCCGCGGGCCCCACTCGCCGTCGCGCCTAATGCAATAATCCACGACAAGGCCGCGCGCGTCCGCTCCTATAGGGCGCGCCCGCCCCGAATTTATTCGAGCAACGGCGTAACTACGTGCCGCCGCCCCTGACCCTCCCCCGCGGCCCTCTATAAAACGAACTCGCGCAGAGGGGCGGCGCGGAATCACGTGCCTCGCCCCGGAGGGTGCGGCGAGGCGAGAGGGCCGCGCGGGCGGGGGGGCCAGCGAGAACCGGGAGGCGGGAAAAGGGGGGAAGGAAGGTGGTTTTGGGGCGGGGAACGAGTATGGTGAGGGATGGAATCCAAAGAGCTGAATGCAGATGGATGAAGCAATGGGGGCGGGAGACGCTCCGAGGGAGCCGGGAACGGGAGCGGTGATGCCGAAAACTCGGAAGCTGGCGCGGGAAGCGAGGTGGGGCGCGGCAAGGGAGGCAAAAACCCTCCCATTTATGATCGAGCGGCTGACTACGTGTTCTAAACTTCATCTCCCTAACATTCGGTCGCTGGCGCGCCGAGCAGGCAGCGCCGCGTCGAGTCGCACGGAGTCGCGCCGCCTCCGCGATCCCCGGAGTACAGCGCGGACCAAAGCGAGGCGACGCGACGAGGCGGCGCAGCCGCCGCCCCCCGCCCGGAACCGGCACGGGCATTGATTAAATCCCGCCGGAGCCAGGGCAGAGCGCCGCAAAGGTATTTATTGGCGTGTCCCTCCGGAATCTCCGAGCGGGAAGGCCGGTGGAGTGGAGAGGTGAGGCGCGGCGGGGGCAGGTCCCACGGAAGAGAGGCAAGCCCAGGCCGTCTTCCCCACAATCCTCTTGAAGGCAGTTTATTTACTTTATACAGAATTCCGGGGTGGAGCGATATTGAGCCGATGGAACGGAGTAGGCAAGAAGTGGAAGGAGGCGGGGGGAGAGGGTGGGAATGGGAGGAGGAGGAGGCATGCAACGGCGAAGGGCGTAAATACCTGCACAAAGCGCGGCGACGGCGCCTGGGCGGCTATCACTAAATTACATTTAAAAAGAAGGTCAACGAGGCGGGGCTCCTCGAAGTCGAGAAATCCGGGACCCGGGTACCTCTCCCAGCACTAGCTCTGTCTCTCCATTTCTCTCTGCACCGCCCCGCCCCATTCGCCTCGTCCCGTCCCGCCTCACTCCCTTCCCCCTCCGGGAACCCCCATGCACACAATGCCTCCCGTAAAATATTCCCCGCCGTGCCATTGTGGGCGCCGCGAAAAAATACAGGAAACGTCAGCAATTATATGCAAACTTGGTGCAATGTGTCATTTCGCGCGAAATAAAAGAAGCGAGTGGCCGCAGCCGAAAATAAGCGTTCTAATTTTTCACGTTCCAAAATGAAATAAAAAAAATAGAAATAAAAAATCGTGGAGAGGCGCGAGGTTTAATGAGGAATCGATTAAAACACCCCACAAATATCATGTAAAGAGTGCAATGGCAAATATATAAAGAAATATCCTGCCAAACGATTTTTACAATGATCTCATTCCCGCAAAGTAACTCTTAGTAGTAATACCTACTTGTATTTTTCTTTCATTTATAACAAACATGAAAGCGTACTTCGAATAGTAAAAGAAGAAAATTCACTAGGCGTGATACGTACGTAATGAAATCACATAAAAAATAATATAAACTTTCGTTAAGTGACTTCTCTAGGCTAGTAGTTTACTATAAGCACTAACACCAATAACTAATTATTAAGATTGCCAAAAATGAGAATACGTTTATACGTTAAAAATGGTCACATTATAGGTCTTTCACTAATGTAAGTGAGGTAGAGCTAAGATATTCCAAACATTTAAAAATAACTTTCCGTAACTTCACGAGCGCTTTGATCGGGTAAGTGAATTCAACTGCATTACTCAACTGTATGCACATGTTGCAACAGCACATACAAGCGCACGCAACCACCCTTTGCGCTCTTACGAAGCCCTCGCGACGCAATTGTCATCTAACCGCTGGAGACGCACTGCACGACAAAGGGAGTGCGGCCGAGAGAGGCCGAGAACGCTGAAGGAGGCTGTCGCGGTGGCAAGTGGCTTCAGACGCGAAAGAAGCGAGCCCCAGAGCGGCTTCAAAGCTCCCCTCGCACCCCGTCCCCGCTTCCCTCCGCACTGTACCACACCCCCATGAACCTCCGTCCCTGCTGCTTGGCCCCATCACCTTCCGTTTCCGCCAATCAACACCACTACCCTCAGTCCCTCGCACTGTCCTACGGCCCACTGCCACCACCTCACCCCATCCCCGACCGCCCTCCGCCCCCCTTCCCACGGCCCTGATACTACCCCCCGTCCTATCATCCCCTTTCTCGCCACTTTGCCTCACCACTCACTGTCCTAGCATCCTACCTAATTTTTTTCCCCAAAAATTAGAGCAGTACCACTTTACCCAGCTGTCGGCCCTGTCCCTAGTAATTCGAAGTGTACAATAAATATTTCATAAGTTTGTTAATCCTCTAAAAATTAGAGATTTTGAAAGATTTAAAACAGATGTGAAATAATAACTCTGTTTTGTTACCGAGAGCCAGTCACTCTTCCGCATCCGTAAGAGCTATAAAGTGCGGTAGAGTGAGAAGTTTCAAACAGTTCTTAATGCTGTTCAGGGAATTCGCTAGTGCATGCGAAGGCACCGCATTGCCTGCCGCGATAACCTAGGGCTTCTCATGTTTCAGGGGCGGGGAGAGGGGTGGATGTGCGTCCGGACGGTCGCAAAATTTTGTACCGCAAAATATTGCAGCGAACAGTCCTCCTCTGGTTGTTCGTAAGTTACGCTTCTCTCAAGTTTTGTGAAAATGGAGTGTGTTAATTAAGCAGAAGTTAGTGGTTTGTGTAATTGTCTTATGGAATAATTATTAAGGAACAAATTTCATAGTATTGGGATTTCATAAAAGCTCAAAATAAAAGAACTACACTTAAAATAATGTTCAGGATTCGCTCCACCACACACTGTCCCCGCCACACCCTTCAAATCACTCAATCCGTTCGCCTTGCCAAATCATTTTCCGTCTCTACCCCTTCCCAAACCTTTACCTTGCCCCCCCCCCACCGTCCCCATCAAATAACGACTCCTTCCCTCCGCACCCCATCCTCCGGATCCCGCCGCACCCCGTCTTCGCCACTCTCCGTCACCGCCGCCCTCTCACCCGCCTCCTCCCAGGCATCCGTCGCCTCACCCCTCGGCGCCCCGCCCCGCGCGAGGTATCAACGAGCAACACGAGCGCCACAAAGAAAGCGCCGCTACGTAGATTTGCGGCGGCGGCGGCGGCAGGGCGAAGGGGCAGACCGGCGCCGCGAGGCCCCACGGAGGGAACCGCGCGATCCTTTATTTGTTGCCGGATGCCGTAACACGAGATCTGGGTTTGACTTGTGGGCCCGATTCCGCGCAAGGAGAACGAACACCGCCGCCGCCGCCGCCCGCCCGAATGAATGAGCGCGTGAAAGAAACGGGCCGAGATGGAAGAACGCGCCCAAGGATCCGACGGGCGGCGGCTACGGTTCGAGGGGGAGGGGGAGGAGAGGGAGACGGGGGGTGAGGATCAAGCAGAACGTGAAGGAAACCCGCCTCCGGCAGCCCAGATATCGATATCCGCAAGAATAATGTACTGGAGCTGCAGGCAGCGATCACGGAGAGAAGACTTCGCCATTATCACGGGGTATTATCATATATCACCGAAGCGAACGTCGCCTCTACGGCCGCCCCCTCCACGCCGCTTCTCCCTCGCACGATATCGGAGCCGGCAGGCCGCGCCGCTCTAACGAAGCAGGCCTGATGGCTGCAGGGGGAGGGAACCTGCGGCAGCGGGGGACGTCCGTCAAAGAAAGAGCGCGGGGAGGGGTGGGGCGGGGGCGGGGTGCAGGCAAGCGACGCGGGCGCGGCTCTGCGGTGACGGCAACCGCCGGACGCGATGTCAACCACGGTCACAATGCGAAACGATTAAACAGCAACGGAATATTCTAGTTGCCCGCGCTTCAAAGGCGCGCGGGCAGCCCAGAGTGGCGCGGCGGGGGCGTGCGCGGGGTGCGGAGAGGCCGAGAGCGAAGTGTGAGTGTATGCGTGTGGGCACATACGTGTTTGTGCGCGCTCGCGTGTGTGTGTGTGCGTATAAACAGACGTCTGCCCACTCGCCCCGTTTCAAAACAGAGCGCCGCCCATTGTGCAGAGTGCACTTGTTTGGACAGAGGGCAGAGATGAGGGAGGCGGAGGAAGGGAACCAGAGAGGAAGCTGCAGAAATGCTCGGCCGGGAGGCGAAGCCGACGGTGTTATGCGAGCGGTTACGGGGGGGGGGACTGGCGTTGACGCTGGTGACGGTGGCGACAGACGTGAGGTGGCACAAGAAGCGAGGGGATCGGCAATGCCGAAGGGCTCGGAACAGCGGGAGTGACCGTGTTCTGCGGCGTGGGCGAGAAATGCGTGTACATCACGAAGGATAGTGGCGGGAATGGTGACGGCAGTGACTGCAGGCTCAAAGTCAAGGCATGACGTTACAATAGGTTCACGGTACGCCACCCGCACACAGCTTTTGATGCGGACAGAAGAAATCCTGTATAGTAGTTCCAAGCTGGCCGCGCCTCGGATTGCAATCAGTGCAAGGCAATATCCCTCCAATTCCAACTAACCAAATCGCTTTTGATGGAAACAGAAGATGTGAACGAAAAACTCCAATGTTTTCCCCACACAAAAAGAGGCCAACAGCGTTAAGGGACAAAACGACATTCCGAATTGACAACGGCGGGGCCGCAATATCCGAATAACGAACTACCATGGCACGCACGCTCACTAGCGAAAATGACACGCGCAGCTCGCACGAGGTTCGTGGCTGCCGGACGTTTGCTGTCGTCTGTTGAGAGAAACTGGGCAAAAATGCGAGAGCCGCGATGCGAGCAGCTGATTAGAAACAGTCGGGGGTGAGCACAGCGATAATCGGGAAGAAAGGGGACACCAGCCTTTGAGGAAAACATATCCAAAGAAAAGACAGAAAGAAAAGCAGCAGGAGACTTAATAAACACGAGGTGTATGCATGACGAAATTAGTGCGAGTGCAATCGGATGCGGTAAAAGCTGAGAATTGCTGAGGGTGGAATCGCGATGGCGACGAGAGGTACGTTAAGCGATAACCGGCAATGGATGAAGAACTTAATGAATGTGCGGAAGACTATCATAATGGACTATATTTGTTTTTCAGTGGTATCATAAATTCACTCAAACACATCGGTAAAAGTCCGTTGCTTAGGTACGTAAGAAGCATCACTAAACGACATAAAACAAGCGGCACACGCCATCGGTGGCTAGCGCACGACCAGCCACGTCGTCATTGGCGCGGAAATGTGAGCGGAAGTGACAAGAGTCACATCTAAAGCAGAAAGATAAGACAGGAATGAAAGCAGCAGGTCATGAAACGGCAGCAAAGATAAAACAAAATGTTCCAGCGGTGGAGGAGTTGGTGGAGGTGACGGTGCGGGCCGCGGAGGTAGCTAGAGTCTGGGAACGGTGAAACGGCAGACACGGCGGAGAGAGACAAGAGGACAGAGTGGCAGCGGAAAGACGCGTCGCGACCAGGCGACGCCCTGGACGCCGCTCGGCGCCGGGGACGGCGCCTTTGCACGCGACGGCGCGCTCGCCGGGTGACGGCAACGGCGCCGACGCCGTGTGAAAGGCGGAACGGCGACACGAGGGTGTGAAAGGGGGGAAGTGGAGTCACAGGCCACATCGACGAGCAGATGAAGATTTCGCGAGATTAGCGTACGTGAAAATAAAGTGCGCCCCTCGCGGCACCATGTAAAAGACAAAATGTCCATTCTGTGTTCGCGACGAAATCGTAACGGTAAGAGCGAATTTCAAGCGCACAAACAGGAGAATGAATAGATAAACTTCTAAAGTGTAATTTTATTCACCAGCATACTTCTTCCAAATTCAGAAATACACTTATTATTACACGGATATGATAATGCTTTTTTCATTACAACTGTATTTGGTGCAAAGATAAACATGCAAACACATGTCACTACATAATTTTGTGACAAGTTTTGAAGTGAAACCGAAGATGAAATTAGAATTCATGTCCATAAAGATTTTAATTAACAACTGTATTAAAAATATTAGATTAACTAATAGTACGCAGACCATGACAATTATTTGGTACTTCATTGCAGATTAATTAATGCTGACCTATTGTCACAACAAGCATGTATATATATTTTTTTTAAACAGTGAAACAATGAATGCACAGTTAAAAAGAACAAACTACTGTCACAATTCTCTAACGACATAGCGCTTCCGTCTCAGAGACAAACAATTCCCCACGCCACAGCACTCACATTTAATTGTAGCGGCAGCTCATCAACACCTTGCCACCCCCTACCGCGCTCTCCCCCCCTCCGCGCCACCTCGCGCGACCAGGTGCTCGGGCTGCTCCCCCCGGCCCGCCCCTCCGGCATCCCGCGCGTTCCGCGGTCCGTTTGAAACGCCCGAATTCTCTCCGGAGGGTGTGAAGCGCGGCTTTCCGAGTTCGCACCCTCCTCCCTGCTCCAAGCCGATAATGCGCCTATTAACAGCCTCCAGTGCACACCATCCAGCCCAGTGAGAGCACTACGAAAGACAAGCAGAGAACCACCAGAGACTTATCAAAAGTCACCATGATCACGCATATCGTATGTTTGCGACAAAAATCTATAATTATTTCTATAAGTAGGTTCGTCGATATTCAAATTTTTGTACAATATCTGTACGATTTGGAAAGACGATCTAGGAGAGATATTCCTTGACAACATTCAAGTAATGTTGGCGCAGGCTTCAACAAACGACCCGCTTTATTTAATTTTAAGAATGGTTTATTCTTGTCAATCATATGCTATGTAAGCCACACGTAATAAAATCATAACCCAAAGACTTACAAAACGGCACTATGATCACATAGCATATGTTTGTAACAAAAAAATCACAATTACTTCTTATGTAGTTTGTGGAACTCACATTTTTACTTAATATTTATACGATTCGGAAACACGATACATGAGAGATATTCAACGACTACATTCAAGAGAGCTGACAGAGGCCTCAAGAATTGCCCGTTACAATTTTATATTAAAAACCCATACGTCCATATGTGGTATAAACTACACGTAAAAAAAATATGTAAAGGAGCACTATTTAAACAGGCATATATTGTTCTTTACGAGAGAGGAAGGCCGACCGGTTAAGAGCCCCGTGAGCCCACGAGGCGCTGTTTATCCTAGACGTCAGTGAAAACAGCGCGAGGTTGGGGGGAGGGGGGGAGGCGACGCCTCCCGCAGTGAATTAAGGAAGCAAGCGCTAATATTTCATGATTAGTCCCCGCGAAATAATAAGTCTCTAATAGCTTAATAAAGTAGGTTAAGTATGATCGTTTAAGCGAGACCGTAAAAAAGTGAAACATAAGAACACATTATTCAAATTAGGGGGCATTTTTGTGGGTAAATTATTTACGGTTCCATCCGGAGAGAGAGACGCTTCTCTCTTCCTATCTTCCGGCAGACTTCGGAATGCACCACATTTAGCATAACGTCAGAAACACCGCTCCTATTACTGTCATTACGAGCAATCAAACACAGTCATTTCACAATTACCTTGTATATAAAGTCTCGGTTATAGGCAGATCCACTAATAGACACTTATCTACAAGGGAAGGCCTCCCAGCGACTTGAGAGACTTTTATTACGAGGGCGCTGGGACGGAGAGGGGGGCAGAGGACGGCTGAGTTAAATATCGTCGAATTTGGAGTAATTGCGGGGGAGGAGTTAGCGCAGAGGCGGCACAGGAAGCTAAGATGAAGGCCGGCGGCGGTGGCTGCATCGGCGGGGGGGGCGGCGGCAGTAACGGCGGTAGAGGAGACAAAGTTAAGGGTTGGAGGTGGCACGAGGACGGGGGGGCGTGGTGTCAGCGGGCGGGGCGGGGGCGGGGCGGGATTGTGCCGGGGGGGGCGAACGAGGTGGTGATGGCGGTGGCGGTGGTGGCGGAGCTCCATGAGAGGAGCTTGCCTGAGCACTGGACATCCGCAAAGGGCCCCCAGCACGAGAGCTAGGGACGAGACGGAGCGCGATGACGGCCGAAGCAACTCTCTAGAATGTTTCGGATTCCCTCGAGTTGGCGTGGCGGGGATGTTCTGCCTCATAGACTCCGCACACTTCCGAAATTTTTTATAGCAACTGCTTTTAATTGAAGTAAGTTTTGCTCCTGCATCATATGACAAAGTATCTGAAATTTACACATTTCATGTAAAGAAAGTTATTTATGATTATCCTCATGTACTGGTTGGACATGTTAATAAACTGATAAACTGATGAAAAATTGGGACCCGACAATCGCACATTAATTTAATGAATAATTCATCGGTAGGTATTGATGGTACCAACAGTTTGCTCAGATATTGCGTTTCAGCCTAGATCGTAGGCGAAAATCGTCCCACAATCATTGTAGTAACACCGAGTTCATTTCATGCACAATATGCCCTTTCTTTGTATTCCGACAAATACGAATCTATAATACACCCGCAAGTGGGTAATGTTGCCTAGTTAATGATGAGACATAGAACTCACAAATCGCTCAGAATTTTAGAGAACATCCAACCAATGACGTTTAAGGAGATCAGAGACTAACAGATAGTTTGACAGCCTAACACTAATAGAAGACTATAACTGGCCTGCGTTTCGTAGTTACCGAGGAAGAGAGGGGGGAAGTGAGTGGGAACTGTGAAAGCACAGAGCGGGGTGGAGAGAGGGCAGAGGGGGTGAAAAGGGTGCGTCACATGGCAGGGCGACGCGGGGGTGGAGGGGGGCGGAGCGGGGGCGTTAGGGGAACGACCGAGCCGACGACAGCGCTGCCCGGAAGCGCCAGGTGGGGCGTTCCCACGCGGCCGCAGCTGCGGGTCTTGCTTCCGTCGAAGGGGTAATTATTGCGACACGACGCGCGGCTACGCACGCGGCCGCTCGCCCTCCCTCTCACTCGCTCGCTCGCCAGCCCACCCACTCACCGTCCTCGCTCGCCCTCACCCACTCATCCGCTCGCCCTTCCCGCTGGCTCTTCCCTCCGCCGCACCTATCCTCGCGGTGCCCGCCCCATGCCTCCCGTCTCTTGTCTCTTTCGCTCCCTCGTTCCTCCTTCCGGGCTAGATGACGACTTGCCAAAATCGCAGGGCCCTTATGCTGCATTGAATGTCATAGTTTTTGCAGCATCGTTTCTTTGGCAAACCAGCACATTATGAGCAGGATCATAAACATTTCATTTTTACTGATACTTTACTGCTTGTTTCGGCCTTCGATATAGATCTTCATATATATTCGGTATAACATTCCTGGATCGAGAGGATCATCGTCAATCGAGGATCTTCGAGCATCGTCAATCATCGTCATCAAAACGGTTCAACGACTCCACATGTTCTATTGTGCAAGGGAATTATAGGAGGGAAATACGGAAAGACAAATGGAAATCAAGATATTACAAAAAGCGAGTCACGTTAACCTAATTAATTAGTAAATAAATCTAAATCATTAAAATCAAAACAAAATCTTGTATGAACCAATGATCTCGGGCGACAGAAAGACCTTGAGCCAAAGACCCTCCAGCTTTTTATTTTCACGGGATTATTAAAACCCTTATAAAGTCTTTAAAGAATCAAGTCTTTCATTCTTGTATTAAAGTCAAGTTAACACTTCGTTCACAAAACTTAGCAACCAACTTTTTAATAACTGGCTTAATACGCCTTATTATTAATATGACTTATTATTAATATGCCTTTTACATTTTATTAATCAATCACATACCTACGAAACTTAGCGATCAGCTGCACAATATTCTCTTCCTCATCGCTTCAAAAAAATATTTTCCTCTTCCTCTAAGATGAGATGAGCGCCACCTCATAATTACTCTGCAGTAAGTTCAGTTGGAAGTTAGGAATAGATTTCACTTCATTTCATTTCAGAGTGATTTACTTTGCTCTGATATTGTCTCTAAATAGAAAATTGTAAGAATTAATACAAATCAAATCAACAAGCGTTGCGGATATTAAAATGATTTCTTTGGTAGATAAATTGAAACTGAAGCCATCTCTTCGAAGATGAATGAGGAGCTCACAATCATCGAATATCAAAGAGATCCTACAGTTCACTGGTTATAACGATTTCAAATAAACTTACATTTAAGCGAGGTTTCTTCAAGAAAATATTCTGGTTAATAGTGCATTTAAAAAGAATCTTAGAAGTGCTTTTCTTGAAATCTAGCCGTACACGTTATTGTCATTAAAACATTCTCCATTTGTCGGGATGACAAATAACGGACTTCACACAAGTTAGCCAACGTTCATAAAATGAATTCGAATGATTTCTTCGTGTTACTCATCGTCCACGCCCCCAATTTAGTTTGACAGAAATGCGTAATACATGAAAACAGTTTACTACCGAGTGAAATTGGTAGAACCTGGAGTCAGCCCCCCGACGATTGTGCCCGCGCTCCGCTATCGACCAAAACAGACCTCTTTCGGGTGCGCTCCCAGGGTTTCCTAATAGAGACATTAACTTCCTGATGGACTATCTCTTCGAGGCGTCATTCAATATGAATCAATTCGACGAATCAGGCAAACGCGTCTATTTGGATGCCACGGAGCGCAAATCACAACAAAAAGGAAAATGCACGCCGAAGAATGAGACGCCCGAATAATCAAGATCACATGTCAAGATAACGTGACAGATACAAACAATCTTCCTGGGAGGCGTAATCAAATATTTATCCCATCAAGGGCAGGGTCCAATGAAAACCACGTCTTCTATTCAGAACACGGTATTATTACTAGCAAAACACGAAAATTCAACGGGTGATTCGACGGACGTGTCGAAATTTTGTCGAGAGCCAGAGCAATTTCACCCATATCAGCTCTGTAAAATAAACCAAGGCAGAAAATACGAAATTTCTGTATGCAATGATGCTTGATAGACCGAACATATTTTTCGCGTTCATCAGCGAGCCGTGACAAACGAAGCCTGCAAGGGTCTAAATATCAGTGGCCACGCCGCTGGACACTGGCGCGCGGTCGCAGCTCGGAATTTTATATCTGTTTCATTCTGCAGGAGGACTCGCGGGGGACGTGGAGCGGGGGGTAAAGCAGGGAGGTGGAGGGGAGCGAGGGGGCAGGAGCGTGCGACGTCGCGTATGAATATGCATACGCAATAATTAACCTGAGTGATAGGAGCGCGCGGCCTGTTTGGTAATCAAAATAGAACGCCAGATAAATTGATTTCTCGTTCATTTTACTGATTGAGGGGCGACCGAGGAGGCAGCCGACGCGATGCGAGCGCGCCGACCCCCCATGTGGGCGGGCGGGGCAGGAAGAGGAGGAGGAGATCAGGGGAAAGGGGAGGGGGATACGCCGAGAGAGTGGACGATGAGCAAAAGAAATTAGAGGGCGGGTGGCAGAAGGAGACTCACGAAAAAACACAGAAAGCTTCGTTTAAGAGCGACTATGGTGGGTGTGTGTGTGTGGGGATGAAAGTATGGACGCAATGTCTAGTGAAAAATACGTACTGATAGAAGAGAAATTATGCGAGTGGGAATTACAAAATGGGTGAACTAGATAGAAAGAAGAGTAACTCTGAAATGAGGAAGACGAGAGACCAAAATCTATCATGGAAGAACGTAAAAATTAGAGAACGAGACACGAATCATCAGAAATAAAATTCGTCACTTGTATTCAGAAAACAAGATTTGATAGGCAAGACACTGAAAAGTGAAAAACAGTAAATTAAAACCAAAAAAGGCAGGGTAGGAAGTGATGAAACCCAACACTAGTAGGGGAAATGGAGCGGCACGAGTGCGGGGAAATCGCGAAAGCAGTCACGAGCGACGGAAGCGGCGATGGGAATGGAGGAGAGCCGGTGGCGAAGCGTCGACGGGGGGTGGGGGGGGGGCGGGGCGGGTTGCGAGGCAGGGCGTTAACGGGCGGCGCCGCTCGGCGTCCGCAAATAGAGCTCTGCATTGGGCCTTATTTACCGCGCACGAGCCCTCGTCGCCCGCCCACGCGCCGATGGATGGGGCTGTCGCTGGCCGGATGAATTGCCTATGCAGGATACTCTTGTATGCGCAAGAACACGCGCAATTCACATACCGCGCGACGAAATCGGGCAAATGGAAGCGGGCGGCTAATGAGTATGCATTTGCCTGAAATGAAGCTATTCAGGAAATGGTCATGCCCGCGCAGGAATGGAAAAGATACATACACTTTGGTTGGGACTCTCGTTCAACAGAGAGGTTCTGAGAATCTTTCAAAAAATCTGTGTAATGCTGAAAATTTACTTCTTTTTGCTCTCGTGTCGACCACGAATAACAATACAGGATATAAAGTTTTAGATGGAGCTTAAATGATTTAAAGTTATATTTTACATTTCACGTAATTATGAAAATATGATACGAAGTTTTAATATTTTTGTTCATGTACACAAAAGCAGTTTTTTTTAAATACAACAAAAAAGTCATTTGCGAATCTCTCTTCGCCAAAAGCACCCACACATCGTAAACCCTTATCACTGCCAAAGCCCACATCTCCGCTAGAAAAGAGCTGGACCCACTTAAAGCCACAAAATCCCCTAAAACACAAAGCTATCAGCGGCGCGAGCACCAACGCGCCAGTTACCAAGCTGCGGTTATTGAATGATCCCCCAGTGTAATTCAATAATGGCGGCGCCATCACTGTATTATTCAATTACAGCGAGTGTACACGAAATTTTTATGCAAATCACCGCGCTGAACTTGCTGTTTCAATTAAAGAAAACCGCTAAATGGTTTGTTCGCGATTCAAACCGCGCCCGACTCCGAGCGCGACAGAGGCAGCGGGCCGCGGCGCCGGCGCGGCTCGGCGCGACCGGAGAGCGGGCGGTTTCCACAACCGCCAACGCCCGGGGCGGCGGACGCGAGCGGGAGGGCGGGCGGGCGGGCGGTCCGAAAGAACCGCAGCCTCATTACAAGAGAAAAAGTTTCATACGTGAATGAGAGTTGGGCACTTAAAGGAGGAAGGAAATGATTCGAACAATTAGAAGGAACTTAGCGGCGGAACATTTTCGATAAGAAACTTGGGAAGGGGATGCACAAAAACTCTGAAGTGGATGCAAATTACAAAACGTGCCTAGATCGCGGGAAAGGCCGGATGAGGGCTAGGAGAGAGGGGAGGCCCAGGACGGGGCGGAGTCGAAGGCGTGAGTTTGGCACGCGGTCGTGTTGGCGAAAACGCAGGGGTCGCCATTGGACGAAATGGAATAACGCCACGGGTTCGAGGGGTTCCTTGGAAGAAAAAATCTACTCAGCATTAAGTATGTCAACCTAATAATTCAATCTTCAAAAATTCTAATAGATGCAATACACCTGATAAATTTTATAATAGGTCTAAGCTGACTTTGGTTTTGATTTTTATTTCAAGAATCTTCGATTAATTGTCAAAATTAATAAGCACAAATTAGACTACATTTTTTTATGCAAGGAAGTTACATTAATATTCTTCAACTTTGAAAAACGCAACTAGTACAATCTATGGGAAATCACTTTTATTTGAACGGGTAAAGTGAACTTCTTTATTTTTTTGTAATACATGTAATGTTTTTCTAGTTATTCAAACGCATTTGCTCACAGAGTCTTCAAGAAAAAGAAACATACAAGACTCATTCCCACAATGTCTTATCCAGCATGAAATTCGCATTGCCACCCCTGCACGAGTGGGCACGCTGCTGGCTGGCTTCAAACTGCCGTTCGCTTATCGCCCGGGCCGGCAGGCAGGATCAAAGTTCGCAAATTTACTCGAAGGTACAGATAAAAATGGCGGCGGCACGGACTTGAAAACTCGTGCGGGCGCGTGACGTGGCTCGAGAGGCGCGTGGCGGGGGCTGGGGCGGGGGCGTGGAGGCGCGTTCGAATCGGCACCGGCCTCCACTTAACTGCAGCGCGCTGCGCGAACGGCGCCGAGGGGAAACGCCACGTGAATTATCAGTTCTGTCAGCATTATAAAATGCATAATCCAATTACGCCATCCACACGGTCCTATAAATATGATAGACCCAGCTGGCATGTATACATTGCCCCAAAAATATATATTCGGGAAAACTTAATGGAAGGCAGACAAGATTTAAAGGGGAAGGCCATAAAATATGTGAACTACCGTTTCCAATCGAATATACTGTCGATTTGGGTAAATATTGACGCACACGAGTACATACAAACGTGAGGCGCGGTAAACATGAGGACAGGCTTGCCAACCTTGTGTTTCCGAGTTCATTGGTTCAAATGCTGTTTGATTTAGCAGGAAGGCAATCCCCCCAACCGGCAGAAAACAACGCGCGCAGGAGTCGACGCAAGGGATCGCAGTGAAAACCGCCCCACTAAACGCTGTGAAAAATCGACGCTGCGCCGACTACCACGTGTTCTGGTCGCGTCTTGATTGCGACATGGAAACGACCGTGTCCCGGTGTACAATTCCAACTTTGCCGCGGCACCGCCCGACCACCCTACCCACCCACACCCTGGGTATCGATTCTCATCCGCTATTGATCTTCCCATGATTGAAAACTACAGTACAAAACTCTAGAGACTACACGGAAACCAACACAATAATTTCCAGTGGGAAATCTGGACAATCAGTAGAGCAAACACCACCCATGTTGCGCAGCAAAACAAAACCAATCACTAACTCATAATGCGCCGTAATCATCCGAGTTCAGAAATTCGACATTTTTCCGCCGCGTTCTAATAAAGCTTCGATGAACATTTACATCTGTATTGTGGTCGATCCCGTAACCCAAATGAGATGAGGTATGTAGGGCCCCAGATTCGGGGCGGGGAAGGGAAGGGAGATAAAAAAAATTCTCCGATTTAATTGAATATATCCGAACCAATTGAGTACGGACGTCAAGCACCGTACATTAATTACATGCAGCAAGTTTCCAGCTGGCAGGGGCAATTATTAATCGATAGGCGAGGGCCGCAACTGCCGGTAAAGTTGCATCCGCGGAGGCGGCGGCAGGGGAAGGGCTGTGGGCGGGAGCGGGGGTGGGGGTGGGAAAGGGCGCGGACGGCGACGCGGCGGGCTAAGGACCGCGCGCATTAATCAAGAGACAGCGGCCCTAGCGCTCTGGTGGGGCCTCTAGTGAGACGAGGCGCGTTTCAAATAATGTGGAGCGATTGTGAGGGAGGAGTCCACCACAACCAGGACGGAAAGAATATCGATGCAACCGTCTTACCGATTTACGTAAAAACGTTTGGAAAGAACCACTACTCATCACTGTCCAAGAACAATCTTGGTAACATATCATTATATTTCAATTCAAGTGGCATACATTCGCAATCGAAAGTATGAGAGATGATTAGAAATACTTTTTGTTTCCAACAACAGGCTGAGCACTACTACACTACTCAACAGTAGAGTTTTCTTTGCGAAATAGTTGTGAATAGAAATTAATTTTATGAAGAAATAAATGTTATTCTTTTATTGTAAATTTGTACCAGTATATTTCATTTATTCATTAAAATTAAAAACAGGTCCCTAAAGCCGATGTCGAAGTTTTGCTAATCATCATAAAGAACTACGCCGTAACTGGCGGAACAGCAATGCGATGTAGGTTGGCAGCGAATGGTGAAATGAAGGAGACAAACGTTATATTTTTTACAATTAATAGGAAGACGAAAGACAGCGATTGAAAATGTCTATGTGTGTGGGAGAAAATAATGATAAGTGGTAGGAACAAAGAACACTATGCAAGGGAATACTATACCGATTGAAATGAAATACATATTATTGGATTGGAGGAATTGGTGAAAAGGGGTGGAGAACGAGAAAGAAGCATGCAGGGGACAGACGTGTCAGACGGCTACAGAGAGAGAGGATAATAGCCACAGATTAAGTTAGGCAAAAAAAGAGAAAGAGAAGGGAGAGTGAACAAGGGATAGAGGAAGGGGAAGGCGAAAAGGAGCCCCAACGAGTCGGCTGGGTACGGAGCGGGTGGGGGAGGTGTCAGCGGAAGGGGCGTGTGTGTGTGGGGGGGGGGGGCAGTGATTCGCCTGCACCCTCGTCCCCACCCCCGCGCTGCCACCGCTCTCTGGCGACCCTCCACAAAATGGCCGTTCGCGCCTGGCGGAATCCCAGCAGCGGGATAAAACGTCCGGAAAAGAATCGCCCGGCGGAATATTCCTCCGCACTTTCAGAAACAAGCGCTGATAAAATCTCGGCGGCGCCACAGTCACGTGGAAAAGAGTGCTGCATGAGCGGGAAGTGTGCTGCGCTACATGCATGATTCGAAATATGAACGACTTCATTGCCGTTTCTTCGAGTTTGCTGACGCGAAACAATGCACTGCAAAACGTAGTCTATTTGATACAAGAGATATCTGCGAACGCAGCGCTTTTGAGATCTCGAACATACGGACGCGAGGAATTCGATGACTTCCAGGGTTTTATGAGGAAAACATTTCCAGCTTTTTCGAGAGAGAACGTTCATGTGTTGCCTTCGCACAGTTACATCATTCGAGAGGTACTAAAAGGAAATTTCTTCTCCGCCCTGCGCAAGCTCAATAAAGACAAATTCGAACCGAGGTTTCGTGATCCGGTACTCTTGCATTTTCACGCGCACTGCGAAGCACATTCATTATTTAAAACCCATTTGAAACGAATAGAACCTTACGAAGATGTAGATTTATGTCTTACAAAATAAACATGCGTATAAAAACCTGTTGTTTTTTGTTGTTTTTAAACTAGGCATTATGGTTTTATTATTATGCAACAATCTAAAAGCACTGAATATGCAATGAAATTCGAAAACATTTCTAAAAAATTAACTCGTTTTCAAAGGGGAGTGGACTCAGGATGATATATACTGGGAAATAAAATTGGCATCAACGCAAGCAATCTGGAAACTACACCAAAGAGTTTGAGAATTCCTTAATTATTGGAGTAAACATTTGATTCCCGTGCTACTTCTTAATTTCCTAACATTGTTCTACGCCTGTTGAGCGCCCTGTCCATTATCATATTTTACCATTAGCAGTTTAGAGCCGCAGTTGACATTGAAAAGGTTTTACAGAAAATACGTCATGAGAGAACAAGTGTAGAGCACGCATTGGGTGAGTAGGCACTGGCCGGGAGACGTCACGTGTTGCTGCGTAGGCCGCGCAGTGGCTCGGCCCCCGCCCCAGCTGCCTTTCCGCGATTACTGACGCGGAGAGATGAATGAATGAATAAATGAATGGATGAATGAATGAATGAATGAATGAATGAATGAATGAATGGAAAGGAAGGAAGAATGAATGAATGAATGCACGCACTGCGAGATGGAGGGGGCCCCGCAGGGGAGGACGCTCCGATGTCGAGCCGTACTCGGGGAGAGGAGGCAACTACAAGTGCAAGGTGCGGCGGGAAGGGCGGGTTCGTCAAGGAACTGGCGCAGAGTAGGGAGTATGTACTCGCAAATGGTGATTGTGAGAGTGGAGTGTTAGTAGCGTTAGTGTTAGGTCTGGTGTCGGTACAGGTGTTGATGTTGGCAGTAAAAACGAAATTAGAGGTGGTGGTGTTGGGGTGTGTTGGTGGTACTGGTGGCGGCGGGGGCCGGGGTGGTGACGATGGCGGCAGTTCAGTCGAGGCGAAAATAAGAGTATAATGTTGGGAGTGGAAAGAAACAGCAAAAAAGAGAGTGAGAACGGCACCTGACAAAGCAGATGCACTTCGCGAATGGACAAGCACAAGGACAATGTGTTTGCTTCAATATTGACCTTTCGTATGCCTACAATATTTATCCTTTCAATTAAAAAACAAAAATTAAATAAAAAGTTAATTTCAACACTGACTTTTTTTAAAGAAAAGTTACTGAAATATCATCATATTCAAATGATCATTGAAATAAAAGAAGTTGCCAGTAATTATCTGAAAATTCTTATTACTTGTCAATATTATTAATGTGATTGGTTATTAATTTATTAGAGAAAAATATTCAGAAACTTGTTTCATTTCTTCGGCCTCACCACTACTGACATATTCTTAATATAGGAAAATTCGATCGTATTAAACGTTCGTAATTAATAAAAATTAATTAAGTGAAAATCACATACTCTGAAATTTTGTTTAAATAAGTAATATCCATTGTGACCTCACAACAACTTAAACGCTCTAACATTGCGTCAAATGCACATTTCAAAGTCCTACATTAACGGAGGAGTACATAGTAATAACCGATGATTTTCAACCCGTGAACTGTGGCAAGGAATTAACCCACAAGATTCACACTCAATATACCTCATAATACGCAGTTATTTTATCATAAAACATAGTCATCACTGATCTATACGTTACAAAATAATTAATTATTGCAAATTGCATTCTAGTGTGTAACAAGCAACACATGTGTAGTGACATTTAACTTACGTCATGTAACTCAAATATTAGATTCCATAGAAGACTCATCATATCTCTGAACCCGCAGCAATCAACTTTCACGCTGGTATTCTCGCTGGGAGGAACATTATGAATATGGAACTGTGGTTAGGCTATTTGTAAATACTGAGCACATTAAACTCTAGCAGTAGCTGTTTGCGGTTCGTACGTTCATATATACTTCGCTACTTGTTCTAAAAATCTAGAACATTCATCAATCTGATTTTGCTATCTACATTTTGTTATCCAACAAAGCCGAGGGCCCGGTAAGATTAAGTCTATCACATTGAAACAGCAACCGCATTTCACCCTCTGGCGTCGCGCGGCAAACAGCGACAACGGCGAGTGAGTGGGACGACACCGCCACCCCGCCCACGGGTTGGCGACACGCGCACTCACCCCCGCCAGCACTCCCACCCCTCCCCCGCCGCCACCCACCCACGCAAAAACGACGCGCCCCGCAAAAACCGGTGCGGCCGCACAGCAAAAGGAAATAATCCACCCGACCGACGCGACGCGGCGCGACCGCGGTCTGTGAAAAGTCTGCCTCTCTGGGTACGCGAAACGCGGCCCGTAAACAAGTAACACGGACTGTTCTTTGCCGTGCGGGGACGGCGGCGGCGGCGGCAGGCAGCACGAGCATTATCCTGCCCGGCGGGAGCGGACCCACAGAGAGACATACTAGTACGTTCCGGCGCGCTTCTATGTCCGTATGTGCGGCGCGAGTAGTATGTGTGGACAAAGGGGGGGGGCCCGGGGCGGGGGGGGGGGGGGGGGCGCGGGGGGGGGGGGGGGGGAACGCGGGCACGCGGCGCTACACGCCACAAATATGTGTTTTAATTATCCAGCGAGTGTTATTTACGAGTGCAGGGAGCAAGGGCGCTAAATTACAATTAGATTAATCGTACACACAACATAACGAATGCGAGAAAGAGAGACTAAAGAAGCCGGAAAATTACTGGAGGTGCCAGCCGAACGCCCGGAGCGCTCGGCGATAAATAAATAAATGAACACCCAAAAAGATGAAACGAAACAGCCCGGAGGTATGAACTACGGCTGCCGAGGGAATCGTGTGGAAAAGTCGAGCGAGTTTCACCGAAGTCCCGCTGAGATTCGCCCGTCCAATGCCGGCACAGAGGTAATGCAAGGTCAGAGCGGTAAAGGGATGGGAAGTAGATGAGAACGACACACGACTTGCAGGAGCAGAGACAATGGAGCTAGCACGAAGAGAGAATCGGAATGGACTGGAATGATTCACGGGATTGAACGGAGCAAGTCGATGCGGTCATCATGACTCGAATCACACAAATCTTATTATAAATCTTCAATAATCTGAGCATGATCTGTTCGTTTCAGGGCCCACCCTTCCTCGTAGCATTAAACTGTTCAATTGGTATGTAGAAAAAGGCAGATAAAATAGAACTATACTTCCATCACTACGAACAAAAGCCTTCATAAAAAGACAAGGCTCCGAGTCGGCCTCAAAAACATTAGCAAAAATTAGACATTAACTTTACCACGCTCATATGAAAGGTGTTTCATTCTTAACAGCCGGAAGTACAAGCAGAATCTTGTCATACATCCAGAAGCCTCTTTGCACACGACATACACCCTGCAACTGCCACTGGACACGTCAACCTTTCGCCTGATGGAAACCCAGATGTATAGATCCCACATGGTGTCAAGAGGTCGCCTTGGGATGTCGCTAAGAAAGTCCACGACTGCCAGCATTTCTTCACTCACGCCCACTACACCACTCGTCCCTCGACCCACCTCGCCATGTCATGTCATGTCATGTCATGCCACGTCACACGTCAGACCGCGCCATTCCACGTCGCATCATGCCACCCATGTCATACTACACCATGCTGCACTCAGCGACTACCTCACTCCGGCGTTCGAATACCGCGCACGCCTGGAGTGTACCAGCTCCAAAGCCTGGATATTGAATCGAGTATTGAAAATCTGTAAATGAAATGCGTTGGAATCGTCGTCGTAATTACATTACCGGGATCCCGGTTATGAATCGCGTCAAATATTCGTGGAACAGGATTCTGTCACGTGTAAGGTAGGAATGAAACAAGCATCACACGTGTAATGAGTAAATATTATGATAATCTACATTCAATAATTCAAGATTGAGATGATTTTGCGGATGTTTATAATAGTTTCACTGTTCAGGAATGAAAGAAAATTCCAACTTATAGACCTATAAAATTCAAATGGTTTCAGCAAACTCCCTGCAAGGGTGAGAGTCATTTAAAACTCACACCACTAACACAATTCATTTCTTGGAATTCTCATATGAAGAGAGAGTATGAAAAAGACTTTCAGTATCAGACCTACTGAAAACATGCGAATTCACGAAAAGCTCAGTCACACTATTTTAGAACATGCTATGAACTCTCCAATAAATTGACGAATAAAACAAATAAGAGTGGCAGGCACAAGAATAGTAACACTCCCAATTTCGAAGTTACAAAACTGTAAAATTTATTCATTCAGGCAGATAATGCCTGAATTGCTTGCTACAAGACACAGTTTTCGAATTCAGTTTAGAACGTTGCTATTTATTAACTGCACTCCCAAAACAAAAGTGAGCGCAAAACTTACTAAGACCTGTACGCCTACAGTGTCTCCTCATATCTACGAAAACGCTTACACATGTTCCACTCTACAATACCACGACTGCGGTTCCGACCATTTCGCGGCCAAACGTGGAGCGCAAAAGGCTAACGAGCTACTCGATTCGCCACGTGACGATGCGCCGATAACTCGAAACGCCTTCATTCAACTAATTTCCCGCACGCACGCAGCCACCCACGCACGCACAGAGGCGGCCGCGACCGCCTCCGTCCCCGCCCGCCGCCCTCCAATTAGCGACGCAGGGCCGGGAAAGGCGCCTCGCCGCCTCCGCCCCGCCCCGCCCCGCGCGGCTCGGCGCGGACGTGACTCATCCCGCTGGCGAAAGTTGGGCGACGGCGGCGCATTCGTCGACGGCGATGGCCTCCGCCCCGCCCCCGCCCGCCCCCGCACGCACAGCTCCCTCACTGCTGAAGATCCGGCCCCGCTTGCCCCCTTCCCAGGCACCGCCCCCGCGCGTCGTTTCGCCGCTGCCGCCGCCAGGGCCGTTTCCTCGCTGCCTGCGCTTCCAGGCGGTCCTCCCCCCCCTTCCCCCAGCCCTTCACCCGTGAGCTATTCGCGCTGAGATTACATTCTCGCTCGCTCTTACTCTTCACGTGCAGGTGTTTCAGCATCATGCACCTTTTGTCACTGCAGACCTTCGCCTCGTACCGTCCCCATCCCTCACTGTTCAACCACGTGAGTTCAACACCTTCTTATCGGACTACAGGGCACTCTGATTTCTTTCAGATTAACGTCGTATCTAGTCATTTTCACCTTTCATTTCTCTTTCATCGTTTATTCTTCTTTACCTTATTTATCCAACAATGCAACATCACCAAAATCTAGCTCACTCGTCCGTCGCGCCTCCTCCAGTCCGCCTTACATTTACACCACATCTGCAACACGCAAAACCATCCCAACGCATCTCCCCCCACTGTCTTTCCTCTCCTCCTGTTCCCCATCGCGTGTATTGAAGGGGCGCCTCACGCGCGAGATCACGCCCAGGTAAACGCGCCGCAATTATGGAGGCGGCCCCGTTTTAATGCGGCCGAGTTATACGACGTCGCGCCAGTCCCCCCCCGCGGACGCGCCGACAAATACGCGACAGCCCCGTCCCGCCCCGCCACACCACACCGCGCCGCGCCGCGGAGAGCGACAACCTTGCAGCGCGGAGTGTACACTCTTTGGACTAACTAGCTCTTCACGAGTGCCATCTATAATTCAGGCTCGCCCGTCTCCCGCGGCTTGCCGGAGCCCGGCGGTGGCGGCGGCGGCGAGGGTGGCTGCTCCGCGGAGTCAGGAGGGGCGGTGCGTGGGGCGGCGGAAGGGGCGGTGACAGCGTAAAACGCTCCGCGCCCCGGGCGGGGTCGTCTGCTCGCTTTGCACTCGCGCCCGCCCGCGGGCGCCGAGGGGGCCCGCGTCCGAAACCCACGCGGCCTGGAGTCTCCGCGAAGGCGAGCGCCTGCTGTGAGAGACAGACCGGCGTCCGCGCGACTATTCTCACTGGTCGGCCGCCGCTGCGAGATGGCTCTAGGCGCAGATGCGACATACGCGTCAACGAATAAAGGCAGTATTTCTTGTTTCAGGGCGTGTCAACTACTATGACCCGAGAATGTAGTCCGTGTTATAACACAGGAGGTTCCTCTGCGTCTGGAAAGTGAGATCCGGCCCCGACCTACACGTCGACTTGCGAGGGCTCTCTCCTGGTATTTTCGCCAGCAGGGCACCGCCCCAGACGGAAAAGCAAATAGAAGCTGTGCTTGTTACGTGCAAGTGTGTGTGTGTGTTTAAGAAGAGAGGACAGAATCAGGATGAAGATGGGACGATCTTGCGCAGTCCGAGGACAGTTCGTTAGATTAATGCTCCGGCATTTGCTTGGTATTGTTCGGAGAAACCGCAGAATAATTCTGATCAGATCGGCCGAATTCGTCTGCAAACTGCGGCAGAATTCTATCTCACTATGAGTCTATGATGAAAATCCCCTATAGAAGGGACTCATGAACTTTAGACCTAGTCTGGTAATGAATCTCTGGGCTAACGCAGCCGCTGTAATAATGAATGGTGCTATTAAAAAGTGTCGTATATGTATACACACATTCACATTGTTATTCGTTAGATAAGCATTTCATGAGTAATTTTGATTTTTTGTGCTCAGCTTTCCTTGCTCTACCGCGTCCCTTAGTAGGGGGAACGCTGCTTGTCCTTGTGTGGCGGACTGTTATCCATTGAAAATTATATCAATATTAGTAGAAGAATATTCCCACACAAGCAAGGGACGCTATTAATAAAGCAAGACAATCTCGGAAAGATATCCGACCCCCTCCTCAACAACGCAGGTTTTCCAACCAGCGCCGTAACTGCATCAGACAGCCGGCTGGGAGCCGCTGACGCGGGGCAGGCGAGTTGCGAGACGGACGCGAGTGGAAATGCCATAGTGCGCTTAGGTGAAGCGTGGGGCGTGGGCGGCCCAAGATGCGCTGCGCCGCGCCGCGCGCTCCGTGAGGCGAACGAACGAGACAGATGGAGAGTTATTGGAGTTGGCAAACGCTGAGGAGGAGAACGGCCGAGAGCCTTCCGGGGAATCGCAGTCTCATTCATAGTCGGTTTCCTGTGCGCCCGTCGCGCGATCCACCACCACCCCGTCGCCCCCGGGCCTTAAAGACGGACGAGCGATGGATCACGATGTCAACGCCCTGCAAGGCGGTGCTTCGTACAGTTTGGATTTTTTTTTTTTTTTTTTTTTTGCAAACATTTCAAAGAGTATTAGAGAAATCATTGCTCAATGCGAAAGAATTCAGGGTCATCGGTGATTCCGATAACTCAATTGATTACGTTCTCTCAGAAATTGATTACGTTTGGAATTCTTCAGCCAATAATTTTCGAATCACTTTATGTCTGTTATTAACTTGGAAACGGTGCGCCAGACTCAAAGATAGATTCGTTCCACTTATGCCATGTAACTGCAGATAATTTTAATTTGCCACCCATCTTTTCTTTTACTCTTATCTTACTAAACGAAGATTAACTTTGACCTGTACGTTCCGTGGAGTAATTGTAAATATTTATAACAATTCCTCAACAGCGTTGTAGAAGCTAAAATCTTAGAATTTACATTTCAGTAATGAAATTATCTAACTTCAGATATGGGCATAACTGCATTCAAAATTATTTCACGCACACACAGATCTTCTATTACACATTGAACATTCTAGATTAATGCCACTCCACAAAGAAGGTACGTGCGAAACAGTATTCAAATGGCCTGCCCCCTCCACGGCAGGGGCCTTGCGCCCAGTCGCCCGACGAGAGAAGCGTCCTCCGGCCCGGAAGAAAACACGGCCTCCCTCGCGGGCGCCGTCCCGCTCCCCGCGGCCGCACCGCTGATTTAATAAATGGCGCCCGCATTTTCACGCGGAGGGATGTGGAAGACGGCGCTGAAGGCACGACGGGCGTTCGGTGGGGGTGGCGAAGGACGGACGGAGGACGGAAGGGACGGGCTACGGCGGGGGGAGGGGGTGGGCGAGGGGGAGGAGGCTCCAGGCGGCGACCGCGCGCGACCGAGAGCCCGCGCTGCGCCGCGCCGAAGTACGATCGATAGCGCAATAAATTGCAGCACACCGGGTTTTTGCGATTCGGTAATCACGTATCACACACAAACACTTTAGATGCAGCGGGCGCCAAGTTGGGGGGCGGGGGTGTTTTATGAATTATCAATAAGATAAGGCGCTGGGTTGAACACCGGAGGAAGAACCCTGGGGAACGCCGCGAGACGCGGAGATCGGCCGCGGGAGCGGAGGCGAAAGGATGCGGCGATGCGGCGAGTGGGAGAGGAGGCAAAGGAAGGCGGCGGCGGGGAGGAGGAGTAGCGGCGGCGGGGGCGGCTTTCAGGGATGGGGCGGTGTCCTCTCCCTGGGTGCGCCTCCGAAGCCGGGGGCGGCGGGTCGGGGTGCCAACTCAACCCGGAACGGGGGGAGGAGGGCGCTCACACACACAAACGCAGCGGGCGCGCGAGCTTCGGGCCACACCGACTCACACACCCACACAATGTTTTTGGCCGGGGGGTCGGTCTGGCAGAGACCCAGCGGAGCGGGTGGCCAATGACGCAGGCGGCTCCAATAGCTGAGCCCGCGTCCGCGCCGCCGCCGCCCCAGCCCGCGTTGCCACCGTCACCGCGGACTGTGGATCGCCAAAACGGGGATCAAAGGGTGGTGGCGACCACTCTGAAGGGCGGGAAGGAAGGAGATAGTAAAAGGGCGATGGAGTGGGAGATCTGGAGTGTGGGGTGCTAGAGATCGGTGGATGGAATCAAGAGGGAGGGGGAAGCTAGAATAGTGGGCAAGTTAGCCCAAGGGTGTTTAAGGTGGAGGGCCCGGAGGACGAGCAAGAGGCGGCGTTCTTTACGAGCGGCCAGCTGAATGCGAAACATGATCGCGCCGCCTCGTAGGGCGAGGGTCAGTTTGCACAAGGAATAATAGAAAACGACATCAAACAAACATGACAATGGCCTCTGGCGCACGTGGCCTGAGCTCACGAGGGCGCCTGCAACAGCCGCCGTCGCCGCCGCTTGCGCGCGCTCTCACAACTCTCCCCAGCTCCAAGCGGACGTGTTGACAGGAGAAACACTGTGTATGCCGCGCACCTCTTTGTTTGCGCTAACGATTTTACGCTCAAGTTTGTAAGTGTTCTCAAGCGACCTGTAAACAGCCTTACTTGTCTTTTTAGGATACTGGAAACACTGGTTCATTAAGCGTTTGAAATATATAAAGATATAATGAACCAAGTTGTAGAATATCAATATTAATACGCATTAATTAAGTAATTCTATTATTATTTATTGCTACCAGTCTGAAAATAAGGAACGCTGATCGCATTTGAAATTTCCCACAAAATAATGAATTTTCGTAAAATTACAGGAACAATAATTCATTCAATAAGTTCTCCTGCAACTGTAATTTACCCATGCAATAGTGAAATTTGTTAAATAACCATTTCAGCTAAGATCCATTTCAATATTATTTTAATTTACTAATTAACCAACTGCATCGATTAAAACAGTAATACATGCAATTGATGAAATTGTTCTGAAATCTACCTGCTAATTATTCGTAACGAATATCGAAATACATAATTTAGCATCGTAATAGAAATTTCGAATCCGACAGCGTCCGGAATCAAGCCTGCCGACGGAGAGACGGATTTAACAACGAAATTGTTTCGCGAAGTACGGGACGCTCTTCTGAGAGTGGAGCCAAGAACCTCTTTAAATGGTGATGGGAGGCACGGTCGGCAGCCTGGATCTTCTCGACAGAAAGATACGGCAGCTGGAAAAGGTAGAAAATGAGAGCCATGTTGCGAAAGCAAAGTGGGGCATGGAGGAGAATGCAACACATTTAAACTCCACAGACGAGTACTGGTGGAGTAAAAATTCAAGAAGCGCTGGACTTTGCTTGTTAGGGAAGAAGGAAAACGCATTGTGAAGTGATACGTCCGATTCTGGATTCTGAGAACACACTGGGATGGCCGAGTAGCAGAGGGAGAGTGAAATAAACTCACGAACTTCGTTCTGTAACTCTCACGTTTGACCATTTGCGCATCATAACCGCTGTTACTCCGCTTTTTTACTTTTCTTTCTTCAGAGGATAGAATCCAGTAAGGGAGGAAAAGAAAGACTTTGATAAGCTCAAGATGATAAACTCATGACAAGAATATCGACGACGGGGCGAGAGAGCGACGACAAAAGCATAGAACTCAGTTGCACAATAACCAAGCAGTCGTATGTAGTGATTTCCAAGAAAAATTCCTCGCGCCGTCAAACCGCGAGGTCACGGGTGAGGAGGGGTGAGAGGTGAAGGGGGGGGCGTCGGAAGATCCCTGCCGTGACTAGCCGCATAATGGACGTGCGCTGCCACAGCCGCCGCTAACCACGATATATATGTAGCTTAATTAAAGAGTCTTTGAAGATACTTGCCCAATACATCCTAATTACACGGAAAGTGGCTTAATGAAAATTAATCTGCGGCAGGCACCGCCTCTCGGTACGCTGCGCCGCGTTACCCTTCTTTCCGAGTTTGCGTCTCAGATGCTCTCCCTCCTCCGCGCGCCCTGCGCTTAACCCTCTCAGTGCCCTCTGCGAATGTTGCTCCATTGGCCAGCGAGTACGATCCTTCACGAACTTAACAACTGAGACATACGAAATGTTTTTGTATTCCAGCATTATAAACAACCTTTCGTATTTCACGATATCGTCCATAATCGGGCATTTTACAGCATGAATGATGACGTATTAGCATTTTACGACCGAATAATTGCGTCATCATACGTTCAGTCAATTGCAGCCAGAGAATCGTGGAGAGGTAGCAGTAAATGGAACAGCCAACCATCGTTTTAATGCAGAGATGTCAAATGCCAGAGACGTCATAAGAAAGTTGTTTCGCAAAATTAAGTTTGATTCTCGTATAAATTTATCATGCTGTTAAAAGAAAGTATGCAACTCGTTAATAATGTTGCATTATTGCATCGTACAAATTAAAAAAAATCCTTTAACCTTCGTTTTCAAAACATGTACTCATGCAATGCAGCTTAACATTTTAACTAATTGCATAAACTATTGAGTAGTTTTAATATTTCAGCTTTAAATTGAATGGTTAAACTACACACAGGGTCAGTTCTTAGAATTGACTTAGTCCACTAAAACTGAAAAATTTCAGCATTTATTTTTTCCTTCTCATGTTTTTCAGGTGTATTAATTATATTAAATTAGAAAACTGTAAGATCACTGTGAAGAAACACATCCACAAAAGAACATCCATCAAAACTAGACCCAAGTTCAAAAACACACCAAAACAACCAATAACATTCGGTATCAGTAGTGAGCAGAAAATCGCAACACTTCAGAGCCGGGATGACGTCACGTAGGTTAGTTTCGCGGGGAATGGGCGAACCTTTGGGCGTCGTGCACCCTGTCCGAGTGGCGGGTCGGTACCGCGCGGCGTGGCACAGCACGACGCGACCGCGCAACGCGATGCGATGCCATGCGACGCGACGCGAAGCGACGGCATGTAATCTGGCAGCGCGGGACGATGTCCCTGTCGGCTTGTGTCTCCGGGAACGGTTTTCCTGAAGCGGCTTTATGGCGCACCGCAGCTACACCGCCCTGCCGCCGACGCCACAGCGAAAGAAGGCGAAATGGAACGTGACTAAAAGGGCTACGCGCGCCGCTGTCCGCGACTATACCCGCCGACGGCACTCGCCGTACAACACTTGTGACGGGGAAGGAAATGAATTTTGCAAGCGATGTGTTTCTGTCGTGCCCGCGCGACCGACTCCGGAAAAGTGTATCCAGACCCCGAGGTCGCTGCCGCGCGGAATTCTAAAGCACGCAGAGTGCGAGAACGGCACAATGGAGCGGGGCGGGCGACAATAAGCTTGAACGCTTGTTGACTCTATGAGTTGCTCGTGAAATAAAAATTGCGGCTAATGTCCCTGCAAACAATCAGCGTACAGAAAAGGAAAACAGAAAAAAATTCAGAGTACGAAAAATATAATAAACTTCATGAAAGGAATAACAAACAATTCTATATAGAAATAAATTTAACTATTCACATTTCCAACGAATATTAATATCTCCTTTCCGTAAAGTAGTTAACTGCATTGCTGAATAGCAAAGTAGCAGCTGAATTATATTTTTCTCTAATACTATAAATTTTTCTAAAAGATGTAAACAACCTCCCAAAACGTGATGACAAAAGAGCTTTTGCAACTTCTTATCCCTTATACAAACAGGGAAGGAAAATGAACAGAAACAAGGTGGATTCAAAACAACATATGGGCACGAGCAGGTTGTGATGACGAAGGAAATGGTCATTCAGACGATGGATATTATTTTCAAGAACCAATATTAGCCTAATATTTCAACGAAACTCATGATTTTATTTTTGTACTAGAAAATGTAATAATACTAGTATTTGTTTTGGGGGATAAAGAGTGAGAAAGCAAGTCTGGTCCCTAGATCCTAGCTGTTGTCGGCTCGGGCCACTCCGACGTGGAGGAGAGTTGGCCAGGGCGGGGTGGGAAGGGGCGAAGCAGTGCGGAAGGGTGTCAAACGGGGCGGAAAAGGGGGGAGGGCGGGCGGGGGGGGGGGGGGGGGGAGCGGAGGGGAGCGGAGGGGAGCGGAGCGGGGCGGAGCAGAGCGGTGTGGAGCAAGGGGGTACTGTGTGGCGCGAAGCTCTCGCCCTAATGCAGGCGGCCTCATTCAGACGGCAAACCGTCGCAGTTTACCGAAATGATGAATGCGATTACTCTTCTGGCGCATTCTAATGCGCGCGGGGTCGCGCCCATCACGCGCGCTGATAAAAATGCGACGTGGAGGGCGTGGCGGGCCGCCGGATCAGGTCCAACGAAATCACGAGCAGCAGACAACCGCAGACCAAACAAGGGCCATGGCAGGGCCAAGCAAGGGCCATAAGTAGACGCACAGGGCGCGAATGAAATACTGGGCAAAACTCGGAGGAGTCTACAAGACATTTTAACAGAGTATCTATGTGGCGCATTGCACAGATAACATTATGAAGTATGAAGATAATCATTCTAAGGGAGGTAAATGTCCAAATTGGCAATACGAGGAAATACTCAACACGTCATTGGCAGATACAAGGGAATGTCATGATGCGACAGATATACAAGATGAAAAGAACAGCAAATAAAAAATAAAATTACTACTAGTCCGCATGTATTAATAGTACATTCTAGAAAGCTGAGCCCAAGCTACTATGGAAAACAACAAAGTGGACAATGAAATAAGGTACAAAATACATTATACAAACAGATGCTCAACGTAGGTGAAATTATTTTTGAAAGAGACAAATAATGAGAACTCCGAAGTATGAAACAAAAATATTTGCGAGGAGCGACGAAACTTCGGGGAATAAGACAAAACTAGGAAATTGTGAGAAACATCACAAAACCAAAACTGAAAATCAAGATCATTCCCGGATATGGCGCCTAGACTAATCCTCCCAGAGAAAAAGTGAAATCAAGCCGAGCACAGCAATTCGCGCTTTGGGGTCAGAAGCCCAGGCGCTCCGCGGGGGCGGTGGAGTCGCGGCGTGCGCGGCACGGACCAGCCCGGGGGCCAACGCTTCAGGGCGGCGGCGTCCGTCGCCGCCCACCGCCACCGCCACCACGGCTACCGCCGCCAGCGCCGGGCCTTCTGTAAATACCGCCTCGTGTTTGGTTTCAATTTGTTCATCCCCCTCAGCCACCGCCACGCTACCGAGAGCGGCTGTTTGCACGCAGATTTATTCACTGGCAGTCGCGAAACACCGGCGCCGGGGTTTTTCGGAAACCGCCGGGAAAAAGAGCCCGAACGGGGGACCGGGCGGAGCAGGCCCGCGTGGCGGCGCCTCGCCGGCGGCTTGCGATCGAGCTCATTACGCCCTCCGCGCCTCAATCCTCAAATCCCTGCGACCTCGCACGAGCCGCGCGGACGCTGAGGACGGACGACGGACGGGTCAGCCGGCTGGCAGGCCGGGCGGACCGCCACTGTGACCGCTATCCGGGTTTATAGCGGGCAAGCGCAATTAACCGCCTGGGCCCGATAATACAAAAATATTCAGCGTTATCAACTCCGAAAAACCTACCCCCGCTTTCGACGCGACCCTGAATAAAAATTCAATTGGAAGGATTGTACAAACAGCCGTATTTACATAGCCGGGCCGTGCGACATCATCAATCACTGGGTGCCTGACCCGCCGCCCGTCCCCATCCGGCCGCCCCCGCCTCCCCCCCCCGCCCCACGCCGCCCCCTCGGCCGCCTCCAGCGGCGGTCGCCCGCGCCAAGCAGGCGGCAGGAAATTGCTCGGAATGCCTCGCGGAAATTACAGTTTTCGCCAATACACTTCCCGACCGCCGCGCCCCCGACGCTGCGGGCGTAGCGCGTGCAAGCCGAAGCGCGACTTGGCGAAAAACAATCGCCTCAGGGGCTTCCCCCACCCGGGGGTGGGTCGGGCGCGGGACCTGTAGTTTTTATTCTCGCAAACGAGGTCAAGTCAACTTCACAAATTCCAAAACGCAAACTTTCACAACAATGATGGCAGTTTCTTATTCAACTTTTATTTTTGGATTTTGACTGCACACTGAATGATACAGAACTGATTTCATGTCAGAATACTGCTTTCTGAGAACGCGGAAGTAATTTTGTAAGGAATTCCCGAATCCCTTCGACATCAACTTTTATAACTAAGGCATGGGTGCCAAAAACTTGGAACGCAACTATGATTTCTCGAAAATGAGATCCACTAATCCATCGGTACAAATAGCAATTGAACTACAAATAGCAATTTAGAGAGCACTTTACCTCAAAAGTCTTTCGAGCAACACAGTCGTGAACGTGTGGAAGAAATAAATTGCTCGAAGATCGCTGGCTATTTAATTATATTATCAGACTATAAAAGAGAGAGGTAAAAAGAGTCATTTTGAAAATGGCTTTTAACAAGAAAAAATAATTAGAAAATAAGTATGACTATTGACTGAAATTTTGATTTTGGTTGTAATTGTGTTGCAGCAAGTTAGGGCTAACAAATAAAGAGCTCTAGGTGTCATGCATGTAAGCATGAAAAAGTTTTCATGAATTTGCGAAAAATGCGATACAACAAAATGAACGAATGCGGGAATAGTAACTGACATGAACGATGCACGGCAATTCAATGAAGCAAACGAGTGACGTCCTATTATACCGGAATCTGTGCTCTGTTGAGCCCTATCTTGCATCTCGCGCCAAAATGCCCGTCACAGATCCCAAATTGCGTGCCATAACATGCATCCTGAATAAATGAAAAGCATAAACACCGCGGATTTTTCCACACAAAATGTGAACCATCGATTAAAAACGGCACAGGCCGTTTTTCGGGCGTTCAAATTAATTTAGCCTCTCCAAACAAAGATAACTAATTCACTGTTTACTTCTTGCACGTCCCTACCTGTTAGCACACAGAATAATAATGTCTAATGACATTCGTGTTTGCGCTCCCGAGTCCGATATTTTGACAGTATAACGACCAACGCAGCACTACAACTGAGTCGTCTAGGCAAAAGGATGCGCTGATCCACGTACCGCCTTATCACAAGTTGCTAATTGGTAACGTCACTGGTAAACAAGAATTCTGAAAGATAACTACGTGTTCATGAAAGATATAATCTTTGGCGTGCAATCTGAAACTGTAATTGAAGCGTTTGATTCAACGATTGACAGTGGAATAGAATTCCTTATTCTTCCTAATGGGTTGCTACTGTATTTTTTCGTAACATAAATTTCTTACGTGCTAATTACGTAAACAAATGTAAATACGGAAAATTCAATGAAGTTACAAAATTTCTTCAACTTTACAGCTGAAACGCTTACATATCATTTTAGTCGAAGTATGTTCAAAACAAGGGAAAATGTCCTCTACGCCTCCCCCTAAAAGCCCCATTTTCAATATATTCCACATTTACTCTGCCACATGCGTGCTTGCCTCTCCCTCATCACCCTTTCACAACCTAAAAGGCTCACAAATCAGCGAGGAAAATCTGTTTGTTCGGAACGGTGGCGTCGGAAGGGCAGGCGGGACAGTCGAAGAGACGCCGGGAGGAGCAGGCAAGCAGCGACAAAACGCGGGGCGCGCAAGAGGGCAGACGGGCTAAATAATAACCGCTGGCTGGGGGGACGGGGGAGGGGGCGTTCCTCGGAAATCAACAGCCGCGCGCCCGCGAAACCCCCTCGCGCCGCAGGCCGCTCGCTCGTCTCATTCATCACGCTACGCTATTGAGAGAAGAAAAAAATTATATCCCTGTGAGCGGGCGGCGTCGCGCCTCGCCCCGCTACAAATGAATGTCACGAGATCTTGATGCTCGGATTTTTTCCCCTTCTTGTTCTTCGGGAGACTTTTTTTTTTTTGCCCTTTGTGGGTATTATATTTCTGTGAATGTGTCGTTTAATGAAAAGAAAATAAGCCATGTTTTAAATCATTCGTCCAATTTCCAAGAGATAAATATTTATTGTTGGTTCCCTGAAGATAAAATTTCTTTATGGTCGCTCCAATTACCTGAGATAATTTGTTTGACAGTTTATAAATGAGCGATCAAGCGTACTCCTGTTAACTGACATTTACCTAACGTAATAAAGCAGATTTGTCAATTGCGAGGAATATGGCATTTTCTATGGCCGAATACTTTTTATATGTGATGTGCATCCCGATATCCTAATTAAAGTGTACACATCTGCATAAAAACATGCAAATGTTCTGTCTAAAATGCTTAGTGTTGGGAGGCACCACAGAGACAGGCATTAAGCAAGTACCAAAAAAATCTGCAACGGTCACCCGACGAAGGAGCACGGTATGCCCAGGAGAAAGCTGGCCCTGCAAAGGATGCAGAACGGGCATATGCAGAGCGCGCTCTCGTGACGGGCGCCCGTTCTGCCAGAGCCGCGGGCGCGGAGGCGGAGGTGGTGGTGGAGGGGTGGGCGGGGCCTGCTGAGCCCGCGCGCCGATCGCACGGTAAACACAGACGTAACGCCGTTGCCACATCCTCTCCTCGGGCGCAACCGCCCCGCCCCCCACGGACTCGGAGGTTAAGAGGATTCGAGCGGCCTATTCCTGAATATGGACTCGCAAATCTCTCCAAGTTTAAAACAAACCAATGAAATAAAACGCCAACCGATAAAACGCGATCTGCAAACACACAATAAATTTAAAGGTAATGATTCCAATCTCCTAAGCTTCCCGATCGTTCTAATGGACAGATATTCTCTTCTAAATAAAACACGTACTTTCATACGAACACGATGATTAGTATTCGTACAGAGTAAGCAGTCATCTGCCGGTGGGCATCACTTCAGGTCACCGCAAGAGGTGCGAACCGCCCCAGCCAAAGCCGCCACAGAGGTTTGCACCGGGTGCAAGACAAGGTAGAGAGCGTGCGAAGGATTAATTAAAGGTTGAAATTGGAGTCTGATGTTAAGCAAAAAGCTCATTCTGTCTTCAATTTAAACTGGGACCTGAGTGAAGTAAGCACACTCCGCCCCCATAATTAACCTTAAGCCCAATTACAATTAACGTTTAAGATTACGATACTCCTGTATTTGTAAATGAGAGGGAAGCCGAAATCGCGGTCTGCGGGTGTGCTCGCGCCCGGGCCGACGGCAGCCGAAACCATTAAAAATGTTAATTACGGCTTGGCGGCCCACAACGCCCGCTGAGCGTGGTGTTGCGCGCGCCAACTTCACGCCAACTGCGGTGCTATCGCGCGACTTTGCATCGCAAGTAGGAACAAGTGAAGTGGGTAAGGTGCAAAATCATGTGAACGATACTGCATGAATTACTATCGACCAAACGATAATTTAATTGTCAAATTCTATTTCATTATCTGGCATATATTGGAGAGAAAAAGTCCTCACCAAATCACATCCAGAAGAAAATTTAATAAGGTAAAAGGTCCAAATTATGATGCATAAGCATTTCATGAGGATAATTCATCGCTTTGTGGCATGAATAAAAATTCATTCACTGGTTATGTTCCAGATAGACTAAGAAAAATAAGGTCACCGTTAATGACATCCTCAGAGAACAGAAAAATCATGAAGTCAAGTTGCATGAAATTAACAGAGTCAAATAATGCACAATCTTATACGAATATTAAAGTTAGAGATTTTTATTTTATCATATTGTGCATTAAAACTTTATATACAATCTAATTTCACACCACAATTTTCACCTGAGCTCTGAAACTAATCCAATGCCGTCAATATGGCAATATGCTCGTTCAATACAAAGTTTTCAGGCAGAAGGTGTTTTCTCAACATCTGTCATAACCAAAGAAACACATAAAAAGAAGTATCGAGATGAGCAACACCATTCATCAAGATCCACATGATAAGGCAACGAGGCACACGACACACTCGTCTCTAAAGCACTTTCTCTCCCTCCCAGTGCGTTAATTGACGTCCACGAGTAGCTCCTGTACGCAGAACGCGTTTCCATGTTTCAATGCGCACCCCGCCCCGAACTCCACGGAACGCACACCGACACACGCAGCGCGCTGTCTGACGAGCGCGTAAGAGAGGGAGGAACAGCAAGCGGGCTTTGCGCGGAGGCGGCGGCAGCGGGAGGGGGAGGGGGAGGGAACGGGGTAGGCGAGGGCGAGGGCGGAGGGCGGCGACACACGCGGCCGATTCGCAGGATGATAATGATGATGAATCTGCAGGAAGCCCGACCTTTCATTAAGCAGGTCTGCAGCAATTAGCCTGCGCTAACCTTTGCAGCCGCGGCGCCGCCACCGCCGCCACCGTCGGTGTCGGCAGCGCGATGATCCGTGCGCGGGTGAGAGAGCGCTCTACCGGCGACGGTGGCGGTGGGAGGCGGTGATGGCGGTGATGTGGTAGGGTGGGTGGGGATGGTGATGGCCATCGCCAGGTAAACGAACGCGGCCGTCGCTTCATGTAACCCGATGAGCTCAGCTTCGCCGCTGACGCATCGCTAAGCATCGCGGGGCACGTTGTTCGTTCAGCCGAATTAACTCGTAAATACTTTGTAAATGAAGTATTTGTGTGAGTGACATTTGATTAGGACAATTGGGAAGTTTATCCTCCTTTGCCTGAAACGGCAGATTTTCTATTAACCGTTCTTAATGTTATCTTGCCTGATGTAAATCATGTTTCCATGAAATTAACTTTGTGGCTAGCTTAAATCTACCTAACATCCGTACCCCACATTACACTCTTCAGTTACAAAACAATGTTTAAGAATTTCACGAAAATGAAAACCATTATTCATCACCCCATAATATTTCTAACCTTTTCCTCTTGCCGTAACGATTTTTAAAAGAAAAAATCTTACATTCCTGTATTATTCTCTCTAGATTATTGAATCTCAGCATGCAACGGAACGCATTGCAATTTAACACATGAGGTTACGTAAGTCTACGACTTTACCTGACAGTATTTACGTATGACACACTTCTGCCTTCGAGAAAAGCAAATTTGATTTTATAAAATGACGTATTAGCAAAACTATTTGTATAAATATTACTGTTTGGAAAGATTTTAGTGTTATCCCTTTAAAACAAATTTTTGATTGGTTTGCATTCGTTTGTTGTGAATACAACACTCGATTCAACGAAAATCAATGCAATGAGAGGTAAATTTCTCAACCTACAGGACGACGCATGAATGAGTGCACTTGTTACCGAGTCTACAATGAATAATGCGCACGAAATATGCCACGAAAATCGACTATTCGATTACTCTTTCCCGGCAAACAAATATCCGCTTTGTATCGCTCGTGTACTGGTGCCCCCGTGCCCCCGTCCAATGTATCTTTCATTTCAGCCCCCAAACCGCTCCCGTTGCAGTCACCATCGCTTTCAACCGACAACTGGCTTACTCGTCGTGCCTACTCGACGCCATAGTTTTATTGGCGCTGTCAAAGTAAACCCCACCAAGTTGGTCGGCCCTGTAAGTCGCAACTGCTCGAAGTTCGTAACTTACACTACGAAGCATAAACGTCTTGCAGTAAAAAAAGACAACTCCTTCGATAAAACTATGCGGCAAGGCGTCGCGGTTGTCGGGATCCCTCCCCCCGCACGCTGCACTCTGGGGGGGGGGAGAAAACGAGGGGGAAGGTCGCCGCGACGGAGAACATAAAGAGCGCGGCTTATTCCACTTTGCGGTCACTTGGCGTGGGGATTTTCTCCGCACGCCCGCTCCGCGTACACAAACATCTAAGTAGAATAAACTATTTGCATGGCAGCGAAGCTCCAATAAAATTTTACTTTCTTCCATGCCTTCCTCAGGCCCTGTTAAATGGGCTGGACAGTGGTTAACTGACCGTACACTTCAGGATAAAGAATTAGCTGGACCCGTCCGAGGAAGAAGGAACTGCAGGCGGAGCGGGGAAGGCGCAGCAGAGGGGAAGGGGGAGGGGGTGGGGGCAGGAGGGGCACCAGCCAGGCGAGCGCTGCGACGGCGAATTTCGGTTCTGTCGTTCTCGTCTACCCCCTCCCTCCTGCCCTCTCCCGCTTCCCTCCCCGTGAAATATTGTGGCTCGTTTCTACGTTACGCCACATAACATAGAGCTGCGTCTCCGCGGGTCAACCCGAAAAATTAACGTACACCGCTTTTATTTCATGCTCCGTAGTTCGGCCGAGTTCCGTTTATGATAAAGCAATAAAGTTTCCGCATCGCTTATGGAATCCGAGCCAGCCGTAAAGTAAACGGCGACAAGACGGCGGTTGCGCATAGTCATCGCTGCTTGGGCGGTTTGACTAAGCGCAACGCACGAGCCAGGGCGGCGGAATTTAAATATTTCCCGCGCATTCGTATTCATTTAAAGCGAAACTCTTGCCTTAAAGCAACTGCGGATCGCGAACTGCATTTGTCTCTTTCCTCCTACCACGAATACTAACTTCTGGCAAAAGGTTGCGCACAAAAGGAACAGACGCAACAACAGATGCCCGAAAATTCATTGACAAGCAACTACCGTTGGTTTACTTCCCAAGGGAAAACGGTAACTTCTAATTGGAGGAGTCCGTATTAGTTAACGTGATATTTCGATTCTGAACAAGTCTCGGAAACTCGCAGAGTGGAGTCGATGTTAATTTTCTTTGAGAAAATTAGAATACAAAAATAGAATTACGAGAAATTACAGCTAATTTTTTTTTCGACTGCGTATCGATTTACGCACGTGACCGGGTGTCAGGAGCATGTCACGTCTCGAAAAGGGGAAAGGAGAGGGCTGGAGAGGGGGGAGGGAGGCGGGAGCAGCGAGAGAAAATTCGCCCAGCGGCGTCGGGTCCAAAGAAGTCCCGCGGGGCAGGCAAAGAGAAGAAAAAAAAACGCGTCTTGTTCGCATTCTGGAGGAAGCGACGCGGCTAAATTGAACAACAGTGCCCCCGCTCCTTCCAGCACCAAGAAAGAAGCATCGGGGAAGACGGTGCGTGGCTGCGACCCCACCCCTGAATCGGTGTCACGCTAGATCGTCACGAGACGCGGTAGGCACGTGCGGCGGCGGGGAAAGGCGGGGCGGGGCGGAGCACAGCGAGGCGGGGTGGGGTGGGGCGCGCCTCCGGGCGAGGGGAGGGGGTCGCATGATTAGCGAACGGCTGCCCCGGCGGCGCGGTCCCTCCCCCAACCCCCGCCAGTTCATGCTGATCTTCACTAATTCTCCCCAGTACGTGTGTGGCCGACTGAAGTGGGCGAAAGGAGAATCAAATTATCATTAGTGCTGGAACCGTTCAATAGCGCAAGGCATTATTCAAATCGACTGCCATTGGTATGCATGACCGTAGACAAACACACCCGCGGCGCAGCGCGGCGCGGCACGGCGGCGGGAGCAGAGGGCGGGGCGGCGCGTGGGAGGGAAAGGGAATGGGCGGGGAACAGGGCGGGGAGGTTATAGGCCCGCGGCGCGGGGCGGAGGGGGAGCGGGTGCTCTAGGAAACTGCCGGAAGCGGCGCCCTGTCTGCAGTCATTTGATAACCCCCGCGATATCCTACGCCGCTAACGCGCCGGGGGTTCCTTGGTGGCGGGGACCGCAGCCCCGCCTCCCCGCTCCCTGGCGGCGGACGGGACCTGCGCGCAAGCGCCCGCCAGCGAATGCCGCCATATTGATGACGGCATTTCATGTCGGCTGGAGGAGGAGGAGGGTCTCGCCCATTTCCGTCACTTTCTCAAAATTGCACTTCACGCATCCGGACAGAATTTCAATATTCCACTGGCATGCAAGCCTGCGCGGTGTCCGCATTGCAAATGAACAAACTGCATACGGGACCTGCAATGAAATGAGAATATGGCTTTCTCATGGGCTTTCGTTCACGCGTAATGCACTTTGCTCCATAGTACACAGTAAATATGGAGAACAATAAAGCTCAAGTAATATGGTTTCGTTCCAATGAATGTAAAAAATAATTGCTCAGAAAATGAGTAAAATCTACATAAATAACAGTTAATGATAGTACACATTAGAAAGTAAAGAGACAAAAATGCAACTACGTTCATTCCCATAATTGTCGGTAAAATGTCCGTTCACTTGTTTACATTTGTTTAGTATTCTAACGACAAACATTGGAACGGAATAAGCAAATACACAAATGCCACATGGTTCGAATGACGAGCCACATCAACGATGAAAAATTTGATGTAACACTTAACGCATCAGACACATAAAACTGTAAAAAACGTATTTATCTGCAAAGTACTAACATATGAAGTTAATACAAAACGCAAACATTACGAGTGATAGATTTTATGAACTCGCCTACTATAATGCGATTAAAAAACAAGAATGTTGCGCGTAAACATTGCGAGAAAGACGTAAATAAAAGTCGAAAATCTCAGCTCCATTTTATTAGCAGTAAATAGTAATTAATTACGTTGTACAAACGTCAATAGAGATGAAAAAGCTATAACCATTATCAAACACAACGTCCGTCCAATAGGTCACAACTTACTGCATCTTTTGGGTAATTGCGCGAAAAGGTGGCGCTCTGAAATATAGGCTAAGGTGTCAAAGGGGAAGGTGCTTCGAGCGCTTCCGGGAATCCCAGGTCACCCTGGCGCCTCTCGATCGCGCTGGGAGTGGGCGCCTGACAGCAGGCACCCAAACGCGTCGTGCTCGGCTCGGCCCTTCCGGGAAAGGGACGTCCCGCCCCGCCACGCCCCCCTCGTCCTGTCCCGTCCCTTGCGCCCGGCGCCTCCGCGTGGGGCTTCGACGCCAGGCGACTCCGCTGCACGGGTCGCGACAGCCACTTCATCCCTCCGTGCCCGCCGCCCCGCCACGTCCGCTCCGCACGGCGCGCCTCCCTCGTCGCCCGCACGCCCTTATCATAAGGTATGGCCCACCCGAGCTACTACTACACCCTGTACTTGACAGTCCAATTACGAATACGTCAAAGTCCATGCAAATAAGAGTCAGAAAAATTAACTCGGTAAATGTTGCAGAGAGAGGGAAAATGCGAAACTAGAGTACACGGTGGAGGTAAGGGTGAGACGCGGGTAGGCGTGGCGGGGGAGGGGGGAAAGGGCGGGGCGCATCAGAACGCGGGCACCAGGAAAAAGAAGGGCCGCTTTTCAGGGGGGAACATGTTGCGCCCCGGGGCCGGGCCGGGGGAATTAATTTCCGAAGCCAGGGCAGGGCCTTCTTTGTCCAGCGCCGCCGCCCACGTCCGGCGGGCGATTCGCCGTTCGCCCACGCCCCTCGCCCGCGCCGCGCGTTTACATTTTGTGGCGAAGGAGGAAATTCAAGTTCCAATCGGTTATTGATGAACTGAAAAGCGCCGCCACGTGACAGTGATACAATGACGTCGCTGGGAACGATACCGAAACAAAACTACTTGTGACATTTTATATTGTCTGCACGCGCGGAAAATGGTTTTCTGTTTACGTCCGATCACTGCAGTGGCAGCACTGGAACATAAGAGAGAATGCGCTGTTTATAGGCAGGGCGTTCTGGATCGGCGGCAGTGACCTAACTATTTAGGAGCGACTATTCTGCGCATATCGCACAATGCAATGTAGTACGTGCTGGACATATAAAAACCGTGGAATAACTGAGCACATAACGTCGAATTTTATTTTTAACCGCGTAATTTCCGGTAGGACTCACGAAAGAAATTGAAATAGAAATTATAAAAAAGATAAAAGGAGTGTTATCCAAATCAACGCAAAAACCATTTCTGGAAATCATGTAAAAATAACACTGCGTCTCGTTTTTTCGCGACCTCTGCCAACGACTTAAGGCCCTTATCTTGCATTCTAAGCTGTCAGTTATTATTATCGTTCTGAATATTCATTCGCTTGACCTGTATTACAGAAGCCATAGAATTTAAAACTCATATTATCGGATATTGTATCTGCTTTCCGACTCTATTTTCTCAGAACTATCGCCTCCACAAACATGTAAAACGCTTAATTATGTATATATAAAAATAACCGCTGTACTAGGAAGTTAAAAGAACATGCTCCTTCAAAAGGCACGCGCTTCTATTAATACCTTTGGGGCCCATAAAACGGAACCAACGTGCTCCGGATACCCCACAGAGCGCCTTAACTGCAAAGGCCCAGTGCTCTAGAAACGAAACGTCGCTGGGGCGGCCGAGGGCGAAAGCGAGAGCGGGGGCGGGGCGGGGGTGGAGGCTCGATGAGGAATTAGGCCCATGCGACGGCAAGCGGCGCGCGCTGATAGGGGTGGGCGACGGCGGGCGCCGCTTTCTTAAAAATAGAAGCAGTTTGTCAGGGGCGGCACGCCACCACCGCCCCTGCCCCCGCCCCGCCCCCTCCCGCCCCATTCCCCGCCACGGCTCACCCTCGCCACGCGCATCGGCCCCTTCCCCTGGAACCTTTCACTTTACGACTCGTTCATACTCTTCGCCCGGCGGAGACACGACAAGCGATTCGGATGCGACGGCGTCCATATGGATCTTGACAGACGTTTTAACCACCTTTATTGAGGAGCATGCGACACGCGTCACAACGTACACCTTCGCTAATGAGGGGCTTAATATGGTTCTTCGCAACTAGGGATTGAATGTGTAATTACTGCCTCAAAATCCCACTTCAATTGTGCTTTCTTGACAATTTTAAATTACTTTGCAAAACCTAATATTCCTGAAACCACAATAAAATGAAATCGTCATTAATATTCTGAGCACTTTCGAATTTTAACTGAATAACTCCTAGATATCAAGAAGTTAAAAATAGAAAATAAATGGTGAAAATAAATGTAGTTCCTAGAATAAAATGCAATTTCGTTATTTTCCAAAAAAAGTTGCAGCATCAGTAGATTAAAGCAAAATTTCAACCAATTAAAATTAAAGCACTTTCAGAACTAATTAATATTTAAATAAATAATGAAATATCCCGAACAAAGACAACTATTGCTTCATGTACTATAACCAGTTTTGATAGCAGTGCAAACCGATATACTGAAAAAAAACAACTTATAGTTAATAGAGAGAATTTACGTCACTTTTAGCATGGCAAGTGACCAGAATCGCAAAGAGAAAGTTCCTTCCAACAACCTCGATACATTCGTTTCCTTCTGTCAACGCCGCCAACACACATCGAGAGATAGCGAAACGTGACATTTCTTCGTCAGCAAACGAGCGAGGCGGGGGGCGGGCGGAGGGCAGCGCGGGGGCGCGCGCGGCCGGGTCGCTCCGCCTTAACGCTCGGCGAACACGGAGACGGCGGCGCGGCAAGGCGCGGCGCGACGAGCGGAACCAATTACACGATGAAAAACGCGAGCGCGCGGTATATCGACGAATCAGAGAATATGCGCCCCATTTAAAGGAGCACTTTCATTAACCGCCGCGAGCGGGGCGCGTTTCCGCCTGGTACGCCGGGGCGCGCGGGGGGGGCGGGGGCGGGGACGGCGCCGGGCGAGGACGGAAGGAGGAAGCCACCCGTCCGCGGATGCGGGGGCGGCGACGCCGGCGCGCTGGCTCCGAAGGTCGCGGGCTGCGAGACTGCCACACAGTCCACGGAGAATACACAGGAGGCCTTGTGCCAGGAAGCACTGTCTTCAAGGAGGAGCCTCGAAAAAGCCTGGGAAACGGCAGCTTACTAAAGATTAAGTCAACGAATGAGGCAAATTTTACTTAAGGACGCACAGTCAATGACACTATGTAGTACTACCTGATGTATGGATAATACTAGCTCTTAGAAGGCAATCGTATCAGTTAACTTATGATTAAGATACAATTTTCATCACATTCACATTATATTTTGTTTCACATTATTTCAGTATGTTTCATACTGAAAAAATCTAGTATTACAAAGAAATCTCAGAACAAATGAGCAGAGAACCATGGAAAAATTAGGAAACAAGTTGAAGGTGTCAATAAATAATGTAAGGTTAAAAAACTACAAAAGAGTAGAAAAAATTACAGGAACAAATGTTGGGGAAAATAAGAGCTGATAAGACAAAACACAATATAAAATAATGAAGGGGAAAAGAGGTCGCTGTAAAAAAAATCACACTCACAAGGAAAGACATTAGTGATCGCGAGAGAAAAGAGAGGGAACGAACAGACGCTGAGGCACCGTTGGAGAGAGGAGGGCCACACGGGTGTCAGCCCTCTTCGAATAGACTTGTTTGTGAAGCGATCCCTCGCCGACGACCCACTTCGCAAGGGCTCGCAGGCGCCAACGGGGACACGCGGGAACGGTCGGCGCCATGATATATCGAATTTCTATCGCGCGGTAATGTAATTTAACTACCACGGCGTAAACCAGGAATCCACTTCACCCGGAACTGCCATACAACTCGTGAAGAGAGCCTTCAAAGGAAGAGGAAATACAGAGACGAACACGTCATTCCCCAATCATTGATTCCTGACGATCAAATATCACACAGCAAAAAGTACGCGTTAGAAATGCTCAACAATTTACAATAAATAATCAACATGCTACCCCGTGACAGGTCCTGAACAACAATAAAATTTAGAAGAGTAAACGAACACAGAAATTAATCAAGAGTCGTGTTCATCTTCAAGCGGATTCAAAAGTCTCATTCGAAAAAGCCATCCCGTTCTTTGGATTCTAACTAACATCCTTAATTGATTTTTAATTCGTTATCATCCAACTGATTGCTTAGGTTAACACAAATAACCCTACAAAACTGGAACGGTTACAAGAGAAGTCGTGCACTCAGGGTCCCGTTACGAAATTAAGGAAGAGCACATCCTATTTTCTCTCCGCGGCTGCCGGTCGCGGCGGGTCCCCGATAAAGCGCGGGGGCCGTCTGCTCGGGCCGCCGCGCGGATGCATATGTACAAAGCTGGGTATTGAGGAATCCATCGACGTTCGGAGGTCCGGGCCCCGCGGGGGCGGAAACGGGATGCGGAACGGACGCAGGCGGAGGCGGGGCCAGGACCATCGGCGCGCTGGAAGGAAGTAATGAGAGAAAAGCGAGACGGAACCGAGAGGAAGAAAAGAGACGAGAAATATTTTCCGCCGAAGACATAAAAATTGAATAACACAGACGGGGGTGGGAGGGAAGGGGGACGGCGGGGCAGAAGCAAGACAGAGGAGTGGGGGTGAGGGGACAGAGACAGCCAGCGCGCGGTATTGCAGTTATGCCCGGAAAGCAAGCGGTCGGTGGTTCTCTGCTTCGCCCACCCTCCCCCTCCTCCCCGCTTCCCGGCCCGCCCCGCCCACCGCACCCGGTTGCATCGATGCCCGCGCCCGTCTCCTCGCCCCACGACGACGCGCCGGCAACGGCGGCGCGTCTGGCGCACATGGAGAAAGTTTGTGCCCCGCCGAATTAAGTGGAAGTCGTGAAGAACGGAAGATAACGTGTAGTCTATCTGCTAACAGCAGGTGCTGCGAACGAGTGCTCGGCGGCGCCCGGCGCGACAGTGCAGCCGCCACCGCCAACGCGGCCGCTATCTTCCGCAGACCTTCCCTTCCGATGCCGCTGCCACTCGCGTATTATCTGCGCCCGAGCAACACGTGAAGGGAGACTCCGGCACCGCAGAGCCGTTGCTGGTCGGGTCGGAATATCTCCACGGCCGTCTTTTCTGTATTTCATTAACAATTCCGGGCTGAAAGCTATAAGTGATGCGTGATCAAACGCGCGCGTAACATTCTTCCGCTTTCCTTCCTTCCAACGCAGGAGCGTTCGCGGACTAAAGAAGCAGTCTTCTGTAAGCTTTTCGTCAACGATGCCACGGCGAAGAATGCAATCGAGTGCAGCTCTGAATTTTGGAAAAATCAATTTAGAATAAACATATTTGTATTGTCTATACCTCTTATTTTATGTTATTTTTACACTTTTTAAATATGTTCCACCGCGTTGTTTATTTGAGGACGCTAACAGGAATGAACATTATAAAAAATACCTATACTAACACAGACACACACAATCTCCTTGTCCTACTACGTAATACCTCTCCCAATATTAAATCTAGTAATTCGGGAATATTCAGAAAATGATGATTCGAATTTATTCGTTTCTAAACCAAATAGATGGATCAGCTCGTTTTTTTGTAACGAAGTTCATTAATAAAATTTCATTATTCGAACATTTTAGAGCCGTTGAAAATTGCCTTACTCTACGACTGCATGCTTACCTAATAACTAATCAAGACCGCCTGTTATTAAATTTCGCGTCCTCTCCTCGGCGCACGTATTTCACCGAAAGAATCGTCGGCTGCGCGGAAACAGAAGCGCGAAATGTGGAGGTTACGTGGGGGCCGCCTTGCGATCCCAAACAGCGACACAGAGGGAATTTCCCCCAACAAGCAAAGGAACACCCAGCACGTGCCTACACGAAGCACCTTCCCCGCGTATTATGCACGAGGACGCCCCGCGCCCCAGCTGCCGTCCTCGACGCGAGGACGCTCTTTGCTGGCGCGCGCGCGCCCGCCCGCGTTTAATTCGCCCTTATTTCTGGGGGACCGCACGCCCGACTAAATTGAATGGAACGGAAAAGCATTAATAAGTTCATCTAGATTGTAAAAGTACGAATAAAAATGACCAATTGTGGAAAATATATTGACACCCAAATTAATGCTCCTCTCCCTCAGTGTTCCCTCCCCCCTCCCCACGCCCCCGTGCAACCCCTTCTCCCACCGCCCACTTCCCTCCTACCCCACTAACGCTTCCACCACCAGAAAGTTGTTTCAACTTTTGGGTTAAATCGTTCATCTGATAAAGCTACTGCCCGGGGCCGCATGAGGTACGAGCGAACGAGGAATTTTGGAGCAACTCGTTAAATTAATAAGGTAAAGTGGTGGCGCCGGGGCTGGCGGACCCGCCGCCGCCTCCGCCGCCGCCTGCACCGCCGCTTCCGTCGCCGCCGCCCCCGCGGAGGCGGTCGCGCGCACGAGGCTCTCTCGGCGGAATTTGCGTGTGCGCGCGGCGGCGCAGAAAATTATAAAAGAAAACACGGCGGCGCGAGAGCGCGCGCACGGGGAACAAAAAGAAGGCTTGTCGGCGGCGCAGGGGTCGACAAAGGACTTGAGAAATCGGCGTAAACTGCGTTAAAATATTTCGACCGAAACATCAGATAACGATACAATGAATATTTGTAATCACGGAAGCGGCACTTCTCTGGCTGGTTTCACTGTTCTCAAATCTGGTAAAGATGCGATAGGTCACCACGCAGACTACTCAGGACAAGCTACGTCTTTGTGAGCATTAATGCGATCAAGGAAATAATACCTTGTTTGGTTTAATGATGATTGTATAAACCATCATTAAATCATCAGTGTCTAATAGACTTGAAGAGCTAATAAAGGGGCATGCTCAGTATTTATGTTATTATTCCTTTTATTCTTTTTACACTTATTCGGTAAATAAATATGTTTTATTTAAATTGTCCTGTGTTGATATTAATATGCACAGGGATATAGAAGTGAGCACATTCGAGTAGAAGAAAAGTGTATCTGCCTCATTCGAATCTTCCGAAGACTCACATACAATCTGAGAATTAGTAATTGTTTTTTGTGCCCTTGAGTCTACAAAGTATACACAAATACAAAATGAAATTTAATTAATAGTTTCTACGCTGACATGAGAACAAACGTGTACAAAAAATCGTAATATTGTTTCGTTAGGATTGAAACGGAAATTTTACAACTGAGCAATTCTGTGTCTACTCAAAACACAAAATTTTCCAACTCCTCTATGATTTCATTCTCACGAAACATGTTACCTAGCAAAAACGGTATTTTAATTTATTATTTTAGACTCGTATGTAGGGATAGTTGCGATGTTAAACCATTTTTTTTTCCCTTTTGCTTTCTCCGAAATATTCCGACCAGAGACCCCGCCGTTGGAGATCCCTGCCTCCCAGCGCCCCCCGCAACCCCCCACCCCGCTGTCTGTTGCGAGGTCCATGACGGCATTCGTTCTACGTCGTCCGCCCACCATCGCGATGCAGAATGAACTCCCCGAGCGCCGCGCGGGGGCGTGGCGGCGCTGTCCTGGGCGCGGGGCTGCGCCGCTGGGCTTGCTCCGCCGAGCGGAGGCCGCTGCGCTGTGGCGGCGGCCGAGTGTTGGTTCAGGCTCGCCCAGCGCGCGTTTCCGCCTATTTAATTCGCCGCGCCCAGCGGGGCCGCCTGCGCAATTCTGCGGACGAAGCGAGAGCAAGAACGCCGCCCCCGGTGGAGGAGGTGTTTATTGGGCGTGAAAATGCGACACGCTGCATTGTGTGTCGTTGCGCGTTTTAGCTAATATGTGAAGTGCCCATAATCTTCTTTTAGGAGGGCTTTTTTTTCCCTTTTTGTTTCACTTGCAGATGCATTCTTGTTTTATGTAGTGTTCTGGCCAGGTGACACTTGGCAAACATACAATCTAGCATGAACCTCTGAATTTGCTGAAGTCGATGGCCTGAAAAGAGAGTAGTATTTAGCTCCGAAAACGGGTTTTACGAACAGAATCATTGCGAAATTTTCAATGATTGTCAGAGCCCAGAAGTATTAAAGTTTTCTACTGAAAACTAAGCATTTACCTCCACCATATTTACCTTTTAAAAAATACAAAGTTCACATATTTCTTTCTACATTTTCTAAGGGAACTCCAATTCTGCATTTTCAATCTTGATTTTTCATTACAAATATGAACTGAATTAATGGTGAACACACCTATGAACACCTCTCTAATTCAGGTTTTCAAAAACATTTCCCATAGCCACCGAACGTTTTTCTCCATGAGTAACGGAGGAATAAGTCATTTTCGTCACCTTCTATCGAATACTCCGTAAATAAATCTGAACAGTAAATAGCATCTCATCTTAAATCAAATGACCATTATTTGCAAATAAGAAGTACGGACAAATCAGATGGGTTTGAATCACAGGAACGAACAGTCTGGCGAAGACACCTTTTCTCTAAGACACGGATATAATTCTCGGAGCAGGAAGATAGGAGGATATCAATCTCTGGCGCCGTGATAGCGCCCATTATTCCTCCTCGGACACGGCGCGGTGGCGCGGGGAATCGATTCGGGGCCCGCCGGATGTCTCCTCATGAGGAAGTTTGAAAGGAAACGCCGCAGGGCAGGGCCCGCCGCGGCGCGGCGCCTGCGCGCGAGGAGCGAACTTACTTTCCGCGAAACTCCAAAGGTGAGTGTGCGCGCGCACGGCGCGGCGGCCAACACACAGCGGTTGCGGCTGCGGTCGGGACGGAGGGTGGGTGCGGGGGCGAGGGCGAGGAAGGGGGAGGTTTCACCCGCGCAGCTGTTGTGACGTAAATAACGAGGCAATTAGCGGGTTCGCTGACGTCCGGCGGCGGCGGTTCTGCTGGCGCCATCGCCGCTGCAAGGAGCGGCGGAGGAGGCGGGGTTGGAGATGAGAGCGGAGAGGCGGGTGGAGGCGCCGGGCGGGGGGGGCGGGGGAGGAAGACGTGCGGCGGGGCCGCGGTCGCGGCGGCCCGGGAGGGCTGAAAGCAGCGGCCGGGGGGGGCCCCCTGCCGTCTCAGCACGACCGCGGCATCGGCGCCGCCCCGGCCGGAAGGCGCCGCCGCCGCCGCCGCCGCGCAGCACAAAGTTGCACCCGCGCGGGGGGGCGCGAGGCCCGCCCCCGTGAAGGGGGGCGGGCCTGCCGAGGAGGGTCGGGGGGCCTGCGGGGAAGCGCGGTGGGGAAGGCGGGAAAATAGGGTGGAAGGACGGGACGGCGGGTTTGTACGCGGCGCGAGCGAGTGTTATAGTCACAGTAGAAGGATTCTGCGGATGAGAAGCTGACAAGGTGTCACCGTGTCAATAGACTTGACGCGTCTTCGAAATCATTTAGTGCGCAATACGCCCGCATACTTTTACTTCGCGAATTCCGTCACTGGATTAAGCGTTATGTAATAATTATTATTTGCTTCATTATTTTTCTTAATTCAAATTGTAAGCCCTTCAATATTCACGTATCGCTAACAAAAAATAAATTAGTTCCACCGAACGTTGTGTCCTACTACTACCTGTCAATGTGCTAATGTGTCTCGAACAGAGCACCATGTTTTGAAAGGAAAAAACTCAATCATGATTTTGATAATTACGAAAATTATTGAATGTCCAAGTAAATTTACATTCAATAAACGAAAATCTAGCACACCGTATTTTTTTCCTGATTTGAAATAGAAAGTAACAATAACATTCAAAGCCCAAAAAACCCTCACAATACATTTATCTAAAATTATGCAAAACAACATCGGACTGCAAATTTCTGCAATAGAGTCTCTCATGGATATAATGGAATTACGATCTAAATATTAAATACTAATAATTATTATATTATAACCAAATCAAGCAATTACAAAACAAATTAAATAACGATATAACGAGCGTGCACTGCGGACTGTAAAATTAACAACGTATTACCCGAAAAATTCCCGTCCACACGGTCGCATCCCGCGGCGCGTGGGCCACGCCCCCATACCGCCACCTGAACGACGTGGACCGCGAAAAGGAGCGACCGTTCTGGCGTCGCCGCGTTTCGCACCAGCCCGAAACGTCGTTAGCCCGGCCTGCGCGCTAGAACGCTGGGTGCGGGGGGCGGAGGAGGGGGCGGGGCGGGGCGGACTGCAGTGACGGCGACGCGTTCGCTCGCGCCCGAAAGCACGCCGCGCGTAAATTTCCCCTCCCGTGAGCCGCGTCGCCACTTGCGGTCCTCTCGCGCGAGCGCCGCCGGCGCGGGCGGGCGGGCGAGCGCGCGGCTGCGGAAATGATATCGGCAAGAGGGGGCGGCGCGCGGGGGCGCAGGCGGTGGGGAAAGGGGGCGGGGCGGTCCGGGTGCGCCGGCTGCGCGGGCGGAAGACCCGCACCGGAATGAGAAAGGGACAGAAATAACGAGATATTGTGCAATAAGTATAAATAAAACAGGCCACCCTTGCCGCGCCGGAAAGAGAAGCGGAGTGGGGAGAGGCGGGGCGGGCGGGGCGGGACGGAACGCGCGGGGAGGAACGGCGCGAGAGGGAGAGGGGAAAAAGCAGGCTGGGGAGGAGCGGAGCGGAGCGCGGGGGGGGGGAATTAACGGCGGCGCGGAAAGGCGCGAAAACCGGCCCCCCCCGCCGGCCCCCGCCGCGCCCCGCCCCGCCCCCAACCAGGTCCTCACAGTCCTCGGAACGTCGTTCCTGAGAGTTGAGAACGGGTGGACGACCGTGACGCACTCTTGGAACAGCAGTGGCGGTGGCACTGGCGACGGCGTGAGCACGGAAGAACAGGTGAAGGCTGTTCCAGACACCGACGGTAGGGCTGGAAGAGACGAGTGCCTACAGCGACAACCAGTCCGGCACCATCATTGGCAACACCTTGGGCGTAGTGTATGTGATGCTGTCTTGTTGGCGACGGAGGGTGGCAATGGTGAAGGGAACTGCAGAAGCCGTTATGACACCGGCACCCTCTGCGTTTTCGCAAGAGAACTGCGGCTGCTCCTTATGAGACCCGAGAATATAGGGCACTGAATAACCGTCCTGGCACGTGCTTTGTTCTTCCGTAAACTTTCCATGTTACACACAAGAATTTCCTTCATTGACCTTTCCCGGCCAATGTGGAAAGAATTTTTAGCTTATGCGTCAATAAAATTTATGAATTTGTAATTTGATTCTTAAAGAAACTGATTTTTAATGCTAGTGCGAAAGGTGAAAGAACTGTATTTGACTAAAACAACTTGGTACCGTACGTTGTTATCAGGTGGAAATTCATTATAAGAAAAAAGATTTACTAAAGTCTCATAAATAAAATAATGTTTTTACTGCACCACACATATGCTCGGGTAATTCTATTGGCTACAATTCTAGTAATGCGTACTTATAATATTTAACACAATATACCAGAAACTTTACAAAGAGAACAAATATTGCAAAAGTACAATTTTTCACCCATTCGAAAGCTTACTAAATTTTCAAAGAAAAAGTTAATAACATATCTTTATGTAAGTGATTCCAGAACAGCAAAATAGAACGTCTATCTCAATAGTGATTGCAGAGTCATAAACAATTAATCACTTTTTCATTTTTTTTCATTTTGAAAAGGAAAAAAAATACCAAGATTCTTGGTTTATCTTGAGCCAAATTAAATGGTTTTCAGTCAGCAAATGTTTGCATAAAAAACGAAGACCTAAGAGGTGTGTTTTAATATCGAGAAAGGTTGTTTACTTCCCCACAAACATGACCGTGAGCACGGGTTCCCAGTTATCCGGAGATCGAGAATTTAGTTCACCTCACCCTATCAGAAAAAAAGTTTTCTTCTATATTTTTATTACGAACGGCCGCGTGAAGAACATGTCAACAAAGTAACGAAAAAGAGGAAGATTATGGAGAAAATATGGTGGGGGGAAGCAGTAGGATATTTACGACGATGAAGACATATTTCAAGGCAGAATATTGACAACCTCGTTTCTCTTCCTTACATGCAAATTGCAGACGCCGAGAGATGAAACGACAAGAGAAAAGGAAAACGAAGAAAGAAGAGACAGAGAGGGTTGGTCGTGAATGAGAGCGACCGAAAAACGGACGCACGGAGAATGAGATCGAAGAGAAAGGAAGGGAGCGAGCGGGCCAACAAAACAAATTAAACCGGATCACAGACATCGGTGAGTGATTGATTTAAATAATAATTGTGTTACCGGAGTTTGAGGGGGAGTTTTTGCTCGTCGAGGGGCGGATGTTGGACTGGATGTCTGGCGGCGGGGTAGCCGACCTCCCCGCCCCCGCCGCACTCGACTCCCCGCCTCGACTCCATCTCCGACCGCGGAGAACATCATCTCAACCCCGCTTCCATTCCGCCGCCTCTGCTCCACGCCCCCCCCCCGTTTGATTGGCAGCTGGCGGGGCGGAGGAGGCGGCTTTTATTGATGGACAAGAAGATAACCTGAGGATAATGGATTAGTCTGTGGTGGCCCTACACCAAGCATATGACGTCATATGCTAATAGGAAAGACGGAGATAAGTCTTCATCCTAAAAATTCGGGAACAGATCTTATACGTAGTTTACAAGCACGCTGTCGATACGTGCGAATCCTCCAAATGTATCATACAAAGTTATTAACAACACGGAAATAAACATTTGCCACATTGAACTATAGAGAGCTTCAAAGACAAAAGAGCTTTTTTCTAATCAGCAATTACTAAATATTGAAATAAATAGAAAAAAATATGAAATAACTGAGAAAACTTTTTAGAATTAGTAAAAAATGGCTTGTTTCATAATGAATGATATAATTACAAAGTGCAGTGAAAAACGCAGAAGACTGACGATCGTTAAATTTTAAAATATTTTAGACCAGTAGTTGATAGAGCCATGTATCACACAACTGGGAAGGATCTGAACTGGATACGGCGAGTTAATCGCTACAATTTGGCAGAGATACGACTCCATGTGGTCGCAGAACGCGATATACGGCGTTAATATCGGGAAAACTAGACATAAATAAGTGTAGCGAGCTTGTTCACGGACAATAACCGACTATGGTTCACATCCGATTCAATTCAACCGTAATGTCAAGTATTAAACACCCTGATGCTGCCAAATGGTATTACTCCCAGGCGGTAGAACTACTAGTGAACGATCCAACGACGTGCAGTATAAGCATCTTGCAGACAGACTCCTCATTCTACTAGGAAGTGTTGAATTTACAACCAAAAACGTATTCGCGAACAAAATACAATATGCAAGCAATCGAATGCTAACGTCACAATGGAATGCTTACGCTTTCGTTAAAGATATAATTTAAACAAATTGCTTTGAAAATTGCAAGTAGTGAAATTTTGAACTAGTGTTAACTTAATAATCATTATGCAGCCGAAAGTAACACATACAGTACAAACAGCTGGAATAAGAACAGTCAATTTTAAGTTTTAATTTCTGAGTAGCACATGTTCACATTTCTCCTTCACAATTCTCAAATTCTGTAGGGGCTTAGCTCTAAACGTAAAATCTCAGACCCGCGAATGCCGTTATGAGCTGAGTAAAGATCTGAAATACGTGACTTCCCATGGAATATTTCCACTGTTTCTGTCCAAATTCTGCGCTCACACATTTGCAACAAAAGCCCCCCCCCCTCCAGGCCGCAACCTATAGAGAGCAAAGAAGGGAGAAAATATTAATTTCCGTTTAAGGCAATCCTCCTCAGCTGTCGGCCGCGACACGTCGGAAAAGAAAATACTCGGAAGCCGACGTACATTATTAAACATTCGGCGGAGCGGGAATTCCATTTCTTCTGCGGCTGACACGCCGGGATCTGCACAGGGGGCGGATCTCCTCCACCCCTCCCGGCCCCGCCCCGTCCCACTTCTCCCCGCTCGGCCCCCCACTGCCCGAACGGCACCGAAGACGAGGAGGAGCGCGGGGTGGGAGTTGCCAGCTTTGATTTTAATATTTCGTACCTGCTCGTATTAAGCAGGAGCCACGAACACGCTTCCCATGTGGATTTTTCCGGGGGAACGTCGAGGGGAAATAAAGGACGTCTTCCCCAACCCATGACTCTTTGTGGGGCAGTGTGAGCCCTCGGGAAAGAGAGAGCATCGGGAAAGTGGCGCTCCGGTGGGGTGGGGGCGGCAGGGCGGGGGAGAGGGCGCGCGAGCGAGACGCAGCCGAGGGCCGCCCGCTGGGTACGAAATGAGAAAGTTAGACGGGGCCAAGGGCCGGAAGGGGGGCGAAGGGCGCCCGGGGGGGCCGGGGGGCGGGAAGGAAGCAGAGACCACGAGACGCGCACAGGAGCGCGGGGAAGAGGCAGGGCGGACGAGAAGGGAACACAGGCGGAGGAGAGGCCTCGTGCAAATGGAATACCAAGGATTCGGAAGCAGCAAAAACGATGGGAGGATTCTTGGCTCTAAGTAATTTACTTTGCGTATGTAGCGGCGCGGTCGGCCCGCTGCGGGAGGGGCCCGCTCCCGCGCTGGAGTTAACCGTTCGCTCTGCATTCCACGCTTCGATCTCAGCGAGCAACTTGTGCAGCGCAGATCCGTCCACTGGGAGGATACGCACGAACCGAACGCGACGGAGGGTCGGCGTCGTTGCTCCGCGCCCGCCCACGGCTGCGACTGACAACGTGCGTAAAGGGTTTACGATGCGTATATCAAGTCGCTCGAAACGTTCAGCTGGAACTTTCACGAACAAGAATCTGCTCGAGAGCCGAACGGAGTAATACCTTGATACAAAACCCACTTCGACTTCATCCAAATTCAGTAACACGTTGTCCAATAACTTTTTCTGTGGGCAAAGGAACAAAAATCGTTGAGTTTTTAGATCATCAGATACCATGATGGTATTATGTTATACAAAAGCTATTATATCAGGTAGGTAACCGCGCACTTATTTATGATTTTTAATGATCGATGTTGACACCTCGATAATTGCACGTGAATTGTCAGTGAAGAGTGATGTGAATAAGTGATAAAAATTAACTGACGTAAAAAAGATTTATTAAGCGAGCAATATTTCCAAATTATATTGTCCTTTCGTATCTGCAAAATCATATTTTAAATCTTCCAACAGCACCTAACATCATTACAACACTTCCCTCCCTGTCCACAACGCCCCGCAGTCCGCGGACAAGGCCACATCGGCGAGCCCTAAGCCTGGGCGGGCCGGGGTCCCGGGCAGCAGCGTGCGCGGCGCGGCGCTGGTCGCCGGCCGGCCGCAGCCCATACGCAGGCGGCTTTTTAATATCGCGCGGAGACGTCTTGCCGGCAATTAGAGCGGGGGCGGCCGGCGAGGGCGGGCGCAGCGCGGGGCGGCGGCGCTGGCGCCTGTAACTTAATTAAAATCTCTCTCTCATCGCGCGCGCGCGGCACCGGGCGCAGCCGCCCTCCCCCGTCTCCCCCCCCCGTCCGCCGTCACGCCCGCGACACCGCCGCCTAGTACTCGCGTGACGCACTACATACGACGGGCGGCTGCAGCGGCGGCGGCGTTACAGTAAAGTACGTTGGCCCGCGGAACGCTGCCGCTGCGACGACGGCTGCGTTATGAAACTCGGCGACGGGAACTGCGCCTCATGACGTCCCGGCTTCGGAGTGACGGAACGGGAAGGCGGGGCTACGAGAAGAGCGCGGCCGGCAGGGGTGGGGGAGAGTCATTCGGTTGGGAGATGGGGGCCGGGACGACCGTGAGATGAAGGGCGGTGGGGACGGCGGCAGAAAAGGAAGGGGGGGGGGGAAAGGCCACGAAGAGGGAGAAAGGAAGAGAAGATATGGGTGCGAAGGGAAGGGATGATAAGAAAATCAGGAATCCAAGTTAATGTGTAGTAGAGGCATCCGAGTTAAGTGACGAAAGGAAACATATGGTACGACGTGGAAACTGCAAGGCTGCAAGCATCAGAGGAGACTGGAAGTTAACAAGAGCGGATACGAGAAACCGCAGTGATGCAAACAAAAGAGGCAGCGACGACGAGGGGTGGTAGAGATGACAGGATCCCACACGCCGGGGAAAAGAAGGGATCACGGGACGGCGAGAAGCGGAGGAAGAGGAGAGGAGGCGAGATGGCGGACACTAAGGGGGCGCCAGGAACGATGACTACGACACCGCGGCCGCATCGGCTGCTCCTTTATCGCACTGCGGGGAGGGGGCGGGGCGGAGGGGAATAGCACCGCAGCCGCAGGGGCGGTGATGGCAGGTCCGCACCCGCGCGGCGGGCCTACGCCACGGCAGCGCGCCGCGCCATGGGACCTCGCAATAGCTGCGAAATGACTGCGCTCTGCGTGCGAATGTGGCGCGGGCCAGAGTGAGCGCTGCGGAGTGCATGGAACTGCAGGAATTTCGCGAGGCGTTTCACGTGTTATGTTCGTTTTAGTGGAACTCGTTGCTCCGAATGTGCCTTGAAATTTACAGAAAACCATTTGGCGAGATTTTTAGAATCGCTTCTACTTGAAAGCACATGGAGGCATAAACTAAAAACTTCACCACTCCCGGAGGCTTAAGTTTGGCAACTTGAATTAAAATTAAAATACCAAATATACCTCCGGATGGTGCTGAATAAATATATGCAACAACACGATGTCGTTTTCAATTGATGCACATTCTCGCAAAATTACTAATATTTCAATTTTTTATGCAATCAACAACTCAGTGCTCAGTTTTGGAAATTATTTACACATATTTTGACGAAGTCAGAGGTGTTGTAGAATTTTTTACGTTATTTCGCAGGTAGTAACGTTAAAAGCTCTCTCTGAACTGGTCTCCTGGTCTCTTGCACAGTACATAATGTGTGTAAAACCGATGTACAGAATCATACTCTACCATGTGAAAGCCAAATAACATCTACGAGAAAAAGCATTACATGGTGACTTGCTGTTTACATTTGTTCAATTTCGTTACAGCATAAAGAAAACTTTGTTTCTAGAAACCAAACCTTTCTCCTCACTTTCAGGTTTCTACCGAAGAAGGATTAGTAAAATAAAAACAAACAACAAACAGGGTTTAGGTTCTCCTTTTTTGGCATTTTCCAGCAAAACCAAAAGGATTTACAAAGGGTACACACCGTGTGATGCTTTCTGCAGCCTTCCAGAGGCGCCCAAAGCTCTCAGACAGCTAGTCACCCGTCTTAGCAACAAAACGAGTTGTATCATTTCAACAAACAAAAATAAAGCAGAAGTGACGCGAGGCTAGATTAAATATTAAAGAGAGCCTTTTTGTTTTGTCCGCGCCGCCTGCAAATCTCTTACATCCTGTTTGAGCAGGGCGTATGAAGTATTCAAGGGGCCCCGAGCAACAACAGGCTCTTCCGGAAGAACACTGGCGGAGCAGAGAGAGTCGGGCGGGGAAGGAGCGAAGTGTCACCGGCGCCAAAAGAGAACGCGCGACAGCGTTTGGCGTGGTTGGCGACCCTGCCCGCCGGCGAGGGACGTCATCGAGCGTCCTTCAGCTGCCTGCTGAGGCACCGGAGCGCGAACTCACCGCGGGGTGGAGGGGGGAGTGGAGGGGGTGCCGAGCAGCACTCGCTGCGGAAGTGATTGCGCTCATTTCGAAATTGGAAATTAAAAATTAATCCGCAGGGAGAAAGAGGAATCGGACTCTTCAAGAGAAAGATGATTATGTAGCAGATTAAACGAAGAGAGTTTCCATGATCTGTCAAGATGGGCTGATGGCCAGTGTCTTGCGAACATGAAGCAGTGAGAAAAATGAAACTAGTACGTTCCTTTGAAAACGAAAGAAAAGAGATTTACTTTTCTGTTACACCCTCTGCGGCAAGTACCTATCAGATTCCATCAATTAAAATTAAAAATGTGTCAAAATACACGGGGGCGGACATGTCACTTGACAGAAATGCAGTTTCCCCATTTTTTAAATTTCATTTATTCATCAACCCTTGACTTATTGTTACACTTATAACAAGTTTTTACATCACCTGAAGAAAGTTGTCAGCCTTAATTTTCAGTACAAATGACACATCTTATAAGAACACATGCTCTTATAGAATCACCAATGTCATATGATAATGTATCAAATTCAAACGTAAGTCTTTACTTAAATGTTGTAGTTTTCTTCCCCCAAAATGAACTCTTTCAAAACTCCTTCCAGTTGTTGCATAAATAACTCAATCACAATGTTGGACGTGTAGCCAACATTTTTGCATTACTAATACGTGTTCATTACTAATTTTATTAACTGACAATGATTAAAAATTTTTGCATTTAATTCTATCTATAATTCAACATCATTCATCTAACATTTCCTTAAAACAAAACACGTAGGTTTTTCTTGTTTATTGCTACTCTAGTCAATTGACTATTGAATTACTGATAGTATCAAGCGATATCTCCCCAGAGGCGCTCAGAAGGAAGGGGGGACGGGAACTGGGAAAACTTGCCTCATGCTTCGACTGAATTGGGGATTAAGATGGAAACGTTTTTCATTGAAAACATACAAAAATGTATTTACTTTTAATTCAAATTAACCGCTACAGGTCATTACTGAAGCATTGAGTGATGAATTTTATTTATGTATTGGGGACGGGTTTTGTTTCAAATAAAACCCCATGGATTTTCTGTCCCAGGTTCCTTGTTTTCTTTGAGCATCCCTGCTTGGTCTACCTGTATTTCATTTCAATCATTTAATAGTAGATAGTATGGACATTAATTATAAATAAATTCAAAAAATCACAAATAAAAAAAAGTGTTTGCACCAAATCCGAAACTCGTGAAATATTGGATTTAATAATAAAACACTACAACAACATCGGGGTTCTCCAGAGACAACACCGATCACGAATCATGACGGTAAACGACGCGACGTTAAAGGTCAAAAGTGCCAAAAGGCGTACTTGATGCCTCGTGTCCGGGTTGCCCGCACGTGGTGTCCTGGGGCGCGAGACGCTAGACGCTCGCCCCGCCCGCGCACGCATCTGCTCGTCTTGGCGGCGCGGCGCGGAGGTGCAATATTCTAAGTGCATCGTCACTCCGTCTGATTGCTCGGCGCGCGTATCGAGTTACCGGGCGATCAACGCGGCGCGCAACTCTTGCCCACCGTCGCGCCCGCAAGCAGGCGCCCCGCCCCGCCCCGCCCCCCCCCTGCCTCGTCCCTCCCCCCCACCTCGCCTCCCCCCCTCCGCCGCCATCTCGTGATGGATCCGCGGCCACCGCGTTCCCCTCTCGAATCCGAGGCCTGCCCCGGAATATAAAAGTAGTTAGCGTGCCTGTCCCCAATTCGGGAGAACTCCAGCACCGCCACTTCCCCACTACTCTTCTCCGCGCCTCGCCCCCGCACAGGTACGCGCTCTCCAAGCTTCACGCAAGATAGGGGCGGCGTTCGGACGTTTTAGAGGCCGCCAGCACCGTCATCAGGAACAGCCGCCCCTTTCTTATCCGGCAACTCGGGTTTCTCACAACTTCCATAAAAGACACGCGATTTTTTTCCCGTTATGTTTGGGGTGGAATCCGCTGCGCTCTCTCCGACGGTTAGCGAGGGAAAGAAAGGCCAGTAAGTGTACTCGAGAACTAGAGGTCTCCGGGGGAATGCATGTCGTCCCCAATAAACTTTGCGGTCAAATGTGCACTCTATGCAATATCGGGGAGAAAAGTAGAATGAGAAGGTTCGTTTACTTTTTTTCTAAACACTACAGCTAGGGTTCGACGGCAACGAGAACAAAAGGGCACTGAAGGAAACAATGGAATCAACGTACGGCTCATACACGGCTGACATAAAAAACACAAAAAAAACCTATAAGCGAGATAATGAGGAAACGCAATTAATATTACAAATACGGCGCGCGACATCAAAGTCTCCGGGACGCGGAGCGTGCGCACAAAGGGGGAGGGGCGGCGGGCGCTGTCGGCCGCTCGCCCCAGGCGGCCCGCCGCCGTGCGGCGAGCACCGCCCGCGGCAGCGAGGGCTCGCGCCCCGCGCCCGCCCCTCCGCCGCCGTCTCGCTCGGATGCCCCATCAGCCCCCTTCCCACTCCGCCCCGCCCAGCCGCCGGTTCCCACCCTTCGCCGCGCATAACACTACCGATCGCCATTACACAGTGACAGCTGCGGACCCGTCGGGCGGGCAGGCGGCCTGCATGCGCGCGCCGCTCGCCCCCGCCGCCGCCGGCCATGGCGGCACGCCGCTCCCAGCTCCCCGCCCCGAGCCCCATCATCATGCATGCGGAGTGGAAACTTATTGCGTTAGCGACAACACAATGCGTGCGTGCATGTGCGTGCCGCATAAATAGGGGAAGCGGACCACGCGGAGCGGGCCTCCGCAGCCACCGCCACGTCGCGTCGCGTTGCGCCGCCCACGCGCTCGGCTCGGCCGCCCCCTCCCGCCCGCCCATCCGCCCACCACGGCCCAGAGCCGCCGCCCCGCCCCGCGCAAAAACGTCATCTGGGATTCGAACATGGGGCCCTGCGCTTCGGTACACGTGTCGGACAGGCCGCGCTATTGGTAATTAAGGCGAAGCAATGGCGAGTGCTGGCAAAAAGGGACGGGGCGCGCGCGCGCGCACGAGGGGGCGCGGGGGCCCCAGGCGTGGCCCCTAGGGAACGCGGGGGCTTACGCGGGGGGCGGCGGCCGCCGCGTCAGCGCCTCCGCTGAGGGACGAGGGATTCGAACACGCGCCGCCGGGCTGCAGGACAGAGGGTGAGGGGGCCGTTCCACGGTAATGACGATGGCCGAAGCGGTGCGTGGGGGATGAGCTGCGTAGAGTGAATATGACTTGTACGCAGCGGCTGGTTGGTTATACGTCCAGGTTTCAGCCCGCCGTGGAACTCGCTACTCCCAAGAAAGTCCGTGAGAGAACCTGGTGGAATGCAGGGGCAGAGAATGATCGTGACGTACCTGTTGTGAAGCATTACGCTAATCTTAGAGATCTTCATCCGAATGTTCGGTAAATTGACAAACAGTTGGCAGAAGTAACGCCGATAGTAAAGGGAAGAACTACCTGCTGCGCAGAAACTGTGCAAGAGGGGAGGGATACGATAGAATCCACCTGGTTGCAGGGGAAGGCGTCGCCCTAGCGCGGGGAGGAGCGGGGACATCGCCCGCCATCGACCGCCTTTCTTTCGGGCGGAGATGGCGGCCGCGGCACCGGAGCGAGCGGCGGGGAGAGGGGACGGTGGTGTGTAGGTGGTCCGCGGGGAGCCGCTGATGACGTCGGTGGCGGCGGATGGTATGCAGGCTTCAGGGGTGGGCGGGGCCAGGCGGCGAACGCGGACGCGACGAGAGCGGTGGCGCCGACAGCGGGACAATAACCAACCGCCGGCCCTGCAGCTATTAGTTCGTATAATTCGCATCTCCATACATTTATATGCAGCAATGCTACAGGAGGTATTATGTAAAAATGCCCGGGAAGGCCGGACAGATATAACACATCACCCTGCTTCCGCTGCAAAATATCCTCTCCTGGAATTCCGCGTCGATTGTTCGTGCCCATGCCGTTAAATATAATTTACCTCCGAAATTATGAACTTTTTTGCGCTTTTATGAACATATGTAAATGTGGTTCCCTTATACGACTTAAATTTCATAAACCTTACCCTCCGCAGTGTAAGTCAAACCGAAAGTATTTGCTAGCAGAAGTCCTTGAAACCCACTCTTTTGTATAAAAAGTCCCGCAGGTTGAGGAAAGTCTTCAAGTTTGCGCCCCTGAGTTTGCCTTTTGAATTTGTTGATTCTTGGGGGAAGTTAGTCCCTGCGGAGTGTTGATGTGTTCTCCCGATCAATCCAAAAGGGACGCCGAAGATTCTACGTCGAAGGCGCCGTCGACGGCAGGGGCGGGACCGGCGGTGGCGGTGGCGGCGGCGGCAGAGGGAGCGCTTCTAACGTTTCCGCTCCCGCCCGCCAGCCGACGCCGCTCTGCCTCTGCAAGCAGCTCTCGCAATGTTGGCGCAAGCGGATGCGACGGCGGCAGCGGCGCTAACGGGGGTGGCGGCGGAAGCGGGGACAGAGGCGGGACCGCTCCAAATATGCGGGCTTTCTGGACAAATAATCGCAAGTCGCTTTCACGCGAGCTGTAGATTTGTTTGCGCTGCGCCCTGTGGCATTATCCACGTTAAAATTACTCGCGGAGGGGAACCTGCTGCCGTCTGTGTGGCGAATGCATATTCGGGGTTATCTCCGCCGAGGATTCCGAAACTCAGTAGCGCCGCGCGCCCCGCTACTCCACTCCACCCCGTCCCCCTCGCCTTGCCCTGCCCCGCCCCGCTCCACCCCGCTCCGCTACGCCCGCCCGCCCGCCTCGAAATCTTGCGGAGTTCGTTTAGAGATGATTAAACGAGGGCGCAGTGGACTCGTTCAAACTTTTCGGTCCCGCTCGTAGTTCCGGACTGTGCTTCCGAAGCCGCCAACGCAGATCATGAGAGAGATGCGGAATTTTGTATGCAGAAAGGTTTCTTTCTAATAGAAACCTGAGAAACACGGAGCTACTGAAATCTCGCCGAAAAGTTCTTTGAAGATGAGGTGGATATTTAAAGAATGAAAACTTCAATTTTCGTAATAGAATATGCGTTGAAAGTGGCTCTGTGGTTAATATATACAGCAAGAAGTTACTACTTCGATAGAGATGAATTAAAATAAAAATTGGCAATAAAGTGCTACGGAGCTAGACAGTTTTCTTAAAATTATATGAGATAAGGAATAATAAAAATGAAACAACATGCGACAATATGCTATCTCTCGTTCCACGATTTTTATTAGAATGAAATTCAATCCCATTTTTCATTAATTCAGGTACTTTTGTTTTAATTCCACTTCCGTTTTATTGTAGCCTGCTAGAACCCATACTTTCCTAACAGTGAGAAATGCAAAACGGACGTCCCTCTGTGAAGAAAAGCGTCAGAAAGCACGGGTGCACGGAGAGGAGAAAGAAAAAAAACAGCGGCGGAATGCGGTAATCCATGAGAAATAGATCACTGCGGCCGGTGCGCAAACACAATTTCAATGGGGGTCCAAACCGGTTAAGGTAAGGCATACGTTGTGAAAGTACTTGGATCAAGCCACGCCCAGGAAAAAGGATCTGCGAAGTATCAGGTTTTCATTTTCTCACGTGTCTGCCATCCTTCCAGGAAGTTCTTTATAATTATTTCACAAGGCATAAGATAATTTCCAAGTGTAAACTACATTTTTTAATGAAATGCTGCTTCATAGCGCCAGATCTAGACTTACAGGATTTCACCGCTGCCTCTGCTGAGAGCTGATGCACCTCACGTAGTAAAACTACTGCAAAATTTCGCGAACCTGGGGCAAGATCATCAAGACGCTGCGTGCCCATCCAGAAAACGTCGCGTTGAAAAAAGCCTGAGCATTCGAGAGACCCTGAGTAAGTCGCGGTAGTAATGTGTGGATGTGGACGGGTTCTGCACTTTGCAGGGCACCTGGAGCTCCGCTGGCGTAAAATTTTACGAACCAACCGACCGCGTTCGGGGTGAAGGAACCGACACGTGCAGTTTTCGGGGACGCAGCGCGTGGCCGGTCGGATGACAGGACACGCCAGGAAAACCCCAGCGGCGAGCGAGAGAGCGGGCGAACGCGGGCGGGCGGGAGGGACGATGGGTGGGTGGGTTGGTTTGGGTGGGCGGGCGGCGGGTGTTTGTGGCGCGGTGTGTGTGTGTGTGTGTGTGTGTGTGTGTGTGTGTGTGTGTGGTGCGCGTGCGGGCAGGGGCGGGCGGGCGGGCGGGCGGGCGGCGGGCGGGCGGGCGGGCGGGCGGGCGGGCGGCGGCGGGCGGGCGGGCGGGCGGGCGGGCGGGCGGGCGGGCGGTGGGTGGGTGGGTGGGTGGGCGGGTGGGTGGGTGGGTGGGCAGGCGGTCAACCGCGCGTTGTGGCCCTGTCCCCTGCCGGCCATGGCGCGGGCTGTCCCCGGAGACATGATGTATAGACTCGCCGCGAGCAGCGGGCGCAAGAGCCGCGACGGTTGTGCGGTGCCGTGGTGGGTGGTTCAGTTGGGTGTGGCGTTGGCAACGTGGAGGGATGATGAATCTAGGTAGGGGCGATGAACTGTGGGAATAGGGCAGGTTGTGCAGGTAAACGAAAATACGAGAAGATTTGAGGTCATTAGATCTAACGAAAGGAACTCTTATTTTTTTTAAGCCGAATAGCCGGAGGTCGACGAAAACAGGTCTAATAAAAATTTGTCCAAAGACAATGATTAGTAAAATTTGGCCCAATTTTCAACATGTGGTATTACATTTGGTCCACTAGACACGAATGTCTAAATTTTGCTGTAACAGTAACAGAACTTCGACAAGGTATCTGTCAATAGATTGTGTCCAAAATTAAAAACTACAATATGGAGTGATTTTTCCACAAATACAATAATCTATTTAATAAGAAAAAAAGAGTTGGAAATAGTCAGTCTTCACTTTTCAGAGCAACTGCCGTGAATCTTACTGGCTGGACCTGTAATAATTGCCTGCGAAAATTAAAATTATTTTTATATTTATGTGAGCACCAATAGTATATTCTAATCTTATTAGCGCTTTCAATTCGGGCATGGTAAGCGTAGTCGTTCGGGTTCTACAAACATTTTTACTTTTAGTCGATGTATTGGGATAGGTACTCATTTTGTCCGAAATTTACACATTAATGTTGTATTGCCTTCGAAGCAGTTCTATTTTGGTATAGATTGATAATGTTGAAATATAAAAATAAATTTTCCGGTATAATTTATTTTAAAATTATAATTTATTTTTAAAAAGGCTAATTGTCAAAAATTAAATTTCTTAATTATTAAGAAATGAAAAGTTTCGTTGGCCATTGCAACCAGAACTCCTTTGCATAGCTACGAGACCTCATATATACCTTTCAGACCTGGGTGAACAGGACTTCGTCTCACAGACCTTCCGTTGCATTAGAGTCCTGCACGAAACACCTGTTACAGTGGACACTGAGCATTAGGCCTTCTGGTATGGACTGAATGACGAGAAACCTGCCAAGAACTCTAGGAACTCACGTAAGCTACGATTCTGTGATCACTCCAATATTTACAATAAAATGAACTTTTATAAAAGAGTTCTTTGAAATTACCGCTTAAATTTTGATTTAAAAATCTTTAAAAAATACATAAAATATTTTCATTTCTAAAAATATAAAAAATAAAAAATCATGAATAGTTCATTTAAAAGAAAATCTTTTTAACCACTTCAAATCAATAAATTCAGACATTTCCAGTAATTCCTGTCGCTGCACCTGTCTTTTAAGACAATACATAAAATGTAAGAAATTCATCATTTCTACCGTGTGCATGAGCTGAAATTGTTGAGCACTTCTTTCAAAGCCATTTTTGCAAAATGAACACCGAAATAAAAGAGTTTACAGGACCATAATAGGAACAGGAACATCTCGTCCCACGAAACGGAATAATGGCACCGACAACTAAAAGAGAACGACGTATGACAAACAGGGCGTCCAAACTAACCACAAAAAAAACTTTATGCTACCGTACCCAAAACGAGGAACGTCTCTTTTGCAACACAAATAACTCTTCCAAGGAAGGACGCAGATAGTTGGCGGTGTAGACGCCCAGTTCCAGGAACGCGTGCGGCAGCGGGACGGCGAGGTCGCAACGTTGCGGCCGCCCGGCGCGGGAGGCGCCGATTGCTACTCGGGGCGACGGCGGCGGGGGTGGCGGCGGCGGCGGCGGCGCGCGTGGGACGCGGCGCACGCGTTCCTCACTCGGAAATATAATCCGCGGACGGGCATTAGAGCCGGAATGGCCAATAAACAAAAACAGTCGTCGGCCCGGCCGCCGTGAAAAAGGCGGCGGAGGCGACGACCGCCGCGAGGCCGCAACGCCACAACGCAGAACTGGCGAGCCACTCCATCGCCGCCACCGCCGCCGCGGCCGGATGCGGGGGACAGGGCTTAGTCGGCAACAATGGGGGCCGGGTGGCGACACCGGCGGGTTGCAAAGTGGGGGGCGGGAAGGGGGGGGCGGGGCCCGGGAGGCGGGCCGCGGGCGGCGAGAGAGGGGTCGGGCTGAGGAAGAGCAATCCTCCCGCTGCCACTGGCGGAATGGCCGCTATCACATAAATATCTGCAAGCCGAGGCAACCCTCGGGCCGGAGGCGGGCTGCGGCGGGGGGGGCGGGCGGCGGCGGGGACGGCGGCGGACCGGGGGACGGGGGGGGGGGGACCGCAGACGCGCTCCTCGCCCGGGGATCGCGCTCCGCCGCTCCCGCCCCCGCTCCTGCCCCCGCCCCCGCCGCCGCCCTCGCAGCCACCTCCGCCTTCCCCTAGGGCCAGTAAAGCCGGGGATGGACACAGCAGACCTGCCCCGCGTCCGTAACTAGAGGGCACTTCGGAGGTGCACTGCCGCTGGAGGTCAGTGTCATATGAACCGCGGAGGGAAGTCGGAGTCGGGAGGCACGGAACTTCTGAGAGGGGGCGAGAAGGTGAAAAGGCAGTGGCGCTGCTCCTTTCATTGTTGTCAAGACAAATACACCATTCCAAACGAAAACTAACAAGGTGCACAACGCACTCAGCAACCATCAGCTATTTGCCTACACGAACAACTCAGCCAGATTAGTATAATTTTCTCAGACATCTCCACATATCACTACTTTTGATCTGGTCTTGTCATCGTCCTCCCCGATTCAATTCGTCAGGATAACCGCAACCTTCACCACTTGCAATTTATCGTACATTTCTTTTACCTACTCGGCAGCTATGAACGCAGATCCTCATTATCATCCTACACTCACCACATTCCCCTCCAACCACCACCCAACTAGTTCCACATTGCCACTGCTCTCGACGATTACGTTCCCTCTCCCCCCCTTGTCCCTGGGAGAAAATTAACCCCCGCACGAGAGCTGCGGTGGTCCGGGCGTACAGTGGAACGGCTGGCCACGCCGCATCGCGTCGCGTCGCGTCGTCTCCGGAAGGTGGGGCGGGAGGCTGATAACGCGTGGGATCGCCTCTGAAATAATCGAGGACGTCCTGGGCACGGCTCCTGGGGACTCAGGGGGGGGGGAGCGCGGAGGTTAAAAAAACCTGAGGGCCGCCATTTAACCGCGCGACGCGCCACCCGCCACACTGCTCGTTCGCTTCCTGGACCCGCCCCCACCAGCCACCCCCCGGGGAGGCCCGGGCACGACCGCCGCGCCCCGCCCCGCCCCCGTTCGGCGCGTGCGAATGAAGGCTCGACAGCGCCCTCGAAAGGAAATGACTCCCGCCGAACACGACACAAATAGAAGGCGGTGATTAATCGTGGGCGCGAGGCGGGGCGGGGCTGGGCGGTGCGTGCTCGTCGCCGGGTGCGGTCGCGTGGGTGGCGAGAGACGTGCGCACGGCGGCGGCGGCGGCGGTGCTAGTGGCGGGAATTGAGAACACTGAAAGAGTAGTAAGAGGCGTTGCAGGTCCTCGCAAAGCGAGTAGAACGAGTAGTTTGTTACAGGGGCTGAAATAAATTTCTCAAACATGTAGCATCAGTTGGTAGGATCGTATCGCATTGTGAGGTCTGTTTCTGTGAAACATAAGCACGGAAAATACAGACAACGAAATTATAAGGACATTCTTCTTCCACTCATAAGGGTGGAGAAACGAAAGTAGTCATTACTTAATGGGAATTTCAAGGAGTTCGCTTTATGCAGTAGAATACAATTTTATCTGAATCACAATAACTTTTTCAGTTAGAATAGCGATAAGTAAATACACTGACGTACAATAACTGTCATATTTTCTGTGTCTTAATTGGTATATATTTCCGCAAGGCACCAAAACTACTCGCGGAAACTGAATCTATCACAATCAAAGTATACCCACAAATGCACATTTATTAGAACCCTACATGCCTCCAGATTCACACTACTGCAAGCAGTAAAACGAAGGTGTTCCGAAATAAAAGATCCAGGTCAAATGGCGTGAACCCACCACTCGAATTTACAAAGCACATCCTTAGGCCAGCAATACTGCCCGTTGCAGCATCGCTGTGACAACTCCACCACGACTGGTCGGACAAAGCCCACCTCCATGTTTTCTTCTCTTCCAGAATTAAGTGCCTCGCGGGAGCCCGGACGGTTCACAGTCACAATACGCATAAATCAAAATTTGTTCCACGTAGCCCCGGAGGCACCGTTGCGCTGGCGCCGGCCGGAGCACGAACTTTCTGTTGTTGATAACAAAATATTTACAAATGTAACTCTGTCAGCGACTGAAAGTTTGCTATACAATAGACTCCTAATGGAGTCTTGATTTGACCAACTTCTGCTCCGAAAAGTTCTCGCTAAGTAATAAGTTGCATTTTTGTATTCAGCGGCAAGGACGAATGCTTGGTGGCGCTGTCGAAGGTGCGGAAGCTTGGTTGCGGAGCCCATGTAGAAATGGCAGAGGAAGATTTCTGCATTTTGCAAGTTCAAGATTTTCTCGGCATTTACTACGCCCGACAGAAGCGCGAAATCGGAGATGGGTGACACCTACAAGCAGGAAAGGATGGGTGGAGTACTAGCAGCATGCAACTGAATTGTTAAGTAGCACTGTAGAAACAGTGCAACAACTCTAACTAGCCGTCGATTGCAAGAAATTATTTCCAATGAGCGCCTGGTATTCAACTGGTTTGATCAATGTATCAACAGAATTATACCAAACAATAGTCATTTATCGTTCTTATTTCCACTTAAATGATCACTTTTCCTACTGAATATAACAATAGTTAGTATACTTCCGTTTATTCAAAGGAATTCATAGAAACTGCAACAAACGTTGGATGAAACACTGTTGAAATCATGGCAGGTATATTGCCATAAAAATTGATTAATTAAATACATATATACGTAACCATGTGGACACGTATACATGTACACGTACAAGTGATGTAAATGAATTTGTGGCGTTGTTTTGTCGTATATCTTTATTTTAGCATAAGGCCACATTGCGGCCATCTTCAGTGCTATTCTGAGGCGGCAGGGGGCCTCGGTCCAAACTAGACAGCTTTCCTATCACGTACAAGTGAATAGTATACTGCCGTAATTTATATCTATAACTATACCAAGTAAAATTAAAACCCTAAGAGTACTTTAGCAAACAGTCGGCACTCTCTCAATCTTACTAAAAATTAAAACAAATTAACTGATTTGTTCATCCGATGCATTACGTACATAATAGGAAATTATCTTCGCAACGAGCAAAATAACCTTCCTACATTTAGTTATATCGGAAAGATAATATTACACCTTTTCTGAAAAAAACGCTTCCAGTAAATGATAATTTTTATGTTCCCATTGAACTACGATTACTTGCTGACAGTAAACAAAAAGCATTCTAGCGGAAACACTTTGAGGACTATATTTTGGACAATTTCCTGAAAATTAATTAAGTTTATTCTTCAACAAAGTACTTTCAACTGGTTTTAGAGGATTTTCAAGTTGCTGTTGAGTTTTTTTTTGGGGGGGGGGCACAATTTAGTCACCCCTGATCAAGAACATTTGGATACATTTTTGGATTTTTTCTATGTATTTCTATCAATTCTTTCTTATCCTTTTAATTTCTTATTCGTATCTTATTCTTTTAATTTCAGACGGATATAATTTTTGAAGAAGAGAAAATGATAATTAAAGCGTAAGCAGAAGGAGCTAAAGCAAACTTTTGTTTCATTATTTCAGGGTTTGCATGGTTGACAAACACAACTTCTTTAGGATACAAAAATATTTTGCAAAGGAGTATTTTGTAATTGAAAAAATATTAACATTTTCTTGGAAAAATATCATTTCGAACATTGTTATGTTTAAGAAAGCCTCCCATCATTATCAACGTCGTCGACCTCATGCAATCAGAAAGCTGACTACATGAAGCAAAGAGGTGCAAACAACCGTCATCCTACAGACAAATGACACTAACAGATGTGATATACTATGATAGTCTCTTATATTCGGTACCTCTTTTTCCTGAAGGATTCCCGCAAACGGCAGACTCGTAATAGATTCCATTCGCCTTTTTATAATTTCCTTAGCTCGGAATAACAGTTCCCCTCTCTAAGTCATGACGCGAATGGCTTCCTCCCAAAGTACAGTTAATAGTTTGTGATCCGTAGCCGGGACCCGCCACGGCCCACCTTACGTGTTCGGCGTCGGCAAGCAGGGGCGGTGGAGGGGACGCGGGAAGGTGGCGGCAGCGGCGGCGGTGCAGGTGGTTGGGCAGACGAACAAGGCACTGGCCATTCATAAAGAAGCGTATGGTCCTCCAGGTCCAATAGGTCGCTTTTAAAACACACAAGGAGTTACTTCCTAGGAGTTCCAACTATAGAATATCATTCATGAACTAATTTATTCTGTTCATTCACATTTTATATTTTAATAATTAATACGCATCCCATCAGAAAAGACATCTTTGAGGGAACTTCTTTTAAAATTCTATCTCCTATCTGAAAGGTCCCCGATGGGTAATTGGGATGAGTCTCGGCTCATCTGTAACGCTGCCATTCTCCGTGTCCTTTCCGCCGCCCATCCCCCACCCACCCCATTCCAGCGGCGGGCTCTGTCAGAGCGCCACCACATTCCCCCGTCTCTCCCACCCCCATGCCTTCCACCGCCACGACCGACCCCGCCCACCCCCGCTCGCCGCTTATGCATACGCACACGGGCCAGGGCGCCCACGCTCCTCGTAAATTTCTGGCTTCATTCAAGGGATGAATCGCCATGAATAAATTTGGAGCGCGCGATGGCCCCCACTCGCCTTTGTTTACCCTGACTATGTAAAAAGATTGCGCGGTCGCGAATTTTACGATACTCAATCTGGATCGCGACCCCGTCTGCCCCCCCCCCCACGCCGCTCTTCCGCAAACCCTTTAACGCGCCCTACGCCCCCCCCCCAACCGCCCTTCGCAACGATGTGTACTTTTCTGTCACACCGCCTTGCAGCCGCACTTTAGTGCTTCTATAGCCGTCGGGTAACAAGAGTTTCCATTACCGCGGATCCTCGACGCGGCCGGCGCGCCAACGCGGGCGAAGAAAAATTACGCTCGTTCGGCGACCGGAAACCGAAATATAAGCTCTACAAACGAGGCATCAAATTCGAGAAAATAAATATCGCGAAAAAAAAAAGAAAAACCTTCCGAGCTTAAAAGAGAAGAACCTTCAATCGGTAAACATTCATAATTTGGTCGGCTTTTACCCGTTATGAACGGTGCTACCGGGAAATCGAGAAAGTGGAAATAATAACCCCAAGCTCTCTCCCCCTCTTTCCGCTTGCTTCCCCTATTCGTGTTCCCCTCTCCCCACCCTCGTGCCTCGGTGGCGGTGGCGGCGTCAGCGTAGGCGGCGGCGGCGCCCCGGCCCCTCTTCCACGCCCCTTCCCCCCCCCGCCCCTCCCCCCCCCCTCCCCCGCCCCCGCCCCCGCCGACGCCCGCGCCGTGTCCCCGCCCCGCGTCCCTTGTCACCCGCCAAGCCAATCCCTTATCGATTACCGTCACTTGGACGATGGTTGGCGGCGCAGGAGACGGCGCCCGCGATCGCGGCGGCAATGGCGCGGCCCGGGGAAGTTAGTTCGTGTCGCTGCAAAGGTCCAGGGAAGTTGCGTGTACTGAAAATAGTCACGACAGAGGTCGGCAAAATGAAAACTGTATCAATATTTGATACACAGAGAAGTAGGCCAGTGGCAAACAATATTAACCATATCGCGGAATGAGATTAAAGCACTGTTACGAAACTGCTCAGAATCTGCTTGCTGGATTTGTGGTGCTGATGCAACACACAAAATACCTATGATTACTCATAATTCAATGGAAAACTGTATATTTTTAGTAGAATTCACCGATTCTAAAATAGAAATGTAGCGCGTTAATAACCATATAATCAAGAGTATTTAGATGCAGTTCTATTACTACTTTGTTGAACGAACATTGTTAGATAATATTTGTTACACGGTACCTAGAGAGTATAAAGAGGAATTCAAAGAATGAACATGTAGGTTGAACCATGGCATGAGCACGAGTACTAAGTCTCTGCCCATTTTATAGAAAATGATATTACACTATTTATGTTGAAGACGTTGCGGACTGCTTGGCTTACAAATGTCTAGTAATCGTAACCGCAATAATAAAATTATATAGAAGAATACAATAACAAAATAAGTGGAATATTTTCCATATTCCGTCTTTAGCGCTCTGAACAAAAATGATGAAGTGTTTTCATGGAATCATTCAGTAACAGTTCTCCAGATTTTAGGAACTTGCGAATGTATCCGCCATTGGAAGAAAGAATAAATGCTATTCCAAATCACTTGCCCGCGGGATACATCTTCCAAAATACGCACATCGCAAATACATCAACTCCCCACAACCAACGCAGAGTCGGCTAAATAAGGATTCCCTACCTTTTTCTTTCATCGACCCCATTTAAGAGAATGTTTGCTTCACCGACCTCCTTACGTTTTCTCTATAATAAACAGAATCCATAATCGTAACACAAAGAATTGTACGTAAATGACTTAAAATAACAATGTCGTTCCACAATATTCTCGTAAACATCTCGCTTTTTTCGATTATCGAAGTCACTTTCGCTTTTGAGTAACTCCTTTTTTGATCTTCATTGAAAAGCAAAGGTTACATAATGTTGAGTTTTAAGGAATGGCCATCATATTTCTAACAGTCCTTATTGCTGAGAGTACTTTCATGAGCAATAGAATATCGTTGCCAATGCTAAATATAGTTATTGGGTTAGGAAAATTGAGGAGGGAATTTGTAATTTATTATTACACTTTCGTTGCTATATGCAGGGAAACCATTAATAAAGTTCATTATTATTTTGTAATCAATAGGATCTTGATTATACCGACAGGCCGCCGATTAGTATGGGACTACTGATCCCCAATTGTCTCTTTGATCATCATTGATCCCTTTTAAAATTTCTTCGAGTCCGAAGGGAGTCTATTCCGACCCCGTGGGAACCCCTGGGCTAAACACTATTTTCCCGAGTCACAGTCTCGTCCTGCGAGATCGCGTGCGCGAAACGTCGCACCACACCTGCGCGACGTCGCTCACGCGTGCGCCGCCGTCCGGGGCGTGCGATCGCACGCGCGCGCCCGCGAGCGCACACGAGCGACGCGGCGCGGCGGGGCGCTCCGGGGAGCACACCGGAAGCGGCAGTGACATGGGTGTGGCCGCGCGACGCCCTTGTCCGTCCGCGCGGCCGGCCGACCGGCCTCCCCCCCGCCCCCGCCATCACAGCCCACTATCCATCCGGTAGACCTACCGGCAGAGATGGCACAGGGTATCAACTGATGGCACTGTAGTTCCCCTGACCGGGAGGTCCTACGTTCGAGTCCCGACGGTGACTATATTTTCGACACTAGCTTGTCAGCTAGGCCGAATTCAGTGGCTATCGGGAGGAGAATTGTAGCGTTCCGCTGCTCTGATCGGTAGTTTTCCGATCAACCCCAGGCGAATGCAACGGCAGTACCCTAACAAACGGGCCACGAACCGCGCGCGATCTTTCCTACCTCTTCCTTGTCATCCTCCCACACTTACACTAACATGCACTGCGCTACCACAGATGAGACCGGTCGGGTCTTGTGTGGCTGGCTGCTTAGAGCTTGTCCTGGCTGGAGCGGTGCCCCGTTGGTGGAAGATACTTGGTTGGAGAAAACCCCGCTAGCCGACGGTAGGTCGGCGCCGGATCTCGCCGTACATGATGGGAAGACCGCCGCCACCTCCCGTGCAAAAAATACGCACTACACGTACGGAACTAAGGACCATAGTAGTTGACGCGCCCGGAATCACTAACAATCAATCAATCCGGTAGACCACCTATCCTCTCTGCTGCACTTTCAGCGATAGCATGTGGGCTTCACTGAGGTTTTGAGAATATGGAAAACAAGCAATCAGTTTTCTTTTTCCTATTTGTAATGAAATTAAGTATGCTTTGCCTATTAAGAACGTTTGAAATTACATTTAAACTACAAAATACCAGAAGCCTTTCTGCGCGTGTGCAACAAAGTTCGAGTTAACTAACTCATGTACAAAATCGTTCAATTCCACCTGTGATCTTTTCTGGTTCACATTACTCTGATTCTTCCTATTACTTGACATATATTCTGGCTTGAATGTACACGTTGCATCCCAAGAAAACAATACAAAATGCATGAAAATCATTTGTTATTTGAAAATGAAATTAATCCTTTTGGGAATAACCAACTCTAGATTTCACTCTTCTAAGTGATCTGGCAATACTTCTTGTCACAGGCGTGACTGAGTGAACCGGTATCTGCATCACTATTACACTTCTAATATTGTTACAGCTAAAATTCACAATATCGAGAGAAAGTTCAGACTTGCTAATAATTTCTACTATGATACTCGCTAACCGCGTGACCGCTTAAAAGAGGGAATATTTGCACAAGTGTTATTTGGGAAATCAACCAATTCCGAGAGAAAATGGCTGGTGACAGCTGAATCGAGAAGGCCATTTCAGGAAGTTTCTTTGTATCAATAACCCGAAGAATTTCTCGTGTTCATTCCTTTGTTAGCTTTTATGTTACTTCACCTCAATCTCACCTCCCTACAATATTTACTAAACCTATTCATTTTATGTTCATTTTATTACCATAAAGTTTACACTATAAAACCGCTTCAAAATTTGCTCCGCATGCACCTGATTAAATAAATTTTACTGCATTTAGATGCTATTTATTCGTTACAGTTAATGGGAACACTAAGCAGTATTTCGTAGCAGGAAACAGCGCATTGTCCCCAAGGGGAGGGGGAGGGAGTTTCCTCATTCCTACACCCACATTTCCTCCGTTTTTTCTTACGTTAGTTCCTTGCCCCAGAGTCGCACGCCGCCTCTCTCGCTGCCCTACACCGCGCGCCCCCGCCCTCTCGCGGCCACGTCTGCTCCCCGCCACGTGGACCGCACCGCGGCGCGCCGGCGTCCATCAAGACGCTCTATTTAATTACCGGGAATGGCTCCGCGCCGGCGGGGGCGGCGGCAGCGCCCTCCACCGCCGTCCCCTCCCTCCGTCACCCCCTCTCCGCTCCTCCCTCGCGGCACCTCGCGCGGCGCGGGGCCCGTGACTCACGCGGCACCCCCTTGGCCCCCCTCCTCGTCCTCGCAGAGTCCACACAGAGCCAGGGGGAGGGGAGCGCAGCGTCAGATGCTGCTGCTGCTGTTGCTCGGTGACGCGACGCTGCGAGACTTACGTCACGGTACAAGCTGAGTGCCGAGGTCAAAATCTCACGCTGCTGGCGAATATATTCAAATAAAAATCACATGGTAGCTACAGAGTGCCTATCCTCTGCCCTCCAACTTCAGTTCACGATTAAGAAATTTCATATATTGAAAAAAGAGATTTGAAATTTATAATAAACTCAAATTTATCAAATTTAATTTTACTTTAGCCAAATTTAACCCAAGTAAGAGGGTGATTTTTCGTGAAATATAATAACCTATATTGTAGCTTACCTATGCCAATTTCCCTGTCAATACAATTAATTCTGCAATAGACTAAATACTAATGCATTAATTTTGGATAGACGAAATTGTTCTTCACATTTTGCGATAAACTTTTATTAAAACAAACAAAAATAACAATACATTTAAATTCATTGGTAATAGATCTCATGCCATATTATAATCGTCGGGTAATTATATCGATTGAAAATTCGAGCAATACATGACGTAAGGGTGATAGGATAAGAATGTTAAACACCGGCGAATTACAAAATGCCCAAGACAAAAAAAAATTGAAATAAGTGTATCCCAATCCCAGATCAATTCATTCCATCCCTACTCCATCATGACCCTCCCCCCTAAAGACCGTTTTAAACACGCAATGCACGAAAGCAGAAGGCAGAGCGAGTCTGCAAACAGTTCCAATTCACAGCCTAATTTCATTAGTCGTAAATCGCTGAGAGTTTTTTGTACGTTCCGGGACCGCGGACGTTCGTCACACGATACGTATTTCAAGCGACGATTGTGACCAAAAACGGGGCGAATCAATAAAGGAAAGTGACCGCTCGCGCGACAAACAAGCGGTGGAAGGGGCAGAGGCTAGTAGGGGTGGAGGGGAAGGAGGGCGAGGCGACAACGCGTTGCACTTGGCGACGTCGCTCGTGAGGAGACAGCGCCCAGACCGCAACAAACGCCGTAAACACGTCGTATTTCTTCGTGAATATTTATGTTTTAATTGAAGTAATAAAAACTTTTACAGATTTTTTCTTCCTTTTTTTAATACGAAGCAGAGCGATTGTTTTTCAGAACGATAAAACTTTTGATAGCAGCGCAAAAACATCTTTTTAAGGGATATTGAAAGATTGGCAATGTTCCACAAATGCGGAAGGGGGGCGGGGAGCTGGCTGACCGGCCGTCCTGTCGACTGGCCGGGATGAGGAGCAGGCCCGAGTGGCGTTGGGGAGGGGGTGAGGGTGACGTCGGCGGGCGCTAGCACGGCGTGGCGGGGCCGCGTCGTCCGGGAGGGCGGCGAGCGGGCAGCTCCGTTGACTAGGGACATCGTCTAATGCCTGGACGTGCTTCAACTTGAATTGGCTGGTGTGTGGAAACCGACGACGGCCGCGCCACGCCACGCCGCGCCAGGCCGCCGCCCTGCCTCGACCCCCGCGCGGCGGGGTCCGCTCGGGCGTTGAGCCGTGGGAGGAACGGCGACGCCAGGACGAAAACGAAAGGACGCGAACGCAGTCCGCTCGTCGGCGACGCCGTCCAAGTAACGCCGCCAACACCAACGCCACGACGCATCCTCCTCCTCCGCCATCTTCCATCCCTCGCCTTCGTCGGCGTCGTCCGTCCGTTGGTTCGTCCGTCCCCCCAGTCAAGAGAAATTTTGGCGTTCTGCCCGAAAATCGCCCGTTGGCTCCTGCACCATTTGCCGCCCCCATTACCGCTCGAGTACTCTTCAACCCGTCCCCTCCTCGCGCGCGGGCGACCTAACCGCGCTCGCCGAAGACGGCGACGAGGACGTCGGGGGGCCCCCCTCCGGTGGGGGCGCGCCCCTCCCGGCTGCCCTCAGCGCCGGGACGCCCCGGGGACGCGCGGCAGTTTAGGGAAACGATGAGAGGGAAGGGTGACACATACGTGAAAGAGGGGTGCTCGGCGGGCCCTCCGCCATCGCCGCCGCCAGCGTCGCTGTCGTCGGTAATAAGGAGAATCTCGCGTGGGAAAGAACTAACAAACAACGTCGTTTCCTAGAGCAGCGCCCCGGGCGCCAGGTTTCTCCGTTTTCCTCTCCAATTTTCCTTTCGCTCCGTCTTTCTCGCCTCTCCACAACGTTATTTTCCGGCGCCTCGGAACGTAGTACACCGGCCCGGGATCGTCCTCGGGGCGCAGGAAAATGACATTACTATAGCGAGTTAACTCCAAACCCTCGCGGCAAGTATCGTCAGCCGATCCTATCAAACAATTCACGGGCGGCATGGCACTGTCGGAGGCCAAGGGCGGGAGGGGCGGAGCAGTACTTAAAGGAGGCGCGAGGGCGCCACATGCGCAGGGTAATCATCGCCTCGCGGTCGCTCACGCAGGCGAAGGGAGCAAGGGCGCGTCGACAATGAAAGCGCAGGGCGGAGGCCACCCTTTCACTCTGGGAGTCGCTCACGTGATGCGGACGACGCTCGTTTGTATTGACTCGCTTCTTTAGAATTTCCGGGAATCATCTATAAAATAAAGATGAGAAATATATGGTTCGAAAAACACACGTGTTCATGCAAGTGAATCGAAAACATACATGGAAAGTACACAGATAAAAAAAATCAATGAATAGTGATGAGTTCATGGGACACAATAATAGTCGTTTATCAGCCTCGACGACACCAAGACTACGGTTCAAGACGTCTTTAATTTTTTTAGGTATCGGTATCACATCAAACACCGAGCGAAGTGGCTCAGGGCGTACACGCTAACTTCGCAGTCGGGAGACCCGGGTTGGATCCCAGGGTCGGCCATCCTGAGCAGGGTTTTCGCGTTTTTCCCTCTGTCATGTAGGCGAATGCTGGGATGGTTCAAAAAGGCCACGATCACCTCTCATCATATCACCTCATAATTCATAGGCTCTATATCCTCTTAAAAAGATCACCAAGGATGGCATGCGAGCTAAGTATTACTACTACTATCATACCTTACACAACACGACGATTAATCTTAACACATACGTAATACGAGTTTTTAATTATTAGAAAAGTAATTTTGCAAACTACAAAATATACATTTCTAAATAATGGATTAAACGCATTCCATAATCGTAAAGAGAATAAGAAACTCCAAGTTTTATATTTGAAATGAAAATGCTGATAGCTAGTTCAATCAGTTTTTCCATACTCTCTCGTATCATCTGGATATGGGACAAAACGGAAGGAAGTGTTTCCAAGCGTGAGGGCTTTAGTGTTTCGCAAGCTTTTTTTTTTTTTCGTGAAATATAATTTCGAGGCGACCGTCCCTCTCTTCATTTTCCGCTCCGGAGTTCTTCGCGTCTCCGACCTTCACGCACGTGAGCACGCCCCCGCCCGGCCTGAAATGACATGTAAGTGCGCGCGCCAGGCGGAGGGTAAACGGCTCAAGGCCTGGGGGCCAGGGATGGGCCACGCTACGGGGCTGGGGAGATTAGGTAACCGCCTGAGAACGAGTGAATGATGGGTGGAAACTGAGCAAGGAGCGAAATGAAGATATGGAGCGGACAAGAGATGGGAGAGCAAAAGGAATAGGACGAGATTCTACACGTAAGTTAAGAGCATAATTTTCCGAGTAAAGGGGAAATAATAATGATAATAACAATAACAATAATAATAATAAATATAAATTAAGGTAATATTATTATTGTTATTATTATGATTATTATCATCCCCGAATATATTTCAGTTCTACTTGAAAATAAATTTTAAAAGATGCGGAAGATTATTAATATTCCCAGGGCAATAATAAAACACGCCCTTCTAAGTAACATAAGATGTGATGAAGATGATGATAATGTAAGATTAGGACCTAAGGCGAGCCAAGTAAGATGAGTGGAAGTGAAAAGTGTTGAACAAAGGATCAGAAATCATACGGCGAGTTGTTAGAGCGGTCGCAGGGGCACTGAGATCAAGCAGGGGGAAACGCAAAGATGAACCGGCTGGGCAAGGGCGGGATCGCAAGGGGGTCGGGGCGGGAGGGAGGAGATAGGAAGGAGACAGAAGCGACGACATGGCAACAGCGCGGCGGCGCCGGGTGTCATTTGAACCAAGGGCGGGATGGATAGTGTAATAGTAGTAGGAACAGGGGATCCATTTGCCATGAAATAGCCTATCACGCGGGAGCGCAAAATGCGATGCATTCAAAGCACACTATTACAACGGCGGCGGTGGCGGTGGGTCGCTCCGCACCACACCGCACCGCATCGCATCGAATCGCGCCGTGTCAGGATGCTCTACGGCGCGGGACAGTGCGTGGACCGAGCCCAACCACGCCGCCGCCCCTACATACACGCACACGCACACACACGCACGCACGCGAACGCGCGCGCGCGACCTCCACGCCCGGCCACAAAGGAAAACGTCACCGTGGCGACAACGAGCATCGCGCCACATCAAAGGCCGCCGCCGCCGCCACCGCCGCCGCCTCCGCCGCGTACTCGTAACGATATCGAAATTTTCAATTTGGTTTTACGAGTTCGTTTAGCTAGGTAAATTTCGCGCGCTCGTGCAATTATTGGGAAGCCTGGGGCCAGGTAGATGCGCGGGTCGGCGGGCGGCACACGATGGCATGATGCGCGATCGAAACCAGCGCTGCAAGGGGACCTGTCCAATTGGGGACGCAGCAGGTATCACGTTTCCACGCATTTACTAGTACATACATACCACGTGTTTCACCATACCGCCACTGAATATTAATGTATCATTCACTTCTCGTGGTAACCAAGTCTACACTACTATCGCTAGTTGTCATTTGACAACATAAGAATACGTACGATTATTTCCTTGTGCTTACACGGGCAAACATTCAGTGTTCCTTATGCTAGAAAGCACGAGCACTTCATCTCAAAATTAGGCAGCAAGGCTCTGGTTCACAAATAATTAGTTATCTCTATTCTATAAACCCCGAAACAGTAGCTTTGTTATGAGTTTCATACAATGAGAAATTTACTCCTTTCTTGGTTCTGCAACCTCCACATGAAACATTAATCACTAACCGCATTTCCTCCATTATACATTATTAACTATTTTATATTTCGTTGTTGCGGATGTTAAATAGATGCAACATTAATTGCAGATTAAACATTTTGCAAAAGAATCAAATAGAACAATAAAATTGTTCTTGATATATTTCTGGATTAGTCTTAGTCAAGAGCGGTGGAATCCATAACAATAAATTGTACATGTACATATTATAATAATGAAATTATCACGGGTTAATTTTATGAAACTTGCTGTTAATGGACATTGTAAATCACCACCCACAAAATGACAAATCATGAAATAATATAACAGCTACACCAGTGGCTGATCCAGCCGATCATCGGTGGGGGATCGTAGCTTTTGTGAAATAATAAACATATTTGTTATTATTTTGTATATTATTTATGTTTGTAGACATGATACTACACAATATTATTGTTTAAATTACATAATTCGTACATAATAAATTTAAATTATTTTGCCAAATAAAGGTAGGTAAACTAAAACTCTAGGCCTTTTGGGGGAAGCCATGCCCCCCGTGAGGTACAGTACTGAAGCCAATGTCCCAGCCGCTTGCAACGAGGTGCCCGCAAACGAAGGCGCCGGAGGGCGGAGGCCCGGCCGCGGCGCGTCACGGGCACGGCTGCGGTCCAAGTCGCCGTTTACGGCGCCGCGAGATGAGTTGCAAATTACCAACTTTTTTACGGCGCACGCACCGCCGCCGGCGAGGGATATGAGAGCGGATGGGTGCGCCACTGGCCCCCTGCCTCCCCCCCCCCGCGCTTCGCCGACACCAACTATTCTTCCACCCCTTCCCGTCCCACCCGTCGCGCTGTCGGAGAAAGTTTGGTAGACGGGCGGCGAAGCACACGCGGTTCGCAGGCCCCGGCCCGACCACCGGGCTGCAAAAACTGTTTCCAAAATCTGCGATAACACACCTCTCATATTTTACCCGCTCCGGCCCCGAGTTAAGACGCAATCTTTTTTCGCTTTTAATATATCACAAAACGCCCGCCCAGTGAATAAACTTCGGACAATAACGTCGGAAGGTCATGTTCGCTGTACCCGTCAGAGAGTTATGAGCCCCAAGCGCGGGCGTGTTCAAGACCCCGCATAAAATAAACGAAGGATTACTTCTTAGTTTATATAACTAAATCGCCCGAAGGCTGCCGGTCTCTCACGCGAAAGGGAGATGAAGATGGTGAATTAAACTAGAACATTTCCTTGGCGGCGGAGGGAGGAAGCGAGGGAACCGGGCCGACCCCAGACACCGCTACTGAAGTCCTCACTACTATCTCTTCCCCTGCTGCTTTCGTCCCCCCTCCGTTCGTCCGTTCCGTTAGCGCCCTCCCCCCCCCCCCCCTTCCTTCCCCCCTAGCCCCCCCGGGGGGTTTAAAGGCCTTTTACCTAAACTGGGGGGGTGCCCGCGCACAAAAATACGGAAAGAGCCATAAATTGAGTGGCCTGTTCAATAAATCAAGCCACATCTCTTCACCCCTGAGTACACTTTGCTTTAGCTCGAAGTGTCACGAAATTTTCAAGGCGCCGTCTCCCGAGTCTCTTTCGGGTTCAGAAACGAGGCGAGCAGCAGGAAAGCGGGCTTCGAAGAGTGCAGCTTCAAAAGACGTTCGGTGATTTTTTTTAATAAGTGCTACAATACGCATCTTGGAAAAGAACTCTACTTCCTCGCGCACGCTCCGTAATCAAGAATTAATATTCTTACACTTAAAATATCACAATTCTACTTTGGATAAACTTTTTCCAAATATGATATAAAATGTAGAAGATTCTGAAACAAGGTTTGTTGAAAAACACAATTCTTTTGTATCTTTATTCTACTCCCCAGAATGACGGTTTATTTCCACATTTAAAATTAACTAGCAATCTTAAACATTTTCCCTGTTAAGACTGTTCCCTCCATGAATTACTTTCTCCCAAGATAGTAATGACAATCACATTAGAATATAATATTGGGTTTTATAAAATGTCTCTCAAATACTATGAAATATTTGCATCAAACGCCACAATATTATTTCCTCCACATTTTCCCTACAGCATTCTTGAAATTTACGCACTTGAACAAGAACTCTTGTAATATTCGAATGGGATATCTATAATAATTACGACTAATGCCGTACTATTGCTAAATCCTGAATTTGTTGCCTGTGTGCGATTCAGAGCCGCCAACATCATGTGTTGAATGAACAAAAAAATAACGCGCTTTCAATTTTAAGACGCCTGACACAACACACTTTAATTTACGTCGATAAGGTTTTCATTCAAGGCGAGAGAAATACACCAATAGCGCACCCAGGATCATGACTCATGAACCTTCACCCCCCCCAAGCCAATGATACATAAAAAATGTATCTTTCACTAATTATCTTATTAACGAAAGTCATTCAATGTATAAACTGTATACATGGGAAATATTTGCTATAAGTCAACAAATTAATTTTACATTTTACGTTCAGCTTAACCCGTTGGCTGCCATGCGAGACCATGTTGGTGTCGTTGTATTTGTGTGTATGTGTGTATGTGTGTACCATATAATCTCATGCGTTGGCTGATCTTTTTTAAAATATTACTCGACACTGGTCTCGTTATAGTATTAACAGTAATCCCGAATTTATTCCCTTGTGAGTCCCGTGAGTCCATATGGACTCTGTAAATAAATTTAATTCTAAATAATATTATATAAATATTGGGACAAATTAGAATGTTCTAGCCTACTGTTGGTACCTAGACGTAGTATGCGAAATTCTACACGGTACCGAAGTGAAATATAGGGAGAATGCGCTTGGTAGTGAACGTGTTAAAAGGAAAAATTCTTTATAAGAAAAACATCAAGTGGATAGGACATTATATCTTTCCCCAATCCCCTTCGGACCAGTCCTGGGTGAGCCTCCCATCTTTATTTTTGAAGAACATTCGTACCCAAGAGTTTATTATCAGTTCCCATCTACAATCTCCCATGTTTCACCTACAAAATTTTCTCTATATGAATGTAGATATTATATTTTTATAACATCAAACCAAAACCAAACAAAAAGTGTTGAAACATGTTCCCCTATCATTGGGCCCTATCTTCACGTCCCACCTTTACTTCACCTAAACCTCGTGGCAAGATCAGAAAAATGATTTCGTGAAGCCTCGGGGAGGACGCACGGCCCTAAGACGTGCAGACGTGCGCCAAGACACGGGCGGCGGCTCGGAGGGGCATAAAAGCGCACCCGGCCGTCTCGAAGTCGCCTCCGCGCACCAGCCACCCAACCACACCGCATCTCCCCGCACCACCCCTCCCGGCCCTTAACCTCCCCGCATCCCCTCGCCCAACGCGCACGTCCGCCCGCCCGTCCGTCCGTCCGTCCGTCCGCCTGCAGCAGGCGCGCGCTTCGTGCCTGGGCCACAGGAGCCGGATTATCCACTCAATATGGTCCCGCCCCCTTGGCACCACTCGGCCGTCCGGCGTAAAAACTTATAATGAACTCTTCGCGGAGGAGGCAGCGGCGGCGGCTAGGGCGCCGGCAAGGGCGAACGCGGAGCCGGGAGGGGGGGGCAGAGATGCGAGGGGGTCCTGCGAGGTTGTCGCGCGCAAGAGGGGGGAGTTGCTGCAGAAAGCGCGTGGATGCGGATTAGGAGGGGGGCGCGACGCGAGGCGGAAGACGGCGAGGAGCCGCGACTGGGGCGCACGAAAAAAACAAAAGCAGTCCGCGGGTGGCGCAGGATGTCGCCGGAGGAGCGCGGACGCGGCCTAAGTCGAGGTGCTGCGGCTTCTGGTTTGCAGCCTCAGAAAAAGCCGCAGGAAGTTTCTGCCGGTCCTCTGATTTCTCAGAACAGCGTATGATGGCGAATAACGCAGCTCAATTAAAATATCTTTTCAAATCAAACCGGAAGCCAAAACAACCCCGAACCAATCAAATTACCAACATTTTGGGAAAAATTCATTCCTAAGTATAAAGATAAATTACACATTACTGAAACCTGCTTGAAGTATTCTTTGAAATAAAAAATCACAACAGTAAAGGGGAGATGAGAGTGGATATGTTACGGAAGACATCTTGGTTTCCTCAATTCCCTATGTTCACAATGACACATTCGCAAACACATAGTTTACCAATTTTCGCTAAGATTTTACGATGACGAAGTCGTGGAATGTGGCAAAAGGGGCGGGAGATAAAAGTAAGCATTTTTTTAGAATGCCTGCCTTTCTCGAAAACTGTAAAACTTTTTGCCCCCTGAGAAAAAAGACAACAGAAAGTTAGATGGTTATTTCACGTACACAGTAGGGACTTATTATAATACCAGTTATACCATACTATATCGTACATCTTGTATATTAGTTTAAACATTCGATTTTCTGCCATTCTTAAACAATGTTTCACGTGTAAATTAAAATATTTTTTCATACTTCTGCTAAAATGAAAACAACACACTGAACAAAACTTTTTTACTTAGCTGTACACAAAATATAAGTTGTTATAAACACTCAATGGTTGAAAGCAATGGAAAAATACTTCATAATATTTATGAGCCACAAAGGTATGGTAGTCTTTCAGGTTTTTATTTGTGGAAAAGCTACGCCCAAATATTAAGTAGTATGCGAAAGCAACTGTGTACACAATAGTAATCTTATCATATGTACTAAAGGTGCTATATAAGAAGACTTAAATATTTACTAACATTTGACAAGAAAATGTATTTATTTACATACAGTAAAAGAAAGTTACTATTTTATGCTCACATTTTTTTTATTTTAGAGAATATCATTCTTATTGTAATCAATACTGATAGTAATTTATGAACAAATAATAATTAAATCATGTAATTATTTTGGGGAAAATTAGCTTTTATTAGTTTACGTGTGTTCATGTCTCAAGCTTTTAATGAGCATCACTCACGTTCAAGAAAAATAGCCATTCTAGATTACATTACCTTAGTTTAAGCATTACATTAGTTTCTAAAGATATTTCTGACTCGCCAGCAGAAGAAAAATTAGTGAAAAATTGAACAAACATGTAAATAAATATTTGCCAAGATAAATTTAAAAATCTAACATAAATTTAAGTACTTACAAATTAAATGATCTCAAAATTTTCAATTTTTAGATAACTTGTCACACAGAATCGTTTATCGTGTACTTACACTCCGAATTTCCCTGCCAGAGCCGAGATATTTTTTTTCATTCAAACGCACACACTCAAGGTGCATTAACAGACGACGTTAAAATCCAATGGGAACGTGTACCCAATCCCTGAATAGAAAATTCTCACTACATTCCGTTCATACAGAGTGGGGTTGGCATCGGCTATTTGACATTTACGTCCTCAGCGACGAATCCCCCGGAGAGGAGGAGAGGCAGAAATGAAACGACAGCTCGAAAGTAGTCAGCGGGGAAGGGTGGTGAGTTGGGGCGGGGCGCGACGGGGGGGGGAACCTCACAAAAGTTGCTTTGGTAGTTGCAGCGGGCGCTGTATTAATTGGAATTAATTCGCCTGGAACGGATCTCTGCAAAGGCCGCGGAGGATCAGAAAGGCTTCCGCTAGTTCTGCCGTTACGGACCTCGCAAAGATGGCCGCCGACGCGATTTTTCAATGCACAACGCTTCGAATGGGGATTTCTCACAGGTCCCTTCCATTTTTAGAAGTCTACAAAATTGAAAATGAAATTCGCAAGTCGCAATCAAGGCTGCACGTCCACTACCAAGTAAGGCGCCGTCGATATTGTATAAAAATTATGAAAACGTTGCTTATTTTACAATATTTTCTGGGAAATGTTTATAAATACATTTTCTCAGTCTAAAAATTATATTTGTATTAGGAAAATGTGTCTTTACGCAAGGTGGTAATTAATTTACGAAAGTTATCTCCCAAATTACCTCCAAAATACAATAAAACTAAATATTATACTCTGTGATATGAATGAATGTCAGGCGAATATTTCCTTACAACTGCAAGAGAGAATGATATCAAATATCTAGCAATTTTTCACATCCCAATTAAAGATCACAAATGCGTGTAAATCACAGGTGTTTGCATATATACATTGCCAATCTCTAAATAGTCTTTATTTTGCCAGTATATTTAGTAATATGAAAATATTAATATTTTCCAAAAACATAATATAAATTGGACACTTTTGTCTTTTTATACTTATAATATTAACTGCTAATTATTTCACGTGTTGCGTAACTGAGGAAACAAATGCCATAACTGCCATTCTTAACCACTGATTTTCAGGCATAAGATTTTGAATAGATTTTTAAAAGAAAATTCAAATATCATGATCATGCTCCCCTTCAGAATAAAAATATCCGGGAAGTCTTGAAACAATTACCGAAAAATTTATACCAACTACAAAACACAAACAGACCGACTAGAAGCCCGAATAACACAAAAGAAAGGATATCCGTGCCCAAAACTCGCGATTCAACAAGGTGTCTATCCAGTGCGTCCGCTACCAATCTTCGCCCGCCCGCCGCGATGAAGAGCTCGCCCACGCCCCCGGGCGCACGCCCGTCTCGGCGGCGGGGGCGGGCGGGGGGGAGCGCGTGCGTGCGAGGGCCGGGGGCCCATAAATGTGCTAAACTAAACGCACCCCTGGACAGGCGGCGGCGATTACGGCGCTCCCGACGCGCGTGCGCCGCGGGGGCCCTTCCGCCGCCGGCCGCCCCCTACGCCACCTGGCGGGCGCCGCCACGCCCCACACACGCGTGCACCGTGCTCAAATCCGGAACCGGCCGCCCCGCTCGGCTGCGCTGGGAAGCGAGCTTTTTACTTTCTCGCTACGGAGTAGAGAGGACGTTATGTAATGCAAACTCTCATTACGGAACCCTGGTAACGGAACAGTGGATAAATCCAGTAGCTAAATTTAGAAAAATAAAATCATCAACCACGTGGTGTAGATAGAATTCATGTTTTGTGGGTCTTTGATACCGAAAAATTGAATGACGGCAAACGTCCGTCCGTCCGTCCGTCCGTCAGTCTGTGAACAAGGATAGCGGCTAAACCCTTCAGCCGATTTTCTCCAAAATTGGCACTCCCCAATCGCTCTGGCCGATGTCGCAGTCTCAGGCATTTGAAACCAATATTTCAATTTTGGGGGATACTTTACATGAAGCCCTTGGGGCATTTTCAAAATTAAAAAAGGTTCCATCGTTATTTTTTTGTTTGTTGTTGTTGTTGATGATGGAGAATGTGAAGAACATTTAAGAGTACAGGTCTCATGTTCGTTCAAAATCTTGATTATTCAAGAATTGCAAAAGTTCAAACTTTTTTTGTCTTCCTACAACTAAAATATTAAAGCTAGATATTTTCCCCTTAATGAAATCTGTCCCTTCAAGATAGATTTCGAAATAAGGTCTTGTACTATTTTTCTAAAATTTGAGTACCTTTACGCGTATTTTTGCGAAAAAATAGGGGCGCGAAAGTACGTGGTGTTTTAACACCACTAGTTTTTAAAATTTATTTCTGCCCGTTCGACAAGATGTCTTTCAGGGTTTTAAGATTACAAATTGACATACTGAAGATGTGTATCTCACAGCGAACCTGAAGTAGGGATTATTGACAATATTATGTTCAAGATATAATTTCTATTAAATTAAAAAAATGTAATTAGATATTTTAAGACATTTGAGTTGAATGACAAAAGGAGATAATAAATTTTATGAGATTTAGGGAGGATGGAATTTAACTTTCGAAAATCTTGAATGTATTCGCCGAGGAAATTGTTATGTATGACTTAAATTAAAGGTGATGTGCACATCATCTAAAGAATTTAAAAATTTCTGGTGACATAATGTTTAAAGAGTTAACAGAAACGAGCTGATTCCAGACGACCTTACCGATGTGCAAATGCTCTGAAGAAAACACGACACATGTCTGGATTACGAAGTGTTTTAGGAGATATTGTCACTTTTATACGTCAGTGAAAGACAACGCTTTAGTTATTTTCTTGTTTCAACGATATATAGTCATAGTCAAAAAAATATACAATATCGGGTAGTTATTCACCATCAGGTTGGCTTAATTCACAGATAATTCATAGCCCACTTAATAAATTTAAAATCTTAGTATTATGTAATATTAAATGACAATTTGTTGAAACGAGATTGTTCTCACATAATGTATTTGTCTTGAAAGAGTTCAGGGAAACCAATTTCTGTTCCAAGACAAGAGACCAATTTGAATATGAAGCAGTAAATAAACAATTTTTATATAAAATGATTAAAGGCAATTTTGTTTTCTTTTTTTTTGATTTTCTGTTCTGAATTTCTTCTTTCTCAGCATCATTCCGGAATATAAATTTCATGATATAACAAAAAAATGTGCGCATTATGTTGAACATTTTTACAGCAAATAACAAAATTAAATGAATTTGAATAATTGGAATTCCAAGGTTAGAAGATGTAATTAAATTAATTTTTCTCTCTCGTCAAAATATAAAAATTAATTTTCATACATTTTTGTACTTAATTTAATCTATTGGAATTTCATTATTCGTTCATTCACTATTCATTCAGTATAATGTTTTATAATTACTGTTTGCAGTGTTAGACACATGAATTGATAAATGAATTTGAATAATTGGAATTCCAAGGTTATATTTAATTATTATATTTCTTTTAAGTAGTCACCATATAATTTAGTTAAAAAAATTAAAGGAAAAAAAATTACTCGTCTTTCTTCATATTAACATATAAGAATAAATAATTACTGTTATATCACAGTAAACATACGTAATTTTTATTATACTTACGAAACAACACGTACTTACGAAATGATACGTAGTTATGAAAACATTCTTATAGCACATTTTCATGCAATTTTTGAACATTTTTTCGATTCTTTTTCCAAAATATTTCCAGTCTCCAAAGATGTTCCAACAAGCACAGGTTTTTATACAATTTATAATGCAACTACCCTCATTCCAATTCCCCACACAACGAATCTAAAGAATTTCAATTTGTAGCAGACCAAAACCTGCTGCGAAAAACATTTTATTCCACAAACACAATGAAACGTGTTTTCAATGAAGAGACTGTCAGAAGTAAAAAACCCTAATAACGTGAAAAATACCGGTAGCACTCGCAAAGGGGTGTCATTCGGGCCAAGAAGTCTAGAAATTTCAGTCTGGTAAGCAGCACGTAAATCAAGGGCGAGGCAACGTACGTGGGAACGACTGGGGGGCGGGCGGGCAGTGGGTGCACCTTGCCGCCGTCGCGAGACGGGGGGTGCTACAAAAGGGGCGGCGCGCAGGGAGGCGTCCCCGCGTCATTGTCATTCAAATCGCTCATTATGCTCTGCCGCCGCGCCGGGGGGGCAGAGCGCAGGGGAAGGACCCTGCCCTATGGGCCACAGAAGAGGCTGCGACGTGGCAGCGGGGTGATGGGGGAACCCTGCGGCGGTAGAGGAGGGGCTGACTGGTGAGGCCAGGGCGGAAGAGTCTGTGGCGGCAACGGTGGTTTCTTTGAAATGCGTTTCCCCTGGCGAATTCCGTCTACGGTGTGTCGGGTAGCGCCCGAGAATAAGTCTTCTGCACCTGAGGAAGATACCGGGAGACCAGTGGGATTGAACCAGAGATTTAAAAAGCCAATTTATTTTATTCCTTTTTTTGTTTTCGGTTACATGAAATAAATTATCAAGACATTTTCATTCAATTATTTAGTACTCAATCGCCTATTTTCTTTTTTCTTCTTCATTATTATTATTATTATTTTATTTTATTATACAAACAAATAAGTACTGTTCTAAGTTTATCACCAATCATAATTACAAAGAATGATAAATGTTCTCAGCAATCATAATAAAACTCTGCACATCTAACCGAATGTACCACATAGCTGATATGGAAGAAGTAGGTTGTCAGATAAACAGTTTTGTGGAACAAAAACGTTCCGTCGGAATATCCAAAAACCAATATTGAGGCATAAACTGTCACGATTTACTACTCTTATACCACACTGGAGAATCGAGATTATTGGAAGACTTTGGGAAGTTGAGCAGTAAACTCTTTTGCGGTCATGGCTTTGCTCCAAAATTTTACACCACTCAATTGCAAATACTAACATGAGCTGCTCAAGTCACATCACATTGAGAAAGTCTGGGATGATCTTAAGCCAACTCGTCACTTTTTGTAACCAATATGTTGTTTTTCTCAGAATCTGAACTTAAATTGCATTGCCCCTAATTGACATAAAATTAATGTACTGTCCCCTAAGGTGAATTCCCATATTTCCAAAATAATATATGGTAGAATTTAGTCATCAGGATGAAACAAGTCGAAGAAAATCTTTTTACAACCGTCATATTCACAACAGGTCGATTTTAAGCGAACTCTCGACATCATGTTTTAAAAATATTTCCTTTTCTTTTCTCCAAATTGTTTTTCAGGTTTTATAACCTAAGCAAAATTGATCTACATTTGCGACATCATTACGCTGAGAAAAAACACATTTAGACCTCATAAAACGACTCCGATTTGTCACGCGAAAAGTTCGTACGTTGAAAAACCACGCCCAGACTGAAAATAGGGGGGAAAATTATTTATTTATTTTTCCAGAAAAAAACTTACTGAATGAATAGCAGAAGTGCGAAGCCAATACTAGAACTCTTCAACATTCATTCATATTGATCCATTAAAATTTTTAAACAAGTGCAAGCACATTACTGGTCACAACGCCACACATCTTTGCCACTGACACGCGACAGCGGCCCCCGGAGACAGGCCAGGCAAGTAGCAGGCCGGAAGCGCGCGCGGCAGTCGGGAGAAGGCGAGGGCGCCGCCCAGCACCTCCCCCTGTGATCTACGGCGGCGGGGGCGGGGAGAGGTAGGCGTTCGACGCGGAAGCGATTCACCAACTCCTCCTGATTAGTCTAGTTATGGCGAAGTTCCCTGGAGTTGGGCGCCGCGCTCCCGCCCAGGCGCGCGTCGTCGCCGCCGCCGCCGCGACCTGCGCGCCTGCCGCCCACGTCCCGCTGGGCTCGCCGCTATTTTGGGAGCGGGTGGCAAGCGTTGCGCGCCACACCGACACCGAGGAAAAATGTTTTTGGGTAGGTGCATTGTTCGGGTTGGGAAAAGTCTCAATCCTTACACTTAACAATATATCTAATAGTTTTAAAAATAAAAACCGACATTATATAAGGCTTGATTTCTGGCGGAATGCGACGGAACAGCGTATCAGTGCCTCGGGAATAGTTATTAAATCATTTTATAAATATATAATTATTTCTATTAATAATATATATATATATATATATAAAATTGTTACCGAACATTTTGATTTTTCGACGCACTTGTAAGTGACACACCATTAAAGCGACGAGAATGATTCATTTCAAGAGTTTTTTTTACACAGAACTGCGAAAACATCAGATAAAATCCTATTATAAAATCTCGTAAGTTCCCTCCACATACTACAATCATCATGGCGTATCGAACATTACATTTAGCTTGGAGAACATAGTTATTTATACCGCTACAGTGCGACTCAAAACGTAATCGAGGCACATGTTTGTTCATCAAAGAGCCTTGCCACATCAAAGACCTCGTTCGTACCGTGTCGCAGCTCTGGACACACAGACACCCGCGCGGCAGAGAGATCACGGGCGCAAGGCGGCGACAAGACGAGAGACAGCCGGAGTAGCGTAAGTCTCAGGCATAGCCCCAGAGGAGAGAGAGCAGAGGAAAGGTGGGAGGAGGAAAAGGAGCAGAGAGGGAACGAGGACAGGGGATAGTACCGAAAAAAAGTGCGCCCGTGGACTGGATTTCACCGGTCGGCGATTGAAGGACATCGAAGAAACTCACCACAGAGACTGCTGGAAGTTCTCAAAACATCCGATATCATATTCACATTGCAAAAAAGAGTAGAGCACTGAGTTAATATTACCCTTTTTCGCAAGAATCTTTATCACATACCAGTAATTAAAAAGCTAATCTAGTCAGTAGAACGGAAGCTGCCTGATTCCCGTAATGTCACTACCGAGTAACATAAATGAGGCCAACTACGAAAGTGGAGGAAGAGAGGCAGTTTGTAGTTGCTTTTCTCATCCAGCCTGAGAGTGCCGGAGTACCCAGTGGTTGTACGAGCAACACCTTCCACAGCAGAATGCCATTTCTCAGTACCACCCATACTCCTAGCAGCTACTCTCTTGCGCCGAAAAAGAGACTGGAATATTCCTCCTGATATTTCACACAGCAAAATATTCTCATTACTAGCAGGTCCAGGTCTGAATGCTACACAGACTATACAGATTTGTGCTTCGTAATGCTCACTCGCAAAAAGAGAAAAAATTACGTCATTGCCGAGACGGCAGGCGGGGCGGAGGGCTGTTTTCGAGAGCGAAGTACAAAAAAAAGTTCATGGATGGAGACTGGATTAAGAATAGTAAAGAACTGGTGACATCCATTACTTCATTCTCTCTTGAGGGCGTATTTGCACTAAATACACTTTATTACAGGTAGATCCAAAAAATTAAATATTAAGATATTTTTGTGAATAATTTATAATTTTACACTACGATCAAAGCTCACATTTCTTTACGTCAGACACAGCATAATAATTCATTTTAATCTTTCGTAAGTACGACAACTTTACAAAATGAACGTGTTTTAATATTCGTAACAAGTGATACAACAGAACACTCGCGTCTGTGCTCCTCAGCGATGGCCCCGAACGTCGGTTCGCAGGGCGCGATCCCGGTCGCGCCGCGGCTGTCGCCGAGAGAGGCGGCGACTCCCTCAAGACGGCGACAAGAAGCCGAGCGGCCCTCCGGCGGAGCAGTTCATAGCCCCAGTGACCGGACGAGGAAGAAGAAGAATAAGAAGAAAGAGCGCGGGTGGGTCGCCCGGGCCTAAGCGCTCGGGCGCCGTTGAGGGGGGCCTCCGGCAGTCGGCGGCGCGACGCGGCGCGAAGTCCCGCAACAGCGAGGGCAGCGCGGCGGGCACAGCATAAAAAGCGGGGCAGCGGCGACGGCGGCGGGACGAGCAGGGCGGAGGCGGCGAGAGGGACGAGACGAGCGGCGTCGGCGGCGAGGAAGGTTGTCCGCCCACAAGAGTGCGGGTTTTATACAGGCCGCCCGGGGCGCGGGCAGGGCGGAGCGCGCGCGCGACCCGCGAGGGCGGGCTGGGGCAGCGGCTGGGCGGCGGCGAGGAGAGTGGGCGGGGCGAGAGACGGGACGGGCGGCCGCAGAGCAGGCGGTGGACGAGCGAGCTGTCAAAAGAGGCTGCGCGACAGAGTGGCTAGACAAGCGCAGGGTTCACTGGGGGCACACGAAGTAGGAAGGAAAATCCAGAAAAGAAAAAAAAATCGGGTAGCCGAACGGCGAGGAGAAAAGGGTGGATAACGACCAGAAAGTGATAGTACGAAGAAATTTACAGGAAGGAAAAGGAAAAGGGTGATATTAAAATGGTAACGACGCGGAGAGATTAAAAAAAGGAAAGTAAAAAAGACAATACAACAAAGCGGCACGCCAGAGAGCAAAACCGCCCTCCGAGCCCAATGGAACAACAAGCAAGAAGCAGACACCGGGCGCAGCTCCACGGTGCATAAGCGAGCGCGGGCGTGGGCGCGGGCGAGGGCGCGGGCCGGCCGCAAAGCGAGGCGAGGCGGCGCGGCGGGGCGGGCGACGGCGGCTGGCGGCGCGGCGGGGCCGGTGGGCCGAATGCGCGCGGGCAGCCGGGCGCGCCACCCCGCGCCGCCGGCCCCGCCCCGCCGCGGCCGGACGCGCGTCCGCGCCACCTGCGCCGGAGCCAATTAAGCGCAGCTTTGACGCGCGCCGCAGCGCTCCGCCGCCGCCATTCGATCGCCCGCGGAAGCGCACCGCCCGCCGATGCCGCGCTACGGCGGCGGCGGCGACGCGACGCGCGCTCGCCCTGATGTGCGCGCCAGTCCTCCCTCTCCCGCGCTCACTCGGCGCCCAAGCTCTGCCCTCGGCACGGGCGGATCCACGGCATTATGAACTATTTTTGCGCTTTGCGCTGCAACTTACTGGAATAATTTCACATTATACGTGTATTAAACAATGAAAAATATTTCGCATAATGTATAGCATATATACTTCACGCAATAATTGGTATTCTCCACCAATGTTGGTAAATTTTGTCTGCGTATGTCATAAATTTAAGAACGGAACCTTTGACCTCAACAAAATATTACATTTTCTTATCACATAAAAAAATATTAGTTTTAAAACATTTTACCTACAAGTGCCACAAAAAAAGAAGTCATTTATTAATTCATTAACGATTTTCATGATGAAATCTTATGGAAAAAAGGTGAAAATGTTATTAAAAATTATACCTTTGTAAGTTAGTATGTACATTTTGTCTAGAACGGTAAATGCATTTCCATTTTACGTTTCATAATCATGGTATAATTCTCTGTAATTATTCCCGTGTAATGAAAATAACAACCCTTATTAGCTTTACAGTTGATAACCCCCAAACAAGGCTTCTCTTCTGTTTGAATACAAATGAATATTTTCCCTGAAATACATTTCAAACTTAAATATACAACAGATACGAAAATATTTTTGAAGTTCGTCGAACGCCTGAATAACGACAACAGAGGCAGATATGATGCGTAGACAGTACCTACAAATTCCTTGTTTAAAACGCAGTTTATAAGCTACGGAAAATCGTGAAGACAGCTAGTGCAAGAGAGTCTGTCGAAAGATGTGTCATTCATCAATAATTGTCGCATTGCGCCAGATCGCCCTTCTTTGACACAAGCGAAAGTGAAATTTATAAGTATACAAAACGGTGAGTGCGATTTTTTGAGCCGTTTACTTTTTTCACAAGTAAATCATATTTATATTTTTAAAATTGGCGTCTATACTATTTTGTTTGTAAATTTAACACTGGTAGAATTGATCGTATGGCAACCAATTATTTAACAATATTACAATGTTATATGTAGAAAAATTAAGTTGAAAGACACCTTTCTTACTTTTCATTCTCACCGAGTCATCAATAATTTTTTTAAACCTCAGTAGAATAACAACCGCATTAGTTTTTACTTGATTTGACTCTTTTTTTTTTTTCACCACAGGCCTTCTCACGTCACACAGTTTGAACAATAGCACTAAAAATATCCCCGTCACTAGGTTATTTCTACCAAATACCACCGGGGAGCGAAAATTGATTTCAACGCCAAGTCAAAACCCGATATCCAGCTCCCACCACCAGAGCTATACTGCGGCGTGTGCACTGCCTGCTCACACCCTACCAGCGCGAGCATCATCAACCTGCGGGAAGAAGCGCGTTCCCAAACACGACCGGTAGAGAACCCGTCCCGCCCTGCCCTACCCCGCCCCGCCCCGGCCGCTCCGCTCCGCGCCACGCAGCGCCCGTCGCCTCGCGTCGCCGCTCGGCTGCGTCCGCCCGCGCTGCCTTATCTGGCGCGCGCGCCTAACACGACGGGGCGCCACGGGCCATTTGACGCCGATTATCGGATTGTTTTTAAGTCACGGGCGATTACGCATCGTGATAAATAAAGTGCAGCGCCCATTTGTACTCGCCCCGCCCCGCGCCCTCCCGCTGTGTGTAGGTGGCGAGGAATAGGAGGAGGAGGAGGAGGAGGCAGGGAACAACACCGCCTCGCTAACGCGCCGTCGAACGGGCTCGCCCGCAGAACGGGCGCGGGGTGGGAGTTCGTAAACCGCGATGCGCCCGGAACACGGAGCAATGAGTGTACGAAAAATTATTGGCCCTCAGTGCGATTACCAAGAACTGTAAATTTGGAGCGCCTAAAAAGCTCTATACGATGAAAGGGCATTTTATGCTCAGTAAATACAGGGGATTGACGACGAAATTAAACATATAGTGTGTTTTTACGCATGCCAGCAGGGTCACAAGAAACTGAGTTGGAGAAATGAATGTCCCCATTGACAAAAAGAGCTTGATTGAAATGACAAACCAAATTTATAATACACTTACATTAGTAACACGTAATTACTGGTATTTAATACTACTGGTATTGCATACAATAGAAGTTCGTCGAAAATAATTAATTAAACTGAGAACGGTAAGTGGACTTAGAATAATTGCAATAGTCAGCTAAATTAGCATCGGCTTTTAACGCCGTTTCCCGCGCATTCACGACACATAATTTCATCTATCACATTAACTGATTTTCATTCAAATTCTCTATTAATACGATCGGCTATTTTGTTATAGACCACTCCGAATATATCAGAAAGGAACAAACGTTGAACGCTGAACTTTATTGCTCCCGCAATCACTCTGCTTCGTCTATAGCTCCATTGTAAGCTACTTGGCAACGTTACTAATGCGCAGCCAGATCGTTATCGTCACTCTCTTTTCAGCTTCCGGATGCACATAAACACAAAACAAGCACCGCCAACGCCACACGTGTATCAGATGGCATGCTTCACAGAATAGATGCGGTGAACGCTTTCGCGGGCGCCGCAAACGACTTAATTTATTGAATATTTACAACCGACACGAAAATAGCGACGATCATCTCCATCAGCAGCGATCGCGGGAGAAGGGAGAGCGAATTCGTGTGTCACGCGCGAACACGCGAGAGACGCCCAGAGGGAAAACGCGCGGGTTCGGCCGCGGGAGGGGATCGTGCGCGTTGCGGCGTAATTTCGGGGGGCGCCAAAGGGGAGAGGGCGGGCGGCCACGGCGCTATGCTGTGCAGCGCGGGGCGGAGCCGACAGCGAGGTCTCGGGATGGAGCGGAGCGGTTGGGAATCGTGCAGAGCGGGGCGGAGCGGAACGGAACGGGGAGCGGGAGGAGCGGGGACGGGCGGACGGGGGGGGGGCGGAGGGGACGGAGCGGAGCGGGACGGAGCGGAGCGGGACGGAGCGGAGCGGGACGGAGCGGAGCGGGACGGAGCGGAGCGGGACGGCACGTTGGGCGAGCGTCTCGCCTCGCGGTCATGCCACGAAGGCACGCCGATGCGCGCGTGACGGAGGTCCCCGCACGCGCCTGCTCGCCCGTACGACCGCGCGCGTGGGCCCATTCAAGCGAGAGCGCGTGAGAGAGCGAGTGAGCGAGCGAGCGCGCGCACGAGGCGGTCGCGTCGTGAACGGCGCGCGCCGCCCGAGGAACCGAGGCGCTTTAAAGGAAATGTAGCGAGCGAGCAAGAGAGAGATGGAAGAGAAAGCGGCGGTGTAGCGCGCGCAGGGATGATGCAGACACACGGCTTCGTCTCGACTGTTCTAGTTCACTGTTAGGTGGATTGGGAATGCGATTTTCCCGGAGATACAATTAGTTTCAAGTATATGAAGAATAAGGTCCTGAATGGCTTCAATATTGATTACGTGTAGGAAGGACGAACTCCACGTACGCCAAGCTGATGCTTTCTATGCAAGAATTTAGCATATGTTTACGACAGTTAATGAGGAAATAATCTTACAATAATGAAATTTGCACAGTTGTGTCTTGCGAGCAAACAAAGCGGATTAATGTGAGTTCCAGGAGAATAATATAATACCACAGCTAATTTTGGACATTTCGCTATCGTCTTTAAATCATACGGATCAATATATCTCGTAGAATATTTCAATTTAATGTTGTAGCTTCTGGTTTTTGCGGATCATCTTAATGATTCACAGATATATTTCAACACAAATTAACGCCAATTTCTATTAATAACATATTTACATGTAAAGACCACTCTGATAAATTCAGTAAAAAAAATTGTAGCTCACATAGAAACACTTGATAGAAATGGCAGGCCCACAACTCCGTCAATACAGCCAAGCGAGGGCCGTATGCAGAAAGTCTCGGGCGCCATCTAAATACGCAAAGCGGGAGAGAGGATCGAAGTGAGCTCTGATTAAAATGGCGGAGCGGGCGGCGGCGGGAGGGCGGGCGGGCGGCGGGTGTCTGTCGGGCGGCAGAGAAATCGCACTGCAGCAGCCGGAGCCGCGGCGGGAGCGGCGCCCGGCGGACGGAGCGCGGCTGCGGCGACGCGACAGCGGGGCGCGGCGCAGGGCGGCGGGCGGGGCGGGGCGCAGCGGGAGGGCCATTTCGTAGGCAAAATATCGCGCGCCGGCGATATCGACCGGCGCCGCGCGGTGGGCGCTTCGCCGCGTAATCGATATTCACGACGCCACCGTCACTCGCATTTTCACGGACTATTAAGAAAGCGCGCAGCGGCAGCGGGAGGACGCGGAGACGAGAACGGCGACGGGACGGGATGGGGCGGGCGGGCGGGGTGAAGCGGGGCGGAGCGGGGCGGGGCGCGGCGCGGCGCACGCTCGCACGGGCCGCCCACGTGCGACGCGCAGCGCCGCGGAGCGCCGTGCGGCGTCGCGAAGCTCTACGACGGGAGGGGAACGCGCGTGGCCGACGGCGCGGCGCCCGCTGAGCGCGCGGGCGAGGCGTGTGCGCCTGGCTGCCTACCTGACTTGCTGCCGGCGCTGGCGTTGTGGTTGAGCGCCAGCTTGCCGTTGGCCTCGAACTTGGCCTGAGGCACGGGGATGGGGCCCGGGTTCGTCATGGTGGTCATGGTCGCGGCGGGCATCATGAGCGTCGACATGGCCAACATGGGGACCGACGGGGACCGCGCGCTCAGCGTCACTGGGAAGTACGGCAACAGACTCGCTGGCATTCACTCCGCACTTGGGGGCTGCGGCGGCGGCGGCTCGGCGGGGCGCGCGGAAGGCGACCGGCTGCGCTGCTGATGATGCTGCTGCTGCTGGAGGATGCGACTGCGGCTGCTGTAGCTCGGATGCGCGACGGGAGCTCGTTTACAGAGGCCGCCGTTCACGCCCGATCTTTTTACTAGAGGATGTTCGATCGCAATTCCCACTCCTCTCACTCGCTGGCTTTCTCCCACGAAGATGAAAATAAATATTTCAGTCCCCGACAACAGAGTAACGAAATCTATAAGATCTTCTCTTTAAAGCGTTCTATGTATATAAATAATTTTTTCTATAATTTCTTTTATCTTCTCTACGCTCGATTGCAAAAATATCAGAACACTTCTCACGATTCTTAAATCAGTTCAGTCTCGATGTTTCGCTCGATAAAAACGGAAGTACGCTGGGCAGTTTCTGGTACTCTAAATGCATTAAAAATCACCAACAAAGATTCAGACTACTACAAACTTCATAACGAATACGTTTCTTGCGCGGGCACGGACGACAAGAAGTCTTGATATGGTGAACGATAGCACTGGGATGCTGCGTCTGCGGGAGCGGAGCGGAGCGTAGCGGCAGCTGGAACGTTGGCGGCGTCGGCGACGGAGGCGGCAGGAGAAGGCTAGCGCGTCATCCGTAGGCGGCTTCGAGGGCAGCTCTGGCTGGGGCAGGTGCGGAGCACACAGCGTCGGCGGCGACGGCGGCGTCGGCGGCTGCGGTTGCTGGGGGCGGGCGTCGCCGCGCCGTGGCGGCGAGGGACGTGTCGAGCGACTGCCGCGCCTAACTGCTGCTGCTGCTGCGTCGTCCAACGATGTTGACGTGGTGTGTGCGCGCGCGTGCGTGCGAGAGCGGGACGCTCGGCCGAGAGGTGTGCGTAGGCAGCGTGAGCGTGGCGGGGGGGGCCGAGCGAAGACGTGAATTAGTGTGTGGTGGTGTGGTGGTGTGTGGTCGTCGCCGCTAGCGCTTGCCGACAGGCCCGGACACCGCGCTCACCCTCGCTCTGCGGTGGCTGGCGGCCCCCGCGGGGGGGGGAGGGGAAGGGAGGGAGCATAGGGGAGGGAGGGGGGTGCGCGCGGGCCGCGGGGCGAGGGGTGGCGGACGCGCCCGAAGCGCCGCCGGAGATGCCCGAGCGAAAGCGGCCGGGCCTTTATATAAGGCGCGGGAGGGGGTTGCGCGCGGCTAGTTGCGAACCGACGCGGCTTGTATCGCCGCAGGTGGTGGTAGCGACGGCGGCGCCCGTGCAGCACTGCCGCGCCCGCCAGCTCCAGCCCTCGGCGGCCACCGCGCCCGCCAAAACGAGAATACGAAAATAAAACATTGTTTCTATGGTCCTGTTTTCAGTTAAAACGATCGATTCCTAGGTATTTGTACGCAGGATACAAACTCTAAATAAAATCAAACGCAAAACGTATTCACAGCACTCAAACACTGGCAAATTCTCACGTTAAAAATGGATAGTGAAAACCAAATAATAATGAATTTACTTCTGCTATGTGTAAGCAAAGGATGAGAGGATTTATATTAAAAAAATAATTCATTTTTGACATAATGAATGATTCGCAATAAAGCATTTACGCCCCATATGACTGCGTGAATTTTGATACCATCTGAACGAAAATAGGTAAACAAGTCTAACAAGCAAAATAAGAGAGAATATACCTATCAGTTTCCTGATTTTGAGAATTCAAGAGTACATCCTTATTGATCTTGATCGTACCAGCTGAAAGTTCGGACAGATGTTCGAATGAAAACATCACTTGAAAACTTGAGCCAACTAAGCAGGCACAGCGATGACTAGCCAACTCAACGACCTCGAGCAAAAATCGAGTAAAACCGTAACACGCACGCACATTTCCACCTCCGCCAACGCAAGGCAAACAAAGGCCACACAGCAAGCGCCGTGCACGAATCAAAACGGGGAGACGACCCTCACGCGGCACGTGTGGGCGACTGGCAAAGGTGGGCTGGGCTGGGTCGGTTGGGGGCGGGGCGGGGGGGGGGACGGGCGGCGTCACCGACGCGTCCATTATTAATGAAACGAGCGGCGCGCGGCGAGAAGGCCAGCGGGCGGAGCGGCGACGAGCAGGGGAGCGCACGCGCGGTCGCCCACGCCATGCGGGGGCGCGCGCAGGCGGCAGCGACCTGCACGGCCGCGCCGCGCGCCGGGTTGCCGCTCCGAGGGGAACCTCGCAGCGCTGCTCCAGGCGGCGCGGCGCGGGCGACCTTCTGAATTCTCACTCAGATTGAACAGTCAAATGATTGAGTGGTAGTAATTCAGAGCGCTTCAACTACAATGAACATTATTCCCGTAAGTGTAGTGCGGGTTTTTTGCTCGTGAGGTGGCGGTGGTCTTCCCCCGCAGGATAACGAGATCTGGCGCTAACGGCGTTTCTCTCAACCAGGTATCTCCCACCAGCGGGGCACCGCCCCGGCCGAGACAACTTCTTAGTTCCCGACTGGTCTCCCGGCATGTGTGGTAGTGTACTGTATGTCAGTGTGTGTGTGAAAGGGGTGAGGATAGGACAAGGAAGAGGAAGGAAAGATCGCGCGCGGTCCGTAGACTAAGTGTTAGGGTGCTGCTCCGTCATTCGCATGGTGTTGATCGGAGAAACCACGGAAAACTACCGATCAGCGCAGCCGGCCGCTAGAATTCTCATCCCGACAACGACTGAATTCGACCTCGCTGACAGGCCAGCGTCGAAAATCCTGCCGCCGGCGGGATTCGAACCTAGGAGCTCCCGGTTAGAGGCGATGCAGTGTTGAACAATCAAGTGGTCCTTTACAATGCAGTGTCAGTAGGCAGTAACAGCATGTGGGTCAAAGCAGGACTGACGCAGGCTGCGCGCGCGGCTCGGAAACACTCGCCGAATAGCGCTCCCATTCTTCCGAGAAATAATTGTTGCATTTATGGCGATTATTGCAGTTCAGACAAGATTACAAGGAATCCGCTCACGTTGACTTTCATTTTTTTCCATTATGTGCATTTCTGATTTTAAAAACCGCTAGATTCTGGAAATCAACCCGTGTGCGGCGCGGCAACGCCCCTGAGCCCCCGAGCGGCGTTTTTAGGAGGCGGGCGCCGCGTTCCGTTTCGGAGAGGGCGCCCGCGCCGCCTACTCGCAGGTTTCTTTCCCGGATTGGGAGAGTCGCGGCCACGGGGGAGAATTTGGGCGGGACGCGAAGGGGAAATGCCGTTGAGGTTACTTGCTGCTCTTAGTTCATGGAACCCGTTCAAAGCGTTTTCTCGCGTCTTTCATTTTGTACACGAGCACGCGTTAATCACGCTAATGCAACTTGAGGAAAATGACATTCAACAAACACTATGCTCGCTTTGTAAATTCTGTAAATCGAAGGTGGACAGGGATTGTTCTTAGGACTGTCGGTAATCAAATATTGGCACAGTGGTGATTATAACTTGTATGATACACTGATACAGAGCTTCGATACGCGATAGTTCATGAGTTTGAACTGGATGTGCTTCCAACGCACGTGAACTGAATGCGACAACATCGCAGGTGAAAGACTACAGTCCCAGAGGGAGTTGTTTTCCAAAATGAAAGAGACAAACTAGCCAATAATAGAAACACGATTCGTAATATTATCATGAAGCTTTTACAGACTTTCTGTCTGATAAAAAAAACACAAAATGTTGCCAATCACACAAAAACAAAACACGAAAGAAAAAAAGTTTGGGCAAGCAAACAACAAAACGCGTATGTACCCAGAACACAACACGGATTCCTTTGAATGTGATTTCGATTCTCGATGAGCAAAGCATTTACAGCTCTTTTACCGCGATTGGACATTTCATCGGTTATCCCAGAGCAGTTATTAGAGCCTGAAACGATGAGGGCTCTCCGCTATCGGGTTTCTCCCCTCAGCGGCACATGGCGCGCCGTAATTCGATCGACAGAAACACGGCAGATGGGGCCCGCCGCCCACTCGCTCCCACTCGTTTCTGCCGGCCCCGCCCCGCCCCGCCCCGCCCCACCCAGGACCCAGAGGCCGAAACCTTTAGAGGCGAGGCGCTGCTGCTAGGAGCTCCGGGGCGGAAAAAGCGACACTGCTGTGCGGCGGAGGCGGTGGCAGAACGCAACCTGCGAGGAAAAAGACCAAGGAAAGCTACATCGTTCCTAGCACATTTCCAGAGTATAAATCCCCTTGGCTCCTTCTCAAACAGTCAAGGTTCAGCGCCGTGGATTTGCATTTTAAATGATGCCCGGGTGGCTGTCGGAGTGGAGGCCTAGCTGGCTGGCGCTGCGTGGGCGGCCCAGGCGGAGGCGGCGGGAGGGGTGGGGAGGGAGGAGCGGAGAGGGGACATTGCGGGGAGAAGCGCGCAGGAGGCGGTGCTGAAGAACCGGGGCGCGGAGTTAGGTGGCGGATCGAGGGGGCGGTCGGGGAGAGAAGCGGATAGAGGCGGAGCTCAAGGGTGAGGAGGACGAAGGGACGAGAAGGCGAGGGGCGAAGGGCGACGGGGGCCGGGTGAGGGCGGCGAGGACTGGTCTGGCAGCGAGCGGCAACGTTCGGCGGCGGGTGTAGCGTCGCGTGGTTCGGCGCCGCGGCGTCGGGCCGCGCCGGGCCGCGCCGGACGCGCCGGGACGCGCCGGGACGCTTCGGGAAACCCGCTCTAAGCCGGATGCTAAGTGGGAGTGTGAAGGCGACGGCGCCTCGCCGCGCCGGCTGGAAAACCCGTAGGAATCCAGGCTGGAAATTCCCTGAAAGGGACGCGCGCGGATGCGAGGCTAAGAGATGTCGGTTGCAGCCCTGGAAGGGCTGGCCAGCGAGCCGTATGACGCCCGCTGCTTGTAGGGTGGGGGCGAGCCAACGGATATATAAGGCCGCACCGACAGGCGCCTCGTGGGATACGCTGGGTGTCGAAAGACGAGAGGTATCTCCAGTGCATTCATTGCACGTGATATTCGGGTCGAAGATCGGTTTGGCGACAGGCCATGTAACTGGTGTAGTTACGGGACTCTATGTCCGACAGCTTCGCACCTCGCGTTGCTTTTTGCTGCTTTCGAAGCAGTGGTTCTGGGCGAGGCCTAGGGACGGTCGCGGGGTTTCGCGGCTAAGAGAACGGAAAGGTTGCCAAGGGGTTAGTTTTTTGTATAGTAATCTTAGTACATTAACTGTAAATATACTGTAAATATATTGTATATATCAATCAGAGCAGTCGTCTGTGTTTTTTCTTCCTAGTACGTCACAGACTCGGAACCTTTCTTTTCTAAAACGGCGGAAAGCGAAGATCGGAATCCTAAGGCGGAGACAAAACTGTGCTTACTCAGGAGGAAAAATTATGTAATTGGAGCCGAACCCGCGGTCCTTTGTGCGCGCCGCTTCCACACGGGGCTACAAAAGGTCCGCCGGCCAGCGCACAATTACGGCGAAGTGGCTGCGATGGCGCCAATTGCGGGACGGGAAACGGATGCATCGTTCCGCGTGCGGCGCTGGCACCTCTTCTTCGCATTTCACGATCCACGACTGCAAACTTCGGGACAACAATCCACTTTTGATGGATGCGACATCGAAATAGACCTAGTTTTTTTTAAATACGACCACCAATGGAAGTTACTCATTTCAGAAATAAGGTTGGGCGAGGTTGTTCCCTATGAATGACTACAAATACTACCAGCTGAAGATGACTACAAATTGGTCGCAAACCAGTAATGGTTAAGTATGGCACATTCACATTCACATTATCTTTCCAAATTACTTACTGAAACATCTCACATATATGTCTTCAAATTTCTAATGGATATAAAATTATTTGATGCACTGTAAAGAATTGTGTATATGGTTGCCAATGACCTTGCAGTTCATGCAACCAAAATATAGATTATTTTTTAACTTATTTTAGAAAGCTGTGCTTACTAACTTTCTTAAAATTTGTACGCTATGATATGTTTTACAATTTATATATTATCCAATAAATTAGAATTTTTCTTATCGCCCAGTATTCACTGGTATTCGATGACCATTTTAACTATAAAATAATTTTAATAAAATTAATTCCCCAAAGTAACAGAAAAATAGCAGTTGAATATGGAAATAGAATTAATGAAAGCCCAGAACACGAAGTGCATTTCATAAGTTTTTCGACGAATATGTTCAACTTGTATCTGCGTTTGTCATTTTATTACCAGGAAAAAACCCTTCGGAAATTAATAACAAGAAAATGGTCAGAGAATAATACATCATATAAAACCTCACTTGATTATTACTGTCCAATGTACGTAAATTAAGGTATAGGAATTCATACTTTAGCATTAACATTCCTGTACATCAAAATGGCATTAGCATATTCCACTTTCACGAACCTGGTTCTTCTTCCCATATTATGAAAGAATTCGCTACGAATGATATGTAGAACCTCACCTTCATCATTAATAGTGTCTGTATAGACAAAATGAATCAATATCACACAATAATTAAAGGATATTTATTACAATCCATTTGTCACCAAAACAGATCAGTTACTAGTGATCGTCAGGGCTCGGATTTTGATGACATGTAATCTTTTCATTGGTGCATTCTTGACGTAGCTATCTTGTAAATCAGTGTTTATCAGACATGTAGGTGATAGAAATGTATAGTTATTGGGGTCATTTTTGTCATTTTTTGCCATTTTTCAATTTTTAGGTCATTTTTTGGACCTTTGCTTCTTTTGTAATTTGTACGCATATCGTTTCCTTTTCGTGTTTTTCGTTAGTGAATGTTTTCTGAATTTACAATGACAAACCAAAACGAAGTTTTTATTGTATCATCGGTTCATGAAGTAATTCACTAGAGCCAATGGGACTGTTTTTTGAACACTCAAAATTTCACGGATCATTCAAAACTGACGGTAGGAAGATCTGAGCTAAGATTTACATTTCCTCCTAAAATTGACAAACCTCCTGACAAACTTTATATTAAATATAATTTGATATAAATAAGTTTTATTTAAAATTATAACGTTCAATGAATAAACAAACATTTTCATAAAATTCTCAGTGTTTGTTAAAAAGTTAGGTCATTTTCCCTTATTTTTAATTCATTTTACAAGGCACTTTCAAAGAATTTTTAGGTCATCAGAATCCGAATCAATCAAAACGTCATAGAGGAAGAACCTCAATAGCTGTATATACACTTTCTCAAACCAATGACCATTATTCATCGAGTACCTTATTTTAAAATGTAATAAAACATGATTGAAAATATTGCTATTACGGGTTTATGTTTTCTGAATTGATTTTTACCGAGAATCAAAGCGTGCTTCTACTACTAACTATAATGTTCAATACCTCCCAACAATAATCCCAACTTTCTTCACGAATATGTTGCAATTTTCTTCAAACCTGCTGCAATTACATCTGAAATCCTTACTACTGACTTTCACACCTTTAATTACATCTAGTCGCACAAACAAAAATATTTATATTGTTTGTTTAATTTATATTGTTCACTTACTCTGTCTACTGTCACTTGAACTACAAAATAATTCGATGTAAGTAAAGTTTCTTGAGAAAAACAGCCTTCGTTCTTAATGATTAGTTACCCAATAATTAATGGGGCAGGACAAAACAATTCTCTGCCACGATTCTCCAATTTTTGTCAGAGGCAGATAAGGTTTACATTTAATAACTTGAGACGGATGTTACTAACATTTCTTGTTGCTTCCTCCGCGCACACCATAGTTCTATGAACATCTTTGTTCAGCGTTTGGATCATGTTCGTTTTTCGAAAACATTCTAAAATCTTTATTTTGAACTTGCAATGAATTGAATGTCACTCAACTAGACTCCATTCAATATCACTCAACGCTCCGGACGATTTCTGGCAGAGCGGCGGAGAAAATAGCGATACGAAAGCGTAGGCTGCAGCCGCTGTAGTCAGTATCTACTTGGCTGTCCGCGGCCGTGTCCCAGGCACAGGTCCGAAGTTTAGGGGTCGTGCTGTGACCTTCCTCACGTGATTTCGTCCGGCGTCTCCCGGGCAGCCAAGTAGATAGCAATACGACTCTCCACGGTCACTACGTGACCGACGTGTCTGTCGCCGCACTTCCCACGTCAAGCGTCACAAACCGCGGGGGGGAATCCCGCACGTGATTACGAGTGTATCGCAAATCGCCCGTCTTTTCCCAGCGACCCTGGGTCGATCCGAAAGGGCGCGGAGTCGCAGGCAGCCCAGGGAGGGGGGGCGGCTAGGGCGGGGCGATGGCGAGACGGGGGAGTGGGGGCGGTTCGGGTGCGCGGAATTAAAGAGAAGATTACGTCGTAATTGGCTAACGAGGCCCATATTGGAACAAGGAGGTCGCACAAGGGACGTATCGGATAGCGGAAATTGGTCTCGCGGTGCGGTGACGGGCGCGCGGGTGGGGGCGGAGGGGGGCGACCTCTCGCCTTTCATCACCCGTCCGTGAGACGCGCGCGCGGCCGCCCCCGCCTCAGGCGTGCGGCGGGGAGGCTGGGGGTGGCTCGGTGGGCAGAGGGGCCGGAATTAGGGGGTGGGGCGGTGGCAGCAGAGGGCCGGGGGCCGGACACGTGGGTGCAGGACACGTTGGAGGAGGCGCGACTACGGAGCGGTGGAGGAAGGAGGAGGCGAGGTGAGGTGGCGGGGCCAACAGACCGCGGTTTAAGGAGGGTAATAAGCGAAATTAATATTTGTGTATTGATCGAGCAACAAGGGGCCCGTGATGACGGCCCGGGAGACGGGCGGGGGAGTAGCTGAGAGAATGGATCAGGGAGGGAGCCGGAGGAATGGTGCGACAAGGAGCACGAGACGAGATGTCCAGGAACGGAGGTGTGGATGACAGAAGGATAGGAAAAGCCTTAGAGGAGACACCTACCATGAAGGAGAACGAAACAGCAGGTGGATTGAAGAGAAAGCACTGAGGCATTGGTCGGAGACTGAAGGACAGTTACAGATAGGAGCTGGTTTTGCCCTAAATTCTAGAACGGAAGATACAGTCGCATTTGCAGAGCAGAGATAGGTACACTGGAACTTAAACACACCAGTTTGCATATAATGAAGGTTATCAGAGGAAGCGGCAGAGGATAGTACTGGCATTCCAGAGACGGCTGAATTGCGCTGCAACGGTGGTCATCTCGGAGCCGACGAGGGCACCGGAGACCCAACAGCGAAGTGTACACCTCCCCTCACCCCAGCCTTCCTCCTCTTCAGCACTCGTTTCGCGGTGGCGCACACCCTATTCGATACATGGTAGGCGCGCGTGAAATCGATATGTTAATTAACGCGATAACCGCGGGGGATGAAATTTCATAAGACGCACGACGTGCCGCGCGGAAAGGTCACAAGATTGAAGGTCGCGGCGGAGGCGGGGGCGGGAGCCAGGGCGAGGGGGCGTGGGGCGAGGAAGGCGGCGAAGCGATGAGCCGCGCGCGAGCGAGGCATGAAACGCCTCGCGCTCAACGCCACGGAGAAGGCGGCTGCCGAGAAGCTGTTTAAACAGGGGGGTCTAATTACCTGGTACAACAACTGTCGAGATAGTAACAGGAACCTAAAGCTTCTGCTCGTTTTGGAATTCGCAAATCGTGAATATTAGCTACGTATAGTTAGTTATATGGCTGAATTGATTTAATGAAGTACACTCAATTACTTGCCACGAATGAACGGAGAAAGATCTAATTTAATGAAAGTATTCCACAAAGTTCAGTAACATTCCAACTGAGAGAAATCGGGAATGTTAAGACCCCTAGACACATGAATTTCCTCCAGATCATTTCACACCTTATAAAATCAATTATATTTGGATAAATCCAAAAACAAAATAAATATTGTGAAGAAAACTTACGACGCTTCAAGAGAAGACATGCAAACACAATAAGGTACTAAATAGCAAGAAAACAAGTTAAGAATTGGACAACTTAATATTAAATGAAGTACTTAATTATTTCAACATTTTGAAGATGCACTTCACGTGCAAAGATTGCAAGGAAGAATTCATCTCAAGAGATAATCGTGAGATAAAATCAGCAACTCGAACATTGGAGTAAATTCTATAATATCGTTATTTACAAGGACATTTCTTACAACCAAGTAAATTTTTCTTTGTGCTTTTAAATTCATCTGTGGTGAGAGTTCATAACGCAAATTTATTAAATACAACAAAATGTAACAAACACCGAAGAGAAACAAACAAGAACTCAGTTACTTAGAAGAAAACCTTATTTGGAGAATTACCGATTGTATAAAAACATCTTTGATGAGTGCATTAGAATACTGAATTAAAACCATAGAATATTTACAAATATTTTTAAAAAGACAATATAGCGAAATAAATTAATAATAGAGCCACAGAACCGTACGTTATCAAATTTATTTACTTAATTTGGTCAGAAATTGGCATTTAGAATATAACTTAATTAACAGAAAAAAGATCATGGAAAGATTGATGAAAATGTTTAATATTGATTAAAACGACGGCGAAAGCAAATTTTCAAAAAGTAAGCCATTGGGGAATAAGAAATGAAGCACATAAAAATAATGACGCACGGCATATGAAATTTGAACGGTAAGAATAGCATTAAAATCATGATGCATTACCACACATGTTGACCCTGAATTTGTTAAATCTGCATTTATTCTGCTTTTTCTTTAAATAGACGTAAAGAAAACATACCGCTGTCCGTTTTCTCACATTACAGAAAATATATATCATTTAAATACTCACAATAATTGTACCTGCAAATACTAATTATTAACGAAAAATTACAATAGATTTAAGTACCATCCAAACACTTGATGTAAGTACCATCCAAATCTCGGTTTTCATACGAATTTCGAAGACGGTCACAAGTTAAACAAAATCGATAACACAATTCCAAATGCAGAATGCAATTCACTACATTTCTGACAGCAACCCCAAATAAACTGATTGCTGTTATTGATAAAATGAATCAATGAAATGTCTCAGACAATTCTTACACCAGACGCAATGATATTATCACATACCACTATCTCGAAGAATCATGCCATTACTGATGAAACATGAATGTGAATTAAACATGATTAATAAAAATTTCTTCACACAAATCGTACAGAATCGCAAGCTAAATTCACAGCGAGATTGCAAAACGAAGAGCCGTTTCAGAAAAAAAATAAATTTCGGTGCCAGTAACTTACGTGCCAAATAAATATTACAAATCACATTAATTCGAAAAAAACTAGTGGTGCGAAAACACGTTTTTTCACGCTAAGTTATGCGAAAAGTACTCAAATTTTGGAAAAATTGTACCTGATATTATTTCAAACTATCTTCAAGGAACAGATTTCATTTAGGGAAAAATCTCTATCTTTAATATTTTAGTAGTAGGAAGGCTCAAAAAAAGTTTGAACTTTTGCAATTTTCGAAAAATCAGCGTTTTCAACGAACATGAGACCTGCACTTCGTTTGGGGAGTATCAATTTTGGAGAAAATCGTCTGAACGGTTAGCCGCTAGTATTGTTCAGATGGACGGACAGACGTTTTACCGTCATTCCATGTTTCGGTACTAGGGCTCACAAAACATGGATTCTGGCTACACTAAGTGTTTGAGGATTTTTTTCTTCTACATTTAGCAATTGGATTTATCCGCTTCCTCGTTACCATATAATAATAGTTTTTCTACCGAAAATTAGAGCAGTGTTACATAACTTTCTCTCTACTCCCTAGCGAGAAAGTAAAAAGGGTTATGCGAAAGTGAAAGTGAGTACATAACTGGCCCTATATGAATGGCCAAAAGAGCTGAGCCTTCAACCACCCCTTCCTAGCCGCTGTCGGGTGGTCGCGTTGCGGAAGCTCCGGTGAGAAGCCAAAGGTCTGTGGCTGGTGGCAGCGCGACCGGGCCCATCAGGGACGGGGCGCGGCGCCAGCGCCCACCATCCGCAGGTGAAGCCAAGAGACACTTCAAGTAAATGAAGCACAGCCGTCCCAGCGAAGATGTTTCGTCACGGGCGGCCGGCAGGTGGCGGCGAGTACTAGCGGGTAGCGGCGAGTGGCGGTGGCGGCGGGCAGCACGCGTGAAAAAGGGAGCGGGTGGAGACGGTGGAGAGGGAAGGGGGGCGACGAGTGAGATGGTTAGAGATGGGTGGAGACAGAGATAGGTGGAGACGGTTAGAGATAGGTGGTGACGGTTAGAGATGGGTGGAGACGGTTAGAGATGGGTGGAGACGGTTAGAGATAGGTGGTGACGGTTGGAGATGGGTGGAGACGGGTAGAGAGGGTGGAGACGGTGAGATGGGTGGAGACGGTTAGAGATAGGTGGAGAGGTTAGAGATGGGTGGAGACGTTAGAGATAGGTGTAGACGGTTAGAGATGGGTGGAGACGGTTAGAGATGGGTGGAGACGGTTAGAGATGGGTGGAGACGGTTAGAGATGGGTAGAGACGGTTAGAGATGGGTGGAGACGGTTAGAGATGGGTGGAGGCGGTTAGAGATGGGTGGAGACGGTCAGACGTGTAGAGGGGTGGAGAGGGTGGTGGCGGGAGCGAAGGGTTGAAGGGTTAGGGGGGGGGCGGAGACAGGGCAAACGCGGCTGCAAAAGCCCCCGCTTCCCATAGGCAAGAGAGGGTCGATAAAACGTCGATTCACCTATAATCGCCGTTTCACGCTCACTGTGTGAGTCCTATTTACTACATTGGTTGCTCGATTCGAAGATACAACAAACAAGAACCCAGGCAACTTTAAAAGTTTTCGATGTTATTTCGCCTTCTGATGAGAAAAGAACAATGTTTTGAAAATGATTCTTCAACCTCTTAATGAATTATTTTTGAAATGTTATTAATACATGTCTATGCTAGTACACGAATGGAGTTGTATTGTCATATAATATTGACCCTAAGATCTATAATTAAGTATACTGATTTTTTAAGAGTATGGAGAGAGGAACATTACGGAAAATAAAAAAAAATAAATTTTAATAACTCTTTTTGAATAAAAACTGCTTTGATTCTTCCACATTTTATTCGATACATGATTAACTTTCTTTTGGAAGGAAACCTACGAATAACTTTTAAAGCCATACAACCAAGTACTATGTGTTTTGTACCTGGTAGAACTGCTTTGCAAACTAAATTCATACGAAGTATAATAAATTAATAAAACCACAATAAAAACATACTCTCATTGTCTTCATAAAGATATTTATGTATTTCTTGGTTAACATGGCATTTTGAAACCGCACATTAGAACTTTCCTTTGCGTGCCTCCAACAAATACACTCACGCACGTGTGTGCTTTTCTACCATAAAACGACGAGCTGAGAACTAAAGGGAGATACTGCTGCAAGGTTAGAAAGTCGAAAATATAAAAACTCTCTCCTCTTCAAGTTGGCTTGAGAAACGGCTCATAGCGAGCATGTTGTTTTCTGTAAGTACTTTACGTGTTGGAATAATTATGAGTCTTGTTTTGGACTCCACATTAATTTAAACACATTTGTTTCATTTTTGTGCGTAAATAAGAACAAGAACCTCGTATTAAAGAATTCCTTTCCGAGAAAGGTGAGCAACTACTATAGTAAATTTAGCACCACTTATTGAAAATATGAATAGTGTCTGAAGGACAACTACAATTTCGGCTCTACCTAAGAGGTGCTGGATGGAAGGAATCGAAGTATTATCAAATAGAGAGAGAGAGAGAGAGAGAGAGAGAGAGAGAAAGAAACCCTTTTGAGAGAATTTAATTGAGAGAGCGCAGAGAGAGCGAGGCAGGTTCAAGTAGCATACCAATGCGGGGAATACACGTTCTTTGAAACATCTTTAAAAATAAATAACTCCTGAAGTATCTATCTTACCTATTCACTCAATTTCAACACCCCTTGCTCGTCCTATATCTCCTCACATTAATATTTTCCGTAACATTTTATTCCATTCAATTTCTCTTTACTTCGCTTTCTTTGTTTTGCTACTCCTCTGTGCATATCCTCGTCTATCTTCCCAATGTTGCCCTCTCTATCCTTTCATACAGTTAGCAGCGTTCTGCACCGCCCACATCACGTCTCACGACTCCTTTCTTCGTCGTGCATTACCTACGCTTTCTTAGCCAGTCCTCGAACCCTTTCACCGGCTCCGCTCCACAACTGCCCTCTACGACCGCTTTCAGTGGTTCCACGCTTATTTACTTGGAGTATGAATATTCACTACTTGCAACACTGCGCAAGGGGAGGGGGAGCTGGTATGAGAGAGACCGCGGGAAGGCGCCCACGCTTGCGGCAGCAGCAGCGAAGAAGAACACAACAAACAAAAAGTTTTTAAAGAATAAAATATGACTGCAGCTTAGAGTTCGCTGCTGCAAATTCCTCTGTGCGCACACACTGGCGGCGCGGGGAGCGTGTTCGCGCCGGCACTAGCGCCAACACGCCGCCGCCGCCGCGGCAGAAACCGCAGACCCGACGCCGTCTGACGGGGTACAACAGCGCGGGTCGGTTAGAGGGGCACAAGACGCAAAGAGAGATGAAACTGGCCAAACGGGGCAACAAGGCTGACTGGTAGTGACGAAAGGTCAACGCAGAGAAAGTGAATCTGAAGTAAATGAAAAAAAAAAAGATTTAATACTGATGACAGAAAAGAAAAACAAAATGAGAAAAGAATAGCAGTGGTGGTGAAGTGAAGAAATGAAATCGAAGCTGATATAACAAAGCATACGGAATGCGAGGGGGTGATTGAATTTAATATGCGGAAGGGGACAATATGCGGAAGTAACATAAAACAGAGATTAGGAAGAGTACAAATAAAGCAATAAAAGGTTATAAAAGGCTGGATATAACAAACGCAGGTCTTGCACACCCGTAAGAGCATTCAGCACTGGAACATCGGAGGCCACTGAAATATTAGTTGCCATATTGACGACAGAAGAGACAGCATACTTTCTCTTCGACATAAGTTTGAAGTCATAAATATTTACACATATACATGGTTACAACATACAAGATTTACTATGCTTCCCTGACACTACAAATTTTGTGGAGCCAATAATCCTTGACCACCCTTTCAATGAAAATAAGTTTATACAAACGTACCCGAACTTACTTCGATTTAAACTTATTGAACAATTGAAAATATGCTAAAAATAATAATTTTATTAAACATTTTACCTAATGACTGCAAGTACCAAATATACAACCCAGTATATTTACTTGTGTTTATACAACATTTATGACTTCTGCCACATATACTGTGTTTATACAACATTTATGACTTCTGCCATTATTTGGTTTGTACTCAACTTATTTGACGGAACTATACTTTTCAACAGAGTACCGCTATCTTTTGGGCAGTTCCCGCCTCCCCCATTGCTTTTTGGCCTACAAAGCACGCTCCTTTTGACCGCAGCCCGCGCAGCAGCGTCGCAAGCCAAAGGTCCTGAAGGCCACCGCCGGAGGCATCCACGACCTCATTCGCCCGCCCGCGCACTTCGCGGTTTCCTACGACGCAGAGGCAGCACTGGCTCGCGCAGCAAAACACTTAATATCTGGCCAGCGCCCCGCGCCCGCGGTCACACGCGCGCAGCGACACCAGCACAAACACGCTGCCGAACACACTCCACTTACCAGCTTCATAAGAAGAGCGTGCGTGCGTGGGACCGTCATAAACAATGGGATACGCATGCCGAAGCGACGGCGGAAAGCTGTCTGATGATCGCTGCGCCTTTAGATACACTCGTTCCCCGGCTAAAACTCTCCCCATCGCGCACGTGTTAAGAAAACGCAATAATGGTTTAATTTCGACGAATGCCGCAACCGCAAACACACTTCGAAACGGAATGTCACGAGAGGGGGGGAGGTTCACCTAAATTATTTGGCAATGTTTCCTAATCAGATAGCTATGCGCACAAGTTTAATGTAGAACATAATAGACCGTGCATCAGGCTCCACTGGCATTATAGATGGGTGCAATTGACACGGGTCGCTACATTATGAACGGAGGACACCACGAATGCGTCATGAATATTCCGAGTATGCATAAAGCTGGCATACATGCTAAAGGTACTGACTGTTGCGCAAAATATCATGAGCACGTGATAATATTAGTAGTTACAAAACACATTCGGTGCATTGAAAACTTTCAGGTCTGGAAACTAAATTATAATGGACACGCTAGGCCTGCCTCCCAGATTAATCCTACTCTCATACAGAACCCAGCGTTTTGAAATTACTGTGTGTCTAGGGAACTGCAAAATAAACTACAGCGCAAAATTACATGCTTGTAACAGATGAACTTCGCTTAAATATCAAATCACACAACTAACGATTTTTTCGCAACTTTTAAGCAGAAAAAATTATCAAATATCCCCATTATCCAACTTTTTTTATAATGACATGCACTAAACCTCATCACTGACGAATTTAAAAACAAAGGGAAAATATGAAATTTTCACCTATGAAATTCAAATATGTCTAGATCAAAAGCGTAAAACGTCTTAAGTAATGAAACAATAAAATAACTTTCAACATTTCTATTCAACATTTATTGTATTAGAAATGAAGGTGATCTTTTCTATTTGCATGTTCTAAAATTTGATCTTTAGTTTCAAGGCGTATTTTACATGATCAATGCAGAACCAGCGACGAAAATCAAATGCGGTACGAACTGATTTCTTCCACAGGGATCGGTCAGGCATACCCAGCTGGGGAGGCAACAACCTAGCGGCGTGGACTTCGATGTTGGATTGTTTGATTGGGGGGATTCCTGGCGCAACAAAAGCTACGATCATTAATGCCGTAAGTGTAGTGCATGTTTTGTCACGGAAGGTGGCTGTAATGTTCCGCTGGAAAGCAAGATCCGGAGGCGACCTACCTGACGGCTAGCAGGGTTTTCCCCAACCACATGTCTCACCAGTGGGGTCCGCCTCAGCCAGGACAAGCTCCAAGCTCCCGACTGGTCTCCATGTGTGGTAGTGTAGTGCATGTAAGTATGAACGAGTAAGAGGAGAGGAAGGGCCAAGGATGGAGGCAAGAACGATCGCGTTAGGTCCGTGGTCCATTTGTTAAGGTACAGCTTCGGTATTCGCCAGGTATTGATCGGAGAAACCTTCCGCCCAGAGCAGCCAGCCGCTGAACTCGACCCAGCTACCATGTAGCCGCGAGTTGGAGGCCGGCGGCGACTGGAGTCCATCGCAATGGGAACGCACCGAATCGCTGTTCGGGGAGTTCATCCACAGAGGCACCAGTGAATGACAGTAACTTAGTTGCGACACAGCGTGACGTTAAACGAAGCCAACAGCTCGACATGCTACTCGACAGCTACACATCACTCACCCGCAGACGAACAGGCGAGTTAGCATGCGCTTTGAAGGCTGCGAATCGATACTCACCTGAAAAGAGAAAAATAAATATTAGCAGAATACTTCAATCAAACCGACATGCACAATTGTGCGCAAGTACAAGTGGAAAGGGTTTCATAGTTGTTGACATACAAAAGCATATCATAAAACAGGTTATATGTTACGCGAACACAACAAAACCACAAAATATATTCCGTTTTACATGAATTGTACTTCGACATAGAAGTATTCTAAATTCACGAATAGAGGTATTTAAACTTAGTACGTACAATTATGGTGTTTTGAAAAATTCATGATCGGTATATTAACATAAATCTCGTAAAATAATTCAAAATTCACCCCATTTAATGTTGCCATATAAACAAATCCTTGACAGATTTGGCAACGTTAAATGGAAAAAAGTATTTGTTTATCATAAAAAGGTTTTGTGGCGAGGCTGCGCAACTGGTGCATTTTCAGTGAAAACTCTTCACGATTCTGCTCAATAAGTATATTTCACTCCAAGATCACATCAATGAAACTTAACTAGACCCATTTTAGCTTATACTTGCTAAATATATTTTGCTCAATATATGTGATCGCAATGTTTCCTTGTGATCCCATACAGTAACTACTTTCTGACTACTTACATTTAACACTTGATTATTAATCATTATATTTTTAGCACTCTTTTGAGGTTCAAACAATTACGTACAGTTTGATAGTTAAGTCACCTTGTGTTATATGTGTACATTAAAAATTATGACAATTTATACTCATCGCAAGTAGCATAAAATTAATTGAAACTTATGAAATAGTAACTCTTGAAATCACACGATATCACCGGAGAATTTAATGATTTTGTATTGATTTTTGTACATTAAAACATATATTACAGCACTTTCTTCGATTAGTTTCTAGGAAACATTTAATCGCATAGAACATAAATTAAAACGAGAAATTCTGTTCACTTGCTAATTTCCTCAACATTGGGATGAAACTCTATGCATCCTTTTGAAATACTATCAACACTTTTCTGGACACTGCTCGCTTTCTGAAAGATATAAATAGCTATTCAAATTCTACTGTAACACAACAATTACAACTGGATTTTATTTGTTTATCGTGGACCAAGATATGTTGAATCAATGGGTTCCGTTGAGATGAACACCAATGGGAACCAAAATAAATTGTTCCTTCGCAACACGTCTGAAAATCATTTCATCAGAGGGCCATCACGAACCTCTTGTTACGCTTTATTAAAATAATTTGTTTCTTCAATAAAAACTGAACAATCTTTTCAAAAGCCTTGTATTATTTGATAGAGCAAAAATACGTTGAGTAGGTGTATGCGTGCAAAAACGTTAACTACCACAGGACCATCCCGAAGCGCCCAAATAAAAATTCGAATGAATTGAAATAAATATGCATGCAAACTCCCCCATTCTGGCGGGACCTCAACGAAACAGCGCGGTCCGAAATGAAACTAACGATGCGTATCTCGCGAAGCGGCGCCGCTTCGAACCGCCACCGCAGCGCCACCCCCGCCAACCGAAATTCAATTTTAAGAAGGGCATCCGCACCGGGAAGCTCGGGGGGTAGGTCGGGGGCACACGGGGCTGCAACGGCAGCGCTCACGAACGGCGCGGAAGGGGGCGGGGCGGGGCGGCGACGCGACAGCAAGGCTATATACGACCAGCGGCGCCGACGCCGACGCGGCCCCGCGAACGAAATCCGTTGAACCCTCTGATAACACCTGTCATGGGCGTTACGTATTGCTCAGCGAGGGAACGCTAAATTCTGCAGGTTATTTCCACGTCTCGCGCCGCCCCGTACGTGGTTTAAATGCAGAGGCGACGGCGGCGGTGGCGCGCAGGCGTTGGCGGCGGCGATCGTGTTCCTTAAGGACCCACGGGGAGCGCGCACTTTTTTTTTTTAATCTGTGACGGCAAAGCAGGCGAATGCCCCCCGGAGGAAGGTGGGCGCACGAGATGACTGCTGACTGGCAGGAAAGGTTAACGCCGACATAGGCTTGTATTACTTTATGTCTATGTTTCTTCAACTTACTCTTCGAGGTCAAATTCATATCGACGGGATCCAGAGAATCCATTTGCACTGGCAGAACGGTACTACTCACGCACATGCAACCTAGCCCCCTCCCCCTCTCTCACAATAGACGTCTTTTTAAACTTTACGCAATAATGTTGAATGATTAGGGACCATATGTCAATGAAAATGCATATTTTCCGCCTGTAGTCAGAAAATATGCTCCCTTAATATGTTCATTTAAAAAAATACCATTTAAATATGATTTTGTAACGCACATCTTGTGTATTTTGCTTGTTTTTTTACTAAGCACCATTTTTCTGCTTTTTGGTAATTTTTCTGCATATTTTGCTTTAAAACGTTTATTGTTGCTCATATTTGCTATATACTATATATTAATAAATTTAATTCTGAATTTTGAAATGTTTTCTTAATTCGTTGTCAATACACCGCTAGTATACTTTCCACGCAAGATATTTAACCGGCACATCACGATCGATTTAAGTATTGAGTGTCTTCCAAGTCCATCTTAAAATTAATAAACGCTGATGAACTAACACACATAACCTGATATCGCACAAGTCACAAAGAGAACGTCCCTACAAATCTAGGCGAAACAGGATTTGATTTAATTTGATTTATTTACACAAAGAACAGTAAAACTGTATGTGTCGTAAGGGGGAGAAGCACCATCTTCGCACGTTTTCATGTGCTCCAGAATCTCTTTCTAACATTGTAACTATAAACAGTTGAAAATATGAATAAAAGATAAATAAAATTAAATTAAAAAAATATAATAAAAATAAACTAAAGATTTAGCAACATTTGAAAAAATTAGAAATGTTCGCTCCAGAGTTACAGAAAACTTATTTGCATTGGCAAACAAATTCCAGATTTCATTGTTTTAAATTGCTAACAAACTAATGACACACCCCGGCTCCACTCCTAACACTACAAGCAAAAGGAGATCTCAACAAAATACGTGCATAGTGAAGCTACATCAATATCCAGAAGCAAAACAAGGGACCGTCTCAGCATTTGCTCAATGGATCAGGGAAACTGGACAAAAATCTGATCTATATGGGGGTTATTAACCCGGAAGCTGAAGTCAATACTTGTTACAGGCGTGGTAAGTCATTTTCAAATATTGGACATCACAAGTGTCAACTAATTCTTTATATATCACTATTAAAATAAATATTTTTATTTTTTATGACCAATATAGTCTCTAACTGTATAGAAACAGTTATGCAGCAGAATAGATTTTACTTTTAAATTAAATTTGTGTACAGATTTTAATTGTTTAATGTCATCATGCACTATGTTATAAAGTAACGTACATGTATTGTATGTGGATTTCTTGTATTAAGTTGATACTGCCACGTGATGAATGTGATTTCTACGACATGAGTTGTAATTATAAATATCCGCATTGCATGAAAATGTGGATGCGAAAAGAGAGAGAAACGTCTCGTTTCAGGGCATCAAGGTGGCTACTAAGAGTTCTCGGAATTGAGTTCATGTTAAATAAACTAGTTGTTATCGAGTAATTAACTATAGATATTCCTTGGAGGAAACTAATGCTATAAGTAGTCATCGAAATTTCAATGAGCGATTTGGTATATATTGCGCGGAAATACATAGATGAATGTTTTCTGGAAAAAAAAATTATGAGACACGATAGCTTAATGTTCTTCAAAATGCATATTTTAGTATATATTTTGGAAGTTCTTACTGCAAGAATCAGCGCGAATTCCATTGATTATTTGTGAGTATAAGTATGGTCATAATTAATTACACATTGATCACATGCTTTTTTACATCACACATTGCAGGAAACGAATCTAAAGTACACAAATTAGTCAACAGCATATCGCTAGAAGAAATATAACAATCAGGATTCGAAGTTAGCGTTTATTAATTTAATTCGAAATACTCAATCTAGTTGACTAATGAACATGGTATGATAGAATTGAAAACATGTAACATTCTTACGGAATAATTCAACACGAGTTGTAGCAACGTACCAAACACAATAACGCCTCCCAAATACTATTTGACCTTTTTTTAAAAGTTGAATACAACGTTTCAAATGAAAAGTCTCAGTTCCACCAAACCAGTTACTCCTCCCAACATAAAAGTCCAAACAAATTCGATTACGATGTCCGGCTTGACGCATTTCACCGCCGCGTCCCCGCCCTCTTCACCGGGCTGCGTGTCAACGTCACGCCTTCAAGGCGAGCGCGATGCGCTGTGTGCCGGGCCGGGCCGGGCCGCGCCCCCTCGAGGCCTCTGCCAACCGGCCGTCGCAGGGGGGCGTGGTGCCCTCCACCCTCGTTTCAAAACAGCGCGCAATCCGACACAATTTGACAGCAGCACGGGCTGGCGGCCAGCCGGCCGAGCGAGCACCACGTCGAGGGGGCGGGTCCCCCGGGGAGCTATCTGGCAGACGGCGCCCCCCCCGAACGCGACGGCCCTTCGCGTAAACCGATGCGTTTTTCGCGTGACGATTTCGCCCCCGGCGGCCTCCGGCTCGGCACCGCCGCGCCGCGCTGGCGTCCCCCGTTCGCAGTCAGTCATGTGCGGGAACACGGCGCACTTGCGCCCACCTCCTATCTAACATTCAGAGTTCATCGGTTCAACCTGGAAAGGCGTTCAGATGGAGATAACAGGCTGCGACCTCCATCTTGCATTTTGTTGGTCTATGAAACGTTACCACCAACGCTACAAAAACAAGAGTGCAATTCAAGGGAATAATTGCACATGAATATTCGTATTTTTTAACATGCGCAGAAGCATCGAGAACTATGAAACTTTGGCAGTTCCATCATATCATGTTGAATAAAAAATGTGAAGGTAGCTACAAATACGAGCGTGAAATCAAAATCATTGTCACGAATATTTTGACGGAAACTACGAAACGAAAGGAATCGGAACAGTACATCAAACAATACCAGCATAAGTTGTCAAGTAATTTTGCATTAATCGGATATGAAAATAAAATGAAAATAGTTTGAATGTATGTATTCACTAAAGACGGATTAGCAACAAGAATTCATCTATTTATTTTCGCATATTAGTTCATTCATTCTGTGTAAATTACTAACGATTGATGGATGTTGTGAAGACGATTTATCAAAAAGTAAAAGAAAATGTCAAATATATAACAGCTGCCAACAAATAATGAAAAATAATCTGATATTACATCCCAGCCTAATAATAACATCGAAACTGATTATCCACGTATATGTTCACATATCAACTTAAGCCATCTGCCTTTCTCATGAGTAGAGGGCGGATTTTAGTGAAATATCATTTTTTCTTCTCACTTTAGAACAATGTTCTTTAGCATAGAGATGAATTTTGTAAAGACAAAAGAAAATTACCCATTTGTATACGTCATTTCTTTGCGTCGTCGATCGATTTCGACTATTAAGTCATTTTTTTACGTTCTCCGTCATTTTAATGCATTTTCGCTAGTTTCTTCAAATAATATTTACGAGATGCAACAAATGTTCTCCACAGAATTCCTGAGTCCTATACCTGGTAGCCTATACGATTTCTTCGCTCAGAAGTTGTAATGCTAGCCATTGTGAGTATGTAATCTAAGGTATCTGTGACGCCTGTCAGCGTCATCGGGATAACTAAAGATTTTGGAATAATTAAAGACAGATTTTCTGGTAAAGAACAGTGCAAATCAAAAGTTGAAAGCTGAGATCACTTGAACGAAAGCAGAAGCCTCAATTACATAAGTACCATATCCAACAGTTTAAGTTGTTCATCTGAACTGGTTTTGATCACATTTTTTACGTCATTTTTCTTTGCTTTTAGGGCATTTTTAAAACATTTTAAGAGCATTTTAATAATCTTTTTGGCGATGTTTTAGGTCATCAAAATCCGTCCCCTACTCATGAGTTTCTTGCCCCTTGATACTTCACAGCCATGACAATTTCGGGCGCCCCTCCCGTCCCTTGCATCTGATCCAGCGAGCGGGCGTCCAGGCGCCGAGCAAGTCGCCGAGGAAGCCGCCGCGGCGCGGTCCAGCAAGCCGCCGGGATGCAGTAGTTTGCAGCTCGCACAACAGATGGCAGGAAACGCGGATTCTTCGCCGAGGCCATCTCCTGGCCGGGAAGCGAGTGAACGCAGCGCAGAGCGAGAGAGCGCAAGCAGAGCAAAGGGGGGGAGGGAGGAAAGGGGGGAAGGGCGGCGGCGGCACCGGGGGCGGCATTGAGGGGACTCTAGGGAACAGACGGAGAAAGGAAAAGGGCTGCGAAGGCGCAGACAACGTTCCCTCATGGGCAAAAACGGCAGAAACAGACTACGGGCGCTTTGCCTCTCCGAAAGTAGGGACGAAACAGCACCTAAAACGCTTTACCCACCCGAAAATAAATAACGCACTCTGGCAATCATAATCTTGTTTCTCAAAACGATAATGAGCGCCAACTAATACGATCAGGTGTAATGGTAAGTTTAATAGTAACAAGAGGACATAAACTGTCCTTACATTCATAACAAATGGCTCCTTCCAAATGAATATCATAAAAAGCACTATTGCACGAGTCATCAGGTTGAAGTTTAAAATGAATTTAGTAACAATGAGTCAAAACAAAAAATACTCTCTTCGCATTCTCTCGTGCGTTTAAAAAATTACTGTTTAAATGCACGAAAATGAATTTTCGTAAAGTAGCTCTACTTTTTTTGAAAAACCTTCAATAAAACTCACTTTTTAAATATAATTCATAAAAGAATTAGAATAACGGAAGAAATGCATTTACATGGGTAAGCATTAAAATTTGAAGTGTTAAATTATAATGCATTAATAATGTATGCTTTGCTGTTAAATTTCAAAAGAACTTCACAATTACTAGAGTTAGGAGCAATCTAGGGTTAGGGGCATCTGTAATGTTTTTCCTTTTCAAGTATTAAAATACTGTTCAACTTTTCGCGTTCATTCAGACTCTTTCTCAGCCATAATAAATCTTCTAGTTTAATGCTGACCTAAATCGAAACGGATGTTACCGTTCTGTAATGTCCCAGATTTTCAACAATTTAATTTTTAATTCGCAACATGTTTTACGGCATCCCTAATAAAAAATAATACGCCAGTTATCTTAACTCATTCTCCAAGCAGAATGTAGAGCAGGGCTTCGGTTGTTACAGAGTATAAATCACAACAATCTCATACTTAAAGCACCAGTATGGATCATTTCATTTGATCGACACACATGTAACCTGGAAACGAGGTACGTTTGTTTGTTTTTCCAAAACCCCTTAAAGGGCACAACGCGACCCTTTCGCGCTCATTACTGCCTCGCGAAGTGGCCGCAACCATCGGATCACGCGCGGACGTGCGTGCGGGTGGGGGCGAGCGGGTGGGGGCGGGGCGGGTACACGGCTGCGCCGCACACTCGTTCCGCTCCCGCAACGTGCACTGGTCGCGCGGTTTTATGCGGCTATTCGACGCCGGGCCGTCCGCCGCAACGAGGAGTTACGGTCGACCATAGGTAGCCACTCCGCGCGGCGTGTAAGTGTCAAACGGCAGGCCGCCCCTCCCCCAACGCGCCGCTCCGCACCCCGCACGCCCAACGGCCTCTCGCCCCGCCAACGCCGCCCGCCGAAAATATGCATTGGTACACAATAAAATAATTTTATAGAGCCGTGCATAGTAGCGGCCATTGTAACGCGCGAGGCGGCGGCGGAGGCGGCGGTGGTGGTGGCGGCGGCCCGGTCGGCGGCGGCGGCGTTTTGAATTATTGAGGCAGTCGCGCGCGCGGTCCCGTATCGCGCCGCTAGCCCTAAATCTTATACTGTTTTCATTACCCCAGGAGCCCTGCCAATACTAAAGGCCGTGATGAATATCGCTGCTCATAAAACGAAATCGTGCTATTAATTTGCAATGCCGTTACGGAGGAATCTTTTCACGCGGAATGTTCGAATTAGCGCGCCGGTTACGGTTTACGTCTGCCACCGCCGCCGCTAGAAGTATGCGGTAATCCCGAGAGAGGACAGCTCTTTTTTGTCGTTCTCTCTTTTTCCGCGGCGCCTCCATCCACCCGCACCCCCCACCTCAGCCCAAAATACGAGACCGTGCGTTAAATCTGGGACGCTCTAAAGAATTAAACGACTAGACAGTTTTAAGACCCGCTGCGGGAGCGGAAGCATTCAGCGCGAGACGACGTATTCGATGCGAAGGGGGCGAGGTATTTTTCACCGCGGGGCGGGCCCCAGCCCGTACATCGCACAGGCAGATTTCCATATCCTAGAAAAGCAGATAGAAGAACAGGGGCACAATATGATTAAAGGAGAGACAGGGAGAGAGGGTAGGAGGGATAGGGGTATCAGTCGTGATCTCCGAAAAGGAATGAGTAGGAGTACACGAGTCCTCTGGAGGACGGAGAAGAGGAAACTGAAGTTTTCTAAAAAGGACTACGTCAATGTGAAACGGTGTTTGTTGCAGCGATATGGACATTCTTGGGATAATGTAGTGTTAGTAATATACTCACAGTCTCAAACAACTATTCTTAGTTCTTGAACTGTAATTCAGGAAATGAATAGTACGTTTTAATGTTTAATTGTAGGAAAATCAAAGACGAAACGTTTTAGTTAAGAGTGAACACAGGACAAAAAAACTCGATCGTTATATCGTAAATGAGTTATGTGAATCCCAGATTCGGTCAATGACCTAACGAAGAAGTGAGACATACACATCAAAAAATTACAATACAATAAACATATCCATAAGAGGAGGATACGGCTCGAACCATCACGTTCCACTACTACCCATTTGTAACATTCTCCAAGAGATTTAAGCTATACGTTTTTTAATGAGTTGGACGTAAATCAGCTGTTATGGGCCATCAATCGGAGCTAAACGTCATCACGGTGACGTCACCGTGGTGACGTCTAAGCTCCCAATTGGACGAAACCGTCAACAGCTGATTTACGTCAACTGCCACGTAAGAAAAACCCAAGTAAAGGGTATAAAAAACACCAACTGACAAAGTTTGAGAGAATATAAATATTATTAATACGATGTTACATACAGGAAGAAAAAACGAGAGATTCAGAAAAAAGCAGGTGCAAGATCATTCCATTCACCACAAATTCCGCCTAGAATGGCCGGATTTAAAGCTCTATATTCGCCGAGGGAAGGGTAGCTTTTTGCCTACTACCCCATGAGTTGCCGGAAAGAGAGAAACGCGTTCACAAATACACGCCCCTCCGCCGCAGGAAGGGGCGGGGCTCCGTCAGCGAGCAGGTGGCGACGGGAGGTCGACGTCGAGGAACAGCTGCTTAATTCAGACGGATTAGTGTCCCCTCCCGCCAAGAGTCCCCAGCCCCGCCCCCGCGTGCTGCGACGCGATGGGCGGGACGCGAGGCGACGAGAAGCAGAACGGGGCGGGAAGCGGGGGCAGGGGCGGGTGGAGCGGGGAGGGGGCGGGGAGAGGTGTGGGGGTGGGGAAGGGCGGGGTGCGACGCGGGGTGAGACGAGGCGTCGGAAACAACGACAAGGACCGAGGCAAGCAAAGGGCAGACGCAGGAGGAAGGGAGGAGGAAGCCGAGGAAAAGTGGCTGGGCCGAATTTTAAACGGGCGCACTTTACGACTTGTGGGAGTCCCCTAGCTGCAGACGTGCGAGGCCGGGCCCGCCGGCAGCGAGGTCAATTACTAAACTTCATTACAGCATGAAATATACGCACCCAGAGAGCGGCGCGAAGGCGGCGGCGGCGAAGGGAGGCGGGCGGGTGTAGGCTGCCACCACGCCGCCACCGCCCCCAGCGCCGCCCCCAGCGCCGCCCCCGGGCGTCAAGGGACCCGCCAGCGGCGCTCTCGCTGGGTAGCAACTCGCCGGAGCTGCGTCCCGCGACGTTATCGTCCATCCCGAACTTCGCGAAAACGCCGCGTTTCCGATAAAGCAAATTCCAGGCCTAATGCAAAATACGAGGGCAGCGAGACGGAGCGCTGGAGGGGCAGGGAGCGGCAGAAGCAAGGAGAGCGCGTGGGAGGAGACGGCGGAGGGCGCCGAGAGGGCGAGGGTGGCCTGGTCAGTCGGGACGCCCAAGGGATGCGAAAGGGAGGGAAGAGGGAAAAGACGTAGAAGCGCTCGTAGGTAGTCTGGAAGAGGGTCATTATGGAAGAACATGAGCATACGAATAATGTTGAAGAGTTGAGGGATATAGTCTAGCATTCCTGACAACCCTGCAATGGCCAACTGCAAGGATGCTGATTGAACAAATGGCAACTAACAGTGAGATTATTGAGACAAAGAGGAAGTGAAAGTGTTCGCGACAGATCGATTGCAGACGGAATGGTAAGATCGGTAGAATTACATTATAGTCCCATGTCCTGTGGGTCTACTACAACTAGTTCACGCTTCATTAAATGCTCTGGGATCTAGGAAGTGTGGGAATTTCACGCGTCTTTTAAAATATTTATTCGTAGCATTTCACTCCATGTAATCCACTCCTGTTCTAAAATTGCGGGTCCAGTATTGTAACACAATCATTCGGCAGTCAATACTCGTGTTATTTTGATACCTCCACTTTGTTTCAAACCTTCAACAAAATTAGTAAGTGAAGTTTTGGGCATTTTTATAGAATAAGATTTTTAAAATATTTTAACTTGGAAATATAGAATATTATTCCATTTATATTTATCATAATTATCATATGAAAAATAAAAACTTGATACTTAACTCCGCATAACGTGATACAAAAAAAGCTAAATAATTCCTATTTCGCTTAAGCTCACACGAGTTCCATACACAAAATCACTAGACCCTTTGGATCCTCCGGAGTCAATCGCTAAATGGATTCGATGTATCAATGGTTGTGTGAAAGAAGGGAATAGTAGCTGAGGAAATCTTGGAGAGAGAGTGCACGAAGTCTATTGGTTTTTAATCGGACACCTCCCGTAGAATACAACCGAACGCGACTCAAATTTACAAGTGTATCATGCCGACCCTTGGTTTTAGGGGAGTCGCTACATGTTTGCGATAGAGGGAATGAATCGCAGAATAACATTTTACAAACCGTGTTTCGTATCGTTCGTATACATGGACAATTTTTATTATCATGTAAACACACATTTCAAGTCATTCTAGTAGCTATTTAACGTGCACAATTATAGAAACACACAAAACTTTAATCTCCCCATGTTTCCACTAGCGAAATATTTAGTTTAATTTTCGAGTAATTTCACTCTTACATTTCTAAGTATGGCATTACATTGTTACTATTTACATGAAACATTTTAACACTATTCAACATCATTTTCATGGGTAGATCACTACTTCAAAAACTCTTTCAAAGCTAATACGCAGAGTTCACTCGCCAACGATCTTACACTCATTGCGAAACACTACCACCAATCGCCCAACAAACCCTGAAACTCCCCAAAAACTCATCGCGTCCCTGAAGACCCCGAAGACAGTCAGTTTTCGGAGACGAGTCCATCTCCGCACCGGATGCTGTGGGCGGAGGAAGGGCGGCCGGCGGCGACACTACGCCAGGCGACGGCCCCGTCCCCCTACGCCGCTCCCAATTGGGGGCGGAAACGCGCCCTTGGTTCGCCGATCCAATTCCAGAACTTTCTCCTCTGAGTAGCACGGCGGAGTCGCGATTGCCTCAACGCCACCGTTCTGAGCCGGTCGACCTTTGAAAACCGAGCAGAAGAGAACCGCAAACTTGTCTTCTTATTACAAACATTTCAGGAGCGTGAAAGCACATAGGGCCAAGAAGGTGGGAATGCTTTCTTCTGTTGCCCGGTTAATGGTGACTGGTGAGACTTTTGTAAATTAAGATTACGAAAAATACCAATCGCCAATTTTTATTCCGTAGTAATAGTAATACTGTAGTAGTGTACTGTAGTAATACAATACATAGAAAATGTATGACGACATTCGACAGTCGATATTACCGTTATTTTGATACCTCTACTGTCGCCTCACTTAAAAATTAATATTAAAATATAGTATATAATGTGTTGATCTTTGTGAGACAACCATGATCCCAATTCACTCACGTTTCATTATGTTAAATCCAATCACTGAGCAATTGTTCCTATAACTCACAATCGAATGAATATCTAGCTGAAACTCAACTTGTTCGAAAACACTCCTCCTAACACATCTCCCGTTACAATAAACATCTGTAGCCGTACATTTTTCTCTTTCATAGGCGAGAACTCATATTAATGGAAAATGGTTAAGATTGTTATAAGGTATCTACCTATCGTCGCCTTTCAGGTTTACTGCTTTCGACTAGTAAATGATGTCAAGTGTTATCAATTATGACATTAACTTCCTTTTCGGAGCAATCAAAATTGGGATTTTTTTTTTAAATCTGCATATGACGTTGTCTTCCTCGCTCACCCACCCACCAGACGATCAGCACAAATATCACCTATGTTGTGAAACGCTCAATAAAACCTATATAATGAAGAAAAGAACAGCTTCCTTGTCAAATGCTGCACAAATTATACTGTTCCTACTCAGCTGAAAATCTTTAGAATATTTGCGACAATGCGAAGAACTTGACGGAAACCGCAGTTCAATGCATCTTCTGCAAAAACAATTCACCGGGAAACAATATACAGATGAGCTTAGTTATTTCTGGATGATTACTATTTTCGCGAATGGAAAACGCGTCTTAAGAAGCCTTTGTCGAAGATGCTTGGAAGCAAATCCAATGGATCATCCCGTCTCGCCGTGTGACGAAAACCTGTCATCTGAAATTCTGATTCTTTACTCGAGAGAAAAATATCTTCAACCAATTTTTTGACTACTATTGGCGGGAAACTTTCAAAATGGATACATGTAAGCTACATTCATTAAGGAAGTGTTCCTAATGTATACATTGGGACGTGGGACAGCCCATGTGCCCTACACCCTTTCTGTGTAAATGTGGAAAAAAAATATTTTGGTTTTGAATTTTTTTAATATTTAAATTTAAAATGTACAATTTGTGAAGTTCACGACATATTACGTTACTCATGTGGTATAGTATGTGTACAAATTATTAATTATATTATCATTATAATTATATATATATAAACGTAAAATATTGTGTACTGTATTGTGTTATAGTACACATATAATTTATATGAACTTGGCATACGAACACAACTGATTTATATACTCACACTAATCTTAAAAGTGAATCAAGTAACTCAATTCTCCCATCCACGAGCTCTGATAGGCTGTTTTCAAAAACAAAAATAATAATTGAAAATATGTCTTTACAACCTGCATGAAGTCAGATACATATTTTTAACAGACCAAAACAAATTTCTATCACGCAAATCTAATCAAGATTATTTTTCACATTTTTCGAGAAGTTTATCAATAAAGTCAGAATTCAAAAACAAAACTTCATTGCATTCAAACAACCATCGTTTCCACTTTCCTGGTGATTTATTGGGCAGGCTGATGAAGATGAAAAGTTCGATTAAGCCAGACAAAATTACTTGCGCCGCTACCAGAGTGGGTGCGTATTGCATCTCGATTCGACATGCACTGCGCATTGTCAACCAGCACACCAATAGCCACCTGAAATCCGCGAAACGGATTCCTCATTAAAAACGCATTTCGCCAACACTGAGGACAATTGACAGGAGAGTGGGCGGACGGTTTGCAACTCGGGAGCGGGCTACGGGGCGCGGGGCGTCACTGGGCATCCAGATCACACCAAGCCACTTTTGTTACACAATAGTTATTTACGAGATAAGAGGTAAAACAAAATACCTTTTACCGCGTGTGTTATACTGTATGTTGTAGAGAGCCGCACAAGCTTTCGTTTTATTTTTATTCTAATAAACAAATCATTTAAATGTGTACTATGTTACATTAAGGACAGTAGCTGCTGCGACCTGACGAAAGTATTTTTTCTTTGTTGTATTCATTGTTTTAACGGAGCATCTGAGCATCGTCCCACTTGTAGCACTAATATTAATAATCGAACTTTTAGCACGCTCTGAACGTTGTTGTAAAGGTTACTGCATTTACTAGGGACTGTCTAAAAATATGTTCTTGAATTCAGTAATATTTTGTTATATATATTCAATATATGGTTTAGGGTAGGGATCTCAGAATTAAGAAAACTCGCACAGAATTCACGTAGCACGTCAAACATTATTTTTAACTGTTTTGACGTAAAATAAATAAATAAATGCATTCATATTTCGCCCCATTGAGAGAGGTATCTTTGGTAAAAAGACTGCTCCTATTCAGGTGACACGATTTTCGATTACTTTTGTACCTTCTAAAGAAGGTATCCCACCTACATACAGTTCCTGCATGGGGCTCTGGCGAGAGATGAGCAAGTTACGCAGCTCAGTGACCGACAGGATCCTTTGACAGCCAAGAGCTTGGGTTCAGGTGGCGGTGAGAGAAATTCAACTGTAAAGCTGCCCACAAGCAAGCACCGCTCGCGACTTTGGCACACAACATTATCCTACAAAACGATAATATCCTAGGAGGCGTCGACGCTGACGATGAACCTTTTTCTTCCGAGTGATCCGAGACGTGTACTGCGTACTGTAACAGCAGCGTAAGGCAATATAATTTATAGATATATGTAACATTCATCGCCTGGGTACGAGGACCAACTCATTGGCGTCATATTTAACTGCCATCACAGCTGCTTGTAACGTCATGGTGCTAGGTGATGCGCGCGACCACCGCTAGGTCGTATCACTAAAAACGAAAAAACCTGTTTTTGAAGAAACTTCAGATTATTTTAGAATCTTTGGAGAAATACTTGACTATTTAGTGTGGATCCAAAAACAAATCATCAGTTCCCCAAGAGGAGACCGCGACACGTCGAATGATACCTCATTTGTCTCGACTGGTGAATATGATAGGAAGTGGTCGAACAGTGAGGACGAGCGGGTGGATGGACGGACGAAGGTTACTCGGATACTATATGAGAATATCATGTACGTTCATCAAAGCAAAGACTCTTTTCGGATGTAAAAGTCCATAGTTTTACAATTTTTTTCTGAAACTTTCAAAGTTATCGGTGCTGGGTGGGGAGGTGTCTTTCTTACCGAGCCTGACAATTGTTATATAGCATGCTTGATAGCACTGAATGTATTCAAAAGTAATGTGGAATTTGCAGTCTTGTGCGACTCGGTGCGTCTCTGTTAAACATGTTTCTGAACTCTTACTACAAAAAGGCCATCAAGTGAAAATTATGTTTAAGATTATTTAAAAAAGAAAAGAATCTTCGATTATAATACACTCCCGTAAATTATGGAAAATACAGTAAACCTGTGAGGCAACCGTATCGGACACATGTGCCATAAGAAGGGCAGGACCTAAGGACATCATTTACCATGGACCATCTCGGCAATCCTAAACGTCGTATGATTAAAGAAGAAAATAATTTGCCACTTGTCACTAAAAATCATTGACAAGGTTGGTACATTGACTCCAAACACGACCGGTTCAATTTTTAATTTTTTTTTTTTTTTTTACTCCGAGTGGGGCCCCAGTGAAAAAAATGTCCCCCATTCAGACCCGACATCGAACCGGCATCGTCACCGGGCGAGGTCAGCGACGGAAGCATAGCGTTGCCGATTGATATATGGACGAGGCTTGTTTTTTAACAGAACAATTCCATCATCAGAGCGCCGCGCCGCCCTCGCAGACACGTGCGCCAACACGCGCGCGCCCATACATTTCGCTTTGAATAAATCAGACCCCGACGGGGGAACGGAGGGGGATAGCCGGAGGATACCGTCAGGGCAGGGGAGCTGCTGATCGGACAGGACTGAGAGGGGGGATCGAGCTGGGGACGTACAGGTGGACGAACAGATAACAGAAGCAAAGAGATACGGGATGCAGAATGGGAAGGAGCAGATAATACTGCTATATTTGGGAATTGTGAAGAGAACGTATGAGAATGACAGTAAGAGGTACTCGAGATAGAGGTAGTGCAGAGTAGATAGAAAAGGGAGCTGTCCTAGGAATACATGCGTTGGAGAAGGACGAATGTGAGAGTAAAACTGTGAGATGAATGTACAGGTGGCCCTATATATGTATTCTGTGATATGTGTGTGGGGGGGGGGGGGGAGAAAATGGGAAGTGTGGCTGCAATAGATCAGACGAAAAAGTAAAACTGAGAAGTGGGTAAGTGGCACTTCAGCAAAAATCCTCAAGAATGATCAACTTCTCAAATGTTTAGACAATAGTGAAGAAATATATCTAACAATTCAATGCTGATGGTAGAACTCCATTATAGCATTCCGAACTATTGCTGAAGTTTCAACTTTAGAAACTGGTACCTTACAGTTAAAGAAATTTTTCATACAGCTTTTACTGTAATACAAGATAACAAATTAAAGATAGATTCAATATAATTCATTGTAATTTAATTCTAAGATTCAAAAGACGTTTGAAATAGAAGCAAACAGCATAGCCTAGCGTAACTGCATTAGCTTAAATTCCTCTATTGAGAAATTAATATGAAGAGTGGGTGAAATACATCCGATACGAGACAACGTATATTTCTTTCGGGCGAACATCACACATGACGTTAAGTGCGACGTCACATATCTGTCAATCAATTGCTCATTTTTCGTAGGTCTTTCGCTATTATGTCCATGACGGTATATGACATAAAACGCTTTATGATTATGTGCGCTATAACTTTCCAAATAACCTATAAAGTGTTCACAGCAGTGAAGCAACCAAGAACCTTTCCCGAAATTTAAGCAAACCGTAGCGAGCTAGTGACATTAAAATATCGAAACGTCGGTGAAAGAATTTATGACATTTTAACTGCACATTCTTTCTGTATCTACTTTTGTATTTAAGAACCAAAAACGCCGTCAAATAGTTTCAGAATGAATTAGATTTATTGTCTAAGACCTGTCAATTTGTAGGTTGCAAATACTTATTACCTTTCTTGAAAGAAATAGGAAATCCGATTGTGAAAATATGCACATGATATGAATGCGATGATAATAATAATAATAATAATAATAATAATAATAATAATAATAATAATAATAATAATAATGTTCAATATTTATGTCGGCAGCATTTGAAAAGTGGATGAAAGTTATTTTTTATATGACTGTGTAAATATGAACGATTCTAAACACAGCGTTAGTGCATAAAATTGCTATCAAGTCATCTAAAGAACATGACGTAACAATGAAAAACACTTATTTTTGCACACTGTCGCGTTAGAGGAGGATTGGTGCATAACAAACACTGGTTTGTTTTACTCACTACCGTTACTTGAATTGCTGGCCATATATTTAAATAAAAAACGAAAATGAGATATATAATAAAGAAAATGTTTTAATACCTAACATAAACCCAGGAAGTGTCTTCTCACATTGATAAATAAACAATAAAATAACAGTTTTAAGTAGGAAAACGATGCCAACGAGAAGCAAGCTACTCCAATGACATGCGATTGACGATTCAGAAACTGAGAAAATAACATATTCTCGGAATTTGTTAACACGTAGGTAAGTCAAAGTTGTCTAAAGGTTAAAAGAAATAATTCCAAATTCAATTTTTACTTTCTCGTTTACATACGTATATATATAGAGTAATTACGAAGTTTGAGAGAAGGTTACGTAATGCCGCGTCAAATCGACTTCCAAATTTTAACGGAAATACATATTTTGAACCCTTTGATACCCTAAAATGTTTTTTCACCAAAATATCTGTCCGCCTGACTGCAACCGAATAACGCTAGCCCTAAAATATTCGTACGATTATTCTTCTAAATGAATGTTCCCCAATCGATCTAACTCAACTCGAACCCCTGCGATTTTGAACAGTAATCTTTAAATTTTGTGGGTGCTTCACATCAAGCACGGCACATGTGACCTTACCTGAAAACGTAACACTTTCAGAAACGTTCGTCTTGCATGAAATCGTGTTTGTTGTATGCAAATTATATCCCCAATATCAGACCACCCTCTCAATCGCAATTTTCTTCTTTATCCCTATTAAGATACCACTTCCAGGAACATTATAAGTATAGAAACATCGAATTTTAGAACTAGAGTAGCAAATTGTAAAAAGCACTCGCACGTCATGTCCTGCGCCGCAGATCCATTGTCGTGGAAATCGGAGGGGGTGGGGGTTTCCAAGAATCAAGTAACAACAAACGGTGGCCACTGATATGGCTTGTTGCTTCTCAGTTTCATTTCTTCTAGAGTGACTGCAGATAACGAAGCGATCGAATGTTTAATTCTGTAATTAACGGAGCCTATCTTACATTACCTTCCTGGTAGTCCATCTGATGGAGAATAATATCAATGTCAGAAGTCGAAGTTATCGGTTTTCCCTCCCTAACTCTATTGTCAGTATTGCGATTGCCCAGGGCTCACCAAAGATCCCCCCCCCCGCGCGCTTGATGATTTTTTAACTGTGGAAAGTGAGAAAAAGCGAGGCTCTGAGCTCCTAAGAAATAGTATGTGTCATGTATCCAAATGTCACATTTAAACTATTCAAATAAATTGAGGTTCATTTTCAAGGAGACAGCGGTTGGAAGTGCTAGAACTGAAAATGATTTAAACGTTATTTTTAACAGAGAACGATGTATAAATATTTTTCAAAGTATTTAAAAATAATAGTCTAAAAAACATTTTCGTCAACGCAGGCAAGTAAGCCGAGTCAAAATGTTTTATTTTCCGTAATACGTGCTCATATACTAAAAACACTTCACATACATTTGACATAATACGCACTTCCCTAAACGTCAATAGTAACATTTTTGTAAAAAAAATATACGCCTTCTATAAAGCAATCACCTCTCTTAAAGACAACTTTTTCTCGGAACCACCAATGATTGCGAAATAAAGGGTTTCACAGTATTTTGGACTTGTACTGTATTTGCAGTCCTTTCCGCGGGAACACAGATGGAGAAGAATTAAAAAATCTAATTCAACATAAGATTTGAACATATTTAAATTAACAGTATTTCCTACCTTACCTTTCTGGAAGAATATCTGTAGTGCGATTACACATGCGGTAGAATATAAATGTCGGAAGTCAGGGATATCATTTTGCCCCCTAATAAGCGATTATTCGACTGCGTTCGCAATCTGAGCCCAGCGATTACGGAAGACTATTTTTTTTCCTTTTATGAGACTGATTGAATGATTCATTAGTGATTCCAGGCGCGACAACTTCCAAGGTCTTATGATCCGTAAGTACAGTTAAGTCTCTTAAGCATTTTTTTTTTATCACAGGAGGTGGCGGTGTACTTTCCCCGCTGGATGGCGAGATCCGGCGGCGAATTACGTCATCTTGCGGGGATTTTCTCCAAACAAGAATCTCTCACCAGCGTAGCACCACCCCAGCCGAAACAAGTTCTAAGCTCCCGACAAGTGTGGTAGTGTAGTGCATGTGAGTGTGGGTACCTAAAGGGTGAGGATAGGTCACGGAAGAGGAGGGAATAATCGCGCGGTCCGTGACCCGTTTGGTAGGGTACTGTTCCGGTATTCATTGGGGTTGATCGGAGAAGCCTCGGAACAGAGCAGCCGGCCGCTACAATTCTCCTTTCAGCGACTGAATTGGACCCAGCTGTCAAGCTATTACCGGAAATCCTGCCATCGGCGGGATGCGAACCCTACCCCTTCCCCGTCATAGGTACCGCAGTGACCCTGTCAGATTAATTCTGCGAAATGCGAGAAAGTAAAATTTTGAGCTCCTGCGACAGAATGCGTCACGCATACCAAACAAATGACATAGGGAATCAAGAAAACCAAGAAAATGGAGGTTCGTTATCGGTAGACAACTATTGGGAGTTCTAAAACTGAAAATTATTTAAACGTTTAAATTTACTTAAAAGGAGATATACATATTTTAAATTCGTTTAGAAAATAGTAAATATTTCTAAACAGGTATTTTATATAAAGAAGGCAAATTAAAACCGAGAAAAAAATATTTCTTTTTCATAATTCATGTTCATATACTAAAATCCTTTCATAAACAACAGATTTTTATTGCAATTATATACTATCAAAAAAATTCCCCCATTAAGCAATCATTCCGCTAAAAGACATCTTTTAACACGGAACCAACAGTGGTCACTTAATGAACGTTTTTCACGGAGGCATTCCAGTCACAATTGTGCAATTTTTATTAACAACAACTTCGCAAAGATATCGTTTCCCTTCCAACTCAATTCACAATGAGCCTTTTTACATCAACTTTATATTCTTCGCAACCGCAGTTCGTTGGATTTCGACGTCTAGCATCAATCGTGCACTGCGGGAGACATAGTATACTATAGTGCCCTGCGCAAGCGACGAAGTAGCCTAGCAAGTGCGCAGTAGCCAACGAGACAAGCACAAAACAAACGGGCGGCGCAGATACAAATGGGTCATCTGAATTCTCTAATGGGAGGCGCACCGTGGATGCTCGCCGTCAAACATTCCACTCTTGCAATGGCTCTGTCATTTCCTAACCCTGCTATAACTTGTAATTAGATTTCTGGAATCTTCGTTGTTTTGTGCGAGTAGATTTTTACGATTTTGCGTCATTCACGCACGGTACGCTACACCCCTCTGCCCGCCGTTCGAAATAGCGTGGAGGAACGAGCGACATGAACAATTCATGAGAATAAAGAGCCCATACCGCAAAGCTCGCAACGTCCAATGAATAACCAGAGTCAACACTCTCCTCGAAAACAACATAGCGGCACTCGGTTTCAAAAGTTCCAAACGACGATCCGTAACTAGTAAATAAGCAAAAAGTGACAAATTAAGGGAAATAAATTCATTGCATAATCTAAAGATCAGAGCAGTGTGAGTAGTGATTTGGAAAGAGAGAGCGAGAGAGAGAAGTTGTTTCCCGCTTGTTTCACTTCCGTATTTTCGAGCAACACCATGTCAATTTTGAAGCTGGGCAAACCATGTTTAAAGGGGAATCGACCGTGAGAGTATACTACATTACTACTACTGAATTATGAACTTACATTATGATTTCAATGTGTGAGAGCACACGAAAGATTCAGTAATTATATACTTTTAATAAATCTTATTTAAAGTAACCAAGACATTAAAAAGTGTTCTCAAGTGAGGTGAGATCATCACACACTGCAAATGGTAGTTTATCAAGCGATGAAATTTATCTATTGTTCTTAAAACCCAAAATTTTACAATTTGCTCATGCAAAGACGGGAAGTCTACAACAAAAGTTGTTTCTTCAATACGTATTAGTCCACAGAAATAGTGTTGTGAAGTGATGCAAAAACACAATTGGAATCGAGATGTCAGTTGTTACTGATAGATCACCTTCGGGATTTGCTGTAATATCCTATTTCAATTAGGTTAAAGCGCTTTACACGTTGCTTTACTTCTAAGAAATGTATGAACTGTTAAACTATAGATAGAAAATGCTACATTGCAAAAGAAAGTTTATCTCTTTAGTGATACTAGGGAGAGGATTTTTATGCTTTAAAAAAGTTAGAAATATGTTTTTAAAAATATGCAATTATGGCCTAAAATTCTTAAGTTGCAATTAATATTAACAATATTTATCTTTATTGATAAAATTCAGGAGAAGCATGCTTGGAATGACAGAATATATTTTTTGTGCTAACATAATATAATCAACCCTTCTTCCCGAGAGAAATAACTGAAGTAAATATTCACCTTAGTGTCGTACATTATATGTCTTGTTATATTTCTTCTGACTGGTTTAAAGAATATGTTATGAAGAAATATCTTACATTTGCTCAAGTATTTTAACATCTATAGAAAACGGAAAACAAACTGAGACAAGCACTTTCGAATCAATGAACGCTCAAAACTAAATAGATTCGTTGAAAAGATGAAATGTTCTATAGATAAGTCTCGATTTTAACAAATTGTGCAAAATATGCGCATGTGATCACACGAATATGCACTAACGTATCAATCTATATAGCATCATATTCTTAGCAAATGTCAAGAAATTTCACTTAGCTATGCACTGAAGCACTAGACAAAAAAATGCAAAATCATATAAATACGCTCCCTAGTTATTACATTTTAACTGAAAGATAAACGAAGATCGTTACACAGCTGCACATTTTTACACACAAACATTTCACACTCACATCCTGAGAAATTTACACAAGTTGAACGTCGCACAACTCGAGTCAAAAGCCTTTCGAGTAGAGGCTGGGAAAGGCAGAGCCGCCGGGAGGTTCTCACATTATCCATCGACCATCCGAGCTAGGGTTGCCAACAATGTTCAGATACAAGGGAGAACACTCCACCAAAAAACGCATCAACACATTTCTTTTTATAAATATTTAATTTAGACTAAGATCAGCTCTATTTCTTTGTTCTATCCAATTGCGATTCAAGTGAAATGATTCGTTCACAAAATGCAAATGAAGATGGTCTGTACGTCTCTTTTTTTTTATTTTAGTAGCTAGACAGAGACACTGTCATATATGCGTGGGGCAGCGTTCAGAAAAAGGATATTCATGATTTCTATTTTAAATTAAAGAATAAACGATACAACGTAGCAGTTGTTAGTCATGTGATAAAATAAACGACAAGACACGTTTAAAAAATATTAAAAGGAGGACATTTAAAATACAAAGTAGGACGAGAGGACAACGGGTCAATGAAGGACCGTCCTCCTAAATGAAGGACGGTCGGAAACGCTAATCTGAGCTCATGACGCCAGCGGGAGGGGTCTGGGGTTGGCGAGGGAGGAGGGTGGGTCTCCTGCGCCGCGGGGTGTGTGTCCTGGGCGGCCAGCGCCGTGTTGTTATTGGCGTGCGCGCCGCGCACTTCTTGCCCGTCCGACACACGCTGTCGCCCGGCGCCCCCGCCCGCCATGTCGCCGTGCGGCCGCATCCCCACTCCCAGCCCACCGCTTTCCCTCGAGCAAAATAAACGAACCCGCGTGGTTACGTATTGTGTTTTGTACGGCGCCGGCGCCGCCGCCACGTGTATGCACGCGGACCAGCCAGGGCGCACTCTCCGCGGCCACCCACCCGAGGCATCACGGCTGGACGCTTTCAAAATATCTTTGTCGCAGCACTTACGAAACGTACTGTAATTCGGTTATTTGCGCTTATTAACATTTAAACTTTAAAGTTTTCAAAACGACGCATTCAAAGACTTCATTTACTACGATAACCTCACACAATACATTTTTGGTTGTGAACTTCTTATATATAATAAAATCATTAATATTATCACGAAAAACTAGTATATGTAACGAGATGATTCCCTAAACATTGGGCAAATTCAGTAGCAGGCTATCTAAAAAGCAGACTAAACTCTGATCAATGTTAGTATAATAAAACGTTGTTTGATGCCGCTACAAAATCATTATTTTCAATTATTCATAAATCTATTACATGGATTTGTCATTCTGCGAAAAAAATATGTAACCATCATTACAAACTACAGTTTATTGTATTAGTAAGCATATAATTAGGTGTATACCTGATGGCTTTATCTATTATAAATAAATAATAATTTAATTCAAGTCCATTGCACTCTTCCCTGGGATTTGCGCGCGCGCCCCGCCCCTGCGGGCGAATTGGCAACCCCTGGAGCTGGCTCCACGCGACCTCGTGATCCGCGCAGCCACCGCCGGCCAACCACCGGCCCCGGCGCGCCCTGGTTCAATATTATTGTTATTTTTACTGCAACAAAACGCTCTTTAACGGTGTCAATATTATCGTTTCAACACAAGTACACAAATTTTGTAAATATACTTCAATGACATGCAGATGACTTATTTAATATTCAGACCTGCAGAATATTCCAATAATTCGTTTATAATTAACAAGAGCGCGCAGGTCCTGTGTGCGTATGTTACATTATGAATTGATAGAAGCGTGGAGTTCGTGCGTATTCCCGATGTTATTCATGGCGCTAAAATTGAATTTTAATCGTAATGATCGAATTCATTTCCGGCGCTCTAAAAATATGTAAAATTCCTTAACAAGTAATTAAAGCATTGCTACTCATACTTCATTTCTAAAAACAATAAAAGTGAAAAGCTCAATTCGGGGAATGTCTCTATAGTTGAAATAATCGATTCTTTGTTAATTACACTATGGGACTAAATTTATTTTAGGGCATAACGGGCGGAATAAATTGTAACGAAGTTCAATAAGATTCGGAAGCAGCAAGATAGCAATGTTTATTTACATCGTAAGGCGCCATTGTGATGACTATAGAGTGCAAGTTTAGCAAAAATGCCTTTTTTATTATTGTTATGAATTTATGACTTAACAGTAGAAACCATTAAATTGTTCTTCTGGAGTTGTTTTAGAAGAAATTAATTTTTTTTCGTCTTTACTTTTAATTTTAGTTACGGCGCCTATTTATAGTTTTGTCTAATTTTGACCTTTTTTCTTCTTTTTGTCATTATTTTCCTTTTATCCCGGTACGGTCCCAAAGAAGTTGGAAATTTACATGCAAGTCTAGGAAACGTGAGTAACTTAATTATATTGTCTCTCTGCAAGCGGAAGCATGATATCAAGTAAGAAGTGTCGAACTTGGACTCCAGAGCCAGTTGGTACGAAAAAAACGCGAGGATATCAGTCACGATTGTTGGATTTCCTTCTTTGACACTAACAGAATTGTTCGCTCACGAGGAATCCCATCCCAGCCTCGAGTAAAACTTCCGATTCTTTTCGGGGACAGAATTCTCTACAGAAGATATGCGTACGGTTCGGTCGTTAGTGCTGAAGATTATTCACACAAGTTCAAAGCACGAAATCAATAATAGCATTTTCACTTTTGCCGTTCGAGAATTGAAAAGAGAATTGTATACAATAGCTTTTCGTTGAGCAAGCGTGGTGACTGAAATAAGGTCTTGATTACCAATTGAAAATTTATTGTGATATTAAGTAAGAATAATTTTCTGTGGTGAAAACAATTATATTTCTAATAGTTAAGAGTGTACAAAAGTAAAAACAATTTCCCTCCAAAACATGCTGATGAAGTTTTGATAGTCAGAATAAAAAAAATATAATTATTTTCATTATAATTTATTTAGAAATCAACCCTATTATTAATCATTTTTCATTGTTTACAAGTATTTCTGGTCCCTTATTTCAGCCAGAATAAAAGTCTTTTGCCTGCCTTTTTAGTGAAAATAAATGTCTTTTTGCCTACCCATTTGAGGTAAAATAACAGCCGGGCTCTAAGAATAACTTTTACCTGTCTGGCAATTAAAGGTGACGACCTATAACACGCAACCATAACCATTAGAAATCGTTTATCGTAAGAAAAGCACTGGAAAGCGACATTTTTAATGATTAACAACAGAAGCGTCGCCAAAAATAAGGAAAACTGAATGTAAAAACAACTTGCTAAACTGTGATAAATTATTTACGGATTTGAAAGGTACCTAAGTTCATTAAAGTGGACAATTGACAATTAAAAAACGCTTGTATTCTATCTCAGTAAGACGATTTATTAGCAACCAGCAACATGTCATCGATTTCTACACCCACAACCAGAATGTTGCCACCAGAGAAAGTATAATGGCACGGGCAATTTTAATGCAAGACAATACACTGCTTTTAGCAGGAATATTTCGCGTTTTCCTATTATGGTATAGAAAATGAAACAAATTAATTGTAATGCATTATTAAAAATGAGTGAAAATTCATTCAGTAGTTTTCTAATGTAAAAAGCAATACATTTTTTTAACATTACAGTCAAAAACATTTTGTTTGCGATTTTATCGGTTTGCGATTTAAACAAGGCAAACGAGCTCTGGTTATCAATTCACTCGTAATATTTATGCAAAAAAGGAAAAATAAAATATTTAATACACGCGAACGGTCTGTAAGTAAGATTAATTACTTTGTTGTCGGCACAATCTGACAAACGGACGCGGAACAAGCAACAAACTGAAGAGATTCAAAACACCGGCAAAGTAAATCAAAAGAGCTAGAAAATGCGAAGGGCCACAAATCCTGTTACGAATCTGAATTTGGCAATTTCGTATTTTTCATACAGAAGGATCACATTCTTTACGCCCATTACATCCAATACGTATTCACTACTCCCTCTACCTTTCTTTTACGTGCAATCCACATAGAACTATGTATTCTACTATAGCTGAACCGCTCGCAAAAAAAACATCATGGCGGACGTACCTTTGGTAAAGTCTCGGAGGCTGCCCCCACCCTGCGGTATCTGAGATTTCCCCTCTCGGCAAAAAGGAAGCGCGTAGGCGAGAAGGAGAGGCGACTGCAAGACGCAGCGACCGCGCTGACCGTCACTCGTCATCACTGCCCTCTTCGTCAAAAGAGGAACTTGCACTCTTGAGTGTCCAAAGAAATGAATACATCGTATTGTGCAAACGCTTCTCTGCAAAACGTTTCCTTTTCTTTTAAGGATGCACCAATTGTTTGCTGCTGCCTCGCGCCCTTTTATAAATCCGCAAACAAGTTCTATTGGATTTAGATATGGATGGTACGGTGGAAAACGGAGAGGAATGTGGCCATGTTCAATGTTTATTTGATCAACGACCTATCATTTGTCAGTGGATATACTTTGAAGTATTTCTAATAATTGGGTTTTTGTGAATAACAGCAGCTACCGTGTTAAGGACACTGTCACTGCTCACTAGCCACGGTCAAACAGGGACTGGAGACCGAACCTCTTCAAGACACGGCTTATTTTCTGTTGATTGTTTGGACAATCCCTACTGTAGAAACACGAAAGCTGCCTTTCGTCTGATCCTTCTCACTCGTCAGTTTGTTATCACCAAACTCGCAGTGTTGAATTACTACGAGCGACCCACGAGAGAAAGACAGAGGGAGAGCTATGTTGTGACAAAGAGCGCAGGCAGGCGGGGAAATATTAGGAGCTTTGGAGGGAGAGACCACGGAGGGAGAGACCACGTTCGGGCGGTTTTTTTGAGAGTGGTAGAGCAATAGTTACACAATTTACGTCCACGGCAAATTAAACTGCTTGACACACATTGCTACATTAAAATTACTACATGTGTATTAAAACCTTTAGGAACTAAAGAAGCATTGCATTACATCTAACACCTCTAGATGACTCCCTATTAGTGGATCGGCGATCCACATCGCTTGATCGATGGACAGGGACTTGTGAATCAGGGGGGTCAACCAGCGGGCAGAGCCACCTCCATCGCCGCCACTTGCACATTCGTCGTGAGGACGGACGGACGCAGCGACGAGGAGGAGAGCAGCAGGAGGCGACGGGGAGGACGAGGTGCGGCGCGGCGCGGCGCGGCGCGGCGCGGCGCGACGCCGACCGCATTTCCGCGTGATCCGGCGCATTAGGGGCGCTGTCAGGGCGGCGCGGCGCGGCGCCCCGCGAGCACCTGTCCGCCGCAGCGGCCGGCATTATCTGCCACGGCGGGGGTGCGGCGGGGCGGGCCAGCCTGCGATGGCGGGGAGGGGAGGGGAAAGTGGAAGGGGGCATGGGGCGTCCCCGCGGGACAGCCGCCGCCGCCGCCGCCTCCGCCAGGCAATCGAAGTGCGGCCGGCAGGCCGTAACTCTCCGCGAACAATGGGGGCGGCCCGGCCGGCCTTGCGGTCACCAGTTCGAGGCCATGTGTCAACCGGGCTATTGTGCCGGAGCAGCCGAGCACTTCACACATTCAGTAGTTACCAGTGCGCCGCCGTTGCCGCCACCGCCGCCTGCCTTCGTTGCGGCCCCGCGTGCCCTCCCAGCCCTCTCGCTTCACTCCGTCCCCACTTTCCCTCTCCGGGGATAGTCAACCCCCTCCCCCCCCGCGCGCACAGACCCCCGCCCACGGGCTGCAAAAGCCGGAGAAGAGGCGACACGCCGTTTCCTACACAGTCCGATAACCCCGCGTGGAAAAAAGAAATCAAAAATGCGATATTCGTGACAAACACACGTCGTATTGTAAGAGCAGCTCCTAGAATATATGTCCGAATAATACCACCTGTGAAAGACACCATGATGTATGGAGCCCATACCAACCCTCCTCACTCGGCAAGATCGATTCCCTGGGAGGAAGAGTGAAAATAAATCGATTATATACAAGCCCATTTCAGTGATATATCGTTCTGTCAAAAGTAATTGCAATATCTACAAAATTTGTGATTTAAATAATTTAATCCTTAGAGTAATAAAAGTATTTTGTAATGGTATGCAATTACGTCATGATCATTTATCAAGCGCCTATTATGAAAAAAATTACCAATTCAGGCATTTATTTCGGAGGCAACATAAAGACTTTTGTTTTATTTCGAATTAGTTATCATAAAAACAGAGAAACTATACAGAGTGCAATTTTAGAGCATTAATTTCCACGCAGTCGCGACAACTATAAGAATGCATGATTCAATAAAAATTATGGATCGATGAAAGTAAGCGTCAATATATTTACAACGAAACTATTCAACAAAGCGCTTTTCTGACGTTCACGCGAGGTAGTAAACCGTTACCACCTTATTGTTTCACACCAGATCCCATCTCATACTTACAATAAGCAAAAGAAAAAAAATCTGAAAATGTCATACTTTTCCTCCTCGCTGGCATGAGGTCGGGAATCTTCGGCTCCCTTCCGCAAGACCAATCCAACAGCCCGCACATGCACACGCTCACCGCGAAAAGCACCAGCACAAAGGAGAAGAACACGAGCACGTGCGTCGTGTGTAGCACGCCTCACCCGCAAGCACGCCGCACACGCGCAGAAGGTGACTGCCAGACTGACTGCGCGCCTTCTTGCTGCTGCGTGCCCAACGGCATGCACCCGCAGGTCTCGGCACAGGGCCCGCTGTCAACGCTCTCTGGCGATATTTTCGCTGCGACCTTGCGCAACCTACATGGACGCCCTGTCAGGATAGGATTCTCGGCAACCAGAAGTCAAGGTCTCGCCGTTGCCTACAGACATCAACGGCCGAGTGGAGCAATTCGCAGTTGCGGGGAGTGCGAACCGCGAAACTCGGCTGCCCCTGGCTCTTGGCAGCGTAGAAGGAACACGAAAAGAAAATGCGTATACTGCGGTATTTACAGAGTTGTGTTTGAAGTAAATCAGCTGTTACTGTGCCATCCAATCGGACGGCTGAACGCCACCATTATGACGTCACTGTAGTGACGTGTAAGGTCCCGATTGGACGGCACCGTAACAGCTGATCAAATGTCAACCGCAGCAAATAAAACCCGCATTATAGGTGTAGTATAAACAGATTTCAACGTAGTACGTAACCTTTCCCAACACGCTAATGCAGATAGTGATTCTCACGATTCCCCTCTCTTAGACTAAACAATAAATATCCTATAATTCTCTTTCTGACTGAGCACGCATGAGCTAAAAACAGTGATTCGTTAAGCTCCTCGTGTTAAGTCGTGAAGGCATTCCAAATAAAATATTCAATGGTGAAAAACAAGTCGAAAGGTTTGATTTAATACAAAACATCACTAATCTTCAGAGAATATTTAATACGTATCTCCAATTCTGTACATAAATTCTGTAAAGGTTTTAAAAAGTAGACTAAATATGTTTCTTGTAGGATACTGTACCGTTGGTATAGTAAATGTACTGCTCTAGTGTAAATCTCTTCGGAAAAGCTGATATATCATCACATATGTGTGAAAGTTGATCACGCAGAACACACATGTTCGTAAGAAATGATGTAAATGAACTTATTTCGAACTTCATAAACGCACCCGCCCGTCCCACAAAAAGGAAGAGAACACTTTACGAATGGCGTCGTGAACAGCGCCTATTCATCCTCATTCATTTTCTGATGGAGTCGCCACATTCACTGCCTTCGCCGCGGGGCTGCCTCCCGGTGCGTTACCCGTTGAAGGATAGCGTAATAAGAGCTCTGACACGACGCAGTCTCCAGTCAAAAGGAGGCCTGCGCGGAAATGGTATTACCGCCTTCAGCAGGAAAAGGTGCGAGTGGCGGGGGAGATGTTAGGGAAAGGAATATAACTGTAGAGACCGCGACGACGGCGGTGGCAGAATACAGCACCCATTCCGCAAAGCCCTTCAATGGCGCCTCCATTTCTCGTCTGTATAGCCAAACGCGCGAATGAATTTACGCCATTATTGCGGCAGACAAAACCCGGTTTTCTTTCCCTCCAGTGACCTGCACATACGGCGGTCAAAACAGTTGCGGTCGCACAATATCGTACGGCGGTTCATACAATCTTCTTCAAAAGCTATTATGCCGACTCCAGCGGAGTGAACACACACACACACACTGGTGCACGCACATACACACGTGGTCCGCCACGCCGCGTTTCCAGGGAAAAATTTCGTTACAATGAGGGGAAATGGCGGTTGGGCGGGGCGTCCTCCGTTTTCCGATGTGGCGGCCCGAGGTCGTGGACCGAATCGGTGGCCGGGCCGCGGGCCTGAAATAGCCTCCAAGTCGGGGCGACCACGCCCCCGGGCACAAGGATGACGCGTGGGCGGAGCCCCGCCCACTGGAATTTGTAAACAATGTGCGCCGCTCCATTCACGGCTCCATTGTGCAGGGGCGAGCGCTTTGAACCGGTGGCGGCGGGAAAAAGGGCTGCGGCCGCGAACACCGTGCGGGAAAACCTGACGGACGAGTGTGGAAACTTCTCTGCACGTGCTGCGAACGACTTCACTGTGTGACAGGCTCATTTTTGTTCGCACATGCTTCTGACCCCGGGAAGAAATGCGAGGTGGTCGATGTAGTATCTCCAGTTCGGAGAGGAAAAACGTCAACTGTTTATTTAAATTACTATGGCAACACATTTACATTTTTATTTCAATATTTCAACACGAAATATGTTCTGCAAGAAGTAGGGTTATACGTGATGAACTAACAGTTATGTGAATGCAGTACTCAGACAGTATTCACAATTCGATCTTTGGATAGGGTACTGAATTTTGTATTAAAAATATGACTTTTCGACAAATCCTTGTATTACTTCATTGAAATAAACGTTTCCAATTCGAATGGGAATGCACAGTGAAACTGTACATATTCTTCATGCTCCAGACATGGTTTTAGCTCAATTTTTATTGGTCGTAGACAGCATTCTGCGAAAATCATTGAAACCATTGCCTCTCTACAGAAATTTGCTTCTATGGTTAATTGGGGTAATGAAAACAGGAATAATTTTAAACGCTAAACATATACCAAACACAGCTGATATTTTTCCAATTTCGAATGAATCAGGTGTCAATACGTCAAAATGGTCAAGTAGGGCGCTACCGATTTGGGGCGCCACTGATGTCTTATCACAAGGCTCAGATTCTTAGAATTACCCTTTTTTATTCTTGTGCACATATCTGTTTTAATCATAAATCAAATGCATGAATCCTGTATATCATAAACGGTTAAAATAAGTTGTGTAAAAAAGGTAAATTAAATCGGAATTCATTTTTTAAAAGAAATATTGGAAATGGCTGTAAGAAATATCTTTTCTTCGTTTGGGATGATCAGATCTTACGGAAACCTGGACTCAACACCTAATGTTGCTGACTTTATTGTTACAAATTAGTCTAATAGCAATTTCCTGCCAAATAAGATAAGGTGCATAACTAGATTTCTTTTCTATGTTGCTGCCGAAATCAAACTACGAACAAAAATATACCATGTACCACATTAAACAAACCGTCTTGAAGTGTTTAGTGAAAGTATGACGGTACAAGGCTATAATTTAATAGTTAATTGTTTAATAGACAGTTTTTGTTCATCTGCTGTTACCGCTTTATCTCACTGTGAGCTTTTTCATGCAACGGATTCTGTTCCCCGCGCTTACTTCTTTGGATGAGACAATGCATTCACATAGACGTATGTATGAACTGTGTTTACACATTGTTTCATGCAAAAGTATCAATTTTCAAGTTTAATTGATTATTTATGTTGTTTTCATTCTTTTCTAGTAAACCTAATTATTGGTACAACGTGCTACAGCTGCAATGTGCATGGTAAAAGTTGCATTCGATTTTAAAATTTAATTAATGAAAAGTGTTTCGTTTCTTTCAATTCCATATCTGCTCACTCTAATGAAGACTTCGTACCCCGTCTCCCTAAGCATCCGCCACTATGCCAATGCAGGGCGGCAGCTAGGGTGACGACCTTTTTATTTGGGTTCACTGGGAGATTTCGATGACCGGGCGGGCGGTTAAGTGGAACACAGTATAAAAGTTCCTAATACAAATATGTGAAGTTTGAATAATAAAGTCGCAAACTAATCTTACAAATGTAAATTATAGAGAGGGTGACCCAACTGAAATACACTAGAGAGCCATCCAAAAACCACCCCTTGTCTCAAGATTTTTTTTATATCAGTGTTTGTAACTTGTATAATGCGTTCTCTAGAATTTTGAAACGATTTTAGCAGGATTCAGATTTCAATCATGGAACAATTTTTTTATCATGATCAGAACCTAAAAACTGGCCTTACTTTGCTCATTTTCTCGAGGTTTTAAACTCATCTAAACTAAAAATTGAAATCATGTTATTTACATTTTTTCGCTGTAACTGACAATCTGACTCGAAGTGTAATAATACAAACACTAAGCCAAGCAAATATAGCCTAACTTGCATAAGAAGAATTGCTGAACAAATTACACAAATGGGGTTCAAAAGTAGCACATTGAGATCACGAACAGCATTGAAAATACTCTGGAATAACACCGCAATTAATGAAATATTTTAACAAAAACAATCATAACGAATACTGCAATAATATAAGAAAGTTAATAGAGTACACTTTCCCCACATAAGAAAATTTTAAAAAAATTCAGTCCCATTTGGCATTACGTGAATAGCAAATATTAAATGACGAAAGGCCTCTTTGTTGGAGCCTTGGTGTTCCTGACGTCATAACGTAAGCGGTGAAGCACTGAGAATGAAAATGCAGTCGATCGTTCAATATGAGAATAGGTGGAATAACATAATCAAAGGTTTCCAGTTTCCAGTCATAATTGAAATTGTTTCATCGCCATATTGCTTTTAGATTTCTCCCGAGTTCCTGGACACCCAACGAAACCATAGACCCCTCGCACATGTCCAGAGGCGGCATAGTTTTGATCCAATTTCTGTGCGCATTGGAAGCTCGTAATACAGAACATCCGGAGCCAGAATCGCTACGGCCAATCAGGAGACTCCGAGCGATACCCGGAGAAGTGGGGAGCGTGGAGGCACAGTGCAGCAGCGTGCGTGAGCGAGCGCATGAGCTGGAACTAGGGATGTGCGATTCTCAATCGATTCTAATAAGATCGATTTTTTGAAACCAAAAAGATCTATCTTTTGAATCGATTTCGTTCTCTACGGTTTTCGCTTGAAACCGTTGCTGTTTTTTAGTTCTTTGTCATCCAAAGAGTGGCAAATAAACAGGTAAGCCAGTGAAAATCATAGCATTAGTTTTAATTATAGTTTCATATTGTAAAAGAAAGGGCGCTAAAGGACAGGTCCCCATTTCTAATCGTATCATTACGCATGCACATTCTGCATATTTGGAAACACCCACAACAGCTGAACATTTTTACATCGTGAAATAAAATATTGTATCCAAAAATATTTTCTAATAATTCATTATTATAAAAACAAAATATTTATTTTGAAGAACAATGTTTTGTGTCATTTCTTTCTGAATTTTGAAGACTCTATTCTTGGAGAATCGATTTTTAGTCGAAATTTAGGGGAATCGATTTTTCCATAAACGAACCAAGATCGATTCAAGAATCGTTTTTGTTTTTTTTAGCAATCAGGGCTCATCTCGCTGGAGCCTCGGGGGAGGGGGCACTCACTCCGAGGCGCCACGTGGGCGAGCGTCCACCGCCGCCTCCGCCTCCCAAGCAGCCCTCGCCCACGCGCGCCGCCGCCGGCGCGTCCTCGCACCGGTTTCCGATGTCGCTGACAGCGCAGCTGGGGCTGCAGGCCGGCAGGCGGCGGCTTGGGAGATTACAGCGGCGAGGTCAGCGGCGTAATTAGACGTTCATTAACAGCATGTTTACGAAAATCCCTTTTTTTTATTCTAAAGAAACGTATTGAAAGGCTTTTGGAAGTGTACGACCAAAAGATATGTATAATTAGTCCGTCTTACGTTTTGTTTACGCACTTTTTGGTAATTCTGACGTAAATGGCATTCTAGCACTTTTTATACTTTTAAACTTTTTTTCTTCCGCAGAAAAAAAAATTGCGTCTCTTACTAGTCATGGTTAAAAATAAACTTTTGCGAGATTTTCATTTCTTTTTGTCTCAATCGTATATATCATTAAGTTTAAATAAGTCGTTTGCCTATGAAGCTAAGAAATACTTGCTTTCCTCGCACTTCTTCGCAAAAATAAGATAAAATATCGTCTCGCGGTGGGTCTTGAGAGATAAGCTTGTCTAAGCGGTCGGTCTTGCTTGAGTGATGCAAGCCTAAGGCTCAAGATTTGTCAAGGAACAACAGTCGCGTCTCAGGAGACAGTCGATAACCCAGAAATCGGCGTAGATGATAACCCAAACTCCCGACACTGATAGTGTGTTCACCAGGATGTTCTTACAGGCGGGTAGATCAAGGCTGGCTAGTTCAAAATACAATTGCTCTGAGAACATTCCAACAACTGAAATGAAATAGTAAATCAGTGTTTCCTCCTTCTAATTTTTAGTCATATTGTCTTTTCCTTGGTTATTTTTTAAAAATTTTAGTGCCTTTTCCGAGCATCTAAATCGTTTTTAGTCTAGTTTCTAGACATCCGATGTTTAAGTGAGAGAATTGGATGAAGTGACCTGGTTAGCATACTAGGCTAGCACTGCTAATGCCACTGCTAGTACCTTTCCTAAGACAGTATACTCCTCTTTAAGGGCACAATATCCGTGACAATTTAGTTCCAAAAGTATTGCGATTGCTATCTGACGGGTCAAAGGAAGTAGACGCCGAAAAGATTATTGTTCTTCAAGTTAGCAATATAGCTATTTCTGTGTGGTTCTAATCTAATAAAAAAACGCTAAATAATAAAAATGAAATTTCTTTTAAAACCGTTAAAGACCTGGGAGTAGACACACTAATTCTGTGAGAGTGTTTTTTTACCAACGACTTCCACCATCGTTTTCACTTCAGTCACATACGCGAGAAACCTTTTCCCTTATTTGCGTAGTATTTTTGAATGACTTTTTATTATGAACTAATGCATTAAATTGTTTAAAGTGGTCAGATGGAAGAGCAGGCCAATGGCATGAGCCTCGCTAGCAATAAAGACTTTCATTTCTTAACTAAGCTAGTTGGGTAATATTAACAAAGGCTAAACCAAAATCAACTGCAGCAGCACGATTACCGCTCCGGAGGGAGTGGCGGGCGACCGCCGGCGAGGAGCCCCGCTCAAAGCAGAACGCCGAGAGAAGGCGTGCGTCAGCAACAAGGCGCCTCCGCGCCCCGCACCCAGGCCACGGGTGCGACGCTGCCACAGCTCCTCTTTGCAAGCGAAGGAGCGAGTCGCCCCTCGCGCTTTACGCATCGCCAGACGGTTCATCCTCCACGCAAACCACACTCACGACTCGTAAATCTAGCATGAGGGATCGAATGAACAAGAACGAAACTGACCCAAGTAAGACAACATGAGTTACGCAATCAATGTCAGACCTGAAATGATCGGATTAGTATATCGAAGTTAAAAACACATGTCATTCAACGATCTTACTTCTTTGAAAAAGTAATAAATAGTTTACAGAGTAATGTATTATATTTGCTCTTGAAAAATACACATTGTATTAACCTATATGATACACCTACATTCGATATAGTTCATTGACGTTCGCAATGCAGAAAAAGCGTTGAACCAGCCAAAAATACATTTTCTACTGCCAGGAGAATGTTCTTGGAACTTCATCCAATAGTATTCCGCCCCATACTGTTAAAGAATAACAAACTATGATTTCACTATTTTGATTTTAGACGACGTAGAATAGGAATAACATGTTCTATATCGTCCGTTTAATAACACAAAGAGTAGTAAGTAGGTGGTCTTCCTCAAAATTCAACGTTATGCTGTAAAGGAATTTAAAAAATGTTCTTGGAACCAAAAAGTAGACTAAAATGTTAATAGATAAATTTAAAATCAATCTTTAAATAACAAAATATGTGTATATAGCGAATGAATTGAAACGCTCATCTCTTATATCTTAATGTCGAACAATATCTGACGTTAGAGGCGTCGATATGTGATAAAATCTCAGGGTAGGAACCAGCCTTGCCCTCTTTTTTCAAGAAAACTTGTCACATAACTGGTGGTGTGAGTTATGACAGGAACGCGCATAAAGCTCGAAATGGTATCGTAAAAACGCGCAATTCAAGTGCGAAGAGTATGGCTAATGTGGGCAGAGCAGGAACAACAACAGAGCATCGACCTGTGTGGAAAGAGAAAAAGTTGCAACCCCACGACTCCACAATTCGCCCTGGCATGTGTGGTTTGTCAGGCGAGCGATGAAACACTAACATCAGCGTTAGTGCGTAATTAAAGTTATGAAAATGAAATTGCACAAAAGCTTACAAGCTTATATGCATGAACAAATATTTTCTAGACATATCAACTTCATCGTTATTTAGTACTTACAAAACTCTGATTCTCAGAAAATTTGGCAGTGACGGTCGATATTATTCTCTCGGAGATTTTAAAAGTATGCTTATGTACCCATACCTTGATATGCCCGGCAGTGTGACGCGAACTTCACGAATCGTTCGTTTATCCTTCTTCCTTATTTCTCCCGATAAATACAAAATGGTACTTCAAATATTTAGATTTATTCCTAATTCTGCAAATAAGTGTGAGAACTTGGTGGCAGAATACACTAACCAAACGTTACAGAATTTAACAATTATACAAAATTTTACAAAATTTCCCAAATACTACTATCAACTCCTATTAAGTATGTACGTTTAAATACTGCACAGTACTTACAATTACATTAATGTCCTTCATCCTATGGTATTCGCGATCGCAAATAGCATAATCTTTCAGCAAAATACTTCACTGGCAATTCTCGTAAATTTCGAAACTAAGCGAATCCGTTCTCGTAAGTGCGAACGGTTCACATGATCTAATAGTTACAAATCGAAAACCTCATGTCTCCTTGACGACTAATTGCCCAAAGCGGCAACCCTGGCCTTCGCTCAGCAGAAGCGAACGCCACCGGCCCGTGTGCGGTGGCGGAGTGGGTGCGATGGAGACGGCGGCGGCGGGGGCGGCAGGACGCGCCGTTGTCGAGGCGGCCGTAAAATGCACGGCAATTTCTTTTTACGGGGCCATCAAGAGCGCCGACAAGTGAGCGCGAGCACCGCCGCGGCGCCTGAGCCCTGTCCGGGAATCGAAAGAGTACCCCCCCCTGCTTGGCTATGATTAGTTCCGCACTCGAGCGCACAAAGCTGCCGGGGAGAGCAGGTGGGCCGGTGTGCGGCTCGGCACTAGGTTACGCCGCTATCAACCAGGGCTGCACAAATTACACGGAGTTACGGTTACGACGAGCACAACACAGCACGTGCATCGCTTTCAACGCAAGCTTACAAACGCAGTTTATTCTTTTGTCTCTATGTGTGATCTAAAGACGCTTTGCGATACAAAGATAAAAAATAAACAATTACGTAAACCCATTCCATTTCATTGTAGCGGTTCCGGTAAACATCCTCCAATTCTCTGTGTGTCGCCCTTCTCCTGAACCTCCTACCACGTTGCTTCGTCTTCGGTTTTGTATTGTCAATAAGAAACAGTAATCATTAGAGCAAGACCAATGACCACTTTAATGTCTCTTTGAAAAATACTTAGAATTTGAAAAAAGACAATAATACATAGGATGAAAATTATTAATTTAAAAATTATTTTAGGAAGCTTACTTGATAATACACGAAAATATTTATACGACATGCTACTAAACTGTGAAGTATGGATAGTAGTCGAAAAGCTTTTTAAACAAAAAAATTTTCTAACACCCAATATGCATGATTTTGCCAAAAAAAAAACTAAATACATTTCACTACAAGCACATTTCATTTTTGTCTTACTTCATAATATTACTTCCTTAACGAATATTACTTATTATTTTAAAAATAAGACGCGTTATAAAGAGCAACATTTTAAAAAATTGAACGAATTATGAAATAGAATACGTCGCAAAGGGTAGACAGGCCATGGCGGAGCCATTGACCGTTCTCCGTCCGCCACTTCTCCGCTTGTACTATACTATTTCATTTCCAATTCACTGTCAGGAGCTCAACAACTGTAGTTGCTAAGAATTTTTGTTAGAAAAAGGGCTGGGTCAACTTGAAACGAATTAGCACGTATTGCAGATTGATAAAGTTATAAAATAATGACTTATTAAATTGAGAGTCCGAAGGTGGAAATGCGTCTGACAGTTCCGCAGGCGCATTTTGGGACACTCGATCCTTTTATTTACAATAATGCAGCTTACGTTCTTATTGCAACTTTTCATGTGACTTATAATGTTAAAAAAATTCTATTTTTTTAAAAAAGACGTAATATACAATTTTCCAGTAATTTATTTTATTTTAGCGTTTAGACAGTTTCGGGGGTCTTTCTTAAAAACCTGTATCATGGTTCAGGATTTTTACATGCCTTTCCTGTTAAAAAAAATAATAAAACTTAAAATTATTGAGAACCATTTCGTAGAAAACTAGAGATAATGCACCGGATACCGCTACCTATCCTTCTCTTCCTGTTATTTTTCAACAATTACTCCCATTTTTAAAAAGTGCAAGACATTTAACAATCTGTAATTGAATGAAGTTTCGCAGAAAACTTCCATGTCAGAAAAATCAATATGGTTGAAAAATGGCTTGGAACGTTGGGATTATAACTTAAAATATCGAGTCGCAAGGTTGCACGGCGCAAATGAGATAGTGGGCCTTTACGACCGAAAGTCGACAACCGTATTTTCGAGGTATTCCAATACGTTTCCGCCCTGTAATATAGTACAGGGAGGTAAAGTAAACATCGCCAATACTAAATATCATCACACAAAAAACTGTTGGTGTATGAAAACATGTTGAGAGAACCTAGCCAAAACAAAGATTTTCTTTTGTTAATTGCAATACTCCTTTCAATAGAGCTCATTATAACTTGCCACGATTTCTTCAATATTCAATTTTGCGACTACGCATTGCTAAAATGTAAGAGAAGAATCAAATGCGTAGTGATTCAAAACAATTTCCTTGGTCTTCGCAATAATATTTGAAAAGATTACATTATATGAACGAAACACGACGGAATTGTGCTTTAGGACGAGGTATTTGGCCTCCACTCCAAATGAACAGCAGCCCGCGCGTGGGAGGGCCACGCGCGACCACTGCCCGCGCGCCCGCCCGCAGCGCGGCCCCCCGCACCGCCACCGCCATTGCGTTAAGAGCCCGCCTTAGAGCGCCGGCTCGCAATCTAACCAGCGCTGACACCCGCGCGGGGCAAACGGAATTGCAGATGAAGGCCGGCTGGGGCTACGCTCGGGGACACGCGCGCGCGCGCTCGCGCTCGCCTCGCGTCGCGTCGCACCGGTCGGGCGAACGCACGGAGCTCCCAGGCGACGGCACAACGCTGGTGGCGGAGGTGGGTGCGGTGGTAAAGGGGGGTGGTGGTGGGGGGGGGGGGGGCGGCCATGGGGAGTGGTGGCGATGGCGGCGGAGATGGTGGCGGTGACGGCGGGGCGGCGGGGGTGGGGTAGGGGGCGGGGGGGGTGGGGTAGAGGTGGCGGCGGCGGCGGACGGGGGTTGCGGAGGGGTCGCGGTGTGAACGGGCGCGAGGCGGCGGCGGGGCAGGGGGGGGGGGGGCCGGGAAAAGGCGGGGAATAGGCTGGGGGCGGGGCGGGACTAACGAAGCGGGTTGCAAGACGATAGCAGTGACGGCGGCTCTGTCGTGCAGAAATGATACTATAAACTACCTCCATAGTCTATGGCTCTTTGAATACAGTAAGACGTGCTAACGATTGAACAGGACCTGCTGGGATTCAGGAGGTAGGATATGATGTGAATGGAACAGAGATGAGGAGAACGTACGTTCTTCAACGGGTTGTGTTTTCGTGCTAAGCTGAAACACCAGGCAAGTCAACTCAATAACATACAAAATGAATATTCATTTCATTGGCACTAGAAAGTCTGAAAATAAAGTACATTGTACTCTGAAGTCACCGCAACAAGAATAAATGGCGTTGAACTAGCAACAGCAACTGGGAGTAACGAATACAGAGATACAGCGTGGGAACACCTGCGGCAGAACTGTGATGGGATATCGCGCGACAGCTGGTGACAAAAGAGAATAAAAGTAGCCACAATAGCGGATGGGCAAAAGCGCAACTAGTACATAGTGACCCGACTGACCGACGAATGAATGGTTCGCGGAGAACGACGGCAACGGCGAGGAGGCAGCGATGTGGCGCCAAATGGAAGGAGGGTGGGAGTGGCAGCGGTGGACGGCGGAGGGCGTCGCGCAGAGAGCAGCAGCGGACGGCCTGGCCGCCGAGGGAGCGGGCTTGGACGCGCGACAAACCCTCGCCGGTGCGCCCGCCGGGGACGGCGCCTGGCGCCCGCCACCGGGGTTCCCGCCATAAACCGCCGGCCTGGTCTCTGGCGCGCTCCCTCCTCCCCTCCTCTTATCCCGCCCCGGCACGCGCAACACGCACACTGGGCCCCAACTGCACCCGAGTTAGAGACGTAAATGTTAAAACAAATAAAACTGCGAACACGTGGGATCTTGCAATGCAATCAGTTTTGCTTAGAAAAGAACGATACACTCGTAATGGATTTATCAGATTTTTGTTAATTTCATGATTCCGTAAGCATACGCTGAAACCAAATTGTTGTATTAACTTTTTATTCGTTTATTTTTCTTTGCAAGCGATATACAAGTTATTTCTCCTCTTTACCCTCGTCGTTGTTGTTGCTGCTCTTCATATTTTACCGTTTGAAATGTTGCCAACTCGTTCAAACTAGTGGTGCAACAGCAGCACATACGTTCCTGTGTAGTTTGTAATTATTACGAAGTATTATGATTCTCGTTGAAGTCGCGAAAGTGGATTCAGTCTGCGAAAATAATTGTCCCAGCTGGGATTTGAACTTGACCCCTTGGAGTCCACGACCAATGCTCTTATGTCTTTTACCACCTATGCTAGTTAGTTGTAATTACCAACTCTCCCCACAGATATAAAATAAAGCTGAACTTTTTCAATTGTTGAATTTGCAGATCTTTACTGGAAATGGGACCAATAACATTTATATACGCGTACTTTGGTCTAATCAACCAAAAATTAATTCATTTTACGATTAAGGTGCTAATGCTCACAGCGCCCCCAGCAAGTCCGACAGACGAGCAGACAGAGGTGCCGGCAGACAAACGGATAAAAAAAAAAACCTTTTTAATAAGGACCGCAAAATGTGTAATCAGACTTCAATCCACGAACGTGAAACTAATATATTACAATCAAGAAAAGAAAAAAAAAACCTTCTTATATATTAGGATCTACAAAACGAATGTTTCTCAAACTATTGACATCTTTTTCTGTAGCATTACCTTCCTTCCTCGTGTATTATACTCCATACCAGAGATACTCCATATCGCCTTATAGAACTAATGATGCAAACTTCTAGCATTACGTTCTCTAATTTGAATGTAATAATTACCTATTAAATAAAATAAATAAACAATGATGTTTCCAGGCTGATCAACTGATTTGGCCATTATTCCCCTTACAAGGGACCTTTCAACAGGTTCAGATCGAAATCTAGTCTGATTTAATTTTCTTTCGAAAGATATTTACTATTTATAACATCAGTAAAAAAATTAGTTGCCATTTCGCACTGGACGTTACTGAAAAAAATTAAGAAATTTCCACACTTTTCACGACGCAAATTGTCGGTCGCCTGGGGTTTGTGCAGCCCTGCCTACTGTAAGAATATCCGCTGAGCGAGCAGGCGCTCCTACGGGCACGAGTCCCAATTCAAGGTCGCGAAACACATTGCTCCCGCCCTTGACGCGAGGCAAGGCGCCGGTTCTTTCCGGCAGTAGTTCTTCGACATTCAGAAATTGAAACCTGATGCAATGCCAACGTGTTTCCGCGACACGCAAGTATAGTTAACATTGTTTACCGACCTTCCATTACTTTTGACATATACATCAATGTACGATGGTTCAGTAAAATGAGTTTCTTTCCCCTTTCAGTTAATATGTGACTGAATTCAACACCGGGAGGCATTGGATTAAAACAAAGAAATTTGGGCGTAGGAAAGAGGGTAAATCCTGTAAACTTCCACGTAATCATGATTAAACTAAATTTATGCTTAAAAATACATAACAGAAGTCACTATAATACAATACAAATTTATTCAGTGAAGTTATTACAAAAATGACCAGTGTCAATTGAGTGTGCGAATCACGAGTATGTCTTGAACTGCCAGGTCAAGAACCACTGTCAAGAACTGCCAGGCACAACCGTTGAGATCCTCGGAGTCGGAGTCGAAGGGCCCTCGAGCATGCGTCGTCGCAGGCTGCGGCCGAGCCCCCAAGATTCCCCCCCCTCCTCGCCTTCATCCATGTGCTCGCCGCATCGCTTCCGCCGCCGCCTTCGCAGATATTAATAACGCGCTATCAGCGATGGTATCCCATGTCGCGCGCGCAGGCTTCAACGCAACGCACGTGCACTTGCTATCGGTCCCCTTCCTGCCCCTCCCAACCCATCCCTCCGCTCCGCGCGGCAGGACGCTGTATCGCATTGCACAACCGAGGAATAACAGCACTATTTGAGTCGTTCGCCATCACACTGCTCTCCGCAGTAAGGGTTGTCCACGCCGTCAGCAAAAACAGTGCGGCCAAAACCGACAAAATTCTTAAATTTTTTCAGTAACTTCCCAAAATTCAAAAGAAAAAAAGCAGGCCGATTTGGACCTGAACCTGTTGAAAGGTCCCTTGTTAGTGCAATGCATGTTTTAACCCGGGGAATGACAGTATTCCACGCTCGACGGTGACATCTAGCGTCGACCTACACGCCAGATTCCGCGGGATTTCCCCCTCCACGTATCTCCTCACAGCGCGACACCGCCCCAGCCAGGGCAAGCTCTAACACAAGATCTCCACAGGTCTCCCGCCGTGGTAGTTTAGTTGGGTGTGTAAGAGAAGAGGATAGGATTTGGAAGAGGAAGAAATCGTGCCACCGCAGTCCGTGGCCGTTGCCTGCTTTTTAGAGGACTGCTCCAACAGCCGCCTTGTCAATACTTCGACCAATGTCGAAGAAACTACCGAAAATTTGCGATCACAGCAGCCAACCGCTAGAATTTTCCTCCAGACAGCGGCTGAGTTCGATTTAGCTATCTAGCTAGAGTTGAAAATCCGTCAGTCTAGACTCGCACTCGAACTACCTGCCAGAGTCGCTGCAGGGTCAGCGGCAACCTAAGTTTGCTGTGGGCGATCGCAGCGCCAATTGGCCCCACTGTGCGTCTGCGACCAGCAGCGGCGCGTAAGGGCGGGGCGTTGACGCACGAGCGGCCGCGTCGCGACGTCGCCACCCACGCACCGCGCGGGACAGGACGCGCCGCTGGACCACAAAGCTATAGCACGCCGCGCCCGCTCCTGGCGCCGCCGCGCGAAATTATTCCCTCGTGACGAAATTACCTTGGCAGTCTTTTTCTGCGTCGCGGTTCCCGCCGCCCGCCGAATGGCTTGCCGCGGGAGTGTTCCGCGCGTTCTGGATATTGTTTGTAGATGGGGAGAGAGCCGATCTGCCAGGCGGCCCAGCCGAGCATTGCAATCGCTCGCTTTGCTACGGGGCTGCTTCTCGATTGCAATAAACAAAAACGATCGTCGAGAAAGATTACAACGGTGTTTGGACGCAAAAGTACAATGCTGATAGTCCATCTAGAGTCATTTCTTTTATGAATGCAACATCCCCACCGTTTGCTGTAATAAAGAAGAATCTTACAATGACGATATGAAAACTGAAAAGAGCTCATGAAGTTCCCAGTGACAGCAATTGTCTCGTTTAATGTATCAGTTTACAGAAATTGTATTTCTCTGAGTTTCACTCACTGAGTGATTAATAACTGCCAACATTTATTTTATCTCCTTTGCTCACTGTTGTAATACAATCGCAATAACAACTGAATAAGTACAAGAAACTGACTTATGAAACCCCAGTTGCTTATTCCCGTACGGTTTATTACAAGCATTACCTTCAACAATTTTCTACCATGCTTTCTAAATCACACAGTCTTCATTCACATGACATAAATTACGAACAAATTCATAACCAACCACAAAATAATCATCTGCCAATACGACGTGTCGTATTAAAGGGCATAATAATGAACTTTTATCGCCCTCGCCACGTGTGATGTCTTGTACGAAGATTCATATCCTCGAGTAGAACAAGGGTGAATGTGTGGTGGTGGCTGGGGGACGGGACGCAGCCTCATAAAAGAGCGCGCTCGAATTGACAGATGGAGGTTAAAGGCGGCGTCGTTCCAATATCGACGTCAGAGAGACGCCTCGCTCTTGCATAATTACCCGCCCAGTAGCCAATAATTCATCCGGCCGCGCGCCCTCCCCGCGGAGTCATTACGAATGCAAACGAGCTCGGTATCTGCGACCGGCGCCGGGGCGATTAAAATTAATACAACTCCTGTCGTTCATTCGTGCGCGTTTCCCTCGCGCCGCAATAACCACGGGGTATCACTTGAAAATATTATTTCCTTGGGCTTTACACGGCTCGCGCGGCGCTCGTGCTCATTTACATTTCGCTAGGGCGGCGCAAAAGTCTCCGGTGATGGCGGAGCGATTAGGTCGTTCCCGGAGCGGCGCGGCAGCGCCAGCGCGAAGGTGGCGATAACGGTTAAGGTGGAAGCGGCGGCGGCGGCGGTTGGAAGCAGAAGAGGTCACGGTAGTAAAGATAAAGGTGGTGGGATTGCTGGAGGAAGAAGTACTGACGATGGAGCGTGGAAAAGAGAGGAATGTGGAAAGGCTACTAAACAGAAAAAAAGTTCTCGAAAGAGGGGGAGGTAGGGGGCAAAAAAGCTACTGTAGAAAAACGGGGATAAGAGTGGAAGACGTAGGTGGAAATATTTATATAGGAGGGTGAGAAGTATTTACAATAACCCGGGTAGGGAGACCAGAGAACAATAAATGAGAGAGAAGGAACATTTGAGCTACAGGTGGAAAGTACGTCTACAGGTGAAACTGAATTCGCAACCAAGAGGAAATAGGATATGGTATTTTTTTACGTAAAGAAATTCTATATAGATTTTAACCAGTCTGGCGAGCATAGGGTAGTGAGTGAATAAGTGATGGTAATGGAAAAAGAAGAAATATGATTGAACCATGGCACAGTATAACGTCGGAGAAAACTTCACAAGGACCTTTCAACGAGGTTCAGATCGAAATCTAGTCTGATTTAATTTTCTTTCGAAAGATATTTACTATTTATAACATCAGTAAAAAAATTAGTTGCCATTTCGCACTGGACGTTACTGAAAAAAATTAAGAAATTTCCACACTTTTCACGACGCAAATTGTCGGTCGCCTGGGGTTTGTGCAGCCCTGCCTACTGTAAGAATATCCGCTGAGCGAGCAGGCGCTCCTACGGGCACGAGTCCCAATTCAAGGTCGCGAAACACATTGCTCCCGCCCTTGACGCGAGGCAAGGCGCCGGTTCTTTCGGGCAGTAGTTCTTCGACATTCAGAAATTGAACCTGATGCAATGCCAACGTGTTTCCACGACACGCAAGTATAGTTAACATTGTTTACCGACCTTCCATTACTTTTGACATATACATCAATGTACGATGGTTCAATAAAATGAGTTTCTTTCCCCTTTCAGTTAATCTGTGACTGAATTCACACCGGGGACATTGGATTAAAACAAAGAAATTTGGGAAAGAGGGTAATCTGTAAACTTCCACGTAATCTTGATTAAACTAAATTTATGCTTAAAAAATACATAACAGAAGTCACTATAATACAATACAAATTTATTGAGTGAAGTTATTACAAAAATGACCAGTGTCAATTGAGTGTGCGAATCACGAGTGTGTCTTGAACTGCGTGTCAAGAACTGCCAGGCACAACCGTTGAGATCCTCGGAGTCGAGTCGAAGGGCCCTCGAGCATACGTCGTCGCAGGCTGCGGCCGAGCCCCCAAGATTCCCCCCTCCTCGCCTTCATCCATGTGCTCGCCGCATCGCTTCCGCCGCCGCCTTCGCAGATATTAATAACGCGCTATCAGCGATGGTATCCCATGTCGCGCGCGCAGACTTCAACGCAACGCACGTGGACTTGCTATCGGTCCCCTTCCTGCCCTCCCAACCCATCTCTCCGCACCGCGCGCAGGACGCTGTATCGCATTGCACAACCGAGGAATAACAGCACTATTTGAGTCGTTCGCCATCACAGTGCTCTCCGCAGTAAGGGTTGTCCACGCCGTCAGCAAAAACAGTGCAGCCAAAACCGAAAAAATTCTTAAATTTTTCAGTAACTTCCCGTGCAAAATGGCAGCTAATTATTTTACAGCTGTTATAAATAGTGGATATCTTTCAAAAGAAAAACAAGCAGGCCCGATTTGGACCTGAACCTGTTGAAAGGTCCCTTGTCAGAACTCTGAACAAGCCCACCGTTGTCCTTCCAGAATTTCCATGTGAAAAAAATGCAGTGAACGGGGTTCGAACTGCAAGCTTTGCAATGGTACGCCATGTAAGGAATGTTGGATAAACTACCAATTTGACAATGACAAACGCCGGAGAATACGTAATTGGTGAACAACACTGGTGTTGGTCACATGAATGATGTACCACAATGGTGTTAATTACGGGTGGAAGGAGATTGAGGTGATGGCGGTGGGAGCGGCCTGCTGCCGGGATATTTCAATCTCTCACTTCCAGGGGGCGGTCCTCACATCTCCGCCGACACACAACCGGCGTGGGCGGGGGAGGGCGGAGCCTCGGCGAGGCAACGCCGGGGGGGGGGGAGAAGTGCAGAGGCTAATAACCGGAATGGCGCGGAGGAACACATAAAGTGCGTGAGGCGGCCGGGGATACTTGTTGAGGTGTTTATGGGGCGTCTACTGGCGGCTGCGGCGCCGCCTCCTTCGCCACCCCCTCTCCCCACCCTCACCTCAGCCCCCGCCCGACCACTGCTTCCATAGCGGAAACAGACAACAGCGCCGCCGAGGCACCGGCTCTAATTACTTAAGAGTGATGAAATTGCGGCAACTAATAAGACAGACACATGGGAGGGGGGGGGGCGGGAGACTCCTCTCTCGTACAGCCTGTGCCGCAAGTTTATTTCTTGGGTGCAGGCCCTGCGCGGCGCGGCAGCCTGGTCTTTGCGGCGGCCTCTCGTTCGCTCCCCTGCAAATTGCGTTCTCGGGACGTAATCACTCACTCGTAGTAATTACACACACTGGACTGTTCCAACAGAATTCGATAGATGAAAGAACTTCTCTTTTCACATACAGCGTTTGAACACAAGGCTGTCGCAGTTCGTATTGTGTTTATCAATTTCAGTAAAAGCCTTTCTGTTTCATCATTTCATTGATAAAATAAGGTCTCGAGGGACACAGAAATGCGATGTTAGAAATAAAGTGAAATGGAATGTGGAAAACGATAAGGTATTTGAAAACTCTAATTGAAGGTAAACGAATCTAGCAGCTTGTACTTAAATTAATAAATTATGAAACGAAATTTCAAAGTAAATTACTTTGTCCATGTAAGTGATTACATTTTAGGAAAAATATTTACTGAATGTTTCGTCAATAAAACTCCATTTAAATTATGTATAAGATTTTTCAGAATTTTAATTTATTATACTCCCTAGAACAATCTCATCGTAAGTTCGCAGGACCAAGTCATTTCTAACAAATTTAGTTCAATAGGAAGAGACGTTCAGGATTATTCCTATTGTATTTACATTATATCACTACATTATTTCGTCACTATAATGAAATTTCTAAGAATCTAAAAATAGGTCCGCCACAAAATAAATTGAATGTATTTAGCTGTGCTATAAGTTCGAAGAAATGTTTACATAGAGTTTTATCGAAAGGAAACAAATATGTGAAAACTTTGAACGCATGAAACACTTTTTGTTATCACACAAATAGGAAAGTTTATCCAACAAGATTACCAGGTTATGCGGTATTCACTCATCTATTTCGAAATGTTTCCTTTGGACATAATAAAAACCAAACACAAAGATTGATTCACAACCTAATTGACAGTTCACTTTTCTTACTGAATGAAAATAATAATACAATATTATATAGTAATTTATGAAAAGAAACATTTTACCCGAAACTAATCCTAATAAAATATGCAACAAAAATTAATAAGGTTCCATTACAATTAGCATATTATTCTTCGTGCGATTTCCCAGCTAGGTTGAGATACAACCACTAATTTTGAGCACTGACACCTGTTCAAGGTACACCTAAAAAAGCAAAAAAATTTCCCAGAAGAACAACCAGCAAACACTAACTTTATATCCGCAGAATGAGATGTTATATTCCGATTTAAAAGTTGGGCCAATTTGATCAGCAGGAACCCGTTTTTCCAACCGGGTACGTCCATGTCAACAATTCAATTTGTAATGAAGCTCCCGATTGGATAATCGCGTCAATTCGCCTTACACTTAAGTCATAGTCCACAGAGCCGTCCTTCGTCGCAAGATGTACGAGGACAGTGGCGGCGGGGCACAGGTGTCGGCGTAGGCGGCGCGGGGGAGGCGGCGTCAGAAGAGCTTTTCCGGCGCCCACCGACCTGTTCTCAAACGCCGGGACTAGGTCAGACGCATAAACTAGGATATTAATTTCCATGAGTCAAGGAAGCTGAGGCTAAATTATGATGAAATAGGGGCTGAAGGGGCAGAGAAGCTGTAATCATCACTCAAGCCGAGTGTTTATGGACCATAACTCACGCGCGCGCTAGAAGCCGCCACCGCCGCGAAGGCCGACGGTCGGCGGGCGCGGGCGCGGGCGCGGGCTCGGCCTGCCGCTACCGTACATAATGTTCTCGCCCTTACCGTGCAATTAATGGACGATAAGATACTGCGGCCTGTATCTCGGCGCACGCCTCCAGATCTACCGGCGACAGCACGAGTAAATAACACGGAGCTGCCCGCGACGCTCCGTGGCGTGGTGTGGTGGGGCGGGCCCAGGGGCTACTCGGTACCGTCCGGGGAGCAGAGCTCCGTGGGGAAGCGGGAGGGTAAGGGCACGGACGCAGAGGTAGAGGTGGATGGCAGCGGATGGCGTTTCTTAAGGGTTGCGCTCCAGACGGAACATAAAGTCTTCCGAGGAAATGAAGTTTCATCATGCACTTATTTCCTTGACATTTGCTGAGTTCTTAGAGAATGTGTCTAGTCTTCGCACAATTGTATTTACTGAGCGATAAACATATATGGTGGCAAACAACTGAAATGCGTTTGAAGACATTCATGAAGAAGCAATTAAAAGAAAATAAGAACCGTTTAATACTGTTATTTTATGATTACCGTTCGTTGATGAGAAAATAAAATAAAGAAAAATGATTGTCAGAAATAACAGTTAAGCAATACTTAAAATTTGCTAAAGAACTAATTCATCGTTGCATAAATGTTTCTACCCAAGTGAATCAATGTGAACTCAATGTATGGCAAATAGCAGAAAAGGCTAAATAAATAAAATATACTCTCATAAATATTTATGTTTCAGTAAAAATCCGCCGCACAAACTACGTTCTAAAAATTTAATATATTTTACATTAATAGATAACGGACTGCAATTTTATTTTAATCGCTTACGGAATATCCAGTAGAAACCACTGAAAAAATAACTTCAGTCAACATTTTGATATAATACATTCGAATTATCTTACTTGAATTTTTAAGGCAAACACAAATGTAAAACAACGGCATCAATGCTGGATGAGACTCGGCATCCTCCGCTGCAGTGGAACGCCAGCATTGTGGGCGGGGCGGGGCGGGGCGGGGCGCGATTGGTGCACCTCGAGGCGGGCGTTGTAATTCGAGGCGGCTTCCTGCGCCGACGCGAGCTCAGAGGCGCACACTTCCGGCCTGTCAACCGCCGCCGCACGCGAAATCAGCGTGCGGGCGCGCGTACTAAGAATTCCGACGGTTATTAATGGATTCTGAGAAGCGGTACGTCAGAGGCGCAGGGCAGGGCGCAGGTGACGCGAGGCGACGCGAAGCGAGGCGCGACTCGTCAATAGGAATGAGACTCCGATGTCGATGTTTTAAACATCGAAGTTTTAAAGAGGATGTTTCTCAGCATCGATGCTTAGTGCTCGATGTTTTTACGTTTACGATTTTTAAATGTAAATGAAACAGACCAATAATCACAATTTTGTAGGAGATAAAGTATTGGCATGTAACTGATGATTCGCGTGTTTGAACGGAACGAACCTTCATCGAGCAGATCATGACTAAGCGATGACCCCGGTGCCCCGATATTTCCTACGCCTGCCTTCATATCACGCGGAGACGCGTCAACGTATGAGGCGCCGTAGGCGTAGGTCCAGAGGCGTCCCCCATTCTTCCCGTTCCCTTTTCGGCGAACTAAGGAAGCTCTGAACTCCTGAGATGACCCTGAGCGCTCAGGCTTTTAGACTCAGTTTCTGGCGAGGACGTGCAGTTGAAGATATCAGTGCTATTATATTATTAAATATTCTGTATATTATATATATATATATATATATATATATATATATATATATATAAAATGAGAGAATATAAAATTATAAGAGAATAGAAAGAATGCCTAACAACAATCATCGTCAGAGAGTTTTACGATCAAGATTTTCGCAGAAACCATGGGGCAAATCAAGTACGATATTGTATTTGCGTCCATGTTGTCTGAAGCCTTCGAAATATAACATCCCGCTGCAAGTCAAATGAAGGAAAACGTCTTCATTCTGAGAATAACTGTGCCCTATCCTCCAGTTCCCACCGAGTGGGAAATCACCACCTGGCGACGACAGCGCCTGGCGGGAGGAGCGCAGAAACAACAAGGTGGCTTCCCGGAGCACCTGGGCCCGAGGCCGCGGCTGCGAAGCGCTATCGAGTTCTCCCGCGGGGGCGGAGATCGCGCACGGCCCGCGGCGGCGCGCTTCGCGGGGCCCAAGAAGCTTTACCCCCGCCAAGGAGAGCAGCCGCCAGCCAGCCACGCCGCACGCTCGTTGCCCTGATTGCGAATACGCCGCGCGCCGACGGACAGAGCGCGCGATGGCTGCTTATGCCGTGGGTACGGGAACACTCGGCGGTGATGGGGGGCAAGATGGGGGAGCCGGCGGTATGGGGTGCATTGGAAAGCACTGGGGGAGGATGGAGGGAGGGAGGGGAGAGGAGATTGCGTATGCGTACGGCTGCTCGGAGGCAGATCAGGCGTAGAACAACAACGGGTGATGATATGCAGGTGAACGGAAATAGTACGTAGGACCGACAGAAAGAAACACAAACAGAGAGGGAGAGGGGGAGACGATAAAGCAAACAGGTAAGCCACAGGTTGAAAATGCAAAGCGAGAAATGAAAGTGAACAAAAATGAAGTAATTGGAGATTAGCAAATACCGTGAAGGATGAAATGGAAAAAGATATGACAAAATAAAGCAAAAAGAATTCAAAAGAAAGAGAGAATGGAAAAGCACAAATAGAAATAAGGAAAATACACAGTTCAAAGCCTGGAAGGAAAGTATGAAAGAAGCTGGTAGGTAGGAAGTAATTCAAGATCGCCGACAAGGATTGGTGACAGGCGATGATAGGGACTGTGTCAGCGTACCAAGTGAAAGCCTCGACAGCACCAGCACCGAAGGGATGTGCATGCGATGGGAACTTCGCACGAGCGAACGCCGCGGCGTGGGCGCCGTGAGGGGCGGGGCTGCGGGGCACGACGTTGGGTTGGCAGCGGCGGAGACAGGGGAGGAGTGGTTTGCCGGAGGCCGAACACGTGTTCCACGGCACTCGGTGCGCCGTGCTGCTGCCTCGGGCCATTCAGGTTCGCCAACATCAACGTCGATCCTCTCTGGAGCGAAACACTTCCCGACTGACTGAACGCCGCACCGCTCGTTTTATCTACCTGCAAGCTATGGAAGCGATGTTCTACCTGCCAAACGTTCCATAAACTAGCGCATTATAGAAACGATGAGCCATTTCGTGGAAACATTGATTACCGCGCGGTGCATTTCATATGAGAATTCTACGGAATGATGCGAAGAGTAAAATATTATACGATATTCAGTATTACTCATGTTAAACAAAAACAACATAAAATATTATTTTGATGGATTATTAGATAATATTAATGAAAGATACGATTTATATTTTTCTAAAATAAAAACAATTTTATTGATTTTTTACTATTTTGAGAAACCGTACCAACATAATTTTATAACTAGACTCACAAATAACGCATAACTAACGACTTGTATTTTGTTATAGGAAAATCACAAAGATCGTGAGGAATCTCTTTGCCAGTGAAGTGAGCGTTGCTGCAAGACGTGTGCAACGTGAGTAATAGAATATCAGAATCGACCACTGATTGCTGTCATTAAGAGTGATCGATGACTAGTGCAAGCAGTGATTTACGGACACCTAGTCGTCTGACTATATAAGTAGGGAACGAGGTAGTAACGGTAATTTTCAAAACTAATAGCTTCAACCGTATAAACGTACAATACATCTGTATCAATGCGTCTTTATTAATTTATATGTTCCTTCTTGGATACAGCCACAACTCAAAGTTCGATATTTAAATAATGTCTGAAGAGGAAAATAGCAGAAAAGGCTTAATTAATACCATTTCGCAGGTATTTCGATTACAAATAACAGACATATATGACCCGGAGGTTGCCCAAGCGATAATTTTCATAGATATAAAAAACTAACCATACTCAATTAGGATGAAATTCACACGTTTTGTTCAACAGAATAATGATTCATACATTCATGACATATTAACACCTTTATTATCTCAATGAAGTTATTAAAAACACTGATTCAGAATTTTCAACAACAATAACTAAGGAAATCTAAACCATCGAGATCTAGAATATACCCAGACAGCAATGAACCACTAAGTCGGTGCTTCTACCTTACTGGAGAGGCGCGGCGTAAACTTGGACTATTTTACAAGAAAACCTCGCAGTAGTATGCTATTCTTGTGGGTGATATTTGTTATCATGAATCCCTTACAGGTGCCACAATTAGAGCTCGTGTTCGCACGCAAGGTTACGCGAGTGCCTAGACCAGCGTGTCTTTTCCTTTCGGAAACTAGTCGTAATAGACCAGCACCCGACGTCAACAAACGGCCTGCAGGGAGCAGTGCGAACCACCAACACTTGGTACTGGGAACGCAAAGGAAGATTTAGACAGGGAACAACGAACGGACATTGGGGTGGAAGAGAACGACGAAGACAGGATGAGGAACACGAATCGAATGAAATGCGCGACGAAACGTCCTGAACTAAACAAGTCTGAATCGCCAGATCTAAGGAGAATGATAGCACAACTGGAAATAAATATTATTTGAATACGAGCAATAGATGGAAAGATGGAAAAATCTTGAACTCATACAAAGTATGTGTTTTGTCTATATTCATGGTAAACGAGATTGTTTTTAGCAAAATATCCCTCCCCTGAAATGAAATGGGAATGCTGAAAAAGTAAAGGGAGAGGTAATGAAATACAGAATGAGAATATAACGAGGTAATGTAATCATATTATATTTCAGTTAGGTACACACGAAACGCATGGCGACTACGATCAAGAAATCGAGCACAGGCAGAGGAAGGAGCGCGAGTTGCACACAGAGCTCCGCGGCGTCGGCGCGCGAAGCAGCGACAGGCGGACGAACAACGACGGCTGGCGACGAAAGAGCATCGCGCGAGTGCGAAGGGCCAGTCACGCGACGGAGACCAGCATTGCCTTCGCGCAGAGCGCGGGCGCGCGCGCGGGCTGGGCGGGGGGCGGCGGCCAAAAGTAAACTGTGGCCCGTGTCGTGCCGTCTAATTGCAACATCTGTTCGCCTCCCAAGACGCGCCGGCAGTGGACGGGCGCGAAGGGCAGGGGGAGGAGGGGAGGGGGCGGACGGGGGCGGGAGGAGTACTCGGCGCGGGAGGTAGGAAGGAGCTCGTCCTGCAGTAATTAAATGTGCCCTGCGCGGGCGTCGCCACCCTACGCCCGCCGCTTTCGCTCTACCCATCTCCACTCCCCTCCCCTCCTCTCCCCCATCCACCCGCGGGCCTCTCCTCATGCGCCAAGACAATTTAACTACCTTGCCAACTGGGGAATTATTTCAACCAGCAGGGGGGAGAGGGTGATGAGGAGGAGGACGACGAGAAAAATGGACGAGACGAACCTTCCTAAACGTGCAATTTTCATTCTCATTTAATTGCCCCTTTTTTTATTTTTCGTTAACTTGTGGTATTGGACTGAGAGCTCATTTAAAAGCAGTGAACTATTCTTCGTATCTGCTCATCCGTCCCTTAACAAAGCTGTTCCCAGTCAGATGCAAATGTAGGCTAAAATTTCGAGTGAGCTGAATGAAAGTACGATGTCGAAATTCTTAACAGTCTCAACCACAATGCACACAAGAGAAGAAATATCTTCTCTCTGGTCACGCAGTTCAAGAAGATCCGTAATTCTGCTCTTTGTTTATAATTTTTTGTGAACAGGGTTTTGATTAGTTCACAAGTATGTTACATACAACGCAAATATTCTCATCTCGTTATTTCTCTCCAAGAAATTGGAGTATTAAGATTATTACTTGACCAAACCTTTTGTTTCATATTATTATTTGCAGGACCTTTTAACTTAACGCCTTATTTAAAAATAATTTGTCATATTTGTTCTATTACACATAAACGTATCTATTGTCAAAGGGTTGGTTCGATGTTGCGTAAAATTACAACATAAATATTATCAATAAAATTACAAATGAAATTCACTAAAATCTTCTGTACGCCTGTTCACTAAAATCTTCGGTACGATTGAATACTGATCGCTAGAATATTGTTTGGGGACCTCTTAAGAGGCAACCACACGAACCATTCGACGATAAAAATCTATGTACTAAATTAAAAACATTTTACGAAAGTTGTAACATAGCACTTAAAGACACCTAAAGCGGTTTGGAATCCTTAAGACTTCGACACTTGACAGTCGAACAACTTTCTGAAGCTCTTCTAGAAGTCTTCTAGAACTTCCTGGTTAATATCGTAATACTGAAGGCTGCTCAGGGAGTTGTGAGACTCCTATCAAGACCAAAACAACTCATACGGGCATTTGTATGCGTTTACAAAAAATTCTCATAGTTTCTGAAGTTGAGTAACCTGACACAATGCAGTCTACTAAACGGTAGAGGTGGGTTGAACCGCCTTGAGCAAGGTAACGCATAGGAGGAAGCAGGCAGGCAGGCAGGCAGGCGCCTGCACAGCGGTGGGAGGGCTGCGAACACCAAGGAGCCCCAGACGGGCGAGGTGCCGCTCGCGCAGCGCGTAGCAGCTATTACCCGGAGGGTGCTGTAATAAGTTTTCCGATAGTTGGCGCTGTAGCTCGTCGTGTTGCAACTGCAGTGGCGCCGGTGCCGACGATGTCGGTCGATGGGGGCGGAGACGAAGGCGGCGGGTGTCAGAAGGCGAGGCGGCGCCACGTGCGATGCAAGGGCTCCCGGGCGATGCACGTCTTCTGGATGCAAAGGACGGCGGGCGCGTCCACATTCTCGCCTTATAATATTATTATTATGACTCGTGATTAAAGTCCGTTGTAGCTCATTCGGGATTCAACGGGTCTAGAATTTAATTATTAGTTCAAATGAGGCGCTGGCAGAAAATAATGTCCCTCGAGGGCGAGGAACGTGACCCATGCGAGGACGCACCCACTCACAGACTGTCGGAGCTCTCATTGTCGACTTCTTTCCCCACTGATTCCCCACTTTCACTCCTCTCGCGTATTGTCTTGGCCACTACTGTTCCATCCAGTCCCTCTCCGTTTTGAACCATCATTTCTCATGTTCTTTCTTAATAACAATCTACTATAACATAGATTTAGTTCACACACTTATAAAAGTATTTCAATGAATGCATCACTTGGATGGACAGATTTCATTGTCTAAATCCAGTGTTTTACTTATACATTTACGTGTATCAAGTTATACGTCAGAAGTAAGAGTCCATATCAAATTCAATTTAGCAAGTAGTTTATCCTCAACTGTCGAAATGATTTGAAACATTCCGGTCCAACAAAAATAAAACTGATTTATTCATTATTAAAAATATCATACGCAAAAAACCATCGTAACGGAGTAGCTGAATGAGTTAAAGAATCATACTTGCTTCATTCAATTGCTCCTTTACGATCTCTACGTACATTTCATATTCTAACGATTCGTGAATTTCTAGAAAATGTAAATTGTTTCAAAAACCTCAACAGCGAAATCTACTTAAGAGCGCAAAGGAATCACATATCACGGAAATCTGGCTGGAGGCATTCCCACAATCGCAAACAAATAATAATTGCGCGCGGAAAGGCAAAGGACAATGGCTTGCCTTGGAGCAAAGCACCGCCATAAACCCAAAACACTAGCTAAAACCCAAAACTGTATCTAAAACGAAAGAATTCCGCGTTCGTGCCGTGGAGAACAATCTAGAAAGCTTGCGCTTTATCAGAATTTTTCTTTACGGTACGCGAAATAACGTACCCGCGCGACGGTTTTAAGGTCAGATAAACCGAGGAGCGTTGATTTAAACAGGCGGTAATATCGCCACTCCCGCCCGCGTTCTTTCATAGCGAGTTGCTGCTTTTTTTTCGTAGTACATGCGACTCCGCGAGCTTTCATTGTGCGGTCTTGGTGGTATCTTAAACCCTCGTTACGGCTGATATTACGCGTGTAGGGGTATGGGGGTAGCGGAGCCGACTGATTTCGCGGTTATCACGAGTTACCGCTCCGGCAACAATGCGAGGTCGGAAATGGCCAAGGGCGGGCTGCTGACGGCGCAGATGGGAATGTCGCGACAATGTCGGTTATTGCCTTCTGCCGGGCCAACGCTCAGCTTGCCCGTGTTCCTAACGACACCCGTTGTCCCTCAGTCTCGGTTTGCAGTAGTAATGTAATTCGAACATGTTATTTTTGTCTTTGATACAAATCATGAATTACGCTGTTGTAACACCACTGATAACTTTGAAGTTTTTGGTAGTTAATCGAATCACGAGAAAAATTCGATGACTTACTGTGGTACCCTGCGAAATTTCTGAAAGCGAGTGGTGTCCCAACAATGGGTCATTTCCGGGGAAAATGAAAACTCTACCTGGAAATTGTAATGATGTTTGGTGAATGCAACCTTGAAATTAATAATGTTCGATTGATTGATTATATCACATTTGAACATTTTATTAAAGAGCTCACTCACAATAAAATAATAAAACAGGCGTGACTTCCCTCTGCCGTGACTATTTAGGTTCCTGGTTATCCCATTTCCCGCGCCATCTAGAAAGCTATTCACTTTTGTTTGCGAGACGTTAGGATCCCCGTTTACGGCAGTCTCATCTGAGTCGAATAGTATACGCCGAGTACAAATGGAAAGAGTGCACAATGTCGTGCAATGCCCTTAATGGTAGCAATTCCATCAGAAAATCTAATTTCGAAAGTGTGTATGTGTGTGTATATCTCATTAGAAGCTATTGTGTCTTCTGTGGACCTGCGTGAGTGCCCTTTGCAAACATGTGGTCCCTACAGGTCAAGGACACCACATAATTGAGTAACGTTTGTCCTTCCTGTGAAAATGGGGGGGGGGGGATCGTGGTAAGAATGGTTGATATTTGTTTTTTACCACTACCTACCCCAATGCTTTTACCAAGGAAGATCCTTGGAAGCCGTTCATTCTTGTTCTCTTCACTTCATTTCTATAGCCACACTCAAGACACTTTTTCAAATGTTTTCCTAATCTGGCAATGACTATTAGAATACAGTAAACTCTCGTTAGTATGATCTCGCTTGACACGAATTTTGCCGCAGCACGAACAAAACTACGGTCCCGGTAAGCGATTGCAGTAATAAGGACATTTATAATACTCGGATAACACGAATTTTTATAACACGAAGTCGGATTTTTTCTGTCCTTTGGATATCGTATTAATGGAGGTTTACTGTAGTATTTCTACGATAGAAAAATTTACCAATAAAGTTCTGCAATATTTTCCTTCACAATTCCGTAAACTTATCGAAAATTACTAATCGACCAAGGATGTTAGTGAGCGCGAGATTAATATTTGTGTCGAAGTGAAAACAGAAGACGCTTGGGCGTTGTCGAGAACCACACATCACTCCAATTACATATTCCATTTCCGTTCGCCCTTCTGGCACTCCCCTGCCGTCTAGCGGTGGCGCGCGCAACCACGTGGCCGCAGCGCAGCCGCCACGCCGCGCGCGCCGGTTCGCTCGATCCCAGCGGCGCGGGAGGCTGGGGCCACGATGGACCGCGCCGCCGGGGAAGGCCACAAACATAATTTTGAGCATTTTTCTTAAGCAGTTGTCAGTCAGCGCAGATATGGAAATGGACACTAACGGACACGTGTCAATGCAAATTGAGAAGCAGAATATGCTAATAGTATGCATCAAATGCGAATGATAATTCAACAAATGTTATGTTCGTATCTAATTGTACGACGCCGAATAACAATTCAACACATCTCCAATAATAAACTCATCATCATTTTATATGAAATGTGAATAAAATATATTTTTACTCTCATTCCTAGTGACGCAGGAGTGGTCGTTCGCGATTCACAGGTGCTTCGTAGGACCTTTGGGGCTAAACCTCTTAACACTCTTTAGATATTATGAAAACTAAAGTGTAATTAAGCATATCCTTAACGCAACAGAAAATCATATCCTAAACGACACTAATGACGTATCGATAGTTGTCCTAAAGACCTCGGGGTAAATATCCTATGAAAAGTAAAACTACACTAATTACTATTAAAAATGAGCAAAAGACATATTACAGTGTGCAAGGCACTTACAAGAAATTTGCTATTCTTCTCCTATAGTGAACTTCAAATTGTAAATAGTTCACACGCTGTGAATTATGACAAGTGCTACCCCATCCTCTTGACAGCAATTGCCCCAAAAGTTAATTTTTTTTTCGACAATTTCCCAACTTTTCGGTTTCCTAACAATACCGGAATATTACTTTAAGAATATTATAGGAAAAATAAAACCTCATCCTACATGAAAAGTTTCGTTGAATTTGGAGCCGTTATTAAGAAAATGTCGTTTAAGCGTTATTGTAAATGACATATTTGAATCTCTCTTTCACAGAAAACTTTTGAGTTCTGGAAAAATTTCATTGAAAGTCATTTAAAGCACTTCTACTAACAAATGCAAGAATGTATGCAAATCGATGAAAATCATTTTTATCTCGCATATTAACGACGTAGGAGATAATTTAAAGAAACTACATTTGCGACATTTTTGAAAAAACTAAAGAATAAACCAAAATGACTTATGTCATTTTAAACACTGCATTTATCACTATCCATAGTAAAAGTTTCAAGAAAAAAATTGGAGCAATTTTTTAGAGAATGGCGTTTGAGTTTGGAATGGAATTTGGAGCTCATTTTTACGGAATACTTTCAAGTTTTCAAGAAACTTTGTAAGATATCATTTAAATAATATGTTCTTATAAACACAATAATTTCAACAAATCGCCATTATCGTAAACATTAATGATGTAAGACAAAAGTAAAAAAAAATTAAAAAATACAATTTTGTTATTTTTGAAAAAATAAAAGCACGGAGCAAAATGACGTTTATGTCATCTGGTACATTTAGCACTATCCCTATCAAAAGTGTAAAGAAAAAATTGGAGCAGTTTTTAAGAAAATATTGTTTTTGTTATTTTTTTTTAAATTACACATATTGCGCGAAAACTAGTAACAGTTTCAAAAAATGTACACGACCTTAATGAAAGAACTATGGACAACAACTTTGAAGGAAAAATCTCTATCTTCAATTCTGTTGTTGGAAAACACGTTTGCAATTTTCGAAAATTCAGAATTTAACAGTTAAAATCGGACCTATGCCATCTTTATAAGTGTATTTACTCTATTCTTACAAGAAATTTAAAAGACAACTTTAGGAGCCATTTTTGAGAAACTTTAAAAAATGTCCCTGGGGCTTCATGTACATAAATTACCCGCAAATTTTCAAAAAGGGTTTTCAAAACCGCAGCGCGTTTACTCGAGCTAGATCGACCGGAGAATATCCATTTGGAAAAAACTCTACATATAGTTGAGGCGCTAGTGGTGTTCACAGACGGACAGACGTTTTGCCGCCAATTGATTCTTTGGCATCAAGGATCCTTAAAACAGGTATTCTGGCTACACCACGTCTTAGAGGATTTTTCTATACATAGCAAATGGATTTATCCACTTTTCCGCTGTTAGGGCCCGGCAATACGTGTTTTTCTGCCGAAAATTCGCCGTGTTTTCGTGCAGCATTACATAACTTTCACTCTACTGAGTAAACTGTAGCGAGAAAGGAAAAATCCACACATTTGAAGGATCTCCTTTAGTTAACTTTTTCTTCTTCGAAGTATCATTTAATTACTGCGTTTGATAAATTTACAAATAACCGGAGTTTCCACACAAACAAAAATAAAAAAGATTATGTAAATAGCTTATAGTTAACGTAAGTACTGTTATTGACATGTTTAAATCAAATTTTGTTATTCTTTAACAACTATCCTTAATAAAATACTAGCAAAATGTATTAGTACAATGTAATTGAGGTCGTTAATTACCATGTTGTTACAAAGCGACCAAAATAAATAAATAAATAGAAATAAACAACATTATGTTTCAAATAACGAATGATAAAAATAACTTTCGTTATTTTTTCGTGTTCTTAAGTTAAAAATAACTTTGAAAAAATCGTTAAAAAACGTTCGTTTACTCGCGTTTTGCCCCCCTCCCCCCACACATACATACATCGACAACAAGGCGTCGCCCACCGTGAGCATCGTGGGCGCCACAAGGCCTGTGTGACGGGGCGGCGGAAACGGCGGCCGTAATTACCCCCAACGGCGCCTGGCTCTCGCGCGCACACGGGCCCGGGCGCCCTTCGCCCGCGCCGCGCGTAAAAGCTATCGGGGCTCGCGGCGTGGGGCGTGGGCGGCTGTCAAGGCGGGGGTGTGTACAGATGCTTATTGTGTTTGCGCAGTCAGCGACCTGGCCCGATAAGATGATGAGCCCCGCGCGGTGATGGATCGTCGCGCGCCCGTCGCCGCGTCACGGCCGCTCGTCTCGAGGTCCCCGCGTCTTTCCCCGACACCCCGCCCCCCGCCCCACGCCACGCCACGCCTCGCCACACCCCCTACTCCCGCCGCGCCCTAGGGATACACGCCGCTATCTGCGAGGAATCTCGAGTGTCCTTTTATTTGATATCCGTGACCTGCTTTCGGGACCCCTGGGTCGCGCAAATAGACGATCATTATTCGGCAGGTAGAGGGATGAGGGAGAGACGAAATAGGTGTGTACACACGCGGGGAATACGGCGTTTTCTACACGAACGCGAGAGTCTCTTGTAATAACATACATGCACCGGGAGTCGCGTATGGGTTCATGACAGGTGTGTTTATTGTCAGAATTTTGAATGTATGTTTAGCTTCTGTATTTAGATTTCGGGCAAAGTTTGACAGAAAACTCTGGAAAGTAAAAAACACTTTTTTAACCCCTGTAGAAACCCCAAAGGGAAAAGTCCTTTTTTCCATAAGAGAAAGAATATTAGATATAATTGCAGTGCCTTATAATAGTAAGAGAACCATAGCCGCTACAAGGCTGCGAAATGTCTCGTTCGATTCATTATTAACCCGAAATCAAGTAAAAATTAATAAATTTAGCATTTATATAATCGTTTTTTATCGTGCGCAATGGGGTATGGTTACAAGTTCACATCTGAAACTTCGTCGACCGTGAGGCTCTAGCTTCTAAGTTCCGCAGGTGGTGGATATTCTTCCCTCCCCATGTTAAGGGAGAAAGTCGGGCCATTGAATAAGAATTCTTGATACCGCTGATTTCATTGTCGTTTCCTTTTATCAATTCCAGGTTGCTAAAAGAGCAGTACCTTAAAGAGAAGGCCACGGACTGCCTTCCTCAAACTGCTTTCATTTCCAGCTTTGGCGACTAGTGGTGAGCTGTTCGCCCATGTAGTCCATCTCCCATGATGGCGAAAGACGCTGCCTTTACTGCAAGTGCTTGATTAGTACGTAAGGGCAATCCCCAAACTCGGCACAAGCGCCATTGAAAAGACAGTATATAACAGTATGTAGAGTGATTGAACAGTATGCATTTTTAGTGTTCTGCCGGATTTGCTGCTACAGGCCTCACCTTATGATGAAGGGTTGCTGATTGATCCCGCTTTTACATTACGTCGGCACAATGCCGACACAAGTTGATCAAGAATTCAGGTATTTTTTAAATAATTCATTGGCTGACGTTTCGTCCCATTGCTTCACTTCTTCATGGCTATAACAATTTTTTACAGTGAAGAAGTTACTGAATTTGTGAAGTTACATTTGTGAAGATAATAATAGTTATAATACTTCTATATTCTTCTTTCATTGTGTATGTACGATGTGCTTCTTAACACAGTAAATCTTCATACGCTAGAGAGTTTATGCTTTTGAGACAATTTTGTAAAAAAAGAAAACGTTCTCATTTAAAGAACTTTCCTTATTATTCCTTCTCATCTCCGTTAATGTCGTTTATGATTGCTCATACTTATCCCTCGACTATCCTCAATTTCTCTGGCAATAATAGTTGTTAAATTTGATACCTCCAAAATGTCAAGTGCTGTACATATTTCATTCTCGTTGTGAAACTTAGAAATCTTTCACTTGTCTGCCGTGATTTAAAAGAAGTGCGAATTGCAGAGAGAATGCAATTCTGCTCGTGCATTCCGAAAATTCTAGAATTTTTGTCTCGTCGACAGCGGTTGGGGGTGGCGTATTGTAACTCTAAGTCAATATTCCAATTGATTTTGGTTCTAAAGCAATATGTCTGATTTCCGTATTTTTTTTTAATGAATCGTGCAAGATGGATTTCCTTTTGACTTCCCCAATCAATTTTATTTTATCAGTGGTCGCTATTTGCCTTTATTAGTTTTATTATGATGATTATTAAAACACTTTACGATTATTATTATTATTACTATTGTTAATAATAATAATAATAATAATAATAATAATAATAACAACACTAAGATAATAACAGAAATATACGAATGACAAATATCAGCTTTATAATATTCTGTTCAGTGTATGACAGCAACACGTGTATTGATTCTTCATATCGTATAAAAGGGTAGTATTGCGTTCATGAGAATTGCCATTAAAAATCTAGAATACTCAATGGAGGAAAATACAACAGATGTATCGCAACAGAAGGGCTTTCACATGGACTGAAATATGAACTAGAGAGTGAATTTTCCAGCATGTATAGATGAATGCAGAGAAAAATTACAGACATTTTGTAGTAGTCCAGAATATGTATATTTTTTTGCTACAATACATACGCACAAGTATAAGAGAAAACGATTAGATAGATAATTCAAAGAAGAGTGACTTCCAAACGTGAGAGAATGGGCACTCTGGGTCAAGTGTGCTCCATGCACGAGTACATGACTACATGCATCATGAAACTCATCGAGGACACAAAATTACTATCCATGTTATAGTAGAAAGTGTATAGACATACGTTACTGGTAATGGGATAAGTAAACACGAACCTTACCTCGTGTAAAGCGGAGCAGAGGTTAACCTCAATAGCTCGGCATGCATATGCAGAGTTGACTTTTTCACGTGCTACAATGTTGATATTCAATTCATTAGCTGTTTGTTATTTTCATATTTAATTGCGTGTTGCTTGTTTTTGTAACATAATCATAATTACCCATTCTGGTATTTGTTTATCATATTAATGAACTTTTTTAATTGTAGTATGCAGCTGACTGATTATATATTATGCATTCGATAATACCTAAAGGCATCGTGAGTTACATGTCAGTCATGAATATACAGAATTTTTCTCACTGATGTTTTATTTACGAGCCCAAGCTTTTGAATTTAAAATCCAATCAAATGTGCATATTTTCTAAGGGTGCAGTCAATAGCGCGTTCACTGCAGGCACACATGACGATTGACAAATGGTGGCAGTCGTCCCCTCCCTGTGCGAGAGCCCACCATCCCCCCTCACTCCTGTCACCTCACCCCCTTCAACACCACACTCGCCCGCACCCCTTCGGAGGCTGCGGCGGGGAAGTAGGTCTCTCGTTAAAGCACCCATCCATCATCGGACAGCGCGCGGAATGCGGCACATCACCGATTCAAGGAATCACGAGATTTTCATAACAAATTTCTGATTTGGATCCGTTAGCATGTAAACGCTACTCTGGTGCAGCCAATGCACATCAGTATGCTGCTGCTGTTGTTTCACCCTCCGACGAGATTTATTTGCCCCCCCCCCTCAATCGTGAAAGTCATATTGAAAGTTGATTCATTTTGGACGAGAGGTCCACAAGTGAATAATATTCATCAGAGACTAAAAAAAGAGAACGGTCCTAAATATACAAAACTAATCGTGTCTTCAGAGCCGCTGCAACGACAGAAGACCGAATGAAGTTCATACAGCATTTCATATTCGTGTATATTAAAAAATTCCCATAACAGAACAATCGGATCGCTTCCACACACGAGGCCGCGGAGAACAGCCAACTCCCACTATTGGCCGGCGCCTCTCGAGCAAAGAATAAAACCCTGCGGTAGGAAACTGAGCAAAAAAAAAAAAGAGAGAGAGGCAGGCTTTCACGTTTAATTAATTTTATGGCATTTTAAAGGGAGCGCCCGACGCTGTCCGCTGCGAAACACAAAACCGGCCAAAGCGACGACTGCGTCGGAGACGGTGGCGCTGTGGACGGTCCGAGTGGGTGGGGCGGGGTGGGGCGGCTGGCAGTCGCGACCCACCGCGTCCGCACGTTTGCAGCCAACAAAGACGCGAGTGACGACGCCTGGGTGCACCGTCCCACCCCTCCCCTTGCCACCCCACCCAGTACCCTCCCCTCCCCCTCCACTTCCCCGACCTCCGTTTTATTATTCCGTGCGCCGCCGCTGTCCTCTCAGCGCTACGTTACGGGCAAATGCATCAAGTATTTAAACGCGCGCTAAGTTAATAATACATTGTCACGGCTAACGAAGCGTCACTTCTGCGCCCCGCCTTCGTAAAATTCAGCCCACCTATGTGTTACGGCGGGATTACCACGCCCGCCCCACCGAAACTACAAATCACGCGTACGCCCCCCCTTCCCTCGCCCCATTTTCCCGCGCCGCCAGCCCCTCCCCCCGCTCGCATATGCGGTTGTTCGATTTATTTCCCTGATACTTTAATTAATCTCGTGATTGAAAGTCGCGTGAAAAATAATGAATGCGGCGACCGGGAATCAAAACTGACATTTCCGAAACGAGAATACACGCATTCTAATTCCCGCGGCTCCAAGTAGGCTGCGGCGGCGCGGTGACTAGCGGAGCGATGCTTCCGGAAAGCCGAGAGACCTCGCCGGAGGTGTACCTACGACACAGGGGAAGGCACGGCTTTCTCGGGAGGCAACTTGCTGCCGTCGCTGTTGCTTAAGATTACTAACAAGAAATGTCACAGGCACGCGTGGCGAGTTAATTGTGCCGTTTCCCAAGAAGTCGCCCAGCCGCGCCGCGCCGCGCCGCTCACGAGTAGGGCCCGCAGGCGCTCACGGGGCGCCTGTCTCTGGTGCCTTCATTTCGGGGATCGCCTGCGACCTGGGGAGGCGCCCCGCCCGCTTCGGTCACTCAAGGAGAACAAGGGGAACTCGCGAAGGAGAAGGAAGGTAATTTGTTCTCCGGTGGATTGTTCATTATCACCAGTTATCTTGCAACACTACAATAATTCAAGTAGAAAAATATTATCTTCAATTAGGTAACCAAATACAAGCATATCTAAAATATTTGTTTTGGTATTATCAAACTCCGTCCATTATTCTCATGTAAAATGGAAGTACGTATATTAAACGGCAAAACAAAATTTCAAAAATAACGAGAATCAAAATATTTCAGTAACGAAAAGTAAATTCATTTTGACACTTAAACAGCTATGGATATACTTCCTGCGAGTACAGTTTTTGTTTTGGGAGAATCTTTTTAATAATATGCTCCTGTTAAAGTTTTTCAAGGCGAATCTCTTTCCACAACATCCAATGTTGGTCAAATCTACCAACCCAAAGCCAAAGTAATCTTTTCTCAGAGTGAAGTACTATTTTTATGACCATGTTTCCTATAAATGTAACAACCGTATCATTTCAACATTTCTATCTATGCATTTTATAATTTTCTCATCGCTGCCTATAATTAACTGACATATTATCCAATAAGGGATTCAACAAGATTATACGTCTTCTCTAAGAGACAGTTTGAGAAAATAAATTCCAAAATATTTATTGTTACAATGATTACATCCCCAGGAAATTTGGAGCACAGAACTAATATTCCCTCGCAGAATTAGATAAAGATGTACGTCTCCAAGTGCAGTGAGAGACGCGAAAACGGCGGTGACGGGATGAAATAGCAGACAAAGTCGGAGTCCGAGTCAAAACCGTGGGCGGGAGCGACGACGACAGCGGCCGCTAGACGGCCAAGGGAGGTCCGAATTAAGAAGTGAAGTTTATGGGGCCAGTCGTAATGGTGACACGCTGCTTTTTGCGTTCTGCCCGCACTCGTCATCCGAGGAGAAAACCGCATAATGCGAGGAGACATTTCGAGGGGACGTGGCCAGCGGCGGCGACGGACGAGGACGGCAGGACGGGCGGGGCGGGGAGGGGCGAGGCGGAGGAGGTATCGAGTGGCCGACCGGAGGAACTGTCGTCGTATAACTCGGCGGGCGTACTGGCGCCGCGCCGCCGAGCGTAACTCGGGCGCGTCGTCGGCTTTTTGTAACGTGCCAGTGATACGTGCCATTAACTTGTTTAGTTAGGCCCCGAGCGGCGCCCGCATAACTCCCTGGCGCCGCCGCTGCCGCCCCTGCCGCCCCGCCGCCGCGCCGACCGCCGCCGCCGCCGCGGCCGCCGCGGCCCGCACCGCCTAATGAGCTAGCGGCCGCTGAATCGATGCCCCTCGCCGCCCGGCCGCCGCGGCTCCCAGAGCGCGCTCCGTCCATCCCACCGCCCGCCCGCGCCCCGCCCCCCCCGCCCACCCGCGCGCTGCGGACCACCACAGTGCGGAGACCGCCTGCTCTTCGCGGACGAAAATATCGCCTCATGGAGGATTGTGTTTATGTAGAGTGGCATGATAATTATATTTGTTATACTAATTGCTAGTGGTATTTTTATATTATTTGATTTATTATATACCAATTATTTCCTCTGGTACTATGGTTCTATTGGCTTGTTTTTCATATTTTTTTCACTTTCACATCATTAATTAAATTTTGCTTTGAAATTGTTAAAAATACCTCACCTCGGGCGAAACAACACTCTATCCCATTTTATATTGAATAGTTGGCTTCTCTCTCTGCCTCTCTCTCTCTGTCTCTCTCTCTCTCTGTCTCTCTCTCTCTCTGTCTCTCTCTCTGTCTCTCTACCGAATTTATATCGCCGGATATCGTCCGATTCCTGGGATAGTCTGTCAACTAAGAAAACTGAAATTATGAAATGACATTTTGTATTAATGATGAAATCTTAAAATTTCCTATTTTTTAAACAATGCGGTAAATTTTACAATAATCAAATTTATGGATCTTCAAGAAAATAATAGACCTGATGCAAATTATTCCATTGAAATGTTCCACCTTTGTACTATGTATCATCACTTTTAAATCTAACTACCCTGTTCAAAATTATTTTGTTCATTAAGAGAATTTTAATAGAATTTCTACTCGCTAATTATTTGAAAAATTGTTATAAAATCAGTTGCATGAGCATTCAAGATAGCCACAATTTCTGTTATCTCTCTGCTTGAGATCTGTTTAAAAAGTCACAGTGATAGTTGCGTCACGAATATACGCATACTATGAATGATTTCAGAAATACATTTTCGAAATCGAGATCCAAGAATGTGAGCACTGTGCTGTGGGTTCGACCGCCGCGATGGAAAGGACGACTGAGAGGACACCGAAATTTCTGGAGCACTGCATAGCGCGAATCAAAATCCAATTTTGGAGCGAGCCACCAAATGAAAATTTAATATCACATAGGGCAGATTTAAGAATGGTATTGGAAATCTCTCACGAGCACCATTAATTTTTAATTTCATGAAAAAAAACTAAATCCGATAGATGAAGTTATACCCTAAAAAGAGACAGGTTTAAAATAACTTAAAAAATAATTATTCTGAAAGCCAAAGGGGTCATTAAAATACAGTGGATCCTCAGAAATATGAAGCACAATGTGCATTAAGCCAACAGCATTAGACGTTTCGGAGAAACAACGATGTTGCATTTGCATCTCCAAAGTCTTGGTGGAAAATCATAAAGAGGGAATCGTAGTGCTGTAACCGAACTTCCTCGTGGGATCATAAAGATGGCTAAGAACGCTATCGGCCGTGAGAGCAATGTTACGAAGCGAACTCTGGATAATGCAAGGAAACAGTATATCCTGCATTCTCTTGCCTAACGAGAAGTTCCTTCCACGCGCGCTCAAAGGCTATACAACACAGATAATGCACCTCCGCATTTTCAGGTCGTGTATTACCTCACGTACCTGCCACAGCAGTGTGAAACAATGATTACTAATATAACCAGCCCATCACGTATACAGTCATCACCTTCAATCTTAAACGAGATAAACGGGCACACATCGGCGCACTGCTGCACTCTGAATAAAAACGATGCGGAATCGCGCTCCAACGCACGACAGCTCTCGAAGTCCAGAAGCTCATCTACGGAATGCAATACGTCCTCATCGTCCAAACTCCGCCTGCGCTCACGTTCGTTTCAATTTTCAGAAAATCTAACCACGGCCAACGGCCCTTACAAAATAACGAATGATCTTTATCCATTTGGGTTTCGGGGTAAACAAAAACGCTCACACTTTTTTTTTTCTTTTTTCTTTTGTGACAGCCGGCGCTACCACCACTACCATCGCTACTACTGCAACGTGGGGCCCCGGAAACGAATATGTGTGTGTGTGTGTGTGTGTGTCTGGGGGGAGAGCGAAGCACGTTAAGGGGAACGTGCGGCGCAGGGGGTGGGGGAGTGGAACAGCGTGTGCGAGCGCGCGCGAAAGCGTAATCGTTAAGAACGCCCGTTCCCGCTTTAATTCTCAAAATTAGAGGCTACTTTGGCTAAGCATGACAAGTGTTCGCGTATTTCCGTGAAGGGGGAGGGGGTATTCCGACCGGGGTCGGTGCTCACGCCACTGTTCGACTCTCGCGTCCGCACTCGGGTGGGTGCGGAGATAATGGCCAAGCTTCAATCATTCTACGGAACAGATAAGTGACGACTGACGTACAACTTATCGCAAAAGCAGTAAATCAGAACGTTACGAAGCGAAGTCTCGATAATGCGTAGGAAAAGGATATTTTGCTTCGTTTTTATGAAGAAATGAAATTAATATTCCAATGTGTTCCATGCCACTTTAATGCAAAATTACCGTCAAATCATAAAATAAAAACGCTAACAGTTAGTACTAGTTCACATTCATCAAAACTAACAAGTGTACCTACCACAATGAATTTGCTTTTTCGAAAAAGTATTTTTAATATTTAATAAATAATGAATAAGTAGAGAATATTTAACTCTGTTGACAGAACTAGAATCACTATATTTGTATACTACTCTTCGATTAAGTGGTCTACTTATCAGAATTGATATCATTTCATACCGTGTCAACAGTATAACAATAAGCTCGTCTTCTGATTAGCTGGGAGATGAAAAAACTCAAAACCTGAACTGAACATTGTCAACGAGAGACTGCGACTGGCCGTCCAACCTGGGTCATCCTGTGGGTCAGAAAGAGCGGCGGCGAAAAGTGCGATGTCACTCTCACGACTCTATTCACGGCCGGTGCCATCCGCGCCGCCCCCTCCCTTCGCCACGCCACGCGAGGCGGAGGCGGCTGAAAAATCCGGACGCGGCCCTCCCCACGGCGCGCCCCCCGATCCCGCGGGCTCCGGCGCCATAAACCAGCATTATGCCTCGAAAGGCCCCGCCCACCCGGCCGCGCCCCCGCCGCGAAGTGCACGGCGGCCCGTGGGGTGAGGGCGAGTGAACCCGTTCGTGTAACCTCCCTGGACAGTGCCCGTGTCCCGGCACATGGACCTCTCTACTCCCCTCCCCCTTCCCCTGATTTTCCCCGCCGCGCACACAGGCACGCACTCGCGCTCTCGCCCCTGTTCACTCTCTCTCCATACCCCCCCCTGCGGCACCACCCCACGCGAGGACTTCCTATGCAAGCGCCGCGGTGCCGCCCAAGTGAAATATGAGCGCTGGCTTTTAAAAACCTCGCGGCAGCGCGCCGCCCCCGCGCCCCGCCACCCCGGGCCATCAGTGGACCCTCGCGCCTCCCCGGCGCGTCGTTAGTGCAGCGTTGAAGTGGTCCGTTGATGCACAGCCTAACTAAACCTATTTATATTCTTTTGCGCGCGGGGCCCGGCGTCGCGTCGCCGAGGTGGCGCAAGGGCGGGGGCGGGGCAGGGGCGGCGGGAAGAGCCTGCGCGACGAGGGGGAGGCGAAATGGGATGCAGCTGGACGCGGAGGGCTGCACCGCAAAGCAGTAGTCGGAGGCACCCCTTTGTGGTCAGGGGGGGGGGGCCCCCCGGCGCCCCGCCCCCCGGGGCTGCGGGTCGGGGCAGGGCGGGACGGGGAGCGGCGGGGCGGGGCACGACGGAACGGGAGGAGCGCGGCGGCGGACGGGTGGGCGCTAGTATTTCATTCGCCCCCCTGACCGCACCGCTCCCCCCGCCGCCCCGCCCCCGCGCCGCTCGCGCCGCCCCGCCGCGCTTCACGCTCCCCCGCGCGCTGTCAGGCCGCGGCTAAGACGACGTCCACCACGCGCCCGGTGACGTCATCGCGATTACGCGCGTTTGCCACGAGCCATTAGCCCCTGCAGCCGCCACCGGCCGTCGACCCGCGACCGCCCGCGCCGCAGCGCCGGCGCCAGCCGGAGTCAACAGCGAAAAGGCATCGCGCTGATTTAAGGATTACACTGCGTCTGTGCGGCTAAAGCGACTGCGAGATAATCGCAAGTACACCTCAATCAAAGTCTCAATCTCACTGGTTTGTAACAGCTTTTGGAATGTGACTTCCGACTGTCACTGTGTTAGGAGATAATAATCTTTCTTAGCGATGGAAGAAACGCAACTTCAGTTTTAAAGCCTTCCTGTGCATATCCCTAATTTCTTTATTTGTGGATCGACTGGAGTAAATCAGATAACCAACGCGAGGAAGATGTATGGGCATTTGCCGTGCGTTCGCTGTTTGAGAAGGACAATTGCCATTGCACACTTCACATGCTTCTCTACAAAATCTATGAGTATAATTTTTTATTACTTTAATATTGCGTTTTCCCTTCTTTTTACGAACACTTTCTGTAATATTTCAATTGTGTTAAACAAAGAGCTACAGCTTTATTCATGAAAAATAATTGTACTTTCTAAAAATATGATCTTTGTTTACTCATCCGGGAACCCTTTTCTGAAATCTGAAATATCGTTGATTTACTGCACTTTAAACAGGGGCCTGTTGTTTTACAAAATTCTTTAGAAATTAGATGTCGTTGTAGATCGTGCTTTAGCTCTTCTGAAACCATTCGCAAATTTATACGTAAGTTACTAAATGGAAGAACAGTGAAATAGTCCGCGAGGTATTTAATCAATGAGTTTTCATTACAGGAATATATGTATTCCTTTATTCTAGAATGTTTTCTCGGATTTTTAATTTCATGATTTTTTCAAAGAAGATAATTTCAAAAATAATAAGTATAAATAACGAACCAATGAAAGAATTTTATTTTTGATACAACATTGAACTCAATCACGTGTAACAGATAAATACACAAAACATGAATGAAATCACCGCCAACGCTGCGGAGTAAAGATAATATCATTGGCAAACGACTGAAGGAGAGTAGGGGGAAATCGCACAGTAGCGACAGTCTCTTACCGCAGCCATAAACATTCAACGTAACTCCGTGCCGCGTAGAGGTGCGTGAGCAGGCGGGAGGGAGCAGCGTTGGGACGCGCGGCACGTACGTCACGGGGTGAGCCGTGGTGGGGGTGGGTGAACAGCCGACGCGCAGTCACCCACATGCCTCTCTTCCCCTCCCCGCCTCACCCGCGCACTTGTATCTCATCTGGAAATCCGATCGCGGTTCGAACAAATGGCTACAAAAAAGGCGGAAGCCGGGCGGCGGGGGCGGGGCCGGGCGGATGGGCGCGGGCGGCGCGTGAGCGGACCAGCAACGCGTCTTCCCTGTGAGCGGGCGGGCGGGCGGGGCGGGGACAGGGGAAAAGACTAGGGCGGGAGGCGGAGGGCGGGGAGGGCTGCTTCTGCTGACGCCGTCTGTTGCGTAACGTTGTTTCGCCGCTTCTTCTTGCAGCTCGTTCCTGCGCGCGCTCGATCACGTGCGGGAACCCCTGCCCGTACCCGCCTCCACCCTCGCACACTCCCTCCAACCTTCCCGTGCTTTCGGCGACCATATCCTAATGCTTCACTCCCGCATTGCTATTGCTTGCTCTCAATCTCTGGGCTCTTCCTGGATTTGTGTACGTCTCATTAACTTTTGGCACACATTCTCAGTGACTTCGACACTTCACCTCTTATTTCGAATATCCTTTTCTTACAACCTTGGAGTAATTCCCTAATATTGGATATTCCGAAGTCGCCTTCGATTCGTCATTTCAGATATAGGAATTCATTGTAGGGCCTTATTCTTCCAGAATTAACTTACCACTGGGCTATGCTACTTTTGTGGCTGTCTCCTCTCGCCAACTTACTGTAATCCCTACTTTCTCTTTGAAACGCATCATCATCACGCTCCAAACACTCTGTCCTTAGAACACCCCTCCTACTCCTTCACCGTGCCTCCGCCAAGCAGCCTCCTTCCTCCCATCTCTCCCCCTGCGCTCTTCAACCTGCTGGGCTTTGCATCCTCCTGCGCTCCCAGATGTAACGAAGACGGATGTGAATTCTGAGCAGCGAGGGCGCTCGCTAGGGCGACGATGGAGGTGGCAGGGGGAGGGGGAGATGCCGACCCTCCAACAGACTCGCATATGGGTTTACGCCCGATGTCTCAGATCATACAGAGACACTGCAAGAGTTGGGTACGGCTAACTTACGTGGGAATAACACCAGTTTGAGTAAATGTCTTGAAATGAAGTCAATATTTCCTTGTTTAGAAAAGAAACTGTATGGAAGTATTAATTTGCTTTGAAAATCACATTTCAATGCGCTAATATTTATTTATTTCATTTTTATATTATTTTTGCCATGAACACTGAAAATCAATAATTTCTGCCCCTAGAATTCTAGTGGTTTGCATTGGTGTTTAAACATCGATAAATTGTCCTCTTATTCTAATGGGTATTTGAGTTTCTTAAAAGACATCATAGCATCAACAAGAATATGATTGGTAGCACTAAAATAATATAAATCGTTGGTCTTTAGCAAAAGCAAAATATTTACAAATTTAGTAGATTATGATTACATCATTATCATTATTATTATTTTTTTCATTATCATTATTATTATTATTATCATTATTATTATTATTATTATTATTATTATTTTACATGATAATTATTTTACAGAGATTTTTTCTCTTTCAACTTCTGCTTAATAACAGTTCTTCTTAATAACGTAGCTGCAATACAACTAAAATTTATCCCCTCTATCTGTGGGCTCAGGAATACAGAAATTACTGAATATCTCTAAAAATATTTTGAGATCATAATCCTGTAAAACTGAAGACTATTGAAGTGCGATTTCGTCATTGAATTGCTTACTTGAATTTGAAAGTCAAATATCATACTTTGATATCGCAACTTTAAATGTAAGGAAAATTTCAACAAAATATTCACTTTCGATTACGAATATCAACTTTGAATGTTTATGTAATATTTCGCAGGGTGAAGAATGGAAATGTACAGAACACAAGTGGAACCAAAGCGAATTTTTGTGAAAGTGTTGCATTAAAAAATCACTATTTGCAAAAGTCATTTACACTGTGTGTTTTCTCCCTTCTGTTGCGTGAAAGGGGTTTCTGAAGCGTAAGTAGACGGTGAGCCGAACGTACTTTCAGGCACTACCAGCACGGAATGCGAAGGAACGCTGCTTAGCAAGTATAGAGCTTCATAGACATAGAGGATGGCGCCTAAAGTGAAGTTTGTGCATCATAGACGAAGTTCAATTACGAAATAGGAAAGTAAACCGCACAAAGACGAGAAGAAATGATAGTGAAGCTTCGCAAAAGCCTTATTACGATCTGCGAGGAGGAAAAGAAGGAACTGGAAAAGGGACTACCAAAGTTTGTAATTGGTGAGAGCTAAGAGAAAGATAATGAGAGAAGATAGGTGTTGAAAGGTGGTGAAGTAGAAGTGTCGTGAAGAAGCACAAGACGCTCAACTGAAGAGTCATGAGTCACTTTATACAAAGGGTAAACTTAAACAGAAACTAGCGGCAAAGAGAGACAGCCGGAACAAGGAAAGACAAAAAAAGAACAGTTGTAGCAAACTGCGGTAGAGTCAAAAAGTCAGTTGTCAGATGAAAAAAAAGGCAAAAAAGATGTCAAGGAAGTGGTGGAGGAGACATGAAGCAGCAAGACGCAGAGGGGAACGACGGATAAGAGGAGCTACGAGGCGAACGCGGAGGCGGCGTGCTGGGCGGGCGGCAGCGGCAGCCGCGGGGAGGCGAGTAGGGGCGGGGGGTTGTGGGGCGAGGTGACTCGGGCGCTCGAGGCGAGCCAACTTGCTTTCAAAGTGCAGGTGGGGCGGCGAGGCCCAGAGGGCCGAACGCCAGGCAAAGCGCTCGGGGCAGTAATCCCCTTAGCGTCAAGGCAACGCGGTTCGGCTGGACTCAAGGCCCCACCCGCGGGGCCCAGGGAGGCTGCTGACGGGGGGCGGCTGCCGAGCGGAAGGTACAGCTCGTTGTGGAAGCAACCACCATCTTACCATTCAGCTTGCGATTCCCAACTTCCTGTCAACAGGTATGCGAACATCCCCATTCACACGAGTATTGCTTCTTGTTTATAACTGAATGTTTCCATAATACATAGTGGTATTATACGCGCACGTTTCCTTAAGCCCCGAAATAACTACCTCCACTCGTTTGCCACCATTAATTGAATTAAGAGTAAATGATAAAAACGAGCGTTGCAAACAAAATCTGATTGCCAAAAATGTTCGTTCCCGTATAATAGGAACCTATTTCGCATCAAAATATGAAGAACAAATTTAATATCAAATTTATTTCGTGAACATATTCACACTCCCCACTCCTCTCGCAACTAATGAAGCGAGGGCTCAAGAAAATGTGCGCGGATAATACCTTTTCACTCAAAGTTGTTTCTGTTCTCCTTTTAAGTTGTATTCGTCTTGGATAATCAATCCACCCCCTAACGAAGATCCCCAAACTCTAAATAAAATATTAACCAGTCTTTTTGTTACACATAACACTGCTGCTCGAGCTAGAGTTTATTCTCTTGAACCTTTCGTCGTGTCAACACCCACAAAAATTATGCAGTATTGATTCTTATTTAGAATTCTTGAATATAACACTATTTAATTTAAATATTCTGGCGGGAGCCCTTTACATTACCACTAAAATGAATATAAAAATTCTGTGGAAAATACTTCATGTTTTTCGTTTTAAATGCACACTTTAAGGAACAGAAAGTGCTTCACGTCAGGCGGTGAATAAGGACTATTAAAAAAGAAAAGAAAAACGAGTTTAGAAGTAAACACAAGTGTAGGTAATAAAGTTCAACTCCCACGAGTTATTACGTCTTGCAAGTAGGAAATATTATTTCGCCTTCCAGATGAATTAATTGATACGAGCTAAAACGCCAAAAAGAAAAATTCTCTCAAATTTAATTTCATATATATTCCGCATTTTTTTGTCTCTCGTTCTTCCCTCCCTAGCGTTTTGTGCACGCTTCCGTACGTCCATATTATTTCAATTTGATTCACCTTCCCGTTGCGGCTTTCCGCCACACTCACACATCTACACAGGCGCCCGTACATTAAAGACTGTAAATTCATTAGTAATTCATTAAGTTGTGGTACAAGTTGTTACCGGGGGACCCTCTCGAGCGGGCAGGAGGCGCGGCCGGCGGGCAGTGGGCGGGTGCGAGGAGGGACGAAGCGGGTAGGGATGAGGAGGGGAGGGGCGGGGAGGAGCAAGGAGAACTGCGAAGGGCGCGCGCGTGGCCTTATCCAAACAATGGGCCGCCGCCGCGCAGCATAGCCCAATGACCAGCCTCGGCCGGGGCTTTGGAAACACAGGTACATACGAGGAGCCAACTAACTTCTGCTCCACGAATATTATATTAGGAGGGTGAGGGAGCGCCTTGTTGTATGCTTCTATAAACATTATTTCATTAACCCCAGCCGTGTTGTGTGCGGAGGTCAAAGGTGAGAGCTCAGGTGGTGAGAGGGTGAGGCGGCCGGGCCCCCCTCCCCCCCCCCCAGCGTCCCGGCGCGCCGCCCGCCCTAACCGCCCCATAACCGCGCTCCATTGTGGGCCGCCTTAGCTGCACATAAAAGGAATTCAAACGGGTATTTTCGGCAACAGCGGCAGATAAGGTGCGATTAGGGTCCTCCGCACGCGTTTATTTACCATGAATCCCTCTGTGTGTGGGCGGGTGCGCAGCGACAATGGCCTTTGAGGCGGCGGCGCTGGCCGCCCCAAGCGCCGCGCGGCGTCTTCCGCGCGCGCCCTCTCGCGGCAGCCCGCCGCCCGGAAACGAAGTAAATAACGGCCAGCCAGCAAAAACGGACCAATCTTGCTGTAGAGGGAGAGGCAGCGGAGACACAAGTTGGGTGGTAGGACAGCTGGAGGCGGAGGAGACGGCGGTTGTGGTTCGTGATGGTGGTGGCGTGGTAGAGGTGGTGGGTTGTCGGGGGGGGGGGCGGCAGCTGTGGTTGACGGAGGCGGTGGCAATGGCAATGGCGATGGCGTTGAGAATGTGCGGTGGCGTCTTGTTGGTCTCGCATCGCCTTCCTCCTGTGCAGGCTGAGAAGCCGCCGAGGCAGCAGCTATTTAGAGAACAGCAAGTGGACGGCGAACAGTTGAGCAGCGCTCCGCAAATTGACTAATTGTTCCGCGCCCGTACGCGGACGTGTATTCACACGCGAATGCACGCACGCACGCACGCGTGCACGCCTGTATACACACAGGTACACACGTAGACGCTCAATGCATTACAGGTTAGGTCTGCCAAACAAATCAGAGCGCACATCTCAGAGCGCAAACTGCCAATCTCAACAATAATTTCAGATTAATAAAAACATCACATATAAAGTGATGTTTAAATAATAAACATACATATTCATGTACATTTTATAAAATGACTTGAAATTCAGGTATATACAATTTTAAGAATATAAAATTGGAAAATTAAATTTTTATAACATGTTATGGTAAGAACTACTTACTAATTTTTAAAATAAAAAAATGCATTCGAGAAAGAACGAAAATATCAGCTAGGAAGTTTATTTAGTTTATTAAGTGAAAAAAAAAACACAACTATGCAACAAAACAATTTTGAATTTCTCCCTGAGAGTAAAGCTAACCCTTATTCATCAAAGTAACTAATAGAATTAATGTTAAAGATACTATTTTTCAGAACATCATCCATTATCGTAAGGCTGTAAAGGTGTGGCGTCACAATAACACCATTCTAATGTTTTCACGGATTTTATTTGAAAAACAAACAAAACAGTTAAATACCATAACGCTGAACATTGCATGAGGAAGGGCGTCAGCTGCACATCTGAGAGGAGTGCGACGCAGCAAGCATCTGTCACGGCATTTCGCCACGTCCTGCTCTGCAGCTTCATTACTGGGGAGGGTGCAGAAACGGCACCTCCTCGTCTGCCGCCGCCCTCCATCCCGCCCTGCGCCCGCCCGCCCGGCCGAGCCCAGCCTAGCCCTCCTTTATTAACACGGCTAACGCCGCATAATCTTTAAAGCATACTTGTCTGGAGTGCGGATCCGTGTAGCGTGGAGATACGCGCCAGTGTCATTAACCGGCCTGCGCCCTCCGTGCCCCCGTCCTCCGCCGGGCTGCGACGCGACGCGAGGCGGCGCTGCTGTGAGGACGCGTTGGGGAGGTCCTTCCTCGCGCCGCCGCCCGCCCGCCGTCCTCCGCTACTCCACAAACTTCGTCCCATTTCGCAACAAACCTACGCAACTCCACTTAGCGCATGCGCGGGGCCTCCTTTGCGCCGCGCTGGCTAATCGTTTCTGCTTCTGGACGAGGCGGCCTGGACATGTTCTTTCGCGAGGGGGAGGGGGCTATAGGAGGGCAGCAGGGCCAACTAGTAGTTTTGACACTACAATACTCACGGTTGATTTCCAGAATATTGCGTGTGAGTTTGAAACTTTAAAATTAAAAAAATGAAATACTAGCTAAACACAATTTGGACTGCGTGGATCATTAATACACGCTTTAATCGCCATGATCGTTCTGCTTTCGCGGTATTAACAGAAAATGTTGATTCAAAACACTTCTTGTGGGTTAACGCCACAGAATGGATACGTACCATTCAATTACTTGACGTGACATATTTGTTATGAAGACGAAATGGACAAGTCATCAATTTATAATCCAATTTATCATTTAGTCAGCAATTCGGCATTTGCACATTTCTTATTTCGAAAAGTTTATTACAATATGCAATTAAGTTTTATTACATAATTGTGGATGTGGAAAGGAAGAGAAATTATGTTAAAATATAGAAAAATTGTAAAAAACTTAGATCATTAAGAGGAAATTCAATATTTTTGTGTACTTTTCACAAAATATTCAATTATTCATCATATCAATTCTAACCATATAAATATAGTGCATTAACACAAATAACCCATGAATATTACGAAATTAATATTTCTTAAAAGCGGATGGAAAAGGGAGAACGTCAAAATCTTGATACTCTTAATACAGAGTAAACACATCTTTCATTACTCACATACAACAAGAAAGTACTTACACGTACTAGATCTCAAGACAGTGGAAGCGACCGAACTTCTACCAGCGGAACGTACAGCTTTTGTAGCAGTGCGACTACTTTTTGCGTCCAGTAACACGGGGCGCGATTCATCTCGACGAAGCTACGGAAATTAGCCCGGCTCGTCGCTCGTGCGCGCCCTCCTCAGAGTCCAGTTTCCACTCCGCACCATGTCGCACATTTCGTCGCATTAGCTTGATGAAAATCGCCGAACAATTCGCAGAGAACGCTGGATTTAGAACGAAATTCCGACTGCCACGCCTTCACGCCCTCGTGGCCTGCTTCGACCCGTCCCGTCCCATCCCTCCTACAGTTTTCACACAACACAATAATATTTTGCACGCGTCCAAATCTTTCGATTCTTTGTATCCGTGGGATAGAGTGCAACCGTACGGACTTGATTGTTCAATGATTCGTAGATGAACTCGTGATAACAACCTGTGAAGTCACGATATGAATGTCAACTAATATTTAAGAGCACTTAATGTTACATAAGCCAGTACTCTCTAAGTTCGAAGTTCGACCGTTTAAGGAATGAAACAAAAGTGTTTTTCGTGGTTCCTATATATGTTTCCTTAAATTATGAAAACGAATGGTTACAACTCGACTCCAGGGCTCTCCAATTCCTCACATACATACGAAGACTGAAGAGCGGAATATATTGCTAACACATCTGATCTCGAATGATCGCAAGCACATTTGATTGTGCTACAGATAATAGATACAACTGCGCCATAAATAATAAATAAATAAATAAATAAATGAAAGTACAAAAATCGATCTTGAAAACATGAACAACTTGAATAAAGCACAAAAACACCGAAGAAAAAACTCTTCTCCCATATAGCTTGTATAAATACGTTGTTGACGATCCCCGTACAACACACGGGCTTCAATAGCTCACTCCTTCAAAATGCTTCCTTAACTGCCTTTGCCCGGGACAAATATACGAGCAACCTTTCCCAGCAGCCAACATATCCTCGACCCCGAGCCTCTCGGCGGGTGCCACAAGAGAGCGAATTTCGGAACTGGTGATATATTTAAGAAATACATTATTTACACAGTTGTCATCGGGAGAGGGTTAGGGGACCGCCCGGGCAGAGGGCGGCAGAGGCAACGCCGGGAGAAACAACGGATCCCCCGTCGATTCGCGGCATTTGCCAGCCACCGCCGCCGCCGCCGCTCTCGTCCTCGTCGCCTCCCGCGGCGCCGTGTTCATACATGGAGCGAAGTGACACAGTTCTTCTTTATTTGTTAGCCCGTACTCTTGCTACTCCACCGCCTTGTTTATTGCTCTGCGAGACGACTACGGCAGTATTTGCAGCAAACAAAAATAAAGGATGCTAAGATGAAAGGAGGAAATATACGACCTCTCCGTGGGGACACTGCTAGGGCCGCCCGCGCCGCCACCGCCGCCGCTCCTTTTTTGTCGAAGCTCTAGCTCCACAGTATTGGTTCGCATATAAAGTTAAGCCATGTGTGCGGCCCCATGCATGTGTGTGTGTGTGTGTGGTGAGCGAGCGGGAGTATATGTAGTATATATATTTTTGTGTCTCCTTCCTCGCCGCCGCCGCGCGCCGCCTCTTGCTTTTATAAGGGCGTATCTCCGATCCATACGAGCCGCCAGCTGTGATCAGGATACTTCCGCATAAAACATTGACGAGGCTGGCGCGAGTCTGTCTTAGATCCACACCTGAACCCGACCATAGCCGCCCGCATTGGCATGCAACACCCGCCCTCCGCCGCACACGACCGAGTTACAAATGCGATTTTTTGAGGCCCGGGCGCCGGGAAGCGGCGGTGGGAAGGGAGGGGCGAGGAGACGGGTATGGGAACCGCCCTGGAGCGAGCCGACGCGGAGGCGGCGGTGGCGGTGATCTAAAAATCATGAGGTTCGGGGTTGAGGGCGAGGTCACCCAAGGCGGGGCGTCGCGAGGCGCTCTGCCTATCGAGCGCCGCGTCCGGGGCATTTGTCTCGGCGAAGGTGGCGCGGACCTCGTTGGCCGGGCGGAACGGCCCGGCGCCGGTGACACATTTTCCCTGGCGGCCGAAGAGGGCCTCCGCGGACGGGTGCGGGCGGAGGCGGGGGCGGGGCCGACGCGCGGAGTCCCGCTGCATCCGAAAGTGGTCGACGCGGCGTTGCCACCGATGCCCCGGGCGTCTGGCTGAGATGGCCTCCGCACGCCCTCCGCCCGGCCGCTTCAGCCCGTAGCTCAGCCGCGGCGTATTGTATTTCCCAACCGCACCCCAGGGAATTATTAAGAGGCTGGCCGCAGATGGATGCTGGTTGTTGGATGGACGTTGTGGTACAGAAGAAAGTGAAACATACGTATAAGGTAAATTGCTGACCTACTGAGTTTTTCATAACTTCCCAGATAATAGAACAATGTGCACATGTTCGAAACATGGTGAGAAAAATTTGTTGCGATCGAAGTTTTAATCTTTAATTTCCATCTTCACAAAGATAAAGTATCTCTGAATCTGTAAGACTGCAACCGTCAAATACACGTATCACACACACCGCGCGCACACGCGCTATGAAATTAAGACTAACGGTCCACTGTATAAAATAAAATTATAACTCCAAGTCAGATATTTAAAAAAAAAATCTAAGTATATTATTGATAAACGCATTATTGGAATACTTCTGCAGAAATGAGGTACACATATAAATACACGATAACACGAACAAATTAATAATTTTATAATACATTTTAAAGAAATATTCAGCTTCTGCGTGTTGGCGTCGTGAATCAAAAGACGGAAGTTGCCGCCAAAAACCCCAAGTCGCGCCGACGTCGCCGAAGGAAAAGCGAAAGCCGGAGAGCCGGAATACAAGAAGACAGCGAGCCACACAGAACGACGTAGTACGATGATATCCCCCGCCGCACAAAGAGGCAAGGAGAAAGAAACATAATTTTAACTCGGGGATTATACAGCTTTCTTGCCGAATTAATGGATTTTGATTCCGCTTTGTTCCGTCTGATTTACTTCCCTTCCCCGCCGAGTGTTATTTTTGTGTTTCGCCGGGCGGCGAGACGCCTCGGCGCGTATCTCAGGAAGCAGCGGCGCCTACGCCCCCGCGCCCGCCCTCACCGCCGCCGCCACCGTCGCCGCCGTGCGCGCCGTCGGGAGGATTTTGGTCCGCTGGGCGCCTCCTCCCATTGTTGCTTTAAGCATTTATTAATTAATTAAGCTAGTAGCAGGTGGTTTCGGTTCTCACGGAGCACTGTTTGTCTTTCATTTTCTTCAGTAGAGCGAATAAAAATATATATCCGTAGATACGCGAAGAGGGATAGGACTGTGGCGGCGATTCCGTAGGAGACGGAGACGTCAATGAGAGCGGCCGTGATGCTGGTGACGATGGCAACTTCAAGATTGTGGGAACGATGGATGGAAAGGACATCAGTTATCATGGCCACATTATTACCAACGTTAGAAAGTAACTATTAAATGTAGTAATATGGTGGATTTCGAAGCAAAGTCGGTTATAACATTGGTATCTGCAGTGTCAAGGGGGAACACGTTGATGATTTATACAACAGTTCTAGAACATCGGTACCAATGGGGGGTTAACGACGGCATTGACAATTTCAGTAACCTCACTGGTGAAGAGGGAGTACTGATGACGGGAAGGGCTGCTGCAGCAGCGAGTGATGGAAGTGACGACGGTAGCAGTGGATCGGGAGCACGGGCGCAGCAAAAACTGTGAACGTGCTTCACTCCAGCCCGCCCGAGGGCCGCGCCGCGGGCGCCAGTACGGGGCGAAGCCACCGCCCAGGAAACACGTGCGCGCCACCCCAGGCCCGGGAATAAATACTCGCAACAGCGCATTCAAAATACCCTCTCTCCGGTGAGGTTATTTACTCTATTTTTTTAATCGTTTGGAGAACATATTTTAATATTACGCGCAAATATTAGTTTACATCAAAAGCACGCAACAACTAATTCTTCAGAAAAATGAAAACAACGTTGCTTTTGTACTCGGTGATCTGAATCTTGCGGGTATTTCGAAGAGAAAATTTTCTCGAGAAAACAATGTATATTCACGATACTAGATCTAAGCGACCGCACGCAACGGACGATGATTTTGTGATCGAAACGAGAAAAGACGAAATGATTTTTTTAAACTAATCATGTATTTACAACCTCTTGATACACGTGAACAATAAGTAAATTTAAGATAAGATGAAAGGAAATTGGAACACTATACTTCCCCGATTTTATAAGCCGATAGTTTCCGAATACATTGCCCTCTTGGAATGAGCAAAGAGAGATGTTTCAGAATCCATAATAACGTCTCCCCACAGGAGAGTTCTTAAAATCAAGGTTCCATTATTTGAAACATAACCGAAGATAACACAAAATCCATGCTCAAAACAAAAACAGCCGGAAACAAAATTCATGGCCAGCAGCAACATTCGACGGTAAGTACATTCGTCATTTGCCACTAGCAATATGTTTGGAAAAATGTTCGCGAATAACGGCCACATTTTCAGAAGAAAACGCCTCACGAGAGTCAAATGGAAACGCAAATAGAGACGCGAATTGAAAACCAACGATTACAAACACTAATTTTTCAGTGATTCCCTGCGGCCATCTCGTCGCCGAGCGACGGCCGGCCGTTCGGGCGGACAGGGAGCGCGGGGGGCGGGGCGGGACGCGCCGAGTGGCGCTGCGCGACGCGAAAATAAAAATGTTCGCGCGCCATTTGGCAGCGTGACGAGTGCGCGTCGCGCGCCGCGGGCCACGCGTGCGGCACGGCACGGGACGTGACGGGACGCGCGCTCGCGCCCGCCCGAGCCGCCGCGGGTGTCGTCGGCGGGCGGCGGCGGCGGCTGGCAGCTGGCGCGCGCCGGGCGGGAAAGGGGCGGGGGTGGGGTGGGGTGGGGAGCGTGCCGGCCGAACGAGTGATTAGCTGCTGTGGGCCGCGGCGCGCAAGCGAGTGAATATTAAATCGGAGTGACGCGTCGGGAAGCAAGAAGAAAAAAAGGGCCATTATGTATTGTGAGGTTTTGTCTTTATTATTTCGGTATTATTTTATTCATAAGGTCTAAAACGCTTCTTAATGGCTGCTACAGTACCTCTTTACCGTCTACGGAATATTATTTATTATTTTTTCTTATCGACTCTTCTGGGTGATCCTGGTAATAGCGAACCAAATCATTTGTCCTTGGGTAACTTTTGTACTTTTTACTTTTAATAAACATTGAAATCAAATCAAATTTTACATACGACGATAAAGATGCTTTATCTATTCGGCAAAATCATCTAAAGACTTCCGTCGCACATGACGTGGTATCTTCCTCTCTTTTTCGTTTCATAATAAAATTAGCAGTAATATGTTCCTTTCTTGTCCTTACCTATTCTACATCTCTCTCTTCTTTATTATGTTAATGTTTATATATTATAAAACAATAACGTTCAATCTTTATTTTTTATTACACGGGACAAAGCACAGAAGAGTGAATCTAGCCAACAAGCAGTGAGTTAATGGCCGTAGAAACGATGAATAAATGATTCGGCAATGGTTAATAAATTGATCATAGGGAAAAAAATCGCGAAATCCTGTCCGAATCTGCTAACAGCTTTATTTAAAAAGACCATAACTTAAATATATATTTTCAAAACTGAAGAAAGTAATAGTTAAAAGTTACAGCTACTACCAAAAAAAGAAACATTTATTGAAAGGCACCCAACACAAAATAAATGAATATTGAATCATTCTTAACTGTCAAATTTCTAAGAATTTTACATGATAAAAGACAATCAAAACATTTAATGAAAACCATTATATTTTTCTGAAAACGTCAATTTTTTAAAAATTTAAGGTCGCATTAACAGCTAGGTCATTAGCGACCATTATTGGCATTAACGTTGTGGTAACTATGAGGGTGACACGAAATGGTGATGATAAGGGGTGAACGGACGAACACAAATACAACCCGAGGCGGGACTCAAATCCACAACCCTTCGGTCCGAGATCACTACGACACTACTGCCTTAGCGATCTCGGCCACCGGGCCGACGTCAATGTTTTGCTGACTACTTAGGATAAGTGAAAAACAATCATACTCCTTTTGATATCTGATGTTATCTATTGTTATCTAGCAATATGGTTTAAGGCTGAGTTTTATACTTTAGCAAATTAGATGACAAACAATCTCTGTAAATTCCTGCCATTAGTATCCTAATACCATGATTTTGAATCATGAGTAAGTTGTTGGATTCGAATGTATTCCAAGCGAGAATTTTAAAATAACACGCATATATGGCAGGCATATTTGATGTAACTAATAAAATCAAAAAATTTTAATATTTACATTTCAATATTTTCATTATTACTACACATATGAATTATTGAATAATTACATTACAAATTAACCTATACTGATGATATTAAATATTAATAACCGTAAACAAATCTGAACGAACGTGAAAGAGCATTGAAGTTTATTCATACATATTTAATTAACGTAATGCATTATTTTGTTTTTATAATTTCTGTCAGCCTTCCTTTAGAACGGTATTATTATAGAGTTATTCATAAAAATTGTGAGGATTTGAAACTTTATTTTCCAACAAATAACAAATATGAATAACCAAAAATACATTTTTAATGAATTTTTATATTGCAAGATATGAAAAACGAAATGTATTTTCTCTGTATTTTCTCTTGTAGTGAATTTAGAGAAAATAAAAATATAGAATAAATAAGCGATACTGAGAATGTACAGAATAAAAAAATTCTAATTGTTCCAGGTGTGGAACAAAATGTGCAAATAGAGCCTATCCTTAAAAAGAAAAAGCATTCCATGTTTCAAGGCAACTGCGGAGCTAAGGCTCCCTACCGGCGTTCTGTAATACGAATCACCAGCGTCGTTTCGTCACTATTGGCTTCGGTTTGACACGACGTGTCGCGGGCGTCTGATGTCCGGTCGCCCGCCCGTCCGGCACCCCGCCCGGCCCCGCCACGCCCCGCCGCCTACTCCCCAGCGACCAGACCGCGTCGCGTGGGTGGCGTGCGCGACAACACAGGCCGTGCGCCGGCGGGCGTGATCGATAAATGTGGGCGCCGCGCCTCCCCTGCATCTCCCCCTTTCCCGCGTGCCCTGACCCTGCGCCGAGCGAGGGAGGCAGGGAGGGTGGCGCGCAGCGGGGCGTGGCTGGGCGTGGAGACGCGCGAGGGGACACAGGGGGACACGGGGGACAGGGGCTCGGACCGCCGCCGCGACGCGTGCGGAACGAAGCCCGTGGGCGTGCGGCCCGTATTTACCTGATTGAAACGTCCCACTCGGTTCGATTGCGAATATTAATCCTTGGGTTATTACAGAAACAATTACAAACAGAGCTTACACAGCGCGTCATCATAATTAACTTATTCCGCGAGTGACGCGGAACTCGGCGCTGGACTATCTGATCCGAATCGGCTGCGTAAGTGTACCGCGAATCGATTTCTTTGATGTCGGACTAAAAATAAAATTTCAATTATCAACACATCGCGACGGAATGATGAGCATCTCGTATGACTCGTGTGTCGGGGAAATTGTTTCCTAAACATAGAAGACAAAGTGACGCACGCAAAATGGTAGTCACGGACAACATCAATAAAGCGTAAACGTCACAAGCAAATCCGAACACACGTTAGATCGGCGGCAGAAAACCCGGACAACGTTCTCAAATCACGGAGACACCACTGGATGCATCGACTGCGAACGGACTTCAAAGTGCTTTGATATCCCGGAGGTCAGGATTTAGCCGCGTCCTTTCAAAACGCATAGCTTTCCCTGCGTGCGGTCGCCCGAGGCGATGCGCCTGCCTGTGATATCCCGACAGCAGCGACACAGCCCGGCGAAGCCCGCCCGCTAGAAGCCAGGATTAGCAGCGGATCCTCGCACAAGGATGTGGCTGCCACAAGGCAGAGTTTTTGGGTGCCATTTCGATGTTTCATTTGATGATGACGGCCGTCGCTGGTGCGAGGGGAAGCTCAGCCGGTTGTACCTCTGCCGCCACTATCGCTAACACCGTCACCGACGGTCACGACAGCCGCCTCCGCCCCGACCACTTCGGCCATCACCGTCCCCGGCTCCGATCGCTGTCACCACCACCGTCGACCCACCGCTGCGGCCATCCCCGTCACCATCCTCCTTACATGCCGGCCTCCATCCAACCATCCCTCCATTAACGCTCTCGCCTCCGCCGCTGTCACCGTCGCCATCGACTCCACCCGGCGGCCACCGCCATCGTCGTGCCATCCCCGTGACTAGCGCTACCGCCCCAGCCGTTGCCCGCCGCCATCATTGGCACCACCGTTGCCATCGCTGCCGGGGCCGCTGTCACTGCCACTGCCACTCCCGCTGCCGCTGCTCGGGGCGGCGCGAGTTCAGAGAAAACGTCGGAGGCGGCGAGGGCGGCGGCGGCACCCTCCCCGGCAGCCGCCGCTCCGCAGCAGCGCGAGGGCGCGCGCGTGGGTGTTTACGGCAAAACCCATTGTGCAGGGCGCGCGACGGGCGCGTGCAGAAATATTCCGTTTGATGTGAAAATGTACCAGACACGTTGCGTCCTGCCCAGTTTTCAGCGCCCGCGGGGGTCCGGCCGGGGAAGGGGGAGGAGGCCGACGGCGGTGGAGGCGATGACGGCGGGGAATCGCGCCGCAAGCCACGCCAGCCAACGCGGATGAGGGCTGGGGAAACGCTGACAGCAGCACATAAAGTAAGCCTGGGGATCATTTGATGACGGTCATGCCGTCTCCACCAATGTCCAGCAAGACTCAAAGTAGCAGTGCCTTGTTACGGAATGAGATCTAATGGTAACAGTGATATGGTGATAACAATAATCATAATTAATTTTCCAAATAGGGCATTAAGACCCACGGCAGAATACAACCAACCACCTATGCCTAAAATCCATAAAACGAATCATCATTTACGAGATTACAAGTGTTAAATCATAATACAAAATAATAATAATAATAATAATAATAATAATAATAATAATAATAATAATAATAATAGCTGTGATTAGTGCTAACACGGAAAAGCCGGTAAAGAAATACGAGTGTACAGACTGTGAGTTGAAGGGTCCGAAAATGATAAAAAAAACTGAAGAAAAGAACATTAAAAGGTTGTGATGAAACAAAATTCTTATGATTGAAATCACAGGTAGATATGACTAAAGATTGGTGTATGTGTGAATGAAAGGAAGTGTTTCACTGCTAGCATATTAACTTATGCTTCTCATAGAATGTATCTATATTTTGATTCCTTGTATCTGAGTCTTAGCCCTTTACTTCGGTACCGAAGCTTTTAAAACGTTTTCAGTGTTCAATGAGATGGCGAGTAGTTGATACTGACGATTCACCAATCAATACAATTAAAAATAAGGAGAAATGGGCGAACACGAAAAGAAACAAACAAAAAACTCCACTATTATTTTCTCTATCCACTGAGAATTCTGTAGACTACCGGTATTTTCCACCAAGAGATAAAAAGTCAGGACAGTAAGATTGCCCCTGTTTCACGAAACAATGGAATAGCAATTGCAAAACTAATTGCCACTTCATTAACAGGAAACAAATTAATTCAGATGACCGTTTCCCATTCGAATCTCTAATTTTGTATTCTAATGAACTGAAAGATAATAATGTAAACTTCATTTCCAGAAACAAAAGTATTTTATTATCTGAAAGGAGTAAAGCAAGAGGAAACTTGAACAGTTATATAAGACCAATTATAATCAAACTTTCTAATGACGAAAAACAACACCTCAGGTAACTTAAATTCTAGAAAAACCAAAGTGAAACGTTCGGTTTTTCCAAATATTTCATTACTAATTATTGGATCATTTAATTGGTAACCCACATTTTTATTTGTAATATTACATATAAATATATTGTTTGTTGAATATTTTGGATGGTCCTTTAATCCTGAGAACCTAAAAGGTGAGCATGTCTTTTAGAGGTTTTGTAAGTTTTAGTTTGTATGATTTATTCCACACCTATGCACATGTATTTACCTTTACCTCTTAAACATATTAGGATTTACTACACGATTATACTGAAACTAAACTAAGCTATTGGAACTAAATAAATAAATATCAGCGCGAACAATTAACGTTTATCTAGAGCAAGAACTGCCATTTTTGTATTCCAGCATTAAAACCTTTTTCGTAACAAGAAATCGTTCATAAAAATATATTTTAGAGCACAGATTATGGCGTACTTGCCGCTTATGGCATGAATAATTGCGTCATCACACATTCAGCTAATCGCAGCGAGAGAATCGTAGTGAGATAGTGGTAAACCGAACAGCCGACCACCGATTTTTCGCAGAGATATAAATATGTGACATCAAAAATGAAGTCGTTTCCAAGAATAAACTTTGATTGTCGTATAATTTTATAATGCTGCTATACAAAAAATTTAACTTTTGCAATTCGTTTATAATGTTGCTTTATTGCATTCATACATATTTGTAACCTAGCCCTCTAACGTCGCTCGTTTTCAAAAACACGTTCTCATGCAATAATGCTTAACACTATAAACTAGTAGGATAATGCACGATTATCTGCTCCGCACGCGCGCTTTCCGCGAGGTGCTCGAAGGGCGTTGGCGCTCGAGCGCCACGCGGAAACGGCCCGCCCGCTGCGCCCGCGCGCTGATATTTCAGAAACGCTGATTTATGCCGCAGAAGCAATCGTGGCACATAACTTATCATTGTGTTTGAATAGATTTAATTTATCGCCTCTTTCAGTGTGACATACGAGGGCAACAAAATATTGCGAAAAGGAGTTAATAAAATGCAGCAACGCGCCGCCAGCGCCCCCGCGAAGCTACGGACGCGGGATGTGGGAACATTGCAGAAGACAGTGGGCCGAAACGCAGGAACAGAATGGTGAGGGCAGAGCGGTAACAGAATTGGAGTTAGGGCGAAGAAAAATGATTAGCACGAAAACTGAGCAAAGTGTGAATGACCGACGAGAGAAAGATACCAAGAAGGAGGGGACTTGGGAGAAATAAATAAATAACGTTGAGAAAAAAGGATTGAGGGTAGAACGAAATGAAACGAAGGTGAGGCATGAAAAGAACTCCCACAAGATGGTTAGAATGATTGTGAGAAAAGGTATTTGGAATTTAATTCTGGTGCACTAAAACAATACAGATTTTGAAATATATGAGAGAAGAATGTGCGTTACAGGAAATTAGTATTGCAATGGATGAAAAAAAGGAATATTATTCTAGTTGAAAACTAAGTAGGAACAAAATCAAGCATGGTATACGTACTGAGAAAATGTTTAAGAAATATTCTAAAACTATTGCATGTGAAAAACGTCTTTGACTTTGATGATTAAAAGGTGAATTGTAACGACGAAGAAACATGAAAAATAAAAGATAAATAAGTATTGGTGCGAATTCGCGTGACAGCGTTTGCGAATATCTACAGGAAAGATTCAAATATTCAAGAGTATTTGTAAGAAATACGGAGTGACAAATGATGGAGATCATAACGGATGTACAAACGACCGACAAACAACTAAGCAACAGCGCGGAAGTACGCCAGCAATCTCCAACGGAGCCAGGAGGAAAGCAGGTCTTGCAGGGTAGGCGCTGGCGCCGATTAGAGCGCGAAAGTTATGGTCCTCACGTGGCTAACAGCTCTCAAGGTTAAGCAGGCGCGCGTTCAATTGCGCGCGTTTCCTTCCTCGAGCGACCCTTCCACGCTCTCCTCGGCGTCCGCCCGACTCCTTTCCTCGCCCTCATTTGCATCCGCGCATAAGTCTGGGGATTAACCGACTTCCAATGCCGTGTTAGCCAGCCCGCCGCAGTCGCGGAGCTTCTGCCGACAACGCCGTCCCGCACAGCCGCCTACGCCGCTGCCTCTGCGACACAGTGTTGGGTCTTGTCCCGCACTAAGCCGCTGCCCGTCGCCACGTGACATGGTAGACGCCGTGGCCCTTAGCGCACTTTAAACACGGGACCGGAGCGCAGCCAACACCTCCGCCGCCGGGGCGTCCTTTATCACTGCCGTCTTCGCGGCTGCCGGCTAAAGCGAATGCCGTCCCGCCTTGGCCGCATCTAAAACGGCGGTGGGCGAGCGCGCGGGCGTTGGTTAGGACAATTGTACGACGCCGCTTAGCACAAGCTACGGATTCTTAAGCCCGTTAACCGAGGGCTGATCTATTGACCGGGGAAAGTGCGTCAGCGATAAGGAGGGTGATCCGGGACTATTGAAACTCTGGGACTTCAGAAATCAACAGCTCCTGTTACTTCTGCACGTGCGCGGGGTACAGTTCGCCCCTTGACTCTCCGGATTCATTTTTTCCGCTAGAGCTGAAACCAAGCAGGGGCTGGACACACAACTGTCACGGACATCGATATCTCCTCTTCCAGAAGGGGAGGCCTGGGAACAATGGTCTCCTTATTTTGGAATCTAAATTATAGATTGTTAGTTTAATTTTATAACTTTGTGAGAAATGAGCCACTACATCGAAAACTATTTTCTTCAGCACATGAACACGCCAGAGGTGGTATCACGTCAACGAACCAATGGCAAGCATCCCAAAACACGTGCTATTTTTTACATCTACTTTTTCTTAGGGTGAACGGAGAATAGTTCAAAGAGTTTAAGAACGATAGTTGATAACAAACGAACTTTTCACTTCAAAGGAAAAATATTACCATATCACAATATTATCATATCATTATCATATTACCATACCATATAAAATATTACCCCATCGGTGGTTGTTTGGTCAGAACGTATCCCCAAACACACTTTCACATGAAAACTACCCATATTTCCAAAAATGTGTACAAAATATTAGTTAAAGAACTGAAGAGCTCATTTCATAAAAAAAAGAAATTAACTACAGTAATGAGGATGTAGAACCAGATTAAAATTGTATGAATTTTTGAGAAAATTTTGAAAATAGCGTAACAGATTTATGTAAAGTACTCCAATAATTATAATATCCATTTCAAATTAAAGAGCCACGAAATCAGCCAACCGATCAAAGAATATCAATTTTGGTGAAAATTATTTATTGTTTTAATTCATATCGTTTAGGGTGTGTAGCGTTTAAGTGCTAATGTTGTTTAGCGACCGACCCGTGAGAGAAAAAAAACACTCTTTCTCGAAATCGAAGACTTACAAAACCTGGATTGTAACATCACAAATTTGAAAAAATAATTACAAAAATCACTTTTTCGGAGTTGGGAATCACAAAGCGCGTTTTCCTGTCGAAAATTCGCTGCTTTTCCCTGCAGAATAACATAACGTTATCTTTCTGCGAAGTTGATAATATACCCACATTTTGTAACGAATAAACATAATGTATAAATTCACATTTACATTTTTGAAAGAAAATGAGACATTAAAATATTAATAACCACAATAATCCTTCCATAGGGAGATGCAGATAATTGAACTTGTCTTACTTTCGCATTTAATGGAGTTAATTTCTTTAAATTGTGATTTAAAACAAAGATTGAAAATAAATTCTTGGAGTTAACATGTTTCGACCACCTCTAATAACAATTTCATTCTTATTATATCCATTTGGAAGCGAGATAAATGCACACACGCGTGTTATGGTTAAACAACATGCCAAATTATTGTATTTTTACCCACACTTTTACGTATGCTTGATTTCTGATTTTTAAAATGACGAAATTCACAATGTGTGTATCAAAACAGTGTTTTAGGAGTTACCATGTTCTGATCAAAACCCGGAGATATTTCAATCTTTCCTACAAAAACCCATCACAATTTAGGCAGATTGATTAGTAGTTCACCTAAAAAAATCGACTATTGTACGGCTATCAAAAGCACATCGTTTAAAAAACTGTTTAATGTACTGATACGAGAAAATCAGATTAGCAAGGATAGCTAACAGCGGGCTTTGAAGCTCTGAATGGTTCATTCCACGTTTATGAATTACCTCGTACCCCAAGTTCAGTCAACAAAAATTACCCCATTACAGAAGGATATTGCAACCTCAAAGAAGTTTTAAGTATGATATCTAAAACAGTTCATAAAGCCGGACGAAGATAGCTGTGAATGTGCATCATTAAAATTGAAATTCTTGGCACATAAACATCATAATTACTAACCTCAATATTCACATGTTATCTTTCAACATGAAGATCACCACAAAAGAAAATGCTAATAGATACGTAAAATATGAGAGTCTTGTGAAAATATTACTCATTTTAGTCGTTACCAGTAAGTGCTTATACAATTAATAAACGTCAGTGATTCAAAAACGTTAAATTTCGTAATTAATTTGAGAACTTTACTTCAGAAGGAAGTGGTGTGGTGCTTGTGATGTTATCAATAGAAAGCTCGAATAATCATCATTGTTTAATACTGCATGGTAATGGACCATTAAACAAACATAATGAGACTATGACGTGCTTTCTATTGTCGATACTTTAATGAAATAATGAACCAGTATTTTTTGTAGGAAAAAAAACTTACAAAATTATAGAAGATATCTGTCCAATAAAAAGCCATCAATTTCCATGATAAAAATATCAAGGATCGAGTACGGCACGGAAGCTTACATCAACACACGCGAAAGTGCAACATAACAATCGACGCTATAAATAATTAGGTAAACGTAAGGGTAATCAGGAGGACTACGGGATAAAAAATAAAATGTAAGCTCGAACTCGTGAGCTTCGATCTTGGCGATATGTTTGTCGAGAGCGCGTGACACGTCCGCGCAATAGAATTAACGAGAATGCAAATGCTGGGCGGACGCGCGTGCTCCAGGACGGCGGGTGCCCTCAATGCGACGCGATTTCGTTTCTATTTTGTCAGCTCGGGCACGTATAAGCGATTTGTGCGCGCTGAAAAATTATATTGACGGTCAACTGTAAAACAGTCGATATGTCACCGGGTTGACATTAGGAGTAAAATTTGTTTAGGGTTCATTTTCGTGATAATGAACATCAGCCAGCGCGAGCGAAAAATCGCATTATGGGGAAAACAATTCGTAGAAACGATAGGCTGCCATGTGACGCGGGAGCGTGGACCGGACGCTGTTTGCACAAAACCCATCGTCGGCGAGGGCACGTTTCCCGTCCGGTCCACTATAAAAGAGGAGGTGGGGGTAACGAGGGAAGATTTCACATTCATTTTCGGACTATGCACTAGGCTTGTTATTAACATTTCTCGCAAAAAGGTGGCCATCTGCCCTCCGTCTATTGTGCTTTTATGAACGATGCTTTCGAGAAGTTGCTTTTCCAGCTGGTACAGCGACGGAGAATCGGAAGACTACGCCAGCAGGATGCAAAAGTTCTTCCTTTGCTTTCCTCCTACGCTTGTCGTTCTTTTTCCGGGTGCATGTCTCGTAACGCGGGTGAGCGAGCACGCGCGTCTTGCGGCAGAGCCAACGCTCACCGCACCACTCGGCGGTCTTCCCCCAACCAAACGTTCCCTTCTCGGCCCCTTAATGAGCAGCGGTGTTCACCGACAACCAACAAAAAAAGTTACACATTCTCATCAAAGGAGTTCCTTTATATCTCAGAAAATATACAGCCAACTATCTGCGACGTGTTATTCATATGCGCAGCGGTGGCGCTTTGTGGCAGCCCCATTATGGGCAGGGACGTTATTACATGATTAAATTTTTAAGTAGGACTTAATTAAAAATTTACTCTTAATATTCTTCGCGAGCTTTAATGAGGGACGAAACAAAAATATTTCAATATGGCTGCCGACTCGTTACGATGGCGAAAGTATGGCTGCGATTGGACGGCGCTCGCTCTGAAGCTCAGGAAAAGGGGGAGAGAGAGAGGTAGGCTAGCGTTTTTGTGAGCGGGGAGAATTATTGCCGTGATGTACGGTTATCGCTGAAACTTCGAAGACACGGAAAGGTCGAAAAGTAGGCGGGGTGGTGGCGTGGAAAGAGGGGAAGGGACGAGGGCGGGTCGTGGTTGCGGTGGAACGCATCCCCTCCACTTCTTCGCCCCCGCCGCCGCAAGAATTAAAAATTCCGGAGAATACGAGTGGCGGTCGGGGAGAGGCGGGAATTCTCCCCCTTCGCCCCCTCCCAAACGATAATCCCGCTAACCAGAACACAGTCGTTCATTAAACTGCGGTGGAGACGCGGCGTTCGCTCCAAGGCGGCCGGCCCGCAATCTCCCGAGCCGTGTTCCAGAAACCGCCACCGTTGTTGCCACCGCCTCGCCTCCGCCGCCACTGCGTCCGTGAGCAGCCCGAACACTGGCGTTTTTAATTCCCGCCTCCCCCCACCCCACACCCCACTGATCTGCCGCGGGCTCGCGAGGCGCCCGCTGCAACTCGGGAAACAGAATAACCGGCGAGCGCGCTCACACGCGCCGGATCATTTGCACTTGCGCTGGGCGGGCGGGGGAATTAAGGAAAGGGCCGCCGAGTATGTTCCCTGCAGTCGGGAATTTAAATGAAATTTTGTATAATTTTATTTGCGCATGAAGCCATGGGAATTTGGAAGAATAAAAATGCGATCCTGACAGAATGAAACACACAATTCGCTAAATAGTGCGGGTGAGATAGGCAATGCGCGTTACCTTTTCCTGAATCGTAGCGAAAAAAAATATTAGACGCGAGAGGAAATGAACATATGTCACTGTCAACTGATTCAACAAACAATTTCTAAAGGTAAACATTGATAATACAGTAACTGCAAATATTTTAATTAGATACCTACCAAAATAGGAAAGAAATTGTCTTAAAAAAATAAATGCGAGTCAGTAACAGGAAGTCCTTGACGCAAATAAGTACAGTAGAACCTTTCTTAACTAAAATAGCATTTAACTGAATCCATCGGCCAAAAAGAAAGGAGAGGACGGAACAAGCATGATGCGTCACCCCATCTTTAACGCTCTACTTACACTTAGTGTTAAAGAGAAAGAGGTCTGTTGACGTTTTATTGAAGGGAAATTTAATTGATGGCGAAATATCGCTTTTGAGAAACTGTCCCAGATGAAGAAACAGAAGGTTGAAGAATTTGTTCGATAAAACCTAGGACTTCTGCAATCGTAAAAATAAAATGCACATGTACACTTACATTTCAAGACTAGAAGACTCATTATGTATGCTGAAAAAGTAATATCTATTTCATTTTCAGCTTTCTGCAAAGCTGTCACGTGCTTATAAGATACGTTGGTAATTCGCAAAGATCCCCACCCCCTTCATTTGGCTTAACAAAGATTCTACTATATTAATAAAGTGGTCTCGAAATGCGCTCAGTGCAACGAGAAGGTATGCAGGTTTATCCAACGAGGCTCTTCCGGCGCGGGCGCGCCACGGCGGCCGCTTGGCCAGCCCTGCCACGAGGAGCGACGCGTCAGGCCTCGTGATAACACGTCCGCCGCATGCCCGTGCGTGCGCAATCGCCAGCGGCCACTCCGGGCTGAGCGCGTGGGCAGCCCAAGGGCACGTCGCAGCCCTCCCACGACCGCCGCCACACCCACGAGCCTCCTTCACCTCCAACGGCCAGGAGGTCCTTCACGTTAGCGAAGCAAAGTTAAAAGAAAACAACTGAAATTAATCGCAAAGTGTCGCATTTTCGTTGCTTATTTCTTACGCAACAAAAAAGTGTGGCTCTTCATTTGATCCCGCTTTTAGTAGATTCTGCTAACATGGCATCAAGTTAGCGCGACAACTACAACAAAACCAAGAAATTACAGAGATTCTTGCTCAAGAGTTCCCTAAAAATAATTTTTTTATTCTCCAAAAATTTACGGAAATCCAAAATTTCGCCCAATTGATATCACGAAAACCGACGATTACGATCAGGGCAGGAGGGTCATTCGCCAGCACCAAGGAAGGGACGAGATTTCAATACCTTATATTACAAGGCATTCATCAGATAATTGACTTTTTTGATGATTTGCAATTAAGGATAAATTAAATATTGTTCAATAAACAAGGTAATAGAGAATTATAATTTATAAGAATACATTTCATTACGACTGCTATTTAAAATATCGCAAAATGGACGATTTTTAGTTGCGATTTCCCAGCAAATACAACAAGCCGTTACATGTGCAAAACTCGTATTTTATTAAAATTGAAACTTACTCGTAATTGGATCCATAACAGATCAAACTCGGTAACTCGAACCTCCATTCACCCAAATATTCGAAATTTCAAACTTTTCCCTTTGAAGTTCGAAATAGCGACGTTCCACTCATAAGGAAATGACAGAATTAGGGGAAAGAACGCAGAAAAATAAATAAGATGGTATTGGTGCAATAGGGATCTGCTTCTTCAAAATTTATTGTGATATTTAGCATATTGACGATTAGATAAAATATGTTTCCTACGACCTTTTTAAATAGATTCAATTTCTGTTATTTATTTTGACAGTAGTTCCTACGTTTTATGGCAACACAATGAAATGTGTACATGATATGCATGGGTAAGCGTTTCTGAAAATAAGATAATGGATGATGAAAGAGCAAGAAGCAGAGAAAAGCGATAACCATGCCGCGAAACCCTTTCGCTCACCGTAAATTCCACATTAGGTGCAACTAATCAAAACGCATGTTATCAACTGGAGGGAAAATTGAGTTTGATATGAAATCATGTTGTTTCTAATATGCTCTCCACGCTCCTGCTTTCAGATTTCTTCAAAACGCATTTTAACACATTAAATTAAATGCGTGTTGAAGAAAGCAGGAGGGTGTGGAGCGTATTAAAAACTACACGATTTCATATCAAACTCAATTTGTTTCCTCCAGTGGACAATTTGCTCCTCACACGATTCGACAGAAGGATTTGAACTTCGATCCCAACTGCGCCCAGTCTGACTCCACGAGTCGCTACTGTGTCGTGGTACTCTCCTGAATCGAACAACAGGAGTGTATTGCACCGCCTCGCCTTTCCTTGCCAACCCCAAGGTTACGGGGGTCAACGCCGCAGGTGCGTCAGCAGAAAAGGGGGCGAGCGGCGGGGGGCGGGGAGGGGGCGACACGAAAGGAAACGGACTTCGCTGCAGGAAAGGGCGCGCGGGCTGGCAAAAATCCCTCTCAAAAATCCAATGTTTATGTTGGGGCTATCGGGCAATGGGGCGGGGAGACCGTGCAACGCGCGCCTTATCGCGACGACTGTTTCAGATTTTTGAGAAGTTAAGCAAAAGTAAAATGACATTGCGAATGAACGGATAAGGAAACGTTTCGTTGAACCTCGCATTAACCTAAGAAATTGGAGTCCGGCGTGCGGGAGTAGTCGAGCAAAATTGATTTTGAAAAACGAGTGAAAATTTGTCACGAACGCTAAAGATAATTACTCAAGGGGAGAAATAATAGAAATAACACACACACACACACACGCACGCACACACACACACACACACACACACACACACACAATAATTTGCAAAATGAGAAACAAAAATATTTCCATTCTTTTCTACAATTAAGCCGAAAGAATTATCAGGTTTTACGACAGATAAAGCAATTGAGCAAAGTGGTGTTTTCTTTTTACCTTGGGAATAGGAAAATGTTAATCCCTCTTTCAAATTAATGAACTACCTCGTCGTTCTGCGAGACACATAAAGAGAAACGATCTTACAAGATAACTGCAAAAAGGGTGTGAATTATTGAGAAAAGTAAACTGTAAAAATTAAAAATCATCTATTAGCGATAAACTTCAACAAAGCAGACCTGGCAGAGAGATGAAGCAACGCGCTTTTGATGGACGATACGGTTGTGACTGGCGAGGAAGTCGTAAGTCCAACGCGGGGAGTGAGAGCGAAAAGCGTTTTTACGTCCAACCTGTGCGACGGCCATGGGAGTGAAGGGGCAGGGCGCCAGGGAAGTGTGGGATGGGGGCGATGGAGGGTCGCGGGACCGGTGGAGGCGTGTGCAGGGGCTACGCGTGCAACTCAAGCGATACAGAGATACGCGGATACTTCCTGCTCGCAACACGCGACGCACGGCACCACGCCTGCCAACCTCACGCCCCTTTACGCTCTGCGGGAGAGAGAGAGAGAGAGAGAGAGAGAGGGGGGGGGAGATTGCGCTTGCTCCTGACCGGTCAGACTCCTATTTCTAACTACTTGGAAACTATGGAGAACTTTGTGAAACGGTCTCAAAGCCACATGAATGGGCACATGATTGTTTTGAGAACGAAAACTACTACACTATAGAAGAGTTACATTTAACAACGCGTCTTGTGATTCCAGGCACGCAACATCTTCATTACCTTACATTTCGACATTTTAGTAAAATTCTCGGTGGTTCCAGAAGTAAATAATTACGTTTCATATGTTCACCTGTAAAATATATTCTTAAAAGTAATGGGCGATTCTATTTCTAAAGACGACAGAGAATTTAACAAAGCATCAGTCATTTGAAAGATTATCAATAGCGATTCATCAGTTCGAACAAATGCTTATTGACATAAACTTAACTCTAACATTCTGATTCAAGAAATTAACTTTAGGTAACCCTGAAAAATAAAAGCTCATAACCGGAGGACAGATCGAAGAGTTTCCCGCCCTGCATCCGCGTCAGCGCAGCGACTCTCGCGCGTTCTGGTGGCCGCTTCCGCAGCGACAGCCTTCCCCCTCCACCCGCACCTTTCTTCGTCGACCACCGTCGCCGCCCCGCTTTCGAGATGAAGATAATTCTCCATTAATATGCAAATGTATACTAATGGCAACGCCACGTCAAAACGGCATCAACTTATGCATAATCATTTAATTTCTTGCCCTCCTGCACCCCCCTTACCTTCCCCTCGTCCGCTACATATTTTAATTTTCTTATGTCTTAAACAGTCCTTTTGCGTTCCTTTCGCAAACACGAATATTCGCTTTCGGAAAGCGCGAGCTTCAAACCGGCTGAGGTGGCTCGGCACCAACTGTAGTCACCGCAGTGCCTCTAACTGGATGATAATAGGGTTCCAGTTAGATAGATATTTATGCAGGTAGGTATATACAACCTGGTGGCAGAACAGTTCCGACCGCCGCAGGATTATCGACACTAGCCAGATGGCTATATCGAACACATCCGCTCTCCGGAGGTAAATTCAAGCGGTCGGCTTCTCTAATCGGTAGTTTTCCATGGTTTCTCCGATCAACACCTGGTAAATGCCGGAATAGTAAGGTAACGAACAGCGCTCCATCTTTCCTTCCTCTTCCTCGTCTTTTCTCCCCCTAACTTACACACACTTACTTACATGCACTACAATATCACATATGATAAGACCGTACGAAGCAGCTCAGAGCTTATCCCGGTTGGAGCGGGGCCGGGCTGGTAAAAAAGTGCACAAATCGACATGGGGAATACTCCGCGAGCCGACGAATAGTTTGACGCCGGATCTCTCCAACGAGCGAGGGAAAACACATCTCGCGATAAAAACACGCATTTCACTTACGGGACTAACGACAATCGCAAATGTTTCGCCCAGAAATATGAAATACGAATATCAATCCATGAATCGAGCGTCCACCTTCTGCTGTGCTCCGTCCGCGCGACGCCGTTCCGTGTGGCATCTGCCGCCCGGGTGGCTGCGTGCGGTTTCTTGCGCTCTTTGAGGAGCGCAACGACGCTGAGCTGCTCGGAGTGGGCGGCGCGCAGGGGGGCGGAGGGCGAGGATCAGAATGGAAGAAGCACGCGACGCAAAAGGTGGGACGGGGAGGGGGCGATTAATCACCACTTGCCGTTCGCGGCGTGGCGACCCTTGGCGTGACAGCCGCCCTCAACCGGTCGAGGGGGCGGGGCGCCACTGGACGGACGCGGTCGCGGTGGTGCGCACCGCCTGGCACTCGTAACAGGAGCTGGCCGCGTGGAGAGGGCCTACCGTATTTTACGGGCTAGACTCGATTTTTCATAGCTGCCTGTGACATTTCATCAGCTGTTGCGGTGGCATCCAATCGGAACCTTACACGTCACTAGTGACGTCATTGTGGTGGCATTCAACCTTCTGATTGGATGACACCGTAACAGCTGATTTACTTTACAGGCAGATATGAAAAAATCCAAGAATATAAGACGCACCTTAATTTTTAAGCATTTTTTAAATAACATTTTTACCATTTCTATTATTAAATTGCAAAGTCAAACTAAAAATTATCTTAGAGTATAAACCCCAAATGACTTTAAAAATCATCGAAACGTAAACGAAACTAGCTTCTAAATATTTTACTGTAACTGATAACAAAAATAACTTTCAGTTAAGTGGCACCGTAGACTGCAAAGACACATCATAAGCTAGATACTGTTTGGTGTTTGTGATGGCGGGACAGGAGGGAGATAGTATTAGCAAGCTTAGAAACCCCTGTGAATCAAAATTTAAAAATTTAAATGTATCTATTAATTACCCGCTTTGCATTGTATATTTTGGAATGTCATTTGCTACTGGTCTGTATATTAATATCTTGCATTTCACATTGTATAATTTAATTTGCTATTATTTATATTAATCCTCCGCTTTATCTTATTGTGTATTTTGTTGGCGCTTAATTTATATTTTCTTTACTTCTCATTTGTAGAATGAAGATGACGACAAAACCGTAGAAAGCCGCCTATCTCAATAAATATAGTAAGTTGACGGAGATGATTTCTTTTATTTCTTCATTCTGAATCCCATGCTCGTCGCATCGGTGCACTGCTACTGCCAGTTGAATCCAATGTTGTCAAATTGGGATAGGGTTCCCGCGGCATCGAATACATAGCCATTTTTAAGACTGGCAGGAATTTTAAATCAATACGCAACATTTTAATATTAATTTCGAGTACAAAATGCACCTGAATTTTGGAGGAAAGTTTTCAAAGAAAAAGTGTCTTATAGTGCGTGAAATACAGTATGTGCGAACAAGCGCTTGCAGATTTGGAACTCTCATGTGTTTATTTGATTAATTGTAGATCGTGAAAAAGAATTCAAGTTTTAATGTGAGTGTCAAAGGAAGAAGAGTATACAATTATTTTCCCTTGCAGCAGAACGCAGCATTTAATACTTATACTCATATTTTCAGGTGATCATTCTGTTACAAACATGACTTGGGCAATCGGATCTCCACATCGAGATTTGAAAGACGACTAACAAATATAAACAGACAATATCTCACCATAGATAAATTCAGCATTTTATCACATTATTCAACAACAAAATTTATAATGAAATTCTCAACAGTTTCTTTTGATTTGTATGGAGCATGTCAGCTATTTTAGTTCACACATAGTGGAACAAATGCCTTGCTTAGAATTACTTATCCTTTTCCAGAAAGAACTTGTGTATTGAGGCTTTTTACGTATGCACTTAACTTAATCACTTTTCAAATGTAACTTATATTTCTCGCCTTCTTTTTATATAAAATGATGACTGAGAACATTGTGTGAAAGCAGATGGAAAAACAAACAACGTACTAGACAATGTAAACAGAATGTGTTATTGTAAGGGTATCTATTTGAAAATGTATGCTGCAATGCTCATTTACTACGTAATGCACGTTGGTGTAAGAAACTATATGCTACTATTATGCTGTTATAATACAGTCAAGTTTACATTGAAGTTAAGAAAACAAAATAACATACTCGTACAATACAAGCAAAAAAAGTTGATAAAATAAGAGTTCCTGGCTTTTAAACTAGTTTGCTAGCAAGTAGTGGACAGTTAAATTAATTCCTTATTTACATACAAATACTTCGCTTTTACAGCAAATGTTGAGAAGTACGCTAATAAAAAATTATTGATGTCAAACGCTTCAATATTTCTGAACTGGTAGTGAGGAGAACATCTGTTATGACTATCGTGCCATCACAGTAGAATGAATAAGTTATATTCCACAAACTCCACGAAATCGATAATTTTGTAAGTGCAACTTCAAAATAATGTGAGGTTAAAAGGAACCCAACGTTTAGCAATTATTTCTTATGTCACTACATAACAGTTCACGCAGGACCTTCTCAATCAAGGCGAGTTAGTAGTCACATTTCTTGTTGCCAATGACCGTAGCACGACCATCTTTGGTCGGAGCAGCTTACAACATTGGTAGTAAGTTTTATTGATTTTTGATCGATTTTTTCGTGTTTCCGGGCGCGTCAACTGATTTGATCATTATTCCCGTTAGTGTAATGCATGTTTTTTTCGCGGGAGCTGGCGGTGATCTTCTCCGCTGGATGGCGAGATCCGGCGCCGACCTACCGTCGGCTAGTGGAGTTTCCCCCTAACGAGGACTCTCCCACCAGCGGGACACCGCCCCAACCGGGACAAGCTCTACGCTCCCGACCGGTCTCCCGGAATATGTGGCAGTGTAGTGCATGTTAGTGTGTGTGTATGTGTGTAAGAGGAAAGGACAGGACAAGGAAGAGGAACGACAGATCGCGCGCGGTCCGTGACCCGTTTGGTAGGGTACTGCTCCGGCATTCGCCTGGTGTTGATCTGAGAAATCACGGAAAACTACCGATCAGAGCAGCCGGCCGCTAGAATTCTCCTCCAGACAGCGACTGAATTCGACCTAGCACTAGAACGACGGGAGTTGGTTGCCTACCTAGAACGACGGCCACCGGTCAATTGACCGGTTGGCTTTTTTAAATGTTTGTGACGATGTCTAGGAATTGCGATGTGCCCTATTACTATTTTTAAATATTATAGATGTTTTTGAAGTACATTGTAGCCCTAACAATTTGTTTTCTTTTGCGTTTGGTCTTACTTGTGACTTTTTGCTCGTTCAAAACAGTAGGAAAAAACGTAAATCATGACATTTCATGGTAATTTTTAGTTTTATTGCAGTAAAAGTAAATTAAATTTGGGTTTTAATAACAAAAACATTTAATAAACATTTCAAACACAATTTTTACAATACTTTGAATGAACTATAAGAAAAATATACCGCCAAACTTGAAGGTGGTACAAATATGGCTAATCAGAAGAACAGGTCAAAGTTTGCAGGTAAGTGCATCTTAACTTTTACAACAGGTAAGTCGCTTCTCACGAATTTATATTTGGTTTTTAGTTACAAACTATAATTAAAACTAGATTTCTTACTTTTGTGTTATCGTACAGAGTAACAAAAAATTTTACGAAAAAGTAGCAAGTTTTCAAATCTTTGCGGAGCCTTTCACTTTTAGGTTCCCTCACATTTCTTGCAAATAGTTTGTTCCCTTTGACATTACCACACACACGTTTTTTGCATTTGTTACATAACTTCTTTGTTTTGTTTTCATTATAGAGTGCGATTTGGCATTTTTACGAACAGCAACATTTGAAGTTTGGACATCATTGGCATGCAACATGATCCTACTGTCTGCATAAGGTTTCGAGATTTCCTTCACAACTTTCAGGATGAAAGATTTGCGTGAAATGTTTGAATCAAAGGCCAGCTTGTACAGGGAATGAGCATTGATCATCGCTAAATCTAAAATATTATAAAATACATGAACGGGCCATCGCCGTGTGCCAGCTCGCACACTGTATTCGCGAGTCATTTCGTCGACTGTATCGACTCCACATTTTGTCTTATTGTAAAACAGTACAGTTTCTGGTTTCTTTTTTTCAGTCGCAGTGTTGATTTGTACACCGTGATGCATACTACTAAGGATAAGGATATTTTTGTTAGATTTCGCTTGATAGCTTGTCAGAGTGATATCTTCGTGCTTGTACATAACAGAGCTAAAACGAACATCTTTAGATTTCTTCAAGGAATTCGGTACTTCTTTCCTATTGCGATTGAGCGTACCGACCAAACTAGTTTTCTTTTTCCTGAGGACTTTTGCAAGACTAACGGAGGTAAAGAAATTATTCATAGTCACATTTCTACCCTTGTATTGGAAAGGCTCTACAAGACGTTTTACAACATTTTCGCCAACCCCCTCTGTGCTAGGCCTGGTCTCATTCTTGCCTAGGTATGGAAAGGCATTGATGACGTATCTAATTTTAGCGTCGGTAGCAACCCAAAATTTAATACCGAACTTATCCGGCTTATTCGCCATGTATTGTAAAAAGGGGCACCTGCATTTTGTTGGGTAAAGCTGCTCATCAACGGTAATATTCTCGCCAGGTTTGTAGCTTGCTAAACAATTTTCAACAAACTTATTCCAAAGTTCAGAAACTAAGCATAATTTATCGGTTGCTTTACGGCGACCACGACTGTCTCTGTCATCGAAACGCAAAAACCTCATGATTTCTTTGAACCGATCCCTACTCATTGTCTCTGAAAAAAATGGTGGACCCCATTCTTTATCCCACAAATCACTTACAGAGGTTGACAAGCTCCACGTGCATACAGAATAGAAAGAAAAGCGTCTAGCTCTGTTAGTGATAGTGTCCAGGACTCGTCAAGCAGCACTTGACGTGCCTCCTTTTCAATATAAAAATGCAGACATGGGCATGCAGACATTCATGTTGTTTGCGACGGTTTACGATAACAAAAAATGATAATAAATGTGAATGGCTATTGAGAATAAAAATCAAATTTTGGGTTGAACATTACTCAACAAATTATTTATAAGGTTCAAAACTGATAAAAACAAAAACTAACGTCATGAATGTCAGTAACACACACACAAATGCTAAAACTATACACCGGTCAATTGACCGGAAGCCGTCGTTTTAGGTAGGCTCGCTTGTTTCTCCAGTACCACACAACTTTTTTTCCAAACAAATTTATAAGATTTCTCTAGAGCTTAAAATAATAAAAGTCACGTAATATCAAACTCATACATATACTAGTTTCGTAAATACGGCAGTTCGAAACTCCTAACCGGTCAATTGACCGGTGACCGTCGTTCTAGTGCTAGCTGAAAAGCTAGTGTCGAAAATCCTGCCGCCGGCAGGACTCGAACCTAGAACCTCCCGGTCAGAGGCGCTGCAGTGACATTGCTAGTGTTGTAGAATAAGAGTATTGAGTTTTGCACATGTCAATATGTGTGCGACTACTTTTTCGTATAGGATAGTTTTCGAAATTTAACTGTCAGAGTGTACTTAGAATTCATGAATTGCAGCGCTGTAAGTTAACATTTTTTAAATCTACTTTCTGCCTCTGTTAACCTCATTAAATCAATAAATAATGTGACGCTACGCTAAAATTCCGAAGACGTACAAGAATTAAAATGACTTTCTCTGATTCCCCTATTTTTCAAAAAGTTAAAATGCTTTTCAACCCCACTAGACTAGTTATGTCTTTTATTCGCCGCCATTGAACTGGCGAAAGAGAAGGCTATTGCCTCCAGCACGCCACATGTCTCAGAAGCAAGGTAAACTCGATAACAATACCCACGACGCAAGCGACCTATTTTTCAGCGGCGTAACTGCAATATATCGCACTAACTCAGGACGTGACATAATCGAATATGATTTCCGGTTTATGACTTATCGCTGCTTATCCACTCTTGGCGTAACATGTGTAAAGTAATAAATCAACTGAACAAACCGCAACGAATTGCAAATCATCTCTTAAGTGGAACTTTTATGTCTTTAGACTTTTAACCAAGTAACACACATTAATAAATAATCAAGATGCCAGTCTCTCAACAGTCTACTTTAAGATTCATAGGGTTACAAACTATTCATTGACTGAATTTATTACAGAAAGAAAAGACAGATGATTTTTCGAAATATTCTCATTAGTACTTTACACTTAATCTGTAATTTAGATCTATATGAGGATCACTCAAATATTGACATTCAAGCTTCATTATAGTTTTGTAGTCGTCTAGCATACGGAATAATTTTTTAAATAAATTTTTCATGGCATGTATGTATTATATAATGTCACGGAATATAATCTTTCGACACTTACCAGACAAAAAGACGAATTTTAGTGAGCATGAATGTATTTTTAACAATCAAGCATGATTTTTCCACTCTTCTATTGATAATCACGCATGTATCTATTTTTTTCATTTAATAATCATGCATAATTATTAATAGACGAGCCCGGGCAACAATGTTTTAATCGTCCATCCCGCAAAGATTGAACTCATATGGCTCATTTCCATTTAAATGTTTTTTCAGTTACAAGTAATTTAAAAAGATAATTAGGGTAAATTGACTTGATTGAAGTTATTTGTACCTTTCTACGTAGCCTACTCGGACACAAGGTGTTGAGAAAAATAAATAATTACGTCAACAAAAAAAAACAACTCTTGAGGTCTGTCCGTCCTATGGATATGTGTAAAAGTAAATCTAACTCGATTTAGAAGAGTTTGGAATGTAACTTATTTTAACTCATCAGTTGAAACTGTCTCATGCCTAGGACTCGAATCAAAAACAAGGCTACGTAATGGTATAATGAGAAATACTTAAGGCGTTAACATATGCCCTGGAACACTCACGAGTTCTTAAACTACCTATAAAAATCAACAAAAAATTAAAAATGAAGAAAACTCTTTGCCAAAGCCATTCACTATGCGGATGTCAAATTAAAAATATAAAGATAAAAAGATTTCCTCACTGTTTTTAATCTTGGAAAAAATGCGAGGGTTTAACACACTACGAAAGTTTACAATTAAATGACAATTATCCATATCGAAATCAAAGATGCGAACTCTAAAAGAGAAGGCGCACCTCCTTCGTCCTCATTGCTGGAACGAAAAATGTAACGTAGGTCGATATTAGGCCAAAGAGCAATCAAAATGACAAGGCGTCAATCCGCCAAAAATAAGAGACTGGTCGTTTTCGAAGCACGATGAATATAAAAGTAACAATAACTGTCGTTTGTTGCAAATGAGTGCCCTGAAACCCTCTTTTCCCTGTCATCATACGCGAGAACCAGGGTGCGACGGAGCAAGGGATATTCGAGCGGGGCCGGGATCTCCCTGGATGCGTGCGCGACAGGGAAAGAAAGAGGAGGTGAGAGGGGGAGCGAGGGAGAGGGGGGTAGAGAGAGACGGAAAGTGTTCAAGAGAGAGGGAGGGGGAGGGAGTACCACGAGACGAGGGAACCGGCACCACCGACACTCTGTCAAAGTGGCGCGTCATGACGTCACTCACGCGCCGGTATTTATCTCGCTGACAAAAGCGTTCATTCAACTGTACGCGACGCCGCCGCCGCCGCCACCGGCGCTAAAAGGTTCATCAACAACGCGCCGGTCAATGAGGAGGGGAAAATGGAGAGCGGAATTTATATTGTGGAAGCGAGCCCACAGCCGCCACCCCCACCCCACCCCACCCCTCCCCGCACGTGCAGGCGCGAGCTTGCCGGCCGAGGGAGCAACTGCAAAAACGCGAGATTCCGTGACGGGGAGATTCAGGCAGGCGTTGCTTAGGATTTCGGTCTCTTGGTTGTGCTATCCAATAACGCGGACTATGAATATTCGCGGAAGGTAAAGGTATTAAACGATATGTGTTGTATGCGAAAACTTATGCTGCAGCAAAGTCAAGATTAAATTTTTTTTCCGAATAATTGCGATGATATTTTTCAAGGATACAACTATGAACAATGAATTAAATGGCGATTGACAATCATTTTGTTTTGTAAAAGCAAAGGGAAATTATAACTGCTCCTTTTATTTAAAGAAGTGTGTCTCATACTTCTAATGATCAAGGAACTCACGAAAACTATTCATGCTCTAACGAACTTCTATAGTATAAGTATTCCTGCACAAAGAATGGACAAAAGCAGCAGTCAATCGAGGCTTCCTTTTCGCGCTGAACTCTGTTCCATTTTCTTATTTCACAATTTATATTCTTATATCTCTTAACATGGTATAAAAACATGAGTAAGGAAGTTCTTTCACAGAAAGTAAATATACATTAACGTAGCGGTGTTTATTTTATTTTCGTTCAAATGTATAATTATCTAACGAATTGCTACTCATTTACTTTTACACTAGCGATGAGTTTCCTTTTCATTGCAGATGTTATTTCCTATACCCCTAATTACATATGTTTCCTATAAATTCCTCACGGAATTTGGAGGTAATCATTTAGTAGTTACAAAGATGCGTTCTGACTATCATCGAACAGGACGAAAGAAATTCATTTCGACATCCGCGCAGCAATGGAGATAGCATCAGCTTCGAAGCATTCTTCGATTCAGAATAGATCAAGTTGACATTAATCAACATGAGGAGGCTCGGACAGGTGAAGTAATTTCGGTAACTAGGAATATCAGATATGTGATAAACAAATGGGATCAGATTGCTAGAGGGTAGATTCTAGGAATAGAAGGAAACATGGTACGTAGTTTCAAGTTCCTCGGCGTCTGTCGTACATTTCTATTCACAAGATACCACCAAACCTAACCTCACTGTTCCTCAGTTGACGCTTCACAACGCACTTCCGAACGTAAGCGACCAAGCTTCATCTTTCGGCCTTCGCAATTAATAACAAATAACATTTGAGACTGTGCAACAAGTAATTTGCAACGCATTTCTATGCGAAGATACTTCATGTAAGTGTAGAAGATCTCATACTCGGATTATCACCTTACTTCCGCCAGCGCCCCGTAGCTGATAACAATATTTGCCGGATTAAATTCGTAATGATCCATTCATCGCCATTTGTACGGCTTTGTCCGCATCGACTGGGTGAAATGCGCGATTTAATCGGGAACTACTAACATTAACCACATTTAATTCTTTATCCTTAAAATATACATTAAAAGCATTTTTTGACAACTAAGAATATGAAAGTTAGTGCAATGTTATATGTCATTATACATTATACGATGCTATTACATCTTATTTCCAGTGAGCTGAATACACGTTATTTAATATTTGAGAATTCGAATAAGAGAATCTGGCAATCCCACCACGAAATAGGAATAATTTTGGATATGCATTCTGTTTCGCAGAATAGGTTAGCAAACTCGTGTCTAGGAACAGAGCGCATCTAGAAAATTACTTCCGAGATGAAACAGCGGACACTAAGGGAACTGGTTTACAGAAGAAATACGTTCACTTACAAGCACCCAGCGCCGAGAAGGAAGAGGAGAGTTGCATAATATATTACAGGATCTGGCAAGTTCAATCTCCGTGCATATGGCAGGTCATAAAAACAAAGGAGAGAGTGGGATCGTGAGCAGTAACACAAGTGAAAGTCAGCCATGCATTTATTCAGCGAATCGAGATACATGTCGCGCCGCAAAACACACACATCGCAGCCCGCAAAGAAAACAAGAGCGCGCGGAAAGGCGAGGAAGAGCGAAGCCAGAGGACGAACAGAGCGCGGCGCCCGTTGAGGCACGGGAGGTGGATCGCGACGCGACGAGCGAAGGCGCGTGCTCATCAGAGCCGTGTGAACGCACGGGCTCGAAGGGCCCGCTATGTTCAAGAGTCCCCGATAGTTCTTCAAGAAACATTTAATACATTACTAAATTTTTCAAAAAATTAAATTACAAAACGTATAAAAATTGATGTGTGATTATACTACACGCAAAAAATTGGCATAACAGAGTGATGTGTCGCGGATCATTGAATAATATGTGTAAGATGGAATGTTACTGGTTGATGCGTTCCAATTTTATATAGTACAATTCAATAAAAATTTAAATTCCTTTTAAAATTTTTTTTTAATTAAATTAAAAAAAATTTTTAAACAGTACAAATTGATAGGATTTTCTTTATATTTCAGCGTCGTAATTGGGAAGGGGAGATCGGTGAAAGTAAGAATAGGGGCCCCCCAAATGAATCTAGGCCCACCACTTTCTCATCTTCAATTGTTATTGATATCGATATTGCTGTGTCTCTGCTGTTCTCTATCGTAAATCACTCTTAATTTCGATAAGGCATTTTGGAATTATCGGTACGTCTATAATTTTCACAATGGAATTAATGAGGATTATTTACGGCTCAAATCTTCCTTACTGTTTTCGTGTCATATTAGTGTTCTATGTTCACTACTCACTGAGTATTTCTTAGTACATGATGTTTTAGTTTTAAAGATAAATAGAATGTTTGGTTTCCTTAAGTCGGAAAACGACTTCATCACAGTCAAGATAGGTATATTCCTTAAAGAAGTACCTTATTTGTTTGAGTAAATAATTGCATTGTCTTACAAAACCATTTTCCTATAGCGTGAAGACGTTTTCTTTGAATAGATCAAGAAGTCCCTTCAGAATAACGAAAATTTAGAAGTTTCGAAAGACAACCGTTAAGAACGTTAGTTCAAATTGAAGTTGAAGTTTCAAAATACTACTAGCGTGGTGAATGCAAGGGAACAGTGAGCAGGCCGTCGAGAGGCGTGGAGAAACCGTCAACACCACTCCACGGCCGCACCCAGGCCGTTGGCGGTGGGGGCGGGGCGCTATCGCCGACTTACCTTGCCCGGCGGGGAGGCCTCGGGCAGCGGCGGCGCGGTGCCTGCTGGGGGCAGAGGGGCGGGGATAGGGCAGGGCGCCGGAGCAGTCGGGGAGGGGCGGCCCGTCGGGCGCGGGTCTACTAGGCTATTAGCCTCGGCAAAGCATTAGCATTAACTATTAACCAGGCCGGAAGAGCGCCGGGAAATGGGTGCTGGGATTACCAAACACTGCCGCCTGGAGGGGGAGCGAGGGGTGGGGCGGGTCGGGGCGGAGTGGAGAGGAGAGGAGAGCAGAGGAGCGGTGTCGAGAGAAGGGGAGGGCGGGACAGCACGAGGACGATGCGGCGGCGGGAGCGCCTCGGGGTAAGCACTACTCCCTATCTCGACAGCAAGCGGGACGAGTGAGCGAGGAGGAGTGGCGCCGTCCCTGCCTGTCCTGTTTCATCACCTGCTCCTGCTCCTCCTCCGCCGCCCACCGCCGCTCCGCTTCCGCTCCTCCCCGCTTCCTGCGGGCGACGCTGGTGCTGCCTACAAACTGTCGGCAACCTCGCACACGTGCGCTCGGTGGTCGCGATACGCCGCAGCCGATCACTGGTCTACCCGCTCCCGCTCCGCCCCGCCCCCTTCCCCCGTCGCAAGGGCGAGCATTAGTTTTCACGCGGAACGCGCCCCCTAAATCCGCCCCCCACCCCCTCCCCGCGCACCCTGCTGCGCCCGCGCGCTCACAGGGGGCGCGACACGTGCGGGGCGTCATGCGCGCACCTTCCTGCATTATGCACGCGCGCGGTATGCCCAGGTCGATCACGTTCCAGGAGGTCGTGCGGCGGACCCTTATGTTTCCAGGGGCTGAGGGGTTAAGCTGAAAAGCTGGCAGAGAGTGCTTAGGAATGGCGCATTTCGGGAGCTTTAGAAACTTGTTTTCGTTCCTCAATTTCTTGCAGCTATCGATATAACACAAGCAATAATATGCAAAATATGTTAATATTTATTGTAGTATATTTTTAGTCATGAAAAAATTAGTTACGTCACAAGACTTAACATCACTATTTCAATTTTACTTTCACCATCCACATATTTCGTAAATTAACCGTGTCAAAAGTAATAATAGCACAGTAGATTCCTTTTCATGAACATTTTTCTAGCGAACAAAAAACAAAAAAATATTTCAACACAGATTACTATAAGTATTTTAACTTAATTTTTAGATAACATGTAATATCTCATACTGCAACAATTAATTTGGAATATTCATACCAGAAACGCCGAAACAGTTGGGGATACTGCGGCTCCGCATGCGTAATGCTTTTCAATTTCTTCTCCAAACAAGAACGTTTTTCCCCACGAAGTATTTATGAAACTCTGAAATAATTAATGTTGTAGTACTCTACTACGCAAACATGTACTCCAATTTTCAGGCGCAGCACCAACAATGATGAGATATTTATGAACAGACCCATTGACGCTGCCACCCACAACAGGAAAGTCTAATTATTTCCATGGTCGCTGAACTCTGCATGTAAAACAAATGTTCCGTCATTGTGAGGAGAATCAATCAACTACCAAAATAAACAAACTGGTAGATGAGAAAGAGTAAAATTCTGGGATGCAAACACAGTCTGTGGAAACAAAAAGCAATGCTCATCATTATTCCTAGTACATTCGTCCCAAATTATTAAGTGAAACACGCTCTACCGTCAGTATAATCCTACAATGTTATGACCGCTGTTACCACATTTAATCGCGGCCACTGTATGCTGGAGCTGATGTATGCGGCAACACTGTAAAAGACAGAACTGGAAATATGAAAATCGACTGAATGTTTGTTTATGGCGTCACAATACAACAGATCGTAAAATACACATATGAAACAGTCGTATTAAAAGCAATTACGTTATTTTACTTCACAGTGTGTAACGAATCACTCACTAGCACATCGTAGTTTTCAGCCTACTGAACACGAATATACTCAAGTCAAACTAAAATACCGCGTCTTTTGTATTGTTATTGCTTCGGAGCAGAAGAACAAAAGGATGGTACGAGTGCGGATCCAACGGGAGCGGGGAGAAACTGGAGAAAAAAAACTGACAAAATGGCGGGGGCAGACGCGGGCGGCCCCGACGACGGGCGTAGTTGAGCGGGTGGGGGCGGGGCGGGGAAGAGGAGGGGAGGGGGATGGGAGGGACAGCGCAAAGACGTTCCGTGTGAAGAATAGCGGAAAGCGACGGCAGACGCACGAGGCCCGGAATTAAAAACAACCGGGTTCGGCCCTAATTTCCCCAGTCGACTTCCGAGGCAGCTGGGCGGCACGCGGGGCGGCGGGGGTGAGGGAGGGAGGGTGGAAGGGAAGGAGGTAAGGGAACGAAGAGGGCGAAAACAGGGGGAAGCGAAAGGTAGGGCTCAATTACACAGTGCATGGCGTAGTAAATTATAAGTGCAGGTCCGTATGGGTAGCACTACACGCTCATTCGCCAGTCGCAGAGAAGCTACTGTGAAGTCTAGAACGACGAATCATGAGAAAGTCTCTCTACGTAATTTTATCAGAACTGATGCGAAAATGTCGATCACAGTTACTTTATAAGCAAGATCGCATTATTGCATTAGGGTCGTCCTGACACTGAATTTCGCTCTAAGAATCTTACTGGATATTTAAACCAACAATTCCGAAAAAAGTTAGTTTTTAATAAATAACATTTTCTAACATAATATTGCTACATTTTGTAAATAAATTTGAAAAGATACGCAAAGGATATTCTGTACTGGACGATAAAAGGCAACATTTTGCCCGGGAGGAACCGATTTTCTATGAATTGAGTCACGACTCATTGATTGTTAACCGGAATAATTATCCTGGTTTTACAATTTCCTGATTACATTGACCCGTGAAACCCTTGATTAAATTGAAAAATACTTTAATTTTGTCTATTTGTCTGTTGTCGAACTGAGAAGAGAAGGCGTAATGGAGGAAGTTCTAACTGAAATCTATTAAGAGGAAAAGTTGGCAATGATGAAAATGATATTGTCATTTAACACACACGCATTTTTGATTACATTCGTATCTTTCATAACTCCAACACAGCATCCTCCATTACGTGCAAAATTCCTTTCCTAGCGAGTTCATTCAACCTCTTATGATTCTTCGTAATGAAAAATATAATCAAAAACCCGTCATATATCCAATTCGGGGGCCCAGTTCATATAAACCGAGGGCAGGAACACGCCGACTGACTGCGACCTCGTTACGCAGGGAACAGCTGACAGGGAACAAGACCGGAAGCGTGGTGAGAGGCGAGTACCCACCTCCGCGCCACGGGGTGCCTGCTCGCCGAGCATACCAGCAGCGCCGGCAACACCCACGCTGCTGCCACCGCCGCCGCCTCCGCCACAGCCGGCATTCCCCGATACAACGGGCCGCGAACCGCGAAAAATATACCGGCGCGCTGACGCCCGTGAATTGCGAGTGCTCTCGAATGAAATACACCGGAGGCGGCGGCGGCGGGGCGGAGGCGGGAGCGGGGGCGGGGGCAGGGTGGCATCCGGAGGTCGCAACACGCCGCTGCCACTCTCCCTCCGCCATCCCCGCCCCCGCCCCGCTTCCGCTCTCGCCGATGCCTCCGCGGCGGCGCGGCCTCGACTACCACGCTCGCGGTACCGCGCTGCCGTCCTCGCCCTGCGCAGCCCCGCCCTCCTGCCTTCACCGCCTGTTAATTTGGACGCTGTTATTTATCTGCACCTATTTTTATTGCGCTTCAGTGGGCTGAGAAACGCATCCGACATAAATAAAACGGCGATGCATTATAACAAGGCAGTAACTCACCGCATTAGATGGCAACAGAGCGCCCGGAATCATGGGGAAATTTAATTAAAATGCTTTTTATCACGGCTTGAAATAATGCGATACTCCATAGCAAGGCCATGTTAGGTACGATCAAGTAATGTGACAGTTACATCATTCGGGCGTTTCTCAATGCCGCATCTCTCGCGGAATTATGTGATCACTGCATTATCACGTCCTACATTCCTGACAATTTCCTGGTAATTTTCGATTTATTGGAAGTTAAATGAATTTATAAAATCAACATCTCCATTCTGAGAAGGGCTGAAATATGAAGCAATTCAAAACTCTGAAGAATATGGAAATCGAACTATGGGGATTTCAAAAAAGCGGAAACTAGGACTATATGCCAGAAAGAAAAACGAATTGTGGAACCCAGTCAGGTCCAGCTATTACGGTAGCGTATCAGTCACGCCAACAGCTACGTCAGTTGAATTCCACGTTATCTTGACTGTGTTGGAACATTCCTTAGACATATTGCATATCTCCGACATCATTCTTGGAAGGTGAACTGAATTTTTTTAGCACAACGTACAAAATCTGTCACGAATCGAGGGCAGGAATTTCATTTACAATTACTTCATTTGCATTTAAACTAGATATCTAGAATGGCAGAATTTCTGTTGCAGATTAAACATCGTAATTTATACAAGTTTTTAGAACTTTACTTGAAATTAACTGCAACTCTACATTCAGCAGCTTATCGTACATACCTAATAGTTTATTTACTTACATTGTAAAAGTAAGAAAATATATTACATCACCTTATTGTGAAAAATGTATGAAGATATGTGGATAATGACCATCAATGTTGGTGTTGGCAATAATGGTGTACTATGAATTCGGAAATCGTGAATTTTCAATTTGTAATTTATATATACTTAAGATTTATTTTATTTAAAAATAAAAAAACGCAATGCACGTACTGGGAGATGAGGTAATACCTGCGATTCAGAAAAATTAATCTCACAAAATTATCAAATAATTTTTTCAAAGAAAAGTGAAAAGTTCGGATTACCGGTGTGCATTGTCTACACAAACAACAGAGAAAATAGAACTTTTATTATATTGTGTAAATACTGATAAGTTTCACGTAATTAGATAATTTTTAAAATAAAATGTTAAACTCGGAAAAGTATTTTGTTTAGCGTAAATTACCCTCAATAAGGAGAACAAATATACGTACTGCATTACACGATGAAAAATTAGTTTATTATACTTACTGAAGGTTGTCTTTAACAAAAAGACGCAAAGCAAACGTATAAAAAAGCAAGATGAGTGCCGACTCTACAAGTCAAGGAACGAGTGATGCCTCTGTTACAACACCTGAACGTACTACAATCACAAACTTCAAACAAGCGGAGTATAAAACTTGCGAGTCGCGCCATGAAGTTCGCCCCGGCGCGTTTTAGAGGGCGGTAGTTCGTCGCATCCCGAGAAGAAACAACGCAGAAGCACACAACGCGTGCGCGCGTCGGGAGGGGAGGGGAAGGGGGAGGGGAGGGGGCTCCCGGGGGAGCAGCGTCTTTATCCCGTCGCCATTGTGCGCTCGCAAAAAGAAGGCGTGCGGGGGCGGGACGGCGGCGGTCGCTCGCCATGCCGAGATTTGACAAGACAGGCGCGGCCCCCCCCGCCACCCGTTACCCCGACTTCTTTGTCTTGTCGCCCGCGACAATACTCGACGCTTGTTTTAAAGACGCGATAAGAACGGGCAGAGGCGGGCAGGGCCGGGAGGGGCGGGGCGTGGGCGGCGGCGCGGCAAGTCGCCCGTTAATCCAGCGCGAGGTTTAATCTGCAGCCGCACCCCCTGAGCGCGCCGCCGCCGGTTGGCGTCAAGGCGCCCGCCTTACAAGCGGGGCAGCAGCACGTGAAGATAACAGGTGAAGCGAGCGGCGGCGGGGAAGGCAGGCGCTGGGCGCGAGCACCGGCGCTGGCGGTGGCTGGACGCCAGTTGATGAATGTTCCGCTTGGGTCGCGCTTGGACGAGGGTGGGAAGACACGCGTTGCCATCGTCAAACTGGAAAGACAGCGTCTCGGAAAATGCGAAAAGAAAGGCTTTTGAGTTTAAAGACGAATAGTTTTGGTAATTCTGACATCAACAACCAATTGAATTAAAATCTAATTTAACTATTTCGTAGTTACAATATTTTATGTCAGTACCTAACTAATTCCATTTCCTCCTCCAAGCTTTTCACAATAAACACAAAAATATTATTTGAATAAGAATATTTTACTTATTCAATTTTATGCGTAACTCTAGCCGCACTATTCATGTTCATGATATTGTGTATTGAATAAAATTATTTTGGGTTCGAGGATGTAATGGGCAAAGTGATGCTTTGAATGACGGATTGTGAGAAAAACACGCAGCTTGACGTAACTGTTCTAACGCCCCGTTATTTTAAGAGAAATGAATTGATGAATGACAAGATACCAATACGACACATTTACCATACGATTTATTTCCATTACGACACATGCAGTTCCAACAACCTTTGGTTTCCTTTGTCTACATTCACTGAGAACCCAAAGAACATAGTTTTCCAAAATGCTTGGTGTACCAAACGCCTACTGGAATTATATGCAAATGTATGGTCAAAGAAGGGTCGCCATGCTCCAGATACTCTACGAGTGCGTACCTCTACCTGCTAAAGAATTCAATCATTCATTGTATATTATAAATGTTTAAAAACCAAGAGGGGATTAATCTGACTAAATATTGTTTAAAACCATCATCTGGGAAACATATTTATACATAAAAACAACAACAATAATAATAATAAAAACAAAAAAATAAAGCCTTTATTGAAAGGCTAGACTCGGACAATAACAAGTGCTCCTTCGTCTGACCACCATCATATAAAAGTACATTGGGTGGCCAATATATTTGAATGGGATATATTTGGTACGATTATTTTCGTTTTTAGAGTCAAGAAATAGACCATCTAAGTACATTTATAACTGAAATACAACTGATAAAATATACTCAGTTGACATGTTGAAGAAATATTATTTATTATCATTTCGCCAATTACATTGTATCAAGAGCAAAGGCCTCCTGGCACAAGAAGAAGAGTAACCGTTTCCCGTGGGTAGGTTGGCCAACTAACGTCAATTAAACAAGTGTAAAATCCATAAAATCAGATGATGTTACGCATTCCGCGGCTCCAAACTAAGAAGTTCGACTTCATTTCTCCACTATATCAGTGGAATTATAAGAGTCAAGCCACAAGCCACAAATCCTACACTGAAACAAAACATTCTCAAATAATTATTCTTCATCACAAATCAATTATTTTCATTAACTATAAACCACCAGAAAATTCTACTTTGTCCTGATCACTACGACCGAAACTATTGCTTCCTTTACCCACTTGTAGAGAGAATGAATAATTCAAAATAAACCAGAATGAATTAAAAATCCAGTAGTGCGAGCATCTCTATTGCAGTGTGTGCCCAATTAGGTCACGCATCGCCGCAGTAACACCCGAGCAGTCGTACGTGAACGACGAAGACGAAGGTTCTATCGGGGGAGTGTATTCGCGGCCACGTGGAAGGAAACGCAAATGTTATCATTTCAACGATACCGTGCGCACGGAATGAAAGCGGTCTGGTGACTGAGCTGGCGACGGTGACTGTGGCAAAGGTTGGAACGAGGAATGCGAAACTTGGACGATGTTTTTAAAACATCGATATTTTCGAGCAAAAATATCCATGTTTTATTTTCGATGTTTTCGTCAAATCAATATATTTGCCCAGAAACATCGTCTTTAAAAATATCTCATGATATAAATAAAATTTCCGGTATCTATTTTCTTTGTGGATTGCTCGCAATCAACAGTCGTTGACAACCATCACTATTGTCAATCCCCAGGCGGCACGACTCTGTTTGCTATTCGCAAACTTCCTCCAGTGTTGTTACATTTTATGATTGTTTTGTACGAAGCAATATCGTTAAACTGCAACTTGAATCTTGACTACATAGATCATTGATTAGAAAATTAAGACAGTAAAATTTATGGCAGAATATTCTTTAAACTAATATACTGACGTGTTATACTCTGATATCACATTATAGAACCAGGACATCTTACTTCAGAGTACTAGTATTTCATCATCTTTAAAACATCGATATTTATGTCAATGTTTTCATCGACGTAGAAAACCTGTTGTTGATGTATCGATGTTTTGCTCAAATTTGCCATCACTCAGCGGGGGTTGCTGACACTCGTGCGTCGTGACTCGCGGCGGACGCTGCCGTCTGTCGCCGCCGCTAGCGCTCCCACGAGAGAACCCGAAACTTGGACGTTGGTTAGTGGAACCATACGCCCTTGCCGGTGGGTCGATGATCTTCCAACGACGTCCTCGTGGAAACGCGAGGCAACTCACGAGTAGATTGATAGCAGCAGCGCTCGTCGTATGGGATTTGCCCACGGGACTTGGGAAAATATTTGGCTAGTTATAACAGCAACATCCTGCTGCAGTAACAACTTAATGATGACGTACTTGTGCTGGGATTTTAAAGGTGTTTGAAATAGAGTTTTATTCGTGAAATACAATTAACGTAACAAAGTGTATTAGAAATAAGAAAGTGAAAAAAATTTCGTTATAGTTGTGACACTTAGGCATGTCAAGAAAATACATTAAATAATGATTATTGCAGTAAGAAAAATGATTTGGTCGATACCGAAGAAATATTATTATTATTATTATTATTATTATTATTATTATTATTATTATTATTATTATTATTATTATTAATTTCCTTTTTCTCAACTTCTACATTGGATATTTTGTACAATTTCGGTCCTTGCAAACAAGAATTCATACAATTTTACAAATATTATACAGTATTTACAGATATTTATCCTCTATTAGGAGTTTAAAAACTTTCTCGTAATATGGCAACTGTCTAGTATAACTGATTTGTATAGTTCATGATGTACTCTGTATGGTATTTTAGTTGTAGTAGTACTGATTTTAGTTGGTAGGGGATAATTGCTGTGGCCAATATGACGAGTGGTAAGATGCTGACGGCTTCTTGTTTCCAGAGACGTTTAATTTCGACGGCTAGGTCCATTTATTTTGTTAACCTTCCTTGAATTTTGTTTTGTAGATTATGTGTATCGGGTATATAAAAAGCAATGAAGAAGGTTTTCTTTTCTTTTTCAAGCACTAGTGTGATATAGGTTTGTTGCTTGGGATGGTTTTATTGGTGATAATGATAGTATTCAAAAGAGTTTTTACTTCTTTATTCTCAATAACTGGTGGTGGTTTTAATTTGTAATATGCATCGCCATCCAACCAGATGTTACTTGACTGCATAGATGGCTGCATATGATGGTAGCAACATTGTCATGTCTTTGTATGTAATTTCTTTGGAAAAGAATGGGGTACGCGGATAAGATATGCTCTATGTTTTGTGCAGACTATATTTTCTACAGAGAACTGATGTTTATTATTATTATTATTATTATTATTATTTTATTATTATTATTATTTCCCGTATTCAAGCAGTTTTTTTGTGAGTACATCCCCGCCAGCGAAGGACGATTGATTCAAGTAATAGTAAACATACATCGAACCGCTTTAGATTGATTGACTGTATTAATAAACTGATACTACACTACCGGATGAATTATTCAATTAACTGTTAGTTCATATTAAACGTGCAAACGAAAATAAGAGAGAAGTTTAATGATTGTGACCACAGAGAAAAAATGTTGAACGAACAAAAGGCACGTCACTTTCAATATGACAAATAAATGGTCTCCTCTTTCAGCCAATGCCATTGAGAAAGAAACAAATCACGCATGGACCTTTCGAAGAGGTTACCATAAAATACTGCAACGAAGAAATTTTAATGTCACGACTCCTCTAACAGAATATTTTCAAAATAATTTATTCCTCGCAAACTGTTCTTCTCAATGAGTGTTTCAATGGCCATTTCGTGGCCAGAGTGGAGTAGAAGCCAGAGCGGAATCCTAAGCTCAAACGATCATCCAAAGTTCCTGGAGGCATAGTTGCTCTTTGAAATAAACCTACGAGACAGACGCCCGGCCTCCGTCTGCCTTGTATCTCCGCTCCCTCGTTCTCACCCTCTTCCACGACGCGCTGGCTGACCCGGGGGCGCGGGGGCGAAGCAGGCGCAAGGAGCTAAGGGCGCGCAGGCGGTGGGGAAAGGAAGAGGCGGCGGAGGGCGGGGAGGAGGGCTGGATTAATTAATCGTGAAATATAACGACCGCCGCGGGGAGAAGCGCGGACGCGGAGGGAGAACTGCTAATTAAAGAAACTGCCACAGTCCGCGAGCAGTGCTGTTCCTCTCCATTAGCGATCCCCGCCCCCGTCCCCGCCCGCGCCCGCGCCTGCCTCGCCCGCCTTGTGGCATCGTAGGAGGAGCCGGCGCTCCCGCCCGCCATCGCCACAACGCTCACGCGCGCGCCGCCGCCGCCGCCGCCCCAGTTTTTGAACTACTACTGCAGTTTTTAGCTTTGCTGTTGTGTCCTCGTCACAATCCGTAGCAACTTCTTAACGTCCTTGGTTTGATTTTGTTCGTATGTTCTTGACGTAAGTGAATCTCCGCCGACGTCATATTCCATTACCGTTCGTGCTCATAAACATTATCTTCACCATCATCTTCATATCCTCCAGGTCTAGTTTATTTTATCGCTTTTTAAGAAAGACCTGGAATAGTTTTGATTTCAAACACTAAGTAAACTCTTTTTGCAAAATTTTACATATACATCCCATTACATCGAATTTTTGAAAGAATTCATTAGTGCAAATTACAAGTGAAGTAGTGTGAATGGATTAGACCTTACAGTGAACACTTCAGAATATTCAAAAAGTTTCAAGTAAAGGAATCTAATGGATGAGTCTGTGCTCAGATATCGATGTCGTCATTATTTAGTTAATTCAGATATTCGCACATAATACACTTTATTCAACCAAACATGCTGTTTTCCGAGCATGTGAATACGAATATAACATCTACCGCGTGCATTTAATTCTGATGCGACAGGGTGAAATAATCTGGAATAATATGAAATTATAATACCTGAGATCGGGGGTGACAATATCATTACAGAGATGCAACGCAGCTGGAATAACACAGAAACATGCGTACAAACAAAGAAGTATTTCGAAATCCTCTATTTACATTTTCAGAGCAACATTTTCACTGGAATCTGCCAGAGTTTTTACGGGTTTTTGCTCGTACTTCTCCACACCTCAAAGAGCAATTTTCGAAATTACTCTCATTATCACCCAACCCGCCTGACAGCGACTCGCTACCGACAGTCCGACGAATGCTGCGGATTTACGAACAAAATCCCGGTGACAAGAGGCTCAAATAATTTTCAAAATGCGCATAAATCCGAATGAAATTTCATCTATTCACTTCTTCCGCAACTTTTAGTATTTCTAGCGTTCCCACATCCATTTACGGATTGGCGGCACATTCTCATTAGGGGCGAACCGGTCGATGGTACACGAATTTCGGTCGAAATTTCCAAAACACAAGCTAATCCCAGCGGAACGTGACCAAAGGCCCGGAACAAACCTCAGAATTTTTCGGGAAAGCAACTGGTGGCTGAGGGCACGTCACAAAACCGAATCGCTAACCGAACCAGAACGGCGCAGTGGGCGGGGCCGGTTACTCGGCGGAGCTCGCGGTTCAGCCCTGGCTTTCCTTTTTTAACCGCGCGGTGCCGCACCTGCGCTGCACAAATATGAATAATTAGAGTAATTAATTAGCTACGGCAACCAGCCAGCCAGCCATGCGACACATTAGCGATGGCGCTGTCGTACCTCTGTCTATCTTCACACTCTTATAAAATACAAAGCGGCCCAACGCAAGATTGCCTATGAAACAAAATCCAAAAATAGACAATAGCAGATCCAACTGAACGTATCCTTCATTTTAGGAAGTTCTTTAAAAAGTCATTGGTCACATATGACAAAGTGGACTGAGTAGATATTCAAATGCAAGAGAGCGACTATTCGTTACCATAAAGAAGGTCCTGATTCTCACAAAAAATAATGGAATCATTTATCAAACCATTAAGGGAAAAACTTCTTGGAAACGAACTTTTTCAACAATTAACATGTCTTGACAGGAAATAAATAGTCAAGTTCTCAGAACATTGAAACAAAACGAATACATTCACTTATTTCGACCCTATTTTTGATTATCAAAAACAAATAAATTAAACGCAATGACGTAATGACGTACCACTTGCATCAGTCAAAAGGATGACGGACGTTTGAGTATGTAGAAGGAACATCATAAGGGCCAGGTACGACCCAAGGTACAGGCAGTTCTAGACATCGAACGTGCAGGGTGGAATGCGACACAAAGGCAAGCAAGGGCGGGGAGCGCAGCAGCGGAGACGCAGGAAACGGGTGAGGGGGCCGGGGGGAGGGGTCGCGGCGTTAATGAGGGCAAGGATACGCGCACGGTGTCTCGTTAATTTAACAGGCTGGGGGCGTGTCGCGGACAGGGCTAGCCTGCCTTCCCTCGCCCAGCTCCGCCGCCTTGAGATACTCCGGCCCTTCTCCGCCCCGGTCGGAGGCCGCGCCGCCACTGAATTTAGCGCGTAATCAACTTAATCACCGCAAGCTAACCGGCTTGGCGGCGACCGAGGTGGCGACAGGATTACGCGGCCGCTTCTCGACCGGGGGCGGGGGCAAGGCTGGGCGGCGGCGGGTGGGAGGCGCCCGCGCAGCCTCCTGCCTCGCCACCTCTCGCCAGACCTTCGGCAACTTGCACAGGATTCCGAAACTGGGACAACTCGAAGGCCGTGACCGACCCTTCAAATTGGAAACCTCAGGTTGACCAAGGGTACATATACTTTTTTTGACAGGAAATACAAATTTGGCAACTACATACAACATTGAAAAAAAGTGTAGATTAACTTATTTCGATCAGTATTTTCCTGTTTTGTTATTGTTTCAAACAAGTGACGTCTTAATGACATGATGTAGGTCGTTCAAAAGGGCGTTTGATATGTAGTAGGAACTTTCAGTTCCTACACAACTGTATGGTATTGACATAAAAAATGTTTGGCAACGTAGTAATTTGATTCTTCTGGATATTGTTTCTTGGAAATAATTTATTCGCCGAAGTCTATAAGGATTAATGTTTTGTAATTACATTTATTAATTTTCAAAATGTTTTGAATTTCCCAAATCATTCTATAAAATTATATTCATTTTCGTAAAATGATTGATATCGAAGTATATGTGGCCATTTATTGAATCAGATATAGTAAAAAATTAAGTAGAAATATAGTTCGACGAACGTAAGTTTCTAAGGAAATCCTTCGGTTTAAAGCAAATCATTCCAGATCGAAAGGATTTGAAGCAATTTGTTTGTGTTACAACACTGGTTTTAAAAACACCCAGAAACAAGAACAAAACTATTTCCCAATTCCCAAAATCTTCATCTCGAATCAACAATAAAAAATAAAATCTTACGTTAAAAATTGCTCAACTCTTGTAAAACGTTGACGCAAATCGAAAATGAAACCAATTTTCTCCTCATTTGAATTTCAAATAATAAATTTATGTGTGTTTTATGTTTGCTTTCTGTGCCAAAATATGCATACAATTAGAGCGGTAATTGCTCGTTAATTATTTCCAGAACGGCAAATAGACCGAGCCCAGCCTCAGTGGGAAGGGCATGTAGCAGGGTCACGAGCGTGCTGGACCAGCCTCAGCATAGTTCTCGAGCCGATGTGTATCCATGAGATGAAAAATCCGGACAGAGTAACTTTACATGAGATTTACGGAAGCATACTCTTATGTTGCTTATTAAAGGTAGAACACAAAAATAAATTTAAACTGAAAGTTTCGTATGTGAAAGATCAGTGAAATTGTAAGCGTAATTCTGGCATTGACATAATGTTTCTGCACTTTGCTCTTTTGAAATGATATATTAATGGAAACGGAAAAATGCAGGCTGAGCAAAATAATGAAAATATACTGAAATGTAATATTAATGACATTTGTATTCAGATCGAGTCGACATATTTTCAAAATTTAGTACTGGTCTTCATTCGAAGTCTCGGTTATAAATTTGAGGTTTCGCAATTTCATAATTATTCATAAAACTCTGCATACTATGGACAATGTGGAACAGCCTCACTCAATTCAGTTACACTCGACTATATGGAACATAATTATTTTCGAAAATATATCTTATTTTTGTGAGAATCACTACATCATAATGACGATGGTTGTAAACATTACATTAAATAAAGCATTATTATTATTATATTTAGAATTTTAATTTACAAGTTACGGTTATGGATAATTCGTATATATACCTAATGCTGTTGTCTCATAGGTAATCAAACTACTGGTAATATCCCAATAATTCCCTATGTCGAGAACACAACGCCCACCCAAATAACACGGAAACAAGGCCAAGGAAGGGCGAGGCAATAGAAAATCGCGAGTAACAACCGCAGACAAGGAACCGATGTGGCACAATAAAGAGGTGAATGAAACATAACCCGCGCTCGAACAGCCTTTTGCCCACCGCCTCTGAATGCAAACGACAGCCATTCCGGCCAGAGATTACTTCCCGCGCCGAAGTCGTACAGCGACCGAACTTAAAAGGCGCAGCCATTAAAACACAGGCGCCATGGGAAATAAAGAGGAGCAGACGCGCATTGTCTCAACGGCGATAAAAGCACGTGGAGGCTAAGAGGGGGCTAACTATCGGCGTAAGGCTGGCGCAATCTCAGCCCTGCGAGAGGGCTCGGCGTTACGCGAAGTTTGCCGCGCGTAATTTTTCGCAAGCTAAAAATTTGGAAATTTATTCGAACTTCCAAACACGAAGAAAGAGATAAGAATGCATACGACGCTGTGTCATACACAGCTTTTGTTTTCGTCCTCCAAAAGACCTCTTATTGCTAGTTTTATGATCTGATATGCACATCCAATAAATGTCAGCAAAGATCAGAAAGTCTGGCAGTTCATTCGCATTATATGTACGGTTTGAAGGAATTTTCCTCAATTAAACTAAAGATCATAACTTGTCGTTAACTGTGGATGAGCCTCAATGATATTAACATGAATTCATATATATGTTTTACTGGTTATCGCTTTCTATAAACTGAAAGTGGACCATTCATAAAATAAATTCTTTTAGTTTTATAGTTCTGCTAGGAAATTAAAAATACTGCTATCACTATTCCTTTACAAAAAAAATTGAAAATCTTGCTGTTGACATAAATTATATGAAAGGAAATTTAGAGTAACTTCTAAAATGTTCACTGAATACTGTACGTGAGAAATATTAGTTTTATAAACAAATAGTTTTTCAAGACAAGTTGAACATTATCTGAACTTCTCTACACAGTTGGTTCCGTGCTTTCAATTTACATTATATTTTCAACAGTCGGTATAACGATTACCTTTGATGAGTGTCTATAGTAATGCGTTTATATATGTTACACAAGTTCTTTATACAGTATGATTACACATTTCTTTCACAAAATTATAATAAATTGCTCACAGAAAATGTAAATATCATTCTCTTTTCTCGATTTTTGTCAACAATTATACGTCATATTAAAAACGTATCCCGTGTAACATGAGAAAGAAACCCCCCTCCAACACCATGCAATATGTAGTAAAGACTGCCCGCCGGCAGTTCAGAGGACAAGGGCTGCGGCCCTAGCAACGAACGAGTACTGCGGCGTCAGATATGAGGTATGGAGAGACTGTTAATTGGGTCGGGTTATGCTAACGTAAACAGAAGCACGTGCATTTAAGGGAGAAACGGCCTTCACTTGAGAAGGGAGGGGGGCACCAAGGGGCGACCACTACTACCCCCCACGCCGCCGCCGCTGCCGCAACCAGGAGTGGCCGGGGGCGGAACCACAGGGGCCGGCGAAGCGTTCTTTCGTCACGGCCGTCCGGTGATGATGGGCATCGCAAAACACGCTTTAATTTGCAGTAAATCGCGGGGTGACGGTGGCAGGAGCAGCGGCGGCGGCTGGAAGTTACCGCCCCTCGCCCAAGGAGCAAATGCCCGACGCGGGGCGATGCGGGGCGCGTGGGTAGGCGGGGAAAGCGTGGCCAGCCAGCGCGTTCACATTCCTCAAGCCCGCCCTCGTAATTGTATCGCTCGGTCCGCGCGTTAAGGCGCTTGTAATTTCGGCGTGTTTACAGCCGCGAAAACACGCCGCCGGATTTTTCGCCGCGTTCTTTATTAAAAGGAGGGGGCGGCAAGCGAGAGATGTGGGAGGGGCGCTGAACCCCAAGAGGCACGTCGGGATGCAAGGGTGGTAGTGGTGGTCAGACTACGAGGAAGTGTGCGCCGTTTCACCCAAGTTTCGGCTATCGTCTGAGTTTTAATTAAACAGATCATTTGACAAGCAAATGCTAGGACGTCCCGTAGCACCTTCTGACGAGAGTAGTTGTCGCAATTGCGGCAGTCTTGCATTACGATATCTCACTCAAGTGTCGCTGCAAGGTCCGTGTTGATGAGAAGAGGAGCAACAGTAGTATTTTCTCTTTTGAAGTATTGAGGTCACTGCACTGCAATAAGAACTGGAATTAACAGTGGAAAATATGTTTGCCAATATTCAGGAAGAACTGAAAGCGATTTTAATATGTTCATTCATAAAAATAGATTTCTTAAGTTTTCTACACGAACATACAAAGTCGCAATTGCACTAAACAAATCCACCAATTTTTGCAATATCCCTTTCAAAAGAAGAACTTCAATTTCTCTTGTTTTCTAACACACTTCTTCCTTTTATCTGTTGACTGAAAAAATCCATGTAAAATATTTTTTAAAATTAAAACAAAAATTAAAGTGCATATAATTCATAAGACAATTTTGTACTTTTGTGAATTGAAGATAACAGTTCGCTTCGTTCACAGCTTATGCATTACGTTCTTCCTATTGTGCAACACCAAAATAACACTTGGAACATGGTCCTGGAATTCCTGAACTGAATGGATTTTTACGGAGCTTCCGCCCGCTGTATTCGCGTTGCGCTGTACTAGGGCCTGCAATTGTCCCACCCGCATTAAAATACGTTCGCAATGAGAAACATCAACCGTCCGAAACGATTATGAAAATATTTTACCGCGAGATAAATGAGAAATCGCTTTTTTTCGTCACATGAACGATAACACTGGTCAGCGGTACGGGGAACGAGGAGAATTTTCTATATATAATCACCGATCCCGTGCCACCAAATGCGAACCTTCACAATGGCGCGTTTAACAGCTACGCGCGAAAACTCTCCAGCGCGGGGGCTCGCGTTGGAAAAAAAAAGAAACTCGAAAAAAATCGCAAAAATAACAGAAAAAAATCCCCGGCCGCGCGGTGGGGAAGTATGCGTATAGGTATTTTACGAGCGCCGCAAAACCATTTTCATTCGCGATTTCCGCACCTGTGCCGCGGGTAATGTGCTAATACTCTTAGCGCGTTATAATCCCGCACGACGCGTTAGCGTGACGCGCGCATGCGACCCGACCTGCCGCCGCTGCCGCGAGGCACGCCAGGAGCCCCACACGCCCCCGGGCGACAAAGGGGCGGGGTAGAGAAGAGCAGATCGTAAAAGGTGGAGGCCTCAGAGAGAAGTGGGAATCGGGGAATAGGAACGTCAGCATTTAGGACCAGGTAGAGGGTGGAAGAATATCGGAAGGTAGTTTTGGACGGAGAAAGCGAAGTTGGGAGAAGACAAGGATCTTTTGGGGATGGTGATCGGGAGAAGGTGGTGATAGGGAGAAGGTGGTGATAGGGAGAAGGCGGTGATCGGGAGAAGGCGGTGATCGGGAGGGGTGATCGGGAGAAGGCGGTGATCGGGAGAAGGCGGTGATCGGGAGAATGGAACGATAGAGGTGGTGATAATGGAGGGCGCTGATCCGAAGAGAGCCGGGTCCGGAAGGGTGGGATGCTGGAGAGGGTCCGAAGGGGGGGGCCTGGAGAGAGCGCGACTAGGAAGGGGGAGATCGGGGGAGGGCTGAGACAGACGGGGTGGACGTGTATACAGAAAGGGGGAGTCAGAGGGTTAAGTAGCAAAGGACCCACTGTTTGGAATGGGGTCATTGAGGCTTCGATGGAGGCTGAATTACAGTATCAGAGAACATGACCTTTCCACATATTTTCTGATTAGTTAGTAAATGGATCTACAAACAAGCAGATCTCGTCTGGATAATTGTATATCAATGAAAAGGGGGAAAATGTGACACAGAGATTTTGCTGCCTATGTTATCTTGGGTTACATTTTTTAAGCACTTCGTACATTTTCTACGATGAAATACTTGAGATAATGCTGTCATAAATACGGAGATACGAACATTCCAGTGAAAGTATTGGTAAGTCAATAATAACTTCAGCATTTTTAGCGAATATTGCGAATTTTTTTAGGGAATATTTTATTGAAACCATTTTTTTCCCTATGTGTGTTTATGGAAAAAATAATAAGACGAATAAACTTTCATATTACATTTTACAATATTTGAGCCTAGCTACTCATTGTCTTTAGCCAACTTTCATCAGTAATTGAAAGAAAATAGTCACGGTGGTAAAGTGCTGTAACCTTTTCTAGACGGAATCGAGATCCATTTTGTGAATACCGGTCTATAATTAAGTTTTTGAAGTACATTAATCGAGTTAATTTACACATATATTTAGTTCAACAAAGAATCCACTTGGTATTCCATGTAAGAGAAGCGTATGGGATCTTAAAATAGTAATTGCTTTCATTAATACTTTCATCACCGATAAATTAATACACTTGTTTTGGCATCCATTCCGTAGGTAAGCGTTAGAAATGTTTGCAAATGGGATTCAAACAGAGCGGAACCACAAGCGCTAACGTTAACGCCTCTCGAGCACTTCCATGACCCAGAAATCTACCAGAGCTTCGGGAATATCGTCAAGAGATTTCGGTCAGCAGCTGCAACACGCAGCTTACAAGACGGCAGTATTAGCGAGCGCTTTAAACGAGCGCTCTGGTGTTGCCGAACACAGCGAGATGGCGCTGCCCGCCGTTCTCATTTGGCCGTGAATGGCGTGAGCGGCGGCGCGTGGCGACTGGGAGAGCGGTCGCGGGGCAGCCGCCTCGCCCAGACAGGGTCTCGCGTCCAGCGACGATGCACGCTGGTTGAATCGGCCAAAAACTTGGGCATGCTGGCCAAATTCAAAGTGCGCGTAGGGGATTCTGACTTAACAAATCTCGTTCGGAAGACATTGGAGCACACTCCAGAAAGTTATTTCAATCATTTTCCTTTTCCTCGCGGTCTCGTGAAGTTACCGTTACTCGAAAAACTGGAATTTATAATTCTTGTCAACTACATTTATGAAATAAAAAAAGTGTTTAATTTTTTTGAGGATTCTTTTTGTATTTCCGAATAAAAGACACTTTTGAATATAAGTCGTGTATATTTTTAAGAAAAAGTGAAAATAATTTTATGTATAATAGGTTGAATTCTAGAGTATACAGCGTAACAATGTCACGTGTTTTGTGGATTATATTTGTTGCCCGGCGTATTCTTGCCTCAATCAATTTTTTTTAAATTTATCAAGTAGAATGCCCTTAATCAGAATAACACACATATCTGAACCTTTTTGTTTCATTACCTCTTTACTACAATGCTACATTGTAAGATCTAACACTAGATATCTCGGAATTGCCTTCTACGCCACAGGGCATTGTTTTCTTTGTACATTTTTTCGATTTCTCCTTCTTATAATTACTTTTAATAAGAAAATTACTTATACACATTTTTGGATTGATGACAATATTAAACCGCGACCGCGAGAACTATTGTATCCATATCTCTATACATATCATTATTTTTACGAGTCAGTTGGCCGTTTCCAAGCCACCATTTTGAATTTTGAAATTTGATTATGATATTCGAAATTAGTGATCTCCAGAACCCCAAATGTATAATTTTTATGCATTTTTGTTTGTTTTTAAATGAGTAGATTCGCCATTTTGGATTTTGAAATTTATTTTTGATAATTAAATTCAGCGACCTCAAAACCCCATTGATACCCATTTTACGCAAATCCACTGGCATTTGCAATTATGACCACACCACTTGCGGTGGGAGCACGCTCCGGCCGCACCAGGTGCCTCGGAGGATGGAGGGATGGCGAGAGCCAGACGAAGGCCACAGCCGGTGTCCTACGTTGCCCAAGTATTCATTAGAGATGAACTCAGATTGATTAGTTTCCGACCACATCAACGTATGACACCCAAATTTTGCTCAAATACTTTTCGGCAGCCGCGAAAAAAAGTTAGGGAAGGTTCGCAACCCCAAAATACACGGAATAAATTTAGATATTCGTGCTATTGGAAATCTGGAATGTTTGACCTTGTTACACGGCGTTGTTGCAAGCCTTTGTCAGGCGAGGTGAGGGGGCCGAGGAGGAAGGTGTGGAAGACACTAAATGAAATAACGCGAGAATCATGGGTTACTTCAACTAGTATGAAATAAAACGAAAATTAAAACAAAAACGTGAAACAACTCACGGAGCTGAAGCACGTAATAGAGTTCCGTAAATTCACAGGTTCAAAGAATTGTAGGTTGAAGACCAACTTTGGACATCTGTGAGTGTTCGTATATTTTCGTTGGTGACTGTGTCATTAGCATTATATGAAAACAGGCGTGATGCCAATTCACAACATAACTGAATAACCAATAGCAGTGTATTCTTATCAAAGCTTAAGCTAATTCTGCAATTCCTGGTTGCAGGATCCTACATACCAAATGAGGATGGAATATGGATGGGAGTAGATGAAGCAATTGACCTCTGCATTGAGTAATCCTGGGAAGTCCGGGGCACAGCTTACAACCGCTGCAGTAATCTAGCAATTCCTAGTAGCATTTGCTGCAGAAATAGAACGCTCGCTTGCTCAATGTCGCTAAATGCAGAGGGAAATCCAGGAAACAATATTATTAAGTCATAGGCAGCTCAATACTTTCTTAATAATTGATAAGTTTTAGAGAAATTGGCCGTGGTAATGAATGCAAGAACAAAAGTAAGTAGTAAAAAACAACAAGTAGTAGCTTGCTGGAGGAAAAATGCTGCTGCGACTGTGAGGAAAATCCATTCTGGATCAGCAAAACTTGTCTGTTCTGATACGGCAACGAGAATTCTGAAGCTCTTCTTTCCTTGTCACATGACGTCAGTTCTGTCGAAAGCTGTGACGTACTGTGACGTGAATGTGAGAATTCAGACAGTTCATGCATAATGCGAATAAGCGAAATTACACATAAATATTTGTATTTTCCAGTCAAAATCGAAACTGGTTCATCGTTGGTTTTTGAGTTCCTGGGTATCTAACAAAACCATTATCACCTCACACATAGCCGGGGGCTGGATAATTTTGTTTCAGTTTCTAGATCCATCGCAAACTACTCTTTTAGATTACGTGAGGTAAAGTACGAAAATATATTATCTTGTTTAAACCAAAGAAACATATTACTGCAATGGAAATTAATAATATTAATTCATTAGTTAAAAATGAAAATGTATTATCTTGTATAAACGAAAATACTTCTGACACTTCTTGAATGTTGTCAAACGTAACCATTTCAAATACTATATTCTTGTAATTGCGAAGGAGAATCTACATTCCTTGCATATTCAAATCCCAAAATAAACATCACAACATCAAAGAAATCCCATGTAAGTAATATCATCAGTTAGTGCGCTGCAGCAACATCACGACACAGCTGCGCTGTGAACGAAGTCGAAGACTCTTGCAGTCGCCACGTATTTATGTTTCATTTGCTGGAGTCGCAGTTGCCGTCTCTCCGTCGTTCTGCAACGAGACGGAATTAGCTTCGCAATGCGAGCCGTGGCGTTATTTGTCTTCTCTGAATTATTGAGGAAGAAGGGAGCCGGCCTCTCGACTCTGCCGGAGCGCCTTCCCCACGTCTGCAGGGGGGGCGGGGATGGGGGTAGTACAGCAGGGAGAGTGGTGTCGATCTTTCACGACCGCACACAGAACTAAGTTAAAAGTAACAGAAATACTAAACTGAAAATTAAAACACGACAGGAATCGTGATGGCCAATAGCTACGTATTTTCTACATAAGTGAGAAAAGAAAAATACAACGAAAAACATTAAGAATGAAACACCAATTACAATATCAGAATGACAATTCTGGCCAAGTATTACAACAAAAATTCAATTTTTATTTTCTGTATTGAATAATGCCTTAACATAAATTTTCTTTTTTCACATTTAATAGTACGAAGAATAAGAGTTTTATTTTCAAGAAGAACATGTTGGTTTTACAGGCCCAGCGAATATAAATTATTGTTGTATAAAGTGAGCTATTTCAATAAAAACATTTAACATTCGGCGCAACATCTTAAAAATAATATCGAAATGTTAGTAAACAAAATAGTTACCTGGAATTAATTTTAGTTTCGAGTATTAAGAATCTCTGTTATCTGATGTAGTAGAATCATAAACAAAACCGATGTAAATTAACATTTTCAAAACAATACTATGCAAGAAAGGGAATAGTTTTGAAGAATGATTCTACTACATGGAGAACAGTCTCTGAAATAAAAAATTATTTCCAGAAATTTTCTTTCACCGTGAATCGCAATACACGAGACATGTTACGAAAAGCAACCGTTTTCAAGACGCAGAGGAATGGCAAGAATATCTTCATTAAGGCAGAACTTTTTTGACCTAAATAATGAACTTCATTGTTAAATATCCAAGTGAATTGCTGAATTGCAATAACTCGTCTAAGGTGGGACGGCATAATTTAACGTCTGACGAGTCGAAATGAATCTTATATCACAATGAAACAAATATTAGTATTGCAAATATTATTTTTAAATACTGATTGAACAGAAACTTCGGAGGCGAATTACTGAAAACGTTAGTCAGTACGCAATAACACAAACTAGGTTTGGAAAATAAATTACCTGTTTCACGATGTTTTGTAATTCACTGAACGTTTTCATTGCTAAAAAATAAAATATTTGCAAGAATTTTTAAATCAATTGATATAGTTTTACATTCAAACTCATTCGGTGAATGTATGTTTGTTTTGTAGAATAAAAAAATAGATAAAACGAACATATTTAAATCAATATCATAAAATCACATCAAAATTAAATTAATCAGAGATAATTATTTTTAGTGGAAAAGATCATATAATAATAATATTGAGAGAATACATAAATGAGGAAAACATAAAACAACATTCTATGATATTTTTTCTTTGCTTTTATCGAATGAACAACAAAAATATCGCTTCCTATTTTTAACTCCAGTCAGTATGTTCAACTGCAAAGCGTTTTCAAACCGATGCTCATTCCCCAATTTCAAATACTGAAATATTTTATTTGAATACTTCACAGGAGTATTATGCAATGAACGCTCATTTCACGAACTCGTCCATTACATTTAATTTTAAAACGGTGAACAATGAGATGTTTAATATTTTACGATACAATTCCTTTGATTGGGGGAAGAATCACATTTGGCACCTTGTATCTGGTATATGACCTCACAGATTAAAATAATTCACAGGTAATAATGGAAACATTTACAAATATCGTTAGTTTCATATTCAAATACGCATTATTTTTATCCCCTTGTATGATTTGTATGATTGAAAGGGTGATACAAATAATACAAGTATGATTTGTGATAAATTAATACCACTTCATCCTGAGTTTTGTGGTGAATGATAAGTTATAGACGCAAATCCAGCTCAAACGAACACATCTTTTACGTTCGTTTACCCCGTTTATTTTGTCTAGACAATTTGACGCTCTTGACAATATTTAGGCTCAATTACGTTAAGATCTAGGTGGGAGGGAAAAGCTGCTTCTCCTTAGGAGAGACAGCTCTCCCTATCCGATGCCCCGCCCACAAATCGGCTGCCAACTTGGCGTGAGGGCCACCACAACGCGGCGCGTCACCGCAGGATTAGGCAAACATGCGCGAGGGTTATTACGACACCGACTTCAAAAGGGCTGATGTAATGCGAAGTTGTTGAGCTTTGTAATAATGTTATAATACACTGCTCGCAACATCAAAGTTGAGTATAATCTTTACATTAAAGCTATTTGCTGCGCACACAACGGGCTGTGTTTTGTTTCACAACACGCGCAGCAGTGGTGGCAGCGGCGGCGGCGGCGGCGGATGCGACGGCTGAGGGACGCTGGCGCAGGGTCGCCAACAGTGCGGCAGCAGCTACCACTGCGGCCTATGTCTACGACTAGCAGCTCGTTGCCGCTGCCGACACTTCCCTCGCTCTCGCGACCTCCGCCGCAGCCAGATTTGCCAAGGTGTTTTGGCGGTGAATGTGGCGGTGATGGAAGGGATGAGAAGAGCTCATGATCCCCGCGCGCCGGTCCATTTGGTAATGAAGGCGGGAATAGTTCAAATGATGACGCGTCTGTGTACGGACTTTGTGCTATTGCCGTGACGTCAGGGCGCAGCTGGGGCTCGGAGACAGTCAAAGTACGTTTCGATGAAAGAGCTCGTTCCACAATGGCGAGGGATTGGACAGGTGCGCTGGGACTATATTTTAATAATAATTATCATTGTTCATACTCGAATGGAAAAGTTCTCAAAGCGTCAGAATCCGTCAGAAGCGTCATCAACAGAAGAAGAAATTTCGAGCGAATACAAGAAAAATGAAATACATGAACATACACGAAATACCTATATGAAAATGTATTTTCCGGTTGGACCCGTTTTCTACCTGAGGCTACACTTCCGTAGAGTTCTTTTGTGACAACAAGAGTGGACGAAAGCAGTTTCTATGTTGAGGAAATGCGATCATGATGATTCAATGTAACCGAGGTAAATTTATATAATACAGTTTCATATAAAAACAAAGCTTCCACCCATTTAAATAAAATTTTAATTTGCATTTTATGGCTTCAAAAATCGATTGAAGATTTGCGCCCTAAAGTATTCAACGGTAGTGATACATCATTTATTGGAACAAAAATATTCTTTTTTGTATGATACGGAAATGAAAATGCAAAATCAACCATTCTCAATTTAGTTCTAGGACAGACGTACACTTCCATTCTCCAAAAAACACCACTCTAATAATACCACTCTGCAATGCATCCAACTCAATATACAGGATTCGTTTTCACAAGTACAGGCAATATTCGTTTTTGTTGTTCCGTTGTTTTTTTCGAAACTTCATCCACCGGTGTGACGCTCACGGCGGTCCTTCAACTCCCCCTCCCATTATTTGCCTCAAATTGCTACGTATCGCTTTCCGGCCACCTCTGACTCCTCTTCAAAAATGATCAACGGACGCGAGCGATACAACACAATAATGTCATCTATTACCGCCTGATTCAAACGCATCTCCGATTCACTTTTTCATTAGGGAGAAACCAGAGGCATTGAAACGAAACGTGCGTTGCAACAACGCGGCTGATTGCGAAGCGGCCGCAGCTCGCGCCAGGGGTGTCCCGCCCACCGGCCCCTCGCGGGAGAGCCACCTGGTGGCAGCGGGCGTGCGGCTTCAAGCGCGGAAATTGTCCCCCCCCTCCTCCTCCGACACCGTGGGACCATCTCCTGAAAGTTGGCACATCTATATGCGTTTTTTTCACCCGGATGGTCTACGTGCTGTTAATTTTGTTGTAACTCCACTAGATGGTGCTGTACAACAAAACTAAATATTCATGTCATATGCAACCAGCAACACTCGGCAGAATTTTTGAATATGTATCGTTAAATAACTCTTAAACGAAGCGTTCTTGGGCATTATAACTAAACTTTTGTGGCAAAAGGTCTCAAAGAACCATTTTTCACACCGTAATTTACAGGATGAGATCTTCTTGAACATTCTATTAAATTCTTGTTGATCCAGCGCTTACTGATTTTACCGCACCTGCTCAGAGACATGCAGAAACTGCAACTAAATGTGAATGACACGGGCAGAGAGAGGTAGAGACAGTCAGACAGACAGGGAGAGAGACGGAGAAGCGAGGGACGAAGAGCGGAAGGGGGAGAGACGGTAAGAAAGACGGGATAGAAAGGGAGTGGGAGAAAGAGGGAGATTAAGGGCAAATCAACGTCTGCCGTGCTCCGCTAGTTTATTATATTTCAAGAAAATTACATGATTAAATTTTATCTTCCTTTATGACATATATTGGTGACTTAGGGTAAATTATAACGAATTAATTACAGCTAAAATGAATAGGCTGAGAAAACCAATTGTGGTATCTCTGTTCTTGCGTTTCAAAGAACATTTTGAGGAATACGTAAAATGAATATTTGTTTTTAAGTCTCGTATTGTGGATTGGGTTTTTGCACAGCATGAATTCGGATAGGGGTGTATACGCATAATGTATGTTGTATAAAGGCGGAGAGGTATGTGAAGTGATGGGCTAATTGCTCTAGGTTAAATTCTTTACGTAATTGTTTTTTTTAACATACCATTGTGCATTTGTTAGTGTTATCGATTTTGGATGATTTGAATTTTATTTAACCTGGTTATGGGGTAAACCAGCAATTAATGTTTTGGGATTGGATTGATGTTTGATTAAAGCGAAAAGTTGTGCTCTACGTCAAATCGTGGCTTCAGAATGACAATTAATATTGGTTCTATTTGATATTTTTGGTGAACATTTTTGACCAGTTGGAACTCTTGTCAGCAACATATTGAAGCCGTTTTCAAATCAACTTGAAGAAAACATTTATTAACAGACATAACATTTTTCATTTGTTTAGAGATATTCCAAATTAAAAACCTATTGTTAAAATTATCTCAGAATTTTGTCATTCTGAGGCAGCGAGATATTAATCTGCAAGAAACGTTCGGTTTGAAAATAAATACATGATTAAGTGAAATCATATTCTTTTATTACGAACAACAAGCAGTCTTCCTCCTAAAGATCTCTCTTGCATAGATTTTGTTTTAAAAATATCAAAAGCTTCACATTTTCTCCAAGCATAATTAAAATAATACTGGCGAGGGGATGCCAAGCTATTACGTTTCCGCAATTTTCCTGAACAATTTTGCTGAAAATTCATATATAATTATTAAGCAAAAACAAAAGGAATCGTAATTTGAGTATCATAAAACCCACATCAGTAAATGTTAATGGAAAAAAGTACCAAAGCAATTACAAAAATATTAACATCCGTGCATGCCTCAGACTACAAAATAAAACTCTTTTATGGAGTGATCTAATGATTGCATTATTAATACACATATTATGAAATACAATATTTCAAAACTTTTATAAAACAACGCAATAAATGTGACTCCATAAAACCAAATTTTTCGAACAGCGTAATGTTGATACGAACACAATAAAACAATGTCTTAAAACAGGCGAAAGACCTACATGCGAAGCCAGCGCCCGCTCCGGAGAAGTTTGCGCTAACTGGGAATTGGAGTACACGGAAGCGCAAGAGCATCCACTCATCGCAATCCGTTACCGACGAGATTTACAAGTTTACCGCCCCCAAAGCGGCTTCAGCGCGGCGGACGGGGCGGGACACGGCGAGGCGGGGGGGCGGGGCGGCGGCGAAGCGGGGTGGGGGGCGGGGCGGAGCGGGCCAGGCGCAGTGAGGGTTGCGTACACAGCTGCTCCGCCACCCTGCCCTCAACCCCGCCCCCTCTCCTCCTTCACCGCCAGCCGCGGCGCCCGCCGGGGCCGCAGATGCTATCAGGCTCCGCAAGAAGGGCCGGCTAACTCGCATGCACTTCCTCCGACATATTTACTTCCAGATAGAACCCTATTGATGTTGGGCTAATTTCGCCGCATAATTTATAGGTCGGGTCATTTCCATGTGAATATTGGCCGAATAAATTATCGGAGGACCCATTATCCACTCGGGGGGAAGGGAAAGGGGTAGCGGGAGGAGAAGGAGGAGGGCGGAGCGGGACGGAGACGTAGGCAGGCGGCGCGGGGGCCCGGGGTAGCGGCGCAATCATGAGGCGGCGCATATTAACGGCGAGGCGTGCGCGGGGCGGGCGGGCTGCGGCGGATGCACCTAGGCCGAGCGTTTTTGACGAGTGCGCCCGTATTTCACGGAGAGGGAGGGCGAGACTCGGCCTCCCTCCACCCCCCCCCCGCCGTAATTAATCGCCGCGGCCTTTGATTAATGAACGAGCTTAAGACATGCGAGAGGAAGTGCGCGTGCGGGGCGATAGGTGCCGGGCAGCGGTGGGGGCGGGGGAGGGGGCCGCGGGCGGCAGAAGGCAATTGACGGGGGGAGGTGGAAGAGCGGGAGGGGGGAGGGATTCGCGTACGGTTGAGCCAGGAGTCTTAATGGATGACAAGGAAGAGGCGAATTTGGGCTCCGTGTCAGGGCATGGAAGCCTTTGAGTTCCCTGACAGGCCGGGAGATAAGTGACGGCGCATGACAAAGTGACGGGGGATTAGGAGGGAAACGTTTGGTCAAAGATCTTGTCCAGCCTAAATGAGGAGACTGCCGATGAAATGCGGTGTTGTAGGGCCTGCACGGAGATTGGGAGCGAAATGACATCAGCCTGCGTCATCAGTAGGCAGACCTTAACACCTCTTAATACGTTAATGCTTCCAGGTTTGCCTCGTGCCCTTGACAGACAACCTAATAGGACGGCCATGCATGCACAATCTAATCTCCATGATCTCCATTTGTGATGCCTTCCAGCATATTCCTCCTTTCGCAAAGATCAATGGCAATATGCGACAGGAGGGAGGATTCGAACCAAAAAAAGTTCCTGATTCTTCCGCAAACATCACTACCACCGTCCCTTCGTGTTTAGTAAACAGGTCGATAGGAACTCACTTGAATCTGAATTCATGTTTCCAAAACACAGTATGAGCGGGCAGCTAACGTTTCTCAACAAGATTGCAGCAATTCAGAAATATCTCATTACCGAATCCGACTCCCACGCGGTAAATGCACCTTTCCCTGCGCCCGCCGCCCGCACTGGTCGAACCAGCAACACGACACCCCTCGACGGTGGGATATGCAACCCGCTGGCCTCCCCACGGAAGGGGATGACGTGCACCGGGGGGGGGGGCGTCGGGAAAAGAGGGGGTTCGTGTTTGGTTGCGATCATCCTATATGCGAGTTTTTACACTGTATTGCTAGTTGAACTTTCATTCATAATGGAATATATATTCATACTGAACGATGATGTATACCTCTGGTTTAAATACTCGATAAGCCGCAAGAATCAGGGCAAAGGTGAAAATAAACGAATTATAATAATAATAATAATAATTTTAATTATATTTTTAATTACGTAGTGACTGACAAGAGGTTCATGTCAACGTCTAAAAGAGAACACTCAATATTGTTCTTCCAATGCAACGAAAAAGATATATTTAGGAATACAAAAAGATGCTGTATTTTTTGCATCAACATAAACGTTTTACTGTGAGACTTTTATATTTTGCTTTCCCTACAGTACTTTTCATCTAACCTGATTATAAATATATCCACATTATAGATGGTTGTGAGCGTTGCTGAGTTACCTACATTTCCACTCATTCAACTTGTTTCGTACTGTAATGTTTTAATTAAACGTAAGTGTGCAGAAAACCATTTAAATTAAATTAGATAGCATGTAGGGGCGAAGTGAGTCGACGTAACACACACGAAAAAAATTGTTGACAATATTTCGTCTGCTACCATTTTATCTTTCGTTTACTGAAATACCTCATGTATCCTAACATTTTAGGAAGATACAGTTGGAAAAATGTAGAATTTTGCATTTAATGCACGAATTAAAATCTCTTATTTTTCCTTCAGTATCTATAGTCTGTTTAATCTAGTTCTATCTATGTCTCATTACTATGTAAAATGTACCTTTAATAAATAATTATTTAAAAATTCGCAGAGTCGTTTTACGGGTACCTGTATTTTCTCATTTGCTGTGTATTGATAAGGGGTTCAATAATAAATAAGAGGGTATGAGAGAATGGTAGTAATGCTGAGTAATAGCAACCACTAAATAATTAAAAGGCATTCACTTTCTTTGGGTGAATAATCAAAGGAATGGTCGTACTCACGAAGGAGAATCTTATAAATCTTACAAAGGGCACTCGGCATGTAAGGAGGAACTAAGAGCGAGAACGCGAGAGGGAAATGATGGGTCCCTCCGTATCCTATCCAGGGGGTGGGCCTCGTTGGTCGGATTACAGCCAACCTCCAAACAAGAGGGCGGTCAGCACTCGGCAGCGCCAACTTCAGACGCCAGAGACCTGTAATTTCACGCAGCAGGTAGGGGTCGGCCGGCCCGGTCGGCGAGCACTGCGAGGACTAAGGGGAAGGCGTGGGGGAAGGGAAGTCACGGGGCACATGGGGAGGGGGGTGACGAGTGCGCGCTCCAGAGGCGGCGGGGGGCAACAAGAGCTGGCCCTGAAGAGGGCTACTTAATTAGGCAGCCATTACGGCTGAGGCAGATACCGGTGAAAGGAGAGAGAAGCGGCTGGACACGCGACGCTACTTGCGAGCGCCACCGCCGCCCAACTTCCTCCTCTTCCGCTCCCGCGGCGGCCTCCGCTCCTTACGCACAGCCAGCGGGGCGGGGAAGACCTCTTTGCCCGGAAACGCTAACACGCGCAGGACGGGTCGCTGCGATGCTCTGACTGCGGCGCACGACAAAAAAAGGCGGCGGAAGGACAAACGCCTTGGGGTCAGACTCGCACGGTCAACACAGAAGGCAAAGGGAAGTGCTAGTAATTTCGCGCCAGGTGCTTCGCGAGGGAATACGGCACGGAACTGCCTTATTCAGATTACAGATTCTTGGGAGCCCATTTCTTTACAAGATTACGAGCCCAGCGTTCGCAACAAGTCTGAAAAAGTCTGAACCTTTTCAGACATGACTTAACACTAATTAATTACCTGTCTAGGATAGTATTTCATCCCTTACTTGACGTAAACCGACTTTATTGATGTACTCAAGTCCAAGTAATGTTTCTACTACTTTTTCATTTACAATTTGGATAGTGATTTGTGACTTCAAATAAACATCAATCGTCGTTAACATTTTTCAAAATGCATCCTCCTAACATTTAAAGGTATTCTATATATTTATCTTCGTGCTTTCAGCCGAAATCTTGTTTATTGTATTCTATGCGGTTTATGGTATTCTTCACATTTGCTTATGAAGATATATCTTAAACAGGGAAATGGAAACTAATGTTCCTCTCACCATGAGGTCGTTACTCTTACGTCAACCATAAACTAATCTCTATAGCGTACGATAACTTCGACTGCTTCGACATTGAGTGCACCCACCGGAAAATCTCGCTTCGAACAGCGTTGGTTTCGCACGTAGAAGGACAGCAAATGAAGTGTTACATGGTGGACACGCTCTGTCTAGTGGACAAGGGTTTGGAAATCCCGGAACACGAAAACGCGAAAACACGACACAACAGAACGCACGACTGCGCACGTGGCAGCGAGCGGTCGCAAAGCGTCAGGGGCTGGAAATACACGTCGGTTGGGCAAAGCGGGATGGAGCGGAAGGGCGGCACCCGGATCGGTGTGGGATGGCGCAGTGGGCGAGGCGGAGCGGCTGATACAATGGGGGCAAGAATGGATCGGGATAGGCAGGCAGTCGTAATTCTAAGCGCACATAAGGACAAAAAATTGGTCAGAAGAAAATGTGCAAAATACGTACAAGGGGAATACAGGAAGCATGAATTAAACGTATAAGTCACGGGTGAACTAGGACTTGGAAACGGTTGGGAGTGATTGAGAGAACAGTTGGAGGGAAGGTAAACCTCTGAAGAAGCAAACGGTATGGACTGATGGATAGTGGACGAAATAGCAGTGGGACGACCAATTTGCTGAGCAGACAAATGTGATGCCGGGTGAGCAAGTGAGTAATTCCACGGGCGGGCGGGTTCTGGGCGGACTGGAGAGCTGCAGCGTTGGTGGGTGAACTGCGAAGAGGAAGTTGAAGGTGCTGACCGGGGGAACTACTAAGAAACGCGAGGTTTGGCGGTGAGTTGATGGGGGGTTGAGGGTGGAGTTGGGCGGTGGAGGTGGGGGATGGGGGGTGGGAGGGTGGGGAGGCGATGGGAGGACTAATGAGCTACTGAGTGGGCAGGCGACCCCTGGGTGGGCGGGAGGAAGAGAGGTTCGGGAGGGGTGGGCTTGCACATGGGCGGGCGGTGCGGCAGTGCAGAGAGGGCAGGGAAGAGTCGGGGAGGCGAGACCGCAGCGAGCGATTAGCGCGCGGCCGAAGCGGGTTCCCGTGTTTTCGGGCATCGTACAGGCCTCGCACGCCGCGTCATGCCGCCGCCGCCGCCGCCGCCGCTGCCGCCCGTCCGCGTCGCGCCCCATCGCGTCACGCCGCGTGCGCCCGCCGCGCCGCCGAATCCTACCGGCTGCTCCGCTCCACGAGATGGGTCGGCGGGCGGGGCTAGGAGTTGCGAAGCTCTCTGACCTACCCGCGTGGAATGATCATATTTTTACAAAATTATACATAAGTGAAATTGGTATACAACTTTGAAGTGATTAGTAAGCAGTATCTTCTAAACGCAAGTTTATTAGTAATTATACTTTGAGTTGAAATATTCCTAGATCAAATTCACCAATCACCCATAATGGCATCAGGACGTAATAACGTTATTAGTAGCTTCAGTATCAAAGTATTAGTAGCTGATGTATCAAAGAGCCAGCAGTATCAAAGGTTGTAAGCTTTACGACACAATAGGTTTCCGACGAGAAATTTCAATTCGGTTCGTACCAGCGCGCCCAAGAGCTTAAGAGATTCTAGGCTACATGATATCTGTCGCGGCTGGTTGCAGCACTCCGCCTCCCCCGACGGAGCAGCGCGAACTGCGACAGAGCGTCGTCACCTCCCAATTTCCTGAGGGCGTCCGGCGCCGGGCCCTGCTCTGCGCCGTCTTCCGCCGCATAGGCGCTGCGCCCCCGCGCCCTCTCGTTTTTGATCACTTTGCAACTTAAGATCCCAAGTTTTAATCCACGCGCTTCCTGCGCGCGTGAGCTAATCGCCTGAATCTTTGATGTCGACATCGATCGCGTCCGGAGGCTACAGACGAGAAACCGCCCACAAGGCCGCTGGGATGGAGGCTGTCTTTCGGTCCGGCGTGCAAGTCGCCGACGTGCAAGTGAGAGAATTTTCATGGCTAATACCACGACAGATTTGGAGTTTATCGATAAATTCAAGGACCGCTTGGCAAAAAGCATGGAGTGAGGACTAAATAATACAATTATGCAGTGACGTGTTCATAGTCAATATTTAATTGACGATTCTCATTCCGATAAAACTGATCTGTTTATCTATATGATGGGTCGTGATCTTTGAAGAAACAAAGAGGTCAACAATAGTTGTGAAGTGATCTCGCTTCAGAGACGTAAGACGTACGTCATTATTTACTGAAGAATATGCTGCTAGAAAATTAAAAACAAATAACTGCGAAACAGTCACAACATGTTGGAAACAAGGTTCTCGGAAGAATCGCATCGAATTAGACCATAGCATTACGTACGTGGAAGTGATTTTAATAACATTTTCCTTTCTTAGATTTTCATTTTATTCACGTCGGGATTAAAGTCTCCGGTAGGATCGAAATTTTGCTTCGGCTGCAGTGTCCAAACATCCTCAATAAGGCTTTAAGAAAATACTTGTGTAGTTATTCGTGAATTTTGACATCTTTTATTCATAATGTTGACGGCAACACTTGATATTACTCCAATTTACAAAAATGTATATGATCTGCATTAAAATTCAAATAGGCAAATAAAATCTCCAAAATGCCTTTCACGTTTCCATAATTCCTCCGTTTACAGATGTTTTCAAATTATTATTCTTCATCCCAAGAAGATACTGATTCCCAAGGTAAATGATTTGTTATTACGGATTCTTCTACGTAGACAATGGCATATGCAAGGTTTGAAATCTACCTTCTAGCAATATACGAACCGGACACGCGGATACTCTCAAACGCCAATCGAGATACATGAAAATTATCCAGAATGTCGTTTTGTACAACGGTATATAAGCGTTTTGGTACCTAAAAAAATTGAACAGAAATTGTTTAAACTGAAATTCTGCAAAACACAATCTGCAACAAATATTCGTTAGGGAGTACTCACTAGGGAGATTTTTTTCCTCCGAGCTAACGCGCTTGAAATCAACACTTGCTCCTTCGCGAATGAAATTTTTTAAAATTTCGAAACTACTCATAACTTAAATTCCGTATCTACTACGTAGATAAATACTCTATGAAGATGGATTCAAAACTTAACTACGCAAAAAGTATTTATTTACCTTTTCAATTAATTTATAATTAATTATACATTTCATTATTTAAAATTAAAGATATTCGTTTGTATGCTAATCCGCAACGTTATCGGAGGCCTTGATCGTTTGGAGTTACATTTATCATTGATACATTCTACAAACTACTCATCAACACACACAACACGAAAGCAAGCAGAATTTGGAAGCTATGTCCTGGAAACTACAAAGTTGTCAACTTCACAGGGTTCGAGGAACGACGAAGTTCAAGAGAGCGAGAGTAGGTTGGTGGCAAAGACGAAAGAGCGATGCAGCGAACTGATGCAGCAATGCAGAACGTAAGACGGCACAGTTCGACGCTATGAAACTGACCAGCGTTCAACGATCGACTTAGCGAGGAAAATATTTTCAGACAAATAAAATAAATTAATTCGCGAATTTCCTCCAGCCAACGGTAGTGCGAAGTTCTCCACAAAACTTCTTTGAAAACAATTCAGTTCATGAATTCAAAGCGCATACAAAATTTATTTAACTGATTTTGTACAATTTTTTAATTTCAAATTGTATCCTATGAAACACTTTCAAAAACCAACAATTGAAAAAATTAATTTTTTAAAAAAAATATATATATATATAAATGTTAACATCACAAGCATATAACAAGGTAAACAGTACACTGATACAAAAAATAGTTTTTAAAAAAACCTACTTTACCAGGGCCCTCTAATTTTTCGTAGTCGAGATCTCACTAGGAGCAGCTACCCCGAACGGCATTTTCGAAAGTTGTACCACCATCGAAGAAATCTCGTCCCCGCAGCTTCCCTTCGCGAGACGCCGTTTGAGGGCGGCGTGGCAGCGGTCATCGCGGTGCACAGCCGCTCGAACGCGCGAGGAGCAGCGCGGGCGGGGCGGGGGGCGGGGGGCGGCGGCGCATCCAGGGCTACAACAGCAGTCTCCGCGCACCGGCGGAATAGCGATGAGGCTGGGGCGTCGCGGGGCGGGGTGTCAGGTAGGCCACGAGCGCCGCGTGGGCGTAGGCGGGGGGCGTGGGCATCGACAGGCGGCGCACGCCAAAGCGCGCAGGCCTCGCGCGCGCCCGACGCCTGCCCCGCCCCCGCCGCCCTGCGCCTCCCGCCCCACGCCGCGGCCGCCCGTGAATAGCTAATAGGGCCGGCCTTATAGGCAAGGTGGCCGACTAGGGGGCGAGGGGCAACGTTCGCGAGATGCACGCGGTGATCACAGCGGTTCTTGGCTCGTTGCCCCCTTTCCCTTTGGTTCGCTATCATCGCGCTCACTTCATTGCCAAAACTAGCTGGCTCATTTACTGAAATACATACGCATGATTGTGGATCCTGTTGTTTCTACTCTTCTCGAATGTATATGAATAGTTTCTACTTGACGCTTCATTAACAGAAAATCTGTATGACAGGTTATTAAATGAAGCAATAATTTTCAACTCGCGCAGATTCATCTAGGTTTATTGAGATATATAAATTTGTGTAACATTCTTCTCCATTTTCGCTAAACTTGCCACTTCGGTGAACCCCATCTATATATTTTTCAAAGCAAGTAGCTGTTACTGCAATCATTATGAGATAAAAATGAATTTTAATGAAAAATAAAATTTATAATACTTGAAAATAATAAATACCGTAAACGGCAAAACAAATTATTAGTAATACAAGAGCATGCAATTAAAATTAAATAATCTGCTCTGTGATATTCCCTTAATTAATTTTAAGAATATTTCTATTCACCGTTTTCTGTACATTTTCGACGATTGTTTATTACGGAGATTTCTACAGTTTACTTTTACCATACTAATAATATTTGGTTGCGGACTTTCAAATTTGAAAAAGAAATAACGTTTCGAACGATGTATTCTCGTAATTAAGCTGATCGAAGAGCTTAAACACAGTGCAATGAAAATATACATAAATGCCACTCTCAGCAAAGGTAATATTGAAACATCAACGAAAGGCGTGCCTTGCGTGTCATGAATCATCGCAGAAAGACAACTACAGAAGCACTCGCAGACATCAAACGCCACATTCAACATTCCCAGTACCGCTGTCTGCAGCAGCATAAACGGTTTGTGTCTGGAAAGGCGCAGTTTAATCAACTGACGAGCAGCGTCGACTCACACAGGCGAGAGTAAACGCCCGTCCGCGAACAAAACTTGTGTGCTCCGACGACACGTTTCTTTGGATAGCGAGTACGCAGCGGCCAAGTGTACACGTTGATAAATCTCGCGCGGGTATCGGTACCTGCAGCGGCGGCGCTCTCCGCCGTCCGCCTGCCCGCCTCCGCGCCAGCGCGCGCTCGGGCGCGCCAGCCAACGCACGCGCGTGTGCAGCTGTTGACACGAGCGACTCGCGCGCGAGTCTGCCACCGCCGCCGCTGCTGGCGCTACCACACCCGAGGGACGGCCGTCGCGAATCAACAGAACCGCTGCGGGATATTAGGCGAGTACACAGGCCTAACCAGGCGGAAAAGCTGGCGGCAATGCCCGACAGCGCGGCACGGCGATGATGGTGCGGTGGTGGTGGTGTGGTGGGGGCGTGTGATGGCTGGTGGTGGGGTAGTAGCATCGCTGCGGCGACAGCAACCACAACTGGGGGCGGTGGAGTTGGTGGTGCCAATTGCAGGCGGATCGTCCGAAGCAGAGCTGCTGAGCAGAAGCGCTGAGGAAATGGGGGACGAGTCAGGCAGCAGCGAGAGAGCGATGAGCGCAGTTGATAGTTACTAGGGATATAATTGAATACCTTGACATTGCCGGGCAAACAGAAACAAACACTTCAGATGTTGATGGTGCTTGTTTAAGGTATATTTCGCATTGCGCGAGTTACGTAGGAAATCGCCGTGAACGTCAATGAGATTCCTACAATCCTCATAATAAATACGTACGTTAAGACTGATTGTGTCATGAATACTGTACGATGACCAGCTACCAGTTAAATACTGAACTTGAGAAAATATGAGACGAAGGGACATACTGTAAACAATATGCTCTAAGTTCACTATGCCGAACTAAGTTATTCGATATGCAAAGTAGATAGAAGGAAGTTTTTTTCACTGATGAAGTAGATGATAACTGATGAAGCAGAATAACGAGAACGAGATAGTGCGAATGATTCAAGGGGATTCACGAAAGAAATCGACTCAAAACAACGAACTCTCACCACCGAGAAAAAGATAGAAGCGGAGAAAAATGTGCGAATAGGGTTAAAGGAAGCAGGGAATATGAAGCCAAGCTAGCGGAGACGCCATGCAGATGACAATTCAGAACAAACAACAAAGGTAAAGAAGGCCGGCAGCGGCCCCCCACCCCCACCCACCCCACGTCAAGACGAGATGGCGAGAAAGTGCAGAGGGTTAGAACGCCAAGCGAAGGAGCGGTCGTCTGGGAAAGGTGTGGAGCGGTCTCTAGCATGACGCGCGGTGGAGCAGCAGCAGCAGCTGGGGCGAAGGGGGCGGGGCGGAGAGCACGCGTCGCTCGCGACGAGGCGCAGAGGGGGCCAGCGACCGCGGGTTATTACTCAAGGAAATGAGCACACAACCACCGGGACGGCGAGCGTCGCTGCGTCGGGCGAGGTGCGCTGCTTGTAGCTGGAGCAGAAGCTGCTGCTGCGGTGGCAGTCCGAAGGGAAAGCACGAGCAGCAGCTGTGTAGAGATACGGTGGGAAAATGGCAAGGTAAAACGGAACACCCTACGTACTCGATCAATGAATTGGTAATGCGTGTACGACACTCTGTTACCGGCGGTGGATTACCGCACTATCGAATGAGAGGTCCAAATATTGTAAACAGAGCTAAACATACAAGTTACAGTAAAGGAAGTGAAGCCGCTATTAGCCGGTACGAACAGATATTCAAGAAGAGGAAAAAGTAGAAGTTTTAAAAAGTTCTCATTTAATATTTGAACACCATATTTAGTTTTAAATGAATGATAAAATTAATATGTTTGCCGATTAACACATCAAAAATTTCTGAAAACGTTTGATGAAGTAAATATGTAAAAGGAATAGAGAATATTTAAAACTGACAAATGGACAGGATAAAATAAAATGTTTTTTTTTCTGAGAGACATAACAAATCTAGTATTCGATCAAAGATGCAGCACCGCGATCTATATGTGAAAAATGAACAGTATTTATATGCTTCCGTACTTGCGATCTGAAGTACCGTGGACACGTAGATCAATGAACAGATGGATAGGCGAACATGTATTTCGTTAAAAGCGGCTCGGAAACGCCAAAGAAAATAAGAGCAGCAAAACGAATGTGCTATGAATAGACAGGGGAATGGACGTACGTGCATAAATGCTGGAATGAATACTCGTTCAAATGATTGAGTAGAACGATAGAAAAGCGGAAGAATACATGAATGAGCCAATGTGACCGCAATGTGCGGATGCTACGAACAGACAAGCACGTGACCAGTGTCCATCGGGTCGGATGACGGAAGAGAGGTGGGGGGTGAAAGGACACAGGCAACACGATGTGTCCTCTGATCGCCTTTCAGAAAATACACGCAAATGACATTGCAAGGAACTTTTTCATCGAAACCCCGATGAATTGTGATATACAAAGTATGACATACGAAATATGACCTGTCGAACGCGTCACTCTAATACCATAACGCCAAGGAAAAGAAAGGATAGAACATCGAAACAGAATCCATTTGGCAGGGGCATGGGCGCAAGAGACGCCGCGCAGACAGTTTGATAACGGGGCAGCGAATGAGGAAGCTCGGCTGCGGCGCGCAGGGCGACAGCAGTTTACGGGAGTGTCGCCGCCGGCGCGTCGGGGGGCCGGGCGACCTGTGCTGCGCTAATTGCGCCGGGCGTGGGCGTCGCTGGCTGCCCCGCGGGCGCGCTCATTAGCCACGAGCGGGTCGCGCGGCAGGCTTGCCAGCGCAGCGGCAACCGCCCCCACCCCCACCACCCCGCTTTCGTCTCGGGAGGTTTGGATTCCGCTGCGGTAGCTCCTCCACCGCCTCCGCCCGTTTCTTTCCTCGCCGCCCTCAATCACGGCAGCAAAGTGGCTGTGATTAGGCCGGCGAGAGAGAGCCCTCGGGGAGTCAAAGCCCCCGGGCGCCCAGAGGTCTAATGCCGTTACATTTGTTGCGGCTCCGGAGGCGCAGCCTGCGCGTGTCTTGGGAACCACCACCACCTCCCCTCACCCTTCCCCTTCCTTTTCCTCTCACCGCCGCCGCCCTTCGAGGCGAAAATGCCCCGTACCGCTGCGCCGGTTGCGCGCCCGCGCCCAACCCAGGCGAGTTAACCGGAGGTTTAAAATCACAGCCAAGTAAAAACGGCCGCTGAATACCAAATTAATCTTTCGCTGGCCACTAAATAAGCGTGGTATTGCTGGCGCCGGCGCCGCCTCCCAGAGACGTGACGCCCATACGGACACAAAGGGCCGCGCCTGGTTCCGGCCCCGCCCCGACACCCATTTGCGTAATTCACGTCTATATTTAAAGTTTCGGTCATACGTGATTGTGGTCCAAATATTTTTGTTGCGCCGCGGGAGGAGGCTGCCATTAATTATTCGCGTTCTCAATGTAATGAATGTGAGAGCGCCAACAAAAACCAACTGTCATACTTGCGGCGCGGAAAGTAAATCAAATTTGAAAATGTCAGGACAGGCAACTAGGGACGGGAATAATTCATGACGCAAGATGGAACTTTCGCGACAAAAACAGCAAATATTTGAAACAATAACACAGTTAATTTAAAATGAGAGACGTCAGGAAAGTATGTTAAAAGGCACTTAAATATTCATTGCCCCGACTACAGGGCAGAATTTATTTGTACAACGAGTAAATGGAAAAAATCGCACTCGTTCGCCTTATTCATATTTGATACTCGTTTATTTACGCCGCCGAAAACACGATTCCGACTATGGAAGACTCCAAGGAAAGGTTGAATATAACATCAAGTGCCGTTCTTTCCTTAGAGAGAATCTTTTTTTGTCCATCAGATTAAATATGACCTGAATTCTCAAAACGAGCTACCTGCGGTCGAAGCAGCATTTACAACTTAATAGACTTGTGGTGCGACGATTAAATAGCTGAAAGCAGACTTCTTCTATCGTGTTACCTTTCAGGAGGGTGGTCTTGTGAAATAGATACGTCTGATATAAATGCATCTGCCATGATAAAAGCCTCGAATCGCAACTCCCTAACAGATACATCAGAGGCTCCCCTCACAATGAGAACCTCATAAATATGGATAACGAGACTGCCAAGAGACCGTAAATTTGACACTAAATGACAAATTATAAATTATTCTGTCCGCTCAACGCGACGATTCAGGTGATCCTTCGTGCTATGCTCGTATCAACGATTCTCTTCGCAACAGGACTATTCGAACGAGGCCAGCGAGCGCCGTCGGCTATCGCCGTCCGATCGGGAAGCGCAGCAGCATGAAGTTCATCGTCCGCGCTGTATGGGCGCCATCGGCGCCGTCGCGCGAAATAGACGCCTGCGGACGCTGTCGACACCGCAGCGTGGCGGCAATACAGCACGGACTCGCCCACGCCTCGATAAGGTGAAACTGGAAGAGATGAAGCGCTGGTCTTTGCCAATGAAGAGAGTGAATCACTGAAACGTCTTGCTTTATGAACAACTTTAAAAAGGTGAATTTAATAAAAAAATCTGTGTACAGTTTAGGCGCTACAGTTGCTCACAGAAATTTCAAAGAACAACTTTTTTTGGTTTCAGGTATCCCAGAAAGCATAATTATGTCAACATCTCACTATCAATTTTTTGCCGCTATTCTCTATTCTATGCATATAATGAAGTAAGATTTGCTTTTGGTTACATCTAATTAATTGTATTGAGTGTTATAAATATATTTTTAGGCAGGCGAAAAATGGTATTGCCTTCATAAGGAAAAAGACCGTTTATGGTCCTCAATGCAAATTGAGAATGATTTTTACAGTTTTTCTCTGTTTTCATATACGCTTTCTCTGACTGCCTAATATAAATGTTGATACAGAAATACCAAAAGTTTTTTCTCGCCATATTCCAATAAATCACGATTATTCGAGAACCATGATCGTTTATAGGATTGATGCAGAATTATCGCCTTTCGGTCATCGGGATAGGTTAATTAAAAATATCAATGATACAGGAGTAAATTTTTGCGACCTAATTTATTTTACAAGAGTCACATTCATTTACCCATTGACATGTTTTACATTTACACTATAATATCGCATTTAGAATGGGGAAATAATCAAGAGTCAATCTTGTTTACAAAAACCTCATTATATGAATAACCGAAGTTTTATCATGCGCAAATGCTTTTATTTTTATTGCAGTATAATTTTATTTTTTGAATATTGATAGTTAACTATAATTGGAGCTTGAACTCTTGTCTTGGATTCATGTTTATTGTCAGACTTGTTTATTTGAAGCAGAATTTACTGGAAATTAGTGTATTTTCGAGAATCCTAGGTATTTAGGGAGAAAGGGACTCTAATGATTCACAATCAGTCGCTGTGGTCTGGTTTGTTGTACACAGTATTGATGTATCTCTGGCATTATGGGACAACAGAAGTCATCTTTAGCCATCAAGGACCCCATTATACTGTATATACTATTTCGATACTCGCGCTTTATCATGTAGTACGTTCATAAATATCTTCCGAACACGACGGTAATATCTGTTAATTCTTATTATAGATCACCCATTGTTTGTTTCTTCTAATTTCCCTCCATAAAAAGCACATGAAGCATATTTATCTGCTGATTATCTAGTCTCCTTGCATGCCCTTCCATGATGTTGTCAGAAGTTTCAAGTGTTCGTGCTCAATTGTGTTTATCGCATTTGTCCCTCTGACGTCATATGTCCTGTAGCGTTTTCCTACTGTTCCCTCGGACCTTGCCCTCCGTTCCCTTCGCCGCCCACCCGCTGACGCACTCCCCCCTCGCCAGACCTCTTCCTCTAAGCACACCCCTTCCAGCTGCACGGGGATATCGAGCCACCGCGTGTATATCCGTAAGCCGATCACGTAAACACGGCTTCTCCGCGGACCGCACGGCGGCCGCCGCCGCCACCGCCGCCGCCGCCACCGCAGCAGCAACAGAAGCCGCACCCACACGAGGGGCATAAAAGCTAAAAACACCCAAACAGAGCGCCTTTCAAAAGACAAACGCTGGATTCGACGAGGGGAAATTGACATACCTCTCACCCCACTCTACGCTCGTCCGATGGGAACAGGTACATAGAGAGAGCGAATGCTCCAACCGGCATCGGCGTTACGGCGTTCAAGATTTGAGGAGAATACCGCAACTGGAATTTGGAGAAGCAGGTGAAGATGGAAGGAGTGAGAGATGACGACACCAGAAAAGGAGAATGCATCGGGTAAAGCATGAAGAAATAAAACGTACACATAAAAATGCATAATGTATACGAAGTGCACAACTCATGTAATGACCCATCATATCCGAGTTTCAGGAATATTGTATACAAATATTCCACAACACAACGGATTGTGAAATAGTTGTGTCCCTTTCTTTCTAAATACCGACGATTTTACAAAATAAACTACTTGCCTGTAAAGTCTGCTTCAAGTTAATAAATGCAGCATTAAAAATGAATCCCAAAACGTAGATCAAGATCCAATGATGGAGTCGTTGACGGATTCTTAACGCATTTAAACAATAACACCTTTCACAGAATGGATTTGGCATTTTAGCTTTCAAAATACTAATAGAAACCTACAGGTAAAGATTTCTTTTTTTGAGGTGACTTCAATAAGAGTACAAGCGAAAAGCAAGCAACGGGGAGGCGGATAGCGATAGGAACGAGACACCCCGCGCGGTGTACCCGGAATAAAGAGGGGCAGCGAAGCGATGGCGGTGCAGCAGCGGAGCGAAGGCAGCCGGGGTGGGGCTGGGGTGGGTGGGGACTCCAAATAAAATGGAATATTCATGCGCGCGGGATGGGATGGGATCGGGTGGGGTGGGGTGGGACGAGGCGTCTCCTCCGATGGGTGAGAGGCGGCTGCTGCCCCCCCACCACCACCACTGCACACAAGAGGGGGGGACGTCCCTGGCGGCCGTACCGCAGCGCCAAGGGATATTGCTTGCTGGGCCGAGCACTGGCGCGGCGCACGTATGAGACAAACATCCCCAACGGGGAATCATCGAATGACTGCGCTCCAGTATTTTAAAACAAGAAATATTCTGATATCTTTAGGTTTTGTTCGGTTAATTCGTTGTTGATGGATGTTGCTATTTATTTTGTTACAATCCAATTACGAGTAAATATTAAATAGCACAGGCATCTTGTCACTCGCGTTATTATTATTTAATGTAATTTAACATAAATAGCAATGATGATAAAAATCCAATTACGAGTACAATATTAAATAGCAGAGGTCTCTGTCAGAACACAGATGTTCACTACCAGACTAAGATTTACTATTATCTCAGTATTATCTAGTCCCAGCCTGCCTGTACATTTCCCATATGCTATTTTAATACTAGCTGCACTCAGTTTTCAGATACATTTAAGGGTCACTTTTGTAGGCAACTTTTGGCCACTCTAGTGTCACTGTTGCATTTCACTTTTTTATACATTTACTCTCATTTTAGTTTTAACATTTACATTTACTTAGTATTTACACCGCACCTATTCACATTTAGCACTTCCTTTCACTAATATAATAGTCACGGAAAATTGTGTTGATTATTCCCTCTAGACCAGAAGATTTAAAAATATGTTTTTATTAAAAATATATTTAGGAGTGATGGAGTTCATATACCTTCAATCTTCAAGCTTTTTATGAGGAATTGTCAAAGGTACCATCACCAAAATTACGGAATTTATCGGTAGTTTCCAAAACTGAAGAGGTACGCGAGATGATTTCACGAATGCAAATGTACAGTCAAAATTTACTCCGAGAAATAGTGCCATGACAAAATGAGTCTTCATATGCCATATTACTGAAACGAGTTAAACTAAATCTCATATGAATGATTCGTGTTGTGTTATTTCCAAAAATATCTTCACAGTCCTTCAACGTGTGAGACATTCAGAAGATGTATGTGTAGGAACTCGAGCGAAAAAGTAATTACAGGGCGCATGCGATATTTTTGTCGAGTAATATGACTACTATCAACCACCCTTAATGGAAATGAATAATGCACAACAGCTATTTATGACACATCAAAAGAAAGCCCAACGTGGATTGAAGGGAGACACACGGAAACTTCTGCAATATTAATATCCGTGGTATCTACTTCGCAATACGTTTCCCAAAACTTATGTTTAAACATACACGCAAGTAGGTTTTTAATATTTTCTCATGCAAAGTATATCGGATACATTCACTGTCGCAGGCCATATGAATTATTTATCTAATTGAATATACTTTGACCTAGGAGAAACGTATTTTTCGCGCACGCGTCTCTGCACGTTATCTTGAGTGTTTCGTGAGCTGCCAGTCTGACTTTGTGAGCGAGTACAAGGCAGTAAGGCAATCGCTGGAGTTGTACCTGGATGACTGAATTGAAGACAAATGAGTAATTCGTTTCCTGGAAACTGTGACAACGGGAAAAGTCTTTCTTTTCATATTATAGCTACAGTCACCAGAATTTTGATTTGATAAGTTTAAGACAGACATACAAACTTAATACATCCTTTAAATAAAAAAAAATGTAATGAATGCAGCATCTTTTCAACGATAATAAAACTAAATTGCAAATAGGGGACCACAAACCGAAAATAAATGTCTCTAAATACAAGACTCATTAAAAATAAAAATATTTTTAAATTTATTTTTCTCTAATTATATATCTAAAAAGAATACTAAACACTCGAGCCTCTATTATGTTTCAAAAATTTGAAGATGCATGATTATGAGAATTCCATTCAAAGAACTACCTGTAAATATAAAACTTTAAGTATTATTTCTGGACAATAAAATGATTCACTTACATTAAACAGTTTAATAATTACTTCATCTACTACGAGTCCCCATCAATTGAAATTTAAAAATAAGTTTACCCTCACAAAACTATATTGACTTACTAAAAATTTACGGACCCTAGACTCGGGTCAGGAGAACCTATTAGTTAAGACACCCTAGTTTCGTTCGTAAGTACTTAGAGAGCACCCCAAACGTTCAATATATTTTGCCCTGTATTTCCAATTTTCAAATATTTAAAAAATATGCAGTTTTCAAAGGTCATGGATACTGTTGATGATATATTTAATTCCATTATTCATTGATTTATGTATTACTTACTTTCTGTTGTAAGTATGAATTAGATAAGTTTTGTAATATCTATTCATTTAAAACACTGAGAGATTTAGTTTAGAAAGGAAGTTGAGCTTTTACTTCATAAAAGTTCGTGATTTTTTTGGTGTATCGTGGAGGGTAGTGAGCCCTAGATGTGGTATGACTTGCTCTTATTTACTGGTTTTATAGTTAGAATAATAAATTTGAATAATATATATTGTGACACACCAGATTGTCACCAATATGAAATTCAGCGAATTTCATTAAAAATAACACGTTATTAGCCAAAAGACGCTCATTGTCATGGTACCGGAGTGCAACATATGAACAATGCACATTAGTTCAAAAGCGGAAGATAAGTAGCATCCGTGAGTTATTGGCCAAAAATAATTACGTAGATGACGCCGCGAGGTGGCTCGCATAATTTTGTTTTAAACAAGAGATTAAAACAAGAGAAAGTTGAAATGTTGAAGAAGGATATAAGAATATTCATTCGAGCTCTCGACACGATAGCGATCGGATCAAGTGCTAGATAAGTCAGTTTATTTGAACATAGAAAATTTACGCGAGTTCGGACGTATGATTTGCGTTATTATTTATTTATTTAGTCAAAAAACAGTCAAAAACTGTATTGATGTATGGGGGAGAAAATCATCTGTGCACGCTTTCTTGAGTTTCAGAGTCCCTTCCCAACAATGTAACTATTAATAGTTGAAAGATGAAAGAAATAATAATAATAATAATAATAATAATAATAATAATAATAAACAAATTTTAAAAACGAGGGATTAACATTTCAAAAACTAGATATTTTCGTTGCCAAATTATAGAAAACTTATTTTTAACGGTAAAGGAACAAACAGATTTGAATTTTCTGTATTGTTTACAAAATATAAACTCACCCTAAGCTCTATACCACTACAAGCAAAAAAGTTCAACAAAACGTGCGCATAGTGAAGCTACATTTACGTCCGGAAGCAAATCAAGGGGCCATCTCAGCATTTGCTCAATGGATCAGGGAAACTGGACAAAAACCCCGATCGAGATGGGGGTCACTGACCCGGAGTATTAGTATTCAAAAGATAGAACTCAGAAATTGTTTTATACGAAGTGAACAGTGAATGCCATAAGCGGGACTTATAAATTTTATTAAGCGGACAATGATAATCGAACTTAGTTTCCGATGATAGGAACCCGATGATAACTTGAACTTATATGCTAATATTTTAACAGCACTTAAGATTTTGCTTAGGAAATGAACAATAAGGAGTATTAGAACTTGTAAAAATTCAAGCAGGTGAATGGGGAAGGAAAGCCAATGAATAAACAGTGTACATAGTGGTTTATGAGAAGAAACTACAAGATACGCATTTGGTCGATAGCAAGAAAGAAGATTGGACGAGACCCATTGCTGAAGTCTACGGGGAGATATCCTTTACCAGGACAGCGCCCAAGTTTCTCATGGATAACAGGTTCTATAGCGCTATAATAAAGGTCATGGTGAAAAAGAAAGTTATACTTTGTTTATTTTAAAAGTAACTACAATTTATAAATAAATTTGTTATTTTCTATTGATGAAAGCTGATTATCTTTTGCCGACACGTGCAATCCAGTAGGATATTTAAATTTTGCATTTCAGATTCTACGCTTCTCCGTATGGGGGGCGAATTAAGTAATCGTAAGTATTCACGATTATTTCGGTAAAGAACCCGCCGACCGAGTCCTCAACGGTGTTATAATTAAATATAATTTGGGAGCTCATTCTCGTAACCATTTCCTGGCGCCCATATATTTATTAGAAATTCGAAGACACGTTACAAGAATTTGAGGGCAGCGAGACAGATATATATGGATGGATATATTTAAATATATTAAATTAAAATTAATAGAATGAAAGTTATCATCCGTCATTTATTCATTTTGTCATTTTCAAGACCAATTATCATACAATTAAAATACAAAACAAAGATATCCTTGCATAATGAGGTTATATTGGCAAAGCTGGAGATAATCTTGGAACTCAGAACACTGGCTGATTATTTTTAAATGGGAATGGTTGCACACAATTACTCCAATGTACTTCAAATTTTATTACTTGTGGAATAAGTAATTAATGCTCTGAATGATAAATGCGATGTCTAACCAACATGTTCAGCCAAATATATTAAAAAGTTCAAGATTCCACTTTTATCTCCATGGACACGCTATTCACGATGTGATCATTCTCAATAAGCCATTTTATCCTCTACATGATAAACGTGAGCGAGCATGAAAGAGGCATAAATCCCCACAGAGCTCTGACAAAAAGCGAACAAACCACTCTGCACGCGAGAAAAAGCTCGCTACCGCGCGAACCCTGACCGGCAGCGGCGGCGAGCGGCGGCGGCGGCGGCGGCGGCGGCGGCGGCGGCGGCGGCGGCGGCGGCGGCGGCGGCGGCGGCGGCGGCGGCGGCGACCGGCGCGCCGGAAAGCAGAACTGACGGATCGCTCGCCGGAAACGCCGCAGAAACAGGCCGCGGGTGCGTGAAACGTGTCCGCGTTTATTCCGTGGTTGCGGCGGTTATCGGCGGGTGCGAAGTGGAGCCACGCCAGGTCGAGCGAGGCAGCGCGGAGCGCGACGGCGGGGTTTGGGGCGGGGCGGGGAAAGGCATAGGTTGGGGCAGCGGTGTGGGCCCCGGAGTTTGGTGTGTGACAGAAAGAAGCAGGAGCGCGTGGAGCGGGAAGCGGTGGAGTTGAATGCAGGAAACAAGTGAAGTAGAACAGGAAAAATGCAAATGGAAATGGAATTTTAAAAAAGCAAAACTGCGGTAACATTAATCTGTCCTGTATGCCCTATAAGAATTGATAATCCGAAAAATACATTATTAAGATGATCGAGGACACCTATGAAATGTTTCAGAAAGAGCCACAAAGAAAGACGAATAATATTAAAGAAAGACTGAATATTTATAAAGAAATTTGACGGAGAGACCTCAACCAAGTTCTGCGAAAGGAGAGTAAAATGTATAAAACTAATTTCCAATGGGCGCGGAAATTGAAAGAAAATTATGCATCATCAAAATTTGGTTAAAAAAAAGAAAACAATGCAATCTCCGGCCATGTAGAAATGTCCAAGACTTTCTTGCTTACTTGGAAAATCAAAACACAATGAAATAGTTTGGACTTTGAAAAATACACATTTCTTGTATTATCCCGCCTATTCTCGCACTGCGTGTTCGGACTGAATTCTCGTACTCAGTGTTTACGACACAACTGACAACATGCGACATCAAGGATCCAGACCTCCCAAACAATGTTTGCTACTCAGTGGATGCAATTTAAAATAACGTTTTCGATATTCTTGGCATGTTTTCTAAGTTATACATTATTCGTGAAGGCTGTTGTTGTTAAAATATGTAATTTATTGTAGTGTTATACTTATCTTTTTAGTCCTTGAAACGAGTGCCTGCTGGTTTGTGGAAAACGATTTTGTGTGGTTTTCCTCAGAAATTTTACGACCGCAGGTCACTAGTTTATATTAAAAGTGATATACGATTTGCAAAGTGTTTGGAAGATAAATTACATTTATTACATTTTTCGTTTCTTCTAACTTTCTGTCGAATTAATTTAATAGCACTAAATTTCTCAGTCACTAAATTTCTCATTGATTTATATTTTGTATTAATAGTAACATATTTCAATGTGATGTACACTACCAGTGATCCACACAGTAACTAATAGAGAAAACAATGAAAAAATGTGTTAGGATAAATATCTTCCGGAAGTACATAACATAAACAGTGATATGTAACCATAAACATAAGAACCACAAGCAGCGCGTTCTCTTACAAAACGAAGTGTTCACAGATCGGGAAATTCTGAAAAAATTTCCCAAATCATCTGCGATATTATAATTATCATCAACAAATATCTCATAAGAAAAATAGACAGGTACAGAGAGAGAGAGAGAGAGAGAGAGAGAGAGAGGAAAGAGAGACGAAGAAAGAGGGAGAGACGGAGATAGAAAGGGCGAGGAAAGGAGAAAGAGGGAGATGAAGGCCAGAACAACGTCCGTGTGGTTCCGCTAGTAATTATATAGAATATAGACATAGATACAATTGAAAGGGAGTGAGCTGTCCACGAGACCAGTTCCTGTGCATTCCGTTTTGCCATGTCTTCCCTCCGTGCCTCTTCCCTCCCGTCCCACAATTCTCTCACTTCCTACGGCTGGAGGGTTCCCTTCGCAGAGCCAGTTTCTACGCGCTGTACGGCAGCGCGACGTGGTGCATCGAACTAAGTCAACACTCCATCAATTAAAGAACTGATAAGATTTCTGCTGAAATCCACAGAATAAATTTATTATTACGTCATTGTGCTGAAATAAGAAATAGCTGATCTCAAGAAATTCTGCAGGCGTTCTCTGATCCAATCTAATACTAACATGCAAGTTATGTGTAACTTGTTCCTCGTGCCTTGGGTATTTTAGATTAAGGCGAATAAATATTGTCTTCGTAGTCCATTGACAATTTAATTGCTGTAATTATGTAGGCAGAAGGCAAACAACAACAATCGGTTTGGTGCGAGCCGAAGCGAACTGCCACAAGCACGACGGTCAACACCGCCGTGAACAGGTAGCTCCATGTCGCCTTCTGCCACACAGCCAGCGGTGATCCATCATCACAGATTACTTCTCGAGTCGCGGCTGTCCTAACCGAACACGAAGGAATCAACGAATCGGTTCGCCCCACACCGCTTGTGCGTAGTAGTTCGGCGAACGAATCAACAAACAATGACGTACACGACACCGCCCACTGTACGCCGTGAATAACCGAAATGTGGCGCCATCGTGGCAGAACGACATACGTGTATTTACTGGCGGCATCCATATTCATACGGAGCAATTTGTGACATGTCGTGCCGCCCCGCGCCGCCTAAAGTCTGTGTTCAGTTTGTGTTCCATCCGCACGCGCCTACGAAACGCGAAGTTCCGTCCCCTTTACTCGCGAACACAAACGACATCGCTTCGTTTCGGCGCAGACGCAAACAAAACGTATTAAAGTATTAAACACAATGCGTTTCCCCCAACATAAACGACTGAAATAAGGAACAGGCGGGACGGACGCTTTTTATTCCAAAATTACGTCCACCGTTAATTAAGTCTCATGTTCTTCAAGGAAGACATGGTTTACTGTAGAACACAGGTGTGAATGAGATGCTTATTAGATATTCCAAGGTTGGCACTCCTTAATTAAACCTTCTTTCTCCTCCCTCACCCACGCCTCCTCCGGGTCCCGGGGTGCGCGGCAGCGGCCGACAGACGCGGCTCATGGTAATTATTAGACAGCGTAGAAGGGGGAAAGGTGGATGGTAGGGGTTGGGTGGGGGGAGGGGGGACAGAGGTCAGGGCGCCCTCGGGGGGACGGGCGTCGGTGGGGGCGGGGGCGAATGAATGACGAAGAAACGAAGGCAGGATTAGGAGGAAGAAGACGTTCAGTTCATAGCAGAGATGGCGCAAGGCGACTTGCAGGCGTGATACACATAAAAACAGCGTAGGCCAGAGTAAGGTGGAGAAAGAAATCAAAATATTGGTTATTCGATAAAAAATGCGGGAATATTTGTAGCTGCGAGGTGCCCTGGGAGTAGATTACCATGAATCAGAGGGCTTGTAAATGACAGTACGATTCATAATGGGGAATGTTGGATCTCAGCGTCACGAACTAGTTGGAAATGGGAGGTAGACCTGAAAGGAACCAAAAATTTAAGGCGAAAACGCAGTGAGAATGATCGATGAAGTAACAGGCGGGACAAAAGGGACGAAGAAGAGCCGAAAACACACCGTCGAATAAAGCCAAGATAGCTCGGCGTAGAAAGTATGAGACGGTCGCGTGGCTGCCATACGCGAAGCAGGCGCCGACGTCGGGGGGCGGGACAGTAGCGGTGCTCGCGCGGGCAGCCGCCTGCCGGCCGCAGCCGGGGCGCCACGCCGCGTCCGGAATCTCTCCGCGCCCCCGCGCCCCTCCGGCCGCACGCGCGCGCGCGTCGCGTTTCGGCGGCCAACCGCCCAGACCGCAGCCCGCGATCCATCTACGCGGTAACTGCGGTTGCGGTAAGCCGCGCTTCTGGGGAACATTGTAGGCAAACCCCTGTAATGCACGGCTCTTGCGAAGACAGACACGGAAGTGTAATACTAATGTGTCTCTAATGTAAGCCATCGACGAATGTTGATTGCCGGTTACTCACTTCGTTCATTCCTTTTCGTTTTCCCATTTAATTTCAGAACTAACGAGAAATGATAGGATTCTTTCGAATATTCTACTGTTATATTGACTTTAGGAGGACGAAACAAAGGAACGAAAAGCCATTATTAATGAATGAAGTCCGTTAAGAATTTTACGAAAGAAAATCAACGAAAATGCATATTACTTGCAACTACTTTTAGGGTATTAAAAAGAAAATATTCACAAGGAAAGATATCATTTTCGGTCCCAGATTTCAGTTTCAAATTATTTCGTCTTCTATCACTTCCATGGGAAATGCTATAGCCCAAATTAAAAAACTCCATTCCGAGAATTGAGTTTAATCCGCCACTTCCTTTAGGGAGGAGTTTGCAGCTCGCTATGGCCGCCCTGCTAACTGATGTGATTGGTAGCTTGGAGTGGAGCACCTGTCGCTTATCTTCATTGTCGTTACTATTGTCACCGTATCGTGTTGCTCAGAAAGTTTCCGAGCATATAAAATTTGATCTATTTGCCTATATGCAATATCTGTGTTTGCTAAGTTTCTTCTATATTTTGTGTACAACATAAAAGTAAATCCTTTATCTAAATTGCTCCGTCAATGGAGTGGATTGGAAAATGTAAGAATGACTTAAGCTGAAAATAGTTTCTCTTTACATATAACTGCTTTTACGTTGAAGTCAGATATATCAGAACCTTCATTTGTCATCTGTGCAACGTTGGCACATAATATAAACTTAAATTTTTCGGCTTTTAAAATATTCATGAAAACCTATAAATTATTTCTTACGCCTATATTCGGGGGAACCCGCTAGACACTGAGCTCAACAGAGAAACCTTAAGACATAGAAATCATTAAAATTACTATATTCGTCACAATAAAGTTCATGAATACCTATATTTACTTTCAAAACGCACAGGTTTACACTTGGAAACATACAATACGAATGCTCTGGAAGTAACAGTAATACGGATCAAGCTGACGGAGCAGCTGAGGTGAATTTTTGGGACGTATTTCCATTCAGGTGTCACAAAATTCGGAACAGGGTTCTATTTGGGTGTCACAGTTAAGACATAAAGGCCCCCAAAATATGTGCTGTTTGTAATTTCCTGGCTCTCGGAGGCTGAGCTGCCGCGACGTCCCAACCACGCAAGCAAGCACGCACACACATACACACGCACGTGCTCGGGCAAGAGGGGAATCTAGGAGAGGAATGGAGGGGGATCTCTTCCTTCTCTCTGAAACCCGCACACGTGAAGTCGGAGGGAGCTTTCTAACTTGTTCCCATCAAAATAATATCTATACCTACAAATAATAGACATACTGTTTTAAAGACTTATTGCAAAAAACAATCGGCAACAAGTCATCAACTGCGACATTCGAAAACCAAAATTAAAGGTAACATTTATGACTATTGGAAGATCATCTTCGCTGAATGACAAAAGCAGTTTTTTTAACACATTTTCTTGAGGAACAAGAAAACTTTTAAAAAATCTCGAAAGGTAAAATTTGACATACATCAAATTAAGGAAATCACAACGTATGAATTAAAAAAAGAGATTGATCGTATGGAATGAGAATGTTTCTGTTTTAAAATGTAGTCATAAATGATCCACTTCACGAAAAGATTGAAAACGCCAGAAAAGCCTCGATGCTTGTTGTGATGGGGACTGGATTTCCGCCAATACCGCGCCTGGCCCGTAAAGTACTAAGTAAGCATCCCACGAGCGAAGAGCAGCGCCGAAATCGCCGGCGAAATCGACTCCAGAGAGGAGACGAATGCGAGGGCACAGCTCTTCTCGCCGGGTCATGGCCACCCCTGGGGCCCCGAGGCCACATCACGAGCTCTCTCCTTCCGCCCTGCCCTCGCCACCGGCGCCGCCACCCGCCCGCCCGCCCGGGCTGCGCCGTCGAGGGAGCGCGGCTCCATATGTATGTTGCAAGGGGCCCGCCCGCCCGCCCCGGGGGACGGCTCCAGATTTTTTCCAGTTATCTCCAGGTTCCGCTGAGCCAAGAAGGAACAAAGGATTCGCATAAGAAGCGCGCCGAGGACGCCTTGGAAGCAGGAAAGATTGTAGCGGCATCAACGGCTCCTCAGGGGAGGCGCGGCGCGGATGTAGCGGCGGGGGCGGAGATGGGGAAAGGGCGAGCACCGTCAAGGTAAAAGGACAAAAAGAAAGGTAAATTAATAGAGAAGAAAAACGGAACGGAGCGGCGTCGTACGGTTGTGGTAGTAAGGCAAGTCAACGAAATATGGATCGACGGTGGGGGAGAAATCGATTAACACGAGACACTTCACACGATAATTTTACAAATCAACACCCGATGGATTCATCTTTATTGTATATTCTTTTCCACTCTATTTTTATTGTTAATATAATTTATACTATTCGAATTAAAATTGACTTTATTTCTGTCTGTGAAAATCGTAAAGGGCGTGCCGCGCATCCAAGTGTAAAGAAGAAGAAAGTCGTAGAGTATGTATGTATGTATGTGTATGTATGTGTGTGTGTGTGTGTGTGTGTGTGTGTGTGTGTGTGTGTGTGTCAAAGCGTAAAAAACTGTTTTCATTGGATGTTAGTTATGACAGAAATTCGTTTAAACCTGTTTATACGAAAAATAGCGCTTTGATTGTTCCGTGAGGTAATACGTAATGTGTGTTTACATTGTCGAATATTGTCGTGTTTGAGTAGTAATAACGCTATTAGATGCTTACTGTTATTTATTTTTAATTAAAATGTCATTTCAGTAGTGATGTTAAAAAATACTTTTTTTAAAATGGCGACTTTAATATTTGTTCATATACTTTCTGTCTTAAATAATTTCCTTTACTGATTGAGTGCTAATTTTTTGATCACCGATTAGGTTAGTGGCAAAACAGTCGATATCTTTAAAGACGAAAAACCAATATGATCAGGCATTGTTATAAGCGAAGTAAAGAAAGTTATTCTCGCTTAGTATTAAGTATCCTCAAATTACAACCAAATAAACCTTTCAAAATATCACTAACACTTAGCTATGTCTTCACGAAATTTTCTACACGAAGTTTCCACTGTTCCGTGGTACGTATCTGTCATGCGGATTGCCTAGTTAGGCGGCACGTCAAGGTGTCAGGAAGTTCTAGTCCACAACTTTGGTAGACGACCTGCACGCATGTCGTATATGCGTGTGAAACACGCACGTCTGTCACAAAAACTACATGAATATGCAGACTAAAGTAATTAGTTTACTGATGAAAGTCATCGACACTCATTTACGTAAGGTAAACACAATTCATGTAACGAGTATAATACAAACGGAGTGGAAGAAAATTACAATATCAAAGACGCACCTTGGTAGTTGGCGAAATAGAAATACTTTAATTACACATTCAACCAAGAGGTAATATTATTCAAACCTTAACCTACAAAAGTATAAGATAAGCATTATGAAATTCTCAACAAAAAGCTCTAACAACAAAATCTACGTCAATATATATTATGTTTGTATCAGCTTGGTGTGGAACATAGAACAATATACACTCGCCTTCTGAAATCAAGATACTCGCGCTACAGGGAAATATCCCGGTAGAACGAATAGTTTCTTGTTCTCTTTTCATGGAAACGTGTCATGTCATGAAAGCAAAAATGTAAAAAATAAAAACAGAAATTCCAGACATTCTAATTAGACGAGGTCTGTTAATTCTTTCAAAATTGTCTATACTTGTTTTTAATATCTCAAACACACTTACATAACTATCTCAATATTGAAGTTACAAATCATGTCGTTAAGCTAAAGGACCACGTAGAAGAAATACAAATTAAAAAATTAATGAAATGTCTGTCTACATTCGTAGATATTAAACTTTTCATGATGACTTTTCATGTTTTATGATCACACATATCTTAGCAGATACTGGTGATTTTGATTACACTTTTATTATTTCCGTAACCATCATGAATTACTAAATACTTGGCTGATCAATCGGTATTTAAAAAATTAAGAAGCGTTGGTTTTGCTACATTACTAAATAGGGAAATGGAAACTGCTTACGGCACATCAGTCAGCATTACTTTCCAGGGAGCGAAGAACAGGAAAGAAACAAATGAACTGATCGCGGGGCCAGTCGGCCGCGGGTCGCGCGAGGTCACCGGTGCACCGCGGGCGAAATGCGCGCGCAGCGGCGGCGGCGGCGGCGGCAGCGTTGCGATGCCAGGCACACGCACCACGTCCGCCCCATTGATTTTTTTACTCATCATTGTGTGTGTCAATTGTTCTATTGGCAGGCGTGTATGGCTGGCAAAAGGGCATCGGACAATAGAACAGACATGCGTGATGATTTTTGAAGTGTGGGGTTGGCAGGGCAGGGCAGAGCGCCCTCGCCGCCGCGGGGGCGCGCTTGCAGCTCTGTGTGTGTGACAGAGTGGGGGTGAGGTGAGGTTCGCCCACCCCGCGGGAGTTGTGGGAGGGCTGGGAGAAAGGTCAGCGGGTGGAGAAGGGAAGGACCCGACCGCCCCCCCCGACCAACCAACCAACAACCGATCGTCCGATCGCCGCAAGTTGAAAGAGCGCGCGGTCGAACCGGCGGACGAGCGGAACACAGCCGCTGACTTATGGAAAACCGATATTTCAATATCTCCCAGTAAAAGTTGGAACGATCTGATTTTTCTTCCGGATCACTTTTTCACGAGTCTGGAATTAAATTACGACAACACCGCAATATTTGGGGAGCACCGCGCAGTGGGGGAAGTAAGGAAATTATAATGTTGTTTTCCGGAGGAAGTTCAACTACTACCCTTCCGAGTTTGCTTGATATACGAGAGCTTACCAGCGACCTCGCGAGTCGTTTTGCAACGATTCACAGTTAAAAATGTAGAACACGCCGATTGGCACAGAATATGCACGCACCCGCAATGGATGATGTGCACGTGGGGACTATAGAACCATAAAATGTAAACACATGGCTCATTCCGAATAGAAGCCGCCCGTTGTTTAGCTATTGTAGACCCGCTCCAACATACAACGTCCCTCTTTTAAAAATTCATTCTGAGTGCAAAATATTCCACTTAAATTGCAAAATAACATACATTGTTCGAGTTAATTTTAAATACAATAGACGAAACGTGCAAAATGAATGTGTTAAAGTTCTTCCCCATTCACAATTAGGACGTAAAAAACAGGAAAGGAAAACGTTGTTTTACTGTACAGTGGGGAGACGGGTCATTGAATTACTGAGTCTTTAACGTTGGAATCTTTAAAATACTGAAAAAAATCAATATTATTTTTCCTTTTTTGTTCCAATTTGTTAACTGATATTACTGGTTTTACCATCTTTCCTTAATGAGAATGACATAGTTTTGAAGGAAAAAGACTTGGGATCATAATTTTTATTTCTAGATTTATTGCCCTCCAGAAGATTTTTTTTGTACAATTGATCTTCTTCTTCCTTATTATTATTATTATTATTATTATTATTATTATTATTATTATTAGTTTCTCTCGAACATATCTTAAAACACCCGCCTACAGCCTTCAGGCCGAAATAATCGGTATAAAACCAAAATATTATTTCAGTGACACTGCAGATCAAAGCTACACCATTCATTAGCTTCTGTGAGTAGCTTTCCTGAAAACTTACACAAGATCTACGCGCTACAGCCTCTCAACTCCAATATTTCGACCTCTGATAAAAAAACGCGCAGCGCGAGGGCCGAGCGGCCAACGCGACTCCGCGGAGCCTCAACTGACTTTGCCCGCCCCGCAGCCGTAGCTGCACGGCGCTTGCAGCGGCGGCGCAGCGGCGGAGGCAGCAGCAACGAAACTTTAGTTCGAGTTCTGCCCGCCAGCTCCCATTAGGATAGAACACACACAAAACAAAGGAGTTGAGTTGTTGGCTGGTAAATATTTTTTTCTTCTCTTCCTTGCTGTGTGTATCAGCAGGTGGAGGCGGGAGCAGACCGAGGAGGGGGAGGAAGAGTGGCAGCGGGAGGGACACGGAGGGAGTGGGAGCAGCGGGAGGTTGGTTTCCAACTCGCCCGCAGGCGCCCAAACCGCAACCGCGTCCGCCACCCCTGCCGCCTCCGCCACCGCCGCTCGCCGACGGGCCACGCCGGCCGCGTTGGAGCGGCGCGGGGAAGACCACGGCGCTGACGAGAGCAGGGAAAAGGTTGCCAGCACAGGCGAAGACCACCAGGCAGCGACACCGGCCCACAAGAGAGTCCACACGCGAGCAATAGAGACGAGTAACGCAGAGGCAGCAAACATCACGGAGAGGTGAGGTGGCAGCGGCGATGAACCGGTACGGAAAGCGATGACGAGGACGGTGAGAAGTAACGCAGAGGAGTGATATCGCCGTACTCCCCGAGGGGGGCGGGTAGGACGATGAGGGTTGGCAAGGCGGTGTATGTGGTGAGGGCGGCGAGGGCGGTGAGGCGGCGGCGCAGCGGCAGAGCCGGCAGCGGGCAGCAGGGAGAGCCGGCTAATTATATCCGACTGCTCTTTGGCGCGCCGGCGCCGTTGTAGCGCCGCCCCTCGGGGGATGCGAGCGGGCGGGCGTAATATCTTACATCGCGCCCACCCCGTAGGTACAAGGCCTGCCAACGCGCACCCCGCCCGCGCCGAGCCGCGCAACTTCTGCAAGATACCAACTTTTATACATGCGGCGCGGGAGCAAGGCTCCGCGGGGAGGCGCTCGGAAGTAGCCTGCGCAAGGCGCGGCGGCGGAGGCAAGATCAACAACGCCCGAACGGACGCGGCATCGCCTCTCGGCAGCACACAAGGCGACGTTCGCTGTGAGCTTTGGGAGCGCTCAAACCCGGATAATCCCACAATACTCATTGACAAATATTGTATTTTTGCGATAATTTGAAAACGGGGAGTTGATATTTTTGTCCCTCTTGTGAATGAAAATAAACATACTTCAGGGAGATTTTTCCAAATCCGAGATATCGAGATATGAGAGTGGTCACCAAGATAAATGCACACTCCTTTTCTAACTTTCACAATTGTACACAAGTATAATGCGAAATATTTTAAAATGTCAGTAAAAGGATCTCGGGCAAAATGTGAAAATACGACCTACATATATTACTTTACACTCAAGTATTCAGTTTACAAAATATGAAAATAGGACCAACAAACGTTACTTTACACCCAACTATTCAGTTTACAACAATCATAAACATAACACTGCTTTCTCGATAAATACATTTTTTCAAAAATCGTAGTCGTATCTCAGACACAATTCTCTAAAAATGAATAAAATTAATGGGGATTATATCACATTATTCTAGTTACTAATTTATTATGTTTAACAAATATTTCAAACATTTCGGAAGCAGAAAAAAATTGTCACAAATCGAATTAAGTTGAAGTATCGCGTGGCCATCTCATCCCGGTACCACGGCAACCATCGGAGAAGCATCGCCCTCCCAGACAAGCACCTTCTCCCGCAAACTGCGCCTCCTTCAGGCGGCGGGCGCACCTCACGGGCCGCCCGTCGGAACACCGCCTGCGACTGCCGCCACCACCACCGCCGCTGCCTCCGCCAAGGCCTGAGTCGGTTCGCAGCCATTTACAGCAAACAAAAGCGCGCGGTCTTCCCCGAGGCCGGCAGAGGTATTTGCAATTCCCATTTGCGCGGTTCGATCAGGCCCCCCTCCCGCCCCCCTCCCGCCCCCGCCGGCGCCGCGAGCGCGTCCGCCGCGCCTCACCGCGCCTCGCCGCGCTACGCCGCCTGCTACTGCTCGCGCCCTTGCGCGCCCCTCCGCCCGCTCTCGCCACCCCGCGCCCAAGTGCAATTAAGAAGAACGTGCAATTTATCTAATGGCCCGCGTTCCCATTGATGTTTTCGAATGTTCTCGAATGAACGCCGCCGCGGCCGGCTGCCGCAGCCGCTGGAGCGTTGAGTCGCTAGAACATCAGTTAATTAACTTTCTAACGACGCGAATTATAAGGCAGTTAGTTCGATAGTAAGTTAGCTCTTATTAATATCCGACCTTCCCTCACGGCTTTCTCCGTGCGAGAGAGGGGAGCGAAAGCATGGCCGATTTTAATGGCGACAGATTTCATGAAGAGAGGTGCAATAAGGCTTCCTGCACCAGTTGTCGCGGGAGTTTCATGCTCCTGCGTCACTAGCCCGTTTTATTTACCCTTTCCTTTTCAATCACATTTAATTTCGCTGTCCCGAGAACATCTTTGAATGGAGAATTTTATTTAGTGCTCCCAACAAAAGCGGAGGGCGAGAAAACAGAAGAATCGCCCGTCGTGAAACGGACCCGCGCGAGGCCGAGCCATCCGCAGAAAAGGGCGGGCGGAATATGAATCTGGCAGGAGCGCGGCAGAGTTTGTATGAAAGCACTCCGGGCGAAATTGTTAATTTGGAGAATGAAAAAAGTTACAGCTTTCTGATTCCTTTTGATTCAAAGGGCGAAATATGGAACGGATACATTCATCTGATAACAAAGCAACCCTTGCCCTCCGACCCTTACCACACGCGGCCGACATCCTTCTGAATGTGGACCGAGGTATAAATCCGTTTGCCGAAAGGGAACAAGTTCTTAAAAAAAAGATAGGCGGATGAAATACATTCAGTTAATAATGAAGATAGCAAAAATCTTTGATCACGTACAAAATCAGGCGGAAAAGTACACCTCGGTGAAAATTTGAGTGCGAATTCTACATAATGAGAAGATATAAACATCAATTTTAGAGAATCTTCAGCACAAAGCAGAAGTAAGTCAAAGTGGAAGAACGAAGCAGCGAAGGGACATGGATCCTGCTCGGCTTCGAAGGAAGCGAACACCAACGCATGCGAACCACAACGCGAAACAGAAGTTCCGCCTCTCCAGAAAACAACAGCCGACATGTTTTTAAAAAAGAGAAACAGTAGTTACTACTTCTACAACGCGGAGCTTTTGCATGCAAAAACCTCTTACACCCACGAGCATTCTGTCGCAGCCAACGGGAATACCCTCCCTCCTGCCTTGCTCGGCGTCATAAAAGTTCCATTTTATAGACTGCGCGTCAAAACGGTCTCGGCCAGTCTATAGAAGCACCTTTCCAGAACATTAGCCACGCAGTAGGGACGCGTACGAAGGCTTTACAATATGCAATCCCGCCCCTCCCCCTGCGGGAAAACCTTCAAGCGCGGGTATTTTTCTGGTGCTCGACCGGGCGGCGAATCGTAAGGACGGAAATTGGACGGTGAACGCCACACCTGGTGCCCCCCCGGGGGCAAGGCTCCGCGGAGCAGTGGTAGGGGGGATGCGCGGGGGGTAAAACGGGGGCGAGGCGAGCATCTCCCTTCATTAGCATACGGGAACGCACGCGCCTCCGTCGTCTCCCCACAGCCGCCGCCGGTTGTTTGCAGAGAACGAGCGCATGCCGCGCTTCATTTGTTTCCGCATCTCGTCCGCCCCTCCCCGCCCTCCGCTCTACTCCACGGCGCTACGTTCTCCTTCCGTGGCACCTCCCAGCGGAGAGTGCGAGAAGTGGCCAGCACGGGCTGAAGCGGAGCCAGGCGGGTGGGCGCGGAGGGGGGGGGGGGTAGGAACGGGACAGTGGACCAGGATTGGAACAGGTGGGGCGGGAAGGGACGGGACGATAGGGCAGGAGCGAGAAGAGTGGAACGAGGCAGAGCATGGCAAGAAGAGGGGCAAAGTGGAGTGAGGCAGGGAGGGGCGAAGTGAGGGTGAGACAGCGGGCGATGTGATGGGAACAGAGAGGGGGGGGGTGGGTGGGACAGGTGGTTGGGGAGAGACTGGGGGCAGAGCGAGACGGGCAGGATGTGGCTGTGCGAGGCGGGGCGGGGCGCGAAGGCGGGGTCAAGGTGCAAGGTCCCGGAGCCGACGTGCCATCGCTCCTCCACTAATTAGATCTCTCCCGGCAGCTGGCACTGTTATGGGAACGGACCCTGCCATCCCCATCCGCCCGCGCGACTGTGTTAGCTACTTTCTCTAAACTGATGGAAATTCGAACGGAGTGAAAAGGCTTCCGATACTTATTCGGAATTCGAATGAAGTTATAATACTTAAGTATTTTTTTATATTCTTAACAATAATATTGCATACTATAACTATAAACCCAATTTTCCTCCCATTTTTTGCATAAAACATAACTAACGTTATTTTATTCAAATCAAGAAGCAAAACAGTTACGTATAGGCCTGACAGACAAAAGCGTTAATTGGATGAAAAATATGATATTGAAATAAATGTATTTTTTGTGAATTAGTTTTTAGAAAATTTACAACACTGCGTCGGTTCTTGAGATTCTGATGCCGCCGTTTGTCGTAACACAATAATTAGAACAAAAAAATGTTGTATTATGATAATAGGGTAGGGGATGTTCGATTTTTGCCTTGATTTGGACATGGTTGTCGCAGGAATATTTTTGAAGGAAACGTCTAAGGTTCTTAGCTGTCTTAACAGCGCTAAAATTAAACCTATGTATATGGTCAATGTCGACTAGCAAACCTTTACAAGTATATATTCACAGAACTGTACGAGTGGAATCATACAAGCAGCAAACCAAACTATATATTGATAAAAGTTGGAAGCAATTTGGAATATTAAACTATACCACAAAATATTTGATACGGAATTTTTTTTCATCTTTGCGTGTAAGAACTAGAAGAAATATTTTTCCCACAATAAAGCAAATAAGACCAGAAGACCATTATAAAAAAACTCTTTAAAAATAAAAAGAGATATACGAATACATTTACAAAAATAAATTTTTATTAACCCCTACTTTAAAATCATCCACTATAGTGCACTTATTGGTCCGCACACTCCGGTCATTAACCCTGACATTAATTATAGATTATCATGAAAAATTTCCACTCTGACGTGATAATTCTGTATATCATTAGAATATGAACGAAATTTTTGAAGGTATTTTATCTCTGATGACGATGGAAACTGATCTATGAAGAGCTCGGTCTTGAATAACTACATAAAATACAGAATATATGTAAATTTATTAGGAAAATAACGTCTGTTCGTTTCATTGATGAACACGAAGCCTTGTATCAATAGTATAACGTCGGAAAAGAGTGTGTCTTCAGGGAAAAGAAGGAAAGACTTAATTTATCTTGATTGCCCCTTTATTGCATCTAAATGTAAATAAGATATGGTTAGGGTGCAGTAATTTATATCGGTCCATGATACCGTTCACTAAATTTATCTTGGCATTTTGCGGAGATTATTTCTGCTCGAGTACGTTGACGGGCAGGTCCGGGCATCTCGCATGCAGCACTATGGAATATCTTCCGCTACGCCTCCACATAATACGAAACGTACCAAGCGCCACATGTTATCGTGCAACGTGTAGTGGTATGCTCATTTGAAACGCAAATGTAATAGCCTAATATTCCTTGTGTTAATGAGATAATTACTTGGCCTTTTCCTTTTTACGACACAGCGAAGAAACCAAAGTGGTCGGAATTATCAAGGGCGCAATTCTTTGCTGAAGAACAGTTTCGTGTTTTGAGGAGATCGCTGCTTCTCTCGGCGGCTCTCCGGATCAAGATAAGACGCCGAGGGGCCTCGCGAAGAAGGGAGAGGAAAAAATAAATCCCCTGAAAAGTACGGCTCACCTCTCCTCTGCAGTCCTATCATATGATAATGGGAGCTTCCAGAAGTAACTCTAAAAAATATGCAAAGTGATGTGGCCGGCCTGCGGGATGGGTCCTCGCGGCACGCGAGCCGGGGCGGGGCGGGGGCGGCCGAAGGGGGGGGAAGGGAAGGGGAGGGGAGGGAGAAAGCGGTAGCGGGGGCGGGGCCGACTTCGACTTAGCCTCGTCGTCAAATTACAGAAGACGCGTGAGAGAAGCTCAGGCGGATACACGGTGGAGGAATCTCCCGGCGGAAGTACCGACAGCGCATCTCCACTTCTCCCAAACGAGTTACAGAAAAAAGAATATTGCCCGGATTCGCCATACAAAGAAACCTATATCTGATAAGAATCAGGGAATGATTCTTAATTTGTCGGAAAAGAACGTTCGGTAGCTCAAATATATAAATTTAACAATGAAAACACAAAACTTTTCATTAGAATTTTCATTATCAATAAATTAGTATCAGATAGTACCCGTCTGGAAAATACCCGAAAGGATGTAATCTATGAATGGCTCATAAAAAAAGCAGCACAAAAAGAGTAAAATCATGAGATACACTTTCACAAGTAAAATCGTCGACTATTGCGTCGAGATACCTAAATCAAATGCTACATAAAAGAAAAACGGGCATTTTAATATAACAAAAAGAAAATACTCACTGCTCGTATCCTGTTTCGGCTGATTCCCCGGCGACGTGGCCCAATTAACCTTCATCTCCTGCAACAACAAAAGACACATCCATTACACCACCGTTCATTTGAAGCTAGGGTGACCAGACAATTCTTTATACAAAAGTAGCACTCAGGGTAGGAGAAGGGAGGGTGGGAGGGCTATTACTCAAGGGGCAAAGTACAAATCAGGTCTTTCACGAACGCCGCTCGTAATTCGCGGCTCGTTCATTCGGCGCGCGGCACGACACGGCGTATTTCACGGCGCCGACACGGGAGGCGCTGCGGCGCGGCGCCAGCGAAGGAACGGCCGGTCGCTGCCGTCAACACCGCGGCGCGGCGGCGGCGTGCCGTCGCAATCCCATCACGGGAAAATTCCTCTCGCGCGAAATTAAAGCCTTATTTCATTGCGGGCGAGCGAGATTCAGTAGACGGAGCGCGGGTGAGTGGGAAGAGGAGGGGAAGAGAGGGGGAGGGCTGGGCTACACCAGGCACGCGATCTGCGTGGCCAACTATTTACACACGCTCAGTTTTCCCCATGCTGCCTCCTCGCCGATGCTACGCACATAAACCCGGGGCGTTGTTTCGTAATTTTGTATTGCTTCGGGATTCAAAACAACTTAATTAAATTTAAAAGTAATATAATTTTGATACTAGTCGATTGGATTGTTGAATTTTTTGCATTTGAGGCAGTTAATAAACAAGGTTGTAAATTCGAAATGAATTACATTCATTTGAATTTTATTCAGATAGAAAATTAGTGTAATTGCTTTATTATTTTTGTCACTTGCAGATATCTGCTGCACAGTCCGATATTCATTAACTAATATTTCTAGCACTTTTCATGCGTGGAAACCCATTGTGCACATTATCAATACATACTTGGATATATTTGTACGTTTTGAACGTCTAAAAAAATTCTCACAAATTAATAACAATGAAAATTCCATCAATTCTTAGGGAGAATAATGTCAGTCACAAAAAAAATTCAGGCTCTTTTCTCCTGCATCACCACCTACCACGATGTTGAGAACGAATTCAATCAAATTGTTACCATGCGCACGCGGAATGTGGATCTGCCAGTGAGATGGCGACTCGCGCACCGAGGAGTGGGCGACGAGTGTGTCGTGTTTTAATTATATAGAAAAGGTGCACACCAAGTATTTACGTCATGGAGCAGCGCGGGAGGGCGGCAGATATTGAGGGAATAATTCTCACGGAACAGAAGCGGAGGCGGCGCGTCGGAGGCGCAGCAGGCAGCAAGTGGAACGAACCAACTGCTATTTTTTAGTAGACAGCAGAAATTTAAAATCGTGATTCCCAATCTGCTTTAATGGAAGTAACGCACGGCTCCAACCCATTTCCCAAAGTCGTACCTTCCTATGGAAAATATTTGGTAATTTATGTAGTTAAGATTAAAAAATTACCTTTTCTGACGATCAATCGCATAATAAAGAATACAAATAAATTTATTTAAATCCAAACAATAAAAAATGAAATATATACACACACACACACACACACATTCCCTAGCAACCGGATACATGGTAGACATTAGGAGAAGTAGAGATCCTTCCCTTTAAACTTTTAGAGAGACTCAAGAATAATAAATGGATTTAATGAAGAATAATGCCTAAATAAATTAAAATGCATGATTTTTTTTAATTTGTTGCGCCCACATCTTGACGCAACGCGTCTCCAAGCCCCTTAAGGGGCGTTGAGCGCTTTACACTTGGGAGTAATCCTCCATTAACGTGCTTTTACTTTTTAATAATTGTCAAGTCTCGTCACGTCGCAGTCAGTCAGTGCCTTTTATCCCTTCGGCCAGGGGCTCGACGACGTTAGATCCCGGGGTTCCTGGCCGGTCACCCAACCAAGAACCCGCGAGTCTCGAATTCGCTTAACCTTCGTGACTTCACGGAGCGTAGTAAACGCATTCGGCTAGCGCCGCCGGCTTAAAAATGATAAAAAAAAATATAAAAAACTATCTTTGTTGAATTTACCTCACGAAATAAACCCCAAAACAACTAACAAGAACAGACATTATCATTACCGAAATAATGAAATAAATTTATTACCATGATATCTGTATTGCAAATTTCGAATGCATGCAGAAATTGAAAGAAAACTATGCCACCTTCTGCTATGAGAGAAGTGTCTTTGTGGCGTCCGGTACGAAGGAGCTCAGGAAAAATACAAAACCAATAACACAAACTAAAAATTTCAAAATATTTCATAGTGTATTTCACTCCAATCTCAGACTCAGTATTTCTATTCACGTCACAGCTACAGTCATGGGACAGAAAAGCTTCAAGGAAATGCGTACCCGCCATTAAATATTTGCGATTCAGTTATTGTGTTAAAGAACAGCAACTTTTATGATATTCTTGGGGAAACACCTATTATGCAGTGTTTTCCGGACATAGTACCACGTCATTCCAGGATTCGCGAAGACTATTGTTGTTGTTAAGCATTTAACTTATTTCAATGTTATACATGTCTATTTTGTTGTTCCTGAACAATTTACGCTCTACTTTTTGTAAAACCATTTTGTTTCGTTTTGCTCATTACCATTTTTGCTGTGGACCAATACTATAGATTAAGTACAAAATGTATATATCAAAATATTAGTTACCACTTTCATTACAGGCAAAAGTTAGTTTTACACCAATGAATAAAAATGATCCTGTTTCCCAAGCCCCTTTTTGGAGAGAATACACTGCAGGTGCATCAAAGCCGCCAGTTGGACGCTCCTCGCGATGTCACCTACGAAAACGAGCCCATCTCCCCACGATGCGTCCCACGGCGGCGGGCGGGCGGACGTGGACGGGGCACATTGCTCCTCGCGTCAATTTGTCACGGATCCTAATTAAACGCGGCTACTCGCCCGGACAGACGACGCGACCACCGACACAAAACGAATGTCGCTCCGCCGCCGTCGTGATTTTTATTTGTGGCAGCCCGCCGCCGCCACCGCCGCCCACCCCGGCCCTCCCCACCCTCCCACCGTCCAGGCGGCACGCACAGCGTGCGTGTTTTAGTACACGTCCGGCGACCCGGCTAATTGACGTGAAGAATTATCGTTTTTGACTAAACAATTTAGTGATATTCGGATTGAAACGGAAGACCCATTACACGCTTATGGCCGGAACGAAGCCCTGCCCCGGCCGCCGGCCCCGACCCCCTTTCAATCACGCTCGACCTCACCAACTTCCACTTCCATTCGGCGACGGGTCGTGAAATTTTGCCCCGCCCGCCACGCTCCCTTCCCCTGCAGCCCGCTCCGAAGAGCGGGATCGATTTTTGACCGCCCCCGCGTCATTAATATGACTGGTGGGATTTGCGGTTAAAGTTGTCGGATTTTTTTGTTCTCGCTGTAATTTACAAACTCGTGTTGCGACAAACTCTGACGGCAGTAAACAAGCGGTGTGGCCGTGCCCACCGACGCGTCAGTGCAGATTTAAACAGCGCGGAGGCGCGGCAGCGCGCGCCCGACAGTCAGCGCGCCCCGCTGCACAGCGCGGCGTGGGAGAACGCGCGTTGGTCGAACGGACACCGACGGTGGATCATGTGGGCGGGAGCAACAGCGCCAAGTAGAGGGTGTGTTCGGAGAGTCGCAGAAAGTCAATGCGTACAGCTCTGATGTAGTAACTGAGAGCGCGTGAAATGATAGAGGGCACCGACGATGTGAGTGCTAGAGTGAGGCACGTTGGAAGTTATACAATATGGACGAAGGATCTGCGAAATGGGAGATATCATGAACTGCTTCACACGAAACTTGTGGTACAAATGTAAATTGATGTTTATCAGAGAGTGAATACATAAGTGAATTCAAAATTCGAATAAAACAACCGTAATAGATTAAAGTAGGATGCGTAATGCATGATTTTTAATCTGCCCTCACTAACGCGTGCATATATAGTAAAATGACAGCAAACCTGATATGTACACGTTACGATCATTTGATTCTTCATTGATACAAGAATGATTCCAGTGGTCAATAATGTAACCAGGTGATTAGAACGCCACAGCGGACACTATCTTCGAACTATGTCACTTGTCGGGCCAAACGAGGCGCCCTTGTGCAAGGAAGGGCCAGTGGTAAAAAGGGCGCGTGGCGGGCGCGCCGCCGGGCACCCCGCGAGCGGGGGCATTCCCGGCCAGCGGTGGCGGCGGGGGGGGAGCGTCCGAGGGCGCTCGGGGCACGCCCACCCCGCCCGGGGGCTTTTGAAGTCGCCAGGGGCGGCGCCGAGTGCCAGCGCCCGAGGGCCCTGGGGGCGTTTTGATGGCGCCTGCCCGAGGAATGCGTGTGCGTGGCGGCGCACGCTCTGAGCCGAGCGCAGGAGCCAGGCATCCCCAAGTGCACCGGCGAGGCCTGACGCCCGATGGGGATCGTTGCAGGCAGCCTCTGCCTCTTCATGACCCGACGCCCGCCTGGCCCAAATCAGCCTTGCAGGGTTTTTCAAGAATTATTGCTAATAGGTTGCTTCACGATAAGCATTTTATATTACACTTTACTAAATGAATGACCTTTACGATAATAACGAAATGCTTAGCCCTTGATAAACAGACTCTCAGATACATTTTCTCATCAGATTACAGAAATCACTCTTCTTTACAAGAACACATGAGAAATAAAAAAATAATGACACATGTTTACGTACGAATAAATATAACACGAAGACAAAATTATTCTGAATTCAAAAAATTGTTTTTATTTCTTAATTCAAAAAACCTTTTATTGTATTAAAACTAATCATTAAGAGAAATATGTACTTGGAGCAAGCGCTCTACAATCAAGTGTAGATAATTCTTATAATTAATTATTATTATTAACATTGAAATATTATGAAAACACCAAATTATGTTCAGACTGGTAGCATTTTATATTCAAACCAACAATATCGTGGACGCTCTGCTCTACGCAGCAAGAAGCTGTGCTATTCCAATATGGCAGTGAAATGGACGCTACCCGTAGTCCGACCTCATTAGCAAAAACCTATCTAAAATCCACGAAGCCCCACCCGCAACTAATCAGTGCGGGCGGTGGATTTTGAAGTTTCAAAGCCCCATAGAGGGGAGGGCGAAGGGCGAAAGGGCCCACCGCCGGTGGCGCCTTCGCAGAGTGGTTATCTGGGCGAGCGATTGTGACGCGGCGATACCCGCGCCCGCCCGGCCCAGCATGCAACATCGCCTGTCGCGCGGGGCGCCAGTGAAAGGGGAAGGCGGCGGCGAAAGGGGACGGACGTGGGGACGCCGCCGGCGGCAGCGGCGGACGCTTCGCGAGTTAGTGGATGAATGCTGGTGCCCCAAACGCGACACGAGGCAATCAAGACATTTCACGCGGTTGAGGCAGCAATATTCTAAGATTTCCAAGTCTGCGGTTTTGAGGCTAAAATACTTTTTCACAATAGTTGAAAGAGAAGTCTCTTTCGATTTAGCCGACTACGGAAATGAAAACGTATAGTATACAGAAGTACTTCTATCTGTAGCAAAGTGTTTAAGTGTGTTACCCAATCAATCGATATTCTGAATTAAGTTTATTCTGAAATACAATCAAATAAAAATACAAAGGTACAAAAATAATGTACCAACTCACAAGGACTGTTGTTATCATTGTTTGTAATCAAATCTACTATCTAATAAATCTCATAAGAAAAAATGTGTTAATTATTAGGTAAACTTTATTTTTCTTTATTAGATCAAGCTACGGTCGGATATGAATACCAAACGTTCAGAATATATTTCAATTTGTGGTTGTAAATCATGATTTCAAACATGCCTATATGAAACTTTTAAAAGCAAAGGGAAGCATTTCATTCCATTCGGAACTCCCCTAACGCGTATTACAATAAAAAATGTTGCGTGCAAGATAGGATCTACATCTCAATATTGGCAACGGGGTGTACTACGTCGGCAGCAAATATTGACCCTGGGCCAGACCAACTACTGAGAGGGTATTGGAAAAACCAAACGGCACGCATGTATATATTACATTCCACATAAAAAATTACAGTGCTTCAAAAATTATGAAACAAAAATAAATGTGAATCCTTGGCAAGTGCGGATACATTAAGGTGCAGTATCGCATGCAGTAATGCAGCTAGAAATGATGTTACTGAGGATTAGAAGACTGACATTTCTTACAAAAATTCTTAAACGAAAGAAACAGAATGAAAAACACAAAATAATGATTGGTTAATGACGCTCTATAATCCAATTTCGGAATAAAGAAACCATTAAGAAATAGAAGATTAAAAATATTAACAAAATAATTATTAGATTATCGGCACACTATAACAAGGTAGGAATGTTTTGGCTCGCCGTTTACTTCTTGAAGATTTGTTATGATGGCGACTACGACCTCCCATCGCTCGTAGGTCGATCCCTACGTACGCCCACCGTTCGTGTGGGGCAACACGCCCCTGTCTTCAGAGCCCCCGCGCCCAAACCGTCAGGGGGAAGGGGAGGGAGGCGGGGCGGGCGATCGCCCCGATGCAGATAGCGCCCACGCGCCGCGATCGCCCCGAGGATAGCGCGCCTCCGCCTTCCGTGCGGGCGTCGCGACGCTTACTCAAACAGGCCTCCGCCCGCGCATCGATACCTGCGCACCCCACGGACCGAAGGGTTCCAAGCACGGCAAAACTTCGGGGTTCCCAAATTGCACTGAAATATTCAACTTACGTGTTCAATAGATTGATTAGTGATTCCGCGGGCGTCAACTGCTGTGGTCATTAGTCCCGTACGTTTAGTGCATTTATTTTAAATATAAAAACCACATTTGCTAAGTTTTTCAATCAGGTCACTTTTATTCAGTTTTTACAAATAAAGCTTTAATTTCGATATGAGATGTCTTCACAGAAGTTTTTTCGACATCAGCTTAAAAGTATACCACGCGATTAATTGCAGACAATAATTACCCGCATTCGCTAAGTCACCTCGATGGAGCGAGTTTAAGAGAGAACTTACCACATTTCGTAAGCTCATTAGTCCCTTTCGTTAAGCATGTCGACAAAACTTTGTTTGCGGGGCGGGCTGACACGTGCGCGCAGAACGTGAGCCGCCGCCGCCGCCCCACCTCGCGGCCGCCCAATAAAAGTGCTTTGCGCCACAACGTCGGCGTGCGGGGGCGGGGCGGGAGCGCAAGCGGAGGTGGCAGCAACGCCCGCGAGGCACAGCGGGCGTCGAGGTCTCCGGTTCACTTTCTAATTAAAGTTAGCGTCACACGAGTGGCCGCGGGGCCCGCGAAACATGAAACAGGCCGCGTGTTGCGGAGGCGGCGGCGAAGGCGCGCTCGCAGCGACGCGGAATTCGAGGGTGGAGGACAAGCGCCGCATGACGTTTCCAGGACCGGCTTCTTTCGCGGGGCGAGCGACGGACGCTGGCGGTGGCAGCGGAGGTAATGGGAGGCGAGGTGGTCACGTTAACTCACAGGCGGTGGAGTTAGGTCGGTGATGGTGAAGATCAGTGACAGAGGTGAGGTTTGGAGAAGGTGAAGGTTCATAATAATGGTGAGGGTACATGGTTAACGGGGTAGTTTAAAGTAGCCGGTGGGATGGGGGAGTACGTGCTGATGACCGTGATTAAGAGGGTAGGTTGTCGTGTGGTAGTGATGGTAGCTGGTGGTATTGGTGGTGATTGGGGTGTGGTGAGGTGGGTGGGGTGTGTAGGAGTTTGTGTCGGTGGCTGACAAACTCGTGGTTGTCGTGGTGGTGGTGGCGGCGGCGGCGGTGATGGTGATGGTGATGGTGGGTAGTACTGGACGGTACTAGACATGGAGGGGGACAGGTGGTGATGGCGATGGTGATGATGGATGGTTGTAGCGTGATGGTGACGGTCTAGTGGCTCAGCGTGACCTAGCAATAGCGGGGTAGCTAAGCACCGTTCGTAGCGATGCCATCGGCCTGCAGGCGTGACAGGACGCGTGGGAGGTAAAGCTTCTTCCGAGAGAGAGCGAGCGCCTGGCGGCGGCGCTGGAAGCGGCGGGCAGAGCCGCGCGTCTCGCATGTCCCCGCGAGAATAATTACGACGGCTGCTGCCGAGTGGGTAACGCAAGACGCCGGCGCGCCCGACAGGTAGCGCTGACAGCGCGCTGGGCGCTTTGTGACCGCAGGGCCGCCAGGGTTCCACGCAGGTGACCTTTGCTTGATGAATAAACACGAGGCACGCGCGTGCCCCCCAGCATGTTTGGGCGTTGGACGAGCGGAGGGTTGTGCAGGCGAGTGAACAAGCAGCTGGCCGTGAAACTGAATAAATGGGGTAGAAACGGTGTTGAACCTAATGTGGACATGCAGAGAAATATTCGATGGCTGGGAGAGTTGGTCAAAGAGTGACGAGAGATGGTGACTTCTGGAGATCTAAATGCTCGTCAGTGTGAGATCGACGTAGGGTAAAAAATCTACGTAGAGGCAAAGAGATATTGGCGGTATCATCGTGGAGAAACGAACATAAGTAGAAGAACGAAGAGAGAAATGCAGTAAATGGAGCAGTTTTGCGTAAAGTAATCTACAGGAAAAGTCTGGAAGCGTGACGCAATTCATTAGGAGAAAGAGTTACATGTCAAAGAACAGATATCCAAGCCGGAAGTCTGAGAGGAAGAAGGCAAGGAAGCAACAGAGGGAGAGCAGTGTGAGGAGTGAAAGGAGTGCTTTGCACTAGTGCCGTGCCGTGGTCGTGGGGATGCCTGTGGGCGGGGCGTGTCGAAGGGTGATGGTCACGCAGAAGGGAGGGGGGCAGTGAGCGCGCTGGAGATGTGCGTGATTGTGTCAAGCGCGTGACCGGTGGACAGTTCGGTTTTGGGTGGGTCAGCGGGATGCAGGCAGGCGGTGGAGACACACTGATGGGATTCACGTTACTCGTTTTGAACCAAACAAAGCCTGTTACAAACCAACGGGTATACAATCGTTTGCGATGATTGATTCATTAGTGATTCGGGGCACGTCAACTGCTAAGGTCATTTGTCGCGTAAACGTAGTACATGTTTCATTGAGGGAGTTGGCGGTTATCTTCCTCCCTCTGGCTGGCGAAATTCGGCCCGCCCTACGTCAGCTTGCGGGGAGTCTCCACAACCAGGAATCTCCCACCAGCGGGGCCATCACCCCAGCCGGGATAAGCTCTAAGCTCCCGACCGGTCTTCCGGCATCTGAGGTAGTGTAGTGCATGTAAGTTTCAGTGTATGTAAGGGGTGAGGATATGACATTGAATGGGAAGGAAATATCGCGAGCAGTCCGCGGCCCATTTGTTAGAGCACTGCTTCGGTATTCACCTGGTATTGATCGGAGAAACCACGGAAAACTAGCGATCACAGCAGCCGGCCGCTAGAAGTATCATCCACAGAGCGACTAAATCCCATCTAGCTTCTTAGCTAAAGTCGGAAATCCTGCCACCGTCGGGACCCGAACCTAGGACCTCCCAGGCAGAGCCACTGCAGTAACATCAGTTCCTCTTCCAATTTATTTTTCGATGTCTGAATGTCGAATGTGTGGAATGTACTATATAGAACTTAGAAATGGTAATGTATCCAAGTTCAATTACAATAAACGTATGATGTGTTAAGAGACTTTCTATCTACAACACTCACGGCGGGTGGATCGCTTGGCGGTATGCGCGCTAGCGATGGGCGGGTTGGCGGAGGGCGGTCGGTGGTGCGTCGGCAGAGTGGGAGCTCGCGAGGCGCGCGCGGGTCGTCGGTACACACGCCGGGGGCGGGCGGGCAGTGGGCGGCAGGTCATGGGCCGGACGGCAGTTAATTTACAATTTACAGCGGAGGGCCGCTGCCTCCGCGGCGCTATGATGTCAACGCGCGTCGGCCCCGCGAGAATTATTCATGGGCGGTCCGCGCTGTGCGACATGCGCTCCCTCTCTCGCCCGCCGGCAGCGCTCTTTCGCCGCCGGCTGGGCCGCGGCGCGGGAGCCTGTACGGAAAGATCTAGTCGTGGAACCAACAAGGTTGGTGCCAGGGTCTGGGTGTATTGGAACAAAAATAACACCTACATGCTTGAGAAGATTTACGATGATTTAAGTGTTGGCAAAATCGCCAAGGATGTATGAAAAAGTAAATGAGTGTTCATTGCACTCGTAGAGAAGGAATATTTAATTTCTTCAAATCAGGCTGCCAATATACGAGTACAAATAATCACAAAAATTGTAAACATGACTCCCATGATTTTGTAAAGAAGCATCAAATTAAGGTAGAGGACATGGATAGAGAGGTATAGTAATATATCTGTGGTCTATACCAGGCAAGAATAAAGTGTCACACATTTACTCATACTGTAATTATGGTTATTCCTTTATTTCTGGCGGTGGCACCTCAGCGCATATTTCAATCTTTATACATTTTATTCCTTCCGTTGGTCCAATGTGAACTGGAATTGCGCAAATTTCTGCGCTTCAGTACAACAATGAGTTTATATCATAGCGCTGACCTCACGTGAGAGCAGCACGCACAGCCAATCCTAAGAAATCTAGCGACACTGGCCCTAACGCCTGGACCGAGTTACAATCATCAACCATTGCCACCAGATTGAAGGTTTGGAGGGTTTAGAATCCCGTTACTTCGATTGGGCAATCAGTCCCCAATTTTCTTTACTTGTCTAACGCATAGCACCACAGAAAAAAATAAGTTAGAATCAGGTTGGAAACGGTGTCCGGGGCATTTAGGCGCGTTCTGTGTGCTACGTAATATTTTTATTGCCTTTGTGAAATTTGAAGTCCTATTTTATGCAGTTTGGCATTTAGTACTATTGTCATATCCTTTTAGAGTGTATTAAATAGGGCGATAATCACCGGTAAGTAAATTAATTAATTTTGTAATTCGCAATGCAAGTTATTAACTGTGCAATTTTACTGAGGCATGGAGTGAAAATCTGTGCCGCGCTAACAGTAATAACAAAAAATATAACGTTTTATTGAAATATTTATAGCAACATGGAAAAATCTCTTCACTTTCATTTCAATTCACGAAAAGTGTTTTTCACTGAGTCTCTTACTGCGCTATATGCAGCAGAACTTGAACCGATTGTTCCATAATTTGCAATTCTGATATTTCGAAAAATACAACAACGAATACAAATCAATCATTATTTCGAAATCGGATTAACAATAGCGGTTAGTAAGATTGACTCTAAATCGACGTCATAATCAATAATTCGCAAATCTTCACTTCCAATCAATAATTAGCAACGTCTAATGCGATTTCAAAGCCACCTCACTGCTCAGAGCTTAGTGTGAATTGCAGGGAAGTTGTACGTAGCGGGGTTTACGTTGAGAGCGTTAACTAATTCTGCAGATCGCTTGCGCAGTACCCTCCAGAAAGCAAGAACAGGTCGATTTGGGTGGAGGACGGACATGAAGGCGGCGAGGCCACCGACACGTCGGACAGCAAAGGGGCAGGGAACTCATTGGAAGAGGCAGCTGAAGTCAGGCGAGGTTAGGACAGGCGAGACAGACAGAGAAAGGGAGGCGGCGAGGCTAGCTAGCTGAGGCGAGGCTTGGAGAACGCCGAGGCGAAGGAGGGCGATGCGGGGCGAGACAAGGGCGAGGAGGGCGAGGCTGAGCGAGGCAGGAGCGAGGCAGGCGAGGCAGGGAGGGCGAGGGACGAGCAGGAGAGGCGAGGGCGAGGCAGAGGCGAGAGGGGCGAGGCAGGGGCGAGCAGGGGGCGAGGCAGGGGCAGGGGAGGCAGCGAGGCGAGGGGCAGAGGGGCAGAGGCAGGGGAGCGAGGGCAGGGGCGAGGCAGGGGTGAGGCAGTGGTGAGGCAGTGGTGAGGCAGGGGCGAGGCAGGGGCGAGGCAGGGGCGAGGCAGGGGCAAGGCTGGGCCGAGTCGCGGCCGGGGGAGGCAGGCGCGAGGCCGGGGCGACGCAGCTCCGGAGACATGAGTTACTTGTGGGAGCCAGAGGTATGTCAGGGGAAGAAGCGATGACAGTCGCACCGCAAAACGTCACAACTGCTTATCGCGCACTGCCCGGTTGAGAGACCACCCCCTCCCTTCTTCCCCGTGGTCCGCAACCACAACTGTGCTCTTACGAATTCCGCAATCGTCTTGGTCGTCTCGTCGAAATGAACTAAGTAAAAGTTTTTACGACCCTCGCCTCGAGAGCCCAGATTCTGGCGCTGCAAGGCAGATAAAGACCTTTTTATTCGCGAATTCGGCTCCATTGCGTGTTCTCCCGTCTTGACTCTTTCTTTTCGCTTTCCTCTTTGGCTTTTATGAAGGTCTTTTTTCTTAGGTTCACGATCGGAGGAATCAGGGCATAAGCTAAGCTCCCTAGGAGCATGCGCCCAACAATCCAAACGAAAAATAAATTCTTATTTCAGCGATTATTTCAACACGTCAGCCTGTTTCATCGCCAATAAAAATTGCACTTTCAGGAAATTGCAGTTCCGATAAAAATATTGGTTCATAATCTGACACATCCTCTCGATGAACACGAACGGAAATTACTTCTGAGAACGATGAAAATCAACATTACAGAGAAAAATAACTTTTCATTAACACATCGTATTTCTCTAGAAAACAGATCCAGACCAATCACAAGCGTCGTCAATTCAAGGTCTTTCTAAAAACTCTGGACATGATTACTACTTTGAACTCACGATCACACGCTTCCAATAACGGATAAGGCACAAAAAGATGCCTTTAGAGATAAATAGTACATATGATTAATTAGTAACAGCTTCATTTACGTTTATATACTACTCATATATACTCTTAGAGTATTTACGAGATTTTTATGATGAAACAGGATGTTTCAGTGTACATCTCGAAAATCACCCATAGGGTTTGCTATTGCTATTAAGCATCTAGTGATGTATGTGGACCGTGAAAAAAATTAAGCAAAAATACGTGGCAAAAAAGCCACCTAACCATTGTCTTCCAAAGAAACATAACATGAGTTACATTCGATAGATCCTAAAATAATACAAATTGGTGTCATAATTTGACGATATCAGGCCAGGTATCCCCTACGTAGTCGACCACCGCTCCACTTATTTCTTTCTGAAGATGATTCGCATACGCGTCTGCATTTCCCTACTACACCTGACTGTCCCTTATGGCTATAACTACCACCCAAAGCATCCCATCGCCTGCTCAGCCTCCAGCGCGGGGGACACTGCGGCAAGGTCCGCGGCGACCTGGGGTGGGCGGGACAGGGTAGGGCCCGGCGGGGCCCGGCGGCGGCGGCGGGCCGTCCGGCACGGCCTCCCCGCTCGCAAATCCCGTTTAATCTGCACCGCTCTCTCCCACGTGTGTTTATTCTCTGTTAATTAAATTTCGTTGCAGCGCTCGTGGCGCGGGCGGCGGCTGCAGAGCCCTGCGGGTAGGCGCCCCGGGGCGCCACGTCGCGCCGCCAACTCCAAACTCTTCGCTCTGGCGCGCGCCGCCCGCTGCCCGCACACATTGTCCCCTCCGGAAGACCCAAGTTCCAAGCCCGCGAGCTACACGCACACCCCTCTGCGCAGGCAGTAGATTCATCAAATAGCTGGAATGAGATTTGTTTATTTATTTTATTTCACAATCAAAAGCCATACAATATCACTCACTTAATGAAACTAGTGGGGTTACAACAGAACATACTTTCTCGCATTATTTCTAAACTTATAACTTTCGAAAATCCTGAGGGTTCATCGGAGTTGAGTCATGTGCCATTTTTTTAAGAGTCCCTTATTGTATCACAGAAAAAAATTAAAGAAAAAATTGAACCCATTTCGGGAAAATTGGTTGTTTTTTATCAATTGCAATTACTTCACACAGAAATTACCACTCGTTAAAACTACTTATTTTAACCAAAAAAAAGTTCGTGGCGATTTTTGAAGATCTGATCTGCTAGAACAGATTTCATTTAAGAGAAAATTTCTATCATCAATAATCTTTGTTTTTAAATGCTAACAATTTTGCAATTTTTGAAAACAGACAGTTCGCGGGAAGCGAGACAAGCACCAATTATTTACCGATCTTTGATAAATAGTAGGAGAATAATGAAAGAATAAAATGGAGCCATTTCTGAGAAAATAATTGTTTAAAAATTCCCCACATTTCATTCAAAATCATGTAAAAACTATTTTCGAAAATTGTTTCAAGAACGGTCTTTAAACAACATAACTCATTAAGGGAAACATCTCTATTTTCAATATTATGGTTGTAGTAGGACGCCGAAAAAATGTGAACTTTTGCAACTTTCGAAAAATCAGGAATATAAATGGAAATAAAACTTGCGCCATTCTTTTAAGAGACCTCTTCTGCGAGGACAAAATGTAATAAAAAATCGCCGTTTTCCGACGACGATTACTGTACTTAATAAAAAATAATTTAATAAAAAATGTAAGAATTTTTAGAAATTTTTAAACTGTTAAGGTTTTAAGTAAATACCTTCAAAATCAATGAAGAATATCAATTTTGGAGAAACTCATCTGAACTGATTAGGTGCTAGCGTTGACTGCAGACGGACGTTTTCCGTCAATCGATTTTTCGGTATCAAGGGGCCACAAAATATGGATTCTGAATACACATTGTATCAGGAAATGTAATTTGCTATATGAAAAGTATTAAGAACAAGACTTTTTCATTGCCAGGGCCCGGCAAGAAGAGTATTTCTGTGGAAAAATCGCCGTTTTCCGACGCACGATTACTGTGCTTTCTCTTTTTAAGTAAAGTGAGAAAGTAGGAAATTCAACAAACTAAAGTTCTAGGTCAATACTCATACAAACTGAAGCATTAAAACTGAAGCTTAACAATACATTAAAAACGAGTAATAGTACTTTATTATAAAATACAAATCATAAATATTATAACAAAAACCAATTTTCATCTACAAGTATTAAATGTAAAGATAAATATTAAAATTCTTCAACTTTATTCACTTTAATTATAAAAATTTTTAAAAATACTTACAATTAATCTAATTATATAACAGAATACGCCAAAGTGCAAATTTGCTATATTCATAGTGTACAGTACTCGTGTACGTCAAGAATTCCATATCTCTTAATGCTCACTGAGTTAAAGCCGGAACTTGCGGAGTCCTGGCCAATATTATCACTCTTTTATGCACGCTTTCCATCTGGCCTAGTTATATTTTCAACATATCTATTCATTTTGTGCTAAAGGGATTGAGAGTTTTAAACGAGCATTAAGTTCATTCTAAGAAGGAGGACATTGAGAATGTCAGTAAAGAAAATAATCCTTTGCGCGTTTTTTTTTAAGTTTTTGACGATAAATAAATATATTAAGATACTTACACAGCTACGAATATTCGGAATGCTTTGTCTGTATGTCAACGAATCTAGAAATCATGTTGGTCTTGAAAGGATTCTTACAAAGTGACAGAATGTCAAGGCAGAAGTGTCATTGTAATAGCGTCAGCTAAGCTCGAATCAACACACAGAAATAATTTAGCATTGGAAGCGTCTCTTGCGGATGCCGCGAGGACCAATGTGCCCATGGCGCAATGCTCACGGGGCGGAAAGCCACTGCGGCAAAAATGCACCGGGAATCGCCAAGTTGGACGCGATTGCAAACTAGGATTCGAGCGGATTTACGTCGCTTTAAGCCTCTGCACGCTTTTATTATAATCCTGAACTGCAACGCTTGGTAAATCACTGGTGCTGGATATGGAGGTAGCATTATCAAGAGTGGATACAAAATACACGCCATGATATGTCATTGCGAATTTCCCGAAAATCTTTCTAATCTGAAATTGTGTACACATCGTGGCACATACGGATACAAGCGAAATATCACTCGCTGAACCCACCACAGTCGATTGGCGACTGTACGCTGCATGCCACTTCTTTTGAAAGTTTGACGGGCACGAGATTTGGTCTTTGACAAGAGTTAAATCCATGTACAAGATGAACTGTAAGCAGATTTCATAATCGAACACTTCTCAAGCAGCTTGAAAGGACAAATTTCCTGAAATTAATATTGCACTTCAATCCAGTATTAAAACAGTGGAGTGTAATTTGCTATTACGAGACATTTAATAATAGGAATAGGTTTTGACATCTGCCTTATTATATCAAACTTTCTTAATCAAGAAAAGCCATTTGGCCAACTCGATATATTATTCATAAACAAATACTTTAATGATGTTGAGTAACGAAATAAAACGAACTGCACTATGCAGTGGATGTCGCACTGTTCACAAAAAAGTACGAAAAAATACTAAGTATAAAAAATAAATGAACATTTAGAGACAATAAAACCAAAAATTAAAACGTTTTTATATATGAAACAATTTGAATTGATTTCGAATATTTCACTTTATTCATTTACAATGATTTACTATATTATGTTATTGTCATATGCTATAAAATTTTTTGAAATCGAAAGAAACTCTTTTACTCTATCTGACTAGTCTTTTAAGTAGAGAAATCTGTTACAACGAACAGTAGTCTAGTTCAATAGTGGGCCTCACAATAGTTTTAATAAGGGAAATAATTACAAGAGTTTAAAAAACCTTAAGACCGCTGGCAGCAGCACTCGCGTTAAGGTACCCACCCACCCGCTGCGGCAGAAAAGAAGCGCAGAAATTTAATATAAGCGTGGCCGGTGAAGGCTCGCTTAACAAGACCTCTTGCGTTTAATTTCGCTAAGAATTAGTCGTGCTCCTTCCTTCCGCGGGACGGTAATACGCGGTGCATAATTCAGTGCGAGGGCCGGCCGCGGCGGGCCGGCGGGCGGGCTTGGGGCAGGGGCGGGCTGGCGGGCGGGCGGGCGCGGGCGGGCGGGCGGGCGGGCGGGCGGGCGGGCGGGCGGGCGGGCGGGCGGGCGGCGGGCGGAGCGGGCGAGCGGGCGGCGGCGAGCGGGGCGGGCGAGGCGGGCGAGCGGGCGAGCGGGCGAGCGGCGAGCGGGCGTGGCCGGACGGCGTGCGTGCGTGCGTGCGTGCGTGCGGGCGGGCGGCGGGCGGGCGGGCGGGCTTGGGCGGGCGGGCTGGGGCGGCGGGCGGGCGGGCGGGCGGGCGGGCGGGCGGGCGGGCGGGCGGGCGGGCGGGCGGAACGGCCCCACGAATGACGCGGGGAGCTGCGGGCGAGGGGCGTCGTCCAGAGAATACGCCGTTTATTACCGGGTCGTCGCGGAGCAGCGAGCGTCGTTTGGTCGGCGGGACCGAGGTGCTGGTGGTGGTGGCGGCGGCGGCGGCGGCGGCAGCGGGGCCGGTAACGGCGGCGGTGCGGGGATAGCGGGCCGCTGGCGCCGTCCCGCAGGGCTTAACGTGTACGCTCTGTCCTTTAGGGCTCATAGCCGGCGGAAAACGCGCGCTGATCAAAGAGCTTAAAATGCCCTTCGTACGCGCGAGTAAGCCGGCTGGTGGCAGCGGAGGTGGTGGTGGTCGCCGCGGTGACCGGCTGGTGGCGGGGGGGGGCGGGGGTGGATGGGGGTGAGCGATGAGAGGATGGGTGGTGATAGAGCGAGCGAATGCAAGAAGAAGGAGGTGTGGAGTGAAGAGGGGCAAATCAGAGGAGAAATGTAAAAAGGCCAAGATCTGATTCATAAACAGAGACCTCTGGCAGGACTAGGAATGCGGAGCTGCGCCTAAAGTGGACGAAGGGCGACGGAAAAGTACAATGTACTTCAGTGTTCTCTGTAAAAGGATGCGAATGTGGCGGAGTAACTGCATGCTACTGACGGAGATACTGCTGCCAGTTCTTAGGGTAAGGAAATGTGAGTAATACCAAATAAAAGGAGTATCGGTAATGACGGTGGTGGTTTGATTGGATTGGTGGTGGAGGCATGAAGTTAAGGTGGTTATAATAGTCGTGCAGGTGATTGTGGTTAAAGTGGGATGGTGTCACCTGTACGACGGCGAAAGTGATGACGGAAAGAAAAACCCTACACACCTGTTAAGAGAGAAAAAACACAGACAAGGCACAGCATATTGATGGTACAAACATTCTGACAGAAAACCAATATGCGAGAGGGTGAGTAGATACAACACGGAGAAATAAAGCGATCAAGAATACACGATAAATGGGCACGGAAATAAAAAAGAAATAACAAAACAAAAGCAACGCCGCGTGAAGCACAAAGACAGCACAGCAAGTCTGAAAGGTGAATCCACTCCCCCTCAGTCAACCCTGGGCCTGTGCTGGCTGGCGTGGACGAAAGGGGTGAGAGCGAGGGGAAAGGGTCGCGAGAGAGAAGGACGGGTAGAAGATGGAGAAGAAGTTTATATTATTATTACTACGGGACTCCAACAGAAGCAGCAACAGCAAGCACGCAGCGGCTGCAGAGTCGAGGGTACGAGGGTGGGGCGACGAGGCTAGGTCCGCTGTTCTCTTCTCTTTGTTTCTATAAATGAAGTTGTACTAACTGTGAGTTATGTTATGATGATAAGCCCGTGGCCTGTGTGCACGCGCGGTAGGTGAAGGGAGGAACGGAGAGCAACAGAACAGGGAGAGGGAACGAAGTCCAGGCGAGGGAAGCTCTCACGACGACAGCGCGCGGTAGAGCAGTGGAGGTGGAGTAGGTGAGGTGGCGGCTGTGTTCGAGAAGCGGGGTTGATGGCAAAGGTGGTGTGAGATGCAGTGGTAGATATTGTGTATTTGGTGACGCACGTGAGTTGAAAAATAGCAGAAGCAAGGGTGGATATGACGGTGGTGGCAATGTTAGGGGGTAGTAAGATCATGGAAGGTAATGTGGGGTCAGGGATGAGGTAGATGTAGTGGTAGAGGTCGCTGATGGTGGTGTGACAGCGGTAACTTGGTTATAATAGTCGTGGTGATGATTGTAGCTGAAGCTGATGGTGTTGGCTGTACGACGGCTAAATTGATGATATCGCTTTTGGAAGTCAATTACATCTATGCAGATTGTGGAGAAGTGAGGGCGCTGACGGTTAGGAACTACGCTCACACTCCATGATACACAGCCTATGTTCGTCGGCCGCTTCAGCAATGCAATCGCGTGATTACGGGCGAGCAGATTAGCTGTGATTTGCGCCGACAGACCCGAGGCCTCGCACGGCGCAGCTAGCGCTCTTCGCGGAGAGAAAAAGAAAAACTCCATGGCAGGCGCAGCGAGTCCCAGCCACGCTGCCGTCTCTTCACGCGGAGCTCTCCAGTCGCGACTCAGATTTTCTCGCTGCGTTTTTATCTCGTCCTCCAATCTTGTCCTGGAAGCGGAATTTTTGGAATGATGAAGTTATCGATTAATCTTAATTAAAATTCTAAAGCCTTCCTTGAAACGAAAGATTCAGGTTGAAAGCTTTTTCGGGACGAGCCAGATCGAGAGAACGAGGTTGCTACGGAACTCACCTTTTTGAGCCGATAATTTTAAATGAGATATATCAACTTGTAAATAAACTCTTTCAAGCTCGTAATTACTGAATTAAAGAATTGGTTTAACCAAAAATCTCAAAATAAACATTTAGCAAATGATTCCCTAAAAGATATTCAGTACAACTAAAATAATAATAATGTATTAATAATTGGCGGTGAACGTTCAGCGTGAATTATTTGGACTGCACTGTTCGGCCAACGCTGAACAGGAAATTTCTCCCGTAAATAACACTGGGAAAGGGAGGAATTAATTCTTCAAATACGATGATTCCCATAAATCGTCAAGTGTGCACTTTCCAACCGATGTGGTCAGGTAATCAAGGCCCGAACACACATCCATGCGGCTACGCACAGCACAGCCATGTGTACTCGAGCGACGTCACCGGAGCCCGTAATGAGCTTGTCTCCCGCTTGAAACGAATTAAAAAATAAGAACGTATTACGCCTGCTTTATTATCGCGCTCACTACGCCTACACACTGCGCTATCATTTAAAATTCACAAAGCTTTGAACCTGTTAGTGCCCTCTGGGAGGAGGTCTTTAATCAAATATGTATGACCAAGCACGGCGTGTCTGAGTGAATAAATTCAAAGGAAAAGCACTGACATTGGCAAGTGCATACGGTGAGTACTACCAGGCACAAGGCGATGGGAAGGCCAATGAAGATTCAAAGGCTTTTCCATAACATAAATCTACGAGATATTAAGAAGGAGAAATAACTTAAAAGCAGGTAGGGAAATGAGATGTTAATGTTTTCCCCTTTCTCATATAAATCCTTCCCTGGGTCATTGGGACAGGTGAACGTGGCAATTTTGTTCGAAAATCAATGACTAAAGAGGAGGAAGTCGGGTATCTATTTAATACACTAACAGCTTTCAAGTAATAGCAAGTCTTTAACTGTAATGTATTTCATTATAATGAAATTCGTCTCAATGCATATCCACAAATTTTCAAAATAAGATCGAAAAGGAAAAGAAAGAGTTTTGCAAATTGCTCTGTCGGAAATATTGATATAGTAAATAGAATGTTTCAAAACTTGTTTGAGAAAAGCACATTAATGCCTAATTCCTATAATCTAATTCAATTGTGCAGCTTACTAATGAATTTCTTTATTAAATTATATTGTATTGTATTTCGAAATTTTTTTATTTTTTGCAAAATTAATAAATTTCACAGAACCTTTGTTTATATAATTAATTAAACTTGTGAAAAACTCGTGGGAATGTACAGCTAACTGAAACTTTTTATGTTAGTGTCAAAATATATTATTTAACAACTACTCAATTTGTTTGTAAATTTGTACGACATATAAAAAAGATCTATCTAAAATTAAGGGATAAATTGCATTGAGGAAGATATATCTACCTCTGATGTTGGAGACGGAGGGCAGATTCGAAAATAAATTTGAACTTTGCAGATTTCAAATTTTCATTGGTTTTAATGAAAATAGAAACTTTACCATTTTTACAAACACACTTTCTTCTATTCCTGAAAATAAAATGCACCTATTGTTCACACTGCTTAAAATATCAGAGACTTGATGTTAAGTACTTCCAAACTTTACAATATATTAATGATACCGGAACAGTACAACTAGGTCTTACTCCTCACGCTATTTACCGAATTCAGTTCAAAACCTTTTCACCTGACAAAATTACGGGTGACACAAACTTCCATCTTTAGAGACATCCAGATTTTCAGGCACAAAATTGCTTGTATATCGTCGCCATCTGTGTCACACTTAACCATCTTTGAAAAAGTAGTAATGTACGTTAATCCTGATGTGTGTGCGACGTTACGTATAAAAAAACGTAAATCACGATATTACCAGCGAAAATTCTAGATCGTATTGTTGAGATGATTCCAATTAAATTAAAAAACAAAAACACAATAAAACTGGTGGTTTATTGTTAGAAAATGAGTGTTACACGTAAATTGAATCAAAAGTGAAACTAACAATCATAACCAATTTTCAGTTATACGTTTGACGCGCAATCGTACACAATACGCACCATATATTCAGCATGTTTATTTTTTTTTAATCTGGTAAACCGCATTTCGCTACAAACGTGAGACTATCATGCGTCGAGTGTTCGTTCCAAAGTAAGGTCCGGCTACATTTTCACCCCCTCCGAGGGCAGACGGGGAACAGCCATAGGGAGGCCGGGGGCCGCATCCGAACTTCGCCGGCAACGGGAAGCACGCGAGCCTTTACACCCCCCCCTCCTGGACACTCGGAGCGCGGCGGCGGCGGCTCCCGCAGTGGCCAACCGACGCATCAGGAAGCGCCGATACCACCGGCGCCCGTCGTCCCCTCCCCTCGGCCCGCCGCCATCCGCGGTACAAATGAAACTCATTTCCGGGACCCAGTCGGTACCCGTCCTCGCCCCGCCCCGAACTGCCGCCACCGACCCACCATCCACACTCATAACCAGGCAATCTCCAGCGGCCAGTCAAGTTGAAAATGGTCTTTCCGGAGTTCGAGTGGGGGCCAGTCCAGACAGGAAACTCTCGACAAGATTACAGTTTTTTTAGGAAAAACAAACTTTGTCTTTTGGGATAAAAATAATGTTTTGTGATCATTGCGGGCCACTGCGAAAAAGGAAATCCAGCCATTTCCCTACTTCGATGGAATTTACAGTTCATTTCACTAATCCGAATAGAACGACATGTTAAACCCATCCATCCATGTCACGAAAGCCATACTTCCAATTACTCTGATACTCTTTGTTTTCAATTACACGAATTGACGAGTCATCTCGTACTTGTCCCATTGCCGCTCAAAAACATGAATTTTATTTGAGAACCATCCCATCGAATACACCTTGCGCTTACTAGTCACGCAGACCTAGCGCGTGACAAACGAGTGATTTGAGAAGCCACCAACCGGAGGCTATAGTCGGGTTATTAGCTAAATGAGGACCGCCCCGCCTGTATGTGCGCCCGCCCGTCCGCTCGCTCGCTAGATCCGCCTGCTTCCCCCCTCCTCCGCACGCGCTCGTCACACAAAGACGCCAGTTCCTTCCATTAGCGAGGCGTATCGCGTTGCCACAACACGCGGCGCGCGCTCGACGCAAGAGTAAACTGCGGTCGTCGTGCGTGGTGCGTGCATACGGTGCGTTTGATGTCCATAAAGCTGGCAGACACACTATAGCAGAACACAAAAAATTAGCTCATAATTTTAGGCTAATTATAGGCTAATTAAATGCTATATTCCCAAATTTTAGGCTCTTGTAGTTTCTCGAAAATTAATGTTCTGCCAGCTTTAGAATAAAGCCAGCAGACACAAAATCAAATATTAAAGTTAGAACAAACTTACTTATACACAAATTATAGGCTAATTTTAGGCTCTCCAAAAATATTAATAATATTAATAAATATGAATATTTACTAATGCAAAATAATAATAATAATTTGCAATACCATTGAATTGGCGAAAGACCATTCAACTGCTAAACTTTTTACATAGAAACAACATTAAAATTACAGTTAGAACCAAACTATATATACCCAAATTATAGGCTCACCAATATTAATAATATTATTAATTATTAGTATATTATAGTAATTAAATATACCAAATTGCAACACCATTCAACTCGTACTTTTAAACGAACGAACAGAATATACAGAACATTACTTTCAACATACTATTCATACCATAACATACTATTTGTCGATATACGAATCGTTGAAGTAAGTGCTCGTGAACTTTAGCGAAAAATGTTGCTAAAATACAACAAAAGCACTCAAGTACGGACATCTTCACGGCATTCAGAGCTTCATAATTTTAAACTATAAGGCTGAACACAGCTGTCTTTCAACATATTACACGTACTGTTATGTAGTAGTTGTTAATATAGCCCTTGAGTTAAGTGCTCGTCAACTTTAGCTAGAAATGTTGCTAAAATACAACAAAACCATTCAATTACGGATATCTTCACGGCATTCAGAGCTTCATACTTTTTAATCTAGACGGCAGAACACAGTAGTCTTTTAACATATTACACGTATTGTTATCTAGTATTTGTTATAATAGTTCTTGAATTAAGTGCTTGTCAACTTTAGCGAGAAATGTTGCTACAACACAACAAAACCGCTCAGGTACGGGCATCCTCACGGCATTCAGAGCTTCATAATATTTAAACTAGACGGCAGAACACAGCTGTCTTTTAACATATTATACGTATTATTATGTAGCATTTGTTAATATAGCCCTTAAATTAAGTGCTCGTCAACTTTAGCGAAAAATGTTGCTATAACACACAAAAACGATCAAGTACGGTCATCTCACGGCATTCAGAACTTCATAATTTTTAATCTAGACGGCAGAACACAGCTGTCTTTTAACATATTACACGTATTGTTATGTAGATTTTGTTAATATAACTCTTGAATTTAGTGCTTGTCAACTTTAGCTAGAAGTGTTGCTACAATACAACAAAACCGCTCACGTACGACACCTTCAGCATTCAGACTTCATATTTTTAAACCAGACAGCAGAACGCAGCTATATTTTAACATATTACTCGTATTGTTATGTAGTATTTGTTAATATAGCCCTTGAATTAAGTACTCGTCAACTTTAGCTAGAAATGTTGCTTCAATACAACAAAACCATCAATTACGGACATCTCACGGCATTCAGAGCTTCGTAACTTTAATCTAGACGGGAGAACACGTTGTCTTTAACATATATGTATTATTATGTACTGTTTGTTGATATTGCCCTTGAATTTAGTGCTCGTGAACTTGAGCAATTACTCAACCTAATCACTCAAGTATATTCAACCATATCATATACCATATCACTCAAACATATTTACGGCATTCAGCGCCTAAATTTTTTTTAAATATACCCAGATAACTGATTCCTTTTAACATATTATACGTATTATAATGTGCTGTTGTTAGTCCTTGAATTACGTGTTTTTCAACTTTTGCAAAAATGGTTGCTACAATAGAGAATACCAGAACGTGTGCCTTTTAGTAGTTTGGAGGGCAGCACCTTGCCACGTCTGGGTGGGAAGGGGCAGTCTCCTACCAGCCGTGAGCTTGTGGATAAAACACATGATTGTCGATTTTCTATTAAAACGTCGTTGTCATTCTTCGTTGGAGGTTTTCCTCTGCCTATAATGGTTTAAAAGGTTTAGAGAAGATTGACTAGCCATTTTTGGGTTCAAGCACCATATGGAGTTATTTTAATAAAAGATTACATGAATGAGAGTGAATTTGTTTTGCTGGAAACTTCTTGAAGAACGTTGATTTTTTTGCGGAAACAAAATGGTAAGACATTTTTTGAATTTTGAATTTTGTGCCTGAAGACCCTTAGTGAGATCGGCAGCAATTCTCGAAAAGTATTGGTTAAAGAGATTAGCCACTGTTGCCGAATCGTTCACATTTATATCGTTATATTTTAAAACAACATTCTCTACGGGTTTTCTAGTTGATTTGGTAGTATTTTTATTATTTATTATTTGTCAACTTAAGAAGATTGAACAATTAAAAATTAAAAAGGTTCTACTTATAAAGAAAAGAGTTCCTTATGTTTAGTTGAGATTAGTTGGAATTGCATATGGACGTGATTCATTAATAAACTCGTCAAGATTGAATTACTTCCCTTATTGCCTTGAGGATAGAACTAGAGATATGATAAACGTATTGATATAAATCATTTCACATTAAAAGTTTTGCATGTTCATCCCTGTTTGTGATGGATATTATTTGTTTACTTTTCCGTAGCATTCAGTTACACGGAAAGGATGTAGTTGCCATCATGTTCCTTTACTTTCTTTAATAATCGTACTACTTGCAGACGTTGCCTTTGGTATGCTTTCATTCTTCTTCGTACACTGTTTACTTTAGTAAGATACTTTGTATTGTGTGATAGTAACTATAGAGAAGGATAGGATACTGGATAAGCGACTTTCAATAAAAAGAATTGTGTATTTGTATACTCTATTTTGAGACAACAGATATGTTTATCACTGCTTATATGATAAGATTGTTAAAAAATAGGAAAATAATCTGTGATAATGAGAGTAGCCACATACATCCGGTAGTGTTAAGGTAAAATCAATGGCACTGAACTTGTCATTGAAGCTGGTGTTGAGTGGACGCAAAAGGTATAAATATCAGTTCACTGTCATCTACATTAGATTGTGCTCTTAAATCAGTTTAATCCTCATAAGGAATGATTTTTGTTAGGCAACATTTTTTGGGATTACTGCTGATTTATTTCAGTTTGAGAATATTCCGTCAGGTAATGATTGACGTTGTGAGGACGATCCAAATGGAAAATGTCTCTTTTTTATGTACGTTTGTAATATTTGTTCAATAAATGGAGTTATATTGTGTTATTAAATACTGGTTGAAAATATATTGCATTATTTTGTTACATTACCCTTCATTTCTCGTAGATCTGTGTAATATTTGTGTCACAGAAATTCAAACGAAAACTTAAAGATGAAATATTTAAACTCTGATTCTTTAATACAAAATTACAAATTATTATCAAACTTTTATGTTAAAAAATGATGATGGCCAATCATTTTCCGTTAGTCTTTTTTTGCGGGTGATTTAGAATTGTACACTATCAATACAGTATTCGTACAGTCTAAAGCCGAAGTTGTCCAGCATTTAATTTCAAACGGATATCAAACAAAAATAGAATAACATGCATAGTATGTTATAAACATTATTCCGAGGATATCAAACAAAAATGACTATCTCGTAGTAAAGTTTTATAATTTCTTTGATGTCGACGGTGCTGTAGTTTTGCCTTTCCTTCTTGAGTGATACAATCTATCTTCGCCCAAAATATCTTTTTTTTAATTTGAGCGGTCGGGTCCTTGAGCGGTTGGGTTGTAATGTAGCAACATTTTCGCTAACTCACGAGCACTAAATTTAAGGGCTATATCAACATATAGTACATAATACTACGTAAATTATGTTAAAAGACAACTGTGCTCTGCCGTCTGGGGTCATAATTGATAGGCTCTCAAGGCCGTGATGATGTGCATCCATGAGTGGTTGGGTGTATAGTAGCAATATTTTTCGCAAATTCACGAGTACTTATTTCAAGAACCATATCAACAATTACAATATAATAATACATATACTATGTTAATTGACAACTGTGTTCTGCGTCTAATTTAAAATTATTAGGCTCTGAATGCCGTGATGATGTCCGTAATTAAGTGGTTTTGTTGTATTTTAGCAACATTTTTCCCAAAGTTCGTGAGCACTTAATTCAAGGGCGATATAATTAAATACTACATAACAATACGTATATTATGTTAAAAAACAGCTGTGTTCTGCTATCTAGATTGAAAATTATGAAGCTCTGAATGCCGTGAGATGTCCCTACTTGATCGGTTTTGTTGTGTTATAGCAACATTTTTCGCTAAAGTTGACGAGCACTTAATTCAAGGGTATATCAACAAATACTACATAACAATACGTATATTATGTTAAAGAGCAGCTGTGTTCTGCCGCCCAGTTTAAAAATTATGATGCTCTGAATGCCGTGAGATGTCCGTATTTAAGCGGTTTTGTTGTATTGTAGCAATATTTTTCGCTAAAGGTCACGAGCACTTAATTCAAGGGCTATATTAACAAATACTACATAACAATATGTATAATATGTTAAAAGACAGCTGTGTTCTGCCGTCTAGTTTAAAATGATGAAGCTCTGAATGCCGTGAAGATGTCCTTACTTGAGTGGTTTAGTTGTATTGTAGCAACATTTCTAGCTAAAGTTGACAAGCACTTAATTCGAGGTCTATATTATTAAATACTACATAACAATACGTACAATATGTTAAAAAACAGCTGTGTTCTGCTATCTAGTTTAAAAATTATGAAGCTCTGAATGCCGTGAGATGTCCGTACTTGATCGGTTTTGTTGTATTGTACGAGTAGCAATATTGTTCCTAAAGTTCACGATCACTTAATTCAAGGACTATATTAACAAATACTACATAACAGTACGTGTAATATGTTGAAAGAGAGCTGTGTTCGGCCGTATAGTTTAAAAATTATGAAGCTCTGAATGCCGTGAAGATGTCCGTACTTGAGTGCTTTTGTTGTATTTTAGCAACATTCCTAGCAAAGGTTTATGAGCACTTAATTCAAGGGCTATATTAAAAAATACTACATAACAATACGAGTAATATGTGAAAATACAGCTGTGTTCTGCTGACTAGTTTAAAAATTATGAAACTCTGAATGCCGTGAGATGTCCGTACTTGATCGGTTTTGTTGTATTGTAGCAATACATTCCTAGCAAAGGTTTATGAGCACTTAATTCAAGGGCTATATTAAAAAATACTACATAACAATACGAGTAATATGTGAAAATACAGCTGTGTTCTGCTGTCGAGTTTAAAAATGAAGCTCTGAATGCCGTGAAGATGTCCTTACTTGAGTGGTTTAGTTGTATTGTAGCAACATTTCTAGCTAAAGTTGACAAGCACTTAATTCAAGGGCTATATTACTAAATACTACATAACAATACGTATTATATGTTAAAAAACAACTGTGTTCTGCTATCTAGTTTAAAAATTATGAAGCTCTGAATGCCATGAGATGTCCGTACTTGATGGTTTTGTTGTATTGTAGCAAATTTTGCTAAAGTACAGCACTTAATTCAAGGTATATTAACAAATACTACATAACAATACGTATAATATGTTAAAAGACAGCTGTGTTCTGCCGTATAGTTTAAAAATTATGAAGCTCTGAATGCCGTGAAGATGCCCGTACTTGAGTGCTTTTGTTGTATTTTAGCAACATTCCTAGCAAAGGTTTATGAGCACTTAATTCAACGGATATATTAACAAATACTACATAACAATACGTATAATATGTTAAAAGACAGCTGTGTTCTGCCGTATAGTTTAAAAATTATGAAGCTCTGAATGCCGTGAAGATGTCCTTACTTGAGTGGTTTAGTTGTATTGTAGCAACATTTCTAGCTAAAGTTGACAAGCACTTAATTCAAGAACTATTATAACAAATACTAGATAACAATACGTGTAATATGTTAAAAGACACTGTGTTCTGCCGTCTAGTTAAAAATTATGAAGCTCTGAATGCCGTGAGATGTCCGTATTGAGTGGTTTTGTTGTATTTTAGCCACATTTCTAGCTAAAGTTGACGAGCACTTAATTCAAGGGCTATATTAACAACTACTACATAACAGTACGTGTAATATGTTGAAAGACAGCTGTGTTCGGCCTTATAGTTTAAAAATTATGAAGCTCTGAATGCCGTGAAGATGTACGTACTTGAGAGGTTTTGTTGAATTGTAGCAACATTTTCGCTAAAGTTCACGAGCACTTACTTCAACGATTCGTATATCGACAAATAGTATGTTATGGTATGAATAGTATGTTGAAAGTAATGTTCTGTATATTCTGTTCGTTCGTTTAAAAGTACGAGTTGAATGGTGTTGCAATTTGGTATATTTAATTACTATAATATACTAATAATTAATAATATTATTAATATTGGTGAGCCTATAATTTGGGTATATATAGTTTGGTTCTAACTGTAATTTTAATGTTGTTTCTATGTAAAAGTTTAGCAGTTGAATGGTCTTTCCAATTCAATGGTATTGCAAATTATTATTATTATTTTGCATTAGTAAATATTCATATTTATTAATAATATTAATATTTTGGTGAGCCTAAAATTAGCCTATAATTTGTGTATAAGTAAGTTTGTTCTAACTTTAATATTTGATTTTGTGTCTGCTGGCTTTATTCTAAAGCTGGCAGAACATTAATTTTCGAGAAAACTACAAGAGCCTAAAATTTGGGAATATAGCATTTAATTAGCCTATAATTAGCCTAAAATTATGAGCTAATTTTTTTTGTGTTCTGCTATAGTGTGTCTGCCAGCTTTATGGACATGTGCGTTTGGTCGAGCAAGGCAAGCGGTGCGTGCGCCCCGCCCCGCCGCGGTCGTCGGGAAGCGAGGCGAGCGCGTCGCGGTTCGCGTATGTTGCCGCGCGCGGCCGCACGTCGCTAACCCCCAAAGCAGCCTGCGGCGGCGCGGCGGGCGGGCAGATCGGCGGTCGAGCGCTTCGCGGAAGACCGGCCGTGGCTTCGGCGCGGTGAGGGGGTGGGCGGAGGGGGAGGGGATATGCGCGCGGCGGGAGATGGCGGGGCGGCGGAGAGAGGATGGCCCGGTTTAAAAAGGGGGGGGGGGGGGGGGGGTTTGGAAGCCCCGCAGGGGGGGGCGGTGGCGGCCAGGCGCGACACCCGAGACCTGCACGCCGCGCCGCAGCGAACCCCGCCTCAACTGGGTCACAGCGCGAGGGTGGCGAAGACCTCGTAGCGCCACCCCGCCGCTTTTCCCAGAGGCGATTATCCCACTAAGCGGTTATCCGCCAAAGGAGACTCCTCCGCTTGGTTAATATACCCGGCTCGCGTTCGGCTGCTAGTATACTTGGCGGTGGTTGGGAAAGGCCCAGGGTCCTTTACATGCTTCAGAGGTGGGTCTTTAGAGAAGAGCACACGTGGTAAACAGTAATCATGCATTTGAAATGTGATTACAGAGTGCACATAATGATTTTGGCAAAGGAACTGCATTCGAAATAAATTTACTACGTTCTATGTACCATTACCACAAATGTAGTTAATAAAATTAATACGAATGAGAATAACACATTATTTTATAAATATTCCGGCAGAATAATGTGCTATTTTGCTTCCTTCTTGACTTTGATTTTTATCACAATCACATCGCAAAAATTATATTATTAAATTTTCAATTAATAAGACGTGATAATGAAAAGCCAAATGGTAAACATGACAAACTATACCAATCTATGACACAAAAATTGCTGACAATCACATATGTTCTGTAGGAGTTCTCAATATTAAACTTGTTGTAATGGAATCGTATAAACACCGGCATAAAATCGATAGTGTCAATTCTTGCAAGCAAAAAATCCTCAGTTTTGTTTTCGAGTTTTGTCTCTAAGAGACGTGACATACCTCTCCCTCGATTAGAGTATGACCACATTACCTGTTTAACCTCAACCCTGTTACTAGAGTAGCACAGCAAAAGGCACGACAGATGCTAGATGTAATACAACTGTCTCCAAAACATAATCAGCAACTGATGTCGATATTTATTGGCGAATACGTTAACTCCCCCAAAGCGTTCGAAAGCGCGCGATCCACTGCAATTATTTTTGAGGGAAGACCGAGGCACGTCCCAGCGACGCCGGGGCCCTGCCACTGACGCGCGGGCGTCCTCACAGGCGGCGGTGGGGACGGATCGGAAACTTCAATTGCCGTCGTCCGTCAAAGGCGACGCGCAAAGCAATAGCCGTCCCGTCCCCGCCGCCGCCGCTGCCAGCACGGCCGCGCCCACCGGAACGTGGGCGGGCATTCATCTGCGGATGATTCAAATTCTTCCGCGATCCGTCTGGTGCGGCCGACGCGCCAGTCCTCCGCCCGTTCTCCACCCTCACCTCTTCTTCTTCCTCCTCCTACTCCTCGTTCCCCGCGGGCCTGCGACGGAACCTGTCGCCGAAATTGGGTGCGCCTGTCACTAGACAAGAGCACTACAAAACAAAATGAAAGACATATATACGACGGCTACACGACGATCTCGCGCGCGGAACTCTGTCTCGTCGTCGCCGCTGCCGCCAAGGCGTTTTTCCCCCACCCACCCCTCCTCCCCCTTTTCTTTTAACCTCCTCCAATGTGCCTACGATTCTTATTTCCCTCCCTCCCGCTTCCTTTCGCGCTTGGACGTTTTTTCGTCGTTTTCGATCTTCGTCCCGCGCGATTCCCTCGCCCTGGCGGCCCCCTCCCCCTTGCCTCGCTCCTTTCTGCCCTTCTAACAGCCTCTTCCGTCCTCCGGGGACGCGGATCTACCAGAAAAGCGGCGACAACGACAACGAAATGAAAGGCCCTTTCCGACTCCCCGGCCCCACCCCCAGAGGGCCGGCGGGGGCCCCTCAACATCACCTCCCGAACATCCTTCAGAGGGGGCGCGTCCTAGGGGGCGGCGTCGCGCGGGCCAAGACGCCGCGCCAGCGCGCAGGCGGGGGCGGGGCCGGGGCCGGCGGTGACGGAGCGGAGCGATAGCGACGGTGATGGGAGAGGCGCTCGCAGTGAGAGCGTCGCCGGAGCTAAACAATTTTGGGCACGGGACAATGCTGAAACCAGTGGCGAATTCTCCGATACACCGCGTATACCGCCGGTATACCTAGTAATTCGAAGAGTATAAGAAATACTTCATAAGCTTGGTAATCCTCTAAAACATTATTGAGATTTTGAAATCTTTAAAACAGATTTGAAAAAATAACTGTGTTTTCCTATCGAGAGCCAGTCACTCTTCCGCAACCGTACGCGCCATTAAGTGCGATAGAGTGAGAAGTTTCAATCAGTTCTGAACGTGTCCAGAGAATTCGCTAGCGCAGGCGAAGGCACCGCATGCCAGCCGCGATAACCTATGGCTTCTCACGTTTCAAGGGCAAGGAGAGGGGAGGATGCGCGTCTGGACGGTCGGTAGGCACCGCAAAATATTGCGGTGAACAGTCCTTCCCTGGTCGTTCGTAAGTTACGCTTCTCACACGGTTTTGTGAAAATGGAGTGTGTTAATGCTCCAAAAGATAGTGCTTTGTGTAATTGTATTATAGAACAATTTTTAAGGACGAAATTTCACAGTCTTGGGATTTCAGAAAAGCTCAAAATAAAAGACAGCGATTGAGGTAGCTTCCATAAAGAGCGGTATACTTAACATAATGTTCAGGATTCGCCATTGGCTGAAACGTAGCCCCTCACCTTTTCAATCTACAATTCGGGCTCTGTTTAATATTTATATTATTTCACAAAAATGTGTATTAAAAATCTTGATAATAAGAGGAGACATTTTGAAGGCTTAAAAAGCTTGCAATGACAGCATTTTTTGTAATATTTTCGGAATTATCTGACATTTTTCATTTAATAGAGTTTACCTTACAAGTAATGATTTAAATTAACTATTGAAGGTAAACGATTAATTGATAATTTTATGAAATATCAGACTACTGTACCGCGACTTACAAAATTACAACAATTTTCCCGGGTTCTTATTTTTTCCCAATTTTTTACTATTCCCCCCCCTGTCAGTCCCATCGTCGAGCCCCTCGACTTGCGTGGCCCCGGACGATCGCCCGGTCCGCCCACGCCTGGCGCCGGCGAGGACAGGCGTGGCAGCACCAGAGGCCGGGCCGCGGCGTCTGAGACGGAAGTGGAAGAGGCAAGGGCCCCGCCCCTTTTAAGCGCCTTAACTCGCTCTGACGGAATCGGCTCACAAAATGAAAGGGACGGCTGGTCGGCCGGCAGGCAGCCTGGCTGGCCGACCGGGGTGAGGTCCGGGCCGGCGTGGGCGTGTGAGGCGTCCAGCGAGAGGTGAGCCTGCAGACGCTGACCCCACCGTGCCGTCGCTGCATGCACTACACTGCGTAACCCACATCTGCCGACGCCGTCTTAAAGTCGCACTCACGCCCGGCCGCGAAAGATGAGCAAGTTACTCCGAGACACTGCGGAGATGTGTGCTCGTTATTTAGATACGCGAACGTCGAAAGTCATGTCCCAACATAGGACCTCTCTTACGCGACTGCAATTTCGAAAGCTTGTGGGAAACCCGAAACTACCTTTTATTACTAAGGTACTCATCCGGTTTTCTGACACTTTACTCTTCTTTAGTCTGTGAGCTACCCTTTTATGATAACTGATGTCGAAATTCCTGTTAGTTTCAAGTTTTATTATTGTAAATATTTATACACCTGCTTAGATGGAATGAGACGTACATGTACGTAATTAATACACCTTTTTAATGAATCCAAGGAATTAAATCTTAACTAAAACCATTTTCATAAAGAAGTGAATGATTCGACTGTCCTTATCAGAGAAATCTTATGACTCAACGAAAAGCCTCAATTTTCAATATCAAATTTCCACAACTCCATTTTTATTACAATTCAAAACATATTGTCCGTTTCCATGCATGCATCTCTTACAGTTTACAAGATTTGTGAGGAACACAATAATTTGAGCTTAGAAAACAAATAAAGATTACTGAAGAAAACACCAATGAAACTAATAACTCCGATTCATTCAATGAGAATTGGAAACTTATTAAAACTTAATGAAGACAGGTGAAACAACAAGTGGTCCATGTTCAAAAGGAATAATCTTATTAAAAATAGAAATTTCTTTAAATTTAAATAAGTGTAAATAGAATAAAACAATTAGAAGAAAACAAGTAGAATAAATAGAAGAAAACAAGTATAATATCTAGAATTTGAACTGTCTACTGCCAATTAAGTCTATTTGAATATATATTTAACAAAAGCGTCCCTGCAATTTGTCAATATTGTAACAATTACACTCTATTTAATATTATCATATAATTAATCAATGCCATTTTACAATACCAACAAACAACTGTTTCTGAGGAGGAAGCATTTGACTCAATTTTAAATCCCTGAATTCCAGAAAAATCTTAAAAATTGTAAAAAATCCAAATCTTAAATGAATTCTAAAACTTTCTCTGCACATTTCCAACATACTCGTAAATTTTCCGTTTTTAGATAAAATGTATTTGGTACTAATTGTAACTAATTATTTAAAATGATTCATACTGTTGTTAATCACTTACATATTGTTACCCCTAAAGTCTTACACAAAATTTCGCTTTACTGTGTGATTGTGAATATTGAAATACTGTAATTATTAATGAACAATGATATATAAATTACAACCGTGAGAGTTGTAAAAGACAATAGTCGCCAATTACTATTGATTTTGATTATAAAAAGTGAAAAAAAGAAAGAAAATATTCATCAGTAGAAAAAAAAAGTTTTTTGAGGTTGTTTCCACAAGTCGTCATATAAAATAGGATTCAAGAAAATTTCGTAGGATTTACAAAAATTATAAAATCAATGATGACGTAGGAAGTTATCAATAAATATTACACTTATTTACAATTATTACAATTATTTTAGGTATAATTCCATCGTCTTCTTTTGTTTCTTCAAAACATTTAGTTGAGAACATCACAAAGAGATTAGTACGGATCTGTAATGTGGTAATATGTCTTTGATTTAATAAATAAATCACAACTGTACTATGAATAAGGCGCAAAACATTTTTCCCCATGGAAAATTATGTTTCAATATAAGTGTAAATTGATTCTAAAAACTGACTTTTTTCTGAGATTTTTTCTCGATTTTTGCATTGTATTATCGCAAAATTGTATTATCTTATTTTTGGTGAGAACACGTCATGATTTTTTTTGTGCACGCAAGAGGCGAATATCTCTGTACGTTAGCTATGTTCATAAACTGTAGCCATACATTCTACTTATGAAACAAGAAGTTGAATATGTTTTAGCGACTTCGTACGCTCATAACACTCCGTGAACTGAATTGTCTTTGCATTTAATATAATGGAGACTAACTGCATGGGTTTGCTAGGAAAAAAATAAGGCCGGAACGAAATTATCACAGCATAAAACCTCTTTAACGCTCAAATAAAAATGAAAAGCAAAGATAATCTTTTGTTCTTATCCTCCATAATAAATAGTATATGCAGTATTAGAGAAAGATATTTATGCTAAATAGATTCAACGCATGTATCATACCGATGACAACTTCATTCAGTTAACAGAACAAGAGCTGAAGCATTATGTAACTAAGCGGTTCTTGATCCGGAACTAATTAAAAATCATAACAATGAAAATTAAAATTTAGCTTCTGAATATTACTTTCACCTGATAGAGCTACTATTGTTTTTAAGAGTCCCACAATAGTTACTGTTTACGACATATCATCAAGATAGAAAGTTGTTTGTCATTAGGACGCTGAACTATCCCCACAAATTAGAATAATCATTCACAAATATTTAATAAACTAAAAATACACAAAACTAAATGGTTTTACAAATAGGTAGGATTGCTTCCAGGACTAAAAAAATATTTTTTCGAAGTTGGGTCTTCTGAAGTTTTCCGAATAAGTAGTATTTTTTTAAAGATCTCTAGGGAAAGATTTAAAAACATTACATTCCCCACACAAAAGCATTAACGTTACGTTCATAAAAATAAATGTATATAAGAATTCTTTGCAACAATATGATCATAAATTCCGGAAGGCAACAAGAGAACCTTCGATTTCTTCTCTTTAAGAGCAGAAAACAAAATTATTAAGTTTAGGAGTGAGCATATTTCTCCCAAAAAGTAGAAATAAAAAAGACACCTCTTTCACAGCTTTAATATTGTACTTAACACCTGAGGTAAACGAATAGCTTTCACACACCTGTTAGGCATTCCTTTTATCTTTCAAGAGCCGCCCCCAACAAAAAATATGATCACATAAGGAAGTACTTTGCCCAATAACTTGACACTTTTGCCTCGCACACTTTAATGGCGAAAATTCTTGAAAGTGGTGGAAGGAGGGAGGAGAGGCGCAAATAGCAGGGTCGAGGGCGGCGGGGTGGCGGCGGAGGGCAAGGGGGTTAAAAGGGGTTGCGACGCAGCGGCGAGCAGGGGTGGCAAGCGCGGGCGGTTGCGGAGGGAGGGGGAAGATTTCCAAGTCCCCGAAACACGTCAGGACTGTCTCTTTGTGACGTTCTAGGCCAGCATTCCTGCCATACCACGAACGCTGTCTCGCTCGGCAGAGCGGGGCTGCGGGGTGTAACGCGCGCAACACAACGCCTCGCTCCACACGGCTCCGCCCTCTCCCCTCCCCTCCCCTCCCAACACTTCCCCGCCGTTCCCACGCGCCACCCTCACCCTCGCCCTCTCCAACACGCGTTATCACATTGCTTGCCCGTCCCCAAGCCGGCAGCCGCCTTCGGAAAGCTCCCTTCGCCCCCGCCCCGCCGACACAGCCACAGCGTCTCCCCCTCCCGAGCAGCGTGTCGTAAATGCAAGGCATCGCAAAAACATCAAAGACACTCCGCCCCCCGCGCCCGCCCTCAACTTCCCGCAAAAAGGCGATAACAAGCTAGGTTCAACCCCTTGCCCTCTGACTCCCCGCCCTGCGACACTCTTCTCTCCTCCCTCCCCCAACCCCGAAAACCGGCGATAAGACGCTAGCTGACGCGCTTTGGTACTTTTTGGTCACCTCGTTTGCCTTTTAGTTGAAACTAATGAGATGGGCTCGCGTTGCCTCCGACAAAGAACAAGGGTGTCTGGTGCGCGAACAAAGACGCGCAGGCTGCCGCTCTCCGGTCGACACGCCTTTCCTCCCCGCGCTCTCCAGCCCCCGCCCCGCCTCGCCCCGCTCCGCCCGCGTTGGCCGCCGGCACGCACGAGAGGCGGCGGCGGCCCGGCGGTCGGTCGTGAGTGCGGCACGCAGTTTTATCCGGGCGCGAGCACGCACGGCCCCCGAAGGGCGCTCGAAGGGCGATCGAGGGCGCGAGGCGACGATGACAGGGCCCTCTTGCGACCGCGGGGGACGCCCCCAAATGGCGACGGCAAGGGCTGCGAGTGGCTAGGCCGCCGCTCCGAAGAGTCCTCCTCGCGACCTCACGGCGCAACCTGAAGGACGATGAGGCTGTGGCGAGGAGAGAAGCCAAGGCACTCTTCCTCCAGCAAAAAAGCTCACCACGGGACGTCGACGTCGGTATGGTAAGTACGCAGAACAATGACAACGATCGGTTACTGAAGGGAACAGAACTAAAAAATGCTTTTCTGATATTAAAAATCTTGCTTGAAATCATTTCAACGAGATTAAATACAATAACTTGTTTTAATTATATGTTGCTAAATCCAGATTTGAACCTAACGCCAATTTAATGAACACTTACATTAGACAGTAAAATTACTAATGTGTTATGAGACAATAAAATGTATTTAATGTAATATTCCTTCTTGGCAGACGCCAGGAGCAACAATTTAACTTTTCCAAACCATAAAATGTATTTCATATACACTATTAAATTCTTATGAAACACAGTAAGACTCCACCAGTCATTTATAATGGGCATTTTTCACAGTAATGATGAAAAACAAAAGTTCAAGAGAAGCACAAGTTCACGTAAAACGAAAAGCAGGAAATGTACTCGAAGGACGCATACTTACGCCGCAGTAATCGTTTAATCTTGTGCAAGTGTTCCTACAATTCATCTTGCTTCCTTTTACGATACAATCCAGAAAATATTTCAAGAAACAGACATTTGCACGGGAAAGAAAAACACATTTACACGAAATGTTGATAAGATATACCTCTTGCACAAGAAAAATTAATTTTACTTCATTATTTAAGTTCTTAACAGAGCTTATAAATGAATATGTATGAACAGTTACTCGAGTAGCTGTCTCACAATTCACTGCGACTGATGCTTTCTTAAACTTTGTCAAACGGTACAATTAAGTTTTCAGTGTTTCTTTAAGAAATAGATAAAATTTTATGAACGTTAAATCACGTTTTACTCTCTACTTAAAGAACTATTTAAGAAAGAAATGTATTTTCTTTATTTGAAAAATGACATTTCAATTGGCGAAGAATAAGATGATACAATTACCTGTTTCAACAGTGAATAATACCAACACATGAATTCCTGAAAGTGTAAATAATTCGATTCCACATTTTTTAGTATTTATTTTCAAGATGATATTACAGATGTGGGAGATACTTGTCATTAGAAATGCGGATAAAAATCAAAATGTAAAGTAAGTTATAATTTGAAAGAACTTTTAGAACTAGTGGTGCTAAAAACGAACGTACTTTCACGCCCGCATTTTCACACAAAATTACGCGAAAAGTACTCAAATTTCCGAAAAATTGTATATACCCTTATTTCAAAATCTATCTTTAAGAAACACATTTTATTAAGAGGAAATCTTTATTTTCAATATTTTAGTTGTCAGAAGACACAGAAACAATTTTGAACTTTTGCAATTTGCGAAAAATCAGGTTATTCAATGAAAACGGACGGACATATGGACAGACAGACGCACGGACAACAGACGGACGGACAGACGGGCGGACGGACGACAGACAGGCGATTTGCGGTCATTCGATTTTTTGGTACCAATGGATCCACAAAACATGAATTCTGGCTACACCACGAGTTAGAGGATTTTTTTTCTAAATTTAGTAACCAGGGCCCTGTAATAAGAGTTTTTCAGCAGAAAATTCACGCAGCATTATATACGTTTCTCTCTACTCCGTAACGAGAAAGTAAAAATGAATACATTAATATATAACTTATTTTTAACCAAAATAAATACGACGAAGTATCTTCAGAAGAAGTATCATTAAAAGATTAAAAATGATCCAAAGAAATATTGTCAAAGTTATGGGAAACTCATCAATGACTTTCAACATCATATTTCAAGAGACAAATCCAATAGACGGTCTTAACGTTTTGAGAAACATTAATTAACCCTACATGAGCACAACCAGAATTGTACGGCATAATACTTCATTTGTACAATCCTAATGTTTTGAGTACTCAAAAGTCAGAACCTAGTATCAAAAGTAAAATCAGAACCTAGTGTGTATCCTAGAATCAACAAAAAGGAAATTACAAAAATCTCATTTTTCATGGAAAGTCAGCAGAGAGTTTTTAGACGTGATGAAGCTAATGCTCGAAACACCAACACATCGTTCCGTGAAGGTTTATGCAACGGAGAAACAAAACAAGAAGTACTCTCTATTTTACAAAATAATAAAGCTGCCCATCACATCACCGCTCTTCAGAGAAAAAAAATGTAGTACGTTCAAAACAAAAATCGACCTTTGCACATTTAGTATTCCTAGTATTTAGGTGCATTTACAAACACATAATGTAAATTGGTTGCTAATCTCCATTAGGTAAAAATGGTAAATCGATATTCTGAAAATAATAAATAAATAAATAATAAAAAAAAGATGCATTCCGCATCTTTCCATTATATCAGGATTCCACGTAAACAAGGCGTGCGCGGGATTGCAATAAGCAGCCAGTGCTAAACACGAGGACATTTTCTCAACCAGCGCCCTCCCCCTTCCTCCGGTGCGGCGGAGGCTTTAATGGGCGCACGCTCCGCAAAATGCATTTCGCTTCAAGTGCTGCGTCCGCGTCTCTTTCCGCGCAGAGGTCCCCGACCCCGGGCGCACGCATCGCTGCGCAGCGGCGCCCCCGCGCGGGGGGCCCGGGGCGTGCGCGAGACGGCACGGCGCGGGGCGGCGCGGCGGCGGCCAGCTGAGCCGCAGGGCGTCTGCGGTGCCGCGCCGCGCCCGACCCGGTCACGCGCGCCGGAAGCGAGCGCGTGGTGGCCGAGTGCGTGACCCGCATGCGTGTCACGTGCGCCGCTCGCGCCTCCGCGACGCACGCCCGCCTGCTCGCCCACATGCGCGCGGAGCGGCCCCGCCGCCGTTGCCAGCGCCGCCGCGGCGCTCGCGCCGTATGGATCCGCGGGGAAGCGACCCGCGTGCTGCCCGACTACCCCGTGCCCGGCGCACGGCGGCGCACGGATCCGCCGACCGACGCTTGCCACAACTGCGAGCAACAGTGCTGGGTCTGCGCCGGCAGTTGAAGACGGAGCTATTGCGGTGAATGCAGCGAAGCGCTCAAGTCCGTGTCACATTGCGACAATATCCGGATGTAATGATGCATGTCGATGTGGGGATTTCTCTGGTTGAGATGAACTCTGGATTATGATATGGACAGAGCGAAGAGTTGGCCTACATGTGAAAAATTCTGATTCAGTGGTCGGAAGCATAACCGCAGACCGTGCAAATGTGGATACGTCAGAGTTGCAGGGCGCGGCCAGCTCCCGAAATGCCGAGGCGGCCGCGTCCATTTTGCTCCGTTCGACCCAGAGCCAGCGCAGTGAGCGAGGCGGGGTGCGGGGCGGGGCGGGCCAGGGAGGTGGCGCGGCGGGGCGGAGGCGGGGACAGCGGCCGCAGCCACGGCGCCGCTGCGAGCGGCCGCCAAGACGCGAGCCCCGCCCCTCGGCGAATCGCGAGCCGCAGGCCGACGGCGGCGGCGCCGCGGCGCCGGCCGCGCCGCAGCGCCCGCCACGACCGCGCCCGCCCCGCGCGCGCGCCTCTCTCGCTCTCTCTCTCCGCCGCCGCCGCCAGCGCTCTCCTCGCCGCCGCTCTGCCTCGCTCCGCGCCGCGCCGCTCTGCTCCGCTCGCCGGCTGGCTGGTTGCCGGGGCCGGCTGGGGCGGCCCCGCCCGCGCCGCCGGCGCTCGGGGCCTCGCATGCAGTTTTGACAGCGCGGCGCCGCTGTGAGATCAAAGAAACCGTTCCTGTGTTAACCGAATCGGCAGGAAAGCCACGTCACGCAGATCAATTCCCCAAAATCACCGCCACAAACGCGCTTTCGCTCGTCCCCCGTCGCGGAGCGCCGACTTCTGTCGGTGACCGCCACGGGCCCTTGCGGCGCGCGGAGATGAATTTTGATAGATGGACTCGCCGAACAGCCACGACTCGCGTTTCACGTATACGCGTACCGTCAATCCACAGTCGTATGAAATGGACTGAAAAAGCACACAAGCATGAAATATACATATTTGACGTACAAATATAATGAAAGAGAGAGAATTTATCTAGTATAGAGATTTGTGAGCTTTTATTAATTTTAAAGGTACGTATATAAAACTGGTGTTGCCCATATGATAATATGCGTGTCCATAATGTGTAATAAGATGTCTTTAAATTACACCTTTTAAATTCATCGAGCTGCCGCAATTTAAATTAGTATCCTTGAAAAAATTGACATTTGCGTAACAGCAATTTACGAAAGCGGTTCACCATTTCATTCTCTGAGATTTATTTTTAATTCTATTTTTGATTATCGAATTTATATGAAAAATAGACAAATTACTACGGCAAATGAAAAGAGCAGTGGAAATTGATTTTTCGAATCTTATTTTTTAAACCATGATGACCATAGAACGGAGTGATAGCACATATTAGTGTAAATTAATATCATTAAACTATCTGCGGGTACTACGGAAGGATATTTCAAATGATTTCACCAGATGCATTTCAAATAGACTGACCCAACGTTTGCCTCTTCCATGTCATTGACAAGTGTTTACACACATTGCTTTCGATCTAGCACATAATGAAGAAACTATTTCTTACCAAAAATAGCTGTCAGGGACCACCTTCACCGCATTAATCTTATGTAATTAATTTCACGCAGAAAAGGGAGGGGGAAATAGGTCAAATGCCATCTAAAAATTCTCATCTAATCCAACGTGAACGCATATCCCTACCACTCTGCTTGAGGTGAACACACCCCTTTTTCTCAGCAGAGCAGAAAGGAAGTGTAAGAAAAAAGCAGGTCAATTGCCTGCTCGACACCCTGCCTTAACTAACCCGACCGCATTTCCCATTCAAAATACAGCAGCGTGCGCGACCCCGGGGGCCCGGGCGGCGACGGGCAGCGTCGGCCGTGAGACGCGCGTGGCGGCGCTTGATAGAAACGAACGCCTTACGACGCCTAAGGCACCAGGCGACGGCGGCGGCTTCCTCCTCCGACCCGCCCCCCCCCCCCCGCCGCCCGAGTCGCGGCCGCGCCCCGCCACCACCCGCGCACTTCTCCGTCTGTTTAAACTTTCACGGCCGGGGCCTCTAGCACGTTTGGCCGCCGACACCGCGTGTTTTATTCACAGAATAATCTCGACCTTAACCACCAACACCAGGCAGCCGGTTTTAAAACATGCATACGACAACCTCGGTTAGTCCAGCTCATTAAGACATTTAATATTCAGACAAACATGCGCCAACAACCGAGAGATGCCCTTGTTTGTTACATTTTTTTTCTTGTTCCTGCAGGGATAAGGGAGATGGAAATAAAAAACGTAACAGCACCTTGCGAAATGAACTTCATTCTCTGAAGAAACACAAAGCCTAGGTGAATTAAAGATGAAGGGGGCTAGACAATAATACTGAGCGACTACTTGTGACCGGCCGAAGACTTGGTGGTTCGGTCACACGTTCGTTCACTATCAAGAATCAAGGGCTCAAGACCGGACAGCTCATTCTGCTTGCCAGAGAAAGTAAAAGTCTGCATTTCACTTTCGATCACCATTCAGTAATCTATTCAGTTCGTGATTAAGTTCTGCACGGAAGATAAGTACGAAAGGAATATTAATCAGGTATTATCAAGAAAGTAATTATTACGATATGTACTTTAGATATGGCTGTTAGAAGTTTTCTCTCAGAGCATTTGCATAAAACAATTGCGTTGTAAATAATAAAATTTACGACTTGAAACAACCATGTTTATCGTTGCGAGATTGAGGAAAGTTTACAGAACATAGATTATTTGAAAGAAGAAAAAAATATATGGCATTTTGTCAATGAAAATCATTCAAATGCAGTGCTACCCTTTACAATACCACACTTCTCTATACTAGACATTCCTTTAAATCAATAAAAGAATACTTAGCATTTGTAATATATTACTTTCCATTTCAAAGAAACTACACTACGAATGAAAGACTCATAGTTAAACAAAACATCAGACTATTAAATATTTCTCCCAACAACTGTTTCACGAAAAGCCGCATAATTTCTTCTTCCACAAAAGCAACAACACAACTCAATGGAAGTTTCGAAAGGAGCTGCACGTACCAACAAGTGAAAAAGCAACCTATGGTTTGCGCAACTACTATCTCCATCCATGGCTGGACGAATCCATTGAAGAAAACCGCGTCGAGTCGTCCTGCCTATAGCAGCAGGATTTCGCGGTACGCCATGTGACGCACCCAACCAGAAAAAAAAACATTTCATAGGTAATGGCATTAAACCCAAAGCGATAAAAAATCTGGGCATACGATTTTCGCACGAAGTCACGTACGGAGAGTGAAATATCAATGTCCAAGCGACACTAACTCGGCTCGCCTCTGTTTACGCGCAGGAGTCAACTGCATAACGCGAGACTCGTTTACGCTATTTATATAGTGTGTTATTTACCAGTAAAAACACACACACACACGCACGCACACATCCGCACGCACGAGGCGGGCGCGCCGTGCGTATCGGGAAAGCCAGGGAATTCAACCGGGATCTGTCGGGTTCCGGGTCGTTTCGACCCGGGATGTTGGCCGAAGCTGTTATAACGAGCCAGGTTAGCGCGGGTTTACAGTAAAAACACGTCAACTATTAACATTTAGCTTCGAGTTCTCGTGCAAAACAAACCCGCGCACTCGCCGAAAAAGCACCGCCGCGCGACAAAATGAAATATTTGGAGAGCGGACGCCTGTTCACAATGTAGAGTATGTGAAATTCTACTAAATAAATTCCGCACTGGAATGCACGGACTAGTGGGGAGGCGCGGTACTGTAAAAAAAGGTTTGTACGAGAAATACATATAAATAATAAACATGCATTCGCAATGGGTGTAAACCCATATGCAGTGTTTCAGCAACACTGGATTCATTTGCGCCAAAATTCACGAAAATGCTTGCGGAACAATTGAAATAATTAGTTTATTTCGTTCGGCGATTCCACGCAACCAGTCGACTTGTTTTATCTACTACAGCAAAGTAACGAATTCGCATAAATGCACTTCGTAAATCGCGCAACGAGAAATTGAACGCTTTTCTTAGAGGTCGTGAACAATTCACAAGTGATTAGAGCGCTCCTCAGGCGCAGGACTGCGATTTAAATAAGTTACATTGTAAGTTACTTCTTTAATTTTTAAACTCACAATCTGCTTCGTTATTTCATGGTTTACAAAATCTGCAACGATACTTGCAGTGTATCAAGAAGAATCTACAATTTATTGTTCGTGGCAACTTCAAAATTCGAATCGCGGGTTAAATCCAAGATTATCTCCGTGAAAGATAATGCAAAATGATTTAGACAATATAATTTTTAGCAATCAGTAATGAAACTAATAACAGTAGTCCTATAAGGTAGTTCATTAGTATAATATTTTTTTTTCGTAAATACATCCTCATGATTTAACTCTGCATGAAAGTACTTTCCACATACAACGGCCTTATTTAACTTCAACGAAAACATTAATATCGGAATTGTAAATGGGGTAGAGGTGAAACACATTTAGAACGCACAATAAGGAGAGTTTCTCGCATTTAATCATTAAAAGCTGATGGTTATCAATACGCTGAGGAAACTTTAATTACAAAATAATAATTTCTCATTTTTTAGTCGTGCCAAGGATATTCACATGGACAATAGCTTGTTGCTTTCGTCAAATTTACTGGTGTTGTAGTTATCACAGTATATTGATTCTCTTAATTTTCAATTGCACGACGGACGAGAAGTACTGAGAGCAGCCCTACGACTAAAGAGTGAAACTTGAAATGAGTTAGACATAAGAAAAGTTGTCAATGTAACGAGCACACCCAGGATTTTTCTCGGAGAGGGGGGAGAGGTATAGTGTAGAGCCCACTTGATGATTCCTTGTAAAGATTTTTTTATGTTGAATATAAAATCGATTTTTATTTATTGACTTATTGTTAATATTTATAATGATAACAATTGTTTTATTGAATGAATTTTCTTAGTTCAGAAAGTAAGTAAAAACTATATTTTTGAATAGTATCATTGTCTTCTTGAGGGTGAACCCCCTTCTTGGGTGCGCCAACAATAAAAATTCTTCGTGCAATTTCCTTTTCTTTCTTTAATAAATAACGAAAAATAATACAATACTACAAAAGAAAACACCAACAGAGCAGTGGATGGAGAGAAAACCGAACGCACATTTAAGTAATTTGCTAATTAAATGAAGGTATCGCCACAGTGTCTGATGCCGCGGGATATACGCCAGGCTGGCACCACAAAGGGCCGGGTTCTTCTGCGCGCCGCGAGGAAGCAGATGCTCCAGAAGCCACTGTGCGGCGCGGAGCAGCGCCGGGCGTTTGGCGCGAGCGAGGCAGCCGTTGGCGCCGGAGGCGGTCGACGGCGTAAGGGGGCGGCGGGGGGGCGGCGGCGGCGGCGAGCCGCGCTCAGGGCGATAATTCCGTTTGAGCCGAGCGGCGGGCGCGTCTTCAACGGCTGGCCGCGACGGAGGACTTGTGTTTAATATCGTGATAGAGGGAAACGCCGCCCGCCGCTCGCCCGCTTCCCCGTCGTCAGGCCTCGCAGCTTCCTCCGCCCCGCTCCGCCCTGCGCCGCCCCACTCCGCCGGCCGGCCCCGCCGAGCAAACACCCGCCGCCGCCGCCAGCGCGCCTCAGACGAGCCGCCTGCCGACGGACAATCAAATAATGGCCTGGATTCATTAGCAAATTGCTCGCCATGTATAGTTCCAGAGGGCAATTTAAACAAACCCCACCGTAATTGTTGGTTATTTGTCGTGCGGAGGAGGACGGATGGATGGATGGATGGATGGATGGATGGGCGGACGGTGGGGCGGGCAGAGGTTGACGCGCAGGGGAGCGGAAACTGGGCTAATTTGCTGCGGTCCGCAGGAAAACTCAGACGCTCGGGCAGGTGGCGAAGGGTGACACCTCCCCCGAAAGAATAAACACGGCGACGCTGGAGCGCCGAGGCCCAGGCCCAGGCCGTTCGCGGTGGGAGAGACGTGGACAGATGCGCGCAAACAGGCGGTTGCGGCTTGTTCATATTCTTGACGGGCGCATGTGCCCTCTATGAGTCCAGTGTGGTCATTTCCACACTAATTAATACCAAATTCAACAAGTGAATCAAAGACCGCAATCCATACCGTTTTCATCAGGAGATCTGATGAGCAACGCGTTGTTTAGATCTGTTTGGCCAAATAGTTTGTCAGTTTGAGGAAATTTAACGAGCTCTTTCGTCTGAAAAAATGTACTAATTATTCAGCTTCAATATATTTCTAATGGAAGCAAAAATACATTAATGATTAGGACAGAGTATTAATAAAAGTAATATTTTCTAGTTTTACACAATTCGCTTTTTCAGAAGGCCATAAATATTGTCGGAAAATACACTTTTTTCCTACACCATTCAAAAATGGGGAATTTTAAGGGTAGACAAAAAACGTATGTATAATGTAACGTTTATTCAAACATATGATTAATTAATATTAATAAAAGTACAAATTGTTCTCGTATAGCTTCTTTGGGTAACATAATCTTACCTCGAACAGCGAATTGAACCTAACGAAGAATACAAACCGGCTTACGTAAGCTCTGCAAGATAATGTAGCTAAACCACAAATTGACGACAGCGACAGAATCGTGCATGTCTGCAACAACGCAATGGGCTCCAGTAGGTAGAACTGGCTGCAGCATGAAACGCCGGCAGTTGTAGTTCAGCTTAAATTTGACTTTCGGAGCTTCGTGGGAGCGACTTTTCCCTCAGACGATGAGCACTGCGCCTGAGGCGGAGATGAACGCCCCACGAAGTTTCTCTAAAGCACCCCGGATCTCCACCCGGAGACACACTTTCGGTGCAACTTACTCTTCGGCTAGCAGGAAGAACCGAACTTGCAATGCTACGAACCACTCTGCAGAACCACATAAATACTGTTACTTCACGATATATGGGAGGGAAATCGGAAAATAAGAAAATGGAGAAGAGATTAAAACAAGCTCTGCAACTTCTCTAAGGAAACTAAATATGTTGAAGGAAACGACAAAAAAAGTATTCAGCGAAACGCAGAAAGCTTTTAAAAGGTGTATATAAAATTCCTCAGAAGGCAAAGAAGAAAAAAAAATATCAAGAAATATGAGACGAGGAGCCAGCGACAAAACGGCTGCACGGTCACAAACACATCGCGTTCTGGCACCGGAGTAAAAGAGAATTTTTAAAAATGTCGGATGCTGGTAACGAAATCATAAGTAAGTAGCTGCAAGACGTAAGCTTCTTACATATCTGAGCTGCTTGCGACTTGGTGGGCTGAATAAGTGCCTGCGAGCCCGTGTGTCTTAAGGAATGCGAAAACAAGTGCTGCGTCGCCCAGAGCCGCCGGCGGGGGAAAGATGAGGCGAGAAAAGCCCAGCGGAAGGGGAAGCAAGAGAAGAGGGTTCCAGCAGGGGGCGGTGCACACGCCTGAGCCGAGGCGAGAGGGGGCGGCGTGGGTGGCAGAGACGCTGAGACGGTGGGGACGGGGGGGCGGCGGGCGGGGTCGGCAGAAGCGGCGGCGGGACCGGCGTTTGAAACACGGCGCACTCTACACAGAATAACAGATTAAAGTGAATTAAGCGTTCTCCGGATGAGGACAAGATTTATAAGCATCCCAGCAGGCCCTCACCAGCTACCCTACGGGGAAAGAAGGACTCTACGGAATGTGCGAGATTACTTTACGATGTTTTTCTCGAGAAATTTTATACATCGAAAGCTGCACTTCCTAAATGCCAACTAGAGAACAGCACAAAAGAACTTTCATCACTCACACTAGTTCCAAGCGCTTTAGAAAACACTTAAGATAGCAAACTGCTAACAAGTTAAGTTCGAAAACTACGCAATTGTAGAACATCTTTGTATTAGCTTTGACAATGCATTAACCAAATTAATTTTATACCATTCGTTTTGGAATTTCCAACTCGCATGTCTCAACAACAGTAGTACTACGCTGGAATGCCGAAACCCCTGTGTTGTTAAACCGAACACAGTTGTAGTAACGTTATCTCCGCGGAGAACATTTCATAAATTAATACCGGAGAATGGTAGAAATTTACGAAGCATATACGCTAATGTTGTAATCACTAACGTGAACGCCGGCGACTCCGGCACGCAAAGCTGCGAGCCGGCCAGTGCGCGGGGCCCGGCACGCACGGCCCTCGCTCGCGGCCGGGGTCGTGTGTGTACACACACATACGAGTCAAAAACCCATGGCGGCGGTCGCCGCGCGGCGGATCGCGTGAACCGAAAGCATTCATTGTGAAAAAGTGAATTCGCTCAACATTCGTATCATAATGGCTATGAGGCATGCCATTTGGAATGCAAAATGAGTCTCGGCCATAGGCACTGTGCTCTGTCACGGGGTATGACGCATGCGGCGAGATAACGCGTCAGGAAGTGAGGGAAGGGACGGTTGCAGAGGGGAGCTCTAGAAAGACTCCTTCCTCCGCATACCCTCCCTTGACGCACGGCGTTGTCGCCGTCGCTGACCGAGGACATGCGACCACAAAGAATGCGGATTCTGAAACGCGTACCGTGTTCAAATATGCTGTTAAAAAACTCGAAAGATAAGCATATAAATTCAAAAAGCAATTATGAAACATTTGGAATCATACCATCGAATTAAAATTACGAATAAGTAACTCCCTTACTAAGCTACGTTCAGTCACTATATTACATGATTAGTTTTCCAAATATTAATTTATTTCAATCCAAATTCTTTAATTAAAACATTATATAATATACATGCAGTCTGCAGTAGGTGGCGCGAAATACAATGAACAAAACGACACCAAAAGGTTTTCCACAAAGTAGCACGCACACTGCCCAAGAACAACAAATAAAATATTCACGTGTAAAAATACAAAAATGAAATATTAAAAAAAATTCAGTAATACAGCAAAAACGAGAGAAGTATATAAGAATAAAGTAAAATTTCTTTACAAAACAAGAATATCACAAAAAGTTGCTGTTCATAACTTAACAAGAATGGAAATTATTTAATGGCGTGCGGCCTCTTCCTTGGAGCCTAACTGTCATGTGACTCAGCTGGGTCGTAAGCAATGGTGTACTGAGTATGTTAATTCAGTCGGTATGCACAGTATGTGAACATGAAGAAAAAACCAATATTTCCAATTTCTGTCAAAATCAAATTTTCTAATTATTGTTGGATTGTTTACGAGTTCCTGTGCATCTAACAAAACAATATCCACTAACATCACTGCTTCGTTCAGGTGCATCCAGCACGATATCTGCCAGTCTCCACTTCTATTGCGCAGATGTTTTTCGTGAGCCTTGATCGGCCGTTGTGTATGCTACATACATTTTATGTTGAACAAGGGTAGCTCGTGAGTGGGAGGAAGCTGGGCCTAGGTAGTGCTGACGCTATGGCCCGGAGGTCCGTACGTCAGGCACGTGGAATCATCCATGCTCTTTCAACTTGGACGGACATTTTTTAAAGTTATTTTCTCCTTTAATTAGTAGTGGTTATTAATGTTATTAATGCAGTAAATAATGGTTTTTCCCACAATTCATTTAGTTCATTGGGTGACTTCCTTTATGCATTTAGGGATTTTGAAAACTTAGAGGTGAATTTAATTTTGCAAAGAAAGCACGTTGAGCAGACACTGAAACTAACACTAAGCGATACATTAATAGAACGCTTGCAAAACAGAGAAACGCATTTACGTCAGCGACTGATACATCAAAGGAATAGTTCATAAAGCCGAAATGCAACAGTCCCAAAGACAACAGAAGACACGCAACGAATAAGTGCATTCCTCGTCCCACAAATAAAACCGTTTATCTAATCAACGTAATGGATTCGAACCAGCGCTCGCGGAGCGACACAACCATAAAAGCGGTCGCATCTTACAGGAGAGCATGCAAGTTCACGGGAGAGGGAATGCGCATTATCGAAAGCTTGGCTAGAAGGAGTATTACATCGTTCGGTATGGAGGCGCTCGAGTGAGTGAATTGGCAGGCGACTGGTGAGTGTGCGTGACAGTGTGTGAGTGAGTGAGAGAGAGGGAGAGAGAAGGGGAAGAGACGGAGAAAGGGAGAAAGAGGGATACAGAGAGATACATCGGGAGATAAAAAGAGGAATAACCAGGGTCAGAAAGATGCAGAGGGAAGGGCAGCAAATTGTCAGGCGCGTTGATGAAAGCGACGAAGCATGTGAATTGGCACGTGGAGTAGTGGATGCACCACCAGGAAAGCGAGAGAACTTTCACGCAAACGAGTAGATGAAAGGGCAGAACGTCGGCGACCAAATTACGAAGCAACAAGACCGAGGAGTACGCTTGCGAGAGGACGCGCGAGTGACAAGGTGGAGCAGCTCACGGCATCGCCATTCGCTCAGTGGGCGGACTAGAAACCCTTCGGACAAGTCAACGGGCGTGGTACTACCAAACGCACGTTCCGTGACAGCGAGTGGCCGTGATGACGGCGGCGATGACGACGGCGACGGCGCGGGCCAGAGGAGGTGGGGGCGGTGGCGGCTAAATAAACGATAGAACGCGCGTGGCGGTGAGCTCTCAACTTGCAACTCGCCAAGTCGCTGCAACATTGATGGTAGCGAGCGGGACAAACCTGGAACACCCACAGCCTCTGAAAGTCAAATAATTGACAGGCGCGTGGCGGGAGCAACGGAGGCAGGCAACTGGACGAGCGAGAGCGCTCTCACGTGCCGAAGAGGTAGATGCGAGAGGGGCGTGGCCGGAACGACGAGACGAAGAGGATGAAACCAGAGAGAGAGAGGGAGAGGGAGAGAGAGGATGAGGGCGAACCTTTGAAAAAACCGCTGTATATTTTAGGAATTTTAAGTAAATAAACACACCTGGTAAGTTGTGTTTGCGCCGGCGGAGGGTACACATGGGAAAACCCACATGCTGCTGCAAATGACTGGGTCTATCAAAGTGAGACTTACAAAGTAACCTCATTAATAAACCACAAGTCGAGAACTGGATCGCGGGCGCGGGCGCGCGCGGGGTGGGCCAGGCTGCTCCATCGCGTATGCGCGCGCGCCGCGCGGCCGCGCCAGCGTCAGTCGGTGGCCGCGGCGGCGCGGCCGGCCAGTGCCCTGAAAAATTGCTTCGGCGAAAAAGCCGTTCCAGGGAACATCTGCAAACAGCCAGCACGCCGAGGTCAATTCTTCAATGTTTAAAATGTTAAACGCATTAATATTATTAATGAGTTCGGGAAGCTGCACCCAACGCTCTCGCATAATGTATGCGATGACAACGTAATAAACCAACGCCGATCCCCGAGAGGGTCAGCTTTTTTTTTTATTTAAAGTAACTGATCACACACCAACGTCATAATGTACGCTTGGCAACGTTCATGGCTAACTACTTAACTATTTCTATAATGTACAAAAGGGTGGAAATTGAACGGGAGGTTAAACATTGCTTACTGTAATTCGCTTACTACGCAAACAGATTCAAGAGTTTTTCTTCGTAAGTGGAGTGTAAATATGTAGTTAATTAAGAGATGTGATTAATAAACTTAGGACTAGCAATTATTTTAGCTTTGATTCGTATCGGTACAAAACGAGTATTTATTATACATAAATAATGAAAGTCTAAACAACGTAGATGTCGCAAAACAGGATCTGGTCGCATGAAATCATTGAGTTCGGAGAACTATTTTTCAAAATATTTGCATATTAACTCGATTTTAACAAATTTAATTTTTTGTTACAAAATTTCATCAAGTTCTGCTATTCAAAATTATTAGAACATTCAAGAACCAATTAAGTACATATTTGTGAACATCCCTCAAAAAAACACTTCGTGAAATTGTACTGAATACTAACTAGATCGTATAAAAATCCGATCAAACCTGAAAGATTCATAATACTATTTTTTAATTTAATGGGTTCAAACATAGGAACGCAATACATTACATTTAATCAAACTTTTCCGGATGCAGCATAATAAAAATTACTATTTCTTGCATGATATCACAGAACAAAAAAAGCAATAATACAAAGAAATGTCTACTTATTCCGTACCTATTCTAAAGCAAGAAAAACCAACAAAAACTCCAACAAAAAAACGAACAAAAAACAAACGAACTTTTAACTTCCATTCAACGCATCCAAAATACCGCTGCTTTTGGAAGGGAGGAACCTTGTGTGAGTACGTCGGAGAAGGCAGGTATCGCCTCTTCGAGATTTGCAGCGACCAACGCACATAGATCTAGCGAAAGCGACCGCCCTAGCGCCGCCACCCTGCGCTGGGAGCGCAGCCGCGCAGGCGAAGCGGCACGAGGCGAGGCGAGGCGACGCGAGGCGAGCGAGCGCAGAGCCAGCGGTGGGTGAGCGGCTCCTGTTTTGCGGCCGCGGGCTTGTTTGCCTAAGAGCAGCGCATCGCTGGCGCTGGCGCCGGAGCCCGCGCTCGCGCATCCAACAACAAACGCTCCATCATAACCGAGCGGCGGCGGCGGTGGCTGCCAACGCGTTTATGCGCTCGCCTCTGCGTCCCAACGAAGCGCGAGGCCGCCGCTCCAAGGGACGAGGGGTGGGCGCGAGAATGGGGGGAGCGGGACGGGACAGTGCGAGATGGGACAGAGAAGGAACGGACGGGCGGGGGGGGGGGGGGGGGGGGGGGCAGGTGGCAAGCGAGCATGGCGGCAGCGAGATGGGAAGCCACAGCGAAGTGGGAGAGGCGCACGGCGGGAAGGGCGTGGGCGTCTCAGAACGCTGGACTCCACCTGGGGTTGACGCACGTCAAGGATGATGGAGTCCTCCACAGAGGAGGCAGAAGACTAGAGAACGAGGACGAAACGAGGAGTAGAGGTAATGAAGGGGAACCGAAAATGGAAGGTGAAGAGAGAACTGGAGACGCGAGATGAATGTATTCATAAGGTGGAGTAGAAGAAAGAGAGAGAACAAATGAATATAAATTAATACACTGAATAATGAGTGGATAGAGAATGATGGGGAGGGGAAGAGGCAAACAGCGAAGGGCGTTGGGAGACGATGGAACGAAAGTGAGAGCGGCAGTTGGGAGACGATGAAACGAAGGTGAGAGCGGCGACGTAGGATGACGACGAGACGCAAACGCCGTTCGAGCGTCGGAGAGCGCCGCGACGCCGTCACTCGTGTGCGGTCTCGCTTTCGGAAACGCCGCGCCGCTTCTCGGAAATTACCGAGCGGAGAAGCAAACACACGTTTCCGCTTCACGAAATTTTCCGAAGAAGCGTTTCCATCCCAACAAACGTCTACGAAATATAATCTCGCAGGTTGGTGGCGGCGGCGACGCAACCACCGCCGAGAGAGAGAGCAAAACGCTACAGGGAGAGTGCGGGACCAGGCGACTGGAAACGAGAGTAAAAGTAAAAAAAAAGAAAAAAGGAAGAAAAAAAGGAAGATAGGGGCGGGCCCCGCGACCCGGCCACGCCCGGGCCGGAGGGCGACGTTCGTGCAAACGAGCAGAGGCCGCGGGCCCGCGGCGCCGTCTCGGCCGCGGCGCGCGCCGCCCATCCGGATGACCTTCATTAGGGGAGCTAAAAATACCGGCACGAGGCCTTGAGTGACCCGCCCCGACCCCACGATTTCCACCGGGCCGGGATGGGCCAGCCATCGGCGGAACTGATTTTGTGGGTTGGGCCTTGAAGCTGATTGGTCGGGCACCAGCTGAATCGGAGGCTACGAACATTTTGTTGTAGCCTCCAATGGCAAGAAAAAAACAACAAAAAAATAAACAAACTTGAAAGTCAAATAATTTTAAATACCAGCCTTACTTTCGCTTAAGGCAACGCTGTCAAGGTTACTTTGAGGAGGCACTGACACGTCTGGCACCACTGTTTCACGCACGAGCTTATCAATGTAGTGTGAAAGGAAAACTATCACTAAAAGACAATGTTTTTTCCTACAGAGATGAACCTCTAGCTAAGTATTCGACAAAAGAACGAAATATTTTCAATCGGCAAAAAGTATGTACAGTAAACAAAAATGATAATAAACAAACAAGCAACAAACGTCCTATACTTGATGTTTCTTATACCCGATTAATAAATACTCTCTTACGTTTAAATTTCAGAAGCACCTCACTACTTCTCTTGTGGCGATTTGGCCAAATTTATAGAGGGAAGATTTCATTGTGCCATAGGAACTCACTGGTGGCATCACTGACTTTGGGATTCCAATGACGGACCAGAGCGATATTGCACAAACGGCAAACGATCTCCATATTGATCATACGCTTCATCAACATATTTTTTTCGTACCACTCACATGCTACTATATTAGCACGAGTTCACGTTCAACCTCGAGCAGATCATACCCGACTCGATAGCTTACATTGAAAGACTAATGATTAGATCATTAACTCAGGAGTCAATTTCAAATTGGATCTAGATGAGCTTGCCAGAATGAAACCTAATAAAGAGAAAAATCTTGATAATGGAACCTCATGGATTGGCCAATCACAATTTATTTTCTTATGACACAACATTTAAAATATTGTCTTGAATTCAGTTCATTATATTACGTCTAATGAAAATAAAATTGTATTTAATATGGTGAAATTAGCAATGAATTCTCTATATAATTTAGTACATAATCTCAACAGGAAATTGGAAGAAATTTTATTTGTAAATACAGTCGCAGCGGCAAATAACAGTTTAGCTAAGTGGATTAATTCATGAAGAATCATTCACAGTTTTTAAAAAAGAAATTGTATTTTCTCTCTACAGTTAGTAATCTGAACGAATGCGGAGATCATAGTATTTCTCTCAAAACGGACTAAACAGAAACCCTGCTCAATTTCTCTTGGTTTTACACCGAGCACAAGCTCCCAGTTTTACTGAACACTGTTTTTTAGCTTTAGGTACGGCCTTAGGTAAGTGCAGCTCGTAATGCATAGCTAAATCTAAATTATTGCAAGCGATTTCCAGAAGCCGTAGTTTCTACTGTCTATTTAAAGCTGGAATTAGGAACGATGGCTCATGAAGTTGACTGCGGCATATGTTCCAATACTTTGTGTTGTTTAATTTTTACCTTGAAATTCAATGTTAGTTCATCGCATGAATTGTAAAATCTCTAGGTACATGTAATTTCAATGAGTAAAACTTTTTAATGAATAATGTATTTTGTAAATTTGTCTCTCAAAATTACCACTACACTCCCTATTTTGATATATGTGAGTGTATATGTAGTTTTGGAACATTAGGGAACTTGGTAATAATATCAATATTTCTCAGATATCACATCAAATATGTGAATAAGTGATGATCTAGAACGCTATTCAATCTTCAATTAGATTACAATAAATTAGAAAACATACCATATGAATCCACGAAGACTTGCATATATTACCCAAGTTAATTCTTAACTATGAACGAGTTCATAAACTGTACTGAAACTATTTTTGAATTACGCCACATCAAGTTAAATATTCTGTTTCATATTTTTAAAATGAGTAGAGGAAACATTCCTACGCTTGATTGTTAAACTCTCTTTAGAAGATCCAGAAAAATATGTTCTGAAATGTTCAACATACACACATTACTTATAACCAGGGCTCGGATTCTGGTGTCATGTCATCTTTTCCTTGGTAAATTCTAGACATAGCTCGCTTGTAAATGAATGTTTATCACGACATATAGGTGATAAACGTGTATAGTTATTAGGTAATTTTTGTCAATTTGTCAATTTTTCGGTATTTTTTCTGGATCTTTGCATCATTTTTACGGATTTTGTTTCATTTTCGTATTTTTTGTTAGTGAATGCTTCATGAAGTTACAATTACACACTAAAAAAAAGTTCAAAGTGGGGTCCAGCAGACTCCACCTCTCACCTCATTCTTGAATGCCCTTCTACAAAGAATGCAAGAAAATTTCTGAAAATGGAAGGAACCCTAAAATCAATACCCAGTTCCACAGCGGATGTACGAAAGTTATAAACGTTTAGAAATTACAAAACTTAAAAATCTTCTATAATTAAGGATATTGCAATACCTTAGATTGAATGTTGCAAATATTTTCATACACATTTTAAAGTATTTTCTTAAGACAATAAGATATTTTCTCCTTATTTTAAGTATTACAGGTCATTTTCCTCTTACTTTTAAGCATTTTATAGTCATATTTCAAGAATTTTCAGGTTATCAGAATCGAGCCCTGCTTCTAACCGTAACGAATATTCTTTATGTTTCCGTTAAGAATCAAAATTTTATTACAATATGCGATGGATAAATCTAAGATCAACTTAAACAACAATGGAACAGGTCTGAAGGCCAGAAAGTGAAATATAAAGTTCTTATTCTCAAACACAGGTCAATCTACACAGGAAACTTATTTCAATTTTATCGAAAATCTCCCCTTAGTGGATTTTCTTTTGCACGTATGTAACAAACAGGGCAAGAGCGAAGTTTGAAGTATTTGCGTTGTCTAGTTGTACATTGAAATATGTTGACATTAGAAAATACTAGTGGCCAATAGTATCAAAAATGCTGCTGAATAAAATCCCATAAAATGGTTTTCCAAAACTTAGCACGCAGAATGATAAAACAACATAATAGTCTCATAACTTTCAAGAAATTAAGTCATTTTACAAAAAAAAGTGTTCAAAATTATTGCAATAACAGTATACGGATATACAATAAACTGTTCTTTACACAACAAGAGTATCAAAACCGTGGCTGTTCCATAAAGCAACACATGCACAGCAGAAAGTTAACGGCGGACGGCCTGTTCCTTGCTGTTGCATGCCGTCAGGTGCGTCGTAAGCAGTGACAGAATAAGTTCGAGAATTCAGTCGGCTCGCGCAGTATGAGAATAGAGTGAATAACATAACCAAATATTTGCATTTCAAGAAAAAAAATAAAACTGGGAAATGGCATGGCTGGAGAACGCATAGCTTTCTTTCAATTTCTGCTCTGGGAAATTAGAAATATTTGATATGTAGATAGATTTGCAGTGCAATTAATTAACCCATGTACACTAGCCTCCTCCAGAAAATTACAACCTTATTCACTTGTTCTAAAACCATCCCGACATATTAGCTACTGATATAAAGACCAACTAGGTAGCCGAGAGAGAGTAAATGAACTAGCCACGAAAGACCAAGAACCAGCTTTGCCGTGAAACATCCCACGACCGCTAGGCGGAAAAAAACCTGCCTCAACAAACTCAACCCAACCGTCTCCGTGACCTAACATCTCTTTCCAGAAAGCATTCATTGGTCCATCCGCAGCACTCGAGCGTCACGTCGCGTCGCGTCACGTCACGTCACGTCACGTCCGTACCGCGCCACGTCACGCCAAGCCAAGCCACGCCACGCCACTCGGCGCAGCGGGCGGCCTGCCCTGCATCGCACGGCCGCCGCGAGAGCTGTAAATCTCCCGCGGCCTTGGCGGGCGCGTGCGCGTCCACGGCCGTGCAGATAAAGCACGCGCGCGCGACCCGCGACGGCACGCCACGCCACGCCCGCCTACGTCGAGCCCGTGCCAGGGGACAGCAGCAGCAGCAGCACAGCAGCGGCGCTGGCGGCGGGCCGGACGCCAACGCCAGCCAGTGGACAAAAGGTACTCCCCATAACCGGTTTTATGGGCGGGCAGGCGCGAAGAAAAAAAGAAAACTAATATATGAAGCCATAAATCACGAAGAAGGTGGGTACCAATGAAAATCAATGGAACAAATGTTTGATGGAAAATGGTAGTATTTCGCTGGCTCGTTCGCAGGCTTTGAAAGATCCGCTGGAATTTATTGCTGCTTAACTCACACCCCGGACAGACTGATGACTATATATGGGATGTGAAAACACGAAATACACGTCGTAAATAAAGCGCAGATTTGACGACGCCTCCCTCTCGGGCGCTCGCGGCACCTCCCCTCCTCCCCCCTCTCCGCCCTCTTTCACTCTCCCTCCACGCGGCAACATCCACCTACGCAGTGGATATGGCGCGATAATATTTATTGATTGATTGTATTACGCAAACACTAGTATTTCGTACGCGCCGCTGGCAGCGTAAGGGCGTGAGGAGTGTTGGTGCACTTTGGAACTCTCTCCCACCACGCCACTCCTCCCCGCCATCCGCTCCCACCTCTCACGCCGAGGGCTTTCGAGGCCGCCACACATACACACGTCAGGCCATTTTTCTACAGCGACAAGTTGCCCGATGGCTCTGATCCTCCGGGCACCGACATCCCGTGATTCACGGCTAGCGCCGCCGCGTTTCTTGTCAATATTCCGCAAGAAGGTAAAGTTATTTCCCCGTGATTTATTCAACACATGCTCAAGGGAAAATATGAAGGCCGCCGTTAGGGGTTGAATGAGGAAACAAGATGTGAAAATCGTGCAAACTTAAATTGCCGAACGAGGAATGACAGCGAACTTTTGCAAGTAACTACAGCAAGCAGACGCCATCATTGACGTGACTTCTCTGAGAAGAATATATTATTCGTATTGTGATACACAAACCAGGCAGTCCACATAAATGAGTTTTTATGAGTACTAACTTTGTATTCAAAACGGTATCAAATCGCGAGGATTTGTTATTCTAAAGTGTAGAAATGTAATTCAGAAAATACTTAAAATACATTTAATAATAAACACAGATGATGTATGAATCTTTTTCATTTTTTTGTGAAAATTGAATGAAGGCTTTATCGAGAATAAAAACATTAAATGCAAATTAGTAACAGAAAGGGACGAGTCATTTGAGAGAAGAAAGAGAGCAAGCATTAGAAATGTAAGGCACATCCGGTAAGATTAATAATGATTATACTCAATGATATCAATATTTATATTGAGTGTCGTCAAAGCACACAAAAATACTACACACACGAGAAATAAGTTCAAATTTCCCTACTTCTTGAGCAAACATATTGACAACACTCAGAGCCAAAGAAATAATTTAATTCTTCTCAATCGATGGGTTTCCACTGGAGAATGAAAGAAGATTGAAGAAAATGGAAAATGAATGGCATGTAGGTAGTAGTCAACAATTCACTCACCTATTCAAACCCCCACAAAACAAAACTCATTATTTCATAATGCGGTTTAATCATGTTAGGGAATGTCAACACTGCCAGTCTGTATTACTTATCATAAGTTTCAACCTAACCATTGAGAGATGCTGACAATTTTGTTGCTTTGCCACTCAATAACTCACAGGCAATATTAATTTCAAATGGATGTGCGAACTGAAATACTCCCTTTCCAATCTCATTACTTTGACAATTTTTTTCCTGGGCAATAACTGAATCTGGACCATTTCACGATTAAAAATGTAGGTGTATAATCTGGGACCTGATGAGGCAGTGGAAGATAAATTTGTTCTTAATGTTATGAAAGGTCAATAATCTTTCATTACGCTACAAATCCAGTGCCCTTTATTGTCACGAAAGCCCCTCCCCCCCCAAAAAAAAATCTTCCCTTGCTAAAGAAGAACTTTCAGAACACATCAAACTTGAGATATTCTGAACCTCTATATTACTAATTTCCAATGTGCGCATAAATTGAAGGAAAACCATTAAGAAAGTTTTTGAAACACAGTTTTGTTAAAAATATTCAATTTATTGCAGTGTTACACAAGAGTATTTTCTTTGTTCTTCAAAAGTGTACGTGCTACTTTTGAAAAAGAAGTGTAGTTTTGTTCCGCAACAGTTTTAGTGTTGGAGGCCACTAGCGTTCAAAAAAATCTCTAAATAAAGCACGTGAATTCTATGACGAGATCACACGACCTTTTCCCTAATATTATGTTAGAAAAGACGCCAAAGTCTGATCATATTTTACTTTAAGAAGAACCCTTATTTGTTAATATATTTTTACGTAAAAAAGTGCAAAATAAGTTTTCTCAAGATCATTGGCAAAAATATCGATTTATTCACCGCGAATTGAGTAACGTTTAGTATAATATAGTAAAATACTATAACCAACAAAAATATACTCCGAATTTTTTTGATTAATTAATGATTCTGCGCGCGTCACCTGCTAAGGTAATTAGTTCCGTGTTTTCCCCGATGGATGGTGAGATCGAGGGCCGAACTTCGGCTAGGGGGATGTTCTGTAACCAGGTATCTCCCATCACCGGGGCATCGCCCCAGCCGTGATAAGGTCTAAGCTCCCGACCGGTCCCTCGGCATGTGTGGTAGTGTAGTGTAGTGCATATAAGTGTGTGAGTAGGACTAGGAATGGGAAGGAAAGATCTCCCGCGGTCCGTTTGTTAGGATTCTGCTCTGGCATTCGCCTAGTGTTGATCGGAGAAACCACGGAAAACAACCGATCAGATCAGTGGACCGTTGAATTCTCTTCTAGACATCGGCTGAATTCGATCTAGCTCTCTAGTGAGTGTCGAAAATCTTGCCACCATCGGGGACTGGACCTAGGACCTCCCGGTGACAGCAGTGACATCAACTGATGTCCTGAGGCCCCTCTCGCAGTGCAAATCTACTTTCTATCTTCTAAAAACAATTTGTTACTAGTTCTGAATACGGCCGGCCAACTCGGCGTCAAGCAGGAGGTAGCAACGACAGAAGGGCGCTATAAAAGCAGTGGGCAGTTGGCGTTCCAGGGCGGCAGGGGTGCCATTCGCAAGGCGGCGCACAGTGGTACATTTTGGCGATTTCCTGGCCAAAACTCCGAGAGCTATAGATGTTTTCTACGAAGACCACAATTCTTTCAGATTATCTTTACAATGTAAGGGTGATGCCAACATAATACCAGAATAATGCAGTGCTTAATTCTGTGAAATATGATTTTTTTTCTAAAGAAACTTGGTTAAATTTTCTCAATTTACAAAATACTTTAAAAAACCGTAGGGATTACTTACATATTAATTAATAACATTTGGCATAGAGAACATGGTATTAATGCCATCCCGTGCCCTCTGCCAGAGAAAATTCATATACAGTGTCCGAAGAACCGGAAAGGAAAAGCACATTTTCACAAGGGCACATTTCTCCCTTCGGATATATCGGGCTCAGGCAAATGAGACAAAGCATATTTGTTCAACAATTTTAACTTTCTTTTGGGAAGATCCCTCAGGCTGGAAATGAAAGGAATAGAAGATCTCAACAGACGATTAAACATGTTCTGGATTGTGTGCAATCTTCAACATGCTTGCGAGAATCCTTCTCCATACCGTCTTATATCTTTGTGAATAGATTCTAGGAATGTAATACCATGAATATTTGGAAACACATTTCTTGGCAGTTTCCAGTGCGTACTACTAAAAAAAAGGAATGCTGATGGCGTATCCATTGGACATTGCCAATAAAAGTTTTCTAAATCTCTTAATTATACCTTCGCCTATCTCCGTTATTTCTGAGGAATCTTTATTTCATTAAAAAAATACAATACTAATTTGATAACAATAACAATGTAATATAAATAATTGTTGGTATGTAACTTAGGAGTTAAGAAAACAAATATTACTTTCCGATCAATTGTATTTTTGATTTAAATTTTTAAACATTTAAAAAGTTTTACTGCAAGTTTCTTTGATATCACGTACGTATACACACGTTTCATATCTCCAAGTTTCATCGAGCGCGCACTCTTCCTGAGGACGAGTTTTGATGAGACATATTATGTAATTATTATTTTGATGTAAAATTTTTAATGAAATAAAATATGCGTAATCCAGTCCAGAAGATGTAATACGTACGTAAATATTATGTTTATTTAATATTAGTAAATAGTCATAATCTATTACAAATATTAAAATATTCATTTTTTGGTTTATAATATTGAGTAAATTAATTATTTCATTAAAAAATCAATTCCTAGGAATCCTAGGAACTGCGTTGTTAAAGCAGTTCCCGTTCTCAGGACGAATATCGACGAGTCATTTTCGGCGATCATGCGCATTCGACGAAAAGGTAATTCTTTGTAGTTACTAATGGCGCAAGTTGGGGCATGATTTGACAACTGGATTCGAAAGAGGATAGATTAAGATAGTAAAAGAAATTAGAAACTTCGCGGAATTCCGCGAAATTGGTAACTTTCAGTCTACGTGAAATTACGAGTAATTTACATTTTTGTATTAATTTGATACATTTTAATATTTCATCCTATATCGGGATTATGCATTAATACATTATAAAACACACGTGAAAATACTCTACAAACCTTCAGGAAGAGAATATATACTGCCAGCTTTCTCTGCACAACTTTGTATGGCCACCACATACAAAGTCGGTCTCCCAGTAATACTCTTGCACTGCAGGTCTACCGAACGCCATGAAAGGTAAGTTCGGGTGACTACTGGTGCCAGGGGAATTGACTCAGAGGCACGAAGTGTGCAGAAACAGATGCCCCCAAGTATACAATATGTCGTAGTATTTGCAAAAGTTCAGTAAACGCGATTTCATTTTTGAGGGTTTGGCCGGGATTTCGGGGAAATGCACCACCGTGTGGCGGCGGGCGGCAGGGGGGGCGGGCGGCGGGCGGCGGGCGGCGGGCGGCGGGCGGCGGGCGCGATCGCCGCCGATGGCCAGCGGCGCGCGCGGCGCGGGGGCGCAATACTCGAACACAATTGCGCAGGGATCACAGCGGCTCGGTCGCGCCGCCACCATCGCCGCCGCCGCCCGGCGCCGCGTCGCTGCACTCGGCGCCGATGAAGCTGCATAATTTATGATTTAATTTTCTGCAGCTTATCGCATGGCGCGGCGCCGTCAAAGGGCGCGAGGCGCAGCGCGGTGTGCCGTGGCGAGGCGAGGCAGGCAGCCATGACTCGGGGTGGGGAGTCACTGGGAGCGAGGGCTATGGGCGGCGGGCGCGTTGCGGCAGAGAAAGCCGGGGTGACACGAGGCCAAGTGCGGTGGAGACGGGCAGGGATTTTGTACGTGGACAAACCCACGCACGACGGTGTATAGACCGGGAGAGACGTCGCGATGTTTTGCAGGTAAATCGCGAGAGGTGAGCTTACATGGAGCTCGAGCTTGACTCTTCATGGAGCTTATGGTGCGAAGTGTTGGATGAATACTTGGTGTCGACTTTATACGAATGACACAAAGAGATGAGATTGACCATTTACAATGCGTGGGTCGAAGTACAAGAAATCCATTTGTGAAAGTGAAAACAAATGCGCAATGCATATTGCAACGCAATGCATATTGCAAGAATGTTCCTACATTACGGACACGTTAGGTTAAAGCATGACGATTAGCAAGAAGATTAGAAGATAAATACTATTGGAGAAAATATTTCACGAAACAATAAAACAGTAATGATAAAAAAAACCCCGAATGAAATAATATAGCAGCATCACTCGTACAAGGAGAAAGAGTAGGCGAGTGAAGGAGCTGGGTGAGGGCGTGCAATGCGGATATCCGCACAGGGCAGGGAGCCGGTGCGGCGCGGCGCGGCGCGGCGCACCGGGGCGGGACGAGAGGGGGCCGGGCTGGGGTCGGGTGGGGATGGTGCTGGGGCGTGGCGGGACCGCGGTGAGCGGGGCGGGGACTGGTGAGGCCGTACAGAGTGGAGCGGGATGTCTGTCTCTGGGGTCGCCGTTCCCCCTCCCGCTCCACGCCGAGTGCAGATTCCGCAGCAATTAGCGCGGGCGCCCCCTTAATACGCCTCGCGCCGCAGCGCCCGACACGCGTCGCCCTCGCCCCCCCCCTCAGCGCTGGCGCTCGCCCCGTCGCCAGGAACAGGGCTTCTTCCGAACGAGCACCACTTCAGAGGATGAGGATTGATGCAGACAAGCAAGTACGAATTCATTATATTAATTATATTATTATCCATTTAAAATATCATCTACCTATATTAATAACATCACTGTGTCTATCTATTAAAAAACTCATTTTATAAGCTGGTATAGTGTTTTAAAATGTATAATACCCAAACAATTATTTTTACAATTTCTGTCCGTCCCTCTCCGTAGCAACTAACGACGGTCGTAGCGAAAATTGTAGGAGAAAGGAGGGGGCATATTTGGGGCACGGTCGGAAGAAGTGGGGCGAGTTGGGCGAGAAAAGGCAGCACTGGAGAGGGCTGGTGGGGGTGAGTGCGAAACGTACTGCTGCGGGATGGGTGGGTAGAGGAGGGGAGGGGGGAGGAAAGGTGGGGAAGGATTATCTTAGATATAATTCGTTCGCTTCCCTGGCTAATAGGAAGTTCTGGTAAATGAAGTTTCGAGTAATACAGACCTTCAGCTAGTTCGGAATATTTTATTGGTTTCCCGCTTAAGCAATCTTCACAATAAAATTCTCATAATTCGCTTACCATACATTCAGATTTTCTTGATTCACATAAAAGATTCTGCAATTACTTATTAAATGACGGGAACTAGTTTGAGATGACATTTATTTAATATCATACATATTTGTTAGTATTGGTATGCTAGAAACAATACTAATTAATATATTATAATTACATAATTTAAATAATAATTCTTGCAAAGCTTCTTTCAGACAACCCTTGCACTAGTTCGCAAAAGTAGAATCTCTAAATGACGACAGAATGCAAGTGTATTGTTTCAGTTTCCCCGCATTTACAGTAATACGAGCTTCCCCGGAGAGAAGAAAATCGCTCGTCTCCAGCAACACGCAGCGATAACAAGCCGCACCTTTAACGAGCATGTCAAGGAAAATTGGAACGGTGGGAGCCGTCCTCGGAGCGCGGGGCTTAAGGGAGGAGAGGGCGGGCGCGTCGCAGAGCAGGCGAAGCGGGATCATGGGCGAGCGAGCGACGAGGCGCCTAGCAACGGGGCGGGCGGAGCGCAGATGCCACCCGAGGGAAGCCTCCGCCCGGATGGGCCCATTCCGCGAGTCGCCTCGCGAGCAACTACTAGCTGCTCCGCTGCCTTTCTCCGGCGCGGCGCGGCGCGGGGCGGCATGGACCAAGGAGACTGGGCGAGGCGGGGTGTGATGAAGGAGAGGGGGTAGGGGGGTACGTGTTGAAACGGGGGGGCGGATTGTCAAGGCGGGCAGGGAGGGCAGGTCACGATGGAAGGGGCAGTGGGGGGAAGAGCAGGACGGAGTGGAGCGGGGCGGGGCGGGACAGGGCGGCGCAGGCCAGGGCGGGGTTAGAGAGGTGATGATTAGGGGTGCAGCGGGACGGCGGCAGCCAGAGTGTCTGTTTGCAGTGCAGCGGAAGTACTCTCAAGGTTTGGGGCAGGGCGCGTCGGAGTTAGAAAGCGATGCCCTTTCTTCAGCATAACATTAGTGTAGACCACACGCTCGAATCAAACATGTGAATGCGTCACATGGAATGGTGGACTCAAGGGGGTAAAAAAAAAAGACAAAAGTTTAGAAAAATTCAAAATAAATGCTGCGATGAAATGCAAGTAATCAAAGAAAATAAAACAAAATGAAATCCAATGGCTAGAGGAAAAAGGGTCAAGTAAATCTTTCGAGGGACACTAATAGTCAATAATTCTACACACATTAACTCGCGTAAAATATTCACGCGATGTTGCTTACGTGTTGTGCCAACGAGCGACCAACCCAATGCAAAAGGGAAAAAAATGACACTCGAAGAGGGGAATAGTATGAATATTTCTCGCGTCCAAAACTTCTGCGAAAGAACATAAGAGCACCGGTATTTACTAACACCACATGTACACAAACTTCCGAACCGGTGTATGTTGTTCACAAATAATATCGAAGTCATTTTTCCCCACCCTCGCCACCGTGGCGCATCTAGGAACGTGAATCTTACCACCCAGTCCTCGCCAACAAAGGAGAAGATTCATTTAAAACTCTCGCGAAGTAGTACGTTCTCCTTACACCTTTCAATTTACCAGAAAGCAGCAACGCCACCCCCCGCTTCTGCGGCACCTTCGCCTCCCACCTGATGTCATAGGTTACTCCATTAATGGCGCAGCTCTCATGCGGAAGCAATATCAGCGTCTGACACGTATTATCTCCTTACTCTTCATTTGCGCGGGGAGGAAAAGCAAAGTGCGGGAGAGGGTCTTCCCTTCCAATCACTCCAGGAGCGCCACCGCCGCCGTTCCCGCCACCGGCTCCCCGCCCCCGGCTCCGCCTCCGCCCGCTTCCCCTTTAAAGTAACCCGCACCTCGGGGGCGGCCGTAAGTTGCAAACTTTGCGGCGGAACAGTTGCATATATAGAGAGGGCGGCGCGGGCATATTGATGGCCGTAGTTTCGCGGCTGCGCGCGCCTTCTTAATTTGGTTTGTGGCGGGCTGCGGGCGGCGGCGGCGGCGCGCGCCCTGCTATTACGGCGCCGCCCTGACGGCGGCTAAACAGAATCTACGCGTCGGTGAAGAATAAGTTTTAAGTATGAGTTGTTTTCTGAGCCTCATTTAGACGCGGGCTAATCTCGTGCTCGAGTTCACGTCTGCTTCGCTCGCCCACCCGCAGCGCTCTCGCCCCTCCCCCCGCCCGGCCGCCCACGCCCACGCCCGCGGCGCGCAGCCCCTGCTGGAGCTCTGAGCGGAGCGGGGCGGGGCGAGGTCGCGAAGGGAGCGCGCAGGCGGACAGACGACTCGAAAGGCCCAGAAGGCAGCGGATGGTGGAGACAGGCTTTTATTGAAGGTTCTCTTTGAGAATGTCATCATCCTCTCAGAGAAAATCTCTGATGTGGGGAATGAATGGTGATACACAAAGTAACATAAAATTGTTTCCCCAGAATGTTGAGTATTGAAGCGAGTGCTGCGAGTCTGTACTTACGATGACTTCTAATAAATGCGGTAAGAATAATATATTGTATATACAAGTGAAACGTAGCTGCAGGAGAAAACAAATAAATTAATAAAAAATAAATTAAAATAATAGTTTATTCCGGCAAGGACGTTTGTAAAATATTATTCTGAAAATGTATAATATCATTCATTTACGAAAGTATTGATTGTTTTTACTCGAAATGTTTTCTCGACGAGGAAATCACGGAACTGGGAAAAGTTTTCGGTACGGGAAAGACCATTACAAAAATACCACGCTTAAACCATGAAAACGTACAAGAATTTTCATTATGTTCTTAAAAAATCCCACTGGAATTATCCTTTCAAGGAAATATGCATACGGGTTGTAGTGTCTAGGTCTGTGAAATCAGTGTAGCATTGGGTTTTAATCTTAGATTTAAACACAGCTGCACTTCAAAGTCACGAGCTGGAAGGAGGAGACATTTGTTATCCAATCGAGAGCTCCAATACCAACAATTTAAGTTCTAACGAAGCCCCCGATTGGATAACTGTTCTCCTCTCCTTCTAGGTCGTGACATTGAAGTGCAAAACTACGTTTAAATCGGAGTGTAGGAATACGTGTGCAACAAACACTGCCAGGAGAAGAGTTGACGGCGCGTGTTTGCCCAAATAATGCACTCTCTCTCACGCACTGCGGCGCCCGTGAACGCACCGCGAGCCACGTGGCGGCGCGATCTCGAGGGGGCGTCCCGAGTGGCCGCGTGCACGCAGGTAAGGAGGCCGTCAACGTGCCAGCGCCCCACTCTGGGAACGCGGGTATCGCCAAGGCTAGCGTGCCTAGTGGAGAGAGTCGCGTATTCCTTTGCGCCGCCGAATACGCCATTATACAAGGTGACCGTAAACGAAACCCCAAACTACGAAAATTAGCTCTTAAGATAATTTAAGCATATTTTGTCAAATAAACTCCTTGGATATTCCGAATGGCTGAGCCGCAATAAGCACTCAAACTTTGGTTTGAAAAAATACTTTCTATGCCAACATTTGCAGAAGCATATAAATTTCCAGAAATATGAAATTGTTTATTATTTACAAAAAAATTAATATCTTTGTTCAAAAAGAAAAACGATGAACACAGAAATAAAAAAAAACAGTGGAAGTCTGTAAATTTTGTAGAAAGTATTCTTTCAAACCAACTTTTCAATGCTTATTGCGGCTTAGCCATGCGGAATATCCCAGATATTTATTAGAAAAAACATGCTTAATATTGTTTTAAAAGCTTATTTTCGAAGTTTTGTCATTTCCTCCCCGGACAACCTGTATATCCAGTTGAACTGTGCGATCTTGCGGGTGAGTTGGGAACCACCAATCTACCAAACCCAATGGTAACTTACACGAAAATCTCCATAATGCCTGCCATAGTTATCATTTCTCCTTAACTCCTGAATGCTGTCTGACGGAGTTATTGGGTAAAAGGATATTAAACGACGGTGGCCGTTGAGGTTGCAGTACTCTCTGTACCCAGGGACTCTAGCAAAGGCAGTGGTGGGCGCGTTTTCTACCGGTAGAAACCAAAAAGAGCGACGCTGAGGCTGCGAGGCTGCGGTCGACGGATGTCTTGAGGCAACGCCGCGCAGGCTGCCGCTTAGCGCTACATGACGCTCGAGACGCGGACGATGTTCAGATGTATGCGTATACAAGGCGTAATAAAGGAATGGGAGGAAGGACGCACGAAGTAACTTTAATGGCCAGAGATACGCTGGTCACAGAAGCGTAAAGGTGCTTAGACAACTGATGTTGAAAAACAAATGGTGAAGAAAAAGTGGCAGTGCACGAGACAGAAGGGGAATTAAAATTATCATTCCTGGCGATACAGGTGGCGGTGGCAGTGAAGGACTACAATGATAAGGCAGGTAGGGTTATAAAGTTTTATTTTCCGCTAATTATGACAATAAATAGCGACTGAAACGAGAGCAATGGAGTTACCAGAAAACACAGATAAAACAGTTGCAACTGCTCAGTAGAGATAGTTGTAGACGGAACCAAGTTTCCCTTAATCATCTGCTAGAGAGAAAGTGGCATGGCGAGCGTATGCGGAGGGCGAAGCAGAAGCCAGCAACAAAGATAAAGACGGCGAGGTTTCTCCTACAACGACTTCTGCCACTACCGCAGTGACCGCAAACAGTTCCCAGCCAGCCTGGCGGCCAGGGGAAGCCCCCTGTCACGTGATTACCACGCGTCTCACTCAAGAGTGTTTACGTCCAGGCGCGAGCCTCATTCCGCGCTCCGAATTGCAGACGGCGAGCGAGCAGCGGGTCCGGGCGCCGACTCGGCGCGCTAGCAGGTCGGCGCAGCTTGCTCCAATTTTATGCGCCACTCAGCGCAGAAACACGGGTGCGCCGCCGTGTCGCGACAAACTGCGCACCCTGGGCTTTGTCGGCGGCGACACTCTTGGATGCCTGAGGGAGCACGACGCCTTGATGGGTGTGGAAATGAACGGGGCGGGGGTGTGCCGGGTCTGTGCGGGGCTGGGGAAGGAGCAAGTCGATGGCGGGGTAGCGCTGGGCGGGGCAAGCCGGGATCAAGGCGGGGAAAGGCGAGAAGGAGCGAGACGTACAGGGGAGAAGCGAGGGAGACGGCAAGGGGCGGGGCAGAGCGGGCGAGGAGGGGTGGGGCTGGGTGTTGAGTTGGGGGAATTCCAGGGGGAAGGGATGGGACGGCGGGAATGAAGGAAGGGGGGGCGATGCGGGGGGCGGGCGGCGGGGGGGGGGAACGGGGCTGGCGGAGGCAGAGACCGGGAGGGCGAGTGGGGTGGCAACATCAATTTGAGCGCGCACCGCGAATTATTTCGGGCGGCGCGGCGAACAGGGCCTTCGCACAAAGATATGAACTTGCCGCGCTTTAAGGCGAGGCCGAGGTGCGACACGCAGCACGGGAGCATACGGCGGAGAGGCAGCGAGCACATTGCGAGCGTCGTGGAATAGAGAGAGACAGAGAGAGGGAATGCGAGGCTATGAAGGGCTACGTGTGGGCTGCTTCAGTTGATGACGAGGTTAATATTTACAAGCCATCGTTAGCCGAACAACACACTCCCTCTATGATTACTCAGTGGGTTAGACTGGTCGCAAGAGAGCAAGCGAGATCTCAAATCCAGAATGAAGGGCTGACAATTCAAAAGCTTGTGCGATGGCTCACTGTTGGAAGTCTCCGTTGCAGGTGCGTTGGGACAAGAATGATTTTGGCAACTGGAAAACAAACGGAAGTTGGACCAAGAAACAATCTGCAGCAATTGTACCATAATAAAAGTCAACTCTTCGTATTCTTAAACGCAATTTTATTTGTTTACGTAGCTATAATTACTTATCTCACAAAAATAATCTACAATTGAGAAACTTAATGGCAGAAACATTATGAGTCTAACTTCAGAAAGGTTATAACTTCTAGGAAAGAAACTAATTAAAAAAATTTTATTTAAAAGTTTAATTTATATTAAAACATTTCGAATTGCAACAGTAAAATAGCAATGATATATTTCCCGGTACTTGTTTAATAATACAGGACATTAGTCAAGGGGGGAAACTGTAGTTAGGGTGAAGTGAAAGGGGCGATAATTGGGGAGTCTACAGATAAAAAGTATTGAGCAATTCACTGATCAGGCGAAGCGGTATGAGATGCAGCGAAGTGCAGAGATTTCATTTCTCCCTCGTTGTTTTGCTATTCTAATACGTCTTCTTCTCTAGATTATTTTGACATACGTTAGTTCTTATTGATTTATATTAACGAGGGTTTCATGTGTTTAAAATGTAATAATTATATCTTGTATATTATTACATTGCGGTTTTAGGTAAAACTATGTATGTCTACTTGTTTGAATATGCTTATAAGTGAATAGGTGTTAGCTTGGGGGTAGAGTGTTTCATAGATATCGTATGTATGTGGTTCGTAAGTATGTATGTATGTTTATGTAATACGTTAATTTATTTAGTAAACGTAAGTATGTATGTATTTTCATTCGTAGAATACGTATGTAAATGTCACCTACATGTGCTAGGTAGTGACAAAGATAATTTATTTTTTATTTGAAATAATACTGTAGTTTCACGTTTCTATGTTCTGCCACCGGGCAACATCAGCCTAATTGTACAATAAAGTTATCTATCTATAATAGAAAGTTTGGTTAATATTGAGGAAAAAGTGATAATCTAGATTTATTAAAAATATCAATATTTTTGTACCAAATGGGAATATGTACCAATACTACTCAAAAGCTCAAAATAAAGGAAAAGAGTGTTAGAAATTCAAATTTTTAATAATAGAAATTTCTTGTTTCTATATTTAATTATTATTTAATACAAATAAATAAATAGTTAATTAAAATATATTTTATTTTAACAATTATATTGAAAAGACAATAGAGCTAACTCGCACAACTTATTAATAAGCAAGGAGACTGAACAACCAGCGAAATGGCCTACAACAATATTATCAACTCACAATTGACAGACAACTGCCTGAATAAACGACGGTCATGAGACGAGGCACCAAAGCTCCTCGATGCCTGGCGGTCGATTAGTCGCACAGTCAGACCTCCCAGCTCTCGCGCCGCGCTAACGAGGACGATCAAACTCACGAAGGAGCAGCTCGTCCTTAATTCCATCACGTCGGAAATATTCTAATTTGTATGCTAACCAGTCGGCGCCCCGCCCACCTCTTCCCTCGCCGCGCCGGGAGGTCAAACGAAAATTCGTAAGCATGGCGCTTCGTTACGCGACGCATGGGTGTCTCCGCGCAATTTGATTGCCTGCTCCCCTCTCTCTCCCGGGGAGAGAAAGTGGAAGGGCCGGGTTGGGGGGCGGGGCTCGCGGAAGCTTCTCGACGCGCCCCTGCCGCGCGCGACCCCTACGGACCTCCACGCCCTCTTCGCTCCCGGTCTCCACTGCACAGAAGCGACCTTGCTGCAAATTTCCATTTGGTGCAGATCGAAATTCTGAGCTGCAGATTTGCTGATGTGGTTGTATATGAAACAAAGAAAACTGAAACATGGGAAGTGGTTTTCGGATATTTTTAGCTTTGAAATATTTAGAATTTTGGGATGATTTCGTGAACTTCGGCTTATTAAATTAGTTATAAGTTAGATTAATTACCATTTTTTGATACATTTTTGAATCACGGCGTTTGATCGATTCTATGTAGTAAGTAATTAATCTACTCGGTAAAAGACTGTGTTTAGTTCCCTTAAATTTTAATTCGTGTGCAGGATCGATCTACGAGTATACCATACAAACTCTCCGGAAATAAGAACAATTTGTAAGGTATATGGTAAAGGAGAGACGAGAGTTGGGTCTCAGATTCTTTTCTGTTTCTAAACGACGCATATTTCTCAATGTGCGGCGAGTCCACGAACAGAAGCAGGGGTAGTTGCAGATCGAGGGCGAAGGTGAGATAAGAGTGACGGACGAGGTGGCAGTGGGAGGGGGATTGGAAGGCTCGTCGACCGAAACAAAAAGCGGCGACGTCACCCAACGCCCTTTTTAGCGCGTAAAGCAAATAGCAGGCGACGTTACACTTCCAAGGTTTTATGACAAGGCCGACCGAGGAAAGAAAACTACTACAACCGTCAAAAATCTCGAGTCCATTACTCCCCCCGGCACCGAGTGACTTGCCTTCTTTAATCCTACATCCCTGCAGACTGCTCAACCGCCCCTCCCTTTTTCTCCTCTTCCAAAACCCCTCCCGTGTCCTCTCCGCCTGAGCCGCGGACGTCGCATGCCTGACTTCTTAAAACGACGCGCTGTTTTCAGCGCCTGGGGCCCCGCGGAGGTGGCGGCGCGCGCGAGGGGAGAAAATAGTTTAGAAAAGCTCCGCAATAGAGGGCGCGCGAGGCGGGTGGCAGGGAGTGGGCGGGGCTGTCACGATTCCGGAAGGCGAGGTCGCGTCAAGGGGCTGGGAGGTCGAAGGCGGCGCGAGGGGAGGGTGCGGCAACGTGGAATACAAAGAGGTCAAGGCGAGGATGGGTGGCACAAGAGAATGGCGGGGGTTGGAAAAAAAGGGGAAGGACGGGGAGGGAGGGGTGCGGGGCGGGCGAGATCGAGTCGAGGCGATGACAAGGGAGGAATCGGGCAAAAATGTGATGGAGGAGGGGCAAGTTGATGCAAGGCAACGCAGCTTCGAGTGGCGCGACGGAGCGCGGCGGGGCGCGGCGCGGCCGCGGGCGGTGAGACGCAATACCAGATAAGGAAGATCGGCGCTGCGGATTCATCCCGGCGGCTCCTCGTGCTTCGCGCAGCCGCCGCCGTTGCCGCCTCCGCCGTCGATTGCGCCGCCAATTGCGTCGCTCCAAAGGAGCAACGTCAGCAGCTGTCGCCGCTGCTGGAACAGTCTCCCCCTTCCACCTATTCTGTGAGTTTTGAGGTTCTCGTCATATGCAGCCGTGACGTCTTCTTCGCCAAAAAATCCACAACGGCAACCTAGCTCGCGCCTCTGTCATAGGCACACACGGGTCGCTTATGCACAAATAATTATGTCATCCGAATTACACTTAACAAATACAATAAATTATTATCTTTTGTTGTAAAACACCATCCTTTCGACAGTTCAATTAAATTGTGGTTTAATTTTAATATTTTTAAAGGACAAATATTTCAAGATGAAATAAATAAAAAATACGTCAATGACAATGTGCAATATTTTGAAATAAAAAACTTAACTATACAAATAATAAAAACAAAATTATATAAATGTAATTAACGCGACTCAGTTCGAGAATGTAACATATCTAATGGTAGTTCAGAAGTTGATAAGGCGCAATCAAATATTCTTTAAGAATTTATTTTTAAAATACTTAATACATTTTAACGCACTACTTTATGCATTCTACAGCTGTTATGCATGTAAGCCATGTCGGCCGAAAACTAATCTCTCTCCAGATTACGCTGCGTGTTAATCCACCGAATATTTCGTATCGGCAACAGGCAGTACATACAGGCAGTTCGAATAAATCGCAAACACTCCCCAGTAACACCGCGCCAACATGGCAAAATCGCATAGTAGTTGACTGTGCCATCCGACTGGGGGGGGGCGAGGGGGGAGAATGCAAATGCTGACATTGAGAAAGTGTTCGGCAAAAACTTCATCTTACTCTATAAAGTATACTATACCGCTGTTTATGACCATTATGGTGATTGCTCTGTCCACTAGAACTTTATGCCTTTCGTCCTGAATCCAATAAAACAACAACTGCTGCGTTATTACACCTCACGACACTCACGTTTCCACTCGGAAACAGCGTAGGTGTGCACGGCGGCAAGTGCAAACGAAAAGAAAATTATTTTCGAATCCCTTTCATTTCGTACAAATGAACTATTTTTACCCCTACTTTTGATATATACATTTCAATATAAAGTTCAAATGTTAAAAAGAACAAAAAGGGAAGAATCAAATTATTGAAGAGGCAAGGGTCATTCATATATAAAAGCAATGGAAAATGTATAGGAGAGGGCGAACGTATTTCTTCTGTTCTTTCATCGAGTTTTCAAAGCAACTTCTGAAGTAAACAACTATTTCGTAAAATTGTATCAGATATGCAATTATCAGATATGACAGATTTAAATAGTAGCAGAAATGCAAAATCTCACAAATACAGAAAACATATTTTATATATCACCACCAAAGGATCTGGACAGAAGGTGTTCTAATGTTATTTTTCTCTTTAGTGGAATATCATACATGAAATTATGTATACATTGCCATAATATATTTTTTTGAATTCCACTATTATAAACGACCTTTTCTGCTGCAAGAAATCGTTCATAATTTGACACTTTACGACAAAAATGATGACGTATTAGATTTTACTGCACGTGTGATTGCGACATAACACATTCAGCCAATCGCAGCGAGAGAATCGGGGGGAGGTTGAGGTAAAGGGAACAGCCGACCACCGTTTCCTCGCACAGATGTCAAATATCCGAGACGTCACAAGAAAGTTGTATCGCAAAATTAAATTTAATTCTCTTATAAATTCTTGTTATACAAAAAAATAACGTATGCAACTCGTTTATATTGTTGCTTTATTGCATTCGTACAAATTTTAAATCTAACTCCCAAGTCGCTCATTTTCAAAACATGTACTCTTGCAATAAAGCTTAACATTATAAACTAATTGCACAAACTACTATGAATGTATTCAGTATTTTGTATATTTATGCAACTAAATATATAATTGAATTTGCGAATGCATCATCGGGTATGGTTGTATTTGGTTCGTCCTTTCACACCTTATCATCACCATATCGTTTCATCCTCATAGTTCCCATACCGTTAACAGCAATAGTGGTCGCTAATGACCTAAGATGTTGATGCGACCTTAAATAACCAATCATCAAGATTTGCAGTAAGTGAAGCAAACATTTAATGATAGTAATGAGAAATAATTTCCGCAAAAGCAATAAAATGTGGACATTTCATAGATATCGTTTAAAATGGGGAAGCAGAATTGTTCCTTCATGCTTATTCTTCCATCTTTATTCTCCTTTTCGGCTTTCTAAGGTAGACCACTCGCGAGGTATTACTAAACTTCTATCGATACCTTCATTCTATATTGAAACGTCCGCAACTCTCCGAGGACAAAACCAGCCAAAAGAGGTCACGACAAAGGAAGAAGACGATGCGTTCTATCGGATCCTTTCAGGAAGGAAAAAAATCAAGGTGAGAAAGTCAGATCTTTCCCAAAGAAGGTGAGCTGAAATGCAAAAGCGGTTCACTCAAAGGCACAGGCGAATTGAAGCACGATATCGCAAACGCTTCATCTTTTTGTGCTCCAAATTAAATTAAAGTATACATAGAAATGTATGTACAGTATTGCCCTACATGAGAAACTAAAAACGATATTCACTAATATTCTTTTCTGCAGCGAAAGTCCTCCCGCAAATATTTCGGAATGTACGGCTAAGCCTTTTCCAGTTTATCCGCAAAAGAAATTCGATAAGTTTCTGATTTCCATCTTTTGATGGTAGCTAAATATTTAGTTACCAGAGTTGTAATCCTTGTTGTGAATCATCATTCAACGAAGATACTTAACAATTTTGGAAAGTGCAGAGTACAGCATAATTCAAACATACTAAGGATTTTGAAATTAAACACAAATTTGTTTTCTCTTTTGATGTAAAACATAATTTCACATCTAGACTAGTATACTTAGTTTAAGTTGGAAATTTAGTTTGTCATTTAAATTATATACTAACCTAAATAAAATCCGCGGTAAAAAGTGATCCGACATTTTTAATTCTAGAAGCATGTTTAAAGATAACTTTGGGGTATAGAGTGTCGAACCTGCATTTTGAGCATAGAGTTGTTTGGTATAACATTAACGAGGTCGTTATGGATTTTTGTATCATACAATTACCTATTTTAATTAAAGATACAAACTTTTAAGTAACAATTTAATGAAACTTCGAAGTAAAATTCCACGCGCTATATAAAACCAACGTAATAAATAACTGTATATGATTGGTCATGAGGACTACGGATTATGTTATTTCCAATACAGTTATTAAGGAAGAACGATATGTGAAAATAGTTTTTTAGGCACATATTAAAGGTTGGAATTTTGTTTTCTGTGGTGGAATAAATAAATTTGGTATGTTAATAGCAACTCTAATAGACTGAAATAGGTAAAGAACTGGTGATAGGACATACAATCTGTGAAAATTCGTGTTTATAAGTGTCTAACCCCTGAAGTACGACGTGCACTGTACGTGGTCTAAAGCTCAGCTCCAATATTACAAACAGTTCAACCCTCGATAACCTTCGTACATTCTTGTCTCCTGTTTAACAAACAAATCTCGAGTTTCCTCTCGTCATCCCCTTCCTTTCCACCAACCTACATGCCCTTATATCACAATCTTCTGTCCGTTACTTGCCACGCTATGTTTATTTACTTCCGCTCCCCTGGTTGCTAAGGAACGCCCTGCCTGCATGCCTATGCCCTCAACATTTACACTTTTTACGATGAATTCATTAAATGTTTGCCCCCAATTCCCATCCAAATAAGGTATGAAAGTCTGGTATGTCACAATATTAATCATAGAATGTTGTAAAGGTTTTGGGGGTTTAAGATCAATAATTTGTAAATAATAATAATAATAATAATAATAATAATAATAATAATAATAATAATAAAACTCATGTCTTCGATACAGTAAACCGGTTTATAATAAGTCGACTTCGCAAAGAGCGCTCCTGCACAACTGGACTCGCCTTGGCGTACGAAAGCAGGCGCGTATCTCGCAACTTCAATCTCTATGAGAAATGTCCAGGGCGCCCTCTCTTCAGGCGTCGGGCTCGGCAGGTGCGTGCAAGGCCGCGGCGTCGGCACGTTCTACGCTCTCGCGTGCCACGCCCCCGCCCGCTTAGCGGCTTCCCACTTTATGGCCAATAAATAATCATAGAATATCATCCTAATCAGATTACATATATATCCTTTTCGAATACATCCCGCCGCCCGCGCAACGCCACGCGCACGTTGGCGCTGCAGTTGCTGCTGCAGTTCGATACCGCGCCGCAGCTACACGGGAGCGTGGTGTGAGTGTCTTATCACCGTAATGAATGACGCATTTATTTCTACAAATCCTATTTGCAAGATCTACATTTATGACCCGGCGCTGGTCTGCTGCTGCCGCCCGCCTGCCGCCGGCCGGCCCAGCGTCGGCGCTGCGTCGATTCGCTTTCTTTGCGCGGTCGTAAAAGTTGACTTCCCGTAATTCACGACCCACTAACTCAGTGTAGCAACTGGGAGAACGCATGTTCTCCTTGTAGGTCATAAAACGGTTCTGCTGTTTCCTCTGATTCCGACCGCTGCTGCACTCCGCGGAGGCGGCGGCAGTCGCCAGGACAAGAGCCCCGGCGCAATGGGGGCCAATGAATGACAGCCCTAAGGACCCCGGTGGAAGAGCTCTCCATGCTTGGCATGCACACTGTTGGTGCAATACGGGAAACGTCTTACAGAAGAGGGTAACAAATGGCGAAGAGCTGCCGCCGGCCATAACACGGAATGCAGCTTTTTAAAGCGAACGGACCAAGTGAAAACGAGAAGAAACAGAACTCCAGCATTAACATAAAAGTAGCCGAAGTCAGGTTCCGTCGGTCAACAGGAAAATATTTTTAGGCAAATTTAAGATGGAAACGCATTTGTTGATACGCGACTCTTCCCTAAACTAAGTCGTAATGTATGGATAATCTAGACAGAGAACGTGAGGCAGTAAATCTGCACCTACATAACGTTCATTTACACGGAAATTAATTAAGCTGGAAAATATACGGTACTCAAATTAGAAAAAATATAATTAAAATCCTCTTAGCATTATATAATTGAAATAGGTCTGTAAACACGTACGTTCAATTTGGGGGAAAATACAGTTTTCAGCAGGAAGAATTTTAGTAAGCTCAGTATTAAGTTAAGTGGCGAAAGAACTCCAGTTTGAAATATACTTCCAACAAAAAATTTGGAAATAAACCAGACGCAATATTCTACAGAGCAAAAATAAGCTTAGGCGTAACGTATAACGAGTAAATTTCTTGTATATAAAACTTTTTGAGAAATTTCTCTCAAAATAATATGACGCATTCGTTTGTGAACAAATGACGGCGTCTAAACTAAAACAAATTTTACATTTCTTCCCCAATACACATACGGTTTGCAATTGTAAACTTTTCTCATCAATAAAAAGTTGGAACTTTCATTGACCACGTCGAATGTATTTTTTTCTCAAACTCCATATACTTTTAACACTCAAACCCGAACTTCCACCATTCACAGCAGCGCGAGTCGAACATTTCATTACTCTAAATAATTTAAACAAAGAACGAATCCAAGAGCTGAAGTACCTCGCGCCACATGCACAGCACCCTCCCCCAAAGAAGATGACAATCGCGCCGTCACACGCGTCCGCGCGAAGAACAATTTCCGCGCGCTCATTAAAACGCAGGGGGCCGCCAAGCGGCGCGGCGCGGCTCGGCGCTCGCTTGAAAATATTAGGGCGGGACTTCAAACGGCGCGTCGGGGCCGCATTAACTCGGCACACGCACGGGCGCAGTGTAGTCCCGCGCCGCACGGGGGCGCCCCGGTCGCTGCCTCCCTCGCTTGTCCCTGCCACTCCCGCGCGCGCGGTGCCATTAACGAAGCTAGCGCCACCGTCTCCTGCCGCCCGCGACAGCCAGGGATGCGCGGCTGAAGGATGGTATACTTCGATTTAAACATAGTGGCACTTGAAGGTCAGGAGCTGGAAGGAGATGATGACATTGTCCTCCAATCGGGAGGTACAAAACCAAAAATTTAAGTTGTAACGAAGCATCCGATTTGATGACTATGTTCCCCTCTCCATCCAGCGCGTTCATCTGAAGTGTCACTATGTTTAAACTGGAGTAAAGAAGCGGATCTTTCCATGGGCGCCAGACTTTCAAGAGAGATTTTGCACCGCGTAACGTTAAAGCAATCGACAACATTATCTTCGGCGCATGCGCAGTTCAAGCTTCGCATCACTTTGTGCGTCTGCGCTTGCGCAGAATCGAGATTGCAGTAGAATGCTGTAAGCTAGCGCTGCATACTCCCTATTTCTCCACGTCAGCGTCTGGTTCTGCGCTGTCCGCGTGGCTCGGCTGGACGTTCTTCTTATCCTACTCGCCCGACGTATGCTTGCCTGTAAGCGCTTTCTCGGATAATACACTTGATCCAATTATGATTCCTTTATTGGATTCCTCCTGGACTATCCCTACGTGGTGACTTACAATCACACGAGTGAGTATCATTCATGTTACTTATGTGTTGGTATTATTTGATGCATTTGATTACAAAACAGTATTAACGTTGTGTATTCCACAATCGCTTTATTAATGACGAGTATTTCTTTCCAGCACTGAAATATACGTTACCAACAATTTTCAATCATTGAACCAACCTCTTCCTGAACTGATCGCCCGTCTCGTTGAAGCAAACATGTTTTACTCATCCTGCCCAACATTATTTCCCGTCCTTCTCTCCCTTCCTCTTGCCTCTAACTTTGAGCGTTCGTCACCATCGAAGACCTTTCGCACCACGCAAACCCCTTGCGTTCCGCCCCACCTCGCCTCGCTGGCCCCTGTCTCCCTCCGGCGCTCCCTCTCGTTACGTGCCGTTTCACCTCACCCATCTCATCATCCCTTCCGCGCGCCCCCGTGCGCTTTGCATCGCCCGCGCGCCCCACACGCCCCCCGTGCTCTTCGCGCGTCCATCTCTCCATTACCCCACGCACGCCCGACCTTGCGGGCAGCCCTCCGGTCACGTGCCCCGGCGCGGCAGCCAGCGGACCAAAACGCTCCGGGACGCTCATGTTGATCTGCGATTTCGGGGCCCTTCCCATTCCGCATTCTAAAGCGCTCGCGCGTCCGTCCGCTCGCTCGCCCTGCAGCGAGGACGGGCGACACGCTCCGCTCGGCACCGCCTCCTCTCCTCATCCCTCTCTCGCCCCCAGGCCCGCCCCACACTGATATTGCGTAACATGTGGTAGTGAGAGGAAGGCCATAAACAGCGCGGGGCCGGCAAAATTGCCTCCATCAGCATGGCATGACCCCGCCGCGCGCCACCCGGTGGGTCGCAAGCTCCAGAAGCGGCCACCGCCCGTTCGCCAACGGCCTCACTCGCCCCGAGAATTCGGCGCACCCTGTATCAATGCTAAGTGTCGAAAAACAATTAAATTTTAGTTTGAAAACGTAAAAAACATATAAATAATCATAGGGACAACATCGGACAATCTAGAGGGAAATCTGTGGAGCTTTATTTGACGAGTAGCTTTTTCTAGGGAAAGTCGTGTAAAGATCGTTTAATCACACGAAGGCAACGGATAATACACTTGTACAACAAGACTTTACAATGTCGTTAGAAATTATTTATTCATACACGACTAGAGACGGGGCTATCGTGGCTTCAAAAGCAGAGAAAACTTGGAGGTTTGGAAATCCTAACGACGTGGCTGGGAAATACTTAAACACACGCAGATCCGTAACTTCGAACCATGGCAGGAGCAGTGCCGGGGAGATGAGGCAGCCCCCTGCCGAAAAGGGTGCGCGTCAGTGAGTGTGGGCACGTGGCCCGAATAGATAAAGAAGCTCAGGCTTCATCCGACACAAGTCTCCAGGCCTCCTGTGTAATTAAGGCCAGCGGCAGGGCAGAGCAAGGAGGGGAGGGAGGGGAAGGGGAAGGAAAGGGGCAGAGCGTGCGCAAGGCAGCGGTGCCAGAAGACATCGCAGGCTGGGAAGAAGGGTCGCCAGCGTGCCGAGTATTTCCTGAGACCCTTGGACCCCAACGGGTGAGTCTTCGCTTAAAATGGAAATCGCGCGATGGCATCCAGAAGATAAGGAAAAATCTCTGCGTATTTCCAATTGTTTATTAATAAGTTTCACTTATTTATTTATAAAAATGTAATAAGTTTAAGAATTTTTATTGCTTTACCAATATATCTGTTTAAAATCCCAGGTCAAGTATATAAATAATGAAATTTCAGCAGAAATATCGATCTGGTAATTCGTATCAGTTTTAGGTAACATCACAACTACACCTGTATACACTCCATTAATAAGTGCAAAGCAATTAGAAATTAAATTCTGAAGAGCAAGTAATGGCAGCCAGATATTTTAGAGGGCAAGTTTGATTTTAATTTAATTAAATATAATATTATTGCAAATTATGTTACGGAATTAACTTTATTATTTTAAGGTATTACGAGTTGCCTCCATTCTCACAAAAACTTTGAATGGTGATCCTTTCTCCATCGTACACAATAAAAATATCCAAAGAAGGACTATTCATGTGTTAACTAGCGCCCCTGAGTATTCAGGAATCACCTGCACCTCCGTAGTCCCTACGTCCATTTCAGGCGAGCCATTCCACTGTGCTGCGCATTGCCGTCAGGAGGCGCTCCGTTCGCAACCATCAACAGGCAGCATTCTACGCTGCACGTCTGCACCGCCATCAGCACGCGGCACTCGACGACTCGCAACGCAACGGCAAGCCACGCGGCGCCGCGGCCGCCAAGAAGGAAGAAATTATCAAAACAACTACCGGCGCTACTGGGGTCTCGCTCGCGAAGCATAATTGCACGAACGAGCTAATTTAAAATGAGGCGATGAATATGCATTCGGAATATGCATTCTTCGTGAAAGGAAGAACGGCTGTACTCGTATCAGCCGCCCGCGCCCGTGCCGCCTGCGAAATGATAGGGTGGCTCAAAGGGGCCATTGCAGCTGCAGCCGAGGGTGAAGACAGTGACGGCGTCGGCGGTTGAGGAGCGGGTAGGGCGGAGCAGGGGGAAGGGGATAGCGGGGGCGGCAGAAGAGGGAGAGGGGTTTGCGGAGAGGGGGAATGAGGGGTGGTGGGATGAGGTGGAAGGCGTGGGTGGGGCCCGTGGGACGGACACGTTGGGGGGCAAATGGGGAGGGGGTCAGGGAAGGCACCGACAAACGACGCAGGCATACGCTTAGCGGCGAAGCTGTTCCCTGGCGCCCCAGTAGGTCACGCAGGCACGCGCCTTGGGGCGAAGGGAAAGGAGGAAGGAAGGGGATCCCTGCTTGCGAGAACGACTGACAAGCAGCTCCACGCAATTCCAGAAGCGATCACATTTACATCCGTAGAAATAAAGTAATATTACGTTTACAATAAATCAAATACCCCATTAAAACATTAATGGTCAAATAAAGGTTGTGGAAAAGGACTGAAATACCGTACGGTATTTGAGTTGAAATTCTATGAAAAAGAAGTTTGGATTCCAAATATTAGTCCTTGAAAGTTCATGAAAATGATGTTTCAGTAAATACATATAAGTAAATAAATACAACTATTACAATTTTTTAAATACTTAAAAGAACATGATTTTGCAATAAGAGCTTTCTGTAAGAAAAATATGTGTAAGACATGTATTTCGAACTCTAGAGCGTGAAAGTCCGTAAGTATGTCGTGCAATATAGATGATTTGACACAGTTTCAAGGCGGCAGATTGTGGGTGCGCATTTAAGTGGAGAATCTGTAACAATGACTGCAATCTTGTTTAGTGAATCGAAGGGCACAATGGCCAAAATTATGACAACCTACACGAATTATAAAGCCGGTATCAGAAGTGGGGAAAAGTGGTGGGAAATCGATCGTGAGAGGCAGGGATTGACAAACATTGAAAAGGTCCATCATAGAAACCGTCAATCAACCACGGAGCAAGTGACAGCAGAGCTCAGGGAATATCTTGAGAGGCCTATTTCCACAAAAAACATTGCAACGAAAGCTCCATAAAACAACATGAATGCTAGAGCTGCGAATAGTATATACCGTTCATTACTGAAGACAACGCTCTAACGAATGTGTATGGAAAAAAGGTGTGCTCAGACGATGATTGGAAAAAAATTGTATTGGTTTGATTAGTCATCTTCCACACTGTTTCCAACAACAACTACAACAACAACAACAACCCGAGTTCATGAGAGAAGAATAACGAAAGGAAACATACGCCTCCCATTGTAAAACATGGACGGGGATGAGTGATTTTGTTGGGCAATATGTACTTTAGTGGCCTCATCATTGCCCTTAAAGGAAACATTACTGCCAATGATTGCGTTAATTTAGGAATTCAGGTGCATTCTAAGGTACAGATTTCATTCCCCTTAATCCCATCAATCCATCCATCCAGTCAATCATTTCACGATACCAATGCATTAATTGAAACAGTCTGAGCTATTCAGGTAGGTTTGAAGAGCAAGAAAATGTTTTACACCTTCAATGGCCATCACATTATTCGGCAATCAAAATTAGCCGCTGTGGTCAGTTTTAGGCTAGCTAAGAAGCACATTTCCTGCTCATTCTTCGTTGCAGGGGCCGCACTACGTTATGATGCTAAAAATTCGAGTCTAGACTATTTCACGTTTATATGATTTGATACCAAGTTATTAAGCTGTATTAAAAGCAAGACGTGGTGCAACATCCTATTAATAAAGAAATATATAACTTGTATTTCCTTTATTTTGTCATTATCATATATGGTAACCGCTTGTCATCGCTACACTCATGACAAAAGAAATATTGAAGTGACAATACCCGACATCTTGCCCTACAAATAGTTCCTAGAGTAGCGAAGAGATGGCGTTACCTAGAAACAAATTTCTGTACGTACTTTCGCCCTAGCCAATCAGAACTTTTGTAGAAATGCGAATGTGGCATGAGGCTTGACTCGGACGAGATTGTCTTTCTTTCCGGATCGAGACGCTGAAGTGATTAGATGGGTACTATTCCACCACACAACCGACGAGGGACACGTGGAAAATACCAGAAATGAAGCTTTATTAAAGGTAATTGTCTAAGTATTTTTCATGGATTAATCACTGTGATATGTCAAGATTACGTAAAATTCGATAGGAATATTAAACAAGTAATGCAACGAATGTAAGAATAACAGTGGTAGTGGACTAAAATGAATTTATAAAACCACGTTGCTACATTCTCGTTGCTGGAATATAGAAGAGATTTTTGTAACATAGGACGTGTTTCTGTTTCTTTGTTACAGCTTTTTCAGTTTTAGTTTTGAGCAGTTACTTATTCTACTTTTATTCTATTTCATTTTTATTTATGGGATTTCATTTCGAAAATTCTATTGAGAATTTTGATAATTCCGAAAAGCATAGTTTATTCAACAACTGGCTCAACTTTCACTAAAACAAAGTTATAATTTGGAGTTTTGGACTCGCATTCTAACGCGACCATCACCTTCGTGTAAGCTGTGGTTTAACTGGGCTGTACAACGAGGAGAAGGCGTACGGAAATACCCGATTCCATCGCGGTAGGCAGCGCACGAACCGTCGCAGGACAACGACGACCTTGGGGCGTGAACGTCGCTCGACAGTCGTCTACTCAGCGCGGGACCAGCTTGGAGAATTCGCCGAATGAGTCACAGAAAAGCAGAAAGAATATTTACTAAATTGCAGCTTGGAAAACTTTCAAGATATAATTATGAGTGCACAAATTAAAACGTTGTAATATGAGCTTCCTCAGTAACAGACATTGATCGGACAAGTTTTACTAAATATTAGTCTTGATAACCAGTAAATTTATTTTTGCAGTCGTAAGAGAAATCAGATCTAAATAATTTTTATGTTTATTGATAAAAGTCGTCCTTGTGTATAATTCTTTATCTAAATTCATACATAATTGACTTGATGTTATTTTAAATATTTAAGAGGAATTGTCTATGTAAAAAGGTTTTGAACATGAATGAAAGCTGTTAAATTGTTTCTGGTAAAACGTTATTTCATGAACAGTCAAGAGACTTTGTAAAACAGAATTTTGCACTGCGAGGTCACGCAGAAGCTGAATATTAAGTGTAAATATTGAGTGTAGTATTATTTAAGATTGAAAAGGTATTAGTGAATTTTGGTATATTGTTTGTATGTATTTTTTTACAGGATGGTTATTTAAATTGTGAATTGTGGTTTCATTAAAGATAATTTGTATTGAGAAGTGTACATATGTATTTACTGTTTGTTTCGTGTAAATGTAGATCAGAGTCACTATTATTCTACAGAAAACTGCAGTTTAGGTAGGGAGTTAGCTACCATTGTGTAATCAAAAGGAAAAGTAATCACGTAGGAGAATATGTGAACGTGAGTGTACGAAGGATCATATTGGAAAGAATATATGTTACTTGTTCTTTAAAACTATTAAATTGTGTTTGTTTGTTAAATGAATATTAGTTAGCAAAGACGAACCACCACCGATAGGGAATTATCCATAATTTGAGGTCTTCCCAGATTTGTGTGACGGTGTAATCACACGTCACGAAACAAGTAAATAACAGATTTACTTCTGTAATTCGGCGTACTACGAAATAGTTAGGTAGATACGTGACGGTTATGTATATATAATTTTGTCTATACCTGCCCCACGAAGTCTTTTAAACCTATAATCAGATTTTCATGAAATTTTCTATACTGATACCAAGTATTTTAATGTGGAATATTTACATATTATCATGATACTTTTCTCTCGAAATTTCATATTTAGTAAATGAAGCATAAAACCGAAAACATGGAACTTAGTTCTTGCTATTTTTGGCACTTGAATGCACGATGAGGCGGGGAATGGTCGGTGCGAGACCGTACCAAGTAAAGCACAGCGGGATGGAGAGGAGCAGGATGGGGCCGGAAGGGACGGAGCGATGCGATGCAGATAAATAAAATTACCTCCATTTCGCAGTATCGATAGAATTAATTCTTTTTCCTGATTAATATAACGTGATAATGTGTGAGCAACGCCGAGTACTTCAGCTAGTTACTAGATAATTACTTCTTAGTTTCAACAAGGTTCCGATTAGCAACGTCAAGTCATTTCGAAGTGAAATGCAAACTTGTTAAAAATATCAATAACAGAAAGTTCAGAGCAGGAACAATGGTGAGACTAAATCTAAGGAACTTCCGAAGAGTCGAAAATCTTTTAGTAGTAATGGAAGGGGTTAAGAGAGTATTCCAGTGCACGCCAAAGTGAAACTACTAGGAATGTTTCGAAAGTCGTAAGACTGGATCTCTGACAGAAGAGAAAATACAGAGGAAGAATAGGATTTAATTGAAAGGAGTGGAAGGCGCTGGCGAAGAGGTAGAGGGCGAAATGAGGCTCTCGGCGGGGGCCCACCAAGAGGCCGGGGTGCTATGCAAAACGCGGAACTGAAGGCCGCGCTGGGACCCGGGGGCGTGTGGCGACGGTATGCGGCGCAGGCCAGGCCGAGTCCTCGGGCACGGAGCGTGGGATACAGTAGAACAAGGCAACGGGGGTGGGCAGCGTGCATGCGCCAGAGCGGGCGGGCGGGCTATGTGTGCGAGCTACGTGCGTTTGGTTTTAGAAAAGGGCACGGTTTTGCCGGCGGAACGACCGCGGGGCCGGCCAGTAAGGCACGTGGGCCGGGGCGGCGCGGGGCGGGGGCGCGGGTGGCGGATCGCAGGAGCGGCCCCGAGCTCTATTTGCGCGCTGCCGCCGTTATTAAATAACCGGAGAAGGGCCGCACGGCGGCGGGGCGGCGGCGAAGGCAGCGGAGGCCCGCCGAGGCGAGAGCCTAATGAAAGAACCGGAGGACAATAGAAATGAAGCAATTAGATAATGGGCGCCGGGCCCGCCGGGGCTTACGAGCGTAGTCAAATAGCAGGGCGTCGTTTCGCGATGCGCCGCCGCCAGGACGACGACGTCGTAGGTCCGCGACGCCGGCGGCTGAAATTAGCGTGCGGGCCGGGCGCACGGCGGCGCCAGGCGCCAGCTTGACAGGAGGTGAGCGTAGACGCGCGGTGGGAATAGACGGAGGGTGGGAGTTAATGGGAAGTGTACGGGGTGGCGGGATGGGGTACGAAGGAGTACGAAACAACAGTAGAGGGTTTTGAAGAGGTGATAGGAGTGACAAATCGGGTTACGTTAGGTTCGAGAATGAAAGTTCAGTGGAGCGGTAAAGAGTGGGGAGGTAAAAGGTTGGACGGGAGTAAATGGGAAGTGTACGAGATGTCAGAGTGGGAGGGGTATAAAACAGAAGCGTTGAGGGTTTTGAAGGGGTTTTAAGGGGGATAGAAGTGACAAGACGTGAGTGTTAGGTGAGAGTAGAGATGGAAATTAAAGAATCGCAGAGCGGAAAAGAAACGCTTTCGGGTGGGGACGAGGGGAATAGGAGAAATAGTTGAGTGTAGCGCGTTGGGGAACGACATAGCGGGTCGCGTCGGGTTGGGTGGGGTGGGAGAGCATATACGCCCGGAAGCGCGAAAAGGGCGCGAGGCCTCGACGCCGCCGAGGCGCGAGCGGGCGAGGGGGCGGGTGCGGAACGCGCGCGAGTCGCTGCCGCCTTGATGCTCTGCTGCGCTGAAGACTGGAATCGCCGTTACGTGTAACGACCCTCCCTTCCCTCGCCCTCTTCCACCAGAGGGTGCTCCACGCGGCACGGGAGCCAGGTCGTCCTTTCACTCGCCGAGTTGCACCTTTGCTAGATCCGCAGGAATGCGCTTCTAATCCACGCGCCATTCCAGAGTCAGAAGTAAAGCATATCTAGGCATTTATCACGAAGTCAAACGAAATTAGATTAAAATAATGTTTCCACGCTGGTCTTCAAGACCGAGTAGATATGCAAACAAATCCTCAGAGTGCATATTTAAATTGGTGAAGAGAAGGATGTCGTAGAATGTAACACAGCTATATATTTATAGAAACAAGAAACAAGACTCTGACTTTGTATCCGTCGCACGTAGAAATCACGTAGAAGTTTTAAGGCATAATTCTAAATGTATATGAAGAGGTAAGTACATGCATTTCTTCCATCGTTCGAGTTGTTAAAGTTGTTGCAGATGAATACATAAATCCATAAATGTACTAAGTTTCTCATTGATCATATCTCACTCCTTACTGTGTGCTTAATCAGGACAAATTCACAAAATTATGAACATTTTTGGGGTGTTTACACGCGATGAGTAATTAATAACATTTAATCGGCAACGAAAATTCAATTATATACAATTAGTAATTAAGAACTTCTATAATTATTCCTAAAATAAATGTTTCCTACTTTGCGATAAATATTAAACTCGCTTCCATGAGTTACGAAATGTGTCACGTATGCACGTTGTGGGTGAATTTGTTGAACTTATGAAGCGACGACAATACAAAAGAGAGTTCGTATCGTCTCTGGGCTGTTTGGCACTGGATCGAGAAACTCGCGTTTGGTGAACCGGGGCTCCCTTGGAGGCGAACTCGGTAAAAATCGAACACAATAGAAGGGACTGGAATGAGCATACGCGACGAAAAACTCCACAACAAGATCTGTTTGTTGGGGAGAGGCAAAAAAGGCAGTCGCCTTCGTTGCCAAAGAAAGAGAAGATGAACAAAGAAAAGGTTTCGGGTCAACAACCGATTCCTAGAAAGGAAAAGAAGACGTAGAACTGAACTGGAGCGAAGACAACGATCGGAATCTTACAAATGTTTTTTTTTACTTTGTTCTGCGACTTTAGTTTACCAATATTTTCTAGAAATGTATTTACCAATACAAATCTTACACGGCGCAAAAGAACAGAGGGTTTTGATTTAAGAGATTTTGTAAATACGAACAGGCCAACCTTACAATTATGATCATAAATACACTGTAATTACTATAGATCTGTATATACTCTATACATATTGAACGTTCTGAAGAGCAACTTCGTTGTTCGCTGGGAATGTAATATTTCAGTCGAGGACCGGCAGAGCTGGTCGGGAGATGATGAACTATTTCCACCCTATAGGAAGGATCACTAACATAAATAAATCTTGCGATAATTATTGCAGGAAGTTTCCGCGATATGCAGGGGAAGCAATAGATCTTCCATCAAAGCCCAACTGGCCCGAGAGGCCCCGGCATTAGATAAAGGTAATCGGTATGAACGAGGGAGAAAAGAGTGCCCTCGAAGAGCCGATAGATGGTCCCTGTCACAAGCATCAGGGCAGAAGCACCTCCAAACACAATATGGCGTACCACAGGGCTCGTGTCGTGGAGTCATTAGAAGAGGCCATCGAAAGTACCAGCCGAACAGAAAAAAAAAAGAACACGGCGAAGATAGGTCACGATAGGCCTTTACTGCCGGGGCGTTAAAACGGTGGGAGGAGCGCTGGCGGCAACGGGAGAGGTGGGCTCCCGAGGGGTGAGGGTGGGAGTGGAGGCGGGGACGAGGACGGTGAGGCGAGCGACCGCGCGCATTATCGGCGCGTGAAAGGGCGCCACCCATCGATCGAAAGCCACCGCCACCGCCCCGCTCGCCGCCCCCAGTGCCCGCCGGAAGTCGCGAAGAAGCGAAACACAGCGTAAAACGCGACGGAACCATACACGGCAAATTCAATTTCCATGTCCACGGCCGACTGCACGTGATGGTCTGAATAGACACAGTCCGGGTCACGAAGTGCTCGCGAAGTCCTCCTCCCCTCTGCCGTCTCCACCATTCGCGTATTACGGTCCGATTACCATAAAAGCGCCCCTGCCGTCCACCTCGGGTGGGAGAGCAGGCAGCCACCACTCCCCTCCGGGACAGCGGCGAGCCCAGGCGGAGTGGCGTCTCGCAAGTAGGGGGCGGGCGCGGGGGCGAATTCAAGATTGGGCAGTGGTATGGTGAGTTCCAGGACATAAAGGGACCATCCTAACCCCTCTATTGTGGCGTCGCGGTAACGACCTGTGCCGAAAAGCTGGGCGGCGCGGCGGTCGCTGAGTGGAATTAGAACGCTTGTTCATATAAAGCACTTGTACAGAGCCCTTTCTCAAAGAAAATGCGTTCTACCGAAGTGTTAAGTATTCATAAAATATTTTATGACATTATACATGTGAATTAAATTAGAAATAAAATGACTCAATATAAATTCACAGGGCATATAATTCATACAAAATCAGTAATAATGCACACTTCTCCTTATTCTTAAGACATCTGTGTGCCTCGTACATAAAAATAATTAAACCATATTAAATTGTACTTAGTATATGTCCAAAAGAATATTTTGTTTCAACAAAATATTACCTTAATACGTAGAACATGTTTAGAGGCACGTCAATTCAAGAATGTAACCAAAGTTTTTAATGACAATCATTTATTTCAGCAATTGCACAACGTTTCGTAACTGGTTTTGTTACATCATCAGGTGCTAAAATAATGGGACACAGAAACCGTTATTCTACATGTCAATTAGTGTAATTACTAGAACTAGTTATAAACACTACAATTATCTTAAAAGTATAAGTCTATTGAGTAAAACTATCTCAAAATCAAACATATCTACTACAAAAGATCCTTTTAAACTTATAATTTTTAATTGTGGGAATTCTGATTGGATGTTGTTGACGTTCTTATAAGAAGAAATAAAAGAAGTCATCTTCGTCAACATATCAGCTTTATTAAGATAGCCGGCTTTCGACGGCTTTGCAGTCATCGTCAGTCTCGCTGCTGTCGGCAAAAGTCGTCACAGTCGCTCGACTTTTGCCGACAGCAGCGAGACTGACGATGACTGCAAAGCCGTCGAAAGCCGGCTATCTTAATAAAGCTGATATGTTGACGAAGATGACTTCTTTTATTTCTTCTTATAATTTTTATACAAAACAACCAAACAACACAAAACAACAAAACAAAAACAAAATCAATACAACACCAAATAGACACTCACCTTATTGAGGGAGGGACAGCGGCGAGATAAGGCGAGTGTCTATTTGGTGTTGTATTGATTTTGTTTTTGTTTTGTTGTTTCGTTGTTTTGTATAAAAATTGTTTGTTTAAATAAGTTTAAAAGGATCTTTTGTAGTAGATATGTTTGATTTTGAGATAGTTTTACTCAATAGACTTATACTTTTGAGACAATTGTATTTACACTAATTGACATGTAGAATAACGGTTTCTGTGTCCCACTATTTTAGCACCTGATGATGTAACAAAACCAGTTACGAAACGTTGTGCAATTGCTGAAATAAATGATTGTCATTAAAAACTTTGGATCTTTATTTGCAAACATATATTGACAATCAAGAAGAAATATTGATTCAAGAATGTAAACACAAACAATTCGGTAAATGGCATTCCTTATTAAAAACTAGTACTTTTGTAAATGAACTTCATGCCAGAAGAAAAGTCACTACGAATAAGAAGAATTAACATTTGTTTTTACTTCTAATTGTTCCGAACTGGACCACATCACCACATCAAAAAGTGAATTCAAGAAATGGAGGGATATTTCCATGGTTCTGTCTACTTAAGTACGATGAGCCTTAATGTGCCTAGTGTTCAAGAGATTTCGCAAAGATGAGGTAAATTCACGCCGACTGAAAAGAGATAAAAGGTAATATTTGTATCAAAAAATACAATGTTTTAGTAACAGTACTTCTGTAATACTGCTACTGAAGGATTATAGAAGGAAGATTCTTTTCAGTGATGTCTCTGAATCCAGTGCTTAGTGAGGCTGGTCTTCCACCTCGCCTCAAGTCTCCTTGTTTTCTTACAAGGTACACAACAACAACACTCAAGCTCAAATGTGCAAATTTTCATAGGGTTGAGCCAAACAAAAAGAAAATGTGGACGACATTCATGAGATAATATAATGGAGGAATCAGTAAGGTAACATTTTTTCACGATTATTTCGAAATTGTGTACATTGTGTCGTAAATATAATGGCATTACATTTCTGGAGACGAGATCAGAACACCTTATGGTTAACGCCCATCAGAAGTAATTTGTTGTTTTTTTTATTTCACGAGCAAGTACCGCTGAAGATAGGCGAATTTTAGCGTCCAGTTCATTCCCGCAGCGACCTTGAAAAGGAAGCCCGCCTACGAAAGCAAGACGCCAGATGAAAACTCCACAGAGCAGTAGGGCGAATTGGGTCTGGACAGGCGAGGGGGTGGACGGAGCGGAGGGAGCAAGCGCCTGCAAAGAAGCGATCGCCTGTTCCCGCCGCCGCGGGGGTGTCGGGCCGAGGCCGACCAGCAACCGCAGCACCGCAGCGGCCCCGGCGTCTCCATGGAAACGGATAAATAGGAAACACGATCGAGAACCACGATAAGGCGGAGGCGCGCGCACTACAAGGAAAGCGACGGGCAGCGGCGCCGCGGCGTTGGAGGCGGTAGTCGGGGTGGGCGGACAGAGCGGGGCCGGGGCAGGACGGGACGGGGACGAGGAAGGGGTGGGGGAGGGGTGGGCGCCGCCGCAGTCCGCAGCCTCCAGCTACCGCCAACGCCGGCGCCGAGGCCTCTCCGCCTCCATTTTCATATCGTCTTTCTTTATGCATGTCTTTCTGGCGGAAGCTGCCGCGGCGGTGGCGGCGCCGGGTGTAGCGGTCTTGTCTCTTATTGCCCGGAGCATCGTGGCCGCGGATCTCCCTCAGCCACCCCGCTTCCTCCCTGCACCCTCTCCCCCACTCCTACCCTACCCCACTCCACTCCACTCCTGACATCTCTTCTGCTCGCACGCACACAGGCGCAGCCTCCACACAGACAGCGTGGATATGATAAGAGCATATTGCGAAATTCAGAACGACTTTTTTTTCTTCTTTTTTTCCTCTTTCGTCCCTCGCAGCCACACGCCCGCACCCACACTCGCGGCCATGCGCACGCGCCGCTCCTCCAATGGAGCGTAAAATAAGGGGGGAGAAGAAGAGGACCCGAGAAAGAAAAATGTATCGCTGGCGAAAAAAAGATAGATGCGGTGAAAGGGCTGCGCCGGCGGGCGGGGTCTCCACACGGCCAAGGTGCTGCGAGCGAGTTGCGGCGGCGGCGGAGAGAATTCGTGGCTGCGACGGAGTAATTGCTACGTTTACGTGCAATCAAACCGGGACGTAAAACAGAGATTTGCATACTGACGACGGCGATATCGTACTTTGGACACAATGCCGAGGAGAAATGACGTCAGACGACAACGGGAGGGAAACGGCGCGGACGGTAGAGGAGGGAGGGGAGGCGGGCTCTGCTACGAGCTTCCTGCGAGGAGACGGGCAATAAGCGGCGCCGCAAAAGCGACCGAACCGGAAGACCGGTCGCGGGTCACGAGACGGTCAAAGGCGGCGCGGGCGGGCGGGAGCCGCGCAAAACAGAGGCTTGGCCGGGGCGCGGCCGGCAAAAAAGGCGCAGGATATTAGGGCGGAAGAGTCGGAGGCGTCGCCGCGCGCCCACCGGCGCAGTCGTCTCGGGCGCCAGCAGCCGGCCCCTCGCCCCTCGCGCCCGGCCCCGCCCACGCCGGCAATTGGCCGTGCCGTTTATCTGCGAGCGCGGCGTGGCAGTAAAGAGCAGTCGAGGCCCTTATCTGCGGGCGCACGCGACGCGGCCCTCGCAGCGACCGCCTGCCGACGAAGCCGCCCCGGCGGGCGCGGCGTGGCGCGGCGCGGCCAACGCACCTTCCGCGCTGGGCTCCCGTCCCACCCGAGTGTCCCGGCACACGACTGCTCACGCTCAGGATTTTTCAATTCTGCTGAAACTTGCTGGTGAGCTAGGAATTATCAAGAAAAAAGAAAACTATTGTTTCTGTAGGAATGGTGTTGGTAAATAAGTAATATCTCAGATAGTCAACGTTTCGAAACTTTGTTGTTCTCTCATCAGGGTAATGGAACAGATAAATTCACGATTATTACACAAGTGTGCTATGTTACAAAATTATATAGAACAGATACAAAAATAAAAGATATTGTATATGAAAAACAGGAAACCACGAATAAAAATGAAAACAATTCTGCTAAACTCTATCATGAAACCCACCCTACTGCGGTTCAATGTTGAAAAATATAATGAACATGTGTACCACCACATGGTATCCAGAGAACATATACTCACAACACCACTTCTTGTCTCCATACTCTAGCTCCATGTTTGCAACGAGTTACTTCGAGTTTAGAACGTTTACCCCAGAGTAGTGATGTGGGTGTTCCTGGATATCACAAGGGTACGTCTGTTTATGTTTTTCAACATTTAACTACAATGGTGGATGGGAAGGTGCGTTTCATGATAACATTTAGCAGAATAATTTTAATTTTAATTTGTGATGCCTCCTTTCTTTTTTCAAGTATAATATCTTAAATTTTTGTATGTATTCTAAGTTTGCAACATACCTCTGTTGTAATAGTGAATTGATCTGTTCCATAGTCCTGACGTGGGAACAATGAAGTGCCGAAACGTTGGCAAATTAAGATATTAATTAATGAATTAATTAACACCCATTAAATACTCCCAATTTTGTGGTAAATTAAAAAAATTAGCAAAAATGATTCGTGATACCAGGAAAAGCAATTACTAATTTTATAATCGTTTCACTCGTGCTTAACATAATTGAAAACCTAACCTCGGGATCACGCTGATAATAGTATACACGTGAAATCGTGCTACAATTTTAAAGCTTGAGACGCAAGACAGAATGATTGATATCAGATTGATGTGAGATTGATGACAGAATGTCAGATGACATATTGATGTGAGATTGATGACAGAATGTCAGTGGTACAAGCAATGGAAAGTAGGCTCGTAAAGTTAAGTAATTTTGTACTGGTCTGGTAAATCGTGGACAAGAAAAGTGAATCTTAAAGTCACTTTCTTACGCTAATTACTTTTTTCTATGAGATTATAATTTCATGAAATTGCCGTATGATATGCACTCACTCACCGCAAAAAACTGAACATGGACAGCTCATCACCGTTAGATTGACTCTCAATAGTTACACTACAATGGCAAGCAGTTGCTTAATACAGAAGAAGAAGAAGCATAGAAAAAAATAGAGAAATATCGATGAAAATGCATATAAAAACAAAAACACAAATACAAATTTTAAGATGAATCATGCTAGATTGAATGAGAACAATAACATAAAATCCATGTGAATGTCTGTATGAATTGTTTCGTATGACAAGGATAAGGAAAATGAAGAGAATTCTTAAAAAGCATTACAATTTAATGTCGAATAAAATAAAATCGAAAATAAGCGTTTGTGTAAGGAAAAGTCCAAAACATTGCAGGGTTTAGGAAAATTGGTCACAACTGTCACAAATCAACTCAAATCTGCAACGTATAGAAATATTAAATACAGAAGAGCTTCTCTAAATAGATTCATTCAAACATGACTGGAAGCGCATTATTAGCATGGTTCATCAAAATAAAAACAAAAAACAAACAAGAGTCTAAATAAAGACACTTATTCCAGATGCAAAAATGTTATAATAAGCGTTTACTTTGGACGGAAAGAAATGGCACCGCAAGGAATACATTCACAAAAATGAGAGGGAGAGCTCACATGAAAACAATTTGGAAACACTTTAACCCAGCAAAACCATCATTACTTCCCCGATGTTATTGCTCATTTCACTCTTCTTTCATGCAGGTGAGAACCCAAATGAAATTAAATTCTTCCTGGCACGACTGATGCATCGGCAATTGTAATTAAAACCCCGCGGACGTGGGAGAGAGCACTAGCTTCCTGTTCCACCGACTGAATACAACCTCGTGAAAACACCGAAAACGCGTCGACCATAAAGCCGCAGCTCTCTTCATCTACTTCAATTTCCGAGGACTTTTTGACGTGCTCCGTGGGGTGAGCGGACCGGCCCATCCGCCGCACAGCTCACCGTCGCGCTAGCACGCCGCGCGGTCGTCCTCTCTTTCCCGCGGCGGGGGCGGGTGGGCGGGGTGACCGTATGCGCCGGACAGCCGTTCACAGGACGCCATGGCCAGTTACTGCCCCGGCCCGCATGCATACTTAACAGCGCGTCCGCCACGTCCACCTTGCAGTTACAGCGAACGAAGCGCGGCGCGGCGCGGGGGCGGGGCCGGCAACGGCAGATGCGGCGCAGCGGACGGCGCGGCACGGCGCCATCAACAATGGCCCCGCCGTCCCCGCGCCGTCACCGCCGCGCGAAACGTCCCCTCCCGCGCCCCGCGCTTTTCCCGCGCACCGTGTAATTTGTATCAGTGCTACAAATGAAATTCCCGTGGCGACTATGTTGGCCGGGTAATATATATTATTAACACGTATGGAGATACATTAATTCGGATTTACGTTTGAAGTAAATTTGTTGCGAACGGCGCGGGAACTCGCCAAAGCGGCCGGGCCCTTCCATTATTCAGAAAATTGGAATGTCGTCGGCGGCTATTGCGTCCGTCGAGGTGCGGGTGATGGAGTGAGACAGCGGGCGGCGCGGTGCGCGCGCCGGGCATTCCTGGGCCGATGGCGCGGCGGCGCTGACGGACGCCTCTCACCCCGCAGTCCCCGCCACGCCCCTCTGCCCTCACGTCCCCGCCCCGCGGCGGTCCCCTCGCGCGTTCCCGTGCGTGCCCTATTCCGCCCCGCGTCCGCGCCGCGCCGAGCACGCAATTGGGTGCTGCGCGGCCAACTCCGAGCGGCGTGGCGAGGGCGGGGGCGGGGCCGAAGGGGGCGGGGCGGGACGGGGTGGGGTGGGGGGTTCCGGAGGGCGCGACCCCGCGGAAGCCCACGCGCGCGCGCGTAAACCGTCCTTGTCACCTGTTTATCGCGAGTCTTTTCTCGCGAAACGACGGCGCGCGCGGCGATGCAAAATATGCGCCTCAATAACGCAGACGGATTTCCCCGATACGCGCCGTGCTCCTCGGTTGTACACGGCGCAAACGCGCCATTCAGGTTTCATAGCCGAATCTTCGCGGAATTCACTCCGAGCTGCTAAATTAACAGTTCAATTTTAGTTCCATTCTTTTAAATCGCAAAAGTAAAATAATGGTATTTATTCAGGAAAACGCGCAGAAGTATTTATTTGAAATGTCTGTCATGGTTTAGAAATTCAAAAGCAAAAAAGAACAAAGAAAAACATTGTAATCAATGTAGATACTTGCGATTCCAAAATACATCAAGTTACATGCTCAGAATTTTTTTATTTAATCCTCATATTTTATTTCTGAAATGAAACGCGTAAACTTTGTCTCATTTAAGAGTGAGCGTCGAGTTTACATCATTGAAAGAATATATCACCACAACTGACAAATAAATTATTACTATTATTAACAAGACCAATTCCTTCATGAAATCCGAAATTTTACCGACGTTTGCAGAAAATATATTTTTACGATAGTAATATTACACTACGTATTGTAAAGGATGACATGATACGTTAAACTTTCTGCCCGAGCTGAAACGAGCATAGAACCGAACTAGTCGACGGAGGCATTCTCCAACGCGACAAAAAGTTTTGCCTCAACGCGAAACACTGGCTCCTTCGGTCACAAACAAGAGCGCGGGGGCGCTGTAAGAGAGTAGTCATGCGTGACTTGCGGTCGAACAAATCGATGGCGCGGCACATGCACAAGAACCTGACGACCAGAACGGTCCACCCCTCCGCCACGCCACGCCACGCCACGCCACTTCGCTCCCGCCCCGCCCCTCCTCCATCTCCCTCCACGTTCTCCTCCGTTCTCGCACTCTCTCTCTCCCTCCCAGCTCCGCCACCCTCCGCGGCGCCCGGCAGTGTGTTTTCCGCTCTTGAGAGCAGACGTTGATGAATGCTCGGAAAAATTTGCCCCGTAGAATAGCTAGCAATATAGGGCGACTCTCTCCCTGTGTCAGTCTGATGAACTAATTGCTTGTCTCTTCCGCTGGCCGGCGCTCGTTTGACAGGGAGCAGTTGTTTCGCACCGCCCTCGCACGCCGCCGTCGCCGCCGCCGCCGCCCGCGCCAGCCACTGCCAGTTCTCATCCCGCCAGGGTAAGGCAGCACCCAGCGCGACCCACCGGCGCCGCGCCCCGATGCCCAGCGCTCAGCCTCGAGAGAGCACACGGCTCCACGCACTTTCCTTTACGCTGGTCAGTCACTTGGGCTACCGCACGTGCCACTCTTTACTTTATAAGGAGCAAATTCTGCCAAGGATAATACCTCTCTCAACACGTACGGCCGATCAGCTTGAAGTCTTACTGTTAACATTCCGACATAACAAGACGCACAGCAGTGAGTTTCAAACGCACTAGGGAAAGGTATTGAAATGGAGTAGTTGTTATGAAATTAAATACAGCTTTAACGCCTCCAGTCCAAAGAGAAATATAAGCAAAACTGACATCAAAATATTCTACAAAACCGAACGTACGACATAACTGCAAAATTTTGATTCTGCATTGCTCTGGAAAATATCAGAGAATTATTTTCCTAACTAAAACAACGCAAAAATTCCTTTAATAAAAACAAAAATATATTGAGATTTTATCATTTTTATAATTATTCACAATTAAAAATTAAGGAATAATGCTATTTGAGAATTACAACAATGATTAATTTGCAAATAAATAAATAAACGATGTAATATATTTTCGTTCAGCCACACTGTTCAAGTTCTACAATTTTCATGCAAACCCCACTACCAATTATACTGAAACAGGGTGCAAATCTCTGTGTCACGTTGCTTTTTCATTCACCTTACGACCCTTAGAATAATGCGTGCGGCTTATCACGCCCACAGATCAAGAACCCAGGAATCAGCCTTCCCGCCCCACTGGTTCCATTGGTTCTGTATTGGAGACCAATTAATGGCAACATTCGCCTTAAAAGTGTTCTTAAAAAAATCAAAATGCCACTAAAACACGTGGACGTTGCCCCGATAAGTAAAGAATCACTGCGCGACGCGCTGAAGATAAGGTAAGGGTTCTTTTACAGCATCGCCTGTAGGTGCTGCGACCTACACTTTCCTTCCTTTCCTACGTCCTTTCTCTCTTCCCTTTAGTACTCCGTGAATGACGTCATTTTCTAATAGGTGGAATTATAGCTCTCCCATTGCCTATTAAGAGTGAGTATACACATAAATTTCACTTTATGGCCGTCGTGATAGCTTTTAATGACTTGCACGGTAACCCGGGAAGCAGCAAACATCTCCGTTATAAAGAGCCCGTTAGCTACTTCTGCTACCACGTGAACTTTCTCATTTTCCTGTCTAATTTAAATATCTCCGCGAATACGCCGCGTATTTGCATAGAGAGCCGTAGCCAAAAGAAGCGCGCTTTTTCTAGGCGTGCGCGAGCGCGCGCGCGCTGGCGCCTGGGGGGGGGCGAGGGCACGCGTGCGCACGCGCCGTGCGGGCGTTCGATTCGCCGGGGAATTTCTGCACATGCCACGTCGCCCGAGGTAATTCTATCCCGCGCTGAGCGCTGCTCACTGTATCGACTGCGCGCACGCGGCACGTGCCCGACCGGCGAAAGGTTAAAACGCGACATGCGAGCCCTGCGCGCTTACTTTCCTACTCATTTCAGTTATTTTATATCTCATTCCTTGTACATATTTTTGCGATAATATTTCATCTACAGGAATTTGCATTCATATGAACTTCATGATAGGCTTGTTTGGAATCCAATGAATTTGTAGTATTTTTTTTTCACCCGCTAATATTCAAATGATGTTTGTTATGAGGTATATACGATTGCAAATAAACTGTTCGCTCTAAACAAAAAAAGAAAGCGTAGAGAATTCTCGCATGTGCACAATAGTTCGAGGCGGAAAAACAGAAATTTGACCTTTCGGGCGATGTTTTCCTGTCGACGCGCGGCGCCGCCCCCTCACCGACAGACGTCGGCTATCCATCATCTGTCACAAATTAGATTCTTCCCGAAGGTATGAGGCTGTATAACACGATTTTCGTCAGAAAGTATAAATCAAAAACTTTCCTCCAATGACTCCCGAGCTCGAGACTCATCCGAAAGGACAGAAGGGTAACAACTCGCCACATGAACCGGAAATTTAAAAAGTTACATTTTCCCCAGCCGTTCCCCGCCGCCTTGGCCTCGCGCCCGGGAGCCCCTTCTGTTCTGGATGTGGAACCGGTTAACGTGGCGGCCGCGCACGATGTCTCCGCCTCGTTTGATGGAACCATCAGCGCGCCGGCATGCTATGTTTCCTCCACGGCCCGCGGGCGGACGCCGCGCCAGCGACGGTGAAGCACAGCGCCCATGGAGCGGGCAGGGGGAGAACACCCCTTGTCTCTAGGCGCAAATGGCGAATAAGAGGAAGGGGCGGAAGAAACCAAGTGTCTAATTAAACGTACGAGAGAAAATCGTGTATGTACAAAAACTGGAGTCCCGTAATGAGACATTATCTAACTTCAATCTCTATTGCAGTACAGGAATTATGAATTCAAGATGATTTTTAATACATTCATTTGCAGATAATTAAGCAGTACAATGCTATGAAATATGACAAAAAGACGTGATTAAATCACTTTCTTGGCAATTCAATGAATTGGAAATTATTCAAATACATCACCCTCAGTTATTATGCCAAAATAAAATAATAAATATATAAAAGTGAAATATGATAGAAACAATCACGAGATAACAAGAATCTCAGAATTACAATAAAGGAGATGACGGAAATCGAAAGATTTCTAAACAGAAGTACCACACTAATACAGATGCCAATAAAGCAAGTCAACTACGTCTCAAAATGGGCAGACACAATATATCAACATAAAATGATGTTAAGAAAATGTTATAGGATCATCGGTATCATTTAGTTAAAAAAATATGTATCTTCGCGTTCAAGATCGTCTGCGACTTTGAAAAATTACAACATTTGCGTGTCAAATATAAATTAATTTTTTAACTCCCACAGACTGTATCTTCTACTGTAGGTACATATGCGTCGATATCAGACAAAGTAAATATAAAACGAAGCATATAGAATCGACACGGTGCTGTAGGACTAAAGATATGCCATCAAGATGAAATGGAGAGGTCCATTTCTGCCACCAACGTGTGGAGAGCGCGACGGGAACATCGGGGTGCGTGCGTGAAAATGCGCGAGAGCGTAAGGCGAGAATGAACTGGCCCAGAAGATCCGGCGTCGGCGGCGGGGCTCTCGAGGGGGCCGCGCGCGCTCGCTGCCGGGGGACGAAGGCCGTCCAAATGAGATGACTCCGGCGCCAGCGCCCGCATCCGCCCCCATTCTTCTTCATCATACGCGCGAGCGCCCTCCCGCCAGCGCCACGCCCCCACGCCTGCCCGCACAGTTATGTAGTGCGCAGGTAATCAAGCCCAGATAACCTCTATTTGTACATTTCACAAGGCGTGACAGCGCCCGAAATAGAGCGTCCGGTCCCCGCTATTCGGCGCTCGCGGCGGAATGGCCACCCGCGGCGGCGCGAGCGCACGAGAGGAGAGCGAGCCTCATTCCGACGCCTTCAGAAAAGGGGCGACTGCGCCGGCGAGGTGCGGATCCGCCGCCGCCGCTGCCGTCGTCGTTCCTTGCGCTTTTCACGGCGCGCATAAAGGCGCTTCATGGCCCGGCGGGCGGCAGGCGGGTGAGAGGGCGGCGCGGCAGTCGTTTATTCGGCGGTGAGCGGGCGCGGCCGTGGAGCGCCGGCTGGAGCGGCGGGCGACGGGAGGCGGGACGGTTTCCGGGGACGGAAGGGAGCCGTCCCGCTGCGGGCGAGGGCTCAATGGACCAGCGCCACAATGACGCAGTCGCCTCTCAAGTGTCCGCGTTCATCACCAAATGAATAGAAGCGGGTCACTTTCCTCGAGGTTTTGTGGAAAGCTATTTAAATTATGGAACTCCTTATTTACTCGCTATATTATGTTACAAAAGGAAATGTGGTTTGGTAAAATATAGCTACACCACTCACAGCAAATGTTATTTCCGAAAGAAAAAAATGTAAAAAGACATTTTATTTTTCAACGATTGATGTACCTATAAACATTTCAACACAATTCAAGCTATTATTTCATGAAAAATTTATGAAATATTTTCTTGCCTGTTTCATCATTATTTTCTTTCTGTTATCAATATTAAGTTTTAAAAACATTTTATTTCACTTTTCGCACATAATCATTGAAACTAATTATTCATAAATATACTTCTAAAACGTATTAAACAAAAAAAATTACAAAAGAATCGTTCAATTCTTTTAAGCCGGTTTCAAATAAGATAGGGTTATGTTTTACTATCCATGAAAATTCTGAAATTTGCTACATTTTTGCTTTCATTATTCTTTGAAGGCAAATGCAATCATATATCTAAATACAATATATACAAACGTATTGTCGAGTGAACGCTCTAGTTTCTTCTCGTTCCATGGTTTGCTTTAAATGAAGGTATCACGGAAAGAGTTATCCACATAGGGAAATATAAGTGCTTTTGTGTTAATAACATGTAGTTCTAATGTATGGTGGATCTATTGCAAAAATAATCGCGTTTCCCGCACTGCACATACCCTAAAGATCATTTCACATCGGTCAAGCTTAGCATTCGTCATGCTGAACAAAATCGGTACGATCTTTTACACGCGCAGCGCCGAATACACACAGATATAGTATATAAATCAGAGGGACGACAAATGACCTAATCGATGGAATTTTATGAACCAAAATTCCGCGTGGGGAGAAAAAGTGCCTTTGCATATTTGACATTTCGGAAACGGGAAGCGCGTAGTTCCGGGGGAGGCGGGGCGGCGCGCGGGGCCCGCGCCGGGGCGAGGCCGGGGGGCAGCGGGGGCCTGGGCCCGGCCGCGCCTGATAGCAGCAGCCCTAGGACCGGGGGCAAACCGCCGGCTCCGAACACAGCAATCCACTCAGCGTCAGCAAAGCCCCATTGCAATGCGCCGCAAAGCGAAGATCCTATTTGGTGTTGTCCGGACGCGCGCGGCGGCGGCGCGGGCGGCGGGGGCGGGCGGGCGGGGCGGAGGTCCGCGGACGGGGAGAGGTGATCGGGGGTGCGGTGACGCGGGGCGAGTGAGCTGCGTGTGCACGCCGGGCGCAGCCGGGGCAGACGGTCATAGGGCTAAAAATGCTACGCGTGCCGGCCAGCAGGACGCACGCACGCACGCACGGGAGGGGGGAAATGAGGCCATTGCGAGCGACAGAGACCAAAAGATTTTTGGTATGAAATTAACACAGCTCGCCTAGATTAAACGGATCGCTATAAACGCTTTTTCTCTATATGCTTATTTACATAACATGCAAAACTATTGCATGCCGTGCAAGAATATTTAAGTAACGATATGACTAATTTTCACCAGAAGAGTCAATTTGAGAATACAGTTCGGTGCTTGGGATTTAATGAAATTATAATTGAATATGTTTTATGTTGACGAATACGAATGTACAGAGACCCACTGGAAGGGACAATTTTTGAGAGTTTATTAAATCGTTATGAAATTGTATAAAATATTCTGTTACGAAACGAACACGATTTACATGAGAAGAGAAATACACTAATCATTCGGCGTTGCTGCGATGAATCCCATATGAGATAAAACCTGTTTCAATTGTAGCAATACCCTCTGTAACTACTACTTGAAAGCCAATAGCAATCAAATGCAGTCTGATTATTGCTTTATGTATTCACTCGTGTATAAATGCGAAGCTATAGTAGCTATAACTGTGAGAATATTCTGTTGATGTTCACCAGAAAGAACGATACATAGGGATATGTTTCATTTATGAATACGAAACCTACAGCACAGAGGGATCTGAATGGAAAGATCCCGGCAGACATACAGACTTCATTTTCACATATTGTTGCACGTCCCTCGCGGGTTTTCAGTTTAAAAAAAAATCATAACAGCCAGAGGCGGCAACATTCAAATGACTGACGCACTGTTTTTTTACCAGAGAACGGAACGGTAGCTGCTCTTCAGCTCGTCTGTTGCGTCGAGTCCTGAGGGGGTTTGCAGCAAAGCTAGCGTGATATTTTTTCAAAAGAAACACGTGATAGAGATAAAGAGTGATGCGCGTGGAGAGTTTTTTAAAAGCGTAAAAATCAAAAGCGCTGTTGAACACCTGAAAGTTCGATTTTTCCGATATTTCGTAGTCGTTTAGATTGAATTTGTTCTGATGAGTATCGCATGCTCCATTAGCACACGAAAAATTATAGCATATATTTCTGTCTTATATTCGATCAGGACGTATCTGAAAAAGTACATTTTAACAATCATAACAAGTTTAACTTTATTACTCAATGGAGAAGTGAATAGGTGTGTGGAAGTTATACAACTAAAAATTCCATTAATGCCAGTTTTTATAAACCGTCCTTCCCAAAGATGAACTCATAAAAATATTAGGAATATAAAATATAAATGATCATATTCCGGATTAATAATTATTGTGCGATTGAAATTTCAAATTGTCATATTTCTTGGTCACTTGTATTTACTATTTAGAATAAAAAATGAACTATCCGACTTTGATCCAGTGTCACAGTTATTTATTAGAAAGAGGAATTAATTCTATCTGTAGCGTAAATACTTTTATCTCCGTCCCCGCCTCACTCGGCTTTACCACATTCGCCCCATCAGCATTAGATGAATTGCGGATTGCATAATCAAACTAAATTGAATTAGCATATATTCAAAGAAGGCCATCAAAGAAATAAAAGAGTTAAGTAGGATCATGTCTCCAAAATCTCACAATTAATTAAATTCACTTCAGCTATCTGGAAGATAACGACAAATATTCTTTAATTTAACTTTTACTTTATCTTTGTATTACTGAATTGTAAAGCCCCAATCAGTGACGATTTCTCGTTGGAACGTAGGTGTATACAGTAAAATTTTATCTTCTCGCTTTTGTAGTATTTTAAAGTATGATACAGAATGTGGATAAATTAGATTAATACCTTTCTTTCTGGTGGTGCCGGAATTAACTCTAGAATTCTGCCAATACTCTGCATCTTACCTGAAAGAAGAAAAAAAATCATTACTAACAGATGAACATAGTTATTTAGAATAATTTACTACAATATTAATAACCCTTTCGGTTGAAGACAAAACGAAAGCAGAAAACGTTCCGGAACTTCAACCACAATTCCGTCATAGCTGAACTGAAGTCGGGACGTTCTTTATGAGTTTCTGAAGTTGGGTGGATAATACGGACGCAGACAGAATTAACGACTGTCGTCCAAAACAAACAGAGCCCCAGGTTGAGTAGGAGTGAGGGTAGAGAGAAGAAAGTGCAAGTGGCCGGGGGAGGGGAGCGGCCCACAGAAATGCGAAAGGTCACGAGAGGGCACGGGACGGCGGCGGCGCGCGCCCCGACAGCCGGGCAGAGCCACTGCCGTCTTTGTCGAGCGCTAATATGGCTCTTGTACGCCTGTGGCGCCTCACGACGAACACGCGGCCAATTAGTGCACGGCTGGAGGGCAGCGGAGGGAAAAAGCGGCAGCGTCAGTTGTCAAAGAGCACAGCGGCGCAACAAGCAGCGGCCCGGCTCCTGTGCACGGGGGCGGCGGCGGCGACCCGGGCGGAGAGGAGACTTGCAAGAACCTCGGCACACAGGGAGACATTGGTGGTACACGCGAATACGCAGGCAATGACGAGGGGGGGGGTTAATGGTCAAGGTGTTGACAATGGTGCTGGAGACTTTGTTGGTGACTGCGGCGTAACAATAAGAATGAGAATAAGATGATCGAATAAGCGGTGACTTGGAAGGGAATGTGGGATGATTGATTGCGCGTCAATTTCTTAGGCCATTAGTCCCGTAAGTGTAGATCATGTTTTTATCGCGGGAGATGTCTATGTTCTCCCGCTGGATGATGAGATCCGACGCCGACCTACACTTCGGCTTGCGGGGTTTTCCTCAATCAGGTATCTCCCAACAGAAGGGCATTGCCCCAGACGGGAGAAGTTCTAAGTTCCCGACTGGTTTCCTAACATGAATGGAAGGACATCGCGCGCGGTCCGTGGCCCATTTGTTAGGGTACTGCTCCAGCATTCGTCCGAGAAATAGGAGAAAACACGGAAAACCACTGATTAGAGCAGCCGGTCGCTAGAATTCCCCTCCTGAATTGGACACAGCTAGTGCCGAAAATCCTGCCACAGTTAGGGCTCTACTCCTAGGACATCCCGGTCAGAGGCCCGAGAGTGACATCAATTGATGCCCTAAGCCGGTGCGAATTTTGGAAATGAGTCAGGAGTCGACGGTGTCTGTGTCAATCCTGGCGACATTTAATCTTCATTTTAGCGCAATTTGAGTTGCCATTCACAACTTCGCAATACTACCAGACTCTTCCCATATTTTGGAGTAACAGAAAATTGGACAATGGGGACACACCATTGCCTGGTGCTAAGATGACGTGGTAACTGAATGGGGAAGAGAAGATCTTAGAGGACAGTTTATCCAATACATGAGCTGTTGTAACGTTTAGCAATAGGTGTAATGAGGATAGCTGGTGTTTTTAAAGATAAATGTTCGATTCTGCAAAAGGTTTTTTTTTCACACGCAACTGTGCAAACATTACCACCAAACACTCGCATAAATAAATGAAAATGTGTCATAAAGCGGAGGACTGCAGCCCAAGTTTGGGCTGCTTGGGAGTGACTTGCCAAGATATGAAAGAAAGTACATAATCTTAAAATGTCGAGATCATGATGATAGTGGAAGAAATATTGAACGAAACAATCCTCAGCGAAATATAAAATGAAGTACATCCATTGTAAGGTACAAGAATACAAACTTGAAGCTGAATTCTAATGTAATTTAAATTAGTCACAATTCGAAAATTCAGGAACAATTAGAATTACCAATAATACGAAGCCTGCTTCTAAATAGTGTTGCGGCAAAGTTCTACTCCACGAGGAGATTCTCGGAATTCAACGAAAAACGAAGATCCGATTCACATTTCGCCGTATTTATCGAGAGAGCAACAAAGGGCACGGTAACGTAAATGAACTCCATGACCGCAATTATTCCATGGAGCTTCATAAAAGAAATGAACTTTTAAAAAATGTTTGAAAACCAAACTCGCTGACCACTCATAATTAATGGCAAACACAGCAGGGAGCTGGGCGTTCATATAATTACAGACTTTTCAAATACAGAGTAACCAAAGCGATCCCCTATCAATATCATTTTAGTAATTACTTTTAATGACACGTACCATTATCTTGTATTTTATTATGGTAACGAAATGTAACACTTTCATGATTACACGCTGTAATTTCATACAATTATCTTCTAGCAACACGGGTGAACAGTGAACTCCTATTTTGTCTTTCGAATTGCACTCTGCCAATAAAACTATACTCAATTTACGATGGAACAGAGCAAACCGTCAGTGCAGACGGAGCAGAAGAAAAGTAGGAAGGGAGGTCAGAAATTAAATTGTGGGAATTAAACATTTCCGTTAATACACTAGCTCAAACAGAAATCATTTCGGAAAGATCAGACTACATTATATTTACCTCTCGAATTCCTGGAAGCTTCGCATCGCACACTGTCATTACATAAAGCAACGAAACTGAACATTTTAACGAGAATCACAGGAGACTGCAACGCCGTGAAACGAAAGAGCAGAAATCCCGGGCTCATTCAATTATGCAACATGCGCCGTATCATTTCCGCAGCTAAAAAAGTGCTCTGCGCCTGATTGAGTACTTTAGCACAAAAGAAAATTTAGAGTAAAATTACACAGGCAGGCGCGGCCGGGCGGAGAGAGCGAGGGCATCTCGCGAGGTCGGGCGCCAGCTCCGCCCCCTCGCGCAGCCCTCGCCCTCGCCCTCGCTCCCCGCCGCCCCCGCACACGGAACAAAAGAGCTCGATTTATAATTTCAACCCTCAGCGCGCTGGAGATTTTCGCTCCCCTCGTTGTACGCGGGGGGGGCGGACACGAGGGCGGAGCCGGGGTGGCGGCAGATGTGGTGGCAGAGTGGGGGGAAAGGGTGGCGGACGGAGGCGGTGGCGGCGAAGGTCGGGTGCAGGCGGCAGGGGACGTAAGCAATGGCGGTGACGGATGCGGAAGTGGGAGGAGGCGGAGGCAATTTCAGGGATGGGCGCACACGGGGGGGCGGGCGGAGGCGTGGCTGAAGTTGGTGGCGGAGGACATAGCGTGAGAGTGAGGAGGCGGTGGCAAAGGCGGAGGGAGGGTCGGAGGCGGGTGAGGGGGGAGCGGGGGGGGGGGGGGGGGGGGGGGGGGCCCGGGGGCGCGAGATCGCTCGCCGGGGCCCGGGCACACGCGCCAGCGCGGCGGAACGCACGCACTAAATGGCGGCCGGGCCTGTCAGTTCCTCTTATGTTAGTCCCACAATTGGCGGCATCCGTGCCGTGACGGCCGCATACTGTGAGCATGGAGCGAGTACCAGCGAAGGGAAGGAAGAAATGAGGGTAGTGTATAAATGGGAGTGGTCGGCGACCCAAACTGGGTCGTATTGCCCTAGAAATTTAATTGCTCTCTATGAACGAACTGACGCGGTTTAAAAGCGTTCCTTTTACATTATATTTCGAAAAGCACTGACTTTTTTACTATCTTTAACTTAAATTTCTGATTTGTTCAGGTGATCGAAGGCAAGGGTTTTTGTCACAATAGACACCATAAAAAGATTGGCTTCTATTAATTGGCTATCTCCTCCTCCCTATATTTATTTCAATGGCAGATGCGATTCAAGAGTAATTCTTAGAACACATAGAGGCAACAATAACATTACGCCTTACATTTATTTTTTTACAGTCATCGAAAACAATTAATAAACATCAAGTATATAAATGTATTAGAAAATGATAGTAAAAGAAAAGATACGGACGCATTCCCGAAAATGAACAATATGGAAACGAATTTATTTTGCTTAATACGAGTCGTGAAGACAAATCATTTTCTCAATAAAATGAAAGAAGTCATCTCATTTTTGGTTCCAAAACTCATTTGTCATTTGCCTGTTGTCACATTAAGAAATGAGGAAAGCATACATACAGCATGTACGTCGACGCACAGATCACATAAAATTCACAAACTGAGTTCAAAACACTATATACATAGATTAAATGTCAACGTAATATTTTAAAAATATCAAAAGTATTGTTCCAATAACATCAGAAATATGTGACAATAAAGTTGAACGACGGCGAGTTGTTTGAGCCAAATTTTCCACATATTCATCCATTCAGCTGACTTCCTGTCTGTTCGTTCTGTCATATTAATTATTTACATTAATACACATGATAACAACTAGCAGCTACATACAATCAACACTTATTCTATGTACATGCCCTTTCCTCATCCCCAAAACGTGCAATCTTTCAATACTAGTTTTTTTCAGCATCTTATAAGTTTCTCTCTACAGGAGAGAGAATGATAAATGGTCATCAAGGTTGTTCATCAATTTCTAGTTGGCAAAATAAAAGTTCACAAAAGTTCATAATACAAATGCAATACTATTAAACACATAGACAACACAAAACATGAACATTCAACGAGAGTATTTGATACTTCAGACTCGAAGAATTGATTGATTAAGTGATTCCGGACGCGTCACTGGCTAAGGTCATAAGTTCCATAAGTGTAGTGCATGTTTTGTCGCGGGAGGAGGCGGTGTTCGTGCCACTTTGGATAGCGAGATCCGGCGCCGACCTACTCGCGTAACCAGCTTGCATAATTTTCCGCACCCAGGTATCTCCCACAGGCGAGGCATCGCCCCACCCGGGGCAAGCTCTAAGCTCTCGACTGCTCTCCCGGCTTGTCCGACTGGAAGAACGGCTACAAGTGCATACCAACCCAAGGCGAAGCAGCAGCTGTATACCCTGGCAAGAAAACCCCTGGGGCCGCGGTGGGGACGTTCATTAGACCGCAAACGCGCGGGAAGGCACGCGTGGCGCCAACCGCGGCGTCTGGAGATGATCCGGAATGCGGCCGCAGCTATATGAACGCAGCGCGCGCCGCCGTATGTCATACGAGCGGTTCGCCACGACATCCGCCGCCGCCACCACCCATTCCTCGTCTCGTAAGAGGGCGCGAGATCCGAGCCACACGACTCTGTTCCCGGTTTTAATAAACGCTATGGCAGAGATACACGATTCGCTCCCTAAAAACGAAGTTTTCTTGTTTGTTGTTGGCCAGTTGGTTTATGTGCACGCGCCAGAGAGAGCGTGCCAGTCTGCGCGAGGAGAGACGGCGAGTTCGAAAGGGAGGGGGGAGAGCACGGAAGAGAGCGTGGAGGAGCGTGCGAGAGCATGTGCGTCGCGGTTGCGTTGCGGAGAGCGGAAAAGTGGAGTTCCGGAGAGGGTGGAACATATATAGAAAAAAAAAGCAATATTATTGCAACCACAGTGCTACAAGATGGCGACCACAGATGCAGCTTCCGTGCCCGTATCGCAATATCCGTATATCTCCGGAACGGCGGCGGTCCAGAGGTCGCGGTTGTTGGCAATAGGGCGGGCAGAGGCACGCCTCGCGGCACCTGCAGAGGCAGCCAGAGGCAGCCTGCGCCAGCACGGGGGGGAGTGGCTGCGTCGGGGCTACGGGAGGAGTGGAGAAGGTGGCGCAGACAGCATTATAGCATTGACTTCCCAGTGAACGGAGAAGGGAATGGTGACGCACTGGAGAGCCGATGGACTGAATTGTGACCCGGACGCGTCAACTGCTAAGGTCATAAGGTTTCGTCAGTATATTGCATATTTTTATGACGGGAGGTGGCGGTGATCTTCCCCAGCTGGTTGACCAGATCTGACGCCGACCTAGACGTCGATTCGCGAATTTTTCCTCAACTAGGCATCCCCCACCAGCGGGGCACCACCCCAACCGCTCTAAACTCACGACTGGTCTTCCTCCAACATGTCTGGTAGAGTAGTGCATGTTTGCGAAGAAACGACCATGATCTTCCACGTAGTCTCACTGCGGGGAGTTAAGCGATTTGAAGATTGGAAGAGTGTGGAGATATCTGGTGAGGGCATAGTCAGGCAAAGGCGAAAACAGAAAGAGGACAGAAAAAAAGGAGAGGGGACAATTCGGTTGAGACGCCGCTTAAATGAAATACAGAATCAGCAACTAGGAAGTCAGGCGACGGAAGTCGAAACGCAGGAAAGTCATCGTGTGGGTACGGGAAGTGAGCAGGGGCGGCAAGAGACTTCCGATACGCCAAGTAGTAGACTCATAGAAACGGAGCCAAATGCCGCAGGCAGGGAGCAGCAAGAAAAAGCGACCTGGCGGCACGAGAGCCCCGGAGGCCGAGGGCGGGAGAAAAAGGCGGTCAGCCCTCGTCGGCGCAGTGAAATATGGAACAAGATCCAGAGCCGCGTGCGGCCGCAGCCGTATGTTACATATAATGAGGCGGAGGACCGTCGGTGCGGCGACCAGACTGCGCCATGGAACGCGGAGGGTGGCTGTGCGGAAGGACTAACAACTCAGGAAAGTAATGCTCGTGGCATTGAAAGGGTAGAAAAATGTCTAACAAGGTGATTCTAAACTCGTTGCTTTCTCCAATTAGCTGCGGTTACGGCAATATGCTGCTCTTCGAATAGCAAGAACATTTCAGAAGGAATGCTGTAGATGCTAAGTACATGACTCAGGTACAAAGTACTTGAGATTTAGTTACGGATTTGTGATGACCATCCTCGCTAGCACACCAAATGGAATTTTTTATTCGGGTTATACCTTGAATTTATTACTTTCTAAAGTACCGTGCTTTGCCAGGTATTTATTAGTCATAATTAAGGGGCCGATTTTAATGAAATGTCTTTTTTTCTTTTCACTTTAGAACAATGCCGTTTAGTAGAGAAACGTTATTTTATTTTACGACAAAAGAAAATGACCCATTTTATAGGTATTATTTTGCATTTTTTGTCGATTTCGACTAATGAGTCTTTTTTTATCTTTTTCTGCATTTTTAATGCAGTTTTTGCTGATTTCATCGATTTTAGTGTTTTTTAATGGTACTTGCTTCAAAAAACATTTACGAGATGCAACAAATGTTCTTCAGGTAATTACTCAGTAGCCTGTTCGATTTATTTGCTCAGATATTGTTTTGACAGCCGTTGAATGTAATTCTTGTGACGTATATCAGCGCCATTGCCGGTTCCGCCGATTTCGGGACAGAGATTTCCTGGTAAAGAACAGTCCAAACCCAACGTTTGCAAGCTGAGTTCACTGTAGCGAATAGAAGGTGCCTCGATTACATCAGAAACGTATCCAAAGCGTGAGTTGTTCATCCGAACTGGTTTTGATAAGATTTTTTATGTCACTTTTCTTTGATCTCAGGGAATTCTTAATACATTTTTAAGAGCATTTCATTGATCATTTTTGGCGATGTTTTAGGTCATCAAAATCTGCTCCACAGTCATAATGATCTTGCCTCACCTGCCCCGCATCACCCCTCCCACGTTTGTTACGACCTTTGCTACCACAACCACTACTGGCAGCCGTAAACAGATGCTTTGTTACATCCTCTTGGAAAACGTTTAGTAACAATTTTGTTCTTCAATTACACTGAATTTAATTGCGCTATTGGAATTAATCAAAATGCATTTGGTACGAAACGATTTGGGTTATCATAAACGTTTAATTCTCTTCGCTAAATTTACTCACTATTTTCGAGATATTTTAAGGTAAAAAAAAAAACGGAAGGAGCGCACGCTTAATTTTGCTCTAAGAGATAGGAAAAAGATAAGAGTAATTTTTATGAAATCTCTGTCGAAGAGTAACGTTTCTCTTGTTTTGAAGGTGTGTGTACAAAATTTCGATAAGATCGGAATAAAACTGTAGAAAACTGTGGGTAAAATCAAACACGTTGTCTTTACATACAAAAAAATAAAAATTTGGAAAAGTATCCTAAGTCATGCCTGACAAAACACACTGACGTGCGGTGAAAAGCGCATCGAAATCAATTCAGCCATTTCAGAGATTACCCAGGAACAAGAGATGAACAAAAATCGTTAAAGATACTGGTTTTTGTATCATGCAAATAAGCATATGCGATTATAAAAAGGCAGTTATTTAGAAATTACAGACAGATACTCCAATTTTGTTTTTGTAGCAGATTCTACTGAAAATGGAATTGAACTTACGTTTAGATGTTAAGGAAACTTAATGAAAAATTATTCAATGCGAAAGCTGTAGGTTTACAGATTTTTTAAGTTCGGAGATTTATAAACTTTTCAATATAGCGATTAAATGTAGTCCAAAAATATTCACTTCTTTCATTCTGATTCGCCTTCATAAGCACCCCCAACCAGGAGATAGAGATTTTCTGCTTATCAATCTGATGTTTGTCGATAAAAAATGTATCATTTATTTTAAACACACTTTAAGGAATAAAAGCTCTTCTTTAAAACAAAATTACTCTCTCGCAAAATACCTCGAGATGATTTTTTGAACTTTTAGTTAAATAATTGGCAATTGCTCCCTTACACGAGTCAAGAATAAACGGAGAGCTGGATTCATCACAGCAGCACTTCCAACCACTTAATAACGAATGAAAGGATGTGAAGAATTACGTGCAGAATGCTCGGGGGCATTAGTATGGTATAGTTAAAATTATAAAAATGTAATAACTTTTTCTATTTTTGCTCCTAAGAGCAAAATGCATCTTAAACTAAATGCAAATCACAAGCTGAATGTGGCGTCGGAATAATCTATCAGAATTAAAATAAAATAAAAAAAGAAAAATGTGTGGTCGCAACTCCTCCTGTCAGATGTTCTTTCGGGCTACGGCCCATACCCAGAATACAGTGTTGGAAAACCTAATCCCAATGCTCCTATGAGATTTGCACATTCTTTCAGTATATCAGGCGGTACATTAAAAAAAATTTAAATCTGTAAGTTCGTATCCTGGAACAGACCGTTCTAGTCTTACAGATTTATATTACAATATAGTTTTATTGCTGAAATTTTCCTAAAAAAGGGGATTATCTCATTAGCACTATCGTATATGCTATACATAACAAAATTATCCTATAAAACGATAACTAATTCTACGGGGTGGCAACACTGACGATTAATGTTTTCCTTCTGTGTGATTAAAGCCCTGCTCAGCATACTGTGAACAGCGGTGTCCGAACAATACATTATCTAGCGACCTGTGTCATTCAACGCCTGGGTGTCATGGTGCTGGGGAAACAGGGTCATCACTAGTTCGCAGCGCGAAAACACGCACAAACACATATTGAAGAAATTTCTTAGAATCTTCTCCGAAAACAAAACATCAGATCCCCATCGGAGACGGAGACGCGTCTGATGAAACTTCGTTTGTGTCGATTGGAGGACGCGAAGGGGTCTGAACGTGAGTGGCGGACGGCATAAAAGACACACACGGACGCAGGTTATACGAATACTATATAAGAATGGAAAAGTAAATTTAAACAATCGCTGCAAGCCCATCTACGGTTCGTAATAAATTGTGAAGAATATAATTTTAGTTATTAATTTTTTTATTATCATTATTAATGCTCTCGTCACACATTAAATTTCAACAAACATCTTTCTAGTTGCTCCTTTGAATAACGCATATCAATATACCAGCCTTTTTTAAAAATTGATATTACGTTGTTTCACAGAATCAGCAACATCTCCCAAGAAGCTCGCCTTATTTTCAAGTTAAGAATCATAAACACCACGTTCACACATACCACCAATAAAACGCATCCTGTCGACGAGGATAGTTCAAGGCCTGTGTGACTGCGGCCACGCACTCGCACGGGAGCGGGAAAACGTGACAACAGCAAAACAGGCGCAATTTCATTTAGCAACTTGTCACTTAGCGAGGCGCAGTTTTCGCTTGCGCGGGATTAAAAGTTCGATGAACCGCAAAGCCATCGCGAGTTTGGCGGCACGCAGATCAATGTCAGCCGACGCCCAAGCGACAACTCTGCCGGCGCCGCGCCGCCGTAAAATAATTAGCCATACATCACCAAGTGACAACGTGGCGCGCCGGTATTTTCGCACTGCCCGCCCGCCCGCCCGCCTCCCTCCGTCCCTCCCTCCCCTTCGTACCCCTCCTCCTCCCTCTTCCAAATGAACACGTGCGATGGTGACACGCACGCGCGAGGGGGAAAAAACGTCAAACTCGTAATGCGGATTTAATATGCAACCGCACAGGGGTCTAATAGGATATACTTTTGGGGATAAACAGCAAATAGTCGAACGGCCGTGTGATGAATCGGTAACTGCCACCTCCACCACTACCCCTGGGCGCAGAAACTTCCTAAAAATAGTGTCGACAAATCACCTCTTTAATTTACTGCTGGGATCGTGTCTCGGGACGAGACCGGGTGTAGATAACACATAGGGCAATTAACTGTGGCACGACGCCCACTTGGTCACTGAGGTTCTTTTAATTTAATAGACAGATTTATTTCTTGCACCAAACATTCGTGATATTTCTGGAAAAGAAATATGAGATACCCAATAACAAAATGAACATCTGGAAAAATATTTCAACTTTCGTATGGTTATGTTGAAATTATGTGTTTTCTCAGTAGAAAAATATTAGTAAATGGAGAAATCCCGCTCCCCCACCCAGACACAAGGGTTTACCTACAAAGACCACTAATGAGATGAGCTATTATCCTTTGGATCCTTTTCAATTACGATGTTTCATGTATTGATCGCCAATTGGAAAAACATGTACACTAATTGTCAACAACCGTAATTGCTAATTATAAAAAAAATAAGTATTAAAAATGATTTTACTCTAGCAATCAAGAAATCTCAGCATTAGAAGGTTCAACGTACGTACCAGAGAGATAGCACACAGAAACTCTTGAAGTACGTACACAATTGACTACACAATAGTATCTCAATGCGGCGATGTTGCCTTGCTCTAATACTTTTTCAAACAATGAAGACCAAATAAATCCAAATATATTTTGGATAAACAAAGTTCACTGTATTGTTTTGTTTATTCGCAAATTAACGAAGATCATTGGTAAGCGACTATAAAAAGTGAACAACATACTGAAATAGAAACCAAATAATGTTCTTTTCGTCAGCCTTATCGGATCTTGAGCTTGTCACACTTTGTACTTGCAGGTCGAGGCAAATCGTCAGGGGCTGGGACACGTGGCGGTCGCCCGGCTCCCACGCCGCGGCATTAAAGACTACTCAGGCAACTGGCAGACGCCCGCCCCGAGGCCGAGCGAGTATATTAATTTAGCGAGATATGGCGCGCATGGGGCGCGGGCGCGCGCGGAGACAAAGGGCCGCCGAACAGCGAAATAATAAAGTCTTGTATACTTTCATCTCCGCATGCCGCCTCGGGCGACTTCCCCAACTCCTTTTCATCCACCTCCGCCCCCCCCCGTCTCCACCCGCTTCGCCCACGTCTCGCTCCGCCCCCGCTCCGTCCCGTTCCGCTCCCCGCATCGCCCCGCTTCGTTCCGTGCCGCCTCGCTCCGTCCTGCTTCAGCCCGCTTCATTCCCGATCTGCCTCGCTCCGCCCGCTCACTTTTCCCCATCCCACTTCCCCGCCCCGTCTCGATCAGCCCAGCCCCGCTTCATACCGGCCAAGCCTCCCGCCCCCCCTCCTCCTCCCTTCTCCCGCCACAGGCCCGCCCTTTTTCTCATTCCTCTGGAAAGTGACTTGCGAAAGAATGGCTCACATTGATAATATCGTATTATCTTTCCTCTGGCGGAATGTCTTGGACTTGTAGGGAGGACGTTTGTGGCGGTTTTATCGCCTTTGTTCGTGTGAGAAACGACAATGCCACAGACAGGAGAAGGGAGACTTGACAAGATGGCTGAACGCTTAGATACGCGTGTTGCGACAGACAATATACAATTGGAGACAATTGGAGACAATTGAGACCCAACTCAATAATAAATATGTATCTATAGTTACATATTTATGCGCGATGTATTCACACAGTCCATTCGATTAAGATGGACGACTTTAAATTTCGTAATAAATCAGAAGTTACAATTCCATCAAAGATAAATTAAATTTGAATAAAATTGGTTTGGAATTTTTCTCGAAGTATTAGATACCAACACGGTAATATGAATTCTCAGGCAGTACATTTCCATTTCTTACTTCGTCGTTGTACGTTAATGTGCCAACAAGCGAAATCCCTACGATGCCCCATAATTATTGCAAACTTTAAAAAAATGTTCTATACAGCATACAGCATTTGGAACAATGTACAGTACCTCCGAGCATACAATGTTCTGAAAATCATTTTCAAAACAAACTGACTTGTTATTCTGTCAGCTAATTCAAAAAACACAAAATGTTGCTGTGTAATTAAGCAAGCCACTCTTACTGCAACGAGAGAAAATATAAATAAAACTGTAATTTTCTGAAATCGAAATACATTTACTGTAAAGGTTAATTGCAAAATGACTACCTTAGTAATTCACTTTTTCATTAACAGTATGCTGGTAAAATGCATTTTGTTTCGAAACTAGTATAATTTTATAGAATTCATTTAATGGGTATGAAAATTATTACTCATTGTTTAAATAGAAGTGAATTAAGCACTAAGCATATATAATAGGTATATCTATTCACGTTTCTGTTTGCGCACAATTCAATTTTAAAATCAAATTAATGTATGTTTGCTAAATCCACCGAGTTAACATTAAACAATCTACAGATGAAAAATTTTACCATATAATCTAAAATACAGAGAAATATTTCGTGTCAGTAGTAATAACAATAAAAATTATTAATGTAATGTAAAGAACCAGAACTACTAGCAATTGCGATAACAATTCTCCAGCAAATCATTTGCGAGTCATTGTTTTATTAGTCCATTCCGTCAGTGAAGAATGTGACAATCGTGAATACCCTACAGTGTATTTATGAGGCGACATCTTCGTAATGGAAATGTACACGAAAAATCATTTTTATAATTAACCGTACCCGATAAACTGCCACAATTAACAATAAAATAAACAAAAACGGCGCACTGGCGATTGTGTCCAGCGTTTGCGAAGAAACGACAGAGATGAATCTGAAGAAGAACGGCGGAGACACAGCGAAAGAGACAGGAACGGGGGGGGGGTAGCAACGCCGACGCGCGGGCTGAGGTGGGAACGTGACGGAGACGGTGTCAGGAGGAGGGACGGAGGCCGCGTCACTAGTGAAGCGTTGGGGAAGAGGGGGGAAGGGGGCGGGGCGGGGGAGGCGGCATCGCGACGCCCGCCGCGTAGCGTGCGGCCTCAACTTCGCCGCGGCCTCCGCCACGGCGCACCACGACGTCACCGCCGCCTCCGCCGCAGCCGTAATTACTGGACACGAAGGTAATTGTGTAAAGAAACACAATTAAAAGTGGCTGTTACATGCCGCGAGTTGGCGGTGGCAGCGAGGCGGTGAGGGGTGAGGTGGGACGACGAGGACGGCGGCGGCGGGCGGGCGGGCGTGCGTGGCGGTGGCGGTTTGGGGCTGGTACTGCGCGACTCAGGGCGGAAGTGGAACCAACTTCCTATTTTTATTCAGTGCGTGTACCGACGTGCGAGCGGGCACGTCGGAAGACGACCCGCACAGCTTGCGCGCTAACGTCGTTAAACCCCGGATGCCAGGTGACTACGTCAAATAAGCCTCGCGCAAATCTAGAGAAATAAACTTTGGCAACAAGAATGTCACCAACGAAGTAAAGTTTATGTAAAACGCTTATGATGGAATAGAATGGAGAGAGAATTCTCATTGCAGCTTATTTGTTCACAACGTAAATGAAATACAATAATCACTTCAAATTATGATTATTTCCACTACGGCAATTATATGTAATGATAGTAAAGTGGAAAGAATTACAGAAGATACTTCCAATCTAGTATTTCTTTATTGATAGCATATTATCGATAATCACTAATAATTATTAGCCTGTAATTCTAAAATGAGTTTCATACAGACATTACATCGAAATCCAATGTACGTTGGTAGAATAAATTGTCATAAATTTAACACCATGTGCAAATGTTACAGTTGTGAACATTGAACACAACTATGACCTACGAGTACACAAGAAAAAAGAACACCACAAAAACAATTAGTTAATTCTGTTTGAGTTATCAATAAACGATATTATTTTTACTTCAATGCTATGGAAGAGCTGGTACGAACTTCTGTACAAGAGAAAGTTCATTCCATGTCAAAAAGGAGCAATTTGATCAAAACCAGCCGCTCACAGACAAACTGTGCGGCAGGACAAATGGAAGTGACAATCAAATGGAGAACAGACCCTTGCGCTTCGACGCGGAGGCCTTTCAACTGCGTCGACAGGGAAGACGAGTTGACGGATCACGTGCAGCAGTGTCACGAACGTAACGGCGTGGAGCAGTAACGAGCGAGGGGCGAGGGCGACGCGGGGGCGAGTGTGCGGGGGGGAATTCGTTCGGTGGCCGGGGGGGGGGGGAGGGGGGGGCGTTCGCGCGGCTCATTGGTAGAGAGGCTGCGGGCGGGCGCGCGAGAGCCTTCCGTTAGTATGAGGCGGTGTCCGCGGGCTGCGGAGCGCCGCCACGCGGCGGCGGACGGAAGAACCGAAAACTGGTTAACCGCAGGAATCATTTGTACTGAGAAACATAATCGTCTTGAAGTACGATGGGAGAGGGAAGATGATCATTGCTTTAAGCGGAAAGGAATCACCAACATTTATCATATCGTGTCGATTGAAAAGGGAAGAAGAGAAAGCACAAACTAATGAGTCTCGGGACAAGAATGTTCGTAATTTATAAGTATCATTCTCGGAAATAAATGAAACCGAGAGGGGGGCGAGGGAAGAAATGTGGAGTCAATATGTGAATCTTGAAAAGCATTTATTGGTATGAATTTTCAATATTACGATAACTTTACAGTGAGAAAAATATCTACAGACCTGTAGCAGCACAAATGCTGTTGTATGGAAAACGGGGATGGCAGAACACGAAAAAATGACTGTTCTGAAATGTCACATGTCAGAATTGAAGTCTCTTTCTTCCTCGTCGCATGACGTCAGCTGTGTCGTCAGCAGTGACGTAGTGAGAATGAGAATTCAGTTGGTACGAGCAATTAGAGATTATACGGAATAACGGAATCAAGAATTTGCGATTCCGTTATTAAATAATAAAAAGTAAAAAAGTAAAAAAAGTAAAAATCGAAACTGCTTAATTGATTTGAATTTTTCTCGAGATCCTGGGCATCTTACGAAACCACTGACACCTCTCACGTGGCCATCGTCTACTTACTTTTCTCTCAATTTCGGCGCGCATACGTAATTGGTAGAGTAAATTAATTCTCATACATTTAGAAAAAAAACACCCCCTTGTGGTTTTTCTTAAAGTCATAAAATTAATACGAAAAATAACAGCAGTTTTAACATAATATTTTAGTTACCAAATGTCTAGAATATGGTGATTAATTACTGTCAAGGAAGAGTATAGCGTACCAATAGAACATACCTACGAGACCGTTCGATGAGGAAAGCAAGTCACCATGATTACAATAAAAATTCGAAAGGACAAAATGAATATATTTCCGCGATGGGGACGAGCACGGACAATAATATTTCGAGTGTAAATGAACTTCAAAATACGCCGGTCAATAAAATATTCATACGCATATTTTGTGCCGCAGAAGCGCTCCCGCGCAAATGCACAGCCGGAGAGAAATACAGAAATTTCGCTCAGGCGCAGCGCGCTGGACCGCCCTCTCCCCGAATGTTCCGCCGCCCACCTAAGCCACTCCGCCCGCAGCACATGTCACTCTGCTCAGCCTCACGTCCACTAAAAAACAACCACTTTCGTATCACCCAGGGACGACTAAAAGGGGGGAGACAACTTGCAGGGGGCAACTTGCTCCAGGCCCCAACTTAACTGGGGCACCGAATTTGTTTCGTTCACAAGAAATAAATAAAAGTATGAATCTTTAATCCATATTAAACGTGATAAGTTATTTCTGATGCAGGGAGAAATTAATTCTGTTTATGGATTGAGAAAGGAGGGAATGTTTTGTTTGAAATGAGGGGCCTCCGTGAATCACCTCTCAAGTATCTGGCTTTTTCCGAGCGCCCTTAATATTACCTGTAACAAGGGATAAGGCTTTGGGATATGATCACACCAAAACGTCCATGTCTCAAGGATCAGCTCTTACAATGATCGAAACATCTGAAATGGAATCTTGTACCAAAAGGTCAAAAGTGTATTCTAGTTTTAATCAATTTTACATGAAGTAATTTCACGAGTACGTCCGAAGGTGAGGATCCTTTTGACGTGACTTACACATCAGGGCAGTTCTGTGAAATAAATTAAATTTAAAATGTTTCCTCTCGTCGCTAATTATGTCGTTTGGAATGAAAAGAAAATCACTTATCTTTGAAACCATTTTGATCACGCTGAAATATGGAACAACTTTCTATTGAACTTTCTTCAAACACGGGTGTACTCGAACCCATTCCGAAATATTAATTGTTTAAATTCATGTTCTCGGCGACAATATTATCGGAAAAGCCCATCTTAAAAAAAATTTAAAAAAAAAAAAACTAATGTGCGTCGTACGCTCCGGCGCTAGTGTTTTGTGGAATGATCTCAATAGTCTGAATACAGCACTTCGAAGGCTGTATTACCGACGCACTCCAGTTCCGAGTATACACAGATGATGAACGAAACGTCATTCGGGAACGCAGACTTCAACGCACCGGTACTCGGCCAGCTGGGAGCATACACGTCAACAAGTTACGTTAGTATTTTCAGATCTCACCACGAAATTCAACCAGCCAGAGCAGCGCGTCCGTCACGAATCCGTCTACCTTCCAGCCTTCCAGCCGGGGTGGCGGGAGCCAAAGCGTCTGGCGAGTGTTCGCCAAATCGCCCATCGCCCCGCCCACCCCGCTGGGGCCTGAGGGGCGACTAAAAGCATCGTGGCGCCCGGAGGCGCGCAGGGCAGGCCAGAGCAGAACAGGACAGGCTGGGTCGTGCTAATGGGTCGCGCCCAGAAGTGGGAACACGTGAGGAATATTTAACGATAACCCCCCGCGTTCGCTCCAAAAACAGCAAGCGCGCGCTCTTTTTTCGAAAAACCCCGCATCCGGCGTCCGCCGATTTCACGAAGGATTACGAACACGCGGATCGACCACGGAAAGGTTAAAAAAAGTTGCTCCATTAGTGAAATATTCCAAGAGACTTTAATAGTCTTTAAATTAAAAAACTGTACTTCGTGATAAAAAGAGCAACTGTTAGAGTAAATTTTGCTGAACAAATTTATATTATAGTTGCAACTTTTATCTTCGTGTTCACTTGAAGTGTAAAACCCAAGTAGGAAATTGCGATCCAAACAAAAATCCTTAAATTTCAACGAGGTGAAATAATGAACATAATCCTTCATAAATTATACAGAAGTATCATCAATTTAATCTGCAAGAAAACCAACGAGCGCAGTACGAGTACCGAAAACGAAAGCAAGCAAGAAAACCTTATCATAAATCCTATTACGAACTGTCAGAATAACTCATGACAGTAAGACAAAACAGGAAACATGGTGCAAAAAACAAATGAATGAGTAAAACAAATTGGGAAAATAAAACAGTGAAAACTTTGGAAGGGGCCAAACCAACCTTTAACACAAATTAAATGTTAAAAGTGTATTCTTCTTGTCACTCGAAAAGATAAAATGAATTTCACTGTAAACTTAAAGACTTATCAGTGTTTCAAGAAACGACTAAAAACGTTCCCACAGTAATTGCCGACATTCCAAGATATTTTTACTTCGGAAACGCAAGATTTGCAATCAGAGACATAATTAGCCAATTATTTCATCGTTGTCAATATTCTACCAAACCGCATATAAGCAAGCGTATTCGCACTAAGTTGGAACGAAAGTGAGTGTGTTCCCTGATTCGTTGTCGCTAGGTGCCAGATTACAGCTCCTAAGAACGGGCACCCTGGCCAACGAGAAGGGAAACTGGACTTTCCTGGCGCCCCACACTTTGCGTGAGGGCGTGCGCGCTCTGGATGGCGCGCCCTGCCCCCAGCGGCGGCGGCGGCGGCGGCGGGTGGGAAGCGCCGCCGTAGGCATCGCCAGGCGGCGCACGCCTCGCGGGGGGAGAGGCCGAGGCGGGGACGAGGACGGGGACGGGGACGGGGACGGGCGCAGGGCGGGGCGGTGCGAGGCTGGGAGAGAGGCGAGGCGAGGCGAGGCGAGGCGGGTGGAGCGGAAGAGCAGCACGGCGGCCGGGAGACTCGCCAATGAAGCGCAGCGGGGCGAGGAGGCCGCGCGCGAAGATCGATCTGCGCAAGACACAGGCCACTGCGGCGCTGCGGACGCTCGCGCTGGTGCTGGTGCTGGCGCTGGCACCACCAACGACACCACGAAGTCCCACATACACTACGTTACTTGGTAAGTTCGTTAACCAGAGTCGATATGACTCTCTCCTTAGCACTTTTAAATATAAAAAAAAATGGCTTTGTTGGTGGCGAAGCTCAGGCCATTTAGCCTACTCTTCCGCCTGACCGCTTTCAAAATTGTTATCGTAGTAGTGCATGATAAATAGGAGATTATTCAATGGAAAATACGTACGCAAATTGGGTGAAGGGTTTCTCACTTATAAGACAGGAGCGAAAGCAAAGAAGGAAGGAGCTGATAGAAAATGAACGCTCTCACAGCATTTGTGTGATTAAATTTATTAATTTCAAGTTAGGGATATATTAAAAAGTAATCACAGATATCTATACTATACTATTTATACTACTTATACTATTAAGGCAAAAATTAATCAAATCTGGCAACGCAAATGGGATGAAGAAGCGAGAGGCAGAGCAACGTATGCATTTATGCCATGTATTACCTGGATTCGAGAGTCTAAACATCTCAGACCAATGGCATATTTGGCACAATTAATATAATGCCATGGCCCATTTAAAGATACATTAATAAGTTCACCTCCGCGGACTCACCCATCTGCGATTGCAGAGAGCGCCGAAGTGCTATTCATCTTCTCTGACACTGCCCCAAATGGGAGTAATCTCGCCACAGAATTGAAGCGATCCATGGAATCCAGATCCTCCTGGAGATATTATCCACTTTGATCACTAATCCAAGATTTTACCTATCAATTCAAAGATTAGTCAAACTTACTGTGACAGCACAATTATAATTAAAAATGTGGCACACTCGAAGATAGGCTTTATGGCAGAACCAACACACACTGTAGGTATACATAGTCATACACCTGAGTAGATATTCACACTTCTCATTGTACTTAGGTAAATATTCTGCTAGATTTTGATCAACTCCTTACTGAGATAGTAGTAGTTCATTAAGTATTTAGGACAAAGATGTAAGCTCATATAATGGTTATTGTTAATGTAGTTATCTAAGAAGAAATCTTTGTACTGAAACGTTTCTAAATAATGTATATATTAAGTGATCTGATGGGCTAGCATAGGGGCTAGCGCCCGAGTACCGGCCTATCTTATTAGGCAGAACCAACGTTACACTAGCCACCGCGACGCAGCACCACACACACACACATACAAACATTTATGTGGACACTTCCAAAACATCCTGCATTGTGATTTCAGTACCTACGCCTTCTGACCATTAAAGGATTGATCAGTGATTTCAATGGTTTGAATGAAGTATGAATGATGCTGGAGCAATGGTGAAATGAGAGGCACAGAAAACGGGAGAACTCCCCCACGAAGACTGCAGCAAACAGGACGTTCAAAGGCCAGGAGCAACACTACACGCGACTTTCTTCATAAGCCGTTTCCGTGCGATACATGCCATCACGTATAAAGGAGTTACTCTAAGGGGGACCAATTTGACAGATCGCGAACGAAATGGACGTCATGAGAGGCGATGGGATTGCAAGAGAGAGTGATGAAGCCATACAAAGGGCTAACTGTGACGATGCACTATAAGCGACTGTATGGAAAGTAATTGCACAATATTGCCAGCAGTGGCCCAGCCTAGCAAAGCGGTCCTTTTATTATTCTCCTGTACAATGACCCAATGTGATAGTGAATATTTGTTTTTCCTACGTTATCATGCTATGACATTGAGTGTCAGAAGTGAGGGATGACAGTAAGTAAAATGTTTAAAGGGAATGTGAGAAATGCAATGTCAGATACATGACGACTTTAAAGAGCATTAATCCACTAAATATATTAAATTTTTAAAATATATTAATTCCACTAAATATATTAAAAACAAAACCTAAATGCATTTTATGTTTCAGGTGCATCTTATTACAAGTTCAGAAAAACGACTACGAATGCATCAATTTTATTCCATGAGTAGAAAATTACAATGTACAATATTCCTCAAAAATAATGTGCCCCATACTTTTAATACGTTTATTGCCTGAAGCAGGTTGACAATGAAACCATTTTTGTTCATTTTTAAAAGTCAGCACTCTCCGGATTAATGAATAGATACGCAAATGAGTTCAACATCCGAACTAGAAACAACGTTATCAGAAACTAATTGAGGGTAATCAATTAGCAAGTATGTAGTGTTATGCACATTATGAAAGTAGAGGTCCGCTAGATAATGAATATTATCTCAAATGTTCTGCAAAGAAAATATTGATAAACCCTTCAAGATGTTCTGATTTCTTATATAGAAAGATTCGTAATTATTATTTTTTTACGTTAAAAAAAAGCTGAAACTGCGTATGACGTGCTATGAGGAGAAGTGAATTCTGTGCACATTTTCAAAATTCTGTGATCCCTACACTAAGTCATATACTAAATAAACTTTTAAAAAAAGCTCTCATGTAATAAAATATATTTTCAAGGATAAATAACCAATAAGTTTTGGGCTCTCATCCATGATGTCCTTCGTCAAGGAATAATACTTCCTGCCGCAACAACATGGAAACGATAATTTGAAGAACTATATTTCCCAATGAATTCTAGAAGATGTGCACAGATAATGGAGTTACATTTATGTCCAGAAGCAAAACAAGGGGCCATTTCAGCATTTGCTCAATGGATCAGAGAAACTGGACGAGATCTTACGCATAAAAAATGGACTTCCATACTGAACGCAAGAAGAATTCACATTTCACTATCAAACATTTCCCACTTGAAATACTAGAATTCTTTACAAGTTTTTGAACGTTCATCTAAGTACATGTTCAAACACTACCTTCTTTTAGAACAAATCAAATCGTGAAAAAAAAAATGAAATTTCAAACATCAGGTATTCAAAATCAATTTTCATTAACGAGTTAATTTTTTGAAGTTTATGAAAAAATATTTCAAAGCACATTAGTGAGTTAAAATACTTATGTACCTCATAGCGGCGAGACACAGTCTCTCATCCATTGCCTATTGTAGTTTATATTAAAATAATTAGAACAACGAATTATTTAAGGCGTTGGCTCTCTTTAATTCAATTACTTCACAACACGCAGCAAAACACACACTTTTACACCACGATCTGGAGAGAGGCCTACTATATACAACAATAACACATGCCGTAATTGTATAAATATTATCGTTACATTTTTGAACTTCTATTACCTACGTTAAAATTCGGTAACACATTAAAGACTCCAGACTACAGCAACCAAGAACACAAACAGAAAGGCTCGTTTGTAGAAAACTACACCCAAATGCATGCACTACTTCATTAACCAAGCTCACACTTTCCCATTAAAACAATGCATCTCCATCCGCGCCTAGTTTTCTTCACGACTGATCTCTTCGCGAAGGATCCTCTGGGCTCCGACTCTTCTCCGTTGCGGTTAGCCGCTGCGCACACGCGCGCGGTGCGCGCAGGAGGGTGCGTGCGTAGCGTGGGGTGCGTGGGGTGCGTGCGGTGGTGCGGGGGGGTGCGTGGCGGGGGCGTGGGGGGGTGCGTGGCGGGGTGCGTGCGGGTGGTGGGGGGTGCGTGGCGGGGTGGTGTGCGGGGGGTGGGTGCGGGGTGCTGGCGTGGCGTGGGTGGTGGCGGGTGTGTGCGGGGGTAGTGGCGGGGTGTGCGGGCGGGGTGGTCGTGGCGTGGGGTTGCTGGCGGGGTGGTGCGTGGCGGTGGCGGGGGTCGGGCGGTGTGGGGGGTGGTGGGGTGGAGGTGTGGTGCGGTGGCTTTGGCGGGGTGCGTGGCAGGTGGGTGCATGGCGTGGGGTGTGCTGCATGGTGGGGTGGTGCGAGGAGGATGCGTGGGGCAAGGGTGGCGGGTGCGGGGGTGGGGGGGTACGGGGTGCGGGCGGGGATGCGAGGCGGGGATGCGTGGCGCGGAAGGCGGGCAGGGCGTGGCGGTGGGCGGAAAAGGATGCTTGGGAGGGCGCGGGAAACGAGCCCGCGTCTTCGCGCTCGCCGCGCCATCTGCCACCGCCGCCGCCGCACAAATTGCACTGGCGACGGCCGCAATAAGAAACGGGCGTTAAACATCGCGCGCCTTGCGAAGGAGCAAGAGGTTGCCGTGGGAGAATGGGCGTCTCGAGTAGGGATAAGACATTGCCAACAAAACATCGATGTTGAAAATTAAAATACCGATGCTAATAAAACATCACCTCAAAACCAGTGATGTTTTTAAAACCTTAACCATAACTTTTAGTTACCATCAATTTTCATGGGAGGAGGTAATTTGACGGTGGTCGCGTTTATTAATTTTTAATTGAGATTGAACTGACAAAATAAAAAAAAAATGATCAGAGCAAATAACGAAAGTTAAATTTTTATCTGATTCGATAATTCAAAGATAATGTAAACTGCATTTATAAACGAAACCTTTTATTTTAATTATTGTTCACCTGTGCTCACTTGGGTCCGAAGAATGTCCAATTTATGAATATTTCAAACTTATTTCACGTTTTAATGCGATATTACTTTTTACACTCAAAAATAAAATATCAACAACGTAAAAACATCGATATCGTTGTCTCATCAAGCGAGGAGGTTGGCGGAAGCATGTGAAAACCCATGGTCCTGAAACTACTTCTCTTTAATTTATTTTATATTATTATTATTATTATTATTATTATTATTATTATTATTATTTGTAAGCTGTTTCATCAGAACAATGGGCAAATATGTTCATTTCTTCACCTATATGCAAAGAACACGTTATCTGTTTGTTCTATGTGTTCTTTCGCACGATATATCGAGAATTGAAAACAGGAAAGTGATGGAAAGAAAATGTATCTTTGGACAAGAAATGAAGTAAGAGAATACGAGGATGGAGTGATTTTGAAGCTTTTAGTTTCGTGCCTAACAATCAAAATCATGATTTCGCAGAACAAAATTTTAAAATGATTTATTTGAGTGAGTTTATTGATTACTTAAGATACTCCCAAGTACTCCTTTATCCATTTGCAGAATTATATGTAATATCATTGTTCGGAGGAAAATGGGAAATATTTAATAGCTCCACATGCCCTAGAAAATTAAGTAAGCACTAAACTTAGACTCTCTCAAATCTGTACAAAGAGAGACCATGAAAGTTCAATTTAAGACAAAAACGGTAGAAGTGAAAGAGTACTGGCACAATCATTTTGTGAGATGACAATTTTCTAAAATGACAGCTGTGTTTCTTAACTGTTCTCCTCTCATTAAAAATTGAAGATGTCAAGCACTACTTACAGAGTCGAGACACAATTTAAGCAAGTGTTTGTATTTTAATTGAATTTTCTATTAAAAATTTTCATCAAAATCTTTTGTTATCACGAATTCCATTCAAACCAGAAATTTTAGTTTGGCATTAACCAATTCGAATTCACAAAGACGATTAGTTTGACATGATTAGGTAAGAATCAATTTGTACCAAAATTCATTTACAAAAAATGACAAATCGTTCCTATAAAGAAAAAGAGAAGAAAAACTATTCCGCGGGTTATAACGTACCATCACACAATCAACCAGCAATGCCGAGCGAATTGAAAATTTTAGCATTTATGAAAATAAATCTTTAGAAATCAACTTCTTCCATGAATTCTTGCTATTCTTCTTACATGCACAATAGTGATATCAAACTCCGTCTCATCCTCAGATAAATCAGAATACCAAAAGTCTTAGAACTCCAAAAGTTTGCATAAAGAAATAAGGTAACAGTAACAACTTGAGAAGTACAAGTAGACATCCATGCAACATTTCACAGGACGATTGCGAACTAGAAAACAATTTTTGGAGGGCGAAGTACAAGGAAATCATGACATACGACGCGAAAAAAAAACGCACACAATTCATGCGGCGTAATAAAGAGGTACTCAGGGAAATGTCTTCACTTCCGTACGTCTCATTTCACTCGGCGTGGCGGCGGTGGCGGCGGCGGCGGCGGCCGGGCAGGCGTCGAGCTTGTGGGCCTGGCGACGACGGCGGCGGTAAAAACTCGTACCGTAATTAAAAGAGGAGAGAGACGTTCATTATAAGGCGTCAGAGGCAGCGGAGGCCTCGGCGTTAGGAGAACGCGACGGAGAAGGAGAACAACGCGGAAGGGAGGAGAAATATGGCCCGGCGAGGCGGCAGCAGCAGCACTGTCACTGCCGGGCTGCGGAACAATTAAATCTCCATTTGTTCTCGCGATCCAAATGAGAAGCCGGAAGAGCGAACGGAAGCGTCTGCAAAGCGATATGGCTGCTTTCCGATCGTAAGTTAAGTGGACTGAACTTCGAAGCTCGATAAATCTGACATTTATGTGTTTGTTTTGCAATGAGACGTCCAATACTTTACTGAACGAAACACACAAATTCATTTAAAACTTATTTAGGTACTAATACACAAGTAGCTGAAATATTAATCACAGAACAACAATGCAATAATTTTATTCAATATCTACCACACACAATGGCAAAAATTGAAGAACTTAAGACGCTGTAAGTTAATGTCCAGCAAAACTCGTATGTAAAATTATTTTGAAGATAATTAATAAACGGAAAAAGATATATCCAAAGGAATAATTTCAGACGTTAGTATCTACGTTAATTTTTGAACTTGTAACGACATAAAACGATATATAGCTTAAATTAGTGTTGTCTGATGTGTTCAGATATGGAAGGTCACTACATAACTCAAAACGCAAGATCAACTTTCTTTATTCCTCCTCTACCTTCTCTATTCATTCTAATTCGGTAAAATAAATCATATTATGCCGAGTAAACGGAAGAAAAAAATAATGATTTTTTAAACATTTTTATTTTCTTTTTTACTTTTTCAGCATTTCATTGCATATCATTTAAAGTTTATGTAACATTATATTTGGCTCCACCGTCAAGTAGGTAGCTTTGTATTGTTTTGAATCATGACGTAAAATATAATGATAATTATTATAGACCTTGATGTCTCACATTACCGGCACATGTGCGTGGTCAAGTATGTAGAATGATATACGTCAGAACTATTCTATTTTATTTTATATTATTATTATTATTATTATTATTATTATTATTATTATTTCAAAAATTCAGTTATAATAATGCATAAATATCTTTATTGCACGTAAATTATAGTGTTCTGCTACCAGTTTTCAAAAACCCTACTGGCAGAAATAATAATATCAATATCTACGTAATATATGTTCCATGTTTTATGAACACTAGAAGTACAAACTGGGCGCGTCAGGAGATAATTTGGAGAATTTGTTACTGGTATTAAAAAATTTAACACATGAAGTTGAATGAGACGTGCGACGGAATGACATCATTTAATAAGAAAATTGCCCAGAACGCTGGCCATCGGATTAGAGACTGCATTGGACGAATGCAACATGGCAGGTCGTCCCGGGGGAAACGAGCTTTCGTCATTGAGGGGTTGTGGGGTGGCCTTGTAATATAAAATGTATTGATTAGGGAATAGGGCGCCCTGCGAGCTGGAAATGGAAAACAACACAAAACATTCTACATATTTAAAGTACTTTCACAACTCAATATCAATAATGAATACGATTTAATACGAAACTCGAATGCTTGTTGATTAACTATTCAAAACCTAAATAATTATTTCGTAGCGACAGTATTTATGACACATTCATGAAACAATATCAAAACTGGTAGAAACAGGATTTTGAAAAAAATGAACAAATTTGCATACAAAATACTGCTGAGCGATTGGAACAAGTGCAGACCCTGGGGATAGGTAAAACAATAATGCTTCTTTTCTGCTTAATGCTTATCGACCCTTAATGCTCACTGAAAGTGTATTTTTTCTAAACCTACAAAAACAGTTATTTTGAAATAAAATACTTAGAATGATTTAGAAAATTAATAACAAGAAATAATTCTACAATTATGCTTCATAAGACGTAAAAGTTATTAATTAAATCAACAAGGGAACCTTTTTTAAGAATATAAAAAAATCTATTAAAATACCGATTTTTGTTTTCAAGAAACTAATAGAAATAAGAGAAGCAAACTATTTCGCCAATACAATTACAGAGTGAAATCCTTTATCTTGTGTACAAATGTTTCTTCCATTGAGACGTCTTAATAGGCGATATAATTTTAGGACTGTTTGTATGACGAGGCCAACTCTCCAAGACTCACAATCACCTGACAGCGACAACTGAAAAAATCTACGAAATCCATCACACGCGCGGTTGGTCTACCATGTACTTCACGCACCAACGACGTTCCGCTTCGATCATTTCTACGCCATTAGCACCTTTGTTGTCCCGGAACGAATCTTAGCAACGAACGTTGTATGGGCGGAAACGAACCGTTATGACAAACGCGTGAGTATCCGTATTCCTTTCTGAAAACGAACGCAGTCTTTTCACTCGGCGGCGCAGCGGAGCGGCGATTCGCGCCGCGGAGGACAGGAGGGGGAGGTCGGAGACAAGGGGGGTTGGGTCTCCAATCGCACACGGTTGAACTCCCGCGGGTAGGCGGGGCGGTATATGGGGAGGCTCAGCGGGTGGGGGGGGGAGAGGGGTGAAGCGCGCTTCGAGCGCGAAGCGTTTGAGTTGGGTTGGTTCCGGACGAACAGGAGCAGTGTGGCGTGGCGTGGCGGGGCGGGGCGGCGAGGGCGCAGGTAGCGGTCGTGCGAGGCGAGGCCAGGCCAGGCCGAGCGGAGCGGAGCGGGCGCCCATCCTTGCCGGACCGTGCGCATCGCGCCCCACGGCCCCCGCCCCGCTCCCCCACTCGCAGCCCAGTGGAAGATGTGGGCGAGCTAACTGACCGGCGCGGCGCCGAGTGGCGCGAGCCGACCTACTTTCCACTTCGCAGGTACTCGCCACTTTGGGCTCCCGCGGCGCGGGCCGCCGTGCAGGCTCTCCAGCAACGAACAGCAAGGAACTGCGACGAAAGTGTTGCAAGCAATTCCATCGGGTGGTGGCAGTGGAAAGTTTTACAACTACGGAAAAAGTGACGAAGACATTGACACACGCGGTGAATATTGGAAAATGAGTACACCCCAATCCAATAAAAAGGACTGATATATAAAGGGGCTACGAAAGTGTGTTGGAATACGTGAAGGAAGGAAAGGGGCAAAGAGCATGCCTGAATTAGGGAGGGGAAAGGAAAATCTAGAAAAGAGAAGATGAGATGAAAACGAGAGGGAGGGAGTATCAGAAGTGGGCGGGGCGGGGGCAGCAGCGAGCGCAGTCCGCGCGGGAGAGGCAGCGCAATGGGAGCGGCGATGCGATGCGTTACGTTGCGAGCGCCCGCGCATCGGAGAAGAGAGGAAACTCCGGCGTGTTGTTTCAAATGGGCCATATCATTACTGAAGTGGCGGTTGGGTGCTCAGTGGCTTGAAAACCGCTCGCCGCGCGAACTGAAGCTAAAACGCGCAAGGTACTGCGACGGTGGCAGTGGCGGCGTTGGGGTGGCGGCAGGTCGCGCGATTTGAGAGTGGAGGCGGAGACCAGGGGTGGGGTGGCGGCGGAGTTGGGGGTGTGGGTGGAGCCCGGAGGTGGCCATGGCGGCGGAATTGAGGTTGGATGTGAAGTCCGGGGGTGGCAGCGGCAAAAGAGTTGGGTTGTAGGTGAAGCCTAGGATGGCAGCGATGAAGTTGGGGGATTAGAGGTGGGGCCCGGGGATGGCGGCGGCCGCGGAGTTGGCGGTGGAGTCAAGGGATGGCAGCGACCGGCGAGTTCGAGAGAGAGGCGGTGCCCGTGAGTGGCGGCGGCGAGTTGGGGAGGAGGTGGAGTCGAGGGTTGGCAGGGGCAGCGTCCGGAGGCGCGGGAGGGTGGGGAGGTGCTGGCGACGGGCGCGGGGGCGGGGCCCTTTGGAGAGCGCAGCGCCGCCGCGCCGGCAAATACTTACAACAGCGGCGTGGACACGCCGCCGTTCCACCGAATTACATCGGGTAAGTCTATTCAAGTTGGCGCGGGGGCCGGGGGGGCAATTTCGCCATTAGGGCGCGGGCGTGAATTTCTCAAAGTCCGGTTGTGGCGGGGTATTCCGCGCGTGGGCGGAGGTGCGGTTCGGCCCGCGCCGCTGCGCCGCGCACGAAGAATGCGCGTCGCCCACCGCGCGCGGGGCAGCGGCGCCGATATGGGCCGGCGGGGCAGCTGGGCGACAGGCCACAGAGAGGACGAATCATTCCCGAACCAGGGGGTGCAAACGGCTTCGGTGGCACCCACACTTCGCTAGGGTTGTGGGTTCGAATTCCGTACAAAATATGATTGTTTTTCTCCTCCAAATTATAGTGGAAGACAAAGCCGAAATATCTCATTTCACATATAATTATATAAATCGACGTCCCATTTGTCCCAAAGTGTTTGCTCAACTATGTTTTCAATGAGATATTGTCAAGTCTCCCAATTCAGAGCAATTCTGTTAAAAATAACAACTATTTAGATGAAAAATTAATGAATTATTTCTGGTAGTAACATTACATGTAAAGAATTACCAATCGTTTATCTTATCCGATTGCAATTTGAACATTTTGATAGGTTTTCTAACTGTAAACCTATACAACCAACGTCATTCATGGATTTCGGCACTGCCCTTTGTTACACGAGATATAATAACGAGCTATTTTATCTTCTGCAAGAAGCTTTATTATACTGAACCTTTTAATTTACCCCAAACCGTAAGTAAATTGTGGCCGTAAATATCGATTGATTGATTGATTGTTTCGTGTTTCCGGGCGCGTCAACGGCTTTGGTCATTAGTTCCGTACGTGCAGTGCATGTTTTCTCTGGATATGGCGGTAATCTTTCCCTGCTGGACTGCGAGATCCGGCGCCGACCTACCGTCGGCTAGTGGGGTTTCCCCCTAACCAGGACTGTCCCACCAGCGGGGCACAGTCCCAGCCGGGACAAGCTCTAAGCTCCCGACCGATCTCCCGGAATATGTGGTGGTGTAGTGCATGTTAGTATATGTGTGTGTGTGTGTGTGTGTGTGTGTGTAAGGGGAGAGGAAAGGACAAGGAAGAAGAAGGAAAGATGGCGCGCTGTCCGTGGCCGGTTGGTAGGGTACTGCTCCGGCATTCTCCTGTTGAACGGAGAAACCACGGAAAACTACCGATCAAAGCAGCCGGCCGCTAGAATTCTCCTCCAGACAGCGACTAAATTCGACCTAGCTGAAAAGTTAGTGTCGAAAATCCTGCCGCCGTCAGGACACGAACCTAGGACCTTCCGGTCAGAAGTGCTGCAGTGACATCAGTTGATGCACTGAGCTACCGCTCCCGGTGCGGCCGTATAGGAATATGTGTGTGCGCGTGGGAGCGTGTGTGTGCGTGTGTTCCTGTGCGCGTGTGTGCATGCGTGTGTGTGTGTGTGGTGGGCGAACTACAATTCAGCGCCGCGCCGATATATTCGTCAGGAAACAGCACATCCCTATGCATTTTCAAATAATGTGTCAAGCTATTTCGTTGTACCACTGCTCCGCTTTGGGTGGAGCGGTACATAAAACAGACTGAAAGAGAATTTTTTCCTTTGCCAACACGTGCCTACTGAAACAAAATCAATTTGAACTTTTCACTAACAAAAAGGTAGTGTTTCAAAGTAGAAACTCGTCATGTACGAAGGCCACTCAAATGCTGTACTCAAAATTTCTAGAAACACATTTCATGGGACCGGATTGTGTTTCCAAATTATCAGGCAGTGCACTTCATGATAAACAGAGGCGAGCACTTTTCTGTCCTGATGTAGCAACCTTTAATTTGCAAGATGAAGCAGTGCTTCAGTTTAGAGCATTTGTTTTCATGGCGATAACAGCGAAAACAAAGCAGGTAGTAGAGTAGTACCAAAAAACAACAACAAACAAATGTAATAATAAGAGTGTTCTGTGAATTCGGAACACGAGAGCTGGGCGCTTTACAGAAGAGGCAGTATTTTGCTACTTCGAGCTTGAACTTCCAAGAGATACATTAAATAGTTCCAAACCCGTAAAATATTATATTAATATCTTACAAAATGTACCTAGAAATAACAGCAACAAAACCATAATTATGCAAGATACACATTCAAAACACTCGAAAGAGTGTTAAGGAAGGCAAACGGAGTTTTGATACGGATACAAAAAAGTTCTGAAGTTGTTCTTGCACAACGAAGAAAAAAGCTTTCGTTGCATTTCTGAAGTCGATAGACACAATTTTTTCATATTGCGCGAGTTTCAAGGAATATTTACACGAGTTGGTAATGTGAAAGTTGATTGTTCTACAATCCAATTTCTATTTTTTAATTCATCCGATTCTCTGTATCATCAAGCCACAGCAGTTCGAAATATTTCTCCTTGCACAGAATCTCTTAAAGAGCATCATTCCGAAACTGGAGAGACGATGGAAACAGCATGTAAAACAGCAAAAAATGAGCAACCAAATACAAAACGAACATTTAAGTTAGTTGCAATAGGTAAGACGTAACAAAGAGCTAAGACGCTGGAAGGGAACAGGCTGTAAAACGCGAGCAGATCTACAATCAGCGAGCGAACGAGACGACAACGAGTTGACAAGGAAGAGACTGCAACTTCCTGGGCAAGTGGCTGCCGGACGGACGAGTAGTTGCCCGCGTATCTGCCCCGGCAGCGCGCTCACCGCCATCCGGCTCCGCTTCCGTTTGAAAGCAGAGCCTCGCCAGAGGTGGCGCCGAGGGCCACTTTTCGCGTGGACGAAAGCTCTCAACAAAATAATTTGCACTCGTATTACCAAAGCGGCAGGTGGCGGCTGCGCGCGCCGCTCCCCGCCGCGTCCGCCGCGGCGCGGTCTTTGGCCGCCCGCCCAGCCCGCGCTAACCGCCCCCTGCGCCCACTTGCCCCACCCTCGGCCACGCCCCTCGCCCGCGTCCAGCCTCTCCCCACTCACTTCAAATTTCATGCAATATTCAAAAATAAAAAAAATATCGCGTGTAACTATATACAAGCACGGACAAAACGCTTCATATCTCATTCACTATTACATGGGATATAAATTAAATTGCGACCACCCTCTCGGCTCCGCCCAAGCCCCTCGACACACTCGAATTTGATTGTGATATTGGCAATTCATGTTTGTACCAAGTGGAAACATGTGAAATGACCCGTGTCTCCACATGTAATACCATACCTAAAAACGCACTCCAGCGCGCTGCTACCCCCTCCCCGCCCCGCGCTTACCGTCACACGTCGCGCAATCTCTCATTCCACCTTCAATTTACAGCGGCGCACCGCTGCTTCCACCGCCACCGCCGCCGCCGCGACCACGGCCGCCCACGGCGCCGGCACGCGAAACGCGAACCTAATAACGGCGCTGCCGCGACACAACGGAATCAGGTGTTGCCAAAAATGGCGAACGAGCAGCGTAGGCGCGCGAGCTCGGGGCGTTCGGGCCGGGCCGGGGAAAAAAGGCGGCGCGCGGGGGGGGGGTGCCCACACACGCGGCGCCCGCGCGGAGAATGGACGGGGGCGGCCGCCGCGCTCGCGCTGGCACCGCGTGGTTGGGAGTGGGCGGCGGGAGTAAAGATTATGCTAACGGGGAGTAGAACGGTATGAGCGACAGATATACTGACGGTGTTGTCATGGAGAGGCCATAAACTCAGGAACAGAGGGCGTAGGAATAGAAAGGAATATGCGGTACAGGTAAGTACAAACGATACGAGCGGTAAATTATCTAATTATCGATTCTGAACTCGCAATAACGCGTAGATAATGAACAGATGGACCAATCTAACAATATAATAACTAATCGATCTAATATTAAAAATGTATCAACGGAAGAATTTGCTATGTGATAGACTTGAAATATGAAACAGGCTATGCACATTACTGTGTATAGTCTATTTCAATTTTCACGTCTGTATTTTCGGCATGTACTGCAAAGTCGAGGTACGGGGAAGCCAAGTGAAACAGAAAGGTAGTAGATATTGATACAGAAGGTGAGAGTAGAGATAGCATTATGCTATAACGATGCAGTGGGTCGGAGGCATAGAGGAAACATTTAGCTATTGCATGTCGCAAGTTGCATGTCACCGACATTTAAAACCTCACCTGCAATGGCTACGCGAGAGGTGCAGGGTAAATGCGCTATGGGCAGCCCGTGTGTGCAGCGCAGGCGGAAATTGCCGCGCGGGGGCATTTCGGATGTGCGCCTTTGTACGGCGGGCGGTGGAGAGCGGGGCAGCGCGAGTCCGTGCGAGGCGTTCAGCGCCCATAGAACCAGTCGCATTTATTCCATGACCTGTGGCGCAGGGGGGAGGGTAGTAGGCGGCAGAAGAGGGAGGCGATGAAGGGAGGGCGGTGCGGCGGCGGCGGGGTGGTGGTGTAGCGGTTGCAGTGGCGGTGCCCGATGGCGATGCGCGGGACGGAGGTGGCGGAGGCGGAGGCGAAGGCGAAGGCGGAGGGGGTGGCGGTGGCTTTGGCGGGGCGGGGGGCGGGGGCGATGGCGGCGGCCGTGGTGGCAGTGCCTGGGGGTCAACCGAGGGGGGCAGCGTCGCCCGCGGCACTGTAATGTGGACACAAAAATATGACAGGCTCGGGTCGATAGGGCGGTCGAGCGGGCGGCGGCGGTAGCGGCTGCCATCAGATACTGCAGCTCCGTGCAGCCGCCCGCAGCGCGCGCCTGCCCGCCCGCCCGCCGCCCGCCCGCGCATGCATGCACGCACGCCCGCTCGCACCCCCGCGTGCACGCAGCCCTCGGCGGAGCTGGGATGTGGAGAAAAGGCGTTGCGGCGAGTACTGGCAATACCGCTTTCGCTTTTACGGCCTTCGCTCTTCCTTCTCTTTTCTATTGGCCTCGTGTTCATGTTGTGGGTTTGGGTTCGGGTTTGATTTTCTTTCTTTCTGTAAATAATCAGTTTTACCATTATAATTCCGTTCTGTTCCTTTAACGTCGAGATGGTGATTTGTCTTTTCGGCAATTAAGTAGCAATTTACAATAAATCAGTGTCTACAAAGCGATACATATTACTTACAAAATAACTATCATGTTATGTAAGCAAAATGTAAACTGTTAAATAAACAGAATAATATATTTTATCTCCCATTCTTCCCTCAATCCGCCCTTTCCTATATTATCCGATCGATTTCGCCCATGGACCAAATTCGCGCTTCATACAATATATCTTTGTCTTGTTTTCGTAAGCCATATCAAGAGTGCATTGGAAATTTCCGATAAATTTGTAACTTCTGTACGAACGAGGGAATTTATCTGAAAATTTCCAATACACTAGTGGCACTTAATAATATTCCACGAATGAAATTACCTCCAAATGTGTTTCAGAATACATCCTGCAATTGAAGTATCGCAAGTTATAATACGCCAGAAGTGACGAGGAGGTAAAAAAGTGGCAAGGAAAATCGATTCTTCGATACCTCTTGATTAGTGCATAGTAAAAGTGTTATTATACGCTGTTGGTGTTAATATGAGTAGAATAGTCTCTGTGATTCTAATTGCTAGTGCGAGCGCAGGCGATGGAGGTAGGCTTCGGCATGCGCAGCAGTCTGAACGACTTTTTCCGCGCGGGAAGCAACCACTTGGCGCCCGTGAGCACCCACATCGATTGACCACGTGACCTCGCGCCGGTGGACGTAGTAGTGGCCACGGGCGCTTTATGATGCATCCACGTCAGAGATTGTGCAACGAATGTTCGAGCCATCGTTCTAGCACAAACGTATGGATTTTCTAAAAGTGAACTGCAAGAGAAAGGAAAGTGATAGTTGCCTGACTCTAACGCCCTGATCGTCAAACTGTCGATCGGGAACTACTAAGTAGCTCGCGATGAAATTTTCGGTAAATCGGAGTCGCTCAGCTTTGCTGGGAGAAGTCCCGAAAACAGCCGCTGGGATAATCCTGCGCAACTCGCAGTCAGTTTCATAATTGATTGTGTGAGCGTGAGATGTCATGATTTTCGGGTGTATATCTATACCTAATTTTGGCCTGGATTGATCAGTAAGAGAAAATAATATTCAGCTTACATATCCGTGTGATATTTCTTTTTTCGAGATGGAAATTACAAAAATAAGTACAAAAGCAATCAACACATGAACATTTGGGCAACAGTATTCGAGTGGTAGCCACTACGTAATCCCTATACATAAAAAACTTTTTGTGCAAAAAGAGTGCCATCTATTTCATTAAAATAAATAAGTCTAATGAAGAATCTGTTCTTGTATTTCTAATTTATTACTGTGACCACGTCAGTTTTTTTACTTGTGTACAGTTTAATTTCTTTTTCTTCCGTACAGTTTTATTAAAATTGATTTCAATCTTACTAGAAACGTATCTTTATATGCAACAAACAAATGTAAGATTTGAAAAACGTCTTGGTTTCTTTTGATAGTTCACAGAAGGAATTAAAAATACGGTTGCTCAAATGAATTTTAAGTTTGTCGATTTCTTTTGTAACGTGTATGCAGCGTAGTAAAGCGGGAATTAGCTTATCCCAATTACAACATTTTTATGTTCTACTCCCTACATTCCTCCCACAATACGTGTGTACCGAGAAGTATTATTATGTTAAGAGAGCGGGAAGTGTTATTTCCTCACTGGTGGAATAATCCAAGAAATGTTATCGCGGACAACGACAACCACAACAAGTCGCAATAAGCATTAAAAATAAACGTATTGAGAATAGATATTTATAGCGCTATACAAAGATATATTTATCGTTGTCAGTGTATGCAAATACGAGAAACTTACGTGGAAAGAATAAAGGTTGACAAGCAAATTGCCTGTGGAAATCATGAAGTCATTTCCTTGGCCGACACGTTACATATTCGTTCTAGGAAGAATTCACAGCAGACTCTTACAACGACTGCTGATTCCATCAGCACATAAGAATGAACAAAGCAGAGTGCGAAGGGTCACTGAAAATTAACCGCTCTTGCAGAACGAGTCTCGGACGGTGGAGTGTGCGATCACACGCCGCTTGCAAGAGAGGCCGTGACGTTGATGGCCGCCGCCACTGCTCGCCCATTTGCGATTACGGTTCTTCCTGGCAAGCCTCCGCCTTTGTTTCTACCGCCTCGTTCAACGCGCACTCGGTAAGGTCGTGCGTTACTTCGTAATTATTGGTCGATAACCCCTCTCGACGGCGGTCAACTTCAAAGCGGCACCGGCCGTAACAATGAAATTAACGCTTTTGTGAGGGCGGTGACAAATGGGAAGCAGAAAACCCTTTGTACTTGCTGGAGGGAATGCATGAGGTACGATCAGGACCGGACGGGTTGCTTGTACTGACAGGTAGTGATAATGCCATTGCGACAACGTATGCTTCGTATAAATGAAGGTGGGAATAGTTGTCTGAAAGTTCGTTTGGTGGCGATCGCTAGGAGAAAATGCCGTAATTTTGGCACAAGTAAAAGTGGTTTCATTAAAAAAATCATACGAGAATACACCAAATTTAGTTTTTAAATAAAAAATACACCAATTATTTTATAATTATAATTCAATATCACATTTTCTATTGAATTCCTAAAAAAAAAAAAAAGGAAAAAAGGAATTTTTTCAAAATCTATATAATAATATGGAAACTTTAAATTTTTGGAATATATAGTCTTCTTTTCCTGAAATAGCAAACATTTGACACAACATATAATGTATAAATGTAATGTAATGTAAGTAATGTAATGTAATGAAATGTAAATGTAATGTAAGTGTAATATGTAAAATGAAAAGTCGCTAAGAACCTTTGGTTGATGCGACTATAATAAACAAAAAATGTAATAACAAACGGAAACTAGTGTTCCTCCAAGAGCACATACTTTCTGGCATTAGTAACAATTACCAAATAATATAATACAGCAATATCTGCCTATTAACACATACACCATCATTGTAAAACAACCGTAACGATGATGTCTAAAACTAATTCTTTTAATGATAAACACAAATTCAACAATCCAACATTTTGTTATTTACAGTAAGAAGCATTATCTCTTGACAATTAAAATAATTCTATGAATTTCAAACTGTCGTTGCCCGGCGTTGCCATTCTCATAAACCGAGCTGATATGAAAAAAAGTGCTCACAAATTATAAGAAAAATGCTAATAGGCCTACTTTAAAAAAAGGAACAACATCACAAACTTTATACTTTATCCCTGTAACGGACACGTAATGTTCGTAATATAATATTGCGCATTTCAATGTAATATTGAATCCAACTAATTTTTCATCTAGTATCTCGTGATTTACTCTTCTGCACAAGAAGCGCAGAAAATTCGATTTGCAATTTCAAGACAAGCAAAAAGTATGTAAAACCACTCACATTTTCAAAAAAAACTGTACGTGACCTTATTTAAAAATCAAATTTTGAAGAACGACCTCTAAAAAAAAGAAACGATCAGCAATATTGTATTTTAGTACTTTTTTCCATTTCAAAAATGCAGAAAATTAATCGAAAATGGGACCAGAGACATTTTTATAACCGTACTTTGGTCTGAAAAAAACTGAGAATTCAACGCAAATGAGAAATGCACCATTTAAAGAAGAGTTTTTTGTTCTACCAGGGGGGAAATTCAACAAAAAATTTGGAGCCATTTTTGAAAAAAACACGCAAAAGTTGAGGCTTCGTGTAAAGTACATCCAAAAAGAAAATACACTTTCAAATTCAAGAAGCTGCGACATAAGCCACATCGATGGGGAATAATCGATTTTGGTGAAAATCTTACCTATGGTTTAGCTGTTGGCGTTATTCTTAGACGAGCAGGCATGAATGGACGGACAGACAAGGACACTCAAGCGTTTTGACATAAATCAATATTTCGTTATCAAGGATCCACAAAACGCAGATTCTGGCTACACATGTTAGAGGAAGTTATTTACTTCAAACAGGGACAATTATTATCCACATTTTCGGTATCAAGGATGCACAAAACGTGATATTTTGATCAAAAAATCTCCTCTCTGCTGCAGAATTACAGTACTTTATTTATACTAAGTAAGTAGTATGTGAGAAAGCAAACATTTAAATAAAGTAAAAAACAAAGTTGCAACCAATGTAAAGGGAATTTGAATCTGTAGCGACGTCATGAGAGAGAACATCTATATCGCCTCAAAAGAAACGTCACCTAACAGGGAAGCTGTAAATTCATCAAACAGCGGTGCTCGCGCTAGCGGCAAACGGGCATCGGGGACGGGGGGGCCCCAATTTCCGAGGGCGCCGTCCCGACGCAGGCACCTCACTCCGGGGACGCGGCGACGGCCGCTGCGGCGCGGCGCCCCGATGCAGACTGCTGCAAAGCAAGCAGCTCGCCGTTCTCAAGAGGGCACGCCCAAAGCACGGAGCTCTTGGACGCTACCGGATGGGTTCTGTTGAATCAGACTATCTTGCTAAGCCTACACCGTATCTATCTTGCTGTACCTAACCCTACCTTGCTATACCTTCTACTGGTAACATTCTCCAGCGACTCAGCTTGCCACTTGGTGTATTCCAGATTAACCTAAACCAGTCACCACTCTCAGATTTTCATCGCGATAAACATATTCATGACTTCCTAACGCAGATTTTTGTTGTTTTCTACGATGTCCTTGGTGGAAGAATACAATACTTACATTCGCTTCCCTTCAACACAAATTGATGTCGTTACACCGATAACCGTTGTTGCATTTCCCTTAATACGTTTATTTTCAGAGTGCCTAATGGTCTCATCATCACCAGTGCCCGCCGTGCCATTCTCAACGACGTCAACATACTGACGCGGCCGCGTCGTAGTCTCCACGTGACAGGGTCGCAGCCTCTGGCGACCCCCTTGCCTTTGCGCCCCTTCCCCTCTCACCGACGAAGCGCTCTCCGTCGCACCCTTTCCATCACCCTGCTGCTTGCTCGCCCGGCCCGCCTCGTGTTGCATACATTCACCCCTTTTCAATAAAACAACAAACGGAATGCGTAACTCGCAACGCCTAGAGCGCAGAGGCGTCAGCGGCGCACGCGGGGGCGTGGCAGCGGGCGGGGCCGCGGAGGGACCACGGGAGTGGGGGAGGCGGCGAGGGCGGTGCCCCTGCCAGGCGCGTCGTGCGCAATACATCAGACGTCTCGCGCGAGGAAGCCGGCACTCCACTGCCTCATTAATAGCGCTCTCTCCGGAAAATATTCAAATCGCAAGACGGGGCCGGGGCGGGCGGGCGGTGAGGCGAGGCGCGAGGGACCCCCGCCGTGCGGGCGAGCGGGTGAGTGGGGGGGGGGGGTGAAAGGGCAGGTGGGCAAATGATCAGATAAGCTGGTAGACGGGTGAGCTGGCGGGTGATCTGGTGGCTGGGTGAGCTGGCGGGTGATTTGGTGGGCGGGTGAGCTGGTGGGCGGAGGCGGCACGGTAATCTGATCTCATGCTCCTGCGTGGTATCACGCCGTAGCATTGAGTTCAAGATGCAAGGGCTGAGAGCGCTAGGCGCGATGGGGCATAGGGAGACAGCCTGTTCGAAGGACCGCAATGGAGCATAAGGAGGTGAATACTAGGAACTTAAATGAAAAATGAAGCTTCTCAAGACCTAACGCACTTATGTTAACCTTTTTGTTATAATTGCTCAAGAAAATATAGCAGTGCAAAAGTGCAGAAATATTAGTATAAATATTTTAAGAAAATTTGTAAATTCTGTTTTTATCTACTTTTATAAACAATTGAAATGTTTGCGAGATTCTGAAATGACACTTTTAATTGTGATTCTATAGCTGAAAGATAGGCATGACAACAAAACTATTACATAAAATCTGGACCAAGGATACGAGACGTCCAGAATTCAACCGTGCTTTGCGATCCTGCGTTGCATACTTAATTATTATAAAATGGCTATTTTGATATTAAGTGAAAGGAAGTATTGTTTTTAAGCACTATAAAGGTTCAGTATTTTTAATGAAAGTCATACGTGGAGGCAAAAAAGCATTTACCATCCTGCAGGAAAACAATCATGCTGTTCACAAAATTTTAACAATATTTTTGACAATCATATGGAAATGCTTCATTTACGAATTAACATTTCCATTGAATTTTCCTGAAATAAAACAGACTCTGCACGCCTTTATTCCGCGAAAAGTCTTATTTTATATAGTGACGTGATATCACAGTCCGAAGAAAATCCTTTTTCACTGTGACATCACGCATTTTCAGATATATTAAGACAAACATTACGCAAGAGTACTATAAGAACAATTTCTAATTTTTACATGATCGTATATATGCATACATACTATGAAAACGAAGATATGAAGACACGCTTCACTTAATGTCTTCATTGAAAATGGAAAAATAAAATACAATCATAAATATTTACATTTTATCTTTTTCTCTAATACACACGTTAACCAATGTTCCTCCAGAGTAATTTTGAAGAACCCTCCTTTATTCACATTACAAAATAAATGTATCTTCAAGTTCGAGAATTCCCATCACGATAAAGACCATCAATTAAAGAAAAATATTTCAAGTAAATTTTTCCCTCCAGAATTTCTCGTGATGGAGACGCACTATATTAATATTAAACAAGGGAACCGCCCATATAATGAAAACGTACGAGGTCAAGTCGTCATCATCCCACGAACGAGCACTACATCACGTCCTCTCGGGAGAGCTAATTTATTTCCCAGACATAACAGACGTTAGGTCGTCCTACGCGGTAATGAGCGATAACTTCTCGTTACGAAGGAAACTGGCGTGGAGAGCGACTTCCGTCGTCTGCAACGACGCGTCACTCCCGGAATCGATGACAGTAGGCAAATTGCGGGGTACTTGTTTGCTTGTAGGGCGCGTCAAGCGGCATGTTTGATGACATCCTACAATCTTAAATTTATAACAGTACTTAGTAGTCCTGTCAGCAGTTGCTCAAAAGAACCGATTAAGGAAAAAAACTGCAGTTTTTTCTCACGGGTTTGGATAATTTTTGGGGTGTTAAATTCAAATTTGAGGTTTGCCACCTCGTCAAACGCCGGCTTCACAAAGAAAATTAATGAGAAACATTTTTTTTCAGTTTTTCGTTTATATCTCGAATCGATCGAAATTACCCCACATACAAAATTAAAGAAGACAACGGCACATAGCCCGGGCTCTTTTACTCGGTGTAACATCACGACGATTTTTCGCCCTTCGCAAAGTCCAAACACATCTGCAAGGATCGAATCTGGATGTTAAGGCATCAGGTAAGTTCCCCTAGTGAGGACAATGAGATATTGCGCCCCTGTTTGTTATTCGTCATAATTATATAACTCGCTAGTACTTCTGGACAATGAAGCCTGACGTAATTTCTGGGAAGATAATATACATAAACTTTTCCACTCGCCTAATACGTAATATCCTTTACATTAAAACTGTAGCACCCCTACGAGGTCTACGATTTTTATATTGTTTACTTTTCGGAGGAAAATTGCTAATTGTCTTGTGTATTATTTAATGAAAGAAGATGTGAAGAAATACTATTTCCTTTTTTAATACTTTATTATATTATTATACTGTGGAAATTTTAGTTTTCCAAAAATTGCTTGGAGGTCGCATTCCCCCGCGCGAGGATCTGTGTAATTGGTTATTTATTTGTTATGTCGGTGGCAGACGCTTGGTAACTCTGCACTTTACCCACACACCGACTTGCCTTTCTCACAGAATGACGGTGGTGGAGAACAATTTTTTAAGAGTGCTAACAATGTCGAGGATTTCACAGAAGCAGCCGATATTGGTCTGGACTATAAAATGAAGTAGTAACCATCACCAACTTTAGAAATACAATTATCGTAAATATTTTGCGTAGAAACAGCATGTATCGCAGTAAAAAACATTATAATTCGGATCCGAAAAACCTTTCTACGTTGCAATGATACATCTTCTGGTAGTGTAACAGCACAGAGCTTTGCTACAGTGGAGTTGATTTAGTTATAACAAAAAGTCCATTCAGCAGCGGGGAAAATGGAATTATTTTCAAATTAACACCTTCCTTATGCAAAACGCCGAGAAGCATCGCTGTCAGGAATTCGGCACGAACAAGGAAAACTGTTCGTTGCCAGGCTGCTAATCTGGGGAGACCGAGCCCTTTGTGTGCGTCCAGACGTCGGGAAGGGTTCTTACGTCATCAGATAGGCCTGCGGGCGGGCGAGCGTGGCAACACCCCACGTCACAGGCCATTTCAGATAGGCGCCACCAGATGGCACCAGTAACCGGGTAGGGCCAAAGTCACGTGACCTATCAGGTACGTGATTGGCAGGAGTGACACCGCGCCATATGCATGGGAGACGGTTCGCGGATCCCTTAAATACCGGAGACTGCGGTTCTCGCCTTTTGAAATTTTCGTCGAGCTTCTTATGATTAAAAATGTTCCTTGAGCTTCGTCCCATTTGAAATTTTCATCGAGTTTCTTCTCAAAAGTTTGACCGAATCGATTTGACTAAAAGTTTACCAAGCGAGTGTTAAATAATGCTCTCTTCAATTGCCGCTAAGATTTCCCGTGAACGGGTTCGCGTCCAGCCATTGCAATGGGAGCGTAGTCGACCGCGGAGGACTTCCCGGGGCCACTGTTCTCGTGTGTATGCGCCACCTCACCGCCGGAGAACACGAGTGAGGCCGCTGCGCCCACGTGAATCTGCAGGAGCCCGGACACGTGGACGTGCCTGCGCGGAGGATAAACCGATCCCCGCCACCCTTCAAGATCCGCCGCCTCCACAGCATCAACGCATCACAAATCTGAATAATGCGGTGAGATCGCCACAAGGGCGAAATAATTTTTGTGAGCAGTGAGAGAAGAATTTATGCAGCAAAAAGGGGATTTAAATGTTAATTAGTTAGTAAGTTATCAATACTTAAATTGATGTCAATCAATATATTAAATTGATGTCAATCAATGCGATTCGTATTTGTAGTCTGGTTAGCAACACTGGGCATGCATTCGTCCCCTCTCCCCATCAATATTTTCAGAGGCCAAACGCAACGTCTGCCGACTGGTAGCCGGGCAAGCCCATCGCAGCGAAGTAGGTCGAAGCGAGGGGTTAAGTAGGGACAGTACATTCTGGCAACTTAACCCAGGTACATAAGACATATTTGTCTGGTTTTTGACATGCGTATCTTTGGTCCCACATCAGCCAGAAGCTAACAGTGACAAAATTGCATATGGAGAGAACAATGGCAAATCATATTCTTTAGAAAACCACATGATGATGATGATGATGATAATAATAATAATAATAATAATAATAATAATAATAATAATAATTTGTCAATGCCCGACCGACTCTTTACCGTCATTTTATTATATAATTATGTTCTATTTCCTTTTATACTGAAACTTACATTACGAAATATTTATGAACTTATCAGCTCCTATATTTTTGTTTTCACACCTAATATTTATCCTTTATTTGTTTCTTTTACGTGATAATTTGGGAGTTAAAAGAATATATTGTTGGTAAAAACATTATAGCACATATTACAGTAAAGGGCAATTGTCTTATTTTTTCTTAGTTTCAATATATTTTGCTATCTAAGGTGCAAACACCAACAACCCCACGAATAAACGCATTTGTACTGATTCAGCGAGTAACGAAATAGAATCGTGTTATAATACAAACAAGTCATAGTCGTTTTCAAGCATGATGTAGTGAAACTTCAGCGCAGCCGCGGAGACTGGGTCGGGAAAAGGGCTTTTTTCCCGTTTTGGCCAGAGGGCCAGAAAATCATCTTGTTTCAACACTCCAGCGTCTGAAAGAGTTGTCGAAAAATGAAATCTAAAACACTGGTCTTGTAGAGAGTTTTGGCTATTTTCATTCTGTATATGAATGTCAGTTCGATCGAACGGAGATGTTGCTAGTTACTGGAATTAAGGAAGAATATTTTAAGAGTCAATTGCGTTAAAATTGAATGTTGAAAACATAAAACTAGTAATGCAAATAATTATTCTTGTGGTATAACAATACTCTGTTTGAATTAATACCATTTGTAGGGAAATTCAAATATTTAGGAAAGTAGTTAGAGCTTTTGCGGCATAAATGGTACAAGGAATTCGTATGTCAGCGATAATGCGTTGAAAGACACTCCGTTTCACTGTACAATTTAAAATGAATTCACCAGCGAAATAAGTTTTCTTACACTATTCGGGGAACAGCGATCTTCAGCAACTTATGGTTTAGTCATTTATACGTTTATTAATTACTGTTTGGTAACATTTACTTATAACTTTCAAAAGTGATATTTCAAACATGTTTCGAAAGAAAATAAACATAGTTGTGACGCTTTGAAATTCAATTTCTTTTCACAAAATTAAATTGGTTGGTACAATTTGATACACTCAAAACCACATTAATTCAATTTCGATTGCATCATATATCAAGACGCTCTTCACTCCCGACAGAGGTATATCGATAAAGTACATATTTATCTCTCCGTGGGGCGCGGATCGTGCATCGGTCCGCGTCAAGGCGGCAGATACAATATTCCCAACTCCCCTTCGTTCGAGGGGCTCTTCCGCCCTCGCGACCCCGTCACCCGGAGGAGGGCTTCGCGGAGCGCGAGGATTCAAGTGCAGAGTTCATTTTCCGAGGCGTCTCGGTGAAATATGGCAGCATTTCGTCGTAGACTTTCCAACTTGACCCGACACCAAGAAATGAATTTCAAAGGAACAGGGCACCCCCGCGTCGCTGAATATTAATGGGGCAAACCGCTGCCACGGCCGCGTCTCGCCGACTCGCCGCGCCCGTACCCTTCCAGCCCGCGCTCAATACTGTGCCAAACGGGAAAAATTTACGGCCGCCGGCATTATGTTCATCGTGGTGCGAAATATTGCACGTTTTCACCGAGATTAACAAAGATAAAACATACGCCCATTTTGCAACATAAATAACGCACACCCCTTAGTGTGCATGCGTTGCGTGTGTTTATATACAAAAATAAGCAATTGGCCGATGCCCAATGCAGGGCGGCGTAGGCGGCGACGACGTCTCAAAAAAAGGAAGCAAAGAGAAATTCTTCCAGGGACTCGTATTCCCTCATTAGCTATGCAAGCGAGTTTTGTTTTGCCACAACCGAATTTCCAATTTCTCCTCATCCGTACTTCCTCCTGCCGCGCGCGTTACAAAAGAGGGTAGAAAAGTTGCGAAACAATAGTCCCGAATGTTGCGTCCTAACTTCCTAACGACCTCTTTTGCGGGCTGTTTTGCATGTTTTTAATTTTTAAGTGCAACGTTAAAGGCCTTCTTGGGCTTCACCGCTCCTTCCTCGCCTGCACATTTCCCTTCCTGAGCAGTAAAGAACAATATTCAAAGCCGAGAATCCGCGTACTTCTCCTGAGGAGGCCGACGTTCGTTTTTTTGATTCCGAAGTTTAAGGCCGCGTTCTTCGCCTCGCCTTCATTGCTTACGGGCGAGTTTCAAATCTTCGCAAGTCAACCGTTGAATATTAAAAGCTAAGGAAAGTCTCAAATGAGCAATGGGAACTGTGAAAAATCCTTGTAGTTAAGGACTATGCTAATTTTATTGCTCTAATAAATAATTTTTATTGATATTCCTGAAAAAACTTGTCCCATTTTTTTGAAAACTAAGTAACATCTTACGTATAACGAGCTTCCTTATTTGCAAAACAGCTGCTTGTTGAATGTGAAGAAATCTAGCTGACGGCTATTAACCACAAATAATTTATATGATAGGAGGCATCCAAGGAGATGCAATTTCGCCATTAAGTATTATATTGTGATATTAGCCCATGTGCAAGAAGAATAAAATTTTGTTATCAACCATTGTGATAAAAAAGTTATGTTCAGTACAAAAGTGATTGATGTTTTATATTATTTATTTTCAACACGAACTAGAACAAACGACGAACTAAAGTGTTACATTTAAATACTCTAAACAATAAACACTTCTAGACTCTATAGTTCTCTAAAGAATATCAATGGAAAAATATGCATGTCATACATGTCACAGAAAACATCATTCCAATTTATTTTCATTCCTATAATTATGTTTCAAAAGAATATATCTTACAAAATGTTAATGCTGTTATGAAAACTCATGCTAGTACAAAGTGCTATTATAATATTTGGCAACTAAATAACAAAGTAAGAAGGCGAAAAGGCGTGAGAAGAAAAACGCTAAAGAAAGAAAGAGGCCAGACATGGAACAAACGAACATTAGACGTAGAAACAATGATGCCGAAAATAGCATTAGCCAAGAATAGGAAATATAGTGAGAACAAAACGGTGACGAAACACTGCGTTGAAAGCGGAAGTGATGCGAAAATGCAGACGAAGATGGAGGCCAAATAAAGGAATACGAGGGTCCCTAAGAGGCCTGTCGTCGTCGCATCGCACGTATTAAAACGCAACTTGCGATGAAACGAACCGCGTGCAGTGACCGCCGGGGCGGCAATGGGCCCTCGTCGACTGGCAGGAGCGATCTACTTCGACCCAGGACCCGTTTAAGACTTTCAATACCCGCCGCATCGCAAGGGGCGCGCTCCTGGAATGGAGCCGTTTACAATTTTGCGTCATGGGAGACGGGCGTAAGGGGAAAGCGCGGCGGGGGGGAGGGGGGGGGGGGGGCGGAAGTAGCCGAGGCGGGGGCGGAGGAGAAAAATTACAGCGAGAACCCGCAGGGAAATACCGACGCAGCAGGACATGAAGTCTTGAAGCGGACGAGATAAGACGAGGACGGTGCGGCATGGCGTGGAGGGGCGTGGAGCGGTGTGGAGCGGCGTAGAGCGGGGGGAGCGGCGTGGCGCGGCGTGGCGTGGCGTGGCGTAGTGCGGCGCGCGGCAACCGGATAAATAAAACGAGCGGAACTGGCTCGCGCCGAACGGAAAACTAAAGATAACAATAAAACAGTAGCGTCTTCAGGTTCAAATGAACCCGCTGTCGCGGGGATATTGGACTCGGTGACGAGCGACGAGGGAGGGGGTGGGGGTGAGGCGACGTTTAACGCGAAGGGGAGGGGAACCGGAGCTGCTCGACGAGGTGAACGGAAAGAGTAAATTTGAACACGAGGCCAACTAGATGGTTCTAAAGAAGCGATACGCGAGTGGAAAATTGAAGGCAACGTGCCAAACGCGTGCGCGACGAAATCTATTAGGCATGAACCGGGATCAATTGCGAAGAAGAAGTGAAGTACCGCAATTTACATCTATGTAGTTTACAGTGAATGCGAGGCAGGATGTTAGAAAAAATATTAAACAAAGAGTTTCGTGTGTAATCCGCAATGTGAACTATGTCCTCAGTTATAATTCATGAAATATTCCACGTAGCTTGTACGACTGCAAAAGAAAAAAAGTGGCTAATAGGCACAGAGAAGGGACGAAAGAAGAAGAAGAAAAAGAAATAATGAAAAGAAAAACAAGAAAAAAATAAACCAAAAAGTGAGTTTTGTAGACGAAGTTTCGTAGACTGATTTTGCTGAAACTAATTCATATATGACTTTCCAGTTTCCAGGACAAAGTAATCGAACATACACAAACTTCTAAACTAAATCAATGTTTCTATTTCAATCTTATTCAAAGCTGTACCACATTGGATATCCCTAGACTGTATTTTCTAAGATGTATATAGCACGCGACGAACAGGACGAGGGACCTATAAGCTGAGAAAGGAATTCACCTAGGTGAAAATAAACGAAAACTCCATTACTACTTGAAAATTTCACATGTGTATTTTATTTTAAAATATTTCCTTTATCTTATTAGCAACCAAATTAATTCTGAGACACATTTCGCGCTCATTGCCGCGCGCACATACTACGCAAAACATATTACATGCTGCAGCTATCAGATGGCAATTACTAGAATTTTTAGCATCAATTTGTTCCTACATCATTAAAGTATACTGCTAGAGGTCTCCACACCACCAAAACGTTGATTTATTAGGAATTTTTCTAATAAAAGAAGTACGAGTGTAGGTTAAAATAGTTTTTAGCTGCTTACCGACTATTATCGTCGTTACGACCAACCTCTGTTAGGTTTATACTGGCCTCTCCCTCCAACTTAAACACGAGGATTAGCAACTAAGAACGATTTTAGAAGATTTGAACAAAGAAAAGTACTGAATACGAATTGTCCAAGAGTCAATTCTCATTCAAAGTTGTGCCTCATTAAATTTCCGTCATCAACATTTTCTAGCAGATATGTAAAGAACATCTAGCTAAAAAATAAATAAAATGAAAACTGACGAAAAATCGATTATTATTAAAAAATGTTATGTATTTTGTTTGCAATATATTATTTTCTTTCAATATTGGAAAACATCGCCAGTTACTAGGTAAATACTGAAAATTAAGCTGTAAAAATAAATAATTTTTCTTTCAGGTTTCAATCCCTACATATGCTTGAAAGAGTAAATCAAGAGATTCAATGAACATTCGTTTTCTCGCATTTCTGAATCATTTTTCTCCTCCCCTCCCGCTACCGAAACAAGCCACACAAAATATTTAACAATCTTACAAAACTAAAGATGTAATCTAAAATCTAAATGTGTCTGCAAAATCAGAAACATACGGCAATTTCGATTTCAAAGGCAGAACATTTATTAAAATAAAAACTATTAATCTTAATAACCGCGTAAAGAAATGTCCAAGATACCGCCAATTTATTCCCATTCAAATGTGATCAGCGCCATATTATCACGATTACCTCAATAAGGAGAACAGGCCGCTTCCTGACGCCGCGCCGAAACTGACCACCCACCATCTCTTCTGCGGTCGCGCCCGCCACCCGCCCGCGGCTGTGGGGCTGCGGTCATTACGTACTGCCGATCGAGAGGGGGGGCGGGGCGTGTTTCGGGCGCAAAATTCGTAATTTACTGAAGGTCGTTGCAAGTGGCGGGCCCCCGATATTACTTTCCAGCTTTCCATAGGTTCATTTAACTGTAGCTATGCATGTACTAGGGTAATGCATGGCAGTGTTCCTGGTCGTATGCCAAACCCACAACATGAAAATATGACTACAATTCGGTAAAAGGTTAGGGCTATAAATTACCGTAATGCTTCACTTTGGGGATGGTGCACCACTCCAAATGTTACGGTAATGTCCTGAGCATTGGCGAAATGAACAGACGTAGCCGCAGCGAACACCGCTGTGGAATGCACAGCTACTCTTGGGTGTATTTCGAACCGCATCTAAGTTACTATTTTTGTCTAAAATGAAGTGATTAAAAATATATTTACATAAACCATGCGAAGATAGGATATTTTAATACTGTAAAATAGAAAAGAAATACTTGAATGAACGAGTAGACTTATATGCTGCCTGAAATATATAGAAGTGCTGTTCTTCTTTAATGAAGGCGGAAAAACAAGGTTTAGACAATTAATATCTCAGAATAATTTATTGATGTATTGAAATAAAATTTGACTGTTGACGTTGTTAAACAGTTATCTGTAAAAAGAATTTAATTATATTTTTTTATATATACACATTCACTTAATTAATGCATTGATTGTTTAATTTTATCCATTTCTCGGTTACAACGTAATTCGTTTAGCGCTCAATAGATATTGAAAAACAAACTGCGATGCTCATTGTATTAAAACATAACACTTTTGATTTTATTTCTAATTGGATCTGAAGGCTGTAGTGTGACCAAGTAAGAGTATATCATGGTGTTACTTTGCCAAAAAGCTCAGAGCTGGCTGCAGTCCAACTATGGGTATAAACACACAACGGCGTAATCTTTATGCGAGGTCCTCTCTGTGCCTTAAGACTGGCTGACATGCGATCCTCTACTGGATAAATGTTTCGCTGTTTTGAATGTCATTCTGCCTCTAGTCTTGTTTTCTTTTTTCTCCTCTTCTCTCTCTCGTCTTTTTTCACTTCTCGTCTTCGGTCTGAGCATCCGCGATATGCGCTGTGTTCCATTTTCGGGAGCGCGGGAAGCCCGCCCCGGGCGCGTTGGTCGCGAAGCTCAAGAAGGGGTCGAGGCGCCCGGCAGCGCAGAGGAAGAACCGAACGAAGAGCAGGGCGCGAGGGAGCAGAGAGAGGATAAGAGAAGCCGAGCACGCGAATTGATTGATTGTTAGTGATTCCGGGCCCTACAACTTCGTAGGTAATTAGTTCCGTAAGTGTAGGGCAAGTTTATCATCGGGAGGTGGCTGTGATCTTCCCCCACTAGATGGCCAGATCAGACGCCGACCTACAAGCGGGGTTTTCCTCAAACAGATATCTCACACCAGCGAGGCACCGCCCCTGCCTGGAGAAGTTCTAAGTTCCCTCCAGCCTCCCCTCGTGTGTGGTAGTGTAGTACATGTTAGTGTGTGTAAGGGGTGAGGATAGTACAAGGAAGAGAAAGGAAAGAACGCGCGCGGTCCGTGGCCCTTTGGTTAGGGTACTGCTCCGGGATTCGCCTGGTGTTGATCGGAGAAACCATGGAAAACTACCTATCAGAGCAGTCGGATGCTAGAATTCTCCTCCAGACAGCGACTGAATTCGACCTAGCTGAAAAGCTGGTGTCGAAAATCCTGCCGCCGCCGCCGGGACACGAACCTAGGACTTCCCGGGTCAGAGGCACTGCAGTGACATCAGTTTATTCACTGAGCCGCCATTCCCGGTCCGAGCACGTGAACAGCTACCCAGAAAAAGACATGGATAATCAACACAAGTAGGACAGAGGAAGTGGAAATAAAACAAGAGATAAATAAAATGCTGATAAAAAGCCGATGAATCAATGATGAAAGTTATAAACTGCCCAGGTTTACTTGACGAAACATTAAGTTTATCACAAGTGCGACTCAGATAATTGAGAAGAGAGTGAACGAAAACTAGAGGGAGAAAAAATGGAACATTCGATGTGAGTCTATAACATCGTAGAGGTGCGTGACATGTCGCCCCATGAAGGGGCATGGCATAACAAGTGTGGCAGAAAGAGCGACCAGAGAGGACAGAAAGAAAAGATGGAACAGCGGGTCAGGACAAGATTTGATTTATTTTGTCAATGAACAGCTAAAAGTGTACGTGACGTATGAGTGAGAAGTACAATCTGCGCTCGTTTTCTAGAGCTCTGGAATATCTTCCCCATTTTTAACCATAATTAGTTACATAACGAATAAAAGTATCGCCAAAAGTCGAGGTGGAATGGGAGAAATGGAAGTTGGGCGTGGCACACTCGAGCGGAGAAGATCCCGAACCGCGCCACGCAGGATACCAAGTGCTCCGAGCACTGCGAGGCGCACGGAGGAGCGCCGCCGGAGCCGCGGGGGGCGGGCGCGACCCGCGCAGAGCTGCCTGCTGCAGAGCGAGTATCAGCGCCGGGCATCGATTCCCAGGGCGCTGGCTTATCTCGCAAACGCATTCGGCTATGAGCGAGCGCCGTATTACCCCACGCTGCGAAAGTCTCGCGCGTCCGCCCTCCGAGAAAGAATACGACGGAGATGGCACACGATAATTCAATTTAAATTCCTAGATTAGGTAATTATTTGCCTTTGCAATGCTTATCTGCGTCTCATTTTCTACATAAAGTACTACCGTACATATTTCACTCTAGATAAATTGTCATTTGTGAAGCAGTAACAGAATCGTTGCACATTCAATCCCAATTAAGTACGTGATGGAAAAATTAATCCGCTTTCAAAGCTAAATGAATAATTTCCAGTGTTCTCTCCCACTTTCACGGAAGAGGGACCCACATACTGCAAGCTGATAAGTAATGAAGTAATGAAAAGATGCGTCGTAATGAAGTAGACGCTGCTTCTCTCCTTGTTGCAATAAAATGCATGCAAAAACACGGGAGTACGATAATTAAATCATAGATATATCAGCGCGAACAAACCATAACAAGAAAACCGGAGCTGTAGCTCAGTGCATCAACTGATGTCACTGCAGCGCCTCTGACCGGGAGGTCCTAGGTTCGAGTCCTGACAGCGACAGGATTTTCGACACTAGCTTTTCAGCTAGGTCGAATTCAGTCGCTGTCTGGAGGATAATTCTAGCAGCCGGCTGCTCTGAATGGAAGTTTTCCTTGGTTTCTACGATTAACACCAGGCGAATGCCGGAGCAGAACCCTACCAAACGGGCCACGGACTGCGCGCGATCTGTTTCCTTCCTCTTCCTTGTCCTATCCTCTCCCCTTACACACACACTTACACTAACATGTACTACACGACCACATATTCCGGGAGACCGGTCGGCAGCTTAGAGATTGTCCCGACTGGGGCTGTGACCTGCTGGTGGGAGAGTCCTGGTAATGGGGAAACCCCACTAGTCGACGGTAGGTCAGCGCCGGATCTCGCCATCCAGCGGGGGAAGATCCCCGCCATCTCCCGGGGAAAAAGCATGCACTACACTAACGGGACTAATGACCGAAGCAGTTGACGCGCCTGGAAACACGGCAAAATCAATCAATCATAAGAAGAAAAACTTTAAAATATCTGTAATATTTCACAATAACTGTTGATGGCTAGGCAAACACAGAGAGTTACAATTACTTAGATAAACAGAAGTAAAAGCACAATTATCCGACCATATCTACCACAAAAACTGTTACTCGCAGCACCGCACAGGCAGCAAAACACGAAAAGCAATGAAAACACTGAACAACCGTCGTAAAAATCAAGTTAAACCCCCACACAAATGAAGAGCTTCTCTCTCTCGGTCATTAATTCGCTTCAGTTTCTATGACACGACGGATGTGCCGTAATTCAAGATTGAGCTGTAGCCTGAAAAATAAACACGAAATTTTGAGTCACGAAGTTGATAAATTAAAGGAGGAAACGTAGGAAGGAAGAAACCGTGAAAGAAATAATAATATAACAAAGCAGCCGGCGGGGCAAATTAATTCGAGGAAGTAATAAATGAGGGCCGTTTAAAAAGGCGCCGAGCGACGCGTGGGCCCCGTCCGCCGCCGAGGACGCCCTTATCGCCCGTCGGGGCGCGCGGCCCGCCGAGGGGGGCGGGGCGGGGCGGGGGCGGTGAGGGTGAGGCGTCGGGGGTGGCGCGCCCGGCCACAACAGTCGCGCACTCGCCACCCCCGCCGTCGTCACTTAATGTATGGAAATGTATGGAAGACGTTGTTACACGGCAGAATAAATAAGGGCACAACAGGTAGCGTGAGTCCCAGCCGCCGCCGACACGGCCGCTGCCGCTGCCGTCGCCACCTCTTTCCTGCCTCGTGGCCCACGCATGTGCGTGGTGGGGCGGCGGCTGTCTGTGCCGCCTCCCGCTTCCGCGCTCCCACTGCGGCGGCGATTGGAAATAACAGTGTTTCTATAAACACCGGCTTGCGGGAACACAAACTAAATGTTGATGCTGCTAGTTAAAACGCGATAGTTTACGACAGCACTTATTATAGGATATTTGAAAACATCAATTTTACCAGCATGAATATGCAATGATAAATCGTACTATGAACACGTATGATGAAATATCTAAGTATTTGTCGTAAATTGAGAGTATATGATTAGAACAACTTTTCAGAGTATTATTGCTTTTGTGGTGAAATGACTCGTAATCTCTAAAAATATCTAATTTCTTGTACTCTTAGAAACAGATTATTTAAAATATAAGCACAACAATACCGACTTATACTCTCTCGGCTAGAAGATTAATACATTTTTTTCAAACGCCCAACCGATAAGAGTCTGAAAAGAATATTCACAACAAAATATGAATATGATATAACTGTAAAAATTCATGCATTAGAATTGTAACATTCATCTTGCGCAAAAAGGAAACGAACGACGGTAAAGTAGCGGTAGTAAAAGGGTCCAAAAGAATCACTTATTTCCAGAAAGGTAAATATAATTAATATTAACTGAAGTGAATTTACCCACTGTGTCTTTAGTTTCTTCTTGTAATAAGCCGGCTGCAAAAAGAAGGGGAAAAAAAGGATACTGAATCGCCGCTGAGAACAAAACAGGGAAGGGCGATAGGAAGGAACTCTTGTTTGACTCTGCGCTCTCGGAAGCCAGGAGTCGACTGGCGCGGTGCCTGCCGTGGGAGAGCGGGGCCAGCGTGGCATGGCGGGGAGGGGGAGGTGCGAGGCGAGGCCGGGCAGGGCGGGGCAGGGCGGAGGCGGCGGACCGGCGCGGTGGCTCCGCGCAGGAGCGCTCACCGCGCCGGCTCCGGCGCTGCTGCGACGACTCCGGCGCGGCTGCGGGGAGGCCCGGCCGCTTCTTCAAGATGCTGCGACCAATAACAGGAGATGACGGGCCGCGGTGGGCGTGTTCGCGGGGCGGGGAGCGGGCGGGTGCGGCCCCGGCAGCGCGACGGCGCGCGCGCGGCCGCGGCCGAGCAGGCGCAAGGCTGCGCGGTCCAGTGGGAGGGCGCCTCCATCCCCACCCGCGTCGCGGCGGTTACCGCCCTCTTTGCCCCCTCTCGACCGCCGCCGCCGCCGCCGCCGGCCGCCCACCGGCGCCGGCGTCGCGGCGCCCGCGCGCGCCCGGCCCGCTCCCGCTGGGGAGGGAGAGCTCGGCCCCGCCCGCCGCCGCCGCCAGCGCCCCAGGGCGTGCGCTGACAATACCGTAATTGAGCCAGCTCCGCCCAGGAGGAGACGCGCGCTTCCCCGAACAGACCTTTTCCAAGATACCTGCGTAATTGAATGTACGCCCGAGCTACACCGGGACGACCACAAATAGCGGCGTTTCGCATCCTCTGCTCTAATAAATATGAACTCGTCCTGCGGTGTACAAGGCAGCCACTCCCTCGCTGTACTTTTAGCTCCGATCCTCCGGCAGAATATAACGGTCGAACGGGTGTTCTCCATGTGGCGGGTAATTGGTCTATCACGTTCGCTCACGATTAGAAATAACAAGATCCATTTCACAACCCCATTCATCATTCCGTGTTTTCCCAACGACACTGTCGGCGATCGCAATCGATGTAATAGCGCCTGCGTGGGAACGGCGACTTCGTGGGCAACGTGGGATCGGGGTGGAAGGAACCGGCGCGGCAAGATGCATCGCGGCGAAACGCAGAGAGGGGGGAGGCAAGTGGAGGACGAGGTGCAGACGGGGGGGGGAGGTTCAAAGTGGGTGGGCGGGACGATGGCGCGGCGCGCGACCTCGGGGCCCGCGTTTACGGCGTTAACTAATCTACCATCCGGCACTATTCATTATTCATGCATTCACCTCGGCGGCGCCCGGGCGGCGCCGCGTTGGCGGCGACCACCGCCGTCGCCTTCGTCGCCGCCGCCGGTGGCACCATGGTGGGTGACAGCAGGACTCTCGAACGCCAGAGTCAGGTTGTCCGAGCCCGTGGAATACGACAGACAACAAACCTCATTTTAAATGAATAGATCATTTCAGGTGCTCGTGGGGAGTACTACGTTGAAAGGATCTTTCCTCCTTTTTCATATTTTGTGTTATAAAAACTCTTTAAAAGAATTTGTAACCATTTCAGTGCTCCCATTGACCTCTTTTATCAGAGAGCTCCTGAACTTTTTAACTACTTCACAATTTTGAGACGTGATGAAAACATTACGACACTTTCTTCTCTCTTTTATCTTGTCTTTAAGTTAATTAGTTTCTCTAAATTAAAAAGTAATACATCTCTATCAATCCATAATAAGTCCAACATACAGCTATGTACCACCACTCTCCGTCGTTGCACCCAAAACGAATTTCTTCAATAACCAACATTCCAAAACAAATTCTTAAGAACAATGAATTTATCATATTGTTTATCCCACTCCCCCAGCTTCATCAAAAACGCCGTAACACTCCCACCCCAATAATTTCTTTCTCAACCTTAAAATTCTATCCACAATATTTTTGAATGTCATTAACTATGCACGTCAACGTCGGAAAACGAAAACTTACAACTGAAACATATAAAGCGAAAACTGATCAGAGAATTTTGCGACCCCACCTAAGCTGACTAGATTTGATGAGCTTTTTCAAATACATTAATTGTTTCCTAAACTATAGTACCCAGAAAAAACTCATAGAAATGTAATATAAATAAACAATGACCACTGAATTAGTCGTACTCAGGTGCTGAGGGCCACACGTGAAGCAGTAATATTGCATTAAAGATAAAATTAGTAAAGATGTAACTACAGTAACAGCGTTCAAGAATTCAAAAGGAAATAATTGTTTTGATATTAATTTATTTCATTCAATATTTTTCGTGTTTCGAGGCTTCATTAACAACCTAACCAATACTACTCTCTCAAATATATCGATAAGGGAAGCAATAACGCATTACCAATTTGTATCTATCATGCTGAATCAAAGAAAAATGAAAAATAATATAACAACACAAGGGTCATTCAATTAAAATGCCAATTTTCATCGGTAAACAAAGATAGGAAAGTGTGCAAAACCATCGATATTGGATAATTTGGCAGGGCAATTGGGTCCTAAAATATGTTGCTGGTTATATGTGTTTCTTCAAATGAAGTCACACTTTACAATAAATAAATAAGTTAAGAAAACGAATGCACAAATCTATTACAAAATGTTTAAAAATCCGAGATTGGAGTTTTCGAATAAATTAATGTGCTCCTGAAATATAATTATTAACATTTGTCAACTGCTCAACAAGGTTGCCAATATACTTCACTTTTAGAAACTAATAGCAACAGCAATAAAAAATTGATAGCCACTGTTAAAGCTAGGGTAAGCCTAGCGCGTTAAAAGTTCATTTTTAGCTCTAGTGCTAAAAGTAAGACGGGTTCAAATAAAACTGTGAATTCAAGAAAGAAAACATCGTACTTTCGTCTGACCGTATCAAATATTGCTAACCTGAATTTGTGTACTTGAATTAAAATAAAATGAATGTCAGTAATGCTGTCTAAAAAATGACGCACGCGGTAAAAGTGATTTTACTTCGCTGGTAATATTGTGCCATTCGGACTATTGGTTTCATGTCGCCACATTTCCTACTCGCAAAATAAAATTGTTCTTTTACCACTCTTTACATAAATAACTATTATCAACTGACGTTATAAGCAAATAGGTCTAATGAAATATTTTACCATTTTTGAACGCTCAAACCACTTACAATCCGACAACTGGCTTTCGAATTTTGGCTCAGTAAAGATAAGTCAATATCCTATTCCAAGCAAATCTGTGCTGTATAGGAAGCAGGCATTGTCGCAGTAGGCCATCAGCGACAGTCACAGTCCAACACGGAGCCCGCAGCGCTCCATAACACGCACCAGTAAACGCCCCCTCAGCAACAGTGACATGCAATTACCGACCTAAATAACAAACGGCTTGTCATTGGCTCTTTAATGAATCGCCGTGTTAGACTGGTAGTATCAGGAAATAATACGTCGCAGAGATTAGTGGAAACTTCGATGCTGCATACGCCCGGTAATATGCCAGAAAATACGCACTTTGGTAGATCCGGTTTTGTATGGAATGTCACTTGCCCTTGACATGAATGTTCATCGCGGTGATTGTCCACAGAGAGCGTCTAAAGAACAGTCTTGTCTTGTGAACATATCGCATCACGTCTTTTCTTGCCTTTCATCTCGCAGCGAAACGTTAACAACTGATACCTTGCAAGGCTATTGCCGTGCAAGTTGCTAGAATTGGAACAAGAGAAAACAGTTTTGTCACGGGCAATTGTGCCATTATTTCATATCTTGCGAATGTAAATGCATTCATTTCACTACATCACACCATTACCTATATTTTAAAGCATTATCTCTTTGAAGAGTAACGATTTAGTGTCCCGAATTGATTATTACAATGCACTTTAGAGTTACATGGAAACTGAATATGTAAAAAAAAAAGATAAGAATTTCTTCAGGAAGTTTAATCAAAGGAAATTGCAAGCCGAGATCATTTTAACTTCTCTTCGGCTGATGGCAAGTCAAATCAGAGAACATATGTGTTTAAATGCATCAAGAAACATACGGCGAAACATTAAATAGTGATGCAATGTTAATAATTTGAAAAATTTAACAACATAATGAACGTGGTAAATTTGAAAACAACAAATATTTGTAGAATTAATCGTAAAACGCGAAAACTGTATTAACAGAATAGCAACTGATTGATTATTAGTGACATAAATTCAAATTTCAGCAATTAAAGAAATAGTTTTCATTTACAAAACTTATTTTATCCGTGCTAAAGAAAGAAGGGCACAAGAAACCTTCGATGCCTAATATCTAACCTGAAAGGAGTAATATTTTGTGTAAACAAAACTGAAAATAACGTATCAGCTTTTCAATCATCAAAATTTTCGAAGAACACCTCTATTAATGTGAAATCTATTCCAACTGACTTACTAAACCAGTCATACCTCTTTTATAATGATGAGTAGTGTGTCATAAAGGACCGTCAAAATCTAATTATTCTAACAACTATTTGACGTATCGACATACTTTTACAAATAGTAGGCAACCACAATCCCATACCAATCCGTCAGATTCGTGTGACATTTCACTCACGCGAATATCATCCCCGCACATATTTATTTCTGCGTTTCCACGAGAATATCCCCACGCAACGAGACACACTGTAGCAAACCGTGAAAAATAAACAGCTAACAAACGACGGTTTGTAGACTCGAAAACAGGAACGAACGAAATGAAAGCGGCGGCGATGTTTGCGGGGGCGGCGGAACGCGCCCTAGCCGAGCAAACCCGTCGGCGCCGCCGCCCGGCCACCGGGGCGCTGGCGGCCAGCGCAGCCTACGGGAAGCAGACCTCGTCCACCCGACTTCATTAGCTAATAATTGGAAATCTAATTTATTAAAACAACAAGCGGTATGCTTACTCAATTACACTGGAATAACAAACTAAAGCGGAGAGAGCGAGCGGTCGGGCGGACCGGCGGGGCGCGGTCGCCCACGGCCGCCCCGGACGCCACCGCCGCCGTCGTCGTCGTCGCGACCGTCGGGGTGACCGCCCGGCGGCGCGGAAGCGTCGGGTTCGTACGGGACAGACAAAAATAACACTCCGAATGGCGACCGGTTGCCGGAGGCTATCTTTTGTATGTAAAACCTTCAACGCATTGAACGTGTATTTTGCCTGAAGCTCATTTTCTGAGAAGCGGGATGTAAATTAAATTCTGCGATGTTAACCAAATGTTTATCCAATCAAATGTGCTCATAATTTTATCAAAACAGTACTTATATTTATGAACAGTTAGAAAAACTTGATCAACAAAAGAATTCATGCTTGAAGAGTTTGAATAAACCTACAACCCTCAACTCGGTGTTTTCGCATGAAGTTCTAAATCGTACAAATGTTTAGAGGACAAAGACCGAGTATACTCGTAGTTATTTGAACAGGGTCCTTAACTTTCCTCTATTAACTTGAAAATGTAGGTAAATGATATACCACAAACGTTTATACATATTAGATAAAATCTCTTAACTAAGGAGGTAAATTAGATACGTATGCTGTATACTCGAAACACCACTAAGAGCCAAAATCGCCCAGGATCTAGCCAAGTGTAATAATAAATGAATGTGCGCAATGTCTATCTGTCCTTTTCCAATTATACAAATATATTTACATATGATATTCAATTCCAAATATTTATTTTACAAAAGCCACTCCATTAACGCCACGATTTTTTTCATAAAAGAGATACGCTTTCAGAAGATTTCAGAGTCAAACACAACACAGTAAAATGAATTAGATCAATTAAATTACACAATCGGTTACAGCAATTTCCACGGAGAGACTTTTATGTTTCTTATGTTCTTCTTTCAAAGCTTCAAAATATTAATACGATTCGTTTCATTTTTGACATAAACGTTTCCTATTCAATCCAAAACAAATCAGATCAGTACAAGTATTTGTCAAACAACAAAATAATTTCATTTCACGAAATTAATACTGCAAATTACTTTCCATTAGCTGGAGGAAATATCTATATTACAAATTGTCAATGCCCGCCGAAATTAAAGGAAAACTATACAGTCTTTAGCCTGGTTTTGTTTGACATGTAGGTCGGAAATATACAAAATCAATGAAATAGTTTCAATTATTATCGAAAATTGCAAATATTTGTTTGTGTTATTTCGTCTATTTTCATAGGCCTGAATCATTTGAATTCTTTTTCTCAATGCGACACAACTGAGCCACAGCAAGTCTCCAAGAAGCAAGTCATGCCACAGCAAGTCTCCAAGAAGAGGCCGACCGCTATTAATATTTGCTATTTACATGTTACGTTATGGAAGAGCAACTTTTTATATTCTTAGAATTATTTAATACTTTATATGTATACAAGACATTGCACTATTGGTGAAGACTGTTTCTGTTGAAATAATTTACTGCAGTTTACAGGAGAGTTTTTATTTTTGTTCTTTAACAATGTGGGTGGTTACTTTTGGAAATATTTTTACGTGGTTGTATTCAGCAGTAGTTTTGCTGCTGCAGGCTCTAGTGTATGAATATTTTAGAAGTAAAGTAAATTAGACATGAACATCAACGGAAGTTGACCTATATAAAAGTATGTTGCGGGAATAAAATGATTTTTTATTCGTTTAAGAATCAATGAAACTGCAATGAGAATTACACCTTGAATGTTTAGTTAGTTTCATTCTATATTTAATATATCTATTTAAAAAATAAAACTTGGTTCAAACAGGATTAATGGAGCAACAACATCGCCTACTTTATCGCGTTATTTGTAACGGCTACACAATATTTTACTACTACAAGAACCTGCAAATATGTTTTCAACCAGCAAAAATTCTTTTTCCGAGACTGGAACTCGAGTCCATCGAGTTAACTTAGTCCGCTTTATCACTGCAGCAAGCAGTCGCTCTGACGTACTCACTTGGGCTGACGCTTAAAAATCTAATTGTCTATTCCGTTATTTTCATCACGCAATTATCGACAGTTCAGAGAGTTCAACGAAAATGAGATCTATGTAATTTCTATGAGCGCCCCGCGCGCTTTATCTGTGGGAAAAAAATAAAGAAAAAATAAATTACATTAATTACAACCCCAAATTACGCGAAAACGAATTGTTTTCGAAAACTTGTAAATGACATTTTTTAAAGAGCTAGATTTTTAGAACATATTTTGTTTAAGAAGAAAACATGTATCTTCAATTTTGTAGTTTTCAAATGTTAAAATTCCTCAATTTCCGAAAAGAGATATTTCGCCGGAAATGAGAAATCACTCTTTTATACAGCCCTTTGATACAATCGAAGGGAAAATTTGAAGAAAAAAAATTGGAACCTGTTTAAGAAAATAATTGTTTAAAAATTGCCTACATTTCGGAAAACTAGGCAAAAACTACTCTATTTCAAATAATGTGTATGACCTTATTCAGATTTATCTTTAAAGAACAGATTCTATTAAGGAAAAAATACTACCTTCAATACTGTAGTTGTAGAAAAACGCGGAAAAAAATTTGAACTTTTTGCAATTTTCGAAAAGTCAGGGATTTCAACGAAAATGAGACCTGCACCATTCTTTTAAGCGTACTTTACCTGAGGACAATTTTAATTCAAAAATTGATCCATTTTTGAGAAAATTTTGAAAATGTTCTGAGGCTTCGTATTAAGTACCGTAAAACTCAAAATATCCCTTTCAATATCTGAGGACCGCTAGTTCATTTAAATCGATGGACGAATATCATTTTTTGAGAAAATTGGCTGAATAGTTTAGGTGGTAACGTTCATCAGAGGCAACAGAGAGACGTTTTGAGGTCAATCGATTTTTCGGTCTCAAGGAACCACACAATTTGGATTCTGACTACACAAGTAAAGAGAGAGTTAGAGAAAGTAATTTACTGTAGTACATAGGAACAATATGTATCCATTTTTTCGTTAACAGGACCCAGCAATGGAGGTTTTTCCGTTTACCGATGCACAATCACAATACTTTCTCTTCTTGCGAAATAAGGGCGAGAAAGTTAAAATTACAGTCTTTTAAATTGGCAAACGTACACTCAACATACAGTTTATAAACATAACAGGATATAAAAATCAATAGAGTAACACTACTGATGCTTAGTTGGAGTAAATACATCTTTTGTCGTAAACTGTTTCCATAGAAAATAATGATGCGATTCACGGCAGTGCATTAACATTTTATTAAAGTATCTGCCTATATCTTTCAACGCGTCACATTAAAGCATTATAAATAAATATAAAATACGAAAACTAGAAATGATAATTAATAAATATACTGGCACTTAACTTGTCAACGAAGAAGAATAGACTCAAATTATTTAGGATTTTTAGATTTGAAAACTCCAATAGAGACATATATAGGAACAAACTAAGGTGGAAAAGAGAGTAATTATTTAATAAATTGACTTAAAATGACTTTACGTTTCCAAATATTGCACTGAAAATTAAAACAGTAAAACTGGATTATGTTTAAAACTCTGTGATCTATTATCCAACTGCACGTTGCAGCAATTCAACACCCATCTGCACCGCAATCCCAGCGCATCACGAGGCCCTTAATGACGCACGGAGGTCATCTCTCATGAAACGACACGTAACCGGCGCACGGGGATGCCCAGGAATCTTTTGAAAAGCCGGAGGAAAGCGCAGCGGGGGTGGGGCGGGGTGGGGTGGGGCGCGGCGGAGCGGGGCGGGGTGCTGATGAACCCCTTTCGAGGGGCGGCGCGGCGCTGTGCGGCGGGCGGTGCGACGCGGCTCTGGGAAAAGACCGCTGAATAAAACATCGGGGGCGCCGGAGGCGGGGGGAGGGCGGGGGCAGGGGGGGGGTGGGCGCACTGCCGCAACGCCCGCAATAGGTTTAGCGACCGACGCGCCAAGATAAACGGCGGGGGCGGGGGGCCGGGGGGCCCCGCCGGCAGACCGGGAGGAGGGAAATATTTATAAACCTCACGCGTTATTGGCAATATTCCTCGTCACGTTCCTAACGAAGCTATGCAATTTCGAAAGAATAACATTATTCTCGAAATTAGTATACGAATAACACCATTTTTTTTCAAATGCAAGAAAGGCATCTTCTTCGAAGTGAAGATTACAAACTTACGATGTCAGGTGGAATTCTCGAGACTACGAAATTAGTATACGAATAACACCATTTTTTTTCAAATGCAGGTGGAATGTTGTTGTTGTAAGTGCTTGTCACTGACCCAGTAAAGAAAGCTATTCACCCATACATTTCAACACTGAATTCAATGATTGATGAACAGGAGCCTGTCATTCAAATATGACAAATATCGAATTATTCATAGTATACAAAATTCAATGAAATGCAGAGGTATGTCTTGGGCTCTTTTAGTGATCCATAAACAATGTTCAACTAAAATTATGTAGCAATGCAATGGTTTGCAAAACGCCTAGCAAAAAAGTCATAAGAGGGACAACATTAAGCAATTTTTTTGCAACGCTGAAGATACCTAATTGAAATATTTATTGTCTGTTTAAGATGATACGTATCTATGATATAAAAGCTTATAAACTGCTTACTAAAAGTGTTATAATTTTAAGTGTGTTTACGTTTCTTCAGAAAATATCTCAAGAAGATATAAAAACTTTTTGAAGGGAAAGTACACATGTAATAGTTAATTTAAATATCCCACATAATGGCCATAGAATAACACTCAATGGTCGAAAAGAAACAAAATTGGGGGAGCAGAACAGTTCAGTTTCAGAAGAAAATAACCGAAAAAAACATTTCAAGAAACAGCCATGGAAAGTTTCTCAAACATAAATGAAGAGAAATTGAAAGAAAACGAAGTTACAGAAAATTATATCCACAAAAATTGATTAGATATGAAAACAGAATCAGGGACATATCTGATAAATATAACAAATAAAATATTCAGAACAAATATAACAATTTTTAAAGTAGAATTTAACGCTTTCATATGGGAAGTTTCTATTCAAATGCAGATACTTCCATTTCCGCAAAATTTTCAGGAAACGAAATAAAGGGGTGATTAAATAAAAAATTAGCTTTTTGGAGCAGAATGACAAAGTATGAAGAGTATTTCACGAGGAAATAAACAGAAGTAAATATCACTTTCTATAATATTCAAATACTGCCATCAGATGAGGAAAAACAAAAATCATTGTACGAAATGGAAATTGCTCCGTTTACACCAGGATTCCCTACTCTTTTCTTTCATTGACCCTTTTTCTGAGAATATTTGCTTCATCAAATCCATAACGTTTTTCTATAATATACAGTAATCATAATCATGACACCAAATTCCACATAAATGCCTTAAAGACAACTTCGTACTTTCGTACCCCAATGTTCTCACAACTATCTCGAGTTTTCAATTATCAACGATGTTTCCGTTCTTGAGATTCTAATCTTCATGGAAATGCAATTGTTACGAAATATTAAAGAGTTTTTTCTTACAAGATAGATTATCGTTGTCAACGCATAGTTATCCATAATTCCAAAGGACGAAAGAAGTATACGAAAGAATAGGGGCGAATTTGTAATTTATTATTATACGTTTTGTTGTTTTTTATCAGAAAAGAATTAAGTTCTGTATCTAAATATCAGTAAAAGTTAATTAATATTTTTACTAATCAATGGTGTCTTGATTTACCGATAAGGTGTCGGTTTATATTGAGCTACTGACCACCAATTGACCACCTGATTACCATTGACCCCCATCAAAATTGCATTGATTCGAAGGGGTCTGTAGCGACCCCGTTGGAAACCCCAGGTTTAAACAGACATCCTTCATAGGAGAATTTTGCGATCAGTAAAAATCAATATTTTTTTTGTAATCAATGATGTCTTGGTTATACCGATAAGGCACCAGTTTATATTGAGCTACTGACCACCAACTGACCCCTGATCATCACTGACCTTCACAATTTTAATGACCCCCCAGGGGCTTTAAACAGACCTCCTTCATATGAGAATTTTCCGACCCACAAAACACAAACCGAGTGAGCTGCTCCAGCGGTTATTTCAGCGAGGGCGGGCGGGCCGGCCGGCGCGAGAAGCGGGCGTCGGGAGCCGGGGCGCCGGGCGGCCGGGGCGCGGGCGAGCGCGATGTGGGTCAGGGCGGCGGCGTGCGGCGTGACTCCCGACGGCAAGCGCTCGGCCCGGCCACGCGCAGATCCTCCTCGCCACGCATTCGTCTTGTACACCTTCCCTCACAACGCACGGTCGCGCAGAGCCAACCACGCACTACTTCATTCGCTTTTTCACAAGGTAATAATAATAATAATAATAATAATGTCTTTATTAATGGCGAGCTCAGGCCATAGGGCCTGCTCTTGTTATATAGGGTTACTCATTGTTATATAATTTTAGAAAAAAAAATCCCTTTTTTGTATACCATATTATAAACGACCATTTCTGCTGAATGAAATAGTTCATAATCGGGCATTTTATGACACAAATGACGACGTATTAGCATTCTACGACACGAATGATTACGTCATTACACGTTCAGCCAATCGCAGCGAGAGAATAATGGGGTGGTAAATGTAAACGGAACAGCCGACCACTGTTTTCTGGCGCAGATGTCAAATACCCGTGATGTTACAATAAAGTTCTTTCCAAAACTTAACTTAGATTCTCTTTTAAATTTATAATTCTCCTTTGCAAAATGTAATGTATGCAACTCATTTATAATATTGCTTTATTGCATTCGCACAGATTTGAAAACAGGCACCTAACGTCGCTCATTTTGAAAACATGTATCATGCAATAATGCTAAACATACAAATTACTTGCATAATATTCTTTTATCACTTTGAAAAATGAAAGATTAGTCTAAGCAGTTTTATGTTACATATTCAACTGTTGCAATGAACTATTTGCAAACCAGTCTGCGAATTGAGAACTAATGACGTTTTAGAAAAATCTAAGCATGTAGCGTTGAAAGCTCTGATGTGCTGAAAGTTGAAGATTATATTGGAAAAATAATTTTAAAATGGTGCACGCATACAGTTCTTTTCTATTGATGATGCAATATTTTCAAAGCAACATGACTTTTTGAACTTTATTTTCATGACAGAAAACACACACATCGGTTCAATGAACTACACTTATTCTTCTTCATTTAAATTTAATTAAAACAATTAACGAATGTATTTTATTTTGCTCGAGAGGACTCATTGAACACCTCAACTGACTATCAATCTACGTTGGTATATATTTCGTAGAAAGCATAAAAAGGTTATCTACTTTTGATTGTGGTCTCAGAAGAAGGGATTTGTCAAGTCTATAAATGTTGGAAGATAGAAATTGTGATGTAGATTGACAATACGATATTTTATGAGTTTTAAATCAAGTTATCTGAGTAACTGTTTGTTACAATTGAGACATATTATTGTTTTTACATATTTGTTTTCTAAAAATTTGAAACTTATATATGTTGGTGTCAGAGGAATATGTCCAAATTGAGCATGAATATGGTCAGATCAAAAACAGGTCTGATTTTTTATTTATATTATGTTCAGTAATATATTGCTATTTATATTTATTAATGGTTTCAACAGTAATACATTTATTACTAGTTTATGAATCTTAGTTTCTATATAGTAAGTTTTCCACTTTACTCTAATATCTAAGTTTAGTCAGAGATATTTCACAGCAATAAAAATGTCGTTTTCTCATATGGGTAACTGTTTTCAGAAAGAACTTCTTTTTAAATCCTTCATAACACTAAAGCGTTAACTAACGCAACATTCCCTGCAGATGTCATTTAATTGTAGTACTAAATACGATTTTCAAATAAGCCGTAATATCAGCAGATGTATAGCAGTATAACTTTCAAACCAAAACTAATGCAATCAAATGCAGTCAAGTGTTGCCAAGCAGTGTGACTCAGTGTGAAACCAGAAGAAATGATACGGAAATCGAGAAATAAGAAGCCTTGTACTCAAGGTGTTAGATGTAAATTTGTAAATAATCATCCATTATACAAGTCGCTGAATCATATTAAGGAAAACAATTTGTTGTGTTATAAAAAATGAACCTATAATTAGCATTTAGATTCATTTTTTGTCATCTTATCATTACGTTTACGAATTTTCTCCACAATGGACTTCTGTCTTACGTTCAAAAATATTATACATCTCCTACATTGTCGCGACATGCTACGTTTTCTCGATTTCGCCCTACGCCTCCGGAGTCGACCCGAGCTAGGAGTCGTCCTATATCCCAGTCGCTGGCTCCGCGTGCCCGCCGATCTCTAGGCCGGAAGGTCTTCATCAGTCGCGCTTCCGGTACCCGGTCGCGGATTCGTCTTCTGGCAGTCGAGTCAGGTATGAGCATCGGAACTCCCCCGCCTGACCCTCCCCCACCCCACGTTCCGACTCGCCTCCCTCTCCCCGCTCCCGCCCCCACGCCCACACGCTCCCTTGCGCCCCCGCAGAGAAACCCAACTACAGCCTGCGACCTTTTTCTCTGTCCCGCAGCCCAGCCAGACGGAGGAGCGCCTTTATGTTCTCTCGATTTGCCACCGGGGCGAACAAAACGCATCACTGGCTATTCTCGAACCGTGAAGAAGACTGCAATAAGATAGCGGAAGACAAAGAGCTGCTGGAGTTTGTGTGCTCTGCGTTTCTTCTCTGTTACCGCAGCGCAAGCCTATGATTTCTTCTCCCCGGCAGACTTTTCGTCTCGCGGAAGGCAACGCTGCGGAACTGCGGACTGCGGCAAGCAGTTTGTTCAGGGTTGAAAGGCATTAGAAGAACAAAGTGTCACATAATTGTGTAAACACGTGGAGACATCAATTCAATAAAGGGACTACACGAACAAATATTTCTTCTGAAGGCACGTGATAAAAAATCTGAAGGCAGTGTCATTAGATTAAATTATATATTAAACGGTAATTTAAAGTTAACCGACTAAGGGACTTTCTATAGGCTCAATTAATTCCGCCAACTTAACCTCAAAAATTATATTCAGATTTTAATTTTTTTTAATCTCCAGGGATGCCTTACACAAGACAAAAACGAAAATTTTATAACAGCATTTCTTTAAAATTTCAAATATAATATAAAAACGTAGACGTATCAACAACTATAATCAATAACACGAAATATAAATAAATGGATGTTGGTATACAAAAAAGCGGTTAACTCCGACACCCTTGTGACCGATCTCCATGAAAGTTGGCACGGCTAGTTTTTTTGTTGTTTTTTTTCACCCAGAAGGTTTATGTGCTGTTAATTTTGTTGAAACTTCACTAGATGGCGCTGTAGAACAAAACTAAATATTAAAGTAAAATGCACCCCGCAACAGTCGGCAGCATTTTTGAATCTATATCGTTAAATAACTCCTAAACAAAACGTTGTAGGGCATTAAAAACTAAAATTTTGAGGCCATAAAGATTTTAAGGCCTAAAAGATGTTTCTCACACCGTAATCTACTGGATGAGATCTTCTAGTACATTCTATTACATTTTTGCTGGTCTGGCGCTTCTCGATATTACCCCACCTGCTCTGAGACGTGCAGAATCGGCAACTAAATGTGAAGGAGAGGGACAGAGAGAGGCAGAGACAGACTGAGGGAGAGACACAGAGACAGACAGACTGAGACAGGGACAGAGATATACGGTGAGAGAGAGAGAGAGAGAGAGAGTGACGGAGAGATAACGGAAGAGAGAAAGAGAAAAGGGAGATGAAGGGCAGAACAAAGGCAGCCGGGTTCCGCTAGTGAACTATATAAAGAGTTGTCAACAGTCAAAATATTTTTGAATTAAAAACAAAATAAAGCGAGTGAGTGACTTTTCATCAAACAAATCAGAATGTAATGAAAATATAAAATACCAAAACATCCAGCCATGATTAAAAACGACTAATACGTAAATTTCACAATAATCCTAAATTAAGAAAATAATTACCATTCTGATTTTCGTGGAAAAAATAAAGAACTCTTCCATTATGTGCGCATTAAAATGTTTTCTTGTAAAAAACATCGTCCATTGCAGCAAAAGGAGCTATAAATCGCAATTACAAATGTATCCAAAAAAGGATGCGAATACGTATGGAAAAGCCAAAAAATCAAACAAAGGAGACTTCAGAAAAATTTAGTAGATAGAGGACATTTTTCGCAATTATAAATTACACATTTATAAATTGAATCATAGAAATAAAGATTTTACACAAGAATTGCAAGTTGCGTGTATATTTAAATTTATATGTAACTTAAAAATAAAACAACGATATTCTTATTAACATATTTCTATTAATTTCCCATTAGAAATAGTTTAAATTAAATACGGTGTCAATTTTTACTTCTTCGCCACGGAGTAGAGAGAAAGGTATGTAATGCTACGCGCAAAAACGGCGAATTTTCGGCAGAAAACTATTACAGGGACTGATAACGAAAAAGTGGATAAATCCAGTTGCTAAAGTTTTAAAAAATCCTCTATCACGCGGTGTAGCCAGAATGCGTGGTTTGTGGGTCCTTGATACCGAAAAATCGAATGACGGCAAAACGTCTGTCTGTCCATCTGTGAACAACGCTAGCGGCCAAACCGTTCAGCCGATATTCTCCAAAAATGATATTCTCCAATCGATCTATTTGATGTTGCGGCCCCTCGAATTTGAAACCGATATTTTAATTTTGGGGGGTACTTTACATAAATAATGGAAGTCATCTCCATAGCAGAGACGCGGCCACTATTTCTTCATGTAATTACGTCAACAATACCTCTTCAGAAGTCCCACGACTTACAATGAAGTCCCTGGGACATTTTCCAAATTTAAAAAAAAGTCTTCATCGATTTTGATTAAATGTTGTTGTTGGATAGAGTGAAGGACGTTTAAGAGAAAAGTGCGAGGTCTCATGCTCGTTAAAAACCTAATTTTTCGAAAATTGCAAAAGTTCAATTTTTTTCAGAGTTTTCCTACAAATAAAATATTAAAAATAGAGATTGTTTCACTTAATAAAATCTTGTCCTTAAAGATAGATTTTGAAATAAGGTCATGTGCAATTTTTCGAAAATTTGAGTACTTTTCGCGTAATTTTGCGTGAAAATACGGGCGAGAATGTACGTGCCGTTTTAGCACCACTAGTTAAATAGTAAGTCACAAACAATGTCACTATCCAGAAAGTATTAAAATAAATTCATAAATATCCTTCCATTTTGTTACATATTAATAATTTTTCTGATTTAAAAAAAATAAATTTTGTATGCTTTGAAGGGAAAGATGTCTCCACTTGGGCTGAACATGCATAAAAGCAAAAGCGACGGAATGAAGGCTACAGATCATGATTGTACGAAAGATTAGGCCAATTTACGCCTAATTGTAAAATGAGACCACGAAAAATAAGCACCTGTAGTATATAATTCAAATCAGAGATAAAATTGAAAATTAAAAATATAGAGAAAAGGATAATTACAAAATGATAAAAGGTAGTATATACATAGGGATGATAGACATCACCGATAAAATATATAAGGTGCTACATTAAAAGGTACTAACTAGGGTAGCTAAAAACGGCTGAAACATTACTGAAGCAACTTCAAATCGTGCAATCCTCCACATATGTAAGATTCACGAGTGCGATTCAGCAACCAAGTGTTCCTCATCGCGAACTGCGGCAATCCACCTGGCGTCCCGAGCGACAAGAGATTTGCCGGTATATCAATACCATTCGCTGAGCAATCGTGATCGCGCATTCGGTCGCCGGCGGGGGCGGGGGCGGCGGCGGCGGGTCGGGCGGGCAAGGCGACCGCCGCACCTGCGGTCGGGGCGCGCCGGCGCTCCCGCGAACGGGGCGGGGTCGCGGCTCGGCGCCGCGCCGGCGAAAGAGTAATGAAACAGCGGGGAGGCTGGGCGGGCCAGGTGCGCGAGCGGCGGGGCGGGGCGGGGCGGGGCGGAAGAGGGCGCGGCCGGGCACACGCCGCACCGCTGCCCGGCTTATGGAAGCATTAGTCGATCGTCAATGATCCATGGATATTGGGGCTCACAGAGGATGATACAAGGGCGCCGGCCCGGCGGGCCAATCCGGAGTTTTCCCTGTTTCATGGCATCGCCGATTCTCTTTGAGAGCGGCGGTGGCGGCGTGGGCGGCGGCGTCTGATGGGCCGCCCGGTAGAAGGCGGCTGGGCCGGGGCTAGGCCCGGGGCGGCGGGGGCGACCTGATTAATTGTTTCCGCTGTTAATATGGGCAATGCAGCCATGAGAGCGCGGGGCGGCCGCCGTGGGCGAGGCCGCGCCCCTGCGGAGCGGACGCCGCCCCGCCCCTCAGCGGTCGGAGGGCACTCGGGCCGTCGGGGGCGGGGCTGTTACAGGCGCCGACCGCTTCGGAGCAGGGAAAAAGAAAGGAAAGGGGGCGGGCGAAGGAGAGGAAACTCGTGCAATCGGAAAGTGCTACAGATGTGTTCAAAGTATCCATTAGCCCTCCGTGAGGGGAAATTGCAATTTTTATTGCAAATCTGTTGGGTTATTTCTTTGTGCTCCATTGCGATCTCACCCACCCACGACCCCTGCCAGAGGAGTCGAGGGCGAGGGCGGAGGTGGAGCGGAACGAGGCGCAAGAGAAGCTAAAAAAAGGAGCGAGACCCTGACCAGCAGAAAAGGAAGATAGAAACAAGAGTGTTGGACTTTGAAGAAGAAACTCGATGGCTTGAAGAAGAAAGTAGCCGCGAATGGCATACATGAGGCGCATCCAACCAAAAGGTCGTAACCAAAAGGCATGCGTAGCCAAGATACAAAAAAGGGAGAGGGAAGTCACAAGAACGATGTCGCAAGCAAAGGGCGCTGGTGCAAGCTGGATCAAGAAGGACAACCTGCACGGGAAAGGAATATCGACACGCTTCTTTGAACTTGTGCCCGATAAAACGAGTACTAGAAGAGTGCAGGCGGAGACAGGAAACTCTCGTCGTTCTTTGAGTGTGGGAGACCGTTTCCGCCCTTTCCTACCCTCCTCCCAGGGTCTGGAGCGCTGCGGGTTCCACAGAAGCTCGGGCTAGCCTTTAAGGGGCGTGTGGCCTCAATAGCGTCGAGCGCGATGTGGGGGCGGGCCGAGGGCCCTTTCTTTTATCGTTATTACGTTTCTTTAGACGCTTTTATTTTCAATAATACCGCCTGCGGAGGCGCCTCCCACCGCCCACGAGCGCCGCGACGCGGGCGGGTTGGGGACCTCTCGCCTTCCATGTCACGCGTCCAACGAGAAGGGCGGGCCGCGGATGTGTAATGCGGCCCTGCGGTGGATGGGAGCCGGAGAAACTGGACCGCCGGTGAGGCACACAACTGGCTACGCAATACTTCCAGCTAGAAATTGAATGAGGTTGGACCAGCTGGAGCTGGAATGCCATCGAGAGGCACCTCTAAAGATTCCAGTCCAATAGGCACATTCCATAAAACGTGAAGTGGTTAGATATGCGATCTAAATGGATTGAACAAACAAATGTATTGTTAGACTACTTGTAACCGCTTCTAAATCTGCACTAACGTGTGTACGGATACTTTTTAATTTGAATTTCTCACTGAATCCCAATCGAAGTTGAACCTGTTCTCGCATGAGTATTAGTATTCTTCAGAACAATACTACAACTGTTCCGAGAATGTTTGGTTGTAACATTTATAAAACGGACTTTTAATGATTGCATGTACACATACTTGACGCACAGCCGTAATTTCTCCGGCTTTTTGGTTATGATGAACACTTTTGGATTTTTCCCCAGAAGTAGTAAGTGTTGATTTTCGAAAGTCTACATTTCTTTACTGTGGGCATTGTTCTCTTGCTAGATCTCTTTTGATTAAATGTTTCTAAAATACTTTTCCGCCATCACACAAGTGAGTGAAAGGGTCGTATTTATTGAAAATGTCCATCGATTGTGTTCAAATTATTTTTATTTCAGCAATGGAACGAAGAAATTTGGCATATGATTCTGATGGAATTTTGCCTAAATGAGAACATTCTGATATTGAAGATGCAGAGGATAGTAACGAGAAGTGGAATTTTGGGACACACGTTATCATTGTTTGATCTCTGAATGCAAAATGAGATGTTATACTATTGTATCAAAACGTATAATTCCGTATTTCTGCTATAATGTTACTATAAACGCTCTTTCATCCCTCAGAATTTTGTTTTTGTATTTTCAATCATAGTTTTTACATTTTCATTTTCTTACCTTTCGTTATTACACGGCATTATAACCGAACTCTCAAAACGCGTATTGAGAAAAGCTATTAGATGCTAGGGAAGCTTAATTTATAACTCAGAGGCGATCTTCCTTGATCTTGCTTCCGCGTCTTGAAGGCCTCCCAGTCTGAGAGTTCCTGTGCAGAGTGTACCCACAGGGTAGGCGGCCGCACCAATCTACTTGAAGATGCAGAATTAATCATTACCCGTGTAACAGTTCAGGGGTTGTCCCTAATGGAAACACACACACAGAAGATTCCGCGGGGAATTGGCTAGGTGTATTTGGAATTCCTGTCCTAGGGAGACCAATTACCCCGTCGTTAGATTAATTGAGTATTGGCAGTGAACAATGGTGTCGGCGGTGCGGGACGGGGTCGCACGCGGGAAGGGGTGAAGTGAGGTGAGGGGAAGTGAAGCGGGGACGGGCGGGGCGGACCGGCTACGCCGCAACAGGGGCGGACCCGCGCGGTCCCCGGCGGCCACGGGTACACACAACATACCCACGTCACAGGCGCCGCCACCGCTGCCGCCGCGGCCGCCGTCGCCGTCACCGCTGCCGCCGGCGTTCGCCGCCACGGCCACCGCCACCGCGCTCACCCCCGGCGCCCTTCACAGCCCCGCGCCACGCCGCATCTCGCCCGGCTAGACCATTCCGATAATGGATCATCAACATTAATATCGCTTACCGCGCCCGCGACACGGGATAATGCCGCGCGAGCGGATTCGCCGGCCAGGGCCGGGTCGCGCCGGGCCGGCTCAGGCGACGCCAAATCGCGGGCGCAGGGCGGGGCGCGGGCGCGATGGAGATCAAGGGTGGCGAGGTGTGACGCTGGGTGTCATTTGCTAGGTCATAGGCGAGGGGTCTCAATGAAATATAGAGAGAAGGCTGACGTGTGTAAGGCTAGTGGGGACGCGGCCCACGTAGGACGAGACAACTCAGCGAGATTGCAACGCACATGAAGGAGAACTTGTAAGAAAATGCAAGAAGGGAAAAATCCAAAATGTGATATGAAGAACAATGAAGAGGGAAGTGTTAATGGAGAAAAATAAGCAGCGCGTGTGATGTTCTTGATCATTTACCGATTTAGAAAATAAACGTTTTAGTAAATGAAAGGAGAAATAAAGCATTATTATCGCCTTATAGAGCAAGAAATTGAATCAATGAATGAATAAGCGAGTAAGATTGGTTGTTCATGACATTTTACCGTAAGAAATTGGGATAAACACAGAGTAAATTCGTTAATGAACTGGTAAGCAATCGCGTGAATGTCTTAAAAATGGATTATCATGCGAATGAAAAACTATTGAGTAAATTGCACGAAAAGTATCGTCGATGTCGCATCTAAGAATACGCACCAATACTCAAATGACGAAACTTAGAAGGCTACGTGGAGGAAGAAAACACCAACAGTGAAGAGACTGAAAACGGAACACGATTCACCACAGGACATTCGCGGAAGGCAGGACGACAGGCACACAGCCAGTCAGGCAGAATGGCATGGATGCAGGCATGCAGTGCAGACAGGCATGCAGACAGGCATGCAGACAGGCATGCAGACAGAAAGACAGACATGCATGCAGCTTTATGCATGCAGGCCAGTGAGACAGGCAGACAGGGAGGACACGCAGGCAGGCAGGCAGCAGGCAGACAGGCATGCAGACACGCAGGCAGGCAGCCGGACGCAAGGAAGGGTGTGTCCGTTCGGACGATTGCGCTGGCGCTGCGGGCACCAATTACGCCAGCGGCCGCACGAGCGCCTCGCCGGGTCGCCTAGCCTCGCCTCGCCTCGCCTCGCCCGCCCGGCACGCCACACCACACCACGCCACGCCACGCCGAAGCCACTCCGCGTGGCTCCGATCGCCCGCGACAGGCGCGCCCCGCGAAATCCTCCCGTCCGCCTCGCTTAAATCCACGCAACGTGTCCATACAGAGCGCACTCATTCATGGAGAGCACTTCAATGCGATCTCCACGCCCGCCAGTAATTCGAAGCGGATACAAAGCGTGAAAATGTACGAATATCGCGGCGCCCGCGCGTATCGCTCGCTCCGCTCCGTTGCAAACCGGGCGCCCAGAAACAGACGGCGCGCACATCCGCACTGGGGAAGAAGAAAGACGTTTCTTTACAATAACACTGGAACTCCAGAAACATGAAAAAAATGAGATCTGTCTTTACGGCAGCGGCAAAAATAGAAAAAAAAAAAGAGAAGACGTGCGTTGTGAGAATACTTTAGAATTTACGCGAAACTCGATAGGAGAAAGTCTTCTCGCTCCACGCGATAAAATTCAATAAGCAATGATCATGCAGTCGAAAAAAAGGGGGAGGACGTCGGCGTTTGATGTGTGGGGGCGCGGCGGCGGAGACGAAAGAGGCGGGGCTCTGCGGAGCGGCCGCGGAGGGCGGCGCCCCATGGGTCCTCAAACGCACGCCTCGCTTCGCCTCGCCTCGCCATGCCGCGGGAAGGCCGGCGGTGTGAGGCGACGACGCCCTGGAAAGAAACGTTTAATACGAACGCCGACCCCCCGCGCCCAGCTATTCTTCCGCCAAAGGACAGCGCGCAGGGTACAGAGAAGGGAGCGATAGCAAGCGTCGGCACGGCGAGAGGAGGGAAGAAAAGAAGGGAAGGATGCGCCGGGAGGGGGGCGCATGAACAGCCAAGACAGAGCGAGAGAAGGGCTCAACGCACGGCATTAGAAGCAAAAGTGCTGTAGGAATAATGCGAGCAAAGAACGCTAATGATAACACACAAAGCAAAAGCGGACGCACGAAACGACAAGGGAAGCGGAGGGAGTAGTTGTGGCTGAAATAGAACACAGAAAACCTTAGTAAGGTTGGTGATGAAGAGTTTGAGCTCAAAATAATATTGGCAAGGTTGTACGACGTCTAAACTGGAATCCATGAACCAGCGAGAGGAGGAGACGCATTAATTCACGGCGGAGGCCGAGGGTGAGCCGAATGCAGCGGGAGGCCAAGGGGCGACAGCGAGGGTCACGTCAAGGGGCGGACGCGCGATGGAAAAGCGGAAGCGCTGGACGTCCGCCGCCGTCAAGCGCAAGGTTGGCATGCCTGACGCCGACCACGGCATTAAACTATGCTGGGGATTCCACGGTCAAACGAGGGGGCCTGGCCAACACTGTCTGGGCCCCCTTGCCAGCCCCAACCCTCGCAGTAGGCCAAGAACACGGCCGCAGGCATGTGCCCGCCGCAAGATTTCACTGCGTGACAAGAAACAAATATGTAGCGCGAAAAAAAAACATCATCCGCACATCGTTCAAGTTCTGGACAAGTAGGAAAGACTGCGTTCGCAGTCACACTGGACGTCCAAAAACAACGAATTTCAAAACAAGAACCAGAGTTTTGAAAACAAACTTCAAAAAACCGAAGTCCGCTCGCACAACACAGCTCGAAAACACTCTGAACTTACCCGCAAGAAACAATGTTAATTAAATTTTGAGCACAAACGAACGGGGGAATAAGATAAACAAACCCTACGTACGCAACGCTCAAGTACTAATTCCACAGACAGCGGGGAGTTCCGAGATGAGAAAAAGTAATTCATTAAAACAGTTAAGTTGCGTTACATGCCATGGGCGAACGACCACAGTATGCACACTTGTTTTCTGCTCCTGAGAATTTCATTACAATACTCACTGTGAGGATAAACAAAATGTGCGTTATTCGAACAAGTAAGTTGTTTTGTTGATTACATGTAATTGTTTAGTTGTATGACAAATAAGTCAGTGGGTTACCCAAATTAATTTAGGAGGTGATGAGGGTGGACGTAATGAATTGTTTCTGGAGGCAAACAAATTGTACTTTTAACATCCTCGAGGAGTAAGGAACCATAAACTGGAAAAGGCTTTTCGTAGAAACATTTTTTAACAAGACGTTAAATCCCAGGTTTTGTTGAATGAAATCCACGAAATTATTTAAATTTGACACACAACAAATGATATTGCGAGCAAGTGCTTGGATTCCCTTGAGGGCAAGAAGAAATACATCATTTAAACATTAAATAAGGAATTTTTAATAGCTTTCACTCGTACATTCTTGCAAGTTGCGACACTTCAGTGTCAGATACAATTCTTCCGTAGACTCTGTTGCAAAGGGTATCGCTAAAAATGAACTCATCGCATTTTGTAAGATTTTACATAGTTTTCAATAATATACCTCCTGATAACAGTGTTCATTTTGAGATTCTTCACAGCAAGAGAGAACCTTATCAGCACGTAGATTCAGATCAGTAAAACTTTATTGTCAAATTTGTATCTACCCAAAGTTCCAACTACCTTAAAGAATTTTAATTATTTCCTAGTTAACATTGTTACCCGAAAATATCCATTATACATTTCGAACTAAGTCTTCATTATCATGGATGTTTTATAACAAACTCATATACAAAATTTATTATGTTCCAACGTTCGTTTTAAATATTCAACAAAGAAATTAACGAGTTATACCGCTTCCTCAATGTTTTTTTACTCAATGTTTTGGAAAAGCGTTCAACGATGTAGCGTCATGGAACATCATCAATTTTATTTACATAAAAAATATTTTCTGTCTTTGTATTACAGGCAACTCAGTAACTACTGACGTATTTTCTAACGTGAAAAATTAGTTCACTTGAGTGCGTCCTTTAATTATTTTTCATTATTAATGATTATTGCTATTACAAACAGTTGCTTATCGTAGACCTTATCACACATCAAAACTAAAGGGATAATGGAAAGACTTCGCTCCGCGCACTCAGACCTGCGAGAGGGCGCGCTACGAGTCGGGGCGAAGCCGTGGGGCGGCGGGACGCGCTGGCGACGCGGGCGCCCCTCAGCGGCGTCTGGGCTCGTCTGAGGCAGGGCGGCTCTCGCCGTGGAGCCGCAGCTTCCGCGCTGCGCGAGCGCTCTGGCGGTGGCCGGCGCATCACCACAGCGTCCCGGGGCGGCGCGGGCGGGCCCAGACGGCGTGGCGCCGGCGCCAGCCGCCGCGCCCGCGTCGCGACACCACGACGCGCCCCGCCCCGCCCACCGGCCATCGCCGCCAGCGCTGGGCCCAGGTGTACATTCTTTAAATTCCCCACTAGCACACGCAAAGAAGAATGTCTCCAAAAACATAATATTTGCTGATGTTCAAAATTTACTCAGTTGCTTAGTTTGGCTATTTTTAAATAAGATCATATTAAAAATCAGAAGAATAAATTCTACCTTAAAATAATAGAAAACAAAAAAAATATTTCCAATCATTGATTGTTTGGACATTTAATTCATGACTCTCGCATTCACAATTAACTCTCTTACTTTCTCGTCATTCTACGTACTTACGTAGTAAAGTAAAAGTGTTGTAATGCTGGGGGGGAATAGTGGCGATCAATTAGAATCAGATTAATTAGAATTATGATGCCTTGATTAAGAAAAAGTGGATGAATCTTCTTCCCCGAAGTTGAAATTACTTTATCGCCTTGTCTTATCAGAATATATGTTCTGTGGGTCCTTTAACCAAAAAGTTCAATTTTTGAAGCGTCTTCCTACCACTACAATACTGAAGGGATTTTCCCGCTTAATGAAATCCCTTCAACAATAAATTTTAAAATAAGATTCGGTACAATTTTTCAAAAATACGAGTTGCTTTCGGGATAAATAGGTAATTAAAAAAAATTCCTGAATAATGGCTCAAATAAAAAAATGCTCCAAAGCAAAAGACGCTTAAAATGGCGCAGTTCCCGTTTTCTGAGAATTCTTTGTATTTTTCAAAATTGCAGAAGCATTGTTTTCTCGGATGACAAAGGACGCATAAAGAATGGTATATGTCTCACTTTCAGAGACCGGACAATGCCCTTTTTGCCTATTTTATTACATTGAATGTATTTTTAGGCAACTTATCCCACTATCAATGTTTACCTCAGATACGGTTTTTGAGAGAGTTTTACAATGCCTATAAATGCCTGTTTTAGAAATAATTGCCTAATTGAGCGTTAAGAGCCTTAAAGTGCCTATATTGAATTTTCCTCATTTTTAATATTTTTTTATTCACTATATTTTGTTTTCTACAATAATTTTTTGAGAAATCACTGATGGGTAATTAACACCCCGCCCCCAAGCAAGCAACAACCGCGTAAAATCTGCCAGGGGGTACTCCGATCTAGAAGCTCTATGTCCTGTGTGTTCTTGCCTGTAACGCGTTGAGCAGGAACACCGCTTAGAGACGTATAAGAATTTGACACCGCACGGGTTACCTTATCTACTTCGCCGAAGACTGTCAGGGTGCTCCAGAGAACAGAAAATTGCACTAGTCTTTCCAATCTTTGCAATGATTAGTGAGCGATCTTTTCCTTACCAAGAACATAACTGTTTTTAAAAATAGCGCTTCCAGCGTCTTTCGCTTTTAGAAGGTAGAATTACACAAGATTCTCGATAATTTTATATTGTTTTCGAAGTTTGGTGCATGCCAGACCGATAAATTTGCTATTGCTGTTAATCTTGCTTGCTACAATGCTAAAAGGGAAAATTTCAAGAATTGGATTTATGGAGAAGGTTCACGGCGGACTGGAAATGTATTTTTTGCCAGTGTTGTGAAAAGGTGGTAAACCGAGCAAAAAAAATATTTCTTGCAATATAAAAACACTGCAACTCATGCAAAAAATGCGAAAAAAGTGACAAAAACTATTCAAACCTTCTTCAGCAAGTGCAGTCAAAAGATGAAGACAAGAAAGAATTTCAACACTGATGAGTGCCATGCCACAAATATCCAATTTTCAAAAGTTGAAAATCCAACATTTAACCAACAAAATATAAAATTCCACACGAGTAAACTGTTAGGAAATATTATCTAACTTCGCAATATGTTTTGACAATCGAAGAAATTTGATTTGTTTTCAGAGAATTGTGTTCATCCTTTATGTAGTTCGTATGCATTTTAATAATATTCAACCATAATGCCCATTTCCCTATCTATATTCAAGTTTTTACTTTCTAAGTGTCTGCTTATTGTCAACTATAATGCCCATTAGCCTGCCTATTTTCGACCTTTTTAGTGGCTACATGTCCAAGCTATACTAATTGTCGTTGAACTTTCTGAATTTTCGAAAATTGCAAAAGTTAGAGGTAATGCAAGAAAGTATGTACTCGTGTAGCACATGTTTCACATTTAACTCAATATTCAATGGTGAACAATTATTAATTGGAAATGACAAAGATATTCTAATCAAATGAAACATTTTTTTGGAAGTAATAAAAACAATAAGAGAACAAACGTTTAAACCACCAAACAAAAAAATTAGTACAATCATAAATTTACTGATAGAAATTTAAAACGTGAAGTAAGTAAAATTACAAAAATGGCAACAAGCGCTCTCTAGAAAAAAGCGACGTAGACTGAGGAGCACGGTTATGCTCGGCAGTTATTTTGAAGCCATCTTCTTGAATGTCGTACCAAGCAGTTCATTAAAATACGAGTGACATAATTAAAAGGGAGACATGTGCGAGAACACACGTAATAAACACGATGTGTATGACGCAACCAAGCAGAGAAATATGATAAAATAAATCTTCAGACAAATTTGAAGAAAAAGACCCTACGAGAAAATATTCAACTAAAAACAAGAGACTGAAAATCAGAACAGACCAACTCGGATACTAACGAAATTTCACATATGTCTTTTACGAATTGCTAAGCCTAGTAAATAATAAGAGATTTCCTCTCCTCTTTGCGGTCCAGCAACCACATTAGTTGCCAGACGACACGCCCCCCCAATTCGGTTAGGTTTACTCGTCTACCGCCCACTCCCCCATCCTAGGGCCAAAAGACCAAGTGAGGGGTATCCCGCCGCCGAAAATAATCCTGTTTGCACGCCGTACCTGGCAAATAAAGCGACGAGCACGCCTCCAGATCGAAGTAGCGTTAGGATTATTGGGTTTGCATACAAATAAGCTCGGGATGGAAGGGCAAGTTGGACAATAGCCTCTTACAATCATCTCCCGTGAAATCCCATTACGGCATTTTACCACGGGCGACAGTGGCGATTCAATCCAACGAATTACTGCGAATATGCAAGCGAGATACACGGCATGACCTCGTGTGAACAGGAAGCAAAATTTCGACGCCTCTGCGTTCTACGCTTCTGCCCCTCGTTTGCACAACAACTTCACACAAGGTACAACAGATACGGAAAGATGAGAATAAAATAATTCATTTGGCAATGAACTGTACCTGGTGAAGACAATACAAGTTAGAGAAGGTATGTACCGTTTAAAAAAAATTAAAAATTAGTATATTTTACATAATTGAAAGTAAAATTCGTAATTAATTTGACTTGAAAATGGAGTTCTTTTGAAATATGCCTTAGTTCAACCAAAATTGTTCGATTTGATCCAAAAATAGTGTAATCAAAGCATAATTTTTATGACATCTATTTAAGTTCTGGGCAACTTTGATCGAATGATCATTAATTTAAGAGCAAGAGCAGGAAGAACGTTCTATGCGAAAATTTATAAAGTAGCATGAGGGTGTGTCGATCGTAACTGCTGACCGAGCGGAATAGCACTGAAAATTACAGCTCTTCTGATAAACGGGCATTCTAACAAACCGTACTCACGCATTCGCCATAACTCGCGAAGACCCCGGGCTCCAGTCTAGATTTATATTTCCGTGCAAAACATTAGTGTCTTCCACTCTGGGACAGAAACGAGACAAAACTCTCTCATTCCTAAGCAGATGTCCAGTTTCCCTTCGTCTGCAATACAATTAGCACGTCAACTTGAAGCAAATGTTAGAAAATAACTTTCATGTGCAGTTTCTGCGGGATGGGCTCTGAAATAAAATATTAATTTAGCAACGGGAATACGCCAAACTCAATTAGGATAAAATGGAATTTGACGACGTTCGGAATAACCTCAATACACCTAAATGGCTCATCCCGCACAGACATGCATTCCGACTCGCTAATTATAGACCATTAGAACGTCAGGAACTTCTGCGTAACTGACAGAAGCTAATCGTGGTAGTCCAGAAATATTTCATAACCTCACGATCGACCTACCCTTTCCTGGGCGAGCAGTCATGAACCATGTTTATAATTACTACGGCGCAAGCTGTACATTTCCCCCTTGTGTTTTAGAGTCACTTAGAAAATTACTTTTTTATCTTGCCCTCGCGGCTAACAGGCTCGCCATCGCGGCTGATGTGCCCCTCGCGTGAGCCTAACAATTTGCTAACTTATCTCCGCATAAAAAATGGCCACTAATTAACAGTGTTTAGAAAAGAGGTTTTCAATTCCTTAGCGCACAGAGCCTGAGCACTAGCCGAACATCCCTTAGAGGAATTAAAACAGTGATTTCTATATCTGAAATTTTCTCTTCATGAACAGAGGCAAACGATACAATCCTAGATAAATACGCAGATGTACTTGTAAAAAAAAAAAAGGTATATTTTCTATAATAAATGTAGGCATACAAAACAGTTTAACAACATACTCTCTCTGCAATACTTTCATAAAATTTTTTGCAAGCTAGTTCTTAAGTCTGTTTATTATTATAATTGATAATTGTTCATTGTTCTATTCTTTAGCAGTTTTATATGTATCTTTTTTATACCCAAATTATTATGGTTTGTAGCCTTAAGATGTAGATTTCATTTAGTTTCATGATTTTACTTTATGTTCGCGTTTTTTTAATTATCAACCTACTACCAATACATTTAATTTATTGTGGACTTGTAGAGTTAGCTTTTTTAATTATTTATTTTAGGTATTTCTAAAAACATATACTTGTAATACTTGTCATCAGCGACCACTATTGATTTACATTAGAGATACATTTTATAAATTAGAATAAACAGAAATATTAAGTACAATAAATTTTTTTTTCCAGAATAATTTTAAATTACTTGAAACCTTCAATTGAATTAAATATTTCATAAATTTGGTTTTTCATGCCAGTGGTGAATGTAGTTTATTATCAGAATTTGGTACTCTTTGCTTAAGAGTTTTCATACTTCTCAGATGTAACTGACAATTCTGTTTTTCGTGCCAAAGTAGTTCGTATATGCAGCCATACAAGCAATGAATAAGCATCGAGGTTTATATCCTAATTACTTCAATCACAAACTGGAAAATGGGGCCAACATCACATGTCTCTTGGTGGACTTGGAGACAGCTTCTATGAATACCTTCTGAAAGCATGAATTCAGTCTGGACGGGAAGATCAGGAAGCACATGAAATTTTTGATGATGCTATGCATTACGTTATGCAGCATATTATATAACCACCTTTATGTTCTGTCCATTTATACATTATTAGTTCAAAACATGTTTAATTTAAAACTTTCAGTTTTACATGAGAGATTTTGTACAGGTTCGCACACAGGCTAAGCCTTTAAGAAAATAACTAGAGGGGAGTAATGTGTCTCCATGCGTATTACGCCCTCTCATTTATTTTGTGTTATTACAATCCCTATAATTATAAATAAGCAATTCACTTTCATCAAATGCGTGCTTTGCAATTGTTGAATCGTTACTCTCAGCGTTATCATATCGCTTCGCTGTCATTGTAGAATAGAATGTTTAGGTTCGAATCACTGCAAGATTTAATGTATATTGTATCGACATTTTTATCGCTTTACTAAACCACTGATGGTATATTCATACGATTCTAAGACACGTAAAGAGCACGATATTAATTAACTATTACATGAAGCCTAATGTTAAATCACCTTCTCAGTGGAATGCGTGCATCTCTCTTCGAATACAAAAGACATAACTTCATGTCATGAATTAAGCTTTTTTCTGATCATTCCCCGGAATAATTTCATATTCCTTCTTACATTACCTTCTCATGCGGCTTAGAAAGTGATATTTTCGTATTCCGCAGAAACCTCACACCTTTCCTTCCTTCGGTGCGATATTCGCGTAACCCGCTGCATAAGCATGGGATGCATGAATACACGCATGTCCCTCACATCCCCACTGCCGGTGCGTGCATCGCTCACAGGCTGGGGCGGAAGCAGCTGACAGAGCCGCAGGGAGTAGGTGGGGACGGCACGGCGGCGGGTCGCAAAGTACGCAATTGCGGGGCTCCGTCTCACAGCCTGGAGTTATCACTCGATTGCAACCGGTTATTCACATGCAGAACTCTGCATCTGATTCCAGATATTCCAAATACAAAGGCCCTTCTGACGCACGTAACTTCCCATTTTCCATGTATGGCAGAATTATTTCTACCGTAAGTACGAAGTATTAATAACAAGTACTTTCTGCTATTGGCACATTATAAAACTAGCGCTACATCACTTACTTTCTAGTAATAATCGTAAGTTATGAAATAAAATGAACAATTTGTCTTACTAACACCCAGGCAAACACTTGAAATCTAAAAAGCGAAGCGAAATATACATTTTTTAAAAATTGAAACATTTAAATTAAAATAGATTTCTGCCATTGAATTATCTGTATTATTTCTTAAGGATTTTCACGTACATTTACGAATCAAAGTGCTGATGGTATTTTAGCCGTAAGTAAAATTAATATTTAATAATAATATGAACCAGCAGTGGCGGCGGCCGCTACTGCCTATTGTTGCCAATGCGGCGTTGTCAAAACAAAAATACTGAATTAGTTTGACCAAAACATTCCGCAATACAGTAATACCGATAGCTCTACCAAAAGGAAAACGATTGAAAAATATAATAATGATTATTAAATATAATATTGTAATATTTTTCAAACCTGCTCCTTTAAAACTAAATACACAGTCTCTTTTCTCCAGTTTGCAACGCTAAATGCTATATTCATGTCATACTTAATGATCTCAAATAGCGCGATAACAACTCATATTGTCAATAAATAAATAAATACATAAATAAATAAATAAATAAAGATCCATTAGTGGAAAACAGATTGCATTGAGAATGAAATCTCTAGCTGAAGACAGGTTCGCGTAAAATAGGTTCAGAAAACGTTTAACATTTTCATTACGAAAAAAAAAAAACTATCTTAATACTGCAGTTGTAAGGATGACCTGGATAAATTTAAACTTTTGCAATTTTCGAAAATTCTTTGTAGCCAACGAAAATGAGGCCTAAGCCTCCTTTGTTTACAAATTAATGAAAGATTGGAGCCATTATTAAGAACATTTTGAAACTGTTGAGATTTCATACAAGTACCCCCTTCAAAATATCCCTTTGAAATTCACACGGCCTCGAGTACGGGTAGATCGATGGGGGAAAGTCAATTTTGGAGAAAATTGCCAAACCTGTTAAGGTGCTAGTGTTGACCGCAGACGGACAGACAAGACGATTTGCTGCAAACTCATTTTTCGGTATGAAGGAACCACAAAACATGGATTTTCACTACACAAAGTGATAAGAAGTAATTTACTACACATGTAAACAAGAATTACCCCGTTTTCTGTTTCAGGGACTCAATAAACGAGTTTTCCTGTCCAAAAATTGCTGCTTTCTTCCGCAGCATCACAATACTTGCTCTACACTACGCTCTTAGTATGTGGAAACGTAAAAAGTACTTAATACACACAAAGATCAGAAAATAGTTATAGTAATGGTCTAGAATATGTTAAGACGATAGAAATATTTAATTTTATTTCTGGTGTTCTGTTTTCGCACTACGACCGGACAACTGTAGTAGATAATAAAAAACTAAGTGCAACCTTGTATCACTATAATCCCATTTGACAGTGAATAATATGAACAGTAAATATAATTGCATTTTGAATTATTATTGAATGTAACGTTAGTTAATCTTAAAAGAGCAAGGTGACAAACGAGGATAATAAAAAACTCAATAAAAATCGTACTTTTGTGCCCTCTACAGCATCCAAAATATCGTTCAACCCAACACTACGAGGACACAAAAACAATATGGAAAACCATTAATTGACAGTAAACGTCGAGGTCCCTAGTGCCTTCAAATCAACCAAAAAGACTTTCGGTCAGTTTCCGGGCACAACAGGGTCAACCATTGTTCACCCTGACTTTTTGATCTTAAAAAAAAAAAGTCCGGGCGCTGGGAGACCACCGACGCAGCGATGTCGACGGTGATCGGCAGCGCGCGAGGGAGCGGTTCCGTATCCATCAGAATTAATCGTCAATAATTTACCAACGGCACGCATCGCTTTGTCGTCTATCATTCCATCTGACACGCGGTGACACGGCGGTAGCGACGGCGCGGGGCGACGCGGGGCGTGGCGGGACGCGTGATTACGGATAAAATACAGACGTGGCGGGGAGTGCCGATATAAAACGGTGTAGGCGCCTTATCGTCCTGGCGCACGCGAGGGGCGCGGGGGGGAAAGAGGGTGCTGACGAGCGGCAGAGGGAATTTCGAGGGTGAAAAGCCCGAGAAGCGAAGCGCGGAGGAGACGCGGTTGCGAGGGGCCTCGAGCAACTCGCCCCTCACTCCCTTTGGACCACGTCACCAGGCGGAGAACTTCTCTTCGCCTTGCCTTCATACATGAAGCCAGTGGTGTTTCTCAAAATGTTCATTTCTTCGCAACGATGAAAGCACAGAGAGCTCAATGCTCATGCTAAGGGATGAAAAAAATTGTCTACAATATATTCAATTTAGAACTAGTACTTCTTTATGAAATATAATATTTATTACAAATAAAAATGTCAGTAACTGAAGCTATGTGTCTACTTCGAATAACTTTAATCCATATAAAAACGTATGTCATACCACATTCTAACCTTTCGCAACCTGCTAATCCCCCAGATGGTCCTCACATCGTATAAGAGCCGCGGAAAAGAAACCATAGGGGGTAAGGGTAAAGAAGGTTAATTTACATTTGAATTATTCCTTGCTTATAATTTAGGCTCTAATGAGGCCAAACATGACAAGAAGAAACATTAGCTAAAAGCAAATACATGTTTTCTATAAAAAATAAATCAACCGAGTCGTCGATCCAAGTCCTAATATCTACTCAAAATATTCACCTAAGCTTATTCGGGAGAGTCAAACCGGAAGACGGAAACGGACGAATCATTCCAAATCTTTATTATATTTGCAATCCATCACTGCAGACATACGAATTAAAAGCTAAATTAAAAAAAAAAAAAAACTAAAGAAGGCCACCGTTTTCTCGATTCAAGTTCAATATATCTGGATAGAAAATTTAGATTTACTTCCACGAACAGAAAAGGAACAATATGCAATATTTCTAATAGCCTATCAGAAAATGGGAACGAATTTTTACTGACATTTACAACCTTGCCATAACACCCAAGGATGAAAACGACGCCATCAAATTAAAATGTCATTTGAATGTCATCAGAACCCAACGTTCGACAACGGAACACCTGCCGCCAACGCAGGCTCTTTCCCGGGAACGCGCGCGTTCGTGGAAGCGGGCGTCCCACAGCGGAGCGGCTCCGCGGGCGAAAACTCGTCGAGCGACGCGACGCAACGCGACGTGAGTATTTGGACAAAATGTCGCTTTTCCGCGCGTGGCGACGCGTCGCACGAGGCCAGAGAACGACAACGCCGCGAGCGCGCCCGGGCCGGGCCTCACCGCTCCAGCGAACGGGTTTGGGCCCCCGCGCGCACCCACGCCCGCTCGCGTCCCGGGAACGACGCAGCTGGCGGCGCCAGAGGCGATCTGCGACCCGCTCGCCTGCGCGCCCGGCGAGCGGTGACCACACCATTTTACACGCGGCCGCGGGCAAGCAGCAGCAGCAGCAGGAAGAGTGCACGCCACGGGACGCGGGCACGGGGCGACGGGGTGAGGGGTCGAGGAGTCCGCGGGGCGACATGGCGGAAGGGTTAACACGGGAGCACGGGCGGGCGAGGTGATTCAACAGTTCAACGAGTGGGGAGAGCGAAATGGTAATGAAGAGCGACGGGACTGGATAGTGAGAGCAAGTGGCAACGCACCACGTGACAAGGAAGTAAAATTAAATTTTACGAAAGTGCCGAGGAAGAGATCAGGAGAAATAGAGAAAAAACACATGGCGCAAAATAGATTGAAGACAATGGCAAAATATTGGAATTTTTAAATATATTAAGATTATTTCAATTCAGTGGGAAAGTGATTAGGAGAGAGTAAGGAGAAAGAGAAGGGAAACAGCAAGAAAAGAATCGAGGACGGGAAATGGGATGGAGGAACGGAGAGAAGAGAGAGTGAATGACAGAAAGAGAATGAAAAATATAGACACTCATCAAAATATTTATCGAAATGGAGGAGAACAGATTACATTTTTGCGCTCAAAAGGACGCCGCAGAGAAAATTACAGACCGGGATATAACACTGACGAGAAGGGCAAGGGGGAAAAAGTTCGAGAAAATAGGGCGTATGGAAATTCCGCAAATAAATATGGATTACTAGAGGTAGGAAAGAGGATCCCAGAAGCGGACGAAGACAATAAAAGGGCGAAGATTCGAGCAACAAGGCTGCGAGGCTGCCGTGCGAGCACCGGAGGTTGCGTGAAGAGCGGGAAAGGGCCGAGGCATGTAGGGCCTGCCCTGGAGAGCGCACGGGCTTGCAGGGTAAACAGCGGGGCGGTCAGGTCACCTGGTTGGGCCAGGCCGGGCAGGGACAGGCAGGGCGGCGAAGGGCTCTTCTCCCGGGCGACGCCGCACTGCTCGGCGCGCGCTCTTCTGCCCGAATATTTAATTACACACAGACGCGACGCGACGCGCTGCCACACCACGCCACGCCCTGCGCGTGTGGCGCGGGACGAAACGAGTGGGCAAAAAGCAGCGGTGCCAACAGGAAACTGAGTGGCGGCATCGAGTGCCCACTTCTCGCGCCCTTTTACGCGTCCGGTGGCACTCGACGACGTTAGGCATCCCAGTGAATTCCAGACACTTCTTTTTTGCTAAAAAAAACTGAACGGTATACAAAACGTTACGAAGAGCAATTCTGTCTCTTTTCTGTGTTGTATTACGAAATTTAAATACAGCAGTCATCGACCATTTTCGCACTTTCAGTGTCAAAGGAAAAACGAATGTATGGAGTAGGAAGAAGAGGTGATACACAACGCTTCCCTCTCGATGCTCACAATAGGTCCTCAGCACAATGTGATTGTCGAGTTAAAATTTCAATAATTTAAATATCATTCCAACTCATAATATACTGCGTAAAACGTATGAACTCATTACATCATTCCTCCTTTTTTCTAATTCGTTTTGTTGCGTTATGAGCAAAGCCCTCTGCTAAGAATTGGAAACAAACTAATTACGCATGTAGAACAAATGCACATATTCATATGAATAGCGTGATTCTCAATAGCTATTAGAATTCTATGCAGGGAGAATGCAGATATGTATATTACATGACACATTTTTTATCCCTAACAAAATAATTTAATGACCCGGCATCATAAACGTAATTGATCATTCAAGTGCTATTTGAAATGCATAACGCATCCTTGAATGTCCACCACGCCAAAGAGAAGAAGACACAGTAGGGAGGTATTTTGAGGCCGAACGGTGTCATTTGCGCAAGCGAAGCACCCCCCCTCCCCCCAGCCATGTGTACGCATCGCGTGAGGCCTTCGAATACGAGCGTGTCCGCCATCTTCTCTCGCCGTCTCCACCTCTGGGTCGGAAACGGTTTACAAAAGAGCTAACGACACCTCGTGAGGCGGGGGCGGGGCCCGAACGGCAGCGCGTCGTAAACCGCGCGTCCACTCGTACTTCCCCTGTAACAGCCCGACCGTTTCCGACGTCGTTCGCCCCTGCCCCTCCCGCGCCCGCGCCTCCCACGCTCCGCGAGGGACAACTCGCGCCTTAATGGAGATTTTGCGGCGGAAATGAGACGCTGTACCGGCGTTCCAAGAACCAGCGCGAGCGGGAAGGGAAGGGGAGGGCATTCGTTTGCGAGTGGAAGGTTGCTGGAGGAGAGGAAGAAGTGACCTGCATTATGGAAACACAACCGATGCAGAAAACAGAGGCCGTAAAGGGGGGCAATAACGTCATCGGAGAGAAACTTAAACGCCTTCTATTGCCATCCCTTTCGTCATTCGCAGTGCCGTCTCTACTACGTGCTAAGATTACAACAACCCAATACTAGCTGTCACTACCACCATCACAGTCACTGCTACATATGCAGTCATCACCACCAGAATGCAGCCAATAGTCATTAAGCCGTCGTAGAATATAATGGCGGCACGTGCACAGCCATTCTCTCAGTCATCTCCACAGAGATACACCACCACTACGACAGCCTCCCGCAGGCACCACGTTAGGATTCAGCATTGTCATTGTGATTCCTTCACCGTTACTAACATTCCCAATGATAGAGTGATGGTCAACATCATCGTCACTGACAAATCAATACTGTTGCATCCGTTTCCTTTTCCTCCACTGTCCAGCCGCCCCCTCCCATCGAAGGCAGTTCTCGTTCTCGCACGGGCACGGCACTGCCGCAGAATGCGTGAGGAACAGCGCACACCTCGCGCTGTGGGGCACTCCGTCTTTACAAGGCGCATAAACCGAGGCGGCTGTCCACTACAAAGCGGCGCTCGCCTTCGTTATCTCCCTGCCGGCGGAGTGTGTATGTGTCATAATCACAGTTGAGTGATTCGTAGACTTCGTGCAGCGCTTGCGGGCGAGATGAGGGCCGCACGCACTCAGAGCTCAGACGACTCAATTTGCCTGGCTATCTTTAAGGTAAACTGCTGGTAAAATATTAAACATCGATTTTTGTACGAATCGCACTCCCAGAAGGGACCATTGCTTCTATCGACTAATGGGATAAAATTTACACTTAAAAAGTTTCTCTTCAATATTGCGAATATAATTTTGCGTGTTTCATTGTATTATCATAACGAGCACGAGTAAAAATAATCATTCACGAAAGAATGAAAATGGTATTAACTCGAAATAGACGCTTAATACATACATTTAATACGTAGAAGTACTGCTGAAAAGAAACTTCGAATTCAACTATTTTCCAAACTCTAAAAATGTGTACAAACGTAACAGATGGAATCCTGGATTGATCCTGGAAAGAACCAATGGGGGACTTTTCTGTAATGTATTGTTTCATTGATCATTTATTTTTGAATTATCATATTTATTTATTATTTCGAATTGAAATAGATTGTAAATTTTCATTGTGTTAATAATAACAAAAAAACGTAACAGACGGAATTAATACATGTATACTACAGTTATAAAGACCTAGCATATTGCTACAGACCAGTTACTAAAACATCACGCTAAGAGGAATCACATCCTTTATCCCCCATTTTCATTGAAATTATACCAAAGGTACATTTTGACGAGCGTATTTTACACTCGGCACATTATTTAACAATATATTTTTAGAATTCGTTTGAGTCGTGTACCTACCTGACATACGAACATTCCAACACTAACCAAGTAGGTCGACTATATAGTACGAAGACATTATCACTTCCCATAACGAAAGCCGATGAAATATCATAGCGTGCTCGATAGTCTATATGCGAACCAGATACCGCACGAGCGAAACGAAATTCATCAAGTCATGAGGAAGAGGGGCCGCGCGGAACAGGAAGGCTGGTAGGATTGCGTATCAAACACGCAGATACGCAGACATGCGAGCAGAGTATAATTGGAAGGGGCAATACGAAACCAGGCTTATTTCGCCAGCAGCCTCCCAGCAATCTTCGTAACCGTAAACCTTAATACAGACCCCCCAACACCTCACGCACCTGTGTCCCTCAATTTAATCCTCTTCTCCACTACGCTTCGAACACAACCAAGAGAAACTCATGCTTTCGAAAACGAAACTCTCGTCATGGATCTCCTCTTTTGACGCCAGTAACATAACGGCGGGAACAAGAAGACAAGGTTATGGCCCCAATTGAGGTCAACATTGAAACACTTCATCGAAAATAACACCATTCATATTGCCATTCTGATATAAAGGGAATGAGAAAGGAGGAGAATGAATTCATTGGTAAACGGCACGTACTGAAACCATATCAGAGGCTTTACAATCTCTCGACTCACGTAGCAAATTGATTACTTGTAATTAAGAAGTGACGCCTATTCGTTTATTGTATGTACATAATTCAAGAAGAAGTATGCTTTGAAAGATCAAATTACGTTTGTAATTACAGGAGAAAGATTGCTTTTGAGTGAAATTAAAGGGATCGTAATTAACTAAATTGAAGAGATAATACAGATTACAAATCTTTACGTATCTGGGAAACTACCGACTCATCAAATTAACATACGACGGAAAACTGACTTTGATTATATCTGACATACTTAGTTCATATAAACTTCGACATGGATATTGCATGTAAAGCTTTGCCATCGTGTCATAAACTTTATTACCCATTATTTTCACTATGTATTACATAGGTGGTGTTACGTATATCTAATTCACATTGACATTCGTTCAAATTTACGTTATTAATGAAAAATTTCAATTCTTGATATTTTGTTAATATTTTTCTTTAGGCTAATTCTATTCATATAATTAAAAAGAGGAAACGACATGCAGACATATCCTATTTGATCTATCCTGCGTCTGAAATAAATTTGATAACCGTGATCAAATTCGAACGGTCAGTTACTTTTCGCTTTTATAAGCTAGACCTTAATTATACACCTATATTAGTCCTTTTCAATGTGCACTAAAAATATGCAGTCTCCGGACACTTAAGAAGTGTTTATGGTTTCATCAGGGAGTGCTCAATCGGCTGTGCAGTGCGGTACATTTTAGTTATTTTGCGCATGATGACACTGTCAAGAAAGTTTAAGCAGTTTGTCATATGAAATGTTGGCCCGTGTTTGTTCTTTGAACATGTTTGGTTGCTTTTTGTGAAGTACTGGTGGTGTTGAACATATACATCCACAGTATTTAGAGTATACAACATTAAAATAAAGTTTTATTACAGTCTCAGTGAAAAAGCTGTGGTTTGAAGAGCGTGAGAGTGGTATATAGTTTGGTGTTTAAAAGTTAAGGCATTTATTTTATTATAATATGTGAATATATCGAATTGTTTAGTGTAAGTTTTTGCTAACTAAAATCAAAATAAACGAAATAATGTAGACCATTTATTTCCGCAAGATTCTCTTCTGAGAAGAAAATGGACGTATGTTTATAAGTGTCCAGACTCTTTTCATGTACCACATGCAACCATATATAAACTAGGTTGTAGCGGAATTCGTGAAGAAAGAAGACTCTATTGGTAAAATATTTAATTTATTGTAGTGTTATACTGAGTATTTTATTTGTTGCTTATGGACAGTGTGCGGCCACATTTTGAGCTAAAAAAAATTGTGGATTTTTTCAGTATTTTTGCTCCCGCAGGCACTAATTTATATTCCGTTTATGAAGGACGTGTGTGGTAATGTGCGAAAAGATGAAAATGTCTACAAATTCACAATTAAATCCCAGTTACGGAAAGGGATATCTTACGTAGAGGTACGAGATCCACACTAAAACCTCTATATTCGTAAAAAAAGTTTAATTTTAGGGCTATATTCGGTATAATAATTACAGAGGTTACGTCAAAAGAGTGGGGGAATAGAGAATTCAAGAAAATATTTGGAATGGTTTCCTATACAAAAGAAACAAAGCGACAGCATAGAAACCACCAAAACACATGTAGTTGAAAGAATTCGCAATATTGTGGCTTAGAAAGATTTAAATGAATAGAACCAAAGAGGGGAATGTAAGGAGAAAGAAAGTTAAAATACAATTGAAGAGTTTCTTGACAAAAAGCCGTAGCCCCAAAATTGAGAGAATGGAATTAAAGATGCCACCTTGTAGTGAGCATCAGAGGATAATATCGACTGGGCCTAAAGTGAATTAGTCTAAAAAAACGAGCGAAGATCAATAGTTGAGCTAGGATTCTCAGTTAGGAAAGTGGATGTATTTTCTCTCTACCCACAAATTGGATTTTTAGACTAATGCTGTTTTTCCGAGATGCCTTTCGATTGTTTGTTAAGTATTTGTATCCCACAGAGGGAATATTATTTTGTATACAATGTAAATCTTGACCGTATCTTTCAAAGACTATCCTGCGTAAATTCTTCTCCACGAAATCTCGTTACCGGAGAACGGTGAAACACATTGCCAGCACCAATCGATGCACCAATATAAAATGTTTAACACTATTGAGATATACAAAATTTCCTCTCTCTACATTAATATCTGCCAAAGATCTCAGCGTCCGGCTTGCTGGGTCAATGGGTCACGATATATTATAATCCTTATTACCTTTATCATGGATTATAGGATCCGCCGACTATACAGCGCAGCTGGGAATCTGAAATAGAATGTTTCTATTCCTAGTTCATTACTGTTTGGATTGACTAAATGAAAGATCACTTTCTTTTCTAAAGAACAAAATTCAACAAAGTTTATTTTTACGCTTTTAGCAAACAATTTAGTGAATTTACAAGTTTTAGGCCTTTGATCAAGATATCTTTCAATTTAAAATTTTATATCGCGGTTAACTTATCTACTCTTCGTTGATGTCCCTCGTAGACTTCTCAGTCGAAATATCTTGCGAGCTTGCCGTAGTCCAAAGTCCCAAGAAATCCTCTTCTGCCCCTATCCAAGCTGGTCTCAAACTATCAAAATTATCAGTCCCGATTACGTCCTATGACATAGTCCCCAACTCGATTACCACTTCCGACAAAGTTCCAATTTATACATCAATATTGCTTCCACATGAAAATATCTGCAATATCATTCACTGTCCTTAAAATTTCACTGATAACCCAATTCTATCTAGATTGTACTCGTTCCCTCTCACGAACCTACGCGATGCCGAGCAGAATGAAATCTTCCTGCATGATTCATCCCTCGAAGACTTCGTATTAAACTACCTTCATTTTTTTCATAACATTTGACCGTCCTTCTCTCACCCAGCCAATCCATACGTTCGTTATATTTTGGTGTAGCTGATCTTTTGATCATCTAAACTTCTTCGCCCAATCCCAAATTTTCTACTTTCGGCATCCAGTCCTCTTAATGCATTTAGAAAAAATAAAAACTACATTGTTTATTCACGGTCGTTGCTAAGCTCTAGCTCTCGTGATATTTCGTAATGCATGTTCCACCATATTGTCTAGAAATAAATGTTAGTTTATTTTAATGTGACATATGGGTATGTCACACTATAAAATAAAAGTGGTTCCTTGTACATAATTATGCCAATGGCTCCTCCGCATTGAGAGATTGTGTAAGTGTTGAGGGGAGGGAGAAGATAACCCAAATCAACCTCCTTTGTTGGTACAAACTTAGTTCCAAAGACAGCACCCAGGCCCGCTCTAGATGGCATTGCCCGCTTCCGATGGGGGCTCCTCCCGCAACAAGGCAGCGATGGCCCCACACGACACCGCGAACGGCGCGGGCGGTGGTCTTCGGTAACGAGACGAGGGACCTGCGGTCGAAAGACGCATCAAGGCGGCGCGCAGATTCGAGATGGGACCGCCGCGCGATTCCCCTGCTTAATTACTGCGGATGGATGCCTCCCTGCCCCCGCCCTGCCACGCCTACCGCGCCCCCACGCCATTCGAGGCGACCACCGCCGGGGCGTTCGGCTAGGCAACCTGCCGACCGCGCGGGCGCCGCGGGACAACGCCAGCCCGCATCCGGCGTAGGGACGTCTCCATGGCGACGGGAATGAGGACCGGGGGACGAGGGGAAGGGTCGATTGATTGTTGCTGATCCCGGGCGCGTCAACTACAGAGGTCATTAGTCCCGTAAGTGTAGTGCATATTTTTAACCGGGAGGTGGCAGTGGTCTTCCTCCGCTAGATGGCCAGATCCGGTGCCGACCTACCGACGACTAACGGGGTATTCCCTAACCAGGACTCTCCCACCAGCGGGGCACTCCCCCCAGCCAGGACAAGTTCTTAGTCCCCGAAAGGTCTCTCGGCATGTGTGGTAGTGATGTGCATGTTAGTGTAAGTATGTGTGGAGGGGTGAGAATAGTACAAGGAAGAGGAAGGAAAGATCGCGTGCGGCTGTGGGCCGTTTGTTAGGGTAGATAGGAAATTCTGAGAATTGATTGATTGATTTTTCGTGTTTCTGGGCGCGTCAACTGCTTCGGTCATTAGTCCCGTTAGTGTAGTGTATGTTTTTCCTCGGGAGATAGTGGTGAACTTCCCCAGCTGGATGGCGAGATCCGGCGCCGACCTACCGTCGGCTAGTGGGGTTTCCCCATTACCAGGACTCTCCCACCAGCGGGGCACCGCCCCAATCGGACAACCTCTAAGCTGCCGTCCGATCTCCCAGAATATGTGGTGGTGTAGTGCATGTTAGTGTAAGTGTGTGTGTGTGTAAGGGGAGAGGATAGAACAAGGAATAGGAAGATCCCGCGCGGTCGTGGCCCGTTTGGTAGGGTACTGCTTCGGCATTCGCCTGGTGTTAATCGCCAGTTACCAGGACCTCCACTCAGCGGCGCCCCAGCGGACAAGCTCAAGCTCCGTCCGTTCCCCGAATATGGGTATTGAGTATGTTATGTAAGTGTGTGTGTAAGGAAGGATAGAACAAGGAATAGGAAGGACAGATCGCGCGGCTCGGACCGTTGTGGAGTTCTGCTCCGGCATTCGCCAGGTGTTGATCAGAGAAACTATGGAAACTACCGTCAGAGCATCCGGGCGTAATCCTCCTCCAGACAGCGGCTGAATCGACCTAGCTGAAAGCTAGTGTCGAAAATCCTGCCCCTCAGACTCGAACCTGGACCTCCCGGTCAGAGTGCGCAGTGACATCAGTTGATGACGACTCCCTGCTAGGAAAGTACGAATTTTTTTCTCTCAAATCACTAGCCAAGATCATTCAACGAGCCATCTTTGTTGGCTAATGCATAATTAGATAGGAAATTCTGAGAAGGTACGGCGTAAATCAGTTCAAATATGCGATGTTTTTATACTCCAATTTATGCATAGTGGCGCCACAAGACCAGAAGCTGGATGAAGAAGGGACACTGTCATCCAGTTGGGAGCTCAGTTACGAATTAAATTTTTCGTATTGGAGCTACCGATTGGATTACAATGCCCGCCTCTCCTTGCAGCTTGTGACCTTCAGGCGTCACTATAAATAAATCAAAGTATAGTCACACTTGCACACGTGAACTTTACCTGCATTTAATGATGTTAAAATGGACAACAGTAAATATATTTTGTAGATAGGTATATTCATCAACAATGGATAAACTATTACATTTTGAAAATGGTGAATATCTTCGGCATACATTTTAATGATTTCACTTCCTAATTTCTTTCTGGCAATTCATCGAGAGAAAGTTTCATATACATTACGCATTGGAACACCAAATATTCACTGAGTGTATTTCTTTGACTCATAAAAGTCTTTTCTAAACGATTCACGTAAACGATTCAGAAAAACATCAAATTAGAAACTGGTTAAATGCATGAGGCTGAAAAAATGAAGTTGATCATCAATGAAATACGACAGCTGCAAAATATGAAAGAAAGTGAAAAACACAACAGGTATTAGGCATAATAAGGTCAAAAATACCCATAAATCCGACAACGCAAGGCAAAATTAGTTCACCTGACAGAAATCGTCGGGACATCCGACCTCTTTCATTTTTAGGTACAGACACACCCTCCATTTTCCAATTAGGAAAAAATATTTGTAGGGAAGTTGTTTGGCAACACGACACAGTTGATCTCTCTACACAACAAGAAGCAACGAAAACAATCATTCAGTTTAAAAGGAGTTCATATAAAAGGCTTATCTTCTGAATCCGATCTGAAGTTTCTGGCAGCATGGATCAGGAAACAACGCCTGCGAGGAAGCAGGAAATAAGACGCTCTTCCAAGCGATCGTTTTCCTTACCTTCCCAAACCCTCGACTTAAGCCCCCATCCCGGATCCTTAAAACGAGACTTGAACTGCACGACCCCTGAGAAACGGACAGTATTCTGATCCGCAAGGCAGTCTCGGTGCTCAGCAACTTCAGAATTCGGGGCTCAATTAACCGTCAAGCGCTTTCGGGCTTTTAACCAGCAAACAAGGCACCAACTTCGAGACTTCGTAGAGAGGGGAAACGTTACACTCAAAATCCCAAGGCAACGCATCCAAGTGAGGGGGAGTTGTTGCATAGCAAGGAGTCCAAAATAACATTACGGGTATTGGTAATGATGCGAATGGTTCCGTTAAGGATTATTACAATGGATGTTTCCAGCCCTTCACATCGTGGACATTTACGTATCACACTTAACTCGCACAGTAAATACTTACACATTATCGTACACAGACCATTATCGTACTGAGACAAGTAAATGGTGTTGAGCATGTAATTGGAGATTAACAGACTTAAAGTAAGTCAACTCCATTATTATATATTCAGAAAAAGTGAAGAAAACACAGGTCTTTAAATACTTTAAGTTGTCATATCATAACAATTTTTGTGACTTGAAATCTTCCAATATTCAACCATATTTTTTTACAGAATTAATAAGCTTCTTTCATTCGGTTTTATATTTATCATACAACGAAAATAAATTTTAGAAATACGAGCCAAATATATTTTTAAATTTCAAGCAAGACATGTGCCGTTTAAGAAGTCGAATTATATTATTTTCCTGTAAAACGCAATTTGAAAGTTAAAAAGGTGGGTTTCAATTGTTTTATTACTTGCCTAAAACGAAAAAATAATCAGGGTCGAAAAACGATTCAAAAGAATGAATTATTGCGGCGATAAATTAAATCAACTAGAATATAAGACCGTTCCCCATTTTCAAATCGAGTAGATCCGGATGTTCGCATGTAAATTACAACAAACCCAAATTGTGACAGCAGACGGCGGTAGAGTTAGATTATCGATAACAAACGAAAAAGTAATCCGGTGCAAACCCAGTTCCAGTGAAATAATATCCTACAGGAGTCCCCCAAGATAAAGAGCATAAGCCAGCGAGTTTGAACACATTAAAGTAACACACAGAATATTTACCTGGGAGAGGAGTAGTATCTAAATATATCTCATTAGCATGCACGTTAATTCTGTTGCCACCTCGCAGTGCTAAGCCGATCTATATGCATGCCCCTTCTCCCAGCGTTGCAGCCAGGGCACAAAAAATGAACCCTACTCTCGCTGCCCCCTTCCCCTCCACTTCTACGCGCCTTCTTCCTGCCTCGCTGCAGCCCGCCCCGCCTCCTCCCTTCACCCCCTCCCCCACGCCAGCGCCAACAATGAGATGCAAATGTATGCAAGAGAAACAATTGAAGAAGATTAGCTCACAAATGAGACGGGCCTCGGGTGGCGGCGCCAGCGGCCGGAGGGGTGGAGCGGGGCGGGACGCTGCTGCGGGAAACGACGGGGACGATGCGGACGGGGAAAGGACGGAGAGGACGAAATGGGGTGGGGAAGGGGATGAAGGGGCGGAAGAGGCGCTGGAGGCTGTCTTCCCCGCTTCGCTGCCAGCGCAGACCAAAACTGCGGTGCGTCCGCGGATGGCGGCGGGGCGGAGGGGAAGGCTGTTGGAGCCGCGAAGAAGCCCCCCGCTCGCATTACCAGTCCGCACTGCCTAAGTCCGGGAACAACACGTACTTAAGAGCCGAGGCGGCGCGGCGACGGAGGCGGTCGCGCTGGAAGGAAAGGTGCTGGAGGAAAGGGGAAAGAGGGTAGCAACCAGGCGTCTTGTCAAAGACGATGGTAGTGATGGTGGAAAGGTGCTGGTCCAGCATGGAAAAGGCAAGACAGTCATAGCTGGAAGTTGGAAACAATGAAAGGGAAGGGAATGGAAGGGAAGGGAAGGGAAGGGAAGGGAAGGGAAGGGAAGGGAAATTTGAAATAGGCAGAGGAAAAGGAATGAGAGACTATCTTTGAGAAAGCAACGGATAAGCGTTGAGGGGTGGTGAAGTAATAAAGGGTGTAATAAAACAGGTTGAAGGAGCGGTGACAAAGTAAAGGTGATAAGAGAGGACGTGGGGACGGTGAAGAAGCAGCATGGAAGGAAGTGGATGAAACGGTGTGTTCATACAATTCGATTTAGACTACAAATGTTGACAGAGAGAAAAATGAGTCCCAGGCCACCTGATTACCATCCAGGCAGAGAGACGGCGCCGGAAGAACTTCGAGCATAAGATAAGAAAATGTCTACGTTAAAGAATGAAACACGTCGCCCGGTCGCGATAAACATGAATGTTGGACAACAACATTTTAATCTTCAAAACTATGGTGCTTAGCTGCATTGCCTGTAAATTACAGAAATGTATCACCGTTACTCACGTATTTCATCACACATGTCTCAGAATATTTTTGAAATAATTTATTAATGAAAATTACAGAAAAAAATACTGTAAAATCAATGAAATTTACAGGAAAAATAAAAATAAGGAAAAATATACTCGTTCACCGCGAACTTCTACAATTATATGTATTAAGAACTACAAAGAAGCAACTTCTATAAAATAACATTTTAATGATAGCTTTCCTATTCCATATTTCTTAGTAGTACACGTCTCTGGAAATCTGTAATTATTTTCACAAGTAGTTCTTTTAAAAACCTATTCACAGTATCATTTGTACAACAGCACAGCTAATAATGAAAAGAAAAACCCAGATGTGATGAGAATAAGTAGAGAATTCTTGATGTTTATTAGAAAAATTCGCATATTTTACACACTATAATATAATTTTAATTTGTAATAATTGATTATAATAGAAGATGAGGTAGAGTTTGTAAAGGCTTCATTAACGAATGCTGTCGCTCTTACGACAAAGTAATTCTGAAAGTTGACGTTGTTTATACTCGAATATAATTTTGCTTTAAGAATTGGTCATTAATGTGTATTTGGCAAAACAACTGAGTTTTCCAATGTCGGGAAACAGTTTCGTGTCTGGAGTTTGTACGAAAATATATTGTATGAATTACCGAATGACAACCACAGTCACTTCATTATCTCCCACAAAGTGACGAATTTGTCTAAGTGCCTTGGGTAGGCAATGAGCACTACATTTCCTTGTCTCTTACAGCTACAGATGGCAATCCCCTGAAAGGACAGTGTGAAAAACTTTCGCGAGTGAAGTCTATGTCTCTTTCAAACGTCTCCTCTTTACCCAACATGGACCGGACCGTCATCATTGTCTCACCCAAAGTGTCAGGATTTGACAAAGTATCTTTTCTGGTACGCAGTACTCATTACACTTTGACAATTACAGCTAAAGATGGCAACCCAGGCGAACGGTCAGTGTGGGGAAACTTACGCGAGTAAGCCGAGATATCATTGAAACTTCGCCTCTCTACCCAACATCCGGTTTGGCGTGGACCAGACCGCCGCGAAGGCGTGGCGTGGCGTGGCGTGGCGTGGGGTGGGAAGAGGGGCCACACGGAAACGCGCGGATGTAACGAACCGCGGGGGCGTTCGAGCCGCGCGCGTCGAGGGGGCGAGCACAATAACCGGATCTGCGGCGCCGCCGCAACCGCCACCGCCAGCAACAGTACCACCGCCCCAACAATTGTTGTCACCCCCTCACCATCACCACCACCTCTCGCTTGACGCAACAGAAGTCACTACTTCCACCGCTACCATACGCAGCGTCTGCGTACACCATAACCTGCGTCTCCAACACTGTATCCATTGCTCATTACTTGGCAGCTATGGTCGCAACGTCAGCGTAGCCAGTGCAGCCATTACACGAGTGCTACAGTACATACTACGTATGCAAGCATGCCACCACCACCCCAAAACCTAGACCATTGCTTCCAGCACCCTCATTGCCCCGCCCTCCGCAGCCGCTAGTTTTCAACGCTCCTGCAACCCCGCTCGCGTGTCCCTGGAGCCACGGTCCCCGCCGCCACAGCCGCGGTCACCACACTCTAATATCTCGCGGCGGTCGGGGCGCGCTCGCAATTGTTTCCTAAGTCGCGCCAGGGGCGCGATGGGCGCTGCGGAGCGTGGAGGGCCCGTGGAGGGCGTGCCGCGGGTGGCGAGCGCCAGCGCGTGGATGGGGGAGGGGGAGCAAGGGGAGTGCGCGAAAATGCGCCGCGCGGAAGGGACAGCGGCGGCGGCGGCGGCCGTGGCAGAGAATCGCAGAAGAGACAAAGCGACAATTGGAAGGAGAGACGGAGGGGTGCATGATGAGGTCTGCGGATGACGAGACACGGAGAGGACCGGTCCACAACTGATGGTGGACAAAGAGGATGCTGGCGAAGCCAGGCAATACGCGCGGCAAAATATGGATGCTGGAATGGGAAATGTGAATAAATAAAGGAGATGAGCGGAAATAAAGGAAAAGCATACATAATGAACACATTCTCAAAAACAGAAGAGGGAATGACGAGGGACAAAAATGAATCAACTTCAGTCAACATCAAATGTATGCAATCAATATAAAATATGCTCTCAATACGTTTTACAATGTCCTTAATTAATGGATTTACAATACTGTTATATCCATTTGCAAACTATATTTTGTCAGGTTACAGGTATTCAATTATTGACTTTGCTTTTTTGATGGGATTATGTGTATAGTATACACAGAATTATTTACATAAAATGTCTTCTGAGGTTTTTCGTAAAGGGATGAGAAAAATGTGCATAATTTATTTTACTTTCGATGAGTTAAAGAAATTTGAAGAAATGTCAGTTAAAATATCCAGTGCAAAAATACGATTTGTTTTAAAAAGAGTGGGAAGTTTAAAAGAATATCGCGATTAGATGAAAAATATTTTAAGGAATATGATAACTCACATATGCACACAGAAGTATGTTCCGCGGAACGTACACAACGAACAAAATAAAACTAAACACATGGCAGTCACGTAGTCGCAGGCGGCCAATGAAGTCTGGCAACATCAAATACAAACGCCCGGCGCGCAGCGATACAGGACATCGAAATATTTTGCAACCCAAAAACGGGAGATTTTTATCGAACCAGCTTCTCTACCGTGTGCTGTCACGATAACTTATCTGAAGCGGAGTAATTTTGCGAAACGTCATGCACGAACATACCTCTCTCTTAAGCACGAAGAGATAAAAACACAATCAACAGAGCAGCAAACAGACAGATAAAGGAAGACGCGTCGCGCGAATAATATTGCGAAGATTAACTCCCGAGTTATAAATCCGCCTACATTCCGAATTACAATTTAGCAATCAGCGCTGTAATTTAATATCGCAAAATCGTTGCCAACTGCATTACAATAAATTGCACGCTTATTATCACATGCTACTGTAAGCCATCCATCACATTCATCACAGGACAGCGAGCGTATGTAGTCGCTGGGCGAGAGGGGGTGGCGGCGGGCGGGTATCTCAGCGGGTTGCAATCGCTTTACGCATCGATTGCCGCACAGCGCGCCACAATTATATTAAAAATAATAACATTCATAATCACTAATTAATAAACACGAAAGAATTGCTACATCAAGCACGCCGAACATGTTTGCAGACTTCATCGTAATCACGATGCACAAGAATGCCTCACGCGATTAATCGATTCGTTGTAATTGGCCCGATGCGGTCGGACGCGCTCTGCGGCGACGCGCCCGGCGCATGCAGATGGAGGCAGGAGGCCCGCCCCCGCCCCGCTCGTCGCTCTTTGGCTTCGGCTCAACAGGCACGTGTAACTAGCTGCCGCAAATGTAGTGCCTCGACATACACCTTCATTTGTAGCAAGAATGCGCAAAGTGAAAAAAAAAACTTAAAAAAAAAACTTCTTACTTTTAAATTGCCCTTAATTTAAATACACTATCTATGTATTTAAATACTTTTTCCAAACTATTTTAATGGATTATAAAGGACAATATTTTAAAATTTGAAGGCAAAATCGTTTCATTCATTGCATTTCAAACTCATTCTTACACTCGTTTTAGTACCTATATAAGTAATTACTGCTAGTCGGGTAGTTGCAGTTACAATGAGAGCGCTATAAAGAATGTTCACTTTCGAAAAACTTAGGCAAGTGAACATGAGAATATAATGTAAACGTATCTTTCACAGTCACAAATGTTCCCACGATTTAGAATTGAGGGCAATATATTAAAGATGCAGAAGTATCACACATGAATTTAAGAAAATATTTTTGTGAATGTTTATTTCCATATTATGTAGCACTCTTATTCGGATGTCTTTCATAAAAAATCTTATGCCTGCTACGTACCAACAAATGTCCTTATAAACTTAAATGATTAAAATAAAATATACGTTATTTATGTTATATGTATAATTTCTCCAACATCCACAACCTCAAGAAAATTAAAACCGCTTCAAATTCGAGCTGAATTTAGTACAACGGGGAGCTCCTTCTCAGAATAATGAAAACTTACTTGATACGTCATGTATGGGCTATCTAAAGTGGAAAGAAGTTTTGAGTGCTTCCAGGGGCAGCTTTTCCATACCGTCGCTCCCACCCTGTGCTTCGACGGGGCGAGAGGGTAGTCCTATATACAGCGCAGTCCGAACCCAGAAGGAAATATGGAACGGCATTTGCTATTAAATAATATACGCGCTCCGGAATGAGAAAGTTTCGAATTCGTCGTTGAAAGGGCCATCGCAACCATTAAAGCCCGCAGGTCGTCGAGGTGCACTTTTAACTGCAGCGCTACGTAATTGGAATTTCCAATTGCGTGATTGCACGGGGCAGGGAGGGGAGAGCGGCGCCGCGCGGAGAGAAGGCTGGGGCGGGAAAGAGTGGGAGGAGCTGGGCGGGGGCGGGGAGACCCGAGAGATAATTCTGCAGCGGTAGAGCTGCGGTGGTGGCGGCGGCGTTGGCGGCGGCTGGCCCGATACGAGACCGGTCGTGTTTTTGGGCTCGCCGTATGAATGTATGGGGGCCAGGTATTGGCAGGCGACATGATTTAGCCCTGAGCGGCGATACACTATCACAGCTGCTCGGGCTGCATATCATTGGGGGGGGCGAGCGGGCGGGCTAGGGGCGTGCGGCCGCCCAGGGAGGGGGGCGGTGGATGTGGGCGAGGCGGGAGAGGCGGTCGCGGCGCGGTCACGACTCACGACCCGCGGGACAAATTTATGACCTCTGCCCCCTCCACGCCGCTACCATCTGAGTGTGGCCAGTGTTGGCAGTATCAGCAGCAGTCTTCGCCACGCCGCTCGCGTGTTCCCGCGCGGAGGGGGCCCGCGAGACAGTCGGATGCGCGCGCCTGGTTGCAGATCTGCGCGTGAGCGGGCAGGCGAGAGGAAGGGGGGAGAGGGAGAGAGAGAGAGAGAGAGAGAGAGAGAGAGAGAGAGAGAGAGAGGGAGAGAGAGCAATGGGGACGCCGAATATTCCGCTGAGCGCCGCCAGGTAATTAGTAATCGTTTCCCCTGGTTTATTGTTAATCATCGGGATGACAACCCTTCGCGCAGCGTGCACTCGCAGCGGTGGATAAAGAAATCCTACAGTGTTCCCCGCGGACCTGCAACGTTCCGCTCGGCCCCTCCATTTCGCCCTCACACCATCTCCCGGCCGCCGCACGTTGCACCGTGTCGGCAGACGCGTGTTATATCAAACGCGTGTCCTAAACGACATCGTCGCCCCGTGATGTATATTATTACGCGCCGCCCTGCTTTGTGAAATACTGTTATGGAATCGAACGCAGCTGTACGAGCCGTGTGATAGCGAGACATATGGATCACGTACACCCGCCGCCGAAAGAGCGACTGGAGTGATTAAAACGTACGAGTGATGCATCGAAATTGTTGGGAGTGGTGTCGATAAGAAAGGAGAGAAATTTAGTAGCTTTCACAGTAGTTGACGTTCCGAACTAGCGCACTCAGCCCCAGTGGGTATCTGGGTGACACAAGGTGTCTCGTTGCGTACGACGTTGATGGCGAGATATAAATGAATTACTGTGCTGTGCTCGTTCAAATTTCGTACAAACGTAGAAATATACGGTACATCGTTGAAAGAACTGAAATTTATAGAAACGAAAGTGGACAGGGAACCAATTATCACATAAATCATCACGTAAGGAAGATTGAAACAATTCTACATAAGCTGAACGGAAGTGTATCTCAAAATTAAAAAGATAAGGTATATCCTGACAGTGACAAATAAGATGCAAGCAAATTGTATCGCATACATAAAACATTCTGCGACAAGAAACGTTTTTCCTGACACAATTCAGAATCGCTCACAAGCATCTAAAACAACACCAATAACCAGGCGTTAATTTGGAGAAACGGCAAAAAGAACCAAGAAAAAAACAATAATATGAGCCTGAAAAGAGCCGCTCGTACCAGCCAAGTGCGTACAATGTGTCGGCGCACGCGAAGCCAGAGGAAACAAAAGAGCAGGGCCCGTCGGGCGGCAAACCGCCGTTTCCGAAGCGCATCAAGGCCAATAACTCTCCGCCGGCGCTGCGCGGCGCGGCGACCGACTGTTTACCGGCGCCCTCGTTACCGCTCGAGACGAATCGCTGGCGCGCGACGGAGGCGCCCGAAGGGGTGGACGCCCCCCTCCCGCCCTCCACACCGGCCGCCCGACTCGCGTGCCCGCCCGCGCCCTGGCCGGGCGGTTTACGCCCCCGCGCCCTCGACCCAGCAGGAAAGGGGCGAGCGGGCACGGGCCGCGTGCGCCCAGCAGCGGAGGGCGCGGGGGGAGGAATCGCGAAGGCGGAGGGCTTACCGGCAAGAGGGACGAGGGCGGGCAATTACCTCGTGATTACCTTCCTCGCAGCGCCCTTTTCTCTCTGGGGGTCTCCCCAAACGTCGCGCGGAAGAAGCTATAGAAAACTCGGAGAAAAGTAAAAAATTGCCGCGCTCCATAATACGTTGCGATCGGCTATCTAATGAAGTCGCGAGATATTCACTCACCCCGCCCTCCGAGTCATGCCGCGCCAGCCCGCTCGATACACAAGGGGGAGGGAGGAGAGGTGGGAAAGGAGCCGGATGACAGGTGGAGGAGGAGAGAAGGAGGCGGAGGCGAAGCATACGAAGAGGCAGGTGGGGCTGAGGGAGGAACGAGGGCTGCGAATGTCACGCGAGCTCGCAGGGGGAGGGGGAGGCGAAGGCGGCAGCGGCAGCCCGCACGCCAGAGCGCCTGCCCGTCGCACGCATGCATGCCCGGCGGGGGGGGGGGGTGGGGTACGGCGGTGGAGCAGAGGGCGGTACGCGCACGCCACGATCGAGGCGCGATAACGCTTCATACAATATGAATTAGCCTCCGGGTGACACACTCGAGTAATGCGATCCCCCGCGCGTCACCGAGCCAACGACCGCGCCGCGCCGTGGCGGAGTGGCGGCGGCGGCGACATGGCTGGGGGAAGGGGGTAAGAGACTCCACACGGGCAGGTAGATATCAGGGCATACGGGCAGGCAGACTGAGCCTCAGCGTCTAAGACTGGTTCTGACGAACGGCGCAAGCAAACCGAAGCGATAGACGAAAGGTGTGTAAAGGGAAATAAGAAAAAAATCCATTGTAAGAAAATATTGGAAACTAAACGATGCTTTTGAAACATATTTTGAATGTCAGTACATACAATAACAATCTTATTTCACTCATCCAAAAAAAACCCAAAATGCTAATACATTGCCATTGAGAGACCACATTAATGTGTGCTATTTGCAGCTGTGGTCAACTGAAGATACTGGAAAACAATGGATTACTGTAATGAAATAACGGAATAACAAAAATACTAGGTTTGTCATACAAATGTTTTCACATGTAATAGACCCGAAATTTCATTCAATCGAAGAATATAAAATAGGCGCAGTCGTAAAAGTCTGTTCACCATATGTTTACTAATTATTGCTCGAAGACACGTAATAATTATTTAAATTCGAATACACTTAAACATTTTAACATATTTTTTATTTACCTCTAATATACCTGAAAAACTTACCATCAACTGTCAATGAATGTCATATGTTAATCCCCCCACCAGAAATACTTATCTCATTTGTGAAAACTGAATGACATATTTAAAACCTCTGATTTTTACTTCTGGGGTAATGGGAAATAAAGAAAGACAAAAATATAATAAAAAAGACATTCAATGAAAACATTCGTCGTTAAAAGCATTTGAATTTACTTGGGCCCGCATTTATTACTGCTACCCAAGGTAATTTACATTCTTTTTAAAGAATTGATCTTGTGGCAACCGAGTATGTGACAGAGGATTTTTTAAACGTTATTACTGGGGAGGACTGTTGACGAGCGGCCCGAAGGCGGTTGTTAAGCGACGTCGCGCCGCGTCCCGTGGCGGGCCCCTGCCTTCCCCGCACGCGACACCTTCGATCGCGTACGAGATCCACACAGAGCAAACACGGCGACCATGTTCACCTGTGCGTTACAAACGCCCGCCACACGACACGGAGCACAGGATACTCCATATTTTTAGTCCTAGTGACCTCTAGGGTTGGGGACACTAATGTTAGGGACTGGAATGTTCCACGTTACAATCTCCACCAATTGGTTTTTGATTTATTAGTTTTCATTCCTAAAATTAATTAGCTGCCGCATTAACTAACTACTCAACAACTTTCTAACATTGGGTTTCGAAGACATTTTAATCCTTAACGTGGGTAAAATCGAATTAACTGTGTCCAGCCAATTCCATCCCTTTTACTTCTTCTATATCAACTGAACACTTCGTAATTAGGAGTGAGTGGCTGAAAATCAACTATCGACAGTCTATTGCACATATCTAGTGAAGAAATCAAACGTTAATATTGGAATGAGTAAACAGGAACAATTTACTTCTTTCTCGCCCAATACGTTTGATCCCTGAAAACATTTTCATTTCTTTCCAACGAAAAATTAAGAACATAACAATATAAAGAAGTTTTTCTGAATATTTTTGCATGTTTAGAACATCGTTTACAAAGGTGCATCTAATATTTTCAAGTACACTCACATGAAAAGTGCATTAAAATTATCCAGAATTCTGGAGATCGAGTCCCAGAAAAAACAATTAAAAACTTGAGTTCTGTTATAAAAATTAAGTATCGCAAAAATTAATTACTTTTGAAGCATTTTTTATAATCATTAACACAACTGCATGTTCTAAAACGTACCATAAAAATCAATCTCTAAGTATATAATGCCATCAGGCTAGCATGCTTTCATACACAAGCAAGCACGGAAACCATACGCAAGTTGCATTTACGAGAGCGTATTATCCTGCGACAAACGTGTTTCCTTCGGCAGATATAAGTAAGGTAGTCTTCAACACTTTCAAACCAGTTCTTGTATTTCTCCACGGATCACACCACAACATTGAGAGTTTGAAAAAACGGAATCATGTGTTCTAAGGGTGAAGTGTCGCTTCCCAGAACTAATGAGTTCATGTCAACCATCGGATATTCTATATAACAATGTAAAACATGTTTTACACTTGTTTTCTGACTGTCATTGCAAAGAAAAATAATCTAAAGAAACCGATCTTTAAGTAGATCGCATGTAGCATTGTTATCAAAAAAAGAAAAGAATGCTATGAAAGATAAATGAAAAGGAAATGAAAAATAGCTACTACCTCTACAATACTCCAAAAGAGAAATTCTGCCGTTCCACTTTCACCTCCTGAAAGAACGTGAATTATGGTTGTGGTTCGCATTAGTAAGACCTATACACATTTGGCTTTGGGGAACAACTAAAATATACTGTCAATTGTGACAAATTGACTCATAAATTGTTCCACAACGAAATAAGACTTGGACAAACGTAAAGGCACAATAAAAAGAAAAGAATGTCGAATGTAATGTGTAGTAATATATTACAAGGGACAAAACAATATGACACGAAAAAAATCAAGCTTCCTTAAAGTCAGCAATCAAGAAATGTTAATCTCATTTATGGCTGTTAACTTGAATAAAACTATTATTTAGGCTAAGAGTACATTATGCACGAAAATTTGTATAACTCAAATTCCACAGCTTGCGCGTGCGTACACACACACACACACACACACACACACACACACACACACAGCCTTTATATACATGTAAAACTAAAACAAAAATTGTTTTAATATGCTTCAGAGGAATGGGTGAGGTGCAACGTTTTTTAACGCCGGATTTTCGAGGCGCAGAAATCTGTAATAATCGTCAGTCATTGGAAAGAAAACATCATTGTATGAACTATCGGAGGCGTTTGCAATCTACCAGCTCATTCCATTTGAGAAAAAATGCAAGAGAAACAAACATAGCTTTGCATCTTCTCGCCGATTGATATGAACTGGATGTATATTCTCTCCCCATGTTTGAAGCGAATACAATGGATTTACATTATTTCTCTTCCTGAGGTTGTAAAGGACCCCTAAACTTCACAAAAATGAAAATTTCCGGAAACAATGGAATGATGTGAATTTGATAGCAAACGCTTCATTCTGAAGAAGTTCTCGCGAAGAAGAGAAGCGTTTCCGTCTTCGTGAGACGTACAGCTGGTGACAGGCTGGGGCCCGAGGCCGGCGAGGCCGCGGCAGGCAGAGAGGCCGAGTCCAAGGCCTGGCGGGGGGGGGCGGGGCGAGGGCGCGAGGACACTGGGCCGGCGCGGCGGCCCGCGGGATTAAACTTTCGCAATCCGGCCGGGGGCCCCGACACGCCATAAACAACAAAAACGCGGGCGGAGCTATGGCAGGGTCATGGCGGCGGGGGCAGCGGAGCACGGAGAGCGTCGGGCGTTGACGCCGCCACCGCCGCCGCCCGACGTCGTGCAATGCCGTTCCGCTCCGCACCGCGCCACTTCAATAATTAGGTGCGACTGCCCCCGGGCGCTGTAGCGGCGCGCGCGCACCCCCCGGGGACAGCGCGGGCGTTAGCGCCTGCCTCCGCGCGCCGCCGGAACGGTAGGTCTCAGATGCAGCGCGCCAGACGCCGCCACCACCACACACAGGGGGGAAAACAACGGAATAAAGGATACTCCAAGGCCATTCGTGTCACATCTTCATCTATCAAGAAACGACAGTTGCATCGACTCAAACGACTATCAAGCTACGATATCAGCCCTTCAAAGGGGGACTGATATTTAAAGGGCCGCTGTTCCACTGAACATAGCAGCTAGAGAAGGGCATATGAATCAGTCTACAAATGCAATAATATTTCTCAAACGTTTTTAAATCCTTTCAACTACTGCTCCAAAATGTGAGAGCAAACTGCACGTTTGGAGATAATATGCAAAAAGAGATGCATTACATTTATTATTTCTAAACTTTACATTTTGTTTGTGTCTTTTCATTGGAGGATATTATAAAATAAATCATTGCCAATATTGAACAAGGTAATTTATTTATTGATGCCTTTAATAATTAAAGTGCATGTGAACTTTAAAACTATAAATTTGAAATACAATAAACCTGTTTAAGCGAAACACGTACGAGACTTCTTTGTACCGAAACGATTCAAAAACAAACGACAAACAAAAAAATATGAAGGAGTATATAGTACACAGTACCCGAATACCACCGTATTTTGGTTAATCCAAGAAAAACATTGGCGAAATAACTAAGCTTCTGTCATTATCAAAATTTGATATAGTTCATTTCAAAACATTTCGCTATTTTTATTTCTGCTAATGTTCTATGTTATTCTGCTTCATGTTTAAATTGAGTGATTCTTTCATTTCCGGGTCCGTAAACTGCTTTGGTGGTGATTCTGGAGTGGATTGGCCTGGCATTGCATGTTGGCCTGGGGATTTTCACATCCAGATTTCTCCACCAGCGTGGCACAGCCCCAGGCGGAAGAAGCTTTAAACTCCCGACAGATCTTCCTACATGTGTGATACGTAACGTAGTGCATGTAATTGTTTGTGTGGATACAGAGAAAAGAGGGGACAAGAAAGGGGAAAGGAAAGGCCGTGCGCTATCCTTTCGTTAGGGTACTGCTCGGGCATTTTCCTGATGCTGATCGGAAAAACATGGAAAACTATTGGCTACAACATTCGACCGCTAAATTTCTCCTCCAAACAGAGGATGAATTCAACATTCATGTAAGTATCAAACTAGAATCGAAAATATGCCTCCGCAGAGACGCGAACCATGAGACCTCTCAGTCAGAGTCGCTACAGTATCAAAAGATGTCTTAGCAAAGTAAGCCGGTGAATGATTGAACAGAAACTGAGAATGCAGTATTATGTACTCTATTTTGTCATAATTCTTGTGTTCAATAATTTGCAAGTTATGTCACAACATTGACTTTTAATTACTTGTTTCCTTCGCCAGCTCTCTGCAGAGATACGAACACTATTTGTAATAAAATGCGCTCTTTCCACAGCGATGAGAGAACAAAGGATGATTTTTATGGCCTTCAAAATGCGCCTGTCTGATATGTAAATTCAAACGCATTGTGCTATCGTGAACGAGTAATGCAGAGTTGTTTACAATGATTTTAAAATATATATGAGTATCGTGCTGTTTTCACGAGGCTAAAATGTGCATACAAAAGCCAATGAAGTTCCAACGTTTCCTGCAGTCGTAACTTTCACACACCGATTAACAAGGCATATCTCAAAATAAAAACTAAGTGTTTGGAGCCAATGCATTGACACAGGATACGAACAATCAAATTAACTACCCTCGCTACCCGTAAAAATAAATAGCAGTAAACAAACTACAATATACAAGGACTAGTAAACAATGAGTACATTTGTCATGATAGGGGATATTTAGCCGATTTTAAATCACAACAAAATATTTAACCACTTATTGTCGAACAAGTATTCCACAAGACAATATATTCACAATCCACGTTACATTCCCCTAGTACGAGAGCCTTTTAGGAAAAGGTGTGTTTTATTGGGATGTAGGTATCAACTTTGAGTGGTAGAACGCGAAACTAACTTCAAATACTGTACTACTAGTATATTTGCGGATTTAGAGATGAGTAATCTGCAAGACTTCGGACTCTAATGCACACATAATCTTCTAGTATTTAAGAACGGATAAAATGTTTAAAAGAAAATACTTTTTTTACACAATAATACTTAAAAGGTAACTAGTCGAGAATTTTTAGATGTAACTGAAGTATTTTTTTCTTCATTAAGTAACATTTAAGATGTCAGGGCATCATTATACTAGTCAGTGCAGTATTACGCCGGCCAAGTTCAAAAAGTATTTTGCATTAACGAGTTGAGTTTATTATATTTTCTCCACGTTCATCTTTTTAAATTTCAATCTCAGCAGTTCTTTCAGTTTCTGGATAATAAGAGCCACTATTGCTGCATATATATTAAAGAAAAAATAGAGCTGATTACAGACACACAATCCGTTGAGAACGTTGAGATCGATGAGAGTTAACTTAAATTTTTCTCCCTGAACTTGCCTGTACGCGTTTCGTTAAAAAAAGCAACATCTCTATATTCAATCAGAGATAAAAATACAAAATGCCAATTACGTAGTAAAATAATTAATAGAAAGTAAATATTGCAAAAACTTTCTAACTGATTTCTCGAGCATATTAATATTATTAATATTAATAATAAATATTTTAATATTATCTTCACTATAATTAGTTCAATATAGTTAATATAGTTTCTCCAAGGACTTTCCACAAGAGGATTGCCCTATACCTTAAAATTTCACTTAAAATTTTCACTTAAAATTTCACTTAATTCACTTAAAATTATTCAAATGTATGGGCATTATCACTCTGATTGCCAAGTTTCAGAAACCTAAAAAATGTATAGCATAAATCTCCATTTTCAGATTTTCATTATTTTTAAAAATATTTTTCCATTTGTTTTAAGAAAATTATTGTACGTTAAACATCCGATTAACATTTGATCGATTTTTTCCATTTTATAAAGAGCTTTCCTTAGCTGGACTACACTAGTCAATACCAGGATACGTACTGCAACAAATATCCACAAGACATGCGATTTACGTTTATCCGAAGATATGTTGGGTGGTCAGGGTTCTGAAAATATTTCCACAAAAAACTAGTGGTTGTATGCTGAACTATAGGTGGTGATCACGAACATTCCATACCATAAATTTATTTATTTTAGTTGGACAGAATAATGATTTTACAGTACTACATAGAAGACGAGATACGTTAATAGTGCATAACGAACGATTTAAAACTATTTTATCCGTCAAAGACATTCATGCAGGTACCAATTAATAAGGATAACCTATCGTACTGAGAAGTACGCACATTCGTATAAATTGAAAAAATCCATTTAATAATTAATATAAATTTATTTCACACTGAAGAACCTTTAGAGGTTTGAAATTTTAGTCTTCATTGCCATTTTTTAGAAACATAAGCAATTTCAGTCATCAGTTATTCATTCATTACGATTCTACAGCTCATTCTGCTCAATAATCTGATTGATTTACATTCTAATATGCTGTAGATAGTTTTAAATAGATAATTTATAATTTTACAATGTCGATATCGGAACATAAGTGATACTTGCATTTTAAAATTATACATTTTTGTTGCAGAATAAATTACCTTATCATGACCTTTGTCTCTGAAATTTTGTTCTCCGAATGTTTACTTTATTTATGTAAATAACGCAACTTTTTTGTTACGTAATTTTTTTTGTTAAACTCTAACTATTTTGATAAATTTATGTGCAGCAGAAGGTAATACAGACTATATTATCTCAAGCACTATTTAATGTCGAACGTCGGTGTAGTTGAGAAACTGAAATATGTGCATAACCGATCATTAATCATTACCTTCACAAACTATATTTTTTTCGACACATCCGATTTTCTCTATTCATGATGGAAATCCTGCATTGTACAACAAATCCACACAACTACTGGACTGTGCATACCATTAACAATTACATAAGTTGCTGTTAATAGCATGGAGTACATCATCTCCACATTCTAGAATATTCATTTCGACACATCTTTCTGTTTAGAGAGCGAAAATGTCTGTTGTTCACAAATCTCATTTCCGCTTAAATCGGATCACTGGGGCCAATTTTCTGCGTGAACACCACGCCGTGCAGCCATATTTCCGGCGTTGTTCGCGTGGAGCACGGGGCGAAGGGCCGTTCAAGCAGCGCGGTAGCTCCGCAGCGCCGCCCGCGCCGCGGCGCGCCGTCCGACGCCGCCGCGCGCCGCCTCCCCGCGGCGCTCGCCGCGCCTCGCGAATTCCTACACAGCGCTGCCACCTGCCGGCGAAACTGCGAAACGCGACACGATACAACTCGGCCCGAGAGTCGACCTTTTCGCAGTACGAAATAATCGATACCGGGCCAGCGCCGGCGCCGGTCGACTCTCGAAACAACTCGATACAGCACCCTCGCAAGCGGGGCGGTTCTCTCCCACCCTCGCGGCGCAGCGCGCTCCCACCCCCGCGGCGGCGGTGGGGGTGCGGGGCGGGAGAGAGGGAGGAGGTTCCAGCGACGGCGGCTGCGCGCGCCCCTCCGGAACCTCCCGCCGCGCCCCGGCTCCATCCCTCCCCTCCCGGCGCTTTCACCCCCTCCATGGCGTCTCATCCCGGCGCCGGCGCCGCCCCGCACCCTTTCCACCCCTCCACGCTCCGCTCCCCTCCCTTCGCCCCGCGCAGCCTCCGGCGGCGGGGCGGCGGGGCCGCGCAGCCCTTGTATCGCGGGGCCCCGCTGTTAAAGAGGAGCTGCGATACAACCGCGATACACGCGTCCGTTCCGCCGCCCGAGAGACCGGCTGCGCGCCGCGCCGCCCGCGGGCGATGGGGCTCGACATTGCACGCGGCCAGCTCGGGGCAGATGCAGGTGCTCGCGGTCGAGCCCATGGGTGACAAAATGGCCGTGCTCCATGCACGGAGATGTCCAACGGATGGTGAAGTCGCCTGAATTTTTCCTCACATCAAATTTCTTCTCCTTCAAGAGAATGGACTACAAACGCTTTAAAATACACAGGTTTTATAATATGGAGTTCAAATACACTTTTACACGTTTTATGAAGATATTTGACGTCTATATTTCTGAGAAGGTATGTTTAGTGATTCTTCACGGCCATACCTTTTTTTTTAATGTAAAGAGAGACATTTCGGAAAAGTTCAAAATTCAAGTTCATAATGATTCATGACTTATAAACCACATAAGCGACATGAAGCAGTTCTTACGTTTTTAAAACCTTGATTGACACAAAATGTCAATCTAATTTTACATTGAGTGAGGTTTATCACATTTTTCCATGGGTTCCCAGTATTGTTGCTAAACCATACACTATGTAACGAAAAAGTAAGATCTGCCTCAATACATACGCATACATAATTAAAACCTTGGAATACTGAAAAAAAATTCTTCGCAATTTTCTCCCGTCGAAAACGTCTTATGATGTTTACCAATATGTTATTTTGATAGTCTTAATTTCAACATTTCCAAAAATAGGCGCAGAATGACACTATGTGAGAAACATACTTTTGGAAATTAGGAAATCTGTCCTGAATTGTAATGATGTGTGAACAATGCACATCCAAGAAGTTAGATCATTGATTCTCCGGATGTTAAACTTGAGGAAGTAACAATTTTTCATGGTAGAGCGGCTGAAAAATTATAGGATCTGTGGTCCGATGTATTATTCAATCGTGACCATATTCAAATATTAAAAGCCAGAAACACGGGAACAACTCAAATACATACATTCAATGTTTGAAAGTTATTCGTTTACTTTCTTCCCCAGAAATCTTCCCCAAAGTGCAGTTAAATTTACTTCATGTTAAATGTGGTAGAAAAGAAAAGTGTTTTAATTATTACACTATTTAATTTTCTATTGATCACATCATAAGAAATTACTAGTACAATTTCAATTGACTTGTGCTAACAAGCACTTAGATAAGAAACATCATTATTCGTATTCAGGTGACTATAAAAGAGAAAAAGAATGCATGTAAAATTAAAAACACCATTTTTTGTTATCAATTTGTTTCTGTGTAACAATTTTGGTATTTTAAATCAGCTTCTCACCTGCTTTTTTAACAAAATCAAAAAGAACCTGTATTACAGTTTTGTTCACTCATTGAATCTCTTAACCAACGGAATCTTCAAAGAACACAAAATAATATTGCACCCAAACTCAAGGTATGAATAGAACAGCAGGATTAAAAAAAACAACGAGAGAATCCTAAACGCTCAGCCTCCCAATGAACAAAACAATTTCGCCAGAAGACGGAATTCCTTCCTGGAAACCGCGAAGCACGCAGAAATGCTTATATTGGGAGCGCACCATCCCGCTTTCTATTTCGGTCCTTGCCATCCGACAGCCACCTTTTCGCGGGGATCGGAGGTCGGTGTCGCGACGGCGGTGGCGGCGGCGGCGGCTTGTGCCGAGAGGTCGGGGCGGCGAGACCTGCGCGTCGCCAGCGCCGCCGCTGCGACCCCCACCCCGCCACCCGCCCCCACCCTGGCGCCGGCGCTCCGCCCCACCCGCCTACGCCGACGCAGGCCCCGCCCACTTTCATATTGTAACTCAGTCACGTGGAAAGACAAAGACACTGCCGCCGCCGCCGCCACCACGTCGCACGGCATGCCGGCCCCACCCCGCGACCTTGCGCATTTTTTTCACGCTCGCAGGAAGAATCAGTTTATAGGCCACATAACGCGGTGCCGTTTTTCGTTGGGCACGCGGGAAGCCGCACCGGATATCATAGTATCGCGAAAAGACTTTCGGAATTGCTAAGTGGAGGTGTCTCGGATATCAAAATGGAAATTATAATGTGTAGTGGGTTCGTGATCGGAATTGGGATTTGAAAGTCTGAAACGCTCCTTTTACTTCAGTCACATAATCCGCATTATGAAAGGAAAGGGGCGTTGCTCAATGCAGGAAAGTAATTAACTCTGCAACCTTTTTGCACAAAAGAACAAACCAAAAGTATTTCAGAATTTTAAATAAAATTATATAAGATAACGAATTAAATATTTTACAGACATTAACACCATTTTAATGAGACTTATCTAAAAGAAAAACGCCCGAAAAGTCAAATAAAATCTGTTATCCAATTTCGGGATGTAAATATAACTTAACTTTTATTTTATTTTTTTCACAAGCACAGTTGCATCGGATTCTTGATTGAGCGAAAGATTTTATATTTACGATCAAAAGAAAATCCATTTGGATTTGATTTGTATCACTTAAAATGAAAATACTAGATAAAATATTGAAGCCAATAAAAATGCCAGTAGACCACGAGTCATCGAGTTTAATAAAATTGTGATGCCTGGTGTTTCGCCCCCCACAAAATCGTTCCGCTGTTGGTTACCAAAAGAGGAAAAATTTATTTACCGCAGTAGAACAGACAGGAAAGCGCATCGTGTCTGCGGAATTGAAAACCTCCGATGGCGCACGGACTTCAAAAGGTGTTTACTATACACACGCAATAAATCCTCGGAATAATCAATTTATAGCCCCATCCGCGGGAACGATCGTAAAAAATCATAATAAAACGGTTGCAGCAGACTCAGACGATCAGAAATAACGCGAAGAGATATCAACAATTCGTCTTTTGGAATCTCCGAGAACAAAAGAAATTCTTTTACGAACTGAGTAACGGATGAAAAGAAAGAAAAATATAGAAGAACATTGATCATTAACAAAACAAAAACTGCATCTGAGTCATAATAAAATTTACGCTACACTTATTACGTCTTTGGTATGAAAGTTACATCAGACTGGGATATAACTTTGAAGTACATAGCACAATTAGTATCTCAATGCTAAACAGTAATCAGTTTTTACTTCAAATCTGATGACTGAGAACCGTCATTGAATTACCACAGTGCAATTAGTGATAATCCCACACATTTGCACGCAGCGATTAGTTATTTCAGATAAAGTTGTAACTATGAAAAACACAGAGTAAAAAGTATCCAGACAACGAACAGGTTTTCGCATTTGTATCAATATTAACAACTGCTATTTAGATTTAATAAATGTCTTACTGGATCAGTCACGTACGTTATTACACATCACAATCCAAACAATTGTTTCAATTAATGAATTACACTATACTATATTATGAAGTATAGAAAAAAGATAATTATTAAGAGATTTTGGAGCAAATGACAGGCTGAAGAGATTGCCATTTGTTTTTTCAGAAATTTCTTTTTTTTAGAGTTCTGATTTAATAACAAATCAAACGAGATACTTCGCGGCTTTCTAAGTGATATGATTCTCTCATGCTCTTAATAAAATAGTATTTTAAGACGACTTCATGAATACATCACAGCAATCATAGTCATATCTTGTTACATTTCTTAGAAATTCAAATAATACACCCGCCATGATTATTAGATGGAAGTGTTTAACTTCTCAGTTTATGCACTTACATGTTTGTTTATTGACCTATGTACAAGCTTTTTATCAAAACGACATTCAAAGAAAATTCCTAATCGTGCTATTTTGTATGCTATTCTTTGTTTGCTCAGACTGTTTGAAATATTCACCCCCAAATATTACTTCTAAATTCACTACATCTACATAATACATGAAATATTAATTAACTGTGGTTCTTTATCATTTACAAAATCTGTCATCTATCACGACTGTACCGATTTATCTATTATGGTTGTACCGATCTATACTGACAAAAGCAGCAGCTGTGATCACTGTGCTGTGTGTGTGTGTGAGAGAGAGAGAGAGAGGGAGAGAGAGAGGGAGAGAGAGGGAGGGAGGAGAGAGAGAGGAGAGAGAGGGAGAAGAGAGGGAGAGAGAAAGAGAGAAGAAAGAAGAAATTTGAATTACCTGATGAGATTTCTCTGAATGCAGCTTTCAATACAAATGTAAAATTCAAAATTTATTATTTTCCCCGACATTTTGAGGATTTTGAGGATGTAATGAATCAAATTAGACATTTCACAGGTTTGGCATGATTCTCATACAAGTGTTATTCTCGAAAGAGAGTGAATGCACGAGAGGGGTAATGAAGATCCAGGAAGGCAAGGTAGGAAAGGAAAAGGAACAGGGAAAGAAGAGGAGAACGAACGGAGGACAGAAAAGCAAGAATATTTTCATAATTCTCACCATTTAAGAATGTTAGTTACGCAAGCCCATGATCATTTAAGGATGGAACACTGGAACACGTATAGTAAAATAAATGTTTTTTATACTTCAAAAAATATGACTTTTATAATTTAAAATAAAATGCACACATTTAATTTTGAAGATTTTATTCCGCTCAGGATCCAACTCTACAAAACATTCAGAGAAATAATCGGTGTATAGTTTACATATTTGATTATTGAAGTTATAACAAATTTGTATTTTGTTTCTCGCGAAAGAAGCATGTTCCTTTTCATGTAAAGAAAACGTGAAATTACACAAATATTTAACTCCAGGTAAGTATACCAGAACTACTCGAAAAGGTGAATTTTTCATATTTCCTCAACAAACCATCTTTAAGGAAATACAAAATATTTCGACAGTCTAAACGCAAACTTCGAACTATATTTCACACATAGTGCATAGTTTTACAGTAATTGAATAAAAAACAGCAGGTTCACACAGGGTGAAACTACCTCGCGCGTCGCCTAGTGCGGACACAGGAGTCATTACGTTCCTCATTAGCAGCGCGACGCTCGGGAGGTTACGTCGCGGACCGCGTGCTGGCCGAGCAGACTCAGCCGACCTCTGGCGGCGCCTGCTCCAAACTCCCTGCCACCGGAAGCCTCATTACCGCTTGCGCATGCGCACATTCTCGCTTATTACGATTAGGCGCCCCCTAGAGGGCGCGCGCGGCTGCATGGGGGGCCGCTCAACGTGGGAGAGATAGAGGAAGGAGAGGGAAGAGAGAGAGAGAGAGAGAGAGAGAGAGAGAGAGAGAGAGAGAGAGAGAGAGAGAATATGACAACGCGAGAACATGCACAGACATGAGTGGAGGCAAATGCAATGTTACGATGCACTGATGATGTGAGCATAAATCGCTAGATGGGAATAATGTGTTGAAGGACTGTCATTTCATTTCTTTCATGAGCTCAATTATGACTAAAAATGTTTGTACTTACTAATCATGAAGGGATAGTAAAGAAAAATGTATCCTTAGAAAATGATACTTTCCGTAAAGAAATGATATTTTCCGTAAAGGCAAATGCAACTACGGGCGCATTCATTTTACACAAAGGTGGAGGCGGGTGCGAATGGGTGGAGATAGAGAAAGATGGACAGTGGCACTGGTGGGCGGTGACGCGGACAGTGAAGCAGTGGTGATGGTGCGGGTGGCTGTTATGGCGCAGGAGGTGATTTATTAGTGGCGTGGGCGGTGGTTGATAGTGGCGCAGGCGAGTGGGTAGTTGGCGCAGTGGGTGGGTAGTTGGTGAGCACTGGAGTGTGGGTATTTAGTGCGCGGGCGACTGGTAGTTGCTGGCGCTGGAAGGTGAGTAGTTGATGGCGCGGACGGTCGGGGGGGGTAGGAGGGGGCCCGTATGGCCAGGGGAGAGGGACACGTGGGGGCAGAAACGTCGGAGAGGGACCCTGAGGGGAATGCAAGGGGTACCCGTATAATCCCGGCGCTGAACTACGCTCGTGGGTCCCGTGTGCACCGTGTAATTTCCAGGGCGAGATATTTAACTCTCCGTGCTACCGGATGTTGGCGGGAAAGGGGAATGCAATGGCAAAGGGGTGCGCGTGGATATGGGCGAGGGGCCGGTTGGTCGTGAAAGCCGAGATGAACGAGAGAATACAAAAACACTACGGAATTTATTACGTGACTGCATGCGGAATGCGTGTGGGAGGAGGTGTTAAAGGTGCGAGACTGAACAAAAAATGTAATCGAGTAACTCTGAGCACCGATTTTAATTCGAGACCATGCCTTTGCTAATGTGAGTAAATATTGATTTTTGGATAACTTCTACCTTAAGATTAACAAACGAAGTTTTTTGACAGGGTAATTTTATTAAGGTAATTTTATCTAATCTAACGACAGAGTAGGTATTTAAGAGTGTTTATTGTCCGTAGGCAACATGCTTATAACATTAACTTTTCCTTCATTTGCATCCTGCATTTGTTTGACGCAATGTTACAAAAAGTCGAAAAATAAAAGAAATTATATACGGCGCACGGTCAGAGTTCATAAACGAGGAAATAATTGACTACTAAAGAAAACCTCATGATTAATGAACTTAATAAAGTTGAACAATAAGAATTTACAAGTTTCCTTCGCAAGTATGAACACAAGATGACAATAAAACATTACGTAAGCAACACTGCAATTAGTTATCAAGTTTAGTGATACTTCCCGAAGAAAGGTGAAATAGAGCTCTTACTATCAGGAATAAATGCAGCAAAAACGAAAGAAAAAATGTAAAAGTAAAATTGAACGGCGGAAGAAGCTACTGGAAATTCCAATAAGAATGAAGAGGCACATGGCGCGACCAAACGATGTAGTGAGTGATAACAACTTGAAGACTTCGGAATGTCTGATATTTGGCTGGGGATATTCCTAAGTATTTTTTTTTGGGGGGGGGGATATTTGAAAGTAAAGATAGGGAGAAACATAAACAAAAGGATGCCGAACGTGTATTATAAAAGGCTTGCTGAAAACATTTTACCCAAATATCGAACAGCCTGACTAGAAAACAAAGCAATAAAGCACATTAAAATAGCTATGAAATGGAGTTAACATTGCATCCACCGCACTCTGAAATGACACATTGATCAACCTACCCCCACAATCCCGCGTTAACTCGGATGATGTATAACGCCGGTAATATATGTAAATAATATGAGTTCATACAGAAAATAGACACGCGATGCAATTAACGTACGACAAAAAACGGCAAATCGTTTCGGCCGGCACGGTAACCATCGGCCAAGCATGACCCGGAAGGTTGAGCGAGCAGCATGGTTACTGCGACCGGTTGAGGAGAGGGGGAGGGGGGGGGGTGGGGGCAAAATGACAAAACATGGGGGCGGGCGCGGCACTGTTTTGCAATGCAATTATTCTGCGAAAATTAATTTATCTAATGGGTCGGTGCAGACGCACTGCCTCCACGGGTGGGACGGGGCCTGTGATTAAAATCATGTCACGCGGAGCTTCCCGCCGCACGCACCGCCTGCCCGGCGCTGGACGCGGCGATCGCCGCGCCCCCGCCGCCAACAGGCTGCCACGCGCACTCACGGCGCCGCCCCCAGCGACGCCAAGAACGCGCACGCGGCGCTGCGCGGCTTCTGGAGGCCTCCGAACCACCAGAGAAGCGGATTCAAGGGGCTCTCGACGCATTCCCTTCCGACTGATTTACTGTTCGAAAATGGGAGGAGAGTGGGTGGAGTACAATTTATATTTATATTAATTAGGTATTAAAACACAAAGATTTTCATGAGAACTGCGCAGCATAAAAGAGGTAGAAAAATCACTCTGGGACACTTTATCTTGTGTTTATTCTGGTAGAAAAAAGCAAAATTTTCACAAAAGTAAGTAAATGAAAAAGAACGATAAACTGTCGAGAAAAATACTATTATTTTGCCTATTGACACACTCTGGGCTAGTGGCATCCACTTCACTAGTTTTCTATACTACCAAACGTCATTCAAATCAGTTCAGTCAAAAATATCAACGTCAATATATTCTTAACGTTTTAAATATTAACTATGAGTTAACAGATAAAAATACATTTAATATTCAGAATGATATGTTTCTATAAGAAACATCAAGTCGCTGGAAATGACATCTGTTTCTCCCCCTCCTCCTCAACACACAAATCCATGTGCGTCCCTCAGTTTGTCTCATATATGCAAACAATGTTTTTACAAGACATGCTGATTTTTAAATACTATTTACAAAAAACCTTGTGCTTACCTCTAGAGAAAATTTCTTACGAACAATCGTTTCAAGTCGGCCTCGCCTATTAATTTTGAGTTCGTCCTTTTATTCCTCACCTCTAAAAATAACCCTTCGAACAAAAAGCACAAATAAAATCCTCCTCTAATTACAACTCTGATAATATTAAAACATGACTCATTTGTCTGCTGTATTGCAAAGCTGGCTTCCCAAGAAATTAAACCACACAGAATACTACATTATTTTTAGTATTTCTGCGCCCAAACTGCGGGCACACTGGTAAAGGATACGAAATTTTAATATAATACTTCTTAATATTTCGAACGCAACCGCTGCTTAATTCTTGTTAAGACCCTCATTCCCTGACGCTCTCGTAATGAAATCATGTCCACGTTATGACTTTATTAAAACAAAAGAATGCAGAGGTCGTGGGGCGCGCGGCCGGGGCCCCAGGCACACCCGCGCCTCGCAGACAATAAAATCAAATAAGTCCCTCGCGAGGCGAGGCGTAATGAAGGCGCGTGGCTGAGGCCCTGATTCGCCGCGGTCCGTCGCCTGCGCTTCCACGCAGCGCGTGTCACGCGGATTACACAGCCAGGGTCAGGCAAGCGCGAAGACCGAGAAACACAACAAATTACCAACTGCATGTCAGACAAACACACACAATTAAAACCGGTACGGGGGTTGAATTTATTGTCGCTCCTAACAAACAATAGTGAGTCCTTACAACATATGGTTTCTTTTTCGAATTTCTGCACGGCGCTACATACCGTACATGCACAAGAAAAATGACACTCCTAAAATCGGCATTTCTTAATTAAGCAAGTATATCTACAAAGTGGTATATAATTAACAGTACAATATTTACGTAATTAGTTCGAAAACTCCTTAAATATGTGACTTTCTCTGCTAAGTAAATTGCACCGCTCGTACTTAAACAGTATTCCTCCAAAATCGAGACTTTTGGAGATTTTTCATTATTATTGTGTAACGATGGCATAGCATTGGCGTGTTATGTAAAGACATGGAATGGGAACCTGATAACTTTGATGTCCGATAAAATTGCTTATAAATTATGCAAGTTTGAAGTAATAAGCATATTTAAATATTGTGAGAAAAAAAACACCGTTACATTTAATTTTTTCTCCTCGAAATAGAATTTGATTGGAAAGTCTGCAAAAGCATGATCCAGAGAATATTTCGCTAATCGCGAGAACTGAAAGAAAAAATGCTGAAACAAAAGTATTTCAAAGCAATATGGAAATTACATTTCATTAATCACAATAACTTTACCATCACCATTATCTTTAACTTTAGAGATCTACATTTGAATTCAAACGTTGTATGTCCACAACAAAGATAGAGTACAATATATAAAAAAGAAATTGTAAAAAACAATGTTTGTTCTAGCTTGGAAGTCCAAATTGAAATAGGGATAAGGACGAAAGGTCGGGCAAGCGATCAATACCCTGCCCACGTGCATAACGAGAGGTGAAAGGCGTGAGCTCGTCAGGGCTATTTTAAAGGCAGGGGCTCGTCGGGGCCGGCGGTGGGCGGTGGCGGCGGTCGCTGCCGCCGGACGCTGAACCCCCGAACCGCGGGCCGTGAATGGGCGCCGCGCAGCGCTGCGCCGGCGGCGGCGGCGGGGAAAGGTCGAAAGGAGGAGAAGAAGCGCCGGTGGTGGGAGGGGCGGGAGGGCGCTCGTCGGAGAGGGGCAGCCACACCCACTGAAGCGCGGCCCCTCCTCCGGTGACGTCACCGACTAATTTGTCCTGCGTCGTGGAGGGCGGGCGGGCGTGGCGGGGAACGGAACGTACCCGCCCGGCCTCGGCTCTTCTCGGGCGGGTCCGTGGGGCGAGCGTGGCGCAGCGGCAGCAGCGCCGGCGCCGGCGCTGGGCCCTCGGCCCCGCCGCTCAATCTGCCGCCGTCGCCCCGCGAAGGCGCAGCGCCGCCCCGAGGGCGGAACCCAAAGGCGCCCGCGCGCTCCCACGCCTCACCTCACCCCACCCCACATCACAACAGCACTTGCAAGTACGACCAATGACACATCAATTCACTCAATGTCACAAATCTTCAGACAATGAATCTGACAAAAAATGGTTAATTCGGTGAATTTGGGGAACCAAGTTTATAGTAGTTTGGGGAACCAACCAATCACGATTTCTATAACGGTATTTACGTAAGGATGAAAATATCTCGATAGATTCCCAGATACATAGGATATATCGGGGGTTAAATGTTGCTGTTTGCAGCATAGATAATAAAATAAACCACAGAATCTCTCATGTATCAGTCTTTTGGAGCGTGTCAAAAACATTTTGTTATATGAGAATTTGGTAGCAGTCGTAACGACTCTTTTAATAGACAGTCCACTGCTAGGAGGTCTTAGTAAAGGCTTCTTAAACACCTTAGTACTTTGAAAAAAATGCAGTAAGGCACAAAATATGGTCGAAACAACTTTAAGCGACAGAGAAAATTCAGATCTACCATTTTACCACAACTTAAACGAGCCATCCATTTCCGTGGCAACGCACGACACACCTGAAATGCGGGTTGCCTATCCCCAGCCTCCAGGGCTCGGTGGTCAGGGCGCCCAGGCCGGCTGACCGGAGGTGGTGGGCGCGCGGGCACGAGGTCGCCGGGGTGCACGGGGGTGGGAGAGGGGTGGGCGGGGCGGGGCGGGGCGTGGGCGCCAGCGGGAGGCTAATTAGCTTGACGCGGTTCGCCACCGCACGGCGCCGCCCTAATTGTCCCGCACGTCACGCGCCCGCCGCGCTAACGAATGCCGCGCGCGCGTCGCGAGCCCCCCCCCCCGCCGCGGACGAAAGCGTCGCGAAAAGCGCCGCTTGCCCCCCCCTCTCCCCGCAGCTCCAAACCCAGGCCTCCCCGACTTCATTGCTGCCCTTCGCACGCAATAATAGTAATCCGCGGATGGCAGCGCAAAACTTGCTATTTTGAAGTGCGAAAGGAGCAAACACGATCGAGCAGTGTGCCGAATGGAAAGTGTACTGGTTGAACCCATGTGAATATTTGATAAATATTGCTTTAAAGTAAAAATAACTTTAAATTGGAAACCACTTTCATACTTTTGATAAACCGTCTATGGAGTGGGGGGTCCGAGAATTTATTGCATCACCCAGAAAGATCATAATTTGTAGTTTATGACTTAAACATAATTCATACATAATGCAACACACAACGCACACGAACATCACTTTTCTAAGGGCATACGAGGCACCGCTATCGAATGAAGATGGACAGATACAATTTCCTGCAGTATAACTATGTTACATGTTGCTTGTGCTCGATGTTTTTCCTTATGTCATAATACGGTAGATCCTTTTTTTTTTACTCTTTCATCTTTCCAATTCTCCTTTCGAGGGGGGAATTTCTATTTTTAAGTAGAATACTTACGGGTTCTGCGTAAATGCGTTTTTAAAATTATTCAAACTGCCATCTTACCTTAGCGTAGAACATAAAGAGCGAATTAACATCACGCCCATTTTGGTTAGCGTTAAAACCAGATCTTTGTAAATGTTTTGGATCGAATGTAACCGTTTTGGATGCGCATGTTCAAATACCGCTTCGAGCATTCGGGAATTTTCGGATATTTGTCGATTTGTGTGTTTGGCCCTTAAACTAAGAATCCTAAAGTGTAAAAGTGGTAGTAGCATTAAAAACTAATCATTTACAGAATTCATTTAGATCGATTACTGACATTGGGACATGCATATTTCACTATCGTTCTGTACAATGCCTAAACGCGAATAAACAAAAAGCAATTAAGTATTACACAAAATTATGATGAATTGAAAGAAAAGCAGCAAATTAGTAAGTTGGATTTAGAGACCTATCACATTTTGTTTGTTCCATGAAACAAATTAAATGGACTAATAATGTTCACACAGCGTATCATAGCTGAATCACCTTGGCCGATCTGATCGTCGCATATGTACAGTAAAATCTATTAAAACTTCAAAGAGCTTGTAGTTTCGACAAGTGATAATAAAAAACGCATTCATGTAAAAGGCAGGTATTTCTAAATCGTTCAATAGCTTTCACAATTCACAACGTAAACTAATTATGATTACATCTCGATTAATTCCATACAAAGTTATACGATTATAGTTTTGAGAATAGTATTTAATCATTGGGCCTGTTCTTGGAATATTCCGGAACAACAAAAATTCAGTAGTAACAAATATTGGTTCAGTCTGCCAAGGACATTACGCTTTTTCCTAATTTACCAAACTCAAACGTTTACTAAAAAACTTTGGCGTCAAATATGAAGAGAATATAATACAATCTCTTTGAAGATTTATAAAAATCTATCACCCCGAGGTTCCTGAATCTAGGTCTAGTAACATGTTTGGAATTCTTTCAAGAACAAATTTTCGAAGAATGAAAATACAGACTTTTAAACATTTAAACATATATTCGATGGTTAAAAATAAACACACTTTTACTACCCACAAAGTAAGTTTCCTTAGGTCATCAACAAAAATAAACCTCTATTACATGGAAAACTTAGTGTATCAGAATAGTGACTCATTTGTACTTCGTGGATCACATTCAAACATTCATGTTGTGTAAGTCTGCGACCTCATACAGAGAAATGTTTGACAGACGCCTATGACACTGTCATACATGTCACACACGCAATGATGATCGAAGAGGATTTTCTTGAGATATAAGAAAATCTCTGGCTGCGAGATCCAGACTATACAGTGGATGGTCAAATACCTCCAAGCGGAACTGCTGCAGAAGGTCGGTTGAGCCGAGCCGTTTGTGAGCGGTCATATGATCATCCACTATAATGTAGATCACGTCCCGTACTGATTTTCATGTTTTCTTATGACTCAAGAAATTCCTGTCCGGTCAGAATTACGCTGTCACTAGTGACAAGGAGTAGCAGGTGGTTATCAAGCATTGATATCTACACAGGGATGCAAATACTGAACCCACGATCTGACAAATGTCTCAATTCTGGTGGTGATTATGTGGAAAATCAGTGCAACAGGTACTATATCTGTTAGAATAAAGTTTTTCATTAAATTATATTTTCTTTTTGTTGACAATCTATGGAAACATTCTTTCTGGGCGCGTCGCGTATATCCGAAAATAATAAAGTCATACAATTTAATTTTCTTAGCTACACCAGATGGCTACTCGAATAAATAATTAAATGAATATTATTCAAAAGCAACCTGCAAAAATATTATTTTCTACGAAACATACTTTTAATTAGCTAGTCTGGAACTAAAGGTTGGTCAATGTAATACAACGTGAATTAGACCACTTATAAATTGACAAACATTAAAATCATCTATCAATACCAAAGCGGTACTTTTATTACGAGGCACCTACAACGACAAATGACACAGAGACCAAATTAGAATGTATAGATACTCCTTTTCATATTCAAATTTACCATAACCAATATTTTATTCAAATTGTTTCCTATACCATTTTAGTTGCAGGTCAGCCCATTCATGTTGCAATTCCTAAAAGTATAGCAAACACTTCCCTTTCAATAAGTCCTTTGCTTTCGCGTGCGGGCGCAGTCGTTCCCTCGGTGGCGAGCAACCATTGGGCGGCCAGCCGCCTTGGCTAGCGCGCGTCTAGTGGCATCCGCGCCCCGACCTCCCAGGCGCGCCACGCGAGCCTCTCGGCCCAGAGTAAATATTGATCCCCGCCATAGAGCGGTCGCGCCTCCGACGCGCAGCCGAATCTTATTCATACCCGGCGAGCCGCATGTTTTCGGAACGGCTAATAAAATACCACTTTGTAAGGTAGTCAGAGATTGAATAAAAAGAGGCGGGGGACGGGGAGAGTCGCCGGGGCGTGGATGTATAGGGGCGGAGATACGTCATCAGCAGATAGGAATTCATCACATCCGGGCCCCTTCCTCTCGCACTCTCTCCCGAATGCCGCGAATTCCTGGCGCGGGCAAGCGGCGGCGGTGCGGCGAGGGCTGGAGTGGGCGGCGGCTGACACGGGATGCCCACGCGACTAACACTGCGGCAGCAGCGCCGCCGGCGACGGAGACGATGTCCACGCTCCACTGGAAAACGTCGGCGGAGGAAGGAGAGCACCAGAGAGGGAAGGAAGAGGAAGAATCTACCATCACGAGTGTTTGTAGGACGAATGATTGATTGGTTTCCAGGCGCGTCAACTGCGCATTTTTAATCACGGGCGCGACGGCGATCTTCCCCAGCCGGATGGCGAGATCAGCCGCTGTCCTCCCAGTCTTCTAGTGAGATTTTTTCCAAACCAGCTATCTCCCACCAGTGGGCAACCGCCGAAGTCGAGACAAGCCATAAGCTCTCTACTGGTCTCACGACAAATGAGGCACGCATGTGAGTGCATAGAGTATGTAAGTAAGTATGATAGTAGGACATGAAAGAGGAAGGAAAGATGGCGCGCGGTTCGTGGTCAGTTTCTAACGGTACTGCACGGGCATTCGCCTCGTGTTGATCCGAGCAGCTTCTCTCAGATTTTCCCTCCAGACAGCGGCTGAACTCGTCCTAGGTTTCTCGCTAGCCCTGTGCCACCTAAACCGATAAAGAATGAATGAAGAGAGTTATGGCAAGGAAAGTGTTGGGTTGTAGTTACGCCGAATCCAGCAAAAATGAAAAACCTACACAGACTAAAACAGAGGCAAACAGAAGACAATTTGAGTAGTACTGGTGTAATATGAGAACAGTTTAGAAGAACGGGAGCTGATAATTACGCCAACACTTCAATGAATATGAAATGATAAGCAAGATAAACATGTTTCGAACCTGGTGTGTCCATTGAAAAGTTCACAGGAATCGAACAGAATTTGAACCTAAGTATCCAGAGGTGCTTACTCTGACTACAACACTAAGGATCGCTTTAAAACAGCAAGTTTAAATCATTGAGAATGTAGACGGCAAGAATACAGGTAAAAAGAAGGAATACGTATAGTGCAAATAAATGAGAAACAGTAGAAAGAAGAAACGTAGATAAACAGACGACGAAGCGGCAGCAAGGGCTGGGTATTTTGTAGCCACCCCCGAAACAGACGTATTCTTATCTGGAGAGCGACTGCAGCCTCGCTCCCCACTGCTTCCTCGCGCCCATTGCCCCTGCAAGTTATGACTAATCATCATTATTCTCCGCGCCGAAGGCCCCTTTATACACAGACATTTGTCAAACGCATTATAATAAGATTTTCATTTACTCCGGAGACCTTAATATCGCAGATAAACCACAAACGACTGAAATTTCAAATTCTCGCCCCTCTGGCAAATCACAGAGAATATCTCAATGTCAACATACCTAATGTGGCGTAGGCGGCTGATAGAACGACAAGGGGCCGGAAATCGTCTTACCTGAAAGGAAGAAATACATTCTGGTTAAAAAACATATTACACAACGAAAGTATAATTTAGACAATGGTAACACATAATTAATTCTATAATAAGGACTGAAATCAAACACTAGAACTCTGTACTTTAATACACGTGTTGTTTCTCATTGTTGAATCGTTGTACAACATACAATGTACAGGCACAGAATGTGAATCAACATTATTTTTGCACTGAATACAAGTGAAGTAAAGGAAGACAAAAATTAATATTTTCTATAATTTTACTTAACAAAATAAAACAATTTTTGCTTTGAATTAGCTCTCCATTCACAAAACAATTATTATATTTTTATCAAGTAAAATGCATAATTAGATATTCATATTATTTAATCATATTATTCTTATTTTGATTTAACTATAACAATAAAATTTAGCTTTTTTATTTTCAAATCTCTGAGAAATAAAACTAGAATGTACGAATACTTGAAAATGAATTAGATTCCCATTGGCAGATGATTCCCTTTTATAATATTTGGCACTTCCCAAATTTTACTGCTCCTTTTTACTTTCTCCCTACGGAGAAGAGAGAAAGTTAGGTAATACTGCGCCAAAAACGGCGAATTTTCGGCAGAAAAACCCTTATTATAGGGCTCTGGTAACGAAAAAATGGTTAAACCAGTTGCTAAATTTAGAAAAATAATTCTCTCACACGTGGTGTAGCCAGAATCCATGTTTTGCGGGTTGCTTGATACCGAAAAATCGAATGATGGCAACGGGTGTACCCATCTGTGAATCTTCGTCTGTCCGTCCGTCTGTCTTCCACCTCCGTCCGTCCGTCCGTCCGTCCGTCCGTCCGTCCGTCTGTCTGTCCACTTCCGTCCGTCCGTCCGTCCACCTCCGTCCGTCCGTCCGTCCGTCCGTCTGTGAACAACGCTAGCGGCTAAACCGTTCAGTCGATTTTCTTCAAAACGAATATTCCTCAATTGATCTGGTTGATGTCGCGGAACCTTCAATTTGAAACCATTATTTTAATTTTGGGACATACTTTACATGAAATCCCATTCATCAAATTTTCAAAAAAATGGCTCCATCATTTATTATTAAATTTTGTTGTTGTATAGTGAGAATAACATTTAAGAGAATGGTGCAGGTCTCACAGTTTTCGGAGTCTTCATACAACTAAAATATTAAAGATAGAGAATTTTTCCCTTAATGAAACCTGCCCCTTAAAAATAGAGTTTAAAATAAGGTTATGTGCAATTTTTGAAATATTTGAGTATTTTTCGCCTAATTTTGCGCGAACATACGGGCGAGAAAGTACGTGCTGTTTCTGCACCACTAGTTTCTGCTTTTATTAGATGGAGAAGCCAGAACGCTTAGTCCATTGAGGCGATGTCCTGACAAAGGGCCTATCGGCAAAAATGTAGTTTGAGAAAAATGCAATTTAAAGTTTGTACCACTTTTATTTAACATCATTTTCAAGTTAAACATCAAACTGATATATGTGTTGATATAATGAACACCTTCACAAGTATGTATAAGTATTCTTGCGATACATACGTATTTTAACATATTAAAACATTTTTTATAATAGTACTAAAGTGCCCTTCTTCCAAAGAACACAATATGCTCTGCACAAAAAGTGAAAGATAATAGTACGTTGCAATAGACAATGTGGGGAAAAATAAATAAAATCAAATAAAAGAAACCTGTGGGTGAAAAACCCCTTTATAAGGAATTCTTGTGAAGTTTTTTCCATACTACATTATAGCAAATTCCTGTCTGCGGGTGACATGAAGGAAAGATATGTAACATCTTTCACATTTACTGGTTTAATTCCATTATTTGAGGCCCGATTTGATGTAATATTTAGGTTTGAATTCTTTGTCGACAATTTATTACGTAAATTTCGTGTAAGTTGTACAACACAACAAAGATCCAACTTTTGTGTACTCATTAGGACATAATTCTGTATCTGGAAATTAATTCTTTGTTTTTGCTTTTCCTAAAATAGAGGCTTCAACCCTTCCGTTAATTCTTTATAACACACGACCACAATGGAAGGAGATGGTTAGTACGACATTGACTATGGCTTAATACGGTTTAGCAACTACTGTCTTTTTATTCACAACATACAAAAACAATATAATAACTTACGAACATACCACGATACACTCCCAGTGCCAAGAGCTGTTTGTAGGTATGGTATTTTAAACAAATGAATAACTTCGCTCAATGCTGCATCATCAAAAAACAAATTTTTGAGATTGTGGATTACAATATGGTGGTTCATTACAACAGATGTTTTGGGAAAGAGGCTCATGAGCTTGCAGGCTCTTTTTCAGGAGTTCGCCTCAATTAGTGTATTTGGATATTTAGACTTAGCAATCACTGAATGACCTTTGCGCTCATCACTACCCCCGGAAAATATTGTAACTTCCTAGTAACAGCCTAAGAAATAAAAACCAAAATTTATATTTACAACAATTATTGAAAGCTAAGTAAATACGTAATAACGATAAATTGCTCGTAATAACGTAATTTTCACAATATAACATTCTAATAAGAATGTTTTTTTTTAATTGAAGGTCGCATGAACATCTAGGACATTAGCGACCACTATTAGAGTTAACGTTATGGTAACTGTGCAGATGAGACGATATTGTGATGATTACGTTCAAGAACATACCCACGAAACCAGTTTTCGCCCAAATAGGTATTCAATGAATAAGCAAAGCTCTTCCTACCAATTCATCACCCAAACATAACAAATCGATCTGCGCGGGATCGTCCTGAACCCCAGCTTCACTCCCACGACTAATTGCTAAGTGACCGAAGCACTAGATCAGTCCGGGAAGACCCAGGGGCGGCTAACGGCAGCCACACGCACAAGAATGGCTTCTCAGTTCATCATACGGCGGCGGCGAGGAGAGTCCGGGGGAGCGGCGCGGCGAGGCCGAGGGCCGCGGCCAAGCCGCGTGAAGGATCTAACAAGTCACAAGGAAATAACGGCCTTATCCTGGCGAGCGGGTCCTGGAATTAGGGAGCTTTTCCGGACGCCAGTAAATCTTGGGTGCGGGGCGGGCCTCGAGCCGGTCGGGACAGCCGCGCGCCGGGATAAAACCGCCGCCCTGCACCCCCGCCGCCGCCTTCAACCCCACCTCCACCTCCGCCCCTGGGGGAAACCTGCCCGATGCCGCCGCCGCCCCTCCCCGCACGGCCGTCTCCAATCGGCGGCCGCGGAGAGAAACGGAGCTGGAAAAATTTTCCGGCGCAGCGATGCACATGAACATCAGATTCAAAAGGAAGTCGAAACGCCCCCCGAAAAACGACTGCGAGTGGACGGACAGAATGATATAAACGCAGGTTGGGAAGAGGTAGGAGGCAAAACGAGCGGGAAGAATAATGGAGATGTAATGGGAAGGAAGGAATCTAGGTTCTTCCTAGCACACGGCAATATCTTTGCTTCAGTAAGATTCTCGTATGGGTTCGTTGCAGCGAAACTGTTTAAACGAGTGATGGTTGGAGAAAAATTCAGAAAGTCAGAGAACTTGCTTGCTGAGTTCCCAAGCTTCGAAAATCGCAACATTGCAAGGTGTCATCATAGGGAAAAAATAATTAAAAACCCTACACACTTCTCAGTATCGAAATATAGTACGTCACTTAAAATGGAAAATTTAAGAACAAATGAACATTGGCTCTTACAACCCATTTGTTGATTCAACAATACAGGCCATTTCAAACCAGCCACACTGACATCAAATATTTATAGATTCGAATTATAATTACCGTAATGTGGGAGATATTAGCAAACGTATGCATCTAATCAGTATGTACGAAGAGTAGTATAAATTCAGTTTAACGTCATTTTTCACGAAGAAAATAATGTTGAAATAACCATGTCTTCCTACGAGTCGCCTTACATTCGTTTGAGTTACGATACTAATTACACAAAATACATATATATCAAGATACTTTTAATATGCGAGCTACCTGAAATATTCAAAGATTCGGATCAACATTTACTGTTCTAGCTTATATGAAAGATAACAGCTGATTGCTAAAAAAAAAACATCCCAATTAAATTATCGGGATCAAAATATAATTTTTAATAAAAGGAATTAAATTTCTTTTTTTTCTGTATAACTGTTCAGAAGTAGTAAACTATTAACATGGATGTACAAATTCATTCAACATGTCATTAACACTGATTTTTTAACAATAGAATTAATTTCGAAGAAAATCATGTGTAAACACTATGGAATTAGTTACAACTGTGAGCAAAGTATAAAAAAAAATAAAATTATACACTGTTCCGCTTAAATCTAAAACTAACAAAGGAGAGCACTATTTTTGCAATCTTTTGATTAATATAGAGAGAATCAACAGGCAACTCATTTTTTTGGCAATCAATGATTTCTTCTTATTATTATTATTACTATGCGAACAATTGTACAACCCTAGTGAACAATTGTATTTAAGTTATAAAGGTTTATAATTTTATGAAATTTACGTAACAAACACACACGAACTTAGAAGCATTATTTAACAACCAGAAAAAATGTCAACTTTTCTGATTGTATGTACACAAAGAGAGAATGATCAGGAGGAAGCTCAAGAACACTTCTCTTTTCCAGCAGAAAGTTCACTAAATATTTATTTCACCAACGTCAAAGATACGTTGACTGTTATCGAATACGTAATTTCTCTAATATTATTAATCTGCAGTAAAATTATATCAAACAATTGACGATTTGTCTTAATCCATGGTCAACCTAATTTCAATTCACATTATAAGTGACGGCACAGTCATGAATTAACACTCCAGAGTAACGTACATTTTGACGCAGAACCCAGGTCATAACGATACACACTTCGTGACCATGTACGTAAAAGGAAATTGCATTACCACGAACTCAATCGGACACAATAAATAACGACATGGGTAGCCGGATCCATGAAACCCCAAGTACGAACACTATTCTTAGCATCAAAGCGCGTCGCAATCAAATTCCAGCACCCTCCATAGTAATTGCGGGCTGCGTTCGGCGTATCCTCGCACCCATCACTCCGATCCCAGAGTATACGATCGACGCACAGGGAGGTTACGGCGGCAGCCAAAGCTCGGGAGACCACCACGGCTATATCAGTGATAGACCAAGTAATGTTTCTCCATATGTGTACGTGTCTGATCGGCATTTGTGGATGCCGTTAGGTTTAGGAACATACTAAACCTCTACCTACGACACCTGATACCCAATTCATCGAAATGCAATGTGAATTTTACTAACGCACAGGCGTATTAGGCTACTTCATGCAGGTACAAAATAAAATGTCCATCTATAGGGAAACTTCCACAAGGTTACGCAGTTTCGAAAAGTTAATTCATACGGAAAGAAAGGTTCGACCTTGCAAAAGGTCACGTATTTCTAATTTTTAATAAAAACATTTAAATTTATGTTTTTAGCGCACAACGACGCGAGTTTTAGCGTCGAAAGGCCTGCATAAATAGTCAATGCCCAAAATAAAACAAGTAATGGAAAAAAATCTTCTGGTTTCTCACAATGATTATAATAGCACATTCTAGTTATATCGATGGTGTTTGGGTAAAGAGAGTTTTAAAAGAAAATATTTAAAAATAGATTTAAACAAATTGTCATTATCACATTTGGGAAAGAAACCTTCAAACATACAGTGTGTTCGATCAATAGCATTGACATCCATCAACAGCTCCGTCAAAGTTCCAAACAAAAGAGTAAGATCGATTCACTTACAGCTTTACCAGAGGTGTGAGTAACAAAACAATCGATTAACGAAGTATAAAACCGGTACGTAAGGCACAATTTCAAATATTCATTTAACAGGGAACGCAAAAAGGGAACTAAGGCCAGGATGACGTCTTTCACTACTCTCTGCAGTAATATTCCCAGTGACACCACTACAATTTTAATAATGGATGATGGATAACATTTATGCAAAGGCGTCTGGCATCGCAATGAGAACCGTAGCAACGATTGTCTTAGGTTATGCCCGTTATGTAAAAAGCCCCTGAGCCGAGTTCTCCACATCTGCTGAGGGAGTCACTGAAGATTTCTCGAAGACAAGACCGTTGAAATCAATGGAACAATATTGTTGCAGAATGGTATTTTATCACGTAAAAATTAATAATACATTCATATTTCCCCAAAATCTTCTATCTGAAATTTGGTGCATGTCATTGCCATTATTAGGTCTAAGGCATTCTTTAAAGACTCCATTAAATCTATACAAATTTATTACACGAAAAGTTTCTCATCTGATAGGTTTTTTTTTCCCTATCTGACAAGATACATAACCAAAACAAAAATGTTATGTTTGAAAAATAATATCAATATTTGAAAAGTTATTTCTCGAAATATTATCGAAGTACGCAGCTAGTCTTGGGATTCAATTGTAGCAAATTTAAAGTCCTTTTAAAAGGAAAGATGTTTTTTTTAGGACAAGAATTTTAGGGGATATTGTGTAACAACGAAACATTTCCCTATTTCTTGGGCATTTCACAGGTTTTTCGAAGCTACAAAACAGGTTTCTTTCAACGAAATAGTAAGAACATACTGAATCCAACAACTGTAATGACTATAGAATAGTGATTACAGCAAATGTTTTTTTTTTTCAAACAAATGAAATGCCCAGGAACTGACGAGATATCTGTGAGATTCCTGACTGGGTGGCAAAAAACATTGCCTCTCATCAAATGAAACGAAACAAAAAAGAATAGGCGTTCACACCAGAGATCCTGCCGCCTCGCGGATTAGCCTCGCAGGAGCGTGGGGCGCGGGCGCGGGGCGATATGGGCCTGCAGTAAGCGCCAGTGCGGGACGACGAGGGCTGCGGATTACGACGGCCGGCGGGGCGGGGGCGGGGCCTCGTCGCGCCTCGCTGCTTTGGCAGGTGCGCAGCGGCGCCGCGCCGCTAATAACAAACGTATTTATTGTAATGAAATCCGACACGGCGCTGTTGGCCCCCGATAGAATTAATCAAGCGAAATAAAGTTAAAGCTGTAATTCGGATTTAGGTCGACAAAACGTTACGTATCAGTTTTAATTTATTTGCTTGAAATTAGCTGCTATAAGGTTCGTTCTTCATGGCAGTGTTTAAAATGAATGTACAAGTATTAAGTTATTGTCTGCCGGGCGCGCCCGCCCGGTATTTGGCCGATGAGTGATAAACGAAAGCGAAATGTTCGGAAAACAAGTTGAGGCAGCTGGATTTTCTATTCGTACAAATCACAATTCGACAACTAAATCTGATCGGCGTATGTTGTTGATAGTTATGGCCGCTGCGCCGGCGAATTAGTAGGCCGAGTCACGTGTCGGGGTGCTGCGCTATTAATTCCGGGCAGTAAAATGTGGATTTGGAAGTACTTCTACATGTTCGATGCCTGCAATGCCACGAGGATTTTGTGACGTCACATGCAAGCCCTAGTTTTAATTAACGGGCAACGATGGGGATACGCCTAATAGAGCGGCAGTCATATGTCATGACAGAAAATATGATTTGCCAAAATGCTGACAAAGTATGATTAGCAGTAAACCGAAGAAAAGATGATTATGAATGATTTATTTTCACACAAACGTAGATCGTAAAAAGGGAGGCACTAACAAATCAAATGATTGAACATTCTCAAATTTTACAATAATCAAAGATGTCAACCCCACACATTTTGTTTCCGTAATATCTAGATCTAAGAAGTTTTGAAGGGAAATACCGGCTACACTAATATTATACATTAAAAATTGCACAACGCGGAATCTCAAAATACCAGTATTCTTTTTCGCGTTAGACAAGATTCCGCATTATTCAATATAAAACTGTGGAATTTATGGTAGCCAGGACATTGATTTATGTTCGCAATATACACGTTCCACATTGAGCATATTTTACTGCATCTTCGTTTTTGTGAACACAGAAAATCTTGGTATTTACAGCCGTCATCAATGAACTAACTATTTTTACACACCACGGGAATATTATTTAAAGCAAAATAGAAAATACATCATATAATAATGCGTTAATGAAATGTTGGCCTCCGAGCAAACGAAATGTGGAACAAAAACTACTATTCTACATATTTATTTCACCGTATAAGAATTATAAATGAGCTTTTGTGACTGTGCATTAAACTTTAAATTTTTGACTTACAAAACAAGTCACGAAACAAACTTCTAACGAACTTTTCATAAGAGGAAGACTATTTAAAAATTCTTAAAGACACCAAATAACAAAAAATATGATTTTCATTCCAGAGTTAATTATCCACATAGCAAGAATATGAGTATTTTGTTAAGTAATATCTCCACTGAATAACTCGAGAAATCGAAGTAGTATACCATCATGGGTGCGAATGAAAAGGATCACTTCTTCAAACATAATTTTTGAGATAAAGAGAAGAAATACATTTAGAAAATAAATATTTATGTTATATAATGGGTTTCCGAAGTAAACGGGTTAGCTTAATTATAACAGATCCGCAAAATGACAATTTTGGGGTACGTCACCTCCTTCTTGTGCACAAACGCTATGCACTTTTCCATTTAAGTTGCTCGAGGGGGGGGGCAGGGTCTGAATCTGCGGCGCCTCGCTCTGCAGTGAAGTCAGGCGAGCAGATGATTTATCCGGCCGCCCCGTCCCCGTCGCACTGCGCACAGCCGCCGCCTGCGGCGCTCCCTCGGGCTACGCACTAGACCCCGCCCGGCCCCCCCCGTCTCTCCCATCCCACCCTTCGCCCTTTCCTTCCTCGTACCGTTATTCCTTATTCTGCCTTTTCACTGCCTGTTCGTAAGCGGATTGACTAATTCCTTAGTTGTTGCAGGTGTGTCAACTGCTAAGGTCCTTATTCACGTAAGTGTAGAGCTTGCTTTCATCGCGGGATGTGGCGATGATCTTCCGCCGCTAAATGATGATATCCGGCACTGACCTACCGGTCGCCTTGGGGGTGGGGGCTCCCAATCAAATATGTCCCACCAGCGAGGCATCCCCCCTCCCGGGACACGGTCCAAGCTGTAGGACCTCCCGGTCACAGGCACATCAATTGCTGCCCTGAGCCACCGAAAGCGGTTTGGTAGACGGAGTCGCAGGATCTGATTCCAAAGTAAACAGTCCGTACATGTAATATTTGCTTTAATTTTAAATCTGTCGTCATCATCATCATCATCACCAATCATGTTCCTCCGTTTTCAAATTCTACAGCATCCTAACTAACAGCAGAAACAGCATCCAACAAATATATCTATGAATTATGGCATATTTGAACACCAGTGTAAAAAACAAAACATTTTCTTCATCGTCCACGATGCATATGAATCTTAAACTACTCTTACTCACCATCGCATATGCACCTCCATAACCCCTTCCCCCGCCACTACTACTGTAATCTGTAGCAGGCCGCGATCGCCGGTGCGCCTACGCCGCTGGCCGTGCTATGCAACGAAAGAAGCTAATTGTACGAGCTCGAAGGCGGCGGGGACCGGGTTACCAGGAGGCCAGAGGGGAGGAAGGAGGCCGGAGAGCGCGCGGTGCGGGGCAGGGCAGGGCGAGGGCTCGGGGAGCCGCCCACCGCTTATCGGCCGCGCCCGCTGCGTCTCTTTGATTAAGAGCCACGTCGTCCTGCCCGGCACTCCCGCTCCGCCCCGCCCCTCCCCCCCCCCGCGCCGCGGCCGCGCAGCAAGACTTACGGCTGCACGTAACGCATTGCCGCGCAAACGCTGCATACGAGCTCGCACGCGCAACGCTCAGAACTAACACGCCGTACGTGGGCACCCGGTGCCGGCCCTGCTGCACTTTATCTACGGAGGTGTAAATTACGGGAACGAAGCGATCCGGCGAAGACGCGATCGCAATGACCCTTCTCCGCAATACCTCAAACGGTTAGAGCGGGTTGCGTATATAAAAGAGAGAGATTCGATACTAGCATGTCATTAGATTCAAAAACAAGTTCACGAAGATTAGCATGAGTAACTATAAGGATACAGTTTGTTAAATAAGGACTGTGGGGGAAGGGAAATACTTCAGATGAAAATGTACTCGAGTGTACAATCTGACTTAAAAAATCTTAAATCATAAGTAAAATTAGCGGTAAGCCGAAAGTTCATTACACTCACTATTAAAATAAAGAAAGTTAGATTATTTCAGAAATGCGCTAATTGAATACGAAATATAAAGAACAAAATCCATACTACAAGACTCGAGCGCACATAAAAGAGTAATTATTATAATAAGTTCACATTAATACACTGGCTACCTTCAAAAACAGTTTCTTTGTATTGATAAATGCGGCGGCGGAACGAGGAAAGACAGCGAAATACTCCGCAGGACCATGCTACATTCAAGACGCATGTGTCTCTCTCAGTACCGAGAAACCATCGAGTTCCGAAGCCAAAGTAATAGGTTGGCAATCCTCTCCTGTGGGCAATAAGCCCTGTAAGAGAGAGAGGGAGACAGCACCACACAGCGAACGGGAAAGGACCGCGCGGGAAGCGGTGCAGCGGCAGACACATTTGCAGGAAACGGGCGAGGCCGCCAGCAATTTAGGAGGCCGCCTCACCGCGCTGAAAACACGACGTGCGAACGTCGCCCGCGCCGCCTTCGCCGCCCGCGCCGCCCGCGCCGCCCGCGCTCTAATCTGATCCAAATAAATAAACAAGCATTAAGTCGAAACAATACATTACCAGGATATCGCCCCCGTATCAGCGCTACTTTTATCTGCAGGAAGGAGCGAGAAGGGGATGAAGTTCGTGCGTGTGTGTGTGTGTGTGTGTGTGTGTGTGGAGGGCGCTGAAAGGGTAATGCGAGCGCGCTTGAAAAAGACGCGCAAGAAAGGAAACGTGTAATAGTAGAAGGAAAGAAGCAAATAAAGGTGCTAACAGAAGACAAAAAAAAAGCTAACGAATTCACATAAATGTGACGGAGAAATACGTGAGTTATAAGTATATAAAAACTGCAGAGAAGAATGATACGTGAAAAATGGCAACAACGGAAATCTGCGAAGAATCAGTAAATGTGAATTAATAAGCTAATCTTATGCAAGGAGGAATAAAGAGCCAAATATAAAAATGGCAAATGGACGAGAATGTAAAAACATAAATTTGTACTAGAAACATTATGGTGTTTTTGTCGTAAAGACTTGAGAAGAGAGAGAGAGAGAGAGAGAGAGAGAGAGAGAGAGAGAGAGAAACAAAACAGTGCAGCAGTCTTATTACCCTGAGACGCCGGCGTCGAGACCCGTAACAGCGTGGCGGCACCAGTGGAAGCAACAGAGACATCGTGGCCAGAGACGAGGGCGGGGAGGGGTGCGGGCGCCACCGAGCGGAGAGCGGCCGGCCGGCTTCGGCCAAACACTTGGCTCTGAATGCGAGGGGCTGTAATTGCATTGCGTCCAGCGGCCGACGCGGCCGGGGCGGCTAAGCCAGCATCGTCACCTGGCCCGGCCGAAAAAGCGCGGGGGGGCGGGGCGGGGCGGGGCAGGGGGCGCGCCGGGCCCTTCGGGGACGGGCGGAGGTAGGAAAAGTTCCGCCAATTACATTCGGCTCAGCGCCGCCGAGACAGCGCACGGGAATGAAGCAATCAGCTTTAAAGAGCGTTCGCCTCCCCTCTTCCCTCCTCGCCACGCCCCGCACCCCTTCCGCACGCGCGTTCAACCTGCGGACAGCCCTCCGCAGGAGTAGCACCCTAAAGAGCACGCGGCCAGTGGACACAGTCCGCTGCCCGCCGCCACCGCCGCCACCGCCGTCACCCGCAGCAGCCGCCCGCGTGGCGAGGCGATCCGACCCGGAAATGGAAGCTGCTTACGTCGCTGAGAGCACGGGGCAGGAGCGGGGGTGCCTGGCGGAGGTCGTAGCAGAGAAACTAACCGCGACGTCGAAACGTAACGATGGGACGGCCCAATTCCGAAAGTGCGCGTTTAAATTCTACAATTTACTCCCTACCCGGTAGCGGCAAGGCCGAGAGACACAGCGGGAGAGGGAGAGAGAAAGAACGAACGCGCGAGAGAGCTGGACGGGAAGAGACGACGGCGAAAGAAGATTGAGATTCTCGCCAGAAATTGTCGCGCTGTAAATCCCTTGCCCGTGCAGAGACGGTTACGCCAAGTCGCTTCTGCACCCGCGGCGTTATTAAATACGGAAACGCCACTGTGTTAGCGGCCGCGTGGCCGCTGTGAGGAGAGGAGAGCCCGGGCGGCCGCGGGGGGGGGGGGGGGCGGGCGGATAAAATTTTGGCGAAACTGTACCACCCCGCAGCTTTGAATTTTAACAAGCTCGCCGAGCGGGGACCCTGCAGGCCCGAGCGAGAATAGTCCGCTAATTAGCTTATAATCTCACTCAATTTCCTCTCTGGTCATTTGAAACATTAATGCATGAAAACTAACTTGATTATGCCTTTTTTTGTAACTACACTGGCGCTGTAGCTTTGTCCGCGAGGCCAGAGGGCAAGGGGAAGCGGAAGAGGGCGGCGGAGAGAAGCCGTAGGGTCAGCGCGTTGTCCCTTGATGAGCCCCGAAAGCTTGTTACCGCAGGGCTACTGTTTTCGCGAACTAATTCTCAATAATATGCATACAAAGTTAGCCCGGGGGTAAGAAGGAAAGATTGCGCCGTAAATAGTATTAATAACTGCAGGGCGGCGAGCAGATGGGAGCGCGCGTAGCGCCGGCGTGTCACATGGGAAGCAGCGGTGATGCCTGCGCAGACACAACAGAGCTGGTGATGCAGGGAAGGTAAAGGGGAGACAACGGCAGAGGAAACACTACAGAGATGACGGCTGTGTCAGCTGCACTGAAACAACCCAACAGAGCTTCATTTTGAATTGATGGGATGGAATCTAACACCAAGCGTCGGACTGTCGACTAATCCGAGTATCAGGGATCTGGTGAAGTGGTTAGAGCAACGATGAGAGCTATTGAAGCGACAGAGAAAGGTTATTAGCGAAGCAACACGTTCACTAGGAAAAGCAGTTCTGTTGACCTCCGTCTGAATTAAGAGCGACTGGTGATCAGCGAGCGACTGAGGCAGCTACAGCCACACCAACGGCAACCCTAGCGCCACCGCACCAACGCGATTGAAGACCACACATGAACGGAAAGGAGCACCAGCAGCTCTCGCAAAAGCGAATGTGACGGTTTCGCTGGCAAAGGCAGGGGGGTACAGATTGGGTGTGGGGAATGGGGGCCGCACTGTCAACAGCGTGGCGGCGAGGCGAGGCGTCGGGAGGGGAGGGGAAGGGAGGGCGGGGAAGAGCAGGGCGGGGCGCAGCGAGCGACGCGCGCCGTTCCCCGCCTGACGACTCTAATTGTCGGAGCAAACACGAGGTGCGGAGCGGACGGAACTACGGTAAACCCCAAACAATTTGAATTACAAAGTGGCCGGCCGCGCCGCCAATCCCTTCCCGGGCGCCGCCATAGACAGACAGGCGCCGCTGCCCGTCGAGCCTCCGGGCGCCGCGGACGCAGCGCGCCGCGCCGCCACCGCCGGGCGATCAAAGTTTGAACTCGGCCCACATTTAGGGCGCATTCATGAGCTCCGCCACCTCCCGCCTGCTGCATACGCAAGCGGATTTACTCCCCCGCAGAATGCGCTCCTGGCGCCGCGATGTTTCCCAGCGCTCTTTCCATTTTGCTGAACTCGGCCTCTCCCCGCGCCAGGCGCCCACCCGCCAAGTTTCCTGCAGGGCAAGGCCAGAGGCCAGGGCCGGCCAGTGAATACGCTCCGCCAGTAACTACGTTCATGCATACACGAATGCATGCTTAATGAGTGGCTCTAGCTCTATCGATAGTCTACGTGGAATGCTCATTGGAAGGGAACACTTCCGTAACGTATTTTGTAGAGAGATTTCATTCTCTGTGAAAACTCATCGAAACAAAATTTTTACTTAATAATAATAAAATTAATTCGATTCTTTTTGTGAGAGTCTATTATTGATCTTGGTACCTCATAAACACTCACAGAAAAAACGAACCGATAATACAGTATTCTTTTCGTAGTGCACAATACCCCTAACACCACACACTACTTTTCACACTACCCTTATTAGTATTCGCATACTACCCTTTTAATTTAATTACTATTCTCCGTATTGGAACTTCTCCAGCCAAAAATTCAACAGCTGAAATATTGAAAGGCCAGAGTGTATCTTATTCTCTTTTGTAAATAAATTACCATTATATCTCCACGTCGGCATTTACAGAACGTCGCACGGTTGAGGATCCGTGTTTCCTAAAAAATCTATAAATACAAAAAGAGTCAGAGAAAATAAACTCGAATTACAAAAAATTTCACTTCAGTGCAAATTTCAAATTGACCATCAAGTTAGTTTTAGAGAATAAGAAGAGGTTTTTTTCAACAGGATGATTCGAAGTATTTTCGAACAACTAACATTTTATCCAGTGCTGACCATCATAGCTCCTTTCTCCAACGCCCACTTCCCGAGAAGCGCCGTCCAGACAGCGTCACTCAATGCCCGAGGAATCCCGCGGGTCTCCGCCCGTGACATTGCAATCGACATCGTCGCTTCGCAGCGGCACTTTCTCCCTTCGCTTCCTCCGCTTCCCGTCTTATTTGGCGGGCGCATTAAGTTTATCTGCGAACCCGGAAACGGCGGCGGGAGACGCGGCGACGGTTTCATTTCCACGGCTTCGTGCCGCCGCCTCCGTCTCTTTGAGCGGGATAGTCGCCCGATTTACCCCAACCCGCCCCGCCCCCTCCGCCGACCGGTTCTTCATTACGTGTTCCGCGCGAACCGTTGCCGCCGCCGCCGCCGCCGCTGCCTCTTTCGCGAATTCTGAATGCAGCTTATTGCTGAACTTTCAGGAGAGTTCAAAATGCTCCTTGTCTTAAAAGATCAAAGGGAAACGAGAGAGCTTCTTTTATATGGATTTAATAATACTGCCATCTTCAAGCCAAGTCCCACTACATTGGAAGAGCAAAGGAGCTTGGGATGAGAGAGGTCTTCGCTGAGGAAGCATGTCAATAATTTGGATAATATTTTAAGCTGCTCGCTGTTGTAAGGGGATGCTCTCTCTTGGAGGAGCGGGTGCGGGCGGGCGCGGGGCGAGCGAGGGTGGGGCGCGGGAGGGGTGGGTGGGCTTTTACTCGCGGCAAAGCCGGCGCAGCGAGGTCGCATTACTTATGCAGGATCTTGGCCGCGCCCGTGATGCGCCGCCGCCCGCAGCGGCATCGGAGGCGGCGGCGGCGGCGGTACTAGAGGGATGCCGGAGAGTGCCGGCAGGGGAGTGGAAGGACGAGGAGGGGAGGAGTGGTACAGAAATGAGAGAAGGCATGGGGGTTCAAGAAGAAATGGAGATGAATGTCAGGGGTAAATCCGATGTGAAGTCAGTGATGGCATAAGCAACACGATACAAGAGTATAAAAATGACATATTCCCAGTAAGGATGTGGGGTAATTTTTGCAAGGATTCAAGTGTGAAAGTACATGAAACAAAATTGCCTCCATACAACGTGTCAAACCATTAGCGTATTAAGAAAAGAATACAAGAATTCTTTGAGATTAACGAGATTTAAATTAATATGTTTAGGAAATGGAATATGAAATGTGTTATGACTGTCGACATGATGTGCGAGACTTGTAGAAAAAAGTGGGAACTTGAACTAGGTTATTTATTTAAGTAATAAGAGAAAAACCCAAGAAAATACATCTGAAACGCTAAGTCAAACTCGTTCAGGTCACGGACATACTCATATCCATACACTCGCCTGAAGAGCATCGTAACATACGAACTTTCATCACGTCATTCGATACGCGCAGTGACGGTTGAACACTTAATCATTCGCGAAAAAAATAATTGGTCTGTTGGTTGGGTCATCCAAGGAAACCAACCTCAACCAAGTGAATGACAGGCACCAGAGCAAGAGTGGACGCACGGACAGAAACCTAGGCAGAGAGCACGCGGGGCGACGCGGGGGCGGGGGAGGGGCTTGTGGGGCGGGGCGACGAACTCCGGCGCACCGGCGCCGGAGTCGCCGCGCCACCACTGGCGCGGAGGCGACTCCCAAAGGAAGTGGGCGGGGTGTCGCCCAGGAGCCGCCACTTCGCCCCGCTCCGGCCGCCTCCCACGTGAGCGGCGTTGCCAACTGCGGCTGCAGGAATTCGCGACGCCAGCAAAAAGGCACTCGCTACAAAGGGAAAGGAGAGTCCGGTTAAGAGAATTGGGTAAATGAAAAAGCACACGCGAAGATTCGGGCTTATTATTTTAGTATATGTTTCGGCTGTTTGTTCTCTACCTAAAATACAAATGTCACTAAGCAATACATTGTGTATATAACGAGTATATAATACGGACGAGGTCGTACTATGTACGAAGGTACGATGAAAGTACAAAAAAAAGTGTAATAAAACACAACAGCCCTAGCAAATTGACAATGACCTTGTGAACTACATTTCCCAAGTGAGTCACAAACTGGGAGATCTAGGTCATCACATCTACAACTGAATTCCAGTACTTCAGTTCTCCTCACCCTGCGCAGTCGCTAGTAGTAGGCCCTCTGGTAGGCGGACGCGGTCCGAACCGTACGGCCCGCACCCCGCGCCTCGCTCAATACGATGCGGCCACTATCGGAAAGCTCTGAACGACGCCGCCAACGACGGGACAACGCCTCGCGCAAACCGCGGGCTGCCATTGACACGGACGGCGGCGACGGCAGCGCTCTCGCAACCCCTTGCCGACTTTCGTCTGCTCTTTTGACCCGTGGCATCGCTCGCCTACAGGCCACCCAGCATCCCTAAGCTTTTGTTCTTTCATTCGCTCAACTATCATTCGATTAAGCTGGGATCTCCCTCGTGTACCAACTCGAGTCTGCCGATCGCTCACTAGCTTTAGGTCCTCTCACCCACCCACTCGTATTCATCTGTTTGCACGATTGGTTGATGTATTACAAGAAGCCATCGAGAGGTCTCCAACTAATACACATATTTGAACAACATATTGATTTGGATTACGCGTTTCTTTCTACTGCCTCCCTTGTTATTTGTTTGTTTATTTACTGATTGATTAGTGCTTTTGGGCGCGTCAACTACTAAGATCATTAGTCCTGTAAGTGTAGTGTATGTTTTTATTGCGGAAGGTGGAGGAGATCTTCCCAGCTGAACAGGGTGATACGGCGCCGACCAAAACGAACGCTCGCGGGGTTTTCTCCACGCTCCCGACAGTTCTACCTACATGTTTGGTAGTGTAGTGCTTGCAAATGTATGCGTGTAAGAAATAGTGAGGCACAGGAAGAGGAAGAGGAAGGAGAGAGTGCGCGTGGTCCGTGGCCCGTTTGTTAAGGTATGACCTTCGCCTATTGTTGATCGGAAAACCATGGAAAACTACCGATCAGAGCAGCTGGCCGCTAGAATTCTCCTCCAGACATTGGTAGTACTCAACCTAGCTATGTAGCTAGTGTCGGAAACCCTGCCTCCATAGGTATTCAAACCCTAGGACCCCCGGTCAGATGCATTGCAGTGGTATCAAATTATGCCTGGAGCCACCTAAATTCGTCACTCATTCGTTCGTCTACAAGGGACATTCGCTCAAGCATATTCACGCTCGTTCCATGTGAACTCTTGTCTCTTTTACTTCTTCTGTTTTTATCATTTCCACTCACGCCCATATTCCCTAACATTATGCGCAGTCTTTTTTCTCGCCTTGCATAGCGCCCCCCACCCACCCACTCCGACTAACTCGCTCAGACGAGCTCCCGCAAACTGTAAACCTCTGCTCGCGGCGACAAGTGCTTTGAGCTAATCAGTCGTCAAACCGCAGCATCGGGCGTTATTAGCGGCTGGAAATGACGAGTGAATCGCCGCACACCACTGCGCCCGCGCCTGCGTCCGCCGCCTCTGTCGTCGCGGCTCCGGCGGCGCCTTTATTTGCAGTCAAATGTTGACGGCGCTACTCGGCGCCCCCTTTATGGCGTCCGCATCAACTAATACCATAACCGAGTTTGATCGAGCAAACAGTGTCGGAGAACGGCAGCTGGCGGGCGGGTCTCGTACGATGTCGGTTGGGAGGGCGGGGACGCTCGCATACACACACACACACACCATCGAAGTCCGTGTGGCCATGGGGAGGCCGGGCGCGGATGCGGTGTCGTATTTGTCTGGTCGTTGCATCAAATGGCCCCTGGCGGGCGACGGCAGCGGGCGCCGGTTTGCGGGCCCGTGTGACGCCGCTTCGTTCCCGCGCGAGCACCGCCCGATTCTGGATCTCGTCACCGCCGCCACCTCCCCCGGCGCGCGCTTTGTTGTCGAAAGCGGGTCCCCGGAATTAGATTAAACATATTAAATTCACGCACGACGGGCTTCTTCCTTTTCCTGCGTCGCCCCGCGCCTCCCCCATCCCAGCCGCCCCGCCCCCGCCTCCTCCTCGCGCGCCTTTCACGAGGCTTATTTAAGGTTTTTCCAAGGCCCCCCCCCCCCCGGCCGGGGGGGGGGGCGGCGAAGACGGTGGAAGGGGGCAGTGCCTTGGGCGGCCCCCGGGCAACAACGGGCGTTGAGGTGAAATGCGCGGGCAACGCATTATTTCCATAAAAGTAAAATAAGCTACAAAAAGTACGGGGTAAAAGAGAAAACTTGTAACAGAGAGAGTGAACATAATTCTCGGTGAAGAATTTGCAGTACAATATTTACTCGTATTAATTTTTTTTTATAGAAACTTAATTACTTGTGCTTCATTTTAAAATCCTTCAGCTGCACATTTAGAAATATCGATGTCATTAGATAAATGTTTATTATATAGAGAATTTCGCATCTACTTCACAACAAATGTCTATTCATAAACCTTTCTCGTAATTCTCTCTCTTACATCTTCTATTAGTTTCCAACGTTATATTCATTAGATTATCATAAGTTTCCTAAACAATAATGAAATTCTACGTATTTGTATTTCTGTGCAGAAGACTAACAAAAATATCCACGAAGTTCAATACAAGGAAGAATGGAAAGAATGAATTAAGAAATTCACTAAAGAAATAGAGTACTATTTAGAAACAACGTTAATTACGAGTATATAAAAGTTATTATAATGTAGGACGAGATCAAGGGGAAAAAATATAAAAATTGTGCTGTGGCAAGACGTACAAAATTACTTCGGAGTAGTGCGACAATTCATACACACACAAATAAAGCTACGGGAATAGCTCAAAATGTAAGCAAGTCGGCACACTCAACTGAATACACTGTTGCAAAGCTCTCATGTCGCGTATGCAGAGGAGCGTTGAAGTGTCTAAAATGAGCTAGACTGCTAGACGATGCGACGCGCCCGTTGCACCGCACGTGTCAGCTACTTGGGTTGTGGGTGCACTACCAAGCATTAAGCGAGTGGGACGGAATCGCCAGGAGCAGAAAAGAGGGAGGGTTGTGCTGCTGGAGGAGGAAAGGGGGTTAGACGGAACGGTTATCACGTGTAGGGTCCGCTACAAGGGACGGATACGAGACCTAGAACGAGTTACTGGGTAGAAGGACCGATAAATACGGCAAAGATGGCGGTACCAATAGCGACAGAGTAATTGCGACGCAGGGTCGGATAACAGCAAGGAGGGGAGAGAGGTGTAAAATAAAAACCATGTACTGAAACTGGGCAAGGCAGGTGGAGATCGAAGGATTGATTACGTGATTATTTTGTTTCCGGGCGCGTCCACCACTAAAATCATTATTTTCGGAAGTGCAGCGCATGTTTTTTTTCCCTCGGGGAATGGCAGTGATAGTCTCCTGCTGGATGGCGAGATTTGGCGCCGACGTACACATCGGCTTGACGGGTTTTCTCAAACTAGGTATCTCCTAGACCTTCCGGACAGAGGCACTGCAGTGACATCAGTTGATACCCTGAGCCACCTAAGTCGGCGGAGACAGGAGGAGAGGAGAGTAAGGAAGAGAAACAGAAGAAGGGTGAGTGGAAAGGAGAGCGTAGCAGAGAGCGCGCGCGGGGGAGGAGAGAGGGAGCGAGAGAGGGAGCGAGAGAGGGAGCGAGAGAGGGAGCGAGAGAGGGAGCGAGAGAGGGAGCGAGAGAGAGAGAGAGAGAGAGAGAGAGGACGAGAGGACGAGAGGGGCGAGAGAGGGCAGAGAGAGGAGCGAGAGAGGAGAGGCGAGAGAGGGAGCGAGAGAGGGACGAGGGAACAGAGACGAACGGAGGCAGGAGAGCAGGGAGCGAGAGGCGAGAGAGAGGAGCGAGAGGCAGGGGGCGCGAGAGGCAGGAAGGAGGAGCGGAGAGGACGAGGCTGAGCAGGGAGGCGAAAGGGGGCGGAGGAACGGAGGGCGAGAGGCGCGAGGGCAGCCCTGAGGAGCGCGGAGAGGCGTCGAGAAGTGGGCGACGCGAGCTGGGAGACGGGAGCGAGAGGGTTCTGACGAGGCGAGGAGGTCAGCGAGAGAGCGAAGGAGGGAGCAAGAGGAAGGAACGAGCGCGAGAGATTGCGGAAGCGAGAGGGCGAGAGGAACGAGGAGCAAGAGGCAACAGAGGAAGGGAACAGAGGCAGCTAGAGGACAAGGACAGAGAGAACGAGAGATGCAAAAGAGGGCAGAGGAACGAAGAGGCAACGAGGAGCGAGCAGCGAGAGACGGAAGAAGGCAAGCAGCCGAGTGAGCGAGAGAGACACGGAGAGAACGGAGAGGGCAGAACGAGACGCGAGGAGGCGAGATGACGCCAGGGTGAACGTAGGATCGATAAAGCGAAGAACTAACCTGATATAGCGAAGACATTGGAGTTGCGCATGGCGAGGTCAGGCGAGATGAGGCGGGCGCTTCTGGCGAACGGACAAGCAGCGGAGGACGAGGCTGGCGGAGGAGGCGAAAGTGGGCGGAGAGGCGGCGTCGTGTCCGGCCAGCCTCTGGTGCAACGGTGAGCGCGCTCGGAATGTGGCGACGTCGTGCTGGGGAGACGCGGAGCTGGTAGGTTTTCTTTTTTCTGCCACGCCAGCCTACTTCCTACAGAGCAATCTCTGAAATGAAGAGGGGAGCACTAAGCGAATTTTCTCATTACACTGCATCTCGCGGAATTTTTCGCCTGGAAGCGCACCGAGTGCATTGTTGGAACGTAAGTGACAAGCACAATTCCTAGAGGAAAGTTTACGGTAACAATCAGCGCTACTAGATGGTGGGACAACGCTTCACACTCTTTGAACAACGTTAAATTCGCATTTAAATATAGAGCTGCAATGACAACAGAATTTATCGAAGACAGAAATAATACTAATAGTCATATTTTTACGTCAGCAAATGGGTTTGTTTTCAAATACATGTTTAATAAAATCTTAAAGAAAATATTCTCTATCTTGTGAAAAAAAAATTGCAGTGTAGTAAAAAGTTTAAAGGAAAGTTAAAAAATACTGTTTTGACCACATCTTCTAGACAAAAGATAAGAGTTTAGTATCACTCATTATTAAATTATGAGTTCCCAAAGCATGATAGTAGTAAGTCCTTTGTTAGAAAATACATATGTATTTCAGTACTTTTCCTTCATAGCTGATTAATTTTCTTTTCATGTCAGTTCAATTAAAAATAATTTAAAAATACATCGCTTGTAGTTGTTTTCTTTACCTACAATAGGAAATCGATTCAGTAAAGATATTGAATATAGTAAGTTATTAAATTTTTATTATTTGTTATATTTGAATTTTAATTAGAAAGAAAAGGAAATATCTCAAAAAAATGTATTCAACAAAAATCATATTAATTGGTAGTGCACTAAAAAAATAATTAAACTTGCATGAAAAAGTACAAATTGCAATCATTTAAAGACGCATCGAAGATAAAAGTCCACAGCAAAGAAGAGAAAAGCAACGAGCACAATAAGCACGAAACATCACGGAATTTGGGGGAAAAAGGCGAATCCGTCGGCGGCGCATCCAGCAGGCAACGAATTCTCTTTGAAGCGTTTGGAAGGAAGGCAGAGTGGCGGGAGCGAGGGGGGGAGGAGATTCGGTGGCAACGCCGGCGTAGGCGGACGTACGGCCGAGTTAATTGAAGCATGAACCTCGCACAGGGGCATTAGCATACTTCATTGGGGCAGAAAAAGCAAGATGGAGCGGCGGAAATGCTTCGACCGGGCCAAACGCGGGACTGAGGGGCGGGCGTCCGGACGGAGCAGGAAGAGAGAGGCGAGGGCGCTGGAAAACAGAGTGTGCACAAAACTCGTACACCTACTTCGAGGACGAAAAAGATTTCGTACGATAACGGGAAAAAAGCTGAATCTAGATTGACATTTAAAAAAGAAAAAACTGTATACAAAATGGTAGTGTTCAAGAAGTGTGAAAAATATTCTCAAATTGCAGAATAACGGTTTTATCATGCGTGGACACGTTCATTTCGCGGATGAAGAACGGATGTCTTGTGATCAATCTTTATGGAAGCTAAAATAAACAATTAAGATGCAAAACTTTCCTATATATATTAAATACGATTAACTGACAATATTTTCTATATTTTTATAAAAATGGTCAGTACATTACTATTACAGAGACAGGTACTACGGATCTTGCTGGATAGTCCTTAACGAAATTATTTTCTCGAATGTAGTAATGTACATTATGAAATTGTGTCAAATCATCCAAAAACATTTCAATGCTAGTAAATTTCTGTAAATTTAATACCAAGAGGAAATTTGATTGTGTGTATTAATTAAGTGTTCCAGGAGGGTTAATTGTGTATTTATTTTTATATTGCTTATCTATTGGATTTCAGATATAATATTTTGAAAAATTAATTTGAGAGACTTGTTGCGAAGGGAGTGTAAAGAATTCACGTCCCTGAATTTAGAAACAAGTGTGAATGATCTACCTTTACACAAATTTTAGGATATCTATTAAACGCAACGAAAGGCAAAATGTCTCCTAAATACTGGAATTTTTATTTAAGTTAATCTGTGAGTGTGTATACGCATGCACGTAGACAGTTTCATAATCCAAACAAATTCCTCAGCAGGAAGAATATTATATAAGATTTCTAGATCTTTCACAGAAATTCTCAAATGATCACCAACCCTTTCATTTAAAAACGCTCATACAATACAAGATGTTAATAATAATTGAGTAAATACGTTAACGCCCTCATTAAAAGTACATAATTTTTGGTTTGGTTTTAATTAACATTTGTGTTAATTAACATTTGTTTAACTAACATTTCCTTTCTAAGGAGAATATCTGAACCCACCAACGATACCTTGACACCGATTTTTTTTCTAGTGACGTTTGAAATCCATTTCTGGAACAAGCAGTGCAGTTGAAGAAATAAGAACAAGAAGAGGGAGAAGATCTCGGGAAGAAGTTGAGGCGCCGAGAAGCCCCCTCTGAAGGCCCAGGACGGCCGCTCGATACAGCCATCGAACTTCTAATTGGGATTCCGCGGCCGTGCGCCTGGCCAAGTTGCCGCCTCTGACCGCCGCCGCCAACGCCTTCGCTACCTCAGCCCCTATCGCCGCCACTGCCAACACAATCATCACCCCACCAACTTCCTTCCACGCCTTACCACCACTACCCTAACCCACCCCGGCCACCGAAGCCCCCAGCCCCTACAGCCGCCACACCTTCCCCAACGACCCATACACCGCCGCTGCTCCAACCCCATCACCTCTAGGACCGTCCCCGCTTCCGCCATCGCGACCTAAGCTATCGTCTCCGCGCCCGCCACCGTCCCCACCGCATCCCGTCTAATCCGGGCTCAGGGGGCGGGGGGGGGGCGAGGGGGAGGCACCGCACGGGCGCTGACCCTCCGACCTGCCGCCCCCGCACCGCGCCCTGCGCCCCGGGCGCTTCCTCCGGCGCCGCCACCGGAAGCCGCGATTAGCGCCCTGCGCCCTCCAGCCACCTTCCGGTCAGACGCTTCGCCTGAGCCTCCGCTTCGTCGCTCCCAAGGGCGGCCTCCAATTCGCTCGCAAGCAGGGCTCAGGCCACAACTTCTCTAGCACGAACAATTTAGAATATGCCCAAGCGTATGACGTAAAGACTCTTGCGAAAATAGTACGAGTTTCCATTGTCAACTATATTCGATATTGCATCACATTTGTACTCTGAACTTGCTCCTAATTACATTGTTCTACAAGATTCGACTATTGTTTGCTGCAAAATATTTTCACACGTTTTTCTCTAATTCAACTAAGAAGTTGATATGACTTTTTTAAAAAGGAGTGTACTTGTTAAATTCGGAAATGAATTCCAGTTCCATATAAATGCTTGGCTTCAATTATTTCAGGACGAAAACGCATAAAGGCGATACCTTGTTAATTAGTATTATAATTACGAACTTGAAATTTCACAAAATCATTCTGGGTAATGTAAGGGCACATTCATGTGATATACGTATATACATAACGAAGCCCAATTTACTAACCTAATTATGAGGTGTGTTAATTGCAAGATCATAATTTATCAACCTCTATTTATAATTCTCTCACTTGTTCCAAGCAGAAATTCCTATCTCTTGCCGAATGAGAGTCTCCTATTGTAATACAGACCACGCGGGTACCACAATCCCTCCCCCTCTCACGACCAAAAGTTTCACGAACAAAGACAAAACACCTCAGAACTCCACCGGCTGCATTGAGCCGTATCTGCAAGAGGCACTGCGACTACCCGCAAAAAGGTATATTTAGGGACTATTGTGAGAACGCTCCCGCGGGGAGAGAGTTAGGCCTTCGAAACACCCATTTTGGGAACCACAAAATAACGGAGTCCCCATGTTCGTACGCGTTCGCCCGCGGCACACTGAACCGTGACCCAACCCCTCGGACTCCCCCTTCCCCAGACCGCTCCGCCAATGCCTCGCCGCGGCGGGGGCGGGCTGCCGTGAACTGCACAGTTTTATGGGGGGGCCCCCGACTTGGGTTTCAATGCATGGACAGGCTCGCCAAATATATGCAACAACTTTCCCCGCGAACTGAGCCGCTTGATAAAGCACCCCTCCTCCCCCGGGGCACAAAACTTGGCCCTATTTATTGGTTCCACCCCTAGAACCGCGCGGGCGGGCCCGCCAGCCTGCCGGGAGGGCCCGGACATATGCGGCGACCGCGGCGGCGGCGGAGTCTTGCTCGAGGCGCAATGAATGCAAACGACAGTGGCGCTCGTTGGGCCAGTAAACATCTGAGCCCCGGGAGGCGGCACGCCCGTCCACCCGCCCGCGCCACCCCTTCCGCCTCCAACGCCACCCCCGCCGTCCCTCGCCGCCGCCTCCGCGGCCCGCTCGCCGCCTAACCTCTCTTGTTATTCAGTTCAAGTGCGCGCTTCTCTAACAAAGAGCTAGGAAAATAAACATTGCGATAGCACCCGAGGGCGGGCAGCGGCGCTGGCGTGGGCGTGAGTGGGGTGCGGAGGGGTGGGGCGGAGGGTGGAGGCGCCTCGCCGGGCGGGCCGCGAGCACGCGCGGCGAAGGGCCCAGAAAAAAGCCCCGGCGCACAAAAAAACAGCCTCCGGGGCCAAATTTGTGGATTTACAGCCGCAGTGAAAAAGGTACATAAACAAGGCCGGAGAGGGGCCAGCTTGATCTAATAGGAAGCCCCGCAGAAGCTCCGTATCCAGTGCCAGAGCGCGCTCGGCGGTCCTACCCGTTCCCCCGTCCCCAGCTCGCCGCCCCGGCAGCAGGCGGGCGGGTGCCCTCTAACACGACCAAAAACAATTGGACCAACCTCGTTTAGGTATCCACAATCAGGGCCGCGCGCGGGACTGAGGGCGTGCGAGGCCTACCCCTGCGCCACCGAACGGACGGACGCTGCCTTGGCAGCCGACGGCCTCAGGCGTCGTGACGCTCAGCGCGCCGTCACACGACGCGCCCCGCATTCCGATTTCACTCGTTAACTCGCCAATGTCCTTCGCCGGGCGCGCCCGTGAAACAAACGCCAAATCCGCCCGCCAGTTTATTTGCTTTTATTCATACACGTAAATACGTTCGACAAACTGTACCTTCGCGTCAAGTGCAATTTTCAAACAAAATTCCAGGAATACTTCTGCAAGTGATCGCCGTTTGGACGGTTCTGCCCCACTTTCCAGAAGACAGATGACCAGCGTGCTCACTCTATACACTTCGGTGTGGACCAATCACCGTTTGCTTTAGATCGACCTCTCTCTCCAACTTAACCACAGCTTTATAGCAGCTAAGCGTGGTTTTAGATGATTCAAACAGACGCAAGTCATTAATTCACCCAGGCCTGGAGTGGACTGTGGCTTAGCGATCACGCCTAAATCGACATCTAACAATGTCAAAACTTGCTTATATGTTTCATTTAGGATTTCTCCCTCTATTGAAGAAATAAAATTAGCAAATTAGTGCAAAAGTAACAAACTCGCCAATATCCATCGTTGTGCGCGCCCGTGAGACGAACACCATATCCGCCCCCGCGAGTTTATTCCTTTTATTCATACATATAAATACGACAAATTGTTACCCCGCGTCAATTGCAATTTTCAAACGAAATTCCAGAAATGTTCCTGCAAGTGATCGCCGCTTGAATTGTTCTAACCCACTTTTCAGAAGATAGACGACCCGGCGGCTCATTCTATACACTTCGGCGCGGACCAACCACCGTTTGTTTTACACCGACCTTTCCCTCTGACTTAACCACACGCGTACAGCAGCTAAGCATGGTGTGAGAAGAAGATTCGAACCGACGCAAGTCATGAACGCGCCCGGGTCAGAAGCGTACAGTGCTTTACCGATCTGGCATGAAAAACCTTGCTTATACATTTCGTTTAAGATGTTTCCTTCTATAGAAGAAATTAAATTCGCAAATTATTGCAAAAGGAACAAATGTGAGTTGATCAGAAATGTAGTTACATACATGTAATACAGGGCACTGGAGGGTTAATTCCCCAATATCCTTTGGCGTGCGCGCCCGTGAAGCGAACGCTAAATCCGCTCGCGAGTTTGTTCGGTTTTATCCATACACGTAAATATGTTCGACAAACTAAACTATCTCGGCAAGAGCAATTTTCAAACGAAATTCCAGGAATGCTTCTGCAAGTGATCGCCGCTTGAACTGTTCTGACCCACTTTCCGGAAGACAGACGACCCCCCCTGCTCACTCTATACACAGTACGCACGACGCTAAACAACTAAAGGAAAACTCGTCGAAGCAAAGGTTTCCATTTAGATAATGCAACGGCATGTTTTCATATTTTCTTTCTCTTCGGTTTCCCCTTGCTTCCTTCCTTTCTTCCCTTTCTAGTTCTCTTTTCAATTTGGGTAATGTCCGCATAAGAGCAGGTCGAAACCTTGACGTTTCATATGAATAACGGCAACGAGCCTATTTTGTAGCGTTCCCGTCCCCACGTGGGAGCCACAGAGATCTTTCCACAGTGCTTCTTTCTGAATTCTTTCGCGTTTTGTATGAATTTCCCTCTTTCTCAACCTCCTCTCTGTTTCTACCCTTCCATCTTCCCTTCTTTCGGATGAACTGCGTCATCGTCTCGAGTCATCGGAGAAGAAACTGAAGCGAGGGTGATGGAGAGCAGGGGAAGCGAAATTCATAATTCAGAGCTCACCCGGGAAGGGTGCGGCATGCCAAACGGAGCGGCAGAAACTATGAAGAAACTCTTTATGTATGAAGAAACTCCTTACGATTCAGGGGTGTTAAAAACAATACAAAAAATACATTAATAAGTAAAAGACGATGGACGAGTTGGTGACATGCAACAAAAAAAAAAAATTATGTGATGGGCGATGGAAATTAAGTGCGGTGAAATATTCGGATGATGAAAGAACAAAATAGTAAGACTACATTCAGACAATAAAATTGCAATTTTGTATTTTTAAAATGTGTAATATAATTTTAAATATTTAGTTAATGGAAGATTAACAAAGCAGGTGCTGTTGATCAATTAGAAACAAACATTCAATTGATACCATTATTTATGAAGATCAGAAGGGAAAATGGAATAGAGGCGTGAAAAAGATGAATATGACAGAAGCATCGAACTATGCAGCGACCAGAACTATTCGTTTTCAATGAACGTAACCAACATGAAGAGATTGTTTTCACAGCTATTTTGTTTCCAAAGCTGATGAAGCGCGTCGTAACAGCAAAAACTGGCAACACAGCTGAATAGCAGAGAGGATTTCCGAGATGCCTATAGATTCTATTTCTAAACAGAAGCAAAAAATAGGTGCAGAACGGAGAGCAAGTCCAGAGAAAACCTCAACAAGTGAATAACGGCCCTTGAAAATCTGAATGCAACCTCCCACTCCCTTTAATATTTCGCTCAGTTCGCTCCTCGCCATGGTCGTCTCCCGGTTGCCGGCTCACCTCGTCTCCGCCGCTCTCTCCCGCCCTCCGCTGCAGGAAGCAAGGAACGAGTCGCAGAGAGCGAGCTCCGACTCCGAGAGGGAGCGCCTCCCGCACGCCGCGCAGTGTCGGCCCGCAGAAATGGATCTCAGATGTAAAAATACACATCCCCGTACTTTCGCGAGGAAAGAGCCTCAAAGAATAAAGGAACACGGGGGAAGGAAGGGAGGGAGGGAAGGATGGAGCGAGGCGCCGTGGCGTCTTCCAAAAATATGTTTCGTAATATATACGCCTCCTCCCCCCCCCCTCTCGCACACAAATCCCCGCTGGCTGCGAGGGTCCCCGCCGCGCTGATATGCCGAATACATTATATGAGGGTGAGTAGCTTCGTTACCGCGGCGGTCTCCAGCTCCAAGGCGCTCTTTTAAGTATATTCGCACAGAGATACAGCTAGACAGCCAGCCGGAAAATGCATGTAAAGTTCCTTACGTCAACTACGTATAACTTAGCACAGTAAAAAATACAGCAGGAAAAGAAAAAATAAAAAGAATATGGCTCGTACGATATATCATAAACATTCGTCAAGGATATCAATGATGTGTTAAATATTAAGCTGGCAAATGTAAATAATAATTCTAAAAACAACGAATGTAGGATTTTTCACGGAATGTAGGGATCAGAGTAATTTCTGTTAGAGATTAAGGTAATTTGGTTGCTACTACATATGAAGCATTAGTGCGATACAAAACGAACCAGAGTGGGGAGAACGATTGAAAATCATGTAAAAAAAAGTGTGTGTGTGTGTGTGTGTGTGTTTGTGCGCGCGCGCGCAAAGACTTCGTTCCTAGACGCCTACGATTCTTAAATATTTTCAATTTAAACATGAAAACAACTGACCATTTCTAATTGTATTAGTCAATAAGAGATTTAAAAATATATATCATACTCTTCATCCCATTATGTTTCATGGTTCGAACTACCCTCAGCCTGACCGCCACCTGAGCGAAAGTACTACCGAAGTCAATTGAGTACTGCGCGCTGAGGCGCATCGACAGAACGCTACAGGCGGCGCGGCGCCGGGCGGACGGCCGAAGACAAAAACAGGCCGGGCGACGCCAACTCAATGGAGACGCTATTATCACCGCCCACGGCGGACGAGGGCGGGAGCGTCTGGTGAGTTTCTTTGCGGAGGCGGCGATACGGGCGCAGCTGGAGGGAGGAGCGCCAGACCCCATTGTGGCGGGCAGCATCTGGACGCTGGCGGCTGCGACGGACGGCGGCGCTCAACCGAGCCGAGAGACGCGACCTCGTCCCGATCGAGACGTGGGTCACGGCGGCGGCGTCGTCAACACATTCATAAAAATAATTAATAAAAGACAGAGCCAGTTTCACCTCCAGGTCAATCTACACCTCATAAAAATATCGGTTATGGGGGCTAATGCGCCTACGGAACTCAGAGTCACCGGGCACACCTGGCGCTCATTTTCAATCTACAAATATCGTTAAAGTTCTCAGTCCTGGTGAAGGCCATAACCAAATTGGCTAAAACGTTGACACCTTCTCAATTTCTGGTTGTCATTAAAATGTAAATACAAGGTTCAACTCTACTTGTTTAACTCTTAATTGTATACTGGCTCAACTCTAATTGTATGTCTTCTCAATGTGGTGAAATTTGAATGAAAGAAAATTATTAAAATGTTCTCTATAATACAATTTATTTTTATCTCATCCTATTCCAATGAATTGATGATACATTCAAACTTGTTCCCTTGTAATCTTGAACTCTATGATTAGGTTGAGAAAAATGTGGAAACTGTTGCGAAACTGCTCCTACGAACATAATGATCCATAAAAATGAAAACGTTCACTAGAAAAGGCAACAGATTACATTTCAACCCAATTTCTGATTTAACCGAACTCGTCTGAGGAAGCATTTTGATATGACACACATGTTTGATATGTACTGATATTATAAATTATATTGATAGGTCGAATACCAAGTACGCCATCATGTTGGCAAGGACGGAAAATGTAGGAGAATAGTGAGACACAGAGCAAAATAATGGTGTTTTAATGGTTGGAAAAGTACTAAAATAATAAACACGTTAAGGAAGAAATGAAGTGATCAAGAACGAATGTTTGGTTGGTAGATTAGCGCGACAACGGTTAATGTAATTAGTCCCGTAAGTGTGGGCATGTTTGATCGCGGGAGGTGCCGGTGATCTTCACCGCTGGAGGCGAGATCCGGACCGACCTACCGTCGGCTAACGGTGTTTTCCCAAACAGGTATCTCCACCAGCGACGCACTGCCCCAGCCGGGACAAGCTCTAAGTTCCGGCCGGTCTCCAGGCATGTGTGGTAGTGTAGTAAATGTAAGTGCAAGTGTGCGTAATAAAGGGGTGGGGTAAGGTAAGGTAAGATAAGGAATGGGAAAGAAAGATCGCGCGCGGATCGTGGCCCGTTTGTTGGGGTACTACACCGACATTAGTATTGATCGGAGAAACCATGGAAAACTACCGATTAAGGCAGCTGACCGCTAGTATTCTCCTCCAGAGTCTCTGACCTCGGCCTAGCTATCTAGTGACGAAAATCCTCCCACCGGTGGGACTCGTACCTAGGACATTCCGATCATAAGCATAAGCAAGGACATGAGCTGATGCCCTGAGCCACCTCTCGCGGTGTCAAGGAGGAGAAAACGCCGAAAGGGACGGGACGATGTCGGGCACCTCGCGCCGATGGCGAAGGGGGCGCCGCGTGGCTCCGCGAGAGGAGAGGCGCCGGCCGTGCGAGGTGGTGGGTCGAGGAGCTGAGCCCACAGGGGCCGCGGAGGCGGCGAGAGGCGGTGGCCGACCGGCGCGAGCTATTATGAGAGAGTTCTTTATAGAAGCACATATCTCCCCGCGGCAAGAAGAGCAGTCACTAACATCTGCGAGCGAACAATAGAGACCATTGTACAGGCCTCCTCTTTTCTCTCCCCTCCCTTCCCCGCCGCACCGCTCCTCCGCCGACCGCTCCGCTCTCCTCCCCCCCCCGCTGCGCCGCCCCCCTGCGCCCCCCTCTTCCACCACTTCCCTCCGACTTCTCGGCGGGCCCTCTCTGTTCGCAGCGCGCTCTCTGGGTGCGTCCCAAAGGAACCCCCCCGGCCGCCCGCCCCCGCCGGGTTTAACCGCTATGAAGTGTCACTTTGCCGAAGCGGCTCGCGGGGATGCAGGCGGCAGAGGAACCGTGATAGCGGTGAAGGGACTGTTGCTGGCGCGGAGGAAGTGTGGGCGGAGCACTGTGGGCGCGAATGCCAGTCAACGCGCACTATTTTCCCTGACCTCCACGTACTTATTCAACCAACAAAATCAATAGTAAAATATTAAGCATAAGATTCTCGCTTAGGGGCGTATAAGTCTACAATGCAGTAGTGCCGTACCTATTTTTTTCTATTTCCCCTTCTTACCTGTCAGCATTAGATACGGACACGTTTGACAATTCACCACGAATTATGATCTTTACGTATCCTACAATTCGCCCCTATGGATTACAACCACACATCTGATCTCGGAGGACTTCTCTTCAAGCGTTTCTCTGCTCCAGTATTCAAGAGTATTCACGCTGTGTGCTCACATCACTACGAGTGATACTTTAATATGTGGTTCAAAGAGCAAGAAAATTATCTGGTAAAAAAGTACGTCATTAAAAAAAGTGGTTTATTCCAACTTTCCTTGCGGTTTCCGTTTACTTCCAGGGTAAGTGAGAAACGTACTTCACTAGTAAATTGTTCACATTTAGACAAACAAAGAAATACTTGGCAAAAGATTTCAATTCTTTTTCAGTAATCCACTCTGTTCGTTTCATTAAAATATGCAATTTTGTTATAACAAGGATTCGATAACGTTCTAAGCCGCAAATGGCTCCAATTCAAAATTGTATTTTTTTATTACTTACAATGAACAACAACTCAAGACATTGCTTTCTTTCACACCGCCTTTAAAGAAAGTTAAACGCTGTGACATGTTTCAGCATTGAATAATAACTGGAGCCTATTAGGCATTGAATCAATCAACTATATACATATAAAATCATCATTAGACCGAACAGAAGTTATTCTTTCCTTGTTCACATTAATACGCACAAGACTGTAGTTTTCTGTATATTGCGCTCATTTTTCGGCGTATTTAGACCCACTGCCTGGGCGCCTTATGAACAGCGCGGCACCGGACGCGCGCCCCCGCAATTCCGGAGAAAATGTGCGTGTAAAGGAGAAATATGGAATCCGTTTGTTATTTGGCGGAGAGGGCGGCGACGGGCACCGGTGGCGGAAATTCCGCCGTCACCACCGCCATAAGAGGCGGGCGGGCGGGCGGGCGGGCGGGCGGGCGCGCTTGGACGCTCAGCCTTCCGTGCGGTGCGCTTTTCAGGCGACTGTGAAATATTCAGCCGAGTGAGGTATTCAGCCCCTTCTCATTGAGAAGGCGGCTCATTCAGTGTTAACAAGGGAACAGCAGTATGAAATAATAAGCTTTGCTGCTTTGCCTTTTAGGGAGAAAAAAAATCAAGAAGGGCAACGAAGCTGTGCTTGTTTGAAATCGAGGAACGACGCAATTTGTAGCTATGCCATCTTGGGTTTCGCCAAGGGGTCTGTTTATTTCATTCGAAATGGATTTAAAATGACAAAACACGTCTTTTGTGTTCTCTTTCATTGAAGGGAGTATAATAGTAATGTATAACATTCCAACTTACAATTAGTCTTAACAACCCTTATCACATACACATAGACACACACATACACACACAAAGTACCGTATGTACGCGAATCTCATGTACACCTTTTTGACCAAAAGCGATACTGAAAATCGAATGGCGCATTAGATTCGAGTGCAAATCCGTTCCATAGAACGCCAGTAACTTCATTCAATTTTTTTTATTTATTGTCACAATAAGCTGGTGTTTTCAAATTCAACTTAAGTTTAATTTATCATTGCCTTATTATTGATGGTTTTTAGTTATGATAAGAAGGGCAAGCACAGAAGAGTGTCTTATGATGCTGCATAAAAGCGCAAAGCAGTTACCAAGTAAAGCAGTTTCAGTGCCAATTGAATATACACGATAAATATATTGTATTACATAAATTTAAATAAAATGCCTACCTATTATTCTGTCATTGATGCGCATTACATTCGATACAAAACTATTTTTCATCGTTTTAAGTTTCAAATATGGGGTTGCATTAGATTCGATGGTGTATTAGATTCACGTAAATACGGTACTAATCATATGAACACACACAACATAGGACATTACATTAAACACATTGGCCTACTACTTTAAAGCAAACTTTGTATTCATATTTTTCAATAACGTGATCCTCTTCTCTAAATTATTGAGTACAATGAATTCCGTGCTTACAATTCTTTTCCAAGAGCAGAATGAAAACATACATATTTAGTTCCACAAAACCTTTGAAGAATCAATATATGTGATGTATTTGCAGTCTCTTATTGGTCACTAACTAAAGTGAAATAAGCAAGATCTCGTAAATTTACGTTTATTGAATAAGTTGTAAGTAATTCACATATCAAACCTCATTGGTGAATCCTCTTCACACACTGAAGTACTACACAAATGTGTGTCGTTACATAGATCTTTCCAAGAGCCCGCACGCTTTTACCTAGAAGCTCAAGAAGCCCCTGACATGAGTAGCGCCTCGCGGGCGCATTCCCTGCCGCAGGGCCGTTCTCGACGTGAAGGACGAGCGGGCAGGCGGCCGGGCGGGATAAGGAGGGGGAGGAGGGCAGGCGGGCCCGCGGCGCATCGCATCCACTGAAGCGACAAAGCGGCCGCCGAATATTCGTAAACATATCGGCGCCCTCCGCCGTCGCCAGAGCAAATGTTTACGCTTGGCTCTGAGAAGCGAACGCGCCGCGCGCGGCGGGGAGTGGGAGGGTGAAGTGGAAGGGGTGAGGAGGGGGAGAAGGGCCGGAGGCACACGCCACGCGACGACGATTCCTCGGTTCACTGGCGATTTGGCACCGCCCCCGCGCCCGCCGAGCCAGCGCCAAAAACGCTCTCGAGGCGGAGCTTCCTAGCAGAAAGGACTGCTCCACGCCCCCTGACGTCAATTCAGAGGCTCGCTCGCCTCACGAAATTACGGAAAATTGGGGGATGCTGTTTAGTTTCCGCTAGAATGGAACTCGCGGTGAAGTGAAACAAAGTGCCCAGTAAAAAAATTGCCGTTGATTTTAATGCATTCGGAAATCGGAGTGTTGAAAGTGAACTTAGAACCATCACATTTCCATTTTACTTAAAAAAAAAGTAATAAATTAAATTAAAATAGAGTCATGTTAGTGGCCGTGGACATCACAGCGGGCGACAAATTCATAAAGGATGTTCGTAATAATTTATCATTTCGGCAGAGAGAAGGGTAGCGCTTTAAGTTAGTAAGCACGTTTTTATGCAAACTTCAAAAAACTACGCGACGATAATCCCTAAAGTTTCTCCTTTGATTTAATATTTGTCAGGGCGTCGATCTATCTGTGAAAATAGAGCTTTCATGTTCGAAATTTTTTTTGGAATATATTTTTACTGCTTAAATACTATACAGCAAAAAATATTGAATATGATTGCATTAAGCTCCTAACTATCATAATGCAACATGAAAAACGGCTAATAGGTATACTGCTGCGAGCGTGTTAGTGCACATCAGCAGCATTGCTTTAATACTCGTGTGCAGACTGTGCGCTTGGCGCTGGAGAGGGATACCAGACGGTCGCCATTCGGGGACTCGGAGCAATTCGGCACCCGCAGTACGCTTCGGGAGAAGAGAAGGGAAAAGAGATGGGCATGAAGTGGGGGCGAGGTTGGGGTGGGAGCGTCCAGGAGATTCGACTGAAAATTCGTCACGTGTGCCACCCGCGATGGCGGACACTCGCGGAGAATGGAAAGGGGCGGGGAAGGGGAAGCGGTGGGGTGGGGGGCGGAGGCGCCGGGCCCGCTTTGTGCAGCCCTCGCCCGAAATGGCTTTATCCGTCCCTGGGGAGAACCGTCAGGCAAAGAACATATTATTGTGAAATTATCAGAAATCGATCAGAGCTATGCGCCAGGTGGGATTGGTGTTTAATATTTGAAGCCGTTAAAGGGATGAGCCGAAGCGAGAGAGAGAAGATGGCCGCCGACGCCCCTGCCGCTGACAAGCACAGCCGCCGGACGAGAAATGGGCTGACCCTGGGCGACGTCCTACGAGTTAGGGCGCTGACCTCGGAGCCAGCTTTTTATGTCTTCGGCTTAATTCAACGCCGGGGTTCATAGCTGATACGTCTACCCAAGGCATTTTTAGGATTAGTTCTCGATTACACAAGTTTTATCTCCAGCACACAGCGGAAGAAAAATGCGGGGAAGAAGCACAATTTAAAACCCCCAATGATCATATCACATTATCGATACCGTGCAAGTAATTACAGGCTAAAATATCGTAAAATAAAAATCCATTTTCCGTAATACATGATTGCTGCATTTGAGAAAAGTTTCCTCCTAATACACGCGACGAAAAAAAATCGGCTCTTAATTTGAATGAAAGCGGATAAGGCACCTCACGAGTTAAGTAACGATAAATGATTTGATGAGATTCAAAATTACATCTTCTCTGAGACGGGGACCTACAATTTGCGTCCCTATTGCTCTCGCTAACAAGGGGTATGCAAGCACGCAGGGAAGGTTGAAAAATTACGCAGCGGAACGTATCGCATTCACCGCGGTCATGCTGATCAATTACAGTAGGGCGCCCTCGCACGAGGGCAGAAGTCAGCTCTTACAAATACCGATTCTCTTGATTACTGTGGCACATGCAAATATAGTAAGCACCGAATACTAACCAAATCAGGAAATTTTGAATTTGCGAGAAACAGTGCTTGTAAACCAATTGTACTATATTCACACTAGTAATGACTATGTACTAATTCATACTAATATAAAACTATGACAAAATATCAAAAACTCAAATATTCCTCAAAGAATTTATATATACTAAGTCGAGGACTCTCACATATACCACCCTCTTCTCTATTTTTCCACTTTCATATTACGTCTGTAATATACATTTTTCTTCAAGATCCTCTTATCCTCCATCACTTGTCCTATATGTCTCCCTGTAATTGGTAACAATACAATACACCCTTCTCAATACAAACAATTCTTTCTTAACTTTATTATTGAGCAGAAAGGTACACCTGTGTAATGCAGTCGTGCAGAATAGTTTCATTTCACATTCAGTTGCAGATTCTCCACGTCTCTGAGTAGGTGGGGTAATATCGAGAAGCACCGGACCAAAACATTTAATAGAATGTTCAAGAAGATCTCATCCTGTATATTTCGGTGTGAGAAACGTTTCTTTTGGCTTCAAAATTTTAGTTTTAAGGCCCTAGAACACTTCGTTTAGGAGTTATTTAACGATAAAGATTCAACAATGTTGCCGTGTTGCGGGTTACATTTGACATGAATATTTAGATGAATTTTTTGAAACAAATTCTTCATATTTTTAAAGTCAAAGTGCAATTCACAACGTCCCCGTGAAATTCTCTTTCTTTAGAGCCCTCATTTATAAAGATTGGTTGCGTTTGAGGGCCGCAAAAGATATCTCTACTACTGAAATAATATAAAGAGTCGATTTGTAGATTTATATACTCTCAATGACCGCTCATTAATTTATTCTTAAATAACATAACTACTGAAATACTTTCTACTTATTAATAGAAAAAATAGCATCATATAATCTAAAAAACAACTGATAGCATTAGTTACATCCCTGTCCTTTGCAGCACATTTAAGTATTTTCCGATCCTCGCAGTGGAGGCCTCATCACGGACTCCGCCCTCCCCTCTGCTCACTCATTGCTCCCATCCCCCACCCGCCCATTCCGCGCAGGAGGGCAACGCGTCTCATTAAAATCCCATAAAACACGTGAACGCCAAGCAGTAAAGCACGTGGAAGTGGCGGCCGCGGCAACGACGGCTGTAAAGCACGGGGGCTCCAAACTTTCTCAGCAAGGGTCGCATTAAATATTACGAAATAAACAGCGCACTGCAGCAAAATAAAGAATTATTACGAATGGTTTAGGGTTGTGTATGATTTTTGATTCGTCAGAAGACTGGCCGAGTTTCAGAAGGAATAATTATAGTACATTTATGTCAAAGAACTTCAAAATCTATGTAGGTAGATTTTGAAATTATACATTACTTCACAATGTCAATCAAAAAACACTTCTCTACATAATATCGCCCGTTAAATATTGCGTAAACGTTACTGATAAACATCTTTTTAACTGACTGATGACTGCAAATGATTATTACATGGATATTTAATCCATTAAGACGTCCCTGGCCTGATCCACTGGCCTTATCCTTCCGGTCCGCTCCGACAGGCCTCATCCCGCGTCCCCCTTAACCTCCGGCATAAATGCCACCACGTAAATGCTTTCTCTTCTTCTTACTCTTCCGTTTATTACTCTTCTTCTTCTTATTATTATTATTGTATTATTATTATTGCACTATTATTAACATAATTATTATTATTATTATTATTATTATTATTGCATTATTATTAACATAATTATTATTATTAACATATTATATTATTATTATTATTATTATTATTATTACCCCTAGGGTGGCTCATGGATAGTGTGCTAGTTTTCAGTGAGGTGTTCTCGGGTTCGATTCTCGGTCAGGGCAAAACTGAAGATGTAGCTTTCTGCTACAAATAGTTTCAGTTTCTACAGCGGTGTGACGAAAGAAAAAGTTCAAGCAGGCACAGCATGCTAGCGAATTTAAAGGGAATACGTCTTCCTCCCCAAATGTCTTCCTTACCCCCAGGCGTGGATTACACATAAAAAAACAGAGCCCAGTCCTCGGGTCTCCGCTAGCTGGCAGAAGTCGGGTTAATTCAACCCCAATTATTATTATTATTATTATTATTATTATTATTATTATTATTATTATTAATGCACTTCTCCCACGCGGGAACATTCACCTGCACAGATGTCATTGTGGCTAGGCCACTCATTGGCTAGGCAAGTAACGAGCAAGATCTTCATTTATTTCAAGGACCTCTAACACTACATATCAGACACATCAGTGACAGTTTTTCTGACATTAGTTCAGTTATTATTATTATTATTATTATTATTATTATTATTATTATTATTATTATTATTATTATTATTATTATTATATCATGTGTTGGTATGTCTATTGCACATTCGGCATACATTTGAGAGGTTGGATGGATCGACTCTGGCATGGGATTTTCTGGGATATGTCATACTTTTCGCTGAAAATATGAGCTTTCGGACGATAGTACATTAGTGCCTAAACAACCACACACACTAGTAGTAATGAGGAGCGGAAAAGATTCCTAGGACAGTAGCACAAACTTGGCTAGAAACAGAAAGTAAAATGTTCTCTTTGTGTGGAGTGAACTCGATATAGGAAAGTAGGAGACATGAATGCATGCAATGACCCTCTAAAAGATATGATGAAGTAAGTCACTCGCTCGTTTAATATGTAATGTGACCTTGACATAAGGAGACGCTGCGTTTTTGGTTGGTTGATTTGTGATTCGGAGCGCGTCAACTTCTAAGGTCATTAGTCCAGCAACTTTAGTGAATTTTATATCGCAGGAGGTGGCGGTGATCTTCCCCCGCTGGATAGCGAGATCCGGTACCGATCTAACGTCTGCTACCAGGAATTTCTTCAACCAGCTGTCTCTCAGCAGCGGGGAACCGCTCCAGCCTAAACATGCTCTAACCTCGCGACTGGCTTCCGGGCAGGTATGATAGTGTAGTGTAGTGCGGTACATGTGTGTGTAAGTGGAAGGAAGTATCGCGCGCGATCCATGGCCCGTTCGTTGGGGTACTGCTGCGGTATTCGTCTAGTGTTGGTCGAAAAAAACACGGAAAACTACCGATCAGAGCAGCCGCCTGGTAGAAGTCTTCTTCAGACAGCGATAGAACACGACCTATCTATCTAGCCAGTGCAGACTCTTGCCACCGTCGGGACTGGAAACTAGGACCTCCCGGTCGGAGGTACAGCAGTGGCATCAGTTGATGCCCTGAGCCAAATGTCCGGTGGGAGGCTACGCTGACCTTAAATTTAATCACAAGATTGACAGTAATACGCAAATATCATTTGAGTAGATTAAATAGTAGAAATTTCAACATTTCTCATATAAACATCCAACATGAAGTTCATACTTTTTTCATACTTTTCGACGAAATGCAGGTCCTTTTCCCTCACATAAACTCAACGAAATTCGGAGCAAAAGCCATGCGCGAACGTCGCTCTCGCAAGTCGCCAGACAGATCGACGTCTCCTCAGAGAAATAATAAAAAGAAATAAACTTGCTCATAATTCTCTCTCCCGTCGCAATGCACACGGCGACGGAGTCTCTGGCTTCTCCCTCCTGCAGCCCCTTCACTGCCATCGGATCGCTCTGCTTCATTCCCTTTCGTCTCTCCCGTCCCCATCCCATCACGCTTTCCCAGTACCATCAAATATTTCATGTTCCTAGCCGTACCTCCCTTTTCGGTCGATCCTTCTACTATGTACTTTCTATGGTCTAGATCCACGTACTATGGATCACTACCAATAGATCAGTACTTCCCGCGGCTAATTCTTATTTTAGGGTGCGACTCTCGTTCACTGTGAACTGTTCGTTGATTCGATTCTAAATAAAGCTCGTAGTGTCGGCCTGAATAGCCGAGGATAGTCGTCGCTAAAGCTGAAGGGCGAAGATGCCTCGGCTCGAATGGAGGCGGGTTCGAATCCTGCATCGAGCGTGAATATGTGTGTTTATGTTGACCTTAGGTGTTCCAGCTACAGTTAAAATAATCACAGTGGTCGCTTTATGACGAAGTTGTTGAAAAGCGACCCCGTCCCTCACAAAAGCTCATAGTGTTCTTTCTTCACAACATGTTTGTAACTGCGCAGTTTGAATACTGGAGGCCAGTGTGTTCACAGTGGAGGTTTTGAACGGGTGTATCTTTGGTGATATGCGAAAAGATGAAGCTGTTAATGTTATAAAATAGTGCCAAAACTATCAAGTGATCAAACAAATTTACTCAATAACAGACTACGGTGAGTTTTAAATTTTATTAATTTCAGAGAGTGAACATAACCATTAAAGGGCCTGACCGTGACTTTGATTTGGGTGAGTGAAGCGAGAAAACATGCATTTAAAAGTAATTTGGCATTACAATGTGGCGGGAACAAGTAATTTATCTTTACAATGTGGTGGGAACAAAGCGTACACGAAGACATTGCACTGCGGCAGAATGAATCGAAAGCGAAGAGACCGAATCTTTCTATGCGTGACTCGTTCTTTAACGTGAACCACACCCAACTAAGAATTAACCCTTCCGGCCGTTCTAAACATACTCTGTCGATTCAATTTTCGCACTATGACTTCTCTCACTCCTGAAGAGACCTACCGGTCGGAATCCTCGTTGATTTGCTCCATCATTCTTCAAGATGTTGTGCCCCCTCTCCGGTGCACGCGTAGCCTAGCCGCCCCCGCGACTCCTTCCACACCGTCCGGCCTCCCCCCTTCACAGTCCCTGCCCTCCGCCGTTCCACTCCGCCAACTCGCTGCGAGCCCCTCTCCCGCGGCGTTTGTCGAAACAGAAAAAGCAATTTGGAATTCCAGGGAGCGTCGTTTTGTTTCGGATGTCTACATGTTTAAAAAATCTTTTTTCTTCTTCTTCCTCCTCCTCCTGCGCCAGCTCCTCCCCCCTGCGATCGCCTTCATCTTCGCCGCCCTCCTCCGCTCTCCCAGCTCGCCCCTCCCGCCCCCGGGCGCCGGCGCCCTCGGAGAGCTTCTTTTGTTTCTCGAGCGCCGCCGGGCAGCCAGGGGGCGGCCGGCGCGAGAGGAGGAGGACGAGGAAGCGGCGGCGGAAGTGGCGAAGAAGACATGGGTAGCCATGTCGAGGAGCGGACAGGGCTACCGGTTGGTTAGGGTAAAAATGACTATGACTATTCTCATGGGAAAAACAGCGAGCCGACTGAAAACTGTGAGAAGAATGGAATAATGAGGGGGGGGCAGTGACCGCAATGACCAGTGAAAGCAGGAAAGGTGACCAGGTCTACGAGAACGAAACCAGAATGGGTGTTGAAGGAGACCGTGTCGAGGAGCAGCTACGATGTGGACTCGCGGGAGAACAGGAAAGGTTCGGTGAGGTTGAGGAACAGAGTCCAGATCTCCAAACCAATGGGCGAGGCGGAGCAATTGCAAATCATTTGACATTTGTGGCCAAGCTTTTGGGCGAAGTCACGCCTCTTCAAGAACCTCTGGCCTTTATCTCTGCTCATAATGAATAATTAGGGCACTGATCACATACCTGATGAGCATTCCGTATTTAACAACACGAACGACCGCAAAAATTTCCCGAAAGTTTACGCGACATGTTGGCCACTGTTCATCTTCACGAACGTCTCATGTCCCTCATTTGAAATTTCATTAACAGGAACAATTCTGCAAAGCTGAGTAAATTAGCGAATTATATTTACAAAATATATGAAGAAAGGATCATGATAAGAAAATAATAATTAATATCACTCACACAAATTAAAAAAAAAAATTAGGTGCACCAAAATATTGCTGATTCTCATAACCTAATTTTAAAGATTAATACAGAGTAAATATTCGGAGAAATTTATCTTAGGTATTTTCTGCTTTTTTTTTAGTAAGATACAATGTAGACAAAACAAACTCATTTTACAAACAGTGCAAAAAATAATGACCCAATTTATTACACTGACGAAAAATAATTTCGTTTTCATGAGTTGAAACGTAGAGAGAAGTGGCTAGTACAAAATAAAAAACTACAATGAAGCATCAGCCTTGTTTAATATAAAATTCCATTTCCCAATGTTAACTATTCATGGTCTGTCTGCATAAGCCACAACCTGGAAGTACGAGCGGTGTATATGTCAGGGGCGGGCCCGTGTGGTTACAAATGCAACCAAAAGAACAAATAGAACCCAGAATAAAAGGAGTAGTTGCAAATATACACGACGAAAATGCATTATTTAGTCATGCCTGTCATGAGGTCAAGGTAAAATTGTAGTATCTAGATTAGTTGTAGAACCGGAAAAAAATTACCAAAAAAAAGATAGATTGACGAGGGAATACGAAATAGAAGGGCAGAGTCCTTGGGTAACATGCGATGAGGAAGGCGCGAGAAAGCAAGATATACCATCAAATATATGAACAGCAAAAGAAGCAAAGCACAATATAAGCAAAAAATAATAGAAAAGAAGAAAAACACGTATCACAAAAGAGAAGTCTTGATGAGCAAGAAGCTTGAGAAGAAGAGCACCCAGAAGGCAAAGAGAATTAAAACAGCGAATAGAGATGGGTAATTCCAGAAGCAGAGAGGCAGGGAAATGGGGATTTCCAGAGCACAAACTGTTGGGGCAGGAGGTGGTGCATGAGCCGGGGGTGGGTGGGGGTGGGGGGCGCTGCGCAGGTGAGTCGTTCGCGGCTGCCCTGTCAGTCAGGACTTATTACCGGCTACATTAATATCCATTAGCGGCGGATCTCCGGCGCCAATGGCGGGCGACCACGCTTAATAATGCATTGCCTTCATCTAATTACGCCCCGACCCTTGCAACAGGCGCGTGGCACCCGCTGCGCTGCAGCCACCCCCCCCCCCCACCCCCCGCCACGCGCTTTCCTTCGCCATTTTGAGGGAAGAAAAGGACTTCCCCTGATTACCTTCGATGAACAAGTGTTCCTCTGAAGAAGAAACACCAGTATATTGCCAATATATTGTAATGGGACCAGACAATTCATGCACAAGAAATGTGTATCACATCTATAAGAATAGTGAATAAATTGTGTTATCTACATAACTCGTTATTGTACTCGTTTTGAACAATAATTCAATATGCTACGTACTGCATTAAATCACTACGTACAAAATAACAACAATTAGAAAGATCACTCGGCATCTACATCTATCAATCTGTAAGCCAAAATGAACGAATCACTATTTAGAAGATATTCCCATTTTCTTCTTTTAATGAGTATTTGATTACCGCCGTTGTTTACGTGGAAAGTACATTTTTGGTGGAAGTACACAAAATGGATTAACTTGCCTTCACGTATAGAATTACAAAATTGAAAAATACGTATTCGCGTAGATATGTCAGAAAATCACACGCGTTTCAAAACTTTAAAGGAACATTACCAAATGACTACAAGATTGCAAAAATGCTACATTTCGCGACTTGAGGCAATGGAGTGGATGAGTTAATTCAGTACACTCTCAGGAAGAAAACAGGGCGTAAACCAATCTTCCAAGTCGTCTCAGGGGTTTCCTCAATTTTAATCTCGCAAATATGCCGGAGCACTTCTTCTCCCGTGGTTATTGATGTCCCCGCTGTAGAAGAGAGAAAGCAAGCGGAAGAAACGCGATCCTTTGAAATGAGAAGACAATCCTCTTCATGTTCGAGAGAAAATTACGTTATTCGCATTTTTATCCCCGCACATTCTTCTGTGTTTTAATGGGATCTTCTATTACGGCAAGGAAAGTAAAAAGAAAGGGGGAAAAACGCTTCATTTTATTTGGCCGTTTATAGTTAAAATGTGCAAGTTTATAGAACGGGCACGCCGGGGGAGGGTGTAAAAGTCCTCCTTGTAAAAGCCCGCACTTAATAGCACCTCGCGCCCCGCCCCCGCGTCGCAGCTCCACGTCTGCCCGCTCGCCGCCCTCTCCAGGACCCGCATCCCTGGCGGCTCTCGCCTCTCGGCAATCTTAATAAGAACATCTGGTGAGCTAAATGTTCGGAGGAATAGCGCAGTTTCAGTAAAAGAGTGAGACAATTCCCTTTTTCGATCTCCCGGCCGCCATCCCATCAAGTCAATAGCCGCTACTCCCATTAAATCGCGTACAATCTCTTTAAACAATGCCACCTCCCCCGACGGCCGCTCGCCCACCCGGCCACCTCATCTCATGGCTCCTCGCCCGCCCCACGCCATCATAGACACTTCGCGATTCATCGCCCCCCTCCCCCGCGCGGCCGCTAAGCGCCTACTACCTCTGGGACGAGATAGAGATGGAGCTTAGAGAAACGGATAAATGCAGACATCCGGATATTCTGGGCTTCATTCAAAGAAAGAGAACGGACATGATCATTGACATTTGGGTTCACAATAAAAATAAGGAATAGTTAAAAGACAAGAAAATAATCAATAATTCTATAAAAATGAGAACAAAGTCTCAGAATAATTGTTATAAACGGGTAAGTAAGAGGCAGAAATTATCACTATTTGCAATGAATATATAGTGAAAATTTCATATACCGATGCTGTACATGTGTCTTTTGTTCCAGATTGGTAGGGAGCGCTTTATGCACAAGTGCTCGGTAGATCACGTTCTAACGCAGTCGAAGAGATTTCAAGTGCATGCCTACAATGAGCCTGCGGGGTTACATAACCATTATTGACAAATGTAATATATGCAATGCCGTTACAAGAAATTTCCCGCTTTTTGTTCATTGGCAAAAAGTTATCATCTTCGATCCCTCTACATGTCGTAAAGTACGTAACATCTCTTTTGAGACTTTCGGTATTAATAGGGAGACTTGAATATTAAAAAGAACTAAAATAAACTCTCAAATCACTTCAATATAGTGTGTGGATCAACAAAAATATTTTTACGACTGTATTGATAAATTACCGCAACAATGACATTTAATTACACACGGTTTCGCCTCTCGCTTTCATTCTTATCAGATCGGCAACCACGAGCAAAAATAATTCCACCACAGCCCTCCTCCCATTCCTCGAACAATGCGACGCAGCCTCGGAACGCGATACGAGCGCACTGCAGCAGAACAAAGAAGACGCACGCGATGCACCGGGAAGCTCACGAGGGCGCAGCCGCTCCCCCGCCCTCGACACTTGCTCATGCGAACCCGTGGCGCGGCGCGGCGCCGGCGGTGGCTGTCACGATCCGCGAAGGCGCATCACGCCGTCGTCGACGAGCGCACGCACGCAGCACGCACGAGACACGCACGCGCGGCGCCACGCACGGGAATTTCAGTTTGCGCCTTTTTATTTTCTCGCAATCACCACCAAACTATCGCAAAAACAAGCTATCAAGATATGAAAATGGTGGCTACATTTTATATTTATTGCACTCATCATTAAACAGCATTTACACACATTCGTGTAACTTAATACCAAAGCAAAACCCATTTCAAACAGCAATAATTTTAAAAATATAAATCGGAGTGTTTATTACAGAATTAAAACGTTTCTATCTCTGAATCTGAAATTTTAGAATTTGCAACTTTTCCATATTGTTCAACAACTAACCACAAACAAACCGATTGAACGTCTTCGTTGGTCTTACGGAAAGGAATTCTTGTCAGAACAACAGAAATAGTACATCACAATAGTTTGAATCTAGAAAAAAATTTGCAGGTTCAATGAAGTGTCACACTATGCTATAATAACGAATTATATTGTTATGATGCATAATGCTGCAATCTTGCCACGCATTACGCCCTTTGAATATCTTCGATTTTCAACACTTATAAAACATAACGCTATTGAGATCATCAGGAATTGAATCATAGGTGAAACGCGGTGGACACGGGATAAAGCGAATATGTTGCTGGATTTAAGAGCAGAGAAAAGGAATAGTTGCGATCGCATGTGAAGTGTTTAATGACTAATAATGCTTGCGAGTAATCGTTAGAAAGGGAGGTTCTAAGAACAGACCTGCCAGTGTTCTCTCTAGGCAGCAGGTCGGCGGCGCAGCCACGCAGGTGCAACGGCCGACCACCTCAGCCTCAGGTTGCGACACGGTCATTAAGGGCCTGCGGCGAGCGGGCGGGCGACGGCTGGCGCGGCCGGGCATATGCATATGAGCCATCCGCCCCGCCCACTACCTCACGCACCCGCCCACGCCGCGCCGGGCCTGCAGCTGGGCCCCATTGCCTCCACCGCCATCGCCGCCAGTGCATGTGCGGCCGTGTCGGACACGCTGGCGGCGGCGACGGCGGCGGGGCGCGCTGGCGACACGACCCCATATCGGCAGCTGGTGACGGGCCGCTTGCGCCGCGCACACGCCGCGCCCGCGCCGATGGACTGAGCGTGTCGGCGTTGTAATGTGATTGTGATTGCTGGAGAGCCCGCCCTTCTCTCCCCGGCCCCCGGCGGGCCACGCTCCCTCTGATCACGCCACACACGGCCCCCAGTCCTTGTCTCTCCTCGCAATTTGCGTTCATTCTCGGCCTTGAAGCATCCACTTCACACACGCACACAAACACACACACACACCTCAGTAATTGATCACTTATCACTCAACTTTTGTGTAGAGCCATTTGAAACAATAGACTTACTTCCATGTGCACTGCCCATCACACTCTAAGGACATATCCTTTGTCCTATTCCAAACCATGTAGGTGCGAAATTACTGCTCAAAGAATCTTAAACCTCACAATCAAGTATTTGTAACCGTTTTCTTATAAGGTGATTCCAATACTTTCCCAGCCCATAGTACAGGGAAGATAAGAAATAATTAATATGAATAGGGGCCATAATGGCGGCGTTGTGCTCTCGCATTGCTCCGCGCTTTCAACCGCCGCTCTTTACATCCGCGTTCTGCGGCTGGGCATCGAGCGCGACGGCGGCGGCGGCGGCGGCGGCGGCCAGACATCGCATCGCTCCGCGTCGCTTCGCGTCGCGTCGCGCGCGCCGCCCCAGCGACGCAACGGGACGGGGCGGGGCCGGGAACATGTTTAAAAAATGAGCTGTTAGACGACCGCGCGGACGGGCGGTTACACGGGCGATGAACGCTGTTGCATGTCGAAATTGCGCGGTCGCTCCGAAAATGCGCAAAATGACGCCCGAACATCCAGATGAAATTTAAAAAACTACGATACAAACGTGGAGAGAGTTGTACAATATTCCGCGGAACAGAAAAATTCGGCGCAAAATTGCGCGGAAATGATGTTTACTCTGGGCAGACAAGTTGCGTCAATCGCAGTGGAGAAACGATGAATGTTGATTTTCAAATATGCAATACTTCACGGTACATGACAAATTATTTCAGGGATATCAGAATACCTACGAATATAGAATTAACCTAGAATGGCGGTTACGGAAATGAACATCGTAGGTAATTTATATCTCTGAAATAACTAAAGAAACTAAAGTAACGAAAATCACTAAATAAATCACTGCTAGTAGAAATTCCAAACCCATTAAGCCAATCATTTTTCCTGCAATTTGCAATTCGCAAAGATGAATTTGCGAGCTTATATAGAAAATAAATTAGACTGCCTTGGTGAGCACGAATTCATTTTCTTGGCTCACGAATACAACATCGAATGCAATACTTTGCGCAATTGGAAACGTTACAGTATTATTGGAAGGAATGATTGAAGCAAATTAGAATATTTATTCAATTTCTTAGGGAGAAAATCAGACAGGTAAATGCGATAGTACACTTCCTGCAGTAATATTAAAATTTATTTCTCAGAGTCCGTTAAAATTCCAAATAAGAAAGATGGCATCTCGTAGGATTCGGAAGAGTTCGGAATTTGAGAATAAAAATACATACCAAACGATTGTAATTTTTTAAAATAAAGAAAACAATAATGAATGATAAACAATACATTTTTCAATAAATGATTTACAAAAGTAGCTGCAAGAGCATACGTAAGCATTTTATATTCACGGGAACAACACGATGCAGGTAATGGCACTACAAAATCGGGGCTCATACTAGCAAGACAGTTGGCGGTCATAACTTGCATTAGATGGAGGTTGGAGCTTGCGACGTGGGGGCGTCAGTCGGGCTGCGTTGGACGTGGTGACCGAGAGCCGGCGGGAAGGGATGGGTGGGGCGGTGGCGGGACCGTGGCGGGGCGGTGGCACAGCGGGGTGCGGCGACAGTGCAGCGGCGGTACGGAACCGCACCCGCAGATCCTTTGAGCCGCCCTAATATCGCGGGGAAGCGGCGGCGTAGCGAGGCATGGCGGGGTGTGGCGAGGCGAGATGAGGGGAGGTGAGCCGAGCCGAGGCGGAGTGACGCGACACGAGGGAGGGGAGGCATCAAGTTCCGGTAACGCGTCGCATAAATTGAGTCGGGGCGCACGGAAGAAAGCCCGTACGCCGCCTTCGACCCAGCCACCACCGCCTCGCCGCAGCCCCGACCTGCCATGTGAGCCGCTGGGGAGATCGCAGGCAGCCGCGGCGGCTGGCTACGTGCTCTCGCTGCGGCGAAGGTGAGGGCGAGGTGGCGTGTGGTGGTGGTGGTTGTGGGTGGTGGTTGTGGGTGGTGTTGTGGTTGGTGGTGGTTGTGGTTGTGGGTGGTGGTGTGGTTGTGGTGGTGGTGTGTTGTGGGTGGTGGTGTGGTGGGTGGTGGTGTGGTTGTGTGGTGGTGTGGTGTGGTGGTGGTGGTGGTAGGGTGGTGGTGGTGGTGGTGGTGGTGGTGGTGGTGGTGGGTGGTGGTGGTGGTGGTGTGTGGTGGTGGTGGGTGGTGGTGGTGGTGGGTGGTGGTGGTGGTGGTGGTGGTGGTGGTGTTGGGTGGTGGTGGGTGGTGGTGGGTGGCGGTGTTGGGTGGTGGGTGGTGGTGGTGGTGTGTGGTGGTGTGGTGGTGGGGTGACGTGGGTGGTGTAGTGGTGATGGGGTGGGTGGTGGTGAGTGGTGTATTGTGGTGGTGGTGAGGTGATGGGTGGTGGTGGTGGATGGAGTGGTGGTGATGTGATGGGCGGGGTGGACGGGAGGTGGTGGTGGGTGCAGAGGGATGGAGTAGAAGTAGTGGTGGTGGTGGCGGGTGGGTGGCGGTGCAGTAGCACGCGGTGGCGGTGGCGGTGGCGGTGGCGATGAGGGGTGACGGTGCCGGTTGATGGCGACAGCGGGGCGGAATAATGACGCGACTGTGTGGGAGCTTCTGAGGGATGCGAGTCACAGGTGACGACGGTGAGAGAAGCTGATTCCGTGTACACGTCAGGAGCATTGTGAAGTAAGCAATATTGATCACGGCCCAGAGAGAAACCGCCGCGCAGGAGGATGCAGTAACAACGCCCCGTTCACCACATTCGTCCTGTTCCGCTGATGTCTCGTGACGTCCCTTGACACATTCCGGCGGGCCAGCTTTCTCCAAGGAAAAAACACCCACACTACCCTATTTTTAATGTCATATGTTCGCATAAACTAAGTAGTAATTTTGAATGTATGCTTGTAGATATTGCTTTGGTCCACTAAGTACCACGTAGGCACGTTGCAGGTGCTGGTGTTATGTAACCTTACAAAGACTTCTTCCAATAGGCACTCGCGAAGCTTTAAATGAAGTCTAAATGAAGGTTATTGATATTACTGCTACAGTTGTTAGAGACAGTACCATAAAGATGAGACAATTTTGAGAGTTACATATTCTTTTGATCTGACATCATGAATAGAAAGCCGACCTAAAACCTTTCCAAGAATGGATTGCTGACTCCCCAAAAATGTATAGCCCGATTGCATGCCGTTCGTTTTTCCTCGTGAGTTCGAGGAAGAGTTCGCCCAAGAATCAGCACTTGCAGGATCCTCTTTTCATTTCCATATTAGAAGGTTAAACTATTGTTTGCAAGGAAAGAATCAATTCTGCAGTCACAAGACGTCCTCAATTAAATTCACTTAGAAACCAAACTGGAAATGTTAAATGACCCAAAGACGGAACTTGAACGTTGGCGAACACCAGCTGCAAAATGTCTTGGGGCACGGTCCAATTCCACCGACCTCACCTAGGCGACCGGTGCCGCGCTAGCATTTCCAAAGCGGTGACGGTTCCCACTAGGGGGACCAACTGCACCTCAACCGTGACACCGCTGACCTTTCGTCTGAATGGAGACGTCGTGGCGCCGAAGGTGTCGCGCGGACTTCCAGAGCGAACGGTCACTGACGTCATCCCTTGAAGCGCCGCCGGCCAGTCGCAATACGCTGCCTACCCTCCCTCTGCTCCCTCCGCTCGCCTTCTACTTCCCCTCCACCCGCAGTAAAAGTACAGTGAAAGGGATGGAATTATTTTACTATCTCATCTTTTCATAGCAATGAGATATATTTTCTATTTATTTTTTACAATGTACGATCTCGTAACGTAATATTATTTTGAAAATTTAGAACATTTTGTAAGCAATCAAATAAATAACGGACAGCTACTGCAGCTTTCCACAGCTTTTCTGGTACATGCTATTTCCTTGGGGAGTCACTCCATTAGTAAATGATTAGCTTAATGTTAATTTCGAAGTACCTTCTGAAGAAATAATCTTTCATTTTCTGAATTTTTTTAAACTATTTTTTTCAGGTTACAGATTATTTTAACAAAATAAACGTAAACATCTTTAATTTTCATTCGCAACAATGTTCCATTTTTTTCACACAGGCTTTTTGCCTTTTTATTTTCAACCCTGTCTTGTTCATAAACAGACGAGGCAAATATACTTGAATTCACATGAAGTCCACCCTCGTCAACACCGTCTCCTCCAGCGACACTGCTCGTCATTCCAACGCACTATTCTTCCACCTTATCAGTCCCCCAAGCATTTAGGTCTGTGGAACCGCGCATACGAGAGCGCAGTCAAGAACTACTTGGCCGTCCGGGAGCCTCCGCGTCCTACACCAAGGTGTCAACGTTTCGGCCACCATTCTGCGACCTTCCTCTGGGCGAAATGCATTTTCAGTAAATTTAAATCTTTTTCGTCCTGAGGAAGGTCGCAGAATGCCGGACGAAACGTTGGCACCTGTGCCTAGGAGGCAGAGTCTCCCGGACAGCCAAGTAGTTACCATCGCCCTAGCGTCGCCGACGGGCACCGCCCTATTGGAGGTGGAGCTGGACATGCACTCACCAGCGGAGGGCGGCCGCGAGGTCAGGCGACCGTCGCGTTGCTCCGCTCCGCCCGCCCCCTGCCTTTGAGCAGCCCCTCTGCAGCTGTTTGCCGCCCATTAAATATTCGCGAGAGCGTTTAGCGTCAGTGGCGAGGGGGGCGGCGGTGGAGTGGACCGCGCCGCGGGCCGGTGGGGGTGGCGGGGAAGAGGGAAGCGGGAGCGGTGCGGGCCGCGAACCCTGAATTCTCCGGGCTAATTATGTTTCTATTTGTATTCCATTACCCCCGCGGGCGCGGGCTGCCGTATTATTCGACATGTTTGTCCAGTGTTCGTCAACACACGGACGCGGGTGCGGCGGCTAGAGCCGTGCAACACTGGGCGCAGTAAACGATCTATATTTTTGGGATCTGATACTAAAAAATTCTTTTCGGACTATCAAAACTTTGGAAAACGCTTCCATTTGATCCACATGCTAAGCAAAGTGAGAAAAATTAAATTTACTGACACAGTACTTAAATTTTAAAAAGGCATACATTGAAGAGTGACGTGGAAAATAAAGTTTGGCATACAACGGTGGAAAAGTCTAGAAGCCTACCCACAAATCGATTTATGCCATATTCCGGTACTTGAATTTATACTACGGTCGTCGTCGTCTTCTTCTTCTTAACATTTTCTGTGCAGAATTATATGGGAATGAAATCTAATGTTTTCTACAGAACACCAACAATAAAGTGAAATACGAATTTGTACGTTATTTGTCATTTTATTCGTCATCAAATATTTATTTCCATATACGCACATATTGTCGAACTCGATTGAGAAAAATAAAAGTTTGCAATCTATTAGAGAGAATTACTTGTGAATGTACTTTGAGTTTCCTATTTCTAAATTACCTGATAAGATAATACAAAAAATTTCACCATATAAGTTACATTAGCAAAAGAAAGAAGAAACTAAGAAGCATCTAGGACAAATGCATTAGTATTTATGTTGCAAGCGAAATGCAGTAACAATAAAATAACAACCAATTAAAACTAAACTCTAAGGATAATCAACGTTACAAAAGAAATGTCATGTCTCTTTTCTTTTACTTATTTTCGTCAAATTGAGCCTTTTTTTCTATTGATGTTTTTTCAACAGTTTGTAAAGAAAAAGTCACTCAAACATCAAATCGTAAAGGAAATCAATCGGACAATATTTTTGAGAAAATAAAAAGGTCCTTTGTTAGAACACTACTTCCATCCTACATTTCCTGAATAGTCCCGCTGAGTCCATTCCTCCACGCGAGCGCGATTTTTTCCCTACTTTTTTCCATTTTAAACAGCACAGGACTCGCCTACCCGGCGACTACTGACCGGCCGGTCATCGCTCAAACTGCAGATAAGAATCGGGCGGGCGCTGAACACGATAGTGTCGGCAGCCGCGTGATAACCCAACGAACCGCCAGGCGGCGCGGCGGTGCGGTGTCGGCCATTTTTCACGCTTGGACGCACCACTGCAAAAATTCCACCCCAAATTTATGGCGGAAGATTTATTACGAGAGCGACGGAAAATTGTCAATGATTCACGCTTAAACCCGCAAAAAATATTTCAATTAATTTCTATTAGCCTGGATTCTATTTCACATTTCCGTACGGTTATGTACTCTAATGCGAGAGTGATCGCGGGGGAGAGAAGCAGGCCGGGACGTGGTGGCACGGACACGACGCATATCATGATTGATTCGTGCTTTTTCCTATCTCGTTTTAATTATCAGGAGTTGTTTTACGTAAATATTTGTCGCTTAATTGCCAGAAAAAAAGCGTCAGAACTTCCTTCTTAACTTCTGGAAGGAAGTGAATAATGCATAACTCATAAATATTCAAGAATATCTTGTTCTTGCTTTTCTGAAAGCAACACGTGTTCCACAACAGGAGGTCACAACTTTTTTCGTGCAAATTGTTATTCATAATCGATATTTCAAGAGATTAATATTAATATTTCACATTTTATAATTTGAAATCCCAAAATATTTCTGAACTTTCATTTACAGTGAAAACATAATTTAAAAGGAAATAATATAATTCATAATACATTTTCCATGACAAGAGAACTCAGTTTTACTTGTTGAACAATTTAAGAACTTGTTCTAGATATAGTTGTATTACATAACTTCCATATAACGTGAAAAGCAGATTTATAAATTTTTATTTTAATAAAATTATCCTGAAGTTGTTCATTCTTTTCGTTTTTATGGATTCATCGATGATTAGTCTTTTAACAATATATTATTTCAATCAAATTATATTTGAGAATACGTCCAATTTCAACCATTTATTGATCAACGAACAATTTTACATGTTTACGGCTACCTGACTTTAAAATTCAGATATAAAGAAACATGTGGTTATTAATTAAAAATGCAGATTGTTTTGCAACTGACAATCCTTTAAATATCTGTAATTCCTTACAGTCTGTGATGGATTCTCGGAACCCCTTCGGTCTTCGTGTCCCAGAAACACACACTCGGGGAGTCCCCGCCCTCGCCAGTCCGCGCAACGCGGCTTCGGCGTGATTAATTGGGGTGCAAGGGGCTAATCAGGCGCAATATACTCGGCCGATTCCGCGCGCGGGGACACGCACGGCGAGGCGGAACAGCGGCAAGGCGGCGGCGGCGGCAAGACGTAATATTTCACTTAACATTAGCATGGCGGCGCGACGGCGTCGGCGGCGGGGCGGGGGCGGGGCGACGGCGGGGACGGGGGCGGCGGCGAGGCGGGTAGCGGGGGTGCGCCGGATGCGGGGTTGATTAGCAATCAGGAGGGCGCAGGTATCAAGATGCACGCTGGTCGGAGGCCAGTTGCATACATTTCGGCTGTGACGTTCGGTAATCGTGTAATGAATATGTATGGCGGTAAAGTAGGTTGCACGTCACATTCGTAAAAATCTGACGCCCGCGCTGCCCGCGCGGCCGTAGCTGCCCCCGCAGAGGAGAGCGCGGTGAAAAATGGCCGCGGATCCGGGGGCGGATGGATGCTCCAACGCGTAGACTGGTGACGCTCGGACGGCCGGGCGACCGGACTCTCCTAGCGGACCAAACAAGAAATCTCTGTTCCCTCCATTTAGTCGTGAAATAGTGACAAATACACACACAAATAAAAGAAGCTGCAAAGTGAAATGGCTACGGGAAACTTTACAATCTTCATAGAAAGGTACCTCTCGCGTTACTTTTTAATCAATCTACATTTTTCCCTTCGTCATAGATGCTATAAGCACTGCCGTATTAGGATCACGGTGTATGTACTGCGGATGTGTAAAAATATCAAGCTGATGATTCTTTCACGGGCGCATGATATTCAATAACTGGTCATTTGAAGTGCGCAATGTTAAAGATACAATAGTATGATTAGCAGGGAAGCGGGAGCATCGTTTGAAAACCTCCCGTGACCTCATTTTTTCATGTAGTGTAAAGAGATGTGAAATCTGAGATTCAGCATGGAACGTTTTATTTTGCTGATTCTTTATATTTTATTTTTACTTCAATGCTCCATTTAGATATCAAAAAATGGTCAGTCAACTAATTTACACCGTCCACATATGATATATGATAACCAACATGAAATCAAAGGAGCAGAACCAGATAAAGAAACCATCGCTTGGCTATTTGTGAAACTTTACGAAGCAGTATAATACGTTATACTGTGTAATAATAACATTGGATACGCACTCAAATTGATACCTATTGAATGTTCTCAAGTTAATTAGTCCTAAAATATGGATGTTAAGTGATTTAGTCGGCGTTATCTAAAATAACACTGGTATAAATGAACATGACAAAATAAATATTTGGCGACTGAATCACATATGGCTTACACGAAAAATGTAATAGAAATAGTTATTAAACTTTTATTTTTCATTATGCCCTGGTCAAAATAACGCTTTTATTATCTTTATTTTACTAAGAAGAGAAGACGTACGTAATTGCTATTTCTCTGATTTTGGAAAGTATGTCACCAGTTTAGCAGCATTCTCACAAAACACAACTATATAATTAAAATCGTGAATGAAAATAAATTACACCGAAAGCATAACTAAAAAATACAGAGAAAAACGTATTATTCCAGTTAAAATTACACAACTAAACAATAACGAAAGTATTGTGTGAAATACGTAGAAAAATTATTTCAACTGCTAGTAAGTTCCATTCAGTTAAATAAGCCCCTCCGTCTAGCCAGACATAAAATAACTTAGCGACTAATCCCCGGACCGACAAATATCTCTCGCACACCCTGCCTTTCAGCGCCGTTGGACGCCGCACCTCTCCCGACACGCAGCGACGCCTGCGCCCCGGAAGAGGCAGCCGGCGCCAGGGGGCTAAAACGTAATGCACGGGGCACTGGCGAAGCGCGGCGACGACAGCGCTCCTCGCGCCTGCTAACGGAGTTACGAGCCGCACTCCGCGAATTTCCGCCGCCGCGAGGAGGCAGCAGCCATGTGTTTGAACGAGGCTAACGAAGGCTCGCAGGCGCAGATGAACCGGCCGCTGGAGAAGTGTGTGTGTGTGTGTGTGTGTGTGTGTGTGTGTGTTTGTAGAGTGCGCTCGCGGTCGGTGTGGCGAAGTCGAAGAAGAAGTCGAAGCTCGTCACAGAGACGATGAAAGTGGAGAAGCTGGTTAAAAGGAATCGCCGTAAGGGTAATAGTGGATGTGAGTGATGATGGCATGTGAAACTTGAAATTGCATAGTTTAGCCTCTGCTGTGGGCTAACCGAGATGGAAGAGGTTCCCAGACGTTAAACGAATTTGGAAATTCAAATTCAAGGTAGAGAAGACAAGATTGCTGATCAAAACTAAAACAGAACAAGGATGAACACAAGATGTTCTGTGAAAGAACTACGTAAAGAGAGAAAATCTCACAATGAAAAATAGCAAAAAATATATACATTTAAAATATTTAAATAAATCAAAACGAAGTTAATAAAATAAGGAAATGAAGGAAAGAGCTTTTCAAACGAAATGAGGGCAAGATAATGTCCACAAATGTGTAATATCACCCAGATGAGCCACAACATGCAAGGAAAAAAGCGTCCAGAGGAAAGGGGCACACACGGAGACGATAAGGTGCAGGATGGAAGAGAAATTCCCAGGAAAACAGAAATATAAGGCAAGAACCCGATAGAAACAAGCAGCTGAAGCCAACTCAAACCGGGCCCGCCACACACAAACTGATACCATCTAGAGGAACAATGCATTAGACGAGAGATCACGAGCATACGCACGTCCAACCCATTGAGCATAAGCGGTCCTCGACAGCACTATCTCGCAAGAGAGGGCTGGCACAGAACGGCGGGAGAGTGGGGAGGCTCGGAACTACTCTGCGGGGTAATCGAGAGGGGGAGGGGCAATGTGCCGCGGACTCGGATAAAAGGGCCCAACCGGGGCGGGGGGAGGAGCAGGGGAGCCGCTCGCATGATCCGCCTCTGGAGCATGCGCGCGTGCGCGCCCGCCGCGCATAAACCGGCGCCATTAACGCAATCACGGCAGCTACTAAGTTCCATCGGAGTATGAAACAGCCTCGTAATTCAAAGCCAACCAAGTTTTAGTTAGGAACGGCAGCGACGGCAAGCGGAGCCGGCGGAGGCAGCAGCAGCAAATGTTGTAATGTATTTAGGAGACTCGCAAGAATCCAACAACGCGCGAAGTTTATAGAGTTTAGAGTCGCTGTGCCGCCGCGCCGCGCAGACCTCGGTCCCTGAGCTTCCCGCGCCCCCTCGCTCCGCTGCAGCACTCGCGCCCCGCCACGCCCGTCCCGTCCCGTCCCGCGCCACGAGTTCCTTCGTCTCGGTCGCTGTTGAACATGCGCATATATAAATCTTATTCCAGGTGCTTGCGCGACTTGCTGCACCGCGTCGTTGTCGTTTTATTCGGTGAGCGACCCCAGGCGAGCGGCTGAAATGCGAAGGGTGTCCATGTGCCTTCAGACATTCATTCTTGGACGGATTTACTTGTTGAGAATTCTACCTTCATGAATACGTAAGCGGTGTAATTTTCTAGTAACCAACATGAAGTCGTATACGGCTCCCGTTAACAGATACGTACCGTTCTACTCTTGATTGGACACTGTGAGAATTTGGAATTCAATTTCACCCTAATCCTGAAAGGATAGTTCTTTCGTTGTTCTGAGTACACGTAAATAAAAAGTTCTTGTCCATTAAATATCGATTTCAAAAATAATTTCGCAGAACGAAAACCATTTTTCAATAAAAGCACGACGGTTAAACAAACCATAATGTTCACTCACACCTTTGATTCTGTTGAAATATGTAAGAAAACGTGGGCAATATTGAGAAGCACATGCATGACAATGACTGTTCCACTCGTGAAATTAAAACCAACATTGTTTAACTCTACATACAAAATGTCCCAATCAGGGCGGTGTATCTCAAAACGTTTATCGCTTTTTTTTTCGATTTTTTTACCACTTCTCCCTCTTGATCAATCATTAACTGTAACTCATCTATCTTAGGTGGCGGTACATATCGATAGCTACACTGTCAGAAATTTCTGCATTACTTTTAATGTAAAACATGAAAGTACATTAAATTTAATGTACGTGCATGATAATTACTTTCATGTACTTTTACATGAAAAGTAATGCAGAAATTTCTGACAGTGTATGTCGACTTCCAATAAACCACTTATGTACTATAGCATATCCTCTTTGATTTTAACATACCATTCAGTTATTTTCAATATTTGGCGCATTTTGGAACTCTGTTGGACATGATTTCACTCGTCGAATAGTCTTATTAAATACCACTCGTGCTATGAAAATTCTCAGATAAATACCCTCCTCGCTTCGCGAATCGGGAATTTATCGAGAATTTCCAAAGCACTCGTGGTATTACCTATGATAATGTCAAACTCTCACGAAACATCAAAATTACCATGAAGAGACGTCATTCTTTTGGATCCAGAAAACCCCTTCTAAACACTAAATAAGTCGGAAAAGAAGATTAGAAGTTTACAATCCTTTGAGCTCAAGAAGACCACAGCCGTCAGGCACCAAAACCGCCCATCGACCTTAATCTCAGAGTCGACGCTATTCTAAAGTTACGACCCAGAAAATCGCGAGAAAGCCCACCAAAACAAAGGAGCGGCCATCAGATCTCATTCGTGGAGGGACACGTCAATAAGCCCTGCGGGAGAGAGGAACGAGTCAGGACGAAACGGGCGCGTGGGGAGCGGGGAATGATGGAGGGGAGTCGAAGGGATGGCAGGTCACAGAGAAGCGGGGAAGAATGAGCAGAGGACGGCGGTTGCGGGATATATGAGCCATTCACAAGATATTCCGACGCTCTGCAAGGCCGTCCCAAACCGCGTTCTTATTGCGGCAGGCGGGGAAAGCGGGGCGGGGCGGGGTGTGGCGGGGACGAAAAACGCTCCGTGGACAATCTGTCGTAAACGCAGGATGCGGCCTTGCTGCTGGCTGGCGGTAAAATATCTAGGAATATCCTCCATCCGGCACCCGAAATCACTTCGACGCGGCTCAACGCAAAAGAGGACAAGTCGTGAGAGTTACGGAAGAGTTAATGGGAATGGTGTAGGTGCCTGGTAAGATGAAAAGGAATAATACGAAAAGTATAATTAGAAAAGGACATGTACAGGATATTTGCAAGGCGGTGTGGCTGTGGATATGTCTTGCAAGGACGAGGAGGAAAAAGGCTCAAGCACCAAAGGGCCGCGTGAGTACAAAAAAAGAATGGAAGTTAAGGGAGAAAAAGACTTGATAAAATATATCTGTGAAAAGCACAAGAATTAAATAACAAAACAAAAAAGAAGGAGATGCTTAAAATGGAAGAGCGATTAGTGAATATAGCAATAGGCATCATGTCCACGGGAGTACATGATATGTTATGCTAGACTCCCAGCTTATGGGGTGTGTGAACAGAAGCAAGGAATAAGAAGAGCGTCTGCTTCAGTCAAGGGAGATATAAAGCGACGGGACAAGGATGAGACAGCACAAATCTCGCCGAAGATAACGAACGCGTAGCGAAATCGACGCAGGGCGAAACGGCCGGCCCCCGGAGAACTCTCGCATATCAGCGTCGGCAACTCGCAGCATTTCTATTCATGGGGCATCACCAGGCGAGCGGGCTCAAGCAGATCGTGGCACATCACGCGGAGCGAGGGGGAGCAGACGAGCGGCCTCTGCATCCTCGCGACCAGCGCACGTCGCCGCCCCAACGACGTGGTGTCTAATTTGGCCTCGTCTTATTCGAATGCGGACCCGTTCCCCAGGAGAGTCCTACAACTCGCATTCATCGCCTTCCCGCGAAGGGGCCTGGAACCCATTCGTATCGCGAGCGGCACGCCCACCTTGAAATATAGATGTAACGGATAATAACATCGACGGTACCGGCTCACGGAATGGATATGGGCGATCAAATTCCTACCTGCGGCCGATTCTTTCTCGTTTCTTCCCGCGCCCGGAAGCCGTTTTATTATTCCCGGTCTCCCTCTCAGGTCTCCCCTCCCCACCCCCGCCCCTGCAGCTCCGCGATCGCCGCGGTACCCCCTCGCGCACCATCTTTCATGCTCGCATGGGGCCCCGCAACCACATGCTTAAATCAAGACGCAAAGTCTGCCCGCCTGCAACGTGGGGGGTTCGGCGCCCCCGCCGCTGCAGCAAATCCTGGACGTTGCTTGGATTTGGGGGTTGATCTCGTGCGCAGGGGTGCTGCCAGATGGGAGGATGCGGCGAGAAGGCGCGGTGGGCGATGTGACGCGCGGTGCAGCGGGTGGAACATGCGTGAAACTCCGGCGTGTAACGAAATGAAACCATACGAATATTATCAAGATCATTTAAGCTATGAGTAATAACATCAGCACACATAAATAACAGAGCCTTAAATAAAGCTTGCATAAACGAAAGAAAGCCGTCAAATGATAATAACCCAACCCAGTATTATTACACGACCCATTTGACTTGTGTTGATAAACCAATAACCGTTTTTCAAATCAAATTTGAAATTAGCTCCAAACCAGACATAAACAACGTTAAAAAATCAATAAATAATACAAAATCATCCATTGAATACATTTCAATAACATTACCAAACCGAATAAGCAAATATGCTTCCGCCGTACCGAAGTACATGAATGAACCAAGCAGATTATACCACAAGATACTCTTGGTTTCTTGGAATGTAATGAGGAGGAAATTCATCAGGTTTCGGTAAAGCCTCAAGAGAGGCACTTCTTACAATAGCGAAGATGATATTATTTCAGGATTTTGACACGTACGATGCAATAATATACATGTTCATACAAAAATGCAAAGCAAGAAAAAACGAAAGTATATCTTGAAAACTCGCTTTGCTGAGCCCAAATATTCGAAAGTGTAGGTGGTATCCCCCGTTTTTAAGGGAAAGATCAAAATGCCAGAAAATATGATGCACAGTAACGAAATTCGAAAGAAAGGGAGGAACATATTACGAATGAAAACGAGATTTTTTATTTCGTGATCCAGGACTAAGAAAAAATAACACATCCACAAAGATGTGGCATGCGAGATGTAATAGGGAATGTAAGTTAAGTGCTTGAACATTCCACCATTGAAAAAAGAAAGAAACAGCGTTCAAACTAAAGAATACACTTCTCCTATTAGAGCAGATAAAAATAAAACCAACTGCAAGACGACGAATAGAATGATAAGAAAAGGATGGATAGCAAACTGTCAGTGAAAAATGTCATCGTGAACGTAAAAAAATAAAACATTTACAAGCATTATTTCGAAAACTACACGTAAGTAATCGTTATTTAGAGTAATACCTACAAGACAAAAATAAAAAGAAACGACGATTCGAAGCAAACACCGAGGAAGTGCACTCATGAATGAACCTAAGCACGTGGGAACCAGCTTGCAATGAGGCGGGCGCGGGAGCGTTGGCGGGAAGGACTGCGTGGGGCACGGCAGGGGGAGTCAACGTGCTTCGAGGTGGGACGTAGTGGGGCGCGTGGGGCAAGCACGCCGGCAGAGCGTGTGGGCTGAAGGGGGGGGGTGGGCCGCCGCGGCCGCTGCCCCGTCCGCCTCGTCAACATGCTAATTCATGCGCCGTGCGTCCCAGGCGCCGCTGCACCGCCTCCCACCCGCGTCCGCGCTCTTCTGCTCGCGCGCCGTTTCATCGGCCCCCCACCTCCTTCCTTCGCCCCCACGCCTCCACACAACCACTTTTCCACTCCCCCAAACATTATTTCCCTGCATTCCGCAATGATTTCATTTCCCTTCCCAATTTTCAGTTTCTCTTTTCTAATGTGTAGGTGGTAATTTCCCACTCTAATCTTCCACTTCCTCTCTTCTCTGCACCATTCCCCGATTCATTTTAAAAGTGCCACCTAATTGTTCTCACTCTCCACCTCTACTTTCATTTTCGTAATACAACATTGTTATAATATCGATTTAACCAACCAAATAAAAAAACACCTAGCGGCCGTCTTCCATCCAGGTTTAACAGTCCGCCGTCCGTTTAGGGCAACCAAACACTTGAGCTGTAACTGACGATGACGTGTGAGTACACTTATTCTAATATTTCGAATGGTATATATTTTTTTATATGATTTTTTCTTACAAGTAGATTGTATTTAATTGTTAACTACACTAGAAAATTAAACAAAATTCTTCAGAACCTGCAACTCCGGATTGACAAATCCCTTCAAAACGTCTGCTATACTTATAATATAACACTTTATTACTGCAAATGAGCGTACACGCTCGGTGACAATTAAGCAAAGAAGTAATACAGCAAAGGAGTATCCAAGAAGAATTACGAAAAGTATTGAACGATCCACAGCCTAAAAACACAAGACTAGATTGATTATTTGCTGTTTATCGGTTAATGACGTGAATAACTACATCTTTTTGCTCAATCTCCAGCTTAACTCAATCCCTCGTTGTCCTATTCCACTTCGCCGCTCCGCTCCGCCCCATCTTGGATCCAGCTTCCCAACTTGGAAGTCGGCCCGCTTCGCGGTTGCGAATGTTCGCATTTCGCGCCCATTGCGACCACACGCGGTAAGCGTTCTCACTCAGCCACGAATAAGCGGGAGTTGCGCGAAAAGTTCCACCTCCACGCGATTACTTATACGGCCTACTTCCTCGCTACGTTGCCTTTCAAGTCAATTTTCGCTAATGGGGTATGAAATAAGCTCGCTGTTTACGAAACAATATTCGCACACAATAAATACATTGCATCTACTTTCTTCCACGAAAAAAAATATTAACACCAGAGGGGCGAACGTTCCCTCTTGCTACGTGAAATATTCCAGCACAAAAGTACGAGAAAATATAAACATGATTATATACGCATTCGCCGGTCTGCTTGCATTACTTTATAGCCCACACTTTTCTGTACGAAACAGTCCCTGGACCTAAAACCCGAACGAAAACTCAAAAATCCAACTTCGCCTCCGGGGTCATATATCACCCGGTTTTCACTTACCCTCCCGTCCGCTGAATTACGTCCTGCACTATATGCGTCCGGGACTACATATTTGTTTATAAGCCCGTCTCCTTTTTTCCTCGGCGTTGTCAAGCCAAGTCACGATTTATTACACAGTATCTCCAGTAGCGAAGGACTATATCAAAACAACGAACTCGGAGATAAGCGAGAGAAGAACGCGGACGGCGAACGGAGCCGCTGTTACCGCTCCCCGGGACGCGAGGGCGGGCCACTGTTGCTGCAGAGAACAATGGCTCCTCGCAACCAATAACCTTATTCTCCGCTGTTACCGCTCAAGATAGTATGAAATTTTATGAACTCGCCGCCGCCAGCGCACAAAATTCGCCAACAGGCTATAAAACTAAAAATTCAATGCTGGGAGGCACAAGGAAAGAGGGTTGGTGGAGGGGGGCGAGTACGAGAGGGGACGTAGGAGAGGGGGAGTCGGGGCAAAAGGGAAAACCGACCGCCGCCTCCACTGTATAATACTCAAGTAGTGAGATGGATACTATATGTGTCTGGCCTCCGGTCCCGGGCACATACATACATAGTAAGCAGCGGGATGCTCACATTTTCGATTCCTGGGGCAGGCGAATCGCGCGAGGGGGAATGGGGCGGGGGGCGGGAGGGGAGCAGGCCAAAGGGGGGGCGGGGCGGCCCAGCTGGGAGCGAGGGCGAGGGGAAAGACGCGCGGAGAAGAGCGAAAACTCGCGGGAGGAAAATGACGTCGGCAACGGGAAATCGAAACAAAAGGTATAAAACTTGAAAACGCCGTGACAATGCCGAGGAGAAAGGCGCGAGAAGTAATCAAAAGAACAATAAAGATAAGCTATAAAAATATTCCTATTTACCCGTAGCGAAACTCCCATCTGCTGAACGCACGCATCAAACGCAGTGTCTTTCGCATACGAGCCAACTTCGATATATCGGTTTCCTCCCGCGCCGATCTGACTACTGAAAACAGGGGCGGGCATGGAGAGCTACGACGGCGGGGAAACGATTCCAGCAAGATGCCAACGATTCTCCTTGCATTAGATTCGGGTAAATACGACACGGGCGTGCGTTCATTCAGCATTCGCGGGCGGGGCAGCGCAGATGTTCGGCATACCGCGGGCAGCAAAGGTTGGGGAGAAACTGCCTATCCACGGCGGGCGGACGAGTAAGAAACGACAAACACTCGAGAGACGCAAGAGGCAGAAGAGTGGCGAAGGAGAATAATGAATATCATAAAGTAACAGAATGTGTGAATTGAGACATTTTAATGCTGTTGAAGACTGAGATGTGTAGATGTGTAACGGAAAATAGCGAATCGAAAAAACTGCGGAAGATATTGGGAACCCGGCATTGCCGTAATTTGTACTTCTGCTTAGGTTGAAATGTGAAGACGAGAATCCGAAGAGATAGAGGAAGAATGAGACGACCGGAAGTAGCGAGCACTGAGTGAAAAAAAAAGAGAACAGAATAAGATGCACGATGAAAAACGGAAAAAGGGACGGGCCGCGTCATGAACGAAGATAAACAGCAAAGAACCACAACTGAAAATCGAAATTACAAAGGGCGGCTACAGAAGGAGTTTGTCAAAGCGACAGGCTGCGAAGAAAAAAGGAGGTAGGCAAGTGCGCAAGAGACAGAGGTGAGAAATGCCATAACTACAGAGTCAAAGGAAATAATGAGAAGGCCGCCGCGCAATTTCGACGTCCACCAAGTGCGTGCGAGACGCGAGGGAGTTTGCCACGCGGGTTAGCCGCAAGAGCAGTGGCAACGGCGCGAGCGGGAGGGCGACCGAAATGAGGCAGCACTCGCCTTAGCCCCGCGCAACGTCTCGTCACATGGTCGGCGCCGATATGAAAATGCAAAACGATATGGCTTCCCCGGGCCGGCAGGCAATAGCTTTCCTTTTTTACGGCCGTTATATGGCATTTTTGTTTCATCCCCTCGCTCTCCGGCCCGCGCGTGGAGAGAAGGGCGAGAGAGGGGGGCGCGGCTCCGCGAGCGGCGGCGTGGCGGAGGCTGGGCGGGGCAGGTCTCCGCCGCCTCCAAAAAACGCGCTCGCCGCTCGGGGGCGTAAAAAAGCGCGAGCGACGCGACGCGGCGGGGCGGGGCGGGGCGGGGACGGTGGAGCGTCCGGCGAGAGAGCCCGTCTTCCCCTAAGCCCCCGCCCCACCTCGGCCCCGTCTCCGTCTCTCTCGGTCCGCGCGGCCGGCCGAGCGATAAGGCACAGCCCACCTGGCCGCGCGGCCCCGCGTGCAGGCCCAGGCCTTTTATATTTCACGAAGCCACGCGGCGGCCGCACGTGGAGGCCAGCCCTCCCCATCTCCGCCCGGGTCACGACGCACGACCTGCGGAGGAGCGCTGGGAGATGCAGGTGGACGGGCCAGAGGACAGGGACAATTATTTCTAAACAGAGATACGGTTATAGTGGGAATGTTAGAGGAGGTGCGAGAGGGTGCGCACAGCTGGTAAGAAAAGGCAGATGTGACGAGAACATTGTAGTATGTTTGGTGTGACAGAAATGATATAACAAAGACATTTCTAAGATCCAGAAGAGTATTTTTACAAGATATTTAAGTGTCAAGAAATTCAATAAACAAAATTAAATGTGTTAATCTCCAAGTATATCATGCACAGCCTTCGAGATATAGGTATTCCCACCTATCCGTGGCAAAGCCAATTATTCTTGTCTTTCCCTGACCACCAAAACCCTCGTATATGAAACTTCCAAACAAATAATAAGCGTTAATAAAGTTGTTTTATGTTATTTTTTTAAACACGTGTACATCTTGCTTATCCCACAACCAAATGTGAACATATTGTAAAAACGTTTGACCTACTAACTCATACGGGGCATCACTTAATTCAGCCCGAATTTATCGATGATGTGTTTTTCAAGTATCTCTGCCATCCTGAAGTTGCTTGCACGCCATGATTTCAGGTACACTCGTTCCCATGAGTCAGCCCGTGGCAACAGCAGCCGCTGCACCACCGGAACCCTTATAACAATAACTGAGCCGCCTGTAGCAGCAGCAGCAGTAGCACCGCCGTCGGCGCCGGAGCCCTAATTCGCTCGTACACAGACAATTTATCTTCCTTACCCGGCGCCTTCCGCGTCTTGCCTACCGAGGGGAACCAGCCCGCGGCGGCGGGGCCAGGGCGGGGGCAGGTGGAGGGAAAGGAAGGGGGCGGGGTGCGCGGGGCGGAGAGGGCAGTGGGCGGCGGGCCGTGAGATCGCGAGCGCGAGATCAACGCCGGAAGCCGACGGAGATGAAGGGAGGCAGCAGCGGCTGCGGCGACCGAGAGATGTTTGCGTCACCCCCGCTCCCTCCCCGCCCCACCCGCTACCCCTGGCCCTCGCCGTCAAGCTTTACAGCGACGCCCCCGACCCCGGCCGCGTTATCTGGATTGATTGACAGCTTGTAGGTCGAATAAATCTCTATCGCGGCCGATATTTCTTCATTCACGGCTGGCGAGGCCCGGGCAGAAGTCGTCTCCCCTGCTCGTTCCAGCGGCGTCTATACTTGTTATCACATGCCCGTGACTCCTAAAACCCCAGAAGAAAAAGAGCTACGGGCTCGTGGAGCGGACGTCACTTTCCAAGTAATGAATTTCACCCAACGAAATATTAACAACATATTGACAGAACATCTACGCGAGTATTTTCTTTCAAACTGTCAACACAAAACAACAGTTGTTCCTATTACCTGCATTTAGGAGCATAGTGAAAAGAACGGTGTTAGAACAGCAATCTCGCTATTTCCGAGTTTAAATCACGATAATATTTTGTAACGCCGCAAAACGTGATTAAAACTAATTATGCAATTAAAAAAATGGAAAATATAAATTGCAAACCAATATATCACAGTACTTATAATTAATACACACGTAATACATTTTCCTCGTGCCCTGCTTCGTGGTTAAGGCCCGAATTCAAGTGTAATAACCTCACGTCGTGGCGTCCGCCTCCGCAGCGCTGTTCATGCATCCAACCAGGCGGTGCTCCGCAAATGGCGTCTCCCGCGTTCCCTCCTCGGCACACACGCCCGCATACATGCACGCATACACAAGGGGAGAGGGCACAGCACATACACGGGACGGAGGGGGAGCACTGCACCGTAGCATGACTTGCTTGCTTTCTCGTCCCGTAGGAAACTTTCGCCGGAAATAAATCAGATAATTACAGTGATTAATTTACATTTCAAAAGGGTCCGAGAGGGCGGGTGGGGGTGGGGTGGGGGGCGGGGAGAGGAGAGGGTCCCGGAGCGACGCTGAGGGGCCGCAGCGAGAGGCGGAGGAGAGAGGAGACGAGACGAGGGCAGAGTCTGCACAGCGAGGAGGAAACAGCGTACGAAAATTAGCAGCCGCCCGCGATGCCTTTGACTGATCAAGCAATTAATCATTTTATCTCTTATATGCCACTATCTCCCTCGCGGGCGGGTGGACGGTCGGGCGGACGTGGCCGGAAGAGGCGGGAGTGCGGGCGGGCGAGGAGAGTTGGGGAGGGGGGGGGGAGGAGTTGGAGGAGGCGGGGGGGAGGGGGGAGGAGGGGAGGGCTGGGCAGCGCCCGCGGCGGCGGCGGCGCTCCCCTCGGCGGCGGCGGCGAGGACGCAGCACGGGCGAGGGCGAGGGCGGAGTGATGGGGCAGGAGAGGACACAGCCTCTTTTTGTACCTCCGGGTCGCTCGGCCGCGCACAGAAACAAGAGTGAGGGAACCGCACGGACCTGCCCACTCACCGCCCACCCGTGGACAAAGCCGCGTCACACCCCACCGCCAGCTCCGGCGGAGACGGTCAGAGAACAAAGTGGAACGTTAGTGCAGAAAGATGCAAAGCGATTGTCGCCAGGGGACGAAAAATGCCATTCAAAGATAATATGTAAATAATCACGCGCATGAAAAAATAAACCGACAACTAAATGCAGATAAATGGTGGGGAGAAAGAACAGTGGTTGTAACTGGGAGAAGGAAGAAGGATGAGGAGCTGCGACAGAAGACTCCGATTGGAGCATAATAGAGACAAGGTTATGAATAATAAGATCATCAGAGTTGATGCAGATATTTATGCTATTTACATGTCATAGGCAGAAAGCAGAGACTCGCAGACAAAGGCACGAAAGAGAAAAGTCTCACAGAGCACAATAAAAAAGCTTGTGACGTCTGACTCTCAGCGATTGACGATGTAAGCGTACGACATGGAGGGCACAAGAGCTCATATCGATTCATTTTTACTTTCAAAATATTCTCTCACCTGTTCCAAGATAACCCATACCTACACTTTCAATGAAGATGAACACGTTGGTGAGATGTACAGAAGTAAAGCGAATGGAATGAAGGCATTTGAAACAGGAGCATTTTCTTAAAATCTAGTCAAAATGAAAATTAAGCCTAACTATGATGGGAAAGCGAACATACACGCATCAAACAATGCTTCAGTCGGCAGGGGGTTAGCACAGGTATGACGGCAGCGTGCTAGGACGATGCAGGACGAGGCAGCGGGGAGGAGAAACGGACGGCAAAGTGGCCGGTTGCAGGAGGGCAGCGAACGGGCGGGGGCGGCACCGGGACGGTGCACAATCGATGGCAAAGCAGCCACCTGGACCGCGCCTGTTATTAAATTCCTCCGCCGCGATCTTTTGTCTTCGGTCTTAACCACCGAGCCGCTTTAATTAAGTCAACGCTTTTCTATCGGCACGAGTGCAGAGAGAAATTATATTAATACTCTGCAACAAGGCGCGTAGGGTGCACTGGCAATGGCAGCAGTCCTCACTACAGTATGACAGTCATGCGACGTAATCCGCGACTAGCACACTGGCTATGATGGAGGATACGCAACAGGACACAGTATTGGCAATCGTGTTGACCATCCTATAATGGAGATGGTCGTCGCTGTCCACTTCGTACCTCCGCTCTCCTTTTAGCGGTAACAGCGGTCATCGCTAGCCCTTGCCTCTCCGTCCTCAGTCCCGGCGCTCGCAATATTGGGCACGGCTGTGGAGACACCCGGCTGCGGTCAGGAGTGGCGACCCCTCCCTTCCTTCGCGACGTGCAGATTCCGGAGGAATGGAATTTCACGAGAGGCATTAACTCGCAACATTGACTCAGAACGCCGTCCGACAGCGATAAACCGCTCCTCTCACTCAGTTTCCAAAAGTTGAAAATAGTTTTCCAAAAAGTTAAATAGACAGTTCGTGAACTATTGTTCCATTTATTGAATAAAAAATCACTTTACAATATGCAGTCATAATATAAATGAATTCGTAAAATGTTTTTATAATATAAATTAAATATTATAAAGAATGTTTTTCACCCACCTTAAAATTAAAAAGTGGGCAAGAAATTTAATGATGAGTTAGCAAAATAGTAATAGCATTTTGTGAAATAATTTTATTGAAATTCACGGCTAAAAGTTAAATCATTTCGGACGCTTCTCGAGTTCCGTCGTGGCTTACGAAATTTGCCCGTTTTACGGCTTCTCGGTGGAGAACACAAATAACAAACGGAGGACATAGGAAGCAATACTTCGCAGTCCGTAATCCTTAAATTGAGTTGAATAGCATGTTTAGTACATTACGGAAGCTTCCTGGACGATCAGCGAAGACATTTCAATCACATTCTTTTTTCATCTGCTAAACCACAACAAATATTTTATTAATAAAATATTCATAAAAGTAAAATGAAATTAAACACAACAGCCGCACATAAAAATGTTCACCGCAAAGCGAACATTTGGGATGCATCGCATCTCTTGCATGTGGCCGAAAGCCGCAGTGACGGGTGCACTTCTCCCAGTTTTACGATCGCGTTTCATGCTCCCGTTTGCGTAAGAGCATACGCGGCGCCGGGAAAGAGATATTGCAGCGGGCGAAGTGTTTTTGTAAGAGCACTGGCCGTGTGCGATCGTTGCGCTTCAAAAACACCAAAACTCGTTACGCCTTCTTCACTCTCGCACACCTCCCAACCGGACATAACGAGATTACTGCGGCAGTCATTACTTCCGGCCAGTTAATTCCAAGTTTCGGTCGTGCGATTCCTCCCGGCAAGATCCGCCAAAGCCTCTCGTAGTTACGACACCACCGACAATACATGTACCGCCAACAAAAAACGCAAATTGGAACCGGAAAAAATGCGAACATTATTCCGCGAGGACGTCCGATTCTCGTTAGCACGGACAACGCACGGTGAGCGAAATAGCGAGCGGGGGGAGAAGGAAGAAAAAAAATAAACACGTTTAGACGATGGAGACTTGCGGACAAAATGACACGGAAAGTAACGGCGACACGCCGCGAATTGGGCCCGATCGGGAGGGAGAGAGAGAGAGGGGATTGGCGTGTGACGCAGTGCGACTCATGGGGTGCCAACGGCCGCGCACACGATAAACGCCCGAGAGACGCGGCCGCCCCGCGCGGAGAGTGCAAACGAGGTGGAACGGGCGGAGGATGGGCGGCTCAAACGGCGGGCTCCATGGAAAGAGGTGCGCGCAGTGAAGCAGCGAACGAAAGTCTAGGTGGAACGGAACGTGTTAGAACACTCGTGTAAGCTAGTAAAGGCTAGAGAAGGCTCGTAATGGCTAGTGACATGAACAGAACAGAGGACGGGAAGTCGGAAAATTGGGTAAATAGTAAGGATTGATAGGGTGATATGAAAGGAATTTAAGAAGAACAGAGAAGATTAGAAGTCAAGCTGCAAAATTAGACAATTAAGAATAATGCGATATTGGTCAAAATAACTATCCACACAAAATTGAGCAAAGTGATCACCTGGGATTTGTGGTGATCAATGGGAATTGTAGAATGGTTCACAAGAAAGATAAGCTGACATAGTAGAAAAGCGTGCAAGGAAAAAGAAAACTGAATGGAAAGAAACATCACGAAAAAAATCTCGAATACAGAAAAACGAACGCGGAGCACAACCATTGAAAGACCCAGCAATGCCAGGAGCACTAAGGAGAGCAGGCGAACGCGAAAGAGGACGCGGCTAGGCCTGGCGCAGTGCGAGTTTAAAAACAAAGAGCGCGAGGGGGTGAGGCTGGACGGGGAAGGGCGGGGCGGGACGGGGCGGGACGGGGCGGGGCGGGGGTAGGGGTGGGTGGGGCTGGACGGGGCTGCATGGGGAAGGGCGGGGCTGGGCTGAACCGGGCCGACGCCGGCCCGTTACCGCGGCGCCGGATAACACGATTTTTCGAGGGGAACAAAATTGAGCGTGTTTATTTCAAGTTAAATTGTTGTTGGTTTAGCTGCAATGTCCGGTCCTCTGTAACACGGTAGAGCACACATAAATGGCACCATCTCAATTACTCCTAGCTGCATTACATGCAGGCCTTTTTCTCATTTAAATTTTCTGCGTGGATAACTGCAATTTTGAGGATTTGGTCGAATGAGTACACAAAACTACAATTAGCGTTGTTAATTTACACTACTGGTCTTCCGGAAAATTTCATGTCCGACAATTCTCTCGCGGAACCGTGACCGCCATTATCTTCCAATGATATCCAATACCGTGGTCAAACACAAACTTTTAATGGCTATGTTTCATCCTAACTGTGGGGTTAATTTTATACCGAAGGCACTTGCATTATTGCAGTGTCAAATTAATACGCAAACTCTCATCGCAAGAACATGAAGGATACACATTTATTTACCCCGTTAATTGCAGAATGCATCATGGCACTGAACCAAACACCAGGTCATTCCATCTAACGACAGTCGAAACATAGTTGTGGAAATGTCCGTTTTGTTTTCCATTTGATGCATTCTCCAAGCGGTTGCCACTCGCATTAGCCGGGTTCAATTTATGGGCATTCTAACAAAACATCGTTTCAATTCCTGTTCAAAAATATTTCTATTATAATTTCCAGTCAATTACACGCTTCCTCCCAACACCCTTTCATTAAAAGGAACTACCCATTGCGAAATACGAAAGCTTCAATAACGAAAATAGATACTAAACTTCCGAAGTTATAAAGAGAATGAAGTCACTGTATATAGTACTTTGAAAATTGAATATCAATCAGTTCAATTGATAGATCAGTAATTGACGTACAATGGTAAGTATGATTTAATGATCAGATAAATAAATCGTTGCAAAACGATTACGCAACGATTTAAATTCTTTTGCTTCCATAATTCGGTGCAGCAAATAACTGCGAGAAACTTGTAATGGAATGGTTGACACGCAGACTATTGCAAGAAGAAATACGGCGCACAACTAAAATACTACTACGCCTAGAGTTCGCGTTTTTATGTAAATGTTAGAAGCCAAGTCAGAAGCCTGTGTAAACCTCTCTGGAGAAAATCAAGGAAGAGCAGTCCCGGACCTGACATTGGTTCAAAGCCCGACGCTGCGCCGGCAGGAGGTAGTCGGGGCCCGGGGGTTGGGAGAAAGAGGAGGGCGGGGAAGCGAGGTCTGGGGCCGGGGCGCACGGGTTCTCAGGCCATGCCGGCCAATCACGCTCATTCATTATTCACACCCAATCGGGCCCGAACCCGAAGCCTCCGGGCGGCGGGCTGCGCGCCGGAGCATCCGCCCGCCAATGAAGATGGATACGCCAGCGGCCAGCGCCCGTCCCCGCCCTTCCCTTCCCTTCCCGGCCCGCTCCGCTGCGCTGCACTGCACCCCACACCACCCCCCCCAAGACCCCCCCATACCGCTAGCCTTCTCCGCCTGTCCCAACCTTCGTCGTGTTCCCTCTCCATACGCAGAGCATGCCAGAAGACGAAGACTGGAATCGCTCTCTCACTCTCAACCTCAATCTTTCTCAATCCCATTCTCTCCCTCTCTCACATAAAGCAAACTTTTCTCCTCTTTATTCTCCCACCCTCTCACTCTATCTGACACACGTCTCATTCTCTTTCGTCTTTCTTCTTCTTCCTCCTCCTCCTCCCTCAAATGTTCATGCACGTAAATGAAGTGTTCGAGACTGTATTCAAAGTACACCGTGAGATGTGAGGGTGAGGGAGGAAATAAATTCAATAAAGTAAACGCTATGCAGACGTTATTCAAAATATGTAATAGGCACTGACAAGGTTAACATACAAACGTTTTAAGAGTTGAATAGAAAGAATATTACTAAAAAAGATCGTTCAAAAAGCCTTCTGGATATTACCTGTTACATTCACCAAAAATGCCAATCGTGAATGCAATAACTGCATCAACAGAAATTGTATGGTTCCAAAAGAAATCAATTGAGTTCAATATGTGACAGACAAACTTAGTGACTGACACTGACAGTGGCCAAGAAACACGCCGAACATAATTAAATGAAAACGACTACCTATTTCATCAAAATAAAGCTAAGAGCACAAATCGTAAGAGAAGCGATTTTTTATATTAGAAATCTTTCAATAATAAGCCGCAGTAACGGAAGATTTTAATGTTTATATCAGATAGAAAAGGCAGAATGATTAGAAGAACTGCAAAAGGCCCCTTTCCCAATATGCACTGAATTTGCAGACTGAGGCGCAAGCACGTATGCAGCGATTAACAGCCGTTGCAACGCGGAAGACCATCAACCAACCTCGTACTGCGCAGAGACAAGCGCGACCGCACCAACCGGCTGAAGAAATCATGAAATGCTGCGGGAGAGGGGGCCGCCTGCCGGACCGCCCGGGTCGTCCGGCGCAGCCCACCCTGGGCGTCGCCGCCGCCGGGAGCAGAAAACACACCCGGTGCATATGACGTGTGTTTGTACGCATATCACATCCTTTGTACGTCTCTCGTACACGCCGTCGGCCTTTTTAGCCGCCTCATTTCCATGCAAATAAATGTGGTAAAACAATGCCGGGAGAGTGCGGAGAGCAGTCGCGGGGCGGGGAGGCAAGGCGTCGGTCGAAGAAAAGGTGGGCGGGGGAGGGGAGGTCTCGGATGGGAGGGAGGAGACACGCCTGCGCGCAACCCGCCTGATAGCGGCGGCGGCGCACCTTCGCCGCCCCAACAAGGAGGGGAGGCGGTCGCGCGGCGGCGGGGGCTCGGGCGTCGAAGCGCCGCCGCCTGGCGCCAGTGCGCCTTCGGACCTGCTGGCTGACTGGGCCACAATCACGCACGCCTTACATCAACACATTTGTTACATATTGATTCAGTGGTGAGGTGTAGTTGACATTTACATAGACGCGCAGTCCGTTTGTGCTCCCAGACAGCAGAAAATGATGATGATGGTGATGATTGATGATGATGATGATGATGGCAAGCCATCGAAAGCGGTATGTTGTGAAAAAGACTATTGTGCAATGCAACGCCTTCAATCATTCCCATTTGTTACATGTTACTTAAATGTAAATGTGCCTGCCGACTAGTATCGCCGCTAGTATACTCTTTAATCCTCGCATTATCTTAACTCTGCATATAGTAGGTTAGTTTATTCTTTTCAAATATTCATTTACGCACTTTCTTGTTGTTTCATGCTTCAAATAAAAATTTAATCGTATTCGCAAACAAAATAAAATGTACACATGTCACAGGCATGATCCCGGCGTCCATCCGAGACAAAAAATGTAAACACCCCATATTAGTTATTTAAAAGATATTTAGATTAACTTAAAAGCGAAGTCAAGGTGCGGGAAGGAGCGTAGGGGCGACGCCCAGGTGCTTTTGAACCTCACCCAGCCCGGCTGCCGCTGGAATGCCATGTATTTTGTAACTGAATAATAAACAATTTATATTAACACGAGAATTCAAATATTCGGTTCTGCCCAATATTAACATCGGTGCTGAACATACTTCCACAAAAACGTCACATCACATCGATAATAGCTGCGTGCCTTCCCACCCCACATTTACATTTAAATTATTTTATTATTCATTCTACAAAATAACTAGTAGGAAACACAGCAAATAACTCTTCAATCCCTTACTTAAAAGCTGTTTGACAATATTCCTATACGAAAGGCCAAGAAAACAATAAACACAGCAAAATGTATTCTGAAACTATATATTCATTTCATACTGAATATCTACAAAACCACTCTAAATTAGTGTCAATCAAAGAAGTGAATGAAGTATTCCAGTATCCCTACGATAATAATTGCAATAAAAATTAGCGAAATTAGCATTCGATTCTCGAGGCAAAAAAGTCGAGAACCAATTCACGGAATCATGGAATTATGAAGTGGATAAGCAATCATCACACTGGCTACAATACAAACCACATAAAGAGTTGTTAATAGTTTACACTTTAAAGAACGAAAAAAAAAGAATATTTCATGAATGAGCGTAGTATAGTCGTCTGAATAATTCAGTTATTATTGATGAAGGGATGGAGAACAAGCAGTAGTACGAAAGAAATATTTAAGCGGAGATGATCGGGCAAGGCAGCCAAATTTCCATCAAACTACGCCTATAGTATCACTAATTTTTGGGGACAGACAAAATGCTGAAATCTCACTGGGCATTGATTGAACTTTGAGTAATGCTTACCATGCCTTCATTTAAAGAAAATTTTTGAAATCAACTCATTAGAGAAATTAAAAATAATTCATTGTTATTCCTTTACTGACAGAGGAAATATGAATCGAAAATTTCCATCGGAGCTTTAATCTTTTGAATAAACGTGGTACTTCAGTGGCAGAGGCATTCTGAAGATACTGAAAAAAAGATCAGAATACAGCATGTAGAAAGCTTGTAGTCAAATATATATTTTTTTAAATCTTAGACAAAATCGCCCCCGTGAAGTATGCAATATAGGAAAGAAATCATTTGGCATTTGTTTTGATTTTCTATATTATTCCCCATTTTACATGTTTCTATGTTCTAGATATTTTACCAACTAACATAGATGGGCGGACAGGGGGGGAGCAAGAGCGACATGTCCCTCGCTGAACATTTTTAAAAGGCCTTATACCTTTACGTAATAAAGCATTTTATTTCCTTAATATGAGCAATCGCTGATTTCTCCCCTTTTTAACGTGACGATTAGGGAAATAGTCATAATTCATTTGGGGAAAAGACTCACCGAGACTGGCAATCGTGTAAATGGTTTGATATAAAATCAATTAAATTGATTAATTGTATCATTAAAGTTTCATTCTCCTTGTCTGTTTAATCGTTTACTAGTAAAATATGTTGTGTAAATCGACAAGGGAGACTGGAAATACAGTTGGCACCCCTCGTGGTTCACGATGCGCTCGCCTATGATCCGTAGTAATAATTACTTTCATTGTAACAAATTACCAATGGATTTTCGATCAAATAATACTTAATACTAAGGTGATTCATTTCAATTACAAGTAATGCATTTGAGGTTCACACTGACATTAAAACTTACATTAAATAGTAAAAAGAGCACTTTGCATAAAATACACAACTACGAATTTGTAACGAGAACATATAAAACTGTAAACCCAACCGTATGAATCAGACGATGAGCGACGACAGATGCAGTAATATTATAAATTGGAACATTAATTATCGTAAACAAGCGACAGGTTTACCACCACCTTCGACGCAAACAAAGGCTCTCTCTGCTATGGCTGGTTCATTCAACATTCACTTTCTCTCGAGGCGAAAGTGCCTGTTCCACACTTCGCACGACAAACTCCTTCACCGCCACCCCCCAAAACTCCGCCACCCGCAGCAAACCAGCTCAGCTTTCAGCTCGACTCCCTCTCGCTGCGCCACACCGCGCCGCGCCTAAATATTTAGAGCACTAGCGACTGCTTGTTGCGTTAAGTGCACTCCAAGTAAGGGCTCCGGAAACTCCGTGCCGCGTTAATACAACAATTAAATTACCCATTACGGCCGAATGCGCACGTCTGGTTTGGGTGCGAGCAGCCGGGAGATCGCTCGAGGCACACGTGGGCCGCCGCCGCCGGAGCACCTGGCTTCGTTACGCTGATGCGCCTGATGCTCGTGTCACCGCCGCTCGTGAAACAAACGCAACACGCGCGCGCGTCGTGTCGAGCGGCGCGAGGCACCGCGCGGGGCGGAAAACGCTTCCTTTGAGCCTCCCCCGTGTATTTCACGCACACTTTCCCTCACAAAACATTTGAGTAGTTTTAACGTAATTGTCACAGGCGGCTAGGCGCACAAAAAGCATCGAGTGGCCACGCTTGTTTTGACAAAAATACAGTTCTACTACAAAAAAACACAACATAATACCCAATTTAATAAGCTAACATTATTTTAAAACAACATTTCTTCAATTGATCACTGCATTTATCAAAAAAGTCAATCAAAAAAGTTGCAAACTGGCGGATGTTTTGCCTTCCAATCAGGTTAAATTAAGCGAAAAACTTTTCTGACTCATCTTTCAGGGAAGATTCGAAGTTCCCAACCTAATTACTTTCATTTGATCGAACTCGTTTATGAAAATTAGGGTTTTGGGAAATTACTGATACAGCTCGATAAGATGTTATAACGCAAAAACAAATTTGTCATAAATATTAGGCATCATTAATGTCGTTTCCATCGATAGTTTTGTAGTTTATACGTAAGTTATACTCTTTCGCAAAACTTCGATTTAATTTCTGGCTAACACAAATAATTGGAAAATTTTTCGTGAGTTACAATGTAATATCACAAATTTGAATGATCCCAAATTACATCAAGAAAATATTTAATTCATGTCTTCTGTCAAGCCTTTTTAGGGACGCTTACCAATAAATTTCCTTTTAGCATTTTTGCATGTTCTCTTTCATGCAGGAGTCAGCTCCTTTTACTAGATCATAAAGAGGCGACGAGATAACTAGACCACAATTCACTCCCAGTCGGCTCCTCTGTTCTACGTTAGAATTTTGATTCAGCGTAGTTATAAACCCTCTATTGAAGCTAATTGCGAAAATAGATTTAGAGACAAAGATAAATAATTTTCGTTATCGGAAATGAAATTTATTGCTCGCAATGAAGAAACTTCACACTATATTAGAGATCGTTTTATAGTAGTAAGAAGAATCAATCTAGAATGTTCATAGAATTGTATGTTTATGAATTATTACATAACACATACAAATATGCAAATACTACAAACTTTCAAAAAGCATTTCATTGCAAAATCCTCACATTAGGGGACAAAATGTTTATTAATTTTTAAAATTTATATATATATATATATATATATATATATATATTTTTAAAGTAAATACAAATTAGACCAATTCCGACACAAAAAATGACTGACATGGAAAAGTTTTGAAATCAACCAAACTCAATAATAAGAATTTCTCTCAATTTCTACTAACTTCTAAATTTTCATTAGACACTAAACGCCAAGAAAACAGTCTCGCTCAATAACTATATATGTTAAAAACACTCTTTCACAATACATTCTGTTTCCTAGAATTCTCAATTGTTAGTATCTCCATACAAGAAAACACTCAGTCAATAAACTAGATCGTTCTTATAGCCTTTCAATGAACACTGCCTTGGAAAGTGCTGCATCACCCCCGGGGGACAGATAACGAAAGAGCAGGGAATACTCGTACGTTGGCGACAAGGTGGCGGCAGCCGATGCCAGGTCATGGGAAGTCCCCAGATCGATGTCCGCACACGCCACATGCGCTTCCAATCAAAACACGGTGCCCCGTCGTCTTGTAATCAGCACCCAGGCGACGCCGGGCGCCGGGCCGCGCGCCTCGCAGACACCAGGCCGCCGCCCTTTCCGCGCACACTCTCGCCACGTAACCATTAGTGGCGTGTGCAGCGTTCTCGCCCCTAACCACCACTTGGTCTGCGTACAAACTGCACCAGGTAACGCCAATACGTAATACCACAGAGCATAAATTCGCAGGGAATGCAGAAGGTCTGACAAATAAGTGAAATATTTCGTAATAATCTATGAGAGTTTAAAAGAAATGTTGAATATGGGAAGTATTAGATTTCAATAAAACCAGTATACATTTCCATTCCAAATATCATGCTAGTAGTACGGATCATTCGCCACTCATTCCACAAAAACTAATCGGGTATTCTGCGTGTCTCCGTGAGTCCATGAACTGGTCCTTTGTTGCGGTTTCACCAATTCCAGTTCACCGTTCCGGGCATGTGAGATATGAATCGAAGCATCTCGTGCTGCTGGTGAGGAATGAAAACTTTCGGGAACCTTCCAGAACATTCTACAATAATTATGAACAAATTTGAATTCTACAATAATTTGAGCAAATGAAATGGTCCTTCTGGACATAAAGTAACTTCATTATCTGTACAGCTTCTAGAATCAGTGGAAAATTTAGTTATTAAATTATCGTTCCCCATGTTGGCGCAGGGAGTTTTATTCCTTACGAAGGACATGATGAGGGAAAAAGAGTCCAAATTTATTCCTGATTTACTCTCGAAAATAATTTTATTACATCGCAGCGAATACTTTTGCTAACAATCCTTGCAAAAAACGCTCATTTTTTCTGCATTCAAGTAGTATATGGCTTAGCGTAGAGATCAGAATTTTGAAAACGTGTACGAAATCACTTTTCCCCATAGCACGTCACACCAGTTTAACTGTTTTTGACTAAAATAAATTTCAAAAAAAAATCGAAAAAAAAAGATTTTTGGCAGGGGATGGGGCGTTAAGGGGGCTTATAGAGGCAATCATTAGCTCATTCAAGTCCCTCGACAAGAATCGTTTGACATTTTTAGCCAGGTATCTTTTAGAATGTTCTGGGAGAATTGTAAAAAAAACCTCCAATAGATTTAGGTTTCACAGCATTTATAGTGGTGAAACGCTGTATTTGTGTATACTACCTTTTCAAATAGCATGAACTGAAACGACTGGTTCATCAAACAATAATTAAATGTAATTTTGTACTGAAACATATTTTTAGAAAGTGTTTCTATCGCTCCTTTGTCAAGTAACCTTCATCGGTCGAGGATGGACGAGCCAAACGACTGCCTCAGTTTTAAAATTTTGTTTCGTTATGACTTGGTAGCATAAATAAACATTTTTAACTTTAAAAGACTTCCCAGAGGCGCCCCTCTAAACTAGTCTTTTTTGTATAATGACCTCACCGACTTGGTTTCATTCCGGACATGTTGAATAATGGATGTGACAATCAGGTAATTTAAATATTATTATTATATCATTATTATATTATCATTATTATTATTGATAAGAATACTTGTTATTCTTATTTAAAATGCTTACATCACTGTTGGTATTCCATCGTAACTGTAAAACTCTTAATTATTCGGCCCGCAAACATGATTACAAGCTTCGTTTTGAAGTTGAAGATTGTAATTTTGAATTATTCTATGATTGCTTCATTACGTTTTTGAGGGTTAATTTTAAGGTAAGTTTGTGAATTACAGTAAAACACGAACTACATCAAAAAATTCACTACTCAGGTCAAAGTATCAATAAAAATTAAATAGACTATTCCATTCGTGAAATTAACACCAACTGAGTTGAACTAAAGAACTAGAATGCATTCACGGTTCATTTCCCCCCAAAATATCGCTCCTTACGTTCTCCTCCCTGCTTGTCAATCACAAGGTACGATAATACAATCGTAGGAAGTGCTGTCTTCTGAACTTGTCGCGCGAACACAATATAATTAATATTCCGTGCTTTCTGAAACATTTTGGGAGAAAACTTCACTGTGAAATAGATTTTTCTTAAATACCACTCCTACATGGAAGTTTCTAGGCACATTTCCAAACCGCGTGAATAACATATGCAATATATAACAACATGCTTTTTACGAGAATTTCAAGGTAGTACAAGGGAGTCACAAGGGCATTAGAGAATATTTCATGGATCATTTAAACGTGAGTGTCTTTGCGAAATATTACAAAATTAATTGTTTCTAGGGGTGGCAGTTTCAGGAAATATTTCAAAATATGTTCCTGGTCGTAGACAAGAATACGGGATGGCTTTATATTTTACTTTTTCATATACGTACATATATACGGAGTAATAAACGTAGTGTACAGAAAGTTATGTAATGCTGCGCGAAAAAACGGCGGATTTTCGGCAGAAAAAATCCATTACCGGCACCTTAGAACAAGAAAGTGGATAAATCCAGTTGGTAAATTAAGATAAAAATGCCATAGTACGTGGAGTAGCCAGAATCCCTGTTTTATGGGACTTGATGCCGAAAAACCAATTGATTTTCTCAAAAAAATTTCGCCGAAAATCTCCACAATGGAAAATAGTTCATTCTCTCGAATTCCAAAAGATTGATTTTGGCCAAGATATTTGGGGCCCAAAATCAAAATAATGCTGAAAATGTAGGTGTTTTTAAATCATAAATAGGATAAAAAGTATAAATTGCAGAAAAACGAAAATAAAACCATCGTGTCTATTAAAAACATTTCTAAATAGTTTGTTTTATAACATTTTCTCGATGTATTGTAAATATTACCGCAAATGTGATTTTTCTGCATTCGCTCGCCAAGAGTGTTTTCCAGTGATTTAGGGATGAAACTGTTACCATTACAAGAACGTTGTTATGTAACAATGTGTTGATACAGTCTAAACGCGAGAGCTATTATCTGTGAAACATTGAAAAAAGAATTACGTGTACGTGTGTGTGTGAGTCATAATACATATTCGTGTTCTGTTTTAAAGTGTCATAGTAGTGAATTAAATGACAGTTTATTTATTTTTATTTTATTTTACGTCAAAAAAACAATTAAAAACTGCGTATGACGTCAAAGTCAATTGGACCACGGCCCGTCAGCCCGGAAGAAAACATGAATATAGTAGTGAATTACTTACGTAATGATTTTTTCATGTGCATCCGTTGGAATCATTTTACCATTACTCCTGTTTATCATATATCAAACCGCTATTACGTAAGGAAGTAGTTGAGTAGATTCATTGAAATTTCACAACTATATTTTGCGTTCCTCACTTTTGTATTGTTTGTAATTAGACTATAGTATTTACGTAATGCTTTCCCAGCTTCAAAATGCTTGAAGTAATACTTGAAGTTAAGGCGAATTTAATTTTTTTTCATCAAACCCACTCCAATATTTTCTTTTAATTTATTGTTGGATAGAGCAAAGAACACTAAAAAACGGTCCATTTTCGTTGAACCTCTAATTTTGAAAATTACACGAGTTATAAATTAAGCGCAAAGTTATATTCTTGTCGCCACAAGTTATATTCTGCAACTAGGGACCGAAAATTACTAATTGCGACAAATTATTTTTGATGCCGATAGGAACCAGACCGGGAGGAGAAATGGCGACAGAACCAAAACTAGACGAAACAGATTAGGAAACTAACTAGTACGAGGAAGTCAGTGCCATTCTGTAGCACCACTAGTTATAAAATTAAATACATTGTTACACAGTAACAACACACAACGTAAAGCACATTTAGGAACGGAATATTTCCACCTTAATTACCCATCCAGCAAGGTGTCAGGATGATTGACAATTGGATAGAAATTCCATAGACTAGTCACAGTATCTCTAAGTAAACAGAAATTCATAATCCTCATTAAAATTAACTGAATTCTGTAGGTGGTGTAATTTCAACCATAATCGTGACCTATGTTCGTGGAGAAGTATTTGTCTTCATCGAATTCCCAGTAATGTCGAGTACCGAGCACAGTGTAAATTGAAATGACAAATGAATGCGACGTAAGATATTTTGAAGTGGTAAGCTTTTAAATCAATATCGATCTGAACGTGAAACTACGAACACGTGGAAGAAAATAAAAAACCCGAGACAGCAATAGTTCATCATATTTACTTATGATAGGATATGTATTAACATATTTTATGTGACATGTATTAATATATCAAGTCAAGCAAACGTAAATCTAAGTACAGGGGAGAGAAGCTGAAACAGGGAGAACGTTTAGAATGATTGATCCTCTAACGTGTCTGGCTGGATCGAAACCGACCCAATGCCCAACATCTAATGGGCGCTATTTCTGGCGAACGGGTTCGTTCGGGCGCTGAAGGACGCCTGGTGGCAGCGCAAGAGAAGCAGAAAGAGCCGGGGCAGGTGATATGGCTGAGAGGAAAGGAGGCAGAGGCGCGGCGGAGAAGCGCGAGATAGGCGGAGAGGAAAAGGAAGGGACGGGCAGTGCGGGGTGTTGCGGAGCGGGGCGGAGAGGGTCAGGGCGAGGTGGAGACTGGAGCGAAGGGGAAGAGGGCGCGAGCGGGGAGGGCGGGGCGCGTGTACCCGAATGGGGTCGGGTGGGAAGAGGGCTCCTCCCAGGGGGCGCGAGCGGGCGAGCCAGGCGACAGCCCCGGGAGTCGGGGGCGATATTAGGCCCGTAAGCCTCGGTAATGCCGCCGGCAGCAGCGGGGGCGTGGCGGCGGTGGCGGTGGCGGCCGTGGCGACGGCGGCGGCTGCGGGAGCGGGCAGCGCGGCCCAGGCGGATCGAGCAGCCCTAATTACTCACGAGCCCACACTTTGGGCTCAGCGCCCCGTCGGCTGATGGGAGTGGCCGGGGGAGGGGCGGGTGGGACACCAGAGGCAGGAAGGGACAGCATATATTGTGTGAGGATTGCTGAATTTTGGAAGTCTCACAGCTGTTGAGCTGTCGTACGAGAGGGAGTGAAAATGATAATATAAGGGAAATGTAGATTGGATAGCCCGAAGCAGGTAAGACAGTGAATTAGAAGCACAATGGATTGTGTAATAATTATAACATAAATCTCTAACTAAAATGACCGAACAATATTTGCAAATTACGAATTTGTGTGTTCAATTGTACATGTGAGAAAGCCACATAAAGAAGCATATGTTTAAAAGTCATTTCCTAAAAACGGCACACGGAAAAATACGAAATTTAATAACACTGGCCTTCACAATGCGACCACATTTTCTTTACCATACTCCACATATCTAACATAATATCAAAAAGTTGTCGTATTGAAACCCTTTTATCCATCACTTCATTTAATTACCTACCAGCGTCTGAAATATTCATACTGCAGAGTGCATCACCCGCAGTACGAAGGGCCAAGCGTGCTCCTCCTTGCCTCGTCTCCCGAAGTGGCCGTGTCGTGCCCGAAAGAAGCGTCGACAGACGAGGCACCGTCCTCGTTCATCCCCCTTGTAGGTGGAGATACCCTCCCCCCGAAGCAGTCTCGCGAGCAGCGGGAAAACTCATAGCTAACCCAACACGTGTGCCCGAGTCCACACACAATCGCAATGCGAAATGTACGGTTTCACCATCAGCCTCCTATTAGTTGAAGTTTGTGGAAGAGCTAGTTGTAACATTTATAGTCTTCAACAAATACTGTTTTCAGAGACAACTTAAGAAACTTGCCTATATGAAAATCAAGTCTTCAAGATGCGAGGAGTCATGCAAGCAATATAAAAGGAATAGTTATTTCCTTCAATCGATCGATAAAACAATATTGCACAATTAAAATATAGCTAGAAAAAAATCACTACAACAATAAATTGGTACATAATCACAATTCTAAATGTGAATTATGATGTTCTACCGCACTTTGTTTTGGAGACGAGGGTTCAATATTACCTACATAACTACGTTTCATCTATAAATAAACACAAATCACATTACAAATATACACACTACCGAATTATCTACACGTCAAACCATCTACAGCCGTAACAGAACAGTAATTAACATTATTTTATAACACGACCTCGATACAGATAGGACACGCATCCTCCCATAAGGATGGCGTAATCAGTCATCCACCTCACTTCAAAGCACGCGTAGAGCGAGGTCTGGGCCCTGCGCGGTCGCAAAAAGGAAACTAGGTTCGCCGCCGACGCGTCTCGTCTCGTCGGCGCGCCGCCGCGGCGGCGCCTGCTCCGCAGATTCGATTCCCGGCCTGGCGGAACGACGTCGCGGCCGCTTCCTCGATTTGCCGGGTGGGGCGGGGCGCGTCGCGTGGGGGCGAGGGTTGCGCGACATCGCTTCTCCGCAGGTTACGGCCGCATCCAATCGAGGCAGCCGCCGCTATCGCCTCGCGTCGTCCGCACACAATCCCGAAACCCGCGCGGCGCTCGCCTCTCCTCGGGCGCCCGGCCGCGCCACTCGTCATCGGCGTCTTCCCTCCTGTCTCCCGACCTGCCCTCGCTGCCAGTCTGCAAACCCGACGTCGCGCCCGGCCGGCACGGCGGTGAGAGCAGCAAGGGTGGCGAGGAGCGATGAATAACGAGGACGGAGAGGATGCAAAGGAGAAAGCGAGCACGGGCGGTGCAGATGGCACGGGTGGTGAAGGTGGTGAAGGTGGAAAGAGGGGAGGGCGGGGTTGGTAGCAAAGACGGTGAGGACGGTGAAGATGGCGAAGGTGGTTAAAATGGCAAAGGCAGTGAAGACGGGGAGGGAAGTGGAGGCAGTGGAGACGATAGTGACGATGCTCACTTCGACCTACGCCACGCAACCGTTCACATTGTTCATGGATGGTCAAGAATGCCAGCTTCATTTACTTCTTATCCGCTGTACTGTCCTTATTTCCTCTTGTTTTCTATGTCCTAATGGATTTGCTTTGCGGACGTGTTAATCGCTTCTTTATATCCAAACATCCGTTCCACACACACGTCTAGTACGGACTTCACCGCATCCAATAAACCCCACTTCATGAACATCATCAAAACTCATATCCTCACAATCTCCATTCCCATCGTTCCCTTACGCAACCGGCTCCATCTGCAGCAGTCTTCACTGCATCTCTTTCTTTCGCTAGACCGCCCTGTACAGCTTTACCACCATTTTCCCCCATAGACACCTCCTCATCTCCTTCCTATTACTACCGCTGGTAGTATCACCATCCTTCACACTGCATCGAGATCAGAGTTTTCAGTTTTCTCCGTAGTACAACATGGACTCCGCACTGGGAACGCCCAGAACTACTCCTCAGCTGTACCTTCAGCCATGCATCGACCGCCAGCGGTCCCGCAACATCCCATTTTCATATGCGTCCCCACCTGCAGGACGCGTCTTCTCCCTCAGTTCTTCCCCAACCCCTCTTCCGTCCGCTCCTATCCACCCTCCTGTCCCCGTCGCCCACCCCATCTTCTCCCCTCTCCTCCCCACCCCTCCGCGCTCTCTTCGGTTTAGCGCGCGTTTCGAGCGGTCGCGAGAGGGGCAATAAAAGAAACCGCCTCCCCAGAAGAGGTTTTTTAACAGTGAAAGCGAGGTACCGTGTCAACGTAATGGCGCCCATATGGGAAGAAATTTTAAGATTTTATGCCCGGGACGTAAAAAAACGGTATATGGATACCGAAACGCCATGAAAATAGGAACACTGTTTCCCGGGGCGGACCTTTGGGCGAGCACACGACGCCAAGGAGAAAATCCTGCAGGGAAATTATTCGATCGACAGGGTATTTCCCGAGCGACTTAGGCAATCAATACATATTCTTCGGACAGGTACTGGCATTCTTTGATCGCGTATTTCAAGCACCTGTTTTTGATTGGAAGTGAAATCAGAACAAAGGAGACAAGCATTCAATGTTTATTACACACTTGTAACACAGATTTAGCATACTTATAATGTCGACATCTACCTTCACTCTTGCTTATTTACTTTCATACGTTTCGGGGTCACTGTGCGAAATTCTTCACGTTCTACGCAAAATGAGTCAGTGCAGCAATGTACTCCCAAAACGACAAAATCATTACACAGATGCCTAAAAATATGAAATATATCATTTTCAAAATGAATCTCTGAAGAATTTCTGTGAGTATTTCGGATTCAATTCAGAATGGTATATTTTTTCAGAAGATTATTTCAATACCACATTTACTGCATGGATCCAAATCAGCTTAAGGGTAGTTACACTAGACCTAGTAATCAAATCCTACATTTTTCCCGAAAGCGTTTTCATGTACTGATGTATTGACATTACTGAAAAGCTAAGCTAAAATGGAAAAACGAACATTTAAACTTAAAAACAAGAATCGTATTCTACATCATAACTGTCAATTCTCAAAACATCAATACTGTGGCACAACAAAAAAGTATTCCAAAATAAACTCACAACCAAGGGAGCAAGACACTGACTTGGTTCGCTGCTAGCCGAGACGTTCTGTGAATAGATCATTGGCACACAGACATTCAAAACCGGAGAAACCCAGTTGCGGCAACGCAAAGGAGACTCGCTCGCAATCCAGAAGAGGAAAATATTGAAGCTACGCTTTCGTCACGCACATCGTATAAATCCAGTCTATTAGATAGCAAAACTGCGGTTTACAGGCACGCTTTTCGTTTCGGACGCCGCGTCGTCCCTCTCTCATTCACCCCCCTCCCTGCGTTATTCCCCCACCCCCTCCGTCGCCCTTTCCCGCTGTCTCCCTCTCCCCGTGAGGATATAAAACGAAGGTAACGCATGGTCGAGGTTCTCTCTTGCTCGCTCCGTAATAGAAAACTGAATTTCCGAGAATAGCGGCAGCAGAAGCAGCAAAATGAAATTCAAACTCCGCCGCCACCGCCAACTTTTACGATCCATAAAGAGATGAGAGAACATAGGCGCTGACCGAGGCGCGATTAAAGCGTTTGGGGCGAGCGGGGGGGGGGGCAGCGGAGAGAGGGCTAACAATCTGATTGAAAAATCACACGCAACAATTTCGCAAGCCTTCCCAGGGAGCGACGCCGCGAAATTACACACCCGCGTACGGATACGCGACGGAACGCGTACGCAGGCACACGGACACTGTTGATGACGTCTCACTCCGTGGCCACGAGGCAAAATTTCCTTCACTGCTTGTCAATGAACAATATCTCGATTGGCCAGCATATTCTCACGTCTACGAAAGCAATATCGAACAAATGGTAGTCGTTTTATCGAAGCAAGGAAGGATCAAACTTTTTCAGAACCATCTATGAGTAAAAAACTAGTACTATTACACAAATATTTAAAAATCCCGCGCGGTTCATCATAAATGAACACGTGTAGAAATTGTCCACGAAAGAATAATTGAAATGAAAATTGATTCTCGGAATTTGATGTCCGCGGCATAAAAATTGCTCTTTTAAATCATGAATTAATATAAATGTTATAGATAACCTACATTGGTTTAAATTCATCGTCTCTACGGTCAAAGCACATTGACATTTTCATTGACATTTAGTTCACATTACTGCATACGAAACTCCAAAAGTAACTAACAATAATGCATTTCATACAGATACATGTCAAAACGTTATATACAATAATTAATGGCCTGCACCAAAAATGCTGCTGAACAAAACTACACAGTATGTTTACAGAAGTGAAGCGCTCGCACTGCTCAAGAACAGATAAAATAGTCGCCTAAAATACTGTAATAAATAAAATATTTTCACAAACGTCTTCACTAAAGAACATCCTTTACAATAAGTGAACAAATCGTAACATTGTACGACATGTCTTGAGATATTTAGAAGTATAACGTAATACAATAAAAAAAAAAAAAACTAAGAAGCTACTAAAATAAATATTGGTAATGGTTGTTTATTGTACATTCAATTGTCATATGTAAACTGTTTCTATTGGAGAATAATAGATATCTTTGCCAAATTTTCTTCACTTATACATATCTACAGATAAATCGGAAATTTATCTTAATTTTATCCGGGCGTGTCTATGTATTGTGTGTATTCAAGAGGTTTAAATTAATGAGGAAAAGGTATGAATCAACAAAATGTAAACACTAATGCATGATAGTTTATTTTACATTCAATTGTCTAATGTGGACTTGTATATGAATCCTTCCTCTCTTTTTAAACACTCAAACACCTAATTAAAATATAACGAGAATAGTTTAAGCCAGGCGAACTGAAGCAATACCAACAGCAAAAGTAGCTTTAATGCGCGAACAACGCCTCTACGAAAGCAAAAGGTGTCGCCAGGTCTGCTGGCAGCTCTTTCGGCGAGCGAGACTAAGAGAGCCGAGCGATCAAAATGTCAACTTCACCCCTTTCCGTTCCCCAGGCAATTTCAACATTTTTTCCCGCGCAGGGTCGCTGCTCCCTAACCAAAAGAAGAAACAATGAAAACAGCCCCGAGGAGAAAATACCGCAAGTTTTCATTAAGGGGTAGAAGGCGCAGTGACGACTGCTGTGTCGCCAGGAGAGCTTCGAGCGCCATGAAGGGGGTTCGCTGGCAGGGCTGCCCAAAGCAGCGAATGGCGAAATGGGATACCACATAGAGAGAACCAGAGCGAGCAGAAGAAGGTGAAGGCAAGGTAAAAGTAGCAAAGAACTTTCAAATAAAAGGTGGGAAACGGCAAGGTGAAATAATATGAAAAAAGATATGGAAGAGAATGAACTACTAAAACCAGGTGCGTGTGGAAAGATCAGGAAAAATGAACAAGAGAAAAGAAGGGGAACGAGGAGACAGAAGAGGGAGAAAAGATGAAATAGAACGGAGAAAAAAAAAACCAAGGAACCAAATAGCAAAAGAGGGAGAAAGAAATGTTAAAGGAGAGTATCAGAGCTCCTACGGTAGCATTACATTCGAAAGTTAATATAAGTTAGTATGTAAAACAAAAGCGAAAACAGGTAGTTGAAAGAGCGAAGGGAGAATACAAGTTCGCAATGAACAGAGAAGTGTAGCAGAACAATACAGACATAAAACGCAAGATATGCTGCAACAGTGTCACACTCAGCACAGATAACGTTGGAATGGATAACGTTACCGCATCGGTCTGTTATATCCGAGTTTGTGGGTTCAAACCCAATCTATGTCATGGATTTCCACGAGCAAAAAAACTTCATTGTACAGCTTCCCTCAGGGGAAGTAAGGTCAGCTGTCCCACGTAGTAGATTTACTGGATGTAAAATACCCTCGGGCATAAAAGATGCATCTCAGCTAAATGTAAATATCCTGTTTCTTCGCCGGAGTGACACCTTCTTTCTCCACTAGATGGTGGGAAGGAGCGAAGCAGAATTTGCGTGGTCAGACGGAAGAGCAGCCGTGACAGCCTGAGCCTCATAAATCATCATTGAATTAAATCGAAGTTTCAACACGCCACACCAACAGACAGCCGAAGAAACAGAAAAGGACGTCGACCACGTAGGAGATGAGTTAGTGTAGAGACCGCCGAAAGGAAGCAGGAACAGCGGGGGCGTGGTGCGAGGTGCGGCGTGGCGTGGTGTGGCGTGGCGTGGCAGCGCGGTGGGTCGGGGCTTATGAAGCGGCGTGCAGGCGCTGCACCGCCATCCCCTCCCCCTCGGCCTTCTCTCATCACGGCGGGGCTGCGCCGTCGCCATGTGGGGAGGCCAGGCCAGGCAATGCCGGCGCGCGCGGCTCAGCAAAAACACGCGCGGGCCCCCCAAATTGCGTCGTGGCCACCGCACCCGGCGCACCCACCGCCACCGCCACCGCCCTCCCTTAATTACCTAATAGCGCGCGCTCTTTCGTCAAGAGAATTGGACATTAAACTTTTGCCAGCGAAGAACATCGCCCACGCCTGCACAACGATGGCGGCGGCCCCGCGTGCTTGCCCGCCCCGCCCCGCCCCTCCTGCCCCGCCCGCCGCTCCCCGCTCCGCTCTTCAAGCGCACTTTTTAACTTGAGTCTTAAAAGACGACAATATCCCACCACCCACGGCACGAGGGTTCTTCAGTCTCCACGCCGCAAACGCTTTAATTTAGTCACAATCGCCCGAGAGGGGAGGACCAAATACGCCGAGCTTGGACTAGACTGCCACTCATGTTAGGAGAGACACTCGGAGACACTGCGTCATAACAACCACTAGCCCCTAGATACGCTAACAGCAAGATCCCCTTTAATGATGGTCATAGTACGTGATGGATCAATCGTTTATATTTGTTACATTTTTCAAATAGGATTGTCTTCCTATTGACTACAGATACAGTTTCTCACACGAAGTAATTAGTTCTTGAAGCGAGACTATATTTCATGTTATTGTAATACTCCCCTTTTTTGTACTGTTCCTAGCAACTATCATTAAATGTTCGTAACGCTGTCACTAAATCACTCTGTATTTCGAACGCACATAAAAGATACTGTCGCAAATATAAAATAATTGATTAATGTGGCGATCGCCACTACACCCTTGGCCACCATCTTATCAACGTGTTCCATTTCTCACAATCACTACGATTTGATTGGCATCTTACCCAGAGTGGGAAAATGTGTACGACTCAAATGGACATCGTCAACGTAGCCATCGAAAGTATTAACGCCGCCGTTTTGTCCCTTCCATCCACACTCATTCTCCCAGTTCCGTCGCCGCCGTCGGCACGCCGTCCTGTGCTAGGCGCACCACCTTCCCTTTCACCCACAGGAGAAGAGAGGAGGGGTGAAGAGTGACGCGGGGAGGGGAAGGAGAGGCACGCCCCCGTGGGTCTGCGCCAATTACGGGGCGTCTTAAGGGCGCGGCGATCGCCCCGGCCGCGCCTTCAAATTGGCGGAGGCAAGGCCTTCGTCTTCTTTTACGCCCCCCTCCACCCACTCGCCTAATTCCTCCCAGTCGTTTTTATTTCTCCAGGCGCCGCGCAGCCCCGCCCCGCCCAGCCGCCTGCCTCGCCGGTGGCATCTCCATAAATAGGCAGTTAAGCTTTGGGCTGGCGCTGGAAGAGGGCCGCGCTGGATGTATTATGCTAACCAGCGCCTTCCCGGTTCCCGATGAGGCCTTTATGTCTTTTCCTCGTGTGATATAACCAAGCTAATGATGACTAGGAAACGAAGTTTCAGCATCTCCTTGGGCTGCCATTACGCCACCGTCCATTCCTTTGCCTGCTATCGTCAAGATAAAGCCTTATGAATCCACGGGGAGAGCTGCAGTCACAACGAGCCTTCGTCGGGGGAATATATGCAAAAGTATAATGAAAACCGAACTAATAAAGGGAAGGATGGATTTAGAAAATGAAATGTGACTTGCACTTTATTCCCAAGATGCACTGTTACCTGCTAGCAATTGTGGCATTCATTAAATGTAACTTCTCAGCAAAGCGCTAGAAATATTACGAAATAGCACTTCTTCTATAATAAAAATGTCCACAATAATTTTAAACAACCATCTACCACATGTTAGATAAAAATATTAAAAATTCCTATTTTATACCATCGATACTGCGCAACAAGTGTTTTTATGCATTAAACGACAAATTAAAAAAAAATAATCAACTTAAAATAAATTAAAAAAAGACATTTCGCGAACCACTGAATTTGCCTTCCTTCAAAAGCATATCTAGATGTATATTTCTATAGTAAATGACCGAGCCTCGAGGGATTGCATTCATTCCAAGAGTACTTTCAGTGTACTTCTCCACACATTGTCTCTGAAAGGACGAAATTTGCGAGGCAAACCATTCCTACTCCACCGCTCCGATAATAAAAACGGGAACGAAAAGCAGCTCGCCGGTTCGGCAATTCAGAATGCAACGTTCCTTTCTCCGCCACCTGAATAGTCGAAACGCAATTCAACGCAAAGCCAGGCGTGGAGAGGCCTGGCCATGGAAAAGACCGCTATTGCTGTTCTCGTTACTGAAAGGTCACCGAAGCGGAGGGAAGCGGGGGTGGAAAGCGCTACCTTTGCAGCGATGACCCGCGGCTGAACGCGTTTCAAGCAGGCGCTGATGATGGGGTGTCTCGCGCCCGCACCATCGCTCCCCCCCCCCTCGTCACCCGCCCGTCCGGTCGCCCGCTTTGATTAAAATATTTCGAAGTGAGGCGTTTGCGACCGCAGACACTGAGCGAGAGAATGAGAGGTCGAGGTAAGAGGATAAGCGAAGGGAGAAAATGGATGGGAGTAGCAAGGATCTGCGCAAAAGGAGGTTATGCAAGGATCAGAGTAAAGAGGCAGGGTGGGAAAGGCGGAACAGGGAGCGAATGACGAACAAAGAAAGGACACGACAGAAGGGAGGGATGAGGGATTAAGAAGATGGAACGGTGGGCATGAGAAGGGAGAGGAACGAGCCACAAGAGCAGAGGGGAAACGGGTTCGGTCGTGCAGAGGGGGCCGGGGCCCGACCGCAGCTCTAGAAGCCACCTATAATGGAGGATCCGGGAAGAGCGCTTGGGGCCTTTCAGCCGAGGAGGCGGTGGAGGCAGTTGGGGGCGGGGGCGGCGCCGGCGGTGCTGCTAGCGGCCTCCGGCCTCGCGGAAAAGCTATTCCGAGAGTTCACGATAAATAAAGGGGCGGCGGTGGGCGGTCCTTAAAACCGAAGCAAAGCAAAGCAAAAGGATTTGTCTCCCCGAGATAAGTTGTAACGGCTGTCGCACACCCGCCGTCTCCCGAAGTCCCCACTCGCCCTCCCTTCCCCGCACAGCCTCCCGGCCCCCGGCGCCCCCCTTCCGGCCCCTCCACCTCCCGCCCCGCCCGTCTCGGCCAGCACCGCCACCCCCCCCGCCGCCCCGCTAGTACTACTACTACGACCGCCCCCGCGCGTCTCATTAAGAGCAGGGCGCGCTTAACCCCCTCAGTAATTAAAAACTAAATGACATCGATTCGGGGGCGCTGCAGACGAAAGGAAAAGAACACACAACTGTGGAGATAAAGAAGCGCTCTTGCAAACACGACGCGTACAGTTTGGGCTAAAAGCCAGGCGATACGCGGAGGAGGAGGAGGAGGAGGACGAGGAGATGACGAAGATGTAGGAGAGGAGAAAGAAATGCCTCGCGACACAACAAATCGAAGAGGATCATGAACGTGGATGACGGAGTGAAATGTACATGTAAGCACGCATGCGAAATTCTTATTCACGGAAAGAAGATTTCAGAGTAGCATAACAGAGGTTTCAGTTATGTTCAGTTTATTTCACTCGAATTTCATGTCAAGAAAAACAGACGAAGTTGCGTTAAAACCAACAAAATTTTCAAACGACACACACACATTACAATATCTTTTAAAATGTGTTAATATTTCCTGAATACTGTAAATACGCACGGTGCTTTTATTACTGAAAAACCAAACCTGTTGTGGAACAGAGAATGGAAATATTATCAACGCCACACGTCACAAATAACCTAAAACTTTATTTTAAAGTCTTCGACTTGCGCATCGCAAAACCACCTCGAAGAAGCCGCACCGCAGGCAGACTAAGAAGAGAATCGGGGAGGATGGGGCAGCGTTAAAAGCGAGGAGGGCGGTGAGCTGAGGTGCGCGGCAATCGCGAGGCGGAGGCGACGGCACAGCTCAAAGCGTCCGACGCGTCGTCGGGCAGAAAGGAGCTCTCGGGCGGCGGGGGCACGGAGGGGGGCGGGGCTGTGGACTGAGAGACCCGCCCTTCTTCCTCGCCCGCTGCTTGTGTTCGCCCCCCTCTTCGTCAGCAGCGCTCCAGTCACCCCGCGTTCTCCGCCACGTCTCACGACCGCCGGACGCCTCACAATTACCCCCTTTCCTTCACCTCATACGTTCATCGTCACCGTCATTACCATTGTTGCCTCTACAATGCCATTCCGTTTCAACGCCACGTCCACCGTCGCCGTCTCTTACCTCGACGTTTCTTCCTCAGCATCAAGTACACCGTAACCGCCACCCTCCTCCTATCACTCCCCCCGCCCATCTTTCAGCCGCCACACCCACCACTCGCCGAGACGCCTTTTATCTCCGCAGCTTTTCGTAGTCAACATTTCGAACCCACATCTGGCAGCCTTTACGCAGCGCGAAGAAGCCTCTTTCAGAATTCAATTTGCAGCCGCACGAATCTCCTATGATCCATTCGCAAAGAAGTGTTTTAAAGGTGTTTAGGCTGCGGGCGAGAGGATCCATTGCTCTTCTTCGGGTAACAACTTCTATGGAAACCGTTACCAGGACACGGAGAGGAGATGAGGGGGCTCTTAAGGGCCGGAACGGCGACGAAAGCGGCCGCGAGGACGGGGGAAGTTGAGGGGGGAGGAAGAGCGAGGGGGGCGGAAGAGGAGGAAGGATAGGGGAAGGGGAAGACCGTGATGGAGTTCCATGGGGGGAGACGAGGGGAGGGGCTCCCCGAAGACGAGGGAGGCAGAGCGAGGACCAGCAGGCGCAGAAGACGCCGCCGCCGCCGCGCGCGGTGGAAGAGGGGGGAAACCGAAATTGAATAGTGCGGAATGGTGGAAGTTAACCAAGCTTCAGTCAAATATGATGCACATCTTGCTCCTCCCCCGCCCTGCCCAGCCCTGCTGGTGACTCGAGGGACGCACTCCGAGAGACGTGCTAATGGCGAGGACTGAAACCGAACACGCGGAAACGCGAGTGTGGGAGGGTAGCAAAGCACAGGACCGCGGCGGAGAAGGCGAGTCGCAGACGCCACGATGCGTGCTAGGAAGCGGCGCGTCACGCCATAAAACAGCATCTTCACGAGCGAGCAGCGAACAGTACTATTTTGATGGGTCAATGTAGTACGTAATTGCAATAAAGTAGTAGTAATAATTGCGTAATTATTATACGAGTCTTATTAAGCATTGGTAGGACAGACACCAACCAATATTACTGCATTAAATTGGAGAAAATTACTTCACTTTACATTTCATTTCATCAGTCTTTTATCAATTCTTGCAAGATGACGCAATAGCACAATTCGATTAATGTGTTCCAAATAAAGATATCTAACATCAAGTACTCATCTCTTAAAATAATATATTCAGCAATATCAACCAATGTTCATTCAGAAATTGCAATCGAATGCCACTTTTAATTCACATTCTCTTGAGCGTAGTCCGTTATTCGGCATCGCAACCTGGATGCAAAAATGTTTTCGGGATCGTCAGCCGTAAGCCGTGAACCACGTCCTGATCCCCGGCGAGCGGAAGGTGCGGCATCGCCAGGCGGCTTGGCAATTTCACAGCTCAGGGGCTCGTAATCATTTTATAACGTGCTCCGGCGGCGTCTATTTATTTATGTAATTGACGAACTGTTTGCTGGCGGCGCACGAGAGAGGGAGCCAGAGAGGAGAAGGAGGGGAGGGTGAGGCACGGCTCGTTTCGCGCGCGGACTGAAATAAAACGAAACAGAGAAATTCTAATTCATTATATGTGGCAAATGTTTGCTTTTGTCCCGGGGGCGAATGTAAATAACGCAACATACGCACGCGCGCCCGCCCGCCCGCTCCCGGACCGAGGCGCGGGCGCTGCATGCAGTGCGGCAGCGAGCGACGGCCGCCAGTCCAGGCGCATCCCAAGGGCCCCGGCGCCGCCCACGCCCACACACGCGCGCCACCGTCTCCGTGACATCCGCACCTCGCATCCTGCATCGTCTCCGGTCCCACCGAATGAGTTGCGCTGACACATACAGGGTCTCCGACCGGGTTGCCGTCGTGTTCGAGTCCCAACGGTGGCAGGAGATAAACAGCTAGGTCGAATTCAACCGCTGCCTGGAGGAGAATTTTAGTGACAAGCTGTTCTTATCCATAGTTTCTCCATTCAACATTAGGCGAATGCGGACCAGTACCCTAACAAATGGCCACGAACAACGCGCTATCTTTCTCTCCTCTCCCTTCTCTATTCTCACTTCATACTTACACACCCTACATTTACATGCACTACACACCTACACATATCGGAAAACCAATCAGGAGCTCAATGCCAATTGGTGTTGAGCTGTCGCCAATTGGTGGCGGTGGCGCGCTGAGAGGGAAATCCCCCGGAAGCTCACCCGTAGGTCGGCGCCGGCTCTCTCCGTCTAGTTAAGGAGGAACACCGCCAACGCCCGGGACTAATTACCGAATCAGCTTACGTGCTCGGAAACATCAGTCTATCAATCAATAAAAAAAATCCACCGACATTAATTGATTTCATCTTGAAATTCCTTTTTGTCCTGGAATCGCCCTCAGACTCTTATGTTGACATCGATCACAAAGCCATAAGCATTACTTCCCCCAACTATATGCATGGCGAGTATAACTTTACTAACAGATTTTTTTTTTTACTAAGAGCACTCAGCATCTTGGTCTGCTAATTTTAGTCTTAAGATATTTCTGACCTTTCACTGTACTGCTCGATACAAGAGTTCCTTGTAACTTCACCATAATATTTCTCCACCGTGTGCGAGTATTACATTCCCTCACATTACTTGCATCATATCTCCCATCCCACTCATTCCTTCCCCATGCTCTCCACACCATCCGCGCGTTGCGCATCCCCCTTCGACGCTGCAGATCCCCATGTGTGTAAATTACATGAAGGGCTCCGAAATGAATCAGGCGCGCTAGCCTTTTTTATAAACACGCGCTGCGGGGGCGCTGCGCAGCGCGCGATGAAGCCCGCGTCCCCGCTCTCACCCTCCCCTCCCCGCCCCACCCCTTCCCCTGCCCAGCGCGCTCACGCGGCCCCCGCCCGCATTCAATTTTACATGAAGTTCGCAGGCGCGCGCACGTGTGCGAAAGGCGCCGTTCCCAGACACGTCAGCCATGAAAGCCCGCGGCACGGCGCGGCGAGGCCCGGCGCCTGCGGGGATGCGCGGGTCGAATGCGACGCACGCCCAAGTTGTAGACAGTCTATGCAGCGCAGTAATTAAATTTATTTATTAAATTATTTATTTATTCATTCGTAAATCCGGGCGCGTCAACTGCGAAGGTCCTTCGCCCCTAAGCGTAGTGTATGCTTTGTCGCTAGAGGTGGCGCTGATCTTCGCCGGCACCTCCTACGTCGGTTTGCGGGCATTTTCTCAAACCAGGTATATCCCACCAGAGGGGCACCGCCCGAGCCGAGACAAGTCCTAAGCTCCCGACTCGTCTCCCGGAATGTGTGGTAGTGTAGTGCATGTTAGTGTAAGTGTGGTAAGGGGTGAGGTAAGGACAAAGAAGAGGAAGGAAAGATCGCGCGCGGTCCGTGGACCGTTTGTTAGGGTACTGCTCCGGCATTCCCCTGGTGTTTCGGAGTAACCACGGAAAAGTACCGAACAGTGCAGCCCACCGCTAGCATACTCCTTCATACAGCGACTGAGTTCGACCTAGCTATGTAGCTTGTGCGAAAAATCCTGATTCTGTCGAGACTCCAACCCTACGATATTCCGGTCAGAAACACTGCTGTGACATCAATTTTTTGCTCTGAGGCTTCTTTGACAGGTAAATTTATTTACTTAACAGGTAATTATTGCTTATATAAATTGCATAACTTGATACTATGTGGTTAGGCCGAAGATCATTAAGCCATTACAATAACTACGCCTTAAAGCGTTCTAACCTAGCCGTTCCCCTGTCATGTTTCTTTTCCTCGGCAGTACCGTATGGTCTCTTTTCCACAGTCTTGATACGATGGAGAGACCATTTGGGAGTGAATATCAGAATTCGAAAGGTTAGTAATTAAATGCAATACTGGGCGCGCTTACGAAGAACTTCTTCGAACAATTCAATTAAAGCGTGTACATTTGCTTGCAACAATTGAAAGCAAAAAATCCTGAGATTGATTTTTGAATATTCTGAAGTTATCGTGACGTATTCACTCGTGTATTACAAAGAGAATCGTTGACTACGAATCAATGGGAATTTTAAACTCAGAGAGGCAAATTTTAATACCAGTCTTATTGATATTAGAAACGGTGAAAATAATGTAAAGAAACTTCTGTACCGTTTTCAAATATTTTTCATGCTTCCTGGCTATTTACGAGATTCACAGTGATGTCATAATTGTGTATTTTAAATGATTGTAGGATAAAATCCTATAAAATTGTTAATAACAAGGAGTATGAATGTTGTGCAGCATACGATGACAAAATTGGCGAAATGACTTAGTAATAACAATAAAATGTTCTAAATTCACCACAAAATACAAATAAAATTACAAAGAAAGTGGAAATTATATTCTCCCCACGTGAAATTAATACTCAATTCGGCGCAAATAAACCGACACCATAGTGAAAACCGCACACCCGACTGCGTGTAGAACGCTCCGCGACCGCAACAGTCTATAAACTCCGAGCACGTGCCAAAGAACGCGCAACTAAAAACTACACCCTCCCACATACCTGGCCTGTTTTAAACAAACCAGTACTTTAGCGCGGCCGCAAAAAACGACACGGCCGCGCTTTGAAACACGACTCCGGCCCCCGCGCGCACACACGCACGCTGATTCGCGCACCCCAAGCCGAAGCGGGGCGGGGCGGGCCAGCGCTTACACGCAAAACGCGCAGCTGCCGCCCACACACAACGCTTTCCATCCGGACACAGCGGGTACCCGAGGAACACGGGTACACTCGCTGAAAACCCGGTGTTCGGACATACTCCAACGAAGGGCCATTACATTCATGTAAATGTAACGATGTATCCCATTACACGAGCGGCGGGGAGGGGAAGGAGAGGGGTGGGGTGGGGGGGGGAGGGGAAGTGGGCGCAGCCTGGGATGGGGCTGGTCGCGCCGCCGCCGCCGCCGCCGCGCGCATTTGGACAGCCGGCGACCGACAACCGCATCGCGTGTTTTCCGATGGGCGTTAATACGCGCGGCCCCGCGATCGCGAGCGGGAAAGAGCGCGCGCTGAATGACTGTGTGCTCTCGACGCCGCGCTGGGGCAGTGGAGGCCAGCGGCGCACTGCACCTGCGGCGGGCAAGGTGCACTTCGCGGGCTTGGGGGACCGCACATGGAGGAACGTTGAAGCAATGCCAAGGTAAGATCCAACTTTCGGAAATCGGAAATAATATTTCACTTACTAATTAAATACACTTACTCGACGTTTAGGGCTGAATTCTTTAAAGGTATGCTGTAAGTTGCTCAAAGAAACGTATACGAAAAGGAAGGTGCTAGGGCAAATCTCGAAAATATTATGTAGTTTGTTACGACCTAATGTAAGGAATATGTGACCTATGAACACATGTAATTGACCAGTCTCATAACTCTTCCTCTGAATTGACGCCCTGATAAATTTCAGAAAATCGTTCGATTGAAATCAAATTACTATCCATTCCATAACTATGAAATTATGGTAAGACTATGAAAATTAAGAGTGCTTTAACCATTTCTGCTGATGATAGAATTCCATTCTACAAAAGGATCCCTGTATCTAAGAATGGGTCTTTTAATCTTTAACATGTCACCTCGATTAGGTAGGTGGATGTGACGGCTATCATCCCGATAGAGAACATCTTTCTCAACGATACTTATTTTATCAAATTGCCACTCACGTAATAAGCATTCCTGAACATCAGACCAAACTCAAATAAAACTATTATAAAAGTGTAGTTAAACAGCAAGGGGTTTGAAATACTTCAAGCATATATAAACTCACTAGAAATACTGAAATACAGACATCACTTTTATTTGATTTTTTATTCAAACAAACCTTGTACATCATCAATTTTAGTAAATTCTCATTCTCTCTTGCGCTGCTTTCTTGATAATTAAAATTAAAAGGACAGTCACATATTCCACTTACATTAACTGCAATGAAACACCGGGAAGGATGGCGACGCCGCGCCGTCGCCAGCGCCCGCACACCGTGCGCGCCTCCGCGGGGGCGGCGACGGCGGCCGAGGCTCGGGAGCGGGAGAGCCCGCTAAATAATACATCCGCAGAGTATCGCTAACTCAATTCCTGGCCAGAGCAGCCGGAACGACGCCCCCGCCGCCCGTTTTTCTTTATGTATATCTGCCCGGCGCTTTCGGGGGCGCTCCGGGGCCCCGTGCGGAGCGCGAGTGGGCGTGGTCAGACGCAGCGCAAGAGAGTGCTCCGAGAGACGGCGCCGGCGTTCAAGGCCGGAGCAAGCAGGTGTCCCTCGTAGGCAAGATTGTAAACAAGGAACCGAATCTACAAGAAGTCTCAGTCACACAAACGTGTGCAGAGCAAGAAAGGCTGCTAGTTGAACAAACAGTCGCAGGGAACAGGGTGAGCTAACCCCGCTGACAATGAAACAAACACGCGGGAAAGAACAGGAACAATCAGTGACACTCAGTCCCCCATTCTTGAAGCAAATTCTATACAGAATTCACTCAATACACAAAGTGTTCAAACACTGGATGTTTAGCCTTTATATGTTAAAGAATGAATGTTTATTTCATTGAATTCAGAACACACTTCCAAAAATGTATGGTTTTCTAGAGAAGAGCGTGATTCAAACACGTGAATTTTACGCGTGAAACACGTACTTGTCGCAATTTACGAGTAACATTAGATTTAAAATGTTTGATCAAGGATTACGTGTAAATAAAAATTGAGCTTTATAGACAATAAATAAGCAAGAAATCTGCCCTCATTTAAATAGTATATTGTTGGAAAGAAAGGCCGAAATCTGAAAGAAATGTGACAACAATTTGTTATAGACAGAAATGTTGAACGCCCATGTGGTGAGTTCTCATGGACGTACGCGCGAGCACGATAAAGCGCGCGCGTGCGCCCGCACACAAAACTCTTATGGACGAAGATCGGCTTAGTGTTTAAACACAGAAATGAAACATTTGTTTCTAATTCCCATTAAATGTGTATTACGAGCAGAACGTCAAGAAAATCCAACGAAAAGGACGAAAATACCTTCGCATGATGTAATGAATGTGTACAATGTGAACAACCTGTACGAAATACGAGGGACCGAAGGGGCCATCAAACGCATCTTTGTAGAAGCTGGGCTGGCGATGTCGACAATGGCGTCGTAAAGAACCTTACGAACGCAGCGTGGGCAGATTGGTCGTTCGCGCAGCGAAGATGGCGCGCAGGGGCAATTACCGTCTAGAGGGCGTAAGGGCAACTTTACGTGAAGAAAAGTGACAATATTTTTGAACGAAAATAGTGACAGGCAGTTTAGGAGGAAAAGAAAGAAAATGAAAAAAGACCAAAAAAAAAAACTGAATGTAAAATTAACTCAAAAGTGAAAAAAATTAAAAAAATAATAAAAATGCGAGATGAACTAATTTTATAATTAAAATTTATATTTTAGATACACATACATAGAAAAATAGGTCAGAAAATGTTTAACATTGCAAGGAGGAAATCATTCCTGGTTTTTGAAGACAAGAGTAACTTGAACTCAGCGGATTAATAACCTGAAATAATACAAAATAACACTTTCATTACCATTAAACATGTTTCAAATGAAAGAACAATAAAATGATATAATTTTTACTGCATTATTACCGAGTATTCAACTTTGTAAAAAATTAATACTGTGTTAAAGGTATATTTTTGTCCATCGAAAATACTTTAATATAATGTTTTCACTTAATATAATAATAATAATAATAATAATAATAATAATAATAATAATAATAATAATAATACACATTTCTGGAATCCAACATTCAGATATACTATTACATTAGCAATTAACCTTCAGTCAAGCCCAGATTTACTTGAATTTATATTAAATGAAAAGCTCTAGAAACATCCATTCGAAATAACACAATTCTGAGAGGCTGCGTCAACATACTGAGAGCCTGCGCCACCGGCAGGTATCATTGACACCCACGCTGTACAAGGGAGGGAGTTACTGTGTGAAGATCACTAGTAATCAACGCACAACTGAGGTAGTGATGAATTCCTATTTGAGTGAGAGTAAACGTGCGCACGCGCTGATTTCTCAGTCCTCATGGCCCTGAGTGCATCCCCCTTCCCCGTCCCCTTCAAGTGGAAGGGGGAGTGAATCTTCTTTGGTTAACGTACATGAGTAGCGTTAACTGCTTATGTCTCATACGTTGTATACTTGGAGGTGGTGGTGTTCCTTCGGAACGAAATGAAACGAGAGATTTCGTGCCGATTTACAATCGTCATGCAAACGGTTTTCCCCTCCAGCTATCTCCCCAAGCGGGTTACCGTCCCAGTCAGAAGAAGATCGACGCTCCCGAAATACGTAATGTAGCGCATCAACGTGTGTGTGTATGTAAAGGGAGATGAGAGGTCTACGATGAGGAAGGAAAGCTCACATCCGGGCCTTTAAGGCTACTACCAGGCCCGGTATTCGCCTGGTATTGATGCGAGAAATCACGGAAAATTACTGATCAGAGCAGCAGGCCCCTAGAATTCTCCTCCACACTATGGTTCAATTCGACCAAGCTACGTAGAAAATTCGCCACCATCGGGCCTCGAACGAAAAAGCCGATCAACAATACTAACACTGAAAGCACAGAATTTAGTTGCACACAGAGAAATTTTAATGCACACAATATCAACGAGGTAACACACTCATTACGTACATAAAGCTATGGGAAAAACCTCCCGTTTTGAATGACACTGTTTTGCTCATTTTAACAAAAAATATAAACATGAAACTTGTCAAGACTACACTTACGAAAATATAACTAATTAATGCAACCACACTGAACCTTTTTAAAAGACAAGAATGTTGAACTAGGGGCAAAACAAATTAGTAGAGAAACTATTTAATTGTAGGTTCAGGGAAGAAAATAATACGAAATTAAACAGAAAAAGAGTGAAATCGACTTAATCACTACCGCCTCAACACGAAGTAACATAATTCATAGCAAATCGTGCTAGTAACTGAACAGATTTACCAGACAAGTTCGCTCATTCAAGCTATCAATTAGTAGAAACTTGAGATTAAACTGGTCATCCGCATAAAGCAATTTTAATCTTGTTATCTTTCACCCACCCTAATTCATAAAATCATGTAATTTTTCCCCCAGAAACACCCTCTCCCTATTTCAAAACAATAAATGTATGTTTTCCTTAGATACGCTATAAATGTGTAATTATTTCAAATAAAAAAGGATTGTAGTGAGTCCTGCTTGAGGATGGCCATATAAATTCACTGTCTGTAACAATGTACCCGCCAAAGCTCCCGAAAGACGAATAACAAACAGAAAAAATTGGAAATAGGCCTTGTTATACTTGCTGTTGTTATAACAATTATAACGTCAGTCAAGTTAGATAATCATGAGCTCTCTATTATCGTGAAGTTGTGTGGTATCCCCCCAATCAGAGAACGAGACGGAGTTACGCTCCGCCGCACCGCTAGTGGAGGGGCGCAGCCCCTCCCCTCTCCCTTCACCAGGCGGGGAGGTATAAGGCGGCCGGGAGCAGGCGCCCCGTTCAGTTACCGCTTAGCATAAGCTACCACCGCCGCACTTGCTACACGCCCTATGGAGGCGTAACCTGCGGCGCACTACAAGGAGACTCAGGCTGCCCCGGCGCTTGCTACAGTCACAGGCCGTGACGTATCCGCCGGGCGACCTGCACCGACCTCGGGGGCTACTGCCGCCCCTCGCTATACGCCCTGGAGGCGTAACCGGTTGCGTGCTACAACGTGACTCACGGCTGCCGCCGACGCTCGCTAGCGTCACAAGTCGTGGCGTATCAGCCAGGCGATCAACGCCGTCCTCGGTGGCCCTGCCGCCTCTCGCTACACTTTTAACCGCGGCGTCACCGCCGCGCGGTACTTCGGAGACTAGAGGCTACTGCGGCCACTATCACCTAACAACTCTTATCGCCCTGCAGGCGATAAGGCTCGGCAAGGCAAGAAGGCCGTTAAGAAGCATTGTACATATTTGTGATGTTGTTCTGTGTATTTATTATTGGGTGAAAGTAAATGGTTATAAAACATTGACTGTTTATATTACCTTGCAATCCTGCAAATACAACATTGGCGACGAGGATATAAGAACAAGACACGTGAAGAACAATGGAGCAAATAACGAGTGATCGCGATGTTGCAAACACAACATCAAGAACAGATGAGAATGTTAATGAAACAATTGGAGTTGCAGAAACAACAACAAGTCCAGCAGATTCCGGTATTTCCACCATATAGTAAAGATCAGGAGGACTGGACAGTTTATATAGAACGTTTTGAGCAGCATTTGGAAGCACATTTGGTGACAAACGAAGCACAGCAGCGGGCACATTTTTTGGCATGTGTGGAGAAGAAACCTTCATTACGATAAAGAAAATATGCTCAGAAGATCCAAGAAAATTAACATTCAGTCAATTGAAATTGAAGCTGGCGATCACTTTGAAGAGAGAATACATGTAGTGACCTCAAGATATAAGTTATTTCAAACGAAATTAAAACCAGGTCAAACACATGCGGAATGGGTGGTAGAGTTGAAAGGTTTAGCGAGATGATGCAAATTTAAGTGCAAAAAATGTAACTGTGCAGAGTCATATGCAAATAATATGATTAGAGATATGGTTATATTACATACCCTGATAAATCAAGTGCGTATAGATGCAATACGGAAAGAAGAACCAACACTGGAAGAGGTGATGAAGATTGCTACAACACACGAAATGTCTGAAAATCTAGTAAAGCAGATGAAGACAACAGAAGAAGTGAGCAAAGTCACAAAGGAGAAAGAACGAGCAGAAGAAAATTAAAATCATGCCCAGGTTGTGAAAGTAACCATAAACGAAGTCAGTGTTGGTTTAAAGAGGCAAAATGTAGATTCTGCAAAAGATCGGGCACATACAAAGTGTTTGTCTGAAAAGAAACAAATGGCGGGCAGAAAACAGGAAAACCCAAGAGTGTGAAACGTAGCACCAAGCAGTCTGAAGAAATGAAGTAGATCAAATACAGACGGTGAATATGATTTTGAATTCATCACAAGGAAGAAAGATAAGAGTGCAATTGGAAATATTAGGAAAAATATGGAGTTCCAGATCGATACAGGTGCTACAGCAAATCTAATAAATCTAACAACATATCAAAGTTAGGTGCACCGAGATGTTCCAGCAGTAAAGCACAGTTAAAATCATATCAAGGAATAAACATCCCAGTAAAAGGTCAAGTAAGTGACTGCAAGATATAAAGGAATACAACGAAAGTTACTTTTTATTATTGTGAACCGATATGATGTACAAAATATATTGGGAATGGAAGGAATAAACACTCTTGGTTTCACGATAGAAGATAATGTCATGTCAGTCGACAACACAAGTAAAAGTGCAGAAATGAAGAAAATATGTGAAGAGTTTTCCGAAGTGTTTTCAGAAGGCTTAGGTCATTGCACAACATATAAAGCTCACATAACGATGAAAGAAAATTGTCAACAGTAAAACAAGAATTGCAACGATGGGTACAAGAAGGAGTGCTCAAACCAGTTGATAATGCAGAGTGGGCCACTCCAGTGGTAATTATAAAAAAACCAAACGGTAAACTAAGGTTGTGTGGAGATTTTAAAGTTACGTTAAATCCACAAATGTTAATAGACCACTATCCTATGCCAAAACCAGAAAAAAATATTTGCGAAACTACAAGGTGAGTGTTTCACGAAAATAGATTTATCGGAAGCTTATTTGCAGTTAGAGCTAGATGAAGAATCGAAGAAAATGATGGTAATTAATACAAATGATGGTTTGTATCAGTTTCAAAGGCTTCCGTATGGCATCGCCAGTTCCCCATGATATTTCAAAGGTTTCTGCAACAAATTACGGAGAAAGTACCAAATTGCGCTAACTTCTTGGATGATATTATTGTTACAGGCAAAACGGAGGAAAAACATAAGCAGAATTTGCGGACGCTGTTACAATTGTTAAAGACAATGGACTCAAATGTAATTGGGAGAAATGTGAATTGTTTAAGACTTCTATAAACTATTTAGGCCACGTAGTGGACAAACATGGAATTCGACCAACAAAGGAAAATATTGAAGCAATTACAAGAATGCCAGCACCTCAAGATTTGAAACAACTTAGCTCATTCTTAGGTAAGGTTGCTTATTATTCCCAAATTTATTAAGAATAGAGCAATGATATCGGCACCACTAAACCAGTTACGGAAGAAGAATGTGAAGTTCATATGGTCGACAAAGTGTGAAAATGCATTTCAGCATCTGAAACAAGAACTGATTAAAGCAACAAGATTGACGCACTACGCGCCAGGTCAACCGCTACTTCTCGCGGCTGACGCATCAGAAAATGGTATTGGCGCTGTGATATCAACGATTACGCCAGAAGGCATTGAAGTACCAATTGCATTTGCATCGAAAACGTTAAACGACGCACAGAGAAATTAAAGATGGGCAATTTTCTCTCTGATTATGATTTTTAGATTGTTTATAGGTCAACTTCACAGCACGGCAACGCAGACGCGCTGTCGAGGCTGCCGCGGGGCCAGACGGTCATTCGACAAATTGGAAGAAGCCTGCGCGTACATAGACTTCGAGGATGGCGACGCCCTGTTACGGTTGCCGCTGGACGCCAACCGGGTAGCGCAGGTAACACGGGAAGACCGCCTGCTAAAACAAGTAAGTGGTTATTTGAGTAAAGGTTGGCCAACGAGGAAACTAAATCATAGTTCACCAGACTTAAATCAATTTTTTGTTAAAGAGAAACGAGTTATCAATGCAAGACGGGGTAATAATATATAATTGTGAAGATAACGTAAGAGCCGTAATTCAAAGAAGCTGCAAGCAGAAGTGTTAAAGTTATTGCATGTTGGACATTGGGGCATTACCAGAACAAAACGGTTGCTAGAAGATATGTATATTGGCCGGGGATGTCAACAGATATAGAAAATTTGATACGTAATTGTAATATATGCAGACAGAACCAGGCAAGTCCGCCGAAGCACTTTTCAAGCTGGCCAAAGCTGAGAAACCATGGGAGCGAGTACATATTGATTATGCGGGCCGTTCTATGGGTCAATGTGGTTAGTAGTTACGGATGCATTTTCACAGTATCCATGTGTGTGTGAGACGCGTACCGCAACAACAGAAGCAACAATTCAAATGTTAACGAAAGTGTTCGTAATAGAAGGCTTACCACAATTGTTGATATCGGATAATGGCGCACAATTCACATCACATTTATTTGAGAAATTTTGTATAGAAAATGGCATTCAACACCTTAGGACTGCCCCATTCCACCCACAGTCAAACGGGGAGCGGAGAGATTTGTACGAACATTTAAACAACCATGATTAAAGCAATGGCAGAAGGAGTTGGCAAAGATAAAGCACTACAACAGCTATTAGTGACATATAGAGCAACCGTAGGAAATGAAGAGAAAGTCCGCGGAACGACTTCATGGCAGGCAGCCGAGGACATTATTGGCACTATTAGTACCCGTCAAACGCCCGAAGCAAGTAGGGAACCAACATTCAAAGTCAGAGATAAAGTCTATGTTCGGTCGTTTAAATCCTATCCAAATGGATCCCAGCAGTAATCCACGAAACTATAGGATATAGAATGTATCTGGTACAAGCAGAAAACGGTATCATCAGAAGACATGAGAACCAGATAACAAAAGGTGGAACATGCATAAAATAGATGAGACACAACATAGGAGTAATATGCATTCTAATTTTCAGCCGGTGACAATGCGGATGACGGAACCAGTCATCACACACGAGCCAGCGGCTCGGCCGCAACACCAGCAGATGACACATCCCAAGGAGGGTGCGACCAGAGGCGGAGTCATTCGCGAACCCAGCAGCCGAGACGCGTCACCAGGTCCAGCCCTGCTGCGGAGGTCGCGTCGTCATCGTGGGCACCCATATGCCCACAATAAAACGGGAGGAATGGTATCCCCAATCAGAGAACGAGACGGAGTTACGCCCGCCGCACCGCTAGTGGAGGGCGCAGCCCTCCCTCTCCCTTCACCAGGCGGGAGGTATAAAGGCTTGGCCGGAGCAGGGCGCTCCGTTCAGTTACCGCTTAGCATAAGCTACCACCGCCGCACTTGCTACACGCCCTATGGAGGCGTAACCTGCGGCGCACTACAAGGAGACTCAGGCTGCCCCGGCGCTTGCTACAGTCACAGGCCGTGACGTATCCGCCGGGCGACCTGCACCGACCTCGGGGCTACTGCCGTCCCTCGCTATACGCCCTATGGAGGCGTAACCGGTTGCGTGCTACAACGTGACTCGCGCTGCCGCCGACGCTCGCTAGCGTCACAAGTCGTGGCGTATCAGCCAGGCGATCAACGCCGTCCTCGGTAGCCCTGCCGCCTCTCGCACATCTTTTAACCGCGGCGTCACCGCCGCGCGTACTCGGAGACTAGAGGCTACTGCGGCCACTATCACCTAACAACTCTTATCGCCCTGCAGCGATAAGGCTCAACAAGCAAGAAGGCCGTTAAGAAGCATTGTACATATTTGTGATGTTGTTCTGTGTATTTATTATTGGGTGAAAGTAAATGGTTATAAAACATTGACTGTTTATATTACCTTGCAATCCTGCAAATACAACAGTTGGGTATCTCACCTCCGATAAATCACGTATACAACCTGCAATATCTCCGGTTGTTCGTAATTTTAAATTAAGAGCATAATATTTACAATAAATAGGTCAAATAAAATGCACATCTCAAAAATAGTAAGCAATTATTTGACATTCATTGTATTAAAAAATTCTCTCACGAACATTAAAAAAATAATTCTCTTCTTGCTACTACAATGCGATTCAAAATTTCATAAAATAATAAAAGTCGTAACAAAAATAAGCATTTAAGACATTTTTATAGCAGGCATGTATCGCACATTAAGACTAGTTTTATTACGCATTTTACGTAGCCATATGTGGGGGCTGGGACGTGTCCCGAAATTTTCTGCACTGTCTGTGGTTGTTAGTAATTTTGAATTAAAAATATAAAACGTAAAATAATATAGGTAATTTAAAATGCACATCACAATAATAGTAAGCAATTATTTGACATTCATTAAATAAAAAATAGCAAAAAATTTTGCTTGGGAGGACTGAAAAGAAACAAATTAATTTCTGGTTAAGCGAGTTTCACTACTTTTCATCAGATGAGAAACCACTGAAATAAACGAAACTATTATTTTAAATCGAGTACATTAGTAACAGTATTAGGTTCATTACCGCATGTTCTCCGCATTGAAGAGCCGAGCTGTGCCTGTCTGTGAGTTAATAATTAATTCAGCCAATTTTGGATTTCAATTCTCATTAATTCGACTCAATGTAGCATGTCTAATCGGTTCACGGAATCCGCTGTTTGGCACATTTGGAACGTTCATATTACCTGCGGGATGCAAATCCGATCGCCATTCAGCACTTTATACCATTCATAAACATAGAGGTTCAGAAAACGAATTCGTGCATTTTTTCGATAGTATTAATCATAATCGAATTAGACGTAAAAAGATTTATAATGTGTATAGGGAAAAAATGCGGGCAATGGTGAGAGATAGATTTTGAAAGTACTAGAAAACTCACAATACATATTTAAATCAGTGTAAAAATATACCTAATGTTCAGTTCTAGTTCAAACCAGAATAGCATTAATAATATAATCTACTTCGATAACACCAAGAAATCACTAAGTATTTTTATCCAAAGTATCGACTTAACTGATTTCAAATGGGAGGCAACTTGCAAGAGAATGGTATTGATTAATTGTATACCAGAATTAAATAATTTCAAAATTCGACGATAAAAAATACATTTGTCTAACATTCATTTGAGTTAACATTTATAATAAATAAACATACAGTGTATTAAGGAGGTAAAAGTACGGAAGCACTGTAAACACATCCCTAATTTGTGAAGGAACGTACTCGAGACGAACCAAGTTTCTCAGGGCAGCGTGGCCTCAAAGAGCAAGGAAAACTCCATTTCTCAGAATCCTATGACAAATTCCAGCAACGTAACAGCAGCAGGCGGACGTCATCATCCCAAGCATTCTGGTAGAAGTCGCAGGCACCCTCCCGACATGCCCCTCCCCTAGCATTCGGCCTGGCCGACCCGGCCAGGGGAGCTACGGCGCTCGCCCAAATAAGACGCGATGTTTTCCCAGCCTATTGCTCATCAGCTAACTGAGTTTGCGTCGTTCGGGGGATGAGAGCCGCTGTGCACTTTAAAAAGAAATTAGCCAGTGATCACAAGTGCAGAACACGTCGCAATAACAGCACCGCTGGCCGCCGACTCGGGGGAACGGCGCGGGCGAACCGAAGGGGAGGGGGACAGTCAGCGGCCGGGGGCGGAGAGCAGAGGGGCAGACGTGAGAGGAAGAAGAAACGAAAAGTCGGTTCCTCCGATCTAATTTAATAAGGCATAAAACTGGGCCGGGGACTCAGGTTCCTACCTTATCCCACCGCTCTGCCCCCTCTTTCCCACCTCCCGCCTCCCCTCCCTCACCCTCCCCTCCCCAGGCCCTGCCCCACTCCCCGCTTCCAGCGCCTTTTTTCGGTTAATTGGCACCGACTTGACCCTGACGGTAACTGCAAATGGAACAAAATCCGACAAGGGGAGAACAGGAAGGAAACGGAACAAAAGAAAGCGAGGAACGAGACGTGAGAAGACGCGAGCAAAGAGCGACGAGCAGGAAAAGGCGGGGGGGGGAGACAGGTGGAAGGGGAGTCGCTCCAGCTAGCGGAAAATTTCACTTGAAGACAGCGATTCAGCGAGGACGAGAGGGCAAGAAAAAGAGATAAAAATAAAAGCGAGGTTTATTTTGGCGTATGGAAGGGGGAAAAGTAAGCAGATGAATAATTTTAAGAGAGGTAATTCGTAAAAGAAAGAACAAAGAAAAGATTCTGTTCCGCATTCAAGAGGGCACTTTTCAAACTGACTGTGCACTAAAGAGGCGGCTCCTTACATGGGAATGCGAAAGCAAATTTAAAAGATGATTTGCATTTTAATTTGAAGCCCTATCACTAAATTTTATCCCTTGTAATATTTTCACTGCATTAGTAATTAGAAAGGAGCAGGAGAGACCTGTCTCAGACGTCAAGACCACAGATAAGATTTTACAACAAGAGAGAAGAATATCTTGCCCCCACTGAAAATGAAGTAACGAAAGTGGTGATTATGTCTGTATTAGTTTTATCTTTCCACATTCAGTTTGCTTTATACTTCAGAATAAAGGAGAGAATTCTTTTGAATGAAAACTATCGGTAACAGATTAAGTAGAACGTGTAAGACAGACTAAAATAAATTTTACGTGCCCTCTGAAGCGGCAAAATTCAGTGAATACCTTTTATAATATACAACAAGTGATGAAAATGTGTAAAATACCCTTCCTGATACATGTGAAGGTTACGAAAGATTTGTTTCTAGGTGAAACAGCAAGAAAATATTTACAAACAAAAAAACTAACACACATATATAAACTTATTTTTCCACGCTTCCATCTACAAATACTGAAATTTCGTAAATAAATGAATGAATGTCTAAGGAGCAATATTCATTTTCTTTCGTTCTACGTACATAAACTCATCACGTTGACTCACTCCTTCCCCCAACACAATCGAGAGCACCAATGCGAAACAGGACAGAAGCAGCGCACCGAGAGGGGAAAAAAATGCCAGACCCCATCCGACCGCGTTTCCGTTCAGGTGACGGGCGACCCGGCCGTAAAGAAGTGCATGCTACCGAACTCCGCGAACGCAAAAAAGAAAACAACAACGCAACGCGCATAAAATAAAGCCGCCGAACGCCACACGAACGCGACGCCCCGATCAAGCGGAAACGCCCACGCGTTCGCGACCTCGTCGCCGCGCACCTGGTCCCGCTCGCTTGTCTATTCCGCCTCCCTCGCTCCCATCCCCCTGTCACCTTTATGTTTACACGTCGCGAGAGGAGTAACGCTACTGTAAAAAAAAAAGCAGGGTGGGAGGGGAGAGAAAGAGGGGGGAGGGGGAGGAGAGAGACGTCGACGACGCTGGCGATGGAGGCAGCATTGGGCAAGGCCCCCGCAGCCGCATATGAAAGCACAGGGGTGGGAGGACGCGTCGGCTACAGATGTAAAGGACGTCATAAAAACGTAGCTATGTTCGAATTGAAGAGGCCCGGTTGTAAATATGAATACAGAGCGAGAGTGGGCGGGAGGAGGACGACAGAGCGAGGTGGGCGTGGCGGGGGAGGGGGAGGTGATACGTAGGAAGGAGAGGGGTCTGAGCAGTCAGTAGTCGGCGGGGCGAGCGCCGTAAACTGCGACACCGTCGAAAATAATTTATTTCTGGCGGCCGCGTCGTGCACGTACGAGAGCAGCGACAGTGAGTACTTCGCTCTCCGCCGGCGCGGCGCCGCGCAGCCACCGTCTAGAGCGCGCGAGGCGCAGAGGGTACAATGCCGCCTGGTTGGCATCGGCCTGTTTCCGCAACCCAATCAAAGACGCTGAAAGAGGTGATGTAGGGTTATGCAACGCGTTGTGGTTTCGTTGATTCTTCTTTTTTCTTTTTTTGTTTGTTGTTGTTATTTTTTTCTTTTTTCCTCCGAGTCGGTATAAAATTGTACCAGAAGGCCTGTAAACCCTTTTGTCGATCACTTTTCTGAACAGGAATCCTCTGTAGTAAGTTTTTGGAAGAAGGTAATTTTCGAATAATAAAAACTTCAAGATCTTTTAAATTCTTACAAATAATACTAATTAAAATTATAATAATTAAATTCTTACATTTTTACGAATAATAAACCTACCTCCGATCTGTAAGCTACTGCTAAGCTACCCTTTCTCACGAACTTACGCGAAATTACAATTATTTCCTATATATAGGGTTGGAAAATCAATTACCAACACGACGCACAATAGTCATGGAATACCGTCCAATTTAATGAGGTAGTTTGTTTGAAATTATTATGCATAGCCATAACTTATTTCTCTTCAAACATCATTACATGATGTTTATTTTTTTAAATTATATTTTTGAAGATAGAAAAAAATTGAAGCGTAGAATTGCGGGGAATATAAAAATGTTTGCCTTAAATTTCATTCCTGTTAACTGAACGTCAATTGACGTAAGTCGCGTTAGAAACACGCAGAAAAATAACAAATTCTTCAATAAAAATGTTACAATCCTCAATAATCTAAAGCATATTAAAGTCCAAGTGAGTATTTTTGTACGTCTGTAACATAACTTACACATTACAGTTAATTTTAGATAATAGTATTCCGTTATGTTTATTCCACGCGGCGTAATTATGAACAATATGCCCGACTAATATTCAACAATTTTAAAATATCAATCCAATCCTAATCATTCTGTTTTAGTCAATGCGGTAGATTGACAGAAATACTACATTCTTCCAGTTCCCTCAACTCCAATAAATCTCATTAACATAAATGCAATTGACAAACTTAAAGTAAACTTGAAATAACGTATCCCAACGGACAAAGTGCACATCACAACCCCAAAGACACCCACCCACCAACACACAGCGCCACTAAATTATTTGAGAGCGTCCCGGTGACAAGAAAGGCAGGCGGGTGCAGCGGCGAGGCGAAGCGGGGCGAGGCGAGGCGCAGCGCAGCGTTCTCCGGGCAGGTGGCACGCGCGCCGCGCCGCCCCCGCCGCGCAGAAAGACGCCGGACAATGTCCCTCGGGCGCCCGCGGGCGCCCTCCCCCCGCCCCGCGTCCGGTTTATGATGAGCGATGATGGCCGGCGCATCAAGCAATAAAACACAATGGCGCCGGCGGCGCGGGCGGGGGGCGGCAGAGGAGAACGGGGGCGAGATAGGGCGCGCTCGCACACTGCTTTGCCGCCACCGCGGGGGGATGCTGAAGACGAGGGGAACGTGGCGGCGGCGCTGACGCCAACGATGATGGATGATTGCGCGCGGGCATTCCTATATAAATGTGACGCGCAGCAACCTGCGCCTACAGTGGGTGGCGGCGGCGGCGGCGGCGGCAGCGGCAGCGGCGAGGGAGGCCAGACGAGGCAAGTGTGTGGCGGAGAAGCGGTGGGATGGGGATCGGGGGCTGGGTTTGGAGATGCCAGACGCCATCGCCTCTTTGATCCGATAACGAACAACCTATTAGACGGCGCCGGCGGTAAAGCCCGCGCGTCACGCCTGCTCCTCGTCAGCACGCCGACGCGCGCGACGCGACGCCGCTTCGCTGCCGGCCCTGCTCCGCCCTGCCCACGCCCCCGCCGCCGCCGCCGCCGCCGCCGCTGCTATGGCGATGGAGGGTGGGTCTCCCGCCAACGACGAAACATGTGGAGCCAGCTGACGAAGAGAGAACGTGAACCGCTTGGAGATCGGAGAACAAAGGAGGCGGCAGTGAAGCAGCCAGGAACGAATTGTTCAAATGAAAGAGCATGTAGTGCGAGTCCTAAAAGAGTCTAAGAAAGAGTTCTGCCGAATAAAGGATAATGAAGACGGCGAAGCATCCTCATTAAACACGGGTGATTCGGACAAAACTTTAAACACAGACAAGATAGTGTGAGCAGTAGGAAAATGGCCAGTCTAACGGAGAAATTAAATTAACCAGATAATGTAATATGTGGTTATTATTTCCCAGTATATGACTTATTAGTAACTAATTGTTGGTACAGAAAACGACTCCAAGATACGCCTTCCATTGCAAATTTTCCAGAACAATCTCAGTATTATTAACTGATAAAGTAGTGTCCGGAACTCGGTGACCGATGTGGAAAAAGAAAGTGTTGCAGGCAACATTTCTTGAACACCGGAAACATAGGAGCTGCGTCTGCGGGAGGAGACCTAGACAGGGGACAAGCGAGAAGGAAGGATGCGCATCTGGAGGAGTGAGGGACGACGCACACAGTAATGGTGACAGGAGGGATAGGTGACGGACGGGGCCGAGAGGGCAGGCGAGCGCGGGGCGAAGCGGCTGCTAACTTATTTACGATGCACAAAGTGGCGGCGGCGGCGGTCGCGTCCGCCCGCCAACGTCGTCTATCACGCGTGAATTCCTTGCAACTAACGCCGCACAGCCTCCCCGACCAATCCCTTCCCGACCTAACTCTCTCGGCCTCTAACACCCGGGGAGGTGAAACACATGCAAAAAGATGTTTATTTCGGTGGCGGTGAGAACAGTTTTATTAAATAATGGATTCCATTATTGCTGAAAGAACATAAAACGGTTGGAAAATCGGATGATGTATCTGGAAACTGTCCCACAACATCGCTAACATAATAAATACTCCAGTACAAATCAAAACGTTTTCTTAATTACTTCCTGAGAATTAGTGCACACTATACATTAACAACCAACGTTTGTCTCTTTAAGAAACATATATTTTTCTAGTTCTTGGAATTTAGGTAATATCGCAATTAAAATGCTTTCATCATCTAGGTCGAATCTTCACGAGACCCGTCAGAGTAACGAACGGGTCTCGTGAAGTTCCAGAGATTCAAGACCTAATAGAAGGAACTTGAGAAAATGATCAAGTACGACCTTTTCAGGATCCCGTGACTGAACATTTTTGTACCCAAATTTCCAAACATATACAGGTGCCAACCGTTCGCCTGAGTTTTCCTCGCATTTTCCAGAGCATTTCACTTTTATGCGCCTTAAATGTACTCCTAAATAACATTATAAGATATTTACCATTATAAAAGCCGTTTTAAATTAAAAGAACACACCACTACAGTTTTATCTTCGACCATAAACAGGCCATAACAGGCGAATTAAACGATTATTAAGGGCAATCCGTATTAATTACTGACATACCGTACCTGCGAGGAACATTTTACACAAATATCCACACATGGCATTTTAAAAGAAACGACATTATCACTTATTCTCGACACATTTATATATAATACGCATCATATTAAAGAAAGTGATTATTTTCTTCCGCCCGGATAGAGTCAAAAGTCGAATGCATATTTTTTTATGTGACAAACCCTTTCCCTGGTGTTTGTCTCGTTCATTTTCTGTTTTTCGACTTCCCTACATTTCCCAGAAATCCGTCGCCCTAATAATACGAGACAGACTGAACCTCATGTTCTCTGTGCTCATCAACCGGTCCGGCGTATTTCTTCCAGCACGTAGAGTGCCGCTCAACACAACTGTTCGATGGTAATAACGATAGGGATGGCGATGGCGGAGGCGATGGCGGAGGCGATGGCGGAGGCGATGGCGGAGGCGATGGCGGAGGCGATGGCGGAGGCGATGGCGGAGGCGATGGCGTAGGCGATGGCGTAGGCGATGGCGTAGGCGATGGCGGAGGCGATGGCGGGGCGATGGCGGAGGCGATGGCGGAGGCGATGGCGGATGGCGATGGCGGAGGCGATGGCGGAGGCGATGGCGGAGGCGATGGCGGAGGCGATGGCGGCGAGGCGAGGCGAGGCGATGGCGGAGGCGAGGCGGAGGCGAGGCGAGGCGAGGCGAGGCGAGGCGAAGCGAGGCGAGGCGAGCAACGACACGAGGCCGCCAACAATCACGCAGTGTCGCGCCTAATTGAGGCAGGCAGGCAGCTGCAGCGCTCGCGTGATGAATTGGGCGCGCGCGCGACGCTAATATGGCGAGCTCAAGGCGTCACGGCGCGCCTCGTCGCCACCTTCCGCGCCCTTCGTCGTTCGTCATTCGCCTGCTCCGCCCGCCCGCCGCCCGCTCCCCGGTCCTCGGCGCATGGGCAACTCGCTCATGTGAACAACCTGCGCTGCAAGCTGTGCACCTTACACGGGAGATCTCGGAGCGGCTGTATTCTCCACCTGTGTAATACTCGCATTTGGAAAACGACTCTTGTGTTCAAGACAGAATGGTGTTTATGGTATGGAACGGCCTTCCTATGACAATAGTTATAACTATACATAAAAAGAGAAAATGTCTACATCATGAATTTAGTTCAGTGAATACGCAGAAGTATCAGATTTACAGAGAATATTCCTTCATTAAATATCCCTAAGACTGACGAGGAGGGTAAAGCGGTTTTAACGTAGCTTCAGCGAAAGATGGCATCATGTACATGGACATCACTCAATAGACAAGCGTATTAAATAAAAACAGATATCGAACCATGTTCGGAAATAACAAAATTGATTGAATTGAAAACATATATAGAGATACTAGTATGTTATTGATAATATAGTTCCACTTTAATACGAATTACAAACTCAGTAAATAGTATAATTTTAATCTTCACAAACCTTGATAATATGGAAAATTATTTTTCGACGATACTTGCGACACATGCAAAATTTCTGTTGAAATGATAAAGCGAAATGCACCTATGTAGAAAAAGTAGAACATACTTTAATTTGCAAAAAATGTGTTCATGATTACGGAACCAAATTGAACAGTATAAAAATATAGTTTGACTAAATAATAACCAAAAAGAATACTGTAATTTATCGCCATAAAATTGTAAGCACTAAACAAGTTAAGAATTTTTCCATTACAGTTAAAAAAGGTAAATCCCTTAACAGAGGGAAAGCCAATTTCTCTGATCTCCGTTAACGTGTATTATCGCAGTATTTAAAATAGTTTCAAAGCCGCGCAGCTTAACAAATTCACGCTTTATTACGAGGGTACAATACAAGTTCTAGTTAATAAAAGTACAATGCGATTATGAAGACCTATAGGATGCTAAGCCCCCTTTTGTCCCTGACAGCAGAACCGCAGATTTTACGCAACGACATGAAAAACGCTCAGGTAGCAGGCAGCGCGCCACTACAAATAACTAATAATCAAGTATTACCCCAGCTCGTGTGTTTTTATAAACCTGAAAAATGGTCAATATTACGTTATAACCTCGCCATTTGTTCCTTAATCAGAAAACCACAGCTCCCATGTATTACAGACTTCATACGGACTAATACCGTCGAGAACTCGCAATATTAGCGAACGGCGTAAATACAGCTTCCCTCCACAATCATTATATATCACAGCTTATATAATGGCTAGCATTTTGGCAATGAATATCAATTTACAAAACGGTTTGGAATTGGCGGTAGCCTCGTAAACATTCCTTCATTTCTATTCGCTTAATAATCAACGGAGTCAGCCGGTGTGTCGTGGTGGGTAGCGGCGGGACGGTGTTGCCATGGGGCGGGGAGGGAAGGGCTGGGGGAGAGGAGAGGAGCGAAGGGGATCTGCGAGGGTGGTCACACGCGGGGAATTTCAATAAAATGGCCGCGTTAAGCGCCGAAATAACGCGCGCGCGCACGAGAGGATGGGGGGAGGGGGTAACTGTGTAGGTGGGCTCAAGTAGGGAAGGAGGAGGTGACCGAACAGCACATGGAGAACAGACCGGGCGAGACAACTTCCGCAGTGCGCCCGCTGGCCAATCAGGAGTAACCTCGTGGGCGCGGAACGAACGCCGCTTCAGTTTCCGCTGCTCCTAATGGTGGCCTCATTCGATGCCCGCCAAAAGAAGATACCAAGTAAATTTAGGGTCGAAATACGTGGTTTTCATCCACGAAATAGTAATTTACGTAACAAGCGCGCGAAACAGGTGATTCACTCACGAGTCGAAACAGGTGATTCAACTCACAGTCACGAGTCCTCGCTACGCTCGGACGTGACTCGTGCCGGAATCACTTCACGTCCGTGTTGCGAATACTATTTCTAACGCGCCGTAAGCGAAACGCAATGCGTCAAATAAAACAATATAAATGAAATATCAAATAACTAGAAATACCTTACTTGTTCAAAAGTAAACGGATTCCAGCCAGTGTACCAGTATTGTTTGTAAATAATAAAGACGTCGTCTAAACGAAAGACAATTGCGAATCGTTACAGATGTCTCGCATACGCTTCACGATTTCGCACACTGTGAAAAAAACGGGTGTTTCGCACACGGAAAACAAGCAAGAAAATCCGAGTTTCGCGCACGGCGTGTTAAAAAAGACATTCTGCTCATGGGTCACTAAGATCGCACACATCAAGGCCTCATAAAGAAGATTTCATTTACAATCCTCTGGATCCAAGGAGCATTTTTATTTTTCTGCCTATGGTATTATTAGGGTATTTCTAAAGTAGCAAGTATTTTTCAAGGGTTAATCATGAAAGCAAGAACATTCAATCTCATCTTTCTTCGTACTTACTGTAGTTAAAGCGGATAGATGCACAGGATCTTACCTGCAAAGAAAGAAAAAATATTTTAATATGTAGAACAAAAGAAATAGATACATATACATACTAACAAATAATAACACTGAACATTTTCTAACATTCTACACTGCTGTAAAATTGCTCATTTAGAAAACCTACGCAGCACATTCCCAACAATGAATCGAACACGTTTGCTTTATTTCATTGGATACATAATGTCGATGCATCTGTCATATATCTGCATAATGTCAATGCAATGCAATAATATCGGCAAAATTCCAATCATCGTCGAATGTCGAACGTCAAACTATGATGTCATTTCATTCGCGCACAAGAGAGGGAACTTGTACATCAAACGGGAACTTTTCCGAGTCTCTATTACGGCGGGCGAATACATTCGTCTAATTGAGTTCTGGTAATAATCGTTAATATCTACCATCACTAATTTGAATGTAATATTGAATGGTCCTCATAATTATCTCGCCCAACGTTATTTAATGTCTAAGTGTCTTTTCAAACGAATGGATTGTTTCTTTTTGCAGATACTGTGACGGAGAAAACACTATCTTATATCACTGTCACACTAGTATCAGCCAATTCAAAGCAAAGCCCTAACTACCGGGGCAGCGTCCTTCAGTAGCTCCGCCATTCACAATTCAATGCGAAGGTCTTCAATATGTCCGGCGGCAATATATAGGCAGGCTCACATGTGCATTTGCAATACTGCACGACATACACGATGAACAGTTAATATTAAACTTACAGAACGCATCGCTATGGTATTCGCGAATCAAATATTAACCACACCCGACCGCATGGCCTGTTTATGTTTTACAGCGCTCCTGGCATGCACGTGGACGCGGACGGGCGGGTGGCGGGGCAGCGGTCAGTGAGCATTGTTTGCCGTGATTTAATTTAGAAGCGCGTCCGTCAGCCCATGTTCTCGCGGCCGCGCAAGGCAGTGGCGGTGGCAGTGGCAGAGGCGGCAGCCACAGCGCCCTGTGTGGCTGACGTGTTCGCCGCCGGCGGCGGCGGCGGCGGCAGCAGCGCGAAATCGCTCCACGCCAGCATGCAAATTATTCAATATCAACGAAGGCTTCAATTAATTCCGCAATACTTAGTCCCTCGCCGTACTATTTAATCATGTACAGAGCCACATCATACCTTGTTGCTGCGGTGATAAATTAAGCGGGTGGCGAGAGGGGGAGGGAGAGGAGGAAGAGGCGGGGAGTTCGGGGCCTCGGAGCGAAGCGCGACCGCGGGGATATACGCCCTCCCCCGTCCCCGCCACCCGGGGCGGGTGGCGAGAGCTCGCGCAGAGACAAAGGCAGTAATAGAAAGCCTTGGCAGTCCGTCATCGCGACGGGCTCGATATAGCTCATTGTGCAGTAAGACTTATTGGGGAGCGCCGCTAACTACCGTCGGCTCACGCAATCACCTGGCCGGGTTCCCCTCGCTGCGCCCCTGCCTCTCCCCAGCCCCACCCCCGCCCTCACACCCCCCCCGGGCGGCGCCGCGGGAGCCACCGCCGCCCCCTTGGGAAGCGGCCACCTGCTTGCGGCCCCGCCCCCCGGCGCCAGGGCTGCCCAACCCGAGCGCGCCCCCGCACGCCGCGTGCGGCTCCGATAACCTCATATGCACTTGCCCTGCACAAGGTTTCTCACGCCTAGGGATAGCAGGCAAGAAACAGAAAATGAAATTATTGCGCCATTCTCGTTTGCGATAACATGCAAACATAAAGAACATTTTTTTTTATTTCCAAACAAGTTCATGTAACTGAAGTGCTCGCATTTCTTGTTTCCTTCCCCATTCCCGCATTTTTTACGGATAAGATCATTACCGCCATCCGTTCCGTAAGAGCGAACGTGTTTTGATTGTTCAATTTACTTTCAAATATTTATTTTAAACGGAAAATAATGAGATGCCGCATACTTTAACACCACAGATGATGGAATGACTATGATTTTTTTAACACATTCAATTTCGTAAAACTCTTCCAACAATTACACTAACGGACTTAAAATGAACAAATTTATTCACGGAAGAAGGCTTGACCAGTCGTAAATTATTAGAATGCACACTTATAATCGCGAGGAAGATTTCAAAATCAGACATTGTGTAAGAAATGATAAAAATAATTCAGTGAGGAACTGAATGATAGCAAAAATACGGGAAATTGATACTGTAACGTATGACTCGCTGCGTAATTCTAAATACATCGGTGTTTTTATTATTGGAGTAAAACTACGATCTAATTCCATCTCAGCGTGCACGTGTACGTAACGTATGTTTCTTACGGAGCGCATATCGCGTGATGAAAATTTCGATTCACTTGGACACACCTGGAGCGCGGGAACATGGCAGCACAGCCATGTTCCAGAGAGCCCGGAGTGGAAGTAAGCAAAATCGTCTATCGTGCTTACTTTAATTGAAGTACGGAAATCTCTTTTCTCCTCGTGTACGTACTCGTGGCCGCCGATTGCGGCGGCGGCGGTGGCGGCGGTTGTGTCGACCGAGTGGTGGCGCGCCACACACGCACTCATACTCGGAAGTTGATTAACAGCAGGCGCTGGCGTCTGCAATCTTAAAATTGAATTCGCTCCCATGCTTTGTGATAAATTACGACGCGCAACGGAAGGGAGGCGAAACTTTTGCGGTAAAATTGTTGAACTTTCTGCACCGCAACCGGCTTTACAAACTAGTAATAAAAATGTTCTTACTCCACTTTCACGTATCCAAGCACTTTCCTTGTTGGAAGTTACGGAGCTAAAGATGAAATAATTAAGTACACGCAACTAAGATATATAATATTTCTGAAATCAAAATATTGTTCTTCATAATAATCTTTCGAACAAAGGTGCCAAGTAATATAAATTACCAACTATTTCTCTTTTTTATACACAATTTACAAATATAAAGTTTTCTATTAGATTCATTTTGACTTTTCTTGTACTACCTTCGGGCAATTCAAATCGGTAACAAAATAATGTGTGTCACATCTCCGTACTTCTACATTACCTCCTTTTCACTGAATTGCTAGTTCAAATATAATATACTGAGGAAACCAATGTATTCGAGTAAGATATGAGAAGTAGGGAATACGAGTCTGCAAGTCAATTCAGCAACAGAATAAAGAAATAGTCTAAGCTATATGGAAACATTGTTTGATAATTCCTCTTCTACAGAGCGAACTTCATTTTTAAATGTGTATCACAAATAACGATCAAATTTTAAGAATTCTATTAGCAAACTCTAAAAGAACTGTATGGCATTATATAAGTTTACTGCATGCCACAAATTCCAAATGGAAGTCTTCCATTTTATACAAATGGTTTTGAAGAAACTTCGAATACGAAATTGAAATCTTGCCAAACCAATTCGTATAATTGTCTCTCAAAAAATGGCACATTACTTTACAGAAACCTCAGAAGTTCATTTGTTGTTGAACTAATTACTGCGTTATCAATTACGCTTGCTAAAATTTCGCAAATTTAGGAGTACCTCTAATTGAACAGCGCTTCCCTCACACAGTCCATGGAACAAGGGAATTCGTTTTCTTCCTCCTGGTACCATGGAAGGGCTCAGGAGATGCTTAGAATGGCCTAGGTCTATCGTGGGGCGTAAAAAGACCCACTCAGTTGCAGCGGCGGTTTTCAGGAAATAAAATGACCCAGAAGCAGCATTGAGAAGAAGAACGAATGCAGCAGGATGAGGCAGGGAGATGAGGTTGTGAACAGAGCTCCGAGTGTTGGAGGAGGCAGGAAAGGGGGGTCGAAAACGATGGTGAAGAAGAAAGAAGAAGGCGTAAATTGTCGTGGAGAGGGACAGGAGGGTGGACAGGGGGGCGGCGGGAGGAGGGCGGACGGCAGAGCGGACAGGAACAGACTGAAGAGCGGCAGGAGGGCAGACGGGAGGGGGGGGAAAAGGGGGGGGGACGGACGACGGGGGGAGGGCGGAGGGAGACCGGAGAAGAGGAAGGAGGGAAGGACGACAAGAAGAGGATAAAGGAAAACGGAAGAGAATGGGATGAACGGAGAGAACAGCAGGAAGGAAAACTGCCGGGCATGGGGACAAGCGAAAGCAGGTTGCGGGCAGAGGCAAGGCTGGGAATGTGGCAGGAGAAGGGCGTTGGTGGGGGGCGGAGCGCGGAGGGCCCGTCTGGCGGCGGGCGATGCCAAGTCAAGATAGCAATGCTTAATTAGCAACCTCATGAGCTCTTTCTCCGTTCCGGGCGGCGCCAGTCCTGCCGCGGCACGGCATCCGCCGCGGCCCGCGCCCCGCCCCCCCGCCCCGCCCCGCGCGGCCGCTGTGGTATGCCGGCGGCGTTCTTGTCAGCAGAGAAGGACTAATAGCGCCGGCAGGCAGCGCACGCGAGACAGAGCATCTCATCAATTGCCGCGCACAGACCAGTATGGATGGCTTATCAAGAGCATCCGATTAATAAGCATTTATTTACGTTTCTTTGTAACCCCTCAATACTAATTCCTTCTGCCTTTTCAATACGCGAAATACTATTTCCGATTATTACCAAGTAATTTAACAAGTCACGTGACATGTTCTACAAGTATAATTAATTCTCCACCTATTTTCATTTTTTAAATAAAAATACTACAATCAATAGGATCAGCAAATATGATTAAATCCCGTCTCTTAAAAGTATTTGATACACCTCTATGAAAGATGCCTCCCATGAGCGGTCACCTCTTAATAGCAGGTAGTTATAGGATCGACACGAAACCTGTTTTGTACGAAACTCCTAGAGCGTAAATTCTCAAGGGTACATTTTTTCGGCTCCGCAAAGTGCTTAACAGAGAGACTTTAGCGCATGTACTCGTTGATAACCATTTGTAATCTCATTAAATTTTATGTATTTACACAATCAGATTCGATTGTACCGAGAACCTTGGTCATTCTGGTCAAGCTGCTCAGAAGTTGTCTTACAAGTAGCGTTTTCGCAGTGTTAACTAATGCACTAAACGTATTCGACGTAATACTCAATTCCGAAAAGTGTCATTAGTATTTAACAAATGACACATATGCATTAATAATTAAGTGAAATTTTTAGTACTGTCTGTTTCTTTTCTCGATTACTATAATACGAGGCACTTGTGCAAATGAAGCTGATATTTTTGGCGAACTGATATTACGATTATTGGTCATCATGACGGAGAGAAAGTATCTTCTTCATATTACAAGTGGTTTATGAACGGGCACCAAACGGAAGTAATCATTCTTAGTACGTTATTGTCACAATACGTGTAAACAATGTTTTCACACATTTTCGTAAAAGTGAAATGATACCAATATTTAAACACGAACACCTAATGTATTATATGGGGCATTTGGATGTAAATAAATATGACATTTATTTTCGTTGATAATAATTATTCGCATTGATTAATATAGTTCAACGAGTCCCCCACAAGTTGAACTTGCAGAAATGCAATGACATCAAAGCCGATCAACATTCAAATAAAAATATAGACTGAAACCACTATGAACACGAAACTTTCTTTACTACTCAGAATGCTGATTAATATTCATTAATGATTATTAATATTCTTAATAATATTCATTTTTAGACGAAATGAATATTTGTTACGAAAATTCCTAATCCTTTCTAATCTGTTAGCAAATTACGATATAATTTTACTGAAAGTGACACGGTATGCTTTTGAGAGACTTTTACTTGAGTTATGAGATCAATTTGCAAGTAAACAAGTATTTTAAAAAATGATTGGAAACGTATTATTCGTTGAAATACTAACACACGTTCAATACGGTCTTCAATATTTCAGTGGTCACCACATCTAGCAGCGGAGGAGACCAACACCGACGCAAATTGCCACTCGGCGCACTCGACACTTTCCCCTCGCGGAGGAAGCGTTTCACTGCAAAAACAGAAACGGAGTTTCATCTGTAGCGATAAATAAATTAAATCCCCTGTCACCCGGGAGTCCGACCGCTGGCACTTTCAATTCTCGACACCCGTTCGCCCCACAGCCTCTCTTATCCCCCTCCGCAGTCGATGGGTGGAGGACGGAGCGGGGCGGGACGCACGAGTGCAGGGAGGCGGGGGAGGGGGCCCGCGACGCCCCTTTCAAAATAGATCACGCTTCCATAATAAAGTATCGAATCAGCGGGCGAGGGGTCGTGCGCGGAGGCAGCTGCACGCCGGCGGCGCGCACCGCAAGAGAGCGCTGGGCGGCAGGCGCACCTGGAGACACGGGGCAGGTGGACCGGGGCCGTTAGGAGCCAGGGCGCTTGGGGTCGCGAGTTATGTCATGCACCCACTCCGATATCAACTGAAAGCACCACGGAAGACTCCACGGGAAATCTTCCGTCGGACGCCGCCGCTCCTGCAACCGGACGCTGTTTTCTATTATAGAAACCTTCCGTTGGATTACTTATGTGTTTTTGTGATTTCACATTCTTTCCATTGGCGTAACCTTCCAGATGTATTATGTAAACATATCCAAATGTAAACCATTATCTCTAAAACACCATATAATCTCCAGGTGTCCGGGGAGGAAATATCGAAAATAGGAAAAATATTTCTTAAGACAATTTTAAGTATACTTAGTCGAATAAACTACTTGGCTAACTGAATGGCTGAGCCACAATAAGCACTCAAAAGTTGGTTTGAAAAAACGCTTTCTAGGCAAAAATATGCATTGCAGAAGTGTAGAAAAACACTCTAGAACGTGTAAATTGTTTATTATTTACAAAAGAAATGAATGTATTTCAGAAAGAAAAATGAACCCAGAAATAAGACAGCAGTCGAATTGTATAAACTGGGTGCCTTATTATTTCTGTGTTATTTTTACTTTCTTAACAAATACATGATTTCTTTTGTAAATAAATCTTAAAAGTTTCTGGAGTGTTCCTATGCTTCTGCGATGCAAATTTTTTACCTAGAAATTATTTTTTCAAACCAACGTTTGAGTGCTTATTGCTGCTGAACTATTCGGAATATCCAAGTAGTTGATTAGACAAAATTGTCTTAAGAGCTTATTTTCCAATTTTCGACGATTACTCCCCGAACATCCTGTACATGGTTCAGAAGGGTAGGCGACGCGTAAGTTCGCCAGATGTCTTTGTATTAACATCATTCGGCCAAAACCGGGCCTTAACAGAGCCTTATGTCAAAATTAAAAGACGTTATACTTTTTTTTGTGTTTTATTGAAGATCATCAGTCAATCCTTCCTCTGTTAGTAAACCTGAGAAAGCTAAGTTGCAGATCGCCAGATTCCATCTTAAATTGACATCATTGGCAACCCAGTAAATTTAACTCGAGACGCTCGCTCGCAGTGCTAGCTTAGCACGTATGCAGAAACATTCGTGCAAAACGTGAAGAGGCCGATTGAACACAAGCCTTTTGAAAGGGAGAATGACTCGTATATTTTCATCATCACTTAATTCTCAAGTACCATCCACACACAAAATTCATGATATTCTACGCTTGGAAAAGAGCTGCACGCTTGCGCTTGTTGCCCACTAAACTCATGTGAGGCTTTTTGCTTCGCCCAGGCCGAGAGTCAAAACTCTGGGTAGAGATAACAGAACTAGAAATAATATTTGCGAAAAACAAGTATTGAATATCAATGAACAGGTTTGAGGAAGCTATGAAATTGAACACAAAACACAGAGATAGAGTCTAATGTCATGAGTCAAAATAGGAATAAACGACAAATGAACAGATATCAAGAAGAGGTGACAAGTGTGGAACAGGTGTAGAATGAGAGGAATTGGGGTGGAATGCAGAAGGAGACAGATGAACGAGACTCGAGAATAAAGGACACGAGAAGTGCATTTAGTCTATAAAGCGTGATGACAGATAGGAAGATGAAAGGGAAGGAAAGAAGGCATCGAAATGACATGAAAACACAGCAAGGAATAAATCTCAGGCAGTGAGAACTCAGAACACAGTTGGAATAAGCGAAGGCGTAAGCAGTTCACAGCGCCTAGGTTGTGTGTGCCTGTGGTCTGCGAGGACACTGCCGATGCTGGCGGCGGCGGTGGCTGTGGTGGCGGGGCGGTAGCCGCCGAGCCGTCGTCGGTCGGGGGACTTGCGGCATGTTTTCGGAGCGCACCGCTCTGTCTGAGTCCGGCCGATAAGGCGGGCGGGGTCTAATCCGCTTACCGGCAGCCAGCAGGAGGGGGAGGGGAGGGCAGGGCGGGCAAGAGCAGGGCCTAGCCACCGCCCCCTCATCCGCGGCCCTTGCCCTGCTCCGCCGGCGCCCGCGGCCTTGTCCGACGGCCGGCACCGCACCCGCGCAAGGCTGAGCGCCCGGCCGACTGACACCTGGAAGGGGGCGGTCGGAACGGTTCTGCTACCTCGACGTACAAGAAATGGAAAAGCATACACGACTTCAAAATGCACGTCAATACATTTTAATTAAAATCCACGACCCTTGTCGGAAATTATTAGAGACGCTGTATTAAAGTTAACGCTACGAAACTCATACTGATACTAAATAGTGTATCTCTATTATTACTAATTGAACACACCACAATGAGTGATATTGTAAGAAAGTTTGTTTTCAAACAAGCAATACCATAAAGTATGTAATCACAATGGCCATGAAGAGTAATATTCGCCTAAGTACTTTGACCGGGAGGTCCTGGGGTCAGGGTCATGGCAGTAGTAGGTTTTCGTCACTAGCTAGTGAGCTGGGTCGAATTCAGCAGCTGTCTTCTGCAACTCCTAGAATAAAACTTGCACTGGACTAACGAGACTAGTGGCCATAGCAAATGACGCATGGGACGTGGGATGACATTAGTGGGATGGAGGGAAGGATATACGCCAAAGTCGAAGTTTCATGGCTGGATGGCACCCATCCTAGCGGTAATAATGAAGCTGGTCGCGTGACCTTGATACCTTATGAATGATAAAGTATGTTTAAATTCTTGAGTTCAAAGATACCAAGCACACAATGAAAGATTCCACGATTTTTTTCTTTACGGTTTCAGTTATCCAATTTTATTTATAATTTTTTTTACGAAGTGCACTTGGATAACGCAATTATTGTGAAGGAGGACAAATATAATATATAGCATCGTCTTTTTAAATTACTATCACAACATGACTATTGTAACATCACAGTGTCATATTTCTGGGTCTTTTCCTTCTTCTACCCGACGACTAACTGACAAATTTCCCAAACTTTTGCTCCTCCCTACTCAGTCAAAAACAATTTGATTTACAATACTACAAAAGTTACTTGCAGACTGAAAACAAGAAAGTACTTAATGCAACTTGCATCTACTTTGTTCCTTCAAAGTCAGCAGAAACATAAAAATTAAATTGCTGACCAGAAGAGAACAAAACACTAAAATCGCGGCGGCATGCAAAGTGAAAGAAAAAAAAAAAGATGCAGGAAATGAAGGTCCACTTAATCGTCGAGGTTCATAAAACAAAAAAATGCCAACACAGTACGTCGATTCAAAGACATTCCCTTCTTTTTTTGTGAGCACGTGCTCAAACACCAATAAAATTAAGACGAGAGAAAGCGGGGCTAAAATGAAGAAAGTCGCTTCTCTTATTTCTTTCGTTTGTTCCTCCCCAGCGGGGGCGGGAGGCGCGGGCAGAGGTGGTGCGGGGTGCGGATGGGTGGGCCGCGGCGGCGGACGGCCTCTGCCTTTGCCAAGGCAACTGTTACACAGAACTTTCCATTAATACAAGACAAACTCTTTTGTTCCTGCAGGAATTCAATTGTCTCGGTGCCCTGCCTCCCCTTGGGCGGCTGCTGCGCGGCGCGGCGGCGGCAGTGGTGGTGGTGGTGGTGGCGGCGGCGGCGGCGGCGGTGGGCGGCGGTGGCGGCGGCGCGAGGGCGGAGTCGAGGCGAGCCGCTCCGCTGCTTCTGCCCCCGACGTTGCCGCCGCCGCCGCCGCCGCCGCCGCCGAACCAGCCCCGCCAGCGAGGGGCAGACGCAGTCCCCTGTAGCTCCTTGCGTATGCCCGAACGGAATGTACTTTTGGACCAGGCGCGTTAACTCGCAGTATTTGGTTGTGAGGTGCGCCGGTGTCATTTTCAACCACGCAGGTTAACTAGTAGTATTTCACTGTGTGTTCTATTGAAAGTTTTTTTTAGCGTTAGTATGTTATGATTCAATGAGCTGTTTTGCGTTTGGATGGCTTTCGAGTATTGCTGTTCACTCTTCACCGTAGATTTATCTCTTCACTTCACACTCTCACAAGGTCAAGGATGAGTTGAAGTTTTTTCAACCACGAGTTTCTTCATGTTTCATACAATCCCCGCGTTGTTGGGGTTTCGAAAACTTAACAAATATTTTTACAAATTATTCTATAATCGCGAGTGAGAGAGGGAGGATGTTCACTGTTACCCCACTCCACGAGATCCATCACTGGCTCTACGGTAGTACTATTCACTTAAGCACCGGATCCTCGTAAACAACATTGTTTGGGAACTATTTTATATTTCCAATAGAAGTCTTATAAGTGCAGAAGACTAGCGTTCAATTACTTCTATAGAAGTACAACTTTCATTCAGTCGCTCCATGTTATGATCTGATTGGTAACGTTTTGTGCTCGGAAAATACTTGTGTAGAGTAATTTTAAACATTATAATGCATTTTTAATTTGCATATTTTCTATTTTTCTTATATATTTTGGAAAAATAAATGCATATATGTACATTTTTTTGTTTTTTAATACAATAAATTACAATAATCCTTGATTATAACTGTTTTGCTAGCTCTAACGTCGTTGCACTTCATTTCAATTCTTCAATATTATTAGTATATGCTTGGAATAAAATGGGCAAAATATCGATTTTTTAAAAGGTTTTCGTTATTGAAAGAAAATAATTATATTTTACGTGCACATTATTTTTTATTGGACTCTAAAGCAAAATTAGTTCGAAGCAAAAGTAGCGTATGTAAATACGACTTATATGACAACAGTTAAGTAGATACGTAGAATAGCTACGCGAGTGTCATAATACAGAAATAAAAATAAAAAAGTAGAAAATAATTCAAATGAATAACCACTGCAACAAGGAACTCACCATCAACTCAGAGGACACCCGTCACATCAAGCACATCTTGCACGTACCATCGAGCTCCTCTGTTCAACACGGAACTCAAATCCAATCACATTTACCACCGCCCACCAATAGCCAAGCCCTTCGTAGGAAACCTCCACGCCAGCCTCACCGCCGCGAACCGCGCGCGCTCTCCTGCGCGACCAACTTCTCACTTGTCGCGACGCGGACCGCAATCGCTCGCCCCCATAACCGCCCCCGCACCGCACCGCACCGCACCGCACCGCTGCGCGCCCGCATGCCATTCTCCTCTCCCCGCCCCCACATATGACCCAAGAATGCGATAATGACGTTTTCGAAATCTCAGATAAAATTAGACGCGTGCCCAATGTTTTATTGCGTTAATTTATTCCCGGCCGCCAGATATATCACCGAAAGAATCGAATAATTGATTGTCCGATCCATCCCATGCATCTCTCGCCCCCTCCCCCTCCGCGGTGTCTGGTTTTGTCACGCTGCTGACTAAGTTGACGCGTTAAATAAAACAAATTCGAAACCAATGTATTGCGGCCGCTGGGTTTCCCGACGTGCCTGCCCGCCCGGTCCGGTCCAGCCCCATCCCCCAGTCTGCTTCCCTGCGCCCGCGCGCGCCGTTACAATAAACGGAGCTATTTATCTCAAGTTAATTGTTGAATCGACCGCGGAGACCGCTGTCAGCGCTCGGACGTTCACGACCGCCGCCAACGCCAGCGCCAGCGCGGGATGACGCCGGAAGATAGCCAGGGGTTTCCCCTACGCTCCCGGCTCCGGCTTTGGGCGGCCATCGGAAGGTTGCGGGAATCCGCGAGAGTTATATGATTAGTCAGCTCGCCGATAAGCCGCGAAAATCCATTATAAATCAACAATTCGTCGTTTAAATCCATCAGAGCGTGCAAAACGCTCTGACGACAACATTCGAAAGGGACGTTTTGGGAGAAAAAAAAATCAACCCCCCAAAAATGGAAAGCGAGTTAGCGAGAGCCTATCCGTCCGTGAACACCGAGCCGCGAAAGCTCCCGTAGCGTCCTCCCCGCCCAGCGCCACGCCCTCGCGTCGCGGTAACGTGTATAATCTCAGCGCGATCTACAGGGGTAAAAGTTAAGTTTTCAAACAACACTTTAACAACACGGCTTATATACTGGCAAGCTCTCGTGTGATGTGATAAGGTACCAACTTCGGCAACACAAATATCCCTCTCGCACGCTTTTCGTTGCAAAGTTTGGAGGCCGAGATTACACGCAACGCGACTGGTGTGTGTAATCCGGCGGCCAGATCGCGGCTTCGATGGCTGCGGAGAGTGAGAGAGGAAGAGGGGCAGATGCGGAACGCAAGGTAATAGCAGAGGCAGCAGCTTGAAGAAAATGCAGCCGCAAACTCCACAGCAGGCAGAATTTCGAACAATCGACCAACTTAACAAAAAAAAAGCCCAATACGCAAACGTATGCATATGAATGTATGCAATCATTTCCACACAATGACTGCAGGGGAAATAAAATAGATGAGGATAGGATTCGTGTAATACGGGCGTTACAATTTTTATTTGCGATGTTCCACCACTTAGTTATTAATACAGGTTACAAAAGTAATTTCATCCAATGAAAGAGTGCTTTTACTACGACTGGCAACAAAACATAACGCTCAGAGGAGCTTACAGGCATAAACGCTAAAACTCACGCCTGAATATCTCAATCGCAGATTATGTAGAAATTCATTGTCGTGCCAATCTGCTAAACCTTTTTCATTTCACAGATTCAATAATTTTATTTCGTTGTCTAGTTTTCTGCTCGGCCAACGTGAATCGCGCGAACGATTTGTATAACACGCACAGGAGCTAGCTCAGAGCTATGTGTGAACACACTCACCCTTTCCACCCACGAACAACCCCCGAAAACAAGGGCAAAAACCCTAACGAGCTGCCATTCGGCAAACAAAACGGCCATTTCCTTCCGCACATTCAGCCTTCAAAACCGATTACGCGGAAATATTCATAATAAATTTAAAATTCAATACATTTCGTGCGTTTCATAAAGCACGGCGGCGTATAATCGGATCGGCGCTCCGCCCGATGGGGATAACTGCACGTGTCGGGGCATAATCACCGTTAAAACACGCGCGCGGCGCGCGCCTCGCTCGCAAAACGCACGCGTGAGGCCGTCCCCGGCCGCTCCCGCCGCCCGCAACTACCGCTGGGAGCGCTGCAATCGCGCGGCGCCGCAGCGCGCCAGGCGGCCGGAGGCCCCAACCTACCGGGTACACCCCCTCCTGCCCGACCCAGCAACAACGGTGCGCGGCGAATCTCCGCGCTGGACGCGGCGGTCCGTCGCCCGCGTCACACAAAACTGAACAACGACCGCCCCGTAATAGTCTCCGGATAAAATTATTTTAAAATTGATTGTAATAGCCGCGCTGTTTACCGCTACGGCACGCTTGGTCGCAGCGTCCACAAACGTGCCCGCCGCTCACCGGCAAGCGCGCATGCGTGTACGCGCGCGCTGTGTGAGTGTGTGTGGCCCGGTGGAATAAGTATCAATTGGATTAACACGCCGAGCGACCGCTAAAACACTTGCCGGCCGACGGGTAATGGGGCTGGCGACGCGTAGCCCGCATGAGCAATCCATTAACACGCTGCTAGCGCCTACAAACGCGATGAAGCTTGTTTATACCAACTATGGGCGCGAGGCGGTGAGAAAAACAGAAAAAAAAACAAAAACAAGCGGCGAGCAATGGTTGGACAAATGCTCTCTGGACATGTTTTGGTTGGGTTATTAGCGGAATACGAAGGAATCTATGATCTGTTGATGATAGAATCTGTAACCTAGCAAACCGAAGGATATTTGATAGGCTGTTGTAAATTGAGGATTCACCAAGGACGACTTATTTTTATCACAGTATGGCTGCAAAGGATTTCCTAAGCATTGAGTTCATTTGCACAATGTATTTGATAAATATTGTTGACCATATTGCATTGATATTTCATTACATTACATTCGCGCATCTACTACTTTTATAGACTAAATATGTATTTGCGCTTACTTATGCATCTTATCAAAATCAATACCAGAAGTAATGAGGGTAATGCGACTTCTGCAACATACTATGAATATAAGACGAATAAGTGAGAAGCTGTACAAAATGAATGGACGTGCAGAACTATTTAGGAGAACTATATTCGTTATATTCTCTAATCGTAACGCACATTCCATTTTTCTTCACAGACTCCTCAAAATCTTAGGTAACTTAATACAACATTTACATTTTTACTTTAAACATCATAGTAACCTATTTAAAGAGCAAATGATTCAATAAACATTTAGTTTTAGTAACCATAAAAAAGCAAAGTACTTCTGATGCAAGTGCAAAGCTTAACATTGATATTTTATTTGAGAAAAAGCGACAAACAAATAATAGTCCTTCAGCACCCGTATACTATGTGAAATAAGTATAACAATTTAAATAAATTGGTAGAAATACTACTGCGTACTGCACTATGCAGATTGAGCGTCATTTGTCACTAAGGAAAAAAGCAATTAGAAAACGGACGAAACCTAACAGAATAGTAATTATGAGCAGATTCAAAAACGAATAACTAATGTATCACCATGGAAACGTGACGTTCGCCTCCACATATGTTCAGCACGCGGAAAAAGCGCTAATAGCACACCGCATTCACGTGTAATATTTGCAGACTCTAAGTATCGCGGACTGTTATACGAAAAAAAGAAGAAACACGATACTTTTTTTTCTATTTTCCCACACAATCTCCACCCTTACCCCGAGGAAAAGAGATCAGTAACGACGAGTTCCATAATTTAACCGCAGGGGTTGGCTCCGAAAGCGTGTTCTCGGCTTCCACTGACGCATCCACTCCTCATTAATCAGAATTCCAGCGACGAGGGCGGCGCTACTAAATCAATAGCGAATATCAATACATCGCGCGGGAGCAGGGCGAGGAGGCGGAGGGCGAGGGGGCGGGGAGCGCGAAGGTGCGGGGGCGAGGTCTGCGTTGAGGGAGCCAGGCCGCGCAGGGCGGCCACTGATGGCAGATAGAAACGGCACCGACCGAGGAGAAAATGGCAGAGCCGCGAGGATCACAGGGCGGCAGGGGCCAAATAGGGAGGAATAAACAAAAGGAAGTGGAGAAGCAGGAGCAACGATTGGCAAAGAGAAATGAAATGACTATAGAAACATAACAGTGGCAAAGGTAAAGTGGTGTTGGTATAGAATGAGTCCACGCAACAGTGATGAGGAAAATGCCACAACTGCCGTGTAAAGAAGTTAGCGATATTCATGGTGGAGTACCGGTGCTGGAGTGGAATGGTGACTGGGGACTTCCACCATTATCACCGACGGTGGCACTGAAATGGTATTAACAACAACCGAATAACGATAGCGCGTGGTGGCAGTTTGTGGTAATGACGTCTCGTGCATGCGGAGATAGTGAAAATGACAGGGGCCAATGGCGGCAACGGTGTTGGCAGTGTTAATACTTTGGAACATCGATGGTAATAAGTTCGACACACGTGACAGTGACATCCGGCAGTAACGCACTGAACAACTCTGCCTACGAGTAGAAACAAGACGAGTAGGAAATTCATTTATTCAAACATATACAATTTTTTCTTACACCTGTAAAAGAGCATTTCTCAGAACTTTCAGCTATAAGATTACATTTAAAAAGCACTAATGATTGAAACAATAAGAAATAAGAATGTAAAGTAAATTTCTATTTTTTTCGTGATACTGTTTTTACAAGAGATATTCACTCATTTTATTAGACAATCTGAGGTAGTGAACAGTATGTTTAATACATTCTTGACGTGACAATATATTTTAATCTGCGTCTTCAAAAAAAACACAAAATAATTAACTTTTTAGGACACTTCTTAGGAGAAGAAACATATGGATCGAAATGTACTTTTCTTTCATCACGAATAAATGCTGTAAAGAATTCAATTGCCTGTCCACTACTGACTGTCAAAAATAATTAGCAGGGAGAGGATTTTTGGCCTAAAATACTTAAAATGTGCTTTTAAAAATATGCATTCATGACCTAAAAATTCTGAAATATGCACTCTAATATGCAATTAATAGTAACAAAATATAATTTCCTCTGCAAACCTTTTTTTTATAAAATTCAGGACAAGCATGCTTGGAATGAAAAGATATATTTTTGTGCAAACATAATATAATATACCCTTCTTCGCGAGAGAAATAACTGAAGTAAATATTCACCTTACTGAAGTACATTGTATCTCTACAACAGACTGTGTGAAGCAATGAACGCTCACAAAAAAAAAAATAGATTCTACGAAGAGATGATACGTTTCATAGATAGATCTCTACTTTAACGGAATACGCAAAATAGGCGCCTATAATTATACGGTTATGTACGAACAGGAAAAATCGGCCAGACAGTAACATGTTAATCAATATAGCATTACTTTGTAAACAAATGTCAAGACATTTTACTCGGCTATGAACTGAAGCAACGGACGAAAATATGCAAAATCATAGAAATCCGCTCCCTTAAAATTACGAACCAATGAAGAATAAATTACCTCTCATCATTTTTTTCACATAATACTCAAGTCGGGTAGAAAAGTGGCAAACCTCCGTCCCCGCGACTGGGAGGCAAAAGCGAAGAGGAGTCCCGCAGGGGCCGAGCGGGAGCCACCGGGGAAAATATCGACGAAGAGCGCGCGCACAACGGCGACATCACGCCTCGGCGCCGGCGCCCGGGATCATCCTTTTTCAAAATATATCGGCGCCGCTGTAAAATCCCCGCTCCTCGCGTCCGCGCCCCTTCGCACAGCGGCGCCGCCCCCGCAGCCGCCGCCGTCGCTGGGGCAAAACGGCCTTATTTACGCTCCCCTCGCACGCGCCGCCGAAAGCCGCCTCGGGTCATCGCCGTCGTCGCAAAAATAATAATGATCGCGATAAAAATTCAATGAAAGGGGAATCCCACGCCCGCGCCCAAATCTCTGAAAGGAAGTGATTCGGTCGCACAATCCGACCGAGAATGGGCAAAGGAAAGCGGTACGGTTTGGCTGTTGGGGAAGGTTGTGTGGCGGTTGCTATCCATGAGATGGGAACTAAAGATGTCTAAGAAACTACTCCTCGCTATTTCGTTTCATGTAGGATGTTGATTGGACGTTAGAGGGTTTAATCATAATGCAGTGTGTTATTCCCCACAGTCAAGAATAATATTCCGTATGGAAACAAGTCAGTTCATAATTAATCCAATAAGTATGCAAATACAATGAGTACGATTTCAAATAAGTATGCAAATACAATGAGTACGATTTCAAAGAGATGCTCAAGCCAATCACTTGCAATGAAATTAAACGTATGCTTTCAATACTTCAACAATTCCCGAAATCACCGTCCCATGACATAAAACTAGAAAACAAAAATGACCCTACACTTCGTTCAGGGCAAGTCTTCAATATACCAACATGCAATTAGGAAGGCACTAGAGGCGAAGATATCGAATCGAAATTCCATTACAGTAAAGTCGCTGGTCGCCCGCCAAATCCATCCCATACTCAACGAGTATCGCTAAAGGCCCCGTTCCGTTCGCAGTTATCAATAAGCGCTCCCTGGCGAGGCCGTAAAACGCGCCTGCAGATCGCCTGCGCTGACGTCGCCGCCGATGCCCGCGGAGCCAGAGGCGGCGCTGGCTGGTGCAAGGGCGTCGACGCGCGCGCGCGGGCGTACGCTCCGCCGCCGCCGCAAAGTGCTTAGTCGGTTTACTAGTTGGGAGTAGCAGATGCGGCGAAGCCCATGCTGATTAGTTCCGCGCGTCGCCGCTCGACGCGCAGACGCGGCGGAGCCCGTCATTAGCAGTATAGGCTTGCGGCGAGATTATACGAGGTATGGTTAAGTTTTCAGGGCGGAGTTCTCGGCAGATGCGGCGCACGGCGGCGGCGGCGGTGGCGGCGTTCCGACGCTCGGGTCGCGTTCGGTGACGGAGGCGTAGGGACCGACGCTGCGTAGCAAGAGGCGATAAGCACACGCTCAACGAGCGACGCCATCACCGCCCCCCTGTAGCTTCGCAATGCTGCTACCGACGCCTCCGTCCCCGTCGCCGTCGACGTCCTCTCTGCCGCCGCCGCCGCCCGAAAACTGCGTAATAAAGGCGGTGCTTCCAGAGGCGCGGCTCGGAGGTGAGATGCGACGCCCGGGCGACGCTCGGGCACGCCCCCCCCCGCCGCCGCCTTCGTGCGATCCTGAAATACCCCGCCCGCTATCGAAAACTGGCGGCGAGACTTCGGAGACACAAGGTGCGGCCGATAAAGGCTTTACTGGCGCGCCGATGGCGGCGTTCTCCAGGGGAGGATCGTCGCCGAATTCGATATGCCGCGTCGGAAAGCATCTACGATGGGAGGCGGCAATCGAAGCGGCGCCCTGCAATGGGCCTGCCTTGCTATACACGCACATGAGCGAATTTATTTTATAAGCCTTCGAATGCGAATTTTCGTCATGAATTCTCGATAGGCGACGTTATTTGATTATATGAAGAAATAGAGGTATAAATCATTCATAAGGTATAAGTATTTTTGCCACAAATAAAAGGGAGCATTTGGTTGTAGAGAATATTCGAGTTAGTAAGGTTGTGTTTAGTTATCATGGAATGGTCGTCTCGACTGAGAGCCGATACCATAGCAACAGATACCGTACGTAATATCTGTGGACCATCTGTTCAATTTAAAAATTTAATTGCCATTCGTTCAGAACAGTTTCAAATTGAAATTAGTTGAGCCCTTTATTATTGAATCAATCCCACTATTACACATCATATCGCGTTGTTTGGATGTTGATTACACATTATACGATGCAAAACGGGTTCTCTGATGCGCTCTAGTCCTTTGCAGAATAACCATAATAATATATGATCTGATACGGATAACCTTGGACTTTAATCAAAACGATCGATCATGGTCTTTACTACACTTATCTAGAAAAGAACTAGATTCCGTCGACGGACATCACAAGGTCCAAAGGCCTACTCCACTATATATCTAAATGAAATAAATCAAAACAAATCTGCCATTCAGCTAGGTGGTCTTGAAAAATATACTCCAAAGAAACCCTTTTCTTGAACTATCCACTTACCAACTAAAAACCGTTCCCTACATCACCGGTAAACAAAATACAATCCTATTGTGACGGGTCACCCTCTCCGTAGACACATTAAACGCACTAAAGGCCATTCAAACGCCTCGTAAAAACTCTGGAAGCTGCCATGGCGGCGAGAAGGAAGGGCGTGGCAAGCCGGCCAGCCGGCAGGCAGGCAGCCAGCAGGTGACGGTCGACGGTGGCAGCAGGGGATGGGAACGCCGGCGGCAGCGGCTGCAGCAGCAGGAGATATGGATCGGATTTGTACCGGGGCTTATCCGAAATCAATCGGCAGCAGAGATCAGCGGTAAGTCTGCGACGCGGCCGGATTGGCTGAACGGGATCAAACTCTCGCGCCCCCGCGCCAGGGGCTCCGCACGGGGCGCCCCTCCGGCCGCGAGAAGCCAGGGGTGGCCACGATTCCTCTCCAATAAAAAATTCCCTATTCGCTGATCGCGAAGAAATCATTATTTTAAAAAAAAAAGTCATCTTTAATTAATGCCTTTCGGGCGCGAATTTGTGATATAAATATATTTATCCAAAGAAATATTAGTTAAAGGTTATTTCAGCTATTTCTGTTTGAATATTTTTTATCTTCATATAACATTCCCTTACAAAACACTATTGATTTTATTTTCTTAGTTTGGTAGCAAATATTATAGAATATACGGCGTGACTAGTACTTACATTTTACACTTATAATACGTAAATGAGTAAAAGGGAACCAATTAACTTATTGCAGCTAGAAGTATTGAACTTTTTGAGATCACAATATTATATCAGTTTATAGCACAGAAAATAATTAACTCGTTTTTATAAAGAACACACAATATCAATTTTATTCAATTTTTAAACATAGGAACTTGACGAAAAATACACATAAAAAGCTGAAATATTGAGTTTTCGTCCAGACTCAATTCTTCTTCTTCTTTCTTCTCTTCTTCTTCTTCTTCTTCTTATTATTATTATTATTATTATTATTATTATTATTATTATTATTATTACAGTCAATACAGAATAAGCAATCGCGCAATATTCTAATAAAGAACGACACTGATTCAGAGTCCAAATTAATCATAAAACATAGATTTCAGATGTTTTCACAGTTTTATTTTCTTCTTGCAAGAAAATTAATATCTTATTTTAATTCGAAGAAGTAAAACCTTTGCCTCCGAATCCCTTTACGTCCTAAATTTAAACTGGAATTACTTAATATCATTTAATAGTATCATTAATAAAAGTAATGAAATACAAGAAAAGACATCATGTAATTCTCAACAACTTCAATTTTCTACGACTTCTGCTGAAACACATTTTTCGCATTTGAATTCACATACGCCATTGTCAAATGATGTCTACATTCACGTCCGAATGAGTGCCTAATGAAAAAAACAGTTACAGTGAGAGAATGATGAATCTCTCAAATTATTTTTATTTCCGACCAGACACAAAGAGAAAAGGGGGCGGAGCATTTGAGACATTCAACCTAATCCCCTTCGTCCTCTCTCCCAGTCACCACCATTCTTCTACGTCTCCTTGCCTTTCATCTCCACTGGGCCATCATTTTTTAAAAGGGGGCGCCGACGGGGCAGAGGCTGTGGGTATTAAGGATGGAACGTTTAACGCGAGATAGAAATAAACTCAAAAATTAAGCATGCGGCGCGTGTAATGTTCCCCTCCGCAGATAGACGTCGACCGACAGGCCTCGCAAAAAAAGCGCCGAGATAAGAAAACAAGACGCAATTTTTCAACTGCTCGCTCCTGAACGGCCAGAAAAAAAAAAACGAGTGGTTGAAGGACGTTGATGACGACCGCGGAGTCTGCCCCCGGAGGCGTTTTCGCTCTTCTGGAAAGGGGAGGGGCAGGAGAGGGTCGGAAGTGACCCACACAGAGATCATGTTCCAGATTCCCAGAGTTCATTAATGGAATTACTGGAGTCGTTACACGGTCACGTTGCCAGAGGACACTGTAATAGTCTCTCACTTTTATATTATGAGTCCTCCTTGAGCGGATATGATAAATATCTGCCCAGTTACTCAAATGAGTCAACTGACAAACGTCATCTTTGTTGAATAAAGTTTTAAAATGAATCTCTTAATTTATCTTCAACTACTTCAATTCAAACTCGCGCTAAAAGCTACGGAAGGCAAAAAATATTTCTTCAAAAAAGAAAAAAAAGAACTCATCTTATTAAGGTTTGAAATGTTAACTGCCATTAGAGATCAACCTTATTAAGAGTAATTGGCGCCATTTCGTTCAAGTATCAGGTTTCTCTAACTGTGGTAAAAGGCAAAAGCTCTCTTAAATGTTTTCTGTTAAAGATGCCTTTGCATGTTACTGAACTAGCTAAGTTAATACCAATTACTTTTCGTACTTTTTTTTCGTTGATTTAGTTACAATAAAAAAATGATATGCAAAACAAGTATGTTATGTCTTGCAACTATTATTACTAAAAATTAATTTAATGAAGAATTTGTGAATCAATTATGAAGTACAGATTATAATGTGATTCGCCAAACCCTAAAAGATTCCACTTTGCCCAAGAGAAAGAAGTACTGTTATTGCCACGCTGATTATTGTCATATGATGAATAGTAAATTATCATGAACTGACAATCATATACATAAAATTGCATTTTCTAAAACTGCGCTTACTCGTAAGAAATCGCGAAAAAATCTATTATTAAAAGGCAACATTACAATGAGTAGATCTGCCAGAAAATCGTACCCGCCGCAGCGCCTCGCCGCACTCGCAGAAAGGGCGTCAAACTTCCCGCCGCAAAACGCCCTTTGCTCAGCCCCTGCGCCTCTGGGGGCGAGCCGCGCGGGCGACGGCGGGGGCGGGCGCGCGGCAGGCACAAAGCGGGCATTGGTCTTGTCCGGCCGCGTCTTTCAGTGACAATATAATTATCCCGGGCGCGGCGCGATGGACAAAGCCGCCCCGCGCCGCCTGCGCCTTTGTCTCCGCCGGACAATGACGGAGCAACACTTTTATTGAATGCCCCGCCGCGCGGACTCAGCGGCGGCGGGGAGCGACGGGAGCATGGCCTGGGGGAGGCACGGGGACGCCGTGGGATGAGAAAAGAAGAACGGCGAGTAGCAGGAGGATGGCAGGGCAAAGGGTTACGGTATTGTAGAGTAGGGAGGGAACGAGCGATGTACAGCCAAAAATCCACGCCGGCGAGAAAAGAAGAATTACGGAGAAGAAGGACATGATAATCGTGGATGAGATGTAATTAAGAGCTACTGCGCACTGAATATAATGCCGACGGATGGAGGTGACGTTATTAATTATTAGTCTGTACGAAGAGAAGCACATTATCCAATAAATCGCATGTCCACTGATTGATAATGTAAGTGAGCTTATTTTTCGTGATTTCTCTCATCGTGAGTGCGAACAGGATTTGTGGCAGTAATAGGCGAGTCACGTAAGAAAGGAGTGAAGAGCAAATAGAAACAGAAGCGTGTGCGGAAAAAGTTAAAAACGAGGAAGAGTACAAGAAGAATCTTGAAGATAACAGGACAAAGATAACACATATAGGAAAAATGCGTGGCTAATTATTTAGATAATTAATATAGAACCTGCTCTGCCCGCATCTTTTCAGCTGAAAAGAGGTGACGATATGCATGGTAGAAGATACATATCAAATAAATCTAAATTGAAATACCGTGAGCTACGTAATATTTGTCAAATAAATCATTCACAATTCATGGACGACGATTTACTAACCACAATTAATATCAAGCCTCCCAGTGAATACAAAAAATACATTTATTATCGTGAATATAAATTCAACGATTGCAGTAATTGCGTACGATATTCGACAATAATATTCAAAGAGAAGTTGAAAATTGTTCGAGTTATCAGTTAAACGAAAATGTTGACTAGTATTTACAAACATTTTCGTACAATAATACTGATCTTGATCATCACCATTAACATGTTTCGTAAATATTAACTCTAGTGAGAGCATCGCAGTGGTTCAACATTTATCTCCATGTAAATGAACCGAGTATTATATTAAGAAATTTTATTTCTAGTGCAAGAGAGCAAACGAAATGACATACATTTGTAATATCATATACGCAAGGTCCTTAGAAACGTTTTCATTATGTTATTAAAAAAAAACTTAATTTTTCGTTCAGTCAATTAATTTCTTCGGAAATTTGAACAGAATCGTCAGATAATCAGGTTACTCCAACTTTCTCAATGGGGTTAAATATCGTATCGTTATCCCTCTTTTGCCGTTACTAAAAGACGTTCCAACTGGTAAAGCCGCACTGGACAAAGAAAAGAATTTGCACAACCAAACGCACGGACATACATACGCTATAGGAGGAAGAACCGAGAGAAGAACTTGGGGTCACTTGGACAAATGGTCAGAAACATTCCTTGACAAATTTCACAAACTGCAGAGACAGGCACACCTCTAAGAAAAGTGTTAAAGCGACTGACGTCACAGCGCAAGAAGGCACATATGCACGCTGCACTCGCGCGCCGTGCGTGGTCTCCTGCCCGTCGAGGGCGTTCATGAGCCCTGCGGTCCGCCCCCGGCGCCTCCGCCTACCCCGCCGCCGTCTTCCCACCATCTCCGTCGCTGCCGCATTCATTAAGTGCTAACGTCTACGGGCCCGCGGGATCAAAAGCGCAAGTTTGAAGACTTTCGGCGCACAAATTACACAGAGGGGCGGCCCGCCTGCTAATTTAAGCAAAGGTTTATCTCGACGCAGTGCTGGTGGCGCAGACGCCGCCGCCATGCAAACTTACAGGACCGGAGGGCCGAAACTTGCCGGCATTGTTCTCCGCTTTATGAAGATTATTTATTAAAAATATTTCGCGCCAACCACGGCGAGATGCGACCGTAAAGGTTGCACTTAACCCTACAAGTCAGGCGTTCGTCGCGATGAGTTTACGGGAAAACGCAAGGGCGGGAAGCAAAGCACCTCGCAGGTAACGAACCCTCGCCGTCGGCACAGGCGACGTCGCCGTCGCCGCCCCCGCCCCCGCGGCGTCTCCGAGAGGGGGAGAAGGCGCGTGCTCAAGAAAGGGAGTGGCGAGAGGCGAAATAATTCATGTGTGTGCGCCGGCGCCGTACCCGAGCACGAAGGCGACTTTCAAACGGCGGCCGCGCAGAAAGAGGGCGAACGCGCTCGCTTCGGCGAAAATTAAGTAGGACCCTTTGAAGGGGCAGACGGCAGCCGTCCCACCCTGCCTCGCGCCGCGCCCCGTCCCGTGCAACCCGACCCAACTCGACCCTACCCGCCCCCCGTCGCCCGTCCAGCGGGCTTTGGTGCCCTTTGGTGGCGACGCAGCACCAGCGGACTCGCGAAGCAGCCCGATTCCCAACGCGACCGCCTCCCCACCTTCCACCCCTTCCCCGCCCCCCGCGGCCGAAGAGGTCGCCAAGGCTCTAGTCGCCGCCGCCGCCGCCTCCTCTGTCTATAAAACCGGCGCTCGCACGGGCGCCGCCGTCTGAGTGGAGCTCATCTCTCATTCCTTTTGCTCGGACTGAGCCAGAGTGAAGGGGCAGTCGGCCGGGCGCCTTACCAGATCCTCGGCCAGCAGTAAGCAACGTTCACGGGGAGGCGGAGGCGGAAAGGCGATGGGCAAAAAGAAACGCATTGGGGCAAATAGAAGGCATTGGAAAAGGGAACGAAAGATAGGGTATCTGGTGAACATCAGTTGAAAACGACAAAAAGAAACGACGACAAAATAGGTTTCGAATTGAAATCTACGGAAGGCAGTGAAAGTATGGACATAATGAAGTAGACGTAGCATACAACGGGAAATGGCGAAAGCGAAAATAAAAGGAATTAAAAAAAGAAATTTAAAAAAGAATGGAGGAAAAATGTCGCAAAAGAATTGACGGAAACAAGAAAGGCGAATCTGAAAAAAATGATAAAGAATCTAGGTCAGCCTGGCGATAAAAAAGTTCCTAAACATACGTCAAATAAAAAATAATGACACACATTAGGAGATTGATTGTTCATTGGTCAAGAAAATTAACATTGATTTACATTTTCCTTACAAATCAAAGGCACAAACCCTTCAAATATGAACAACTGCAACACAATTATATGTCACGACTTCGTGCGGAGACGAAGGCAACAACACTGTTTCCAGACAGTCACAGACACACGAGCGTCCACTCTCGCCCTGCGCCTGGTCAAATATTTATCGCGGCCGTTCTTCTTTTTTCTTCCTTTCCAGCCTCCGCCCCGTGGACCGGGAAGGGCGGAGGAGCGAGCTTTGTTTACGGCGCGCGTCGCGTAGGCGGCCGGCCCCCGACGCGCGCGCCGGAGGCGTCCAGACGCGCCGCACCGCCCGCGCTCGGGCCACTCTCGCCTGTCGCGAGTCGCGGCGCGGCCCAACCGCGCCATGATTTAGCTGTATAATTTGGGAACTGTATCGCCCAAACTTGGGCGAACTTGGCGGAATGAGAGCGCCCGGCGCGGAACGCAGGAGGAGGCCGAGACTACGACACCCGCGCCGCCACCGTCGTCGCCACGAGGGCAGCGGCGGTGGCGGTAACGGTACTGGTGATGGTGGTGAAGATTCGACGTCGGGGTCGTTGGTGGCAGCGGAGTCGGTGGGCGTTGGTGGCGTTGCCGACGGCGGTGGCAGTGGTGGAGAGGGTGGAGGCATTGGTAGTAGCGGTAGAGGAAGTGGAGACAATGGGGTAATGGTAATTGTAGTGGTGGTAAGAGTGGTAGTGGTAGTGGTTGAAGTGATATTAGTTGTAGGTAGTGGTAGTGCTTGTAGTGGTAGTGCTTGTAGTGGTAGTGCTTGTAGTGGTAGTGCTTGTAGTGGTAGTGCTTGTAGTGGTAGTGCTTGTAGTGGTAGTGCTTGTAGTGGTAGTGCTTGTAGTGGTAGTGCTTGTAGTGGTAGTGCTTGTAGTGGTAGTGCTTGTAGTGATGGTAATGTTGGCGGTGGTGGCGGCGTCAGCATCGGTGCTGGCGTCGACGACGGCGGCAACGGCAGAGGCGTCGAGGCTATATTAGTGGCAGCGACGACGCGGAAGGTTGAAATGGCCAAAACGAGAAGCAGGAAACAGCCGAGAGATACAGCCACTTTCGCCGCCTTCCCCGCTCCTCTTCCTTTCGCTAGCGCCTCCGAGCGCGCGTATTACGCATAAATATGACACAGAGAAGTCGCCGGGAAAGTTTCGTTTGCGGCTCCGAAGCGCCCGCGCTTACTGGAGGCAGCTCCGTTCGTCCCCGCCGAACTCCACCGGGGCCCTGACCGCGTTTCAACAGGGCGATTAGGCGCGCGTCGTGATTATTAGTATTCCTGGAACGCACCGTTAATGCATAATTACGTCGACAAATTCGCCACGGTGCCGAAAGGCCGGCAGGCCTCGTAGGGAGCGCGGGCGCGGGTGCCGGCGCCCAGCGAACATCGGAAGGTCGGCTGGCGGACGCGCGGGCGGAAGCGAAGCGCCGGGGGCGGGGGGGGCGAGGGCCGGGTCGGATGCGGGGGGGAGGGGCGAGGCGCGCCGAATTCAACGCGGCAAAGGGCGGCGGCCGGCGTGAATAGGCGGCGCGAGAGGTCGCCCCGTGCGCTTCTATGGGGCGGCCAGTAAGTTTGCGCCGGTCAATGCATGCAAAAGGGGTGGCGGCGGCGGCGGCAAAATGGGGGGGGGCGGAGGGGGGGTCCGAAGGGGTGGGCGGGGGGGGTGAGAGGGGTGGGCAGGGTGGAGAGGAAGCTGGGCGGGTCAGCGCAGCCGGGCGACCTCTCTGGGAGGCGGCGCGTTCATAAAATAACCGCAGCCTGGCGGTGAAGGTGGTGGCGACGGCGCGGGCGGGGGAGGCGCTACGGCAGCGCGGTGGGCGGGGGACTGGGGAGTGGCCGCGAGCGCGGGGCGCCCAGACGCACATAAGTTAACCATTTTACAGTTTCAGCCGGGATGCCGTTACCATCCCCGGCATCCCTAGTTTTATACATCATGCAGCGCTCGTGCATTTTACAGGGCCCTGGTGGACCGCGCCCGCGCCGCCGCCCGTGCCCGTGCCGGGGCCGTTGCGCGCCGCGACCTCCAAGCCGCAGACCAGCAAGCCCACTTCTTATAAGGAGATGGCCCGCGCCGCTCGGGCCTCAACCATCTCGTGCATCTGCCATCGCTTACAATATCTGCCTCCGTGTTTTTTTTTTATTTTTCAAGAAAACACATCATCTCGTTTGTAATAGTATTTGTAATTCGCTACTGATATTTACAGCAATTCATCCACATTCCATCCACTTCATTTCCTGTACCGAAATAAGTAACCTTCTAAAGATCCTTAATCACTTGAATGTTAACAAGCTGTGGAAGTGCTCGATGAAACTCACTTAGAAATTAATATATTAAATTAAGAATTGTGTAAGTTACAGGTAATTTTGTGTCGTAATGAACGACAGTGATGCAATATGGAATGAATGAGCGACGTATTGAATCCACCATTATCCTACTAATATCTTAACACTGTTTAAAAAAATACTATTACATACATAGGGGGAGTTTATGTTCTGAAATATTTTAAAAAAGTCTCGTGAAATGGCTATCACGTGTCCGTGTACCCATATGTATTCGTGTGCACGCCCATGTGCCCAAGAGTATCCGAGTTTCAACACACAGAATTTTTCGAATTAGTATTAAGAAATATAAATTTATTACAACAGGAATATTGATACTCTGAAGGTAGGATTACACAATTTATTATTAGTGAAATGTAGGAGTGACAGGTCTCATGATGAAGACAAGATCGCAAAGTAATCAGTGTTCAAAGGAAAATACTTTGATCAAAAAGATCGCCTTATACGTACGACCTTCTTTTACGAATCTTCTATGAATGACAAGAGTGGCAACTATATCACTTAACGAGTATTGTTTTATTGACGTTGAATTTATGTATGTTGAATTGTAGTGAATCAAACTTCTGCAGCTGTTTGAATAAATGATCAGAAATACTGTGGGTTACTCTGCCACAAAAAATGTCGAACACCACATGAATAAAAATTCTGTAAATTTCATCTTTCAAATGACCTCAAATTTTCTTCAACGAATTGAAGAGAAATCAGGGAAGGTATAAAATTTAATGAAATTCGTTGCATTAAAATAGTGCAATATAATTCGTATTATATTTTTTCCTTCGTTGCATTAAAATAGTGCAATATGATTCATATTATATTTTTTCCTTCAAGGTAAATATGGTGATTGGATCCAGTTCCTTCAATTTTGGCAACGTTTCCCAATAATCAAAACCATTTATTTACGGCAGACCGTGACGCGATTTGGTACCTTTTAAACTGGGGCTCAACAGTCCGTATTTTCTCGCATTATTTCTGAATTTGCAATTTTCAAAACTTCAAAGAGAGAAACAAAAATTAGACCTGTACCATTCTTTTAAGCTTTGTTGTATCCAAGGGGGGAAATGGAAAAAAATATTGGAGAGTTTCTTTGAAAAAAATATGTTTTTATAAATTCCATTAATTTCACGGCATAAAATGGAAATGGGCGAATACTAATCGTTTTTTCAAAACACTATACATGACTTTTGACAGGGTTGTTTTTTTAGAACATATTTTGCTTACGGTAAACATCTTCAATTTTATAAGTTTGAAATGTTATCTTTTTGTAAATTTCAAAATACAGAGGGTGTGCCCGGAATTATGCTAACTCTAATTATTTTATGTTAGTCTTATATTATCTAACTCTAATTATTATGTCTTTTGATATATACGAGGAAAAAATTAAAGAAAAAAATTGGAGCCATTTTTTGAGAAAAAATTGTTAAGGGAAAAGTAAAATTGCCTACATTCTCCCCATTACATGAAAACTACTCATATTTCGAAAACTGTACATGAAATTATTTCAAGATCTCTTTTTGAAGAACAGCTTTTATTTAGGAAAAAACACTCTACCTTTTATATTGTAGTTGTAGGAAGACGCCGAAAAAATTGGAAGTAAGTAATGGAATTACAGGAAGTCATTTACGAACAAGACTTATCCAGTTCTTCGTTAACATGGCCCGTCAATACGTTTTCCTGCCGAAAATTCTCCAATTTCGCACGATTACAATACTTTCTCTTCTTACGAAGTAACTGCGAGAAAGTAAAAAGGTAAAACCAGGCACGATGCCACATCTGGTCGAACGAATCCAGACGCAGCCGGGGGAAAATATGGGGGCGGAGAGGGGCGGAGCTGGGCGGAGCGGGCGTGGCGAAGCGGGCGTGGCGGAGCGGGGCGGGAGGAGCGGGCGGGGAGGAGCGGGGCGGGGAGGAGCGGGGCGGGGCGGAGCGGTGCAGGGCGAAGCCGCGGCCATGGAAGGTCGGCAGGGGCGAGTGACCGCGGTGATCCCGGGTGCGACCCGACTCGGCGCGGCGTCGGAGTGACGTGGTGGGCGGGGCAGGGGGCGAGAGCGGCAGGCGCGGGCGGACGACCGCAGGCCCGCGCGGCCGGGCCTTCATTACGGTTAATTTTGCACAGTTACTCTACCTGCGACGCAATGCCCCGCAATAAATTTCTCCCGCCCCGTCGCTCCGCGCCACGCCCCGCATCGCTGTGCCCCGCGCCGAGCTGCGCCACTGCCCCGCGCCGTCGCCGCTGTACCCGCGCCGGTGGGCGGGCGGGCTGGCTCTCGCCCTGCCGCTCGGACGGACGCGCGCGCGCACGCGCGACGGGCGACGAGGCTTGTCTCCACGCACAGTGGCGGGGAAGCGCGTTTGCGAGATCGAAATGTACTTCATGAAGTTTCTTCTCTGCATTTTATTCTGATTATATCCGTATTTTAGTTCCGACAGTGGTGAAATGACACAGTCCCATAACAGCCGAAAATTTGCGATATAAAAATGTATTTTATGAATTTGTTTTTAGATTTCTATTTTGTGTTCTGGTTAAAATAATTCATAATTTACTTTTCGCAACATACAAGTCAAGCCACTCGAGTTTAATTGCGTTTAGGAAATATGTAACTAGTAGCAACCAGACATGTTGTTCAATACTGTATTTGAGTATCTCAAAAGATGGATATTCCAAATGATACCGAGGAAGCTTATAATAGATCCATGTTATGATAAAAGATAAAAATCAAATGATATTCTCAGAATTTTACTTTCGCCTTTGTTAACTTTTGTTTTCCAAACATGAAGTCCCGCAATTGCAAACCTGAATACTCCGAACTTTTTATACTCTTTACATGAACAAACAAGAATGTTTCAAAATTTGAGAATTATAATTGTTTTGGGAAATGAAAATTTGAAATAAAATGTTGGTAGAGAATGATAGGCCCAAATTGTAAAACAAACCTCTATTGACGTCATCTTCAAACAACTCTTTCTATACTATTTTATGACAAGGCTATAATTAGGGATATGTATTTCTGTGAATGCACCCATTGCAATAAATTAAACCGTAGGCGCTGTAAATGATATTGGAAATAAAACTTGGAAGTGGAATTACTTTTGATCGCCAGTGTGACACTTTTCCCCAACTGTGCGCTGCCGCTCCGTCGGCGTGGCGCGGACCAATAATTTCTCTTTCGTAATTTTGTTAATAATAGTTGAATGACGTCAGAGCGCCAAGTGGGCCGTGAAGTTCATTATGCGCGCGTGGACGGGGGGGAGGCGGGGAGGGAGGATGGGGGAGGGGCAAGGGAGCGGTGGGTTGGAGGGAGTACGCGAGGGATGAGTTGAGAGTAGGAGAAAGAGCACAAATAGGAAGATGAATAGAAGAGAAGTTGAATAGAAACAGCACAGAGGAGATGCAGGAAAAGGTGAATGACCAAGTAGAGGAGGAAGAGAGCCAGGAAAAAGAAAAAGACCAGATAGAAGAGGAGGAGGAGGGGAGGAGAAGGAGAGATGCAGGAAAAGCAAAATGAGCAGGAAGAGGAGGTGGGCAAAGAGGGCGCGACGGCGACACGTCGCCCCGCCCTCGGCGCCAGGTGGGATCCCAAGCGGACGGCGCGGAATTAAGGCGATTGTGCTTGTGCCGCGCAGGGCCCGCCTCCATGCGGATTCATATGCCACCACGCGTTGTGCCGGCGACGCTAAACGCACAAGCGCTTCTATCGACGACTTAGGGACAGATGTTATGAAGGGGAAAACTCAGACACAAGGGCAAACAATACATATATACGACCCTTAATCTCAATATTCTTTCTCGTTTTCACTCTACTTTTTCAAATGTTAACTCTGTTTTCTTCTTCTTTTACAATCATCATTATTATATTATTCGACAGCTCCGAACAAATTGTTAGAACTGTATTTGAGGATTGATCGATTTAGTCAGGCATCTCAGCAATTCATACTACTTACTGTTAGTGTTCAAAGATTAACGTAGCGAGATAGATGTCAATACCCAATTACCCCTTTTGTTGTGAAGTTTTCGGTCGTGGGGAGGACACATACTTGAACAATATGCAATATTATTTCACGACAAGACTAACTACAAATACCGTTTTTATAGACAAAAGAAGCAGTCTTTTATTCACGAAGGTCTCGCATGAGTAGACTGTGACTTCATCGCTCTACACACGGCTCGTTTCAAAGATCTCCTTTTGTCATAATAGTTATAAGCAATCAAATGGAAGCAGGTGTTCATCATGAAATATAGTGTTCAAAATTGTGTGAATTTTAGAGAGCTTTGTTTTGAGGCGTTCGGGCGTCACAATTCGATACTAAAGGTCCAGAAATTTTATGAAAACTTCCATTCGAAAGTTAACATAGAAACCAGGGGAGCTTACAAAACAAACGGGCCAACTATGGATATTGAGAGTACGATTGGACTAATACAATCCGAGACCCACAGACAGCCCCCGTCTGTAATATTTGCACGTTCCGCATGTAAGTTTTATAATGATGGAATGTAAGTTGTGTACTAGGTTAACTCACTTTTTTAAACCTAACCCCCCACATATACCTTCTTTCCAGCATGCACCAGATGTCTTTTTAACATAGCTGCGGCGTGCGTGTAACTAGATTCTTTCCAGGTGAAGTTAGAGTTCAAATTGTGCTTTCACCCAACAAGCGTCTACTAGCAGAGGAGTCGAAGTCCTCCGCGTCACACAGATCACTTAAGCCATTTATATGAAAGTTACATCAGGCCAAGACATTATGATATATATGTATTATCACAGGCAATGCTACACAGTATTGTGCCGCTATACTACACACGGGTTTACACCATGCCTGATCTATCAGATTGATAAAACGTCAATGAATTACACATCAGTTGGAATCATATACAGAACTTAACATTTGTCTTCGTTCAAACATGTCAGAGGTACATCAGATTGATCGGTAATTTTGAAACAAACACTAGAAAATTTCATAATTTACACTACAGTTTTTGTTTTTAAGCCAACAAACTGCACTTTTCAATTAAGAACTTTCTAGCTAGATGAGTCACATATTACTCAATATAATGTGATACTATGCTGTTTCATGAGTTACCTTACATTGAATCACAATGTTTGAACACCAGATAGAACTACAATGTAAAATATGTGATGTTAGGTTTTTCAGCCTGTGCTTTTTAAAGATTTATCCCCCGCCCCCCAAGACCTTGTGTTAATAACGAATTGAAACACTATTGTTCTGTAAATACCCTCATTAATTTATCACTTTACAGATTTACGTATTACATAATTTTGACCCCAACGAATAAGCTGAAAATGAGATACACACACTACTGGTTTCTCGTATTTACTCTCCATATTTATGAATTTTACGTAATTTATGAAAAGTAACTTTGGATGTCGAGTACTGTGCGCATATGTATTTATGATCATAAGCATTCATAAATGAATCTTAAATAATCACAAACAAAACTATATTTTTGCTCTTTTGTGTAATTAAGTTTTCACGACTACATTACGTAGGGGACTGCTGTCAAAAATACATTTTCAGGTGGTAGAAAACAGAAATATTAGTGTAGAACAGATTGTCGTATAATAATGGAATACAGGACAAGAAAAGTACTGTATGCAAGTGCAACTATTCACACCCATCAAAATAAAAGTTCATTAAAGTGCATTAAGAAGAAAGTGTATTGTATTTTAAGGCATTTATTAGAAAAGAAATTAAAGCACCAACGCATCTAGTTAATATTTATTTGTTCACCGACATGACAATTTCTTGTTTCAAATACAATAGTATAAATACGATTCCTACACCAGGGTATTCAGAGCCGCTCCTCCCATAAAAATGACATCCACCTGCGCCTCGTCGGCAGCCCGCGAGAGGCGCTCGCGTCGCCGCTCCGAGCGCGCACGAGGAAAACGAGGCGGGCGATCGAAAGGGCGGTGAAACCTGCGCATCACCGCTCAACGCACGGTTTGTATGTTAATTGTTATTTCCGCCTCGCGACCAATTACGAGGTCCGATTCACGCGCGCTCGCCCCTGGCGCCAGGACCGATCGCCGGCGCGCCACCCGCACGGTCGACCGCTCAGGCCCCCGCCCTCACCTCCCCAACCCCACCTCCACCCCACACCTCCGCCCCCGCCCTCGCACCCTCACCCCTCGGGATAGTTTATTCAAACTAAGTGGAAGCCGGCAGCGGGCGAGCCCAATATTTCATCACGCGACGCAATTAACAGATTTGAATTATTTCGCTGCGTTGCGGTTACGTCCTAAGTTTTTCATGCGTTACAAATGGATTATTATAACGTAATAGGCCGCTGAAAATTAACGAAGAAATTCGAAACCTGGGAATGAATTATATATCATTTCTCTGTAATTGAAATGAGCGGGATAGAGGAACATCGGAATGATATTATGATTTACGCTACTCAGCAGGAGTGTTATTTATGGTTACAAAGGAATAGCGGACAGGTGTACAATTGCATTACTATATCAGCGGTGTAAGGCTCAAAACCAAGTTGATACCACAATCTGGGTAGAGTACGTTAATAATGTCACAAAATAATGCACATCGCTCATTTGTAAGCAGACCACAACTTTACACTCCTTATTTGTGTCTTCCTAGCAAATGGAAATGAGAAATTTCTATCGACTTTTTGCCAGAGTAGTACGCAAAAAACAGTTGGAAAAACAATAAAAATACCAAATACTACTATTATCATGCGGTTAACATATAAAATATTTTCCTGACAGAAACAGTTTTATTAATAGTACACAGAACCAAAAGGTATTATTTTGTTGCGACTCAATTTAACTCCTGAACATTTTTTGTATTGACAGAAAGTTGACAAGAAATAAGGATATTGCCAACTATGTAAAATGGATAATGAGGATGAATATCCAAGAGAAGTGACAGTGTGTGAAAAATGTTTCTAATGAAACCATTCATCTAACAACTTGCTTTGGTTTCACCATTTCTTCACAAAAGCACACACATTCAAGTTCGCTGGTTTCCTGTGCAGACGTCACAAACACGACGTGCGTTGCCGGGCCGCCCGGCATTTACAGAAGGCGTGTGGGGCGCACAAAGCCATCGGGGCGCCAGCGGGCGGGCGGCGCAGGGCAACGAGCGGAAGCCGGCCGCCGGAAGCGGCAGCGGGCGTTTTTCCCGTCGCGGAGACGGCGCGATAAATGCCTGATGTATCGACGGCTGCGCCGCCTTTGTGTCGCTCGCGCGCGCCAAAAGACAAGCCGTTTCCCGCCGCAAGCGGGGACACGGAGGCCGCCGCGCCCGTCCACCCCAGTCCCGCCCCGCTCCACTCCACCCCTCCCCCTGTCCTTTCCCGATCGACTCCGTCTCGTCCCACGCCCGACTCTTCATCACCGTTACCACGACCGTTCCCGCTAACCCAACGTCAACCGGTAGCTGCTCCCAGCCTACCCGTCTCCCGCCTCCGTCATTGCGTGGCCGGTTTATCTGGACGACGCCCACCCCTCCCTCCCCGTGGCGGGCACCCAGCGCGCCACCTCCCTCTCCGCCCACGCGGCCCGCTCAGGCCCCCAATTACACCCGACTTATTTAGTCGCCAGTAAATCCTCGGGCGGGGAAGTAGCGGAGCTCGGGGTAGAGAAGCCGCCTGGAGGGGGGACGGGAGGGGGCGAAGAAACGGGCGCGCCTCCGGGGGCCCGTGATAAGACCAGCGGAGCCGAGGCGGGATAAGTCGGCGGCGGCCCCTCCGGACGGACCTCCTCGCGTCCCCGCCCCCGGCGGCGCCCTTCGCCCGAAGGAGGAGAAACACGCTGCTGTGCCTCTGGCTATCGACTTTTTCTCACTTTGTAGCCGCGCCCTCGCACCTAAAATCGCCGCGCGCCACCGTCCATTTCAGCCGGAGCCGGGCCCCCGCCCCACGCCCCCTTACCCTGTTGGCGCCCTCCGGTGCCCCAGAGGTTACTTTTGTCACTTGCGCCTTTCCGCAAGGAATTACGAGAAATGAACGATACTGGATTACTAACATTCCTAGCAACACCGACCACTATGTAGACGTACAATGTTGAAAAGAATGTAATGTATTCCGAACTTAGCAAATAGACTATTAATGATCAGATAATAATAGTCAATTAAAAGAAAACTTCTAATTCTAGCTTCGTAATGTAAATAGTCGGCGAAAGAATATTCTTTAAAAATATTTTAATTCCTTGATGTTCATCTAAGATACAATGTGTACAGATCACTATTGAAAGGTGAAATTTGAATTAATTGAAGGGTGAAATTTGCAGTACGAAAGCATCATAGAGAAGTTGAATGTAAGACACCACTGACTTTCAACTTTCTCAGGTTCAGTCCCTAGAAATAACAAATGTAGTAATATTGTGGAAAGCAAAGTGTAAAAAATATGTTTGTAGGAAAAAATCTCTCTTCAAGTAACTATTCACAACAATAACAAAATCTGAAAGCATAATGATAGATTTTTTCGTCTTGGCAACGCGCACACTCAATGTTAGCTACATACTGGTAAATGAAACCGAATAATGATTATAAACCTACTTGTTAATAATATTCTCTTATTCTTTCAAATAAACAGATTTATATTTTCTCCTTTTAACAAATGCTTGCAAATAAACCGAATTGGGAAAATGCGTATTCGCACATTACACTCATTTTTACACCAGTGGATGACAATCACCAATGTAGGTGGCCTAACCAACCACATATGTTATTAAACAACTGAAAATTTAACAACAGTTTTTAATATTCATCGCAATGTACTGAAATTAGCATCAATTGCCCATTAGACATTCATCTAGTACAACGCATTCAAACTATTTCATTTACTGTTTTGTCACTTCAAGAAAAACTTACACATCTAAAAGCAATACGAAAGAGGCGTTTGTTTATTTTTTTAATTTGAAAAGGTTGTTTAAAAAATCGAGCACTTTATATGTTACAAATATCTTCTACTAACAAAACGCATTCAAAATGTCAAAAATCATTGAAATAATGCATTTTATTGGTTGCGATACATTCAAAGACGAAAGAAGGAAAATTAACTTAACTCTCTTAAGAAAAGGTCGTCTTTTCTTTTTGCGTTTCTTCGTTTCATGATTTAGTCTTTTGAATTTACTCGCCCTTTGTTTGGTTGATATTTGCAGAATAAATGCCTCCACTCTGAATTGCTTAATGGATTCCATAAGCGATACTTGGCCCCCTTCCTCTCTTTTGAAATCAATAACTCAATTTTGGAAGAAAATGTAGTAAACAAAAGATGTATATAATGCATAATGCTTTCCAAAATTACTACCTGTTTAAAGTATATATTCCAAACTTTAAGCAGCAGTAATCGATAAACGCAGCGCTCAAATAAAAATACATTGTTCAGAGCGGAAACCGGAATAAAACTAAATACTAGTGGTGCTAAAACAGCACGTATTTTCTCGCAGCTCCGTATTCTAAAGCAAAATTATGCGAAAAGTACTCAAATTTTCGAACAATTGTACATGATCTTCTTTCAAAATATATATTTAAGGAACAGATATTATTAAGGGAAGAATATCGGTCATATTTTAGTTGTAGGAAGATTCCGAAAAAACTTTTGCAATTTTCGAAAAATTAGGGTTTTCAACGAACATTAGGCTTGCACCATTATATGAAACGTCATTCACACTACTCAACAACAAACTTCAATCAGAAACGATGGAACTATTTTTTTAAATTCGGAAAATGTCCCAGAGGCTTCATATAAAATACCCCCAGAATTAAAATATAGGTTTCAAGTTCAAAGGCCGCAACATCAGCCAGATCAGTTGGGGAATTCCAATTTTGGAGAAAATCAGCTGAACGGCTGAACCGCTAGCGTTGTTCACCGACAGACATACGTTTTGCCGTCATTCGCTTATTCGGTATCAAGGATACACAAAACATGGATTCTGGCTACTCTATGTGTTAGAGGATTTTTTTTCTAAATTCAGCATCTGAATTTATCCGCTTATTCGTTACCAGAGCCCTGTAATAAGAGTTTTTTCTGCCGAAAATTCGCCGTTTCTTCGCGCAGCATTACGTAACTGTCTCTCTACCCCGTAGCGAGAAAGAAAGTATTACTACTCCCAACCGTTTCATCCACGCCCGCGAACGTTGCCATCAACCCCAATCGCCTTTGTTTCATTCACCCGCGATCATGCAGGTTTCTGAAGGGTAGATCGTCGATCAGGCCTTCATGAACATTCAACACGAAAACAGCGCCCATGCGGAAAGCTCCCGAACGCAGAAGGGGGCACAGGGCGGGGGAGTCTCTCAAGATGCGAAGTGCTGGCGTCGCGAACGCAACCGCGCACGGGAGCGGGGCGGGGCGGGGGCGGGCGGGGCCGGCGGGGCGAAGCGGTACGGAGCGGGGCCAGGCGGGGCGGAGTGAAGCGGGAGCGGGAGTGGCAACGGGGGAAGGGAGCGGACGGATGCGCCAGGCCGCAGATGCCCGCGGCTATTCCTGAGAGGCCCCGCGGGTTCGTAGCTATTGGAGGAAACAGACCGGCGGCACTTGAGCGTTTCATTTATTGGATTGCTTCGGTCCCGCCTTCTGAAAATTTACTTTCCTTCCTTTTTCATGCCTGTCTTTCCCCGCCATATATATTTTCCCCCATTTCTCTCTGCTTTTCTCAGTTTTTTTCTTCTTTTGGCACTCTTTTCTCTTCTCTCCTCTCATCGCGTCGGCCGATAACGAACGATAATAAAACGTAGCCAGGAAAAAAGCACGGGATCCCACGCTATCCATTTACTCAATATGCGAGCTGCTGCTTTCTTCAATTCAAAGGAGTGGCACAAATGCGGCAGACAAGGAGCTCCCCGGTCCCCGAGCAACCTCGCTCCCTCCGCCCCCGCCCCCGCACCGGCGCCGCCGCCGCCGCCCGCAGTACAAACGAGAGAAAATATAAAATGCACTCAAAAGAAAATAGCAACGCCGTCGCTCCTTTTCAGCTCCTTCCGTACTCTTCCCCTTCCTTCGCCTGTTCCCCCTCTTTCAGTATTTCTTTTCAATACGAAAATGTAATTCCACTGAGAATTCTAATAAGCCGTTGATATACTTTCGTGTAACTAAAATACTTTTCTCTCTCAAATAAAAAAAAATGTATTGGCGGTGGAGGTGGGCCGCTGCGGCAGCAAGTCGCCTTTGCGGTCGGACCTCGTCGAGATGGGGAGAGCCGATACAGCTGTCAACGCAAATCCGTTCAGTAGTCTCCGTCCGCAAGTTGACGTGGGTTCATCTCCGACGTGACGACAGGGGACTCTGAGCGCATTATTCACATGAAAGCCGGGATATTTGAACGCAGTTCGTTGCGCTAGCCGCGTAGCAAGGATTAGACTAGGAAATGTTTTATTTGTCCTCCGCACTTCCGCCCGAGTAGCATTGTTCTACACTCCAAAACTTTCATGAACAATCGACTGCATCTTTCTGCAAAGTCTGTAGCGAAACATGTGATACTCTATTACAAAATGTTATTTCTTTCTTTCAAGGGGAGCTCTTTGTTTAGTTTACATTAGTTGCTGAAAATATTCTCCTTCCAGTACGCGGCGAGAGGTGTGTTTTCTATTTAAAAAATGCTACTGTTAAAAATGCAATAGATAGTAAATGTAAAATGCGAAATAAATATAAGAAACAAAGACGAATGCACGGAAGATCTCCATAAATACAGTTAAACTTTTAAATTTAAATATTCACTCTCCAAGGAATAGGAAAAATTATTTTACAGTTCTAAAAAACATTGTTATTTATGAAACATTTGTTTGGGGAATCTTTAAGGATTGTAACGAAAATAATCTAATATAACACGATTTACTGACCCAGAAACTGGAACCTACTTCACGTAAATAATAACTTTATAATCACGTAAATAGTACCATAATAACAGGTAACGCGTTTGAGTTAATACGTAATCATCCCAAAGAATGAGTTTCTAAACCTTTGTCCTGAAATCCCGCGGTAAGCCAGAGAAGGCCTACACAACACTTTTATCCCAAGTCGCTCTGGCGTAGCGCGCGTTCATCAGCGAATCGATGGCGCTTCACACGCTCTCAGCGACTCCGGGGCGCAGAGGACTTGGGCGGCTGAGCCCCGGCGCGCCCGCGCCCGCCCCCGCAGTCACAAAGGAAGGGCGATCTGTCTTCGCGTGATCGCCCGTAATTGTTTCCAATTATCGGAACCGTCTGAGGGCGCGGGGGCGCGGAGGCGCGCGGCGAAGCGAGGTGCGGCGCCGCGGAGCGGGTGGGACGGAGAGGGGCGGAGCGGGGATGGGCAGGGAAGGGATGGCGCCGGAGGGGCGAGGAGCGAGAGGAGGTGAAGTGGGCTGGGCTGGGGGCAGGCGGGCGGCATGGGATGGGATGTGGCGAAGCGGAGCGGGGGGGGGGAAAGGAAGCGGGGGGGCGAGAGGGCGTGGAGTGGGAGGGCAGGGGAAGTTTGCACGGGGCAACTGCTCATGCCTAAAATAGGATTTTTAACGAACAAACGTTTTCCAACTACAAAACCCTGCCATTTCCTGATTTCTCTTTTTTAAGCTCTCCTGATCTCGCACCCTCAGATACAAGGCTCTCGCATCTTTTTTCCTTTCCATTTCACTTTTTCTTTCCGGTGTTCATCTTTTGAGAGCCGTTTTTTGTCCAAGTTAAAACGCGGCGAGAAAAAGTGAGTGAATGGAGGCTGTAACACAAGAATGACAAATCATTCTTAATAGTTTTTATATATATCGTTTCGAATCTGCTGGCGTCTCTATCGACTTACACCATTATCGACCGCTCTCACGGCTCCTCCTTCCCTTAACAGGAACGTTTCAATTCCTGGGCGCGGGCTGGGCGCCCGCGACGCGGCGCGGGGCCGCTGGTACCTTGGCGTCGGGGCGCCCCGGACTGGTCTCTGGTGTTCCTCCGGTGGAAAGTATTGACAATCCGTCGATACGACTTGAGCATCTCATTTACTTTACTTGGGTGGATGGATTCGGTCGGGCCTCCGCCCCCGCGCGGTGCTTTGAGGCGCAGCCCCTTGCTCCCTCGGCGCGCCCGCTCGCCCGCGCTCTGCTTCATTAGTGATCAAGTCTTTTAGAGAGTTGGAGCCGCCGCAGAGCGCGCCGCCCTCGCTGCCTCCTCCATTCCTCGTCGATGCCTCCTCGTTTTCCTCTCGTCCCTTTGCTCGAAACTACTCTCGCTGCCCTAGGCGTATTCGGAATCACCTCCGACCTCACGCCCTTCACATTTGCCTTGTAATCCACGCGTCGCCACTCACGTAACTTCATATCCATTCGAGGTGCTCTCATTAACGGATCTCCACGATTTCGGGGAAACATCTTTCATATTCTCGAACCATTCACATCGTTTTGTTCTCCGCCTTCACTAAAATAAGGTGCCAAACTGTGTGTGTCCCATTGGCTCATAACGTGTAAGAATTCGAGTTTCAAAACTGTATACTACACAACTACGTAGTTTATAATGTAATGCTTTATTGCGTAATTCCTTTTGAAAACGAACGACGTTAAGAGCGAGTTATCAGATTTGTATGAATTCAATAACACAACATTATAAATCATTTGCACACACCATTTTTTGTAGAATACCATTATAAATTTACAAAAGAACCAAAATTGATGTTGGAAACAATTTCGAAAGCAGTTTTGCTGTAGGCAATACAAGATTCTGATATGACGCCACGCCGGCAGCACGGGTAGGGTGGACGGGCAGTCAGAATGGGGCGGTGAGAAGGGGAAGTGAAGGCGGGGAGGACGAGCGCCGAGGACGGAGGGGGAGGACAGTGAGGACGAGCTGTGAGAACAGCGGTGAGGACAAGCGCTGAAAACTGGCGTGAGGATGGCCGAGGGGAGGGAGAATGAGCGAAGGACGGGAGGAAAGGCTGAGGACGCGGAAGGATGGGGAACGGGGGGAGGTCGGCCTGAGACATAAAATACCATGAGTGCCATCAAATTCTCTTTCATGAACGATTTCGTCAAACGGAACCGGTCTTTTATGCTGCTGGTACGTAGACACAAACATTTTCCAAGCAAGAGAAGAAATCCCTAATTTTCTGTAAGAGTAGCATAGCTCAGTATTTGGCTACATTGATTTATTAGCAAGAAGAAATAGAATTACCGGAATATTTTAGTAATAGCATCCAAGCAACACCAAGTTTTGAAATTAACTGCAAAAGAGTAGTTGTGCCGGTTTTGCACAACTGCATTTCACACACTAACTTGAAAGTGGAAAGTGTTTCCTCAAAAACGATTTTTTTTTAATTATGCTTTTACCGCTAGTGATCCAGCGATACGGAAATTTTCAGGAATATTCATTTTAAAAGCAATAAGGAAGAATTTTTATTTATTTTTCAATAAGTAGACATAAAACGACACATTTATTTTTAAGAATGTTGCAAAAAATCTGTCTCCTGCCTCAAAATTTGGTTCTCAATAATAATGTAAAACATTTACTATTAAACATACACGTAAAAACTCGAGTCCCGGACAGCCAAGAAGACATTTAATATTAATCAGTCGAATGTAATAACTACGATTTTACCTTCATAATGATACTCAAGAGAAAAATGTGCGATTGCTCTTTCAAACATTGGATATGGCGTATTCCAATAACATTTAATTCAAAAATTCATCAAATATTTAGATGGGGAGAGGAGGAGTGGGGCGGTCCACGCCGAGACAGGACAGAGAGGGGCGCGGCGAGTCGAGATAAGGAGAGGAGAGGCGGGCGGGAAGGGGGGGGAGACGTCTGTAGGAATGGGATCGGGGCGGGCAAGGTGATCGGGAGAGATCGGACAGGGACAGGGCAGGGTGGTGGGCAAGGCGGGAAAGGGCAGGCGTGCGAGAAGGGCATGGAGGGCGGGGAAGGGCGAGGCAGGGGATAGGAGGAGCAGGGGGCAGGGCAGGGCAGGGGGGGCAGGCAGGGCATGGGGCAGGGCAGGAGGGCGGAGAGTCGAGGCAGGCGGGGCAGGGCGGGGCAGAGGCAGAGGCGGGCAGGGCAGGGCAGGGCGGGCAGGGAGGGGCAGGGACAGGGCAGGGAGCAGGGGAGGGCGGGAGTGCAGGGGAGGCAGGGCAGAGGACAGGGCAGGGGCAGGGGCAGGGCAGGCAGGGCAGGGAGCAGGGCGGGCAGGGCAGGGCGGGGCAGGCAGGGCAGGGCAGGGCAGGCGGCAGGGCAGGCAGGGCAGGGCAGGAGCAGGGCAGGGCAGGAGGCAGGGCAGGGCAGGGCAGGGCAGGCAGGGCAGGGCAGGCAGGCAGGAGGGCAGGGCAGGGCAGGGCAGGGCAGGGGCGGCAAGGCAGGGCAGGGCAGGGCAGGGCAGGGCGGGGCGGGGCGAGGCGGGACAGGGCAGGGCGGGGCGAGGCGGGACAGGGCACGGCGGGGCGGGACAGGGCAGGGCGGGACGGGGCAAGGTAGGGTAGAATAGGGTGTGGGGCGAGGGCGGGGGCAGAGTGCGCACTGCGCTGTCCTCCGGCGCTGCCTGCGCTCTCCAGGGGGATAAGCGGCCTCCGCGCCGGCCCGCTGCGCCCGCTCATCCGCCGGCGGTGGCGCTGGCCGCGCCGGCTTAGGGCTGAAGGTCGAGCCCCACGTGCGCCCTCTCCAACCCCGGGGCGCTCCCGGCAGCCCTCGGCGCACAGCACGCTCGCTGCACTCCCCTCCCCCTGCGCTCGTCATTTATGCACGTGGGCGCGGTCATTTCAAGAGAGAATGGACTCCGCATGCACAGGATAACTACAAATAATTCCGGAGTTAAGAGCTCGAGAATTATTAATTTAGAATGGACAATGAGACACCTGAATGAGGTTCACTTTCAATTTGATTTATAAAACAGATGATGTTTCTCAACTATGAATTTTTGAGATACGGAATTTTAAATCATCTCTTGTTTCCTAATAAAAATCAAATTACAGACCGGTAACATCTAAAACAGCTCAACACCTGATATTCTAAAACAATTAAAAATATATTAAAATATTACAATGCTGCATGCCATATGCTTCGCTGTAATTACGAGTCACTTCACGTGAAATCTCAAAATGGTGATGTACTGTGGCGCTTCAAAATTCATGTTTGTTTTTTGGTTTTTAATGTTTTTTATGTTGGTCTTATAAATTGAATCAACTTATTGAAACATTATTTTTAATTTCTCGTATACATACACAGAGTAGTATACGTAATTGAGAGAAGGTTATGACATTAGGCAGAATATCGATTTTGTGATTTTCAACAGAAATACACGTTTTGGGGTTTCCGGAAATCCAAAAAATGTTTTTCTCAAGACGTCAGTCTGCTCGTCTATCGCACTGTACGTCCACTTGACCGTCGTCCATCCGTATGACCGATGACGCCTCAATAAGTTTGTCAAAAACTTGATACTTTTCTCTGAAACCGAGCTTAATATTGCTCTTTTTCAGAAACGTTAAAATCAAATTTTCTCAAAATTGGCTCTAAATATTTCAATGGAAATTGTATCATGTTTCACTCTTCTATAACATTCTTAAAGACACATTTCAATACTACTGATAGGTAATATTAGAGATTTATTACACAACAAGAAATAAACTAAAACGCACCCATCAAAGGTAAGTTCAACTGGGGGATGGGGGTGGGGTAAAATAGGAGGATGTTCAAAAGAGAAAGAAGCTGTGCAGAGCTGTACAATTAATTGCGTGTAATATTTGTCTAGTAGGCGTTAGATGAGCATTGTTGAGCGTATTGAATTTTTCCTAATACTGCAAGGTGTATGATGTACATCAGGCATGTCAAACTGCACCCGCAACCAGCCTCTTGCCCATCAGGGAGGCGCGGTACTCCAGCGAGAACTAGCAAAGCCTCCTGACTTCGGTCTCGTTTCCCCTGTAAGTGCACGGTAAGCGCAAAGCGCATCTGAAACGCCATGACGAATGGTTGCTTCATACGAAGACATGTTTACCGGATGTTTTCTATCAAACAGCCGAGATTTGCATGATGTTGATATACTTTATTATTTTATTTCATTTTTTAAATAAAATAAACATAAAATGCCTCTTAGGTCTGTGTTGTAAAAGTATTTAGCCAAGGGGTAGAAATATGCTTAATGGCAAATTATCTGCCTGCTTTCCTTTCCAGATATATAACATTTTCATATTTGCAATAATATGACAAAGTAAGAATTTTCTTTGAAAAATACCTCGTCTAGTAAACCTCCGCTTAGATTCATTATATCACTCCTATTGACGGACATCGCTTTGTTCCTAGCTTGAAGGTGGAAGTTAATACATGTATTGCACTCTTAATTAAATGCGATTACGAACTCAAAATCCATTCGATACAAAAATTACTTAAGTATTTCATTAATAATGATACTTTATTTTATTTAGGATAGGATATGAAAAAATATCGCAAAATTTGGGACAATAACTGTATCAGACTTTTCTGAAAAACACTCTTAGCTTTAAACCTCACGTTCTCTAGACGCTATCCCGCGAACTCCGATAAGATAGTTACCTCACTCGCGACATTGACATAACAGATGTAGGCACTGTTTCAGAGCCCAAGGGTCATGAACAAATTTAGCCATATCTTCCATGAAACCCATGAGCTACACGATAGACTCAAATCAGGTTCAGGCTGTTTGATCAGTCGATACCAGCAAGCTAACAGGCTGCTTCCACACGGTGCACTCATACGAGTGAAATTCTTGAGCTAGTACCTTCCCTTGCTACTAACTTCCCTAGCAGCTCGAAAAGCAATCAACGCCACTAACGGCTTTGAAAAACTTGTTCTTTAATGAAAGTCCCTCAAAAACACTTTCTAATAAAAAAAACTTTAAATGAACGAAGGGGTATATTATCCGCAAACATCAGGATTCGAAACTTTTTTACAGACAGATGGAAGAAATATTTGTAGAGACGGTAGAGCGTAGAAATTCAAGACAGACAACCTTTATATATTCTACTTGATATTTCGCTTCTTTTGATTTACCAGAAAAGGTGTAAAATATATGATATAGAGAGTTGTTTTACATCAAAGGTGAGAAAAGTTACATAAAACAAGTATAATATCTACAATGCGATAAAATTGCATCAGCTTAGTTGATATGATGCGTTAAATTAATCTCTATTCCTGCACAATGTATATGAATAGAAAGGGATGACGGGAAACTGCTGCTCTTATAAAAAAGGGCTAGAAGAGAAAGCAATATCATCGGTTAGCATATGGTATCGATGAGTCAAAAGAAAGCATACGTTTTTAAACGTTATAAATGTTAAAAATATGATAAATATTAATAAACATTACAAATATGAAAATAAAATATTTGTGAGCTACATATAGATTAAATATGAACTATTTTTGAAATTGTCGAAGGAAATTCATTGACTTCAATCTAGATTCATTCACCATCTTGAGAGTGATAAGAAACATACTTCCAATCCAATGCAATTGAATTCAATAGTAATACACCCAAACGAAACCGCCTGAGAATTTGTTCCACAATCTGTTTCTTTAACAGGATGAAATTACAAACTAGATAAAGGTTCACTCATTCAAAATTCAACAAAAGGCGTCGCACATTTCATAAGTTCACTCTCAAAGAAGAATGTGCAATAAAGGAGGAAAATTCCATACTTGGAAAATTATTTTCTGAAAAGTCGTTCGTCGGAGAACATCCAGTCCAGAGGGGGCAAAAGGGACACTGGCCAGTAGCGAGGGCAAACGAGAAGAGAAAAATTGCCCTACGGATTCGCAGGTCGGAAATCACAGCAGCGGTAGCAGCTGCCGCCTTCGGCCGCTAACGTCGCCACCCCTACCGCCACCTTTTTCAGAAAAAACAATCGACGGTGTTCACCACTCGGGAAGCGGTGTGTCTGGGAAAGGGAGAACAGAGGTGGGCGAGAAGTACGGCAAAGACTGCGAAGAACGCGAAAACGGTGGGGCCAACGAGATAGATAGGACAGAAAACGGTACGAAGTAATGGAATCGAACGCAAGATTAGCGAGGAATGATTGGGGTACGAGCGGCTGATGAGAACTAGATGAAAAAGTGTAAAGACAGGCACGGAATAAAGAAAGGGAAGATGGGAAGGTTATTACGACGCTGGAGAGGCCGACGTGATTGATACAGACTGAATGATGAAGAGAGTAACGGAACAGTGGGGACGTCGGAAACTACGGAATGATGGGAAGGGCGAGGACGAAATGGGCGGAGATGGTGAGGGAAAACGGTATGGGCGGAAGGGTCCATGGGCGGAGCGGCGACGACGGCGTTGTGTAACGTGGGTGGCGTAGGACGGATCGAGGACAGGAAGGGCGGCGAGGGCAGGGCAGCGTGGGCGGCGAGGGCTGCGAGGACGCGCTCATCAGGCGGGCGCGCCCCTCGCTAATAAATCTCGCCTTCCGGTGGGAGCGGCGCGGTGGCCGGGCGCTTCCGGCCGCCGCAGCGCCGATAGCTGATGGCCGGTTATGAGGCGAAGAGGAAGTAAATCCGGCGCCGGCCGGGGGAGGATTTGAGCGGAAGATAAATCGCTCGCTGCGACAATCATAGCGCCGCGAGGGCGCGGGGCAACGAGGTGCACTTTGGCGGCGAGCGGGGAGCCATCTTGGGAGGAAGGAGGCATCTTGGCCAACCAGCATCAGGCTGCAGTCAGCGTAAGGGAGAACGCATCAGTAGGCGATCCGATATCCAGTTAATATTAATATCTTTGCATACCTACAAAGTCACTTGTTTTTTTAACTTTTCTTTTTTGTGCTTTTATTCGAGAATAAAGTAGTATTAGTTATCGGAAGCGCAATTGGTCTTAGATGGACATCCATATTTACTGGATTACAAAAAAATGAAAGCAATTATTGTTTAAGAAACCAGACGTAATTATTTCTCTGCGATAAATAAGAACTGAGAGCTTGTAACTGTATATTACCACATATTAATAAATGCATAACATTGAACGTGTAACAGATTCTTATTTTTTCGTCCTTTATTCATCCTTAATTTCTACTTTACAATGGCTCTGGTGCTTATTACTTTAAAGGTGTTACAACAATATCTAATTTTGGCATCACTACTGTTTTTCTCAAGATTCCACTGAAATAATGTGAGTGATGGATGTGAAAACTAATAAATGTATTATCGATAGAACATCCGAAATCACGAACTTGGATATTTTAATGGATCGCATTCTAAGAAATTAAAAACTTTGTGAACTACATGTTCAATATAGAAATTAGAAATGTATGTATAAATATATTTATAAATTGGAGACAGTATTGGTAATGGAAATAGGATCAGATATCACAGAACTCATTTCAATTTCAAATTGCAATAGAAAATACCAGAAGTTATTCACGAAATAACTACAATTATAAATATTACAGCAAGGTATTTCATATACCAAAACTCGCCATCGACATAAAGTGCAATCCTACTGCTAGATCCCCCCGGACGCCAAAACAGAAACCCCTAGGTCAGGCCAGTGCGGAAGTAATCAATTTCCGAGCGGCGATCCGTCGCGAAGGAACCAATACTTTCCGATTAGTGTAGATGGAGCGATCGCCCGCAAACAGAGGCGTAATCTCGGACGGAGCCATAATCGGACCGTAAGAGACATGGCAATGAAGATTTCGGCGATCGGCTGGCGATCGGGGGCAGGGGGCGGCCAGCACGCGCCGCCCTAAATCAAGGGGGGTTTGGCGGCGGTCAGCCGATCGGCAGGCGGAGGGCGAGGAAAAACCCGGAGATAAATTGTTTTCCTCGGCGCAGTTTTATCCCGCGTTCCTGCACCATCAACTGCTGAGTCTACAGACACGATGCGGTGGACCGGCGGCCAGGACCAGACGGCCGAACCGCGGCGCGCCGTGTCATCAGCGGCCCCTCACGAACGCCGCGCCGGAGATGAACAGAGCACTGCCGGGCGCGCGCGGACAACGCCATGCCGCACCAATAGCTGTCACGGATATAAATTAGACCAAATCCTTCAGGGGACGTGTAGAGAAAATTCACGGAGAATGGACGTTAATGCGTATATGTGAGAATATTTATGAGAATATTAAAGGCTTACCCTCAGCCAATGCGGGTTGGTAACGATTGCTCTCACTCACCTGGAACAAAAGAAAATAAATAATTAGTTTTCTCTGCAATGAAAAACACGAAATAAAATATAAATCAAATTCACCTGCAAAGAGATTCACTACAGGAAAATTCTGCAGTTAGATCTACAAATATATACCTACTCGTGCATAGATACACGCCTACATAAATGCATACATAGCTCTCATTTAAATGTATGGAACTTCATATTATTGGGCTAAGGGATAATGGATTAAAACGATAAAACCTAGAAGACAAGGTAAACAAAGAAAAAACAGAATGGAAGCCAATGGTTCAGATCGAAAAGTGAGTCATAAGCGAGTGGAAAACAATATGAAATAATAAAATGAAAATATATAATATGTAAGAATAGTTGATACGAGTGGTATAAGTGACATTTTGTTTTGCGATTGGAAATGCCAAGAGCAAAATAAAATTACTTTTAGTGTGTCATACCTACTTTTTACACAGATTTTCCTTTTATTTTAATAAAATAAACAAATAATTTAATTGATTACCATGTTACATTAAGGTAGGTTGTAGCTAATCAGATGAAAGTATTTTGTTTTCTTCGTTGTATTCACAGTTTTATCTGAACTTTTGAGCATTGTTCCACTTTTAGTGCTAGAGATAAAATTGTACTTTTTAACAGGATGTGCATGTCCTGAAAGAAACCACTTTTATTAGATGCCTTTTAAATACGTACTTCTTTTTAGCAACATTCGAAAAACAGCCTGAAAATGGTGAAACTTTCAAATCCCATCTATATTACTGTGACAATAAGAAGTATCACTGAAATGCACGTTAAGTCGAAGTGTATTATGCTGTGCGCCAGATAAACAACGGGGTTCGCTACATTAACAGCACTGCAAACGTAAAATCTTTCCACACCTTTCGCTCATACTGTAATTATATCAGCAGATGCATTCCATCAGTCATTTCCTCCACACTAATCCCGTACAAAATCGAAAGTCGTCCTCCCAACCATTTACTTTCTACGTGGCGCCGTCCGCAACGAAGGCCTGCATCCATAGGGCGGAGCGAAGCGGTGCGGTGCGGTCCCGCTGAACGCGCGAGCGCGGTCCACAAACAACAGACGGGCGGCGGAGGCGGCGGCGATAATTCACAATTTATTTGATGCAATATTCCCCGCGTTTTATTTTTAATTCCATTAGCGACGCGCCCGCCCGCTCGCCGACCGACCGACCGACCGGCCGGCCCGCCGCTCGGCAGCTCGGCCGCTCGGCCACCGCGCGAGCCCCACCCGCCGCCCAGCACAGCCACTCGCGATGTAATTACTTCGACGGCCGCAGGCGGCGCGGCGGTGGTGCGCCCGGCGCGAGGCCCTGCATTTCCCGGGTGCGTACCCGTCCACACTTTATTGTTGGGCGCAATACATACGACACGGGAAATGGCAAAAGCGTCGAACGGAACTTGCCTAGTGCAAGCGCGAATATGACGAATCACAAGCCTTGAGAAACACGCACTTATTGTTCAATGATAAACTGGCAGACCCCGTTATACGGTGCTAGTTTTTCAACTACGGGTATTAGCGTCCGAATACTGGTCGACCTAGGAGAAATTTGTGGTGGACAAGCGACTTACCAGATATTTCCCACTGTTTGTCTCCCGGTTACTCACCTTTCATTCCCCCTTTCCCATCACTATCATTACAATGACTCATTCAGTCCCAGTATAGTTACTCGTATAAAGGAGAGATACAGGAATTGTAATAAAGAACATGTTCAATTGATACGTTGGTGAATGTTCAATTCCAACATAATAATTATTTTAATACCCTACTCTACGACACACATTAAATCTGTCGTACAAGTAACATCTTTATAGAACTAATACATAGTCCCGGCGTTTACCAATGATTAGTTACCTTATTCCTCTACTATTCTCCGACCGACTGTAAGCGGGAGGTGATCTCAACATACAACAATTATTGCGACGTTACGCTTTTACTGCCTCATCGACCACCAGTATAACGAAATACACGTGTGAAACAAAAACGGAATACAAGAATAGCATTAGCTTCATAATTGATTAATTAAAATAATAAAAACCTCGATGGTAGTTTTTTCCAAGCTCTGCTTTTTAAAGAGATGCAGTGTCAGAAATAAAAGTTTGCCCTAGAACAGAAATTTACATTGTCTGAATACTACATTAGAAATTAACGGAAAATAGTTTTACAACAATTTCATCGCAAGTCACTCAATGCAAGTCTCCTGCGTACAAGAGAGGAAAATATTGTGTGGATCATATTTTGCAATTCTGTCGTAACTCGAAAATGGTTTGAGATATATGTGTTAAATGTTTTCGATACTGGTTGAAATGCATGTATTACAAAATTAATAACTGATGAATTATGAAGTAAGCGTTACTAGAAGGAGTTGAGCAAGTTTTGTTATTAATAAAGCGACAATCGTGACCCAAAATTCGAATTTTTCGAGATGTGTCAGGCCATGAAAGTGTTGTTTAAGAATTTCCTAGGAAAAATATTTAATGAAAAAAATGCATGTTCCGTAGAAAAGCAAATCCAGATGAAAAAACCGATACCAAATTCCCAATAAATTCACGATAATTTCATAGAACACAATATTCGGCAAGAACTGCAGGACTTAAATTCGCAGTATTAGGAATTAAAGTTAATAAATTCATAAACATTTCGAAAGAACGCATCAAATTACAATATAAAAATACAGAAAAGGATACCCTCAGCATCATTCAGCAGGTGTAATCTCGAGGCCACGTTGTGAGAAAGATGGATCGGCAAAAATCTCTGGAAATATATACACTTCTTCAAAGTATCGTTTCCAAGTTGCCAATTTTATTTGTTAGTTTTTATCTATCATAAACAGTGATTGTTGAATATGGTCGTGGCGATATTTGCTAGAATGACGATCATTTAGATCCCTTCAGTTGAGCTTAGACAGACATGAGTAATTTCTGGCTTTAAAAAAAAAATGTTTAGTACCTTCAGGTGAACGAATGCTTCACATAATTTTACTGAGAAGCAATTCGATACTGCACAGCACTTTCTGAATGAATCTCCCTCGTTCACAACATCCAGAAGCATGAGCGAATAGATTGTCCCATGGCTCATTACCGCCGAAGAAACAAATCTACCTTTAATGAATCGCCTCCTATATAATTTCAGTAGTACACATGCCTTTTGCGGCTCTCACACATCACCAATATTTATAAACGAGGTTCTATAGAAAAGGAATTTCACGGAGACGTAAGGAATTGCATTTTGACGTTAAAAATATGAAGGATTTGTTGAAAACACGCATTTAAATATTCATGTCTGATGCAACCCGTAACACTCGTATTTTTTAATCTATATGTTAAATAACTCTTAAACAAAGCGTTTCAGGGGCTTAAAAAGTAAAATTTTGAGGCCTAAGGCCTCAAAGAAACGTTCCTCACGCCGTAGTCTGCAGTATGAAATCTTCCTTAACACATTTTTACTGGTTCTACGCTTCTCGATTCTACCCACCTGTTCAGAGCCTGTAGAATTTGCAACTGTATGTGAAATTAATTATTGATATTCTACACGTTTGAATTACACGGGTGTAGCTCTGCTCGGTAATAATATTAAATAAGAAAAGTTTTTATTGACAACGGTTATTTTATTGTTATTATACACCGGTTCTATTACAAGGAGACACGCATAACAAGTGACGGAGGACAAGAGGTTCTTGAAGAAAAGACACATTACAGGCTTAATATTGAAATGGAAAAATAGGGAGAGAGGATGGGGTTTAACAAGCTAGAGTTCTTCAACAGGTACGCTAGTAGAACGAATTTGTGAATGAATGGAATGGGAGCGAATAAAAACAACCCACGAGGCGCGACCGACATGGTGCGATCCGGCACCGAGTGCGAAGCGATGTGATGAGATACGGGGTGCGGCAAAAATAGAAAGTTACTCGAAACGCTTCTATAAGAATTTGTGAAGCAGAAAACGAAGTGGCAAAGGAATTATTTTTGACAACGTGAACATAAACACAATTATATTCTTCAATTATGTCAAAAGACTCACAGTGTTTATGATAGGTCGCAACTACTAGGTACCATTAAATATCTAAATAAATATGTAATTACCGTTTCTTAAAACTCAAATGATATCAGAATGATTTCATTATTTTTAAATGAAACCAACGATATACATAAAATATCATTTACCGAGGGATCTTTATAAACTTAAGGAAACTATGATAGCACAATTAAGTCTATTGCCACTGGAGAACACCCCGGCCTTCAGGAATTCACGAGTTCCATCTAATTATGCCATCGAGAATTCCACGCGAATCTGGCGCATGTAGGGAACGCGCGTTATCGGAAAGCGAGAAACAGCGTTGCGTCTTCCCTCCGAGAATGTCCCTTCCGTCGCGGGCCTAATAAACCCCCGGGCAGACAGCCCCCGCGACAGCGCAGCGGCGCGCCGAGGAGCGCCCCGCCCCCTCCCCGTCATCGCCGCAACCGCATTCCGAACCAAGACGTCCTGCGCGAAAGGGGTGGACCCGTCACCCTGCTACCCAGGCGCAATGGAACGGAACGGCCTTGCTGCCAATAGAACGACTTGCACAGGGACTTACATTTCTGAGGCAACTAAGCAAATACGCTGGTATAATTTTAATATGAGAAAGCCCTACGTAAGCTTTTGCAAATTCGCTCTAAATGGGGCTAGACATTGTACGCTACAACCGGCATTATGTTAGTACATCACTGTCTCTAAAACTACTGAAACATTACAATGAGCCAAATCATTTCAAAACGAATATACCAGGGTTATGAAATTTTAGTTTCTTTCACAGAGTAGCACATGCCATAACCTTCGATTTTAATTGAAAGTAAGAAAAATAGATTGTTCAAAATGTTAAATTAGCGTCATTTATGCATGTAACACGTCGCTGCGCATTCCAATTATTAATCGGCACGCTGTTCATTGTACCCTGTCACATTTATCGAGTACACAAGCGCAGCAAATCTGTCACGACCGGAACTTGTCAGCGGAAACCAGACGTAAAAATACCGCGACAAAAATGCTCCATCATTAACTGTCGCCATATTGGTAATCATGAAAAATTCAAGGCTGTAATTTATTTTACACAGGGCGAGAGAACGGCGCAGAGCTAGGGAGTTGCGGTCGAATAGCGCTTTTGAGCGATTCGGATCACACAACATGACGGATTTGTGCGGTAGAACTAATCAGTTAATGGTACTGTATGCGTCTCTCTATATTCGTTATTGTTCTCGGCCTCTCGGTTACTTTTTATATTTAATCGTGTGTCGAAACACACGAGGCAGGCAGTGGGGGAATTGAAATGGACCGCAGACACCGCGGGAAGGGGAACGAGGGTTGAGTGTTTGTGGAGAGAACGAGTGCTAGCGAATCAGCAGTGTGTGTCCAAAGCTCTCAGCTAGTAGCCAGATCACTGCCGTTGGATCTGCAATGACGTCGCTCTCATTCACAGTTCATTCAGTACTGAATTCAATGTTACTGCCTCTGGTCTTTTGCGGCACTTTCCAGTTGCCCCTATCGATGTTAATGTGTAATCTAGATCAGAACACAGTCGCTGACTTCAATCAGCAGTGGCGTAGTGTGGCCAATATGTCAAGATTACAATGGAGATAAAGGAAGGTCGGGGAGAAAATTGAAAACTGTAGATGTAAATACACAATTTTAAAATCGCAGTCGGCGATAGACTCTACAACGTAAAAATCAAACTGTTAAGGCTATTCAAGGCTATTCGAGTGTGGAAGAGGGATTTCAGATAAGGCATCAGATTATTTTATCCAACGCGTAATCCGTAATAAACAGATTTCCCCGTCGTTTTAGTAAATTGTTGAGAATGTAGTTCTGAAGATGCAACAACGTTCATTAGCCAAATAGCAAATAAGATCAACAGAGAAACAAGCATACGTCAGAGTTAAAAACTGGAGGCAAGGTTACAAAGGCAAGGTTATATATGTAGTTAAACCAATACCACGGATAGCGAACGCTACACATTTCTCATGCCAAGAAATAAACTATAGCACGTCAGTATTACAGGACGATTTTGTGGCGGAGATGGCCTGGGCATCAGAGCGGCGAGAGGGCAGAAACGTGGGTTGGCACCGGGCGCGCAAACCAAGGCGCAAAGGCGGGGCGGATGCGAGGCGGAGGCGGGAAAGGTCCCCGTGCGCCGGAAGCAAACAATAGCCAACCTTCGCGGCGACCGCCGTGACGCCCTTCCCCTTCCATTCCCGCGTCCCACGCGCTTGCGACGTCGCCAGCGCCCGCCCGCCCACCCGCGCTTTGGGGCGTAAGCGACTTTTGACCGTGGCCGCCGCCGGAAGAAGACAAGCGCCTCATTACGGAGGGCTTTTGTTTACGGGTCAGGGGCCGCGCCCGACCTCGGCGGCCGCCCCCACGCCCACGCCCGCAAATGCCGCTGGCTCCCCGCCACGAGCACCGCCTCTGCCTCCACCCCTGCGCCCCGCCCTGGCTTGCCCCTGCCCTGTGTGGTCGGTCGAGCGTCGGCGGCCTCAGCGTACTAGCGAAGACGCATGCCCTGCTTTATTTCGGGATACTCATTCGAGAACTGCTTCCACATTTGAAGCAGCTTCGCGTCTTAAGCTAGCCCTCTTGCGAATCAGGGGCGGATTCAGCCGATCATTTTGGAGGAAGCCATCATAGATTTTTGTTAAATAATAAATATTTGTTATTACGTATATTATACATTATTTTTGCAGTACATATACGATACTATAGAATATTATTTTTAAAATAATAACGTAATTCTAACGAATATTTAAATCAATTTTGCCAAATAAGAAAAGTAACAAACGAAACATCTAGGCCTGAGGGAGGGGGTATGCCTCCATGTCCCTCCCCTCCTGGATACTGCACTGTCGCGAACCAATGCTACCTACATGCACAGTTTGTAGTCCAACTAAAAATACGTCAGTAAAATTGACAGGTAAGAATCCTGAAACCTTTGCCCTACACCTCAGTATAGGTTTAGGGTACCCATGCTTTGAAGTGTATATGCATTACGTAATAATACAGACCTTTTATCATTAGTTATCTTTCAGAAGACGAGATTATTCGCAATATCGATATGGATTTTTCATTCAAGTTTATGTACATGAAAAATTTAGACTTTTCACGTATATAAACGTAGAGAAATACATAACATTTTAAACTACATTCTACTAGGTATGGGGTTGTTTCTAGTTCAAGACTAAAAAATAAACACAATTTTAGATGTTACTTTATAACCTTCAACTAATACGCAGAAAAATGTATAAAGCAAAGAATTGCTATGCGTACAAGTAATTCACAGATTTTTGAATCAACTCAGAGAAGACATTTCTTGATCCTTCACAGGAAGCTGCCATTCATTTGGAAATTTAACAGCGACTTATTTTGTGCAACCGAGATGTGGAGGGAAAGGACGATATCAGAAAGGATATATAAGTTTTGTTTAACGATTACCCCACAAGAGAAGCGAAACATCTCCATCGCCGCAGCGACCTCCCCGCCTGCCCCCTCTCAATATCATCAGAACCGTTCCGGCCCCGGTCCCTCCTTCGCCCCCGCCCCCGCGCCCCGCCCACACCCCGCCCGCCGTGTTTCTTCAGAATCTCCAACTTGCCAAGGAATTAGCATAATGGAAAAAGTTTGGGCTCTTCAGCGCAGTCACTAGGCCTGCCTGTCCTCCTTTCCCATTCCAACTTGAGTCGCAGTAATTAGAGAAATTTTTTTCCTCCTACTCCCTCGCCGGGTCCTGTTCGGCCCCGCGCTTGCGAGCAAGCTAGCTAGCTGCATTTTATTTTTATTTCACTTTTAAAAAGAACGAAGACACTGATAATGTAAGACTATTGCATATTCACCCTCCCTTTCCTCGAAGAGAAGAGTGGGGGAGTGTGCAGCCCCTTCATTTGCGGCGCGCTGGGGGAGAGAAATGCTGCAGCGTTTGCGTTGAAGGGTAACTTGACAGGAGTAACGAAGCCAGCAGCGCGCAACGTCACGGAAAACTAAAATGAAAGTGAATGAGCTCACACTAAGGTTAAAGCAGAAAACAGGAGTAATTAAGTTTGTTAAGGAGATTTTCATTCACGAGAATAGAGAATAGGACTATCATGTTTCTAAAAATCATGACCTTTTCCAACCACATACAGAATATTTGAACAATTGAACAAGAAATAATTTCATTTACATCAGACGAAACTTACCGTATTTGGATTTCAATACAATTCAGTAATTTGTGTATTTCTATTTTTGTAAATCGCTCTCTCTGTGTTCTCTTTTTACATTCTTTATTATATTCTACTCATTCTCAGATTAAAATTCATTACAATAATTAAATGGTATTCAAACTCCAACATCGACTTCAAAAACAGACAGTCTTCAAAATGGTAGTTTAATATCTACTCAGATGAAATAGGTAATACTGCAATAAAATATAAATCCCCTCTCCACACACAAGCACACACACACACACACACACACACACAACAAATACAAAGAAATTACCGATGTGTGAAAACATCGTTTTCCTTCTAAAGGAACTTTGGAAACTGCAATCAGTAACAAGAGACTAAAACGAATTTGTAGTTATAAAAAAACGTACAAGAAAAAGCTGGAGAAAATGATATTACTTTAAAAACACGGAGTTGTGGACAGAATACAGGGATTGTACAAGTGTGTCATAGAGCTTGTAAGTTCTTGAACTAATGACATTCCTAATATCAGAAGTCTCTTCTCAGTGAGCGAGCTCTTTTTCTTCTCTAGAAAAAGGCAAATGAATCCCAGCCCAAGTTGCTGAGAAATTAATCTTAATATTAGTTACAGTAATAATAATAATAATAATAATAATAATAATAATAATAATAATAATAATGTGGTGGTGGGCGAATGGAATTCCTTCAAGGCTGAATCCACGTCGAAAAAACATCGGCGGCAAGCTGAAGACACAGTTGCGTCTGCCGGCCGATCATGTTCGCACACGTGCGTCTACACATCGCCCGAGATGCAATTAATATCGATCTGCAACCAATTAGCCGGGAATGAAGCCGGGGGTCTAAGAGGTGGTGCACGCGGTCTCGTAATAACGGAAGCACGTGCGGGGGGGGGGGAGGCTCCGGGCCTGAGAGGGCGGGCCGGCCGTCGCCGCGCCGGAGGGTCCCTCCTCCTAGGAGGCCCGCCTTTGAAACCCGGCACAGCGCGAGGGGGCGGGGGGGCCACGCAGACTGCTGCATACCGCCTGCTATTCCGCCCCCGTGCGCTTACTGCGTCCGCGCCCAAATGCACACAGGCAGATGGGGGGGGCCGGGTAATGCCTCGGCACCCTGCGGGCCAGCGCCCTCCGCCCGCCCGCCTCCGCCCTCGATTCGCAGAACGCCCTGGAGGATATTGGCGGGTAGGCGAATTCAACCGGGAGGGATGGGCGCGGGGCAGAGTGGGAGGCAGGGGGTTCGTCTTATAGCTGTGCTCAATTACGCACGAATCTGATTCCAATAGCCCTAGATGGCCCCCACATGCTCAAAGCATTATCTAGGCTTCTGGACTTCCAAGGGCAGATTATAGGTATGAACATGACAGAACTAGTGCAATTATGTTACTATCTAGATTATTTATTTAATTATTTGGGTAAAGAAGCCTTTCAATTCTTGAGGTCACTGGGACCCAAAAGGGACTGAGGCAAATGAGTAGATATCGCTAACGCTTATAGAACTATGGTGAGTGGAATAAGACGCAACGAAAACGAAAACAACAAAACGAGAAAATTTGCTGAGAGCTCGTTTTGTTCAATGGACAGATGGCACCCAGACCTCAGTGATAGAATTCAGCCATTACGTCACATGACCACGTACCAGTTATTATACCAGACCATGTACTGTTATAACTTCTCCTAGATAGAAAAATACAATAGTTAATAACATAATAAAACAATAATTAAGTGCGCATACAATTAAAAAATCATGTCAATGGGAATTTGATTCACTGATGACATATAAATGGAATATACCGCTGTTATCTCGATAAAGTACATAAACACACGTCATACACAATACTCTTAATTCTTCGCAGGGGTCAGGAATCAGGAAATGACATATGCTCACTGATGAGAAATCTGTACACGCGACAAATTTGGAAGTTAGATGTTGCTACAGCGAATGTTGCTTTCTTTTGTCACTGCCCGACCTTTGCACCGAAGGTCGCGGCGCACGAAGCACTCGAACGACGGTTGTATTTACGTATCGGGGTTAATTACAACGAAAGGAGCAGATGGTGAACGATACCTCTGCCACGGCAAACGCTCATTAGGCTGATGGTATCCGAGCTCCCCGAAAGGAGAAAATGTTTAAAATACGATTATAGGCGCGTTGGCTGCAACCAGTAGTAAGCGATACGAATATCCCCGAGGTGGACACGCTCAGGGCCGAGGAACATGCACAGAGGTCACACGCACGTCCTAGAAATAGAGAGCGACTTCTAATACAGAGGAAATGCAGAAGGTGTTTGCAACGCGTGAAAGGCTGAAAAGAAAGCAGCAGAGTGATCGAATAAATCCAGACAAAAACGATCTAGAGAAACATCGGAGTTCACAACCAAAGAATATCAAGCTCTACATAAATAGCCAGTTTTGCACTAAAGAAAGTAAAAATGTACGTAAATTTCCTGGTAGTGTATTAACTTCTATTCGCCTGGAAGTAGGGATATTCATAGCTTCTAAAATATTAACCTCCAATGAATTCTAACCCCTCTAGTAAAATATTGATATAAGCTCCACTTTTAAAACACTTATTCACTCAATTACGTCCATGAATGATAATTGATATCTAAAACAGAACCGATGACAAATCAGTTCCTGCGAGAACGAAGCGCCATGAAATGACAAGATGAGCCCATTCTTCACTTAAAAAAAAAAAAAAAACGCCATGCAAAATGCTCCACTTTGTGGCAATGACTGATCAGCAACTACAGAATTCTACACCTTTCGCCCTATTCAAGTAACGAAATAAATGTTACTGTCAACGATTTTATGACACAAATATTACTTACAACAATTTTCTTAAAATATTGTAATTTCTACATTTGTTTACCTGCAAGTAATGCGCATACTCAAGAGTGTTTCTTAGATGAAAAAGCCCTTCATAAGAACGATGAAATTACGCTGATTAATATGATAAACTTCAATTGTACTTGTGTAAAGTTTTACATAATGCACAGGGCTTACGAAAGGAAATTCATTCATCAGAAAAGAAATATCCGAAAATGCTGCGGTAATAATTCTAAAGAATCATTTAGTTGTACTGAATCGAAATTTGTGATTAACACATTTATTTATTTTTAATTTTTTAGTCGTTTTCAAACCTAAGTAATTGTGACCAATCAATATTTATGAAGCTCTAATGTCCCTTTTTTCGTTGAAACGGGATTAAATGCCCTATTTTCTTGATACAAAAATGTGGTCACTTCCTACAACAATAACGCGGATGCAAACAAATATTCAAATAATTCACATAGATATATTAAATTTATACCTCCCAAACATTGCCGAATCCAATCCTGTTACTCAGAATATCGCACAAAATTTCATTCAGAGATATGAACAAACAAAGTGCCGTACGGAAGTATAATAAAGCCACCGCTGCACACCACGAAGTCAGAACGAAAAACAAACTCGCGAGGGCAAACCCCGGAGGGCAATCGGCGATGTCAACAGCGAGCACTCGCACGCAGAGAGCATCGCCGCGTTGACGCAAACACAGATGACAGGGAGGTCGGGCCCGACTAAGCGCACGGGCGGGTCGCGTGCCGACCGCGGCGGGCAGCGAGCCACGAGTGCATGGGCACGCGCGTGGTTGGGTGGCTGGGTGGAATGGCACATCGACAGCGCGACTGACGCGCATGGTGGTGGTGGCGGCGGATGGCGGCCGCGCTTACGTCACGACCGCGCGCGCAAATATAGCGGACAGACGCGAGCGTCACGCGCGCGCCACGCCCCCGCCGATTGACTTATTGCACCTGACAGGCGCATTAGTCTTCGTGTCAACAGGTACATCCGGCAAGCGCGCGCGCGGGGCCGGCGCGCGGCAAAATATCGGCGGCGGGGGCCCCCACTCGCCAAGGGAGGCCGGGGGGGGGGCACGGGCGCGCCAGCGCTGTCCCCGCAGATCATCATCAACCTCACTCCACAATTATTAATTTGTCACCTCGACCGCGCGGAGTACCTGGAAATAAGAGGTAAGGTATGGATCGTACTCTCCCAGTCCATATCCCAGATCGAATTGATGCCGATAGATACAAAAAGGAATGGGAAGATAGAATAGCGCTCGGTCCGTGGCTCATTTATGGGTACAATTCCGGCATATGTCTGGAATTTATCAGAAACAACAACAACAACACTGACACTGATCTGAAAGTCAGAAACTTCGACTGTGGCAGGCGCAACAAATCCACTGACGTTTAACACTTCATGCAAATTCCTGGCCCTTGCCGAAATTGAATTCCCGATATCTCAGTTATGTCCGTACTATCCCGATATATCTGTGGCATGGAAAAGTGAAAGAGAAAATGCATTATGTTTATGGTCTACGAAGTAACTCAACGCACTAAATGAGTAAACAATCGCATATCTCGTAAGAAACGATATAGGAAGTACTTTTCTTGTGGTGTGGGTTGTGTATTAGAGAGAGAGAGAGAGAGAGAGAGAGAGAGAGAGAGAACGATTTTCTCATTTTGAAGAAAATACACACCATTAATGAAACGATTATGACTGAAGATGCCTTTAATAAAGATACAATTATTACAATATAAAACTAGAAGAAATCTTTCGTATGAGTTTGAAATGAGAGTCTACTGAATGATGAACTAATCTGAGTATTACACACACTGTTACACAGCAACTTTACAGTGTGCAGAAGTGAAACTTGTGTGTGTGTGTGTGTGTGTGTGTGTGTGTGTGTCGTGTGTCTATTTGTGTGTGTGCGTGCATGCGCGCGCCAGTCCATGTAAATGTGGTTGAATTAATTCATTCTATATCACAAATGGATGAAAAGTTCAGGAACATATTAATACAGTATGCAAAAACATCCTGCGTATGTGCAATGCATTTTAGGGCCAAAATACTTTCTGCGAACACCCAAGACGCCGTACTCTGCCACAATCACAATAACTTGGCCAGCGACTTGTAGTTAAAAGCAACATTGCCCAATAAAGTCTGAATGAATCCATTAACGGACATTCATAAAACATTATTCAAAGCCTGTGCTTATTGTGCAAATTAAGAGGCTAGTTCGTGAATTGACCATATTTTGAACTTGAGATATGACATATACACCCACGCAGTAATTGTGCTCAGACTTACTCGTTCCTACGTAAACCTCCGGAACAAACTCAATAGTACATAATCACGGCCATAACAAACTAATCGCGAATCATTCAACAATATTGCATTTACTAGCATTTATTGTTCCAACAATACGCTCTCTCACTGGTTGCAACGTATAAATGAGAGTGCCACAGAAACATTGGCTTCGTGCAGGTGAAATACGAAGCACGAGCACAGAGAGAGGTTAATAAGAGTCGGGTCAAGCATCGCGTTCGATGATGGATCGCAGGCGGGACGAGCAGCGGAGGCGGGGCGGGGGGAGGACGGTGCGGCGCGCCCGGGGGAAAGCGAGTGGCGGGGCGCGGAGGGACGGCGGGGACCGTAATCATTAACTGGCGCATCCGCCGCGGCCGAAGCCGGAAGCGAAATCGTTATCCAAACGCGTCGAGATTCCGCGTAGGGCTAATGGAACGCGTCGGGAGCGCGACCTCCGGCGCCGAGGGAGGGGGCGAGACGGGGCGGGGGCGGTGGGGGAGAGGGGACGGGGGCAACGGAACCGCGGGGCCAAGCGGGCGCTCAATTACGGGCGCGTCATTGGCCAAATGAGCGAACGCTGCCCCCTCTCCCTTCGCGCCCACGCGCCCAAGAAAGGCGATTCACCGCCACAGAGACAGAGACAGACAGACAGACAGGCCGACGCGGGACGGAATGCGGCGCGTGTTACATGGTTGCGCTCCAATGTGCCACTGTGCTGCCGAGTTAGCCGTAATGATGGACGGGCTTGTAAGCACCCGTCAAAGTTAATTGCCAAAGCGGCTTCTCGCATTCTTAGTGTGTACGCAAACATGGAATTGATTAGTTGTCAGAATACCGTAGTATATTTTATCATAATTCAAACTACAAACGTGAACTATATGTAAATCGACTTAATCTCTTAATCACAGGTATATAAGGTAATAACTATTTGGAAACTAGAAAAGCGATTAGAACTGGATAACCAAGAAAAGATCATGTGCTTATTACTTGCATGACAAATAAGCATATCCCACATACACATTACGAAGGAAGTGAACCAACAAAAAAAACGCAGTAATTTTAAAGGCTTGAAGGACATAAAGTTAAAAAATGCATTTTCGAGTGTCGGTTTCAAGGTCCGAGATGTGGTAAATTTAAAAAAATAAATAAAAATAACATTCTTTAACGAATTGTTTGGTAAAGCAGGACTAATCACAATGGCAGGCAACCTCAATTACCCTGCTGATCCTCATTATTATCGCTGGCGCCAGTCGAGTCTACGGGCCTGTTCCGTCTTCAAGAATGATTTTCCCTAATCTTATGGACCACCAAACAACATAAATTATTGTGGCCCTTTCCAATCCATGATGGCACTTTAAAATTGAGTTTAATATTCGAATTCAATAGGACAAGGTTTGCCTTGTAAATTCATTCCATCACGTACATTTCTTTCGCCCTCGTACGATACACGATAACCTTTTTTCTTCAGTTGCTGCCTTGCCATCTTCCGCTCGAAACACTGTGGGTTCCTCATCCTCTGGTCTCTTGCGGCTTGAATCATTGGCTTTTTTTGGCGTGTCAACTGCTAAGGTCATTAGTCCCGTAAGAATAGTCTTTTTATCACAGGAGGTGGGGGTGAAATTTCTCCAGTTGAATAGTGAGATCCGACGCCGACCTACACAAAGCACAGTGGGGGCCAGAAACAGGAAAAGTTGGCAAAGAGTATTTTACGCGTTTCTCTTTCAATTCCTTCTCCTTTCTCTTCTTTTCGTTGATGAAATGTTCTCCCCTATTTTTTTTTAAACTTATTATTACTTCTATTCATTTTATCATCTATCTGTCATTTTTTTTTTTTTTTTTTTTTTTTTTTTTTTTTTTTTTTTGTGTTGGATTTTTTTTTTTTTTTTTTTTTTTTTTTCTTCCAGCTTCCACTTTTTGTTCCATTTTTCTTTTTCTAGAGTATTTAAAAAGTACATACAGCTCCCTCCTTGCTAATAAACCGCCATCAGTACCAGATCGTGAAGGAAGAATAAAAAAATTTTGTAGGTAAAAAGGCTAACAAAACTAGATGTGCATCATTATAAACAAACTACCTTAACGCAAAATGGGACTAGATGAATTCCAAAGTCAGATTTAGTTAATATCAGAGCTCGGAAGGCAACTAAAAGTCGATATAAAAATTCAGATTTAAAAATTTCATTCCGTTGTGACACGTGAAGTTTCCTACTTGGAATTAATAATTCATTATTCAAGGAATATGCTTTTTTAGAAATACAAAGTTAAAGTATTGTCTGCAGGTATCGTATGCATAGTACGTGCTATTCTGCTACTCGAGAAAGCGAAAATATTTTCATCGAATCACACACTTCTCTTCAAACTGTAAAAGCGAAAAGTGCGCTGCGCATCGCTTGTGCAAGTTCAAACTTGCATAGTAAGGAGTGGCGTTATTCCCCTTTCCTTTCCTAATCGGGGAACGACGAATGAGACATTTTACTACTCCTTTCATGTAAAACGGAACATCTGAAGCATATTTTGATTTTGTACTTTTTGCCAACTTTCCTCTCCTCTGGCCCCACTGTGTGACGGTTGTTGGGGAACCTCCCCATCCAGGTATCTCCCCCAGCGGAGTTTCGCCCCAGCCGGGACAAGTTCTAAGCTCCCGACCTGTGTGGTAATGTAAAGTACGTAAATGTAAGCGTAAGGGGAGATGTTAGAACAAGAGCGAGGAGGGAATAATCTCGTGACCCGTGGCCTGTTTGTTAGGGTACTGCTCAGGCATTCGCCTGATGTAGATCAGAGAAATCACGAAAACCTTCCGATCAGAGCTAAATTCGACCAAGCTCTCTCCTGCGGCATTCGAGAGCGCTTCGACGGAGCCTCCTGCGGCGGCGTGGGGGACGGCGGAGGCGGCGTCGCTGTGCCAACTGCCTCGCTCAGCCCGCGGCGACACAGCGGCCCGGGGAGGGCGGGCCGCACACTCGAACCTCTTGACCGACACGTCTCCCCGCTAAATTAAAGCAACGCTCGCGGACGCGGCGCATTAATGCGCGTGGCCCCCCCGCCCCCCCGCCCCGGCCCGCCCCTCCGCACTCCACCCCGCGCCGCGCCCAAGAGGCCGATGACAATGCCGCCGGCATCCAACCTCTCCACGCAGCAGCCCCGCTTATCAGTTGCGATCTTGCAGTTTCCGTGGCGTCGCAGTCACCTCAATGACGACCGCTTCTTCCCTTTCTCCAACTGGACACTTACTTCCTCAAAGCTCCCTCATCGTGTGCGTCATTGGCATTGCAACATATCTCATTTTATGGTTCCACATTACATGGTTCCTGTCATCTGTGTATTTCATTTTGTGTTGCTCTCAAGCGACAACTTCACCTTCTAATCCCATATTTCGGATCCACTGTCCTTTCCGAACTGAACTACAAACAATAGAGTTAAAATGAATAGTCGTTTCGCCCGCATATTTTCAATTGTTCGTCTGCAGGTCCCTCCAAGGAAAGATATATTATTGCGCAAGACAAAATATGAATTTCAGTATTTCAAGAAAATGCTAGTGTAACTGTACAATTTATTTTTTCTAAATTTTAATAACAAAAATAAGCAAGCAAAATGGAAAGCGACCTATTAGTGAAGTGATGATAAGCGACGTGATAACTGATAGTGAAAATATGATTCCTGATAAGTGAAGTGCTTATTTACAATCTTAGAATGTATGAGAACTTTGCTCTACTATGGGATATGAACGGGATAATAATAATAATAATAATAATAATAATAATAATAATAATAATAAAATTAATAAACATTATAAAATATAGCCATAAACTCTTAAAAAGAATAATTATTGTCTATACCAAGAGGTATTATGACGTACATAAGCGCAAAAAAACATGTTTGCGCACATCAAGGCTTTCACCTTCTCCTTGGGGGCCTCGATGTTTGAGAAGAATCCCTAATTTCGGAACTGAACAATCCTCCTCCCCAACCAGGGAGCCTCGAAAACGAAAAGTGACAATTTTCCGTTGACGGATGCGGGGAGCGGCGCGCGTCCGCGGTCAGCGGGATAAAAGAAGGCACCGGGGGGGCGGCCGGGGCCGCGGCGAGTGCGCGGGGGGGTGCGGAGACGGCGGGGGGCGGGGCCGAGGCGAGGCCAGGCGAGCGCGCAACGGAATTAACACGTGTCAGCACAAGGCGGAGGAGCAGCGGCGGGACGAGGGCTTTCCAAATTGCAGTTAACGTAGGACACGTGCGGAACACGCGGAATGAGCGCCCCGCAACCCCTCCGCGCCCCCCGCGGGAGCAGGAGGTTTTGCGCCTGCGCCGCGCTCACCGCGGCTCCTCCGGGCCCGCGGCCCTTGCGCCTGCAGGTGCGAGCGACCTGTGAGCGTTCGCTCTCTGCGTCTTGCCCTCCCTCAGTCCCCCACGCACCCACGATTTTTCTCTGGACCCGGGAGGGGGCGACAATTCCGTGTCCAGCCAACTTCGTGTTGTCTTTTAAAGAATTTTTCTTTTATTTGAACATAAAAGTACATTTATTTATTGACTTATAGTTATTTATTATTTATAACGTAAATAATTAGAGATGACTTTCATTAACAGAAAATTAGGAAAGTTTTTTTTTTTAAATATCATCCTGGTTGCAGGGGGAAAACCCCTTTTTTAATTTTTGTTTTTCTTTTGGTTTAATTAACACTCTCATCGCTTTCTGCCATAATTAGTTATTACCTTTATAACGCGTTGTTAGTTTTCTCCATAGCTCCGTTTATTTAATATATTTTCATTACTTATGTCTTGGACGAAAACTTCCCAATTCAACAATTTCAGTTTCCTGCTTAATTCTCTTAGTTCGCTTTCGCAGCCCCGCCATCACTTTCCCTCGCAAGTGCGTCTTCCCCGTGTCGTCATCTCCTCCCTCGTGCCCTCCGCAATCAGCCCCGCCCTACGAGCATGCGTCGGTCAGCGCCAGCCCCGCCCTCCGCCCTCCGCCCGGCTCCAGCTCCGCTCCGGCTCCGCGCATCTGTATTCAGAGCCCAAACAGCAGATTTATCCGGTAATTGCAGGGAGCGGCCCGCGAAAGTCAATGCGATATCCGGATTTTCGCTGATCCTCTTCCGCGTAATTTCAATAAGATCGTTTCGATATAGAATTTGAGCGCGGGAGCTCTGACGAACAACGTAAACCTCGCGCATCGATCCTCGGAAATGAATAAAATAATGGGGCTGATGCGGCGGCTAACTGGACGCAGGGAGTTAGTATCGCTGTTGCGGCCGATACGGAAAGCCCAGGCTTCGAGAGATTGTTGAGAGATGGAGTGTCAGTTAATTACAACAGTAAAGTCAAGAGACATGCCCATTTCAAGGAAGAGTCAAATGGAGACGTTTATTTAATGTGGCAAATAATCGCAATTATAGGTAAGGAACTTGTCAAGCGCTCTTTTCATGCGTTTTTGTTTTCAGTGGACGCGAATATTCTTAATATACATTCAATTTTATTGTCATATCATTTCAATAGAAACTGAATTGCAATCAGAAGCTAAGTAAAATCTCAAGGTAAAAATCCAAAGGAAATGTATTCACGAAGAAATGCACGCATTTAAATTAGGATTATTTCGGAATATGAAGAAAACTGAAAGAGTTTGTGCATTACAATACGAAAAAATCGATAGCACACATTCCTGAACACTCATGTTCCTTTACAGATTAAACGTTGTAATGAAAATGTTATGCTTTGAAGGCATATTCCATGGTTAGTAAAGATGGGGAAAAAAATCTCCAGGCCAGTTTCCGAAGAGTGCTCCTAAATGAAAGAAGACCACCTAATCATTTGACCCTGTGAAGAGATACGTTAAGTTCTAAGAAATTAAGAAGGTGATGAAGACGCACTAAATCTCCGTTTGAATGGTTGACAAGGCCCTCTGAGAAAAAGTCCTACCAACTTTATTAATGTATGACAAATTGTGTGTACAAGTTGAAAATGCGTTCAGAAAAATTGTGAGAATGTCATTTGTGCAATTGACAATTCAGACGAAACGTTATAATACCTTGAAACATATATTCAACACTAAATCACATCCACCATGGACAAATTATATTATCCGGTTTATCTAAATCTGGCATCAGTTCAAAAGGAAACTTGAATACAATTATTATATTTACCCCCAACGAGACAAGGAAACGAAGCCATCTCCAAGACATCCACGTCTCCAGACACACTCATAGGTCATGGTTGATGAGTGGCGCACCGTCAGACGATGCATAAAGAGTTCGCGGTTCATAGTTTTTGCTGTGTAGCGCGCCTCGACCTCCTCACCCCCCTCACCCCTTTCCCCTCTCCTCGGGCGCGCCAGTGCCAACTCAATGTCCCGGAAGAGACAGTGGGCGGTCTCGCGCTGCCGGAGCGAAACTCCACAACGCGGGGCGAGGAAGACAGGCAGCTCGCCGCTGCGAAGCGAGCACAGCGCTGGGGCCTCCTCCCACTCTCACCCCGTCTGCCGGCGCTCCTCCGCCAGTGCGGCCTCCCCATCTCCCTCCTCCGCCACTGGCCCCGCTCGACGCTGCTCGCCCGCGAGAACCGCCCCCGACCGCTCTGTGCTGCTACCGCCGCGCGCTCCCCTTATGATGGAACTTCCGGAAGACGGTCGTTACGGCGCCCCTGGCGTCGCAGCTTCCGGTTTGCCTCATCTTCTCTTCATCTTACTCCGTCTCGCGCACCCGCGCACCGCCTTGGCCCGTTTCTTCCCACCTCCTCCCCCTCAACCCCTCCGGCCCCGCGGGTCCGCCTTGAATAGCGAGCTGCTTCTTCTCCCGCTACGGCGTCGCTCCTTATAAACAAAGGGCGACTTGCATAATTTCCTCCGAGTGTGATAATGTACCGAAATAACGGGAGATAATATAAGGATTTTGTCTCGCCGGGGCGAGGTTAAAAGCCATGAGAATCCGGCGACCCACCTCCGTGCTGCGCGGGAGGGTAGGCGCGAGGGAGGCCCCAGAAAGAACAACGCCAATACAGCGCAAAGAGCATGCAAAAGAGGTTCAGCTGTGGCATGAAGCGGAAAGGGTGAGAGTAGGGGGGGGTAAGAAAATGGATACGAAAAAAGGAGGAAATGAGTAGAGAAAAATAGTGTTGTGGCAGTGAGGAAAGCGAAAGTGAAAATATTGGGCAAAAGGACAGAAAACCGAGGTCGATAAAACATGAGGTATTCTGGTAACAGATGAAAGCGTAAAGTACGGTAAATGTAAGGATGAAGGGAAAAGAAAAATTGAGGTTGTGATTGTGAGAATGATGACAAAAGATAAGACGAGGAAGGGTGTGAAGGCAGAGTAGAAGAGGCAGCACGGACGGTGACGAAAAAAGTACAACACACGAGATGCAACACAGTGAAAGAAATAGAAATAAAGTAAGAGTCCAAAAAAGAGGAAAAGACACCGAAGACAAGGTTCGAATCGCACGGGTGGAACAAAGGGGGACTATGCAGAACTTCGGTGAGAAATACAAGACTGGAGAGGCAAAAGACAATAAGCAGCAGAGTGCGGCAACGAAGTATGGAAATGCAATTGAGAGGGCAGGGCGGGTGCAAATCGGGCAGGGTTGGCTAGAGGGCGGACTGGACGGGGTGGGCGGGTCGGCAGAGTCGGCGGGTGGAGGGGCGGGGTGGGGGGTGGCGGAGGGTGGGGACGGGGTAGGGGGGTGGGCAGGGCTGGACGGCGGTGGTGAGCGGAGCGGGCGGGGTGAGCGGAGCGGGCGGGGTGAGCGGAGCGGGCGGGGTGAGCGAGCGGGCGGGGTGAGCGGAGCGGGCGGGATGGGCGGGTGGGCGGGATGGACAGGGTAGGCGTGATGAGCGGAGCGGGTGGGATGGGGGTTTGGCGCGGAGGGTCCAGCGGGCGGAATGGGCGAGTGGACGGACTTGGGATGAACGGAGCGGGAGGTGTGGGCGAGGTGAGCGGAGCGGGCGGGGTGGACGGGACGGAAAGAGCGGATCGGGAGGAGTGGGCGTGGAGGTGCGGGCGGGAGCAGCAGACGCAGCGATGGATGTAGCGCGCGGGTGGGCGGGCGGGTGAGCTAGCGACCTGAAGCGACCCGAAAAACGCGCGTTCGCCGTCCGCACCGCTGCGTCTTCCGAGGCGCGGCGCTTTTCCTGTCGAGCAGGCCTCGCGCAACGCAGAGCAAGCGTTGCCGTGGCGCAAGAAACGCCGGATTCATGAATTGTGAATTTTGAATTCGTCTTCGCGTCCGACACGCTGCGCCTACCAATTAATTTTAAAGGCGACTCGCCCTTCCAGAAAGGCGGGTCTGGGCGTCTCAAGGAAGTCTACAGCGAGTGATTTAAGGCTTTTTCCCCCTTCTTTGCCGCGTTAGGGATGCTTCAAGTCCTTTGCGTTGCGCGAAGAAATGGCGATTCCCAGGAAATGTATCATAAGCCCTCCTACACAGTCAGAAGCTTGAACGTTCACGCACATTTTTAATTATACAAAAAATGCATTTCTTTTTGTCTGTCTAATATTTTAGACAGACGTTACGTATAGATAATTGTGATAAATAAACAGTGGCAGCACGGGGGCCTACTCTAGCTAGTATTCACTAAAGTATTTTATTACGATTTAAACACTTTTTACTGCTTACGAAATGCTAAAATAGCATCAAAATTGAATTTGCGAAAGCAGCTTTCCTAAACATGAACAAACTTCATTGTGAAGCTCTTTGTATATTTACTTAGTCTTTCAAAAATAATTTTCCCTGAAATCATCATCTCCTTCCGGAAAATGTTTCATGATGGATGTGACTATTATTCTTTGCTCGTTTCAGAATATCACAAATATTTTAAACTACTAAGAATTCAGTAACTATTATATACTGGGAAAAATTTTACTGAACGTAGAAAATATTAATATATGATTGTTGTGAAGGAAAGTATTGATAGAAACCCTCTCATGTACATTTTTCACTCCACCTTTCTCACAATCTCAATCTCGGCAACACCCCGTCCCCCGAGAAAAAGGAAAAAACGATAGAGCCGGTTCGGAGGCCACGCCCCACTCTCTTTTCAGCGCGGGCCGGCGCTGGCGCGGCGCGGCGCGGCGGTCGCGCGGGCGGGCGAGTGCGGCGCGTAAATCGGGCGTTAAAGCGAATATATCAAGGCGGGCGGGGACGCGGCCGCAGATAGCGCCGCCCGCCATTCTTAGCGGGCGGGCGCCCGGCCCGAGGTCGATACACATCATATACATCAGGGCGTCGCGGAAAGCGCGCGGCGACGCCGGGGCCGCGCGACGGGAGGAGAGGAACGGAACGGGGCGGGCAGCTGATGGGTCACCCAGACGGGAGGCGGCAACGGAAAGCGGCGAAACGGACAGGCGAAGATGTGAGGACACAGCGAAAGGTAAATAAGAGCAAGGAGGACAAGAGATGATCCTCACGATCAGTAGAGGCGGGGGAAGAGTGTGAAAGGGTAAAGGAGGGATGAAAGGCGACAAGGAACGCGGGTCTGCGCGGCGCAGGTCAGTGTAGCGACGGAAGGAAGGGCCCGAAGAGAAAAACGGAGCGGAAAGAAAGAGGAAGGACGCGAACAGCTGGAGGAAGGAAAGAGGAAATTTTGCCCTGTTTGTGGCCCCCGCTCGTACCCGTAGTGCCCCGATTGGTCGACCTCACACCACGCCGCGCGAGGGGCATCGCGAGTTATGGCACCAGCATTTGGAAGGAATCACCCTGGAAGAACCGTACTTTACGTTTGAGGTGCCACAGCGTCCTGAATGTTTTCAATACAAAGTTATGTTTCAAAATACGCAAAAATGGGGTGATCACTTTAGCATTTTAAGACAAGTATAAATTCATTAAAAATTGACTATAATAATTAAAATTTCAAAATTTGGCCGATTGACATTTTTTTTAAAAAAAGGACAACCAAAGAAAGAACTTAGTTTAAGTTTATACAATAATTTAGATCGATGCATTTGTAATGCATTATTTATCCAGAATATTTCAACATTCTATTTCAGGTTATTTGTTTAGAGATCTGTATAACAATAAAGTTTATATTACAGGCGCAGGTTGTACCCATCTGTTGGCATGACCCACAGTAAATCGTCGGGTATCAGAAAGGAATAAAGAAATGTACAATAGTAAAAGGACCTTCTGTGAATACGAAAATAAAATACAAATATAATTTCAAATGGCTAATTTTATGAAATGGAACTAAAAATAACATCCCATTTCGATAGAACAAATCAGCTATTTCATGCACATTCTTAATATCGTCATGACCCTTATACAGTGAAGTGAAGTGTAATGGAGGGGAGGGAAGGGGGGTGCAGTCCAGTGTAATGTAGTGAAATGAAGTGAAGTGTTAGACAAGCTTTAAGTCAACAGATAACTAAAAATTAATTAGAACTAGGATATCGATGTCTAATTCTATTTGTAAATATTCGTAATAGTTTTGTAATTGTAAATCTAGTTGTAATCATGTTTGCCACCGATTATAAATATCTATCTAATAAATGCTGGAGAAAGGAAACAGAAAACATAGTTTGGAAGTGAACTTACATGAAGTACTGAAATTTCTAATACTGTGTCTCACGTGTGTTTTTTTCTTAACGTTCAGGACCATTTTACGATTGCATTTCTCGTGTCCTCCGTGGACGCAACTACTTTCACACTACCTCTCTTCTTGGGCTTCCATTTCGCCCAGCACGAAGGCAGAGGAGGGCGAGCCAGCGCCAGCTCCAGCATATGATCGACGACTGGCAAGTGCCCTCCTCCCTCGCCCTCGTGACGCAGGCCGCAGGTGGAAGAAGAGCGGGCGCATCTTGGAATTGCACCGCGGGTGCCCGCGCAGACTCCCCCTCCCCTTCGCCCCGCCGGCTTGCTTCTACACTTTCCATCCGTCCTTTTCCGCTCGCTTTTTTTCCCTCTCCCCACTGCTTTCCGCTTGCATCTTTCTTCTCCTACCGCCCCTTCCCGCTCGGTTCTTCCTACCCCCCTCCCCAGCCTCATCCCGCCTCCTTCTACATCTACCTCTCGTTCCTCCCGCTCGCTTGCTTCTTCCCTCTCACTTCCATCCACTCTCCCCACCCATCCCCGTTGCTTCTACTTTCCTCTCGTCCCTTCTCCTCGCTGCTTCCCTCTGCTCCCACCCCACTCACCCCCGCGTGTCCTCGTACGCACACATCTCGCAGGTGAAACGCGATAAGAGTGTGCTCCCGTAAGAGGTGAAGTTCTCTGGGGGCATCGTGAAACGTACGGTAGGAAAATGAGCTGGTGCACACAATGTACGAGAAAATACAAGATACATATTGGAATCCAAATTATACTTTTATAACATTTTTATGCAAGATCAAGATCAGCACTTTTCGTTTTCGTGTTGCAATGATTATAAAAAGAAGAGTAAAATATCTCAATAAATTTCTGCTACCATTCAGAATCAACATATCAAAAATATTACTTGAAACATTCCTCACAGAAAAAGGATATGAGCTGTAAACGTTGCCATTCATTCGGTAGGTTTCGACAACATTACTATATACAGAGCACAGAATATATTTCCGATACCTGGCATCCTTATTACATCGACGGCAACCAAAATGCAAATAAAAATATGGAACCTAGATATTTATTATTAACCAGTTGTATTGCCTATAGAACGTTCATCCCGTATAAGATATCAAATATTAATTTTACCGCAACAATTATTTTTCATCCGCACTTTTTCCCTTTATGCGTTGGAGCTTGTAGAACGATCCACCAATGCTCGTTTCCAATAATAATTACTGTTCCACCGCAGAGATGCAAGGCTCTGGCGAGATTTCAGAGCAGATAAATGCCGACTCTGTAATGAGGAATGTCCATGAATATGGAGCGTGCATTTATTAAATGCGTAAGCCATAGCATTTAAGGGAGAAATAATATTCTCGGCAAAGTGTTAACATCTAAATCTAGATTACAGCTCCCACAGCGTGCCCGAATACACGTACTGAGCATTGCAAAAAAATAATTAATCTAACGTGCCGATTTTAAAATTAAATACTTTAATTACGCCGTGTAACAACATACCAAGCCCCTGCTTTAAAATTAAAATCAATTCCTACCGCCATGTTATCAAACGACCCTCTAGTATAAAGCCCAAATTGATTGTCATTAATCAATTTTAATAGTTAATAACTTGCAGGTACAAGCCACCTGCGTGCACGTGGACGTTACCTCGAGCAGAGAACAGTACACGTGAGCAAAATGTACCCAAACATCAATTTAAATGGATATTAGATACTAAGCCGGGAGAGCATACATTCGGACCAGATGTCAGGCGGGCATGCACCTGAACGAAATTGCGTAACGAGCCCGAGCGCGCTCCGACGCACGCGAATATTCACGGCGCCGATCGCAGCGCTGCGCTCACGGGGCACGCGCGCGCAGCTATCACGCCATCCCGCGGCCTCTTCCTCCGCCGCCTCCGCGCGCACCCGCGGTGCTTACCGCTTCGCGGTACCACGAAGAGCGCATGCAAAGGCGCGGACCACTGTTGCGCGTCGGAACAGGGCCGACAGAAAAGCGGAGCCAGAAATTTATGCGGCGCATTTAAAATTGAATTCTATATGCTAAACATTGGCACAATATTTTTTGTAATTTTATTGATGCTTGGTTTCTTAGTAAAGTGGGGCACTATAAATTGGCCTCGATAGAAGACAGACAAGCAGAGAGTTTTGATGAGATAAGCCTTAATAATACCGATGAACTGGAAACATTCAATGAATTATAAATGATTGATAATGAAATATTTAAATGATTAAGAAAGAATGATGGGAAGTGCAACAAATGGAAGCATAACGTCATTGGGAACAGATTGAAACGGAAAGAAAGGACGGACGGAGCGAATGCAAGGTCAAGTGCGCAGCAGTTGCTGGTCAAGGCGGGCCGGGTAACAGCGCGAGAGTCCACTGGTGTCCATCACCGCGTCTCAGGTCCGCTTTCCAGTCTGGTGTTGAGAAAAGTTGAACATTCATGTTCGAATTCGTGTAAGTATGTGACACTTTCTAGACAGTCTCATTAATAATTATTTACGAAGTTTTTAGAGCTCTAATAATCGATTGGAGACAAAAAGTCGGAGGGTCATTAGCCGAGGTCTTTCTGTCCCCGAGATCATCCGTACATAAACATTTTTTTATTTTTTACCTAATTTTAATGATTGAGATTTACTTATTTTTTAGTGAAGTAGATGTCAACTTGACTCGGGGCCTTTTCATATTTCCTTTCCGTAATTCCCTCCATAAGAAAATATGTGGCATTATTCAACTGTTTTCCCATTCCCCTCGTAAACACGATCCTCTCGATCCAAGTACGTTAAACAGTGTGCAACGAACTCCGTATCGCAGGCAATAACAAACACAAACGTAGCGGCAAAAAATACACATATTTTTGTTTGACGGTCAATAGCTAGTGTACGTGAAGAACGGTTGCGGTCGAATACTTGCAGGGCAGTGCAGAGCAGGGCAAGGCGCGCCTCAGCAGAAGCGGCCGGCGCGGCGAATCCTCGCCCGGGCGCAACCCCTGTTAATTGTAATTCGAGCGCCCTCCGGCACCTGCAGACCCGCCAACGGATCGCTTGCTTGTTAGCCACCGCCTTAACGAGGACGACTGCAGCCAGGGGAGAAAATAATGGGGACAATTCCGGCATCCGCTGTTACGGCTAAAGATACACGTTTCCGCGATTTTTCAGCCCAGACTCGAATATCAACGACTTCCCTCACATCATGCCTTGCATATATTTTGTCGCTCTTCCCAACTTGCGACTAACAAACATGAAAATATATCACATTCTATTCTGTTCGAATAACAAACATATATTTTATATTAATATATGAAGGAATATATTTACATCTGTTATCTTGTTTATTGAATTGTAATGGTTTTCTGACCTTAATAAAAAAACACACTACAATATTTCTTTAACAATTTTTTTGACGTTTCGACCCTAGTTGGGGTCTTTTTCAAAAAATACAAAAAGAATAAAAGACGTTACATTCAAGTGAGAAAAATTAAATCAATAAAATTGTAAAACATCGCAAATAATAAAGCAATAAATAAATTGCGAGAAAAGGATGTTAGTGTTTGTTTTATTAAAGCCAGGAAAGCATTAAAATTAATATGCAAAAATTATATAGAATTGGATGTAGCGAAGAAAGTAACTTGGATACTATATCTTCCTTCTGAAGTGAGACGGTAATTAAAAAAAGAAACACGCCTAATGTAATAACATGAAACCTCGCCGTAAGTTTAAGATAAGTGTGTGAAAACATTGCGGAGATGTATAGCAACCAATTCACTAAACTAAACCAACAATTCTATACTTTTAAGAACATCGGCCCATTACCTTACGCTACAAACTTTTGCGTTAAATCTGGCGCTAAAATATCCCTGTCCCAGTGACTCCCTGCCACGACGACGCATCACCGGCCGCTCAGTATTAATGAGGTGCATAGGTCAAACCTGGGTCAAACATCCATTTCAGAGGCTAACGGCGAGGCCTGCACCCGTACATCTTTAAGCCGTTTAAAGTTGTATGGCGCGAAGGTGAAGGGGCGTGACTGTCCCAACCAGGAGGCGACGCGGCCGGCCGACAGAAGAGAGCCGCGAGGAAGAAGAGGAACGAGAGGGTGAATGGGAAGAGGGAAGACGGAAAGAGTGGGAAGGTAGGTGGACAAGCCCAGAAGGAAGGCGGGGCAGCGAGAGTGCGGCGATGGGGGAAAGTGGGAAACGAGAAAGCGAGGGCGGGAAGAACGGTGGCGAGCTGAGAGGCGAGGACGGCGGAGGAGAGGGAGCAAGCTCGCCGTCCTTACGGCCGGGTACATCACTATAAAGCCACCATTAGCGCCGCGTGTAATGCCGACCGGAGGCCCGGCGTAAAGCTACATCATAAAGCGAGCGAGACTGGCGCCGCGGCGGGGCGGGCGCGCGCCGGCGCCGACCAGCCATACGCGCGCCAGAAGAGCCCATCGAAGGCGGACGCCGCGCTGCGGCCGCGCAGTTAACGGCGGAAAGCAGCCGGCGGGCGGCGGGCCCTTCCTGCCCGAGTGCTAGGTGTTGGCGCCCGAGCGCCAAGGATGCGGAAGAAGATGGAATCCACGGAAGCAACCCACACAAAAAGGACCTGGGCGTCGACAGTGAACGGTACAATTGCAAATTAAGGAAATATGACGTTTTGAAATAAGAGTGGAAGTTAACGATGTTATGATATGAAGACAATCATTAGCATTCCGAACCATAAACTAAAAACATTAGTTGATCTATAGTGTTTTTTTGTTAATGACAAATCGTACGAAAAGTTGAGCGTTCACGTAATCATGCAGGTATTGTACGATATTCTATTCAAGGAAACAATTTCAAATAATTATTTTTTCATTTTGTCACATTCACTCAATTCTTGAATACGAAGTGCGGACAACAGTCAAATATCGTAGTAGAATTTCAAGATTAGTGGCATTTCTTAATGCTTTATAATACGATTGCCATTTTGGGGTTTATGGTAGACTATCTCAACTGGCCCTCATAAGATGATGATGGTACAAGAACTTGAGAAAGCACTTCCAACAGACAAGGTCCACCTTATCCTAAATATCTACTTTTGTAAGCTTGAGAACGACTCCTGACCAAGGCGGAGAGTGCTGTGGATTGGATCTGCCGGATTTCTTTGTCAGCGAAACGTTGCCCACCACCACGGGATTTTGCGGCGTATTCAACCAGTCCACAAAATACGCGTTTTCATTCTATGAAGTCCGTCAACAGCGCTCTCCTGAACGTGTCGCTGGTAACTGTTTTTTATGTGCAGTGCTCGTTAAGCCGGCCGCATCGAAAACTGGCGCCAGCCCGTGGGGCCGCACGATAAGCCAATGCGTGCCGGGAATTTAAAATTCGCCAAGCGGCGGAGGCAGCAGTGGCGGCGGCAGAGGCGTGAGCGGCGGGGCGGTTTGGGAGGAACGGGACGGCGGTGATGGGGAGGGAACGGCGTTTTCGGGGAGTTAGCGAGGCAAGGGCAGAAGGTTAGGAGCAGGGGAGCAGGGAAAGCACTGGAGACAGGGGAGGACGGGGAGGGGCATAGGGGGAGTAGGGGTAACGATGGAGGGTAGAGGCGGGGACGGGTCGGAGGGGGCAACGAGAGGCGGGGCGGGGACGGAGGGGGGCAACAGCGACGGGGGCCATGTGCTCACGTGTGGCGGGGTCCTCACGTGCGCACCGCTGTTGCCAGGTGCTCTAACGATGGTCGTCAAAAATGAGTCGACGAGGGCTCTGAAATATGACAAACCGCGAATCGCACGTACACACACACACACAAACTCACACATCGCGATGCAACGTCTACAATGGGAATTGTTCAGGGAAATTGAGACAATGGGTCGGTTGCGGTTAAGTGGGAAATTGAAAGTACGGACACTTAGTCTGGTTCTAATGATAGCAGCTTGCAACTGCGATTCACCTCTGGTTTCCATTTCTGTCGCACATGAAGCATACGTCATTTAAAAGGGTGTTTTATTTTTCACATATTCTACTAAAACATCATCCAGACAAATACGATCGATGATTTTTCACGAGACATTTCGTTAATGTCTCAATACACCAGCCAGTCAACCCTCAGATCTGATTTCCTTTCTTCACTGATCCATTCATTGTTATATGAAAAAATGTCCATCTTACAAAGAAGATTAAATCACAATTAACAGTTTTAAAATCAGCAAATTATAGTGCCCCCGGATGCATGCGTGCACAACTCGATTTCTTCGCAAGTAATTACAAGAAGTTCAGAAAATAAGAACAGGAATTATAACTGTATAAATGTTCTATGAAGTTATGTCTAAATCCCAAAAATGCGTTGGTTCTTGTTACTTTTCAACCCTAGAAAAGTAAAAATGATGAGAAAAATACAAGGGTCTGTATTTTAGTTATCGTGGGTGTAAATCCTGTATAAAAAGGAATCTGCCCTCATTATGTCTTAGCACATCCTTTAATCTTTGGATATCAGCGCAATAAACTATCAATTTTCCAACACCACCAAATAGAGTATTATATGCTCCATTACCATTTCAGAAGTCGAGAATAAGAGAAAAAATTATTGTCAGAGAAACGGGAAGGTCAGGGGATGGGGAATCGGATGAAAGAGCAAGGCCTCGGATGAGGATGGGGAATGGGGGCACAGAGATGGAGTGAGTGGCGGTGGGTTCGTGCGAGAATCGGGCTAATGGCGCGGGGTCGAGTAATCGAGTGGAAAGGGAAAACACTGGGGGATGGGGTGGGGTGGGCGAGACAAAGCGGGTGTAGTAAGCGCGAAATGCGGGGGGGGGGGGGGAAGGGGGGGGGTGCATGGGCGGGGCCGCCGCGCGACCGCAGAGTGGCGCTCGGGGACCCAGCCGACCGCCGACCGCCGGCCGCCGCCTCCGCGCTTCTCTGCGCGCCCGATCACTCACGCTTCGACGCACAGCGACCGCCGCCTCCGCCCAGCCGCGTCCCTATTTATTTTTAATTAACATTTGACCCGTATTCGATTTTTAAATAAAATATTCCAATAATGCAGGGCTACAATTTTTATTAATATTTAAGCGGATTACAAATCCCGGTGGCTGGAACCGCAACTCCGGAACAATGGAAGTAAAAAGAGCAAAACCGCACGGCGCGCGGCGGACGAACCAACGACGCGATGGCTGGCGGCGGCCGCGGGGCGAGGGGGCGGGCGGCGACGGTACCGCTGCGGTCGGCGGCGCGCGGAAACAACACAGGGCCGATGGCTGTGATTTCGGTGCAGCCTCTCCGACTCCTGTATGCTTGTGCCGTCGCCACCGCCGCAAGCCTCGTTATGTCTGGGCAGTGTCTATTACGAATTCAACGCGGGGGCGCACGCCAGACAAATGACGGCGGCGCCGCGTGGCGCGCACGCACCGGGCGAGCTAATCGAGCCGACGCCGCCAGCGCTGCGCCCTCGCGCTACGAGGCAGGGTGAAACTCCGGCCTTTGCGGCTCCACCACGTTTGACGTACAACCGCCGAACAACAAGCACTTCCGCTGAGACAAGAATACGTGATGAAAAATATACCACGAACAGCGAAATAATGTTGCCCTTTCAACATTTTTTATTACATTGCTCAATTTTTAATGTGGTAAGTTTATATTAAATCTAGAATGCAAGTACATACAAATAAGTGTTTCTCTGATATTACTTTAGTTATATCAATAGTGCAGACGTACATTTGCAAACCATCTAATAATAGGGGAAAACTTAGAAAAGCAAATGCAAATTCATAAATAACGATCATACGGTGCAAGAATATCACGCGTTATTTCTTTTAATGTGTACGAAGAGGTGTTAGAAATGACCCTTGAAAATTGGTTTAACAAAAATCGTCTTTCCTCTGTGAACTACGCTATCACTAAACCGCAAGCAGAATTTTCACCAAAATTGGTATTTTCTCAATCGATCTGACAGATGTCGCGGCCTCTTGGATCTGAAGCGGTCTTATTTTATTTTTGGGGGTAATTTAGACGAAGCTTCAGGAACATTTTCAAATGTTACTCAAAAAGGCTCCAAATTTTTGGATTAAATTTGTTTATGAAATACAACACAGCACGATTATGAAATGGCGCAGATAGCACTTTTGATCAAGTCTTTGAATTTTAAAAAATTGCAAAACGTATTAATAATTGGAGGAAGAATGTACTGTTGTAGCACCACACGTTGTACGCTCTTGCAGTTATTACATTGCAGTGAATACATTGTTAGTTGAGTATCTCTAAATGGTATATTAATATTGATTTTTCATGTTTGATCATATACGTAGCAGGGGTCATGTGTTCGTATTATATTATTCTTAAATTCTATTTGCATAGCTGACTTCATCTAACACCCAACATTATTTACATTATTTACAGTAAGCAATACATATACATACACTTATAAACATTACACATTAAAATTATTTACACAATACATGCATCGACCACATCATTTCAACAGCGGTTGCAACATTAACACCGTACACTATTTACATTATTTACACTAGGCAATGTATAAAAATACACTTATAAACACAACCATGAAATAATTTAACACTATTTACATGTACATGCTTGTAGCCACCTCATTTAAACCGCGACTGCACGAGCCATCCACAGACCATCTCTCTCACCGATCACAGGAGTATTGTCTTGATGTTTAGGCTCGCCTGTACTAAACTGGAATGAGGTCATCCTGGGCAGTGGGGCGAAAGTAGCAGGTAGCGCTCCCTGCTATAGCCTCGACGACAATGCGCTTACGTAGTACGCGCATATTTTATAAGGTGGCAAATTTTGATTATTCACGTTGCGATACGTATCAGGGGCCATGTGTTAGTAATTTTGGGAAACAACTGAAAACAGGAGTGATACGATTCCACTTGTTACTACTTAATCGAAATCAAATAATTAAACTGTGACAGATTGTACAAAATATTATAATTGCTATTTCTTTTCGCATTCATTAATTTACTAAAATGCAAGTAACGACACAATTTGATTTGATTTGATCTTTTCCAGCTGGATGGCGAGATCCGGCGCCGACCTAACGTCGGCTAGTGGGGTTTCCCCTAACCAGGACTCTCCCACCAGCAGGGCACTGCCCCAGCCGGGACAAGCTCTCAGCTCCCCACCGGTCTCCCGGAATGTGGTAGTGTAGTGCATGTTAGTGTAAGTGTGTGTGTGTGTGTGTGTGTGTGTGTGTGTGTGTTGTAAGGGGAGAGGATAGGACAAGGAAGAGGAAGGACAGATCGCGCGCTGTCCGTGGCCCGTTTGGTAGGGTACTGCTCCGGCATTCGCCTGGTGTTGATAGGAGAAACCACGAAAACTACCGATCAGAGCAGCCGGCCGCTAGAATTCTCCTCCAGACAGCGACTGAATTCGACCCAGCTGAAACGCCAGTGCCGAGAATCCTGCCGCCATCAGGACTCGAACCTAGGACCTCCCGGTCAGAGGCGCTGCAGAACGACGCAACGTACCAGCAATGACTTTAGAGCACATGTAACTGAAATTTGAAGATGTATGAAGTAAAACTACAGAGCGCTTTTCGTCAACTGAAATTTCTGCCTCGAGCTACTTTTTCATGAATAAGAAACAAACAGAATGTGCATCAAACATGACGTCTTGTGCAACTTTTATGAAGGAGGATATAACGATTCTAGGCACGAACCTCCAGGACCATCGCCTTTATAGTAATGGAATGTGCGATTCGTAAACGAGGAAGCTGTGTAGAGCTATCCAACGGGTCGTAAAGAGGCGTTCAGTCCATAAATATTAACAACCGCGCACTTACATATAGCTGCGAGTTGATCATTAAAACACGATCAATGGGATACAGCTTAAAGAGAAAAGACGCTTGAAGCAAGAAAAAGAGAAATAGTACCATCGTGCTCTTTAAAACGGTAGGGAAAAAGTGAACATAATTGTTCAAAACATCAATTTCGATTATACCATACGGCTGAAATTAAATAAATTGATGCCAGAGAAAAGGAGTGAAGAGATAATATTGTAAGTGTGCATAACTCTTAGCTTAGAAAATATAATGAATTTTTATTGTTGATTTATGGTTGACATTTAAACGTTTATAACTGATACTCTGCCTTTCGTTATCGTAGAAAATTAGTAAAGTGAATTGCGTCACTGCACAATTCCTTGAGAAAGCGATCTGACACAAAAAAAATCGAGTAAAAGTATAAAAGAACGATGGATTGGAAACAATCCCACGTAGTAACGCTGGTCGTTCATGGGTTAAACAAGTCTGAAGAGATAACATTTAGAAAAAAATTGGAATGGACAAATGAAGTTAAAGGGATGACGAGAAATAGAAATGTACGCCAGCCGGCAATAGTCGCTCGTAAAGCGCGCTGTCTTCCGAAGAAGACGTGCCACGCGGAGAGAAGCCGATCGCCGACGGGATCTGTGGCGGCGGGGGCGGCGGCGGGGCGCGAGGCGGGCGCGGGCTAAACCGAGCCGACAGGCGTTCGTGCGCGCTGGCCGCGCTCACGCGCCGGGTCGCCTCCGCCGCCGCCGCCCGTCCCGCTGCATCCGGCGCGATAAGGCCGCGCCTGGCGGGAGCCGGCGAAACGAGATGCTGATAAGGGGACCTCTCTCCGCAGACGCGGGATCAATCTTTCCTTCTCATTTGCGTGTGTTAATCGCCCGGCGGCGCAGCGCCTCGCTTCCCCGCGCTCTCCCCTCCCCCTCCCCGCCCACTTCTGTTCCGCTCGCTCCGCAGCCGGGATGTTTCCCCGCAGACCCTGCCCGACCCTTCAGGCTGTTTCAACGTCTCCGAGGCGAGGGAGCCCGGGGAGCCAGGCAACGAGCAACGCTACCTTTACGGTGGAGGACGAAGATAATGAAGAGGAAGGGTCGAGGAAACGCAGAACGTCAGAAGAAGAATGAGGCTGTCTGGAGAAAGGGGAACAAGCGAGAAGGGGTAAACCGGAACCTTAGATGCATCCAACGGTGTTTGAGGTTACAAAGGAAACAACTGAGAGACAATGACCTGCAGGGTATGTTATGGCAAAACCAGTGGAAACGATGTGATGGCGGCGGAGACCTAAAAGTGTGCGTGGCGGAGCCGGTAGGAACAGCGAATTGAGTTTCAAGGGCAGAAAGGAGAGTCGAGAGAAGCACGGACGAAAGCGGGGAGTGATAAGGGAGAGCAGGCGGTGCTCGCATCGCGGCCGGCACTAGGGCCACCGCGCCGTTCCGAAAGGCAGCTGAACGTCGCTGCTCCGTCGCCTCGGCGTCTGGCGCAGGAAGGTCGTTGGAGAGCACGGCGTGGATGCGCTCCAAGGTCCTCCCAGCGCTCCTTCACCGCGGCCGATAACGCTCGTTCACGGGATGCGCGCGCTAAGCAGTCAATTTATATACACACGCCCTCGGAGGCGCTCTACTTCGCAACGGCAACACACGCTGGGAAAGATCGGACGAGAGCGCACCAATCAGTTTGCATTGGAGCACCTCTGCCGGCACGCGAAAAAGCTTGGCTCAAATTGTTTCACTACGTAACATTCGCTTCGATCAAGGTCAAAAGGAACATCGGTTTGTAAGAGTTGGATTTTCACAATTCCAGCTAAAACAGGTTATGAATAATTAATATCACTACATTACCAAGATGCAATGTAAAAAATTCGCCTTTTAGAATTTGTTTACGAATTAGCGTCTGTAAATACTCTGGGTTTGATTAAGTAGCACGACAACCGAGCGACAGAATAAAAGGTCTCTAAAACTAGAGCGACGAATTTTCAACTCCAATTCTTCTTCATTCCCTCCGGAATGTACGAGTATGAGACGGAATTGGCAGTGGCATCAGTAATTGCACCGCGGTCGCGCAATATCACTGAAAAAAAGGAGCAGGCATGTGTCCGTTGCGGTGCGGCGGCTCAGCCAGCCGTGGAGAGGAGTCGGGAATCGATGTCCGAACCGCGCTCGCGGCAGCGCCGGCGATCGGCAGGTAACGACGTCAGCGCGCACCGACCGCTTCCCGGCAGCCCTAATTGTGTTTCCGACACAATTCCCACTACTTTAGCGGGACAAGCACCTGCTGTTCCGCGCTAAACCGGGTGTGAGAGCTCCGCAGGCGCACGGGCTCGCAGTGAAGCTGGTGCAAGCTGCTGCGGTGGCGGATCGGGGCCGGGGTAGCGGCAACGGAGGCGGCGATAGTTCCGGGCCGGTCGCGATACAGCAGTGCTGTAGGCAGTGAATGTACCGGTGAGAACGGGCATGAAGGAATCACCGACAACGATGCAGTGGCACGATGCGACAGCAGAAAAACAAAATGACTATAATGGTCTGGTAAATGAAACCTATAAAGCAGTGTTCAACGTGCCAATGACAATGATGGCATTGGCGGTGGATTATTATGGGAGTGAGAGTAACGCAAATGTCGGGGTTGCTGGCAATGAGAGTGACTGTTATAGTTAGGAAGACAGGGAAGATGAAGGCGAGAGTGACGCTGGCCATGAAGATAAAAGTATCGGTGAGAATGCATGACGGTCGCAGTGGGAGTGAGTGATAATGAGGTTAACGAAGATAACTATATTAGTAGTGCATGTGACATTGGTAATTGAACAATAGGAATGACACTCTAGGGTGTGGAATTACATATGGAAGAGAGAGGGAAATCACCAGCAAGATCCACAAAAGAAGTGTATGGAAGTGTGTGAATAAGTAAAACATTTAAAAAGAAAGCCCGAAAAGCAACCCAGTTAAAATTTTATGGAATTACGGCCCTCCCAGTTTTACTGTATGGATGTGAAACTTGGATTCATAAACAAAAACATTTTAGGATTGAATCAGCACAAATGAGATTTTTGAGAGGAGTAAAGGGCTGTATATAAAGGGCTGTACAATAGACCAAATGAAAAGTGAAAAAAATAGAGATGAACTAGGGCAGAAAGAAACGGTACATGAAAAAATTAAGAAGAACAGACAGCAATGGGCGAAGCCAATGCCGTAAGACAGACTTCCAGTGCAAGCCCTGAATTATAAGCTGAGAGGAAAGAGAAACATTGGAAGACCAAGAATGATAAGGAAAGCGGGTGTAACAGCCAATATGCCTAATCTGTACAAGAAGATGAAGATGATGATTGGAATGACAGTGAAGGTTATGGGAGCGGGACGGGGAGTTAGTGCTATCACTAAAGTGTAGCAACGCAGGATGGGAGGATCGGCAGAGGAAGACAGAGATTAGTCTTGGAATGTTGACGGCCGTGGAAGTGCAGGGGAGCGTTGCATGGTGCATGCCGAGCGATGCCAGTCGCGGGAGGATAATGGCTACAGGGACGGCAGGCGCGGGACGAGGTTGGTGGAGGAGGAGTAAGCGAGGCAGCCCCGCTGGGCGCTTGTGCGGGTGGGCGCCGCGCGGCTTGGATTTGCATACATCCCAGATAGCGAGCGTGCGGGTGAGCTCACAGCGGAGTGGCAGGCCGCGCGGTGGGCGCGAACCTAACGACGGCGCGGAGCGAGGGACAGGTGAACGGTCGGCTGCAGATGCGACAAGCTGAAGAGTGGGAGGACGGCCATTTGCATCTACCGCGTTCAGGGCAACACGACGACACTCATGAGATTGAGTGCCAAAGAGAAAAGGAAATATATCTGACTGATGGTTTCATGAAAAAACTAGACGTAAAAATGAAAACGAAATATCAAAAAAGAAAACCGTGGAAATGCTACAAAGGGAAAAATGGGAGTGTCCACCGGACTCCGAATCGCCGTTCTATTCTAGTTTGGCAACGGTTATTTATGGAATGAAGACTTACAACCCAAGCTTGTAGATCGATGTTCAAACAAGAGAAGAAAATAAAAAAACCATAGAAATGGAAGATAAAGTACACTACAAGTAAGAGAACGAAACCGGATGTGAAAAAGCTTTTTAGGCTTCCAAAATAACACATAAAACTGCCTTGATAAAATATACAAGAACTGGGAGTTGTAAAACACGAGAAAAATCCGCGGACGACAAACGGAAAACCAAGAGAAAAATCCATTCCACGTTATGCCATGCCAGCGAGAGACCAGGATCCAGGGGAGGAGAGCGGAAACGATAAGCCGATGCGAGCGAAGATGCCGTCGCTCGTCCGTCGGCCCCCGCGCAGCCGCCCACTAATTAATCATCCCTGGCAAAATAGCCGGCGGCATTCCCTGCCCGCGCGACGGGCGCGATACAGCCCTCTGGCGGTTCGCACGCACAGGGCGAAGCCGCGATGGCCGGCCAGCTGGCCCGCTCCGCCCTGCGCTGCCCTACACTACCCGCTGCACTAGGACGCCGCCTGCGCGGCGCCTGATGCCGAAGTCATGATTGATTGATTGATTGATTGATTGATGATTTTGGTCGCGTCAACTGCTAAGGTTATTAGTACCGTAAGTATAATGCATGTATTATCGCGGCAGATGGCGGTGATCTTCCCCCGCAGGATGGCGATTATCCGGCGCCGACCTACCGTCGGCTAGTGGGCTTTCCCGATAACCAGGACTCTCCCACCAGCGGGGCACCGCCCCAGTCGGGACAAGCTCCAAGTTCCCGACCGGTCTCCCGGAATATGTGGTCGCGTAGTGCATGTTAGTGTAAGTGTGAATGTAAGGTCTGCGGATGGGACAAGGAAAAGGAAAGAAAGATCGCGCACGGTCCGTGGCCCGTCTGTAAGGGTACTGCTCCGGCATTCGGCTGGTGTTGATCGGAGAAACCACGGAAAACTACCGATCAGAGCAGCCGGCCTCTAGAATTCTCTTTCAGACAGCGACTGAATTCGTCCTACTAGCAATGTAGCTAGTGTCAAAAATCCTACCACCGTTGGGAATCGAATCCTACGATCGCCCAGGCAGAGGCACTGCAGTCAATTGCTGCTTGAGTTACGTAAGCCGGTAGGCTAAATCACGGCATAGCACCCCAATACATACGGATTTTTTGTTATTATATTATGCTTCAACGAAGTTTTCAACAAAGAAAAATTTATTTTCGTGTTGAGAAATACAATACAAATGCTTGTATGGTTTTACATACATCATTCCCAACCTCTTTAGCAGTACACGTCGATCAAGGATCATTCCCATTCAAACTAGGCTCAACAACCAGTTGGGCTCCTCAAAACTCAGTGTTAGAAGAACATTGTTACATTATGAAAACATACATCTACGTCTCACGAAGTTCGTGTTTGTTTAGTATAACTAGAACACATACTATAAGAATTTTCACGCCTCACCCAGCCCTTTTTATTCAATGAACGTAATCTAAACAATGAGAAATTGTTAGAACATAGGAAGAAAACTTTAACGTCGATTTTTTAAACAAAAACAATGTTTGAAATGTACGTCGGGCATCTATTATACATTCCATATTTAGATTTCAAAAACGCATGCTCATTCACCGTTATGAAATAATATTTCAACGATACCAATAAATATAACTAATTGGACATTTTAATTTTATTTGCATGCTTCAGCTGCGAAATATTCACGGAAGAGAAGATACAAGCACTGACTGTAATATTTACAAACATGTGACTCAAATTACAATTTCTATCGAAAACTAAATACTTTTCAAACATGAGAAAATACATTAAATAATCACTTCATAAAAGAAAATGGTTTTATTAATAAAAAATGAACTTAACAGAAACTACTACCGACTTAGAAAACTCATGGTGAAGGATTGCCTTTAGAAGACAGATGGAAATAATTGTATGCAAGAAGGAAAGACTTAGTTTTGTTAATACACATGGGGCATGTAGAAGATCCTCCAGTGGTTTACAAAGATGGAAAATATGAATGCGGAGAAAAAATATTCTGAACATGCATTCACGTTTTTGGGTATTGTTAAATTTATTTACGTGCAGTGCAGAAATTAAATACGTAAATCGATCATAATATAAAAATTATTAATCGTATTTAATACAGCTCCTACATACATTATATGATCACACATACGTGCTCAAAATAAGTACGTCACATCAAACAGGACAAGCATGTTGAAGCACAATACCTTCAGCCCCCACAAATCGCTCACAATGCCTCTCCTATAAAAGCGTTTATGAAAGGACGAAACAAGAGCAGCCTGCTAACTATTCGGCAATGGGGCTGGGGTGCTGCGGGAGCTCATACTCGCCCAGGTGCGGCACAGCCAGGCGGGGGAGGGATGAGGTGGGGCTGGGCGGGGCGGGTGGCACGTGGCCGCAGAAGAGGCGGAGCGGATCAAGGCGCGCAGGTGAAAAACGCGGAGGAGGGGAATCGAGGTGGGGCGGGTGCGTGGGAGTGCCGAAATTAAGGCGCGAGATGAGGGACGCGGCTGGGGGGAAAGTGTGGCGGGTTGATGCGGAGGAGGGGGGCGTGCAGGTGGTGGGCCAGGGGCGGGGTGGTCGAGCGGGGGGGGCCAGTGGGGCCGGCGCGAACAATGCGCGTCGGATGGCAGTGCGGCAGAGCGCGGACGGCGCGCGCGGAATGCACTGCAGGGCGGGGGCTAAAAGGCTGCGACAGCGCGGCCTCGCTACAACGCCGGCCTCTACGCCCACGCCCACGCCCACGCCCGCCTCGCCCGCATGGCCCTCCCCGTCGAAGCTGCCACAGGAGGTTACCTCCTCCGCCCCCAGGCAAGAAAGAAGTCCGTGAATACTGAAACAACTTGTTTCCCGGGAAATTAGATTAAACATCTAGTTTACATTAACCGATTACCCTATTCCAAACACCTGAGATACGAGTATTTTAGACGATTGATTTGATTGCTAGTGATTGCGGGCGCGCCAACTAACGAGGTAATTAATCCCGTAAGTGTAGTGCGTGTTTTTTCATCGGGAGGAGGCGGCGATCTTCCCCCACTAGATGGCGAGAACCGGCGCCGACACACCGGGTTCGGTTTCCCCAACCAGGTATCTCCCACCAGCTGGCCACCGCCCAAGCCAGGACAAGTTGTAAGTCCCCGAGCGGTCTCCCGGCATGTGTGGAGTGTAGTGCATGTTAGTATAAGTGTGTGTGTGTGTGTTTGTTTGTGTTTGTGTGTGTTGTTAAGTGTGAGAATAGGACAGGGAAGAGGAAGGAAAGATTGAGCGCGGTTCCTGGTCCGTGAGCGTGGTAAAAGTCGAGTCCGTTTGTTAGGGTACTGCTCCAGCATTTGCCTGGTGTTGATCGGAGAAACCACGGAAAACTTCCGATCCGAGCAGCCGACCGCTAGAATTCTGCTCCAGACAGCAACTGAATTGGGCCTAGCTTCTAAGCTAGTGTCGAAAATCCTGCCACCGTCGGGATTCGAACCTAGGATCTCCCGGTCAGAGGCACTACAGTGACATCAGTTGATGAACTGAGCCCTCTCTCCTGGTGAGTATTTGAGATGAACTGCACACATTGCGGACGTTTCTTTATAACATTTACATTTCTCTTACGTTTTCATCTTTTGCTTCCTAATGCCACTCATCCAAAGCATGACTTTTCTTCCAATGTTGCTAATTTGTACCGCATCCCTCGTGCACTCTTCGTCGAAGTTACATTTAAGCTTTCTTCGTTTCTTCTTTGTTTTTTTCTGGTTCATCGATCTCCGTGTTAAAAAGAGATTGCTTCTTAACTAATCTTGTTTTTCTGAGAGATCTTTATGATACCAGTGCACTAGTGACATATTTTTAGATCCCTATACGTCTGTGCGGAGAATCACTGGTACTAAAACAATCTTATGTTATTTGGCTAACACGATCTTACGGTATATAGACTCTAAGATGTAATTCGAATATTTTCGGAGAGGTTTTGTGATATTTTATTTTATACTTTATTTTACTTGATATTTCATTACGCGTCACTCACTCTAAAGCAATGCAGTATTCGTAAATACAATGCTCATTGTCGACCGTGTGCTTACCACGATATCGATCCTACGAGCGAGTGCGGCGAGTGAGTCACCTCTGTTGTGGATCCTCGCAAGCCTAGGTCACTGCGGTGTCTCCAGCCGTGCTTGCCTTTCGCTCAGCCCACATCCCGCAGTCCGCCTCCCCGTCAGGTGCCGACGCTCCGGTATGAATAAACTTCGCGATGTTGCGGTCGAGGGGGCGGCGCGGCGGCGGCGGCGGCGGCCCCGGGAAGGACGGCGCGGGGGCGGCGAACCTCCTCCGGAAAATGAGTGAATACCTGCCTGTGTGTTGTGCTCCGGCGAGCCTCAGCCATTCCCCCGCCCCACCCGCACACCCACAACCCGCCTCTTCCGCTGCGCGCCCCGCCCTCGCGACCGCCGCCTTCGCCCCCGCGAAGTTTGCACAGCCCTGGCGTTGATGAAGTACCGGGTCATAAATCTCCGTTTAATTACACCTGCCTGTTTCCTGGCTGCGCCGCCGCCGCCGTCGCCGCCGCCGGAGGAATGCCGGCCGCTGCGTTGTCATTACGCGGAGAAAATGAAAAGTGAAGAGCGCGGGGCGCGGATGCGGTCGCTGGCTGCCACTCCGCCCCCCTCGCCCCCCCGGCTTCTCCGCTTCTTCCGACTCCTCGCTGCTATGTCTGGCTCCCGCGTAGATTTTCCTTTTCCACTGCAAGCCAACACTGATGTTGGTGTCATCCCATTACCTTCACCTTCTATATTTCTCGTGAACGTCTTCGTCCTCTTCCTAGCTTCCCAGATCCATCAATTTCTCGCCGACCGTATTTGCAATTGTGTCTCGCTTTCAGTGTATTTATTAAGTGTATGTATTTGCAATTGTGTGGTTCCATTTCCTCTGCTATATATTAATCCTTGTATTGGATTTTGTTGAATAAAAAATTATATCCAGAGTCATTTCTACTAGTTTGCTCCAGAGTGCAGGTAGTCTGCGAAAGACATCCATTCTCATTGTCTGCTACATCTTCGATCTTGCAATAGGAATCCTACTTCATCGCTATTGAACCCATCCACTTCACGTGAGTTCGTCGTCCGCGTAGAGCCGCTGTTACAAATCACTCTGCGAACGTCTTTGTCCACTCATTTGAAATCAGAGTAATTTATATAATCAATACGTTGTTTCCGCAGGAACTCTTCTACTATCAGAACACATTAACTGAGTAAATATATTTTTTTTAATATAATGTAAAGCCATTTCGGTAAGGGCGCGATATTATTATTATTATTATTATTAATATTATTATTATTAATATTATTATTATTATTATTATTATTATTATTATTATTATTATTAAGAATAAAATTTGAAACGAATCTCTCTCTTTTAATTATTTATTCTCGTGCAATAACCTTGCATTAGTATAAAAACTTAAAAATATGGGTATTGGAACTAGTTTCATTATTTACTTTTCCTCCCTGCATTTCCCAAATCCCAACAAGGATTCAAAAAAAATTTGGGTTGTTAAACTATTGCACTGTGTAATGATACTAAATTAGTACCAAGCAAATATTGGACAATTATTGACCACGTTCGAATTATAGAGTAAATGGAACGCATTCCAAAATACCTATATTTAAAATGTGTTTCACCGAACTGCAAATTCTCAAATATTTAAACAAGTTGACCTGATGTATTACCTTACATCTATCGTTCGTTGTCAGCAGCAATTTGAAAAATGAGAAAAAGGCTGAAAAGTTTAAATAATCGATTTGGCAACTCAATCTCTAAAACAAAATCGAGAAAAACGAAGAACCAACTTTAAATTGAATGTGTCACTTTACAAACGTCTAGAATGCCAACCTAGTAAAGTAATAATGCCACACAAGAAGATTCGAACAGTTTGTGACACAAAACGAATGATGTCGGTGGAATTGCAGGGGCGAGGAGGTTGACATTAAAAAAATTGGAAACGATGAACATGACAAAACACGAGCATGGGGAGGCGAAGTAAGGGCAGGTAAGAGTGGCAGTGGAAAGAAGGCACGTGGTCATAGAACACTGCTCGATATTATTCAAAACCTGGATTAATTAGGCCGTCACATTACATACCTCTCCTCAAACTTGTATACAAGTCTTATGCAAATAACATCACCATCAAAATCCACGTTGTGTAGAAACCCAATCTACAATACACAAATTAAAAATTTCCATTCACGTATTCCAAAAGAAAATACATTTCATCATTCCTCAAAAATGTTCTCCGAAACGATATACATAGAGGTATCTCAATTGGTTTCCTTCGCCTCTTATATTAGCTGCAAGTAAGTAGTAGGACGCGAATTCTGGACATGCCATCTTCTTATTGGCACATTCTAGACGTTGCTAACTTGTAAATGAACGTTTATCATGACATATGGAGATAGAATGTTTGGTTACTGGGTCATTTTTGCCATTTTTCAATTTTTAAGTAATTTTTTGGACCTTTGCGTCATTTTTGCGCATTTTGTTTCCTTTTCGTGCTTTTTTCGTTAGATAATATTCTATGAAATTATAAAGCCTCACTAAAACACAGCTTTTATTTTATAGTCAGTTCGTGACGAAATTCACTACTGCAGTGGACTATGTTTTTCGAACTCTTAAAATTACACGAATGTTCAGTAACTTCCTCGACTTTTCAAAACTGATGGTTGCAAGATCGGAGCTAAGGATTACATATCCTCCTAAAACAAAGACTTTATATGTAATAAGAAATGTAATTGTATATAATTAAATTTTATTAAAAATTGTAAAATCCATTGAATAAATATTTTCACACACATTTTTGAGTATTTATTTTAAAAATTAGGTCATTTTCCGTTTACTTTGATGTCATTGTATAGGTAATTTTCTAAGAATTCTTAGGTCATCAAATTCCGAGACCTGGTAACTACTTACAATTTAGCTTTAAGTCACCAATACACGTTATAAAGTTGCGGAAAATGAACCATATAATCATATATATATATATATATATATATATATATATATATATATATATATATATATATAATACAGAGTTGCTCTACAGCTGTCGCCGTGTCTCCTCTCTCAGTCTCCAGGCCTCTCTATTTGACCACAGATCTTCCTGCATTTCTCTTGCCGTCATAGCCTCTCGTACTCCCTGCTGCCACGCAAGTCTGGGTCGTCCTCTCTTCTGTCTTTCTGTCGGTACCCAATGCAAGACTCATTTTGGCCATCTTTCGTCTGTCATTCGCATAACGTGACCATACCAAACGATTTGTTTTTTCTCTATTCCGTCAAGGATAGATTTCTTTACATCCATTTTCTTTCTTATTTCTTCGCTCCTGATTCTGTCACGTCTGCTGTAACAGCAACTTCGCGCCAGTAGTCCATTTCAAGGGCAAACAGCTTCTCTCTTGTTCTTTTATCAACTTCCCAAACTTTTGAACCGTACGCTGTAACACTCTTGACTAGTGTGGAGAAAAGACGTCTTTGTTAGTGATGGTTTTGTTCCATAGTATAGAGTTTATACTTCGTGTCACATTTCTCCCCAAGCCTATTCGTCTCTCAATTTCTTCTTGGCTGTTACCCTTTTTGTTAAAGAGTACACCCAAATACTTATATTTGTTTACTCCTTTCATTTCCCCACATTTTCCAGAAGAAGATCTTCAATCTCATTGTTCCCAACTGCCAGGTATTCAGATTTGTTCATGTTGCTAGTTAAGTCCTGCTTTTAAAAAATGTTCATTGAGTTTACGGATCATGAAACTCAAATCGTCCGCATCTTCTGCAATTAATACCTGGTCATCGGCAAAATATAATGTATATAATTTATTCTCCCCGAATCGTCATTCCCATTATTCTGCATTGTTTCTCCCACTGCTGTAAAATTTGATGCAGATAGATTTTAAACAGTGTTGGGGAAAGACAGCAGCCCTGACTAAGACCTTTACTGACCTGGAATGAATCCGAGAGCCTACTGTAGATCTTAATCTGAGAGGTGTTGTTCTTATATAAATTCTGCGTGGCTCCAATTAAATTCTCATTGAATTTAAGTCCATCCATTTCTTCCCATACTCTAGCAGCCGGTACATTGTCATACGCCTTCTGAAGATCAATGAAACCCAGATGAACTCACCTACCTCTCCTTGTTCTCTTTTATATAAGCTGTTTTAATGTAAATATATTGTCTATGACCGATCTACCGGCAGTAAAACCACATTATTCCTCTCCATTTTACCTTTTATCTCTTCTTCTATTTTATTTCGGATTATATTGCTATACAGTCTATCTACAGATCCAATAACTGCTATTCCTCTGTAGTTTGTTTCATTGTCTCTAGATTCTTTCTTATGGATCGGTGTCAGGTAAGATGTTCGCCTCTCCTGAGGAAGATCTTCTCCATTCATGTACCTTAAAAACATGTGTTTGAGCATTTGGTGCAGTTTATAGGGACCGTATTTCAGTAGTTCTGTCGGTATATCTCCCGGTCCACATGATTTATTAAATTTCTGGTCTTAAGCGCTTTTTTTAAAACTTCAATTGTTAGATCTACCCTTTGATCAAATTTCACTTCCTTGTTTGACTGGAAGTTTATGTTTTCTAGCAGCAGTCTTCCAAAGTACTATTTCCATTTATTGATGCTGATGTTTGATATATTGCTTTTTCATTTGTTTTAATAGATTTAAGTAATCTCCAGGCTTCTGAGCTCTTGCTTCTCCTATGAATTGTTCTATATAATCGCATTTATCCAGCCACAATTTATTCTTCCTTGATAAACGTCTTGTTTGACTTCTCTACTTATTGTTTTGCACTGTAAACTAGTTTCATTTTTCTTGTCACTAAGCCATTTTAAATACCGCTCTTTTTCCTTTTAATTTTTTCTTCTAACTTGTGTCCCACCAGTAGTGTTTCGGTTTAATTTACAAGTACCTAAAGCCTCCTCTGCGGCTTGGGAATGCATTCTTTTATGTGTTCAATTCTTTTTCTATTGGCCTGTGCTTTACCAATAGTTTAGCTTCAAGTCTTTTTCTGTAAAGATACGCTGTCTTTCATCGAAGAGACTGCTTAATTTGTATTAGGTAGGTTTCATGACAAATCCATCTTTATCTTCTTTATCCGTGGTATTTGAAGGAAATGGTATGTATATTTTAGCAATTACCAAACAATGGTCGCTACATTGGGCTCCCCGTTTCATTCTAACATCTTATATTTTGAGTAACGTTTTTTGTTTGGTTATACAGAAGTCTATTATAGATTTTAGTTTTTTGTATTTTGGTACCAGATGTACTTGTGAATATCCTTATGTTGGAAGAAAGTGTTATTAATTTTCATCTCATGCTCTTCGCAAATATTAATAAGTCTCTTACCATTGTCATTGCGAGTCTCCTCTCCATATTGACCCACAACGTTGTTCTTTCCCTTCCAACTCTACCGTTAGTCTGCTGCAAATATTTCATGTGACTTAGGAAGTTAGGACTGTCTAGAGTTCTTTGACTATAATTTCAAAATCATCTTTCCTAGCAATTGGGGCATCTTCATTCAAATTATATATTCCTATGACGCTTATGTATTTTCCTCTGATTTTTAACACTACTTTAATAACACGTTCGTTTATACATTCCCAACTTCTTATACATTTACCGAATGACAATGGAAACCGATGACAATGGAACCTTCGGCTTGAGCATTTTCATGTTTGTTTACGCCACTGTAGAAGTGCACGAAGTTGTTCAGTTTTTCGCTTCCTTTGCCTTTCTTTTTTGTTTCCGACCAGATGGCTATATCTATGTTTCTTCTCATCATTTCCAGGATCACTTGTTGTTTGTTTGAGATGCTTTGTACATTCCATATACCAATATTCACAGTCCATTTTCTTTGCCGATGTCGTTCCCCTTTTGAAATATCCGAGGCATTCACATGACTGAGATTTTTTGAAATATAATAAATAAAAAAATGAGGTACGTGGGGTGAGGAGTGTGACCTCTACGGAAGGAGGGGCCGCGAGGGGGCCTGGAAGGGGAGACAAGGACAGAGCGAGACGAAGGGTGGAACGAGGAGCGGGCGAGGGGCGAGTGGGGGTGGCGGAGCCTACCCCCGCTGGAACTAGCGTCACACCGCAGCGGCCAATAAAAAAACGAACGTTGATGACCGAATGAATGGGTTCATTGTTCGTGATATTCATTTCCACAAGTGATAAATTGTTCGCAATTATTAAACGCCAGCCATTACAGTTCCTACACAAACCACAATATCACCGTCGCTTTTGTTTCAGCGCTGGCTTTCTGCTGGACGCATTTTATTGGGCTTCGACAGCCTTTTAGCGTCACATTCGGAATCAATTCCCGACAACATCCCCGCGCTCTTGGCTTTCACAAACACCGATAATGACACGGGCGGTTTCGAAGCAACTTCACCCGACCATCTAATGACACATGGTTCCACACCGTTGCTCCCTGGTTTGCCATACAATAGGCAAAAACACTGAGGGTTATTCTGGGAAGGGTGTTAAATGCCTGTGAAAATAAAATAAATGGTGATAAACAGCCTAATAGATATTCTGGATATGCTTTTGTGTTTGTGTGATATATTCATGTTACATTCATGCGATCGTAATACGGTCTTATGGAACAACAATACAAAGTAAGTTCTATACGCACGTCCTAACGCCAAAATGTCTTGCTATTAGCAGATTCGTATGGATTAATCTACAGAAATATTTGTGAAGTTTTAATTATCTTTCATTAAAAGATATTGTAAAACTATACTGTAACATTGTCCTACTATGTTGTATATTATCTATTTCGAGGTAATGTGTTGCTAATACACGAGACGTCGGATATTCTCAAAATTAATTCAGAGAGTTTATAAACCAACAGAGTACGTAGGGTAATTTCGAATGTCTACGAGACTGTAAATGCATGCTTCAAGAAATCCTTCAGATAACAAAGAGACACAAAATCATTAAACGACGTAACAATTCTTAATTCATTGCCAGCTTACGCAAACTTTTCGAAAGAAGAAACAATTCAGAAACGTGTACTTTAACCGAGAGCGCAAATTTTGTGGAGAAACACGCACCGTTTCACGCATCGCCAAGTCGCCGCGGAAACATTTCAGGCAAAGCCAAGCGAAGGAAACCTATTCGCAAGCGAAGAGGTATCGCCACGGAACAAAGCACAGCATTTATTTGCCCGCGCCAACGACCTCCAGCCGCAGCAATCAAGGTGACCTCGTGAATCACGCCGCGGACGAGGAAGGAAAGCGGAATGCCGACGAGTTCCCGCGTTCTTCCGATCCATCACTGCCGCGCTCGCGCGCGAAGCGAAGCGAAGGCCGACGCGGGGGCGGTGGAGGCGGCGCCCAGAGGTTCCGTGCGAGGCTGCGGGGTGCCCGAGCGGTTGCGGCGGCGACGGCGGCGGCCGCGTCAAGCTTTCGCTCTCACGCCCGCTCCAGCTCCAGCTCCCGTTCGCGCTTTCACTACAGGGCCCGTTCGCTCGTCCTTTCCCGTTTCCGATCCTCTCCCACAACCCGCTCGCACCCCCATACCCGCTCCCTTTCCCCTTCGCCCTCTTGCTCCATTTCCCCCTCCCCCTTCCTTTCACGAACCCTCTCCATCTCCCGCCCCCCTTTCCCTCTTCTGCTCCCATCCCATTCCCGGTTCCGCTCCCATTCCTGATTCCTCCCCCGCTGCCGTCCCCATTACCTTTCCAGCTTACTTCCCTTCTCTCATTCCCTCTCCCGCTCACAATCTATTACCCTCTCCCTCCCGTTCCTTCTGCCGCTCCATTCCCATTGCAACTGTCAATTTAAAACCATCCACTACCCACTCACTGACACAACGCACGTTAGATTGTTGAATTGCATAATGCACGTGTGGAACGAAATGCAGACAATGTTATCCGTTCTGTTTACTTTTCACTCTAAAACGTAGTGTTTGGATGCGTTCCGATTATCGATATTTCTTCCTCCAACTCCTTACGTCATTTCTATGAGTTTATCGTTAATATCTTTTCTCGCTACTAATCAACGTTTCTAACTTCCACTCGAGCCAATTCACGTTGGATATACGTCACCCTTCAGGTCCACTTAGCATCCAATATTTTCGTAGTGACGTTTTAACTGTTTGAGAGTAATCTTGAGCATTCAATCTCAAAACCACGATCTATAAACGACCTGAGTACAGACGGAAGGCGGCTTTCTGCTGCCTTGCAAAAAAATGGTGCTAATTTCTACGCAAAAAGCAAAAAATCAAATCGGAATATATTACTTACATTATTTGTTATGTAATATTATTTCACTTAGAAATCTTCTGATGAAGTTTCTTTTTTAATCGCAATTAAGTGGAATAAATTAAGGAAAGGATTATTTTGCTCAAAATAGTGTTTCAAGTAGATAACTTACTGAATACCTTATTACGAATCTAATTATTAGTCAATAATTTGAATTTTGAGAGCATTGGAAAGAACGCCAGCAATTGCTCTTGCCACTTTAAACACAATACAAAGGAAATATTTTATGCAGCATTAAAAAAATTAATCCCTAATTTTATCTTATTAATCTTCTTATCAAAACTCTTATATGCCACGACGATTTCCATTCATTATACTATTTAATTTTGTTTCAATTACAAGTCAAAACCTGGTCGCAATCCCTCGGCTTTATCTACTCTTTCTCCGATCAATCCCGACCGCTTTCGCAGATGGACGTCGCCGCCTCGGCGGCAAGGCCACCGTCTCCGAACCTGCGACCGGCGGCGTTGCGCACGCCGCGTGAAAAAACGCAGCGGCCTGGCTGGCTGGCAGGCAGGCGTGTGGCGTCGCATCGCGGCGCGAGACGGCGCGGCGGCGAGCCGCAGCCGCAAGGAAGGGAGGGGTGGGGGGCGACTCGGGGAAATTCCGCGCCCGTCACAGACAAATGGAGGGGAGTCCGCTCACGTCCCGGGATTATTCTGGGGCGGCGCTGTGGATAAACCGACCGCCGCAATAAATACCGGGCTGGCGCTGACGCTTTGACGGCCGCGCCCCTCGCTCAACCCCTGGCCCCTTCCCCTGCGCCCACTCGCTCGTTCCATCCGTCCGGCCGCCCTCGCCTCTCCCCACCTCCTCTCACCTCTGCCCAGCGCCGAGCGGCGCCGCTCCCTAGGCTCCGTATCGATTATATCGGCGAATAAAGCCAAAAAATCCTTCCCAAAGTCTTCCCGGAAAAAAATCATCCTCGGCGACTAAATACACTCCATTCAAATTTCTGGAAAGTGTACAATGAAAACAAGCTTTGAGAAGACGACAGATTACGATGGACTTTTGAATCGTTTTCAGTAAGCTAGAAATTAACTTGGCGTAGAAAACCCATAACAAAAGCTGTTTAAGTCGATTTAAAAAAAAATTAAATGCAACAAGCACACATTCACTACTAATGAATTACAATATTTTGTTTTCGAAGATTGTGATTGCGGTTGAAAGAATACAATTTTTGAGAAAATGACAAAACTCTGCAACTAAGTGATTGTTAATGTAGACAAAGAATAATGCAGTTTCCTACTAAATAAACAGTTTTACGAGGTCTACGTAATGCACTATTTTTTTTTCTTCCGGGGGAACCTAAAGTACTAACATAAATTGTACAATAAAAAATACGACGCAAGAGCCAAAAATATTCTAGTAATAGAAAGCAATATATTCCAACCCTTCCGACCACTTCTTCCCATTCAAATTTCCCAAGCTAGTACTGTATTCCATCCAATGCTTTCCCCCTTGCATTGCTGGCCACCGTGTGCCATGCGTCGCTCCGGCCAGCGGGCACGCCGCGTCCCCGCCCTCGCCGCCACATCGCGCCACACCGCGCCACGCCACTCGGCGGAAGGGAACGAACTTCGATCGGCGGGGCCGTGGAAAATTCGCTGGGCGACCGCGCTGGGCGGCCCCGAGGGCTCTCGGAAACCCGATTTGCAGGTGTAGCTGAGCAGAACGAACGGGAAAAAAGGTGGGATGCCGAAGGGGGACCGCTATCAGTGAAAGTATTCTCGCATTGCCAGTCCGAACCCGAAGTATCGACTGACCGGTGTGAATCCTTTGGAGCATTGCACCGTGCGCAGCTGGTCTGGCTACCCTTCGTGTAGCGAGGTCCACTCTTTTGGGGAATAGTGCGAAGACATTATACAGGAGAATAACGGATCAACTAATTACTTGAAAATATTAAGTGTTAATATATGTGTTCCTTACGTGAGCCATGCTAAACTTTAAAATACAAAAAGCAATAAATCCACATAACAGATTAATCATCACACATATCATTTTAATAGCAACCACAGGCCCTTTCAGAGAAGTCATACAGAATTTTGAAATTACGTGAATACATTCTATTAATACAAGGGGAATAGCATCAAGTTTTTAATAACAAAAATACATGGAAGTACATTTATTGGGCGCGATTTCACATCTCATTTCTGGATGATCTTATTTCTGGATTTAATTCCATTGACCTTTCAAAGAAATGAGAAGGAATTCTCAACAACAGATAGAAATCCATAACTTCACTCTTCGCTTGAACTTATTTCAAGTACATTTTACGCTTTATGAACGTACTCTAAAAGGTAGGCCGAATAAAATAATATTAAGATAATTGAAATAATGGAGAAAAATACTTATCAAATCAGAAAATTGGAATAAGTACGTTTTCATCTGTTGAATTTATTGTAATTAGTTAGGCGTTTACTACTCTCGGCGAACAGTGATAGAAAGTCATTCATTTCCGATAGACAAGCCGCTAATTCGCAGGCGTGCCGCGGCATCCGTCTGCCTTGCTCACAAACGCACGCGGCAGGGCGCTCACAACACGCACCGCGCCCGAGCAACGACCGCTGGCTGCAGCGGTCGCCCAAGCCGTTGCGCCGGCGAAAGCCATAAAGTGGAGAACGGCACCAGCGCCACAGACGGCAGCGACGGTAAGCACACCTCCCCTCCTCTCTACCCCCTCCCACAACCACAACCAACCGCTTCTCCCGCCTCCGCCACCGGCCGCCGTTAGCTCCGGCGAAATCTTCGGCACCGTCATAACGTATGGGCCCGATTATTTGCTTCTCAATAGGCCCATGCTAACGGTCTGCCAAAGGAAGGGGAGAGGTCCGGTCCAGAGCGAGGAGGACGGGGACGCTAAACGACTGTGCTAATACCTGTTCATTAGAGATAATCGAAGAGCTGTTCTTCTTGGTCCGATCATATTGTGCTAATTGTGGCTTTATCGCGCGAGGCGCAGCCGCGCCAGTGTCCGAGCGCGCGGGGAGGGGAAGGAAGGACACGCAAGGGGGCGGGGCGGGGTGGGATGGGATGGAGTGGAATGTGTGTACGGGCACTGCAGTGGAGACGGCATCGTTCAGAGAAGGGAAACCGGAAAGAGGATGCTGGAAGAGTTTACAGTACGGTTGAGCAGAGCGAGGCAGTAAAAAAGGGAAGGAAAGTGCAGACGTATGCCGTAGCAAGCAGAACGCGGTACTGGTTTGGCTAGTGGAGGTGAAAAAGCCGTTGGGATGCGAGAAAGCGATGGTGGGGAAATGACCAGTGCAAGTTGGTGAAGAGAGAAACGGAGGGGTGGAAAATCGCGACGAAGGGCCCGACACGGCGAACCAGAACAAAGGGGGGGACAAAGCAAAGAATAACGTGGGGGGCGAGCGGGAAAGAGCGCAGAGGAACGTGCGAGGAGGGGAGGGGGTGGAGGAGCGGTGACGAGGAGACGGGCAGGGCCGAACCGCGCTGTGCAGCGTTGCGCGCGGGAGCGAGCGCCGAGGCCTCACCGACGCGGTCAAGGGCTGTTGGTGCGCTACAACATCCTATTGAATGGGGCGGATCAGGCTAACATATGCGGTCACCGCAAAGTGTCGGGCAGGGCCCCCGGGGGGAAGGGGGGGGGGGGACGGATCCGGAATGGCACGGCGTGAGATGAGGGGGAGGAGAGAGGGGGAGCGGCGGGGGTCGAGTTCGATTTATTCTGTACAGCACGGATCCAGGTCGTATTTCGTACGGGCTTTGTGTGCGCGAGGTACCCCGCCCGCCGCCGCCGCTGCCGCCAGCCTTCAACCCCCTAACGCTCCCGTAAATTCCCTCACCCTGATTAGTAACGACATATCTATCGATCCGCCCTCTGTGCATCGAATATTAACAAAGGAAGGCGAGCCCCCCACCCTGCCCCGGCTCCTGCGGCGTGAGAGGCGCCGGAGCAGCTGCAAGGCGCACAATGAGAGGTCCGCGCGTCGCCGCCGCCCCAACTATCACGTGCGATATTTATAAATTCGCTGCGGCATGTCCTCGGCATGCCACGCTCATCCGATCCCAGCGGCAAACCGGGCTTCGGTCGAACGCCTCCCTCCTGAGCCAATGAGACAGGTCGCAAACAAAAAAGGTAGCATTTTAAATTGTGAATATCTCTGCGGCATTTCACAATGCAATCGTCCCACAAGTAGTCCGATTTCGATGTAACAGTACTGGACTTCGTCAAGTGGCAGAGAGTGAATAGTTTTGTTTCCGATTTGTTATGTAAATTATAGACTCAATTCAATCGTTCAATAGTGGCATAGTAATCACACTTTTCGAAATTCCAATATGATAAAACTGGGCAAAATAACCTCTTTTCAATCTTGTTTCACATTTACCAAGATTGTGATAATTCGCAAAGAGCACGAGTTCATTTCTCAAACTAAAAAAAGATATTTGCTTAAGAGGGATTGCGAAAAAATAATTTCTGCTAAATCAATATGGTGTAAATCTGTAAATACGAAAAAATAAACTTAAAATAATAAAAAACAAAGACATGATAATTGGTTAAGCTTCTAGGGAGTTTTTTAATTGGAAAACATAGCTACTTATAAATAACACAAGTAAAATGTTTAATAGGTGGTTTCATACAAAACAATCAATACAAGTGAACCACAAATGTGAATCATGCGTTCAAACAATATTAATATAACACTGTACATACCTGGAGAAACGTCTTTACGCGTAACTTAGAACAACTTTGGCTCATTCAATTCACTGAAGTGCATCAACCAAGACACCAGAATGGAGAAAACGAACACCAAAAAACACAGCATAATACAAAACGTAATAACACCGTAGTACGCATCTATTTCATCTCTTTCGGCGTTATCCATGCCCGTTGCTGGCCGACCGACTTCTCGCAACCATCTAACCCCGCGCCACGATACCCCTCAACTAACAGACGGCGCTAGGCTACTCCACCGGTGACCTTGCCACTGAGCGGCTAATGGACAGAGAAGTCAACCGAGGCAAGATAAATTCTTTGGAATATTTCTCCGCTCCAACACGAGCGGTAAGTTTGAAATGTTTATTTTTAAATCAAAACAGATGGTTAAAACAAATTAACATTGTAAAGAAAATTAAGAAATAGATGTTCTTTAATCACTGTACAAATATGTATTACGGCAATTCATTATACGGAGCTTAATAAAAGTATTGGATTCAATTAAACTGTAATTGAAAACATGAAAAAAAAACAAGCAGCATCAACGATTGAAAAAAAAAAATAAATACAAACGTGCCATTTTCTATTATATGATGTACAAGTTCCCAAGACATGTGCTACGCTGCATCTCACCTTGTATAATGCATTGCTGTACCATGTAATCTGAATCGATTCGTTCACCCAATATCGAAAGTAGTTCGAATCATCGCATGTTCGTCTGTTAGGTGATTCTGTCTGTAATCAAGTTCCGAAACCGAACAGAAAAGCGATAATTGTTTTTGCCGAGCCCCAAAGGCCGAGTTCTAAGTAATCCCTTCCCCTTATTAAGAACAAGTCCACGCAACACGGATTACTCACCGCGTTAAAAAAGGGAACAAAGCGCTCCCGCGGCCGCCGCGCGCGGCTTACAGTCATTTGTGTCGGGGAGAAAAAACCTGCGCGGAGGCGACGGCGGCGGCGCTGGCGGCGGCGGCGCGCCGAGGGCGGCGAGGACGCGCGAGGGCGGTGGGGCGGCCGACCAGGGAGAGATTCGGTGGAAGGGCGCGACGCGAATTTTGAAAAACGGCCTCTTTTTACGCCCACTAATTTTTCCTTCATCTGGTTTTATTCTCATCTCCATTTCCGGACCGCGGCCGCGGCGTTTAGCCGGTGGCGACAGTGCTACCATCATTTACGCTCGCCGGCTCGTGAGGCGAGTAAGGGCCCTTCGTCCTTTCGTCCGCCCACGCCACACACACGGAGGGCGGACGGCCGCCCTCTCGCGCCTGGGGCCTCCACCCCGTCCGCCCCCTCCGGCTCCGCCCTCGCCCGCGCCCTCGCTCCCGCGGCGGTCGTCCCCGCAAACACTCGTTTCTCTGACAGGTGCACTCCTTTACTTTAATTTCCCTTGTGTTACGTTTGCAAATTGGTGTAATCCATAGCGGGGCGCGGAGCAGGCGGGACGAGGAGCGTCAGGACGAGGGAGGTGCGGTGGAGTGAGGTGGGAGGATGAGAAGCCGAGTGAGCGCTGAGGGGGGAAGGGGCGGGGATGAACGCGATGGGGGCGGGGCGGGGGGCGCTACCTGACGCGACGCCTCCCCGAAAGAGAAACGGGGTCGCGCGCTGATGGATGGGGCTTCGGTCTCCCGCCAACATGACAAGCCCGGGGATTAGAGGGACGCGCTCCTATCGCACGCGTGAGACGCGCCCCCCCCGCTCCCCCCTCGCCACCCACACCGCTTCCGCTCACCCAGGCGCCTCGGCCGCCTCCTATACATGCAGGCACGCACGGCGAAAAATGAACTCTCCTTTATACGCGAATTAGAATTGATCAGATACTAACGCCTCTATTCGTCTCTTTGGCACGTGTTCTCGGGCTATCCTCTCTCTCACACACATAGTACTCGCTCTCGTTCGGACTCCCTCGCACCGTAGCGTGCAACCCTCTCGTCTCTCGAGGCAGCAACCGCCCCCTTCGGAATGTCCATTCATCCCTCCCAACATGATTCAAAATGCGTGTTTTATTTCGGGCCACCAGTTAGCGCTAGCCAAAGCAATCTCTGCGCCAGATTAAAGGAAAATGTTCGTCGTACCAATGTAGCAGGGGGAGCATAAAATGAAGAGGATGTACTGGCGTTTTAGATATCTTTTCACCACAACGAGACACTAGATAACATTATGGAAGCAAAGCAGATTGATGTTTTGAACATCTGAGTCTGTGAAATTAATTTGCAATGCTAAAAAAAATACTGAAATACCATTTTGATTTAAGTGAAAAAAGAGTCGTTACGACACACACACACACACACACACACACACACACACACACACACAATATATATATATATATATATATATATATATATATATATATATATATATATATAGCTTTCCCTTTCTACACCTGTGAAAACAAAAACATGCATAATGCTTTCCCTTGAGGCACAGTTTTCATAAAAAGGACAATATAAAATCTAAGGATTGTTCACTGCACAACAAAAGACGAACATTCAAACTATCTGGATCCCAGAAACATGTCTCTTCGATTCTCAGGGTTGTGTTTTCCCCATGGATCTCTCCAGGTAGCTCTCGGAATTCTGAGGGCGGACCGGCCCGGAGTCAGTACAAAGTTAGCTAATTCGCACGGAAGTATTGCGCAGCCTGCGGGTGTGGGTGGCGCCGCAGCGGCAGGGGGACGCACCTGCGGGAGGGCGGCCGCCAAAGGCGCCCCCAGGGGCCGCGCCGTGGGGCGAGGCAGACGGCCCGGCGGCGCCGCCCCCGGCCGTTACGAGAGGCGGGGAAAGCCGAGGGTGGGCGTGGAGGGGAGGACGGGGCGGGAAAGGGCGGGGCGAGGCCGGCAAGCGCGTCCCCGCGGGAGCGGGCCCGCGCGTCCGCGGGTCGTCGCAGGCTTAACTCGGACGCTTCAAGTTGCGACAAGTTGGCGGGCCTGGCCCCCGCGGGGCCCTGACGCCTGCGTGACTTATGTTCGGCGGCTGCCCGCGGGGACGGCCCGTCCTCGTCCCTGTCCACTCCCTTCGCCTCCCGCGCGTCCCCGCGGCCCCGTCGGCCGGCCGCGTCCGCCCCCGCCACCCCCGGAGAGCGCCACTCCTTCAAATATATTTTATCTCATTTTTAGATCCGTTCCCCTTTGTCGTTTTGTAATGCTTCTTTCTCGCCCCTCGACGCGATTTCTTCGATCATTTTCGGCGCCGTGCTCCTTTTGTGGCGAACGTACGTCGAACCGATGCCCCAGAGACGCTGATGGGCGCGTACCGGGGCCCTCGTTGGCGGCCTCTGGCGGTCATGGCCTTCTTCCCTTAGTTTCCACGACCTCACAAAGCGCCTAATATGCGGAATCACGTTGTGAACAGAATTTCCTTCGACTCTTTCAGTGGGTGTCTTCATTCCCCTGAGAGGTGGAAACTCGAAAAAAGGTGCGCATTGGAAGTGAATCATACATACATGACGAAGTCTTATGCAAATGGAATAAATCGGTGATGTAGGCAAGCGTCATCCGGGCAATGAAAATAAGGTTCTTTGAGGGAACGGATATTACTTCCATCATGTAAATGGTGTATGGCATGTAAATGGTAGCTCCATAGAAGAGCACGTTATTTGTAAGACAAGAAACTGAAGTATAAAAAATACGACACAGACTACATGATGAGAACCAAAAGACTTTAGAAAGCCATCTTCGTCTGTAAGAGATATTATTAAATAACAGGTACACAGTAAATGATGATATTAAATATATCCAGAAACATTACGGTGCATTGAGTGATCTTAACTCAATTCAATGAAAATATAATTGTTAAATATATAAACAACTTAATAAATCGCACATTCACATAGAGCATTATCATACAACAAAGTCAATATTTTCAATACACGCGCAACTAAAACCAAAATACCTATCATAAAAACGATGAACCATTCTCTTTAGCCACCCCCACAACATCGCAACTACACAAGTCTAGCTCGGCACGACCACCCGCGCAGAGTAAAAGGAAGCAAGAAAAACACCAAGGCCGCTCGGCCAGTTCTCCGGGGACTCGCGTCTTAAGCTCCCAGCGAAACCCTACGACCCTGTCTCGGAGCGACGGCCCCCGGAGAGGCTGCGAGTGCCAGGCGGAGGCGGAGCGGCCCGCGGCGGGGGAGACGGCGCCGGGGCACTCTACGCGTTACCGGAAGCAGGTGAAAACAGGCAGTCGTGCCCGCTCTCCTTCGGCCGGCCAGCTGCTTCCTCTCTCATCCTCTCGCCACACAAACACGCCGACTGCCCGTCCGCTAATCCACCACTCCGCTCGTAGCGAGGCGGGCTGGATGAACTCAATGACCGCACTTCTCTGTGGCTTATCTTGCAACGAACCTTTCAATGACCAAATAAAGAACTGTCTCAGACATTGTTGTTCGTAGGGGCCAACACGGCCACGTGACCCTTCATTGCTCAATGCGACGGTACCATGCTATCGAGTCCAACGAAATGTGCCCTCTAGAAGAGTGTTTGCTAATGTATATTCCAAATCATTGCTCCTATCTGTAGACTTCATCGTAGCTCTAGCCCTTACGAAAGGTTTGCAACTTGCCCCGTTCACCCGTTTTGAAAGCAACTCCTTCGTACGCCAGACGTACGCAAAATGTACTCCCACCACATACGGACGTTCTCCGGCCCTTACTCCCACCCTCCCAGCGCACTCTCAGTACTCCGCCTACTGCTGGCTCTCTCCTCGCCCATCCGCTCACCTGCCAACTCGCGTTCAAGTCGCGAGTCGGCGCTTGACTCCCGAGTCTCCGAGAGATTGAGCAAGGAGAGCCAGGGAAGAGCTTGGCGATGCGATGGGCTGCAGCTCGGAGAGGTGCGAGCAGAACTTCACCTTATTTTCACCTCTCTCCACAGAAATGCCACCTGCTCCGTTTCCCGACTATTCACGTTCCGCCCACTGGTCTGTTTTTAATGACCACTCTTTCGATCGCCAATACACGATGCAGGCCGTAGGCCCGCCAAATCGCCAATTTCAACCGCACATTCAGAAGCCATTCCTCCCCCTCTCCCACGGCCCGCTGCCTCCCTTCCTCGCCCACGCGCTCACCTGCCAACTCGCGTTCAAGTTGCGAGTCGCCGCCCGCCACCCCGGGAGGTGAGCGGGAAGAGCCAGGGAAGGGCGGGGCGGGGCGGGGTGGGGTGTCGGGCTGCAGCCGAGCGAGGTGCGAGCGCGGGTGGGTGGGTGGGGAAGGGCAGGACGGTGCGTACGCCCGCGTTCGCTAATGACGACAATCACTGCCCCCGGCTCATTTGCCTGAGTGGCAAGTTGAAGCCGTGGCTGCGTGCTACCGCAGCGGGGCGGAGGGCGACGTTGGCTGCGCCGGAGGCGGGAACGCAGTGGATCTGGAGACTAAAAGCGGAACGGGAAGTGGAACCTACGAAATTGACAGAAGGGGCGGCACAGATATTTAACAACTATTACGTTAAGTACTAATAACAAAAAAAAACACACACAAGCAATACGAGCTTGGATGTGGTGGTCGTGTTAAAGCTATCGTCAGTGAGAAAAATATCCTGAAACTGCAAAATTGGAGATGCTTATACGTGATACACTTGATGAAATGATGAAAAAATGCATAGGAGAGCGACTACAGAAATATCGAAAGGGATGGATAATGGTTACAAAGAAAGAGACAAATTCTGGAAAGTGAAAACGAAGGAAAATAAATAGAAAGAACAGTAAGGGGTTGATATCAATGCAAAAAAATTGTGTTTGGAGCAAAGAAGAATACTAGTCACTCTTATTAACACACGTAACTGTTAGAAATGAACTGAAATAGTCATCATGGAGGAATCATGGAGATAAAATGATCATGGAACCACTGTTTGAGGTTGAAATAAAGAAAACAGGTTTGTTATGAAAGTTTTAAAATTAGTATTTCAGGGCGGTCAGTATTTCAGATAATAGTAATGTTGCAACTAAACATTTTAATAAGGGAAATTTCAGTACAGAGGAAAAATATAGCTACGAAAATTAATGAAACGAATGAATGCATGTAGCGGAAGAATGGTGACGAAAACTGGGGATGGTTATGTTAGGATGGCGCACATTAGGGATGAGTTTAAGTTGTTTCGAGGAAATAGATATGAAAAACGACCAGTTTGCTATATTTTGTACTTCAGGACTCAGAGTAGCAACAATAGTCACAGACACGAGGAATCTGCAGAAACAGACACGTCTCGCATTTCTGGAAACGCCGAGTGCTCATTTAGATAAAACGACACGTGGCGTAGTGGAGCGTCGCAGACGAGCGTCTCTTCGCCCGGTTGGCGCTATACAACAGCGGCGGTGGAGACGTCGGTGGCGGTGACGATGAAATTGACGGTGGCTGTGGCTGTGGCAACAAGGTCGACGGCAAAGAAGGGGCTGGACACGGAAACGGGGGCGACGGAGACGGCAGCGGCGGCGGCTGCTGGGATGAAGGCGCCAGCGGGAACGAGAGTGACAGTCAAGCTGGTGACGGTTATACTAACAGTGACGCGGCGGTGTCTAAGGCAGTGGAAATGGCATCACTGGCAGCAGTGAACGCGGTGTCGGTAGGGACGGAGGCGGGGGCGGGCAGCGGCAGATGAGCTAGAAGCGGGGACACAGGGGCGACAGAGGGGTAGCGATGACCAAGGCTTTAGCAGTGGCGGAGGAGGGGATTGGCGACAGCAGAGATTCTATACTCTGATTTAAACATCGAGGCACTTCCTGATCGCGAGCTAGAAGGAGAGGGGGGCAGTCATCCACTCAGGAACTTCGTTACAACTTAAATGTTTGGTACTAGAGCTGCCGATGGGATGACAATATCCCTCTCCTACCACCTCAAGACCTTGAAGTGCCAATATGCGTGGTTAATGGCGGGCCCTGTGGCAGCATGGACGGCTGTGCTGACGATGGCGTAGCGCCAACGATCAAGACGTCGGTGACGACAGTGTTGACGGTGAACACGGCGGCTATTGCAACGGGGTCGGCAGTGCCGAAGGAGCTGGAGACGGAAACGGCAGCGATGGAGGCAGCAGCGGTGCGACGGCGGCTGCGGTGAAGGCGGCAGCGGGGACGAGGCGATTGTGAAGTTGGTGGCGGTGTGCTCATGGCGACGAAGCGGTGATACGGCGGTGAGGGGGGGGGCACGGCAGTCGCACTAGAAGCAGAGACCCCAAAGTGATATCGAGGACGGCAGAAGCGGTGGGAATGCCTGTTCTGGCGGAGGCGTTGACAATGGTGGCAGCAGTGGCTGTAGCGGTGCGGGTAGCGGCGTGGACAGTGGCAACGTCGGCGGTGACTTGGTTGGTTGGTTTTTTCGTGTTTCCGGGCGCGTCAACTGCTTTGGTCATTAGTCCCGTTAGTGTAGTGCATGTTTTTTCTCGGGAGATGGCGATGATCTTCCCCCGCTGGATGGCGAGATCCGGCGCCGACCTACCGTCGGCTACTAGGATTTCCCCCTAATCAGGACTCTCCCACCAGCCGGGCAGCGCCCCAGTCGGGACCAGCTCTAAGCTCTCGACCGGTCTCCCGGAATATGTGATAGTGTGGTGCATGTTAGTGTAAGTGTGTGTAAGGGGAGAGGATAGGACACGGAAGAGGAAGGACAGATCGCGCGCGGTCCGTGGCCCGTTTGATAGGGTACTGCTCCGGCATTCGCCTCGTGTTGATCGGAGAAACCACGGAAAACTACCGATCAGAGCAGCCAGCCGCTAGAATTCTCCTCCAGACAACAGCTGAATTCGACCTAGCTGGAAAGCTAGTGTCGAAAATCCTGCCGCCGTCAGGACTCGAACCTAGGACCTCCCGGTTAGAGGCGCTGCAGTGACATCAGTTGATGCACTGAGCTACCGCTACCGGTGCGGTGACGTGGTAGAGGTGGCTGCTTTGCGTCGTGCAAACTCTGTCTCCACACGCACACAAACCCGTCTGCACGGAGCGAGACCCGACAGACGACGAGCACTCGCGTGGTCGATGGTCTCCTCGCAGCTGTCCACAGGCGCCCCGCGACGGCGAATGCGCTAATGAACTTCACCCTAACTGCATCTCAGAATTGCCCGCTCGCTCGCTGGAGAAAAAAAAAGAGTATCTCGAGTAAAGAAGACGTGAAGTTGTGAGTGAATATCACACTTAAGGTACATTACAAGAATTTTTATTCTCTATCTATAATTATTTTACCAAATATTTCAAATAGACAAAATTAAACGAATACGTATTACACGATTTTTTGTTCTCTATTTGTGCTTTTTTTCAATTATTCAACGTAAAAAGGATCCTTTCATACACAAATGAGGAAAAGGTTAGTTTATTCACTCATCACCACGGGCAATTTAAGACGATTAAAACGAATTTCGAATAGGACTATACAAAGTTCTTTATATAAATCTTTCACCTAATCATCTGCAACTAAAATTTACGGCACGTTTTAATTAATTTATTCCTTACAATAAATAGTAAAACAAACGACTCAACTACATCGTCAATCAATATGAGAAATTATTTTAATTTTCAGCTTCAATTATTGTAGGAAACATTTTCGAAAGAAATTAATGGATTGAGTAAAGTAGGTACTAATTTCACATTTGGGTTTGGTTTACAGAATTTTGATACTGTGTATACAGAATTTTGTTTCAAAATCTACTAATTCATATCAATTCAATTTCAATTGTTTTTTTTTTCTAGATCCAAAACTAATCGTTTTGCTTACCGAAAACTTTTTTTTCATGAACAATGATTAAAATTCAATAGATGCAATAATGGAAATAATCCAAAAAGACTATAACAGTTAATACTGTTTTTGAGAGGTCGCCCGTGGGAGGAAGGAGAGCTGAACGAAGTGTCCAGCCGACCTTAAGTTTTATTTGAAATAATTTTTAATTTATGCGGAATGTAAAATCTATTTTTATTTGATTTATAGTTAATGTTTATAATGTTAACAATTGATATAATGAATGACTTTTGTTGGTTTAGAAAATAAGTAAAAGCATTACTTTCGAATAGCATTACTTTCGAGTTTTGTTGTTTTTCTCCTTTCAAAATTCAAAATTTATTGCTTATTTATCCTTGAAAAATCCTTGAAAAATTACATGGGAGTTTTTTGTTTTTCTCCCATTCAAAATTTAAGTAGTATATGACTTATTGTAGGATCATAGAATTTTGAAAATGTGCACACAATTCACTTTTCCCCATAGCACGTCATACGCATTTTTAACTGTTTTTGACGTAAAATAAATAAATAAAAAAATAAAATAGAATATACATCATTTTCTTGGGGGGCTGAAGCCCCTTGGTTCCTTTCTCCCCTTGGGTGTGCCTCTACTTAATAGTCAATATTCAAAGTATGTATTGCATGTGGCAATTGGAATGAAGAAAAAAATGATGAACTGTATAAATTGCTAATTATGTCAGGAATATTATCTTCACTGAAAAGCAGCAAACACACAATCAGCGATTTCATCAAAAGACTTAGAAAACGGTACGTACAACTTTTCAGGGAAGACTTCTGAGAAAACCAGCGGCGAACCTCCATTTGTTTGTGCTGTATAAACACGGGGGAATGCAGTAGCAAATGCGAGCCGCTCAACAGGCTGTTAGTCACGCTCTTTGAGAAAATTCTTTCTTAAGAGTAACTTGAGATACATTTACCCTCCCCTAACTCAATTTACATTAAAATTTGGAATGCGCAAGTTTCGCAACACTTTCTCTTCAAGTTTCTCGAGATACGAAAATATTACATCAGACTTCAAAAATCTCAAGCATACAGCAGAAAATTACTAGGAGTTGGGTCTGAATAAAAAACAGGAAATTACACGAAGACGAGGAGCAGGCGCGGAGAAGGCAGGCAAGAGAAGCTTCGGGAGGATGCCAGCAAGGGGAGAAAGAACGAGGCGGAGGAAGGGAGGGGCCGAAGGAAGAGAGTGCTGAGAAGGGCACGCCTCTCTCTGTCGCACTCCCCCTCAGGGTAAAGACTTTTTCCCGCAGATTTAGGCTGTCAGGGCCTGTTCTCCGCCAATGAATTCGGTTTGAAGATGCCAAGTTTTACTGCGGTTCCATAGGTCTGTTGCAGGAATAAAAGGAACGACAGAACATAAAAACTCATGGAAATGGACAAGGAGGGAGCAGACAAGTGTTGGATGGCAACGGTTGTTGGGTGAATTCAGGGAGGTGGGGTGATTAGAACTATCAAGTACAATTGCACTACATTGACTGGGAACAATCTTTACATTTCTGATAAATTAAAACAAAATTAGTGATCACGGAACAGCTTTTTAAGTCTATATGAAAATAGTAAGCTTTAGTAAATAAAATAGGAAAAAAGTTGTACGAATACATACTTCAATATTTTTCCTTGTCTTGAACTGTCCTTTTCGCTCATATTCCAAGTATCTCTCCTTTCGAATGCATCCGAAGCGTACATGCTCTTGCAGTCACATGATTACTAGTTGTCCCTATAGTATTTCCATTATCATAATTCATTCTTTCATTTCAGCAACGAAACCCAATGTTTCTCCAACTGATAACCAGAAGAATTTTGTATTTCTGTTGTAAATTTGAAAAAAGAACCATTCGTAATGAATTCGTCCATTCTCTTTTGGTTATTATCACATCCGAAGCATGTCATTTATTTCACAGCCGTAATTACAGTTCATTTCGCAGGCAGACGGTAATAACACCGGATTTATGTTCTGCAACACAGGAGCAACGAATATCGCGAGAAGAATTTCGACGTCACCCAAGATTAAAGAACTCCTATTTCAAGGGTCACGCACCGTGCAAAGGGAACGTACTTCGCAGAATCTTCACCTCCCTCGGAATTGTTTCTTTATAGGAATCCGTAATCAGTGTTGGCAATATTAGCGTGTAGCGCAGTGGTTAACTCGCAATCAGATCACGTCCAGGGGAAATATCCCATATCACATACGCCACCGGGCGCGCCGGGGGGCGGCGCCGCCTGCGAAAGCGATGGGCCTGCCCGCGCGGGGGCGGAGGGGGCGGCGGCCGCACGCGAGCGCGCCATCTCCGCGTCGGGGCGACGCGGGGGCGGCGAGGGCGCGGGGCCCGCTCTCTTTGCATAGAAGCCAGGCCGTGTCCCGGAAACTCCGGCGGGATGGTCGGTTTCCGGGCGGCAGACCTCGCCTTCCTCCCCGCACATCCGACCGCAGTATTTAGTCCCTCTCCGCCCCCCCGCACCGCTGCCGTGGCCGCCCCGGCCGCCCGGCGTGGTTTATCACCTACGCGGCCGCCGCCGTCCCCGCCCCGCGCCGTCCCGCCCCGCCCTCTCGCCACCGCCCCTCGCTAGCGGCGGCGGGGCTCCGCGGGGTGCCTCGAAACTAGGGGTCCGCGCTAATTTCATCAGCGCAGCCGCGGAGAAGGCGATAGCAGTGCAGCTGGAGGTGACAGATGAGAATATGGTGAAGCGTATTGCATCAGAGGCATGGTGGGGATAAAGGGTAAAGATGTGGTAGTGGCGACGGAAGTCATATTGAAGCACGCGAATGAGTAGAAACAGAAGCAAGAAAAAGGAAAGCACAAGGATAAGAAGATGTGAGTGGAAAAAGTAGAAAAAATGTGCGACAAGATTACGGATGACGATGCAGAATTGAATAAGAAAAACCAAAATAAAAAATAGGGGATGTAATCGAGAGTCGAGGAAGAATAAGAGAGAGTCTGATGTAAAGAGCATACGATTAAGAAGCCAAAGGAAAAAGGAGAAAATAGAGACATACGGTGAGCGTGATGGACACCGACAGCAGAGTAAAACAGGTAAACCCGAAGGGCGAGGGCGACAGAGAAAGCGGCAGCGAGTACGCGAAGCACGGGCGAGGAGAAGCCGCCCGGAAGGGGCGAATGCCGGGGAGGGGGGCACAGGGAGATGTGGTCGCGGGTGAGGGGCCGTGCCCGCGGGTGCCGGATTGGATTTGCGACGCACGCACGCTCGACAAAGAACTGCAAATTAATTCAGCGCGCCCCTCGCCTCCCGTCGCCCACCCCGCGCGTTTGCAAAAACCCGCGCGCCGTAAGCAACCGCCCCACCCACGCACACAATGGCGCTCGGCGCTCGCGGCACAAGGCTGTCGCTCCACTGCGAGTATTTATTGCACATCATATGCCATTGAGTTAAATATGTGTACACAGAGGAAAATGCAGAAGTAGGAAAAATTATATTCATTTATGATAGGTTTACTTTCATCGTATACGCAAAACATTAAAAAGATAATCTTCAAAATGTAACGGAGAGAATTAACATTTTCATGCAATTCATTTATTTTACCAAAATTAATACTTTTCATGTTTACTCTTCAGTACCTACATATGACTGGTACTGTATAATTTTATTAAGTTCACATACATTTTATTTAAATTCGGAGAGAAAGCTCAGGAATTGGAAATATGGGCACAGTGTATATTTTTTTATTCAGCAATGATACGTAATTTCTCGAAAACATTTTTTAAAATTGTTTTTGTGAATTTAGTATTTTAGTTCATTATATTAACTGCTCTATTAAAAAGAAGAGGCACTCTCCCCTTCTAAGAAGAGGATTCGAGCGTGTTGTACTTCTCCAGGACTTCACCTACGCCTCCTCACACTTGCAATTACAAGCATCGTATGTAGAACACACATTAATTACATCGCAACCTGTGGCGCCCGCAAGCAGTAGGTAAAACCGCACGCCGCGCCGGTAACCCCGTTCTCCGCAAATTACCTGCCCTGAATTTCGAGACGGCCTCTAGATAACCAGATCTACTCGTTGGCTGCGCTCGGCGCGTTCTGCGGAGGGCCTTTGCATCCTATAATTACGCCACGAGAGTGGGCGGTGGGGGGCGGTGGAGAGCGGAGAACGGGGAGGAGGGCGGTGAAGGGCCGCGGAGGCCGGCGGGTGGTTGCGAAGGGCGGTAGTGGGCGGTGGAGAGCGGTGGAAGGCGTGGTGGGCGGTGGAGGGTGGGTGGGGACGGAAAAGGAGGGGAGGGCGGCACAGGGTAGTGGAGGGCCGCGGCGGAGGGCGGCGGAGGGCGGCGGAGGGAGGGCGGCGGAGGGCGGCGGAGGCGGCGGAGGGCGGCGGAGGGCGGCGGAGGGCGGCGGAGGGCAAGGGAGGGTGGCGAAGGAAGGGGAGGGCAGCGGAGGGCGGAGCAAGGCGGTGTACGGCAGAAACGGCGGGCGTGGCGCGCCCTCTGCGATAGATTCGGCACCAGGCCTTATAACAAACATCGTTCGTTTAAGGCGCACGGCGTCGCGCGTTGAGGGCGGCCGCGAGGGGCGTGTTAGCAAGGGCTGTCCATCACTGACGGGTTAGAAACGAGACAACTGCTCAAGAGGCAGATGAATTTCATCTCAAGACGTTCCAGTTTCAAGACGTGCAGTTTAAGCTGGAAATCCAAAATAAGTCAAACAGATATCACTAACACATTCTATTGGAATTTTGGAAGCAATAATTTGTCTTCGAAAGATGCACTGTCATTCCGAATATAATACAAGAGAAGAAGAAAGCAATTACAATAATTATTCTTGTAATTTTAAAGGCAAAATTTTCGATGGAATATTTATATAGGAAGGTGGTCTTGGAAATACAGTGTAAACTCGCCCTAACGGCCTTCTTTATAATGAAATACGAAGAACTCGTAAGGCGAGAAAGTGAAAAAGCTATAATCCAAACATAATTGGAGTTAGCTATTTTACCTTATTACACGCAAATTCTCTTTAAATAAAGTGCTGCATACACTGAATTTCCGACTCTTGATAGTCATCATAACTCTGTATCGGTGCGCAGAGAACTCAAAGATAAATGTCTGTAAGAGGACATTAACCCTTAAATGTGATAACCTTAATCTGCCCTGCACCAACAGATCATATTCAATGTTTATTGCCGCGTATATATTAACACGGTACAGAAACAAACCAATTTCTGATTTTCTAAATTCACATTACTCTTTGTAAAAAAAATATTTTTTTTTTAAAATCGACGCCCGCCGGGTCAAATGATCTAGTTGATGGAAGGACTGAGTAAAAAGGAAACAAATGCTGGTGCCTGGGGCGCCCCTGCCGCAGCGCCAGCCCCGGGGGAGGCGCGGCCCGCAGTGCGGCGGGTGGGGCGGGCGCTGGGCACCCCCGGCAGAGGCTCGGCCGCATGCATCCATACGTAACGAGCACAGCGCCGCGGCGGGGCGGGAGAGGGTTGCGGGGCGGGCACGCGCGCACGCATGTGTGCATGCATGTAAGGGGCAGGGCTCCGAGCCACCGCCCCGCCGCATCCCGTATCTCGGAGCGGCAGCGACTCGACAGCGCCACGGTTGCTATCGCGGCTGGGGGCGGCGCTGGCGGCGGGGAGCACGACAGCGAGGGGCCGTGAGGACGAGGGGAGGATGGAGTGAATGCGGCTGTGGCTGTGGAGGAAATGGATGCGGCGGGAAGGAATATGGAAACGGCAGAAAGTGCGTTGCTAGAGGCATTTTTCTACAGAATTCCATTCCATTTAATGATGCGCAGGTACAGTACAAGTAGATGGGGAGTTAGGAATTTGAACGAAGAGAAAAAAGTCAGGAGTGGAAATGTAGATTTCGTTTTAAGTGGACAGATACCGCTCAACTGCGTAACAATAATGGCAATCTATTAAATATCGCATAATTTAACTGGCAATTGTGAACAGGCAAAAACGTTTGCGTGTGTTTCCTAACTTCATTCCGCTAAGAAACATGTTGGTGTTCTTATCGTCGGACAAAGACAATACAATCTGTTAGACACGTATGGACGTCTCTTCCTTAAACGCAGTGGCCCCTCAAACACAGGGACCAGCCAACAGAGTCCGTGCAGAGAGCAATACAATCCTAACCGGGGGCCCGGCGAGAAACGGCGACGTACGTCTCAGGGCCCGGGGCGGGGCGGCGGAGGAGGCGGCGGTGGGGGCGGTGGGGCGGCCGCGGGAAGCGCGCATCACGTCACGGCGGCGCGCGAATGATTCACCGCCTTATCTGCTTGATTAACTGGGCGGCGCGGGCGGGCCCCCGCGGCCCCGCGATAGTGTCAGGAGCCATAAGGCCAGGTAATTGCCGCGATGTATTAATGGTGCGGCGCCGCACAAAGGCGCGGCGGAGGAGGAGCCACGGTGGAGGGGGGAGGAGGAGGAGGACGTGTGCGGGCAGCGCCCACGGGTAAGCGAGAGGGAGGACGGCCCGGTTTGTTTTGCGCACGTCACACAAGTGTTGTCTCTGGCGCAGACGAAGGGGTTACAAAGACGTTGGCTGGGAGTTACATGAAGAGGTATCTTGTGATGTACAAGATGCTCACACTTGTTCAAAACAACTCGGCATTATTAGTTTCAATTCATCGCAGTATTCCATATTCAAATTGTGAGAATCGAAAGCACTAGAACTACCCTAAGACAATCGAAATGTGAAGATAGATGTTTAGCAGACTTGGTACTTTCTCTTCCCAAAATAGAAAAAATTTCATCTAAAAATTGCAGAGCGCAGTAGAACAAGAGGTTATTCCACATTGACCTAGTTCTGAGATACTGATGGTTTTACTAAAACTTTCGTAATATAACTTTGTCCACTTTTAAACATTATACTAAGACCATACCGCATTTAAACAACTTATTACTCTAAAAGAATAATATTTAAAATTATATTTCCTGCTAATAACTTAATTTCACCAAAAAAGGGATAGTCCATTCTTCTACTGATCCCTTCAATTAATAGAAAAAATTCTCTTAATTCGATGAAGTTCAGTCATGCTAAAGGTGACGAATACTCATTAGCGTGCTTAGTTTAAATGAATGAAGTAAGTAGATCTATTAATTTAAATAAGTAATTTTCAAGCAATACTTGTCTGCAGTATCATAAATTGTAACAAGAAACGTGGAATGTATGATTGTGGTAGTCAAGTTTACCATTTTAATGGAAAACTTGCAGGTTATTTATTATTATTATTATTATTATTATTATTATTATTATTATTATTATTTTATGGACATATTACAGGTTACCACTGATATATCATTGATATCGAGATCTAATTTCGAAGAAACAATACCTGTACAACAGGTTGTAAAAAAATAACAATTTCTCAACACATGCGTTAGAACGACTGCACTCTCAATTGAATCTTTAATTGGATGCACCTCTTAGGGAAACGAAATGGCGCGTAAGCGGCGCGCGAATGCACGGCCGGGGATGGCGAGGCTGACCGGCGCTACCGCTGATTACTCAGGGCGCTTTCCGCGCGATGAGCAACGGGCGCGCGGGGGCCGTAAAGGCGCGCGGGCGGGCGGGCGAACAGGTGCGGCGGGCGGGCGGCGAGGGCCCAGACGCCGCCGCCGCCGCCGCCGCTGCGCTCGTAAACGCGGGTGGGCGGGGCGCGGGCGGTGAACGAGGGCGCCGCAGGGAGGCCAGGGCGAAAGGCCGCGCGGCGCAGCGGCAGCAGCAGAGGGCAGTTGCGGGGGCGGCAACGCGCGCGCGCTCGCGCTGTGGGGCACCACGCCCCATTTACCCAAGGGCTGCTGGGTATTACGCCGGGCTCAACCCGACCCGGCGCAAGACCAACGCCCACTCATCCAGTGCCGCGCGGAGGACGGGGTGGAGGAGAGCGGAAATGGAAATACTCTGGGGATCCTGTGATGGAAGGACAGTGACCAGCTTGGTGGGAACGAACAACTGGAGACTGGGCGATGAAACTGGAAGGATAAGCTGTGGGGACAGAGATGATACAGAACAGAAGTTGTGATATTCCCATTACTACTATACTCTGTAAGGCAAAGCAGGGTGATGGTAGAAGAGGTCGACACAGGGAACGCATGAATGTTAAACTAGAGAAGGAGAGGCACCTACAAGTTCTTACGTATATAGTATGGAAAAATCAATTGTGGAAAGAATGTGCAATGGTGGAGGAATACCAAGAAGCCGTGCCGTCCAAGAACGAACAGAATCCCGACGGTAGAGGCGGGCGACAAGACTGGTGAGAGAACCAGGCCACGAGAGGGGTGGGCAGCAGGACGGTGGTTGGGTGCAATGTCGGAGCGGCGGCGGTAAGAGCAACTCGCGAGCAATCTAGGGGCGCTCCCGTCTTGCGGCGACGCCGGGGGTGAAGGGGCGCGGCGGCCCCCGTTTGCGGCGAGAGACCCTTATTTCCCAGAAGGGCCGCTCCCCAACAGCCGCGTTGCTGACCGCCTGCTCAGGCCGCCGCGGCGCGGAGCGGGGTGCTATTGCAAATACGCCGGGGCGGGTGGAGAGCCTTCCGCGGCCTCCGGTTGGGGCGGTGAGGTCGTCCGCGGCTGGAGGTGACTGCCCCGCCGGCGAGCGGGAGCGGAGCGGTGCCGCCGCCGCCCGGGCAGGTACCGCCCGCGCGCCCGCCCCGGAGGGTGGGATTTTAATCAGCGTCTACGACGCGCACCCGCTCCTGACCGGCACCCTCCCGCGCGCGGCAGTTGCCACAGCCCACGGAAGGGGGCGGGGCGAATACCGAGGGCGGCCCCATTGCCAACTCCCGCTCCGCCCCGACGACGCCCGTCTGCGGGGCATTCGCTCCGCAGGGTTCGCTACGCTTGGAAGACGTCGGTTCTTTCTCAGCACGTTTTGGCGATTTCACTAGTGGAAGAAGTACGTTTTAAAGTCATAATCTAGTAATTCTCACATTTTCAAAATAAGAAAATGTATTTCAAACATTATTAGGTTTCCAGAAAACAAGTTCTTTAATTTTCAAAGGAACTAAGCATAAAAGTTACAAGTTTGTGATCGTTTTAATTCAGGAATCAAGTTTCCAAAAGAAATATTATTTAAAATATTGTATCAAAAACATGTACTTATAATAAAATACAACTTCTGAACTTATCTGTGCCGACACATTCCACGTCTCGAAGCTTAATAGAACATTATGCAATGAAGGAAAAATATTATATTTTAAAGTGTTGCGAAACTTCTCTCAATAAAAATTTTATTTCTCAAGAGTTTCAGTTATCTTATCAGTTTTCTAAAAATTGCGTCAAATAAGAGCTTATAGTTATTTTGATACATTCAATTTTGTTTCTAGAGAAAGAACAAATATAGATTTTCATTCGAATACTCAAATACTAAGCAACAAATAGAAATATGTCAGAATAATTAACGAACAGAATTGAAGGATAAAAATAATTAGCAATGTCGTAAATGTGTTATTTCATAATGACAGATGTAACAATGTTTTTGATACTTGAATTGAAACGTCACATATATTGTAAAATTAACAGTTAAGTTTCTAGCCTTATTGTAAGATTTTCAACAAAACAAACGCGTGTAAATAATCTCGAGGCCACCACTGACGTTAGCAAATTAGCATATAAAGACCGCACGAATGAAAGACGTCTTCCCAACAAAAGTTTCCGTTCGCGGTACGTCAACTCCGCAATACTAATGTCCCCCGACTCTGCGACCTCCTTGTGGGCGGTCTTTCCATAAATCAAACGCGCGCTCAAAACGCGACGACGCGCGAATTAGAGAGCGCGCAAAAACGCGCTCCATGCATTTCTAATGACTGCAGCGTCCTCAGCCGGGGCTCTCTGCAGACCCGCCCCCTCCCTCGCGGAGGCCGCTGCGAGCACTTAGGGAAGAAGCAGAAACGAAGTTCGGCGCCGCCGCAGAGGGAGGCTACCGAGGGGGTGGGGCAGGGGCGTGGGTGCGGGCGGCGATTGCGCTGGCACTGGCGGTGGCAACGGGAAGGCCGTAACAACAAAAACACGCCCACTTGGCAGTCGAACTGCAGCGGGGGAGCGGCCGTCGCCGACATGGCTGCGACGGCCACCGCCGCCAACGCCGTCCCAGACAGCTCCTCTCCGCCACCGCGCCGGCTCAACCGCCACTGCCGCTCCGCGCCGCTTCCTCTCCACGTCTCCGCCGTCCCACTCGCGAACTGCGGCTTTTTACAGTTTGCAGCGTCTGGCATATTCTTTTTTTTTCTCTCTCCCTTCTCCCTCGCTACTAAGTTTCGAAATTTTCATCGGAGTGAAATAGAATCCGATAATTAATTAGAGAGTTTGGCCGTTGTCTTCTCATTGTTATTAACAAGTTTGCGTCTTGACAAACTTGGGCACAAGGCTGCGAATGTGATGAAATTCGAAAGGAAGCGGATGGAAAGGCTATGACTCCGCTCGATCTCAAATTGCAACCAAAGTCTGTAGAAGCTAAACGTCAGGGGCACTCGCGAAAATGTTGGTCACAAAAACAGACAACGATAACAGACGAGGTCATAATTTATACTTTCATGGAGTTGAAGTATTTTCCACTTTGCAAATGAATCCATAGAATTCGTAGCTAACTTAGCCAACGGTTTCATTGAGATTATTTCTTAGATACAAACAGAAAACAAACTAATGCATTTTCTGGGTGCTTTAATGGATGTATACATTTTTTAGAATGCTTTAAATATCAGCTCATTGAACAATAATCGAATAATATTTTACACAATTTTGTCTAAGAATGTAAATCAGTGATATACTAACTTGAAATTCGGGTTTCCTTTCGTTTTATGCAAAACGTGAGGTTTAGAAACGTGCAACTTTTACTTACCAAAATTACCTACCCCACGTGTCACAGAAAGCATAATGTTGATGTCTTGAAACGAGTACGAAACAAAACGATGGCCGCATGGACAGACAAGCGAATCCACACTACAAGTTCAACTCCCCTCGCCCCTTCCCGGACTCTTGGGAACACCACGAGGCTCTTTTTCCGTTCGAGTGCGGTGGTGGCAGCAAGGGTGGGAGAGAGGGGGCTGCCAGGGGGCGTGGCCGGGTCGCGGGCGATGCAGCGGGGCGGAGCGCAATTTGGGGCAACAGCACCGCGCCGCCCTGCAACCCGCGCCGCGGCCCGCCAGTGTTAATTGAACTCCATGTTTACACTACAGGTGACGCCCTGCTCGGCCCCCGCAAACGCCGCCGCCGCCGCCCGCTCGCCTCCCCCGCTCCGCTTCCCCCTCCCGATCCCCGCTGAGCCCCGCCCTTGCTGCGAGCCGCGCGCGCCCCGCCCTCTCGTGGTCTCACGTGACACAACGTAACCCGGAGCGCACACAGTGAAATTAGTTGGGATCAGTGGCAGCGGAATATACACAATAAAGAGCACGTGAAAAAAAGCGCGCGCGCCCGCCCGCATCCAGCGTGGCGGGCCCACCACCCCCGCCCCCGCCGCCAGTCAGCCGGCACCGCCCCCTTGCCGCCGCCACCGCCGGGGTTTCGCGCCGCTCCGGCGCGCCGCTGCTGCATTCCGTGCAATGAAAAGCCACCCTAATGAACCGAAACGAAAGAACTGTTATTTATCTTGCTAACTACGCTCCTCGGCACGGATCACGTCCCGCCATGCATCAGAATAATTGCGTTTCCGCGCGGCCGATACCTGCGCGCGGCGTGGCTCGGCGCAGCGCGGCGCAGGGCTGTTTCGGGTGGCCCCCGTGCGATGGGCAGTGGCAGCCTGTGATGCGCGGCCGCGTGTAGGAGGGAAAGAGGAGGGGAAATGGGAGGGGAAACGGAAAGGGAGATTGACCGACCGAGCGAGAGGTCAAGCGCCGCTGCTTCCTATAAAGAGAAGCGCGACCTTCGACCCAGCCCCTTCCGCGTACGCATTTGGCAGGAACGAAAACTTACACACGTGCGCGCGCGCGGTCATTGTGGAATTCTAACAGCAGCGTCGTGTAGACGAGAATGTACTTGACGGGGGAAATCAGTTGCGAGCAATCGAACTCTGTAAACCCTTTTTAATGAAAAATGTGTGATATTGAGGTTGTAAACAAAGTAGTACTTTTTTAACGTTTAGTACATATTAATTTATTATTTCATATGTAACTAGTACTGCAGCTACAACAACAGGTACATCTTATTATTTAAAACTTTTGAAATTTTCGAAAATCAGATAGTTGAACGAAATTAAATTTTCGTCACTTTTACGCTTTTTGCTATGTACAAGAAACTAATGTAAAGAAAAATTAGAGCAGTTTTTGAGGAAAATAGATAAATTGCCTTTACTTAGCAAATTACGCAAAAACTTGTTTTTTAAAACAGTGTACATGATTGAAAATCAAGCTCTCAGTAAATGGATGGCGTTACACATGTATACTACCCGTCATATTAGTATATACTATACTCCTTTTTGCCAAAACTAAAATATACTAGCCATATTTCTGGACCATATCACATGAACAGGTTAAGTCTCAAAGATTCCATCAAGAAATATATGAAGGATAACACCAATCTCGCTTACGGCAAAACACACGCTGCTGAAGCATGTCAACGCAAAGTCCAGACCACGCCCACCAAATTCCACCGCAACAGAGCGGGCCGGGGCGAGGGCTTGGCACGAGCGTGTGCGAGGGCGACGGGGCGAAGCAGGGGCGGGCGGGCGAGACCTTGCGCCGCGACCGGGGCCGGGGCCGGGACCAGCGCTGGGGCTGCGGCGGCGAGGCCTGGGTTTGACGTCCGCCCACTAAGCCGTGGGGCCGTCCGCCGCGCACCCGCTAAGCCTTTCTGATTACGCGCCCCGTGCAAAGACCGAGATGGATATATAATTCACGGGAGAGAACACACGCGCGCCCGCGCCCGTGCTCGCGCCCGCCCGCCTACCCGACCCCCGCCGCTGTGTTGATACCCGGCTTCTGGAGCGCTGCTGCTAAGCCTGCATAATGACAGAAAACCTGGCGTCGCTCCGGCGAGAAGGCGGGCCGACGGGTGACCAGGAGAGCGAAGGACCAGGAGGGCGGGCGAACAGACGAGGCGGCTAGCGAGCAGGCGGGCGAGGAGTGGGTAACTAGGCAGGTAGGTGTGTGTGTGTGGGTAGGTAGGTGGGTGGGTGGGTAGGTGGTGGGTAGGTAGATGGGTGGGCGAGCAGGTAGGCCCTAGAGCGCCGAAGGGGCTCGACACGAACGCAGGCTTCTTGTCAAGGGATCAATTTTCCCAAAATCCTATTGCAATCGATTACAAGGTATTGTATAGCTAATGAGAACGCTTCCAAATGTCGTAACGGCAGAGAAAGAAGGGAAAGATAAATGTTCACTGTAGTATAAGGCTTTACGGGATTCGTTGTTCTGGATGTGTTGTATTGATTTCCATTAACGTACAAAACTTTTTTTACATACACATTCATATACTACAAATATAAATTTTACATCAGAAAGTAATACAAAAAAGATTTTGATTTTATTAACAACAGTTAATGAATTTGCCGTAGTAAAGGAAAAATAAATACTTTAATTCTGAGAGGAAAATTACACAACGATAACAAATGGTCACGTTTTAAGTTCTGAACAAATATGAAGGCTGTGCACGCGCACATAAATTACTTTAATGTTGTTGTGTGTTTGATGATGATGTGTGTTTGATGTCACTGTTTCGCAATTTAACTCACATAAAATTACAAGTACAATTAAATACGCAAATGTGAATACAAAATTGCTGATTTGGATATAAAGTTACATCTCAACATTCGTCTGTTTAATCATTTAATATTTCTTCAAACGCCAAAAAATATATACGTTTCAATCAATGCATTTTGTATGATTGTGCGACAAGAGTCTTTTTCCTACATACATTGAATTCAAATCGAAGTTTCGGCACGTATGCACCAATTCGTACCACAACACAAACGTGCAAGTCATTTTCCTCATATTTCCTCAAATGTTGTTCATGTCAAACTTCTAGACTTGCTACATATTCTTGCATCACCACACCATAAACCGCACGAATGTCATTCATCATAAATTACGAGTCTCGCCACGTAAAATAAGGCATTAACTAAATTAACTAAACATAAATGTTCTTTTAAACTTATTATATCGTACAGTTGAGGCTACCAACAAGAAATTTCGATCGCCTGGACGTACCCTATCCATAACAAGAACAGGAAATAATAATTCTGAACCCATGATCCATTATGTAATATTCACCAGCAACTAGCAACTTTACAACAGTGACAAGTATTCACATGATCGCCCTCCCTCTAAAGCCGATGTGCGGGGGCAGGCACCAGTTGTCGCTTAGGTCTCCCTCACAAAAGGCGAGGCGGCCCTCAGGCGACAATACGCCGCTTCTGGTTCGCGCGTAAAGACCACAACTCTTCCTCGTGGCCACAGTCCCTTCAAGTCTTCCGCAAGCCTTTTGGGGCGCTTCCTCCAAATGAAAAAATCTCGCAGGTGCGAGAGTGCCGCGCCGCCGGGTCTAACTTTCGTCGTATATACCGCGGCAACGGCGCGGCAGAGACGCCTCCGCCGCCTTTGCCTTCGTCGCCACCCACGCCCTCGCCCCTCCCCCACCGCCTTTTCCTCCGTCGCCTCCGCCATCGCGCGCGGGGGCGGGGTGGGGGAGAGGGAGAAAAGTTTTCCTCACAAATAATTACGGTGGCGAGTAAGTAATTTTCGTTGCACCTTTTAAAAAAGTACAGCGCGCCGCCACGGGGCCGCTGCCGCGCCACGCCACGCCGGAGAGATAAGGGGAAGAAAATAAGGGCTGTTTTCGGAGGGCGTCTGCGGAGGCTGCGCCGGCGGCGGGGGTGGAGGGTGGGGCGCGGGGAGAGGGCGGGGCGAGCGCCGCTGGGTGCTGGAGACGCGCGGCTAATTTATGACGGCTGATGTGTAGAGCCTTTTAAAAAGCACTCAGGCGCCAGAGCGAGCCGCAGCAAGTTGAGGGCGCGGTCGCCTCCCGCCCTGCCCCCGCCCCCTTCCTCCTTCCGCGCCGCTGCGGTTCCGCGCGCCGCCCCAGTCCGAATGACCCGCTGCCTAGCACGGAGAAGGCGCCAAGGTCTCTTCGTAACGTCCCTTTCTCAGGACATGCTTCGTAAACGCAGGTCCTTCGGGATCGCAAAATATGTAAGAGGAACAACCTGGTGTTGAAAAGCAAATTAGATCTGTTACATTATATTGCAAACAGTATTATAAATATTAGAAAAGTTATGGCAGTCGATTTGTCGAAACATTGTAATGATTAACATACTAAGAGGAATTTCAATTTTTTAATTCAAAAAGAAGGATTTCCATCCAAAATATTACGCCAGAACTCAACAATGGCATAGATTTTAATATAATAATTTGAACAGAGTTTCCTAAAAAGAGTATTCAACATCAACGAAACCCGTAAAAACACGCTTTTGGTACTCAACTTAGAGACAGTACCATCTCCACGTCTTAAACTAAACACTTCCAAGAGACGCATTTTATGCGCCGGCGACAATAAGACGCATAAGAAGTTAACAGTGAAACGAGCGCATCTGCCATGCCTCGCCTCAAGCGGCAAAGAGCTCGCAGGGGAGGAGATGCAAGAGCGGGGCGACGCGGAGATGAAAACAGCGGAGGCGCCAAAAGGTGCCGTTGTCTCGAGGACAGCGGCGGCGGCGGCGGCGGCGGCATGAGGACGCGCGCGCGACGAGGACGGCACGAGTGGCGAGACAACAGGCTGCCTGCTGGAGCACCCGCCTCGGGAAGAGGGCGACTGAGGGCAGCCAAGGGAAGCGGGAGGCGTGAAGGATCGGATGGCTGTTTTGCAAGAGCTCGCCGTTTTGTGCCGTACGGACAGTCGCAAACAAATCTGCAAATTAGGATCAAATGAGGTCGCCTTCGCGGGGAATTAACACGCTGCCAAAAGAAAACGGAGCTGTAATTAATAAGAAATTGAATGACGACCGAGCACAACCTGGGGATCAGAGGAGCGCGGGCGTCAGAGAAATCAGCGATTCGTGCTGAGGGCAAGAGGACGATCGAGCAGACGACGGGCGACTAATTACCGCCATGGGAAAGAGGCAGTGGAGAGGAAACCAGAGCTGCGTATTCCAAATTATTTTGTCAAAACGAAAATTTCTGATCTCATTTCAAGCACATGTTATAACGAGCTGAACGGCTTTTTACTTTATTTATTACAATAAAAACTGCGAAAATTTATTTGACATTGAATATAAATGCTTAATTTACGAAATTTCTATACTACGTCTCCATTTTCTAATCACTGGTGAAGTGGAGGAACGTTGTTCTTCAGTACCCAACAAAGTATGAGTTATTTATATTGTAGATAATTCTGTGTTAAAATGTCAAGTGAATATTAAGAAGTGCAGTATCTTTTGAGCAAGGGTAGAGATATTGATTACCGCATTTTATCATTTACACAAAGAAATGTTTCCAATATTTTCTATTGTTTGCAAAGTGATGTAGTAATATTTTATACAAGTTACAGCACTGATCTTTTTAAAGTAATTCTTATCGATTCATTTTAGTCAATACGTTAGATTATACGTAGAAATAAAATAATAAAAACTACATTTATCGAATATAAATATCTAAGAGTGTAATAATATTAGTTTATTCTGAAACTAACGAAACGCTTGTAGTGCAGCAAAAGCCTAAATCTATCCACCAAGACAAACTTTCCTTGCAGTATGGAAGCAAACACGTTCCCGCCCGGACTATCGGCTGAAGCTCATCCCGGAGGAACGTGCCTCCCCCTAAGCATCCAGGTAGCGGCAGCGGCGCGCAGAGGCGGCTCGCAGGTGACAGGAGAGGGGCCGGCCCCTTCGGCCGCCCGTCGCACGCCTGCCGCCTCCGCAACTCCCTTCCGAAGCGAGTTGCTGATCTGGGGGGGGGGGGCACTGAAGTCGGGCTTCAACCCGTGTGCAACTTCCGACGGGGGAGCGAACGGTTTCGACGAGGCTGTGCAGGGCGGCGGGCGCGGGCCGGGATGGGGGCTCGAGCGCATGCGGACGGCATGAGGCGGCGACGGGGAAGGTACCGGGTTTCCACGAAAATGGTGTCGGAGGGGCAGATGTAGCAACGAATATCTGACAAGTGGGGAACGATTTAGAGAGACGGAAAACATGCATGTTGTTGAGGGGCCTGAGATTAAGGAATGAAGAAACTTGTGACAGTAAATCGTTTGGAAGAATGCAGAGAGAGTAAGAGAATAATTGGGATGGTGGGAAAAGGTGGAGAAGAGAAGATGGAGATCAACCGGCACGGACAGAGCGAATGGACTGTTGGATGACTGTATAGATGGGGGATAATGTCACTCAGGTGCCATTCGCGGAAGCAATGAGACACAACCAGAGAAGTATATAAACGACAGGAAGATAATATCCCCCCAATAAAAAAAGAGCGTAAGGGCGTGATAAGGTGGGAAGTAAGCAAAGAAAGGAATGGTCGGGCGGAGGAGAGGAATCGGCACCGCCGCCGCCTCGACGACGTGGCGACAACGTGCATCTGACAAGCGCCGCGCGTCATGGCAGCGCGGGCATCGCGAGCAAATGAGGCGCATCGCCATCCGCAAGGGGCTGGACTCTACATTGACACAAAGAATTACTTTTAATTTTCTTTACGAAGCTTAAATTTCTTGGTATTACTTATAGAACTGCCTTTTTTATATTTTGGTAATTCTTGGAAGGTCCTTTGCTTTTTAGGCAGACATTTATATTGTATTATTTTTTATTATGATTTTTTTACATTGTTTTTAGAGACCAACATTTCGCCTTCATCTTCAGAGTCTGAATTACATTATAGTAAATGTGATTTTTTTTATTTTGAAATAATTATTATTTCAAATAATACTTAATTTCAAATAATTAAAAATTTTTCAAATTTTACATTCAATTTCCAAAAACGTACAATATTATTTACAAGTATAAACAATAGTAATATAAGATAATTCTCTTTACACTGCAAGGAAGACGTACTATCGTAGTGTTAGCAAGCCTATTGTCGTTTGCTCCATTCATTTTCTCAAAAATGGGTGAATTGCTGAGAGAAAAGTGATGGCTATCAACAGGAAAACATTTTTCTAAAGAAAATTATCACTTTGATATTACATAATAAAAACCAACAAATCACAACATAACAGGCAATGTTTTTAGAAGTTGAATCTATGTACTCAAAACCTAAATTTATTTCATAATCTTTCTTATAAGGCAAACTGCTCTGACACATCCAAATAAATGGATAAAAGAAATCATTTCAATTTAATTTAAAGTATCTTAATTACCACGAATTCCGTTTCACCAAAAACGTTTTCCAAATTATTAAGCACACAAACGACTTGTTCACCAGCATTCCAGTTCCCTGTCGCTTCAAGTACCTGTCCCCCCCTCCCGTCACTTCGTTGTGACGCGGGCGGACAGGAAGGCTGTGCGCGAGGCAGCGGGGAGTAAAAGAGGCGGGGCTTGGCCGGAACAAAGGAGGAAGCGGGAAGCGGCGGAAGCGGAGGCGTTCCTCGCGCTTGGCGGGGGAAGCGGAGGCGCGCGACGCGGGTCGTAAAGCGGCGCGGAGGCTCGCGTGCGCCTCGTGGCCTCCGTCCACGCGCCCCGACCCCAGCCCCTCCCACCACTCCCACGACAAGGGGGCCATTTTACCTTCATTCAGGGTAAGCTCTCTAGAACAAACATCTTTATAAGCAAAAACGCCCAACATACTCGATATGGTGACCGAGCGTCTCAGTGCGTCACCTATGTCACTGCGGTCCTTTGACCGGGAGGTCCTAGGTTCGAGTCCCGACGGCGGCAGGATTTTCGACACAAGCTTGTCAGCTAAATCGAATTAAGTCGCTGTCAGGAGGAGGATTCTAGCGGCCGGCTGCGGTGGTTTTCCATGGTTTCTCCGATCAATACCAGGCGAATGCCGGAGCAGTACCCTAACAAACGGACCACGGACGCAGGCGATCTTTCCTTCCTCTTCTTGTAAGTTCTTCCTTCCTCTTGTCCTATCCTCACCCTTTAAACTCACACTTCCACTAACATGCACTGCACTGCCATACATGCCGAGAGACCGGCCAGGGACTTAGAACTTGTCCCCGCTGGGGCGGCGCCCGGCTGGTGGGAGATACTTGGTTGGGGAAAATCTCGTTAGTGACGATAGGCCGGCACCGGATCTGTCTATCCATTGGGGAAAGGTATCCCCAATCGCCCGATGAAAAACATGTACTGCACTAACGGGTCTAATGACAGTTAAGTAGTTGACGCGTCCGAAATCAGTAATAAATCAATCAATCGATTTGGTTGATTTACTTTGTAGCCCATACATTCACACACTCTCTCCATATAAAAAAAATAACACTATAAGGAAAGAAAGTACTGGTTCCTAGTACCGTTATATTGAGTTTTCGCTATATGTTACTTTCACACAAATACCGCATCATTATTAAACCATTTCAGGCTCTGCGTTCTTGTACTTCGTGTATTTGTGAGTGTACGTAAAATCTAACTATATTTTTGGGAGCAAGGAAGCCAAGAGGCCCATCTTAAATTTTTTCTGAAGAAATTATTTCAATTTCTGGGCTCAAAAAAGAAAGAAGCCACCCTTCCCTAATATACATCAAATAATAAATTTGTAGTGTCAACAAGAAGGAAACTGGATTTGCTGTAATAGCAAATACTTGAACTAAAGAAAAGTATGGTGGTAACATCAAATGAAAGTATTCGTTCAAGGTTGAAGACTACTTTCACTAGCACGTTATCGAGAAAAAAGTTAAAAGACACCCAATTTTGAACAATCCCGAAGACTTTGTGTCAATGTCCAACATTACAACCCACAAACCAAAAGAGACGGAACGCCTGAACATACGAAAATCGGTTTCGCTGCACCCAAAGAGACTTGGTGCCAGAGGCCACAACTCGCGGCGGCGGGCAGCGGGCAGGAACGGATGGGTGCGGCAGCTGGCAGCGAGGCGGGTGGCGGTCGGTGGTCGGCGGTCGGCGAGAGGATGGGGCGGTGGGCGCCGTGGGCATTGGGCGGTTGGGGGCGGCGCGCGCCGGGGGCGGCGAGGTGCGGTGGGCGTAGCGGTTCCTGGCGCCGAGTGTTCCGTGCACCCGTTAATCTCGCCTGATAAACGACAGTCGCGATTCGTCCGAATTAAACCGCGCCCCTCCGTTTAGTTAGTGGCGAGGTGGGAGAGGATCCGCCCCTGACGCCAAGAGCCCCTCCCCCACCCCCACGTCCGCCAGACACTCGCTCCTCTGCTCTCGAAACCACCCTTCGATGGGATTACTACAAGGCTCCACCCGCCTGCTTTACGTTGCCCGCCACTGTACCTTATTTTCTGAGGTACATTCATCGACAAACTAAAACGAATTCTGTATGATCTATCCGTGTTAATACAATGAACTAAATGCGGTATGGAACGAGTAACGCAATTGAGCAGAAATAAAAACATACATGGCAGCAAAAAAAGATAATGCCCAAAGAATGATATGGAAGTCAACATAACTTATCGTCATTTTAAAAAATGTATTTTGTTTAACTGTAGTAATGTTTGCTTTCAATGTATATTTGAATAAATTTCTGATCACTTGTAAGCCAAATAAAGACGGTAAACAGAAACGGCCCATCACATTCGATGATAAAATTATTACAAGAAACATGAATGGGTCAATCACTTGGTAAATAATGGTATTTAACATGATCGAGATGTTCATAAATCAACTTTTATTCGAATTAGACTACTCTTAGTGTAGATCTAGCGCCGGAATCAAAGGTGAAAGCAAATATATTTTATTTATACAATACAGAAAGTTGTTACTAGAACGAACCATTGGAAAATAGAAGGCTGAAGTCACCTTACACAAGGTAACAATTAAAAACAAAAGTCCCGGATTGTACACTACACAGAGGACGTAAACATATTTTCTATGCTAATTGCAAACATTACAAAAATGAAGTTCCCTTATTCTTTGAGACACAGTAATCAAATGCATTAATTATATTGCCCCTAGCAATGCGTGTACATAGCACAACCTCGCCCCAGGTTAGGTCGCATTTACCACTACTGCCACTGCCACTGTCGACTTCATTTCCTCTACCTTCGCCATCTCTGCAGCGATTGCCACCGTGTGATGTATCACTGCTTGGTGCTAATCAACGGGAGTACGTTCGCTCCCCTGCACTGCTGAGGTTCACGGGCTCGTCGCACGACGACGATGCGACAGAGGCACGACGTGGGACAGACTTCCCCTACCAAGCACCTACCTTCACAGACACACACACACACACCTCACGCTTCCCTCCTTCGTCTCGAGGCGCGAGTCGCTCGAAACGGTGCTAAATGCGCCTCTAATGAAGTGGATTTTACTGCAGGAGAGAAGTCGTGAGCGCCGTGCTCCCCTCGTAAGAGACTGGAGCCCACTCCGCCCCCGCTTCCTCCAACACTGGCGGCGCGGTGTGGCCCTCTCCCGGCTGCCGGCGCTCAGCTCCCGTGCGATGCTGCCGTCGTCGCCTTATCCCGGCCTTGCTCCTACGGCCACAGCCACTACGTGCCTTATCCTACGGCACTATCGTTTCTGAATCTTCAGCCAAACTGGCAGGGTAGAATGATCGTCGTCACATCGTAGAATCACCAGAGAATTCGCCGAGAGCCGGAGAATTCTAGCGGCCGGCTGCTCTAATCAATAGTTTTCCATAGTTTCTCCGGTCAACACAGGCACATGCCGGAGCAGTTTTTAACAAACGGGCTGCGGACTGCGGCGATCTTTCCTTCCTCTTCCTTGTCCTATCCACACCCCTTATACACTCACAGTTACACTTACATGCACTACACTACCACACAAGTCGGGAAACCGGTCGGGAATTTAAAGCTTCTCCCGCGGTTGACGATACCTGGTTGAAGAAAACCCCGTTAGCGGACGGTAGGTCGGCGCCGGATCTCACCATCCAGCGGGGGAAGATCTCCTCCATAAGCGCGAGAAAAACATGCAATACTCTTACGGAACTAATGACCTTAGCCGTTGTCGCGCCCAGAATCACTAATCAATCAATCAATCACCCCTGTCAAGCAGACTCCATCGCTGCTGCCAACCCCTCAACCAGTAGCACACGTAGCGTCGCCCACGGCGACGAACCCTCGTACGCTCCGTCAGATTCCCTTCCATCCACCGACGGCGGGGGCGGGGCGGGGCAGGGGGGGGGGCGGCGGCGAGGCGTGCCAGTGACATCTGTCAGTTCTACCGTGAGAGTCTCGAAACGGAACGCGGATGAGAGCGCTTCGTGCCCCACTGCGCCCTCTTCCAGAAAGGAAGAGAAAAAAATTCACGTCCCGCGAGGCTACGCTCGATAAGGAGAGCAGAGGGCGAAAAGAAGCTTGCATGCGTTTGAGCTGAATCAACAAGCTTTCCCTGTGCATGCTTCAGGTATCTATTTTCCATGCTCCAAAACACCTGTATAGATATTTATCGAAATGAGAAGTCCCAGCTGTACGGAATAAGGAAGGTTCAGGGACTACGGTTACGTTTCGAGAACATCTGGGAATCAAGAGAAATACACAATGTATAATAATGTTTATATTCAATATTCTACACAAGTATTCTAGTTGGATTCTCTTTTGTACATCAAATTCATCACCCCATTAGCAATATATAATATTCGAAACATATATAATTATACCACATACACAATTTCCCATTCCGATCCAACCAAAATTGTTTTAATTTCCTTCGTACTCCCCACTAACTTCCACGATCATGATTTCGCACATACATTTCTCCAACACGAATTCCAATTTCTTCCTTCACACCACAAATTCTACAAACCTACTTTTTTCAACAATATCCTTTCCGTTCATCCACTAATTTTTCAGGTAACCATTTTTAATACTTAGGTGAGCATTTAAAGTGTTATGTGTGTCATTATAAGTAACCTCATAAAAGAAATGTACATTTTCTGTGATATCCCGATTCTTGGGTCTTCGCATTTTAAGCGTGAAGTTTTTTAAATGAATGAGTTTGTGTGGTGGTGTGTAATGAACATCTTTTAGATCATACATTTAAATCAATATTTATTTACTGTCTGTTCTCAATATCTAAAAGAAAAAATTACTAGCCATGTGAGTAAAATGAATCCGTCTACTAAACGTCTACATGATTACTATCATCTCACGTCCATCAAGAAATAACTTTAGCGAAATATTTTATTAGAACTGAATGTGATACATCAAGATGAAAGGGACGAGGGTGCTTCGACTTCACGTGACGTAGAATACAGCTGATACCAAACACTCGAACACGCCTCAGTAAATTTGTCGCCGCTTGCCTTCAATTTTTGAAAAAGCGCCCTCGCGATAGTCGACCGCGTCAGTTTGATTGATTTCTTCTTGTCAGGCAGACCCCATAAACGTTGATATACTCGCGGACGCGCGTTAGTTACAACATTCTACAAGTGTGCGACCGGTAGAGCTCGCAAGTCCATCAAGAAGAAGATAATTTAGGGCCGCTATTTCCTGCCCTTCGTGTTTGACCGAGTGAATTGGGAGGCGCACATGTGATTACAAACACTGTCACGGGTGGGTCACAGGGCAGCCGTTTCCATTCTTCACATGGACGTTTACTGCACGCAATAAAGCAGTTATCGACGGCGGGATCGGCAGGAAGTGAAGGTTGCCGTAAAATAATGTTCCGGAGAGGCGCGCGGGGATACTATTCCATCGAATTTGCACTCGGCCGGTGTTTGCCTTTCGGAAGAGATGGCTGTAATTCAGCATCCCGCTCAAGATTCCTTTGGCCGTAATTGATATTCAAAGTATCTGTATTTTTCTCATTATAATATATTTCGTTATTTATTACGACTTTCTTACGACGACAGGCATGCACGAAGTGCACACGTAACCTTCTTAAAGTGAATTATCTTCGAATGTTAATTCTGAGAATTTAAGAATGCAATGCAACTTAAATAGTTCTTTTCACGTTACCATACCGTTTTTTTTTCCTTGGAGTAATTTGCATTTCACACAGATCTTCGACACGTATTTTAGTTTCGTACAACGGATTTATTTATATTCACTTTCGGTAAAATTAAACACATGAAATAACAAAACGTTTGACAGAAAACGATAAAAAGAACGTCGCGATTCCTTCTTAATTACAGCATTTGCTCCAGCTAGACTCCACCCAAAACAGCACTGAGGCCCCCGTGCGAGAACGTGAAACGAGTCGACTGTGAGAGATTTCGCCGTCCCAGAAGCAGCGGCGGGCAGAGTTGGCGGGGCGGCGAGCATGGCGGTGCCTGCAGGTTCAGGGGCGTGAGGGACGGCAGGGGGCGGGGCGCCTGCAGTGCAGACTTGAGGGACTTACGAGCGCGCGCGCGTGCGTGGAGAGGGCGGGGGAGCCGGCGGCTGCGGGCGCGGCTGCGATAACCTGCGTCATGCTCGCACGCCGCCCCTCCCCGCCCCCGCCCTCATCCGACGCCGCGCGTCCCCGCGGAAATGAAGGGGCGGCACGTGCGATTCGCCGTGCGGGGAGGGCGCCGCGCGCGCTTGAAGGCGAACTCCCGCACGGCGAGCGGAGGACGGCGTCAAGTGCAAATCTACTCGATTACATACTTCGGTATATTTAGAGCTGCATTTGGCAGGTCGTCAGCTGTTACGGTGTCATCCAATCGGGAGTTTACACGGAACTACAGTGACGTCACTATGGGACCAACCACCCGATGGGATGACACCGTAACAGCTGATTTACGTCAAATGAGTTACGTTTAAATTCAAGTGTGATGTCTTGGGAAAGGAAACAAGGAATAGGATTGTTGATGTATGCTGGATGGAAATTTTGTCTACACATCGATTATAACATCAAGTCCGTTGGCACTTCATCAGCTGTGGCGTCATTTGATCAGGAGCTTGAACGTCACTATAGTGACATCACAGTAGTGACGTTCAAGCTCCCGATTGGGTGACAGCGTCACAGCCGACAAAATGTCAACGGAGGATGTTTTAATCGATGTATAAAGCAGTGGTTCTCAACGAGGTCGTATTTTAAAACGGGTCAATGATGATTAGGGGGTCGATTGGGGATCGGTAGCCGAATACGAACCAGTAACAGATCTGTATAATCAAGATCGTATTGATTACAAAAAGTATGAGTGTAGTCAATGGCTTTCTTATTTGAAGATTCAAATTTCTAAATACTTGTTCATATTTCTAAAAATGTTAAATTATAATAGTACAAAAATAATAAAACAAAAACCTAATAAACCATTTTTTCAAAACTATTGTTCATATTCTTTGTCTAATCGTTAGAAAGTCATATTGTGTAAATATTTGTGTATTGATTATTTATATGCTGTTCACCATAATGGTTCACAAAAAAATACAATTTCGAATTCAATGAAGTGCAGCCCGTACAATAAAATTTATTTAAGAAAGAAAATTTTGGAGATAGGTTTCGAAAAAAAATATTAACCCGCGCACGACTTAAATTGAAGTTCAAATGGAGTTTAACATAGATTTTGGACATTTTCAGATATGGCGCGTTATAACTGCCACCATTCTAAAACGAATTTTTTGTGGACCACTCATTACAGAAAAGGTCAAAAAGGTCGATGAAACGAATAATTCTTTTGAAAGGGATCGATTTAAGCAAAAGGTTGGGAATCCCTGGTCTAAAGAATAGGATGAGAAAATGTATCTAATGAAGTCAACAAGTTTAAAGATGTTGCAATGAAATTAAGTGTTAATTGATCTTCGTCGATACACAAGTCAAGCAGAGATAACTTCAGTTACCGGTGAGATAATTTACACCTCGGCTTCATTATTTCGTTTACTATCTTTTCGCCCCTGGAAAAAATAGTGATAAATACTGTTAAAAGGTTGCGTAAAACTTTTGTTTGAAATCTTTTTTGAAAAGCAATATTTTACATTATACACAAATGAAACACTCAAATACTAATGAAATTTTAATTAATGAAACAATAAATATTTTCTGATAAGTTGGTAACAATTTCGCACATATCCACGTATTTCATAGAAGGAGTCTATCCTGCTTCTAATTTACCGTAACAAGGAATACGACGAACTGCATGTACACGTTTGACGAATTGCATCGTGTTATTTGAACCAACACATTATGGAACGGTAAGAGCCCAACCACGTCACAAGCGCTGCATAAAGACAGCAACGCTGATGATCAGGATATCAGTCCCCTAATCCGAGTTCCATTATCCCAGATTTACCAGATCAGCACTTTAGCGCAGGCCCTACAAGGGGCGCACATACGAGAAGCGCTTGGACAGCGCGCCTCCATTCAATGAAGCGGTCCTCAGGCGGGTGGGCGGGGCAGATGAGAGCCGTCACAACTGTTTGCACGCGCAAGCCTTCCTCGTTTTACTTAACCCCCGCGACGTGTCGGCCGTATGATGCGTAACGCCGGGTAATTAGTAGGTGCGAGAGCGGTGCTATTAATCACACGGAAGCCTTAGCGCGCCGCTGCTGCCGCAGCCGAGGCCAAGAGCTTTCATGTGTCGATGCGCGATCGGCAGCTGAAATGAGACCGTCGCGCTGCGAGGCGGACAGGCGTCGAGCGATTGGGGCTGTGCGGCAAAGACATCCGTTACGGCTGACTCCACCATTGCAACGCTGTTCGCTATATTCAGCGTACGGAAAAACGTTTTCCTCAAACGTTTGGAAGTTTAAATTAATGTTGTTTTGTTCCTAGAGAGAGCGTAAGTCGGTAACACGGTGTTGTAATGAGTATTGTAGTGAAATCTGCTATATATAATGAATCTAATGGAATGAAATTAGATTTTTAATATTGGATTGATACGACCTGTTTCCATATTGCAGATTTAATGAATGTAATACCAATTAATCCATTCAGGAAGTAATATGCAAAGAATAAGCTTGTGTAGATGGAATTCAAACATACAATCAAAGCTGAAGTGACTTAAAATTACTTCAAATAATAATAATAATAATAATAATAATAATAATAATAATAACAAAAAGATATATTTTGTACAACATAATACTAATATTTATTTACTGATATATTACAAAACAAAGAGAACATATACACGCGTTGTAACGTCCAGGAGACCGTCTCGTTAATGGAGTGAAAGTATCTGAGTTATCAGAAAAATTCACCACAAAGTGATCCGCTTTTTAAATGAAAATTATACTTCATGTAAAAAGAATATCAGCAAAAGTGAAATAAATGCCGATTGCCACATCAGCAAGACTCCAATCGGTGCAACATTCGAAAGCACTAAGAATGAACTCATGCGTTGATACTACCTCAATGGCAATCCATGCACAGGCACACCACATTCCCATTCACCCAGGCTTGCCTCCCCAGCCGCGCATTCCACGGGCAATCACGCGCGTCTTCACCCTCGCCCCAAGGTGCTCACTCTGGCGTCGCGCGGGGGCGCAGGGAGGTCGAGACCCCGCCCCCTCCCGTGCGATGACGCGACGCGTGACTTCCCCGCCCGCCCCTCCTCACCCCGACCGCACGCGCGCGTCGCCCCGCCCTGCCCCGCCCCTCCCGCGCCGCGTCGCGTCGCGTTGCGCGCCGTCTGCGGCCGCGCTGACGCCTGACTGATGATGACGCCCGTCGGGATTCGACACCTGCGCTCCTCGGGGCGCGACTGACGGCCGGCATCACCACGGGCGCGCGCCCTGTCTCCGCCCCCTCGCCCCGCCCCGCCCCCGCGCCCACCTGCTCGCGGCGACGGCACGGCACGGGACGCGCGCCGCCGCCGCCGCCGGAGGGCGGGGCCGACGCCCACCCACGCCGCAGCCCATGCGCGTCACGCCAGGTGCGGCCGCAGGGGATGCGCGCTGGGAACGGTGGCGCTGCGGCTGCGGCTGGGGATGGGGGGATGGGGACGTCAATTTCCTTCGCAGCTCACGCGCTGCCCGCAAGTGAAAGCCATCGCTCTCAAACACAGTTACTTCTCAAAATTCACTAAAATGCGATTGAGAACTTCCATTCAACAGGTTACACACACGAGTCAATAGATTTTCGGAATGTCACTTTGTGTGTGAAGTAGGCTTACCGATATAATATTCCCTGTAGCTTGTAAGTTCTTTGGGGTGAGTTGTTAGGGGCAAAACAAAAAGATTCATATCCGCCCATTTGTCTCCTTTCCTGTGTTACACATCAATCTTCAGGTCAATATCGTCCCACAATGACTTCCAAATGAATAGTGCATAGAGCATAGAGTAATTGGGAGAGTGTTGAGACGCATGAGAAAGACCTCACACAGTGAAGATCCAAATGAACATTTATTCTCAAACATCATTGTGATGCTCAAACATAATTTCTGCGTTACTAGTGGTTTACTTTCGAAAACCTTTATCAACAGAGGATGTAGACAATTTCCAATTGGATGATACTATTTGCACGAAGAAACGTGAGTATTAATTATTTAAGAAAAGTGAAAAGATTTACAGATAATACTTGTTATATTTTCTTATAAATATGATTGTTCGTTCATTAAATAAAATTTACATTGTTAACTATGATTTCACACTAAAGTTCGAATCTTTGAGAAAATCACACGAAGTTAAACCTAAAACTAAAAATAGGAAACAATAATGTAAATGCAAAAGTACAGCAAAAACGGATTGATAACAGTACACACAATCTCTCTGAAATAACGAAAAAAGCAGAATATGGCAGAAACTAGCATAACCCCCGTTTCACAAACTAACTCCACGAGTTGCCGTACAATGAATCATTGTTTGATGAAATCATACAACAATTTCTTTACTTATTTGTTTTCATTGACACCATTTGCTTTAATAATTCTAGCATACCATACTGGTTGACAAACCTCCCTATAATAAATCATAAAACTTTTTTCTCATTATCTGCAACTGGAATGTTCCACAGCTCTTCACGCAACAACGTTCGTTTCATTTCGACCGGACATTTATTTCTATTTTCCACGCAATGTAACAAAAGCATATCCATAATACAACATACATTGTTTCGCTACGCGGCAACCAAATCTGCTTACTAATACAATGAGTATTACTATTTATAGTGAGCGGTTTCAATTTCGTAGTTTCATGGCAGAGTAAACAAAACATTTCATAGTTTTTAATACGATGTACATATATTTTATAGCAAATAACGCATGATAACGTCCCGTTTAGATCTGTGCCAGAAGATAAACAACGTCGGAAATGTCGTACTCATCAAAATGTCAGCGTCGGCGGTTCGAATTTCAAACCGAGAAATCGCCGCAGTTATTATCAATATTTCGAGATAAGTCCCATATCGAAACGACGTACATAAGAAACGCGCGCATTTATGGCCTGGCTCCCAGTTCGGATCGTAATTCCCGGCTTCTTTACGTTCCGCTTCGAGAACTGTCATTGAAACGAATAGGCAGCGGCGTCCGCGCCGCAACCGAGTATTTGTTCTGGCACCCTCTTATCAGCGCCAGTCACATCCCGGGCATCCCATAAAATTTAATACAAAACAGAACGAAGCAAGTAATTTTTGCCGCAGAAGAGGCGAAGGCGGCGGCGGCGGCGGACGTACGCGCGTCTGCGTAAACACTGTGCGGCCCGCGGCCGCAGCCGGCCCCGCCCCCGCCCGCGTCCTCGCAGGGGTGTGCGCGTTCGGATCCCGACGTCATAACTCGCAGACTTTTATCTCGCCGGGACGCGCTGTAGAATGCAGACGAAGCAGTTCTTGCTCCGGGATGGGGGTGGGATGCACTGATTACTCGAGCAATGCCAGCTAGGACGTACAGCCATGCACGTCTGCTGGGGAAATACAAGAGCACGGCATCGTGCTCAAAGCTCATGGTCCATCAGGAAAGTGTGAATGCTACGATATTTAAATGCTCTTTAATATACACTTTAATTATTCACTTGTAACGCATAGAATCAAAAAAGCATAAATAGAGAAACATTACCTGAGCATATAATATACTTTCTCTACATTACCGACCAGTTGTTCGTTGGTATTAGCAGTACTATTCATTCATGTGTCAAGAGCAGATTTTTTGAAAATGGTACGCGAAGACTCTCTTCCGAAAAGATGCAGCAATGGTAGGCTATTTATGTTTTCTAATGATGAAATATTTGATTCAATGATTGACTGGTTAATTATTATAATTAAATAGAGTGTAGTAAATAAGTTTACACATAAAATTAATCAGCTAGAAAACAAAACGAAAAAGGAAATATTTTAATCATTAATTCCTTCTTCAATTTATCATTTAAAAAAAATTCCTCCCCTCCTATGAGTTTCGCCTTTGCAACGATCCGTACATTGCAAATTTTCCACAAATCAGTAACGTAATATTATATAAAAGATTGCGTGATCTCTAATTTTTTTATTTTCAATATATTCTCCTATGAAAATATGCTTTAGAAGAAAATCAGAAAGATAAACGTTGCATTGGTACGCAATCAATACAGTCTTCTGCATTAACTTGTTTCAGGATTCTTAAATTATCTTCAACAAAACTGAGTTCTGGTTAATAAGGACATAATTTTTTAAACTTACAATAATAACATTAAATATGAGTAATTAGCCTTCCAATCATTCAATGAGTAGGACAACTATCTCGCAGGATTGCATCGGCAGTCCACTTTGGAAATTAAAATGAATGCATCTGAGAATGAGAGCAAGCTTGTTACTCAGAATACTCAAACAAATCCATAGGAACACAGATCCGATACAGACGCTTCCGAGGTCAACTGGTGAAATCCACTGGCAGCACCCAGCAATGACGGAACAGAAACACGAGCCTGAGACAGGAGCTCTGAAGGGAACTTAATACAACGGGCGGCGCCGCTGCAGCCAGGGACAACGGCGTGGCCTAAGACACCCCCGCCGGCACGGACCATATCGATCACGAGTAGCCGCCGTGCGGACGCCAACCCTCCGCAACGGTGAGGCGACCGCCGCCCTTCCGCAGCATACCGGGCCGGCGACGCGGTCCCCGCGCGACCTGCGGCCGGCGCGCCCGTTAACAGGCACTCGCTTTAAAAGCAAAGTTTTGCGTCCGTGCGCCGCCGCCTCGCAGACTCGCGCGGGGCCCGCCCGCCCGCCCCCGCGACCCCGACCGCCGCGCCGCGCCGCCGCCGCCCGCAGTTGTTACTTCCCGACCACGGTGTTAGCGAGTCATTTCGAAATTTTAGCAATTATCTCAAAATTACAGCGATTTTGGGAGGGGATGTATTTTTGAACTAACTACTCTTCTCGGAGGGTTCGTAGTTTAATAGAAGGTCGCAGTCCCGCCTCGCGTTTCCCGGGCGCCCATGCCCGCCTTCACAGTTTCCAACCCCTAACATCAAAGTTTTTGTCGGGAAATATCATTAAAACATTACTAAGGTAACACGAACCGGAGGAAAAGAAGACTTCAAAACTAGTGTCCCCGAACCATTAATAAACTCGTTTAAGACGAGTATTTACGTAAAACTTGGGCGGCGCCGGGCGGCACCGTAAGTAGGGGCCGCGCGCGATTTAATGGGTCGCGGCACGGAACGGACGGGCGGCAATGGAACAACGGGGGTTGGGGGGGGGGGGCCCGGGGGGGCTGCGCAATTAGGGGCGGTACAGGTGCGGGGCGCCCTCGCAGGCACTTAACATCCCTCAGGCGCGCGCGCGCGGGCGGGAGCGGCGCGGCGCGGCGCGGCTCCACCGGTCTAGCTCGGCCGCGCCCACCCGCCCGCCGCATAAACATGTCGCGCGCAACGGCGCGAACGCTGAGTCACGGCCCCTGCTGGCCGACGCCGCGTGCGCCGCCCACGCATCGCATACGCCGCGCGCTGGCATCAACGGGGTGGGATGCTGTGAGGAGGATGAGATCCTAGAGAAAGTCTGCGGTGGACACACATTTCCTGGAAAAAATTTCCCTGACTTTTCTCGGTTTCTCAGTGCCTTTTTTTCGGATAAGATTTGTAATTTCACACCAGTTTAAGAAAATATTAAAGGAACCCTAATACTAATTGGTCAACTCTCTGATTTTGCCGTATAAAAGCACACATTAACAATATTTTCTCACCAAATAAAAATGAATAAAAAATTGGTGGTAGTTGTTGAAATTCTGATCTGATTTCAAGAAATAATAGCTACTTTGATAACCCTTTCAAACATTTCCCTGACATTCCCTGAAACGATTCTTTTACAAATTCCTTGAATTTCCCCTGACTTTTCCACAGGCCTGAAAGTCCCTGATTTTTTTTCCTGGTTTTCCATATTTTCAGAAATTCCAGAATGTCCCTGACTTAAGAATCAGATTTATGTGATTTAACAGAAGGATTTTGCTTTAGAGTAAGCAGGATTCAATGAGTGGTGAATTTATGCTATACGTTCTGAATGTTACAAAGAATTTTGGGGACCTGTAAAGGAAGAGACATTCCTGTGGAATGACGCGTAATAATACCATTTGGTTTCCTTCATGCTTTTAATCTGAGACGAGAGTACCAAGAAATTGAGATACTATTATGATTATTGTAGTTAATAAGAAAACATTACTATTTGCCTACTTTCGTGATCCCTTTTTCAAGTTTAAGTACTTAAGTACAAATTGTTATGTTTCAAATTCATATGTTATCAAAAGCTCTTGCAAGGTACTTTTACAGATTCTTATTCGAGAATACTGATGTCAGCATCGTATGACAATCGTACACAAGCCACTGTAAATGTGTCCAAATAAAGTTTCAAATCAACAAAACTCAGTGGAATTGTTTTTTTGAAAAACACACGTGATATTCATTGTATCATTTGAATACATCACTACGATTCTTTAGGATCCTCTCAAGAATAACTCTTTCTCCTTCATCCAGTTTTCAAAGGCACTTTTCCACTATTTTCAGTATGATACCCTGTAAAGGGGAACATATTTCAAATTCTGTACATTCTGCATCTAATGTCGGAGAATTTAGTCAGGAAAACCCAGAACTTGTTGCGAATATCCGCTTCAGGTTTCACTTTACCTTACAGTTGCAAAACGAGTAATAAGAACTTGATGAAATGCCTGCATTATCCGTAATAACTAATGAATTAATATTGTCCATTTTCAAGTCACAAAGATCATTCAACCATGTTTAATCATATTACTCTTCGTTAATATTTTCACTAATTTCTCATACTGATTCCCAACGTAAAGCTCGCGCATCAACGTCAGGGAAAAAAACCTTTCAGAGAGTTTTTGATTTCAAACCCACTATATACTAAGCTACAGGCAAATTTTCTAAATTCTGTTACTCTTATTCCTTCAATAACCACGCGCCTCTCGCCGCTGTCCAGAGTGTCGCGTATCCCCTCTACATAATCTGGATGCGCTCCGTTTTAATGCGGGAGGTGCACTCTTCTAAATAAATCAACTTTTACCGGTGAGTCTTAAAAACCATTTGATGATACACCGGCACACTATATATCATGGGTATTTTGGGAACGCGATTTTATTGAGAAAAAGGCAATTAATTCTCCGCCAGAGACACGAGCTGGCGAGATGAGGCAGGCGGGAATGGCGGCGGGGGCAACGCGTGGGTGGGAGCGAAGTGTGGGGAGGGAGCTAGGTGGGGGTTGGAGCGAAGTGGGGGTGAGAGCGCAATGGGAGTTGGAGCCAAGGTGGGGTAGGAGCGAGGTGGAGGAAGGAAGAACCGCGGGCAAGTGGACAGGATGAGAACGCAGAGCGTCGGAAGAACGGAGAGAGGGGGAGAAGTGTGCAAGCGGAGAAGCATGCGGGGGCGGATTGCGAGAGCCAGAGCACGGGGGCGGAGATTGGCATGGACGAAGGGGGGAGACGAAAGAGGGCGGGGTGGCGGGGAACCAGAGGAGGCAGCTCGCTGATTACGTCAAATGCATGACGTATAGACCGTCGGTGAGTCAGCTCCTTTCAGCGTACCGGGCCCAGCGCCGCCCAAATTTTAACCAATTACTAAATTAATTAATTTGATGCGGTTCACAAAATAATATCAAATGTGTATTGAATCCGATGATTACGCGCACCGAACAGAGCTGCTCGATCGCGCGGATCAGGCCCACTTTGCATGCGTGAATTATAGACACTTTCGCTGTGTTTTTTCAGGAATATCTATTATACATGCAAAATCCAGTTCAAACGAAATCCTCATATACTGATGGGTGCTGAATATAGCAGTACCTGCTCTGTAAAATCCTACTCAACTGCGCTGCGACAGGCTTTCGCAGCAAAATTGCTATTCGAATCGCATGCATAATTACTTGTTCTGAAAACTAAAACGATGCACTAAAGTGACCCCAAAAATAAAACGCGCGTTTCGAATTCCGAATGCGCTCGAGGCTCAAAAATCACTGTAATTCCAAGGTATTTAAGTATTCCATTTGCATCATCATCGAAATTCTATAGTATTACAGATAAGCGAAAAAGTAGCGTATAAAATGTAACGTGAATAATAAAAATAGAAGATGTCAATGGTCTGACAAATTTATGGCGTTGTGAAAGCGTATTAATCACAGCTATTCGTCAGATAGGTTCTTAATAGGAGGGCGTAGACGCTTTGTGCCACTACATTAGCGCACAGTGTGGTAATAGATAAATACACATCCTTTTGTGATGTATGGGCAGCTCACTTTTTCAAAACGAACCCCGCTGAACGATCGCTGCCCGGGCCTCCTTCCATCCAAAATGATAAATGAGTGGCCCTGTCATCGTGGAAATACAACACAGGTATGGAAGGCGGGCGGGCGCGGGGCGTGGAGGAACGGGGAGTGTGGGGCGTGACGGGGCGGTGGCGGGGTGGAGCGGGGCGCGGGCCGACAGGTCTGGGAGAGCCCCCCCGGGCCGGGGCCGCCGCGCCCCGGGGCGCGGGCCTTCTCTTCGAAAGGTATGTACTCCGGGACGGCGTTTGGGAGACTCACATGCGAATGTAGCCATTATTCTTACGCTTAATCACCATCATTTGGCGAATCCTTGACATATTTGTCTACAAAAGGAAGCAACCAGAAAATATGCACATCAGTATAAGTAAGTGATTAATTTTAAATATTTTCTATATTCCAGTATTATAAACATTTTTCGTTACAAGAAATCGTTCATAAAAGGATACCTTACGGCACATAGTATAACGTTTATGGCACGACTAATTTCGTCATCCCACACTCAACCAATCGCAGCGAGAGAATCATGGGACGGTAGCTGTAAACCGAAGAGCCGTTCATGGTTTCTGTCGTAGAGATGTCAGATACCCGTGAGGTTATATTAAAGTTGTTTCTAAAAATTAACTTTGATTCTTCTATAAATGTATAACGATACAAAAAAATAACGTAGTATCAACTCGTTTATAATATTGCTAAAATGCATTCGTACAAATTTAAAAATTCGCTCTAAACGTCGTTCGTTTTCAAAACCTGTACTCATGCAATAAAGCTCAACATCATTATGCTCAGCAAAGTTGTTGCATATATTATTACAACATTTCAACTATGAAATATATTGTACTATTTTGATATAATACAATATATCAAAATAAAGTGTCATGAGGGATATGATTGGAAATTATAAAACGCCTTTTTTATAACGTATCCGTAAGCACATTTCAAATATTTACATTAAGAAATTCGCCCACTAAACTAAACTCTGACCTCTCAGATATATTCTGATCATTTCATCTCAGTGACATTATTGATTCGCGTATTTCTATATTCACATCCGCTCGTCTTCCTCCTTTGACACCACATCTGACAGCAGCCTTTTGCATTCTTTTTTCCATCATCTACAATTTCCCCAACTCATTTCACCCAAGTTCAACCATTGCATTACCTCCTCCCACCTCTTCACCCACCTCGGCTTTCTCCCCCGTCCCGCGCCCGGCGCCGCCTTTCGATTTTCATGAAACATGTTCCCACAAAAGGCTTGGTCACACACATCCGCGCAAATAATAAATCAAATGCGGCCTTCCGGAAGACGAATAAAGAAGCGAACGGCGGCGGCGGCGGCAAGAGCGAGAGCGAGGAAAAGGAGAGAAAACAGTTTTCCACCCGCAGACGCCTTATTACGACCGGCAGAGCGGCCCTCCCTTCCCCTCTCCTTGCTCGCGCCGGGTCGATCCACTCCTAATCTGATTCGGGCGGCGGCGGCGGCGGGGGCGGCGGCAGTGGCGGTGGCGCCCCTGGCCTTTGATGCCTCCTGAATGGCGCCTCTGAAAGCAGCAATCGGACAGGTTTTTGCGAGGCGGATCAATGAATAAATAACTGCAGACGGAAGCCGAGAGATCGACGGCGCCTGATCGGCACCGAGCGCCGAGGGGTGGGGCGGCGCCCGAAGCCACCCGGTTACTGAAAGAGACGCCTCGCGCCGCCAGTATTCTCTTCTGCAGGCGGAGCTGCTTTTTAATGACTGCTGCTGCTAATTCTTCATCTCGATCAACGTGTGGATATAAAGTACACATGTAATCAGAGATAATGGAAGGAAATGGGCGTCAATCTTTCGGAAGGCGGTGAGAAGGACTTCACATAATTAATTTAAATGCGCGAGCCTTCAAAAGGCGATGCGTGGGTCATTACATTAATTTAAATACGTGATCTGGAATATACATTCGTTCTAATTATGTCACGAACGCTTAAGAAACGCATTCAATCGCACGAATTTCGTTCCATTCACTTTTACTAATAACTTAATACGGTGATTGTATCCTAAGAATTTTTAGATTTGCAATATCACGTTTTGTCAAGTTATCATGAGGGCCTTCTTGTTGTTTTTATATTGTCATTTTTTCTGGTTCATAATTTCGATTTGAAATATTTGATTTGAAATAAAATATTGACTTTCACACTATTCGTTGTTTTGTTTGCGTCATTTATAAAAAAATAATATTAAAGATCAAACAATACGGCTGTCGTCCGGAAGACGCAACTTTAACAGCTCAAACAATACACGCCGCGAGTACATCGTCGAGACAACTCCACAGACCCACGGCGTGGGGAACAACATGTGAAAATTGCCTCGAATCGCGATTCCACGAAAGCAGACGCAGGTGGCAGAAGCGCCCCGAGCGTCGTCGGGCGGCGGCGGCGGCGGTAGCAGCGACGACGTCGTTTCTCACCCGAGGAGTCCAGCCACCGCCTGGGGGCTTTCGGGCGCCGCTAAGTCGCGCCGCTTCCGGGTTCTTGACGCCCACACAAGGCGGCCGGCGCGACACGGGCGAGATACGGCCGACGCGATAACCGTCCTGCTCACACCCTTCTCAGGCACACCTGCGCAGCCCGGGCTGGGCCGCGTCGGCGCGGCACGTCGGAGACGGTGAGGCGGTGGCTGTAGCGACTACGGAGGGGCAGCGGCGATACGGGCCAGACGGCAACAGCGGCACCGGCGGCGGCGAGTTGACAATGCGTGCAGGATATTGTGTGTCTGTCGAGATAAGCTGCCCCGCCGCGCAGCCGCCGACTTTAATATTCCCCCGCCCGCAAGAATACGACCTCCGGCCCGACACCAGACAGCGGCGGCGCGGCGCGGCCCCACAATGCGGCGGAGCTCACAAAGCGGCGCGGCGAAAGGCGGGGGGGGGGGGGCCAGCGGGGCGGGGAGGGGGGGAGGCGGGGGGGGGCGGAAGAAGACACGGAGCGGGGCACAAGAGACGAGCGGAAGGTTAAAGACGTCACGGGTTTTGTCTGCGGGGAGTTGCGGTGCGTCGGGCACGGGCACGGTGGTGTCTGAGAGGAGAGTCAGCAGACGTACAAAAAGCTTAGCTTCGATCTGCCATTGAGAGAAAACAGTTTCACACCAAATGCAATTTAATTGGAAAAATAATATTTGATTCTTACATTTGTAATATCAGAAGGGAGGTGTATGTGTATGTACGTCTAGTCTTTACCCTAACTCGCTTAACGAAATAATATTACGAAAAAAAAACAGGAGAAATTGAAATGAACACAAATACGTGCCACCAGGTTTAATAGCAAAATGCAATCAAAGGAAGATAGGCTAAGACTGTTTTGTTTTCAATAATATTATCTTTCAATTTCCCTCTAGCTATCACTGAATAGGTAATATGATTCATATTAATATTAGAATAATAATAATAATAATAATAATAATAATAATAATAATAATAATAATAATAATAATAATAATAATAATAATAAAAATAGACTAGTGAGAACCCGTCAAAATTTGACGGTGAGATCTGAAATAAATGTAAAATACAGAGCCCAGACTAATGTTCACAGTATATTGCATTATTTGAATCGTCAGGGTATAACGAAAATATTCTGTGATTGGAGTTCCCAAAATTTTGAACACGTATAGCCCATGACCAGGTAGCAATGCAATATCGGCACCAAATGAACCAAAAGAAATAGCACTATTATACTGAGGATATTATTTCTAAAGTTTTTTGAAGTGTCATCTCCTATAAACAACTGTTTGATTTCTTCTGGCATATCGCTCGAAGGTAAACTTATTTTCCCATTTAAGGAACACAGAGTAAACTCGTTTGCAGAATTTCTCTCACATGGGAAGTACAAAGCTGAACAAAACTGACATTTCATAGACAATGACACAACAAAAAACGAAATGACCTCACTACCACGTCACCTACGCTCCCTGCGTCAAATTATGTACGTTTGCGTCTTTGGGGCGCGTGGCAACGATTCGGAATTTGACATAACCTGTGAACAACTTCACTACTTCAGTACAACCGCGCAAAACCCACTATCCGAATGTTCTCTACAAAATACACCACAAAATACATGCAAACTGTCAACAACACAATGCAATTAGTACACTGAAACAACCTTTGGAAGAAAACAATTGACTATTGATAAGCGTACTATTAAAGAATGATTCAATTAATTAATTTACACCGTAAATGTTGGTGAATCAACACAAACAATATCTGATAACACATCTAGGGATCACATTCTTTCATTTAAAGGAAAAATACTACAATCCTAAACACCTTATTTTTTAAATAGATTAAAAAGTTGAAAGCTCTCTAGGCTAGGAGACTTTGATTAAAGTTGGAGAGACACTGTTTCGTGACTGTTTTCATCAGAAATCAGTGTGATATGTCGTTTCTCTTGACGATTCTGACATTGTACATCATTCCTCACCGTGTTTTCTGTATCACTAAAGGAGATGAATTTTTCGAAATCTGTCAGACCATAAAAACATACTTAATGGCACGTCCAGCTAATAAATCTAGTTACAACATGTATTTATGTTATCAGGGCTCGTCAATTCAGAATAGAACACGGATGTCTGCTTATTTTAGTAATTTACTAAATATCACGCAAAGACAGGCTTCATCTAACTCGAACGTTGAATTTCAGTCATTCTAATCAGTATCGTTATTTGAAGAGGATTACCAAAAATATTATGTAGTTAGAGTAAAGAAACATACATTAGAATTTGGAACTTCTACTTACAAATGAAGCTATGATTTACTGTTCGAAACCGAAGAGCCTTATGCCTTGCAAATTTGTGGAATGTTTTCGTAAGTTTTCCTTTACGCCTAAGAAACATTACCAACACGGTACGAGTAATACATCTTAAATATAAAAACACACAAAAACATAATTTTTTCAAATACTTTCGAATAAATATCTTTTATATACTCTAATCAATAAATGCCCAAAATACAATAATGTATTTTCAGAAGAAGGTATTTTTAGCATCCTTTGACTAAGAGAACACTGCCGATTTCTGATCGCGCCAGAAAGCATCGAGGGCAAATGCGAGGTGTGGCGTGGTCCGGCGGGGCGGTCGGGAGTCACTGGCCTTCCCACATCCGTTGCACGGGCCGCGGCGCCGCTGCCTCCGCCGCCCCCTGCCGCTCGTTACTGCTCGGTCCCGCTGCCCGACAAAGGATCCTTCTAATGAACCGCGTCAATTACAGCCGCGAACAGGCCCCGCCCGCCCGCCGCCTTCCCCGCGCTGCCCACGCCAGGGTACCGGCAAATGCAATGACGGCCGCACGTCAACCGCTGGGATAGCGGCAAGCGGCTAGTAACCGGCGGTGTCTGAACCGGGGTAGACGCGTGAGGCAATGAAGGCGGAGAGGAAATATACAGATGAAGGGGAAAAGTGGCAGGGCAGCAAGAATGTACAAGACCGTGAAACGGAAACTAGTCTCGGGAGGGAATGGGGGAACAAGAGAGAAGAAAGTGGGTAGGCGAGTGACTTCGGTGTTTGGTAGGGTGAGTGTAGGACGTTTGGTTGGGCGAGCCTAGCGACCAAGGAAATAGAAGATCGGAAGTTTGAAAAGCGACCAAGGAAATAAAAGAACGGAGTTTGAGAGAAAGGTACGGTGTGACAGAACTCTACCTGTATATGCAGTATCTGTTCGAGGACTGTACAAGGCACTGTACAAGGAAAAGGAAGGGTCGGGAGGACGAGAACGAGAGAACTACGAACGGGAAGACAGTCATCCAGAACGGTTGCGCAAACTGGGAAAGCGAACGTGGAAGTCAGTCCGAATGCCGAGCGAACGAGCTGGCGGCGGGCGATGTGGCGAACGGCCTATCGGACCTCCAGATGAGAGGGAGATCAGGCGGGGCGGAGGGCGGGGCGGGCGGGGCAGACGTGCGAGCCAGGGGACCAGACGGTCAGTCCGCCGCGCACCGGCGTTCACGGACAGCGACGCGCTCCAGAAGCAAACAGCGGAGTTTGCCCGGCGGTTTAATTGCAACGGCGGCGCCCGGCCCGCGCCCGCCCCCGCCCCCCCCCGCCCCGCGCTCAACCCACAGCCGCTCGTCCATAGAAACAATCTCACGTCAGGCCACCACGCAGCCCGCGTCACGGCCACACGCGCGCCCCGACTTCGGCGGCGGCGTATAACTGGGAGCAGGGCAGCGGGGGCAGCGGGTAACGGAGGGCTGGGCAGCGGGGGCGGGGCCAACTGGACTGGGGCGCTCCACCAACAGATCCACTTCAGAAGCACCGACTTCCTGAATCAGCCAGCTTCACCTCTGCGCGGCGGCTGGGAAGGACACGAGTTAATGAGCTATTCGCTTTGTTTCGCCGGTTTTTGTTTTTGATTTTTTTTTTTTTTTTTTGTTCTAACTTGAATGCCTGGAAAGTCGAGCAGCCACGACAGTTGGAACGTGTTTCCAACACCAGGAAACCAAAAACCAGATGAATAAAATATATCATTTAGATGAATGATGTAATACTTCTCCTTCAGCTTCTTTAATTCAGATAAAATAATGGAAAAACCAGTAGCTCTGGCATAATTTTCTCTTAAATGTTGGCATATGTAAATGGACCGCACTATTCGTAACAAAAGGTTGAAAGTATAAATCTGCGTACTCATACAACATGCGTATTATGATCACATGGTAGAAGCACGGAAGGTAATGGGATTTTACCAGTGTTCCCGACAGTAGTATCATAATTATATCATTTAATTAATGTGTTTTAGAGGCTAAATTCAGAACGGCGACAAAGCAAATAAATTATCAAATTATAAAATAAAACCTAAATTTACACCGAAATGTAATTAACATCACAAATATAATAATGACTTAATATCACAATCAAGTTCATGTAGTCGTTGGTCTCAACAATGTTATCAGGATGTCAGTGAGAATAATATAATTTCGAATCATCAACATTCAAAACTATTTACCAGCACCAAGAAACTAACACGTGATCGGATTCCAGAATGAAAGCAAGAGTTGACACGAGGATGGCGATACCTTTCCCCGCCGTAAAAACATTCAAACGCTTTCCGTTACACGAGAACGGCCTAACAGCTAAACGTAGAATATTACATAAGGAAGCACGGTGCGCTATGAAAGGCAGAGGCGGAGACCGCCGGGCTATAGCGCCGCCCCACCTGTTGTGACGCAGAGACGGGCGCGGTCCCGCCCAAAGAGCGGGCGCACTCTTCGATTATCGATTTCTCGTGTTTCTCTCGCACAAAAGACGGCGGCGAAGGAGGGCCCCTAGGGCGCCGGGCGCCGCGCCGGGTCCTTTTGTGCGCTAGTATTTATGAACACGGGGAGCTTGATTAGAAAGTCAATTACCAGGCGGCGCAACAACAACGATCCGCAATTGTGCGGGCTAACTAAAGGCGGACTGTTCACTTATTTACGGTGTTTGGGACACGGGTGGGCGGGGTCGGCACGCGCGGGCGAACCAGGAGGAGGGGGAGGGGGAGCCCTCGCCAGCCACGGTGTCCTCCCCCCACCCGGACCCCGCCCACTCGCCCGCCCCGCACGGCTTAATCACGGGCGCGCCGCCTACGCCGCCGCCGGGACCGTCGATGCGCCGCGATCGATCCCCAGGGCCACGGCCCACGGGCGACGGCGACGGGCAGACGGGGGCGGTTGCTCTGTGACCCCGTGCCGGCCCCCAGGTCCTGCGATTAGCTCACCACGCCACCTACCGCAGGGGCACCCGCCGTCTGGACGGCGTCATAAAGGAGGACACTCCCCAAATTTCACTAATGGCACGTCCAATCAATAAATACTCTAAAATTTGTTATTTTGATGAGCAATGTGATAAAATGCGATCTGGTGCAGCAGCTGGATAGAGTTATTTGGTATCAAAAGTCTTGAGGAAAGAAACCTGATTTGAACAAATGATTTGATGGGGCGAAAGAAACATTAATTTTTACTGTGAAAAATAATCTGGGTCTCTGACGTTCCAATGAATAGCAGACAGAAGATTCAATATTATGATGTTTAAAATAGAACGAGAATATACTTTCAAATGAAATTTAAAAAAACGAAAACAAGAACCTTATTACTATAATAAACCCGATAGACAGCAATATAGAATACCCATAACTATAAAACTATTTTATCGAATTACGATCAATGACTATCCTGTGAACAATAATATTCAAAATATTCAATAATACAATACCGCTAATATTACATTGGAGCCAAAAAGGTTTATTAAAGCAGTCGATCAGGCAATCAACATAAAATACTCGTAGTTCGGATGATATAGATTTGCATCAAATAATGGTAGTTTCATTCATACCACTGCACGAGCCTCTAGATCGTTCCTAAAAACAGTAGGTACGATTACATGTCCATTCCTCTACACTGCCCGCATCGCCAGAGCGGAACATTTCTGAACCCTCCTCCCCCACACTCACCCACTCCAACAAACACGTCGCCAGCACTGGTGGTGGCACACGATCGTCGACCGCTGTCAGCGGGCGTTAAAACCCGAACGACGACGGCACAGCAAAAAAATATCCCAAACGCGCATCAAACTGATGAAAAACAAATACAATAAGACTATAATGCATTGGCGATCAGATAGCGTTAATAATGACTTAATTGATTCGCCTGTAATTTCGCCCGCATGGAGACACAGGGAAGCGGCGCGGCGTGGAGCGGCGATCGGCCCCGGCGCGCCAGACGCGACGCCGCCGCCGCTAGCCACGACTCATTATTTCGAGTTTCCGGGTCCGTCAACCGCGATGGTCATTATATCCGTAAGTGTAGTGCATGTCCCTTATCACGACAAGGAACACTAATATTCCCCCTCTGGAATGTTATATCTCGCGCCGACCTACACGTCACTTCGTGAGTTTTTTCCCAACCAGGTATCTCCAACACTGCTTCAGGAGGAGCACTGCGTCAGCTGTTACAAACTCTCTGGTTCTGACTGCTCTCCCGACAGTGTAGTTTTGTAGTGCATGTAAGTGTAGGTGTATGTGTGCATGTGTGTGTGTACGTAATGGGTGATGATATAACAAGAAAGAGGAAGGAAAGATCGCGCACTGTTCATAGCCCGATAGTTAGGGTACTGCTCTGGCGTATCCTGTGTTTTTTCTTCGGAGAAACCATGAAAAACTACCGATCAGAACAGACGCCGCTAGAATTCTCTTATAGACAGCGGCTGAATTCGACCCAACTAGCTAGTTAGTGTCGAAAATGCTGCCACAGTCTGGACTCGAACTCAAGGATCCCGAATCAGAGAAACTGCAGTGACAACAGTTGACGCCCTAAACCACATTCACAGATATATAGAACTAGAGCGGCAATGATGCCCCTGCTAATGAAGTCAGGTGGGAGAAGGTAAGATGGCGGCGCGCGCAACTCTTGACTTCACTTTTATGGGTATTAATAGCATTTGAAACATAGTTTTATAGTACTCAAAGTATATTTTGGGCTTGAACTTAATTTGTTTGCCAACCGCAATCCTTCTTAATCAGTAAATGATCATTTACTACTATACCTCTAAATTATGTTTTAGCAGCTAGAAAATTACGATCTAGTTTAATCAAGTGACAAGTAACCATAAATATAAATACTATATATTTTTCATTGGAAAATTGGAAGTGCAATGCTTACAAATTAAATACTAAATATTTATCAGACAGTGGATCACTTTGTCGCAATTATTACTCGTAACTCTACAAAAACAGTATGAGAATACAACCCAACTGCCGGGCACTTGTGTACAACGCCTCAGAACGGGGTGATAGTAAGATGGCGTCACGCGCAATTTCTTGGCTTCAGTGCTTCCCTAGCGGCCAGCATAGGCGTTGCCAATCTATATACTACACATCGGTGACGCAATCGTGTACGCGATGGCTTCGCTCTGCGCGTTCGTGAGCGGACACGCGCCGTGCCGCGCCGCACTGTCTGGGGGCAGAAAAAATTTGTAGCGGAAAGCGTAGGCGCGAGGCGAGAAAAAACGCGCGAGCGTTCGAAGCGCTTATCGCAAGCGCGCGATCGCGTTACGCGCGTCGGGGAACGCGCTGCGCCGCAACCTTCCTTGTTCGTCCCTCGCGACGTGAACCCGCTGCGTTCTCACGCGACACGCTAATCACTTACGCCCGTACGTCACGAGTACCTTTGCAGGAGCAACGACTGTTCCTATAAGGAAAAGTAGGAGAGTCGCCATTAAATGTGATTTGGTCCTCTCATAACATATTCGATAAGTATTTCAACTGATACTCTTTCGACACTGAAAGAACAAATTAATTACTAACTGAGCCCCTGTGATTATACTGTACAGAATGAAGACCTGCAGAAACTTTAGTACATATGCGTAGATCGAAAATCGAAAATTCCAAAAATGTTGTATGATGACGTCCAGTACTTATTCTCCCAAACTAATGAAATGAAGATTTACAAATACTAGAACAATAAAATCACTATTCTTGTGAACACAATTAAATGTTTTTCTGGAAATAAAATTGAAATGTTTTATGTTTACCAAGACCTGTACACTACGCTGTAGTGCCCTATAGAAGGACATGGGAAAGGATTAAAGACATAAGAGATATTAAGAAAAATCCCTATTTGTATAATGTTTGAAAAATTAAAAAAGTATACTGAATTGTCGTTCATATAATTTTTTCTATGTATACAGCATTATCCTTACAAAAAAATGGAGACGTTTTTGAGAAAATCTTAGTTTTAACATTGCCCATATTTCACTCAAAATTACGCGAAAACTAATATTTTAAAAAAATGTTCGTATTAAGTAAAGAACTAATTAAGTAGTACAAATTTCACGTAAAGAAAAAATCTGTACTTGCAATAATGAAGTTGTATAAGATTGGCCAAAATTGTGAAAACTTTGTCATAGTAAAAAAACATTGAGTTAACATCCTTTCTATGTCCCTGTCATTCAGGGTGTGTGTGTGTGTGTGTGTGTGTACACACACACACACACATATTCCTTCTATTCTTATTTCGTATTCCATCCTTTTCTCAGATCCTCCGATCATGATCCGCAGGCGCGGAAATTCTTCTTTCCTCAGTTTCTTTGCCCTCCCTCCAACCGGCCGGTCGCCCCCGCCACGCCTCTCAGCACGGCGCGTCCCTGGCGGCGCGCAGCGCTTCTCGGTGGCGCTCTCAGCCACCGGAGCCAACTCCCATCTCCCAGCAGGATAGGAAACATTGAATCCGTTCCCTTCCCGCTCTCCCCCAGCCGACTCTTCCTCGCGTTTCCCTTCTTCCCCCCCCCTCCCGCTTGCATCTCCCTTGAAGCCATCTCCCAAATTTCTTCGAAGGTAGTCGAACACCTGTCGAGTTCCAGACTGAAATTTCATCATCCTCCCAATGCGATCACCTGCCAAGAATATTCCAGGATATTTTTATCTCGTATTCTCCAGGAGCATCTCGAGAGAGAATTCCGAGAATTCTGAGAAGATGCGTGGGCAAAAATCGGGGAGAAGTATAGTGGCAAAAACTAACGTGCCCCGTCAAAAAAAGGAACGCTTCGGCGAGCAGTATGTTCCCTCTGCCGTTCGACAACGGAATATTCTCCTTCTGTGGGGGCGTGGATGGCGCGAGGCGGAAATATGTTTGGGGTTTATGGTTTGTAGATTTCGCGGGAACGTGCGTCGCCAGGGAAAGCGCCGGTCTCGACTCCGACACGGGAAAGATTTCTGGGTGCGAACGAATATTTTCGTTACGAGCCAAGGACACTTCGGTATTGCTCGCACATGTAGGATATGTATTGAGTGATCAATGTTAAATGTGAAATTTATTTATGGATGGGAAAAAAACCAATGTCAATTTAAAAGTAGTAATTTTAATCTTTCTAGATAGAGCAGACAAAAATACACTTACACTATTAGTATTTTGATACTATTCTAGATTAAGAGTTGAGCCGAAAAACGTAATTATTCTTGACAATACATTTCTCGCTGACGTACAGAGATATTGTATATGACGTCGTATATGAAGCGGAGACAAATCAGAAAACTAATCACTTGTATAGTACAGTAATGAACAATTAATTTTCCCTGTTAATGGGACTATTTTGTAGTAGCGTATGCATGACAGTCACTAGAATAGCATCTTCATGTCTTACATTACTTCCCTGACTTATAAATTCAACTAAGATGATAATTCGTCCAGATTCTATTTCACTGGAGAATCTTGTATAAGAACCCGGGCGAAGTACTAATTAAGTTCGCGTAAGGCCAGATTAAACTACCAAGCGAGGAACTCAACATTGAGGAACTTCCTCGACCCAGCGGCTCAAAACAACGGCCGAAGATAACCCGACCTCCCCGAAAGATTCGCGCCAGCCCCTCTCTCTATCGGCCGACAGAGATTGTAGGGTCCCCGCACAAGGACACGCTAATTAATAAATTATGGGCATGCCATGTAGTTTCCTAGGCGGCGGTTAATTGCAGACTTGGAGGCGAGAGACGGCGCGGGCGCCTTCGAAGGGGTTGCATGGAGGAGGAAGACGACGAAGAGTAGGAGGGGGTAGGAGGAGGATGAAACGGGGCGCCGTGGAGAAGGGCAGGCGTAATTACAAAACCGAGGACGAAGCGGGCTCGCAGCTCACCCGGCCCCGTTTTATGGGACAGCGCAAGAGAAATGGGAAAGCGGAGGGAGAGGGGGGAGGGGAGCGGGGCAAGGGGCGGTCCGGCGCAGGAGAACTGCAGGCGACCTAGTGGTGGCTCACCAGCGGCGGTCGCGGGTGCGGCTAACGCGGGTTCGGGACTTTGGCGCAGGCGGCGGTGGCGGCGCGGGGGGCGGACGCGGCGCGGCGGGATACGGCATGGCCGGACGACCCGCGCGACATTTATGCGCCCGCCCAGCCGTATGCTGCGCTTCGAGTAATGAGACGGGGTTGCGGCGGCCGCCGACGGGGCTGAGGAAGTGCCGTTCTCGCCGCTCCTCGGGCGAAGCGGGCGAGCGGGCGGGCGCGGCGCGGCGGCGGTGCGGTCGCGCGTGCCAAATAGTCCCGAAATAGGAGATACGGCGGCGCCCCGCCGCGCACTACGCGCCGGGACCCAAGGCGAAACAATTTCTCGTGGGGCGCCCTGCGACAGATATGCGGCCGCGTGTAATTTGATACGGCAGACGGTCGCCTGGCTCCCCCGAGGCGAAGACGACGCAGACGACAGCGGCGGCGGGGGCGGCGGTGGTTACTATGCGAAGGAGAGCTAGGCAAGAGCGAAGTGTGGTAGAGGGGTGTGGGAGTATATTCGCGGTGGCAAGAGGGTGGAGGTGGTGGTTAGAGGAAATGCAGTTACCATCAGGAGAGAAGAGCAGAAGCAGCTGGAAGATACTGGGAAGTCGGCGGGCAATAGTGATAGCTGCAACTGGTGCAGTAGGCAGACTAAGACGTTGCATTTTGATATCCGTTGTAAGGACGAATTAGGTGGTATCGGTGTAGATAATGTCAGGACTATAACGTGTATTTGAATATGCAGAGAATGAAAGTGCAAAGTGCAAACGTTTGTGAATTATGTTTATGCGAAAAGATAAAAGACTTAAAAACTGCTGGCTCCCAAATTGTATTAGGGAAAAGGCAAAGGTATTGTTAGATATACGAGAACAAAAGTATTTCGCAATAAGACACTGTCACTCCTACTCTAGGCTGCGACCGTTGCCTTCCTTCATAGCTTCTTGCGACTCATGGTGTAGCATAATCAACGAACTTTCGGATTAAGAACCCAATGACATGTCACAAAAAGTCACCTCGATGTGTTGCAAGAGCTTTACAGTACAAGTGTCAATGAAGAAGGTGAAGCGATGTAAAATGAAATTTTGAAGCGAGTTGGAATGCCTATTTCCATTGACAAATTCGTCTCCTCGTACCCAGAACTCATAAGAATATCACTTGTCTCTGACTTGGAAATACGTTTATTTGCCACAAGGCCAGTTTCCGTCACAGCTCTATTCAAACAATAAATATTATGGCAAATGTCTTGCACACATTAATAAATGTATTTTTAACTATACACGACAAGACCACATTGAACCCTCCAAAAAGTCGTTTTTAATATGTACGAGAGTTACAAAACAAGAGTGGAACATTTTTTTTTTTTCAGAAAGAACATCAATAATTATTATGAAAATGAAATTCATGCATTTGGGCGCGTTGTTTAGTACGTATGGTTGATACGGTGTAATTAATGGAAACATTTATCAGACGACGAGCAAACAAAATGCGGAATTGTCATTTGCAAAATGTCTCACTTGAGTCTGGCTCATATAAACTAGGAGTAGATAGGTATATGCGTTTATAGGAGTAGTTAAGAAATAAATTCGAAGAGCAGCTCGAAGCTCGAGAGTTGTGACACGTCAATAATTCGTGGATCTGGAAACGAAGAACGTTCGTGGACAGCGCGCGTTACCTGAAGCCAAGTGGGGGAGGTAACAGTGGCGAGGCCCGGCGTCGGATGAAGCAACCCTAAGTCAGTCCGCGCGCGGTTGAATATTTGATGGGTCTATTTTAGCAACAGGTAGCGCGGCGTTAATTGCAGAGAATACAACACCGCATTTAACGAGGTCGTTGAGTGCTCGTTATTAGCGAACTTAGCCGAAATATGGCAACAGAGCACACGTGTAGGTACACAAGTGGGGAAGCGCTCGCGCGAGCGAGCGCGGGCGGGCGAGAGGTCGGGGAGCGGGCGGGCGGGAGCGGGGGGGCGGGGGGCGCGGGCGGGTGGGCGGGGGGGGGGGGCGTGCGGGGGGGAGGCGGCGGGCGGTGTGTGGGTGGGTGGTCGGGGCGTGTGGGCGGGCAGGGTGGGTTGCGGGCGGAGGTGTGCGGGCGGGGGCTCAGAGGGAAGGGGCGTGGCGGTGCGGGGCGCGGCGGGGCGGGGCGGGCAGGGCTCGTCCAGCTACTCTTCTCGGCAAATGCGAAAGCCTAATTCACGAAAAGTGAAACCAAATAGACTACACACACTTCAGCCCCCATGCGCGGGCTGTGCTGCGCTTCCAGTGCTGTCTAAACAGGCCGGTGGGTGGATGGGGAACGGAGAGCGAGAGGGGCAGACGGAGAGGGCGAGAGCGAAAGAGTGGGAGCCGCAAAGAGAGAGGCTCATTCGCCGCGAATCCATCAGTGGATGTAGGCTGCACGATACACGTACTGTCTGTCCGCCACTCGCGGGGGCTGCAAGCTGCTTGTGGATGCGCAAAGCATGTGTTTTCGATGACAGGTGAAGGGGGTTGCACAACAAACTACTTCTTCTAAGTAAATAAGCAAATTCCATTGTTTTGAAAATATTCACTCTCATGCTTGTGCTCTTCAGGCATCGAACGCCCATTGCCAAAAAATAACAAGTTCACGAGTTCGAGTATTTGGTGTCGCAATTTGTATTTCATTTGAAATTACAATTGAAGATTTGTTCCTAAAATATGTATTCCATGGGCTCATCCGCACACAGTATTTATTCCGTTTTTGAGGATAACTATTATTTTGATTTTTGATCCACCGAACGAAACTATACTAGGGCAGTTGTTATGCATTGTCGAAATGAACAGTTGAAATAGAGACGCTTTTATGATAATCACACACACATTGCGTATTATTGTCCGGGTATAAAAAACTTTCCGAAAATGGGAAAGGTAAAAAGGTAACTAGAATCAGAGAAAATAATCCTCGATTCAGTTACACCAGCTCTTCTTCAACTATAATATTACAAACGAAACAGCACGTATCTGTGCACTTTTGAAAATGCTTCTCGCCCATTTCAACCGAAACCAGTTCTTCCCCACGAGTGCTCTTCGCTCGAGATGGAGGAGGCAAATGGCGAAATGTAGCCTGGAAGGCGCTGGCGAGCGTAGGCGGCGACCGCGGGCGCGGCCCCAGCCGTCCAGGAGGATCCCCGCCCTACGCTCTCCAGTGATCAGGCGGCGGCGGCGGCGGTGGCGACTTGACTCGAAGGTCGGGCTAATCCGGCGGGGGCGGTCGCGCGTGCCCCGAGCCCCATGCAGCTGATCGGGCTGAAGCACACGGCCCCTCCACCGCCGCCCCGCCAGGGCCATGGCCGACGCCCTGCCCGCCCCGCCCTCTCCGCCCCGTCGCAGCCTCCTTCGCTGGCGCGCTCCCTGGGGGCTGGAGAGCCTCTTGTTTACGGGGGGGCCGGAGCCGCACCGCCCACGCCCACCCCCTCCCACCCTTTTTCCCCGCCGCCGCCACCCCCCGCCCTCTGCCCTTTCCACCCCTTGGTCTTTGTTTCGGGATAACGCTTTGCACCGATTAAGTATCGATTCTGCTAATGTAAGTGCGCGCGGAGGAGAAAGTGGAGCTAAGGGTCGTGGGAGGGGAAGAGGGGAGAGGAGGAAGGGGGAAAAAAGGAAACCGAGGCGACGGGAGGAAGCGCCAAGAAACACGGGGGAGACAGAGAGGGAGTCCGCGCTGTTGGGCCGCGCTCTTTGACGCCTACCGCCGCTCCGCGCTAATCGAACTGGCATACAATCAATCCGGACCGAATTTAATCTCCCTAAGCGAAACAAACCGACTGCGGTAGCGTTCGGTTTCGAATTGCCGGGCACCCAGAAACAGACTCAACGGACCGAGCCGATGCTACGTGGGTTTTCAAGGGATTCGTTGGTTACTTCGATTAAAAAAAGAACAATTGGTTCGGCTTTAACAGAACTACTCGTACATGTGTTTGTTTACTGTACAATTAAAACTTGAAATTGTTTTTATAAAAAAATACATTACAAATTTTTGAATTCACGATTTTATATGATAAATCAACTCCTTAGTGAAGGGAGAAAAAATACGATACATCAAAAAGTGAATGTTTTTCTATCGTGCTCTGTATATCTTAACTATGTGATGCGAATTAATTCAATCTTTAATTTGTGGAACTTGTTGGTTTTTCAACTTCGTACAATCAGTAACATTGTGTCACACGTTACAAGCATTAGCTTTTATTGTATGACACGACAGTATTCTGGAATACCTATACTATTTAATTACTCACTGGCTGAAAGCGCGATTTATTGATTTATTCATTTACTAATTTGCCGAGCGATCGACTCGCTGATTGAAGTCACAGCGCATAAATCCCTTTAAATTACAAAATCATCGTCACGAGCTCGACGAACATTATTTCATATGCATAGTTCAAATAAAAAATTCATCAGGTGTCCTAAAGTGGTCTGGTAGCATCTGTCACAATAGAAACATAAGTTTTGGTGGTGTTATGGATCCCTACAGTGATAAAGATTATGGCAATCGGATACAAAAATATATTCCAAGTAATTATGTATGTTAGATCGGATTAATATTCATAAATTCAACTTGGAGTAGTGAACATATTATCATGAATTATCGATAAAAATTAGTGTAATATAAAATAAATAATACATCTAAACTGAACTTATAGGAATGAATTACTCAAAAGACGTTACTTATTAAAGAAAATAATAGGACCTACACAAGTTGATATGCACAAGTTGACGATTCAAATCCTTACAGAAAAAATCCACTGAAATGAAAATGTTCGAAGGACTACTCAAACAAACACGTGCTCTTTAAAAGAGAATTCAGCTTGGGCAAGCAGGATAGAGAACACCCCTGCCACGCCCTCCCGGCTGTCGGTCGCGGGCCGACTGCGGGTGGAGGCAACCGGCTAATTGCGTACACGAACGGGGATTCGAATATTTACGCGCAATTTAGACCGATTGCCCGCGCTAATTGTTTAAATGTAGGGCGCTTCTTTCGAGTGCCGCTGCGGGGTGGGGGCGGGGCGGAGAGGGAGGCTGAAGTAGGTGTGACGCGCGACCGGAGAGCGGCAAGGGCTCGCGTTCCGCCCACGTGCGGTCATCGATCGAGTACCTCGCTAACTGGTCGAATCGAGAATGAAGCACGCCGGACGGGACGCTATGGCTCCCTGTACCCTTCTTTGTACCGCAGTATTGGTAATGATACGCATGGCTCTGACCAGGAGCGGTAGCTCAGTGCATCAACTGATGTCACTGCAGCGCCTCTAACCAGGAGGTCCTAGGTTCGAGTCCTGATGGCGGCAGTATTTTTTGATACTAGCTTTTCAGCTAGGTCGAATTCAGTTGCTGTCAGGAGGAGAATTCTAGCGGCCGGATGCTCTGATCGGTAGTTTTCCGTGGTTTCTCCGATCAACACCAGGCGAATGCCGGAGCAGTACCCTAACAAACGTGCCACGGACCGCGCGTGATCACTCCTTCCTCTTTCCTGTCCTATCCTCTCCCCTTATACACACACACTTACACTAGCACGCACTACACTACCACATATTCCGGGAGACCTGTCGGGAGGTTAGAGCTTGTCCCGGCTGGGGCGGTGCCCCGCTGATGGGAGAGTCCTGGTTAGGGGGAAACCCCACTAGCCGACGGTAGGTCGGTGCTGGATCTCGCCATCCAGCGGGGGAGATCACTGCTAACTTCCGAGAAAAAGCATGCACTATACTAACGGGACTAATGACTAAAGCAGTTGACGCGCCAGGAAAAACAAAAAATCAATCAATCGATCGATCAATCAATCAATCAACGAATGGCTCTGACAAGCAAGCACGTGCTTTGTCCCATCATTTTCCCATTTACCCACTCTTTATATACAGAAATACCAACACGAGATATGAGTGAATGATCTTATTCTTTTAATTTTTTTTAAACATCATTAAATTGAGAATTGTCGAAAATTAATGAAGACGTTGAAGACGGTTTGTTCGTAGTCTCTTCAATTGTCTCGTAATGATAAAAAGCTAAATACTTCAAAGAAGGCTCCGCATTCGCCGGTTCACTATCTAAATTCATACATATTGTTAAAATAAACCTCTGTGTAAACATAGTCGCACCATATGAATGCGTATATCATTCACAGAAATAGTATCATGATCTTTAGGTCGGTCAATAAGTCTGAAGCACTAAATTTTTACAATACTGAAAATTTCAAGAGGATGTGAGTTAACAGCCACGATTTATTGGATCTGATAGTACATGCCCTTTCTGAAAAAAAAGTGGAATTGTTCATTAAGAACTCTACTGTATTAGAACAGGTACGGTGACGAGTTCTACGGGCTTATTATGAGATCTGGAAATAAAGGTATTTCTACACTAAATAGACGGCGAAGTATCCTTTCTTTAAAGAGTTACAGTTCTCGGTAGAGCAATCGCCCAGGCATGACTTTCTGTTGGGAGGTAAGCAGCAGCAAAGGAATACATTACCGCTCGGAGGTTGCACCACCAAAAACTCCAGGGCCCCTTGGGGGCAAAAACTGGCCCAGCACGGGGCCGCCGGCGAGGTCACCCACTTCCTCCCCCCGCGCCCTTTCACCCACGCCTGCCCCCTCCCGACGAGCGTGATTATTACGGAAGACACATGGCCGGCGAGGTCGCTAAGGTTGCTGATATGGTGCAAGAACAACCCTTGTAATCCTCGGCCGGCAGAATGTCGTAACATCCCTTCTAAATGGTCGCAATCCCAAACACAAACTTGGGCTACAAGTGCAGTTAACCCGCACCGGGCGGACGGCGGCGGAGACGGCGTGGGCAGGGGCGGGGGCGGGGGCAGCCGCGGGGCCGTGCCTCCGGGGGCCGCGTCCTCGCGCCGGGCTCCACCCGCGTCCCCGCCTCCTCGGGAGTGGGTGGAGCGCAGTAATCCATTCATTCAACAGCCATAATAATAATATATTTTCCGAGAAACAGCTGCTCCAGCCGAAGAGTAAATATGAGGCGTCGGCAAGCGGCCGCCTGCCTCCAGCCGCTTCCTCATGCCACCCATCCCCGTGCTCCTCGGCTGCTAGTCCTGATACATTTCCGCCGCCGCCCTCCCGTCTCTCGCGGCTGACGACCCCGCGCGGCGGCGGGGGCGGCAGCAGGGGCAAGGGCGGCGGGAGCGGGGGAGGCGGGCGGCGTGCGTAATAGCGCGCCCTAAGCCCCCGCGCTGGCGGCGGCGCTGCCGGGCACAATATCCACGCGCGGAGAGGCACAGAGACAGGCGGAAAGCGCCGGCCAGAGCGGGGGAGGGGCGTGATGCGAGTGCCAGGGTAGAGCGCAGAGCGCACACGATCAGGCTGTCGCTCGGACAAACAGCAAGATGAGAGCGCGGGGTAATGAAGTGCCGTCTCTGGTACGTTACCCGCCAGTGACCGGATTGGACGGCGAGCACACGCCCATGGAGATGTAATTACCTGCAAAGGAAACATAATACATATGGTTAGATACTATTTCCCAGGTACTCCACAAACAATACAGAAACACACTTTAATGAAAGACTATAATTGGTTCCACGTTCTCTATTTTCATCGAGAACGCGCGTCATTAATGCAACATACGGACATCCAGACTGATTTGAATGGCTTGAAAAGAATTTTATGTGAATACTCACTGAAACGTAGTATAATGAATACAATGTATAAGATTCTCAATTTCCTAAAGTACTTTATTTAAGAGAGGAGAACATGCAATCCACAAAATAATTGGTTTTATGGACTTAAATTTGAATTGCTTTGATTTGACATTGTCAACAAAACAATAAGTCCCATAAATTCGTACTACTTGGAAGACATACTCTTAATGTGATAATACTTTGTAATACAAGAATACCCATATTGAAAAAATAATATATTTAACATATCACTATCAGTATTTCATGTATCATTGCCAAACACATGCTAAAAATTGATAATGTTATACTTTGAACTTCAACTAGGAAACCAAAGAGACTACGTGAGTCTCATTCTCTTATAATACAATCGGGTTGGATTTTGTAACACTTTATTTATAAAAGAATCGACAGATTTACTGCGTATCTCTATCTCTAATCATAGAACTTTATGAACACAACGAGAAACTCTGCGCTAATTTCCCTTTGAACCGCACCCTGGGATCACGCTGTGTGACAATGTCCTGATGCAGCTCTTCCAATCGTTAGTGACCTCAGAGCTGAAATGTCAGGGAAGAGGGTAGGGAAGAGCAGAAACAAAATGAAGGAGGTGAGTGGCATTGTACGAGCACAAAAGCAGCAGAGGATGGCAGCGGACAGTTCCATCTTGGAGCCACAAAGCAGCGAGGGAGCGGACGGGAGGTACGATTGGAGCACAGTGGGTCTAAATGACTTCAAAAGCGTGCACACGCATGGCAAACCTATGATTTACATATAAGCACTGAAATCAAGGACGAGTAAAAGTGTCGTCGAATTACAAAAAACCTTCCTCGTATTCCTCGACTGTTTTCAAAATGTGTTTATTTCCCACGTTATTTCATCGTTAGAGACGTTCGAATGTCCGAATTTATTTTGTACGCAAAATAAAAACTAATCCACGAGATTTCATTCTTATTTGCGGTAGTCCGTTTCTGATAATTTCAAGGAAAAATTCAGATTCTGTTTTAAGGATTTATCTTCTTCACAATTTCTCCAGCTATGAGGAGCGACAAATATTTTCAGTTGCATATTATTCACATTTTTCGTTTATAATTAATATGTCCACACTGTGCAGAGTGGGACAATAGTAGCTCCTATGGCATAAAAGCCCCGAGAGAAGAAAGTTCAATACGCTGACGGAAAAAAAACGTGAAAGGGAAAAAACTGCCAGGGAACAACCTCACTAACGCAAATTAATGGCGTTAGTGTAAAGACTGGCACAAAAGTCACGCGTTCTCTCCCTCCATATTCTGAACCATCAGAATAACGACCATAAACGAAACAGAAACTGGCCTGCAACCTAGCACGTACGCTTCGCCTACCACTCGTATGCGTGGTTACATCGTTTAGGGGTTGCCAGCCTAGCCTCCACTCTCCTTTCCTTATAGCCAGAACCTTCCCTCAATTTTTCTAATTTTGTTTCGTAAAATTGAGGGTACCTATTACCTCTTAATTCAAAATGTCCTAGGCAAGAAATACAATTGTATGTCGGAAATAGTATTAGTTCTCCATTCCAATCCATTTTCATCCCCCTATTCCATTTCCATCACCGTACTGGTATAGTAATTTCAGAGGGTGTGGTCTGGATCTTCTTCATTGCCACAATGCACACAGATACCACTGCAATTTTAAACTTTCAATCTACAAGTCATCCATTTCTTCTTAAAGTCAGGCACAACCTGCTCTTGCTTACTTTCGTAACATGTCAACGTAAGTTTCACATCTCAATACTGGACTAGAGTTAAAGTGTACCGTATGAACGATTCTTGGGCGCCAATGCTAGATATCATTCCGTATTAACAAAGTTATCCAAAATTAACGCTCTTCCTTGCAACTCCCTATTTTCCCCAATAATTCGCTGAGACAAATCTCATTCCCTTGCGGTCGAGTAGGCTCCTCACTAGGAAGGTCCAATAGCGCTGTTCACTTTCCTACAATTGCACTTAAAAGGATGCAAGGCTTGTCCGCATGTTACCTGATGATGTAATCTAAAGCTTAATAGATTTCACTTTCATCTCTTTCCAGATTTTTCACTGTTAGCCCGACAACATTTGATACGGACCTTGGTATGCGCCAAATATTAAACTGAAATAATCGATCTGGCTATCCAACCTCCATATTTCCCCCCCCTATTAATTTAATATTACGCGCGCCTTTTTCGCCCATTTGGGAACAGTGGGGGGCGTGGTCCCCGCTTCGTCCAGGGGGCGGAGGTCGTTGTCCTTTACCGCCGGGCGAGGGCGCGGAGGGCGCCAAAGACGGCGGCAGATGCAGTGGAGTCGCTACGACCCTAATAAGAGCAACGCCCTCACAATTAGTCCCGAGCCGAGGCTCTAAACGCAGCCGTAGCCGCCGCCGCCGTCAGATACTAAAACCGTTTCATAGGTCGCCGCGGACCCAGGTGCGCAATTCTCACTTGAAATCCCGCCACCCCTCGCGCCCGTTCGCTGGCTCTCAGCCGGCTGATTCTCTCGGCGGAGAACGCTGGGGACGGGAAAGGGAGGGCCGAAGCGGTGGGGGGGGGTTCAGACCAGAGTAGACAGAGAGAAGGAAGCAGGCAAGACGTAGTCTACAAGTTGGAAGGTCAAACAAACTCTGTCGTTGTACGAAATAACACGGAGTAAAAACAAATTGCCAAAGAGGTTCGAAAAGTGACGGCAGACAACTTTTCAATGCCTTTGGAGAATATGGCGACACGAGTGTCAGAATGTGCGAAAGGCAAGGTTGGTGGAAAAAGTGTAGGAAGATCAAGATCGAGGGAAGCGGCGATGATAATAGAAGGGAAAGAGGCCGTGGTAGAGTACGGGTTTTCACTTCCGTCTGTTAAAACCGAGGGCGAACGGGAGAAACCATCGACGGTATCCTTGGAGGCGTAGCGGCGGCAATGTCGATGCCGAGGCGGCGGCGGCGACGGCGGAAGCAGCAGCGGCGAAACCCAGGAGGCAACGATGCCACCGCCGTTTTTGCACGCTGCGCCGGGGGAGCTGTTTATTCCGTGGCGAGGATCGGAGCGGCGACGGCGCCGCATCGCATCGCCGCCGGAGAGCCCACCGCCGCGGCCTCCTCGTGCTCCCTGGGAATATGGGACCCCTTTCACCACCGCCCGCCAAGGAGAAGGTAATTGGCAAAATGCAACTTCACCAGTTTGGGATCTCGCGATTTTGCTTCCCTGGAAATGAGTTACGCGCTGAATATCGCATTTCATGAATTTGCCGAACGAACAATATCTGGAAGGAATATCCACAAGTATCAATTCAATGCGAAAAGTATGAAAGAAAGAGAGGACACTGAGATTCATTCTAAGACATAATATTAAAAAAGTTGCAAGAGAAAAATTTATTTAAAATCTTAATACATGATTCACAGCAAAGGAAAAAGTGCATTCAGAAAATCACCAAAGAAAAAATCGTACGTACTAAAATATTTCGTCTAATCTTTTAAATGGTCATGTGAAAAACTTGCAGAAAAAGTCTAGGCAATCATTCAGGCAATCCTTATAACTATTTGAATGTTTCAGAAAAAATTATTCTATCATTATAAGTCAACATTTTAAATTACAACTTCCTTGCTTAGACTAACATTTCCAGACTTCTTCAAACGTATTTACTTTCCATCAGCTCTCATTAAAAGTCAGCATTCGTTAAAGTTACAACTTCCTTGGGTTAGGAGTAACATTTCCGACTTCTTCAAACGTATTTACTTTCCATCCAGCTCATCCCACAAAAAGAGCCATTTCCCCTCAAAGGCCTTCTTTTAATTACACGGACGACAACGCGCTCAAACACCTGGTGGGGGAGAAAGAAACAGTCAGGGCTACACCTACCATCGACACAACCGGCCTTTTCCACCCCACCACCATCTCTGCCGCTGCGGCCTCCGACCTCGGCACCGTCGCGTTCCTGCCGCCTCCTGTCATCGTCACCACTGCAGTCATTGTCACTCTCCCCATCCAAGGCAGCGGTGATTCCAGCGAGGCCGCTACCGCTATGGCCACTGCCCACCGTCGCCATCGCCGCTGCAGCCCTTCCGCGGTCGCCAGGGGCGTCCGGCAGCGCGGGGCGCGACGAAGCGGAGCGAGGCAGCAATTTGGGCGGCGCTGCAGCGGCGACGGAGGCGGCGGCGGCGGTAGCGCGCTATTGCCCATCACGGCGGATGGGCCCGGAGTGCTCCCGAGGGCCGAATAGCGCGGCGGCGAGCGGAGAAAGGCGCGCGGCCGGAGGGGGCGGGGGCGGAGCCGCCCCGAGGACCTCGGTCGCCGCCGCCCCGCCGCCGGCGAAGAGCGCCCGGTGTCACCGCAGGTAGTGATTGTCCCAGGGCCGAATATATTGGCCACTCCACGGCACGGCAGGGATTTGCACATCAGCTTTTACGAACCCGGCCGCCGCCGCCGCTGCGGTCGGGGCACCCTACAGCCTCCCGGCGCGCTACGCTACTGTCACCGTGCGCGGCGCAAACAACGGGGCGCCATTTATAAAGCAGAAGAAGAAGCGGCAACAGCTACTGCGTCGGGGCTCCCGGCGCTCCGCAGGTCGTAAGAACGGACGACACGATGTGCCGAGGCGACTCTCCACACGTCGGTGGATGTTGTTTGGTTCGCGGCGCGGTGCGGGGCCTCCCGTTGTGGTCATCGGGAGGTTGTGCAGACTCAACGCAATTAAGAGAAGACCTGCCTTATGTGCGTGTGAGCTGTGACCAGGGAATAGGTGTATCTCTTAAAGCGCAGAGGCAACGTGAGGAGAAGCAGGGTTGTTCAGTAGCACATAAGGTAAGGTAGTAATGGAAGCACTTCCAAATAAGTGATCGTCGGGACATATATTGTGGCACACTTACATTGTGATAACCAATTCAAGAAGCCAAATGTATATTACACATGCAATACGATTTATATTTATACTCTTATTGTTGCAACTGAGAAAAAAATATTTTGACACAAGTTAATATACATACATATGGATTAGCGAATGGATTCAGGGCGAACAAATTCAGTAATAATGAATGTAGATCCGCAGATATAGATTTTTACCTACCTTTGAATGTTGTTTTAATTTTCGATAAAGCAAATTTAATGATAAGGCAAAATTGTTCATAATATTTTATAGATAAACAAATGTTTTGACGGATACTGAATAATAATGAGAACGATAACTCTAAATTAAAATACGCATACTATGATATTAAAGTTGCAAGAGCGATATGTGAAGGAAGAACGTCGTTGCCCACTTTTAATCAGGTGTGACTGGACTTGAATGCCACCAACATCCTCTTTTAATGAGGCTAGAGAATATCACGTTAACTTACCCATCCACATTTATAGTGGAGCATGAAAATTCCAAACAGAATACTTTACGTAGTACAAAAAAAACGCGTGGTGAAATAGCTACGTTGCTAGAAGCGTCATACGACTTTTCATTCACTTCAGCAACATTTAATACTTCCATAGCTTGGTGGAGTAAATGATCCTCCAGATAATATGAACGTAGTGATCGTTTCCTTGCCATTTCCGCAATCGATCTTATTCACCAAAGACAAGCTTAAAAAAGATAAGAAGTGCAGCATCCGTAAGATGACGGAAGAGCGTACATTTAAACTATTGAATCATATATTTTCAAGAATCGTTCTCTCGTTGTGCTCGTACAACATCTCTATATCTTTGAAATCCAAGTAATTTTCCTCTTTTCACATTTCTTCTGGTGCCTGCTAAATCCCCAGAGCTGATAGTCCCTCTTATCACTTAAGGGACGCGGAGACAAGACAAGCCTTCCTTTCCTGAAACTGACGCCCGGCTTTCCCCGAACACCAGAAACGTTTAATTTTTCAACAGCCTTATGAAGTTGCCGAGCCATTTATAAGTGATTTGTGCCGCCACCGTCGCACCGCGCCGAGGGAGTGTGGGCGAGAGAGAAGGTGGCAACGGGCGGGGGAGGAGGCGGGGCGGGGGAAGAGCTGGGAGATCGCGACGCAAAGAAAACTGCATTAATAACGTCGACGCGCCCGCGTTCCCCACCTCCACCAGAGAGGCTTTGAAGATGTCGCTCCTCCTTCGCCGAGGGTATTTGTAAGCAGAAGAAACACAGATAAACGAGATGAAGTTGGCATGACGTAGCGGCCGGCCGGGAGGCTCCGGCATGGGAGGGGGGGGGGTCGGGAGAGGAGCTGAGGGACTCCGGGGATGTTTAAAAGACAAGGGGAACTCAAAGAATTATTTTGACTCAGCGTTCATTGCATTAAATGTAACATGACTTCAGGGCTCATTCCTGAAACAGACAGATGAGTGCCGCTGGGGAGAAAAAAGTCGGAAAGAGAGGGGAAAATCCGAAAGTGTATGAGGGAGAGGGTCTCAGAGGGAAAAATGAATAAAAACTTGAGCAATGGAATATTTATAAATGTAGAAGAATTCAACAATCCGCACTCTAAGAGGAAGAGTAATCCACATTTTTGCTTATTCAAGCTGATACAACAAGAAAACGTGGCGTATTTAAAAAAGATAGAATAGTTGGACAAAATATCATGATATTTTATTGCAACACATTTTTATTTCAAGAGCGATTGTTTAAAAAAATAAAAGTTCGTTCAATAGAGAAAAACTGAAATGAAAATTGCCACAAAAATTGCCTTTTGAAACGGTAGAAATACAAAGAAATGTGCGTACAGTGCGGGTAATTTGAAAGAAGTGGGATATTCTTCACGTCATTTGTAATGATATTGGTGACTAATGAGCCTCTAAGCAAAGATAAATTAGGAACTTAGAACATGTCATTTCAGCACATCAGATTTCTTGAAATATTTGATATTTTTTAAGAAAAACATAAGACTCAACGACAATACTCAGAATACTGCACAAATTCAAAATAAGGGAAAGCAAGTTATAGTTAAAAACAATTGCTTTTAACAATAAATCTTTGCTTTGGATATAATAGAAAGAGAATAAATTAAAATTAAAATGCCTATTCGTGTAATTAATGTACTAACAAATCTTCATAATAAATAAAGTGTTACAGTACATTTTACAAAACAAGCATTCTTACTTCCAATGTTTAAGTTTATTAGAATGGAACTATGGGGCAGAAAATATAATCCATGTTGATTTCCACTCTGCGAAATCGATTAGATTATGAATAAAGAGAAATTGCTGTTCTTGAGAGTGAAATATATTTCATAGTACTGATTCACTGTCAATAAGAAAATCTGGCTTAAAAATGTTTAATACAATTGTGCATATGTAGAGTAGTTATATAGTTAGTTTCCAACAAAGGAAATACTAACGTCAAGACATCCTTTAGTAAGAAAACGAGTACAAATAAATTTAAGTATGAAGTATGTCCTCCTTTTTTATTATTATTTTATTATTATTTTATTATTATTATTATTTTAAAAAAAATGTAAAACGCGTCTTTGTGCTGGCATTCATCCACGTGAATAGAAAAACATTTTCTGACAATTTATATTGCTCAATTATGCAACTGTCAGTCTACATTCGTTTTTATAGAGCCGATTTTAGCGACCTCAAATACAAGATTTTAAAATGTTGAAATCATCTTTTTAAATCTCGTATATGCTGAACACAAGCTTTTAATCAAAGAGGAACATATATATCCGAACTACGAATATCTTTTAAAAAGTTTTAAATAAAAACTTAGCAAAAGAGAAAGGATCGCCCGCCTGTCGAATACATTTCGTTTTTGTTTTTATACTCAGAGAAAGAGGTCAATTGGATGCCAACGTAAACATTCTAGGGAATATTCGTCAACTTTATCTTTTGGCAGCAGCTTTCCTGGAACCGGAGTTCGAATCAAGAGCAGTCTCAAATAACTCGCCTGAATACGTAGCAAAATAATTATACGCGGGTCGCGAAAACATGGCGAACTGTGTCACCCCTCCTTCTCGACTTTGGGCCCGGCGCCAGATTCCACCCCCGCACTTTCCTCTCCCTCCCCGTCCTTACCTCGTCTGGACCACCAATCAAGAATATATTGATTGCAACGTTGCCACTTAGCAGCGTCCCGCGCCAGAAGACGCAAGAAAAAGAGTGAAAGCGAGCGACCTAGATACGTGCCACGTTATACGGAGGCCACCTCTTGGCCCGGGCCGAGAGTGAGAGCATAATTAGAGGGCTCCTAGGCGAGGGCGCGGGGGCGGCAACGACATGGCAACAGCGGTGGGCCGAGGATGCGGCTGCGGGGCGCCGGGCGCACAGGAGGAGGGAGGTGGAAATAGGAACCACCCCTTTCGAGCCATTGGCACAAAACGGGCGATTTAGATTCCGAGAGAACATTGGCCCAAAGGAAGGTTTTTTTCGGGAATGAGTGGGAGGGATTCCCGTGATCTCTACCAATGGACCTTCGTCGCAGGCGCGGCGCCGCGACCAACCGAATCTCCGGGACGCCCGCCGGCCCCTCCCCGCGCCTCCCGGCTCAACCCGCTCCGTCGCGCCCCGCTCCCTCGCCCTCGCCCTGCCCCGCCCTGCCCCGGCCCGCAAGAGGAATATTATGCCAAGTCTAAAAACTGAATGGCGGCGCAGCCCCTGCACGGAGAGTGCGGGGAGAGCGGGCCGCCGATATTCAACGAAAAGAGAGGCGACTCCATTTCACAAGGATTCTTCCAATTGCAATTGGAAAGGTTATAGCGCCGTTACGCGAAGAATAAAGACCGCATATACACACGCTGTAACGTAGCATAGTGTTCTTCGTATTTGAAATGCATTGTACACATCCTCCGAAGGAGACTTTTCCTCCCGCTATTACGATACCTCGCAATACTGTTCGTTTAAAGGGACTATGGGGAATTGGGATTCTCGAGCCCGAGGGAATATTTCCTCCATACATATAAATAGGCATTGATGAGTGCTGAGGCTTCAGAAAGAGCAAGGAGATGAGAACTCGGCGGCGGGAGAGGCCTTCATTATGTGACCGGTCGCCAGCAAAACAAAAACACTTCTCGACAGCGCGAATAGAGAGACGGAGGAGAAAAAAAGAAAACACTTACCACTCGGCCGCGGTACGAAACGAACCGGCAGCAACGCTAACCGCGCGTGGACGAGGTCCGTGCAGGCTCCTCCCCCCCTCTCCCATCGAGCTCTCTTAATTAGGTCCCCTGGCCCGAACAGACCGCGGCCACGGCGCGGGCTCGGAAAGACGATGAAGAAGACAATGGCGGCGCTGATCGCCTTCGAGATCCCCTACCCTGCAGCTTCCTTATCAGCTTCCCGGCCACGACTGCCCGCCCCGCCCTGCCCTACACTGTCCTCGTCCTCTTTCCTCAGTCGCCCCAGCCCCTTCTCCCTCACCCACCGCCCCGTCCCCTGCGGGGCAAACGGGCTCGCCCCGACTTGCCGCTGCAGCGCCCAAGGAAATTCCCGTCCGTTTGAAGTGAAAAAGTCTTTTCTTCTTCAAAGAGATTGCGAGAAGACAAGGCAAACTGCGATTTAGGAGCTAATTCAATTGATCCCGTTAAGTCTGGGAAGGATTATGGCGGCGCAACACAAATACGCCCCGCTCTCCGAACGGCGACGGCGGCGGCGGCAGAAAATTCGACGCGCGACTTGTCCGATCGCTGCCTCGACCCTTCGCGCATCGGCCCTCGACGCCCGCCCCGGGCCCCTGCCGGCTTGCCCTTCGCCCGGCGGACGGCCGCACGCGCACCCTGCGAACCCTGCCAAAATTACATAATCCCGCGTCAACGGCGAAATTTACGAGCGAAGGTTTGGGCGCCGCGCGACTCTTGCGTAATTCATTTCGCGCCGCGCGCATTCATTTCGTGTCGTTTCGCGAGGAGGGCGCCGACGACGACGCGCACGTGTTGTGTTGTTGCTGTCCGACGCGCGGGAGCAGACTGGAAGCCAAATAAATTCATTCTTCGGCAAAGAGAAAAAACCTCGTTAACGTCAATATATTTCGGGTGTGTTTCGTTTTATTGTCAGTGTCGGGTAGGATGCACGACAGGAGGGCGGAGAAAGAATTGCGTAGCACAATGATGGTAATGTCGATGGCTGTAGCGACGAACAAGGCTATGATGGTTGTGACGACTGTGGCCGTAAAAAGTAAGGTACTGGTAATGTTTCTTGGCAGTTTATCATAGGTAATACCACGAGTGCTTTGGAAATTGTCGATAAATCCCCGACTCGCGAAGCGAGTATTGAATACTCGTAACCTTACTCCACGAGTTGTTAATAAGACAACTCCATGAATGCAATTACGTCCAACACAGTTCCAAAATGTGCCAAATACCGAAAAAAACTGAAAGCATGTTAAAATAGAAGAGGTTATGTTATAGTGCATTAGAAGTTTATTGCACATTAACACAGCGATCCATAGAATACCGTCTCCTAAGATAGATGAGTCGCAGCTTATTATTGGCCAGTAAGGATAGGCGGCGAGAAAAATTGGATAGAAAAAGCGATATTTTTTTTAGATCACCGCCGTGATTTGGACATTTTATATGAATAGTTCAATACTATAGGTTTTAATTTCACAAGTGGAATAGTCACAGTGAAGGGGCTTGAGGTTGCGAAGCGGGCTGCGTTCAATGGCGATGTCGATAGTCGCGGAGAAGGTCGTGCGCAAAGGGCACGTCCGTGGCGACGGGGGCAGGCTGTCGCAGCGCACAACGGGCGTCCATCAGAGACCTGCGTGTGAGCAGGGATGCGGCGTGGCGGGAGGCGCGCGTTCTTGCGAAGGGGTTTTGTCGCGCGTCACGTCATAAGGACTTGACCAGCTGCCATGCATAAGTCAGGAACAGCCAACGCGCGGGCACGGCGCGCCGCTCCGCATCCCGATATTACTGGAGCCGCGCAGGGAAGGCCAGGGCAGGGCAGGGCGCGCGGAGGCGAGCTGCGGGGGGGCCTCCCCCTCGCAACCGCCAGCGCCGCCGACGCCGCTGCATTTCCAACACGCATCCCGACAGGTTGACAGATGTAACTGACGTGCACTCGGTGTGTGACGTGGCGTAATCCGATCAACTGGAAAATCCCGGGAGCATTTTTCCGTTTATAGACCTGGCGACTAGCACGCCGTAGTTACCGCGCCCGCCGAAACGGCTGCGTCAAGCAGCGGACGGCCGGAGGATCGGAGGAGGGAGAGGACGAGAGAGCGCAAGCGGAGGACGGAGCACGGAGGACGGGCGAGCGAGCGCGACGTCGGGCGCTCCCAGCGCGAATCGTATCACGCGCGCGCTAACGAGGTCAGCCGGCGCTGAAAGAACCCCCGAAACAATCGCAGGGCGCGCCGCATTACGCGCGCGTAATTGCTTTCGGGGAGATGCGCGCGGAAAAGTACACAGCGACGGTGGGAATGGCGGAAAGTACTCGTCAAAGATAACTGCAATGAAGCTGGGAGATCTGCCTCAAAGAGGAGAGACGACATTTTCTAAAACTATATATTCGACATAATCCTGAAAATATTGCCATGTTGTCATTTTTTTCGAATAATGTATCAATAATTATTTTCGTGAATGTTTGCATTTAATATTTAATTGACATAAAATTTATAAACTCCCTACGGAAATATCTATTTCATTAACATAGAACACACGTTTTTTTAACTGAGACCATAAAAAATATAATTTTGACATGAAAAATGAATAAACTAAGAACAAACCATTAGTGACACAATTAAGATGATGCGCCAATACGATTCAATACTTTTTCCGCCAGTGTAAGGAGCAAACATACTAGTAAAGATCAGTAGAATTTTGACACACCGAGTAAGATGAGAGGTTGTTGGGACACAATGTGAAATATGTGTACTCCGTAAATATACTGTTTGTATCCTCAATCACAATCGAGTGTGAACTTAAAATTGCAATTAAAACAAAATCAATTGGCAGTATTCATATTCCTGACGCATTGTTCACAAGTTAAAATTGCTTTCGGCCTGATCCTGAGTGGCAATATTTATGAAAACGGAGGGAATGAGGTACGCTGTGAATTATTCGAAACGAAACAGACATTTTTTCGTCGACTACTTAAAAACGCAAAAAAATGTGAGAAAATATTGGCTTTGCATTACAAAGGATTTACAAACTCAAAAGACTAATGTGCATTAAAAATGATGAGCATTATATACAAAAGGTAAAAGATAAAAGAAATTCTCGATAACAGTCCAGCGAATTGTGTATGAAGATTCTTTTTTATTATAAAAACAATACTAACACATCAAAGAACGTACCGTATTTTTTCGCAATAATCTTTAGTATAACAGCGAGGTAATTACATCACTTTATACATGCTTTCGAAATTCAGGTTGTCGAGAGTAATCAGTACTCTCCAAGACGACCATTTAATTTCATATTTTTAGAAAACTGTATTGATATGCTGAATTAAATGTCATGGGAGACAAAAAGAGAAAGAAAGAGAAATGCACACGGTGTCCAAATTCAGAACTTGAACAAGCAACAACATTAAATGATAAATCTCGAGAAATTATGGTAATCCTCCCAAACTAGCAATTATTTTCTCCTACTCTCTAAGATTTGTTCTTCTAATGTAACGAGGTGGCTGAGACTCTTATCGTTAGTTCGCAAAGTAGATATCGTGTTTTGGATAAACTAGGAAGACACAACAGGCAAGATGATCGATTATCGATTGACAACAACTGGCTTCATTTACAACAAGCAACAATTTAGAATAAGCCTTCAATAATCGGCAAAGAGACGCGATCGACGGCCTAACCTCGATCGATGGAATCGCCCCAATCGACACTCGCAGGGGTTCCGCTCCGCTCGGCCGTATCCCGAGCCGGGGGGGGCGCTTCGGAGTCCGCGTTCCGCGCACATCGAGCGGTGGTCATCAGGCGGTCATCAGGCGGAGGCGCGGGCGCGGGCGGAGCGGCGAGCGGGCGGGCGGGAGCGGCTCCGCGCTTCACCGCCCCCGGCCCCGGCCCCGCCCCCATCCGCCGCCGCAGGCTCAGCGGCGCAGACGCAATCTAGCGCGAGTGACGGAGCGCGATTTAAAGGCGCGAATGTGACAGGCGTCAGCAATAACTCGTGCGCTCGTCCCTCCGAGCGAACGGGGCCGCTCCGAAGCGCGCCACGGCGAGGGCGCGGCGGCCGGAACGAAGCGGGCGGGGGCGGCGAGGCGGAGCGGGCTCGCGAGTATTGGCGCCGTTAGATCGATAGCAGAAAATTGATAAGGGCGCCCCTCGCCTCCGCGGCCGAGCGCGAGCGCGATGTCTTTCCAATGGCCCTCGCGACCCGGTCGCCTCGCGTCGCCTCGCGCCGCGCCACGCGGAGAGGACGAAGATTCGCGACGCCAAGAGGGCGGCGCAAGATTCCGCGGCCGCTCTCGGGTAGACGCGCCGCCAGCCTCTTTGTATCGATTTATCGACGAAAGAATTAGAGGGACATGAGAGCGCGCCCGGGGCTAAGAAGGACGGCCAGCCGCGTCAGAGAAGAGTCGCGATTTCTGCAACGAGGGCGCGGGGGCACGCGCGGAAGCCAGCTACGACGGCAGGAGCTGGGCGGTGCCATCGGTATTGAAAAAGCAAGAGGCGAAATCGAAGAAAAAATATCACGATACTTTGCAGCCCATTAGGCACGAATTAATATTTTGTAAATTCTAGCAGTGTGCACCGACTAACCCGTAAAAGGCGAGAACTGAAGTAAATGGTATGATAAAAAATAATGACAATGAACAGCAAGAAGATGCAGATGTAGGTTCAAAAACTAGTTATTCCTATTTAAGTATATTTAAGTATACATAAGAATTGCGGAAATGTATTATATATAATAAATTTCCGCATCTCTTATATATTGTATATAGCAACAAGTACACTCTAAGTACACTAGATGAATAATGTGTTAGTAATAAACACGTCATTGTAAACTTAATTACGGACTATTTCTGGAACTACAATTAGGACGAATTTCGTACTCAAGATACAGAGTAGACAGAACTTATGATGATGATGAGATGATGATGATAATAATAATAATAATAATAATAATAATAATAATAATAATAATAATAATAATTTCAGTCGCTGTCTGGAGGAGAATTCTAGCAGCCGGCTGCTCTGATCGTTGGTTTTCCGTGATTTCTCGGATCAACACCAGGCGAACACCGGAGCAGTGCCCTATCAAACGGACCACGGACCGCGCGCGATCTGTCCTTCCCATTCCTTGTCCTATCCTCTCTCCTTACATACACACACTAACATGCACTACACTACCACATATTCCGGGAGACCGGTCGGGAGCTTAGAGCTTGTCCCGGCTGGGGCGCTGCCCCGCTGGTGGGAGAGTCCTGGTTAGGGGGAAACCCCACTAGCCGACGGTAGGTCGGCGCCGGATCTCGCCATCCAGCGGGGGAAGATCACCGCCATCTCCCGAGAAAAAACATGCCCTACACTAACGGGACTAATGACCAGAGCAGTTGACGCGCCCGGAAACATGAATAAATCAATCAATAATAATAATAATAATAATAATAATAATAATAATAATAATATGACCATACGCCCAACATGAGTCTACCACTTCTTACTCCTCCAATGTCGCCCACACAGAAGAAAGGGCGCTCCGAGGTCGGCGCGCGGGCGTCTGAGCGGAGGGGTGTGCGAGGCGCGGAGGGGCGGCCGTGGCAGGGCGGGGAGCGAGCGCGCTCTGCTGCGCGCCTGCGGCTGACGGGAGCAACGGGCTGAGAGCACGGTCAACACCTCGCTGCTCGTCGGACGCCCCGCCCCGCCCCTCCGCTCCCCTCCCCCCCCCCGCCCTTCGCCACCGCCCTGCGCTCTAGCCGCCGAGGTCAGACCGCCAACCCAGCGGAATTCGCCCTGGCTATCGCAGGCGCACGAAAAATGAAGGCCGGAGATAAATCATGTTGATATCCACTGCAGCTCCAGAATGATTTCGTATTTTAGCGGGGCTGCAAAACTCAACTGCTCGTACGCTCACAGCGTTTATATTTAATTTCAAAATTGCAAATTAAATGCGCTCTTGTTTCCGGACCACTTTACAAGTCGTTAATGAAGGTTGGATGTTTCAAAAGATCGTAAAATTTTGGATGGAACGAATATGATAAGGGCATAAAAAAGTAATATGCCTACTTAATATAAAGTGAAACACAAATCCTTAATGAGAAGACGTTTATTCTAATAACCTGTCTCATTCCACAACGCGGAATTCTGGACATCAATGTCTCATCCACCGGCCTCAAGATTGGCGTCATTTCATTTACTTTTGAAAACGGATTTCTTGATAACGCTTTATAGCAGGGCACTCACAGAAACGGCTGACTCGCAGCAATCCCTACGAGCGTTGTGGGCAAAAACTCAATAATCTGGCAGAACGCACACACACGTCTCCGCGGCGTGGGCGCGACGCGAGCGTCACCGTCCCAGGGCCGCCAATGCATATGCCACACTAAAATGTTATCATTTTTATGCATAATAGTCATATAACGTGACGGCGATACGGACCGCTATTAAGAAGTTAAGATAGGAGCGGAGGGCGGCCGGGAACGTCGGCGGACGCCCAGACGGGCGAAAGGGAAAGTCGGAGAGGGAGAGCGAGAGGAGAAGAGGGAAGAGGGACGGGCCGGAGTGGGACGAGGTCGTCGCCGCGAGACCCCGCCGCCGCCGCCACCGCCTCCCCCCTCAGCACGGCCTCTTCGGGCTTCCCATCAGGGTGCATTATCTGAAGAATATTAAGTTCGAGGCCTGGCACCAGCTAATGTTGCCATTACCGCGGCGCGCCCCTCCCCAAGATCTGCCCTTGCTATATTACATTCAGCACGCCTGCGCCCCCTCCCTCCCCCTCCCAGCACCGCGCCGCGACACGCGGGCCCTGCCTTGCAGCCCTCCCCGCGCTTTCCCGCCCAGCACAGCCCCGCCCCGCCCGCTCTTCCCCATCAGCGAAGCTCCTCGGCGCGCCTTCGAAATCGGCCTTGCAAATGGACGCGTCTGCCACTGGCAAATTTTGTGGCGACTTCATAAAACTAGTACGCCCAATGCTGAATATTCGTACGTAGAAAATTGGATTAGAAGATTACAGAATTCTCGACTAGCAAATGTTTTCTAAAGATTCTTCCAGTGAGCTCTAGTTTAGATATATGATCGAGAGTAGGGGATATAGTATGTTGATATATCTGGTTTCTTCATTAATAATTCAGAAAAATTTCGAGCAATTACAACTTGTAGTATTTTCATATACACATGAGACATGCATTGAGAATTCGAAGGAAAAACAATTTAAGTTCACTTTATATATTTCACAAGAATAATAATTCAGTTTTAAAGTGCAATACAATGCAGAGGGGAAAAAACGAGGGCCATACTTTTCTACGATTGTTTCTACTACAATTGTGAACTTCGAACCCAAGTAACTGAGCTAGCACAACATAATTGCTAGCACACATATAATACTAGAATATATAATTCCCACGTATATACTAAAATCCCCGCCCCCTTTGGTGACAGTTCCATTTTTGAAAAATTTCACTCCTTCTCTGTGATAAAAGAATATTGTGTATGACCCATCATTATGGTGGCAATTATTATCAAAAGTCAAAGAAAAGTCTGGAGCATCATACGCAAAATAGAAGCAGATTTAAAACACAAAAACACGGTTTCATGGCACTAAGTCACCCCATGTTATGAAACTATTGCCATTACAGAAATATTATTGTTTATAAAATTGAACAAGAAACTCACAGACTGCACATAATAGTCCAAAAATCTGCCTACACATCTTATATCAAATTATGAATGTATTTCCTGTCAAAACTGAAGCTTGTTGGATTGTAGACTAGTAGTACGAACAGAATCTTTTCAGATTTTTTTTAGATTTAAACATTTGAGGACTGAAACCCAAGTTAAATGTTTTAAACGCGACACTCTTCTTCCGATAACTACATTAAAATAGAATAATGTACATTATTCTATTTTACAAAAATTATAATTCGTCCCACTCCAACTTGCGCCTCTTCAGCATGGTTTGGAATCCCACACTAATCTCAATCGCCTTCAAACATTTCAAAATAAATTCCTCCTAAATTCACAAACGCCTCCTGGTTTCTCCCGAATAACCCACTTCATCCACGATATTTTAAATTCAATCCCTGACTTCATTCAACAAACAATTGAAGCGAAATTTGTTTCTATGTATTCCTTCAGACCCGGTCAAGTACCTTCCAAAAACTTGAATATTCGTTTCAAATCCGCAGGGCTTCGAGCTCGGCCAGGTCGATCGAAGAATATCGATTTTCGAGAAAATCACCTCTACGGTTCAGGTGCTTAGCGAAGAGACTGATAAGCGGACATACAGACAAGTTTTGCTGTAAACCAATTTTGCGGTATCAAGGACCCACAAAATGTGGATTCTTACTTCTCAGCGTGTTAGAGGAAGTAACTCACTGCACAAATAGGTTAGACATACGTTACACTACGTACGTCCTACAGTAAAGAATTTACTACATACGAGTAAGAGTAAATATGTTAGACATAACTACATACGAGTTAAAGTAAGTTCCTATATATTTATCCACTATTTCGTTATCGAACCCACGATAAGAGGTTATCTGACGAACAATTGCCACTTTCGGCTGCAGCATTATAATTATTTCCCTTTACTATGTAAGTACGTAGTAGAAGTAACATCATAATTGACTAGAAATGCGGTTTAAGAGAAGCCTAGCACTGTAGTTTCGAGTTAAGACAAGCATCTAAGCCATTCAATTTTCTACAAAATTTATATTCTCCGATTCATTTGGCCGAACTCAAGCGCTGTGAATTTGAAACGGATATTTTCATTTTTAAGGTATTAAAATAAGCCGTACATTTTCAAAATTTCTCCAAAATGACTCCAAAATTTTGAATTATGTTTTTTTTTCTCTTGGAAAGAGCAAAGGAAGCTTTAAAAATAGTGCTGCTCTCATTTTTCATTTAATTTTCAGAACTTTCGACAATTATGACAGTTCGTTTCTTTCCTACAACTACAATATAGAGAAGGGGTTTCCCTTAATGAAATTGTTCTTCAATAATAGATTTTTTAATGAGATCTATAAATCAGTAGATCGTTTTTAATTAGATCATATACGATAAATCAATACTCTTCGAAAATGACTTGTTTTTGCGTAATTCTGCGTGAATGTAGGAAAATTTTAAACAATTCTTTTCTCAAAAGGGCTGTAGATATTTTTTATTATCTTTTCTCGAATGGAGAACAATGAAAAAAATGGCTCAGGTACCTTTTTTCCGTGAACTTCCATGAACTCAATGAAATATGTTCTTTAAAAAGCATGCTTCAATAAGAGCATATTCAAATGTTTAAAATATGAGTAATTTTCGCGTAATTAAGTAAAGGCAATTTATAAGAAAATATTCTCAAAAAGCTTCAAATTATTTCTTTTAATTTTTTCTCTAGTTTTGCTTAACAAATGACGCTTAAATATGCCACGTTGAACTCTGAAGTTTCGAAAATTGTACAAGTTAAAAATAATGCCAGAGAGTATGCTTATCTGAAGAAGCATAATCGTAAACTTTATTATTTTGAAAGCGAGTATCATTGGAAAGATAATGCACTTATCTCTCTGAACACAATTTTCTTCTCTGGGAGGCTTCCGAGACTAGCTTTAAGATAATTTCTATCTTTAATTCCGATTGACAATTTTTTTTATTACTTCCCGTTCGACAATTATGTCTTTCGAGGGTTTTGAGATACAAAATCTTATATGGCTTCTTAGGATATGACCATTCTTAGGCCGCGATTGGTTTCTGAACTGTACTGACAAGTTTTGACTTTTGTTCTGTGATAAATGAATGGTACACTAGTGGAAAGGTCCGAGGGAAAGCTAAGTTAAGGAGATTTAAGTTTATCTTTCGGGAATCTTGATATAATTCGCAGTCTGCTATTGTTTCTTCCTAGGTTGAATATTGCACTGCAGAGAGCATTTGGAAGGTGGTAGTAGAAATTGCTGGCAAGATTTTTGTCTCCTTGAATTCTGGTATGTCTAATTCCCGTCGGATTTGATGGTTGGGGATGAGCCATGGCGCGTTGAGAGATATTCTCAGATACTTATTCTGACTATTCATAACATTAAGCTCAGATATAATTTAACATACATAGTGAAAATAATGTAATCTCCCCCATAAGCAACAAGCACTACGATATACTTACTACTCATGTAACCTGTTCCCTACGAAATCTTGTGTCATTGCTTTCCGAGAAGACTTCATAAAACTTTCCCGAAGTTTGAAATATTTTAATGCCATTTGTCAATTAAATAACAAGTCGCATTGCAATAACTAAAATAGACGAAGAGAGAGAGAGAGAGAGAGAGAGAGAGAGAGAGAGAGAGAGAGAGACAGACAGACAGACAGACAGAGTCAGAGTCAGATGTTTGCAACAAAATTTGAGACCTCTAGCTGCTAACACATTTCCCCATCGTCGGGAATCTAAAAAATAGAATGCACAAACCATGATTGCATTCATCGCGGGAAAAGATAAAAACATCGGCCTCTATACTTTCAAAATGCTGATGACGAAGAGCGATAATGGAGTACAAATGCAATTATTGTGCGTCTGCCAACAATGCACAGCCATTCCAACCGCTGGTGGGTTTGTCTTTGTCTATTGTTTTTCGCTTGCTCATAGGCAGCACGCGGTGTAGTAACAAAAGTACATAAATATCAAATGTGGCTATCAAACACAGAAACGGCTCCCCTCCATCAAATAGCAGTAATGCGCACGTATCAGGATACACAAGTAATTCCATAATTATATTCCAAATTGACTTCATTCTTAATTCACTGGAATTAATATTAATGCGGTGACCGCTGAATGACCATGTCATCAGCCACTGGGGAGATGCACAAAGGCAGTGCCGCAGCATCAAATTCAGCGCCGATAACGCGAGCACCTGCAATTCTGAACGCGTCAAACACGGTTGCAATGCCGACTATTGTGCAGCAAAAAGAGCGAGTATGCGACCGCACCGGGGCGGCTCGGTGGCATGGGACGGGCGAGGGGGGAGGGGAGGCGGAGGGAAGGGGAACGGTGGACGGCGGATTGATAAAGCAAAATATTCCAATCCGCGGCAAAGGGGGAAAGAGCAAAAACAGGAATTCCGGTATGAATACAACACAGGCGCCGGAGTGCCGCGAATTCCGTAAGCTTTCCGGGGCAGCGCGGGCGTACGCAGGGTGAGCGTTGCGCGAGGCTGGGCGGGATGGCGTGGCGGAGAGAGGGATGAATGTGGCGAGGAGAAGCAGAGCTAGATTAACAGTAGGAGAGGCGAAAGGCAAAGGTCGCAGAGAACACGAGCAGAGAGGGAAAGCGACGCATCTCGAAGTGTTGGGAAAAGCGACCAAACGAGACGACGGATAACCGCAAGGCAGGGTGAAATGAGACGAGAATAGGAGAGAAGAGAGCGAATGGAATGAAATGCGAAAGAAATAAGGCAGTGTGTACAGAAGCACGCCAAAGAGGTGTTTCCAGTTTCCGAGGGAGTATCCGAGGCAGCCGTAACCAGTTAGCATGCGAGAGAAGATGAACGAAAGTAGTACGAATTATAGGATGGTTGAAACGAGCACAGGCATATTGCCTAATAGACAACGCCAACTAGAAACGGTGGTAAGGAGAGTACATGGAAGGGAAGGAGGAGGAAACGCAACGGAGGGAGTGAGAAGGGGAAAGAAAAGACAAATAGAGAGGAATTGTTGATAGAGAGTGGGAGCGGTAGATCTCGGAGGCCGCAGTCGGGGCTGGGGGTGGAGGCGGGGAGAGGCGGGTGTGCGGGGAATGCAAGGGCGGGAAGGAAGGGCGAGGCGGGGCGGACCCAGACCCAGGCGCGGCGCAGTGCCCCCGAGCTTTTTCGCCACTGTTTCGATTTCAGCGCGCTCCGCCGAGCGCAAAACGCGGGGCGCAAAACACAGCGCGCCCGCGCGGAACGGGTCCGCGGAACGGGTCCCCGGACGGGGCGGAGATCCGGGTCAAAAACTCCGTCCCCGGAGACGGTTATCGAGAGCAGGAAGCAGACGGCGAGGGAGGACGGCGCGACGCCGGCGCGGAAGACGACTCGCAGAGGCCCCAGGCCAATCGGAGGGCGCTCTATTTCCAGAGCTGTGCCCCTTGTACGTCGTAATGTACATTGCAAACAGATGTATTTACATAAAATTCACGAAAAAGGTAAAGAAAATTAGGAATTTAGTGCAAATAGAATACACGACGTATTTGGTGCAAATTCGACTTACGAGACCCACTGGCAAAGTGTACTGTTCAAATGACATCCAATAATATTGATATTTAGCCCGGTAAAATTAATTGTCTATGATTTAGAACAAGATACACAAATTTGACTAAGTTTAGGCACGAAATGATAAACACGTACTTTCCGATTCTAAATCACATTAAAATTGGGTTTTAGAATTTTCTCTAAAACTCAATTTCCTTACTTAAAAACGAATATAAATAATACTGCTTCTTAGCCCTGCGTTTCGCAACGTAGACAATTAAAACCACATTAAACATTAAGGAACACAACTTCTAAGTGCACAACCAATGAGTTAGAAAGCATTTTCCAGGAACGCCTCAATTACTTTCTGGTTGGCGGGACCCGGATTCCGCGAACGGAGCTGTTCCACGAAGAGTCTCGGTGCCCGAATGACGCCAAATTCTAAAATGGAAACAGGTCCCTGGCCTCATCTTGCTTCTTGCCGCATATAAAAAATACAGCGCCGTCTTGTTCGCAAAGCCCCCGACGTCACTCGGGAGCAACGATCCCTGCGGCGGTGAGGCGGTGTGGGGCTGCAAGGGCGAAGACAGAAAGAGAAGAGAGTCGCAAGAAGAAAGGAACAGGGCTGCACTTGTCGCAAAGCGTCAGGTGCAGTTTTTAGTCAAACAGGAGGTTGTGGCGAGGAATACATGCGGTGTGGAATATAGAGCTCATAGAATGAAACATGAAATTCATATCTTGGGACTTGAGGAAAAGAAGAATCACAGAGAAAATGGGATGAGCAGTGAGCTGAAACAGACCGACATTAATTTTGTGAGTTCTTAACTAAAGATGAGTTGATAACGAAAAAGGAAACAGACACCTCATGCATTGAAACGGAAACAGTGTGTCACGCATTCAACATCGGCCTTCGGGCGACCTACCAGCATGAAAAGCGGCGGTATGACAAGAAAAGTCACGTACTGCATAGTAATATTTGAAGGAAGTGGAGTTAGGCTACAGGACATAGAGAAAGATGATTGGGAAATGAGGTAAGGAGCATTTGGGAGCGCCCATGATGGCAGCATGAGAATGGAGAAGGGGCGTCGTGTCCGGGCCGTGAGTATGGTTTGTGGAGTGCGTGGCGCTGGATGTGGGGCATCGAAAGGCGAGGTGTGGCGTGTGGCAGGACCGAGGGAAGTGCCGTGGAGTGGAGTGGAACGTGGGTGGCAGGCGGTGCGGCGGCGCGCTCGCTCGCTCGCCGGGTGGCTTTAACGCGCGCAACGAGCGCCCGCCCGCTCGCCTTTAACGCCCGCGTTCGAACCCCGGCGAATTAGATTCCGCGCGATGGGGCCCCGGGCTCCAATTTTACCAGCGCGATGGCTTTCCGGGCGGCGGGGGAAGAGGAGGGCACCTCCGGGGAGGGGAGTAGAAGGGGAAGAGAGGAAAGCACACCGCTCATCTCGGGCCGGAGCGTTGGGTACGGCATCGCCGCTTGGAGCAGCAGCGAAGTTGCCGAGAGGAGCGGTGGCAAGGAGGCGATGGAGAGTCAGGGAGGCGCCAGTGGTTGCGAGGAGACAGTGGGGATCGACCAGGACGATGCAGCCATGGAGGGACCTGTAAAGTTGGCGGTCGAGGTGTCTACGGTGTACGGCAACAATGAGGGCACAACGGAATGACCTGATGCAGCGGGTGGCAACTGGCGAACTTTCGACACAAATGGGCAACAACGCTTCAGTCAGGCGAATACAGCTCAAAAGCTATTGCTTCGACCAGTTACTAAACCCCTATCGACGTGTTTACTTACGAAATACTGAAGGAAGCAAATATTTTCGAGTTCTGAATGAATATGAATATCTTCCCAGACTAGATTGTTCTACACAAGCGTCCAACAACTAACTGGAAGTATTAGGAACAAAATAACGGATGAGTATTCTGAAATTAAAGAACATTATGAATAATTGTAAGATTTTGAGGAAGGACTTCAATGCCAAGGTCGTTTGAAAATAATGACGTTTGCCAGGGACGTTTGAGCTTAATATTGTCATAATTTAAATGTATGTTAATTTTATCAACATTTTCACATGACCTTCCTTTTCGCAATGTTTGCGAACAGTTTTATTTTTAGCTCTAACGAGGTCAATGCATTCGCCTGTATAATCAATATACTTCGTAATTGATAAAAGTACAACAAGGTTATAAAGTACTTTGTTCGAAAAGAATTACAATACTAAATAAAAAAATAAAAACATTTGAAAGTGTAAAATTTATGTGGAAACTTATATGAAAGCAGTTTTCAATATTTAGGCAACAAATGGCCGATTGGAACATTTCTACCATACTCCGAAACTTATTCAGACGAAAACAAAATATTTTGAAACAATATCTACAGAAATTCATAACAACGACTGGTTAATAATAAAAAAGTCAATTGAAAAATTCGAACAAAGGAGAAAAATATTTTTGACACAATTATTTGACTTCTGACAATGGCAATCTGCAAAAAATATTCTGCATTACTCACAAAATAAGCAACCTTAACGTGATACATTAAAAAATCATTTTATAAATATCACAGAAAAATACGCTACAAATAAGAACAAATTCAAATACATTAAATTCAGTACAGGATAAACAGTCATATGTGGTTTTTAAACGCCAATTAAGAAATTGAAAAAACAATTGGTGGAAAAAACTCGTCAAGCAAAGAAACTGGACGCAAAAAACATCCTAACGCGTAAGACGGGCGTCTGAGAACGAAAACGAAACGTGAATTATCGGCCAATACGAGTGCATGGCGCTCGGCAGAGCAATAGTGGCGCGGTGGCCAGCATTCCATCCCATCGGGCGCGCCGAGATGCGAGGTCCTCCTGGGCCGCGCCTTCCGTCTGGCGGAAGCTCGATAAATCTACTCCATTATTGCGAACAAGTAGTGCGCCTAATGCGTTAATCATACGCACGTGGAGGCAATGTGCGCGCGCTCGCGCTCCGGCACGCCCCCACGCGCGCGGGCGGGCGCGCTCGCGCTGCTGCAGGTGCGTAGGCGGCCGGCAGAGCGAGGGGGTCGGCGGTTGCGAGGCGGGGGCGGGGCGGGGCGGGGTGGCGCGGACCAAATAGGGCTTAGAGGGCGGGATGGCGCAGTCGCCCATAAAACGGCACCGCCGACTGGATGGGGGTGAATGGGCCCCATGTTTCGCTGTGGAAATGACTCATAAACACACGCGCGCGGGGGCGGCGCGAGGCGCGGGCGGGGGCCGGGGCCGGGGAAGGGCGCGCCAGGCCGCGGGGGAGCGACGCCGAGGTCGTTATCAACCCGAGGGGAGGCGTAGCAGCAGCAGCAGCAGCAGCAGAACCACTCCCACCGCCGCCGCCGTTGCCAGCCTCCCCGCTCGCGCTGCAGCTGCCGCCCCGGCCGACGCGTCGTGGCGGAGCGCGCCCCCGGATCCCCACCGTTCCCGAGCGGATGTCGACGCCGCGGCGGCCGGGGAGCGGGACTCATATCGACGCCGAACAACGTCGCCCGACACCAAAAAGTAGACTTAAACGCGCCCGCATCACCGAGGCGGCCCCGCGGGTGGCACGAAAAATGGTCGTCATTCCGCGCAGTACGCACATATGTAGCGCTGGAAATTAAAAAAAGAGAGATCTATTAAGTTGACTATTGTAACGCCCGGCGATGAGGGAAACGAGCAAGATTTTATTATGAACGCCGGTGTCATCACAGGTTACATTTTTGAGGGCAGTGTGAGTCCGCTGGTAACGTCCCCGTACACGCTGCACAGGTTGCTGGTCTAATCCCAAGGGTAGACAAGCGCCAGCAACGATACGGAAGGACAGAGCGCACTTCACGATGCTTTCTGGCAAAATATTTCAATCCACCTCCAATCCTCTATGCAACACAGCCATTAACTTTGAATTATGTTAAAGAATGAATATTAGAAAAATAAAAAAATACCCTCCAAATGCACCAAGTATTTTGAAAACTGACTACAGTCTAAAACGATGGTATCGGAAAACAAATTGCCAGAATCCCGCGAAATAAAATACATTTTGGTCAGATATATGTTATAGTATCTTCATACTCAACCGCATTAATGAACAAATAATTTTATGATTGCACACAATTTGGGCATCATATATCGCTAATTGACTGAATGTGATAACTCTTCATATAAATTAGAGAAATAATTCCCAATTGTACGTTAAATCCAATAAAGTACATGAATAAACTGAAATCAACAGCAAAGCACAACAAACAACTAATTTTTGAAGAAACTAACACACATTTCGCAAATAATATCATTCTAAGCTTTGAACACATTCAAGAAAAGTGCACACTTTTGTGTACTTTTAACTTTACATAATTGATTATAATATATATTCTTGTCAAACTTTTTGTTTCTTCCATAGCAAATAAATCGGAGAAATTATTAAACTATTAGCTTTCCTAAAACGATTCCACGCCGTCTTTTCGAGCCGGTAATGGTTGCACAGTTGTTAAAAACTCTTGAAAGCATTATTTTTAGCTTATTCCTTGCACCTTATCCACATTTCACGGCAGTACAAATACTTTCGGATGGAGGTATCTATTCAAGAGCTTATATTTCCGGCCAACGCTGAAGTTGACTCCCACTCTCCAACTTGACCCCATCAGGAGCGACGGCAATGTCGCGAACTCCAAATGCTTTCGAAGCAGCGATGGCAGGGAGAGGTGGGAGCGCCCTGAGAGGCGCAGAGGAGTGGCGGCAGAGAGCGCGGGGGCGCGGAGGGGGCGTGGACTTGATCAAAGCGTCGTTTGCGACTGCCACCCTCCCCTCCCATGCGGTGACCTATAGCATCAGATAACGCAGCCACCTCACCAAGCCCACGCCCGAGAAGCAAAATAGCGTTGCAGTCACAATCTAGATGGAGGGTTTTATTTTGCTCATTTCCTGCTTTTGTATGATTTCAATTTACTTTTATTTCTATGAAAAAAAAAAATTCATCAGCCATTGAGCGAAAACACTCTTATCTTTTTTCCTCCAAAAGTGTACCTGAATTGTACAATGTCATATGATGTACCAACTCAAAAGAGCCAGAACGAGAGGACCGAACTTTTCACTTGAATTTGTTCTTTCGTTTTAAACATGTTTTCTGATTTGCTTGATGAAGCTATTCAGTGTAACACAAAATTCAGCGATATTTAAATTTAGTGATCAGAAAACAGTTTCCATTACCCTGGACATCGCAATGTGAACCTATTCACAACCTGGAAAGATGAAAAAGATGAAATCGAAAAAGAAACCCCAACAAAGTATTATACCCTTTCTGGAGACCACCACAAACTCCGATAAATTTCATTAAGACATCACCCTGAAAAGTGTTGGAGCAGTCAAAAGAATTTACAAAACGAGAGACAATGAAAACTTGTGTAATAAACAGGTCCTCCATGTGGTCGATAGACACAGTCTGAGTAGAGAGAGTACGAATTGAGACATAATTAATCAATTACAATGATCTGTAAATATTTCCTGAGTTCCCGTGATTGTAACAAAGTTTGAGCAACACAATAGAAACTTGAGGTTCTTTGTACATTATTACTTATGGTTTAAGAATGTGCTACCAGAAAAAATTGAATAGGACGTCCTCCAAAGCAATACAAAATAAAAAACCGAGAAGGTGCCTAAGAAATCACAAGTGCTATTGCTCCTATTGGAACCACATCTGGCGGTAAAACTCGATAGTTATCGCGACGCGCTATTCGGTATCTGGAGTGAGTTTGAGGTTAAGAGACTGGTAATTGGTGTAGATTTGGGATTTAGAAACAAGCAATACAAGTTAAGTCAATCTGATTGGACAGGGGGTTCTCTTGATTCTGTGTGGAGGCGGGGAACAAAAATGAACAGGAATGAGCGTTCCTATTTATGTCTATTATAAATGATTTATCAATGTAGACACTGTAGAAAATGATATCTTTTTTGTGAATTTTTTCTTCACTAACCTTATAACCGTTTCAAAATATCAGTTTTTGAGTTTCATAAAAAATAAAATTTGTAAAACGTAAGAGTAATCAATCTATTACAGAACTTATTTTTACTTTCTCGTATACAAACGCATATACGGGAATAATATACGAAGTATAGAGAAAGTTATGTAATGCTGCGGAAAATTGATTTCGAGATTTCAACGGAAATACACGTTTTGGGTGCCCTGATACCGGAAAAGTGTTTGTTTGTTTGTTTGTTTGTTTGTTTGTTTGTTTGTTGTTTTCAAAACGTCCGTCCGCCCGCATGTCGTATGTAAACAAATCTAACACCTAAACCACACGTACGATTTATTACAAAATAAAGAAACCCCTGCCTATCTGACTCTAGTTGACGCTTTGAAATTTTGAAAAAGCATTCTTTAAAATTTGGGGGTATTTTGCATGAAGCCTCCCGGACATTTTAAAAATTTTCTCAAAAACGGCACCAAATTTTTTCTTTAAATTTTCTTGTAAGAGTAGAGCAAATTACACTTATAAAAGTAGCATTGGTCCGATTTCCACAGTTAACTCTGAACTTTCGAAAATTGCAAAAGTATGAATTTTTTCGACATTTTCCTAAAACCACAAACTTGACGATAAGAGATTTTTCCTTCAATTGAAATTTTACTCTTCTTTAATATTCTTTAATAATATTTCGGTTGTACTATTTGGAAAATGAAAAGTTGAGAAAATGTCAAAAAATGTAGTTTGGGCGACAATAGATGGAAGCTGGCCAGAGAAGACCTTAAATCTGGACTACAGCAAGGAATTTAGAAACAGTTACTAGGAGATAATCTGTGCCATTTTATAGCACCTCTAGTTATTCATTAATAATGTGAGAGTTTAATTTTCTCCCATCATATTTGACGGATACCCCTAGGTATGTAATAAAATTATGAATGATTTAGTAATATAGCATTTGTTACATGATTAAGTACGACACTAAAGAACATATGTTATTAAAATATTATGATACGAGTAAAATGTGGCGGCCCCGACGCCGTAAACTATTCTAAAAATAGTTTCATTCGTTGAAAACTTATTTCATACTTCATTTCTTTCTTGCCAAGCCTTGTTCAAATATGTTCTTTCTGTATCTGGCATTGGAGTTACCAATGAATCGTAGTAGTTGATAATGTTATACTCCCCTCCAAACTTTCCCAAAACCCAGTGGCCTTGTATGTTACCTCCATACGGAATCTGAACTGTTAATATTGCAATTTTAAAATTATAATAAAAGTTAGTTATAAATAAGCAAAATTATAATAAAAAAATAGTTAATAAAAAGAATGGTGTTGCAAGTTAAAAGAAGGTGACTGAATGTAGAATTATTACAAGTACAAATTTCTTCAATTGTACGTCCATGTTAGATGTGTCATGTTTCAGTGAGACAAATCCTTCGATCAGGTTGATTTCGTCAGTTCAGTTCATTGATCAAAAACTGATTCTCCATTATCGAGCGAGAATTCAGCTTTCCAGTTGAATATGTAATTGCACTTGAAACAACGATGGCGAAGTAAAGTATAGGTTCTAGTCAATTGCCGATATTCGTAATATCATCAAAGAACACATTGAACAACAACCACAGCAAATGCTCACGTTCCTGAACAAAAAACATCGGTATGCCGTACAAAAACGCCCCCTGAATGTCGCATAAGTCTGGTCGCCGAAAACGCCGCCGGCGGGAGGATATTCGCCATGCGGCAGGATTTGCGAACGCGAGCTGGTGTGCCCGGGGGCGCGACGCGTCGCGTCGCGGCGGCCGCAGCGTCTGTGCGGCGGCTGCGGTGGCTGCGGCGAGCGCGCGCACAATGGAGGCCTAATCCGCCATCAGGCGCTATTGGTTGTATCGCGGCGAGCAGGCACCGCCGTCGCATCCCAGCGCGCGCTCACGCGAGTTCCCTCGCGGCCGGAGGCCCTCTCAATGCCGCCTGTCGCCTCCCCTCCGCCCCCCCCCGCGGAGGCGGCGCCGCCCTCCGACGCCTGCAATTCCATCATCGCCCTCGCGCGAGGAAGACGACGGGCGGCGGCGGTGGCGGCGTCGATCTGGCGCCGCCAAGTACCCCAAGCGTCCCGCGCGCTCGCACGCGACAAGAAAACGGTTTGAAAATAAAACTGCATCCGAGCGCCTCCGCCTCCCCTCCTTCGCCTCCGCCGCTGCCGCTGTCGCTCCCCCGCGCGGAGGAGGGGCGCCCTCGGTCCCCTTCTGCCCTAAGAAAGAAATTGGAATCTTTTCACCCACACGCGCCCGCGCACACCGCATCCCGCTCGCACGCGCGCGTCTCACGCGCCCAGCCCCCCGCGCTGCACGGGGACGCCGGTGACTTCAGCAGCGGACGCAACAATACGCGCAAGTAGGCTGCATTTACCCTGTGGATGGTTGGACTCAAGAGGCTCGGGTACAGGTCACCAGTTTTCATATCAGAGGTGACTGCATAACGTAAACATTCAGTATATTATTCACATATTCATAAGAATGGTTGCACCACGCGCATAAGAAACAAGCTTCATCGGCATTAAGCAACTATTTATAGTACGTCTCGTTGTTGGTGCGAGAGCGAATCTTGAATTAATAATTATGCAAATAAACCTAGTCAGCCTGTGCAAACCACGGACTACACAGAAAGCGTAAATAGTATACGATGGAGGAATCTAAGCCTTCTAAGTATGACGCCACAAAGATGGCCACCTGCACCAAGGGCTGAAATATAGTTCCTTCATATTTTTAAAGTCAAAGTGCAATTCGTCACGTTTCCGTGAAATTCTTTGTTTAGTGACCTCATTTATAAAGATCGGTTGCGTGTGAGAGCCGCAAAACGTATGTATACTACTGAAATAATTTAGGATACGATTAGAGAATAATTACTGAAAGATATGAAACAGTATTTTAGGGGTGTTTCGATTTTCTGTGTAGTGCATGTTATAATTTCTTTTGCAACATCTCTATAGCTCCTAAGTGCGATGTAATCGCAAAGTTTCGGCTAGTGTGTGTTTATGGTAATTGGTTGCACGTTATCACTCAGAATTACATTTTTGTTAAATATCTAGAAATTTTAAAAGGTGGCGTGTGAGTAGCATATAGGAAATAGGCATGGAAGATTATATCTCAAGTCGAAAATGGGTTTAAGGGGAGAGACTGAAAATAGAAGAAGAAATTATGCGTTTAGTGATATATCTAGTTTATTTAAATTAAGGATCGAGAGAAAACTATCAGCATTCCAGAACGGGGTTGTAACGCATGTTCGAACTTTAATAATGGAAGCAATTCTGATTGAGAAAAGGATATTTACGGGTATTAGGTATGAAAATGGACATGAAAAGTTCTTGAAGGGTGGTAGAATTTGTGCAGAGTCGCTAAGTCCAATGATGAATGACGACTCCGCTACGTAGTCAACTTAGGAAGCACTACTGAGGACTAAAGCCCAAATCTAGTAATACTAGTATATATTATTTTCAGGAAACACATGAGTCTGGGCCTGACAATTTGGTAAAGCTGCGAGTGTACACGGGGCCACTTTCTCATCCGATTCATTGGATATTGTGAACAGATAGACATTCTTACTTTTGATTTAGATATTTGTTCAAAATAGTGGAGACATTTTTACTTTCTGGTATACATACGTATATACGGAGTAATATACGTAGTATAGAGAAAGTTATGTAACGCTCCGCAGAATAAATTTCGATATTTCAACGGAAATACACGTTTTGGGGTCCCCTGACACTGAAAAGGTTTTGTTTGTTTTTTTCTCCAAAACGTCCGTCCGTCCGTCTGTGAAAACTCCTAGCACCTAAACCAAGCGTAAGATCTTTTCCAAACTGAAGAAACCTATGTCGATCTGACTCTAGTTGATCCATTGACATTTTGAAAAACATTCATTAAAATTTGGGGGTACTTTACATGAAGCCCCTCGGACAATTTTCAAAATTTTCTCAAAAACGACTCAAAACTTTTTTCTTTAAATTTCTTGACAGTATACAGTAAAATACACTTATAAAGGTGGCATAAGTCCGATTTTCAAGGTTAACTCCAAATTTTCGAAAATTGCAGAAGTTAAATTTTTTTTCGGCGTCTTCCTACAATTCCAAAATTAAAGACAGATTTCTCCTTCAAATGAAATTTGTTGCCCATAAATAGTTCTTTCGTAAAGGTCACGTAGATGTTTTGAAAATTTTAGTAGTTTTCGTGGAATAGTGCGTGCCATATTTGCAGTTTTCTTTAAAAAATAACAAAACAAGATTTCCTCAAAAACCGGCTCAATTTTTTTTCTTTAAATCATTGTTAGGGGTAGTGCCAAATGTACCCTATATGATGGCATAAACGCCATACTGCTCTATTCTTTTGTTTGTTTTTTTCAAAAATTACAACAATGTAATTTTTTTGACTTGTCTCTCGTGTCGGTAATATTTATATTATATGCAATATCTTCGCATTGTTGTATTTATGAGTACATGTGCTTTAAATAATTTCTTATAAAACTCTATGTTCGAAAACTCAACAGTGTTCTTTCAAAATGAGCTCAAAGTTCCGCATTTTCAGAAACGCATAAACACCATTTTCTCAAAAATGGCTCCAAAGTTTTTGTTCTAAATTTTCCAACGGATAGTGGTAATAGCACTGTTTAATATGACGTAAAGTTAATTTTTGTGTATTTTGTTTTTTAAAAAAATTACACAAATGTATTTTTTTAAATTATCTGTCACGCCGTTAATATTCATATTTACATCGATTTGTATACATTATTGCATTTGTAAGTGGAAGTGTTTCAAATGAAAAAATGAGGTTTTTCGAAAACTCATAGATTCCTATGATAAAGAGCTTCAAATTTCGCATTTGCAGTAATGCTTAATCGCCATGTTCTGAAAAAGGTTCAAATTTTTAATGAATATTTCTATTTAGAATGAAGTTTTACTTTTCTTTAATATTCTAGAAGTAATATTTTGGTTCTTCTATTAGAAACCGAAAAGTTGAGAAAATGTAGTTTGGGGACGATAGATGTCTGTTGCCAGAAAATGGAGCAATACCTTAAACCATCCACACAAGGAAATTAGAAAATTTCAACGAGAAAGTCTGTGACATTCTGTAGCAGCTCTAGTTATCATTTGCTGTGTGTTTTTTTAATTTTGTGGAATAGCTCTCCTGAGGGTAATTTTGTTGACACAGGCAGCCCTGAACTGTCACTTAACTTTAATCAGTCAATTTCCTTCTGGATGAGTGCTCCTAAAGCAACGAACACATAGTATCCTTTTTAGTACTAAAAATAACTTAAATATATCTTCACTGCAGAGGACCATTCCTGTAAAATATACGGTAACTTTCGCAACAAATGCTTTACGAAATTACTCAGGACAAAAATTGAAACTCTCACATATTATGTATACAGTTTTAAATTAAAATAATAACTTCACGTATTCGTATTAGGTATGCTAAGAGAGTATTTTTGGAGAAAGGAATACTGATGTGGACTGTTAGCAAAGACACCATCTAAAGACGTAGTCCTCGTGATTTTCATTTTATGAACATACAGAAAATGAAAGAAAAACAAAAAGATTCGTACAACTCATAACCATTTAGAAAGTAAAATACTTCGGTTTGTCTTCGCAAGTTTCGTCAACCCTCTCTAATTTGGTGGGCGGGGATGGAGTGGAGAGGGACGAAACGGCGCACACTGGGCCGATTATGTACAAAAGTGAACAAAGAACAATAGTGATGACAACATAGAAGCTTTCAAAGCAACGTCGAAAATGGTTACAGAAAATTACAAGAATTATATTTGACCCATATATTATTAATATTTTAACCTTCCTCTTGCACAAATACCGTCATTTAAGTGCATGAAATTAGATACACACAGCCCAAGAGTATTCTCATATCTTCTCTAAAACCGTCTTCATAAGGAAACGCCAATAATTCCTTTAACGACACTATTTACACATTTATGAATAAATAATATTGAAAAGAATTCGTTACCGCAACAACATGCTCAAAAGCATCTCCCGCTTTATACGGTATACGCTCATCTCACGGCCATCAATAAAAATTTTCTTAACACTTCACGATTTACTACACCCAGAATGTGATAGAATATAATATTTAGAGAAAATTTCTTTATAATTTAGTTTACGTTTTGTTACATCTGTTACTTAATTGAGCGTATCTATTCGTGTTTTAAATGGATTGAAATCGTTCGAATATCAGACAACGCAAGACGCGATATTACTTCACAAAATGAACATTCCGCTAGTTCAATTTTCTACTGAAGTCAGTTGTAAGTCTTAAAACAGTAATTACCAACACGTCCGTAGAGGAAAAATATTAATCACTTCGTGAAACTACACAAAAGGGAACATTGCAGAAAGACATGCAATATTACAGTATGACGTTCAGTACGAAAAGGAAAATTTAGGCAAGTAACTTTCGGATAGCTCTCAGCACGATTCCACGAATTGAAAGTAATCCGAAACACTGAAAAATATAAAACGATAGACAAGTTTTCATTTTTACAAACACACATCTCACACAAAAATCGTTGGTTGCAAGGCTCGCTTTGGAGTCACAAAAACCATCATACTCGCACATTTGCTGCAATTTCGGCCCACAGTATGGCGCGTGGGGGTTCCCCAGGACGCAGCCTGCGGGCGAGGAGGAGGTGGTGGGCGGGCGGGCGGGAATAAAAACTAGCGCCGAGATAAAGACAAGGGCGAGCGCCTTGCCGCGCCGCGCCTCGCCACCCTGGGGCACGCCCGGGCGCCCCGTACCAGACCTGTTTCACTTTCCAATTTCATATTCAAAGCGGGGGCGCGGCGGCGGGCGGCGCGGGCGGGGAGCCGGAGGGGGGCGTGGCGGTGTATACTTTCAAACGCGTGATGGAAACGAGATTGCTGCGACCGAAGACGGTAGCGAAGAGAGAGGCCGTGGCGAGGTCAGATGCACCCATGATACTAGCGCGGCGGTGATACTCCTAAATAACTACAAGGTCTTGGGATGTACGTGGCGGTGAGGTTTACTTTTTTCAGAGGTAAATACGTAGATGATTATTAGAACTTTACATATATTGATATGGCAGTATTGTATTATAGTGAACTGTGTCTGTTTATTATCGATTTTATTTGATGTAGCTTTGTCTTGGCTTATGTTATCTTCGTTTCAATGTGATCGCACTATTTAATTTTGAATCTTCAGTATTTAACTGGTTTGTTGGAAGGTTACGTTTTATTGTGATGTTTTGTTAGCAGGGGATACGTGGTGTAAGTGAGAATATTTTTGCTGCTGTTTTCATGAGTTTAATAGAATTTTGTACTTCGCGGTCCAGCTATTAAGTGTGTGTAGGTATAAGGCCTTTCGCTTGTAGAAAACTTTAGAAAAAGGCCTTTCGCTTGTAGTGAGGTGACTGTGAACTCTAAAACGTATGTGCGGCCACGTGGAAGGAAATTATGTTTTTTAGTAGAAGTAAGAATAAGGGTGTTATGACAACAGGACAAAGAGACGAGACGGAATATATACGGGGATTATTCTGTCAATGGTATTGATACAAGAGTTAACAGCAATGTCTGTACTAGCGTTATGACTCACGAGCCAAGGATAGAAGTTGCTAATTTTATTTTGTTGATCAACCCCATTCTTCGAGGGTCCCATACTATTTAATGGTAAAGAACCGTTTCGGAAAACACGATTTTTGCAGAGTCGTTGCACGAGACACACCACTATTGCTCAACCTCATCATCCTGCTTTGCCCTCTTCCTTTTTCCACACGCACATCCCCGGCGTCGGCTGGGCCGCGAATTTCGAAACCGTATAAATACTAAATATTCTCTTTATGTCCAAGTGAAATCATTTAGGAATAAGGGATGGGGCGCAGGACGGTGAACTCGTGCAAAATAAAAAAATAAAAAACAAGAGAGAGCAAGGATATAAACGCTTTTGAAGTGAAGAGTGATGTGAAAAAGGCGTCCTAGTGACTGTAGGCTATCCATGGATAAGCCAAGGGTAGACGCACACTTTTACCAATACTTCAAAAGCTTCAGCTTGTGAAAACCAGATCAAAGGCTTGCTAAGGTTGCTCTTTGTGCCACTTCTCTCTTTCCCTCTCATATACGCCTCCCTCCACCGGCGTCTCTCTGGCATACGCCAGAGAAAGGCTCTGTGAAAAAGGTAAGTGGACGTTATTTTTAAGGTACCAAAACACCAAACGTATGGTACCAATGACGCATATTACAAAGCAAGAAACGATGAATGTATGCGTTATAATATTGCATTTTACAATTATTATTCCCAACAATTGCTGCGTTGCTTCCAATCTCATATTGTTGCGTAAACTATTTTTCTAGGCAGTAGAACTTGGGGTATATTTCACGCAACTGAAGAATCTTCAATGTAATGTCACAAGTAGGGTCGTCAACCGTCCACTGTTTGGGAGGATATCCGAACTTCCCTTATCACGAATTGCTTCCCCATTTGTAAACATTCTACTTTTTTTACAAACTATTGGTGCCCCAACAGCATATACTACATCTTGTGCTATTGGTAACAACTGCGAAATATTATAATGTGTCATTTTCTCTCTTGATTGCATACACTTCAGCTATTGCTTGAAAAATTCCTAAACAAATGAAACGCGAAAAGTTCATAAAATTTGTCAATTCATCAGTTTAAATGAAAATAACATTTTGCCACTGAATTCACTGTTTTTATGTTATTCAGTGCATTGAAGTACATGAACGCATCGTGATGTCCGACCTTGCAGCCGTAAATAAAAGAAAAATAAATAAAACGAACCACCGGCGGCCTCTTCTGTCTACTGTTCCCAGCGTGGAATTGTCAACGCAACAATGGACGCTGGATTAGGCTGGCATAATCATTTCGCAAACAACAATCATGATAGCGCTGGCAACCAAATTCAAATGGATCGAAAAATACAATAATAATAATAGTAGTAATAATAATAATAGTAATAATAATAATAGTAATAATAATAATAATAATAATAATAATAATAGCAACAACAACACCAACACAGAATGTATGATGAGCAGTAATCTAGTATGAGGTTTGCCAAAGTTGGCCCGACACACCTAAGAAAACAGGATGTTGAATCTCCGAGACCTAAGCAAATAATGATAATAATAATAATAATAATAATAATAATAATAATAATAATAATAATAATAATAATAATAATAATAAAATACAGAGAGTTCACCCAAAATGGGATCTGCACCGATTTTGTTAGCGCACTTTTCTCTATAAGAGAAAATTCCATCCATTTGTTGAGAATCAAGGGAATCAATGCCATTTCATTATAATAATCTTTAGACAGTCACTAGAAAAAAAGATCTTTTAGGGTATGCAGAGCGTGCTAAGTTCAATTTTTAACACTAGTCCTAAAAGTGAGACTAGTGCGAAAAGTGATAAATGTCCAGACAGATGTGTGAATGCAACAACGAAAACAACATAATTTCGTCTGACCGCATCAGGTACTACTGAACTTCATGTATCATTGACTTGTGTATTTGAATTTTCAAAAAATACTAACGAAACCTTTTATTCATAATTCAACTATTTATATTTGAATGGTGGAGTCGGGATTCTGGAGGTAATGTGCGACAATTATACTTTTCCCCTAGTCGGATAAATGTGAAAATTTCTTTACTGCAGGTTTAAGAGGTATTTTTGTCATATCTTGTTAAGGATCTTCACACCCAACACTCTGGTATGAATCAGTTGCTATATCAACGTCACGTGCCTTATTCCTCACATTTTCCGGATTCAAATAGCAATCCACTCGTACAAGTCGCCCAGATGCCCAGGCGTGCACAACCTAAATCAAGAGGAGGAGCCAACCAAATATCTTGCCTCCTTTTCAACTGAACTTTTGTATTTACATATTTCACTAGAAAATAAATCAAACATACAAGGCGAACGGAATTACAACATCAATGATTAATAAATATAGTTGAATTTATATTAAGTCATTTGAATGGTTGCTAAATAATTTGAAGAGCTTCTTCCCCAAATGACGTGTTTAATTCCAAAGTGTCAGCTTAAAAGTGAGAAAGTAAGAAATTGATCATGTTTATGGTCACAAAATGTTTTATTACGTAGACTTGGGAGGCATCTTTAAAAATTTTCAGGGGGGATCGACCCCCTGCTCCCCCTGCGCACACGCCCACGCGGAGATGAGAGACTTTTCAGCACAACACGTCCTACCGTTCGTTAACCTGTACCCGCTTCACCGAAGCCGTAAAAATTACGCCAAAAAGGCAGTAAAAACAAATAAGAAAACGGAAATATTTCACTCGAGGGGGCCGGATCTCCACGTCCGCCCCGTCCACGCGGGGCGCCCTCCAGTAATGAAAACGAACGCGTTAAATTCCAAAGCCATAAAACGCGTATGAAAATAACTTTACGAGTCCTTCGCCGGCAGTCGTAAGCCGGGCTAATGGCAAACGACACAAGCATCACCTGACGTAACTGCTAATGCCGGCCGCGCGGCTTAGAGTTAAAGACGGCGGCGCGGCGCGGGGGCACAGCCTAGAGCGCTCGCGAGCCGCCCTATAAACCGCCCGGCGGGATTCTGCACACGGCGGCGCCTGCTGGGAAGGGAAAGTGAGGATAAACACGTCGCGAAAGAGCGGCGAGGGAGGAGGGTCGAGTGAAACGGGGACTGGGAGGTTCTCATACGAGTCGGACGGGGAATAGGGGGCGGAAGGGGTGGCGGTGTAGGTCCGCGGTAGTTCCGGTGGCTCGACGGGCGAGCCGGGCTTTGTAGACGAAGGCGCGGGGGGGCGGGGGGGGGCGAAATGGCGGGGCCGGCGGGCGCGGAGGGTCGTAGCGAGGTATTCGAAGGCGAGGAGCCGAGGGGTGACTGTGTTAGGGAAGCGGTTTCCCGTCCGTGATAAACCGGGACAAGACGGCGCTACGAGCGGAGCCCGGGCCTCTCGACCCGCGCCGCATCATCCACGAATGCTTTCCGGCCGTCTCGCTGCGCGGACGTGCTCCCGCGTCGCGTAAAAAAGTTCACGGCGCGGACGGCGCTGGCGAGGCGGGCCGCACAAAGGGGGGGCTACGGCTTCATTCGCATGAAACGCGGTATTGATGAAAGGTAGCGGAGCCAATCAGATGTGATGGGAAGTGAAGAGTTCGTACGTCGGAATACAGTAAAAAACCCTCTCCGACCAATGACAAAATGAAACTCTCTGTTGAGTAAACCCCGACATAACCTAAAAATATGTAATATTTTAAAGAAGCAATAACTTCTGAAATATAATTTTAAAAAGAATTTTTGTTGAAGTATGAATTTACGCCAGTTGCAACTCATTTATCTTGTAATCTTGTATACAGAACGATCTTTATATTTTAAATCTGACATCATAAAGCAATTTCTCAGTACACAGACAAAGATTATTTTCTAAGAAGTCCAATTATGCTTCGCTCCCTTCATGGTACGTCGAAGTAATTGTCTACATGCGCAAACTTCTTAAGACAGCAACGAAAACATTACCTTCGCATAAAAAAGTGTAACGCTGCAACTCTTATTCGCTTCGTCGCCTCTTGCATGGCTCTACTATATTAAGATTTTATAATGAGAAGTCCGAAAGGAGAAAAAAACAACAGCAACAACAAAATTTCGCCCCGGCTCAACTTAATTTGCGAAAAAAAGAATTCTGGGGGAATATTTCTTCCTGGAAGTAAACTCCGGACAACTGCGGAGCGCTCTCGAACTTCCAAGCACCCAGCGCTTCGCGGAAATCCAGTGCCTTTGCCCCGCGCCGCCCCGCGCCGCCTTGGCGCGCAAGAACTGGCGCATTCTCCGCTGGTAATCCGGCACTCTGGAATCGGCGCCTGTTTAATTTCTCGAGAAGAATATGATTTACGGAGCGAGCGTGCGAAGGCCTGGCCCGGGAGTAACGGCCCGTCGGCTACGCCACGCTCGGGAAGGGAATTCGCAGGGCCGCGGACGAGAACCAGAGGCGGAGGTGAAACGAACGTCAGAGGGAAGACGGTAAATCTCCAAAGAATCTGGACAGATATGCAGTTAAAATGAATTTTAGGCTATCTTGAGATATTACATTTGACCTTGAAGAACGAACGTCATAGAAGACAAAGAGCTAGATAAGACAAGTATGTCGTATGATGTGAGAAGGTAAGAAAAGGAAATATTCTCAAGAAAGTGGAAAGTACGATGCCTGTGGCTACAACGAAATGTTGAAAGCAGAGACATAAACGTCTGAAAGAGATTTACCACGACGTCAAAAGTTGAAAATAATTTCTGCAACAAGGATGGACTACGGATAATATGATTAATTGCGAGAAGTGGCGGCACAAAGGACTAAGAATAGCAAGACCAAGAAAATGTGGAGGTAGCAGAGCCATCAGATGCGCCGAAAAGACGAAATAACAGTAAAAACGCAGGAAAGCCGGCTAGAAAGAGAACTGGACGGCCAAGTTCCCCCACAAGGCAGGGTTCCCCGGAGCAGAGGCGAGGGCGAAGGCCGCGAGGCGGTGCTGGCGTACGTTTCATTGTGTCGTAAGAGCGCGGGGCGTCGAAGCGGCGGGGAGTGGATCCGGCGCCAGTCGAAAGCGCCGTGTCGCGCGACAAGGCGCGCTCGTGAACGCCGCGGCAGTTAACAGCGCGGGACCACCGGAGCTGCAGCGGGGACGTTGGGAGGGAGGGAGGGCTGAGTAGTGGAAGAGGCGGGCCTGTTTGTGCTCGGTGCGTGGTGGCGAGGGGTGGTTGGTGCAGGGGGTCGTGGGAGGTTGCGTGGTGGCGCTGGTGGAGGCGGTCGCAGTGAAAGGAAGAGATCGGTCGGGGGTCCGCTCCCACGCGGGGCGAAGGCAATGGCGGCACGGGCGCAGGAGACGAGGGGGGGGCGACGGCAAGGTGGAACTCCGAGGCGGGTCTCCGAGTGCGCTGACGCGCGCAGGTTTCGTTTCACGAGCACATCAACGCATTTTAATACCAGGGCGCTGCGCGCAACTTCGGCAGTTGGCGCTCAATCGTGCTTTGTTTAAAGAAACAGCCCGCGTTCCACCTCCTCCCCCCCCGCCCCTCCCCTCCCCCGACGACGACGACTCCGAGCCCTCAGGCCGCGCGCCCGGAAATAAAGTGAAGTTCGGGGAAGTCCCGCCCTCCTCAAGTTGGAATACGAACGCTTCCTCCGGGTAGTCCCGACGAGCGCTGTTTCTATTTTGTTTTAAATGGAAAGTACAGGCTGCGGCCTCTGCAACATCCCGTCCGATTGAGACTACGTCAGGGTTTAGATATCACTTGCCAAGCAATGTTCAAGGCTAATAAATATATTTTAACCCTATGATGGATATGCAGGGTCTCCTACTTCATAACGCTTTTCTTTTGACTTTGCACTGCATATCTTACCTCCGTTTATAGGTAGGAAGTTTTATAGGTAGGTCCGGTAGATTTGATTCTATTACGTCAATGCATTTGCAGCGGATTTAAGGCTCTACTAATAGTTATTTAAATAAGTAATAATTTGTTTAACATTAAGAGTTGACTTTTATTGAAATGATTAAAAAATTAAGCTATTAAGAATAAAAAAAACAATTTTTATAAGCATTTTTCGAAAGCTGATTGCGCAGGGTTCGTAGAGGCTCTGCATATGCATTCTTGTAGTTTCCCGGGTCCATGCATTCTAAGGTTAAACGTGTAATATTAATCTTCATATTCAAAGTTATATGAATCTTCACTATTTCAACATGATCTAATTGATGAAAGACAAAAAGAAAAAAAAGAGTGATGAATCTTTTGTATTACGACTAGAATGCTTCAATCTTAAACTTTAAGCCCCAAATTTAAAACATATCTTTAGGACTACCTTTCGAATATTGTCTCTCACACTTCTCTCAGGCTCACATACACCACTCAGAACAAATTCACAACATTAATTCTTAGTCACAAGGGTCGATCTGCACCCCACACAGCACCTCCCCTCGGAAGACCTCACAAAGAGGTCAAAGAAGTCAAAGAGGTCCAAATAAAATCGTCGAAGTTTCCGACAAAATCAAGACGGTGTCGAAAAGGGCCCTCGCGATGTGCAGCGGTGCATTACGAGCCCCGTTGGGCCCAGCGCCCTAAGGGAGGACATCATTACGCGAGCGACCGCTTTGAAGCGGAGGGCAGCGCGGCGGCTGCCGGTGCTGGCAGCCACACGTGTCTCCGCCGGCCCTTTGTGGCGACGCCCAACCCTACCCCACACCCCCGACGCACACGCTCCGACCGCTCTTCCCCGCTTGCTCCGTTCCTTCCGAACCTCCCGTCACCATTCCTCGCCCTAATTCTTTCGGCCTCTGTGTCTCTTCCTACAACAGTGAACAAGAAACTTTTTCCCCGCCTCACCATTCCTGGTGTACAGCTTGCGACTGTCTACTCCCCTCTTTTCCTCTAGCCCATCCACGTGTCTCAGCGTCCTCCCGTGTCCATTACATTGCTTGCGCGCCCCCGCAAATCACGTCCCTTCCGCCAGCCTCCCCGCCGCTACGCACCGCCCACGCACCTCGCCGCACCGCAAACAGGTAGAGCTCCGCGGTGGCCACAGGCGGCGCCGCGGTCTCTCTGAGGCGGCGAGGGGGGCGTGGCGGAGGGCGATGGCACACAGGGGCGCCGCCAGAAAGGGAAAGAACAGCAAGAAACAAAAGGGAAAACCAGAGGGAATACACGGACAGAGGAGGAAAAGACTGCAAATTATTGGCTTATGCAAACCGGTTTTAATCCACAATTTGCATGTTCAAACATGGAAGCTATGTGCCCACGGGGACAGGCGCGGCGGGGCCCAGGCCGGGCGCGTCGTATCTGTGTTTACCCAGCTTGATTCCGGCGGCGGCGGGGCGGGTGCGGGTGCGGTGCGGGGGGGGGTGCCCCGCGTGGAACTCGGAGCCGAGCGCGCTGCCTAGTACGTCTTCACTTGTCGGTGGGGACGGAACAGACTAGGCGGTGCAGACACGATACACACCATGATCGAAGGGGAAGGTTGTAATTGAAGCGAGCGTATTGGCGCTATTTCTTACTATACGCAAAAAAAAAGTAATGACCGGGATAGAATCTACTGAAAAGTGTGGAAAGAAGACATCCTTAATTGTATCTTATGCGATTCGCCCTCTACAGTTTTTCTTGTAGTGAAGTCTTTATGAGGCAAGGTATCCAATTGTATTCTTGATAATGTTAACTGCTGAAACATAATAGAAATTATCAACTTCCCTGTTGCTGAGATTTCAGGGTGACCCTTGGTGTAATTAGGCTCTGCCTTGTCCTACCCTCGCCCCTTATTTACACACACATACACTCACTTGCCCTTCAATATCACACTTGTCGGGAGCCTAGAGCTTGACCCGGCTGTGGCGGTGCCCTGATGGTGGGAGGTGGTTCGGGAAAATTCCCGCAAGCCGACGTAGGTCGGAGCCGGATCTCGCCAGCCAGCGGGGGAAGATCACCGCCATCACCCGCGATAATTACGTGACTAATGACCTTAGTAGTTGACGTGCCCGTCATAACTAATTAATCAATCAATGAATGTCTGGCGGGGGGGAGAGACTGCGAATGAGCGGCAAGCATTCAGAGGTTCTCCCGTTTCTCCTGCCTCTCATTCCACCATATCTCTCTCATAATTAAATTACATCATCATACACCAAATAAATTACACCATACATCAAATACATTATTCATTATCATGAATCGAAACCACTCATCTCAGGAATGACCGAAAAAGCTAGGGCCTGAAAGTCATAATAAAGAACTTGAACGTGAATCAAAGTTGCAAATAAGGTTTGAGGAGAAGTTTCCCAATTTTCATCCACATTTCCGCCTTTCATATGTTACATCTGGACACATTATTTCCACTCACGATCACATTACATCGCAAAACAATGGAACACACATAAATCTTCATAAACTCTACATTGATATTAGCAGTTTCACAAAATAGCGTATCAAGTTTTTCTTGGAAATGTACTCAGGAATCAGTAACAAAACATTCCTAACGCACATTAAATCCGCCATTACTAACAAAGCCTTCGAGGTTCCTGCATCATAATCCAGGAAAATAATCGAATTCACGGCACCGCATAAACTGCCCATTGTTCAGTACAACCTCTGCCTCACACGTCCACAAAGGAAGCGAACGTCAGAATGTCGCATACTCTGTGAAAGGAGTAGGCGGGGGGAGGGGGCGAACGGAGAAGAAGGGGTCGTTCGCGGTGCGACACAAATGCGAGCGCACTCGTCTCGCCCTTTCCTCCCGACTTCCTACTTCGCCTCCGCCCCCCACCCCCGCCCTCCCCCACCCCGTGCTCCTGGCGCTGCGCCGCGCAGGCGGAGGAAAGCAGGCGTCCGTAAAAATTGAATCACGCGAAGCGTGCGGGAGGCGTGCGGGGGCCCCGTTAACATATTCCACGCTCCCCACCCGCGTCTTTAAGGCGCAATGTTCTCGTCTTTAGCCGCGTCACAATTGAATTGTCAACGCGGCGGTGGCGCCGTGTCAGCCTCAGGTCATAGCGGGAGAGCTCCCTCGCGACGCTACTGGGGCGCACCGGGGGGAAGGGGGAGGGGCGAGGCGGCGCAGGATGAAGAGAAGGTCGCGGGGGCGGGGGCGGGCCGGGAGGCGCGAAGAGACCGAGGGCCGGGAGAGAAGAGAGAAGAGCAACTTGACGGAACTTGCCGTTCGTTCGGCCGGGAAGGCCGTAGTTAGCATGGAAAACTAGTTGTCAAAGTTAACGGGACGTAGATAACTATACCAACGTTTCGCGCGCGCTCCTGCTTGGCAGTTTACCTCGCCCGGTGGAGGCGGGGCGGGGGTGGAAAAGGGACGGGGGTGGGGCGGGGGCGCCGGCGGAGCAGGGAAGTGGGCGGGGCAGCGGAAGCAGTTTTGCTCCAAGTCCTGCGGCACAGAGGAGGCGGCTGCCCTCGCGCGCGCGAGCTGTCGAGCGCGAAAGAGCGCGGGGCAGCGCCACCCCGGCCGCTCGTTAGTTGCCTCGACGCTTTTCGCTGCCGCCGCCCGGCCCCTCCGCCTCCGCCAGACACTTGGGCCGAAGGCGGCGGTGCGCACAACCTCCGGAAAATGTCCCTCGCGTTCTCTTAAAGTGTACCACAGCCCACGACCTGATTATTCCTCCAAACGTTTCATATGTCATTACTGGCAGCAAATTTCGTTTGGTCCGAACCTGCATAAAATAAACATGATTACAAATCGGTGTATTGCCCATTGTAAATGTACCGTTCCAAACCTTAACATAAAATAACTTTAGATAAAATATACTAAAAAAAAACACCAACAACCAACATTCAAGTAAAAATTTACTTACTTTGTTATTTTTTTCAGAAGTACTCATAAGAGTTTATTTTCTCAATACGTAACTGAATTGTAAATTAATAAACAAGTTAAAAAATAATATTCCGAAATTTATCTTATTCATTAACAATTTTAGATATACTCTAGATTCTACAATTAGCATCACTTACCGTCTGTTTAAAGCTATTTTTCAGCAAATTAATCTTAACAATATACTAATTTTCCTTACATTTAAAAATTATTAATGATACTGAAGTCCAATATTACTTATTTACTTGACATTTTCTATAATTAGGGTTCACTCCAATAATTCGAAATGTGAAATTTAGAATAAAATTTTGACGTGTGCAAAAACGGGAGGTCAAGTGTTAACTCATTAGTAAATACATACAGTTTATCACTGTCATAGCTGTGATTTCCCGAATCGAAACGACTATATTCACGATTAACAAATATGCATTTATCAAAAATAAATTAAAATAGTGACAATGATTTAAATTATCGTGACATTCTTACTTGCACAATTTTCGCATTTCAGAAATGTCATAACATATCATTCAGCTGAGGTATTATAATACATATAATAATTCTAATACTACTAATAATAATAACAACAATATAATTTGTTATTTTGGACACACCTCTAAAAACAGAGGCAAGATCAAATTCATTATCGCTGAGTTTTTGGTGGAAAATGACTTTTAGGGAGGTGTTTTGTCAACACTTCCCACAACATTCTAGGCGGAAATTCAGATAGGTAACCAATTTTCCAAGCGATGAAACGTTAATATCTCAATATAGAATAGTCACAATGTCGTGGCGTCGTATATGTAATGCACTTTAGATCAATGTTGTTTAATAATCGTACATCTTTGTTCTAATAAACGCTTTATTGCTTATTTGGTTATAATTCTTAATGTAGAAGTTATTCAGTTCCTTTCGATACACCCAAAATTGTAACATCGACTTTCGCAAAGACCTTCTCTTACCTAACTAGAATCGCAGCGCAAGAGTGTTTCTACCTATATTTCAAATACTTACGAGAAATATTACACGTAAGTTATTGGTAAATATTCAGATTTTCGAAATATATATGCATAAAAGTTACATAACGAACATACAAAAGTTATTGTTATTTTCAAGGACTTTAACAACATTGTGGTGGAAAATTCAGTCTCTTTACGAACATAAAAATCGTGTTACGACGGGCCATCTCAACTTAAAACAATCAAAAAAGAAAAGAAGGAAATGAAAACGCGGAAGAAGTTTTCAATTCGCTGCATCGCGGCAACGCCGCACAAGGGAGGGACGGAGCGGGCCGCGTGGCTCTTTAATAAGTACTCCAGCGGCGTCCTGGGCCTCCATCTTGCAGAAGGTTTTGCGTCGTTGGAAAGGAAGGGCTCGACCCGCGGAGGACGAGGTCCTCGCCGTCCTCTCGTTTCCTCCCCCTCCGCTCGCCCCTCCACTCTCGACCCGTGCGCGACCGTCCCTCCCCCGTCGCAGTGCAATAATCCAGAATCTTGTTCCAATTTGCCACCGACTAATTAGTACAAATTGACACTTGATCTCCTTAGCCACTCACTCAGTCTTGTGGCGGTGCCGAGGCTGGTAATCAGCAGCATTTTCAGCGAACAACGACGGCGGCGGCAAAGGGCGCCCCTCGCCATCCCCGCTCTCTTCATCCCCTTCATCTCTTTGCTGCCAACTTTTTGACGCAAATTTGTCCCTAACGAAAGCTTATTACAATCTTGAATATTTGTACAGAAAAGCTCCCTTGTTATAAAATTATTCGCCAGAGCGATGCTGTCGATGGTTATATCAAAAGTTTTTCGCGAGAATAAAGTCTGTGAAATTATATCACACCGCACTCCTAAATCCATACTTGGACGGGCAAAGGGTTCTTCTCAAACGTGGAAGTTGGAAAGGAACTTCAATATGCCGTGGATTAATACGGTTAGCGCCAAGGGTACCAGATGTCTACGAGCAAATAAAGATGACGAGTTAATATTTCCTGATTTGCCAAATTACATTCGGCAAAACACATTTTCAAAGTTCCAGATACCAATAATATACGTTGTCCAGCTATAAAACTGTTTCATCATGACACGTATTTCTTTCAAAGACAAGGAATTTCAAGATTTAATTTTGTTGGTCACGTGGCATTAATCTAATACACGAAAATCAATGTTTGTTAGTATTTTATGCGCTGTCGTACTATTCATTGGATTGCTATAAAACTTTGTCAACTTACTGCTTGCACTAGTGCGAAAGTTATTGGCATAGTATACAATGGAAATGTACGAAAATCTGTTGCACATAGACGCCAAATGGGGCGTTGTTGATTATGATTTATGCGTTTATGACTGAAGCGCTCCTGAACAGAAGCCCCAGGAACCCAGCACACTCTCCAATATTTAGGTTGTTTTCCGCAGCATATAGTGCCCATGTGATTGAGAAATATCGGCTGGGATTATGACTTGAATGTTATCTCGGACAAGTAAATCATTTTTTTTTTCAAGACAGTGTCATAGCGAATGCATGCCCAAACTTGAGGGAGAACGTTTTAACAACAGGATACTTGTCAGACATGTCCAAATCAGGACACAGAACAAACCCATATTCACGAGAAAATCTTTCATTTATTAAAATTTTTGTAGAGCGTAGTATAAAACATGATTAACAGTCATATGACCAATAACATGTGAAGCGTAATACAGTGCAATAGCCAAGCATTGCCGGGTCCACTACAACGACACATAAAATTGCCAAGAACATTTTTTGAAGAAAAAAAAGTTCATTTAAGTCATTTCGACTATTTCAATAAGAATATATTACGTACTATTTCATTCCCAGAAAGTTTATTACGACGGTAATGCAAAAAAACAACGGTGCTTGAACATCTTATACACTCTCCCATTATTTATAACCTTTACAATTTACCAAAATTCAGACAGTTCAATGCTAATGAAGCCTGTGTCCTTTTTTAAACTCCCTTGTTCTATTCGTGAAAAAAATTGGAGCAGTTTAAGAATTTTTTTTTTATAATTTGCATTGATTTCAAGCAATTTAAATACTTTTTTTACTGATCTATTTTTTAGAACAGATTAATTAAAGACAAAAAATGTATTTTCAAAGCCTTTCTGAGAAAATAATTGTTTAAAAATTGTCTATTTTCACGAAAATTTACGCAAAAACTACTCATTATTTTCAAAAATTCTACATGATCTTATTTAAAGATGTCTTTAAAGAACAGATAAGATTAGAAACAATCTCTATTTTCCATATTGAAGTTGTAGGAAGAGAAAAAGAAATATTAAAAATACACTTTTTTCGAAAAATCAGGATTTAAAAAAAACCACCATTATTTTAAGCGTCATTTACTGGACGAAGTTCAATAAAAAAATTAGAACAATTTTTGTGAAAAGATTGAGAGCTATTTTTGAGAACACGGCGTGTTAGTGGAAGTAATTTACTTCATACAGAAACAAGATTTACCCAATTATTCGTTACCAGGCCCCGGCCATAACAGTTTTTCTGTCGAAAAAACGCCGATTTCAGGCGCACGATTACCATATTTTCTTTTCTTAGGAAAGCATAAAAATAGAAACTACAATTAAATGTCATCACATCAACAACTTATAAAGGCAATCATAGATAGTTTTACAATTTCTTCAACAAGCAACGGAGATTATATTTCCACGTTATGGAAGTGTACGTTTCTTAAAAAAGCACATAATTTTTCTCATTTAAACACACTCTTTTCTGCTTCAAGAGGTAAGTGTCGGCAATAATATTTGCTTTCGCTATATTTTACCCAGTGTTCTGCCAAAACAATAAGGCCTTTTCATCAAATATGAGGACACACATTTCACGGGGCGCGTTTGGCCTGCGGTCATCTGCGGGGGCGTGGCGGCGCGGCTCGCGGTCGATCCTCAGTCGCAGCGACTCATTCGCGCGCGGCTGATTGAGCGATAAAAATCCTCATTCCTCGCCGTCCCCCTCGGGGTCCTCCCCGCCCGGCGCGGCGCGGCGCGGCGGCGAAGACGAATTCCTGGGCCGGGATCGCTTTGTCCGCCCCCGCCGCCCCCGCCCGCGCCGCCGGAAGACAGGCAGACAAACTTCCACTTTGCGCGCGTCTGTTCCTGAAAGTATTTCTGCCGCTCCTCTCATATTTCACAACATCCAACAAGAGGGGTAGCCCGAGATACAGACGAGGTGGAGGGGAAGGTGGGGGGTTTGGGGGGAGGGGAGAGGAGGGGAGCGGAGGGGCGGAGCGGTGCCGGCCGCTGCCGCCCAGAACGCGCGCGCCTCCCAGATAAGAATCTCCCGCGCGGGGGTACACCAAACAATTTTCGAGCGGGCTGAGCACAGACGCTGCTGCGACGTGCTTGCCGGGAGGCCGTCTCACACGCCAGGCTGCCTTCTCCCAACGACCTTCTTAAATGGAAGCAGAAGAAAATTTCCCTCCTCCAGACGGTGATCAAGATTCTAGACAGACCTTCTTTTTAGTAAAAAAAAAAAATCTTCACGGTTGTGAAAAGCAGGCACCAAACATTTATTTATTTCTTAAGAATGGCTGAAACATCGAGGTCTAGCTACTCTGCAAATTTGAATATAAGGATGCAGTTGAAGTTCTCGGTAACTGAATAAGTTGTTCTCTCTTGATAACCAATTCCTCTTGTGTTAACCAAAAATCAGATCGTCCCTCATTTTCTTGTAAGAAGAAAGTACTAGTTATAATATGATTATTTTTCAGCATTCAGTGTATTTCAGTACGCGGATTAGTGACTGTAGACATGTGTAACTAAGTACGTATTACCAAATAACAAAATAAGAAAACGATTCACTTAAATATAAATCATTTTAAAAAGAGAAAGGAGAAAACTACTGAGTTGATAAAATAAAGGGTAAAGCATATTATAAGATGTAATTATATAAGTAAAACAGCTAAAAAACAACAATAGAAAGAGAAAAAATATTTAACTTCCATTCAATGACCATGAATAAATAGTATGCAGTTTGATTTTACAGTGCAGGCATGTCACCCAAAACGTGAATTAAGGACAATTTCTTTCACGCCTACCAGCCACAGCCAACTTTTCCACCCTCGGAAAGCTCTCAGCGAAACTCTACCGTATTCCCATTTCCTCCTACAACAACCCAAAATTCCCTCGACTCTCACATCATCCCCAGCTCCCTACAGGCAACCAGAACTAGCGCGCGAGAACTAGCAGCAGTAGAGAGAGCTTAACGCGGCCCAGGAGGTCTCCTCCCAGACGGCGGCGGCGAAGGCGACGCCGCGTCGCCCCTAGAGCCACCAACAAGATCACGCTCGCGGGCGAGGCGACGGCGGGGGCGGGGGCGGGGCGAAGCTCGCACGGAGGAAAAGCGCGAGAGAGCCCCGCTCCGCATCACCTCAGCCCGCGCTGTTTTAGCACGAGGGTTCGGAAAATAGCATTTCCCGCAGCTGCGGCGCCCCCAGGCGACTGAGCCGGGGAATCATGCGCGCCACCCGCCTCGCCGCCGTCCGATCCCAAACGCGATCCACTCGCCCGCCCCCGCCTCGGTCTCACCTGGGCCGCCGAGGCGGCGTGGGCGGTGCCTTCCTCGCCGGCAGCGGCGGCGCACTCTGCATGCGCGCGGGATATCAAACAGGAAATCCGAATACTTTAAAATGCGATTTTCTCTGAACCTTTTACATATGTAGAAAGAAAGCATGGGCGGGAGAGGGAGGGAGAAGGGGGAGAGGAAAAGCGCGTCGAATATCCGCGCGGCCGTGCAAATCCGCCCAGCGGCGCCGCGCCACGCCGCGCTCGCCTACGCGCGGCGTCGCTCCGCGTCACTCTTCCCCGCTCCCGCTCCGCTCCGCTCTCGGATACCTGCCCGCCTGCCTGCCGTCGCAATCTACTTAGAGTGCAGGCATAGAGTGGGCGCTCGACGTGGAGTACTGGGGAGAGGCAGCTTTGCCCGCAGCGAGGCACTAGAGTTGCAAAAAGAAACGACAAGGTTCCTAGAAGAAAGTCCTACGGTACGCCACACGAACGTACTTATGCAACTCCTAGATCTTGAATCCTCTCTAGAATGCAAAGATAAAATTGCTCTCTGGGTTGCGATTGCCTACTCAGTTGCGACGTGGCTCACCGTAGATCTTGAATATCATAATGAAGCCTAAACCTTACATTCGTAGGACCATTTTTTTTTTCAAGAATTCTCTGGAGAATAATGTCATATCTCGAATTCTGGAGGAAAATGTCGCTTCTAAATAACTTGTTTAAAAAAAAATCTCAAATTATATTTTGGATTTTCTCATGGCGTCTGAAGGACGCATCGCTTTCCACATCTAATGTTCACCTCTAAAGGAAATTATAACTATTTTATATTAAAAATTCAAAAATAAAAACAAAATAGTTTGATATTTAACAGAGAATTACCTTCGAAACGGAGAATAGAGTAATATCTATCTTTTCTTGAAGGGTTTCAGTTTTACCTTTAATTACTGTTCTTATTGGCGAACTATTTAGATTTTTAGGTGCATTAGTCCATCTTATAATGATTCTTCAAATAAGAAGCAACGTCTAAGAAAAACAAAATACAAAAGAATATAAATTACAACGGTTAAAATACTGCACATAATCACACGAAATACTCCACTTTACTTCATAGAAGAGAGGAAAAACTCACATAACGATAATTTCTTGTTAGTGCCGGAACTTAATTTTAAACTACGATTGTTCGCAATCCCTTTCCATGAATTCTCCCAATCCCTCCGCCATCCTTTGTCCTGGATACAGAGGCCATATAAGACCACACGAGCAGAATTAGTATTTAGATCTCGGCGTATTCCGCGGCTCCGAACTAGGACTCGTCTACTTCAATACAAAGCCCCCCGCCAGGCAACATCACTCCTCAGGAGAGGGGAGGGGGCGAGGTTTTGCATTTCCGCCCGCACAGCGCCGCCTCGCGAGTTGCAGGCTCAGTCGCCGCGAACGACAGGCGGGGTGGGGTGGGATGGGGGGACCTGCCGGGCTGAAGTCTGGGTGCTCTCATTAGCATTGATGGAGAGGGAGTGCGCGGCGAATGTGGGCGCCCAGCACCGCCCCCCACCCGCCTCCGCCCCCGCCCCTGCCTGCCGCAGTCAGTCTTCCGCCCTGTTTATGCCGCAGCAGCTCATGCTCCTTCGCCTCCACTAGACCTGCGCTCAACTGCAGCTACAGAAACGTGTGCTTCGGAGAGCGAGATCTAGCCGTTCTAGTGTTCTCTAACTGTGAGGGATTTCCCACCCGGATTATTCTACTTATTTTCAAGCGAATGTTGATTCTTGACAACGCCCCTCTCCGCTCTGCGATTTATCTAATCTAGTATTTTTACTATCTCTTTTCAGTATGAGTACAAAACACACTGCTTCTAACATAGCACCCTTGTTTGAGATAATCAAGAATATCGATTACAAATTAACATTTACCCTACATTTATCTACGAACACCTCATAACCCTGCTGTCTTGAAGCACAGTTCCTAAAGTCGTTCTAGCTGCCAATGCTTCTCAGTCCAAAGTGTTTTCGCCGATCTTTCTCCACTATTCTTACTATATTTCCAAACCTACTCCTCGCACCACCGCCTCCATTTTCCCCTTCGCTAGACTGTGGTGGGGAGATGCTTATCCCACGTGGCTGCCTCTTTCTCGCTCCTTTCTGCATCTTATGTGTCTCATAAAAATAAACTACGGCAAGCCATTGCTCCGCGGTCCATTTCAAATGGCGCCTGCATCCAAATATCGCATCGAAAAGTAGTAGAAGAGATGGGATGGTGATGATGGTGGTGGTAACAGGGACTGTGAGGGTGACGGCAACGGTGCTGACGATATGGCTAAGGTGGAAAGGTTCAGAATATTACGAAGAGAAGAAATAATGTACGAGAGAGAAATAGAGACAAGTAGGAGGCAACTAGGTAGAGGTGCCAGAAAGACCAATATGATGCAAAAGGCAAAATCCGCGAATGGCAAGTGAACACGCAGAAACGCAAAGGTTTTGCGGGCAGGAACGAGGAGGCATTTGGAAACGACGCGGTGGGGGTGAGGGGGTAGGCTGGCTGCAAAGCGTTCGGAGGGAACGACGAGGCCTGTGCAGTTGCAGGAGCCACGCAGACGCCACGGGCGACGAGGGCGGCGCGGGCGGCGCTTTCGACAAATGCGGGGACAGACGCTTCCCCGGAACGTTGGGACGGCGTTTCACGGCTGGGCGGCGCAAACCCGGGCCGCCCCCCCGCAGACCGGGGGAGGAACGGGGGGGGGGAGTGGCACCGCGAGCGGCGGAGACGGCATTGGGGGGCGGGGGGGGGAGAGAAGGAGAGACAAGATATGCACGCGGGAGGACGCGCGCAATCGACTGAAGGCGAAATTTATTGAGCGCTCCGCGGCGGGGCGGGGCGGGGCGGGGCGGCGACGATTGCGCGAGCGAGCGGAGGGCGGCGCGGAGGAATCTTTGAAGAAGTGTCTTCGCCAACCATACGCTCCTTGAGAAGTTAAGTGAAATCACATGCATGGCCGGAGGGGTCAGGCGCAGGGCCGCCTCTCTCGAGATGCGCGCCTGCTGGAGGGGGCCCGGCGCTCTCTGTTGAGTAGCTCAACTTTGCTGGAGTTGCAGGTCACGCGAAGTGAAATGTAGGTTTCATAACGCCGAGGTCCCCAAAATATGACGATTGTTCAAGCGTCTGCGAGAATTTTACTGTTTTCTTAATGAAGGGGTCCCCAGGAATTTCTTTTTTAAATATTCGTATGTGTGACAAAACATTTACGCATCAAGGACATTGTAAGGGTTCTAATGTTCGAACAGTGACAAAAATCCCTTGACCCAAAAACCCTCGGTCTTTTGTCACCGTTCCATCATTTGAACTAGTTAACGTCCGTGGTACATACAAGATTTTATTGTTTACCTAACTTTAATGATTCAAATTTATTTACTAATTAACTAGATATTAACTTGACTCGGTTTGTCTTTTCATATCTCCCTCCCATAATTCGCCTCCCTAAGCGAACATGTAACATCATTCAACTGCTTTCATATTTCCCTCGTAACCACGATCCTCTTGATCAGATACGATATGGAGTGGGTATGGAGCTCTGTATCGAAGACACAGGCCTGCGACCTCCAATCGAAGAGCAGATTCGTGCACACAGACGTGCGGAAATAACTTGTATGTCTTATTACAGCATCTCTTTATATAGAGGAGCACAAAACGGGCTCAAGAAACCACGAAGGATGCAGACTTCCTATACTTTGTAACACGGGTATATTTTTTGATACTTTGATTCTTAAAAGGTAATGAACGTTCCAAATTTATAAATGAATGTGGCGTCTAGAATATTTTATATTTTTTACATCGTCATTACGAAGTGACAATTGAGACTTGTTGCAGATAATCTGAGTAAAACGCAGGGTATCGCAATGTAAAATGCCAAAATAATCGCGTAATATTATAAAAGGATATATATAGAAATCCGGTCTCTTAGTAATTCTCCTTCAGTCTGTTGAAACACATTTTATTAAAGTAGGAAAATTTAAAATGTATTCAATATGTTAGTTGCATCAATAATTAAAATGTAATATTTTAAAAAAATATTCTTTTTAATTAACACCACAAATTATCAAGACACACAAAAATAACACGTCTGCCACAGTTGTCGAATAGTGAATAACTGTAGAGAGTAATAGCTGAGTAACACATTCGCAGATGGATCAAAAGAACCCCTACAGGCAGTTTATTTGGGAGGGACAAAGACCTCCGTGGAGTCTAAGAAACCCTTCAGAGAAACTGCAGAACGCACTGAAAAAGCATCGACGGCCGAAATGGACCTTCGTATTGGGCTCCGGAGCGAGGCTCAGAAGGGCGCGAAGAGCTGCGAGAAAAATCCACGTCGTCTTTTTGAAAGCCTTCCAGAACCAATTATCGTTTCTGCAAAAACAGCGCCATCGCACGAGAAGGGCCAACCTATATTTCCAGACGTAGACTTGGTCGAGGTTTTGCCGTACGGGGCTCGGTCTACACAGTGTTTACGCTAGAAGCAGAGGGTGTCGGTTTTTGCGCGCGCTGGCTAGGCGACGGCCGCAGAACGGATAGCTGATATTTCTTAATTAGAAAGCATTAAGCTATCAAATATACAATTACACCCGCTAAAGTATGCAAGAAACTGTTGTTGACGGCCCGGGCGCTATTGAAACAGCCGAGAAGAGGGGGCGGGGCCAACGAGGGAGGAGCAGTAAAAGTGGGAAGAAACTTCGCAAAATAGCAAAGTAGCGAGGGCGGCGCGGCCGCCGAGAGCGAAGGGCGTGCCACGAGAAGATGACACGGAAGGAAGCGAGGGAAGGGAGAGCGCGAAAACAATTAAGAAGCGCTATGCGTGGTCTGTGTCACCATCAGAATCTTGTAAGCAAGAGGGGCCGGCGCGTTGTCGCGCAAGAGAGGGGAGCGAGGCCAGACAGAACCTTGTACGCGGGCGGGGGGCTCCCGCGAAGGGGAGGGGAGGGGCGGCGGACGGCGTGGGGGAGGAGAGGGGGCGGTTCAATTAATCATGTCCCGTTTTTGTGGGCCGGCAAGAGCGAGCGCGCCTCACCGCCGGCGGCGGGGGCGGCAGCGAGGGCGGCGGCGGCGGATCGAGCCTTGCGAGGCGGCGCGACGCCGCCGCCGCCGCTGTTACTCCTACTACTGTTACATAATTGAAACATCACTTGCTCCTTAAGGGGGCGCGGCGCGGCGCTCGCTCCGCCTTCGTCGCCGCAGAGCCACCTCAGGGTTCCCCACACGTCACACACCCGCGCGTTCCCGCCAGGCGACGTCTCGCGGCAAAGACGGCGGCACGGGCGGGGCCGAGGGCTAGGACGGGGGAGGTCGCCGCTGCAGCCTCTCAAAGGAGCAGCCGTGGCGGGGTGGGGCGGCAGCGGCGGCGGAGCACTAGGAGCTGAAGCTGCCTCTGCGTTGGCGGCTCGGTAGAGCTCGCGGAGAGCACCAGAAACAAGGACGCTAAGCGACGAGGAAGAGTGAGCTAGAGGAGGCGTTAGTAAATGCAGAAAAGATAGCAGCGTCCGTGGAGTTTCAGTACAATCAGTGGCAGAGTGGACGATGCGTCGGATCCACTGAATGAATCATTGAGTGACGTCACATATCAAATTTCTTTCCTCTCCTAGGTTAGGATCTGGAACAGGAAGTGGATTGTAGATTGTAGCTTTAATGCATTTGAATTCTAGGCACAAAGGCATGGAACAGAGGTACAGTGCAAATCTCATAGAGAGATTACAGTAGAAAAGATGTTAGCAAGAGATCCAGGTGGCGGTGAGAGAACCTGAGAGCTGTTAAACAAGTGGAGAAGTTATGGAAGCGTGCGTCACAGAATGGCAAAGAAATCGGAGGGCAGCAAAAGAGAAGAGTTTATCGAAAAAGCGGCAGGGAGAACGGTCGGGAGGACAGCGCTGGTGAACGGAGAGACGGACGCAACGAGGGGGAGGGCGAAACGAGGGCGAGGGAGGCGAGCGAAGGCGAAGGAAAAAGCGAAGGCGAGGGAGAGGGGTGGTCGCGGGCGAGGATGAGGGCAAGGACAAGGCCGAGAGCGAGGACGCGAAGACCGAGGACAATGGCGAGGCCGAGAGCGAGGACGAAGACGAGGGCGAAGGCGAAAACGAGGACGCGGGCGAGGGCGGCGTGCGCGCAAAACAGCGGCGTAGCGGAGGTGGTCCGCCAGAGGTCGGGCGGCGCTCGCTTGGAGCGGGTTCCCCCGCAGAGGAGCAAATCCGTGACCGCAGGCAGCCCGCCGGTTCCCGCGCGACTCTCAGTGGCGCTGCGGGCGGGGCAAGCGGGCGGGCGAGGCGAGGCGAGGCGGGCGCGTAAGTGCGGGTCGCGCCGCGGGAGGGCGGCAGGGCTGTGCTCGCAGACGCGCGCTGCTAATTATTCAATCGCTCGCCCTGGCCTCCAGGCGCACCTGCCGCCGCTGCGGCTTCGGCGCCCGCCGCCCCTGACCCCTCCGCACTAGCTGCCTCCAAGCTGACGACTGGGTTTAAAGGAGACCACAACTGCACCATCTTCAGTGTTCACCAAAGCTATTACAAATACATTTTCACAATCGTGTTCTCTCGGAGAAATTGAAAAATAATTGACGCCATGCACTTAAAAACAATTAATACGTATCCCAAAACTTAAATCTTTCGTAGAAAACTGAAAGACTGCAATGCGATTTCTTAAGAAAAATGAAAATAAAGGAACTTCATAAAAAATGGTACAAATAGTAGAAATGAAATGTACGGAGATTAGTGGAGTCATCGGGTTCAGAGAATACGCTTTTGACATTGCGCTGACGAATTACAATGAGAAGTTTGAAGTTCTAGAGAAAGACGAGAGTACTAAGAAGTGATAAGACGAATCAGACATCATTTCCAATCCTTGAAGTTAAGATATTGTCTAGAATTAATTTGAATGCAACAACACTTAAATAAAAATGTTTCTAACTGTTCAAATCTTTCTTAAAAATACCAAATTCCTTGTTGCAGTGTACCAAGGAACGAATTTAATGAAAACAGCCCAATGTTCTTTTCGGAAGCGTATATATCTCCGCGGATATTAGCAGTAGGGTCAATCGACACACGGCGCTCTCAAACGGAGTAGATTCCCCCTCCGGCTGCGCGGGCGGGCGCCGAGAGGAGCCGTGGGGAGCGGAGTGTCCTCGTAATATCCGCTACACGTCAGTGTACGCAAGCGTCGCAAAGCGGGGAGAGAGACGCGCTCAGCATCTGTCTGTACTGGGCGTGGCGGGGGCCGGGGCGGGAGGAGGGCAGGGGTGGTGGGGGCGAAGGGGGTCTCATCAGGCGAATGGTCCCAGCCGGCTCTCCCCCGCCGCAGCCGCAGCGCGGGGACCTCGACGCCAGCTCCCATGATGCCATCGCCGCCGTCGCCGCCGCCCCACTCCGCCCTCAAGGCCTGAGGACGCGGCTAGGCCGGACGGGCCTCTCAGCGATAATACGGTAAGCTCTGACCAGAGGACGCCCGCGGGCACCGGCAAGCGCGGCGCGCCGGCCACCACGGAAATCCGACGAGCTCTGGCTCAGGTATGACCGTTCCACACAATCCTACCAGCATCATTTACTTTTACTTTCATACTTCCATCGTCTACGTATAACGCATGAAATTATACAATGTGTAACGTCGCTAAGCTCAAGAAAAGTCAAAAGGTGCGGCGCAAACTGACAGTGAATTGAATGGGTGAAAACCAGAGCGGTACAAGTCACATTTTATAAATTCTGAGAAAATTGTTTAGTTAATTTAAAATCATTGTAAAGTCGCGGTTCTTCATTATAACCACGGGATTTCAATTGTTCATTAAACTATGAAATTATAGGCCACTAAAATATAGCCTAATACAAACACGTTTTTTTCAGAATTTATAAAATGTCGCTTGTACCTTGTTTTCACCATTCAATAAATGTTCATACTTCTTTGAAAATATTTATTTAAAAATAATCTTTGATTTAGGAATTTGTTTCGAGCATCTCTTCTTTCAAATTATAAAATGAATATTTTACATTATAGTAGTTAAAATCACCATTGTAGTTCAATTTAGCATTAATAAACCAAAGAATAACTTTTATCGTGTTCTAGAAAATGGAAAAATCACAAATACGAATTGTTAGCCAGAAATTATTTAACCATTTCACACTCATTAACTGTAGGTTAATGACATCGTAGGTTCTAATGCTCCAGAAATGTAGGCCTACAAACAAAAATATTAAATGAACATGTCTGAAATTACATTCCTGGGCAATGATTCATCAAAAACATTCATCAAAATTACTTAGACCCAAATTGCTATTTCTCTCTTCATAACAAAAGCAAATCTTAATACATGTAAAGAGGCCGAGATTTTATGAAGATACAAGTAATTGGCATTCTTAAAGATACCCTTCAAAGTTATTCAAAGAAATAAAAAACAAGACGTAATAATAATAATAATAATAATAATAATAATAATAATAATAATAAAAAGTATATAAGTATAAAATCTCACGAGAATTTTTGAAAATATATTTTATCACATCTCATTCCCTTCGTGAAAAAAATCCAAGATAGATTCAGAACCAAACTACGTCGTCATAACATCCCATTGCCACCCCTCTCATTTCCCTCAACCGTCCGTTCCCGGCGTCCCCGAGCCGCCTGCGCCGCCCGGGGAAGATAAGGAGGCCGCAGGGTCGCGATCCGGGCGCCTCCTGGCGGCGGCGGCGGTCAGGCTGCGAGCGTGGTCCCCGAGCGCCCCGCCGCGCCGCGCCCGGCAGACCCCGCGCAGCAGCACAGCGCAGCACGACGCGGTCACAATTGCTACTTAGAGACGCGGCTACACGAGAAGCCACTCTTCTATGATATCCCGCGGGACGGCGCGGCCGCCGCGGTAATGCGCACCGACACGGCCGGAGCGGCGGCGGAGGAGGAGCAAGAGGGAGGGGAAGGGGAGGAGAAGGTGGTGACGTGGGTGGGATGGGACTTCCACGCCTTCGCCGCGAGGAGTCCAGCGGGGCACCGACCTCGCGGCCCTTTCGTTTACGCGCCGCTCTGCGCTGAAATGGGGCATTTGGCGACAGGATACGCGGTTTCCAGAAAGACCACATGGAGCGTACCAAGAGTTCTCAAATAGTCGTTTGGATGACAAATATTTCCTGAATCTTCTAGGAAGATCACTCATATTTTGATTACTCACCACAGTTTCTAGAAATGTACAAGAACGTGGTCGCGTTTCTTGAAATTACCTGCAACAAAGAAAACAAGTGTAAGTGACATGTTTCGTTCATACAAAGTAACAACAAACAACGAGAAAGCTCTCAATTCTCGTTTAAAGTTAAACAATTGAGAGACACGTAATTCTAAACATTAAGCAGAGCAGGATGTTAATAAATTATACTGGAACTTTCAATACGAAAACCAAAAACGACGATATCACACAAGGGAGATAGAATCATGCGTAGCAGATTTTCAATGTAAACATCTCTGGCAGCCACGACGTAGCACGCCGCGTGATAGCCTTTAAAACTGTAGTTTGTTTTTCCCTATCCGTGCAAACAAGGAAAAGCCTCACCATGTTCATAAACGGAATCTGCAGGATCGTAGGTTATAAATACTTCGCCGACTACAAATTATTGTACTTGGATCAGAGAACACCGAACTGCTTTCCACGCCACCATATGGAGCCCCGTATATCATTTGCTGGGGAATTTCGCTGCACCGAAAAAATACGCGCGGCGTAGGCGGGTGAATCAAAGGCTTAGCGGCGCAGTCATCAATAACGGCGCGGAGTTATACAGTTGGACAGGTAGTGAGAGAAACCTCCATAAATTTACATTTATGTATTTAGAGTAAGGGGTAACGCCTGATGATACAGGGGCGTCTGCCAGGGAGAAGGGGGTGGCAGGTGATTGGAAAACGGGGCGTCGCGCGGGCTGCGGGGCAGGAGGGCGTGGAGAGGCACATGGGGGTGCGGAGGGGGAGCGAGGGAAGGGGCGGGGAGCCGAGCGCTCGGCCTCCCGCGGGGGCCAGCTGTTGTGCGCGGAGATCTGCATACGGCGGTCAACACCGGTGGCTCAACGCCGCAGCCGCCGCCGTCGACTCTGCTGCTGCTCTGCTCCTCACCCCCGGGGAAGGGGGGCTGATTGGCCCTATCGATTGCCGCCTCGATCCACCAGCTTCGCCACGCACACTGGGAGGGGGTGAAGCAACCCCTTTCTCCGGACCGTCGCCCCAGCCTACACCCCGTACAGGGCGCATCCTCCCGAGGCGCGAAAGCGTGGGGGCGGCAGGCGCCAGCCTGTGCACACACAAGGGAGGCGAGACGCGTGTATTTTCGTTCTCGGGGGAGGGGGTGAGCGCAGTGGCGGAGATCTCTATACCAAAAATTTCAACAGAGTATTTGTCTCTTGGTCAAGTATAAGAGTTCAAATCGTCAATAATTCATATCCGGAACACAACTATTGCGAGCGGAGACACATTTTTCTTATTTATGACTGAGCAGACGAACTATTTCTAACATGCTCGAGTAATAATCATAAAAGTCAATCATTTTAACAATATCCAAAAATTAGCCATATTTTATTTAATAAAAATCAATAATGAACATTTAAGCAATTATTAGCTCATATTAACATATCATGTACCTACATTAAATAAGATTATTTATCCCGTTGATTGATGAAGCCAATCCCCAACGAATTAACGAACATGACACACAGCTTACTTTTTTTTAAAGAACTTTTTCAAGGACGGAAAGTAAAAGAAAATTTTCCGCGCAAGTTCCGGAGAGTCCAACTTCCCCAGACCTCAACTAGCTCTCCAGAGGCCTCTCTTCAGGCGCAACTACCACACCGCGACTCGTGGGCAAACGGCGAAGAATGGGAGGAGAGGGAAGAGGGGGAGTGGTCTGAACGAGTGGAGGCGAGTTGGGGCAGGAGCGGGGCACACAAAAGGTGAGTTCAGCTCCCGTCCGCAGGGCCCTCTCGGCGGCGGCTGTGTTTACATTCGAGCTACGTGCGTTCGGGGCGGCGGCGGCGGCGGCGCGGCGGCGGCGGCCGTGGAGAAAACGGGAGGCCTGGTAAGGGAGGTGGACCGCATGTACCGCGTGGTCCGTCGGACCCGCTGGGTTTCGGGATTAATATTATTACATCCCTGGCTGGCGCTGCGTGGGCTGATACTTCACCGGCGTCCATTGGAAGCAGGTTCGCGGCGCCCACGGCTGCCCACGCGTTGCCCTCCGCCCTCCGCCCTCCGGCCTCCGTCGCGCCCGCTTCGCCCCGTCGCCCCACGGCTCCTCCAGATCAACTCGATGAGTTTTTGTTCTCTTGCCGCTGATGTTTTGTTGTTGCTTATTGGAGCTTTAATGGTGCAGAAGGGAATAGTCGAGCAGTGAAGTCGGGCAACCCCGCAGAAACGCGTAAGGGTGGGAGGGAGATGGACAGATAGAGTAAGAGTGAGAGCGAAGAGGAGATCGCGGAGGGAGGATGGCAGCGGCGCATGGTAGCGCGCTGTTGTTGGGAAACCGGAACGTGGGCTGCTGGCAGATTTTTTTATGATGCCAAAGGCAGTTAGAGGCGAAAGAGAGAGGAGGAGAGAGCGCGCAAGAAAAACAGGAGCTAAACATCCGTAAAAGCAAAGCTGATCCCCGAGAGCGGCGAGGCGCGCGGTCGCCGCGCAGCTGACGCGTGTGCGACTTCATATGCGAACTGCCTCCTACTCATCGTCCACTACGGGTGAGGGGAAATCGTAAGACGATTGTTAAAGGGACTGACAAGAGCCCTAAGGCTACAATACATTTAAGTAAATGTGTAGTTTGCTCTTTTGTGAAAATACTTCGTATGACCCACTAGAAAATAAATTATGAATACTATTTACTTAACTTTATTATAATACACACTTCTAAAATTGTAATTTGTGACGGTTTGAATGGTAATTTGTGACGGACCAGTTTGAACCGTCCAAAGGAACGCATGCAATTTTTTTTCGTTAAAAACCAAAGGGGACTTTTCCACTTGCGATATGGTAATATCCAGTGCTTATTGCATGGGATATTTGCAATGACGGATTTGAGGAAGAGGTCAGCCCCACAAGCTTAGAAGGAACCAAGCAAGCATTAATTTAGTAGATAAGGTGCGAATGAAGCATTCACTATAACGTCTCATTTCAAATCAATCCAGTAGCAAGTAGAGCAACCACACATCAACTAAAACGTCTAAGATAGTAAAGCGTTTAACTTCATGAGAATTGTAAAAAATATCCGTACACAACTCGCAAAATCGCCGAAATTTAATTTTTTCTTAAAATTAAATTAATAGAATAGTCAAGAATTAAATTGATAGAGAATAGTAATAATACTAGAAACAGAGTACAGACGCGTTAAAAAGATAAATGCATAATTTCTGTACATTTTCGGAAAATTATAAAAAATGGTATTGGTAACGCACAATTTTTTTAAAAAATCATTACGACTATCTGGCAGTCGAATCTGTTTCTTCATAAAATAAAGTACGCAGAAAAAACAAAAAGCATGAAGGATAACTTCGGTACCATGCCAGAACTAATGCACAACACAATTTTTCTCTAAATAGATTTTCAACAAAATAAGAAAAATGACACTGAGAACCTAAGACGAGGAAGAATTTGAAACACAAGGGCGTAGGCTTCACACCATGAATAATGAGATAGGAACGCTAAGATAGTGGACAAAGATATAAAAGAATATCTGAAGGTTAGACATGAATGATCGCTGAAGTTACTGCAGCTGCTGGCAATTCACGGCGATGAAGATACAATGAAGAGCCCATGTCAATCCTGCAAATCGATATGGTGACTCGGAGCGTCCGTATGGGGAAGAGGTTGCACGCCGCGCTTAGCAACGCGAGGCAGCGCAGCAAGCAAGGGCGCCACGGGCTGCGCGCCCGCCTTCCCCCTTCCTCGACCACCCCCGCCGCCCGCGCCCCGCCCCCCGCCGGCGGCGGCGAAGCAGGCAGGCAGCAGGGCACGCCAAGACCAGATCAATACACCCACCCACACCCTGCCGCCGCCAACCAGCCGGCCCGCCCTCCCTTCGCTCGAGACTACACGGCCTACCAAAACACGGGGCCTCCCGGGCGGCGGGCAGAAACAATACAAGAACGCGCCTGAGGCGGCGGCGGCGGCGGAGCCAGCGCGGGGACTCGGCCACGCGGCGCGGCAGCGGCGGAGCCCCCCCCCCCCCGGCCCGGCTCCGCGGCGGCGCTCGTTGTCCCTCGCGGCCAGCCTCCGCCTCCAAGGGGCTCCCCGACCCCCCGGCTGTTGTCAAGCCTTACACTGTGTCCACACACATAGGGTGCTTGTTACTTGTTCGATATCCGAGAACATTTTCCTCACTGTATTTTAAAAATATGGAACAATGGACACGTCACAGGATAGATAATTATCCAACATAACAAATGGTTTTATTTAAATTATAAGAATGAGGAGCTTTGTAGAAGCGGGTTGAAGAAAAATATGGAAGGCGCGTTAATATGGGTCGTTCTATTAAATTATTTGTATTCGACAGATCCTAACTTCCAGAAACTTAAAATAGAGTAGACAATGAAATCAAAAACAATTTGCTAACCATTGTTTAACAGTTTCCAAAATAAATTGTGGAGAATTGTGATTTTAGTACCCTTTTTTAATGATCTTCATTTTTCAGTCACGTTACTCGTCAAAGCATTAATCGATAAGATCATATATAAATTATTCATAGGATTCATAGTCGCGTCAAACTGACTTTCAATGTTATCATTATAATTATAAATATTTACCGCAACCATAAAAGAACTGCGATCGGAATTAAAACACCAGAGTGGAAATGCGATTTATTAATATAAATGCCACAGCCTCAATTCATTCACTTAATTAAATTCCAGTTAATAAAATTGAAAGCCAATAGAGTATGAAGATTAACATAAAAATGTCATAATTCAGTTTCAGTATTAAGAACTTAAACTATTGTTCAGTGCTTTCAACTGCCGCAATTAAAAAAATTAACAGCTTATAAGATACAAAAGTAACAGAATGATTTCACCTCAATCGTACACAATTCCTCGTACATTCCAGCTACAACAAATGAGCAACATACAGTTTCTGATTTTAATGAAATGTCTTTTTGTTTCTTTTCCCTGTAGAACAATGCCGTTTAGTATAAAATTAATTTTCTTTATGACAAAAGGAAATTACTCATTTGTATATGACATTTTTTGCATTTTTGTCGATTTCAAGAAAGAAGTCTTTTTTACCTTTTCGTTATTTTTAATGCATTTTGGTTGATTTCGTCTTTTCAATTTAATAGTACTTGCTACAAACAATATTAACGAGGTGCAACAAATGTTCTCCACATAATTCTTGAGAAGCGTATTCGAATTCTTCGCTCAGAAATTGTAATGACAGCCGTTGTGAGTACGTAAACTAAGGTTCCTGTGATGCCAATCAGCGCCATTTGCGGTTCGACAGATTTCGAGATAACTAAAGACAGATTCACTAGTAAAGAACAGTTCAAACCAAACGATTGGAAGCTGAGTTCAATTGAACGAAAGGAAGAATCCTCGATTTCATCAGTAACGTATCCAACAGCTTGAGTTGTTCATCGCAACTGGTTTAATCACTGGAGTATTTTATTGATAATTTTTGGCGATGTTTTAGATCATCAAAATGCGCCCCGTAGTAATTACCATCGGAAAGGAATAGGCTGTCATAATTTACTAGCAGAACCCCGCAGACGTCGTCCTGTTCGCTCTCTCTTTTCCCTTTCTCTCTCCCCCACTCTTTTCACGCAAACTTTTCCCTCTACTTTTCCTTTTCTCTTACCCCTTCCCCTATTTCCCCTCTCATTTCCCTCTTTCTTCTTTTTTTCGTTCTTTCGCCCTCTCTTTTTGATCTCACTTTTCGCTATCTTTTTTTCTTTCCTTTTGCCACTGTTTTTCTTCCTATATTTTCTCCTCCCCTCCTTTTTTTTCTCTCCTTCCCCCTTTTTTTTTTTTTTTTTTTTTTTTTCCTCCTTTCTTTTCCATTTTCTCTCTTTTCTGTATCTCTCTTTTTCACCTTTTTGATTTTACCTCTTTCGTTTTTATCCTCTTCCTTTTCTTCTTTTAATAATTTGTTAATATGGTGAAGATATCTCACAGTCTTCTGTCTCATTCATTCACTCACTTTTAATATTTTGCGATTTTGAAAAATTTTCTGTTCGATTTAAAATAAATAAATAAATAAAAAGAATTATCCAATTTGGTGCAGTCGTATCCAATCCAATTATCCAATGTGCTTACATAACTTACGAACATTTGGCGATTATTTTTATTTATATCGATCAAAAGATGTTCGTCAACATTCCACTGCAAAACCTTTCTTTATATTTATTACTTATTGGATGTAATTTGGGCATTAATCTTATGATATCTCACTGGATGTCTCTATTCTGCCTTGTTTCCACCTGATTCCAGGGCCGGGGGGTGTTAAGTCCGCGTGGCTAGTTGACTCAGTGGGAGTGTCCCTTTATTCCTATTCCCCCTCCATCATCCACCAAAAATGTATACGATGAGAAAAGTGCAAAACAACATTGTCATTTTTATCATTAAAATGTCATCAAATTGTTATCACATTTATTTGTCATATATATTTTATGAACTTCAGAATGTTCATTTTTGCAATCAAAAACAACACAGCCCATTGTATTTTTAATATGAACTCAGTTAACAATTTTTGGAATCAAATTTTGTCGGTCATGTCGCTATATACATGTAAAATCGCAATACTGTTGAGTCTTGCAAAACACATACGTTTTCAGTCGACGCAATACCGGAAACTTCGTTCATTTCTGGAATTTGACGTTTGTGAAATATTTCTGTCACCACAAATCCCGAGTGGATATTTTAGGTACGGTGGGTATAGCTACCACACACACATTACCCGCCGAGCCTGCCTGATTTTATATATCCTAAAGAATTATTGGCAAATATGTTACACGGAATGAAGCTGTAATTTATACTTTGAATAATTCTAGGAATTCTAACAAATATTACTGAATACGATTGAGACAGGATATTTCTTTCTGTTACATACACTTTTCTTTATTACAGTATCTTCAATAAAGCATTTTTCAGCATTTTAATTGATTTTATTTCTCTGTCTTTCGAAGCAAAATATATACAAAGTGGGTATAAAAAAGGGGAATAACGTATGACAGATAAATGAGAACTTCGACTTAGAAAAAAATTGCTTGTTCACATTTTGTAATAAAACATTATTTGTGAATCTCTGTGTATCTTTTAATTCTGACCTTTCCACTGTAACAGGACTTACGTAGAATATGTTTGTATGTTATTTACAACGACAGTATGATTTGAATGTCAGCTACGATTACGCTTATTTATTTTTTGTCACTGATTCTCCAGGAACTCATGAGATTCACGGATACTTTTCTAATACGTAGGCCACAGAACTTCATTTGAATCCAATATAAAACGGTAATTTTCTTAAAAATAAACCTACTCTTCTGAAGCACTTAAAAGATTTACTGAAGATCTTCGAGATTTACTAAAAAAAATGATGCTAAGGATTTTTTAATAACATGCATACTACTATTTTGGTGTATTATTATTATTATTAATATTATTATTATTATTATTATTGTTGTTATTGTTGTTGTTTCAAATGTGGACCAACGTGAAACGAATATTTCGTAAGGGAATAGTGAATGAGGTTGATGATTAAGTTCATAAACGACACGCTGGTATAAAATGGTGTGGTCTAATTCCGTTTCATTGTCAAAATGAACTAGCAATGTTCTCAAGACTTTTTTCTTTCTTCAATTACGGTGTGTAAGTCACGAAAACGAATACTACATCACTCCCCCGTTCCAACCTGAAAATCTTGACTGAAGAAACGGACTCCCAAATTTCTGCATTGCCTTATAGTATCGAAAGTATTTCTCTCAAAACATTTCCCTGGGGCAACAGCTTTCAGAATAAAGGAACAATTTTCAAAACAATTCATTCAGCATGGAGGTACGCATGTACTAAAATCTTACATACGAACCGTTTAATTCCTTGAAAATACAAAACATATTTCATACTTTGAAATTTACGAAGTACTCCACTGAAAGCGCTCAATTAAACAATTTGTAACATGCGTGAAAATCCGAGGAGCGCTACTTTGGAGCATCACTTGTCGTTCCATCTCGTTTCCTGCGGGAACAGGGCTCCGCGCGAGGAGCGAGGGCGGCGCCTGGGGCCGGCGCGCGTGCGAAGCCATTCTTCCGTCGCGCGAACGCGCCCCGGGCGAGGGCGAGCGAGAGCAAAGGATTCGCCCTCCACCTCTGGCTGCTGGCGCCGCCGACACAATAAGAACCATCATTAGCTCAGTGTTTTAGCCAAGTGTTCTTGAGACCTGCCCCCGCTATTCAGCGCGGTACAACAGGAGGCGGCGGCGGCGGCGCAGAAGAGGAGCGCGAGTCTCGCGTGGCGGAATCGATGGAACGATGCAGGCAAATGAGTCGTGATGGGGTAAGAGCAAACAAAGGAAGGGGAGGGGCGGGGCCGGGAGGGGAAGGCGCGACGAGAAGAGCGCGACCGCCCGGCTTAGTTGCACCCGTCACCGCGGAAGCCTTTAAAAGCCGATGTCTGTTCGCTGTTTGTTCTGGGATCGTCGCGGAATTCACGGCCTTCCCCGCATCGGCGACTGTCTTTCCTCATAGCGGTAAATTATATTTTCAAAGTCGGGGGCGTCGAAGAGAAGGGCAAACACGGGAGAAAAGCGAGACGGGGAGCTGCAGGCAAATACGACAGACATGTGTATACAGAGACGCTCGCGCCCCGCCCCCGCTGCCGCCGCCTTCAGTCGGTCAATACGACGCGAAAGCGTTAACAACCAGGTAAGGCTGCGAGGGCGGTGCCCGCCCGACTTGTATGAATGTCCTCCTCGGTGTGTGCTGAAGGCAGGTGAGCTGGGTTACTTGCAGCGAGAAAAGCGGGTGGCGTCCAGAGATAGGTCTCTCAAAGGTTAGGGAAACAGGACTTGATCTGTTGAGGTAAGAGGTGCTCAGACATGTTCCACACCCTCCTAATAAAAGCGAATATCTGCCATTTCTATCAAGTATGTTAATCAGAAAGTATTAGAGATGACATTGTTACAAAATCTACACAGCACTGACATAATGCTACTCGTGCACCCAGTTTTCTACATTGTTTCAAGTGAATTAATAATAATAATAATAATAATAATAATAATAATAATAATAATAATAATAATAATAATAATGAAATACAGGATATGATGTGTAGTTGCCTCCACTGGCAAATCTGCAATGCCTTCGAAGTTCCAAACACACACTCCCAAAACCGGTGACGACTTTTGGACTGTGTACTTGCACGAACATTTTCAAACTGATCGCTCTATAGCGGCAGACAAACCGGATATTGTTATTCGCGATTTGAAAAAACGTGACAACTTGTGGATATTGCTGTGCCATACGATCACGTCCTAACCAAATAGGCAGAGAAAAGGTCTTAAATACAAGAGTTAGGACATCGAGATCAACCGAATGTGGGGCGTAAAGGCAGAGGTCGTTCCGATAGTTATCGGAGCTCTGGGATTTCATCTGCAAAATTTGTGTAAGAACTTAAATAAACTCACAGGTCATTCAAAAACTGGAGAACGCAATACATTGCTTTATTTGGAAATTTTGCGGAATATGTAAAGGCATCCATAATCCCTCCATCTGCTTTTGAGGAGACTGGTTGGAGCCTGGAGTAGATTTCATATTCAATCGACTCGTAACATCTTTAGTCGTGAATAAGAGAAATATTATTATTATTATTATTATTATTATTATTATTATTATTATTATTATTATTATTATTAATATTGATAATTAATAATAATAATAATAATAATAATAATAATAATAATAATAATAATAATAATAATAATAATAAACGAAACGCAGATTTAAGAAATTTACAATAAGTGCAATTGTACCCTTCAAGATTAAAACAGTCCGAAAACGAAATATTCAGAAACATGAGTGGTCAAAGAGAAATTCCAAGGCCTTTCACAATGCACTTAGTGGTTCGAATTCCAGAACGAATTCAACTGGCTCTCCAGCCCTTTCCGAGAGCGTCCGGGCGCATTTTATGAGTGACGAATTTCCTTGGGCGAGGGACAAGACGCTGACGGCCCCTGAGCAAGCGTCCCGCGGCGCCTAAGCGACAGCTTCCGACCCCGCCCCGCGCCAGGACGCTGACCGGTCGGTCGGTCGGCCGCCAACGGACGGCGGCGCAGGGAAGAAGGAGGGGTCGCCGAGGCGGAGAAGTCAGATATCGTAAGTAAGGGAGCGAGGAGTTCCTCTTTTTTTGTGCGGCGCGAGTCCGGCGGAAGGGCGATGAGGGCGGTGTGTTCTGTCTTCATTCCGACAAACAGGACGCCGGGGAATTTAATTTGATTGCCCCTCCCCCGCAGTTAGAGATGGCGCAACCGGCCTTGTACACTCGGACATCGGAAAGGACTTTAAACTTTAGGTGAAGTCGCCTTTGTGTTGTTCCAGGGATCGGTTCTTGTAGTCGAGCGACGAAGCATCGAGAAGGAGGGTCGGGGGAAGGGGACACAAATGGTGGAGGGGCTATGAAGAACTGTTTGGGTAGGACTCGCCCGACGGAAACGAAGGGAGGGTCGGGGACCGCGGGGGTCCAGCGGAAGGAGGAGGGAGGTCGGAGTTCTTGTCTACGACGCTCCAGTGGAAGTGCGGCGTAAAAAAAGAGCCGTGCTTTGCGCGCGGGAGAAACCCCTTCGGAACCGCTCAACCAGAGCAATTAGGATTCCAGGAAATGTAGTACTATGGGTGCTCTCTTCTGCCGGAGTGTTCACGGGAGTTATGGGACGCAATCTGAGAGCTCCCCGTGGTGGTTTAGCTGCGTGAAGACGCCCCCTCTCGTGGTCGTCGAAATCTCCTAGACGGAGGCGTTGGCAAAAACCGCAGTAATGAATATCGCGGGACCGCGGGTCGAGGTACGAGTGACGCGGGCTACAATGCATCTGAGTTGGAGCATTCGGAGCACTTCACTGTGCTCCACTTCCCGTCTCGTCGCTTCCTCTCGGAGATCACCACTTTTCTCATTTGTGTCTCGTTTCCACTTAAGTCCTGGACTGCTTTCCACCGTCTCCTCTCCTCTTGGTGCATGGCCAGTTCGTACTAAATCAGTTCTTTCTGTTCGGTTCTTTCTTCTGTACCATCTGTCTACAGTCTGTCTCCTTGTTCGCTTGAGGACTTAATCATAGAATATCAATACTATGCTGTCTGCCAGCGTCAACTGCGTCAGCCTCCCATAAATGTTCACAGTGCTAGCATTAATTGGAATAATTCTGAATGTCTTGACTGACGATGACGTTACGATGTCTAAATGTCGTAACTCCCTTCATCTTAGATATGATCCGCTGGCTGATCCCACCTCCACGGGATGTCAGCTCATTCTACACATAATCTTTGTTTAATCTAAACTCCCCCTTCAGTCGTCCGAACGCGCGGTGATCTGCTTGCGGTCTCTTTTGTTCAGACTTCATATATCTCATTTCGCTACCAAAGGTAGGGAACCTTCAACTTGCTTATCCCTTATTCTTTGTCCTAGTGTGAAGTCCTCTCACTTGTCTTGCTCAATGAGGATTGTTGTTCTGCCTCCTTTTGTCGAGCACATCCTCACTTCTATCGCGTTAAAACGAGTAGCCCTACGCACCACTCCCGCGTGATCTCTCCTCGCCCCCCCCACATATCCGCGCTGTCTCTCCTGCATCGCGTCTCGCGTCAGGTCCCTCTTCGGTCCAGTCCGTTCGGCGCTCGAATCGCGTAACAAAAGCGCGGGCCTCGGAAGGGGGGGGTTGGGGAGGAACGGCACAAAAGTCGAAGCGCGGGCGCTTGACAAGCAAAAACAGGCGCGGATCTGCAGGCAAGTCGACAGTGAGCGAGTGTTATGAGCCCTGGAAATGACCTGCCCTGGCGGCCCAACCCCCGCTTCTGGACCCTCCACATAAATCAGGTTGTTTCTTTTGTGGACTTACGTGATGCCGTACGAGAGTAATTGGTTTTCGTTACATTCAAGTAGACGGCGCGGCTGTGGAGAGCGCATTCTCTTTTTACTGAGTTGTCGTCTTGGCTACCAATAAGTGTCTAGAGCGCTCAGCCACCAGCGCTTTCACCGCTCCACACAGCGTCCTCCCCCTGCCATGCAAACTGTTTCTCCTTCTCGGAGAAGCTTTTTCGTCCTGGCAGAAGCGGCACAAAACCTGCGCAGGGAATGTTTAGTAAACTGACGTCGCGATTTAAAAAAATCATTTGATGATGAAAGGTTCGTAAGATTTCTATTGATAAAGGTTAAAATTGCAGTGCAATAACATGCATAATACTGTTTGCCCCACACAATTTTATATTTTGAAGACCAAATGCCATTTATAATAATTCGAACTAAATGTTGATAAATATTTGTAAATTCAAATATAATTAATGGATACAATTTGCTTGGTATATTCTGCAAAGATGTTGCAATCCCTTAACTCTCACAGTACAAATGTCTGATGCTTTAAATCATTTATGACAAATTTGTAGAAACCATTAAAGTAATGAACACGTCGGATTCATCGAAGCAACTTTGTCATCATCGTCAAGCAGACAAATTATCTCTCTCTCTCTCTCTCTCTCTCTCTCTCTCTCTCTCTCTCTCTCTCTCTCTCTCTCTCACACACACACACACACACACACACATTTTACCATAAACAGCCAACAAATATCACTCTGAAACATCTAACACATTGTCACCAAAATTCTAGAAACAACAAATAAAATAAAATAATTACATCTCTTAATCAATAGCAACAACGAACTACAAATTAACACAGCAATGCTCATATTCAAACTTAGACTCAAGAGTAATCTGCCTCTACGAACCAATGAAGCCCAAAGTAAATTCAAATAATACAAATTCAATACATGAGATAATACGCCTTATCGTTATCAACAAATGAACAATACACAGGACACATGTCCTGCACACTCTAGATATCATGCATCAATGCAACTTCCATGCAAACATAACTCAAATAACTTACTACTAAAATTTGTAAGAGATGCCAAACATCCAATAAAAAAACTTAATATTTCGATATTTAAATACAAATTAAGATGTCCTTTAAGGTTTTCTAATTCTAATCTATAGTTTTAAGTTAGACTCAGATTAAATTTTAAGTCAAAGTACAAACGTAAAGTACTGTTTATCCATATATGAATAGAAAATTCAACAATGTTTTAAGTAGTCTCACCAGTTTCCCGATGTCTACTAAACACTACACTTCTAATAAAAATGTATTTAAGATATCAATTGAACCATTACCTTTTATATCTTAATATAAAAAATCTACCATACGAAAATAATAAATTACATAATGTGCTTTTGAAGAGCGAACTTCTATAATCCGGATTAATTGACGAAATCGCTAACAGTATCACATTTTCCAGATTTTCGAAATGAACCAATAAAAAGGCGGGTACACATCTTTAAAGTAATCCTAAAAACTTCTTAAAATCATTATTGCCTTTATTCAAATGATTATGTTTAATGATGGTCAAACAACTAATAATCAATTTATAGTCCAAATTGTCTTATTTTATTCACAATAAATCAACATCTACAACAAAATGCAGTAATGATTAAGTCGTACTGGCGCTTGTGAAGAAATATGTACTACATTCGGTATTCACTGCATGCAACTTTTCGCTAGAATCGAATCCTAATTATGGACGATCCCGATTTTTAACGTATACATTATTGACGGGCTATATACTTGGGCTTTCTAACGAGGAGCTGAGGGTATTATCTTCAAGATTAGTAGAGATTTTTAATATTTTTTATATTAATATTTTTTTATATTAAGATTCTTTTGTTCACAGTACGATACAGTCAACATTAAAATGTTCACTGTATGGTACTGTAAACAAAAAAATTAAAAGTATTATTCATTCAAGACGAGAAGCAAAGTAAGTGATAAGTGATGATGAAAGATGGAATATGGAACATCTTTTTGCGTCTTCCCCGGTCATGCCGCTAGAGCCGCTTGATCTGTAGTACTGCTAGATACGGTCGCAATCATTCGACACCTTGCGGCAGAACCGAGAAAGACGCAGAAAGCCGTGCCATATTCCACCATGAAAATAATACCCTCAGCTGCCACATTATAAAAGCCCAAGTATAGTTCCATCTTAATTCACGTCAGCCTTCTGTCAAATTACGATAAATTGATTTGAAAGTAAAAGTTACACAAGGATAAAAGAGTGGTGCAATCGTGAGTTTCATCGGAAATATTGGATATTTATAAGTATTGCATCGGATAATATATTAGCAGTAAATATGCACGTGTTCCCAAATAAGGACCCCTTTCGAATTGTTGTATTTTTGAGAATCAAGCTGGCTTCACATTTAGAAATATATCAGATAATTACTATGACTAATTATTCTGGGAACGTCTATAATGCTCTAAGCATTGTGTCGAAACAACTAGAGTACAATGGTTCGGTGATACAGATTTAAAAAAAAAAAATTTTATCTCATTTCAGTAAAAGTTTATTTTTAATAAATTAAATTTTAATTCTATTCTTTACTTCTTAAATTTTAATTCTATTTCAGTACGTTGAGTGTATTCAAAACTTTTCAGAAATAGGAATGGTACCGTATGAAAGATCACTATCAACATGTACTAGAAATAGTGACAAGTACATAAATAGCAGAGAACATCATTGCATGATCTACCATAAATCACTATTCAAATTGTTCAAAGCGATGGTAACCACGATCTGGAATCGAACCTCGGTGTCCTGGTTTACATCCAGCGTACTAAGAACTTCATTGCTGTATTTGGCAAATCTGAGAGCAAAACTACGGTTACAGAAGATTCCACTAATTTTACCCCCCCCCCCCAATCGTGAAGATTAATATTTTTCGAACGCTTTTTTAAAACTCGAAATGTGCTGAAACGCAAGTCTCTCAGTTCCCTGCCCAATGGACCGCTCTTCTCACTGCGAGGTGGGTGGGGTGGGGGCGAGACCTCCGTGCGTCTCTTCCATCAAGGTGAAGGAGCCGGAGCAGAGCGGCGTCGAGCCGCGCATGACAGGGCGACCGGTCAGGCTGCACGGGCGACGCGGCCGAGGAGCCGAGAGAAAAAGGGCGCGCTCGTTTTTGGGGCAGGTGATTTTTTTGCGGCGTCGGACGTCCGTGCTCGTCGCGTCGTCATTAGCCGCGGGGAGGGGGAGGGGCGGGGCGGAGGAGGGGGGAGAGACAGAGAGGGAGCGCCTGCGCGTGGGGGTGGAAAGGATGTCCGGCTCGGGCTGAGCCGCGCGTCCAACTCTTTATATTGCATCCGGACGTCAAAGCGCTCGGCGACGGCGGAAACGCCATTCTGTGGACTTACTGGAAATGTCAAATTTCAGACAACGTTTATCACATATAAATGGATTTTTTTTAAATTACACGTAAGCTGTAGATTACCAAAGAGCCTTAATGGCTACTCAAGAGAAATGAAAGTAACAAAAGTACTTATTCATAATATTATGAAAAGAAAACCAAAAAAATGGAAAATGTATAAAAGAGCATTCGAGAATGAAAAGAACAGTGTGATCATACATCGGTTGCATCTGAAGACCGCCTATCATAAGACACGGAACAAAAGTAAAGATGTCACCAAAACTAATAGAATAACTGCCAATGGAAAATACACGAAACGTTGACTACCTTCGGTTATATTCTTCACATTTTTCAAAAACGTTTTAACCATAAATATGTCTCCAACTACACCAGATTCTCTTTCCCAAATAAAACCGTTATGCCTTCTATAAAGTGAATCAAATTAAATATTACATATTCAATAATATTAAATATTCTCATGTAATTCGGCTGTTCTGTGAAACAAATTATACTGCAAGATTATAAATAAGATAAAACTTAAAAAAATAAGCCATTAAAATGGGTGACAGAAAATTCGTATTGAGGAGCTTGCGTTCCATACGTTGTCACGACAGCCGTATCGAGCTTTGGACTACCCGAAAACCTCGCCGAGTGTTCCTCAATAAACAGAACTGCAGCAACTAGAAGCAAAAAAACCTCTGTGCTTTGCATCGAGGGCGGGGGCCCTTCGTGCGCCTCGATCACGCGACGGGGAAGTCTCCCTTTCCATTCACAAGCACGCGTGGGCGTTGTCGGTAGTAACTTAGCCCGCCTCCTGGCACACAGTCCGTTGTAAACACGACACGGCCCAATTCCACGTCGAATATCGCTCGTGATGGAGCGCGGTATTTCCTTTCGCCTGATCGCTTATCTTCAAGAGTGCAACTCTACACGTCCTGCGCTCTAAAAACAGAATAATTTATTTTCGAATTCCGATACTTCAACTTAGTTTGGTTCTTAAGTCTTCCAACTTGATCACAGATACAAACAAAACGGGTTGCGTATGGTATTTTGGCGAGAGATCCGATTCTTCTTAATACGAAGAATGAAATTTCTTGCGTACAACAGCATGATTATGGGCAGAAAATTCTGGTCGAGGGATGAAAAACGAAGAAAAAATGGGTCCCGTGACTCGATAAAGTTCTCTGGGATCACGCGAGCTAACTGCTGCGAGACACGGCAAGTAGCGGGTCAGACGCAAACCGATGCTTTTCGCAGATATAGAGTCGCCCGTCGGGTCAGCCTTTCTCCTTCAGTGACGGATAACGCAGGTGGCCGTCAATGTACACCACTAAATCTCAACTGTATTTCCGGGCGAAAGAAATCCTAATATTTCTACTCCAAATGCGAGGAACTCTGCGAAAAATTTTAGCAAAGTTCATATGTCATGATATAAATAGGTCGCGATGTATTGCCACATAGTAAAAACGATAGTAAATAACGATCAGTAAGATTTAAAATTCGTGATTGATTCACGCAGTTATCAATATATAGGTGCATTTCATAAATTATGAGCGAGGATTGAATTATTCTGTAGACTATTATTCAGTACTACTACTTAAAACCGCAAGAGCCAAAAAATATTTTTAAAAAATGTAAATCCTCGTCCAAAATAAACACAAAAAGAAACAACCAAAAAGAATGATATTGACTTACTTAGGAACTAAAATTGCAACGGAAGGAAATTCCATATGCGTAGTATTCAAACCTTTTCCTGAAATTAAAATGAGATTTGTATGAACAAATATTCGTGTATTGCTTATAAACCAAACCAATGAGCTTAAACCCATAATTAATTATAGTATTTAAACTTTGAAAAAAAACGTTATTTTGCTCTTTCCTTTACAGAACTTTTCAATCCATCTCAACGAAATTTAACACACCGTCCATTTAGAACGAAAACTTCATTGGGCGGCAGCTGGAAATCATGATTACACGTTCTGAAGAAGGAAATGACGATACAGTGTTCACCTTCCATGTCAATTGAATAAGTTATTATTACTATATTTTCCTTTGATTTGATTTTTAAGAGCGCGTCAACTTCCATGTTTTCAGTCTCCGTTAGAAAGATGATGCCATATTTTGCAAATTCAAGTGAGCGCTGGCAAAACGTGATTTTCTCCTGACAATACACGCAAGAGGATGCCTCGGAACGCAGCAGCCGGCCAGCCCTGCAGGCGGACCTCAACTGCCGCGAGGAGCGACGCAGGGCAGCGCGTGTGGGCTGCCACCAGGGCGTGCCTGCACATCCACTACTACCGCCGCTGCCATCGCGGCGACCCCCGCGTCTCCCCGCGAACTCGCGTCCATTGTGCGCCGGAGGGCGGGTCGCGGCGCGGCGGGGGCGGGGACGCGGCCACGCGCAGCGGAGTTAAGCAATTACAGGCCGACTGTGTCAATCCCAGGCGCCCCAGAAAAGGCCGGGCGCTGCCCGAAATCTGCGGGGACGGAAGGCAATAAAGGCGCTGCGGCGGCGGGCTGCGCGGATGGCGCGGCGGGGGCGCGGGGGGCGGGGCAGAACGAGAAGAGAGCGCGGCCGCGACGGACGAGGCCGGGTCGAGCGAGGGGGAGAGAGAGCCGAGGGCTCCGGGATGAATATGAAATAAAACTGCGGGGCAATACGCGGCAGGCTCTCCCACACGCGCAGACCCCGCCGCGCTCGCGGTATTGGCTGCGGGGGAGGGCCCACTCGCCCGCCCGCTCGGGATGAAGACATAACGAACGTTTTCTGTCAGCATAAACCGCCTTATCTCGCCACATGTGGCCGTTATGTGTGTCTCGGCGCGGCGTGCCCGCACCCCGCGATCGCCTCTTGCTCCCCTCCCCTCCGCGTCGCGGGCGTTGTTAATATCGCTGTCGAGGCCCGACCTGTTACTGCGTCGTTTCCGCGAAAACGGTCGCCGCTGCCGGCGCGTCTTCCCTCCGCTGCGCTGTTCCGTCGCGGCCCCTCAACAGCAACTACGCCTTAAATTAGCTTGCGATTTCCTGCGGAACGTCGAAGAGCTTTGATTCCCCCCTCCCCCTTGCCGCGCCTCCCCGAAGCGAGCGCCATCCGCCGAGGCGCAGCGTCTACCTTCCCCCAAGGGATCCCACCCGGAAATAAAATATCCCTCAGACGGAGGATCGCTGCCAGGTAACCGCGAACGGAACAGAACGGTACAGCGGCGGCGGGAGGGGAAATCGAATCAATCTGCCGGTTGAGATGAAATTATGCACAATGTTCCAAGATTTCCCTCGGCTCCTTTAGATCAGAAGTGTTGATTCCATTTTCGCGGAGGCCGTGCAGTGCCGGCTCCGGCGCCGAGGCGGGAGCGGGAACTCCAGGCGAGAGGCGGAGGAGATGCCGGCTGCCTGCGAGGCTGTCTCTTAGGGCCTCTTGCAGCAGGTGCAATATCCGCGCGCCGCTTCGAATGGAGCGTTGAGTGGGACGCTTCCTCGCGACGACAGATTCCATCGCGAGGCGCTCAACAGCTCCGGCGACTCGGGGGAGGGAGGGCGAGGTGAGACTGCGGGTCACGCGGGCAATTGGAGAGGCGACCTCGCAGCACAGGGCGGGGAGCGGAAGGCGCGGAGGCTTGAAGGCTGGTGAAACCGGGGCGGCGCGGATGTCGAGGCGCGCCCGTCGCTCGCGTTCGACTGTTATTGCTGGTCGCTTGAGAAGAGGGAGGTAATCGTGTTCAACGCCCACTTCCTGGCCCTTCGAGGTCACAATACTTTCGTTTGCCATCCCTTCCACTTCCGCCACGCCCAAGCATCTTCCTATAGACTACAACTCCTTCTCGCTTCGTTTTCCGCATGTACTGCTCTCGTTACTGCCCCTCTTCTGCACCACCCCTCTGCCTTCCGCTGTTTTCACATTGTGACAGATTTTGCATCAGCTTTGCTCTATTTCCTGTAACCACCACAAACTTTGCCCTAACACCTTTCTAACCCATCGGTTCAGATCATTCGACAGTACCCACAACTGATCTTTAGTTATACACAACCCTCTCATCCAATGCAGATGAACACCCTTTCTTCAGCCCTGTGAAATCGAGAGATTTCTTGTCCCTACTGTTCATTTCTGAGTAATCTAAAGTCCTAATTTCATCCATAGTTTTAATGACCAATTTGAAGTAGTAGAAATGTGAGCGCCACCCTTTGTCGTGTAAGGTAGTAGATACAGATCGTGCTCTCACATCAGTGAATACAAAGCAGCATTGTCGTAAGATAAAAAAAAACGAAATTACTTTTTCATAGTAAATATCGTTAAGTAAAACTAAAATATCACGTGAAAACCCAATACAAATCGATTTTTCATTTAAAGAAGTACAATTTTTGATAACATATGAAAACGGCAGGATATCTGACAGAATATACAGTGATGTAAAATTTTGCATTGGGAAGCACTGTTGATCCCATTTCTATTGTTCATCTCCTCCTTCGTAACTCTAATTCTATGAATAGCATTACCTTCCCTGTATGACTTGGAACCTTTTCCACTTCTGTCATTTTTCCATCCCCACCGCCCGTGCTCTCACCAATCTCCTTGACCTCTCACCGCCCCCACTGCAGCACCTTCCTCAATCCGAGTCGTCGCGCGGCGGGCGGGTCTCATTTCGCCGCTGCCTTATTCCCGGCGCCACGTCCCAGGCGTACTGTTGGGGCGCCGAGGCGCCGCCCTGATTGCAGACGACGTGCCCGGCCCCGGCGCCGGCGGCTCGCGCGCGTGGGCGGCAATTCCTTCCGTCGCCTCGCCCCGGCGACCTTGGCCCGGCGAAAGCGAAAACGGAAACGGAAGACGAGCCCCGCGGGCGGGGCGCCTTGTCCGCGCGGCGCGCCGGCGATCGCGTGGCGGCTGGAGGGACCTGAGGCTGCGGGGTCCGCGCTGGACGAGTGCACCGCCCCTCCCGCCAGGCACGGCAGTTGCCCACACGCTCCCCCCCTCGTTCCGTTGCACCAACCAATGCTCCATGCTCCCTTGCTTCTTCAACAATATTTTTATTTTTTAATCATTTTAATAGGCTACTAATAGTTAAGATTATTTTATTCACTGCAAGGATTAATGTATCAATTGATTGTTGGATTATATGATTTAGACATTGAAAACGTTTCGCTCGATCTCAACTGGAAAATGGAGCTCCAAATCTGGATCCATAAGGCTCAACGTAGGAAACTATTCATTATGTATAAATACTGCCGTATCAATAAGAGAAGATACACAATATGTTGATTTCGAAAAATCCCATATGGTAAGAAATTGTCACAAATTCCGGCAGTATTGTCTGGAAATATCAATACTTAAAGAGAATAATTCTTCTCATAATTCAAGCCCATCCATCAGAAATAATCCTAAATTAACGAAATTAATTACAACCAACAAAGTACGTAGTATATGATTTCGCTTTTACATCAAACATGACCTTTACTGAACGAGCCGAATCGCCGGATAGAAAATTATGAAATAATGAAAATATCCGCAACAATTTTCCTCTTGCAGAATCTCCTCCCGCGAGCAAAATCCGCGAGGCGGAGCGCGAGCTGGCGACGTGAGTGGCGGCGTCCTCAGGCGGGCGGGCGCGGCCGGGCCAGCCGCGGCGCGGCACGGCACGGCGCACGTGGAATTCGATTACGGGGGGGCGGCGCCGACGGCGTTAAACGGGCCGGGGCGGCGGTCGCTGCCCTGCGCAAGGTCTTGGGGGCCGGCGCGTGCGGGGGGGGGGGGGGGGGCCGTTTAGGCGGCCGGGTGGCCGTTGATAAGTCGCCCGCAGCCCGCAAGGCGATCTGCGAGGGGGGGGGGGCTGCGGAGGATGGGGGACGCCGTCGTCGCGGAGGCTCCGGTGACATCGTTAGAAGCGCCGCCACCAGCCGAGGAGGAGCTGGAGGGGCGAGGCAGCGGAGGAGACGAGACACGGAAGACGCTGGGCCGGCGCTTGTAGGCCCAGCGGTTCCGAATGGACCAAATTGGGCACGAGCACGGTTACGCGGATTTTTCTCAATATCTGGTTCCTTACTAGAGCTACTATTTTCCCGTTATTAAGTTCTTGATTACCTGCTCTACAGATGGTGGTGATACCATTATTCCTCCAAAAATAGTATTTTAGGTTTGTTTTAAATGAATTTTATTTCACATGTTTTCAATATTATGTAGATTCTACGTAATCCTGACCATTTAAGAAAAAATAACATACTTCAGTCGTTTCGTTTATTAGAGTAAATAAAAAATGACATTTCCAGTATCTTCCCGCGGAATTTTAATCTAAGATTTGATAATAAGTTTATTAAGAAAATGTTCTTGTTCTGTAAGTATACTGCGATGAAGCAAACTCTCATTTAATCAAGATCATCTCTGGGAAGCAATGATGATGAAACAATACGAGTGCATTTGTATGCTCTTGAAAACCAACATTTTTCCAAAGATAATTTTATCAGCATTGCTACAATCGTTTCTGACAACATGAATGCGAACTTCTGGAATGATAGGACTTGAAATTGTAAGTTAACAATCTTCTCAGTAACCAAGAAATTGATCTGGATTCGCAGAATCAGTTGTTTAAGGGTGTTATAGATTCTAATAATCTCTTCACATGCTGCGTTGTCCAAAAACTTTATCTTTCTTAACATGAAAATAAATTATTAATTCAGATGAAAATAAAAGGTGAGAAATGGAGTTTCGTTAATTTTAAAGTATTGTAATTGTAAGAGAATTGTGCAGTCGCGTAATGAAAACCCGAGTAGAAATGTGGGAGACGTGATTTGCCGGAAGCAGAAAGCAGCTTCCTTGTCACCAGGGCGTGGTTCACGCAGGGTCATACGTCTCTTTCGCGCAGATTGGAGCGCAACACGTGCTCTCGCGCCGAACAGCGGGTCCATCAAGCTGCGCCTTCGTTCCGGCGCCGGAGTTGCCGAGGAGAAACGCGCGTTAGAGCGGGTGGCGCCGGGGGCGAGGGGGCGGAGCCGTCGGAGGCAGGAGCGAGGGTGGTGAGGGGAGAGGGGCGGGGCAGGGCGGGGAACGAAGCGAACCGGGCGCGTGTCTCGTTTAAAAAGTTTCCTCTCCCTTGTCCCGGAAAAGTTGGAAGGAGTACATACAGTTATCGCTCGCCCGGAGCGCGCCGGCACGTGTATTTATGTTTCAGCTTCGCGGGATATTGAGGAGACTATACAGCCGCGCCGCACTGGCTTCAGGCTTGGAGATACGCCCCCGCACCGGCGGTGGGCTGGGCGGTACGTGTGGGTGGCGCAACTCTCGCTGAATGTGAGACTGAAGACAGAGGGAACGAGGGAAACGGTAAAAAGATGAAGACAGAAGGAGAGAGGAAGAGTGAGTGTGTTGAACAGTTTTTCATCCTCGGCACGTAAACTTGTTAGATGATCAGACCCGGTAATGCAAGGCATGTTATATCTCGAGAAATAGCGGTATTCCTCCCCCGCGGCGAAAACAGGTCAATTTGCGGGTTTCCCCCTCCAGCACAGCGTGGTACTACTCCAGCCATGTCAGTCTCTAAGTTCCTGAAATGTGCGGTACATAGTGTAAAGCATGCAAAATATAAGTGTAAGGGTAGGATGGGACAAGGATGAGATATGAAAGATCGTGCGAGATCTGTGGCCCGTTTGTTAAAGTATTGTCGCAGTGTTCGCCAGAAGTGCAGGGTCGGAGATTCGTCTCGTAATTGATAATACACGATTTATGTTACTTAATTTTGTTATCAGTTTATATACCGCGTCAGTGACATTACTTGTAGAGGGTATAAAATTCTTTATATTTTATTTTATATTGTCAGACCAGCTATGTAAGGCAGAGGAAGAAGGGTGGAGAGAAAATGAGAGGGAGAAAGTAAATGGAGAAGAGGAACGCAAGGAAAACGAAGCAGTAAGAGCGAAAGAGATGTGTGAGGCAATGTTGAGTAAGCCCTGCCGCCGTTCTTTAATAATGCACATTTCTAAAATCGTTCAAATGGCAGTGTTATTTTGTTTGAGAACGAAAAAGTCTTCGATTTTGTAAATTAGATTTACTAATTTACACTGTTGGAAAATGTTTAGTGTTTATTTATTATTCCATAGCATTACATTATCCTATTATCCCATTATTATCCCACAGCACATAAAAAGTTTTTAACTGTTTTTGAAGTAAAATAACTAAATAAAAATAAATAAATATTCAATATGAAACAAAAAAATCCTGACACGAAATTAAACACCATTAAAAATTAAATTAGACATGAAGATGTGTTGGTACTTTATATTTTATTTAAATATTTATTTTTATGAAATGTTTATTACTAATTACTATGGAACGGATTCACATGTAACTACATGTTTTTATAGGAACTAGATATCTGCATTCAATAATTTTTTTTTAATTAAAATTGGTTTTTACATATTTTGGTATAATTACATATTTTACCTTCTACTAATATTTCATTGTATTTTAATATATTTATACGTCGAAACGGAACATTTCAGATGCGCGTGTGCATTGTATGTTACATCATCTTTCTCAAAAATCAAATGTAATGCTGCTGGGTTTCTATGACCACCATATCATGGCCATAATTGTCAACCCCGTCCGTTACTGCGTACTCAGAGTCAAGAATGAGCGGATTTCTGTGAACAAAAGTAATTTCAACTATGATTTTGTTGATGTTTAAACAGCAGATCCGTTACTCGATCGAAAACTAACAAATATTTTTTACAGAAAATAGTCGCGTTGTGAGATGCGGAGAGGGTTATTCCCTTTAACCCCCTCCCCTGCATTCATCACTGGCTACACGGCACTACTATCATTGGATCACCGGCTTCTCGTAAACATTGTAATATATACTATGAACGTATTTTGTATTTCGAATAAAATTATTATGTATGGTAAAATCTAGTGTAGAATTACTTCTGTAGACGTAGAACCTACTTTAAGCCATCCCGAATGCTTGTTAAAACGTATTGGCAACGTCCTTTGCTCGAAGAATGCTTGTGGAGACCAATTTTAAACACAATAATTAATTTTTATTTTACATATTTTCTATTTTCTCGTTCATGTATTGGAAAAATAAGTACATATGTATGTACATATTTTGCATCTTTTATTACAATAAATTCCTTTCCCTATTAATTACAATTGAACAAATTTGTTCCACAATGCACCTCAGATAAAGGGCTCGCCTGGTTGATCAAGGGGTTTAAATGGTACACTCAACGACACGGAAACCTACCTAGATGCTAAAACGTTCTTCTCTCTCTCATACAGAAGAGAAAGTTCATGTAATACAGTTCAACTACTAGTTCGAAATGTAGGTTCATCTCTGATTCTTTTGTCCCTCACAAAACAACATCCCGCGTCTCCAACAACTCCTATTCGCCCGCCGCCCTACGGGCACAGAAGGAAACAAACCGTTCCGGGCGGAGTCCCGGCTTCTCGACCCGCCACCACCGAGGCGAGGCGAGCGCCTCCGCTTGGCCGCCGCCGCCGCCGCGAGGCCAGATAAGCCCACTCGCCGCGTGCAGCGCGCCGCTGCCCTCCAAACGCCGAGAGGATCATGAAAACCGCGTGCTCTGCGGCGCGTGACTGCCGGAGATACGGACGCGGCCCGATTATCCGGCCAGCGGGAAACTGAAGGGTTCCGAGGAGGAAGTTAAACGGCGCACTTCAAGCCAATCCAAGCACACACAGACAACGGAATTCGCGGCCTCAAGTACAGTCAAGCCAGTGGGCTATTATTACACGGAGCAGCAGGGAACGGCGATGCGCTTGTTATTAATACACCTACGCACTGGTGTAAGATTTACTTGTTATATCCGGGTGGTTGTAGAACACATAAATAGCTAACTGGAAGTAATATTGGTACTAATAATTTATTTAATGATTTACAGAAAAACATATTACAATTTATAACTTTTCGACTAAATCCTAGTTTCAATTGTTAATAAATAATTTCTATCAGTAATTGACCACAAAAGTTTTTTTATCATGTTTAGTGATAACATCAAAGAATAAAATGTAAAATTTCGTCTTCAATTTGCAATAATGAGACACACATAAAAATGTTATTGTTCTGAGTAGGCATTCGTAATCTAATAAATTTAATACCTTCAAAACACACTATGAAAACAAGAAGCTAATGTTTTCTACTCAAATCACAAAAGCCAATCTGAGAAGCAACAAGATCAATTTTTATATATTTCACATTCAAAAGAAACCTGTCACAAGTACGAACAAAATATCTTTTCTGTTTATTTTATTTATAAATTGGTTATTTCATTATTTATTATGTCTTGGGTATTTACACGCTTCTTGTCTTCTAGCTTTCACTACAAAGAAAAATCATAAATTTATTTTAACATAGTATACAATCATTATCGTATTGTGTTTTCCATTTTCACTTACAAGATAAAAAACTTCCCTTATAACACTTATGACAATTTAATTTTGTGGGCAAAAGTAATGGCCACGTGTGTCGTCTTCGCACTAGTACAGTCTGACTCAAAATGTTTATACACAACACTTTACCATCTCACTTACGACACATTACCAATGAGGATTATAGAATGCATTAATAAGATAGTCCACAACCAACGGATGAGTCGCATTTCTTCTAAAACAGACACACGATAGAAAGATAAAACTAATGGCTCTGACCTCACTTTAAAGAATCTTACTCTAAAAATCTTCAGAAAAAAAAATTTTACGCATAATACCTTAATTAGAAAATCACACATTCAGCTATTGTGCGATTTTCTAATTTCTTATTAATTCTATTTGAGATGTTACATTACAGGAACAGAAAAAAGAGGTATAGACAAAACGATCACCACGCACGAAGAAAGCTTTCAGAGAAACATGTGCCTGAGATTATGAGCAATGATCTTAACGTTAAAAAAATCTTGTCATTTGCAACGAGACATATGACTGCGTGTTTGGCCATCGTTACGGGAGGTCAACCCTGTCACCACGCGATCAAGGGTGCCAGTCTGCGAAACCTAACGACTTTGACCAGCAAAATACGAGATGCATGAACAATATGTACTCCGTCGGGTCGCGGTAAAAGCCAAGGACTGACTATTTCCATTGGGTGGTGCGTCTCCCGGGGAGAAGGAGCGACCTGTGGTGTAGTGTTCAGAGCGCTCCACCTCAGAGAGTCCAGGTTCAAAACCTGGTAACTAATGGGTGACTCTCTTCATTTCATGTAATTTGTTATTGTTATATACATTTATAGTATTTATTTATTATTTCACATTTCAAGTAGATTGTAAATATTTGTTATATAAAAATACCTGGTTAATCTATACTAAGTTTATAATGGACAAAATGGGTTCGCTGTAGGTTTTCTCGATGTCCTCCCCTTTAACACAGCCTTACAATCCATTCTTATTCCATCATCATCCAAACCATATCATCACTCATTCGTCAAAACATTTGAGAAAAGAACAGAAATGGTAGAGAGTGAAATAAAAATGTTATAAGGGTTTTGGAAAACTAGGAGCGCAAAACATTCAAATATACAGAGAATACAGAAAACCAAGAATAATTAATGCTTGCACATGTAACTAATGAGAAGATAAACCTCAAAATAAAATTTCCTGCTCTGGAAATAAAGAGCTGGCCAATTTTCCAAACATCTGTTAAAATTACAAAAAAAAGAACCATGCTGATTTCATGAAATAATGCTCTAAAATATTTCAAATCCATAAAAATCTCCAGATTCCTGGCAAACTCTCTGACTGCTAAGTAGTTAATGAACACCACAAACACGAAGCTTCTGGTTTACATTCCTTAACTGAAAATAGCTCTCACACTAAGAAAAATCAAATACTAATCGGTGAGTTAAGAATTCAAATTCAAAAGAATTCAAATGTAACGAAAAGTACTGTAAACACTAAACGTTTGCAGCATTAATATCAATGCATTTTTAAGAAAAGAAAAAGTTAATCTGTAGATTGTTCTAATAAAATATTATTATTTCATATATTACAAAGTGATGATGTGATTTACAAAGAGCGGAATGTTCGTACGGATCCAATCAGTAATAATAAAAGAGTAAAAAATTGAAAATACATAAATTTACTTTATGTTCAAGTGAACAACCAGAATGTGCAAAATTCAACACAGCAACAGCCTTCAACATGAAGCCTTTAATATAGTGGAAGCACGGGTTTATAAATACCGACCGCGTCAATAATGCGAAGTCGGAACGTTCCGCCGCATTGACAGGACCTCAGCAATCCGACAGGGCTTCGTGTCCATGCCGTGAAGAAATGCAGACGAGGCACGATGCATTGTTGATTCAGTGCAGATCGAACTCCTCTCATGGAATGTTTCAATGGCACGCGAGGACTTCCCGAACACGACACGACATCGAATATCTGTCAAAAATCACGTTAGAACGCATGGACAGGTACTGAAGACAGTGGAGACCTAGGGAACGCCCACGCACAATACGGGAGTCTGAAATACACGAGAAACGATAGGAAAAAATTATAATTATTTCGTGAAAGGGGAATTACTAATAGCTAAAAAAGAACGATATCTTACAGACATTTCTCTTACTTGAATATTAATTTAATAAACAAACCATAATGGCAGCGTGGACCACAATACGAATACCAACATTCGTAACGTTCAGAATTCGAACTGTATGCACACCAAAGAGAAGCTGAATATTTCAAATATTCTGAGTTTATTACCACGTACTGAACTAAAAGAATCGAAAAAAAATCAAGTTGGAGATTTTGAAATAAAATATAGTGTTCCCCAATTTATTTTTAAGTTTTTGTAGTGATAAATTTAAAATTAATTTTTAAGAATTTAAAATTTAAGAAATTAAATTAAGTATAATTAAGTAATAAAGGTAACTCAGACACCATACGTCATAGTATTCCAAAATATTTAATTTCATCTACCGATAAGGAGAAGCATAGAAAGGAATCCAATTGCACTGAAGGCGTGGGGTTGGGCGAAGGCGGCCGCCGGCGGTGAGAGAAGCCGGGCGCCTAAACGGCGTGGGAGCGCGGGCGCCGCAGTTCGCATCAGCCGGAGCCGCCTGCGGTGGCCGGACGCGCGGGACCGCGACGCGACGGACCATGGCGGGGAGGGCGTGGCGGGGTAAGGCGGGGGAGGCGGGGGAGGCGGGCGGGGTTAGGCGTGCGTGGCGGGGTGAGGCGGGCGAGCGGGCGAGGCGGGGCGAGGCGGAGGCGGGCGAGGCGGGGGGGCGAGGCGGGGCGGGCGGGCGAGGCGGGGCGAGGCGGGCGAGGCGGGGCAAGGCGGGGAGGTGCCAGGCTCGAGGTGGCAACGGGGGAGAAGCCCAGAACACTGCGAAGGGCAGGGATATGTGGCTGAAAACTGGACGAATGGTTGAGAAATGAAGGGGAGAAAGAATCATGTTAGTGATTCTGAATAGTGGACGCCTGGAACGGAAACGAAGACGAAAATAAATGTCAGGATGAAGAAAGCAGTGATAGGAAGAAGAAAGAAAAAATAAGTAACGAAACAAGGAGGAGAGAGTAAGTAATAGAAAATGGACAGGTGATATTGCAAGAAGATGTTCGTAATACTCAGAACAGACGCACTGACAACTGGTAAATACTCTGTGAGGAAGCAAAGCCGAATCAGCAAGAGGAAGGCCTGTAATAGAACCGACTTTCTCAGTGATGACACCGCTAAAGAAAAGTAGCTAAGATTAACTACTAAGATTAATCGACCAGAAAAGCAACAATACATCGGGAATAAGAGGTATCGGAAAAAAGAAGCACTATGACTAACATCATCTGAAGAGCTTCAGCGTGGCTGGAGATGTGCAAAGGGTGAGCATGCGATGAGCGAGACTCAGCTCCCGCGGAGGCGTCTCCCAGGGGGCACCGACTGCTTAGAGAGCCTCCCAGGGCGTTGCGCCCCCCACCCCCCAATCGCTGGGGGGGAGAGCGGCGGTGGCCGTCGGCGCGGTGACCCTCTCCGCCCGCACTCCGCTCGCCGCAAACACACGCCGTCTCGTCGCCTAGGAGCGCAAACTCACGCCATTAAGGTAATTAATTCACATTGAAGTCCGCGCCCAGCGCTGCCCCTGCTCCGCCTCCGCCGGCCTTCTCTCCTCCGGCTCTCGCAGTGGCCCGCCTCCCGCTCGCAACTAACGAGAGCCTGTTACTCGGCAGGGGCACATGCGACAAGCTACGCAATCACGGGGCCCTGAGTAACGCATCAATTTCCTACTAGCGGCCACGCGCCCGCTGGCCGGCGCGGCGGTGGAGCTGGCGAGGGGGCGGGGCTGGGGGGCGTGGGCGAAGAGGCGGCGGAGGGTCGGTTTGCCCAGCGTGTCTCAATGGCCGCATTCAATCACCGCGCCCTGCGCCCAGGGCCTCCGTCCCCGGGCTGCTCGCGTCGCGTCGCGTCGGGGGCTGCGGCCGCGTTGCATTCCGCCGCCCGCTCTCGCCCTCCGCCTCGGCTCCCGGCCCCGGCACTATTCACATTGCGTCTCTTCTCCAGGGACTTCAGGTAGGTCCCAGGTACATGAGCACATTATTTTATCATTACCCTTTCTCAAATGACCCCGAATAATGTTTATTTAGTAATAATTCCAGAAATTAGTTGAGAGAAATGTTTTGGTGCTACTAAGGAGTAAATCTTTTTGAATAAATTAAAGTAGTACCATTGGAATTAATTACAAGATAATTACTTTCCAATTCTAAAATTACATTTGATTATATTAGCAAATATATTTTTAATACGTGAATGTAACGTAATAAAATGTTCTGTAACTGCGTACACAAGTATAATGCATGCCATTTTCTTTAACAATGAAACCACTAAATGATGTATTCCTACCTGATGAAAACCTCAAATGATGTATTCCTAGGAGAATCCTCAAGAATCTCAGAGTTTTCCAAGAACGAAGTGATTTTCCTAGATCTATAAAATTATATAATTTACGTATTATTAATAATCAATTTCAGAAAATATCCATCGTGCATTACTTCTCTTAATTCTTAATTCGTAATGCTGATGTATTACTTTTACATAATGAAATCACGTAGAAACTTCTAGATGGTTTAAAACGTATAAGAGAAGATTGCAAACGTAATCTAGTATAAAGTACTACTCAAGAAAGAAACGTTCAAGAGATTGTACTCTCACGAACACAAGTGAACTTTGCAAGGTGTACAGCCAACGACGCAAGGGAACTGAGCAGCAACATAAGTTTCCAGCTGCCACCGAAACACAGAGAATCGGTGCTCATGAACGATAATGTAAACGGAAACTTGAGATCGGGTATCTTCCCAACTTCATTTTTTCTCGGGAGGCCCCCAAAAAATCTAAACACCTTGCTATATCTTAGGCAAGGAAATTGCAGGGCGTTCCGTATAAAACTGATTTACACAACTCGTAGGCAGGTCGGGGGTTTGAGACCCGCGATAAGTTATCTCTTCATATCCTCGAGGAGCTCCGCGTCGCCTAAATTGCGAGCCCGAGTTAATAAGGGCGGGGTGGCAGGAGCGCGGCGGCGGCGGTGGCGGTGGCGGCGGCGGCGAGGGCGGCGAGGGCGGCGAGGGCGGCGGTGCGGTGACGGGGTCGACCCGCGGCCGTAAGCGCACCGGCGCTCCGCCACTCGGCGCCGCCACCGCCGCCGCCGCCGCCACCGCCGCCATCGCTATCGCCGCCGCCGGCACCTTAGCTCATCGCCCCCGCGCGCGCGCTTTCGGGCCGCAAACTTACAAGCATGCCTTTATGAGGTCTCCCCGCATCAGCACTCTTCCGCTCCGGCTCCTCCGCCCCGCCGCCATCTTGGCCTCGCCCACCTTCGCCCCACCACGCCCCTCAAAACTCTCCACCTCCTTCTCTATTTTACCTGTCCACATCTGCGGTATACTCTGCCGCACTCCTCTTTCTTTACAACTCCTGTTGTATTCTCTGCTTCAGTCGACAAAGGCTTGCCCTACTCATTTAAGTTACCTATAATTTTCATGCATCTCATTACTGCACAAACTAAGGATTTCTATTATATTTTCCCCAAATCATAATACACATCAATTGGCCGAATACTCATATTAACGACATTTTATCAGAATTTTCTTATTGCCTTGTTTTCCGGAATTCACTTTTCTAAAAGACAAATAAGCTCTCGATTAAGCATTCATGCATTAATTTCTTGTGTATTGTATTACATTATTCTGTTTCTTAAAACATTTTCCCCAATCAAATACTTATTACATCCCCTCTTACTTTGTCGTATTTTAAATTCACTCCTAACCGATTCTCTTCGTGCACCACTCATTGCCTCCGACCTGCAGCTCTTCGAGCGTTTCGCCCCTAAGTCCCCATCCCCCATAACCCTCCGCCATCTTCTCTTTACAGCCTCTGCGCCCTCTTCTCCGTCCTGTGCTCTCTGCGCCCGCCGCCCCCGCCTCCGCCCCGCTCACCTTGCGCCTGTCGACGGGTACTCGCCCCCCCCCCCCCCCCCCCCCCCCCCCCCCCCCTTCTTGGTGGCTATGGAACTTGGGAAACAGATTAAAGGTTTCAATGACGTACGGTTTTATAGAAAAGACGCCGCTAGTTGAAGGCTTTTGAGAACCGTAATACCGGCTCGCCTCCTTACTAATACTCCTCCCGTACTCTCTGTGATCCGCGTTTCCCTCGGTAGGTTCGCGGAGGTAAACTTTGACGAAGTCATTTCGGTAGTCGGAATCCTGTTTCCCTCATTTTCTTTTCAAGAAAATCCGGCCTGTATAAGGGAGCGATGCTCTTCGGAAAGCGTACAACTATCGACGTGTAGAATTTATCTTCTTTATAAAGCCCACGAAAATTTAATATCGATGGCCTCCGGAACTTATTTTCCTCCATCAGGTAACGCAGCGCACCCTACGGAAAGAGGTACTAATCTCAACATCTGCGGCAGGGCTCCGCACGCAGATATTAATCCGGGAGAAAGCCGGACGATACCCGTGGATCCTACACCTCATACACCCAGCTTGCGGTCTAATAACGAGGTCTATACGTTACACGATTATTCTATGGTATTACAGCGTGTACAATATTACGACGGAAGCGAGAGGCGCTCGGTAGTTTTCTCGCGGCCTTAAGGTGAGAGAGGCTGGCACGTTTTCGCTCGCAAGAAGCGCTCAGCGCAGCGAAGCCGTGGGCGGTAGAACGGCGGGATTAAGACGCGGCGAGGGCGGGGCGGGGCGGGCGGGCGGGGCGTGGCGGGGCGTGGCGGGGCGTGGCGGGGCGTGGCGGGGCGGGGCGGGGCGGGGCGGGGTCTGCGGTGCGACGTTGCGACTCTTGTGCGAACCTGTACATGCGTCCAGGGGCCGCGAGACGTGGAGAGAGGCATGGGGGCAATGTAAAGAGAGCGGTTTAGTGGCTGGCGCCTGCGGAGGCGGAGATGGAGGGTGGAAGCGAGGCGCGTGGGTTGAGGGTGGAAGGATTGGGAAGGGAGGAGGGGAGGGGCTGGCTGAGAGAAGAAAGCGCCGGGCCTTCCATCCATTTGGGTGCCCCGCCTCCACCTCTCGGAGCCCGGCGGAGTGGTTTAGGCGTGTATCCCTGTTAATGGAACACGATCCCACATTGATCAGCGCCTCATCCGCCGGCCGCACGCCCAAAGCCGCGCCCGCCGCCCGCGCGCACGTCTTGGCCGCCCGCGCGCGCAGACGTCGCGTCCGTTCTCCAACCGTCACCTCTCTTCGCCGGCCCAACGGGCGCTCAGGGCTGGGAAGCACAACTCTGGGGAACTTGAGGCATTCGAAGAGTTCCGTGGAAAAATAAATTAAAAGATATCAATACCTCTCTAATTTCACACAAATTTCTCTTTAGTTGTTATGGATTTTTATTGCCTTAATTATTAACATTTTTTTCTACACCCTCAACTACTACATAAAACTAGCGGTACTTAAACTACATACTGTAGTACAAAGTACTCAAATTACGCCAATATTTTCACGTAAAGTACGCGAAAAGTAAAAATTTGAAAAATTGTACTGACCGTAATCAAAATCTATCTTTAAGGAACATATTTCATCAAGGAAAAAATCACTATTTCCAAATTTGTAGTTGTAGGAAGACGCAAAAAAGTTTGAACTTTTGCATTTTCGAAAAATCAAGGTTTTCAACAACATGAGACCTGTCCTACTTTTCACGTCAACGTCCTTCACACTATCCAACAACAAAATTTAATAAAAACGATGGGGCCTTTAAAAAAAAATTGGAATATGTTCCATGGGCTTCATGTAAAGTTTCTCCGAAAATTACGAGTAAAATGTTGGTTTCAAATTAAAGGGCCCGCGACATCAGTCAGATCCATTGGGGAATATCAATTTTGGAGAAAATCCGCTGAACGGTTCAGCCGCTTGCATTGTTCATAGACGGATAGACAGACGGGCAAACGTTTTGCCGTCAATCGATTTTTCGGTATCAAGGATCCACAAAACGTGAATTCTGGCTGTACTAGGGGTTAGATGATTTTTTTCTAAATTTAGCAACTGCATTTATCCACTTCTTCGTTACTAAGGTTCGACAATACGTTTTTTACCGAAAACTCGCAGATTTTTCGCGCAGCATTGCATAACTTCCTCTTTACTCCGTAGCGAGAAAGAAAAAACTTGCATTGTTTCAAGAAGTCGGCAAAGTTTGACGGTCACAAGTCCCACGGATCGCCCACGCGTGTGGACCCTTCCTCCGGCTACCCCTCGCCTTCTCGACCGCGGAGCGCCCCGGCGCAGCCGCACATTTGAATATGATCGATCCCTTCCCGACCGCTGACTGACTGACCCACCGCGACCTTCCCCGAACGGACCCCGGGAAGTCGAGCATCCTCCGAGGAAACACGCGGCCGAGCACCCATTTCCTTCCGAGCGGAGGGCGCTTCAGGTCAAGAGCTGTTGTTCCGGATCAGCGACTCTGTCTCCGAGCCCCTCACGGAGCGCAATTGCGCTAAGCCAGAGACTCTCTTGCTCACTCTACTCTGCAGGCTCTCGGCTACTCCAAGAATGATGAGTAAACAGCTACGTCAGCTGTCATATACAGGAATCCAAAGCATGTTAACGAACTACGTTTGTTGGTATTATGGGCGAAAATACTTCACATCAAAAAAACAGAAATCATATTCTACTAAGCAATAGTATAGGAGCGGAATCAAGTCGAGACCTGGAAAAATGTGCACTTCTTTTGATTCTAAAAACAAACAAAATTCCTCCCTTAAAATAACTAATAGCATTTTACTTTTTTAAATTTTATAGATTACTTGTATATTACAAGTAATACATTATAACAAAGAAAATGAAACTTTTTTCATAAAAAGGCATTTATTCCTCCGACCCCGTGATATCACCCTCGTAGGAATTTTCTAAATCCGCACCTGTGTCAGCGTAGAATTTAGCCAGTGAGTAACTTTATTCTGTCACATTTTGGAGAAACAGAGATAGTATGCTGAAAATCACATCAAATATGTGTTTGAAATAGTTACAATAAGCACAGCCAAAGTGAAAGTAATTTTGAAATCATACATTTTTGCCTTAAGATATATTTTTATCTTGCGGAGAATAAGGAGGGGACGTTAAAGTTTTCACCGATTAGTTGATAATTTTGTGGTGTTTGGTCAAACATGATAACTTCCCAATCACATCCGGAAGTCACTCTATTTTGCACCGTTACATTTTTAAATGGATTGGAGACAACCTTAACTTTTTAATAAGTACTTCAGAAAATAAAATTCAAGAAACACAACCGCCAAGTCAGTTTCCAATCCGTTTAAACATGTAATGCTGTGGAATAGCGAAAATTACATCTGAATGTGAATCTGGAAATTATGTTCCGACCAAAAACGACAGAATTGCAAGACTTCTTGCTTTCATTCGTAAACTATTATTAGTAAATCCTGTTTACGAAGATCCTAGAAAACAAATGGATTGTATTTGAGCATAAATACGTAAAATGTGCTTGCCACAACACTGAAGCGATGTGACTGCTGTGAATTCTCGACGATAAATGTATGTGCTCGAGTAGTGTTAACAACGTTTCACTCACAAAAATGAAGGCGGTTGAAGTGCAAACGCTTCCCGCCGGACGTTAAGGACTGCGGGCGCGAGTCACTTGTTGGAGCCGCCTGTCGCGTCGCGTCCGACGCGCGGCGGCAGCGCGGCCCTCCCGGCGAGGACGGCGAGGACGGCGCCGCGCGAGGGTGCATGCGAAACGACACCGCGCGAGGCCGCCCTCGCCGGCGACACCCACGCCCCCACCCCGCTCGGGATGCGCTTGGGCGAGGGTGGCGCGGCAGCTGTTTTCGTTTGGGGGACCAGGCCAAGGCAACCGCCGCCGCCGCCCGTCCCCTGCGGCCACGGCCGCGGAGGCGGCGGCGACCGTGGCTGCGTTGACGTCGGCGAAGGCGGCGGCGCGCCCTCCTGGCCGCTCTGATGGATGGGCTGGACATGAGGGATTAGCCTGGGTGATGGATCACGGCTGTTGTGTGAGAAAACCCCCCACGTCGCCACTGGACAAGCGGCGCGGCTAAGTGGTGACCACCGCCCCGCCCCGCCCTCTTCCGCCTCCGCCGTCTTCCTCTTCGCGGCCCTGGCCCTGCGGCGTTGGCCAGCGCCGCCATCTTGGAGCCTCCTGTTTTCTTTCTATTCGACTAAAACGATAAGTCCGATGCCGACTCGTTTGCTCCTCGGTAACGTTAAAAAAGCTCTGCAAGAGCCCCTTCATAATCTCCTTCGTGTATTCCTCCCTGTGCAAAAAACTATTTTCTCACTTACTCTTAGTCAATTATGCGGACGAGGGAGATATCAAGATTATCGGGAGTTGGGGATGAAGTATTTAGAACAGTGGTAGAGGATTGGCGCAAGTAATTGACCTAGATTAAACGCGGATATCCTATCCGAAAACAAACACTTCTGTTTGCAGATAATTTTCGTATAAATAAAATTAAACCGTTTCAAAGTCGTACAAACATTTGTAAAATGTAATTTATTCGTCACAACTTTTCACTTGGTTTCCTATTTCTATGACCACACACTGGATCTTCAAAACGACCTAAATACTTAAGATACGCTGCAAAATAAGGTTTCGATTCGTAATTAAAAAGTTATAGTAATGTTGAACTTGTAGTTTGCGTTTTTTAGTGTCTTTGCAGCATAAAGTTCACCCATTTTCAGATAAAACAAGTGAAGGAAATAATATACGATTTCTTACAGACTTGTACTAATTTGAACAATCTCTACTTGGAGTCACTCATCACAAAACGATCAAAACGAACACCCACATTCGTATTTCTTTCGTAACCATTTAATGGAAGTACAAGATTATTGAATAATTCACAAAATGTATCACCTACATCTGAGGGCTATATTGCAGAATGAAACAGTATTTATAGATGTACTGCTGAAGTACACTATTAAGGGCAGAGTTTGCTTCGTGAGGTGTAGGAAAAGCGTCCCATTGCAACTTCTCGTCTTCTCTTTGTCCGTCAGCCCATCAACAATTTGGCCCATCAACAATGTTGTGGGGCGGGCGAATCGATGGACGGTTGAGACTATTCAACGGTTGACTAATACCACGCGATTGGCACAATCGTGCCCGAAAAACTTGCACTCTCGCCGATATCAAACTCACGACGATATCACGTTCAACTACGGGGAGCCTGTTACAGCAGGCTGGCCGGCGCCAGCCGATGGCTAAAAGCGGACAATACCTGCCAATAAGAATTTTCGCGGATGCAAAACGATACGTTTGTTTTTTCTCCGAGGTACAGCTATACTATAGAGTCGAAGAAGATGTAAGAAATGCATCGATAAACCAACTATCTCCGGCTGTGGCCGTCGTGCCAGCAGCCCCCGACACGTCGATTTGATGAAGGACGCAACTGACGGCCGCGAAGGGGGGGTGGCGGGGAGGGGGCAGGGGGGGGCGACGCCCATCAGGGTCTTCGAAAGGCTCCGCGCAGGAGCGCTAATCCCGAGTAATTGGCGCGACGGAGTCGGCGACGCAGCCATTAGAGACAACACCCGTACCTGTCTAATCTAATAACGCATAACGCCATTATCGTGCTCTTGACGGGAAGCCGAGGGGAGAGATAGGCAGCAGATCGGGAGAGGAGACGGTGGGCGGCGGCGGCGATGGCGGAGACGCTGAGCTGGCCCAACCCACCCTTGCAGCCTCTCCGCCTGGTGAATAGGCGCGAAGCAATGCAAACACTCGCATGGCTCCTTCACATAGAGGATTATTAATTGCGTCCAAGAAACTACTAATGTTCTTTATTCAAGTGAGATATATCGATTTTCTGTGGTAGGGAATCGACTGCCTTTAACAAAATAATGACAGCCAACGTACTTTTAGGCTGTAGAAAGCAACGCAAAAGTTCGATTCTCCAAATCTCTTCAGGTACCAACAGTCAAACTCCCCTTCTGCCACAGTAACGAGGACTGCTTATTTCTAGAAAAAAGATCATTAGATTGATTTCGCTAGCTAGTTATTATTTATTATTTCTGTTCCTCGATTGTTAGCATTTCAGTGCATTAACTTAACTCTACTGGCTTTCAAATGCTATTTACAGATTCCAAACTGCACATCACAGGTCAGCTATGCCATTTAAGAATTGTATTCGTAATCTCGGCACGCTAATTTATTCATTTGATTAGAAGTGTAACAAAAAATACGAACTACTGCTGCATTATTAACACAGGGCAAGTGCAACACTGTCAAAGCTCCTTTCAAACATGCAGAAATGTGTCCGCAAGAGGTTACCTGCGGCCCTAGAGCTTCCTCAGCACATCCATTCCACGAAGCGAACAGCCGACAACGCATCTATTCACCTGAAACGCGAGCTCACAAACCAACAAGCGGTAAACGTTAGCTCAACGCCGAGAAAAATTCAGAGAGACCGCCCTTCCGTCGGCTAAATCCCCCTCCTCATTTACGTACGGTTTAGACGCAGCGGTAATTAACGAGGGTAAATATGCGCTGTCAGACGCTAAAAGAGTTTTTCCATCTATTTTCGCTTTCGTGCCGCGCGCGCGCGCGGCCTGAGCATACAGTTCGGCGACGAGGAACCGGCAGTGGCAGCGGCGGCGACGGTGGCGGTAGCGGCGGCGGCGGGGCGGCGCGCGCTGCTTCTGATGGTCCGCGTGAAAAATGAGCGTCTGGGAAGGTTAAGACCAGTGGCGCGCGCTCTCGGCCGCGCTGGCGACGACGGAAGCAACGCGAAACGGCGAATGCGACGGTGGCAGGAGAGGTGGGCGTGGCGAAAGGAAAAAGCTAGGGCTGTGGACACAACTGCAACTGATGCAGATGAGGATTGCTGGCTCAAAGACCTTAAAGGCGAAATTCTTCATAGCCAAACGAGCGTGAATGTGTTGTCAATAAAGCTGGTTTTGATCATGTCTCGTCAAAAATAGCTTGTTGCAAACATTTTTCTATCACTTCTTTATTGTGATTCATCCCATTTTTACCACCATTCCACCATCCACCAATTCTCTAACCCCAATGTGAGGAAATGATGGATACATATATTTAAAATAAAAAAATGTCCTAAAATGGGCATTAGCAGCAAAACAAGAAAAATGACATAACTGCGAAATGAGAACTGTAACAAAGGTAGCAGCGAAATAGAAGGAGGGATGTTGAAGTTCATAGAAGCGGCGGACCATGCATAGAGCACGTTAGAACACGGCGAAGACAATGATGGAGGGAGTAACAATTACAGCACCACAAAGCGTTTTTTGTTCCACGGATGGCGATAAATGAGAAGGCAGCGTTGCTGTTGAGGCACGATGCCAGTGGCAACACTAGCGGAAGTGACGGGCGTAGCAAGGCACGGGAGGTCCGTCGGGATCGCAGATTACGTAACGTAAATACCGGTCGGCGGGCTTTCCCACACGGGAGCACGCGGGCGAGGAGCGTGGAGCAAGGCGAGGGGCGAGGGAGAGACCGCGGAGGGGTGTGTGCAGGGCGGGGACGGGGTAGCCACTGCCTCCCACCAGCGGCGGAGACAAACACTCTACGCGTCGTGCCTCCTTGGGGCCTCCGCCCCACCCAGGGTGCTTGGCCCTGCTCAGCGATACACACACGACAGCAAGCTATAATTAATGTTTGTATGTGGGTGTGAGTAGTGGATTAGTGGGCAGCTCACTTGGCATGTCCTGGACCAGAGTTTATCTGCAGGCTACGGGTGTGGGCCATTTCTTTCCTGCCGGCAGAGGAAGGGAAGATCATCACCTGCGCGCGATCGGCTCCGGTCTCATGACAGGCGTGTAGTGTGCGGACCACCAAGAGCAGTGAACCCAAGTCTTGCACTAGAGAAGAACTGTTCTAAAGTATTCAGCACATATTAATGAACTACTTAAGTACTTTGAAGTCTCAATACTATTTGTGTGAGTGTTCACATCCACGAAGCAACAAACACAAGACTTGACTGAATTTTAGAAATAATACTAGAATAGAAGCCATAATAAGGTAGAATTGATTTACATGTTTGTAATAAAAAAAATGATCCAACTACATTAGAATGTAGACTCCATTATTACTATTTTTAATACAATTACTTTCATTATAAAATAAAATATTTTAATTACTTCGTTTCTGGTAAAGGAGATGAACAAAAACTTGAGAGTGCATTCGATCCAATTTAGGATACCGGTTCCCTACTTTGGACTCACATCCTCTTAAATTGAATCTAAAAAGAAATGAATGAATGAGATTCAAAATGCAAAATAGTATTTATTTATTTATTTATTTATTTTACGTCAGAAAAACAGTTAAAAACTGCGTATGACGTGCTATGGGAAAAGTGAATTGTGTGACATTTTCAAAATTCTGTGATCCCTACACTTACTCATATACTACTTAAATTTTGAATTTTTGAAAGGAGAAAAAAACAAAACTCCCATGCAATAAAATCTATGTTCAAGGATAAACAAGCAATAAATTTTGAATTTTGAAATTTTGAAAAGGAGAAAAAACAACAAAAACTCCCATGTAATAAAATCTATTTTCAAAGATAAATAAGCAATAAATTTTGAATTTTGAAAGGGAGAAAAAAAAAAACTCCCATGTAATAAAATCTATTGTCAAAGATAAATAAGCAATAAATTTTGGCTCTTATTACTTCCTGCCGCGACAACATGGAAACGATAATTTGAATAATTGTATTTCCACTGAATTCTAGAAGACGTGCACAGAAAATGAAGTTACATTTATGTCCAGAAGAAAACAAGGGGCCATCTCAGCATTTGCTCAATGGATCAGGAAACTGGACGAAAAACCTGATCGAGATGGGGTCATTGACCCGGAAGTTGTAGTACAATAGTTGTTACAGGTTGTTTATACTCATTTATACAGTCCAAATGGTAAATAATGCATTATGTATCATTGTTAAAATTAATGTTACTTTTCTTGTTATGCTCAGTATAGTCTCTAATTGTATAGAAACAGTTATGCAGCAGAAACGATTTCACTTGGGATTTAAACTTTTCTATTGAATTTAATCGTTTAATGTCATCTGGCAAAGTGTTGTAAAATAATGTACATGTATTGTATGTGAATTTTTGTAATGAGCTGTTGATACTGCCCCTGATGAATATGATTTCTACGTCGAGTGTTATAGTAATAGACTTCTGCATTTTCTGAAAATATTCCGCCCTTGAGCAAGTCATTTTTACAAAACCACTGATTCGTAAATAAAAGACACGGTAATGGTAGAATTCCTAGATTAATGAAGATAGGCTTACATGAATCACGTGGGTGGGATTTGGTTATTATTCGTACAATTCGTTTTTGTAATCTAAAAGTCTGGGAGCTATAAGATGTATTTCCCAGAATATTATGCCATATCTCAGGCGGGAATGAACATGCTCGAGGTATACACAACGAGCAGTATGAAGGCTGACTGAATTTGCAATAATTCTTAACGCGTAGCATAAAGAACTTAATTGTGTGTTCAATTCATTTAAATGGACGTTCCATTTAAGGTTTGACTGGAATTGAGAGACCTAAAATTTTGTTGCCTTAACATCAGTCAATGGTACACTGTTCATTTTCAATGGAGCACAGAATTGTTTATTTGAAATGGAAAACTGCATTAAAACCGTTTTCTTTTCGTTTACTATTAATTTGTTATTTCGGAACCAATTTGAAACATCTGATATTGTACTATTTACGGTTTCTTTATTGCAAAGGATGTTCGTATCATCTGCAAAGAGAACTGTTCTTCCGTTTTGAATCGTCGAGGGCATATCGTTTACGTAAAGTAGGAACAGAATAGGGCCTAAAATCGATCCTTGAGGAACTCCACATGCAACGGGCAAAGAGTCGGAAAGGTGCGTACGTAATGTTCCATCATTCCAGTAAGGTATTTCAACTCTCTGAGATCGTTGTTTAGGTACGAACATAACCAATCTAGAGCAATACCACGAATTCCATATGAAGGTAATTTGGAAAGTAAAATGTCATGATCAATGACGTCAAAAGCTTTTGAAAGATCTAAAATAATCCAATAGGTGCCTCGTTTTGATCTAATGATGAGGCGACATCTTTAAGAAATGAAAATATAGCTGTTTCCGTTGATTTTGATTTTCTAAATCCATGTTGGCAATCTGAAAGCGCGTCGTGTTTAGTGAGAAAGGTTTCCATTCGTACGTAAAAAAGTCTCTCTAATACTTTTGAAAAAACTGATAGAAGAGAAATGGGCCGATAATTTTGAATTTCATTTTTGTTGCCTTTTTTGAAAAGCGGCTTAATTTTAGCTGTTTTGAAAATATCTGAAACGTTCCAGTGCATAAAGATGCATTAAATATGTGAGTTAACGGATGTATAATGGCATACGCACAAGTCTTTAACAAAGAATCCGGAATTCATCTAAACCGGACGAATATTTATTTTTTAGTTTACCGATTATTTTAAGAATTTCATAGGAAGAAGTTTCGGAAACGAACATTGTGTCTAAAATTTTGAGTGAACTGTCTATTTTTGAATTTTGTGCCTGAAGACCCTTAGTGAGATCGGCAGCAATTCTCGAAAAGTATTGTTAAAGAGATTAGCCACTGTTGCCGGATCGTTCACATTTATATCGTTATATTTTAAAACAACATTCTCTACGGGTTTTCTAGTTGATTTGGTAGTATTATTTATTATATTCCACATTGCTTTAGTTTTATTACTTGAGTTCAAAATATCCTGATCGTTTTCATGATTTTAGCCTGTCTTATGACTTTTCGTAACAATGTTTTGTATTTTTGAAGTATATAAGGAAATCTTGAGATACGTCATGACGTTTAGAAATAAAATAGAGAGTACGTTTATTTTTACACGATATTCTAATTCCTTTGTGATCCAAGTATTACTTTTTCGTGAAATGTTTAATTTTCTCTTTTTATAGGAAAGCATCGTTAAGAGAAATGAAAGCTTTGAGAAAAATAAATTATATTTTTCATTCGTGTCAATAGCGTTATAAACTGCCTCCATGATTCTTTCAGCAAGTAGTCCGTAAATAACTTTATGTTAACTGTAGTAAATGCTCTGCACATGCGTGTTTTATTTATTGTGTCAGTATTCATGTTACTAGTAATTGTAAGAATTTGTGCATCATGGTCACTGTAACCTAGATTATTCGTTATTATTTCATATCTAGTTGTGGTTTTGTTAATTATAATTTGATCTATTGCTGTTTGTGATTTAAAAGTATTCCGTGTAGGTACGTTCACTGTAATAAAAAAAAAATTCGATTAATTTTATTGGCTAAAATTTTTTTATTAAATTGAGAAACTGCTCTTTTTCGTGGGATTCGCTCAGAAAATCAATATTGAAATCTCCACATACAACAATGGATTTAAAAGATAGATTACTAATTTTGTTCAGAGTTATCTCTAGATTTTCTACGAAATTGAAATAATCTAAAGCTTGCTTTGTTGGAGGTCTGTAGATGCAAAGTAAGTTAATTTTGATAATTTTGAGTAAACAAATTGCCGAAACAAGTCGGCTTACTGGAAATAGAATTAATACAATGTATCCAGAAAAAAGGAAGAATCACATTAAAGAAAAATCACATTTGAATTTGTTGAAAATATTTCAGTTTTCTTGGGAAAATATAATCGACAATTCACTTTTTGATTTAATGATTTTCACACATCATTCTATTGATCAAGATTTTATCCAGGGGCAATTATTTTAATATCTTAAAATGAACTTACTGTCAGGTTCAAAATATTCCAAATTAATGAAAACAGTATACAGTACTGCGTAAATAAGACATTAAGCATTGCACTCTTTTATTTGATAACAACCTAATACGAAAAAGAAAGTTTCTGGAATTTATTCCTCGTTTTTCATATAAACCTACAACTTCATAAAAGTTCCTTGAGACATGTCGAACTTGACATAAAAATTTCAAAATTTCAAGTCAAAATCCAAGGCGATCGTGAGGGGCACTTTTTCGAAATATTCTTGGAATAACCCTTTTTGTATCTCCAAAACAAATACTTAACTTCACGTGTTAAAAAATCCTTTAACTAAAAAAATTTATAGGATATATCAAAAACTGTAAAAGGTATTTCACAAAAAATATTTTATATTTTTCATTAAAAACCAAAAGCAAAAAAGATCGGACTTGGGGTTACAGAGATAATGGTGTCTATATATGTTATCATACACCATTTTTAACGGCGTGTCAAGATAAATCCGACCACAACATGCAGTTGTGAGAATCTGCTATTTTATATGCACCCTAGTGTGATAATTAAGAATCAAAAGATAAACCGCATCCGAAAGGTTTTGTATGACCGTGCGCAAATAGGACCCGATCTAAACGGGTACCGGCAGTACAAAACACGCGCCGTACGATAAAATCTTTTCAGAAAACGTTCCACAATAACGGCAGAAAGAATACGGCTCGTGCCTGTGAAACGAGTCTAACCCGTTGCGCGTTGACAGTTGATGGCGGATCTTCTATGAAGCGGAGAAGAGCGAAGTGATTTGTAGTCAAATCACGACTCAAGTCCCCAACTTCCTCTTCCGCCTTCCTCCCCCGTCTTATAAAAAGCTTCCATACAATAAAAGACGAAGCATCAAGGGGCATCAACACCCTGAAGAGATAAATAGAAATTAATGAGAAGCACTGGACTGCTTGATTAGTTTCACCATTAATCAAGATGAGAGCGCGCCGGCCGGTCTGCCTCTCGTTCTTGCTCTTTTTCCGAGGGCCTCGCCAGAAGAAAGGGTATCAGCGCAGATGAATTATGGATGCTGTAGTAGGAGCAGGAAGGCGGGGCTTGTCGGAAAGGAAACTTGGTTGCAGAGAGCCGTCCCGAGCGCTAATTCGTGACGACAGATAAATGTCGGGTATAATTTGACCCCCCTTGGGATGCGCCAGCGCGCCGGGCTGAACTCGCATGGTCGAGCGCAGGCGGGTGCTGCACGGAGTGTTAGCGAATGGCGAGCGAGCGCTGCAAGTACTTTCCTCCACGTGATAAACGATCACAACAAATGCAAGGGGAATATCCTAATCATGTAATACGCCTTCGCTTTAAGTAGCGAATGCTTTGTTTCGTTACATATTTATTCGTCACCAAAATTTTCCTTTTTTGGAGATCCCGTCGATACCTTAACATTTGAAACATAATATAAAACATAATACTGAAATATCTATAAAAAAAATTCCATCATTGGCAAAATAACTGGGTTACGAACTGTCCTTAATGCTTCGTTTTCGTTTATTTTACGATTCATATGTAGTTCTCATAGTGGCTACATCAGTGAGGTGACATTGTTAGTTACGTGTCAGAGAGCAATAATACGAAAAACATAAACAGTCAAGAGACCTGTTACTTTCTCGTTACGTTTCAATACACATTGACTTGCAATATTAGAGAAATACACAAATAAACGGCAGTCACTGGAACATTGAATGCCAGCACATTAGTACTACTTTAAGTAAACGGTGTTTTCGTGTATTTGTCATCAGCTGCAACGACAGAAGAAACGGAAGCCGAACCGAGCTGAGGCAAGTGCAACGCAGACCGCTCCTCGCCAACTCCTGAGCCCGCCTGGCCGCGGCCGCTGCCGCTGCCGTTCCCGCTATGATGTAGGGCCTCCCAATTTACATTTAAGGTTGCGCAGTGGTGTAGCGCGGCTGATTGTGTTTCTGGAGCGAGGCCCAACGGGGCGTGGGCGCGCGATGGAGTTCTCGCTCCCTCGAGACCGCAGGGCGCCCGCGCCTGCAGAGGAGGTAAGTGATGGGGCGGGGGCGGGGGCGGCCGGTTCAACGCGGCGCAACGCGGTTAGGGCGCGGGGAGCAGGCGGGAGGGCGGCTAAGAGCAACGAGAGGATGACGGCGAACTCCCGACGAGGAGGCCGTGACCTTGCGATCAAAGGCGCCGACTTCGCCGCCGAGGATGTTATGAGGAGTTCCTGGAGTTTCGAACGCAGCTTCTCGGAATCACGAAACGGGGTATTCATGCTCGCTTTATGATTGTGATAGGAGCCCGGAGAGCCCTTTGGCTCCATAACCCAAGCATCTCCCGATGATGGGCATCAGGTATCTCTCTTTTCAGAGTTCGTTACTAGAGGTCAGGAAATACCGTTTACGTAGTTACAGCAAATGAATTACAATAAATAGGCGCGTAGAAACAAGTATTTAGTAAAATGACTTTTTCTAGAAATGACTTTCACTTTTAATAACATTCAGCACAAAACGAAGGGCAGTGAGCCATTACCTTGACTTTACGTTGTAACGATTATTTTTCCGTAACCTAGCGGATACTACGTTAACCCCATTTGGTAAAGATTCCTTTTCGCGAACACGACGAGTGCGCGCGGGAGGGAGGGACCGCCCACCGCAAAAAGGACCGTGAAGCACACGCCGCTCCGCGCAATTTACGTCGCCGGCCTCCCGGGGGGCATGGCCGCGCGCGCCCGGGGCGCGGAGGGGGCGGGGCGGGACGCCTCCCCAAAATTCGGTGTCACATAACCTGTCAGCGCTCATTGTGCGCGCGGCCGCTGCCAGTGACGTGGCAATTGTCTGCCGCCATGTACTTACTGGCGCATCATTACTTAGCGCTCGTGACGCCGCCGGCGGGCACAATCGACAATCGATTTATGAACCCCCGCCCGCCGGCCGAGTCGCCCCCGCCCGCCCGCGGGCGCTGTCTGCGTGCGTTTTGGCGGTCGCCCGCCTCCCCCGCGCCGCCGTCGCCCCCGCTGCCGCCCGCCGCGAGCTATCTCCCGGAGATTTATAGTTCATAAATCATGAAGGAGACACGGCGACACGCTGCTAATTCAGCGCGAGAGGCCCGGGTTCGGACCCCGATTACAACATTATGTTATCGAATACGTTTGTGATGGCGCGGCGCTGTCATGACACGGCGGGTCGCGGTTTTTGCGACCGCGCGTCGGCTCAATGCTTTGTTAATTTACATGGAGTCTGCCTCCCGTCCGTCCGGGGCATCACGCTCGATAAATATGTTGGGAGATGACCTCGCAATACGGACGCGCCCGCCTGCCCACCCAAGCCAGGCAGCCCGCCCGCCCAACCCAGCACGCGAGTTCTAGGGCGCTGATTCAATTGCAGCTGCTCCAGGCCACAACCGGAACCGCCAAGGCGAACTCTGCTTCCTCTGAGCACAGCGGGGTTTGCCAACAGGAGCACTGAATTGGACTTCCCATGTATCGCTGAAGGCACTACAGACAGACACCAAGGAAGTCTTCAGATAAACTGTGGCAATATTTCGTAAAACGACGGTCTCGCAGAAATGTGTGACACACTGGAACGGGAAAATAAACGAAAGTAAAACTTCTTCGCAGGTAATATATGACGTTAATGTGACACCCCTTAAGAAAATCTTTCTTTAATAGTTGAGTACTATACGAAACGTAAAATCACGGGAGAGCACAGGATACAATACACAAAATTTTAAATATCCTTCAACTCATCACATATTTCTATGTCAGATGTAATAACAAAAATTATATTCATGTTAGTTACATTTTTAGTAGTAAACAAGGTATTATGGGAACGTAAGAGAATTTTCACCCACATGTTCAATAAAAGTTCCCATTTATTCGTTTTCTAACATTGTTTCACATCGCTGTGTTCTGTTCTGTTTGAAACTAAACCAACAGTACGAACTAAAATTTCATGACCTGAAAAAATCTCCAGGATAGAAAATTCATCATTCAGAAATAATGCGGCTGAAAATACATTATAAAAATTACAGCAATTATACAAAGAAAATGGGGCGAACATCTCGCTTCGTGACATTCGAAGATTACAAATGTTGTCTGGTTGATTATATCTCCATTGTAGAACTGTCGAGTGCCATAGTACGGAGGTGACTATTCTAAATAAATTCAGTTGCTGGAGGATGCGATAAGTCACGCTCCTAAAGCGCCTCTCCGATGCTTATAAGACACGGGCAAATCCTCACCTCAGAGTGCCACTGTTGCCCCATCCCTTTGCATAATCACGCTAACGCCATGCGTTCCCTCCTCTAGCTAATAGCAACTAATAAAAAATGAAAAGATAATTCCATGAAACACATTCAACCAGATCAACATTGCGATTTACAATGACATCAATCAATTGTAATCACTTGATAAGTTTGACTTCAACTGATATCAATCAATCGCAAAATGCTCTAGATTACTCAACATGGCAAGAACCAAAAAAAAAAAATCCTCATCTGCAAGATTAGGCACGAAGTGTGTTGACTGTCATTCTCACCTAATCCCAAGATTATCTCGTGAAATATTGCTTAGCAATAAAATCAGTAGGACCGATTGCTCTGGTGAACAACTTATACATGGTTAAAAAACATACCTCACGTTTCCTCTACTTTTACTTCTTTTTTCTTCTACGTTTCTGCACTCCCCATTTGGAATTTCTACTAGATGTTTTGGAAAACAGGAAATATTTCGGAGTCCACGTATAAAAGACGAACATTGAAAAACAAAACATAATAGTAATTTTTGATAAAACGAAAATTATTTTGTCGAGATCATAAATTGTTTGATTCATTACTACTCTATAACCAAAAGTGACAAAATTCAAATAAAATATCCAAAATTAGCATGTAGATGTACTCAAATATAAGCTCAAACGGAACGTATCATTCTTTGATTTAATTAGTTTGTTGTGAAGTAGACAAACACATTCATACATTATGATTGATGTAAATTCCAATTAGAAGGAAAATAGTACTATGAGCAGCGGATTAACAATTATGTAGGTTAATCGTCTAGTATAAACCGTGATTAAATAAGTGTATTATCCACAAGTGCCAAAAGTTAGGACCTAAGGGTTAATATTCAGACTTAATCTCTCAATTACATAACACTCTGTTTATCCATAGTTGTAAATAATATTTTATGTTTCACTCATTTCTCATGATTTTAGTAACAAATTGGGAAAAGGATGGATGAAAACAATTGATTCTTGTTGCTACTGCTTTCTCGGTAGTTTCTAGGAATTTATTTACATTTAAGTTACCCGGGAATAAAATCGTAATAAATTGTGAAAAGGAATTATTAGAGTATTCATTTCAATTTTTCGTTCATGTTAGTACAATATTGAATTATTATGTAAGAAATACATCAATAGATGGCAATAAGGCTCCCTGGCACATTTCATACGCAATATTACAAAGGTGAAAGTAGAGCCAATTTACAGAACTTTTAATCCTGCAGTATCAAAATTAGAGCCAGTCTTGATAAATATCATTTCGCATTCAAAGAATTACTTTAAAAATAATATTTTCAAACTTTTTCGGGAGTTAGAGTTATTATAACTTACTGGAATTTAAAGTAACTTTCAAAGCCTCCTTCAGCTATGGATAAACATTCTATAATAAAGTAATTTAATTCTAGGAAAAATAAAATAAACGATAATTGACATAATTTTAATGGATAAAAAACAAACATTTATAACTTAGATTGTCCCAGATTCATAGATTCTACCAACTTCCTTCTGCACGTAACTTCTGCGGCATTTTTGGTGCTGTTCTATCATTTCCTTTTCGATTTTTCCGAGAAGAATATCATTGGGAGATGTATTGTAATAGACACGTAGCAACCCGCAGATGAAGTATCACTCCTCGTTCAGGAACAATTATATCTGTTTGTGAAGAATTAGTCAGTCGCCTAGACTTACACGGCATTATATTCAATAACAATGTACAATAGTGGTTAGGTGAAAAACAGTATTAGTCTGAGACTAGTCAGAAAAAAAATATTTTTATTCTTCTTCTTTATTATTATTATTATTATTAATCACTACAGGAAACAGACGAGAAAATTCCATTCCATTTCTTTCCTTTGAATAATGTTTTGTTTTTCACTTACAGTTTTGAGTAATTTTCCCTCCACCTGTGAAGTAGTGATATTTTATACAGCGCCAAGTATAAGCAGTTACTTTTAGGGTACGCAAGGCGTGCTAAAAGTTCAATTTTTAACGCTAGTGCTCGGCAACATTTCCTACTCGCGAAATAAAATGCCAATTTTACCACTCGTATCATAAATAACTATTTCGTACGCATTCCGAAAGCTTGATCTATTTGACCATGAGTGGTGTTCAAATCAAAAGAGTCGTACAAGAATCCAAATTCCAACGGATTAGAGCCAACAGCACGGCTACCTCGGCAGCCTTCATCCCCCCTCTCTCTTGTGCGGCACCCCACCCAGCGCCGTCGCCTTGCAAGCGCGCGACCGCCGTCGCGTCGTCGTGAGCGGCGAGGGAGGTCGACGCGCGAACTGGGGGCGGCTCGGCGCGGCGCGGTGCGGCGTCAGGGTCTAAAGTGCAGGCAGGCCCTTCGCACGTTGCCATTTGAACCTTGGAGCTCTCATTGTCCCGCTCTCGCCGGGACAAGGCCCCTTCTCAGAACGACGACGTCGCGGAGCAGAGCGCCGGCAGGGGGCGGGGGAGATGCTACTTCCCCGTCCTCAGCGACGAACTGCCGCATTCAGAGCGCACGCGAGGAAGCCGTGCGGCAGGTGAGCGGTCGCCTCCACCGCCAATGTCGCCGGCGAGACGCACCGGCGGCGGCGGCGGCTTACGCTCCCATACGCATCCCGTGGAGCGTGAATTTTCTCCCGCGTCTCCAGCACGCGAGAATCTCGACCTCCGACTCGCCCAGGGTGAGGCGAGGAGGTGCAGGAGACGCGGCGCCGCTGACGACCGAGCTCGCAGCGGCGCTATTCATTCATCAGAGGGCCGGGGCGCCGCTGGCGGCGGAGGTGAAAAGGGTGAAGCATTGGGCGGGCACGGCGACGATGGGAGTCAACGTGGGCTCCAGGAGCAGCAGGGCAGGCTGCGCCGGCGGGCGGGGCCGGGGGGCCCAATTGTTACGCCCAGTGTGCGGGTGGGCGTGCCGAGAAGCGGAGGTGAAGAAGGTAGGCGGGGGGAGCGCCGCGCGCCGCGCCAGACAAGCCCCTACATTTTAATTACGCCGCGTCTTAAAAGCCAATAAAGTCTCTTCACTTCTCCGTCCCTTTCCGTCTTGGAGGGAGGGATGCGCCGCCGTGGCGGCGGGGGCGGCGCGCCAGGCGCAGCCTGCGTTACGAGCCGGGCGCCTGCGTAACTCCCGGCTAAGTCCCTGGGGCTCCTTCCGCGTCGCCACTCCGTCGTGTGTCTGTTGGTGACCGCAGGAGATACTGCGTATCGCGTGGTAAACCGGTTGCACACACAAAGTGATTCAAGATATTATGAAACTATCGCATGGGCGATGCGAGTAGAGAGCTTACTGAAGCTCTTTTCAAATATATTATACGGTGAAATGAAAAAATAAACTATAAATAAAATAACTATTGGTTTCTATCACGAGGTACGCGTCCATTATTTTGCAAAATGTATCCACATGCCTTACTCATAATTTTCACACAAAAGCTGCTTCATTCCTTGCGCATATGACTTGCTATAATAATAATAATAATAATAATAATAATAATAATAATAATAATAATAATAATAATAATAGTAATAGCAGTAGTGGTAATAATAATAATAACAAAAATTATAGCAGAATTACATATTTATTGTGAGTAATTATTTGGAATTTACTCTACCTCCATGTTAGTGGTTATCATATTCAGGACATTGAACGGGATATCAATGTACAACATGGCACAACACGAGTGACAATAAATTTAAGTGTTATTATATTTTAGGTTTATAGTAATTATTTCAAATTTATGAGATATAACTTATAAGTATTTGTAGAATATCCTAGCAGTAATTTAATATAAATATGCAGCTACAAGATGTAAAGCAGAACGACCAACACTAACAAAGAAATTATCCAGACATAAGTATTGTAAGATTTAGTCAACAGAAAATAAACTACCCATCTCTACTGCAAGCAATTGTGAGAGAAAGGAACAACCTACTTAAGTCACCTATCAACATATAACAAAATAATTTAGTTGTGATAATTAAGAGTACAGGAATATGATGTTTTCCGTAAAACAATTAAAGTAGGTACCAACAGATTTGAAACTACACATTTTACCTACATCCTTAAAATTTGAAGTAAAACAGTCACACATTACCCACATTTCAGAACGATCCGCGGTAACAATTGGCAGCCACAATGGCCAGACGTTGCTCCACGTCCCAAACAGAGCGACATGAATTTAGTTGCCACTGTTTCAGCAGCGGAAATCGAACCCGGAGTTCGCAAACGAGCAGCAGACACGACAACCGCAACGCCGTGCCGGCGACAGAGCGCAACCATCTCAATTTCCTGGCGCGGATATGGCTCATGACGCCACGCGCGGGCTACTGCGCCGCCTCGGGTGTCTCCTATTTCCTCCGCCCTTCGACTGAGCACGTCCTGTGTTGACGTCCGCGCGAGGATCTTGTTTGCGGGAGATTCCTCAGAAAGTTGCGGCAACTATGTACAACTCTTGCCCTTTCCTCAACTATTTCAGACAACTTGCATCATTTGATATGGAACGATCGCGCGTTAAATACGCGCATGTTCGGTTGCTCTCGCGTTGAAATTACCTGAACAAGATCCACATCTCACTATTTGTAGAAGTAAGAGAAGGATCTTCAGGTTAACGTAGATTTGGAAAAGTATAGCCTGGAGCACGTTTTCACTGCTTTAACGTTCACCTCTTGAACCCAACCAAAGGGAAATAGAAAGCACACAAGGGCATAACAGAATCGATATCTCTTTAATTCTGGCTTTACGCATGCACAATACAATAGAAATCGAGATAGTGTTTTTTGCGAGTTTTGCTGCGGTAATAGCTTTAACGATTCTTTAATTGTCAGAATTTCAGTTTCGTTACTAAATAATTAAAAAATTGAAACTGTAGAAAATATTTAACAAAAATAAAACATAAAACATACATGTCACTACAACAATTGTACATGTATGTTTTACGTTTTATTTTTGTTACACATATTTTCTACATTTTCAATTTTTCCGCAATTATTGCGGAAAATAAGTCATTTGTTGGAAAATAATTCCTACGATACACCTCTCGCATCTGTGTAACATGGAAGAGCGACAAAAACTGTTTTAAATTTATATTCAAAACCTTTTCAATTTTCACATCTGCTAGATGCTACGAACCAGCCAACTACATTACACCCAGACTTACGAAAAATACAAAATTTATTTATATTCATTACATTTGAGAGATACCAAACAAGCAAACCCCCTGCTTTCATTTCCTCGTTACCGCCATTATAACATTACCTCTTAACTTTCAAACAGCGGTCGCGCGAAAAAATGCAATTACTTGAAGCTAACTCGGTAATTTTATATAAATTTATATTTCTGCAACACGGGCCCAGCGTGTGTAGTTAAACGCCCGCGCCACGGCGTGCGATGAGAGAGGACCCGCGCTGTGGTATGATGAGGACGGCAATACAATGTCGATATCAGAGAGGATTTGTGCACAATAGCGTGGCATCGCGCGACGCTGACCGGAAAATTATGGAGCATTCGTAGGAGAGTCATTATAATAGAGCTATTCTTTCGTGAGTGCTGGGTAAAGGGAACACACCAAACGTTATCAGATATGAAAACAATAGCGAATTAAATACATAATAAAAACAGTAAATAAATAATAATTATCGAAGCTATTACAAAAAGAAATGTGAATTGAAGTGTAGGTGTTTGTTTGGGTCAACTTCAATTGAAACCGAAACACCGTCTCCTAAAGGTCACAAATGTATCCGGAGGGAAATTGCATTATGTAATTTAACGGTGCCACAGTTGGTAGCGCTCGTATGCATTCAATAGAAAGGAAATGAAAGCTGCTTGACGCGAGTTGTTTTCTCGTGTCGCTGTGAAATTGGTTTGCGTTTGCTTTCAACACCACGTCAGAAAAGTTCATGTAATTGATACTGAGAACATATGGGGCCACTTATTCCAATTCTATTATCAGGTAATGACCTTTTTCTTTCTAACGTTTAAAGCATTCATAATACTATAAAAACGAAACGATATGAAAGACATTGAATGTGATTCTGAAAAAGAACCTTTAACAAACGAGGATAAGAATCGAAGAAGAGAAAGTATGAACTAAAAGGTCGGCGACCTACTCCACGAAGCGGCTGCGTTACTTGTAGAAGGTTCCCATTCATAACTCACCGCAGGTACTCTGACTACGCCTGTCATCGCGTTTCAACCCAGTCCCGCGCGAAATTCCGGGAAGGAGGGAAGGGGCCCGACGTCTTGGAACGGTACGTGCCAGACGACAGCGCAAGGCCTCGGGGAGGCAGCGGCGAGACAATCACTGTGGCGGGCGCGGCGCAGAGACAGGGACAGGGACGACGAGACGAAGGCGACGCCCGCGCGAAGCTGCCTCGGCGGCGCCGGCGCGACGGAGTGTTTGCTCTCCCAGAGAGGCGACAGCCCCCCCCCCCCGCCGCGCCCCAGGCGCGCCGCGCTCCCTCAGCCCCCGTTATTACCATATTCAAAGTCAGGAATCACTTGAAGACGTCAATACGCTCGCCCAAGACTGCGGTGGCGACAACTTAGAGGAGCAAAAGGGCTCCATGAATGTCACCGCCGCTCACTCCGTTTCCCATCTCACGCCCCCTCCCCCAGTCTTCCCCCCCCCCTCTTGGCGAACCTTCGTTCCGCAACGAAGGGCGAGGGGGCGGAGCGGCACGGGAAGGACGCATCCGGCGCCGCCGCAGCCGCCTTCAACGGCGTCGTGAAGATTCCGAAGGGGTCGTGGAAGCGGCTGATTACAGGTTCATACTCTCACGCACACACCGCCGGGCCGCCATTCACCGGCGACATGCGTAAATCCCCCCGCCCTCCCCGCCCCGTCCCTCGCCCCCCGGCGCAAGAATCGCAGCGCGCCGCGGGCCCCCGCCGCGGAACTGGATTATTCTTCCATTTACAAAGGCACTTCCCTTCCCAGATTGAAAACGTATTGTGGCGCCCAATTCATATTGAAATGAAATATAACTTAAAGGTAAAGATGCGGCGGTGGTAGCGGGGAGGATCCCGCGCGCTTAGAGGCCGATTGAAAGAGACTTCCCGCGAGCGGAACGCACGCGCCGCGGGATGAATCAATTCAAGAGTCGGCGGCGCGGGGCACGCCCCCGCGATTGCCCTTTCACGGGGATGCGCCGCAGGGCGGGGATGGGGTGGGGGTAGGGGGAGATGGCGACGCACGGGGAGGAGGGGGGACAACGTGGAAATACACAGTCGCGTTCGCGCCTCTCTGTATCTCTTTCCTCGGGGAGCCGCTATCGAAATTAAGGCGCAAACACAGAAGGAATCTACTTTAAGGGATGCATAAATAAAACTGCTCTATAGAGCCAACCGCAAAAGCGCCGGCGTTCATAAAAGAAGAGCACGGCACGCGTCGAAGGCGGAGCTGCGGTAGGGGAGGAGTGGGGCACGGGCGGAGGCGGATGACAGCGCGGCAGAGGATTGGCTTTGAGTCCTGACGGTTATACGCCGGCCGGGGATTTAATACGTCGGTGTTCGGAGGGTTGCATAGCGTGCCAGGGGCACGAATACGGCGCCCCCATAAACTTCCTTGCATTCGGGCTTTTCTTTCGGATTGGGAAGTGATTTCAATCATAAATCAGAAGTTAATGGTGGGAAACAAAATACTGTTTATACGTCTGTTAAGGGTGTATCTTGTTTAGCACTTATCTCTATCGATATTCTTGTAAGATCAAAGAACAACAACTCGTAACTGGTCAACGGTAAATCAATAAAACTGGAAACAACTCCCCAGGCCCGCTGCCTGACAGAACAAAAACTCAATAAGTACCATACCTCTATCAAAGAGCGGGAGTTTGGAGGGAAGAATTTTCGTCCGAATGTCTGAATGCGTACATGTTGGAGATACATGCTGAACGTTACAAGAAAATCTTCACTTTGTACACTCCGAGTGCTGTTAATGGAGCAATACAATTAATTATCTATGCAATGATATGTTTTTGCGTTTGCACATAGAACATAATACCATCTATTCAATGCAAATGACTTAATGTTGTTAATTATTTTTTAAACGATTATGTCGTGTATGGTCATGAATACGAAGAAAGGTTGTTTTTTTTACTTATTTTCCTCAACTAAAACATCATATATATTATTTAGTATCAATGAAATAAATACCCATATTTCATAATACCTGATATTAGAATTAAATTATAATATATTAGTAACCGATCTTTCATATTAAAGTGAAACATAAAACTACTACCTCCGCAACATAATTCAATGCCTAACATATCACGCTACATTTTAATAACTGTTCGATAATATAATTAGCGTAATAGCACGCAATTGTGTACTGTTAATACGCGTTCATTTGTATTACTTAAACCTCAATATGTTACCTCTATTATGAATTTTAAACACATCTGCAAACAGAAGTTTAAAAAATGCAAGACGGACAAGAATCTATCTCTAATTGGAGACCTGAATTTAGTCTAATACTAATTCGAAACTACAGGTTTAATAGCTTAATGCCACGTTTTACTACTTTGAATTGTAAATGAATATCTCTTTAAGTAGCGACCGGAGAAAATACTGCAGAACAACTTGAGCACAGCTGGTCTCACTCAAACACAAGTGACCTTGTCCCTCACGTCTGAAAAATCATGGGGGCGATTTCCGGAGCTTGTAAGGCCCTGATGCTGCCCTGCCCTGCGTCAATAACTTACTTTCTGAACAGCTGTGCTGGTCGGAGACATTGGCCAAATGAAATAGCTTTTTGAACTCCCCGCCGCGCGTCGTCCCGCAGGCGCCCGGCTCGCTCCTCGGAAACTTTCCTCATTTAAACTCGCCGCGGCCCACCTTATCGATTAATAATTTTATGCAAAAAGCCAGACACCGCCATCTTGCAGGGGGTCGATTTATACAGACCATTTTATGAAACGTAAAGGGAACAGGCGAACAGGAGCGGCCCAAAGAAACACTGGAGGAATACCACCGCTCTTCCACGTGTACTGAAATTCCTTAACCAGTTTTAATTGCTGTTTCTATTAACAATTAATGATATAAGGAAGGTGGCTGCATGGTACCAACTTTCTTCTTCCCTGCAGGATCAATTGCACTTTTCAAATCTATTTTCTCAATATCTTCACAAATGATGCAATGATACTAAGTAATATTGTATCACCTGGTTTAATAGTAATGAATTTTACATTTTACTTCCTGAAATTTTCGTTTTGCTAAAGAGAAACGTAATGTTCTACAAAACATCTTAAAGAAATCGTAGTAAGCATGAAATATTTCTAAGAAGGGTGACGTATACTAATAATTCAAAATTTAAAATTGTTAATACTGATGTTTCAGATTGCTGTTTTGTAATAAATTAATACATTAATAAGAAAAGTTCAAGTGCCATATATTAGATTCATAGCGTAAGTGATTTTGCTATGCTAATGAGTAATGTGTAGGCGATACTGAGATGGGTAAAATTAAAATATTCACAAAAAGCAATATCTCCGTAGCAAAATCAAGACAAATATCCAATTGTGAAGACAAATTAACATATTTTAAATGGGAAATAAATAAAGAATTTTTGCTTAAAGTAAATATAAAAATCAACAATGAATTCAAGATTATTATTTAATTATTTGTAATTAAAAAACACAACCTTTCAGTGTTCATAGTTTGGTGGTTAACGGCAAGATAAATTACATCAGCATGGGCTTCCTGATTGAATCTTGTAAAACTTCCGAGATATTCAAAAGTTAAATTTTCGTTTAAGACTCATAAACGGAGATGATGTAGAGGGTGGGGACTCTTGCTCATGGTTACGCATTATCACATTGAAAACTGTAAACGGATTATGGGGAATCCGACGGATTCTCAGCTTCTTGACCGTGAAGACTTGTGGTTCTCATCTGAGGTGTAGTTGAGACATGGTGTAAACCAGAATCAGTGATAGAATTGCATCATCATATCTAAGGGTGTTAATACATTTAATTATAAGTAGTGTCGCAATTTGTTAAAGCTATAAAAGCATAGTAAACGCATTGGCAAAAGGAAACTGAAAAGAGAAATGTGTAAAAAAATGCCTAATTCACCAGTGAGCGATTTCATAAGCCAGCAGTGCAGGAATAAGATTTCGAAAATAACTGACATGGATCATACTCTTGTGGCAGAGACCGAAAGTAAAAAAAGTAAATCAACCACAGAAGAGGAATATGTGTTCCCCCGGGGGACTGAAGAACAAGCCGCAAACACTAGCTTAACATGTATTGTTAACTTCTCTACAAATTTCCTGATAAGAATTTTGTTGTATCATAAGACAGATTTTTAAATATTAACTGAATGCCATTTCTTCACTACGAGTCACGGCAAGGGCCCTTGTAACGGAGTAGGCGGAACAATCAAAAGGTTTGCTGTATACGCTAGTATGCAAGGATATTAAATCATTGCTAATGATTGCCAAAGATGCCAATCATTGTCATGAATCCCAAAGAAGTCTTCGAGTGAGCACAGATTAACGTTGCAGACTTTTTGTTTTCATTTACAAGAAAAGAAGTTTGTGAAGAAGGACCCAACATGTCATATATACCAACAGGTTCTTTAGGCTGAAACCTGTGCCGGGAAAACAGTGTGATTCCACTATGTGAACAAAAAAATTATTTGAATACGTACTGTGGCTCATCTGAAGATCCTAAAAAAGTTGTTCTGCAAAGATATGCGAGTGTGTGTCGTGGAAAAACGCTGTGACTTTGCAGCGCAGCGTGATTTGCTATGAGAGTTATCTTCTTTTGCACCGGTAAGTTGTTTCTATTTATAACTCACGAATTGTTTGTACTCTATTTTGAATATTTTACAGTTCAAGAGAATGTACGTGAAGCAATTGAAGGAAAAAATTAAAAGCAAAATGTTTTCTTTTGCACATTTTAAATTTTTTATCTATGTACATGCCGTAAAAATATTATTATTATTATGGCATTGTGGTGGGTGTCCTTTTCGCGGATTTATTTTTTTCCGAGATTGAACGTCGAGACCAAAATAATCAAACGATGTATGAACAATTTTTTACAATTGCATGAAAATTAAAATAATTCACAAAACGTTTGTAATTTTATCTTTAAATAAGGCGTTTGCTATCTCAAGTAATAGCAGAATTGAAGGGGCCATAAATGCGGAAGATTTACTAAGGGATACGTCTATTTACTTCAGTATTTTTCAATACGTGAAACAGTTTTTTTTTAGGTAACAAGACTTTTGTCTTACTAATGGATATTAAAAGTGACATTGTTTGCGTGTGGATAGCAGTAGGCCCTTTTTTACAGTTTGTAAGAAATTAATTTTTAATGAGTAATTTGCATTTCATGTTTACCCTTTTATCAGATATTATAATTTATTTTTGTTTCAAATGGGTATAGTACATAAAATCACAAACATTGGTGAGCACTCTGGAAAGTGAGTATTTTTATTGTTCATTGTTAAGTAAGTACGGCCAATGTACCTTCAAGATTGTCTGCTTCAAATCTAGAACTTGAAAAAAAAAAACATACTACAATATCTTTTTAAATCAAAGACACCTATCTTTCTGCATGAAATTTCCATTTATTTTAAATTTCGTAGTGAAACGAAACTATTTCTGCTGTAAAGAACATTTATTTTGTACTGTTGTTGACTTACATTGTAAATAAAAAGAACAACAGTCGTTCTAGAAACACTACAAATTTACGAATAAAATATAAATGATTGAGAAATCGGCCACACTTCATTTCTTAAGAAGCAACCACCGAATACAAAAATCAGATCAAGCAATTTTGGCATTCGTATTGAGATATACCAAAATTTTCCTCTCTCTCTACATCTATATCTGCTAAAGATCTTAGCGTCCGGCTTGCTGGGTCAATGGGTCACGATATATTATAATCCTTATTACCTCTATAATGGATTATAGGATCCGCCGACTATACAGCGCAGCTGGGAATCTGAAATATAATGATTCTATTCCTAGTTCATTTCTGTTTGGATTGACTAAATGAAAAATCACTTTCTTTTCTAAAGAACAAAATTCAACAAAGTTTATTTTTGCCTTTTTAGCAAACAATTTAGAGAATTTACAATTTTTTTAGGCCTTTGATCAAGATCTCTTTCAATTTACAATTTATACCGCGGTTAACTTATCTTTTCTTCGTTGATGTCCCTCGTAGACTTCTCAGTCGAAATATCTTGCGATCTTGCCGTAGTCCAAAGTTCCAAGAAATCCTCTCCTGCCCCTATCCAAGCTGGTCTCCAACTATCAAAATTATCAGTCCGATTACGTCCTATGACATAGTCCCGAACTCGATTACCACTCCGACAAAGTTCCAATTTATACACCAATATTGCTTCCACATCAAAATATCTGCAATATCATTCACTGTCCTTAAAATTTTACTGATAACCCAATTCTATCTCGATTGTACTCGTTCCCTCTCACGAACATACGATCAGTTCAGAAGCGCGTTTCAGAGCAGAATGAAATCTTTTTGCATGATTCATCCCTCGAAGACTTCGTATTAAATTACCTTCTTTTTTTTCATAACATTTGACCGTCCTTCTCTCACCCAGCCAATCCATACGTTCGTTATATTTTGGTGTAGCTGACCTTTTGATCGTCTTTTGAACTTCTTCGCCCAATCCCAAATTTTCTACTTTCGGCATCCAGAAAACTCTTAATGCATTTAGAAAAACAAAACTACATTGTTTATTCACGGTCGTTGCTAAGCTCTAGCTCTCGTGATATTTCGTAATGCATGTTCCACCATATTGTCTACAAATAAATGTTAGTTTATTTTAACGTGACATATCGGTATGTCACAGTATCAATATCGCCAGATATGAGATCTCTCGTAGACCATTTCGCGGTGACGCGGGAACGCCGGATCGCGTTCGTCTGAAGAGAATCTGCGGTGGAAAACACTGGAACGCCGCTGAAAGCACACGCCCAGGGACGCGCAGGATGGGGAGGGGAGGGTGGAATTAGCGCCACAACTCGAAGCGAGCCATTGTGTGGGCGCGGGGGCGGGGGCGGGGGGACGGGAGTTTCTCCAGCACGGGAGGGGCAGCGCTCCGCGGCATGGCGTGGCGCAGTGTGGCGCGGCTTGGCGGCCGGCGCGGAGAGCGCGCGAGCTGTCTAAACACGCCCCACCGGCCTATTGTCTCCGCGGGACGTCCCGGTGCGCTCCGTCGCCCCAGCCCTGCCGCCGCGCCGCGCCGCGCAGCTCCCAAGCCCACGATCAACAACCGCCGCCCACCCACGGACGCGATGGCTGGTGGCGGGGGCGGCCGCGTCGATGACGAACGCACGAGGCGCCGCTACGGGCTTGCTTCTCGCCACAAGCGACAACTCCACTCTCTCGCGTATAGTTTCTACCGAACTCAACTACCATACAGGTAGCCTTCCTCGACAAGACGGCCGTAAGGCTCTGGGCAGAAAATTTCTAATCCCAAGTCTACAACATTCTTGACGCAAAAATTGTGTCAATCTATTGTGAGAAGATGTAAATGAGAAAACTGGAGCGGCTTTAAAAAATACAAATGAGAAAGATATCGATCTCACTGGCTAGTGCTTACCCTCTTTAAAAAACAGATTATATACTTAGGTCACCATCACTAATATATGCTAAACTAAAATACATCTCGCTGAAGAGATACGCCTTTATTTTCTAAATCTGTTTTCATTTCTTGATAATACTGAAATTCTACTTTTGAAACCAATTGTGTCAAAAGAAATCGGTACCGAATTTTAATTTTCTTTTCGAAATTCTAATTTCTAATGAATTTTCAAAATCCCTTGTGGGTTATTGTAATTGTTTTAACATTTATCTTAAAAATAGTTTTTTTTAAATCATTTTAAATAATTATTGACATTCACACTGATCAGTTATTTACTTTACTAATGCGTACTTGTTTATGAGGGATATCTAAATTAACATAATATAAACATTGAAAAAGACACTTTAGAGGAGAATCTAGGGTTTATGATTCTTAGTTGACTATAATTTTGAGAAACGCTTCCAAGTTTTTATTTGGATGTAGGTTGGGGTTCTGGCTAGTCTGAAATGCGATGCTGTTAGTTTACGAGCACGTATCTGTCCGATTTTCATAGGAGTTGTGTGATAATGCGATATTTGATTTATAATTATATTGATGTTTAATTCAGTATGAGGTTGCTTCTTCCTTACGAACGAGAAGGCTTGTATGATCAGTCTGAGACATTCCTTTTCAATGATTTGCAGTTTGTTGATGTTTGTATGAGCTGCGTTTGCGCACACTGGACATGCGTGGAGCATTGGTGGCCTTACTCTTTTGTATGTGGTTATAGAATTTGTAGAAAGTGATTTGTGTTTGTAGAGAGGTCCTAGAGATGAATTAGGATCTGGCTTGTATGATTTTGATGTCTACATGGGTTTTTCTAGTTTAGTTTTGTATCCATGTAAAGTTCTAAGTATTTTGTTGGTTGCTATTAGTGGTGTCAACGTCATGGGGAATTGTTTAATACTAGGAAGGGGGGGGGAACTTTTTGAGTGAGAAGATTTTTGCTGTCGTTTTATTAGGATTAGTTGAATTTTTCACATGTGAATCCAGATTTCTATTTTATTTATGTGGTTTTGCAATTGAGATTGGAGCTATAGAGAGTACCCTGAAGCAAATAGTGATGTATCGTCTGCAAATTCGAAATCTTCAACGAATTCGAATCGTCTGTGAAGCGAGTGCGAATAAGTCTGCAAGACTACGTTAGTAGTCACAACCCCGGTGAACAACACACTTGAAAAAAAAAGTACCAATACGACAGAACACGTTGCCTTTTGAGATATGAAATCCAGGGACGTGACCAGTTGAGGGGAGGGGCTCCCACAAAGCACAAATGCCATCGCCGCCCCGTCCAGGCCGCTCTCTCGAAGCTCACGCTTCTCCGCACCTGCCTGCCGGCCGCTCCCGTCGCCCCGCCCCGCCCCGCCCACACCCTGATGTTTAGATAAAGCTGCCCGGCTGACGTTAAAAAACAAGCGGCGAGGAAGAGTATTTATAGGCCGTTTTAAATTACCTTCGTTTGAAAAAAGATCGCGCTCGCCTCCACGTGCCCTCGTCCGCCAAGGCAACAAAACCCGCGCCCAGGGCGGCCAGCCCTAGCGCTGCAGCACTACTGCCATGCTATTGTTTCCACTCCAAATAAAAGTTGGCCGCCATGCGCGCAAAATAATGCCGGAACAGGAGAACGTCAAAGTTGTTCTTTCCATCGGAACGCACTGCTGGTGCAGGTGTGCCCACGGTTCCGCCGTCCACCTGCCCGTTACGAACAGCAGCAATAGAAAGAGAATCAGGTGAAATTTCACGTCCACGCCGCCGGAATAAAGTCTCATGTTTTTATATAGATACATGCTGTTAAGAGGAAAACAACGTTCCGACGAGTACCTGGAAGTTGCACAAATGCAGGGAGGAAAATAGAACACGCGCGCCAAAAACAGAAAAAGAACGGAGGACTTGAAACTCTAAAAATTTCAGCAGCGATATCCGCGCGAGTGCAACGGACGACGTGGGGGGGAAAAAGGGGGGGGCGGGTTTTCCGCCCCTGCGCGCGCGGGACGGGACGGGGGGAGCGGGGTGCAAAGCCAGCAATAACCGTGTGCGTGAACAGCCCGACGCACTCCTCCAAACACACGCGTAGGGCCCTCGACACGACACAAAAATGTCATTACCAGACCAATTCACAACAAACATCGGGGATTTTTGTAGCTCGAGCGGCGTGGAATGCGTGGCCGATGACAAGTTAAGTACAATTGACCTGAAAAATATCGCGTGCCACAGGTCGAAATATCTCGCGGTCGTCATGGTTACAGATGGCGGCGGTGGCGGCGGGCGAGAGGCACCGCTGCCAAGTGTGCGCGGGCGCGGTGCAAAAACGCCCCGCTCGCCGGCCGCGCTGCAGGTGAGCTTTAAGCGGGATAGAGTGGTCAAAGCAACACCTTCACAGTATTTATTTAAAAGTGATGGTGTGATCGATCAATGGGCGGAATGTTCGAAAACAGGATTCGCGAATTCATTTCATCTCTCCCAAACCCAGAACTCGGCGATGTCACAATAAACAATTACTTCCGGGTAATTCTTCATTTTAGAATAAGAAATCATCGAAAAATGGAGTTTACACAAGAGGAGAGACGCCAGCATCCAAGAATTGAAGAGATCAGTAGAACAAGGGGCTAACCCACATTTTTTGTGAAATATAGTTATTAGCATAATGCAAAACTTCAAATGTTATTATTTTAGTGTAATATGTTATTTAAATCGAGCATTGACTTATATGCATACATATTGTATTTGAAAGTTAAAAAATCTAAAGAGTTAAATGACGGAACTTCAGGTAAAACCCTCATTATATCCGGATTATGTCAGTGTGGGATAGCCCCTAGTTCTACTCAGCCCTTCAATTGTAATGAACCCAAACGGAGACTTTTCTAGGTATGTTACCTGCAACGAAACAAATTTAAGAAGTAGAAATAAGAACAAAATAATATCTCAAGATCCATTACAACAATTGCAAAGTTGTACTAATAAAATTTATTAAAACAAGGAGATTGGTTTGTTTTTTTCGTGTTTCGAGGCGCGTCATCTGCTTTGGTGATTAGTCCCGTTAGTGTAGTGCATGTTTTATTTCTCGGGAGATGGCGGTGGTCTTCCCCAGCTGGATGGCGAGATCCGGCGCCGCATGGGGTTCCCCAACCAGGACTCTCCCACCAGCGGGCGCCGACCCAGCGGGACAAGCTCTAAGCTCCCGACCGGTCTCCCGGCATGTGGTAGTGTAGTGCATGTTAGTGTAAGTGTGGTGTAAGGAGAGGATAGGACAGGGAAGAGGAAGGACAGATCGCGCGCGGTCCGTGGCCCGTTTGGTAGGGTACTGCACCGGCATTCGCCTGGTGTTAATCGGAGAAACCACGGAAACTACCAATCAGAACAACCGGCCGCTAGAATTTTCCTCCAACAGCGACTGAATTCGATGTAGCTGAAAAGCTAGCGTAGAAAATCGTGCCGCCATCAGGACTCGAACCTAAGACCTCCCGGTCAGAGGCGCTGCAGTGACATCAGTTAAAACAAGGAGATAATTCGAATGTATTTATGCATTTGGCATTTAGGGTGGATAGTCTGACTTTGCCGGGTAAGGTAACGGTGTCCGCCATACATGGGTCCAAGCTTGGAAGTAAGAGCAGGGGTAAATTCCCAAGCTTGAGGGTATGAGCGACATGTGGCGAACATGACGTATTCCCTTCACCGAAATTAGTAATATCTACCTGCCGGAGATTTTCTTCATCACATAACTACATAAAGTGGGATGATTTTAAAGGAAACTACAACACTAACCCGAATAATTTCTCTCTCTCTCTCTCTTCTTTATTATATATATATTATATATATATTTTCAATATTGATATGTGTATATATATATATATATATATATATATATATATATATATATATATACACAATCTGATATCTGAACAAATTATATTATTTTGAATTACGTCTGTCCCAATGAACCTTCAAGTTCTCATTGAACTTCTTCTCCGCCTTCTCTCCCCAAACCCGCCCGGTCTGCACACTGCACGAAATCCTCCCATCGACATGGCGGCATCCGCGCGCACGTGGAGCCAACTGACAAATTTAATTATTTCGGGCGCACGTGCCTGGGGCTATCGGTCAGCGGCGGCGGATAATTGCACGTCCCTCCCCCAGCCCGTCCGCCCCTTCGGCACCTCCTCTCTTGCTCGGAGCCCCTCCTCCCCTCCCGGTCGGGGCACACACGTCCGTCGGCGGTTCCTCTGCGGCGGGGCGGGGACGCGACGGGAGGGCGAACTAGGCGGGATGCGCGCGTGAGTCGAAGCACCACGAGGGCGCCGCGAGGACTGAGGGCGGAGGACGAGGGGAGACGGAGGTGCGGGTGTACTCGTGCGAGTCGACGCCACCGCAGCCGCCGCCAGTCAATATTTGCAAAGTAGCTGCCGAGCAAAGAATAGTTGCCGAAAACAAATACTTGAGTCAACAACGGGTAACAAGGCAGGTGGCGCCCTTCATCGGCATAGCTGTCTGTGCTGTAGAGCGAGAGTGAACGGCTGTAGGCTCCAGTGCGGATTTGCCTTCGCGTGGCGGCAATCTCAATGAGGGCAACTCAATTCATCACGGAATCGAACCAATATAGTTAAGCACGACGTTTAATTAATCATTGCCACTTGACAATATTCTTCGACAGAAACTCGATGCGTTAATAAATGGTGAGGGATAAGAAATTTTAGAAGCATTTCATGTTGAGAAATCGTTTTAAAAAATGAACAATTGTTAGAAACTTCTTGGAAAACTGTTTAGCAAAACTTAAATAGATTTATTTTGACTCCAAGTTTGTTTCAAAACAATATTAAAAATTTTCTTTATTAATGAAACGTGAAACAAACAGAGAAATTCAAATAAATACAATCTCATGTAAAGAGAGCTCAAATTTAGTTCACTTCTGAAATGAAACCTTAATTTATGAACCAACAAATCGAATATAAACTTACCGATATCTTGAAATATAGTCTGATTTTAAAGGGGAAAGATCATCAGGTTTCTGTTGGAAAAAGATACATTCTTCTCACGAAATTCTACTTTTGAATAATTATTTTCAATTGCTCCGAGACCAACTATCATGCATAAAGCTATGTACGAATTAAAGCACAGCATTGTCGATCTTTCCCCATTTACCAAGAAATCGAAAAATTTTCAAATGCAATATCACTTATTTATTTCAAAGTTAATTCCAAGCGACAAAAAACTTAACAATACTCACGAAGTTAACGCATGTCCACGATCTTACCCCCGATATACAAGAGCCAAACTATAAAGAATTTTATTATTGTCGTAGTAATATTCACATTCAAACCCAACTTGCAAAGCAGCGTCAAGATAAGATGTCTACCTAGCCACCGGTGGCTTCGCGCATCGGCGCCCTATTTCCCCTGCTAGACTCCACGAGCAGGCGCTGCAACGCGTCGCGTCGGTCCACGCCGCACCATGCCGACGGGCGGGCGATTGTTCGCACGCCAAAAGCCCGCAGCGCTGTAACTTCGATTTCCCCCCATATTTTGAATGACAAAGAGATTTCGTTCGATTTAGCTTAACCTCGTTTAACCGCTTTCCCCCCTCCCCCTATTGTGGCGCGAAATCGCCCGCGCTCCGCGTCTCACAATGCTGCTGTGGCGACGTATGTAAGCGGGCTCGCACAAATTATAACGGTTTGAAAAAGGCATGTCGCCGCTTTCTATGGCCGAGCACGAAATAATAGGCCGTCGAGGAGGCGTGTGCAGGTCAGTGCGGTAATCGGGTTCTGGCGAATGAATTTAAGGAACGCCGCTGGATTTAACCTCCGACCTTCGAACGGCACGCAAACGAGTCTCGCTTTTGCGCTCGACGAGCGCTCAGAACCCATTACGAGATGCGTTCGAGGACAATCGGGCGAAATTCATGAGATCGAGTACGCGGACGGTAGTAGCCATCAGACACATTTCGATGAAATGCAGGCTCATACGGTAACTCGGCAATGTCAACAACTCATATACGTCTACTAACTCAAAATATATACCATACGTTTATAAAAGGGAGGGAACTTTGAAAGCATCAGCAGTCAATAAACTCGAATGCAGTGACGCACAGTTCTCTCTTAATGAGAATACATCTCATTTGATGAAATCCTTTCAAGCAACTGGCATTGAAACATAAATAAAAAGTAAATATAGCACATAGTATAAAAGAAACAGTAGCTTTGCTGAGCGGACAAAATAAACCCGTTAAATTTATAGTGATGAAGATAAAATGCATTATACATCAGAGCATCTCTTTCTCTCACCAAACAAGCTACCGTAAAATCTACGCCTAGTACTACATAAAATGATGTAAATTTTAATTATTTTCTGCTGCAAAAACGACTACTAGGAAATTTTAATCGCGTAGGATACAATAAACCAACACGCCTTAGAATTTTATTTCAAAGCATCGCAATCTCCACTATTTGAACTAGTTAAATAAACTATCAGTTACAAACATCATAGATATTTGGAGTATTTACAGGTATGTATGAAGTCAATTTTACAATTAATATACATTCTAAATCATCTCTTGAATTAAAAAAAAAGGTTTTCCGCTGAATAAAATGAGTAAAATTTTCTATTATTTAATATTGAAACTATAATATTAGATATTTCTGTTATCAATCGATTATCTAAAACGATCCCAACATCATCGCACGCAGTATTTGAGCAGAATTGTCATATGTGAGGCCAGAGGTTTCTGGATTGAACGAATTGATTAATACAATCCGATTTAGATGCCCTTTTCTGTGAGGACCTGTTTAAATGTGTACGCACGTGAAGAATTAAGTGAAAAAACCCGCTCCTGCCCTGGCCGGTTGCGTCCAGTGCCCGGAGGCCCAGCGCAGCCAGCGGGGCGGCGTCGATCGCCGGTTGATCGGCGGAGGCCAGGTCGCTCGGGCGCGGCGGCCCCATCCCGGTGAAGATTGCATCCGCCTCCTCCTCCTCCTCCTCCATCGCCGCCCCCGCCTCCGCGGGCGCCCCATGCCAATATTTTTACGCGCCCAAGCGGGCGACGGCGCGGACAGAGGAAGAGGAGCAGGGAGCGACCGCGACGCCGCGGAGCAGGACAAAAGGACGCCACAAGGGCGGCGGCGGCGCGGAGAACGACCGCGCCGTCTCGGTGACGGCGACGGAGGCCGAGGCGGCGGCGGCGGCCGGAGCAGTAGCGGCGAAGGTGGCGGAATGTTCCCATCCCGGGAGCTATCCAATTCCGACAAGCAGCGACGGCAACAGGGCAGGCGGTGGGGGACGGAGAGGGAGAGAGAGAGGAGTCGGCAGCGGAGGGGAAGACCTGAGGCGGCGGGCGTGTTTTGTGTGGAATGTTTGTCGATATATCTAACGCCGCACCCCCTAGGCCTCCGGGCTGCCTCCCGCCCTCGGCCGCCCGGCGACTCCGTCTCCGTCGCCCCCTCGCCGCCCTGGCGCCTGAGTGGTCCGCGGCGGCGCCATTCCGGCCCCTCCCCCGCCGTGGCGTTATGACGGGCGCGCCCCCTCCGCCCGCCCGCCGCGCGCGTCACCGCCGCCGCCCTGCGCGCTCGCCACGTGCATCTGCGAGCGCGCGCGCGCTGACGAATACCGAGCAGCAGCCACCAGGTGAGCGCCGCCGAGATACGGTGCCCCTTTCGCCCCCCGCGCGGCCCTTCCCCCCCACACCCACGCTCACGCGTCGCCCCAACACGTGACGCACCCTCGACGACGCGACGGCAGGCAGCCGAGGTGAAAGCCCTGCACTGCGCCGCCGCGCACAACGACGTCAGGACACAGCCCACCCAGCTGCTTCCACCCGCACGTGGGCCGCAGATGCCAAACACCAACACCAAACTTCTTCTGCAGCTGGAATATTATGCAACTGCTACATTTGACAACACCCTTCAAAGGAAAACGTATTATGCTGAAAATTCCAATTTCTTAACAGATATTAAGACTTTATACCAAACGGTTACGACAAATGCGAAACATATACGATCAAGCAAAAGCCGGTTATACTCAATGCACGGCCATAAAATTCGCATTGGATAGAACATTGACTAATTTTGGAAAGTCGCAATATATGTCTATCTTGAATCCAGTCAATTCACTATACACGTAAGTAAGAACATCAACATGTGTATGTTCTTATACATTTCTATTAAAAATTATAATATTTTTAATATATTCTTTTAAAGTATTATCTTTGAGTTGATTTAAAATTAAAAAATTACTTTTCCTTAAAAGTCTAGAAAATTGCATCGGTTATCACTACTGTCTCTCCGAGATCAACGAGTGCTACGAAAGCCAACCAAATTCGTTACATAAAATCACATAATTGGCGATAAAATAAGCTCTTTGATAATACTTTTTCACAACACATTCTCTGACGAACATGTGTATTTCAAAATGTATACAAATTTAGTTGTCATGAAATCCTTTCGAATATACTTCTCTAAGTACCTATGCAACATTTCTCTAAGTTCTCTAAGTATTCTAAGCATAGAAAATATTCGGCACTAGACGAGTGCCTTGTATCTCGAAGACCCTGCGCCGAATAGTCTGCCTGAGGACAAATATTGAAAACGAATATCCACTCGCCACCCGACGGTGGCGACGGAGGCGACGCGGGCGACAGGGGCGACGGGCCGGCGCGGGGCGGCAGGGACACGTAGGGCCAGCCGGGGCGCAGAGGGCCGGGGCAGGGGCGGCGGTCGCTCTGTCGAGCGCAGTTCATTGGCCGGATGTTATTCTTCATCCCCGTCACGGGGCAGGAGATTGGCTCCGACGCCGCGCCCCCATGCTTCAGCGTGTCCGGCCGAATACACGTAAATATACGGGGCGGTCCAAGTGCACCTTATTGATAGTCTTCCTGCGAGGCAGGCGCCCGCCTCCCAGAAACTCCACCTCCTTCACTCCGCCCTGACTCTTCCCCGCCGACCTTCGTGTCTCGCGTTCCTACCGACTCGTCGTCGACCGCTCGGAAATTTCAAAAAGGCGTAAAATCGACGACTCTTCGTCCGGAAGGAGCTACCAGGTCAAGCGTTCCAGCGGTGGCGCTCAGCCATCGTAGGTATTTCTGCTAAATTCCAAACCACCGAAAAAATCTCGTCCCCTCCCCTTCTACGTAACAAAAGGAGATGAGATCCTCCCCACGCCCATTTCCCCGTCTCCTGCACGTTCCTCGGATTGGCGTTTCCATCAGGATAACTCTGGGTAGCAACGTACTGTTTTGTTCGGAACAAGATTCGGGTAATTCGTTTTCAATTCGCGAAGTACTCTGTGCACTCTCGAAAACAGAAAACACTTTACAACTGATTGATTCAGGTCCGCAAACAAAGATTCTTCCCCGACTCCACGCAATTTCTTTTGCGATGTGCTTCTTGTGCTCCAACTCTCTGAAAGGCGAAAACAAAACCTCCACGGAAACGTACGGTCAAGCGACAATTAGCAGTATTAAGAATCAGAGGCATTTGTTTTGAATTTTTATTTCAATAATTTTTTTGTAAAGCTTGTAATTATCTAAATTAAAATGCCTTGTTCCCGAGAGAACTTTAATGCAGTCCTGCTTTTTTCTTCTTTCTCTTCCTTCGCTTGCGGAACCCTCGACCCAGGCAGCTTTATTTATTAAAAGAATGGCGAGGCGAGTCGGATCGTGACTCGATGGTCTTAAGTAAGCCATTCATTAATTAATTCAAACTGGAAGGGTTTTCTATTGAATTTTTGTTATATACGACGAAGAGCAGCCCGCGCCGCGCTGCGTCCGGAAGCCGACGCACGCCAGAGCCGGAGCCGGAGGCGGGGATCGGAGGTGAGGGGGTGGCAGCGGGTGTGTGGCGAGGAGGAGGGCGAGGGGGGGGCGATGGGGCTCCGTCTTGCATACGCAAGGGGCCCCAAGCAAAGCTTTGGGGCGGCCGGGGCGGGGGGGGAGGGGGCGGGGCCGGGCCCGTGCCGCACGGAAGGCTCAGGGGAGTGCGGGCGCTGTGCATGCCCATGCGGGGCGCTGGATGCCGATGTCGTGCGCCTCGCGAGCCCCTGCAACTCCCTCGCAGCTCGCGCAATACTTTCCCGCGCCCACCTCTTTCTCCGCAAGCGCTCACCGCTGGCACAATCTCCCGTATGAGCACCTCTTCTCGTCTCCCGTTTCATTCGAAAATGTTCTTAAGATGTGACGTCCTCATATGCTTAGAGCGCATATTGCACCACCCGTTACTGATTCTAAGGATGCAGCAAGAAAATCTTTCTCGTGTACCGACGTTACAAAGCGGACCTTTGCATGTAAAAACTCAGACGTACATGGAAGGCAATAACATCTAAAATGTCTGAAATTAATTTTTAATCACTATTCAATAGCTAAGTATTTTACGGCTGCAAAGCACGCTCATCTGAGCTTAATATTCGTTAAAAAAAGTTATTTCATTCCCCTTTGTTTCCTTAATCCCATTTAGTTTCTTACTTGCAATTTCCTGAAAAATTATTATTTATCTTATAATCATTCCTTGAAGAGTTTGTTTCATTATTCTTGGATTTTTCACAACACAGAACCCATAACTAGCTTTATATTTGTGTACAAAGAACGACTTGTTCGAAATTTCATGTAATATGTCTCAACTCAAGCTTTTATTTCAGATCCACATATGTTGGTCTTTTGCAGCTTTTCTTGGAATTTACAGAAATGAAATGAATGAAGTGCATGTAACAATTTAACGTATAAGGAACGTTAATAATTTTAAACGTATGAACTTAATTTTTAAAAGGAAGATACTTCATTTTTCCCATACAATCTTAATTTCAACTTTTAATATTTCTTTCAGTCTTTTTCAGTTTTTCGTCATCCCCATTTACTTTTTTACTTGCATTTTCCTGGAAAGTGATTATTTCTTACATCCTTGAATCGTTTACTTCATTCTTGGATTTTACACATGGAACCCATAAGTAGCTTTACTTTTGTGACCAAAGATCGCCTTCTTCGAAATTTCGTGTGATACGTCTCCAACTAAAACCTTTATTTCAGGTCCACATAATCTTCTTCTTTTGCAGCTTTTTCTCCGAAATTGCACAAATGAAGCGCTTCCGCCCCCAAAGCCTCAATGTCCGTGTCTGCTTCTGCTTTCTCCTCCTGGTCGCCGATTACTCTCTCGCCCGGAAAGCCTCCGCAACGCGGCTTGTCCGCCCCCGAGCCGCGGCGGCTTCTGGCCCTTCGCTCTCCCGCCGCGGCGCCCGGGGCGGGGCTGGGGCTGGGGAGGCCGGGGCCGGCGGCGGGCAGGCGCCGGCCGCGCGCCGCGGTCTCCCTTTCCGTGCCTTATTAGGCGTGCGCGCCCCGGCCTGCGGCGCCGCGATCGGCTTGCGGCCGCCCTCGCCTATGCACAATGCAAGTGCTCGCGGGAGAGAGACTTGCCGCCCCGCCCCCCCCCCCCGCTGACCTACTTCGGCCGCGCAGTTTCCGAGTTACGGCGCGCGCGGGGCGGCGGCGACGCCGCGGGGCCAGGCCGGGCCGGGCCGGGCAGGCGAGGTCGCGCGGACGGGTGAGCGGACGTGTCGACGAGGCACACCCTGCTGCGTCGCAATTCCGCACCGCTGCTTCGGGCGATATTTAACTGCGCTTTGGGAGCGGGTCGTGGCGCCGCCTCACCCCTCACCCGCCCTTCGCTTGCCTTGATGCAGTAGCCGCAGTGACGGCCTCCGGCGCTGCGCCCGACGCGACGTTGCAATCGTCATCGCTATTGCCGCTTCCCCAGTTGTCGTCTCGCACCCGATCTCCGCAAACTCGGAGATTTGCCCGCTGACGAAGCATTTCGTTTGCGTAACGAGTGCGCGCGGCAGAAAGGAGGGGATGATATGCGGTGGCTGAGGAAGATGACGCCACAGCTGGGATGGTCACCCTCAGACGCAAATGCAGATCGTCTACGGTAAAGAGTATCCTCAACGCGTTCTAATTCAAAAAGATCTTGTATATGTCAGGAAAAAGGTTCGAATCAGATCCAGAACTGTACGATGTTTCTTACTTTTAATATTTTTTCATGTACAAACATGAATGTGAGTTGAATATAAATCCGACAACTCTAAAAAAGCATGATTCTCGCAGTCCAGAAGCGCAGGATCTGGTGAGCTATGGGATGAAATAGTGCGCAGAGCAACGTCACGCAGCGGGGGAGGGGTCGCAAGACGAGTACTAGAAACGGACGAGGCTCTCGGGGTGGGGGGGGGGGGCTGTCCCGCCGGCGAGGGCGGTTGCGGTGGCTGCGACGTGATGCGAACACGGATCCCCGCTCGTGAAATAATAGTGCGGCGAGCGCAGCGCCCCCACGCCACCGCAGAGGCAATTACCGTTTAAGTTTCAGCGCGATACTTCGCAGGGTTTTTTTCTTCACGCAGAATGTGGTTCGGCGTTGAGGTAGAAAGAAAAAGAGAAAGGGAGAGACAGAGAGAAAGAGGCACGCAGAGAGAGAAGCCAGTGACCATGTTTAGCAGATGTTGGCAATTAGTACCAATGTATTCTCAAGGTCATAGACTGTGTCGGCGCTCAACTGTCTCAATTATTCTTAAAATTAATTTAAGAAGTGCTTTTGCGTATGGCACGTGAAATATAAAACCACCACATTCGACGTAACGTAAAAGTAATTTCTGAACTACATAAAAACTTTTTCTACTAAATTATAAAAGAGGAACGGATTTCGCATGAAGACAAGACGAAAATGATTTCAAAATAAATAGTAATATCTTTGACAATAAAGGGATAAAAATGAATTCAAAATAGAAATGTTGTACTTTGTGATAACTCCGTACATCACAGATTTAAAATGAAAAAGACAGTAAACGGAAAGAGGAAATTTACCATTACATTCTCCAGTACATATTAACTACCTTTTTTGTCTGCAAGATTTTAATCATTCTTACGACTATAATTGTAGAGGTACAAACATCAAATCGCTTCCCAACATCGACAGGCAGAAGCAAGCTAAATTCGAAAACGGAGCGTCCGTACGCCATTAAGATAATATGTGAGGGCCGCGTATGTTTGCGGCGCGTGATAAGCCCCTCGGAGGCGCGTCCGCGCCGCCTGCCCTGCGTGGCCCTAATCGAGGCGAGAGCTGGGGCGACAGGCGCCCCCCGGGGGCCCCGGGGAGGGTTGCGGCGCCGGACGGCGAGGCCTATGCAAATAGGCGCCGGGCACGGCCGATCGCCCGCTTGCCCTGCGACCACCGCCCTCCCCTCCGCCAGCTCCCTACGTATAATGTCCACGTCTGAAGAAAATAATATTTTGAACGGAATATTTTCTTTTGACATTAACATACTTTACATACACCCACTGCCTCTCCTTTACCCACTACATTAACTTTTCACATACTACATGAATTGGATATAATGTTCATTGCATAAAATCTCCGAACACCGATATTTGGCTATATTCAGACACGAAATGCCTCTTAGATCGGTTTACAAGTTTTTTTTGACAAACATTAGACAGAGTAGCTTCAAATTCAAGATATTTCACACTAGATTTCACGTGAGACATGATTTAGTAGTAGTAGGCTTTACTCCACGTGCACACATTCAATGTTTTACAAAGGTAGTCAATTAATGCAATACACAAGTGACAACTAGAAAAAACGGATCTACGAAAGCCGGTTTGGAATGCAACAGCTTTTTTACACTGCCTTTTCATTAACAGATACATAATACAGGGTGAGTATATGAGGTGGCGTCGGGCTCCCGGATGATGAGCTCTCGTTTTCCGTGGATTTGACCGCGGATCGGCCTGTCTGTCCTTTAATACCTCTCATGAGATGCTGCAAATGCTCTCCGTCTTCTTCTTATCACTTCTGATATCGATACAACATGCTGTGGATCTCACCTAGTAAAATATTTGTACTCGTATTATATTTTTCTGAATGTACGTTCCTACAACTGTATCTGTGGTGGTAGCTCCTTTTAGTTCAAACTCAACAGCGGTGGACGAAGACAAGAGAGCAAATTACAAATATTAATAGAAAATGGCACTTTCCGACAACAAAGAAAATCGTAATTCTCCCCTAGAAACGGTTCGCGCACACCTTCACGTTAATGTGCGGGGTAAGGTCGTGACGATTGATTCTAAGCTGTCATTATTACCGAAGACACCAAAATTCGCCTACCCTCAGGGAGGTTCTTGACAACTAAACTACCACGAAAACTGCTGCCGAACGCCAGTAACTTTTCCCCGACTCGTTTCCCGCTCAAGAGTTCGAGGAGCTTCGCGACCCGCGGCGCCTCACCGCCTCCCGGGGTCTCCCTCGCATCCTCCGAACGCAGGCGCGCTGCCCGGCCCGCATCGTCATCCCCTGCCTGCCGGCCCCTGCCGGCTCCTGCCGCGCCACCCGCGCGACACCGGAGAACTGCAGCTGACTGCTCAAAGGGCAGGCGGTGGACAGCGGGCCCTCCTCGGCAGGGGACGCAGTCTGTGCTGCGCCTACACCCCACGCCAAGCCCCGCGCCTGCTCCACTTTCTTCGATCGTTATTCACGCTCCGTGAGGCCCAGACGCCAAACACGTCATATTTTTGACAATAATTTTTCTGAAAAACTTTAATCGAAAATCATTCAAAAATATTTGTTTCACACCCCTCAGTAACAACGTGCTAAAAGTTCCGATTTCTTGAACTAGTGCTAAAAGTAAGTAAAAAAGTTCCCTTACTGTGGTGGAATAACTGTGTTTTGATTGTCTTAAAAACAGGGTCTACCTGTCATCAATTCTCTTATTTTTCACCAACGTAGGCCACAATTTCCCTTGTCCTTCTTTCAAATGCTCTATCAGTACATGGTAATATTTAGCACTTTTTATGATGAAAAATAGTATTTTATTGCTGACTGTTGGCAGATACTCCATAATGTATTTCACATATACAATATAAAAAAATCTAATGATAACACCAGTCATGGAAATACAAAATGGACAGATTGAATGCAGAGAATTGTATTCCACATAATATTTACCATTTAATGGTAATTCAAGCAAGTGCAATTGATTTAAATAGGTCACAGACGGCTTTCATTACACAAAGTTAATATGTGTATCACGCTCAAAATGCGACTTCGCAGACTCATTATTTCAGTTGGGATGACCAGGGACTGGAAAGCCAGCTTAGACTAAAAATATTAGAAAATTAGCTAGTGCAAAAAAGTAAGTTACATTCTGTGGTACTACAGAATGGAACTTACTTTGCACTGTAATTTCTAATATTTAGTCTAACTAACTTTCATCCTATCATCCCAACTGAAATAATGAAATTTTGACACATTTTCTGAATATTTCAGCCATCTAATAGTACAGTTGAAATATATCTATGAATATTTCAGAAAAACCAAAAAAATTTCGGAAATGTAGTAAATTTCTGAAAATGCACAATTTTGACTCATTTTCACAGAAAAGTCTTGAGTTTTCGAGAAACATCATCAGAAACCACCTGAAGTACTTGTGTTTGAAATGCATAAATGTCAAATAAATGACCGTAATGTAAATATTAACGTAAGATATATTTAAAAATATAAAGTAAAAAATAGTATAAATTAAGAGATATTTAAAAATAAATTTGCCAAATTTTAAAGGCATCAAAATGGCGTTAATGCCATTTTATTTAGTGCACTTAGTTAAAATTTTTGAGGAAAAATTGGAGTGGATTTTGAGAAATTCTTGTATCACATTTTTTAAATATTGTTCATATTTCATTCAAAATTACGCCAAAACTATTCACACTACAAAAATGTACATGTCCTCACTTCAAGATATAATTTTCAAGAACAGATTTTGTTCAAAGGAAAACTCTCTATCTTCAATACTAAGTTGTAGGAAGACACCGAAAAAACTGTGAACTTTTGTAAGTTTCGAAATTTTAAATAATTCAACAAAACCGAGACCTACGCTAGTTTTAAGCGCCCTTTATACTATCGGAAAATAAAGTTTAATAAAAAAAATTGGAGCCAATTTTTGAGAAAAAAATGAAAATGTTCTTAATGCTACATGTACAGTACCCCCCAAAATTAAAACATCGCTCTTAAATTCAAGGGGCTACGACACCAGGAAGATCGATCGGGAAATATCAGTTTTGGTGAAAATCCTACTTACGATTTAGCAGCAAGCGTTTTTCATACACAGACAGACGGACAGACGTTTTTCCGTACACCAATATTTGAGTATCAAGGAACCACAAAATGTGGATTCTGACTACACAACGAATTAGAGGAAGTAATTTGCTACACGTAGGAAAGGGAGTTATCCACTTTTTCGGTTTCAAGGATCCACAATATGAATTTTTTTGCCGAAAAATCGCTGTTTTGTGCCGCATCGTGACATAACTTTCTCTATAATATGGGTATAATATGCGAAAAAGTCAAAATTGCATTCGTAGGCCACCCACTGAAGCAGTGCGGTAACAACTGAGTTGGGCGCGGAGGGCATCATGTCGAGTTCCGCGTTTCTGGCCGCAGCCTGCCTCTCCGCCTGAGTGGTGGCTACTCGGCGTGGGGCGTGGCGTGGGGCGTGGGTGGCGCGGCGTGGCGTGGCGGCGTCCGGTCCAGTGGCGGGCGAGGCGGAGTCGGCGTTGGCATCGGCGCCGGCGCCGCCACAAGCCGCTCGTAAAGGAATAAAAAGGGCCGCCCTGCTCAGGCGCACACTCATATACATCCACACACCGAGTAATAATATGCACATTTTAAAACCAAGCGCCTTCCCCCTCCTGCAAGTTCATTTCCTGAAGTTCTGTTTAAAATGCATGGCTAAAAAGCAGCCAACCTCCGTCTTTTACAGCCGGGCGATAAATGTAAATGACGAAAGCAGCGGCGGCGGGCCTGAGGCTCGGGAGGCGTGGGCGGCGGCGGGCTAGGGCGAGACGGCGGCGGTGTGGACGCTAAGAACAGGCCTCGCGATTATGTGGGAGTAATGCTCGGCGAGGCGCCTCCGACGCCCGCGACGCCGCCGCCGCCGCCGCCGCCAGCGCCGGTGGCCGCCGAGGCGGGTTACGAGAGGATTTTCCCGGCGCCCGCGAAAACAGTCTACGCGGCACCTTAATAAAATGTTAACACTACGGCTCAGGCCGACGCTCGCCTCATCGCGCACCTTAAGAAAGCGACGGGAAAGGCCCCTCGAAAGGAAATGTTTCGCCCAGTGGCGGACTGAACGGAACAAGAATCCTCCTTTTGGGCTTAATGTTTCCCACAATGGAAAAATGAACACAGAAATACATCACAGCAGTTTATTAACATAATATTCATTCGCACCATAGAAAAATTCAGATATAGTATCTTCTCATAGAAATCGAGCATTGTTGGTAGACTGTCAGTTGTAGTCTTTTACACAAGACTTTCCGCAAATATAAAAAATTACAAATAGAAATTCTGGGTTTACTCTGGGGACGCGTTTACGCAAAGGAGCATAACTTTTTATAAGATAAATCACATGTAAAATATTAGAAAGAACTATCTGAAATAATTTGTAACTGTTTTCGTTTTTCAAAAAGTCAACTTGTTTGTTTTCCTCAAATACAATTACATTTGAAACGATAATAATTAAATATGTAATTCAGCATGTTTTGAAGGTGATTCGTTACAAGATGCTGAACAAATTAAGTCACTGGGAAATAACAGGGAAGTAAAAACATTCAAATCTATATTGAGGTACACGTTTATCAGAGTTCGGTGGAACGTGTGTGAAGGTAAAATATCTATTTCGTGACTGTTCATTTACCGCTCGACCCTTACCTTTGAAGGGAACATGAAAGCCACAAACGGTACAACCCAAATCTAAGCTACGATATCGAAAATTGTAAACGTGTTTACAGATTTTAATTTACATTCTTCTCCTCTCCGCGGAGTCGTATATCGATTTTAAATATCGACATACTTTCATCCTTACTTTTTGACTGTTGCGCAGGTATTTAAAGTATTTTATTAGGAATTTTCGATTAAAAGTTATAATTACATTTTTTAAAATATTTTATTGCAGGAGCGTATTAAAGACGTCGGTGTCAGGTCATAATTGTTTTATGGAGACATAATATCCGCCATTACTCAGAGGCTCGGTTAAATTAAGGTGATGTAGCTCGTTGAAGCAGTTCTCTCTACAGATGGTGACTTGATTCCGCAACATTACAAGGGCTGTACTATCTATCACCGTTCCATTATACAAGGATACCACTAGTTTATGATAATACGCTTGCACTATTCATTGAGATCTTCAGAGCAATAAAGGAAGTAGTGATTCATTAATATTTCATGTACGATTAAGTAGGACGATTTATAATGTTTCATAACTGAGACGATTCTTCTTACAAACAACTGTAGTAACAAAATTATAGGAAGAAACGATAGTTCATTATAAATTAAAATTGACAAATTCAAATAAATTTTTTAATTTGAGACGTTGTTTACTCACTACATATATGTTTAATGTGAACATTAAATTATCCGACAAAAATTTGCCCAAATTCTCAATGAAAAGGATATAAAGCGCAAAAACTGAATGTAAAAAGAAGAAAAAAAGTTGTTGTATATCTCAATTGCTCCTAAAATATGAGTAATATAGTAAATATAAGTTTGAAATATAGTAAAAAACATTACTTACAGGTAAAAAAAAATTATATTACTGTCACTGGAACAAAAGGAATTGAGAATTCCAAACTATGTGAAGATGAATAGAATATTAACAAATGTCACAATTTATTTTATTGTAAAAATATAAGTAGTGTATATTTAGTATCGTATATTACTACAATATCAGACTTATTCTATTTTTGCAAACTTATAGTAAATATGTAGGAGTAAAGAAATTGAAGGATTTGAAAAAAATTAAAGACGGTTATGCCATCATTCCAAGAAGCAGCATTTAAAAAACGTCATACACTAGTTCCCTACTTTTATATAATATACTTTTTAATTTATCTGATGATTTCATTACTCTATCTGATAATTACAACATTCGATGGCCACACACGAGTCCTGTAACATGTATAACGACATAAGTGGTCACAGCAGAAATTAAAAAGCATACGCCAATGAAAATAAACATTACGCAATTGGCTGATGTTAAAATAACAACTTTTATAAGTATTGCAATGTAGTCAAATCTCAAATAGAATATCCAGATAAATGAACTGAACACTATCTAACCGATGCATTGTCTATTTATTTAGGATTCTCTAGTTTTCGTCAAAATTTACTCACTTAAGGGAAGGAACATATGTTCATGCAATACAGATATTGACAATTACAGCACACGTAGGAATTATATTTATCAGATGTTAGTAACAAAAGGTCACTACCCTCACTTCAAGAATCTAGACATAATAAGTACGTTACTTTACAAAACATTGACAGATGTCATTAAACAATTAAAATCGACACATGATAAGTGTCAATTTTTTTTAAAAAAAATAAGAGAATTCTGACATCAAAAATAAAAAAAATAATAATTTTACCAATGATTATTAATGAATAAGTTAACAATAATGATATATAATTTTAAATAGACTAAATATACCTGTAACGAATAATGCACCCCAGCTTCTGAGTCAATAACGATCTCGATCAGATTTTTCCTCCAAATTCCCTGACCCATTAAGCAATTGGCGAGTTGGTCCCTTGTTTTGATACTGGACATAAATATTTCGTATAGCTTCACTAAGCGCAGGTTTTGTTGACCTCTACTTTTGCATGTTGTGGTAGGAATAGAACCGGAGGTATGGGTTACTATTTTATTAGCAATATTATACAATCATATGTATCGTTTGTGTAACGATGAAAAAAGTTTTCTGAATAATTGGAGGACTATTGGGATAATTCATATTAAAATGAAACCAGGCTTGAGATTATCTCAAACTGATGTAAGCTCTTGTATTGAACGTTGTCATAAATTGTGTGTTGAATGTTTTCTATTATACAGAAGAGAAAAGTTTTAGTTTTCCAACGTTGTGAACCTCACTTTGTTGCTACTTTTATTCGCCATTCAAGTTCGTGCAGTAAAAGTCTGGAGCTAAAGACAACGAGTGCAGATAATACGACTCCTCATATGTCACAAACAGTGACTATAGTTTGATGACGGAAACAAATCAAATGCAATGCATAAGTTATTGAAACATTGCCATCTTCTAAATAACAATATTACTTTCAAAAATTACAATCAATGTTTTCTTTATGACAAATTTATATGCCTTCCGATATCACAACAAGAGTAAGTCACCTCCACACTCACTAACAAAGATAAAACTCGAATGAATGCAACTGCGTTCGACTAATTTTCTCATTAACATGTTAAGCGTAGACAAGCACAATCTCAAATTACTATACAATATAGTTTAAACATGTTACTATGAATTCCCAAAATTCCAAACGATTGACGATGTGTAAGTCATCTACCCTCTCACTATCAAAGATAAAACTCGAATGAATGCAATTGCGTTCAACAAATTTTCTCATTAACATGTTAAGCGTAGACGAGCACAATCTCAAATTACTACACAATATCCGCTTAAACATGTTACCATGAATCGCCAAAATTCAGAACGATTCACATCTCAAGAACCGCAGTTGGTTGAAAAAGAAACCTGCATTCGCCGGTGCAGGCATCCTCCCCCGCGCCGGCGCTCGAGTCCAGGGAGCAACGGCGAGCAGCGGAGAGGCGGCCGGGGGGCAACGAGCGCATATCCCCTTGAGTGCGCCGCGTGTCCGCGCACGGGCGGGAGGCCGCGACGGCGGCGGCGGCGACTGCGGCGAGGTCGATGTGGCCCCTTGAGGACCGCAGAGGGGTGCGCGCCAGGGGAGAGGAGGGAGGGGGGACGGGCGGGGGGGTGAGAGCGGGCGCGGCGCGGCGGGCGGGCGGAGGCTGAAGCGGTGCGGGGCGGAGAGGGGCCGCTAGGCCGCCGTCGCCGGAGCGAACAGGGGCCGCCCACCGCTCTCCCCTCGGCTCGGCGGCTGCGGTCGTGACCGCGCCGCTGCTTCCGCCGTCGCCGGCCCACCCGCCTCTTCCGACACCGACATGCAACCAGCACCCCGGTCACGATTACTTGCCGCCTTTACGGTTGCCACGCCCACCACCAGGGTCTACGCAACTGCATTTCTCTACTACAATTGCCGTAAATGACTTGTTTACTGCGGAGTCTACCATACTACCACGTCCTTCGCAATCCACCGAGTCTTTGCAACTGCCCTCCATGTGTTCTTACGAACTTCGTACTCCCTGTATTCGCCCGTCCCTTCACAACAAGCCTCTCTGACCATCATCCTAGTCTACCCCCGAGCGCTCGGAAACGCCACGGTCCCCGCCCCACGGCGCCTGACATCGACTGGTGGGCGCGGGTGGCGGTGGCGGCGGCGGTGGCGGTTGCTGCGGCGCCAGAGACCGGAGCGAGCAGGACTCCGGCAGCGCGGCATGTTCCCAGCTTCCTGGGAATGTCAGTTGTTTTTATTGCCGGGACTGTGGGGACGGAATGGGTCAATAAGACCCCCAGGCTGACAGCGCGGGACTCGCAGGAGGAAGGATGGGCGGGTAGACGGGGCTCGGAGCGCGGAGTGGCGGGTGCGACGCCGGTGGTGGGGACGGAGGCGGAGGCAGGGCTCCATCGATGACCGGAGCGGGCGGAGCCGGCGAGCGAACCAGCCAGCCAGCCAGCCAGCCGGAGAGCGAGCGGCGAGTGGCGGGTGACTGGCGGACCCCACGCGGTCGCCGATTATTGCTTCCATATTGTGCGACTGCGACGCGAACTGGAGCGCACTCGAGCGCGGCCGTCACGCCCCCCTCGCCACCGCCACCGCCCCCACCCACCCACCCGCTCGCCTGCGTGAGGGATGAATGAACAATCACGGCCCGCTGCCCCGCGGGGCCCCCGGCACCCAGATACGCCACAAAGCCCGCGGAGGGCGGGCATCGAGCGATGTTTTAAGTGCCCTCGGGCTGCCCGATACTGTCCGCCCGCGCCGCCCGCGCCGCCCCCGCCCAGCACTCGTGCGCGCTCCACAGCGAAGCGCGCGTCGTAAGGCCGCCGGGCACGGTGTTAAAGGAGAAAACATACTAATGCCCCGGAATACGACAACGAACAGCGGCAGCAGCACGAAATTAAAATATGAATGTTTCTCGCCGCGAAAGCTAAGCATTCAAGAAAGATTTCAATAACAACCCATCTAAAGTAACAAAGTAACATGCCGGCAGTAAAAAAAATAGGGCAGTAAATAATGAGAAATTATTCGAGTAAGTAAATATTTAAGCGTTTTCTGTGAATTGTCAACAATAAATTATTTAATTTTTCTATACCTTGGTAACTTGTTTTAGAAGATTTTCTTTATATTTTCACGTCGACAGCACATTAACAATTTTAAAATACGTGCATTATTTACAAAAAATAAAGCAGCTTGATATACATACATACAAACTATATACTTACATACATAGGAGGAACAATATCATTGCACGCATCAAATGTTAATTCTGCAGTTTTATTTTAGTGCAGATTTAGAGACTGAAGTATTCGTAAACTTCATTATATTATTTTAAATTACAGATTTTCATTAAGAAATGAAAAATAAAATTTTATATCATGAAATATTTTTGTATTCTCTTCAGTTTAAATTTACTTTTTCTCAACTACTGAAAGCTTTTGCACAAATATATCATTAAATATGGATAAACAATTATCGCGAAATTATTTTTATTAGAATGCTTAATAGTATCTCATACAGCGTTTATTAACCAATTTCAAAATGAAAACTGCAATAAACTATACAATTGTAGTTTCTTTAGTACCGTTCCCTATGATTAGCTTGCAAGAACCAGGCCAAATACAATGATAGAAAAGAAAACTTGTCCATTGGAGTCTGAGCGTGTAAGAATTTCCAGGCGACCGGTTGCCAGCGTCCGCCCGCTTTCCATAGCAGCTGCTCCGAAGGGTGGGCGGGGAGGCCACGAGCACCGGGCAAAGAGGGGCTGAGGCAGAAGCAGAGGCAGAGGCTGGGGCTGGAGCTGGGGCGGGCACTACCGCAGCGGCCAGAGGGAGAGAACGGAATAAACCAATTGGTCCTTCGACTCTCCCTCCGACCATAAATCCTACTTAGTCTCGAGTTCGAGACACGTGCAATATTTTGGTGACATTTTGCACGGATCCAGCACGTAATTATCCAGAAAAATTTGCTCGCTTAATGAGATTAAACTTCGACGACAGAAGTTATTGCACCTATTCGCATATTCCGGTTGTAACTCAATTACCGGGAGTTAAAGAACAATCCTGCAGGATTTCATCCTTTATCATATTGTCTACGACAGAGGGTAATTTATATCCGCGTGCTGGGAGGAAAGGAACGACATGGGAGTCTGGTGCGGAAACGAAAGGAAAGAATTAGAGAATCCGAACTCACAATTCTCCATCAGCATTCAGCGGCGTTGCGGTCGCGGATATTACGTCAGCTTACCTGAAACAAACGACAAAACCAAATTATGCATTTGACAAAACCGGACGCGGGGGAAAAACTTTTTTTTCTCCCCACATAGTTATTAACAAGATTTCAAAGATAAGAATCTCCACCAGCAGGTCACATAGCACAGGAAATTAAACAAAAAAGGAAAAACGGCATCAAGATTTCGAGGAGAGATCCATCAAACGCGCAGGAAATGGAAGTTGTTGAATCTCTTGCGTCGGGGCGCGCGGCGGGGGCGCAGAGGAGCAGGCGGCCACTGCGTTGGCGCCCGCGGACGGTCGCTTAGAGCCCCGCGCTCACACTGCCCGGCACGCAAACGCCTGCTCCGTCTGCGTGCTCTCCGCGGCGCTCTCTAGCGTCAGGTGGAAACTACAAATTTTTGTTTAAATTTTCGCCTCGTATCTATCAAAAGACGGTAAAAATATTCGTGCTATACCTGGGTTTTTGTAACGTAGCAGCTGAGAGTATTGTCAAGATGGAATGTTGCACAACTTTTTTCTTTAGGTCCTACCGCAAGATGTCGCATGATCGCGATCGTATCAAGCAGTGCTGCAAATTAAGCGACTCTAGCGGCAAGACCGAAGAAGACGCGGAAAGCGGTGCCATTTTCCATCTTGAAGATAATACCTTCAGATGCCACGTTACGAAAACCCAAGTATAGTCTCATTTCCGGCGAAATCACTGAATTTTTGAACATTGCAAAAAGGTAACATTTCAAAACTACAAAATTGAAGACAGATATTTCTGCCTTCAACAAATTTTGTTTTAAAAAATTCAGCTCTTAAATAATTTTTTTCAAAATACGAGTAGTTTTGCGTAATTTGTGTTTGAAATTAATGTATTAAATTTAAAAAATCCGCGAAAAAACCTCTCCAATTTTTTTCCTCAAATTTTCCCACGGGTAAAATAAGGTACGCTTAAAAATGACGCCGGTCTCTGTTTCGTAGACCTCTCTGAATTTTCAAAATTTTTGCGAGAAAGTATGAGCTGTTGTGGCTCCTATAGTCTGTTACAAAGGCCCGGCAATAAGAGTTTCTCTGTCGAAAATTCGCCGTTTTCCGTCGAATTTACAAACACAATACAATTACAATACTTTCTCTTCTTACGATGTAAGGGCGAGAAAGTAAGACATTGCGTGCATTCCAATGATTTGTTTCTAATGTGTTCATTATTACTCTAATATATTTATTCATAAATGAAAATATTGCATCGTCTTTCGTATGTCGTGATATCATGTTCTCAGTGTTCGATATCCATTTATTGCTACGGTGGCGTCGTGAATGGAGGCCAAATATGTAATTATTTTTAATTATAACGTATAACGTTCTAATAATTACGATTACTGTTTAAAAATTTAGTAATAAATAAATATACTAACTTTTTCCCACAAAAGAAGGCGTGGTACTGAAGTGAACAGTGGGTCATAATAAATCGGGAGATGTAGGAGGACGAACTGAATAAACAGTTTGTAATCTACTAATTGTGATAAACACGTTATCTGACATGTTGAGTAAATTCAATCTTGCAAGAGTTTTGCGCAGAAGCTTAGGCTGAAAGTATCAATTATTTTTCGTCCACTTTCAGAATTTCTATGGATTATTCAAAAACGAAGTAGTATTTTTTTAATTAATTTGGCGTTATTACTTAATGTAGAAGTTCCTTGTTACATTTATTTCCTTGTTTATTTTTGTTTCTAGAAATTTATCTAAACACGACGAAGGAAAATAAAGTTATGAACAGACCTCTAAAGAAATTAGAAATACTAGCGTACCCGTACGAGATCTCTCGCATGTTAAACTCCATCCTCTTTCCCGATATTTCCATTTCCTTATTAAGCTGTAATGTATCTTTTTATTCAAGTCCCTCTCATTCTCCGTCACTGTTCTTACGTTGCTCGTTTTTTATATGTCTCTTCATTAACATACAGTCCCCTGTCAATACAACTATTCTATTTAATGTTACAGAGTAGTAATTCAGTCACATTGAACATCAAGTAGTTGGTTTAATTTGGCAAAAAGTTGCAGATTCTACTGACTCTGAACAGGTGGGGTAGAATTGAGAAGCGTCGAGCTAGCAAAAATGTAATAGGATGTTCAACAAGATCTCACTGTAGATTTCATACGAGGAACGTTTCATTGAGGCTTTCGGCTTCAAAATTAGTTATAAGGTCCTAAAACGAGTAGTTCAGGTGTCATTTAACGATGTAGCTGCCCGAGTGTTGTGGATTACATTTGCCATATATATTTAGATGCGTTTTTAAACGAAATTCTTTGTATTTTTAAGGTAAAGTGCAATTCTTCATGTCTCCCTGAAATTCTCTTCCTTTAGAGACCTCATTTATAAAGATCAGTTGCGTGTGAGAGCCCCAAAAGGTATGTATACTACTGAAATAATATGGGAGGTGATTGTTTATTAGGCGTGTAGTATCTAATGGTGTTTAATACCATAAACTAGTAATTATGAATCTACATTACATTTTTAATTCCCTTAAAACTTGATAACATATAAACTTTTGAAATTATAAAATAAAATTTCAAAATGTTTTTGGATATCAAAAACAATTTATTTTTAACAATATATTAAAAAAATTCACTAATCCAAGTAGTCCAAAATAATACATTACATAATTTACGCGAATTGATATGCTGATTATGATAATCTATGATGCAGCATTTTATTATTGCCCAAATGACCGCGGTCCTTATTTGGACTTGGATTCCTCTATTAGCAACGAAAGTAAAATGTGAAATCACTGCTCCATCGAAAATCTCAAAAAAGGGTAGTCAGTACTCAAGTACACACTTGCAAATTAAAATGTTCATACTCCGCCTTCCTTTCTTCCAGATTCATCTTCAGTCTACCGACAGTGCTTTACGAACAGACGTGTACCTTCGCTTAAATACTGACTGCGCTCGCTATATTAGCAGTAGTAAACGATCAAAACGTAATTATTCCCTTTGTTTGAGTTTCACAAATCAACCTAATTCTATGCGCCAGGGCCAAAGGTAATTTCGTTCCCAGGGATTGAGTTTCACCAACCATTGTGAAGTAGTGTATAATGCCAGGAGATCTGTCTGCTACGTGATAGTGTTTCACAATGGTTAAACGCCAGTGGCCGAGGTAGGCCGATTGCTAGCTGGTGCACGCTAATATTGCGGAACTGGGAGAAGATTAAAGCATTACGGGGTAGGTATTAACGCTAGTAATTTGGGTTGTCAAATTATCGATCGATGTTACTAATATAACAATACGATAAAATAAATTAGTATATCTTGTTTTCGCTGCAATTGTACGTCACAAAAAATGGGCTGTAAAAGGTCGTAAAATCATTTAATTGCCCTGTACGCATGGATTATAGGCATTCCAATTTTCCCGACCCATGCCCTGCTCACAAATGTTTCGATACGGTTTGGTAATGTTGGAAAAACATGTAAAATACTGGCTCTAATTTTATGTATCGCTAAATTAACTAAGAGATTATCATGAAGCAATTACATCTCTGTAATAAATTCAAAGACAAGAAATGAAAAAAATGAAGTGAATAACAATATTTACATTAATGAAAGCTTTTTAAGTTCTCATATACTACTTTCTAACTACCATTTAGGAAAACATCTATAAAAACATCGAAACTGTTGTGTATTGACACGGGAGAGATATGATCAGGACAGAGTGGTTGCCCTCAATAAATAATTGAACAAGAATGCACAAAGGGACAAAAGTACTAAAAGTGTTTTACTATCATGGCATATTTCCAGAGACAATACTTCGTGTAATGTGAACCTGGTGATAAACACCTGAGTTTTATGGTAATCAAGTTTCAGAACAAATAGGTAAAATGTACTTTCGTAAATATTGTTAAAGTCTTCGGATGAAAGAAAAAATAATGAGCCACAGCAAACATGAGTGTTATGAAGGAGAGAATTATGACCAAATACACATTCCTAAGTTTCATTGCCAAAAATGAAAAAATATACGTATCAGATTATAATCTAAATGTATTATACTATACTATTTATTGCATTATAGTATACTATTTATTGCATTTTTATACCCGTATACTCGTGTATATATAATACTTATTTTAGATTGCATAATTGCATAAACGTTACAACTTTAACTTAAAGGTTTATGTAAAATACTTTAAGAAAAACAATATTGTTCAGTCATTATTATGTTGAAATATTATAATGTAATTCAAGTGAATCAGATGTATGTCGACTGAGCGCGCGCGTGTGTGTACGAACACACATAACGCATGAGGCCTTCTAGATTACTTTCATTACAAATGTTATTTCAGTCGTATTTTCTACAAACACAAAGAACAGAGAATGAATTAAACGTCTGAAACTTTTAAAAGGTATTCCTCGAAAGTAAATTATTATCTGTAAATATACCTTCAGATATACGTCAGCTTGCTGCAACTCATTTCAACATCCACAAAAACCCTTACTTCCAGTTCCTTTCCCCTTGCGTAACGGTCATGGATCTGTTACGTCGTAAACGGCCGGTGAGACCACCATCAGACGAGACTTTTCTGCGTCGACTTTATCTCGAAACTTCTCCCGCGCCCCTGTTGTTGATTTAACACATCATCGTGGAAGCATGCTCCCATCTGCGCCGCCGAGGAACATAGACCGGCCGCATGTAAGGGAAGGAGTAACTCTTAACAGTTTTTATGTTGTCCCGACAAACTTGGAGAAAGGGACAGATAAAAAAGACACGAGCGAAGTTTGGAGCAAGCGCGGCCTGCGGGCTGGCATTGATCCCTCGCGAGACCGGACGGCGCGGCGCGGCGTGGCCAGCCCGTCCCTTTTGAAGGGAGCGGCCGAGAATGCGAGGAAAGGTAGATTATGTTCCGGCTGTTAGCAAAGCTTCCGACGTCTGAAGTACGGGCACCTTATTGGGTTGCTGGACCGGGGTTTGACGACGTTAGCCACAAAAGGAGGCGGCGCGGGGCGGGGGATGGCCTTTGGCGGACGCCCACTCAGACGTCTGTCGTGAGCCCCCCCGGCCCAAGGGCCCCAGCGGTCCCGGCCACGTCCCTGGCAGCGCAGGGCGTCTTCGTTATTTCCCTCATGCTGCGCGCAGCGATTCGCTCAAACCACAAGCTTCCATCACGCGACAACATGGAGGAAGGTAAAAGTCCTCCTGCATTAGGAAAAGGAGTGAATCATATTGCTTATTCAACAGATATGACAGGTCTTCCTTCAAAATAGAAGGAATTGACGATGCAAATGCATTTCTTAGATCTCTTCACAAAGATGAAAGGTTACAATGAATAATAAAAAACAAAATTAAAAATGTACAAATCAAATATGGAAAAGGAAATGTTTGTGGTGGAGAAATGGAGCATGGATATTTTATTTTATAATTTGGACATGAAGCGCACAAATTGGTAAAAGGTACTTCAGCGTCCGGAAATAAAAAAAAAAATTAGCAATATGGTACTAACCATGGAATGGTTGAAGTTTATAATCGTAAGGTAAAAAATGTGAATTCCGGAAGTGCACAAATATCAAAATAAATGGTAATCAAAAGCGTAATAATATTCGATACTATACGAAACAACTATTTTGTCTCATTATTGAATAAAGTAATATTTCATTCCTTACCGCAATTATTAAAACAAACGTACATGTATGTCACATTTTAGGCCCCAATGAAAACATGAGAAGTGTGTATAGAAGCCTCGCATCAGAGAAGCACAAGAAAAACAGCGAACAGTACGCCGCAACGCGGGAGTACACGGAAAGCAGAAGAGGAAAAATAAACTCCGCGGCATTTCGCAAAAAAAATTCTTCCTCATGAAGCATAACAAACGAATCGTCCAGCTGCAGCACATTTGTCTCGCGCTGCGTACATTCATGTTCGTGAACCGGCTTAGGTGGCTCAGAGCATTAATTGATGCCACTGCAGTGACTCCGACCGAGAGGTCCTAGGGTTCGAGTCCCGACGATGAAAGAATTTTCGACATAACTAGATAGCTAGGACAAATTTAGCCTCTGTCTGGATGAGAAATCTAGCGGGCGGCTGCTCTGAGTGATAGTTTACCGCGATTTTTCTGGTCAACATCAGGCGAATGCTGGAGCAGTACCCTAACAAACGGGTCACGAGCCGCGCGCGATATTTTCTTCCTCTTTCTTATCCTATCCATACCCTTTTCTTACACACTATTAAAAGGCACTACAGTACCACACATGTCAGGGGCTTAAAGTTTGTCCCGGCTGGGAGGGGGGTACTCCGCTGATGGAAGAAAACTAGTTGGGGAAATCTCTGTCAGCCGACATGTATAGGGCGCCGGATCTTATCATTCTGCGGGAGACCCCCGTCACCACCGCCATTAAAACATGCACTACTCTTTCGGGAGTAATGACCTTAGAAATTGACGTGCCCGGAATCACTAATCAATCAATTCATACTCGTGGAGACTGCAGCGCCTTGCCGTTCCAGAAACTTCGACCACGAGGTGTAGCGTCCGCTGTAGGGACGCGCGCGGTACAAATGCCGCGCAGCCGCAATTACGGCGCGGGGTCTTATCTCAATTACATCGCTGCGGAGAGCAGGAGCGGGGTCGCGGGCCGCGGAAGGGAGCCAAGCGGGCGGGAGGGCACAAGAGGAGGAGAGAGGAACGGCAGCGACCGGGACGGACGCTCATCCGAATCCGGGACGGCGTCGTCGTAAAACAAACAAACTCCCACTGGCGCACAGATATATTAGTTAATTCTCGTGACTTCTTAATTTCTCGCCGTCACGCTCGGCGATTTCCTACGCCTCGGAGCTTCCACGCGGAAGGTAGGAGGTTGGAATCGGCGACGAATGCACGGGCGCCGATAAAGCGAGATGGAGCAGGAAAGGGCTAAGGAAATTGCGGTCGGGCCGGAGGGGTGGATGGGTCTGGGAGTGGACGAGTGCAGGGGCCAAAAAGGACATGAGAATAACGCGAGGCGGAAACAAGAAGTAAGTGAGTTACAAAATGTTAAAACGAAATTTTCACTTTTGAAGTGACAATGGTAACGTGGCTGCTTGCAACGAAGTTTAGGACGAAGTGTGATGGAAGAGCTACGATGAAGCAAAAATTAAAATGATTTCTTTATAGTCTTTGCGTGAAAAAGAGTCACCGATGATGAAAGAATGCAAGTATAAAATGCGGAAAAACAAAGCAAGAAACAATGGAAGAATAAACTTAAAAAATATTTCGTAATTAATATAGTTCTTATGTTGATATGATTCAGAAATATTCTTCCAGTTATGTGCATCGTTAATCAATTTAAGCCACTAGTAAAGCACATAAGCGATTCATGATGCCGCTCCCCCCCCCCAAACGATATTTCTGGAACGTTAATGTTGAAGCGGGAGAACGCATACAGCTATAGCCGCAATAAATGCAATAAACCATATGTTTTGGCATTTGTTGTATAAAACAACAAAAATCACCACAAAAATAGCCATTTATACTTAAAATCTTGATTGTGAGACTCACAGCACTTTCTTAATTTATAATTTTATTGGAAATAAATTTCTTTGATTATTTTTAATTTATATTGGTTTCTTAAAAGGTTTGTTGTGCGGTTTGACAGTATTGATTCAGTCCAACACTCCACAATATCCATAATTAACAACTAGTGACGCTACATCAATGCATACGTTCTCAAATTTTTCAAATACCCAATTTTCTGAGAATTTTGAGAATTCAACAAATAACAACTTGCGCCACTCTTTTAAGTGTTTCGTGTACACCGTGGAAAAATTAAAGAAAAAATTTGGAGCAGTTTTTGAGAAAATGTTTTTGAAAATAGCATTCACTTAAACAAAATTATGCAAAAAATACTATTTCTCAAAAAAATAGTCTTGACCTTTTTTATAAGAGCTGAAGTTTAGCCCAGACTGCAGCTTTCAAATGTTAAATTTTTGCAATTAAAAAAAAACTTGTCGGAAATGAGACTAGCACCATTCTTATCGTATTTTTCATTGATATGAGAGAAAATTTAAAACAAAAATTTGGAGCCGTTTTTGAGAAAAAAGTTTAAAAAATTAATAACTGCCTACATTTCAAGCAAAAATCTGTGAAAATACTCTTTTTTAAAAATTGACATTACTTATTTTAGATTTTTTACAGAACAATTTTATTCGGAAAATTTTTTTTAAATATTCAAAATTTGAAATTTGGCAATTTTTGAAAAATTAGATATTTGAACGATCATACACCCCTCCCTTAAGCGTCCTTTACGCCATCCGAGGACAAAATTTAATGCACAAATTTATAACCATTTTGGGAAAAAATTGAAAATGTTGAGAATTCAGATAAAGTACCCCTAAAAATAAAAAAAATCTGTTTCAAACTCGGAGGGCTGAGTTCATTTAAATTGATCGCGGAATATCAATTTTGGAGAAAATCGGTGAACTGTTTATGCGCTAGCGTTGACCACAGACGGATGGACTGGCATACAGACGTTTTGCCGTCAATCGATTTTTCAGTATCTAGAACTCACAAAACATGAACACCACATGGAAACAAGACCACGTAGTAGAGGAAGGAATTTACTGTATATAGGTACAAGATTTATTCACATTTTATTTACTAGGGCACGGAAATAAAAGTTTTTCTATTGCAAATTCGGCATTTTCCAGCGCACGATTACAATACTTTTTCTTCCTACGAAGTAAGGCAGAGGGAGTAAAAAAACAGTTATAAAGCCCAACGAAATGACAAATAAAAAGAATGACAGGTAAAGCACTTGGCAAGAAATCTGCAGTTCCCCTAGTGCTTTCGATATTCTCGATCGAGAAGCCCTCGCAAAAAAGGCTGTCACCAACAACAGTTCAGCACACAGCGTAGTCAATTGTCGGAAGCGGGCCGACAAGACGAGTCCTCGGGGCCGACGACAGCTTCCTTTGGGCGCCCGGGCACCGGCGCCGCGCCGGCCTCCGCCGCTGCCGCCCCCGCCGCCCCCACCGCGGGCGGGCGGAAAATTTTAACGAGGCTCCGGGTGGCAGACGGCAGAATGTTGACGTCAAAGGGAGCGCTCTCTCGTCCGGGGGAGAATTATGTAGGGAAAGCGATCATCAAAGGAGCTGAGCGTGAATTCCCGGCGCCTAAATTGACAAAACGGTGCGCAAGTTCACAGATATTGCGAAAAAGAATGTCGAATTCACATCAAACATGCTCGTGCTCGCCCGCTCTCGCGCCCGGGAGTCAACGCCGCACCCTTTCGGACGAGGCGCCCGATAGGCTCCCCTCCCCGCGGAGGAAAGGGCCAGTTGTTCGGGTCTGAGGAATAATGTACCATGAGAATGACCAAAGAGACATTTAAGCCACTCAATTAAGAATAAAAACGGAGTCAATAGAAGTAGTAGATGTTTGACTAAATACAAGCAATAAATACTCAGAGGAAGAAACACCCAACGACTTCTGAGATGAACAATAGTATATCAACAATTTAGAATAATCTATTTTTTTATTTTAATCTGGTTCGAGATGACTTTTTCAGGGGAATTGAGGATACTCATTTTTTGATAAGTTGATGAAATTAAATAATCATAAATAACCCAATAATCCTCGGCTAAAAAAATGAGGCCAACGAGTATATGAAAATTAATAATAACGATGCTTATAAAATGTAATGTTTACGTTACAGTGTTAATCTACGAAATTTTATAAAATATGAAAGTTGATCAAAACGTTTGAGAGGTTTTACAGAACATTTATCAGAGAAAAACCATCATACACAACCTTTCTTTGACCCTAACTTGCAGAAATGATCCGAGAGTTGTCAAAATCTGGTTATCGTCATCCTTGCATTCACATTAAAAATCTTTGAAATAGCACACAACAGATCAAACGCCACATACCCAGAGAGGGAAAGAGAGATAGAAACAGAGAGAAGGAAGGAAAGAGAGGAGAGGAGAGGAAAGGAAGAAAGAGAAGAGAGAGAAAGGAGAGGAAAAAAAGAGAAGAAAGAGAGAGAGAAAGAGAAGAGAAAGAGAGACAGATATAAAGTCGTATGTAATTTTTTTGTGTATCTTTTTCTTTGATATTCCAGCGGTTGGTGAATCATGTATTTCATCAGCGGTCGTGTAATGGCCTACATGAATGAGTTACATGAGATTCGATTCTAAGCTCCTGCAGCCGTGAAAATAACCTTCCATAGCGAAGCGGTCGTGCCAGTTGAAAAGGTTCACTGACCCATTTCATTACGCGAGCAAATCACAGTTGACGTGCACCGACATGCGCACACATGTACACATTCATAACATACACAAGCACACTATGTCTCTCTCTTTCTCCCTCGGCTTGCGTGCCGTGTCTCCTTTGGGAGCAGCAGAAAAAAAATTTTCACTGCATGTTGCCAGCGCAGTCGCGTTGAATGTTGTTGTTCCATCGCAAATGGGGAACTGCGTGACGTCTGCAAGAGCATATGAAAACCTTTCTGCCATTTAGTTACAGTGGTGTAGTCAAAGTTCCTTTTTAGACGTACAAAACTGGAATTCAGAAATTATTTGATCATTCCTCCGTTTTAGAATCCTTTTTCCTCTTTCCCTCTTGCAATGTGTTTTGTATTCATAACTCTGGAAACCCGTTTACGGAAGGTCCTTCTCCACAAGAAAATGCAAGCCCTGAAACTGTGCCCCATGTCCTCTACGTGGACAAGTAGTACAAGGTAGAGTATTAATGCAGGACATCATGAAATGTTTCTTGGTTGAAATATTCTTTATACTAAAATTACTACACTATTCATCTAATTTCTTTCATTTCATTGTATCCTATACGATTTTCCAGGAGATGAATCAATATTTGGAGAACTTATTCATACATACTACATATAAGTGTATAACAGTCTAAAAAATTGATCGCGGCATCTACATCCTATTTCAACGTGAAGTATATTCACAATTTATTGGCCCAGGCATTTGTATCAACATGAAAAGTGTAATCGTCATTCATGTTCATTACACGAACATGAGTTAAAAAATCTAGTATTTATACTTTGATAAAGATAATCTCGAGGAAAAGAATAATAACTAAAGAATCACCAATACTTTAACTAGAAGTGAATTAATATAAAGTTTTATCATATTAATACGAACACTAAAACAGTTCTCGAATACTAAGTTCTCGCGAATCTTTCCTTCATTTTCATATAATATCAGTAATAAATTTAAGTACATAAGGGGACTGTATTAAGGCAAAATCATTGTGAAAGAGCACCGTGTTGTAGATTAAGATTCACGACAATGACATCATACAACGTTTGAGCTAGTGAAAGAATAGTTCATGAAACATTAATAGTATTGATCATTAATTTACATTATTAATTTTGACCATTAATTCATTAAAACAGGAATTTCAGAAAGATGAAAGACATGAATTGTCCTTTTATATTTAAAAAGTTTGCCCGGAACCTCACCATTTTGAAGCATATACGAACAAATAATTTATGAACAAGAAATACGGCAAAGAGTTCAAGGACACATTAATGTTAATTAATATCTTGTGTTACATCTGTAAACTAAAGCGTTATTTACAAAACCATGGAAATTACATATTAAAGAAAATATCGAAAAGTTATTCATTATGCGACATCAAAAACATTTCCTTCCACGAAAAAATGATGAAGTCATGCTCATAAAAATATTAAATACCTACGCCTCCTCCGTTAGTCTAATCGTCAAAATAAAAACATGAAATACTACCATTCCCATGATATGCAGTATAACATGATTCCGATTATAACGATATAAGACTTGAAATCAAGAAAAAGAGAGTAGAACATCAAGCTCAAATCGACGGATAGACATACAGAAGCAAAATAAAAGTAGGGCGAGGTGAAAAGAATACAAGAAGGGCGTTCAAACGAAAAAGCAAAAAGAAGCACCGTGAAACGGAAGGATACACGGCCCGAAGAAGTCCTCCTCGCACTTTCGCTCCCTTGCCTGCGTGCGGAGAACGCATAAACAAAGCGGGAGGGTGCGAGCTAAAGACCGCAGACCGGAAATGGAGCGTAGCGCAGCTCCCGCCCCCGCCCCTCACCCTCTCTTTCCCTCCTCGCCCCGCCGCGTCCACGACGACTTTCACCCAGTAGCCGCTGACTTTTTTTCCTGACCCGAAAACAACTCCGAGAGTCCCTCGTCTCAACCGATCAGCCCTCTCAACCACGCGCCGCCCCCCCCCCCCCACGCCGCCACCCTCTCCTTCACGCGTTCCCGCCGCTCTTTCCGCCTCCACCCCCGCAACCGCGCTCCCTCAAGGACCTCCACCCCCACCTTTGCCACTACCTCCACTGGCTTCACAACTCACCACGACTCCCGTCACCGTCCATTCCATCCACAGCGCCCATCTCCACCTCCGCCTTCACAGACCGTGGCCGCAGCCCTCATCGCAGAAACTTGCCTCCTACGCTCTCCGAGAAGTGAAATGGAGTCGTCAACTTCTCAAACAAAGCGCGAGAAGGAAACGTCTATTGGCAGACGCAACACGGCTATCATTCACGCCGGAAAGCAGAGCCCGCAACTCCTGGCCAAAACACTGTAAATTACAGGATCCTCGATAAACGTCCGCTGCGGTGAGCCCTGCGCATCTGAATACACTTTTAAAGCTAGAAACGAAGGATATCGGCAAAAGAGTTCCCTTTCTACAGACAGTAATAATTCATTTCTTATAACGTCGCTCTGGGTTGAAAGAAAAACCAAATATGGCATCAAATGTAATTTAGATGATATTGTTCGTTACATGACAGCTTCAAGACCAAATGCCGTAGTGCCTCGTGTTATTGGAGATATAATATTCTGGAGCACTTGGAGATATAATTTTCTGGAGAACAGCATCTGTACTCTGGGGATAAGAAGCTTACATAGCATTTCTACCCAATAAAAGCTAAATCGCAACATACTGCGATGTAAATTTCCTAACAAAATGAAAGCCATGTAAAATCCACAAAATCTAAGCTACTGGCAAATGAATTAAGAATTTATACGGGTCGTGCAAACCCAATGAGACAATTAATCAAATTCCGGTTTCTACTTTTTGCGTTTTCGAGCCCGATATTAAACTTTCAAAAGCCGTACATTCAAAATTAAGCACAAACATGGGAATATTTTATTGCTACAACATATAACTCAGAATACAAGATAAACAACATGAATGCCTCAAACACTGAAAATGCACAGCGCTTTCAAACTCATGAATGCAAACATACATCTTCTGGAATGGGAGTTCACTATTGAAATGCATATAAATTCGCACCTACCAGCATTAATGAGCCCGAGAATATAATTCGCTTGTCATAGTGTTTTGTTACCGTAATTGCCTTTAAAACTGTCAACTGTTTCCGAGAGAAGTAATTACTGTATACGCGCGTTTCCCGTTACCTAACAAAGCTGCACAAACATTACCCAAAACTGCCAACGTATAGGCTTGTTTCGGAATAACTGCAGTTTATGGTGCGTAATGATATCACAGGAGCGCGCGCACACCTACACGCAACTAGGGAGTCGGAGGTCGATTGCCGTTCCATCCACCGCTAGCGGACCGATGGCAATGTTTCCACAAAGGTGATCGTTGGCTACATGTCGGGCGTGCGTATGTTGCTGCCGGAACCGTACCGGTTCTTCCCCCTCAATCTCATTCCGAATTAACCCCACACCAAAATAGTGTTTTGATGCGTTTAGTGTTAATTTCCCGGGAGGAAAATTAACAACACTACCATTTTACTGTACCCATATTATTTATACAGTATAATGTCGCTTGGCTCAAATAACAATCGCAAGTGCTGAACAGAAATGCACTTTACAACCATCCCCCTCCAGACATGACTTAACGTGACATATTAAAAGACAGACTTGCTCCTGAGAGATAAAAAGTTCATGTATCACCAAAAATCAGTAAATAATTATCATTCAGTTTGGCGACAGCCTGAATTTTACTGTCAAAACTCGTTCTCATACTATAATCAATTTATGTTTTAAGTATAGGACCCGTCACAGAGAATAATTTACAAAATTTAAGGAAATTTACAAACAATTTATTTATTTTTTACTTGATTGATACTTTTGAACTCATTGTCCACATTTCACATTTTTTCTCACTAATTCTTATACTTGTTTTGTAACATGAGGGAGCATTACAAATGTTCATTATCTTCAAGTGATGCCCAACTACACTACGAAAACGTCCGTTACTTTGTAATAGCGCACTACCAAAGAGGCATCTCAGCTAACACCCACATCAAACCTTTCCCCTCCATCATAAATTACAACGCCTGATAAAAATAGTCAAGTAAATTATTATTTGTCGATGTCACCGCCTCTCTTAACTCGGGCCCGCCGCCGCGTGGCCTGCTTTTCAGAGGCGCCTTTGAAAACCACCCAGCGTCTTCGCGCAAAATACAGAAAATTACTGAGCCGCCGCTGAAAGGACGAGCCCCGCCGTTAATTTCCGATACCTCGATAAATGGAGGGGAGTTTTATTCTCCAATTTCGTGCGACGGGCAGGATCTTTTGAGCGCGACGCGAGGCAAGGCAACCAGCGCGGGCCGGCTCCGCCGCCGCCCCACCCTGCCCCGCCCACCAGACCTCCCGTCGCCACGTCGCGCCTCGCGGGTAGGCGATATTATTAAAGTATTATGTTGCACGGTGAAACAGGCGCGGCGGGTGGCGGCGCGCGAGCGGGAGCGGGACAGGGGCAGGGAGGTGGCGGGGTGGGGGCGGGGAGGCCAGGCGGGCGCAAAATACCGGTGAAGCGAGGCGCGCGGCCACAGCGCGAGAGAGGAGGAGGCCGACGGGGGACGGGGGAGGGGGGGAAGCGCGAAACGCGCCCTCGGAGAAGGGAAAGAGAGAGGAAGTGGAGGGGGGGGGGGTCGAGAGAGAAGAACGAGGCGACGCGGCAGAACGGGGCGCGGCGAGGCGGGGTGGGATGTTCTATATTTTAATCAGCTTGGCGGTGCAAGCAAAGGAGCGAGGTTTCCTTTCATTACGGCCACCATGATTTAATGCGAGACTCTTCGGGTTTCTGCCCACAATTAACAACACAACATTACGACGGAGTCTTATTAATTAACAAGCATCGCGTGCCACAATAAATGACTAAACCTGCCGGCGGGCGGGCGGGCGGCGCGTGCGCGTATGTGGGTGCTTACGCCAGGGAGGGAGAGGGAGGAAAATGGGAGGAAGAAAGAGCGAGATATCAAGGAGACGCCAAAAACACAACGGCGCGAAGAGTCACAAGTGAGACAGGAAGAATGAGAAAACCGGAGAGAAGAGAAAAGGTCCAAATTAGCTCAACCCTAAAAAAAGTAACAATAGACTCAGGATAGAAAAAACGAACCATAGAATTGAACATAACGAAAAAGAGGCGATGCAAGGCACAGAAGGACCGTAGCGACATGAGAGAAGAAGAAGACGAAGAGGTATATTGTAGAACAAGAACAGGAAGATACGTTGCAACAGTATAATTTGATTAGAGGAAATTGATAGCTGCGAGAGAATTAGGACGAGTCAGAATAAGCTGGATAGAGAAAGATGAGTAAACGCTGAGGGTAAGAGCAAATCAGAAACAAGCAGATACAAAAAAAAGGAAAAGGCGCATGAAGTGAAATGTGCGGTAGCAAGGCGGGGCTACTCGCAGACAGGCGAGCCGCAGAAGTCGACAGAAGAGCGAGCAGGAGGAGGCTGTAGTAGTGGTGGCGAGCGAGCGAGGCGAATTCCTGCAAGCAGCGGCGGGCGCGTTGCATCTTTTCTAAAGGCGTGCATACATCAGCGGGGAGCGGGCTCGCCAGTGCCGCCGCCGCCCCCGCGCCCCCGGCCTCCTTTCTCGCCCGCCGTAAAAGTGCGCCCGTCATTACGGATGAATGATAACGGCGCGCCCGGGGACGCGCAGGCGGTGGAAAGGTCGGGCGGGGCCGGGCGAGGCGGGGCTGGGTGTGGCGGGTGGGGACGGGGTCGAAGCTCGGGCAAGGAGTGGGCGGGAGACGAGGCGAAGTGAACCGGCCGCCGTCGCGCCACCTGCAACGGAGTGAAGTGCTCGAAGTTGAAGGGAGTGACCTTAAAACGCAGCCGAGCGCTAATTTGTCCGTTGCAAATACTGAAAGATTTCAAATGTAAGCAAGCAACTGATTTAAAACGACTATTTTAACAACCCAATTATTGTTTGTAAGGAGTTCATATTTAAAATAAATTAGAGCAGGAAATACGGGAGTACATTAAATAAATCTAATAAAACGTAAGAAACTATCGAAGGTTTATTCTGATATCACGTACTTATTTTCACGAGGAGCGGTTCTCGGTTGGTGTCTTTTTATTTACAATTTGGTCTTCATTGAAGATTTGTCCGACTTATTTCTCCGCCGCCATCCAACGACGCCTCCAATCATTGACCACATCGTTCATTCGGCTGAATTAAGCCCAGCTCAGGATATCCCGTCTGCTACCAAGCCATTGAAGGTAGAGTGTAAGATCATCTCGGCTTCACCCACACGGTTTCAATATGTTCGAGTCAGCCAGTGCTTCGAGAAGGTGTTCTTTATCGAACTCAAATATTTCGAATCACTGTCTTTAACGGGAGGATCTAAATTCACTTTCGTATGTTCTCAGTACAACAATAAAATGATTTTCATTGAAATTCTCCATGCTCTGCTGGCGAAATCGAATTAATTGACTGCGTAATCTCTTATATAAATCTAACGATAAATAGGAAGCACCACACACCCGCAACAACATTAATATTACCAAACAATTAGTGTTTAAATAATAAAGCATAAAAATCAACAGTTTTCAAGTGTTTGGATTTTACAGAAGCTACAAAGCTTTTTAATGAAATTAATTTTATGTTTGCAGTATTTACCAAATACATACACATTTTTTCGATCTATCAATGCAGCAAATATTTCTTGAAGTCTTCTGGTTAAAAAATTAAAAAACATTAGGTAAAAAATTTAAAAAATCATAAACTCTAGGAGTCAACAAATGTTGCGCCAGAAGTTCGACGTTTAGGCTCGAGTTTAGAGCCTTCTTCAGAATCTACCTGTTGCATCTCATTGCATATAAACTTGCGTTTTTAATCATATTTTTGCCATACAATACGTTTTCCATGGTTAATTTAGTTCATATTTCTAAGTTCACCATTAAATTTATACCAATTTTTATAACGCTCTTTTGATCTTGAAGAAGAATCCAAACTCGGCCTGAAACGAGTTTCTTATGCACCATGAGTGGACTTCATTTACTTTGTGATTATGTAAATTTGGTACACAATGTTTTAATTTCTCATTGAGAAGTCCTATGTAATGTCTGCTACTATAGGTCGTAAATGTGTTATATTAGAATATATATTAATTTAAGATGAAATTCGATGCTTCTTTCTCTTTCTAAAACAAATCTACTGCTAACCAAATATACTGGAGTATACTTCACCTGCACTTTGAACTTTGAGATGATAGCAGGACGAGTGTGCAGAATGTCCCCAAATAAAATTAAACAGTACCCTACAGGCGACTCAGGATTGTGTGATATGAAATTTTCACATCACATGTATTACAGAGTTCAACTTTTGCCATCTAGTCAATGCAATGCCACAGCGTGCAAATCAATAAACCAAGCGTTCGAATAAAATTAATGGTTTTAGCGCACTCCCAGCTTCGACATCAAGATTGTGCGCAATCAATAAGAGAAAACCCACGAGCCCTCAACCGATCTCGGATACCCTTTAACCCGTTCTGAACCCTTTCATCAAACTGCGAGGAATTCACTCGCCTAACGAGTGTCAATCATCACGAAAGTTTTCATAGTCCCTGTTCAGTTTCAAGGAAATTGGCTAAATTTGAAATTAAGAATAATTAAGAATAGAACATTCAAATACAGAATCGTATTCAAAAAACCACAGAAATTATGAACAATCACGAAATAAACGAAAAAATTAGAAATTTTAATTGGACTTCTATCTTAAACATTTATTTCTATAACCTCCCTCAACCTTATTATCAAAATTTACACACAAATTCCGTCATCAATTTATCATGCCAATCACAATATTTTGAAGTTTTTTCCGACAAAAGTTAGTGTCTACTCAGCTGACCACAAAAAATGTTACATTACGGAAAGAGTGATAAAAAATAGTTTCTTAAAACTATTTTTAATAATATTTATGCATGAAGATTAGATACATAATTTCGTAAATCAAATTTTGCCAGCATCCATATCTACTCTTATACATATGTACACAACTCATGCATTAAAAAAAATTCCTCCCGTCTGATATTTCAGACGAAATATTTGTATGGTGAATGCAAAACCCACCACTGAATGTTCGACTATTGCTTTCACCTGCTTTACATTCCTCCTTTGCTTTGAGATCAATTAGTTCCTAGTCACAAACAAGAATCTATTAATTTCCAACGCAATTACGTCCTTATCAACTGATTTTGATGAAAAAAGAGGACAGAAAATATCTGTGATATTTTGGAGAAAGAGACGAAAATATATGTACCAACGCCGCAATCCAATCATTCACCGGCGCATCAGCATCAAAATTTCAAATGTTTGAAAGGAGAAACGAAAGCCTCCATCCCATACGTCTACAGTAATGCAATGAGAAACACTGAAAAGCAAATAACTTCACAAGATGAGTATATAAAACCGATACGAATTTCGCGCAACGACATAAAGTGCTTAAAAAGAGAGATCTCAACGATTTATAAATTACTATTTATCAGTGAAATGAAACTAAAATAAAATCAATATTCTCATCTAATGAAATTTCACAAGCGTCCAGAAAGAAATATTTACTTGAAAGAAAGGAGAATGGGATAAGTAATTCAGTCATCGCTAATTTGCTGAATTTCTGCTAATTAGCCAACGCAAATGCTGTTCGTGCTTATTAGCAAGAATTCAATAAAGAGAACTCAATTACAAAGTATTAAAAATTACAAAATATAAAAATCATGAAAATTAAAAAGTGTATATCGTTCCACAATTTATGTGCTACTTATATCACATTTTCCTTCGGTTAGGGAACGACACAAATAATAGATAAATATGAAAAATAAAGCATTTGTGACGGTTTCCTGAGGCGAACTGGAAGTCAAAAAGCAGTTTGTAGCGTTGGGCGTCCAAGTGATAAGCGTAAAAATGCCCAAGAAATCAGCCAAAGTTCCTGGGCTTTGGACCATCCAAAGCCCGGGGAATAGAAACCTAACGTATCTGTCCTTTCGATTAGGTTCGTGACAAAATGTCCTCTCTTAAGAAATGTCCACCAACAAATTGTCCTCTGTGTTAAAATGTCTACGTTTAAATTAAATCCTTTCATCCAAAATGTCCAATATTTTTTCACATACAGCGCCTATATTACGAATTGTTATTTCTTTCGTATTGACTTTTCATGGCTAAGGGAAAAAAGCGCCATATTCATTCACTACCTTCGAGGGAAACAGCAGTTTATGCAATTAGTTTCTAATATAAAGCTTTATTGCATGGGTACATGTTTTGAAAACGAGCGACGTTAGGAGCAAGTTTTCAAATATGTACGAATGCAATAAAGCAATATTATAAATGAGTTGCATATATTATTTCTTTGATACAGCATTATAAATTTATAAAAGAATCCAAGTTAATTTTAGGATCCGCTTTATTGTGACGTCGCGGGAATTTGACATCCGTGCAACTGGACGGTGGTCAGCTGTTGGGTTTTCCACTAGCTCCCCACGATTCTCTCGCTACGATTGGCTGAATGTGCGATGACGCAATTTTTCGAACCACAAACGGAAGTACGTCAGAATCTGTGCGAAAAGAACGATTTATGGTAACGAAAAAGGTCGTTTAAAATGCTGGAATACAGAAAAGGTGATAACAAAACGCATAACAAACATCAATTGGAACGACAGAAAATCCGCGAGGGGCCGTGTGGAGCGGTGTTTCGTCGACTGCACCCAAACGTGTCCCTTGCAGGGCTCCACTCCGCGGGAGGCGCGGCCCCTGAGCGACGGAGGGGAGTAGGCGACGCCGTCTCCGCGGATCGCTCGCGGGGGCGGGGCGAGCGCCAACAAAACTCCGCGAAGAAAGAAAAAAAAACGAAGAAACGTCAATATTTAAATCGTTGTCGTTGCGCCGCGCGCGCGGCAAGAAGTTGTTGCCTCGGCGTTCCGCCTGCTCGACGAGGGAAGAGCACGCGGCCTGCTCCTGGTGCGTCGGCCTCCAAAGTCCGAAAGATATGTTTGAATATGTATGACGTTCCGCTCCATCTTATGAAAATGAGCGCTTTTGCTTCCGGCCCGCATTCTTTTAAAACCTCCGGCAGCCGGAGGCGCCGCGTCGAGGGCGGGGAGGGGGCGTGGTGGGAAACCGCGGGAGGAGACCGCAGGCTGGGGAAAGAGCGAGAGTGAGAGGGAGAGACGTTGCTACGCGTCGCGCAAGAAAATTCATTCGAGCTTAACGGCGGAGAGGGGAGGGGGAGGGAAGGAATAAAAATAAAAACGAGAGAAAAATCTTCGGCAATGAATTCTAAGAACAATGCCTACTAATCAGCTTTTCCCCGCGCCTGTAGGCACCGCCCCGCGTCCGGCTGCCATATGAAAAATCATTCAACGCGGAAGCCCCATCGCGAAGGCCTCCTTTGTCTCTCTTTGCGGTTGCTAATGTTGCCTCCTCCGCTTTTTATTTACTGTTTCCGGCATTACACTCATCTCCTCCTCCCATCCTTTCGCTCTCTCTCTCACGCGCACGAGCCCTTTCGAGTTTTCGCTTCGCCGCCGTTTCCTACCCGCCGCTACGGTTTTTGTTTTAAATTTTTAAATATGCCTCATTGAGATTCTAGAACTAAAGCCGTAAAATGCTTAATATTTTAAGACAGCTTCAGTAATCCCTCCTACCATACTTACTCGTGCACACCATTATACAGCAAGTGAAGAATATAACCGTACTTCTGAACTACAAAATTCCTTGTAACTTGCGTCTGAGTTAGAATATACACAACTTCTTTTAGCTTTTCACTTCATCTGCAAGTACTGAAATGAAAACCTGAACTAGTCTATTATGTCATGTAGTATTATTAAAACACATCTAACATTAGTATTTCAAACTTGAATATATAGTATAATTAATGCTACTCTAGCCATTCCCACTGCAGTAGTGGATAATAGAATAAACTGAAATTACGAGATGAACGGAATGTCCTTTAGTTTGTTTGCAATATATTTGAAAATATAATAAATTCTTATACATTTTGCGATTTATTCACAGGGATGTCAGGTACGTCTAAGTGCCATATCTTACGAGCCACCTCAACTGGCGGAATTCAATATAATGTAACCATGTACACTTCCATATTATGTTAACGATTGGAGATCTATAATGGTCTAAATCTAGATTATTCTAAAATATCGAGTGACTCTAGATTCTCGATCGATTTATCGGAATTATTCGAAATTAATGAACAATTGTTGAACATATCTACCTGACACCAAGTGAAGAATATCAAAGTGAGAGGAATATTACAAAGATAAGAACTGTATGTAAATTTGAACAAGTGATATCGAGAGGAAAAATATAAATGGCAAAAAATGACAGTATATTTATGACGAAACACTGCCAAAACCACGAAACTACAGTACTATGACGAGAATATTATTCAGAAGACACTTTTGCATATTCATTTTAATTTCCTTTTTATTAAAATCTAGAATGAAATTGGTCAAGTTTATAATAGGGATTTTAGTAACTTCATACACAATTAACTACAGACATACGTAGAGACACAGCTGACGCACCCCTGGGTGTCCATGTGGTGCATTCCGCCCCGCCCCCGCCTGGCAGAGGTCAAGGAGGGGAGGCGTCGGGGCGCATTCCGGGGGCGCACTGGGGAGCAGGCGGCGCGGTGGAGGCGACTCGCCCGCTGCGTTATCTCAAGACGAACACGGCTGCGCAATTTCGCACATGGGGCGGGGCGGGCGCGTGCTAATGGAATGGGCGCGCAGGGGGAGCTACGCCGCGCGCGGGGGAGCGACGCGACGACCGCCTCAGCGGAGGGGGCGGTGGGCGAACGAGGGCGCTAGACACAAGTGGATAGGTGGGGAACGATTATGGTATAATTCAAGAAAAAAGACAATAAAAAAGAGAAGAAAAAGTATACGTTAACAAACATATCACGCCAGTCATAGGATCATTAGAAAATCTGTGAAGTGTCAAAAGAAGAAAAGTATGTATGTATTTGGCGTTTTGGGTCGGTAGTCCGACTTACCGACCTGCAACCGGTGTCCCCCTTGCCTGGGCCTAGTTAAATTCCCATGCTTGGGGGTAAGAGCAACATGAGGCGAACATGACGTATTCTCTTCACCGTAACTAGTAAGAAATGTGAAGCGATAAAGAGAAGTTTCAGGAGGATTGTGAAATCTTACTACTAATTCCTACATGAAAACTAATATATACTGCCACAATGCATTATTAATATTCTCGAATGAAAATAAAATATATTATTGATATACTCGTAGAATGACACACAATAATAATGTCTATTTATTTAATTAACGTCAAGAACTGTGTGACGAACAATGGGCAGAAGGTAAATATATGCTGGATGTCAATAATAGACTACCATGATACCGCCCGAAATATTTATTACAGACGCAATTTGTGTTTGCTATTACTCCATCTTATTCAAGAGATTTTGTCATTAATGTATTGAGGTTATATTCAGGGTATCAGAAAACCCAGATGGTCTTCTCACCCCATGTCACTGATATTTTTAAGTACTTCTTTTTTTGCCGTGCATCGTTCGACAATTTCTTTTTGATTTTCACTAATCTTGCATGAGTTATGTCCTCATATCGCGATCTTGCTATACTGCCAGTGCCTTTTCTTGATCAAGGAAGGTGTTTCATGTGGGAATGAAGGATCGATCCTAAAAGAATAGAGTTAGGACAAGATAAGGGAGAGAGGTTTGTCTGCGACTATAGCCCTTATTTACGGTACTGCTCAAGCATCTATCCGGAACTAAATGCATCCCATATAAAAAGACGCCCTCTAGAAGTGTTACGCAACCAGCGCAGGGCTTCTAAGATTCGGCGTCTAAGAATCTGGATTTTGATCGACTGATTGAATACCTGTTTTCGACCGCGTCAACTCCTAAGGTCATTAGCCCCGTTAGTGCAGTGCATGTTTTTATCCCCGGGACGGCGGTGATCTTCCCCACGATGGATGGCGAGATTCCACGCCGAGCTACACGTTGGCTTGCGACTTTCCTCATTCATGTATCCCCACCAGCGGGGAACCCTTCCAGCCGATACAACCTCTACGCTCCCAACTGGTCTCCGAACAAGTAGGATAGTGTAGCGCATGATCGTGTGTGCGGCAAAAACGGGGAGAGAATAGGACAAGAAGGAGGAAGGAAATATCGCTCACGGTTCGTGGTCCGTTTGTTAGAGTAATGCCTTGTATTCGCCTGGTATTGATCGGAGAAGCCACGGAAAACTACCGATCAGAGCGGCTGGCCGGTAGAATACACTTCCAGTTAGCGGCTTAATTCGACCAAGCTGAATAGCTAGTGTCGAAAATCCACCACCGTCAGGACTCGAACTCTAGGAATCCTCGGTGAGAGAATTGCAGTGACATCAATTTATGCCCTGAGCCACCTGCTTCGTGCGCATATTCAGTTTTTTTAAGTCGCCATTCTGACCCGTCCAAGAGTAGTCCGCGGAGCAATGACGATAATTTCCTAAAAGCATTCATGTTCACCGTTGAGGCTAAATGTCAAATGAACCGTTAAAAGAAATAACGTGCCGTAAAGGGCAAGGAGTGACACTTGGGGCAAGCGGGTTGCAGCACGCGCAAGGCAGGGGCGCGGGTGGAAGCACGACGAGGTCAGCGTATCGGACGCAGAGAGGCATCGGCACACAGTCTCGACGGAGAAGGGCGGGGCGGGGAGGGCGGGGCTGCGGAGATGCACGCGTAATTAGCGACACAAGGCCGCCTCGGGCGCATGCGCGGCGCGCGAGGTGCAGCAGATGCGCTGCTCCGCCCACCCCACGCCGCGTCTCAGGCGAGAGCGCGCGTTCGGTTCCGGCGGGCGCTCGGCGCTTGGCGGTGCGGCACACGAGCGCACGGCGGGGCCGCCTCTCGGGGAACTCCCAGCTTTGTGTGACCTGCGAGTCATCACGCATTTCGATGAATTTATCATCAGTCAATATCCGTACATCCACAGCCGTCGCTAAGTGTATTTCTTCCCCGCTGGTTTTATTTTCTAGTGGCTTTATTATTAAAGTGATGAGCAACTCACTCCGCATTTTCGTATGGAATTCCAAGGGAAGGGGAAGTGTTCTCATAAATTCCGGTAGAAACAATACGAGAGAGATGACGGCTGTCGTGGTTATTGGTTTTGAATGTGCTTGGATGCAGTTTTGCAATGCGAAGTGGCTGGCTGGGAAAGGAAATGATACAAATAATTTCGAATGAGGTGAAAAGACATTTACAAAAAAACCCAATGAACATTTCCACCGTAAGAATGATAGCTATCACAGTTAAAATAACCTTCATTATTTCCCCTTACTTCAGGACTTTTCTTAAAAGAAAGCGGGCTCGGATCAAATAGTCAAACAATACTGCACAAGCTAATAACGAATTCGAAATTAATTTAATGAATTACTATATCAAATTTTCCGACGAGCAAAGTCTTCTGTTCATAAAAGCAATTACGATTGAATAAAGAAAAATTACAGTACAGTTTACTGTAGACTCTGTTGCTTTAAATCACTGCACACAGAGTTCTAGTGACACATTTTCTTTACTATTCGTCGCGTTAGGAACGTCCAGCACACGCGTGTACAAGACATCAGAGCAAACCGGAGTTGGAAAGCCACAATTTCGCAGTCCGCGTCCGAGGCACGGGGCGCTCTCCGAAAGAGCCAGCACGCCGCAGAGCTTGCGCGGGGCGCGAGGGCGCGTGGACAAAGGGCGGCGATCAGGCGCGGAATCGCGGGGGCGGGCCGGGCAATGTGCGGCCGCGCGGCAAATTCTGACAGGGCGTGACCCCCCACCCTCCCTCCCTTCCCCCCGCCTCCTCCTCTGCCCCCGCGCCCGCCGATATGAGGAACCGGGGCCCCGCGCGGGTTGACAGATGCGGCCGGAATTATTTACACACCTCTTCACCTCCGCTTCCCTCCGCAAACACGTCTCGCTCTTTCAAGCTTCCTGCCATTGTGCGGCGCGGCGGCGGGCGCGGGGCGGGCGCGGGGGCGGGGCGTCGAGGGGGACGCGGTCGCGCCGCTCCGCGCACACCCGCTTTTTTCGCAATCGTCAATACCGCTTCTGACAATTGTTTCGTCGCGGGAGGGAGAAAAATCGGACGCGGCAAAAAGCGTGTTAAATGCCCCGCAACATTCATAAGGCCGACGTTGCCTACGGCGGACTCCCAGCGGGAAGCCGGGATTTAGGATTGTCGGCTGAGAAATCGTTAACAGAAGTTTAAAGGAAGGTGCCTTTCCACGAAGGCGCACAAACCCATAAAATAACATAGTGGTAGAGTATTGGGCAAAATGCTAAAGAAAAAATATGCAGTAAGGAACCAGGTGCAGTGTAAATATTCTTATTTATTGAAGTCAAAAAAATTCTGTTTGTATATGCTTAAAAAGTTTACAGTTTAATTAATAGCCAAAAATCAATGTAAACCAATGTAAATTTCATTGATCGCCGTAGGCAGATCAGTTGTAAGCGACCTATTAAAAAAGTACAGGGCACAGAGCAGAAGAGTAATCAGTTTCACATTATTTAGCAGAACTCCTTTTAAAAAATTAAAACGAGAAAAAACCATTTTAAATTTCTTGAAATAATACATTTCTCGAACATCAAAATTGAACTTGAAAATGAAAGTAATACGAAAAATATATTCATTCGCAGAGGAGGTATTAGGCGGTGTAGAGCATTTCTGTACCATATTGTTTCCTGAATGAGAACAGAACGCAGCTAAAAAAGAATCACAGCTAACAGAATGAGAAGAAATAGAAGCTAAGTTACATTACGTAAAAGTATGAACGTAAACATGCCATTTTTTTTTCAAATGATTATGTTCTTTGCCCCAAACAGTGTGTAAACTCGATGCTTTGCAGCAACATCCCAGACGTGCATCGTATCACACGAAACATGCAGTGGCTGCTCGTCCGGAACAGACGTAGGAAATACTTAATGGCGTGAAGACCTGTACATTTCAGAGCTAATCGGCGCATTCGCATTCAATAGCTCGTCCCCTTCCATCACCGCGTCGTAAACAATGAGCTTCTCCGCGCAACGCGTCCGGCCTTTCCCCTTGAGCACCCGTCCGGACGGGCGGCCTCCTCCTCCGCCCCCCCCCCACGCCCGCCCGCCCCCCCTTGAGCACCCGTCCGGGCGGGCGGTCAGCCAGGCGCCGTCCGCGCGGGCGGCGATCTCGCCGGGGCCTGACGCACGCGTCGACCGCACGGCGTGACGCAAAGCGCCGATGCGTGCGACGAGCCAGCGCGCGCCCGCCGGGCCACCGACGCCTCCTCCCGGGGCGCCCCGGCGCCGCTGGAGCCCAGAACGTCTCCTGCAGCCCTCCGCGCGTCCACGCCCTCGCGCCGGGGCAACCTCAGTCGGCTGTTGGTAGAACCAATACTTGATCATTGAAGAAGGATTGAAAGTATAGACCAAGTGGATCAAAGAGTTTGAAATATCAATAATTCTTATATTAGTTAGAACAGTTCTTATAATAGAACAAGTTCTTCGTCACTGATGATACGTAACTTAATTTCATGACAAAACTGTCAGCACAATCTGTTACAGTATGTAGAACAAAGTTCCCAGTCGAGTGTTAACCACACGCTATTTGAAGAAGGAATGAATGTAAAGACCAAGTGGATCAAAGTTTGGAGTTGCTCAGTATTTAGTTGGAATAGGTTAGTCAAAATAAATTTAATATCAGCAAGCTTTAAAAGATTCTAACTAGAATTTCGCATTGATTTGTTAACAGTCTTTTTTTTTCAATAGAATATTCTTACAGTTTCGAAAACTTCCTGTTGCGAGTATTGTAATGCGTGAAAAACAATTCTTCAAACGACAAGAATTTTATTCAAAATTGACGGAGCAATATAAGGTGAAGTTCAGTCTCTACCTTATTAAGTTAAATAACCAGTAAGAATTTTTTTTCAGGAGAGAAAACAATAACCCACATGAGGCACTTTAATATTCAAACTAATTCTTCTTTTGACTCAACACGTACGTATGATCAAATTTCCTTCTCAAGATATCGCAAAGCACATCATATCGAAATGATTCTTTGCGTACAGTCTGATCAAAACTTAAAAGAGCAATATACAAAGAAACAGTACCTTAAATAAGTAGATTAACACTATATTACCATTATAATAATAGATGTACTATGATCGTCAAACGAAATTAGGAATTTTTACATAACGTAAAACAACAAAAAGTAAATTATAATTAAAAAAAGAAAATTGAATACTAAGATTATTACGAAGCAAGAGTTTAATATTAACGTGGCGCTTCTTGTGCACAAAGTAACAAGGAGAGAAGGCCAGAAGCGTAAAGGGACCCCGCGCTGAACCCTGCGGGACCCCACAAGGCAGCAAGGAGGAGAAGACGCTGCGCCGGCAGCGAGATCCCTTCAGGCGCACCTTATAATGTCGCGATTTATTCAGGCGTTTTTTATCCTGTCGCGTCGCAGCGCGGGCGCGCGCTGTCGCCCTAACTAGCGGGCTTTTCTTAGATAATTGGGTTTCAGATTACCGCTTTAAATAAGTTACCCGGGCGCCGCGACGCTCCCTTCCGGCCCGCCCCCACCCCATCCCCGCCCACGCCCCCGTCGCGCGTGCCCACCGCGTCGTAATGCATGTGGAGCGGCTCGACGTAAAGGAAGATTGCATGTGCAAGCGGAATCAGTGCAACGCGTTGTGGGGGCGGGTGGAAATTTATGCCTCGAACTCGTAAATCTGACTCGCTTTCCTTCCTTTCGTCCCCACCACGCACGCTGTTTGGTCGTGCACGTTCAAGCGCATGCGTTTCAAGACGCGTTTTATGCTCGTGTGGGCAGTTTTTGAACTCAGCGTAGCTTGGGATGTATTCACTTACGCGAATGATCGTATTTTGAGAAAAGCATCCACATATTTTGTAGAATATCTCGAAGTAATTAAAAATTAAAATTCAAGGTTGTGTCGATGGAATTTAATAGAAAGGAAAACAACAAGAACTTAGAAGAAAATTGAAGCAATCATATGAATTATTCTTTTTTAATAGTATGCCTGTTCAAATTTCTAAGAAATTGTGAATACTAGTATCCCAACTAATGTCTGTATTACAGAATTGTAAATATAATTCAAGAAACCAAAGAGTTAGATTTTTTGGAGAAGTATGCTGCATGATTAGATTTACTAGTAAAAAATCACAAATTGATTTCAAATTTAAAATACTTTCATAAAATAATATCCATTTCGATTTTTCTAGTTGGCAGACCAGTAAAAAAATTAAAAGAAAAACGTTTGGTTCATCACAACTAAATCAAATCTTACGGATTTTCCAGATGTTTCAACACCAACGAATACCCAAAATATTTCTTAAAAAAGTGTCATCTATGCATATGTGTCTCCATAAAATCATTCAAACACACACGACATTATACTACAAGTGCTAAGTCAAAATCTGGAATTCCTCTAATACACACGTCCTCAATCCTCATCCACAGAGGCACGTTCTCACCGCTGGCGGCTGGGAGGAGTAAACGATCCAGTCTTCAAATTAACCCTCCAACTCCAAGGGCGGTTATTCTTGATACGGCGCCTCGCAGGGCGGAAGGGCGGGGCGGGGCGTGGCGGAGAGAAGCGGGGCGCGGCCGCCCGCCTGCCACTTGCGGGCCGCGGGCCGCCTATCGAAATCCGATACAGGGGGCCGAGCATCCCGCAGTCTCGTCCGCCCCCGCGGCAGGCGGGGCGCCGCACAGTGCACCCGGTGCTCCTCGAGGCTGGAGCGGCTTCCCATCGACAGGCTCATTGCATAGCTTTGCCATCGACAGAATGGTCCTCTAGTTTACACTAAATACTGAACTAATCAATTTAGAATTATTTTCTCTCTCGTGCCTTTAAGTACGAAGGCAAGATTGATTGAATTTGAAATATACATTTTAGAGGAAATGGAAGTGGGTTACAAACACGCGAGTCACACTTACTATAGAAACAATGGAATCTTTAAATAGGCATAATTACCAATATAAACCACAATATAAAGCGCGTACATCACGATTCAGCATAGTTAACATTATGCGCTGACAATATAAAGAAATAAGAAAAATCAAAATTATCAACCCCTTTCATCTTTTTCCACAATCACGATAGGGAGCAACTGACTCACTTCATGACAGAATCGATCTACCTGTCATTTTTTTGCTATCTAGTACATATGCACGAGAGAAATGATTGCGGAAATCTATTTGGTTCCATCCTGTCGACACGATCTTGCAAATACTTTTGATATTCATTGGTATTATCTGTTTGTTTTTGTTTTTTTATTTGTTCGCCATGAACTCCTGTTGTCCTCTGAGAATCCGTCGGAGAGCACTGCGCCCGCTCGCGCCCTTGCCGCGGCAGGATCGCCGTCCTTTTGTGCTCCCGGCGCCAGGCAGCGCGCGGGGAAACCGGCTGTAGCAACGCTTAAAGATCGGTATCGGCTTAGCGGCAGTTAGGAATCGGAAGGAAACTGTATTTTATTGTGGCGTTTTTACGTTGTAACGTTGCTGGTGATCGGCTCCAAAGCGCCCGCCAGACAATCAGCCACGGCGCCTTGGAGGCGGGGCGGCGGCGCGCGGCGTCGGAACAGCCGGGCACAACGAGGCCTCCCCAATTATTAGGAGGGAGAACCAAAGGAATTAGGTCTGCTGAACACTCAACGGGAATGAAGACTGTGTCGTCCGGTTAAGACTGTTTTCTTTCCTTTAATAATTCAAGATACCCAAAGCGCAAAATAGGAGAACGTACAGTTCCTGGTCATAGTATTGTGACCGCCTGTAAAATTTAATATCTTGATTCCTTTCCCCTTGTTTTTAAGGTAAAACTTGTAAGTATCTCAATTGGTGTTTTTCAGGGCCGGAAATACTTTCTTAAATATGTGTCAGCAATTCTTTTTCTATGGCAACATTGGTCCTGTGTGAGGTCACATTGGTTTTATGAGTGAAAGTCTGCTTAATTTTCTTGTTGAAAACTTGTTTTATTTGCAATAATTGCGAGTTGTATTGATATTTTTTGTTTTATCTTTGATTTCTTAATTTACCATTTTTGTATCATACTTTTCTATTTTTTAAAATAAGTTTTGGTAATTTAATCCTTATCTAAATTTGTTGTTTGTTCGTGACGAGAACGCCAAGGAACCTGTCTCCAAATAAAAAGGGAAAATTAAGACATTAAAAATACATGAACCCCTTTCACAAGTCAATTTTCTGAAAAGGTTCGTTTCTAAGATATCAGTAGCAGCAAATACTACCAGGTAATTACAGAATGACGAAATGTAGAAAATGTATAGTCGTCACATTAATGTGATCACGGACTATACATAAAAGAAATGATATGTGCTATGCTGAATTTACCGTGGCGCTTTCTAAACGCACAGAGGGCCGAGCATTTTTAGTTCATACTTAAAAGTTGAAAAAACGTGATACGAAGTGTGAGATGTTCATAATGTTTTCACTGGTGTCTAAAGCATAAATGTGAAGCATTATCTGTAAAGAAATATAAAAATTGTGGAAAAAAGACATGAGTAATGCATGTAAAGTTGAAAATGCGAGTCAGACAAATTAAAGACAGTAGTAAATTAAAGTGCAGCGGTATGTACATTCATTTAACAATACATTATCTCAAGTTTAAAAGTTTTCGAAATCATTCCAGAACATTCTTGCAATGTTAAAAAAAAGAATCCATGAGCTGTGTTTCGCAACATGTACCCAGCTTCCTTCCCTGAGTGGATGGGGGTGCACGAAACAAGAGACGAAAAGCGAACCACTATTTTAGAGGAAAACATAAACTAACTGCACAAGTTTAAGTAGTTTACGACACCAGATAGCAAAGATAAGGCTGTACATGCATTTGTCCTCATAACAATGGAACAACGGGAGCAGCTCTCGCGTCCCTTGGACGCAAACAACACGACGAGCGGGAGAAACAACTGAGCTGCGACAAATTCGAATAGCACGGCACTCGCCTACTCCTCGGAAAACGAGGCGTTTAACACAACGCTTTCGGCCCAAAGAAGAGACTCGACAATGGAGAGCACTCGTGCACACACTCACCCACACACAGAAACACACGAACGTCTCACGTCGAATACCAACACACACAAACTCGAGCGCGTCCCGCACCCAACTTGCACGGCGCGGACCATAAATTGTTTCTGCTCCCACATTTCATCAGCGCATTGCCGCCGTATTACAACATCCGAAGCATTATCTCGTTTACGGCCGCGCAGTTCTTGCAATAAAACAAGTCGCAAGCAAGCGCTGAGCGTCGCAGCCGCGCCGGGCCGACGCCAGCGCGGCCGACGACGGCTCACTGAAACTCCGCCGCAACAACGACGACACCAAACGCATCTCCTTCCCTCTGTCCTTTCGGCGCTAATCCTTCGCCATGTTAACAGTCGAAATGGGCGGGCGTAAAAATTGCGAAACAATATATTACAAAACAAAATTATCAATGTTTTTTACGGATTTTCCATCTGCTGCGCGTCTTCCATTACCGCCAACTGCGCGCGATGCGGAAATGAAGTTTTTTACTTAGAGGATTTAAAGACCTCAGGAGCTATAAAAACTAGCAGTAAGGAAACAGGTTCCAGAAAATAAAAAAATCTTCATTGACGCAAGTCAGGAAAAGTAGAGCAAAGCGTAGGACTTTATGAAATGTACGATCATGGTCCCACTTACTTGTATTACAGTAAATCACTGATTGCCTAAGTGGACTGGACAGTTACGGTTCGCCGTGGCGAGAATGTTAAAACTCAAATGACTGTATTTGTAGAGGGAGACTAAACAGTAAAATGAGTATGTTCTTATTTCCATGTTAAATTTTTTCTCAATCTGCCTTCTCCAAAACCAAAGCAATATCATGTCAAAAACAGGGTAGTTCACGTTTGGATAGCGATTCGGAAGTAAAAAACATTGAATTGCATACTTATGATTACTACTTTCATAATTTCTACTAAAAAATTACGAATGTATTATTTTCTATTATTCTATTCTTATCATTCACTCAAATGTGCTTGTAATCAAGTTTTTCGTATCATTGCACATAACTCATTTAACCAATCGGTGGAAATCGTTTGGTAATCAACACTATTTAGTATCATAACATAAAAATCTTCACAAAGAAAAAATACAAAATAATAATCTCAAGTACTGATCTAAGAAAAAAAACACGAAATTCTAATATTAAAAACAAACGCGGCGTACGGACATGAGCCTAAGAGCATCTGCACGTCATTCTTAGTGTTAGCCAACGACCCGAAGTCCAGTCCGCGAGGACACATCCCTCTGCGCTAGAACACCAGAACTGCATCGGAGAGCGCCCGCGCATCCCCCCGCTCTCGACGCTCTCGACCGGCCCGCGCTGCGACGAGTCGCGTCGCGTCCAATTCGCGTAAAACGCCTCGCGGCGGCGCCACGAGGGCGGGGCGGGGGCGTGGCTCAGCGCAAGAGCAGGAGCGGGAGCGGGTCGCAGGCGTCGTTCGGCGGAGCCGCGTACATAAATAAGCGGTGGCGTCTGGCGAGCGGAGAGGGAGCCTGAGCGGCTGAGAGGGGGGCGGGGCGGGGCGCGACTGGCGCATACTCCCACTTTCTTATTTCCGGTCACGGCTGCCGCGGCCGCTTGGTATGCAGAAAGGCCGGGCCGGGCTGTCTCGCGGCCGCTGCACCGGCGCTCGGGTCGCGATGAAAGTTTCAGCGGGCGACAAGTGGGGCGGCGCCCACGGCGGGCACGCCACGGAAGGCAGAAGATGGCTGCGATGCCCGTGATGAACGGGCACGAAGCACTGGTGGTTGTGTACTGACACGTACAACATCAACGAAAATACGGAATCTAACAAAATGCAGAGGAAATAGGAAAAAACAAAATACAGCTTCGAAAACTTACGAGCAGAGAACATGAAAAAGAGAAAAGAAAGGAAGGAAAATATAAAACAAACTTGTGAAAAGTGGTTTTAGGGAATAACAATTCGCAGAAATCACGAGAAAGGTTTAGAATTCAAGATTGGAACTCAATAATCTATCTCACTGAGATTCTGTGTGTACTCATATTTAACAACATGAAATTTAATAGTGTGAGTGAAGGAGAAAATAAAAAAATTCCAAGAGGCCAAAATGTAGCTTACGTAGATCACAAGAAGTGAAAAAAAGTCAACTGGAAAAGTATATATCTATTCCAGTGTTGGCAGAGGAGGAAGCAGTAAGGGCATGACAAAGTTACAACTCACCGACTAAAAAACCAACGGTGAGCAGACGAAATGCTACGCGGGGAACGCACCCGGAGCAACACAATGGTGCGGTCGTATTTCCGCGGCGCGCTCGTCGCCGCCGCCGCCGCCGCCGCCTCCGCCGCCCCCACTTTCGGGCCCCCTTTGGCCCGCGCCGCCGGCCCCTACGCGCTCCGCTCCTGACGCATCACCTCTGCATGTTTATATTTCATGTGCATACACGGGCACGGCGGGCGGCGGCGCAGCAACACAAGAGGCGAGGGGGCGGAGCGGGGGGCGGCAAGGGCCGGCGGCGGCGGGGCGGCGGCGCCGACGCCCCGGGGCCGAGGGCACAGCGCCCTCACGGCCGCGGGTGGCGCTGCACAAAGCTTTTGTCAAACAGCGGCGGCGCCGCGCCGGAACGCGCGCCGCCGCCGCCGCCGCCCTTCGTGGAGGCCGCTCCGCACACAGGGATGAAGGGGAGCGAGAAGGAGGGGGGGGAGGGTGCACGGCGGGGACGGAGCGCTCGGGGGGGCGACGGACGGACGGCCGCGCGAGAATACCACCAGGATAATGAGGACGAGGCGAGGGTGGTCGCGTGAGCGAAACGAGGGAAGGGCAGGGCGACGGTGGGGAGTGGTGGGGGCGGGTGAGGAGAGGAGAAGAATCGGGGAGACAGCTAAGGGGCGGAACACACCGTTTGGGAAACGGGGCGCCTGGAAGGTATTACGATGAGACGAAGGCAGAGAAAGGTGAGAGGTGATGCGGGAAAAGGGACAAAACAGCAGGGAACGGAGTGGCCGAGAGGCGATGGAAGATGAGGGGTTGTAGTCCTGAGAGGGCAGAGGACAGTGTGTGGGGCGTGGCGAGCGACAAACGTTGGGCGACAAGCGACATGAGCCGGCGGTGAGGCGGCGGGGGTAAGTGGGGAGGTCGGGCTGCTGGGAGGTGGGGGCCGAAACGCAGGCTGTTAGAAGTGACTAGATGCGTGGGCGACGGCCCATTGAACGTGATGTGACTGTGTGTTCGCGCTGTCGCCCCAGGGAGCACAGGCATCTGCTCGGGCACTGGCCGTCCGCTCTGTGCACGCTTCCAAACGAAGATCCAAGCAGAACACGCAGTCCTCATTCTGTCTCGAACCCGGTCCATTGATTCGACACGGGCGGTAGACAAACTGCGCATGTTCTGAAAATTTTATCTGACTTTTGTTTGGGATTAAAAAAATATCTTTAACAGTGAAATCTGGTAAATTGTGTTATATTATTTAAGAATTTTATTCGGGTAAAAAACACACGTGGACACTAACTGAATAAAACCTTCAACATTTTTAATAAATTACAGCCGCAGACAAACAGTGATGTGATTACGTATGTACCTGGGACAGGTGATGTGATTGTATCGGTTCCACGACTGGCATCGCTTCGATGTCATTTTAATGATGTTTCCCGAGTTCTAATGGTATCAACACTCCCTACACGACAGGTGAGATAATCAATATTCTAGAATTTTCTGGGCATATTCACTTTTGCTTTCTATCAAAAATCATCCATCAGACCATTTGAAGTTAAATACGAATACACATTTTCTTTTATCATTTTGTGAAAGATAAGCAAATACGACAGCGTTTTATATTTTTTTCTCTCTTACAAAAACCTACTGATGCTAAAAAAACGGAATTAATCAAAGAGGTATCCGAAATAAAAATTTCAAAGAAACAAAGTGTTTCACGTACACATATGCTACAAGAAATTAAACGTGACTTTCCGGCAGAGGATGTTTGGCCTTCGCGATCGTTCTCTTGAGGAAGCTCCCGCATACGACCAGTCGTCCGCGGGACAATCGCGTCGGACGAGCGGGCGGGAAGGGGGGTTCGAGCTTGGGGCGGCATGGGGTGGGCGGGGGCGGGCGGTAACGGGAAGGGGGCGTAAGGGACGGCGGAGGGTGGAGCGGCGTCCGCGGGGCGGCTCTGCCGCGGCGCCCGCGCACGTCGGTCGGTCGGGGCCAATCTGTCTTCCGATATCACGCGAAAGTCCTCGCAAGGCCACAGATAGCGACAACAGCGCGCAAGACAGATGGCCCAAGTTTTCAGCGCGGCTCGCCGCCCCCGGTTTATATGGGCGATCGCCTGTCGCCTGCCCGCCCGCCCGCTCCGACGTCGTGACCCGCGACGCCGGCCGCGCCCCGGGGACGACCGGTGACGCACGGCGCTCGGGGTCACGCGTGAAACACGCGTCGCCATCGGGCCCTGTTTAGCAACTGTGACTATCGGACACTGTAACTCATTCGACAAGCCGTGCAACGCACGCCTCGTCGCAATACATTTCCTCCAGTGATGTGCGAGGTGGAGCTATTAAATAACAATGTTTGCTTTACATACGTACAATCTGAAGCACTTGGCGCATATAATTGGTAAAATGCGTCGTGGGGCGTGACGTTACACAATATTTGAAACTACGGCTAAAAACCAGATTCAGGAAACTTAGTAGTTGTTCGCAGATGCGAATCGGTACTCTGCGGCTAAAAAACTAAGAGAAAAAAAATATCAGCTTTGGCACAATCATTTACAGAGAAATCAGCATAAATCCTAAACCTCACGATGAGGCGAATAGAAAAATGTATCAAACATTTTCATGAATTCGTTTGTATTCAATGTCAAGTTGGAATCAGTTATTGTCTTTATTGTGCCACTTGTCTATAGGAATACAGATACAGCGAAAATTTGCTTCGTATGAAAATCAAATTCACAAACGATTGTGTCTGCCTTCAGGATATCAGCGATTAATACATCAGAATGTCTAACCACATTTACACATTATTTTATAAACGAAACCAGAAGAATCCTATACTTATTAGTGAACATGTAATCGCTAATGTTTCAAGTGTCAGATATTGCGCCATCTTTACTAAAAGAATTTTAAATGCAAGCTTCACTTTGAAATGCAAATATTTTCCACAAACATTATTACGAAAAATAATAAAAAAAATAGCAAAATATCTCTCAACACATTATATAAAATCACTTTCCATTACCCTGACAAAAAACTAATATTCAGTGATGAATCTTCCGCATCCGGGCTCGTATCGGAGCGGATCGCTGAGGGGGAGGGGGAAGGGGTGGGCGCCCGGTGCGACTCCCGGCGGGGGCGTCGGCCGGCGCGAGACAATCTCGCAACACGGCGGGGTACGCATTACGGGACGCTCCTAAATCAGCGGTAATGTATACACGGCCCCGCGGGGGAGATGCCTCACCGGGCGGCGATCTCGGCGGGGGTATCGAGTTGGGGGCGGAGAGGAGAGCAGCGGAGCGGCGCGGAGCGTGCCCGCCCGCGCACGGGCTGCTGTGCGTGCAACGCCGCTCGCCCTCACGCACGGAAAGAGGGGCAAGCCAGGCCAAGGGCTGAGACGGAAAAAGTCACACGAAATCATTTGCTCAAAATTGTAATACAAATTCGGCAGAGAAAATAATCGTGGGAGTCGATTCCTTTGATTGGTTTTGTTTTTTTCGTGTTTCTGGGCGCGTCAACTGCTTTGGTCATTAGTCCCGTTAGTGAACTGCATGTTTTTCTCGGGAGATGTCGGTGATCTTCCCCCGCTGGATGGCGAGATCCGGCACCGACCTACCGTCGGCTAGTGGGGCTTCCCTCTAACCAGGACTCTCCCACCAGCGGGGCACCGCCCTAGCTGAAAAGCTAGTGTCGAAAATCCTGCCGTCGTCAGGACTCGAACCTAGGACCTCCCGGTCAGAGGCGCTGCGGTGGCATCGGTTGATGCACTGAGCTATCGCTCCCGGTCGATCGATTCCTTTGAATTTTGCTACGTATGTCCATATGATTATTCTTTAAAGAAATGTGTTACCATTAAATACAGTTGTTTTGATATAGACAATGCACACAAAACAATTTACACACACAAGTTTGTGCTGTTGCCAGAACGATTTATGTAGGTTAATGATATCATCGTTTCTTCTGTGATAAGCTGACCGCAATTTCTAGAGGATCAAGCAGGTCAACGTCCCAGCAATGGCAACTCTAAGCTCGTCAAGTCGGAATATTGTTGAATGATGTATCAGGTTAAAATGATAGACATAAAAGGAAGGGACATCGGCGGGCCATGCGTTGAGTAGTATGCATCGGCATTCGCCTGGGGATCAGAAACCACGAAAAGCTTTACCGATCAGAACCCGATAATAAAAAATAAATATATGAAAGGAATTAGGCAAAACTGATGACACGTATATTCATAAAACTGTATTGAGAAAAGGTACCTGCGTTATATTGAGATTAGCTCAAGAACTGAAAAGTGCATTCAGAGGGCGATAGTCGGCAACCGTTCTGCTACACAAATATTTGCAGTATTTTTCTGAATTTGGTAACATGGAGCTTCAATATGAAAACGATATATAAGTGAAAGTATTATAAAATTAATCTTTATTGTTGTGGGATAGGGGCTACGCATTATCTTACTATTAATATTAACTACATTGGAAAGCAACAAAAATTGAGAAGTTAACGCCTGATACTATACTCCTTAAAATTCATACCGCAGATTCAAAATCTCCTTGGAAGTTTCATTTTTCCAAAGTGTAATAGAGGTGCATTGTATCGTAAATGAAAACCATGTTCGCAGAAGAAGAATGAAAAAGATAAATTAATAAGACAAGTGTCTTTTCCAGAGCATTTTAAACATGCTTTCATAAACACCACACTCAAACGACTGCAGTCAGTGAGACATTCTCACAGCAGTACAAATTTATCCCAAGCACAAATGGAAACACTTTTAATATTTCTTAGAATACGCCACCGCAAACAACGAAGCACCGAACCGCCACAGATACAATTTATACACGTTGTTCCAAACATATACAAAACGCTGGCAGGCGGACTGCGTAAGATTAACGAGTAAACGGACCTACATCTCTCTGAGCCCTTACTCATCGTCTCGCCTTGCGAACCCTGAATACCAAAGCGGCGGAGGGGAGAAGACTCTGGGAGGCGGCAGCGGCCGCGAGCCCAAGGGAGGTCCATTCGCGGCGGCGGCGGGGGGGAGCGCCTCGGCGACGGTCGCGTCAGCGCACACGGCCCCGCAGCCAACCACCGCCGCCGCTGCCGGGCTCAGCTGCGCCCGCTGCGTTATTCGTTGGCAAACCCCAGCCGTTGATAGACGCTTCTTACCCACTTCAGTGGCTCAGGGCATCAATAGATGGCTCTGACCGGGACGTCCTAGGGGCCACGCCCGCCGGTGGCCGGATTTTCAATACTGGCTATATAGCTAACCGAGGGAAGTGGCTCTGAGCGGAGCGCGCTAACTTCGCATTCGGGAAACCCGGGTTTAATCCCCCCTGCAGTCCATCCTGACCGTGGACCTTTCCGTGGTTTACCTCGGTCATCCAGGCGTATGCTGGGATGGTTCTATTGAAAGGTCAATAACGCGAAACCGACGTCGCTATCCGAATTCGGTAAATTAGCCACGAAGGTTAAGCGAATTCGAGACCGCCGGTTCTTAGTTGGGTGACCGACTTGGCCCACCGGGATCTAACGGCGCGGAGGACAGTTGACCTTTATGGCTAACTACAAACAAATATATAGCTAGGCCGAAGTATGAAGGCGAATTCTATCGGCCGACTGCTATGAATGGTAGTTTTCCGTGGTTTCTCCGATCAAAGCGAGGCGAATGCCGGAGCAGTACAAGTGAGTCACGGATCGCACGCAATTTTTCCTTCCTCTCCTCCCTCTTACTAACGCACGCTTACACTCACACGCAATACACTACCACACATGTCGAGAGTTTAATGCGTTCATCCCGGCTGGGGCGGTGCCCTGCTTATAGGAAGTGCCTCGTTGGGGAACACTCAGCTAGCCGATGTGTAAGGTCGGTGCCGTATGTCGCCATCCAGTGGAGGACGCTCACCGCTACCTCCCGCAATAAAAAACATGCACTACACATACGTTACTCATATCCTCAGACGTTGACGCGCCCTGAATCGCTATTCAATCAATCAATGAGATTGGCGCACGTATCCATAATTTCAATTATAATATAATTGCTTACTCAAGTAATCAAGTTCAGAATACTTTGCATGTTACTGATAAAGAACAAACCAGACTAATTAAATAATTAACCGGTAAGTGTTCAAATAATATAAAATGAATGGATAACATCCAAACTAGGAAAACCTTCCAAATATACGTACTTCGGACATTAGGTGGATGAAGGTGATCTAGGGTAGTCGAAGCACTTTACAGTGACGAGGAATAACAGGAAACAGGAATCACCCTGCCGGAGGGAGATTTTTAAGTTCAGTGGGAAACGACATATAGAAGCGAGGTTCACTGACTCAATAATACATTATTTCTATTTACTCGACACTACTAAACCTAACGTCACTATATCTCAAATGCTTCGCTTCGAACTATTAAGTTAGCGGGACATTTTCGGGTCACCGGTCTTGAAGATTTATGCAATATAAAAACCAAATTGGTAACGGTATTTTGATACGAAAATAACAACCCAAATTCTCAGTAACGCATAATTTCCAACATATAAAAAAAAGTACTTCTGTAAACAGACACACAAAGGATTCACAACTGAACAATCACTGTACTTTAGCCAGCACCCTGTGGCTAATGCCATAGGGATGATGACATAGCTTGATGAATTCCAAAATGATCCGTGCACCCTTACTCATACAGCTTCATCCACACCGACTCACTAATATGCGCTCCAATCGAGTATTCCTAATATTACCCATAATTCGATCATTAGCTGTGGCGTATTCACATTACTATTATTTATATAAAGCCAGCTCGTAAAACATTCCCCGCGCTGGGAGTAGATTTCACAGCAATCTTAGATTGAAATAATGGGTCGAAAATATACGAAACAGTTACTCTTTTTTCGTATTCTTTGTGGGTAAAGAACCGTTATACACCATACTGGATATATACTCTACTATGTTATTGTAGAGTATAATTCGTGAAAGTTTTTGTTGAAGTTTTTAATTTATTGAGTGGTATATACGAGAGCATTTTATTTGCAGTTGTTGAGCAGCGTGCGCGCTAAAGTTTGGGAAACCATTTGTGTGGTTTACGTTCAGTAGCATTTTTGCTGCTGGCAGGCCTCTAGTTTGATACTATTACCCTATGTGTTGTCACCTCACCTCTTACAGAGTAAGATTTTTTAAAAAACTTTTTAAGTGAAGTTTCAGAACTTCTTCTAACCATCAAGTATTCGGCGTTTTTACTTTTTCTCCCAATACGACTATAGTACTATACCACTAACGTACTATAGATTAGATTGAATGGCTGGATGAATGTGTGACGCATAACATTCATATTGAAGCGCTTAGCTGAAATTGGCAAATACTTCTGAACTACGGACTAATTGTGCAGTTCTGGAGTCATTACGATATTTTTCTACTCCCACGAATAATCCTGTCATTTGATAGCTGCAACCAGTTGCTTAATGGTACTCATTACGATACAGATTTTATTAAGATACAGGTTCTTGATCAATCACAGAGAAGTTTACAAACCAAGTATAGGCTCTTCATTAATAATTGAGAACGACATATTATGCTTGTCAGTTTTAATTTTTTTTATTATTAGTAATTTTGTACGTGTACTATTATCTAAAATAAATTAGATGGTAATTTCACTTCCATCCTAAATGACTGGCACTGTTCTCTCTCGCAAGTGGGCTGGTAACCACAGCCACCTGCGGCAGCATGCGAGGATACGGCTAGGAAGTTGTCGGCTCGGTGGCCTTCACTGAATTTTGCATGTCAACCCCCACAAAACGATTCACTGTAAAAGTTTAACATACAGAAGTGGTAGAAAAAGTATCGTATGAAAGTCAATGTAATGTGTATTAATACACTCGTGTGAAGATTACAATACTCACTCGTTCCTCGCTCGTATCGTAATATCACACTCGTGTGTTAATAGTTATCATCACATCATCGTTTCATAATGTACTTTTAATTTTTGGTGTAACTTTTCAAATCATTTTGAAAAATGACAACCCTTTTTTATTTTTTAATAGGAATGTTTATAAAAATGTCATTGTTCCGATTTTCATTGAAACCGACAATCGTTTGAAAATTGCATAGTTCAAATTATTTTGGAACCGGTCTTTCAACCCAATTCTGCCAGATTTCATTCTCAATGCTACGTATCCCTAAATTTCAGAACCCGAAATGATGTGCACTTTAAACAACAATATGAGTAGCTATTGAGAAAGTGACATTAAGATGAGGAAAAGTTTTGGCTTCTCACGCCTTCCCACTATACGTTGTGCCCTTCTGTGTGCTCGATAGTCAAGCCTCGGCAGAGGCATTCCTAAGCAGCGTAAAGCGAATGGCAAATTTCATCATATATTTTGTCATATATTTTGATACTATTTTTTAATCCGATGACTATACTATCTGGATATTTTAATGAGGTGAAATTGTAATGCTGGGCGTAATGAATGCGAGGCAGAAGCGCCCAGCTGATACTTTCTACCCCGTTCATTCATTCAGAGTTGGTGGCAACAAAGTTAGATTGCTGGAAACGCTGCTGGTTTTGTGTTTCATCAGGAAACCACTGTCGGCGTCAGCATGTGTCACTTAAAACGTCAAATTCAAAACAAAATTGGTTTAACTTATGGCCCTTATTTTTCTATGGGTATACAATTGTTTCTGAAAAGTCGAATTTCGTTTTCTGGGTCGTGGGCGATGTAGTTTTCGTACGTAAAATTTAGCAACGAACCTCCTAGAACATTTTTCTGAGAGACCTAAAAAGTGTCTTCGACAGGTTTCTGTCGTGACTGCCCGCACGAGTGACGTCAGCGGGGCGTTACCGCCCCTGGCGGGAGAGGAAGGCGACCGGTGCGAGCCGGCCTGGACTGTCCGCGCGCGGCCGTCACGCCGAGCAAGCGGGTGGGGACTCGCCACCACCTCTACTCCGCAGCTAGTCAGCGGCCGCTAGCCCTAGCGGTTATAAGAGGGCTCCGACCCGACGCCAGGGCAGATAGCGAGCGACGGTGCTAGTGATTGGATCCTGGCGAGTGACTTGGTGAGCGAAGAGTGGAGATCAACTACGGCGACGACCTGTGCAACGAAAGTGGAACTCTCTTGTGTATATTTGACGATTCGGCTAATTTTGGGACTTCTTCTGGACAACGATAACACGGCTTCGCTTTTGGTACATGTTTCTGGTGATACGGAACTTCGGCAATTGTACCTGGTCTTGAATAAAGATTGTTTTATGAATTCTTGCCTTTTGATTGTATACTACAGTTTCAAAAGTCCACCGCCTTGTTTTACTCCCTGAGTATCCCCATTAAGTCATATTCCGATAAATAATTAACCGATCGTTAGAAACAAAAAAGAAGGTTTTCTCAAAATTGTATATCGAATGTCTAAATTCTCCCACCCATATCAGTGAAGGAAATTTTATCAAATTTCCTTCTTCAGGGGTGTAATATTTCCTGAACGCAAATCAACGGAAACCTTACCCGCCGATCTTCCTTTCTCAACAGGTTCAGTAACATGATTTTCGAGAGAGGAAAAACTTCCATTATACACCAATAACAGTTGGTATTAAAGAGAAATATGTTTTATTGTATAGTATGTAATGAAAATATAAGAATTATGATAAGTACATTTCTTGTGTACATAATTCTGTCATTTGAATTTGTGAAATAGAGGAAATTTATTTTCACCTACTCTGTTTGTCAGTACTCGGCGTATGACTCGAGGTAACCGTATAAATCGTATTGAAGTATTTATATCGCACTGCAATAAAAATGAAGCTTCATGTCCTATTCAACCTGTAAATCAGCAAATCTCCATAACCCTCTCTTTAAAAGCCATTTAGACGTCAAGCAACACAGCTCACTTCCCCAATATCGAGCGCTCACATCTTGTTTGTTCCGGACTTGTATACAGTAAACACAACCATGAATTGCCTTATCCTCGGAGCGCCTCCGCGTCTCATCCATACAAACACGCTGCTTCTACAACTGCGCGACGCAGACCTGGGGCCACCCGAGCACATAAAAGCATGGTCGCGCCCTAAATCATGTGTTGCCGTTACTAGAACTTAATTATCTCCATTTTCGCGGAAAGGGGCGCGGGCGAAGAGAAGGAAAGTCCATTAGACATGAATAATGCGACTTGCTTACACTTCACAATGACGCTTATGGGCGGGCCGTGGAGGGGGTGCAGCTGGACAATTAAAGGCAAAAACGAAAATGGGGGGGGGGGGGGGGAGAAAAAGGGGGGACGGATAAGGGCGCGCGGGGCCGCGCCGCCCGCCTACGAATTATGCGGCCTTTTACTTAGATTCATCTACCTCAGCAGATTTAGTCTCCTAATTTACCCTTCTAAGCCCTGACGTGATAATGAAATATGAATTGGTTGTTTCTCCCGAAGGTTTTATATCGCGGCGGGACATGAAACGCCCGGGCGGCGTAGGCGGCGGCGGACGGGAGCGGGATGCGGGGCGGGAGCGGAGGCGGGGGCGGAGGCGGGGTCGGCGACGGGGCGCGGCCGGCGGCGGCGGCTGCTGCTGCTGCCGCCCCTGCGCCCGCACCGCCCCTTCGCTGCCTTTTTATCGCCAGATTATGAAATGACTTTCACGTGCTAACCAAGGGGGTCATATTTTGGGTGTGTATCATAAAAAAGTGACCTGCTTTTATTACGTCGGGGTCCGAGGTCGGAGGGTTTGGCGAGACCCGCGCGACGGAGAAGCGGATCTTGAGCAAATGAAATAACAACTTTCAGTCCGCAACCACCGAAATCTACGCTCCACGAAAATACCGTATTTGCTTTATTTCACCCGAAAAAAGATAGAGGGGGACGTTCGCATGCCTAATGTGTGAACACGCCGAAAGAAATACGATAGAATTTCTGGGAAAAACAACACGTTGATGCCGTGTAGTTTCGTGTAGAGACCTGATTTCAAGCAGATGGAAAAACGAAACGGTGGGTACGACTGCCTTCCGAGCGCGGGTAGCGAACTTAATCGCATTTTACACACGAGAAGACCGATCCCCAGAACACGAACAAAAAACTAAGACCTCCACATTTCAGGTTACAACCCCCTACCAAGAAAAAACAGCACGACTCTGCGTCACAGGTTGTTCACGTACGCCGAAGCGTACTTCACCGAAGACACACAATCCGACTAGAAACGCGAAAAAAGTCGGGGGGAAAAACGAGACAATAGCTTTAAAGCGCATCGGGCAATTGGTCTCCGGCAGAGGAGGCAGAGGGCGGGACTGGGCGAGGAGGGGGGCGGGGCGGAGCGGGGCGGGGCGGGGCAGGACGGCCACTCCTAAATTCCTCCGGCAACGGGGCCGCGGGCGGCAAACAGTCGTCCTAGGAGACTCCTCCAGCGCCGATCCGGAACTCGATAAAAGCAGCTTGTATTTATTAGGGCGGCGCGCGGCCGGCAGGCGGGGAGGAGGCCGCACGCCGCTTCGCTGACGGTTTATCCTTGTTTGTCAGCGTTAAGGGCCCGCCCGCCCGCCTGCCGAGGCGCCCGTGCAGTTCGACGCGACGGAGTGCCGCGACCTCGTCCGCCCGAACGCCCCGCCCACCCTCGCCCCGTCCCGAACCCGGCTTTCAGGCGCCGTCCTGGCTCCAACCCATGCCCTGGCCGTGCGTTCACTCCGCTCTGGCCTACCAATCCCTGATCGCAACTGGGTCCTCCGACGGATATACGAACCGAGCTCCCGGCGTCGCATTGGGATTTGGGGGCACACGGCCTCCTCTCCTTCCGGAACCCGGACTTTGAGCGTTACATTGGATTATTAGGAGTCAGAGGGACAAAATGTCGACATTATAATTTTGTAATACTGCACATTTGCAATATCACGTCTTCACTATTCGCCATTGTCAGAAATTGTCTCAATGAACTTTCAGTGAGGACACGCTCACATCATATAAGATACCGTTTCATATTAAGCCGTCTCTTTCGCTCTCCACGCTCAATGTTTCGCCATATTCGTTAGCGAGTAATCACAGTTCCGATATTGGTCTCCAAACCACATTCGTGGACAGCGTTTACAGATGAGGTAAATTCTGAAGTAGCCTATCAATCGATGCTCAAATATTCGAAAACTCGCATTTTTTAATGCATCGCCACAGATATTTGTTGTTCTAATTATGATTTCAATACTGTTAGCAATTCTGTTAACCCTAAGATACATGCTACATTGAATTGCTTGTCATCATAAAATTGTTCACATACGTCTCTTATTGTGTTCCTCGTTTCACCTGCCTTAATATCACCATAGTCGCCTTCACTCTTCCACGACATGCCATAGCTTTCACCCCAATAGGCGTTCCTTCGCAGCCTCCTCCGCCTTCATCCGGGCGCCCCTTTGCCTCGGAGTCCGTCGCCCGGTGCGAGGCGGCCTGAGACCCACGCGCGGTCCCCGGGGGCGCCCGCGTGCCGTAAGCCCGGCCGAACGCGCCGCAGCTGTGTTCCGGCCTCATTAGCCAAGGGTCCCGGGGGGCGAAGGAGGCAGCGGAGGAGCCGGCGGCGGGGTGGCGGAGGCGTAGGTGATGGCGATTGCGGCGGCGGTGGGGGTGGGGGTGGGGATGCGGCGGGGTGGGGCGGCGGGGCGGGGGCGGATGCGACGATGGGGCCCGCCTCCGCCGCCCCAATCGAGAGCGCGTGAGGCGCCGCCGTTGCCCACCGAGCGCGCGCCGATTGCAGAACTCGAATCGGAGCGATCGACTCGCTCTCTGGCACCTCGCACTCGCAAAGATCGACTGCAGAGTAACATGTCACAGAGGGAAACGGATGTCGGATTGTCAGGTAACAACCTTTCATTTAAATATCTTATGGGATTTATTTTTAAATCTACTAATAATATTTGAAAAACTTCGTGAAAGTGTATACACCTGCGTGAGACCGAACTGTTGCAGGTTTGTAAGTGACAAGCAACGGTGGTATAATCTATGTCATAACGTCACACTTTAGATACTATGTGATGAAATTAATATTCGTCAGGACATTAATAAATCACATCCTCACGTTTTCTGAAAACATTTTAAATATGCTTTATAATGCTACCCACTTTTTTTTTTGAAATACGGTGATTATTTCTCTTTAATTCATGTTTGATTTTAACGAAGATGACGGACGTATAAGAAGTTTCTCATAAGTAGCCCTCTTGTTCAAAATTATATTGCAAGGAGTATAAAGGCTTTGAATATAACACTAAATACCCAATTATTACATTCTCCGGTCTTTACGTCGGTCTTTACGTAGTATTGTGCAGACATTTTTTTTTCACATATTCATTCGTATGTTGATCCGTCCCCACACACGTTCCTATTCATCACACATCACCAACAATTCGCAATACTATTCATGACTCGAGAAGAAGAAATAAATAAATAAATAAATAAATAAATAAATAAACAAACAAATAAATAAATAATGAATGAATGAATGAATGAAAAAATAAATAAAGAAAGAAAGAAAGAAAAGTGCGAATCAGGTGATAATCCAGGCAAATAAGAGCCCAATTCCATACTCATAAATCAACTAGAATGCAAGGTTCCCCAGAAATTAAGATGGTTGGTAACAAGTGCAGCGGAGGAAAATATTACCGAATCATTCCACCCCACCCGAGTCCAAAGCACCTGTTCGTTCATTTGCTCGCCGCAACGAAGTGCCCTCCTGAAAGCTGCCCCGCGTGCGTCTCTCTGCACACATTCCGCTCTCGCGCGGGCCGGCGGAGTTGGCGCGGCGCGCGCTGTTCGTCGTTGTTATGCGCTCCAGAACTGCGAACTCTCGTCCCCGAGCGGCCGCGCGCCTCCCGCTGTTCGATAAAAGTGGGACCCCCCGAGGCGGCGCAGGCGAGGCGGGGCGGGGCGCGGGGAGGCGGCCGCTGCAGCCTCCGATGCAGATTAAAGCGCGACGGGGCAGCGTACGGGTCAGCGCGCGGGCGAAGGTCGCCGGAGCCCGGCCACGCAGTGGGCGGCAGAGAGGGCTGCGCTGCCACGGGCCACAAAGAGATGATACTCAATCTACACACGTCAAGGGGGGAATTCTAGTTTAGATATTGAATAACTTTTATTTTTATATAACATATTTTTAGTTACTAAATGCATTCCTAAACGAGAAACTATACATGTACACTATATCACAATATGAACGTACCGTAATTGGTATGGAAGCTGAAACGAAGGAATCGTGTGATTAATTTTGAAATCGACATTGTGTTCGAAAACTCATAAACAAGGGTAAAGATAGAGTGAAGCAAATGCGTGAAATAAGAAACTGCAGGACCAAAAAAGACGATTGAAGCAAGTCTGTCACGTCGCGGTAGCGGCGCTAGTAAAATAAAAACTTATTTCCTCTACAATGGCGAACATTGAAACAAAAGGAAGGCAGCGGCTAAAGAAGAGTAACGGCGACAAGGGCAGTACAAAAGTGAGAGGAAGGGCAGAAAGGCAATAAGCAGAATGGAGACGAAGACGGCGGCAGAATCGGATATCGCGCGGGCGGCAACGGCAGCGTCGGGGGCCGGAGGCGACCCGCCGGCCGAGATGGTCGGCGCCCGCACCACTGACTCCAACTTCGAGGGGTCACTTGGCTGGCAGTTATGATTTACCGCTTTAATTTAACACCCTTCTGAATGTGCCTCATTATCTAACTGCGTCGGCAACGAGAGGCGGGACGGAGTCGGGTTCACAGAGAGCAACTGGGGCGTATCTCGTCGCCAACGTAAAGTAGACAACGTTCTATTACGGAGAAAAAGCTGACGAGTTAGAAACGACACCAGTATCCGAGGGGTTAAGCTCTTTTAAAATGAGAAGTCATGCAGAATTAAACTGCAACTCTGCGTGAAATTCTTGACGAGTAAAAGTCCGAATGCCAATTCGACTACTAGCTAACTGAGAAAGGCATGTGCACAAGCGTAAATAAGAGTTCTTTTCAGCAAATCCAAATCCAACGCGCGTCTATCCAATCTCGTTGGTTGCAGTCCTAAAGGAGGGCACAGCAGTTCCTAGTGTCAGAACAATCATTAGAAAGTTTGTTGGTGAAAGTAATAATATTTATCGGCAGCTTTTTTGATTTTCCTTAATCTATCAGTTCTCGCTGTATTTGAGGACACGACATCTATTGCCAGGTACAAAGAAACGTAAGAGATTTTGGTACCTATACAGACGTAACTGAATAAAATAAATTAACCCTTCGCGCGAGAAATCATAGCATAACGTTTCCTTGAAGTATCATAAATATCCAAAATAATTTGATTTCTATGTATAGGAGATCTCGAGAACCGTAAAGACGATTTCGATGCTGTTTTCACGGAGAGATGGTGTATTTTGTCCTGCCAACTTAAGCTACTTTCTTTTTAAATTATTATTTTATCTAAAATAAAGAAGGTGGTTTTTTTTTCATACATATCTCCAGTTTTATTTCGATTTGAATGAAATTTTGAACATGTAACCCTTAAAAGACGAGAAAATTTATTGTATGTATGAGATTTCGAAAAATTTATTTCTATCCCCCTTTTCAACCCCTTAGAGCAATATTTAAGTGTGGACTTCTTCCGTGTTTCGCAAATATTTCGAAAACAGTGAGTAAATTCACCAAAATGGATTAAACTTTTCTGAAAGCCTATAAAATGCCCAACTAAAAGCATTTTGATTTATTCCAATAGCGCAATTAGGTTCAAATGGCAGGATAATTGTGATTAATAAATGCCTCGCAACGCACGTTAATTTCTCTAGTATTTAATATGAAATATTTATTCACTAATCGTTGGATTACGCGGGCATTTTCTTCGGTTTCAGAAATCTATGCAGGGTTTTATGGTTATTCTACTTGATGAATTAGTGAGGAAACGAGCTTCCGCCATAGCTCACGAAGTCAGATTCACGGAATTCCGCGAATTCCACCTTTAGTTCCGTCCATTTCTGGGAAATTTCATGTGAGTACACTTTCATTGGGATTAACGAACGAGAGTGATATGACTTCCCAGAACAATATAAAAATCCAATGTTAGGCAGGCGTTCCCGTTCTGAGCGAGCATCGGGGAGTGCTGGAATTCTCCGCTGGTTTGCGCACGATTCATCCAATGTACAGGCAACAAAATAATATTTGTTGGGAATACTTTTCAACATAAGTGAAGTATAAAGGTTGATATTTCATTTTAACTGGATCCCATTATTTATAATGCGATCTCCTAATTTGTCAAAAAGCTTTAAAATAATTCCTAACAATATTACATGGGATTTAAATATAATCAATTACAGTAGTAAATGAGAAACAAAACATTAAACAATTTGAAACATTTTGAGTGAGGAAAAGATGGAACAACTGAAATCTGGATTTTAAATACAACCAGAAAAATAATCAGACGATTCACATTAGGCCTCTGAAGAACTCCCACAAAGATTTTTCGACGAATAAGCATAAAATGAAAGCAATTTTTTTTCAATAACAACTTCAATGGTAATTGAGCTCTGAGAGTGTTGAGCGACCATCCCCGCAAGAGCATGAAGACCTCAAAAGCACAATATCCATTTCAAAACCTTTTGAGTTCGAAATAGGAATCACTGGTTGTAACCCAGAAATTAAAAATCATATCATCATTGGATATGCTTAGCGTAAACGGTCTGCGACATGTCGCACAAAGCAAAATCTGACGCCAGCCCTTGAACAGAGGGATCTCGAGGCGCCCAGCAAGAAAAGCTTTGAACTCGGACTAAGGGAGAGGAGAACAGGCGGCGACCGCAGTCCTCGGGGGAGCGCGCGGCGCGGCGGGGGAGGGCGAGGGCGGGGAGGGCGGGCGCGCGGCCTTTTATCAGGATTTGAGGAGCGGCCACGACGCGACGCCGCGCGACGAGGCGCAGGGCGGGCCAGTGTTTGGTGTTTGCCCCCGGCTAGAGAGAGCAGGTGGAGGTGTTTACCTGTTTGCCAGATGGAGGGCCGCGCCTCGAGTTGGGTGGCTGGGGCGGGGCGGGAGCGGGAAGAGCAGGGTGTTGGGGAGGCGGAGTGGCGAGCTCGCCAGCCGGAGCTTTCCGGGCCTGGCGGACGCCACCGCGCCGCGCCGTGCCGGCCAGAGAAGCCGGCGCTTCATTTGAGGAGGCACGGGGCCGGTGTGTTGACAAACCCGCAGCCCCTGGCGCCCGCGAAACGAAAGATGGAGGTTCCGGAAACAACACGCGAGCAGCCGGTGGGGGGGGGGAGGGGCGGCGAGGGGTCCGGGCAGCGGGAGCCCGTGAGCAGCGCCGGGCAAGAGGGCGTGCGAGGATACTCTGGAAGGGCAGGGTCCCTTCCACGCTCTCGGCTTCCCCGAAGCCTCCACCGTCCTCTTTTCTGGCTCTTCCACTCGCACTCGCGGCAGCAGCTTCTGTTCAACACTACGCTGTTCCAACCTCGCTTGTAGTTCTCATCACAAGGGCATGTGGTCAGGCGTCGCTCATTGCATTACGTATTGAAAAGCACCGACCTAGGCACTGACAAAATTACAAACAGAGTTTACGGAAGTAAAGTATTGCAAAAATTCAAAGCAAGGACACAAACCATTACTTCAGGAACAAACTTTAGGACAGTTCTTAAATTTGTCTTGTAAATAGTTTCCTGCTCTGCGAAGTACTTGAAACGAAAGTTAAGACTATCGTCAGCAAGGAGTACCACAGTCGGAACTTGCTAGGTATGGAACACGAAATAAATATATTCTACGAATTGCATTAACTGAAGTTACGGATTTTCGTTTGAAGTCTCCCCCTCGTAATTTCTCCTTGCGGAGACTCATAGCGAAGAAATACAAGATATTTACCATTATTTTTTAATTTTTGTATGTGCTTGTACGCCATTACAAGTATTCACGAAGTAATTTACAGGAATACAAATTTTCTAAAAAAAACAAACACTTTTTATAATGCTAAATCATTTTGGCACAATATATCCAACAATAATGTTATATAATTATTTTCTTCATTAAAGTAAACCAGTAGCAATCATTTCACGAAATCCGTGGTTCCAATTTTAATTAACGAAAATTGTTAATTATAGTGATGTTTCAGCGTACCTTCAATATCATTTTAAAAAAGATAATCTATATTGACAGAAATTCATTTGATTGAAACCCTTTTGCAGATTTTACAGAGCCGACCCTGTGGCACTCTAAAGACAAAAACAAATTGTGGATTATATTAACAAAAATTTAAAAAATAGACATGTCAAATTTATGTTCATATTTAGCCTTTTCAAGTCAATAATAATTATACAACGTTCATGAAAAATCACGAAGCCATCGTGTACACTATTCTTTGACATAGTTAAATTTATCAGAAACGTTCCGAATATTATCAGTTTTATAACAAATATTTAGTGTGCAGTGTAAAAACCAATAATCAATATTATAAAAACTTGCGATGTATAACAATATTTACTAAACAAAAAGAATGATTCGTCAAGAAGCTAAAAGAAAATATTTCTTCAATGTAAACCACACAACAGTACTGTTATTACACAATAAAACATGAACAACACAACATTTCTATTCTTCAAAAGATTTTTCGAGAATCAGAGTACTGTATCCTGAGCCCTTTTATTATATGTTCTTAACGCATGTGCTAATAATAAACTATAGGAATCACAAATGCAATAATCATCCTAGCGTGGATAAGTAGTACCTAAAGGAATGAGAGGCAAAATATTGATACATTTATGATATATCAAAAACTGTGATGTACTATGGGGAGAAGTGATGTGTACGATCAATGGCAGCAAATAAATGTGCATAGTCAACAGCTAAAAAATCAGGTCACAGCATCACATTACCATAAACTTGAAGATAGAAAACAGACGTCTCCTCACATTATGGATCATGATCTTGTCAAAAAATTAATTGTAGATCTTAGATAGGCTAATGATTGCTGAATCTTTCAACTGACATATACTGGCATGTTAATCCGTGTACCGGTCCACCACTTTCCATTCAGTAAAAGGAAAGGAATGATTCCGAGACATTTATCTCATCTGATCAACCCTTTACTGCCTACCTCTTGGACATTTCAAAAGCACTCTCTGCTGTTTCAATTTCACGAGGACTCTAAATTATCTAATACGGGTGAAAACAATTATAAATTAAGAAAATATGTATATAATAATACGTACTATAAATTATGAAAATATGAAGGCGGAAAAAAATAAAATAACACAATGCTACCTTATCCCCAATACAAAATAGCTACTCACTTTGTGTATATATAAACTCACAACGCAACGAGGCATTACAATCGAATCAAACGGTCCCCGAGGCGAGAACGCGAGTGCAAGTGCGGCCGCCGACGAACGCGAGTTCCCTAACTTAGGCGCACGGACGCGCTGCGCCCGCCCCGCTTCCTCCCCCTCTCTGCCCCTCATCACCCTCCCGTTCCCCGAAACGAGAAACCAGGGGCGCTCCCCAACTTACCGCCGTTGCGTTGCGGCGGGAGTGGTGGCAGTCGTCCTCATCGTCGTCGTCGACGTACTTGTTGTTGTGTTGTTGTTTAGATCAAGTTCGGCTGCGGTGAACCCGTCGCCGACAGACACCTCCCGGCGTCTCGGAGCGCCGCCGCCGCCGCCGCCGCCCGGTGGCTCCGAGTGCCGGCAGGGCGCGCCCGCGGGTTCCGATAACTCTATTATTAGGCGCGCGAACTCGCACCTGGCGCCGGCGCGCCGCCGCGACAAAGCGCAGTAAGTGCCGTTTAATTTGCCGGGGATGCGCGGCGAGCGCGGAGGCACCCGGAGGGACGCGCGTCGGAGCGGGGACGGGGCAGGGCTGCAGTCAGGGCTTGATTTCTGGCGGAACGCGACGGAAGGGCGTTCCGATACCTCGGGAATAATTATTCAATTATATTATAAATATTTAAACTATTTCTATTAAATCATTCATGAATTTGGGGAGCGTTCCGGGACCTACATTTATGAACCAAGCACTTTAGTATAGTGGTGGGGGCGGAACGGGATTCTGGGGTGGGAAGGGACAGGAAAGGAAAAAGCGGGGCAGGGCGGACTGACACAGGACGGGATAGGCGAGTCGAGATGAGTCGGGATGAGGAGGCGAGGGATTGGGAATAGGGTAGGATGAGGCTGGGCAGGTGGGGCGGAAGGGTTGCGGCGACAGACGGGATGGGCGGGAAGAGTCGGGGAGATCGACGTGAGGCATGACGGAGAAGGGTGGAGTAGCGTAGGACGGCACCGGGACGGGACGTGGCGAAGTCGGGAGGCGCAGCATGGATGAACGTGGCGTGTTGCGGCGCGGGAAAACACGGTGGCATTCCGCGGCACACCACTGCTTTGGTGACGAGTGGACAGAGTGAGGAGTTCTGTTTCCGAAAACCAAACGCAGAGGAAACTCGAGTATTCCACGAGAACGTCGGCGTAACGTGACAATCTCTCGCTGCGTTCGTAACGTAGACAGAGGAGAAAAAAATGAGACAAATGTTGGTATCGTCAAGTTGTTTAAAAGATCTAAACGAGGATGTCAGATCAAATAGAATTATTTGAGCTTAAGCTACCGGATTAATTCACATAGTTCCTACCCACGATAAACGCAGAACCGAGCAACGAATTGTAAAACACGCTAATAAAATAATGGTAATTATGACGCATTTTTTCGCCGTTAAATTTAGAATTCAAAAGTATCAACTCTAAATTTAAACGAAAAAATTCAATTCTTCAGAATTCATAAATTATTTTTACGTAAATGTATGTTTCCATGGTTCTCTCGTTATATGCGATTATCAATTTTTACTGATCAATTTTAGCGCAAATTACGTAAAAAATAAAGTAATTTACTATTTAATATCCAATCAATATCACAGAGTAATATCTTTTTGCGGCTTTTCATGTAAATGGAAGTTCGAATGATTCCTTAGAGTTGTTTAAAAAATGTTATATTTACTCGATCTAGGTTTTCTGTAATTAAGTAAAGAGCTTCTTTTATATGCCGTGTGTAGCGGAAGATGTAGGAGACGTAAAGAAACTAGAAAACTGTCAGAAGCGGAGAGATCGATAGAAATCCGATCATTCTGTCACATCATCATATTAAACTGGGAATCATTAAACTGTTTGTTAAAGTATTCAATAAAGTGGTGACCAGTTTTAATACATCATCCACAAATTCTTGCTTCCGCCATATGCTAAACATAAAAAGAAATCATTGTGGGACTAAAAATTAACAACATAATGACAGATGAACGCTTTGAGAATTGATGGAACTGAGGAAACACTGGCTTTGATAAGATTCAAGAAAATTATAAAATCTTGAAAATCGTAAAAGTCCTAAACTTGAAGTATTTTGTGAAATACTTTCTGATAGCTATGAATAATTTAGGTTGTATGAGCATCAAGCTCCCTTTCCTTCTTTGTCAACTCAACTCGTTTCATATCTTTTTAGCGAAACATGAGTATTTCCACTAGGACATAAAAAATATAGAAAAGCGTCACAGAATGGGTAAAATTGTGACAATAGCTCACTATTATTGCCCTCTTAAGAGAGATAATATGGAGTTACAACACATCTGACAATCCGCGATGATGACGCTTCTGCAGGGTAATGAAGCGCGTTTGATTTTGAATTGCGTAAGTTGAACATGCTATGGGTCGAAATCAATCTTGTAAGTAACCTATTTTCTGGATTCCTTTATTTAACACATAATTTTTCTGCACTTCTTTTCCTAAGCTTCACAGTAAATGAGATTATAGATTCAGTCAAGAAATTCTATAAAATCTTTAAGTGATGCATAAAATGCAAATGCATAATTGTAATGGCGGTGCAAAAATACTTTAAAATTACCTATCTCAATTAAAAGCTTTCGAAAAAAAATATTTTGTAACTCATGAAATCATTGATGCGTTACGGTGATGGGGAAAAATGGAGCCTAACGAATTTTAACATTAATGGATAACATTTTAAGATTTAGTCAGTTCTCTGAAAATCAGTTTCTCTTCCATTCATCTAACTCCAAGAATCGTTATCATTTTCAGTTCTCCCAAAATGGGAATCCAGACACACATACACAGAGTCAGAACCTTTCCCAACACAATTGGAAGACAAGGGGGAGAGGGGGAGCAGAAAAGGTGCGCCAATCCATTCGTGCCCAAGGTTCATAAAGGGCACGTGGAGCGCTTCATTAATAAATTACCGCCAGTGAGTGCCCCTCTTGAAAATCGCACGACGACCTGGCGTTTAGCCCTGCTTCCGCGCACGCGCGCGTACCAACACGCACGCACGCACGCATGCACGTGGGGCGCACGTACATTGGCGCACGCACACGGCCGTCGACGCGCGCGCTTGCTCGAGGGCGGGCGCAAAACTCCGCCAGGACATAAAAACAAGCAAACACGTGAGGGGGGAACAAAAGGCTCGCGCTAGCGCCCGCCGACCTGCGTACGCGGCAGCGCTCGCAAATATTTTACTGCCGAAAGGAGAGTAAAACGACGTACCACAGGTGTAAATACACTGAAATTTACAATTTCGACGCGGCCCCGCCAGCGTTCTCGGTCGTAATGGAAATAGAGTTTAAATGCCCGGGGACGCATCTCAGAACGCGTATGCGCGCGGTATGGAGAGTCACGAGACCCATTAGTCGCACATGAAAATGGCCAACTAACGGCGCACTAAAACGTACTTGCGGCATTAAAATCAGGTTAGCTTCGCTGTGCTAAATAAATAACGAGTCAAAAACTCGCACGATAAAAAAGTCACGCGATGTGTTACTTTGTCGTAAGACTTTTGTGTCGAGCATCATTTATACGAAAGGCGCAGGTGCAATAGAAAGCGTCGTATTACGCACCATCATGAAAACTATTAAAGCAATCTTCGCTTGAATAAAATTTTTTGAAAATTTTCCGTATTTAATTATTCTGGGATGCCACGTAAAAACTGAATTGTATTAGCATTGCACCGGAAGACAATACGAATATTCATGATAAAAAAAAATACTACGCGAAACATGGCATACGAAACTCGTATACTACAACGAATTACAAAGTCGTTATATGCGCGTCCACAAAGAAAGAACGCAGTAATCTTTCAGTAGAAAGAAGTAACGAAAGATGTATAACTCTCGTCACGGAACAGTACGAATGTTCACGCCACTCTGTCCGATACATCGCAAAGGAACGTGGCGCGAGAGGCAGACCGCGATCGGAGGCGTGCGTGGCGGAGAAGTCGCGCGAGAGATCAGGGAGGGGGAAGAGGGGGAAGCAGGAGGGGAGGGAAGCGAGACGACAGCACGCGCCCGAGGCCACGACCGCGCGAGCGAGCGAGCGAGCGCGTAGGCGAGGGACTTGAAAGGTTCGATCCCCCAAGGACTGCTTGGAATTAGTAATAGCAAAGCACAAACCCCGGAGAACGCGCCCTTCTCCATCCCTCATTTCCCTCCTGATCCGCGACGCCCCCCTCCAGCTTCCCTCGCCCTCGCTTGTCCGCCCGTGCACTTCCCCAATTCGTGCCTCTGAAATATTCACCCAAGTCAAACATGTCCCTTATATATAACAAAGAACCAAAACTCCATTCCGGATTTAATATTTTAGCAACCTCCCGACGCGGGCGGAGCGGCGGTGGCCGACATATGAAAAGACTTTGCCCACCCCGCAACGCGCTGGTGCGGATCACTGTACATATTCGGCGCTGCTTTCTTCCATTTGCAGACCGTTCGCCTTCCCTCTCGCTCGCCGGCGTTCTAACGGCCTCAATTAGCCATTTAAACGTACAGACGGGTCGAGTTTCTGAAGATACTATTTCGGGAATACAAACGAGGCACGGGGACTCCCGTCAACTATTCGCGCGATCGCTTCGCTCACTCATTACATTTGCAAAACGACTGGACGTCGTCGCCAGAGGAGCGCAGGCGGAGAGAGACTCTTGATGGCACTGCGGGGAGGGGGAAGTGGATGGGGCGAGTGCGACCGCCACACGCGAAAGCAACGTTCTCTGCCAGGCGCAGCACACACTCGCTCAAAACGCTGCAATAATATTACGCCGTATGTGAAGAAAGAAGTCGCAATTTGGAAAATGAAAGAGTAATTTCACCAACTCAACCCTGTCGCGTCGGGACGCCAGGGGGCAGGCGGGCGGAGCAGGCTGCTGAGGGGAAGGGGAGGTTGGGGATGGAGGCAGGGGCGCCGGAGAGGCAAGGCAAAACGAATACGACGCCGCAGCGCGGCTGTAAAAACGGCACCGACTTCAAAGGCTTCTGGTCCAGTTACAATTACGTCGCGCTACAGATAAAACTCCCGCTAAAGAGAGAAGATCCCGTCTCTTTTTTTCTTCCCTCGCTCGGTGTTCCGAGCGGAGCCTCCAGAGTGGGAGGCGGGAGGGCCGATGAGCGGGAGAACGCGCGAGTAAAAGGGAGGGCGATCAAGAGGGAAGAAGGGTGATAAATGGAGACAAGTGAGAACGCAATGACTGAATGCAGTTGGAGTTTTGACGGCAAACGAAGATAATGTGTAGGTTCGAACTGCAGAGAGAGGATGATCAGATGATCTGGTTGTACCAAGATGAGTAACAAGTAACCAATCAGTAAGAAAGACGAACAAGTCTGACCGGGAGCGGTAGCTCAGGGCATCAACTGATGCCACTGCACCTCTGACCGGAAGGTCCTAGGTTCGATTCCTGACGACGGCAAGATATTCGACACTAGCTTTTCAGCTACGTCGAATTCAGTCGTTGTCTGGAGGAGAATTGTAGCGGCCGACTGCTCTGATCGGTAGTTTTCCGTGATTTCTCCAATCAACACTAGTCGAATGCCGGGGCAGTACCCTAACAAACGGGCCACGAACCGTGCGCAATCTTTCCTTCCTCTTCCTAGTCCTATCCTCACCCCTTACACACACACCTACATTAACATGCACAACAATACCACATATTCGGGGAGACCGGTCGAGAACTTGTCCCGGCTGAGGCGATGCCCTGCTGGTGGGAGAGTCCTGGTTAGGGCGCCGGATCTCGCCATCCAACGGGGGAAGATCACCATCATCTTCCGAGGAAAAACATGCACTGTACTTACGGGACGAATGACCTAAGATGTTAACGCGCCCAGCATCACTAACCAACCAACCAACGACCAAGTGTAAAGAACAAGAGGCAACTCTTTAAGCATATGAAGAAACAATGAACCAGAGGTCAGAGAAACGTTAAGATTAGAGAGGGACCTGAAACAGGTACTAGGTAAGTTGAAGGCGATCAGCAAGATGAGAGATACACCTGTAACTCAATGGAAAATATTCGCACTATCTACCTTTCGAAGCCTACCTTAATGGTATTTTCAGTGCAACGCTTAGTTTAGAATCACCTGCACAGGAGCAGTCATGTTTCCGATCAATCAATCCATACATCGACAATCGAGGAGCAAACATTCAAGAAGTGACATGTCCATTTGGTATAAATTGAGTTCCTCTGCTGTTTTCACCTACATTTTTATTTCCAAAAAGAAACATAAGATTCTTACAATATATTAAGTAGAGCTCTATTCGTTGAGTTCAAGACAGTGTTAAAAGTGTAATATTTGAGCTATATTTTTCATTTCTATTAGAAAAGAGTAAAGTGGACGTGTCACGTTTTGAATGTTTGTAAGATATGAAAATGATTATATGTTCATATCTTACTTCACAAAAATCTTCATTCATTTTTAATTCTCCTTCACAATTTTTATCCACCATATAATCTTGTTCTTTTAAAATCCACATTGTTTATACTTATGCCATTTTTTATACATAGTTCAGTTTGGTTCTTCTACTTTCTTTTGTTTTCCATTTTAATCCAACACACAGAACTCATGACTCACCCATCAGTGCTCGATAAAAATAATACTAATACCTCATTTAAATTTATTAAATTCAACAGTAAAAACAATTATTTATCTCTAATCTTTCAAGCTCGTTAAAAATTATAATATCACCTGAAGAAAACGAATCAAGCTGAAAAGAATAAAATTGTTCTCTTACACAATTTTAGGAGCATTCCTTTGTCTTTCATCAGCTTAAGCCAAACTTAAAAAGAGTTTGAGCTTCTTTGCTTCTAGAAACCTGCAAAATATTTTGAGCATAAATCCTTTTCCCGACATTTTTATTCACAAGCTATATGATTACCTGGCTTTGCTCAGGCATTTATTCATCACTAAACGTGACTAAGCAGCTCTGCCCGCCCTGTCCGCTTCTCCCGCCCTGCCCGTCCCGCCCATCCCTGCTGTTCTTTCCTCTTATCCTCTCCTTCCCATTTCTCGTTTCCGTTTCACCACGTCCGCACATGTCTGCCCCTTCATTTCACTCCCCGCCTTGCGGCAATAAGGTCGTCTAGATGCATTGCGGATTGCATTACTGCACATTTTGTAAAACCGTGTTTTTTTTTCTTTTTTTTTCCCTTCATGGGATATAGTTTGGATCGCTACCCAGCCTACGTTATTTCTCGGACTCTCAAAAGTAGCCGCGCGTAGCCATCACTATTGGTTCAAAGGTTTTCGAGGAACAAACATGTATACACGCATCAGATATTTTCGTACAGTAAATTACCCTTACTTTTGAATTCATAGGTGTAATACTGTAATTCGTGATACGGGAAGTTGGTGTGATGAACGTATTTATAGAGCGTTATTAATTTTTCACGCTTGAGCTGAAGATACGTTGCGATGAAAATGAATCAGTAAGTTCCCAGAGCGCAAAGTGGATGTAGATGAATGATTACAGAATTACACACAAAAACAAAAATTCGTACTGATAAACTTGAAGCAATATTTTTTTCTTTTCAACAAAAGGAAAGTTGTTCACCATCCGAGAGCTACGACAGTGTCTTACGTTGAAGTTAAGGCAGCCATTACTGTTCTACTGTCCACTGACGTTGATCATCCATCAGAAGAAGTCGCTGTTCCAATTCCATAGGTCATTTCCTCCATATCGTCCAAAAGCGCAATTTCGATCATCACAGTTCATTAACCTTTCTAAGTTAAGCTCTGCTTTTAAATCTACGGTCTCAAGCCAATCGGCTGTTGGCATCATAAACAAGTACTGAACAATAAAGAAAATATTAAATTATTTTCAATCATTCTTCCCGAACGAAAGAAACAAACATCAAAGTAAGAAAATTAGCGTAAGTTTTAAAAGCTTTTTGATTCCCCACAGATAATGAACCCAATACATATACAGTAGCAATCCTTAACTTTTTAAACGGATTCAGAATGTTCAAAAAATTAAATGGCATTGCTCAGGAAAACTTGAAAAATAAAGTGTTCATGTATCTTAGTAAAGATCTACCACACTCATTTTCTCCACTGGACAACGGTCTAATGGTCAAAGAATATCAAGGACACAACTTCTCTAAATCCCATAGTAGTCATAAATCCGCATTCCACAGTGAAATTATTGTCAACAAAACTCCTATAAGTTATTTACATGTTTTAATATAACAACTCAATTAGTTGAGTTTCGACATTTCTTGCGAGAACAAAAATGCAAAATCAATGATAAAATACTTAAAGAAATTATTTTGATGAAATTCGGTGTCATTCTTATTCGTAAACTTTCAATATTTCTTTTGTTAATTAGGTTTACTCATTAACAGCAACATAGAATTAAATTTTAAGCAAAGTTTGTCACGACACCGGGTAGTAAATTTCAGTAAGTTTCAGGCATATGCTTTAAAATACTACTATTGCGTATCATGAACTAAAGTTTAAAGCTTACAGGAATGCACAAGACAACATCACGTCAGTATTACTAAATTCAAGGTTTCTTTTAGTAACTTTGGCATTGTTGCTCTCGTAAGTGCAATATTTTTTTTCGTCGTTCAATATGGCTACCCTTTTGAAAAATTATGCGCAGCCAAAAAATATACACAGTTACAAAACTTCCACTGGGTAAAAAAAATAATCACGTCTAAATAGGAACAAGAGTCAAAGGCTTCTTTTAATTATTCTTACAACTTCCTACTTCTCCGTTATATTCTATTTAGGCGAGTTATTCTAGCCGCTAGGAAACACTCGACGCTGTGCACGAGCCCAACCGCCACACAGCCGCGCAATTTTCTGAGCGAAAAGATGCAGCTCGCCGCCATTAACTGCCTCCTTTCAAACGCAGGTGCTGCGAGACGCGGAGCAAACAGCACGGGTGGGGCGGGGGGGGGGGCGACGGGGGGAGGCTGCGGCTACGCCGGGGAACTGCCTCAGCGCTTGTTGCGGGGCATCAAACAGAATAAAGGATTTCCATGAGCGGGCGGGGCGCTCGGAGCACGGGGCACGACAGAAGGCGTGCCGGGTTGCGGGGCGGGACGGGGCGGGTTAGGGCGGGACGGAGCGGGTGGGGCGGGGCGGGGTGGGGTGGGGTGAGGGGGAGTGGATGATGCGGAGCGGGGAGGCGTGGGCGAGCGTGTTCCCAGCACAACACAGTCTTCCCACCACTCCGCACCTCCCCGTACTCCCGGGCCTCCCGAGCCGAGGTCGTTAAGCAAGACTAGAGAGAAACACGATTACCCGAGCTGTATAATCCGCGTCATCTCGGCGCACATATTAACGCGACAGCCTACGCGCGTGGGCGCAGAGGAGGGCGTGCACCAGGACGCAGGGTTGCGAGACGCGAGGCGCCGAACGAACGAAGCAGACGTACGAATTCGTAGACGTCGATGGCCATAAAAAAAGGGTCAATTGAGTAATTTTCGGATCTGACAATAGTCGTAATCTCCAAGAAGAAGATAAACGACAGACATTAGAAAACTAAAAGAAAAGAAATAAAAATATTGAATGAAAATAATGAAAGACTCACGAGAAGTTACTTAATGAATCAATAAATACAAAGAAAGCCAACAATCTCAAAAGGCAAAGAAAAGTACAACATACAGTATAATCTGTAGTGATAGTAAAAAAGTGGAGGGCAAAGCTAAAAATAATGAATAGAAGAACAATCCAACAATGTGCCCTCGGAAGGCATCCGGATCGGGAGATTATAACAATTTGTGAAATTGGCCAGTCAGGGAGACGCCAAAAGCACTGTGCAACAAAGGTAACCCAAAGCGGCAGGCCGTGCGATCCGACTCGACGGAGAAAGAACGTTAAACGCGTAGGCGCAGGGCGGCGAGAAGACGAAAGAAAACCGGAGCTGACGTGGCCGAGGGGTGGGGGTGGGGGGCGTGCGAGGGTGCGCGCCCAAGTTGCGCGGTGCCGCGCCAGCCGCCGTGATTCCGCGCCCGACCGCCTGCCTGCCTGCCTGCGCCCGGGGAGGAGGTGCGAGACGGCAAAGCGCCGCTGCCGCCGCCACGATTTATAGAAGGCGATTGCGCGTTAATGCCGCGCTATCAATCTGCGGCCCGGAGACTTCACCTGGCGCCGAGGCCGCGCCGCAGCGACCCCTCCGCCTCGGGCCGCGCCCCCGCCGCGCGCCGGAAGACCCCAATCGGCGACGCACGCCCCAGCGGCTCTCTCTTATGCACGGAAGCGCCTCACCTCTGCCGCTTCAACAGTTACTCGCGCGCCAGGCCCACATGACAATGAACACTCATTTTTTATATTTTCTTTTATTTGCACTATTATTTCACAATTTTTATTCATACAAATAATAAATCGTAGTTTTTATCTACGAGTAGTAAGCAAGTTGGCATGTGATATTCATGCCTGGAAATAATGAATTAATTACTTTAGAATGATATATTAGAGTGTATTCGTCTTCTGAAAGCAGATTTTTTTTATCTTCAGGTGTTGTCCCCTCAACTTTACCATATTGTTTCCTTTTCGAGTCTCTGATGCAATGGTGAGGTCATCAGGGTACGAAAGGTATCGTAGATATGAGTAATAGCTTCGTCATTCGGTTCTTTGTGACATCTTTCAGTTAAAGGAGTTTAAACTCGGATTTGCCTGAGAAATGGCAAAAAATACCAGGAATCGAAAAGCTAGAATAAGTAGGTGTCTGTGTTGGCTTATACAACTTCAGTCTAACCAATACAATCAAAAAATGTAGTATTGGTAATCAAGGACTTCTAAAAAATAAAATATTTTTAAGTAAATTAATAAAGTCTTTGTATGGATTTCCAAAATGAAATGATATCCAGATTGTCAAATTTGAATTTTACATAATTACTACTTCAAAATAAAACTTTTATCATAGAATTCAGTAGGGAAATATACACTGGACTCTCCCAAAATTTAGGTCCTTGGGGACGGGTCAAAAGGGTCCATTTGTAAAGTCAGTACTGCTCATAGTTCACTTTGAAGCGAATTGGCACTGTTTGAACTCGGTTACTTCATGATTCTGGATGAAAAACACATTAGATAACGACGCCCAGGTTAACACGCCTACATAATGACGCTCAATGTGAAGATTATTTTTTTCCGGTAGCGGAGAAGACATTAACAGGAGCCTAATTTTGATGTTTTTTTGTCGTAATCTATTACATCGATTTTAATTTCCCGCAAGAGGAAGTTGTGTTCAGGTATCATAATTACCCTTAGAACCCACAATCCACTCTGGAGCGTTGGTGGGTTGCACAACAACGTCAGTTTACTTTCCAGACATCCAGTTCCAGATGTCAATATCTTGCGCCATAAGCCAACAAGTATAGTTTTTCGGAAGAAATAATTATTTCGCCTATAGTTTGAGGTATTTACAAAGGTAAATCGTCTCACTTGTGGACTATCACTCAAGGTAAATATTACCCTAGCAGTCTTATAAAGGAAAACTAATCCGTCGGTTACGCTCTGTTCTCCCTATCCCTTCAGGCAAAAAAGCCCCAGCTTCTTCACGTCCATATTATTATTTTAATATTTCAATGCTTTATGTAAGTTTTATTTCAGGATAATTTAGACCTGCTTATATTGTGTATTCTATATTTAACTTTATGTATTTATTCCGTGAAATAAAAAAGCTTAATTTTTGCTTTTATTAGTTTCTAAAATATTTTTTGTATACAATACTGAAGATGGTACTGATGAGGTTGAAAATGTTTCCGGGTAAAATAAAAACTTAGGACGATACTACGTCTCTTACTTCAACAGATGAAAACTAATTCTTACTCCTACTAGTCATTTATCCGAGTTTATGAGAGGGTAGTAAATGAATACAATGAAACCTGCATTAAGAGACCACTCTTGGTTATATGGAAAAGTGACCTTTTAGAAAGATGGCTCTTTATAATGGGGATTTCTTTTACAAAAAAGTATATTTTGAACAGAAAATGAATGTTTAGGAAAGTGCCAAGTAAAGTATGCAACCCAAACACTTGTGAGTTAGGGGGAGGTCGATAATCCTGATTTTCGACCTTCATATTCAATTGTGCCCGATGATATTCCAGTAAGGTAATGTAAGCAAGGCTCATTAATTTAAAGAATTAAACGTTAGGTCACTTGTATATCCGCCGTCACATTAAAAGAAATGAAACTGAATTAAAGCGAAAAGCCATGGTTCTAAATCAGTGGCCACAGTATACTGTAACACGGTTCAAGCAGTTCCCCCACTCCACTCCGCTGACCCCGATTTTCTCGAGGATTGAAAGCCAGGTACAGACTATGTCGCGCAAGTGCCGTTTATAACTTTAATTTTCATTTTAACTATTAAAAATTTGGAGTACTGGATTCATACAAATTTTCCTGAAAGAGATTTCTTAAAAGTCTGGAAATTAAGAAACTAGTTAAAGGGTTGATTAGTGGTGTGCGAGAGGGGTGATCTGTTCACGGGAGAACAACAATCATTCAACATACAGCATTCAGTGTCCGTTCCAAGAAAAAAATAGTCGCGAGGGAATGTCATTTAATAGGGGTGGTCTATCAGAGAGGTTTCATTGTAATACACGAATACAAATGAATTGTATTCGTTGTTCGTAAGAGTTGAGTCAATTAATTTACTGAAGAAAGAAAAACTTCACTTTATTTCATTGGCTGAGATAAGCCAACTAAACATTTAAGTGCATTTCATAATGAGGAACTTAATCCTCTGAAACGTGTTGCACAGTGCTGACTTGGACTAACGTTCTCAGAGATGTGGGAGAAAGTTACCGAATTTGGACCGGCGTCTAAATTGGACTGCACAATATTTCTATGTATAAGAGAATTTGCATCATGCAAAATGGCTCTAATACTTGTGGAAGCTCTAATGAGATACTGAGTCAATTTTAAGTGAACTGCAGTCATTTTAATGAGCAGGATTAATATTAGTTTTTCGCAGAGTGTTTACTATTTTTGTGCTGTTCGTATGTCGTAGGCACTGTGTGTAGGGAGTAAGAAGTGCAACTTATGGACATAGGTTTCAAATATACTCATTATCTTACGAAAACGCATAAAAAGATAAATGCTGTCCTTCTAATAGTTGTGCAACTTCATCTTATATTTGGACGAGTTGCAGAAAGATACCTTCCGTTAGACTACTGAAGGTTGCCTTCAGGCTGGATTTGTTCATTTTAGGAGGCTGGTACATATTATTTTACAATAATCTTCCATGCCAAAAGAAAGCAATCAAGTGAAATGTATGTAGATAGTGTGGCGTCGTGGAAACGCTTTCGGGCCAGTCGGACCAGGGGAAACCGTTGCACCCGCGCGCTTGGGCCGGATGCTGTCGGGAATGGGGGCGGTTGGTGTGCTCTTCCAAGATTTGCGTGCATGGCGCCGTGGAGGGACGCCGGGGAGGGGGGCGCACCTGTGCTGAATAGAGGAACGCGAGGGGAGGGGCGTCAGGAAAACCACGCTCTGAAAACCTATTGAGGAAGGTTAGTGGCGAGTCTGGGATAATTGTGCAAGACCCTGGAGAAGGCTGGACGTCGAGCCTTCGGGACGCCCGACAGCATGGAAGTGCCGAGGGGAGGGGCGCGCACTCAGGGTACTTAACGCAGCGTCGTCTGGTCCCACGCTGGATATGTTAAGAGTCGAAAGACTGAGCGATATCTCCTGTGCTCTCAAGCATGCGATCTGACGGGCGGAAACCGGTTCGGCGTCAGGCCATGTAAAAAACTGGGGTTATCAGGGACTCAGCGTCCGACAGCATCGCACCACGCGTTGCTCACCTGCGTTAGAGCAGTGGCACTGGGTCGCGGGGTTTTCGCGGCTAAGGGGGAGAAAAGGTTGCCGGAGATTCTTTTAATGTTTGTAAATTTCACTTTTTTTATTAAATATGTAAATATTTTCTCTCGGAAACAGTTGTCTGTTTTTGAATTCCAGTACGTCACAATAGAAAGTGATATTGTGCACCATCTATTGCTGTGGCAGTAAGAGTAAACCAAAAGCAAACCTCATTCTATATAGAACCATTGGGCAAAATGATAATGAAGAATCCTCTTCGTGATTCTATTATAAACACAAGAAATAATGGACAAAAATGTTTAACAAGATGGTTTACAACCTTATTTTAAATCGTCCGGGAAATCTTCTACTGGTGGGAGGATACGTAGGTGAGGGGTGAAATGGCATTAAACGAACGATCCATCGAAATAGCTACTAGGAAATCGAAAAGGCAAGGCATTCTATTTCAAGAAATTAAGAATAAAAAATAATTTCCTATTCACTAGGTTACAAAGCACATCATCATCACCATGTTGTATCTAGCTGCTTCTGTCCGATGTGTAGGAATGGAAAGGAAGACTGACGTGGCTATGATAGTGTTGGGTGCACACCCGGTGTGTTAAGATGAAATACAACGTTAATAAATTTGACTGCATTAGTTGTAGATTTCTAATGCTGCAAACCACCATATTGGATCTTCAATTTTCTTCCACACTATGAATAGTATTTTAAAGGTAAAAAGACAGTAAAAAAGATTCATTCATTTCTTAGAGCTGCGTTTCATTATTTGGAATATTTTAAACAAGGCAGCAAATTTAGTACAAAATACTAAATCATTGCCTCCATATATAATCTTGTTCACTGAGGTGTGAAAATCGCTAAATACAGGAGTGAACTGTCGATTATATTTTCCTCAGAAAGCTAATTTCCGTTGACGAATTCAGTAAGACATTTTTAATTTATAGTCTGAACATACTGTGTTATTATTACGTTCCATAATCAGACTCGGTTTTCCAATTTGCTTATTCTCTCTAGTGATTTCTTTTTAGACCCAACACAGGCTTTAAGTCCAAAAATGGCAACCGGTATATCAAGTCAACCGATTGCACACCTTTCCCATTCCTCTTGACCGGAAACAACGTAATTAAAATATAGGAATATTTTACAATGAAAGTACATAGATTGTAGATTAAAGGAATATTTTGTTTGAATTGAATCTTTTTTGGGAGCAAGAATTTGACAAATAAAAAAATCAGTTCAAATTTGGCGAATTACCCTTAATTTTCATAAACACTCCTCCAGATCTTGCATGCAAATACTATTCTATAATTCTACAAACAAAACAATTGTGTAAATACGAAGAATTGAAAAAATGTGGACAGAGAGGGAAGGGTTTTTACTGTAATTGACAAAGAAATTTCAAATGTTTATTTCAATTTAATTGACGCTAGGTGCACTTGCTTTTCATTCATTAGTCAAATAGTTATCTCTTCCTCATTTATACATCACAGGCATAGCACACCAATCCTTAAATCTCAATCATGAGATACAGTTGTTTGAAAGTTGAATTCACATCCTGTCATATTTATAAATATATAACACTACGATATTTCCTTCCAAGCGTCTCAACACCTAACGAGGACAAAGAACGCGATACTTCGTGGCTACTTCCTTCCTGCCAAATCTGCACTCTCAGGTTTTGTAATGCCATCCGATACTATGTAGCAAACCTACTGGTCAAGGGACGTTTTATAGTTTCCCATGTTACGCAGTTGAGTGAATTAGATATAAAATGCCCTTCGATTTATCTTTGGATTGTTCTTTACTACATGCCGGATGGTACCCAGAAGAGGCTAAAGCAAAGATCCTTCTCGGGTGAATTCCATCAGCTGTTTCACTGCATTCATTGTCAAGGTGCATTGGCATCCACAGTCGAGAACTGTCGTTGTAAGCCAGAAGATGCTGCTTCATAGCTTTAAGGAGACGAGATAAGCATGCAAATGGCCCTCATACTCAGACCTGCCATTTCAGTATCACTGGAATAAACAGAAAGAGTCAGTGACTGTTATGCAATTCATAATTATTTGCTTTCTCAACAAACAAAGATGAGAAATTGAATGCAATTTTGAGGAGACTCCAGCACAGATCGGCCATGCTTCTCCGAGTAAACACAAAGTGTTCAATCGGGATCAAAAGATTCGAAACGGTCGTGATAAAGTGGAAAATGAACGCCATAAACGGCGTCCGGTGACCGATATCAAATGAAGGCAACAATCAGTCAGCGCGTTAGCTTTTTGAAGGCGATCGCCGCATTGATATTGCGCTTACTGCATCAGAGATTGCTGTAAGTATGAGAAGTGTCCTTATCATTATATCGGACGGCGGCTACCGGCGGTGGGCGGCGGGTCGGATGACCCGTACCGATCCTATACTTGGATTTTCGTAACGTGGCGGATAACATTAGGTCAGTTTTACACCTCCTGCCTTACAAAAGGAATATTTACAACAGTGATAAGCATATGTTTGAGGTCACGAGCTCCGTTGAGAAGGATGTTCGCGTATTAACTAAAAAGATTAATTTTATAAGGCGGGAGTTGTAAAAATGACCTAATGTCATCTGCCACGTTACGAAAACCCAAGCATAGATATTCTGCATGACAACACACGGTCGCATACACTAGCACTGACTCGTTATAAATTCACGAAATTACACTGGCTACTTCTAGAACAGTCACTTTACTGTTCGGACTTGTTCCCACGTGACTACTATATGTTTGGCCCACTAAAGGAGGAATTAGATGGAGAAAGATTTGAAGACGACGCTGCAGTCAAACAGTACGTGCAATTTGCACTGTGGCAGCATCTTTATTTCTCCATAAAGGAATCAGAAAAAAATATATGCGGTGGAGAAAATGTATTTCTATTGAAGGAAATTATGGTGAAAAATAAGGGACTCCATTTGTATATTTATTTATCACCAATAACGCTGTTACCAAATTCTGTTTCATATTTGAATGATCTTAGTATAAGTATCTACAAAAAATGTATTGACAAAACGGTAATAATTTTTGTTCTTTAGGAAATTTCCTTTCACATTTCTAACATTTTTTCAGTATTACCCGGTGTATGCTACAAATATTGATACGTAAACATTCTCGCGTTTTCATCAAAAATAAGTTTTAATAACTATTTCTTATTAATAACTGAGTGACCAATCGTAAGAAAGAATTCATTCCAACTTCAGCTAATCTCAACTGTGTATTATCAAAAACTTATCGAGTCTTGCGGTCAATTACCTCTACGCTACGTGCACTTGTTTTAATTCATTAGTCAAATACGTTTTCTGTAAATGCTACGAGAATTAAAACAACACATTGTTCTGTGCACACACACTGTAAGCAATAGAAATGGTGTACATGATAGATGAGAAAATTAGTATATGTACCCAGATAGTAAAATAAAAACAACGCCGAAATCGTTTGGAAAGAGATTTAGCAGGTATGTGGAAAATAAATTATGAACGTTCATTACAAACATGAAATGAAGAGATTTCAATATTTTCAATGATAGGTTATTGTTTTTGTGTTTTTAATAAATGCTCATTTAATTACTTAATGATCCCTTTTGTTTCTTGTAATGTTGTGAGTTACTTTATAACCTGTTTCTAATAATTGCTAAATAGAATGTACATTAAAATACAAAAGAAACATTCTGAATACTTTTTTTCTCAGCATAACTCTCCTGTCTAGCTCAAAAGCATATCACGAGGAAGTGATATCAAGAACTTGTATCAAGAGATGGCGAATGAAAATTCATTCACGGAGAATTACTGATGGAAATAAATATATTTTTTATTATTATATTCATTTTAACATAAAGTTATTCCTAATCAGTTACTCCAACACTACTCCACATCTTCAGTATTGAAGATGCAGGGTTCCTCTTGATGATCTAATAACATTAAATAGTTCAGAAAATTTGCACCTTCTCTTTTGTGTACCTTTCTGCATTAAAATAATTCTAAAAGGAAAACTAAGGTGCCTCTAAAAAGTAGTGGAATAGAGAAGACTCAACGAGATTTGAACTTACAGAAGACGGCCAACACAGAGCTAATTTTAGTTCAAAAACTAATTTTTTTCCAGATGATATAATTAACACATTTGTCTTCGGGTGCAATAATGAATGGTAAACAAACATTATTCGTGCGAACATTTTAGAACTCACCAAAAATGCTATAGTTTGCACAATGATGAGCCATCATAAAAAATTGGAAACAGACTACGGAGAACGTAAATCACTCTTGTCCCCATTGAAAATGCCCGTTGCCCCTGCAGAGGCGGCCGAGCAGTCAGCCGCGTGTCAGCCGCATAGAAAGCGGGCGCATATTGATGTTGCCTAGTAATTATAAGTCAACACATTCCAGTTGACTAATTGGTGCACGCCGTCCTAATATACGTGAATTAACATATTCAAATAACCCAGCACCTCTATAATGTCAATACACTTTATAAATACACTCTTGCATGCAATGCCCGAAATTAACGTTGGACGAATTAGCATGTCCCAATATAGCGAACAAGAACTGCCATGGCGTACTTCATATTTCTACCTCGACAGCCGGTGCAGAAAGCTGTCAAGGAGAAAGAAATGGGCTCGAATGAATGGTTGCCGGTTCAATGAATATCCGTAATGACAGTCTTCCAGTTAGAAAATAATTACGACCCTTGGCGTTGTTTTGCGGAGACAGTTTCTTCAATAGACTTCGTGACTGCAGGAAACAGTAATACTTTCTAAGAGATAGTCGTTAAAAAACTACATAAATACGAAAAGAAAGTAAGATTGGCACTCCTTGATAGATGCACATGAAGCACTATTCTCAACCAAATTATTCGTTTTGAAATAAAATGTAAAATTCATAACAAAATATAATGCACACATTCTTATTTAAGAAGTAAATGAACATCACTAATAATATAAGAACAATTTTTAAATTTTTATTGAAAGAGCTTCTGAAATATACAAATTTCATTCAATAAGGTTTTCATTTCAAATTGTAAGATACATTTCGTCAACAATCTGAACGATTGTTATTGCTGCAAATGTAAAAAATAAAGGACGAGTAAACTTCTTGAATAAATTACTGAAAACTATTAAAATTTGTAAAAATAATATCAATAATATTAAATAATAACAATTCGTTTCATAATACAATTTCATCCACAAATCTTACTAAATAGAACACAAGAAAGAATCAGAAAACATAAATTCGAGTAATCGAACAATGTTAGTTGAGGTAATAGATGGAAAAGAAACCACTCACCACAATTCTGTAGGCAAAAAATACATGAGACGATGGTGATGTCGCAAAGGAAATGAATATTATTGGAAGTACATTTCCGAGAAGATTAATTGTTAATAAGTGATATTACTTTTTAATACATTCATTCGGTCATCAAGTGCATTTAACGTATAATCATACAATCAAAAATTAGAAAAGGTTTTCCAATACAGATGCTTCTTTACTTTTATTATTTCACAACGCACCACTACTGAAAATTCTGGATCACGCAACATGTTATAGACGACAATTGTACTTTATAAGAATGCTCAAAGTTATTTTACCTGCCTTCGTGCAGATAAAGGAACATATTCACTGAACAGCGACATAATCGTTAATGATCATCATTCGCGTGTTTACAGCATAAAAATAATAAGCTATCTTTTGGTATTAAAACTTGAAATTAGATTGAATAAAAATATTAGTTTTATTAATAAAAATTGTGAACTTAGTGCACTTTCATATTCTTATTTCATCTCAAAAATCAACTCTCTGTACAATATTTACAGAAAAAGTTGTGTTACATTAATAAAGTATTATTTTAATAATTTAAAACATCAAGAACATGAATTAATAGATAGAATAACATTCATAACAATAAAACCCATTCTAAATTTTTTTATGGCCCAGTTTTATTGAGAAATGAATTCGAAACAATTTATTTAAATAAGTAGGTCACAAATACGAAACACGGATGAAACATTTGAAAAGAAAATATATTTACGTCCAATGTACCTGTGAATTTAATATAAAAACATTACTGGATTTACCTTTCCGTTTCACTTATATGCAAAAGAATGGCTTGTAATACCACCTGAATTCAGTGAGTACTAATAATAAAAAGTATTGTGCGAGTAGTTTCAACTGAATATTGAATACATCTATTAAAAATTGCATTCCCTTCCTTTACGATTGGATCACATATGGGGGCGTTATTTTAATAGTGGCACAACTCTATTGACACTCATTTCGAGATATTGAGCTCTAAAGCTAAATGATTATAAAAACAATCGGGCATTGGAATCAGACAAAAAATTGAGACCTTTTTTTATAAGATATTTACTTATTCGTGTAAAGATGATATAAATAAGCATACTGTATGCTTTGCAGAATATTGGGGGTGTAAAGGAGTTATACCACGATAAAAAGGAAGATGGTGGGCCAAATCGGTAAATGTCGCTCTACGAAAAGTTCAAAATGAAGACAATATCTATTTATTACAAAATATTGAAAATTAATTTAATGTTACAGTTGAGGCACATTAAGATTTCTTCATCTTCTTGAAATCGTCCGGTTCTTACCTGCCAATCTGTGGAATAAGTGTGATTAACGCTTGAAACGAATGGAAACAATTCAAGTTTTTGGCCTGTTTTTCACATTAACTTTTTCTGTGTTTGTAAGACCGGGATATTAAAGTTTTTGAAAACCTTCGTTCTTTCCCATCCACTGGTTGATTGTGTGTTAACCGTGTAGAAGCCCATGTCTTGGTTTAAGGCTTACTTGTACATAATTATAAAAAACTTCTGTTTGATAAATTTAATCCATCTAATTTTTTAGCCAGTTACGGACACTATGTTGTTATTTTTTTCCTTCTTGTTACATATGCTTGAAGGTCTTTTTACACATAGGCCTTTAGGTTTAATTTCTGTGTTAAATAAAAAATGTGCAATATAATTATATTATTTGTTTTTGTTTCTATTAATAAATCTGGATTAAGCTCTTTACCATCATATCACTGCAGACGCTGCAAATATCTCGAAAATCACTCATCACGAGACTTGTAGAAAACCACGTAGCCGTACCACTGGACTTGTACCTCTATCAAAATAATATATTACAATTTACTGCGATTCACATTTATTGTGATGCATTATGTCGTCCACAGAAAGAACTTGGACTTTCAGAATAAATGTATAACATTACGCGGACCTGAAAATGGATTAGCTCAGTTTCTCAAAAAAGTGGAATTGTATCACTATTAAAGTAACGCTTCACTATTACATTAATCATGTATGTCAAGTAAGGCCCATAGTTCTCACAGAAAAAATATGCCTGTTTCTACCGAGTTTTCAGGACATTTCAGGCACATCGGTGTCAACCTTAGTCTTAAATTGCGCTCTTGAAATAAGAGGAAGAATAATGAATTAGATATACTAATTTTAATGGCACGGAACTGGGAAGAACTGACAAGTTAGCACAATTTCCTCACAAAATGTGATGTACACAGAAACAAATCTAGTTTTAGTAAACACCTTCTGACAGCCAACTATTGGATTATCTAAATATATGAAGCAGCAAAAACTCCCAAATGTTTTATACACAAATTTAAACATCTGGTACAAAAGTTCGCTAAACTACTCAGTCCTGCTCCAAAGATTAAAGCACATTCCTCGAATTTCATGAATACGTTTTGGTGCAACATCCAGATCACGCAGTGACACAAAAGTCCAACCCTAAACAATCCAGCCCGTGGCGAGAGCTGCCCGTTTTTTCCACACCGGAAACATACAACATCCCAACGCAGTGAGGGATGGGTCGGGGCGGCGCGGGGCAGGGTGCGGGTGGGCCCTGATGAGCGCGCGGCTAATGGCGGTGGCAGTTGGCAGCACGCGCGCCACGCAGCAGCGCCTCCGCCCGCGCCCGCGCCATGTGGACGCCCCATCACGCGCCGGACGCCTAATGGTGGCTGCGGCGCGGCCCCGGGCCAGCGAGGGCGGCCGGGCCCCGCAAAATAAATCACACCGCCGCGCCGGCCACGCCCACCCCCCGCCCCAGGGGCGGCAGCGCATGGACCGCGCGATAACCACCCGCTCGCTCCGCCCACGGCCTAAGAGCTTGTTTGCCCGGAAGCCATCGCTAAATCCTTGGAGGAGCTTAGTGTAAGGCTAGCGCTAACGGCCGGGGGTGGGTTACACGCAGGGCGACCAAGCGAACGCCCGGTAACTTCCGTAAGTCAATACGTAGGTAATTGCGCTGTATTCGACATACATGGAGCTGGTGTTAATACCACTCGTAAGCTCAAAGATCTAGATCAGGTGGATTGCAAATCGTTTTCACCCTCAAAAAGCAGAAATACCAAAATTGCCTTCAAATTATACATACAGCTTCGGGTAGCTGCCCTCGAAACCTGCTAACGAAAGCGGAGAACAAATATACTCATTTCTAATCTTACCTATGATAGTTTGACATTCAGCGAACGATTAGTCTTCATTCAAAATCGTAAATCAATAAAACTTGATTTTTTTCAACTATTTTACTCTATTTTATTGTTATTTCGGAATACCCTAATAAACATAACTTAAACTAACACTTCCTCAAATATTTCAGCGACTTTTAATATCAAGATAGATTTTAAGTACTTGTTAATATGGTACTTGAAGAGTTTGTTATAGTGTTCCATCGTTACATCCTCACAACAAGGTTATAACTATTTAGAATATTGAGATAATTTACATATAACCGTCAAATATTGCAGAATTTATAAGTTGATATACAAATTAATTAAGTTAAACTTTTTAATTTACTAATTTCTCAAGACCTACCTGAAAATATGAACAAATATTTCTTACTTTGCTTACTTTAAAACTCAAAATAATAGAATGTTTTGCAATAATAATATAAATTCATTACATTTTATTTTATTTCCTTCCTATCCCAGAAGCACATATTCTACCGTGCTATTTATTTTAGGTAGGTATAACCTTCAATAGCTTTCGTATTGTAGTAAATATGACTCATGTGAAGATATTTGAATTGTCACTCAAAATGATGGACATTTAGAACGTAAAATATACATTGCACAATTGCTCATGAAGGCAAGTGGAACGTGATTCAATTCGAAACAAATGATGATTGCTTAAAGTTATAAATTGCATACCAGTACCCACAGATGCCTCTGTATAAGTTATTATAAAAAAAATCAATTGGGGAAACAAAAATTACATATTTTGTTAAGTAAATGGATTTAACGCATCTTTTACTCAAATAATATCACGTTTTATTTATTTTTATTGTAAAATAATTCACTAAAATATATTCTTGACATACATGAGAGGGGTGTATGCTTTAATTAAAGGTACGGAGGTTTGTGGCAAACATTTAAACGTGAATTACATAATTTGTCACAATTTCTACAGAAAGACTAAATAGACTGTTATACTGAGCCTATTATATCGTCAGCGTTCATTTTGAGATGATAAACGAATTGCATTAAGACGGTTATATTTTGCTTTATTAAATTATGCAATGCAAATATCTTTTAATCGTGTTCTTAATAAATACTAACAAAATAAAATCTACTAGTTGTATGCTTTGATACGAGTCTTCCCTTGTATCATTTAAAGGTAAAGTGCATATTCAACATAAGATGATATTTATAGAATTATTTTTTTTAATTAAAAAAATATTACTCATCTATTTTCTAATATTTAATAATTAAAAAAAATTACGCATATTCTTGGGTTAGCAAATATTTGAACTATAGAGTGAATGTATTAAAACATATCGTTGTGTTTTCAGAAAATTAGCTTTTCACATATTCTGAATACTATTGCCATAAAACATTTATAATATATAAACGACAATAAAGTGTGTAAGGGGTATGGGTGAAGTACATGAACAGTTTTAGAAAAAAGCTACTAGTGATGACATAAATAAAACTTTTTCAACAGTATGTCAGGAATGTTAACTTCAAAATGCAGGAAAATTCCATATTATACTTCTGGTAAATATTTTGGGGAACACCTCGAGTTGGTGTTGTAACAATTGACAAAACTAGTGAATAAAGAAATTTATTAGAAGACAATTGTACAAATGACATGTCCACGGACACGAGCGACGATAGGAGCGATTTCTTTTATTTACAAAGAAAGCCATTTTATTTACCAAGAGTGTACCTCCTATCTACGGGTTACGTTCATTTTTTTCGTTTCTATTTAATAATAGTTTTAGTTTTGAGAACTTTTACCTTTTTACTATTCGAAACATATATTCGATGTTGTCATATTCGTGCTGAACAATACCATTTTAGTGGATTTATGATAATCTAGCGACTTAGAACATACCGAAACATTATTAAACGGGGTAATATTGATATTTTTCCAAATGAAAAATAGAATAAGTCGAAAAAGCAATTTAAAAATGACATCCTAGCAAAAGTAAGTTACACACGCGAGAGAATATAATATTTGTTAATCTTGGAAAATGGAAAAGCGAGTCACTTCCGATTCAGAAGTGGGTTTGATTGCATACTTTTCACATCGAGTAAATAAAACGTTTATGTATTTTCACATTTGTAATATGCTTATCCAAATATGTTTTATATTTATGGTTTTAATTCATTCATATTCAATATTTTATGTTGTTCCTTTAGCGAACACCAAACCCCCGTGTTTGTGATTGTACTTATACATACTGAAGAGATTTGCATGTGAAAGAGAATATTGGTATTTTACATTACAACTTAACATAATATGTAAAACAGAAAGTAAGGGAATTATTTCAAACAATCAAACTTTTTAACAGAAAAGAACTAAGTAGACCTCTGAGGGAGGCTCCAGACAACAAATACCTTCTTAGAAAAAGAAGTTTAGTAAATGAAAATATGATAGCTATTGGCTAATGTTGTAATATTGACTAACAGTAAATTATTGTTACATTCTTAATTTAAAGAATTGTTTTTATTAAATAATAATATATTCAAGTATCAGTAGTAACTACATATTTGCTCATACATGTTGCCGACTGATGTGATACATAAAATGAGATATGCAATTATTTGTTTGTGTGCATAGTGCGGTAACTATACTGTTTTTATTCTTTTTCAAAGTTCTAATTGGAAGTTCTGGAGTTCGCGTATTAATACAGAACTAATCAGAAATAGAATAGAATAAAATAGAATAGAATAGAATAAATTCTCTTTAAAAAAACAACCAATTTCCATTTACGAAAAAATGTTCAAATCACATTGAATTAAAATCTCAATATGTTTTGTAAATATCTGAAATACATTGACGATATTATTTATCCAGGTCACCAACCAGAAAGAAGCTCAGTGCAATCAAATTGTAAGTGTACGCTTATTCCCTTTATTTTATATTTCACTTCTTTTTACTCCTTTCTAATCATGTTTATTATAGTAATTTCCAATGCTGACAAAATGTTCAAAAATATACATTCCCATACAAAAGACTGCTTGATTGGATTTCTACCTATTCTATGAAAATCATCATAGAACCAAAATTAGTAATTGGTATCCCATTGCAACAAATCGCTAAAAGCATAAAAAGGAAATGCGGTATATTCTAGTACAGTGGTACGCATGTCCCAAACGCGCATTACAGCTGCAATGTATAGACAAATCATGTTTAGACAAATTGAGCCACAGAATTCTTTGAAAGATTCACATCCATCCCAACCATCCATTAATAAACTCAACACTCGATCGTACGACATGACCGTGTCAGAGGCGAATATCTTTAGGGCAATGAATCCCAAGCGCGGACGGCGCGACTCTGCACACGAGGGCGCATATATTCTTGGCATAATGTTTCATTGGGCTGCGCTAACGCCGTGCGTGGAGCGTGACGAGGTCACGGCCAGACGCCGCGCGTGGACGCCCAGTGAGGGCGAGCGAGCAATAACCACGCCGGCGATGGCGGCGGACCGCACCTGCAGCGGAGGCAGGGCCGCACCTCCGGCCGGGGCAGCGCACCGCCTCATTTAGATGTAAAATATGCTCTTACTCTGCGGATGCCATGAATATGTATAATTAAACGCAAGCCAAATAATTTTCATATTCAAAATGGCATGCTTAAAAGAACCAAAAAGCAAGTGCGTTATGCGTGCGGAAATTACTCGCGGAATTCTAGTGGAAGTAAAATTTTAAATATTTAAATAGACATAAATACTACTAAAACAACTGAATCGCACATTTATATAGAGTTCATTAAGAGTCAGAGGCAATTTTGATGCCTATAGAATTGCCTGTTACAGTCTTCTTGTTCTCCTAAAATGATTTTAAAAGAAGTAAAAGCGTGAACTGTTTAATTTCTACAAATGTATTACCAGCTTAGCTTTATCAAAAACACGATGCTTAAAACTATCATGAAATATCCTCTATTTCAACAGGTGAGGAAAATTACACAAGTCTTAAAGGCAGTCTTATACATATTTTCTGACAATATATTATTATTTAAACATCAATTCATGTACAATAGAATCTGTAACGTCTCTATTCAGTGATTATGTTTAAAAGTTTTAATTACGTGTGCAATAAGGAGCATGGCAGATAACAAATGAAACTAAGGTACTGAATTGAAATTAGGCCTACAGACGTAAGTAGACATGGAAGCAAAGATACATCCTTCAGGTCCAAGTAAACATGAAGAAAACATTATTCTAACCAAAAGTATATGAAACAGTGTCTTATAAATGATAGAATCAAAATTCTAATTAACATGATAAAAATGTAATTTCTGTATTGTAATCAAAATGTTTCGGCTGTAAAATAAAATAGTTGATTGCAACAAAGTAAATGCAACGATGTACAAGTTTGATAATCTATTAATGCGTCAGTTTCTACAAATGTGCAACACTATGCAAAAATCTACAATTATAGACAAAAATTCTAAGAGAGGTTAGGTGTAATCTGTTTGAAATTGCTAACTTGACGAACCGGAATAAATGTAAATCATGAGAAATATGATTCTCAAATGAATGATTATAATATTTTTAAGAGTGCCATTGAAACTGTTCACATAATTCAAATGTTTAAACATACAGAACAAAATGGATAAACATGGAATTGGGGTTGATAACTTCTTATCAGCCCCATTCCCTAAAAAGACAACATTATGAGTTCGAAATACAGCATGTCATCATATTAACTTCCTGTTTAAAAAATAATGAATAAAAATATGTATTGTTACAAAAATTAACAATATAGTATAAATCAGTAAATTTTCATTCCATGCAATTCTACAGCTGTCAGTTCGTGAGGGCAATTCAAAATTTAGAATAGAAGTAATAAATAGTTTATTTAGAATAGCAGTTTTCAATATCGAAAATTTCGTATCGAATAACAAACAATTTGGAAACATATTTTGGACGAGAAATTAATATTTTGAATAGTAGGGCTTCCTTATTTCACATGGACCTGCCATGATGCTTAAGAAGGTCAATTCAAAATTCAGAATAGAAGTAATAAATAGTTTATTAGAATAGCAGTTTTCCGTCTCGGCGCGGCGCGGGTGGCGAGCGCTGGGCGCCGGGCGGGCGGCGGCCGCGTCGCGCCGCGTGGCCATCTTGGCGGCGCTGGCGCACGCGGCCGCCGCCGCGCGGCGCATGAGTGGCGCGTGGCGGGGCGCGTGGCGGCGCGTGGCGTGAGGCAACGCGCGTGGGGCCTACCTTGGCGGGCGTGACACCGGCAGAGGGGCTGGTGTTGTTGGCGGCGCCCAGACTGCCAGCGAGCGGCGGGGCAAAGTTAGGCACTGAGAAGGGTACAAACAACATGGGGGTGTTAAGGGCAATGGGGGTGGGCACGATTTCACCACAAGCGCCGTCTTCGTCGCTGGTAGCTGCAGCCGCGGCCCCACAACGGCAATGTTCTTGTTGCGGCTGCTGCTGCTGCTGCTGGGCTTGCTGTTGCTGCTGGGGCTGCGCGGGTTGCTGCTGCTGCGGGGTGCCCAGGAGCGACACCTGAGGCAGGGCCGCGCCTACGGAGACGCGGCGGCAGCCGTCGAACCCGAGGCCAAAGGGGCTGCTGCTGCGCGGCGGCGGCGGCGGCTGCGGCGTTGGCGGCTGCGGCGGCGGCTGCGGCGGCGGCGGCGGGGTTAGCGCCGCTGGGGGCGGAGACGGGGGCGACGGGCACCGCGGAAGCGACCGGCACGACTCCTGCGGCCGCGGCGACGGCTGCGGCGGAGGCGGTGGGCACCTGGTAGAACTGCTGCGGAGGAGGGTAGGGCGCGGCGCGCACCGTGGAAGCCACCCCGGCTGGCCGAGCACGCGCACGGCTGCGCCGCCTGCGCCTGGACGGTCGCCGCCTGCTGGGGCACGGGCGCGACCTGGCTTCTCAGGCCCACGCGGCGGGGTCGCCACACGGCGCAAGGGTACACCCCCACGAGGCTGTACCCCACGAGGACTGGTGAAGGAGCCAAGGCAGCAGCTACGAGGGACGGGGGCGCGCGGAAATCTCAGGCGTGAGGCACGCCCCTCCACCGACGGCTCGCTCGCTGACTGGCCTCTGGCTGCTTGGCTCGCTCGCGGGCCGCCGCCGGCTGCCGGCACTTGCTCGCGCGGATGTCTCGGTGCCTGGCCCGGCCGCTCTGCGGAGCTCGCTCGGCTCGACGCCGGTTGCTCAACTGCGCTCTTGCACTCGACAGGCGTGCGCTCCCGACTGGGCGATTCACACACGGTCTACGCTCAACATCGAAGACGATGACAAAGTCAGAATTCTCGTAACACAGTTCCCAACGGAGAATTTCACAGCAACTCTTCCACAGTGATCGCTGAACACGTGCTTAGCTTAGTCTGATGCAACGTTAGCCTCTCCTTGCAAAAGTAAATGCAGTTATTCTGTTCAGCACATATGCACAAGCCAATGGAGTCACAGTTCAAAATTATTTAGTCGGTAGTACAGATCACTAGACAACGCTGGCAGTTAATGCACTCTACGCATGAACAAAACTCACAGAAAGTTTCGCAAAATAATATCTATATCGCTCTGCGAAATGTAAAAATACAAAGGCAATGTGACATGCAAAGTCTCGCTCTTTTCAAACTCACGGCGTTTGCCAAAATTCACTACAAACTTCTGGAAGAAACACTCACGTGGCTATAAGACTCTCATTGAAAATAAAATTTCGTTTAAAAATATCTTCTCTGAGTTATTACGTATTCAGTTACTCTAACACAGTGCGTCTTGCAAAAAAATCGACACAACGCATAAAACTCTGTCAGTGCCGTCACTCCGTGAAAGCCTTGATGAACACAGTTGCTGGGGAGCGCTCGCGCGAGTGTGGCCGCCGGCCGCGGGAGGTCAAGACGTGCGGCGCGCGGGGCGGGCAGGGCGCCCCGGCCGGCGCGCCCTTCGTCCCCGCGCCTCCCGCCTGCTCCTCCTCCTCCTACTCCGCCTTCTCCTCCGCCTGCGCTTCTCCTCCTCGTCTAAGCGACTTCTTTGTCGCGGTGGCCGGCGTGCGAGTGCGGCGGTGGCGGCGGCGGTGGCGGCGGCGCCTCTCGTCCTCTCTCCTACTCGGACGCTGCTGCGGCGGCGTGGGGCACGCGTGCGTGAGAGCGGCGCGCGTGTCGGGGCGGGGGGGGCGGCGAGCCGGCGGCGGGGGCGGCGGGGGTGCGGCGGCGCGCGGAGGGGGCGGCGGCGGCGCGGACCGCGGGAGAGGGGCGGCGCGCGGCGCGGAGAGACAGACACGGCGGGGCGGCAGCGGCGGGAGGGCGCGGGGCACAGGAGGATAGCGTGTCGCTCACGAGCACAACGCCAGCGCAATCAATGAAAATATATACGGTACAAGAGGGGAGAGGGGCAGGCGGCGCGGCCGGCCGCGCGACGGAGACGGAGCTCGCGCGCGCGCGCCCGCGCCGCCCCAGGGTGGGGACGGCGGGGCGCCGGCGCGGCGCTTCGCGCGGGTGAGGACGGACATGAGCGCCGTGCTTCGCCTCACCTCGCCTCGCCGCACGAGGCCCGCCGCTTCCCGCGCGGGTGTCCGTCTTTTCTTTCTGCACATGCCCGTCGCCGGCAATTAACCGCCGGGCTCTCCAGTACCACTCCACTACGCGCAACTCGCTACGCCCGCCAGCCCAACCCGTCCCAGCGCAACGTCGAGGCTCTCGCCGCCGCGGCGTCGCCAAGTTCGCTCTTTCAGATAAGTAATAATTAACGCAATTCGTAGTACAAAGGAGCACACACCGGTAGAAATAATTACCCCGAGCCAGGTGCAGGCATTCCGTGGAGACGTGCTCGGCGAAATTGCGTAGCGGGCGGATGGGCGGGCGGCCGCCGCAGGCGCATGTGCGCGCCGACGCAACCCGCATCGCTCGCGCGCGCGGCGGGAGCGCAGGCTCAGCCCCTGGAGGTTGTCAAGGATTCCTCCGCGCGCTCCAGGCGCTAAATTTGCGCACCGGGGAGCAGCCTGCGCCCCAAACGCCTCCGCCGCGGCTGACAGTTGCCTGCCGCCGGGAAGATACCATCTACGGCAATAAAGTCCGAAGGAAACGCCGACCCCGCGGCGGCGTGCGCAAGAATACGTGGCGACGCACGCGTGGAAAGTTACGTCCCCAGACGTTTAGCAGGAAAGCAAGGGGTCCGTCATCAGCCGTTTTATCTCTGGCGCCATCTAAATACGATTTACGCTTCACATAAAAGCGCAAGTCCTCCCCATTTGTTACGTGGCAGCAGGTATTGTGCTAAGCCTTACGATAAACACAATTTCAGGAATTACACGGACGCTTTTAAGCAATTTATTATCGGATAGATTTAGCCCAACGACACTGTGCAGAATAAATGAGTACTTGTGAAACAAAGTAGCGGCTTAACGCGGCTTACACGTGTGGCGAGGACACGCACCCGTGCGCGCGCGGCCGGCGCCGGACGCGTGCGTGGTCACGCGACAAGTTTGCTTGGCGCCGCCCCGCCCCCTTCCCGCGCTCCAAGAGGCCCCCGAAAGCGACATCTGCACCGCGCTCTCTGCCAGAGGGCACCTTCACTAACGTTGCAGCGAGTGTTTTCCAGCTAGCGTGGCAACGATTTAGTAATGCGCGTCCAAGTAGACTGTTTTGCAAGAAGTCAAATATTCAAACTCACAGTGAACGATTTCTTATTCAACAATTTAATCAGGACGACAACTACAGTAGTTGAAAAGCAAGATGTTAGAGATTAATTTTACAAAGACCTTTTTGAATGATCGAATTCATGAGTCAATTCTATTACCACTACAAACAGAGTTAAACTAATTCAATGAACACGTGATATGAAGTACAGTTTACAAATAACTCAAAAGTATCGACGAAAAATATTTGAGAGATGCTCTAAATTTCTTTTCTTCTTCTTTTATTAAACAAAACTATCTCTTCAAATGAAAGTTTGCAAATGCAACAACAGTTTATCAGTATAGAGCTAAACGTCAATCAAGACAGCAACTGAAACCACAACATTTGAATACAGTTCATTTTGCAATACATCACTTTATTGCATCATTGTATTGCAATGTATCCACATTCAACGTATATACAATGCATTTTCAAAGAGTTGCATGTCATTAATACAAATTATTAGGATTTTATTAATAGAAAACGTAAACTAAAAACAAGATAAGAAATAACTCTCAAAAATAGTTGTACACACAGTCCGTCAAATTGTTAATTCAATACGTTATTGAAGGTAAGGTCATTTCTCTAAAGTTTCATCTGAAAAACCTAAATGTAATACAACAGAAATAAAAAAATGATTCTTTAGCGAACTCAAAAGTTAAGTTTCACGCCCTGCATGTCTAGTGACGACAAAAATATAGAAAAGAAATATCTAAATATTTTTGAAAAAAAAATTATTAATATGTTTTAACTCAACAGATTTTTTTAAATATACTTGCTGGAAGGGATAACATTCATTTAGAAGAATCCCTGATAAAAATATTGTAATATTTGTTCAACACTGGATTTGTCGCTTCTGAAAACGAGTTATGAATAAATTTTGTACCTCGGAGATAAAGGACACTGAGTTCAGTTTTTCTAAAATGGCACACTTCAACACACTTCATTGCTCTTCCTGGAGGTATTGCAATTATGACCAAACGACCTAATAACGACCTTAGAAGTATCACTAGGTCCATTTTCATTCAGATGGCAAAAGCATTTCAAAGTGTTATATGAAAAATATGAAAACGTGATTAAGATCTCTTTACTTCAAAAGAAAAAAATGTATACAAAAATGTATACTTGTACATGCATTGTTCTGTTGTCATGATATAGTTTTTAGGTCTCGAAAAAATTGTATGTTATGATTTTGCAGTAATCTCAATAATTCGATGAACTGTGCACAACTATCATTGCTGACGGACATTTAAACATAGATTCTACATTTCAAACTACATAAACGTTTCTAATACATAACCATGAAAATAACCAAAGTAACATATTTGTATTCAAATAACATTTCTTGCATTGAACACGTGATACCATAGTATTGACTAACACACAAACTACTTAAGAGCAGTTTAAGTACTACTAACTCTCGCAATGACAATTATGAACTAGCTGCTAATTATTTTCACTGCTCTTCATGTTAATGCATTTTTGCACATATATTCCATAATAGATAATCAGAAATGTACAGAAATGAGAGAACAAATTATTTTGACGCTAATTTATCCAGATTATGCTAGCAATTGGTATAAGTTGAAATCTAATTTAATTTCTACAGATTATAAAAGGTAAAACCTTCAAAACACCTCTCAAATACATTTCTAAACCTTTTCAACTTCAAAACGAGATCAAAGACTTTGAAGTTGAGCACAAGCACATTCAAATTGGTAACAAACACTTTCAGATTGGGAACAAGCTCGTCCAAATTGAGACGAAACACATTCAAATCGAGACGAAACACTTTCAAATTGAGAAAAAAACATTTTACTCTCTCATTTTCAGACCCAAGGCATCAAAATGAAGAAAAAAAGAAATTAATTAAAAAACAAGAAAGGAATGCGAATGAGTTATATATTTATTGAATCGCACGAACATAAAAATAGTATATTAATTAATTACATATAAATGGATTAAAATAAGATAAAGGCCAATAAAACAGACATAAAAATTTACATATATTATTTCACATTATAGAAGTTCAAGAAAAGTTCTTCTAAAAGTCATTCATAACGTTTCGGCCCAAGTATGGGGTCTTTTTCAAGTAGAGAGTAACTCACAAAAACACAGTAACATTTTGATGAGTTACTCTGTACCTGAAGAAGACCCCTAAACCTCTGATGATCGAGACGTTTAGAAGAATTTCATAGGATTTTTATAATGTAATATAGTATATGTAAATTTTTATGTCTCTTTTATTGTGCTTTACATTATCTTGAATTAATTACATATTCATATCAATCAAATTTAAAACATCTGTATGAATCTTGGAATATGAGCAATGAACACAGTTAATGACATATATTGTATCGATATTGTTATTTATACGTTTTTTGACTCGCTGAGACAAAATTCTATTGGAAATATATTTCTTCTTTCTTCTCCAGTTAATACAGTTGGCAACTGCTTTGTAACTGCATCGAGTTTCCTTCTTAGAACGCCCTTGCTTTCGGGAAATAAATAAAGTTAATTTCGTCCAATATAAGAACATTGACAACACAGCTGATAGCTGCAGAGCATATTCGCGGTGTTTTGTTTTTATTCATTGCTTTTAATTTTCTCGGGATCTGTTCCATCCTCCTTAAGTGTGAATAATAAACTAAATATATGTTTCAGTAAACATTCTGTGGACATAATAATTTCATGATTTTCTTGAAATTAACGTTGAAGTTCCTTTACTGTAAGCCTTAGATTCCTCTCAATATAATCAATCATTACGATCACGATGTTCTTCTTTTTTCCTTCCACCTCATGGTTTGCTTTCGTTTTGGTTCTTTGCCCATCTGCAAGCAAATTTTCGTTACTCCAAACGTATTCGCCAGAACTCTCCAAGATCCCTATTGTTAAATAAAGCACATATTTGCTGTTTCTGCCTACCTTAACACGGCATAACTATTCAACAAGAAAAACGGTCTTCAACAACTAAACAAAACACAAAAACATAATCTGCTGTTATCAACTAAAACAATTGCCTGTTCACGTTTCGTTTCAAAGTTGTTTACTCTCAATATGAAAATGATAAGTCTCAATTTTAGTGTGATTTGTCTCAATGTGAACGAGTTTGTTCCCAATTTGAGGGTGTTTGTTGCCAATTCAAGAGTGATTCTTCTGGATCTGAATGTGAATCTCATTTTCAAGTTGAAAACGTATATAACTGTCAGAATACTTTAAAGTTGTTTACGAGAAAGCAAAAGAATTCAGGGGGAAATCAAGAGCAAAACTCCATTGTTGTACCAACGTTTTTTTGAATGATTTTTATTACTTTTTACTGATAAAAATGGATCCTTGACGTGTCAAATTTGAAAGAGAACGAAGATACTTCGATTTATCGAATATTTAGATTCAGATTTGATCTACGAAATAGTATTATGGCCAACGTTTAGAAGATTGAAATCGACTTAGGTATTTCTATGGTTGCCTATTAGTTAAAAACCGTATGTGTAAAATTTTAAGAATTAATAAACCGTAAATAATGAAGGAACTTGAAATTTCTTAAAATATGAAAATGACGAAAAGAATGCGCGGAACAGACCTACGTTTGTGTATACGGACAACGTAGAATGTGAGAGCTCGTATATTTCTTACTTTCTTCGGGATGGGTTCTGATGGTTGCAACGAGAAGTGGGAATTGAACATGTTGAACGACAATTCAATACCATTATCAGCTGAAAAAGTAATTGCGTGGACTATTTCGTATCACACTAGGTATGTAATTCATTTTATTATTTAAATATTCATGATATACTCGTATTTACTTATGTTTGTATCTTAGACACGATTCAAAACGAAGAACAAATTTCTACCTTTTCCATGTTTCATAAATTCCATAAATCGTTGGACTCTGAACACCTGAACTTAAAAATTCAATTATTATTTTATTTACAAATAGAAATGCCCTGATAAAACTTAGCTCAAAGCGATTTTTAAAGGAATGATGTAGCCTGCATTTTGTTTGACTAGCGAGCGACCATTATCTTGGACACAAAGTTGAATGTTATTAGAAGGTACTCATATTGTTGAATCCAAGACACATTCTCTCATTCTGTCCAATTAAGGAACGCCAGAGACTGAACAGATAAATGAGTAGAAGCCGGTTCTTGTGAATATCACGCTGTATACTAAATTTTAAATGAGTAAATTGTTCAAAGCCTAAAGCAAGTAGATCACAGCATGGACGTCAAATTACTGAGCGGAAAACCCCTTTCTTTCTATTTGTCATAGGCATAAAGATGATACAGGGGTGTCAAATATTTAAATTAAAAAAACCTTTTTGCATAATTTTAAATGTACGGTCTAATTTTCGAGGTCTGGGTGCTGCGGATGCTCTGTTTACGGAAATATTCCTGGCCGCTCATCTTCACGGACTCCAAACGGTGCATGTAGCCGCCGGGCGGTGCGGACGATGCTGGCGGGGCGGCGGAAGCGCCCGCGGGCGGAGGCGGAGGCCGCGGGCGGGCGCTTCGCGTGGCCGCTAATCCGCGCGTGTCGGCACGCGTGGGCGCCCAACGGGGGCGGCGGCACGGCAACCTACGCGCCTGCACGCTGCCCCCGCGCTCCTCACGCTACGAATCAGGCCTCGCTGCTGCCTTTACTATCGCTTGATTCCAATGACACTCACGGGCTTCCCCGTTCAATCCTTGTCTAATCCTCCCCAGCTCTTATGCTGAGAAGACACTCTTAGACTCTTACACTGCGGTCAGTGCTGGCGTTTAAGGTTTCAAACAGACGCACGTTGTCATTGGAATTCTCCACTGAAACAAGAGAGTTATTTGACCGACTATAACAAACACGCTTTTCCGACTCGTCTGACAACATATGCAAATATGGTAGGTATAAAATTGCAAACAGATGAATTATTATATTATTGATATATCATTTTTGAATTTCGTTAACTTCTGGCAAGATGATTTTCCTCTTATTCCATTTTCAATAATTTTGGAATTTGGTGAGTCGTCACCAAATTGCAAAAATCGTGAAAATGTAATTCTTGGTTTACAAAGCCAACACACATATGAAACGTAAAAGCCAAAGGTGACGAAAACTTTGGTCTCTTTTTCGTTTTCTCTTTAAATTTCTGAAGGTGTCTCGGAAAGCAATCATTGATCAATTTGATGTAAGAATAAAAGATAGAGCTCGATTCTTGTACAGAATTACTTCCCCAGTAAGTTAATTTTTATCAAAACAAGTCTACCACAGGCACTTCGTGTTTATTATTGAAACTACCAAAATTGATGTCTGTTTTCAAAGGTGAAATGCTATATTTCAAAATAATCCGTAATTCATTCAAGAAAGAGGTGTTAAAAAGTACCAAATTTCCTTCTCACTTCGAATCCGAGTATTACACACTCTCCATTTTTTGTTTTACTATGTCACAAAAGAAATAGTTTCTTCTCGAAAACTATTTACAAGGATCTCATTGACGGCGTAAATTCCGCTGGGACCTGTTTCCCATCGGTGCCCCAGATGTCTGGAAGTGGCATTCGTTCCTCATATTTCTACAATGTCATCTACGGACTGAATCACCATTAAGAACATTCATTTAACTCACGATTGTCGATTAAATGATTGGTAAAATGCTACAGTATTTTGCATTACATTTCATTAGATTTAGATAGAATTAATAAATACAAACATGTTAAATAAAATGAATTAGTTATCATTCGGGGCGGACTTAAATGAAATGTCAGTTGTTTTTTCTTTTCACTTTGCAAAAGCGTTTATAATAGAAATCCATTTTTTTGATTTTTTATCATTTCGGCTAATAGTCTTTTTAACTTTTTCCGTTTTTAATGCATTTTCGCTTATTAATCGATTTTAATGTCATTATAATGGTACTTGCTTCAAATAATATTCAGATAATCATATAAAAATGTTAAAAAACAATTCAAATTATTTTGATATTTGTTTTTGGTAACTATTTTATTGTAAGGATCAACCGTTTAAATCTACGAAGAATAGAGTGGCAACAATATAACATATTGCAAATACTGAACATTCATAAAAAAAAAATCAAACCGAGAAGGAAGGTCAAACGCTGTCCACTGAACGGATGTCTTCAAGGGCGGGCGAAAGTGCGCGGGAAACGGTGCGGCGGCGGTGTCTTTCGCAAACGAAGGCGATGGGCGGCGTGGCGTGGGCAGGGGCAGAGGCGCGGAGCGGGGGGAGGCGCGCCGTGCTAGGAGCCCCCTGCCACAGAAGTTGCACGACGCACGCCCGTAACTCACAAGCAACGAGCGCTTTAAGAATTACACGCCCAAGTAACCGCAGCCCGGAGCGCTTGTAAATCGCCCGCCCGCCCGCGCTCGCGCCCACGGCAGCTTGGCGGCGCGCTGCTCCGCCGGCGGTTAGCAAGGCGGTGTGGTGGAGGTTCCGGTGGGAAAATGTTCTAGGGATGTTCATTTTGGGGTCCATCATCTTAGCTCAATACCATCCTCATTTCTACTTCATTCTTCAGGCTAGTTCAAATATGTAAGTTCACCGAAAAATGTATTCTTTAGGTCAGTAGAATGCGTCTGAATTTGAACCTCGGATATAAAACAAATTACATGCCTTAAGTTCTGTTATTTCAAAGTGTTTCCGAATGTATTTTTAACTGATCACAAAAATTTTCACATATATTTCCCAATATTATGGTTAAAAACTAGTGGTACATAGTTTCTGGTATTATTGGCAATTATTACGTAATATAAAATCCTACTAATACATCAGTCATCACTACAACAGCACATAGCTACCCTAAGCGGCAGAACTATGAAAATATTGGTATTCTTCAAAAATGTTATTGATAGAGAAGGAAGAATTCTTTTTTCTCTTCATTTTAAAAATCCCAGGTTACAATGAAAGGCGAACTGAATTATTTTTAAGCGTACAGTGCTCTATTTATCATAAACTTTTAGAAAATTAATAGAATTTCAAAACGAAAGGGATTTTTACAAGGTACGAGCATAATATTTTAATACATTTCACAAAGGTATTCAAAATGCATTTTTATTATGTAAACCTAATTGTATTCACCTTTTGTCAAGTTTCTATACACAGAATTGTTTCTTATGCATATTATTAAGCTTCGCAGAATTCAACCAAGCAAGAGCTTGTTGACATCCCAAAAATTGTATAATTACGTCATACTGGTCACCCGACGTATGCACGAATAGCCACAAGAAGTATCATTATTTGCCCCTAGAGGACGACAGATGATGAAGAGTCCCTCCTCATGACAATTCACACTCAAATAAAATATGCCATAATAAATATCTTAAATTGTTATTTATCCCTTATTTAAAAGTCTGTAGTACAGAGACATCGTCTCATTAATTACACATTTTTATTTGTGATTCCAACACTTGATTTTATTTAAATAAAAAACGAAAAATAAACTATTTGTCCGATCCGCTCGTTCACTTCCGAGGCAGCCTTGGGGATTATGGATCGCCCTGCTAGTCGATGGTAATCGCAATGTATTGCACCGTTTTTTGCAATATAATTCATTTTAATTAATAGAATTATGTGGATTGTAATTAATGCTGCAGTTACGTGAGTTGATGTAAACCTAATTGCCACCGAGAAATATTGATAAACCTTACAAGTTAAAGTAATTTTAATGTATCTTGTAATATATACATTCTGGGCTCAATGGAATTTTTATTAATTCACGTAATATTTATATATATATTTTAAATATATTTATTTTATCTATATATTTATCTATTATATTTTATTCTTATATTTATATAAGATATTATATTTCGCAAAATGTTCAATGTTGCGAAAATTATGTACTTTCATAATTTGCATTCCAAGTCTAAATATTTCCATATATGTTGCAAAGTTAATACTTTTTCACCTTATGTTAATTCACTTGACAACAATTTTTATATCTTCACGAAAAATGAACCTATATCATTATGAGCATAGCAAGACTCAATAGTTAGATCACACGTTGCGAATCCTAATAATTTATTAATTAAATGTTTCTCCCTTGTTTATGTCTATTAATCATCACACTATAACCCTTCTACATATTCATTAAGCTTACAAATGAATGAATTTGTACAGAAAATATCCACGCCACAACAATTGATACGGTTGAAAAATAACGCGGAAAGTTGAGACAAATTTTAAATTTCGAATAGTAAAGGATACACGACGAAAATTATGTGTGGAATGAATTGAAAATTAGAAAATTAGGAAAGGTGGTGTTGAAAATTAGAAAAGGTTTACATGTTCATTATACGGAGAATAGAAAACCCAAACAACATTGTTTCGTGTTCAGTATTCAGTCTCAGAGACTAATGAAATGTGGGAGGTTTACATTTACTGGCACAATACTATTCACTGTAAAAAACCAGAGTTCAATATCTTTCACAAAATGTAATGCATTTTTTTATTTACTAAGTTATGTACACAAATGAACTATGACAAAGAAATTCTAGTGTTCACATTTCCTTAAAAACGCAATGCACCTCATAATTATAACCAATGATTTCTATTTGTGAAAGGACACGTATCAAGCGATTGCTAGGCATTGCGATGACATACACTCAGAAATGTTTATTTAAAATCACTCTTCAACTTAAGAAAACTCGCTATAGTTACTTGAACAACAACCTTACACTCATATTTTTTCGCTATAGCTAAGTGAAAAACAACCTTGCATTCATATTTTTTCGAAGCCGAAAGCTTTCAATAGATCGATTAAAACGCACTCGATGAAATAATGAATAAGAACGGCAGATTCGTATGCATTCATTCCATTATCTATTCATTATTTTATAAACTTATTCAAGTTTAGTGCGTATACCACAAAACGGGTTAATAAAGGCAAGCGACAAAATATCTTGAGCCCACTTCCGATCATTTAATGCAAAAATCATGAAATTTGGTTGAGTGGAAAGCTCAAAATTATTTTCACGGGAAAACCACTGGTGTTTAAAATATAAAGATTTTTGAAATTTTATACGTGCAGATGTTTTAATGAAAATCAGAACTAGACAATACTTACACTCATTCCCAAAACTATTCGGACACCTCTAATTTCAAGAATTTTCGTCCAAAATTTTACGCAAACCATTATATTTTAATTCAGCATAATTTAGGTAAATCGGAGTTAGCCACGAAAATAACGTAAAACGACTTCTTAAAAATCAAAATAGCTTAGCTCTACGAAGTAAAATGACCTTTTTATCATAATTTATACAATTAGTGGACTTCAAAACTATTCGGATAGAGCGTGACTCAACTGAAATATCAGTCCTTTACAGAAAGAAACCGTTGAAATCAACGGACGTAGAATGCTGATGGTCATCCTGGAGCCAGTGACAGATTGCTCTCGTCACCGAAAAATTAGAATCGTGGGAACCACTACGATGGAGTAACATGAGTCACAGAGGGAGAAACAGTATTTTCGAACGTCATCTGGTTGTATTTACCATATGAAGGTAAGAGCTGCCGAAAAATTGCTCAAATGAAGAAGATTACGATGAGTGACATTATATGAGGATTCAATAAAAAAAATGGAACTACACCCTCGAGAGGAACGCTCAAGCAAGTTTTATAATAGAGAAAACTGGATTCTAAGGAAGATGAGAGGAATATTCTGGGTGTCTGAAACGATTTGGTAGTGGATGTATATATTTCCTTCTATAATAAACAAAATTAAGCCATTTTTCCAGAAAGTTTCGTAAGGGCTTCACGTAAAGCATCCTGAAAATTAAAATATTTTAAATTTTTCTGCACGGCACAAATAGATCTACTTGATTTATTTACCAATTTCAGCTAAATATTTCAAATCTGACAGAGTTACGCGTGAAACATCTCGTACAAAAATCGATTCTCGGATACAAAATTGCATTAATATCTTATCTCCATTTGCACCAATCTTAAGCATATTTGGAGCAGCACTCATGGATCTTAATTCTGACGTGTGTGCAAACAAGGAAAAGTACTTTAAACATGGATTTAAGGACCGATATTTGAGATCACAGTGTTGAGGTGATTCTAATACTTTTTCTAGAGTATAGAGAGGAAAAGTAAAAATGACGGTAAATTAGGGGTGTTTCCACAGTGCACATGATTTATAATTTTCGTTCGTTTTTCTTTTGCACAAAACTTGAAAGAAAGTGACAATGGTAACATGTCTGCAGTCGTATTTGTAACCAAAACATATGAATCCCAGGATAATTGTTTATCATTCATATACTGGAACTGGCAACTACGCGGCAGGCAAGTCCCTCAGGCCAGAGTTTATGAATCACAGTAATCATGTTAGTTTTTCAGTGGAGATTGAGGGGATATGCTAGTAAAAGTGGGTAAAAGATAGTGCATCTGAATAACTCACATACCATAAGATCTCAGTGCTTTATGGTGATGGAATGTCAGTATGTCATCTGCGGGAACAACAAACAGCAGATCTGATATTGATGTTCTGATTTAGTTGAAGAGAGTGTTTTATAATAAAAGAAAATTCCTTTTAATCCATGGCTGTGGTTTGTGATCTTAGTTTACCGTAAGATCGTGCAGTTTCTAGGATCCACACCGAAAGCACAGAATGTGTTTACGAATCCTAAATCCTCGTCATTCAGGAACCAGAATGTTGCGCTAGTTTCTTTTTCCGCAGAAGTAGGAAGCTCATTATAAAAAACTTTGAAGACATTCTGCACAAATTAACTTCTACATTGATATGCACAATCCTCAAAAATGGCTTATTCAATAAAATACGTTTACACGCATATATTTCACATTTTCGTATCATCTAAGAAAATATACATGACACAAAAATGTGAATGTCGTTACTGCACTAACAGAAAATTTAAATAAACTTTATTTCACACATATACACAACACTGAATATAATTAAGTTAATTTGACAAAACACATTCATTCTGCGACCATACTACGATTTCTGTAATAATTTTTCTGTTTGTGAAGTTCAGTGTCCTTTTGAAGGCCGCTTCGCCCAATGGGCCGATGTTCACGCAGTAGGCTTACAATATATGGCGCAAGGTAGTATCATATCATCATATTAATTCCCCACATTCCTCTTATCACCGGTGTCTATTCAATATTAACTTTCGCACGCATATTTGAGAAACATTTAAAATTACAGCTCCTATTTAACCACGACATGCTACTTCTTTAAAGGTAATAGCTACTTGAAATAATTGTCATACAATAGCAATAAAATCATTTGATACAAAATCATACATCCTAGTAAAAATTTGATTTTCTGTATGCAAAATCAGATAACATAATTATTCGCATCTATTTCCTATTTAGCCTTTGATAAGTTCTACATAAAACTAGTGGCGATGCATCTCAAACAATTTCTCGCATTATTTTTAGCATTTGCAATTCTTGAAATTACAGAGTCCGCTCGAAATGAGACCAGCACGGGGATTTTTTAAACGTTCTTTGCTTCGAACGACTATAAAATTGGAAACTTTTTGAGAAAGGATTGTTACAAAATTGCATGTATTTCATGAAAATTTCGGAAAAGCTACTCACATTTTCGAAAATTGTATTTGATCTTGCTTCATTGAAGAACAGATGCCATTCAGAAAAAAACTCTTATCTTCAACATTGTAGTAGAAAAAGACCCTGGAAAATTCTGAGATTTCGTTGACGAATTTTCAAGAGAAAGTTTCGAAAATTCGGGTATTTCTACGAAAATAAGACCTTGTTTTAAGCGTTCTTCTAGGTATTCCAGGACAAATTTTCATCAAAAAAGTTGGAGCCAGTTATGAGAAAAGTGTGAACATGTTGAGGCTCAATATAAAGTACCCCCCCCCAATAAAATCAAAATATGCATTTCAAACTCGAATGGCCTCGAGTTCTTTCATATCAATCGGAGAATATCAATTTTGGAGAAAATCAGCTGAATGGTTTAGACGCAAGCACAGAGGACGGACGGATGGACAGACAGGCGTTTTGACCTCAATCGGTTTTTTGGTATCAGGGACCCATAAAACGTGGATTCGGACTACACCACGTGTTAGACGAAATAATGTACTACACAGAGGTACACGATTTATCTACTCTTTAGTTACCAGGGCGCGATAATAAAATGTTTTCTGTCAAAAAATCATCCATTTCTGGCGCATGATTATAATACTTTCTCTTCACCACGTACTCAATAAGGCGAGAAGGTAAAAAAAAGGAACATAAACGAAAATTGCGTAAATAAAATGTTAATGTGTGAATTCCAAAAGATTTGGGGATAATCAAGCACTTCTCTGGTTCACAAATATTAGAAATCCGACTTGGTGCCATGTGTTGCGCGGACAAAACGACAAATTACCACATTCTTGTAAATATATAGAATACCATATAGTTCAGAGAATTTACAATTAAGTAATTACTCAACACGCAAAATTAAGTGAGTACTGATTTCAACGTGCAGCGCGATGAGAAACATCTCGGCTCATAAGCTTTCGTCTCGCGTCTTCAGTCTGGCGCTCCCGCACCAACACGTGGCGCAACGAGGCGAACCATTCCGGCGCCACAACCGAGTGCACCGCCAGGAAATTCGCGCGCGCCTACATTCGCGAGTGCCGGCAACCCGCAAACGCGTCGGCGCCTGTTCCAGCGTGTTTGGCGGGCGGGCGCGGCGGAGCGCGGAGCGGCGGATTAACCAGCGCGCGCTGTCCGGGCACAAGAGCGGCCCCCAGGCGGAAGAAACCGGCGCGGGTGGGGCGGCGATCGACGGCAGCGACGCATGGTCCAGCGAGCGCGCGTTCATCAGGAGGCGACGGTGGAGTCGCCGACGCCGTCACTTGGCTGCGTTTATTCTCAATTTCGTCTCCAAAAAATATCGGGGGGTGGAGCTTCGTCCGAGAGTCGAGTTCTCACGGGGCGGGGAAAGGAAGAAGGTGTAGGCTCATTTGCGGGGTCAGTGGCAAATACAAGAATTGTGGAGTCAGAATCACATTGGGCACAGACACAAAGATTTGAGATGTGACGATCGATATCGATCAACAGAATTGAAAGTCCGCGTTCCAGGGAACAAATCTTTCTTCTTCTTTCTAGGGTTTTTTTTTCAGCCGACAGCCGGTTACCCTTCACGTCCCGATGGGGCGCATATTCGACCATCCACTAGACACCAACACACTTGCGGGCTCCTCTGATCTGGGGTCAGCAGAACGCGAGGCCCTCCGCGACAACACATACATACAAAGACAAGGGACAAACAACCATGCCCAAGGCGGGACTCGAACCCGCGACCCTTCGGGAACAAATCTACTGAGATAATTAACATAATACTAAATATAATAAAACCCCGTTGTAAGACACATCCACGGACAGGCAATGTGAGCATCTTATACGCGAGAACTCTTGAAAGTGGGAAAGTGCTAATATAAGTTCAATATATATATTCACCTATGGTTACGACTTTTGCTGTTTTATGATTCCAGTATGTGAAATGACAGGTTTTTTCAAGGTAAACATAAAGTTCCTTTCTGAAACTGTCACAATTGGGATTTTCAACTAAAACTTCGCATATATGGAGATGTGGCACGCAAACCGACCACTATTCACCAAACAATCACCACCATTTTCGTCACGGTGGTGAAAAGCTCAATAAAAGATCAATACAATAAGTTGATGAGCTTTATGCCTTGACAAATACTCCCAGCTCTGTCTTTTTCCGTTCGCCTGAGCACTGAGCCTGTGTCAAGGGTACTTGACCACAACCCCAACTAGCCACCTGTCTCGCCACATGGAAAAAATTGTCGTTTCGATGCCTTGTGAAACAGACAATTCCTCTACAACCAATTTTCTATCTACTAAGGTGGAAAATAATTTTGCCTCATTTAAGTGTGGAAGCAAAATGTCAATAATTTAAATATTGGGATTCAGATAAGTCTGTCTCCTCCAAGAGGGATTATTTTAAAATATCATTTATCACAACGAAGTGAAAAGAGCAGTTGTATACAAATGGACAGCAAGTGCTCAGTAAATATGACAAAAAAGAACGAGGGAGGTAAATTTTTATTTTTTAGTATTAAATTTTATTTTACATTGACAGTCAGTACAACGTTCAGCCGCGAGTCTCTTCAGTTAATTGGCCGAGCAACTTTGTATCAGCAAAGTGTGAAGGGGGTAACTTCTTTTCACCTCCCTGATAGAAATTTCATTAGATACCTTCACCAAGATTATTGCGAGGAAATTTTGTTAAAGAGTGATGACAGGATTTAGAAAGGAAATACGATGGGAGAGATTGGTGAATGCCAGAAATGTTCTTACCTTATCTAATGTTGAAGAGGTATTGAACGAAAATGTGAAACGGGAGTCTGTTTCTTGGGCGGGAGAATGGAGGTTGATAAGTTCTTATTTCGTAAGTAACTGCTCTTTGTATATGATTTAAATTATTCAAGAAACTCTGTGCCAGTTTCGTAATAAAGGAAGTAATCGGTTCTATTGCAAGATCGTTGTGAAGAGCCTTATTGCTGACAAACCAGGAGGCATTAACTTTTTTTTTAAATTTAATTTTTAATAGGCAGCTAAACCATACAGGGCATACGTAAGTTAATATTGGACGAAGAACAGATTTTTAAATGGTTAAAGCGGAATGATTTTTTAAAGAAGAGTTGTGGTTGAAATCGGATATAAAATTTGTTGTTGAAAATTGGACGTAATTACTTTGGACGAGATGTGACTGTGCCGATTTAATCTTGTTCCATGAGAACGCCGAGATAATGAATAGATGAAGTTAGAGGAGACCACGGAATGATAGAAGAATACGGAGTGTAATGGCGACGCGCAGGACGGTAAAATCAATGTAGGTGATAGTGACATAATATATTACGCGACCGAGAAGAGTGAAGTGACTTCAAGTGACACGTGAAACTACGACTTCATAAACGAAGACGACAGAAGCCCAAACAACCAACACCTACGATAATCCTCTCAAACACAACGGTGAAATGTAGGTAGAGCAGTAGAGGGTGCACAGAACGCGGAGGCAACTACGACGTTCGGACACAGTCAATCGACCAAATGGCCGCGGAACAGAGGCGGGGCTGGGGTCGGCGCTAGCGGCAGCGATGGTGCTCAAGAGGTGCAGCGTCGGTGGCAGCGACCGGTGCCACGGCGGGGCGGGGGCGGGGCGTCCGCGGGAGGGCTGCGGTCGGCGAGACCGCCGGGCGGAAAAGGCGGCCAACCGCGAGGTGGAAACCGCAGGCGGGCAGGCGGAAGCCGCGGCAGCGGACGCGCCGCGGGAGGAAGCACGGAGCGACGAGAACAGGGTACCCACTGCAACCGGCCCGCTCCCCACGCGTCCTGCAGACCCTGGCCACGCGCACACCTTGTATCTTTGCGGCACATGCGGTTGTGCCTGGGGCGCGCGGCGCTAACCTGCATTAAATACAGATTATCTCGGCACATGGATGTAAGTGCCCGTTCCTAGCAGGTACCAACGCATTGGCTACACAAACATCCAAATTCTTCTATCCCAATTCTATAACTACATTAGAAATCAATTACAAACGGCGAAAAGTTACTATGTACTTTAACTGTCAACTTGATCAATTTTATGGAAAAAGGACATTACAGTAGTAATGAATCCCAAAGTGTTGATTCTGGAAATTATTGGAATGAATTGTTATCAGCAAAAGAAACTCTCAACATGCAATACATGTTCCGTTAATTCAGGCACGAGTAAAACTGCGCGCAATTTTTTTCACCATTTATTTTATTTCTAAAGATATAAAATTGCAATCCATTATTGTGTATTCAACGATCTTCATAACGTAAAGGAGGAAAAAAATACACACAACAGCTCAACTTTTATACCGGGAATTTATTGAGTAAAACATCGAACAATCGAGGCGAAAATATCCTTCGGGAGGGGGTAAAAAAAAGTTGGTTAAACCTCAACAAACGAACAGCAAATTCCGCCGCGCTTTAATTCAACTCATCTCGGAGGCGACGGCGGCGGCGGCGGCGGCGGAAGCGAGCAATTCCGAGCGCGTGAGGGTGGGCGCGGGCGCGGGCGGACGCGGGTTAAGCGCCAGCGGGGTGTGAAAGGGCTGGGCGGCGGGGCGTCACGGCGCCGCCGTTGGCCGGCGGAGGATCGAATGAGGTGGCGGGGGCGGGGCGGGAGCGGCGGCGCTCGGGGCAGCGCAAGGTGGACGTCGGCGCCGCGCAGAGTGGGGATTTCCATCAGGGGATTAGGCGGCGTGTCAAATTAAGCAGAGGCAGAGTAAATAATCAACAAAGACCGCGCGTGAAGATAATTCCTGGAGGCAGGGCCGACCATAATCCTACTTTAATTGAAACTCGCCGCCACCGCCGCCGCTCGCAGGGAGGGAGGGGCGGAGGGGAAGGGGGCGGCGGATCTTCAATATTTTTGCATCGCCGCCGCAGCCGCCGCGGAGTTTAATAAAGAACGGGAAGGTCTATGATTAAAAATAAACACGCCGCCTTTCCTAAAGCGTAAACCGGAGGGGACGGGGGCGACGGACCATCCCCTCTCGCCCCGCCGAGGAGGGTGCAAAGGTGGATTTTTTTACCCTAGCTGCGAAAACAAAAACATCTCAGATTTCGGCTCGTTCGCAGACAGGAGCGCCTGGGACGACCGCCAACACGTGTAGCGGTCCGAGGCGAGATGCGTCCTTGCGGAGGTAATCCGCGATAAGGCGACGCGCGGCGGAGTGGACCTGCGGGGAGATTTGCTCGCCACGGAAACGAAACCCGAGATTGCGACCAGCAACTATAAAGAGAGTTGCAGTTACACTGGAGACTAAAGAAGCTACGTTGAAGAGACGCTGAACAAATACCTCTATCGATGTGAATGTTGTTTAGGAATAAGTGCAAAAATAAACTACGCTAAAAAGAAATAACTCCTTTTTATTTTTTATTACTTTATCCTTTTTATTGTAAACGTTTTTATAATTTGTGGAATAATACGTATAAGTAAATTGCGATATCTATCTAATATTAGAATGAGTGTGAAGCAATAATGTAACAGAATCAAAAACAGAACATTTAATAAAAAGCAGCACTTTAACAATTTACGTCAAAACATCCAATTAACAAATGTTAGAAAAAATATATTGACAGATACAGATCAGACTTAAAATTCCACGTAATTGTAGTTTTAGTGTTAAATCGTGTTTGATAATTTAAACGGAATATATATTTTGTGTAGTAATAAATTAGTTAAATCTTTCATATAATTCTTACAATCGGTTACCGAATGTGATTGTGGGTTGGATTTACAAACGTAATGGACTACACTTCACTTCCACATGTTTATCATAATGGAGATTCTAAGATTAAAATTCCTTTAGGGTAAAAATGGTCTAGATATTCTTAATAATTTTCTCATGTCTCTAGGTGTCCAATGAAACCGACGCAACTACCACCGAGATATTATTATTATTATTATTATTATTATTATTATTATTATTATTATTATTATTATTATTATTATTATCATTGTTGTTGTTATTATTATTATTAACGCGAGTAATTCATTCTCTATTTTCAAATAATACTTCAAGAAAATGTGTACTTACATTACTCTCTAGCACACGAACCACGATACTAAGAAAAATGGTTACATGTACCTGAAATAAAAAAAAAGTAAGTATGAGCCACAACAAATAAATCATAAAATAAGATAAAAATCTACATGTACCTTGGGATGAAAATGTACTAAATCTTGCGGCTAGATTTCTAGAATTTTCCTGATGCATAGCTTTTAACATTTAATTTCCTTTATCGACGACATAATGGACGATTTCTAGCTATCTATTAGCATTGTTCATAAATAAATGCAAAATATTCTCAACATAGTACTTCCACTCTAATGTCTCCAATGGAACGTTTTCCTTATTTTTATACCAAAAGACAACGTTGAAAGCTCAAAAATCGATAAAATAAGGAATGTTGAGTTTCAAAAAACTCACACGCGAAGAAAGAGTAAAAAAAAGTGAAGTATCGTGAGCTACCTCAAGATTGGCAAACTACGGTAGAACATCGAATGTCGATGAATCAGAAGGTACGGACGCTGCTGTTGCAAGTACATATTCCGCTGCGGATCGACTAAGGAGTTAGAAAATGAGAAAAAGGACATTCTTCTTTGACCACTCTCCTGAGGTATTGTAATTAAAGGTCAAATTGTAAACAGGGTATACAAGTATTCTACTAGTACATACATACGTAATTCCCTTCCTTGACGGTTTTCCGTACGTCATTTGTATCTCATTATGATTCAGTAACAATTTCAAACATGCGACATTCGTTGGAGGGTGGACACATCAGAGTTCATTCTCATTGTACTTCCCAAACGAATCTATGCTAATTGATGAAAATTGTTTTAAAAAAATTGAATGTGCCTAAAATTTATTATTTTCTTTTGAACACCACGCTCATTCTAATCTACTGTGTAAAACTGTCCATCAAAAGTTACTTTAGAGGCTTTTATGAAATATTGAGATTTGATTCAATTGATATCTTTAGACTGAATAACTTTTAATTTTGTATTGAGAAAAAAGAAGAACAAACACGGTAGAAGGAAAAATATATAAAAAATATATAAAGTGATGTTCTGTACACATTTTTCTATACCGATTCGCTTTGTGCAAAGTGTAGTACTACGCGGATATCGGAGATAATGACTATTTTTCGAAAAAGTAATCGGTACGTTCAAGTCCACCTTGTCATAAATCATAAAGGATATCCTAAAACGAAATGTTTCATAATGCAAAAGTCAAAAGTATAAAATGGACAGTTTAATATGCTCGATAACTAAATTGTCCCACAATGTAAATATTTTTTAAGGCAGTTTAAGAAATCAGAATAGGAAAAAAAAAGGAAATCGAATTTATATTACAATACTTGCCATCATTCTGCTGAGAAGGATAGCAATGACCTTTTAAATGGTAAGAAGTTGACCTAAATACCGGGGCATACCGTATTAGTCCTCGTACTTCCATGAGCTTCTGTACCTTACATAGGTCACGATCTGATCCAGTCAAAGAGATGTAGGTATCGCCTAAAGCATGCATTAGTTGTTGAGAGTCGGAGAGGGGGACGTCATGTGTAATATCATTGTACTAGCTGAATGTGGCATCGCCGACTCTTTAAGCTTTCTTAGATTGTTTGGCTTTTCTTTTCTTTCTTCCTCTACGCCTTCCTCAACGTCTTCCTCTAAACCTTCCTCTACGTCTTCGTCTTCCTCTACGCTTTCCTCAACGTCTTCCTATACGTCTTCCTCTACGTCTCTCTCTACACCTTCCTTGACGTTTTCCTCAATGTCCTCGTCCACGTCTCGTCTACGTCTTCGTCTACGTCTTCGACTACGACTTCGCCTACGTCTGTCTTCCTCTACGTCTACGTCCTTCTCTACGTAGGTACTGGAGTTCTATCAACGTCACATACATGGATCTATTTAGATGGCGTTGGTTTAAATTCCCGGCATACTCACCATGATCGCAACGCCGAAGCAACAAAAAACACGTTTTTGGAAATTTCTTAGAATCTTATGGCAGAATATGAAAACAAATTATCGGTTCCCCATCAGGAGACCGTTGATTTAAAACGAATGTCTGGTGTAAGTATTATTTTATATATGTCTCCCGTCTAAATTGAATAACCAACGTTTGTTTCATTTCGTGGTTGCGGGAGGTGTTCAATGATGGGCGATATATTTACTTAGAAAGCAGCAACTCATCGGTGGAATTAGAAGGAAATACAACGATTTCAATTGCATTTGACCTTGTGCACTGAGCACTGCATTTATTCAATAAACAGCATCGATCATTTCACTACATTGAAGATTTTCACAGAATTTGTTGTTGGAAAGTTCTAAGCCTGAAATGTTTCTCTCTGAACCTAAGCGAAATAACGTATGTTTGGACATTCTGGAACGGATCGTTTTTGTACACACTTTGACAAAATCTCACAAATCGATCTAACCTCTCACACTCGGACACACCCTCACAACTAGAGTTCGGACTTTTGAGTACTACAAAACCAGCAAATATTTGTTTTTTATATGCTTAAAAAGTGAAGAATACGCATTCAAACGACGAAAATATTTATTTATTACCCGAATGAAAACCAGTAATCAAGATCGAGAGAAGTTTGGAAGTCAAACGTGATGTCATCTTCTTTTATCACTCGCACATTTCGTCTGTGCAATCTGAGGAAGTTAGCGATAGTCGTGTTACGAATGTATGTTATCATTAAATTGACAGTGATGTTAGAAATCACTAATAGCCCTCAGACATTTTGACAGGCAGTGAACAGTACTCCTTCTTCCACAAGATCGGGCAAGTCCCACTACAACATGTGATGTGTGACCAACTACTGCCTTCCAAACTGGTATTACTTTCACCATACATCCCAAATTTCAAAGTATTAAACTTGAAAATACTAAAAATATTCATTTATTCCTATAAAATTTTGCAAAATATGTAATAATATTTGTTTCCACAAAAATATTTATTTTATGCAACAATATTTAGGTGTTAAGCAATTTGGTATATGAAAACTATTGGGCGCTACTTGAATTTCCAACTAAACTTTCCTAAAATTACGAGTAAAAACATGTATTTATCTAAAATTCCGAGCCCTATTTATAACACACACTATATTAAAAAAACCCGCTCATACTTTTCTTCAGCACATATCCTATTTAGCCGCGTGTAGCGTGAGGAAGTTCGTAGCCTCCTGCGGGGCGTGTGGATGGAAGGGGCCTTCGGGTGCCGTGCGCGCGCACACTTCCGTGCGGCACGCGCGAGCGCGGGCGTGCCCCGGGCGCGCGTCCGCCGCGGCCGCGCGTCAGATGCTCCGAAGGGTTAATGTGAACTGTCATCGCTCGGGAGACACGAAAACTCCACTGAATATCGACTGCCCTGAATAACATAGACTATACAATATTCTGGTGAGGTTGTAGACTCGGGAACCATTCCATCTATCCCGAATAATACATAATACCAGGGTGATCAGTATAAAACGCAACCCTGCTGTTCAAGGCACAGGTGTAAGAGTATTTCCGAACGTAATTTTTCAAAGAGTGCCGGGCAGCTTTCAGAGAAAAATTTTCATCTGAGTCTATTCCGAACAAGAGTAACCATATTTCGGTTAGTGAATTGCTATCGTGAGAAAGGAGGTGTGTTTGATCGGAAACGCAGTCGCCGAATTATAGTGCTCACACAGCGAAGAAACTTTACATGGGGTTCCAGCAAATGTTCTCAGGCGAGTTAATGCTTGTTTGTTAATAAGTGGAGGGAATTTGGAACATTTTTTGTGAGGTTTGTTGTTTCCGGCCCCAATGTATAATTCATAATTTCCTTTTCATCATTCATAATAAATAATTTCCTCTTCTCCTTCACCGATTAATTAACTACCTTTATTATTTTTGTTGCAGGAAATTCCAAAACCATTATGTAAAGGTTAAATAATGGGAATGAAGGGCAAGGTTGTGATGTATCATTAAGCAGTGACTATCACTGATAATTTCACCAGTGATTATTAGTCACTGACTACTGAGCCCGCTCTTTCAAAAATACTTTTATTTTAAAAGTAACATGATTTCAATAAAAATAATAATTATTAATAACAACACTAATAACAATAATGGTAATAATAATAATAATAGTAATAAATTTGTTCTGCGGATCTGGAATTAATAATTTTTTAATGCATATTTAAAACAGCAAGTATAAAACATCTGTACATTTCTGGAGCTCATTTGTTGCCACCAAAACAGTGCTCACGCAGCGAAAACTAGAGGCAGTTCCGGATGTTCTTTCAACTTCCCCAACAAAATGACTAAGGAAGCTCCAGAAGCAATGTAATCTCTCGAATGCAAGTGCGCACTGTTCCTCAAAAAAAAACGGCTAATTGTTAGCGAAGGTCTAGATGCACTTGATGTAGTGTTTTTTAGTGATGAGGCTGCCTTCATCTGGAAGGATATGTTTACCAGCAAATAAGTAGTCTCTGGGGTTACCGAGAGACCATTGCAATAAAAAAAGATTGGAGTATGGTGTGCCATTTATCGACGCAGATTAATTCATCTGTGGTTTTTCAAAGAAACAGTAACGGCGGATACGTATCAGAATAAATTGGGAAATTAATTTTTATTATATTTTAATTAGTTAATTATTTTTAAATTAACCTTATTCAATAAAATAATAATAATAATAATAATAATAATAATAATCATAATAATAATAAACATGCCATAATAATGCCAATAACAACAAAAATGCCATAATAAATATCCAGAAATGTGTCATACTTTGTACGTGTACATTGGTCCGAAAATTCTTGGGAGTAATGAGTGTGTTTAGTTGCTATTTTAATCACATTAGACTTTATGAATATTATAAATGTTAAATTTTATTAGTCTATTACTGTTGATTTTATTGTTGTCATGCTTTGATGTATTGTATCTGTATGACTACAATCTATGTACCAGTGAACTGCGAATGAAATAATAATAATAATAATAAACATTTGTTCTGCGAATCTGAATTCATAATTTATTAATATTTATTTAAAACAGAAAAGTATAAAACATCAGTACAAAAATAATTGAAACTGTCTTTGAGTTGAATTCGGTTTTACTTTCCTCCAGATTTCACAAGTGGTTTGTCTTTCTTTTTTATGGTGGAGGATTCACCACAATAATCTTGGTTAGGTCATGTTTTTGTTGAATTACATTTCGATTTTCATTAAAGATTTAATGGGTAAAATGTAAAAATGCCTCACAAGAAAAAGTCTTTTACTATAAATTACTATTTCTTTCATATTTTTGAGTACTTATTCATATTCTACTCCAGAGCATGAAGTTACACTTAGATACTTTCCGTAATATAGTATTTTAATTAAAAAGAGTTAAATTATTCTTATTTGTTTTCCATTCATTAAGAATATTTACAAGCCTTGACACAATTCAGATATTCATTTTACAATTAATAGAGATTTGACAAGCGCTGACTTATCGAACGAATCCCCCGGAAGAAAACCGACATTACCAAAAATTTGCAAAGTTCTCTCTGCGGTTAATTTGATTGCCGGAAAGCAGTAACGAGGCATATAATGTGGCTGAAGAAGTTGGTTGGTTGACTGTTGAGTTGCCAAGTACCTTTCAAGAGACGACACTTGAGAGCTCGCGGGGAAGACGACCGAGGAGAGCGCTCGAGGAGGCGATACTTTATTAAAGATGAAGATCCTCGAGTTTGCAAAACAAACAACCGTTCTTAACAACTCTCCGAGGGATTGTCGTTACATTGAGCCGAACGTTTCCTCAAGATTTTCGTAATACTAAACCGAGTTTCCGAAGACGAGAAGCGGTAAAGGGCAAAGCGTCAAGAGCCGAGCTCGGAGACAGCTCTCCATTATTAGCAGAGCGGCAAGTATCTCAGAGTTTTGTGACGGATCGCCTTCTCTAAAACTTCTATATACAAACTGTACTTGCAAAATATCCACCATCGTGTCAACCTTTCTCATATTACCACTAAGTCGTTAGCAGTAGATGCTCGAGGTCAATATGAGAGGAAGGCGCAGTAAATAAGAGAGAGATAGAGAGAGATTGCAATTGAAGGAGATATTTTGCACGAAATGAAAGAAAAAAAAAAGATTCTTCGCTAAGGACATTTCATTTATAATAAACATTTATTCCTGTGAGCACTGGAGGACCTTAGAATCACAATATGCACAGTAAATGGGCATTTACTGCAAGAAGACGGAAAACGAACTTCGCGCAAAAGAATTAGGTAGGGCTCGTGCACACAAGTTCACCACTCTTCTCTTGCACCACCACCCCCTTCTCCTTTCATTGACCACCACGTCCCCTCCCCCTCTCGCTCCGAGGCCAAAGTCAGGAGTTACGGTCGAGAGCCGGCCTTTCAATCCCCGCCAATTCGATCCTCGCGCTTCCCGGCCGCACCCGGAGCCAGGGGTGAGGGAGGGAAGCTTCCTCCGGCGTCTGACGAAGCGAGCGGCTGCTCCTCCGGAATTTTTGTTTCCCGCGAGCGCGAAAGGCTTGTTTAGACAACGGCCGCGGGGCGGGGGAGGCTGGCGAGCGGGCACTTAACCCAGATCCGCCCGCGGAGGGGTGGGGGCGGGGACGGCACGGAAAGGGGCATTCACTGCTGGCTCTCTTGCAGATTGACTCGCAGCGCCGCGGTACGGGGGTGGGGAGACGGTTTAATGGTGACCGTTCTAGGAGCTCGCGTTTACCTTGGCTTTTCATATTAAATCCAAAACATTCGCATCATTCGTACTTTAATTATCATGACTATATTACACGATATTCCAATAATTGTGTTTATGGATAAAATGATTGTTAAGTTTACAGATAAACCACTTCCTAGACAAAGTGTATGAAGTATCTTTTAAAGGCTAAAGTAAAACTCTTTCAATAAGAATTCAAGGATGCACAACAATGCGCCATATTTAGTTATGTAAAAAGACAATACACGTGTAAACTTAATGCAAATACGTTTGTAATATTTTTGTGAAACAATTGTAATATCTTCATAATCAATTATTTTTCTATATTACTAATTTTCGAGGCGCGCAGAAATAGAAAAGTATGCAGCCTCCGGCCATGTGAGACGTATATACGGTTTGCTAGATATCTAGGAACTCCGAAAAAATACAAAAACAGTGATACATTAGATTTTGGCTGAAAAATGCAAATATTTTCTTGTAATTCAGCCTATTCTCATTCCGCGCATAGCTTCATAATTCTCATATTTAGCGTGTCACTGTTAACGACACAGCTGACATCATGTGACAGCAAGGGTTCAAGGAAGATGTTCTCCATTATATATTTGCTATTCACGTGTTGGGTTATAAAAAATCAACTTTTCTGATATTATTGGTAGTAAAGAACTGTAGTGTAGTGTAGATACGATTCTATGTTCTGCAGTATTGATGAAAATTGATTTAGTTAAAATATTTAATTTGTTGCAGTGTTATATGATTTCATTTGTTCTTGAGCAGTGTGCGTGCTACTTTTTGGAAAAAATGTTGTGTGGCTTTGTACACCAGAATTTTTACTCCTGCAGGTCACCAATTTGTAATACATCTGCTGCCATTTGTAAACACACAATAACATGACATTAAGCAACGTTATTTCTAAAGAAAGATAAGCATAGTCGAACTAAAGCAAAGTTCCTGTCATAAGAGATTTGCCTCGAAATAGGTAACAGAAAGTTCGAGTTGTGCTACAGTTTTCATCTTTCGCAAAGGTTACTTCCGGGATCCCTCAAAGAAGGGGATCTCTCCTGTTCCGTTCCTCGTGTTCGTGAATGACCTGCCAGGCACTTAATTTGCAAAAGTATGGTTATTTGAAGTTGATTGTATAACATATTGAGTAATTATATCAAAAGTAGATTAAGATATTTTGCAGAGTGATCTAGATAGACATTTCTGGACGAAAAAAAATAATGACCATAAATATTGGAAACACACGTTCAATAAGAGCCGTACAGCATTTAGATAATGTTTAAGTAACGAGAATATTCCAAAAGTCTTGTCTTGAAAAAATATCTGAGAATACGTTTGGCAGCAAATCAGGTTGGGAAAATCATTAAACTTTGTCGTAGAGAAGGACTGGAGGTCTTTGTATTTTGTTATGTAGATACTCAAAACTAGAACTGTGAAAGAAAGACAGCTTTTTATTTCTTGTTCGTCCATTAATGAAATACTAGGTGGTTTGCTGGAACCCTACAGAAGCATCCAAAAGGAAATTATGAAAAGATAACAGAGAAGAGCGTATAAACTTATTTAGGCAATAGGAAGAAATAGAATATAAATCGCTAGAAATCAGGAGCGTTCAGACAAGGCTCTGTACCCAATACAAAGCACATGCCGCTTGCAAAGATATCTACAGCCAACTCCGTAGATCTACGTACATTAGCAGAGGGGATCGATCACAAGCACAAAATTACTTTTAGGTCAGAGAGAAAGATGTTGGAAATTCACAAACCGAACAGTAACAAACTGGAAAAAATTGTCTCGACAGCCTTTTTACCCTTTCCTTTAGTGTTCAAAAGTTGAAAAGTGAAATAATTACTGTATATTTCATTAATTCATAGGATATGCCAGATGAAGTAGTTATTATTAATTAAATTGATTTTTGTTAAATACTTAATGCAATGATTTTTATGTATTAATTAAGTGATTTAAGGTTGTGAAATGAAGTACAGTGTAGTAAGAAAGCCATATGTTTAAGAGTTAAAATATCTGTGAATGATTAACATTAGTGTTATTATTAAAATAATTGTGAGTACATTTTAGTTAGAAAGTCACGGGTTTAATATTAAAAAATAAGTTATATAAATATCCCTATTTGTAATATTTGTGAATTACAGTGTCTTGGCACCAGGTTAATATAATAATTACGTTTCTTACACAATAGTTTTAAAAAAATTCTGAAATTCTTTTTTTTTTTAATTTCATTTTCGTTTCCAAATATTTTTATCTTCCAGTACTTAGAGTTTTCTTTAAAAAAAAATTCGTAAATTAAATTTTCTTTATAATTTAATTAAGAAATTATTCCATTATCAAATTGTATAAAATAATAATAAAAAATTCAGTTCATCCAAGAATAAATAAACTTTGCAAAATTTAATAACTAAAAGAGTAAATCTTCTATACCATTATTTACACAATAGATCCACCCCGAAAAACGATTCAGATTTCCTTGCTCTGTCATTAATTTTATCTCAAAAAAGTAGCCAGACATTTATTAAAGCCCCAAAGGACATAAACATGACACAGAGCACCAATCTCTCAGCACACACTCGTCCTGTTAGCAAAACTCACATTCTCCCGTAAAACGTAAGACCCAAAATCCACAAACATCCGGCGCCCCGGCCCTCCATCAGGCTGATACGAACCTGGCGAGGCATGTTTGCGAAGGCAAGTTTTGCTACTCGCAAGATAACCCGCGATACTCGAATAATTAAAATTCCTCTAAAATGTAGGCTGAACGCGCGCTGTATGGGTATAGGCTAATTAACTTTAGAAACACGCGGACCCTCAGGCAACGCCGGCGGCGCCCCGGGGAGGAAGGCACGCCGGGGAGAGAACACGGAATAAGAGAACGGGAAGCTGCGGGGGTAGAGAGCAACGGTGAGAACAAGCGGGGGAGAGAGTGGAGAGGACGATGCTCTGTGGTGATATGACATGCGTGGAGACTGTGAATACGCACAGGAGGAGAGGTGGCCAGAAAAGACCGAAGGTGATGGAAACTGCTTACGTGCAGGTATGTCCAATGAAGAGACCGAGCGTGAGGGAAGTATTTTAAACGAAAAAGATAAATAATTGTCAAAAGATACACCAGAAAAAGGAACTACGTCACACTACAAAATCACATACTTCTCGTATTATCTGTGAGTTATAAATAACAATTAGTTAATATTACATTGTACCAATAGTACCAGATATTATAATACTAGTTGAAGCGGCAAAAGTGTTTCCCATTCATACAAATATTTGCCAGTGCCCGGATTTGTATTCGAGCACTTAGGATCAGCGCTTAGTAGGCAAACTCGCCGTGAGAGAGCATTAGTAAAAGTAGCTGTGGAACACACACGTAAGGTAAGGTTACGCGGAGGATATAAAAATCAAGCCCGTTCATTGTTATCATGGATATTAATGGTTTTACTTTTATTGCTGTGTACCCATCCTCATTTTTTCAGAATGAAAATAATGCATACTAGTTGAACTCGTGAGAAAATCTCCGCACTCTCTAAATAACTATTTTAAAACTGAAAATTGCTTCATATAGAAGACCCGTCATTAAACGGCCAGACCCTGAATTGTGCGTAAGGCCCGGTACTGTGCGACATAAATCATTCTAAAATTTGTGGAGATTAAATTGCATAGCAAGTCAATTAGTTCCTTAAATTTTATCGTGAAAGATTATTTATCTTCATCCGTAATTTAATTATAAATTTCGGGTTTCTCCACTTTTTTGACAATTCACACTATGGACTGTGGGCAACCAAACTAAATTTCCAAAACTGTAACAAAAAGTTCTATGTGCATTTTGTAGAATACCGGTTATAGAATTACAGTAATCCCTCACTAAATCAGAAATAATCGGAATTCGTGTTATAAAAATTCGTGTATCCCAGTATTATAAATGTCCATATAACCGTAATCCCTGGCCGAGACCAAAGTTTTGTTCGTGTTACGGCGAAATTCGTGTTACGCGAGTTTTTGTTAACGAGGGTTTTATGTATAAGAAATATGATTCGGGTCTCACCTGTACTTCATTTCCCCACCATCGTCTCCCAAAACTCATGTTCCTTTAGATACACAAAAATCTAGTTTTCAGGGCTTACGATGCATCTTTTCCTAATTAAGAGCGATGAGATTGCAATTGAATGTTGCATTAATCAGCTTTGCATGCCACAATCTGCAAACAAATGTTTCAGATTATGTCTTAATGTGTCGTCTGAAATCTGTTGGATGCAAGATTGAGGTGTAAATCCCGATCCACCATTAGCACACTCAGGTTTCACAACGATACTTCAGCACACACCACAACATTATTCGACAACGCCATCCAAATGGAAAAGCCAGAGCATACTGAACGTTGATTTTCACGTCACAAGTTGCGTTGGTCCACAACATGCCACAGCGTTGTAAGGCACGCTTCGGACACCAGTGAGCAACTGTAACGTAGCAGGGAATTTTTTTATTCTTTTATATATTTTCTTTTGCCACCACCTAGCAACGGCGTGTCATGTTAGAAGATTCTGGATAAACAAGTCCTTTGTGAGGTCGTAAAGACTTGATATAGGAATTGTCGGTTCCATAGGTTGAGGGTTTGTGTGCGTGGTTTGCTAGGACATTATCAGCGATAACTTCTGTTTTTAAAGAAGTTGATGTAAGTTGTGAATCTGGAAGACGGAAGTCTTACAATTAAAGTGTCATTTTTGTTGTTGAGAAAAATGCATTTCTCATAAGAAGAAGCTATCGATCGAGCGATCAGCTCACAACCTTCACATTCGTGCGCTGTAGTTGGACGAAAGGCGTGGCGCGGCCGATGGAGCAAGCCAAGCCCCCGGTCGAGCGGGAAGTCGTGGCCGGTGGCAAGAGGCGGGTGGGGCGAGCGCGTGCAGAGTGCGAGCGACGCCAAGTCTCACGAGCCACGAGATAACGCCGAGCGCACGCGCAGCATCGCGTCGTGTCGCGCAGAGGGTTGAAGCGACTTGCGTGGCTAAGCGCCGCGTCCTGCCCGCTTGGCAGCGCCACGCTCCGCGCCTCATGGGGGATGGCGATTGAGATAAAAGTTATGAAACCGGCGCTTCAGATGCCCGTCCTCCTCCAATTTTACACGCGAGTTAATTGCGATCGCTGATACTGTCAATCAAATGTTCATTATTGTTTCTCGGCGGCCAGTTCGAAGCTGTATTATCTCTACTGGCCTCAATGTCATTTCAAAAATCCCAAGTAAATTAATTTTAATGTAATTCGTAACCAAGAAATTTGAAATAAAAGTAACCAGACGTCATAAGTAACGTTATTCTATGAATATATTTTTAAAATACCCAAAACAGATTAAATTTGCCGTAATTTGTTCAAAAGGTGCGTATAACTTCAATCCTGGGCTACGCGGAAGTAAATTTAAGTTACAGAAGAATGAAAAGATGGGCCTGTTGTTACAAACTTTTAAAATCCATTCGCCCCTCAACTCCAAGGAAACAACTTGAACCCATTTTACAAAAACATTCACACTTTCTCGGACACATAAACGGGAAGTGGAGGGATATATCATGTTGGTGCTATGCTAAAATTCGACGTAATAAAGTAAATGTCTGAAAAGAATCGTCGGGCAGGAAGAATTCTGTCCTTTTTTCCTGTGAGAAAGCACACAAAAACTCCAAACAAGCGACAGGACGTACGAAAGACAACGCAAGAGAGACACGAAGACGCAAGCAAGGCGAGCAAGACACGGGCAGTGGGCGCGCGGCCCCGGAGAGGGAACGTACGGAGAAATAAGAATAAGAGAGTGATGAATGTAAAGGGGAAGGCGGTGTCAGGCAGGGTGGAAGCATTATAGAGAACAGACTGGGATGCTTTCAAGTATTTATGGAAGAAGGCAGAAGAGGCAGAGGCAGTGCTGTTCCGCCAGAAGCCACGGGCCCCGCCCCTATGCTCGCCCCCCCCCCCCCGCGGTGGCCGCAGCAGCCTCCGCCGATCCCCTGGCGCGCGCTCTCGCCCAAACGGCCTAAGCCCGGTCCCCCCGGGCGCATTTTTTCCCCTTCGCGACTCAATTCATCAACCTAACAATAGTTTGCACTTTGCTTAAGGTAGTGCCGCAAACGGCTATATTTCACCGAAGCGCACGAGCAAGAAGGAGCTATGGATAGTGAAGTATGGAGTCAAACCGATTTTGCTTCCACGGCGGATGCTTGGATGGGGCGCGAGAAAAAGCCTTGGCTTGTAAAGCTAAAGGAAGATGCCGGCTCGGGACCTTTAATCGGTCACGGTCGAATTGCATTGAACTCGAAACGACCTCTGAAATTTCGAAAGGCAAATTCGAAAGCATTGGACGCTATTATGTACATTTTCTAGGCTTCAAAAACGATCTGAATTCTAAAACGGACTTGTAGCATTTTCACTTCTATGGAATAAGGATATTAAGTAATGAATGCGTTCAGAAGAAACGGAAGAAATCTACACCTAAAAATTAAGTATAATGTTTTCAAAAGGCTTTGATAAAATCATAATTCTAAAATACTAGTTTTATAAAAAACCCTGTGATGGAATTATTGGAGAAATAGTGCGTTACCAATGAATCGCACTGTGTAGCAAAGAATCTTTTATTCATATAAGAACAGTCGATGGTTCATGGTTAAAATGTACTTTTTTTAGTACTTGTGAGACGGATATTGAAAACCAATTACGTATAAAAACGATTGCTCCGAAACTAGGAACCCTGTTGAGGGTAGATGGACAACAATAAATGTGTAATTAAATCCTGTTGAGCGACTTTATTTCTCCATACTACAATAATAAAGCTAGTGGTGCTACTAAATCACATGTTTCGTCGCATTATTTGTAACGGTAATTACATATTTATGTAATTTAAAAAATTAAAAGTGCACAACAAAATAGCATTTATATCTTATTTTCAGCATTTAGTCCTATTCACTCAAAAAGTTAAAGAAAACATTTTAGCCGTTTTTTGGGGAAATCTTGTTCTTCAAATTGCTTTTATTTCGCGTAAAACTACGCGAAAATTACTTTTTTGTAAAAAATGTACATGACCTTATTTAAAGCCCTAAATTTGAAGAATAGATTTCATTACGAAGAAATATCTTTATCTTCAATATTGTAGTTGAAGGAATACAAAGAAAAAAAGTTTTGCAATTTCTGAAAATTTAGATAATGCAAAGGAAATCGAACCTTGATACATATTTATCTTGTCGTACATTGCTCTATCCGAGAAAAATAATTAAAGAAAAAATAGAGCAATTTTCGATACAATTTTGAAAATAGCATTGAGGCTTCATGTTAAGTGTCCCCCAAAATCAAAATATAGGTTTTAAATTCAAAGGGCTGTGACATCAGTCAAATCAGTCGGGTCAGATTATGAATTTTAATGAAAATCCTTCTTTCGTTTTAGCCGCTAGTGATGTTCACAGACGAATAGGCAGACGGCAGACACATCAACGGACCGATGTTTTGCCATAATTAATTTTTTACGGTATCAGGAACCCATAAAATGTGGATTATTACTGTGTCTTTTAGATGGAGTAAATTACTACATGCGGTAACAAGAATTATTCACTTCATCAATGATCAGTTTTGCAGAAAAATCGCAATTTTTCGCCGCAGCTTTACATACCTTTCTCTATGTCTACTACGCAAGTACAATGTATGAAAGTAATGATAAATTACAAAAGCTCCAGGAAACTTCGCTTATCATCCCAACAAACGCCTCACAATCGAACCATTCTCGTGTCATTATCTGTTTAACAAAAGTCGTGGAACACATGATTACACTGCACATATAAAAGGGGACAGGACTACGCGAATACATATGGAACAATCCGCGTGCTAATTATCCCTCCTGTAGCAGCTTCTAATACGCGTCATAAAACGCGACTAACTCCTTTTCTGTGGGCCTTTACCTCTGTCGCTGCGCATCGCGTTTCCCCTCCGAACGTCCTTTCTCGGCCAGAAAATACCTCCTCCCTCGCCATAAAACGGCAACATTTCCCTTTCTGGTGATAGCGGGACCGTGCGTTAACACATTTTTGGACTTGCTTTGAGAATATGAAGCGTCGCCCGTTAATAAGTTGTAAAATTTTCCCCTCCACTGCGCTGTAACAAAATTAATGGGGGGATACGGTTTTCCGAGGAGCATTCTCTGTCCCTGAAGGAGAGTGCGAGCGGGAACTTTGGGGGGGGGGATAGAAAGGGATGCGCGATAAGACCGAACGTGGCAGAGACGAGAGTTTTGTCGCACGTTCCACCTCTTCACTCTCACTTGACGTAGTCCGCCTCTCTCACTCTCTCGCTCTCTTTCTCACTCTCTCTCTCTCTCTCTCTCTTACAAGTTCTTTCAACCTCTACCCCCACGATCTCTAAAAGCTAAAAGAAAGAAAAAAACACCTCTGGTACAATAAATGGATTAGTCCTCATAGTAGTCCTAAATTAACGATTGAAGTGTGTATACCTCGGTAAGCTCTATTTTGTATAATGTCTCATCATTTATACAAACCAGACAATTAGCCGTTACGAACTTGAATTCTTCGAATGTGTTAATCCATCCATATAGGTAGTCCGGGTTCAGTATGCTCAGATATGAAGGTAAATGCTTTAATTACATTAAGCACGTCCTGAAAGTCGAGGAATCAGCATTCAGATTTCACATCTGGTTTTAAATTTTTTTCAATATTTTTGTTTTTGTTTTTTGTTTTTCAGGAAATTTTCAATGTGTCGACTCTCTTGGAAGAATTTTCTAATGAATTCTAAGGAGACACAAAAAGTTTCTTATATCATAATTTAGCGGGAAGCCAACACATATTAAATAACACTCTTAATGTCTTCGATACGGTGATTTATAATTTAAAAATTTATAGACACCGAAACACAAAATAAAGATCCAAACTTACCACGGAAAAGACATAACATCGAATTCCAATGTAAGTAAGAAGTATTAAATTGAATAAAACCCTGAATTGGTAAGTCACTATTAATTGATTCCAGAAATATGAAGTCGTTTTAAGTCTCAATACCCAATTACACATCAGTGGCCGTAACGTGTCTACGATAAATATTTTTTAAACACCTCATTTCAACATTGTGTGAAGATCAACCTCAAAAGCAACTATCAAAATGAAAAAGGTTACATAAATATTCTACCTTATCTAAATTGTCAGTTAACCAGTATTGTGAAGTCTACGAATTTCTAAGAAATAAATTTAGAGTAAAACGAGTCTCATGCTCAATTATATGTCTAATAAAATTTGAAATGAGTATACTATATTCAGAGAGCAAAAAAAATTTCAAATATTTGTAGTTAAGTATTACATGTCGAGGTTGGCCATAAAAGTCCCATTTTCATTTTGAGAGGTGATTTGAAAAACATGAGCGAGTGACATTTCCTTCGGTTCTTTCGAGAATTTTCTGCAAGACCGACTCGACATTTTTTTTGTTGCGGTTGCGCTACGCCGTTTGCACGCTCCAGCTAACAGCTGGCTTGACAAAATAGTGGAATAAAGAAATATAGGTCGATAAACCCGAATCCCAAACGCGCTGAAATTGATCAACAATTTCCATAAATTAATAAATGATCGAAATTTATTTTGCGGCAAGAGCGAAGCGCATGTGAAATACGAGGGTCCACGGACCGTACTAACGATTCTGATTTAATGTTGGCGCTCGGGGTGAAAGGGGGAGAGGTGGGAGGACAGCGTCGGGGGAATAAATTAATTTTAACTCTATTCATTGTCGATGCAGCGGGCAGCGAATTTTTGCCCGCCAACCCTTCCTTTCCCGGGCGATTCTTTTGTTCCCTCCCCGCGATCTTACTGCGTTCTTTAGCATAAACAATGGCTTCGCTCCGGTAATTTCCATCCATTACGGAACACCCGTGCGGACTAAATCCGCTGGGCTCGTCTTGGGATGGGGGAGGTGGGCGTGAAGGCGCTGGTGATGGCGGTGAAAGTGGTGATGTTGGTGGAGGTGGCAACAGTAGTGGAGGTAGGTAGAAGTGGTGGTGGTGGTGGTGGAAACAGGAGTAGTAGTGGTGGTAAAGTTGAGGTAAGGGTAAGAGGAGTGGTGACGAGGGCAGGGTTGCGAACTTGTATCTAAGAGAAAGGAGGGCATCTGAAACATAAAAGCGCTAATATTTGTAGCGCGACCGCGTTTGGAAATTGTCTCTACTTCAAACTGTGTATCTTCTATATTGCATTTCATGTTTATTTCACAGTCATAGAGCTTTCCGTTGATTAATTAATGAACACATCCAGTGTTCAATTGTGAATTCCGAGAATAACCACACTGAAGATTTTTTTTGTTTCAAAATAAAAACGGAATATTTCGTAATGCTAGAAATTACAACTTTGTGAAACCCGAGACAATTATTCAAACTGATTTATAAATTAATTTCATTAGTCTGGAAAACGAGAACATTATTTATAAATGGAGAACGGTTGACGGTGAACGGAGAACGGTGAAGTGATGTTAGTAGAGTCGGTGTTGTTGGTGGTGACTAGGATAGAATGTGTGGTGATATTATGGCGCTGACAACAGTAGTTAAGTATCCAGGGCGATGTCAAAGGTGCGGGTTACGGTGGCGATGGTCGATGTGGAAGCAGCAACGAGAACGACTCTCTGTGGCCTCCGCCGCGGCAGCAGCAAGAGCGAACAGCAGAAAAAGGAACAGAGATAGGAACTCGACACAACGCGGCCCTCGTATCGGGGTGCGACTCTTCCCCAGCGCATCACGCGATAGGACAATCTCTATCACGGAGGTATCTCGCGCGCGCCATCAATCAAGGGCCTCATTTCCTACGGGACACCGATATTAAAAGTACGTCAGGCTCACGGTGCACCACTATCTCTTCCAAGTTGACATAGGAAATCACTACTCGCCCAGAGTCGTAAATATCCGCATTGCAAAGAAATGAAGCAAGGGGCTTTTTATTCTTCGACGAACACGAAGCGAGACGCCGGGCTGAAAAATGCGCATCTCATTTAGAATGTTTTATATCTTCTAAGGACAGCTGTCGTCATTCAAAAAACCACGAATTTCCAAAGGTGGAACCTTATTTTGTTGAAATGCTTCCCGACATACAATTATTGTGAAGACTAATGGAATGCCCAGAACTATTAATAAAATACGTGATTCAAAGCGCTTTAATAATATGATTAGGACGATATTCACCGATATTCAGAGACGCACCCAGGATTTTTCTCGGGAGGAGGGCTACAGGTGTAGTCTCCAATCGACTCAATTTATTTAAGTTGAATATAAAATTTCTTTTTATTTGTAGACTTAAAGTTATTTATAACGTAAAGAATGAATATATTGAACGACTTTCGTTGGTAAAAACAGTTGTGTATTGTAAGAGGGGGGCTGAAGCTCTATGACATCCCGCCCTAGGGTGAGCCACTATAATAAACAGACATCGGATGTTTAAGGAAATGCCCATTTTTATCTAGAGAAGTTATTTAAAAGCTGATAATATATGCCAACGAATCATGACAAACGATGACATATGACGAAGTTTTATAATGCTTATTTTCGCGTATTTTAGCATAAATGCCTATTTTTTGCATCAATACCTTTTTAGGACTTTTTTCCTTTTATTTATTATATTTATATTTGTATAAACGCTAAGACATCGGAAAATCGGCGACGGTCCAACATGACCATTCATTACGAAACCTTCAATTCACGTCTTGAAATTTAAAATGACGAGAGAAAGATTATTTTTCCCCATTTCCCTATTTCATAAATACCAGCCATGTTCTGAGAACATGGACGATTGACAACACACCGAGGGAACCAAAATTTTAAGTGGAAATAAATATAAATTCCCAGAAAGTTTCAGTGTTGCTAGTGTTGGACTGCTAAAATATATGCCAGTCACATCGTTCAGATATCGTTCTCCGTATTCAAACTGATTTTGTCTCACATTCGTCGCAAATGTGAAATTGTGATCCTTGAAAAGTTATTGGTAATATGAAAATATTAGTGGTTAATGGAAACGATTAAGAATAAAATGTAGAAGAGTTAAATATGTAAATCTAGTTTTACATTAAATATACGAAATGGGTTTGTGCCTTTAAGTTACAAAATAATATAGACAAAAATTACAATTTTTCCATTTTATTGTGAATGTAATTATGACTGTGCCTTTTTTCTCCTTATTCTTGACTTTTTCAGTGCCTTTTTAGACGCCTAAAAGACGATTTTTAGTGCCTAAACATCCGATGTCTAATCATAAATATTCAAGGCAATGCTAATAATAAATTAACTAATTAGGAACAATATTTCTATGTAAACATTACTCGGAAAATGAATTGAACGCTAATTGTAACTTTTATCCTTCCGTGTTAGAATCTCATTCTCCTTTTAATATTTTTTAAAAATAGTCTTGACAACTATTTTCTTTCTAAAACAAACGTTATCGGATTTTTAGAAGATAGAAGCCATCTGTGTTCACAACAACAGATGGCTTCTGTTTCTAGTTTTGCCCAGAAAGCAAGGTGAAATCAGTTATTTGACTGCCGCCGTGCAAGATGACTGAAACTCGTTTTGAGCAGCGTTCATTCACGAAGAGAGCCGTTCTTCATGGGAGGAATGCCCGATGTCACAGGAAATTTGTAACAACTCTTGGGAATAATGTCCTTCTATACCGGAAGTCGTGAGATGGGCAAGAGATTTTTTGCGAGAAGACGCGTAGCAACCAATGATTAGCAACGCATGTATCGACCTGTGGCAGACCGATCTGACACGTGAGGTAATCGAGCATCTGCCTCATCTAACCTTTAAAACAGAATGTAATGCTCTTAGAATATTGTAAACTTGTGTATGCTAAAATGCTTTGGAACATGTCATTATTGTCATTTCAAATACCATTATAAACACAAGAAACATAATTTTGTGTTTCGTTACACGTTTTGATGTTTTAGCTAAATGTCCATGTACTTAGTTCATATTTTTTTCTTTCATTTGTATTTTACACATTTTCCATCCGTGCTCGTATTCTCACAACAAAACTTGCCATTACTTGTCTCAACACTCGCATATTAGAGTAACAAAACTCTAAATATAGTAGGAAAAGGTTAATAATATGTTAAATACGCTGGATCTGAATTCCAGTAAGAAACTTCATTCCCTCAACGGGTAAGGTGCGTTGTCACCTTACGCTCTACACCTTACGCGGAACAACTACAAAGTGACATTTCACGGCCGCCTTTCCGACGAACAGAACTCGAACATTCCTCTGCGCCTTCGCTTTCCAGGCATCGCCCTCGCGCGTTCCGCCAGCCTGCGGGAGTCGCGGGCGGTTTAGAGGCGAGCGTCGCCACACGCCGTCGCCGTCGCTGACGCCGTCACCGCCCCCCTGCCGCCACCGTGCGGCTGTGTAATTGATCGTTAATTTATATGACGAGAACACGTCTGTTTTAAGGCATCGGCCACCGAGTGGAGCGCGAATTATAGATGCGATCCGCGACGAATTATGCAAGTGGCGGCGCGGCACAGCGGAGCGCCGGGCTTCGCCGCTGCCACCGCCAGAGGTCTCTGGGGCTGCCGCCGCGGGATCACCGTGCCCGCACAGCCCCGCGACTCTGGCAATGGCTGCTCCGGTGGCGCCTGCCCTTTCAACTGCGTAAGTCCGGCAAAGCGAAGGCAATTAGGAGTCCGCTGCTAGTGCACCTCTAAAGCCATCGGTAGAAAGTAGGGGAGTGGCCGGAGAAAGTGAAGTCACACCTCGAATACCGGGAGTTGCGGCATGACTATTTGAATACTTAAACCCATAAAGATATATTCTGTAATTATGTTCAGTTTATAAATTGCTTGAATTAAAAATTTAATGTATAAGAAAACTGATGTGTAAATTAACAGTGAACTTTGAACACACTATAAAACTCTTTGCAGAACGTTTCCCTCACTCACATTTTTTATGTAATCGAATAACAAACATATGGCAATTATGCAATTTAATTCAGCTGGAATGGTTTTTACTTACTAAAACCGTACGTGAATTAGATTTAAGGCTGTACTTCACTTGCGCCTCTCTGAAAGTCCAACATACATGGGACATTTTTCCCTAGTAATGCATTTGCATTTCAGCTATGTCTACGTGGAAACGCTCGCTTTGTTCGTCGCTGGAAATGCGGAGACTTTCATGGAAGAAGTTAAGATGGGAGGCCAATATATACTTTTTCAATGTCCTGTTATATTCCATTACCATATAATTCACCATCATTCGACTGATGCGACTGCAACAAAGAATCAACATTGTTTTACAAAACTACGACATCCCTTTCATAAAACACAAGCCCAAATTCTTTTTCGCGTTGACGGAAAGAACTTACACTATTATTTTGATCCCATTAAAGACAATTATTTTTATCATAAAACATTTAATAATTCATTATCACAGACATCACTTTTGCTTTACTTTATACACTGTTTCGACATTTCTTTGTCTTTTTCAAGGTCTAGGGCAAATATTATAATTCATGACTAATGTGAAAGATCAGCGTCAAATTTACAGAGGTCTTGAGGGAAATCTGCTATTTCGATGAACGAGATTTTTGATGCACACATTATCAGGAAATGGGAAAATTTGGTAGAACGTCGATTGTGAATTCTAGATACCGACTTGTTTCAACACACACAAAAAAAACTTTTTTCGAAAGAACGTGGATTACGGCATCAATTAATGCCACTGCAGTGTTTCTGATCGGAAGGTCCTGGGTTCGAGTTTCGACGCGGCGATGGCAAGATTTTTGACACTAGCCAGACCGCTAGACAGAATTCAGCCGCTATCTGGCGGAGAATTCTAGCCCGTTTTCTCTGATCGGTAATTTTCCGTGGTTTTCCTATCAACACCAGACGAATTCCGGAGCAGCACCCTACCAAACGGGCCACGGACCGTGCGCGATCCTTCCTTTCCTCCTTACATACACCCACTTACACTCAAGTGCTATTTCCACGTACTATTCGACGAACTTTGTTTCGCGAGGAAAAGACATTCCACAGTAGTCACTACACCTTCCCGTGAAGCTGGCTTCCCCGCGATAATACCTGGCAGTGGAACCAATCTATCCATACAGTTTGTCACTACTCAGATGAAACATCAGCTTCATCACGACTAATGACATAAAGAAAGTATGCCACCAGAATCATCATCAATCAGTCTTTGTTGGAACGTTGTACAAAGAAAGGCAAAACAGATGGTGGGGTGATAAGATGATGATGATGATGATGATAATGAATTATATGTTTTTAAAAAAATTCACAGCATTTAATTTCATGGGATCAAAATAGTAATTTAAAATCTATTAGACAGTTACAACCTACAAATAATTTGAAAAAAGTTCCTTTGATGTCATTTCTGTAGGAGATCAAGCCTTTCTACCTTGGGGCAAGTAATTTGCCTTCACATTTAGATAAACTCAGATTGCAAACCAAAGAAGGATCTAAATAAAGATCCTGCTCTGTTAAAAAGTGAGGCATCGATCGATTTGCTGATTTGGGAGGATATGTAAGAGTATGTAAGAATTTTGAACTAATTATTTTTATTAAATGTATTATATTTCGTGTATACTATATTTGTAGTAGTATCTTATATAGTCCTTACGTTCTCGCCATATAATAGAAACTGCAAACGTAGTAAAATGGAATCCTTTTTAACCAGGCGCTTAATAGTATTGTACTTCTGACCCAAGAGTTTGCCAGGATCCCGAACTTATTCTGATATATTTTAGTTTCAAAATAGCACTCACAAGCTATTTTCACTCGAGGAGACAATTTTCGCCTCTGTTCTCTTGAAACGAACTCACCACAAATGTAACGGAAATTATGCTTATCATTTACACACTTTCGAGACATGTTGCTCATTCAAATTCACTGCTTTGTACTTATCATCTAAACAAAGCAAATTGTTGATCTAATGAAATAAAAACTTCTAGTAATCTGACCTTTAGATCTGTGCTAAACACAGAAAACATGTTCTACCATAACAAAAAATGGTGGGTGATGGAACATTTCTGACTTCAGACACTTCTGACTTGGAATCTCCAGGTAAAATACATAAGAATAAACCTAACTAATTTATTTAACAAAATCAATGCTGAACAGTGTAATCATACTTCATCAATGCCCCAACCAATGTTAAACAATGGATAATAGTCAAAAGGAAGAATAAAATATTAAAATCTAAGCCGATAACTCACTCCCCTCACACACACAAACAATGAGAAGGCTTAAATATGTCGCTAAATGCTAAGGATTAACGATATCATGTTTGTATGCTTTGACAGACGGAACATTTTCGAAATAGGGGAGTAAGGTTATAAGGCGCACCAACCCTCCGTATCCTGATGAGCTAACTAGGAATAACGGAGAGAGTAAAAAATTGTATTTTTACTCCACCTTCTCATGAAAGCATTTTTGTTATAAAACTTCAACTCGTTAAACAAATGCCTGCTTTAATAACTACGCTTTAGTCATTTATTTCGAATATTCCGAAACAGTTAGTGTTGCTTTAAGAAAGAAAATAATTCCAAACTGCAAATCCATCTACCAGAAAAACTACGTATTTTGCCACGACATCATGATTAAATTATTCCATGAAAATATTTCCATAATTTTAGGACATGTTTGGAAAAATAATTCAAAAGCATTCAACATAAAAAACTGGGAAACAATTCAACACAAATATATTTGAAGTAAACGACTCATTTACTACTCCACTGATCTTGGAAAGTCGTAGAATGTTCATTCTAAGCGTTCTCACATTCCCCTGCCTTTCGTTGTTTCCCCTCTAGAGCTGTACCCACCTGCTCGCCAGGCTCCGAAACCTCTCCCCCCCGGAGCTCTGTGCCCCGCCGTCCATTCGCCGGATCGGGACGCGCCCGCGCCGCTCTCCACCAGAGGCCCGTGACGTGTGAAGAGAGACCGACGAACAATACCGTCGACCGGCCTCACCTGTCGATGATTTATTTCAGCATCGCCATTCAAGCACCTCCACCCCGCGCGACCTCCGCTTGCCCCTGCGGGCCACGCCCCCTCCCTCCGCTCTACAGCTCCGACCAACTCAGTTCGCTCGCATCCAGCATTTCCGAGGTCTCCGCAGCGACTCAGGGAGATGCTAGGTTCCAGTCCCGTCTCGGTGGCGGATTTTCGACACCAGCTACATAGCTACATCGAATTCAGCCGCTGTGTGCAGGATAATTCCAGAGACTGGCTGCTCTGATTGATAGTTTACCGTGGTTCTTCCGATCAATACCAGGAATGTCAGAGCAGTCAACTAACAAACGAGCTCCGGACCGCGCGCGAGCTTTCCTTCCTCATCATTGTTCCCACCTTTCACACACACGCAATACATTCCATGCCGGAAATACTAGTTAGGAACTTAAAGTTTGTGGTGGCTGAGGCGATGCCCCTCTGGTGGAGATACCTGGAGGGGAGACTCTCAAGCCGCCGTGTAGGTCAGCGCCGGATCTCGCCGTCCAGCGGGCGAAGGACACTATTACCTCCCATGACAGCATTCACTACACTTTTGGAACTAATGATTGTAACCGTTGACGCGGCCGGAAAACCATACAATCAATCCATCAATGTGGCACCCTCTTGCAGCCCCTGTGGAGTCGGCTCCAAATATTTAAAGCGCGGAGACCAGCCGCCGCGACGTGACACATTCTGAAACATTAATCCGCCCCGCAGGTAGGCCAGCGCACGCGCGGCCTAAGCCCAGTCCTGCCTGCCACGCCCAAACACGCGACGTTAGTGGATGGACGCACGCCGCGTTTGCGACCCGGGCGGCGCAGCCAGCGCTCCGGAAGAAGGGTTGGGTTACGCCTATTCTGCGCTTTGTTCTTTTGAAGTCAATGTCGTCTATAAAAAACAGAGGTGAATGTACGACTTAATTCTAGGAAATTGGTTTGTTTGTCTTTCGTTTCAGTCGAAAATCAAAAAGTAAACTCTAAACAATTTTCTAGTTGTGAATAAAATTTAGTAAATCTGAACACATAAAGAATGTGAAAAAGCGCAAATGATATTACTACTCTAAAAATTTAATAAACTTTATTACGTCAAGCTTCTTTGAAATTTCAATTTACGAATTAAAGAATTCGGTTATTATCGATAATGGGTATTGTTTTCCCGCTTTATGTTTAAAATTACCCCAAAATGATCCAAAATCCCGACTGATGTGTGCAATAAAATAAAATGAAATAGTATGTATGATGGCATAATATAATGATATATAATAAACCAGAACAGAAAGTACTAAATTACATTAGGAGGTGTTTGCGAATAAGATAACAGCAGTAAATAGAGTGATTTATTTTTTGCGAATAACATACCACCAGTGTTCCTCTTACGAGGCCACGAAAAAACGGGAGGACTTCAATTCCTTCGGTTGCGGATTTTGCGTCTAGAAATGTCCTTGCACGTTATTTCCTTCCGTCACATTCTGCTTGCAACAGCGCCACCGAAGCGGAAATAATACCCAAGATTTATAGCCATTTTAATTTCACCTTCCTCGTATTCCTCAGCAAAGGCTTCCTAACAACTACAGAGAAAAACGAAATAGCAACATCTTGAAAAGCTGCTTCCTAACACGCAACAGTGAGTAATAGTGGCGCTACTGAAACAAAGCAAAGAAAACAACCACATTAAAAAATACCACTATTCATGATGCAACGATAAGGTGACTTATAAACTCCATCAGTTGTACAGAAAAACAATCGAACAGGAAGAATCTATTCTCTGTGCTCTTTTAATAATACACTTTCAAGATCGTATTTGAATAGGAGAGAAGTAAAAAAATCTGCAAAATATTATGATTAATGAAGGACCCGTAAAATTGTTATATTTATAACATCCAAAACTTGTGAGTGAATATTACCAGTCATCTTCAATATATTCAGAAACATTAGCTTAATTACAAAAAAAGTTGTGTTTATTATTATGGAGTCAAGTTAAGACAAAACACAAATATTATTACCGAACTTAGCATATACATGTTGGTGGTGATTCACGGAACAGATTTACTGTGGTATGATTGTCTAATTTACATCATTACACAAATCTACTGATAGCTTCATTCTCATAATGAAACAAAAAATACTAGCTCAAGAGAAAAACATGTTTTATAGTATGGACTAGTGTGGGTTAGAAATGAGAAACTAACAATACAATAAATGTTTTAGGATACGTAGAAATAAAGCAAATATAATATTAGGGTAATTACTATTAACACATTCAAAAGTTATAATGGATTATAATCATAAAATCAATCCTGTATTGTTTTTGTATTGTAAAATTTGTTCGAGCAATAATTGTTACAATATATCTGGAATATATTATTTATACTGTTATTTCGTTTGGTAGGACGTATACCTGTTGTATGCAATTTATGGCTGTACACTTTAGGAAAGTAATTGCTCTCAAAAGAACACATGGCTTTGACGTCTCGATGGCGACCTGGCAACAACGAGCAGTGCGGCCAGTCGCTACCGCCACCGCCGCCGCCGCGGTTTCAGTAATCAACAATGTTTCCAACGGCCGCAGCTGAGTTCTAACGCTCTCTCCACGATCAACAATGATGTGCTAGTGTGCTGCCCGAGTGGGCGAGAGATGGAGGCCAGTGTGTGACTCTTTTATTTATTTATTTATTTTACGTCAAAAAAACAGTTAAAAACTGCGTATGACGTGCTATGGGGAAAAGTGAATTGTGTGCACATTTTCAAAATTCTGTGATTCCTACACTAAGTCATATACTACTTAAATTTTGAATTTTTGAAAGGGAGAAAAAACAACAAAAACTCCCATGTAATAAAATCTATTTTCAAGGATAAATAAGCAATAAATTTTGAATTTTGAAAGGAGAAAAACAAAAAAACTCCCATGTAATAAAATCTATTTTCAAGGATAAATAGCAATAAATTTTGAATTTTGAAAGGGAGAGAAAAAAACTCCCATGTAATAAAATCTATTTTCAAAGATAAATAAGCAATAAATTTTGGCTCTTATTACTTCCTGCCGCGACAACATGGAAACGATAATTTGAATAATTGTATTTCCCACTGAATTCTAGAAGACGTGCACAGAAAATGAAGTTACATTTATGTCCAGAAGAAAACAAGGCGCCATCTCAGCATTTGCTCAATGGATCAGGGAAACTGGACGAAAAACCTGATCGAGATGGAGGTCATTGACCCGGAAGCTGTAGTACAATAGTTGTTACAGGTTGTTTATACTCATTTATACAGTCCAAATGGTAAATAATGCATTATGTATCATTATTAAAATTAATGTTACTTTTCTTGTGATGCTCAGTATAGTCTCTAATTGTATAGAAACAGTTATGCAGCAGAAACGATTTCACTTGGGATTTAAAGTTTTCTATTGAATTTAATCGTTTAATGTCATCTGGCAAAGTGTTGTAAAATAATGTACATGTATTGTATGTGAATTTTTTGTAATGAGCTGTTGATACTGTCAACTGATGAATATGATTTCTACGTCGAGTGTTATAGTAATAGACTTCGGCATTTTCTGAAAATATATTCCCGCCCTTGAGCAAGTATTTTTTTACAAAAACCACTGATTCGTAAATAAAAAGACACGGTAATGGTAGAATTCCTAGATAAATGAAGAGAGGACTCTCTTTTTACTATTATTGAACATGTGATGGCCGTTCGCATGTAAGGATGTGAACCTTTGTGACGTGAGCTGTCAAATTGACGGTAAAGAGAGAAACATCATTTCTGGGTTGTACGCTGAATACTATTGCCATGAAAACAGTAATCTCATTTGAAATTAATACAATCTTTGTGCTGTGCTCTAACGTAACAACATTGTATAATGAAACTTTCAATTATCCTCATGAATTTTGCTTATTTATTTAGTAGTGCATTTTAATATGAAAAGTAAGTAGTATGCGTTCACAAATCGTAAGAAGTGAAAAAGTCGTAGAAACAAACGGCTAAAGAACTTATTAGCAATAGCAGGCTATCACCTTCAGTAGGAATAAAACTAGAGCCACACCCCTTGGAAATCGTATCAAATTATTAAGAAAATGAAACGAACCAATAACAATTATATTTTTTCCCCTTGTGCCTCTCAAAACACCATCACACGCTATATTAGTAGTAATGTCATCCTCAAAGTACTTCTAAGCGACTGCCTCCAACATCTTAAAGACTTAAACTAATTACAAGAGAAGTCAAGTCTGCTGGGGATGGAATTCATGGAGTAGCCTTGAGACAGCCCGGGGCAAGATTCATCAGATGCTGCGGTCTTGCGGCCACACGGTTCGAGGCCATGCACCGGACCGCAAGGCGCCCCCTGCCGTAACCTCGAAGGAGGGGGATGAGGAGGGGAGTAGCCACAAGCGCGCGACTACCTGTAGATCAGAAGCAGCGGGGTCGGGCTCAGCAGGGAGCGCCCAGGAGCTCCGTCAATGGAAGGTCGCAGCCTCGACCTGACCGTCCCCAATAACTCACCTCCCAATAACGCGCCGCATTGCAGATTCGCTAATGGGGAGCTGCGAGTGTCCGACTAAGCCTTAGGCGAGGGCAAATGCGCAGAGATGAATATTCACGGGGATTAAGACAGCTCAAGCTCTTCATTACAGACAACGCTTTATTCATATGATATTTATCAAAGGCAAGAAAATCAGAAGGCTACTGCAGAAATAAATGAAATTTCCCTTTTCCGAAGCACAAACAAAACGCGTAATTTGCAATAACGATCCATTGGTAAGGTGTTGCAGACAGTCGTGTACTAAAGAGAGATTACAACATTTTTACTATTGGAACATTTAGCAGCATTCGATTGTAGAATCTTTCATCACTACACCTCCGACGATATTGATTAATAAACGTTCTCTGCAGTTCTCGTTCACCTTCTTACACGAAGCAAAATAAGTTATATATAAACGCAGTAACTATATTTAGTAATTTACCCTTTTAGTTATTTTCAAAGTAATTAAAAACCCTTGTAGTAATTTCAAAGTCAATCACTATTGGTCTTGAAATTAGTTATGTATAAGTTTATTATAGTACAGAGTACGTACGACCTATGACTGAGTTGGTTATAGATATAAGATACAAGAAAAGTATACAGCAGTAATAAAAAAAACATGAAAATTGTGGATCTAGGGAAAGTCTTTTGAAAACATTTCCTTGCCTTTATTCCAATATTTCATTACCAAGATTAAAAATGCTGAAAACACTGAATAATCAACCAAACAGAAAGTCAAGTGTTCTCAGACTCATCTAATAAATTTGTTCGTTTCAAAGTGCTCCACGCAACAATATAATATTTCATAATTCACTGTACTCGATTTCATATTAGAACAGCTTTACATTTCCAACCATGTGCACATAGGTTAGTATTAAGACTGAGACATTATTAATTAATATCAAAATAACCATTGATATCATTATTAATATTCCAGATATTCATGAATTCTAACAAAATAATGATAATATACAGTGAAAAGGTATATTGATTTTTTCGCATAAAATAATACTAATTACAACATACATTTCAATATTTTCCATTCACAAGAATATTTCTGTAAACTTCTCACCTGAAATACCTTATAACGAAGTAAAACAGTACATCATAAAGAAGGCAGAAGAATCGAAGGCCTGGAATAACCACATAACTCATTCGCAACTTAACATTCAAGCCCCGGCGTTCCGAATCGCGTGGGGTGCGAGTGCGCGCATCGGATTGGGCCGACGCGTCTCCTGCGCGCCGTCCGCCCACACGCGTGCGTGAGAGCGGGCGCGTGGGGGGAGGGGCGGGAAGGGGCAGGCGGGGGCCGGCGCCGTTACGGGCGCCGCGGGCGCGCGACGCATGAATACAGAGCGCGCGACGGGCGCGGGGGGCGGGGGCGGGGGCCCGATTCCCCGCAAACGCGGCCGGCGGGAGCCCCCGCTAACGGCCAGGCGCCGCGCCGCAACCCCCCCCGGCGCCGTTACGGGCGCCGCGTGAGCGCGCGACGCATGAATACAGAGCGCGCGTCGCCATTTTATATCCAGTTGAAGAAAGAGGTATTGTGGTTAAATTAGGAACCACCAATCCACCCAAAGCCAATGATATTATACTCGAAATTCCCCATACTGCCTCCGATTCCTCTCATTTCTCCTTAACTTTTGAATGCTGCCTGGCGGGGCCATCTGATGAGAGGATATTGAATGGCGGTGGCCGTTCAGGTTGCGCTACTCTCTGCATCCAGAGACTCTAAACGCAGCAGCAGCAGCAGCAAAAGCGGCGCCTTTCTGATCCGGCGCGGGGGGCAGAGGAGCGGCGCGGCGGAGGTAGACCGGGACGGACAGCTTATGCCAGTCGCCGAGAGCGTGCCTTACTTATGGCACGCCCATAAGACGCTCTTGCTTCCGTGAAGTAATGATCTTGAGGAATGTTCACTATTCAGCTTACCACGGGGTCCTGTTCTTAAGTATTATACTGATTTAAGTTACATAGAGACAATTGTCTACAAACAAACTAATGTACTTTCTTCAAAAAAGCTTAATAATGTTTTATCTCTAACGATTCACACTAATAAGTAATAGTTGAAACATGGAAATATATATTTTCATTGCTCTAACTAGAAATAACAAAACACTCGTTAATATAATTCATGGATTCTCATTCGAATGACTTCTTCTTCAATAAAACAATAGGATATCAACTATCTTAGTTTAATAAATGCAACAAAAAACTATGCAAGAATGGGCGTTAGTCTTTTCTAATCCGTTTTGTTTCGCATTCATCTCTTTCTCATTACGAAACTGGAATTTAAAAACCGAAGATCGTAGTTAAAAATGGAAGCATATGAATAATAATTTACATTTTGCATTGAAGGAAGCCTAACAAGTTCCACAATTGCTATCACGCTTGTCCAATTATGGTGCGTGAGCTATTCGATTTAATAGTTCGAACATACGTAGAAGACCTGTATATTGTAGCTACTCTTCAGAACCAACCAGCAAGAAAAAAAAACAACTTTCTTCATCAATGAATTATTAAGCAGTTCACGGAATTCGCAGCCCCACTAAAGCCCATTGGAATCGGGCAAACCGCGCTGCGTCAAGGGCGCCGGCGGCGAGCGTTTGATGGGAAGGGCGTTGGGCGAGCGGCAAAGGGCGCTGCGGGACAGCGGGGAGCGGCGGCCCGCGGGGACGCGCGGCCGGAGAGCGCCAACGGCGGCATTACCCGCGTTACGGCAACAGGAAACGCGCTTCCGCGCAACGGCCCGCGTTAACGCGCCGTCCGCGTCCCGACGCGCGCCGGAGCCGCCCGCCACCCCGGCCGCCACAGCCCCGCGCGCAGTCCGCAACGACGCGAAGCGACGCGCCAACACTCGCGCACGGGGCCGCTAATAGCAGCGCTGCCCGTTGCTCCGCTCGCGCTGCCCGCATTTGCTACCCTTCCGCCACCGACGGCCAACGCGTTGCCACCTCTCGTGCAACGACGCAACAAACGTCATAGCCCCTTTGCGTACCTGCTGGCGCCGGCGTGCAACGCGCCACTTCCCGCGAAATTACTTCGCTGAATTCATTCGGCAGGTGATGGAGATCCTAATCTCACAGGCTGGCATTCAACTACGAGTACTTACATTTAAGAAAGATGTATAAGCAGAGAAGTTGTTACGTGTCATCTGATCTATATACCAGAAAATGAGTTCAGTGCAGATGTTTTTCCATATTTCAACCAACAAGACTGACTAGAGAAATGTAGTTAATAACTTTATGAATATTCCCGGGAATGCCGAGTCTTGTAGATTGTGAAGTATTCTTAATCAATTTCATTTTGAAAAAAAAACAAACAGAAAACAACGAAGTTTCGCATCAACAACAGCGAAGCTCAAGAAAGATGATGACACGTGCATTTGGTTTTTATGTTCAGTTTATCTGTTTACCAACCTATCTTCCTCAGTTGCACTGTCCACTCATCTGTACATCTACAGCTCGTCCCTACTTCGCTATCACACAAGTAACATCGTAAACTCATTAATGGTCCATTTCGCCGTTTGATATTTTCAACTCGCCTTTCACAGAAACTTCGCCACTTCGCCCGACTCATCCCTAACGCGAGTTGCCCCCACAATTGCCATTTCGCTGTATCGCCGCTGCCGTCTCTACCGCCACTGCCCCATCAACGCACCGCCACATACGTCAAAATGAGGCCACTCGCGACCCGTGCCGGTCTTCCCAATCGCACGCGCGAATTATCTTACCGAAGCGTTCTTTGATCACGACGATAAATTGCTTGCAGAATGGGCATTTTAACGAGGCCCGGCCGTGCAAATTGCGCCGCGTCTGCACCGGTGTGTATTCATTACTACCATACGCGTCTGTTTTAAGATCGTAAATACACGCGCGATAGGAGTGGGTGAAACGTCCTCCCGAAAAAGAATAAAAAATGCGCGCGTTTTGTGACAGATATTAGCGTCATCATAGGGATTAGCAGCCCAAACACAATTCGTCCCTCTCGCCCGAGCTCTCGACGAGCTCCCGCGTCTTCCTGACATCTCGCATGAATACAATATTAGATTTTTTATTACGCGGCGCGAGCGGGTTGTTGCCCGCGGCGCGGCGCCGCGAGCGACTCGCGGGGCTCCGGCGGGGGCAGCGAGGCGGGCGAGGTGGGCGTGGCGCGGAAGAGCGCGAAGGCGAGCGAGGGAGCAAGGAGGGCGCTTCGGATCTTGGCCGTCAGATGTCAGAAGGGACTAATTTCATTTGTAATCTCGTGAGAAGTTACGATGCTGCTTTTTTTATTTATTTTTTCTGCTGAGCGTAAACCATAAATACTTCAATTTTGACGGCTTTACACCATAAAAATATTATGCTATATATATCAGAGCCACATAAAAAAACGAGAAGGAGAGAGAGAAAGAGAGTGGTGCGAGTGTAGGCGGGCGCACGACTAGTTTATTCCTAAGATGAGAGATGACGCGGAGGGTGACGGAGGCAGCGGCGCGGATGCGAAGGGAGTGGATGCTGCGGGAGGGGCGCAGAGGGGGTGAGTCGGACGTTCTAGAGCGATGAATATTCCGAGCGGAAATTCGAATTCCGCCACAGCGCGGCTCCGCCCGCCCGCCCGCGGGGGTGTCTCCTGCGCGAGGGCTGCAGACGCCTCTTTCTGTCTCTGCCGCGCGCCTCCCGCACGGTGCCATCGCCGCCCACCCCCTCCCCCTCCTTTCCAACTTCCCCTTCTGCCCTATCCATCCCTTCCCTTTTGCGCTGTGTCGCGCTTTCCATAATCGTCAACCACCCTCACGTCGTCCCGGCCGCGGAGACGAAGGCGGTGGGAACTACAATATAAACTACACGTCGAGTTCATCGCGAAGTTGAATAAAGATTACGCGCTGGCAAATGCTTCAACGACGCAAACGCGCGAGGCCGATACAAATGGGTAAAGGAGCGACTACGCGTTACGCAGGTAGCTTCCGTCTATGAAGAAAAGCGGCGGCCGTCTTCAAACTGAAAGAAAGCAATAAAAAGAAAGCGAGGCGGTTCATGGTAAACAGACACCTATTTATTACAAACACATGCATACAACGTTCACACGTTAAGGAAAGTGGGAAAAAATGGACACAACACAAAATAAATGCAATGTGCTTATATTAGATTTCAGAGTTAGACATAAGTGGGTTAACAATGATTAAATGAAGTTTTTTTGTAAGAGATCCAAACCGAAAACATGGGTACGTAATTCATTTCTGGTAAAAATCTCCAGTTCTATGTAATAAAGTTCGACCACAGTATGTCGTAGAGATGAACACAAATGCCCTCATCTGTCATCCCCAAATTCTAGACATTTCCATCACAACAAACATCGTAAAACTAATACACACAACAACAAAAAATATACTAAAATCGGAACACAGTTTTACGACACGACCTAAACCCCGTTAGTAGCTTAATTCACGAATACGGATCGAAGCAAAACGGAAAGCTTTATCAAGCAGATAGTCTTTACTAGTCTCCTCTGTCATTACAATGCCTTTTACCAATGCTCTTTACGATGGGAGGTACTTTGGATGTATTTATGAGATAGGCATAAACGCACGCAAGACTTTACGGCGAAATTGCGAATTAACAAGGTTAATGGAGCATGACTCTCAATTCATGGTCAGGTTTGCATCACTCTCCGGGCGCATCGCGACCACGCGCGGCGCTATCGTAAGTGCGGATTTGACGTGCGCACTCCAGCAGGGGCCGTTAACGCCGGCCGACTGCAGCGGCGGCCGCGATCAACCGGCAGAGGCGGAGGCAACGACGGTGTCTCGCACACAGCGCTCGTACTGCGAGCGCGAACGGCGGGCCGCGACAACGCGACGGCCAGTCATCCTGGATAGAGACCCCAGAACAGCGAGCAGCGCGCCCTGCACGGACGCCGCCATTAAACATCCTCTCACCTGGTAGCTTCGCCAGGCAGCATATACGTGTTGAAAAATGATAACAATTGAGGAGAGATTCGAGCATCCGGATATTGATATCATGTTCCAATGATTCTCTGGCGGTGTTCGATCAGTTTCTCACTCTCATTTTTAAGCTTTGAATCAGACATCAATCATGTGTAGAACCGTAACTCGGCCCGATGTATACTCTGCTAATGAATGTACGAACGGTTAAAATAAAAATACTGTTATTGTTTTTGAGTTCATTGGTGGTACACAGCACTCACAGCTGCAACCTTCCGACAACTGGATATAAAAAAGGGGGGCATTGGCGGGGCAACGGAAGGTGCTCCTCTCAGTATCTGGAGGACTCTTCATTCTGGAATATCGCACGAGTGCTTGCTTCGGCACGTTTTCTGTACTTTATGAAATTGATCGCACTGATGGCACGTGCATCTTAGGACAATGAGGTAAATGCGAATACAGAACAAAGGAACTAATTCAAATAAATGAAAATTCCAGGAGCATTTCTCGAAAATACTGACTTACGATACTCAAAAATGACTATTTGTTTATGAAGCGAACACATGTGCACGAATCAAGTACTGGTTTAATATTCGTACATTTAGGAATAGCGAATATCCCAGACCCAGCGAATATCTGAGGACTTTAACTGAATTATTGTCATTGAAGCGTAGGTTTGTACATACAGAAGAGAAACACTCCGAAGCTCGATATGCGACATAATTTTTTCTGGACGACCGACTTTTAGTACCGTAAAAGATAGTTATTTTGTTCCACTTGTGAGGTGTTTTATCGTAAATTTTCAAGCGATTATTATGAAAATTTTCAAAGTAGGTTTGTTTCACTGGTAGAAAGTTCTTGTTGTGTCACCTGTATACGTATGATCCGGAAGTGATCATTTCGTAGCACATGTCATTCATTTTTGTTTGGAGCGACGTAATACTACATCGTATGTGTTTATGGAGATGAATTATGAAATGTACATATTCGATTATATAATAACACTTATCAACCATGAAGATATAAAATCAACTGGTAAACTAGGTCAAAATCGCTTTCTTTCAAAAACCGCCTTCATTTCAGTTGGTTTACAAAATATTCGTACCAAACCTCCGCGTTTACCAGCACGATTCAATAATATTTTATATTTTCTGTTATCTTTTACTATTTTAAATTCGGTTGACTAGCATTTCCAAGTGCAAATCACAATAGTGAGTTGATTCTAAAGCAAACCCACTGTAAGAAATTCCATTCATTTACATTGATTACTAAATAATACTCTGCCGACCACACAAACCTTCTTACAAGAAGCCCGGGCTTTTCTGAATAACTGCACCACCGTAAAGACGCGGGCGAACACTAACTCTTTGGCTGCCTATAAACCGCCGTTTCTTTTCATTCGGGAGTCATGCACCACGGGGGCGGGGGCGGCAGCGGCAGCGGCAGCGCAGCGCAGCCAGCGCAGGCAGCAAGCGACACGAAGGCCGATCTCCACGCACCGTCGCGCGACCACTGGCGGCGGCGAGATCAACTATAAAACAGCGCCTGTCGCGAGCGGAACAGGGGGAGGGTTAAAGGGGGAAGGGGCAAGGCGACGAATTTCACGAAAAGAACGCCCAAGGGACTTTATACGCGCTACCGTGTCAAATACCACTGCGGAGGTAGGGGAGCCGCTACAAGGAAAGCACTGCGGTTACGGCCCAGCATTAAAATGCAGGTACGCCTTTTCTCTCATTTCCCGTCGCGACGTGGCGTGATTTCCGTATTTTAGAGCCCCGCCCCGCGGGACCCGCAGCCCCCTCCCCACGAGCCGCGCCACGGCGCTCGCCCCCCCTCCGGCTCCGGGCTTCGGCTGCCGAGGGTTTTATACATATCCAGCGCTTTACGGGCCTTATTTGACTGTTAAGACAGACGCGGCGCGCGACGCGGGAGCGACAACCCGGAAACGACGGGCGAACTTCCCGGCGGCGGCGGCGGCGGCGGCGGGCAGGCGGGCGCGCGGGGGTCGACGCCTTCATTTTCGCGGCGGCCGTGGATTCGTTCATTCCAACCTCATTTTCTTCTTCACTTCGCCCAAAATTACCTTCTTGCTTCGTCCTCCTCGCTCGCGCGCCGCGCGCGGAATCTACATCTACTGGCGAAAGAAGTTCTTTTTTGTGAGACTATAAATCATGCGGGAGGAGAGAGGCGCAAGTGAGTGAGGATGGGTGCCTCCTCAGCGGGTGGCCGGGGGATGCGGAGAGGCGAACGGGAAGTCGGAGGACGTCGTTGGGAAGGTAGCGTGGGGAAGTCGCAGAGGAAGAGAGAGGGAAGAAAAAGGGAGGGGGAGGAGGGGAGGAAGAAGGAAAGTTATTTGGGAAATGATGACAGGGTTGATGAAATGTTGATTAGGAAATGATTGCAGTAAAGTATGAAGGAGAGGGAGGAGCTGGTGAGAAAAATAGAAGTGGGAAGGGAGCGAGAGTCGGGAAAAAGGGAGAGAGAGAGAAAGAGAGAGGGGGTAGAAGGCGGGAGAAGAAAAGGAGGATTGAGGGAGCGTGAGAGTGAGGCAGAGAAGTTATTTGGGAAATTATGATGGGGTTGGGCCGGTGACTCCGCAGCCGGCGATGCCGAAGGCGGCTGGGCGGACACCGCGGCCTCGGAGGCTCATTAGTGGCCCTTGCCCCACCTAGCGCGCGGCCGGGGCGGGCCGGCCTTCCAACGCCGCTCGCTGGGGTTATTTGGCGCAGGATGTTCCCCAGATTGCCCAGATAAAGAATCGTCTGCCCGAAGACGCCGCGTGGAGGGCGGAGGCGAGGCGGGGGGAGGCGTCACCGGTCGCAAAATGCGGGAGGCGCAAGTGAAAAAATAAAAGAAAAGACGGGAGGAAGCGCAAGAAGAAGAAGAAAAATACGCCTGGATATTGGATCTCGCGGGGCGCAGGTAGTGACAAAAGCGCGGCGGGATGACGGCGCGAGGCCGCGCGAAATATGGGCGCCGCCAAGAGGGATGAAATTAGGTGCGCGATGGAAGAGTCTTGCATTAGTGCCGCCACATCCGTAATACGACGCGCGACCGTCTCCGTCCCGTGTCTGTTCTCGACGCCGCCGCCTCCGGCGACAGCAAAGCTGACGTCAGTGATGGCGCTGGCGTCCGGCACCACAAATGCGACTCGCACGGATCTACGGAAACGTGACTTGATGTGCAAGGTGACGGGCAGAACGAATGGAAACAGCGAGCACGTAGTGTGATGATGTAGATTTGAAACGATGCCCAAACTTTGGGGATAAAACCCTAATTTAAGCGAAAATCAAATTTTATCCTTAACTCTTTACCAAAAATTCAAACCACCCAACTAAAAAATAAACTTCTGAAGGTTGCTTGGTAAAATATACACTAGACTTCTGGCAAGAAGGGTGGGTAATAAGAAAAAAATCTTACCATTGCAATGGCGTTAAACATAAAATAAATTAATGACGTTTTCCCTAACTTGCGTCACCGACAGTTAACCTACTCAACATTAGCCTTTTTAGAGTCTTTTGTTTAACACACATTACGTTAATTTTTAATTTCCTTATTTCAGGATCTTGAGCGCACGTGGGATGTTTTACCAGTACTCTTGTTTATTTTTTCTAGCAACTTTTTTATCCTGATTCATATTTTTCTCAAACTCTGAAAAAACGACGAAGATTTTCTTTCATTGATAACAATAATAATAATAAAATAATAATAATAATAACAACAACAACAACAACAACAACCACCAGCACAGTTAAAAGTTTCCATGAATTGTGGGAATTCTGATTTGGTGTTGTTGACGTTCAAATGAGAAGAAATAAAAATAAAAATATTTCTTCTTAAAAGTTTCCAATATTTTCAACTGAACATTTCACATTTGTGCATGTACCCATCTCTCATCTCAAAACCAGGATATTCTTCGTTGATTTTCGAAATCTGAAGATCAGTTAACAATTATGCAAATTTAATTTAATATTAAAATATTGATAGCATTCGTTCGCATAAATCCCAAACATTTCGTTAAAAAAACACAAAGAAAATCCGACACAATGAAACATGAGGTTTAGGAACGAGCACAGCAGTTAAATGGTAGCTGTACTAAGTTCATATTACCTACTAATGCGCGCAATGGCCTCTGGAAACATTGTATACATTTTCATTCAGGTAAATACGACTATATATTTTCATTTCATTTATTTAATATAATCTAACATATCTCCATTAGTTCACGTTCATGCGATTTATTAAGTGAATTCATTACCTATGTAAATGTTCGGTCGCGAAATAGGAATACAAAAATGTCCCACGGACGCGAGCATTACAGCGACATTTTTAATGAGAAGGGGCGGATTTTCCTAAATAACTGCAATGCGGAGTGCTAACCACTCTAACAAACGGCAAATCCGACTGACGCTATTCGTTTTAAATGAAAACCGGGCGCGTATTTTTCCCCTAACGTTTCATTAAAATTTTACTGGCGCCAGAACGCACAACTCGAAGGGGCACGCAATTCTACGCTCCATGCAGGATCTGCCCGAAACGGACGTTGCCAAGTGAGTTGCAGGTGACACTTCCTACGTTTCTACACACGGTTTCGAATTTTCAACGATGATGAACGAGAGAAACATAAAGCTGTGCCTTTAAAAGCGTGATATGAACCACACATTATTTACAAATGACAATTTAATGGTAGTTATTTATAACATAACGCTATGCAAATCATTGCGCCGTGAACAGTGGCGGAATAAACAACAAAATTATATATTCTGTGAAGTGAGATTGCAGTTTGTATTCGTAGAAAGTGAGTTCATGTCTCTTGAGTGGATAATATACATTTTGGTACTTTCAGCCCAACTGAATCATTCTAAAACCTGGTTTTATCTCAATACTTCCGATGGTTTCTAATAGTGAACCATATATTTTTTTTTTTTACGTTGATAGTAGCTTTTTACTCATTTATATGGCTGTTAAGATGATATAAGTTGTTGATATACAGTCCTTGATGACCGCAGATTATTCGTTCATCATCTATTGTACACTGTCTGCGCGTTAGATGTATTCATTTGATGCATGGAAAAATGTAATTTATAACCCACCTGGTACGTTGAAGAACCAGAAACGGGTAACCAAACTTTTCAAGCACTTCTGATTCATGTTTTATAAATATGGATTAAATCACTTTAGGACTGAATTACAGAATCTTGCCTAACATCGAAACAGATCAGATAATAAATTCACGTAAACAAAAAATTGGATTGGCAGAAGGCATATGCAGTGGACAAAACATGCATATCAAGTAGCACACAAGTGAAAAAGCTCATACTGCATGACAACTAAGAACAATGAGAGCCGATTTACATGATTTACTAATATTACGATGCACTCAATATTAAATTAATGTAATTAGCGTAATAGATATTCCAGTGAAAATAAATGACAGTAATTAGGTGATCCAAACGATAATTACATCACAGTGTACGATGTCGATAATTATGATGACAAAATGTCGGAAACTTGCTTGGTTCTACATATGAGACAAAATGCTAACAGTTCAGCTATATGAAAGCAAGAAATTTAGTTCAACTGTACTTACATTGCAATATATTCCAAAGAGACCTACTCCAAACATAAATGAAAACTTTGAGAGGTCTCTGCTCAGAAATGTCTTGAGAAAAAATTCTGTACTGCAAATTTTTAGCTGTCTATCTAAACGCCATTCGCATGGAAAATAAATGCGTGAAAATTATCCTTCTTCTTTAATCGAGTGGTCTCCACAAGTATCGTGAACTTTTTGTACTTTTCAACATGGCCTGTCATTTTTTAAAAAAACCTTTACCAACATACGCTTTGTAGCCATAATAAAACTTTATTTTTTATTCTAAAGGACTTGAATTATCTGCTGTAAAGTTTCTTTCATCAATATTATGGTTACATTTCAATTTTAAAATTCTCAATATAGCATCACACGGGAACAATGCATATATCGCCGAGAATGATCGTCTTAAAATCAAATGGGTGTGATCAGATGCGCAGGAGGGCGCAATCAGATATTCGAGAGTCAATAAGAACAACTTCTTCTAGAAAGTGTTACATATGGAAAAATATTGACGCTGGAAAAATCACCATGTAGTACGTGTGCACAAACATTGTAATTTACGAACTCTAGAATAAAAATATTATATTGGAGTCAGTAGTGTTGGGAATTCTGTTGTATTTATTCCATGCTGCTTCTGTATCGGTTTTATATAGTGAAATCCAATTGCTCTAACACTTGGACATAAAATTATCATACTCCTGATATATAGGTGCGTTATAACAATACAATTTCATTTCCGTTACGGAAATTACAGCAGAATATTATTCCGTTGGCATTCTTTTGCGCTTACAGAATAGCAGTAGGTTGATTAATTGATTTGTGTTTCCAGGCTCATCAATTGCTAAGATCATTAGTCCGGTAAATGTCGTGCATGACTTATCGCCGGAGGTGGGATGTTCGCGAAAGTTAGCGGTGATTTTCCCCTTTTAGATGGAAAGATCTGGCGCGACCTTAACATTGGACTGCGGGTATTTTCCCAACCAGGTATCTCCCACCAGCGAGGCACCGCCACAGCATGTGTGGTAGTGTAGCGCATGCTAGTGTCTGTAAGTAAGGGAGTGAGAAGAGGAAGAAAATATCTCGTGCGGACCGTGGCCCATTTGTTAGGGTACTGCTCCGGCATTCGCCTGGTGTTGACCGGAGAAACTACGGAAAACTACCGGTCAGAGCAGCCGGCCGCTAGAATTCTCCTCCAGAGACCGGTTGAATTCAACCTAGCTATGTAGCTAATGTCGAAAATCCCCCCACCGCCGGGAGTGTAAATCCTAGGACCTCCCAGTCAGAGGCACTGCTGTGGCATCAACTGATGCCCTGAGCCACCACCCACCAGTGGAGCGGCGGGGCAGCAGGGGCCGCTGGCGCTGGCGGGCGCTGCTGGGGCCGCGAGGCGCAGCTGGGTGGCGCGCAGAGAGCTGTCGCCGCACAAAGAGCGGCCAAGGGGTTGGGGGCGAGCGGAGTGACGGCTGGCTGCCCGTGACGGCTCCTGGGATCGCTCCCCGGGGCGGGTCATTAGTGCAGGGCAGCGGCCGCCGTCACCTGCGCCCCCGGGTCGCCGCTGCCGCGCCTCGTTTCGAACCGCTGCTGGCGCTCTATGGACGTCTCTCGTTAGAGCCGCGTTTACACATCGCCACTCGCCGTCAGCCCTCAACGAATGCGCCATCTCCAGGGAAACCGAACCTCTGTTTCCTTCAGACCGTTCGGTACTACATAATGTACCTCGCCGGATGTCGCCAGAGAACGCCCAGGTCCACTTTGTTCCTCTTTATTTGGCACTTCGAAAGAACCTTACACATACTGTACAATCCATATTCTGTACGTATTCTTGGGTAACGCAAGTCTATTAAATTTATTTTGGTTCGTGTCAAACAGGATGTGTACTCCATATTTAATTTCCTTATTTCCCGCGGTTTACAACAAACCTGTCATTAAATAATTTTCAATTTTTTACTTCTTCAAGTAAAGGCACGGAGATCATAAGCAAAACCTTACACACCATTATTATATTTATTATGATTAATTTCGAAGGTAAACACATGCAAGAGCACAGATTCACCTAGATATTATTCCCCATTGTTACATAAAGCAATGGAGAAAAATAACATTACAGGAAGTGCAAAAAATCTATTAAAATATTTGTAACTAGCCAACAAAATAACGAAACATCATAAAAATGATAATAGTAAACATCGATATAAGGGATTCTTTATTATTTAATGTTTTCCTATTACCAAGAAATCACACTCAAGATCTGTTTCACGAACTTAATTAAGTTGCAGAGCACAGAAAAACAAAAATCTCACCAGATAATCGCTCAGACAACACAAGAACAGTACGGTTTCCGATCACACCAGCCCACACAAAACGCCGGCAAACATCCGGGGGGAAAGAGAGTTGGCCGTCATTCTATCGTTGCGCTTTTACGCGAGGGCATAACATGTTTATTAGCAGCATACGCGCGGGGTGACAACGCGGCCTGCGACGCTACGACCGGCGCCGCTGGGCGATGGGCGGACGCCGCCGTAAAATCGCTCGCGCCCAGACACCACGCCCCCCGCCATCACTCCAACAGACACGACACGCGGCCGCGCTTTCCGCGCACGCTTTCCGCGCTCCGCGCTACGAGGGAACGCGAGAAACAAATACTACTAGCGTACCCACGCGAGAACTCTCCCATGTTAAACCCCACCATCTCCCCTAATTTTCCATTTCCATTTTAAGCCTGTAATATATATTTTTCATCAACAGCCTCTTATCCTCAGTCACTTGTTCGAGTATATGCGTCTCCTAGTAGTTGATAAAAATATAATTCACCCTTGTCAATACAAACTATTCTTATTTAACGATATTAACGAGCAGAGAGGTACACCCGTGTGATTCAGTGGCATTGAACATCAAGTGGTTTAATTTCACACACAGTTGCAGATTCTGCAGGCCATAAATCGGTGGCATAGAATCGAGAAGTGCCGATCAGCAAAAATTTGATAGAATGTTCAAGATCTCATCCTATAGATTAAGGTGTAAGAAACTATTCTTTGAGGTCTTTGGCCTCAAAATTTGTATTTTTAAGGACCTAGAACGCTTCGTATAGGATATATAAACCGCTACAGATTCAAAAATGCTGCCGAGTGTTGCGAGTTGCACTTAACATGAATATTTAGATGCGTTTTTTAAACGAATCCTTCATATTTTTTAAGTCAAAGTGCAATTTGTCACGTCACCATGTAATTCCCTTTCTTTAGAGACATCTTTTATAAAGATTGGTTGCGTGTGAGAGTCGCGAAAAGTATCCTATAAAACTACTGAAATAATAAACTGATGATGTAGGAGACGATTTGCAGCCAGTCCTATTATTCTGACTCCTTCGAAGGTAAGGAAATATAGTTCCTCGTCTATCTTTAACCGGTTATATGAAGAATTCTGGAGATGTAGTTGTGCAGAGTATACTTACAGGGAATAAACTTCGAATTTTAATCTCACAACTGTTACGGGGCGCCTTGACTCATTTATACGTAAATGCGCGTCTTAAGGATACGAAAGTTTATTCTTACTGGCCTAAGTGTTTTTCTTAATTGCACGATTAAACACCTTCTATCTGTGGTTTTCGTTCTCCTTCCAAATGAAATTGAAGACAAACCATCTTGATAAGTAACAGTTCGTTATTCATTAAACAATTTCTCACACTGAATTTTTGAAGAAAAAACGTCAATACTTTTCACTGAACTTTTAAACTCAAAAGCACTCCAATGATCTGAATTCGCACTTACATACAATTCACTAAAACTCCTACAAAAAAGTGCAAAGAAATTATGTTAAATTGCTCAAAAATATAAAATATCGATTGAATCTACAAAATACGAGTAAAACTAACGTAGTGTTTACAATTTGTAATTAATTTTTGTGAAGAATTTCAATTAATTGAATTTATATTTCTATACACATCACACACGAAGGAAGTTAAGTTTTGTTATTATTCAATTATGCACTGAAATGGTAGTCGAAAAGAAATGACCGTTTCCAAAATTGAGAAGTACCTTATTTAAATGCACATTAAACTTATTTTTCAGAACAAATACTAATGAAACGGATGCCCTTCACTATTACTCATCTCTTTCAATGTGTTAGAAAAAGAAGAGTACTCTGATTCAACTGGAGATATACTTAATGAAAAACATCAGAACATGTAATAAATACGCATTAAGCACTAACAAACATTCCAGCAAAAATATTTAACTTAATCAAATAAGCAATGTGTTGCTTGCCACAAATAGTTTCAATTTTCACAATTAATTATAATCAATCACCATTTATTGTGAGAAAGTAATGACAAAAAAACAAAAAACAACAACAAACGGCTCAAATTTTCTCTGTAAAATCTCTTACTTTTAGAAACACTAGTCGATTGAGTTCAAAATAAAAAAAATCAGTTTAGAAGAGAGATTCGATAATTAGAATTATATAACTAGTAGTCATTAGACAAATAGATAAAATACAAATAAAATAAAAGATGATAAAAACCGATAATGATCTTAACTTACGAGCCAAGAGCAGATTATAAGAGTATTTCTCCACTGACTCGATACGCAATACACGACATTGGCGATGTTATCTGCGACGAGCAATTCAAACGCATTAGGGCAGCGCTTTAATTCCCTGAAGCAAGCTCATTGTGGCGTTTGATCCGCCGTCTGCGAGATCCCGCTCGGCCCCCACAACCAGAGCGGGGTGTCATCGCCTTCCCCTCCCCGCCACCCTCATTCGGTGAGCGCAATCACAGGCCAGAGGAAACACTGGCGGCGCAGCGCGACCCCCGCGGGGCGAAAAAAAGGGCAGCGCAACGCGGGTTCGTTTCCCGGGAACGCGCGCGGCAGCGGCAGCGGGCGGCGGCGGCGGCTGGGCGGCGAGGCAGTTGCGTCAACAGGCGGCGGGGCACCTGCGCGCCTTGATTAGGACAAATATTATTTTATGCATATGTATCACAATCAGATGCATAGACAGCGGGGGACAATCGGTCCGTTCACGCAGGCGAAGGCAAACACTGTCTCACATGCACAAACAGAGCGCGCGCGCCAATGATCGGGGGCGGCGGGGGCTGGGGGAGGCGGGCTGGCCGGAGGGGGAGGCGCCGGACGAGTGGTGTGGCGGGGGCGAGGGCACAAGAAAAGCAATACACGAGGTAAGCGGGGGGGGAGGAACGGCCGGGGAAGAGGTCAGAACGAGCGTGGGCATAAAGGGCACGGAGGATCGAACACGGGCAACGCGGCAGGGTCAGCGTGGGCAGAATCGGAGCGACAGGGAGGCGCGAGCGGAGGAGGCGCGGTGAGAGTGGCGCAACGGAGCAGGAGAGGAAGCCCTGCGGCTCGAGTAGCGGTGGGAGGTGGGTACGATTGAAGTGGGTTCAAAAAACGGCAAGGATGTTGGGAGTCTTAGGGGAAAAAGGAACATATGTCAATAAACAGAACAAAAGATGATGGGAACACGAAAAAATGCAAGAACGTGGATGTAAGATGTGTCGAAAGAAGGAAACGAATGACCATATTGTGTCAATAAAGTAGGGCCCGAAAATATAGAAAAAATGTGGATGGTACAAACAAACGATAAAAAAGGCCAACAGACAACGCAGCGAAGAAGTGAAGGTACGATTCAACGGGATGCCTGAAAGGTGATGTCATACTGACGCGTCATTTGCAACCAGAAACTGATGCATACGTGGCGGCGCGAAGAGAAAACGGGTGCAACGCCGCGGTTGGCCGACACACGACAGGCAGGTAACCCTCGCGCCAACGCGGGATGGACCTAAACAGGCGCTCCTCTGGTGCAATCAGCGATGCGATCACGGCCCTGTCCGGCCCGGCTTGAACGGCGCGCGTCGGGTCACTGCAGCGCCCAGACTCCGCCTCCACCGCCGCCGCCGCCGCCGCCCCGCCGTCACCACCTCCGCCGCCACCGCCGCCGCCACCGCCGCCACCGCCACCTCTGCCTCCGCCACCCGCCGGCAGACCCACGCGGCCACTCGCCGCGTTGTGCCGGGGGCTTTAATTCGCGGTAGAATATTCAAGCCCGCGCGCGGGAACTTGAAGCGGCGGGCGTGCGCGCGTGGCTAACGGCCGCCAACGGTCAACACGTCGTTGTTTGGACGCCGCGCGCGCCGCGCCGCGCCGATGCTGAAAAAGCGCGTGAGAGACGACCGAGACGCGCGATTGGCGCCCAGAGCGCAACCGCTGCACTTCGCTCCAGCAGCGGCGCGCGCCGGGGGCGTGCGTCGGGACAGCCGACTCATTAATAGGTATGAGACGCGCGCGAGGTGCTACTCTTCAACAACACGTTCTTCGTCTATTAGATACGCACACAAACACCACAACAATGGGAAATAACAATCTCCCTTTACTTTAGGAAGTATCAAACACGAATTTATAAAATTAGCCATAAAATATTATTTGGCTACAGGATTTTATCTCAAAGATACCTAAATGTTTGAAAAGATGTGTATAGATTATTTCTCGGTTCGAATATGAATGTCTGATTCGTATTTTAAAAATAAACGCATTTAATGTAGCGATCTAAAATGTATAGGCGTGCGAACCCTCCCCATAAAGGTATTCTACTAAATTTATTCCAGATAAGCAAGTTAATGTATCTTAATAATATTATTACCTTTCATTTGTCAATTATGTCCGATTTCAAACATCATTCGTGTTGAATAAAGCACACAAATCGCAATGAACCCATTCATCTGCTGATTATTAGATCGGCATTTCCACAGACCGATGTTAAATACAAACCGGCTCAGTGAAACGTTTTGGAGAAATTCAAAAAGAACTCTCGTATCGCGAATTTCACCCTCAATAATTTCTCTGTGGTATTTATTAAAAAGAGAAATGGAGACAAAGGGGCAGCAGGTTACTCGAATATCTGACAGCGCAGAGCGAGAAAAATTATTTAAAAAATAAAAAATAAAATAAAACCGAAGCCCGCGGCGACCACTCGGACGCGCGTCTGCAGAGCGACGAGCGGGAGGTGCGAGGCGAGGATGTGCGAGGCGGGGCGAAGCGAACCCAGGGGCGCGTAAGCAAGCGGGCGCCCACCTGCCTTTCACGCCCGGATAACCCGCAAAGGACAACAGGAAAACATAGGGAAATTTGTTCCCATTTTATTTTTTCCACCACGATACACTAATTCTTTCAGACAAAAGGGGAGGCGACGAAGCTCACTGGATGGAAAAGCTTTCCCTTTCCCAGAGCTCCGCGGAAAAGTGTCAAGGCGCCTCCTGAACATCAATATCCCTAAAAGAACGAGCAGCTTCGGGCCCTCCACACTCGCAGAAATGGCTCACAGAGCACCTTCTCTGCCCCTCTCGCTCGCTCTGGCTTGCAGTCCGGTACACCAGCAGAAACGCAACACGGGTTTTCCTCCTCCTGTCTCATTATTAGACATGATTGTTTAGAAAAATGCCTATTTCATTCTAATGAACATATTTAAAGCCTTCTGGTATATATGCAGGAATTATAAATAAAGAAACTTTCTGACGAAGTGTTATTTTGACTTTGATTTGCTTATGTTGACGTAAATATCGTTTCCAACGATCGTATACAAAAGGGGTTTCTAAGCCATGCCACACGTGCGTCAAGTTAGTATTTTCTTAAAACATCTGTAAAACGTAAGGTCTCATTAATTTCTTCTTACGAAGAAACGAATTTTTAAATACATCTCAAGTTACAAAATATGTTATTTACACAAATTACAGCGTATTAAATAAATAAACTCAATTAGAAATATTTTTTGTGTCTTTAGTGCCCTTGCGAGCTAAATCGTAAGCGCAAACAAAGGGTTAGATACTTTTAATTGAACCTTCTAGTTCGGGAACACAAAACCAATTTTACTACACTTTCAAACATTGCCTTTGCTGGATTTCTTAGAATGTTGTGGAAACCCAACAATAAGTTCTCAGAAATGGAAGCAAAACATTCCTTTCAAATCGACTTGCTACACTTTCAAACATTAGCCTTTGCTGGAATTTCTTAGATATTGTGACATGATTGATTCAATAAATGGATAGTAATTAATTGTTGGAGAAATGAGTAAAAATGGGTCAGTATAGTCTATTCAAAAGATTTTGAGAGAACAAATTCCGAAAGTGTGGCTTAGTTTGTAAATTAATTGGCTAAAATTACTATATCTGAATGGAAAACTGGGTACTTCTAATGCTGATTCACTTCATTACATGATTTTAGCAGCACAGCTTCAGAAATCTCTTATCTCACGCACCTAACATGTCTCGCCCATGTTTTGCATCGAGTTGCGGAAGAAGTTAGAAAACTATTCCAGAAGACCAATAAATTAATTTCAAGTGTCAAAATAGTTATAGAGGAGTTACTCCAAAAAGGGATCATTTTGACAGGTCTTGAAACCAATGAACGTTATTCAGGGCGATGACATTACAAGAGATGGTAATGAAGCAATTTACAAATGAGCTAACTGTTAACGAAAGCACAGAAAAAATGACTGTATGGATGTAACTTGCAGTTACAGTAATGCCAGCAGTGGCCAAGCAGTAGCGTCAAAGCGATTCCTTCTTATAGTAATCTTTCTATACTTCTGACACAAGTGGTAAAAGTCATATTATTTTGTGAATATGAAATGTTGTGACATGAGGCCAACATGCCAAGTGGTACAGTCCTAAGAGCAAAATAAAATCACTTTTAACATGTGTGAAATACACCATTTTTTTCAGACAGCCACATTGGCTTTTATTTTATTTTTATTTAAGTGTACGAATTAAAAATAAACCTTGAAAGACATAATATTGTCGATCAACGATAATAAAATATCTTTAAAAAGTGTACAAATTACTTAATGATAGATTAAGTAGCTGATGCGGTCAGAAAAAAATTATTTAGTTTCCTTCATAGATTTATCTGAACACTTGAGTATTGTCTTACTTTTAGCATTAGTGTTAAAAATTGAACTTTCAGCGCGCTACTCAACCTAAAGAATGCTTTTACGTACTAGTAGATGTCTAAAAACGTATTTTCAAATTACCTTCCAGAATTTGCAAATTGTTTTTAAAAAAAGGTACCAGTTACTTCCTTACCCCTACATGATTAATGATGTGGGGAACATGGTCGAAAGCAGTGGTGTATTATTCCAAGAACTTCGAAATATTTTAGAAATAGAAAATTAATTTGAAGATGGCGATGTGCAATGTATCAAGGAAGCGCAATTAGTTCTAAACTTTAGCAACTAAAGGTAGATTTGGCTTATAGTGAAACAAATTTTACTTTCTAGTGACACTATTCAGCATTTAGAAGCCAGGAATATGTCTCCGTGAAAGACTATGTCACTGTATCCAGTGCATTACCCGTAAGCACCACAAATTAAAATTTTCGATCTAGAAAAAGTATTATTTATTTTAATTTACAGAAATATAAAAATAGCATTGGATAGATTGCATGTAACAGGCACACACGCTTATACCTAGGTGATTTAGAGAGCAATTACACGAAAACAATCAGTGCAACTGGTCGTACAAAGTTAAACTGTTACTAGAACGCGCAGGTCTGGTAGATGTTTTTCTCCAGAGACGATTAGGACCAGTGCTATAGAACAGCTAATTTCTAATAGACTATCACATGTATTTCTTTTAAAGGTCCGATATCCAGGCAGCAACGGCAGAAAAACGCTCGCTAGTGGCACAAATTCACGCGAGTCCGGTATGAGGTTACGAAAGTTGCGTTCACACATTTAGAAGGGACGCAAGAGGAATACGGTTGGTTTAGTGTTGGGGTGGGGGGGGGGGATGCAACGTAAATTGAAAGGCAATGGCAATGGCATCTGTGCTCTCTGAAATGGTTGGGAGTGGGAAACTACTACTTCCAACATATAAACGTTACGCTCGCCCAGAACATATTAGGAAACAATAGGTCTCACTTCATGACAAATTAGGAAACGTTCTAGGAAAGATTCGGACTACTAGGAAAAATGGTAATTAGAGAGTGGGAAACCAGCACTAGTTAGTAGTATGAGCGGCGCCTAGACTGGAAAGGAAATAAATAAGTTAATAAGTAAACAATGAATAAGTTATCAGTGATTAACTAATTATAAGTATACTCATTAAACAATACGTAAATGGATAACTAAATGAGCAAGTACTTCATGAAATATTTTACATGAGCACATTAGGGGTCAAATGGGATCGGGTGTCCGAGAAGCATGTGCAGAAGCGATGGTGCAGATTATCTTCTGTGGCGCAGTTTGATTTCGGGTGCAGAGTGGTAAAATCTGGAAGGAGAATGCGTACCGTTCGTGCAAGAAAATAAATAGTAACTTCGGTAGATTAGCATGTACTCGTCTTCTGACGTTACGTTTTCCCTCTTCAGGTTTTTTTAAGCCGTATCTTATGGTCTCTTACGCGGCTTTGATGCGATGGAGAGCCCATTTGGAGTGAATGTCAGAATTCAAAGGTTTTAGTGATTTTCTATTTACATGGCCAATGTGTGCTTTAAAGTCCCTTCTTTCAGCGCAAGAAAGGCCAAAGTCAAAAATCGATCCTATGTCCTAATTTCACGTTGATTAAAATTGTCCTATGATTGTTCTGTCATTCGAGGGGTGTAAGACAACCACCCATTCTGTAATACTATGAATATTGGCATTGGCCCTTCTTGTACCACACAGACACACACACGCACACGCACGCAACGCACGCACGCACACACACACACACACACAATATATATATATATATATATATATATATATATAATGTCATAAATTATCTATTAAATAAAAATAAGATATTCATATTTGCCATTATTTAAGCTAACAATTTTTAATACTATATGCTGGCCATCAAGGGTAAAAAAGTTTTAATTTACCTTTATATATTGTTTAATTAGAATGTTATGATAATTGTAGGGAGTGCAAAGAAATATATGTGATTTCCCCCTCCAATTTTGAATTATACTGCCTTTTTTCACTGACTATTTTTGATATTTTTTGGCTCTTAAAACGTTAGTGCCTTAACATCAGATGTCTACCTATTACGCATCGATCGAACCAACCCCGCACACAACAACTTGAGATTTCCACGTCTCAATTCAACGCGTGCTTAACGACAGGTTGCGACAGGTTGAAAATGCACTTAAGCCCCCCAAAAACGACTTCATCTACAATCGTCGACACCGATAACATCAAGCTATCTCGGCAATTTCTCTCCGCTCCCTCCAGCATTTCAATTGTGACGTTTAACGTGCGTATTACGAGCAGTATTTATTTCCCGATTAACGGCTTGCAATGAAAGAAGTTAAGGAGGCCAACGGATTAAAGGCCGAATTCTTTATCGTAATCACCTTACAAATTGTTTTCTCTAGTACGCTCCCACCACCTCTTTGCGCCAGCCTTCACGGAAAGCTTTACAAGGATTTTAATCAAGGAGCACACTTCAATAGGCACGACCCTCCGCTTCTTCTTTCCCTCGTCCTAGTCCGTCTTTTCAATTATGACTCGACCTAGCAATCTTCTCCTTTCGCGTCCTCTTTCCTTCTCTTCCTTTCGCGATGCGAGCAACCCCTCCGAAATTACGCCGCCATACGCAAAATCGTGAAGAAAAAGACTCCTCTGCCTTCGACCTGCTACGCCGACCACTCGCCGGCTTGCCTGCTCGCCGACCGCTGACATGGGCTTTACCTCCCTGCTTCCCTCAAGGCCAAGGCAGGAGGGTCCACGGAGACCCCAGGACGGTCGTCTCGTTTGAGCTGTACTCGCCGCTTGCGCCGAGAGCGGCCGACTGGCCAGGCGTACTCAAGTGAAGCTGCCATTGAAAAGGGCATTAAGAGTTCACGCTACGGGGAGGATGTGGAAGTGGCGGTGATTGCACCAATGGACGAAAGAGCCATTAAAACACCATCCCTATGATTCTGGGAATAAGGAGTTATTCCTGGGAACGAAAAGGCGATTGTTAGTAATAGAAAACAATGTAGCTTTCTGGAGAAGCACTTTAGCTTCGTGACATCCACGACAGTGTAAAGATGATCCTAGTAGATGGGTACATTGATAACAGCATATCAAAAGGGGCAAAAACTAAAGGAAGTAACGAAGACGAGGTGACGTCACTGATAAAAGGGGTTCGACGGTGATATAATGGGTAAAAAGAAGCAGTTACTTGGCCTACATCTGTATTGTAAATGCAATCAATCTTTTGAAGCCTAGTTTTGGCATGCTGCAGACGGGAGGATGGGTAGGCAACAGAACGAACGCTGACGACTGAACGCACGTTAAACTGAACTGAAGCAGTTAGATCGACGGAATTCCGGGAAATGACTCGAGAGCGAACTAGATAGAGTGCAGCAGCGGGCATCACTATCGAAGAGAAGTAGGCATTCCAGGCAGCGACTGGAAACGACGGTGCGCACCGGCTGGCTCCCGCGCCCACGCGTGTCGAAAGAGAGAGAGATAACAAGGAGACACACAGAGTCAAGTCAGAAGAGAGAGAGAGAGAGAGAGAGAGAGAGAGAGAGAGAGGGGGGAGCCTTCAGCAGCGCCCGCCCTTGGAAGAGACCGGCGCTCTGTGCGGCGGCGAAGGGCAAAGCTAAACGGGGGACGGCGCGGGACGCAAGCCGACTGGAAGATATAAATACGCTATCACGGTCCGCGCCGCTCTTAAAGATGACAAGCCCTGTCGACGCGAAGGCGTCGGCAGAGCCCTCTCAAGAGCAAATCGCGCGCCGCCCGCAGCCCACGCCGGCACAGGCCTCTTCCGCCACCCGTCGTCTTTCAATTCGCGCCGGCCCGCTCCTCCGGATCCTTCACCTCTCGATTCAGGGGGTGTCATCCGGGCGTAGAGGGCGAATGAATGACTGCAAACTTTTCCACGCAAAGCAACAAACCATCGGGCGAACGAAATGCACTTGAGCTATTGGATGGTGACGTTTCCTTCAGTTTAAAGAATTTCATCTACCAATTTATTTCAAAAGGCACACCTAACTTCTATCGATTAACTCACTACACGAGTCAGGGGCCGTGATCACTAAAATCACTCATGAACTTTTCATTTAATTATTTATATTTGCGTGACATCAAATCTTCAATCTAATCTTTAGTATTCAATGTTAGTAAAAGCGACGGAAAGGATTTGAAATATACACTGCAGATATTATCAATTATATTCACTTAGCATCACATGTGTAATTATACACATAAAAATTACACATGAAACAAGGTAAGCATTACTATCCCAGGAATAGTTAACAAGAAGCTACTTGAAATCTACAGGGGAAGATGCAGTCACTTATTGCGATATCTGCCAAACGTTATGCAATTTCCCATAAAATGGCAATTCTGAAATAATTTTTGAACGGATGTTTTCAATTATGATGATTAGAATCGCAAACGTGCAAGATATATTGCTGCTTTTTGTACATTAAGATTTTGTACATTACGTGGAGACATCCATGAAAAGGCTTCGAAACCAAGTCACCAATAAATTGATAATTTCCTACACACAAAAGTAGCTCTTTAAAATCTCGAAATGTATTCGGCAGCGGAAGAGCAGCGAGTGCGCGAAGATGCACCCAAGTAGCAGACAGGGCCGGGCCGGGCCGGGCCGCGCCGCACGGGGCTCCGCTCCCCCGACGCTGGGACTCATTTGACTGACAACGCGGAGCCGCTCCGCCGTCAGTCCGCGCGCCTGACAGTCCAATTATCTCTTATTACTGGCGCCGGCACATCGATCTACTGCGCCCACGCCGCCCCCAGCGACCCCCACCCACCCACACGGCCCCACCCCCGCTCCACCGGTGCCGCCACATGGGTCGCCTCCCGTCCCCGGCCCTCCCGCGCGCCACAATTTTTCTGACAAACAGCTGAAGCAAAAGCGTAAATGGGCACGTGTGGAATGCGCTTTATAATGGGCGTTTTTATTCAAATTTTGTACGGGTTAAGATAGTTAATTTAAGATAGCTTGGTAAAAAGAGCATCCCTAGTTTCAAACGTCCAATGGACTAGCTCAGCTCGCGCATTTCCATGTTGACGGTCTACGTTCTCACCCATTAGCACACGAAAACATCCTTGAGTCCAACCAACGCAAAATTTCCAACGCATTTTACACCATAATGCTGCTTGTAATGACTCAATTCCCTCCCTTAACGAATAGCAATTATTTACACTAATGAATACGATCATTGAACACATATTCCATTTATCCATATGTTTTAGCTGCGCATGGAAAGGAAAAATCCACGACCCTCTTGCGGGCGGCAGCGGAGGCGGCATCAGCGCGGCTATGGTGGCGGGTGACAGCGTGGCTTCGGGAGGGCTAAGTTACATGTGATGGAGCCGCGTACTCGTGTTAACATCGCCCCTTCGCCCCCGCGCCCCGCCTCTCCCCGCCCCGGCACGGCCCCTCCACCCCGCCGGCGCCGCCACCGGTCCCGCCCCCTCCGCGTCCCTTCGCCGTCTCCGCCGCCGCCGGCGAGCTGACAAGACGACATTACCATAACACGGCGCAGCCGGGACGGCGGCGTTGTCGCCAGCCAAGGACACAATTACAACGACATCAGGGGGCGGGTAAAGGGAGTAGGGTCGGTGTGGGAGGGGGACGTCGGTGGACGGGAAGAGGGACCCCTCTGACGTCGCAAGAAGAAGGCGCCTCTCTGTGAGTCGACGAGGCGAGCAACGTCTCGCCAACTATTAGTCACCTTTGTCCAAAGCCTCCTTCGATTTTTCTCCTCGGCTGCCACAGCCATGATGGACGCCTTGCGGGGGGAGACCTCTCCGCGATGGATTAATAACGCCACAAGATGGTGGTCATCTCCCAAATCCTCTCTGGCTCACGTGGGGGTCGATTCTGCTGGCAGTGTCTCAGTGTTGTTAGCGGTCTCGACGGTCCTTTGTTCTTTGGAATATCCCCCAAATATGAATTTGCCGCGTAACTGCTTCCAAAGATCAAAGCCAGAAAGCTCGTTCTCTAAACATTAGGACAGTTCTTTCAGAACAACTACGATTCTTCTCATTCAACTTCGTGTCTAGGCTTTGGAAAAGTAAAAAGATAAGCCATACTAGTCACACCAAATTTCCTGCTATTAGTAAATGTCACTATTGCGATTTTTATGGAAGTTTAGCTTATCTACAAACAATTAACGAAGTCTTCATATACAGTGGACGCCGCGTGTTGTAACCACGGTTATTCTCATTCGGTGAGTGCTATCATTCTTGTGACGTCTAGACCCGACTGATATTACAACATTAAATAAACGTCGTTTATTTAGCTAAGAATTCGTTTTATGCGATCATTTTGAAACTATTTCAATTACGCATAGTTCTGAGCCCTCAAAGCTCGCGAATTGCAAATGACCAACCAGATATTATTTCATGCTCGCGTGAAGAAATCCTGTGCATTTGACCACCGAAACGATGGAAAACGAAATTCCAGAATGGATGGTCGTAGATGCGAATATCTCTACTTCTGCTGGGCAAACAAAAGATGACATACATTGTGGGAATTCTATGTCTCGTTGACGTAATTACAGAAATAAAAGAAGTCATCTCCGCCTACTTAATATTAAGATGACGTACGTATATTATTTCTTCTATAGACTCAAGTGACAGCAGGAGTGTGGAGAAAATTACGATGATGCTGTGGAAGAACCACAACTTCAAATTATAATTTCTGCCTAGAGTGATGCATCGGTTAAAGTATCTTTATCTGTGTCCCGGAGTGATAACAATAAGCGGCGTTCACAGTAGTTATGAAGGATCAGGGGCAGTAAAAAGGCAAAATTCGCAAATCGAGATATTAGCATTTGCGATTAGTGGGAAGCTAGTAGTGCTGTGGCATATCTTGTTTGTAAGAAATCTCTGTTAGTGTTAGTATGATATCAAATATATGTCCCCAATATTACACTTTTTATGATATATTTGTTGTTATGTAACATAATTTGACGATGATCGAGAGAGGTGGCTCAAGGCATCAACTGATGACATTGCAGTGCCTCTGACCGGGAGGTCCTAGGTTCGAATCCCGACAGTGGCAGGATTTTCGACGCGGTGGCAGGATGGGGGGTTTTCGATTTTCGGGATAAGCTAGATAGTTCGTTCGAGTTCAGTCGCAATCTGGAGAAGAATTCTATCGGCCGGCTGCTCTGAGCGGAAGGTTCTCGTGGTTTCTTTGATCAATACTAGGCAAACGCCGGAGTAGTACTCTAACAAACGGGCCACGGACCGGGCGCAACTTGCTCTTCTCCTTTCTTTTCTTTATCCTATTCTCATCCCTCACTTACACACAGTTACACTAACATGCACTCCAGTACCACCGCACATCCCGGGATACCAGTGGGGAGCTTAGAGCTTGTCCCGGCTAGGGCGGTGCCCCGCTGGTTGAGGAAAACCCCCCTAGCCTACTGTAGCTCGGCGTCCGATCTCTCCATCCAGCAGGGGAAGATCACCGCCACCTCCTGAGCAAAACCCATACACTACAGGTCCGGGAATAATGATCTTAACAGTTGACGTGCGAAATCACTAATCAATCATTTGACAGTGTGTCTTGGATTTTTTGTGTCATTGACGTGCAAAAGGGGGTGACAGACTGTCCTAAAAACTGTGATATTGTAAATGCAACTGGAATTTAACACGATGAATAAAAAAGCACAACAATTGTGATGTTTAATTTTAAGGTCTCAATTTTTTTTCAAGGATTAAATTTCTAAAAAAATAAAATGAATTTACAATATTTGTCTTCGCTGTAAAATTAATAGATTATTAGTTCAACTTACAAAGAAAAGAAATAATTTCAGTTGGATGTATGTTGACTAATAATAATTAATTAATGATTCCAAAGAATTTTAATTTTTGTGCTTTGGAATCTAGAAAGTGCAATTTAAAAATTCTGATTAATTAGATAAGATCTTCAATAATATTATTATGAGAGACTGAATAATAAGATATCAGTTTGTAAGATGACTCTATCGGAAACATGACTATGAATCAGAAATTCACACTAACTTCCGAACATTTTATTGCGTACAATTCTCCGCTGGAGTATAATCATAAAAAAAAAATAATGACAAAGATCAGTGAAAACACTGTTCATAAGGCGGAAGGTAGTGTGAAATGAAAAAACCCTGAGATGCAGAAAATTAAATAGAAAGATACAAAATAGTACAAACAAAAGAAGGGGCTGAAATTCTATATTTAATTCTGGATGAGCGCTCATAAGAGTCGTTCTGGAAAAGGTGGGAAGAATTTCTAACGCATTAGTTTGAACTGAGCAAAACGAGTCATCAATCTTCTGCAATATGTTGCTGGTGATGCAGTTGCATCCGCAGTGTCGAAAGTAACTGGATATTGCCGTTCGCTTGCCCTTCGGGCAACCAGGGGACGTTGACGAGAGGAACTAATAACACCCACCGCAGTCTCCTCTCCCACCGGTCAAGAGGCCTCCGCGGTGGCCAAGGGAGGCCGGCTGGGATATCGGATTGCAGGGGGTCGTGGCGGCAGCCAGAGGCGCGACTAGAAAGACGCCGCCTGCGCCACTCGCCGCCGCCGGCCCCGCTCGAGACACCAATTAGTGACGTCGCGGGGGCGGAGGGAGAGGAGTGGAGGGGACGAGACAGCCGAGGGGGAGGGGGCCGAGTAGGGGAGGATCTCCGTAGTTGGCATTGGGGATGAATTCACACGGATGGGCGGAGGGGTGGCGCGTTGGATCGAAGGCGGTGGCGACGACAAATGGAGTGACAATGGAGCTCCTGGGACGACGCAGCGCGACGCGGGCCGCCGCCGCGACGATTGCACGGGTGCGAAATTAGCCCGACGAGTTTTCCGCGCGAGCCGAAGAGGAGCTTTGACGGCAGCGACCGCACCGGAGCGCCGCGCTACCTCCAGCATACGGGCTGCGCGCTGCAGTTGTGGTAGAGGAAGCCGGCAAGAGTAGCCTCGTGAAACGGAACGGCAAGGCATTGAAAACGAAGTTTGGAGGGATGAGATGAACCGAAGTGAATAAACGTTTGAGAATGCAGACCAAAATAAATTACGAGAGACACGTGATGAGTGCATAAGAAAAATAATGATTGAATTTAAATAGTTGCTATTACATGCAATATTGCTATCGTAGTATATTTAGCCAATAAAAAGCTAAATTACGATGAATGAAAGAAATATACACAAAAGTAGGTAATTGCATAAGGAGATGCAAAATGCCGAAATCACAAAAGAGACGCGGAAAAAAGATTATCATATTGTCAAATCTCGGGACGAATAAAAACTAAACCATCAGATGAAAATCATCGGCAGCCGGTGACGAAGACACGTGGAAAGATTTGGCGACAATAAAAAGAAAAGGGTTTGCAGTACAGGAAAGAAAACCCAAGAATATAAAGAGCTCGGGCGAATCCAAGGCAGAGCGGAGGCGCGATGCAATGCCGGAAGGGGAGAGGGCGGTGGGCGAAGGCGCTTCGGCGAAGTGGCGACAGGCCGCGAAGCGCGACCGCCGCGCCGCCGCGCTGCGGAGACGCCGTCAGAAGATCCCGCGTTCCTAATGAGCGCCGCCATCGTCGAGTTTGGGATTTCAAAGGTGAAGCGAACGGAGTGGAAAATTCGCGAGTTTGAGGCTACAGCGGAAGAGGCAGCAGGCAAGACCGCGAGTCGTACGTCTTTGATGATGGGAACTCTATTAGCAATCTGTGTCTTCTACAAAGCTAAGGTGCCTGAGATGGCGCAGAAAAGGATTAAAGGAGAGCTCACATGGATCTCTCCAATAACTATTTACAAATAAATATGTACTTTATGTAGCTTCTTTCGTAAATTCGCGGGCAATCGGGTACTAAGAAGTTCTCTAATGATTGTAAGCAGATAAAAAGAAGTAATAAAAAATAGAATTCTTTATTGAAAATTATTTTCTTATTAAATAATAATTATAATAATAATAATAATAATAATAATAATATATTATTATTATTATTATTACATCAATACTTGATTACTATGAATAGTATTGATTTTTTAAATTCATTCATGCCAAAAAAAAAAAACTATCTTAAATCGATTATACAAATACCGAGGAACAGTTCTCTTACAATTCTATATACACCATTGTTTTCGCATCAAGGTTTCCGTACGGATGCTGTACATTGTCCACTTTATGATAGCTTACTTCTCTTTTCCTCGCAAAAAAGGCGGAAAAAAGAAAAAAGAACTCTCAGCGCTCGAGATTTTACAGCCGCCTGATCCACTGGGGCAAAATAACAAGGCAATGAGCAGCGAACGAAACATCTTAAGGGCGACGATCTTAAGACCTCTCGCTTCTAGAGCAAACAGCAATCGCACCTCGGTAATCTTCATTCCCGTCATGCCTGTCATCGGAAACTCAATTATGAAATTACACTCCTCCGCACGGCAAACAGTTTTTCCCCGGTTCCAGGCAAAGCGCAAACGGAGGCGTCGTCATCGGGCCCGTCCCCGCCCTCGCACCGCCCTTCCCCTTTCTCCGCTCAATCCCGCCCCCGCCCCTCCCCGCCAGCTTGCATCTCGTCTCGTGCCTCCCGCCCGCGCCGGCGCCGCCCCCTGCGCTGCTGTCGCTTATGAATACCAAGAAGCCGATACCGAAACGGCTGAGGAGGAAGCCCTCACTTGAGACGCCTCACCGCCGCCCTCCGAACCCACCCACGCCCTCCCTTCGTTAGCATCCCTTCGCTGCCGCGCCCGACGCGAATAATTTTCTCCCTTCCCAAAGCATGAAATCACCTTGACGAAGACGGACGTTTTCTCCACACCGGTCTGGGTAGCACCGACCTGGAGTCCGGTTACCGTTATTACCGTGCCTAAAAATGGAAAATAATCGAGAACTATCAACATACTACTATGAGAGTTGCTACTGGGGAGAGGAGGGCGTAACTATGTGCATTTGTTGCACACCTGTTTCTTGTGATTTCATTACACGTAGTCAAGTAGTTTACGGTCTACCCATTATATATCGAAGATTTTGGCTTGAGCTACCGACTACTTACAACTCCTCTCGTCGCTAAACCCGCCTCCTTTCTTGTCTCTCGCACGAACCACCACATCCCAGCCCTTGACACTTAGTTCATCTTCCCCATCGAACTTCGATGAAAAGAACCGCCCTCCGAGGCGCCCCCACGCAAACTGCTTACTTTTCTCTGCTACAAAATTTGCATACAAAAGAGAGTTCAGTGTTTAAAAAAGAAATATTTCGACGAGGAAAAACTGTTTCAGGAAGCAGCAGGCAGCGGAAGTCATCGACTTCTCCTCCTTCAAGAGCTCTTGTAAAAACTGCGGTCAAAGTAGGTGATGGCTTGAGGGGTTGCGGTTAGCGGAGGGAAAGGTTGAGATAAGTGACGTGAACTTTTTAAAGAAGGCCGAAGGAAACTTTGCAGCGATCTAGCTGGCTATAGATTTACGAATTCCTTTCCCTAATGATAGGCCAATGGCAATAAGCCCCCACTCATCACAATGTACACTCGTTCTAAATAGTTACTTAAGAAATATATATCGTAATTACGAAATAAGGGTCTTATACGAGCCAGGAAAATCGGCCAAACGGCTTCTTTAGTAAGGAATCTAGTATCGAAATAAGCTGTTGCGTTCGTGAGAAGAAGAACATTACGAACGTTATCGTGCGACGTTTTATCCCCTTCGTTAAAATTCCAATGTACAATATTTAATTTTTGTTTAAGTAGGATTATTAATTCTGCAAAAGATATCAAATTAATGTTGAGGATAGTTAATATAAGGCGCTGGATTATTAAGACACATGTAAGAATACTTTTCCTTTTCATTTCGAAATTGATCATTGGTGTTAAAATTGCCTCATGAATTATTAGAACATTTGTGTTCCTTCAACTTACTCATCTCGGTTTTATGTTTGATTTTAGATAATAAAAATGGTTAATATTTATTTACGACATAAAAATCATAGGACATTGCAATAGAGGTAGAATTATCAAATGGGACCATTCGGGTGATACGTAAATGGAATGAATGTTTTATGCACTTAGTAAAAATTCCAATTCATAATCTTCGTTTAAGTTTGACTATTCATCATGCCAAATGTCACAAACTGATGTTGAAAGTAGTTAATACGAGGCCACGGATTACTTCTAATATTACTTACATTACGAAACTAATTTCTCTTGTTCATAGTATGCTGGCCATGGATTATTATTACATAATAATAATAATAATAATAATAATAATAATAATAATAATAATAATAATAATAAAACAACTCTTTTTACAACTGACACTTCACGACACTGATGTCAGTTTCTTTAAGTGTAACTAAACATTTGCAGTGGATAAACAAATTTACGATTTTCAAATGCAAAACCAAAGACTCGCAGGTTCAGAATAACGGAAATGTAATAATTAAAAGAGAATAAATCCTAATTTCATACTTGTTTTGATTGTTGATTCCGGGCGCATCAACTGCTAAAGTCATTCGTCCCGTAAATGAATTGCATGCTTTTCCTGGGGAGGTGGCATGATCTTCCCCGCTGGATGGCAAGACCCGGCGCCGATCTACCATCGACGCGTCGGCTAGCGGGGTTTTCCCCCAGGTATCGCCCACCAGCTGGACACCGCCCCAGACGGGACAAGCTCTAAGCTTCCAGACAGTCTTCCAGCACGTTTAGTAGTATAGTGCATGCAGTAGTGCAAGGAATGAAGATAGGACAAGGAAGAGGAGGGAAAGATCGCCCTCTATCCGTGACGCTTTTGTTAGGGCACTGCGCCAGCATTCACATGGTGTTAATCGATAAAACAACTATCAGATCAGCTGGTCACCAGAATTGGCCTCCAGATAGCGACAGAACTTCTGCCACCGACTTAAAATCCTGTCACCGTCGGGACTCGAACCTAGGACGTCCCGCAGAAAGACACTAAAGTGAAATCAATTGAGCATCTAATCAATTGAGTAAATTCATATTTAAATATAGGAACTTAAACAGAACTAAAATCTGCCTTGGTTGACAATGGTTTTGGATAGGAAAACCATAATGGTAACCGCAATTCGCAAAGTAAATTCTAAAGAATCAAATTCTTTATTATTGATGAGCTTTCGTTATTTTAAAAAGAAACATTAACACCACGTTGAACATGTTTTGCTTATTAATAAATAATGATAATGACATATTGCAATATTACTCATTGATTTCCAGGTCTTTGTACAGTTACTACCATGACTAAAAAATACATTTTAACAGAATTAATGTGGCTAAAAAATGACGTTTTCACTGGTTGGCCACGGAGGCTAAATTCGAATATCGATGGGAATGCCTTGCTTCACGAGTACGAACTACCAAGCTTCACGAGTCCGAATTCAAATGTTTCTCCTTCGCCCTTCAATGCAACTGAAAACGTAACCGGAAATTCGCGGTAACTGGAAACGTTCAGCCACAAAAAATGGCCTCAAAATAAAAATAAAAACGCATTTTCATTTCATATGGATTGAATTTCGTTTTAATATATTTAGAGAATCCATAGAATTGTTTGATGTTCGTGATATAAACATTTTATATAGTGTTGTTTCATTCATCAGTCAGCATAAACCGGAAGCAACATTTTTACTCATATATTTTAAAGTACTCGTACATACAAGGAGTACATGGAAAATGTATTAAATAATTTCCAAGGGCATCTTATTACAAAATAATACACGCAGAAAGTTTACATTCTTAGTTTAATTAGTCCTACTTGTTTTCAATGCATATTAATAAAACATTTGGACTTCTTACGTTAAGCTTCTCTCAATACTTTCACCATACTGAACAAACTCTACCTGGATATGTAATGAAATTATAAGACACATGTAAGCCTGGGAGACGCTTTTTAAAGTTGACATCAATTTCAAAGTCGTTTTTATGGCAAGGAATGTAAGGAATCATCCATAACTAACAAAAGATAACACAGGATAGTCCAAGCATGAAAATATTAAAATTTGCATTTAAAACTGCTTGAATTTTCAAAATGTTTAAAGTAATCGCAATTTACGATTCTAAAAATTAGAAACATGTTAAAGCGAAAATTCTCAGAATGAAGCAAAAGGGCAAGAAACTGAACAATGTTAAATATTTTTTTTTGTAAAACGATTGATTGAACACATCTGAAAACACGAACAAGAAAGTACCTTGATTAAATGGTAAAAAGACATTGCAAGCATGTTGGACACGATTTTGCGAGCAACAATTCATGAACAAGGGAATCCACTTTTAAGACCGCATCTTTAATGAAAACCGTATTTCAAGCATGCAGCAATTATATTCTTGACATCAAGCTGATTCACGAAATTAAAGATGATATTCATATTTTACGAAGAAATGAATAACATAAGAAACAATTCATTTCGAAAAACAATTTCTCTGCATTTGATCAAACATTTGGCAATTTCTACATTAAAAGCGTATTCCAATTTCATCACATTACAAAACCTACATGGAAAACTGAAATGAATAAAGCAAAATGCGCAACATGCCAAATGGACGATGATTTTAAACCCACAAGTGAGGAGGAGAATGAAAAAGCGTATCTGAGTAATCTGTAAAACGTTCTCCAGCACATGCACCATTAAACACCATACATTTGCAGGCTGCCATTGGAAAGCAAAACGAATTTTAATATTCCAATACCGCGCGGCATATATTTTATCGCACGTAAAACCAATTTCACAGCAATCAAAATTGAGGAATATCATTTCAAAACCAATAAAAAGTTAACACAGAGCAGTAATTGCAATACCGAAAATAGATCTAACTCGAAACTTCTAATTCATCAGAATGAAAGGAATCAGATGCCAATTTTCGTTAAATCAGCAATTAAGGAATTTCAACTAAATTCACAACAAAACGAAAGTTCAAATAAGACGATAAAATATTTACTATGAACATGCGAGACGTTAACTCTGAAAGTACTACAAAGAAATTTTTAACTTTTCCAAAAATTTTTTTAAATATTTAAAGTTCGATCTATCAAAAGTCCATAATTGAAATAATGTCTCTTGAACGTTTTTACTTATTTCCTTTCTTCCATTTCTTATTCTTAATTTTACTACAATATGACTGACTGACATACTTTTTCGTTTACACTATATTCATGTCAGCCATCCAAATTTTACCAGTTCCAAATAGCCATTATTCAGAGATAGTTCATCGTCGATATTTCTTTCCATCGTCGCTACTAGTTACTTCATTTGATGAATGTGCTACAAATTAAGAGAAATGAAAGGGATATGAAATTAAAAACATCATATTTTACAAAATTTACAAATCAGGGAACGTTTTCAACTGAGTAATATTTATTAATTTTTAATAGCTACACTGTCAAAAATGAAGAATAACTCTTAATTATATAGATGCTGATCTTTGAAAAGAGACTTAGAGGTATATTTTAATAAAAAGTATTAGAGTAAAGACACCAGTACAATCTCAGTAGTTGCCACTTCAAGGCCAAAATTTGAAATATAAATATTGGAGACTTTTCACTTGCTTCGAACTTGCTGTTTCTAGAGCTGAAGCCCATTACATATGAGGTGTAGAATGATGATATTTTATTTACATTCCCTTCTATTATGTATAATAAAGAATAAGATGAAAACATTTCATTCATTTTGGCATTGTAATAATATAACATGAACTGATATTTTTCTTAATTCAAAAGTGCCTGAAACACGTTTAAGGAGTACAATATGAAGTGGATATTACTGAGTCAAGTAACTAATCATTACCAAAATGTTATAATATTCATGTGACCACTACAGTATCAAAATCGGGAAATGCAAAAAATTAATAAAACTAGAAGAAATAAAAATATTGGATATATTAGGGGGAAAATGTATTCAGAAAGGTTTATGCTAATTCACCAACGAGTTTTGTTAACGGATGTAGTACAGTAGCTCAATCATTTTAAGAAAAACAATCTTAATTACAACCACCACTTGTGCTTTTACCCTAGTCGTAAATTTCACAAAATTCTTATGATTTTTGGTATGCTTCAGATTCAAAAAGTCGAAGACCGCTCTACTATTAATTTAGCATTGCACATCGGTCTTCCTGGCATCATCACCTTCCCCTCCGGTACGTTCCATCAGTTGGTGTTCTTAGCCTTTAGGAACGGGCAGGCTTAGTCAGCGAGCTGTCCCACAGCGTTTGTCGACATACATTTAAACATATTTATATCTTATCACTTTCCGATTAAAGTTTCTGAAAAGCACATTGAACATCTTCAGGTTCGCTTCTGTCTGCTCTGAAATATTTTAACAGCTGACACTCAATAAACTGAATTTTCGCTTCAAATCAAAACCCCTCTGTTAGTATTTGTTTTTTATTTTCAGTTCTACGAGAGTTTCAGTTTCCAAATATATTTGCGCCCTCAATGCTTGCTGCCTACTCAGTGTACCAATTTAAACCCCCTAGTAGTTACTAAATAATGTTCACTGTCATAACTCTTTGATAATCGTGAATCCTTCTCACATTCGTGATTTTCTCCTCAAAGAAATTCCCATGCATTTTACATTTCTCACCGGGAGCGTGGCTCAGTACATCAACTGATGTCACTGCTGTGCCTCTGACCGGGAGGTCCTACGTTCCAGTCCCGACGGCGGTAGGATTTTCCGCACTAGCTTGTGAGCTAGGTCGAATTCAGTCGCTGCCTCGAGGTGAATTCTAGTGGCCGGCTGCTCTGATCGGTGGTTTTCCAGGCGATGCCGGAGCAGTACCCTAACAAACGGGCCATGGACCGCTCGCGGTCTTTCCCTCCTCTTTTTTGTCCTCTTTCTTTCCTCACTCACACATTAACATACACTACACTACCACACATGCCGGGAGACCGGTCGGGGACCGCTGATGGGAGATACCTGGTTAGGAAAACCCTGCTAGTCGACGGTAGGTCGGCGCCGGATTTCACCATCCAGTGGGGGAAGATCACCCCCACCTCGCAATGAAAAACACACGCTACATTTACGGTACCAATGACCACGATAGTTTACGCGCCCGGAATCAGTAATCAAGCCAATCAATTCACATTTCTTATTCACAGCAACCAAACTGACGATTCCTTGCCGATTCAATCGTGCCTTATCGCACGCGGCCTAAACGGTCCCCACCCGCCTCCCTCATTTTTCGGCGAAGGAATGAAAAACAATTACAAGCAGCGCTTGGAATAGCGTCGGCTCGAGCCGCGACGACCGGGAAACGGATAGCAGAAGACGATTCACGAAGGTGCCGCGCCGTGAGGAGGCGCACCGCTTCTTTAAGTGAAGCTCTAAAAACAAATCAGAGGCGCGCGCCCGCGCTGCGATCGAGTCCCCGTTTTTCAACGTCCCATTACGAGGCGCCCCCAGGCGGCGCGAGATAGGTGGAACGGCGCGTGCGAGGGCGGTGCAGCGCCGGAGAAGCCGAGCCGGCGAGGCGGGTGGGCGCGGGGGCGAGCGGGCGTGCGAGAACGCCGTCGCGTGAGAACAAGAACGTGTATAGATGATAATGCGGAAGGGGGAGGGCGATAACGCAGGTGAGCAGGAGTGAAGAACGGGTGGGGGAGCGGGGGAGGGAGTGGGGGGGGAGGCGGGGTGAAGTCGGGTGAGGAAGAGGCGGGCGAGAGCGTGGGCGAGGGCGGGCGAGTATGAGGACGGTCTGTCGAGCGAGCGTGAGGGGCCGCTAATGTGGAGCGGAGATAGCGGGCGACTGAAACGCATTCCTCGCTCCGCCCCTGCGTCACAAGCAAAGGGGCGTGAAAGGACGGAACGGCCGCGGAGAATTGAAGCGAACGACTGCTCCCCAGGAATAGCAGGCAGCGACTTTCGCAGAAGGAAAAAATATCTGAAACATTATGATACCCGAAACATTGTTCATTCCCTTGGGTCTACTGTAGCGCAAAACCAGATCCTAAAGGTGGTAGAGAAGAAAAGAAGAGATGAAAGACGTTGCCTTCCGAAACACTTTAAAAATACATAAGTAGCTATTGATCTTAAAGACATATGGGCTGTATTAATGAAAGAAGATCGTGCTAATATTCGTACAATCTCTATAAATCTGCTACATTTAAAGGTGAATATTGACATTATATTTTTCACAAACCAGGATAAAAAGAACAGATAGTGTAACAACATACGTTATGGGTTCCCAACAAACGATCCATTCAACAGTAAAAACGTACAGATTTTCCGTTAAAATAGTGAAAGTAATTTTTTAATATCTTTTTCTGTGAATTCCAAGAACATATCGTGCCCAAGAATGTACCTTTAAATTTTTACAAACCCGCACTAACCATTCGCAAGAAAGGGAACAACTTGCACCAAAAGCAATTCCGGCGGCACTACGCGCAGGAATAAACGCAATCACACGCGTGCATCTTTCGCGGCGGGGAAAGCAACGCGAGTAATTACAAGATGGAAGCCTTACGGCGGCGGGAGGGGGGGTGCCTCCGAGAGACAATGCCCCGCGCTGCACCGGGCGCGCTGAAAAGATCTTTCAAACTGCGTCGCGGATCAATGGCGGTGCGCTGGGAATTTCGCGCCTCTCGTCCCCTCCACCCCCTCGATAACCCCTTCATCCCTCCCCTCCCCCCCGCGCACAACGCTTCTCGCCGCCCATCCCCCGCCCAGCCCCCGCGAGTATAATTCCGCATCAAATCCATTAAACTGATGGTATAATCTGTCTTCCGGATCAAAGAAGGAAGTAAGCGTTTGAAGTCGAAGCTCCGCGGGCTCAAAGTGAAATTATGAACGGGATCCTCGGCATCTTCGCGCGACGCCTTCCAATATCCAGAGCGGCGTCGAGCGACGCGGACGCAGCGCGGCGATGCGTCTCGTCTCGTCTCGTCTCGTCTCGCGGAAGAGGTGAAATCTCCACGAATGCGCAGGGGTGTCGCCAGAGCAAATATTGAAGAAATTCCGGTTACAGATCAGAAGAGGTTATGTGCAAGGATTGTGTTCTGCATTCATTTTCTCATGTTTTCGCCTCTTGCTGTCTGTTCAATGCTTAGTGAATGTATATACTTGATGTTCAGTTTTCTATTGAAGACAATCGTACACTAATAGAAATTTGTATACGAGAGATTTGGACGCACTAGATTATCACTCTCAAGAAGTTACACTTGGCCCTCTGATCCAGTGGAAAAATAATGTTTTCGTTTACAATAAAGTTTGTCCACGTCGGCTTTCTAATATCTCCAATATGGTGGTTGGCGTCGACGCATGGTCCCTTATTTCCTAAAGATTTCTTCCACAACAAAATTTATTTACAATTATTTTCTTTCCTACGCTAGTGAAACGGTCAATACTCTCAACGCTTTAATCTGTAAATCATGACTACGAGAGATCCGTTTTAAAGTCTATACGATAAAGATCAAAACTTCCCAACAACAATGTTATTCGTAAAGTCGTCAGAAATCATAATGCATAGTTACGATATATTGGCACCTTTTAAGTGGATATTTGGCATTTAATACCATAAAAATAATAATATTAATAAAGATCACTAATCTCTCTACTACGGCACAAACCAATAACTACATAAATATATGAAATGAATACCTCCACTTAAAAATCAGGACACTATACAGCCACCCTTCTACCCCCCAGCTCCACCACTCTCTCCTAATCCTCCAACACGCGTTTTCAATTTTATTAATAAAAATTACATTAAGTAAAGATTAAAACTACCGGAGAACTCTGACGATATTCACATTTACCGGCATTATCAGAAGAGCAGACTCGATATAGTAAGCTCCAAGCATTGGGCGGGTATCACGATAAAAGTCAATTTGACTATAGTATTTGACTAGTATCGTGATATTTCAATCCCTACCGTTCAAACGTTAATACTGACCATAAATGACAAATTGGCTTCATCAAATGACAAAGAATTAGTTAATTTACTATTAACATTAAAGCAATTAAGACACTTTGTAAAATAAAGCACGTAAAAGATCTAACTCACGAAAATTCTAATTCTGACGCTCTCTTTCTTGCGTGACGTGTTGTTTAACAGCCGTCTTAATATTTAAAGACGCTGGGAAAACATTCATGTAGAAGGAGAAATCTTTTTATACGCTCGCACTTTTTCCCTCTGGCACCGCGACGAAAGCACGCGGAGACGCCTCTGCTTTGAATTGCATATTGTTTCGGATCTGACATGGCTCGTCTCGCGCATGCGCGAAGAGCGTGTATTTTGCATAGAGTCCTCCATCGGGGGAACAATGCGTGACGGCGGCGTAGTCGCGGGGCCGGGCTCGGAGACGAAAGACAAATAGAGTCGCCGAGAGCCCTTGAAAAGTTTCTCTCGCTTTTAAATCCATCTCTGCGAGAGAGCCGTCTTAACGTCGTTACGGGAATCTCATACTGCCAACAGGTAGGAGGCGGCGGCGACAGCGGTGTGGGCGGGAGGGAGAGGGACGGAGCGGGGACGGAGCGGGGCGGGGCGAGCGGAACCCGCGGGCGACTTCTCCACCTTTTCCGCTTCCGGCATCTCCTCTCCCTCCCGTGCTCCCTGCGTCTTCGGCTCTGCCCCGCTACGCGCCCAACGGCTTATTATTTAAAGGGCGAATGCCAGCGGCGGCGTGGGCTGCAGGTCGCTGGAGAGAAAAAGCGCGCGTCTTTTCGCCCTTCCGATGCCCCGTTTGAAACTTCTCGAAAGGCCCGCGAGCAGGAGGCGCAGCGAAGAGACCTCTGGCGGATGCGGACGCCAAGAGAGAAGCTTTACAACAGGAGAGTGATGGAAAGCAAAGGGAGATATAAATATACCGCATTTTATGACTCATTTCATCAACTATAAATAGAACAAATGACAAACTATAAATAGAACAAACCACGCTGCGTTAATATCCAGCTTCAACTCCACCAATAGTCAGAATTCAATGCATAGTACTCGTAAAACGGAAATATTATTTTAAAAATAAATAAATTTATCTGATGTACATATTTCTAAAAATAATAATGTACTTTTCAGGTTAGAGTTCAGAGGTCATACAAATCACACTGCGTATTACATGCAAACTACTCCATTCATTAGCCAATGTAATCAATCATAAGATATTGAATGAGTAGGATAAACGAAGAAACAGAAAAACAATTTACTAGCATTAGTTTACATGAATTCTGATTTTTTACAATGGTAATTTTAGAAAGAAAAAATGTTTTATATATTTTATATTTATAACAAATATTGTTATTAAAGTATATTCTATTGTAATATTAATTATTTTAAAAATTCATATATTTTCTTTAAGAATTTGAATTTTTTACATACCTCAAATTGGATTTAACTTGAACTTCGGATTGAAGCAATGGACTTGACTCACGTACCTGAAATTAAAAACAATCAATCAGTACATGAAGTAATAAACGTTTGCGTGCTTAATATGTGCCGTATTGGATATCAAGACAAAATTTGATTTCAGATTTTCATCAAAACGCTAAAAAAATAGAACTTTGTTTCGGTCAAATGGCAAAAAAGTAATATGCCATCGAAATTAGTCTGGCGGCAGCAAATATTTACACATCCACAACGAACAGACGATCGCGCGAAGAGAAAACGTCGATATTCAACAATTCACACCGTGTCGAGAACAGGTTTCGGAAAAACCGTATTGATAAAAAATTAACAACTCCAGAACAAAGCAAACACACATGTCCCTTTAATTTACAACTCCCAAGTTACCGCACATGATTACAGGGCGAGTAATTCATCACTCGCTCCTTTGCGCCTCGAGTTTGATAGCCCAAACACGGGGCCATCCGAATAAACAGACGGAATCGCTGCAATAACACACAATTCATTTCGGGAGCACGGGCGCATGAGCGAATGCTCACGGCGCATGTGAGCCGCATTAGACGCGCCCAGCTACACTACAATGGGCCACGCAGTCTCCCCGCTGCGCGCTCCAAGAGGCGGCCGCAATAAGGGCCGGGCCACGTGTTAAATGAAATGTACGGAAAATAGTATCCGGTCACGAACCCGGCGCCGGGGCAATGTGTTTACGCGGGCGAATCACCCGGCCTAACTGCCACTGCTCAAATAGGAATTGTGTCCCACGGGACTGCATAAATTCATGCGCCGCTGGCCCGCGCGAGTTGGATATACCATTTCAAGTGTAACTATATTCTGGATGGATTAAAATTTAAACCTCGCGGCGCTGTGCGCGCCCGCTCGGACGGGCCCGCCCCGTCCACCGGGGCGCCGCCGACCCCGCCACCCCCGCGCGCCGCGCTCGCGCGCGCACGGCCGTGGCAGTATTTTGACAGGTGAGCAGCCGCACATGAACGCAGAATTTTCGTCGCAACATGCGGCTGGACGGAGGGCCGGTCGGCCGGGCGAGGGGAGGACAGGGCGGCCGCGGCGGGAGGGCGTGCGTGAGCGCGGCTGGACGGCAAAGCGGACGGTTGGACGGGCAGGCCAGGCGCCGCCGCGCCGCCAGCGGGCGTGCTCAGTCGGTCGGGCGCACACGGCGACGGACGGGGTGACGCGGACCAGCGGGCGGAGTCGCCGCGTGCGCGCGAACCCGCCCGCCGCCACGCGCCCGCCGCTGCGGTTGCGATGCTCGTTAGGTAATTCCGAGCACGGGACACCAGGCGGGGCGCAGAGAGCCGTGGCTGGCTACGAGTGGGAAGCTGCGATGGGAGACGTCGCACGACACACTCAAATCACGAATCACACGCCCTGTATGGGTTACACTACAAATAATACGAATTGATCTCAAAGAGAAACATCAAAACAGCAAAAGTTCAACTAGCCACTTGTGACAATGTTTTAGAAAAGCTACTCGGTGAGCAGTAAAAAATACAAAGGTACATACAACAAGGCAAGCAGCGAGGAAATGTTTTTATAATAGTCAGATGCTAAACAAGTTCCCACCCATCCTAACATTATATGGGAGACATATAAGTGTTGAAAGAGCGACGGAATACTCAGAAAATAATATAGTATGAAGTGTTGGGAAAACAGTTGACTGAAAAAGTGCTGAAGTAAGATGCTCTTTTAGCAGTTTCGTGAAGATCTTATAACCCTCATGCAGACAGGATAATGAGGTGAGCCACTCAATACATTATCGATCACCTGTACATCAATCGATATACAGATCACTATACCATATGCTGACCATTACACAACGTCGTACGAGTGCAAGCAAAAAATGTACAAAACTGTTTTTGATTATCGTGAGCGAAAAGAAATCATAATCTTTGCTTTAAACGATAAGTTTGAGCGAGAACCTAATCGCTTAATTCCCTATGAGATGATACTCAAGACCTGAAACTTGAAGTACGATAATACGAAATGTAAGCATTCGAGAAATACTCTATCAAATAAGCTCATAAAGTTCTAAATTAAATACTACATGTTATGCTCATGGTAAAAACTGACGCCAGCACATTTCGAGTACGATGACTCTGGATGTCACGAGCACCAATACCAGAGAGGCCGTCCTGTCAGTGATGACGCGGAGTGGAACAGAGTTGACGCGGGCAGTGGGCCTTACGTGCCTAAAACAGCGAAATGCCGGCGAGCTTCCTGCCCTCCTGCGGGCGGCGGCGGCGGGGCAGCAATAACAATGAAAAATTTATGTACTGTGCGCGCGGCCGACGAACGTGCTGATGCCCGGCGCGAGCGAGACCGACGAGTCTCATGGCGAGAGGGGAGTGACAGGGTGGGGAAGGAGAGGGGAGGGGACGGCGATCAGGAGGGAAGGGCCGGCGGCACGGAGGCGTCCTGCGTGGAACGAGCGATCGCGGGGGCGATGGACGACGGCTCGACTCCTGCGCCACGTGCGCCGCAGCAGCTGTGCAGCTGGAGAACAGAACACAGCCGAAGAAGCGTTCTTCTTGTGAACAGAGACCCTACTTGCACGGACGTACTTCAAAAACGGCCGTGCAATATCCCATTCCATTAATTAATTGGCTGAGAAAAGTAATTTTTAGAACTCGGATAATAAGATACAGCAATAAGTACCTAGCAAAATATGGAGTAAAATTGATAAAAGATTTTAGTAAATATAATTTAAAAGTGTAAAAAGTAATTAATACAGCCAAACCTGGAAGAGCGGTCCCGAATAAATGAAAAACTTCTATTGATGAGTCCCGACATTTTTATTCGACAAAAACTCTAAGCGACGATGTAAAACCGGTTTAACTGCGATAGCTTTTCCATAACAACGTTTCACGGTGCATGCAAAAAGTAACACGACTTTCTTTTTTTTATTTCAAAAGAATAATTTTCCGATAATTTTGTTTCTACGTTCCTCAGTTCTTACTAACGTGTACTAACCGAAAATTCTGTTACAGAGCAATATGTAGAACGCTCACGAAGAGCATTTAATCCAATATATGCGCATGGCAAATGTTCAAGCGAAACTTACATGATTTTCCAGTGAATGAAAAGTTAAAGGTATTGTGTGAATGTGATAAAAGCAAGGCACATGAACTTTGTTACAGTTTTAATGATTTCAAACCGACTCTTATATTTTAATTATCTACTTGCGATTCACATAGAGTAATGACAAGTAATACATAGCATATTACATTCTCAGAAAAAAATTAATAGAAAGCTGCAATCTTTTTAGTAATTACCCCCATGGACGAAAATGTCTAAACAAGAAATTTTGTTTGACGTTCGATAAAATGCAAAACGCAAATATGTAGTTCTAAAAACATATTTAAAAATCAATAAAAGTAATACAATATAGTAATACTAAGATATTCTAAAATTTTTTTGGAAATTCTGAACCAACAATTTTACAAAACACCTGGCTTTGCCTGCTCTGTACCAACAATATTAAAAAAAACACTACGAAACAAATATCATTTTTAAAATACAAATAATTCTCATACAAATTTCGGATCACATTTATAGACATTTTTTCATCGCTTTCCTACATCAAGCACGATCAAGTCATTTGTTTCCATAAAATTATAATCTATGCTAATTATTCATCTTCATACAATTTAAAAAGAAATGACATGCCCTTCCCAGCTTCTCTGCACTGGTCTGCCCTCTTGGCCGATGATATGTCACTCCATTTCCATTCCGTCTCATACTGCAAAGTAGGTCACCATTGCTCTTGCATCGTCATCATGCAATCTTTTTTGTCCACGCTCCTTTTCCAAAATCTGTTCTAAAATCTATAATCTCATTTTTAAAAACTCCGTGGCTTTCAAAAAGTTCGATCCCCGTTTCCTGTACTTGGTCCACATGAGTTACTTTTCGTACTTTCAAGTAACAATTTCTCAATTCGCGCATCTACACCTCTTTCACGAGCGTTCCATCCCTTTTTCCTTCTACACCAACAACATTGCATTCAACTACTTCCTTCTCAGTGCAGATGATTCCCACAAGTCTTCCTTGTACGGCATCCTGCGCAGATGCGTCATCCTGTACACTTGTCATCCCATTTTTGCAAGTTAAATGTCTTTATTTCTAGCTTCCTTAAATGCTTCAAGTCCAATTAAGTACCTATATAACTCTACTCTTTTACTTCCTTTACACTTAAAACACTTACTGTGTCCAAATTTCGATAAAAGTTTGACTAACTATTTGAGCACCCTCATTGTTGCATCTACTACATTGATTTATTTATTTTGTTTACAGTAACCATTTTAATATCCTATCCGTAGCTAATTTGTCGTTCATTATGAACACTTTTAGTGTAAAAACTTAAATATTTTACATATTTCCGACTTAAATGAGATGTCTCTATGTACAGCATAGCTATGCAGTGCACACTTGAAAAAATACTGTAAAATATGACGAGGAAAGACGTCAAAAATATACCGAGATCCCTGCTTCTCGTTAAAATTTCATCAACGAACCTCAAATAAACGACAAGAGTGTTTGTTACACGATGCTGGCAGTCTATTTAAAAATAGCACTGATCACCTCACTAGAACGCAAACATTCAGCGACCGATTTATATTTAATATCTCGGTGATACTTTGATCTGAGATAGTATTTTTGGTCTCGATGTCAATTCTACGATGTACAGTATATTACAAAGCAGAACAATTAAATGCAAAAATTCACACACAATGGCAAATGCAGGTATATAGGTCATGAAAACTCTCGGAGAAAATATTTTTTTGTCGATTTATTCCCAGACGATAAGAAAATTCATTACTCCCTTTTATCACTCTGTTCTCATCCTCATCTGGTTCGCAGAGTAGATTATCACACACATTACGACTAATTAGTCTTTATGACTATGCTTTACATCATTCTGGCAGTTGTACTTTCAGAAGGCTATCCTTTTATTTGTAACACTTATCGCACAATCAAATTCGTTTGTGTATTCGACCGACATTTAAAACACTAATTTGATATTGCTTCGCTAAGATAAAAACATACACATGATGAGGTGAACTTTTTGTTTTCTTCTGGCGAATTACTACTTGTAGATAATACACAAGTTATATCTTCGCCTACTAAAAGCTATTAACCTACATTATTTCCTTGACATCTGTAAAGCATTCGTTTGTAAAGCCATCAAAGTAGGATTGTAACATGAAAGTGGCAAGAAACGATATCAATTAATGAATTTAAAAAAAAGGAAGTTTATTTAGTAGAAACTTCAATAGAATATCCCATTCTATACATACTTGTATTATAATTTTTAAATGAATGATGTCATTGCTGTTTTTTATTGATAAATTTAATGTATGTTAATATTTTGTTACATTTTTCAGAAAGAAGTAAAATCGTGTTTGTAATATCTATTTATGAACATCCTATAGTGTAGAGAATGGGTTAGACAGAAAAGCAGTGATACCGAACACAAAGAACATCAAGCCAACAGGCTCCTATGCAACGTTCTCCTCAACCAAATTCCTGACTGGAAATGCAGGTACTCCGTCTGGGCCCAATGGCGCCTGAACTTCAGGTATAAGAGGCGACGAGTGACCCATTACTTCTCCTTCAGCGCCATCCGCCGCTCCTTTTGTTATTATTATTGTTATTAATACGACTTCTCATAAAGCGGTAAAACGCCGGCAGCGCGACTCCCCAGCGCGTGCTAAGCAGGCTCCGTGGCGTGGCATGGGGCGCTCCGAAGAGAGCGAACCTCGGGTCTCGGGAACGTCGCGAGAGAAACGAGTCCTCCGAGCGGTAGAGAACGGGTCCCAGGGGGTCGCGGCGAGAACGGGTCTCAAGGCGCGCGCGACCGGTTTGCAGCCGAGACGACGTCCGCGCCTGCAGGCGCCTTCGTCGTCACCGTCGTCGCCGCCGCCGCCGTCATCGACGACGAGGACGACCTCAGCTGCCGCGCGCCGCCTTTTTACGTCGCTGCTGATGGTTGCCGTAATCACCCTCACGTTTCGCCCAGATATTAAACCTAAAAAACACGCTCGTTCCAATAGATTTTATGACGCCGTATTAATGACAGACACGCCGGGGGGCCATAACGCGGATCTCTTAGGGGCGGAAGGCTCTTCCTTCCCCGGTGCAAATAAATATGTAGCGTAATCAATAAATTAAGAAGTGATCCACGTGAGGGGAGCGGCGGAGGGCCTCCTCGGGGTGTCGTGCTGCGCCTAACAGCCGTCGCCCCCGCCCGCCCGCGTCCCGCCCCGCCCCCTTCCCCAACGCCCCCTGCGGATTGAGAAGCGCCCCTCGTCTGCCGAGGATTTCAATGGCAGAGCGACCTTAAGACCACCGCAATGGCTCAACAACCTTACTTCCTAGATTCCTCCTGGGACGTATACGGAGGCATGATTGTGAAGTAAACAATGCAAAATGTTTTATTGAAGACTTTATAGCCCCATTACTCGTTCCTGATTGAATATCCTATTGGGATGTTTTAGACGGTTTCACACGAAACCTTATCACGCAAAGATTGCGTTCACATGTAGAGTGTTGGATTCCAACTTGTTGAAATACAAACTGACCCCCCCCCAAAAAAAGTTACCATTAATGGATGAATGTCAAAATCCGTGATTGACATTTTTAATCGCAATATGAGGAAACAAAATGCAACAAATACGATACTTACAAACTTATGGAAATTTGGTGCTAGTATCCTTTCCATGTATGGGATAATTCATTGTACAGCTCAAAAGGCAATGCTAAACGCAACATGTAAAACGTGCATACAATCAAGGCCGTGATGATGAAACATACGATTTTTGAAGAATAAGATATTTCTTGGGATATCTTTTTGGACTTGAAAACATTTCAAAATAATCAATTTCGAGTCAAGAGTAACAATAACTATAAGACTCACAAGACTGTTATCTACATGTATTTTTCCACCGATAACTACATGAAAGGCACTGTTTTAGTTTGGGTTCAGGAACTGACCCAGATTCAAAACGCTCACGTAATTCACTGAGCCATAACAAAATATCGTCATTTTGTTTCCTCGAGTAAACGCCACAGAAACCTCACACACCATGTAACACGACCAAATACCAGCCATCTATTCGAAAATATTTCACAATCTACCCACTAGATGGCTGCGGAAACGATCGTCTGAGTCGCCGCACTCTAGGCGACGAAAGCGGGCGAAGGGGAGGCCGCGACGCGAGGGCAACGCGCCTTATTCCAATTACGGCTCGCGCAGTCGAAGACGCCGAGAACATGGGCCTCGCAGGGGAGGCCCGGGGCGCGCGGACGGCCATCTCGTGCAGCCCGGGCGGCGCAAATCGAATTCTCTATCGGCTACGAAACAAAAGTTTCCTCCACCCCGCGTCGTCCCACCCCCTGCTTCGCTCCGCCACGCCGACGTCGTCGTCGACGCCGTCCGAGGCGCGACTCCTTCGCCGGCCCATCCCCGCAACACTTGTCGCCTCCAGGGGACTTCATAGAGCTGCGCAACCTGGCGAAGGGGACGCAGAGCGCGCCAATAGAATTCCCATCGCCCAGAGCTCCCCCACCTCCCCCGCTCCTTTCCCCTCCGCTTCGCGAAAGCTCCCTGCTCCGCCCATCAGCCATCCGTTGCTATCAGGAGCGATAGTGGGCCGCCGAACGCGGCGGGAGGAGGCGGAGCGGGAGGCAGGGAAATCTATTGGGAAGAAATAACGTGTGCATTAGAGGGTAGTTTCTTCCTTCCAATTTGGCGCGCGTTGATATTGGAAAAAGGACGCCCCGCCCCGCCCCGCCCGCGCACCCTGCGCTTTTCTGTCGTTCCGCGAGCGCGGCCACGCCCCCCGATGAAGCCCCCCCGCGCCATTTTTTTTGTATCGGACGTCATATATCCCTTTTTGTCCGCTACGCCCCCCGAGTGGCGACGAACCGTTCCCCAATTTCCTTCGTGCTCCGCCGCGCTGCGCCGCGCCGTCCGCAGAGATCTTAATGATTAGAGCGATATGCTTTTAATTGGAAGCACGGCGAAAAAGACCGTGGTAGAACTGTAGTGGTAGGGTGGTCAAGGGCAACGATAGTAGTCTGGAAAGCCGCGATCCAATTTCCTGAGAGTGAAAAAACAACAACATAATGACAGAAGCGCAAACGGTTTTGATGACGATATGGTAGCGACACCCACCAGAGGAAAAACATCAAAAGCCAAAAAACATAGCCTTACTCTCAGTAATGATCCTAAACAACTGAAGTATTCGTAAATTTGATGTATTAATAGATAACTTTTATTGCAGTCATAACTTCCATTATCGAAGCAATAGTGTATTCAATAAAAATGTAGGTAAATGATTAGTTGAATCAGGAACAAAAATCAATTTCACAGTCACACATACACACACACACACACACACACACACACACACACTAGTCAGATCCGACGTCTTGACACATGTTTCTCCATATATATCAACGCGCAAAATCTGAATCTGAAGCCAGAATTGCGCCACTTTCTCTAGTTTGTTTATTAAAAAAAAATTAACCTTAAATATACAATCTACAATTTCACGGTGGTTTTTCGCAATTTAAAAAACTGGAGAGTGGTGGCGCAATTCTGCCTTAGATTCGGATTCAGACAACAACCCCCGCAAACCAAAATCAAAGTCGCCGTGGTTTTTCCGATTTAAAAAATATATTGGAAGGGAGGCGAAGTTCTGCTTCAGAATGGCCCCCTGGGGGAGATGTTTGGAGAAGGAATTTCCCCTGCAAGCTGGTGTGTAGGTCAGCGCTGTATCTCACCATCCAGCCGAGAAGAACACGGCCACTTCCAGACATGAAAAACAGTCACTTCACTAACGAGACAAATACCCATAGCAGTAGACGAGCCCGGAAACATCAACAAAATAAAATCGATCTGGGCTTCCGCTGAAATCTACACTAATGACTTTCTAATTGGGCTCCATAGGGACTATTTCCATTTGGACCTAAAAAGAATGATTTCTATTCTGGTCCTTTTCAGTTCCTCCTATTCGTCGGCTCCTGCACGAGGATTATTAGCATTATCATTGTAGACAATATATCATTGATCTTCAGTCGCATAAAATAAATTTTCATCCCTACCTCTGTCATTTACACATTACTTCAGCCTTGGTTTTCACACATGTACTCGTCATGTGGAAAATATTACGCGGTTGTCACCGGTGAAGACATTATTCGACATGTGGATAAGTGAACGAACGAGCATGATCTTAGTGTGTGGCCGCGTGCTTTCGAGAAATTAAAGATTGTCTTGTGTTCTTGTAAACAGAATCAATGTCAACTCAGATTTTTCGCTCTTAACACCAAACATTTGCTTGTTATGTTAATGTTGTTAGTTTTCTATCAATATTTATGTGAAATTACATATAGATTTAGAGGGAATACTAAATAAAGAACACAAAAAAAATGAATAGTAAACCCAGTGCATTTCATAACCATACACGAATTTCCTATTACACAAAAATACTGCACATCTAGTAAGTTTCTTTCTCTCAGTTTTAATATTAAAATGTACTAAAATTTCGGACACACGATATTTGAATACAACAGTCGACTGCATCCAGGCTCGCACCCCATAAAATATTCAATTTTCCACATATGACGAGCAACGAATCTATTTATTCCAACCGCAATAAATTTGCAAACGCTTGAATATAAATTACGCGCGGAATTGCGCAGCTAAACAAATAATAAATACATATTAATTATGTATGTACTAATTCAATTGAACACATTCAGTTCAAATGTAAATATAAATGAATTAGTAATCCCAATACGGCCACTTTTGATTATTTTAAATAGTTGTTTTTTCTTTGTACTGAAATGTGAAGATACCAACATGATTATATTGAGAAGGACGAGCATTATATTGAGAAGGATGAGCGTTGACTGATTATAAAGACAGTAATGTTAAGAACACTATTTTTTTTTCGTTTACTTAACTGAATATACTCATTAATTCCATGAAAAATCGTTGATTATCCCTATATTAATATTATTCGTGCAATTAAAATTCCCCCGTGCAATTAAAACTCCACACCTATCAATCAGAATTCAGAAAAGGAGACAAATCATTTCATTAAAAAACTATAACACAGACACAGCTAAGGTATTTTCAGTCGGCCAAGAAACATGAACAAAAATGTACATCAGAGATTACGTACCTAAAACAACACAAAAACAATGAATGAATAAAACTACATTGGCGAAGTAACCGTTAAGCTAGTTCACTAGTGGAACAACAGAAAATATTTAACGTGAATAAATTAAATGTTTTACATGTACAACATTTGGTCTTAAGATTAAGATGAAAAATGTTTTACATGTAAAACATTTGTCTTAGGATTACAGATGTAAAAAATGAAACGTCAGTTTGTTTATCCTTCAAAAGGACTCTATAAAAAATTGTGCAGAAAAGACTTTTTTTTAATTTCCCAATTTATACATGTTGTATTCTATTTCATATCCGTCTTTACGTTTCGTGGGAAGACTGTTTCATGACTTTGACAGCTTTTCTAATATTTTATCCGAGTTCAGTACCTTTACTGCAAATATTTCTTGCAAACACAATGCAACACGCCTAAAATAGATATTTTTGAAGGAAATATGACATCAAACACATAAATTAAAAAATTTAAACAAACTTTAACGTAACATAGGATAAATTAGTATAATTGCACTCCTGGTATTTAAGATAACTCGCTCCTATCGTCGCTCGTTTTCTTGAAAATACCATTCATGCAATTATACCGCTCTTTATCAACACGTTTCGATAATTTTTATAAATTAAAACTATTTTTTTAGGGAAGCACTCTCATATTTCAGTACATGAACAACACTTCTATTTATATGACAAAAAATTAGTATTTCTCATTCTGAGGAGTGATACATATAGATAATCAGTCATTTTTGTATTAAGTACGTCATTCCCCTCCCCTTTTCTCTAATGGAATTCCTTCTCCAACCATCCCAGCATTTGTGACTGCAACCGTTTTCAAATTTCTACTCGTCCTAATAACATGGGAGGTTCACTAGTGCCGAGTTTGAAATTAATTTTTATGATTCTCAAATGTGATGTGAATTCTCTTCAGTTTTCTTTGCTCTAAGGTGAGCAAACAGATAATTTATATTTTTATTTCTTTTAAACACAGTCAGCCATTTAAATGATTAATCATATTGATTTCTAGATTTATTTATACTAGACTTTGATTTGATTAAAGTGTTTTAAATTGTTACTAAATTTTCATACGTATTAGCATTATATACATGGAATTATGTAATACACTTAAAGATCTACGTGAAGATGATGCGACATCCCATCTCGAAAGTAGCACATACCAGGTTTTTAATAAAAAAATCATAATTTAAGATCATGCATGCTTAAAATTAAATTAATTTATTTAAAAGTCTAGTCTTCGAAATAGAAAAAGGTGTACTAAATAAATCCGATATGCAGTTAACTTCAAAAATTCTGTGTTGAGTGTATTTTGACCGTTATTCGCACGGATATTTGTAATTTATATTGCTTCAATGAGGTGTATGTATATTAATTATCTCAAAAATCCAGATACTACTTACCTCAAAAAGGACAAAATATAATAAAGACGGAGGAAGAAAAATAAATTTTATTTAAAATGAGATACACACGAAAAATCCGATTTAAATACTGTGGTTCTTTCATCAATTTAGATACTGAAAAGATAGGAAAGGCACCAAAAAGTTACGAAAGGAATGAAAAAGCAGAAGATTAGACGGACGGAACGTATCTCAATCATACCATCCCATTCCCAATCTTCAGAAATGTGTAATTTCACATTCATCTGCTTCTTTCTTTGTGTTGGGCGACTTGAGAAAAATAATATTTCCCACCGTGAGTTTGAATACAGGTCGTTTCTAAATCGCGACTTTCAATAACTCCCTTTCGAAAGGACGAGCTAACCACGAGTTCCAGCTCAAAATTTTTGATAAAAAATAAACGTATAATCATTTGTCATTAGGATGTATCCATTTAAAAGACCTTCCCTTTAGCTTGCAATCAACGAGCAAATTGCATTTTCATTCATCGGAGAAAGAGGTTGCCGGGGGCAGGTTCCTTTGTGCCCGTTTCCAATCAGACGAGGCCGCGGCCTAACAAAGCGGAGAGCGATTGCAAGAATTAGGCTACCGCCGTCCTCAAACAAACGGGAACAAAGAGTAAATGTTTTTGCACGATCCTTTGACCGCAAATACAGACAGACCGGAGACCGGGAAGAAAGGCGCAATCAGAGGGCGTCGCGCGGGCTCCCTTTCTTTTTTTTTTATAACAACCAGCGCCCTCCCCCGTCCTTGGGCGCTGCACCGGCGTCCCCGTCACCGCGACTGTTGTCCTCCGGCGTCATCACCACAATCCCTCTCTCGGAGGACGATGCAACGGTGGTTTTCTTGCTCGTCATCGAGGAATTTCCACCCACATATACAACCCTCACGTTAAAAATCATCGCTCATTTGCATCGTTATCATTGTTCCAATTTATCTCACCCTTACACTAGAATTGACAACGCAGCCTCAACGCATTCATATTTTGTTTTCACCGCTCTGATTCTCGCCGTTTTGCATTTTATTACCTTTCATAGTCTCCGTGTACGAGCATTTCAGATAACTGGCAGCTTCACCAGTCTTCACTATAGTCTTATTCTTCGCAAAATGTGTCCTTGGAACTCTCAATAATTTTATCAGTTTAAGTGACAGTCACATTCGCACCGTTTTGCCAGTTTACCGACTCGTTCCTTTTTCACAGTCGTTGATTTCATTAATATCTTCCATTAAGGTAAGAGCTTACTTCGCTCCATTACGCTCCTCCTTACGACAGCTGCACCTACAATGCCCTTATTACCATCTCCATCGACCTCTTACATCAATCTATGCCCACGTCATGCAGCGTTTTCTGCTGTCTTTTCACCACTCTTTCACCAGCCCCATCATTTCAACAATATCTACCATCGGCGTCACCATCGCCAACCCCCACAACGAAAATTCCCCTACTTCCGGTGCCACCCCTCCTCTTCCCCCGCGAGTGCACACAGAGAAGGCAAGGGGGCGGCCCGGAGAGAAGAGAACGCTCAAGTCCTTCAATAAAAAAAAAAAAAATAAAAGAAAAAGGAGCGCGAGAAAGAAGGCAGCGGAGGGAACAGAGAGCACAAGAGTTAAATGAAAAGTGCTTTTTTTATTTACCGAACGATAAATCAGTGCGAGTCAGGCGGCGGCATGAACATGTTATTTCCTTAATTAATATTGCTGGCGCCGGCGCCCGCGTAATAGCAGTCAATGCGGTCCATTGTGCGGCAGCAGACACCGACTGAGAGGCGCTCAATGGACGCGATAATGCGCCCAGCTTTGTTCCCGGCATTTCGGCACGATTTAAAAAATCCGCCCAGCGTAAACAATTTCTTGCGACCTCTCCACCGACTTTATCATAAATCAAGACGCAATGATAATTAATATATTAATACAGTAAACTGCAAGATTGACGAAGACTAATTGCGTGCTGAGAGATTGTAATTTTAGCTGACACCGTGCCCCAAAAATTCACTATACGAATAAATAATTGCATTGTACTCGACCGTGCATTGTCTCCAATCTACACAGGGACATGATATACCTAGTGAATACACGAAAGCTGAATCGCCTTTGTACTGAACACGCTGTATTCTTACTAATTACAATCCCAGAATCCATTTTAAATTTCTGTTGAATAGAAACTCTACATTCAGTATTGCGGGTTGGGCTGTAAAATCAAAATAAATTACAGATTCGAAAAGAGAAATGTATCGTGTAAAATGACAATAATTTTCTATCGAAACAATTATAAAGATTTCGAAAATCTTCTATGATGTAAAGATAAAACTGAGAGCGGTGTTAGTAAAACCAATATCACACAAAAAGTCTCCACTTAATCCCATTGGGACATTTTTGTAACTCTAAGTGCAATACATGTAATAATTGTGTACAAGATGAAATACAACACTATTTGTAGTGTAAGTAGTAACAAACAAAATAATTATTCTCTTCTTAGATAAGATAAGAAGTCCCTAATCTATTTTTTATGTAACACAATTTTATGGAGTGAATGAAAAAACAATTAAAACAAATAGGATATTTAATAACTGCCTTTAAAATGCTTTATTAACTTTCTTTATTTCTAGATGAATAACTGTCTTTCTAACTATTTCATTCAGTTATCTGAATGCGTATTTTTATTTATTGATTAGGAGGAGTTCCAAACGCAGCCTTTCACGATGCGGCAAAGACCATCAACGTCGATTTCTCAATTACGACGAAAAACACCCGAGACGTCGTCATCGCGCCATCCGTCGATATCGGCCAGCCCCTTACCGCGAGGCGGTGAGCGCGGGGGCGCCAAGAGGCAGCGAGGCGCCGCCGCGTGCAGTCGTCGGCCACAGCGCGGACCCCAGGCTCGTTGCGGCGGTGGGGGAGCCAATGGTAGTTGCACCGGTCACCGCCGCCTCGCAGGCCCGATGAGGACCCCGGGCCGGTGGCGGGGGCGGGGAGGGATAGAGGGTCGCGGGGGCGTGAGCACCCCTCGCCCACCGCGCAGAGATCGACGACGCCGGGGGCGAAAGAGGCGGGGGGGCGCGCGGCGCGGGGGGGGGGGAACGGCGGCAGGGGAGCTTCCAGGCCATGAGATTCACTTCGCCTGCCGCCTGGGCGACAATTACCATTTACAAAGACGATTTGTGTTCGCTTAAATGGCGGGGACAGGAGAGAACGCGCGGCTCGGGAGGGGCGAGGCAGAAAATGGGCTTCGGAACGACGGCCTCAAGACTTGGAGAAATGGCAGACATCAGGAAAGGGAAAAGATCAAATTAAGGCCACACAGAAGAGACGGTAGCGGCGGGGGCGGTGGGTGCGTAGTGGAGAGAGAAAAGGAGCTGGGGCCATTCGAATTAACTAAGCCGCGCGCCGGAGACGTCTAATTCGGTTATTTATATGGCATTCGTCTCGCCAACGCACGCGCAAGCCCTTAGCTCTTCTTTAAGGAAAGCCCCGACCTCCCGTGGAGCGCTCTCCGCACAATCACGGCTCGCACCAGGCGGAGGACATATGCAAAATAAGGCAGCGTTAAAGCTTTAAAGACATTTCCTTCTTTATTTCGCTCACCGAGAACATAAAGTTCAAAGGGAAACAATAAAACAAAAATAATAGTACACAGAATATTCAACACGGGTATACAGGATCCAACTGAATAAGTAAAGCTACACGTTAAAAAACTCTTACAAATGATAAACGAAACAAATTTATAAATACAATCTTCAAACCAGTGAAAATGAAGAAAGCACACGAGGTTCACTTAAATGCAATTGGGTTTTTAGTAATTTATTTTCACGTTCAACGTCTTTCAGGAGTTCGATGAAATTAATTCACGTGATTTTCATTCAATCGATTTCAGTTACGGAAAATTAGCCAAATATTGCTTTTTTAAAATCAAAACTTAGTAAATATTATCACATAATCAAAAATTGTTGCACGGTAATATATACTCATGCAAAGAAATGTTGAACTAGCAAATATATTTATTTATTTTATTAATTCGTGTCAGGAGGATCATACAGAATTCATTACGAAAGAAAGACACACACACACACACCAAATTACAAAGTATAAAATGTCCGTACATTCATACTGTTTCTGACCAATATATGGCCACATCTAAAGCACTAGTAGAAGCCGTAGCGAGGTCCGTCATTGTAAACGTGTTCGTGCCCAGTATACAGGTCATGAAATGGTCATTTCACTGTTCCTCATCGCACTCACACTTCGTAGGCCCCGATATGTAGCCTCCACTTTTTCATATTAGATTTGCATCTCGTGACTCCTGATCGCAGTCTGTCCAGTGACTTCCAGGTTCTCCAGTCTGAATCTCCACCCGGAGGAAGTCCTTCCGCAGGCTCCATCCAGTGTTTAAGATGACAGGTTCTTTGTTGCCATTTCTCCAGACACGTTCCTTCTTCAGTGAGGTCCATAGTTTTGGGCAGGAACCTCTTGCGAGATTTGAGTCTTCGTTTAGCTGGTTGGTATCCATATCAAGGATGACACGCCGAAGTGACAGCCTTCCTCTTCTCTCTACAGACTGCAATCTCACGTCCGATGTCTGGTGGGGTGATGCCAGAAAGATGATGCAGTTTCTCGATAGGTGTGGGTCTCAGGCATTCTGTGAGAATACGACATGTGTCGTATAGAGCTGTATCTTCGTGTTTCGCGTGATGGGATTTGTACCAAACAGGCAGGCACATTCGGCGACCGAATAACGCACTGCTAAGGTCGAAATTCTTACTGCCTTTGGCTGCGCCCCCCGGCTGGTTCCCACCAGTTTCAGCACGATATTATTTCTGGCCGCCACCTTTTGCTTGAAGTTCAAACAATGTTTTCTGTAAGTTAGTGTACGGTCTAGTTACCACTAGATATTTTGGATTCGGGCGATGTTTCAGTTGAAAGCCCTCCCATTTCACATTCACGGTTTCATGTGCTTGTCCATTCTTCAAATGTAAAGCACAAATTTGGCTTTTTAAAGGGTTTGGTTTAAGCTGATTCTGCACATAATAGTTTGAGAGTGACTTCAGAGCTGCTGCCCCTTCATGCTTCGACCGCCTCGAAGGCATCTGCTTACACCGCGATTGCTCGAGCATCCGCATATATAAAACTCCCTGTGCCACTTAGTAGAGATTGATCATTGGGGCTAAAACACTACCTTGTGGTAGGCCGTTTTTGAGAGTTCTCCATCTGCTCTTTCGCTCCTGGAATTCAACGAAGAATTTTCTGTTCTGTAAAAGAATTCCAATTGTGCGGGTGAAATTGTAATCACGGGTTATGTCATACATTTTATTTAACAGAAGTTGATGATTAACTGTACCATATGCTGAGGTCAGGTCGATAAAAATTACACCGGTAATTTTCTTTTTCACAAAACCGCTTTCTTTTTGTTGGGTAAGATTCAAGACTTGCGAAGTGCAGCTTCTTCCTACCCTAAAACCTACTTGTTGAGGGATTAGAAGGGGCTCAACCACTGTTGTGAGTCTATGTAGCAAATATGATTAACTTATCATTCTTCATATTTCAGTGAAAATATAATTATATTCTACATTTATCCTTAAACAAAACTTTATTCATACATTGTTTATATCTTTTTAATAAAAGATATGCATCAAATACGACAGATTCAAATTATTAACACCTAACTCATCACACAAACAAAACAAAGCGTTTCTGGGAAGAAACAGCGTCTTTTTCTCAAGGAATACGAAAAAATGCGCGCTGTGCGCAGGATAAAGCGTCGCGACGCGATGCTGACAATTTCCATTCCGTGCCAGTCGACTCCTTCGGCCCCATTTTCCCAGGCCGTCGGCGGCGCGGCGGCTCCGTCGCTGTCTAAACCACGTCGGCGGAACGTTTGCGCCGCAGTCACCCCTCCCCCCGCTCTCCGCGACTTCCCGACTCCTCGCCGCCGCGCCGCCACCGACCTCGGCAGCCCCGCGGACTTCAACGCGCCGGCAGTGCGCACTCCTTGTTCGGGACCCCGTTTGCCGCGCCGACCAAGCCAACCCCGTCATCCCCCAGTCAGGCCTTCGTCGCGTTCCTAAAGTCCCCCGTCCGTCCCGCGCCCCGCCGCCCCCTCCACAGCCGCCGCACCGCGCAGCCTTCGTCGACACGACCGAGACATGAGAGCCGTTCCGAATAACTTTTCATCTCTGCTTTACATCCTGCTTCGCTATGCTGCTACTTTTCTTTATGACGCTGCGAGTCAGCTTAAGGTTTCTCTGCCTTCTCTCCCTTCTAGGGCTACTTTTGTTTTATACGTTATTTATTTAAATCCAGACCGTTTTTCTTCTATGCTAAAACATGGCAATGCGTGGCATCAACGAAAGGCCGATACTCTCCAAATCCTAGCGCATAAGAAAAAAGGGGGAGCGGCGCGGAAGGAGAAGGAACACAGGCGGCGGAATATGGCAAACATAACGTAGCATATTGGTCAGAATTATGGCGACTGAGATATATACCGCTGGGGCCGGCAGCGAAGCAGTCGGCCCACGCGTGGCTGAACCGCATCCCCTCTCACGCAGCGAACTCTTCAAATCTATGAAACGCCTCATGCGGAATGTGAGGCAGTGGGGCACACAAAAGCCGTCAGGCACGCGGCCGTCCCTGCCGCCACGCCCACTCCCGACGTCGCGAGCTTATCTCACGTTTCGTGCTCTCCGACCATTCTCAGAAAGCGTATTATACTTGCGAGTATCATGAATATTATAGAAGTAGTTTTTAAAACTCCCAACAATTAGGAAGAGCGACCTCACCTAAGACGCTCGTCGAAACGACCCCCCCCCTAAAAAAAGAAAAGAAAAATCTTTAGAGTCTGGATATTCATGAAGAACAGTCAGGCAAATGTATTCCGTTCATGCATACACACTCACGCATTACGAGCTACTTTGTAATGCAAGAACAAGAACACGAAAAAAAATATATTGAGAAAATAACAATTGTTCAAAATAAATGCAGATTTAGGACATTACGCTGGGAACCGAAATGCGAACAGACGTCTCCTTCGCCCCAAGGCCATGAAACAAAAGAATAAACTCCGTCCACTTGCAGATTCTCGGAGAGCAGCCCGACGCTCACTCAGCCCCGAATTGTCTACTTAGAAGCGCGCGTCCGCGCACGCTGGCAATGGATGAGTCGTACGCGGATTTCGCGGTCTCAGCGGAAACCGCAGCCACCGCCGCAACCGCGCGCGTATCGGGCCCGGACATTAACATAGGAAAACAATTTGCAGATAAGATCTGGAGCACGCCGAGAGCAAACATCGACACAAATTGACCGCCATTTTCCTGTTCGCGTCTTGGAGCCGTCGTCGGGAAGTGTGCGGTCCAATCTTAGTTCAGAAGAGCGGTTCGGGTGCAGGCTGTTTTAAGCTGATCGTTTACGTATCAGTTCGACGACGCTGAAAATCTCATGCAAGTTAAAAGGTCTTTCAATACTTGACTCCTCAATCCATATTCCAAGGGTACACATTCATTTTTATCAAGAAATGTTCGCCTAAGGGAAGTACGAGAAAATGCATTCTTATTTTCCTAATACATATCTTATGAGACTGAATTGTTCATGTATTTATAAAACATATTGTGAACTTATGGCTTCTAAAGTTGGGCAAATACAATTAACTATTTAATACATTTCCCAAAATGTAATACTGATAAGAATTAAATATTTTCACAAGTTAATTCTCGAAAATACTCAGGATTAATTACTACTTACTTGTTCTACATTAAAGACAGACGGCAAAAAATATCCTGTACAAATCACGATTTCTAGAGCATCGATTCATATGAAGTTGTGCTGAATAAGGGTAAGAATTAATGAAAAAAAAAGGAAATTAAATTCCAGAAAATCGTAGACCATATATCGAATAACGAGCAAAAAATGAAAACTTTGCATTAAGCATCTCATTCCAAAACATGAAGCAAAGACAATGAATCAGCATACACAGGAGATAGGTTCCTTAGCCACCAGCGCCTTGAGCGACCATCGTCCTCCTTTCGACATCTCCCGTCCGGGAAACACGGAACGCGACGTTTGTCCCTCCACGCGACGGCGAGTGAAGTGTTGGGCGGGGGTGGGGTGGGGTGGTGATCGTTGAGGATTTGCGAACGGCACGACGCGGCGGCCGCGGAGCCGGGAGTCCGCGCGCGCGGCGTTTCATTTCCGCTTGTCTGCTCACGAGGACGCCTCGCATATCCTCCTCCCCCCCCTTTCGACGCGAAGGCATCAGAACGCCACCGCCACCGCCGCCGTCGCCGTCGCCAGGAGTCAATTTCCTTAACGCCGTCGCGCTTCGCGACCATCCAGCTCCCGAGGGCGGGGGCGGCGCGGCGCGCGACGCCAGAAAGCCAACGGCGCGGGCGGCGTCGGACGGCGGCGGTGGCCGCGGTCCAAACAAACGGACTACGGGATATCTGCGGTAAAAAGAGCCTGAAGACGAAGTGCGAAGGGGTAGTTGGGCCAAGCTCTCCACAGTCCCCCAGAGTGCGCCGACGGAGCTGGAACAGGAGAAAGAGGAGGAGGAGCAGGGTGATGTAGTGGGAAGCGCACTAGATTAGCCTGTCCGAAGAGGCCGTTCTATGTAAAACATGGCTTCCACTGCGCCGTTCGGTAATGACGGATGGCCGCGGCGCTGACCACCGCCGCCGCCGCCGCCCCTGCTCTCCGGCCGCCCTCTTCCTCAGAGGCAGCCAGCACCCGCCGCCTTCCTCCCGGGCGGCTGGCGCGGCCACCACGTGCGGTCGTCGCCTCCGCCGCCCCCAGCACTACTTTCCTGCCCGCTCCACCTCCTCCTCCGTCCCCGCCTTTCTCCGCGCACTTCTCTCCTCCCCCTCCTGGTTTTTATTGGTCCCCGCCATTAAGTAAGTCGGCCGGGCCCGATCATGAATCACTGAGACGGGCCCGCGCAAGGCTGTAAGTGGCTGCACGGGCACCCGTCACATTACGCACATAACTCACGGGATCGCGCGGGGATGGGGCGGGGCGCGGGTGGAGGGTGGAGGGCGCGGCGGGGAGCGCCTGGGAGGCCCGGCGCCGTCCGGCCTACCACCCTCCCCCTCTCCGAAGAAAGGCGGTTCAGCCATGAGGGTGACACTCAGCCGTTCCTTGGAGCGGAATTACGCTCCACTATACAATCTTTGCTTAAAAATGTTTGGACAAAACCAGAGAAAGATGCAACGGTGCATTGGTGAATTTCATTAGAGCAGTGTAATTTACGATTGATGTTTTTGAAATTTGAAATACAGGGCACATGTGTAAGATATTTTCAAAAATGACATCGAGAGAATCTTAAATTAATACATGACTCTGATAATAGCATTCATTTGGGGTCAATAATAAGTGGTATTATCACCAGAAAACCCGTTCTATTTCTCCTTGAAAATTATGAAAGAAAAATATATGTCTAAAAAATGATATAGTGCGAATATAGTGTCTCGATTGTTGTGAAATTGGCTACCCTTGAAACCAGTGTACATGCCGGAATATCCACAAGAAAAGTAATCAGACAAATAAGCCTCGTGTCATTTACCTTTGAGATAATCAATTCGCAAAATATATCTCGTGAACACTCCACAAAGAAGTTTATACGCTTAGGGGTTTCTCCGTCTCACAGCTATCAGAGCCACTGCATGAATCGTAGATCCGCCAAACGCACCTCTCTCTCCACGTAGATAAAGCAGGCACCTCTTGCAGGGCATTCTCACAACGAAATCCCGACGCAGCGTTATTTCCATAAAGTGAAAGTCGCAGATTCGCCTACACATACACACACACACACATATACTATAAGCCCAGAGTACGGCACAACCGCCGCAACGCGAGGTATGTGCGGGACCGGCGAGACCGCATTGCGAGCGGCGGTTGATGCAACGTCGCCGTGTGCCCGCCGCGCAGCAGAGCCTAATAGAAGCGAAAACCCACTTAGATATGCACGTCGCGCCACCGCCGCCCGCCATCAACTTTTAGGTTCCTTTTACAGTCGCACGAGCGACGGCGGTGGCGTCTTGCCCCGCGCCCCGCGGCACCGCCACAGCGACTTGAATAAACAATTTACAGCGCGCCGGGCTCAACAAGGTCCAGTTTATTTTCGCAGAGGCATACCGCTGCTTACGACTGCCGGCGCGCGTCGCGTCGTCGAGCCGATCCCGGGGCGGGCTGTGCCAGGACGCCCACCGTCGGAGGAGCCAGGACGGTTCGGGTGGCTGCGGGAGGCGGGGGAGGATTGGGCGAGGCGCGCCGTAACGAGAACGCGTAAAAGTTGAGCCTCGCGCCGCGTGACGCCTCTGTGGCGCCCCGTCGCACCTGCGTGGGCCCTGGACGGCGCGCGGGGCGCTCGCGGTGGGCGCCGATCGGGACACGCCCCCTGGAAGGCCACCGGAGGAAGGCGATGCGTTCCCAAGATCATCATTCACCCACGCATTCCGTAATTTATTTCTAATTCGCGGGAATGTATCACACCATATTCCTTTCTTGAGCAACTCAAATATCGTGTAATGAATTTTCTTTCATTCCAGACTGATGTTTTAAATTTCTTCTTCTGATGCCAAACAAATTCAGCATACAGTTATTGTTCATATTTCTACTTAATGGTTCAGGAGAACAATCTATTCTCATATTCACCGCATTGAAGATATTTATGACGTTGCTACGTGGCGGCACTTAGTTGCCGGAATTAGTTCTAGCAGATTGTAAAAGAGCTTTCGTTGCACTTCGAGACCGAATTTTATTTGCAGTCTTGTAAGAATTTTCCAGTGATTCGAAAATATTTTCTTAAAGTCGTGAAATTATTATGAAAGGTTGTCAACACGCCAGATACCTACTTCAATTTACACAAGCATAATATAGAGAAATTTGGGTGAAATTAAAAGTACTCTGCTTAACATCACTAAAACTACAATAACGCACTTATATACCACACAACTTGTTGATTTCGAATAAGGTCTTACAAATTACAAATGTAGTTACTTACCTGTGTAATGCACTTTAAGTATTTTCTGCACTGTATTTGAACAAGTGATGATAAAGGGCGTAAATTTGCTCTTTGGTGAACATTGATATTATATAATTGCAGAAAGTGATAGAAATATTGAAGTATCTACAAATAAATTTATAATAATAATAATTTCAATAAATCGAAATAATTCATGCATATAAACACAAACATATAATTGACAAACGTATTGTCAATCTCTTTATCGATTGAGCAGTCAATTTGTACTCTCAGATTGAGTCATCCGTAGGACGTCTCCATTTTTTATGAGACTACAGAATTCATACATAACTATCGACAAAAAGTTTCTCGTTTCGCCTCCCCTTGCAAACACGACCCTCAAATTACGCGAGACACATTCCCGTTAGCCCCAATGTTCCGCTGATCAATGTATATACTCTTATTTCCCTCTCTTTCACATACAAAGAAATATGAAGCGTCTCACCCTCCGCAAAACACTCCCCTTCAGAAAAAAAGAAGAAGAAATCGCATAAAACTGCCCCGCTGCCCCGCCGCGAGCGCAGCGCAGTCTAATCCAACCGCGAGGGCGTTCGCGGCGGGGTGCATCGACAGCGGGCTTCTGCAGGCGAAGGGAAGGGCAGCGTAGAGCGTCCGGCCGCAGGCGCAGGGACGTGGGCGGGGGCGGGGTCTCCTCCGCGCGCGGGATAAGAAACGGACTAACTTATGCATGAAATCGAGGCCAGCGCCCGCCGCGGGCGAAGGCCTGCTCCGCGTCCCTTCGTCCCCCCCCCCAAGGCGCTCCGGCCACCCTCCCCCCTGCTCTGCATCTCGCGCCGACCCGCCTCGCACCCCTCCTCGCTTCGCTCCGCTCGCCAATCTCTAACATCACATCCGGGCGACCCCCCTCCACCGTGTCGCCGCGTGCGATGGTACTCCAACCTAGCCCCGTCCCAGCCCGTGTCGTCGACGTCTGCGAAACTATTTCCAGTGTGGTTCAAAATCCCCATCGCTTCCTTTCCATCGCAGACTATCGATTCACTAAATCCATCTATTCTGTGAACTCTTGCAATTATTATTTTGACTTGTTTTTTACCCACTCAAATCTTCCCAAATACATTTCTTCACTTCGATGATTACCTTTCCTTCATCCACAAAACCATTATCAGTTTTCTCTTCTTTTTCCCAAATTCTTCCTCACATTAAAGTTTCCGTTTATCGTTTTTTCTGTTTTTTAAAAGTTTGTTGTGTCTTTATCGTATTACGAAGACCTTCCTTAGCCCTTTTGAGCATTAGGCTTATGTATAGGAGTAATCCTTCCTTACGTTTTCTCTTTTGTCTCGTAACGTCAGTGTCAGTCAATGCCTTTCATTATTTGGGGCAGGAAGTTGGCACCATTAGTAACCGGATATTCCATACGGTCACTCATCCTCGAATATGTGGTGTCTCGAGTTGCTTGACTTCGGGAAGCATAAATAAGAAATTCAGGTAATGACGCGGACTTCTGAACTTACTCCTACCCGCATTCTGAACTAGTTCTGTTTTCTCGCCCATCACACTGAACGTCCATTCATGTTTTTTCCGCCTATGTACTACTCTTCCCTACGTACATTGCCCCGTACGAAAGCCCCTGCGCTCCTCTCTCCAGTGTCACCTCCTCCCTCGACCGCGCGCGTCGCCCGCTGCGCCGCCGCCGCCGCCGCCTGCGCGCGCCTATCGCTTCCACGCGAACGGACGCCCGCGTCTTCGGGCGCCCATAACTTACGCCCCTCGCGCCGCGGCGCGACCCTCACCTCCCACACTGTCCCGTCCCGCGCCCTCCCGCAGGCGAAATAGTTACAACGCCGCGCCGCCGCCTGCGCTCTATCCCTCCACTTAGGACCCCTCCCCCCTGTCCCCGCGGCTCCTCGCTCCGCGTGCGTGGCCTTCCTTCTGCCTGCGCTCCCGTTTCCCCCGGTGATTTAGGGAAGCTTTCTCGCCTCGAAGGCACACAGAAAGGCGATGAAAATTGTGCATTTGTTTACGGGAACACATGTGCAGTCGTGATAGGCTTTCATCTGTTGTCGGAGTTCGGTGAAAAACTATCTATATTCAGAGGATCCACTTTTCTATATGGATAAAATTTACAAACATGCGCACAAAAGTTCGCTCCCCTTTAAGTACCTAGCATTTGTCGGGGTCGCGTCAGGGGCCGCGACGGAGAGAATTCGATGCGCGGGGCGGAGTGGCATCGTCCGGATGTAGACCGACCCCAGTGGAACACTTGGGAAAGGACACACAACTAGGGCACATTCAGAAGATTTTAGGCCAGGGTTTTGTAGCAATAAAATATGATTTTCAGCTATTCTATTATTTTTATTGAAGATAAGCATATCACATGTACATTACGAAATTGATGCCATTGCATTTCGTTTTCATATTGATGTCCTGAAAATCGTTTCCTACTTTTAAAGGAAATCAAATCATTGTTTCGTCGGTTTTCCAGATCTCTAGCTACAAACTGGTTCCTTTATTCCTAATATTTTTACACATTCCTTAGACTCTTAAGAAAATATAAAACGAAATCTTCGAACTGACAGATGTATCAATAACACCACATGTGAAAGAGAGTGGTGATCAACTAGTAATTAATTCTTTAATTAGAATCTTATTTAAGTTATAAAAGCAAAAGAAAATTTGCAGTTGGCTCCAATTTTGGAAAAAAAGATGAAGGTATATATCTCTCTCTCTCTCTCTCTCTCTATATATATATTATATATATATATATATATATATATATATATATATATATATATATATATATATACACACACATTTGCAGCGCGAGCTGAAAATATCAGTATCTTCATTTGATTTAAAAAAATATATTTTCAATTGTTTTCTGCCTGAAACACGAGCCCGTGGCGAGTCTCTGTTAGTCGTCCGTATATATAAGGAGCCACAGGCGCATCATTAGACAGTCTGGTTTTGTGAATGCGCTCCGAAGTGTTCGTAGTTGTATATAGAAATTCTGATTACGCCGACTGTTGGATATTGTACTTGGATTTTGGTAACTTCAGCTAAGAGCTGGTAAATCTCATAGTAACGACAGTAACGTGCTTTGATACAGGTACATCTCCTGCTTATATTCAATAAAGCATTGATTTCAGTACGAGTAAGGATTCTGGAATTGAATAAAGTGTACAATAAACATTTGTTAATTGTGTACTCTTTGTGAATTTTTGGGCATAGCAGCACCACAGCGAAGCCAGAGAGGGTCGGAACGCGTTGAAGAGGTGCAGGGCCTCGCGCGGGCGGGGGAGCAGGAAGATCCGAGGGCTGGCTCGCGGAGCCGACCAGCGCCGCGCCAAACACAACACGACCCCGCCGAAAAAAACACCGCCGGCGAAACTAGTGTTTCAACTTAGCCCCGAGACCCTCAACTCTCCCGACTCTGCGTGCGCACCCCGCGCTCTGCCTCGCCGCGGACGCCAGCCCGCCGCCACCTCCGCCATCACCGCCAATAGTGTTCCCTCCCCCATCCTCCCCCCTCCGCTCTTCACAGGTCTCGCTTTTCCCCGCCGCCGTAACCGCTCCCACCATCGTCGCCGCCGCCGGCGTCGTCTTTGTTCCCGGATGAAATACGGCGCCTCTCGCGACCACTCCGTGTACTAAATAAACTCGTGCATTACTTCCCCGGAATGTACGGGCCGGCGGCGGGGTGGTGATAAAATAAAATCTACACGTCGCCTCTAATGCGTCTTATGGGGAGCCTTGGGAACCTATTTTATGGAGAGAGCGCCCGGGTCATGGCCAAGAAAACAATACAAACGACAGCAGGGGTTGTTTGTTCCAGTGGGCGATCGCCGACGATTCGCGCAAGGGTTTCGCAGAGGGATGCCAACGGCGATGCGGCAGCGCACTCCGCTTAAGCAAGACGATAATGCAATATAATGTTCTGCATAAAAGGTCACGAAGAAACTCTTACTCAAACTCAAAACACAATTACCCGTAAACGGCTGTCTACAAAGTTGCTTTCACAGCCCAGTGCCGCCATTGAGACGAGAGAACTTCATTTTAAGAGGTTAAGGTGAACAGAGATCCTTCAGAAAGAAAATCATGTGTACGTACTGACTTTCTTGTTGCGGTATATTGTAACGAACTTTACAGTCGTACATGCTGCGTTGTTCTTCTGTTTACTTCATGTTTAGATAAATCGGATAAGGTGTTTGAGAGAAAAATAAACAGAGAAATAACAATCTTTTCATTTTCTAATAGCGATATTAATAGGAATGTAATGCCTTTTCAACATTTTAGTTTTATGTCATTCAGAAGGGATTCGAAAACCAGTAATTTCAATAAACACGCAGCAACTGGTTGACAAATTCATTGCATTATGTCGGGAATGAATTCACACAAACAGCTTATTCTGCCATTCATATTAGTTTCTTAGTAAATGCAGTATACGTTTTAAACAGATGGCCAACGAAAAAAGAAAATATACAAAATATTTTTAGAGTAATGTGTTGGATTAGTTAAGATCTTATAGAATATCATTTTAAGTTTTTCAACTTCGTGCAACAAATTTCTAAGTCAGTTTTGCCAAATTGAACATCGTAATCTTCATCGGCATTGTAACATCGGTAATCATCATCCATGACATCAGAGTCGATTCCTCGATAGGAAGGCAAGCGATGCTCGTATAATCAGTGAAGATGGAAAATATTGAAGATTTTACAATAAATAAAAACAATGAAACAAGTGAGTTATGAAAATAATGATGCGCAAAAGATTACGAACCACAATTTACATTATAGTCCGTAGCGCATTGAGAAAGTAAGTTTCCCTTACGGTTAACAGATAGCATGTCAATTACATTATTTTATTTTTTGTTATTTTCTGAGCTCTCGTTCACAGATTAAAAGAAATCTCAGAACATTTGTACACTTTGAGAAATATACATCGTATGCTGTGAAAATACTGGCTTACCAGCGAGCATAGCATGGGGAATTCGACCCCGCACGCTACCAAGAGTATAAGTCTAAAAGTATGTGTGTAAATATGTAAGTACGCACTTTCCGCAAAGTCTCGTTTGTCGACCATAACATACACACGTCTTCGTAGAGGGGAATTCCCGGACGAGGACTTGCTCAAACAGGGCTAAACGGAGGGCGAGCCACCGAGTGCGCGCTATGTACACTGGGCGCGGCGCGGCCGACAGCCAACAGCTTGTTTTTAGGTGCGCTTGCCCCGCAGGTGCAACCCGAGGGGGGCTGTGTTAGCATGTGGGCAGTTTGAGGGCTTGGTATGAGATCCAGCACTACTGAGCCACGTACAATGTACAGTGTAAAACGTAGTTGCCTAGTAAGACAATCGAGTGAGCGAGCTAGAGAAAGACCAAAAAAACTTCGGTCGTTACTCAAAAGGTAAAAATGCTCTGTATCATTAATACGGGTTATGCTGAGTCTCACAAGAATCATGTAAGAATATATAAGTAATCATTAATCTTTGAATCAATTTTAAATTAATAATAAATTAAGTATCGGCACCAATTTTAATATGTTCGCAGTGAATCTTAATCTGGGACATGGTATGATATTTCCCAGCAATTACTAGAACCACTCATTCTACAGTTCAATTATTACAGAAATACTCTGAATTAAAGAGGGCAGCAGCAAAATGTGGAGTTCACCCCCCCCCAGCCACGTTCAGGAAACGTTAAATTGATGAACACTGTTTAAATCTCAATACGGATTTTGACAATACACTTTGCTTCAGTAATGGAGGAGACAATTATCTGAATGAACTCTCAAAAGAAGTTTTAGATGTTTTATTTCTAATTTCTCATATCATTTCTCATTTCAGATATCTTCATAGTACTGACTTCCTAACAATATAGAATTTATGTGTATTTAATGAAAATTAATTAGATTATTGGAACATTCCCTCCTTCAATTATTGTTTTTGAATATTTAATGACGGTAGAACAATTATAAACGTTATCGCATTTAAAAATGCCACAGACTGAAATAAAATTATAAAAATATTGTTTAATGTAATAAAGAAGTAAAGAGAAACTTACATGATTGGGACACAATGATAATGCAATACTGAAGTAAATTAGTATGTCTCATAAGCCTAATAAATAGTACGAAATAACATTCAATTTAAGCGAAGGGCAAAATTCTATAAAAAAAGTGATTGGCTTGAAACAAAATATACTTATTTTGGGAAGTTTTTAATTAAATGGTAAATATTACGTTCATGTTTGGTAATATGAAAAAATATGAGTTGCATTTCAAACAAAACTCACCTACATTAAAAGTTATTTAATTTCATTTATAATTTTCATATTATTTTCAAAAACGATAACCGATTGAAAATTCTGCTCTTAAATTGCTTAAATAATACTGCACTCACATAATTGCACGATAATAAATACATAAACCACGCTTTTTTCTGGATATAATGAATTTGCACCTGAAATAAACACCGATGTTCGCTTACTACCGAAAGAACAGTATCATTGAGACTACTTTTCAAAACCTTTTCATCTCCCATTCACCCGGATCACTGCCTGTCAGCACATGGTTCTTCGTGGGCCTCTCTCCATCATCGTAATTAGCGCAGCAAAGTCAATATTGATGGAATATTACAAATACTTGCGCGGTCTATTCCCCATCCACCTAACTTTATATCAGCGGCGGAGACCCCCCCCACGCCCCTTTCTGCGCCCCACACTGCCACCCTCCTCTCAAGTTTGAGCCACAAAGAAAAAAGTGGGGCGGCAGAGAGGGTGGCGGCAGCGGCTGCCGCGCGGTCTCCGGGCCGACCGAACCAAGTTGGCTGTTGAAAGTTTAAGCATGTCTGGAGCGGAGTTTGGGCCCCGGATTACTCCCCACGAGCGAACCGGGACGTTTAGTACGGGAGCGGGAAAATTAAAAAGTACGATTTAGAGCTCTTTTTCCATGTATACTTTAGGCTCCTCGTCTCCTTCCGTTCAGCGCACATCGGCGTGTTTAAAAATAGATTTATATTTACGTAATTGTGAGACAGCTGCTTAGGTCTTGTGAGAGAGTTAAAAAAAGTTGGGTGTCCACTATAGATCCACTTAATCAATTCCGAACTTAAGAAAGTTGTCCGCGCACTTTTTAATTTACTTTCGGTTACTTTTTTAATAACATGTCGGCGTCAATTGGCCTAAACTCGTGAACTAAGTTAATTACGTTCCGGTATTGCGTAATTCATATTCAAAGTTCCGATAGTCATAAGCATTTTTTCCTAAGAAAGGAATTTAGAGCTTCATTTCATGGAAATCTTGAGTTCGTTCGAGAATCTTTTTTGGAGCAGGGTTGAAACACAGACGAGAAAACATGTACCAACTTAGTCAGGTCACGAACTTCTTGAAGTTACTTTCTCTCAATTGATTTTCATATTTAGGCACTATACTAATTTGCTAAGAGGATAAGCATTTCTTTAATTGCACAAAAGCAGGTATAACAAAAATGAAAATGAAAGTGAACAGAGCATTTCACGCTTTCTACTGAATAACGACTCATTTAGAATAAGTATTCACATTTTAAAATATTTCTCATTTCTAATTATTTTGGTATGATGATTATACAAGAATTACTGGCACTGAATCCAAACGTTTTTCAAGAACCCACGATAAAATAACAATTAACTTAAAAACACTGGAATTTGATAAGGATGTATAATGTGTGATCCCATATTTATAACGCCAATTATTAACATACATAAACTTAAAATGACTTGAAATGTTATATCAAAATCTAAGCACGAATGAGAAAAGATTCACGATGAAATCATAATGTAATGTCCTTAATACTTTTTATGTTGGCAAAAACAATTTGTTTACGTTCAATTGGTTCCAAACATTAATCATTTATTGTAAAAATAAAGTATTATGATAATTTTGATACCCTCGTTAAAATCCCAAGAAACACAACAAAAAAGATATATAAAATGTTGATACATTTAATGAGATGAGCACACTGCACACATTAAAGCAGAATAAAGTCTACAATGAAACAGCAACCAAATTCCAAAAACCCTTCAGAAACTCTGCAACCTCGATCGCCGGTTGGTGAGGCAGATATTTCTTGTCGTAGGAACGCTCAAAAGGCAGCGCCTGGGATCAGGGTCTCGGTCGGAGCCGGCGCAAAGAGGAGCAGCACAATGCACTCGTGTGCAAGGCAGCGAGTGCGCGGGCAGGAGCAGGGGCGGGGGCGGGGGCAGGGGCGGGGCGGGGCGGGCGCGAGGGGCGAGGGGCGAGGGCGAGGGGGCGAGGGCGAGGGCGAGGCGAGGGCGAGGGCGGGGCGGGGCGAAGGCGGGGCTGGGGCGAGGGCGGAGGCGAGGGTGAGGGCGGAGGGCGAGGGCGAGGGCGAGGGCGAGGGCGAGGGCGAGGGCGAGGGCGAGGGCGAGGGCGAGGGCGAGGGCGAGGGCGAGGGCGAGGCGCGCAGGCGAATGCGCGAGCATGAAAGGGCGGGCACCGCACCGCCGTAACTAGCCTTATCTTTTATTTGGCGGCGGCGTGGACAGCGGCGCGGGGCGCCACCCTGCTTTTCCGCTCGGGCGTTCGGAAAAAGGACGGTTGGGGTGGAGCCCGCGTGCCCGCAATGGACAGCAGCCACCGAGCGCCACGACATCGACTGTCTGTGCATGTCTCTGTGTCAGTGATTCGCGCTCTTCACTCCCGCCGAACTCCTAGTCCGATGTAAATAGTTATACATCTATTTAACGTTATTCCAACCCCATTCATGACCATCCTTTGCGTATATTCCCACGAATGGTGGTCTCAACGTATTGCACTATGCACTAGGATCTTAATACTATCCCCATGGTCAAAGACGTCTAACATTTCGCTTAATACAACGCGTCATGTTACAACTATTTCATGTATCTGACAAACAGCTGCTACTGTCCATCCCCCCCCCCCCATCCACCACCGCTTGTCAGGCCGGGGTGGACGACCGCCCAAGCCTTCGCTAGCGCGGGAGGGGACTGGGGCATGGGCGTGCAGGGGCGGGGCTGGGCGGGTGCGGGCGGGGCGGGCGGCCGCGGCCCGGTGCGCTACGGGCGCAATCAATAAACCGGAAGGCCCCGGGGCCGGCGGGGGGGGACGGGCGCGCCCTGTAAGTTTTACGAGAGCGGGCGGGTCCGGTGCCGAGTGCAGGCGCTTTTACGGCGCGGCGCGGTGCGGTCGCCCGCGGCGGGGCGCGCATGGGCGCCGGGAGGGCCGTCGCCGCGCCCCGCGAGGCCGCGTGCCTGAGCCGATGGGAAACCGCCCTCGCCGCCATCACCGCCGCCGCCGCCGTCCCCGTTGCCGCTCGACCACCCCTAGTCGCCGGCCTTTGTTCAAAGCTGCATGCGCTAGGGCGGCGACGGGGCAGCACGGGCCGGGAGGGGCGGGGTGGGCTGGGGCGCTCGCAGACGAGAAGCTGCGGTGCCAGCGACCTGTGGGGCGGAGGCCGTGCCAGTTTCACGAAGGCATTACACTAGGTGTAACCACGTAAAATTTAAAATTAGGAATTTCGCAATATTCTACAAACATAAAATATGATTATAAATTCGACAGTGCTAAATTATTTTAGCAAAATTTGAGATGAACAAATACAAGTTACGTTTATCTGCGCACGTATTGGTTCAGAAACTAGTAATGATATTCTGGTTAATCTGCGACTTTCAGAAATATATTTCAATCAGACAAAAAATATCTATTTTCGAATAAATTCGGCTGCTCTGTTTCTCACAACAAGAAATGTACAAATTTCAATACTGAATAAAGTCTAGGATCCGAGTAGAAACTTTAAAAGCAAATAAATTCCGAATTATTTTTAAAGTTCATTTTTAAATGTGCGAATCAACAACACAAGCTGTTAGCTTCGTTTAGTACATTCTTCACTTCTCTGCGGTGCGACTTTGAACCGCCACTTCAGGTGAACTCCGCGAGACAAAAGACTGTCGAAGCGCGAAAAGCAGAGCGGGCGCCAAGAAAAATGGCTCTCTTCTCCTAGCAACAAATCGCGCGGCAATGGGAGGAAATGATTCCGCTTAATCATACGGCGCACTCGCGGTGCAACGGCGATAGACCTTGGCGCAGCGATCTTTGGCAAACGCGCTGCGGGGTCTGCACTGCCCATGCAAGCTAGTACAAACTCTAGCTTCTTCTTAGTAGAATCCTGTATTTCATTTTAAACTGAAAGGCTCTACAAATCATATTGACCTGATTTAATTGACTACTCTTGAAATAAATTGCACAAAACAAGACCAGAGAATGGATTGGTTATACCTATTTACCACCTAGGCAAGAGAAAAGAAACCAACATACAAGTCAACCTTTAAATAAATACTGTTTCGTGTATTTTAGTTGTTATCAATATTTGAAGATATCGTTAATATTTTTGAAAATTCGTATTTAAGTGAAGTAATTATTAATAAGTAAATTATTAAGCAATAAATAGACATTCTAGCAGTTCGTTATTGCCAATGCTATCTAATGCGTAGTTTCAAATGCAAAATCAGCTCTGTTGATATAGCTAAATAGCAGTGATTCATTCTGAACTACAACTAAAATAGTTATTGATGTGCATCTGCATTAAATTCTTTAATATTCTGTCCTACCTTGATCTGCGGGACATACATTTTAAAACGACTACCATAGAATGGATGCCATGTAAATTGATTACCAGGAATTCCAATAAGTTAAACGTATCAAAGCAATACTCGATATTACCAAATGAAGGAATGTGAAGTATTACATCTGACAGAAAACTGCAATTAGCATTTCGCGTTTACATCGTGCACTCACAATCAAAATTTAGGTGAGCGTCGGTTGTTTCAATCAACATCGAAACATTATTGCATGTCACTCTCGTGTCACACGCCCGAAGAATCGCAATTTCGTTTTCGGAGAATCCAGCCAATTAATGGCCGATAAAGATTATACAATACTGAGAAATTAGCTTTGGACAGCATAAATCACCAAACAAACTACTAGAAATTATGAAAAAACGAATATTTAAAAAAAGTATTTTCATCAAAAATGAATAATTAATCTTTTACATTCGATGCGTTATAAATTACTCGAATATAAAACATTTCTTCTTATTTTCAATATTTATTCTATTTCATTAATTGATGGATCCGCCAGAGTAAATAAACAAAACTTACTGCAAAACGTAAGGGAAAGATACTTTTAAATGAAACGTCTAAATAAATCAAGACACGAATTGCACTGATAACAAAGTTAATCATTCCCTGAAAGATGAATTTTATTCAGACTGACAAAAAATGTTCAGAATTCAAGAATTTCACTTACATAGGAAACCAAACTTAAAGGAGATAGGAAAACCGAGAATCAAATTCTTCTCAATACAGAATTAGTTCATTGTAGGCAACAGAAACTGACTTCCGTTCGAAAATATCACTATTTTGCCGTAAAAACATAAGATTAAAAAATTTTTTTTTAATCCAACTTTGTTCGGTCACCCGCATTTTTTCATCATCCTTCAAATTTCAAGTTGATTAACTTCACAGTTTATTCCAATTGTTGATCAAAATTATTATTATTATTATTATTATTATTATTATTATTATTATTATTATTATTATAATTTACTAAGTGTATGTATATACAGATTTGGAATATTTTATATTCTTTCTTCAGAAATTCAATTGATTACATGAGTAATTTGGTTTCTCAAGTTCAATTCTAGAGAGAAGTCCGTCTATTCGCTTACCCGTGTTAGTCATTTAAAAAGTAGAGTACAATCACCGCATTCTTTACAACAGGAATCTGAGCAGAAATCTGCCTCGCCGAAATTTTCCCGCTTTGACGAGGCAGCCAAAAGCGAACGCCCTGCAGACGCCTCTCGCCGTCAGCAAGGGCGAACGCGGGCAGATCTCTCAGGCGCAGCCCAAGATTAGAATCCAGATGAAGTCCAGGAGAAAAATTCCGGGACGCGCCCCGGCGCGGCAGCCAGCTCGGGCGCGGGCGCGCGTTAGCGGAAACGACGAAATTCGCCTTAGTTTCATTTAAGTTCCTAATTTCACGGCGTGGCTCCGGGCGCGGACGCCGCCGCCGCCCGTCGCCTCCCTCCCGCTGCTTTAATACAAAGTAGCAATGCGTCTCCTTGTCTGTTGTTGTTGTTAGCGAGTTGCTCTCTGTTTCTTGGCTGCCTTCGCCGCCCGGCCCCGGCCCCGACTCCGCCCCCGCCCTCGGCGCTGCCGGGTCGCGCTCCGCCCCCCCCGCCCGCCCCCGACTCCGCAACCCGCGCCGGCTCCGGCTCCGTCTCGGCAGAATTGGATTCCTTCTTACGTTCAAGCTCCACGTGCCCGGGACCTGTGTCTTGATCTCGCTAATGGTATTCCAGTGTGTGGAGCCGGAAAAGTTGGGTCGCGTGTTCCAGCGGCGCCTCCTTCGTCTTCTCAAACTCCGCCGCCGGAAACAACGCCGAGTTCGTGCTGTTTCGTTTAAGCAGCCCGGGCTCTGGCAGAGGCGGGGAGGTGCGGGGATGGGGCGGGGAGGGGGAGGGGTGGTGCGGGACGCAATGCCGCCGCCGTCACTACTATAGTGGGCGAGGACGTCAATCTGCGGTAACTCCCATTACAAATCAGGATTTAGTTGATTATGAGCATTTTCACCAATTCGATTTTTACACAACTGCTTCCATTGCATTTATATACCTGCCCACAACCCTCAATTAAACGAACGTGTATTAAACATTCAATGAATAATTATTGCTAATATAAATAAATTGTCGGTTTGGTGATGCCTTAATAGTCATGTTTCTGTGTGGGGGAAGTTTTATTTTCATTCAAATGTAAACACACTATATTAATCCCATAACTCTGCTACATTCATTCTGTAATGAGTGAAATATTTAAAAAAAATCACAGTGCATTATTGCACTCTACCAACATTGACAAAGTTCTTAAGTTAATTGTAATGACGTTTCATGCGTATCAGTCTAGAAGCAATAGGAACAAGTGACCGGGCTGATTCACACCTCATTTTCTCCCGCAACACCTCTTCCGCCCACCGTGTCTGCCGCCCTCTTGAGGCAGGCGGACTCTCTCCGACGTTAAGTACGGGGCTTCGCATCGCCGTCAGTCACTCGATTAGTCTGCGTCGATAGTACGTGAAATTGCATCCGCGTCTGTTCCCTTTCGAAATTAACGGCCGCCGCCGCTGCCACCACCCGCGCTGCAAACCCGGGAGCGCATCCGCACCGCAAAGCCGCACGTCCCGGACCTCCCACTCCGCCGCCCACCGCCCAGACGCAGGTCGAGTCCGCTGAGCAAAGCGCAACTCACGCCCAAGAAGACTCAAGGCCGTCACGCGGCGACTTCCACGCAGAAGCGCTTCCACCTCTGGCTACATTCTCTTCCTTCCACGATTATGTAGGGACAGAGGTGCAATGCATTAGCTCAACTACAGTTACATTAGCATATTCCAATACATTAGCTGAACACCTGCGATTACATTATACAAAAGAAAGAAAAGTAATAACCGAAACTTGCTACAAACTCACTTCACAGAAAATATTATTTCAAGTCAATCTTACTCCCCAAAACTGGTGAAATGAGGGGTTTACAACTTCTGGAGCATTACAACCACTATTCTTTGTGAACACAGAGGTAAACATATTTCTGAAAATATAATTGAAATGCATATTTACCTAGATTTGTATAAGGTGTTGTTCCGTAACTATTTATTTATGGTGCAAGGATATGAAATTGTATTGTATTTGGTCTTCAAAAAAACACGATAAACAAATGACCCTAGATAAGCATTCATTCTATTAATGTTACGATTTCTTTAATATAGTATCATCTCCTACACTACTTCAGTATATATATATATATATATATATATATATATATATATATATATATATTATATATCTTTGCGCTCTCACACACCTCCAATCTTTATAAATGAGGACTCAAAATAAAATATACATTTATTTTATTTTTAAGATTGTGCAATAATATATAACAATGGTCACCTGTAAAAAATGCATGGTAGCAAATTAATGGATATATAGCAAAAGTAGAAAAATATTGTATTACATGTAGTACAAATGTCATTGACATGATTTTTACATGTAAAAGTTTATTTGAGCAGTGAAAGTAACAAAACTGAATTTTACGTGGGAATTATTCATCAGATCTCTTCTTTTTTATAAGAGTTCACTTGAAGTTCATGGCAGGCGTGTTCTAAGTACACTAACAGCTTTACAAACCATTCCCCTAAGTTTTCTAGAAAAAGTTTTCTTTTCTGATAACTTTTCTTTCGTCATATGGATTTACCTTTGTGAACAAAACTGTTTCTTTTGTCAATATGAAATGATACAAGATATGCCTAGTTTGTTAGATAAAACAACAATGGGCCACCTGCTCTGATTTGTAGTTTTCCGTAGTTTCTCCGATGAAACCCAGGCGAATGCCGAAGCAGTACCCTAACAAACGGACCACGCGCGTTCTTTCCTACCTCTTCCTTATTCTATCCTCTCCCTTTACACACACACACACACACAAAACACAAACCCACACACACACATACACATACATACATATATATATATATATATATATATATATATATATACACACACACACACACTAAAATGCACTACACTTCGGGAGAGACCGGTCGGGAACTTAGAGCTTGTCCCGGCTGGGGCGGTACCCCGCTGGTGGAAGATACCTGGTTGAGGAAAACCCTGCAAGCCGACGGCAGGTCAGCACCGTACCTCCCCGTCCAGCGGAGGAAGATCTCCGCCACCTCCCGAAGAAAACAATGCACTAGACTTACGGGACTAATGACTTTAGTAGTTGATGAGCCCGTATCACTAACAATCAATCAACAACAAGCTTCCATGATAAGAACCAATAAGCTACCTTCAATAAGAACTGATAATCAAAAAGTATATAAAGTTCCTTTAGTAGAATTATACATGATTATTATTTCTGGTTTCAGACTAGCAGTCTCATGTATTATTGTGAAGAGAATTGCCCTTCATCCTTGCCAGTGTATGGTTAAACTTTCTACAGGTAACTTGTTTCATTGTCACAAACAAAGCAAAATTCCTCTCCGTACTTGACATCTACATCCGAAACGGAGAATTGCCTCCATAAACGACTACTTATTCATCGATTGTTACATAAAATCAGGATTGTACAATATCGGAAGAGGAAAAAATACATCTGAATACTACGTTCAAAAATATTCGAAAGATCTGTCTTGTCATAGTACAGAGAGCTGTGATTTTGCCAGCGAATGGAATAGAACTTCGATAGCTTCGTATTGTTTTACGAAACATTGCTTGATTGATTTTGGTTATTAGTCCCGTTAGTGGAGTGCATGTTTTTCTCGGAAAATGGCGGTGATCTTCCCCGCTGGATGGCGATATCCGGCGCTGACCCACCGTCCCCTAACTAGGACTCTCCCACCAGCGGGGCACCACCCCAGCCGGGACAAGCTCTAAGCTCCCGACCGGTCTCCGGAGTATGTGGTAGTGTAGTGCATGTTAGTGTGTGTGTGTGTGTGTATGTGTAAGAGAGAGGATAGAACAAGGAAGAGGAAGGAAATCGCGCGCGGTCCGTGGCTCGTTGGTAGGGTACTGCTCCGGCATTCGCCTAGTGTTAATCGGAGAAACCACGGAAAACTATCGATCAGAGCAGACGGCTTCTAGAATTATTCTCCAGATAGCGACTGATTTCGACCTAGCTGAAAATCTAGTGTCGAAAATCCTGCTGCCGTCAGGACTCAAACCCAGGACCTCCTGGTCAGAGGCGCTGCAGTGACATCAGTTGATGCACTGAGCTCCCGCTCCCGCTCCCGGTACGAAACATTGCCTTCGTACTCCTTATCAGAAGATAAAGTCTCCAATGACAGTACGATCTTTCCGTAGCTGATTAGTGCGAATTCGTCGAGCTATTATATTAAATGTCTACGAGCAGTTCAACTTTGGAAATGCAACGGGTCCAAATGGACCCGAAGAACTTATGTGTAAAAACATTTTGACTCTTTTCATTTTGAAAATAAATCAATAACATTTTTACACGAACAGATAACAGTCAAACAATAATAGTCACGGAGTAACAGAACAAACGCACAATTTTCTTAAGATATACAAGAAATTAAAATTTATTTTGAGTCGAAATGGTCACGGAGCTACGGCAGGTTAAAGAGTTTAATGTAAGTTCATATCATTGAAAGAAAAATTTTAAAATGCGTGTTTTGCCCTTTGATTTATCTTAATAATCCACTTCCACAATTACAATTACTCTACTGTGCTAACCTGCTGTGGAAATTCATTTTTAGGTACTAACGCCTCGATGTAATGCATATTTTTTAGTCTATCTTACCAGCAGCTTAATTCCAAATGTAAACGGGCCGATTAATGTGGAATAAATTGTAATACCTAATGTAATGCAAAATATCTAAAGTAGAGGAAAATTATGGAACATCACCTGTATGACTCACTTCGATGCGTAATTAAAAATAATTTAAATATTTCAATAAAAACTAATTGGAATTAAAAATTTCATGACGAAGCGAAAAATTGAAAACCCAAATATATCATTAGCTTCTGATGTTCATATTCACATGATTCAATGGACAAAAAAACCCTCTGCTTCAACATGCTATCTGACATTCAAATGTGCCAAATTTCGTTAGAATTCTGCTTCATTACAATTTGGAATTCATTTCTGCACTCTACTACACGCCCGACAATTAAAAAATTATGTCTTTACGAAAGAATGAAAAAAACAGGAACAAGTAAGATTTAAAAAAATTGATTATTATTTATATCCATTTGTAGTTGAACACATGCATTTTAAATACATCCCATTTACATTCTCTTTTACTGAAACAAATTCGTGAACACGTCGGTTCTCCTGCATAGCATCTATATTGTAGATTGTACTTTTAAAGTACTCGAGCTTTCCGCCGGCGCGGGCGGAGTCGCCGTGTCAAGCGCAAGTGACGAAGAGAAAGCGAAGCAGAAATCCCCCCGCGTAAGCAGAAGCGCGCGCCTTCCCCTAAACAGTGATAATAAAACGCAATCCATAAACGGCGCTTTTATATAAAATACCGCCATGAAAATTGCAAAATCGATGGCGTTGTTTATCTTTTCTCGCGCTTTTTGCGGCACGTGGCGCGCGGAGCGGCAAAAAGAGGGGCGCGAGGGGGTAGAAAGGGGGCGGGGTGCAGCGGGCGCCCGCGGCGGGGGGGTGCCGGGGGCGGGCAGGGGGGGGGGGCGAGCGGGGGCGCGAGAGCGGAATGCAGCGGCGACGGCGGCGGCAGGGGCGCATGTGAGGTCGCGGGCCGCACAGCGCGGAGGAGGGGTTATGTGGAGTCGTTAAGAGGGTGGAGCGGAGGTCCGTAATGGGGTGAGCCGCTATTAACCTGCCCAGAAGCGTGCGCGGCAGGGCGAGGGGGTAGGCGGGGAGGAGGGGAGGCAGGGAGGGAGGCTGGCAGCGCGCTGCCGCTGCCGAGTGCAGACAAGAATTATTAGTTTTCTTTTCTTTCGCTCCGCGCGCCAGCGCAGCCCGCGCACGCGTTCCCTCTCTCGCGGTTGCGCGCGCGCTCGCGTGGAGGAGAGATGAGACAAAGGGGCGGGGGAGGCTCCTCGCTCACATACGCGCAGAAAGACACAGAGAAGGAAAGATCTAATGTAATACACACAAATAATGCGAATAAATAAATGTACAGAATTTCACCCGAAAGTAAATGAACAGGAACAATCTATGAAAATAGGCAAAATCATTATGAAACTTCACAGCAAAATAGGGTGGCAGATAATTTGAACTCGAAAAGGAAGTCGGAAGAATACATGAAAGACAATGAAACTCGAAAAGGGAATAGAAATACGGCGATGTGGCATTATTCCCAAGAAAAATGGATAGAAAAGCAAAGAGAAAAATATCGAAATAGCAAGGACGAAATAGCAACTGCACGAAAAACAAGTAGCAAAAGAAAAAATGGCGTTTGACGGCATTGAGCACCGCGAAAAACAAGTTGCGTAAATAAAACGCCCTGGGAAAAAACAGGTCCCTTGCAACGTTCGTCGAAAGGTAACGGAAAATATCCATCGTAGCTAATTCAATCCTCTCAGCAGTTGCCCCCTGAAAAATCCGAAGCGTCTGCGCCGGGCCGGCGCCGAAGAGCAGCCAACGGGCCATGGGTAGGGTCTGTGCTTTAAGGGGGAAGGGACTGTGCTTCGAGAGCCGCCCGTACAGAATTCGCGCTCTCTCCGCTCGAGAGCGCTCCACTCGCGTCCGCCCTGCGCGCGCCGCTGCTGCGCCGCGCCTTGGCCTGCTCACGCAACCCGCAATGCGCGCCCGTGCGCCGGGCAACGCGCTTGGCACTGGACGCTTAACCCTTGAGGCTCCCAAGAGACCGGCGGAACATCCGTAGCGGGTGCGGCGCGGAAAGTTCCACGCTATACGCGGCGACGGAATTCGAGGGTACTTCCACACCGGAGCGACAATGGGTCAGCGATTTGTGACAGTTTTCCTCAACCGATAAAGAAAACGCGCTCATGCACGAGATAGAAAATGCCAATATTAGATAGTGCGTTTTCTGAGTAATGCGGCATGGCGCTTTAACCTTCTTTATCTACGATTTTCCATAAAATTGCTAAGGTCTCTTCAGGAAACGAAAAAAAGGGGTCCAAGATTTTGACCTAAAATGGAAAAAGTTCAAACCTTGATGACACAAAAGACAATCATGTTTTTATATTTACCAGAATGACCAGGGACTTTTGATGAAATTTTGAATCTATTGGCACAAGACATAAGAGAATCTGACACTTAACAATCGTGAAGCTATTTCACCTAAAGAACGACTTGATATTGCACTCATATTCATATATATATATATATATATATATATATATATATATATATACACACACACACAGAGTGAGTTACGTAACTTTAGCACCGCCTGTAATTTTTTAGCGGTATTTACGAATATTGCAATGCCGCTTTAAGAAAGTGCATGAGGGGCTAATTGATAAATGTATTCATTTCGATTTTATCACTTGTATTTTACGAGATATTGAGGTATCCTTGAGTTTTTCAAGTAGAATATACTATTTTTTAGTCTATCACGACGAGCGTAAGAAGAAGAATCCAATCATATACATATTGTCATATGTTAGATAAGCACGTTTTTGAGTTTTTAAATTTTTCTTGCGACTCGTTTTTAACGTATATTTTAAATGCAACAGTCCACCAACCAAGGTCGCGCAGTGCTCCCTGCTAGCACGTGCTCAGAGCGTGTCAATATCCCTTAAATACGTGTCGCAAAAAATGAAAATTACTCAACAAAATGCTTATCTAACATGTGACAATATGTATATCATTGGATTTGTCTTTTTACGCTTGTCATTTACACTTTAAAAATGTATAGTTCTATTAAAAAATGTTACCTCAATATCTCTAAACTTTCAAATGATAAAATACATTTAAATACATGTATTAATTAACCCCATTCCCTCATGCATTTATGTGAAAACTGCACAGCAATAACTTCAACCATTTAAAACTTTAAATGTAAGTTTAATGTTATTTAAAATTAATTATATTACTAAACACAATCTGAAGGATTTTTTTCTGTCCGTTTAGTTGCGTCAGATTCACTGGCGAGCTGGAAATACTCGACATCTGAGGAGACTCTGCCGTGGTTTGCATAGCGAAAAGCGAGCGGCAGCGGGAAAAAAACTCGTCCGACCACGAAACAAAATTCGCCGCGAATTAAACGCTGCCAAACTGCTGCAGAGACACTCGCCTGCCGTGAAGATCTGAACGTGCTCCTAAGCTAACACGTGACGCAAAACTTCCGCTACTGAAATTACGCGTAGGCTGGAGATATTTCGCACCGGTCTGTGAGAACCTTCAAGTATAGGATTAAAACAGTGTCCCTCCAAAGTCACGAGCTGGCAGGAAAAGGGGACACTGTCATCCTATCGCGTTGCGGCTTAAATTTTAGAACTGAAGCTCCCGATTAGTTGATAGTTTTCCTCCCTCTTGTCAGCTCTTGACCTTGAAGGGACACTGTTTAAATCAAAATATGGTCGCGTGAGGACTATATGCGACCTCAGACCATACGCAATGACTGCCAGATAAAATAGTATTGTCCTACTCTTTTGGAATTTGCGGCGTCTTTCAATAGCTTGTTTGCCTTCTCTCCAAGAAAAGGAAATCTGTTGCACCCGTTAATGTACTTAAAATAGAATAAATTCTTTGTGATGGGAAACTCCTGATGGGAAAATCTCCCACGCGCGTCCAGATTAGTCCGTCATATTACATAAAATTGAAATATCTGTGACACGTGTGAACAATTACAGGCTAGTGACAACAATAATTAATAAAATTAGTGCTGGTATAGGGTTTTTAAATTTTAGTATAATATAACTTATACTGTATTAGTTACCGTAAGGGAGGCAGTATATGATCACAACTTAGATTATACTGAACTTAAAACAATTGAAATTCATTCATACATTTTCGACTTGAAAGATTAACAACATTGATTCAAGGAAATTGAATATAACGAAGAATAAATGGCTAGATGATAATAATTGTTAGTAATATTAGACACAAAAGTGAGAATACCAGGCATTCCCACGAGACTACTAATGGTACGAAACGGCACTTGACTTCTGAAGGGTTAAAACCGCTGGTGAGAGGAACTAAATACTAACAAGAAAAGCGGAAGTGTGACTGAATTTTTTGTAGACAGATCCAAGCTCAGTTGCTCGATATAATACAAAATGATGGCAAATTTTACCCTTTTAAATTAATTTTGTTATGAAAGTTCATGTTCTCAGAGCCTCAATTAATTAAAGAATTAAGTGTCTATAACCAGCTTTTAGGCATCCAATGACGTTTAAGTTGACATGTAAGACATATTAATATAAAACATATTAAAGTATTTAAACATTTCTTCAATTACTTTATTCTAATAGAAATTAAGCAAAACTGATGGACTCTTAAGTTAGTTTTAAGAAAACACGCAAACTTTGGGAATAAGTCTGAATACATTTAATCTCACAAAACATTAAATCCTCTCTTACAAAGTTCCCTTCCCCCCTAAACTCAACTCTTTTGTATCAAAACATAACGTCGTATATATCGTCAGAAATATTGTTATAATGATATGTTAATATGTCTCCTCGTCCACAAGATTACGTCTAAATTTAATACAAAGTTATCTTAACAAGCATGTCGAGGATCTAGGAAAACGAAATATTATCTCCAAATGAAAAAAAAAACTTTTTAATGTTTTCAAACAATAGTTATAAATTCGCATAAAGCACCAAAGGTACTAATTTTCCTTTGCTAAACAATATAGAATCATACATTCTAAGAACGAAGTCTAAGACTTGTTCTAGGCATATACGAACAAATAAGAAAAAAAACGTTAATGTATTAACGCTAGTCATTAACATACACATGTAACGATGTCAACCACGTCGAACCTATGAATTCTGATTCAGAGGAAGTCTCCGTTCAAAGCAGCAGTCAACTGCCGAGGTGAAAGTACACGGGGCAAACAGCAATAGCGGCGCTTCCTACAAGAACACAATGCGATCGCAGCGTCTGCCAGTCCCCCGCGCAACTTCCCCTCAAAGAGGCGGCAGCGCTTTCATTTGCTTTCTGGGCGGCGGCGGCGGCACAAGGAGCCGCCACTGGGCGATATTGGGCGAGGTGACGGGCGGGGGGGGCGGCAGCGCGGGGGGCGGGGCGAGGCAAGGCGACGTCGACGGAGACGCGCGGGCGGGGCAGGGCGGGGCGGGGCGGGAGCAGGGGGGAGGGCCGGTCCTGAGGGAAATCAAGGCGGAAGCCGGGGGTGACCCGCCGGCTGCTTGCTTGCCACCTGAGCTACACGGCCCCTCGCCGCGCCCCGGGTGCCTCCGCCCCGAGCGCGCGCGGCAGGCGGCTCAACTCGCCCCCGCGAGGGGAGGCGAGTCGGGGCGAGACGCGCGGCGCGGGCGCGAAGACGGCGCGGCGTGGGAGACGACGGGAGGTGGAAGCGGAGCCGCTCGCCCACACACACACGAGGCCACTGCCTAGCGGCGGGACGAACAGGGGAAAACGGGAAAGAAGTTAGGGTAACGAACAAAAATAGGAAAATAATGGTGATAATGACACGGAATTTGGTATGATAACCAAACAATCCATCTTGAATACGTGTCAGATGAGGGGATTGTACATGTAAGAAAACATCACCAATGAAATCTAAGAAATGGAAGAAACGGAACAGACAGAAGTAAGCAAGGCCTCTCCGTATCCACGTCGTCGAAGGTCTTGGAGGCGTTTTGGTAGCGTCTGGCAGCGGCGACGGTGACAGCAGAAGTTGGTTTAATGGAGACGGCTACCGCAAAGGTGAGATGGCGACGGAGACGGAGAGGTGTTTGTGGCGGCGACCGGGAGGCCGTCCGGACGGGCGGGGCAAGGAAAGATTTACACGCGTCGACACAGTGGCTTCCCGGATAGAGGCCTCCGCGACGCCGCGCCGGCTCCTAAGCCTCCGTCTGTGTGACGGCGGCGCAGATCCGCAGGGCGTCCTTCACCCCACCTGCCTCGCGGAAGCGCTCTTCGCAGCAAATGTCATGCGACGAGACAGACGCTGTTCTACACACATTTTTACACGTACATATTCTCAACATATTTATTACTACTATTACTATTATTAATTGTTTTTCGTACTTTAATCACTACGGATATTATTTTAATTCAATTATTTTATTTCAATGTTTTCAGCACATTTTCGTAAAGCCGTTAGTTTCAGATGTGTATCCGAGTAAATGTTGTGAATTATTTTAAATGTATTCCCCGGTGCAGATAATTTTGTTGAAACATCTCACACACTATCCGTACTTGGAAAATAAAATAGGAAGCAACTGATCCTCCACAAGTATTCATGGGATGATGAACCATTTGGTTTAAACCATCAAATCACTACAGAGACCATACAATTAACCCTACCTTATCCAGGAACAGACGCTTGTTCATCGCCGCTAACGCTGCGGCCGCACCAGGATGGTCGGTGAACTCGACGAACGCGTAGGGGTCATTTCCGGGCTGCAACAATAAAATGAGGAGAAGGTTTAGAGGAATATTTCTACATTGCATATTACTAAATGTATTTTTTCTGTGATTAAAAATCCGTCAATCAATGTGAGTTTTTATACTAATCAATTAAACCCATATTAATAAACATATTTCAATTAACGTACTCCACATTTTCATCTACCACATTAATCGTTTCCCTAATCGAAAAAATTTATTCTTCATTGAATTGGTGATTACGTAATATGTACTCTCTTAATATGTATTCTCTTGCGATTTATAGAATAGAAATTATTGATTTGGTGAACCATGATGTCCTATGAGAGCATAGAATAGAGGCATGCATGTGAAAGTTCGGGGTCGATCTTCTTTCGACCAAAGGAATGACAATGGAGAGTGGTTGAGATTTGTATTGGATCGAGAAAAAAAAGTCATAACTGGAAGATTGCACTACGAAGAATGTGAAGCGACTATTTTATAGACAAATGCTTCAAGTCACCCACAAAAATTCAAAATGCGCTGACAAACTTGTCCAACCAACATCAAAATATGACATCATTTCTCGACTCGCGAGGAGGAAACTCACTCAGAGATGTTCTCCGTGGACTCCTTGCCACTGTGTAAGCTGGCGCACCACATCCTCCCAAAGGGCTCTATTAGTCAAACAATTTGGTCCAGCGGCGAACGGCCACTGCCGTCTATAAATATATTTCTATAGCACGCAAGCTGTCCAGAGTACCAGGGGAAGCTTTCGAAATCTTAGGGCCGGAATTACTCGGGCAATGTTCCGTCCAAGAGGGAATGGAAATAAACAATACATGTATATGTTTCTTGAAATACCACGAAAAAGCACAAAAAATCGTCACTTTTAATGGATCATTGCTCGTACGCTTAAAACTACCAAGTGGAATTTTTTTCATATGGAAACAAGGATATATGTAAATCACTACAATACTTACGCTAAATTACTGCAATGCAACTTCGTAGCAAACGAGTCCTTTGATTTACTGAAAGTCGCCACCAATAGAATCGAAAGAATGTAATTATTTTCAATACCTTATCTTAATTCCAAGAAAACCAATCTTGCAATTACTCTTCACTAACATAGTCATTTCTTTGCTTCTAGGAGATAGTCTGATATTTATCACAATAAGCTTTAAACAATTCATACCTAAACATTCCTACACTTTCAAATAATATAATCAGAGACGTCAAGAAATATTCAGACACAAGATACAAATCAAGAAGAACGACGATGGAATCTAAACAATAAGAGAGTTTGGCGCCGAAACAAAAGAAGCGGTGGGGTGGGGTGGGGTGTTCGACCTGCGGCGCGCTTCAGACGACACGAAAGACGGATCGCGCGCAGCGCCCGAGGGGCCTCGCCCCGCCCCTGCCCGCCCCTCCCCGCCCGCCCCCTGCGCGCCCAGCCCTGCCCTGCCCCGCCCCGCGCTAAATCCCCGACAAGGCGCGGCCGCTGTCCGCTTGTCCGTCCGTCCGTCGGCCCACCCGCCCAACGTCCGGCCGTTCATGCTTGTCTGGGCGTCCCTCTGGTCGCGCTGTCGTTGCTGCACTACACTGGGTGATGTTTCGTTTCTGGCTGGACAAAATGGTTGAGACTTCTTGTGGTTGAAAAGGGGGAAAAACAGGGCAGGGGGACGCTTTTTAAAAGTAAAATACAAGGATTTCAAAACTTAATATTTTGTCCTGTGACATTTTGAGAAGCATAGGCTTTTTAATATCGAAGGGGTGGTGGTCTATTGATTTTCTATTGAGCTTCTAATAAATGCATTACCAAACACCATTTACGCCATTTTTTATAATTAATCGTTTAAAAAATACTCGCAAACATGATTTTAAAATAACTACATTGACGGAAGCCCTTGTTCATCTTTATTATTACAATTACTATTTTCCACAAACAATCAATGCAATAACCATTAATTCAATAGTCTAAGAAGTATCATTAAATAATCTCACAAACCGGAAAAGGACAAAGAGTATACGTTGACATAATTTCAGTAACTTGTGATTATCATCAACAACTTTCATGTTTTATTGAGATTGGCATTGTGGAACATCTTCCTACTTGGTGTTATCCACGGAAAAAATAAATTAATTGATCAAAAAATTATACCAAAGAACTGAAGTCTTTTTCATATAACCGTACAATCATTAAATCTAGTGTCACATCGAACAACATGCCCAAATGTAATGTTTGAGCACAGTGAACAAAATAAAACACGTCTCCTGCAGACCCTTTTTGCCCTTTGCGTCGTCCAGCGAGAACCGTCGCTGAGCCCAGATGCGTAGCGCTGCCGGCGCCGCCACCGCGGGGCCGGATCCCCCCTGGGCGGCCCCCGCGGGGAGCAGCGGGCACGAGGGGGCTGACGAATGTGCGGCGATAGCAAACAGCGAGCGCGGGCCATTATGTCACCTCGCTACAACACCAATCTGTTCTCGTTACTCACATATTGGCAGCGGGCGCGCGGGTGCAAGCCGCTGTCCATCAGGCGCTGATCTATTGCGGGCGGCGCGGGGGGGCAGGGGGGGGGGAAGGGGCGAAACGGGGGGAGCGCGACCGCGGGGCAGGGGGAAGGGGGCGGCGGGGCCGCGGGGGCAAAGGAGGGGAGGGGCAAAGGGAGGGGGGGGAGGGGGGACTAGGTCGAGTGACAGTGGCAGCAGTGGCAGAAGCGAAACCAATGGTGCTGACAGAAACAGTGGCAGGCTGCAGATAGAAGTGGCGGGGGGGGGAGGAAAAGGGGAAGACACTGCAGTGAATACAGCATGGATGAGGAAGAATAAAGCAGCGGTGAGGGCAACACGAAGGGGAAATCCAGAAGACGACAGTGTGACGAATGGCAAAGCACGCCGTGGGAAAAAAAAAAAAAAAAAAAAAGGTAATGATCGTGGAAAAATGAAGACCGAGGTTAACGATAAAGTTAAATTCAAACTAAAGAAGCAAAGATGCACAACATAAGAAGCGTGTCATAATGAATGCCGTGATGGAAAATATCGTAGCACCGATGGGAACGCGAATATACAAGTACAAAGCTATGAAGAGCGACAACCAACGACGAGGCAAGCCATCGACAGAAGAGAGAAACAGCCCTGGTAATGGGGAGGTCCCCAACGTTCCCCTTGCGGCCGCGCCTGCGTCTGTCCACGCCGCCCACCCCTCCCTTCCCATCCCCGCCGCCTGTCGCCGCGCCACAACGCGCGCACAGCCACTCCGCTAAGGCCGACATACTCTCTGGACGCGCGCCAGCGCTAAACCGTACGCGGCGCGGCGGCCCGCGTTGCCACAGTCAACCCCTTGCTAATCCCGCCCCGTCGCCGCCGCCGCCGCCAACGCCGTCCGCGTCCGGGCCCGCGGCTCTCGGACAGGATCATCGCGTTTTAAGAATGACACACGCCGTCCAAACGAAGCTCAATTTAACAATTTCCCCTGGCGTCGTTGCCCAGAGGAGGTTAGCGCTTTATCAATGCAAACAAACACCAATTGGCAAGCGATTCGGAAAGTGACAAAGAACGCCACCGATGAAACGGACGCGCTGCACTTGTACGGGACGCCAGCTATCGTGACCGATTTAGTTCATAGTTATTTCTCCTTTTTTAAAGCGAATGGCTTTATTCCGGTTGATTAAGTGAAAGATTGCTACCTGCAATTTACCTTCCTGAACCGTACAGAATAAAACAGCAATGTAGCGTACATCTTGATGAATTGCCCACCAAAATCTTCGTTGATAGAACTATAGCACATATGTTAGTATGACCAAATACTAAAAGAATATGATAATGTAATATTCATCATAGTTCACTACAAATCAATAATGTTTAAGAAGCACCTGACTTGTCGATACGTTTCCAAATGGAATGAAGCGAAATATACGAACTTAAACAGATGCGCAGTTTATCCGAAAAAGAAGGTAATATCGTACAATGTGAAAGGAATGAAAAGACCCACCGATAAATGAAAAACATAAAGCAAAATTTACTGAGTAGGAAAACGTAACTTTACGTGGTAAAGTAAGAGTTTTAATTGTTTTCGTAATATTAATATTTTTGTAGCTATTTAGCTTTGAACATTTTGACCTCAATTTTCAAAGTCAGTTCAAAAGCCAGTTTCCTGGGCGCATCAAAGCCATGGTGCACGTAAATCGCAAAGGAAGGCTTCGGGAGGGCAAATGGCCGGCAACGACGCGGCAGCAGACTGCGGACGCAAAAAGGGCACAGGGGCACGGTTTTAACACGGCAGCGAGGGCCGAAGGTCGGGCGAGAGGGCCACCGTGGGAGCGAGTGAGACAGAAGCTGCCGGGGCAGATGCGGGAGCCAAAGGGGATTGGGCGGGCAATCAGAGTGCAATTCGTGGTCCAAACTATAATCTGGGGAATTCGCGGGAGAGCCTGGCGCTGTAATTCAAAAAGTGTCTTGCAGCCACGCCGTCGACCACGCGTGCGTGCTCGCACGCCCCCCCGCTCTCTTCGGACGCGACCACACGTATGGGCGTGTGCGTGTGTGTGAGAGAGAGCGTGTGGCAGGGGGTGGTGGAAGAACGGAACGTGCTGTCCACGAGACTCCGATGTGAAAAGTGGACGAGTGCGACACTCGCACCCGGCCCATACAACAATGAGCTCTACAACAGCTCAGTTACACAACGCATTACAGTCCAATCACAGGCCAAACGACGACAAATAGATAGTGACATGAAAGAACATGTGCTGCGTTTGTTTCGCCTATACCAGGCTTTCATTAACGAGTGTTTCGATCTCTCTATTCTTATATGAGCTGCCGACCTCCTCTTCTGAATTCCTAAAAAGAATGATACTGAATGCAACAACTGAGCTATAAGATGTTAAGAAATGAAGAATTTTCTATGCAAATTTGTATGAGTGTTACATTCCAAATATAACATAATACATTTACATCAATAAAAATGTATAATACCTACAATACTTAACTAAGCTTGAAAAGTAAGTTTTTAATGATTGTGGATGGTTCAAATTCTATTCTACTTATGTCACTGAATATTACTATTTTCATCTATATTAGTGACTTTATGGTTCAAATTCATCAAAAGAGTTGGATGGTAATTTCATGTTTGCGAAAATGAAACGAAAGTTTTTTAAAGGATTATAACATTACTTTTAACAAATTACGCCTCCATTAGAAGTAACTTTCTAAGATGGACTGCTGAAACCCTGAAGATTTGAAGATCATATTGGAAAGAAACTAACGAAATTATTTGTTTGAATCGAAAAAAGTATTACATGAAAAATTAAATATTGTAGAACAAAATGATGGAGCCTTGTAGTGACATTAGAAAAACTGCTTGTCATGTCGGAAGGTTCAAAATTAATGGACTATATATGGATAATATAATTTTCAGTAGCTGCGGTATATCCTAATCGTATGTAGATGAGGACGACGACGACTAGGTCTATCCATGATTTGAAGATTATGAAGTAAGCGACTCAGTGACAGGATCAATTGCCAGATGTTTTGAGGTCACCCATGACTTTTCACAAATTGATTTTCTCATCATTTTAACGAACTGGTAGACATTAAGAAAATCACCACCACACAACCCCACTGACTTCAGCTCATCGAGATGCCACAACACTGCCCGAACAAAACATGCATCTCTGAGAAACAACGAACCAGGCGCCCACACGCACGAGGCAGCATTGCCGCTGTCAGCCGGCGGGAGTTGTGGGGCAGGCTGTGCGTCCCTCGACCCCAGAGCGCGGCGCGCGGGAGCCTCCGGTGGGTTGCGGTCAGGGCGGGCGGCGGCGGGGCGGCGGGGGCACCGGGGCGGCCGTCCGGCGTTATGGCCAGCGCCCGCCGCCGCTGACACCGTCACCGTCACAGCCAGCGCTAGTGCCGACGCCCTGCCGCGCCGCCACCGCCGCCGCCGCCACCGGGATGTGTTTTATCGGCGCGGCGTGATGCGGTCTGCGGGGCGTGCAAAATCGTAAAAAGATCGGCGTTGGCATCGCATTTTAATTGGAAATGTGTGCATGGCCAGTGCCATGGGAGCCCGGTGGCGCCGTCCGCGTGGGGGACGGGTGGGGCGAGGCGGAGGACCATCGATCCGGATCATTGAGGGGGGGGCGGGCGCCCGCGTGTGGGCGTGTCGGCGCGGGGGCCAGGGCTGCGGGCGCGGGCGGCGCGAGATTTAGGTGGGGGGGGGGGGGGGGGGGGCGGAGGCCCAAATGGGGGGGGAAGGGCGGTCAGCTGGGCGGAGGCGCAACGCCCGCGACACTTGAATACCGATAGCATAGCCGTGTAACGCGGCCGCACGGACAAAGTGGCTTTATTAAGCTGGAATGCCGCCCCCGCGCTGCTCGGCGCAATGGCGTGATTTTAAACTTTTCACGCGGCCGGCGCGGCGCAGAGAATGCGTTCGGAGGGAAGCCCGCAAAGTCCGCGGAGGGAAGGGGGGCGTGGAAGGGGCTTGGAGGGAGCAACATAGAACGTGCGAAGTGGAAACGGCACAAAGTACTGCCGTTGGAGTCACGGCAAGGTTGACGACGATAGCAGAGTTGAGGACAGAGTTGATGAAAGACGCCAACGAGAAAGAAAGATGTCAGAGCATATAAAAAGTGAACGAAGGTCAGGTGACAATGAGGCATTGACAATTGACACCCTCCAAGAGTCCGTCCGAAGCTGGAAAGCGTTAGCAATACTATAGGAACTAATGAAGTGACACTAGCAAGACAGTTTGAAGGGAGTGGAAACAAAAAAAAGATGGAAAAAAAAAAAAGAGATATAAAAGAAACAGTGCTGGTAGACACAGCATCAAAAGATGCAATGAAAATGGAAGGAGTGAAAAAAAAAAAAAAAAAAAAAAAAAAAAAAGAATTAATAAATGTTGTGGAACAACGAAGGATGACCGAATGAAAACCGGATGAAGAATCACGCGATGAAAAGAAGAAAGAAAATAGAACACAGTGCAGGCCGAAAGAGAGGTTGGTGAGGAGAAGCGGTTAGAGTGAAGTATGATAGACGATTAGTAGTGGCAGTACCAACGGCAGAGGAAGCAGCAGCAGCAGTAGCAGAGGTGAGCGCAGCGAGCGAGCTCCGGAGAATTGCGTTCATTTCGCCTGCGCGTTTCAAGCACACCCCAGCCCCCTCCCCCACCCGACTCCTTCGCCACGGCCGTCGCTGCGCCTGCAGGTGCTTCGTTGCGCTCCAAATGAAGGCACTTGTCGCCGACGCGACACGCGCGTTCCTTTTTTTTTCTTTTTACGCCGCGCGCTACAGGTTTGAAAATAAAGCTCACGCTCTTCTCAACCTCGTGGGACTAATGAAATACACAGAACGCCAGTTTACCTTCACTTCTACTGGAATACGTGCACCTCCGAAATAAAGATCACTCGATGCTTCATTTTTAGATATTTCTCTCCGTGCGAAATTGCGTAGAACGTAGATTTGCACTGGGGAATAAATTCTAGCAACAAAAAACACTCGAATATGAATCGAAAGTCATCATTTTGTACTTGATACAATCTGATAAAGTACTGTCATTAATGGAAAACAGTCTAACAAGGACATAAATAGTGAACAATATCAAGGTTTGCATTTAAAAGAGAGCTTACAAATTTTATGTTAAACTGTAGTAGCGTTCTACGTTATGTGATTTCAACTTTCCGGTATGGTCATAGTTGACAACGGTACCGTGTCATATGGTTGGAGAAAGCTATCTGTGCACAACCAGGCGCCAAACGCCTTGTAATACATTAATACAATTCTTGTTATAGGCAAGTTCAGCCTTTCAGAATTCGTTTCAAATGCATTTGCATAATTATTTTGAATCTATGTATAATGTAAAACGCTGCCCTGGGCCGTCCTTTTGCAATAGGGTTCCAGTATAAAGTTATCTTTACGTTTACAACTATACGCTCGAACATTCGGGTGCGTCCAACTAGGATGATTTTCTTTCATTTGACATTCGCGGCAAGAATCTAATAATTACATCGTTATGAGAAGTAGTATATGAAAACTTGCCCTTTTTCTTTTCTTTTCCTGTTCGGTTCGTACGTGTTACTCGTTTCAAATGCAATGAGAGGAAAACGACTTAACATCAATTCCTAAACAAAATAAAATGTTTCTATAACTTTCAAGAAGCATTCGCTATGAAGGGGCCTTGAATCACTTTATTTCCCACGTTTTCTACTCGTGGACTCCACTTCCATAACCCGCGTGATCATGATCTTCATTCGGTCGACGAATACCACCACTTGTGCACATTGTAACCTCCCCTTGAGGTTCGGCAGCGAGCAATCGAAGGCCCTCGCGTTCTGTCGGAGGGCGACGCAAGCAGAGCCAGGGGCGGCGCGCCGGCACTCTCCGCCGCGCGATAAGGCGCACGCGAGGGCCTCCTCCACACGGCGCCTACCTCCACACACACACACACACGGACGCCAACCCGACTGTCGTCCGGCGCACAGCTACTATTGAACGGATTTATTATTGTTTACCAAAGGCTATGCCTTGCCACGGCAACCATGCTCCCCTGCGCAGGGGCAAGTTTTTTATTTCTACATTAAAGCATATTTCCATGACTCTCATAACAGTCCTCAGGAAATACATCCGTGATAGTTCTTATATTAATGCATTGTTTGTCGTATGTAATATCTTATCTATTTGATTGTATTTTAATAAAAAAATACTGGTTTTCAAATACATTTTATATCTGCATGATCTAAACATATTTACTAGAAAACCTTTTACTCAACATAATCCTCGGTAGCCCAATCAATCTCTCTTAATTCAAGAGTGTTTGGTTTGGACATTTTCAAATAAAGGAAGAAGAAAAATAGTCAGTGGCCCGTATAGCCCCAGTCGCTAAGGCTGAAGGACTGAATCTGCCTCAAGCCTGAAGGGTCGCGGGTACTAATCCCGCCCGGGACTTGAATGACGACAGTTCCTATAGTTACCACAAACTTTCAAACCCAATATTAATTAACGTGGTATTTGCATGACCTTGGTAGTTGAAAATGTGACTTTAAAATAAGTAAACAAAATTCTGGACTAGATTTCGGTGTCACTAATTTGTGTTAATTGACAAAAGCGTACATAGAACTGCAATTTTGTAATGAAATTATTTTAAATCTTAATGTTCTGTATAATATAAAATTCTAACAATTATTCTCCTGAACTTAAGTACATTACTTAAAATTTTTATCAATGAAAAATTTATTTAGTTCGAAAAGAATTCGGAGGTTAACCCCCCCCCGAATCTACCCTACTGACGTCGGTATTAACTCTTGTAAAAGCTATGTAAAAGGAGATTTCGTACACAATGTGTCATTTACAGCGATCGTTACACTGTGACATAAATCATATGGTCATGATATAAATCAAATGTATGCGTTTTTGAAGCCACCTTTTCATCTCGATTTTTTCTATAAGATTAACAAATATGAATTCTTTGTCTCATAAAATGTCAAAAATTTATATTAATGTTATGTAAAGGTGTTTAATATTAAGTGGCAAGACGTTTACAAATGTAGAGTGGCTCTTACGCATTTCCCGCATCACAGCACATGGTAAAGAATAAAATTGTGTGAATACCCTCGATAGTTCTTTTCCATAAAACACTTACGCATTACAACGAACTCAACCAATATGTTCACAATCTCTGCGCACATATCACCTCCTAGACCCTCCTACACATCACATCACTGTGCCGGGCAGCGCTCGATGGAAGGCAATCCGGGAGCGCTCCAATCTTCCGCTCACCTCCCCAATCACCTTCCACTCGCCGTAGCCCCACCTTCCCCCGCCGCCTCAGGGCGCGTCGCCTTCATACGGGCGTCGAACACGCGAGCCGATCCGGCGGCGGCGGCGGGGCGCAAACATCCCCGGAACGCCGTCGAAACGCGCCGCCGTTCGCCGCGCAAATCCTCCTAGATCCGATACGGCGCACGCACGCCCAAATCCGCGCGTTGCGGAGCCCGCTCCTCGGCGGTGCCTGCCGGCCGCCTCGTCAGATCCGATATCATTCCCCTTTAACAAACTTCGGCGCGAGAAAAGTGGATGCTCGTCGCCTGGCGGAGTTCGTGCAGCTTGTTTACTCTTGGGAAGGGAGGGAGAAGAAAGGTTGGTACCTGAGCAGGAGCTCGCGGCATAGACCGTAAAAATATGTTGAGAACCCGCGTGTACATCGACCATACTTATGTATGCAAGTGGAACAACACAGAACGCATTTGGTTCCTGCAAGTTTTTCTACCTTCAAAATTTAATGTTTGCGTTTAAACGAAACTAATGAGACAGTTTTAGGATATTAAAATGTTGGAGATAAGCAAAAAGAAAAAAAGAGTTTATTAATTCTTCTTATGAACTCATTTGTCTGATACAGAGATGTACAAATGAAATATAATTAATTCGATTAACTATTTCTCCATTTTTAATCAAGAATTTTAAATAAATAAATATTAATCAATTATCTTTGTCATACACATAATTTTCGAAAAGCGGTATTCTGGGCCTGGGTATGATATTAGAACTGATTGAATTTTCTAGAACTTTTAAGTCTCTTCACCTCTTGAAGGTATACTTACATCTCATACAGAGAAATAATTTCCTAGGTAATGATTTTAAGACGAATTATATTAATATGTGTTTCACTTACTTTTGATCCTTTAGTTCATTTAATTTAATTCATGTTTTCACTTCATTAATGTACCACATTTTTTTTTCATTTTCAAACACAAGGCGAATATAGTACAGATAGTGAATATAGTATAATCATTTCCACGACGATTTCTATTGCAAATCTATCGCTCACGATCTAACGACCATACCAATCCACAGAAATCTCCTTGACAGATGTTGCCCGCGTGCCACGTGGACGCCTGGAGGAGCGACGAGGCCCGAGGAGGGTGGGCGTGGCACGGCTCCGCGGACGCCGACGCTGCTCCTGCCCGCCCGCCCACGCCACCGAGTGGCTTTAATTTATAACGCCGCATGCGCCGATGCTATCGCGTCAATAATTCATCGAGCGGCGTCGCCAGCGCCCCCCCAAGCCCTCGGCGCACCGCCGCACACACACGCGGCGTGCCCCGCACCCGGTGCCCAGCACGCGCTGCCTCTCCGGATCTGCTCCCCCTTCATCTACTCACGGAGCTACCCTCTTCAACTTTGCATTGTGCTGTTCTTATGAACAAGTATATCTCCCGCAATATTGTCCACGTAGGAACAGGACCTGAAAATGAGATCACGTTTTTAATTTGAACATAACTTGGAATATACTTGAGATGAAGAAAAACTTATGATACATTTAAATAATATTTATTATGCTAATAATAACAATATTTAAAAATCAAAAGAACATGTATATCTGCACAGCAAAAATTAACTAAAATAAGTTATTTTGATACTGGAAAAATGGGCTCCAAATAAAAACCTATTAAAAATTCATTGAGTTGCCCTGAATTTGATTTAGTTACAAGTACATACAGGTTTGTGTTATTCTTTTTCTTTTTGAGGGGGCGGGGCTTCCGCGTTTTTTGAAGCATCAGGTGATGCCAATTTTTCGACTATCCGCACCGGGTCCTCACTACGTTCCTCATGGGGACACATGTGGATCTTTACACTAGACATGCGGGCTCCCCGGTCTACGGTCAGCAGACTCTTAAGGCCTTCCGCGACAACACACACACATGAAAGACAAGGGACAAACAATCCTGCCCCAGGCGGGACTCGAACCCGCGGTCCTTCCGACCGAGGCGCTGAGTTGGCACACGCTCTAACCACCTCGACCATTCAGGTCGGCATATCATTCATTTCTAATGATTGTCTTGGTCTTGTTAGGAAACTGACTCATATTCACGGACCTGGACCTACTTTGGGCCTAGATCCGGTCACATCGTCGTTTTGGAGCACATCTACATATTACATATTAACTCATTTTCTCCAATTTTAACTTTTCAGTTTCTAATTATTATCTTTTTCCTGAGGTAGTTTATTGATGTGAACTAACCTATTTCCCCCATGCTTTGAATTATTTACAATGCTTTGAATTAACAACTCTCTTTGTCGTTTACGATCCGTTCCACCACATTATTTCTTCGCATTGCAGTTTAGATATTTAAATTGCGTTGTCTCAATTTTCTCTTTTTCTTCATTCTCAACTCAACATAGACCGTCCTACTTCGTCCCAGATCCACTCTCTTCCCTTTCTTCCTTACTTCCTCGCCAAATCTCACCCTAGCCCACCCCCGCCCCGCCCCCTTCTGCCCGCCACCATGAAGAACGACTCTCGCGCCCTCGCCGACTCCTTTTTTCTCTTACTTTCCTCGCTCACCTTATCACGGGCGCGCGCATTTTACTGCCGCGCTAATGTGGTGTTAATTTTGTTTGCGCCTCATCTGCGGCGAGCGTTAAAGTAAAACGATGCCGAGGAGGACTCAAGGAAATGAGCGCAGGAAGGAGGAGAGGAGGAGGAGGAGGACGTGGGAGGAGGAGAGCGAGAACGAGACGGCGGCGACGGCGCGGAAAAGAATTCCGCTGCTCGCAACACAAACAGCCCGACCCCTAAAGTGATTACGCGGCGCGCGGACACGGCGGGAGTCGTTATTCCCCAGACGCCCCTCCCCCTCCCGCTTCATAAATCGCTTCAGCGGCCTTTCAAGATCCGTCCAGGAAAGCAGACGCTCTAATTAACACTCTTTGAAGGAAGCCGACATACGGGGAGGCGAAAAATATTACGTTTTGAACTTGAAAGCGAAAATGGAAATAGCAACGTGTTTAGCAAAGGAAAGAGTTTCTGTAGGCAAAAGAAGAGAGCAAGGTCCATCCAAAATTCTCATGTGTGTAATTTGAATTTATCATCAAAGGACTGTTTCGAAGTATTCGGTAAGTACAAACAAAATATGTAAATGATGCTGATCATATTAACCTTACTACCTCCGGAATTTCCGCTAAAATTATTCGTAAGATTGTATGCATAAAGTAAAAAAGATACGGTGTAAACCAATTGCCAGAAGATATTAATAGAAATATTTTTTTAAAAACTTAACATGATTCCACATCAAATATTATAACGCACGTTGTTTGGAATTTGTAGCCTTAGTTTAAAAGGGCCGTAAGTTAACTTAATAAAGAAAATTTGCCATTGATTTCCTTATTCGAATATTTTTTCTATTGTTTCGTCTCAGTTTCTTAGAAACAGTATGGTGCAAATTTAAGAGCACCCTAATTTTCAAGTGCACACCAAATCATGAAACATGGAAGTATTTTAATATTTAATTCTTATCCCACAAAACCTTGAAGAAAAATTCTCTCCAGTTAGAGGAACATTTACGATTGGCATTTATCTTCCGAAAGAGAAATACACACTCGCGGCACATAAATACGAAGGTTATCCGAAATATCCAAAGACACGTCGTTATCAATCCCCACGTTACCACCATTACTCGCAAGACAAGGCAGCGGAAACCACAAAAAAAGCCCGGCGCGTTACAACTCAGGCCAGGGCGGAGTTGCACAGCGCGGATCTTAGCGTCCGGGCGCTCGCTCACGCGGCGGCGACGCCTCGCCCCGAGTAACACAATAAAGATGATGTGCACGGGCGTTCGGGCGGACTTGAATTACGGGGTGCGCCGGGCGCGCCATAACTTCCGCCAAATCTGGCGTCCGCGGCGATGGCGGCGCCGGCGGCGGCCCAGCACGGCGGCCATCTCCGCGACGCGCGTATAACTCGGGGAGCCCTAAACGCCCGGAGACAGCGCCCGGAGATAATTCCGGGCTGGCCGGACCGCGCGAGATATATATATTATATTGACGGGCGCGCGGCGACCGCGGGGCGCTGCGTGGCGCGGGGCCGGAGCGCGAGCGGGGTTGGTCCATGCGACGGGGCGGGGCGGGGCGGGGCGGGGCGGGGCGGAGCGAAGCGGGGCCGCCAGCGACTGAAGCCAGTAAATCGCGCGCGCCGATAAGAAACGTCTCTCTAATTCATGGAGGCGGCCGTGCGTTGGGCGCTGGGCTCGGTGCCGCCGAGCTCCGCGACGAGCGGACGCAGGGAAGGGACGGGTGGAAGGGCAGAGACGAGAAGAAATGGACCGAAGGCGGAGAGAGAATGTACAGAACAGTGGCAAAACGAACAATTCTGCGCAAGATTTCGAAGGAAGGCAAAGGTAAATGAGCATTGTCACTGTAGACGCAGGGGTTCTTCGCGAGCACAGATATACGAATCAAGGACAGGTGAGAAACTCAAGTCAGGTAAAAAAGGAAAATGTACAAGACGACGGAGAACACGCGCGTGCATGCGTAGAAAAAAATACCCACGTGCAGGCGTACACAAATTCACCTGTTTAGTCAAACAATTGAGGCTACTACAATTAAGAGGAATTTGAAAAGAATAACGAAAATATCAGAACAGCGGGAGGAGTTAACAATATGTAAGAAGAAAACAATTTATCAACAGAGTAAAACGGAGGCAAATATCACCTCTCATTTTCGGAATGAAAAAGTAAACCAGGAAAAAACAGGAAGCATAAAAAAGAAAACGAGAATGAACAAAATCTACGGGCGTGTTTCTGCCCCGCGCGCACACTTTCCGACATGCCTACACTCACTTACTTTCTCTCTCTCTCTCTCTCTCTCTCTCTCCACACACACACACACACACACACACACACACACACACACACGCAAACGCGCGCGCGCGTATACACGCCACACTTTCCCCGGAGCCGCACGACTTTTATCACGGTTCCATCATAATTGTTTCAACCAAGAGCGGGATACCGCAGGAGCGCACGAGGATTCCGGGCCGGCGGCGCCGCAAGCGCCACACCCACCCGCGCCACGCCGCCACCGCCTCCGGCGCCGCCCTCCATTACACGGGTGTAACGCGCCATCAGATAGATTCCGACGTCCCGCCCTGCTCCGAAAAGGAAAAAAGAAGCGAGACTGCTATGATGGATCGCCGGGGAGCGGGGGCGGGGGCGGGTCGTCCGGCGCCGCGCGTCGGCGTCGGGTCCTTCGAAGGCCCTCCGTCGCGCACGAGCTCTAGTGGGGCGTTCGGCTCAAGCACCGGCCCTTTTGCGCGTATGGCTTACCAATGGCCTCTTGCTCGGCTCCACACAAACTCACGATTTCGGGGGAAAGAAACTATGTTCTGTTGACGGTGATCCTAAGGGGGTATTCTTTCTGGAAGTGAAGATGCTAAAGTCTTCTTGTAAACTCATAAAAATCGAACCCATAAAACAAATGTACTGTTGTCCTAGTGGTCTAATGTATTGTTACATTAAGTGATCGCCTAAGTCATGAAATGCCTATCAAAGACACTTCTTATTCCACTGCATGAACAAAGCGAAAACAAATAAAAACACTTAAATTTTTAATGTATTTTCAGATATATTCAAATATGTATTCCCAAAGGAAAACAATGTTCATAACCTGTAAGTCATATTATACCTAATAGAAGAATAATAAGAGCAGACAAATGAATTTAGCATACTCATGAATATTTTCAATGTTCTTATACGTCAGTCGTAAGGCCCAGAAATATTCATGTAATGCATCCTTTCCATTTCGAAAATTTTTTTCAGTATGTGACCGCAACTGACTTAGTGATTCCAGTTCTTTGTTGATTTCTTATGCAAGTTCGACTAGTGAGAACAGAGCTGCTACCCGCACCCAAGAGATGTGAAGTCCTTGAGCGGTGACCGCGAAAGATCACGCAGAGGCGAGGGCGGCGGCGGCGAGGGCAAGGGTCTTATCGCCATCGCTGGTCGTCGACGGTGTTGCTAATTCGAGATTCGAGATATCGGCCGCACCACCGACCTGACAAACGAGCCTCAGTAACAGGTGTCGGCGCGGGTGGGCGCAACACTTCGAGGGAGAACGAGGGGCGACAGAAGAGGGGCGGGAGCAGGGCTGCTAAGTCGTCTTTCGCGGGAAGACGCGCGTCAAAGATACGTCAATCACTGCCCGATTCACCCCGAGAATCTAGCGAGGGGTGTGCCGGATATTAATGAAGGAAGGCGGCGTCTTCTTTCCGAAGGGGACCCTTATCTTAGAGGAAGATTCCGAAGGTCGTTGATATAATCTGTGCCTGGGCGAGGGAACTTGGATTAGGCAGCCCCCATGTCCCTCTTTGGGAATGCAACCTGCAACTCTGATGTGCACAGAGAGTAGTATTTGCAGGCAAAGTAAGGAAACTGAGAAGTTAGATGATTAGATGCCATTTGCACACGAAACCTAACACTGTGGGACAAGAGGAACCTCTAATACAGACACGGGAAACCAACGCACGACACTGCATTTGATAGAATACGACAAAAAGCATATATTATTCTACAACGTATAGTCAAGAAAAATACTGAAAGCTAATAAAATTTAAAAACAGATATATAATGACTGCATTGCATTTCAAGGTGCGGCTGCTAATGATCGTTTAATTACAAAATAATTTAATTCCTTAAAAATATTCACTGATCCTTGAGCTATTGAAGAGAAAGAATATTCCAAAAACATTTTCTCCATAGGGATATTAGTGACCTCTCTATTGAACAAGACGTTTATTAAAAAAAGCAAATTGTCATCAGCTCGTGCAGTTGCAGCTGATTTCCAAAACAGCGAGTGAGCTAAACGCAGACCAAGTAGCGTTCCTGTCCGCCTCTGCAAGACTCATTCCTCCCGCCCCCGCTCGGATCTAGACGAGGGGAGCGGGGAGGGGAGGGGGAGGCTCCTTAAGTCTCGCGGCGACGCCCACCGACTCCCTACCGCCCTCGCTCCAATCCCCAGCTCCGGCGCTCATTAAGCCACGAGCCTCCTCGCCGCCACTTAACGCCCGGGCGTTTACGACGCCAATAGTAAAGCCGAAGACTAAGGCGCGGCTGTATATTCGGTGACGATGGGGGGGGCGAGTGCTGAATGGGGGCGGGGCGTGGGGCGGGTGCGGGGCGCGGACGCAGAAGCGAGAAAGGGCGGGGCGCGGCGTGCGAGTAGAGCAACGCGACGCTGCCATTCGAATACAAATTACAATTAGCTTTAATCCCGGTTAGGGCAAGCCAATTTCCCGGCCCGTAGCGGCGGGGGCAGCAGCGGCGGCGGTGGTGGCTCATAAGCCACGGGAGAAAGGAAAGGCAGAAAAAAAGTTAATACATACATCAGGGGGTATAAAAGTCTTTGAATATTCAGTGGATATGCAACGCCGGTCGCGTATCTGGGCCGGCCACCGTCCCTCGGCGAGTGCTGTCAGACGGCATATTCGTCGCGGGCGTCCCCGCGCCGCCCGGTCCTTTCGATGGTCTGTGGCGCGGGGCGTCGATGGACGTTCCATCCTCCCCCGCCCGTCCTCCTCTTGCCGCCGCAGCCCGGCCGCGACCTCATTGACCGAGCGGGGGCGCAAAACCGGAGGGTCGATGAAGATGTGCTTTCATCTCGATCTTTGTGCAACGTGATAGAAGCGTCAACGAGTTTCTTCATCGGGTATTCTTTTCATAACTGAAGGGAAATCGCTCAATTTAGAGAAGAAAATTAAATAGCAGTTCTGGTGTGAGGATTAAATATTTACACTTTGACATTGTTACAGAAACAAAACGTACATATCGAACGTACTCGTAAACCAGTTCATTTCTACGACAAACTTTACCATTTCCTTGCTCAATTGACGCAGACAAAACTTACGAATGATAATACCGTACGGAGGATATGCGCACATATTCCCACTACACGTCACATGCTCACATAATCGCGAAATAGTCTATAAACCTATTAGTTTTTCAACAGTTACACAAATTCTGATCGACCACTTTAAAAACAGCCATTATTCTGTAACCTTCAGAGATTAATAATTTCAAAAACATCTAAACACGAAAGCTTCAAAGCAATTACTCACTGAAGAAACAATCGTAGTCTTTGAAAATAATGAAGTGGATACACCCGATACATCTCAGTCAGCACAATGTTGAACATTTGAAACCAAAACGAACATTGTTATCCTTCCAAGTTCGTCGACTTCAAAAACAAAATTAGTTATTAAATAATTAAACATAGAGACTTACTTTTTAAAATAAACCTATTTTAAATTTAAAAAATAATTGCACATTATTTTAATTTCGCATAGAAACATCAAAAAATAGTTCACATTATAATATCACACTGTGAAATATACCTTCGGTATTTCTTTCCTTCTAAAAAAGACGACGAAAGGTGCAGTGTGAATTCGATTGCTTCCCTGCCCCCAATCGCACTTAAATAGGTTCTGCATCTCAATTGTGCCTAATTAATTCTACCAAGAAACTTTGGAAAAACACGCAAAGCCTCCAGGACCGTAAAGTTAGTGTTGCAAAGTTTAAAAAATACTAGAATATATAAATTGTCGCTTTTCTATTGCTAATTTGTTATGCAAAAAGTTGTCACTCGTCATCTAATACCGATAACAAATTTCTGCTAACTTGATATCAAGTTAGTCCGACCATTAAAAGAATATCAAGTTAAGTCTGGCACCTCAAAAAATCGCCACTCTAACTTACTTGAATGCCACTATAACTTGAAATTTAAAATCTCACCAATTTGATATTAAGAAGCCAACCAAGATATTATAAAAATAAATAAAAAATAACTACATAGTATATTGTCATATTCTTTGCTAATAGTTCGACAAAAAATGAGAATTTCATGTTCTTCTACTAATATTGGAAATGCCGTTTACCGCTAACTTTACATTAAGTTAACCCGACAATTACAAGAAAAAATTAGAGGTAAATAAAAATAATTACAGGGAAATTGTCGTTTTTTGCTCCTAATTAGTTGCAAAAGAATATTCATCCCTCTCAAACTATTTGGAAATGCATCAGTTTTACATTTAGTCAAATTCCAATATCAAACTTGGAAAATTTTGCATTTCCGGAAATAGCTTTAGAGCGGCGAATACTTTTTGGAGGCAACTAACTAGCCATAATATAATGTATTTTGTAATTTGGTCTAACTGATATGAAGTTAGCAGAAATTAGATATCGGCATTACATGAGAAGTGACATTTTTTACGCAAAAAATTAGCAATAAAAGAGCGATCTTTATTTTAATTTATTTCTAGTACTTTTTTTAAAATTTGCTACGCTAAATTTACGGATCTGAAGACAACGCGGCGGCATCGGTGGTAGCAGAGGCTGTCCCGCCCAGGCGGTGCTTGCGGCCGCAGAGACGAAAGCGGACCGGACCGGACCGGGCCGTCCCGTCCCGTCCCGCGGGGGCGGCCTCGCCAGGGTAATAATCCAGGCAAGTTCTGGCGCAGCGGCCGGTCTCGGGCGGCGTGCCGGCCGCGGCACGTGCGCGGGCTTAGTTAGTCGGGCGGCATTTAATTCCGAGAACCTTGTCACCGCCCCCGCACGCCTCCCGACTTGGCCTCGTAACCTCCGCCCCGACCGCGGCTCCCGCGAGATGCAGACGCTGCTGTTGCGCGCGCCGTTCGTCTGCGCGTGGTGAAGACTCCATACTCTCCAACACCCTTCGGTAAAGCAGCAGTTAGCAAGAAAATTATGCAACGGAGATAGAAGTCACTTTCGCTACGTTCATTGAATTTAATACTCATAGTTGGAGTAACAAACTATGCACTCCCTGATATGCACGGATAAAATCGATAAATTTCATTTTCCTCATAACTTTGATGTTTACGTAGAATTTGGATAATATCTAAAAATACATTTTCAGTAACTTTCTGGAGAAGTGTTTCTGAAGTCGGATTTCGAGCGTAGGACTTTCACAGATCAAGGAAGATTTGTAACTTCAATTTATTCATAAACGTATCATTATTTATTGCATATTACACAATAATTTTACTATTCAATTATTTCATTACTCTTCATTCCAACGTTATTTTAGTTGTCATGGAACACAATGCACAAGAAACTGAACGAAGGGTACGCGATTGATGAGTTCTTGCCCCCTTTATGAAATACGACGTTCGTGTCCCTTTCTGGTCCATCACACGCAAACATCCAATAAACAATATGAGCTATGACCCATTAGCCTCTGAAGACTGCCATTTAGAGCGCAGAAGAAATGTCCGGCAATTTGGCAGAAGTCGCCACTGTAGATGATTATGGTGGACCGCATCACACCGCCGGTCATCTCATGAATCACGATACTGGCCCTCAATACGACCCTTCCTGCGACCTCCCCCTCGCCCACAAAACAATCTGGCCGCATTCACATCGGCTCCGCGGCCGCGGCTCTCCTTGCCCGGGCTGTCGACATAACTAACAATTACGACCTCCGGCAGCGAAGATCCGCCGCGCTGCGCCGGGTCAAACAACGGCGCCGATAGCCCCAGCGAACTCCGACGCGGCGCGCCTCCAGATACCCCGACGGCATCCCTTTTTAACATCGCCCTTAATTACAGCAAATATCACAGTGCCTCCCATTATCAGTCGCTTCAAGAGATGTGCCATCAGCCAGCCGTTCTTTTGTCACCCCGTCAAATAAAACAAACGCATCCACTCCGCTTCCCTGCCAGCGCCCTCGCCACTTCATTTCTCCCCACCCCAACCAACCCTTTTCCACACTCTCCGCCCACTCCCGCCCCGCCCGGCCGTCCCCGCCCGCTAGCGCGTTACGGACGTGTCAACACCACAGGTGGTTTTCAATTCAAAAATATCCTTCAATGGCAAAGCACGCCGCGATTAATGTTTGAGCCTGTGATACTATTGTTTGCGCCCCATATCCTTTCATCCGCAACACTTGCAGGCGATTGTGCGCTCAACAGCCCGACTGCGCCCGGCATCGCTCTTCGTCAAAGGGACAACGCGATTACACCAGACGTATCGTCCGTTAGCCCAAAAAATTCATCCGCCCTAGACAAGCGATTTTCCCTCCGATAATGACAGACAAAAAACGATAAAATACAAAAAGCTCGTCAGAACTGAAGCTGAACATATGCATAAAACAAAACAGGATATGCGCAAAAACGTTACTCCAAAAAAGAGCTGCAGAGGAATACAAAATTGAGTCATAAAACTTCCGATCCCTTTGCAAATTATTACATATCACAAGACGCAGAAATACGTTGGAAGGTCTTAAAAATTAGCCTTTTACTTCAGGCGTTTGCAAGTAATAATACACTATTTGCACAGATCCTCATAATACAATCACCTGATGAATTGTCACTCAATAATTTAAGTGAATGGGAAGATGAAACCGAAATAACAATACAATTTTATTTTTTAAAAGCTGCATCGTTTCTTTGCCGAACAGGCTAATGCACATTTCCGTGAGTCTCAATGGATGCATTAAGTGCGGTGGACAACACACTGGATACTAACAGGCTAGAGCATATCGGAAGAAAAGAAGAGGACAGAAATAAACACATCGCAAGGGACCTCACGGGTGCGAAGAAAACCGGTGGCTCTTTACAAAGACAGTTAATTCCATGTGCGACGAAGCTGCGGCGCGGAAGGAGTGCCAGCGTCATCACAACACCGACACCCCTGACCTTCGCTAGCCCACTCCTCGCCGCGGGGTTTGGGCGACCGCAGCAGCATTGACGGCGGCAAAGGCGAGAGCGGCGGCGACGGCGAGGGCGGCGGCAGGGCGGAGGGCGGCGGCGAGGGCGGCGGCGAGGGCGGCGGCGAGGGCGGCGGCGAGGGCGCGCGAGGGCGGTGGCGGGCGAGGGGGGCAGGAGGGCGCTGGGAGGGCAGCGGTGAGGGCCTCGGCAGGGACGGCGGCGGCGGCGAGGGCGGAGGAGCCTCCGGCTGCAGCTGCGCCCACGCGCAGCTGGGGGTAGGTGATAGTGGAAGATTGAGGCCGTAAAGATGCGGCGGCCGCGGCCGGCGGGGGGGCGGGTGCAGGAGCTGCGCGAGTGAGGGGCGTGCCGCTGGAGCCGGCGACGACGGAGGCGCTCGCGAGGAACGAGGGCCGCGCCGCCCGAACGCCAGAGCGCGCAGCCCGCGAACGCCACAGCAGCCCGCAAACGTGGGCGCAATACTGAAGGAGGTGACGGTCGGAGACAATGGGGAGTATCGCTGCAGAAGAAACTGTACGAGTGGAGGCGGTCGGAATAATGAAAGAGACGGAAGACGTCGCGTGAAGATGGCGGCGGCAATAAGGACGCGAAGACGGCGCAGGTCCAAATGGGTCACCGCGTCGACAGATTAGAGATGGCAATAAAGATTGTGACTAGCTCATAAAAGATACTAGACTATAATTTGGTGTTGACAGAGTAGAAGTATCAGGAATGAACGTTTATTCTTATGCTTCAATAATTCAAGGTAGTTATATCAAAAGTTTGTTCTGATAGCGTCGGCATCCCGATTTTTGGAGCAAATTTAGTGGAATTCACACTAAAATCAGCGTACGGGAAGACCTGAAATGTGGTGATGGGGTACAGCGGTGAAAGTGAGAATTCAGGTAATACGAATGAACAGGTGACAGATCGGGACCGATGACTCAGTGTATCAACTGATGCCTCTGCAGTGCTTCTGACCGGGAAGTCCTAGGTTCGAGTCCCTACGGTGGCAGGATTTTTGACAGTAGGTTTACAAGTAGGTCGAATTCAGTCGCTGCCTGGAAGAGAATTCTAGCGGCCGGCTCCTCTAATCCGTAGTTTTCCGTAGTGTCTCCGATCAATACTAGGCAAATGCCGGAGGAGTACTTTAACAAACAAGTCACAGACCGAGCGCAACCTTTCGTTCCTCTTCCCTGTCTTATCCTCACCCCTTACACACTCACTCACCCTAACATGCACTACACTACCACACATGCCAGGAAACCGGTCGGGGACTTAGGACGTGTTCCGGCTGGGGCGGTGCCTCGCTGGTGGGAGATACCTGGGTGGGAAAACCCCTCTAGTGGACGGCGCCAGATCTCGCCATCCAGTGGAGGAAGATCATCGCCACCTCCCGACGAAAAAACATGCACAACACTTACGGGACTAATGACCTCAGTAGTTGACTCGCTCATAATCACTAACAATCAATCAACAGGTGTCAGCCAAAACTCCACGATACGATCAGGGACATCAGAAAATAGTGCGATTGTGTCGGCATAATTTGAGAAGCAGAGAAGCCCAAAGAAGACGAGCAAGGGGCGGAAGTGCAGGGGTGGGGCCGCGCGGCGAGCACACCGCTGGGCGCGACGCGTGGGGCAGTGAGGGGCGCTAGACCCCTGAAAGCCTTCTCAAGCCCCCGCGTCGCCGCCCCCGCCGCCGCGCCGCGCCGGCGTTATTTGGGCTAGGGGCTCGAGATGATCTGTCTCGCGAGATGAGCTGCTGTAGCGCCTGTTACCATGGCAGCGGCGCCGGAGGAGTCGATGAAGGAAAAGGCAGCCCCCCCCCCCTCTCTGCGCTTCCACCTCCGCTGTTGCTAGCGCGGCGTCGACCCTCCGAGGCACGGCGCCCGAGGGCGGAGACGCAGGCGTGCTCGGGGCCTCGCCGCCGGGATAAGCCACGGCCAGGCTCACACTCACACCCAATCACACGCGGGCCCGCATGCCCACGCGCGTACACATACACGCTCACACACGAGCCACTCAGCGGAACGTTACCCACCACACGCTTTCATTATGCATTTTCTTCCCCGCAAAAAAGTTTACGTCGTTCCATCTCAGAGGAGCTTTCTTCTTGATCTCAAGCATTACTATTAGCTTTGTAAGACTATCACTCATGCCTTCGTGTAGTGCCGTGTCGCAATTAACCAACTGTAAGCAAGAATATATATCTGATTCAACCGATCCTAGATGTCTATCGCCGTAAGATTATCGATTTTCCCCTCCGATTTGGTTACCTTTTCGTTGTTATCAATAGCAATGGTTTTATATCCATAACAGCTTGTGAGCATCAATATAATATTAAAATGAGTCGTTTTGGTAATACGGCAAATAAATGTTTAAATATTGAATCTATTATTACAGATTCAGTGTCGAAAAACAGAAAAAAAACTACAGAAAATGTGTGCAAACAATTTCAAGCATTTGCAAGTTGACAGCATAAACCACACATGAAGAAATTACAAACATTTTGAAAGATTGGGCAATTAATTTGCAACGGTTAGGGGTGAAGAATAGAAATAATATGCTATCAAATCTATGGGAATGTTACAGCCGAAATTATATAGAAAATACTTTAAAGAATATATACGTATGTACAATTCATTCGTAAGTCGCGAATCCCGCAGAAATTCATCTTCTAGGTCTTCCATTTCAAATACTTCCATGGAATCCCAAAACATGGAAAACTCAACTTCCTACAACTTTAATAATTGTTCTTGTAAGTAGTTTTGTTATAATTGCTTTTTGAAAGTTTTGTTATCATTCAAATGAAACATAGTTGGAATTATTTTGGGCACGTAACTGCCATTCATATTTTTCTTGGTGTATGTTATTCCAATATGCACTAATAATTCGGAGCTGAATGGAAGTTCACATAATCTGGTAGCAGTTTTTAATTTTTCTTTTCGTATTCCTGTGATTTTAATTATTCACTAAAGTCTTATAATGTGTTAAATCATGAAATAGTCGCAATAAATATCACTCGAAGTGTTATGATGACCGGTAAATTCACTCCTCACTACGCAAATCGTGAATTAATCGCACATCACAGCATTTGGAGTGCTTATGATAAAACTTACACTTCACGAAAGATACAAGAATTATACGAATACTATCACCCAACAGAAGTAAGCTCCAATGAGAGACATTAAAGGTATCCACATCGAAGATAGCCAGAACAATAACTGATATTACGTAATGTAGCTTCGAACACAATATTAATTATCGTCAAAAAGTTAACAGACGTATTTGTATTTGAGATAACGATATTAAAAAACAAACTGTTGTATTCGAAATGAATACGAAACTACTGGATGTCCACCGAAACTGGCTGACTATGTGGAGTCCCAACGCGGGCGTTCTCCCAGAACAAACCTCCTCTCCCCCCTCCGCCTCGAGCAAACACGCCGGGCGGCCGCGCGTTGCTCGCTCCTTGGTGGCGGCGCGGCGCGGGCAGCGTCCGGCAGCGAACAACGCGCCCACCGCCCGCGTAACCTGATTGAGGATCCGCGAGGCCGCAAATTCTTGCTAATACGACGCGCTCGGCCCGGGCCTTCCGCGCGAACCTTTGTCCCGCAGGAGCGGCCTAATTAAATGACGCTTCTCAACCCTGGACGTCTGCACCGGTTGTCATCTCGCGGCTTCCTCCTTCCCACTCTTCTTTCTCCTCCCCCCTCCTGGCTTTTCATTTCCATCTCTTTAACGTCTCCACCCTTTCCCGTACCCGCGCTGCACGTTCGTCGATGATTTCTCCCTTCACCACCTCGAAGGTTCCTCGTTCCGCTATCCCCTCGTCTGCCTCTACATGCCAGCATCTCATCTCCTCACACGGAGCCCGACCCACACGGCACGCCCATCCACCTCCGCCCTCGTCGCCTGCGCCCAGCGGCCACCGACCGGGAAAGGGCGCGGATGCAGCCGCCGAGCCGCCCACGAGGGCCACAAGGACGGCAGAGTGGAACGGCGGGAACGACCGGACGAGAAAGAGAAAAAAACAGCCGCGGTGTGCCCTGCTTAGAATTCCTGGCCCGCCGTAGAATCAAATTTCTGTCAACTTTTTTATTATCCTTCTGTGTAACGTTGTTAGTTATAATTAAACTAGCAATAATAGAATTATGTTTTTAAAAGAGGACGCGTTAAAGAAGATGGCACATGCGCCGCGGGGCCCTCGCAGAGGGGAGCGGCGATATTACGAGGCGACGAGGGCGGAGGCGGGGCGGGGGCGGGGACGGGGCGAGAGCGCCGCCCGCCCGAGCGCAATAAGGGATCGCCGCGGGTGCTTTTTTTCCTGGAATTAATTTCAAAGATGCTGCGGCCGCTGCGCTATGATTCATACGCAAAATTAAACCCGGCCCCCTCTCCCAATGACGTTTCCGATTGATTTGCTTCTTGCGGTTACACTACCCGATAGCGGGTGGATCTGATACCTCCGAGATATATAGCGCAACATAAATCATCTTTCGTCATCATAAATTAGGAGACCAACCTTGGGATTTAGTGTAATATGTACAAAAAATACGAAGATTGTCAAAGGATAAAGAATAGCACAGAAATTAATTCTGTAATACGATATCAAGACATCTTTAGATTTGTACAGGGAGTGGTAAATTTGTAGGCATAAAATAGAACCAATAGTCAAAAAGTCAACGACACAATTCTCTTCCTATTACATTATTCTGATTGAAGAAAATAAACTACATATAAGTATTAAGTATATTTTAAAAAATAGCTAGAACCAGTGAGTTGAATGAATTCACTCAATGAAAATGAGGTAAAACATCACTCAATATTTACCAATGTGTATTTGTCGTGCCAGAATTTGACAATTTTTGGTTCATAATCACGGAAGATGTGATTCGCGGTCTAACGAAAGATATTTTAATCATCAAATGTTTCTCGTATTTTCATACTATTCAATCGCATGGATCTCTACTTCTTTAAAGAAATAATTTGTAGCTGTTATGGAGAACATCATAGATAATGTTTATTTCCATTCATTTAATTCGACGGCATGAGAGGTCCATTTGCCTCGCGTGAATCTAGAATTGGTGAACGAGGCAACGCGCGCGAGCCAGTGACCTCCCGCGGGGTGGCTGCCGCAAGGCCGATCTCGCGGGCCGCAGGCGGGCGACGGGGCGCCTCCCAGCACGCGCGAGGCGATCGATCCGCTGCATAATGCGCCTTAATGAATGCAAATCATTCGAGGCGCTCAGTGCTTTAAGGAGCATTCCTTAATCTCCCCGGCCTCCGCCCCCCGCGCCGCGCCGCCCGAGCGAGGCGTGTAGGCGGGGCAGGGGACCGAGTTTACAAGCATACATAAGCAACAAGAACAACAGCGACCGGGGCGGGCCGGCGGGGAACGGCAGCCGCGCGGGGCGGGGGCGGGGCGGCGGCCAAAGAGAAGAGTTGTGGAGGGGGAGGGGCGGAGGCGGCAACTCCGCGGGGTTTCCGCCCCCGGGGGCGGCTTGTGTTCGAAGCACGCGTTCCCACAACTCCGGTTCCCGACGGTACGTTCCAATCATGTCGCCACCGCAGCACCGCCTCCGCGTCTAAGCTGCTGTCTCTTGCGGCGGAGGCGCCCGCGCGGGGCGACACGAGGGCGGCGGCGCGAGGGCGAGAGGCGCGGGCGACGGCGCGAGGCGGGGCGGAGCGGCGCGGGGACGGGGCTGGGGGGGAGGGATTAGCGCCCAGGCAATCGTCGTTGGGCACGCTCCAAGCTGATTACAGCCTCCTCAAGCCCCGCAACCGCACACTCCGTGTAGAGGAAGGTCTCTTCCTTCCCCGCCCCCCCCGCCCCCCCCGCCTCGCTCGCCCTCCCGTCGCGACGCCCTCCTCTTCTCTTGCCGCGTCGCGCGGAGTAAACATGGCCCCTCCCCCCCACCCCACCCCACCCGTCCCCTCCTCCCGGCCTCTGCACCGCGCTGCGCCTCGCGCTGGGAAGCGGAAGGAGAGAAAAAAAATCGTCGCGACCAAAGAGGTTCTCTTTCGGGATCGGAGGCCCACGCTACGGAAACCACTCGGGCGCGAGGGCACGTTAAGGAGGCGACGAAGACCTTTTGGGTGCGCCGCTTCGGGCTCCCAAATGAAAGGAGCCCGCGCGACGGGAGTGGTGGCAGCGGGAGGAGCGATAATGTCTTTGGATACTGCCCTCTCAGATGCAATTGCAGAAAAAGCCACAGTCGTGCCATTTAAATAATCTTCAATGGAACAAAGATAACCTAGTTAAGAGAGAAATTAATTGAAGTGCGGAATACTTTATTTAATTGATTCTTTTTAGGTGTCAGGAAAATAGTTAAGTAGTCACTGAACGAGTCAAGGTACAGTAATAATGAGAATGGCGGATATTAACATTCGTTAAAAATATATCGTTACAATCTTCAATGTGACATAATGAGAAGAGCAGTGACAAAGAGCCAATGTATAATTTTTAAAATTAATTTTTGAAAGATGACAATACTAGGTATAAAACAAGTTTAAAAAAACTGCAATTTTAGAAAAATAAATATACTCATCACTATACTGCACAACTGCTGCACGAAAATGATGATGAATGACGTCGCCATCCCTTCCCAAATTCTGAAAGTGGGATAAAAGGCGTTTAGAACAGGGCGGGGCTACGAGACGCCCGGGGGCTTCTCACCCGTAACAAGCACGCATTCCTCAGAGAGCAGATGGTCTTTATTACAAACGCAATATCTCCACGGGAGGGCGCCGGCGTAACTCCACCTGCAACGGAGCAGTGCGTGTCGCGAGCCCCTAACGCCGAGCAAATATAGTGCGCGATATTCTTTAAAAGCTCCTTCCCAAACGGAGAAAATATACTCCCCCTTAAATTCGGAAGTGCCGCCGCGGGCGGGTGCGCGAGTGCATAAGACGGCTTTATCAAAGAATTACAAGAAATCTCGACAGCCGACGAGCCATCACACGAAATGAATCGCGGGAAGAAAAAAAAGGCTTCCTCTCCCTCGCCCAGAACGAGCGCGCCAGTGTTTTTCATCGCGGGAACAGGAAGGGTCAGAGAAAAAAAAAGTAGTAACTGTTATTTCTGGGGTAAGTTATGTTGATTGCATGCTACCACATACAATCGTAATGATTCCCAAGCGCGCAAGGGGTGCGGTGGCGCCATTGGCGGGGGCGGAGGGGTGAGGGGGCGAGAGGGCGCGGCGGGGGCCCCCGCTGGGGCATGCGGCCGCGGCGAGCGCCGTACATCACTTCACCGCACCCGTAATTACATTACAAACAACCCCGGCCGCCACACACGTCATAATAAGAGGTTCCGAAGCGGCGCGGCGCGGTGGCGGCGTGGCGGAGGGAGGTGAGCGGGATGCGCGCTGGTCGGCTGGGGCAGTGCACCATCTCGCGCAATGCTCCGATCGAAACCGTCTGACCACGTGAGACTGAAAAGGAACGAAACGAGGTCACTGTAGATTTCCACCGGACGTTTCCTCACACCATATTTTATTCTAACCGATCTTTGCGTACATAAACATTAATAGTTAAATATTTCATCAATCATGCGTTTTAGTTCGTTACAGGACTCGGTTCTCTTCGAATATGATTTCTTCTTACATCATGAAATGGCAAAGGGACAGATCGATGTTTCGCTACTTATGAACAAGCTAAAAATGCTTAATATACTGCAAGTAAAGATAAACATTTTAAATGATGAAAAAATACGGTACGTATACATTATTCCAACAAAGATGAAAACATTGGAATAAATTGAACCAAAGGTGAATAAATTTCTTTTCAGGTATTATATTTTATAGCAATCTCAAACGAACATGTTTTTTAAATTTAAGGTTCAGGTAACCCTTACAAGGAAATACGTGGATCAAATCACACAGGGATCAAATCACACATGTTAGTTAGTAATATTCTTTCGATAAAGTGCTACAGAGATGATTAAAGTCTCTAAAGTTTGGGATACGGTCATCCTCCTTGATGGGTCGTTTTGATGGCGAGTAAATATCGTTTGTCGATCCAGAAAATCCAAGCGGAATCTCCAATCTACACTTCAAAAGAAGCTTGTTTTAAGTCACCTGCTCGAAAAATCATTTTCCGTAAAGGGTCTTTGTAGTCCCACATATGATCTCAACGTAATATTATGAACTTCCTTGCCCCTTTGTACTCTTCAATCATGCGATGCCCCTCTCACGTTTCAAAAAGATAATAACGTTCTCATGCGCCCCACACGTTCAAGACCATTTGCTCTCTGAGCAATAAGGACCCTCCGGGAAGAGTACGATCATTAAGTGCCTTTGAGACAATGTTGGAGGCTTTGAACAACGTCATATGAAGTGCACGTGTCCCAACGATCACGACGCCTTAACTGTCACTGGTCCCGCAGTCACTCAGCGGAGGAACGTGAGGCACTCGGAACATTGCGCGGTCCTCATCGACCTGGCGTCCTCGCATCGGATTGTCCCCGCAGCGGCGCGGCAGCCACGCCGCGCCATCCGTCCTCGGCCAGCCTCGCCGGCCGTCTAGCTCAGGTGGGCCAAGGAGCTAGCCGCCCCGGGGGGCCGGTGCGAGCGGCCGTCCGCCCCCCCCCCCGTCAACTCCAGCGTCCCATTCGGGGCGCCACTATTTACCAGGCTAATTCACCACCAAAATAAATAATGTAACATCTATAAATTCTGTAAAACGCAGCGCGCATTTGTCTTTCATGTCCTTTTAAATTTTAGTTATATTTTTGTTATTTTATGTGCAATAGTACTATTTTTTGGTCTTTATTACATAGACAGAAAATTGTTGTTTTTTTGGACAACAGTTTTACAAAAAATTAAATATGTTTGTAATACACTCAAATATGAAATAAATAAAAAGGAATCTTTCAGAAATGATAATTTCCATCTTTAGGCTAGATTTAAAATGTGAAAACAAATAAATTCAATATTTTAAACAACGGTCAGAATAAAACAGATGAATTACATAACAATGCACTCACGTCACTATACGGAACGCACCTTGATAAAATGTTTTGACGTTCCCTGGTAGGAAAGTATCGTTGGAATAAATAAAAATTTTGAGAATAAGAGGAAATAGAAGTTAAGGGGGAGATTGTAAAATAGATTAAGACCCAAAGAAGTTCGATACAACATTAATTCTGACCATTGTTTAAAAAATTACATTTATTTGATTTCACATTTTAACTCCAGCCTGGAGATGGAAATAAACATTTTCGAAACGTTGCTATTTATTACATATTTTAGTGAATGTCGCGAAACACGAAACATGATCAGCACATTTTACATTTATTCACGTCATCGAGAGAATAAAATAATACTTTTTTTTAATACAAACTTTCTTAATATGTAGTGAAATGAAAGCAGTGTGAAGCACTAAATTCTCTTCAAGAAATTAAATCAATATCAACTATTTTTAGTACGTTCAGGAATACCGCCAATAGCAGTTTGTTTCATCCGGGTATTCTTCTTTCTCATCCCTCCAAGCATTTTTTAAATTTCTTTCCAACCGCACACCACCCTCAGAATTTATGAACATGCAACGAATCCATTTTTGTAAAATTAAAATTGCATCTATCAAAACGAATTTAAAATACATCTTATAAAATAATATCAAACTCGTTGACATTTTTCGCTTGTTTTAATGACCACCTATTTCTAAAAACGCTGCATTGGCACAGCACAGTACCTCATACTTTTACAGATTATAATTCCTTAAAATTTTCTAATATTTGGAAAATATTTTCAATTTAGGAATAAACTTCACGGCGAATTCTTCGTCCCCGTCACATGCAGTCTTTTTCAATTTTCCCCAACCCCCCTTTTCCACCTTTTCCCCAACTTCATCCGCTCGCGTCTGTTAGTGCTGCCTTCGTGCCGCGCCCATTGGCTCAGTGCCTGCGCCCCAACTAATCGCCGCGTCGCGTCGCCTCACGCGGGGCCCACGGACGCGCTCCGGACGCCGAGCGAAAGAAAGTGGCAGGTCTGCAGCAGGTGGCGGAGCGGGGCGAAGAAGGCCGGGCGGGACGAGCCGGGGCGACGCGCCAACGAGGCTTATTTAATTTGCCCGTATCGCCGCGCCGACCTTCCCGCCCCATCGTCGCCCGCGCTAAACAAGCGCGCGGCCGAGGCGTGACGCGAAAGGCGGCGGCGGCGGCGGAGTCGGTCGCGCTGGCGATGGCAGAGGCCGAGGCGGTGAAGATGGTGATGGTGGCTGTAATGATGGGTGGCGGTAACAGTGACGTTGGCAGTTGGGATGACGAAGCGGTGTCCGCGGCGACGGTGGCGATGGCATGGTGTTGGAGATGACAGGTGCAGGGATGTGGCGGCGACGGTAGGGATGTCTGCAGGAAAGTCACTAAAAATCGAACGCTTCCGGGGAGATGTGGGTGATTAAGAACGGATAAAATACTGAACTGAACTGAACTGAAGGAAGAAGAGAAAGCGGAATTGAACAGCAACACTTCTTAATTATAGGCAAAAAGTAAACATATTGGTCTGAATAGCACCGAACAAAATAAACAGTGAAAGCATCATAAAAATACGCGAAAAACTACCTAAAATAAAAAAATTTATATAGCCTAATTTTTAAATGGAGAGATTTACATAATTAAATTCATCCATTTTTTATTCGCAAATGCAACTAATATTTGTAATGAAACCACTACGTTCAGTGCAGAAAAAATCGTGAAAATTCCTAGCACACTCTCGTCGATCGCAATCATCGGTAGAAATCGTTTTTTCCATCTCGGTGAATATTTAGTTCTAGCTCCAGAGTTGTTATCTTCAAGATGCAAAATTATTTAGTTCGTTATCTCTCCCGCGTTGCAGGTTCCACGTCGAACGCAACCCCCAAGTAACGCCGAACACCTGAGGTGATTGGATAGTGATGGTCCATTTATAATGAAGACAATCAAAAGTTATAAAAGCTAGAAATGTGTATTAACTCGAAAGGTGTTTTTCTTAAATTACAACGATTCGGATGCTTATTTGGGATCTTCTTCAGGATTAAAAAACTCCCCAAAGAATTTATCAAAAAATAGTTTAAAAGGGGACAAAAAATGCTCGAATTGTAATTTGAAAAATGGATGGCTTAATAAACTTTTCTGGCTTCTATGACTTCCGAGTCTCAAACATAAATGAACCAATCTAACTCAAAGATAATCATGTTTTTGAGTAAATCTGAGGACACGTCAACAAACTGCGAGCCAAAGCATACACGTCAAATCCAATATCTTCTTGAAGAATATGTTGCCCAACCTTTGAAAAGGTCGTCCGTGAGAACGTACTATTACAGCAAAGGGGCTCAGTGTCTGGAGCAGTGTTATTAGCGGCTGTCCACCGCGAGCGGACAATAAGAAGGCGTGAAGGAGGGCGCGGCAGGCGGGGCGGCGAGAAACGAAGCGCGGCCGCGGCGCGAGGCGGGGAGTGGCGGGAAGGGGGCGGGGCGGCAGGTGGCGCGGGGGCGGGCGCGGCGCGGATCCGTCTCTGTCGCCGTCTGAGATATCGCGGCGCGCCTCCGCGGCGAGCGCTCGTATATAACGCGCGGCGGCGACGGATGGCGGCGGCCGCGGCGACGACGTCGCAGGCGGCGGCGGCGGCGGCGCCAATGGCCGTCACGCCAGCCCACGCCGCAAAGACACCGCGCTTCATACGTAGGCTTGTCACGGGCCAATTCTATGTACCAATCAATAATAAAATTGAAGTTTTAAAACAAATTACAAAGGTGCTGCTGTTTTAATTAATTGCTTGATGTTGCAATTGCTGATGATTATTAAAAGTCTGATTTAGAAAGTGCACCAAAAAGCTCTAACTCGTGGACTGCTCGAAGATAATCAGAGGTTACCTTGATTATATCCTTACTTCCAGATAATGGAGAAACTCCGAAAGAGTCTTATTTTCAGTGCAGTATGTAAATTGCAGTTGTTCTCACATTTGTTTTATTGGTTTATAATTGTTGTATTACTTAACACTCCATTATTAATCATTACATCACATTCACTGACATGCTTTATTGAAATAACTTGCAAACTTGTTTTCATTTAAATACTTTTTATATAGCAAAAACGAAAAATGTAAGGGTTCTTTGAATATAACATATATGTAAACATCCATATGTGATAACACGATAGAATTGTAGCAAAATGTATCTCACCAAATAATTTACGATTTTAGAATACGTTCCTCGACCATCTCCACCAGAACATTATATCTTTTCTCAACTATCATGAAAGGTTTCTCAGTATTCGACTGCATTGCGTGTCAATGTGCTCATTTTCATTACTTTAATAAATTCTGGAAACTGTCGATATCGCTAATAATATAATTATTTAATTTCATCCAGTCATTATAAAAAATATGTCCTTAAGATGAAAAAAAGATAATTGAAAATTTGTTACCCTTTCTACAGTTCTTTAAAAAGGTATTCTCAAAAATAATATTACATTTATTTATACATACTTATACTGTATATTGATTCAACAATAGTATTTATTTCAATAATAGCAGCTTTCGATAGTATAGTTTATTTCCCAGCAGAAAATGATATGATCTTTAGATGAAATTATTATTGAAATAATACTACTAGCTCAATGACAACGCCTTCAATCAATTCAATTATAAATACTGTACCTTCCAGTGTGTAAAAAAACATACGCCGGTATAGTTATTTTTATTTCCAGAATACTCTTTTAATACTGGATGACGGAGCCTACACCACCGACAACGTATTCGAGAACAATAGATTATCGTCCTCCATTGTCGGTGTTGTCCACGAAAGCTGCTCTCTTGATGTACCACCTTTGCATGATGGTAACATCCATAGAGCGGTACTAATTCAGCATAACAGAAACGCCGGACATTCAGCACATACCGACCGGAACAAGAGTAGAAGGCTATCTAGACAGCAAGGCTAGACTATTATGAACAGAATATTCTATGTCTATTATGAAAGCACAGGCAATCATCTATCTGTGATCATAATCTCCTGTTATGCAAATGTAAACAATGAACCAAGACCAGGTATTTCTTGAAAACTGTCAGTCCAACTTTCTCAGATAACCGATCCAGTTAAGTCACCCATTGTACTTGCGAGTCGATTGCTTCACGGACATCGCCTCCCTAGGACAGCCCCGACGTGAATCTCCGTATCGAGGCGGCGCCGACGCGGCCTGCACCGTCGACTGCACCTCTCAGGCAGCTAGTCGCCCGGCGCGGCCCCGCCCGGACGCACGCGCATCGGAATCACCGGCCGGCGGGGGATCCGCCCATCGGCCTATCGACGAGGAAGCTCTCCATTCACAGCCCAGGGAATAACGCCTGGCCGGCATTGTTCTCCCGACAAAGCAATATCCAGCGCGGACTTCGGGGCTCCGGCGTGCCGCTCCCCCCCCCCCCGCGCCAGGCTTCCTCCGACGCGCGACAATGCGCCGCCGCCGCCGCGCGACGCCAAAATGCGAGAGTTGTTTAGGGCGGTTGGATCCCGAGGGCAGTCAACATGTCACATTACCTCGCGCTTTACGATCTGTTTACGATCTTTACTTCATCCCCGGCGCGGCCGCGCAACACAACGGCCAGGTGGCAGCCACGCACGCCTTACGGCCGCCTCCCGGCCTCCCGGCGTAATGTCGGAGCAAACTCCTCTTAATTGAGCAATAACTCAGAGCCGCCGCAAATAACTAGCGCGGAGAGGATGAACACTCGTGTTGTGACGTTTGTGGAACGTTGTTGTGACGGGCCAGGGGCTCAGGGCGCAAGACCTTGCAAGAACAATGTCTCAGCAAGGGATCACGCGGGTGAAAAGCAATCCTCGACCTTCGAAGAAAAGTGAAATGAAAGCTCTGCAGAACGTTACGTACATCGAACACAAGAAATGACTCAGCATGCGCAGTGGGAACTTCATTTTCAGATATTAATAATTATAACGAAGTTGCTATCGGCAGACCTTTTCTATTTTCTTCAAAATATACCTTCTAATCTAAAAATTTTCATCTTTTATTCCTTTCCTCGGTATACGTATCACTTATCACTCAATCGAATTCATTAATGACGGAACAAATAACACTATTTTCTATTACTCATCGCAGTTCTGCTTCAAATTGAGGTTTCTAACTCCTCAGAAGTCTGACAGGTACGAAAAAATATATTAGAAAATACGCATGAATGCCAATAATTTTCATTGCAGTTTCCAATAATTAAATCCTGTTTTAATCCCAACCCCGTACAAAATCTTCGGATTTGCTGAGTCCACATTGCAATTCAGATGATTTATTTGGAATCCCATTAACAATTATTAAGACTAAATATCGTTCGCTGACTAATATAGTGGAATTGATGAACATCACTGCGCCAGTCTTCAAATTTACCCTTCTTTTAGTCTTCAATACCTCCCTTCCGTCAGTCTTCAAATTTACTTCATTTCATCGAAATGAATGTCCGTTTCTTCATATCTACCTCATCATTCCATCTGCTCGTAGCTCATCTATAAAAAATCACTTTAGCCCTGAAGAAAGCCACGAACGAGTAACCAATATGTTGTCACAATATGGCTTCGCCAAGAAAGTCGAAAGCATACACATGAATCGGATCACGGAAGCCTATAACTTCACTTCAACAGAATCGCTACATTGTCAAGAAATCTGCTGACTACTTTCACTAATGACACAAATATAAACAAATAATAAGGTATAAGTAAACATTGAAGAAATAAATAAAACAGTGAAGTGTACAAACATGAAAACTATGATCTAAGTGTTCAGACTATGTTTATCGAATCAAAACTACAATAACAAATGGAGACTGTTCCGAAAATGCGGGAGAAATGTCTAAATTTAAAAAGATGGATTCATTGCACTGCAATTTAGGGAAACTATTATGATTTGATTTATAATAGTGATGTACTCCTATGATAGAAGAGTCAAAGATTACGTATGAAGTATGACACAACACGCGTGAACAAAAACTGGGAGTTGTCCACTGGATACAGGACAAGGTTACCCCGACGCCAAACGAGTCCACATAGATCCCCCTCGCCACCCACCCCACAGCACCCACGTGACCACCGCCGCTCGCAGCGTACCCATTATTCCAGCGCAGACACCGTGAACTCGCAGCCCGCCGGCCGCCGCCAGCGCCGTCGCCGCCTCAAATGTTGAGGCCGGGCCCTTCACAATTAGCCTTTGTGCGATCGGATGCGAGGATTTGCACCTACTATATACAACTACCCTCATTGTCATGGAAATTACTAGAATTAATTGCATGTTCGTTTTCATTTTCTATCTCCGCCCCCGGGGCCACGCTCTCGCTCGCTCCGGCTATGCCCTGCCCTGCTCTGCTCTGCCCCGGCCTCGGCCCGGCCCGGCCCGCGCCACCGCGCTGCGATGCGGCCGACGCCCGAGGTGCCCTTCGCCGCTTTTCAGGTGCCACGGCCGGGGTGAGCGGAGCGGGGCGAGGTGGAATGGGCGGAGAAGGAGGCTGGGCGGGACCAGATGGAGCGGCGCGGGCCGGGGTAGGCGGGGTATGGCGGGGTGGCCGCGCCGGGAACAGGTGCGGTGCCAAGGGAGAGAGCGGGGAGGGGCACATGGTGGCAATGTAGGGGGAGAATGGGGACGCTCGGCGACGGATAGCAGCCGCGCTGTTGGTCACCGCTGCATCGGAGATTCGGCAAGCGTACAAGAGCGGTGGGGCTGGAATGTGACGATCACGAAATTGTGGTTCGGATACAAATCGCTCCATATTTTCAGAGTTCTCTTTAAATTGTCGGCAGCACAAACTATCTTCTACGTCACTAAAACCACTCAAATACTCTAGATAATCAAATTCTTAAATAATAGAGAGTTGTTCGTGTTTTATCACTTTTCCTCTCAACGTATTTGTTCTTAACACAGTTTCACGATGGTTGAGGTGTTTTATATGACTGAAATCTCACACTGCTACTTTTTTTAAGAATCAAGGAAAATTATTAAGACAAGCCAAAACAATATAAAGTATCTAATATGTACCACTGTTCTATGTAAATCCAAATCCTGAGCCAATACACAAGAAACGTGCCGTTGTCACTAGTTTGAAAATTACCTGTTCGATTCGCGATATTTAAACAATGAAGTTGGAGACAGCTGATGTAACCTTGATCAAATTGAAAAATGAGGAAAAATTCTACTGAACTGAACATTTTATCAGCATTCCTACGTTGTTTTCTCTTACTGCCTCCCCCCCAAAAAAGGTTGTGCGTAAGAAGAAAATTATTTCAAATTGCTTTACCTGTCGACAGTGTACAATAACAAGAAAGGAATAGCAAGTCCAAATTTGAGAAAAGCTGGAATGAAAATAGAATCGACTGAAAAAAGCAGTGAAGAAAAAAGAAAGAAAAGGGGAAAGAAAAAGGAAATAAAAAGAAAGAAAAACAAAGAACAAAAAAAGCAGTCGCCTAGTAGAAATGGCTGCAGCGATGGCCACCGCGCGGTGCGTGTCCCGAGCTCAGCGGACGACCTGGCGCGTTCGTGCGGTCCGCGGTGGCGGAGGTAGTGGGCGGAGGCCGCCGAGCGGATATATCACAGCACCTTTTTATGCTCGCACCCAGAATACACAGGGCGCTGGGCATTACGGTATTTTTTCCCGAAAAAATCTCCGGGTCGCACAGGAGGCCGGCATGGCGTGCTGCTGTTCTTCCTTTTGTTTCGCGTTTTTTGTCCCCCAAATTTACGGGAACTGGACACAAACTGGCAATGCAGCACGGTGCTTTGCATGCAGTGTAATAAATAGTTCGGCAAAGTACGCATGCTGCATGCTATTTTGTTGTATAGTAATTATGGTACGGGGAAGGAGTAAAAAAAAAAAAAAAAAAAAACTTAATAATGTACCCGGTGCAAAGTTTATTACCTAATTACACCAGAAATTGCATGTGAAACCTCGCTGCAGGGCCGCTGAACTCGCAACATCTACTCTTGTGGCGCGCTACAAGTGCACCTGTATATCAACGTATTCCTAGAGCGGGGAACTTTGCACTCAGAGTTAACTTCACTGCGAGAACTTCCAGGATCGTTATGAAGTTTCAGATAAACGATACTACGGTCCAAGAAAGATATTCCAAGAATTTGAAGGAAAGAAAGGAAAGAAATGCAGAGCCTGGCAATTTATTTCGGATTACCTCCTTGACAGCGCAAAGTGCACAAGATTCCCAGTGCACGAAATCCACATTCATGGACTCCACCGACAGAATAGAAGATTATAGTGTCGTTTTCAAGAATTGTATGAAAATACGTCGTAACAAGGCAGTTTAACTACGTAAAAGTACAAATGGAAACTCATAAAAACTGTCCTTCGACAGTCTCGTTACTTACAAATGCTAACTCACTAGGGTGAACCGTAACTTTTGCGCAAACATTAAGCTTTGTTATAAAGTTGACGATACTCACGTTTCTGTAAACAGCGTAAGTCGATGAACACCTCAAACGAAAGATCTGAAAGGAGGTTCTACGAAAATTCTTGATCATTTCTTGCTTACGTGTTACAGAACTCATATCTAAAGGCAAATCATACCACAGCTCAACGAGTACTTAAATCTAACACATTTTTATAATGAGGCTGGTGAGTGCATACACTGATTAGAGGTAGTCTTCTGGTAAAGAATATACTCGACGCTCATTCTGACGACCGTGAAAACTTCTAATAAGAAAATCATTTATTTGCGCAAGTGTGATGCTTTATGATAAAAGCGAAATTAAATGAACATGGCCCACACTTTAAAGCACTATCAAAATTATAATTAAAGTTCGGAAGTTAATGCTGTGTCAAACGAAGAAATATGCAAGCAAATATGCCCTAACATTTGTAAAATATGCGCCAGAACTAATAAAATAATGCTCTAACAATTAACAGTTTTATATATTTATGAACTACAATTTTTTTTAAATTTTAACTATTAATTTTGCATTTTTGTCTCTACTTAATATTCCAGCGATAATTTTTATAGTAAAATATAGTGATTTCGTCCGCAGTGTCGTCGAAGTCCAGTGCCACAAATTCTTCATCAAAGGTAAATTATCACATCATTCATAATCCGACAAATCATTTCTGGTACCATGCCATGATATCATCTAAAAGAAGTTGAGACAAATATTGCTGCAACGAACGAAAGACATTCTCACGACTTACAGAATAGCATTCATTTACATTTGTGAAGTACACTTTTCGGTTTCAGGAGACAAATGTGCTATTAATTGAAATTCCCAGAGAAATATGCCACATTAAGGACAAAATAAAATGTGAACCACAACATAAAATGGAAATATGAAGCATTAACACAAAATGCATTAAATATGCTCTAATATGCTACACAAAATCACCGAATTTCATTTCGTTTGATTGTATTTTGTGGACATTTGATAATTAGCATTTTATAAAGCTCATAATTAAAAATATGATTTTTTATTAACTTCTGGGCCTTAATTTAATGTTGAAGGTAAAAATTAATATAAGCAGGTTCTAACAAAAAGTAGCCGTTCAGTGCACAGCCATCTTCTTTGCTTTACATTCATTCCGTTGTATTCATTGCCGGTCAGAAAACAAAATTAAAACGTGAAGTGTGGTATATTCACACGTAGAACGTCAAAACATCCCAAACAGTTCACGGGCAAGTTCAACTCGCATAACAAGACCCAAATGCGCATTCACTCCATTTGCACTGCAACGGCCAACGACCAGTTGGTTGATCGATTGATTGATTTAGGGCGCATCAACTGCTGAGGTCATTCGTGCCGTAAGAGGTCCCATGTTCTTAACGCAGGAGGTGAGTGTGATCTTCCCCAGCTGGATGGCAAGATTCGACGCCGACTTACATGTCCGTTTGCTGGTTTTTCTACAACCAGGTATCTCCCCCCAGCGGGGCACCGTTCCAGCCGGGACAAGCTCTAAGCTCCCGACATTTATGGTAGTGTAGATCATGTAAGTGTAGCTGAGTGCAAGAAAGAGGTGAGGAGAGGACAAAGAAGAGGAAAGGAAAACTGCTCGCGGTCCGTGGCCCGTTTATTAGGGTGCAACTCCGGCATTCGCCTGGTGATGAACAGAGAAACCAAGGAAAACTACCGATCAGAGCAGCTGTCCGTTAGATTCCTCCTCCAGACAGTGGCTGAACTCGGCCTACCTATGTAGTAGCAAGAAAATCTTCACAGGCGTTCGGACTCGAACCCTAGGACCCCCCAGTCCGAGGCACTGCAGCGACTTCAATGGATACTCTGAGCCACCTAGCCGTACCGACCAGTGGAATCGCCCCCCTCCAGCTGCATTGCCACGACGACGTCGCCGCCTCTTGGCATCAAATACCAAACCCGCGCCTCGCGTCTCCCAAGGCCGCCCACCTTCGCCGCGCAAAACAGGGCGTGCTAATTGCCGGCGCGCCCCCAAGCAACGGCCGGCTCGTTAGCCGGGCGGCCGCGGCCGCGGGAATGTCGCCGCGGCGGTAACGATGCGCACTTAATGAATGAAAAGATAATTAATACGAGCCTCTTGCGCGCCGGGACGAGCGCAAACGGACGCTAAGGCGGCGAAGAGGCGCTAGCGAATCGACGCGGGGGGAGAGGAGCACGGAAGGCGGAATGGACGAGACGAAGAAGGGCGAGGGAAAAAGGGTGGAGGACGCGGAGGTGGCGGAGACGGAAGAGGTCAACACTATTGGTACAGCTGATGCAACTGATGCAGTGGCAGGAAAAACGTTGTGTTAGAGGTAGTGGTGGAGCGACAGCGGGAGAAAGCCGCAGAGTAGCAACGGCGGATCACCGGAGTGAAAGGCGGAAGATGTGAACGTGGAGGTGGAGTAGGTGAGGTTTGTAATGGAAGTGACGGAACCCAGGGAGTTGCAGCTGCAGAATCTATAGTGGAGAAGTTGTGCCGGACGCTATGGAAGCCGCTGAATGGACAATGAAGTTAGGTGGAGGGGAAAAAGTCTGGAAACGGGGCTGGAAGGAGTCGAGCGAGGCTATGAGGGTTGGGTGGTGGTGGTGATGATGGTTGCGGCGGCGAGGACGTTGGCGTCGTTTGGATAGCCGCGGCAGATTTACGGCGACGCGGAGCGGAGTGTGGCGGCGATGCCGCCACCGACTCCGCCCGCCTGCTCCGCGGAGGGGCTGGGTGGGGTGGGGGCGGGGCGGAGGGGGAAGAGGAGGAGCTTCTAGAGCGAGGATTTGCGTGTCGGCTGCAAGGGCGCGGCGCGCCCTCGTGCAAGGACTCCGTGCGCGCTTCTCACGCGCTCTAAATTTCCCTGCCGCCGCCGCTGCCGGCGCGCTTCAGTCGGCGAAGTGTCGAGTGGAAAGATTTTTCCTGCCCTAGAATTTCCTTCCCTCCGGGAATTTGGTAAAAGGAATGGATGAAATTCGAAACCCATTTCGAAATTAACTGTGGCAATGGATATCGAAGAAATTGAATTACACAAAGATAATACGAACTTAATCCTCCGTATATATTCTTGTTAAGCCTATGATACGTGCATAAACGAAAGGTACACATTTAGAATACTCAGAAAATTAGACGCACTGATACATTGTATCTCTTGACTAATTATGTTCGCAAATGCGTGTAAAACGTATGAATCGCGAAAACGCGTGTAAGAATACGTCGAAAATGCGTATTTTGCTACATCTTCATCGACGTATGAATTTTAATGTCTACTCGAACTGAAAATAGCAAAAGAATATTATTTGAATTTTGAGTTGGTGTAAACAACCGGCTACTAATTGGTGAAGAAACTGAAATTGAAAGAAAAAGTCCTTAAACTGGAGCTGTATTTTTCCAATTTTATAATTAAAAAAAAAAGCTCATTATTTTACCCAAAGATTCCAATAAGTATAAAAGTAGTACCCTGTAATAAGGCGCTGAGGTTTGACTAAAAAGATCGATCATGGCAGCCCCGTCATAAAGGCGTCGGCGCGGCGTCGCCGCCGATGCCACTTCTCCGAGCACCTCCACTTCCGGCGCATGCCGTTTCGCCTCCACGGGCGACCGCGCCCTCCGCGCGCGGCGCGAGCAATGATTTAAAAGGAATTAGGCCCCCATTCACGTTTCCTCCACCTAGGCTTACGGCGCGCGCGACGACTAAAAAATAGATGGATTGCCCTCCGCGTGTCGCCACGGTGAAATAATGTTGATCCTTTTAAGAGAATTGTAAAGGGGGATCGATTGACGGCAAGTATCATAAATTACAGTGGAGGAGGAGGGCTGAGTGGGAGATTCCGAGGGCGAAGACGGAGACGGGGCGGGGCGGGGGTGGGGGAGGGGCGGGGAGGCGATTAGCCCACGCAGAGGAGATCGGTGCAGGGAGGTGCTCCCACTGCCCCCTCCCTCACCGCGACCGTAGATACACTCGCGAGACGAACGGCCGAGGCTCAGCCGTGCAATGGAAAAGACAGCGAACGGGCAGACCCCACGAGACCCAAACGCGGATAGTTGTTCATGCATTATCTGAGTTAAAGAAGCTGTTCTCTCTGCTAATGAGCATAATGATTCGCTGAGATGGACCGTGAAAGAGAACACGCTTGAAAAGTCAAGTTACAAAAGCTATTTAGAATAAACTTTAATTTGCCACTACCTCAATTTTTATTTGTTCAACACAATTTTGTGAAAGAAAAACTAATAATAAACCCTCCATTTTCGAAGTTTCTAAAATAAAGTGTCTATAAAAAGACAAAATAACATTTCTCCACAATATGCTTCATACTATTGTTTAATTTTCATTCACAGCCCACCTATATCCCACGGAGACTGTAATCACTAATGCATGCCACAATGCGATATATCTGTTTATGCAGAGCATGTGACCGACTGTAATTGTGGGTGCCTTCTGAGCGTGTGGCAAACGTAGCAAACACTGAAACAACAGCGCCTGTTGACTCTTCGGCCACGCGCCTCAAAGGAAGGGCTCCGCTAGAAAAGTATCCATTAGAAAAGGTCGAGGTATACATTTAACAGAATTTTTCACATTTTTTTTATACATTTAACAGAATTTTTCTTCATTAATTCCCACACCAAACAAACATAGCTTTCAACGAAAAGTAGAAACTCCAAATAGCTAGCTAGCTTCTCACTGTATGTACTCCGACTAACACTTCAATTATAAAGATGTAAATAAGGCTGCTTGATGTTTCCACTAATGAATTTTCGATAATGATTTCAGTGCAATAAGTCTTGTTTCCCGTCATAGATAAAAATTAATTTCCAAACTAAGTCGTATAGAATATTTTTTATAAACTCATCCCAACTTCTACATCTAAGACATTTTGATTACTTCGTCCTTCTCATATTATCTTTTAAAAAATTGTAATAATTAACTTTTTGGTATGTATATCAACCTTTCATAAAATATATACGAACTATTTATTTAAATCCTTTTAAATGAACTGGAACATAAGAACATTACTTTTCACTTTAAATATAATAACATAGTTGATAATTAGAGATAACAAACAAATTTTATAAAAATAATACTACAATTAAATATAAAAGTGATTTCTTTAAATTACAAGGAATTAATTCTATCTTAAACTTTTTTTGATTTTCTCAGATATAAAATGAAATAATATCCTCGATATGCCAAGATTACCACTTTGTACCACTTATAAGACGCTGCCTAGACAAAACCCATAAGTAGGGTACAGCTAGATGGGAAATTAGCCCGACAAGTGCATGACACAAGTTTACGACAAAATTTGCAGATTATAAAATAAAGAAAACTGAGGCGGGCATACTACCATGCCCCACACTTTAGGCTGTAGCAGTTTAGTGGATAACTCGGACTAGACCCTGCGCACTAAATCCTTAATCCCAGTTTTCGTTCCTTCTTACACTTTTAAAACAATGACATATAAACGGGCGGAGTATTCGCATCGGTTCTACAGGTTGAGTTTGAAATATGTATTATCATTCAAAATATGGTTGGTAAATGTGGTATTTACAAAAAGCCACATGTTCAGATTTTCTTCAAAAATACATTTATTATTTCATCGAACTTCAGAAGTACCTAAATACTTACCTGTAACATATTGCAGACTGTATGGGGTAAGTTTTATGAAAACATAGTTCACCACCTGTGTTCGCTGGATTTAATTCCGTAGTAAATTCCTCAGCGCGATGCTTCCCAGGGCGAGAGCGAGTCTGGGAGGAGGATAGAGGAGCGGCATGGTCGGAGCTCGCGTTGCGCGGGCAAAATCGCTGGCAGCAATTCAATCAGTGTAATTTCCTACGCACGCGAGAGCAAACATTGGAAGCGCGACGGCGGTAAGGCGCAGGCAGAGCCCGAGGTGGAATACCGAAGGCGCATTTCCTAGAAAGGATAAAAAGGAAACCGAGCTGGCGATTTAAGTCTTCGCTACGCGTCTTAATGTTCTCGGGGGAAGAGTAGAAGAAAAACCTTTCTTAGCTCTGTTTTCTGCCGCAGCAGCTACAAGTAATGCTTCTACTTTGTTTTGTTACATTCGATTTCCTCAGCTAATTTTATTACGTCCATTTTCGGTATTTGTTGGGTATTATTGGACAATTCTCAATCTCATTGATTGATTGTTAGATTGATTTTTCCGAGCACGTCAAATACTATCGACATTAGCACTGAAGTGTAGTACATGTTAAATAGTGGAAGATGGCGAAGATCCTCCCCATTGGTCCATGAGACCTACCGTATATGTCAGCTGCAGGATCTCCCTTACCATGTATCTTCCCCCGCGGGGCACCGCCACAGTCGGGGCAAGCTCTAAGCTCCTGACTGCACTATCTCGGCTCCGTATGGCAAGGTCAAAATAATTATGTGTAAAAGGAGAGGGACGGTCAAGGATAGAGGCAGAAATGATCGCGTGGTGTCCGTGCCCATTTTTTTTGCTCCGGCATTCGATTGATGTTGATTGGAGAAACCACGGAAAACTACCATTCAGAGCAGCCGGCCGCTAGAATCCTCTTCCAAATAGTGGTTAGCTATCTGAGTAGAATCGCCAAGTAACTCCGCTGACCCCTAGAGTCGCTGCTGCACAATCAATGTTAAATAACAAATTGACAACGTTTACTAAGGAAAAAACTTGAAAATTCAGCCTATTGACGACGTTTGATTACGAATAATAAGACATGTTTAAACGGAAAAGTAAAACACGATAACTTTAAACAAAAATGCTATTTCTCACTTAATGTTTCATTCCTTTCATCGTGTTTCCGAAAGCGTGCCTGATGGCTTACGCACAAAAACAATAATAAAACAATACGTGAGATCTCACACATCCAGAGTAAGCCGTAACTTCGGCAACTAACACCAAAATATTGAATTCTCTCCAAAACGACATCGTCGACAAAGAGACCACACTACATGTCAATAACGTGCGAAACGTTCAAGGATGTAGGGCTGTTCTTGTCATAGCGAACAAGTAGTACGCACACACAACTATAAAATTGGCGCGGGCCAGGGCGTTGGCAGCCACGGCGGCGCCGGGGGAAAGACCGCAACAACGCCTGCGCCCGGCACCGCCTCCTCCTCCACCGCCGCCTTCGCCTTCGCCATCGCCCCCGTCTTCTCCGCGGCCGCCTCATACCGTGCACACTCTTCCGCTGCTTGTCGCCGGTAAGCCACATCAAAGGGCGGCGGCGGCGGCGCACAGTCAATGCCACGCCTCCTATCGAGGCAGAGCGCCCGCGCCGACGCCCCCACGCCCCCCGCCCGCCACGCCACGCGTCGCAGCTTCATTAGGATTCCGACTGAAGACGCCGCGCCGCCGGCGGCGCAAACCAACTTCGACGGCGGCAGCGGCGTTGGTGACGGAAGCGGAGGAAAGGACGACAGGTGAACAGGATGCAGCCCCCACCCCTCGGGTTGGATTACACTAGGCGCGTCGGCGACTGAAGACAAACTCCCAGCGAGTTTACCTTCAGTTATTCCGCGCTGGCTACTCTACACGTTGTGAAATGGCCCCAAGTGTTCAAGTACAAGGAAAAAATCCCATCTCTCGATACATTTTTATTTAAGCAGATTACTTTGATAAATTAACATTATATCTAGTCTTAATCGTCAAAAAAGAAATGTTAAATAATTGGACGTTACGATAGTGAATGAATACCGGAATAAAACATTCATCGTATATCATTCATTTTTTAGCTAATAATTTTCTAAATCTAAGCAATAATATGCTTTCCTTAACTTGAAATTTCTTATGGTACAGAATATTAAAGAGCTAAATGAGATATTTTCAATCTAGACGAAAAGTACTCACAATGAGAAACAGGAACTGTAAAAAAACATGGAAAAATAAAATTGGTCACATTCTGATCTTCGCAAATAAAACTTCGTCATAATTCTAATCTGAAAGTGAAACAATGTCGTAAAGAGAAACAACATTTAAGAAAACATGCATTCACCTCATTGCGTTCCTGTGAAGAAATTATCAGAATTTAGCATCTTTTGTAATAAAATACACCGCACCCATTGTATTACATAAACTTAACTCCAAACTACCCTCTCAAGTCCCTAATTAATTAGATAATTTGGCAACAGACTCGTGGGCTGGCTGTCAGGCGGCGAACACAGCGACATCCAGCGAACGCAGACATCAACCGCCAACCCCGCTGGCTCTCCCTTTCGGGGCCACGGCCACCGGACCCTCATCCTCCTCCCCAGAGTCCATCTTCCTAGAAGTCCCATCATTCTGACGTGTCTGCTCGCACGCTCCTACGACAAACTCTCCCCATTCCGCTACGTCCGCCATTCACAACTGCCCGCCGTCCGTGGAGCAGCGCGCCTCGCCCTGTAACCCTCGCCGCGCCCAGCCATCCGTGCCGTGCCGCTGCCGGGCTGTTAGCTCGCTTTAAAGCGCAGGCGCAGGTATTTGTACAAGCCGCTTTGCCCGCGAGGAGAACGAGCGCAGCCAGCGTCGCGCCTTTGATCTTGTCGCATCAACTCGACGCTCAGGAGGCTGGCAGTGCGCCGCGCCGCCGCGCCAGCTGCTTCGCTTTCCCGCCCACCCGCAACTCCGCTGAGGCCACGACTCTCACCCCACCAGCCCGTATGTTCTTCCGCGACCTCCCTCGTACTTCTCTCCTCTGCCCAGCCTTGCCTGCCGTTTGGCATTCCCTCCATGCCGTGTTTACTTCCCCCACTAGCATTCCCCACCTGTTCTCACATTCATATTGCTTATACCCCGTGCCTCAGCGCTTGTGCCTCCACGCCCCCTCTTCCGACCCGTTCCGCCACGCCCTCGGCGCCTATCAATATTTGTGCTCGGCGTTTCAACGTTTGCGCGAAGTAATGTTTGCCCGATAGCCGCACCCCGCCGTCGGTGGTTACATGGTGGCGACTGCAATAGGCTAGTACGATGAGCGCAGATTTCGTCTGATGCTTCTACATACGTCATTTTTACCACTAGAATAACTCATTTTAATTAATACATATCATGTCACATCCGTGCTGCTTACCGCTATTAACTGTTTGTCTTTGATATTCAGATTCATGCAAAAGAAAACGAAAACGACTACCTCATTGCCTAAAATTGGAACTGCATAAGGCATTGTAAATAATTAATTGTTTCCTTATTTACTGAAACACGTCAAACCATCAAAAATTATTTTTTTCGGATTAGTTTAAGACTTAAAGGAAGTCATCAAATAACAGTACCACTCTCACCCTGTTCCTATTACCCAGCTGCATCTCGTCATGTAACGTATTAAAATATTACAAAGCATAATAATTTGACAGTATTTGAAATTTAATAATCGTATTGGCAGGAAATCATTTCACTTCGATTCTTAATATGAGCAATTATTTGGAGATACTTACGACTGTCTCAATAAATAATTACTAATTGACTCTTTCTGGAGTACAGACTTGCACCTGTTTCCAAGTTTTTCGCAATTGAAGTTGTTATGACTGATATATCATAAACACTCGATTCACTTAAAGTATTGCCGATAATATTTCTTCTCAATTATAAAATTCCATATATAATTCACAAGACATTTTTTTTCAAAATCGAAGGTCTTCTTTAAAAATGCATGCAGTACTTTATAGTACGGAATAATGTTCGTTATACCACTTTTTTCAAATCTAGAGAAGTAAAAGAAATTATGAAGTTCAACTGAAACATAACATTAACAGGACTTGGAGTTGCAGGTAATCACAAATTGGTTACTTCGTTAGTTACAAACTTTTGTTATAAGTGTTCGCATTAGACTTTCTGAAGTGATTTGGAACTGCTTTGATTAATCGCATTAGTTCATATTCCCGGGGGTTTTTTTTTAAAATTTTCCCTTTTTTTGAATTTTTAGTATATGTATTCTTTTACCGGATTCAAGATGTCCCCCATTACATCTGATGTTGAGTATTACAAAGAAAAGGTAAAGTTTGACATTTGAAACTTTACAACAGTACTTTGAAACCCACAGCTTCGTAAATGATCAATTTTCAGAGAAAGATTATGGGACATAACTTTCAGTAAACACAAAAATGTCTATTTTAGTATGATACGATACGATACGATTAAATCTTGTTCCATGGCTAGTATTAAAATTCACATCTTTAACTATTCTCTCTATATAACTTGCAATGTAAATAAAACATTTCAGTCCATATTTTACACCATATTTTGAACATGTTTTAGTCCATATGTATGTCAATATTAAGTTGCATGGTATTCCATGTTTTTCCATACAAATCCTAGCCCTGCTTATTGATAGGCAACACCCATGTAAATAATATTTCACCAGTATTAATAAATAATGTATTTATTAAGCTCATCAGACGTTAATATAACATGGTACTTGGTTGCCCGATAAGCTAGAGGAAAAGATTCATACGAAATAGAGATACTTAGCGACAACTTCTGACACCACTGACTTGAAAGGATATTAGCCCAAAGCTCCCTTTCTTTATAATAAAAAAAAGTATTAGTCGCAATGTGAGTTTCCTGATAGATCTCATATCTAGATGAATATCAACGCTTCATGACAAACTAAAGTGAAAGGTATCTCTTCCAATCATATCTCGCCTTGACGTCGAATCCTAATTTTTTTGAATGATGAAGCTCATTCAAAATAATCTTTGATTCATCATCCTACAAAGATATCATATTTCCGGTGTCTTTTCCTGGGGTTCTTGATTGGTTTCAGTCTCCTGGGTTTCTTGACTCTGGGGTATGAGTGTTTGCTCGTGAGATGTTGAATAAGTTGAATCAGCGTCAAATGACTCGACTTCGATTCTTGAATCTGGATCTTCCACAGTTTCTTCTTTCTGCATCTTATCCTTCATTTCCGCTTTGCAATATTCACATATTTTCTTGCGTCTCCTTTTGCGCCTGCTCAAGTCGCGATTCGTCGGGCACGACCCCGAGCAATATGCCAGAGGAGCCGCAGGGTGAGTGACCGTGGGGCCGCTCTCCCACCCGCAAGGAGTCTGCACAGCCGTGCTCACGCCATTCATGGACCACTCGTACGGCGTTTGCGCGCTCGCGTGGCTCGACCGAGCGACCACGTCAAAATGGTCTTGGCGAACTAGGAGGGACCCACGCGCTCACGGTTTGTACAGGACTGGAAGTATCTTCTCTTTGAAGTTTAAGAGGTTTAGCTTCTATCCAAGTCTTCTCAGTTTCAGTCATTTCCGAAGTATCCAATGTTTGAGAAAACCTACCAGAACGCTCTTGAATGGAGCTTATTTGGAGATTTGATTTATCAGGGGAAGGATAAGATGACTCATCTGGAGTACTTCGCCACTCTCCTGTGTAGTTGTCAGTCGAAGAGAGATTAGGAGGAGGAATCCATTCACCGGGGATTTGCGGGGGTCCCGAAGCACCATAAAACCTAGGAGCGTCCACAGGCTTAGCCTCTACCCATTCCTGCTCGGCAGTCGTGATACCAGGAGTATCTGATTCATCAAGTGGTTGAGGCCGCCCGTCAGACAACTCCTGAATGGAGCTCATTTGGAGATTGGTCTGATTATAGGCTGACACAGGTTGTGAGCTTTCCAGTGGTACTGTGTAGCGAACTTCGTTGGAAGAGAGATTGAGAGGGGGATCGAAGGAAATTTGCCCTCCGGATATATAGTATCTACCATGCATGTCGCTCATCTTTCCTGCGCTACGTGACAAATTAGTTGGAGATCTTGAAGATTCGTCCAGATCCGAGCCAATGCTTTCAAAACCACTATCATTATTCAAACTGTGCGTTTGCGTTGCAGGTGGATGACGCGTCTGTGCATGGCGACTGGCGGAACAAATCACATATTCCGTCGGTGGTGCTGGCGAAGGGTAAGTTGCACCAAACCGCGAAGGAGCAGAAGGGGATAATATACGTGGAGAGGAAGGTGGGGAAACAGCCGCAGCGGAGAAGGCGGGAGTAAACAATGGAATGCTGAAAAGGGGAGGAGAAACAGGGGGAAACGTCGGGGGGCCCAAAGGCACCCAGGCCCTTTTGGTTGGAGCAGAACGTCGTTGATCGTTTGGTCCTTGTGCAAAAGAACTTCTTGGTGTCGACGTGGCCAAAGGCTGCTCAAAATGAGAATTCGAAGACGAGTGTAACGTTCGACGTGTCGCAGATCCCCCAATATTTTCCCTCGAAGGAAGCGATCTCGTTGGGTCTACATTATGATACCCGGCACGGTAGGTCTCATTGACAGGAATTGCCTGTACTGGCGCACTTGTCACCATCGGCATGTACTGTCTACCGTCCGATGAAAACATGGGAGACTGCATCAAAATTAATCCAGAGCCTCCATACGGAGATGGCTGTTGTAACGCAACAACGGGGAACATGTAGTTGTCAGGCGCAGGTGAAGGCATGGGAGTTTGATAAACGCCATAGTAGCTTGCAAACGATGGTGCTGTCTGTGGAGAATGCATATTTTGGCAACACTTCGGCTGTGACTCTCTCGATTGGAGGTGATCAGGTCGCTCTTCTTCCGTCAACAGCTCTTTGGCGTCGGCGCTTGATGTAGGATGAGCCTCCATTTCTAAAGAGCAATGAAGCCACTTCCAAATTGTCAGAAAGGGAAGTTGCTTTAATAGAATTTATCCCAAGCAACTTGCGAGGTACACTCCTTTTAGTGATGTTCTCTTTTTTCTACGTTTAAAGAGAAAGTCGAGGAATTCATTTTAGCAGAGTTTGCTATTCAGCGTCCATGTTTATTTCGTTGCAAACGGTGTCACTTCAGTTCCACGATATAATTACCGTGCAAACTACATCCTAAAAATTCGAAGAGGTCAGATTAGAATATTTACTTATAGAAAATGGAACAAAAGAACAGTTTACATTTAAGCATAAATTAAAGACAAATACGCAATAAGACATCCCGCAGGGCTCTATATAATCAAACTGTCAACATTTTATATTTTAATTTTCGCTTAAAAGTATTGAAAAAGAGTTATCGTTCTCTAACACCTGCCCAACGTGGAAATATTTGTAGTTCATTACGCTGCCGAAGAGACCGTGGAATAATGCACCATTTTCTAACTGGAAGTCTAAAGATAGAAGTTCCCGAAGAGAGCAATATCTTCTTACCCTGACAGATCTATCACAGAAGCGCGGCTGTCGCTTTTAACAATCCATTTAGCACTGACTGATGACACCGCTCCTCACATTCCTGTGACACCTGAAGGTGGCAAGAGAACCGGAGATGGAGTTCGACGCAGCGAAAGGTAACGGCGGTAGTGGAAATAGCGGGCGAGGCAAGAAAAGGAGGCCGCGATGCTCGCTGAGAGGAGCTTCTAGAAGGGGCGCAGGTTCAACCTTCCGCGGAGCGCAAAGGGGCGGCGACGTTTGACTAGAGTGAAGACGCCGCACCCACCCCCTCTGCAGGAGGCCTGGGTTCCGCAGCGTCGCCGCCGCCGCATTGGCTTCCCGCGCCTCCACTCACGCCGCCGCAACGTATTCATGTATACGGTATGCGCAGCATTCCGACGCACGCATATCTCAGCCACACACGACGAGTAGCGCTAATCGAAAATTCTGACATGCTGAAGGGGAGGGCGGCGACACGGAGCCACCTCCCGCACAGGCCACTGCGACGGGGGAAGAGCGCCCACGCGCGCTTGGTCTCCGCGAGGCAGCCCAGCATCTATTTTTTGACGAAATGACACTATATGGCTATACCATACGGCTCTACCCTAGCAGAACCGAGTGATATTTTGTTAACTAGCGTACCCGTGCGAGAACTCTCGCATGTTAAACCCCACTCTCATCCCTATTTTTTTCATTTCCATATTAAGCCTTGAAGAAAAAGGCCCTCTTATCCTCCGTCCCTTGTTCTATATGCCTCCTTGTAATTGATAACAATACAATACACCCTTGTCAATACAAAATATTCTTATTTAATGTTTCACTAGGGAACGGTTTTTATTGTAATAAAAAATGCAAAATATGTACATATGTGTGTTTATTTTTTCCAAAAATGTACGAAAAAGTAGAAAATATGTAAAATAAAATTCATATTGTGATTAAAATTATTATCGAAAAGCATTCTCCGACCATAAAACGTCGCCGATCAGTCCTTAACAAGGATTCAGAGTGGCTGAAAGTAGGTTCTATCTCTACTGAAGTAATTGTACTCTAAAATTCACCACATATAAGAATTTTATTCGAAATAGAAAATACGTTCATAGTATATATAACAATGTTTACGAGAAGCCGGTGACAAGTGAATAGTAGAGCCGTGTAGCGAGTGATGGATCCCAGGGGGAGGAGATTCAAGGGTGTACACTCATCCCTACTAATCGTACAACGCAAGAAGACAATTTACTGTAAAAAATATTTGTTAGTTTTCAATTGAATAACGAATGTGCTGTTTGAAACATAAGCAAGTACGTAGTTGAAATAACTTTTGTTCACAAAAATCCACTATCCTTAACTCCGAGTAAGCAGTAAGCGAGGAAGGGGAGGTAAGTTTGACAATTCATGGCGAAGAAACGGTGGTCATAGAACTGTAGTAGCATTACATTTAATTTATACGAAAGATGATTCAGCAACATATATTGCAAACGAGCATCTGGAACGTTCCGTTTCGACGTATAAATACATTAAAATGTAGCGAAATATGACATACTTTGTAAAATATGTAAATATATGTAATTAACCAAAATATGTAAAAATATGTAAAATAAAAATGGTTTAAATTCATTCAGAATGTCTTGTAAACTCTAAAAAATATAATTGAATGCTGGTATCTTGTTCGTGAAGAAACCAAACATGTAATTACATGGAAATCTGTTCCCTAGTTATCACCGAGCAGAGAGGTACACCAGTGTAATTGAATCGTCTAGAATATCATGTATATAGTCTAATTTCACATACAGTTGCAGATTCCACAGGCTCTGAGTATGTGGGATAGAATCGAGAAGCATCGAACCAGCAAAAATGTAATAGAATGCTCAAGGTCTCATCCTTTACAAAACGATGTGGGAAACGTTTCTTTGAGGTCTGTGGCCTCAAAATTTTAGTTTTTAAGGCCTTACTACTCTTCGTTTAGGAGTTATTTAGCGATATAGATTAATAATCCATGTTTCGGGTTGCATTTGATATGAACATTTAGATGCTCTTTTTAAACAAATCCTTCATATTTTAAAGTCAAAGTGCAACTCTTCACGTCTCCATGAAATTCTCTTTCTTCAGAGACCTCATTGATAAAGATTGATTGCGCATGAGAGCCGCAAAAGATATGTATGCAACTGAAATAATATAGGAGGCGATACTTCTTACAAGGGATTAGCTTCTGGGCTTCAACCTATTAAGTACGAATAGATTATTATAGTTCTAGATCGGAGGTTGGACTAAGCGCTCAATGGTTGGAGGGGTATGAGGTTATCTAATTTCTCGGGAATGATTAAAGAATGTGTGGAACTGAGACGGTTGCGATTTGTGAAGACGGGATGGGATACCAACACCAAGGTTGCTAAACTGCACCACATATATATGAAGAAAATCCGCGCATTAGATTTGAGAAAGCAACATTGCAATAAGCGAAATCTAGATTTTCTTTTCTTTTCTAAATTGGAAGAAAAAGCAATCAACCACGTCTTATCACACTTTCATCTCACTCTCCGTAGCTTTGATACGTAATACAATTAATGAGGAGAAATCCTACTTAGTTTCCTGGAAATTCACAAATAATTGTTTATTTTGCTTATAAGCTTAAAAGGATTCTTAAACTATAAAAAAATCAGAAAAATTACAATTACGTCCCTTCTCCAATTTTTCCAAAAACTGATCCCCACACACAAAAGGCAAGTACATTAGCTACAAAGATAAATAATTTTCATTCGAGTGTTCAGAAAATTTATTTTATTGTGGGGTCACATGATTAATACATCAATAATAAACTATCACATAATAACTGTATATGTAAGAAAAACGTAGGCTGCTTCATTAAAATACAATTCACGTCGATAAAATATATAATTTAAAGAAAAAGAACAATATTAAATAAAAGATATCAAGAAAATAATTTTTCATTTCCCTTAATCTTGGTTGAATGTTCAACTTCAAAAGATTGCCAAAGAAGAACGAAAGAAAGACACAGCAACAACTTTATGACTCTTAGCTATAATTTGTAAATATAAGTAGAACACCACTGTTCAACTTGAGCAAGGTATTTTCATTATCGCTCATATCCATACCAGCTGTCACTTTTTTCCCCTCTCTATATTTCTTTCCTTTCCTGACTGTTGGAAGAACTCTTTGATCTCACATACCATCTCGTCTGCTAATAGTCGCTAACTAAATAGGACATTTAGAGACCTCGAAGGTCCGTAGGTAACATTTAGGCTAACTTAATAGAACACTTACAGAACTCAAGGAAAGTTAATTGGAAAACAGTTTGAAGGAAACGTTTAGACGTGTGCAAGGAGGTGAAGCTCCAAAATATGAACATTCAAATACGAATACAATATTTTGGGCATCAATCTAGAGAATTCCTTGACTAGGTAGACTTCCCTCTGTTTCTAGAATATTTCGAATACAATTCAGATCCAGCTCCCGCGGATATCAGCTGTAACTTTCGTTGTGCGGCCGATTTATAAAGTCAGAAATAGAAAAATCATATTTGGACTAGCGTACCCGTTCGAGAACTCTCGCATGATAAACCCAATCATAATTTTTCCTAATGGTATCGTGAAACAAACATATGAACATGTGCTCAGTTTCCATCGTAGCTGCCTCCACAATTAGGTACACAGTACTAGTAGACTACGGCAAAACGCTAAATGAATTGTTGCACTACACGCATTAGAACAATCTTCATGGGTATCAAGCAACGAATAATAGTATTTCTAGTTGTGTTGGAAGCGAATCTTGAATTAATAATTATGCAAATAAACCTCGACAATCTGCGCAAATCACGGTGTGCAAAAAATGCGTAAATATAAGATGGAGGAATCTAAGCTTTGTAAGCGTGAAGTCACAAATATGGTCACCAGCACCAAGGGCTTATGGAGAAAGATATTCTGTATTCCTCCATGTATGTGCGGTATTGGTAAAATCGATAAGCACTGAACCGGCAAATATTTTAATAGAATGTCCAAGTATATCTCATCCTGTAGATAACGGTACGAAAAACTTTCTTTCTTTGAGGCATTTGGCCTCAACATTATAATTTTTAAGGCCCTTAGACAATTCGGTTAGGAGTTATTTAACAATATATCTAGCCAAGTGTTCCGGATTGCATTTAACATGAATAAATAGACCCTTCATATTTTTAAAGTCTCCGTGAAATTCTCTTCTTTAGTGACCTCATTTATAAAGATTTGTTGCGTGTGAGAGCCGCAAAAGGTATGTATACTACTGAAATAATATAGGAGACGATGGAACTAAATATATTAAAAATAAAAAAGTTATTTTACACTGGGCATTTATCTTAATATGTAGATATACGAGTATGTTACACAAATATCCAAAACTCTCCGCCTCAAACGGTAACCGTATGGACAAATGAACCAGTTTAGATTCTTCGATTGTTGTTGATATGTGTTGTTGGTTGTTGATTGTTGTTGATGTGTTGATAGGTGCAATATGTTTTTTCTTCCAAGGCAGCAACTTCTCCCCAGCAAATGACTTTTTATTTGCTTTGTGCTTCATCTGGTACAAGTATCTTAACAGGGTAGGACAATATTTTGGAAAAAACTTTTATGTAAAAGATAATTGCAGGATTATGTGAATGTGATTATTGTGTTATGTGAATGGTTTTCATATGTCCTGAGCTACGTTCAATTCAAAAAATTGTAAATCGAATTAAGATTTTCTGAGAAAATTTACGACAGATTGATTATTCTATAAAACAAAAGACTTAGTACAGACAATTCTGGATATAATGAACATTCGGTTATAGTGAGCAGAAGTCACTGGTCCCGATCCATATACATAATAATCATCACTCTCACTGATGTTCCAAACATAATATATTCTAGAGTTCTGCGAAGCCACAAAGAGACTTGACAGGATTGCACGAGTTTGATGCTTGACTATTCCCGACGAAAGTTTACTTTTTCTCTACTTAGGTCTATTACTGTCAACTATTGTGTATAGATAAAACTCCAGATACTAAATGACGAGCTTGGAGATGGGCGTGGTCTCACGGTGCCGTCTACTACATGACATCACTTAGGGGACTAAAGACTAAATCGTTCCCATGATCATCCAACGCATTTGGGACAACTGCGATTGAGCCTGTCTCATATAGCCTTAATCAAACCCGCCCAAATAGCCTTGATCAGCCGAGACAGAAATCCTTTTCGTTTTGTAAAACATGGCTAGACCCCGGTTGAGGTGGCACAATCGATGTCACTACAGTACCTCTGGCTGGGAGGGTCCTAGGATTCGAGTTCTGATGGTGGAAGGACTTTCGACACTAGCTAGCTAGGGCGAGTTCAACCACTGCTCGGAAGAGAATTCTAGCGGCCGGTTGCTCTGATCGGTAGTTTTTTGTGTTTTTCGACCAACACCAGATGAAGGCCGGAGCAAAACCCGCACGGGCCACAGACCATGCGCAATCTTTCTTTCTTTTTTGTCATATTAACTCCCCATACACATACTTACACTTATATGCGTAAAATTACCACACACGTCGAGAGACCAGTCGGGAGCTTAGAGGATGACCCGACGGGGTCTCTGCTCTGTTGGTGAGAGATTCCTGGATAGGGAAACCCCAAACGCCGATTTGTAGGTCGGCATCACAATCCAGTGGGGGAAGAACGCCGCAACCTCCCGTGATAAAAACATGCACTACACATACGGGATTAATGACCACAGCACATGGCACGCTCGGAAACAGGAAGTAATCAATCATTCTTTGTCATACTATAAACAAATATTGGCAAAAATAAAATATTAGTTTTTGCACAGAGACGTTTATTACACAACCATAAGAATACATTGTAAAGAGACAGAAGTGCCATTTAATAAATACCACAATCTTTATTCATATTACTTTCAATTGTCTCCTCTATTTTTCTTCCGAGATACACTGTCATTCCTGTGTTTTTTCCTCTTTTTACGCCTCGAATCTTTGGCATCTACCGATGCTTTAGTTGAATCAGAGCTATCACTCTCGGACTTCCCGCCTTCTTTTTTCGAGTTTTTGGGCATGCTGTCAGCTTGACGATTCTTTTGAAAGAAGAAGAAATCAGGTTTCTCGCGGTAATAAGTAGCTTGCGCCGATGTTTTATCTTCCATGTGTCTTTCATTGCCTTCTTTCCTGTGAAGATTGAAACGCTCTTTCTCCTTATGTCGTTTGTGACCATTGTTCCTTTGATCATTTTGACTTTTCTGCATGCGCATCTCGACGTTTTTCTTTAAGTTCTTCCCCATTATCTCCACTATGTCTTCTTAAACGACCTTCACTATGGTCATCCCTATAATTTTCTCTTCGAGATTTTCTATGATTTTCCCTCTTAACTCTCTGGGTATTTTTCTGTAATACTCTCCTCGGCTTTTCCTTCTACCATCTTTGTAATTTTAAACTTTCTATCCTTTCAACGTAAGCAATATTGCCCTTCCCCCTTTTGGTTTTCCTTTTCTTGTATCTAGTTTTCTTGCATCTGTTACTATGATCTCTACCTTCTTCTCCGTGGCGGTGGTGCACTCCGCTATGATTTTTCCTGAGATTGTCGCGAGGGCTTTTCCTGAGACTTTTCGCAGAGTGTTCATCGCGTTCTGAATATTTTTTTGTAGTTTTCCTCTTCGTAGTTTTCAAATCCCATTCCGACTTCTGCCTCAATATCATATCCATAAGATTTGTTGGTCCACCTTTCAGAGCGCGCCAATTCTTACCCAACCGACGCACATCTACCGCTTTCTCGCCCTCCGATCTCTTAATGGAGTACCCGTTCTCATCCATTTCCACAACAACGAAGGTTTCTGCGGGAGGCTCATTTTCCGGATTTTGATTCTCTTTCTCAGGACTTCTAAGGTTGTGGTCCTCTGGAGAAGGCAAACCTGTCATACCTGGCACTAACTTTAATGCGTCAAGATATTTTTTGTAGTAAATTATCCATTCTTTCGCTTCGCTTTTGTTCAAGGGGCCACTATGTGATCGGATGGGTTTCTTAGGGATGGTATCGGCGCTGACTTGCGTTGGTAGTTTCAAGCAACTTTTCAGCGGTTGAGAATGATCGGTGGCAGGAAGAGAATTTCTCCTCTGGAGATCTCCAGTAGATGCAACCCCCAATGGGAGTTTTAAATTTCTCCTAGATGGGCTCGGCCTAATACAACTGGTGTGACTAAGATCAAACGTTACAGATTTTGCCGGGAACTTTAAACTTGCATTTCGTTTGACTGGCAGATAAGGACTATTCTCAAAGTTAGTGAACGACACAGACTTAGGCAACGATTGCATTTGATTGTGACTTTCGACACCTTTAAGATGTCGGGCCGGTCTGGAAGCTAAACTATTGGAAAATATTCCAGTTTTATTGCGCTTCTTGGATTTAATTCTTTTATTTCGATGTCGGTTAGGAGAGACTGCCAATTTAGAATTGCCAATTTGTGAATGCATCTTCATATTGTTTTCATGAATTCCAACGGAAGCATATTTGTAGTGTTCTCAAACTGGACGCATGGTTCCATGAGTTGAAGATGTTGACATCCAGAATTAGTCTCCTGAACATGAGAGAATGGACAATCCGATGGCATTCTTGCATTGGTTTCATATTGATAAAAGAGAGCATTCTGTCTTAAAGAATTCTTTTCAACATAATTTGCCAATTTCTCAGTGTTCGCCGAGATGGATTCCGACGGTACCTCAAAAGAAGCAGGGGGCTTCGCTACTAGAGGAATTACCACAGATGAATTGATGTTTTTGTCGTTTGTTTCATCGTTGCAACATAGTTGTTGATCATGTTCAATGGGAATTTTTTCCTCCCTGGTGAAAATATACAATAGCATAAATGTTATAATTTCTACATTTTTGTCCCCAACGCCTCTTACAAGTGTGCAAGCCAAACCATTAAGTCTGAGACCCACACCCACACAACTGAAGGTTTTAGCAACTTATTATTCAGAGAAACCCAGACAGCATTCACCAAAACCAGATTCAGATTGACGAGGTTAGTCATCGCATTTTCGTGTATCAAGACAAATGCATTTACATTTTTATTTTCTCGCGTACTACTCTCGCAGTATAGAGAAAGTATTGTAATGCTGCGGGAGAAAACGGCAATTTTTAGGCAGAAAAACTACTATTGTCGGGTCCTTATGACAAAAAAGTGGATAAGTCTTGTTCCTATACGTTGTAACTTCCTCTAACAATGAGTCAAATCCCTATGCTGATTTCTTCTCCCCTATATCGAAGGCCTAAAACCCGCCGCCCGCCACAACGCGGAAGTTTAAATTCTAAAATGAATTCTCAATGTTGGAAGATACTATAGCTACGAGAATCGCAGTTTCAACTGTGAAATTTGTCTGGACATGTTACCTTTGAAAGATTAGAGTCTTTGCACCTAATGTTCCTCAATTTGTAGTGAGTTTTACACGCGATTAGCAGGATTACGGCCCGCTGCCGTCAGGGCTGCTACGACCTGACCTTCTCGTGTCGCAATCGGCCCTTCTTTATCCTCTTGTTCAGCATAAGTTTCGTCCTGTCTACATCCCGCGCCGCCGCTCGTCCTATTCTGGTCGACCCCGCGACATATGTCACGGCAACGCCAATAACAATGAAACCCGGGTGAATTGGGAATTGCATTTGACTGGAGCGTCATCTTGTGATGCATTGTCATCTAGTGCAGAGTTACAACAAAGAAATAGCATAAAAACCTTGTACATGGAAAAGCACTAAGATATGCCAACTTTCATGAAGATAGGCCAAATGGCGTCACAGTTTATCGATCACGGATATACCAACATCAACGACTACGGGACTGAGAGGTGCTAAAACAGCATTGAGGTGCAAAACTATAACTAGTAGGTAAAAACGGTACATTTTTTCTTGAATTATTTCTAACGACTACGAAATATAATAATACTACTACATAAACTTGTAAAAGTGTTTTTAACCAGAAACCATTTTGTCCGCATTATCCCGCAGCATTATAATACTTTCTCTATTCTGCGTAAGCAGTTGTGTGAAAGTAATATGCAGTTTGCCATGTTAAGATTTCTACCTACCCTCATTTTTTCTCTTTTTTCCCTCCCGACATGCCCCTATTTCTTTCACTTCTCTCTCTTCCCTTATCCCCCTCCCCCTTTTGTTACAAAACAGTTGGGATCACTTCTACACTGTTCTTAGTGAATCTCGGTGTGACGATATCCATAGACCAATTCGTTTCTATTAACACGACGATCATTGTGAGTATTCAGTTCCTCGGTTGTTTTTTTATACATGAAAAAATCTTAATACACTAAACTGCATATTTTTACTCTGTGAATATGTTTTAATTTTAATATGTTTATAATCTGTTTTATAAGTTCTTCCAGTCACTAAAAGAGAATATAATATTGTATGTATATTTAACGAAATCTTACGGGTTTTACGCAGTTTTTAACTTTTTTTTGACGTAAAATAAATAAAATAAAATAAAATTAGCGTGACATATTGACACCACGGATGGACTTAACACTATTTTGTAACGATACTATAATTTCGCGATACTAACGATACCACAAACAAGCTAATATTGTTACACACGCTAACAGTCACAAAAAAGCGTTCAGCTAACGTCAGTGACGTTAGCTGTGCCATTGCTGGTAAAAATGATGAATTTCAAAATGTTTAAATTTTCACTATCATTGAGAGTGATGATTTTCTCACGATTGTACCCCAAAGTTTTATGTTTGTGATGCGTAGGATGTCTGAACGACGAGAATTACTTCCCTCATTTCAGATTTTGAATATATTTAGAGGAAAAATGACTTCTTGAGAGAAACCTCATAAACGTGTTCTGATACTTTCACACGAACATAATACGTTGCTCTATGATAATAATACTAATAATAGTAATGATATTATTATTAATAATAAAGATACGTTACTATTATTATTATTATTATTATTATTATTATTATTATATTAATACTAGTAAGACGTTCTAGCAGCACTCGTTACTACAGGGCAAATTAACATGAATTCTCGTCGGACGTGTGCATCACTCGCCGATGCGGCTAGCCGAAGTAGTATAAGGAACCACAAAAGCAGACATCACAATGCTTTGGCGATGGCGTCCACATGTGGTACACAAATATCGAAAGGGCCATCGACTGCCGAGGGTCGATCGCAAGAGGAGTGCGAAGTGGGTGGCGCGAGTCGTGGGAGGTGGCGGGGATGGGGCGATTATTTACACGACCGCAGCGCCAGCCGCAGTCCAATGGATGGCGCGATCCTTTTTTTGCGTGCGATCAATCTCCCGCGTCGCTTAATCCCTCAGCGGCGCCCCGGGCTGAGCTCTGCTCCCCTCACCTAACCTATTCTTCGAATTTCTCTCAGTCAAACTCTCCTCACATTGTCTGCAGCCTCTTTAGGATGGATCGCCTCATGTTGCAAAAATAAAAGAAAGTTTGAAGGAAAAGGTACAAATATTTAGTAATCTTCGAAATCAATTACTGGTATACCTGCGGTGATTAAAGTAGTTTTTTTTACGATAAACTGCTGTTTTACAGGGATTTTTTTAAATTGTGAAAGTTTAAAGATGTTAACATTTCTCAAAAGCGTAGAGGAGGTTAATTACAAAACAGGAATATCCTTCATTAAAGAAACACACGACTGACCTAAAGAGCATTTCTATCCACCATTAGTTCACTCGAATCACACGCAAAAGCCTACGTCAGCCGTAGCGAAACTCTTACTTACAACAAAGGTAACCCGCAACACATTTCAGATAGAACCTTCATTCTACAAATTGGTTTATGTCGGCCGGTGGCAGAATACGGAAATACTACAAACAATATACACTTGTAACTGTGAATTGAAATACATTCCCCTATATTGTATATCAATTAAAATTGTATTCTAAATTGTACGTGATATAAAAAAGTCTGATACTTCCGGGAAAATATGGAGAAATTCTGACTTACCTGATTATAAATGGACAAATATTTTGAGCGTTCGGTGAAAACGAACAAATATACAACATCCATAGCCAAACACGTAGCCTTTCTTTGTGTTCGCAGAGTCAAGTAATTGGTTAAAAGTGGAGAAATGTCACTTGTTTTATATAAAACTTTTCAAATTGCATTTGTTCTGTTTCTCAAGTTTTTTCCATCATCCATTGTATTTTTCAACTAATTTAATCAATTCAGTAACAAAAATAGTGTTTACATAATTAGAAACAACTGTTTTCGGTTTTCCATAAAATACTCGACTTATATCCGGTCACTTTCACTATAAATTTCAAAGGTAATTTTAAATATTGCGTATTTCGCGAAGGAAATTGATTTCACTTCAAAGGGAAAATTGCCTGAAACTGCGCAAAATATCACTCTTCTGTTTAAACAATATTGCACCACCAAATCCACAAGAATCACACGAATGTGCGAAAAAAATGATTGAGAGAAGCGCATTGGATAGCGTGAAGAATGCATTCATTATTAATAAAAACCTCTTTAAATAATGTCCATTGACATACGCGATTAACTTGGAAGGAACTATATATTGTATAGTACAGACACAGGACATATGTACAGAATGTCCGCAAGGCACCATGACCCAAAAATCACAACCAAGAATGATGTGTCTATATATACTTTCATGACACATGGCAGATTCAGCGTTTCTCTATTTTCTTTCTTAATACTGTCTTAAACAAAATTTGACTTCAATTTCGCCAGAAATTTAAAATTGCGTGTATTTCACGCAAAATTATGTGAAAACAACTCATATTTTCGAAAATTTGTACATTACCTCATTGCATTAACGACAAAATCTCTATATTCAATATTTTAGTTGTAGGAAGATGCCGAAAAATTTTAATTTTCGAAAAATCAGATTTCAGCGAAAATAGCTCTGCACATTCTCTTAAGAGTTCTTTACGTTATCCGCACAAAATTAATCAAATCATGAAAAGAATCCCCCACAATTAAAATAACGGTTTCAAATTCAAGGCGCCGTGACATCAGTCAGATAGAGTGGGGATGTATTAGTTTTGGAGAAAATCGGCTGAAAGGATTATGCGCTAGCGTTAACCACGGACGGACGGATGGACATACAGACGTTTTGCCGTTAATCGATTTTTGGCTCTCACGGACCCACATATCATGCATTCTGACTACACAACGGGTTAGAGGAAGTAACTTGCTAGTTACAGGGACAAGAATAATCCACTTTTCCGTTACGAGGGTGCTGCAATAAGAGTTTTTCTGTCTAAAATTCGCCGTTTTCCCCGCAGCATTACAATACTCTATACTGCGTAAGTAGTAACGAGAAAGTAAAAATATAGAAAACGCCAACCAGAAACCCAAGCCTAAAGAAAAAAAGAAAGAAAAAGAACGCGAGAAAATTATATCAGCAGAAGAGTGAAAATCAACGGGCTCCGTTGATTCCGTCATATCGCGCGGAAGACGCAGCAGCAACAGCCAGAGGGGCAACTCCGCGCGACGCGAGTCCGGAACGCGAGGCGGGGAGGTGCCAGGGATGGCGGGGAAAGGGGAAGGGGGGGCTGGGCAGAGGCGCCACCGTCACCACCTCCGCCAGCGTCGGGGACCCGCGGGCACAAAGGCGTCGCGAACAATGCACAGTCTGTGTCCGCCCAGCGGGCGATCACAATAAGCTGGCACTCCCCCGAGGAACTCGCGCGACGCCTCAAGCGGCGGTGGCGGAGGGGCGAGGAGGCGGGCGCGGAGGCGGGGGCGGATGTGCGCAGTCCCGCCCTTGCGCGTCTCCCCGCATCGCAGGTGAGGACGCGTTCGCTCTGCCCTGCCTCCGCCGCTCGCTTTGCTTCTAAGGCAGGCGATGCAGTGGGTATGCTCAGAAAAATACTTGTCTGGAGTCATTAGATTCCTGTAGTATGATGGAAGTGAAAACGGCCCAAAAAGATATTCAGTTTCTTGTAGCAATGTGAATGTTCATTACATAACTGCATATTCGATTCACTAAATCACTCATCTGTTCAACGCATTATAATGACGGCTGAATGACACACACTCGTACTCATACTCTCGCATTATATCTCCCACATACACTATAATGCTTCCTTTTGGGAAACAGATGTATCACACTAGCCTGAATCACTGACACCATCAGAAAATGAAAAAATCGTTGAAATTAGAAACATTAACTTTTTATTTCTGTCAAACACACAACCGCCGGCTTCTCCGCTGACAATATGGATAGTCATTAATGCACGATTAAAGAACAAATCTTTTAATGAACAGACGATTAACTTGTGACGCAAAAACCAAACGACGCATTGCATTCTTTGTCTTAACAATTCAGTATTACTTATTATTTTGAAATAGACGTCACATGCTTAACCGAATTCATTGTTATATATTCAACATCACACTTCTCTGAGCTTCTGTCTCGTTCAACAACTGAGGTCCAGCGCCGTCTACACCAAACGAAACTCTCCGACAGCTGTAGCTCCACGAACGGTATCCACGACAGCGATCACCGTCTCGTCAAGTTTGGTACACCAATGCCCGAATGACCTTTCAACTTGCCAACAGAAGTTAAATTGCGCAAGAGAGATTCAATTTCTTCTCGCACATGAAGCAGATCCTACCTTTCTTTATATTTCAACCCCAGCCATGAACGTGAGAAAGTAAAAAAGACGCTTGGAATGCGTGTTAATAACAATTCATTTGTAAAACGAAGTATGTCAAACGTATGCGCAAGGTATGCAAAAGTTTGGCCACCTCTGATATAAGAATTTTGCCTACCAGATATAAACCTGAAATTAAGAAGTCAATTTCATTTACATGTACGAAACAGTGCTCATTCAAGTATAAACGCTTTGACGTTAAATGACTCAATTTGTCTCAGAGCGAAAATTAGTCCATAATATTACAAAGATATTGAGTTTTGAGAGTGAGTACAAGTTTTCTAATGGCAGTACTACAAAGAGATAGGAACAAATCAAGGAAAATTATCAACCCTCATTCAAGTTTGGAGTAAATTGTTAAGGATTCTCACCAATTATCATTAAGTGCTTTTGATCTCACAGAAATAATATTCTCATCATTAAGATGAGCCCACAATTAAAAAAAAGATATTTTCAAGAGATGAATATGAAATTGAGAAATAGACACAGGGATCATTTCATTCGAATCCACAGTACATACCTAATTTGTAAACGCTAAAATTAAAAAAGTGTTCCGAGAACTAATATAGTAAGCCACAAACGTCATGTACGTGCAAACTTAATTATCCACTTTTCGGAGACGTTCTGCCGCCTCTAGACACAACGAACATCGCGGAGACGCGCTCATTAATTTGAACATTCAACGATTCTCAATCGACAAAGCTCACCCTCTCCGAAGGACGGAGCGGAAGAGCCGCGATCCCATTCAAACAACGCCGCCCACGCCGCCACCTCGGCTCCGCTTCGGAGCTCAATGCACTTCCCTTGGCGCACCTGGCTGCGCGCGAGCGAGCGGGCGAGGGCGGGCGGGAGACTAACGGAAATTCCTGCGACGCCCTCCTCCACGCTCGCCCCTCTGCACCCCCACCAAGTCCTTCCCATTCGGGACTGCTCCTTTGCGAAGCCCCGCCCCGCCTCGCCTCGCCACGTCCCCGACGCCGCCACCGCGTGCCTTCACGCGCCGTCTGATCCTTGGGATTTAATTATTCCGCAATAAATGTCTTCATAGTACATTTGCGTTCCGGGACGACACTCGACTCTGGGAGGCGGCGATGACTCGTCGCGACCCGACGCGGCGCGACTCGTCCCACCAGCAGCCCCGCCCCGCCCCACCCAGGCGCCGCCCTCGCGCCCGACCCCACATTCCCGCTCGGCAGCTAGCAACGCAAACATCGTAAGACCCCGCGGATGGAGCCATTTAGAGGGAAACGTCCCGAGGCTTCGCGTTCTGCGGCGGCGGCGGCCTCTTTCTAAGGAATTCGGAGCGCTGCCCCACGTGTATCCAGAGGCACGAGAGGCCGGCACCGGGAGGTGGGCGACCCAGGCCGCAGTTTAGGACGACAGTGCAGTGCGACTTCGGCACAAGAAGTTCAGCGTTTGAAAAATGAATCCTCAAAAACAATGTAGTAATGGTCTTGATAGTTTGCAATAAATTGTATTGCAATAGTTTTCTCTAATGAATGGTAAATAAGACTTATTATAATACAGAAAAAATATACGAAAGAATACTTAAATACTCGTTGAATATTACAGTCTAAAATAATACAATTATGAGCCATGTTTTAGCTCTACGTGTAAGTTTGACAGATTGAAAAGAAATAATTACAATAATTAATGACATCAACAGTTAATTGACGTTTCTCTGTATCACGAATGTGTTTGTAAAGTTCAGTGATGGAAATGAAAAAGTTAACAAGAAAACTTTCTGTAAATTCACATTACTCTACAAAATTTACTAAAAAGTGTCTAAACCCCAGTCAGAAGACATTCACGACTTCTTGACACGACTCTTACCTCAAGGAAAATATTCTACTCTAAAAGAACGTTGCGAATAATGTTCGTCAAAGAACGAATACTCTTGCACGTTCCAACTTCGCAAACTACAAATCACAGATTATCCACGTCTCTTTTAGTACCTGAAGCCGGCAATTCGTATCCTATCCTAGACCTCTCAGAAAAGGCCGAAGGGAGAAATACGGGTTTGAGTTGACGCCGGTGCGTGCAGGGAGCAGCCTTCATCAAAATCTGCCAGCAGCAGCAGCAGCATGAGGAGCTCTGCTCCAGGAGGAGGCGCGCTTTGCCGCAGCGCCGCCAGGGCGCGTTCCTCCGCCAAACTTTCCGCCCACTGGAGACGGCGAAGAAGCAGAAGCACCTCTCCCACCGCGTGCTGCTGCTGCTGCTAATTATAGCTCGGGACGGGCAAAGAAAAAGGTCGTGTAGCTAATTTAGCGGAGGGGTTTCCTGCCGCAGCCAGACAGGGGCCGCATCCTTCGCTGAAAATGAGACGCCACGCCACCCCAAAAGCTTTTGCCGTCTGTCAACACGGTTCCTGTCTGGGAATAATGGGCAGCGATGCACGAGTTCCCAGCTATTTTTCCCTCCGCCAATTTAAATAAAATGGGAAATTACGCCGAAGAAACCTCTAGGCCGGTTGTACTTCCTTCAAAAAGAAGGGATATTTAGAAACCAAATTAAGCTAGATAAAGAAGAATTCCATGCAAACGAATATAGCACGACCGGTAATGTCAAATAAATTTAAAAATAAAGTAGTTCTTTTCCTCTTTAATTATTACCTCGACCTCAAAGGAAAAGAAAACGTGATTTACTGTCTCTTGCGTTGGCGTATTCGAAAAGAGTTTTTGGAAAATTAGGGCCACACTCCACTTTCTCGTCTGCTCAAAACGCAAGCGTAACACGCAAACAGTCCATTAATTTTTCAAAAGTGAGGAAACCTCGACCCTCCTGTACCTTTCAGTGGACGTTCGTTCTTCCGGACCATCGCACAAGGACACTAATAAAACGACTTTCATGAACCGCTTAAATAAATCTCCGTCGCTCTAAAGAGGCTGCCTAAACAAAGGTAGATAGCGAGTGGAGACAAGCCGGCAAACCGCTCGCTCTCTTCGCTCCGATGCGCTTCGCTTTGTCAACTTTCGCGGTGATTTATCTTTTATTTCCAAGTCATGATCCGCTGCGGAAGTTCTCCAGCTCAGCATCTCCAACAAGGGATAAAAAGGAGACTTTCGCGGAGACGGCGTTATCGTGAGTCGCATCTCGGAGCACGCCGCCCACGCGGTGCCTCCATGCAGCCGCTTGCCGCTAATTGGCTGCAGGGGCTGCCGTGAAGGCTCAGTTGCAGCATTGGCGATTCTTCTGCAGCGTCGCTCGGATTTTGGTCACGATTGATTGTTTCGTGTTTCCGGGCGCGTCAACTGCTTCGGTCATTCGTCCCGTAAGTGTAGTGCATGTTTTCCCGGGCGATGGCGGTGATCTTCCCCTGCTGGATGGCGAGATCCAGCGCCGACCTACCGTCGGCTAGTGGGGTTTCCCTATAACCACAACTCTCCCACCAGCGGGGCACCGCCCCAGCCGGTACAAGTTCTAAGTTCCCGACCGGTTGCCAGGCATGTGTGGTAGTGTAGTGCATGTTAGTGTAAGTGTGTGTGTAAGGGGAGAGGATAGGACAAGGAAGAGGAAGGAAAGATAGCGCGCGGTCCGAGGCCCGTTTAATACTGTACTGCTCTGGCATTCACCTGGTGTTGATCAAAGAAACCACGGAAAACTACCGATCAGAGCAGCTGGCCGCTAGAATTCTCCTCCAGATCGACTGAATTCGACCTAGCTGAAAAGCTAGTGTCGAAAATCATGCTGCCATCGGGACTCGTATCTAGGACCTCCCGGTCAGAGGCGATGCAGTGACATCAGTTAATGCACTGAGCTGCCGCTCTCGGTACTAGCTACATAGCTCCTTCACATTCAGCCACTGTCTGAATGAGAAATCAAGCGGCCGGGCGCTCTGATTGGTAATTTTCGAATCAATACCTGGTGAATGCAGGAGCAGTACCGTAAGGAACGAGTCACGCACTGAGTGCGATCTTTTCTTCCTTAACCTTGTCCCCACCTCTCCCCTTACACCCAGCCTCTTACATGCACGATACTAACATACGGTTCGGGAGAGCTTCCCCAGGCTGGGATTGAGCCTCGTCGTGACGAAACCTGGAAGACGGAAACCCGCAAGCTCACTTTGGCGTTGTTTCTCAGATTTCAGAAGGGGAAGGAACACCGCCACCTCCCAAGATATAACACGAATTAATATTATAGGGCTTAACTAAAGAAAACGTGCCCGTAAAGACGAAACAAGCAATTCAACTGGCCTCAGGCCACGATATGCGTTGTCGCCCACGCCTCCGAGCGGAGCGAGCAAGAAGGCGCTGCGGCAGCACCAGTCAGAAGTCGGCGCTCTTCAATTGCGAACGATTGGGGCGACAAGTGGTGGGGAAATCGAAAGGCAGCCAATGCGACGAGAGGGCCCCTGTTACCAAAGAAACAGAGTTGCCAAGTTGGGTCTTTCTAATTTGAAGAGTAACAAACAAAGTTTTAAATTGGTTACTATTGAACTTTAAGACTTCACATGGATATATTTTTCATACGAGGTGTTGAAATGGGCAAATATAAAATGAGTGTACTCTAACTGAATCCATTCGATCAAACTCGAAGTCACAAGCGCGCCTTGGGCCTCGCGACATGACTCCAGGAAACATTATATCCATTAATATATTTTAAATCTTGGGTAAAAAAAAGTGATGTGACGTAACTTTTACGAACCGCTGATGTTATGGAAATCACAGCTTGGTCATTCTCTTGAGGGCCCTGACACAATGTTCAAAAACTTTTCAATTATGTTTAGTTGAAGACTCTTAGAAAGTAAATTTGTCTGCCATAGATGTAGCACTTGTGTCCTAACAAAGCGGAGTGGCAAAGTTTCGGAATTTAATTTTCGACTGAACATCGGATGTGACAATAAGAACCACAAAGATGTCTAAAGTGGGGTTTAGCCTCGTCGTGATGACTGAAGTCCACTGAAGAAGAGGGGGTGGGGGTTTAGTGGCTTCAGCCCTCACCCCCAGAAGCCGATGACACATGTTCACAAATATAATTTTATTAATTCCTATGATAATGGAAGTTACTCGATATTTCAGCTATGAGTAATAAATAAGTATAAAGCAGTTTTTTTATTTCTGCAAAAACGTAATTGAAGAAAGCAAAGTCAGAAAGATAGTCCTAGGAGATTATAAGGAGAAAGGGAGGGAAAGGGAGAGGGAGAGAGAGTGAAAAGAGATAAAAGGAGAGAGGAAACAGATAAGAGACAGAGGTGGGAAAGAGTTGAGAGAGAGGAACAACGATGATAATTTTAGGAAAAGATGGAGATGAAAGAAAGGTGTGTCATAACAATCGTGTTCTGTGGAGCGAAGGTGTGGGGTTGGAAGAAAGAATGCGTGTGGTGAGAATCTAATTCACGATAAACTTAATAAATGGAAACAAGGACTTGACAATTTTTCGCTACGATATTTCGATAAGAAAGAGTTAATAGAATGAAGATAAGGATGATGGCAGGTAAGAAAGCAATGAGATAAGTTTGAGAAGAGTATGGAAACGAGTGGGAATCAAATAGTGAGACAGGCATAGTAGAAATAAAGAAAGGACAGACAGGAAAAAGTCGGTTTGGGAAAGAGAAGTTTTATGTGATAAAGGTTAAGCAAGTACGAGATTAATAAAATGAAACAAAAGGGGTTAAATGTTAAAACATTTATTGAAAATAGAGACAAGGATGAACAAGGAGGTGGTAATAAAGGTTAGGGACTCAAAACATAAGGATATGTATCACATTATGAAGGAGAGAGTTCCAGAGTATTTAAAGAGAGAATGGTTGGGGGAGAGCTAGTTGATTTGTAAAAGGAATAGGTGTGGATGGAGGAAGAAGACTGGAATCATACTTTGGAAAGATGTTTGGAGATATGCGAGCAGGGAAATAATGCTATTAATGCACATGAAAAATTGTTCTAATAGTGCAAAAAAGAAAGAAAGATGAGATGATGAGCGGAATAGAAAAGGGATTACATTGTATTGTTATTGTCTTATTGTACAATATATGTAATAATAATATAATATATAATAATATAAATATAATATGTAATATTTGTACTGTGAAAGATTGTGATAGTTAAGTTGTATTGAGTTGCTTTGTATTTCATTATAAGTGATGGACATATTTTATTAAATGAAATAAGTAGTTCAACTATATTCTCGTCAGCGAATTGGTTGTTAATATAATCTACTAATACTACTACGACTACTTTTAGCCTTCTACGACATCATTTTTTCTAGTCGGTGTATTTTAAGTTTGACAGGTCAGGAATTCCGTTCGCCTTTCTACACAATCATTCAACATGCACACCATCCAGGAAATTGCCGGCATGCCTCGTCGCTGGTGGTGACGCACCGACGTCCGCGCGGGGCAGGGCAAGTGTTATGAGGGAGTGGTGGTGAGGAGGGGGGAGCAGGAACAAAAGAAGGCGACGCGGCGCTGCCGGCCGCGGCGAGAGCAGCGCTCCGCAGCCCGGTCACGTCCGCCGCCTCCACTTTCTTATTTCTTAATATAGGCCGCACGGAGCCCATTTAACCCGGATAAATACGCTCGCAGAGGCCGGAGCGGGGGCGGGGCTGCGGCGGGGGCGGAGGCAGCGGCGGCCGCGCCGCGGGAAACCCACAAATCCGACCCGCAATGAAAAAGACAGGGGAAGTGACTTCGGCCCGAACCATCGCCGCATTGAAATGGTATCATCAAGTTTTAAGATCCTGCGGCTCCTTATTTAAAACGATTTACTTGCAAGCACAATTCTTCGCCTTTATTCTCTTTCTTGTTGTATTGTGTAATCTCTAATGCTGGAAACCCTGTTTTTTTTATTTTTTATTGTTCAGTAATGTTTACGACCTAAGCTTTCACTGGGTTGAAGGGGAAAACCAGGGAAGTTATTTTCTGCAGCGTATGTCAACATTCATGTTTGTCTTCGTGCATTGTATTCCGTTTTATGAAGGTTTCAGAGAGAGCGCATTCAGTAAAATTATGTAAACAGTCATAAAGGTACGATATATCTACATATCATGCGTAAAGAAAGACAATTACATTTAAATTGAAATAAATTAGAAAACTCACGTTAAACTACAGTATGAGGAAAATTTTCACGTAAAACCTAGTTCATAGTACTCAAAACAGGCGTAGCCATAAACAATATTTTTGACAATTTTATAATCTCATATTTACTTCTTAGAAAAAATGTATTTACTGTGAGTATAATAGAAGGCTTCTACTTCTTAAATTATTTCCAGTGTTCACGTTTATTAAAACTCCCTAGCTGAGAACGAGCGAGTAAAATTTGTCTGAAAATTATTAGGTTCATTTATAGTATATCAAAGCATGAAAATAAACAATGGCGCAGAATGAGTGTCTTTCAATGCCATCAATCACAAATACAGTACGTGAAATTTAACTTTGTACCGTCAAAGGACTGAATAAAGAAGTTGAGTAATCGACCAAATGAGATGGAATGAGTATTTCAACCACAAACAACGTAATGGTTATGTATTTACCATAGGTGTGAAAGTCTTAAGCCATCAGAATTGAAAAAGACAACATTCAAAACAATTTGGTCATAAAATTAATAATAATAACTCTATAAACATTTATAAGCAGGAAAATCGCATAAATTCTCCTTTATTGCAATAAGCATTGAAAGTAAATAAGAGAGGGTATTTAGATCGGTGGAAACAGAACATATTTTCTCAGAAAAATTACTGATGTGAGAATAAATTATGGGTATGACTGAAGTGCGAGAATGAAAAAAGGAACAAGTATATTACCTACAGTTCACCTGAATATAAACATTTATTTTCAGCTCTGTGCACATCATTCTGTTCGTCGCAACATCAAGTGACGATCATTCAATCATGCAAAGAGTAGAACGTCGAATATAAATTACACAACCACATGTTTCTAATTGAAATATTTTTATTCGAGTAACACGGAACGCTTCGGAATCCAGATGGCTTCCCAGAACGAGAGTGGGGTGCACCAGAGCGCGAGCCGACTGGGGGCTGAGAGTTTGGCGAGGGCGGAGTGCAGGGGCAGCGGCCCAAGGCACTGGTCACAGGAAGGGCTCTTCAGGAAGCGGCTCACGCGCGCCAAAAATTCATAACCAGTGTTCGTCCGCTGGGCGGCGGGGGCGGTCGGGGGAGGAGGGGGCTGGTGTGGGGCCCAAAGCCCCCGCACGGTGCCCCCGTGGGCGGCCGGACTGCGCGTGGTCTGGAATCGGGCTTCCGTTGCGAAGGACACACACTTCACCCGGCATCTTCTTCTTTCAAACAGTCATAAAGGAACGAAACACAAGACATGGCCGCAGTAAAGTATTAACCATGGGAAGACATCCGCTGGTCATACGGAGTGGAGCAGCGATGCTGGGCTTGGGGAAGAAGGATGAGATTAAGAGGCTACCCGGAGAGGAGAGGTCTGTTCTCGACCGATCAGTCGCCAAGGCCACGATTATTACAACTGAGAGAAAAATACCGATGTCTGTCGTCTCGTCGCATCCAGTGTAATGTCAGGGAGGAGGTTCCTCTGCCGGAAGGCTGTCCTCTCGTCGCTTCGCGTGACTAAGGGTCTAGCAATCGAGAAATCTATTCTTCAGAAAGTAACTTATCAGATCGAGACTGATGCTTGATGAAGAGGAACACAGATGTGCAGGATACGGCTCAAATAGTTCATTTAAAAATAAAAAGCGGAAGCTCAATGTAGAAACTTCATGCAAATTTCTTTCTTCCAAACAACTCTATAACATATGCTACGAAAGATCGTTTTGTCGCCGCTAGAGATAAACAATTCCGAGACGATTCTATATTTGGAATCGACATTAACAAAGGAACGATGTACCGATAAGTCAATATTATCGAACTTCAAATGTCGATAATTCCTTTATTGACTGATATCCATGCGTGATTTTCAAATAAACAATGATATGATTTTTGTCATTTGTGTACCCACTGCAAAATATTTTTAATTTATTTTTTCTCTCTTTGTTTAATAGGAAGCAGAAATTTTTTTTAATTATTAGTGAAAATAAATTATGATTATATTATCTGAAGGGTGAGAATAGAAAGAAGGAACAAGTTTAAAATATTAATACCATTTGTTTTCTAGAAATTCCGTTTCGATACATCTACAAAATTCCAGAATGTATAGGAGACAAAATGTATTGTGAAGAAAGTAATGTCCCTACACCATATGTCAGTTTCAAAACCCAAGAGAGGTGCTTCTATTGTAATCTGTGGCAAAACAAAATCAAGTATTTGGATTCTCAAAAGAGTGTTTTCATTGACTTTAAGTTAAGAAAAATATAAGCACATTTTCATGGATGTTTCGCATTGCTGTTGATAACTCTTCCGTCATTTTGATATGCAGCCAGATCAGCTATAAATGCAGTACGCGTTTTAGTTGCAAATAGCGCCGTTGTCCAATTCCGCATCCAATCTTCGACGCTTTTCACACTGTAGAAGACCGCCTCCCTTCGGTTTCACACTTTCATTCTAACCGATCCCCTTTACAATGAAATAGTATCCTTCAACCACACCTTATCAATCTAAGCGCGAGCAAACAGCGAAAACAAATATTTAAACTGCCGGTAAGCATGTCATATTTGATCGTGAAACGCAGCACAAACGGGGAGACTTATCCCGGAACGCCCTTCAAAGTAATAACAGGAGTCGTCATTTACAGAAAGCGTAAGTTCCTTTTTTTAGAATTCCAATTTCATATATCTGGTGCTCGACTTGGGCCTCACATCCTACTTTTAATGTATGCATATTGCTGTATATTTCGGCCTCACAAAAAACGCGATGTGTTAGAATGGAGTGCATTAATGTTTTCATATGAAGATCAAACGGCACACCACGAACATTGGGGGAAAAAGCTGCACGGAGTTCGGTTGTTGCTTTTTTTTAGTTCCCGCCTGCAAAACACGTTCCGCGGGGAGTAGTGAGGCGAAAGGATAAAAATAATTTACATAGATGGATCCGGTCCGCAGTTCCGTCCCTGTTGTTACCCGCGGTTCCGCGTTAACGCCGGGCATCAATTACGATAAAAATCGCAGAAAATGAATGTAAAGAGCGCCGTCCCCGCATGCATTAAGCAAACGCGCGTCGGCGCACCGCAAACGCCACTGAGCAGATCTGATAGTGCGGTGCTGCGCGGCGGCCGGCTCCATTCGCGAGTATTACGTCTCCTCACGCCATCGCTTCCAAGACAGTTCGATGCCTTGCGCGACTCGCACAGGATCCTCGAAACGGTTCGGGTCCCGAAGACGCTTCTATTCGATCTCATGGTGGTGCATCACAAGCGCAAGCACTGCATTTCTACGTTTGATTGATTTCGAAATGCTCAAGTTCCAAGTAAGTCAAAACTTAACATGCCATTACTTTCGGAATTTTTAAATTCTTTACGTGAAAAATGGCATTTAGTTTAAAATATTTTCCCTTAATGCAAAAGAACTATTAGAGAGTTGCCAAATCATAACCGTAAAAATCAGCGTTAGATATTCACGCCAGAATTTCTCTAACCTGCAGCAAGTACAGATACACTCACAAAGGGGTCAAAGTACATCGCCTCACTCAGAAACCGAACAATTACAATAAAGTAATCTTACCTTCCTTTTTTGTACGTTACTTTTTATCGCTTAATCCATTGGATGTGATAATGCTGTGTAGACATAACCCCGTGGCAAGCATGCCCGCTGGACCAAACTCTCGGGCTGAAGAGCAGATCATTAATAAGTAAAATATGATTGCGTTTAATGAAAAAGTGAAAAGGAGAGGTCTCCACCATTTCGCTATGTTCGACAAAAAATCTTATCTCCAAATTGCCAAAGTAGATTAATATTGTTTGTTAATTATGATTTAAATAAGACTAAATAGTATCTTCATGCTAATCGAGTATTAAAAAAATCCTTTTTTCGGTACAGAAGTCAACAGAATCCTGGTAATAAGCAACACATAGTTCAAAGAAAGCATTCTTAATTTTCTCACACACTGGATCCCCTAGAAGAAGAGAACTCTGTCAACATATTTTGAAAGAAATCATGGGAATAATCGTCTACTACAAAAGGGCCAAGTAGGCTACTGAAAGAAGTTATGATAGAAATATTATTACACTAGTGTACCAATGCAACAATTCCCAAACGTGAAAATCCTACCTACGTAAAATCGTGATAGCGAAAGGTGCTTCAATGGAATTCGAGATACGAGAAAATATCTTTCATTTAAAGATCTGACGAGTAATATAATTTCAATTCGTTCACTAGAATATTTGCTTTTGAAAAACACCGTAATTATATAGCACTGTGCATTATGTTCAACATACAAGCGGACCTTCGAGGTTGCCCTTCGCGAGAATGTAGGCCATTCGAGAGTCGGCTCCATAGTTAATGGAAATTTGAATGTTCTATTAATTTAATCACTCAATACACATTTTTAAATTAACTTCGTAATCGCCTCGTCGCAGCACTTACGCGCCATTAAATTTCGTTGAGTTCTCATAGCGAATGCAATGCAATTAATTTTGTTACGCCCATTATACACACATTAGCATTTGAGCATTTTATTTTGACCAAAATTTCCGCAACAAGTGCTCATAACGTTATCTCACAACGATAGGTTAAACTGATACACAGCTAAAGCTATTTAGGTACAACAGAACAGAGCATTAAAAAATCAATTTATTTTACTGTACAAGAAATATATTCCTGGACTCGGTAATGGTAAGATTTTATTATTTTTAAGTACGTTAATGTTGAGAGACTAAGTGCATAATGTAGATAAAAACTTACTTCCCGAGTTCTTTTCGTAAAAGTAGAATTTTCTACTTACAGAGAACAATGAATAACGCTATCAAAGTTTCATTTTGGAAACGTCAACATTTATCAAAGGAATTAATACAGGATATATAACATGCAATACAAATATAAATACAAGGGGGAATATATGACTTTCATATCATGCAACACTATCACTACAGAATTATTATTTTTAAAGAGAGATGCACACGTTTCAAACAGCAACTTTTATTTCTCCTATGAAAAACTAGTTTGAGAATTTAAAAACTTTTAAGCCTATTTTTCAACTTTATTGACACGCCTTGTAGTTAGTCTCCGAGCCAAGCGTTGCTACTTTCGCGCGTACCCCTCCAGTTTTTGTTTTTTTTTATTTATTAATTTTTGAAGAGATTACATAGATCAGTAAAAATAACTATACATATGTATTTACAGACTTATATGCTAACCTTAAATATAATCTTACATACTAACAAGGGGGAGGAAATCCCTTTTTGGGTCCTCAGTCCGGATCTAAATCTGCAAATTTTTTTAGGAATATGTGATGTGGATGTTTTTTTTTTTTTTTTCGTGTTTGGTAATTGGGGTTTTTGGCTAGTTTGAATGGTGATAGGGCTGGGATTTGAGGTAGGTTATGATAAAAGTTGGTGGCCAGATATGTGATATATTGTTCAATGGGTTCCAAATTAAATTCGTTGTGAAGTTGGTTGTTGGTTATATACCATGGAGCATGAGCAACTATTCTTAAGAATTTATTTTGCAGTACTTGTAGTTTTTGGATATTAGTTTTAGCAGAATTGATCCAAATTGGGCTGGCGTACAACATTAATGGTCTTAAAATTGTCTTGTAAATTGCTATGGCTGATTTATATTGTATTGGGCTGTTGCTGTAAATTAGTGGTCGTAGTTGTGCCAGTTTTATTTTGGCTTGGGTCACTTTGGCATTTATATGTTTTCCCCAAGTTAGCTTGGTATCAAGATATAATCCTAAATATTTTACAGGTTTATTGGGGGGGTACCATTCTATTGATTTGTTATTTAGAGTGAGAGGAAGTGAAGGAGAGTGGGGTCTTAAACTAAATATTTTTGCAGCGGTTTTGTTAGGATTTAGTTGGATTTTAAGTTCAGCAGCCCAGCTGTGTCTATCATATTTAAATAAAGTTGTAAGTGGGTTCTTAAGTCATTGAGGGTTGTACCGGAGGCAAATATGGCTGTGTCGTCGGCAAATTGAGCGATAGTGATTTTACTGAGTGTGGGAAGGTCAGCGACATAGAGGTTGAATAGGGTGGGTGATAACGGAGAGCCTTGGGGAAGTCCAGCGTTTATTGTTCTTGGGTTGGATAAATGGTTGTTAACATTGACTGAGAAAGTTCTATTGCTTAAGAAATTTGTTATAATTGATTTTAAGTATTGTGGAGTGCCTATTTGGATTAGTTTATATAAAAGAGCTTGGTGCCAAGTTCGGTCGAAAGCTTGTGTAATATCAATAAATAGAGCTATGGAATGGTGTTTTTTTTGAAAAGCGGAATAAATGTACTCTGAAATTCTTAGTAGCTGGTGTTGCGTTGAGATTCTTTCTGTAAATCCAAACTGTACCTTGGGGATAGCATTGGTTGAATACAGGTGGTTTTTCAGTCTTCGCAATATGATTTTCTCGAATATTTTGGAAAAAGTTGTTAATAAGCTGATTGGGCGGTAACTCTCGGGATTTGATGGGGTTTTGTTTGGCTTTGCTATGGGGATGATGATTGCATGTTTCCATTTATGGGGGAAGTATCCGATTCTGAAACATGAATATGTTATTTAAGTACGCGATTGCCGTTGTTGGTAGTTTTTTTAATGCCAGATTGTTTATTTTGTCGTGACCTGGAGCTTTTTTGTTAGGAAGATTCTTTATGATTTTAGAAATTTCAAGGGAGATGAGAAATTTATTCTCTGATACGGACCGAAGAAGTTTAATTTGTGGCTTGTAGAATAGTATTATGTTGGGTGGACATTCGCGTTCTCACAGAATGTGGTTTCAAAATGCATGGCGAGCACTTCTGCCTTCTGAAATGAGGATAAGGCCTTGCCTGTCGTTGTATTTAAAGGAGGGACCGTGTTTTTTTTCTTGAGAACTTTTTTAGTGAATTGCCATAATGTGTTATTACTGGTGTTGAGTGATTGTATGAGTTTATAATATTGTTCGCTGTTATGTTTTCTAATAAGTCGTTTGATCACGTTGGAGATTAGGTTGAGTTCACTCTTTAATTCTCGTGTTCGTAGCTGAGCCCAGAGTCTTTTAGTCTTATTCTTTACCGATATAGCGTTTAAAATGTCTGAGGGTAATTTATTGTAGGGTTTGTGGGATGTATTTGGAGTGTTAGTCAACTGAGAATTTACCCTCCAGTAACGACGGCAGAGACGAGTGGTGACGACGTTGGCAGTCAGTCTTCCGAGCATGCACCTCACGTGCTTTCTCTACACCCTCCCATCAAGTAGTATCAAGGGACAGATCTTTCATTTTTTCTCTGTAAATGGATTTCGAGCGTCTGTGCTAGTACTTCGCTGGATTTCTCATTAAGACGACTGCCACTTAAACGTACTGCGCTCAGTATTGTAAATTTTGTTCGACGATTTTGCAACTTCCACGTTCAACGCTCATGATTCTAATACATGAATGACTCAGCTCGTTTTCACGACTCTGCCTTAGTGTAGTGGAGAAACGAGGATGTAGTGTAGTGGATGAAAATTAAGGAAACAGAATGTATATCTCCAAATTAACTCAGAAACTGAAGAAATAAAATAATCTCATTGTAACGAAGCAAAAATCGGTACGCAATTCCACACAAGTCCAAAAATAGAGGCTTAACAAAAAACAGATACAAAACGCTTGAACGATGTAGGCAATTATAATCACAAAAAAACAGGAAAAAATAATATTCTACAGCATCTTTGTAATAAGAACTAAAATGACAGATTGATCGGACAAGACCAATTCGTGACAATCAAATCCTACATCAACCAAGTCTATAACAAGCCTATAATACATGCTACCACGATGCGTTGATGAATAAATGACGACAGAACTGCCGTCCCAACTGGAGCTGGTAACCTTGATTGATTATTTTGTTTCCGGGAGCGTCAACAACTACGGTCATTACTTTCGTAAATGGGACAGTGTACATGGGACACGGCACGTGGCGTTGCTCCCCCTCATGAGATCCGGCGCAGAACTAAGCGTTGGTTTGCGAGGTTTTTCACAATGAGGTTGCGAGGTTTTTCACGACCCAACCGGCAAGTTCTCAGGTCTCGACACGTGTGTTATTGTAGTGTATGTGTGTAAGAGCAGAGAAGGGGAATGGATGAGGAAGGAAATATCGCGCGCGATCCTTGGTCCTTTTGATAGGGGCTCTTGTATTCGTCAGGTATTGATCGAAGAAACCACGGAAAACTACCAATTAGAACTTGTCACCAGAATTCTGCATCAGACAGTAGCTGAGTTCGACCAACCTACTCGTATCTAGCTATCCGAAAAGTCGAAATCCGCCATCGTCAGGTCCCTAACCCTAAGCCCTCCTGGTGATAGAGGCGACCTTTGTGCCTGGGCGACCAGCAACTAGACCCGTTCAAGCCAGCCCACCTAGGCTGCCCCCTGCGCGCCCGCGGCGAAAGAGGGGGTGGGGCAGGAGTGCAGGGGCAGGTAACTAACGAACGCGGTCGCGGCGATCGCGCAGGGCGGTGCGTGGGCGGCGGCGGCGCCGGGGCGAGCGCCGGGAAGGGCGAGCGACAGGCTGCCCAGTCGCCGTGACGACTGGTCGGCTCGGCGCGCGCACGCCCCACCGGCCCCGCAAACGCGATTACATAAGTAATGACTACACAAAGCGAGCGTCATCGCTAACTAAGCGACTCGAGCCGCCCGAACGGCTGAGCGACAGCCAGCGCCACAAAGCGCCGGCGAGGATCGGGGGCGGCGAGGGCGATGGCGGGGGCGATGGCAAGAGACGCGGAGGGGCGCACGGTGCGGCATCGCCAGCCGCCCCTGCCTCCGCGCCAAATTCCCTACCGATAGAAGGCGCGTCGATACGGAATCGCTTGATCGGGTTAAAAAAATTGCCCGGGAGTTTAAACGGAATTCTGCAGCGAAGGACAGTCATGGACGTTGTTGAAGGTCATATTCCGAGTCATTTACCCACAGGTTCCAGATCTTTTTATTTTCACGCAGACTGCACTAATTCTTATTAAAGTACAGAACATATCAACACCAATATTATTATTATTAGTGTACGTATAACCCAAAAATATACAAAAAATGTTCAAAAATTAGGCATTTTTAGATAATATAAGAATTAATTGAAGTGTCTTCACAATGTGTCATTTAATTTTAGCTTGTTATAAAATTAACGTTACGATATATGTTTGTAGTATCGAACAGTTTCATAACACTAGCGTAATACTCGAATATCCCTAGGGCAAATATGAAATTATATCGAATTACGACCAAACTTGCACCATACATTTGAAAGTAAATTGTAATATCAGAGGTTGAAGAATCTCTCCCAATAAATAGCATTATATAAACCAAATTTATAAACAAAAGTACGCCACAAAACACAGTATAACAAAAAGTGTACTATGTATTACCAATGTTTGGGCAATCCCAAGTATACGATCGACGTCTAAACAATCATAGAATACAGAATTCAAATAATTCCTTTTCTTTAATAAAGAAAGAAAGAAAGAAAGAAAGAAAGAAGAAAAAAAAGTTCGCGGAACTCCAGAACATTTCCAATTCATTCACACAGTGCCACACGCCACTTGCGAAAACAACACTGATATCAAAGTGTTTATTTACCACGTTGAAACTACATATCTGTTATTTCACGACTTGCGTTCATTTATTTTCACATTTCCATCTACGAGAAATAACATTCAGTGACTTCTACAGAATGAAAATCAGCATGTCATGGAGCATCAACATGAGGGTCAAGTTAAAGTACTCCGCTCATATCCGAGTTAAACAGACACCGGCGTCTTAAATTTCCATAAGTTAATAGAAATGTAATATTTAATTTTCGGCAGGTGAGAAGGATATCAGTATTTTGATTAGTTTTGATGAGTCCTTGAGACTATACTTAAAATATACATTTTGAAATCGCAATATAGCATGAGCTTTTTGAAATTATTCACAGCGTTACTTCGATATCAATAGATATATTTGCGCTGCGGTTATGGTGAAGAGTTTTTTAAGGTCGCTTTTTAACTACTAGTGTCATATAGCGACCACTGCGATTGTTCCCATTGGGGTAACTGTAGGGGGAACACCTCACGTAAAGACAACACGTGCACACAAACTTCCATGCCTGAGGCAGGATTTCAACCTGCGACCCTTCGAGCCGAGCCAGCTACGGCCCTACAGCCTTAACGACCTCGGTTATTCAAACAGGCTAATAGTAATTTTTCTTACAACTGCAAAATGACGAAATTCGCAATCATGTAATTTTTAAAGAAAGGTTAACGTGGGAAACATATATTGATCATTAGTAAACGTAAAGAGACAACAGGACTAACTGAATTGCAGTGAACTTTACTCAAGCAATTACGTAAATACTGGAAGTTGTGTTTCAAGCGATTTATCTTGCACTCCTATTGTTGCGCATTTCACATCGCTCATTCTCAAACCCGAGTCCTGGGCAAACATGCTCTCAGAGTTAAAGCTGTCTAGAATAAGTTTCCTGGCAGCCAATGGGTTCTCAAATAACTGTTTGCCCCCCCACCCCTGAAATACACAAATTACTTGTGCGTTTGGAATATTGCACAACTTACTGCTCCCAACCCCCATATCCCTAAGGTAAGGCCCCCTCTTGCGCTGGGGAGTGGCCCTTCACCTAGGGAGAACGCGTTTTACAGCGGCCGCATCTCTGCGGGAGGCGGCGGGCAGAGGGTGGCGGGGGCGGCGAGCGACCGCAGAGGTGGGCGGGGCCGCGGTCGAGGCCAGCGGGAGCCCTGCGGACGGCCGCACCGGGTGTGGGCGGCGCGGCGGTGGCGAGGTCAACAGCCCTTTGTCCCGTGCCGCCAGACGCCCTCGCGCCTTCCCGCGGACGTCGCCTCGCTCGCCCTCCCCCGACCTACAGCCCCGCCCACGCACACGGTCGCAACGGGCTGTGGCGTTCTTCTTGCGCGCCCACACCCAACAATGCCATTCTCAGTTCTCAGCGGCACCACTTCCCCCGTTTCTTCGTACTCCCCGAACATGCCACACCGGCCCCCTCCCCCCAAGCCTACAGTGCACATTCCCTGCGTGGCCGCCCTGGAACTTTATTTCTGCCATCGCTATACGTTCGCCTTACTCTCACCGTCGGACTTTTCACCCCGGTCGACCCCGCCACAGCTCCCGCGTGCCGTGCGACCTGCCGCGGTTTAGGCGTTATTTATAGAGCCGCCTGCTTATGAAGTTTATCCCTTATTTACTCGCTGTTCTGCGCTTCAATACCTTAACTCGATTACTCGGCACTCTTGAACAGAAAATTAATTTCGTAGACAAAACTTAAAACCCGTAATAGATGTAATGGGTTTCTCTTTAACTCTGTGATGGAATAAGCCTACGGTAATAAACGATATTTGACTCGTGAACGTTCGGCAACAGCATCGCGTTGTAAGAAGAGGTGAAGGGGGTGAAATTTCTCTCAACATTTCTCAAGTTAGTTGAAGAGACTTTTTTTCGTCGTTAAAGCTTGAATAAAAATGAATTCTAACACCAGAAACGGGGCAAACGAATGTAGAATGAAAATGTTTATCCTAGAAGAGTTCATCTTTTTAAAATATTTTGTTAAAACATGTTTCGAGATATACTGTTTCACGTACATGAGCTGCATTAACATGCGAAGTTTCATCGAGAAGTATTTGATGCAATTAATGCATAAAAATTATTAGGTAAAGGTACAAACCTTTTCATACTTTTATGTTCATACACAAGTTTATAAAATTCTAAACATAATATATGTGTAACATGATAAGAAAGTTCGACAAAGATCAGTCAGTGGAAGATATTGCAACGTGACTTTAATTCAAATGGCAACTACACGTTCATTCAAGAATTATTAACTATTTTCTTCAACCAAAACTGAAACTATTGAATCTAATCGCAGAGGAAGCAGAAAAATGTAAAGACACAACAACAAACAAATTAAGAAAAGTATCGGGCATGCTACTTCCATTGCCAATCTTAACAGAGGGCAAAAACCGTAGGAAATCTCTCACTGGGCAGGTTAATTAAAGCAGATAGAGAAACGACTCTTGAGCAGCACCGTACAAACGCGCACATTAGAGACGTCAGGACACAATCGAAACAAGTCACTTCCCTTCCCCACAACAAATTTGCAAAACACATTGTCAGCACTGTTATCGTCGTCACGGACTACTATTTATTGACAACATTCACTCTAACAGGGCCCATGCGAATTCGTATTTCCTGTTTGCGCAATTGCCTTCATGTTGGAAAATTCAAATACCACTTTAAAAGACGTTTTCTCTGACGAATCCCTACCATGAAATACCAATCATTATTCTCGATAAATATATGTGGACGGAGTTAAAATAGTCAAAGTAAAAAATATAAAGTATCTCTGAAATATTATATTTTTTAAAAGGATTTTTAAAAGACTGTTTGATCTAATCAATTACGTTGGTAATCTCGTTTACTCAATTCAAGTAGAAAGTGAACACAACTTAATAAAATAATTTATAAAATATTTAAAAGTTAATGAAATAATACGCAATGCTTCTGTTAAAATAATTTATAACAAAATAACTGAATATTAATCACAGATATTCTCACACAGGTGATAAATTATAGCAATCACATTAGCATATGAATAAACTTTGCACTGAAGAAAAATCCGAACCAATATATGTGAAATTAAGGTATAAATTGCTAGTAAATGTAAAAAATGGAGATTATCAGAAATGCAATCCAACCCGATATTTGTCACACAATTTTAGTACGTGCGCATCATGTTTTTTGTTTTTTCGTTACACATATTGATTTCTCTCCAATTTTTTCCTCAGTACGATTCGGAAGCACCGACATTAGAAATGACGCCGGAGTAAAACAGGTCTGCAGAACACGGGGTTTCGACAATTTCATCCATACCGTACGCGCAGAAATGAAATTAACTGCAGCCTGATTCTCCGTCCCCGAGGACCCGACGCGACTCGCTTACGGCCGTTCGCTTCTCCCTGCCACTGTCTCGCCCTCCTCCTCTTCCTCCTCCTCCTCCTTCTCCTCGCACGCTTCCTCCTCCGGGAGGGTCGAGCGCTTCGCAAAAATCGTTGTTCACTCTCTCTCCCTCCATTCAAGTATACTTCTGTTGTAGTACTGTATTTTTAAACTGGAGAAGTATAGCTGGTGAAGTGTAAAATATGTGCGTGTGACACTTTAATTAGAGCGATGAAAAACGACGCTTTGAAAACTGTTTTAATTTGGTTCCGTGTAGAATAGGCGAACGCGCAGGGCAGAGAAGGGCAGAGAGGCCGCCGAGAAAGCAGAAAGGGTTGGCGCAGAGGGTGAGTAGAGTCCGGGGAGGGGGAGGGGCGGCGGCGAGGGAAACGGCGCGGCGCCGCTGCGTATATATAAAGCAGCATTGGAGTCGCGGATGAGGCGAAGGGGCCGAGCAAAAATTGATTTTCGCAGTGAGAAAGTTCGCTCTGCCAGCTGTGCCTAGCGCCCGAGTGCGATTGCGGCGTAGAGGAGGCATGTGCATAGGTGAACGAAACAGGAAAAAAAAACAAAAAACACGCTGGCACGCTAATAACAAGAGAAAGAAAGCGAATGAGCTAGTCAACAAAAGCGTCTGAAATGGTAATTGACAATATTTTCAAACATGGTGAAGACAATGAGTGTGAATGCGGAAGCCATAAAAGAAATCTCATACGGTGAAATAATAGGTAGTACACAATTAGTTGTCAAAGCTACAAACTAATGAATGAAGACTAAAGATATGAGGAACGATGTAACAGTCTGAGGTAGATTTAAAATGTGAATGAACGAAATACTGAAATTAATGAAGGAGCAAAACGTGCATCGGAAGCCAAGTAAGTATACATGTATGAAATCATAAAACAAGAAACAATCAGTATTCTCCTTAATTAGTTTCAAATAATATGATATTTTTGAATGTTTATCAATAACACTGGTCTCAGGGATTTGCTACTCGAGAAATTCAAGTGTACAGACCCTAATTTGGGTGTGCTGATTTCACATTTGAAATCCGGTTTTTTTTTTTTTTTTTTTTTTTTTTTTTTTTGTATCGCGTCACAATTTTAAGATAATATCCGTTTTTTATCCGTTTATTTGAATCGTCCAATGATAATGAGTCAAACCAAAATTTTTTTTTTTCATTTATTTCTGCTTGGCCCGAAGGCCCTCAGCATCCGCGTACGATACAGTGATGTTACATGAATTAAATTAACATTGATTGAGAAAACTTAGACTTGAATACATTGAGTACAGTGAATTAAATTTGAGAAGCACATCGGGTGCATGATAATCAGGAGGGTCGAAGAACTGTCGCGGTAGTTTTCGTTTTAGTCTATTGTGGTGAGGATTTTGTTTTCCGATTTTGAAATGTACGGCTGAGGGAATCTGGGAATTTTAGGATAGAAGCGAGAGGATAGGAGGAGAAATGGACGGAGATAGGAGTAATGCCGAGTTCGTTATGTAGCTGGAGTTAGGTACAAACCATGGAGCTTTAGTGATGGATCGGAGGAATTTATTTTGGAAAATCTGCATTTTTGGATGTTCGATTTGCTGGCTGAGGCCCAGATAGGAGAAGCGTATGATAAAATTGGGCGGATCATTGACTGGATAGGTGAGTAGCGACATGGAGTTGCAAGGGTGATGACTTTTTGAGAATGGGATATAATTGGTGGGTTCTACGGGTTGCCAGGGTTATTCTGTGGAGAATATTTGATTTCCATGTGAGCGCCTATCAAAAGTACTCCCAGATATTTAACTGGCTTGTTGTTTGGGAGCCAAGTTATATTTTCTCCTTGATAGTTGAGAGAGGAGGATTATTTGGTCTACGGAGCGTGAAGATTTTTGCTTGGCTTTCGCAGGGTTTATCCGGATATGCCATTTCTTGGCCCAGTCGGAGAGGTTAAAGAGGTGGTGTTGCAGGTCTTCTTGTGCGGTATCAATATCACGGTTTGAGGAATATATTGCGGTGTCATCAGCAAACAGGGCAATGGAGGTATGAGGGTGGATGGTATATCAGCTGTATAAAGATTAAATAGTGTAGGAGACAGAACAGATCCTTGGGGTACTCCTGCTTTTATGGGAAAAGATAGTGAAAGGGCTCCCGGAAGGCGGACAGAAAAGTGCGATCGACAAGGAAGCTATTGATGATGTGAATAAGATAGTCGGGTTCCGATGTGAATAAGTTTATATAACAGTCCTGGATGCCAGATGGTGTCAAAAGCTTTAGCTATGTCGAGGAAGATTGCGACTGTGTGTTTCTTATCATGGAAGCCTTCGATTATATCCTCGGTTAGTCTTAGTATTTGGTGATTTGTGGAAAGTAGTGGTTGAAAACCGAATTGGTGCGGAGGTATGGCTTGTACTGAACTGAGATGGGAGATTAATCTGGCGAGGATACATTTTTCAAACAGTTTTCCTAAGGAGGGCAGAAGACTAATTGGGCGATAGCTTGACGGGTCGTTTTTTGGTTTGTCTGGTTTCAGAATGGGAATGATGTGGGCGTGTTTCCATTTGCGAGGGAAGTATGACAGACGAAGAGAAGCATTAAATATTGCTGTTATATGTAAAATGGCTGTGAATGGAATGCGTTTAAGTACGTACGTTGGAATTAAGTCGTGACCACTGGAAACTTTTGGAGTAGCGACAGATAAAGGTTCACAATTTCGGTGGAGATACGAATTTTGGACATCTTGGGACTGTTGTTCTAGTTCGTCGGATTTCTTCGAGGAGTAACTGATCATGAAGGGATTTTCTGTAGGATGGGGTGTAAAGGTTGTGGCAAAGTATTCACCTAGTACATTGCTTTTATCTGCTGGAGTAGTTGCTACGGATGCCGCGGTTGTTAGGGAGGGTATATTAGTTGGCTTGCGCAAGAGGCGGCGAGTGATATTCCACAGTGTATGATCGGTTGGGTTGGCGGTTTGAGTTTGGAAGTGGAGATATTGGGCGTTAGATATTGCCAAAAGATGTCTTACTATTTTAGTGAGTAGGTTTAGGTACGATTTTAAGAAGGGGGAACGATGTTTTTGCCAGTGATTACGTATGTATCTTTTGTGATATAATAGTCTCTGTAAGATGGGTGAAATAGGAGGTAGTGGGTTGCGTTGACGTATTGGGGGAGCTGTTAGATCTAAACTATCGAGGATGGTGTGGGTGAGCGAGTCAATGGCTCTATCAATTTCTTGAGAGCTTTTCAGTGACGGAAGTGGTGGCAGAATGCGAGAAATCAGGATCTGAAATGAGGCCAGTTGACTTAAGTGAGTCGGAGAGTTGTAGCTAATGTTGCTTGAGATACCGAAGTCGAGGATGTCTGCTGGTATTGAAGATTGGTAGGGATAATAGCTGGGAGAATCAGGAGCATGTACTGTTAGATTTAATCTTTCAATATCTGCAAGAAGAAGGATGCCGGCAGGAGAATTGAGTCTGCTACCCCATACTGTATTCTTGGCGTTCCAGTCTCCAACAACAATTGTTGGTTGATTTGATAAAAATAGTGAATCGATGTCGCCTGTTTTATAAGGAATATTGGGAGGCTTATACACTGAGGTCACAATAAGGTGGGATTGTCCGGTTTGCTGTACTGCAACGCTTATATTTTCAAACGTGGGGTTTGCATATTCAGGGAGATGATGATGGGAGATATTATTTTTCCAAAATGGCTACACCACCACTGCTATGATTTCGTGGACGATCATATCGATACATCGTATATCCAGGAATGAAAATTTTGATAGAGGGCTTCAGGTGGGTTTCTTGGATGCAAGCTATATCGATATTATTGCTATGGAGAAAATGTGCGAGTATATGAATATTGGTTCGTAGACCATTTGCATTCCACGATATTAGGCGGATTGGATGACGGGGTTATTTTTAGACATAAATCTGAGGATAATAAAATTTCAGAGATTGGAGAATTGAATTGGTAAGAACGGGGATTATTTGATTTAACATTTTCGAAAGGAATATTTCAACTTGTTGGGAAACAATTTGTGAAATTATTTGAGAGTGAGAGTGAGTTGGGAATGTTGAAGGTTTGAGGAAATCTGAGTACAAGGGCGATTGATACGAGGACGGTGGTCTCGGTTCGGTCGGTCTGGGTATAGTGCGTCGAAAGGAGAAATGTTCCGGGGTCTTTCTCTGAGGTGTTGAGGTGGTGAGGAGGGGAAAAGGGGCGGTGAAAGGGTTTGGTGGAGTGAATGATTGTGTGGGAAGAACTGTTGAAGGCATGTTTGGAGGTTGGTTGCGCGACTGGGAGGGAAGAACTTTTCTGGATAGAATATTTTGGTAAACCTGACATTCACGGCTGGAGGCCCGATGTGGCTTATCACAGTTTACACATTTTGTTTCTTCATTAGCGCACTCGATAGTAGCGTGTTGACCTGCACATTTTCCACAGCGCGGTAGACCTTAAAGTAATTGTCTTTCTGATGATTTTGTTAGTCAGTTGTTTCAACTGTTACTCGGTGAGAACTCTTTATTCCCATTGTTGATTTTTCTCTGTGGCGCATGCTTTTATGTGATTTCAAGAAGTAAAAGAAGTGACATATTGTAAGCTGTTGTACGTCTCGTGTAAAACGGATTTGTCAGTAAATCTAATTTACATCTTATTCTAAACGTTTTCTAAACGGCACCTACATGCCAAGATACAATTGACTCCAAATGAAATTTGAAACTTATGGCTCTCATTGATTTTTGTTTCATTTAATTACAGAACTTATATCATTGCCAGAGAAATGATTTCACTAGTGGGGAAAACAATGCGAAGCAAAAGACCCTACTTACCCACAAAATATTTTCTTTCACCTTTAAGCTGCTATTATGATAAGAGATTTCTGCTGTAAAATATACATATAAAATATAATCTGTTGTAGAATATAAACGGAAAAGCACATGTTTCAAGAACTTTTAAGAGTTTCGTTGCTAATTATATATTGTACAAAAATGTATATCGTTTTTAAATTTCGAAAACATAAAGTAACAAAAATTTACCCAAAACATGAATAAAGTACAATTGATTTTTGGCCTTACTCCACCTGTATAATATACTGAATAAGAATTAGACTTCCATTCACAATGCTACAATTAAAAAATGTGACGTGCTAGAATAAATCTGACTACAGATATGGAATCAGAGCATCGATTTCAGTATGATATATGTGAATTTTCTCAGTAGCAGTAAAAGTAGTTTGCATACAAGTTAATAGAAAAGCATTCCAAACAATTTCAAGCGGAGCGCAATAAATATTTTTTTAAATAATTTACTAACAGTTATAAGGACCTTGTGCACTACTCTTTGTACCCTTAAGAAAAATTTATGAACGAATCATTGAACAGCAAATGGATATTGTTGCGATTTTATAATACAAGGTCCACACAGATTAATTTCTTAAGGATCCCAAGAATCTCGGAGAGAGAACAATTATATCGTTATGAAACGTTCTGAGAAGTTTCCAAATAAAAATTCGTTTCTAAATCACAATACTTTTACTAAATTGATGTAGTAAATTTATTTCCGATTTTGATATCAAATAACCTGTGATGTAAACAATGATTTGAAAATAAATAATCTATTTATTTATTTAGTCAAAAACTGTATGTGACGTATGAGGGAAAAAATCATCTGCGCACGCATAGTCATGCTTTATATTATCCGTCGGTACAGTCTACTCTCGAACGTATGATAACTTTTCAACTGTCGATACAAACGAAACCATGAAGATAAAGGTAGAGTGAAACAAAATTCAGATCATAGAAATACACGTGATCTTGTCTACATCATTTCTCTCGCATATACAGATTTGTACGCCATTGAAAATTCTTACATTAAATTAATTATTAATGAATGTAAAAAATTTCACTAGTAGTCATTTTCCAATTGTGTAGTATTTTTAAAAGTTTTGCCGGACCTACACTATCGCAAAGCAAAAGTTCCCAAGACGTTCGCGGGAACCCACGCTGATGCCCATCACCGTGCAAATGTTAGTTTCGTAACGTCATCAGCTGGCAGCGATGCTTCCGAAGGCGCCGGTGGCTCTCTGAATGCAAAAGGCCTGCCAGAGAGCGGCGGAAAAAATGGCCAGCTGAGGGAGAACTCCTACAGTCACCCTCAAGGCGCAAGGGCGTAAATTTGTGGACCGGATGGCCGTCCTCACAGGGAGTCTGTGGGCGATTACGTGACCGATAAAAATATGCGAGCAGTCAATGCCTGACTTTGACTTATGTGCGCTCTAGGCTGTGAAATGTTTTAGCGCCCTTTTAATTTGCTTTTTAAATATTAAAGTTATTTATAGTATTTTGAATAAAAAATTAATGAACGTTATTTGTAACCGATGCAAATATTGTATACGTATAAATAATTGAATATACGTGAAAGTATAAATAATTTTCACTGCGATATTGATATATTTGATAAATTAACACTTTCTTTTGTTACAAATATGAAAAGAAATATTTCAATAAAAAACATTCAAAAGTTCGCCTTATGAAATTTTGAATCCGCTGAAATTCGTTCGCCGTCCAAAATTGCGCGCTCCAGGTTGCAGCCTACCCAACCTGTTCGGTAATCTGGCACTGCGAGCTGCAACAATGCCCAGGTTGGCGTCACTTCCCTTTCTGGTCACCTCGCGTGTGGTCGGGCAAACTGCTCGCCCCGAGACGCGGACGTGCACTTCATGAGACAGTGCGAGTGCGCTGCACTGGGTGTCTGAGAACCGGCACGGTGAAGTGTCGAGGTGGAGGATCTGCACTAAGCAGGGTTCGGGGAGTAGGGAAATGGGAGGTAGGAATCGGCGTTAGGAAGTTGAAATAAACGACTTACGCACTGACTTACGTACGGTACTACGACTTACTGACGTAAACTGACTTACGTGCAAGTATGTACAGCTATACATACCTGTACGTAAATCAGTCTAAAAGCAATGCCTCATATTTTCCCACTTACATAAAATTCGTAAAATGAAAAATTTGAACTTGGCAATGTTCTTCAAACATCCTCCTACAATCCACCGCAGTAGTAAATTTCTGCGTCAAAATGTGACAGCACAGAAGTCGTTTGAAAATGGTCGACTTTGATATTCGTAAGAGACCGTGTTGTGAAAAGCCCATTCGCACTCAGGCAAGGCTGGCAAAAGTGTACTGTGACGCAACAGTGGATGTCAGCACTGTTAGACGAAAATTCGTCGCTTAAGGAAGCTGAAGGGCAAACACCATTAGCTGTCGAAAAGCAGAGCAGCAAGTGGGTGCCAGCAGTCATTCCATGCAGCATTCAGCAAGTCGATGACATTATTCGTGGCGACCGCTGGGGGACTGCAGATGAAGAGAGGAAGATAATTCGACACTATTCTTCTGTCCCATTTCATCTTCTGCATTCAATAATTCAATCACACTAAGGTCTCTCTTACAAACATCGATGTCGGCCAATTTTCAAATGACTGCTGGGCCACATTTGACCCAGGGAGTTATTACTGCGGTGGATTGAAGAAGATTTGTGGTAAGTGCCAAATTCAAAATTTTCACTTAACTAATTTTTAAGTAGAAAACTAGTGGTGCTAAAACAGTACTTTCTCGCCCACACTTTCATGCAAAACTGTGCGAAAAGTACTAAAATTTTCGAACAATTGCACATGACCATATTTCAAAACTTATCTTTAAGGAATCGATTTCTTTCAGGTCAAAATCTCTATCTTCATAATTATATGATGATGTAAGAAGACGCCGAAACAAATTGAATTTTTGCATTTTTCGAAAAAACAGTTTTCAACGAAAAAGAGACATGCACCATTCTCCTAAACGTTCTTCACACTATCCAACAACAAAATCTAATCACAGACAATGGAACCATTTTTTTGAAAATTTGGAAAATATCCCTGGGGTTTTACGTAAAGTACCCCCAAAATTAAAATATCGATTTCAAATTCAAGGGGTCGTGACATCAGCCAGATCGATTGAGTAATAGAAATTTTGGAGAAAATCGGTGGAACGTTTTAGCCGCTAGCGTTGTTCACACACGGACGGACAGACAGACAGACAGATGGACGGACGGACAGACAGATAGACAGACAGACAGATAAACGGACAGACGTTTTGCCGTCATTCGATTTTTCGGTACCAAGGACCACAAAACATGGATTGTGGTTACACCACATGTTAGATAATTTTTCTCTTTAAATTTAGCAACTGGATGTATCCACTTTTTCTTACTAGAGCCCTGAAAAAAGATTTTCAATGAAAATTCGCTGTTTTTTCGCACAGCATAACATTACTTTTTTCTCTACCCGTAGCAAGAAAGTAAAAAAGGAGGCAATAGGTTTTGACTGACCCTCGTAAAATATTGTAAATAAACTTGTTGTGCATGACATAGATATGTCATCATTTAGCAACCACGACGCCATCCGGCTGCCCGGCTTCGCGAGTGGGTGCGTGGCCTAATCGCAGCCTTGGGGAAGGCGTCTGGCGCGGCGCGGCCATACTGTACAGCGGGCTCGTAACCCGCCGGGCGCGGCGGGGGCGGGGGGGCGGGGGCGGGGCGGGCGGGCGCTCGTAACGGCGATCGACAGCCGCGCGCGCGGAGACGCCAAATGGTTTCCATACTACTCTTGGGCATTAGCGCAGGGAACGCGCGGCATTCATTTCTACCGGCCAAGCTGGAACATCCCCTCCCCTCCCCGGCCCCGCTGCCTTCGCGTGCTGCAATTAAGTATCAACTATAACGCGGGTTTACAACGCGCAGACCCCGTGCGCTGCGATAGAGCCCACTATAACGCGTGCGGGCGCGTCGTAATATCGCACTGAATGTGGCATGGCGCGGAAATAACTAGGCAGAAATCAACGGCCAGGATGTACTTTTAGTCTTTCTAAGTGAAATGACTGTACCGACGAAATGCAGGATGCGGCCTGCATTTCATACGAGTGTCCCTATATCTGGTGAAACGTACAACGAAAAGTTTTAGAATCAAATAATTGAAGTAATTCTGGTTTAATCTAGAACTATTCCTTTTGTAATATCTTCTCGTGGAATCTAAAAACGTGTAACCACAACAGCGAACGAAATAGAAAATTCTTTGAATCTTGGATGATAATAGGTAATAATGAAACGTTCAATATGAATGTCATTACAATTGTAGGATGTCAGTAAGAATGAGCTTGCGGACACATGGCTTTATCCAGCAATTCAAAGAGACAAATGATGGTTTAGTTGGTTCTGAGTGGAGTGACGTGATTTATTTCGTCTTCCAAGCCACAATTACAAGGTACGAACTTCTATCCAGCACGCGGTATTCCAATTAAGAATTTTAGCGCAGGGCGTTGCCACCACACACGTCGGCGGAACTCCCGACGATTTGACAATACTATTACATCATTATCTTAAATATCTACATAGACTCCCTTTTTTACTTAAACACGAATAAATGTATAGTCCTTGTGGAATGATTTGCCTAATAACTGGCGGGTCTCATATTATTTTAACATGTCAGGAGTAGGGCTCGTGTCTATGCCTCACGAAGGATACGACCGCGAAACACTCACCTCACACGCTTACCCAAATAAATATTTCCGCAGTAAGGAACACTGATACAATTCACGCAGGAACATCCATGAAGGGTGTAGCCCCTTCCGGAAACGTACTTGGGCGAAAAAAAGTAGCGTCGTGACAGAAGAACGATAACGTTGTCTGCGAACCCATCGCCGACGGCGCGGGGCGGAGAGGGGCGGGGCTGGGAAAAGGGGTGAGCGCGGTCGGGGCCCGGCGCGGCGGGGGCACCCTGTGGCGGCCGACACTAAAAGAATGAAGTAGGTCCGATTTCTCATGCCGCGCCGTCGCGCGCTCTCCCTCTCGCCCTTTATAGAGCCAGTATGTTACGGCGGTGGCGCGAGGGGCGGGGAGGGGTTGGGGGAGAGGAGGGGAGGGGACGGCGGAGGCGTCTCGCCCGCCCGGTGCCAGATGTAGCGGTCACTCTCGCGCGGACAGCGCCCCGCCCTCGCCTTACCACTCCCCGCCACGCCCTGCCGTCTCCCTTGAATCGCCGCGACCTTACTTCACGCGCCTCCGCGCACGAGCTCATTTCACGTCCATGTTCGCACACCGTACTCCAGGGGAATGCCCTTGAGAAATATGGTGACCAGATACAAAGATTGTGATGGAAATAATAATGTAATATCTAGTTAATAACAATAACATAAAATCCTGGGTGATAAGAAAATGGAACAGAAGGTTATTTCTCAAGAGAATACTGTAGCATGAAATGAAATGGAAGAATGAGGATAGTCAACCCTCGCAGAATACTGGAGTACAGGATGATGACAATAATAGCTGGGAAAGAGGATCGGGATGAAGATAATTATCCATAAAGATTAAGATGATCTTGATAAGTGAGCAAGTTCTGAATCCCTCGTCGGGAAGAACCATTGTCTCAGAACGGACCACGCTGCCCAGCCGGCCGCAGCCTCCCACCACAGCCGTCGCGGACGCCGCCTCCTTCATCGATTCCCTTGCCATTTTTGGTGAGCGAGCGCTCGATTCGCCCTTGTCCCTGCGTCCCTCTCCCGGTCGGACTCTTCCCCTCGCCATCGTCGTTGACGGGGTGGAGGCGGCGGCCGGTGTCTGGCCGTGTAATTGCGTGTTCCGATGGAAACCATATTAACTCCACCGCGCCGCGCCGCGGACTCCAGCCGCCGCCGCCCCCGCCGCCGCCCGCGCAAGGGCTGCCGTGCGGAGGGGGCAGAGGCGCGGCAGATACGCACGGCGCCGCCGCCGGCCGGATTATCCGCAGATTTTTTCCCCTCCGGTTACAAATGGCTCAAAGGAGCGCCCGGACGCTGCAGCAAATGTTAGCGTAGCGGAACACACGTTACAAATGAGTTTGAGAATGCAGGATAATTGTTAAAGCGCCGGCCGAAGCCTACATCAAAGGGCGGTGCAAGAGGTGAAGGCAGGAGGTACCGCTAAGGACGAATAATTTCCAGGGTTGCAATGGACCGTTCCGGTGAAAACGTTTCGCTCCAAGCAGCGACTGCAAAGAGAGGGCGTTTTTATGTCTTCCCGGAGTTAAGAACTTTGCTTCTTTTAGCGAAATGCGTCCGGATATATATATGAACTGCTTACTCAAAAATTCATGTAGAAATCATATTACAACAGAACACTATCCCGAGGGAAAATTACGAGAAATTCAGAATTATCCTGGTAGAATTGAATTGCATTTATAGAAGTATTATCTCGTTCTATTGTAGATAAAATGTTGTCGATGCAGAATGACGTATGAGTATCCAATTTTCTATAAAATAATTTCAATCATAAAATACATTAATGCAATCTAATTAATATTCAAAAGTGAACATCGAGTAAACACACAAGAGTTCAATAAATGAAAAGATATGAATAGTGCATATGGGGACAATTTCACTATGCTCTCATGAAAATTGTGCATATAGAACTGAAATAAACAGAATCAGCAGGGATAACGGCAAATAGTATGCAAAAAACTGTATTCGACTGATGTACTACATGTCAGTAATTTTTTTTTTTAAATTTTCCCTAATTTCAGAAAATAAATTCAAAATATTTCATTATATTCCGGGACTCTGGCAAAAAGTACTCTAGAAAAAGAAAGAAAAGATGAAAGAGAGAAAGAAAGGACTTCTGGAGACTGTCCTCCTTAACCATCGACAAAATTAGTCTAGATGAAGAATAAGTCTTTAAAAACAAAGAAAAGAAAACAAAATTCTCGTTAATTGCAAATATCAATTTTCCCATTTCCACCAAAAAAACAAAAAAACCTCGATGAATGGCTGTTACTCAGGCAGTGATGTAAGGTGGCTTCCAGCAGGCGCCCATCACCCTACGCAGGGGCTGATATCATCAGCGAGGAGGCTGAGTGCGTGAGTCGTCCCTCGCCCCTCGCACGCACGGGGAGGGTGGGCGGGGCGGGGTGAGGAGGGGCGGGGCGGGGGCGGAAAGCACTCCGCGCGCGGCGACGCAGCGGCGAGGGGCGGCCAGTCGGCCGGAGGCTGCGGTCCGGCAGCCAATATTTGTTCACGGCGCCGACGAGCGCATGGGCCAGGACAAACGGAATCTCCAATTGATTCGTGGCGTAGAAGCGCAGCCAATTTCGGCGACATCAAAAGGAGAAGACCGAGGGCGGCCGTGGAGGCGCGGGGGCGGGCGGGGTGGGCAGAGGCGCCGCCGTCGTCAGCTGTGTATTAGCGCCGCTCGCGTCCTCCGCGCGACCTCCCGCGCCCTCGGCCTCGCTCGCCCTCCGCGGTCCCCGCCCGCAAGCAGCTGGACTTCCGCTCTGCCGACCAAACTCATCTCTCCCGGTCGCTGGAGCGGAGAAAACGTTCAAGAAGGGGGATCTTAACGGTAACGATATTCCTTTCGACCGGCGCAGACGCCCGCCCCTCACCTCACCTCGCGGTGAATGATAAGTACGAGAACAAGATGGCAAAGCAATAGATTTTAATTGAATGAACGTTCAACCTAAAAATAAAAATGTTATCGCAATCGTATTAAATTCTCGAGCCTTGAATTAAGAGTTAAAGAAGGATGTAGGCATCGGCAATCGTGGCATCATCAACTCCGACACGTTATGTGCCGTACATTATGCGCAAACTTATTCTACTTTGTTTTGTCATCTTACTTTTAATAACTTCTAAAACCGGAATTGAAAAATACAAAATCAATAAAATGATTATTTTATTACATTAAAAAAACGTTAACGGATTTTCTTGTGATTGGCAGATTCGCTCATTTATAACTACGAATACGTTCATCGTTTACTATCTAGAATAAGTTTAAACTAAGGTTTTCTTTTGTATATGAACAAATAGTCATCATACAAGAAATATATTTAATATAATCAAATGTTGATTCTTAGTACTGAATAAATTATAATAACCAGGTAGGTCCACGATGTGCGTAATACAAACGTATTGTCTTGCACTTTCCCATCCACACCATCACGTTTGTTCCCGCATTCGGAGCTGCCTGCGCCCTCCATCGTCACCGTTAGCCGTCACCACACCGCCCTCCGCGCGGCGCCCCAGACGCGTAACGGGATTCCCGTGCGAAGGGAGCGAACCCTGAGGATCCGCGGGGGCGGAATGAGGCGGGATTGTGACGGCGACGGCGCGAGAGAACGCAGGGTGGGTGGCGGCGCCCCGCCCCCCGCCTCTCTCGCACGCCTTGCCCGTCCTGTCTGACGCAACCCCTCCGCCTCGTTCCCCCCGCTCCGGCCCGCTCCGCTACAGCCCGTCCCGCTCCGTGCCGCCCCTCGCCCAGCAACGCACCTCAGACAAGGAAGCCAGCGAGCGCCATCCACCTCCTAATTAGACAAATTTAAATTCATAGCTACTGCGGTTTTCTGCCCTTCTAAACTAAACCAATTACCAAGGGAGAGAAGCGCCAGCGCGGAGGGAGCGGGCGGGGGCGGTGTGAGAGTGCGGGGGGAGGGCGAGAGGCGACACGGGCAGAGCGACGCGGACTGCAGGACCGTCGGCGAAGGCGCGGGAGTCGCTGGAGCCGGCGGAAGGGCAGTGATGATTGTAGGCGCACAATGGCACAGACTGAAGGGGCAAACGACGGAACGGACGCAACGCTGCGAACGCAAAGTGGAAGCTGCCAGGCACGTGGCGGCGCGGCGGAGAAAGGGAAAATGACACGAGCTTACGAAGAGGAGAATTTCTGAAAACTGGTGACGTTGGTTGGTTGTTAGTGATTCTGGACGTGTCAAGTACTGAGGTCATTACTCCCGTAAGTGTAGTGCGTGTTTTTTTCCTCTGGAGGTGGCGGTGTATTCCCCCACTGGATGGCAAGATCCGGCGCCGAACTTGAGTCGGCTAGCGGGGTTCCCCCCTAACCAGGACTCTCCCACCAGTAGGGCACCACCCCAGCCGGGACAAGCTCTAAGCTTCCGACCGGTCTCCCGGCATATGTGGTAGTGTAGTGCATGTTAATGTGTGTGTGTAAGGGGTGAGGATAGGACAAGGAAGAGAAAGGAAAGATCGCGCGCGGGCCGTGGTTCGTTTTTTATGTTACTCCAACATTTGACTGGTGTTGATCGGAAAAAACCACGAAAAACTACCGATCAGAGCAGCCGGACGCTAGAATTCTCCTGCAGACAGCGACTGAATTCAACCTAGCTAACAAGCAGTGTCGAAAATCTTGCAGTTTCGGGACTCGAACATAGGACCTCAGGGTCCGAGGCACTGCAGTGTGGTGACGTTAGGAGGGAAGGAGCAGAAGGGATGGATTTTGCGTAATCGCTACCTGATGACCGAGAAGTTAAAAAAACAATTACGCACAGATATTTTACTAGCAAAGAGACTACGCAAAGCACACTTGTTTTATGACCCCACTTCAATGTCACTTTTAAAACAACTTTAAATATCTTCGGATCGAAACAAAACATCGTTTATTGTACCTAATATTTTTCCTTCTTCGTTTGCGATTGAGCAAAAGACATTCATTTTTTAAAATCAAAAATGCTGTTACCTCACCCTAAAACGTCTCGTGCCTTACACAAGCTAGCGTCTTTTCGGGATTCAAAAATGTAAGAATGGTTTTTATTTTCAATGTTACTGAAGTAGTCAAGTTAAACTATTCATTCGTCACAAAGGAGACAATAAAATATTTTTTGTGTAGAAGAAAGTTCACCACCGTATTTTACGAAAACAATATTAGGAAAACTTCAAACAATAAAAGATATAAAAGATCTGACAAATTGTAGTTTAAGAAACAACGCTAAAAGAGTACTTTCGTTTCATTACATAATAATTTTGACTAAACAGTATGTACCCTTACAGAGAATAAGATTTATTACTTAGAATTAAAGATAACTAGAAAACTGTTTTATATTTAACATAGTACACAAGGAGTAATATGATGTCACAAAAATATATTTAAATATAACTCGTTTTTGCCTTATATGAAGGCCCCTTCAAGAATTTCAATTATTCGCGCCTCTACCAGTCACACCGCCTGAGATATTAATAAGAAACGCATGATCAATAGCTTATTAAAAAAGCGCATTTCCAAACTACAATTATTGTTCTTTTACAATGACACCACAATTCCCGGAAATCTGTGCCAGGAAATCATCCGTAATGCACTCGCACAAACCACTTATCCGGACTCCTAATCGTCAGCAAGATACACAAACTCTCATTTATTGAACACCGATTATCTAGTTCGATTATCTCCATCAGATAATCCTATACAGATACCGCTGACAAATAATCGAAACAATCCCAATCGCCCCCAAAGCCGGCTCATTTCCGTGACGCACACACAACAACCATCCACAGAAAATTGGCCAGGGGGAAAAAAGCTCAAAGAGGAAAAATGAACGGATGCATGAACGCATGGAAAATGTGCAACGTCAAGTGCAAAGCAAAAAACGGCAAAAAAAAAAAAATTCCCGTTCCCTGTCGCAGCGGGCGATCCCATACGGGCGCGCTTTGTTTCGTCATAGAATGATCAATGTGCTTTGTTCGGTGCCCACTTCAACGGCCAGAGATACCTTGATAATGAGCCCGGCGTCGATCGCACCCTCGACAAGAGAGCGGCGTTACCGCAGCGATGTTTCCGTGCAACGACAGCGCTCTCCTGTCAAGTGCAAAGCGCCGTTTAGAAGCACAAACGGCCACTCCCAGGGAGAAAAGTCTGCGCTCCCACGGACTAATGAGCCAAACATACGCAAAGCACTCCTATTTTTAATGAAGAACATATTGGATAATTAAAGTAAACTGTAAGCTTTGTAAGTGTAATATGTTATCCTAACCCCAAAACTTCTGACGTTCCTTAAGCTGCAATTCCTCTCGTGACCGCGAAAAAACTGCAAAAACAAGGGACTCGGTGTAGGGCACATTAGATTTTTGAGAAAAATATTTTTAGTATACTAAGTCTCAAATAGAGAATATTATAAAAACATCAAAACACAACCAATAGAAAACGGTCAGATTCTATTTTTTAACCTTTTCAATCTTACGTTAGGATTTTTTCAGACGAAAGAGTCATTCTGTCAATGTCATCACAATCTACCTAAGACATTACTGTTGGAAATAGAAAAAACTTGATATTTTCACAGTTTCAAGTAAAAATCGGGTTGTCATTTTAAATAAATGAAAATGACAAATTCTAAACTTGTTGATCGACAAGAGTATTTCAGTCACTTCATTTGCAACATACTTTTTGACCATTAACAAACCAATATGGTGCTTCTCTTATTCCTAGTTTTCGTAGGGGAATATTCTATAATAATAACAATGTTATGTGTTCACTATGTTATTTAATTACGTCAGGTATAATTAAATGATAAGTCTGTCAACTTGCAAAGGGGTAATATAATCAGGATGATTCACAGAATTTTACAAATGAAGTGAATTACAATTGAATACAAACACACTGGATATATGTGAAGTCTCCACGTCTCAATTAATATTCCGTCAAATTGTTAGTCGCATTTCAATTTCACTTTGTCGATATTGTAAGCAAATTTTCCCCATATTACGGCTGAAGTAAGCCGAAAAAACCATCAGCATGTAGAGTGAGGAAGGAATGCTTAGAGTAAACACAACCCGCCAGAGAGGCCGCGACGGCTGGGACCGCCTCTAGCACGCAGGAGCGCCGCACCCCGCCCACCGAAAGGCTGTTGCAGGGGGCGCGAACGCGCTCGGGGGCGCCGCGAGAGAAATAGGAAAACACCTCGGCAATAAGGCGAGGGCCGTTAACGCGCCCGGCTGCGCCTAATGTCTGGCGGACGCGACGCACGGCACCGCGTTGCGCCGCGCCGCCGGGAGGCTCCGGCGCGGAGGCCCTCATCAGTATGTGCGGGCACTTGCCGCCGAGAAGGCAGCCCTCGCGGCGCGGCGGGGGCGGCGGTGGCTAGTGGCGGTGGCGGTGGATGGCGGTTCGGCGGTGGGATAAGTGGTGTGACGGTAGGCGGTAGTGGCGGTGACGGTGGCGGTGGCGGTGGCGGTGGCGGCGGCGGCGGCGCTGGCAGAGGCGGTGGAGGCGGGGGCGGTGGAGTTGGCGGCGGCTGTGGCAGCGTTGTGGGTGGTGATGGCGGCGGAGAAGGAGCAGGGGCGCACTGAGTTGAGCGTTCTCTTGCCGCTGCCCCTGGCTGATACCTCTTTGCCATCTGGGAATCGCCCGAACCTTCTTGCAATCCTCCTCTCTATCGCCGCTCCCACCAATTTACTATCGTGTCACTTCCCCATCGTGACTGTTCGTGCTCAGTAGGAAGTCATCACAGCAACAAGCGCCTTTTTTTTTTTAATTTTCTAAATTCGCACGCCAGGCCTCATCTTATAGCGTTTTCCATTTGCCGCACTAGTGCGCACCCAGTGCGCACTCAGGGAAGCTTTCGTGTTCCATTCGACCGCTAGGGTGCACCAGTGCAAAGAACTGCGTGTTCCATTCGCACATCGACACGGACCCAGGGCGCACTAAACTGCACCGGCAATCGCGTCAGTGCAGTCCAGTGCACTGGGCGATTGTGAGGTTAGGTACGGGAGTTATCCATGCTGATTTATATTCGTGCTGAAATTGTGAAGGCATTTGAGGATCTTCTGTCACGCAGGGATACTTCGAGTGATGGAGTATATTATGTTGTGCAAGAAATGTCTTAAAATAATGTTTGTGATTTAAGAGTTCGGAAAATCAGATTATGTTTTCCGAAAATTTAACCTTGAATAACTTCGTATTAACAAATCCTGTGCTATTTAGAAACTAATGTGTTTTAGGTACGTCTCAATTTCGAAACGCTAGTAAAGTGAAAATAAAAATAGTGACCCCTACAAAATCATTCAAATATATATGCCAAGAAATGTTTCTCGCACGCCCATACATATACCAGCGGAAATGTTTATGTTAATATTTTTATTGTTTTCAGTAATCAAACACTACTACAGAAGCCTTTCGACTTTGTGTACTATATCGATATATAATTTTGTGTACTATATCGATCACTGGCAAAACTCTAAATATGAAATTACGACTCATACACATTCGAAGTTTTCGTAGTTTTTAAATAAAGAAATCACACGTTAATAATTTATGAGTTAAGAAGTAAGAATTACCAAAAGACTTCATAAAAATTATAACGACGATCATTATTCAAAACTGTTAATTTTCGAGTTCCATTAGTATGACTGACCAAGAACAGCTGTGTATAATTTCACTGCGTAGCGAATAAGCCCTGACTCAGTTCCGGAATCCGTTTCATTCGTAGCTGCCCTTCACGCGTGTGGGGCAGCACTGTGGCGGAGCGATGACATTTCTGCCCTGCACTAGGGTGGGTTTCAGTGCAACGAAACGCTATTAATGTCTTATATCACAATGTGCTTAGTGTCACCCATCACCAATATCCCCTCTATTCTTTCTATCATTGTCACTCTTCCACAAGTAATTTACCACCTTTATAATCACCTTCACCAATATCACTACCACATTCCTCACTGTCAATACTACTGCCAACATCATCATCCTCCCCCCGAGGATGGCGCCAAATCCTCATCTCCTACGCCAGTTTTCTGCGGAAAAACTCCTCCGCTGCCACCCCCTTCTCTTGGTGCTGGCGAGAGTGCGTGCTCAAGGCAGAGCGTCCCCAGCCAGCAGGCACGCACTATCGCCCGCGCACCGCCACATCGTCCCTTTTCTCCGACTCTTACTCGCCGCCGCAGCCGCCGTGGCCGCCCCCTTCCCGAATTAAACCCCATCTCGGCGCCACCACAGAAATATGACTTGTTTATGCATACTAATGAAGTATAAGATAAAAGAGGAGAGATACCCTGGAGGTGGGGTCGATCCCAGGAAAAGAGGGTAAAATTCAGAAACCCGAAAGCTATTACAGAGTGGCGCCGCCCTCGTCGGCGGGGCGCCGGAATTAAAGGGCGGGGAAGAAGAATGAGCGGCTCACACGACAAACATCACACGCGCTCCCTTGAGGTCCCCTCCCCGCCGCGCCACGCTGGCCTGTAAGGGGGACAGCGAAGGAGATTGCGGGAAGACCAAAGCCACTTTGCCCTCAAACGGCCTGACTCCACGCCGGTGATATTCATCGCTTCTCTAAAAGCGAAAATCGATTATTTGGAAACTTCGCAATATACACGGAGTAATTATTGAGCGAAGATCTATCCTCATTAATCTACATGCCGTCGCACCTCCGCTAAAAGGCTTTAATAGAAAATATTGAAAGCCAGGCTTTCCATAGATTTCGATAAATCGAGGGTTCTCAGTTTTTATAAATACAGGTTGAACTGAGTTCATAATCATACATCATATGTTTCAGTTCTATAATTTTTTCTCTAAATCTTCCTGAAGCAAGAATGGATGATGCAAACATACATAATTATAGACGATTAAAACAAACAATAAAAACATTTTCCTCTAAAATATTACGAGAACAATGAGAAAATCCTTCATCTCAATATACCCCAATATTTCTTTCTACTCCCTTATTGGCAACCAAGTTCATCTTGCCAGAAGAACAAAAAAACAACATAATATACAATGTCCAAAAACACAAATATGGAATTTAGCAAAACCAAATGTAGAGACTAACAAACACAAATTTTCTCTTCAGAGAGAGACCTTTCCAATGGTACGCTCCGCAAGAAAGGCAAAACATGCAAACTGCACACTGCGTCGATGCAGCGGCGAAGCAAACCCCCGCCTTCTGGTATTTGGCGCGCGAGGGTCTGGGGCGGGATGCAAGTGGAGAGGGGACGCAGGCAACCGGGGCGCTTTTGTCTTCGGTTTCGACAAATGGCTAATTGGTGCGCATGGCTGCCCACACCGCTTCGCTGCAAAAATTCCCGCTAAATAGCTGCACAACCGGCGCTGTGCTTCCGCGTCCTCTCCACATCGACTTCCCGCCGCTTCCATCGACCAACACTGCAGCGTCGAGCACCTTCGCCCCACGGAATTGCCGCCTACTCCCCCTATTCTCTCCTCCCAAGTCCACGTGTTCGTATTATGACTCGACTCGTCCACTTCATAATAGTACATGTTGAAACGACGATGTAATGATGGGTATTAATACAAGAGTGTGATATTACGATACGATAGAGGAACGCGAGAATATCGTAAATTTTGCACGATTGTATTAATTCACTTACATCGAGTTTCATACGGTACTTTTTCCACGACTTATGGTACCTTTTATGCGTTAAACTTTTACATTGAATCGTGGCGTGGCAGTTGACATGCAGGATTCAGCCAAGGCCATCTAACGGACAACTCGTGAGCCCACCCTTCTGCAGGTGGCTTTAGGTTATCACTGCGCTAGGCAAATATGATCAAAGAAATTAAAAACGAATTATGAAATGTCAGTGAAATTAGATCCAATTTATTTTAAATAATGATCCACGTAAAAAATTATAATAATAAACGAAATTATAACTGACAAGCATAATAGACTATTAAATGCAATTCTAATACCACAAACAAATGAACATTTACTCAACGATTTCCAATGATTAATAGTCAATATGTTTTAAACTTCTCTGTGATTGTCAAGAACCTGTATCGTAATGAGTATCATTATGCAATGGGCTGCAGCTATCAAATAACAGAATTATACAATGGGAGTAGAAAAGTCTTGTAATCAATATCTTCTCGAGAAGACAGTTCAATCAATAACAATTCTTCAAGATCTACTGAAAGCAACCTTTCCCTATTTCAAGCCCAAACCATCAGCGGACAAACTGCGACTTCTGTCATTCGTATCCACTATTTCTTCTCCTTAATATGTCTGTGTCTCGTCTCTTCATGTTTTGATTTAAAGTACCTATTTCCGTTAAACAATCCTACATTTCCATTAACTAAAGAAAATATTCGCCTTTTAGTGGACCCTGTCTCTATTACCACAGTCAGAATACCAATTGTGCTGCCTCAATGCCCTTCCGCTCTTCATTACTTCAACCTTCCAGCCTCTTGTCTCTTCGTCTCAACTGCTTTCTCCGCTTCCGCTTCGGAATGTTTTTCCCACCTCCGCTTCCTCTTCCACTTCCACACCAAACACCGCTGCAAACTCATCATAACGGCTAGAACCCGCGCGGCGGTCCACGGGAAATAAATCCTATCATCGGGAGTTTTTGCACAGGTACTTTTTATCCAATTAGTTGTCCCTGGAACAGTACGGCTTTATTTGTTACCGCTGTTAAGCTCGCGCCGAGGCACAGACAAAATTGGGGTTGCAAGCTCTGCAGATATTTCAGCCAAAATTAAAGCACTTTATAAACGAAGCACATTTCACCAATGCGTCTCTTTTACTACTTTGTATTACCCCCTTTCCCGCGCGCCGGTGGCGGTGGCGGCAGTGCAACCCCTCCCCGCCTGCCAAGCACGCGCCACTCGCCCTCTCGCGGATCCCTCAGCCGCCAACTGCTCGTGCACCACCCGCCGCCCGCCCTCCCCCACCCACTACCATAGCGCCCCTGCCGCCGGCGCCGCTCCCTGGTTTTCGAGGCAATTCTTGTTTGCTGCAAAACAGGTGCTATTGCGGTAGTATTTCTGCTGTGCTCGCCGCTGCCCGAAAGCAGCTCCTGCCGAAATGCAGGTTCCCTACGACGCACGGGGAATAAGAACGGCTTGGATGACTCCATTCCAGAGGCAGCTCCAGCTCATTCCACTTCACTGTTCCTATTCGTTACTCTTTAACGTAAGCTTCATTCGTCACTATTCTCAAGAATCCAAATAAAACCAAACAAGGGGATAAAATTACATGTAAATATCAATTACCGGATTGAAGAATACATACTGTTTCTAGAGACTATTACGAAAATGGTTTATTCTTCCTTATGCCTCCATTGAAATTCCAGCAGTTCACTGCATCAAAAACGCGAGTCGTAACTGTTTGTCATTTTCGAATAGGCAATCAAAAAATAAGGAAACATGTACTTGTTCAATGGCTTTTCATTTGTCCTCAGAGCACGAAACATTAAAGCGGAAGAAATAGCAGATGAAAGAAATACACCATACCATATAATTTCAATTATGCTCACCTATTACTCCAGCTCCAAATTATAGTACATCATTATAGTACATCCAAATTATAGTAAATCAATTTTTCGTATGCAGTACATGAAAATTCAAATAATTTTGAAACGTAAGTTTAAGGACTAAGTGGTCTATAAACACGCAGAACTACGCGTTTTATGCACGTCTTTAAAATGACTTTCCAAACATTAGTCTACATCACGAAAAAAATACGATATTTTAATAGAATACAGTATTTTTAAAATAACCAAAAATAAATATTGTATAAGAAATAAGTAGATTCTGTAAACCAAACAAGCACCCTAACGTCTTACTTAATCTACAATGGTGCTAATGGTACGTCAGACCATTTCCAGGGACTTGTGCATTTTCTCTCCCTCCTTTCTTTACTTCATCATTGCTATTAGATAAATAAATCAACAATGAAACATCCGACAGTTGGGTAAGAAATACGATTGATTGAGGTTTCCGGGCATGTCAACTGCTATATCACGCTAGTCTAGTTAAGTAAGTCTTGTTAATGTAGTGAATGTATTTTGCCTGGAGGAGTTTTCCCCATCAAGCGGGACATCATCTAAATCGGGGGAAGCTAAAAGCACACGACTGGTTTCCCGAAATGTACAGTATTGTTTTGTGCTTTAAGTGTAAGAATAAGTAAGGGAAGAGGATAGAACACGGATGAGGAAGAAAAGATTGCGGGCGATTCGTGGCCCATTTGTTAGGGCACTGCTGCGGCATTCATCTGATGTAGATCGGAGTAACCAGGGAAAACTACCGATCATAACAGCGCCGCTAGAATTCCCCTCCAAACAGCGGCTGAATTCAGCTAGCTATTTAGCCAGAGTCGAAAATCCGCTTCGGTCGGGACTCGAACCTTAAGACCTCCCAGTCGCTGCAGAGACAGCGGCAATGTTGTCTCTGCCGAAATACACACTGATCCAAAAAAAGAATCATCAAATACCTCATACGCACGGAAAAAGTATATATATATTTGAAATACGAAAGAAAAAAATTCCAAAGCGCGACACGTATACGGCGGGGCACCCTGTATTCACATGGGCCGGCAGGCGGGGGAGGGAGGGGCGGAGAGTGCGGGGGCGGCGCACCTCCGGACGTGCCGCGGGCGCTAGATGGCCGGCAAGAGGCGGCGCGGCGCCGCGGCGCGCGGGTGCCGCCGAGCCTTATAATTGCCTGAAATGTCGGGCGCACGAGGTACAACTTTGATATAACGGCCTCACATCCACGGCCGCGCCGGCGCCGGCCGCGCCGCCGCACGAGACCTCCATGTGCAATGCGCTATTGACAAGCGCCAGGGGCGGGGAGGGGGAGCGAAGAGCGCGGCAGGGGGAGGAGTTTGGGAGGCAGGGGCTGATGCACCCTGCGGCGGTAACGTCTCCACTACAATCACGTGACACGTACAGGGCATGCCGGTCCCACCAGCCTATATTTGATTTTTCTCCTATCGCCCGCCTTTCGACTAATTTAAATCCTAAAAAGTGAACAGTCCTGTCAGGCAAATATTGACAATGTGATATATTCCTTTTCTATTACATATACATAACATAAAACACTTTTTTTACTAATTAGTAATTCTTACACAATTCTGAGCTACACACACATTGTCACGATTAGTGCACCTGTGCAAAATCCCCAATCTACTGCACTCTTCTTCTGCCAATATACACTTGTTTAACATTCCAGTGCTATGCATCAACAACTACCACTTCCCATCTACAGTACTTCCTCTGCTTAAAAATCTTGAGACGATGCCAATATCCACCGACGGACCCTCAACGCGATCAGTGCCTTCCCGATAGCATTTTGAGTGACGGAGCAACGCCGCATCATCGCCCGAGTACACTATCTCCCCAGAGCCAGTCGGCTGCAACAGCGACCCGCCCAGCACCGTCCACCGTCCCACTGCTTATCGCCGGCCTCCAATTCCATCCCGTTGTTACCAAAGCGGCCGGTGGCGCCGCGCGAATTTTAATCTAACTTTCCGGGCCCGCGGCGCCAATAGACCCAGAGCAGCCTTTACCGCGCGCGCGGTGCGAACTTCAATTAGACGCGGAAAAATGCGCCGCCTCGATACAGACCGCCGCGCGGCACAGCGATGTCCGCCGCTGCTGGAGCCTCAGGGACGGTCGCAGTGGCTTCGGAGGGAGTCGCAGCGATGGAGAAGGAGGTGATGGCAGAGGAGGGCGGCGGCGAGAACGATGGGGAGGGGGCAGCGATGCGGGGCGGAGTGGCAGCGGGGGCGGCGGGGACGAAGTTGTCGGGGAGGGTGTGGTGGGGCAGCGGTTCCCGGAAAAACAACCGTGGAGTCCGTCTAGCTGGCGACTGCGGCCGAGGCCGCCGCAATGTCAGATTACGTCCGGCGTCCGCTTGATTGGACGTCGCGTACAAAAAGAGACACATCTGACAGGTGCACAATCCGCGTTAACAGAAAATACGCCAGCAACAAGAGATTTTTACAACCGACGTTTCGGATAAAAGGCGAATAAGGATTTACTGCGATGCTGGCCGCAAGAGAGGGTTCCGCACCAAAATTGTATTATGACTGCGAAATTGTGGCAAATAATTCTATTTAAAAAAACAACAATCAGGAAAAAGTTACCAGATAGCAATGACATTCGGACTGTAAAATGATGATATTACTCTTCTATAAAAACAATTAGAAGTTACAAGTACCGATCCTTATGCAATCTTTATTTACCTTAACAGTGAAAAGTGGAAATTACTTTTTTGTGTAAGAGCAAGAAACCAGTGGGGTCATAGTAACTATAAAAAGTTTTAACTCAAAGAAAATTCAATGTTGTTTTTTTTCTGATAAATTACAAAATATTGAATCAATTGAAATAATGTTGGTAGATTATTTTCAGAAAGACAAGCGCCCTGCCAGCGCCAGACAGAGCGCCCCTGCCAGTGCCGCGCATGGGGTGGACGTTGCCAAAGGCAGTCGCCGCCACCCCCCGCGTCGACCTCAACAATTTTTAAATTCATAAAGTACAACCAAAGATGAAAATGAGAATGAAAACCCTCGTAATTGGGTTCTACAAACACTAAATACTTTTGAGATGCCAACGAAACTACTTCTCAGTATTCACTACCATTTCCAAATGAAACGCAATTATTAAAACCAATTCCAGCTAACTAAGCCCGTTCCATCATGAGGTTCGTGGAACAGTTACAAGACAATATGACGCTCCAACGAGCCTCCAGATATAATAAAGCTGGATGGTTTCTTCCTCGAAATCTACGGTAGACTTGTACACTGGATCTCTCGGCCTACCGGCACAGACGCATCGCCCTAATGAATCTGGAGCCCCCGCGCCACGCCAAGCGCTCCGGAGCGCCCTAATTCCGGGCTTATCGCGAAGGAAACCGCGGGCTAATCACGGCCGCTCCGGAATCATTAAATCTTTAGGGATGGAGTCGATACGCACGAGAACGAATGAAGAGCGATAGATATTTAAACGCTCCCGCGGTCGAAAGAGAACGGTTAAAGGAAGGCGTCCGTACGTCCCCGCCCTCCTAGTATTGGTGTTGCAATCTCGACACCGCGCGACTCCACACACTCGCCATGAGTCGCCCGCACCACCACCGCGGACGGTGGCATTGGCTGCCTCTAATATGTGTGTAATACTGGTATTAAAGTTGTTTATCGAAGAGAAATCCAGCCTTAATTACACAGGTGGTAGCTAGCAGCTATTGCTAACTTAAAGAGCTGCTGCTGTTACAGCTTCATTTGAAAGTCAATGAATTTGCGATGGCACTCAGCAATTAAGGCTGCTGGTTATGGCTAACGCGGAGGGCGAGGGCGGTAGGTTGGGAGGGGTGGTGGGATGCGGGAGGGGGCTGGGGAAGGGACGGGAAGGAGGGAGACGTACCGCCCTCTTGCGAAAGCTCGGCGCACGAGTTAAACCCCAAATCTCTGTTGACACATGTGCTACCTGCTGCGGCCGCGGGTTCCCCTGAGCCATCATTAGGGAGCGAGAGGAAATGGCGAGGGGAGGGAGGGAGGGGGGCCGGCGTAGGCGCCCCCGCCCCTGCCAGTGCCAGTGCCGCTCTGAATCCGCGCGCTGATGGGTCGCACATGGGGGCGGACGTTGCCAAAGGCAGTCGCCGCCACCCCCCGCGTCGACCTCAAATCCGCGATCTCTCGGCGCCTGAGCGGGATCTCCTTCTCCTCTGAATGGCAGCCGACCCACATCGGGCGCTGGAGGTGATCATCGCGACCTCATGATCAGCAGGTTGCATAATGGAATTAAAAGGGACACAATGGGCTACTTACTGTGTGTCATCTTCATAGGGGATTAATATCGGCATTTAGCTATTCTCTTTGTTACTTCCTTTAGGACGCATGTCTTTCTCTAATTAACTTCAGATCATCTGTCAGCATGCCCGAGCACAATAATTCCTTTAACATTACTTATTACTTAATCTTCAATCGTCAATCATTAAAAATATTTCGGCGAGAAATAATGAGTTCTTCAATGCACATGAACACTGCACAGCTTTATTATTGGAAGTACAGTGCAATGCATTTCACATTATTGAATAACCCAATTGTTCGGTAATGCGCATGTCTCTTAACATGTAACTAGTTCTTCAATGTTTTAATTGAATTTTCATGATCATAATGAAACAAATTTTTGAAATGATTCTGATTCTGTTTAATCGTTAAGCGCCTTTCCTTGGGCACACATAATTCTCTATTTCAGTTCAACATTACAAATCCCACTGTCGGTACATCATGTTTCCTTCCTAAAGTCTACGCAGAGAAGGTGCCCCGTTGTCTGCGTGCGCCACCCCGATTGCATTCAGTGTAAAATCCCCGGGGCACCGCGTCCACCACCTATATTTGGCCTCTGCACACAAACCACGGACGATGCATTGGGGAGTTCTGAATGCAGAATATGGCCCCAGGGAGCACTAGCAGAAACTCGCTCAATCAACGGCCCTTCCTTCCCCGATGAAATCAGAACTGGTGCCACCACACCCAAATACATCATCGATAGTAACAAGCTCTGAAGAAAAAGAAATAATTAAAGGGATTGATAATAAGTATTTGTTACGTAGTAATGACTTCACCCCTGATTCCGCTCTTCGATTCGAAAAAAAAAATGTATCTCATATATTGTGAAATGTCAAAATATCATAATGAACCTCTCAAAAGTAGCAACGTCATTGTGAACAAAAAACAAATATATGTAAAGTACTACCTTTTGAATGTGAAAGGAATCAGTTGACGGAAAATCATTGTCGTTTTACACATTTCCAGAATTGATTTGAGAACTTATCATTATGACAGCCACACACCAATTTAAAATGCCACCTCTACTACCTGTGGGAAGTAAACGAAGAGAACAGAAAATTTTGAAGAAAAAAGGAAACACACACACACACACACACACACACAACACACAAAGTGGTAGCTTTGGCAAGTCAATCAAGCAGGGAGACGCCGGTGGAGGGGCAGGCAAAGGAGGGTAAAGAAAGTGGCGCGGGGGAGGCGGTGCGGTGCGATGCGTCGCACAATGCCCACATCGGATATCGGTATCGGATATTCGCAGCCCGCCGTCGCCTTATCAGCCTCCGTTCACAGCCCTCGGGCGCCGTTAACGTGCGTCGGGGACAGGGTGCCATGCTCCGATTTTATTGGAAAATACGAACAACAAAATATTAATCAAGTAAGGTGGATTACGCGATAGAATGCAATCGCGTCTGAGACACGGACTTCTTCCTAAAGCAAGTTCCCGGTTCTTTAAACGATTTTCTATCAAAAACCGACGGAGCGGATCCTGAGGCAGGGTGATGGAAGCCGCTACACAGCTTCCCGAAATCTTTAAGATTTAAGCGTTCGGCATCTCTACGGTTACTTTGAATACTATTCATCTGTGAAACTATCTACATTACATCTTTGGAACTAGTATGGAAAATACTTTAATGTTTTAAAGACATGTTGGCACATAGGCGGCCAAAATTAATTCAAATTTGGCACCATACATGGAATTCAATCAATTTTTAGGAATTCTTTGCGCGCTAATTAACAGCAACGGGTATACATTTCAAACGGGCCGCGGTGGACTTAATATTTTTGTCTGTAAAATCCGAGGGCGGACTTCCAGAGAGAAAGGCTATACATGTTCGTATAAAACTCTTTGGAACGACTGAACTTCTTTGAAAATTTGAAGTGTTTAAGAAAGGCGTCAGAGCGCGCCACGGGGCGGTCGCCAAGAAACGACCAGAAAAGATAATATTTCGTATTGTTGCAATTTCGCGGAATCCTTGCCTCCTACTTGAGACGCAACGCGATCGCATTGTTTGAAGATCGAGAAGCCGAATGGTTGCGTGTCAACGCGCCGCGCTAATTCTTACGCTGAGGCAAACTACTAGTTCTTAAATAATTGGCTTTCAGAACTTTCCCTCGTGTCAAAGGATTAAAGGGCGGCAGGAATCTTGTTTTCGACACGAAACATCTTCAGATGCTCTCCCAGAAACTCAACCTTTTGTGCTGCCTCAACAAGACGAGACATTGATTCTGGCAGAATGGATTCTTTTTAAGTAGTATATTACTCTCTTGGTAAATTTTATACATATAAAAATGTAACTTTGTAAATATTTATTGATTTAACTATCACGTTTGAGTAATTTTTTATGAGTATTTGAGGCAAATTATTTTACCCTGCATAAATTGATGATAGACTAACTGAAAACTGTTCAATTTGTAAAAAATATAATGCATAAAACAGTCAAGAATTAAAGTTGCAATAAAAAAGTTTTTAAGTTCTAATATGCCATGATTTAACCCGCTAAGCTCCAAAACCCAAAACATGAAAATATCTTAACAAAAAAGACATTCTAAAATTTATTACAAAAATGAGCAGCATAAATAATTATTGAAATAGAAACAAATTCATAGGTATGGAAACATTAAATTGTAAAGAGTAATGATCAAAGAAATGAAATCCGACAATGAAGATTATTGAGAACATTACGAATATTAAATTTTATATATTCACTAACACTGGGCTTCCAGAAGTTTTATTTATTCCACGTAATTAAAATATTCAAGAATCTAACTCATGAACAGCTTCAAAAAACGATAAACATGTACATCTGTAACGAATGAGAATGCAAAAGACTAAAGGAGGAAAAGGAGCCAAACAACCAAAGGAGGAAAATTACGATTAACGGAAACGAAGTCGAGGGTGCTTCAAATCTTCCACATTCCCTTGTGCTCCCACGCACACCGCGCCAGAACAAAATAAATTGAGACGCCCAGGAAATGCGACTAGTGGAGTGGCCTGGGCGACATGCAAGAGGAAGAGGGCGAGGGCGAGGACGGCGGGGGGCGTGGCCGACGCAGGGCGTGAGGAGGGCTGCGAGGGAGGGATCCACCAACGAAGGAAGGGAAGGATGGCGAAACGGCCCGCGGCGTACGAAAACGACTGGATCATGCAAGTTCACGGCATGAATACATATTACACTGTTTCAAACTTTAAATGGATTTATTGTTCACGCTACTACCGTCACTGAACACAAAGATTCCATTTTAAATAAAGTGTTTCTATATTCATACATGCATGATGAACGGTGGCGGTCTCTCGCCGCTTCAGGATGTGGTAAAATGAGAGATTCCATATTCAACACGAGATGGGGCTTAGAATTTACTTTGGAATAATAATAACAACAGCCGAGGAAACTATAGAGCGGCAGCCAAGAGATTATTAAACATCTGTGCCATTTTGTGCGCGACATTTTTTGTCAACAAAAATAACATCCATCGCGCAGCAAGGAGCCGCAGTGTGCAGGCAGCTTCCTCTAATAAAGCGCTTAGCTTTAATAAGTCTTTATGGGAATTCCGAGTAACGAGAGAAAAAGAGCAACTTACTGCTCTGAATGCATCACGAATAATAACAGTAAGTAACAAACACGCTACGAGGAAACACCGTATTTGTTTCCGCAACAAAATTCAAAACAATAACTCAATGCGAAAGGGAACTGCATGCAACGAACCGCATTACCTACTTCGAATAAAAGAGAATTTCACACACACTCTCCTCTCACACAATACGTGATATACCTCTTGCGAATATATGAATGCTGACATCTCTACTTGGAATGTTTCACAATACAGATGCGCGTGAATCCGATTCAGTTCAACCGGTGGTGCACTAACAATACATCTAGTCTCGCGTAGATAATGAAATACCTACTGTGCGGGTTCGAGAATGTAAAATATAGGAATATTCAGATCTACGAAAATTCTGCAAATTGTTTGTAAGCAGGAAATTGTTGGTGACATGAGAAGTATGACTACTACACTATTATTAGAAACCGATGATCCCATTAATTTCTCCGGTAATAAATACAAATGTCAGAAGGTACAGTCAGGCAGGAGATGTACAGTACATTTTTCAATAATATGCTGATCAAACATCCAATAAGTCATTTATTTATATAAAAACACATCGTAAACCGATATTTCGTTCAACATATTCGGTAAGATAAGAAAAACTAAATTAATGAAAATGTTTGCCGGAACCATCAAAGTGTTGAGAGAAGCAGGCAGTAAACTGAACAAATTTGTTCTATGTCAGAATGTGCATATTAGAAGCAATCATAAAAAATGATCGCAGGAAGGTGGTCTCCTTAGGCCAAGAACCGGCTGCGAATCGAACCCTGAGCAAAGTCATCGGGGATGACGATCGCGGATGCCCGTCGCCGGCGCAGGCTCCGCCTCCGCGCTTCCCCCGTCGCGTCGGCTCCAGGCCGGGGAGATCGAAGCGGGATTATCGTGCTCGCCGGTCGCCGCGTAACGTTCCATTACGCGGGTACGCAGGCAGAACCGCTGCGGCGGCGGACGCGCCACCAAAGTGACAGCGGGTGCTTTGATCTCGCGCGGGTGGGCGATGTGGGCGGTGGCGCGGGCGGAGGCGTGGGCGGGGGCGGGTGGCCAGAGAGAGGGATCGATCAGACGAGCGCGCGTCCCGCCTAGCCGTCCCCGCCACGCCGCGTCCCCGCTTGCGCCGCCGCACCTAAAGGCCATTCTTCGCACATTACTATGCATTGTGCCGCGGCGGCGGTTAGGGGGGACTCTGCGACCGCCGCCGCCGCGCTCCTGACGTGGAGCGCCGGGCGGCGGGGGCGAAGCGGTGCGGCGCGTACTGGCGTAGGGAGCGGGCTGTGGCGCGGTGGGGAGGGCGGGGCGAGGTGCGACAGGGCGAAGCGGGAGGGGCGGGGCGGGGTAGAGCTGACCGAGGTGCGACGGGGCAGAGCGGGGCACGACAGCGGGAAGGACAAGGATGAGGCTGCGGGGGGGCGGGCGGAGCCGCGCGGAGCCTGGTCATGGGAGGGGGCAGGAGGGCGGGGGGGGGGAGCAACCTGTCGCCGACCCGCTGTCTCCCCCGCTCAGCTCCGAGCTATTTCGCTCGTGCGGCTCCGCTTTGCCACCCCTCCCGCCTCCTCGCGGTGTGAGAGGACAGCGGCAGTCCTGCCTGCCCTGCGCGCCCTTTGTGCCGCCCGCTCGCCCACCGTCGCCCGGCGTCGTGCTCGCTGCAACCCATCAAATGCGCCCACTCGCTTGCAGCGCGACTCGTGTATAAACGCTGATTTTGTTCCGCGTCTTACCTCACAGAATGGAGTTTCCGTCCCAGGCTTAATTTGTATACGCTAAAGAGGATCCTCCAGGCTTTATTATTCGGGTGGACGCATAAAAATGCGAAAAGTATTTCGCTTGACGAGAAACTTACGCGATGACGGGGTCAAGCTGCTCCTTTCGAAATTAGAGAACTTACATGATTTCGCAACATATACGATTCTAATATATCCAATGTGTCAGTCAAAAACATTTTATGCAATTCATGTTCATTTTATGCATTCAACAGTAGCTCCTGGAATACTTTCTTAACCCCACATATCTCTTAGTGTTCTGTCATAGAGATTTGGAAGGTCTGGAAGTCCCTAAAGGAAACCAAGTAAACAGCCAGATGAATGAACCCACACACATGTACATAGCGCGTGCAACGCCCTCCGCGCCCATCTCAGACGCCGCCGCCGCGTCTCACGTGAACCGACGCGTCCCGTCGCGTCACGGTCTAATAACGAGGGCCTCCGGGTGCCGCCTGCGCAGCACGGCTGCCTCGCTTCCGAAGGCGCTTTTCCCTCCTACCTGTAACGCCCGGCTCGTAAGTTTCATCTACTGCTTCTAAATTGAAAAGACGATAGCATGTTTATAAGGTTCACATTTCAGCAATTTCTTGCTCCCGCCTCCAACGCTCGCGCGCCTCGCCCCGCCGCCGCCGCCTTCTTCGTCGTCGCTGTCGTCAACGTCGTCGTCGTCGCCGCCTTCGGAGGCGCCGTTCCCGACGGCGCCCTCGCCACCTTCTCTTTCGCGCCCCAAAAACCGATCTTACAGTTCATTTTTCACGCAACCGTACGCCAAAGGGGATGCAACGCGCAGCAGCCAGGAGGGGGAGGCGACTTCAAAGTTGTGAGAGGAGGCAGAAGGGGGTAAACGTGATGGAGAGATGCAGAAAAGGGGACATCGGGAAAGGGGACGTCGGAGAAAGAGAATGAGAGAAGAACGATAGGAAAGTGAACACGAAGACGATAGGAATAGGAAAAGAAAAAATCATAGGTAGAGGTGAATAAAAAGAAATGAAAAAAAAGCTTACAGGTAAAGAGAAAATAGTAGGTGAAAACAAACATAAGCCAGAGCGAGCATACAATGGTTACTTATTCAGTGTTTCCGGACGCGTCAAGGTTAATGAAAATTATCCCGTAAGTGTAGTGCTTATTTTCCCCGGGAGATGGCAGTGATCTCCCCTCACTGGATGGCGAGATCCGGGGCCGAACGACCGTCGGTTAGCGGAGTTTTCCCCAAGCAGGTATCTCCCACCAGTTGGACACCGTTCCAGCCGGGACAAGCTCTAAGCTCCTGACTGGTCTCCCGATGTGTCTGGTCGTGTAGTGCATGCAAGTGTTAGTGTACGTAAGAGGTGATGATACGAACAGGAAGAGGAAGAAAATATCGCGTGCCGGTCGTGACCCGTATGTTCGGAATAATTCTTCATTCACCTGGTACTGTGAGTGGAAAACGAAGGAAAATTACCGGTCAGAGCAGCCGACTGCTAGAATTCTCCTCCAGTCGGCAGCTGAATTAGACCGAATTATCTAACAAGTGTCGAAAATACTGTCATCGACGGGACTCGAACTCTAGGACCTCCCGGTTATATACACTTCAATGACATTACTTGATGCCCTCAGCCACCTAAACCGTTGCCAGCATAGGGCTGCACCAATGAAGAAGCCACGTGGATCATAAACGCAGTCAGCCAGCTAGAGACTAGGATGGAACAGCAAGAAGCGAAGTGTAAGGGCAGGCAAAGAAAGAAAAAGAATATAAATAGCACAACAGGGAGGTTAAATGGAAAAGCAGACAGCGGAACGTATCACCTTCCCCCCGGCCTCACCATCGTTCTTTATGCATTACAGATCGGCACAGCCCAAGAATGTGTATAAATAATACGCGCAAACCGCTCAACGAAGGCGATAGCGAAGAAGAGGCGAAATCGCGATCTGCTCTGCCGCGTTTTCCTCTCTGCCACCGTCAGGAATCGTCACGTTTTTTTATTCTTTTCGCTTCTACCAAAAAATACAATCTCGTTGCATAAATATCGCGGGAACGATGCGACCCGGAGAGTAAGGAGGCCGCCTCCTTCCTCTTTTATCTGCTACGTCTCCGTCCTGCGATAAATAAGCTAATGTTTTTTGCCCATCCTGACCGTCGTCTAGGGGCGCAAGGAGGAGAGCGGCGAAAGGAAACGAGAGAAAGGGAGGAAGAAAAAGGCTCATGCGTTCTAACACGCGAATGGTCTTCGCGTTCTTCGGCTTGGGACAGATACAGAAATTCTACATCGAAACTTAATCTTACAAAAAAATTATAAGAACGGTAACACAAAACGCAATTGTGTACAGTATTGTTTAAGTATAAAAAATTTTAATACTAGTTCGATTTCTCAGCTTTAGAAAACGTGACATTAATTGTCCACTAAAAGACTGACATTTAAACTCAAAGGTATTCTTATTATTATTATTATTATTATTATTATTATTATTATTATTATTATTATTATTATTATTATTTCACCGCATTGTTCTAAATTATGGGTCATTATCTCTTATAAAAATATTTAAATCATTTGTAAGATTAAAATGAATACTGAAATCTTACAAACTAAGCAACACAAAGTTACAATAAATGATGTAAAACAAACATGTCGCATTCTTCATGAAATCAAGGGAAAAACTCGTATCGGATATGCGCTAAGGTAGAACTGTAACTGCTGTTAAGTCATAAAAGAAGAAACAAGATATTCTTTGTGAGCTGGAATACAATATCGTTTACTATTTGAAATGAAAATTGAAAGTTCCATGTCAATGGTATTAATGTTCTCGTAATAACCAAGAGCACATACTTCAAAATTTTACACACACGTGCGCGCGTCCACAAGCACACGCACGCACACACACACACACTCCCACACGCACGTGCATGTAAGCACACAATTACATTACACTTTACAAGTTAAATCACCCTTTAACCAAAATCGAGAAATTTACCCTTTCAAATAGTCGAATAGCGAGGTATTTTCCTGAGTCAATTGTGGCTTAAATTATAACTACCCCAAACCCTTCAAATGATATATCAAAACTTTTCACTCAGATATGGAAATTTAATAAATTACTATTTGCAGTACTCAGGATATTTTCTAACTAAACTTAAGCAAACTAATGATGAAAACGAGCCGAGCCTTTATGGGAGAGGTGAAACACGTTTCAAAATATGTATTCCCTTTAAATACGAGGCCAGAAAGAAGAATCTTGAATGTTTTAAGGAGATAACGAAACGTGAAATAGCAGAAACAAGGATCACTGGTGGTTTGAAATACTTTGCTTCAACACATTTTACATTACATATCACAAATAATTACCCAGTAGCATATCTGAAAGTGGCTAACTTAGACGAACAAGAACAATGTTTCTCATAAACGCAACTTACTTACTTGATATTTGACACACCGAACAAAAGAACGGGAATGCAATAATTTTACGAATCATCTTCAATCATCGGTCTCCAAGGATCTATTTATTTAATTCACCGACATTTTGCCTTCCTACGGAGTTTGGGAAAGTAAAGTCAATCAAGCTTTCTTACTGGATAAGTGTCTTGCAGGTCTTTAAGGAGACCTTACTCATCTCCGCCGTCTCCTGTCCCGTCATTATTTTTTATCTACTCCGCAAAAACGCTCAAACCAGTAAAGTCGGCCTGGTGTTGAGGAGTACGATCCAGACCTTCCGCCACGTTCCGCTTTAGGATCTATAATTCATTGCGTCGGCGCCAATAATATAGTGCCACATACGCGGCGCGGCAGATAAATAAATAAAAACGGTATTTACTGACCAGGATTTATGACGAGGCAATGCAGAACTAAATTCCCGAGCACGCGTTGCCAGGGCCGCTTTCGGCATACAATCTTCTACGAAGGGAACTGGCTTAGGAGTCACCGTACTAAGAATGCGAAGATATACCGCATGCACAAGCATGACCCGCTACATGCGAAACACAGTGTACGTAACATAATGCAGCTCTAAAACTACGGATAGGTGCTATTGAAGTATACGGATTGGTTTGTGAAATTTTTTATTAAGAGCTGGTTAAAAAATTAATAATAATTACTGTTTTTCATTAATCTCGTTTCATATTCCTAGGATTTCAAGGTCATGTCGTTGAATTATGTAAAACAAACATTTTAACCTCACTTTTGACATGTATCGGGATTATATTTGATATATCAACTGAATTCTCATATCTTTCCAGTTTACATATTGTGACATACCGATATGTCACATGAAAATAAACTAACATTTATTTGTAGACTATTGGTGGAACATGCATTAGCAAATATCACGAGAGCAGGGGCTTAGCAACGACCATAAACAATGTAGTTTTTGTTTTTTGTAAATGCATTAAGAGGTGGTGGATGCCGAAAGTAGAAAATTTGGGATTGGGCGAAGAAGTTTAGACGATCGAAAGGTCAGCTACACCAAAATATAACGAACGTATGGATTGGCTGGGTGAGAGAAGGACGGTCAAATGTTATGAAAAAGAGGAAGGTAGTTTAATACGAAGTCTTCGAGGGTGAATCATGCAGGAAGATTTCATTCTGACCGGCATCGCGTTTCTGAACTGATCGTAGGTTCGTGAGAGATCGTGAAATTTTAAGGACAGTAAATGATATTGCAGATATTGCATGTGGAAGTAATATTGATGCATAAATTGGGACTTTGTCGGGAGTGGTAATCCAGTAATAGATTTCGGGACTATGTCATAGGACGTAATCGGGACTGATAATTTTGATAGTTTGAGACCAGCTTGGATAGGGGCAGAAGAGATTTCTTGGGACTTTGGACTACGGCAAGTCGCAAGATATTTCGACTGAGAAGTCTACGAGGGACATCAACGAAGAATAGATAAGTTAACCGCGGTATAAAATTGTAAATTCAAAGATATCTTGATCAAAGGCATAAGATCAAATCATTTTATTAAATTCACTAAATTGTTTGCTAAAAAGGTAACAATAAACTTTGTTAAATTTTGTTCTTTAGAAAAGAAAGTGATCTTTCATTTAGTCAATCCAAACAGTAATGAACTAGGAATAGAATCATTCTATTTCAGATTCCCAGCTGCGCTGTATAGTCAGCGGATCCTATAATCCATTATAAAGGTAATAAGGATTAATATATCGTGACCCATTGACCCAGCAAGCCGGGCGCTAAGATCTTTGCCAGATATTAATGTAGAGAAAAATTTGTATACCTCAATATTATTAACAGTGCGTGTATCGAAAAGCGTGTATCGAAATTCTGCAATTAAATGCAGCCGTAAAAAAGGAAACCCTGGTGTTTTATTTTTATTTTTTTACTCTTCCAAAAGACCTAGAAAGGAAAAAAATCGTTCAAAAGCACAACAGAAATGTTATTATCTCCTAGATACCCTTATTTACTACTTAGATTACTTACATTTCTAGATATTTTCACGAGAACATACTTGTTGTTTCTTATGATTTACACTATTCACTTTCAATTAACCACATTCATTAGATTTAAATGATTTCTTTCTTTAAAAAAGAATCAAAACACGTTTTAGTTATATGCATATATATATTATATATATATATATATATATATATATATATATATATATATATATATATATATATTCACTTTTGGTCAGATTTAGCCGGACGAGGCTGTATTACGAATGGTAAAGCAGCATAGTGTTTCTCTGTCGTCGCGCGAAACTCTCGAGTCTCCGTCCACGTCGTCATAGGGTATATAACACAGAGCAGCACTGTTATATAACACGTATACTGTGATGCAAAATGCGATTCGCGTTACTCGATGGTTAGCGGGGTAGGGGGAGGACTAGACTAATAACGATGTTTAAAACCATTGATTTTCTTATAAAATCTTCGATGGATTTAATATCAACCTTTTGAAGCCCATGTTTATTTTAAGATCGATGTTTAGTGTTCGATGTTTTTGGGTAGTCGATAAATAATTTGTTTGTGAAAAACTATCGTCATAATAAAAGCCTGTAATGATTTTCGGATGTTCATGAATTGGACGTTCTTCAGACCAAAGTGATCAAGAGTGAGAATAATCGAAATTAGATTTTCATTTTTGGTAATTGAAGTCTATATAACTTATGAATTATTCAAAATCATATGATACAAGTTTTGTTAAATGTGGTCGTTTTTTCATAGCGTTCTGTCAAATAAATCTTAATTAAAAATTGATAAACCGACAATCTTCAAATTAAATACCTTCACGAGAACATTCATAATTACTGATGCAGTTTTAAAAAGTCGACGTTTAAAAACATCTATGGGTTTATAGCGATGTTTTATTAGCATCGATCTTTTAATTTTGGACGTCTTGTTGGCGTTGTCACATCCTAGGTAACACACAACCACAGCGAGGACTTCTCACAAAAATATTATAATCTGTCACGTGTGACAGAGATGGAAAGAACATATCTTAAGACAGTTGGTATTATCGTCACAGAAATGCTAGTAATATGCAACTGGATTCTTTTTAAAATTATTTTTATTTTACGTCGCATAAACTTCAAAGGTCATGAGCGACTAACATTTTAATTAAATGCTATCACAAATCTGTTAAAATATCAAAATGTTTACAAAATTGTATCACTTTTTCTTGATAACTTGGCGATGATAAAATTGGATTGAAGTTTTCAATTCCCAAGTACTCTTTTCTCTCTTGATAGTGGATGGGCATTTCAGAAGGATGTGCTTTATTGATAGAATAGTATTGCAGATGGTACAGATATGTGGTGGAACTTTGTCGATTAAAAATGTATGAGAGAATTTAGAATGATTTGTTCTAATTCTTGACAAAGCAACTTATTCTTGACGATTAATTGAGGGAAATATTACAAGTCCAATGAAGTTAGTTATATTTGTATGCAGTTTTTATTCCAGTATGGATTTCTTTGCTTGTGTTTCTGTGTTTTTTTCAGCAACGAGGCAAAACGTGTTCTTGTAATGATATTACAACTCAGAGAAAGAGAAATTTCATTTCATTAAGCGCACATACTATGCTAAGTTGCAGTGCTCGCTAGCTCTGTTGCAGAACAAGTTCCTATCAGACATAGTTTCACTTAATATAAAATATAAATCCTTGTACAGCAAATGAGTAACCGGCGTCCGTCCGTCTCTCCGCCACTCACGGATAGACCACGTCCCGTCCACCAAATGAGATCAATGATGTCACATTCGACGCGTCTCGGTCTCCTGATGGTCAGTTTTCCTTACATCCAGAAAATTCTTTGAATGTTCTATAAAAAAAGTGTTTTTATGCAGAATTAAGACACGTTTTGGGTGACTTATGGCACCTACAGAGGTGATCAATAGCGCGTTCGATTCCTCTCGACAGGACAAATCGATTGGCATTAGGATATTCTGGAACAATTCTACAAAAACACGTGTTTGTGTTGGTTTTGTAGTGTGAAATATCCTGTCAGGCGCATGTTATCAGAGAATAGTGGAAAATATGTTGAAAGAGAAGACAAACAAAGAGAGTTGTTTGATGTATGAACGAAATGATTTATGTTAGAAAGGAAAGTCAAATTGCATGATTTTGGTAAATATAAAAAGATTGTTATGATTATGAAGTAGATATTAATGCATCGACACCATAAGGAAGTAGCATACAGGCATTGTCAGCAAGATAAGTATAATATTTATTTATAATATGTTTCAATGCAACCACGAGGACATTGATGAAACAACTGTGAATTATTGTATCCTTTGTGCCTTTACATGAATCGAACTGAACTCATCCGATTACGAAAATGAAACCGAATTTTGTAATAAAATAAAAAATTAAACCAATATTTTAATCACACTTTTTCGTATAACAATCTATGCCTGGAAATGGACGAGCAAGGCAACCGAAATATGTTTAAAATTTATTTTTATTGTGAACTTGGAAAGCACAAATAAATCTGTTTAAAACGAAAAATACCTGCCAGAGGTGCTTACGGTAGTATGTATATGTTTCTCATCAGGGATCTTTTATCTTCACAAACATGACAGTGCAGTTCAAATACAGCAATTTCTGTAATCAGGAGAATCGATCTAGGACAGTTATTGCATCGTAAACTATTAATAAAATCAAAACATTGCACTTGCTATCAAAATCAATTTTCTCACCTAACGCACGATTTAGCTAAAAAGAACTTGAATAGTGAACGCTGAGCGATTATACAATACGTCCGTTTGGCCAGGAAGGCATCTCTTTCTCACAGAAGAAAAATCAAGACATTTTCCAAGTCTCTTCACATCATTGAACTGAAAACGCTCCAGAGCACGAGAGACCAATGAGAGATGACAGCGAAAAATAGCCCTCAGGCGGGGAGACTCCAATTCCATTGAGCAGTTCAGCAGCTCCTTTCCTTTTCTTCCATGACTCAACACTCACGTCAACGAATAAAAAGAGCGAGCGGCTAATCGAATCACCAGCATACGAACTTATGTGTCTGTTGCCAGCTATCTGAGGCGTCAGAAAATTTCTTTGTGGGGTGTGAATGAAAAGGAAAATCTTTAATTTGTAAATATAAATGGTAGCAATAAATTTGACACTGAAGTGAGACGAAAGTATTTTAAGAACGAACGGCGTAAAATAAGTCGATGCATTACGATATTTTAGAAAGAAGAGACATCATTCAAGTACCCAGAAGATTTTCAAACCATATCGTAGAAATTAGTCTTTCAACACATAATTTGGAAATTTTCATTTCAGATGCCTACACGTACTCAGATGCTTAAAATTCTTTAACAAATTTTGTAAACTGTTTTCACAAATTTAGTACAAATTTAGAGAATATATGTGACACTAGCACACAAAGAAGAGACGTAGGGGCACTACCATTTCTTATCTTAATAGTCTTATTTTAAAAATACTCACCTGCACAAGAACTAATGTAATATTTCAATTACAACAAATAAAATACAATGCAAGCGACTGAAGAATTCTAATTAATGTGTATGATTTATGAGAAATGTATTCGAAAAATCCGAAAGTGGTACTGTATTTTGATTTGAGGTAATAGCGTATTACACTATACAGCATTTCACTTAAATAAATTTAATATTAATAGCGAGATATCTATGTTTGTATATATAATATTAACAAGAAAATTATTATTTGCCCTTGAAATATTTCTTTATTATTTGCATAAAATTGTATCATATGAATTGAATGAATTGACTGAATTACCATTAAATTTTGTAAGAAAATACGAATAGAAAGGGTTGAGGCAGAAGTCATGGCAACTATTTTTGTATTCTAAAAGAAATGTTATTGGATCACACAATTTTATTAGGCGCATGAAAGAAAAGCTCTTCTAATGTGTATCCACAACAACAGGTGGCTTTGTGAATGTCTCTATTAGAACAGAGAGCAATGCTAAATCAGGTATCTGACTGTCGCCGTGCGAGATGAATGTCCGTTTCGAGCAGCGCTCATTCACCGATATAGACGGCCTGCATGGAAGAAATCTCCGAGAACGTCACAGGGAATTGATGGAAGCTCTTGGGAATAACGTCCTTCCATACGGGATAGTCGCGAGGTGGCCAGGAGAGTTTCTGCGAGGATGCGTAGCAACCAGAGATCGGCAACGCACGTGACGACCTGTCAATGCGCAGACCGATGTGACACGTGCGGGAATCGAGGTCGGGTCTTTAGAACGGGTATGTAATGCTTTTGGTATGTTGTGAACTCGTATATTCTAAAATGCTTTGGAACAGGAAACCAATTCTATCATTTCAAATACCTTAATAAATCTGATAAATACAATTGTAATGTGTCTTTAAATGTCCATGCACTTAGTTCATGCCTTGTCCTTTGATGTGTTTATTACACAGTTTCCACCTGTGCTCGTATTCACACAAAAAATAGTTGCCATGGCGTATGCCCCAACCCTCGTAGATTAAAACATTTTTGTAATTAATTAGAATAACATTTCTGGCAAATATATAATTAAGTTTGGGCTGGATCCATCACGTCAGCAAAATTGCGTTGACTATAAAATTATTTTTAGAGCGTCAACAATACGAACTGAAATAATCAGGCAAATGATTCAAATCAATCCATTCAATTGAGTCACTGAATCAAAGGATAGTGGCCACCATAAACTCCCGATTTTGAGTTGACGTAGGTAAGTTTTCCAGAATTTTTTAATCTCAAATTCACATTAACATATTTAAATATTTACAAACAATAAAGGAAAAATATACGGGAAAATCTAGTATGTGTTACTTATTAATCTAATGCTGGAACTCAGTTCATTTACCTCACTGACAAAATTATGCAAACAAATAAAATTGGGTTATATAAAGCAATATGGATACTGAATTGGAAACTATTGCATACAAAAACAATTACATAAAAACTATCAAATGCATGGTCAACTCACAGATAAATAGCGACTAGAAGAATCTACGTAAGTTCAGCATTTCTTCGTACCCTTGTGGATTTTTCTGTAAGGAGTGAAGTGTTGTGTCCAGGGCGTTGTTTGGGACATTGATCCTTGGGCGGTCATTTAAGGTCTTCAACAGGCGTGCTGGCACTTGCCTGGGTTTGCTCTCCGCGCCCCCCATTTGTAATGCATCCTAGGGGACGCTCATTAGGGAAATATCCGCTTGGTGTAGGCGGCCATGCCGCCTGACTTCCCCAGGAAACATGGCGCACTAGGCAGTTGTATCCAGTCGTGTCTCACTGGTACGTGCCGCCATGGCACGACCCTAAAGGTAGTCGCCCCGTAACGTCTATCTCAGAGCCCATTATTAAATTTCATTATTGCAAATTTGGAAATTTGACTACCTGCGAAACGCAGACGCAGTGAAAGGTTTTAAGTTAGAATCCATTGGAAGACGTGAATGTATTCTTCCTGTTTCTGTGACATGAAAGGGATTGGGAAACCACCAACTATTTACTTGCATTATACACAATAAAATTCTTTAAACGTGCACACGCTATAAAATTTTGCCGTCGCGTCCGTGCGCGCAATCGTTGTAGGGGCTCTCTGGTTTGGAACTTTGGTCGGTAAACCATTGATATGTTGATAAATGATACTATTAAAGTGCTTCAAATCACCAACTGATTGTTATATAAGTAGTTTTTTTCTACAAGAAATAGTAAAACCGTAAGACTTTAGAAATAAAAAAGTTGATTTTAGAAATTTAATGTTTCCTACATCTTTAGGAGTACCTTTAGATGGTAGTAGCAGTATTTAAAATAGCCAGTATTAATTAACTAAATATTTACTCGAACCTTGTAGCCTTGCATTAAAAACGGGCAGAGAGAATTTGCACGTTCGGTGCTGTTTCAACTAGCATTACACGGAATGCAAGGGAACGGGTCAGCCTGGCTCGATGAATTGATTGATTAGTGATTCTAGGCGCGTCAGCTGCTAAGGTCATTAGCCCCGTAGGAGTAGTGCGTTTTTCAACGCGGAAGATGGTGATGATTTTCCCCCGTTGGATGATAGAGTCCGGCGCCGACCACAACGGCTGCTTGTGGGGATTTTCCCTAAGTAGGTATCTTCCGACAGGCGGGCACCGTCCCAGCTGGGAGAAGCTCTAAGCTTATATCCCGATTGGTCTCGCAACGTATGTGAGTGTAGTGAATGTAAGTGTGTGTACGACTACTAACATTTTTAATGGACTTTAAATGAAATAATTTAAAAATTTAAAATTGAGACATAAATTGTGAGATAGAAATATCTGTTTTTAAAATTGTAGGTGTAGGGCGGATTCGAAAATAAATTCGAGCTTTTGCTAGTTTTAAAATTTCAGGGGTTATAATAAAAAAAAAGCGAGAGCGGAAGTCCAAGAGCGGGAGTGAGAAAGCAGGAGTAGGAGAACGAGGGCGAGAGCAGGAGCGCGAGAACGAGTGCGAAAATGAAAGCGAGAACAGGAGTGCGAGAGCAGGAGAGCGAGAACGAGTGCGAGCGCGCATGCGAGTGCGAGGCAGGGTGCAAAAACCGCGGAGCGCGTGTTTGAAGATTCGTCTCATTCATCCCCGCGGACAATGGGCGTTCGTTCATTAATCATGGGTATTGTCACGGGCATTAGCAGGCGGCCTCGCGACCAGGGTGGGAGGCGGCTTATCGCACGCATGCGTCACTGAGGCGACATAGAAGGACGCCGCATATGCGAGTTCCTTCCACAGCGCTCTTTGAGCCTCGCTGCGAAACTGATGGGATTCTATCTACAGGACCTAATCAGAGTACCCTACCAGAACGCAGGCCCGTGCAGAGGACTGCTCATCCACAGTTCGGCGGTGGAGAGATTCTGGCCGTCAGAATATGTATGGGTACGTACGGATCCACTATTTAGAGATAGCAATATGATTTCATGGAGGGACCTTTACATTGGGGATATCAACTACATAACTAGTTAGGGATACAACACGCGAGTAAGCATGGATTCCTTATTGCATGCATGAATCAATCAATCACACGCGAGTAAATCAATAAAATAATACTAAAATCCCTGTATCTCACATGTGAAAGTCCTGTATTCAAATAACCGATTCCTCAACGAATATATATTAATGTTTCCTCGGAGTAAGTTATGTTTTCCTGGCGTTCAATCTATTTGAATGTCAGTCATCGTTTGCTAACAATTGTATCACAATACAAGAACATAACTAATATTGGGATCTCCAAAACTTTTCCACGCCAGGAGAGGAACATGATGCAAACAACTTTACGAAATCCATGCAAAGGGAGATGAGTAGTGACCATACAGAGCCCTGAAAACAATTTCCAGTTTCGAACAAACTGAAGGGGAAAAATATTCTTAATCTTTGGGAATACGACCGCAATGGCTCACTTACGACATACATTTCCGTTCGACCTAGACCTTCAGAATCAAGAAGAATTTGTGTAGGGTAAGCAAACCAAACAAATCAGACCAAGCTGGCCCTGCTTCTGAGAAAACATCCCTAACAACAACTCCCGCACGATTAAGCGCGACCAGTCTTTCCGGGTCGAGTTTTTCCGCGGCGGCCCGCTTCTCCGGAGACGCAGTCGGCTTCCAGCCCCGCGGCTTCTTCTGCTTCAACGAGGCGAACCGAACAGGCTCCGGCGGCGGGCTATAGACAGCCGTGACTAAATCTTTCATGTCCTCCACGTCAACTTCTTCAAGCGCGAGGGCCTTCACTTTTCCGGGCGGCGTTATGCAAAGGGAGGAGGGAAACCACGGCCTGAGGGCGGGGGAGGGGGCGGGGGCGGGCGTCCCGCGTCGACGACGCACGCGGAGCGGAGCGACAAAGAGAGTGAATCGTCTTAGGAGAGGGACTCCACGTCGGCTGTTTGTCTCCATTTGTCAACCTCTGAGCAGGAGGACGCAAATCGCTTATCCCCGAAGCTGTCGTGAAGGCAAGACAAATCGTGGCCCCCCGAGCGACCAGCGGGCGCCCGTGGCCGCAGCGCCGCCTGCGCTCCGCCCCCGGCCCCGCCGCCGCCTCGTGGCAGGATTCTATTTACGTGCTTGCTGGCGGTGGGCGGTGCGCTTCGCAATCCATTAAGGCAATCACGGTGCACCCCCGCAGGTTCACTTCTCAGGCGGCGGAGTGGCTCCTGCACTCGCACGAAGCGCCCTGATGCGTTTCAGCACTTGTGATTGCGCCGACCCGACCCGACCGACGAGGCCCGGCCGGCAGCTTCGCCTCGCGCCAATCGCCGCCATTCCCCTGTAATTATACAACGCGCAACCTCCCGAGCAGCGAGGTGCGAATGTTTCAGCTAATCGACTACTAAGTGCACTTAGATCCAACCGTCGTTGAAGACAAGCCATTTCACCTCGCCGGCGAGCGTTCTTCGCGAAGTGAACAGCGCACGTCCACATACGGTGTAACACAATGAACTCAACAAGACAATGCTCTTAATTTAAAGAATGGCCTTTTCCATACACTATTTCTTTTTATTATTCGCAATTACATTCAAAATATTTAAATGAAAAATATCTTGTTTACTTTAAAGACTAAAACCAACCTCTACATTAAGAAGTAGAGACAATGGACAATCTCAAATAAAAATTAAACTTAAAGAAACAAATTCTGGACAAGAACTACTTTAATTCATAGTGCTTTCGACGTAACTTAGAGACGAACACAGTATCAAGCTGAGACAAATTTCGCAATGACTACAGGAACTTCAATATTTTTCACATTTAGTGATTTAGTGACTACGACCAAATGTTTTTAAAAGCAAGGTGCAAAAATGACGTAAAAATGTATAAAACAATCATGTAAATATAGTGTAAAATAATGTGTTAATAAGTAATTGTAAATACACTTGATAATGACACATCAGTCCATTATCGCAACACACGCTACCACACAACTAAAGCAAGCCTCGTGAATTTTTTTGCAAAGACTTGGAAATGGTATGCCATCTAACCCGTCAATACGAGCGCCGAACGCACACCGAAACACGTCATCAAGCGCCGACGGCTCCACATCCACGTCCTCGCAGAGCAGCGGGATTTGTGCGCAGACAGACCCCATCCTAATAACAAACGGTGATATACTGGTCCGCGGCATTATCATCCGCTCTCTCCGCGAGAGAATATTACAATGCAATTTTCAGGCGGCAATACCGTGCGTGAAGCCAATTTCGAACGGATTACCGCGGCGTAAAAAGATTAAGACCCGCCGCCGCCGCGGCGGCAGACGAGCGCACGACGCGACGCGCGAACGAGGTCGGAAAGCGGGGGTGAAGGGGGATGGGAGGAAGCGGGGGGGGGAGAGAAGGGACGGGAAACGCGAGCAAGGAAACGCGACGCGCCGCAGTGCGGGGCCGCGCGGCGTAGGCCGGCGCGGCGCGCGAAGCGTAGGCGGCGGACGGGACGCGCGATCGCCGCGGCGCAATAACCGTGTTTGCGCCGCGCGGCACAGCGCGCAATCAGTGTTAATACAAAATACATTGATCAGTTCGATTGGAAATTCATATTGTATGCTGTACACACTAGCCGTGGCGGAGGAGGCGGCGGCGGCGTTGGTGGTGGCGGCGGTAGCGGCGACGTCGAGGGGTCGGGGGCGAATCGGGAGGGATGGGCGGAGCTGCTGGAGAGTGGCGGGGAGGGTTCCGCGGTGCGGTGGCCGCAGCGGTGACCCGAAGTCCACGGTCGCGTCGCCATTCTGGACACGTCCGAGGAGGGAAGGCGGCCATAACTAGTTGAATTAGAGTAAATCTACTATTGGGCGACGCGTAAATTGACAAGCCACCGGCGCGGCGTGTGTTTCTGTGTCGATGACGATGTGGCCGCAGTAGCCACAGCTGACACCTCCGCCATGCCCCCGCAAGCGGAACCAACCCACTCGGACGGCCGACAACTTCTACTTGCCCCTCAAGTTACGCAGAGGCCGTTCGGTTTAACTTGGAATTAATGTTGGCCATCGCTCGCCGCTAAATACCTCGTGCGTCCTGCGGTGGCGATGGGCCTGTGGCGGCGGGCCGAGAGCGGTGGACGGTAGGCGATGGGCGCTGCCCGTTAGCGGTACGGTTGTGAACGGAGGCGTGATCGGAGAAAGGTAGCAGAGAGTGGTGGGAGACGGAGGAACAGTGAGAGAAAGGGCGGATGGAGAAGGAAAGGTTAGTGGATGTGGAGACAGAATTGAGCATGTACAGGACGGAGAGGGACGAGCCTTGGAATAAACATCGGCAATGAATGTTACGAATTCATAAGTGATTTAGGAAGTGAGGTGCGAAATGTAAATAGTGGAACAGGGTGTGAGAGAGGGAGTAAGAAGGAAATTAGAGAGGAAATGGAGGAAACAACATGGACTGTACTCGGCACTACGCTCTCAGAAATTTCTGCGTTACATTTAATGTAAAGTACATGAAATTACTGTACGTAAATTAAATTTAATGTATAATACAGTAACTTTAATGTATGTGTACATTAAATTTAATGTATGTGTGCAATTAAATTTAATGTAGATAAGTAAGTCGTACATTAAATCTACACTGATTTTAATTCAAGCATTCAATTCAATGTACAGGTACATTAATCTCTCTTTAATGTACAAGATACATTAAAATTCATGTACAGCAGTACATTAAATCTACATTAAATTTATCATAATTTCTGACAGTGTAGTTGGGCACATCGAAACTGTGACCGTGAGGGCGACGTATCAGATAGAACGGTGGGGTAGAGAGGGCAGATGGAAAGAGCGAGTGAATACAGCGTGCGGTGAGTGCGGGAGATGGGAAGGCAGGTGAGAGCCAACGGGGGCAACATCGCACGGGCGATGGCATCGAGGCGGCTCATCGCGGGGACCGAGCGGTTGGGCGCCCAGGTGGGGGCGGCAGGCGCGACCCAACGCCCGGAATTGGATTACGGAGATTCCAGAAACGAAACAAAGAAAGCCCCGCACTGCCGCGCGTCCTGCGAAATTCAGCCGGGGGCATGCGGCCCCGCTGGGGTCGGCCGATGCCAGGCTCACCGAAAGCGCGCGGTGGGCCTGCGTTGGACTCGGCAACCGCCACGCCACATCGCACTGGAACGCGATATTTTCAATCTTGCCAACAATTCGGAATATTCCCGGCGAACGAGCCCCGAGCGGTGCGGTGGGCGGCGGGACGCCGCGCGTCGCGTCGCGAAGCCTGGCGCGGATGCCTGCAATCACGCGACGCGCCCCAAGGCCGGGGGTTGAACGCGATGGAGCAATACCGGCGGCGAGGGCCAAGGCACCGCGCGGGGCGGCAGAGGCGATCGACGCCGAATCACTCGGTCGACGCGGTGCCGGACCGGATAAGGCAGGATGGTCGTTCAATTCCACTACATGATCTACAACACATATCACCTCACCATATTCCCCTCTTTTTCCCGCATAATTTTATAAAATCGACTCACAAAATGGTTCTTAAGAACGTAAACACATTTATGTGATAATCTATTCATATTTCATTATCTTTTAATCCTAAAAGTTAATTTTATTTTTGTGAAGGAATTCGTCAGAACACATTAATTAAATTCCTAACAATTGTCATAACTTAGGCAGGTGGTTAAAAGAAAAATATCAGATCAGTAAATACATTTAGTTCCAACGGATAATTACAACATTAATTCATTTAAGACCATGAAGTATATACAGTTAATATTAATGTTGGAAAATGTTTCAAACTGAGCAATATTCCAAAAGGCAAATTTGTTTCTATTAAATGATTTGACCTCCCTTCCTTCAAATGTATTTCTAAACTTAAGGTAACTTAAGTCATGACGGTCTGACTAAAAACAGATTGGAAAGAATGTACCACTGAAGAAGTGGCAGGTATACAGGCCGAATATAGCCTCTCAAAATCAACATGGAAAATAACGGTAATCAAACATTCTTATATGACACACGTGCGAGAATTTACAAAGAAAAATAAAATATCACTACCATGATAATTCGTTTTCATAACGATCTAAAATTCAACACATTGCATTGATAAGAGAAACACTATCCTTGTGTTAGTGGCCAAATAGTATTTCATTAACATTGTATCTCATAAAAAAATATTTCGGAAAACGAGTACATAGAGTACAAACGAATACATTTTTATGTATTCCACAAGTTTAAAATGAAGACAGTAAATGTAATGGGGATCTTACGAATAATGAGAACTAGTTAACTCAATGGTGAAATTCGAACCTCTAATCTCATGGGAGGGGGGTGAAGTGTACTCTGATATAACAGCTGCCATTGTTTAAATCTTTCTATAACATTTTGCGATATGCACACATCATTCTGAAGATAAGCGGTTTTCCAATAGAAGAAATTCATTTGCTCTATCAATAATGGATTTCTCACAAGTGTAGTATTTTCATGACAATAAGCTAGGTATGCTGTAACCAATAATTTTCAAGTAATCATAAATTTAAATAATTTAGGCAATGGCCGTGCGGTATCTGAAGGTGACGAAGTGTGTACAAAGCTGCCTTTTATGATTTTTCTAAAAAAGACACGAGACCACTAGCTTTAGCGATTTTCTGGTTGTTAGAGAATTCACTCTGTGTTCTCAGAGTTCGCTCGGCACGTCACGACTAACTGACGAATTCTTCAAATTTCAAAGAGAAGAGGGTCACTCTTTCAGACATAACAGTGGGCCGGTAGTTGGGGAGGCGGGGGATCGCACCCGAACGCAGGGTTGTGCAGCTGCGGAAGTGGGGTCGGTGTCGAGGGCGGGTAGCTCGTCACCCCTTTCAGCCTTCCCTCCCTCTCCCTCTGTCTCGACGCGTCGTGGGCGTCGCCACGCCGATGCGCCTTTGTCATCGGCACTAATCCGCTTGAGTCACGGGCGGCAGCGAGGGAGCGGGAGCGAAGACCTTTTTAAAATAAAGACGATATTAAACGCGCCTCTACTTTCAGGCGCAATTTTTCAAAAAAGAAAGACGGGGTGCCTCTCTTGTAATATAAGAGGTGCACATAAGACCGCTTTGTCAGAAAATAATAAATGCAGCGAGCCGGTTGTGCAATGTACTACGATGCCAAAGAGAAGAGTTCCTTGGGTAATCGAAATCATTCAGGCGGCGTTTCTGAATCGAATATCAAAGAGACAGCAATAAAAAGGAGTTGTATTTTTTTGCGAGGGGCGCAAGGTAGAGAGAAGACTCATTCTGAAAAAAGGTCATTTTATGTAAACCACGTTGCTTTTAATCATTTCTTAACTCTGTTATAAATAGAATTGTGAGCGAGATCGGTTCATTAAAACATGCATAAGAAGGATAAAATCAATTTAAAAATAAAGATAGGAATTTTTTTATGATTCCGAATTCTGCTCAAAATTGAAATGAATGTGTGAATCGTAAAGGGAGTACAGTACATTGCTTTTTTAACGTTTGCTGCGGTTCTGCTTATATATACGGAATAGCTATACCAATATTATTTTTTGAATAAAGGGAAATATACATAAATCAATATAAAGCACTATCTTTCTAAAATATCTTCCGCGTTGGAAGTAAACGTTAAATCTCACAAATCAATGGATGTATTAAATTTTCACGTCTTTGTGCAAAGCTTTGAGTCTATCAATTAATTTTTACCCAAATTACCACAAAAAGATAAAAGCATCTCAGTAAAAAGCTACACATTAATAAACAGCAAAAATCTCCAGAAACAATCTCCACATTTTGAAAATTAATACTTCAAAATACACGCCTCACTCGTTCAGTCGCCAGGTATTGCGCTTGTCTTCACCTCCAATTGGACTCACCGGCCTTTCGCCGTCGCATCGCATGCAGCTTCAGTGAGTGCTTGCAATTCGCCCCACGCCCTTCCGCGTCTCCAGCCCCTCGCTCTGCCTACCGCCAGCCGATTCGCAAGAAGCCGGCGGAAGAGATGCGCCCAAGCCGTTTGCGAACGGAGCGGTTAACAGAAAATAAGATTCAGCGGCACGGAACGCGGAGGGAACGAAAGGAATATCCGGGGCCTCCCTGGAGGAGGCAGCGAGTATTTGTTAAATTGAATAAACGGAGAGCGCGATGAAAGTCATCTCGAGAACGCACCGGTGGGACACCACGCCGAGCGCCGAATCTAAACGAGTGCGGTAACTTCTCATCGGCGAGGGCTTTGTCTCCGCAGCCCCCGGCACCGCCCCCTCCACCCTCCCCGCGACACCGTTTCCTTGAGACGCGACGCGCGCGGGGCAAAAGACGCGAGGGGGGAAGTCGTGAGGAGAAGGCGACAAAAGGAAGAGACAAAAGGGAGGTGATGGAATACAAGAGGAGGGAGGAAAGAGGTGTCAGTCTTAAAGATACGAGAGCAGATTAATAGTTGCCGGTTGTTAGGGCCTGAAGGGTAGGTTGACTGTTTCAAGACAAATAGCTGGTAGCGACGTCGCGGAAGGACAAACCGAGGGAAAGTGCCATCAATTTGTCGAGCTGAGACGTTTTGCTTGGCGCTGGTCGCAGCCTCCTCCTACTTTGCCGGTTCCGCCCCCATCGCCGCCGCCATTGCATCCCTAGGGCGCGTGGGCCCTCTTGGGTCCACGAGGACCGTAGATTCCAAGACCTCCGTCCTCCTCTACGCCCTCAAACAAGAAGCAGAGGAGGCAGAGGAATTGGTGACGAGGTCGCTCGCGATGAATGTTGAAGTGGCCTTGACGGCTTCTGTGGGTTTGGCAAGGCACGCAACAGACATCTGATGATAGATGAAAACACGAAAGAAAGAACCCAGATATCAGGATGGTACCATTGTAGAGTTGGCAACAATAGTAGTCATATCTATTGTACCCCGATATTCTAGAATCAAGGAGAAAGTCCGGTCGACAAAATTGATCCTGAGACGAAATTCCATCTGACGTGGCAGCCTACAGAAGGTCGCCTAGAAAAATAACTGACATACAGGAACACCTTACTACGGACACCATACGAAATTTTTTCACGCCGAATGAAAGACACTTTTTAGAGCCAACGGCGTCTGTGTGGTTGGGTCAACGCCGGTGAAAGAGAGAGAGAGAGCCGAGGCGAAGAGGGGTGGTCGTGCCCTTGGATGTAGCGGTGACGGCGTTGATTGATTGATTAGTGATTCCGGGCGCGTCAACTGCTAAGGTCATTAGTCACGTAGGAATAGTGCATGTTCTTCTGCTCGGGAGGTGGCGGTGATCCTCCCCCGCGATATCTGCCGCCGACCTTTCCCGTTGACTAGCGGCGTTTTCTCCAGCCAGGTATCTCGTCCCAGCGCAGCATCGCCCCAGCCGGGACAAGATTTAAGCTCCGACCGGTCTCTCAGCATGTGTGGTAATGTACTGCATGTAAGTGTGTGTGTGTGGTGTGTGTGTATGAGTGGTGTGTGTGTTGTGTGGTTGTGATGTGGTGGTTGATGTGGTTTTTTGTGTGGTGTGTGTGTGTGTATGTGTGGTGCGTGTGTGTGTGTAAGCAAGTGGTGAGAATAGGGCAAGAAAAAGAAAGGAAAGATATCGCGCGGTCCATGGCCCGTTATTTAGAGAACTGCTTCGGCATTTGCCTGATCTTGATTGGAAAAAAATCGAAAAATTACCGACCAAAGCAGCCGGCCGCTAGAATTCCCCTCAAGACAGTGGCTGAATTCGACCTAGCTGTCGAGCTTATGTCGAAAATCCTGCCACTTTCGGGACTCGCACCAAGGACCTCCCTGGTCAGACGCACTGCAGAGACATCAGTCGATGCCCTGAGCCACCTCTCCCGGTACGCGGTGACGGCGTGAGCGGCAGCGGAGGCGGCGGCGCCAGAACAGGCAGCAGCAGCACACAACAGCGGCCGCACAATCGATACGGCGACGGCCTCCCCCGCCCCTGCACGACGTCCCCGGGGGGCCGAGGAGGGTGCCCGCCAGACGCGCGGTGGCGGCGCTGCGGGGGCGGATGGCGGCGACGGCGGCTCGGGAGGGATTTTTGGGAGTTTAGGGCGGCCTGGGGCGTCTGTGGGTGTTAATCAATACTCGGAGATACAGCGCTCTGGATACAAGGCGCCTCTCCTCTGCGCCGCATGTGGGCGAGCGGAGGTAATAACCTGCCACGCGTAACAATGACGTATTGCTGCCAACTCTAACTTCTAGCACACTGAAATATTGTAATTCAATATCGTTTGTCCATATGTTTGCGTATAGCAGCTACACGATATATTTGGTGTATCTGAATTTATTTATCTCCAGTTTAGAGACTATGAACATGTACATTTACATGAATAGAAACATTCAGAATGAATTCAATTAAGAAATATTCGAACTTGAATCTCATAGATCTTATAACACAAGTGCAATGATCGTAAAAGAGCTAGATTGAATACGTTCAACCTGTTCCGCACGACAATATACACATGACTTTACTCACATTTGATCATTACAAGAGAAATATTATTTGATATGTTCCTTCATAACATATAAACTGAAGATAGTTAAATTTTGGAGTATTCGACTCATTCTTCTCTTGAACATAATTTGCAATACAGGGTCGATCAATAAAGTACCCTAATTTTAAATCGTTTTCTTTAAGTCGGAAGCGAAAATGTCTACTTTCAAATATTACTAAACTTTGTTTTGTTGGTACATTCGTTCAACTATTTTGGTTTAAAAGGTGGGGAAGGGATCTCAAGAAAACGTGCGCAGATTCTACTTCTCCCCCATACTTCACACAGGTTTTACTGTTCATTGTCAAAATAAATCAAAACCAATTAAGAAATTTAACCCTTGTAATATTGTGGAAAAATATACAATGGATATATTTATTTTAAAAAGTGTGAGCGTCAAACCTACAGTTAAATCGCGTGAAATCGATACTACATATACTTAAATTAAAACTTTTATTAACTTAATGCTTTAAATGACGGCCACGCACTTAAATTCAAAGTAGTTCTCTAGAAAGTAATTGGATATACTAAAAGTAGAAGATAAAATCAGAAGACACTAGAAACAATTAAACATTTCACAGTTGTTTTTTTGTTGGCAGTTGATTGACGATTCTATAACAACACATTATTCGCGAGGTAATACATAATATTGTGGCGTCGTGGTAGCGAAATGACTACACAGACACGAGCTCTAGCTACAATATTTATTTACAGAATATTATACAGTATGTACAGCTCTGGGGTTCCGTTCGCAATCTACCTCCGCGACTCCACGCACCCTGCTCCCATCTCCTGGCTAGTGCATCCTCCACCCAGACGCTTTACCGCGCCGGTGTCCCGACACCCGGTGCTACGCACTCGCAGTGTCCAAGGAATGCACTACCGCCAACGGGCCGCAGTTGCGTCCGCACGCGAGGCGATCTCTTAACGAACTACCTCCTTCCGGCCGGCTAGCTTCTGGCGGTCATGTCCCCACCCCCACCCCCTAGCTTCTCTGCACGTGTGGGTGGCTCTGAGACCACATGGCCAGCCAGCCTCCCCTGACCGCCGGCGGGGGGTCAGGACTCTCTGCCCGGCCGACTTGCGTCCCGGGGTGTTAATAGCTCCCTTTTCAGTTGACAAAAGCTACTAACAGCTTTTGTACTAGCCGACCGGATGCACTTCCCCTCTGCTAACTTTCTAAAGATGGTCGAACCTGGCCGCCATATGGTGACGTTACAATATTTATGCTTATTTATAATTAAAAGCATCTAGTACAGTATATTAGTACATGTGCACAGAAGCCGAGAATCGCAACACTATCTACTATCCACAGCACACCCCCTCGGGGTGCATGTAAGTCGTCACACATTAGCGCCCCAGGAGCCATCGGCATCGGCAATTGAACAGTGGAACGAGCTGCCTTCGAGCCACCACGTCGCCTGCACCGCCGGAGGAGAGGGCACAGCGTCGGCCGAGTGATAACTTAGTTAGCCGGCACAGTTCACGTGGCCGTTACACGGGATCTAAGCGGCAACACGCGCGCGCGGGCCCGCCTTGCCGCATCGCGTCGCGCCCAACCGCTCGCATCCGTCGCCGCGCCGCCCGCCCAAGTTGGCGGGCACTCGCTTCGAGTTCATTATTGGCCCGCACGCGGCCGCCGCCGCCCCCGCACGGTGTCGCGCCCTTCGCCCCCTCAATGGCCGTGATTGAAGTCGCCCCCCCCCCGGCCGGCGCGCGTCGAGAGGGGCCATTGTACGGCCTCAATAGGACGTCCCGCGCACTCCGAGGTCGGCCCGCTTCCACGAGAAGGATCGCGGGAGGCGATGCCGCGTCTGCAGACACCCACTTTGGGCCGAATATCGCTTCTTCATGGTCAAAATCGATATTGGCTCATACGCAATCAGTGGGTAGAGTTTCAATGGATTTAATGAACAGGCGAAGTGAATTACAGTTTCAACGAATCTGTAATGCATTTGTAGTGGGATAAACAGCAGAGCTTTGGTGATATCACTGTGAAACTATTTTGTAATTATTTCACTGGCGCGCATAATTGAAAAATTAAAGTTAATTCAAGTTAAAAAGAGTAAATGCAATACGTCGAATTGCAATAATTCTCTTCTTGAAAGGAGTATACCACAGTCTTAAACAAAAGAATATATTAAAGAAGAAAATATGAATTAACATTTCCTAATTTGTTCTCATTCTAAACATTTCTGCAAAATGAAATATTTAAAAATTAGTACTTCAAATGCACAAAACTTATTAAACAAAAACCGCAACATTATCCTTCTTAAAAATACATGCTAAATTGTATTAGTGAACTGTATAAAGAGGAGCAACTAGTAACAAGGATAGCTAGGTCGAGTTCAGCCGCTGTCTGGGAGAGATATCTAGTGACCGCCTGCTCTGATCGATTGTTTCCCATAATATCTCCGTTCAACAGTAGATGCATATCGGAGCAGTCTCCTAGAAAACGGGCCACGGACCGCGCGCGACCTTTCTTTACTCTTCCTCGTCCTATCCTCACCCCTTACACTTACACGCACCATACTACCATACAAGGCGTGAGAACAGAAGATAGCTTGTGAGCTCGTCCGAAATGAGGCGGTACCCCGCTGGTGGGAGGTATCTGGTTGGAGAAAAAAACAAGCTGATGGATAGGTCGGGGCCGGATCTTATGCAGCGGGGTAAGATCACCGCCACCTTTCGCGATAAACACATGCAGTACACATACAGGACTAATGACAGCCGTTGACGCGCTCGGAATCACTAATCAATCAATCATGGCGTAATGAGTGGTGCCATAACCGTCTGTCTCCTCTCAGACCACACAAACTAGTTTTATCGATTCGCCTCAGACTCGTTCCCCGGCCGCACCACTTTTGTCCCGCCACACTTCCCCACTGGCACAACCGCCGCTTCCCCCTGGGGTGGCCCAGCAGGCGAGCACGTGGGTTGGGCGCCGCCAGACGCCGCCGCCGCGCCGCTTGCAGAGGGGGAAAGTTTGACAAGTCGGCCACCGGCGACTCCACCTTCCTCCGGCTACCTCGCACAATCGTGCGCGCAAAAATAGCTTCCGGAACTGGAGCACCAACTCAGCGCCATTTGAAAACAATTTTCTACTCACTCGGTCAAGGCGACGCCCAGGTGGAGAGTGTCGCAGATGTTCGGTCTGTTTTAAGACAGGTTACTTAAATCTAGTGCCTCACCACCGACACATGCTACACGGGTAAAAGAAATGGTATGGATTTTCTGTGGTCATACTGACATTTTTAAGAGTGTGTTATCTTTTTTGATTTTCAAGCATAATCTAAATTAAAACTCATTAGTTTTTGCAATCATTAGATGACTGAGTATGGAAGAATTTTAATCACAGATCTTTTGTTTCAGCAAATATCTAAGTCGTGACCTACGTAAGTAAAACTGAAAGAATGTATGCAACAGATATACTTTAAGAAAGTTATTTTGTAAGAAGACCATCTAACTCAATGTGTATTTGACCACATAATATTGAAAATGGCAAGTTTTTTCTACAACCAGAAACCAATCAACAAAGCAGATAGGATAAACATTAATTACATATTATACCAACGAAACAAAATAAAAAAATATAAATAGGTGAATCGTTGATAAATCCCAACACAAAATTCCAGAAAGGTCAAGGAAAGAAATCTAGTCGTTAGTAGATTTTGAAAATTTCCTTTCAAAATATACTAACGAGCTTTCTATAAAACATACATTTTTGAAACAAATTTACTGTATAAAATACTATGTTAAACACAATTTCCTAATTTACTGTCCAAACAATGCTAACGATCTCACATATTAACCGTCAGCACAAAATTCACTTTTAGTTATGGTGAAACAGAAGTGGATGGTTCACATTCCTAGTATGTCTTCGCTCAGAAAATAAACTTTAGAAGTTCAGCGACGAGGGACGAGAGCGCAGAATCAATAAAATCAGACCAGCTGAAAGGAAATGCAATCCGTGCAACAAATGAATGAAACTCCTACATGAGCAGTAAAACGACCATTAAACAGTCGAGAAACAATTACTTAAACAGATCCACCCTTTTCTGTAAGCAATCCGGCATTCGTAACTACAAAGAGAAACACTATTTTACATGCGGCAGTAAATAAATACACGGTTTTATAGGAAAGCAATGTAAGGAAAGCAGAAAAAGGAATGGTGCAAATGAAAGAACTGAACAGCCACGTCGTCGCAACAATTTTAACCATCACTTATTGTCATTTACATCCTATACCTCCTGTTACTTCATTTCTACAGCCATCATTTCCTCATCACCCCACTCCTTCATTTAAAGATCCCTCCGACAAAACAATCTTTCCCATCTGCATTCCATATCATCAGCTGCTCCTGGCTCCATATTCACTTCCACGTAGTCCGACACGACGTCGTGACCTATGGCTTCAAACGCATAGTTTTACAAACGCCCGTCGCCACCGCAGCTGCCGTCGCTATCCTCGCCGGTCGAGACAAGAGGCTCCGCGAAGCGAGACAGAGCTGCGAGGTGCGGAAAGAGGGGCGAGAAGGGGTGGGAGGGGAGGGCAAAAACTGCGCTCATCCGTCACACGCGGGCACCCGACATACAAAATAACTCTCGGCCCTGCAAACAGGAAGCACCCGCTCTAAGCGTCTTAATGGCACCGGAAGAACCGCATTACGTTGGCCACAAGAAAACACGCTGCCCTAATATATGCACAAATATTTACTCCCTCGGGTCTCGAGCGCAAAAAAAGTGTCTACGGATGTATTTCGCTTAAAAATGAAAAACTACTCGCCTTCTCGGCTCATGAATACTGGATAATAAGGCATTAATCTCCTCGCAGTCAAAAGGCGAGGAACAACATTTTTTTAGATGCCATCGCGGTTAGTGAATTTGGGGGGTCGCATTTAATTCCGTGCATGTACACAGGTTATGCGGTGAGTTTTGTTTTCCTATGTTCTTGGGGATTTTGAATTCGTTTCACAAGACAAACAAAGCGTAGGCGGCCAAGTGAAACTCCAAAAGCACACACAGGATTTATCGTTTCCCAAAACAAGCAGGGTCACTGTTTGGGGTCCATGCAATCACAAGATTCTCACATATTTCCTTTCTCTTTTGCATTATTTACAGTTGACTAAATAGGTCCCAAAGCTTTGAAGTAATTGTGAATTGCCTGCTAAAGGCATTTAATTGATTATTTCAATCCTCCCTTAGCCATCACGTCTTTCCAGGTATCATTTGGTGGCATTCTCATTTTCCTAGTACTATCAAAAGTGATTGCTCAATTTTGTACCCGTAGTCTTAAATCTAAGACAATGGTATTAATTTAGAAAGCACTAAAACATGTTGGAATCATGAGTGGTATGCACTGAACTTAAGAGACATCAGGAAAATAGAAATTTCCTATCATTTCATTTAACTTTGCGTATCTTTCCCCATCAAGAGAAGCCACTTTTCACCAAATAATTTTATCTTAAGTTAAAATTTAGCAATTATTATTTAGTAAAAATAAGTTGTTTTTTTTGTATCACGAAAGATGAATAAAAATAAACATGTGTCAAGATGAAATCTAAATAAATTATTGGCACATTAACATCAAAGACAAACTCATTACTGACTTTAATAATTAATCTACCTCTCTAATGATTCAATAGAATGCATCACAGAAACATTAGCATAGAAGTCGACGACGACTGGGAGATACTGAATCGCCAGCCGAATTACAGAAAAGGAAACCACATCGAATTCAAAATAATCCTGACGAACGAAAATCCTCGCGAGCCTCCATAAAAGAGGGTGCACGTTTCACTTCTCATTTACTTGCGCTCTTTACTAACGATCCGCAGCTCGTTATGGGCGTGTCGATAAAAGCAGTCGGCAAAGAATTAAGACACGCGGCCTCCTAATGAGAGGAATTAAGGGGCTGTGCGATCCCGATAAGTAGACGTATGGCCGAATTAGAAGCAGGGTCGAACGCGCGGGAACAGCCGGCAAACCGATTCGGGACACCGGTGCTCGCTGCGGAGTAATTAGAAAACGATGACATTTCTATGACACTAAACTCCAGCGAGAAAGCATTTAGATCCGGTATCTAAGGCGACCGCCGAAAATGCAAATGACTCGACATTAGGGAAAGAGGGTAAGGCAAAAGAAAGAGAGGAGAAAGGTCAAGGGACGTGCGTGCGAGGTGCGCCCCGACATCCAGATAGCACGTCGACGACACGACGACGACCGAAGTGCGAGAAATGTGTGCAAAGCGTGTCCGATCTTGACGCCATCTTCCGCATAATGAATACAGCGTTATCTCTCATTTTAAATTATAATTCGCACGCCGAGGTGCGGGAGGAGAAGGGGCGCTGGGGAACCCAAATGGTAGCGAGAGATAGAATTCAAACGTAAAGGAATTGCAGTGACAGCGGCGCGCCGCCTCCCGCCCTTCCGTCGCCGTCTCCTCGCCGCGCCCGTGTTGATGGGGGCGATGAGCGCGGGAAGGAGGTTTCATCATGGAAGGCGAGATGTGACGCTCATTAAGACATGCAAATGAGTTCCATTTCAATTCTTCCAGATATTTGCAAAGTAGTTGTTGCCAAGGAAATGGGTCGGCTGGTGGTTTTTCTCGAGGTTCTCGAAAAACGGGGGTAGAAAAGCGCTAGGGTGCGGAGAGACGCACAGGGGTGTCTGCGACGAAGAAAGGGAGACCTCGTAATAGAAGATAGAAGGGTTGGGAAAGTGACGACTAGAACCAAACGAACGTTCCAGTAAGGGTTCCCATAAGGCACGAAAGGGATGAAGCATTCATGGATAATGAGGGTAATAAAAGACGTGGAAGTGATACTTGAAAGAAACAAAATGGCAACAAATAGAAGACAAGGAATAGGAAGAGGTTAGAAGTACATTGAATTTGAATGCACAATAACGAGTATCAAAGAAATGCCACGACCAATGGGAAAGTGAAGAAGGAAAGACGATGACAGAGAAATTGAGACTTAGAATTACGAATATGCACAGTACGAATGTGGTAAAAATTCAGATAAATGTAAGGAGAGTAAAGATTGAGATAATTTAAATGAAAGTTCTGTATGTTGAATGCTAGAAAAGAGGAGAAACTATTAACAAATCGACAAGATAAGAAATATTGATGTTTGCAAAAAAGGGGAAGGAATTTGGGGGGAAGACGGAGAGGAGGCCGGAGGAGCGCGGATGGAATGACTACTTCTGCCAAGTACAAGTTTCAATCTGGGCAGGGAGTTGCGCCCAGCAGGAGAGGTCCATTCGCACATTTAACTGCAATCGCCAACCGGTGGGACAGACCGGCGTGGAAACGGGCAGCGCGGCGGGGCGAGAAAGTGCAATGAGCGCTCGGGCAGGTGGGGAGGGGGGGTAGGGATGGGCAGTGGTAGATAGGCAGATGAGCGGGGGCAAGTGGGCGGGAGGGTGGGCGAGTCGGCGGGCGGCCGTAGGGGCGGATGCACGGGTTGGCAGGGGAGCGGGAGTGCAGGTGCGCCGTTGGAAAGGGGAGCCCATGGGCAGGTGGGATAGGGGGACGAGGGCGGGGGGGGGGGGGGGGGGCGAGGGGGGGGCGGGTGGGTCGGTGGGCAGGTGGGAGGGAATGCGGGAGGGAAGAGCGGGAGTGCGGGTGCAGGAGACTGCGACCACCGCGCGCGTATTAGCGCCTCCGAGGGTGGCAACGGACGCGCAGAATGTGTCCATAAGAAACCGGGCCGGGAAATGAAAGTCTCTTCCCGCGAGATACGGCTACCCGCGGCGCCCGACGAGGGGTGGCCAAAACCGCGCCGAGGCGCGCCGACGCGTGGCAAGGCACGACCTTCGCAAGAGGAAGAGGACAATGAGACATCCCGAAATGATAAGTTTGGTTCCTTGAGGGTGCAAGCTGTGAATATGAAGAATACCTGCAAAATCATAACGAGTTAGTAACTAAAGGGCACTGCATCCTGGAACTATCTTGGATAGAAAGTGCTCGCAACAAATTTACAGCAAGGTGAGCTGGCTGGTGTTCATCCGTGAGCGACCTTGAATTCATATTTCATTCATGTGTTTGCAAATGGGATGTTTGTAAACATATCTGAAATAAAGTACAAAAGCTTCCGTAAAACGGAAAAGAATTTGAAGTTTTAAATGATTCGCGGACATTTTCATTAACTCTTCAGATCACACACCAACATAGCTAAGAATTCAAATCGATCATTTAAACGAAAACATGAAAAACAAAATTCACTTATATATCTAAATTCACTTTCCCAGTTCGCCCTGGGCGTACTAACAGAATTTCGCACTCCAGAAAGTTCACCGGAGTGAGATAAAGAATGAAGATCATCAGGTTCCGTTGACATATCAAGCAACCCAATGCCAGCGGGAGCATGCTCATGCCTAATAGCTTCAAATTATTTTTCTCCACGTTTGTTAACTTCCGAGGAGCAACGTTCCAATGAATATTGGCATTCTACGGCTGCATCGGCAGCACCTCCGCTGAAATGAAGCTCGAGGACCTTCTTACTAAATTAAACTACGGGTAGCGAGCTACGCACAGCTAGCAGCGGACCTCAGTTCTCGAAGAAGGAAGATAGGGTGCGCGCAGCTCCAATTACGGGCGACAAGGCGAAAGGCACTAAGGAGTGGGCTGCGGACGTAGCGCCTGAAAGTGATGACACGAGACTGCTTTGAACGAAGGGAATTGTTCTGACAGAGGGATAGCGATTAAACTAATTTCTAAAATGAGACTTCACACGCATGAATTGAGTCTATAAAAATAATAGAGATTCAATAATTTATCCTCTTGGTACTAATACATTACGCACTAAGAACAATATTAAAAAGAGGAGTCCCATTTAGAAATAAAATGCAAATTAAAAAAAATGTCAATTTGAGAGTTCCTTAAAGTTTGGTGACTATAGAATTCTAGCTGATTAATAGTAGATTAATAACTGCAAAGTATTTACAGCACCAGAGAATAAATAATGGTTAGAAATATGAAATATATGTTATTTGTCACAACTTAGTCTGAATTACATTCTTTAAAAATACAACTGAAAATTATCGTCGACATTCAGAAAAGTCAATAAGAAAGAAAGAATGCCAGGATGTTTCAATGAAGTCTTCCAAAGATTTAATGGTATCTAATAATATAGGAAATAGATATAATTTAGAATTGTGCATTGTCTCTTGCATTTGACAATTTTGAGACTCTATTTCATCGCACTTGAAAGGTAAATTAGCTATTATAAACAAATTGCCACAAGCAACTGTTCCTAATCCCTTAATGTGATAGCTTTGAGGAAACAGTAATCTTGTGAGAAAGTGATAATAGGAATACATTTTAGAATGCCCTTTTATATAAACTATTAATTTTATAAATGTATCGATTAAGCAGTTGGGACTGTATCAAACATCTACACCAAAAGAAATGTCCAATTTTCGTATATATAGGGAAACGTACGAATGTGATGCGTCAATCCTTGGTAAAAGGTAAATTTTGATTCAGTGGTGAGGTGTAGTTGACATCTTCAATCATTCCAAAAGGTAAATTTATTAACATGTAAGAATAAATAGCTACACTCCTTCGGTCACGATAACAGAAGAGGACTTGTAACAGTGCAATTCTTTTTGCATATCGATTTGCTTAATATTCAGAAGATAGTTTCAATAAAGTTTCATAAAATTACAATAGTTTAAAGAGTTCGTAAAGAAAACGATTCAATACAAATGAAGGCAATGATAATAGAAATAGTCAAATACTAAGCAATGAGCCGTTTTGAAATTTTTAAATGATGAAACGGAAGAAAGACAATTAAGGAGCCATCAAGACCTCAAACAAGTACCTTCATTTCACTGACTGATATTTTTATAAATTTTAGGATATATTAATGGTTAGAAATGTTTGTTTACCAATAATACAATATAGTTACAATTACAACAGAAGCAGGAAACTGGAGATGGAAGACAGTCAACACAGCTGACTGGGACAAATGGCATGGCGACAGAAGAACGAAGCGCGACTGGAAGAGTAAGTTGTGGGGAAAATGGGCGGTCGAGTGCTAGTCGTATGGGCAGGCAAGTTGTCGCCGCAGGGTCAGGAGAGGGGAAGGAGGACGGGAAGGAGGGAAAAAGGAGGGGCCGTTGCAGAGCCTCGGGGGTGGACCCCGCAGGCAGTAAACCGTACGCCTGGGCTACGAGGGAGCGCAGCTACAAAACTTTCCGAATGAGACGCGGCTACGCTCCAATATGCAAAGCGGCTTTCGATAGAAAAGGGATGGAACCCCAATCTCCACGCAGAGGTCGGATTCCAGTTACAGCCACCGCAGTCACCTGAACTTCCTCCTCCGCCGTTTTTGCCGCATTCCTAGGCTGCAGTTCACGAAACGTGGGACGTCGACCTACACAAAATCTTTTCGGAGAAATTATTAGTGCAAATGACTTTCTGATCTACATCAGATTAAATTTGTCTGAATATATTATTAGAGTAATAGCATAGACTTATTTGCTATAATCCGAGATTATTTTCATCAAATCTTGTTTCTAATCCAGTATGGCATTTTAACATAGAATGTTCTGTCGATGGTATTAAGATGATATAGTATCTGAATTCGTGAGAGATCCCTCTGAATAAGAATGGAACAAACGAAATAATATCTCGTTTAAATGTCTTTAACTCGCCATTTAAAGTTTTCCCAAACGTCTCTCGCGGCTCTAATTTATAGATAAAATACAGAAACAATTCATACCGAGCGACGGAAAATTATGGGTCAGATAGAGGTGAAATAGTACTACTCACAAATTTAATGTGACCTAAGTCGATTTCGATTCCGTGACACACCAAATGCTTTTGCACACTCGCATTCACTACGCAGTGGCCACCGGCCATTCAACGTAATGAATAAACAATAATAACACAGCGAAAAGCGCATTTGTGACGTTCGCATCTAACCTTTCATTTCTATCGTTCTCCCCTCCGGCCGCACTCAGGCGGAAGCACGTTAGTCACCATTGCAAAATGCCGCCCACACACAAAGTCCCACAGAAAAAGACCGCAGCGGCTGTCGCGTTGGCTCGAATAGGGGAGCCTTCATTCCACTCTCAATCAAAAACCAACGAGGCAGAAGGCGCGGCCTGTGGCCCCGCTTCTCGAACCGAGGGCTTCCAACAACACACCGCCGAGCCGCGAGGTGGCGGGGTGGGGAGGGGTGGAGCAGGGTGACGTGGGGTGGGTGAGATGGGGCGGGGTGGGAAACAAGGAAAGGACTGATAGGCAAGGACGGGAACCGTTGGTAAATGAGAAAAAGACAAAACAAAGAAGGGCACGGCTCCGCAGGGTTATTTGACATGATAGAAGCAGAAAAGAAGGTAGGGAAAATAAAGGAAAACTAAGAAAGATTAGAAAGAAAAACCACGAAGTGGAAAAAAGCTTCAAGCAATAAAGAGATTAGAAAAAGTCACCCGATAATAGGTCCAAGAGAAAAGCTACAGATAAAACGGAAATTATTAGAAAGAAAAGGAAAACAAAGAATGTGAACTTATGATGGAGTTGCCGAAGAAAGACGTTACGGCAACTACCTCGCGGGAAATTAATAGATGAAAACATGATATAAAGGGTAGCACATACGGTACACATCGTCGACAGAAGAAGATAAGGGACGCCTGGGCAGCCGCGTAAGAGAACAACGGCGAGCGGGCAGGAATAAAATAAGCGAGTGGAATCGGAATGAGAAGAGGCGCGCGGTTAGGCGAAGGGGGTGGGTCGCAGGGGGGAATGGCGGTGGGCGGGGCGGCCCCAAAGGAAGAGCGCGGCGCTGGTCGGAAAAGCGCGCGCCCCATTCAGGGCTCCGCACAAAGGCCCCGCCCCCGCGCCCGCGCCCGCATTCACCCGGCGGCGGCGCGCCTCTCTTTTACCCGCCGATCCGCAATTTCGGAATGCGCACTTAGCCCAAATAGTTTCGCCCCCGCTAAAATGCGGCCCGATGCGCTAATGTCCCCATAAAAACACGCGGTGACATGTAACGGGTATCCGGAATGTGTTTTCATGCGCCCGTAATAGATTTTTGCATATAAAATAGCACTGGAAAGTGCGCACTCATCGTTGCAATTTTCTATTCAATTCATATTTACATTCAAATGTAACAAAAAATTCCTTGAATCAATATTCTGAAATGATTTTGGGTTAATATTGGTGTACGTAACAAAGGATTTTTACCCGCACGAAATTCAACAACTTGCACTAAAAATTGAAATGCATAACGCATTCAATAAGATCCAAAGATGAAGCAATTTTATCAATAAACTAGGGAACTATTAATTTCACAAATTATTTCGATTTTGATCGAATTGACAGTTCGTCTTCATCTTCTTTTGTCACACAAAATAATAGCTAGTCACAAAGAACTTCACAGAAAGTTTTCAATTTGTTATTCACAATTAATGTAAAAATTATCTTCATATGCTCGGTTTCGATGAAAATGAGGGATAAGTGTGAATTTTGTTTATGTTGATTTACTGATATTTTTTATGTATCTACTTACACGGTCATGAGAGACCTAGAAAAAACGAATGATTCCGAACCTTTTTTTCTTAAAGCCACAAATCTGTAAAATGTAAAAATACCTTCGAAGGTGAATTGAAAGTCAAATATGACACATCAAAGTCCACACTCATGAATGTGCAAGTGAAAAAATAGTATATTCATCGTAGGTCAAAGTCCAAAATATCTGTCCAAAATCAAAAAAAAGGGGTTCAATGAAAAAATGAACCAACACATTATGCGCGTGAGCTAAATGTACTTTGGTTTTTTTTTTTTTTTTATATTCTATTTCGCGCCTCTATCACTCGACCGCGGTGTGTTTATACTTTTCTCGTCTTACATATACACCTTTCTCAATACTTAAGCCACAGGAAGTCATCAAAATGCAGCAGTAAAATCGCCTCAAAAGTCGCGTCGGGGAAGGGAAGAAACCGAGTGGGTATTTATTGCTTCAGGATTCGTCAATTTATCTAAGTCATTAGTCCTGCAAGTGTAGTGCATGTAATACCATGACGGGTGGCGATGTTCCATCCTCATGAAATTCGGCGTCGACCGACATGTCCGCTGGAGGTTTCTCCTCTCCAGCTTTCTCCCCCAGCGGGGCACTACTCAAGCCCGGATAATTCTCCCATCATAGAGTAGTGCATGTTAAGTGTAAGTATGTGCGGTAGGGGAGACCAGGAGACAAGGGTGAATAAGGAAAGATCGTGCACTGTCCGTCACAGTTAAGTAATGATATTGCTCCAGCAATTGCCTGGAATTGATCGGAGAAACCAGAAAAAGTATAAAACAGCCATTAGCTAAAATTATTCTCCAAAGAGTGATCTGAATTCAACCCTGGTAAAAAAACTGGTGTCGAAAACTCGCCACCGAGTAGGATCTCTCATCAACGACGCCGCAGGGACACCCCCCTCGGCAGAAAGAGCCTCGCCGGCCGCGCAGCCAGCAGAGAAGCCGGCGGGCGGCAGGCCGGGCGCAGTCGGGCGCGGCGCGACGTGCGCGTGCCAAGGCGGGCAGCGCGCGCCATCGATTCCCCGCGGATTTATCGCCGCGATCCCCGAAACATCCATCACGCCGCTTTTCACGGGGGCTTACGCCCAGATTTGTCACCGCGCGCGCGCATGCTATATGATTTTGTAACACGCTCACTCGTCGCGGGTGGCGGACGGGCGAAGGGGCTGGAGGGGGCGGGGAGGGGCCCGTCATCCTCCGACCGACGACGCGGCGCGAGGCTGCTGTCGCGTGCGCCCAGTGCTCGGCCGTGCCAACGCATGCAGCCCGCGACTACGACGACGGCGTCGACTGCGCGCGGAAGCTCACACGCGGTGGCAGGTGGCGAAAGCGCCGGTCACCCAACTATTTGCCTGCGCCTCGGGCTCCAAACGGTAGGAACAAACCAGCATCGTACAGGGCGCCAGGAAAGTCTCTCCGCACAGGTCCTCCTATTAAAAATTGCATTTATGTTGGCAGCAAACAGATAACTGAGAAACAAGTGACTCTAGCTGAAGGTATTATGCAGAATGCCGTATCTCTCTGTCAGAGCTACGAAGATACGACGAAATAAAAGAAAACTAATGTAGTTCGAGCTCACCAAGGATGCTGGAATATCATTCAATCGAGGCAGTTCGAAACGACAAATCGAATAATTATAAAATACTTTCAAAGTAGTGTCACATGAAAAGACGGGAAAGTAAAAGCCGTATACACATTACAATACAGATTACTTTCCCACACTTGTTAATCAGACAATGGCCCCTAGATGGTATGTTCTGATAATAATGACAAATATGTTAACTTCATTTCAATGCTTTGGTTCTTCCATGTCCATTGCCTTGTATCGAGCAGTGCATTTTATTATCTTAGACTCAATTATGTGTAACACTGTTTTTGCTTCTTTTGCAGTGCTGATGTTTTGGAAATGTAATAATTTTAAAACATGTTAAATTTAGTAACTTATTAGAAGTTCAATCAGAATCAGCGTTGGTTGTGGCAACGGGCACAAAAATTCAAATGAAACAAACGAAAATCACCCCAATTATTACTTTGTTTTTGTTAATTGTTCATATTTTTCCGAAAACAATTTTATTCAATACATTTTCCAGAATTAAGAAGCACCTGAAGCGTCACTTGCACCAAAGATAACTTACAAATCCCGCCGCGTTTCCATGACCATCACAATATGACGCCTGAAAACGCGAAGTCAGCGGAGAGGCGAATCACATCGCGTTATCTCCGGCGCGTCCGCTCCGCATTGGACTCACTTTTTTGAATCAGTTCCGAAATAATGAACTTTCAATGACGGAAATCATAGGTGAAAGAGAGAAGCCAAAAATTACCGCCCGAAAAAACAAGCTGCACCGCCGACAGCGGCTCCAACCACCATGTTTTATCGCCAGAGTAATTATAGCCGCCTGTGGGGCCGGGTCGCGGCGAGGGCTGACAAGGGCGCGCACGGGGGAGGGCGGGGGGAGACAGGGAGGGACGGGGACAGACAGCTCGGGTGAAGCGGCGGAGGCGACGGCGGGGACGGTGCGGTGGTTGGGGGAGCATGCGGTCGCGTACACAACGAGCGGAGGCGGTGGAGGCGGCGGCGGCGGCGCGTACCCGTACGCTCCTTCGCCCTTCCCCCGCCGCATCCGCCCCCGCGCTCGCCCCAGCGCGGCCGCATGCTAATCCCCCGCCGCCCCGCCACCCCCCCCCGCGCGCCGCCCAGGCTTGCGCCACCGCCGCCGCCGCCGCCACCTCGCTCCGACCAAGGCCTGCCTGCCTATGCCCTAGCCGTGGGCGAAAGAGTGGAGCGCGTTACACGTGCAGCAAGGAAGTTAAGGAATTTTGCGGTTTCGCGACTATTCCCGCAAACGAACTACTAGAAACTGGGAAGCGTGGTGACTTCTGTCTTTTCTGGTAGTTGTTCTGCTAAGCCCTAACTGAATTTCTTCATTCATTAAACCCAGAATAATAAAATCTTTAACCTTTCAGTGATCGCGTGGATTATTATTGTATTCCAGTGTTATTTATTCGCTGTTTACAGCGAGACTTGACAAACTGTTGGCATGGACTTTCCAGTACTTTTCGTAGAAGGCCCCAGCTATTGAATTATAGAAAAATATGACTCAAGTGATACTTGCTGCGCGAGCGCTAAGAGTAATCAGCTTGGATTACAATTGTAATCCACGCGACCACTCGCGGTTCAGTTTCTGGCCTACGCGGACATCACGAATGTCGTTGCGATCAATTCTCTGGATGTTTATGCAGAGAACAACAGTGGAGAAAGGTTGACTAGGAAGGGATTTCTAAATGATTTCGCGTTCTCCCTTAAGAAACACCGAATAAAAATGACTATCGAAAGAAAAACTGTCGACAGCAATCAGAACACGCGGGAGACATTTGCTGTGAATCCTAACAGGGAAGGAGAGGTTCGCGGAGTCAACAAAGGGCCACGTGGATCGTTTGTTTCTCTGTGGACTTCAACGAAACAAGAGACCTCGACAGAATTACGTAAATTGTGTTCAGAGGGTGTGCGCATAAAGGAAATATGTGTAAGATTTTAAACTTTTTGACACAATCACGTTCAGAAAACAGGCTCCAAATGTTTAAACTATTCTATCAAACTGCTTTTTTAAATAATGGTAATGCAAATTATACTAAGTGCAGAAAACATATAGGCACAAGACTTTTCAAAAACAAAAATCTACTCGCATATATTTGAGTATATTTATTTAAAGTAATACATATAATTTTGTGTACATTTCATAGAATTTGCAATATATCAACGTTCTAATTAAATTATTAGTGTTTTGTAACTAGACAGTGTTTTAGATACAATACTCATCTACATTTGAAATAAAAGATTTTTTTCGTAAATATTATATTTTTTTAATGGATTACAATTGTAATCCACGCGACCACTGGCGTTCCGATTTTGAGCGCGCCAATGAAGGCTTAATAATAAAATAGTTATCGTACAGCAATCACTAGTGTTTTCCATCTAAATCTTTTAGATTCAAAGCTTTAGCTGAGCAGAACAGCTGTAACATTTATCTACATATGATGAATTATATAAGTTAACTGTAAAATACAGAACAAAATAAGTTAATCTGAATAATAATGTTTAGTTAACTGTGTCAACCTTTGGGCATCTAATAATCACATAAAATGAGTGACATTTGGAAGTAAAAACGTTTTGATCTAGTGTACAGTAATTATTTGAGAGGATGTAATCAGGTAATAAGTAACTGTCATTTAAATTTTATGAATAAAGAGGTTCGTTTTCTCTTTTCGGATTCTGAGATAGATCTGGTGTGTATAAAAAAAGTTCCCTTTCATTTTTCTCCTCATTCCTAAAAAATGTCAGTACAATATGAAATCAATAATTCCGTAATATTCCATATACGCGCGTCAATTGTAGGAACCACACGTACAAGAAAGAATTTCGTAAGAATTTTCCGCAATCCGCAGAGCGTATGAATCCCAATAATCGAAAACTTCTCAAAGCAATTCGCACTATTACAATCCTCATCCGCGCCCTGCAGCTTCCCCCGGCCGGACGGCGGCATTAAAATTCCGCGTCCTCGCGCCAAACGCAGCCGCCCGCGAGCGCAAAACCGTGGGACAGCGCGCGCGTGGCCACGCCCGGGAGGCCTAGATCGATGTGTATCAGGCGGCCGGGCACCAGGAGGGCGGGCGGCGGGCCCGGCGGGCGCGCCACTCGCCACGAATAAACGGGTTTATTCTTAATTAAAATTGTTTAAAATTCAGGACCATCAGCCGGAGGAAGCGGGACGCGCGGCGCAGCGCGGCGCGGCCGGAACGGAACAACGACGGCTGGGGGCGAGGGAACGCCGCCAGCTGGTGCGCGGGATGCTGCGGCCGGGCCACCGTCGCGGGCGCCGCGACGCCGACGACGCCCCGGGGTGGGCGCGCGCCCTTCCTCCCCGCCTTCCCCCCCCCGCGCCCACTCACCCCGCTCCATCCCGCCGGCGGCGGCGCCGCGCCTTGTCTCGCCCATGTCATTACCCGCCGAGATTACAACCATTGTCTGTAATGGAATAAGGAATGTATTCTGCCAGCGATTGGCTCACGGCGAAGGAGACCGGAGGAGAAGAGCCGGCCGGGCCCAGCTCCTTTCCCCCTCCTGTTTTCGCTCCCAGCGCGAGGGCCCTCGTACCCGCCCGCTCCCACTTCTCTCTTAACGCTCAACCAACATGGGAGGCCTCCCCTCGTAAGGGGGCAAATGGTGCATTTTAATTCCGGCGCGCGAGAGGTGTGTTTCGCGATGCAGCTTCCGTGACCGCGGTCGCCCGAGCGCGGGGGCGAATTATGCAAATCGCGAGGAGGGGCGGGTCTGCTCCTCAGAATGCAGCTGAGGTAAGTGATTCTTTCAGGTAGACACAACGATCCCCAAGAGCGCAAGGCCAGGAATTCCACAAATGAAAATTCTAGGAGAAGGAAAGTACACAGGCTCATTCTTCCAGGCAATTCAGTTCACCCGGATCACAAATTATTATGCAGACGATTTTACAAAGTGGTTTTTATGAGTGATAGATAAGAGTTGTTTGGGCTCAATATTAAACCACAGGTAAGTTAATATTAATTTCATTAACAATTAATACACATTTAAAAGAAGAGAAAATCCATTAGTTACGGACATTTAAATTAAATGGCATTTACAATTTTATATCATGATCTTACTATTTATCAAGGGTATTGTAGTTAAGAACGGAAAAGCAAAATAGCAAATAAACAATTCTAACTACTCTTACACCACAGGATTCATACAACTAGAGATTTTTAAATTTTTTAAAGCTTCGTGATACTTCTTTTATGTCTTACGGTAGTTTTCGACTTCTTGCTCAATCATGTGCTTCTTCTTTAATCTGCTTACAAGTTCTTCCCTTTCCCTAATTAACCATTCTGATCGTTTGTTTTCTACTTTTTCGACCTTTTCCATCTCCTTTGCTTTCTATTACATTTTCGATAAGGAATTTGATGCCACCAACACAAGTATATTCTCTGAACTTCTTGACATCTAGTACTGATTACATTGAAATATTATAAGGCATACAAAAAATTTCATATTCAAATAATAATAATAATAATAATAATAATAACAACAATAATAATAAAACAAGCAGATGACAACTACGCTTTCCTTGACCTCAAGCAACAGGAAGTAATGCCTCAGGAATCACTGATAGAGTTGGAATCATGAAAACAAAAAGCACTACATGGTAATATCCTAACGAAATGGCCAAACCAAATGTCGATGTCTCAATATCGTACAAGTGGCTAGCAATCGGGAAAAATTTACCCTGAGACAGAGGGGTTCTTGATAGCAATACAAAATCAAATAATTGCAACAAGAAACTACTTAAAATGCATCATTAAAGATCCCACAATATCTACTGATGCATGCCAAGCCTGTAGATCATGAAACCATCCAACACATCACCTCCGGATGCAGTAATCTAGCGCCAACAGATTACAAACAAAGACATGACATGGTATCGGGAATAATACATGCCAAGCTGGTGGAGAAATGTGTCATTATCGCAGATTTTGATACACCCTACTATGACTGTTGTCCATAGGATGCTCTCGAAAATAGTAAATATAAAATGTATTGGGACCGCAGCATACTGATCGACCGAACAATTCATCACAATAGACCTGATGAAGTGCTTTTGGATAAGTGTAACAAAAAAACATGGTTTATCGATATTGCAGTTGTCTATACTGGAAACCTCACGATAGCATACGAAAACAAGATTCAGAAATACTGGGATCTATCACGAGCTGTGAAGGAACAGTGGCGCTTCTTGAAGGTGGAAACCATAGCAATTGTACTCTCTGCAACAGGCGTGTTTTGGAAGACTCTACGGCAGTCTCTTGGATAACTGATCATCGAAACGGCCACCATTATCAACCTTCAGAAGGCAATTATACTGAGCACATGATCATTATTCAGAAGATTTCTGGGAGATAGTGTGGGTTTCTAAATTCTAAATTATAGAAACTTTGATTTGATAATAAATATTTAAATTTGTAAGACTTAATTTTTAAATATGTTTGGTGTACATGTTTGTTATTTATTATTGTATAATCGTGTAATTATCAGGCAAGTTGTCATGCTTTGATAGAAATGTGTGTCACTTGCCACTTGAAAAATGAACCAGAAAGCTGTGAGAAAAATAATAATGATAATAATAATAGTAATAGTTAATAATAATAAAATAATAATAATAATAATAATAATAATAATAATAATAATAATAATGTCGTTTAATGTCTAAAAATAATATGTCGATAAATCCTCAGCAGTAACTCAGACCTCCGAACAAGAACAGCATAATTTTCTCTCTAGTGCTTCGCCCAACATTCTTTACACGGTAAACTGACCTCAGAGTCTCATCTAACTATCATAGTTTCCAAAGTTCCGCGAGATAAGCCCGGCGGCGCGGTGCGGCGCGGCGCGGTGCAACGTCGCCTCCCAGAGCGAGGGGCTGCGGTGTCGCGCGGGTGGCCGCTGGGCAGGCGGTTGGGGGCACCGCGGAGCGCCGACGACCGCGGCGGGTCGCTTAGCGGCGTCGTAGTCGTGCGCGGAGCTCCCGCGAGATGGCAGAGCAAGGCAACGGCGCCGCTTCTTGACGATCGCCGCGAGGAGCGCCAAGAGCGCGCCCACCAGCCCAGCCGCGCCCGCTTACTAGTACTTTTTTTTTCTCACAAATAGCTTAAGCACTTCGGTACATGAAACACAAATGTGAAAAGGATTATTTATTTAGGAAGAAACTATTCAGTAGTAATATCGCGATCGAAGCAAGTTAAGACTTTTTCGTATTTTGGCGTAAATGGCATTAGAAAGTTGGCGTTAGGTAGACGTACAGATGTTTTGAGGCAATTGCACTATTATTTATTTTATTGTCACGTAAATTGCATTTTGTTTCTGCGGCATCTGAAAATCTCAAATTATTGTACTGCTTCGGATTTTATTTGATAATATTAAAATCTGGTTGAAACTAATATGAAAATTGATAATATTGTAATGTTTGTTCTTGTAATTACGTAACTATTAACTTATTTGTGTTCTTGTAATGTAATGTCGTTACGCGGGAGAGCGAACCTAATGCCCTGAGCCTCACCATTAACAAAAGTCAATTTTATTAATTATTATTAATAATAACAAATACCCATGGCATGAGCCTTGCCATCGACCTGGAAATGTACGAAGCTATTCAATCTGGCCGTTTAAATTTGGTGATTTTTTTTTTACTTTATGATCAGTGGACTACACAAGGGGGAAGGGAAACTCTTGGGGTTTCAGCTTCGCGTCCTAAGAAGCCAATGATACTTCTACAAATGTAGTTTTCAAAAATGATCTACAGAAACGGACGCTCAATATTTTAATTTAATACGTACGATATTAATAACTTAAAATGAACAAACAAACAAAGCTTAAATTTGGTACCAACGAAAAAGTGCTTATAAGAAAACATCAAGTCGGCTGGACACTATAAACTTATAATCCCTAATTCTAGAAAAATCGAACCCGCGCTTCTCAGAAATAATGATTTAAAGACCGCTAATTCAGCGACCGCTGCACAGTATATATTACACATGTTCCAATAATCCATATGCTGTAGTAGCTGCTTGTCAAGAAATACTTCCGTCCAGCACACGCCGGCTAGCGGGCAGAGCAAGTGCAAGCGGCCCATTGAGCATTCACGCTCAATCACGCAAAACCAAACAGCTATCTCTGAGACAAGAGAAAAGGTAACTAGTACGAGAAAGTATATGGCATTCTGTGGCAACACTACTTATAACTTGGTTCTTATAAGCACACTTGCCAGTAGATGCACCTCTTGAAAACCATGCTCGCTAACAAGAATCATTTTCATTTCAGAGCATGTGGTAGTTACTTCAAGCAACATAAAAAAAATCATATTCTAATTATAGTCATAATTATAATTTTTTATTACAAAAAATGGAGAAATTTATGTAGAAAATTAAGTCATAATGGGCTGTAAAATCACTAACGTTTAAAGGCACAAATGGAAATACACGTTACTCTTAACTGCAAACTATAGACCACAATTTCATTCACATCTTTCCCTTATTTGGCCAAGTGTTCGTCCACCAAATTGCGTCCAAATTGGAGGGTAACATAGCTCTCTACACGAGCCCCTTCTGTCGCCGATGCCTCCGACGTAGTTATTCCATTATTCAAGAGCGTAATGAGAATAAAAATGACACCAAATGGCTTAATACAGCATGGATGTTGCTTCGATTTCCATTAATTACACGGCGCGGCGCGGCGCGGTGCTTGCCGTAAGTGAAACGGGACCGTCGCCCCCGGGGCGGCGCGGCGGGGCGCAGAGGCCTTAGGCGCGCAAATGTTGGCGACACCGACGCAATAAAGGCCAAGAGGCCAGCGCACCCGGCGATGGAGCGAAAAACAATACGGGCGGCGGCCACCGATTAGAATGAAATTAAAAAGGCATCAGGCAGCTCGTGCGAGGGAGTAGCGGCCTAGGCGCGTCCCCGGGGGAGGCTGGGAGCGCAACGGCTACCACAGTTCGCGCGGATCGATAGGAACATCTAAACTTAAAAATGATGAAGTAATATGATCATTAAATAAAGTAGCTTCCAGTTAGCATCACAGTAGTTCTAGTAGAAAATATCATATTTACTTTTGTGTCGATTTTCTTATTTATTTGATATATTTCTTATTTATACAAAATGCTCACCCACACAAAGAATTTAATAAACCCTCATCATTTGCATGGAATATTATGGTTTTTGTATTTCATGGAGACTTACATTGCCTAACAGCAAATAATGAAGTTCTAGATAACAGAAGTACTGGAAATCGCGTTTACTCTCCTCCAGTTGTATTCAAATACGATGCGTAAGACAAATGAAACAGATAAGTAGCACATGTAGATTAAAAAATTCACAGATTCAGAACACATAAAAGAATGTTTTGCAATGTCAAGACTTAAATTCGCTACGCTATGTAGTTAAAGCGACAGCAGTACTGCTAGTCTTTACCCAGAAAGGTACCTGAACTTTATTTAACTAATTCACCAAAATAATAAACCGAAATGAAAAGATATTAATTTAGAAGTAAACAATAATGTCAATGGTTAAATTTAATATAAAATAAGGATCTCAAACTACCTCATACAGAAGATCGTTATGTCAGAATATTTCATTCAGAATAACGCACAATGAGATAAATTACGGATCAGTTTTCTTAGGTATTTCGCACAAGCAAATGAGGTAATTGTTGATATAATAATATTGAGACATCTGAAAAACTTCCTATGATTTTCGTTCTCACTATCCACGAATACATTCGACACTTACTGAATTCAACGAACCAAAATCAATTAATCACTACATTGAATGTGTTGGAAAGTGGCCGCCATATATGGAATCGACGATTTTATCTACAGCCCTTTTCACACACTTTTCTGAGAACAATGTTCGGAAACAATCTCGTTCAAAGACTATATATTGCACGTCAAGTCGAAGAACTTTCACTAAAAAGACGAGGAACATTTCTGTGAATTAAATGTCTTTTTCCCGAGAAACGCGCAGTTTCTGCTTCCAAGAAAGAATAAGAAATTTCACCTGACACATCAGAAACTTCTTTTTCTTCCTATTTGTAGAAGCAGCGTACCCCCTTCCAAAGAAACGGATTCAAATATCGGTCACCAAAGGACTGTTTATTTACCTTGTGATAGTGGCACATTTCTGGAATTATATCATTACTCCGTAGGTCTTACCTGTAACAAAAGAAAAAAAGATTAGCATCTCAACTTATTAACTGCAGTTGTGTTAATCCCACGAGCACCTGAATAGTCGAGGAGATACACATGTATACAGAATTTCTCCTATGATCGGCATATTTGACCCGTAACACAGCACTACATTAGACATGTTATTTCTGTTCTTAGCACTAATATTGCGAACGTACTAGAAATAGCAACGAATGTGAACACAACGCCAACTTTTTTTTAAGTAGCATCACAAGTAAAAGTCGAGCGTGTTTTAATCTGGAGCCATGTCATTCAACGAGACCACACCCCATTATCCATCTACCTCGGTGTTCTTCCAGTCTGAACAGACGCAAATGCAGGGAACCAGAACACGAAAAGGAGGGTATTATTGGGTACCCGAATTTTATACGTTCTGGAGCATATGTGCATTGCAGCGTTCAAAAAAAATTCTCCAAGTTTTCATTCCTGAACCTCCACTCCAAATTTTTCATTGTGATTTTAAATTCATCCAGTACATTAACATCTACAAACCCGACAAGCTAAATCATAAAAACGCGCCTCAATTTTTGTTTCAACTCTGCAAAGATAAAAGCTGTAAAATACTGTCAAATGCATATATGTCAAAACATCTATGTTTTAACTAAATGCGTGATTGAACATCACAATTTTAAATGAATCCGTTTTATCTCTTCAAGTTTGCTTACTTCCTCAGGTTCGAAACGTCTTTACTTTCGAACACCTATTCGGGAAGCAATACACCATTCTATTAGACGCAGAACTTCAGATCAATAAGCAATTGCAGTTGTAACTGTATTCTCGAAAATAATGAACTGCATTTGTTGGCACACAGGCGACAAAAATTAATGGAAATTTGACACCGTACTTTGAATTCAATCATTTATAGTCATTCCTTGGGGCTAATTCACAGGGGTATACATTTCAATGGTCCCGCGTTGGACTTAAAATACTTTTTCTTTAAAAACCGCGGGCGAGCTTCCGGAGAGAAAGGTAATACATTTTTCGCATGAAACTCTTTGAAACGGCTGAACTGCTTTAAAATTTTCAACTACTTTCTAAGAATGTCGGCAGAGCTCGTCACCGGACGGACACCGGGAAGCGACCAGAGAGGGATAGTATTTCATATTGTCGATATTCCGAGAATCAAACGTTTTTCTAAATAAAGACGCAATGGGATCGCATTGTTTGAAAAGCAGGTCGCCGAAACAGTTTCGCAGCGACTCGCCTCGCTCGAGTACAAAGCTGTTAATACGCACGTATCTATACTACTGATTACCAATAGAGTTGTGTAGGGTTGGTATTGCGACCCCCAGCTGAGTTATTGGCGCGCAAACTTAGCGAACGCATTACGAAAGAAAACGATTTTCTTTTCGCTCAGACAAGATAATACTGGTAATTTCTTCAATACTCAATAATTCTTACGCTGAGATAAACTAACACTTCTTAAATAATTGGCTTTCAGAATTTTTCCTGGTGTCAAGGGAGTAAAAAAGTAGCAGGAATCTGGTGTCCAACACGAAAACACCCCCAAAAAAATCTCAAGCTACTTTGCAGCCTCAACAGCATTCATTTGACTACATCATACATTTGCAGCACCACAAGCGTTTGGTCGTTCTGTAATATTCCGCGGTCTTCCCTCCAACAGCACTCGCAGACGGGCGATTCGCTGGAGCCAGCGCTGTTCCTCACCCGCGCGATCCGCCCGCCTTCAATTACAGCTAATTTCCCGAGATAAATATACCAGCGGAGGCCCCCAGGGTACTGCGTAGACACGCGCGTGGCCCCTAGCTACCACCTCCGGCCCCAACGCAGCCCGACCCGACGCAGCCCTTCAACCCTTCGCCCGCCCGCCTCGCCCCCCCTTTCGCCCCACGACCCCGCGCCCGGTGCGGTAATTCCCCAAGCGTTCAACAATAACCCTGAGTTCAGCGAAAGTCTCCACTTGCTAAATCAGTTTCGAATTCGGCGACGCTTTCGCCCCTCCACGCCTTATTCCCCAGGCTGGGCTCTACATCACTTACGCGCTTGCACCTCGCGTTCCCCACCCCCCACGGCCTCCCCCACGCCCACGCGCTCCTCGCGCCGCGCCCCGAGCCCAGGGAATACGCAAACAGTTCCAGTTGTCCCACACTTTCCGCACGACGGTGCCTCCCCCGCCGCCCAAGTTTGCTCGCTGTTGCTACAGTGTTGCTTGCTCGCTTCTAACTGAAAGTGCGAGGGCCAACTTCCCCTCGGAGATTAAGAAGGAACGCGAAGAAAAGTAGAAATTATTGCCACACGCGGCGGCGCGGGAGTAACAGCAGGCTGCTTCTAATTCTGTCCCGAATATTCCTTGTGTAGCTTACTACCACGATACAATCCTCTTGTAATGGTTGCAGTCTCGGCGTCTTCCTCGAGGGCAGAGTAGAAAATCGCCTTTATTCTATTACTGGGATGTATTTGCTTTGTCCAACACGCTGCTGGTGAAATGGAAACGTATGTTACGATTTTTCTATTTCAACACCTAATCTCACAATTATCATGTTTTGTGATCTCGTGAACGGTTTAGGGAACTTATAATCTTACCGAAGTTGATAATATGATATGCAACATTTTTTTATCGACAACAACAAACAAACATGAATGATCAACACACAAATATGTAAATGAGCTTTACGTTGGTAGATAAAGAAATATTTAAAATTTTCAATTATTTTCAATCAGCACTGCAATTCCTATCAAATATTTCCAATGAACTTGCTAAGTCTGTATGTACTATACTGACCATTATTTTTACGAGAAAAATATATGAAAAAAATTAAAAATGTAAACAAAAAAGTTTTTTTTAAATTATAAGTACGTACATCACAACTGATGTAAGCTAAGGGAACATACACTTTACAACCATTCTCATGTTGAATTAAAACAGAATATTACTAACAACATTCAGATTATAGAACTGAGGTTTCTATGACAATAGGAAGAAACAGATATTCACTCATTTCCAAGAATACGAAAACTACTCTAATTCTCCATTTCTGAAATATATGTTTATTCCAGCAATTCAGTACGAGAGATACAAGAACTTCCAGGGCGAGACCGCCGGGAAACACGCCATACATGAAACAGATGTCACAGAGTCAAATTGAAAAGGCGCTGGGAAAACGATAATAGCTCCGGTTGGAAGAAAGTGTTTCCCCCTCACGCGGATCGCCAATGGTGACACACGCGACCCGCCGTTAACGCTTAATAGTCCATGAAACCCGTGTCCTTCCTGAACCCTCGGAACACGCCATCCTGACGAAACGTCAGTTACACAGGTGGGTGCACGCCACGAAGTCTCCGAACACTCCAATAATAAATCTAAACCATAATGCTAGGGAAAACAAGAGACAAACATATCGCTTTCCGAGTTATCTCTTTACTCGTTAGGGAAAAGCAAAACACATCAGATATTAAGGGAAATTTCTCGTATTTCTCTACACATTATTTACAAAAATAATCTATTATGCCTCTTTATTCACAAATGTAAAGTTAAAGCAAGAAATTTCATATTATTCTCCAAAGGATTAAAACACATAGTATTTAAGATTCAACAGATCCAATTGTATGGGACATTTCAAGCCTGGTTACATTATTGCTTGGTACATCCACTGAACAAATTAACTCGATTTAGAAATGATTAACACAACCATCTTTTCAATGGGTATCTTCCAGAGATTCTCAGCAAGCATGAAACAATCGCTTTCATGAATCTTATTCAAGCTATCAGCTCAAACGAAGCCATCACATCAGCTTCTGAATGAACACGATTCCAAACCATTGCTCAATTGATAATTATAAATTTCATTTATTCTCACACAAGGTGGAAAGAAACTTCCAAGAGAAAAACAACCACACGTGCGAGTGGCTGCCAAAACAATACGACAGGAATGTGGCAACCGCTGCAACTGAGGTGGGTTACCGCTGCAGAAGAGAATCGAATATCGGTAGGCGACTGACATCTGCAGTACTACAACGGCGGCGACTGTAGAGGCACATCGACTGTGTGCGGGAGGAAACATCCCCCGCACCGAGGTCCCATGCTGACTCAGGCCCCAAGGACACAATGCTATTAATATTATTTTTAACGAAGTTCCAGAATAAATTGATGCGCAAACAGTCTCTGTCGTTAACGTACTATCTCGCGTAATAGTTATTTATAATAAGACAGGTAAAAGTGACAAATTTTGCGAGTAGGAAATGTTGCGAGACAAGGTCGATAGGAGGAGTGGCGCAATCCTTCGAGCAAAAACTACTTTTACCACGTGTGTCATACACCGTTTTTAAGACAGCCTTAATTATTATTTTTTATTTTAAATCAAGTATACAAATAGTTTAATTGAGTACCATGTTACATTAATCAGTTGTAGTTGATTAGGTGACAGTATTTTGTTTTTTTGTAGCATTTACACATTTATCGGAACATTTGAGCATCGTCTCACTTGTAGCACTAGTCTAAAATTGACTTTTAGACGCCGTGCATGCCCTAAAAGTGACCGTTTTTACTAGTCGATCTAAAAACAACATTCAAAATGCACCTAATCGTAAACACCTTACTCACTTAGTACACTTTTGAGAACATGAGATGAACCCTCCATGGAAAATGTGTTTCAAATTAAGAAATTTCTAAATCACTCAATTTTAATATAATTGCCACTAAATTTTCTGTGTACTAAAACATTGCTCAGGTTGCAGAGACATTTCTTCAAAACAAGAACGAACGTGTTTTTAACCATTAAAAACAGAAATTGAACAAAATTAGTCTAAATTGAATTTATAAACGGACGAAAATTTAAAAACAATTTGGAAGATTGTAAGCACTTTTTCGCGACATTTCAAACTATTTTAAAAGTACTCTGCAGGTGAGCGGGCAAGGCTTCAGCTGAACTCCGCGCAACGGAGGGGGATTTGTAAACTTCTCACCGCCGCGCGCCGCCCCGCCCCGCCCACACTGCCGAAGGCGAACTTTCCCGCCTCGCGGAGACCCGCGCGGATTCCACTTTAATAATTCATTGGCGCTGACAGCGCTTCATTAATATCCTGGCCAGTGCGGCTGCAGTCCTAGTGGCAACAGTAGTGGGGGGGGGGAGTGACGATGCGCCCTAGTGACGGCATCACCGACTATCAAAGCGCCAGCAACAGAGAATTGAGACAGTGGAGGTAATGGTGACGGCTGTTTGGAGTAATTTGTCGCATACTAACTCACGTGGAGAACCCGGAGTAATAAATTTGCAGAAAGTGGGTAATTTCTTCATTTCAGTAACCAAAAAATAACCAATATAGCACTTTTATGCATAATGAGGGAATTCAACGACAGTAGTTTAAAGATATAAAAATGAAAACGAAAATTGTGAATTAAAGATCCGTTATTTTTAAATTATTAAACGTACATTTCTGTGTACTTGATTTTAATACGAAGTATCAACCAAATATAACGAACTCAACCGAGTAGTTTTGAAGTATGAGTCAAATCGAGAGAAGTTTCAAAAATGTGTAAACAATATTTTCTTAAAACGGTTTCATTCATTCTTTAATTTTGTTGCTAGGTTAGACAATTGTCTAATTATAAATATTTCATAGGTTGGGTTATCATCACTATCTTGAAATTTCGAAAATGACAATACTTTTTATGTTTCGAAACTGTCTTACACTGATCTCGAATATTGAAGTTAAAGATTTTTTTCTAAATGGAATGCACTCCTATATAATAAAACTTTTAAACACTTCTAATTTTGCGTTTTTTTAGTATTAGTAGTTTTCGAGTAATTCAGAATGAAATTGTAGGAATTTTGTTCGGTTCAGCAATCACTGCAGATATATTAAGAATGAGTTGGGGTCTCTAACGTATATTAAATTGATTCTGATACAATTGGCACACTTCGAAATTAACTTTCCTAAAGATAAAAAAACTGCGACGCGTGCATTCCTATTAGGCACCGACAGTTCCTTCGCAGTAAAGCTAGATACCTACGAGCAAACCTCGCATAAGGAACCTGATTTGAGCCAGTTGGAAATCATTCGCCGCCACACTGATTCCCACTGGGCGAACAATGAAGCAGGCGGAAGCAGCGGCAGATTTACAACCAGTACAAGCCAGAAGCAGAAGGCGCAGAAGTCGCCGCATGCGTCCCTATGAGACATCGCCACTTTCTTTGCAGTAAAGCTAGGTATCCACGAGCAAAAACCTCGCATGACGAACTTGACTTGAAGCAGTTATCAGTCGCCGCCGCATTGTTTCCAATTGGGCGAACGATGACGCAGATCGAAGCGTGTCAGATCGACAAGCGCACAAGCCAAGTCGTAGGGTTCCGCGGCCAGAGTCATGTAAATGATCTTGGCTGTCCGGGTGACGCCGCGTCGAAGGCTGTGTTGCTGACGTTTCGACCCTCTTTCGTGGGAGACCAGCTCTGAGGAAGACCACGAAAAGATGGTCGAAACGTCGGCAACACAGCCTTCGACGCGGCGTCACCGGACAGCCAAGATCATTTACAACGAACAAGCCAGACTCGTAGCGCGGCTTGTTCGTGTTTTTAAGGGGTGGTCGATGACGGCGGGTGACGGGCGCGGAAGGCATCGCCACTTTCTTTGCAGCAATGCTGAGTATCTTCGAGAAAACGTCGCATGATGAACCTGAAATGTGCCACTGGTCAATCAGTCGCCATCGCATTATTAACTATGGGCGAACTATGAAGCAGATCGAAGCGGCGGTACAAGCCAGGCCCTTGCTTGTTCGAGTAGAAGGCCCTTAATGGGGTGGTGGATGACGGCGGGTGGCGGGCGCGGAAGTCGTCGTCGTCGCCGCCGCCGCCGCATGCCCCCCTATTAGGCGCCGCCGCTTCCTTTGCGGGGACCGCCGACGGCGCGGCGCGGCGGCGTGAGTGCGGCAGCAGCCCGTGAGACGCTCGCGCGCGCTCCCTTCCCAACGCAGGAAGTGTCGCGCGCGGGAAGCGACTCGGAGGACACCACCGCACGCCGCCCCGCCGTCACGGTGACAGCCTTCGACAGGACTCCCGCCGCCGCCGCTGCTGGAGTGAAAAGCGCCGCGAGAGACCGGGCTCCACGCGCTCCGAGTGCCATACGTATGCAAGGCCGCTTCGCGATTTCTAAAACCCCGATGCATCTTCATTTACCTCCTTTGCGTAATGCGTGATGTTTGAAAGTCTCGTCCTATTTGTCTAGCAGATCTTCGTTTTAAAGCTGGTGAAGTGTGAGAAACTCTGACGATGTGCGCTGGGCCTCGAGGAATAGAGGACTGAGGCTTTCAGAAATAAAAAGTATGCATTGAAGTGTAATGCTTAATATTGTAAAATGTTGAGTTGTAGAATTACCGACAGAGTTTATAACGAGGTAAATGGAAAATGTTAGATTATTTTTTATCAATAATAATAAATTAAATTTGATTATAAATTTCGTCGATTTTGAAAAATCTTTTGAATTTCACGATAATCCTACTGAAATAATCGTGTGTTTCCCCGCTTTCAGTAAGGGCCCAGTTCAAGGAAATATTTTCCATTTTATTTTCATTTTTCATTTTATGTGAAATTATTAAAAGGCAGAAATCCTTCTGCACATGAATCTCCTTCTGCAAATCCCTCAGACAAAATGTCCACTTGCTCGGAGAACTTCTCGATGTTACCTTTCTATTATTTTTCTAGAAAAAGTTGCACATTGCTTCATGAAATCAATAGTACAACAACAAATACTTTTTCGCATTATTTGTAACTTTTGAAAATTCAGAGAGTTCCAGAAAAATCGCGCGTCATTTTTATAACAGTACTGCATGAATATTGTTGTTTGAGAAAAATATGGAGTCCTTTTTGAGAAAATCTTTTAAAATTGCTCATATTTCACTCAAATTCATTTAAATTGACAAAGAAAAGTAAAATTAAACATTTTGAATCGAAAGTGTCTAGATTTCGTTATCTGTTTATTTAAGAGTGCAATAAATGCATTAACTTCCTACTTTAAGATTAGCAGGTTCATCAGATAACGATTCTTGGGTGTTAAAAAGCTCTCCGCCAATAGGCATAAATTGTTAATTTATAGAAACTTGTTAATTTATTTCCTTATTGCTATACGTAACAAAACACTGAATGACTACATAAAACATAACACAAAATGAAAGAAACATAACCAAAAATGAGGAAAGAATTCCGCTTTCAAATATATTCCTGGAACTTGGCAAACAATTTCTAAAAGCAGAATTTGAAAAGAACATAAACTTGAAATAGTGATACGTAGTAAACTATGTACTCCAAAAATTACAAACCTCGGTTTTTAGATAAAAGAAATCTGTCAAACACACTCTTTTCGTACGACGCCTCTATTCCCCGCCTCGCGCCGCTTCAGCTTGTGCGTGTACACACGTATCTGGATTTGGAGAGAAATAATAACGGAGTCAGGGGAAGTTGTCGGTGTTTTCAGGAGCTCCATGGCTTCCCGGGAGAGGAGGGCGAGTTCGTGAGGACGAGGTTTGACGTGCCTGTGTTAGAGGAAGCATTTTCTTCATAGCAGAATTAGAATTATCGACTTTTTCAGCATTAGATATCTATACGACAAACTTTTCTGTAAAAAGGTCGTTTATTTCTGCAGTATTACATAACTTTCTCTATTCTACGTAAGAAGTAGTATGGGAGGCAGTAAAACGGAATAATTTTTAATTAACACAAATAATATTTTCACTTTATTATAATGTGACCGACAACAAGTTACAAAAGAGAATTTTCAAATTCATAAGGTTCTAAATTACAGAATTGTCATCAAGCAACAAAGTATACTCGTCTCGCATATCTCATAATAGTACATTAGAAGCAACAGACAAATCGCTGCTCCGTTACTGTAGCTCAGTGCATCAACAGATGTCACTGCAGCGCCTCTGACCGGGAGGTCCTGGGTTCGAGTCCTGACGGCGGCAGGATTTTCGACACTAGCTTTTCAGCTAGGTCGAATTCAGTCGCTGTCTGGAGGAGAATTCTAGCGGCCGGCTGCTCTGATCGGTAGTTTTCCGTGGTTTCTCCGATCAACACCAGGCGAATGCCGGAGTACCCTAACAAACGTCCACGGACCGCACGCGTTCTGTCCTTCCTCTTCCTTGTCTTATCCTCTGCCCTTACACACACACACTTACACTAACATGCACTACACTACCACATATGCCGGGAGACCGGTCGGGAGCTTAGAGCTTGTCCCGGCAGGGACGGTGCCCCACTGGTGGAAGAGTTCTGGTTAGAGGGGGAACCCCGCTAGGCCGACGATAGGTCGGCGCTGGATCTCGCCATCCAATGGACGAAGATCACCGCCATCTCCCGAGAGAAACATACACTACACATACGGGATTAATGACCTAAGCTGTAGACGCGCCCGGACCACATTTGACCAACCAAATCGCTGTCATTCGTCAATTGTCAATTAGGCAACCCGCTCGACGTTATTGAGCTACACGCTCGTAGCAATTACCGCCACATATGAAAATCATTAATAATATTAGCTACGACAACAAGTAGACGAGAACGGGAAAGGATGTAGAGCACGCGAGGGAGAGAAAGACTAGAGGGAAAAAGAGAAAGATAGATAATAACATGGATGGGAAATGAAGAAGAAGAAGAAGAAGAAGAAGAAGAAGAAGAAGAAGAAGAAGAAGAAGAAGAAGAAGAAGAAAATGTTTCGTATTGACTTAACGATGTATATAGTCTTCCCGTTATTTTTCGCTTGTGAAGCCCCGGTACAATGGAGCCCAAAAAGTCAGTAAATGACATAAAATCGTAACCTAGTCATTCATAAAGTAAAACAATTACCTGTTTCTCCCGAATAACGTTCAAGCCTCGCAATCACTCACGGACCATTCGAGGCACGCGGTGCGGCGCGGGCGGGGCCGACCTATCAAGTCAATACCGGCGTCGCGGCTTTCTGCCAGGCTCAGCGCGACAGCCCGGGCGACGTGCCGGGAATGCTCGCGGGCGGGCGGCAGACCGCGCGGAGCGGTGCGCGGCACGCGAACCCCGCGAGAAATCCGCGCCACCCACCGAGACCGCCCCGCCGCAGAGGCAGGCGAACAGGGAGGAGGTAAGAGACAAGAGGAATGTGAAACGGAAATGAAGTGGCAAGAAAACGTCAAAGAAAAATAAAAAATCAATTAAATTAAGGGACAAAGCACAAAACCCCTCTTTGCCACATTATGTGTTAAGGACCTTCTCATTATGTTCCGAGAACATACTTTACTTGTTTACAATACCTACTTTCTCAATAGGTTTGATTTTAGTTTACATTCGGTGTACTTTCATTTATTTTATTTTGTACTTACTGATCGTCTTCTAATTTTAATTTTTCGTCGTCATTATATCTAGATTGCGAAAGCGAATGAAAAGTGTATTCAAATTTATATGAAAAATTAAAATAACTGAAAAAATACAGTGAACAATACTAAAAATTGTGGGAAATATTACACAAAAAATAATACAAAATTACACGGATTAACATAAAAGCACACTAAATTCTAACACAGAAAGAGAGGAAATGGTGTAGTTGCACTTGAGCCCAACGAGCTCACAATTCAGGTAGCAACAAAATATCATAAACTTTCGAAATCTGAATTTGGAATGTTTCTTAGGCAAAAGATCGACAATGCATGTTCCACATAAGGTACGTATTTCGAACATTAGAAGTGAGGTACATAGTACGTAGTGCTGCAAGATACTTGGATCACGTCGGCAGAAAGGACCTGGCATGCACCTCCACTCCTTCTGGCGCCGTGAACAAGTTCTCACCACGAGGTGCACCGCCGACCGTAGAGGCGCCAACCAAAGTGCCTGTGATGGAACAACAGAGCTTGTGGCCCTCCGAGTGATGAGTAGTGCTGGTGAACAACAAAAACTGAAATCAGTGCGCGGAAAACCAGCAAGTGTGCGAGTTCATCATGTCAGCAAGCCAGCTAGCAGACTTTAAAGACCAGATCATTAGTTAGTAGGATCCAAGAGCCTAGATCAGTGAATTTTAATTGTACCTATGTTTCGTGTGTTAATGTATTTTTATTTTTTATTTACTTTTTATTGATTCAATAATAATTTATTATCACTATAATTATTATTTTATTTCTTTTTTTACTTCTTTAAGCATATTCTTCCTTCCTTTTTGTTTAGCACTGGGATAGTTGCTTCTCCATCCACGGGGCGCTGCAGGCGCGCGAGGTCGAGTGCCATCCGCGTGACCTCTTGGGGCGACGGAGACGAAGTGTTCCTCGACCCACTCGCGCCGCCTTGCCCAGCGCACTTCCGCTGCCCTGGCCGCTCGCCGCGCCGGCCGAGGTGGAGGAGAGAGAGAAAGTGGACGGTGGCCGGCGGACGGGTCGCGGCGGGCGGACCCCGGCGCGCCGCCCGAGCGCGAACCCAGGACGCGGAACGCCCCTCGGACGTCGCGACCGTTCCGGAACGGCGGTGACGTCATCGCGTCGCCCCGCGTCCCGTCCAGTGGCTCGTTCGGTTCGAGACGAGCAACTTCGTTCAACTTCTCTGACGAAATCTTCGTGGTTGCTTAAGCGACAAAACTACATTTTGTGTTCGGATGCTTTTTTTTTTTGCCAGGTCAACTTTTAAATCGATACTCTGAAGATGCAAATGAAAATCGGAAAATGCATCCAAACGCGATATATAATTATTCCCTACGAAAATATCGTGATTGAATAAACAAAATTCAAAACTGGGCGTATGTGTAAGAGAAGAAAAGTAGATAAAGAAGGAATGGCTGGAAATAGTGATGATGACGGACGCACAGAAGACAAACGTACAAGTAGACGAACGGACAAACTGCGTTTTCTCGGTGGATGTATTACTTCGGGAAGAAAAGGTAATGAAAACATCATTTTTGTGAAATTATGTTGAAAGCACATGACACGACCTACCTCACTTTGCAATACAAATCACACTTTATTTATCATCATTTTTTATTCGTCACAGGCAAGGTTTCAATCGCAATATTTAAAAACAATGAAAAACTAGTAAAATATTCTGTGAACACGGAAGAGGCTAGAAAATAAATATAAATTGACACATTAATTATTTATTTTACAATTACTAAATGCGCTCTTTTGCTGCTTCAACCCATCCAAATGAAGAATTTAAAACGTTATTCTTAACACTGCACATTCACGTGGTTGCACAAAACGACCTTAAAACCTTTTCCATACAAAAAGTATCTTAACGCGTATGTAAGACCAACTAGGTAGTGTCAATAAAAAAAAATACTTCAGTAATTAGAACCACATCCTGTTTGGAAATGAGGAACAAATTATTACTTGTGAATACATTTTTTCTGAATTAAAACGCTGACTCGCCGGAGGGAAGTGAAAGGGTCAGCTTAGATACTGCTGATATATCAGGAAGCGAATGCGGAGTGAGGAGTTCAAACTCGTCGGTAGCCTCCGGTACATGACACTTGAACGGTAACATCTCCGCTTTCGCTCCCTGAGAAATGAGTCATAATTTCGCTTCAGGAGATAGTTGAATATCAAGAAGTATCCATTGCTAAAACGCAATACAAAAAAATAGTGGATAATAACGATTCTACGATCTTTGTTAACAAGAAAGTACAGCCCTAATTTTTCAAAATTTCTACTTCATAAATACGAGTTGTTAATAACACTTGCTTTGAGTACTTTCTGCCACGCATTTTCATACAAAGAATTGTTAACGTTTAATTGTTTTCATGTTTTAGTTCGATTATTAAATACTATGAACATATTTTTCTCATTAAGAAAACGCATGTGCGTAGTCATCTAATAAATTGTATATCGACAAAAACTTGCTAACTACAAGAATGTGATTCAGGTAACAATAAATTCAATCGAAAATACAGTCCATCACTAATCGATTTAAGGGAAAGCATATTTCACATTTATAAAAATTGTTCAAACACATATTCCAAAACTCTTCTTAACTCTTCGTTCACATTAATGAACGCTGAGAATAATAAACCTTTATAAATGTGTAGCTTTTGGGAAAATTATTATTATTATTATTAATAATAATAATAATAATAATAATAATAATAATAATAACGGAAAGACACAAACATTATAAACACCATCACTATCCATGATGACCCTCGTGCAAGATAAACTTGATTTTTACATTCCTTGCATATAGTATGGCCCTCAAGTAAAACAAGAATAACTATTGCAACAGTTCCACATCAACCACCTACCATACAAATTTGGTGATGATGTCTAATTTCCCCTTATCACACAGTCACATCGAATTAGTCGATTTATATCTGTTCGGTGAGGTTTCTGAAAACATGGAAATTCATAAATCGAACCTAATATAATTACGAAAAACAGAGGAAAAGAGTGTAGAGTGTACATAATTATCCGATTATGTGAAGCGATACCTCATTATTCGAAAAGAGATTTTTCATAACATTGCTGATAACATTTTATTACATGTGACAGGACTCAAGCCAACGTTGTTCTAGTAAGACGTTCTCAGTTGTAAGGCGTCCATGACCGTCGATCGAGGGTTAATGGAGTAATTGGCTTCCAGCGAAACAGGTCGCGGGCAATGCGCGAGGAACTAGTGAAAGTAGTAACACATGCCTCCCATTAGACATTGTAATTTATTTATTTATTTATTTATTTATTTTACGTCAAAAAACAGTTAAAAACTGCGTATGACGTGCTATGGGGAAAAGTGAATGTGTGCACATTTTCAAAATTCTGTGATCCCTTACATAAGTCATATTCTATAAATTTTAAATTTTTGACAAGCAAGGAAAAAAGAACTCCGATCGTAGTTAAATCTATTTTCAAGGATAAACAAGCAATAAATTTTGAATTTATTGCTTGTAATAATTTTCAATTCATTTTAAGTAACACACAAGTATCACATTATTTACTTCGAACACTTGACCAAAAAATTCGTAAATCACCCCTTACATATGAAAACATCAATGTCAATGCACCTTTCAGCATGTTTCTCGAGGCAAACTCTCGGAGAGAACCTGTTTTCACAAGTATCTAGTCTTGTATGAACATGGAATGCAGTTGTACCGATTTATCGCGGTCAGGAAGTAATGAAAAAACCCTGCGTTCCAAGGGACACTGAAAATTGCGCCATCCTAACCAGAGCCCAGAGTATTACGTACAAAAATGAGCAAGATCATGAAACCCGAATTTGCCTGACGTACACAATTTCCAAGGCACATCCCGGACCACGCCTTTCGGTGCCGTTCCATTTCAACCTGCCCCCTCCACCCGCTGCCCCGTGCCTGCTCAGTAAACGAGTTCGGCTGCATTTCCGCGTTGTTCTTCCGCCAGCGAGCGGCGCGGCGCAGCGGGAGCGGAGTGGTGGAGAGCTGCCGGGGGGGCGGGGCGGGGCGGGGCGGAGCTGCAGAGAAAGCCCGGGATAATCCCGTCGGCTTTGGGGTGCTCCGCGAGGACGGAGCCAGCGGCGTCAGCTACCCCCCCCCCGCGCATGACGCCTGCGCAGCCCGGCGTTGCACACGCCCTCCGCCAGCGAAGAGGCAAATCAATCGCCGATGACGGACATGACGGTACACCCTTCATGCTAAATACGTAACATTCTTTTGCCGCCATAAATGACGAGTATTTTTACTTTCAACAGCACAACGCGAAAAGACAGTAGAAACTGATTTCGCCTGGAATTAAAAGTAAATTCTATTAAGCTGTTCTTGGATGAATTCCATGTAAGACTTTATCAGTACAATATTAGCAGTTTTTAGTGATAATAAAAAGTAGATTCCAGAGGAAGCTTCAAACAATCAATACAAACATTCTCATCACTACAAGAGTATGATATGGCTCTGTAAGTAACACTTTTAATTCCCTGGTGTTCTTGTGTGTCCCCTTAATTCATGGTTTGTTAATCTATATTAGAGCAAACTATATTTAAATCCACTATTATATGGACGCAATAACGATCAATGGGTCGATCAAGGGAGTTTAGTTCAGAGCTAGCATTCACGCTTTCTCAGCAGCGTCTCTGACCCGGAGATCCTAGAGTTCGAGTCCCAACGGTAGCGGATATTCTACTCACAATATTGTGTGTGTGTGTGTGTGTGTGTGTGTGTGTGTGTGAGTGTGTTTATTATGAATAAAAGTTATCTTCTATTTTGAATTTGAAAGGTTTTAATTTAATATTTCAGTACCTTATTCAAATCTTTGGTGTATATCATGGAATCATCGTCCAACAACAAATATTAAATAGAGTTTTTTTTTATTTTCACCCATTAAGTAGATTTATAATATTTTTTATTATTAAAAAAAGTTCTCAGTATAGGCGTTTCTTTACCACCAAGGCTTCATTTTTCCAATGCAAAATTCTTTATTTTTACTGTCCCTAAAAATGCCATCTGCTTTTCGTCTTTTAAGACCTTCCGTTTGACAACGTCCTAATAGGTTTTGTTTATTCTATCCTAATTTTCCTCGGTTTTTGCGTTCTTAATAATTTATCTCATCCATATTCCACTTACACGAAGTAATGACAGCGTAATATTCACCAGTATAAAACTGAATTTTTAACAAAATTCCTTTCCACATTCGAAGACACAACTTGCTGATATACTTTAAATCGTAGGTTTATATACATGGTAAGATATTAATTATAGTTCACAGTTTACATACAAAATAGATTCCAGATAATTTTCAAAATTCGGGTATTTTAATCTTCAATCTTCAGGGAATAAAGACGGAATTCAAAGTGACGATTTCATCCCAAACGCTTTATAACCACATTGCTCCAAATGTGTAATTCCTGTTTGATTATTCATTAAATTGAAAATGATAACGATACATAGTTAAGACTGTCATGATTGTGTTCATAATTCTCGAATATTTATTTTCAAGCATCTGAAAAGTTTGAGAGTATAACAACTTTTCGACAGAGTTAATATTTGGTTTACACGCAAACACGATTAAAGTTACAAGTGTTCTCATAAACTGACCAAAATCCGTCAGTGATGTCGCACACATATGACATTTACACACCAACAACAAATCACTTGACATATTGCACACAAATAGCACTTAGCCTTAATATCCACGTAACCCTGGTCTCACTCACCTAAAGAAACATATAATACATGCATAGATATGCAATAACATTGTAACTGTAAATCGGCTGAATGAAAAGCCAGTCTAGAGAACAAAAGTTTCTGTCAGAGAGAATTCTGTGTTTCTCTAGCAGAAGGCGCCAACAGGAATTGCTAATACAAATATGTACTTATCATTCTCTCCAACACATAAGCTCATATGTTAAATGTGCAAAGGTATTAGACATACAGCAGGATTGTTCGCTTCAAATGCACTAACTCAGTGAATAAATACCACTAGTAAATGAAATGACAATGACTTAGCATTTTCTAATTCTTCGCATCGTAGAAATGGTCCAATGCTTAATAGTGATCACAAAGGGAAAACCAGTCGCATCCTCAATACGTGTATGTCATGGATATAATTCAACGTGAGTAAAAACTAAAACAAATGTGTCAGCGAACCAGTCGCATCCCACAATTATTTTTTTATTGAGTCGAGCGTAAATTCGTAAAAACACTTACTCATTCATCTCAAAACTATCCTACACACACGCGCGCGCGCGCGAAACAATATTTATTATCTTATATTTCATTTGTAATTCGGAGGAGCTCCATGGTAAAACTACGATCGGAGGATCACAATAGTGTACATCATCCAATGTATTCTGTTGATCACGACCTGCATTATAAATATTTATTTGTAATACGTTATTTAAAATATTTTATTGCATCCCTCAAGATCCTCTACATTATATTATCCAATGTGAAAATTATGTTTGTTCTCTCATATCTGATCACTTTCTAGATTCGTTCAAGGACAGCAGCCAGTGAGCAAATGGGAAACAGGAATTTTGTGAACATACTGTTTAAAGACATGTAATCCATGACATCTTATCGCAACTCAATTCGCATCTAAATGCAAATCAATTCATTCACGAGCGAACAAAACGAGCTAAGAAATGTGGCAAATCCTTCAAGCATAACACTAGTCGGCTCTGGCAGACTGGCGATCTCGACAGGATAGTACTGGCTGCGATGGTTCAGTGGCTGCAGTGTCGTATCTGCAGCATCGCTGACCGGGAGGTCCTAGAGTTCAAATCACGATGGCGGATTTTTTATATTAGCTGTAGAGCTGGATGGACTTCAACCACTGCCTGGAGGACAACTGAAGAGGTCAGCTGCTCTTGTCGATATTTTTTCGAGGTCTCTTTAAACAATAACAGGCGATTGGCGGAAGGGTATCCTAGCCAACGGGCCACAGATCACGCGCCATCATTCCTTCTATAACTTCCCCCCCTCTGCTTATATAAAACACACACACACAAGGCGAGCTTAGTTCTGGTGCTTGTTCATATTGGAGTGATGCTCCGCTAAGGAAGATATCTGAAGGCCGGAGGGAGAAAGATTCCCAGTCGAAGTTTAGGTCAGCACCGGATTTGACGTTTCACCGGACGTCACCCAATATGCACTACATTTGCGGGATCAACGGTCGCAGTATTTGACATACATGGAAGCACTAAATAATCAATCAAAAATGGCGGACTACTAATCCCAAAATAGATTAATAGGGGAATGAAACTGGTCCACCATAGATGTTTTGTTTCGATATACAAAATCGTCGACACGCATGCCCGTAATTATGCGGCACGTAAAAAAGATCTCTACAACGTCAACGCAGGTCAAAAGCATAAATGCCTAAGAAATTGTGAGCGAATGAAATGTGTTATTTACCAGTGATGCAAAACCCGCCTTCGAGCAGAAAACATCGGAAACATGAGGCTACAACGCAAAGCGATTGTTCAAACTTATCCCGCAAGCCTTCGTCCAATCATATCGTTCCCTCTCCGTTTCCCCTTCACAAGAGCAGCGGTACAGAAGCGAGGGATCGCTTGAGCGCAGGGCGCGGCGCGGCCTGCACGCTCCTTGCCCCAGCGGCCGCAAAGGGTTCGTTCGTTAACCCATCGCATCCGGCCCCGCCCACTTTTTGCGGCTGTGTAAGCGCTGCGCTTCGTCTGCTGCGGCGCCGGCGAGCGCAACACGATAACAAGCCGCCAGGCGAGCAGGGGGGAGGAGGGGGGCGCCGGCACACCGCAAAAGGGTGCTGAGTGAGGAAAGAACCTTTTCATACTTCGCTGGCGATAGACGCGAACGATTTTTTAAATATTTTTTGTAGTCATTTCTCGAAGGGGCATCGCGGGCAAAGGAAAACTATTTCTCATGTAATTGCAGCCTCGCGGGATGCGCCGGGAGTGCCCGCAACGCGGGCGGGAGGTGAGGGCGAGGAGAGCGCAAAGAGCTAAGCGGAGAGCGTAATGAACAATTAATGTCGGGATACGGTTGCGTTGAAAAGTGCTTGGGGTAAAAAGAGCATGCACGAGGAAAATAGGATTGACGTGAGGAGAGAGGGGAGTCCCTGAGATGAAATGGTCAAGGAGGAGGAACAGGAAACCTAAGATTTACTAAGATTTCTCAATTACGGCGAGTTAATTATGTATAAAGAAATGTGAAGCCCTCATTTGAAAACAGGGTGTACGTTAAACTGCAGTACTATAGATCTTGAGTTAGTGAATGCGGCTAAATTCATCCTTGACAACGATAGAAACATTCCAATATTCGTATCCCAGACCAAAGAAATTTTAGCACCCAAGAAAACAGATTTGCAGGGGTCTATGCGAAGGGAATAAATTGAATCAGTTTTAAAATCCAACCCATTATCTCATCATCGCTTAATAAGTATTAAATTTGATTAGTATTAATTTAAAAATTCAGAAAAAATACGAATCCTATATAACTGATATGATAAAAAAGAAGAAAGTGTTCTAACAAACATCTCAAGGTTTTCAAATTATCTATTCAAAAATTGCGCAATAAATTACCTATGCCCCTACACACTCAACCGTTTGCAGATCGTTGAAATGATTTTCATTGAAATGGGAAGAAATTGAGGGGTTATTTACTTTGAATAGATACTTGTCAATAGTTTCAAAAGAAGCAAAAAAGTCATTCCTACTGACAGTTTTTCTAAAACAGCCCTACAGCCGGAATATAATGGCATTGCATTACGCTGTCATAGAACATGAAATTAACCATGCCCAAACGTTCGAGCTTACCTGTGCGTATAGAATTGAGAAAGCTGGGGAATTGTCCCCCCAAAAATAGTATTCAGCTAACGAACCAAACCAGTCTATTCAATTTTTTCTTCGGGGTATCTCCTCGACTTTTAGAAGCATCTACATCATTCGTTCCTCGTCGACAGTTCCATGCAAGCACACACCTCAACTACCCGCCCGCCAGCCAGACCCCTCCACCAGCGGGAACCCAGTGAAGAATAAGAAGTTTCCGCAGGCGAGGACGGATGATTGCGCTTCATCTGGTGGTCGCAGGCGGCGCGGGTGCGCGTCCTTGGCGCCTGGCGCGGCGCGCGCCCGCTTTTTCCTGCGCCGCCCTCCGCCTCCCTTCCTTTTTTTTGGAAGATTAATTGGGTGCCTGAAGGGGTAATATCGCTGCTGCAGGCGCGAAGAAGGGAAGGGTCGAAGTGAAGGCGAGGGAGAGAAGCGACGAAAAGTACAAAAAAAGAAAGAAGAAAAAACGAGGAGAGAGAGAGGGGGTGGAATTAAACGTGCGTCAAGAATATTGGGTAACGAACTACGTGCTAATGAATAACCGTTTTAATTTGATCCCGGGAGAGACAAATGCCAGCGCGATCTGACGCAGAGACAACAAGGACCAGATGTTTCGCAGCGCCGGCGTCACGGAGCGCCCGCGTGGAGGGTTCTGCATAGAAGGGGAGCCGTTGTTTTCGAGAAACTCTGAGAATGGTGGAGAATTTTCATTCATATTTTCGTCGTAGTTTACTGAGAACCACGTCCCGGAACAGAGCTTTTGTTAGTACCAAACTGGAGAAAAGGAGGGGCTCCCATTATTAAAAGCAAGAATGACGGAAAGAGCAATCATTGTGAAGAATTCAGAAAAATGCTCAATTTGGAAAAAATATATTTTGAATTTTATAAATGATCATCTCAATTACAGATTTCTGAAAAGAAGTAAGAAAAAAGATGAACTCTCGTAATTATTGAAGGTGGTAATTTGCCATCGAACATTCCTCTTTAATTAAACAAAATCGTGAACGGGAAAACAAGATTTAATTATGATTTGCCAGCGATTCTTAATAATACCGTCTATTAATGAAAATTCTCAGCATTAACAAACAGGACTTGCAAAACAGTTTTCGTAAAATATTCCTGGAAAAACTTTTCATATTTACAGGCCTTGCGCTCTTCGTTGACCTGTGTTGTCGTGTAATGTCAACATTTATTGAAAAATTATGAATACATATTTTTGAGAGCCTCTTTCAGAGATTTTTAAAAATATTTATAGTGCCTTTTCGCCTACCGATTTCCTATATTATTAGAAATTCAATACTTTTAACAGTTAACAAGACTTTTGAATGAGCTAGAACCATTTTATTTTATATATTTTTACGTATTTTACTATTACTGTATATTCAATACAATTCAATGTTTATTCAAAACGGAACATTTCAGATGCGAGTCACAATACAAAACATTTCAGATTCATTACTGGAACCACCTTTCTTGCAAAAGCAATGCAAGGCGTTTCGATGACCACCGGACATTTATGAATTATCAACGACACCCCTCTCATTGTATTTCATTATTGTATAAGAGTGTGGGAGCTCCCGTTAGTTATACCCGGGTTAGGTATATTCCAAACAGTATTGATAGTAATATGTTAATCACGTTAATAGCATGCGATTATGTAATGAGATTTGTCTAGTTGTTAAACATTCTCGATTTTTTGTGAATAAATGAACAATTGTATGTGTAACTTGGTGCATCGTGGATTGAATGAGAAAAGTAACAAGCCTAAAGCCAACATCCTAGTAAAGGCGTTCCCCCCTAGAACGATCCCTTGTCCTTAATCATTTCGATAACAGCATATCTTGCATTCAAAATTCTAATATGTGGTAAGTACTTGCTTGGCACATTCCAAGCATGTGCTTGCTTATGTTTCATAAACCTCATCCGTAAGTCGATAAAGAACTAAAATATATTTAACACTTCTTATCACGTTTTGGCGTCGGGGGGCAGGTATGTTCCGTTTACCGCCCTCTTCCGGGTCAATTACTTGCTATACTATTCACTTGAGCACTAAATGTCATGTCCCTAGTCATGACACGGTAGTTGGTATCTTCTTCCTTGTTCAAGATACAGTACGTTAATACAGTCCTTTGTGGTGCTTGTAGTGGAACTATGACCACAGCAAAAGCCCCCTCCGGCGAATTCGCTTCTCTCCCGAACTAAAGAGCAGGGACGATTGCACCGGGAGCCGGCACGCGCAACTCCGCCGCAACTGTAGTTACGCGCGGGGGGCGCTGCGCCGGCGGAGCGGAGCGTGGCGGGGCGTGGCGGGGTTGGGGCGGGGTGGCATCGAGGTGTTGGGGCGTCGAGGCGACGAGCTGTCAGGCGCGAGCGGCGCGGCGCGGCCCCGCCCCCGCCGCCAGCACCACTGCGGCCCCTCTGTGTGTTTAACATATCACACGGACGATTTCGCGCATTCTCGCAGCGCCGGCCGTGAAGACCGACCGGGTGGGTGGTTGGCGAGCTGGCTGGCGCGTCGGCAAGCGGGCGTGCGGCGTGGTGCGGGGGGGGGGGGTTTGGGGGGAGGGGGTTGCGGGGGCCGCCAAGGCAGCCGACGAGCAGCGCATTGTGCGCGCGCGGTGTGCGTGAGCGACGCGTCCGCCGCCGCCGCCGCTGCGCCGATCCGCCCCCCGCATTTACATAGCGCCCCGTGAATTAAGACCGAACGCTGCGCTAGGCCTGGGACGCGCTGGGTGCGGGCGGAGCGGGAAGCGGGAGGGGAAGGGAAGGGGAAGGGGGAGGGCGCTGCTCCCCCGAGAGCGGAGATAGTGGAGGCGCTCGTCGTTACGTGGCAACTTGCTTCCACGTGCCTGTCCACTCCCCCATCCTCCCATGCGTTATTACTTCCCAAAAAGCGCCTCTAACATCTTTCAAAACTAGAATAATATACATTTTTAGTTTCAAATGTGTGTTTTAAAGTTTATAATGGAAAATTCAAAAGTTCCATTGAAGATTGTGAGATGACTCTCCTAATCGAATATTCAAATATACATAGTTTGAATATTGGGAACCCAAAGGATGTGAATGATGAAGATTTGATTTAATGATATAAAAATCTTGAATTGCATCGATGCACTTTTACAATGCTTGATTTTTAACTTCTTTTTCACTACACATGTTTCCTCACTTTGCAAGAAGACTGAAAGAAGGCTCAAAGCAGTTTTTAAAAAGTTGCCGCATGATGTACACTTAAAAAAAAAGCAAATTCTTATTCCATGCTGTTCACCATCTCAAAGTAAATCCTATTACTCGTACATTTTGCTGGTATTTTATCTTTTTAACGTAATAAGTTTAAGACAGAAATAATATTATTAGTAATTCACTCAAGCTTATCTCAAAGAAGAACGTCAAATGATGTAAGTAATGAAAGTGACAACCAATGTTGTAGATTTCAATGTTGGCTGACTGCAAAGTAGCATTTCCGCGGACATTTGCATTTCATTGCATTTTCTGTGGGTACATAGAACATCTTATTACACCGTGAAAGCGCTCATACAGACTGTTCAAATGTGCGGGCATGTCAGAGATTAACGCGTCAACCAGGCACACGACACCTGACCACTTTGCCGGTCTGGATAACAAATGAGGAAGTTGTAACAAATGAGGAAGTTGATTGCACAAGTTTAGGCGAACAGCACGAGAAGTCAGCACGTAGAAGACCGGGAAGATGGCAAGCTGCCAGGAGAAGCCATCTGGCGTACCTACACCGAAGCAATTCTGTTTGTCAATAAGCGATAGAAAGTTTTAAGAACTTCCAGGAGGACATAATTATCAACGATGAAAAAAAGTATTGAATTTGAGGAGGAGAGAAGTGCAAACAAACGCTGAATCAAGAGAAAATAAAAAAACCTTGGTAACAAATTCACCAAACTTGTAAGGAGAATAATAGGATAACAAAAAACCTATCCCATTACAGTATATCCTCCATGAATCATCATACCTAAAACACATTATACTAATATGTTAAATTATGTAAACGTCAAGTACGAGGAAGACGTTTGAGATTCAGGCTGTTGAGATTCATGTATTCGTTCTCAAGAAGTCTTTTAGCTCGAAAATGTGTACTTTCAACAACCGGAAGTTTAACTCAATGGCTTTTACGTCACCAACCAGTGAAGCAAAAAATAAGAAAACACTTCATGAATTCTCGAAAGAGTTCTTAAATGAGAAAGAAACTATGTATGAGGAAGTGTAACTCAGAGTGAATGGGCGAAACGAACTTAATCTGAATAGTCCTTCTAACGTTATGCATCACCACTATTGGAAGTAAAAGCTTTCTCCGGCAAAAGGTTTCCATGATGTAATACTTTTTCATTTCTTTTAATCAAATTCTTAGAAATCGCTATTGGCAATTAACTGAGAGTCGGTTACGAATTAGGAAATGTCGAGTATCATATTCCAAGTAACAACTGTTAAATTATGGCAAAAATTTAGCCTTAACGAGATTCAAATTTCAATGTTTGTATTCTCACGATATTCATGATCACCTCAGGCGTGTTTATTCTATTTGACTCCCTTATACAACAAACTTATCGATCTAACTTAACTACAACCTTAGCGATCTCGGCCACCGAATCGGCGATTAAATTAATGATGGCGATTTCTGATTTTTTGTAAAGTGAAACTGATCGTTCCATATCCACACAAGTACAAGTGCAAATATAAAGCAGCTCAAAATCGATGTTCGCAAAATACGATTTGTGTGGGCCCTTTTATTGCTTAACAGGAAACTGGACAACGATTAAAGGAATCATATTTACTATATTCTGTGATTACCGTAAGAGATAGTCATCCTAGGTTGACCATGTTAATTTTATTGTCTTTAGGTACTCGTATTTCAAAAACTATTTTACTTAAGGATTGCTTTTGTGATATTTAACATTTAATCCTTTGGTAATGCAAATCAGCTCAAAGTGTGAAATAAAATTACATTTTATTTAAGATATATTTCTTTTTAAAATTAAACAGCTGATCTTTTTGGTAATTTTGCTGTTGATTATGATTTCACAAACATTGAAAATAATGCTATAAATCTGAGCATGAACTACTATTTTTGTTAGAAATAAATGTTTTTCAAGTTGAAAAACAAGAAATTAGTAAATTGACTTCAAAGTTTTGGTGCTAAATTTTGCATCTCCTCAGTTACACAGTGAATTTCTGTTCCATATTCTGCTCATTAGAACTTCCGCATTGTTTCCATTTCTGTGAACTCGCTGATTCATCTTCTGCTTTTGTTTAGGAAATCATTTAATTTCTTTTCGCACTTGCTCGCACGTTGTTTAGCAATGCTTCGGAGGGTAAATTTGGTATTTCTTCCAAACGATATTCCCAATTGTTTCATCACTATGGTAGCCGTTTTATTTACATAACAATACTTTATTTCTATTCTTATTTAATACAATGCTTCTATTCTTATCCACAACAATGGGAGTTTTATTGAGAGTAAACAAATGAAACATGCTAGACTTAAACTAACATTTACTCCTCATTGTTTTACTAATGCTCAACAGGATACTTTCGTCTTAACACAAATAGAAAATACATTTACATTCACTTCCCGTGATATATCTTTTATTTCACCTATTGATTGGTTTGGTTTGGTTTTTTCGTGTTTCCGGGCGCGTCAACTGCTTTGGTCATTAGTCCCGTTAGTGCAGTGCATGTTTTTTCTCGGGAGATGGCGGTGATATTCCCCCGCTGGATAGCGAGATCCGGCGCTGACCTAGCTGACCGTCTACCGGATATGGGTTTAACAGTGACTCTAGTGACAACGAAAGGGAAAGGAGGACAAGATCTAGCCCGATCCGTCTCCCGTTTGTAGGTACTGCTCGGATTAGCCTGGTGTTGATAGGACAAGGAAAGGAGACAGAGCGCCGGGCCGTTGAATTCGCATTGCCTGTGATCAGCAGGAAACTAGATCAGGACCGGCTAGAATTCTCCTCCAGACAGCAGCTGAATTCGACCTAGCTGAAGAGCTAGGGTCGAAAATCCTGCCGCCGTCAGGACTCGAACCTAGGACCTCCCGGTTAGAGGCGCTGCAGTGACATCAGTTGATGCACTGAGCTATCGCTACCGGTCACCTTTTGAGTTACTTAACGTTTTAGATAAACTAAAACCAAAATTTTCTTTTGGACCTGACCTAATTTCTCCATATATCATTCAACAATTCCCTTTTCATTAATCTTTCGCTTCACTGCTATTTTCAATTCCTGTCTTAGACTTTCTTACTTCCCTAATGCATGGAAAATAGCACGTGTAATTCCCATTGTCAAACCTAACAAATAACTGAAAATCCTTTAAATTACAGACCAATTAGCCTACTATCTTCAATTATTAAAATATTTGAAAAATGTATTAATTACAGACTAAATAATTTCTTAAATACAGTTAATGCCATACCACATTTCCAATTTGGCTTTCGAATTTTACCTACTAACCACCAAATTTTTCGTATAACAAAAATGTATTAGCATTTCATAACTATCAATATTTTTGTGCAATCTTTTTACATATTAAAAAGCGTTTGATACAGATGACACCCGCCTATTATATAAACTTTCTCTTCTCAAAGTTCCTAACTATTATACAATTTAATTAAAAGCATTTTAGAAAATCGTATCTTTCACATTCATTTAAAACAACATCTTTTACTTGCTAAATCAATCCATGCCGGCGTCCCTCAGGGAGCAGTACTCTCCCCAACTCTTTTCAACTTCTTTCTTTATGATTTTCCTACTATTCTGAATACTTCCATAGCTTTATTTGCTGACGACTCAGTTCTTTATAGCATAATTCAAATTTTAAACTGCAATATCATTCTTAAAACTCATCTAAACCTATTGAAAGTTGGTCTCCCTGTGTCATGTAAAATTCAACGTTTCAAAATGTAACGCAAAAATTGTTTCCTTAAGACACTGTAACATCTTACTTCCTTTAGTTTTTCATAATGACAATATACCATGGCTTCCTTCTAATGAAATTGTAAAATATTTAGGCATTTTAATGAATTCTGGAAAAACAATATTCTTCACAGAATTTAAAAAAAAAAAACCTTAAAAAATTAAAATTAAAATATTTTTTATAAAAACACGATTAACAAACTTCAAGTATTTCAAAATTCTTGCCTCAGAACTTGTTTAAAAGCTCCAAGGATTATTCTCTATGGACAAATTCATGATGAACTAAGGATTCAACCTATCAAAAACTATTTTCTACAACTCTCAGTAAATTTTATTCTCATATAAATCATATACCATCTGCACTCCATTTTCAGCTAGGTAAACATAACCCTCACCAAAACAGAATAAAACGTAAACTTCGAAACATTTCTTTCATCCTCCTTAGCATTTCTCATCATCAGTAATGCTCACCTATAGCAAATCAATTTGATGTATTTTTCGAATGATACATTAGCTACATTTAGTTTCTCCGTCAACTCTTATAATCTAAAATAAATTGTATATTTCTTAGCCTTCTGGCAAAACCTCACGTATGTACGCTAACGCATGTAAATATGCAATAATAAAAAACAAAAAAAATTATTTTTTCCCATTGTACATTCCTCCTAACCACTCTTTACAAGCCCTGACTACTGCATAGTTCCATTAAATACTTTCTTAGGGACGAAAACTAGTAAAACATGCATAAACTAAATAAATCAGCGTGTTCAGGATAATGATATGGCGCCAATTTTGAACAATTAAGTTTTTCCAGATTTTTTCGCGGCTTTCTCCCCTTAACCGTACAATCGCTCCTTTGTAACACACGATATACTGTTCTAGGTAATGAAAATAATTCAAGTTAAGTCATAATCTGAGTAACTTGATATTCTCCATTAAGTAATTTTCACGCATCGAAAAAATCAAGCCCAACAAGAGAAATACTACTAACCATGAAATTTGCAACATTATGCATTATTAACAGTAAAACAAGCAATATAATCTGCCGTTACTTTGAAATAGACAATTTTACGCAGTATGCTTAAATATGCAAAATGAAACCTCGAAATAAGCATCTGGGGACTCCGATTCGAATAATAATAATAATAATAATAATAATAAAATAATAATAATAATAATAAATGTAATTGCATAAAAATCTGATCCCCAATTATATGGATTCCGGTGGAAGCTTGTAGCAGTAAATTTTAATATTCTTGAATAACATGTCTGGACATCTGATACAACTCGTACATTTTCAAATCAGAAATGACTGAAATGAGAGAATGAAAGGTGATTGAAATAAAATGAGAATCAGGTGGAATGAAAGGCATGGTGGAGGAGGTAGAGAACTCTCTGGGCCGACCTTGACACCGCTGCAAGCCCTTCAAACAAATTAAAAAGGTTACTTTTTCAAAACCCGATTCATTTAAAATCTAGACGCTTGTGTCACTATTTGTTGTTACTATCACTATTATGCCTTCCGGCACATCACCACGGTGTTACCGTACCTTTAAATCGTAAACAAGCTTTATTCTCTCAGCATAAAAATGGGCAATTTTGTCACGCCCGCTGTGTGAAATGCAGATGTTCGAGTCCTAAGTGATAAAAAGTTACAGTTACCTACTCTCGTTTTAATTTCTCAAAGACTTTGCAAAAGTATGCAATTCACATAGTAAATCCCCTGCAAATGCAGAAATTATTGAAAAACTCACAAAACAAAACCAGCAGGAGGAACTAAGAAATCCCACACCGCAAGAATTGCATTTACTTTCTGCAATCCGCCTCCGACGATTTCGAAATTTGCCTCAGGAGGTTAATGCGCAACAAGCGGTGGGAGGGCGCAAGGGCGTGTCGGGGCGTGACGGGACGGAGGGAAAGACGGGACAAAACCGAGCCGACGAGGCGCGTTGGGCGCCAACGAAAGTGACGCAGGAGTAAAAGTCTGGGAAAGCCATCAGGGGCCACGCGGAGCCCGCAGGGGCTGCGCGGGGGCAGAGCGGCCTAACAAGGGCAGCTGCGCGGACGCACAAAGCCAAGAGAAGGTGCGCAAGCGCTCGCGGCTCTGTGCTGCTGCTGCTGCCCAAGCTTTGTCGCGCGCAAGGTGTTTTCTCAAACTCTGGGCACAACTATTTCGTTATTACAAAAGGTATAAAATGTCCCTTACGTTCAGTCTTCAATGTATTTTACAACTTTAAACATTCATTCAGGTAGTACTCTAAGCTCTTTTGTAGACCATATATCTACGATCTAGTTGTGTTACATGCAAGGATTCGGCATCACTTCTTTATTAAATATAACCTTACATTCAGTCCTTTTGCCAATATTCCCAGAATACGTTTCTGTTACTGAAGTCAAAAAAACATGTCGAAGCTGTGGATTGTAGAGCTGTAGGATTGTAGAACAGTGATTGTTGTTTTTCAATGAGCGTAGTTCGCCTCGTCGCTTCTACGCAAATAGGCATTCAAATATTTGACCATTTTTTAATATTTTAGAATTTTCATTGCCAAATTCTTCTTCCTTTCTTCTTACTGTCTTTTGGTCATTGGTCTAATCAAGCAACAAATGCATGAAACAACTCCCTTTTAGGATTTACCATTTTCGCAATAGCCTTTTTTTTCACGATCTCCTTAACCCGACATCTTAAATCAGTATTTTTATCATTCGCTACAAGTGAATATTACACGACACTATTCTTCAATTTCGTTAGCGTCCATTGTACATGGGTTTAGTAGGGTACCGCATTCAACATACGACATTTTGCATCGGCGAAACTCGCAGCCCAAAAGATCGTCGCACCTTGCGTAACCTTTGCGACGCGGCGGGCGGCGGGAGCCCGAGGGAGGGCGCGCTCCGTTCCGCGCCGGATGCGACAAAAGACAAACCCGGCGCCCTAACGAGCCCCGCCCGCGCGCCCTGACGTCACGCCCCCCCCCACCCCGCCACTTGGACCGCGGGAGACGCGGCGCGGCGCGGAGGCCGAGCAAGGCCGCGGCAAAAATCAGACCAGCAACGCAGGACTGCACCAAGCCGAATGATAGGTTATAAGAGTAAAGACAAAAAATGGACAAACGCAATCTGCGACATGGTGGATAAATGCTAATCTTTTGGCTTAACAACTTCACTTATTCTCTAATATTTCAAATATTTCCGTTTTAAGACTTAAACTTGTTAGACCAAAGTAAAACTATTGTTTTTGTTTAATTTTCGGTAATCAACTGGTGAACTTAGGTACTCCGGTTGAGGTTTTTACTTACACTCTTTTAATATAACTCAATAAACCAGGTTCCATTCATTTACATATTATTTTACATATTTCTTCAAAAACCTTAAAAATAAACTTTCATTCCAAAAATAAGATTTTGAGACCTCAATCAGTCAAAGGCAATGTACGAATACAAGAACTGAAACAATAACAAACTCGTCCTGAAAAGAAAATTTATCAATCAAACTATACTGTTTTTAAAACGGGACAGAAACAGAAGCGACAAACATTGAAATCTGAAAGTAAAAAAGAAACAATAATACGAAAAGTGTTATTCGCGAATCATTACACTATTTTATTCAGCTGATTTTTATCAATTATGTACAAGAATGCGAATCGCAAAAGCAATTTACTACTGTAAACCAGGGATGTAGATCGATTTGAGATAATGCAGCATGGAAAACTGCAAAATAAAGTATAAAAAGCCTTAAAAATAACAATCTATAACGTATATTAAACAATTATTACTTTGAATAAGTTGCAATCAAGAAACAACAAATGGAAAATGTTTGGTATTTACCATTGCTGCTGTTCTTCTGCTCAGTATTTCTTGACTTTAGGCAATTTCTTAACACTTTACTCGTCGTATTTCTTTCAAAAAGTTGTATATGACACCTTCGGTATCAGGATTTTAGCAGTGCACCATACAGCAAGTGGGAGGGTGAAGCATTCTACCCTATTTGCGATATTTCCTCTAAAATCAGTACCGAACAATAATGGTGCGGGTACACTGAGAATTGGAATGTTCTTCTGACTGCAGAAGCCCCGATTGCTAACAACTCTGGACGAAAATTCGTTAACCCTCCAATGCACAACCCTTTTCAGCGTTCAACCTATAATATGATGCCCATAAGTGACGCGTGACAATTAAGACGCTAGTAGTTATGCATTATTGTAAGCCACTCACCAGTAAAATTGAGATACTTACATTCGTCGTTTCTGCTAGAGGTTGGCAAGCCATCGGCGAAGTAGTGAACTCAATACAATAATGATTGCAATTTCATTAAATGCAATAAATATGCGTTTTATGTTCATGTACACGTAAATATGTTCAAATTAATGTTTCATGTAAATATGTTCATGTTTATGTAAATATGAAGATATCTTTCTTTTCTTTTTTACTGAAAATTCATTATGACAGAAGAGATCTTCCAGCATACGTACATCCCAGGCCGGCTGCCCCACAATTATTTTACTGTTGAACTGATAAAAAAGAATGTCACTTTATCAGTGAAATATCTTCAATAACACCACTCTGTAATCTGTTTTGTTGTTGTTGTTTTTTCAGATAAATTTACTGACAAACTCGGAAAATGTGGTAGTATTACGTATGATAAGCACACTTAATAAGCACGTGCAGCGGCGGTGGTTTGGCAAGGTAGGAAAATCGGCTACAGCAGAGCCGACGACGGCCGGCGCGATGGCAACAGCGACGGTGACGGAGGACAATGCAGCGAGAGCGACGGCGCGGCGTGAGAGCCGGGGAGGAGGTGACCTCTGGCCCCAGGGACCGCCCCAAGGCAGCCCCGCGCCCGCCCGCGCCCGCCAACCGGAGAATTGATGCGTACAACTCCCTTGGCCCTAGCGCTAATTCGGACCCGCCATCTCTTGAGAATTGTAACATTAATGGCAGGATAATTACGGCATATTGATGCGGCGACGCCATGATATAGCGTGTACTTGGCGAACGCGCAATATGGGTCGAATCCCTCACGGGCGGCCGGGCGCCCCGCGTCCGTTCGTCACCGCACTCGCCTATTTCTGATAGCCGTGTCGACGCGCGCCGGGTTAATCCGGGTGCTAATTACACACATGAGGATCTACCGCTCCCGGCGCCGCAGCCCCGCGCCGCGACAGCAAAATGCTTTTACTGCGTCATTAGGACGCGGCAAAACTGTAGACACCTCATCAGCGACAGCAATGGATTGAACCAATTAACTCCTTTGAGTAGGTTCAATGATCGATTGGTTGATTATTTTTTGTTCCCGGGCACGTCAACAGATTACGGTCACTTGCCCCGTAAGTGTCATACATGTTATATCCCCAGAAGTGGTGCTGTTCGTACCAAGATAGAACTTGAGATCGTGGCCGATGCCAGCTTGCCGGATTTTCCTTATACCTGGTATCTCCATGGACGAGGAGTCCAATCTATCTCGGGTGGACAATGTGTAAGCACCCGACGGATTTCACGATATGTGTAGTGCATGTAAGTTATTCGGGGAGAGAATACAAGGATCAGGAGGGAATGTTTGTGCGTGATTCGTGACCTTTTGTTACGACACTACACCAGCATTCGCCCAGTCTTGATCGGAGAAAACTCGGAAAATAATCGACAAAGCAATCAGCCGCTTCAGTTCATGTACACGTATAAAGCACCTTGCGAAAACACACTTCGTAAAGCTTCGTAAGAAGCACTATGGAAAATAGCATCGTTCGATGAGTTCATTCTTTAAATGTTGGAATCAAATAACCTAAAATTTTCTCACCCGTTTCATTTCTTCATTACTTGCAATATCTGTATAATATCGGTAACATAATTCAACTATCGTTATAGATTCCGCGAATCTTCAATAATGTTTTCTTAGAACTTATTAAAGATGCCTTTCAAAATGTTTATTATAATTCGTAACAAAAAAATATTTCTGCTACTCTGTGGCTGACAAATGCTTCTCATTGCGGCATTTCCTTCTTTAAACATTGAATCTCTAGTAATATGTCTTATCTTGCATTTCTTCCATTCGAGCCACTCGAAATCATTCACGAAATAGACAATATGCCACGCTAATGAGAGCTCGCCACAATGTTGCCTGAACAGGACGTCCCCGCCAGGTGCATTCAATAGATGCAAGTAAGGTAAGTAAGTCATCCTGCGCCATCGACGTCCAGCGTGAAAGCCGAGACGGGGACCGCGGAACAAGAGGCCGGGCGGACCGTCGCTTCCAACGCTGGACGCCGACGACACAAAACAAGCGCCGTTTTGACGTAGTCGCAGCTGACAGGCGGTCGCGGCGCGTCGATAGAGGGGAGTGAGGCTCTCCAAGGGTCGTCCACGCCCTCGCGTACGCTTCGACCGTTCTTTCGCCCCACCCCAACCCTCCCCAGAGCCCTTCCCGTCCGCTCCAACTCAGCCAGCGCCCCCGCCTCAGTCCGGCCCTCTTGCCACATCAACTCCCCGCCCGACTACTCACACTTCCCAGCCCTTTCGACAGGGACCCTCGCCTCCCTGACAGTCCTCCGACTCACCGCACCTACTACTCCACCCACCCCAACTGAGACTCACCTTACTTCCGACCCTGACTGCCCTCATTCCTCCTTTTCCCACCCCGTCCCATCTCTCCCTCCTCCCGTGGCCTTTGCCCTCCTTGCGGCCGCCTCCGCCCCCGGCCCAGCCACCGCTCCCGCCCCGCTGGACTCGCCTCGCCTCGCTGCGCCGCCAAGACAAATGGCTGTCCACGTGTCCACATCACGAGGGGCCCAGAAGCCTTGAGACAATTTGTCCGCCTGTCAGGGGCCCCCAGAGGCCCGCCTCCGCATGCAGGCCGCGCCGCACCGCACCGCACCGCGCCGGCCACGGGGACGGCGGCGGCGACGACTGCGGACACCGGCCAGCCCACGCTTGCCAATACACCGACCGGCCTTTCAAATGCCACAGACAAAAAAAATCAATTACACCAGTTAATCCAATCACACGTTAATCCCAAAAAATCAATTCCTTTAATTACACGCAGAAGTGATAACCGTAATGAACTTAGGGATATTTTGTTTTCAATTATTTCAGAAATAATAAATAGTAATTGGAAATACAAATCCAATGGCGATGTTATTATCGAAATAGGTCTGAAGCAAAATATTTGCGTCTCCATTCAATATTTTAAATAAATTTGGCTGTTCACATTTAGGATGCTTCATTGCAGATCAGTAATGAAAGAGAAAATAACTCAAGAAAAATTTAAATTACGGCGCTAAGAATGCTTCAATAATCACGTTCAAAAGATATCGAACCTGTAAAGGGAGGTATTGAAAACCACGTCAATCATCAATCAGTAGGTTTAAAGATTACTAACAAATGGCAAGCACGTAGAAAGACCGTGCAAGTCAGCCGCACGAACTACTCCAACAGCACGAACATCCGCGCCTATGAGCGCAAACAGCGGTAATGGCCTTTAAACCTCCATCACGTGGTCGCCCTATAGCAGGAAACTCTGTCATGATGCCACCGATAAAATCTTACATCCCATTAACCGAGAAGCTCCGATTCTCTCGCGCGCCACGAAAGTTTCTCACAATCCAACGCTGGCGGGGAGAGAGGGCGTCGAGACCGGCGTTCACCGAAGGCGCACGGGGAAAGCAGTAGCCTCTCCACTCCTCTCCACTCCAATCCACCCTATCCCGTTCCGTCCGCTCGGACCCCGTTGACCAAACGCGCCGCCGCCGCCGCTCTCGTCTAGAGACTCCACCGACTTGACACTCCTCGGGTTCCGCTCTAGTGGGTTCATTTAAGCTGAAAAACCCTCCACCAGGATGCGGTTCCGGCGGCGACCACAGCACCTGCAGTTCTGGGCGGTGGCGACAGCGGTAATAGAGAGTAATGTCAAACGTGAGAGGCTGGCGGTGGTCATGGTGGACGTGCTGGGGACAACGGTAGAATTAGTGATGGTGACGGTGAAGGTGAATGTAGTGGTGGCAGTGGCAGCGATAACGGTAGTGACAGGGGTGATGAGAATGGTGAGATCAGGAGAGATGAGAATGTGGAATCAGAGGTGATGAGAATTGTGGTAACAGTTGTGGTGGTAGTTCTGGTTCAGCTGGTGAAGATGGACAGATAACAGAGATGGAACGAAAAACGGAATCAAAGATTTAAAGGTGTAAAGCAAGACGGGAGAAGGCTGGGACAACTGGCCAGCGCCAAACGATATGACAGGGAGAGCACGTAGTACACAAAGAAAAGGGAAATGCGGCAATGGGCCGTTCCGTTCGAAAGCAGAGGTGCACGCCCCCCATCGACGTTCGAAGAGGGCGCTCAAATGGAAAATCGCTACAAATGAACGCTCGCCCCAGAACGCGCTCCAAAAACAAACAGCTCCGGCCCGAGCAGCATAATGGCCCGAACGCCGGGGTGGCATTCAACGCTGAAGCGACGTGCTGGCGTTCCTACAGCATTGCGCATCGCAGGGGAGGGCATAATTATCAACTGGAGATGGCATCGTGACAGTCAGGTTTCGAATACGGCAAAGAAAACGTACGGTCGAATCAAGGTGGGCTAATGCCTGGAGCAAAATGAAATAGCTGGAACAAGCTTGCATACTGTACACTGACAGCATCTGATGGATGCAGTTGCCGCGACGACGGTGTGAAACATTCGTTGACGACACGTGACTAAAGAGAATTGAATGACGCAGGAACGTGGGGGTGAAACGCGATAGGGTGTTACAACACTCCGGAATTTGGTGAAGACCAGATGCGACTACAACAATTTTGTAACTTTTACTCCGAGTTCCTTTAGAAGTTTTCTTCTACAACAAGTTGACAAAGGCGCATCGTCTTACTTGTTTCAATTAAAACGGCATTATTCAACAAGATAACCAGTGTATTCTTCAAAAGGAACTCAACAAAACATTTATGCAGCACTACTTAACAAGGACATGCGCTTCTAGAAACTAACAAGACAATTTCTCAATCAATAAATCGATCACCACGGCATTTATGGCATACGTAACTTTCACAAATTTTACTTTCTCGTATATAAAGAAGTACAGAAAAAGTTACGTCCTACTGCGGAAAATCGATTTCGCGATATTATCCGAAATTCATGTTTTTTGTGGCATCATGAAAGGATTTTTTTAATGTCCGACCATCTGTCTGTCCGTCTGTCAACAACGATAGTACCTAACCCACTCATAGGATTTTTCCACATTGAATATTTCTCAATCGATCTGGCCCTTATCGAGGCCGTGTGAATTTGAAAAAAAAAATCCTTGAATTTTCGAGATACTTTACATGAAGCCCATGGATCATCTTCAATATGTTCGCAGAAACAACTCAATTTTTTCTTCACATTTCTTGTTAGCATGAAGTGAATTACTCGAATAAAAATGTCATAGATCCAATTGTCTCTATTAACTCTTGAATTTTCGAAAACTGTAAATGTTTGAAATTTTCGGACTCCCTCGTAACTACGTTATTGAAGACGGATGTTGTTCCTTCAAAGAAATTCGTTCTCGAAACTTAGTTCTTTACTAAATTGATGTATTTTTTAATATGTGTAGTTTTAGTGTGAAAGCACATATTTGAAGCAAATGGGCAATTACAAAACAATATTTCCTGAAAAACAAGCTCCACGGTTTTCTTTAAAAAGTTTTAAATCTTTTATGCAGGTACTGCTGAATGCACTGAATAATATGACATAAACGCCATTTTGATGAAGTACATAAATGTATTGTATTTAAAATTCTCTCACGTCATTAATATTTACGGGCTTTTTTGTACATCACTATTGCACTGTTAAACTCATAATATTGCTTTTTTATGTTCTAGTGCTTCAAAGGTTTTGTTACGAGTTCTTGAAAAACTCACTTTCACACTCACACAAAAAACTTTTACGTGAAAATAAGTTCAAAATTGCAATTTTCAGAAATTCTGGAAACTTTTCTCACTAAAGACAACACATCTCTCAATGAAAAGTTGCATGTAACAACAGGTCTCACTCCTTTCTGATATTCTGAAAATCATATTTCAATTCCACTATTACGGACCAAAAATTGAAAAGAAAATGAAAAAGTACGTGTTTTTTGATAAAAAGTATATCTGCAATGTAAATATTACATGAAAGTTAACAAAATCATTGAGTTAACTGCATATATTGTTCTACAAATTTATATAGAGTTCTATAGAGTACGTGGACAGTAATGCTGAAGGTTCGAAACCCACAGGAGACAAGTATGCTTTCATTTGCGTTTGAGATGTGGGGGGGGGAGGCATTTCGAGTTACTCGTGTATTACATGAATATCATAATCCTATCATAACCTCTTGGCGTGACAGGCAACTGTGTACAGTCAAAGAGATAGGTCTTTGTGACGTTCGGTATACGCGAAGGAGCTCTTCAATATTCCATAAGAATGTACCACGAGAGGCCCAGGAAATCTTTTAGACACTGAAGAGAATAAGAAACTAACCAGAATGAGAAAGCCTGTGGCATTCTATAGCAAGTAGGTTTCTCTCTTATCCACCAATTTTACACATTTTATAAACGTTTTAAGAGTGTTTTGAAAACATTGTGGAACATATCAGTGTATATAAACTGAATGTACAAAAGAGAAGTTCCAAGATTATTAATACAGCTCCAAGAATATTTATATCAGAAATAAAATGCATGCGCTGTGTCCCTTTGTCCCTTTGACACAGAAGTCAAAGAAGACAGAGAGACTTCTTTCCCAGAAGTTATCCAAAAAATATATTATTTTGTAAGAAATGATCAGTGGCATGATGGATGAATATATTGGTCATTTCGCATGCTTTTGCGGGTTTACATTAAACGATTACTTCAGAAATTCAATAGCTGTGAATTATCAGACATGTGTGAGGTGGAAACAATGCCAGTAGTTGCTCAGTTGACATCGTGAGCACTCGATGCAGAAGGATTTACACCGGCAGTACACAGAGAACAATTATTTGAAGAAGAAAATGCACTAAAATTCAATTTACAGTTAATCGCTAACGAGAAGGTCGGAATTCATGAAAAAGAGCTGCATTAACAACAGAATTAGAATTTTCGTAAGTAGTGAATTGTAGGCAAAATTTATCTCAGTTCTTCATTTCTTTCCCTGGTTTGCGATTTGTTTTCTTGAACTCGATATATACATAAAATTCATGTTATAAAACAAAAAACTTTCGTATATTTACTTTCAAAATCGTATTACTAAGCAATGAATTAGGCGAGAATGACACGGTTTTACGATGTGTGTTGAGCAACTGAGACTAGCTGAAGAAGCGGGCGCTTATTGAAAAAAAAATAGTGGCTGCATCAACGCGATTTTTCAAATATGAGAAAAATACCCAGCATTCCATTTCAGTGTCTTAGTGTGTTCCAAACACCAAAGAAATCCAACATGCAAGTCATGCAATGAATGTGTTCCAACAACACAGCCTTGCCATCTCCACCACTGCATACCACTAACCCAGTAGTGCCCAGTTTTTACATCACAGAATACGACTTAAAATGTACGAGGATTTAGACATACCAGTAACTCACGGATTTTCTTTCAAAATAACACACACAAATGGGACTTACGTCTCTAAAAGTCTTCATACTAGGTAATTTAAGGGCTATAGACCCTGTATTGTTGAACAGCAATAAGTATCGACACAGAATCAGTAGAATTTCTTTTATAAATACATGTATGCAAGTTGTGTAAGTTCAAACCATAGTTGTGTAAGTTCACAATCATAGTTGCAATTATTCATTTCATTAGTATTTAATACCACTTTACTTACAGGTTACCTATTTCAATAAGAGTGAACCTGCCTTAAGGGATCACAACTGTTTCCAGTGAAAAATGACCGACTAGGTAGTCCATTACTAAAGGTTATGATAATACGAGATGGGACGTAAGTCTAATTATGCTATTTGTAATGAAGTTATATAAATTTAAATGTATAATTACAAAGTTAAAAATTTTTTTTACTTAAGCTACAAAATACCGGATGCGTTTTTGCACGTGCACACTTGAACAATTCATGTACAAAATCACACTATTCCTCGCTTTAGCATTTTTTTCTTTTTCGTGTCATTCTTTGTTTCTTCCTATTCGTAGACCTAATTCCAACTTACACTCGGCATTCAGACTGCGTAGAAGCTTCAGACAAAACCCATTAAACAGTTTAATCTAGAACGGAATCCTCCCGCAACTTAGCGGCCCAAAATCTTTCTTATTTAAGCGTGAAAATACTGGAACAACAACAATATCTACCACTCTTTTACTTATGTTTGTGCTACGTCTCAAAGTAGCAAAATTGTAAGGAAATCGTGACAGTTTAATATATATTAATCTACGAAATGTGCCCGACCGCGAGGTCAGCTGACAGCTTAAGAGTATTAACACATGTGACATGGAAAACCAGTACCACAAAAAATTAGCCGCAAATAGACGTAACCGCCTAAAGTTGGCCGATTCGACAGGTAGCGTCCCAGTAACAGGCTTTTCCCTCGGTCTAGCTCACATACCAGCTTTGGGCGCCACATGTGGATCGCGTTCCACCGCCCGGAAACGCCTGCTCTAATCTCAGGCGAAGGCGGTTGCTCGCCGATAGGTGCCGTGGCTACACTACCACGTGGAAAGCACAGCGTGTGAAGCGGGTGCAGTGAGCGGAAGGTCGGGGGGCGCGGAAAGCAGTTCGTGAAGAATCACGTCAAGAAATTAGCGAGGGGCGGTACTGCTGGGGAAGTGCCGGGACGGTGACTGTAAACGACCAAGAAACAATTCCCAAGCGGAACTCCGCAGAAACCCTTCGCGTCGCAGTAATGCAAACTCTTTCTAGAAGGAGCGCATGAGGTTAAAAAAATTTAAAAAATTAAAAAAAGAAGCAAATAGATTCTATTTGAGAGGATCTAGAAGTTACTCGCGCAGGTATTTTAGAATAATGTGAACATTTCAAGAAGTATCTTGAAGTAGATTTAGAAGAGTCGTGGGGAAATCATGATAAGCGACATTACGAAGACTCGTCCTCTCATTTTTTTATGTAAAAGATCAACTATTTTCCAGGTGATTTGTTTATTTGATCGGACTATATACCGGACATTGTGAATCATTGTGATTTTTATGTTGACACTGGTAACCAAATACGACGAATATTATCAGTTTAACAACCTGTTCAGTTCACAGAAATAAGAATTTAAATATGTTTTATACAACAAATCTTGTACAATAAAGCAGCTATATTTCGATGTTGAGGGCAGAAGCAAAACTTCGAAAAATCGAATCATTTGGAAATTTAACAACGAATATTACGTACAAGACAGCGAGCCTATTTTCACTCAACGAGCCGCATTTTCAGTATGTTTGGAAACCAATTGAAGAATTTCACACAGATGTACGTACGACAATTCACAACACAAACCATTCTTAATTTCAATTTTTATTTTTCCATTCCAATTCCCAAGCTCTTGAATATATTTCCACAGAAATTAATTATTTCATACAGGCAGGGTATCTGATCACTTCCCACATTTTTGAAAGAACAAAAAAAAAAAAACCCAAAAATTATTTTCCTCTATAATATAATAATGTGACATGTGTGAAGAGTGAAATCCAAAGCACATTGGAACACTACGATATACAACCTTTCCCACTTAAGTTGTCTCGCCGTCATATATCTAAGTACGAACAAAAGTAAGTTTACATAAACTCTTCTTCCATTACGGTCAAATTCACTCCATGTGATTAAAATGGTGTGGTATGAAATGATCATTGATAATTTAAATAAATAACAGGTCAGTTTATTAAATCAGGCGCTTAAAATGAATACTATCCGTATTAAAATAAATAAACAACACTAATGATTTATTACATAGTTTTCACAAACGACATACATTAAATAAACATATTTCGATTGACAGAAATTTACCTATTACAAAAAAAATGGAATGTGTAAATTAATTTATTATTGGCATTTAAATTAATAACCGGATTCATTTCGCTTAGGCATTATAAAACATTCATGGCTGACAACTGCAACTGGTGAAGTTCGGCTTTCAGGCCCTCTTACTTACTGACACACATTGACCGTGAAACATACTTCACATGCCTCACCTCTTCAGCATGTGTTCCATCTTCTTGGTCTTGATCAAAGACGTCACTCTAAGTGAGGTAAGTCCGAATAGATTAGGCCAGCATTGCCGCTGCCTCTGGAGCGGGCGCGGTCCAAGGGTGAGAGTTCCATCTATACCAGGTGAATGTCATAAAAGTAATACCTTAAAAACGGGCCACGGACCTTTGCTCCCTCATCCTTGTCCTCTCCTCTCGCCACACACACACACACACACACACACACACACACACACACACACACTTGCTCCGATTCGGGCGGTGTCCCGCTGGGGGAGGTACCTGGTGAGGGAAATCCCCCGCTGACGTGTAGGCCAGCGTCGGATTTCACCATCTAGGAGGATTAGAATGACCGTTTCCTCCCGGGATAAGTATCCACTACACTGACAGGACTAAAGACCACTCAGTAGCAACAGACGTGACTGGTAACATCAACCAATCAAAGAAGGGAACAGTTTCCATGGGATCCCTCGTCATCCGAGAGCCGATGGTTAGGTATGCAGTGGGGGGCGAAAGAGAGCAATGAGTCTCCGCTTCTCACGCGACTTTTGCCGTCCAGTGGTTGCGTCTGCTACTCGTTGATACTCATATACTCAGAAATATGTCACAAGCTTCATAAGTTGACATCTCACCCCTCCAGCATGTGATTGCATTCTTGTTGAAGCGCCTCTCGGGGCGGGGGCGAGTCCGCGGGAAAGGCGCGGGTGAGCGGGCGAGGCGAAGCAGGGACCGGGCGGGGCGGGTGTGCGGCGCGAAAGGAGGTCGGGTGACGGCGCGGTGGCGGGCGAAAGGGCAGCACCACGGCGAGCGGGGAGAGGGTGCGAGTGGATGGAAAGTGTGAGTGCGCGAAATACTCCGAGGGAACAGGGAACAAATTATGGGTTGGACAATACCTGAAATGACGGCCACGCACAAGCGATTAGTGGCGGAGATTGTTGGCGAATGAAAACTCAGAACGGTTCCGGAAATAATATCACTGATCCGTTTGAAAACGACCAATAATTTAAAATAATAGTTTCACCGATTCAGAAATTAAAAGAGTAAATTAAGGTTTTCTTTACAAATTTTTCACTGCAACATTAATTAAAAATGTATTTTTAAATATATCTTGGAAACTGAAATAAATAATTCATCGATAAAACTTTTGTTTCGCAGTACACATGAGAAAATTTGACAAAATGTGATAGACAACGGCGGAAACTTGGAAAATCATAAAGTAGAAGGGAAATGGCAGATCGGCGAATGACCGGTGAGCGTTCTGGCAAAAGCAGAGCGCTTCTTCACTGCAGCATTGCGGGATACAAATCTGGGAACGAGGCCCCGCGCGGCGTGCCAATAGACTAACTGTGGCAGCCGGGCAATCGGGCGAGCGCGAAGAGAGCACGGGCGGGCAGTAAGCGGGAAGCGCCCAGTAACGAGGGCCGGGCGCTTCGAGTGGACGCATTAACTATGCTCGGGGCCGTATCGCTCGCGGAGGGCGGGGGGCGGCGCAGAAGCCGCAATAAAATAAAACGCAGCGGGCGCGCAGACGGGGCGGAAAAACTTAAACCCGCGAAGCGGCCGCGCGAACGAGGGCGGCCGAGGCGGCACTTCCCGCCCTCTCGGCGCCAGATTTTAATATCCAGCCGCCCGGATCGACCACGCCCCCGCGCCGTCGCGCCTATACTCCTCCCCCTCCCCCCCCCGCTCCGTTGTCCCGCCCCGACGCCCCGCGCACCAGCTCGTGGGCAAAAGGGAGAAAGGGAGAGGGAAGGAGAGAGAGAGAAACGAAGCGAGCGTGTTTGTTTCATGATTTACTAACATCCTCCTCGGTTGGTCGTCTTTTACCCCTCCCGCGCCTCTTCGCCGCCACCGCCGCTTCTGCTGCTGCTGCTGCTGCTGCTTCTACCGCGCACAGGCGACTCCTTCCACCCTCTCCTTGTTCGAGACACGCAGTAAATTACATGCAGAGTTCCGAGAGGCGCGGCCGCCGCCGCCGACGCCAGCGCCGAGTCGCTCTCCTCTTAGGTCCTCTCACGTAAAACTTCAGCTGCTTCGAAGAGCAAATCCGTAAGGGGATTTTCTTGCTCACCAACTAACTGATTATCATTTATGAGCAGCGATCGAGTGGGCGAGCTTTGCAAGTTGTATTAACCTCGTAATGGCTGGCCGTAGCGGGCGGCGGCATGCGGCGGTGGCGGCAGCGGAGGCGGCCTGGGTGCAAACTTTGGTTATAAACCTCAGAATAGGAGGCGCGCGGGCGGGCGGGGGGGGGGGGGGGGGGGGCCCGGGGGGCCCGGGTTCGGGGGCCGGGCGGCCGCGCTGGCGGCCGGGAGGCTCCGTGCACCTTCGGCTTAATGGAGTGTTCTTTGCGCGCGGCCCGTAAACCGTTAATGCGCTCCCGATTGCATTAAGATTAATACGCCTCTCCGATAGGGTAATTATGCGGCGTGGGGCACGTGCCGCGCTGAGCTGCTCTGCGGCGACCGGACTCCGCCGCACACGCATAATCACAGTCTAATGACCCCTGAGCCTCCCCCGGCCCCGCAAGGAAAAACTGACAGGAGGTGGAGGTACTGGACATGAGAGTCAATGTCACTAACGTAAAATGTGGTCGGTGGAATTCTGTACACTCAATGTCAATGCATGCACGCTCCTGAATAGAAACAAACGCAAGAACATTCACAATGCACGAAAATACCGCTTCTACGGTTACACATTTTTAATGTGTATTCGCATCGAAGAGCACCGCCAACTAGCATAATAAGCATGAAACGTTTGATGAAACAGAGTTGTAATACTGAAAAACACGATACGTGATAATAAAGGTTCTTAAAAAGATTTTCCGGCAAGAAATAATTTGAGGGTGTCCACAAAGCTGGCTGTCATACAACAACAGAACACAAAGAAAGATAATCATTAATTTTAAACTAGATAGCTGAACACAACATACACAAGTGTATATAAACGATGTATGCATATAATAATGTAGTATTTGTTTATTTGGGCCTTAAATTACAACTCGTCAACTTTAGGTGAAGAAGTTCGCAAACTAGAAACCCATCCACTCAAATAGATATAATGGCACAATCTGTGATTTACAGTTTGTTGTCTTAAAAATAATAATATTAATAAAAATAAATAATATTAGCAGTTTAGTGAACCTGTAATTGATATATAACTAGTTTTGTAGTTCCTTTTCTTTTCGACTTTGTGCCAGCCGGCTTTATTGTAAATCTGACCCAATAAAAAAGCAATATAAAACATTGAATTTTGAGAAAACTAAAATTTCTGGAATTTCGGGAGAGAGCATTTAATCAGTCTAAAAGTATGAGATATCTTTCTTTGTGTTCTGCTATAGTGTGACAGCCAGTTTTATGGATATAATTTGAGGCGAAACTTTTATTCTGATTTCCATAAAAAATCTTGAACGATTTTTCCTCCACAAATAACCAGTGCAGTAGGATATCGACCGTTAGAAAGCATGGCTTACGGGACTTAATAGATGTAATTCATTCTCGCAATATTCTGCTGACAGAACACTGGACCACGCTTTCACTGTCCGCTCTAACACGAACGTTTGCCTCCGGCGCAGCGGGCAACATCGTCTTAGAGAAGATAAAATAGGAGGTAAGGGCAAAGGAAGTAATTGTAAAGATTTCTGTACAGCAGTCGCCTTTGGAAGAGCTGTTGTTTTTTTTTCATTGGCAAAGATTTCAATATGTAACCCATATATTCTCAATAAAAAAAAATTAAAGGAATCGCACAGATCATAATCAAAGCTATTGACTAATTCAAAATGCTCAACTTTTTTTTATTTTGCATAATTCCATGAATAAGAATTACATGTAATCCAAATCATGATTTCAATTGATTTTATGACCCTAAATACAATGAAATGGAGGCTTAGTAATGAATTAATAAATCTTTCTGCGGTTATCAAGATTACATCAGAAAGTGAAAACACAAGATGCGCGAAACGGACACAAATAGAACAACTCAAAAAGAACAGCCAAATAGAAAGGACAGGCGTAATTGGAGCTTCATTCAAATAACGTTGAGACATTTGACGCATTAAAAATAAAACGAACAAGATTGATGTCGGAGATAGCACTTCCAAACAAGACTGCAATCCCCTTTTCGTTGGACAGGCCGTCGGTGATGAGTCACGTCTTATGTGAAGGAGCTTCGCTTCTCCATATACTTTTTTCACCGCAAGCGGAACGTAAGATTTTCCTGGTAAAAGAAACACAAACAAACAACAGGCAGGGGCACTATTAAAGCCACCCAGAAAAACCGAAGGAACGCGTGGGATGTGCCGACGCTGATGGGGGCAGGATGACTAAGCTGGCGAGCGGCGCGGCGGAGGCGCGGGGGAGGGGGGGGGGGGGGGGGGGCGGGGCGCGGGCGGCGCGGGAAAGGAAAGCGAGCGCCCCGCGCCGGCGCCGCCGGAAGGAAGAGCCCCGGCACGCAACGCGCGCCCTCCGCAGGCCTTCATTTCTGGCGGAGTGGCGTTCCGGTGCCTCGGGAACAAAATAGGGAAATTAAGAGGACAAACAATTAGTAAACTTCGATTTTTTAGTTCGATCCACTTTGGTATACTCGATATTATATAATTTCATTTCCATACAAATCGTGCTACCCGTTATGTGTTACTCGTTGTTATTGAGTACATATTGTGATAAACCAGAAAGCCCCCTGTTTTTATTAACACAGACGGCATCGGGATATTTGGGAATATTATGTCAATACATGTAATTCACGCATACAAAGTCAAAGGGAGTACAGGTTGTCAGTGCGACCAATAAATAAACGAAGCCTCGTGGACACGAGAATGATAACATGCCGGAACGGGAAAGGAGGAGCATGGCCCCATGAAATGAAACGAGATACGTAGGGAGAGGTGTAGTCATGTGGAATTATTAGTACTCATTCTCTTTCGATCGCCAGCAGTCGGCGAAGACACATTTCAATCAGAGGGAAGTGTGTAATTCGGAATTGGGTCCGTTATTTTCAGTTTGAATATCAGAAACTTAAAGATGTTAAACTTATTTTAAAATGTTAATTGAAATTTGAAATAGATTTATATTCGGAACAAAATTTAAGATAGAGAAGAATCGTAGGCATTTCTCGCATTGAATAATTCGTGTTGAACATTAGGTAGTCGCAATAGGTACCCATACGTGGTACAGAAAGGGAAAGTGGCAGAGCGTGATAAATTGGTACATTATTTGTTGAACCGTAACGAACAATAATATCTCCAGTACATTTTTAATAGAATTTGACGGGAGATATTACGGTAGGCGGGAGAGTAATATTAACATCAAATAGGCAGCATCAAGAAAGAAGACGCGATGGTCATTCCAACAGGAATGCAACCGAGAAGTCTTCAATGCGCGTAAAGATCTGTCACGAACTTTGATTTTTACCTGTACAGGCAGGATAAGCCTTTCTTAAAAGACAAATCACATCATTTTCAATAAGAAGAGATCATTTAATGTTGTAAATAAAATTGTTAACGCTAATTTATTTTATTGGAACAAGACTGATAATATATAATTAGTTGCCATAAATTGAAAAAAAATCTAACTAACAGAACTTTCAGAGATCGCAAGTCTGTACAGATAGCACGTACGCGTATAACAGGTAACAATACAGCATGTAGTAAGTCGGTACCCACAAATAAATCAATGTAATAAATATTTCAGTATAGGGTATATTTATTAAAATATCAGGGCAAATCAATTACAGAAATATTAATAGATTAGTATCAACTGAGTTTCTATAGCGTGGCCGAGCGGGAAGTCCTAATAATAGAATATTAAAAACATTACAATGTTAATATAGATAGAAAGCGTTAACATAACATTTACAATATGATTTATAATTATTCAAGTATAAAATAAATGTAAAACTATTTCTATTAAATTAATAATTAATTTGGGGCGTGTTCCGGGACCAACAATCTTATAAATCCAGCAATGATACCTGTGACCGTTTTCTGCAGTTCAGTGGGGAAAACAGTTATTCTAATGAGGGAGCTTTTGCACGGCATAGCGTTCTGCAATCAAGTCCAATCTCGATTATCTGCGCAAGCGCAGGTGCACAAAAGTGACACGAAACTCGAACTGTGCTCGCGCAGAAGATCGACAGTGCTGTCGATTGCTATAAGGCTTCATTGTACAAAAACTCCTTATTAATATCCTCCATATTCACGCGACAGTAAGTCAATTTCTGCACGATGGAAACGATGAGTGATTTTAGCAAATATTTGTAGTTAATTTGCGTCTGCAAATAGTTTTTATTATACGGAGCTAATATTTTCTAATCAATTATTGCTAAAACATTATTTTTAATTTGTATTCATAATTAACTTATATATGCATTAAGAGTAGAACTCCCAGAATTTAAGAAAATGTCCACAAAAACACATTTACCCGTAGCACGTCAGAGGCAGTTTTCAACTGTTTTTACGGTAAATTAATAAAACATTTCTTAAAAATCAAACGTCTCATACATCATAGACACGTACATTCTTAAAGTAAGGATAATAGTATAAATTGAGTACATCTACAAGGCGATTAGGAAAAATTCATATTATATTTCTATTTTTCTATTATTAATACCAAGAGTAAGCTCACCAATTGGTGTTTGAAATTTTAATTTCTATCGGTTGTTCAATATAAAGTTTTATTTTTACCATTTCTCAATAACAACAACAACTGGAAGCTTCAAAAATTCTTCAATATTTGTTTAGCAAAACAATATATAGGAATACTATCATCAAGTATTTTTTTTCTGGAAAGGTGGCACGTTTAATTTAATGAGGCATACAAGGAACTCCACTCAACAAATGTACAAGAACACCTTACAGGAATATGATGGGGAGGGGTGTTCTTATTCTTTTGATATGCAGAGATATGAATTTTGCCATCTACGTAAAATAATTCGTTCCCTAACGATAGAAAATGGCTTGAAATTGCCGTAATTCTCTTGCGGTTCAGAAAAAATCTAAAGCGTCAACCTAAATACAATACTTTCATATTTACCAAGAGTCACACTTCAAACCTGAAGATAAACATGTTTGAGTCTCTGAGAAGAAAACGAAAGTAAGAATTAATCTCTTTAATACCTTATGTAGCATGCATATATGTGCAATATGTACTTTGAGGTTATCAAGCTAAATTTTCAACGTTTGCATCTCTTGCGTTGGGAACCATCTTCTAACCAGAGGTTCACTTATCGCAGCTTACATACACCAGAGAAAAGAAAATTAAAACTCTGCTGCGGATCAAACACGAGGAGATCGCCGACTCTGGAGCACTCGTTCCCTCTTCTCAATTCATTAATTTCTTTTTCGCCAGCCACATCCCAGAAATCAAATTGCGAAGTACAGCACAAAGGGGAAGTTTCAATTACGCACCAGATTACTAAATAATGAAAAAAGTAGACCCGAAAATTCCTTCGCTTTGCTCTCAATTCACACCGGGACAAAAGTTATCGTTGGAACTTAAGGTTCTATTTCCAAAACCCAGAGAAAATTAAGTTACACAGAAACTCGCACTCCAGAAGTTGGATGAGTCGCCGGAAATAAAAAAACGTTTTTATGATAAATCTGATTTCATAAGCCGACGAGGTCTTTGCTTTCATTTTCTGATAGAAATGCCAAATTATGGTTTCTACGTTAAAGGAATCTATGTGATATCACAATTTCGAGATCAATCCCCGAAAAGAAATTAAGGAAACTTCAGGATTGTTAATGGGAATGAAAAACCAAAATATAACGACCAAAGACGATCTACTTAAATTTGCGAAAAAACCACTTGCAAAAACTAAGCTTTTAATACTTCAAATAAGATATTTGTCCGGAAGGAAGAGTTTTAATGTATATTTCTTAGCTCTTGTAAATACATGTCTATCTCTTTGGTAAATGTAAGTGGTAAAAACATGTCTCTCTCTTCCTTGACAAAAGAAAACTGAAGAGCAGATCGTCATGCTCACAATTCGTTTTAATCACATTTTCACGCATAGTTTTTTAAATTTTGAACTGAAATTGTAGGTTTAGGCTGGAAAGTTTATAAACATGGAATCCATTCTAAACATTGTTGCCAATTAGATATTTACGAGTCAGACATGACCAACATGATTTATAGAAAACACATTTCAGTGCTTGTAGATTAAGGCTGATAACAAAGACTTGAAGAATTCGAGATAATCTTATACTTATTCATAGTAGCAATTGTTTATTATTGAGATGGAACCGACAATGTTTGAAGTTTCAAACACAGAGTTGAGTGCAGTGTTGCCTGACGTACCAGGATCCTGGTATTTTACCAGGATTTTAATGAAGATACCATGTACCAGGATGAAGCCATCCTGGTACGTTTAAATACCAGGATTTTAAGTCTATGGTAACTGATAATGCACGATTTAAATTTCGTATAATCTTTTTCTATTCAATAATTTAAAAGTAATAGTAATAGCTTAAATAACGATATTGGTGAAAACACTGCCGTAAAAACATTGAGGGTACCATAGAATGGTCTTTTTTACTAGCACAAGCTTTAGTAGAAAAGGATAGAACGTCTTAGTCTACCATTTAATTTGTCGAAATAAATGAATCGATTTCAAGTTTAACGAACTTTCTACGTGCTTTAAAAACATACTTCAGTAATAATATGAAATTTCAGAATTTAAATCAATTGTCATTGGTACCAGGAATTTTAGGGAAGAAACAGGATTTATGAGGGTTGGTACTGGGATAAACATAAATACCTCCGCCTCCTTAAACGGGTTGTAACCCTTACAAGAGAAAATTGATACATAAAATCTTTCAATATAGAAAGAAAAAAATTGAGCTATTAAGTACTGAAACTACAAAATACAAAGTTAACTCATCTGGCAACGCTGGTGGAGCGACGTGGCAGGGAAAAAACGAACCAAAGCTAGACCCAGTTTTACCCTTCTCCGATCATTCGACAAATTATAAATGGTTACAGGAAAGTGAACTCTGGAATTTACATACATGGGGGTAAAAAGGATGAAAAAGGGTGGAATATGGGAAGATGAAATTGTTTTGGCACAAAAAGTATTACATAGTCCCTGCCGCTCCTATCGGCCTCTGGTCCATCTTGAAAAAGCGCCTGGCCCGCCTCTGGCGTCGAAGCCAGGAGCGCGTGTCGGCGGCCCGGTTGGCTGACCAAGTTCCCAGAGAGGCGGCCGGAAGGGTCAGAAGCGGCCACAGTCGCCCCAGAATCTGCGCGAGCGATGGCGGCACGTCACATCGCTGACACGACTTCCGCTTCTGCCGCCGGCCCCTCCGCCTCCCACTCCGCACTCCCAATAACCTGCTCTCCGATGGCGAGGGATCCCTCGTAAGTTATTCGGACATACGTTCACTTCAATAGTCTTTCTTGACAAGAGAGATCTATTCCGAAATACCTACGAAGATCTCAACAATACTGACGTTTAAAAGCCCTATTTTTTCACACTCGGGTTACAACCCAGCCTACCACTGCACATCATACAGAAAGTACTCCAGAGAGCGAGAGAGCCTACATATTTAATTAGAGCTGAGGAAATAGTGCCTTGCGTAGCCTCGATAAGGTGGAACTTGGAACTCCGTTCTCCATTCACACCCAGTGTCCAGAGTATTTCAATAATTGATGCTTGCCTTTTTGAGCTATCCTGATATTTCTGCTCATAAATCTGAGTTGTTTGAGTGGTCCTTCTGATTTTTTGATATCAGGATTTTCTCGATTAGCGCATTCGTCCATCCTAAAAATTGGTCATCCAACACACGATTGCATCATGGCCTACCCATCTGCCTCCCTCTATCCACCTTCTTCCTGGCGACAGTAGTGGGGGTAAGAGTATATAGTTACTAAGATAGTATTGAAAGGCGTTCACTACCAGTTTAGACTTAACATTTGAAATTTGTATGATTTGTATACAATACATTTTTTCACTTCTGTAATCAACTCATTGCGTTCTACTTTTAATTTCATTTCACCAAATCTGTTTGAATAATTGTCGACTAACTAATATTTAACTTTCGTAACAACTGCGATCAGTAAGGGAACCAATTCAAACTTAATATATTAGTATCGAAAGATAATAAGACTTTACGATATCCAACACTATTGACACAAACTGCGGTCGATTGAATGTACAGAATAGGTACCTGTCGAGTAACAAATGCGAAAGAGAAACCGTAACTATTAACAATTTATCATCACAGAACGCGTCACGAAAGATAGCACACAGCTTGTGTGTGAAGTCAGGATTCGTCATGCAGAGTACACTGAAAGTTACTTTTTACACTACCTCGTCCTTTTAGTAACTACGATATCATTATTTCCTTAACCATGTTCTTTCATTTGTCAGGTACAACAGACATAGAATGACCACGCCTTAATCTATAGGCCTTTCTCATTTCATCGATCTGGAGTATTTGGTTTGGAAGTCTAAGGCAAACTTCAAAAAGGAGATGTATAACTGTGTTCAATCGTTGACAAAAAGAAGGTACACAATGTAAGTATGATAATCAAAACTGAACACTTCTTTATATACACAAGGGTGTCAAACAGCAAGAAGAGAAGCAATGAATGCACTCATACCCACTTCGTTTAACTTCAAAGCTCTGTATACACTTTTTTTTTTCATTTCAAAAGCAGAGTTTGAGGAAGGATGTATAGAAAGGAATTGTCGACTCCACAGTTCGAGTGTAAGCTGCAACAGCGTAGTCCTCTAATATTACATGTTCACCAACTGGCTCACGCAATTATTTCAATACTATCTTCATCTGCTTCAATAATAGCGGATACGTTTTACACGTAAGATATTTCTCTCTGCAGAAATATAACGCGCGGCACCTATATAACTGCCATTTTCCATTCTATCCTACCTCACCGTATTAAGCATATTCTTGAAAGAAGCAAACAAGATATCTAAACTGAGAAACACTGTTGCCTTCAAGCTGCTGAAAGAAACACCACATTTTCAAAACGAACAGAAACGTGCACTATCCAGACATATTTCTACATCCTATGGCCCCTTACTCCAGTACTCTTGGTCACCACACTTCACTAAGTAAACGAGTTCACGGCCTTCGTTCTACTTACTTGAGAGGATAAAACATCCTGATATGTGGTTAGCTCTCGCTCACGTTCATATGCGCGAATTCGCAGAGCGAAAGAGCGTAGGCTGAGAAGAAGGGCCTACTCTGTGCGTGGACGTGCGTGACGGCGCAGACAGCCAGGGCCGCGCAAGGTGTGTGTGTGTGTGGTGACTCTCTACAAACACGGAACTCTCAAACCAGCGAGACCTGCCTCCCTCGGGCCCTGCAGGTGCAACAACTCTCTGAGTTTGTCTATATCCTAAATTAGTACCTCTTGGTATACAGTCAGCAAGCAAGAGTTATTAGTATTCTTTGCTATTATAGTAACAATGATTAATTTTTGAATGGATACAAAAGTATGTGCATATGTGATTACCCAGGGTGACTATGAATGCAGCGAGAAGGATAAAGTATTATTATTACTGGTAAAGTCAATATACTCTTCCTTTATTTTGCTAGGAATGTAAGAGACGAAAAATATTGTGGAACGAATGTCTTGAGCACCTAAACTACTTTCAATTGCTACCTTACGATATCAACTAGAAAATTCCCAGATTCTTCAATGTCAGAGACTATCCGAACTTCTGCCTTCAAAATGAGACCGTGGTGTACATCTAGATAAATTTCTATGAAATTTACTCTCGCATATTTTTCAGGAACCCCTTTGACTTTCTCCATCACAGCTTCATCTTTCATTTATTTCTATCAGTCGCAATAATGAGATGGGTCACTCCCCAATGTAGTCTTTCAAGTCATGCGACTAACTTTTACCCCGTCTTTGACATTTGGTGACAGTACATTGTAGGGATTTATTACTGACATATTCACATTCATTTCAAACGATTGCAGCCGTGCACACAGGAGTACTTCAATCAATAACGCAATTAGACTAGAACGATGCAATTCATATGTGATCTGTGGACGTCCAGTCAACTCCTAGCTACAAGCAATTTCATAAATCTACACCAGACTGCCGTTGAACCATTTTGAAAGCGAATTCCATTTCAGCGTAGAGTTGTAGAACGTTGAATCCCTAATCGAAGCATGCGCGTTTTGCTCAGGTAGGTATGATAATACCTGCCAGCATGGAATCGATTTCTAAGTCACATTGGTAGTGTGACGTCAGATTTGCTGTGTGAGTTTAATTGTCAACTTAACGAACGGAAAAATTAATTATTATTTACAAATATAATGTATTTTATTTTTATATTAGTATTTTACGGCTTGTGTTTATTATTCAACTTTTTACATAAATCTATTTTTATGCCACTACTATGTCTCATAATGTAAATGAACTACACCTATACCGTTTTATCGTCTAAAGGATACACACAAACCATCATTTTGAACAATAATTGTCGACCTACTAATATTATGATATTAGATATCGTTCTCATATTCTAAACATTTCAGACAGGGAATCCTGAGAAGTATTTCAAAGATACAATGCTTCACTCCACCGGTTCAATGAATACAAAATTAACTAAATAACTCTTACTCATTTTTAATACTAACGGAAAATCATTAATCCCATCAAATGAGTTTTATTCTTTAAAGTTAACAAATAAAATTACATTTTATTTCATTCATTTACGCTCTTCGCAACGAGACGGTTAACAACAAGTTATTTGCATGGCAGTTACAAGCGGCATCCATGCGAGTGAAAATGATATCCATACGAATTACAATGATCAATGTGATTATTCGTTTTTAGATTTCAGAAATCGTTGAAAAGCTGTCCATTTTAACGAAACTGAAGAGCTACAATCCTTTACAACATATTAGCACATTTTTTTTAAGGTATATGCGTATTTCTAGACAATAAGACAAAAATATTGACATCTTCCGTCGATTCTCGTGCAGCTTTAATTTGTTTCCATTCACGAAACAAGCAATGGGCTTTTTCACACGATTTTGAAGATTTAAAACAAATAACACTTTTCTCTAGCTTCTTGAGCTTCCTTCTGTACTTCAAAAGGAACGTTCTCATTCATATTTTCAGTCGTTTCGAAAGAGCTTACACTAACACCGCAAGTAATCTCCATTGCTCCCTGTTTGTTTATTTAGCACGCATTAGCAAACACACAATATGACGGCTTGACATCACTACTTTAATGTTTCGGGGCACGATATTTCATTTCAAGTTATTGCAAAGTGGAAATCACATAAAACATTGTATTATTCACGAATTTAAGTGCTTTAAATCGCTCGGCCGGTTAATCGACTCAGCTAAAGCATCGTCTATTTATTTCCGAGCCTCTAAATTACAAGGTCACTTAGACAGCTCGTTTAATAAAATACTATTATATTCAGCATAAGTAGAAAATTGTTTAAAAGAAAACATCAAATTGGTTGAACACCTATACGTGTACCCCCCACGCCCGGAAAAATTCTGGGTGTGCCTCTGTTTACGAGGTGGGTGGATAATAATATATACAATCCATTCGCAGCGAGTCATTCAACATGTTCCGGCGACGCGAGGTATCGAAAAGACCTGGATCTCCGCAAGCGGCTCGAGGAGGACCGGGCCCGATCAGCGCGGCGGAGCGGAGCGGGGCGCAGCGGGGCGCAGCGGGCGGAGCGGAGTGGAACGCGACTTGGGAGGAGCGGGGGCGAGGACGGCGGAGCGCGACTGAGCGGAGCGGGACGGGGCAGCGTTCCGAGTGAGCGGCGCGCTGCCTCTCCACGGCCCGTGGGCGTTGCGTCACTAATTACGGAGCCCCCGCGCGCGCAACAGGAGCACCATCGAGGAAAAAATCGATCAGCGCAACCAAACTGTGCATTAAACGCTCTAAATGAGCTTCCATAAAAACATCCGAACAAACAACGAGCCGCTCGCTCGCTTCCAGTGAACCTCGCCGTTTTCTGCTCTGAATCAACATCAAAACAAATAATTATTTGCTTGCTTCAATTCAAACGCTAATATTACTGTTGTTGTTGTTTTTTTTTGTTGAGATAATCACCAAGTTTTGATGTTCCATATAAAATAAACGATTTCATATTATCACTTTTTCACAATCAACGCGGTCTCAACAAAAGCGTAAACATTTCAAATGAAGTTGATAAGTCTCATGTTTTCCGATCGGTTTAAATAAGGCTAACCAAAGGACGTCCTTTTACACCAATCGGAAATTATATAGAGGGTATCTTACATTATAACAAATGTCATCAACTTGCAACATTTATACACAATTTTATTTCATCTCACAATTAGTAAAGACATTAACGCTTATGAACTTCCAGCGAGAAATTTTAGAAATTGATATGATGCAGAAAAAGGTACCTCCATCTCAATTTAATACCTCATTAACGTTTCATAAATTGGTGCAAATCGTATGTCTTCAAGCATTTTGCGTATCATAATGCGCAAATATATTATCATTAAAACGAGAAAGAACTCCGGGACGGCGCAAAAGACTCGTTTGCTGGATTCTCGACTAGCTTTGAAGTAGAGATGCGACATCGATGTCTATGTTTTCAAAACATCGATGTTTTAAGAATCGATACATAACCCCGATGGGTAGTTTGAAAATTGATGTTTTGCGTTCGATTTTTTTACGTCTTAGTTATTTTGTTTCTGAATGAAAAAATTCCATAACCACAATATTCTAAAAGTTAAAGTACGAAATAATAAGTAATAGTATTGTTAGTTCTTGTTCTGTGGAACCAAAACAGAGGTGTTTGTGCTACCTTTATCGACCAAACTCTCTCTCGCCCGAGATGACCGTCATGTCCTTGTATTTCCTCTTTCTTCACATTCATTTCACACATTGAGAGGTGGTCAACGAATGTTCTGTGGACGTAGGGCTTGCCCCTTCTTCCCGTACACTTATTCTGCGAATTAACAAACATAGACGCTGCCAAATTAAATGGCATTGCACACGAATGTAATACGAAAGATTACTAAACCAGTCTGAAAACGTCGATGTTCAAAAACATGGATGGCTTTTGGCCAAAGTATTATTAATATCGCTGTTTTAATTTTAAACATCGATGTTTTATTATCGATGTCGAATCACAAATAGAAAAAACGTTAGAGCAGGCAAAGAGCAAGTGTCCATGCGACGAAGGCCAGGATGCCACGGCGCGGGGAGCGGGGAAGGTCTCTCGGGATGCGGCGTGCGTGAGTTGGCGGTGTGGTGGTGGTGGTGGTGGTGGGGCGGGGCGCCCGCAGACGTGACCCTGCGCAGCGGGAGATTCGTCCCGGCCGCGCCCCGCCCTCCGACAGTTTTACAGCGACCCGCGGTCGCATAATTTCATTAGCCACATTGTCATAAATTCGCCGCGTCCTCCCTCCGACCGTCCTCTGCAAAACGCACCTCTGCTCCCTCCCTTCTGCGGCCGTCGACCAGAGAGCTATCGTCCGCGGTCGCGACGAAAGATTCGCGCTTCTTTGACAGTAAATGTAGCTCGTCCGCTTCGTATTCTCGTTAGCAGCAAAACGTTAAAAATGAAAAGAGACGGTAATCCTCGTATTTTGGAATTCTCTTCGACTACGATATAGTCAATGAAAAGATTTGATAAAAGATGCACTGAATAAATAAATAATAAATGTTTTCATTGAATGTACAGGAATAAGATGTCTCAGTTTTAAAAATAAATTATGACAATGTTCAATTATAAGAACGCGACTCTCTACAAAATGGGAAAACATATGCTTAATATACATGTAAAATATATATCATCTCACATATATTCACTTACGGTAGTTTTAAAAACTATTTCAAAAACACATACCTCCCACGATTCATTAAATGTTTATGAAATTAAATAAAAAGGATACATGCGATTTTAATTGCTATAAACCAAAATTAAATATTTGATCATCTGACATAGTTGAACATTATGACCCAATAGCGCTAAATGTATTATATCCAATACGTGATTCAAATAATTATTGATTATTATCAATTTCAATAACTTACAATTTCATAAATCAGTTGAAGCCTCACATTATTACGAATTTCCTAACTCCTTATTATCACGGAGTCTATAATATAAATGTCGATAAAACAGAAATCTGGGTCACGTTAAGCACAATGCGTAGACGTAGAGGGAACTTTCTTTACGTGCCAGACGTTAATAGCATTCAGGAAGATATTTGTTCCTTGAGAAGAAAATTTACAGCAACCGCGCCTTTTCAAAAGCAAAAAAATCTTCTTAAAAGACAGAAAAACTGTCTAAAAAACTCATCTTACGTCGGACACAAGAGAACAGGAGAAAGGATATTCTAAAGTAACGTCGCACCTGCCTACTATATTCCATCAACATACGCCTCTCATCACTCCTTTTACGTAAGCCATTCCCCGACACGGCCTGCCGGAAGAACGCACTCAAGCCATCTTCAACCTGCAGTGTACACTGGGAACACCCACTGTAGAACACAAATCTCGTAAAGCTAGCACTCTCAATGTCGCGACCATCCTGTCACCTCAGCTTAACTCCTACACCTGCCTAGGCACATTCAACGCCCAATTCATCAGCGTCTCTGACCAAATTTAGTCTATGAGAATGCTGAATTGTGGCAATGTGATGGTGAGGTGTTGATGCCATTATTCAATGATGAAGTAATGAAATTCATCTTTGTCAACTGAGATTGATTAAGAGAGATGGGTTTCGATGGTTTTGTCAGCATCTCAATCCAGAAATGAACAAAATAAATACAAAATCTTAAAAATATAAACAAGAAGTTAACACAAATTTAGAAAAGAAATAAAAAAGAAGATAATACAATTTGCACCATAAAAATAAACAATAAGTTGCTATAATTTGCATATCTTTTTTCGTTTGTTTTAGATTTTGTATTTATTTTGTACATTTCTAGACCGATGATGACAACAAAGCCATCGAAAGACGGCTCTCTAAATAAAACTAAGTTAAGACTGTTAACACTAGAGCGAAGAAAGACTGCAACCGCATTCTCTCTTCGCACTAGCGTTCAAAGCTCTAGAAAAAGCCACAGCTTTAAAGGAATGCCTTATTCAAAAGTCACTGGCAGTACGGCATTCTGATGAGTCGTACCGATATCTCAAGAAATTACACAAAATTCATATTTCATCAACTATTAATGAAAAAAAATGAACTCTGTTTTAACCCTCAGGGGCCAGCTACAATCGAAGCTGCAACCCTCACATGACATTACATCCACTTTCCGTAACTAGAGGTTTTAGGGAGGGCCATCCCCAAACCCTCCCCATTTCCCTCTCCCTTTATTTAGCCACGCCGGGCTCCTACCTATCGATAACACGCTGAGGCAACCACGGGCTTTCTCAGCTAGTTCTTTGGTTATCGCCTAGACACTCCGTGATTCTAGGGTCCTTGGCGGAATGATGGTTAATGATAGAATAGGATAAGGAATGTTTAATGGATCATACCGATGAATTAAACATTAGCAGAGGAAACTAAAGTACCGCGAGGTAACCTGCCGCGATCCCGATTTATCACCAACTCCACTTCGATTCGCCTGGGATCCAACACCAGCGAGGACCAGTCGAGCACAGCGGTGAAAGGATTCGCCGTCTGACCACTGTGCCACGGGCCGCCTCCTAGAATTACTAGTATATTTCTGAAAAACACTGAGTTCCGTACATACTCTTGTGACAGCATGATTAAAGTCAAAAATAGAATATATCTTACGCGACACAAATCTTTAACATTTTGGATTCGTTGGATTTGGCTAGAACTCTACAATCTGGCATCATTATGACACTATGACATAAACAACTTTTTGAATTTTAAATTGTTTAAAGACAAACATCATACCTATTTTAATACTTTACTCGAGAAAAAATTAAGAATTATGGGTTGTCGGAACAAATACTTATTAAAATAAAATGTAACAGGCTCTCTCTTCTGTAAAATTAAATGAGACTCGTGCAATTACACACATGGCCAAAGGGGGAGGTGAAGATACGGCTCCACATATTTGTCGCCGTCGGCACAAGGAGGAAGTTATGTGGCGAGCACAACGCTCCAACCGCCTTGAAAGGAAACCAGTTAAAAATGTCGACCTATGTCGTGATTCGAAAGGTCCTTCAGGCCAGGCAGACAGCTCCCTGCCACTTAACCCCCGCGGCTCCTACTCCCTCTTCAGTACGTCTCCGAAAGGAAGAGAAAATTAAATTAGTTTCTCGTGTTAACATAAATCCTAGGACAACATTTTTAGAAGAATCTCAAACATTCTTTCCAAGAAAGAGGCGATTTACATTTCGCGATCGTGCGATCAGCAAGTGCCAATTCGCAATCAACCACCTAGGGTCAGACTGAATGATTATTGAATCCAGGTGCGTCAACTTCTAAGGTCATTAGTTCCGTACGTATAGTCGTTTTTTCCACGGGAGGTGACTGTAATCTTCCCTGCTGGATGGCGAGATTCGGAGCCAACCTTCGCGGTGGCATGGGGTTCTTCCCTCAACCAGGTATCTCCCACCAGCCGGGACAAGCTCTGAGCTCCCGACTTGTGTGATAGTATAGTGTATGTAACTGTAAGTGTGTGTATACTTCAATTTAAACACAGACTCCTTTGACATAAACCAACGGTTACGGTGTTATCCAATCGGGAGCTTCAATGTCATTACAGTGACATCACTATTGTGACGTTTAAGCTCCCGATTGGATGACACCAGAACAGCCGATGACCTGTCAAAGCATATGAATAAATGAATGAATAAACTATGAATAAATCGAAGTACAAGCACTGGGTGTGATCCGTGGCCTGTTTGCCAGGTGTTGATCGGCGAAACCACGCAAAACTACATCAGCACCAAAGCGCCAGAATTCTTCTCCAAACAGCGACTGAACTCGACCAAGCTACGTAGCCACGTAAGCCGGTTGAGTCAGGTATCAACAGTTCCTCATGGACACGAAGACTGAAACAACGTCCTGCCTCCAAGGCCACAAACACATCGGCCGGTGATGGAGTAGCCACGAGGGTCCGCGGCGATGAGGAAGCTGAGCGAGCGAGCGAAGTCGTCAGAACCGGAAAGGCACGCCTCGTCGCACGGGCAGGCGACACGAATCCCCCGAATGAACGCGCGAATCCCGCGGGCAGCCTGCGCGCGCCGGAGGGAAGAGCGGCCGGGGAAGCGCCCTGGCGTGATTAACGCGCTGCCTATAAAACCCGCGCCAGTAAAAGGATTTCCCCGCGCGACGCAATAACCCATTGGTGCGGACGTCCCTGCGCCGCCGCCGCCGCGCCGGGCCCGTTTGGGGCATAAAAAAACGCGCGCCCCGCACCCCGTAGCTGGGGAGTCGGCGGGACGAGTTGGGGTGGGCAGGGTGGAGGCAGCGGCAGAGGTGAATGGCGGACGATGTTAATGTCTGCGGGAATGGAGGTTGGATTGGTGCCGTACATTCTAACATTAAAGTTGCACAGGAGGCAAGGAAAGAAGGAAGATGATGGAAGAGGCTGGACAGATAACGGTAACACCGGGACGACGAAGAGGCAGTGAGAAACGAGGAAGCGGAGGCGCTGGTGGAAGCAGATTTGTCGAATGTGATCTTTCCAAAGGTCTGTCAGTTAGCAACGCACGTGATAGTTAAGAGTGACTGTCGGGAGCACATAAAATAAAACTCGGAGGAAATGCACGGGTGTAGACGAATTATGGTTGAACCAGCAGAGAGTTTGCCGTGGGTAGAGATGTGCGAGGTAAGAGAATACGAACATAAATTGTGTAATGAAGCAACGAAAGTTAATATGATGGACAATAGTGAAATAATATATAGTCAGCACAGACGCGCGAGTAAGACCTAGTTCCAAAAATGATCGTTAGAAGAATTAAAAAGAGGATAGTTTGAGATTCCGTGAAATGTTTGCGAAGGTGACAGATAAAATAGGCAAACAACGAGCATCAGGGACAGGGTACGGCGACATCTCTGGTACGAGGTGAGTGCTAACCGGCAGGCTGGTGGGAAGGTCCAAGGCAGCCCTCGCAGATGTCGCACGAGCTGCACCGCGAAAGGACGCGGTGGCAGCCGGAGAATGGACAATCATGCTGCTCCGGGCGCTCCCCACGTGGGACGTGCGGCGCGAATTCCGTTTTACGCTTGCGCGCTGTCCTGCTTCTCGGAGGCGGCTAAGATAATCAGCGCACGGAAGCGCGTCGCGAGGCGATCTGATCTGTTGTCGTAAACGTTCCCCGATGGGATTTTTCTTTTTTACGTCTCTCCGGAGCGTGAAACTGAGTTAATGTTTGTTGGAAGTGGTGATTTCTCCCTCCTCGGACATTCTTAGGGTCTGCTAAGGAAAAATACACGATTGGTCCATTTTATGCTGAACCTACACTCTAAAGCAGCATGCGATGAGATAGTTTCTAGCTGTTTCGAGAATAAAGATCAGCTTATTCAAACGCCGTTTCTTGAGTAAAAATGAATAATGAGAATAAAGTATTGCCAGATGACTTGGTCTATCTAATCCAAACCCAATGAAATAAAACACAATAGAAAAGGAAAGTATCCTGCACATAGTAACATTAATACTGATATTCACAAAAGTAACCCAGTGACATGTGAATTGACTGTAAGACTCAGTTCTATTCACGAAAACGCAAGATTTCTTTTTGTCATTACTATTAAACTTCCCGCTTTCAACGGGCAACGCAGTATATATATATATATATATATATATATATATATATATATATATATATATATATATTCATTTTTTTACGATAAGTTTTCCATTGCACTAAGAAAATTCTTTGCGTACTAAGTTTGATGAAAAGAATAAACGATAAGAAATCAAAATGAAGTTAAACACGATTCGTAGTTAATAAGTAATAAAAATAATAATTACTAATCAATGAATATCTTAGAAATTCCTTTACAATTACCGTAACTATCATGCATCAGAAGGATGTCGACATCAATTTGGAATTGTTGAAAAGCAGCGTACCCATCCAGGCGTAAAGTAGAAACCGCAAAGACATCAATCAAGCGGGTGGGAGGGAGGGAGGGGGAGGCCGACGACACGTGGAGCTGGCGGCCGCGAGCGCCTGAAGGGTGGGGGGGGAGGGGGGCGGCGAAGAGCAGCGCGGGGCAGGACCCGCGGACTTTCTCCGGCGCTCTTCACCTTGAGGCGGGTGCGGCGCGGCGCGGCGCGGCGATGTGGGTCAAACGGTGATAGCGCGGCTGGCAGCGCGACGCCGCACGCCGCCTGGCATGCGCACCGGCGCTGCGATGACCGTGCCAGCAGCGCAGGGGGGCGAGTCGCCAATACCTTTGGGAAAGGGGGCGGGGATGGAATTGGAGATGGTGTTGGCGTTGGACATTGGGATGCTCCAGGTTGTAGACGCAGGTAGTTAGCGACAACGATAACTTCGAATGAACCAAGATATACGTCAATATTTTGATGAGCAATTGCTTAAGGAAAAGGGAGTTGAAGTAAAGTCTTCGAGTAGAAATATACGTCACTGTTATTATGTACGTAAAAGAAGAAACCTACAAAAAAATTAAAATATGCTAATGTTGAATGGAAGAAAGGACTCAAGAAAACAAAGTATATAACAATATTCAATGATATTTCCTATAATTTGTATGTATCAGAGCTTTTATTTATTTAGAAAACGCATCAAATTTGTACACCTTTTTGCCCTAAACAAAATACATAGATGTTACGAACAATAATGGAAAGATTATATTTAGGATGCCTAACATTGGTAATGAATAAATAGATAAAGCGATTAGTCTTCGTGTCCAGAATAGGACGCCATTCTTACAACATCCTCGTCACTTAATGAATGTACAGACGCACCAAGGCTGGTGATGCATGGCTGTTCATGGAATAAAGAAGTAATTTTCGTCATGTAGAATTTCGATGAAAATAAATTTCATGAATGGAATTACGGCATTACATGAATTACATTACGCTGAATGCGTAGCCTCCATCAACTGTAACTCTGATTCAACACTTTTGATAGCATTACCACAATTTTACAGGTGATTTGAATGTTTTCAGTTACGTATTGTATTTTCGGTTTATTGTGAGCAATATTTCGGCGAAGTATTGCTTCGGTATACGTTTGTTTCCATTGAGAACTTCGAGTATATTGATGTTCGAATAAAACTCACGAGTATCCTATAACTTAGGTTTGAAATCCCCGAGGAAAAATTGGCATGACTAAAACCTCTTCCTTATCGTAACAAATGTTCGATATTAATAAAATAATTCTGACTTCCTTCTCATAGATACCCAATACCACGAATGGTTCTTCTTTAATTGTCACATTCCCAACTTTTAAATCCGCCTTCCTTGTGTTCTCTCTTGAATTCTTTGGATAAGAAAAGCATTGCATTTTAAGAACTGGTACCAACGGTACTTACATGCTATTTAGGATATCCAAAGAATCTACTATAATCTACTAGAACCACTGCAATGCCATAACATGTGTTCCTATCTCAGATAATATTTTATAACAATTTAATTAAACCTGCCATTCCTGCGGCCGCAGATCACTTTCATTTCGTTAAAAATCGTGAATGTACAACGAGATCAATTTCAGGGAAAGTATCGACATGATTCGGCAACGATCACGTTGGGCCTCTTGTATAAATTTCCTTAAATTAGTCAACGACCCGGAAACAGGCAACATTTAACTCATTATCCGCTCGCCCTCCAACGAAAGGAAAACGGTTTCACATGCCGAGCCTTGCAGGCTCGAAGCTGGTAGTGGAATTATCGCGCGGACGACGGCGGACCGTTCTTGAGTCACGCACGGCGCGGCGGGGCGCGGCGAGGCGGGGCGGGTGGGCGAGGAGGGGGGCGGGGCTGGCCCGAGCCGGAACCTCGCGAGGCCAGCGACCCAACGCCCCCGCGCCGCGCCGCGCCTCGGAAGCGCACTGACAACCGCGAGAAGCGCCTCGCGCGCCGTCTTTGGCCGTCGCCGCCTGCGTGTTGCTCCACGCGCAGCAGCACACGCGCTCCGGGCCTTTGAACCAGTGGCGAAGCATGGTGGGGGCGGCGGGGGCGCCGCTTGTGGGGGGCACAAAATTTCACAATAAATAACATCTTGTAAAACATTTCATTTCATATTTTTGTCGTACCTACGATTCTGAACGATTGAAACGAGCATGGATTCTTTCATTACTTATTCTGTGAAGACTTCTTTAAATGATTGCATCATAAACACTTTGTTCATTGTAGCGACTAAACACTATCTGCACTGACTTGAAGGATTTCCCGTATTAAATTTGTTATTTATTTTGTCTCAGGCGAGTTATCGACTATTTCTTGGCTGAATCTGGTCATTGGAATATTTCAGACGTTCGCGCAACTACGCAGCATCCCAGTCGAGACCACATCGCCACTGATGATGTCGCGTAGTGGCAACGTCTGCATATTTATTCCATGGACTGTTCACGCGAAGAAATCATTGATCTGCAAATTAGATTGCAGTACGGATAAGTTCCTTCAGAGAAGTCCGAGAGTGATGCTTTGATAGCTGAAAGAACTTTCATAGATTCAGCTGTCTAATTGACAATTGAACTATGATGGAAAATTTCATTATTGGTATGCGTATACATTCGACTATATATTAAATATTTTATGGTTTACCTGTTCATTGCTGTGTGTTTATGGAACTCAAACAAAACACGTAATGGTATTGTTAATGCCCTTGCGAGCCTTTCTGATTCTTTATGCCGACTTAGCAAAGTCACGATGCAAGCAAATACAATAAATAAAAGGCATAATAACGCTCAAATATGTAAAATAACTAGTTGTAAACCTTATTTTGATTAATTGATATGAAAATTGCAATTCTGGAATGTTCCCGTGAATATACTATAGCCACCAGTCACTTACATTTCTGTTACGTATCACCTTGTTTTAAAGTCATAGTATGAGCGTCTTGAGCAGTACTACTCGTAGTAATATGTATAAGGCACATCAGCTAACATCTTCGAATGTTATTTGTTTCTTTTGTCTTCGAAATGTTATGATATATTCCAAATAAAATTTGGCATTACAAGCAAGTAACTATTTCAACAACGCAAGTAATCAAAAGCAAGTACAAGAACTGTTTCATACACGCAATTTACACTTATATAACTCTCAAATACACCATAAACATTTTCATATATTTTTCGAGACTTTATTGGAAACCACTGTCTGCAGTTTTGTTAGCTTTTGCGAGAATTTCAGGAGGAACTTCACTATATTATTTCATTTTGTACGAGCAAATCAGTCCAATAACGATTAAGCAATAGTAATTAGATACAACACTGTTTTGTTTATCTGACGTCATATTGACAAATGACTATTACAATGCATCTTTGCACTTTAGATGCAAGAAAAAATATAAAATGATTCCAATTACGAATACGATTACACAGAAGTGGAATCCACTCTGAAAAATCAACCGAAACTTAAATAACTCAAAGGACAAAGCATATAAATTATTTACTGCGGTTTTGTCCCAGAAATAATTCGTTTCAACATCAATCCAAAATTATGTTGACTTTCGAACATCGAAAAGTCTGATGCATAGCCTAGCCACTAGTACATTGTATTTTAATGCTACTCTCAAAGCCGATTACAGTCGAAGAATGTTCGATCGTAAATCTACGACTGAGTAAAAGTAAGTTTTAACCCCTTTTTTTGGTGTGTCGCAACTAATATATCAACCTCTTTTCAATAACGACCTTGTATATTCAGTATCACGTGAGAAACACGGATAAAAGGGAAATCTAAGCCACCGCTTTCGTCTCGAAATCTCCTTCCTTTGCGTGCCAACCAACTCGTTGGAGCGGGAGATGAAACAGTGTCGCCCTGAACCAACCCGACACATGTCGGACGCCTGCCTGCGGTAGCTACCGCAGGAGCTTTCGGCAGCTCACGTGCCGAGCTCCGCCGCGGGAGACGCATGGCGACACTTGAGACGTCCCTCCCAGCGCGCTTGCACCAGAAAACGGAACTGGGCTCTGCGGGGACCTCCAATACGGCTTCGCTCATGGCAGATTTTAGCAATTGCCAAAAATGCGAAATGTTACCAAACGCAAAGAAAATCAGCAATTGTATATACTGATGCTTTTTTAAAGAACTTTTGCACACGATGGTTCCTAAAAAATATATTTAATTAATTTTTTTTTAATAAAATTAAAAAAATTATACTATACGCCAATATTGACATATGGAAGTGATGTGTCGCGCATCATTGGCTCGTATTTATAATATGGAATGTTGCTGGTTGGTGCGAGAATATTACTCAGTGATGAGTTTCGTTTCTTTAACAAAATTGCCTTTAAATTGGGGAGGGGAGATCGGTGAAAGTAAGAATAGGGGCCCCAAAATTAACGTAGGCCCAAGGTTCCCCAAAGCTGCTAAAACGGCCCTAACGTTGAGTGCAGCATATTTTTTAAGGTTTTCAACCTGCGATAATATGCGAAAATCGATCGCAAAACCCGAAATCACGTACAAAGTGCAAAGTGGTCGTGATTCTGCGATAAAATTGTTAAATTGCATTTTATGATTTCCTTCGCGTTTTCTAACTAGGGACGGGACATCTACAACAATGGAGTTTGAAAACATTTAATTTGAGTGTGGCCGTGTTTATTAATTTATAAATAAGACTTAACTGACAAAAAAGTTAAAAATAACAAGAAGAATTGAAAAATCTGACCCTAAAGACTCGAGCTCTCGGGAATGTCTGAAGCGGACTCAGCTTCCCCTGTTCGCTGTGCGGAGGCCCCGGGAAGAAGACCACGACCCTATGCCCACGGCGCACGCGTTACGTCTTATGCTTTTATATTTGAATTTCACAAAAAGCAAAATATTAACTTAGCTTCCCGTATTTCCTAATTTTAATACGAACATCAAAAAAGCATCAAAATATTTTTTATCGCAAAGTCCTTACTTAATAATATTTTTCTCAGCAAATGCTACAAAATGCTAACTCTTAATTTTTATAATGCTGTAGTCATATTTTAAAATTTAAAGTTCTAAATTCTACCATCACTAGCAATGTCCTTTAGTTACAGCCCTCGCACACATTTTACATACTGCGAAGAGAGAGTATTTCGGATTTCCGAGTGCGTCTACTAGTTAGGTCAGTAGTCCAGTAGAGCAGTTATAACCAGAAAGTGGTAATGTTCTTAGTCCACTGGAAGGTGAGATACGGCCGACTTGCTGGATTTTCTCTCCAGGTATCCCACTCAACGCCTTATTCGGGATGAGCTCTAAGCTCCCGACTGGTCTCCCGATATGTGTGGTTGTGTAGTGCATGTACGTAGAGAGGAGGGGTCAAGGGTAAGAAAGGGTAGGTTGTGCGTAGTCAAAGCTAGTGTATTCGGGAAGTACTTCAGCATTCGACTGGTGTTAATCAGAGAATCTGCAGAAAACTACCGATCAGAGCAACTGGACACTAAAATTCTCCTCCAGCCACACAGTGCCTGAATTCGACAGCAATACAGTATCGAAAATTCATCACTGTCATATTTGAATGATATTGTGTACATCAAAAACCATAGCCGTGAGTACTACGACAACGCCATACGTTGCATCGCTTCTCCTTAGTGACTGGGAGGCTGCGGGTTCAAAGCTCTAGGTGCCGGAAATTCAGGTTCTCTAGGTGCCGGAAATTTTCCTGTTATGTTTCCAATCGCGAGATTGTCGCGTGTGCTGGAATCAAATTCTTAAACAGGATGTTGCGATCAGTATTTTTCTTTCGTTGCCGTGATCATATCCAGGCGATTGTCGGAACAGAGCACCAGAATACGGGCCACGTACCGCGCCAGATCCTTCCGTCCTTAGGGCTGACCGATGGGCCCATAACCTGTCCTCATATGGCCAATCTAATGGTCAGAAAATCTCCGACAAGCGTCGGAAATCCGGAATACACCGCACGTGCTGCGAAGTTTGGCTCGAGGCAATTTGTGGCTCGTTGTGAAATCGAAAAAAATTAGTTTCCCTTGAATACCGAACCCTGAATGTCCGCATCTTTTCCACATCTTCAGAAAGCTTTCATATCAATGATAAGTGTAATTAAAAAGGCATAATAAAAATAGCTTATCATTGTATCACGGAGAGTTATTGGGTAGCGTTTAGAAGTACACTTAAATTTTAAGCTAGATTTAACACGATGCAATATACTAAGGAGAATTCTCAATCAAACAATGAATTCCTTTTTCAATAGAATAGTGAAAGCTACGACTATTATAAGGAAGCAAAGCAGCAATAACAAGTATAAGAACCAAAAACCACACTTTAATCTCCCAATGAAATATATGCTCGTAAAATGTAAGTTGCCATTTGAGCGTTTTCTTCGTAGATTCTAAAATAAAACGGTGAACTCAATACATAATCCGTTCAAATCCTCCATACCAAATATGATCAATTTCCCAAAACGCAACGACCCAACTCGGGAACTCGCTTGGGCAACGTTAGAGAAGGAGATTTGTAAAGTTCGTCTCAGAAAACATTTTCCACCTCGGTCCGCTAGATGTCAGTGCTCTGGCCAGAAGCGGTCACTGTTCCCTCCTCCCGTTCTCCCCACGTGCCATGAGCCCGTGACCGCCCCGGCACCTCCTCGCCCAGTGCGCTCGAGGGAAAGGGAGTAGGAGAGGAAACGGGGGAGTACCAGAGGATACGAAGCCTCTGGCAGGTTGCTGTTGGCGAGATCGACGATATTACTATTTTAGGGGGTGGTTCTGCGTTCGTATTAGAGAACGGCCAGTTAGATAGTTCAGTGGGTGGAGGTTGACAGATGAGTGCCTAGGAGTTGGGCAATTTGTTGGGCGGGTGGTTGGGAAGAGTGTTGGGCAGACCGTTGGGTGGATGCGGGCGGGCAGTCGGGCGGATGGTTGAACAGCAGGATAGACAGGCAGAACGGCAGGCTGGAGGTGGCGGGACACGCGGTGGGGCGGGTGGTTGACGGGCGTTTTGGCTGCTATTGATGAAGGCGGTTGGAAGGGGCGGTGAGGAGGGCCAGATGGTTGGATCGAACGCTGGGTAAGCGGGAGGACGGGTGATTGGACGGCCTTTTGGACGGGCGGTTGGGCGGAGAGTTGGGCAGACGGTTGGATGTACGGTTAGAATGATAGTTGAGATACAGGGAGAACGGCAATGAAGCAGGTGGTGGGACAGGTGGTTGAGCGAGCGTCTGGGTAGGCGGTGGGGTGGATGGTTGGTCGATCTGTTAGGTGGGAGGATGGGCGAGTGGCTGAGTGAGCGATGGGGACGCGGTGCGGCGGGTGGTTGGGCGAGTGTCTCCGCGGGCGGTTTGGCAGAGGTTTGGCTGACGGTGCATTTGAGCGCGCGTTTCGGCAGGCGGGCGGCCTGTGGGACGGGCACATTCCTTCAGCTGTTTCGCAACGCTTTGCGTCATATCGCGCTCTCAGAGACGCAGGCCAGGGTAGGCTGGTGGAGCAACTGAGATGGTTAGCAGGTCTCGGTTATCCCGAGTAGCTCTCAGTAGCTAATTCACTGCGGAGAAATGAAATCGGATTGCGTGTTTAATGTTCCATGTTGCGACCACGTGCGAATTTCTATGGCTTCCGAACAATACCATTGCGTTTGAAATGTATATTGCCTTCAGTGGTCTATATTTCGCTTCTCGAAGCAGGTCTGAAAAAACTGGAAATAGATACATCTGATTTACTCAGATGAGTGTGCCACAGAACTGATAGTATTTTTAAAACATTGCTCAAAAGAACGAAATATTTGATCCTCCACATTCCGCGAAAAATTGTGAATACCAATACTTACAATATTCAGAGTTAACGTTTCTAAAAATCAGGATTTTATTAAGAAACAATCGAGGGGTTTCTAAAACTGATATTTTTAAGAAACAAGAGAACCTTGTATATTTATCGCAATAATTTATTACTATATTATTATTATTTGTTAAATATTTTTCCAGCGTCAATTAGCATGAAAATAAACACCTTAATATTTCGTTCACCGATATTCAGTTCTTTTCCATTTGAGTATCATTAGGGTTGGTGCATTATACTTCCAGATTCAGTGAAGTTCAATTCAGTTGTTTCACACAATGTAACGGATGATCACAATTACGTGACAGATTTAGCAAAAAAAATCGGAAATATAAACATCAGTTGATTCAATAGGTCTTACAAGATCAACGAATAGGGAAAACAATAACGGAATAACGTGTTTCGAAACGAAACCGCACGATACTTTACAAATAACAGATTAATTACAGCGAAGCGAATAGCAGAAGATTATGTTCAGGCATGTTTTACAGACTGAAAACAAATCTGAACAAATCTGCTCAAAACGGAAACGGTAGATATCTAGTGGGCACTTTCCTAAGTGTTTTAATACTGTAATGAAACTAATCTAGATTTAAATTTTGGTTTCACTCCGGGTTTATTTTACTATCAAAACATAGCTGCGTTGAAAACTGCAAATAGTAGCTGTAGAGCTATATAGCCAGTAGAAGCTGTCAGTAAATTAATTCCGAATAAATACAAAAAGGGTCATTGGATTACTACAATGTTTCTGCAACTGGTTATGTGAATGTATAAACAAGGCAGTTTGTTACGTTCATATGTAAATAAATTTGAATAAAACTTAAAATTAGTATTAAATTTAATACATGCAACACATTTTATCAGCTATTTTTGCATATATATGGCCATTTCAGCTGATAAGTTCGAACCGTAGAGGACATTCTTCCTGATTGTCTTCACGAGAACGCTGATCTTAAATGCGATTCTCGAGCAAAAATAGACTTATCAAACATGGCTACTGATTTACATTAAGCTATTTCCTTATGTAACTACCGTTTCTTATTAAAGCTGATATGTGCATATTGCAATTGAAAATAAACACTTCAAAACTTGTGAAAGAAAGACAGTGCAATTAAGCGAGTTCATTAACATAGCCAAATAATGTAACATGCAATTTTAGCGGCAGTAATCAAAATGAAATGTTGGTTAGCTAACATTTGGTGGTTTTTTAAGAAACTGAAGTTATTACTATTAATAAAAAGTTGAGTTACAGTAACAACATTACATTAACTGTAGGATGAGTAAATGTTAGATAATTCCCTGTTAAAAGTGTGTGTGTGTGTGGGGGGGGATGTGCCAACGAGTGGGAAAATAAAATTTTTGCTGGTGATGCCAGGAAGTTGTTATCTGACCATGCTTACTTCAGGTACTGAAATCTTGCATTAAAAATATGCAGATTCACAATTTTTATTAAACGCCAATGTCAATGTAGGAGTATTTTATGAGAATTAGATAAAACCTAGCAAAAATATTTTTGACATTCTCAACGAGTGTGCAAAGCATTCATTACTAATATATCTAAAATATAATGTACTTCATCTTTTGAACGTTTCTTGTAAGTAGATTTCCTTCATTTTCATTACATTTTGAATAATATTATTTTACAAAATTTAGTACATATAGTTTGTTAAATATATTTTTAAATGCCGCCAAATAGTCAAGCAGCTTTGGACCTACGTGTCACCAGTAACTAATTGAAAACTCTCTAATTTTATAAACAATATTTCAGCTCCTCTGGCCGTGTTGGCAAGAACTCACAAAGACATTTATACTCACATGCAAAGATGCCACGTCTTCGTATTTTCGACTTACCTGAAATAAAACACAGCATGTTTAAAGTCACGTACAAAACAATATAATTAAGAATAGCACAGCAGATATAAAACAATAAAGTTATAAAAACAAAGCCATTAGACAACAACGACTTGTAAATACAGAATTTACAGAAGAGTGCACAAACATTGACTGCTTAGCCTAGGTATCAATGGACAAATATTTAAAAAGCACTCTAAATGGCGTAGCCTATGAGAGCGGTGCGCCCCGGGTGGTACTTTTAGGGATCGGCAAAATTTTACAATAAATAATAATAATAATAATAATAAGTTAATAATAATAACGTAATGATAATGACGATAATAATAATGATAATAATATTAACAACAACAATAATAATAATAATAATAATAATAATAATAATAATAATAATAATAATAATAATAATAATACCAATAATAATAAATATCAATCTTGACAGCCACAACTATACCCCATAATAGACTGATATAACCCTGTTTGACAAAATTAATAAACCCAAAAAAACTATAGAAAATAAAAAAAAAAAAGGATCAAAACAAAATTTATGAAAGGTTACAAGTGTAAAAATAGTACCCGTTGTTATGTCATCAACAAGAATAATACCTAAACAACTCTCCCCAGCATTGAGAATCCTAGATTTGCCAAACACTTTGCACATCAATGTGCAGAAAGCTTATCATTCTCAGTACATGCCGAATAGTTCAGGAATTTCTAAATATTAATCCAATGGAGGCTCCCTGAGCGTAACAGAAACCCAAGAAAAATAGGATAACAGACCACAATAACTTCATTGGTGTTTGCTTGTTGTTATTTTAATACCACTAGATTACTAGTGAAGAAGAAAGATTATGAATAATAATAATAATAATAATAATAATAATAATAATAATAATAATAATAACAACTAGTGAGAACCCGTCAAAATTTGACGGTGTGATCTGAAATAAATGTAAAATACTGTGGCCAGACTAATGTTCATAATATATTGCATTGTTTGAATCTTCAGGGTATAACGAAGATATTCTGTGATGTGGAGTTCCCAAAAGTTTGAACACGTATGGCCCATGACCAGGTGGTAATGCAATATCGGCACCAAATTACACAAAAGAAAGCACTATTATACTGACGGATATTATTTTTAAAGTTTTTTGATTTGTCATCATCTCCTATAAACAACTGATTTCTTCTGGCATATTGCTTGAAGATAAACTTATTTTTCCATTTAAGCAACACAGAGTAAACTCGTTTACAGAATTTCTCTCACATGGGAAGTACAAAGTAGAACAAAACTGACATTTCATAGACAATAACCCAACAGAAAACGAAATGACCTCACTATCACGACACATACGCTGACTTTCTCTTTCCTGCCCAGTCAAATACTACGTTTGCGTCTTTTGGGGCGCGTGGCAACGATTCGAATTCGACATAACCTGTGAACAACTTCACTACTTCAGTTCAACCGAACAAAACCCACTGTCCGAATGTTCTCTACAAAATACACCACAAAAGGAAATACATGCAAACTGTCAACGCCACAATGCAATTATTACACTGCAACAAAACCTTGACGAATTCTGAACTAATCTCAACAATCAAAACAAAACATCAAGCAGCACCACCATGAAGCAGCGGGAACTCACATCTATCGACTCATATATATCAATTTTGAAACAGCCACCCTTTGGAAGAAAACAGTAGACTATTGATAAACGTACTATTAAAGAATGATTTAATTAATTAATTTACACCGTAAATGTTGGTGAATTAACATAAACAATATCTGATAACACATTCTTTCATTTAAAGGAAAAAATATTACAATCGGTTCAGTAAAAGCTCTAAACGAAGCCATGGCAGAATACCTTATTTTTTTAAATATATAGATAATAATAATAATAATAATAATAATAATAATAATAATAATATCTTGTAAAAAATTTGAACCATTCCATTTCATTGTTTTGCATCTACAATTCGGACCGACTGAAATGAGCACGGAATCTTTCATTACTTATTCTCTGACGACTTCTTTAAATGAATGTATAGCAATGACAATTTAGTCATCGTAGCGACTGGCAACACCATATGTACTGACGTTAGGAATTACCTGTATTTTATTTTCTGCTTGATTGTTAATGACTAATATGCAGCCAGAGTGACTTCTATCCTGTAAAGAATAGTGTTCAATATTGTATAACATCTGCAAATTAAATTACCCTATGGATAAGTCCCTTCAGAGAAAACTGTGGGTGATACTTCCAGAATTCAAAGAAAGTTTCATTGATGGATCATTAGTCGTCCAAGTCACATTAACTTAATCGTATATACGTATGCGCCTTTCATAATGTGTTTTTAGTGCTCGTAAGTACGTGAAGTGATTGGTAAATTATTGAACTTTGTTGAAAAATTGTATTGTTCGTGTATACGTATATATTCCACTATGTATTAAATATTTTATTTACGTTTTTTATTTATGTAATTGTATGTTTGACTATCTGCTACTTTTTGCAAGCTTTAATATACTAAAAGATCAGAACAAATAAATTTCAGTAGAGAGGGTTATATTTCCCCTTTCTCGCTATGGAGTATGGGGGATGTTATGTAATACTGAGAAGAGAAAAAAAAGCGAATTTGCGGCAGAAAAACTCTTAGTACAGGGCCCTGAAAAAAAGAGGATCAATCCAGTGGCTAAATTTAGAAAATAAAATCCTCCATCACGTGGTGTAATCACGCCATTATCCATGTTCTGTGGGTCCTTGATACCGAAAAATCGAATGACGGGTAAACCGTTCAGCCGATTTTCTCCAATGTGACTGATGACGCGGTCCCTGGAATTTAAAACAGACATTTAATTTTGAGAGATATTTTGTATGACGCTCTTGGAACATTTTCCAAATTTTCAAAAACATTGCTCCATCGTTTTTGATTAAATTTTGTTGTAGATAATTTTTAAGAGAATGGTGAGGGTCTCATGTTCATTAAAAACATTGATTTTCCGAGAATTACAAAAGTTCACATTTTTTCGGCGTCTTTCTATAAGTAAAATATTAAAGTTACACATTCTTTCATTAATGAAATCTGTTTCTTAAAGATAAATTTTGAAACAAGATCATGTACAATTTTTCGACAATTTTGGCGTGAAAATACGGGCGAGAAAGTTCGTGCTGTTTTAGCACCACCAGTTTATTTATAACCTGCACAATACCAATAATGATGATTGTTTTCCAATTTTAATGTATATTTTAGTCTTTTAAATTGAAATTCTTGAATAAGGGGCGACGAAATTTTTCTCCGCCCCGGGCGGCTAACACCCATGCTACGCCACAGGAGCACTCATATATAATAATCTCAGCATAGAGGTACCTTAGCATTGTCAGATCGAAGGTGAAAGCAAGAGTCATAAATGATGTGTCTGCATGCCTAAGTGAGACCCCGCTGAGGAGCAATTACAATTTTTTTTCAACCTATTTATTTACCCGAAGGTATTATTCAAGGAATGCGGTAGAAAAAACTTGACCGCAGAGTAAATTTCCCTATCACTTCTGGCAGCTTTCTCTTGATGTGCAAGTACATAACAATCACAAAACTGCAGGTCTTTCTTCACACTTGAAAACTGATAGATATTGTACTTATGAATCCCATGGCCTCTCCTAGGGAATTCTGAAATAGCTTGTACACTTTAAAGGGCAACCGAAAATAAATTATCATTTAAATTCGGACCCGTTAGCCCTAAAGAGGAATACCACTACAACCTTATACATCCATTATGAATTTTCACATTCTACCACGTGATGCAATAGTAACGCTAAAACAAATAACTTGATTAGGAAAATGTTTCGGATTCGTAAGACACTTCCAATCATTATAAAAGTAACACCAAAAATATCAAAATTCCTCACTGCCCTGTTTTGAGCAAACTTTCACATGTGACGTTTTAAGAAATATTTTCTGTCTCCTTCAGTAGCATGCGATGATTTACAAAATGTCTTAATTATCTTCCCATTATTGACAGAGACAAACAGAATGTCTGAGAATAAATGTCACAATCTTTCAGGGAATTTACGGTTGTGATCTTCCCCCGCAGGATGGTGAAATCCGGTGCCGCCCAACCGTCGGCTAGCGAGATTTTCCCTTAGAAGGTATCTCCCACCAGTGATGTACTCCACAAGCCAGGACAAGCTCTAGGCACCCGACCGGTCCACGGCATGTATGGTAGTCTAGTGCATGTAGTATAACTGTGTGTAAATATGGGGTGGAAATAGGTCATGGAAGGGGAAGGAAAGATCGCGCGAAGTTCGTGGGCCGTTTGTTTGGGTACTGCTCCGGCATTCGCTTGGTGTTGATCGGAGAAACCACGAACAACTACCGATCAAATCAGCCGGCCGCTATAATTCTCCTCGAGGAAGTAACTGAAGCCAACGTCGGCACTCGAACCCTAGGATCTCCCGATCAGAGGCATTCCAGTGACATCAGGTGATGCCCTGAGCCACCTCTCCCGGTCGCCCTTTTTACTAGGCAACTCATCTTGCACTGATGTTTGGCAGGTTCACGTTCTGGCGCGGGAAGATTTCGTGTACCTGCCATAGAGCGGTGTATGATGACCACACCAATCAGAGACAAATGTCACATGTATAACTTAATTATATGGGATTTCGCACTACATATTCATTGTCAAAATGAAATATTCGGCCCTCTGCAGACCCTAGACGTATGTAACACTTATTCGGAGCCACCTGTACGTAATGAAAACGTTGGTTTTGGCCAAATATAAACGAGCAATAAACCGCGACGAAATTCGACGTAACAAACATCCATCTCTTAAAATGTAAAGTTGTTCCATTAACACCCCGTCAAACACACTGAGCGCTCGACCGCACACACACACACACACACACACACCAGAAATTTCCCAGTGAACAGAGGTCCTCCGAGTGAATATTTTCGTGGCGGTTGCGCCACTCGCATTGCCATAGGGACAGAAGGCGAGCAAAGCGACCGTTCCATGTGCGCAACGGAGGTGAGCGCGGGGGAGGAGATGAGGGGGCGGCATGAAGGAAGGAGCGGAGCGGTGGAGTTGCGAAATGGTAACACGCGCTCGCCACTAATTGCACGCGTTTTCGCGGCTGCGTCTCGGTAATTTCGATATTCTGCGGCCCGTCAAATTACGAGGATTAAATTATCACTGTTTTCGACTCTGTGGCGTGTATGTAAAGCTTTCTCGACAAGGAACGCAGAGTCGTGACCGATAGACTTCCCCGAAAAAATGCAGGACTTGTTTTACATTAAGCGAATGGTGAAGCAATGAAAATGTTTCTTAGAAAGTTGCATAATAATCTGATTAATGAACAACTCTAGAGGACGCATTGGTTCATTTTCCAAACTTGTTATTGCTAAATATGCACATCATGGGAATATATTTATTATGCACATTGTGTACTGTGTGAGTTCAGTACCACTCTGAGAAGAAACACTATTAGGTGGTTTCTGTTACAGAAAACTAGGAATGAAGTACACTAGTGAATATTTATCAATATCTGTTCTTTTGCCATTAGTGAGATATCTGATTTTCTAAATGAATTAAACTGAACTAGTACATTAAACTTCATACATTTAACTTACGGTTTTATTTGAATCAAATAAAAAGTCGCGTAACTTGATCATCAATACTACGGTTAAGCATCGGCTTTTACTGCATTCAATCATTATATATTTTTTAAATTTTCCTACCTCTTATCGAATTCGAATAATTGTTATGAAAGGAAAATATTTGTATCAATTTAATACATACACAGATTTTAAAGTTATAATTAGGGAACGGATTTTCATGTAAATACATATTTTTACAGGGACAAGATACCTTTTTTTTTAAGGCCTTTTTTTTTTTTTATAATTACATATTTTTACATATTTTATCTATAGAAACCATATTTCATTACATTTTAATATATTTATAGGTCGAAAATGAAGATTTCACATGAGATGTTCGAAATATATGTTACTTCAAAACTAACTTAGTTACTGAAATACTTAAAAAATTCGCAATGCGCTTGTATTAACGCCGGACAATCGCTATTAATTGCCAAACTTATCTCCCCCGTCCCTCTGCTTCTTGGAAACAGCGTAGTCGGGATCAACGATGAGCGGATGTAGTATGGGAAGCAGAAAGGACTTCAACCACGTGCCTACTCGTGTTTCATAGACCCCATGCGTAACTCGATAAAAAAATCAGATCATTGTCTTATCCCTTTTCTGGAGTTCGGGTGGGAGAATGCTCCCTTTACCCCCCCCTTCTATCATAGGCTACACGGTACTATTCACATGAGCTCCGGCTCATCGTAAACAACATTGTATATAATACGAAAGTATTATGTTTCGGAAGAAACTAGCGAATAATCGCGTCTGTAGATGTAAAACTTTCATTCAGTCTCTCTGAATCCATGTAAAGTTCTGATCGGCAACATACTTTGCTTGGAAAACGCTTGAAGAATGGAATTGTAAACATTATAACGAAAATTTATTTCACATATTTTTTATTTTTTCTTACATATTTTTGAAAAAATAAGTACATATATATGTACATATTTTGCTTTCTTTATTACAATAAAGTCCGTTTCCTAGTTATAATAAAATATATAAAATTTACTCGATTAAACCCATCAAGGAGTAGGAATGACTTTCTGGCGCATGATAATGTTTTCTTACATTACAGGGCCAAGTAGAAAAAACCATCTTCTCCACGAGATCCCCCATGACTGGGAATCCCATGGGTGTTACCCGTTGGTATGGCGGTTTCTCTGCCTCACCCTTCCCAAGTACAGCGACTGTAATTTTCGCAGTGGTGACAAAAAGAAACAAAGAACACGCGAAACCTTTGATGCCGCGCGCGCGCGCAAAGGCAGCTAGTCTGGCGTCCGTCAGAGCGTCTGCCCGTCCCTGACACGATTCACATTATAACCCAAATGAGATGTTTCCATTCAGGCGGACGCGAGGTGACGCAAGAATTAACTCCGGAATAACGAACCGAGGGAGAACATCAAAGACGCCACTCGGTGCACGAGCACGGGCGGAAATTTCATCACGCTGGGCACGACTCCGCGGTCGCCGGACTAAAACGGCACTAATTGACCGCTCGCCTGCAAGGTAAACGAACCAGCTCTATTAAGAACGCGTTTTCAGAAGGCTGGTACATAATTCGTCATGTCGCTATTTGAAAAATAGGATTTTTACTTCTGAACAGAATGCATAGCACATGTTTCTAGATATAATTCGTTTGTAATATGAGTATGCGTACACCAGATCTTGAAAAGAATCTAACAAGATACACTTTGAGAAGAAAAAAAACATTCCGCACAATGCAATTATACAATCAATCGAGAGTTTCACATACAACACTGAATAAGATAGTGAGCGCTACATGAACTACTAAATGATGAAAATCAGTTATAACGTTTCTTTCTCTTCAAAATACCTAAAAAAAACCACTCTTTCGGAATATAGAAAGAAGCAATCTTGTAAAAAATTGACATTTCCGAACCCAGGTGTATTCTTTCCCTAGAACTCTCTAACCATGAGTCCTTCAACTTTTATTAATCACATAGATGGGATAAAGCAAATTAAAATGGACGAACAAATAATGAGGAAATCTTCCTTCCTAAAGGCGAATATTATATTCGTATACCTGAAGAGTGCGAGGAAGAGAGAAATATTGAAGATATTCTGCTTTGAGATAAAAACATATTAGTAGTACATTACTTCATATATCGATACAAAGAAAGTGTCTTACAGAAGGATGAGCTAAACCACTCAAAGCAACACGATGTTAAGTTACGAAGGAAACAACAACGCTGTAAAAGAGCAGTATTTTTTTTCCTTTTTTCTTAACAGGAACTCATCGGTCGGGGGCGAAGGGAATACATGGTGAACCATCGGAGATCAAAAGTCTCTGAGATCCTCTATAATAATCCTCGTTCCTCGTTGAAAATGGACTCGGAGATCTCTTCAGAGTATCTCGAAGAGTATCGGAGTCAAGCGTTTACGAACAGCAACATATTCAGTCTTTAGAAAAGCAATAAAAAGGAGTGATACGCAATATACGAATCCTGGAGGCGTTTCCAATGCTTCCAACCAACATTTTCTTCTTCTGTTGTGTTACTTCTTTCCAAATTTGTTCTCTCGTATTATTTCCTTTTGATTCCAGCTTGTTGTCTTCTACTTCCAGATTTGAATAATATACATTCGAATAAAGCGCAGATCTAGACACTGACGGTGCCTGCAATCCTTTTCGCGAAATGTGGACTGTTCCCAATAAAGTAATGTCTTGCATTTCTCAGTCTTTTGAATGACCTGGGAGTTTATGCACGATTTTACATGTATTTTGTGGAACAAATCCTAAATCTCTGATAACTATCGGGACGACCTGTACTCTTACGCATCACATTCTGATCTTAATTTCTGAACTCTTGTTTTTAATACTTTTCTCTGCCTCCTTGGTTACGACGTTTAATCTCACGGTACAGCAATGTCTACACGTATATACTTTTATACTTCCACTGTCATTTTTCTCCAAAACCCGGTTAACAATTTCACGTTTGTTTGCCGCTATCGTGCGATCAGTTTGAATCTGTTGGTCGTACAGTATTGTAGAGTCGAACACATATCACCGGCTTGGATGAGTGTTCGTAAAACTTGGAGCATGTGTTTGGAACTCAGGGCGATACAGATCTGCCGGTGGAGGTAACCACACACCCTGTCGTGACTTCTCAAGTGTTCAGTCATTGCTAGAATTGGACAAGCTGAGACGATACATGGTCAATGGTTTCTACTTGTTCCTAGTAAATGAAGTATTTATCATCGGGAAATTTGGAGACCGCTTTATCATAATATAGCTTTTTGTATACCAGAATTATAAACGACTTTTTCTGTTGCAAGAAATTGATCATAATTGGGCATTTTACGGTACGAATGATGACGTAGCATTTTCGGCACGAATGATGCGTCATCACACGTTCGGCCAATCGCAGCGAGAGAATCGTGTGGAGCTAAATGTAAAATGGAACAGCCGACTATCGTTTCATCGCACAGATATCAACAATGCCATCTTGAATTCGCCATCTTGAATTGGATGTCAAATAACTGAGATGTCACAAGAAAAGTTTTTCGCGGAATTAAGTTTGATTCTCTTATAAATTTATAATGCTGTTATATATATTTTTAAAAAAAGCGCATGCAACTCTTTCCCCAAAAAGCAATAATGCTTAACATTATAAACTAATTGCACAAACTACTAGTTAACCTGATCTTAGGCAGCTATTACAACTGTTTCCATCTGGCACCATTCTTCCCCATTAAGCCAAAAATATTGACTTTATTGACCTGCACTTCGTCATTCTTTTTAATATTGTCCGTGGAGAGGTTTGTCTTCAACGATTTCTTTAACATTTTTTTTTTAATTTATTATTATTATTATCATTATTATTATTACTGTTATTATTGTTGTTGTTGTAGTTGTGCTTTAATGACTCTCGTTAGTTGAATATCCTTCTTTGAAAGCACTGCAAAACGAGTTAGGAGCAGTTTGAGAGGAATTCCGGCCCACTGGGCGTCACGACGCCTCGCGCAACCGACGACGCGCGCAAACCGGAACGCCTCTTCTGCCCCTGAGGCGGCCGTTACCCAAGCCCCGAAATCTTCGCCACGCGCGCGCACGCTCGCAATTTCAGCGTGCTTTAATGCGTAGGTAGCCTCGCCTGATGCAACGGGGCTGCGTGATTGAAAGCAAAGGCGCGGCTGGCCAGCGGCGGCCCCAAAACGTGGATGGGCAAGGTCGTGGTAAAAACACAAAATGACCGCTATTTTGAATTACCGTTTCGCCTACTGTGACCATAAAAAAGGATATTCAACATTGCAATGTATTAAGTGAAGGATAATACAGAAAACTCTCATTAACACGAATTCCAGTGGTCCGAAATCATAATAGGTCCCTTGCCGGGACCGAAATTTTGTTCGTGTTACGACGAAATTCGTGTTAAGCGAGTTCATGCTACGGAGAGTTTACTGTATTAATTTCGAAAGAGTTGTTTACCTGCGTTCTTCTAATCGGGTACGACCATTCCATTTATGGCGAAGTGACCTTGATTTAACATTCTAACAATACACGAGATTCTGAAATTTCGTAAGTTATCAATAATGTATTTATACACACCTCAAAATCTACGAAAACTGAAAATCACATCTTTTCAGTTTTCTAATTTTATCCAACCATTACACGCATCATTATATGCATGTTCATTAACCATACGTATAATAACAGGGATTTTCACAATCACTATTACTAGTAAATATATAAATCTCGTTTGCAACAGACCTGCTAATACAGTTTCATTTTGCGTCTGCATTATATCTTAGAGAATATCTTAATTGATATTGACAACCACAACAAAATTTCATTTTCTCACGTAAAAACTGGCTTATTTTCCGAAACTCGTTTTGAAACCCCTTGATAGAAGGACTGTCCCTGGATGCTATTATGTTCTGAAACCAAAATATTGATTGGTTACTAAGTTAAAAACTTTTAGAAGTCGACGAATCAGTTTGCCTTCTAGAAACGGATTAGCAAAGGACAAACCGAAATAATTACCTACAATGTATCAATGAATTATTATCGACCAATGTAGGAATTTCTAAATTTCGAACAACTACAAGGTACTTCTAGTCCCAAGTAAGTAAATATTGTTCGTATTAATCTAGCAAAACAAAAAAATCATGCTTTGGGAACAAGTACTCCTTCAATGATATACTTTCTTTCCCGCGAACTTCTTGAGCCGCCTAGTGACCATCTGCTGCTTGCACTCTTTGTAAACGTTCTTCACGCTGAAAAAGCATACGCAGGTGCTGAATACAAATGACGTTGGCAAACTTATATCTCTTCCCGGTCTCTCAACAACTCCTTTCTAAAAAAATGTACTAATGCTTTCTTTAACCTAAAAGAGCTACTCACTGTGCTAGATCGGGAGAAGTGCTCGAGTGCAAGTCAAATCATGAAACAAAATCGTTTCCTTCATTCAACGGAAAGAAAGCATTTCGCAAAAACTGCGCGATAATATCAAGAAACTTTTCTTGCTGTATATCATCAACGTTAGTGGCGAAATGACCTTGATTGCACATTTACTGTTTATTATATAACAGCGTCTACTTTAACGATCATTTTTTGTCATTCATGATATTAGATAAGAAAGAAAAATATTTCGCACATCTGAAACATGCATTTTCAAGTGTTAACCCATCAATTTCATTACCTACAATGCGTTCACCATATTTTCTCACTCACCAACCTGCCCCGGGCAAAGGTCCGCCCAATTGGCGCAAGAATCAACACGCTGATCGGGAAGTCCGCAACCAATGTACATTCCACATGTCCTCCCATGGATAGTGTTGCGCGACGCCGCGGGGGCGCTGGCGTACGTTGTTATTACGGGCGTGAAAAGCTTGGTAATAATATGGCGGCATCGCGCCGGCCGCCCAGACGAAGAACGCAACCTTCGAGGTTACGTTCTTAAGGCGGTTACGCGAAGAAGCGATGGCTGTGGCAGAGGCGAGTGCACGGGCGTTGGCGCCGTCGGTTACAGAAGTGAGAAGTGAGGGCACGCCTCTCTCGAGCCGGGCCCCGTGGCGGACCTGGTCAACGATCTCACGGTACGCTCTACGATCAGATTCAACGAGAAAGCGTTGGTCACGAAAGTACAGAAAGTAAAATTTAAAGCACTTATGATAATTATACAGAACTCAGACCCATGTTATTAGCAGTGGGACAAGCCACCACCGTTATCTATATTCTTTATTTACATATCCCAAATATAATGGTTTAGTTTACGTAAAAAGAAGATTTTCTGAGAATTTCATACACATTTTATAGTTGGTATTACACTGCAGCTTGCTCTGCATTTACTCTATTATAAAATAATTCCGGAATGTTAGTGTAAGCGGTTAACTCCTGGATTTCTGGATTGTTTCTTCATTATGGGAGAGAAACACGTATTCCAGCAACATTTAAATTATGATTTCAGGGATTCAGAACTTCATTTACAGTGAATACAGTTGCAAACATTCACAATTAATATTTCGTTCGTTAATTGTTCAGCAAGCTTAAACATATCTTATAGAATTTCACTATTTCTTAAATGAACCCATTACCTCTCCTTCCTTCTCTAAAATCACCATCACTTTATTCTACATCCGTCCACTTTTTCCTCCAACTTCTATATCGGTTAGGAAATTTCCCGATTTTCCTCTTGCAATACGAATTTCTTACAAAGTCTTTCTCGATTTCTTACAAAATCTTTCTGTGTGTATTTACTCGCTCTCCACTTATTCCTCGTCCTTCAGTCTTGCAATCATACTCTTTTCTTCTTTCTACTCTTTCTCTTCAAATACCTCGGTGAGCCCCACTCGATGTCGCACCATTATAGTCAATGATACATTGTATTTATTCCATTGTTACAATAAGTGAGTTTAATAATATATTTGTTTTAATATTACGTATGATTTAAATGCCATAACACCCGCAAGTCACCGAAATGACAATAGAAGAGGTAATTCCTTTGGAGGTTCTCTCGTGGAGAAGAAACAGTACGACTCCCAAAACACGTATCTCAGCATCGTTTAAAGAAATATATTAAAGATTCATAAATACATGATTTACAGAACGAGGGTAAGTCCATTATTCACACTTGCTATCATATTTCACCATGAACTGATAGTTTATGCATTTCATAAGAATAAGTAATTACGCTGAAAAAAGAAGGGTAACAGAAAGCAAGGCTACAACTTGCAATAGAAGATATTCGTCCAATTTTATCTTGTTAAACTTCTGGGATGGTCATTTCCTAATTATTGCCTGTTTTAATCTCAAAGCAAAACGTTTCTGTATATTACACACTATGTGTCTCGTCCAGCTACGTGCACTGATTAATAATAAACGAAAATTCATAATCGGATCAGGATAATGCAATATTACTCTTCATAAGATCTTCATTAACAGGAAACAATATTGAAACTAGTTTCATAACCAATTTATTTAATAATATATTAAATACATGTTCATAAATATGTAATTAATACTTTCTTTCCTATAGTTTTACACAACTTCATATCTCAAAAATGTTAAACATTATTTTTTTTCTGTTGACCAAGAAACCACTTTTATCTCGTTAAACTAAATACCTACAAGAAAGCTGACCAACCAATCCGAATTTTCATGTGGATTAACAGCTTGTTTGAAAATGGAATATAACATTATACCCGTAATCTGCATGTCATCCCGGAAAGTCATATATTAAGGAGATTAATGTACGGTCTCCATAGACGGCCAAGGGAAGCAACATGGGCCCATCCACCATTGAAGCGCTCCCACGCAGTCAGGCGCCTCCCCTAGGCAGCCACCCTCCCCGCCCCGCCCCCGCCCCCGTCACCGTCCGCTGACAGACGCCGCAGGCTGCGAGAGTTATGGGCCAAGTAACAAGTTCATTATGGGTTTATTGGCTATAAACGATCGTTACAGCAAAGGGCTTTTGTCGACTTCTCATCTCGACACATCACATAACGATGCTGTAGGAGCAGCAGCTGCTGCTGCCGTTGCTGCTCCCGGCGCCGCCGCTTGTATGGGGGCCCGCGCCGCCGGGGCTGCCTCTTTACGTGCAATCGCTAACTACCCGTCTGGGTACACCCCTGTGAGGCAGCCAAAGGACGCGGGCAGTAATGTAATTTAAGACTAGGTCAATCCCTCCCACGCGCAACTTGAGCACTGGCGTGACCCTCTCTAGCTCGCTAGCTCCGATTACAACGTGTTTTGAAACACGATTATTCAACAAGTTAAAATACATTCAACAACACCTGGTTTCAGCTACCGGGCTACAAACGATAAATAATCTCAACGAATCAGTAACAATCAAATGGCACAATGACTATAAATTACTATTTTCCTGAATTGAGGGAACGAAGAACGGCACCAGAACAACAAAGAATAAAAAATGCACGAATCCATTCAAGAAAACTGTACACTTCCATTTCTTAAAAACACGATACTTCATGCACGTAAGAAAATCAATAATACAAAAACTCGTGGTGTGAACTGTAACAGCGATTCCAGGCATTCAGGCGATCGTATGGTTTCATAGAATATCTCGAGATCTGAGTGTAACGAAATGTCTAACAAGTGAGATGTCTAAGTGAAATGTCTAACAAGGTGAGACGAGGCGAGGTGAAGCGAAGTGAAGTGGAGTGCCATGGAAGCTTACACGGTGAAATGTTTATGTTAATTTGTAAAGTGTGCAAAATTTGTAAAATTTTGTATAGTTGTTAAGTTCTGTAATGTTTAGTTAGTGTATTCTGCCACCAAGTTCTGGAACTTATTTGCAGAATTAGTAATAGTAATAAATCTAGGTGAAGTGTTAAACGTGCCATAGACAACGTCCAGAACTATGTTTCGAGACACCAACGAAAAGTCTCGAACCATCCGCTGAAAAGCATCGCACACCTCCGCGCCGAAAGCGAAGCCTCAACGCCACCACATGGCTAGCGCGGCGAGCATTCCCTTGTTGCGCGCCGCATTTTCGTTTCCTTTTATCATTTAAAACGCGAGGGGGGAAGTCTTTACTCGAGCCATTCTCACGACGAATAACAAGGAAAGTGTTTTGCAACTCTGTTAATGAATCCATCAGCTACCCTGGCGCGCCCGGCGGCCCTGCTGTCTCCGTCGCCTCTGCTCCTTCGCAGGCAACGTCCTTTCTCGGCCCGGCCCGCCCCGCCTTGCCCCGCCCCCGCCGTCCGTCCCAGCCCCACCCACGCCGCCGCGCCGGGCAGACGCCGCCGAGGACACTGCCAACGTCTAATTGTAGCCGGCATTGTGGTTATCGTGCGCCTCGCTTCCCAGCCTCGAGCCCGTGCCAAATTATTCATTACGTTACTGAGATGAAAATGTTGTTGCTCTAAAGTTTTCGGTCTTACTTATTACTTATTATTGTATTTATGAGCAAAGTTGTGACGGACGGGAAGGGCCAGGAGAGATTTTCCGCTGCTGCAGTGGTAGAAATGTTTAAGAAAAGTTTTCGAATTATACAATTATTTTAAATTAGAAATAAGACGCCAGCATAAAGAGCAACTGAAAGAAAAGATTGTGAAATGAATATACTGAGTTATGCAAAAATAAAAGAAAGCATTCGCCATCTCTCTCGAAAAGAGACGTGTTGTATAATGAAGTATTAATATAGCTGCTTTGCCCTGAAGCGAGATCCGTCATCGTATTATAAGGTAGAGCACGTAACAGATTTCTCGTTAAGCAACTTCGAATAAGTCGGCGAAACAGACTACGCGATCCTCCAGATTTATTAAGTTAAGAAACGCAGACCGAGCCGGAAAGAGCGAATAGTTGAAATCTCATCTCTTTTGCTACTCTAACGCTATTTCTATTCCGCGTAACACAATCAGGAAACTGCTAGAATGAATAAAGACCAAACCCATCAACGCGCGCGGGGCAAACTTCGTAACATCAAAAGACCGCGCGCATAATGGAAAGTGTTGCGAAGTTCAAGAAACATCTCCACCTGAACTAACTTCGTAACATATTCATTTAACTTGAAAATTAACTAGTCAAAATTGGAAGTAACCTGCCGCAGTGTTTTTGAAACCCCTCGAGGGGCCCGCTCCGCAAATTCGACGGCGCGAGGGGGACGTCGCGGAACGGGGCAGGGCTGTGGGGCGGGGGGGGGGTAGAAAGGGGCGTGGCGCTGGCTGCCGCTTCGACCTGCGTGTGCGCGCCGCCGCAATAAGGAAGTGTGCCCGATATTCATCCCCCATATTCTTCCCTGCGCGGCGCCGCGGCGGTGGGAACAGGGCGGCGTGGCGGTGTCGTAACGCGAGAGCGCGGGCCGCGGAGGCTGGCGGCGGAGGGAAGGCGCCTATATGGGGCAGGTGGCGCTGGGAGCGGCGAAGGGAGGCGGCAGCCCCTCCAGGGCCTGCGTATGACGGTGATGGAGCGGCGGCAATATGGGGAAGAGGCAGGGGGAGGGTGCGGGTTATAGCGTTAGCTTCGTATTTCCTAGAAAGCCTCTCTGGTGTAAGAATTGCGTTGCCCCAAAGTTCATCTGAGTTGATGCAGACTATTTCCTGATTACAAAATTTATAAGTCATCAATTTAAAATGTGCATGTTTAAACATTTAGTTCCAACAAAAAATGCTCTTTACTAAAACTAATGATAAATTCAAATTGTTTTTAGAAAAAAATCAGAAACAGCTTGAATCAAAATCAAGAGGTTCATTCACACTTAACAGAAGGACTGTTCAGTATTGGAAATTACATTTCTGGGGAGTAGATATAAACGACAGAAAATATAGCATTTGTGTTGGATGGTAAAGGAGCTTATTAGAGAACATGTAATTAACGAGAGTTTAAATACAAAATAGTATATTCTAGAATCTAATCATAACTGCCAAAAATGATTGAGTTAATTTTAATGTCTTTCATAAAGACCTATAAGTTTCAAGGGAATTCAAAAAAATGAAGGTCCAGAATGCCAATTTTCATCTTATTTAAAGTCGAAAAGGATGTCATTAAAAATTCTTAAAACGGTATGATTCTGCAGTAATAACAATAGTACTTTATAGTTTAAGGAATTAATTGCTTCTTTTAAGGGAAAAGAATTAGAATAGCCACATCAAAAACAGTTCCAAGTGTTGGATACACACAAATGGTGAAGAAAGCAGGAACTGCAGCTGAACTTCTCTTACGAGAGAGAAACCATCATGACAAAAATATCGGTGGTTGACGGCAAGCACAACAGGAATTGCCGTTAAGATGACAAAACCTCATATCTGATAAATTAACGACTTCAATTTATGTGTTCCAAGGCTTCACATAAAACAAGCTGAAGAAATACCTACGCATCTCAATAACTATGGACCCCTCACTCGAGCGTTGCGTTGACGCGCGTTTAGTAAGCGCGTCACGAGCACATGCGCACACGAGCACTTTGGCCATAAGCGTATGACAGGCCTAAACGACAGCGATTCCTGAAATATGAAAACAGGAGCAGTGTGAGCAGAAATGTGCATAATACTGTTTCGTGTTTTCTGAAACTTCGGTGTTTTTAATGAGTGGTGCCGTAAATGCGAGGTGACAGCGAGTGGACGGCCGTCGTGACAGTAATAGCACCGGCGGCGGTGTGGACCGTGCGTGCGTCGAAACCTGGTGATCCCGCTCTGCCTCTACCGCTACCGCGGTTTGGTACTCCAGTTTATGGGGAGCAATAATGTTACTTAAGGGGCCTCATAAGTAAGGCGTCGAATTAAACAAGAGCCAAATGAATTGCGTCGTGTTCCGGGGAAAGGGGTGCTTTCGAAAGCGCCGCGCCGCGCAGCGCCGTCCCGTCTGCGGAGAACCGGAGGCTGCGAGCGCTCCTTCATTGAGAATGCACACCATCGTCAAAGAAATCATAGTACTGTACAATCCGATATTAAGACATGTCAAATTAAATATTAATATTTTACTAAAGTTCTTATACTAATGGTAAATAAGGGCAGTAAGAAAAAAATATTTACAACGCGGGATTTTTATTATCCAATTCTATTACTCGTTATATTGAGGATAAAACAACAATAATACACAAGTGTGAAATTTATTTCGTTGCAAAAATTAATAAGCATTACGACACATGAATGTTCATTTAACAAACTGAATGGAAGCAACCACACATTTCAAAAAACATATTTCACTGATGAAACTTTTTTTTAATAGTTTTTCGACTAGCGTTTTGTTTTATCTGAAATATAGTGTTCTACAAGGAATGAATAATTAGCCCATGAGTCGAGGACGCTTAATATTGAAAACTTAAATACTCAATTGCACATTGAATACGTTTTCCACTTTCATAGAAAGCGTTGTAAGCGAACGGCGCAAGCGAAAAACCGTCGTCCATTCACAAACGCATACATCTTCGACGGTAGGCACGTAGACACAGAAACACTCAGAGAAATCGTTCCACCGGTTATTCGCGCGTTAACGGGCACGCGAACGAAAGGACACTTGCACCTGCGCAAGGCCGCAGGCAACGCGGATTCTCCTCGTTCCGTGTGTGTTGGGAGGCGACGCTCGATGAGTCGCGTGAATGGAATCACGCGCGCGGAAACGACTCAGCGTTCGGACGCGAGGTTTCTCCTTCCTTGCGGCCGCGGCGCAAGGAAGAAAGTGCGCTGGCCCGGGAAGAAACAACGGCGCGGCAACGCTGAGCTGTAACTTGCTCGCCGCGCAGCGCGGGGGCGCCGGCGTTCCTTGCGCCAGTCACGGTCGAGGCCACGGACGACCATTGACGGAGGCGCATCCGCAAGAACGAAGGTATTCAACCGGCGCTGGTCTCCAGAAACTAGACGCCCATGACTTGGCGTCTTGAAGGGGGCGTAGGCATAAAGAAGTAAAAGAATAATTGTTTCAATAGGTCAGTAAATATTCCGAGTAATGTAATTGCTCACGAGAGTTCAGATTTTTTTCCGAAAATACATCAAATGAATACAGAAAAACTTTTCGTAATGCTTTTAATAAATTGCACTGGGCACTTTAGGTCTAGATTCAAGAATTATTTTGCCTACGACGTCGTAACAATGACGAGCCTAAAGGCTCGTAGCCCGAAGTGCATAAAATATGTATTTTTTTTAAGCAGTGAGAGAATGTGAAAATGGCAGACTGTTATTGTAAATCCTAATACATAAAATGGATATTTGTGTGTGGGATTTTCTCACAAACCAATTGAACAATTAGAGCGATTGCTGTCAAAATTTACGCAAACACTTTTGAGAAGCCAAGAAAAAAAGAGGGATGACGCGGTTCGAAATGTCATCCCAAAATGTTGTGTGTCCACACAATATACAAAGCTAGAACTTATGCATCTCGCAATTCATGGAACGAATGGAATGCTAAGGGTTGGAACGGGCGGGGGCGGTGGAGGGTGGCGGAGCGGATAGGCAGAAAGAGCAACAGGCGACACAGCGGGATGGCAGCAGGCGGGACGGGGCGAGGCGGTGTGGGACAACGCGGGGCGGCAAAGAGATGGCAGAGAAATGGAGAAAGAGGCCGAAGAGGCGGGCCAGGCGGTCGGCGGGCAGAGAGGAAGGGAGCGAGGCGCACGAGTCGGGCGGTGAGACAGGGTGGATACACCGGGCATGGCATCCCTGTTTAACTGACGTTTGTGACAATAACCTTGCAACTCAGTAAGAAAATAGTCGTAATAAATAAAAATATATCATTGTCATCTTTCCCGTCACCTTCTTGGACGCGATTACGATCGGAGAACATGTTCAGCAGTCGTAAAGAAATCCAAATTGTGACCAGGCTACTGAGTAACAATGTATTTTAATAATTAAATTTATGTTTGTGGATGTGCCCCACAAAGTTGAATAAGTGGAAAGATTGTTCCCAAATTTGGAACGACACATTTTGCAAGACTTTCGAGCATCCTATAACAACACAAGGGGCTCCACTACCCCAATATCTTACCTCCTACCTTGTAACACCACAAAATGTACATTAATGTAAACGCTGCTACCAGCAGAGCACCAACGCGGCATAATAGAGCGGGCAAAGCAGGTGGCGGAGGGTTTAACGACCCATGGGGTCCTTCACACGTCTGTGGGTCTTATGTTAGTCCCCACTCCACTACCACATCAAATTACATTTTCCATGTATTATTCCCGTCTTTCATTTTCTTCTTACATTTGCTAAGAAAATAGCAGTAGTATTCTCAGATACTTCAATGACTTATTATCAGAGCCCCTATATAACAATTTGTCAATTAGATTCCTGTTTTACGTTTGATAGGACTTGACATCAAGGATTCATGTATAAAATATCATCATATATAAAATATCATCACAAAATGTCACCAAAAACAATTACATAAAGATTTAGACCTAAGACTAAGACCATCATATCACTACCTAGCTCCCAATTTCTTTTCAAACATATCACAAATCCCTTCACTATCAGTTCACAGACTAGGCAAAAACTCATCACATAGAACCACAATACAAAATGTTTCCATTTCACATTGTCCTCATGAAAATTCTCCATCTTGATCCCGAATTGAGGAGCCCAATAGGTCACCTCAACCACTGTATTAGTCTTAAGTTTTAATTTAAGTTAGGTAGTAAGCCATATATCATATGTATAGTTAATTTAAACTGAGATATGTATTTACAATCTGTGTAAATAAATGAAAAAGTCCTGATTTACGTACTTACACAGTCCTTTTCTGCTAATTCAACTCTATGTGACTAAATGCAATACTTTTTTTCATTCTAACCAACAAAACAAAACAACATGACAATATCAATCTGTGAACAACCTTACTCAAAGCTTCATATTTATTGTTCTTAGAAAGAAGGGAGTCTAAACAGAGTAACGTTACAGCCCTCAATGTGGACGAAGCGTCAGAGGGGCGGGGAGGTGAAGAGGGTGGAGCGGAGCGGGCGGGGCGGGGTGGTCGGAGGCGAAAAAGACTGGTTGGGGCTATCGGGCGGGGAAAAACGAAGACATCGGGGCGTGCGGAGCGGTACGCAAATACCTTGGCAACTCGGGGTAATCATTTAGTTATAAATCGCATATCAGCTTTCATGAGATGTGCACTTATCTGCAGTATCCCAAACATCATTATTTTCAGCAATATCGTAGAATACATCTTGTCATTAGGTTAATAAATTCTCTTAACTTTAACGAGGAAGTGGAAAGAGCAATATCAAAATGTCGTCACTTAACGTGTGTCCGGGTGTAATTTCCATTGGGGCAGACACTAAAAAACAAACTCTTTAAACGGCATGGAACATTCCCGAATTCAACGCACGACAACAACATTCTTTTTCAACAGATGCTCTTAAAACATGGCTGAATACTCTTCTTGCCATCTTTACAAGACTGATAACTTCATGTTACATATTCAACATTATCATAAAATTCAGACTTATATTATCGACACATGTGAAATCTTCATCTGGATGCCACTTGCATCAAGGGCATTTCAGGGCGTTACTGAACATTTTACTACTACATACTAGGTGTACATGTAAGACTGCAATTGTACAGTTCAAATGCACAGAACTAAGAAATACAGTCAGGCTACAGTTCCAAGACAGAACAGTAGTCTCACAGTATTTCATTTGATGGATATTGAGCAAAAAAATTACCAATCTCATTACATTAGTTTTATGTTTAAGCAATTTTGTAGACCGTTGTATTCAAGCAATTTTGTAGTACGACTAAAAGCTATCAACAAGCATGAATAGTTACTTTTCTACTCCTATAGCATAATGCTGTCATTTCATGGCTGCAACCAGTTGCATCATGATTTTCATTCCGATACAGCTTCTTAGCCAATCACAGAGAAGTTTACAAACCAAGTATTGACACTTAATTCATCATTGCGAATCGTTCTATAAATATAATAAATGTTCGTTCGATTGGGTACATTAAAATTGCATCTGATATATTATGCTTAACAGTTTTAATATATTTTATTATTAGTATTTTTTTCTTGAAATATTATTTAAAATAAATTGGATCGTAATTTCACTTTGATCCCATTTGACTACGCAGTACTCCCTCGCACGCAGACTGAAAACCAAAGACACCTGGAGCACCATGCGAAGGTTAGGGTGCTCTCCGCTAGGTGACCTTGGCTGAATCCTCCATGTTAACTGTCACGAAACGATTCAATGTAAAAGTTTAACTTACAAAAGTCGTAGAATAAGTACCGTATGACACTAAATGTAATGGGTATTAATTCACTCGTGTGAAGTTAACGATATCCGCTCGTTCCTCGCTCGTATCGTAATTTCACACTCGTACATTAATATCCAACATTACATCATCGTTTTATAATGTGTTATTATGATACGAGTGGTAAAAGTGATTTCATTTTGCGAGTAGGATTGCCTGCGACACGAAACCGATAGGCGACAGTCGCAAATGCGAATCAATGACAGCGGACGTGCCTTCGCAAGACATGCGTGGGTGCACGGCAAGACATGCGTGGGTGCCTGCCAGGTGCACGGCGCAGAGTTCACCCTTCTCGCCGCCGCCGCCGCCGCCGCCGCCGCCCCGCCGTCTTCGCATCGAGGTAAAGGGCTGCGGCACGGATATTGTCTCGTGCGGACGCCCCTTCGAGCGCGTTCGCGGATGCTTCCGCGCGATCCAGGACGTCCCTTCGCTGGCCACCCGGCTCGCCTTTCCTTCCGGAACATCATAAATCATCCGGTTTTGCTTCACTCATCCGTAACTCCCTTATTTCGGAATTGGCCATTCGACGATAAAGTACTGTTACACAAGATACGTGCTCTAAACGGTTTCGCTTTCATGGCAGTGGCTCAAAGACCAAGACAACAAAACATCATCAAACATTGTTAACGTAACGCGAAAACATTTTAAACAAAACCAAAAAACAAAACAAATGCATACTTCCCTATAACCTCATCTCTGTAGTTTCTTTTTTCTGTTTTTGTACTTATTTAAATAATTTGGACTTCATGTAAACAATATTTAATAGTAAATTTATTTGATATAGTGTTGCATGTTTTAAGATTGTAAATGTAACATACTGTTCTTAGCCTTAGGATGGAATAATACTCTTACAAATCGATACGTTGGCAAACTCGTAAGGCTTCTTTTGCTTGACCAGCATCCCATAAATAACATATCCGTTATTATCATGTGGTCGTGAAATATCGCACCTGTAACGGCATGTTATGCTGATTCTATTAATCTGCCCCATATATTTTTCGCCAACATTACATCTCACAGGTTAATAGTACTGTCTACCGACAGAGCCCACCTTGAACACCTCACGCCACAGCTAGAGATGGCAAAAAACATCGATATATTAACATCGATATTTTGCTTTCGATGTTTTCTTCACATCGATAGTTTGTCGCAAAACATCAATATTTTTTAATAATTAATATTTTTAAACATTTTTTTAAAATAAAGAGGTTTAAGCACGTAGTAGAGTAGCAGCAATCCACAGCAATATCGTTGTTTGCGTTATCCTCTTTATCACGCTGCACATTTCGCCTGTGCAATCTCAGGAAGTGTGGGACCTGCTCGTGTTATGCATGTATGTTATCGTCAGGCGTGTCATTGCCTGAATCGACAGTGAAACACGAAATGATAGTAAAACACGATGTTCTTTATTGTTAATTTTATTCTTTACATTCGATAATAATTTTTACATACTACTAACATGGTGGTAACCAAAAAATAAAATACATCCCCGTTACGTTCTGTAATTAAAAATGGTTAAGAAAATAGCATGTTTATTAGTCTATAATTAAAACATCGATGTTTTCTCGATGTTTTCATCGACATCGAAAACCCTTTAGCGATGTATCGAAACATCGATGTTTTGGTAAAATTTGCCATCGCAGCCTTGCGCATTGGGTTCACTTCCGACAGCGCGCGGTGATGGCACCCGTCCTCGCGTGGCCGTCTTCCCGCGACCTCCGCGTCGGCGACAGTCGCCGGCCCCTCGCCGCACCTCTGACCCCGCCCTCGCGCCGGTCGCACGGAAAGCGGGGGCGCCGCCGGGCCACGCAGGTGTCACGGGCGCGCGTCCGGGACGGCGACCTCGTCCCCGCGAGTTATTTATGCCTCGCTAACACTTGGCCTCGACGACAAATGGTATAGCTGCGTCAACGAAAGAAGATTGGCACTTCATTTTTTGCGGTGCGTTAGCCAAGAGGGACTAAGACTTCCCTGCGCTACACTGCTTCAGTCTGTAGTAATATTTACCAATAAACAAGCTTTCGCCACCATTTCTAATGAGATCTTGGAAGGCTCTAACATATCTTCTGTCTCGTGTTCAAAAAGAAGGTTTTTGCATGGTGATAGAAGTTTAAAATATTTTATTCTTATAAACAAATTTCTTTCATTTTATTGTTTTTTAAGAGAAGGAAAACAATGATTCTATAGTAATTGATCTATATACTACTCTTTCAGAAAAGTAAACACTTAAACCTAGCTATTTCACAGTACAACGCATAATCGATAAAAGCAGGGACACTAAAAATTTACTGCGTTAAAAGAAAAAGTTAAAAATTGTAAATTATATTAAACTCTCTAAGCAGGCGAGGCAAAAATTCAACTTCTATATCAATAAATACATTATAATGAATACTGAACAGTTTTAATTTCTTGAATACTAAATTTAAGTTTTTTCACTTCAAAATGTTAGTAACCAGTAACAAACAGGTTCTCAAACTGAGGTTCGCGGTCTTCTGTGGGACATCAAAGCTATTTTAGGGAGTCTCGGAGAGGTCATCATGTGAAATTTCGCACATTTTGTGATTGCTGCCATGACCTGTGAAGGAATCCAATTTAGTTCCTTTGATATTTGTTAAAGTGATGAAGGCGCACTGCGTTCTCAAATTAAGTTTTTATTGGTTATGGCTTCGTCTTATCCGAAAAATCTTTTTTGGTAGCATATCCTTAAACCATAAGCAACAATATGTAAAAAAATCTCTTAAGTTTCTATCTTGCTCCATTTCCTCAAACTGAACAATATAATTTCGGGAATCAGGGAATTATGTTAAAAATATTCAGTTTTGACACGTCCCAAATAACACACTGTATCATCTTAAATATCGAAGACATTTCAGCAAACGCAGTTAAGACGGTTTCAATTTACTTTTTCATTGAATACTATGTAATCGTTTACCTCAAATCATCTATTATCTTCAGGAAAATTTAAGCCACACTCATCGCTTCACAGCTCTCTTCATTTAGCAGTTACTCGTGTGTTGGAAAGCTTTCCGCCTAAGTTTCCTCGACACACCATTGCCGGATATGTCGACGAGTAGAGTGGCTCGTATTCGGAAATGTAGAAGCGAGCAGGACAATGACACCAGCGAGGGCAGCAGCGGAGGCGAAGGCGTGCAAGAAGGTGGTTGCGAAGGAAACGCCCACCCCCTTCAGGTGACGATGCGGTCATCTAGAGGACACAGCCCATGGCTACGAACCCGGCAGTGGACGTGCAGCGGAGGCGTGCCCGGGCGGCCGACGAATTAGGTGGCGAAGATGGGATGGGAGGCTGAGCGGTGGGGAACAGGATAACGTAGCGAGATGGGAGAAGCGGCTGTGACTATCTCCAGATTGTTAGAGAGAAATTTGGAAAATGCGTTCTAAGGAATACTATCCTTCAAATAAATATGTGTATGTGTACGTATCCAGCCGTTCTATTATTAGTTTTGGTTCCTCTTCTTTATAATATAGCTGAAATATCAAATCTAGAACAATAGTTCTTAATCTCGAGAAAGTAATAAAGAATAAGAAACAATTTAGATCGTGTAGGGAAACGTGGTTTTATGATCGTGTTACAAATAATTTCCACATTACATGTAATGGATTATCATATCTGGTATCGCTGATTTCTTATTTTTTTTAACATTTTATATAATATTAGGTCATAAATATGTATGACCTAAATATGTATAAACTAATGTATCGTTTGAAAGGTATTAGTACGGACTGCAGTACACAATGACTAAAACTGTGTTATTTATCACCCATGTTTAGTATTTAATTACTAAAATATAGCGTGAAGATGCAGCCCGCAAACATGCTGCAGCACACTACTAACGTACGTCTCTCGGAAACGATGCGTTTTAGAGTCTTAAAATTGGATTTTCGTATCAAGGACATGAGATTGGTTTTTATGCGCTAATCTACAAAATGAGCCGGTTTTTTACATTTTCCCTAAACTTAGTGTTTAAGAGGAAGATACGCCACTCCAATTTTGCATTTGAGTACATGAAAAGCATCTTGTCAATAATAGTAATAAAATAATTGTAATAATACGAGTAACTTTCGTTTGTGTTTTTTTACAAAACTTTGTATTGATAGTGTCATTTTTTCATTACATTACACAAAACAAGGGCATACTGAAGACGGAATATTTGTCTCTTGAAGGACTTCGATCTTTCGGCGCTTAAGGTAACAAGTTACATTTCTCATAACATGGGTCACATGGCTATTACAGTGTTATATTTGATTTCTACGAGCATGAAGACCTTTGTGATACGGAATGTGAGTATCGTTTTGAAATATTTTTTTATAATTATATTTTTCACTGTATATTGTGACCTCAGCTTAATTTACCTGTGTAAGGCTTCATTTACAACCGGTGCCCGCACGTCATACGGATTCATTTCTATTTTGTAAACTAAGGCAGGTCAAATTAGTATTATTCGAGCTTTCTGCTTTTCCGTATGCTTCAATTCTGGCAACATAAGTTTTCTTTCTTGCGTAATTTTGGGAATATGATTATAAATTAATGATATGTGATGGTAAGTTTTCTAAATTAGATTATACGCCACAGAGAAAGAAGTTTTTTGTGAAAATTGTGATAGCATCATGTAAGTTCTGAACTCTAACAATGAGGCGGTAAGTTTTGCATTCCATTTCCCTTAATTATTATTTTTCCATTGTCAAAATTCTTCGTACGACATCATAATTCTAAGCATTGTTTTCAAATTTCCGGATATACGTGCCATCATATATGAACTGCATTAATGCTGAATTTTTTGTAAGTCGCATACACTGCCACATTTCTTGACTTTCCCTCACCGTTATCAGAAATATGAGAATCTCTAGAATAAATCATTAACCTTTGAAACTTCTTGCATGACTCTTTACGCCAGCGTCTACTGTGTTGAAAGTGGCAACACTATTCCCACAAGTTGTGTACTGTAATCGCGTTCTAGGATAGAGAAAGAGCAGCGTTGCACTAGTGTGCAGCGTAGGTCGTTGTCGATAAAGACACCCTGGGATGATTGGGTGCTTGCAGTGTCAAATGAGAGTAAATAGCAAACATTACGAATCTTTTGAAGATAAATTGTTACGTTGAATATAATGAAGAAGAGAAAAAGGGTTGAGGTAAAGTACTTAAAATAATAGGGTAAATGCCAACCGCAGGAATTTCAAAATAAATATGAATTCAAACACAGTATACTATCTCAACTACTCATTTAAATAAATACACTTGTCATGTATTTGTGAATAACGTAAATACAAAAACTAATTTTTAAACTTAAAATTATTATTCCAAAATGGAATGTAGATCTAAAAATTATATTACGGGATCCTTTTACTTGCACAAATGTACGAAATTTTCGCATTGGATCGGCTATGAATATTTAAGTTGGTCCGAATGTCCAATATTTAAGATGTTAATAATTAAACATATAATAACCCTGCCCTAGCGATCCCGCCTTCCAACACGAGTGACATCGCAAGGCGCTCTGCGCCGCGCCGGCCGGGAAGCGGAGTGGCCTCGACCTTCCGGTGCACCCGACCGCACGTCCGCCCGCGGGCGCGGCGCGTGCTTCCGGCGGGCCCCCTCGTCGTGGCGGGCGGGGCGGGGCGGGGCACCGGGGCGCCCGAGGGGGCGCATTCCGTGCGGGCGCCCCCTCCCCCCCCACCAGCACCATCGGTCCCCTGTCGTCGCCCGGCAGAGAGCCGTGTGGGGATGTGTGGGGAGGTGTCCGGCGCTTCCTTCACGTTCGAGACCGTTAAACGCCTCGACCGACGCGCCCGTAGCATGTGATCTGACGCCGAGTTGGGCGAGGGCAAAAAGGATGGGGTTTCAAACGGAACGGCTTCCACTCTTCGGATCATTCATTTTGGAAGGTTCCACAACCAAATGTCATAAATCCTTCCTTCCCTGAACTTAATCTAAAGTATGAAACACAATTTAAATAATTATTACCACGCTTTTAAGGATATTAAATCCCGACAATTTCACGGCTTCAGATAGGACGGATGCATGATATTGAAACAGAGATAACATCAATTATCGGCCAGAATCCAATCATTCGGTATGCCTCCTCAAGGGAAGCAGTATTGATGAGATTGTTTAATTACTTAAAGCGGAAAAACACTGTGGGATAGAGATTAACAAAAAGTTTGTGCTCTGAAAGATGTAGAATCAATGTTACAAATATTCTTTATTATAGTTGAACGTTTTGGGTCGTTTAATATTTTTTTCTGTTGTTATATCTCTTGTTATAATACAATACGTATTCCTGTTTGTTTTCTTTCCGTACGTATTTTCATTAAAAGACATTTATATGACCCTTGCAAACATTACTTCGGTATGCAATCAATGAAATATTTACAATAATTCTATTGCTGAACTCCAGTGTGTTGCCGTGTTTTCACCAGATCGATAATCTATTATTGTAGAAAGTTATCGCATAGAAAAGCATTCAGACAGTAATTGCTTCATCGTTATTACAGATTGCAATGCAATGAAAGTCGAGACTTCCGGCAAACGACCCCCGAGGGACGATCCAAGAAAACCTTAACAAAAACAAGCATTTTGAAGCTCAACAAAAAGATGCATATGGATCATAAAATCATAAAAAACGAATTAACGTGTTTGCTGGCTCGTGCGTTCCACAATACGCAAAACAGTTTGTCCAACCTTCTCGGCTCTCGCCACTTCAGGCAACGTTACTTGAACCTCCGACAGTTCCTCACGCAGCACTGAAGGACGGGCGGGCTTGCGTAGTGGTGACGTGGTGACTAGAGGACGGGAAGACTGGGGAGCAGGAAGGCGAGCTGGCTGGAGAGCTCGAAGGCAGGTGGTTTGAATGGCGGGCGGGTTGAAGCTGGAAGGTGGGATGGCTGGGGGACTGGGGTTTGGGGGGGGGGCGGCGGGGGGCGGGCGGTTTCACCTGCCGCGTGGTCATGGCGCCAGTGCAGGGAAGTGGCGCCGAGGCGATGGTGACGCAAGGCAGGCCCGCGTCGAGAGACGGACGCCCCGCGGTGGCGCCGGATCGGCGGCGCCGGCCGGTGGTAAGCCGTCGCGAGGAATTCCCCTTTTGGGTTTCTTCCCGGGGATGCAGCGCCGGCCGAGTGCACCCCAAGGCCCTTTCTCCTCGCATCACCCCCCCTTAATGGGAAGGAACGTATGTTCTCTTTACGCAGTAAGTCCGGTTGGATTCACTAAAAATCGTAAATAATCTTGATTCCATTCATCCTCACATTTAACATTTCTACATTACTCTTAGTTTATGTTCCACGCTCTTTCTCCTTGCCCCTTTCCTAACTATTTACAAACCTCCCTTTTATTTCATCTCATAAGTAGGTAGGCAAATTGCCTCTATTTTATACAATAGTCTCTCACTCTCTATCATGTTACACGCCACTCTAAATTTGGTGCTCTCCCTTCTATCTCACATTACGCTCTTTATTGCTTTACTCCTTAGTACACATTTCAAAATCCATTACATTTCCATATAACATATTTACCTTTAAAAGGAATAGTAGTAGATCCAAACGAATACGCTACGAAATATTTCTTTCTAACTCTCAGAGGCAGATGAGCAAGCGAACCAAAATACTAACCGTAATATTAATTAAGCTCCAGACCTGTTACTGCACACATTAATAGAGTGTGCACGTTTAATTTCTTTTATTTTAATGGCTCGTAACTACACACGCAGAGACGCTACAGTGCAATTCAACAACAAATAACTGTAAAGGGGGAAAAAATAATAAAACGGGGAGAAGGAATAAAATGCAGGCGTGATCAAAATCACGAATGGGTTTTGTTTTAAAATATGTGTAATCAACGAATAGAAACATTCGAAGATACGAGTAAACTAACACTGCTTTCATGTTTTGTTCTTTGATGACTGATGAACGCCTTTGGATATTACGAAGACCAATCGCCGGGCGAATGAAGGACTAACTGCGGTCCCAATGTGCATTAATATTAATATAAAGATACCTTATTTTGATGAGTGAGAATAATCCTATTTCATTACAGAAGAGCCCCTGTATTGTCAAACTTCGTTTTCTTATAATATTTAGGTAATCATATTTTTTTCTTTGATGTAGCAACGTGATATTAGGATCTGATACTGGTAATCCACAAAAAATATAGTGTCTGTGTATTGCTTAATTGCGAACTTGGAAGTTATCGATCGTGATGGAGTTTTGTTTCTTCAAATTTAATTCAAAATTATGTAACAGAATAAACTTACCCTATCGTTTTTTTTAAAATATACTTACCTTCACGATTCTCTCATTTGCAGTTAACATTCCTAAATTTTACCCACAGATACTACCGTATCCCTGGATCGAAGTAGTATTTGCTGCACTGAATTTTGGAAATCCGTCCCAAAGGCTACAGTTTTTAATATTTACTCTCTATAAATTAATAAGTACTTAGTCGTAAAATGTTTTTAATTCCAGTACATCAGGCAATTGCCGCCTTTGTCTCCTCATGATGACGAATTGTTAAGAAGAAATTGTTTGTGAGAGGGTATGAACTGGGAATCGTGAAAGGTTTGAGACCGACCTTTGCAAGAGGTGAGCAAGGAAGTATTGTCCTATAATTTTCCCGTAGGTATACCAACAGGGAGAGTTGTAATGGAGCCTGTACGCCGCAATTTCGTAAGATAATGTCACTGGAGGAATCACGCAACTACAGTGTCTACAGTTTTACGTTATTAATTTTGTATTTTTCATGTCAACTTATTTATTGTTTTAATTTTCTTCCTAGACTGAAACAGTCAACACGTATGAATGTGAGGAACGAGTATGAGAAACAATAAGGTAAAACATCAAAAGCATTCGGAAATTTACTGAGTTCTTGTACAATATGCAATGAAAGAGTATTACGTTAACTTACGATCCTTATTCATGTGTATTCAATTAATACATTTCGTGTAAAGACAAGACTTCATGCACATGCCAATTTTACAGAAGTTCATTTCAAGAGGATGCTTTCAGTTGTATTTGAATAGATGATCTAAATCGAATAAGATGTACTAAAAATATTCATTCTCGACACATATGCTAATGAAACGCTAATTATTTTGTTTAATATAGTTTGTTTATGAATTATCCTGGAACTACTTTCATTATCTAGTACTTCTATCGCGCTCTTTTTTTGTCCATTTCAAAAATTATATTTTAAAAACTATCAGTAATTTATGTCTACGATTACTTTTGAATTTCAATATACAATACAATATCTTAACAAAAATATAATTTAGATGAATTTTACACTTACCTTTTCTGTCTTCATCAGTTCTAAAAACTGTATACAGAGAACAGTGACTCCAGTCTTATAAAAATAACGAATGGAAAGTAATTACACGTAAATTGAGAAAACGAATTCTTTAAACCAAAAAGGTTAACCACGGACAACGAAGTAACATTTTCTTTTCCGTAAACCAACACGGAGTTGCATCCGAAACAAATGCCCATTTCACGCCCCTGAAACCAGAACTGTCACAGCCACAGCGGCCAGCCTTTCCGCCAGGAGCGAAAGTTACGTCAGCAGTTCCATTCACAGAGCACGCCTCTTCGCTAACGGAGGCCGTCTTAAGTGGTGCAAGAAGCGGCACGGCCCGAGGAGCAGAGGAGACGCAAAACAAGCGCGAAGTGCCGCACGAGCACTGGCGTGCAATCGCAAATAAGCGTTCCGCGATTGTAAAAGCCCGGCTACCGGACCACACACATCCTGCACCGGCCACCGGTCACAGGAGCGGCACCTTGCCGCTAATGAACAATTATTTAACTCAAGGTCGTGTTTACAAGATTTCTAATGACCGCAAACACTCGGTTAAGCATTGAGAAAGCGGTGCTCCGAACAGCGGGCGTTTTTCCTCCTGGAGGAGGTCCCCTCCTGCTGTTCTCGTGCCGGCGTAGCGCGGCGCCGAAACGCGCTGGAACACTTTTTTACCGAGGCAGCCCGGGGGGCGGAGGTAGGTAAGGGGTACGCGGTAATGCCGCATGTCCCCGCCACACGTTCGCCGACGGCGGGGTCCGCACAAACATTCGCATAAACGACGAGTTGACTCTCCAACGAGGTCGAGGGGGCGCGGTCGCGGGCCGGCCGGCCGGCCGCACGCGGACGGACGGACGGGCGGAGCGAAGGGACGAGGCGGTAAAAGTCTTGTGCCAACAAGTTAGCCTGAGACGAGCGTGACGAGAATGCGTACACATCAAAGAAACGGCAACGGCAGCGGGTGGGTCCGCACGGGCGCCGAGCCCGGCGCCCCCACGAACAAATGGAGTTTACGCGCGGTATCTGCACTGCCACACCGCGTGTCGCGGGGGCCGGCACTGCCCGCCACCCCCGCAGCTACAGCGAGCGCGTGCCCTCCACCCCCTCTCGCACAAGTGAAATTTAACGTTCGCCGCTTCTTTAGTATGCACGCGAAATAGCGCACGCGTTTGCGCTAAGCGCCGACATTAGTAAGTATTTAGCACGAAAGTTGCGATAGTTTGCGAAGAGCTTAAGCGACATTTAGCGAGAGCCCGTCGCCGCCGTGTCGTTACTCCGAGAGCGGGAGCGAGTGCGCGGCCTGCAGTGCACGCAGACACGCGGCGCGGTTCCGCGTACCATGCATCCACTGGCGCGCAGCCGCTCCGAGGGGCGGGGCTGGGGCTTGCAATGGAACGTCACAGTCGGCATACATTTGCATGCGCATGCATCAAGAAAAAGAACATTAGTAGGATTCTTCCGAGCACGTCAACCTCATGAACGCTTAGTTACGTACACTTCAGTTATATAAATACGATTGCGCAATATGATTTCTCAACTGTTTTAATTTTTACGTAAACATAACCGGAATTTTGATTATTTACTTCAGATTCGCTCAACAAATCGGAATGTATTTGCGAATGAGAGAACGTATGGTCAACGAAGTGTTAAGATATAGCAATGTCCATGATTGACATTACAATACTTCTGTTTATGCAGTGCATACAAATACTCCGTCCGGTGGACGAAAATCAGCCATTAAACAGTATAGAAACCGAATATAAATATAAGTATGGGTGTGACTCAATTTATGACCACCCAAGTTATTGATACATATCACAACCTGTTTTCGAAGAGTTCGACCTATCGATCATTCTCTTTCACGACACCTGTCTTCCTATCATGCAACGTCTGTCACATGAAAATAGATTAGCTAAGCCTTATATGCTAAAAACACAAAACGATCTAACAGAAGTGATTTTCTAGGATTACTGATGAAAAGGAGACTAAAATTCAGCAAATGTCATTTCCGGTCGAATTTACCTCAGTGAATTTGAATGAATGTAAAAGTGTTTAAAGAATAATACAAGTAAAATCTAAGAAAGTGTAAAGAAATACTCTCGTAAAGTCCTTTAACTACAAATACTGTAATCTTTATTATGAACGTCAATAACTGACTCATATTGGCCAAATCTCAAATGGATGATCTGATGGATGAGTAATGATATGATTATTATGATGATATTATAATGATATAATTATGGAGCACTGGTGGAATGGCAGTAGGAAAAATATAAGAATCCGGAGAAATCCGCGAACCCCCTGTGTCCACTACAAATTCCACACGGATCGGCTGGATTTGAAGCCCGGTTCTCGGAAGTGGAAGGTGAACGATCAGAACACATTACAAAGGGACGTATCACTTCAAATACCATACTCATTATATTGATAACACAGATTCCACGCCAAAAGCGATTGTGAATCCCCTATTACAGCCTGTAATTTGCACAACCAAGCTCGCGAAGTCACGACTGTGACGCAACCTGCAGCGTGCGTAAGGGACGCGTGACACCACGCGGCGTCCGTGAGACGTCTACCACACCCTCGGCGTGCCAAGCGTACGCTTCCCCGCGCATGCGCATGCGGGGCTTGCTCAACCCGCACACGGGCGGCTCACGCGCCGTCGCAGAAAGAACGGCAGAGGCCGTGCGCTGTCGGCGGTGGCTCGGCGGACGGGCGCTGTGGCGGGTGCCACACGCGTCGGCGCGAGCACGCACCGCCGCGTCGCAACAGCCCGCGCTGCGCCACCGCTTCACGCGGGCTGCGAGACGCACCCGAGACAAGGCGTGCGTGAGCGAGCCACTGACCCGCATTCGCGGCGCGGCAAGGCGCGGAGCCAGAAACCCGCCAGCAGCTCCACGATGCGCCGTGTTTTGCCCTTTTACATGATCCGCTGCAAACCGACGGACTCCATCGGGAGGCGATTCGCAGAGACTATACGACTGTCTTCCTGTGTACCTCGTTTGTTGTGCCTATTACGGCACTCAATTACTCTGTTCTGCGCTACGTGAAGTATTTTCTGGACATTAACCTATTTTCCCTTCCCTCAACGCGCGATCCACCGCACACAGGCGCCAATACGAGTCCTCATGAGGCGTCGCGAAAACGTATTGCGACTTAATTGTATCGACGGAAAAAAATGTCATTCGCATTATTACTCAATTACGAAAACAAATATGAGGTGCAAACGGGTAATAATACATACCCTGAAATATACTATTTTCGACAAATTAGTTGTTTTGCTTATGAATTCTTTCGTCAATCCAGTAGTCAATAGTGAAATTGTTAACCATCATGTACAATGGTAAATATTTACGACTTGTGCCAAATTGTAATCACCAACCACCGGTTGTGATAGCTCAACGACAACATCGTTTGACTTTTATCATCGCTTACCGGGAGGTAAACTGAAAACGAATTTGAAACAAAAGTACATAGCTTATTAGTTTCTCCTCAACGCAACCAATCTAAATATCTCCGCCCTTAGAAAAAATCGCATTTCTCAAATCGGCATCTAAACCCTCAAACGAGGAAACGGCCAAGTCGGTTGAGAGGCGCTTCACAACGATATTACTTAGCCGCCGTCCCCGATGTTACTGGCATTCAATATTACTAAACCTCCTGGGAAAGAACGGGAGCGTCGCTGGCGTAATGCAACGACGTCGTCGTCGCATCAACCGACACAACCTGAACTTGGTCAGAGAAAGTCCGGCACGACACTTTCACCCGCTGGTCGTTCACGCACGGAGTATCGACGTTTCGCGCCGGGTGGCACCGACCGCCACCGGCCGACCGTCACCGTCCCATTGCACCTTGCTGGTTCCGCAAGACCTTTCACCCGTGGGCGTGGGACACAAGAAAACGATTAGGGACTCTTCGTTTCCGGCAGTCCCTCAACCTTGACTGAGGAAGAAGAGGGAAGGTTGGAGAAACCGCGAAAGTAATTAACACTTCTTCAAAGGCGCAATCTTCTAAGGACCTGCACCGGCTTTGCCGCAAAAAATCCCCTAATGACTGCAGGGAAGTGCACTTTCAGCTGTAATGAAGAGACATTTGAAGAAACACACATCCTGTTCATTAAAAAATCGCAACATATATTTACAAGAACTTTTACAGGGTACAAAATTATTATAATAATCCTTTAACTTAACTACATACATAACCATCATTAACATCAGTTTCAACATTGATATACTCATATTCAATGATGTAGCAGAGCGAAAGGACATTGGCACGCATACAATATTATTATACCGATTCATTTTTGTTCAAGTGTTAACACTGCTTTGGATAATCTAGTACACATCATACAATAACTTATACATATCGGACAGAATGTTCATTTAAAATGCTAATCAAGACGTGTAAAACAGGACTTTAATATTAATGTTATTCCTAGTCTAACGCACAGAGAGAACTTCTCTGAATATTATCAAGAAAGTTGCAGCCAAACAACTTTCTGATAATATTAAGTAGTAAATGAACATCCTCTCCTAGGCGTCGGGCGCCAGCGCGGTCGCCCGAAAGCCTCGGCTTTTTGCGGCTCCGCGTCCTTGAATCCTCAGCGGCGCGGGGCGGGGTCGGGGACGGCGCGAGGCGGGGCGGGGCGGGGGGGCGGGATGGTGGCGGCGACGGCGAGCCCCGAACCCGCCTTCCCCGCGCTCCACGCTGCAACGACGCTGACGTCAGCACTGGGATCCTCTTTCAGCGCGACGCACAAGAGAGCGGCTCAGTCCGCCTAAAAAAAACAACTTTGGTGTGAACTGTCATATTACACATGTGTACAGCCTGGAATTAAACGGGAATGTGAAAGGAATAATATACATATTAACACGCCGCAGCGTAAACATGTGATTATGAAAGTTTGTGAAGAGAAAAGGACAGCGTTCGCCAAGGACGTTTGTGGATAAGTTACGTCATGTGAAGAGTGAAGGGATGCTCCACGAAAAAAAAACGGAACGGCCTACATGCGTATATCCTTTCTCCGACCAGCAGACGGCCAGCGTTGGACTCGTCAGGCCTCTAAACATTGCTCATCGATATTCTCTCAGGCGACCTAACCGGTTCCAAAATCCACGTCTTCAACTTGGCGTGGCGCGAGAAGCAACGCCATGCACCTCGACGCATACCTCACTTGGGCAACACGCGCCAAGTAAAAGAAAGACGAAGAAACTCTCATCCTCACGGTGGCCAACTTGGCTCCTGCGGTCACCCTCCACACGATGAGCGTGACCCGAAGGTCGATGCGAGAAACCGGCTAGCCCACTTTCCAACTGCCGCTGTGCGTTAAGGAAACGAGACTGTTTGGGCGATGATCATCAATGGACGCGAGAGAATATCCACCGGAGGCGACCTACTTGGGCATTCAAGTCCAGTCCGATCTCTCCTCAATTTGCAAGATTAAGAGATACAAAATACTTATCGCTTGGCATCCTTCGCGACGTCACTATTTCAAAATCCCTTTTAGAACATGAAAAAGCAATCCTGTGACTACTTGGTAACTTCACACGTTCTCAAGCGCAGCGAATACTTGTGATATTCTCAAATGGCTGCTTAAATAAATAGTTAACATTGAGTCATGAGCAATTCTCAAGTATTCGGTTAATTTTGCTTCCCCGAAGAAGCACCCCTACACTCTTACGTCGATCGTTTCTTTTGGGAGGAGGACACGACGACTGATGTTTGCGTCACCACACGAGGGGTCGTGGAGGCCGTGGCGAATTCGTAGATGTATTTGGCGTGAGGCGCGTTGAACGAAACGAAACTGTTGTGCTCGTCCACGCCCTCCGCCGTCAAAACTGGGGAGTCCTCTCTGTGCGGAGTGGAGGTTTCCGGCCTCTTCGTCGTTGAGTTGGAGGAAGTCTTGGCGGTGCTCTTGAAGTAAACAGCTACTTTGTCTTCTTGAAATCTATTCGGAGTGCTCGCCGTGGTCGATGGAGGAGGAGTGGAGAGTGTGGATTGGGTGGTTGATAGAGCCTCCGTGACAGGCTCCGCGGGCGCGGACGCTGGAGGTACCACCACATCGCTCCTGGAAGATCCTTGCGCTTCTACTTCATCTTCTTTCTTGTCCACGCTGACCACTGAGCTAGAGGCGGCGTTTTGCAGGTCATGAGAAGCTCCGTATCCAGAAGATTTGGCGGAGCCCTCCTGTTGCTCGATAGCGTTCAGAATGTCCTGGAGAAGTCCGTTGTTGAGGACTTGCTCGTGAGGGATGTTCGCGTCAGGACCACCGGTGCCTACTCCAGGTGCAGCCTGAATCTGCAGAGTGTAGCTGCCTCGTGAGCCGCGGACGGAAAAGTCACGGCCGCCCAATGCTCCGCCTTGGTTGTTATTTCCAACCACTTGACCATCGTGATGCTCCAATACCAGCTGGCTGGATTCCTGGCCGATGCCTGAGAGACCTAGTTGTGCCAGAGCACCTGACACCTCCCCGTGACCGCCTTCGTGGTCGCCGCCAACTTGCTGCTGAGGGGAAGGTGATCCATAGTTTTGGTTGAGTACTGCGTTGGGGCCGCTGCTGGCGTCACCACCAGAGGGGTGAGAGCCGCCTTCAGACGCTGTGTCTGCCGGATTGGATTTTTCGCTTTGAGGATGGCGACCCTCAGGACTGCCATAACTCACAGATATGACTGGGAAGAGGGAGCGCCGTAGAGATTGGATGGCGCAGATAGAAAGCTCCTCCGCTGCCACTGGACCCAGATAGAGGCGCGCCGTATGATGACGCAGGACCTTGACCGTGTCCACCATGGCCACCATGGCCTCCATGACCACCGAAACCTCCCTGCCCACCGTGCCCACCATGACCACCGTTTCCGCCATGACCATCGTGCCCACCACCTATACCACCAGCTCCAAAGTTGTTCGACGGCACAAAGCTGGTATCTGCACAGTTGTTTCCTCCGGACGTTGCAACGTAGCTGTGGGATGGTCCTCCACCTGAAAGTGCTAGAGCTTGAGCACCACCGAAGCTTCCGCCTAGACCGTGGCCGCCGGACGGGGCGCCGTAAGCCCCAGATGGTGGAGGCGGGGGCGGGCCGCCATATGAGCTAGATGGCGGAGGTGGGTGGGGCGCTCCGAAAGAACTCTGAGGTCTTCGATGAGGAGCTCCGTATATTCCGGAAGGTGGTCTCAGAGGAGGAGGTCCGTAGAGACCGGAAGGTCGTGAAGATCCAAAATTGCCGTTTGGACGTCTGGCAGGGAAGGGAGCGCCATAAGAAACAGAGGGGGATGGTGGCGGGTGAGGTGGTGCACCGTAGGAATTAGAAGGTCCAAGCGGAAGCGAAGGCGGCGCACCGTACGCGTCAGATGGCGGTGGCACAGGTGCCCCGTACGTAGCGGACAGACCTCCGCTTGCCACATTAAATGCTGAGGGTCCAGAGACAGTATTAGCGTAACTCGTTGCGACTCCTGCAGACGGAGCTCCGTATGTGCCAGAGACGGCGGGCGGGACGAGGAAGCTGGTAGCGGCTTGCAGAGTCGTATGCGATGGCGGGAAAGGAGCTGGTTCAGGGGATCCGTACACCACTGCAGGCACAGAAGGATCACGCACTGAACTTCCAGGGTCGTGAACAGGAGGAGGCAGATACGTCTGCCCCTTGGTGTGGCCAACTCCATTCTGCTCAACAGCCTTGCCGATCGAGGTGAGCAGCCCTTTCGGCACGGGTTCACGGAACTTCACTGGTACCTTAGGCATGCGAATATGAGACTGATCTGGAGCACGCAAATCGAAACCCGGCCCTTGCAACGAGAGACCCGTCTGTGGTACTCCGTACGTGATGCTCGGCGCAATTTGTACGGAAGTACTTAAACCGTCGACGCCACCACCGTTGGGTGCGCCGTACTCTAAGCTGGGTCCTAATAGGCCACCGACGTTGGGAACTCCATACTCGATGCTCGGTTGCGGGGCGTCTAAGTTTCCGACGCCGCTGGCGATAGCCTGAGCGATGGTGAGAATGTCGTGGTTCTCTGGCCCCAGTCCGGTGTTCGGAGCGCCGTATTCCACATTGGGAAGTGCAGAACCTCCGCCGCCTCCTAGGTCCAAGCCGCCTCCCAAAGCAGGGGCACCGTATTCCGCTGAAGGCGCAGGCCCCAGCCCAACGCCATCCAAGTGTACTTCTGGAGGTGGAGGAGGGCTGAACACTCCCACTGCGAATCCACCGTCTCCACCACCATGGCCACCTCCGCTGGGAGGGGGGCCGTACGAATCACTGATGCCGCCAAGTCCTATCCCCCGCCTCCGCCTCCTCCTATGCCTCCACCTCCGTGTGGGCCATCGTTGGGCGGCGGGGGTGGAGGTCCTCCATACGAGCCACTGGGTTCTGGGACGCCTCCACCACCGCCAGCTGGTGGGGGCCCGTAGGAGTCTGTAGGTCCTTGCGGGGGCCCATAGGAGTCGCTAGGCCGTTGTGATACCAATCCAGGAATAGGTTGCCAACCGTCGTATTTAATTTCTGGTGGAGTAGGCGGCGCTCCATCGCTAAGGGAGCGCCGTACGCACTACTGGGAGGGCGAGAGAGTCCATGGCCATGGCCATGGCCGTGACCATGACCGATACCGTGGCCGTTGCCATGGCCTGTGCCCTCCGCCACCACCGCCGCCACCTCCGAAACCAAGTCCAAGGGATGGAGGTCCATAAGTTTGCTTCGGAGGCGACAACTGCGGTGGGCCGTACACCGGCTTCGGAGGTCCGTATACTTGCTTCGGAGGCCCGTAAACAGGGCGAGGAGGTCCATAGACTGGTCGGGGCGATTTCGGTGGACCAAATAATCCTGGTTAAGGGGGGCCCGTAGCTGCTGCCACCCCCCGGAGGGCCCTTAAAGGGAGGAGGTCCATACCCCGGGCGCGGGCCCTTAAATCTCGATCCAACCGATGGCTTCTTCCCGAAGAGGCCCGGAGGTGGTGGGGGCGGCTCGGGTGGTGGCGGCACGTAGATGGCGCCGGGGGGCGGAGGCCCGTACACAGGCTTGGGTTGGGAGGACCGTAGCTGGGGGGGGGCGTACGAGTCCTGGGCAGCGGGGCGCCGTAGGAGTCGCTGAGCGGCTGGCTGCCGCCGCCTCCGCCGCAGCAGCCGCTGCCGCCGACCAGGAGGGAGGCGTCGCGCCGCTCCGCCTCTTCCGCTGGCTTAGGGGAGACGACAGCGCTGGAGCGGTGAGCTGCCGACGCCAGGCATAGCACGACAACAGCCAACTGTAGACATTAATTCACCATTAGAGAATTCTGTTATGTAACACAGATGATATATGAATTATCACTTCTTCCATTCGCACGCAAACAAATGGGATCGGTGTTCGTAAGGTTATCGGATTAAGGATTCCATGTATTTAAACTCAAGGAAGAGAAAATGAGGCAAATGTCTAATTAAATTTGCACGAAATTTGCGACAGGAATAGAAATTAACTGGTCAGCATAAAATCTAATACATCATTTTGAAAACATTCTGCAGGCTTGAATTTGAATTCAAGCTCTATTGAAAACGTCGCTACACGGCAGCAAAATACGTTCTTTAAAGATCATAACCAGGAGCAAGTGATAAATGGAGGCGTTAATACCACAGCTGACGCACGTGGCGTAAAATGTACTTCTTACAAAATGCATAATTTTTTCAAGTCACTCTCCTCCACGCATACATAAACGCCAGTGTAGACGAGAAGAAAAGCTAGGGAACGTTTGTTCGTCCCGACGGGCGCTGTAGAGTGAAATCCTCGCACGGATACACGTATCCTCATGCATTCATGTGCGGACGCACCCTTCGACGCACTTCCCACGGCGTGCGGGGCCGGGGTATTCATTGCGGCCCGTCGGCGGCGCATCTCGTTTGTTTACGGAAGGCCCCGAAACAATGTTGACGCTGCGCGCCTCCGTCGGCCAACGACCACTTAACCTGCTTTCCCTGCGCCGCGCCGCGCCAACCAGCCCGCGCCGACTGAGCGGCCCCATAACGCTCGAGTTCGCCGTAGAGCGCGATCACGGGCCGGTGGATGCTGGCGTGGATGCGAGCGGGGACAAAAGTAACGCTCGATTCCCACAGGTCATTACGCAGATATTCAGAGACAGTCTTGTCAAGCCAGTGTATTCCTCGTAATATTAGCTATAAATAATACCTTAACCTTTTGGTCATAGAAACACGATTCCTGTAACAAGTCTCGCGTGTAATTTTTGATTTACAAGCAGTCTACATGCATGCACAACGTAGTGCGTCTTTTCAGGATTCGAACCTCTGTTGAAGGCAAGGTCATTAGCGTCATTTTTGAGCAGCAAATCCATTTTAATTCCGATGGCCAGTTGATGGGCTGAGGTTCTGACGGCCTAAAATCGGGAATCGCAAGGCCGCACGCAATACGAGCTATTGTTATTTGCATAGCTATTTCTTGCATTCAAGAAATTGCTTTTAAATCCGAGAAATGTAGATTTTTTTCGATAATACTTAGAACTATCCTCGAGCTTCACTTCACTATAAGCACAACCTCCTAGGTTGGCAACCTTTTTGTACCTGCGGGCCACATAGTCAAGCCCTCAATAGGTCCAACTTACTTTTTAATCATGCGGACTGCATCTTTAACTTTGAAATATAACTCAATAGTTCAATAATGTTACAATAATTTCATATTTTTATTAATAAAGACATTAATATTCTTAAAAACAAGCTTGGGTTGTTATAGCTGTTCAGCTTTAACAATTTAGTGAAAAAATACGTTGAGAGTATTAAAAACATAAGAAGATAATATAAATACGAACACAACTTTAACCGATGTTTCTGTCATCAATCACACGCTCAATAATGTACTAAATAGGCCTATTTCAGAAACAAATAACCCACAACACATTAATAAATACCCATCAATACCAACTTTCGAAGTAATTGGGCGCGTTCTTTAAAGTTCATCTTAATGTTTGTCTGCAAGTCCCAACTTCATCCTTTTCATGTGCGAAACCCGGTTCCTCGAATATGTCAGTACTTCCGAATAGTCATCAACCACAAACTTTCTTAGTTCGGGAAAGCACTCGGGAAGACTGGCATAGAATACATAATATCGTTATTCTGGAATGAGTCTTTCAATGCATCATTCACTTCTGACGAGTCATAAGTACTAAATATGCCAAATTACAGAACGAGCCTCTCTGATAGTTCTTCTAAAGATCAACACTTTTTTCAGTTAAAAGGATGGTATTTCCGATGCCAACTTAAATATCTTTAAGGTGCCTTTCCACAGCTAAGCCAGCGCACTTGAAAATGATAAATAATATTCGTAAATCCATTTTCACTACCTAGCTCTGCCAAAAACTACAGAAACTGTCCAGGGTTGTCCATGTGTTGTTACGAAGTTGACAGGTTTTATAAGTAATGAGGGAATAGAGCCGGCGGAGAATGGTGACAACTGCCTTGGCAGTGGACACACACTGTAAACATTGAAATATATCAACCACGTTGGTATTATCTGTTAGTGTAACGAACTCATTTTCTGAAATGTGTGTTTGTGGATGTTCATTTACAAAAACGTCCATGCTAGTTTTATTCATTACTATGACCAAAACTGTCCTTTGCGCCGTATTTGATTAGCCTCGCAGGCCGCGGCTTGCCGACCCCTCTCTAGACGATACAGAAGAAGAGAAATCGTTTAGAAATTGCTGTGTTGAAACGAAGCTTTTTTCAGCTCAATTACATTGGGAAATTTGTTAATCTAATTTTGGAGAAGACGGTGGAGATTTTTTCCTACTTGAAATGAATTATGACATAAACTGAATGACTAGTATACAATCATAAACGACAATTAGAGCAATACTTAGACCGATTACTTCCAGAATACTTGACAGACTCACGATTATTATGGTGTAGGACTTTAATCATACGAACATGAATGATTCACAGTAACAAACTTTCAACTCACATTATCTTTCTGCTTTGACCACATATTTCATTACCCTGATAGTAACTGAAAATTCAGTATCATTGCCTCATTAAAACGACTCGACATATTTCCCTTGAAAGAACACTGGAAGTTTAAGACATATATCTATCCGCCTAGTAATGAAAGCTGGCAAGGCACCTCGTAAGCAAATACAGGATGCAAATTGTTTTGACGCTAGATGGAAGGTAAGATTGAGAATATGTCAGACGCTGAGGCTCGAGATACATCCAGTCAGAAAACACGCAATAGCCGTAAATTTGACTTGTGGATGACAATACCTAGCAAGTTTACAGCTGTTTTGAATTATAACTCTCCTGGAGTGAGGACTTTTACGATCATGACATGCATCAGCAGTCGCTCGCTCCAGAGATATACCTCACATCCCTCGTCCATCTCACGAAGCTCTAATGCGAAGAAGAGGTGTAGTACACGCGCCTTCTTCAACTCGGGCAGAGTTCGTGGAACAACTCTTGCTACGCATTCTATTGACTCACGCATGAAGAATTTTATCCCACAACTGGTTCGTGGACTCCCCGTATAAAGATATTTGCATGCCTGACTTACATGCTTCAATGGATTAGATGGCATATCTATTAGTCGGTGCGACAGTGAATTACTCACAATATAGACACTTCTTAAACCAATAAAGTGAACCATGTGATTTCTTGTAAGACCAAATAACAAAACCATCAGTAGCAATAAGTAAACTTAAAAAATTCTCGATATTTCAGGTACAGCCTAAGAAAGACGTTAAAATGCTAAACTTATAGCTACTAGCTCCGTCAAAAAATCAGTGTTCAACGAAAATATGACCGCCTCATTTTTTACGCTGCTTTTTGTTCAATCAGACAGGAAAAATAATAAAAAATGTAAGACTTCTTTTTAAAAAATGTAAGGCTTCATGTAAAGTACTCCAAAATTCAAAATGTCCGTTTCAAAATCGCAAAACCCCGGTTCGGTCAGATCAATTGGGGAATATCAATCTTGGGAAAATCGTTTGAATCGTTCAGGCGCGTAAACGTGATCACGGACGGACGTTTTGCCGCCAAGCTTTTTTTTTTTTTTTGGGGTCAAGCACCCTGAAACTTCTGACTACACAATGTGAAATTTGACTACACCAAAAAGTAATTTAGTATACTTAAGAACCAGATCTATCCACTTTTTCGACATTAGGGTCCCAAGAACAAGTTTTTTCCCTTGAAAAATCGCCTTTTTTCCCGTTTTTAATTTTTTCTTTCCCGCAGGATTACAATACTTTCTTCGCATTACAAAAGTAGTATGCAAAAAAGTAAAAAGGGAACAAAAATAAGGAAGACATTAATTTCGAGAATTTTCTCACTTTCCTTCTAGCGAAGACTACCTCTTAAAATACTGAATGTTTACCAAGCACCCCCACATTTTCAATCAGTCGAAAGTTGCGCGTCGAACTGATGGGCGCTCGTGTGGCATTTCGCGGGCAAAGCTTTCTCCCCAAAGCGCGAACACGATCGGTGTGAACCTCAGAGCGCCCTTTCCTCGTCCAGAGTTCACGATACCTCCCCACTCCACCCCCCCTCACACAGCACCAGGACCGCCCGCTTCGGCTCCCGCGCCCGCCCCCTTCCCTCTCCACTTAATTCGCAAGCGTGGGACGGTTACACAAGCAGCAGCGGCAGCTCTATCCTAGAGTGCGATATTCGCGAAAGCACTATCATCCTGACATGTTGATTTTCTTTCTTTATTCTAATTCACAATTCGTTTGTCCAGTAATCATATTGTAGTTTCTGAGAAGTAACGGTAAACTTAAAAAACACACATACCGGTATAAAAATAATACAATGAAAACTATAGTCACTATTTGCTAAACACTCTTGTAATAATAAACTACGAGCAAAATAAATTAATTTAGTCTGAGTAATTCATTATAATTCATCCGTACCCAGAAAAAGTGTCGAGAATATTGCTGAATTTAGCTGTCTCCACAAGTGTTCCATTATTAAGTGGGCAAATACGACGGAAATAGGATCCACACAGTAAATTATGTGATTATGTAACAATTGTTTTTAATATTTCAAATTCTTCAGAGTACCCTGTCCTGAAATAGAACATAGGTTTTATAGCTTACGTCGATTAACATAGTTGGTTCGAGAAAAATGGACAAAAAGCAGGAAAACCGAATTCGATTGTTGGTCGCGGTAATGAAAATTTTGACCGCATGGAATATTACAATATGTTCGAAGATAACAAAAAGTGTTTATAAGAGAAAGTGTATTTTCATATATTGTTTTTAAATTTCTATTGCTCTTTTACCACCGTCCTGATTGCCACAACAATCGGACTGACCAGCAAAAACACTTTTCATTTTTTTGTGCTAAAGAGATATTGTCCCCTTCTTTACGCTTTCGTGCAAACTGCTTTAGTATTTCTTCACGTGAAATTCATTCCATGTTTTTTCAGTTCTACTCAACTAATTAAAGAAACATCAATCAATCACAGCATGCAATCTCCAACAATTCATGTTTAAGACCTTGCGGTGTCTCATCGCTCGGCATTATGATTCCGTTCGCCCTAAACGTGTGAGTACGGGTTTTCCTATAAGCAATCACAATTCTTCTTTTTGAATTCGCAATTCTGAATAGCCACCTGACAGCTCAATCTCTCACTGCTTGCAAGTCGGGGTCAGCTGCAGGCAAAGAGAAAAATGCGAGCTCGTGGTTCGCCAGCGATGGCCGCGCGCAGGCAAGACCCAGCTGAACTTTGGCGCGGCGCTGCAACGTCCAAGCTTTTCCTACTTTCACGTGGTGCGCCTCGCGTCGTTAATCAACGGTCTCGCCCTCGCTTACCGAGGGCAGGTGTCTCCCCGTATCTCACTGTCCCCGTTCACGACACCGAAAATGCTCTCCCGAGTTATCATCCCCTCCTTCTCCTTCAGTGAAAGCAACTTCGGAATGCGGCACCCAATCTCCCCGGAGGACTCCATATCTCACTCGATTGCAAAGAAAACACGTGCCCCAATGCGTGACAGACTAATTAGTAGTGTAAAATCCTGCTCGTATCTAGCGCCCGCTGAGTGTTTCTTCGTGTTCCGGCTTGCAGAACGTGCTTGCAGTTCACGGGGTGACAGGGTATCACTAAACCTGAAGAACTGGACTGCACGGCCGCATAACTTCTAAGTGTTGATATAAATTTCAGAAAACTCACAATACGCCTTTTACAATGGCGAACTGGAGTCTATTAAATAAGTGGTATAACGATATTGAATTAATGGAACAAACTCTTACAGATTATTCAAAAAACTTGAATCTTTACTTTGGAATTCCTGTTGATACAATTCCAAATTTATTTCGAAGAATTAAATGTTTATTTAAAAATCTATTTAATACGTATGCGAGGTAATTAAACAATACATTATTATTCTACCGAGACCCGTAGAATAATGAATGATCAAAGAAAAAACTCGAAAAAGAAATAAATCTTTGCACGTCAAATGTTTATTGGATGAATTGCAGAAATGTTTTGGGACAATTTTCTTTAAAAGACTACAAGGGAATTATGCTTACTATTTTAAGGAAACCGACGGAACTTTCATTCCGCGATCTCCCGTTAGTGAAAATTGACGTGAAAATGCCTTCGAAAGTGTATTTAGAAGAAGTTGATTTTTTTTATTTCTAAAATGTGAGTGATTTGCTACTCGAGTAATCTTTTACGAAATAATACAATTTCTCTTATTAAACTGAGTGCCATAATAAATGGCTAAGTCTGGACTCCACAATAAATGAGTCAAGAATATAACTCTATTCGCAAGGAAAAACTAATAACGAAGCGTTTTGACACAAATATCGATTTTATAATACAAAACAAGTAAACGTATCTCCGCAATATTTCGGGTGCGTGTCCAACTACCCGTGAAAACGCGGTTGTACTTCCTGGTGCCGAAACCCGTCCGTCCAATCGAATTCTCACCGGAGGCCACAGCGCGGTGGCCCAAAGCCGCGCTAACCGTAAACACCGGAGCTGCGCTGGACCGAGGAGCCGCGGCGCGTGCGCGACACTGGGGCGGGGTCGGCGGAGGGCGAGGGGGGGAGGGGGGAGGGACGAGCGTGGTGCGTCCCGCGGCGACGACGCAGGTCCGCCTGTATGTAGCCCAGGCGGTATGTAGGCTAGAGAAGTCGCCGCAACGGCTGTCGCACTTGCTCGACGAGTTTTTGAACGGCAGGCGCGTGTTTGAATACGGCGCCGCGACGTTGACGCCGGCGAGTCGTGATGACGCGGGGCGGGGTGGGGGGACGGACGGGTGGGGCGGGATGTGTCTCAGCCCTGCGACGTGATCAATCGTAATGACGCTCATCTTTGATGTCAACGCAAATGACTTGATCGTGCTCCGAGATTTCCTTCTAGTGTCTCTTTTTGTCCCGTCGTTTCTCACTAATTGTCCTTGTAACATCGTTTTTATGCAACTCTCACTAGAATAAATATTTACACGGCTATACGTATTGGTACTGTAAAGTCAATGAAGAAAAGAAAGTGAACAAGAAAGCGTGATCGACGCCTGGAAAATAGCAATATCTTCTCCCCGGGTCTTTAGTCTGTTCGCTTTTCTGGCTCATGTCAGATTTTTCAGGTGCGTATTTCTGGATGTCGGTCGTTAGCCGAACCTGAAATTATTTAAGCCCGAAATATGAAATCAAAATTAATTAAAATATGTGTGATTTACAAATTAATTGTAAAGCAAAAAAACAGTAGAAACACTTTGAGTTCATTGGGGGGAATCAATTTCAGGTCAAATTTTATTGTTAATTAAAACACTTTTCAATCAACATTCATGACGTACTGGCATACTTCCTCTCTCTAAGAAACAATGGCTTATTAAAACCAAGGAAGAGAAGAAAAACATTTCTGTCATTAATTAAAATCCTTCATTTTCAGGCTTCGTCCAAAGCGATTATTGCTCACGTTTTGGTTTCTGAAAGGCGAACGCTTCAAAGCAGGAGATTCAAGGAGGAATGTGTGAAATCTCGCAACCCGTAATACGACAAATTTTAACACAAGCTGCCCAATTTTTGAAATAACGGAAAAAGAAATAACTTACTCTTCGCAAACTTCATGTTGATCTTATAATTCACGAAACAACTCATTGAAACATTTTTAATGGTGCCAAACACCTCATAATTGGAGCAGTATACTTGCGTGAGTTCCCACGTAGTCACGCTTTCACTTATCAACCTTATAACAAGTGTTGCTGTGTCGTTTCAACATAATCAGTGTAAAGTCTGCAAACGTAACACTGACGTATTATTTACGGATCAGTGCACTTCGCAGAAACCATGTTGACTCAGAAATACATGTTTACGGAGCAATTTCCGGCATTGTATCTACCTAGAGTTGAAAGAACTGTTGAAATGTTGGGTCATCATCTTTGGCACATCTTGGATCACGAAACAACACAGATCATTTTCATTTTCTCCTCGCGACCTTACATCACAATCTAACAAAAACATCCATGCTTACCTAATGTTTTTCTGCAGTGTTTTATATTTATATTACAACAAATCTAACTGTATTATCCTAAAAGAGATGGTACAGGGTTTCACAACCACCGGATTTACGCTGCCGGTAAGTGGTGCCTGAACGTGTACGATTCTTTACAGCACATCCGTTCAACACGGGACATTTTGGAACGAACTTTTTTAAAAAAGAAATCATTTCGAAATTTTCTTCGTCTTCGTTTGGAAGCGACATGGACGCCAGTTACAGGATATCCATGAAGAATAGCAGCGATCTACAACTATTATTATTATTATTATTATTATTATTATTATTATTATTATTCAATCCTTTGCGGCCAAAGACCTCCTGAAGATTTAGGAACAGATGTAGAGCAGGCATCAAATCAACTATCTTTGATGCTAGGAGTTCGTAACATCTCATTAAACCCTTAAGCACAGTTTAAACACACATAGACTTGAAGTTTTAACAGATTATTTTCCTCTCAGGCTACTACTTCATTTATTTCAATTTCGAGCTTTCGAGTATTGGAGGCTAGCCTTTAATGCAAACTTATGTATCTCATATCTTATAATATAAAGTCTCAGACCCTCTTACAATTGCTATTGCCTTGCTAGCACGTCGACATAGTAAGGCACTAATAAGAATGCAAACACTCTACCAACCATGCAAACCGAAACTAACAAAATCATTCAGCCATCACGAATTCACCAATCATTTTACAGCAATGCCGCCTGTTCGAGCTCAAAATCATTAAGCAATATCTTTCTCCCTTTGTAATATTAGCTTCTGCCCATAAATTCTAGCCCAGTCACACTTATGGGGATGAGCACACGACATACGAGTAGAAAAACGGCGGGCGTTCTTTCACGCACGTCCCGGCAGCGGCGCGAATAACGTTCAGAATGATCTGCGTGGGAGAAATCAGCGATCCCTACCTCGGCGCCTCCGGATTCGGTTGCGAGGAGGGTGCTGAGAGATTCGTATCTGCGCCAACTGATGGGAGTGGAGAAAACGAGAGCAAAATGCATTTGCTGACTCTGAGTGCAATCCACGAATTTACAATGCAGTCGAGTTGGTCTGAATGTCTTTCCAGGCGACAACTATTCTCTCAGCTTAGAGTTAAACAGATATTTATTATCAAAAGTATCGTAAGCTGCGGCTCTTTTCGTGATGATCATGATCATAATAATAATAATAATAATAATAATAATAATAATAATAATAATAATAATAATAATAATTTTACCTAGATCTTTTATCCAGCCAACAGCAGGATATATTTTACGCCCTGATGGGACGTACAGTCGACCAAACTCTAGACACCAACACACTTGCGGGCTCCTCTGATCTGGAGTCAGCAGAACGCGGGGCCCTCCGCGACAACATACATGAGAGAGAAGAAACAAACAAGCATGCCCAAGGCGGGACTCGAACCCGCGACCCTTCGGACCGAGGGGCTGAATCGATACACGTTCTCAGCCACCTCAGCTATTCAGGTTGGCATAATAATAATAATAATAATAATAATAATAATAATAATAATAATAATAATAATAATTTACACTTCACATTTATTTTTCTCGTCTTTGAGAAAAAGTTATCGTGCGGTTTTTGGTGGTTGTCGAGATTTTCATTCAATAATTCACTCAGAACTTTAAATAAAATTGAGATCAACCTAAATGAACAGGACTAAATGAAATGGATAATGCATGAGAAGTAAACTAATGTTTTGAGATTAACAAATGCAAATCTAGGAAGATGAGACGAAGATAACTTTTTAAATTAGTTTTTAACAATACATGGTTCCTCATTAAATCATAAAGAACAGGCAGATCTCACAGAGCTTCCCCAAAGCGTACGGATTGATAATTAAGAGTAGTTGCGTCCCATTTCGCATTTTTACAGAACTTCACTGTATGTAGGATTCCACAATACATAAGAGGATTGAACTGAATTATTTTCTTAACTAAATGTAAGTGAAAATACGAATACTTCATTATCATGATATTTGTCTATTTACAATACGTGTTCAACACGAAAAAATAATAGACGAAAAGGCTAACGAAATCTTAAACAAGAAAAGCATTATTAGCTATTAGAGGTATTTTTTAATATGTTGTGATGTTGAGAGTACGTGTACTATTGTAATGAGTGCATCACGTGTTAGACATTAAGTTGTGTATTCCTATATTGCGATGCTCGGTTAATTTTTATCGTTAATTGTTTGTTTAGGGATAGGAATGAATCTGTGCAGGCATGTGTGCTAAAGTATGTATGTATGTATGTTGTATAAATAAAGTGCCTGTCTTTGTGTAGATACCGTGTGCAAGTATTTGATTATTAGACACGCATGTTTCAGTGTATTTGTCCACATATAGTAAATACCAATACATACGTATATAGATGAAAATGTTATTTGTATGTGTTAGAAAACGCTGGATATTCACTGTACATTTAGTCCAATTCTTTTTTTGTACGTTATTTGGCTTATTTTTCTGTACAGTGCTACCGAGTAACATAACCCCAATTTTAGAATAAAGTTTTCTGTCTCCTACGGCTACCCGAAACTTATAAACAAATGCTCCTACGCCCTCCATCAAACTGCAACTGATCAAAGCTCCTAACGAGGGTAGACTCCAGACATGAAGGCCATGATTCACACACGAGCGACCGATTGAAGAAAAGTGTGTTACAACCTCGCAAGTGTCCCGAACCCCAGTTCTCACTCGAAGATCTTAGATCGCGTTCAACGCCATTAGACCGCTCGCGGAATACCGCCGTCGCACAATAGGCATCGCGCTTCGCTAACGAACGCCCGTCTCCTCGTGACCCGTCGAGGAGGTTGGCGCCTGATTCGCCATCCAGCGTGGGAAAGATTTCCGCCCCCCAGCAGTAAAACATGCACTACACTTAAGGGACTAATGATAGCGTTTAACGCGACCGGAATCACTCATCTATCAATCAACGGAGACTTGTCGAAGGCGCTGGCTGGGTGGGGCGGACCGCGGCTCGCGATGGAGACTCTTCTAACGGCGCGCGGCAGAAGTAAGGCACTGGGGTCGACAGGGGCGCTTTCTTGGGTCGCCGCACGTCAAGCCCCTCGTCGCCCGACATCCGAGTCGACGCCGATGCCCAGCCGGGCGCCCAGCCATCTCGCCCGGCGACTTTCTACCCTGCCGCCGCCGCCGCCTCCTCCACAGCCGCCGACGTCGGAGTTTCAATTTCACCCATTGGCGCGGGGCGAGCATCCGCTTAACGACGGTGATTTGGGGGCAGGTTCTTTCAAAAGTAGGAGCACTTGGACGCCACAGATGTAAATAGTATACTCTCTCCCGAGCCACGAAAGTAATGTGATGACGACTTGTATGATTGGAGTCAATGAACAGACATGAGCTTATAGGACCCACCACAAACCAGTGCCACAGTCTTAAAGAATGTATATAAAGCATTCGCAAAAAGCAGACTCTTTCAGTTATAAACGAGGTTACTTGTATCGAAATTTGTCACTAAACACAAGCATTACTGCGAATTTAAAAAATAAAAATAAATTTCATTGGAAAGAAAAACACTAATGACCATATTCCAAATTAAAAAGGGATAAAAATAATAGTTTAGGACATATTCTAAAGAAACATTTACTCTTCCGAAAATAGTAAAACTAACGGAAGTAGTATAACTCAAATAGAAATTAACGTATTAGAAAATTAAATAATATTGAACTTCCGATAAGCAAAGAGAAATTAACGTTACAAAATTGTGTTTAATATATTTTTAGGATCAAAATTTAAAAAATTATTGATGAATTATGCCGAGAATACTTGTGGAATTGTGCAACGTTCTCTTTATCGAAATGCAAATCTAGAACATGTGAAAATCGTTTTCCTTCTTCACTGCTTCATTCACATCGAGAGAGATTCTTCAATCAGAGCGGTGAGAACGCATTGTAAGATATTAGCAGTGACAGAGGACGAGGAAACTATTAAAGAAGTCACTAAATGAGAATAATGATCGTTTAATGAGGTAAAAGAGCACTCTCCTATGGCTGCGTTCTGTCCATGCGGAAGAACTAGAGATTGTAAAGCGACGTTACGTCACACGGGAACAACACATTCCACTGCAGATAAATCACAGAATAAGAATTGAAATTTCTGCAGCACTGGGTAGTTATGTACAATTGAAACTGATTAAGTTACAACTGTATTTGAATAAACTAATACAAATATACTCAAGTATGCATACCATCGGTTTTGTTAACAGTTGCATTATTTACTTCTTAAGACTGCTTTCCAACTCCCCTGTTTTTGTACGTGAATGCAGGGATTTCAAGATTCTAGAAGCTACACAATGATACACAGTTACCAGAAATGACGCCATATGGAAGATGCATTTTGCTTATAATGTCCTGAACAAAGTTCCTTTAGTTCTGAATCACACAGTTTCGTCATGGAGAAACCATACAAATGGTATTTGAATATTTCGTGATAATAAGACAAGCGATGTCAAAAACAGTGACCCAGAAACATTTCGGGAATGTTCGTATAATTGGTCATGAGAACATTAAAACAGCATGCAGAACGAACAGTCGTTACATGAATTTAAACCGTTACAGTACTAACAGTTCTTTCTTTCGCAGACTTTTTCAATAGTTTATGAGTATTAAATTTATTAACATTTACACAAAAAGAAATAAAATATGATTAAATATAAGTACGTAAAATTGGTCAATAAAAGTTAAAAGTAATTATCATTCACATACATGTCTTGACAACATCAAGATTATACATTAATCTTTCAATATACGAACATTCCTAACTTCTACAACTTCTCCAATCTACAATTCTCACACAGCCTCGTGCAGGGGATACAACTCGGCGAAACGTCACCGGGGCGTCCTCGGGACAGAGACTGTCTTGCGTCAGGGCAATTCCGCGCGGCAATTTGTGGTCTCAGGTCGCCGTATCTGATGCGCTTTCACTCAAAGGCACCCTGCGACAGCGACGACGACAACGCAGCGACGGCGACAATGGTCACGATGGGGGAGTCGCTGGACACGACGACGAGGACAAGCGCGACGAAACACCCTTCACTTTCCATTGATTGATTAGTGATTCCGGGTGCGTCAACTGCTAAGGTCATTAGTCACGTAAGTGTAGTACATGTTTGCCTCTCGCGATGGCGGTGATCTTTCCCCGCTGAATGGTGAGATCCGGTACCGACCTACCCGTCAGCTGGCGAGGTTTTATCATTTCAGGTATCTCCCATCAGCAGGGCACCGCCCCACCCGGGACAAGCTCTAAGCACCCGTACCAGTCTCCAGGCATTTGTGGTAGAGTATATCCTTCGGAAATGGCACAGTGAACATACACACAGAAAGAGCGGAGAATCGGAGGCTACGAAGATGACCACAACAAAGGTAGCCGGTAGGCCACCGGCCTCCATCAGCCTCACGCCGGTCACCTTTAGTATGTCGTAATTTCATTCTGCAATTTGCTGAGCTTGAGAACGTTTTCATGAGCTATAAATTACACAATGATAACTCCAGAAGTAAGAAATTCATTGGTGCAAAATTACAGAGAAATCCGATGGCTCAAAGCAAAAAAAACCAAAAAAAAAAAAAAAAGGAAAAAAAAAACCAAAAAACAAAAGATACTTTTATCTTTACTCCTTCGCATAAAATTTATTATCCGAAGATTGATTTGTCAAATGTAAAAGTGAACCAAGCTGCATTTCCCGTGTCCAAGATTCAAAGGCAAATTATGCATGAATGATCGAAAAATTTCAATTATTTGATTAATATTGAAATTTTAAAAGGAAAATTTAATTTGAATGAAAACATCAGAAAACTGAAAACAGAATGTAATTTTTTAAAAATTGTACCGAATCGCTTACAAACGAACACTAGCGAACTAAGAAGTTTTCTAGACGTAATTACACGCAACATTAACTCCCAAATAGGTTTTCACGAAAGTGTGGTAGTGACTCTCGGGACAACTCACGCCTATGATGTATGCCGCAGTCGAAACAATGGAGGGCATTCTTCTTTACTTCACTGCTGAGCGGATTATGCAGCACACCTCCCACGACCGCGAAGAATAGTGCCGCAGAAGCGAATGAATGATCAGCCCGCAGTGGGACAACGTCAAAGCATTGTGATCACAAATAGTTTCATGAACATCTTGTGCATGTATAAAATAATTAGTCTAAGAGCCGCTTACGAGTAGTGTGAAACCTATTCATGCATGTTTTTCATTTGACAATCTCAGAAAATATTAATTTAGCCTTTCAAAACATATTTTTGTTTTTTATTTAAAAATAATTAAAAGTTTTATAATATTTTCATTATCTCCGATTAACTGATTAATTTACGACTATCTTATGCACTAGATGTCTCAAACAATTCAATTCTTGAATAATGAACTCTTATGAGGCATTACAGAATAATTTTCCCAGTCCCCAGGGACCCATCCCAAAAGGGCCATTTATCCGAATCACGCGCGTTCGCGGCGGGACCCATGCATGGCGTGGCGGGCGGGCGGGCGGGCGGGCGGCCGCGACGTTTCTCGTCCTCAGAAGGAGAAACGCTGGCTGGCCGCGCCGGCGCCCCCGCTCGCTCGGAGGTCGGTGACTCGACCGCGACTCGGAGCGCGCAAGCGCAGCCAGCCAGCCGCCCGGCCGGCCACCTGGCCCCCGTGCAGCGCCGCGCAGCCAACTGCGATTTCACCGCGACGCACCCGCCGAGGACGCGAAATTTCATGCAACCCGCGACATTAAAGATAGAACCCGATTAGATACTGCACAATTACGTCCTATCAAGAGCATCAATATTTTATTATTTATTTTTTGATTAGGTTTCCAGGGGCCTTTCAATTACCAAGGTCATTGGCAACCACGAGTAGATGATAGCAATACTAATGATGATGATGATGAGGTGAATGCTAATGGAGAAATGATGGAATGAGACCCAGAGGAAACGGAAGAAAACCGAGAAAATCTATCAAGAATTCGCTTTATCCATCACATATGCCACATGGATTGGTTGGGGAGCGAATTCACGCCCCAGCGACAGAAGGCATTTGCGCTAGCCATTACTTCACGATTGGCACTCCCTCTGAATGAGCCGAAGAAGGAAACGACTGTCCTAGATGTGGTTGTTAAAATCCGAGATAAACCAAGAAAGTAAATATTTTTCTTACCTATCATACACCGCGCCAAAATCTTCTTGGTAGTCAACTCTCGTAAAAGTAAACCCTGTCAAAGAGCTTCAAAAAGTACACGCTCGGCACGAGTACAAAAAGAAACCACCTCCCCGAGACATCCTTGTTGCAAACCCAATGTCCTCATTCTAACGAAAATTTTCATTTATAATCAGGACAATAAAAAGCTCGACAGTACACAACGCACAGCGCCAAAAAACATCTTGGACGCTCAATTCAGATATGTGAACTCAAGAGGAACGACATGGCATTGAGCAAAAAAAAAAGGGGGGGGTCTTTCACAAGGACGGAGGTACATGGTTTTGTGCCAAAAAACTTCGGTCGTCACCCCGTTCCTCTGGTGTTCGAGTGTAGATAGAAGCTTACCCAGTATAGAAGAGGAAAATATACAATAGGAAAAATAATATAAACAAAAAAACTTAAGTAACTTTTCCCACAACTTCACGAATAGTAGTTTATCATTATATGGTAGTTTTTTTGTTCCCCAAGTTGCGATGAGCAATAATTCCCATTGAAATTTCAACCATCACCAGAATATTTTAGAAGATAAATGAAGCTACATAGCTATTATATAAAAAAAACAATAATGTCACATATATGATAAACATGTCCTGAGCCATCTAGCAGCAATAAAGAACTGAAATTTAGAAAACAATCCAAAAAAGAGATAAACACCTAAAAGCATGAGAAGTATAAATTCTCAGAGTTCGCAAATTCGAGCCGGTATTGACAAATTTACATAACTATCGGAAAGTCAGAATTCAAATCCTCGCCCCACTAATCTTAGTAACTCGTTCCTAATTCCATTCCCAAGTAAACCTTGCCAAGTTCTACAGCCAATTGCCAGGCTGGCAGGGGCCGCCAAGAAGAAAGCACTCGGGCAGCACGCACCTTAAATAAATCATCTGCTCTCCCCGAGCGCACTTGTATGCTGGCGAGGTCGTTACCAACCTGACTATCTAATGCGGTTGCAAATAGGGGCTAATGCATGGTGGCTAGTTCAGAAAACAGGATAGAACACTTTTGATTAAAAAAAGACAGGAAGGAATTTTAATTAAGTCGCTGATAGACTAAGATGCTTGTTTACGTTTCACCGTAAAACCAATCAACTGCATAACTACCTGATTCTCATGAAATATGCACAACTTTCTACACATCATGGACTTTCGGGGGATAACTAACGTTATAAAGTATTGCCTTCTTTAAATTTAGAGAAACGGCCACAAATAAAAGTTCGCGTTATAAACACACATGAAATCGGATTGGTATTTTCTCCAAACGTGAAATGAAAGTTTACTGATATCGTTTAGTTAATAGTAGTTAGTTAATCAGAGCTAATAATAAGGAATCGGTTTGTTCTAATTAACACTTCGTAGCTGTGAATTTATTTATGCCCTTAAATTCTCGACTGTGTTTTGGGATGGTATGCATGAGTAATGCGGGTAAAAGCATAAAGTAAATTTTGGGAAGTAATGCGTTTCTCCTGTATAATTTACACGACTTCAGTCATCAACAGGATTTGAAAACGAGAAAACTCAATACTCTTGGTAAATATCTTTCTCTTTTAAAAACAAAAGGTAAACATTTTTGAAAACAAATTATTGTGTTCGCAATGTAGTGTTCTGATGCTGAAGACAACTGAGAACACGTTTTCAAGTGTTGAATTCTCCAAGATACAAGTTTAACGTTTAGAGTGAAGTATGCGTATTAAGGGAGTATCGTAGTGAATACATTTAAAACCAATATTTTAGAAGTTGCTAGATGGACAGGAAAGATTAACAGGTAGCATTTATCTCATTGTTACAATTTCCACTTTAAAACACGGTTCGCAAATACTCTGCGTCAGTTCCCTCGACATATGGCTCCTCGCAACAATTGGCGTGTGCAGGACCTCCCTGGCACATCTCCATCTCAACACACAACACCCTTAGCAACACCTGTCTGAGCACAATCGACAGTCCCGTAAACAAGATCCAGCGCGCACGATAACATCATCGCCCGCCGCGCCGCGCCGCCACACGCATTTCGTGCCCATCCGCTCGCGAAGCATTCGACGCGCTTCTCACACACACACACGCACACACGAGCGGCGCGCACGCATGCTCGGCACGTCGCGTGCCGCCCGCCGCCATAGGCGCGAGCGCGCGCGCACCCGCGCACGTCCGCCTTTGGCGCCGCCACGCCACCGCCGCCGCCGCCGCTGCCGCCGCCGTCGCGCCGTCACGGTCGAGTCGGCAAGACGTTCGTGGGCGCGATTAACGTGAAACGTGCGCGTCGACTTTACGGCCGGCCCATGGGGCGCCCTGCGCGGGTGGGATTCCCGGCTGTCTGTTATCTTCCGCTTCGCCGACGGGATAGCCGCGCGCCGCCGACGCGCTGCGGATAGGGGGCGCGGTGTTGTAGGGAATCGTGGAACTTGCAGCCGAACGCAAAGCAGCCGGGAGAAGGGTGCGGCGCATCCCGCCAGGAACAACGGCGAATGCTCACAATGCGCGGGTGTTGTGCAGGGGCGGGGAAGGGGCGGTACCTGCATTGGCGCGGTGCTCGCGGGCGGGCGTGACGACGGCGTTTGCGTTAGAGGCGGCGGAGGCGGGAGATGTGCAAGCCGCGGGTAGGAGCATGAAGACAGTGCCATTGCGGAGGCAGTGGCGCGGTGCCACAGCAGTACGCAATGGCAATCGCGATGTCATTGAGGTGGCGGTGACACCCAAGACGACAGGGCGGGAGGAAAGCTGTGGAAGCAGGGATGTGGGGGTTAAGGAAGAGGTAGGCATGGTACGTTAAGCTCAGAAGGCGAGGAATGTGACCACAACAGCCGAGGAGGAAATACTGATGACGGGGATGGGAGTAGCAGAGGTGTTAGTGCATAGGCGGACGTTAACTGCAACTGTAGAGCCGGATCTCAGAGGTGAGGATGCTGCGGCACCGCATTGTGTGAAGGGCGTGCCCTCTTGCCATCAATCCTTGATCCCTCCCACTCGCAGCCGCAGCAACCGACGTCGAACGTCGCTTGCGATACTGGCAGTTTGCGCCACACCTGCTGGATTACCTCTCGTCTGTCCTCAGCCCCGTCGACGACGCTGCCATCGCGGCTCTCCTGACTTAAGGACACAGAGGATCCGCGTCGTGCACGTCGGCTCTCTACAATATTCCTCTGGGTTAAGGCCGGTGTGGGGCTTTGGCCCCTTATGCGTTATGGCGAAATGTCTCCAGCATTCTTTCCGGCCATAGCGAGAGAAGAAAATGACACAACTTAGCCTATCTTTTTTTACTTCCCACCCAGCAATTTGCGGAAATTTGGATGAAAATTCAAAGAACATTCAATGTTTTAGAAGATTCTTTAAAATCTGATTTTTAATATAACAAACTTTGAATCCAATTCTGCCGGAGTCTAAAATAACCTGAAATGTAGTTTAGGAAAGAGCCTAATAGTATTACTTTCTGTAAGGTGAAAAACTTAACGTTCTCTTTTCTAAACTAATTTGCAGTAAAGGACACAGATATCAACGAAATAATTCGGAGAGAACTCACCAAAAAATATGCGAGAAAAGCATAGTAACTGCATCTTTGTTGATCAAAAAGTTGTCCCATGAAAACAAAACATCAATGCAAATCTGAGACAAGATGTGGAGTATATGTTTTTAATGTTCGTTAAAGAATATGTTGAGGAACAACTCAGTTTCTTTCGAAGGTAGTGGTATTATCATCTCATGATATTTCCTCTACATTAATAGAAAAAAAAAGAATCATAATTCAAAAGTGTGAAAATAAAAAATTAATTTCGTCACAAAATTTCATTAACGCAGCAATCCTGAGAATATAAACAACAGTAATTTTGCGATCTATATCTTAGAATATTCGTATAAATCGGAAATTCTGAAATTCTAAACAGTAGGTCATTTCCAACAAATAGTCTAATTCCATTTCAATAGTTCTTGTGATGGCATAGTTTCAAATGTTCTGTTGCCGTGACTTCCGCAAAACACCCCAAACTGTTAAATACTTCCATAATGCTCAAAAAACTATTAAATCATTACAATTATTGCTACAATAAGAGCTGTAATACACTTTCTAATAGTTACTATTCTTCACATTCGTTTACCTTCCTACCAATTACCTCACCAACCAACTGGCATATTTTACATCAACAATTACGAGGTAAAGTGAGCTCCTCAGAACAAAACAAAATGTCAAACATGTAGTACCAACCATCATTAAAACCGAGACAGTTACTTCCAGAAGGGTAATGTGCATGGCATTAGGTTTGCACGTTAGGCAAGGAATGCACGAGCGGAGCGGAGCGGAGGGAAGAAGCGAGACCGGCCGAGCAGGCGCCGTTTTAACAGCAGGAGCGCGCGGCGGCGGCGGCCGGCGGCGGGCGGTTCCTCTCGTTCTCGCCAGCCCTTTGGGGCCCCCGGGGGCGCGTGGGCCCGCCTACGGCCGCGCGGCACGAGCCCCGTGGCGCGTGGGGGGAAAACACCGGTTTGTCGCAAATGGCGTTAACGACAATTGAGTTTATGGTTCGGGCTGGCGGTTTCGGAGCGTGAGAGATCTTACACGACTAACACGATTTCGTTCGAAATTCTTCCTAGAGATATGATTTTCTAGAGATTCGCTAGAGCTGGCATTTGCTACAAAACTAGGCATTTCGAGGCATTCACTACAATGTTTAAATATCAGTTATTTAATAGCATTCCTTCATCCGAATTTACCTTAATTGTACTAAAGAATAATTAAATGTATTTTACTTAACATTTTTAATTTAACATTCTAAAACTAACATTCTAACACTCAAAATTTTTCATGAGACAACTAGTGTTCAAAGACATAATTATTTCAGGATAAAAAGTGTTATTTAGTACCGTTGTATTCGTTATTGCAAGAGTATCTAAGGATGAAATCACAAATTGAAATATAAGTCTAGAAAACTGTAAATTGGCAAATAAAATCAATTATATTCTTAGTATTATCTTAACGTCATTGCGTCGACATATTTATAACGCATCGTATTAACGCTAGTATATTATAGCTGAATTCACCTTGATAGGCCACGATGGACCGGCGGCGGTGCGCGGTCGCTTACGTAAATAAAAAAATGGCCAGCGGGAAGGCCGCGCGTGCGCCCAATTAATCGTGGCCGCTCATTACGGCGCGGCGACGCGCCTCATTTGTCTCCGCAATCGCCTAACGGATGACTACGGCGGCGGCAGCGCCGGCGGCGCGGGTGGCATCGCGGGAGCGCCTCTGCGCCGGGAGAAGCCACGGGCCAAAAAAATTGAGAGAAAAAAAGCCGGGTGCTGAGTTCGCTACTTATACGTGCGTCGAAATCTCCACGGGAAATCTTTAACCAAGGGTTGTTCTTTACAAATGGTTTCCTGAGTAGAAATGTCGCTCGAAAAAGTTGCTGTGGCGTATTTTCGGCAATATAAATTGCTGTAACGCAGTTATGAGCAAGAGAGAAAAAACTGAAAACTAAACTTCGAGTACGTTCAAACTCTGTTATTCATAATGTTAATATTTTTAAAGTAAAAAAAATTGTTTTTTTTCGAGATACCTACATGATTCTATATATTGTTTTTTCTATTAAGGTGGATGAATGAATTAATGAAAGAGAAAGAGATCGAGAATCAATATAAAGAATGGTTAAAATACGTGAAAAGCAATGAGGGAAAAATGAAAAATTGTTTACCGAGCATCATTGGAATAACTTTCGAAAATATGCAACCTGGAATGGTTACGATCAAAACTCAACGAATCGCACATATTATTAGGATCATCGCATATTAATTTGACATCAACATCTATTCATTTTCATTCCTAGACAATTATTACTTTTTTAAATTTTGTTTTCTTTTGTTTTCTCTACTTTTCATATATTATTATTATTATTATTATTATTATTATTACTATTATTATTATTAATGCGTTTTCATTACCAATTATTTTACATGATATTTATAATTAATATTTCCTTTCTTACATGCTATTCTAAAGCTGGAACTCGAGGTACGAAAGCCGCCGAACGAGCCTCATTCGTCAAACATTCCTGTGTTGAGGTACAAGGAAATGCACGGGTAATTCATAGTTGCCCGCTACACCATCCGAAGTCACGAGGTCACGTTGCACGAGTCTCCCCGCAGCTAAACACCAACACACTCGCAACAGAGAATGCGAATAGCCATGGCAAAGAGCCAGAGGCACGGGTTCGAGGTTAATATGTCAGGCCCATTCTTCGTCACGACAGGGCCAGGCCAAGGATGCGGAACACCCGCCTTTACTCGAAGTTTGACGCAGTGTAAAACATTACAAATTAATCAAGCTGAAGAAGAGAATTCGTGGAAATAATATTTTTATACTTTAATGTATTCGGTTAGAAACTCTTACACAATGCACTTCCTATTTATCTTGTATAATAACCACAGTGGAACACTCAGGTTTCAAAAACAATAGAAAGAGGGAACTGAAACTGGTAGAAAACCTAAAGTGTAAAACAAGAAAATGAATGATAATGTTAATACCAAAATTGTATGCTGTCATTAGATTAAAATCTACACTTGAACGAGTAAAAGGAATTTGATGAAAAGTTGAAGCAGTAACTTATTACCACGGATAATGTTTCAAATTTTCACAGTTTTCAAAATGATGCCTCTAAAAAATGTCCGAAATATTTTTAAAATTGGGAAATGGAAAAGGAAATTCTCACGCAATCAAACACACATACAAATAAGGGAAAAAAAACTCACCTGATAAAATAGCATGGCTGAAGAGTAAATCCACGGGGCAGCAATCAATCCACAAGCCCGATGGCCCGGAATAAATCACACAGAAAACACTCTCTTCCCTCTTCTCTGAGTCTTCCGCTACACACTGAACACACTGGTCTTCTAAGTCTATCCACTTATAAGTCGACGCCGCCCCCTCAGTCTACAGCCACCGACTCCCCATCCACCGCGCCGGCACTCTGGGTGGCAGGTCTCTGGAAGTGCTTCTCCGACGCCGCAGCCTCTAGGTGGCGCCCATGCTTGCAACGGCGCGACGCACTATACACAAACACGATATAGCGGCGCTGCAAGGTAAAAAACGCTTCACCTGCCGAACGGAGCTCCACGGGGTTATATAGACTTTTCCGAAGAGGAGGGCCCCCTCCTCCGGAAGATCCACCAATCGCAGCGGAGTCGCAGGCGTGTGTGGTGGCCGCCACCGCCGCGCGGATGGATGGAAACCCCATGCGGCGAGGAGAAAGTAGGCTATTCCTCCGGCCTCCCCTCCTCGGGCAGGCCGCCGCCGCCGCCTCCACCGCCTCCGCTGCCGCCGCGCCGAGGAAGAAAGTCAGCCTCAGCCCGAGGAGAAGACCCGGAGGATCGCTTTGATTCTTCCCACCGTCTCCTCCAGCGCCGGCGCCCCCAGCATTCTCCCTCCACCCGCCACCCCCATCACGACCGCAACGTCCCCTCCCAACGCGATGCTCCCTGCGTGCCGATGACGCCATGCGGGGTGATTCACGACTCGCTTTCAACCCTGATCGCATTCCGCAAAAACGTCCCGGGAGAAATTTCGAGACGCGCCGGACGAATGGTGCTGGGAGGAGCGGTCACGTACGTCACGAACGGCTCGTTCGGGTGATGTTGCGACACGCGACGAGATGAAAGCGAATCGAATGCCTTCGTCGCCGCGCACAATCAACAAAAGGCCATTTGCACCGGGAGGAGAACGGCTGGGAAGATTCCCGAATGCAAAGCGTGCACCTCTTTACCCCAAACTTCACTGTTAAGGAGGAAAAGTTACCAATCCTTTTCCACGCAAAATCCAAGACGATTTCTAATGTCTGTGTTAATTAGGCATCGCTGTTAGTACACGCCTGGAATTACACCAGTCGGATTCCACAATCCATTAGCGATTTCGCCTTCAAAAGATGAGACTGCAACATTCCCACTCCCAACAACTCGACCTACTCCAGGTTCAGCGCTCGATAGAGCGAACAGAGTGAAAAAAGTTGAATTTCCACCGGAAAGATGTGATTTCGGATGAGTCGAAATATGCAAAAAGCAAAGTGGTCCATCCTCTCGAATCTTTTCAAATGCACAGATTTCTTGACCCAATCATTTCACTCACGAGTACATATATGTACTATCTCAAAATAGTCCCAGCTATAACACATACAGAGACAGCTCCAATAGTAATAACCTCGGCGGGCCTACATGACTTGGCCATTCAACTAGCATCCCTGATAATGAGACACCTACCCTCCATCATACACGGAACAGGGGTCACAAGATGAGGAGGTGGGGGATACAGAGAGGGTCGCATTGACTAGTCCATTGCTTTAATTGCATTCCATTATGAGTCGGTATCTTGTGATGTATTGCTATTGCTCTGATGTGCCTTCAAACTAAACGCAATTTCCTTGCGTTGATTAGAGGGAGGGGCTGGCCAGCCGTCGGAGGTCTGGGCGGCCTACTGCGTCGTGGGGCTCGAAGCCGCTCCTGGCCGGCTAGCTGCGTCGACCGGGCTGGCGCGAGCCAAATATAATATAATCCGCGTCTAGACACCGGCAGCTTACCTCTATGAGGGATGTGCTCATTGGTTCACACTAATTTATGGAGTAAATTCTACATTTAGCGGCGGCGGATTACACGAGGTCGGTAGCGCGACGAGGGTGAGCGCGTAGGCGGGGGGCGCGGTGGCGGGCGGCGACGCTGCCCGTCGTGCTACTAGTACGTCCGGATTAGTCGCAATGGCCGAACGGCGCGGGGGGCGGGGGGGGGGGGGCGCGGGGGGGCCGGGGGCGGCGGCGTGCCGAAGCGTGAGCATACGCGCGCAAGCTCTCGCACAAGCGAGCATGTATCGGAGACACGCTCCTCGGGGGCCCCGGGTTACCGGCCTCGCCTGGGCAGGCGCCAGCTAACGCACGCGTGAAATTCTGGACCGCGCCGCAAATCCTCAGCGAATTGTAGACTCGAGCGGATCGACTTTCAATTTCACATATGGACGCTAATTCGTTTAGGCACAGTCAGCCAGAACCTGTTGAAATCTCCTCTTCCTTACGTAATGCGATGGCGTATAAGAGGAACCTATTAACTGGGACAGAAAGTCCATTGATTAGCAAACGGTTAGCGTCCAGTCGACATGTTTCGGCGTTCCCGTTAGTTGCCGCGCGGATGAAGTCTGAAAATGTCCACATTCGATCCGGGATTTGGAGAGTTCATCACAGGACTATTAGAGGGGCGTATTTCAAATTACGACAAGAGCTATAAATCCTTTAGCGTGATGAATGTCGAATCACGATTTCTCCCAACATTTTGAATCAACTCGTATGGAATAATAAGCAACATGATGGAAAATACTGATTAAACTCGTTCCCGCACATCTAATTCATTTACATCATATTCACCGCACATATAACGTATAGATAACATCGCAAAAATAAAACGAAGAATCAGCCATTACACTATGTGTTCATAAAAGTTAATGACATTGATGTGACTATAAAAGGTATCCTAACTCAGCGAGAAGATGATTATCTTCCATTATGTAATGGTGTCTTGTGCACGCCAAATGCCTTCTTTTGATCGTTTCACTGTTTTAAATCCCCTTAAATCTATCTTCCTCAAACATAACAATCGGATGATGTTTTGCTTCAAATCGAAGTTCAAGATGAGGAATTTCTATTTTACTTTAATTTACTAATTAATCAGACACTACGATTATGGGTTCATTCAGTTTTTATTTTTATTATGTTATGAACCATTAGAATTTTGGAAGATATAAACGTGTAGGAATATTAAAGAAATATTTTCTTCACAAACCATGACAACTTAATACAAAATACTTAAGTTATAATACAACTTTTGTAAATCTTTCAAACTTGTTTATTACATACTCATTATAGTATTAACATCTAAGAAAACAACTTGACGAAGCCCATCGTAACTCTGTCCTTGGCCTACAAAGATCTTGCTTCTGACCGTCATGGGACAGTGGGTATGTGCGGCGAATCGCGCAGGGGGGCACACCCGAACCGAACCGCCCGGTCGCCCATAAGAAGCAGAAGGCGCCCCGGCGCGCCAGGCGGGGACCTACATACCGCGGCCCGCGAAAAGAACGCGGTTAATCAAGCGCGCCAAGTGAACCCACAATCACTCCCGGACTTCCTCGTCGATGGATGGGGCGGGGGGGGTTCGCACGAGAAAAAGGGCACCTTATGAGATTACAGGAACAAGATGAATGAAGCTGAGGGAAGAGTGGTGCCCAGAGGCACCAGAAAGATCGAACTAAGCTGCAGATAAGAACAAAATCTGTTGACATAATGGAAGCATCTAGACCAGGAGGAAAGGAAGGAACCAAAAAGGGATGAGAAAAGATAAGGCGAATCAAGTGCAGAATTGTGACTCGTTCCCTCGAGGTGAAGCGGATTGAAGCAATGAGAGGTAGAGGTCGCATTCTGGGAGATAAAAGCGGAGCGGAGCAACGGACGAGATAAAGGAGGAGAGAAACACGGTGAGACGGAGCGAAGAAGGCCGGGGAAAAAGGGGAAGGGGGGAAAAGGGGGGGCCGGAAACCCGGGGGGGGGGGGGGCGGGGAAGGGAGGCGTGGGGCTTATGCTAATGATGAGGCGCGAGCGCGCACCTGCCCGAGGGCGGCAAGGGCGGGCCGTGGCAAAGATGGTGTTTCCAGGTCACTGTCACAATGGAGGCTGGGCGGCGCCGGCCGCAGGGTCGGCTGAAGGGCAGCGGGATGCTGAGAAGAGAGAGGCAGAGGCACAAGCCTGCGGAGAAGGTTGCGCTGACGGAGAGGGCGGGCCCTGGGCGCGGCAGAAGCTGCACCGTGGGAAGCTGCAGGCTCCCTGGGGGTGCAGTCTCGCGCCTTTCCAGTGCAAGGTCACGAGTTCGTTGTACATGTTCTACAATTAAATGGAATGGCTCTCATAAGGTTCTTCAAGGGTAGTGTGCACGCGGGCAATTTCCGTAAGGCGAGATTTAACCGCGAGTACTATTTATATGCAAAACATGATAGTGTATTTCTACAACTCAAGCTAGAAAATAAAGGTTAAACGTGTAAAATAATTCTTCCTTTTTATGCAAAACGCTTCTACGACGTGACGTGACGTGACGTGACGTAACGTAACGTAACGTAACGGGACGGGACGGGACGGGAAGGGTTGCTGCCAAAAACTGAATAGTATTTTCAGCTTCAACGAAAATGCAGGAAATAATTAAGACGATGCAAAACTACGAAGCGAATCTTAGACAAATTATAGTACCAAACAAAAAATTTATGAATGTAAAACAATAATAAAATTAGAGAAGATTGCCTTAAAACTCATAATTTACAGTATCTAGTGTATTAATGACGTAATTCAGAAATAAGAAGGTGCACACAAGCTTTAGATTATAAACAGAAGTAAAAGTTAACTATGAACTATGAAAAGAAGTACAATAACTAAACGCTCACATCCTAAAGCAATCAACCATTGACAACAATCAACCAACGCCAAAAACTGCTGACTTCATACAGAATAAACCATTAGTACTCATCAGTTATTCACTTATTATAATATCACAGAAAAAATCATGGAATTACATTTTACGAAATCGTAACATCATAATATAACACTGAGCACAAAAAGTTTAATTAAAGATGTACCTACATTTGCAAACGTTATACAAGAGTTACGACCGGATCAGATAGATACATCAAACGAACAGAACGTAGAGGGGGATGAATTAACGAAATAGGCTAATTTCGCAATAATTGGATGGAAGATTCAACCTTCAAAAAATAGCAATAATAAAAGAATTTAGTACACCAAAGAAAAAATATTATGTTCCTCGGTGAAGACGGAACTGAGGGCTGTGTGTCCTGTATTAAGTGAAAGAAAACTGTAACAGTTTAATGGATTGTAATTATGCATGATTTATGGATGGCAATTAACGATTTCATGAACCGAAAGTGACTACTATACGCAACTATTTATTAACCTATTTATTAACCAGTCATATCAAACGTGGATTCAAAAAAACAACTTTTTTTTAACATTTCGCATTTTCGCATTGTTGTTTCTCTCCATGTCTCCTTTTTCAAAGAAGAATTTTTCAACAGTGAATATTAGCGTAATTGTATAAGAAGTTCAATTCGCAGAACAATTTCGAAATTTGAGAGTGAAGCGAACAAAAGCTCTTGGAAGTACTTCGCACATACACATCTTGTGAATGCAACGAACCAAGAATACCACTTGACCACTAGACACTTCAGAGGTGATACGCAATCTTCGCTACACTGTTGTGGGCACGAGTCACGCATTCGCTGGGACTCCCCACAAACATTTAATGTTGCAGAACAGACTCAAAACAGAAAACACGTTTTCGTAAATTGAGAGGAGACCAGTTTCGCTTAAATTCGCATATTTATTAGTAGAACACATGAGCATGTAAATTTATATATTTATAATACATATCTGACCTTACGATTTGATGCAAAATTCTACCAAATTTCATTTTTCAACATTTCATTATATAGACTTTTAAAAAAATAATGAGAATTGATGCAATGCTGTGAACACACATCAAGCTTCTTCTAGTTCTGGAAATAGGTTCACAGAACTCACTCAACTGAAAATGTCTTTCTTTAAGGGAATTTTGATTCTCAATTGAAAACGGGTCCTACACCAAACCCTCAGAGACAATACCCCCTCCCCTCTTTCATCTCCGGTTAAACAAAAACACAAAAAACGAAACCGTATCCCAGCGACGGGCTCAGATCTTAGGCAGGCGGCGCAGCGGGTGCTTGGCTGACGGAACCGCAGCAGCAGGGACCGCGCACCGACGCTCCGCTCGCCCCGGACACGGACGCCTGCGCGCGGCCCGCGGGTCGCGCCCCGCCCCCCCCGCCGCCCGCCGGCCCCCCCGCGCGCCTCCTTGTCCGCCGGCCAGGCGGGGCGCGGCGGTGGCGCCGGCTGAGGGTCACGAGGTCAAACGCGCGCACGTGCTAACATCACGCGACGCCCCTGCGTTGCCCACACCTGCGCTAAGCACGTCGTCAACGTTGTGTAAGCCGCTCGGGCGGGGCCGAATTTATAGCTGGGGGATGAGCCGCCGGTGGGTGACGTCTTCGCTGCCAATGGCCGACTAGCAGACGCGCATGACCGTACCGGAAATAGTGACGTCTGCCACTGTTGGACGAGAACGGGGCCAATTCAGCCGTTTGGATTCTATTACTACCGACCGTGCCTACTAGAGTAACGGTTACAAGAGCCTGAGTCCACGTAGCCAAGCCTTGGGATGCGAATACTGCGACGCACTAGAAAAATGGCACACACTACCAAGAAATATTAGCGTTTGTGTATATAAAAATGGCCATTAAAATCTTACTTAAAGGCGCGTCTAGAAGAAAGTATTAGTGTCTAAAATAGCTGTTTTGTGCTCCTAAAAATTGGATCTCCGGAAACACAATGAAGTGGAACGCTTTATTCAATGATACTGACCCGTTTGAAAACATTAGAAAAAAGAACATACTATGTGAAGTACACTTGAAATTTCTCATTAGGTAACTCGTAAGTCATTGATTTAGGTTTTTTATGCTGCAAATGGTATTTTTTTAAAGAAAACATCCAAATATTAGTATACTTTGTATTTTTGAGAGATATATAAAATACATTCTCTATTAATACTTTAGTTATTAATAGACAAAGGCAATTATTTTCTCAATTAAGGATAATGAATAGTATTTTCTACGGGCAATTCCAGCTATTCGTTTTGAATGTATGCAAATGTCCTTTTTTCACTATGTACTTCAGAAATATTAATATACAGCCAACTGCCATGTATCAGACTTATATGTTCCTCGTAAATCAACTCTCAAACGAGGCCCTGACTGGCAAGTGACCGATTTCACTCCTGCGCCCAATAAGCAAAAGAAAAACTCCCTTTCAAGTTTCAATAACAATCAACTTGTCTACCAGCGACCCACCGAGTTCCTCCAGATTATTACTCGCAAATCAATACGTCACACGACGCGATCCGACAGGACAAACACACCAAGCAATCTGGCGTTCCCGATCATCTCATCTCCCATCTCATTCAGCCGCCGCTCACGGCGCGCCTGCCATCCCCTTTGCGCCGAACCTGATTCAAGATTCCCGGAGATACGGCGGCGGCGCGCCGCAGACGGCCCGGTCCCGTTAGGCGCCTGGGGGAGCTTGCACGGAGCGCACGCCGCCGCCCCGCCACGCCCCCGCGCTGCCGTCGCCTCGCCCTGCACACGCGCTCGTATAATGCTAATGTCCTCGTACCACAGACACTGCCCTCCGTTGATTCAACCACGACCTTGCGTTTAGCTCAGAGCAGCATTGAAGATGGCTCTGCAGCGACTCTCACAAGGTCCAAGGGGATTACGGACACTGGCTAGATAGCTAGATCGAATACAGCCTTGAATGGAGGAGAGTTCTGACGGCCGGCTTTTCTGACGGTAGTTTTCTGTCGTTTCTCCGATCAACCCCAGGCGAATGCCGAAGCAGTGTCACAACAAACAGGCCACGGCCACGCGCGATCTTTCCTTTCTCTTCTTATCCTATCCTATCCTCTTACACACACACACACACACACACACACACACACACACAGTACATGTGCTATATTACCGCACATGTCAAGAGACCAATCGGGATCTTAGAGCTTGTTTCGGCTGGAGCCGAGCCCTGCTGGGGGAGATACCTAGGAATGGGAATTCCTCCACAAGCCGACACGTAAGTCGATTCCGGATCTCACCACCCATTGAGAGGGTGAAATGCCGTCACTTTCGGGCATAATATTCTACACTAAAGGGAATAATGTCCATAGCAGCTCACGTCCCCGTAAATCCAAACAACCACCACCCTTACTACCAGCGTGTTCTCAGTGACTCTGCTGCCTGTCCGTTCAGAATTAGATTCACAAACAAAACAATCTGAATTTTCAAAAACATTCCTGTAAAATGATTTCCATTGTATTTAAAGATAGGAGAAGTACTGAGGATCAAGAGATCGAAATATATGACATTATACAATGTTTTTTCAAGTGGTCTTAACAAAAGAGTTAACAATTCTGTGACGAAATGATCATATTTTGCCCTTTATTTGAATGAACACTTCGTTCACCTTCAGAAAGTTTAAAACATAGTAAAATTCGCTTCAAACGTAATTGAGACGGAATGCGAAGACCATTCTTTTACCCACTGACCCACAATTGTTTAAACACTAATAATGCACAATGGGATGTTCATATGCGCACCTGGATGCGCCTCTTCGACTCATCATTCATCTATCTCTTCTACTGCTCCCGCCCTGTCTCCGCTCCGTCAGCCCCATCATCCTTCATTTTCTCTTTCCCACCCAGCCCCCCTTTTCCCGCTCCCACCCATGCGGCGGCTGTCGGGCCCATCTCCAGCGCAGCCTCTCTCGTTGGAGACGGCCCGCCGTCACCGGAGCGCCCCAGCACTGCCCGTCTCACGCCGCCGCGCCGTCGCCCGGCCTTGGCCCACATCGGCGCGACCGCCTTGCTTCCGCCGCAGCTGCTGCTGCTGTGCCGGTTCGGCGAGCGGCGGTGAGGCGCGGCCTCGCCGGCGAGCGACTGGCCTTCCGGAGCGTGTCGGCGCGCGCAGCGGCGGCGGGAGAGCGCGAGGGCGGAACCGCATGGACTCGTCTTACTAATGGGACCTAGCACGCTTCGCAGGCAGGTTCGTCCTTTTTTGACGCCGGAACCGTGCTCCTTTCCATTGTTTACTGTGCACATTCCTTCCTGTTAATGTTGGGCAATGATCAACCACATTTCATTCCAATTCAAGATTCCTGCTTTAAACTTAGCTAATTCTTTCGCTAGCTAGCGCTAGGTAGATAGCTATTCTAATTCATTTAGCTAATTCTTTGGCTATGCCAGTTGATGCTTGATTATTCTGGAATAGATGAATCTTGATTTGTTGCTAGGTCTCCATTGCAAATTAGTTTTAAAAAATTGATTTCTTTTTCTTTAAAAAGATTTTGTGATTTTCGCAATAAAATGAGAATGGTTTGTCCTATGAACCTGTTTCTTTAGTTTTGTAGAGAATGATTTTTCTTCAATTTTCATGCAAGAACTTGTTTGATAAACGTTCAGATCGGAAGACAGCTTTCCGTTGACCAGAAATTCAAGTTTGATATATTCTTTTAAAAAATATACTATTTTTAGAGTTATTTAGCATCAAAGTGTTCAAGCAAAAAACTTCTTAATTATATATTTGTAACATATTGATTGAAAAGAATGATCAACAATGTGTAACAACGTTCACAACCAAGGTTTTACTTCATTTTCACAAAAAACGTTTCACGAAGCTATGCCAGCGCCACGGTACTAATGAAAAGAAGAAACACTACGTTGAAATGATGCGCTGGGTGTAAAAAGTTTTTGGGTAAGTGATGTAATGTTTAGTAACATGCTTAACGCTGAAGAAAATGAGAAGTATGTTGTTTGCCTCATTCTTCAATACTCCTCCACCGTCGCCCGCGCCCCTTCGGGATCAGTCTCCGCAAGGGCTGTTCAGGGTTTGGATAACTATGGTGAAATGGTTCTAGGGAAAGAATTTACTATTTCAAAACGCAAATGGTTGACACAATGAATGGGCATTGATACGGATGATATCACGACGGACCGGAATCCCGCAATCAATGGCACTTGTCAATACGGCTTTGGTGAGAGGAAAATATTGGGAAAGAAACCGCAGAGGAATCATCCTCAAGTCTAAGTGTGAAAGATGAGCGGAATATTTTTCGTGCTTTGCATAATAAGCCATGGGCAAGTGTCCTGACACAGCAGCAGGTCTCCTGGAAAGCGTGAAAAGAGTTTCACCTGACACTGTGCACAATAGTAACGACGCATTGGATGACCATGCATGCACTGTCCAAAAGAATCTCGGATGAGTAGAATGAACAGGCAAGTCCTAGCTTTTGCGGAAAATCATGTGAATTCCGGGAATGACGTTTGACTTTCTCTGAGGGAGGTTTGTATTTTCAAACGAAAATTTTCAATTTGGGGATCAGGTGGTCAACGCATGAATATGAAAAAGATAAGTTCAGACCTGGAGCAGCAAAAAATCATTCCCAACGTCAAACATGCCGACGGTTCAGAGCTCGTGTGGGAGCGTAGAGTGCCAGCAGTGTGGGGCAATTACAGTTTATAGATGGAGTTATGAATTAATTCATGTACATTGGCATTCTCAAGGCAAATTTGCATGCTAATGCTGTTAAAGTGAATCTGGGAAAATTCTACATTTTCAGCAGTTTAATGACCCTTAGCAACCCGCTTTGATACCAAACTATGGATCCTGAGCAATGTACATAAGCAACTGCACACTCCCTCCATTGCTGAATCTAAATGACTGAACATTTATGGAGCATCCTGGAAACAAACGTTCGAAAAACGCATACAAACAGATCCCAAGAGAGCATTAAAAGAAAAGTAGAACAGCATTTCTATCCAGATATGCGACAACTTGTGAAAACCTGTCAGACACCTACGTGCTGTAATTGGTACAAGGGCAATCAAAAAATATTAATAGAACGTAGTTTTGTAACAAATAGTTTCTGTGTCCAAAGACTTGTTGCGCACTATTTCGACGCAGTGTTCCTTGCTTTCGATAGTATCGAGGTATGATAGTATCGTTTAGCTTGGTGAATCTATTTTGTGAAAATAAAGGAAGAACTTTTTGTCGTCAAGATAGTTTCGTATTGCTGTTAACGCCCACTGCACTGCTTTCACATACACAAAACAGAATACTTAAAGTGTCCACTCACTTTTTACACTATCTGTGTAAATTGGAGTCCCCGACCACTGTCAATGATAGTCTGTCGGTCGGCCAGCCTGTGTAAACTCTTGCCTTCCCTTGATTATTTTTTTTATTCTGAAGTAAAATGACTTTCATTCACAATCATTATGGGAATTTCAAATATAAGTAAAATATTCTGATATTGAATAGCCATTCAGTTACTCCAGTGTTATCTTGTATGTGACTTTAGAGTACAAATTCTACGCGGCACACATTTAACTGTATGTGAGGGCACACCTATTAAGAATAAGAAAGAAAAAAGTATTCATGCTTAGGCAAGCAAGCAGCTCTTTTTTTTTTTCTTTTTTTTTCTTTCAAATCACTCACTTTCGCAGGAAAGGTAGTTGACGAGTCCCTCCACCTTCAGAATATGAAAAACGAAAGAAAAGCCAACTCCACAATTCTAAGTATTTTCACAACTCTCCGCAGAAGGTCGCTTTGTTTATTCTGTCCCACAAGGCGGCATTGCAGGGTGTCGCAATTGCGCTCCCAACGTGGAACACTGCGGTTAAACGCCGCGTGTCAACACAAACCTCCCTGCGAAGAAGACTCGACCATGAAATAAAACTCTTCAATTCTCACCGGCCTTGGGTATGTTACGAAAACCGTTGCGTTCAATGGCACCAAGTGAATGTTGTACTATTTTACAGTACTCCACACAAACTCTAAAAATACACACACGGCATATAATGGAACAGATCGTAGAACGTTGGTAAATATTTGTATGGACGGACGGTTGATTTGATAATACGGAGAAATCGGACATTGAAATCACGTGAATATCTTCCAGACCTTTTCTTCTTAATATCGTTATTAAACATCTCGCCCTCAGTAACAAAATTAAGCGTTGTTACTTGGACTAATCTGTATTATTATTGTGTAATTGTAAATTAAAAAAGAATTTACATGTGTAATAATATTGTTTGTACCCAAAACCACAAACAAGTACGAATAAGAAAGTAAGCACGACAATGAACTCCAAAAATCACTAACCCTGATTCCAGGACCAAAGCCTATTTTCCAAAGATGTTTTAAACACAATTTTTTACATTTTTGTTTCAAAACGTAGTGCCTATACAACAGTAATACAGTAACGATAAAATATAACTAAAATTTAACAGACTTTTCAGGATCTTACCACTATCGCTGAGAAAAAGCGGCAACCTTACCTGCAAAAGAAAGAAAATAAAATTAGAACCTGCATACTCCATTCGATACTTTTCATTTGAAACCGTTCGGGCGACACATTTTTCTACCACGCCAAACGCACACAAAGGGTACTCCCCACCCCATCCACAGAATCACACTCACCTAACAAGCCTATAAATAAGCCGAGACATCAGCTTGAACAAAAACCCGGGTTAAATTCCTGTAATCCGAGGCCGGAGAAGATCGTCAACGACGTAGACCCCACACACAAAAAGTGGCGGATCTTCTCGCTGCGCGCTGGAACTCCGGCAAAGAATCTCCCGAAACTCCAGCTCCCAAGTGCCACCCCGCTCCCACCCACCGGTCGGAGTGCGGTTTTGCTTGGAAGTATGCACAACATTCCCCACGGCGCGTGTCTTCACGCGGAGAGTTGCGTAGGAGGACGAGGAGAGGCGCTGTTCTTGCCGCTCTGCGAAATGGCAGGAGAAAGGAATCGTACTAAGAGGGCGAGGATCTAGGGGGGGGGGGACTAGCATTTCGTATCCTATTTCAGCCATTGAGCCATCGTTTCTGATTTCATGCAGCGTTTCCGTTACAATATTAGCGGGAGTATTAAATGCAGTCAGTTAGCAAAACAATCATCACCTTATTACAAGACATTGAAACAGATATATGAAGCACATTTTTTAATATTGTAACTTTTATTTCAATTACACCGTCCTCGTGTTACTTTTCGTCACTTTATGCAATTGTCAAAATCTTTCTCAACTCTTCTTGTTCTCCAAGCAACATAGTGGTAGGCAACTAGTCTGGCTTGCCAAACCAAGTGTTCGTGTTGTGGTCACGTGGTTCGTGACGCAAACTAGTGCTACGCAGAACGAGTAAAAATCGGTGCGCCGGGATAGCCCACCCATATCTTTCCACCATGGCAGGGATCAGTTGGGGCGGCGAGAGACCACGCCTCGGCCTCCGGGCCGCCCAGCCTCCTTCAGCCGTCCCGCGGCATGTCCAAACGCCCACGTCGAACCCACACGCCAGCATAAAAAAAATCGAACGAAATAATTTAATTCCATCTCACCGTTTCAAATATAACTTCACAATGCAACGTTTTGTTGATAATGATATTTTATCGATGCTTTCATTCAACAAATTCGCGTTTTAAGTATTCAGTGAACATGAAAAACAAGCGGTAACCCCTCAAAAATGACGAGACAAAATTAAACACTTTCATGAATAATTAATAAAAAAACATATTATACAATTATTTAATAAATTCAAATAAAGATGTTTTTCTTTCATTTCCCCAATTAAAATATTTTCCCGTCAAGGTGCTGCGAGAAACAGTCTCATACATAATCACTATTTTAATCTCTAAAAGATGGACATAAAGCTGACCAAAGTCGAAGTAAGGTTATTCAAAAAACGCACTCACGTGTCCAACAATTGGCCCCGCGCCACACAAATCAAGAGAGTCGCTAATCGAAATCAATTTAGGGAAGCCTACTTGCTGTTGCAGTATTTTTCAAATTCTCAAAACTCACTCCAGTTATCCATCCTCTAACCTTTCACCTAACACAGTACTGCGTGTCGCGAAAACAACCGAATTATACCGACAGATGTTCCAATAGCAACACATGACTTCTTTGCTGTCCGGATGACGCCGCGTAGTGGGCTGAGAGGCCGACGTTTCGCCTGACATGTCGCAGGCTTCATCAGGGCATTGAGTCATGTCATGCATCAGGGTCAATGCCCTGATGAAGCCTGCGACATGTCAGGCGAAACGTCGGCCTCTCAGCCCACTACGCGGCGTCACCCGGACAGCGAAGAAGTTATCGACTCGAGCCGCGGAAGCCTACGCGTACAATCAACACATTCTGCAACGATTGCAGCACGGTCGACCGCGTAGTTTTCTTTATTACTAATGGGGAAGTTCAACCTGAAAAATGTTTTATGGCTGGGTATCTATTAAAAGTAATAATATAAAAACTAGTATCTATTTTGCTCCAGACGCTTTTAACCAGGAAATTATGTCATAGAAGGTTTTACTGTTCGACATATTTCGCATAAACGCCACTCATTAAGGCTTTCCCCTCTTCGGGGGAAGCCCGATCCATTCTCGTAAATTCGTAAATGATATTACTAACGGAATATAACGATTGGTCTCATGAATGATCCATGACAATGCTTACTTGTTATAAAAAAGTAACTTCTCACGAGATTTCATGTCCACAAGTCACTTGATATACTCCAGAAATAGTGAAAGAACTGAGAGTAATGCACTGTAGTAATATTTCATTGGCAATAACTTTAAAAAGAAAAACATTAAAAGGAAATGTTTCTAATAATAATGAGGGAGAAGATAACACTATTATAACAACATTGCCTACAGACACAATACATTTGTATAAGTGAGTTCACGGGTAGTTTTAATGTAATCTCGATGTCTATATTCCAGATGGCACCTTGTGAAGTCTAGAAATCACGTCAAATTTAAAGTAAATTAACGAAGAAATGCACTCTTTTTACACGAAATCGTTGTTAAATTCGTATCATCAGTCCATGAAATGAAGCAGTTGAAAATTATTCTATTTCGACGCACGTAATTAACTTCTTGATTCTGTGCACAGCATTTATTATCTTATTTCTTATTCTTCTAGAAACGAAACAGTCATCTGCATAGTTCTAAAACTCTTTACCCGAATGACACTATTCTACCATGTTGCCCAAGAAAAACCTGCGAAAAAACACGACACAAAAATGACGAAGTGTGTGATGTGAGAATTCAAGCAACACAGCCCAGACAACAAACTAGTATGAATTCATAGCAATCAAAACCCTGTTTTAATCTGAGTACCGAATGAGAAGGTGAAATCAGTAAGTAATGTTTCTTCCTCCGCGGGGTATCGCCCTAGCCAGGACAAGCTCTAAGCTTTTTACTGGTCTCCCGGGAAGTGTGGCAGTGATATGCTTGATGTGTACGTGTGTAAGTAAGGAGAGGATAAGACACGGGAGAAGGACACATCGTGCGCGGTCCGTGGTCCGTTTGTTAAAGTACTGCTCCGGCATTTGCTTGGTGTTGATCGAAAAAAACACGGTAAACTACCGATCAGAGCAGCCGGCCGCTAGAATTTTCCTCCACATAGCGGCTGAATTCTACCTAGCTGACTAGTCAGTGTCAAAAATCCGCCACCGTCAGGACTAGAATCCCATGACCTCCCGGTCTCAGGTAAACTCAGGTGGTTTTACCACAACGTACACGGGACTTCTGTGAGGAAACATAGTTCAATATTCACGATGAACCATGTAGTCCCTGAGAATCTACGCAAAACCAACAAATCCTACCAACTACTAAGTCGGATGGAAACGAATTAGCAACGTGGAACCGTGACAAGGTGAGTTGAAACAGAGTTCAGGGAAGCGCCCAGCCCACCACCAAGGAAAATTATTCTCAAACCGCGAAAAGCTTTCAACATGCCTTCACATACAACACACAGCCGTGAGATCCCCGCTAGACTGTACAAATGATGATGTACGCCATCAAACGCTCGTTTCTCATACACCCTAGACGCTTTATAGCGTGGGCGCCATCTCGGTTCCGAGAACAAGAGAATGTTTCACATTGCTGCTTCCCAAGACATCAAAACTCTTTCCTTTTGACTACCCTTCCTTTAAAAGTACTTATTAGTCCCAGTAACCATGAATTCAAACGAAGAACCCCTGGAACTGTGTTTTCTGCGAAAAGCAGCCGACCGCCGCTCCGGGATACTCCCTGGCGAGCGCTCGGAAAAAGACCTAGAGGTAGGGATGGCAAAAAATCGGTATTTTCCAGCAGAAACATCGATATTTTGCATTTGATGTTTTCTTCACATCGATATTTTGTTGCAAAAACATGGATGTTTTTTAATTTTTAATTTTTTTAAATGAAGGGGTTTAAACACGTAGAGTAGCAGCAATCTACAGCAATATCGTTGTTTTGCGTCATCCTCTTTATCACGCTGAACATTTCGCCTGTACAATCTAAGGGAATTTCAAGTGATTTTACTTCGATGGTGTGTGAATGGAAGTGATTAAAGGGTAAAGTAGCGAAACATGACGTTCTTTATTGCTAATTTTATTCTTTACATTCGATAATATTTTTTATTAACATACCACTAACATGCTGGCAACCAAACTATAAAATATATCTCTTTTACGTACTGTAATTAAAAACGGATAGGAAAATAGCCTGTTTATTAAAAAATTTTAAACATCATGTTTTATCGATATCAAAAATCCTTTAGCATGTATGAAACATCGATGTATCGATGTTTTAGTAAAATATACCATCACTACCTGGATGACGCTTCTCAGGCACGCCGGTCTTGAAAATCTCGGAATCTCCGGGCGAGCGGCGAACAGGTCCCTGGTGCCCGGCTCTGTGCGAGAGCCCCATATGATTCCCTTTCCAGCATCACGTTTACATTCACCAAGTAACCACGTAATACAATTAGCACTGAGAAAATAGCGTGTAACCATGCAGTATCAGAAGAAATTATGTCATTGTAATGGAGGGAAGATATCCAAATAGACAGTGGACTTCTTAGAGCACATATATTACAAAACCTAACGACAATTACATACAGGCATACAAGAAAACAAGTGATTCAAGACATTTCACGTAATTAATTTGAGTTAAAATTACCTTTGTATAAAAGAACTAAATTAATGAATGAGAAAATTTATTACATACTTAATCATTACAGAGGATTTGAATTGGAAAAATTTTATTTAGTTTATGCTCTTCTTTGTAAAAAACAGTAATCGTAGTGGAGAAGCCAGACGCAGGGATTTGCCGAAGGAGGAATGTAATATATGTTCAGTAAGTACTATTCAATAAACTCTAACCAAAAACCCACTCCCACAAAGTCGTAAATGGCAGAGTTTGTAAAACAATTCGCAGACAAGTCGATTCAAACAAGGGCATGTTTCTCCAGGTGAGAGATTTCGGCTCTCAGCGCTCGACCGGAGGCAACCGCTTGCGGAACGCGCTCGAGAGTCCACTGCTAGGCGCAGTGAGCCGGTCGGCCGCGGGCGGTTGTTTTCCCACAGAGTGCAGAGCCCTAGCACCCTCACATCAACGGCAACATACAATATTCCTCATAATACATATCTACGCGCGAACTACTTCCCAAAGTCTGAGTGCATCCGCAAACTTCCCAACGAACGAATATCTCACTTCTTCATGGTCCTCAGCGCTGTCTCGCATTCGGCAGCTAAATGCATTACGGCACCTAGTAGAGGCAAGTTTCTCGGGAACGCCGCTGCGGAGAAATAAGGAAGAAGCCGGGCACTTGGGACGACAGCGGCGTAGGCGGGGCCGGCGGCGCCAACTGCGTGTGAGAGCACGCAAAACTCACGTCTCTGAATATCGCGCTTCCATTGCTTGGAGGATCCACGGCTCGACGTGTTTCAACCAAACGCGAGCCCGTCTTCCAGGGAGAGGACTTCGATGCGACGTACGCTGCACTGAAGGGAAAGAAGGTACAGAACATCCCGAGATAAATATACGTTGACAGTTACAACGGGCGTCCACAAAGTCGACGTTGCTGTGTAATGTGAAGTGAATTTAGAGATCAGAAAAAAAATTACTTCCTAATGTACTACTACATACGGAATACACACGTCGCATAGAGAAAACTATGACAAACTTCAAAAAATCAATTTTGAAATGACGAAAATATTTTAAAGACCCTAATAATATTTTTTTCCAAAACATCCCTTTGCCTTCTGACTTTGATCAACATTGGCGCCAATATCTGAAACAGAATTTTCCCAAAAATTGACATTTCCAGATCGATCTGACCGAACTCAAGGCCTTGGAATGAAAAATAATCTTTTGATCTTTCAGAGTACTCAACAAGAAGCCCGTAGAACAGTTCGAAAATTTTCTAAAAAATGGTTTTAATTTTAATTAATTAATTAGTTAATTAACTTAGGTCGAATAAAGCAAAGTGACTTACAAACAAGGTATACGAGTGATTATCTTAAAACCTTAGAATTTTCGAAAATTACAAAAGTTCAATTTTTTCTATCTGCTCCTTCCATTACATTATTGAAGCTACGTTTTCTTCTTATTGTAATTCTTTAAAATTATATTTTTAAATGCCATGCACAGTTTTTCACACTATGAGTAGCCTTTCGTGTAAATTTTAGTGAAAATGAGAGAATTTTCCTAAAACACCTAAATACGATTTTCTTTAAAACGGCTCTAATTATCTTGGCGGTCATTGTAAGGATATTGCATAATATACTGGATTCTATGGCAGAGCCATTTTCATTAATACTTTTGAATTTTTAAAAATTAAAATTACTTATTTTTACTTTTTTTTTGTTTTTGTTGAGAATTTCTTGCGCTTCGCTTTTTTAAGAGGACTGTAGTATTAGTAGAAGGTAATTTGCAACATTAGAATATTATGTAATAATTTCGTAGTATAATACGAGAATGTACGTGCAGTTGTGAAACCAACAACATTTTCTGTTTTTTTCTAAATATTGCAAGAGATAAAAAGGAGTGTAGTAACCAAACAGCTTAAGTCGACCTCTGCATGATGGAAAATTGACGGAAAGTATCCGAAACAGAAACTCGTATGGGCAATCCCCAAAACTTTCAGGAGCATAACAACGACACTTACGTAAGTCAACAAAATAATTCAAATCGTTTCAGTACTTGTATAACTCATTACAACGGCCGTTCGTAGAAAGAGGAAATGAACCAGACCATAAGGTACTTTCGTGGAAAATAGCCAGAAGGTATTCTTTACAATGTAAAAACAAAAACACGTTTGACATCTTTTCGTCTTCTTCTGAAAATATTATCTGTAATTCCTACCTTCGCTCGTTTACAGAAATTCAGGAAAGAACCAGAAGAACGATGCAGAGGGCGGAGAGGGTGAGCGGAGGTATGGGAGACGCAGCGGAATATGAGCAGAGGGCGTGGCGTGGGCACGTGAACCGCCGCCGCCTCCGCCGGCACGCAAGCTTTTACGGCGGAAGGCACACGCCTGCAAAGAGCCACCGCACAGTGTGTAATTTTGGCCATCTACGGGGCCGAAAGTCAACCTTTCTATTTTTCCAAAACGTGTAACTTGTGCTATATATCAGTAGAAGGATGTTCAGACCACATGGTATCGGTATTGGTATCACTAGAAATTCGCGGAGGTACGGGAAATGATTGTCTAAACATGTTTCAACTTGCCCGCGACGACGCCGCTGTCATTCATTCATATCAGTGCTGTGTGTTCGCTTGTCCTTTGCGCGTCTCTGATGATGTTCAAAGTCTCAAGTTCTTAAACAGTGCAATCTAAATAGTTTTTTCTTTTCACTGGTGGCGTTTTTGTTTAAAATCCAGCTTCGAAGAGCTTGAAAAGCGTCTTGAAAGGTATGTACTTATTATGCAACAGAAAAATATTTCGAAAAGTTTATCAAGGGTTTTAGTTTAGAGTACCACCGAGTACTACTTTGGGACCAAATTGGTATTAAAGCATGTAGTTTTGTGAAGTCTATCAATGAAAAAAAAATTGCGAATGTTTGCGAATCTATTAATTATTTCATTCTTTACAGAATGTCGCATTCGTTTTCCCGGAGGGCGCTCTTCGAAATATGGGTGACAAAACCTAAAGACTCCAAGACAGATGCTTTATTTGTACATATTTTGCATGAAATGAAAACTGCATCATATTCTGATAGTGATTTACAGTGTGTAAAGTTAAAGTAAAAAATTTTGTCAAACACTTAGTATTAGATGGGAAAAAATAGGGAGGCAAAAGAACGTTTTCTTCGTTACAACGCTTCTTGGCTCGATGGGAAATAGTATTTGAAAATGTTTCCAACAATGCATCAGTGTCAGTAACTTCTCTTACTGCAATTGGTCGCCAGAAAAGAGTTTTATTGATTGTGCTCCTAGAACTAAGAGGCGCAAAGTTAAACACCTCCTGAATTCCACCAGCGAAGAACTGAGTATTGCCACAGGCATTCAATTAATGAAAGAAGGAAAAGAGATTCAGCAGCAATAGTCAAAGAATTATCCTCTGCCTCACCAAACAGGGAACTGTTATTAAGAAGGCTCGAAGATCCTTACTCCAGAAATCAGAGCTTACACCAGAACAAGCGCTGGCGTTAATGGTAGATGTCTCTATGTCTAGTCGCCAGTACAAAATACTGCGTCAGCAAGCAGAAATATTTAATTGTAAATTTTACCCACCATATTATAAAGTGAAACAATGTAAAATGCTATGTTATCCACAAGGTGCTGTGATTACAGAAATCTCAGCAGAAATACCTGTGCAGTCACTAATTAACCACACAATCCATCGATTATGTCAAACCGAAGAGGTCTGAAAGAAATTGCGTTTGACAAAAAAATGCAATTTTGACATAATCATGAAATGGGGTTGCGATGGTATGGAGCAAAATCAATATAAGCAGAAGTTTTCTCAGCAACATTTCAGTGATGAAAGTTTTTTTAGTATTTCTGTTGTTCCTTTGGAAATGCACTGCGTTTCGACCAATTCAAAGACATTATTTGGAAAAACCGGTTCCATCTTCCACTAAGTATTGCAGGCCATTGAAATTTGTATTTGCAAAAGAGTCAGCAAGTTTAATTACTACAGAAGTGAACAAAATTAATTATCAAATTAATAACCTTAGTCCCACAATATTTGTTCTTGACAATGTGAAATTTCTGTAACTACTACTTTGGTATTTTGCATGGTCGACGTAAAGTTTGTAATGCCGTATCGTGTTGTTCCTCTACCCAGACATGTTATTTATGTGGGCAAAACCCACTGAAATGAATAATTTAAATGTCCTATTAAAAAGAAGTGAAAAAGAATTCCTTGCTTTTGGCATATCACCCTTCATTCATGGATCAGGCTGTTCGAATGTATTCTGAAATCTCGTACAGGTTAGAAATTAAGACCTGGCAGGCAAGGGATTTGAAAATAAAAAAGATTTCTGAGAAGAAGAAATATATTCAGGAGAAATTCAGAAGTGAGTTAGGCATTTTAGTGGATATGCCTAAACAGCAAAGTGGAAATACAAACGATGAATTCTGCGCCAGATTTTTAGAAACCCTGAGAAGGCTGCAGAAATAACTGGAGTTAATCTGAATTAATTAAGGGTTTAGGAATTATCCTGGAATGTATAAATTCTGGTCAAAGAATTAATGTAGATAAATTTGAAAAATTCACTAAATATATTTACAATGTCTATCTGAAAACTACAGCTGGTATCAATCCTGTAACCTTCACAAAATTTTGTTTCACGGGCATTTTGTACATGTAATTCCTATTGACAATATTTAAATGCCAGAGCACTATGAAGCTCGTAATTTTAGGCATACAGAGAATCTTCACTAAGAAGACCTAAATGACTTAAAACGCAATTATCTTAGCCTGCTTGAAGATTGCATATTACGATCTAGAGTCCATTTTTTAACTAGTTTGATTTTAAAATTAAAAATTATATTCTACTTTTTGATTTGTTAGAAATGGATCCTTCGCTAGGACTGAGATTATAGAGTAGTTTTGCACTTGAATTAGTCACTTCTAGAATGAAATTCTGAGATAAATAAAAATTTTCTGTTTGTTCAATATTCAGCATAAATAAATTTGTATCAAAGCTTAGTATTTTTGAAATTGTGAAGTATCCAAACAGAAACTTAGGGTAAAATTTGCAGGAGTCTCAGTTCTGTAATCAACAAAAAAATTTCTTTAATGTATTTAGTTCTAGAAAGAGAATGACAGACCATTTATTTGTAACACTAAAATATTTTAAATGTTAAACAAAACTTGCATTTTTATAAAATTTATTTAAATTTTCTACCTTTTGTTATAGTAAATTATAAAACCATACGATGAAAAGGCAATTCAGATGGACGTGAATTTGAGCAGAGGGCTGGCTCTCGCGCCCCCGGAGGCTTAGAAGGTACACGCTGCACACGGCTGAATTTTCTCCCGCCCAAAATGATAGGTCGAAAAAAAAGGAAGCGCCCCACAAGCATCCCGCGGCAAACAGGCGCTGTAGCCCAGTGGAATACGAATGTCTTCAAAAGACGTAGCTGGCAGTCGTGTCATGTTATGCTGGAGATAATGTAACGCGTGCATGTGGAAGAAAAAATGCGCGGAGAAAGTAGACGCACGAAAAGGAGCAGGCACAAAAAAGGCCGCGAGAATTCTCAAATGCAGGGAGCGTGCAAGATGATTACGCAAGGTTTCAGAACCGTTCTCCACAGAAAAATGGAAATTATATTAATAAAAATAACAGAGAGAGAGTGTAAGGTGAAAATGTGCGCGTCAGAGCGCTGTAACACGGAGAGGAAAAATTGAAAAATTATATTCATAATAGCTCATATAAAAATTACAATGAATTCAAAGCGTATACACGCCGAAATTTAAAAACTCCCACAAAGTAGTAACAAAATGGATTCGCAAATTGGCAAATATTTTTGGAATTAGCAACATTATTTATATTGGTGTTGAGAATGACTAGTCATTGGAGTTTTAGGTAAATATCTATTTTACGCTTCTGACATGACACTTGAAATTAATTATAAAAACATTCCATGACTACGTTATTCAAGGAACTACAATTAAGGTGCCTAAAACGCCTATTTCAGCGTTAAAGCCTAAAGATAGCTAGTCCGTTAATTACATCATTTTTGGATTTTAAAAAAATGTACTTGGCATTTAAAGCAGGTTTCGAGTAATCGAGCAATCTTAAGGAGATAGAATTTTGTTCTGGGGACAACAAACCGTTTCAGCGTTTCTGATTGCTCGCGATTGTCTCAAATTTTAATCAGGATTTCTTAAATATATTACATCGTAGAAATTACTCTATAAACATTATGTAGTAAAATCACATTGCATTCTACTAATTCTTCAGTCACTTCTTCGAACACTTCCTTCAGCAAAATATACATAGGAGTTTGCAATTTGCCCTTTGCACTATTTGAGCAGAAAATTTGAAGCCATTTTTGTGAAAAGTGAAAAAGCTTTAATAAGTAACCCCCTAAAATTAAAAATAAATCCGTTTTCAATTTGCAGTCTCTGAAAAATCAATCAGAAAATGTCAATTTCGAAAAAAATCTTGTGAACGGTTTAAGGTGATAGTACTGTCTACAGACGGGCTGGTACTACTAATAAAACATAAACGAGAAAATAAAAGATACAATCTTCAAACTGCCAATCTCGGCAAAGATTCCAATCACTCTCTAAGTTTCATTTCATAACGATTTTTAATTTTATTTCTCGCAATGGGTTTATCTGGACTTGATGGCATATGTCGCTGTTTTTCTGTCATCTGTGTGCACTTACGACATATCAACACCTCAGTAATTGCGACTGGCCTATGTACGCTAACAACAACTGCCTACAACATGCCTACTACACATCGTGCAATTCATTATGCATGAGGAGGCATTGCTCATTTATTTCGCGCTTCCTCTCATTCCTGGTTTAGTTTGACGCTAACATTGTATGTAGGTAGTGCCGCCATCCTGTTTCTGTTCACACGTTAGATAATACTACGTTGACCTGCAGATGTTACAGCGATGAGTTTTCTTAACAGCTCAAACAAAACATCGATATTCGAAACCTGCGAGCAGAACTCTCTTTGTTGCATTGTCAATGGTACATAATCTGAATGAAGTTATTTTGACACTGAAGTCTATGTGATCACGAATGTACTTTGGCAGATCGACACAAGTTTTACCGATTAGAAATGCTGAATATCTTGTATGCATTTATTAGTTAATTAATATCTACGATGAAACAGAACTGTTAATTATAGTTCTTAGAGTATGTAGTGTTTTTCGCTCGTTGTAATGGCTCAAATGATTTGCGGAGATAGTCCAATTAAATAAATTAATTCCAAAAATTCATAAAGAACTGGCGCCTTTTCGAGTTTAAGATTTGATGAGAAATTCACATTATCTGAAAATTGTCAACAGAAGCTTGTAAAACAGAAGGGAAAGACAAAATTGAGTAAAATTAACATTAGGGAGTGAAAAGTATCATATTTAGCACATCCACATCAAGAAAACAAAATAAAGTTATAGTAACGAGAATTTAATTTAGACCCTTCTCGAAAATATAACATGGTCTTCAATGTGTTACACACTTACATAAAATCCTAAATGCACAGTGAAAGTGGAAATATCAGAATTAAATAAACAGTGATAAAATACAACCTGCAATTATCTTACGGAATCCAAATATTAATATTATATCCGAGAATTAATCCGAATATTACCGTTTTTTCTGAATAATCTATCAATAGTAAGTATATATTGTTCCCACAGAACATTGTTCAGATTGCATTCAACTGACAGGATTTCTTTTTTCCGTATATCACTCAAAATGTCAAATATGCTTCAAGAAAAATGTAATTCTTTTGTTCCCTTGTTTTCGCCAACTTTGCGACCGGATTGTTCTGTATCCGTTCTACTTTTAACTTTTGTTTCATCCGAAATTTCATGGCTTGTAGAAGAGCACTACAAAGTGGAACACATTCAAGACGAATGTAAGAGCTTCTGGACGCAAAACTCGGAGTGAAACATTAATTCATAATACACAATCCATTCATTCCGAAATGAAGTAATATAAGGAGAGATACTCTTTCCCCACCCCACCCTGAATTTGTAAACCGAATAAATTTCTATATGTGTGGCAATTAATAATTTCAATATATCAGCTTCATTTTGCACGTAACCATTCTGACAAAGAAATCCTCTGCAGCATTAATCTATAAACATTATTCTTTTTTTTTCTTTAGTGGTATCTGCGTAAGTGATAGTACTCAATTTTAAAAACTTTTATTTTCAGGATGTGTTGTTTAAAACCACAACAAATGTTTTTATAACTTGAATATTCATAAATCAATAAAAGTTCGTTTAGTCGAGTAGTTTTAGGAGCCAACACCGTCTTTAATGAATAAATAATAAATTATTTATGTACTATTTCCGGATTCAACAAAGCGCCGCTGTGTAGTTAGTAATTAAATATTTTACCTTTACTGGAAGAAAAGTTTTAATGCTATTTCTTTTGAAAATTAAGGAATGACTGATCGTTATTTCATTTTTTAGTAAAAATCAGTGGTATTCTTCTTTTCATCGTTCGCACGAAATTACAAGTAGTCACGAAACTAATCGCAGGTGCGTGCCTACATCAGTTGCGCCGTGCGATAGCTCTCCTGCAATTTCATGATTACAAGATGAGCATCACTCAAATGTGATACTATACGTGATATAAACGGATACTACGTGATTTCCAAAGTTACCGGGAACAAGACACAAAATATCCTAAGGATATTAATAATCTAACACAAATATATATTAAAATATTAAATATCTTATGGCAGTATGATACGCAATACCAGCGCGTTTACTTAGGGGTTATATTCACCTTCCGGCTACAAAGCGAGGTCCATTTCTCTCCGAGGATACACTTTTAAATGTTTTCAGAAGGAAACAAAAACAATGCGTCATGTTACCTTTTTCAATTGACCAAAATTCTTATAATTTCATGCTTACCCTGCAGAAGACGGACGCTGAGTTGATGCTGGGAAGGCTAATAACTATTTTATATGGTGAACTAGCAGCCCGGTAGATATCTGGACGGCGCCGCCGAGAGGATCCGGGCATGTTTTTGTTGGTTTGAGTGGCTTGTGTGCGTTTCTTACACCGGCGCATATTCTCGATAAGCCGACGACAGAGTCCGTGGGCAGTGTATTTTATATTGCCCAAAATAATATGATTTTACCCGCAAAAACGCGTGTCGCTGAGCGTGTTGTTCGCGCTGAAAGATAAACGGTTATCATTCTTGGAAAAGTCCCACAAGCCTCAGATTTTATTTGTTACTGACTTTTTTCATTGTTGTTCCGATGCTCGACTTTTCTGTGTAGTGTTGCAAAGGCGGCTGTAGTTGCATTGTTCTTTGCGTCGACGCCAACTCGAAAAAGTTTTACGAAGCGTCAACGGAGGTAGCATGTAATGGTAAGGTTAGGTTAGGAGGTTACGTGTAAATAGAACTTTACGACTGACACAGAAAGACTCGAAAATACACATCTTGTCTCTTATGAGCCTTAGAAACTTCCAACCAGCAGTCTGGTACCTGTTTATCACATGCTATCTGCGTTTCGTCACCACAACGTACCTCACCTATCCCATCCATCTACTGTTGGCAAATAAGCACTTCATGCGTGTTACGTCTCAAGTATGCTTCAAATACAATTATTGAATTGTATTATTAAACAGGCGTGTGAAAAAATTGTTTTAATAATATATTTTCACGTGTATTTTCTTTTAAGAGTAGCGTTCTTGCTGTCAGGGTATTGTTTTTGGTCTTCACCCACTGTCAAGATTCTGTTAAATTCCTGCATCAATTTCACCCCTCCTTCTTCTACATCACTAACAACATTGAGATTTCGAAACGTTTCTTGTGCTTTTAAATAAGAATCATCCATATCCCAGAGATCTGGGCTATGGAAAGAAAGCTAATATCAACATCCAATTTCTTTAGTAAATTTAATCTTCTATAGGAAATGAAATCCTCTATTTTCTCTGGAAACAAAAACAAGAAGTTATTTTAATATTATATTCAAATTTCAATGACTAATTGCAAATATTTATTAGAACACACTTAAAGATTTTATAAATTATAAATTTGACGGGCTTATGAAACCAAAGAAAAATGTTTAATGAAAGTATTCTAAGTAAATAAAAATAATGTCATTAATATTAAAATCTTACCTAAGAGGAGGGGAGCTTCATTAGGATGAATGATAAGCTCTTGGGGGAATCCTGGTCTTTACTCAAAAAATTAGGCATTCTCAGTTTGGAAGCGTAATTACTAGTGGTTAACAACCAAAACATCGAACAAGTAAGTTCATGCAAGTTCCTAGGTTGTGATCTGTCTTTCAAAGGAGAAATATATGCTGATAAGAAAATTGAAAAATTTAACAGAATGTGTGGAACTATTAGGAGGACACTGAAAAGTAAAGTCAGGAATGATACACTCATGAAATTTTATAAAACCTTAGCAGTTGCTTGTGGGCTATATGGATGCGAAATTTGGACTAAGGACACAAAAATTAGAAGCAGGATTCAGATTGCCGAAATAAAGCTTTTAAGAGGTTGTATTGGTGTCACAAGGAAAGATGGGATTCGTAATGAAGAGATACGCAACTACCTAGGAATTTATAATCTAAATGAAAAAATTGACGAATATAGAAAGCATGAAAAACAAAAAGAGGAAAAAGGAGCATAGGAAGACCGAAGAGAAGATGGATGGACCAATAATGAGACGCAACGGAACGAAAGTTGTAATGCTTGCAGAAAAGAAGAAGAAGAAGAAGAAGAAGAAGAAGAATTACTAGACATCGGATATTTAGGGAAATGCCTATTTTATTCTAGCGAACTTATTTAAAGGCTAATAATATTGTGCACTAATCATGGCAAATGATGACATGTAACGAAATTATATAATGCTCAATTTTGTTTATTTTAACATATATGCCTTTTTTATATAAATCCCTCTTTTAGGACTTTATGCCTTTTTATTTATTATTTTTATACACAATGCTAAAATATCGGAAAATTGGCGATGGTCCAACGTGACCTTTCATAACGAAATCTTCAATTCACATGTTGGTATTTTAAATTACGAGAGAATTCCTGAAAGTACACCAAATGATTTTTCTCCATTTCCGTACTTCATAAATACCAGACATGATTTGAGAACATGGTCGATTGTAAATACACCGAGGGCACCGAAATTTTCAGAGAAAATAAATATAAATTTCCAGAAGGTTTCAGTGTTGCTAGTGTTGAACTTCTAAAATATATACCAGTCACTTCGTTCAGATATGCTTCTCCGCATCCAAACTGATTTGGTCTCCCACTCGTGGTAAATTTGAAATTGTGATCCTTGAAAAGTTACTGGTAAAATGCAAATATTACTGGTTAATGCAAACTATTAAGAATAAAATGCAGAAGATTTGTAAATATGTAAATCTAGTTTTACATTAAAATGTACGAACTTCTTTTGTGCATTTCAGTTCACAAAATAATACACACAAAAATTACAATCTTTCATTTTATTGTGTATGTAACACATGACAGTGCCGTTTTCTCCTTATTCTTGACATTTTCAGTGACTTTTTAGGCGCCTAAAAGAGGATTTTTTAATACATAAACATCCGATGTCTAGTAATTACACTCGCAGTTCACTCGGACAGCGTCTAGATTGATCGTGGCCCTTGCAGTGCGGAGCGCAACGTGTATTAACAAGTAGTTGCATGCCCCGGGCGTTACTTCCCACTTCAGAGGCGATGAGGCACCAACCTCTGATTTAAACAAATGAGGTCTGAAATTCTTCCTTGGAATAAAAGGAAAATTTTTTTGGGGGGGGGTTCTCCCCCAGCGGGCACTACCCCCAGTCTAGATAAGCTCTAAGCTCTCTTGTGATAGACCAATGCAAGTATGTAAGTAAAGAGAAAGAAAGATGACACGGCTGTTGACAGGAAGATAGCGCGCGACCCATTGCCCGTTTTTACGGTACTTTCCCAGAATTCGCGCTAGAATTCTATTCCAGACAGTAGAAGGATTCGACCCAGTTATAAAACTAGAATCGCAAGTCCTGCATCATCAGGACTCGAACCCTAGAACAATAGAACCGACAAAGGTGGTTCAGGACATCAACTGATGTCACTGCAGTGCCTCTGACCAGAAGGTCCTAGAGTTCCAGCCCCGATAGTGGCAGGATTTTCGATTTCAGGTAGGAAAACATTCAACCGCTGCCCGGAGTGGCTTCCATTCTAGCGGCCAGCTGCGCTGGCCATTCGGCTTTTATTTCATTCTAGCGGCCAGCTGCTCTGATCGGTAGTAGTCGCAACTCGACGTAGGTGGACGGCGGATCTTACCAGCCAGCGGGAGAAGATCATCGCCGCCTCCCGCCATAAGATCATGCACTTCACGAAACTAATAGAACTAATAGTGTAGCGTCATAATGAAATAAGACAGGATCTCATAATATGTGTACATTTATTTATATATTTTGTACAATGATAACTTGGTATTTACTACACAGCATTCATAAAGTTTCATCAGCGTTTCTTTAGAGAAAACAGATGTTCACGGGACTAAACGGATGTACTGTGTGACATACCCATTTGTCACATTAAAATAAATTAACATTTATTTGTAGACAATATGGTGGAACGTGCATTACGAAATATCACGAGAGCTAGAGCTTAGCAACGACCGTGAATAAACAAGGTAGTTTTTGTTTTTTGTAAATGCATTAACAGTTCTGGATGCCGAAAGTAGAAAATTTAGGATTGGGCGAAGAAGTTTAGACTATAAAAAGGTCAGCTACACCAAAATATAACGAACGTATGGATTGGCTGGGTGAAGAAGGACGAGTCAAATGTTATGAAAAAATGAAGGTAGTTTTAATACGAAGTCTTCGAGGGATGAATCATGCAGGAAGATTTCATTCTGCTCTGAAACGCGCTTCTGAACTGATCGTATGTTCGTGAGAGGGAACGAGTACAATCGAGATAGAATTGGGTTATCAGTGAAATTTTAAGGACAGTGAATGATATTGCAGATATTTTGATGTGGAAGCAATATTGGTGTATAAATTGGAACTTTGTCGGGAGTGGTAATCGAGTTCGGGACAATGTCATAGGACGTAATCGGACTGATAATTTTGATAGTTTGAGACCAGCTTGGATAGGGCAGAAGAGGATTTTTTTGGAACTTTGGACTACGGCAAGCTCGCAAGATATTTCGACTGAGAAGTCTACGAGGGACATCAACGAAGAAAAGATAAGTTAACCGCGGTATAAATTGTAAATTGAAAGATATCTTGATCAAAGGCCTAAAAAATTGTAAATTCTCTAAATTGTTTGCTAAAAAGGCAAAAATAAACTTTGTTGAATTTTGTTCTTTAGAAAAGAAAGTGATCTTTCATTTAGTCAATCCAAACAGTAATGAACTAGGAATAGAAACATTCTATTTCAGATTCCCAGCTGCGCTGTATAGTCGGCGGATCCTATAATCCATTATAGAGGTAATAAGGATTATAATATATCGGACCCATTGACCCAGCAAGCCGGACGCTAAGATCTTTAGCAGATATAAACTGTGACTAAATATATTGACTTCCACATTCACGAGACTAAACAGATGTGTCGAGATCAAACCCGCAATTAGTATTTTTTTGGCACGTAAAAAAAAGTTAACCCCTCTTTAAACCTGTGAAAAACGTTCACTTGACATGGTACTTGTGGATTAACTTATTAATATTCTATAAAATGCCAACTGTGGGACCGTATTATACAAACTATCGACTGAAATAGAGCTAAATTCTCACACGTCTATTTTAAAATGACTTCATTGACTCTAGTCGTTACGTCCAAAAATGATATTTAACACGTTTTAGTGGAAACAGAATAGAGTTGCACGAGTGTAACATAAATGATATGTTAAAGAGATATATGGATCATTTTACTTTTTTTTATTTTACATTTTACTTTTTACTTCGACTTTTGCTTCTTATATGGCTTGTTGAACCCTCCTGCGGTGTCAAAGCGAAGGAAGCAAAAGGAGACGACCGGCGCTCGCACTGCATGACGGACTGTACTCTTATCAATTATGGTTCACGACAGCAGCCTGCGAGGCACCACTTGATGGAGGAACAGAGCACAGCAAGTGGAGACCGGAAATGAGTAATCGGCGACAAGCAGTGCGACTTCTTCCCGCAATGATAATTTTGGTCGCCTTGCTTTATTCACCCACTCATATCTTCAACATCGTTGAGGGGTGATTTGATGTTATCCTTAACGTTATACCTACCTCAAAATAGTATTTTAAAACGTTCATATTGTCTGTCCCAAATATTCGACAAAAAGACGTTTAAGATAAAACAAATATAACACTTTAAGGATTTTATTTATAAAAAAAGAACAATCTGTTCACACTAAAACTCCAAATCGCATTTAATGACTTTATAATCTAAAAACTCACTATAATGTTTTCTCAACACTGAATTCATTTGCGAGAATTTCAAAGAGTGAGTGATCTTCAACGTAATTCTGCATCAGTTTCCAAAACAAACCCCAATAATTATAAAACATTCGACAAAAAACTTCAGCAGCAATTGGACGCTTCATTAACAATCTAGGAGTAAGACGTAAACAAATCGATAAAATCAAAATTCCCAGCGAGAAAGAAAATACATTTCTGATATTAATAGAAATTAATCTGTAAAGAATTATTCGTCGCAAAGTGCACTTAGAAAAACAACAACAACAAGCAATTAACTTGAAAAGCTAAGGTAGCTACTCGTACTTCAACTGCGTAGACGTAACTACTGAACAACTTCGGTAAACCTAAACCAAATCTCCACTTTCGCCCTTCCTTCAATTCCTTCGCCAACTTCCCCATTGTTCATTAATTATTTCAAGTTTCCAAGAGCGTTGACTGCCAAGGTCATTAGTCTGGTAAGTACAGTGCAAGTTTTTCATCGAGAAGTGGTGGTGTTCTATCCCCGCTGGCTAGCGAGATTCGGCGCCTACCTACGTCGACTTGCGTGAATTATCCCCAACCGGGAGTCTTACACCAGCGTGGCACCGGAAAACAGCTCTAACAACGCCCCGACTGGTTTCCCAACATGTGTGTTAGTGTAGTGCATGTAAGTGTACTTATGTTTAAGACAGGAGGTTAGAAAGGACAAGGAAGAGGAAGGAAAAATCGTCCGCAGTTTATGGCCCGTTTGTTAGGGTATTGCTCCGGCATTCGCTTGGTGTTGTTTGGAAAAAACACGGAAAACTACCGATCAGAGCAGCTGTCCGCCAGGATTGTCCTCCAGACGGCGGCAGAACTCGATGTAGATATGACTACTGTGGAAAATCCTGCTACAATCGGGAATGGAACCATAGAACATCCTGGTCAAAGACTACAGCAGTGGCATCAGTTGATGCCTTGAACCACCTAGGCCAGTACCGTCATCCGTCCTTCCCGTCTTCCGCCGCCTCTGGCGTCGCCCGGAGGGCGGGGAGCTAGGCAGGCGGGGGGAAGGACCCCCGGCACAGCAGTGCTGTTTGCCTGACCACCTAGGCGTCCGTCATCTCCTCCGTCTTCCGCCGCCCCTGGGCTCGCCCGGTGGGGGAGTGCGGGGAGGGCCGGGGCCATGCGGGGCTAGGACCTGTGTCTCGTCCCGGCGCCTAGGCCTGTATCCGGTCTTCCCCGCCTCTGGCCTCGCCCGTGGCCGGCGGGGCGGGGCGGGGCGGGGCACGGGAGTGGCCGCGAAGAAAGTGCGAGCGCGCGGCGCCGCACGCGCAGATGAGGCGCTAAGCGGCGCCAAGTGACACAGATCCGCTCACTCTCTCCGGGGCCGTGGTTTACCTTGGCGGGCGCGCGCTCCCCGAACCCATCCCCGCACGCGCTCGCCCGAAGACGCGCCGCGACGCCTGGTCAGCCGACGTCCGGCAGGTGCGCGCCGGGGACGCCGCTTTCCACGCATCCGGCTCTGGCTCCAAAGAACGCGGGCCAAGATGATCCAAAAGAGCCGAAAGGAGAACAAACCAAAAATAATGGAAATAAAGAAAACAAAAATAACGTAGTGGAAACCTTTCACCTCATAGTGCACATTTGGGGAATAAACATGATAAAAGACAAGATGGAAAGTTGATTTCGCTTCGGTGACGCCGCGTAGTGGGCTGAGAGGCCTCTCAGCGCACTACGCGGCGTCACGACACGAAAAGTCATCGACTCGAGCCGCGGAAGCCTACGCGTACAAGATGGAAATGTTAATTATATTTCTCAACTAGTCATTTTATGGTATTCCGTTGGACAACAATTTGATCTTATTTTTTAATGAATCGATATTAACAAATACATTGGAAAAAGGGAAGACAGTGATTGGTAATCTCACTGTCGGTGTACCACTGACATCCAGATATCCCACAATTTTAATTCCGCATTATTTTACGGCAGGCAATGACGCTTTTGTCCCTTCTTGAAGTATCCCACGGTATACTTGGAAATCAGTTTCAATAAATTAAAAATATTCAATTTAGTTTAATTCCAAAATATCAAACTTTGAAGCAATGAACAAAGTCAAACGGATCATTATTTATTATTTACCTCTTTCATATTCTTCAAATAAGGCGAATAGGCGATATTCGCAGCACCAATACACAGGCTTTCCTTGTTCTTAAGAGGAAAATCGAACGGAAGAAATATAGATTTGATACCAGACAACCTCTGTTTATATACTGGAAAATCGAACGGGATGCAATTGGATTATGCCTTCTTGGCGAGATACGTAAAAGGCTTAAGAAAAGTTGACCGCGGGATGCAATCGGTTATGTCCTGTTGGGAGCAACCTCCCATACGTGAAAGTTTGAGAAAAGTTGTGCACGGAATGCAATCGAGTTATGTCTTTTTTTGGGAGCAAACTCCCCTACGTGAAAAGCTTGAGAAAAGTTGACCGTGAGATGCAATCGGGTTATGTCCTTTTGGGGAGCAACCTCCCCTACGTAAATGCTTGAGAAAAGTTGAGCGCGGGATGCAATCGGGATACGTCCGCGGACGATCGCGGTAGTGCCCTGGAAGCAGCCCGCTTTCCCGGCTGGTGTTCTCCGCCGCCGGCCCTCACGGCGTCGCCGCTCCCTCCGCGCCGCCCACTCGTCCACACGCGCAGCGTCCGCCCGCGGCAGCCTCGGAAGAAGCCCGGCGGGGAAGAAGTGCTCCTTTTTTTTCTCTACTGAAGGAAAACGGCGGGAATTCCTCGCTTATCACGCGCAGTCCAACAAAGCGCGGAAAAACGTTCCTTCTCAAGCCAATTACTGAAGAGAAAGGGGGAGTTAATGGCATAATTTGTGAAGTAGAGTAACTGGTAGAAAAAAAGTTATGTCACTACGTCGTTACTCCGAAGAATCGACCACTAAAGCTGAGTACCTAGGTGGACAATGCTATTATTGTGTTCACCTTTACATTTCAAAGAAGTTAAGAAATAAAGTGATGTCGTAACCTTTTATTTATAAATCATTAAATAATAAATTACAAATAAATTGTTTCAAGTTTGAACATTATAAGAGGAACTCTTGCAATCTCTTAATGATTATGGCTCCCTCTAAAATTTTTACAATGTGCTATTACTGTGTAGAAAAGATAAAATTTCTGTTAATTGCTTTCATTCGATAATGTATTTCATACACCCAAAAGGAAATTGTGCTTTAATTACCATTCCTCTTAATTCCTTAATCAAGATACAAAATAAGCAAAATTTTAAAAAGATTCAATACCCTTTGCCAAACAATTATTGGAACGTCTGGATCATTATAGGTTCCCACAATTTCTGATCAATCAAAAGCATATACAATTTTCCACATGATTAGCATTATATATATATATATATATATATATATATATATTATATAAAAATTGCTACTTTTAGATGTTGCTTGTTGGTACGTTAACTGGCAATTCAACTTTCTATTTCATGCCGGAGACTACGTCAACAACCAAGCTCCATATGTCTAGCTGTGAAGTTCGGGAGGAAGGCAAGTCAATGATGGGGATCCCCGGCCAAGTGAGAGCACCGCCACGCGTTTTGTCCTTCATCTCGCTCAAAGGCAAGGAAACTCTCTTCGGGTGGCACACGAACCTTCACCCGCGCTGCCTTTCTCTTGGCTAACGCATGTGTCACGGGAGTGGCTGACTTGGAAGTGCGACAAGCAAATGCTGTACATGCAGAGTAGACTGCACTAGGGATGGTACGCGGACTACATACTCAAGTCTAATTAAACCTCTTAATACCGCCCAGAGACAGCGCTAGTACAAAAATGTTTTTAAAAAATATTCATCCATAAAGAATTACTACAATCAACTGCTACTAAACATGTCACTAATTACCCGTAGCAATCTTTTTCTAAACATTTCGTTGAATTTCTCAATATTTTTACCACACAATAAAATTCAAGTCTAGTAATTTTGTAATCGGAGTATTCGTAGAATTGCAGAAAAGTCTTCATGACATATATACAATTACTTTGTATATTATAACTTCAATGGCTAGGCAAGTATTCTATTTCAATTTACAAACTTTGTGTCTCCTAGGCAACAATGCATTGTTGAAAAACTCAATTGTTAACAATAGCTGTATACAAACTATCCCTTTTGAAGCATTTTAAGAGTTTCTATATTTACAGCAATCTTCTCTCAAGCTCCAAAAAGAATTATTCATAATTACATTAAAATTCACGGAAGTCTTATACCGAAATAAAAAGTTGGATTACGTTCTGCTTTCCGTAAGCAATAGCAAGGTACTAATCCCAAGTTTCCAGAAAAAACAATTAAGTAGTTGATACCGTTTTTCAGGAAGGCTTATATACATTTAAAAATTTAAGTTGGTCGTAACACAGAAAGTTACACAAGCATTTGTGTCTCCCTTTTCCTCCATGAGGAAAGAGGATTACGTGCGTCAAGCACCTACATTACTGCAAACAGGATATCTGCTTTTAAGCACGTTCTGGGCCGTTCTGGCGCACACAAGCCATCCGCCTCAACCTAGAGCGCTGTAATCGTAGTTCACAGGGCAGCGAACAGGCCACATTTCCTCCGACCGCAGAGCAACGACTCAGCATTCCGCCTCCCACCGCAATGCCCGCCCGGGCCGAACAAGTTGCAGGTGTGACCCGGTCGCTGGGAAGATTCACGCCCGCGCCCACCCCCGCCGCCAGGAGAAAGTGCAATTTCATGCTAATTTCCTATTAAACCCTTCCTGCGGCGGGATTCGAATGGCGTTCGAATGCAGCGCGGCGAGAAACTCCACGCCCCTTGCTGCCCGCCCGCTCCCTCGCGCTCAATTGGTCGTCCGGGTGCATGGTGAAAGAGCCAGTTGGCAACCCCGTTGGCCCTCTCGCTCGCGTTACAACGGCTTCACTAAATCTCTCAGAATATCCCCAACCCCATTTATTGCATCCTTTCTCGTCGTAACCTATTCCTTTTCAGCTTGCCTCTTGCTCCCTCCCATTCCACTTTCATCTACACGTCCCGACGGGAATCGCCCGACTGCATCACCCGATCTATTTCCTTTAACCCCCGCTTCCCAGCTAATCCCCTTCCACTTTTCGTTACTGAGAAGGCATAGCCCGAGTGAATCCCGTTTTGTTCAGCTGGTGTTTCAGAAAGAGAAATTTTTTTCTTGGATTCATAAGTAGCGCAAATAAATGTTTTCGTACCAGCCCAAACAAAACCTTGAACACAGGTGAACATAGAAAAATCTTCAGAATTGTGCATGTTAATTCAGCCGGGTAAGAAGATGCTCGTAATAGGTTTCAAATTTTATTTTCACTAACTTTTAAGAGGTAGTTTTCAATATCGGCAGTGCTCTAAAAGGACAAGCAAATGTTTCTTGAAAAAGAGAAGACCAGTGGATCAATTACAATCGATCAATATAATACTAAGCACACCACGATAAACTTAGAAATCATTCCTTAGACTAAGGAGGTAAACGGAACGGAATGGAGTCGGGCTATGCCTTTTTGGGGAGGTAGTTAAAGGATTTACAAAAGTTGGTTGCGGGATCCAGTCGGTATATGCCCGTCCCAGCTCCATGCCCTTGGCGCTAGGCCGCCTCGGCCGATTTCTCTCGACGAAATGTTTCGCAGTGCATGCGCACACCTACTCAGCCGCGACCTCCAACACACAAACACAATAAACAAGTGCCACAATGAAAGGCATATCAACAAACAAAACAAGCCACGCGAGCCGCACGCGATGCCTTTCGCCTCGGCCACAACATCGTGCACAGCGTCTGCGAGCTCCCGCGCTCTTCCAGAACTCCGCCGCGGCCGCCGAGTTTCGCTCTCGACTGCACCCTTGCATCGAGATGCCGCGGATCGTCGCAACGAGGCGAGAGTAAAAAAAACCGCAGCAGCACCTCCTATCTCGCGCTTCCCACGCGCGTTACAAGCACTTGACGCGCGCGCAACACGCCACGCTCGGCTGGTGTCACGCCTCGCGGATCTGTTGCGAAATAAATTTGGCGAAAACGTGCTACGTCGCGTGAGATGCTTCGCCAAAATGTCAGGCAGAACATTGTATTGAGACGCGAACTATCAAGTAAAATATGGATTGTTTGTCTACCACCGCTGCCCCTAGATTCCTCATGCCATTGCGACGCCGTGTTCATGGCTCCTTTCGTATAAACAAAAAAATTATAAACAAAGTTGGACATTTCACAGGAACTGATATTTTGTGAATAAGCTGACAAGAAAACAAAAGAAGTGAAAGGACGCACGAACGTCGTGAGAAATCGGAAACATTCTCTGAAAACCTTTTGCAGCTCGTTTTCCTTCACCACAAACTTCTGACGTAATTAATATTTCCACCCCCGTACAAAACGTCAGCAGCCAACGCGGGGATTGCCTCCTCCCCACGTACTAACGGGTAGAGTGTTGCGTCGGGTACTGGCACCGGAGAGAGGTGCGGGAGTCCCTCTCACTAGGGGAAAGAGGCGACGCAATCGGCTCCCTTCGCGGAAGCGAGGAAGGCGGTAAGCGAAGCGTTCCCTCGGCAAAAACAGGGCCCGAAGCTGCCTTCCTAGAGCGCGAGGTTAACGAGCAGCTGCCCCCGCCAGCGGACAGGGGCAGCAGGAGCAGCAGCGAGTGGCCCCTTCAGGAAAAAATAAAGAGACGGTATCTCTTATGAAGCCTCATTGGTTGCTCTTCCTGAAATATTCACTCTTAAAACATCGGGAAGGCAATCATGCCGTGGGAGACAAAGTCATTAAACGGCCAATATTTCATCTACAACAACATGAATAGAAAATTGTTTTGAAAAATTGTAAAACATTAGACCGGGAATAATTCGAAAGTCCAAAAATTTTTGACCGTCGATGATCCTGATTTGATTCCGGAAAAAATATCGTATAAAGTTAATACTGTATATACTCGTATGTATTGTGCATATTTGTCCACAAGCATTGAGCGACTTCATTATTTTTATTAATGGTTTTTACCCACTCGATTTCTGTAACCTTCACAGTAAAAAAAAAGAAGAAAGATACTATCTTTCTACGTCGAAGGCGTCGACAAGCACTTTTATGGTACATTTAGAAAATCAATCACAATTTCATAATCCGGAAAGGTTCCTATCCCAATTAATTCGGATTATCAACATTCTACTGTAGTGACAAAGTGACGTTAGCCATTCCATTCCCGAACATTTGAACAAGAGAAAATCTTGCATCTACTCACGGGATGATATGAACGGAATACGTTCTCTCCACTTTCATGCCGTTACGATGAACCCTTTAGACTTAGCAAAGATGCAAAAATGTACATGTCGATAAATGGAATGGTTTTAATAACAAATGCCTCATATATGAAATGCCTACATAATGAACCAGTTAACGATTTTTTTTTATTTTTTAAATTTTTTTTTACCAACTACCAAATGATCTTAATCAATAAAAAAATATGGTTATATATGGATTGGCCAAGAGTCTTTCCCCATTAGAAAATCAGCACACTAAATTTTCTAAGCTATTGGCGCTTGACCATTCACCACACACTATGCTCCTATTGCATCACAGACGCGGAAAAAAGACCGTATAGTTCAGCAAAGGAAAACCGTTAAAGGAGGAAAAACTTACAATAAACATATGAAATAAAGTAAACTGTAAATATAGCACCCTGCATTACTATCACAGGGAAAAAAAAAGTTCGCGATTTCATTACAAGACAAAATATTTTGCAAGCTATCAAATAAAATATCACAAGCAACCGCGAAGAAATTTTCACATGAACCGCGAAAGTATAAAATGATTCAACTCAAAGTCGCTGATACCGATGAGGAATGAAGCTTTCTATCAGATCGTTTCTCCACAATGCATGTACAGAACCCATTTCCTTTTATCCCTTTCCCAACCCTACAACGTGTACCAAATACGATGCTTTCCTTTTTCCTTGGAATACGTCTAGCGCACTTGTTCTCACGCCGCCGCATCTTCTGTTATTCCGGGCGTCTTCCGTGGCGATTGCTCCATACCTTACGCGGTCGAGCGACGTATTTATGGTCGCGAGGTGGAACAAAGCCGATGGCAACGGCGGCGGCGATAGAGACGGAGGTGACAGGAGATGGTTGCTGTTGGTGGGACGCTGCCAGACGCGGTGCCGGTGCAAGTGACAGCGATGGTGGCATGTTATTGCAAGGAAAAAGATGACGGGTGAGATGGAAGGGATCGTACAGCGGCTGGCGATAGTGACGGTTGAGGTGGAGGAAGATGTGAAGGGGAAAGTAAAGGTGACGGTGAAGGTGAGTGAGTGAGAATTCATTCGAGCGCGACAACTACTGAAGCCATTAGTCCCGTAAGTTACATTCTTGGCGAGGTGGTGTTCCTTCCCTGCTGGAACGAGATATTTGTGCCGATATAAACTAGGTTAGCGGATTTCCCTGTCCAGGACTGTCCCCAGCAGTGCACCGCTCCAGCCGAGCTCTAAGCTCCCGACTGGTCTCTCGGCATGTAAGGTAATGTAGTGGACGTAAGTGTAATTTTGTGTATATTTATGTACGTGTATGAAAGGGAAGAGGAGGTGATATGAATAAGAAACAAATCGCTGGTTTGTTACAGTACTGCTCCTGGTATTGATCGGAGAAACCACGCAAAAACACCGAACATAGCAGCCGACCACTAGAATCCTCCTCCAGAGTGGTTGAATTCGACCCAGCTACCTACCTAATGCCAAAACTCCGCTCCCGACGGAATTCGAATGACGATGGAGGAGAAGGTGCCAGTGCCTGTCTGACTGCGTCTGGCTGCGGCGTGAGCGTGTCTAGAGGCAGCACGGCCGGGCGGGGGGGGCGGAGACGGGGTTTCCGGGGGCTCATTCGATTGTAAGAGCGCGGGGGGGGGGGCGTGTCGGCTTCGGGAGAATCGCGAGGACTACCGCGAGGCTGCTCTTTCCCACGGCCGCTTCTGTTGTGCAACGTCCATCTATCCCCCGGCCGGCTCCGCCGCGTCGCGATCAGGCGGAGCCAATCGGGAAGGCGGTGGCGGCGGCGGCGCTCAGGCGGAGAAGGTGATCTTCGATCAGATCTATATCGTGGCGGCGATTTCGCATTCTGTCCAGGCTTTCGCCGCTGCCGGGGACGTGGTTCGACGCGCGCGGCTCAGGCAAGAGGCGGTCGGTTCCTCGAGCCCCGCAAGTTGGTGGTCGATCGGGCAAAAAACCTGTCGCGACGGTTGGTAATGGTCGGTCTGCACGGGCAAAGACAAAGGAAAATTTCAACAAATAACAAACCTCTTATTGTCAATAGTGTAATAAACAAATTGTAGAAACAAAATTCATTTTGGATGACATTAACATCATGCATTGTTTATATATTTTCATGTGTTTTTACAGTGTAGAATCCGATTCCTTACAAACTCCCTAAATATTTATGACATATGTACGTCAGTAACAAATGTTTTTGAATAAAAAGTATATTACACTTTCTCACGAACATGTACATCATGTTTTAAACAGGTAATTCTACAATCCACGGTTCCCATTTATCTCTCGTTCTCTCTTCGTCTGTCTGTCTGTCTGTCTGTCTGTCTGTCTGTCTCTCTCTCTCTCTCTCTCTCTCTCTCTCTCTCTCTCTCTCTCTCTCTCTCTCTCTCGTCTACAATCAAATTATACGGTTTTATTTGAAATAATAAAACGTATCATACCAATATTTTTTTAAAAAAATTGGAAAAATGTGACGGTAGAGAAAGGACACCATCCGTGACATAACTGAGTCAATGAGACATCGGACGGTTGAGCAAGACTGGTTACGATAGCTACGCGTTATTCCTCGCTGTTACGACCTCAACGAAAATACGGAAGACCACTGAAACAAAAGGTAATAATGTCAGAGAAAAGCTCACCGAGCGTGACACAGTAGCAGTTGTTTTCCAGCTGCAGGACATTCTGTGAATTTTTCTTAAACAAATAATCCATTACCGAGTCATAAAAGACACATGAAGGAAATCATAACTGTACAAGATGACAAAACATTATGACAAGGCTTTAAACTTCACAGTCTGCTTTGACAGAATATCTCCAGTACTGGTATTGAGTCATCCATAAATTGAAAGCTGAAAAAAATGTCGTAAATTACAATCTGTCATATTCAGTGAGAGCGTGTCTGAATGATTGCTGCATAACTAATACACGTTAAGGCAGAAAAAAACAGAGCCATTTTAATACATCAGCATGCTAAACTGGTTTTCATGTATCTGGCATTTAATATTAAATCACCAACAAGCGGCAGCCTTCCCTGTTCATCAAGAGCGCGGTGCGTTTCCTACGTTCCAAATCGCACGCCGCTAACGTTGTCAACACATGGGACACGATCAGTCGCAGCCTATCATTAACTCCGGGGCTCCGGGCTCGCATCTGAAATTAAAAAAAAAAAAACTAACCGCTCTCGAATCTGGGGGCTCGGGTCGGCAGTACAAGGCCCCGCGGCGTAGGCGGACAGCACAAAACGGCCTCGCCGGCCCACGCCCACCGCCTCCCGCGCTCCGGACGGATATTACGAGCCAGCGGCGGCGGCGGGGCAAGAGATGCTCCCAGCGCGCGCCTCATCATCTGACAATCAATTCCGCATATGAAAACAACGAGGCCGCGACCGAACGCGCGGGCCGGGGGTGACGCCGCTATTATAAAACCCCCGGCACACACAAAACTGAGATATTTATTGGACAGTTATTGGGCAATTACTGAGCCGCAACGGAATGGATGGCGCGGACAGAGCCGGACGGGCAGGACAGGGCGGCGCGCGCGCGGGGCGAGGTGGCGCGGCCGAAGAATGGAGCAGGGAGGGTTGATGAGAAACGGCAGCACGACGGGAGAGGGGGGGGGTGGGGGAAAGAATGATGAAGTGACGAGTTTGAGGATTCTGAAGAACGGATGGAGCGGTGGAGCGACAAAAAGTTACAACGGAGGGGCCAGTTTCGGAAACCGTATTTCCGAAGGAAACGGAAGCGGTACCAACGAGAAGCGAGGACGCGTTCTACCTGGAATACGAACAAACCCCAAGTAAGGAGAGAAAGTAAACGTGAAGAAGGTGGTACATGTAGCGAGTTCGATTCAGAGGACACAACCGGATGTGACAGAAAAGTTTTCGAAAATAAAGGGAAAAAAAAAACGCAGCAGGACGAGCGAAACATTCGATGAGACAGACGTTGAAGTGAGCACGAGAGAAAGCGCTGAAGAGATAAGTAGAGGGAGCGGGGCCACAAAGGGAGCAACAGCGTCGGGCTGAAGCCGCCCCCGCGAGCCGCCCGAGCGGCCGGCAGGCGAAATGAATCACCTGTCGTCTTGTCCATCAAACGCGGCGGAAGCCGGAGGGGGCGCACCCGTAAAGTGCGCCGCGGCGGCCGTTAGTGTTTCCGCGCGTTGGGGCGCGGGCGGCGCGGCCAGCGAGACCGGCGCGCACAGGGGGAGGAGGGGAGGCGAACGGACGGACGCGGCCAACCGCTGCACCGACCGCCACCCCTCCGCCTACGCGTTGACGTGCGGGCCTCAAGGCCGCTGCGCGAGATTTGCAGGCCGCCCGCCTCTCAATGCGAGGCACCCGATGCGCCCTGCATCCCCACACGTGCCTGCAGATCGCCAAGGTATCGGCCCCCAATCAATACTATTACATTTTTTTCTTGAACAGTAACCTCTCGTAACAAAAACCTCTCTCGTAATAAACAGAAAAATGTTGAAAACAGCATGACTCAGCAAGACGCCATGTCCGTTTATTTTTAAACCTTCGGCAATTATAAATATATCATACATGTATAGTGTATACACTAAAATAGCTCTTAGCTACAGGGTAAATTCCCGAAAGTTAAAATTTTTCTCCTTCCGCCCCCCATTCCAGTTTCAGTCGACATGAAGATGATCTGTTCAATATTTCAGCCCAATCGGGCAATTGCTAATTGACCACCAAGCGCCTTAACGGTGGAATGTAGTATTTGCAACAAACAATTCCACTACAAGGCGCTAAATTATTCTTTATGTCGACCATTTTCTTTTTTCTTCAATTCATGCAGCCCCAGCAATTGTGTAAAAATAATTCTAAAGCAAATAACTCAAAAGTACATTCAATAACATCTCAGATAATTGAATCCATCCCCCACGAAGCCATGCGATTGCCATGCTTATTTTGGCTAATGACAGTCAAGGTATTCTCGTGTGTCATCCTGTTCGTGAGGGCCAAACTGCCATTGCCACGTTCTACGGATCATTCTTGCTGCACACTCTGTGTCGTACACTGCGGAGGAAACGTCAGGGCTTTTCCACAATGCAATACTCCTCCATAATGCAACAAGCCACACTGCAGCCTGTGCCCAGAACCCTCGGCGGTGGTGGAGGTGGGAGATGCGGCACACCCTACGTACTCCCCTGATCTCAATCCGTGCGATTTTGATCTCATTCCAAAAATGAAAACGCCGCTGCGTGGGAAGCGGTTTCCAAACAGGGGGAACATCCTAACAACGCATCGACGAGAAGAGGCGTGCAAAGACGCGACACACACAGTTGATGGTATGCAACGCGTTCCTTATCGATGGCAGAAATGGCAAAGGACGCCTTGGAGGAATTATTTTGAAGGTTGTTAGCTTGTAAGAGTAAGAGTATTACGCGTGCTGTTTTGTTTTGTGCATATGTAATACGAATAAAACAACGATCTCTATTTATACATATTTCAACGCCTCTTACCTAAAATGCCATGTATCCGGAATTTAATACCAGCATTGCTAAGAACATTCCAGCGACTTTCAATCGTATATCCTGATTTTTGTTTTGCAGCTTTATTACTGATAAAATAGATGCCTTGTCTTCTGAAATGACCCTCGTATTTTAATGCATATTATACCCTTTGCCATCTAGCATAAAGTAATTATGTAAATCATTGTATTGTGATGTATTTAAATAATGCAAAGGTTCGTTCCTAGAGCAGTTCGATGCTCTGTATCATTTCTGTCAATAAGACAGAAACCTGTTCCGAAAAAAAACATGAAAAAATTTAACCAGTCGTTTACGTCTTAAACAGGTTTCACAATATCGTATTGTATTATTATTATTATTATTATTATTATTATTATTATTAAATTTATCTATTTTATCTTAAAATTAACATAAAACGGAGGGGTTAATTTTGGCTAAGTGTAAGTTCAATTAAAAATATAATAAAAATTAAAAGACGCACATCAAAATTCATACGGCAAACACTCAAAAATTCATGGTCAACCGGGGTCGCCTTTTAGCTCGATTGAGCTAAAATTTTGCAAGAATAATTTTTCTTGTTCATTGGAATAAAATATGGGAGGGGGACGCTAGAATCTCAACTTTTGAAAAATTGAACAATAAGGACCACCCTAATGTACATCGAAAAAACAAATCGCATTTGAAGTGCACATCTACGTACATCAATTCTATTCGTTATTCCCACCATACAGTAAATATAAATACATTTTTACATAAGTTGCAATAACGATTTTATTCCAACATTTTTATTCGGCGGCAATTCTAAAACAGGAACTTCCAAAGAAGGATGCTGAAAACGGCAAGGCTTCTCCCCATATAGCAAATAGTTTTTTTCTTCATAACCCACAGCAACGGCGAAGAGGAACGATGCCACTGTCCATTCCGCCACAAGAGACGGATTTCCTGGGCTATTCGCGTATAAGGGTCGAATGTCCTTTCATAACATCGTAAAAGAGCCCAACCCATTCCAAGTGTTATGCTGTTTATGAAACCACAAAGGATCTGCAAAAAACGGAACTTCGGGATACAAGGCGGTCCGAAACTTTAAGTACTCTCAACGGGCGGAAGTCTCGTCCTGATTAACAAGACTCGTAAAACGCAGGATGTTGGATGCACTAGACCAGGGATCTCCAAACGACACGACAGTCACGTGTAGGCTACGCCATCTCAATCAATTTCATAAGAAACGACAAATTGTTATAAAAGTAACTAAAGTAATTAAAGTAGTTAGAAATAAGTTAGAAAAATAATAAATACTGTTGAGATCACTCCTGACAAAATTTTTGACAAGTAATAAAATACTCTCCACCACATAAGTAAATAAATTAGTTTAAATTAATTAATAAAATAATTTAATAAGGAATGTAATTCATTAGAGGTATAAAATATTATCAAACGAACGCTTGAAATACATTCGTAATGTCTTTAAATGAGAGATCAATTTATATTGGTTCGCCTTTTGTAATCAGATTTAATTTCTCATGCTTGGCACTAATAAGGATGTACTCGTGAACCGCAACGAACTTCAGAATATTTCATGTTGCTCCACACTCAAAGCGTTTGGAGATCCCTGCCTCCAAACGCACCACGCCATAACTCAAGCCGCGTGTCGATGGAGCCATAACAAGGGAGGGCGAGTCGCCACGGAGCCATCAATAAGATTAACTGGAGGATGACTGCGCGGTGCGGGATCGCCGCAGATCCTCCTTGACGCCGCCCTGCGCTGCCGTCGGCCGCCGCCTCGCCTTGCCTCGTCTCGTCTCGTCTTGTCTCGTCTCGTTGCGTCTCGTCTGCCAACTTCCGTCGTAAGGGCCTCAGCTCTCTCCGTGGTAAGACCTCCCGTAAAAGCCGCTGCCAGAGAACCCACTCCTCCTCTGAATCACAACTATTTCCACTTCAGGCACGATTTCCTTACTAAATGCTAATAAGTGACAATCGCATACATGCAAACAGGTTCATGATTATATCCGACACCATAAATGCTAATAACAAACTCAATTATTACAGGCAATTGGTTTTCTCAACATATATCCGATAATTTTTTTTAAGTTAATAAAAAAGAAAAAAAAAAAATGATGTAAACTACCTGCTAATTGATATTACAAACATTGTTATATGCTGCAGAAATTACACATTTCTCACAAGATAATTATTAAAAAAATATTTCTGACTTTTGTCTGGGAAAAAAATGTTGAAAATCGAACAAACATATTCTTATCATGAAATTAATAAAAATCTATGACTTTCCTTCATTTATATCATAGTCATGAAGAGCTGTTTCCTAATCCTACTTGGTCAAAGCATTATTCTGTGTACATCTCTGCAATACTGGGTGTCAATTACAATGCATTGTAACACTCCTAAAAAGGAATACAGCGGACAGTCAGTAGCGAACAACAAATTAGTTAAAACTGCACCCACATATTGCTCATGACCACCCCAACATTGCTCACGAACAATGAAGACGAATTGCAACAAGTTTCCTGGTATGCATCGCAAACAATACTCATTCCGTAATACATACACTTCATTAATAGTTCAATTCGAAAATAAACCCATTAAGTTATTTACGTCGTCCAAGATGTCCGGTGGTGAAACATTCCGAAATTATTTTAACAAGAAAACACAGCACTTGTTATTAGTTTCGTGTTCCAGTGCCCACCTATCAAGCTTTCTCTTCGGTTGAAATATTGTAAATACAATACAGCTTCAATTAAAAGTGAAAAAGTACTTTCGGTATGTAATTTGAGTGGAAGTTTTTGGTTATTACAAGCAGAGAAAACAATAAAAATTAAATGTATTTAAAGTAAAATTTACACACGAATACTCGTATAGAAAGTCGTCCGTGAGAAAAATGACTCATGTCATGAATGAAACAAATTTTGATATTTTCTGAACTTAAGAATTAAAAATATAAAAATAATGTCAATTGCGAACTTGTTGCAAAGATATTCAGCACTCAAAGACCGAGCAATAAAAAATTGATGGAGAGTTGTGAAAAATGTAAATGTAAAAAGCGATATTTTAAAGCAAACTTCAAGAATTTTGTCAAAAACTATTATTAAGGGCTAAGCTGAGCAGAATCAGCCAAACTTGTATGCGTTGCATCACAGTGAAAACCTCAACTTTATTTTCATTTTCTCGTATATCTGATCAATTGATGATCTCGGTAAACTGTTATTATGGTATTTTAATGAAGGATTTATAACGTATATTCTTTGTTGTTTTATTCAAATACAAACATATATATCTGCATTCACACATGTTTATTTCCCCAAATTTAATTTCTCAGTTAAAATATGAATTGCAATATTTTGTTTTGACAGTGTTGCTGATGAATATTCATATTCATTATGTTTATCCTGTTCCATTCTACTATTACTTTTGTTATTTAGAATGGGAGTCAATTTTTGGCGAGTTTGGCAATATGTGAAAGGAACATTCAAACCGATAAAAATAAATCGTGCTCAGCAATGATATTCCCTAAAATCTACAAATGAGATGAAAATAATTACAAATATGTTAAAGCAATCTAGATATTCAAGTATGTTTAAATAAGAAATTGTTTTACAAATGAATTTTTAATCATTATATTCTCAAACCGAATCAGTATATTCTCCATTCTGTTTCATGCACGCAGTATTTACAAATCGAAACATGTCGTTGGTTAAATAAAGTTAATTTAAGGTCCATATTGTTCTTTTGCCGTTCCTATTACTTCCAAATTTATTATTTCTTTATTGCATTCCTCTTTACTTCGAATAAAATCTCATTTAGGAGTTAATGCTGAGAATGTTTAGAACTACAATATATACTTATCCTCAAACCTATTGTGTAAACTCAAAGGTGAATGGAGTCTTCACCAGGGGGGACATAACACCCGAACTGTCTCTCGCTGTCTACACATCTCCCGCCTGACTCGCCAGAAACAGGCCGCGTTGTCGGTCGTATGAGAAGCCCCGCCGTGGCGTCGCGTCGGCCTGTCAGGCAGGTCGCCCCGCCACCCCGCGCGGTCGCCCGCTGGTTTCCTTACAGCGCGCGCGGAGCGTCTCAACAGCTTTATAGGAAGCCGAACGCCACAATGGAAATTAGACAGACCCACTTGCCGGCGCCGCAGGATGTTACGTCAATGGCTCCGCCACAGCTCCGCTCCCGCTCGCAAAGCCCCTCGCGCCCGACCTGCCACGGCCCCCGCCTCCGCCTCCGCCACCGCCGCCGCAACCGCCCCGCCCACCGCCGCCGCCGTCGATTCTTCTCCGACGCACAATATCCGACCTCCGCTCTTCTGAAAGTAATTAGGGGCCCTTACGTCACTTGATACGCCCCCGTGAACAATACCGGCGACGAAATAATTGCCCTGCAAAAAGCCACCACGGTGGGAGCTCGATCATATCGGGGACCTGAGACTTCGGAACGTCAATGTCAACATTTTTCTTTACATAACGGGCACAAAAGAGAAATTTAACGTTCTAATTGTAACACGATGAAAGAACACGATGATCGGAGAGAACAATCTACAGTTGTTACAACTTCTTGTCGATACATTCTCTTACAAAACTCTTTTTAATTCATCTTCTTTGATATCTAGGGCGATAGGAGTCCAGGAAATGTTTTACTCGAGATATAATTCGACGAGGCACTTTTACTTCCATGCCTTATCGTCTTAAAATCTTGATCTTTTTTTCCCAAATATTCTAATGAACAAATTTTATCTTCGCCCACTTTTCAAATGTTTAAGGAAAATTCAAAAAAACTGAATCGTCTCTTGTTTCTTTTGTCGAAGAGTGATTATTTCTTTCATTCTTTCTAAGTATCTGCAACCAACTTTTTCGATATACAAGTACATGGAGACAGTATTAAAAAAAGACTTATTCTTTCGTGTGTTGGAGTGACCTATTTCCGCAATTTATTCACGTGTTCTGAAATCTTCGAAAATGTTCTCCAGCTTGCGTTCCTCCCACCGACGTAATTTCGAGACCTTCATGCAGAGGACAAAAGCGAACATTGAACTGTTCCACACGTGAGAGGAGAGGAGAACAAACGCCTTGCCCGCCGGCAGCAACGGCGTCTAGGGGCGCAATCCCCGGGCGCACGCGAGCATCCCCCGAATCCCGGGCGCTTGTCCGTCACAGAGCCGCGGGAGCCGCGCCGGCCGCCCCCTGTCGGCGCCAGCCCCGCGATATTACCCGCCGTATCGTCCAAGATCAGTTGAATCTCATCCCGATAACAAGACGCGCAGTACAATGCGACGCCGCACAATGCACGCACACGCCGATAATAGGGGGGCTTGTTGCACTGACGGCTACGGACTATAGAGCGTATCGCGTGCTGGACGGGCAGTACAAGCGGGGCAGGGGAGCGACACGGGACGGCGGTGGGGCGCTGGGGCGGGGGAGGGGGGAAGGGGTTACGTGCGGCGCTCTCCCTGCCACCCCCGCCGCCACACGCGCTGCCTTCTCCGCAGTGCGCGCCCTACACCCCCTGGCACTGCGCTTTTCGCGGTCGTCGCCGCTCACATCGCTCACACCTACTGCGCTTCTGCTTTCCTACCTTCCTTGCTCCGACCCCAAACACATGTATACCTGCGATGCCCGTTTACACCCCGACCTCTCGCAACGATGTCCTCTGCCTCGTGCGCCGTCACTGATTTCATCACTGCTGCCATCACCATATTTTACCAGCGTCAGCGTCTTGGAGATCTTACGGCTTGTCATCGCCAGCTTCATCTCTTCTCCCGTCCCTACCACTACTTCTGTTCCCGTTCCCGCTTCGAAATACTACTCCAGTCGGCGCGACACCCGTTGTCAAGAGATCCCTTTGCCGCCGCCTTATCAGTCGCCGAGCGTTAATGCAACAGCCCCTTCGCAGCTCGTCTCCCCAATACTTCCCCGCCGCACGCTTCCCTGCCGCCCCAGTTCCCCCGTATCTCTCCGCCGCCGCCCGCGCACCTCCTCCGCACGCGTCCGGGGGCGGTTGCTGCGTGCTCGTCGGCGGCGAGTCCAATTAGCATACACACGCGGGGGCGCGCGCGCGGCACGGCCGCCCTGCCCCCGGCGGGCGCAGGGGGGACGAGACGCCGGACGTCCTAATCGCCCACGCTCTCCTCTACAGCGCCCTCCGTCCGTCCCGACCCCGCCCGCGCACAGCCCCGCGCGGCTGCCGGTTCGAATCCGGGTGTTGGCACCGCCGACGGCGCACGGCCCTAATCGCCCGTTGCCTCCGTCGCTTCACTGCCTCGGCTCTTCCCTCTTCGCCGAACGCACTGCTGACTGTGACGAAGGCGGCGACTGAGAGGACAGGCAGTGGGGATGGGATCGCTCTTTGGTGCGAAAGGAGAGCTTGGCGGAGGGGTGGTGGGTGAGATGCAGCAGTTGCGATGGAAGCGGTAATGGCAGCTGCGGCAGCGGCGGTGACGACCGAGGGTCCCGCGGGATTAGGGCGTTAAAGCCGAGCGAGCGAGCGGGCGACCGGGCGGACGAGCGCCCGCGCTAGGGCCTCCGCTGACGTCACGCCGCATTAGCGAGGCGGCGCGAGCGGGAATTATTCAGGTTGGCAGGTAATGTGCGGCCGGGAAGGGGGAGGGGACGCGGAGGGTTCGGTGATTACGGAAATGGCTATGATGATGAACTTCGCCATACGTGTCACCGATTTTGGAGTGGCGATGACGGTAGAGCCATCTGGAATGCCAAGGATGCTTTCTAATGACTTCATCTCTTAATAGCCCGTCCCCCTCAAGCCGTGTTTTTTGGCTATCAAGATTCAGTGGTAATCATCAAGTCTCCAGATTTTTTGTTCTTAATGCATCAAAAAGTATTAAAAATAGGTTCCTTTAGTTACAAAATGCCAATAGCAAAATCGCACGTGTATCATTAAGTAAGAACATTACTCGAAATTCACAGCTTCAATTTCACTTCCACGCTTCCGCTTCTAAAAGAGGAAGCAATAAAAAGCAGTCAATCTAAGAAGTAAATAAATGGCATGTAAATAAATACTGAATATGTTAGTAGTTCACAAAAACGACTTTATACTTCTTCAGATATGTTTCGGCATCCTTAAAGCAAAGTAAGAAAGCATGTGACACTAAAATATCTTCCGAAAAAAAAGAAAGAAAAGATTTCTAACATTGAACACACTAGCACAATTTTATTTTGTAGTTACTTTCTAAAACTCGTTAAGAATGAAATGAAAACTAAGAAAAATAACCAATTAAAAAAACATGCGTTATCCGTCGAGTGAAATCTGATATTTCCGAGTGCTGTCTGATAGGAATCGAAGAGGTTTCTATAGATCCTGCTCTCCCCCACGCACCGTGAGAATTGTTCCCAGTTTGGTCTCTGGTTGCGGTAATATCGCTTTTCACATTTATATGCACAACACAAAAGATTCCACAAGAAAGTTAGCACCTTTCACTCAATTAAAAATTGTTTTCAGTGAGAAGAAGTTTTCTGCAGAGACAGAAAAAGCATGTCATTAATCATTATATTAGACTTGGGTATACGTGGCAGAATATTATTATCGCCGATAGAGCGACCGAACTACAAGACACCAGACATATCTCTGAAATCTTAATATTACGAGTCATTTTCAATGTTATAGATTCATTGGGTTCAGGCATTTACGTTAGAATACAAACGAAGATAAAAGTTTAATTAAATACTGAAAAAATGCTACATCCATCAAAAATATATTAATCATAACAACAATGTGTGTTGTTACGATTTAATGCTTTATGGCACGTATACAAAATTATCAAATCGAAATTCTAGTTATCGATTATACGCCTTGAATTAATGCATAATTTTTCAAATAATCCCATTATTCCTCGTACCACCTTATAGCGCTTACAAAGCATCAAACATTTCCCATGTAGGAACCAGTCTTTGAAAAGAAAGCTGACACTGGAAAGTGTAATGATTTGTAAATATTTTCAATTCTGAAAATTACTGTGCCATTATATGGCAATACTCCAACAAATTACTGAGCAATGATTGTGTCTGGCCTTCATCATGAAAATATGTGAAATATAATTAGCAAATACAAATGGGCATTCAAATAATGATATTTCTATCCTCTTTTTTGTTCCATTTTACACTCTTCTCAAATATAAATTTTCCCCTTGAATGACATTACATTCTGACCAAATTTCACATATTTCAAAGGCACTCTTAAAATCTGAAACACAATCATGAACCACCTTTAAGTTCTTAAAGCAAATCCCAGTCCTTTCCACAACGATCCCCATTATGGGATTTATGCATCCTATCACCATAACTCTCCAGAATACTTTTACCAACACATACGTCTATCCAACTCTCCGAATTCTCTACAACCTCTAGTGAGCAACGTCTCCCCATCCACTCTTCTACATGCGACGGCCTCACCCGCGCATCTCCTCTTCACCCCACCCGGCACCAAATCTTCATCGTGCGCCCAGCCCCAAACATCCCGGGAGACCGCGCCGCCGCCGCCGGCGGAGCGGAGCCCGAGCGAAGAGGCGCAGCGGGGGCGCAGGCGGCGAACGCAGGGAAAGGGGAGGGACTTTTTCGGGTGGCGCGCAGCGTCATACGTTCAATTTGATTCTGACGTTTACATCGGCGTGATTTGTCGGAAGCGTTCGCGGCAGCGAAGGCGAAGGGGGAGAGGAAGGGGAGGTGGAGAGGCGGTGGCGCGACAGCTCGCCCGAACGGCAGCGGCACCTCCACCCGCCGTCTCCGCTTCCCCGGGGTTCCCAACCCTCGGCCTCGCTCTTCTCCCGCTGCTGCGGCTGTCGCGCCGACGTCGCTCAGCCTTCCCGACCCTCTTGCCTCCCCCTCTCCCCCCCCCATTCCCAGCAGCGCCGTCGGCTTCCGCAGCGCCCGCAACTCGTGTGGAAAATCGTGCGAAACATGTCGCGTCGCGCCGCAAAGCTGCCGCGGACGCTACGCACCGGGCTGCCGCTGCTGTCGGCGCGTGGGCGGGGAAAAAGGCTGATCAAACCACCCGCGAATGCCAAGGTGGCGCCCTTCGGTTTCCACGAAACACCCAAGGCGAAATAACACATTAAAGGTCGAGTCCGTCAACTCGGATTACGAATGGACGAAAATTATCGTGCGTGTGACTCATGAAGTGAAATCATGCAAGTTAAATTCATTTAATTTATTTTTTCAAACAGGCAGATCGTCTCACTTGAGAAGTCGCTAATGAACACAAGCGTCTTCTATTTAAAGATCATCCACAAAGAAAATATTAAAGCAAAAGTGCTTCCTCATGACTAATATTTGAATACGAATAAAAAAATTCTGAACGATGATAAACACGGGTATACGTATTTCCTGGAGGACGATGCGTAATTGGCTGTCAATACAATGTATTGTATCTCTGAGAAACGACTCACGGTAGTAGAAACCTCGAAGAGTAAAATACAATGTGCGAAATTCCACCACAACCAACACGACTTACCATAATTGACACGACATCCCGAATGTACACACTGATAAACGACCTACATCTGCGAGAAAATTACCCGCCTCGGACCGCTCCGAGGCAAGGAAATTTAAAACCACTTGTCATTTCTGTCACTGGCGGCGCGTTTATTCCGGGAGGAAAGACCATTATTAAGACGCCGGCGTAATGACCCATTAAACAGCATCGTACGTAGCGCGCCGCCGACTTCCACGAAATGAACGCCCCGGTCGCCCGATCGTCCGGGCTCATCGCCAGGAATTTCCAGTTAGTGGCTCCTCGCGGCTTTCTCCCGCGAGAGGGAGTCATTGACTTCGTGACTCTGTGCAGACTGTTACTCACAAGTACGCCTCGAATCCGACGCTTACAGCACGCTCACGAACTGCGCGCGACTTAAAATTTCTCCGGCAGGAGCAGCGAGGCGCCGGCGCCCATGGCCTGCGCTCCATCGGCTGCTCGCCCGCAGCTCCAGCCACCGCTACGCCAGCCAACGCCACCGCACGCCACGCACCGCCACCGCCACCGCCACCGCCGCCACCGCCACCGCCACCGCCACAGTCACAGTCACCGCCACCGCCACCGCCACCGCCACCGCCACCGCCACCGCCACCGCCACCGCCACCGCCACCGCCACCGCCACCGCCACCGCCACCGCCACAGCCGTAGCCGCAGCCCCAGCCGCAGCCGCAGCCGCAGCCACCGCTACTGCCTCCGTCACAGCCACAGCTACAGCCATCTCCATCGCCACCGCCAGCGCCACCGCTAACGCCCCACCACCGCCACCGCCACCTCCACAGCCACCGTCATTGCCACCGCCAACGCCCCGACACCACCGCCGCCACTGCCGTCGCCACCGCCACCTCTCCACGATACGATTATTGGTGCTGAATAATTAACATGGTGTATCCTGGTTCATCAGCGGGCGAAATGAGGTCAAACCGGTTTTTGTTAAAGGTTTGATTGCCCCTCCTGGACTTAGGGGAAGGGGATGCTCACGCGGCCGGGGAGCGTCTTCCCCTTGTACCGCGTCTTGGGAGGAAATTTACGGTCCCCCCCCGCCCCCTCGCCGTAATAAGAAACTTACGCGGAATTCATTCTCGGATTCAGGCAAGGGTCGTCATGGACGGCCGCGTCCGAGTGGGCAGCACAAGGGAATAAGAACGCGAGAGGCGGTGAACGCGTGCGAAAGGCCATGGGGCACTGTGCGCCAGTGCCTACGGTGCATTGCGATTGCTCTATCTTGGTCTATTTTTTATTGCTCAATAGAAAAGAGTATAATAAATGTTCTGTCTGACGTGCTGAGGTCTTCATTAACAATTCTACTACTTTTCTTTTAGCAAGAATTAACCAGAAATGCATAAAAGAAATATCTAGTCAACCATTTCAACACAAATTAACAGTAGTCTACCTAATTACTTATTTCACTTTCTACAAAACTTCAGGGCAAGAAAGGACATATTTATTATATTTCTTCTTTATTAAGAAATTATATAATACTTGAAAAATGTAATTAGAATTGAGAAAATGCGTTTTCTTGAATTTTTCACACGTTTCTCACATGAAAAATGCTAATTCTCCGATTAGTTATGAACGGCACATGGTTTTTAAAATTAAACGGCAAATGGTTTTTAAACATAACACACATGATTTTTTAAAATATATCACAGAGGATCATACTCCAAATACTACACGCGAATTTTTAAAGAAATTTAGACCTACAACAACTTTCGACCTACAATTTGTCATGAACATCTTAAAACATTTAATTTCTTTCTTATTCTTTCATCGATTGGAATTTCAATAAATTACAATTTCTTGAATTACGTGCTGTTGTTCAGCAACATTAAATCAAATAATACGCAGGTATCTATTTTCTTTGATCCACTACGAAATTACCAAAATGGTAAAAAAAATACACTGTTAATCATATTTGAATAAAACATGTACAACAACTCATGAAATTCGAAAACAATAATCAGTGAGTTTGTGAATTGTAAAAATTAATTTTTACCAAAATTTAAATGAAACATTATTAGTTTAACTCTGCCGGAGTCCTAAGAGAGGTCGGTAGTGTAGGAATTTGGAAAGATTTTGAAATGAAACCCATTAAACTTTGGATTAAATTGCAGGTGAACAGACTAATCTACTTATAAATAGATGTTTCGGGCAGTTACAGGAAGCAACTCAACGCTACTGGTCGTTAAAATTAAACTGTTACTGGAACGTTCAGGTCTAGTGAGACTTTCCCGGAAATGGTGGAGATAGGGAACGTGACATTAGAACGGTTAATTTCGATAGACTTGCGGATATTAAAGGCAAGAGATCCCAGCAACGGCCGAAAACGTTCGCTAGTTGCGCAAATTCACGCGATCCGTATGGGGTTGCGAACGTTACGTAAACACACTGCAAAAGGACGCAAGAGGGATACGCTTGGTCCAGGTCGGGGTGATGCAACGTGAGATTAAAGGACTCTGAATGGTAATGGCATCTGTGTGCTTTGGGTGATAGGGAAGACTGGATCCATACCTTTAATTTGCAAGTGCGACCGAAATTTGGAGGAAAATGGATGGGAATGGGAATACTCTTCCAACATAGGAACGTAATGCTCGGCTCCAAAACATTCTAGGGGATAAAAGAGCAATTTCATGAAAGAAGTAGGAACATTTCTTCGGAAGGTTCTGGACCACTAGAGAAACCTGGAATTCTAGGAGTGGGAAACAACAGGGTTAGCGGCAGAGCCAGACTGAGAGAAATATAATAAATCAATAAACTAACAATATTAACGTAGTCAGAAGTTATGTTAGGTTAGTAAACAGTACAAAAAAATAAATAAATAAATAAAAAAAAAATAAAATAAAATAAAGTTAAAATTGTAGTCATTGTTAATATAGTAGATAATAAGTCAATAAAAATATATAATATATTAACTTAAAATAATTAAAATAAGCTAAATAAATTAAAATTAAATTAATTTAAAATCAAGTTAAATAAATTAAAATAAGTTATATAAATTAAAATTAAATTAATTAAAATAAGTTAAATAAATTAAAATTAAATTAATCAAAATAAGTTAAATAAATTATAATTAAATTAATTAAAATAAGTTAAATAAATTAAATTAAAATAAAATAAAAGGAAACGCTAAAATAAAGCACATTAGGGGCGAAGGAAGTGGAATCGGAAATGTTAGGCAGAGGCGTTGGTGCGGACGATTTTCTGTGGTGCTGTTTGTTTTCAGGTGCGGTGGAGGCCAAACACTGGAAGGAGAATGCCTGACGCCCGCGCCAAATAAATAAATAGTCTAAAAACCGGATAGAGTAGCATGTACTCGGCTTCTGACGGCAGTTTTTCCCTTCAGGGTTTTCCTCAGTTGTACCTTATGGTCTCGTTTCCGCGGCTTTGAGGCGATGGAGAGACCATTGGGGGTGAATACCAGAAGGCGAAAGGTTAGAACTCGGTAGAATGTAGGTATTGTAATGGCTTAAAGGCCTTCGGCCTAGCCACATTGGATCAAGTTTCTAATTTGGCTGTAATAATTACCTATTAAATAAAAAAAAATAGTTTAACTCGGTCGTTGGAATTGATCGCTTGACTTTTCAGATAATACTTTTAGTGTAAGATATTTATGTTTGGTCAGAAGAGGTCCGAGAAACATGCAAATGATGATATTCACGGTTCTGCTACGCAAAGAAATATCTATCATAACACTACATGACCGCGAAGCGGCGCGAGAGCGAGAATACACATCCACATGGAAAGCGAGCTGTTAGGAAGATTGACTGATTAACGGCTCCGGGTCATTAATCCCGTAAGTGTAATGCACACTTTCCCGCGGGAGGTGGCATTGATCTTCCATCGCTGGGTGGCGAGTTCCGGCGCCGACCTACACGCCAACTTGCAGGTGTGTATTTTTTCAGCCAGTTATATATCCCACCAGCGGGGCACCGCCCCAGCCGGGACAAGTTTTAAGCTCTCGACTGCTCTTCCGGCATGTGTGGTAGTGTAGTGCATGCTAGTGTGTAAGTAAGGGATGAAGATATGACAAGGAAGGAGGAAAGATTGCGCGTGGTCCATGGCTCGTTTGTTACGGTACTTCTCCGAAATTCGTCTGATATTGATCGTAGAAACCACAGAAAACTACTGATCAGAGCAGTCGGCTAGGTAGACAGTGGTTGAATTGCATCTAGCTATGTGGCTAGTCGAAAATCCTGCCACCGCCGAGATTCGAACTCTTGGAAATCCCGGTCATAGCCACTGCAGTACCATCAATTGATGCCCTGAGACACCTCAGCCGGTGTGATAGGCGGAGGAGAACGGCCAATGAGCACTTTACGACAGGCGCGGGGTCAATGGATAGCCGCAAGCGCTACGGGCAGGCGGCGCGCCGCCCGCGGCGGGCAGTCAGGCAGAACGCCGGCGCGGCGCAGCGCGGCTCGGCGCCAGAGCGGCCCGGGTCGGCGCGCGGCCTTCACGCTCCGTGTGAGAAACCGTGCGACGCTCGCTTCCCCTCCTACTACTTGCATGCGGGGGGAGGGGAGGGGGAGGAGGAGCGGGGTTGCGTGCGGTGTCGGCGCGCGGCGTACGGAGTTGCGTGCGCCCCTCGGTGCATTCGCCCTGCCTATTGCAGCTGCTGCGGCTGTTGCTGTGCAGTTTGGTGCATCTCGTTACGGAACCAAGCCGTCGCCGGCACAGTGCCCTCCACGCTACTCCGCGGGAAACGCAAGCGCACGAGAGATACTGCCGTGATCCACGATCATTCCCTCGACATGCGGCGCTGCTCTTCATGGAATGCGAATAGAGTAAGACGCTGTAAAGTAATATAATACTAGAAAGTCCAAAACTAACACGGGGAAAATTCAATACCTTGTGGGCCGAAAGTTAATGTGAGTACTTCTACAAAATCTATTTTAAGTTACTTGTAGAAATATTCACGTATTCTACAAGTCACAAATGATGGAAGAACATATTTCACAAATATTTAAATGTTAAAATTCTGTTAGAAAAAATAATTTCTAAAGTAAAAGCTATAAATTACGACTCAAATATTCTGCCATCTAATACAAGATCAACGCCGAGTGGCATCAGATGATACCACGGAGTTGTGATCGCATTTTATCAGTGCACACGTTATGACGACTGCTGATGTACGGGAGCTGTATTGTTGAACTTGGTCACAACAAATGAAGCTGGAAGTAATTGGTATATTAATATGTACTTATTCATTCAAACGTGAAGTTTCATACGTTAACATCCAACATTTTTGACAAATCGTTTCAACTTTTTCTCAACAATTTTCGTTTAACTATTAAATGGCCGAAATGTTACAGACATTTTAACGCAGTTCATTAGACACATGTTTACTAACAAATAGTGTTTTCGTACAGGATGGCAAAATATATTTTCCCATCCCAGTTGAAAAGTTGTAACAAAATATTTTATTACCCGTCATCTCAGCCGCATCTCTTGTTAATTCTTCTCCCACAAAACTCTCACTCACTCTCAACAGCCTATCAACCTCGCCTGTCCTCCTCCACTTTCGACTTCACCCTGCACCCCCGCAGCTTTCGAAACCCGTCGTGTGGCATAACACAACATCGTCACGCCGCGCGGGACCGCGGGCCGCGTCGCAGCTCATTACTTTCAAAAAGCGACGACGCTGCCCCGGTCGGCGGCTGCCCGCGCGTCACGCACCCCGGCCGGCGCGGCGGTCGTAAAGGCGCGTGTGCGTGCGCACGCACAGCGGAGGGCGTCCGCCAGACGCTCGTTTACGGGGCTCGTTGCGCAGCCGGGGCGCGGCGCGGCGGGCCGAGCTCCAATTAACACCCCGTGGCGGTCGCGGCCCGCGAGATGTGACAGGGGGGCCAAAGGGGGAGAAGTAAGGAAATTCAAGGATAATGGTGAAGGAGAGGTGTTGGATACATTGACTGATGTTTCCAGACGCGACAACTATTACGGTCATTAGTCCCATTGGTGTAGTGAAAATGTATTCCGAGAGAAGGCGGTGGTTGGTGTGAGAATGGTGGATGGGAGATCCGGTGCCGACCCACACGTCGGTTGCGGAGATTTCATTCTCCACAGATATTCCCAGGCACGTTGGCTTGCGCGGACCTACCCTCATCAGGTATCTCTCCCAACCGTATCTCCAAGCACGGCCCCAGCCGTGACAAGTTCTAAGATTTCGATGGCTCTTCCCACAAGTGGGTAGGATAGTGCATGTAAGTGTAAGTGTGCGTGCAAAGAGAGAGGAGAGGACAAGGAATAGAGAAAGGAAAGATAGCGCTTGATCTATGACCAGTTTGATTAGGTACTTTTCCGGCATTGGCCTGGTACTGATTGGAGAAAACACGGGAAACTTCCGATCAGAGCAGTCGGTCGCTAGAATTTTTCTCCAGACAATGCTGAAAATCTGCCACTGTCGGGACTCGAACTCTAGAACCTCCCGGTCAATCAATGCTGAGTCGGCAGCTGGCTCTCAGCTATACCACGCCGGTGAGAGATGTTGGAAAGCGTCGAGTCGCGGGAAAGGTAAAAACTGAAGCGGAGGAACAGGTGCTAGTGATAGTATTATCAACAGCAGGACAAGGCATATTCTGTCAAAGAAGGAAACGCTGGAATGCAACGAAAAGTAGGTCGATCGAATCACAAAGTAAGAGAAAAAGAAATATTATTTTAGATTGTGCAGAACGAAAAATGCGACATATATTGCACGGTGAAGTGAGTAACAGTGGGCAGCGACGGGCAGTTGGCGGTGGGCGGCCAGTATTGAGAAACCTCCGAGCGGTAGCGGAGGTAGCGCCAGCGGTGCCGAAAACACACCAGAAAAAAAAGGAATGAAAAAATTATGCGCTCGCGGCAATGGCGAAGTGAAGATCGGGCGGCTGGACTGCGGGCAGTGTGTCAATGCCGAAGCTATTTTCCCTGCAATGTTGCGTGCAAAAGGCGAAAGATGACCGGGTGAAAATCTGAAGCAAGAAAAAGACGAAACCAGACATATCGCCGTGGGTCTATTGCTCTTGCACTGCCCATCACCACTATTGGGGACATGTGCAAACGATAAAAGCTACGGGCATAGAAGATCTTTATCATCCGCCTGTTTCGATATCTCTCCGCAAACATTCATCTCATAAATGTGGGCCATTTAGCAGATTCCTTCATGTCACAATACTTGTTTATGCATTCCATTAAAGACCCCAATTAATTATCCCAGAAAGATCTACAAGTAATGCTAAAGTATTAAATATTCTTGTAAAAAGTCCACTTCACTACTCCTATCCACAATCTTCCACTGCTCCTATTGTAATATAATTCATGGTCTCCACATGATGAGACTCGGTCAAATTTGAAAAGTAGTGTTGTTTTTTGTTATTTAAAGCGAAGTTTTTGTAGACATGGTTAATGTGTTAATAATTGTCTTATGTTTAATAATTGGTACTTCATTTTAAAAAAATACATACGAAACTAGTTCATCTAACATAATGGCATTTATCATCTGTTCATAGATTATTTCAACAAACAAAACTCCTTACAATGAGTGGTATTCCCAACACATAATAAAGTCGTCAATCTGAAATTCCCGAAGACATTAATCAGATGTGACTTAACTGCAAACTTCAGACTGACGGAACATCCTAAGAACTTTCACCAGGGCAGGGTGTAGTTCTTGAGTATTTGCTTGCAACAAACAAAAAATAAATCCTCATGTGCCGCCGGCTCTAGGTGTTTCAGGGCAAGTGCGTGGGCAAATACGCAATCACGCAAACCTTGCAGCGCCGGCAGTAAAAAGATACGCTCTGCATGTCCGAGGCTCAAGGTTGCATCCCGAACTGGTACATGCAAGGCCCCCAGACCCACATCGGCGCGGGAGGATGTTGCTTTTAGTGAGAAAGCAAAACGGCTCCCGTCCGAGAGAGACGGTAGACCGGAATCAGGTAAGGGAACGCAGTCAGAAGAATGGAACGCACACCCAAATGCAGTGGATTCGTATGGATTCAAGCGCGAACGATGAGTGCGCACGGAAGGACGCAGCTGAGAGGTGACTAACCGTTTTCCCTCATTAAGTTGTTTATAAAAACGAAAGTGAATACCACCTGAAAACTCAAAAATTTGAAAAATCTATCGAAATACTGATGTACTGATAGTCACAACATTACAGGCTTTTTAAAAAAAACATTACATAAGAGCAGTATTATGTATGAAGATCCTTTTTTTCCCTTTCTTTATTGGGAAAGATCCTCGAAGCATGCACGTAGACAAATGAAATAGCATAAGCGAACTTAAAGATAAAACTTCGAATTCGGTTCTTAGTTTCCTAAAGTTATTTTTATGTTTGAAAAAACTTCACAAAGGATTGAATGCACCACATTACCAGAATACGAAATGAATTAAAATACATCGGGCAAGAGGATGAATTATAAATACTTTTAAAGCATTGTCTATTCAGCGGCTTCTGACCGACGATCGCCGTGTTTTCAATATCATCAGTGGAAGAGAAAAACATAAAACAATGTATATAATATTTAAAGAACAAACACAAAAATTACAACACGATAAAATGGATGCGTTACTGATAGTAAACATATCCCTGCATCAACACATCATTCTCTTAACACCACCATCGGATTAAACATGAAAACATGGACAGGGAAAACATAATTTTTTCATATTATTCAGTATACCATCCAGCGAGAAAGTTAATATTTGATATCCAGACCCCGTAATTTACAAATGGTGTATACATTTAGACACAACTAATAAATCATGTACTGAGCGTCAACTCAAACATGCATAATGGAAAACAAACCTACTTAACAGAAAATTCTAAAACGCGGGGTCCAAAACGTAGGAACGACACAGCGAACGTTACACTAAAATCGAAAAGTTTCGCCAGCAGCGATCAAAACAGAACGAGTCCGAGATTCCGCTCACTTTACGACGTCGCAAAAGACCGAAAGCTGTGCATCGGACGAAATCTTTCTCCGCATGCAAACGAGACACCGGCTGCAAGCAGATGTTTACCATACTTTACGGAACCCAATTAAAGCGTGTGCAACATATGGCCTAAAGGCGTACTTCGTGGCTATAAAGGAGGAGACCGCTGGCCTGGATACGTCCGAATCCAGAATCCAATGCGAGGGCGAAACAAAGAGCCATAAAAAGTTGGGCACTAAAATACTTAAGAATCTTGTAAACAACCGCTGTATATCAGTTCCGTAAAATGTGGTATACACAAGAAAAACGCGGCGAAGATTCGAGTGGACACATTTATGACGCTTTTGTCTGCGGCGTAGAATTACAATGAACGGCTTCACGAAAAAGGAATATCGAAGCGACCTATCCCTTTTATAGCAATGGCCCGGGACATTGTAAACCAGACGGGAGAAGCGTCTTTTATTCGTTTCATATTTCGCGCAACTCGCTTCTTCTGTTCGTTCTCCGAGAGCATTTCGCACATCGGAATGTCCCCTTTCAGGGCGCGGGACAAGGAATAAACAGCGATTCACTTTCACGAGACGCTGCTACGACTGCCTCACGCGTCCTCGCGTTTTCGCCGTGCGTTCGTTTACGCACAGGAAACTACCTGATTCGAATCTTCCACATGGCGGAGAGGGCCTCGCCTCAAACCCAACAGTCGCCGCTTTCGAAGTCTTTCAAAGCCTCAGGCAGCGAGTTTTACACCGACTTGCCCAAGCTCTATTGACAGTTCTACATGAAAGCAAATTCTTCGGTGAACAGCTCTCGTCGACTAGATATATACGGTAAACCCGGAGACATGTTCGTAGTTTCTGAACGAAAATACGTCTCGAACTGACCACGCACCACCTCTGCAGAAATATGCGTCTTGAAGAACGATTAGTACTTTAGAGCGTGATACCAAGAGAGAGAGAAAAGTTTCCGATATTTCACTACAGATATAGATAATGAATAAATAGGAAATCTACAAAAGAAACAACTAATTACGAAATTATAATTAACAAACTTTATTAATCAAATTAAATAACTACACGAAATATTTTTCATTTCACAAAATTCACAGAGAAGTCATATTCTGATTAGCAATATACTATTCTACATTGTTGGTTAATGAAAAGTTGGTTATCTAATGACGATGCACTGTCTAATCAAAATTCTTATTAATACTCAAAAAAATTAGTAAAATATACGTTCTGTTTCTAGATAGGATGAGGGTGTTTAGAGTCTCCGTGCCAAACAATGGATTATCTCAGCATTTGCTCAATGGATGAAGGGAAACTGAAAAAAATCGAGATACGAACAGAGCAAAACACTGTCAGAACACAAGAACAAGTTTATAACACGAGGGAATATTGTAACATGTTTCATTTAAGAAATAATACCATTTAGATGCATAAACTGCGAAAAACTAGAATTGCGCAAATTGTTCACGGCTTCGCACAAAAAGTGGTAAGACATAGTCTACAGGGTTCACAGTGAAACGTGAGCCGACTTCAACATCCAAAGTACATCCGCAACTTTCACGCTACCACATTAACAATCTTAGGCAACGAATACGAGGCGTCTCGAAAAGGTGACCTTGTCTCACCCTCATCCAGTTAATGAGGAAACTCACCCATTACAAGAGAATATTTGCCCTCCCCCTACACATCACGCTTTCATCTTTACGGCAGGCTCCTCTGGAGAGCTATCGGCCATCTTTATTTGATGGAAACGAAGCAACGTTATTGGACCTACAGGTGCAATGGAGACAATGAGTCATGGAGCACTTGAGAGGCCGTCAAAAGCGCTCGCCGAGCTCTCAGAGCGCGCGGGGGCCAATAAACAGTAACCACTTTCCCGGCGATACGACCGCGTTAACTGCGCTCTCCAGCGTGTGCAAGAAATATCTCCGCAAACGCACTTCGTTTCTCCGCACACAGTCGGCATCGCCGGCGCAGGCGCTGCCGTTGGCTGCTTCCCCACGCACACGGCGCGCTCTGAAGACGCTCCCATGGCACTACGCACGCGGAACACGCACGCGCGTTCGGCGGCGACGCTCGCCCACGCGTCATTTCGCAACAAGAAAAGTGAATCGTACCATCGAAACGCAACCAAAGGAAATAACGAGCCTGCGTAACCGATAAAGAGGGCCCGAGGAAAAGCGGGGAAAGTTATCTTAACAAGCGCAAAAAAATTCCCACACACATGAGATGCCTGCTTCCGGGACAGAAGCGCCACCTCCGCGCTCCCCCCCCACACACACTCCGCCATCGCCCATCCCTGCCGGACGCGCGCCGCCCACGACTCGCCCTCAAGCGGAATCCCACAGCTAATATATCGGATAGATAACGCATCAGCGAAGGCCTCGGGGACACATATTTTACCCACTTGCCGCCCGCGGCCAACGGTCTCTGACCGCTGCGCCGGCGACCACTGCTGTACAGTACATAGAGAGCGGGAGAGTCCCCTTGTATGTACCTGGCTCCCCCTCTAGCGAGGGCAGCCAAGTTTCCGAGCAGAGGGGAAGTGGAAGGAAGGACGAGCAGACTGGCGGAGTTGAATAAGCGTGAAAGAGCATTGCAGAAGAAAGGCGATGACCGAACTGACCAAATTAAAATGTTGCTGGTAGAGTGAGAGGAATTCCAGCATTGGCTTCAGAAGTTGCCGTACGTAGGAAGAGCGAGCTGATGAACACGGAGAGGTCTTTTAACGGACAGCGCGAAATACTGGATATATCATCACGCTAGTGCAGATACTAATATGTGTATGAGTGTGTATTACATGTATGTATCATGGTAAGTGCTGAAATTTCAGCAGACAACGGTACACGTAACATAAGCAAATAAAGAGTAGGGGGCGGGAGAAGACGGAAACATACACGTATAATTTGGACACCAACTCTCACCGAGGATTCTCACAGCTCTTGGCACCAGCGGACAAAAATATATCGCAATTTTATAATCTACACTCCTGATCCACAACAGCTAAATAAAAACTATATCATTTTTATAAATGATACTAATTATTAATTAAACATTATTTTTACGTTCGTATATACTACTTAACTAGTTACGAAAAAACATTGTAATGCTGTGGTGGAAAAAAGCGATTTTTCGACAGAAAAATTCGATTGTACGTCCCCGACACCGAAAAAAAGGGATAATTCTTGCTGCTGTATGCAATACGCAATAAAAGTACTTTTACTGCGCAGATCCCAATTCGCTAAATTCTCTGCATTCTCCAAAATTGAAAAAGTTAAAAACCGTTTCGGAGTCTTCCTACAACTTCAATACTGAAGAAAAATATTTTTTACCTAATAAAATCTGCTCAAAAATGTCTTTAAAGAAAGTCACGCAAATTTTTTAAAATGAAAAATTTTCGCGTTATTTTGCGTACAATAAAAGCATTTTTAAAACCAAAATTTTCTCAAAAACTACTCCAATTATTTTTTAAATTTTTTCTCGGTTATTGCGAAGTATGAGTATAAAAAAGGCGCACGTAAGATTGTTATTGAATTCTGTGAATTTACCAAAATCGCAGAAGTTATGAATAATGCGAGAAAGTGTGCTTCACTAGTTTCTTTCTCGTAAACATGGTATAGAGAAAGTTATTTAACGTCCCGGAAAATTGATTGCTATTCAGAAATACACGTTTGAGGTTCCCTGATACCGAAAATGATTTTTTTCTTCCACTTCCGTCCGTTCCTCCGTCAGTTTGTAAACAACACTAATGCCTAAACTATTCATAGAATTTTTGTCAAAATGAATAATGCCGGATCGATCTGGCCCAAATCAAAGCCTTGCAATTTTTAAAAGATTTATCTATGTTTGGAGGTACTTGTTATGAAATCTTGCAGCATTTTCAAAAGTTTGTAAAAACTGGCAACAAATATTTCCTTTGAATATCTTGTAATAAGAGAGAGATGTACTGTTATAAAGACGACACTGATTCGATTTCGCTGTTAACTCTCAATTTTCGAAAATTGCCAAAGTGAATTGTTTTTGACTAGATACGTACAAGTACACTCTATTGAATATAAGAGATTTTTTTTCAACTGAAATTTATGTCATCTACTCCAAAAAATAGTTTCTGTGCAATTTTCAATGAAATATAGCAAATATTAAAAACAAGATTTTCTCCAAAACGATTCCAAACTCTTCGTACGAACATTACTAAATGTACTGAATAACACTATATAAACGCCACTTTGATGTATTCCTTTGATACTTAAAAAATTATAAAGATGTATTTTTTTTTTAATGTCTCTCGCGTCGTTAATATTTACATTAAGGCGTTTTATGAAATGTTTTCTGTGAAATGAGTTTAAAATTGCGCGTTTTCAAAAACACTCTACGACATTTCCTCAAAAACGGATCCAAATTTTGAAATGAAAAAGTTTTAAAGAAATTTTTTACTCTTCTATAAAAATCCTTGGTCATATTTCATTTTACTATTAGGAGACAGAAAGGTTGAGAAAATGTGAAAAAATGTCTTTTGGCCGCTGATATGTAGCAGCTGAGAAGAGGGTGGGCAAAACCTAAAAAGTAGCCCAGTCAAGAGATATTAGAAAAATATCTAGTACAAGAAAGGCAGAGCCATTCTGTAATACCCGCAGTGAAACATGCTCAAATGAAACAGTAATGTGACCAAAGTAGCAACTGATATGTATTTCCTGCTGTTCGTGGGTTATGGGTACAACCAAGGTCATTTTCAATGCCCGATTGCTGCAAATATGTGAGTGGACCCGCGAAGCTCTTAGTTTTCAGGTAAAATCTTAGGAAAAATAACAAGACTAACAATGAAAATATATGTTATTGCTTCTACCGGAAGGGACATAAAGTTTTGTTTTCAGTTTCAAATGTACTACCTCCAACAAATATTATACACCTCTTGAGAGGTTTGGAGTTATTTATGGCTCTCAGATTCTCATTTAACGAATCTCTCAGTATTATTATAGCACATTTTCTGCAATGCTAATAACTAACTGTTGACAGTAATGTTTCCAATGTATTCGGTGTTCCATTTGGAGGTTTTGGATCCTTTTAGGCAAAGGTCGTAAGAACTAAGCCTATCAAGTTTGTGCTTCAACAGGAGAGTATGTTTTTACAATATTAATTATTATTTGCCATTCAATCTCTTCTTTACGCTAAGTCATACTCATACGGTCTTACATCCTTATGAGTAATACTTAAGAAGCATTTTTTATAGGTGTCATCATATGTCATGCCAATCAAGAATACCGGATGAAGGCAGTCGAAAAGGTGTTCACATTCTATTCTTACAAATCACTTTGATAAATATGAAAACCAGCAGAATGGATCTTAATTCTCAACGATTTGTTGATCCTATAATGACTTTCCATTCTAAATCAATATTCAGAGGCAAAACAAGAACTAAGATTCACTTACGGTATTTACGAATACCCATTTAAACACAAGAAACTATTAGAAAATTTAGATAATTATGCCCAGAAAATTTAAAATCCTTAATGATTTTGATGTATCTCAACACGAATACAAAACGAAAACAATATCATATTTACTGCTGATGAAAAATATTAACTGGTGTACATCGACAACAAAGCGCCAGTCACTCTCGTCACTTCCTTTAGTTTCTAATTAAATTAAGATTAGAAAGAAATCACAACCATGAATTCATTTACAAAGACCTGTGCCTCCGCAAAATAAGGCTTGACAGATCAATAGGCACGGGGCGAGTCCCATGAACGTCACTACGAGAACGCCAATCCGGAAGGCACAAACATGAATAGGAGCAACCTAGAGTCCACTACACTAGCATTACCCTGAGATCGCTTATTTTTTCTAATGATTGTTAAGAGTAGGAGCTCTAGCAGATACCTAAACAATGAGTAATTTAATTCTGATTAGTGTAATACCATATATTATAAGCCACCACAAACATAACATAAAATACTGTACTGAAGTACGTTATTAGCCTACATTAAGTAATAAATTAATAATAAAAAAAAGATCAACGTCTAGCTATCATATTGAGCATCGGCGGTTGCTCGTCCCCGCCTGAGTCAAGGGCTGCGTTTCCCCGAACGCCCGCTCGCGCCCTCCGCCCTCCCCTTCTCCCTCTTCTCTTCTCTTCCCCTCCCTTGCCTTACCTTCTGCCTGTCGCGCCCTTTCACGGGGAAGCGACAGCGTTTTGTTCGCGCCAGGTACTTGCGGCGACGAGCCCTATAGATCGTTAATTAAAGGCAACCCGAGCTGGCAGGCGCGCAGTAACGGCGGGGGTGGTGTTGGAGGGGACGAAACGGCCGTGAATGAAAGTGAAGAAAATGGGAAGATGCGATAAAAGAACGAAGTAAAGGTGAAGTATCATTGTGTGCGAGGAACGAGTAACAGGAAAGACTGGAGAAGGGAAATAAGGTAACGATGAAGAGGGGGTGAAACCAAAAGAGAGGTGTGCAAGCCCTGAGAAGACAGTGTCGAGGGTAACAGAGCACACCGAAAGGGTAAGAAGCACGGCGTAGGCAAGAGAATGCATAGGCGAGACTGAGCAGCGGCAGACGGCAGAAGCGGAGGAGTTAAGGGTACGGATCAGGAAAAAAGAGGGGAAACGAGGGCTCGTTGCGCGAACGTTATAACGCCCTCCCCTCCCTTCCGCCGGCTGCCCGGCCAACCCACCCCTCCTCACCCCACCGCAGCGAGGGCGTACGTGGTGGAAGGACTGGTAATGGCCGCGCGCTTTTGCTTACACAGGAAAATAAAACGCGAGGGCATCCCCGCAGTCGCATGCAACTCATTCAACATCAAGCCTAGCTAGGCTCCGGAATGTCCCGGCCTCATTTGCATCTCCACTCGTCCTGAAAATAAAAACTTTTGTTGTTATCTAATGTGACACCCATGATAAGCCTCTCCCGGGCGTGGCCACGCCGCGGACACAGCACTCGCTTCCCCGGGCGTTCCGGAAGGAGGCGGGGCAGGGTGGGACGGGGCGGAGCGGGGCGGGGCAGGGCGGGGCAGGGCAGGACAGGATGTGCGGGGTTGTATGGGAGAAAACGGGGAGATGTAGCTTGGAAAGAAGAGAGAATGAGACTAGGATAGAAACGGAAATGGAAAACAGGGAAAAAATCGCTGTCAAGAGCGGGGGGAAGAGAAGATATAGAAGAATAAGAAATAATATAAAACCAGGATTGAAAGAGGAGAATAAGATATAGAACCAAAGCAGGGAGTTGCTACGGAACCACTGGATGGGGGCAGAGTAAGCGAGAAATGGAAAGGGTAACGAAAACTGGGACTGCACGAGGGGGTCGAGCGGTCTCCCAGAGGACACTCGTCCGAAAAAAAAACATCAACGGCGAAGGCATCACGTGACAAATGACCGTTACGTGCGCGCGTCTACCCGCGAAGCGAAATTACAAAAAACAAGGTGAGCGGGCGCAACGAAATGCATATCAAAGACAAAAAACATAGACGTTCCTCGGGCGTGCCCGCTTCCCGTGGCAATTTTAATCAAACAGCCTTTACTCAGTTCGAGGTTCACGCGACGGAGCTTGCCCCCTCTTTCCAGCTTTTTTCCCCACGTTTCGCCTGAAAAATATCGGGTGACAAAGAATGCATACTCATTTTAATGAGAAACAAAATACTGGTGCGGCGCGGAATGCACCATTAGGCGGGCGAAGCGGTGCGGGCGGCAGCGGTCGCGGCTGCGGCAGGCGCGGCGGCGGGGCGTGGCGGGGAGGGGCCAACGCTGCAAACCGAGCCCAACATTCCGCGAACGCGCGCCCCCGCCCCCGCGGCGCACCAGCCGCCCGCGCCGCCCCGCATCGCGCCGCGCACTGGCATGTGTTAATTAGAAAGCTCTTAAATATTCTTTAGCGCTAAAGGGAAATCAATGGCCCATACGTTCTACGTGGCCCGATCAATTCCCGGCTTCGTTAAATTTCCCGGCCGATGCAGAGAGCGCGGAGTCCACACTGTGCGGGCGGGCGGGGATTTCGGGCGGGCGGCTCGCGCGCCTGGCGCGCCAAAGGCTCCATTGCGCGTGCGCCGCGTCGCGCCGCTTCGCTGACGAATCTGATACTCTTCGTGGCTTTCGGTGCATCGGCGTGAAATGAGAGCGCGATGGAATTGATTTTGTGACGCGCACCCGTGGTTGCGCTGCAAGCAGAGAAGTTACAAAAAATGCATGTTATGTAATCGTTCTATTGCAGTACAAATATTACACTTTGTTCGAACTTGCTTTATTCTATGGAATAGGAATAGCATGCATTAATAATTATATATATTGAAATTGATTCGCCGTAAGAGTAATACTCTTCGTTCGGGATACTCAAATACAAATAAAAGGATTGGTGACCTTAAGAAGAATTAGTTTGTACTGATGGTTCATAAGCGTGGCGTACGGCGAGGAGTGCTGCACTTTCAGAGCGAAACCACCTACAAGACCGGATTTCGCGCGTGCACTTACGTGTCGTTTATTTTTTCCTGCAGGAAGAAGTTTATATCGGGCTCTCGTGTGTACCTGGGTGCAGCCGCAACGCGTATTTTTCGCGCGCTGAATAAGCCGAGCGGCGGCGCGGCGCAGAGGACCTGGGCGTGGGCCAATCGCCCGGGAGATGGGCCGCGCGCGATAGTGCGATTTGCGGGCCGCGCTAATTACACGCGTTGCCGGTGGCAGGGCGCCCCACCGTCGCCCTGCCCCATCCTCGCCGCCCCGCCCCGCGCTCCCCGTGGCGCCACACGCAGCTCCATGCCGTCCCGCGCCGCCCCGCGCCGCCCCGCGCCGCCCCGCGCCGCCGCCCGGCCCCGCCGGCCTGGTTTCGGTGGGTCCGATGGTTTCGGATGAGATTGTGGGTCTCGCGAGACCGCGCGACTCGAAAGAGCGCACAGCCCGCTCCTGTGCCCGGAGTCCCCCTCCCCAAGAGGGCGGGAACGCGAAGATTCGTGTTCTTCCTGCGCTTTGTGCGGCGACGGTTTGCGCTGCGCCGTGAAGGTGCTCTGCTCTGCCCTCGCGTGCTCGTTAGCTGTGCCAGAAGGAGCGGTGAAATTGCGTTTCGGAGCGGAGTTTATGTGATTTTAGAGAATAGGACGCGCGCGCGCACCGCGGATATTAGGGATGGTCGCTAGATGCAAATGATACTTGGAGAATAGGCTCGGCGCGGTTTCGCTTTTGCGGCGCCCGACCTTTCGCGCTTTGTTCTATTTACAATTCCGCTCCCACGCACGAGGTATTTTATGGACATGGTTATTTGCCTGCTCCTACTACACTGCTACTTTACTCTACCACTTTCTTCTGTGTCCTCATTACCCTTGATTTTTCAATGTTTCCTTATAACTTCTAGTGTAGAAATGTAGAAAATATACTCAAAAAATTAATGCAGAGTTAAAATACATTTTACTGAGGATTTTTAAAGATCAGCATAAACTCGAGAAAACGATATGTTGTTTTGTATCGGAGTTCAGTTGATTATTACTCTACCTAACTTCATAAATGAGTCATTGTTCTGGCATGTGCGAATTGTCAATAGTGGTCTGGTTACTAGTATGTTCTCCAAACCAAAATAAGATTGGTGCATCGTTCACGAAAATCATACAGACTTTTGGAATTCATGTATTGGTCATGATAAGAATATTAATAATTAATATTATATTTCATGGAATGTGCCATTTGTTATTTTAGGGAGTAAACGGTACGTTGTGTATTCAAACCTCCTATTCGGCTTCGTCGTCGACTAGTACACCATAATTTAACAATCCGTGAAAAAAAAGGGGGGGTATTATTGAGGAAACACAGGCCTCGTAGTCATTTGCCAATGGAGTGACATATTGATTTAGTTCTGAATACCTCATTTATGTTTCCCTTCCAGCTTGAATCGATACACTAAGTGCAAAAAGGCGAATGTTAAACGTTTCTTGTGATAAATGTAGGATTTTATGAATTTTATCCCGAGGCAAATTGCCTTATGTCATAAAGTGATCAAGTTAAAAACTATGAAAATGACGTATTTTTTAAATCAGTTTCTTTTTCCTCTCCTGAAAGGCAGTAGCCAATTTTGTTATACGTCCTCTTGGTCTTAGTGCGTTGCAATTTTACAATTTCACATTTTTTTATTAAACACATCAACCTGAAGCGCTGAGTTGACGTTGTTTCCAAATAATCCGTTTTATCGTTAAATCAGTTTCCACTTTTTTCATTAGGAAAAACTCAGTCTCGTGATAGAGAAAAATTGCAACTCAGAAGGAGTCGCACATGCGTCAAAAGCACGGTGGTCGCCACCGCCTCTGGGCACATGGGGGACTCCACCGGTGGCGGGTCATTCGCACGCGCGGGCCGCCCGCTCTCGCCGTCCGCGTCGGAGAAGGTCTCGTTGCCGGAGGATAATCGAGACGCTCTAATGAACTTGCTATCGGCGGCGATTGGGCGCATTGTGAGCAGAGAGCTGTGTCATGCCCCTTCGCAGGGGAGAAGAGAAGGGGAGAAAGTCAAGGGAAACAAACCATTTTTGTTGTTTTGTTTTTTCGGAAGTGGTTTCGACGTTCGGACGCGACGGGTCGAGTGAATTGGGAATTTTTCGTGGAGAGGAAAGGATAAAAAGCTCAGTATTTTTTGGCATTTCGCGTACGAAAACGGCAGATATTGGTTTTTCTTTAATCAAGATGGCCAGTCGATGCTTCTCATGAGTAAGATTTAAATGGCGCTGCTTGTAATTGTCGTTAATGTGAGAACCACTAACTGGAAAATTGCTGTGTAATGCATGTTAATAAGCAAAAAGTCTCGTGCTGTCACAACGAGAAACGTTGCGTTTTAATTATAAATCATATTGTAAGGGGATTTCAAATTGGTAAATAAAATTAATGGCCACCTTTTCCAGATAAATCCTCTAAAATAAAAAGACATTTCCTTTTACTTTAAATTTCAATGGAGAAAGCAATAATACACTGGGAGGGCTCGGGAGAAGATACTCGTAGGACACTTCAGGTTTAAAATGGTCTTTAAGAAATGTGTCTGTTACAAACGTCTGATATTATTGTACTATTTGCAGTCCATATTTAATACGACTTACAGAGACTTACTTTGTTAGACTTGAGTGCGGAGAGTCTCGTGAATATAGTAGAACACGACTATCTGAATTCAGACTTCAGGACGGCTCTGTTCATGGAAGCACTCTAGTCCTCTCACGTCAGTATACCAGAGATATCAGTGAAACGTTAAGGTCAACTTTATTTTGTCATATGGATTGTGTGGAGATTACAAATTTTGGAATACGTACGCACAATGACACAAATACAGACAGATCCATAGTGCACCATACCTTTTAAAGGCTACTTTATAACTCTTTCAAAAAGATGCATAAGGAAGATAATAAATTCTAAAAATGTTCGTCGACAATTTCCGTGGCCCTCCAGTCAACCTTTAACCATTAAACGGACTAACGTCTTCCATATCTCATAGGAATACAGATGTACACTTACTCAAGCACAAGGTAAACTCGATTATTCAACTGCATTCATACGTGTCGAAACCTTTTCATAAATCAAACGAAACATCTTGTTTTTCACATCCACCGGAAGTGAAATTATCACTTCGGAATTTTCATCACACCGGAAGGCGTTCGACAATAATCTGGGAATAATTTAAACTGAAACTCATCCACTTCGGCCAACAAAGGCAAGGACAAACAAAACAGATGTGATTAGCATCTTCAGTTCCCATTTCTTATCAAACATCTCGTAGAGTAAAATGTTCGTAAACAGACGGCGTAGCCATCTTCCACAAAATATCTGATTAGAGCATACACAATTACTGAAAAATGCATGGAGTACATTTTTCAATCTGTAATTTGGATAAGTAACAACTTTTAAGGCAAAAAATTAATACTAAACACAAATGCGTGCCCATTACGAACAATGCAACGCCATAACCACGTTTGTTTCTCGTCAACAAGAGACGAGTCTTATGCCACAGATAAAATAAAAACCTTCATTTCATCTCTCACTGACTACCATAGAAACGGTTTCGGTTTCTTCCCCACTCCGTCGAAAACTCCACCTCTTCCGCTGCGGCCCCCGACGACACGAGCGCGTTGCCCCAGTACTTCAGCCCGCGTTGTCCCCGCAAGGAAAGAGGAAGCGGATACAATAACTTCCTGGGAAGCAGATTAGTGACGCGCCCTTTCCGCCCTCCCGGTTAACAACCACATAAGCCCCGGGCGCGTCCCCAGGGAAGCACGAGAAAGCGGCACGGCGAGGCGCGGGCGGTGTTATAACGTGGACATATTTCACGCGCTCCCGGCGGGAAATATTTGGGCAGGCGTAGATCTGAATTTGCACGTACAATACTGTGCGTTCGCATTAACGGCAGCGCTCCCGCGTGAAACATATAGCCTTGTTATTCGTTACCCTCAATCGTATCATCGCCCGCAGCGCAGATGCGCAGGCCTATTGGCACTAAATAAGATGCATCGTTTGAGGGAACATCGGCTTTAAAGTTCATGCTCGGAATTCATTCACGAACGTATCAACTTGATGGGTAAAGGTTTTGCAGCATCGTCCAAGTAGGCGAATCCGAAGGCAGCTAGATCGAGTCTGGTGGACGACATGGTCGTTTTCACCGTGTACTTGTGGCATGACGGGCTCCTTATATAACCACGTATGCCATGTAAATCATCATTCCATCTAAATCATTCATCTCTCATTAACATTCAATCCTCATGATCACCTTTACCATTATGCATGCAATAAAAGACAACGACAAATCACCATTACCATCATCTTCTAGGAAAAGAGAGATCAAACAGACATCCCTCCATCCCTCCTTTACCTCCGCAATGAGTAATTATTGCCAATAATATTTATATCGCATTTTTACGTTTTCATTTTTACATTACGTTACGAAAAGTACCGGAATCACTTCAACAATACGATCTCGAATTTTCGTAAAATTCGGATTAAAATTAGTTTTTTGAGAGCGTACGCACACACGACAGGATTATGGTATTTTTGGGCTGTATGAACACACGTCAGGATTATGGTACACAAATAGAGATGTTCTACAGATAGTTAAAATTGGTGCAGGTGGCGAGGGACTGCACGCAATTTTTTACGTAAATCCCATAACAATTTTGTACGTAATGCAAGCAAATCAGGATGTGCGGATGGATGGTTGGATATGTCATGCATAACTCGGTCACAATAGATGTTTTTGAGCTGAACCTTGTTACATACGACAAAAGTGAGAAATGATGTGCCGTTCCGCAGATCAGGGATGTATTTTAATTTCTTTTGGCAGGGGAATACTTTACACAACGTCTCTGTGATATTTCCAGATTTTCTGGAAAACGACTGCATGTTTTCAGGAATAGAAGAAAGTGCGTTTATAGCGCGTAATTTTGTAGAACAAACATTTAATGATGCACATTGCAGCAGTTTTTAAGAAAAAAATGTATCACTGTGTAATTGTATTTACTCGTGTGAAACTCCATATGAAATAAAGATGCTTTTCATATTCATAGGGCGTCAAGGTGCATAGAAAAATATTTAATTCGGAAAGAAAATAATCACTTGCTTGGATCTTTACCTTTTTAACTGACATACAGTCTCTATCCTTACACGAAAAATACTACAATGATCAAAACGACCAAGAAAAAATTATAACCAATGTTGCAGATTGCATAACGCTGATTCCGGTGTGATACAAAAGTGGCAATAGCATAACTTGCGACGTAACACCGCGCGAACACGCTTAAGGGTAGCTCAAGTTTTGCGCCGAGCAACTAAACGCCTTAATATTTCTTACGACGACAAAAGTACCGGATAACAGCTGTGGAAGGAGTGACCAAGTCCGAACGGGTGATTATGTCAACATAACAAGCATCCCAATGCTTCGGCGCTGAAGACAACTTCCAAGTAGAGCGGTAGTCATACAGCACCAAGGTGCCCGATAAAGGAGCGTCTCGAAAAGGTAGTGATTTGTTACTGGAGCAACAACATAGGACACCAGACCGGAGCATCGCCAGTCCGTTCCGGTACAGGCTAATGTATAGTTTCCATATTCTGGAGTGGAAACGTCAATCTCGTTTCTGGCGATTTTAGAAAACCGATAATTAAAATCAACGATGGCTCTCAACAAATGGTGCACACAATGCTACCTTCCGTATGCGGGTTTAAACGATACATGCTGTACCCGAATCTTTGTGGCTAAGCCCTAAACCACCTATTTCTGAGCCCCCTGAACGACAGTTCCGGAAAGTCTCCGTTCATGTCGTATTCAAATATATTTCTCATCTCTGGCCTTCAAATCATATTTTTCCCCTGAATTCCGAAATGTTTGATGGTTTTTTCTAGAAAAATTCATGACGCATCTCCGAAGTATTTGGCGCCCTCCTCACAGGCAGCTGCAGCCCCTCTCCGGCACTCGATCACATCGGTGACAAACGTCAGTCGAACGCAATAAATCGTGTTTCCCGACACACTTCAGATCCATTTGCCATTCGCGCGAAGGTACATTTCCCTGTGAAATACGGCGAACGATGTTCGCACCGAGCAGCGAACTCACGGACGGATGGCCAAAGCCACGAGCGCAGGCGCCTCGCGCTGCTCCTCACCTGGCCCCATGGCGGTTCTCGCCCTCGCTCACGCTCTCGCCTACGCCCTCGCCCTCGCCCACGCCTACAGCCGACAAGAAAAGGTTCACAAAGCAGTCCCTGTTGCTGACGACCATGCCATTGCAACCCGTTTGCCAACGTCGGTGCTTCTTTTCACATCCGATATCCCTCAACGCGACTACCACCCAGATATTTACAAAAGCGAATATCAAACCTCATCCACCATTATTCCGAAATTATTCCTCTCCTTTCACAACGTTTCTTCGTCTTCGCGACGTCGATGCGGCTATCGCCGCCACTGTTCTCTCTATCGCTACCACAGACCCACCACCTCTTCCGCATCCTCCGCCTACAACCTCCGCCACCGCAGCTGCCGCTGATGCTGCGACCTTTCCCGCCAAATGAAGAGCAATGGCGGCGGTCAGGGCGGCGTGGGCGGGTCAGGCAGCGGGCGGGCGCGCGCCAGCGAGTGCATGCATCTTGCTTAGTGCCCCGCCGCTGCCGCCTCCGCCGCCGCCCGTCGAGGCCTGCCCGCCCGGCGCGCCGGCCCTCTCCCTCTCCGCCCCCACCCCCTCCCACGCACGCGCATGACGAACTTGCGCGAGGGTGGCGTCAATTAGACTTCCGTCCTTTCGCCACAGCGAGGCGCAGTTAACGAGTGGCGATGACGAGCGCGCGCTGCGATGCCGGACACCCACTCCCGCCCTCGACGCTGCCGCCGCCCCCCCCCACAACGTTCCACGGCGCGGCGCCGCGCCGCTGCCCTGCTGCAGTAGGGCGTTCATCACCATTAGGCGCGGCGTTCGCCCACCCGACACGGCCACGCTGGGCCTGTTACGCCCCGATGATTACAAGGTAGCCCCACCTGGCTAAAAACGGAGGCGCGCCTCAACGCGCCCCTGAGATTCGCCGCGTCCTCAGCGCGGGTGGCGCGAGCGAGAGGTGCAGGGGAAAACGTGAGCTCAAGTGTGCGTCCGCACGCGTCGTCGAAGTGTACGCTTCCTGCGAACGCGAAAAGTACGCTTTCTGTGAAAGAATCTCGTACGAAGGGAGGTAATGTCAAAGCAAGTCGACCCCAGGACCGATGTTGGTACATTCGAATTATGTTTATCCTGAAGTAGGCTTTTCCGACAGTGAGCAAACCATTATACTACGTAAGTGAACGAATGTTGGAAGTTACAAAACGTTTGATCATTACGTGATTCAAACATCAGTGCGTAGACAACATGTAACGCGGAAACATACAATTCGGGGTAACACAGGACACACGGGGTAAACTGGCGAACAGGCACTCAAGGAGCGCTAATAAAAGACAGCGTAGAAAATACAATATGTTGTTAGCCTCACCTCAAGAATTAATTTCGGCCCAACATACGAATTGAGACCATGAGGTCAAGAAAACCGTTATTAATATTGAAATCTGTTCTTAGAATGCCTCAGAAGAAAATTCTGATCATTTTCCCCAAATCCCGAAATTTCTGAAGCTAGTACTACTTGAATCGCACAGAGCGCAATGCCTTATGCAGACGGCACTATCAAGTATTTCCATCGTAGTAAGGGCGTCCGCGTATCCCCCCAGAATACGGCCGTACGGGGCACGCGTAGAATGCCCGGCGTCTGCAGCGGCGCTCTTCCGGGAGGGACCCCACTCACGCGGGGTTGCGACACGACGCGATAAAACAATTAACCCTCGCACAAAAGCTTTACATAACTCTGCGCCGCGGATGGACCCGGCACAATGGGAAAAGCGTTTTAAATATTCAACGTCTTATGTACGCTTTTGGATCCGGCTGCTTTCGTGAAAATTGCAACGGAATCAGATCTCTGCAACTCCATACAGTACACATACTCTCTTCCCTGATTACGTAATGATGAAGGATGAGAGATAAGCCTTGCAAAAAGGTGATCTTTCAAAAAGCTGATAAATGGATGGACTATCCTTATAGTATTCATGCAACAGCATCCAACGTTCTGAAGACATTATTACAGTTTTTATGCAAAAAACTTTCGTACACAAACATTTTCATTTCACATACTAACCTATTTCCGAATTCCGTTTTATTATTCTTTCACGAAAGTATCTCTATTCAAATATTGTAGTCACATATTTGTTATTTGTATATTATATTATCGTTCATTGAAACAGAATCACACTCCACTCAAATCTTTAATTAGTTGTCAAAGCTATCACAGTGTCTCTGACTTATTAATGAAAGTTATGGTGGTTAGCCCATATTCTTTCCTCTAATACACTTTCACCTAACTGACTCGCAGCCAATCATCTCTAAGAGCAAAAGTAACACCGAGAGTTTGGCAACGAAGATTTGGCAACCACTATTGTTCGCATAGGGCCTGAGTGCACCCAAAGTCTCTCACTTCACTTCGCAAAATGCCTGAGAGAAACACCATACCCATAAATCATTTTTATCGTAGAAAGGACGTCTCTTATTACACAAAGTCTTTGTTTCGAGTTCCTTACCAAGTTGTTACGCTTATCTCTCAAATACCATCTTGTCAGAATTGTTCTGGAATGGCTGAAATTACGTATTTCACTTGCTTATTATTTCGTTCCCACTGCACAATTATCCACTTTTCAAGGCTTGATGAAGCCAAAAAGAATTCGAATTTAGAAAACAAAAAATGTATGAAACAAATCTGAAATATTACCATGGGTATTCTCACAACTGCAAGTACAAATGTATTCTATAAGGTGCGTGTAGTTACATTCGCCGAGTTAAACTGAATAATTATTCACCTGATAAACATTCAGTATACATACTCGAAAGTTTACACATTAGACGTTCACTTGTTTATCGGTAGGATCAATATGACCACGACCGGGAGAGGTGGCTCAGTGCATCAACTGATGTCACGTAATTGCCTCTGACCGGGAGGCCCTAGGTTCAAGTCCCCACGGCGACAGGATTTTCAACATTAGCTTGTCAGCTAGGTCGAATTCAGTCGCTGTTCGGAAGAGAATTCTAGTGACCGGCTGTTCTGATCGGAAGTTTTCCGTGGTTTCTCCGATCAACACCACGCGATTGCCAGAGCAATACCCTAACAAACGGGCCACGGACCATGCGCGATCTTTCCTTCCTCTTCCATGTTCTATCCTCACCCTTTGTATACACGCACTAAAGTGCACTACCACACTACCACATATGCCGGGAGACCGGTCGGGACCTTAGAGCTTGTCTCGGCGGGGACGGTGCCCCGCTGGTTGGAGACACCCGGATAGGAAAACCCCCGCTAGTCGACGGTAGGTCGGCGCCGGTTCTCGCCATCCTGCAGGGAAGATCAGCGCCACCTCCTGATGAGACACATGCACTACTCTCACGGGACTGATGACCTCAGTAGTTGACGCGCCCAGAATCACTAACAATTAATCAATCAATACTGCCACGTAATAACGTTCTCCCTATTCCGCCGTACAAGACTTAATACCAAGTATCCATCAAGCAAGATAGTCCACAGCATCCAAGAGAGTCTCAGGCATGCACGTTTCGTGAAAGGACGCTCAATGGCGTATCTCCAAACATCAATATCGACGTCTCCTCGTATGAAAGGAGACTCGAATTACTAGCGTTAAACTACAATATGGAATATCTAACGTTACACAGGTTATTGTTTCGGAAACTTCTTCATAGACATCAGACATCGTGAAGATTTAGATTAGCTAAACGAAAACTGAGAAACATTATTAAATTTCACTGATATTAAAACTTTTTCTATACTTACAAAAGGTACTACAATATTTCTGAACAGAAATTTCAAAATTGAGCCAAATAATTTTATTGTACATTTTCAGAACATTATATATATTTAATATGTTACAATTTCTCATTTGAAAACGGATGACAACCAATATTGATTTCGTTTCCTCTACAATTAAGAAGTGCAACGCATATTTCTGTCATTAAATTAAAAATAACCAATAGACAAAACTTGCGCGATCGAAATACGTAGGGTTGACACATTTCCAGAACTCGGCAGCACCTAGTAAACTAGTAACCCGCACTCAAACAGCCCCGAAGACATTTCCACGGCTGAATGTTTCATCGGCGCCCTTGCGAGATCGAGCGCCTACCGCCTGCCCGCGCGACCTCGCCACCGCTCGGGGGCCGCCCGCGCAAAACCCCATTCGCCCGCGCGGCCAAAAAGTCGCGCTCGACCGCGACCGCGGGCAGCTCGGGGCGGGCGGGCGCTGCGGCGAGGCGGGGTCCTTTGAGGCGACGCGGTACGGGGCGGGAGGGGGCGTGCGGGCCGGCGAGGAGGCGTGTGGGCGAGGCAGGGCGGGCAGCCGGGTCCCTATGAATGTTTCACAGAATCGCCGGCAGAGGGCGCGGGGCGCCGGCCAGTCATTTGCCCGGTTTTGTTGGGGTGCACGGGGCTACCCTCAATAATTCAAACCCCCCGGTAGGTCGGCTGTGTACCCCGGCGTTTCGTATGCATTACATTGGTTGCTGCTACTGCCGTCGCCTCCGCTGGCTCCCTTTGTTGCCGGTCACGGGGACGGCGGCGGCGGCGGCGAACGAGGCATAGGGCAAGGTAGTGGTAGCGCCGGAGGTGGCTGCCGCTACGGCAGCGCCTGTGGCGGGCTTCAAAACCAAGATAATGGAACTGTCTAAAATACTCCACAGAGAATACTCCTGAATATTTTAGACCGATTTAGAAAGTACCACCGGTCCTGGGAAAGATCTTCTAGCAACGAGCCAAAAATATTAATATTAAAAATAAAGCTATAATAACTGGATTATTCTTGTACTTATCTTTTAAAAGAAAATGGGATGCACGTTTTTAGAGACCGGGTATAAGCGTATAGAGTGCTTCATTACACGCGAAGATCTGCGCATGGGGATCTGCTACTTTGCGGAGACATAAAAACCGAGGAGAGCGGAGCCCGTGGGATAACGTTTACTGCGAGGGCTCTGCAGTCCGCCGGAGTCCGCGCAGCCGCCCCCGCCCCCGAGGCCTTGCTCCACGCCCCCGCCGAGCCTCCTCCCCACCCCCTCCCAGATCCTCACCCAGCCACGCCGAGCCGCGCCGCGCCGGAGCGAGATGCAGCTGGGGAAAGGGCGTCGTACAATTCCCGCGATAAAGTTACCTGTCCCAAAAGTAACTTCAACAATCTTCACCGCAGCGCTCCCGCGAGTCGCTTTGAGGAGCATGAGGGAGGATCGTTGTCGCAATGGGGAAGGGGTTGAGATACGGAGTATGAGGTGGTGAGGGGTGAATGGATCCGAAGGCAGTGGAGAAGATCGGAAGGAAGGACGGAGCGGAAAACGGTGGAAATGACGGTAAGGACAACATGGAGTAGGAAGAGAGGGAGAGAGAGCATTGTGTGTGAAGTCTCTGCATACAAAAGAAAATGATAGAAATAAAAAGGGTGGCGAAGTAAGTAGTGTAATAAATGTAATAATGTAAGGATTATGTGCCGGTGAAACAAAATTCAAAGAATTTTGTGTGTTTGAGATACAGCAAAATTGAGGGATAGAGGACAAAATGAGCATTCATTGATAAACTACCGACACACGTAATAGCGATGGTTTTATGGCGCAAGTGTCGTGAGCACAAATACCGGAATGCTTGACGAACATGTGCGTGTACCAAAATCGCTGAAAAGACCCACAGAAAAGCTGGAGACAGCTAAGTTTTGAGGAGAGCGTCGAATCCAGATTCAGTAAGGGAGTAGGTTGGGGTAGGGAAGGCGGCAGGAAAGGATCAGATCACATCTGATAATGAGTTGGTGGTGATGCCGCTGGGATAAAAAAGACATCAGGGACGAGATGGATTCTCGGAGTGCATTGAGACAAAGATGACAGGAGTGGCGGGATCAGTACAAGAGGCATTGGCCGCTAGAACGATACAAGTAGTACAAGGAGGGATGACGGGTACGAAGTCAAAGGGGATGATAACGAGCAATAGATTGCTTGATTAGTGTTTCCAGGCGCATTAACTGATGTCATTAGCCCCACTGTTTGTTTGTAGGCATGTTTTATTGTATTAGACACCGGTCATCTTCCCTGCTGGACATCCGGCGCCGACCTACATGTCGGCTAGCGGGCTTTTCCCACAATCTTCCACCAACCGGAAACCGCCCTATCGGGGACAAGCTCTAAGCTCTCGACCGGTCTCCCGGTATGTGTGGAAGTGCGGCGCTTGTGTGTAAGTAAGGGGTGAGGTCAGGATACGGCATGGGAAGGAAAGATCGCGCGTGGCCCGTGGCCTTTTTGTTAGGGTCCTGCTCCGGCATTCGCTTGGAGTTGATCGGAGAAACAATGGAAAATCACCGATCTGAGCAGCCGGCCGCTAGAATTCTCCTCCTATCCGCGGCTGAACTCGACCTAGCGCGAGCAACAGAGGGCATCTGTAGTGGCAGACGAGTCAGGAGCGGTGGGGTGGCGGGAGTCGTAGAGCGGAAACGCGAAAACCTAGAGGAGGTGAGTGTGCGGAACTTAAACGCTCGTTCAAAACGGGGAGGGGGCGGGGTGGCCATATACCGGGCCAATTGCGGGTTTCCGCCCACCGCCTTGGGAGGGCGCGTCGCGAGCAACGGCAGCTCACAATTGCTGCTGCGCGGCGGTGAAGGCGAGAAGGAATTCTTCCGCTCGGGACGTTTCCGACAATTAAAGCGAACTGCTTAATTGAATTTCCGCGTGCACTGTGAGGTTAGCGGCTGTTTCGCCAAATCGCGCCTCGGGAAGGCCGCAACAGCCCCATAAGAAGTCAAAAGCACCGCTCATCGCGCGGCACGATCAATAGAGCTGCTGCAGAGGATTCTCTGAAGACATCAGAAACGAATCTAGGTGAGAATAGAGACTATTTCCTCTTAATGATTTGTATCAAAGAATTAAACGTCTTTCTTCTCTTTAAGCATAGTCCAATACAGAAAAATCTTTAAACTACATAAAAATGAACCGAAGTAATTAGATTTAAAAGACTTTTTGCATTCAAATTCCATAGAAACATAACTGGCGACCTGCACCAATTATTGTAACGTTCACAATATGAAACGAATATTAGTAAAGAACAAAAAGGATAAGATTACATTTCCCACCTAATTCATTACGAATAAAATGAACATAGAACATTTTATCTGTTTAATCAAAATAGAAATGACTTATTTTTGGCCAGGGCAGAGACACAATTTCCTGTTTCCAAGTTCCTCTCATTGTAAAGAATTTAAAAAAAGAACCAAAATTAAAAATAATATGAATTATCGATTATTTTAGTGAAACGTCGTACAAACAAAGTCCAATTAGTTGAGATGTATTTACCTCCCTGTATTACTAATTTTCAATGCGCGTAGAAATTGAAAGGAAACTGTTCAGCCTGCGGCCATATGAGAAGTGTCTAACATTTCGTTACATACCCAGGAACTCGGCAAAATCCAGAACATCTATAACTAAGCAGGCCACCAGGCAAGTTATTACACAATTAAGGTTTTCGCAAATTTAAACATTTGAATTCAACGATACAGTTTCTCTATAAATAATTTATCGGAAAGACATAGTTTTTTCTTTCATTTATTTTTTTTTATATACTGAAGTCACGTCTATTATCGTACAGTAAATACCACAGACTATTTTAAAATTTACTCGTTATATTAAAATTGAAGGTCTATTTTAAAATCCATTTCGAAAAACACTGCATATTTTAACGATTTATTATCTGATATTTCATACACGCAGATTGATTGATTGATTTCGCATTCGCCTGGTATTGATCGGAGAAACCACGGAAAACTACGGATCAGAGTAGTCGGCCGCTAGAATTCTCCTCCAGACAGCGACTGAATTCGACCAAGCTGGAAAGCTAATGTCGAAATTCCTGCCGCCGTCAGGACTCGAACCTAAGCCCTCCCGGTCAGACGCGCTACAGTGACATCAGTTCATGCACTGAGCTACCGCTCCCGGTCATACACACAGAAGCGAAATAGAACACGAAGATATTTAGGATCATAGTGAGAAGCACATTATTTTTTTGCATGTTGGTACAGAGACTACAACCTACGGAGACCACCAAACAGACTGGGAAATCGTTCAATGCAATCGAATTAATTATTCGTCATTTCCCCTTGCTCATATCTGGGGTCTCCCATATCCGTTAAAACTTTATGCATGCTTTATTGTTTTGCCGATATTTAAGTATGGAAATTTGTGTGACATGATTACTACTGAATTGCATCTTGAAGAAAATTATTTATCTAAAATCGATGGCGGATCAAACTTGAATTACAATGGACTTTCTAATACCTCAAAAACAAAAACTTGATTGTCTTGATGCATCTAATTTTTCTTTCTCCCTTCTCAGTGCTCGGTACTGCTCTGGCATTCGCCTGGTGTTGATTGAAGAAACCACGGAAAACTACCGATCAGAGCAGCCGGCCGCTAGAATTCTCCTCCAGATGGCGACTCAATTCGACCTAGCTTAAAAGGTAGTGTCGAAAATCCTGCCGCCAACAGGACTCGAACCTAGGACCTCCCGGTCAGAGGCACTGCAGCGACATCAATTGATGCTCTGAGCTACCGCTCCCGTTTCAGATTCGAGATACCGAGCTTCCACTGCAGTCGAATTTAACGACTAATTTTTCAGATTTTGGTTCAATTACAGAATTACACAGCACTAGCTGCAAGAGGCAAAAGGAGAAGGGACCACCGAATCCAACGACGAATTAAAGCAATCGCAGCGACTGTACTAAACACAGGGAACCGGCGGCGCCACCTCACACGAAGTGTGGGGCCCCGCCCAACCCAGAGCCGCCTACCCTTGCCCAGACCGCGCGCGAGTCCGAATCCTCGCCCGCGGTCAGCACGCCGATGACCTCCGGTCGCCGCCCGCCCGCCCCGGGGCCGCCGCCGCCCACCTGCCCGCCCGCCCGCCGCCCGCCCGCCCGTCGCCCGCTCGCTCGCCCGCGCGCCCACCCACGCGCCCACCCGCCGGGGATTAAGCGCCCGCGCCGCCCTTGTCCTCGCCCCCGCCCGCGCTCGCGTCGCCAGAGGTCGCACTAAATAAGTGAAGCGGCGGTGGTGGCGGACGAGGGCGCAGGTGAGAGCGTGTGCAGAGGGGCAAAGTCGGCGCGGGGTGCGGGAGGAAGAGCGGCGAAAGGTCGAAGAGAAAATAGGTTGTTCAGCTGGGCAGGGTGGAATACGAGGGCGGTGGGATAGATAAACGGATGGTCATGGTGAAATCAGGGGGTGCGGTCGGCAAGGAAACGCCGGTTCCGACCACGGATAGTATTGGATTTTGATACGAGGCAAGGGATAAGTTACTTCAGAACACTAATCTATCAGAGTCGCTAATCATTTTAAATACAATTTTTTTCAGTGTTAACTTCAGCGAAAACCAACTTGGATTCGTCAAATTTTATATTGATGATAACTATTATTAACGTAAGACTAGACGTTGTAAATTTCTTAATCTCCCCATTTCATTGCAGTAATTTGTTAAATTAGGAGATAATTTCCACTGACTAAGAAAATCAATAATATAAATTTGGAATAACACAAACGCTGGGTGCTCGTATTCATAATCCACTGCGAGCCGAGCATTCTAATGACCCCTATGAGCCGTAAATGCGTAACATCATTGTAATACCTATTTCATCTTAAATTTTACAGTCAAATTTAGGATCAAATAGAAACAAAAATTTAACATTAAAAGAAACAACACTCAGGTAATTCTAATTTTCTCATAGTATTATTATTAGAAACAATGTGTCAATTAATAAAAATATCAAATTAAAAAGAAATATCAATAATTTGCTTGAGTCAACCCATAGCGAAATGAATGCCCCTTTGAGACCAGTAGATGCGAATGGTCATCGGTAGACTTCTCGTAAAGGATTACTAGCTTATAGGAGAGAAGTAAGGTGAGGAGTTGTTGCAGTAGATCTGCAAAATAAAAAGTGCAAATAAAACTTGACGTGAAGCAAAAGCAAAGGTCGCCAGAGGGAACATTGAAAGAACCCTCTTGCTGCCGGCACACTCGATTCCAAAGAACACGACAAGACCCCTTTGGTGGACACGTAAGGAAACTAGAGATAGAGAGCGTGTGCGCGTTCGAGTGCAGGGGAAGAACAGTACAAGAAACGCGGCAGACTGCTCGAGGCAGCCTAACCCCTTCCCCGTGGGGGATGGAGCGCTCAGGTGCGAGGGGGAGCGACTACTCCGGCTTTAATTTCTTCCCGTCTCGCGGCCGGGCGGGACCTCGATTACTTTCCGGGTCGCCTTAAGTCGCGCCCGGCAGTTAACAAGGAATCAAACGGCCAGTAAACCGGCGGGGCGAGGCCGGCAAGGAGCGGAGGCGGAGTGGAGGAACGCGGGGCGAAGCAGGAGGGGTGCAGGGGGCGGGGCGACGTGGCGGGCCGCCGCCGCCGCCACCGCCGCCGCGGGCCCGCCCGACGGTGGGCCTCCACGTTAATGATGCATGGCGGTCGTAAAGGCGAGCGCACCAGCTGCTGCCCGCCGCCTTCGCCGTCCTCATCCTCGTCCTCGTCGGCGGGGAGGAATACGACGCCTCCGCCGTCCCACTGCCGGCGGCGGTCCGACGACCGCCCGCGTGCGGCCTGATTGACTCCCTGGTTTTATTGTTGTGGACAATGTTTCTTTTATGCTTCATCGGCGCGGCGCAATGCCGTTAACGGGTTAGCGGGCGCCAGGGGCGCACGGCAGTCTCCCGGCGGCGCCGCGCCCTGCAACCCCTTGGGGATCCAGTGGCCCCTTTCTTCGGGCTCCTCGCTCCAGACTTTTCTTAGGGGCTGGACACAGTTCTTCGACATGGGAGCGATTTCTCACCTCAAGGCGTCACATACATTACTTAGCTTGCATTGCATTATAAATTTGAAAGTTGTTTATAAGAACTAAGTATTCTTAATTTTAACAAGTACGGAGCTATGAGAGCAAGAAATATTGTATAACGTTTAATACCTGTGGATCAAAGACACTCCATTTATACGTGTTTTAAAAAAATCAAAATAACCTTCACTATTGTAAGATTGCAGGTAGTACACACGAATTACCGGAGTATTTAAATTTTGATGTGGTCAAATGTACGAGATTAACTTGTACAAGAAATATCACCAATTCTATACTTTCCAATTTGATGACATACAAAGCCAATGTCCTTTCCACGATAAATTTCAATACTGTTCTTTATACCCAATTTTTACTGAACTTCAAACAATCGACTACATGAAGCACTAAAAGGATTAGATATGAACTTATTAGTAAATTTATCACGCATTTTCTTTTACTCGTAAAACTTCAGAAACCAGCGAACTATTTATCTTACATGTCGCTGAAGAAATTTTAGTTACATAATTGGCCGGTTTCTGCAACAAGTTCTTACTTTTCCTTAAATGTGGGAGCATTGAGTCTCCGGTACGCGTAACACACATCAGTGGCACAGAAGCAACGCGTTTTTTGGGGGGAACTACATCCGGGAGAGCGAGTATGTAAATATCGTCAAGAGTTTCCGACGACGTGAGATGCGTACACAAAACTGAGCGTAACATGAGCCCCTCTATTTCATTTCTCGAGCGCTCGCAAACACAGAAAATTATTCTCTTGATTCCTGGGTCGGCAAATAGCTTTGTGAAATCTCTTCTTCTCTCTCTCTCCTTTCTTATATATATAATATATATATAAATATATTTTATAAATATTAATATATATTTTGCAACACGTAGGTGGAATGAATGAAATTTTTGGATCCCTCAACATCACCAATAGACTCTCAATTTACGATGTAAAGCGAGGGAAGTTGGGTTAAAAGTGAGGGAAGTTGAGGGAGAAAGATTAATGCAATCAACCCTGAAATACGGTATCTCCATATTTATTTCAAACCGTACGTTTCACAACAGTACACAACCTTCAATTGCTAATTAATTGGTGATGTGGATACAATTCAATATTCCCACTCATTTCTCACAAATGCCTCCTTTCTCAGAAATGCTTACTTTCCAACCAGTTTCTCAATAACATTTGTTGGATATGATTCACGCGCCGACACTGCCACAATTTCAGCCAGTTAATGCAAAAGCATCAGCATCAATAAAATGCAAAGTATTATCAAATAGTATTTCTATTTTAAATTCTGGTTCTGCCTATCAAAAAGGCCAGGTGTAAAACTAAACTTTTCATTTCATATAATATACGTTTCTAAATTCGATTTTCGGAAATCATTTCTCCTAACGGAATTCACAAGACAATTTTGTTGGTGGATCCACCCATCAGGGAATTGGAAACAGCCGCCTTAAAGAGGTCGTCCCAAACCAGGCAATGGGAGTCCGCAGCGCGGAGCGGCGCGTGACCGCAGTCAAGGACCATTAGCGCCGCGAGGTCATTACCACGCGCTCGTCGCGTTCCCGACGGCGTCAGCCGGATTAGAAGATCGCGGAGAAACCGCTCGTGGGCGGGCGGGGAGGTTCCTTCTATGAAACAATGGACCCTGCCGACACAATGCTCCGTGGGCGATGCGCAATCGAAATGAAGGCGCGTCCAGAGATTATAGGGAACGCTCGGGCGATTGGGCGACGATGCGCCGCGCCCTTCACTTCCACACCTCCCATCTCTAATAGGCGAAATTCGCCACTCATTAACAAATGGACAAGTGTGTGTGTGTGTGTGTGTGTGTGTGTGTGTGTGTGTGTGTGTATATATATATATATATATATATATATATATCAATTTTGATATTTTCAAAAATTCCTAATACTAATGTTAAAAATAAAACCAGCAAATTTTCTTGTAACATTGTGGACTGTATAATTAAATTTTGTATCTATGTATAAAAGCTATTAGTACATAAATCTCACGAGTTGTGTATGAATTGCGTTCGATTCTTAGAACTGCCTCACATATGCCTTCAAATGCTGTAATTTCAACAAATTTATTTCCACCGATTTTTTTCAGTATTAGATCTGTCTGCTCAGCAGGATACTGAAAATAGCCGTATTAAAGATTGATAGGTAATTGAGGACCCTGCCGTTCATTTCATCAGGACCCTCAGAGTACCGAGATGGATCAGAAGTAAACCACGAAAGTAAGTTAGAAAAAAATCATGATTTCTTAAAAGAAATAAATAGTACTTTATTTATATTCTATTACTTTCTTGCACAGCGAGGCTGCTCAAGAACTGGACGGACTTCCGACTCCCTAGCCCTAATGACTGAGTAAACGGTGCGTCTCCGTAGAATTGTTTCTCTGCGTCGCAGAAACGTTACATTTTTCTCTCAAAGCTCATTATCAACACTTCCTCCTTCAGCCGCTGTTACAAGGAATTAAAAGGACGTTGGAAATGCAGTGCAAAGCTTGCTTCCATCTCCTGTTCGATACGCTAAGCTATTAATTTTAATCAAAGAACATTTTCATGACTTTTTTTTTTTTTTCAAAATACTGAACTGCAAGTAGATGACATAATGTTGTAGACCATTTAGACGTTGTCTCTAGTCGTCAAGATCTGATGTGTCTCAATGTGATGTTAATTGTTATTTGGGATTTGTTAGGATTATTTGGGATTTGCTGACCAACACATTGCACTCAAACAATCCATACCCAATCACGGCGTTTCAGGAATACATACAGAAAAATTTTCACAAAAGACTAATTTTAATGTGTAAGCCACACCATATTTTGTCGTTATTAAAAGTACGAAAAAGTAGGTGGAAAGCATTTTCAACGATTCCTGTAAAAAGAAAAAAATAAGGGCGTGGCGAGCGGTCAGAGTTGGAGCCGCCTCCAATACGATCCCAGTATAGGCATTTATTTATTTCAATTAATTTTTATTAGTAAAATATTTTTCATGCTAAATTAAGAAGATTTACCAGGTATTGAAAGTTTAACGAAAGCAGACAAAACGTTATTACGTGATTTACTGAATTGTGATTAGTATGTTTAAATAGGCATTTTTTAATTCGTTTGATTTAAAGGACAACTTACATAAGCGTTTTAAATGAAATTATTTAAATCATTGCCACCAAACAGTACAAAAGAACAAAGATAATAGGTATTTTCTGTTTCATATCCATATTTCAACATCTATTTCGTCTCAATTATTAACGACATTTATAAAATTTATTTTTCGATAGAGAGGTACTATACTCATTTACAGTTACGCGGAAAAAATAATCACCTTGGAACTCATTTTTGTCGTTGTAATAGTATGGAATCCTGTAAACCATGAATACTGATTCAGAAAGATATTGTGTTGGTAAACTATTTCAAACTGCATACTATCATTCTATCTCGATGGACTACAAGACTAATATAAAATTACCCTTTTCAATTTTACCTATGCACATTTGGTAAATTCAAAAAAAAAATTTTATGTTGTATAAGGATTTTATTTTTTAAATGTGAAAATAGGTACTTTTAAATGGAGTGTTTATAAATAATGAGGCGAGGCGTCCTAAAGCAAGCTGACACAAATCAACTTGCAAATCAACAATAGGTACTAAAACGACACAACGGCAAATAATAATTATTTACTTTAGCAGTGTGTAAAATAGATCATTAAGTGCTAGTTACTTATTTATTCCGAGCGCTTTACCGCGAGTGAAAAAACAACTAACGACCACATAATTGCCTATTACTCGTGTGTAATGTACTGTTTTATCTTTTCCGATCACCGTTTAAAGATTGTGACATTTTATAGTAGTATGTCTACAAGATTAGTAGTATTGACTAAGCAATGTATGGTATGTTTATTGATTTCTGTGGTAGTTGACAAACGCATGTAACAATCAGTAAGTAACCATCACTGACCTGTTGTGAGCGGTCATTCAGTGCAGAACGCGGACAATGGAGATTGAAGAAATTTCTGAACATATTACAATCGAAACCACAAGGCTGCGGAATCGTTACTAGCTAATAAATCGAAAGCAAAAATGGCAAAGGGTAGGAAGTTTTTAAACAATGTAGAGATGAAACGAGAATCCTGATGTATGCGAAGATGTTTTGTTCGAATATTTTGCTAATACAATATGCTGCGAAAATAAGTACCAACAAGTACGATATGATATAAGTAACGATACAAAGCTAAGGAAGAGTACTATAGTTTTTCTAATGGGCAAGAAACAATAGATCGGGGTCTTTACGATAGAAATTTTCAATATCGAAACCGCGATGAATGACTATGAAAATTTTGATATTAACAAATACGTTTGACCAATTCCTTTTCTAAAATAAAACGTGAGAGCTATGAAGCTAAAAAAGCAAAAATATTGACAAAATAGCCGACATTGGAATTTTTAAATCAGCCGCTGATGATATATTCCTAATGGAGAAAGTAAGTTTTACAAGAATACTTTCTTGTTGTTCTTGTTCAGAAAAAAGTTTCATTATCAACATATTTTATTTTGATATTAAGGTCGCAGTTTCAAGTAACCGAAATGATTCAAGTAGCCGCATGCAAGATAACACAATGACAGAAGCTGGTAAGTGGTCTCGTGCATGGCATTGCGGCACCCGTAAACGTCCGTCAATAATAGTGCATTACCCTTCCTTTTGCATGCAAAGCTTCGATTTAACACCGATTGTCCTTCATGACCTCATCCCGTGCACGTCCGTATTTTGTCGTAAACTTAGAGGTCCGTCCTTGCGCCGTCATTCTCCGCTTGAGGGTCACGGTGCTCAATTAAGAAGGTTTGTGGCCCGAGGCACAGACTCTCCCGTTTATGCCCTGCACAATGGGAACGTGCGAGTGAGGGGCTGTGCTCAACAGCTGCAACATTGTTTCTCGGCAATATCAGCTAGCAGGACAAAGAAACATTAAATGTGATTTAACACTAAAATTTATCTTCAAAAGATATTTCCTCTCGACTACAGTGGTCCAAACAGCAAAAAGGATAATTCAACAAATACAAATCTTCTACAATATCCTTCGAAAATCTTTTGTCACGGAATCGTGCAATTCTCAACACTTCCAACTTCATGAACCAATTAATTGCTTTCTCATCTACTGTTTACGCACTATAAAGTAACGTATGTAATGTAACGGATGTTTTTCGACAGAAAAAACTATTGCCGGAACTTGGTAACGAAAAAGTGCATAAAATCTTGTTTCTATATGGAGTAAATTACTTCTTCTAACATGTGTTGTCAGAATCTACGTTTGGTAGGACCTTAATGCCGAAAACACGATTGACAGCAAAACATCTGTCTGTCCTCCTGTCAACAATACTAGCGACTAAACGGTAAGCAAGATTTTCACCAAAATTGATATTCCGCCATTGATCTGATGTCACGGCCCCTTGAATTTAAAATAGATATTTTGATTTTTGGGTGTACTTTACCTAAAGCCATTACATTTTCAAAATCTTCTCAAAATGGTTCTAATTTTTTTCTTTTTTTAAAAAAAATTCTTTTCGCTTCTTCCTAAAACTACAAATATGAAGATAGATTTTTTCTCCTTCATGAAATCTGCTCATCAAACACAGATCTTTAAACAAGGCGAAAATGTGAGTAGTTTTTTAGTAATTTTGTAAATTAAGGCAATTTTTAAATTTTAAATAATTATTTTTTCAAAAACGGCTCCTAATATTTTCTTAACATTTTTAATTTATTTTTTCTTGTATGTTGCAAAGAACGGTTGAGAAAGTGGCACTAGTCGAATTTTCGTTGAACTCACTGAATTTCGTTAAATTGCAAAAAGGTGCCTGCTGGTGGGAGATACCTGGTTGAGGAAAAACCCTGCCAGCCGACCTGAGGTCGGCGCCGGATCTCGCCATTCCGCGATGGAAGATCACAGCCACTACCTGATTAAAACATGCACTACGCTTACGGGACTAATAACATCTGTAGTTCACGTGCCCGAAATCACTAACAATCAATCAATTAAATTGTAAAAAAATCATTGAAATTGCAAATTCATATTTCCCGCGCCTCGCTTGACGAGCAGTCACTTTGCAAACTTGGAACACGGCAGTTTGAAATTTGTACCATTGTTGCGGTCATAATGATCGTATGACGTAGATAATGTTCTCATAAAAGGAAATAGATTTAAGGATAGTAATAGATTTAACTGAGAAGTAACAAATACACATCTTGTACTTTAAGAAGTTTTTATCACTATGATATTAAAAATTTTGAAGCTCACTTCGAGGTAATCAAGACAACCTTGTCTGAAATTATCCTTCGTTTTCTGAATAATGTACTGCAAATACAATGACAGTTAAATCTATTCATGTTTGTTTCATTTGTAAAAGTAATAAATGACTACTATTCCTGACTCGAAATAAGTAAACGAACTCCAATAGTACGTTTAAAAAATTTTCATTTAGCAAAATACGGCTTACGAAACATATTTGGAGCTCCACCGGTTCTGCATGTTTTCCGAGAGTTTTCCATTGTTCCCTGCTTGTTTCCTCGGTTATTCCCTCACATATCCTCCATGTTTCCCATAATAGGTGACCCGGCCTTTTCCACCGCAAGTTACCTCATGTTCAGCGCGTGTTCAGTCCGTTCAGCGTGTTCATTAAGCCCCCACATGTTCAACTGGATTTCAGAAATTTATTTTAAAAGTTTAAAAAAAGTATTTTTTTAACATTAAGTAGGCACATTAAAAGTCTATAGAAAAAAACTGTCTGGGTCAGTTGAAAATGAAAAATGAGAAGTTGCCAAGCAGACCATTTTTTAAAATTTATTTCAGCTTTGCCCGAAGGCCCCCAACAGCCGAGTACAATAGATTGAGAGTGCACTGAAGAATAGTGACGTTTAGGAAACAGTCGATAGATGAATACATTGAGTGCATTGAAACATGCCCGACGTTGACTGGTGCCAAATTGAAACAAGCTCTGTCTTTCTATTTAAAAAAAGTCCCACTTGAAGAGACATTTTGAAACATAATTATTACTGATAAATGTAATTTGGGCGTCAGGAAAAGGTTATACTTGAAACCTAATGATTCCTACGTAATTTAAATATCTCTCCTTCCAAAATTATGTTGTGCTTGCTCAGTTAAATGGGATTCGAAGTTCATAATTGTTGCTATTTACTCTGCAACCAATTATTCAATCTGCCATCCATACGGAGTGGCGAGGAATCTGAAAATCTTATTAAAATGCTGGATTGCACGTAACGAACAATGATAATCAGCTTTCTTTCAACTTAACAATTTGTAATTTATTATATTGATAATCAAAATGAATTCATATTTGGTCATGACCAGTTTTCTCTATATTACAATAGTTAAAAAACCTTTTTATTTATTCGTGGGTCTTCGCGCGCTCTTCACTTCCTCGTTCGATGGCTCCCCGTAGAACCTTCTCCGTCGACGCAGCAGAATCTTGCTTCAGGATAAAGTCCTCGCCTAATGTTCGTGTCTGGTTCCAAATTATCCCGGCGATACTATTATAATCTGTGACTTCTCTCACTAACGTCTCGGTTGGACGCCTAAATACGTATTTTTCTTCTTATAAGAACGCTTATACGAAATAATCGCTATTGCCTCCTAATAGCCGATTATTCGATCTGCCATCTGTACAGAGTGGCCGAGGAATCTGAAAAGCAAATATACATTTTTAGCTACTCATTTGCTGGTATTGGCTAAATGAAAATCATCTTTTCTATTCACAGAAACTTGTAAGTTTATTCAATGTTTATTAGTAACAATACGAAACGTACTTTCGGTCATGACCAGTCTCAAACCTTATATTGCAGTACCCGTCTTCGCGCTCTCTTGACCGATGTCGCCGCGTAGAACCATTTTCAATCTTTCCCGGTGTCGATGGCTCCACGTCCAAATACCATCTTCTTTTCTTCCGTTCTGGCACAAGTGTACTCAAGTCACTGATTCTCACCACCTCATAAGTTGATAAGTCTTAATTAATTTTCGTTTTAAAAGTTCCCAGTTCTTACACGTATACTTAAAATATTAAAGTTCAGCAAGCTATTATCTGCTTCAAATACTCCCAGTCCTGTTGCCGACAAATTCACCTAAGTTCACAGTTTAAATTCTAGCTGCTGCACTCGAAATATTTTCATGTTTCAAGTTCCGCACATTACATCAATATTCTAAGTCCGACAACCACACGCTCCAAAGTAGATGTTCACAATTCCCAAACTCCCAACATCAATTGTCTACACACGATCCGCACAGCACCACGGCATAAGTCGGAATGCCTCCATATTCCCCTCTTTCAGCCCTTCAAAACTCGGTCCATACTTTCCACTGTTTCTTGTCAGAAAAAGTTCGACCCACTTCCGTCGAAATCATTAAATTCAAATTCAACTAGCCGCGCCCCAGACTTTCATTGCTTTCTCGGCCAATCCCCAAACAGTTTACTTTATCAACTAGCCGCGCCCCGTGGTTCAAAGCAATGAAGTTTGTTGACCTTGACGACATCTCGTCTACCGTTGCTAGGCCGCCATATTTACATATGTCTATCCTTACCATTCACCCTGTTTACAATAAATGTTACGCCATACAATGTCCCACATATTTGTATGTCACAATATCTTTTTCTTTATTCTCTCAAAACAATGCTTATTCCGCCTCTGCTCTGTCATTTCAACTTAACGAAAATGATCCTTAACGCCGGTTGTTTATTTGTCACATAGCGACCCCCTCGCGATCATCTATTGACATCCCTACATTCTGTGTCAAATAAAATGACGTTTCCATAACATAAATGGTTCGTCATTTTGGTATATCACAACATAGACACGTTAAGTAAATTCAATACATCATTATCTGTGAATTAAATGTGCGAAGCAACAACAGGTCATCAACAGGATGGTCAGGGAGGGTCGAAGAACTTCACGGTAGTTTCCGCTCTAGTCTATTGTGGTGATGATTTTGTTTTTCGATTTTGAAATGTACGGCTGAGGGAATCTGGGGAATTTTGTGATAGATGTGAGAGGATAGGCGGGAGAAATGGACAGAGATCGGGGCGATGCCGAATTCGTTACGTAACTGGTAGTTAGGTACTAAGCCAGGGCACTTAACTAATTACATGCCAAATGGAAGAAAAGTATGAAGACCAAGTAAACCCAAGTAAATATTGTTTAATTTTTGTTAACTTCTTATAATCGTAGCAACGGATTTAGGGTACCCTCCAAAATTGTAAAAACTCCTAAAAATGTCTCACATTTTGTAGATCACGACATAAGAAATATTGCTCGAGAACTCTTGGTTTTAGAGGTCAGGATAGCATCGTTTACGAGTAGTCCAGTAACGTGTATTGCAGGTTGCATGTGCGTCTCCTTTATCTCTTGTATCATAATCTGTGTCGTATTTTACTGTTTCGTCTTAAATTTGTTTGATGCATCCTTATGAGGATAGTAATTATTTACTCTCCAAAAGCACACTTAAGGGCTTTTGTGTAGATAGTGCCTTATACACAAAACAAAACGTTGGGAATTATTAGATAGGATAATTAATACCCACCATAGATAGAATTTTGTATGCAGAGAAAATTTCATTACTGAAATTTTCTTCTGCATACAGTTATGAAATGTGGTAAATATAATGAATGCATTGATGTAGAAAGATCTCTGCTTTGATTTCCAGAAATGTGTTAAAATATTTCACTAACTGATGAAATGATAAGACGTTCATTAAATACCTACTTTTCTCAAAAATGTTTTTTTAGTATTTATTTATTTACATTATAACTAGTTACTTTCCAATTCTCTACTCAATATCACTATCAGACTAAAAAGAAGAATCTAACTTTTATAGTTGAATGCACTTATTACCAAAGTAGAAAAATAATTCAATAAAATGCTATTTTACACAGATTCCAGAAAGAAATTGTGAAAATATGGAAGAAAACATGCACGGAGTTGGAGAAGTTAAGAGTTAGAACTCAAGCAGTTATTTTCTCACACTAAAAAAATAAATACAAATATGGCAGAAGACCAGAGCAAGACGTTGAGAGTACGTATTAGGATACGATTTGTAATAAATGCAGAAGGATAAAAGTAAATGTAACGGATAACTAACAGAGTCGGAGATATCGAAAACGATACGGAAATTAAACTCGGAGGTTATAGCAGAAATCTTGTAGATATCCATATGGATGGGTGCCCGTTTAACATCTGCTTTGCACCACGTTACTTGGGAAGCACTGAAGACGACGCAAAAGTCCTCGAAACCTGTTTGGAGGCATGTAACATCTAAATTCAGTTTAAATACATTTGTTTCGTGGAAGATTACTTCCTTTTATCCATCCATTGATATGGAAAAGAAAATTCCGAACAGAACGACGAACAACACGGTGAAGGCGAAACAGATGTTCAGTTGACCCATTTGGAAAATGCGTCCGCAGAAAGTGTGCCCGGAGCGCGCCCGTCAAAAGACAGACGCCAGTGGCGGAGGGTGCAGTAGAGAGCGAACATCCGCATCCGGCCCGCTGCTTGCTCGCGCGCCGCGGAATGCCGAGGGCCTCTGGTCTTGGCTGGTGCCAACCTCCCGTCAGTCACTCGAGCCCGTTGTTCCGCAGACTGAAAGGTCCCCACAGCTAGCGTCAACACAACACTCTGACATGACACTGGCACTTCTTTGCGCACACGTTGTTCGAAATGCGTTGTTAGTGGTTAGTTTAATGTAGGTCATTCGGAAATTCGCTCGATGTATCTCTACATCCGGCTCCAATGTACATGAGGAGGCACTTGGCAAGCAATATCCTGTGAATGAATTACTAAAGAATGCCCCAGATAACTAGGCGATTTATCCATAAAACAAGGGATTGAGGAAACTAATGAGATGAGGCGTTAACAGAAGTGATTAACAAGGCATCCGCATTTTCGTCAGAGAAATAAAGGAAGAAATTACGAATAAATAGAAAAATCAGTGAGATACTTGTTGGAAATCTCTCGTCACCAAAAATTGCTTATTATGATATTCTATATAATTTACATTATCAGATGTACTAGAAACAGAAATCCAATTCAATATCAAATGTATTGGACACAGAAATCCAAAGAAAACTGCCATGCGACCCCATTTCCTTCACCATTTAACACGTGAGACTCAATGGCAAAGAGTATAGGTCGAGTCGAGTTTCACCGGCTCCAAGCGACAGAAAGCGACTCTGACGTCTGTCTCCCGCTTTGAGTACCAACAGTGTCTCAGCTTTAGAGCTTATCAGTACAACACACTGCTTTCACCTTTTACGAATGGAAAGAGAGTGAATGATTCCAATTTCATTTATACTTTTGCACATGTGACAGCACGTTTCATGGAACGTTTATCTCTTTCATCTCCATTCCCTAGAAATCAGCATCTGCTACCGACCACTTCCATTATATATGATCTGCTTTAAAGTTCATATCATTAGGATACAATTTCATAGGACCTAAAGTTCAGAGATGATGGGAAATTCCACTTATTCCCACCATTCTTTTCATAACTAAACTTTTTCTCATACAGATGAAGCATTACGTTTTCGTGACTAATTACAAGACTCCCATCTCTTTTCACTTTCTTTCCGGTACCCTGTTCTACAAATCATAAGTAGCGTCTTAGAAGGAAATACTCAAGTGGGTTAAAGAGAATATTATGTGACTGATATGTGCTTTGATAACGAGATTATTCAAATTTTTAATCGCATATTTGAAAATCGGATTCAGGATACCAAATATGCTCAATTAAATCACACCGTTTTGTAGATGTGATGAACTTGTGTAAAACGTCAATTACAACTCGCAGACAAACGTCAATCAAGCGAATAAAACAACAAATAAAGTAAAGGGGCAATTATTCACTTTTAACGGCCAAAGAGAGAATAATGCACTATAAAGATTGCTCCGCGGGAGCACTGAAAGGTAGCAGTAAATGATCAATATTCAATCCATGTCGATTACAAATCAACTGAACACTTACAGTCATGCACTACCCGTGTACGCGCCATTTCCCGTCGGCACTCTCACGTAATAAAGAGTGGTCAACGCCCGAGCTATAAATGCCCGGCCAACATCGGATTCACACCGTGGGCGACCGGTCCCCGTAATTAAAATACTGCGTAATTCCTATCTCGGCCATTTGCGTCCATTTGCGCCCTCGCAACCGCCGCCGCCTCCGGACTCGGTGCTTTGCCGGAGAGGAATACTCCGGCCCGGGGCGGAGGGGGCGGCACGGCTCGGCGAGCACGGTAACTAACGCGTCGTTCATCTCCGCGCCGGTCGGTCTTCGGGGCGGGAAAGTAAATTTTGATTCCGCCCCGCCCCGCCCCACCTCGCGCAAGACCGTTAATGTGCGACCGGTAATCGCCGAATTACGGGGCCCCGGCGCGACCCCGCCCATGCGTTCCGCACGCGGCCCGCGCGCCCGCCGCACCGCGCCGGGAGGTGCGTCCCGGGCAGCCAGGGTCACTTACGGAATTACCCTCCAACAGCCCCCGCCCCTCCCCCTTTCCTTACGGTCGTCGCTTACGTGGCCGATACGATAAAAGCTGTAATTTATCGTTACAGGAGGCGGAAAATTATGTTCTTTTTTTTTACCTGTTGTATGCGAATCTTGTTGAATGTAAGGAGAATAATGTAACGACCGTATGGAGGAGAAAGGCGAATAAGTATTTAGAGAACGAGATTATTACAAAAGTGTCGTTAAACACGAGTGGGTATTACATTATGTAACTACATGTTTTTCTCAGTAGAAGTTTAAATAATGGGATAAAAGCGAAATTATTTCACGTAGTAAAATGGAGTTATAGTCTGCAAGAACACAGCATACGATTTATGACAAGTATTTGCCCTGATGCATAATGACTTGAGATGCACATTTTTTCTTCTCTAATGAATAGAGAGGCAGATATTTAAAGACAAATTCGACACAATGGGTAATTAATTTATAGCGACAATCAAAAGTTGTGTTCTGAATTTCGAAATAAACAGTTAAACACGATGATTTTAGAAACTGATATATTCGACAACAACGAATATCTTTAATCCAATCACTGCACCTTTTTATTAATGTCACGAGGCCGAAGATCATTCTCATTCCATTAATAATAAAATGAATTAATAAAACAAATCAAATTCCTCATAATCTTTCTCGAAAAGAGATAATTTCTCCCCTAGAAACGTTCCAAACTCTTCAAAAACAGCTTTCTCTGCAGCAGTGAAAATTTCTCCTTACATACAAACGTAAATTTTCACATCAAATGTACAAGTGGGCAGTATTTACGTGAAAAGTTGTTGGAAAGTCCATTTTCACCTTTGCTTGGTTAAAAATTTTATACCATAAATGGAGTCCGTTTAAGAGCCATTACCAGCTACACAAATAGGGCCGCGGGTTTGTTATTCTATGAATATCGTTAATGAACAGTACAATATAGGAAATCGAAAGAAGAATGGTTAATAAAATACACACTTAATACAATGTAAGTAGTGGTATAACAAAAACATCAATATTGAATCTAACAAGAACGCAGCAGTCACCTTCTCCGCCTTCACACCATCTAGAGATTTTGATTCTGAAACTCGGATGTGATAAGCATCGGTTAATTTACCAAGCGACAAACAAAGTTACGAACACAAGAGCACATTGAAGAAAAAGAAACGAACAAGTGTGATGAAAAATCAATGTGAGACATTAGGAAAAGTGTGAATGGAAAAGACTTTGTTAAAATCTGATAATAAAAAACAAAGCATTTAAACATTACAACAAACGCGGAGCCGAGCTTTCACCTTTGATTACTAGAGACTAACAGGAATTATCCACGTGCAACTCGAATTATGATATTCTCAACAATACTGTCGGATTCTCTGTCATTCATTTCACTGTCTGTACCGTTTCTAATTACGTAGATGTCAACTAAAGCATTTCGGTCCAACTCGCAGCCCACAGGTCGCCAACGGTCAACTTATTCATGTTGTTTACACTTGCCCCTATAAAAAGTATTAATTAAACATTTGGAAAAAACAGTACACCCTTCTTAGTGCTTTCAATCTAAATAAGAATAAACAGAAGATCAGCAATTTCACGATTTTGTCTCCCTAAAAAAAAAAACGAACTGAAGTAAGGTGACTTCCAAATGGAAATTTGCGACCTTCAGGCCCATACATTCTACCAGACTAAAAAGTGAAATGACCCATAAAATTTCTGGTAACTAATTTCTATAGGACGTTTCCCAAAACGACTTAAATTTTCGTTGCAAAAGTTATTAACCATTGTAGATTCACAACCGTTAAGTAGAAATGGGATATGTAGATCATGGGATTTGGTAGGAGTGAATTTAGACATTAAAACATGGTTTGCCGACGTTTCGGAATATTTTTATTCCATCTTCAGGGCTGGTAGTAAAACAGAAAAATAGAAGAACAACAACACTACAGACATACAAATATCAAATACAACATAACAGCATACTATATATAATCATTACAAATTGTACTGACTTTTCTACAAGATACAGGTATGGTTACAACCTCTCAGAAACATGTGGCAAGACTCCAACACAACTCCATATGGAGTGGTTACAGTAAGTTATTGCTGTACGAGAGTACATGTGTGTTTAAGTGTGCAAAAGTGATTTTTCTGATCTGAAACAAATTAAATAAAAAACGAGAAATTGCACTGAAAGTGCTTCACTAGAATCGAGCCTGACATTTTGTCTTTCTGAACTTACATAGATCATTTAAAAACTTGTATCAGAAAAGCATTGCCAAACATCTCATTGATTCCTCGATTGTAAAATTAAGAGATATATTAAAGTAGTAAGTCGTATATAATTCGTTTTCGTTTTTAATGTCTCTGGCCTGCACTTACCAAACTTAAGTTCCATTGGCCTTCGTGTGACTAAATGTAGGACCACATTGAGCTAAAGAAAGGCTCACTAGAACGAATTCTACGTGAATTATTATTATTATTATTATTATTATTATTATTATTATTATTACGCGAAGCATTAAATAACTGAACTGACGGTGAGAGTGGATGAGGCGGCGACGGGGAGATCAGACCGAGGAGGGTGGCGCCGGGTGACGGGCAGCGGCGGCGGGGTGTGGAGGCCGCGATGGGGCGGCGGGGGTGGTGCGAAGGCGTGTGATTAATTGCCAGGAAGCAGCGCTGGCCCAACTTAGCCCCGTTCGCCGGAGAGCCGGTGGCGGCGGCGGCAACCGGAGGCGGTCGACCGGCCCCGTCGGCCATTACGGCGCCACTAAGAGTGTAATGAGCAGAACGGATTACCTGCGCGGTTTATTAATTACGGCACGCGCCGCGAAAACCCACCCGTCCGCGCCCTCGCCCCGCCCCCGCCCCCGGCGCTGCCGTGGCCGCGGCCTTCGCGCGGGGCCGCGAGAGGTCGACGCAGGGCACCGGAGCTAGCGGCGGAAGTCAAGGAAGCGGTGCACAGCGGAACGCATCCCCACTTTCTCCCTACACTCTTCTGGACCTGCTCATAACTAAACGCGCGAGAAGTAAGGACAATAAACGGGCAGAATGGGCAGGGACTGGAACTTCACACATCTCAGGAGAGGCTCACTCAAGCATTTTCTTTCACTATCGGAGAGGAGGGCCACTTTCGAGCAACACCATGGCACTTCGACGAAAACAACCTCTCGAGAAACTAGTCTTACGAACGTGCAGATTCGTCTGAAGCCACGAATATCATCCATCTTTATTGTGCTCGTACAGATTATCTACTCACAGACTCTGACATTAGATTTCACACAGGCGTTCAATTAAACTTCCAAATTAGCGTTAGGTTGTGCGAAGCTCTACATTTCCAGACACCGTTCCAACACTTGCCCATTTTTCAATGTTTTGTTGTTTTTTCTTTGTCATGATTACCACAAGGATTTTCGCAACACATTAACTGTCATTTCGCTGAAAGTGGCAAGGTGTGCACCAAATTATAGATCGTCATGAATATACTGAACGGTGTTCTTTAGTACACTTTCCTTTGTTTTCTTACAAAAATCATTTGGGATGAAATTACATTATGCTACAATCGTACACAAACCCCAACGCAATTATTACGACTCTTGAAGTACGCGAAAGCCATGCACGTTTGCCGCAAAATATTCACTTCAAAACCCTTAATTTGCGCGAAAATAAACTCATAAGTAAAAGTTACCAGTAATGTTTCACTGCAAACCTTAGAAAACCTCTGCATAACTTAATTTGTAATTCTTGGGTACCTAAATACATCTTAACGAAACGAGTACTGTCAAATATTGAAAAGAAGGTTTACATTAATAATAATGAAGTATTTATACTTATAAGGAAATAGTTGTACACACTTCAGTGACTTGAAGCATTGCCTAAAAATATACTTAAAGAGAGATCTTGTTTACAAGAATTATGTGAAATTTTGGACTCAATCGTTTTGAGTTCTTAACACATAATCATTCTCGTTGCTATCTTTTTAAGTTATACTTCTAAAAATTACTTATAAAAATGTATAAAAGTGCACGAAAAATCTCCATAAAACCCATCTTTCACGTGGAATCAAAAGAACTTAATTTGCATAGCCATGAAATCAGCACAATTTACTAGAACATAATTATATTTCTCTACTTACTTATGACACTATCTCAACAATTTCATTTTTCAAATCACATTAGAGATATTTGGGATGTCGGTGTGTGTGTGCGTATTTAGAAGTGTGCGAGAAAGACAGGAAGCGAGCGTTTGAGAGAAGGAAGCGAAGATACTGTGTCATATCAAAAAGGAAAGGAAATCACTACCGTTAGCCTCTGATATCGCCATTGGAAAACGTAAAATCACAATGCATGCCGTTATAGAATTAGCATGCACACATCAAACTACTCATAGTAAGTGGTTTCCATTTTCTTTTCACATTAACGAAGGTGAACCACTTCCGTTAAGTCACGACCAATTAGGAAAGCATTGCGAACTACGAGATAAATCCTGATAAAATCAGGTAATGTCAAAATAGCCGGCAAATGCAACTTCATATACGCGCTACTCATCCCCAACACAGTAGCCATAAGCACATCTGTAAGCGGAGCAATCCCCAAGTACTACGCAAAAAGAGATCTCGAAAAGGCTATCATGAGAGGAAGAGCAGATACACTTTTAAGAATATATGTGTAGTAAACAATACAGATACGTTGTTTAAAGGGAATTACTGCAAAATATTATTTTGTCTGAATCTGGAGCTTTTTTTTAGCTAGGGTGTTTTCTAACAACTATTCCGCAGCACCCTTTCATACTTATTGGCTTCTCTTTTGATTTCAGTACAGCTGCCAATATTGTTTTCCAATGCTCTACAAAATAAACCCGCAACTTCACTCATCCATTACGAACGCTAATATTGGATTAAGATAGTTATATACGCGTTAAAACGCAAATTATTGGTTTAGTCAAATTTCTAAGTGATTAAATATTTTATTACAATAATTCACATTGCGTAAAATTAAATTAACTTCAATGTGCACATGTGTATCTTGTTTACAATGACGAAATTTTTAGCCTCGCTCACCGCTCCGAGGTACCACAAAAGAAATTTAATTATTTAACAACTGTGACCTCTGCTGCATTTCTCGCAGGCTTATGGCAAGCGCGTATTCCGAAGCCCACCAAAACGGCAGTAAAGGCAGTAGCGATCACTCTACGCATAACTATCTCCCGACGCACCCACCCTTCCGTCGACGTCGATGTCATAAAATACAACGGCCACACAAAATGTGACGCCGCACCCTATACTCCGGCATAACAAGATATTTTAATTACGGAGGTATATAATACACAGAGCGTAGTGCTTTGTTGGCAATTAGTGACAAACTGGCGGCGCAGCAGCGGCGGCGTTAGCGACGGCAGTGGGAGCAACAAAGAGGCGAGGAGTTATTCATCCCCGTGATAAACGTACCGACGCTCTCATTCATCACGGGGGTGAGTCTCGAGGGCGCGGGAGCGGGAGCGAGAGCGGGGGCGGCACCGAGCCTCGGCGGGGGTAGTAACGACGGTGATAACGAAGGCAGAGGTAGCAGCAGAAGGGGCAGATGCGGCGCTGTGATGCCTATCAGGACGCTGTTATCTCCAAGCAGAAAGCACAGCTTGGGAAAGAGAGCTGATGCCATGAAAGAAAATGGGTATCTTAAAGCAAAAAACCGATACCTATGTTGTCGGACGGCACTACATTGCACATTGAGGGAGAGGCTGGTGCAGAGCATAGCTGAGGCGATGTTGTCAAGGACGAAAATGATCATGGCAAATTATTAAACGCGCACTTTTTCTTGAACCTCAGAGTCCCAACCACCATTACTTTATAAACATTATTTGAATTAAGAATAGATGATAAGAACAAGCATGTTGCCACAGTATAACCAGAAATTTTCGCTCTCGTGTAATAGATAATAATTTGCAACGAAATACGAGCTATAGTATTAGTAAATTAGTGCTGTCGTCGAAATAACAAATCACTCCCCTCCTCTCGCATGCAGCGAAATGAGAGCTCAAGAAAACGTGCGCGGATAATGGCAATTCTACCATGACTACGAAACAGTTCTGACGTGGGCAAAATCACAGAAAGTGGAGAGAGAGAGAAAAAGAGGAGAATGCGAGAGAAAGAAAGAGAGAGGAGAATGAGAGAGAAAGAGAGAGGAAAAGAGAGGGAGACAGAGACAGACAAACATACACACACAGAAATAATAGCAGGTGCGGCGACGGAGGTGAAGGCCGCGAGGTGTTATGGCAGCGCATCGGCGATGGAGCGAGCAATGAATGGAGGGGGTGGCATGGTGTGGTGTGGAACGGGTGCAGCGGAAGGGGCGGCGGCGGCGTTGGCGGAGAGGCAATAGCGTGGGTGCATGGCAAGGGGCAGACCAAGCTCCCAGCAGCGCGGCGAATCTAAAGCTAATTAATGAAGTTCTGATCGTTATCGCGCGCTGATATAGCGATCGCGCCGCCGGACAAACACAACATGCGCTGCACTCAGCGAGGCTCGATCTCCGGTCGCCACCAACGCCCCTACACTTCACCCACGTCACCGCTACCCTCTCCCCCGTCCCCACTCGCCAATCTCCGCCACCGCCACCCTCCCCGCTACCGGCGGATGAAGCCGCGAATACGAGTCACGAGTTCAGCGGTTTGAGCTTATTACGCGTGTACTGAAGTCCGGCGAACTTTTCTTTTTAGATTTCGAACCGATACACCGGGAAAGAGGAGAGAGAGAGAGAAAGAAAGAGAGAGAGAGACAGACAGACAGAGACAGAGTGAGTGAGAGAGACAGAGAGATCGGGGAGGTATGAGCGGTGTTGGAGCACTTGGCACGCATGAAAGGAAGCCTTGTTACATACCAGAAGAGCAAACCAATTGATGTAAACTCAAATTGACCATTAAGCAAATGTTTGGACGTTCATCAAAGAGGGGAGTGTACACGACCTTCCTGTTACGCTGTAAATTATCGTTTTATTTCACGCCAAAAGAAATTCCTAAAGGTACTCAGACTACTTTTCAAATAAACGGTCACAGAAATATGAACATGACACATTTTCATTTTTAATATTTCAATTATTGTGAGTGGATACAAATTGTACACAATTTTACTGATTCACAATACATCAGACTTTTTTATTGAAAATTTATACTTGGCATCTGCAATGCTATTGAATTATAAGAGCTTCCCTTAGAGGGAAGACATGAACTCATAAATACCAATTGGATACCACTGAGCTTGGATTCAACAGTCTAATAAATTTTTAGAAGTGCTCTAATCTATTCTTGAGGAACTTCTTATAGGAAACTCGAAGTGATTCTACAACACAAATTTTCTCGCACTTTCTAATTTGTAACGGCTGTTCAATATTGTAACACTATGAACCTGAGACAGTGATTCCAACCTGCCATTTTTGACCTGTTTGAGACTCTCACACTAAGGTAATTAAGAGATGACACGACATTACCCCATACATCACCAGCGGCAAAGCGAAACTCAACCTTCCCGACGCTTCAAGAAAATTGATCATTTGCATTTGCAGTTTTCAAAAAATTCGGAAACTTTCATTTACATTATTTCTTGATCGAATTTTAAAGAAGAGATTTCATTAAGGGAACAAATCTCTACAATCAATAATTGTGATTTTGCAATATTAATTTTTTTGTGAGCAATTTTCGAAAATAGAGAGTTCACCGAAATTGGAGCCTCCGTCATTTTTTTACTTTTCTAATGCTTTATCCAAGGCAAAACTTTAAAGAAAAAATTGAAGTTTTTAAGAAAATAATTGTTTAAAAATTGTATATATTTCACGCAAAATTACGCGAACACTTCTCATATTTTCAAGAAATTGTACATGAACTTATTTCAAGATTTATCTTTGACAAAAAAATTCAATAGGGGAAAAAAGCTACATCCAATATTGCAGTTATAGGATGTCCTCGAAAATATGTTTCATCATTTGAATTTTTGGAAATTCAGAGATTTATAACGAAAGGTAGACCTGCACCATTCTTGAAGAGATTTCTACGCTACTGTCACGTGACCACAGACAGCTGGCGCCCGCCTAAACACAATTGCGTAGCTCCGCCTCGAAAAGGGCGCCTCAGCAGTAAAGATATAATAGCTTGACCCCTCTCAGCGGAGGGACGAATCTACACGTGAGCTCGTCGCCCGTGTGCATGGACTTTCCACTCCTCCGTCGGTTCAGATCGGCCCAAACTGGCCCTGCCCACCTCCCTTCACCACTAGCCGGTTCAGATCGGCCCAAACTGGCCCTGTCGACACTTCTCCACCTCGCTAGTCCAAACCGACTCTCCGGGGTCCCGCTAGTAGCTTCCCGCCCTCGCCTCTGAACGCCGCGCAGTGCATTTCGAGTGTCGCCAACCCGTCCGCTGGAAGATGAAAGGTTTCTCTTCCGGAGAACAGTTCTCGGCGAGGCTGGGCTACGTCAGGTGCTAATGTAAGTAACACATCCACAATAAACGGCTGTTTGTCTTGACTGGGGTCATCCGTGTTCATACTCGTATTACTCACTCTCATCCGCCTTAAGCCTTTAAGAGAATAGGGAACGGCCCAGAGAGCACCTTCAGTCCTTAACGTCCTTCCACTCCCCGCACGTGGTGTCAGACTATTCCCCTACGACACTATCTTAGCCGTAGTCTACGGCAAAGTTTAATAAAAAACGTTTGGAGCCATTTTTGAGAAAATTCTGTAAATGTGCTTGAGGCTTCACGTAAAGTACCCCCGAAAATCAAAATATCCATTTGAAACGCACAGGGTTTCGAGTTCGCCCTGATTGATTACGGAATATCAATTTTGGAGAAAATCGTCTGAATGGTTTAGGCGCTACGTAGTAAGGCGAGAAGGTAAAAATAAGTTTAAAAAAAGAAGTTTATTACAAACAAGGGGCTGTAAAGTGTTTAGTTTTAGTAAAATTTTCTTTTCATAAAAGTACTGAAAATAAATTTATTGACTTTTCTATCTACATATCCCTGACAGTTGCAATGGTATTTTAGAATAATGTTTTTATGTAGATAAAAATTCATTACTTGCTTTTAATATTCCCGTAACATTTAGGTCACTGATAATGGTGAAAAAATCGGGCTTCTATGGGGCCTTTAGAGTTCATAGTTCAATCTATTTCCAATATTATATTATATTTCAAATTAAATTAAACTTGAAGATGGCGGTTGTGAATATAATTTTCAAACGATAACCAAAAAGGCACTAAGTGAGAACTACCAACAAAAAAATTAATTTATTCTATTAACCTTTGATGAACAATTTTACCATATTATCAGGTATATTATATCATATTTTTACCATATTATTATATTATTATTATATTATATATTACAGGTATATTATATACCATATTTCATCCCCTAAAACTCCAAGAAAAAAAAAAGCATCGACTCATTCACTCACGCGGCGGGGAGAGGGAAGGGAGCGGAGCGAGCCCTCGACAAGGAGAGTCATCTTGCACCTCTGACCTGCACGGAGGCTCAGGCCCCAAGGGCAAGATGCTCTGCTAATGAATAAAGTTAGCGATGCAGCGGGCAGCTGCGGTCACAGACTGAGCCGCCCCTGCCGGCTCCGCCGCCGGGAAGTGAACGCTCCCCGCGAGACGGTGCGGCGCGGCGTCGCCGCTGCGTTGGCGGACGCCGCAAGAGCCAAACCGCCGCGGGCGACCCCGTCGACGGTCGCGTCGTTGCGTAGATGCATGCACATCCCGGGTACTGACAGCGCTGGACCACGCCGTTGAGGGGTTGTACTAGATTTTGGGTTACGACTAGAACGTGGGTTACGACATAGGGTTTGCCCGAGTATCGCGCGGAGACCAGTAAACTTAAAGCTGTTGGAATGGACTTGGTTAGTTCTTGGAGTTTGGAATAAATTATTCAACAGTCTAATACCATATCGTGCATGAATATAAAACAAACAGCGCTTACATAAAAGATCATAAAGATTTGTAATAGAAAGAAATGATATGCCTACATATTTATTTCTATGTATACTTGTCATATCGTTACAATTCCACCAATCGTCAACTATATTGCCTACTGGTTCTTGAAAAAAATAAGTGGCAGAATTCAATTTCAGAAACCACTGAATCATCTCCTTTGTATTACGTAAGATATATCTGACATGTAATGTTTACAGTCATCAGACGTACAATGTTTGCATTTATATGAATTCTTGATATTCAGCAAATCCTGATCTTGGTACATTCATTAGACTGAGAAACAAGTCACAATTGTTTAAATAGAATAAGCTGCTCCAACAATCGAGAATGTACACGTTGTTTTGAAAACAAAGTTAGTGTTGTGCATTACCATTATTCGTAAAATTGATATTTTTCTAAAACCCTAATTGGTGACGTACGATGTTTCTTGGCACGGTGTGACTAGATTCTAGAATGACTTTTTGTTAAATTAAAATTTCCGAACTTGCAAAAAAAAAGCTAGCTTATATCGTTTCAGATACAAAAATCATACGTCTTCTTCTACTTTCTGTAACCTAGAACTAACAATAAAGCCAACGACTACGCACCATCCAAAGAAATGACGTCACTGAACGCTGAACGTCAACAATAAATCGGCAGAGAGAAAAGGAGAAAGCTTTAATTCGCGAGGATTCCGACCCTTGCGTCGGCGTCGGCGCACGAAGTGTTCGCGGGAGAGGAAAATGACGGAGCACCTCCATTGACCCAGGCGACAACGCCGCCCACGACCCTCGGCCTACGCGGCACGCGCGCCGCAAACAAGGTCACGGATCCTTGTCAGCCGCCTCCGACGCCCACAGCCTCGCTCCGTCCCGGTCCGCCCCTCCCGCTCCCTCTCCACCTGCACCGTCCCATCCCGCTCCACCCCGCCCGTCCCGCCCGCCCGGCGCCTCTCCGCCCCTTCCCGCCACACATTGCCCCGCCCGGATACCTGGCGTTTCACACAAGATAACTTCCCTCAGACCTCGCGGGTGACGGCTGACGGTGAAAACGCTTGGTGCTTGGCCATGACAAAAATGCAACACACTTAATGACAAATTCTTTCGTGATTGAAAGAACAGGGTCAGGAAATAAATTAGAATCATTCATCTGGATACCAAGGAGAAACGATCTGATTAGATAGCATTGCAGTTGTCACAATGAATTCGAAAGAGATCAGATGAGAATGGTCGCTTCGGGAATAATGGAATGGCATTTCGTTCCGCGACAGGCGAGTCGTCATTTATTTCTCCACGCGTCTCACCAAGTCTCCCAAACTGACATATCTTTGAAATCCAGTCAAATCTGCACTCATTTTATTTTTCACGCAAGCACTACTGAACAACTAACAAATTTTGTAAAAAGGTAATTACAACGCATGTAAAGACATTTCCTACGAGAGTTGGCAATCTGATATGTACAGTGTACTGAAAATTAGCTAGTTTTATGCATTACAAAACTTTTTTTTTTTCAATAGAGGCTCTTCATTAGTGATCTTCATAACGATCTGAAATCCCTAAAAGGTTCTGAATGAACATTGATTCAACATTAACACTGAAAAATTAACACTTCAGAATTTGCTTCTTTCCCATGCACTACATGCTATAGCACATGACCAAGGACGTTTCCTTAAAAACAAGAAAGAAATATATTTTCATTCCAAAGGTTTTACTCACATTATGTACAGAAATGTGCTACTAAACTGTAAATCAATACATTATAATTAAACAAATAGTTTATCGCGTGTATGGTCGATTTGTCAATGACTTGTCAATAACTTATCACTTCTTAAGATTTAAATAATCGAACAGTAAAACAAAACGTGTAGCACAACATGAAACTTTAAAAAAGCATCTCGGTCTACGAAGACAACAGAAAATTATGAGTCAAAGCGCCCAGTAATACTACAAAAAAATCGACAAATGAAATCATGTTTAAATTAGATGGTTGAGTCACATTTACAAAAAAATGCAAACGTCAAACGGTTGACTTTTCCAAAGTATTTCCGCGATACATCACAATTAAAGCTTGACAATAACACCCATCACTATCTGAGGTGGGCGCGGGAGATGACCCCGACGCTGCGGCAGCAGCGGAGGTCTCCGGAAAGGACACATCCGGGGGCAAAGCGGGCGGCGGCGGACGACGTTGTTCCGTCGGGGACTTTACGGCGCCTCCTTTCCACTGAGGAATGTGGGAAACCCTCCGGCTCCACGTAACACCGAATCGCTTGACCTACAACAAAGATGCCTCCCCCCTCCGACCGACCTCCGCGCCGCACCGCCTCCGCATCCGCTCTGCGCGCCGGAGAAAGTACGGACGCCCTCAGCAAGCACCGCGCCCGCCCACGCACGCCCACGCCCGCCCGCCGACGGCGCACGGCACGGAAACAGGTCGAACATCCCGGACGATCCTCACACAGGTTGCCGACGTTTAAGGAAAGATAAGTAACACTTCGTAAAGGTACCAGGAACGTTATTTGAAACCAAAGCTAACATTTTAAACCGAAACCTGCGGTTCGGTGCACTATACTGAACGAACTCTTGATTGATTGGTTAATTAGTGATTTCGGGCGCCTCAATTGCTAAGGTCGCTAGTCCTGTTAGTGTAGTGCATAGTTTTATCATGGTGACCTTCGCCGCTGGCTGGCGAGATCTGACGACCTACATCGGGTTGTAGGAATTTTTCCCAAACAAGTATCTCCCACCAGCGGGGCACCGCCCCACCCGAGACAAGTTCCACACTGGTCTCCGACATGGTGGCATTGTAGTGCATATAAGTGTAAGCGTGTGAAAGTAAGGAGTGACGATAGGACAAGGGAGAGAAAGGAAAGATCACGCGCGGTCCGTGGCCCGTTCGTTAGGTTACTGCTCCGGCATTCACATGATGTTGATCGGAGAAAGCACAGAAAACTGCCGATCAGAGCAGCCGGCCGCTAGAATTCTCCTCCACACAGAACCCCTGATGGTATGGCAGGAGTTTTGCGTGTCGAAAATCCTGCCACATCATCAGGACTCGAACCCTAGCACCTCCCGATCAGAGGCACTGCAATGACAATGACAATGACAATGTTTGAGCTTACAGTGTATCTTTTACCCATATTATTTTAAAGGTCTTCAAATATTCTTTCCGTACTCTTTCAACATTGCATCTAGAATCCTTGAAGGGATTTCAAAAATCAATTTTAAACTCTTAATTTCATCGACAACTATCTACATCATTTTATTTTTCCGCCGTAGCTCTATCTACTATGATGAAAGAGAATGGTTAGGGGAACCGTTTGTAAGCAGATCATGACCGGGAAGAGCTTCTTTACCATTTACTGATAAAAATCAAACGAGATCTTAAATGCAGCATTGAAAGAAGTCATCCTCTATCCACCTCTTCACTTAGTGGAATCACACCACCGCCAATTAGTTGCCAACCAATTGCGGAATTTCATAAGAAACTCAGACCGTCCAACGATGCCTTCGCGTTATTAGTTCTCAGCTTCAGTAGTGATTTTTCAACGGAGAACTTTTATAGACGGCATTCACTATTTTGTGTTCTTTATTTGAAGTCGGCATATTTCATGAGATACTTCCGAGTGTGCAGTATAATTCACCTGTAATGTGCCCCACGCCACTTCCAGACGTCACTGCACTCAACCCTCTTTCTCTTCCCGCCCACAAGCACCAGTCACACACAATTCGGAGTCTGAGATCACAACAGATCCGGAATCTCCGCGGAAGAGTCATGTAGTTTACTCACTCGACTTTCACCTGTTGGGCAGTTCTTGAACGAATCATGCATTGCGGATACGTTTTCTTCTTAGTTCATTCTGGAACTTACCCAACGATATGAAACATTCAATGAAAAGTAGCACGTGCGGATAGTATCGAAAACGACAGTCATTAACAAACCGGACATAACCTAACAAAACAGGCTTGAAACAGAACTAGCAACATGAACGGTGTGTCGTAACATTATCAATGCTCAACAACAAAATAACGAATAAATACAATAACACACAACCTTCACAAAAACATTCAACTACAAAACTTTTTGCAAGAAGATAGTAATATTATTTACATTATCACACTTTTGTGTACTTTCTCGATTTGAAGTAGATTAACTTTAACATTTATTTCTAATGTAGCAATTGCAAAATCTTAAGAATAAAGAAATAAGACAGATTAATTAATTATAATGCTGGTGAGGTTGATACCTTCTACTAGGTTAAGAAAAAGTGTTGTCAGGTATCAATATTTTTATTCTAAAGACCTTTTCGATTGCGAAACGATCATCATCAATGCTATCTGAAAATATGTACATGACTAGCGTACCCGTCGGAGAACTCTCACACGGTAAACCCCACCCTCTTCCCTATTTTTCCATTTCCATATTAAACCTGTAATATATATTTTTCTTCCAGACCCTATTTCCTCCGGCACTTGTTCTATAATAATAATAAGAATAATAATAATGTCTTTATTACTGGCGAGGCTCAGGCCATAAGGCCTGCTCGTCCGCCTAACCACTTAAATATTTACATTTACATAATTACAAGTGTTTCGTAATAACTTTATGTCTCCTTGTAATTGATAACAATACAGGTGACACCAGTGTAATTCACACGAATACATATTCAGTAGAATATAAAGTAATTAGTTTAATTTCAAATACAGTTGTAGATTCTACAGGCTCTGAAGAGGTGGGGTAGAATCGAGAAGCGTCGAACCAGCAAAAATGTAATAGAATATTCAAAAAGATCTCATCCTTCACATTACGGTGTGAAAACGGCCTGAATTTTTTAGTTTTTAAAGCACTAAAACGCATCGTTTAACAGTGATTTAAAAATAAAGATTAAAAAATCCGGGCGAGTGTTGTGGGTTGCATTTTATATAAATATTTAGCCGCGTTTTTTTTTTTCAAACAAATCCTTCATATTTTTAAGTGAAAGTGTAATTCGTCACGTCTCCGTGAAATTCTCTTTCTTTAAAGACCTAATTTGTAACGATTGGTGGCGTGTGAGAGCTGCAAAAGGTATGTACGAATACTACTGAAATAATATAGGAGACGATTATTGAATAGAATGCATGAATAAATTGAAGTATAAATTCAAAATTAAATTGCTTACACAAAGTTCTGTAAAGTAGTATGTCATTTGCGTAAGGAAAAAAAAATCTCAAGAAGAACAGATAATATTTAACCTTCACGTCTTCAGAAATTGATCGTATTCAATTAATAAGTTGCCTTTCTCTTTCTTAGAATTGTGGACCAAAGGAGAGGCAGGTGGAATTTTTCTACCGCTGTGCGAGGGGTGAGGGTCCTCGACGCGAGCTCTACCAAGAGAAGCGCCCTGGAATGCGCCGCGCGCGCTGCCTTGTGGAGAGACCGCCGCATTCCGGACCTCGGCCGCAGCTCGCTCCCCCTTCCCCGCTTCTGGGCTCCTTATGCCCCACGGCTCCTCCGGAAGGCACGCGCGTGGAACGTATTCACCAATAATCATCTTCATTTCAATGCATTATCTCATCTGCAAGAAGCTCCAAAATAAATTTTGCATCTCACGATGCCATACGATTTTACTTAAATAATTTTTAATTCAGGAATCAATATTACATATGGAGAGTTTGTATAGGCATTTGGGAGTCCGCCTTTAAAGCTTTAGAGTTCGGAACGTACTAGGTTTCAGACCCGACCGATAACAATTAGTATCTCGGTAGGACGATCTGCATAATTATCTAGGGGCCGGCTGTACAGATGCTTGTTTTCTTGGTTGTCTGCGAACAGTTCCAGGAGGATCCAGCAAAATCCTCAAACAATGAGCCATGGACGCCGTGATGCTTCCTCCCCACCCAGTCCTCATTCCCACCCCAAGGGGCAAACGATGAACTGATTTATCCGTGGATCCGTGGCAAACGATGACACGTCTCCGTTGATCTTTTAGGAACATTCTAACAGATCGGCAAAAATGCAGACTCAGATTAGTAGTCAAAATGGATACAAGTGTCGAACGAGAAATAAAATCACATATCACGATTAGGTTTCTCAAGAACCAGTAAATCTCTAATACATTTCAAAATACGTTTTCTTTTTTTTTCCCTCAGCCTGACAATTCCCATCTTTGGAACCCCTAAATTTCCAATCAGGAATATTTGCATTAATCGTTCCTTTATAAGTTTTTGGGTAGTAGTATCTTTGTGAGACACATCAAATAGTTTTATGATTTTTCTCATTCGTTCTTTTTAAGCACCTTCACTATTTTCCTCTATTATTTCCCCAACACTTCAAAAGATCTATTCAGAGAAACTTTATTTTCTTTCAATTAAACCTACAGTTTTAATCGAAATATAGCAATATAAGCAAAGGTTATAAGTTATGTTAATGTTTATTAATACTCAAATATCCAAAATTCAAGTCGTACTTGAGTAATACATACTACATGCATTTTCAATACGCTGTTGTATTCGAGCATATATTTCAATATCGTAAAAATACATTCACTTCTCCTTCCTGGTTTCTCCCAATAAAAAATTCAGAGTGTGACCGCGACGAATGGAAGGCGTCTGGCAGCGCCACCGGCGAGAGGAAAGTCCCAAACGAAACAGACAGGGCCCTATTGCCAACCGCCAACGCGCACGTCGGAGCGAGGGCGCACGCACGACCGCACCGCCGCGCGTACGCCAGCGCCGCCACCCCCGCCGCCTCCGCCTCCGCACGCCACCACGCGGCCGCAACCTTGGTCGTGACCTTCCGCGGGTTCGGGCGCGGGCGCGGGCGCCGGCCGGCCGAGCTCGACGCAGCGCAGCGTTTCTCTTTCCGCAGCGCACAGGTGTGGCTTCTTCCATCGGCGGACGTCGAGAAAGTCGGCGCGAGGGCGGTGGCGGCGGCGGTGGCGAGGATGGCGGTGTCGCTGGCGGCGGCGGAGGGGCGTGCGGGCGGCAGCGGAGGAGGGTGCGTCTGTATGCACAAGTAATGTCCATCCGCCCCGAAGCCGAAAGGAGACGGGGTGTGGGGGACGAGGAAAGGCGCTTGGGGGGAGGGAAGGCAAATAGAAACGAACTCGGGGGAGACACACGGAAGGGAAAAGTGCTGTCTCGCGAGATAAGGCGCCGATTCTGCCGGGAGGAGGAGCCGAAGCCGAAGATTCACTTTCCAAAATCTCTTTGGAGGGCGAGAGCTCGGGGCGAGGAGGCGGAGAAAGTGGGCGAAGGACGCGCTGGGTCCCGATGGGCGAGAGAGCCCTTCCGTGCCGGTCAGAGGGCTTCTCGGTGGAGTGAGCGCAGGAAGAGGCCGGGCATTGTGTGCAAGAAACCGGGTCATATTGGGAAGAAACGGGAAACCACCGTATGTGAACTACCTCCCAAAGTCGCAAAGCACAATGCAGCGCTTCTTCTTCGAGATAATACCTCAAAAGAATCGCAAAACAGCTGCACCATCATGTCATGAAGTACAGCAAGGAAGCTTCGTTTCGTTTCAAAGGGGGAAAAGTTTTGCGCAGCGCCAGTCCAACAAGGCTGCAAATAGTAATGAATTCTACAGGACAATACACAAAATTGTATCTAACATGAAAATCCTGGAGATCACAAAGAGGTAAATATAATATTCCACAATCGACTGAACACACTGATTATTCTTACTTGAAAACTACATAGCTAATTAAATTTATTCTCTAGACACTTCAAGGTGTCTAAGTGTGAAAAAAAGATTTAGCCAGTTAATTTTCATTCTACTAACTAGAATAGTTCTTTATAACTTCTTCTCCTTTTACTCCACCTTCCGCACGCCGATTTAACTACGGTGACACTAAACGGTCACATCAATTAAGTAAACCCCATTAACGACCGTGTTTTCGTAGAACCAATTGATATTTTCCATAAGACATGTGTAAATATTCCATCTTTTCAGCTGCCACATGGGTAAGCAGCCAACTCTCAGACACTTAGACTAATCTTTCTTAGCCGGTCATCTCAACCAATTTTGAGCAGTATTATAAGGGGGCGTCCATAAATTACGTAACGCAAATTCAGAGTATTTTGAATATCCCCGTTCCCGTCAATAAAGAGCCGGCAATGTGCACTTCAACCGTCTCAATGCTTCCGACATTATTCATGAATTAGAATCAGAATTAGATGGCGATGTTGACTACACCTGTCAATATGACTGGAAACAATTTTTTATTGAAGGAAGGACGAACAGGCGAGAAAATTTCCGACAAGCGGTGCGCACCGTCGTGGATGATGCATGGGCGAGAATCTACTGCGCAAATTGAATTGCATTCTAGAATATACTAAAGATCAGTTTTAAATGTTTTTTTGTGATCTAGCAGCGGAATACATATGTTTGATTAAAAAATCCTTCCATTCATAGGAAGAATTTATACATCCTATTTTTTTAATTTACTTACGTTTTCTTTATATTAAATTTGTTAGTATTTTAATAGTACAAGTACGAAAAAGTACTAAATACAAACAATTATTCCAGCAAATGTTGAAAAATATTTAAGCGTTACGTAAAACTAAACTAATGTCCCTTATTTAAAGCAGCTTAACGCTGTCTCAAACCCTTCTTTGGCGTTAGGCAATTTAAGGACGACCCCTATTAAGAAGTGAAAAGGTACTCGTAGTTAATAATAATAATAATAATAATAATAATAATAATAATAATAATAATAATAAATTGTCTTTATTAGTGGCGAAGCTCAGGCAATTAGGCCTCCTCTTCCGCCTAACCACAAAACGTAGTTGAGATTATTGTTCGTTCTATCTTCCTGGGATGGGATCATTTTCAGATTGCTTCAGAGACGTGCAGTAAATGATATCGCAGGAGCAATTAAGTTCTATTCTAAGTAACAACGGATGGTTTTAATAAATATCCCTTAATGAAACAACTATGCCTATATTTCGCCCATTTCACAACATTCCTATGGTTTTCTAACTCGTGCTTCCGTTCTGTGAGAATCTGTTGAGAACTCGCGGAGCACGCGGTGTGCACGAATCAGATTTTATCAGAGCATTCCCTAAATCCTTCGTCAAACGAACCTGCTGTAAAGTTTGTACAGAATGTGAATTGCATCATCTCGTTCATTTCGTTCGATTCGGTGGAGACGGATCGCGAGTTTATCGATAATGAGATTGACAAGTTAGTGGTGTGAGTTGATACTAGCGAAGAGGAGGCAAATGATTCTAAATACCTTAATTTGTATTTTGTCATTTATGGCCTACTTTGAGCATTTTGCCCTATTTTCATTCTTCCTTTTTCTTTTTTTTTCTCCTGGTACCGATCTTGATCAATCTGAAATTATACCTGAAAGCCTGGACAACACCAAGGCACTGTCGCGTTTTGCCTTTCTCTGCAAGCGTAGGCACAATATCAGGCAAGTATTGAACATGAGCTCGAGGGCCAGGAACTGTTAAAACTCGCTACGAGAAAGTGAGAAGATAACACACAAAATTGTTTTCATTGATTTCTTTCATTGATACCGTCAGATTCTGCTCGTTCACGGGACAATTCCAGTCTACCATTGAGAGTTTCCTCCAATGCCTTTCAAAGTCACAGCTCTGTCAACTAGACAACTCTCCTTTCTCAATACTGGAGCTTACCTAGTTCGAATAACAAAAACAATAATAGCGTTGCCACTGACACCATTCCAGTATTGAAAATAGTCCACAACAGCATTTCGTTTTTCAGTGTCGCGAGTGAAATAAACTCATTTTTCATTGAAAATTTTGTATGTCATTAAGAATAATTCCCAGAAGTGAAATTGAAAAGCAATTTCTGAATAGTGTTAAAAATAATTGGTGATCATGTGCAATCGAGATTTGAAAAATGATAGTTAAGAAGAAATAAAAGAAGTCATCTTCGTCAACATATCAGCTTTATTAAGATAGCCGGCTTTCGACGGCTTTGCCGTCATCGTCAGTCTAAAGAATACAGAAAGATACAAAAAATTTTTATAAATATATACACAATAAGATAGAAAAAAATAATTAAATTACAATTGATGGATAACTCTAAAATATTTAGTTACAGATAAAATTTCAAAAACGGTAAGGGGGGAATGCAACGGGAGGATTAGTGGCAGTTCAAATTAAACAAAAAATCAATACAGAAAGACACATTGTATGGTTGCAAAAGTTAAGGAACATATAGCAGATAAAATTATAAAATTAATTGCGGTGGGGGGGGCGGAGTGGAATTAATACATATATAGGTAATACCTATATAATCATTTTCATTATTACGAATTGTTTAAAATAATTTCTTTGAAATAGTGATTTTTCAATGCTTACATGCCTTTTGCACGCCACAGTTATGTCGTTTTGCAACTCAATTTCGGGAAAAACAAATGCCTAAACGTCTGAACACTCGTCACCTTAATTGAGAGGCCCCTTCTATTAACCGACTATTTTTTAACCTAACCATTGGTGATCACTTGAAATGTCTTAAAACCAACAGCGTGCCGCGTAAGGCACAGAAAATAAATGAAATGTGACACGCCAATACACATCACGGTATATCGTATTCCTCCACACTCAAACACATAATTTCGTTAAACACAAAACACTTCGACATAACGCAGACTGTCCGCGCAGGCACTTAAAAGAGACCACGAATCGTAAGTAAACGCACACGGGGGCGCACGAACGAACGAAAGCGATCGGCGCGTGACGGCGGAGGGCGGAGGGCAGGGCAACGGAGAAGTGTGAGAACTGAAAAGGCGCTCGTAGCGCTAGGTGGAGGGCGTGGTCGTCGACTCCGCCGCCCGCGCAGAGCGCAAACACTTCATAAACCCCGGACGGGGCGGCGCGGCGCGGCGGCGGAGCGGGAGCAAACAAGGCGCGCGCTCATGAGCGCCGTTCATGAGGCAGCGCCGCGCGCGTGTGTATGCGCGCGCGTGTGTGTGTGTCTGTGTGTTCACGGCCACGGCCGCGCCGCCGGCAGACAAAAACAGCTTTCCTTCCGTGGCCGCGGGGCAACGCGCGAGAGCACACACGCAGCCCGACGAGGAGAGCACATACACACCCCGGGGAGTCACCAGGCGTCCCTCAAGGACGGGGAGATTTTATTAGCGCGTAAAAAACAACAGAGATTGCATGCAGGGTTGCAGGACTAATATCTCCTTTATGTATGTAAAAGAATGTTTATATTACAGAGGAACCTCACGGAAAGACCACCCCTATTAAACGACCACCTCTCTCAACGACCGATTTTTCTTGGAACGGTGACTCAAGTCCATATATTGTAAGTAAATCGTACCCCTATTAAGAGACCACCCTCTCCCCGCTTACCGACCAGACCCTTAATAGCAATTTTCTTAATTTTCTCCTTTTAAGAGCACACTTCCAGCAAAATTGTAAGTATACAGTGCACCGAATTTTCAGTAGCTAAAATGACAATTCGCGCTACGTTCCCTGTGTCTGAGCTCAGGCTTTGAGGACTCAGTGTGGCGGGAAGGATTCTGGGATTCATATAACACAGCACCATTGATACTGACATGGGATCAAATCATTAAGGTTGCTCGCTGCATTTCATTTTGATTTCTTGTAGCGTGAAGTCGTATATTAAAGTAATCTAACGTATAATTGTTTGAAAGAACAGAGCTTACCTTATATTGCCTTCCTTTTCTGGAATAACATCCGCTACGGTAGAATATCAATGTCGAAAGTCAGGGTTATTCTAAACATCCGATGTCTAATAATAATAATAATATTCACTTTTTGTAAAATATTTATAAAAAATACCTTAAATGTTTAGCTCGAATGTGAACGCCGTCTGTTGTGTTTATTATTGCAATGTCAAACATTCTAAACCCTTTCAGTTTCACATCAAGTACACTTCCCGGAAAGAAAATTTTATCGATTCTACATTTCTAACACGATTTCATCATGGCTAATTTCAAAATGTTATACGTACCTAATCTACAGTCACTTGATACAAATTTACAATTTAATTTGCTAGCGCACAGTTCCAGTTCAGTAACCAATAACACCTACAAACATGCAAGAAATGAAGATTGAATGTTCATTTTCATTCAGAAAACACAATACTAGTTCATTCTACTTTTTATGGTTTGTGCCACACAAACTTTGGCTATCAGAGCAAAGGTCTTTTGAGTTTGAACAAATCCAGCAGCGTTGGACGCAGTGCCGAATTCTCCGATTCACAGCGTATATCGCCGGTACACTTAGTAATTCGAAGCGTATAAGAAATATTTCATAAGTTTGGTAATCCTCTAAAAAGTTATTGAGATTTTGAAATCTTTAAAACAGATGCGAAAAAATAACTCTGTTTTGCTATCGAAAGCCAGTCGGTCTTAGCATCCGAAGTGCGGTAGAGTGAGAAGTTTCAAACAGTTCTTAATGCAGTCCTTCTCTGGTCGTTCGTAAGTTACGCTTTTCTCAAGCTTTTGTGATAATAGAGTGTGTTAATGATCCACAAGGAAGTAGTTTTCGTAATTGTTTTATAGAACAATTATTAAGAACGGAATTTCAAAGTATTGAGATTTCAGAAAAGCTCAAAATAAAAGACAACGGCGTAGGTAGATTCCGTGAAGTGCGGTATACTTGCAATAATGTTTAGGATTCGTCACTGCTTGGACGTCACCGCAAGTTCGCTTTGCCGCAGAACAAATTCCGCTCCCACGCACGGAGGTGCCTCTGGCTGCGCCCGCCTCCTGTCCGCCCGGCGCCGGACAAAGCGACACGTTGCGCGCGCTCACGTGCCCTGGGGCCGACTTCGACCCAACAAAGCGCACCCCGTGTCCGGCGTCCCGCGGGCGCGATCTTGAGGGCGCGCGCAGGGACAATGCGGCGGTGAGCGACGCACAAAGAAGTGGCCGCGCAGACGCTGGCAGATGCCGCCGCCGCCGCCCACGCAGCACGCGCCGCTGACGCTCCCGCCCACGCCGCGACCCCCGGTGCCTGGGTCGCCGCCCACGCACCGCGCGGCGGCAACGTCGCTTTCGATGCTGCCGACTTCGCCGTCGCCGGAGATCCTGCCACCCACTCGTCGCTGCCTGCGGCCGTTCACTTTCATTCAAGCGCTTCCGTTGCCGCTTTACTTTTCTTTTCACTGCCCCGGCCGAAAGCCTCCCGCGTCGTGAACCTTCACCTAACCTCGTAGATACTGACTAGCAATTCGTATACACAATCAACCCCAATGATGGGCGAGAAGACGTTAGACAAAATAACTTTTTATACGAAAATGAAATGTATTATTTGTTTTATTCGGGAGTTAAATGTACTATGAGTTATTTGCATGTTTTAAAAAATTCTGCGAAAGATTACTGGATAAAAAGAATAACAGGACGACATGGACTTTCAACACACTGGTCTGTTGGAGGAATCGGAGGAATCGGAGGATTGGAGGAATCGGAGGAATGATGCCGGGAAACTATTTTCCTCACATTTCCGGTAAGCGATCAGTTATTTTATTTAAACGTGTAAAATGTTTACTTCTTTAAGTATCATATTCACTTACGCGACAAGAAAGTAACTGTAAATGATGTAGCAAACGCTACATAATTACCCCCAAACACTGGCCGAGTTACAAGAGGGCGAAAGGCAAACTGCTTTGCATGTAGGTGTGAGATATGTCTTTCCTGAAGACGGAGGGAAAACGAAAATATTTCTTCACTTAGTCATTTTCGTGCGCGTTAAGGTAGTACATTCAAACTAGACTTGTCAACAGACGGATATAAAAAGTTTGAAGTTTTGTGCTCAATTTTCAATTCCATTAACGAAAAACTGCGCTTCAAGAAAGAAGGGTCCGGGTGGGATGTTTGCTTCATCATACGCTGTGAGAGACAATCACAAGTGGATCCTCCCATCGTATAAAGGCAGGCACCAAGTTGGAGAAGTTGTGAGTTCTACCACCAGACATTGAGATAAAAGGAATATGGTTTTCCAGCGAAATGAACGTACTTCACGGGAAAAATTATTTTCATTCTCCTTCGTTCGCCCGCCATTGCTTCATGGCATTAGTGTAAAAGAGAAAGGATCGTTTCAATTTTTGCATTTCTACGCTCCATACTTAGCGTAAATCTCCAGAAATGTATACATTATTATTGTACATTAAGTTTTTCAATAAATTAACTTTAATACAATAATGTATTCAAATCATAATAAATTAGAAGATCCTCGGAAAAAGAAGAACGGGAGAGCTAACCTCAAATATATTGTGTTTAAAGAATCGATTACAATATTATAGAATAAGCGATAGCACGATGATATGATAATTTATGTAGGCGCACCTTTTCAAAAAATCGGTACTGTGATAAGCCAAGAACCTGGGAATTAATTTTTAATGATAAAATCACCAATTAACGTTTGAATATAGCATTGTTTATAGACAAAGAAGACGCATTGTTAGAACAACGCATCAACAAGAGTTAATATTCCATGCTTGATAACAAATCGTCATACAAATGGACACAGCCACGAACACATGATGTACAGAAAATGTGAGGAGGACGTTGGATGGTCGTGATCGTCATGAAGGACACATGAGTTGATTCTCTAGGAAAATATTTACCGCCTTCGTCGTGAGCACACGTAAGTGGTTGGTGAGGTGCGATCGAGTTTTCAACGTAGGCTGGGTTTTACGGAGATTATAAGCCGGGAATTGTTTAGTTGGAAGTTTGAGAGCTTAGTCTCGTGTAAATTGTGATACTAAATGGTAATTGGGAATTTTGATTAATATAATGGTGGAAGTTGAAATTAAAAATACTCCATGTTTCAAGGAGAGGTACGTCAGGGCAGCTTCGCAGATGGAAGAATTTTCCAATAATTAGAGGAATAAAGTTAGTCGCGAGTAGGTGTTTCATACGAAACATAGGGAAAGTCGTGATCACGTGTTAGATTTGTAGGAATATTAAATCTAATTATAGCAATCGTTGAGGATATTCTGAAACATTTTTATTTAGGAAAGGACACGAAAATTGGTTCACCAAGGATTCCGGGTACTTCATTCTGCCAGTGTAGCCGAAAAGCCAACAATCAAGATTACAAACATAATTATGAACGTAAGCCTACAAACTATAATCAAACCCGTACGGTGTATCAATGTTTAAAGGAAAAGAAATTCACGTAAATTTGACAGAACTGCCATGTATAAATAATAAGAATAAATGTTAAATTTTTAATTATTGAAAAAGGCTGATAATTCATAGTATTGCCATCAATCAAATAACTGATTCCAATTAATAGAACTTAAAATTGGCAGGAAATTTCATAATTTAATAAATTAATAATTCAGTTTCAAAGTAAGCAATAAAATTCTATAAATTTAAATAACTAGCCTATCACGGAGTTTGAAGAGAAATTTAAAATTTATCACAATACATATAAGGCGGTAAATTATGTTTGCAATTAAAATGTTATTCTCTTCTTGAATATCCCGCACACTTAAACTTTCATTTTATAACATTGAAATTCCTTGACTGAAAAATGATGGGTTCCTCAGAAAATATTAAAAGAAGTCAGTGGAGAGTAGAGAACCATTCATTACGAAAACCTTTCTCTAAGGAAAGTTTCCGAATCAACCATCTGTACTGTCTTCCTACAAAAGAACACCCTGAGCGCGACGAGGCGGGCGAAAACCCCAGAATAAAAGGCCGGCGCGTCCCAGGCAAGAAAGATGCGCCGCAATGGGAACGTGCGCTACGAGCTGCGGCAGCAACCACATCCGGCGGCGGAGGACCGGGCACGCATTCCCCGCCGCCGCAAGGGCGAGGGCGAGGGTCGCGCCAGCGCGAGGGGGCGTGGCACGGGCGGGGCGCGGGCCGGGGCGGCGCGGCGCCGCGGGCGCAGCAGGCCGCGGTGCGTGGCCGTCAGGCACTTTCCCGGCCCCTGCGAGGGGGAGAGCCACCCAACCGTCCCGAGTGCCTCCCGGTAACCGCGAGCGCTGGGCTCAGCCCCGCCCCACCCCTTAGCGAACGCTCAGTCTTCCAAGCCTCCGAATCCGTGGTGTGGTCTCTCCTCTCGTTGCGAAGACCAGCGTCTTTCCCTTGACCTCTTTACCTAACTTCCCTTTTTTTAAACATACTTTCATGATTTTCTGATCCTCTTCACACAGGATTAAATTGCACACTACTCTGTTCAAATAGTTTTGAGCTTCTTATCCCAATATTAAACTGGACATATCGAAACAAAACCGAAATATTTTTAGTTTCCCAAACTCTTAACATGAGACACGTTTCAAACTCATCCCCCCCCCCAAAAAAATTAAATGATGTTTGAATATCACTGTTGATCACTGAACATCCAGTAATTGCCTATATTCACTAAAACAAATGTCTATGTCTATTTGAACGCGTCAGTGGGAGCCTGAGACAATATAAAGGGCAGAAAATGTCTTTGAACTAAATTATAATCGTCTTCTAATTCCAAAAGATTTTCTCAGCACAACACCAGAACGAACGTAAAATTTACTTTCGGACATGACTAAAACGTTGATGATAAATTTAACGTATTATACTCAATACACATTTTCTCTTTGTCGAAAATTTGTAACAATTATTTTTCTTTATAAATTACGTGGGTTACAGTATGATGTATGTGCCCATTTACCTTCCATATCATCATAATATTAACCATCATTCTCTCAGATAAACTCCCCAAAGAAAAAAATCTTCCAAACGACATTCAGCCATAAATCTTGTGCATTCGACGTGCTAATTAAAGTGATAACTGACCATGTGGAATACAACATTTAACGCTAAGATTCTTATTCCTCTTTCAGTCATACTCGTTTTTGTATGAATTACAATTTATCTTGACTATGATGCTGATGAAGTGTTAAAATCTTCAGTTAAATCGAGGAACGTCAATTACCACCACCAAAAAACGTATTTCCTTTCCTGTCGCAACAAATCGACATATATCCTACAGGTGTTCGAATTTCACTTCTCGTAATATAACCCGGAGATTTCAACCATACCATTTCGTCACTTTCTCATCGCCCTTTGGTCTTTGCAAACTGATCCAATTCAAAGAAAATTACAGGGTGTTGTCAAAGAAACAAAAGAGGATAGGCCAAGCCCTCGATAAATATTAATGAGTTCCTGACAACTCATTATTAGCAGGTCACTCCCACATGTTGCTTTCTTCAACACACTCTGAGGTACATACTCAAAATCTCCTTCGCGGTTCTTTTACATTGCAAGCTGCTTCCATTGTGCTGTAACCCGTAGTCTTCTCCCTGCTGCTAGAAAAGAAATGGCTTGAGGAGCGAGAGGTTTTCGATCGCATACAAAGGAGTAGCGGTCCCTAACGAGGTCCCATACGAGCTGTCGATATGTCACTCGGGCGTGCGTGCGCATAAAAGTTTCCGATCAAGTGCCCCTAATGGGAAACCATAGGAAGCGTCTTTTCAATCGCACACGGCATCTTTGCGGAAGACAAATGGTCGCTAAGACTGCTAAAAGGTAAGACTGAAGGAAATCATTAGAGGCGGACAGCTGTCACCCGTCGCCCGTGGGAGCAGTTCTCTGCGGTGGGATCGTTAGCTATCGAGTGACTCAGATCGCACCAAGTCGTAGCTTTCAATAGAGAAGCAACATCGCTGTCGATGTCATTTTCGCAACACCAATGTTTTAAACATACATTTATTAAAGGTATTATTTTTCCAACATCGATGTTTTTACGTTTTCGACCTTTTGTTTGGAATGAAAAAGTCTCGTAATCACAATTTTGTAAAAGTTAAAATATGAAATAACTGAATTTATGCAGGATATACGTATGACCTCCCTTGCTTGGCCTACCAATCTACGACGAATTGAACTTCTGACCCACCTTGAGATGACCTTGAGCACAATTTTACTTACACATACACTAATTACACACATGAACTGTATGTAACACCGTAGTTTAAATTAGAGTATGACGTGAATCTCATGCATACTTCTCAACATTGCAGATCAGTATGAATTAATAATATTGACAAAATCCATTGATATTTTTCCCCATGCATACGAGCCACGTTCAATAAGTTATCTACCTCGATAACGTGTTATTGTTGAAAAGCTGCGCGTGCACAGACAAGTTGGGACATGTTTAGGTATGCTTCGGTCTCAGTTACATATCATCTGCCGTGAGCTCTTGATGTGAGAAGATGGCAAGTGCAGTGCCGTGCGGGTTAACAGAAACGAGAGATTTCGAACATCGTTCAGTGCTAACATTTCTCACAAAGGAAGGGAAGCAGCCTAAGAAAAGCCACGAGAAGGATAATGTTGTATAAGGTGGTGATGCGCCTTCTTACTATAAAGTAAAATTTTGGCCCAAGCAATTTAAATGAAGGAGACAACCGAGTGAAGATGCCCTACGTTCCGGGCGGCCTGTGGAAGCATCTTCAAAGGAAATATGTCAAAAAGTGGAGACCATGATTTTTTAACATCGTCGAGTTAAGGTCAGTACTATGAGCTTGGCATTTCAGCTAGCATGGTTCATAGTATCATACGCACAGAACTGATGTCAAAGGTCAGTTCTCACTTCGTACGAAGAATGTTGACTCTCCAGCAAAAAGCAATTCGCCAGTAATGTTGCAAAGATAATTTGAACCTCCTTAGAGAAAATCCAAATAATTTTTACTCACAAATTACAACAGGGAATGAAATATGGGTTCTCCATCGTGATCATGAAACCAAGCAAGAGTCCATGCATTGGAAGCACAGGGGGTCTCTAACACTCCACAAATTTCGCGTGCAGAAGGGAGCCGGAAAGATCGTGGCACCTATTTTTCTACTATTGTAGAAGAATTCTACTATAGTAGAAGAAGATATTCTTCTACTATAGTAGGGCCTTACGTGAGTCGGTCAAACAGAAGTGCCATGGGAAGTTGTCTACTGCTGTGTTGTTGATCCACGACAATGCATCAGAACAGAAATGACATGCTGTTGTGAAGGACTGTGGCTTTGTACAACTTAATCATCCACCACATATTTCAGATCTGGCTCCCAGTGACTACTTTCCGTTTCGAAACATGAAAAATTTTCTACTAGGGCGACGATTTTCTGACGACGAAGCAGTTAAGGAAGCTATATTGGGGTATCTGGAGAGTCAAGATGCTTCCTCCTATTCTAAGGGTATTCGATCACTGGAGGCCAAATGGACCAAATGTGGTGAAGTCAAAGGGGACAACATTGAAAAGTAATGAGGTGAGTTTCATTATAAAATATCATATTCATGCTCATGTAGATAACTTATTGAACGCCCTCCGTAACTGCTTAAATTTTGTTTTCTAGTTTCCTACAAACAGCTACAGCTTTCACAGGCTGAGTCGTGGACGCAGGCGTTTTCACCTCGCACCTGCAATACTCAAGCAAGAAAACTAATTTAAAATAAAAAATAAAATAAAACAAACAGCATAGACCGAATTCTCAATGAAAAATGCGTCCTAGGCTGCGAGGATAATGGATTGATGTGAAAAGATAATAATTATTCCAACGCTCGTTGAGCACACACGATCCAAAGGCTAAGCAAGACCGACTCTTTTAAAGAGTGCCATTGACAGTTGATGGTCATGAACTTAATGTCGAAATATTTCGAAACGGTCCGACTCTATCGACCATGAACTGTAGCTCCCAAAATGAAACTTTTGTGCGCGAGATTTTATTCTCAGAAGTATTAACTGCTAATAAGAGGTGACAAAGGATTCAGTAAGATTAATTCAACAATTTTAATATAAATTGTCAATTATTAAAGGAGAAAATGTTATTTAATAGCTTATAAACTTGTATTATTAACAACCCGAACTTCCTCATTCTGAATGGCTGGAATTTGTGATATGAAGAAAAGAAATAGATACAAATTTCAGAAAAGAGATGCTGATGCTTTAAAAAGCATCTCAAAACAAAACTTGGAAAATGAAATAAATGTATGAAATTACACACTGAAATAGTTTATTTTCAACATTTTATACATCATTCTGAGGCTCCATAGTAAACGATTCGTAATTTCCATATCTATTCATCAAAAAGGTAATACTTTCTACATAAATCTCAAATTCAGTTAAAACAAACTTTAGGTTGACTGCAATTTCGAAGGACACGAACACGATGCATGGGAAACAATCGAAACATGCATCCTCCATTCTCACGATCGAATGAATCAAAGTTGACGTCAACGAATCCAGTCACATTCGAAAGCGAACAACACCTGTCGTTAAATAAAGAGGGTCACGAGAAAAGAGAACCGAAAGAAACGATTGGTGCATTTTCCTATAGTTTATCTTGCAGGCGCAACTGTCAAATTCCCATTCATTGAATACTACATTGTGTGGGATGGTTCGTCGGTGATGTATTGGGCTCGGCAGTTTGTCACGGCGCGCCGTGGCACGGCGGCGGTCGAGAGGATCCGGCTGCCAGAAGAGGCTGGGCGAGGTGGCTCCCCCCCTGCGCCACGCCATGCCGCGCCCCGCCCCTGCCGCAGCGCACTCATACCGGAGAGCGCTGCGCCCGTGGCACACTTCCCTGCAGGAACTGGCGGCGGCGGCGGCGGAGGCGGTGGCGGCGGCACGCGTGAACGATGAAAGCACCCCCTCCCCGCGCGCGCACATACTTCCTATCTGCCGCGCGCATCTCACCAAAGGCACAGCCGCGCCCCAGGCGGCGGTGGGGGTGGCGGTGGCGGCCTCTCCGGTAAGGGGGAGGCAGGTAGTGTGCTGGGAGTGACTGAGGTTACCGAATCGCAAACACAAGAAGCTGCGAGAGTCGTGTACGCTTATGTGCGTTTGTATCCACCCATACTCACGCACGGAGAGAATGAAGATGCTGACACGCAAGAGCCTCACGTAGTAAGTCGTCGGTGCCATAACGAGCAAAACTGTTTAAATTCCCAGCGAGCACATCAAAAGCACACGCACTAGTAGAGTTATCAACAATTCGGTGCCCTAAAGTGCCTGAAATGCCAGTCTGTAGTGTTATTAGCGAACCAATATTGCGTGAAGATAATTTGTCAAAGAGATATTTCAAGTACGGCGTTATATGACTTGAATACGACTTGTGGAAGCCATTCCACGAACTTTTGCATAGTGTGAACCCCTATTTCTTCTACAAAGTGTTTAACTCCTTTCCAGGTCATCCTGTTGAGCTTGTGTGAAACAAAGCATGCCTAATCGATCCTTTTTCTTTTTTTTTAATTCTACCAAGTATCTCTGCTTCTAGATTCAGAATTACTCGGCAACAACAGTGGCGTATACTGCTTTCATGTCCTGGGCTACCGCTGACCTTAGAAATAACTTTGACTATAAAACTATATATACTATTCGTTTATGTAGTTTGTCTAGTTTGTACTTATATATATTCATTCACGAAACACGTTCATTTTTACAATTTCTCGTTATACGAATGTTGATTAAAAGACTTCTCTATTAAACGCGGTTAAATACACTCATTGTCAACAGACGAACTTCCCGAAGTTTGCTGTGACATTTTTTCAAAATATCTTACCAAATATCTGACAATAGTTAACTTTTACATATTAAGTACCATATTACATATTTTACATATTTTGCTATTTTCACAAAATATTTTTTATTCTATCTATTATCTTCAACTTTGTTTCTTACTTTTTATGAAAAGAAGTATTTTAAAAAATGCACTTTTTCCCTACATTATTACTGGGTGCTTTCTACCCGAGGAACGCAACGTGAAGACGCGGTCGGAAGATCTCAGTCCGGTGCCTGCTTCAGTTATCTCATAGCCGGGAAGTGCGCGGCACAAGCGATCATTTTCACCTTTAGGTATGAAAAATATTACTGACGTTGTTTCGTGACCTAATTTCCTAAAAACATTGGTGATCGCCGACGTGTAACAACACTTCGATGAGAATGCTGCGCATTGCAGTTATTTGATTGTATGCTGATCGCAGATATCGTCAGTTTGTACGATGGCTTCTACTGCGCCTGATCTGGCTGGTCCTGGGTAACAACAGATGAAGCGTTTACTACTGGCAGAAAAGTTGTGTGCAGCAAAATGTCCATCAACTTGTGCTCGCTAAATGATTTTTAAAACATTTATATTATTTTTGAATTGTTTGGGAAATTCTGTATAAATGTAAATTTATATTGTGTAAATGTGTTTTATAATATTAGAGTATTTGAATATTACATATTATATCTGATTTTACATATTTATTACATATTCTTACCGTTTTTTGTTATATTTCTGTACATATTTTGAGGTTTCATACTACACATTTTCCGGTCTCTAGTTATGAGTGTATGTTATCGGTAGGCATGTCATTGCCTGAATCGATAGCAATGTTAGAAATGGCTCTCAGACGTTTTGACAGGTAGTGAATCAGACTCACTCCACTCTAACTAATGTCCCACAGTAACATTACAGTCCTGTAATTAAAATTGGACAGGAAAATAGCAAGTTTATTAGTCTATATTTAAAACGTGGATGTTTTAAACATCGATGTTTCCTTGTCGACATCGAAAACCCTTTAGCGATATATCGATGTTTTGGTAAAATTTGCCATCACTACTCCTCTATCGTTAAACGCACATGTTTCTGGGGAGATGCAGAAACGAGCGTTAGAGGCGGCGTGGTCTCGATCCGCGTGCTCTAGCTCTCGACCCCGACTCCACCCACATCGCCTGGCGGCGCGAGCGGGAATCTCTCACGATCGAGAGAGAAAGGTCGCTTTCGTAGCGGACCGGTCCGGCAAAATTATCGACTTCCCACGGAAGTTGGTCAATTTGCCAACAGGATTTCAACCTCGAAGAAAAGTTGTAAGGACGGTCGTGGGGTCGACAAACGTCTTACCGGAACAATAACAAACATAAATGAACCCAGACACCACAAACAGCATATGTTAACACTATGAACAACAAAAAGAACACGTAATTAGTCGATAACTATTTGAAAATTTTCTCGGGACGAATGAGTGCTTGGGGGGCTTGTCAAAATTGGGTTCAGTACAAAACAAGCTACAGCATCGTAGTGCGCTGAGTTTCACATCTGAACTTTTCAAACGAGTCGCATGTATCCTACCTAAGTATACGTTGCAAGTCATAAATATCCGCGACGTCTACAGATAGCATTTTACATATCAACATTCACACTCTCTTCCTCATTATGGAGATACGTCGACTAATCATGATATTCGAACTTTTACGCCATTCCCCCTTAGCACTCCTCATTAACCTGTATGCATAACAGATTCAGCCGTTTCTCACAGCCCGACACAACGCAGCAAGAAAGGAAATCTCCTCTTCATCATCTTCATCCGACAGTACCTCGGTGGTAATTGAGGTAACATGCCATTTCCTCACGACACAAACAAGTCATACAATCCTGACTTAGACGGGAAGGGAGCCAAATATTTCCCGAGCGCAAAGTAAAAGTCAGCGCGTCCGCGAGGCGAAAGTGAGCCCAAAATTTGTTTTCCGGCTGCGGGGAGGCGCTTCGGTTCCCGCGCGCGCAACGCCGACGCTCTGACGCGCAAACGCGCGAGGCACGGCGGTTTCTAATATTTCACGCGCGCTGGCATTGAAAGTGGGCAAATAGAAGGCGGAGTGCGTCGCACTCCCCCGGCATGACCGACGAAACCAGCGTCGCCCCCCCCCCCAGTGACAGGAAGGAGGATGAAGGCGCCAGTGACGTTGGTGATGGCAGATGCGGGAGCGCGTTGGAGATGGCGGCAGGGATACGCTGGGGGGGGGGGGTGTGGTTGGCGGGGCCGGAAAAGTGTGGTGGGAGGTAGATGCAGAGATGGAAGCGGAGACGGGGTGGCGGTGGCGGAGGCGGTGGCGGTGGCGGAGGCGGAGGCGGAGGCGGAGGCGGAGGCGGAGGCGGAGGCGGAGGCGGAGGCGGAGGCGGGGCGGAGGGGAGGCGGGCGGAGGCGGAGGCGGAGGCGGAGGCGGAGGCGGAGACGGAGGCGGAGGCGGAGGTGGAAGCGGAGGCGGATAGGAGGCGGATAGGAGGCGAGGGAAGAGAGGAGGCGAGGCCCTCAGAATGCGGGTGGGATGGGCGCCGGGATGACTCGCGTGCATTTCAATCTCGAAGAAAGTACGCTCGCGCGCGCCCAGCCAGAGGTGAATGACTGCCTGACGACGACCGCCCACGCGTGAGATGACTCCACTTGGCTACCGTCACTGGAGGGGTGGCGAAGCAATGTTCAAAGCGGCAGGTGAAAGGGCAAGATGTTGCTTCTTCCTATATAATTTTTGATACTACATTGTTTTCGTTTTTCAGATCAGTCGTAATGCAACCCTTCACACGTACACAAGAATATACTGACATACTATTTTCATTCAATAACTATTCTTACAAAAAGAAATCGAATGTTCATTCGTAGGTAATTTCCTTGACTTTCACAAATATTTTAAGTAAATTACCAATGAGTATAAAAGCCGTCATTGTGCATTTCAGACGAAAAGTGTACAATTGCCAGCAAATTCAACCGAAAGGAAAATAGAATTTGAGCCCACATGTGAATGTCTTTTCTAACGGGCCCCTATAGGTCTGTGAAGAATTGATACTGTAAAGAACAAAGAGGAAACCGCAAGAGAAATGCCTCGATGTTGCATTTCTAACGATGAAACTAACAAATTATGCGAAGTCATTTAATAAAATTACAGTGAAACAGCAAATACGTACATCGGCATCGTTTTCGAGAAGAACGTGGCGCCCCAAAAATCCACCGCCTGGGCCATAACGGCCTTGGCATTCGCGCTTGCCGGACTTTCTCTGACATTGACTGTTTTCTCTGCAGCACGGCTTGACGCGCCCCGCCTAGCTGCCCGCCCCTGGCCAGCCAAAGGTTACGAAAGCAGGCCCTTGCAAGCGCGAAGATCGTTTCCATCACTTCGCATTTCGACGGCGAAGAAATGAAAGTGGAAAGATTTGGACATCGAATGATCTTCCTGGTTCGAAGGTAAGTCACGATTCTCGAGGGAAACTGGGAAATGTTACAGGGTTTGGCAGCTTTGATTAAAGGTCAGTGACTCGACCTGAACAACATTACGTGGTAAATCATTAAGAAAATGAAGTTGTCTTGCGATTCATGAGATCATAGCGTCACAGTGAGAGGCCGAGATCGAATTCAAAAATATTACGTTACGTTTACAAAAAACCAAAATTTTGTCAAAGCTATGAAAATACTTCCTCCAACGCATCTCTGAATGCTAACTCGATAATAGCCAATACTTCTTAACATTCGCCGAAACAATGTGAGAACCACTGGTACATATGGGGCTAATTGTCATCGTATTTTACAAGAGCCTTTAAAATGGTAGCAACTGTGTTGAAAAAATGTAACTCATCTAAAACACCCCACACAAAATATGCAGTATATACTTATAATGACACCCCTACTAGTGGTTCTACAATCTCACATCTTTACCGGTAAGTACACCCGCCTTTCCAAAATCCTTGAAAAGGTGTAAAAGAATATAACGGTTAATTCAGCCTCATGAATCCTATAGGTCTAAGTTAAAAACAAGTAAACGTCACAGGCATTTAAAATGAAAAGAAGCGTTCTCACAAGAAGAAGAAGAAGAAGAAGAAGAAGAAGAAGGGGAAAAACTTACGACACATTCAAAGCTTGACGTTGAAATTTAAAGAACTGGAACCGAAGTATAACGAAACGACAGTCGCTTCGACGAAAAAATAAAACGGAACGAAAAAGCATGAGTGATGTAGAAAACCGCAATCTTCGAGAACAATATATTAACATCAGTTTAAGAATGTTATTAAGACAAGTCAAGAATCTGGAACACACTACACACAGCTAAAATATCACACCTTATTAATAAGGCATTTAGAATATATTTGAACCAAAAAATATTGTAGTTAATTAAGTATATCATAAGTAGAGTATATGGAAAAGAAAACGGCAACCCTCAAATAAGAAAAGGGCCTTCAATATTAAGATAGTTCTATCACACAATTGATAAATCTACTATTCCAAATAATAGCGTGAGTGTATATCGACAAATGTTTGGTTGATTTTCCCGCTAGATGCATAGCAATATTGATTTTAAAGCAAATTTCGAGACTGACGTGTTTACGGTGACGGATGTTGCCAACAACAACCGGCAGTTGGATTCTGAGCGCGAAGACTCCGGTGGCAGCGGCGACGGACGAGCGACGCGTTAATCGCGCGAGCAATCAGGACGCGCGGGAAAAGGAGGGGACAGCGGGGCGAGGGCGGGGGCGAGGGGGACGGGGAGTGGCCGTGGGAAGCCGCGCGGAGCGAAGCCGAGCCATCCGTCATGCGGGCGGCAGTGGATGCGGCGGTCAGGGGGCGGGGCGTGTGCGGGGGCAGGAGCGAGGGCGGGGCGAGGCGGGGGCGGGGGGTTTCCGTGGCCGCCGCCGCTTTTGTAGCGCCCGGAAACGGACGCGCGGACCCTCGCTTCGAAGCGACGCGACCGCCGCCCGCCCCTGCCACACCTCCCGCTGTCCCGTGGTCTCGCCCGGCTCCCATGCTAAGTGCTGGCTGGTCAGTGCGCCTTCGCTACGCCTTGCTTCGCGGCACGGTGCTGCTTGCCATCCCGCATTAGTCCCTACATACAGAGATTAGTGCAATCCGAAGCGCCGCCATCTAATAACATCCATCTTGCTCAGAACACCGCCAAGCAGCGGAAATTGAAGAAAATATGTGATTATTGAAGACTGGATATTTTCGAGTATATTAATATTGGGTTTAGGTAGATTGCTAGTTCCCAAAATATCCACAATAATGCATTGTTCAACTGGGTATAAAATCACGGGATCGGCGGCACAAAGGAATTCGTTATTTACTGAATCTTAGGGACTCTACCCGTATCGCACTAACTCACAGTAGTAGGCTAATCAGACTACCTAACTTTCGTTCGCATCGATGAGCACCAGAGAGGGCGAGTAGGTTTTCGACTCCACAGCAATGTTCGATGAGCAGTATGCAGCGAGATATTAAGGAGTTTTTGCACGCCTTAGCGGCCAGCAATCGACTGCAATCTCTATCTTCTGGGCATGTGTAGATGCACAAAAGTGATGCGAAACTTGAACTGCGCATGCGCAGAAGATCGATAGTGCTTTCGATTGTATTAACGTTTCAGGTTGCAACAACTCCCTATTATTCTGAATGCCACTACTGTACTAGAACATCTCTGTACGATTTCTGTTATTGGGGCGTTGCAGCCTCTCCGAAAACCTCAAAGCTCAGTGGTCGACACATGGACACCCCCTCATTGGATGAACGTACTCATTGACAAACAGCAAGAGAGCACCCAACAAGCCTAGCCATCCAGATTCTCTGATTCTCGCACCGTCATGAGAAACTGACCTCTGTCAAACTAATAGATCGGGAGCTTGTTTTATTTAACGTCACTGACAGTACTTACAGTGAGCCTGTGCAGCTGCCCTATTTATTACACCGAATTGCCAGCGCGTCGTTCGCGTTTCAAGCGCGAAAGCTGTTCTCTGATCGGGTCGGTCTTAATGTAACGGCTCATCAGGGTAAACAGGTACACAAAATCACCATTCGAAAATTGCATTTTCGGTGGAAGAGAAGGCATGGAGAAGCCGAAAGGCTTTTTTTTTCAGGGATGTTCAACAACATGCGTGCCCTGAAATTCTCTTACATTTACATTACTTTCCAGGGACACTCCCATGACACTGGTCAAATTTTTCATAACGTCATTTCTCTCAATTATTTTTAATTGTTCTCAGAACATTTTGTATTCAGATTTAACGATTCAAAGTGGAAAAGGCTTGGAGTGGATAATACATTCTTTTTAAATACTACAAAAATGATTTCTTTTGAGACGGTAAATGTGAGAGAACATAGTCTAAAAAAAGTGAAGTAACAGAAAAAATCACATATCAAATACGTCTTAATAACTCCTTCAAATTTCCATTTAATATATAACTTTTAGGGTTTTCCATGGTTTTGAAATTGAATATTGGCCATTGTTTTCTCAACAGCCGGTAATTTAATGCAGACGGACCTACTTCTAAGGCAATCTTGTAATGTCCAGGTTTCATGAAGTTTATAATTTTTTCATTAAAAAAGGTCTTTCATACTATTCGGAGGAACTTTAATTAAAAGCAATCAAACATTTTGCTTCAGTGCTGAAGGCTTCCATAATACTGCTGTTGTATTTTCAATAACTCAAAGCAATTTTGTTTCCCGTTCATGACCTACCACTTAACCTCCTTACGTTTACATACTTTTCCCTATCGTCAGTAGTTACGACTGAACGCGCTACACCATATCAATATATCTCGGCATCGACAGCCAGCATAATTCTTAACGTCATAGTGGACTGTTATTAGCGCGTTTGCTTAATCCTCCATTAACATTATTGGTGTTATTAACCTCGAAGATACAAGACACGCATCTCTAAAGAACTTTCTCAAATAATGAGGATGCGAACACACCCCACTTTTGGGAAGATTTTTCAAAGATGTCTACCCGATAGATATAAAGCCTTCAGGAAAAATTATCTTCAAGTTACATGAAGAGAAAGTTGGAAAGGGGTTGCGAGTGAAAACTGTTACAAACATTGAAAGACTAAATAAAAATTAATGACCAAATTTTATAACAACAAATGTAATAATTTCATTCCAATAAAATTAAACTCCATTGTTAATTGTGGAAAATCAATACAAATCGATAGTAAATTACTAACGTACAAGAGATATTCAAAATATAGTATACCGACAAGATGTCTAGAGCAAAACGTGTTGTAATTCTTCTAAGAGTTATGACAGCTTTGAAAAAAGGTGATTGCTTGCATCACACAAACATTCCATACTATTTTTAAAGTACAAATTCAGAAAATTAATGTAATACCTAAAAATGTCGAACCTTACACTGATCCTACAATTTTAAGATAAAAAATCATGAGTATTGAAAATTTTAATTATTAGTTCCAAGGAATACCAATTTCACCTGACAGTACTACAGATTTTCCATCTGACTGAAAGGTTTCCGTACAGTACGCGTGAACGTATCAGCACGTTCGCTGATCTCTCCGCACGTCAACATTCATAAACCCGACCCTCCACTGGGGGGATTTTATTTAAATTTAAGACCGGTTGGTAATTTAAGTGCGCTCCCCCGGTCGCCCCGTCGTCCGACCGGCCAACAGTCCGGCCGTCCATCCGGAGGGCGATCCGCCCACGACTGTTCGCCCAGCCGCCCTCCACCGCCGCCGCTGCCGCTCCCGCCGTCGCCACGATGAAAAATTGCTTATCAGTTTGCAGGCGGCCCGGGCGAACACAATTTGTTCCCGAGCCCTCGAAGGATACTATGCGTCAACCCGCGGTCGCCGAAATTGAACCGGACACATTGAGAGATACTCGCGTGACGGATGGACAAAGGCCGCGGAGCGACGTGAGCGGGGCGGGCGGGCGAGCGAGCGAACGCGCCGTGGCGAGCGTAGCGAACGCACACGCCCTATGGACTCGGCTTGCTTTCTAGCTGGACGAAGTACTACGACAGTTCTACTCTTCATCATTACTCACTCACATTATGTAACACTGGTTCTGTGTCCGTGAACTATTTTGCCATTGGTCCCTTAAGCGTAGTGTGTGGTATGCCCTGGGAAATGTCGGTGTTGTTCCCCATCAGGAGCGTGAGATTTATTCATCGGCTTGCGGGATACGCTCCTCCTGATATTTTCCCCAGCGGGGCACTACCTTTCCGAAATAATTCCATTTTAAGTTTCTATACATCTTAAAAAAAAGACCGTCATTTTACTTGAAACCCAGTTGCCAAGGCCATGCAATAAATGAATAAAGTTGAAATCACCTCGACAAGACATTACACCAAAAACCTCACTATATTTTAATTGTTCGTAAAAGTAATTGTCTTTAGCATTGAGTCCCGTTCCCTCCGCAATGCATTGGCCCAAACAGAAAAGGTACCTCGCCCGCAGTCCACGCAGTCACCGCTGACGCGCGCGCCTGGCGAACGAGATGGATGGGACGCGGCAAGAATTTGATAAGGCTGGTGAAAGAGAGCTGTTGTTCCGGTCGAAGCAGACAGGAGTGGCGTTGTGCTGACGAGGTCCTGGAAGGGGGGAGGGCGTGGTTCCACGTATGCAAGAGAAATCTCCACCGACACGGGACCGGTGGTCGGACGTGGAGGCTCAAAATACGTGCAAACAACACGCGTTTATATGCCCAGGATGGGACTGATCAATTGTTTATCGAGTTCTTCCGGGCGCGCAATTACTGTGGTCATGCGGTCATTAGTCCCGGAGGTAACGCTATTCTTCCCTCATTGGAACTTGAGATCCGGCGCCGACTTGTATGAGTTTGCGGGATTTCCCTCAGAGGTGTCACCGTTAGCGAGGCAGTCCGAGACCTCATCCAGGCATCTTTCCTTCCGTCTACTGTAGTCTCCCCACACGTGTAGTACATGCAATTGTGTGTGTGTGTGTGTGTGTGTGTGTGCGCGTGTGTGCGCGCGCGCGCGTAAGAGGATAATAACGGACAAGGAAGAGAAAGGAAAGATCGCGCGTTCTGTGGCCCGTTTGTAAAGTTGCTGCTCTACAATTTGCCTGGCATTAATCAGATCCTACCAAAACTACCGATCACAGCAGCCGTCGACTAAAATTATTCTCTAGACTCGTTTGATTCGACTCAGCTACATACTAGTGTAGCGTCACGTTGGCGGCCCTGCGTGGGAGGAGGACGCGTAAGGCTCGCATACCTGAGAGCAGAATAAGCAAGGCGCCACGGCGTTGGTGTTTGAATATTTTTAGACCAGGTGGACGGCGGTGTTGCTTGGACTGTTACGTGGTAGTATGCAAACCTTCTCACACGCAACGGCCGTCACGTGACGGCGAGTATACAAAGGAGCCGACTCACTCACGCAGGTGCGTTTTGCACTTAGAAACCTCGCGCTTTCCGCAAAATTTACACCAAGGCTGGAACGTGTTCGTGAGTTGCGCGTGACGAAAGTAACAGGAGTGGTGCGGTAGGAGCGAGCACTCGAGGCGGGGCCTCTTTAGTATATGTGTGGTATCCATAGGACTGTGCTATCGCGGCGGGCGGTCGGGGAATACCGGAAAGTGTGTACGGTGCAGTTAATTTAATTATTTGTACATTTTTCTAAATAAAATTTGTATATACTTTTCAATGTCTGTGTGCAATCCATGACGCCACAGTAGCTTGTCGAAAATCCGCCACCGTCGGGACTAGAACCCTAGGATCACCCGGTCAACGACTTGGTAGAGCTAACGGCAATCTAGGCTATGAGCGGATTAAAAATGGGAATTGGAATTCATCGGTTTCGAAACATTAATCATCTCGTGCACAGGCTCGTAACAAGTTAGACAAATAGTTTTTGTGGTATTTGCGAAAAAATGCCGAAATAAGGTAAGATCATTCCTAGCTCCTACTTGAACTCAGTCTGTCAATGCACTTGACCAAGCTTCAAAAGGGCATAAAGTACATGCGCCCAACTATCATTAAATTTCCAGACATCAGCAAACTACGAACATCCATCGTGTATTTTTTTTGTGTTAGCCATTTCTTTTGCGAAAATTCATGGCTATGTTTCACAGTGTTTAAAAATAAACTATTTTTACATAATGTGCAGTCTACGTGTATTCGTTAAAAGGATCGTTTTCAAATGATGCTGATATCTTTTTTTCAGTTCCAGGAATTGAATCGGTTACTTTTAAAACACAAGTCAGGAGAGTCAGGAGTAGTAAAGATGTGGGAAAACAAAAAAAACTGAATAATTAAGTACATAGAGAGCTTTTCTGATGCACACATGTTGACTGAAAATCGAGAGAGACATGTAAAACTAATCAGGAATTTTTACCTCGTGTAAAAAATACACATTGCAGGTTCATTTTGTTATATTTGACACATTTATTACAATATTATACCAAATGACAATGTGCTTCTACATCAAACATGATTCGTATGACAGAATTAGTTGCTTGAAATGTGTTGCAGCGATAGTACACAGGAATATTTACGTATTGAACATCCCTTTTAACCAATCACTCTGTCAGTGATATCTCAGTCATACATACTGTGTACAAACATACACATATACATGCACAGTCATACATATCCCGCAAGTCAATGACTTACAGAGTTTCAAAACCAAACCAAAACTTTGCCGTGTCCTCACGGACGTTCTATTCATATAATTTACGGAATTTTCACATGGAACGATGCACCTTTCCTGCAGCTTCTATTTTCTCACAAATAGCGAAAATGCACAAGAGAGTGAATCACGGAGTTTTAAAAACAACCGATTCAATTATACATGTGATTTTCGTGTCTACAGATGCTATCACACAGCATGAACCTAATATATCTTCAGTGTGATCTCGCTTCAACTGGTTTGGTATGCGAGGATTTCCATCGGGGCGCCACAGCAGACGCGAGTTATGCACTAAGGCGGAAGAGGGTGATGGCATGCCACCATAGATGGAATTCCGAAGCCCGGTTACTGGGAGAGATATGCGCCTTACGTGTCCATGGGGGCGCGCATGTGTGTGTGAAGTGCATGTGAGGTGCGCATGTGTGTGTAGTGAATGCGCGTGTTTGTTTCCCCTCTACAAGTCAAATAATACTGCATTATAAATGAAAATAAAAGAAAATAGGTACCACTAATGATGTGTATTAGTTTACAACGTGAACCGTAAAAACATCAACGGAGAGATATGACACGATGAAATTCGTCGTCCATGTAACGCATACGCAACAATAATAGACGAATATTCTTCTAAATTACAACATTCTTTGGTAGGAGACAAATTGTTGAACTCATAAATTTTGAAAATCTTACCGATGAACTACTTAAACGAAGAACATGTCAATGGAATATCTAAAGAAAGGTAAAATAGTTCAGAAAAATATAAACTAGTGGATTCAGGAATTATATACTTACCATCAATATTATTAAATAAAGCACAGTGAATCAAGCAACTCACCTGGAAAAGAAAAGAAATATATATCAGTAACATTTCAGAAATTGAATCAATAGCATGTCGATACCATTCCTAGTTTACCTCACACAACATATATAAATAATTGTTTATCAAAGTAAATTCATACAAATTATCAAAGTATTTTTTTTTATTTTTTCGTTTAAACGAATAAAAATCCAATATTAATATTGTATCTAAATTGTCCTGCCTGTTGAATGCAGCGTGGTTGAGAAATCGAAGACAAAATATACTTTACTTTTGAAAAAAAGAAATGTACAATTCAGAGGAAAATTGCGCATGTAATTTGTCGCGTACTCTTTCGCTTTTGCAAACCGTGTGCCTATTTTTTTTTTTTTTCCAATTTACTTTAGACTCAAAAAGCCTACAGGATATCATTACTCTCTAACGTGTATATTTTCTAATAATTGAACTTACACTGACATTCGCAATCAGAATCATGTAAAAACCCAAACATTTCCTGTACAAGATCGCGGTGGATACCAACGCGGACAAAGCCTGCCTTTCATTTCCTCGATGGCAGATCGCCAACAAAAACCTTTCAGCGGAATTTACGATGCCAATTGCATTCGTTCTCGCCGCCTCAGAAGCGCAACGGATCTTAATTTCACCGCTACTGCCATCACGTCGCTGCCGTCGCACAATGGCCCCAAGTAGAGCAAAATGGGCGCCAAGCAACTAGTACTTATGAATAAATATATCAAGAAAGGAAAAGAACGAACAAGAAAAGTACTCATTATATGGATATCAAGAGTTGAATTTCGAGTAATTTGCAAGGTTGGAGTGTTCATTATAAGTCAAAATAAAGCAATTATCAATCGTAATTATTCGCAGCTTTTGAAATAACGAGACTACTAACCATTCGTAAAAGAATAATACTAATATTTAATAATCCACTCCACTAAACCTCCACAAACGGAAAAGCAGTCTGACTTTTAGACTATTTCAGAGTTTGTATAAAAACAAAGATACAGACGTTTAGTAAAAGCATGACATTATTTCTTGCTTTACTTTCTCGCGTACTACACATTTATTTTATTTTTCATCGGTTGGAATGATTCTTTCGAATGCGCCAAAAAATCGTAGATTGATCGTGAGTTTCCGCGGTCTGTCATGCGAAAAGCTGTACGGCTGACGCCAGCTGTGATTCCAAAGTGGTTCATCATGCCGTGTTCTTCTTCAGGGCTGAAGTGCACCAGAAATATTGTAGGTGCTATATAAAGATGTCTCAGAATAAATGTTACAATCTTTTAGGGCAGGTAAGAGACCAAATATTACAATTTTTGCTGCTGAATATATGGTAGAAAATTTCATAAAACCAAATTATACATTTATATTTACTATCGATTGATAAGCAGCTTGTGAATTTTGACTGGTACATGAAATCTCGATGTCTGCGTTAGAACGTGACCTACCAAACACCAGTCCGTGTGAAACCATACCAATATCAATCATGAGCGAACGGTACTTGTATAACTTCGTTATATAAAATTTCCCACTTCCTCATTGGCGTGAGGTGTGATTATTATTCACCCCTTCCCTACAAACCCTAGAAGATTGTAACATTTAGCCAGATATATCCAGTATAGGTCATAGATGAACTTGCGGCGTTGTTGCGGTCCTGCGTGGGCAGGGTGGGTGGGCCGATGGGTATGGGCATGAGTGGGCCGAGCGGATAGAGGCAAAGAGCGACGATTGATTGATTGATTGATTATTTCCTATTTCCGAGCGCGTCCACTGCTACGGACATTAGTCAGTGTACTGGATGCTTTATCACAGGAGGTGGCGATGTTTCCACGCTCGATCAAGAGATTCGGGGCTGACCTTCATGTCGGCTAGAGGGGTTTCCCCCAAATAACGGCATCTCCCACCAGCTGGGTATCGCCCCAGCCGGGATAATCTCTAAGGCTTCCGACAAGTGTGGTAGTGTAGTGTAAGTAAGGGGTGAGGAAACGACGAGGAAGAGAAAGGAAAAAAATAACGCGCCGTCCGTGGCCCATTTGTTAGAGAAGTCCTCCGGCATTCGCCTGGTGTAGACCGGAGAAACCACGGAAAACTCCCAGGGTAATTCAACTCCCATATAACGTTTATTAACGACCATTACAGAGGCGCGTTCCTCTTACAGGAACTAAAATACGAACTGTTGCCAACTACACTTAAAACGTGCGTGTCTGCTGCGTCTGTTCGCAGATTGCAAGCAGGCAAGAATATTACAAAGATAGCGCTTTCTTATACGTACATATTATGAATAATTGAACATTTAGAAGACATTCTCACAAATTTGCCCATTTTATGTGCGGAAGATGGCGAACCTCAAATTACGCTGTTCCCGGCGACACTACCGCCCGTATAGTAGCACCCTCCAGCTTTGCCCCGGTTTTGATGGAGAGTTCAAGGCCCTGAAACTACTATCAGAGCAGCCGGCCACTAGAATCCTCCTCCAGATGTGAGAATTCGACCCAGCCATAGCTAGTGTCGAAAATGCTGCCACCACAGTCGGAAGTGGACCGTAGGACCTCCCGGTCAGAGGCATTACAGTGACATCGGTTGATGCCCAGAGGCACCTTTGCCGCTCAAAGAGCACCGAGGTGAGCGCGCGGCGCACCTGCACAATCGCTGCGTTCCGGCGACTCGATGAAGGTGAATGGCACGCGCCGCACAAAACACTCGGCACAACGCGCCTTTTCACAGAGCGTTACCCTCTCTACCGGCGCTGGTGGCGGCGTCCAACATGCACCCTAGCGCGGGCATCGCGGCGCCAACAATAATATGCTCGCAATGAGATGAATGACAACCTTCAAGTTCCTAGGTATTCCATCAGTTTGCGGCTCCAAGACAATAAGCACGAGTACAAATAATACAGAGTCAAAACTTTTAATGTTTATGTAGCAAATACAGGTGTCCATTATTTTAAAAGAGGTTAGTATCAATCTTATAGGTAAAATAAATTTCCCTGAAAATTCATCCGGGTTGTAAGAGATTTTTTTTAAAAATTAGACAACACATCAACACATGTCCACCTACATGAGCAGCTCTGTAATCAAACAACCATTAGTTCGAAACTTCTTTAAGTAATATTCTTAACAAAATATGAGGCAATGAAAGGCAATGTACTTGCCTTTTCAGTGTACAAGGACCAACCATTAACGATTAAGTAACACTTGATAATATGATTAATTGGTTGGTTCCTGCATAATTAACAGTATAATTGTGTCTGACTTTGACAAATTGTTCTTCCGTTTTACTTTCTCCCTTCGCAGTAGAGAGAAAGTTATATAATGCTGCGCGAAAAAACGGGGAATTTTCGGCAGAAAAACTCATATTACAGTAACGAAAAAGTACATAAATATAATTGCTAGATTTAGAAAAAATCCTCTATCACGTGGTATAACCAGAATCAATATTTTGTGGGTCCTTGATATCGAAAAATCGAATGTCAAATCGACGGAAAAAGGAATGTCTGTCTTTCCGTCCGTCCGTGAACGATAACGGCTAAACCGTTCAGCCGATTTCTCAAAATGTGCTATTCCCCAATCGATCCGGCTAATGACGCGGCCCCTTGAATTTGAAACATATTTTAATTTTGCGGGATGCTTTACATGAAGCCCCTGAGACATATTCCAAAATTTTCAAAAAAATCGCACCATCGTTTTTGTTTAAAATTTGTTGTAGGATAGTAAGCAGGACGTTGAAAAGAATGGTGCAGGTCTCATGTTCGTTAACATCCTTGATTTTTCGAAAATTGGAAAAATTCAAAATGTTTTCGGCGTCTTCCTACAACTAAAATATTACAGATAAATTTTCCCTTAATGAAAACTGTTCCTTGAAGATAGATTTTGAAATAAGGTCATGCACAATTTTTCGAAAATTACTGAGTACTTTCCGCGTAATTTTGCGTGAAAATACGAAGGAGAAAGTAAGTGCTGTTTTAGCACCACTAGTTTATCTGTTGCGTTGCAATCTGTTTCGTTATACGTATTACCTTATTTCCTTATAAGCTGTTAAACCTTATAAGCCTTTCATGAGCAGCTGGTCCAATTATTGGTAACTGATGCAACTGCAATTCCTTGAACATAACCTCTTACTCCTGAACAATATTAACACCACTCTACTAATTTGGTATGGTTAAACACTCCATTTGCACGAAACGTCTTGCACCAGTATCTCGATTACACTTCGAAAGTTATATAAGAGAGAATGTTACATTATGAAATGTTATATTGAAATACAAAGATTTCGCACTTACACTATTTCAGTTTTAAATAAGTGTTTTTTTTATTTTATTATATTCGTATGTACAATTTGAGTATTATTCGCATTCACGGTACTATTTCTTTGATACAGTTCGAACACTTTTAGCATCATTAGTACCCTGAGCATAAAAAACTCTGCTGAACAAATCCACTCAAAATGGCTTTCCAAAAAGTGGAACGCATTCACACAAAATAAAATGAATAAAGCAAATCAGGGATATAGGAAAATTCAGCTTTGTGAATGGGACCACTGTGAACTGAAACAATTTACCTGTAGAAATGTTAGTGACTTTTCCCAGGAGCACACAAGTTATGCGTTCGATAATTTCCACGAGCGCAAGAATAGTGTGCAACGAAGTGCAGTGACGATTTGAGGAATAGGAAAAGCAAACAAAAAGTAGGGGCAAGTGTCATACATAATGTTTATCGTTAATGTATAAATTACTGGGTACCGAAGGGACATGCAGAGAAGTGAAGAGAAAAGATGGGTTTGGAGTTGAGATGGGCACATGTTATCCATTTTTCTACTCGTCTATTTGTGTTATTTTTTGTTCTTTTATTTGTATTGTATATCTATTTTTAATATTTCTATGTATTGTTTCTTTTAATTTTTGTACTTTTTTTGCTTAACTGCCACCAAACGTAACCTCTTTGCAGTAAAACAACATTATCAGTATTATTATGTAGTATTATTGTACCAAAAATGCTTTGCATACCAATAATATAAAAGAAACTGCGGTTCCCTAACGCAACATGTGAATTACAAACTTTTGTGGGTGAGGCTTCTTGCTTGGAGCCTTGCTGTCTCACGACGACAGTAGTGACACCCTGAGTATGAGAATTCAGACCATACGCGCAGTATGAGAAAAGGCGAACCGTCACAATCAAGTATTTGAATTTTTCATTCAAAATCAAAACTTTTTTTAGTTGTGTATTTTCCCGAGTTCCTGGGTTTCTAACGAAACTGAAGTCACCTCTCACAAGGCCGGAACCTACGCAGTTTTCTTTCAATTCCTGGGCGCACTGGCATTTATTAATGGAGAGTTTTCGCCTGGAACAGTTTCGAAAATTGTTCCGAGTGCAGGAATGTGGTTACTCCTCGGCGCCGCAACCCAATGGCACCGTCCTACGAAGCTACCGTCCAGTGATACGCCGCCCAAAGCAGACAGCGAGGCGTGGTCTTTGCGTGAGGGGGAGGGGGAGCCGGGCCGCAGCGGCCGCGCCGTACACACCGGGGATCCGGGACGTGTTTGCGCGTCTCGCCTGTGTTTGCCATTGTGCGGGTCGCCCCTCCCGCCGCTCCCAACGACCACGTGGCGCGGCGCATCGGAATGCGGCAGCCAGCCACCCGCCAGCCTCTGGGCGCCCCGCCGGCAAGCGAGGCGCGAAGACCTCTCCAAGCACCCGCCCCCACGCTACTTTCCACGCCTCTTTTTCCTTTAATCCGGCGCCTCCTCCATCGGTGACCCCGAGGCGAAGGACCCCGCGCTGTCACACTTTCCCCCCCGGGGGGAAGGAGGCCGCGGGGACCAAGGGGACTGGGCGGGACCGCCGCCGCCCGCAGGTGCCAAGACGTGCGTCCGCGTGGCGGCGGCGAACGCGTCACCACAATAAAGCCGCCGCGTCATCGCAAATTCGATTCAATGAAAGGGGTGTTTCGTTTATCCTTTCAGCGACGAGAACACCCACCTGGTTTGATGCGTTTCGAGCGAGGGAAATTGGAAGCATCCATGCGTAACCCAGACCTCATTGCCGGGTTGCAAGGCTGCGCGGGCGCTGAGTAATGATCGCTTTAATTTCGGCGAGCGATTACCATTCGGAATTGCTGCGAGGTAGTGGCTATTACTGTGTAATCACTTTTCGGTACGCTGCTTATGGAGATTGGAGTAAACCGCCTGGAGCGGAACGAGGCGAAAGAAGCGGTTCGTGTCGTGGGCGCGGGCGAGTGAATGAAAACTCGCGTTGGTGCCGTTCATGTAGCGCAAAAATCGGACGCCTTGTTACAGGACACCGAACAATCTATTCGGCACCTTTGAGTGAGCGCTGTTCGGCCCTTTGAAGATCACAAACCTTTCACGTCACTCTAGAAAAACTAGGTTAATTGTAAGTGCTTGTTAACTCTTCAAACTAGAAAATGAAAATAGGAATTAAAAAAATTGTATTATTTGATTGCATGTCTTTTTTTGTCCTGATGTTCTCTCTCTTTTTACATTTAAGGCCTTACATTTATTTAATTACATTTAATGCAATTTTGTCTTCGATGTCCTACTAGTAAAATTAATCAATAAGCTGGATGTCAGGTTTGTTTCGTGATAACAAACAAAAAAACGCATTTACCACTGTTTTTAAAAATGCACTTGTAAATGTAAGAAACGATACAGCAACTGGCTCACATAATCAGGAACGCCTATGAGATCTATCGCTTGGGGGGCCTCAATTGCAGGAGCCGTTCCAAATTCTCCCGAAGGCACGTCTGTTGTCTACTATGCAGCGTTTTTCGTGGGGGTCCGATCCGCTTCGGTCGATGAGGACGCTCGGTTGAGGACGTCGGGGCGGTTTACGTAACGCCCCGTCGCGCCGTCACGCCTCGCTCGGATTGCGCGGCCGAATCGCTTTACTTTCTACGCGATGCGGCGGGCGCTGGGCGGGCAGGAGGTGAGAGGGCAGGGCGTCCCCCCGCCCGACCTCTGCCACATTCCTGCTTTCGGTTCCCGGCTCTTCGTTGTCTCGCGAATGCTGCTTTTTTCACGTACGTCGACGTGATTTAGTAACGTGGCTGCCGCTTGTTTTGGGGCCCGGACTGTCTGGGTTTTGGGGTCGGTTGTGTGTCTGCTTTTACTGGGCGAACGTAGTAGCTGTTTATCTCTTGACGTTTCGCCATCTCCTTTCCCTTGGCGTGGAGCTGCATCCCTTCGCTGGATGAATCCATTCCCTTACTCACGCTCTCCCGACAGCTTTTCAATGTTTAGCGTCGTTTTAATTCATTTTTTCTCGCGAGGCATTGAGAAACGTGGAAAAATATGGTAGACTTCTCCTGGGAGAGTCTAGTTCAGCGTATTAGTGTCACGTCAAAGACAGTCGTGTCCTGAAGTTGAATGAGACGAAGTTCTCGGTATAGGTGAAAGTCACCAAGCTTTCTGGAGACTTGTCCACGATTTCTGTGAAATGTTGCTTTGTAACACAATTTTACAAGCTGGATACGTTGTATCCTCATACGTTTCCGGTTTTTCCATTTATAGTATTCTTTCAGTTGTTTTAAATTCCCACATATTTGTTTATCCGTTTGTCAAAAGATTTTCCACAATGATCTAATTTCACGGTAATAAATAATAATGTTTATGAGACAACCAATTTGAAAGAGAGAGAATTTTGTTAATGTCTCATTTTCCTAAAAACGAGCAATGCTGACAACGATATTTAATTTTTTCTAAAAATTAAGTCCTCAGTGAACCGTCTAAATTTTGCTTTACCAATTTTAATACCCTCTCTTCAGCGTGTAAATGCATCAATACTTCAATACGGTTTTGTTTTTATTTTATATTCTTACCTTTCTACGTTACTCTGAGACACAAAAAAGATACTAATCTCAAATAAACATGTATGTCTGATTTATTGTGATTTTATTTCGATTATTAACCTAAGAGCAATACCAAGCAAATAACAAGAATTTATCATCGACAAAATTACGCCAAACAAGAAGTTTCACGCCATTTGGTGACTTGATTTTAGTTTCCGATGACACAGACAGCATTAGGAACGAAAATAAATGCTAAGTCCAGGAAGAAGACTGAGAAAATACAAAAAGAGTCAAGAAAGACGCTGCTAAGAAAAAAAAGTACGCATGGAAAGAGTAGGGCCAGGGAGAGGGAGACATAAAATGAAAGAAGAGAAAGGCTGAACGGAAAAATAATGTTACTAATTATGATTTTGAAGAAACTGCCATCCGGTTATTCACACGGTTTTGTTTAGTAGAGAAACCTCAAAAAAAAAATCAAAAGCTAAAAACGCTGGAAATTCGATAGGTTCAGGAAGACAAGAAAATTTCTTCATGAAAGTGCATTTATCATAAAAGCCTTCTATAGAATGCCTAAAAAAGCTTGGGCACCATTCTTCTGATCAGTGTGTACAGGATTTTCCATATCGATCATATTCATGTGCAATGACTTGTAATGTGACTTGATTTGTTGCCTAGTTCGACATTTTTCATACGTATACCATTTTTTTTTCTTTACTCATGGCGGGAACAAATGGATTATTATTTTCTTTACATTTCTTTTAAGAATGTACACACAACGGTTTTCCATTGTATATAGCCAAGCACACGAAACTTCTGGCTTTCCGTCATATTGGAAATGAATATTTAATGGGTAATAGCATTTCAAAAATCGACTTTTGTAATATCGATTAAAACTACAAACTTCTCCCGCATATTATGTAACATGTTTCTCTCCCATGTCCTCTTCCTCACAGGAAACGCAACCTAAGGGATAACTCAATAGTTTCAACAGCCTCATTTTCAAAGTGGCCGCAACAAAATAAAAGGTGTAACTCCACATTGATAGAAGTAATTTTAGTGAAAGAAGGCGCGTACGTACTTTACAAACATTGAAAAAAGTTTATTTCACCACAATTTTAAATACGGTCAATTCATTTAATTAATAGTACTGTGCTTCATTCCAAAGTTGTTTCTTATTCATCAGTATCATATTCATCTAACAAAATGGTATGTGATTATTCAACAAATTGTAACAGAATCAACAACAGCGTTTCTTCAGTTTTGGCTGATTCTTGATGTTAAGATAATTTATTATTTAAAACATAATAAGAAGAGTAATTCTGAATATACAACATAAATAGTAATCTACTACTTACAAGCACTCAATAATATCAACTATAGATTTTCTTGCCCAATACTAACGTACGTCACGTATCAGTTAATAAGTGACAGAAGTTTACAACGCGATTCTACATTGCAACAACGCGCTAAGGTCAGTAAACCTGACATCTGTTCTAGAGACTTCACCACGTAGTTGACCTAAGACCCAAAAATCGATTCCACGCTCCACCCCGCGCACTGTGCCTCCACACCAAATCTCTATCCGCACGCGTCGGTCGCCGCCCAAAACAAACAACCGGCCCACGCCCGCGGAGTCCCAGGCCGTCCGGGCGAAAAATCGCGTACATTCGAGGGGTTGGGGAGGGGCGGGGGAACAAACCAAGGCCGCGACCGGCTCTCCGTCCCCCTCCACCCTCTCGCCTCGACAGACGCCGGGAACGAACGCTCGGGCGGGCGTCTCCCGCGGGGCCGCCTGGGGATCGAAGGGGGAGCCTGATGGATCGCGGCGGGCTCCCGTCCCCTCCTGCTATGTTAATTCACCGCATCAATCGCAGCGAGGTATCGCGTCTGTCCGAAGCACAACGACGTATGGCTGGCGGCGGCGGCGAGCGGCGTGCCCCGCCGCTGGCGAGGCGTGTTGGGGAGGAGTGGGGCGATTCCCTGGGAGGGACGCAAACGCCCGCGTCCGGCCGCCATGGCGCAAAGGGACTCAACGGGGCGGAGAAACGCTACGGACTGAGAAAACCCGACATTATGAGTTGTATTAATAATGGAAAATATACAGACATTTGTAGTGCCATCTGTTTTTGTTTGTTCGTTTGTTTTCCGTGGAACTAAACAGAATCGCGAGTTGCTTCGCTCCTTTCGATGAAAACGAAACAGATTCTAAACATCTTACGAAAACGAGGAGATGCGTGGCATAAGTAAATTGTCCTAGTTTTAATCTCGTGAAACTAGCTTCTACTCGCCCAATCCCGAACAGCTGATATGTTCGCTTCCTTTGATGTGAGCACAAGATCGACGTCGCCTTTAGGCAATCACGAGCGAACGCCTTGTTCAATTTATTGGCTAAAGCTTTTAAGGTTACGTTCAAAAGCAGATATTATGTTTTCGTTGGTCATTTACTTCTTCCAGTACTCTTTGCAGTAGAACCCAAACGGTTTGTAACTGAACTATCATATTTTGTCTTTCACTTTTAATATTAACAAAAGGTGTTGTGTTAAGTAAAGTTTTCGTTGATCTTTCAAATTTGGGAGTCACAGGTCCGTGTCTAACTATACTCCGCCTTTAAGGTAAGAAGACTGCACTCAATGTCTGAAGAAGATTCCTACCCTACTTTTCAAAGAACATTTCAATTTGAACAATAAATTATGGCACTTTCACAGCGCTAGGTAAAATCTTTTGAAACCTAATATCTTTTGTGAACGACTTTTGAAAAGGAACTGAAAACCTATCGCTCACATATTTTTATCGATCATCGTTTTTTCCTATTTTATCCAAATTTCCAGTTAATTCCTCATTGTTGTTACCCCATGCCGCCATTAGCAAGAAAGAAAGGCTTTTTTCGCAACGAGCTCCATTACACGTTGGTCTAAATAGTCTTGAAAATTTCCCATGTCGCCAATAAAAACTAATAATGCCCGATATGATTACAGTATTTTTAACAGTACGTTCCTGCTACAGAAAACATGAACTGTAACCTCGTTGCTCTAACATTAGCATTCACAAAATCATGTAAGAGCTCAGATGCTATGTTTCAGATATAAAGCTACATAATATATTCCACTTTTTAAAAGTTAGTTTCGCACAATGACTAAATACTTTAAGAATCCGTTTATAAGACCAACCGGTACAATAAATAAAGACAATTTTCTGAAATCATAAATTTAGTATTTGCTATTGAAGAAAAGTTCTCCTCGAAAAATGGATTAATTTTTTACAACAGACATATTCCTTTAAATTCGATTTCCAATTAATAATACATGCATATTTTAATTACAGGTTTTCTTCTAAAAGCAGTTATAACCTTTGTACTTCACCATCTTACTTCTATTCAGTAAAATAAGTGTAATGTTTAAATAAATATACCCACCTCTTGGAAAATAAGACTAGAGAAAAGATTCACATGAAACTAGTATTTTTTCAGGTACAATATACCTGAAAATTTCAAGGGTTCAAGATACCTGTCAATAATATATTTTAGTGTTTGCACGACATTCTGAATTATTTAAAATCATGTTTATTTCACATATTTTGGTATAATTAGTTACTTTTGTCTATTATTGATAGTTAAAAAAGATGTAATCTTCCACAATAAAAATGTATTTACACTAAACATAGATGACGCGTACATGTTTCGAGGGAGGCGTTTACCTACCTCATTAATTGAATTTTGGTATGAAGGACACACAAAACATGGATTCTCGCTACGCCACGTGTTAACAAAACTAATTTACTATATTAAGGAAGAGGATTTATATACTTTTGCGTTACCAGGGCCCGACAATATATTTTCTGTCAAAAATCCCTGTTTTCCAGCGCACTATTACGATACTTCATCTTCTTACATTCGTAAGATTGAAAAGAAAATGAAAGAAAGAAAAGAAAACTGAATGGGGTGTATGGGCCTCTTACCACTTGCCCCTAGATCCTCCACTGGTTAGCAGGTGCGGCTCTTCAAATGTGCGTCTTTTCTCGCGAACAAAATGGAGTGTAGATGAAGATGTAACGTTCATTCTGTCGCCGCTAAGAGTTCATTTAAGGCCTGATTAGCGACGTTTTGTGTTTGACAATTTGTAATTCACATATTTTCAATTTTTCTTACATATTTTTGAAAAAATAAATACACATATACGTACATATTTTGTTTTCTTTATTACAATAAATTACGTGCCCGTATAAATGACAAACTCACTAGAGAGAAAAAATATAGAAAAATAAATGAAGAATATCCTAGGAATATTGGGAATTAAATATAAAAATGCTTAATTAAGACTGCCTGCATCATTAAATCGTTGATAAAATTAATGAATTAATAGCATTCATTATGTGTAGCACAATTCTACAATTCGCAACAAAATATAAATGCGACAAAATTTGTTTAATGTATTTGTGTATTAATTGTCAGTGATTTGACGTGTCGTATTCTATCGTTCTGTAACATATCTCCTAATTTTTACACAACGAGGTCACAACCGACACCTGCGATCGACGCATGACCATGTTGGCTCATAAAGGCTCCTCTGACTGTCTAGGTAGTTTACTTTGTTGAAGACCGGCAAACTCCATTATCGGGTCCCATCTTTTCACAGCTACGACGCGGCTCACTACTTGGCAACAAGTCTCTCTGGATACTCATGAGCATAAAACAGAGGAACTCTCAGACAGAGGTCCAACTTAACAACTTGGGTTTAACGCCCTGAGTCCCACACATCAGCAGTCTACCTGGAGCCGCTTGGAGGCACAACCTGCTGCGTAGATTGTGCACCGCTGGGCCAATCTCTCGAAAGAATTCGTGCGCTGTCATAAAACGCCAAGGCCCCTTGGACTCATCGAAAGCTTCGACGGGCTAAATAAAAATAACACAAGCGTGCTGGGTTCTCTCGTCTTAGCGTTCCGCTCGTAAAACCTTCAAAAGCTTTCAAACAGGCGGTAAACAATAATTCACCTTTTACCTGACCAGCGATAAAACACGCCGCCTCCTTCGGTACGGGGGTGGGGGAGGAGGGGGCAGCTGCGCCAGCCGATATAAAGAACCTGACAGTACTCAGGAAACTCGCTCTTCAACTGTGACATTCCGCGAAAGATAGGCGAGTTCCCTTTTTCTCGGTCCCCGATTCCGGTTCGTCTTCGACTCAGGGCCTTCAAAGGAGATCAATTCACGGGATAAAGTTACGGCCTTCGAAGAGGCCTAAAGCTCAATGACTTGTTGCAGAAAGCATGCCCTGGAATTCTCTTTAACTTCACAAGCTACGAATATTGGGTCTTATGAGTAAAATTTGAATTAAACATCTATAAGTAACGAGAAAATTAAAGTATGAATTGACAATACTCGACATGGTAGCGTTATAGCTGGACAATATTATAACCATTTTAACCTTGAAGCAAATCACGTACTCTTGAATTCTACAATGGAATGGGATGTCTTTTATAAATTAAAATAAAGATTTCATTGTTTTCAACACTGTTTATGCAAGGATTATACATTGATCGATTGTAGAAGTGCACTAACACACAAAATAGCGGATACTGACCTTTATTACGCTTCTGGAAAATATAAGGAAATATTGCCCTATCCCGAACGCCTCATACACAGTTATTGTTTTTTGACAAAAATAATTCTAAATAAATGAATAATGAACTTTAATCATATACAAGCTACTTGTAAAACATACATCACGGGCGTTTTCAAGCCATCAATGTTCTGAATAAATCATTTATACATTTTATCAAAAAATATTTGTTCCATCAGTGGTCAAAGTGGTCAAATTCTTTCTCCACTTAGTGAACCTTGTGCAAGAGACTTGAAAACTTACCTTCACTAACATTATTAAATGTGACAAAGCGATTCGTTTGAATGCACACAGATAAGATACCTGCCTTTTCCTGGTTCAGAGATACTATCACTGTAAACACTAGCTAAACGCCCACATGCTCCAAAGCCAAAGCACGTCACGCAGTACTGTATACGATATCGTGCACGACTAATACAGTCAATTACGGGGGCGAGACGCGGCCACAAAAACCCGTTCGGGGCCACCTCGGGAGGAGCTGGAGGAGATGGACGTTAAGGTGAACCCCAGAGGGAACCGGGGGGCGAGGGAGGGGGCCGGGTAGAGGAAAGTCGGCGGCCGCTGCCATACGGCGCTCTTCCTCCGTATCTCACCGCTGCGCCGCGTGCGCTGCTGACTGCCCAGCAACAGAACGGCGCGGCGCGGCGCGGAGGGCGGGAGGCGAACCCAGCGCGCAGTCCCACTGACCTGGAAGCCTCGGCGGCGCTGGAGGCTGTGGAGGCGGCGCGCCAACAGAGGGCGGGGGGCTGGTCTCCACTGATAGGCAGTGTGAGAGGCTGATACAATAGATGAATGGTACACTCGAGTGATGCCTTCTTTCTCAGCCAGATGGCGAAAGGAGAGTAGCGAAATTTCCGTGATCAGGCGGAAGAGCAGCCCTGATGGCATGAGCCGCGCTACGTAAAATTAGGCAACACTGATTGATTGATTGATCGATTGAGGAAAAGGTCGAATTGTTTATTTCAGAATCTATTTCGAGCGCCAAAATTGAGAAAATGGTGAAATAATTTTCTAAAAGGGTGTAAATATTTGTTTCTCCAGTAAAAAATATTGAAATATATACTAGCAATAAAAAATTGCAGTTTTTTCTTGTCTTCAACAACATAAAAAATTTGGCGTTTGACTGAGTTTTAAATAAATGATTCAGCTCTAGTAAGCAATGATCAGGTGCTACTGTATAAATCATTCATAAATTAAAATCTTTATCAATCAATAGATTTATTCGAATTAGTGTAAACGTTTGTAATCTTCAGTTAGAGCGGAGGACACTGCAGCATATGGCGATGGTGTCCACAGTCGTTTTTGTTCATTAGCTCCGATAGATTCAAACTGAGCGCTAGTAAAAAGATACAAGGCGATTTTTTTGCAATTTGCTTGTTGTTTTCGAAATATATATTTTCAGGAAACAATTTCGATAATGAAAAATCAATAAAGAAAATGTTTATGTAATCTAAAAACGGTTCACAGGAGAGTTGATTAAAATACATACATTTTTGTTACCATATGGACTCTTGGCAGTGGGTTCTCGGAGTTTAAGGAATAGTCTTTTAGATTAATATTTAATTCGTTTCAAATAATTCTAAAACCCAGAAACCATTCATTTCCAGGACATTGATATCTGAAAGCGGTAAGAAAACAAGGGGGAATATGTGAGAGTATCATAAAAACTATTTACAGATGGTTGACTCTTCGCATGAATGAGCTCTGCACGTCCTTTACCTCATTTTCTAAAAATACGGTTTGGAATGCGACCATCCTTTTTCAACATTTGCGCCAAGTCGCCGCTAATCGCAGTACCTGAAGGGCAAGTACACGCACGGAAACGGCCACGGCTATTTCAAGTTGCCGTTGGAGTCATCTAAATTGCTTGTATAAAACTGCCACACGAAACAATAGCTTCAAACAAGGCTTACTGATTATTCTCTAAACACTTTGTGTGACTGCACCAGCGTGTCCACTCGTACAAACATTATTTTTATTCGCTCTCGGATTTGTGGACTAAAGAATGAAATAATACATGAGGAAATTGAATTCAATTATACTAGTGTAGTTAATGTAAGTAAAAAAAAAAGCCACGAGATACGACTACCTAGAGAATGACTGCGTTTGTGGGGTCTAGGAGACACGGTTCTCAAAACGATAAATATTGTTTCTCCATCAGATGTTCAATGACAGTTGGTAGCAAAAATAAATTAATCAACAAGAACCTAGACCTATTTATGAGCAGTATATCCACAACCCAAATTTTTTTGTCATTGAAGACGATTTATTAAGTTGCGACGACTAATGACGAAACACTCAGAAGCACGATAGTATTATTTGAAGATTCACGAACATCTCACGAATGACTTGGTATAACGCTGAACTATCGTATTCAAGTTGGCTTGCAGAAATTATTACAGGAAGAGTAGCGAGAGGAACGAAACAAAAGCTCGAACTTCCTTTCTCTACAAATTATCATTCGAAGCAATTTCGGAGATGGACAGTGAGCACACTTCAGAGCAACTGATACAAGGGTGCCTGAAGATACCAAAAGACCAACACGCTCAGTGAGCAGGCACCGGAAGAGCAGGATCAATGCACCCGCTGTATTTTGTTGAAGCTCCTGGCGGCGCAGGCGGCGAGAAGATCGTTGCCAATTTGTTCGGGGCCAGGGGGTCATGCGCTCCTCAGGGCTGGTGGGGCTGGTGGGTGCCGGCCCGCCAACGCAATTCAAGTCCCAGGATCTCTCCCCGAGAGCGCGGGCTTCCTGGACGAGATCCTCCGCTTTGCGCTGGGACTACCCTCGGCCCTCGTGCGAAAGAACAGGTCGGCACCGCGGCGCCTATTACAGAGGTTTGCATTTCAAACCTCGCCCACCACTTGTTTGCAAATTGGACACGCTGAAACTTCGCGAACGAAAAGTGCATGTAGGTCGAGCTCATCTGATTGCTTTTACTTGTATTTATAACTGCTTTCAAATAGATGGCATTTGTATTCATTTATGAATTAGTTTAAAATTTTCATTTTCATTTCATCTTCCGTTTACACGGGTCTTGTGATGTAAATAAAATCTATGTAGGATGGCATTTGTATTACAATAAAAAGATTATTTTATGGTACACGTCCGTCGTATGTCTGTTCATGTCCTTTTTACAAATCCCTAAAAATAAACAAACATATTTGCACAATTTGACAGTATTATATAATTCCAAAAGAGCCACAACTTTATATACCTGAGAGGCCTGATTATCGAGGTTATAGAGCACGGAGACTAATCAATACCTGTAAACTGGACAAAGTTCAAATTTATCCTTAAAACGTCGAGAAATCTTAAGACGGGTCACTCGCGTCATTAGTTTTGTTTATTCATGTTCTCCTATATCTACACCAATACCATCACTCGCGATACCGGACAGAGTTGAATATGAATATCTCAAACAGAGGGTGTGGGCTTCGAACCAGCTTCGCCGATGCGTATCACGAAGATAATGCAATGCGTTTCGAATTTAATTTCATCGTAGATTTATAAAGCGTATCAATCACACACGATTAGCACATTCGTTTTCACAAAAGAATTCATGCGTTCAACTGATCGAGAAATTCCCAGTTTGGTTTATTTAAAAATTTGCTTCATTTGATTGCAGGGGAGTATCGTTCAGATTACCGAGTTGTTTACCCAACTTTCGCAATATTCATGTATGAGAATTTCTGGTCAAATAATTCGAACATTTTCGGGCTCATTTTAAAAGCAGTGCGCTTCTGCTCATGTATTAAAAAACCGTATGAATATCAACTTACGTGTATACTTAATTTATAACGGAGCAGCAGGACTGGACTCGTAAATATTCTGAAGCGGAGACTAGCGAGATTCGACACGAGCATGAACCAGCGCAGTAACAGTGGCGACAAAGCAACAGTTTATGACAAAGCGCCACAACTCACAATCGCCATAAAGCGGCCTTTGTGCCGTGGATATTGGCTCCTCCCGAGATCTCCCTCTTCCCCGATAAACTGACGGAGGCGTCCAGTACGTTTTAGGTCGCTTGAGCATCATGCGTCAGTCGGCAAGAGGAAGGGCGAAGGGGGTGGGAGGGTGAGGAAAAGGCGATGTGAGTAATTGAGCGAAAACCTCCAGCACCCAAGGAAACAATTCCATGTCCCCAACTGCTGCATAGCAATTGACCATGCTCTCCACTTCCTCGATTACCCACGCCTCGAACTATTCTATCTCGTTTCGTTGCTCAGACACAAGATCCAATCTTCCTCCACCCCAGCATCTTCTACGATATGTATCTCCTGAGCCCGGTTAGACCTTTTGCAAATCCAGCATTTAGAACATGATCTACGCAATCCAGTCCTAATTCACGACGGTAATGAATCTAAGAAGGATGAGCATGGGCGCCATGTCTCCGCACAAATTAATTTTTGTTGTTGTAATTTTACTTAATTTATCCTCAACAATTATGGCATCATATCGAAAGAAATATTAATACATGTTTTTATATCAATTAAACATTTTTTATAACTACAACAATATTTATAGGGGAAGGAATTCGATCTGAAATTGCCCCCGACCCCAGAAACACTTTATGAAACGGACCCTCATTTACTTCCTCGTGCCACACCAGCGCGAAACCCTCTTTCTTACTCTTTATTTTCTCGCTACGCAAGCTCCACATCGTATCCCATCGCCCTTCGCTTCCATTCTCCCAGCGGTAGCCGGAAAAGTGTTTACGCAACGAGTAGTCTCCGGTGGCGCTAACGGCGGCCGTTAAACAGGTGGCTGGTTAGACTGCCGTCGAAGGGGCAGCCAGTAAGGGAGGATAGTTGAGCGCCCTCTGAGGACCGTCGCGCGATCGGCGGCGGCGGCGGAGGCAGCTGCCAGAGGGCGAGCCCTATCGGTGCCTTTTTTTACACCGTCGCTCGCGCGCGCGCTCCACAGGTTGGGCGAAAGGCGGGGGCGGGGCGGCGAGGGCGATGGAGGTCCGAAAGCCGCCTGCCAAGGCGCCGCCAGCCGGACCGCCCAAGAAGTGATTAGGGGGAAAACACTCACAAAAACGCTACCCCTTCGAATTCCGTCCCCTTCTTCCCTTCTCTCCCGTGATCCCCGCCCAATGCTCAGAAAAAAAAAAAAGCATTCGGCTGTCTCAAAACACGTGTTCCGTGTACCGAGAGTGAAAGCAGGCGCAATCCTCTTTGCGTGATGTTGACGTCCATCGCAGATCGCATCATTATACCTCCAATTACGAACATCAAAGTTCCGAAACTAATTAAAGGGCGATTACCTTTCAGTGTGACTCACGCTCAAAGCGGCAAGTTCTTATTAGATTCACTTCTTCTGACAGCTTCTTCCCTCAATTAGCAGACCGACTCGAATACTAAAAACATCAGCCCACAAAGAAGCCTTCCGTCAGGGCGCATCGACGGTTCCCCTTCCGGGGCGAAGGGGATGAAGCATCCTTTTCTGGTAGCGCCCGCACGGCGCGAAAGACGCTAAGGGCAGTGGGGCGTGGCACGTAGCGGCGCAGCGCAGCGATCGTCTAATTCCCCTGGCGCCAACGCGAGTGCGGGGCGCCCCAACGCGGCGGCGAACGAGCCGCACGCCGACGCGACGCCGCGGCTGATGAGAGCGGCGGTGGCGCGAACGGGGTAGGAACAACCATCGCGCCGGAGATGGAACCATCGACACGAAACGAGCGCGACGAAGCACGCGTAGAGCAGAGAACGAGAATGACAAAGACGTTAAGGAGGCTGATGGATTTACAAACAGATGCGTACGGGCGAGAAAAAGAGATAAACTGAAGAGAAAATGTGAAAACTCGCCGAAGGAAACGGAATGATGCGATAAACATTATAGGGGAAATGGGCTGCTGAGTTCCAAATGTGGGGTACAGAAGTCGAACATAGGTAATGAAACCAAAAACCAAGCATTTAAAATTATCTTCCGGTCTTATCTGCGGGTCCTTGTCTATTGGAAAGCATATTTCCAGACTCTTGCCTGCAATTGCGGCTGGCATCTCCTGCGGGTACAGGATCATCTTGGATGGATCGCATATGATAAACCGCCTATAATATCACTTTAACTTTGACTCTGGCCATAGAAGGCTCGTTTGTTTTCTTAAAGTATTAAGAAGTTAGTATTAGGTAAGCAAAGTACAACAGTGATGAAACTCCAAAACCAACGTAGAAGAATAGTAGAGGCGGTCAGGGGCAGGAGCAGGCTGTGTCCTGTCGTGGCGCGGGGCCAGAAGGAGCAGAGGCTGACCCGGCGACGGGACGAGACGCCTTCCCAGCGGCCGAGTAAGTGCCAGGCGCAGTGCCTTGATCTTCGGCGGACGGCACTTCCCCCGAGTTCCCGACGGACGGGAAAACACCCGCCGTGCCGGAACACCGAATTAGTTGCGAAGAAACTGGCCGCTTTACGGCCCTCGGATGACGTTACGACAATGGGCGGAGACGGCGGCGCGGGGCGCGGGGCGAGGGGCGCGCGCCGGAGAACGCACTCGTAAACCGACCCGCGCAGTAACCCCCCCCCCTCGCCTGTGCGCGCGCTTCATGCAACTTTCATCCTGGGTGGAACGTGGCAACGGCGGCGGCAGACGCGATGAAGCGGGAGCTCACTGTGTGGCGGTGAACGGGGCAGTGACGCCCCGGTGGTGCTCGTGGCCCTGGTGGTGGCGGTGGCATCGGCACGATTGGTAACAGAAAATATAGCGGTAAACCATTAATTACATGCAAACATTGTTGTTGGTCGTAAATGATTAAGTATTTCATGTTTCCGGGTGAGCCAACTTCTATGGTCATTAGTCCCGTATGTTTTAGCACTGGGTGTGGCGGTGTTCTTTCCCCGCTGGATGGTGAGATCCGGCACCGATCTACGCCTTGTCTTGCGATTTTCCCCATCCAGGTACCTCCGAACAGATAAGAACCGCCACAGCTGGGACACGCTCTAAGCCTCCGACTGGTCTTCCGACACGTTTCGTAGTGGAGAGCATGCAATTGTACATGTATATAGGGACAAGGAAGAGGAAGGAAAGACATCGTGCAGACCATGGCCCTTCAGTTAGGGAACTACTCTGGCATTTGCCTGGTGTTGATCGAAGAAAGAGCGGAAAAACACCGACGCCAGAATTCTCCTGCGAACAGCGGCTGAATTAGATCAAGCTACACACCTCAGGCAGTTGCTCGGCCATGGACTCGGGTTTACGTAGTGGTAAGGAGAGACGCCGGAATGAAGTGACAAAAAGTGAGAGATGTGTACCAAAGGAAAAACATATCGAGAGTTTCGAGGTGAATCTATAATACGGGTGGCAGGTCAGGAAGTGTAGAAACGGCGTAGACTCGGAGACTAAAAATTATGAATGTTTGGCAAATAACTGAGGAAATAATACATGGGTGCAGGGAAAAGGACTCACTATGTTTCTCAGTTAGGACGAAGTGTCTGAGAACGTCTACTACGGCAAGACGAAGTATCTAGGAAACGACAAACGGGAGGCCGTTCACAACTGGCGGACCCGATGGAGTGGCAGAGCCGACAAGAGGGCAAAGAAACAACAAAACCTACGACGAGGAGGGAGAGAGGCGGCAGCGGTGGCGGTTGTGATGAACTCAGCGAAACCGCCAGAGGCAGCGCTCCGAATTAGCTCGGAGATGCCCTCCAAGTCAGCTGGCCCCGCCCACTCTCTAGCGTGTTCGCTCGCGCCAAAGCCGTCTTCTCCGTTACATCATCCTCCCGGCCGATACGGCCCTTCGCTAGCGGGGAGAAGACCGTCAGCGCCAGTTGAAAAACCCGCCCGGCGACTCTTACCGTCCTCCTCGACTCGCTCGCTCATTGAAGGCAGCGCGAGCCACTGGCGATGGAGTGGGCTACTCACACGCGGCCAGCAACAGCGCACGGAGTTACAAATACACTGTCACCTTGACACATCGATCGAATACTACACATTTACTTTCCACGGTGCAGACTTCAGAGTGTGCAGGTCGACAAGGTCAACGATGTTTGAGAGAAAGGGGATGCTGCCATGGTGATTCTCCCTTCACTTTCATTCCCACTGCAAGGTGTACTCGAAGTAGTTATGTCCGCGTGACTAAATGTGCGAAGACGGAGAAAGTCATGCTGGGAAGGCGATATAAAGCCAATGGTCGTTGCAGAACCGGCTAAACATGGACTACACACTGACCAAGAAAAATCAGATACAAGCTTGGTAAGATGTAGAAAAAGTGAGAATATTGTCGTCAACTATCACCAGTAAGAATTGCTAAACAAAACAAGTATATAACATAAAAAAATTCGTAATAACGAAGTTTCTCGACTTATTCAGCCAAATATATTTGATAACCTCACGAATAATTATTTCAATGCACGAAATGCAATATTACAATTTTTAAATAATACAGTATATCCTAACATCGAAGTAACTTTCCATATGTCCTCTGACTAATTTTACTGCTTTTTTAAAAACTGTAGGACCGAAATAAAATCTATAATGGATGCCACACCATATGTTGTAAATATCTGAACAATCATGCACTATTTCTTTTGCTCATCACATAGTAATTTTCAAAACATGCAAATCTAGATAATTCAGTTTCATTGTATTTGATGTCATCCACAAGTGATATACCGATAGTTCCATCAACATAAAAATAAATAACAAATCCAAATTTATAGTACGGGGTCATATTTTATCCTCCTATATTTCAAGAACTTGGATCATATTTAAATCGGGTTCCGACATCCTCGCCAAGAGAAGCGCCACAGATGCTGCTCGCACGGCCCGCGGGCCCTCTGCCAAGTGCAGGAGGGTCATTCGCGACGCCACCTTCCACAAAGAGCGCCCCCGCGCAAGGCTCGAAACACCTGACGCCGCCGAGGCCAAAGCTCCCGTGACAGAATCAGGCCATCACCCGGGGCATCATCAACCGATCGCGAACGCCACGAAAGATAAAAGCGATCCCGCCCGCCGCGCCCGCGCCGTCGCCTCCGCCCACGCGAATCGATGTTTAATGACGGATGGCGGCGTCCGGACTGCCCGCCGGCCCGGAACAATCCCCGAGGTCCGGCCTCGCAAAATTACCGGCAATTAGAGTCTGGTTACGCTATTCACGGTTCACTCGCGCCCCTATTTATAAAACAAGGTAATTGCAGCCCTCGCCGTGAAGTCCGCGCTCCTAATCACGGCCGGGGCGTGATCTGGCGGCTGTCCAACGCCATCTCGACCGCGCCTCCCCCGCGCCGCCGCCTTCACCGTCTTCGCCAACGCCCAGGCGCCGCCGAGGAACGACGTTGGCAGACGCGCGGTCGACTCGCGGCCGGATCGATTTACAAGCCAACTGCGAAGGAGCCCCTTGCCACGATTGAAACTAATCGGATATGCTGCTGTATGGGACTGATGGATGTAATTTTTTGCTTCAGTATTTTTGCGGACTACCGCGTTGCAATTTCAGTAGCAGGACGAAACTATGTAGGTCTCGTTATCTATTATCGCAGTACTCGTACCTTATTGAGCATCATTTGAATTCTACCGTTTTAAATTGTTATTCTAAAGCTTCAATATGTATCACACGAAGAAGTTCAGAAAAGACACTGCATGAAAGGGATGGCTTTTGTTAATATTAAATATATAATACAAAACGTTTAAATGATACTGAATGTGAGACGATCCGGTAAAGTGAAAAAATGTGAAAGAATAAAAAAAATCCTTTGAAAAGGACAAATGTCTCCACTTTCATTAATATAAACATCAGTAAACGTTATCATTTACTTTACATGATATGCACATTCCGATGAGCTAAATGCACAGGCTTCACGTTGGCTAGGAATGCATCGTGTAATATGTTGCTGGCGATGGAGAATACAATAAAACACGATGACTCGAAACGCACGTACACCAACAACGTGAAGTAGAAGCAATGATACAGCATACGTGTGTAAAAGGAAAATGAATACTTACAATTTGGGTATAGTAGACGCAATACAACATAGGTTTATCTTGTACAATTACTCTTACAGACATGTAGTGGGAAAGAGAAATTGAACTGAACAAGACGTTAGTATTTCTATGTTTTTTCCTTTGAATTACTCTATGCCATGCCAAACGCATTGCATGTTAAATGACTTTACATCAGCAAGGAAATACATTCTTGCTAGATCACTAGTCTTTATGGTAAAGGTCACCAATATATTAAAGTAGATGAGTATGTAATTCTTGATAAAATGAATATGGATCCTGGATGCAGACATGAGAACACCCTCAAGCTTTCACATAAAGCGTATGTAAGAATATAAGAGACAAGCAACAGGTTGTCAGCGTTCACTTTGAAGCCCCAACAAAGGTCGGAGAGAGGTAGAAATGGAACATCTGCCAGTATTTTGCAAACTGTTCATCTAATAACTGCATCTTCACTACTATGGAGACTGTACTGACCATTATAAAAAAAAATTATATTTATTTGAACAATAATATATTATGCATTAGTTTTAATGTATAATGTAAAAGAAAGTTTTTTTAAAAAAAAAGCACATAATGTACTTCAGCGTCTGAGTCAATGGCCGCTTTCTCGATTAGATTTTTGTTGTTTCCCTGATCCACTGAGAAAATGCTGCGATGGCTCTTTGTTCCGATTTCCAGACATAAATCGTACGTTATGTTGAGCACTCCTTTTGGTACTTGTGGTAGGATCAGCGCCGGGGGTATCCGTTACTACTTTGTTAGCAATACTAAAAAATCAAATCTGTAGTTCGTTTACCAATGCAAATAAGTTTTTTATAACTCCGGAGAGAAAATGTCTAGTTTTCAAAATTGCTAACCTTACTTTTTTGAAACTTTCATTCATTATTCAACTATTTTTAGTTACAAGGTTGATAAGAGATTCTAGAGCTCAAGAAAACGTACGCAGATGGCACTTCTCCCCATAAGTCACACACAGTTCTTATATTGTTCTTTGACTAAATAAATCAAATCGAATCAAAAACCGTATAATAATTTTGCAGTATTAACGAGACGTCATGTCAATAGCTAAAACATCAAACAAAGGTTTGATCAAACAGAGTTCGTCACTAAAATGCGCTTTAATAGCAATTCCAAATGAAGGAAATATATGCATCTTCAACTTTCAAATTTCCGTCCACTGAATATAAAACTCAAACCAGGAGCCACCACTAAAGACACACCACCTTCTCCAAGCACTCACCACTTAAGATAAAGGCAATTCCAAATCAACTAACGACGTTTACAACTTTCAAATTTCCAGCCTCTCGAAGCAAGTAATCCTTTGCCCACGCAATCGATCGAGCCTCTCCAGATGCTGCAATAAGCAGACATTAACGAGACAGCCGGCGAGTGGGCAGCGGCAGCAGCGGCTATCCTCCGGCTCGCAGGTGGTTGCGCAGTGGCAGGCGCCGGGCGGGGGCGGGGGCGGAAGACGCGGCCCGCCCGTCCTTCAACTTGGCGGGCGTCGGCGCCGCGGCGACGGACAAGGAGAGCCGCATTCCGCGGGGGCGGGGGCGCCCGCAGCGAGAGACGAACCGGTAGGCGCCGCGCGCGGGCGCGGGCGGCAGTTGCCCACGCCCTGTTCGCGCGCGGGCGCGGAGGTTGCGCAAAAGACAACCTGCAGCACGCGCCCCCTCCGTCAGGGAGCCGCAGGCATTCCAATGCCCACATGCGCACGAATGTACATGATCCATGAGATTCACAATAAATACAATACTTTTAAGGCAATACACCTTACAACTTGTCATGGATTATTGTCTTTAAGAGTTTACGTATGCACTCAACAGCATGGAAGTCCGCTGTTGTCCGAGACGTTTCTTACTGGTCTGTGGGACAATGTTATTTCACAATGGGTTCTGTGAGTTTCTTACTGAACTTCTGAACCAGTTTCAGACATTACAATAACCAAGTGTATTATTTTCAGCGTGGAAGCTGAGATACACGCTCAATGAAGTTTCTTAAAAACAATTTATGTACACTATGTTTATTGTGTATGTATTTGTTACGGCTAAATTTCAAAATGTGGCTCATTCGCAAAGGAGCCTGTTACTTCCCACATTATCCAGACCATTTGGCTAAACCTACCCCCAGCTGGACCTATCATGAAGAACGAGTCATTCCGGTCCACTTCCGATTAATGTTACTTTAGCCACATGTGTTGGCTAAAGTAAAGTGATTCTCGGAGTGTGATGAGTATTGTATGTTTTGACAAGTATTTGGGAATAAAACTGTGTTGGAAATTATGCGTTGCGCAGACTCAAAATTGTTTTATGTAATTCGCGAAGGACGAAGGTCACAATCTCGTCGCCCCACCTCGGAATTACGTAGCGAAGCGCTAACTGAAGAAAACAAAATTATTTCAGGTTAGATTATGTAAACGGAAATTTGCATCTCTCGCTAGCCTTAGAAACTTCCCATCAGCATTCCGATTCCTATTTATCACAAAATATCATTTTTCTCGACAACTTAATGTACTTCACTTACCTTAACCACCTCGTGTTCGCTAATGCGTTCTTTATCCAATTAAAGTTCGAAGTATACTTCGAAGTGTCTGTTTCTTCAAGTGCTGTTCTACAGCATGCTAATACACCCATTAAAATGAGGTGAACTTACACACGCTAATTCTCGAGTTTGCCAGATTCGGACAATTGCGACAACATACATTTAGTACTGTCACATAATAAACGCTTTGATTAGGACAATAACAAAGCTATAACAGGTACAGCAGTAATCCTTAGTCTAAGGAATTTTTTTATACGATATATATAAGTATATCTACAGGTACATTAATAGAACTTAAAAGCACATTCGTAGAAGAAATATTTTTGATTTATCTAAAATGAATAGTAAATCCATTTGCACTTGTGAATAAATATGTTCATTTCCACTGAATAGAGAGTCCTCGTTTTCGTTTACTTCAGAAACGCGAGGCAAACAGTTCCTGGAGCGAACTATAGAGGTCGTCTGACATCCTAGCGGAGTGCTTCGTTTGCAACAGTCCAATTTCTCTCCATTGCGTCGGTGGCATGCTAACCTAACCATATTTGGAGGTTTGGACCGCAGGCGTTTCGCCGCAGGGTGAGCGGACGATCGGTTTCTTATGGCTCCTGGAGAAGAAGATTCTTTCTCAAGAGTAAAGAATCCAGGTCATGCCAGAGACTGACGAACACTTTTACTCCACACTAAATCGCCACGTTCACCAGTCAACGCAACACCACACATAAAATAAATACTTTGTAGTAAAACGCTTCATTCGGCAATGGAATTTTCCACTGTGCCCAAAGAGCTATTTGAAATGAAGCAAAAATTCTATTTGCTTGAAAGTGCATAAACTGCATAGAATCAGTGACTGTTATTCTTAGAATATAATAACGAGTATGTTGATTTAATTTACATGGAAGACTACAACTTACCCATTTGTTAAATCAATATTCACTCGATAAAAAAAAACATGTTTATCAAGCAACTGTACTCTGCGATGAAATGGAAAAATCTAAAACTTAACGTAATCCTAGAATGAAATACCATGGAACTTTTCACTCAAGAAACGGCTCCATCATAGAAACCTTTGCATTATATAAAACATCTAGGAAACAATTCGTATATTAATGTGCCTATTACTTCTATTGTAAAAGTTACTTAAGTCTCATTTTGTTTAGCGTAGTTACATCTAAATCTATGATGTATATATTACATCCTGTTTAAAGATAAATACAAATATAACTGATCGACATAAAAATCAATCTGAAATATATCACTAGTTTTCTGAAATTCACAATATTTAAAATGTCAAATTCCCAGCACTGACATGATTCTGACACCCCAAAGGGCACGATCATCTCACAAGCAACAAAAAAAAATGTATATTGCCCTCGTAACTTTTAAGAACTCGGTTAACCCACCTCTCTCGGCAATCCAAAACAGAAAACTGCCGTAATTGAAAGAAGAATCAATCCCAAAGCTCTAGCAGTTTCCAAGCACTTTCGCTCCATCTACAATGTAAAATACTCGGAAACCGGTGATCTGAAAGATAAAGAAGGCGATACGCGTGTCGCCGCATGAGGGAACGGTTCGTGTCTTTTTATTTTTATTGAGGAACTTCCATTGAATCGTCGCAGAGAAAGCGGGCGGTGAGCGTGAAGACATGCCAAGTAATAACAGGTACAAGACACTCCGTCGAAAATTGGGCCCGAGAAAGGTCGCGGGTCGCTCCACGCCCACAATTAACCATCCAAATTTCGCAGGAATCCTTCAGCAAAAATCTTCTTTATTCCCAACACATCTTTTCACCTACTTATCTCCCAAACTCCCATGATCAATGGAGCCTCATAATAATATTCAAAAATTTAATAGAAGAAATAAATATAAACATAAAAATAAAGAATGACCTTTACAATATTAAATTTGATTTAAAAATATTGCTAAAATTAATGGACTAAAATATCGATTAGAAATTATAACAGGTCCCTATCAGCAGGAGCCTTAAACATATGCTTGGTCTTCTTATGTATTTATTCACACCTGTCCAAACCAAAATATAAGTAATTATCGTAATCATAAACAGTAACATCATAATCGCAACGAAACTAATGAAAAACAATCATATCAATCAAATCAAACATAAATACAAATTAATAACCATTAATAATAATAATAATAATAATAATTTATTTTCATTGTTATTGTTTAATTATGATTGATTTTATATATTTTTATTCTATATTTATTATACTATTAATTTAGAGTATCTGTAGTCAAATGAAACACACTCAAGAACCATCTTGATACCTCATACATATCGATGAGCCAGACGTGCTATCTGTTTGGGAATGACTCCTCCTGCTGTGGGTAGTCTCCTCTTTTTTGACAAATGTCATCTCCTGTTTTCTTATAAGTGACAAATAGTTGAGAATAGGTGCAGTCATCGTTCCACAGAATTTCACGGTAAAGTCTATACTCACATGTTGATGTGAAATGTCCTCTCCATTTTTAACTTTTCAGTACATCACATTCAAAACGTTGATTACAATATAACTTATCCTATCTAATTACATTGACTTTTTTAAAGGCCAATTTATAAGAAAAATGTTGTTGCAGTGTTCGATTCTTATGATCATTACATTGAATTCAATCACTGAGTCGCTTTTTCTGAGCCGACGAAATGATCCATCAGAAGGTTCGCGTTTCATTTGTAGTGAGCATACATTGCATTTGCAAGAGCTATTTCTGCGATGACGCGTCTATTGAACTAATCTGGATATCTATAAGGTACGACTTACACATATCGGGGTACAACATTTCCGCAATAGCCCACACAAGGACGCTTTTCCATCTACGGCGGATCAGGCACGCAAGATCAAATAAGGCGATGCAATCCATTACTTTGATCATTAGTGCTGACTACCCGGCCGTATATTCATATGCTGATTATTCATAATATCTCCGTCCCCATCATTGCGAGTGTAATCAATATTCAATTCAATTTGCTTGTGATTACAAAATCGCTTCTCCTCTTATTCCACGTGCATTTAATAATGGTAAATTAATACGATTAATAATATCATGATACGCAATAAATTCGACAGACTATTCCTTGGAAATGGTATACCTTTATATCTTTTACGAAAACGTTTAGATATAAAATCTCGTAAGTGTAGCTCCCAAAACAAATGTATCACCGTCACATGTGAAACTGGAGTGACATCACGGAATCTACAACCCATTTTACAAATATCGTATTTTGGAACTATTAACATGACTGATCTTCCGACAAGCAATCCCCAACCTTACAAGACAATAAAGCACTCTCTAAACTTTTTTAAAAAATGCTTAGCTTGCAGACGGTCTCTTTTTCTCTCGTAATACCTTAATCGCCACTTTTCATTGCGATTTTAATACTGTTTCAAATTCAAAACATAAACCTGTTTTCTATATTCGAACCAGTACGTTTTGCTTAAAGGTTCTGTTTCAATCCTATCCAATCATTGTTTCTAGTCTCGGAGTACTGCATGCTTGATTGATTGATTATTTCGTATTTCTGGGCGCGTCAACTGCTGTGTCATTAGTCCCGTGAGTATAATGTATGTTTTGATCACGAGAAGTTGCGGTGATGTCCCCCACCAAACGATGAGATCCAGCGCCGACCTACCGTCGGCTAGCGGGGTTTTCCCCAACCAAGTACCTCCCACCACCGTGGCACTGCCAAAGCCATGACATGCTCTGGTCTCCCGACATGTATGGTAGTGTATAGTAAGTGTGGGTGACGAAAGGACAAGGAAGAGGAAGGAAAGATCTCACGTGGACCGTGACTTATTTGGTAGAGTAATGCTCCGGCATTCTCCTGGTTCTAAACGGAGAACCCACGGCAAACTACCGATTAGAACAGCCGGTCGCTAAAATTCTATTGCCGGAAATGCTATCACCGTCGGGACACGAAACATACAACATCCCGTTCAGAGTTAGTGCAGTGACATCAGTTGATATCCTGAGCCTTCTAAGCCCGTTGCACTGGACGGGTCCGTCTGCACCTGTACCCCCTCCCCGCCCGAACGTGGGCGCCGTCGTAGCCGCACAATACATCGTTCGATGGCCGGTCGTCACGTAACCCGCCCCGCGGGCGGGTGCCGGGCGGGCGGTGGCGCGGCGCCCTTTCCATTCCCGCCGCTCTCCGCAACCTTGTGACCCAGCGGGCCGCGCCGCGACCGTCTCGCTCCGACCCCACAGGCAGGCAGGGCACTTCAGGGCACACACACCTCGGGTCGCACCACGGGCAACGGACGAGGCAACACTATCAGTGGAAGCAGGTCAGTTGCAGTCGGCGGAGGTACACAGACAACGGCAGACCCTGCGAAACCCCTGGATGGTCCTGGCTGTCAATGACGTTTGGCGAAGAAGCAAAGCGTTGATAATAACCATTCATATAAAATAGTCCAACGAAATAAAAAAATTAATAGTGTTACAGAATGGCACAAATTTTTTCGTATGTTTCTCTTTTGAGGTTAGCTTTTCGGTTTTGCCCCACCATCTTTCCAACTGCTATATATCGGCGCCTACCAAACCCACCACGGCCTCTCACAGTGCCTGCCGCTCTTCTAAGTGTAAGGATTCAGTTCCTCAATTAGATATGCAGATTGGATACAGCTGCCTATCAAGATATTATCGACAGATTATGGTGTAGATGTAACACATGAAGAATTCGGAATGCCCCCCCCCCTGACACAAACACAACCTAAACTTTCATGCCGTACGCGGGTTTCGATCCCAAAACCTTAATGTCCACGTACATGGGCTTACCTGCCCCAACCCATGTTTGTCGAAGCCCTATTTCTTGACCATACGATACTATTTGTAAATGTGGTGCGTAATAAAACGAATAAAATTACTAAAACTGACATTTTAATGCATACGATATGAATGTGCTTCGCAGCACTGAATACATGCACTTCTTTCCTCTGACGTTTTCTTACATTATTGAGTTTTGCTGGATAACTCCACTGGCGTTTAAAAATCATGAATCGTTTCTCGCAAGTTTTGTAATTTATATGGCATACATATCACTTGTTCCATTTAACCAAAATGAATTCACTAATCACTAACATTTAACTGCGATCAATTTAAAAGGATCAGCGCCAAAAAATGCTTTATCATTCACTATAAAGCAGTCACAATATATATTTCTCAACCACTTAACCCATAGCTGATTCTCTTCAGGAAATTTAAATACTTAGGTATAAAACGCATTACCATAGACTTTTTCAACAAAACAGGTACCCATTTTTAAAGGACAAAAATACCATACTAAATCTTCTTTAAATTCCACACCCGAACCACTATATTCACTACAATGAATCCCTGAAACTTAGGCTTCTAAGGTCGCCTGGTCTTCTTCACCTTCTATGTTGATATAATTCGACATTTGATCTTGTCAAAATAAACTCATTGTTTTCCCAAACACATAATTCTACTCCTTTTCAGCTGCCAATGCACAAGCGCGCTAAGAGAATTTCAATTAACGCATAGTTTACTTTTTTCAGTACAATCGATATTTTCATAATTTTTTATTAAAAACATTTACATTTTTCGCTTTTGCCTTGGGCATTTCGCTCGGAGGAAGGTCGCGGCCTGACGGCCGAAACGTTGGCATCTGTTCTTCGCACACGGCGTCCCCCGGCCGGCCAAGTTGACAATGACTCCGGCCGCGGAAGCATACGCTTTAAATTTTTTTGTTTGTTTGCAAATGTTCTACAAATAAAAGCGTATTTTGATATTACATATTACATCCTTTTTTACATATCTGTTACAAATTACCATTTTCATTACGTATGTACGTACATATTTTTCCGTTTCCCACTACTATTTTTCCGGCCTCTAATGACGAGGTGCACTGAGCGGCCAGCAAGCGGTGCCGGTAGAGGAGCGGCGACGGCGCGGCGGTTGCAACACCGCGCAAGAAGCGCCACAAGGGCCGTTTGTTTCAGAGGCGGCGCACAGGTGGACCGAGCGTGGACCGGGCGGCGGCTCTCAATTGAATTAATGGGCCATCCTCCGCGAGAAAGTGGGCCCGCGGCCCATTCCCACGCGGTAGCAGCGCGCTTCGCCCAGAAGCCGCCCGCTCGCCCGCCCCGCCCCGCCGCGCCCCGCCTCGCCCCGCCCGCTGACGAACTGCACAATGAGGAAAAAAAGTAGCCCCGCGTCGCAACAGGTCATGAGGAGGCACGACGCACCAATGAGGATATTGGTGACAGAGAGTACTTCTACCAGACAACCAGCTTAGTTTAGTTCTAACATAGCACTACTGCTAACTCTTCAGCGACAATGAGCGGGAGGTCGTAGGGTTCGCGTCCCAATGGTGGCGGATATTCGACACGGGCTACATAGCTAGGTCGAGTTCAGTCGCTCCCTGGTGGCGAACTCTAGAGGCGGCCGCCTGCTCTGATTGGTAGCTTTCTGTGGTTTCTCCGATCAATACTAACACTATCTAACATACGGGCTACTGACCGCGCGGAAACTTCCCTTCCTCTCTCTTGTCCTATCCTCACCTCATACTTACACGTACTTACATTTACATGCACCACACGGGAGTTTTCAGCTTGTTCCGGCTGGAATGGTGCCACGCTGGGGGCGGGGGGAATCATGGAACCTTCTCCCCGGAAGGCGGCGTGAAGGTCAGCGTCGGTTCCACTATCCAGTGGGGAGAGGAACACCGCCACGTCCAGAGATAAAACATTCGCTTACAGTAGCGGGACTAATGACGATAGCAGTTGACGTGCCCGGAAACAATCAATCAACCTACCAGAAATACGTTGCAGACACGTCGCAGTTCGTTACGATACGTTGCAGTTCATTGTTTTGTCATTGTCCTACGGTGATACTGACAAACAAAACTCGCTCTGGATTGACTGCTAGACAACGTAAATACATGCCCAAATAGATATTTAGTTAATATTGATGTTTTCTTACCCTAAACAATTAGTGTAAGAATGATTTAAAGGGTATTACATCTCGGAGAAAAAAGGTTGAGTATGTTAGTGTTTTATAGGAACAATGTACTTACACCGTTGGTCTTCAAATATAACACTTCTAGAGAGGATAGCTGACTTACTCAGTCCCTTGGCTCTATTGTTATTTTTGACACGCCTTACGTAAACAATCGGAATTTTCTATCGTCAGAATATGTTTTTCCAACAGATAATACCGGAAATAATGATGTGTCGCAAACGTGTTATTATATAACTACTCTGGAAATGATGCTTCAACAGCTGGTTTCTCCAACACCTTCATGAGTTCATGAAGAGCGGTTCTGTAATACTGCCATGTCAATCCGGTCAGTAAAAGACCTTATAAGGCCTCCTCATTTGCCCCTTGGATAACTGTCTGAATCAGAAATTCCAATTTTTATACATGAAATAATATTCCAGCAGATGCATGAAACTAAACGTAGAGTACAAACTGTGCATTTCCAATAACAAATTAGCTTTTGCTTGTTAATACGTAAACTTTTCATGCTTCATTTCGTCATTGATCCAAACATACACATAATATCAGCTCGGCACACGGCCGTGTCAGGTGGCCCTGCCCCGGGGTCGCGGGGTTGGAATGCCGTCGACCCTGGTCGTGGGACCCCCGTCGCGGGGCGCGGGCGGGCCGCAGCAGCGGGCGGTGGCCGAGGCGCGGGGGGCGACTCCGCACGGCGGCGCCGTCCCTCTCCGCGAGGTCATCGAAAGGAGGCGAACGCGGAAATATCGGCTAGCGGGGAAAGTGTCCTCTCCTCATGCGGGTGTTACCCCACACGCACCGAGCCTCATCAGTCGACAACTTCGCTCGCCTCGCGGATGCGGCCGTTCTGCACACCATCTCTTTTCTCCGAGCCTCGCGAATGCACCATTCACTTGGTAATGCCTGCGCGAAGGATACTCCGTTTCAATAAGCGCTGACACCGTAAGTAGTTTTACTCTTGGTCGGGCACAGGAGAAAATCTGGTCGTTCAATCTTGGCTGTAACATGACTGGATGAAATAATGCCGTTTTGCTCGTTACACGACGCCAGGGTCTGCTTCTACTGATCACGTTTCCCGCAATCAACCGTTCAAATGGACAAGAAAATTAAGGAGGGGCGGAATATATAAGCGCAGTTCACAATGTGGTGAGGCCAGACTTGCGACATGCGACTGCAGGTTCGAAATGTTCTCGGCAACGTTGGCCAGCAATCCAGATCGCAAGAGCCTATATAGCGACATCAACGCCCCGCGCAGCCTTTGTTCTCTCCGCCCGCCGTCGCCGGACGCCTTCGCGAGTCGCTGCCAGTCCACAAAGGAAAGCCGCTACGTTCTGAATTGTGTTTCATCGCAGCCTTCACCCTTAGCCACCGAACAACCCGACAGTATGATACGAGGCGTTCTGGATATGAAGAATGAATACAACAAATATAAGATTTGAGAAACACATTATTTACATTTGCCAAACAGAGTGACTTCAAAAAAATCCCTTCATTTTTACTTTCTCGTAACGGAGTAGAGAGAAAGTTATGAAATGATGCGCGAAAAAATGGCGAATTTTCGGCAGAAAAATTCTGATTACAAGGCCCCGGTAACGAAAAAGTGGATATCTCGAGTTGCTAAATTTAGGAAAAAAATCCTCTAACGCATTATGTAGCCAGACTCCATGTTTTGGGGGTCCTTGATACTTTAAAATCGATTGACGGCAAAACGTCACTCCGTCTGTCTGTCCGTCGGTTAACAACGCAAACGGCTAACCCGTTCAGCCGATTTTCTCCAAAATTGTTATTCCCCTATCGATCTGGCTGATGTCGGAGTCTCTTGAATTTGAATCCGATATTTTAATTTTGGGGGGTACTTTACATGAAGCTCCTGAGGCATTTTCAAAATTTTCAAAAAAATGGCTCCATGGTTTTTGATAATCTTTTTTGTTGAATAGTGTGAAGGACGTTTAAGAGAATGGTGCAGGTCTCATGTTCGCTAAAACCCCTGATTTTTCGAAAATAGTACTTTTCATGTACTTTTTCGTGTAATTTTGCGTGTAAATACGTGCTGTTTTAGCACGATTAGTTACTTTCTTCATATTACACATGTAGTATAGAGAAAGTTATGTAATGTTGCAGCGAAATAGCGATTTTTTGTCAGAAAAACTTGTTTTGTGGGTCTGTGATACCGATAAAAGGGAATAATTCTTGACACGAGAGCGTGAGAGGCTGAGAGCTCAAGTCAAAAAAGGACCAAATATCTCAAATAGATCGCCAAATCGTGAATTCTGGCGTAAGAACGTGCATTCCATTGTATGGTGTTTCACAACCTCATTTTATCTCATTGAATTCGAAGTAACAACTTAATCCACGTGTTGTGGATATTACATTTACTCCCCTCTCTCGCAGCAGATTTCGTTCTCCTATTAACCAATTACAGTACTGCCAACTTTTCCTTGTAAGACCAATTTCTTGTGTGCCATGCAGATTCCCATTCCAAACTTCACTACACGAGAAACAAGAGCTCACATTTCACAAGGAGGAAAGTAAATTGTCTCATTTAAGTACGCATTCATGCATCCGGCGGCCTCCTATTGAAACACAGAGGAGGGGTGGAGGGCAGGCGGAGAGCTCCTACAGAGCGCAGCGGCCGCGCCGGTGGCGTTGCGACAGGCGCACGCGGGCGGGCGGGCGGACGGGCGGGCGCGCAGGGCGACCGTGTGATAATAGCGTGAGTGCGAGGTTATGTAAGGCGAATTTTGACGACTTTCCATAAGGACGCGCGGGCTGGAGCTGGAGCGCGGGGCACATAATGCTCTCGTAGCCGGCGGAATCGAGGTCGGGAAGCGCGCCCGTTCCCACGTGCGCACCTCGCAACGAGCTCAGGGTGCGCGCGAGGGAAGGGGCTCTTGGCAGAACTTGCACGCTGCACTTAGCGAGCGCGCGGATACCGCGCTCGAATTTACCCAAGTGGCTTTTATGGTTCCTCAACAAGCCCAGGAACAACCTGTAAAATGTCGTTATCGTGTGCGTTTCTTCTAATACTTGAACCAACTACATGCCGTACTTATGAAAACGACAATGTTCAATTTTCGTTTTATTTTATTTTTATTTTGCAATTAATCGCATTGCAGCTTATTTTATGTGTCAATCTCTTACTAAAATGTTGTTAAATTTCCGCAAAAATGAATTGATAGCAGCAGAATGTGTCGCAGGCAATACTAAAGTAGTACTGAATTCGACAAAATGCTTTCCAATATAAAATAAAAGGGTATCGCTCACATCGTAAATAGGTTAATAGGCTTAACGGGTAACATCCGCTAACTCGAATTTTCTAGAACACGCTTAAAGTCTGATACGAATATAAAAGTAAAAAAGACAACAAAAAACACAGTAAAACAACCACTAAAATAATATAAAACCAGATATGTACAAATTTAACAGAATGAAAAATATTCAGTGCATGGCTTTCACATAAAAACTGTTTCTATTCATCAGATTATACTAAAAGAGTTTAGAGCCCTAAGCAAGAAATTTCATATCTACTCCTCGTCTTGATATTAATTGCAAACAAATATAATTCTCAATATTGCATTGTCTCGTTACGATAAATAATTTTTAAAAAATTATGTCACGAAACAAAAAAAATGCATATTAAATGAATAAGTAGTAATGTAACCAACAAAATTATAGTTAACTATAAAAAATTAATTACATTCGTTTCATCAACTACTTTGCTTGATATATGTAAGTAAAACTTTTATGATTTCCCGACTGCTTTAATTTTTTTCATCCTAAAAAATATATAACCCGCCAGGCTTCCCGCCATACATTTCCCGGCGAAATAAACTTGTGCTCAGCTATTACCCTTTCTACAACCCTCGTACTCGTTCACATCTCTCAACAGCCACGTGGCAACATGGTCGACTGCAGATCGCTGCCACTCGCCGCGCACACGACCGCGCGCGGCTTGTAGGCGTGTTGAGCGAGCCTGGTTCACGCGGCGCGGCAGCGGCGGCTTGCGGGGTAAGCTCCCGTGTCTGTATGGAAATGAGGTGTCACTCTCTTTTCAAGAGCACTGTCCCGTATTTGCATTACTTTCCCGCGCCGCTCCGCTCCACCCCGCCTCGCCCCTCCTCACAGTCCCGTACAGCGCGCGCGCCTTTTATTCGCGAGCGGATATTACACAAAAGCCTCCGGAGGGCCCACCCACGCCTCCTCACGCCCCGCGCCCGCGGAGGAGTGTTGAAATATAGCTGAACAAACACCATCATCGTGCGCAGAAATCGTTGGCCTAGAGTTCGATTTTGTACTAAACTCGCTATTCTTCTTTTTATATGGACGTGGAAGTGTGATTTGGAGGGATTCAAGAACAATTGAATGTGTATATGAATGGCTGTGGACTAGTATTGTAACAAGCCAGGCTTCGGCAAAAGAAGATGCGTACATCGGAAGTGAGAAAAACTGATTGTGCTCGACAGTGAGTGATAAATGAAGTAGTATGTAAGCACGTTGTTCGTAGTTCGTGTGAAAGCTCAATTAATATTTAAATTTAATTTATTTAAATATATTACAATTTTTTTAAAACAAGGTCATTTATATCACAATATTATGTTATTAATTTTGTTTTTGTTGCCTCAAGACTTGAATTTAATTACCCAAAATTGTTATTACTCTGTCTGATGTTTGTCATACACGTGTTAATAGTCTGAAGAACTGCAAACACTGTGATATTTCATACGACACATATTACTTTCTAATATACTCAATTCTTCTTTCAAAGCTCATGAACATGTGACTCCCCGTACGAGAGTGTAAAAGCTGAATTTATACTATATAATACATCGGTCCACAATGTTCTCTTTAACTAACGTTTCTGTTAGGATACAGCGTCTTCCTTAAAGTGAAGGCGAACATTTGTGAAGTGGGCGAATTTTGGCAAAATAGCAGTGTTTAGTACAATACACAGTTGAACTGTGAGTAGTAATAACAGTGGAACAACACATTCAATTGAGGTAGTAAAGCAGTAATTTCGTAAGAGGAACAATTAAATTGTACAGCAAACGAAGTGCTAAAACAGTAATATTTTTAATGTTAACACAAAATGCTACAAGAGGTACCAATACAATAAATGTACAATAAATGTGACCGAGTTAAAGGCTCTTTACAATAAGTACTGCATAAACACATGAATTGTGAAATACGAATAGGATTAAGGGAATACACATTAAATTATAAATGAGTGGCAGAATAACACACTAGTAATGCATTAATGAACGGCCAATCAGCAATATTTAGTGCATAATGCTCTTTAAAACTCGAAATTCTCATCTGTAACGAACACAACACATGTAAATTCCAACATTTCTCATCTCATAAATGTTTTACACGATTTTGAAACACATTTCCTCACATGCACTACACGCTTTTTTCCTCCTCTTTCGTTTCACCTCATTTTACATTCACCAAACGCACATGCCATCACGCAACTCGACATCATTCATGAACAATCACTCCCGCAACATTCACTCATTAAAGTTCCCGCACGTGTGAACCGCAAGAACTTCGGAGGAAGCCCGCGGAGCGCGTCACATTTCGCAAGGCGCGATCGCCCAGGGCCTCCGACGACGCGCGCGGCGCACAGTGGGCTGCAACGGGATGACACGCGCGGTTCTCTTCAAATAACGCAAACAAAAAGTAGATGCCGGTCACGGGTGTTTAATCTTGCATCTTCTATACATACACACGCACAATTCCAAATTACCGATGGGGCACCGGTTTAATTACAATTCATTACAAAGTCGATATCGTGCTGTTTGACGGACAGCTACGAATTTCTGGGTGGAAGCAGTTTTTAATGTTTCCTTTTTATTGATGACTTAACTTGTATGCTTGCCCTTTATTTATTAAGTATATTGACAAAATATCCAGCGAGTCATGAGTATTTAATCTTAGATCTTAAGTTACTATTTTTTTATATTGCAAATTACCGATGGCGCAACCCCCATTTAAATACTTTTTCTTGAAAAAACGCAATTTCGTGCTGTTTGATAGCTTCAACGAATTTCTAAGTAATAAATGCAATTTAATGTTTCCTTTTTACTTATGATAGAGCTTTCATGTATGCCCTTTATTTAAAAAGTATATCTGTAAATTTGTCCTTTTGACAATTAGAAGCTATGTTTGTGTTCATAGTTTAGCACTGAATTCAAATTTGGAAACGTGTAGAATTTTTGAAAATTGGCTGGCGTAGGGTAGAATTTTTTAGGCAAGGTAGGAACTGTACATGCGTGAAAGTGAATTTTCTGGCATTGTAAACACTTTTCAAAATGTTATAATTTTCAGATCGCAAGTGGTCCCAGCTGCGTTTGAGTCTACAACTGAGCTCTTAAAATGGCATAAATATAAATGAACTAAATTCATAAAAATCGAAACGGCATTCGCAGGCAGAAATACGTTACAATATTTTAAAGTAAGATTGAATTTCCCCCTGAAATCACATGATTTTTTTTATGTACTTGGTGTGCTTTTTTCTTATAAAATACGTGATCAATAGACGGTGTTTAACATCAAGTTGGGTAAAAGAACTCAATAAGAGGTATAATTATTTATTGTATATATATATATATATATATATATATATACAATAAATATGTGTATATATATATATATATATATATATAAAAAAAAACACAATATTAACATAATTTGACTAATAGACTACTTGGATATTCTGAATGGCTGGGCCACATTAAGAACTCAAAAGTTGGGTTAAAAAATGATTTCAAGACAAAAATTTACATTGCAGAAGCATAGAAACATTCCAGAAATATGTATATTGTTGATTATTTACAAATGAAATTAATATATTTGTTCAGATAAAAATTAACCGAGAAAGAAAAATGCAGTCGAATGTAATTTTTTGTGGTTATTTTTATATTGTAAATTAAATATCTTTATTAGACAAAATATGCTTAAATTTGTCTTGTGTGTGTGTGTGTGTGTGTGTGAATGTATACATTGAAAATGAAAAATATGTTCATTTCGTCATTGCCAGAGATGTTTTCCTTCACAATGTGCGTTCTTCATCTCGTTTAAGCACACTGTGTGGCCCTGTGGTGGCGAGGAGGGAGGGTCGTGAAGGGCAAGAGCGCCAACTTCAGGAACGCACGCCGCGCCGCGCCGCGCCGCGCCGCGCCGCCTCGATTGGGTTCGGCTCGCAACGGGGAGCGTTCCGTCGTCGCGTGCGCGCGTGGCCCGGGGCGAAGGGGCCAGCGGCGCATGGCTTGCGTCAAAGGCCCCGTGCTCGCTCGCTCGCACGCACGCGCCCACGCACGGCCCCGATGAACCAACTCGGAGTGAATGGGCCATCGGAGGAGCGCGTGGCGCGGCTCCGCCTGCGGTTGAGTGAGCGGCGGCGCAGGCCAATTATAAATAGTGCAACAAGAGAGATTACTCCGAGCGCCCAGAAAAAAGGGCTGAGGAGCTATGTTTGAAATTGGAAGATAAAGAGGACAGAGTGACGAAATTTCACGCGAGAAAATATTACGCAGTAAACCGTCAAGAACTGATTTGAGTTTTTAAATGAACTGAGGTTCTGAAACCTGGTGGAGAAAAGCACCCGAAATAACGTTGGAGAGTTTAAGACCAGATTTCTGAAAATCAAATTACGGATCGCATGATATGTTCAAAGAAAAAGTGAAACCAAAGCTCGGAAAGAAACATTTTGCAGATTCGTTCAAATATTAGGCTCTAAAAGTGAGATGTTTTCCTTTAGAATATGTCCCTTAGTGAACAGCGAACACACGTCATGGACACTAATTCATTCAGAATTGCCCGTGTATCTTCAAAAAGGGATAAACACCCATACATGTGGCAGAACGACAAATCATGTAGAGGAAATGTCAAGACTAGGAACATGTATAAAGATGACATTGTAGATTTTTGAAACACGATGGCCGCGATGATGGAATAATCGAGTTGATGCACAACGCATACTGTCGAGAAGAAACTTAAAAACATACGAATTATTCAAAAATTCAGTTAACCAACTAATTAATTTGTTATGAAATGTCAAAAATCAAAACGAGCTTACTTTAATTACTTATCTCCTTTTGATAAACTAATAGATCATTTAAAAAAAGGCTAAGTTCACCCACATGCCTAAACCATTTTAAGTCACACTTGTCAATGTCATGAAATTATCACTTACTTCACATACCTCTTTCATCAGTTATTAATGATTGCAATACTTTTTACAATGATCTTTTACAACGATGCTTCTCTTTCCGTCATCAGTACAATGTCTTCTCAATAGTACGATATATGAAATCACTATAGTTATCGTCTTTGAAATCTATAAAAACGTAACTTCGAATTGTCAAAATAGAACTTTTAAATGAATCAACTAATTTACAAATTTTGGGTTGACTATGAATGTGAAGGCAAACAACATTTTAGAGAACTATCTAAAACACATTTACTTTGAACTGTATAAACTTAAATTACGCAAAATGTATTGCTCTTGCATAAAAATGCCCATTCCCATTGACCTAGAAAGCCCAAAAAGAAATACATAACCTTGTGGGATGAAATATGGTTCCGCTAATGTTTGTTGCCGCAAACTTGAAACAAAAGCCGACTCGGGGAAAATATTGATGATCGGAAAATTACGTAATAAACTTCCGTAATAATTTCAGATTAATATTCGTTCGAGATAAAGGTTTATGAATAGACATAACGGGTCGAGACAGGTAAAAAGTAAAATTAAATAAAAACATTTTCCTCTCACGTCAACTTCACGCCCGCGATACACAACTTTCACATTATTGAACAGTTTAACCCTAAACCCAATCATATTAATGCAGACAGAGCGCAAGAAGAAATAATTTAATGAGCATCCGCTGCGTGGGGAGCCGCGTGCGTTGCGGTGCAGCTGGAACACACGTGTAAGTGACCACAAGGCCCAGCGGCCCGCCCGCCGCGACGGGCCGCCCCGCCGCCGCCGCGCCGTTGCCCACGCCGCGCCGCCGCTGGCGTCTGTGAGTGCGACCGCAAAATGAGCCGGCGCGTTATTGTTAATTAACCCTATCAAACGACTTGTTAATTATTACTTAATTAGCTCGATCGACGCGTCCCTTGTGCACGCTTCAGCCGAGGTGACATACAGACGAGAGGCCGCGCAGCAGGAGGATCGAGCGCGGGAAGGGATGGCGAGGGCAGGGGCGGGGGCGCGAGCAAGAGAACACACAAACCAGAGCACTTCATTAGGCGAACAGCGCCGCCACTTGGGCGGGGGCGGCCGCGGGTGCAGCGCGAGGCGACCTTCCACGCGACACGTGACGTACGTGCACGCGGCGCGGATGTGCCGACCGCTGCTCCTCTGCCCTCCAAGCTTTCCGTGTGCCTCTCGGTCCCGGGAGCAAAATATTTTCGTTGAAGGGACATTAATACATCACTTTGCCCGGTGGCTGATCCAGGGGAAGTCCTCTAAAAGGCCCAGACAAAACCGTGTGTTATCTTCCTATTTGCCAAAATTTATTTAAATATTTATGTTAGAATTACGTAATTATTTGAAAAATTATATTGTTTAGTATCATATTTAATCTACAAAAATATAGAATGTAATAACAAATATGGATGTTATTGAACAAAAATGCTGGCCCGCTTCAAAATGATCGCCCCTGACTTTACCCCAAACTTCCAAGATGTTTTGCTAGCCCCCTAGCGTACTATAAACTTTCGGAATATTGAAAATTAAAAATGATGTTTAGAAAGTCATTTAGATATTTTTCATTTTAAACAAAATATTTGTATTACCGTAACATAAATAATATTGTTAATATTATTTAAAAAGCATCTGAACTTAGTAACGAAAGATTGCTGTTCTCTGTTTTACATGGCATTTTCCCCTCTACATCACTGAATAATGATTTATAAAGATTGATGTATCGTCCATCAAAACAGTACGCTTTCTCTGCATGAATTATCAAGTTATAAATGGCGTAGGGAACGTTTTTCCTGCATATGATATTAAAGTGTATCTACGAATTTTTGAAAAATAACTCGCGGTGACTGTTCCTTGGAAGAACTGAACTTACTATTTATTCTTTACACTTGCGAAGAACTTCAGTAACACAGTACAATCCATCGTTGGAACAAGGGTGCGGCACTGATGTTGCAGATCCATTGTCCCGAGTGCAATAATGTTGGAATTCCAAAATCAATATCGCAATTTCTTCCTTATTTGTGTTGCAAATGACACATTCTAACCAGATGCTTTATTTCCCTTCGAAGTTCTCTGGAACTTCACAACGCTTGAAACGTAGCATTTTATACGCTGACATCTGTCCCGATAGCGAGCAAGCAACGAGGCAAATGAAGCGGCGCCGTTCGTGAGAATATCAACGGTGTGTGAGTGAGCTCGTGGAGTCACGAGAGAAAAGCGGAAGGCGTCACGATCAACAATCCACAAACGGATAGAGGAGTGATTGAATAGTTACTGGCCACCAACAAATGATGGAAGAGATAGGTCAGCAAAATTAGAAATAAAATGAACAAGCGACGACAAGAACAAGAAACGAAAGAAATAGCACGTTCAAATAATCACCGCACGTCAATCAGAAAGCGTAAAAGGAGAAGCAGAGAGAGAGACTGACAGACAGTGTGTGTGTGTGTATGTGAGAGAGAGAGAGAGAGAGAGAGAGAGAGAGAGAGGCAGACAGAGAGAAGTACACAAAAGAAGAAGAGAGAAACAAAGAGATTCACCCAAAGATCAAGAAAGAAGCAAGAAGGTAAATGAAGAGAGACAGAAAGAGAAGCAAACGGAAAGGGAGAGAGGCACGCGCCGACAACGACGAAGGGCGCTGACAGGCAAAGGGAGCCAGCACTGCTCCGCGCCGCCCGCGCCGGCCACGCGAAAACGCCCCGCCGTAATGACAAATTACCCACAGCACAATAGCGCTAATGACACAGTGAACGAGTCGGAACAGGCGCGCGGTATTTGGAATGCTAAACACGTTGTACGCGGAACTGCAGAGAAATCGTCTTATTTTGGCGAAGCCCCGCGCGTTAGAAACCGTTTGCATCCCTCCTCGTTATTTAAATGCGATATTTCTTTTTCCCTTCCCCTTACCGTGCAGGAGAGGAAATACGACGAAGACCAGACCGTCGTCCAATGCCTCACCCATCTGCATATTGCCTCCCCTCTGGAGTCTCCGTGTACATCACGTCGTTCTCTAGGCTTCCATTCTCAAGTTACCTCCCAGGTAATTATTTCACATACTTCCTCTTGTGAAAGTACTCGCTTATGCAATTGCATAATAGTAACTTTTTGACTTTTCAGTACTACCATCGAAATATAACACTATCACCTTTTTGGTAGTCCTTGTGCACTAGGGTTTTCCCACTTTTCACTCACTCTCTCCATTAACCACTCGCTGTCTTCCCTCTTACCAATTTCCTAACTTGCCAGCTGTGTACTACCAACCACCCCCAGCCATCTTTTCCGATCTGTCCACACAACCATTCACTTGTGCGGTCTGCATAATCCTCGCTCGTCTTGCTCACTGTCTTTCCTTCCCACACTTGCTGAACAGCTTGCCTTCTCCACGCTTCCTCCGCCATTCTCCTTTCCTACCTACCCACTCGCCCGCCCGCGGTCTATTCTGACGCGCCGACAGCCAGGTTCTGTTAATTGTGCGACAGCCTCCCGTCATTACTCTCCCGCTGGGGAGAAAAAAAAATGCGCCAAGGGTGCCTGTCTGTCCGCCCGCCCGCCGCCACCACCGGAGGCTGCGTCCGCCGCTCGCCCGGCAATTGTTCGCATGTAGCACGTGCAGACGCGCGCCGCGAGCGTCAACAAAAGAATGGCGGCCGGCGTAATTACGGGAGGAAGCGGCCGGAAGCTGCAGACGCGCGGGCCCTACAGAGCGCGCGACCGTCGCGTCTCTGGCGGCGGGGGCTGCGGGAAGCGATCTCTTCACCGCTTCCCTGCTGCTGCGCCGCATCTTCGGACTATCCGGAACCTATTTCACTTTCCTCCCACTTCCCTCAATCCCAAATTATTCTTTCTTTCTCGTTCTCTTCCTCAACAGAAAAATTATTCGCATTAGCCCGCGTAATAAATTATTATTGCTACTTCCCACATGAAACAATGCAACTTCACAATACATTTGGGAACAAAGAAATGCGTTATTTTCCTGTTTCAGCTGCCAATCCCTCTTTTCGGGAAACGCAAGCACTTCTGGGGAGCGATTAATGACGGGAGTGGCGAGAACTGAGAGAAAACATCAAACATTTAATTTCTATCTATTTACACACAAATTGCGACTCCAAATAAATGTAATGGTTGTTTCAAAAGTTCAGCGATCCCCTTTATCTTTTTAACACTCGATATTTTTTGTTAATTTCATAATTCAATTCTTTGGAGTCCATTCTCTTTCTTTTATGTCATCTCTTAAAAAGATCACTCCAATAATACACAGGCGCTCATAATATTCGTGTGTCGTGATATGTTTAGCTGGAACAACTAGTATGGTAGTAAATCAATTAAACTATCCACTGATATAAGCACGGAAAACTATATTGTTATGAAACTTTCTTGCTAATTATTAGGTATTGAGCAATGTGTAAATATGTAATAATATTATCATGTACCTGCACATTCAGCATACTATTACCCAATATTATTTACCTTCCAGATAGTTAATACACTTAGTATGTGCAGGTTTAGTTCAATGCGATAAATGATCCCCTCTGTGATATGACTTAAATGCATAAGTTTCTCGTACGCATCGCAGGGAAATCACGACAGTGTATGAAAAACAAAACCTTACGTAAATGCAATGTGTCTTTGTGTACGTAATTATTTTATAGGAATTTCAATTGTGCTTTCATAACCAATCGAAAACTTAACTTATATTTATTCGTACACAACACATTCATTATATTAAACGCACACTTCGTTGATATCCAATAATTACTTTATTTTTATGCTAATACTGCGAATTCACCATTGTGATAATATTACTCAGAGTTATTCGTGTTGCACGAGCAACAAACAAGAGCAACAAACTATGAAGAAACATGCAATGGAAGAATACGCCAGATATTACTTTCTTTGTGAAACATTTCTACCTTAAAAGAACTATTCGTTTCATAATTAAATCAAGCACGAGTACCTTGTATTCAGAAATAAAATTGTTTTTCTTTCCATACTGCACTCTGACAAACCAATTTCCTACATTTCCCAAAAATAAACAAGCTTTTTAATGAAAACATATAAAAGAAAGAACTGAGAAAGCCTGTTATAATATTAAATCTTGGGAAAGAATTGGAAACCCTTCTTCTCCTTACTCATACTCGCTACCTCATTCTTCAAATGCACAATCTGACTTGAGCAACGCATATGAATTTTGTTTTAAGAAATTTAATGCAATTTCAGGCCAATTATTCATTTTACACACATTTTTAAACAGAGTACAAAAAACTGAAGCATGAATGAAAAAAATTAATAAAAAACTTCAATCAAATCTTACATCTGGAGAACTTTCATACTAAAAGCGAAGCGAGTGTATGAGTTCGATCTATATCAAAGGTTAGAAAAATATGACACAGTCTCCAATTATTTGCGTCTGTGAGTACTCGAGTCCATGAGAGTCGGCAGATACACGCAAAGGAAGAAAAAAGAGCAAGCCACACTCTTCTGCCCGGGGGAGGCTTCACCATCTCCGAACCAAGTCACCCTCTCCCCATTCATTGCTGTAGCCATTTTCGTCGCCACCGGCTCCGCCACCGCCTTCGCCGTTCTCCTCCTGCAATTTCACACCCATATCTTTGTCTAATGACTTCCAAACAATTAAGTCTCTGCCTCGTTTGTTACCGATTTACCATTTTCAGGGACAGCGCGACGCGGCTGCTTGCTACTAGCGCTCCACGCCCCGGGCGATGCGTGGGTGGGTGGGTGGGTGGGTGGGTGGGTGGGTGGGTGGGCGATGGGGGCTCGACGTGCCACCGCGCTGGACGGAGTGGCGCTGGGCGGCGCCAGGTTGCACGGTGTGACGCGGGGAGGCGCGGGGATGCGCCTGGCGGGGCGAGGCAGCACGGGGCGTGGCGGGGCGGCGGGGCGCAGGGTGGAGCGTGAGAGGGCGGGGGTCGTAGCGTGGCCGAGAGACAACTGGAGCCACGACGCCGTTCTAAAGGGAACGCAGGCACCGGCAGTACATATCGGGGAGCGACCGACGTGGTGGCAATGACAACAGGCGACCGGGGAGAAATACTATCGAGAGCTTCACAGAACAAGCGAGGTGAAAGGAAAGTCTGGAAAACGGAAACGAAAGGGTGAAGGGATCCAAAAGTAAAGAAAAAACGCATTTTAGAATGGACCGCGGAAATTCTCATGGTACTTAATATAAGAGCAGAGAGAAAATATAAGACGCAAGATGCTAAATTAATCTTCAAAAAGAGGGAATCCGAGTTATCTTTGCAATGTTCTTTAAGAAAGGCGAGGTTAAAAGTACCCAAGGAAGCCGAAACCGAGATCCAACCACTAAAACAAAAGACGGAGGAAGAACGCAACCACAACAAAAAATTAAAATAAAGAAGAGCGCGCCCAGAAGTCCAAATCAATCGGGCGTGAGTTAACGACAGAAATTGTAAGAATGCACTTGCATGATTAGCAATGCAGCTACAACAAACAGATATGACAGGAGAAAAACAATAATCAAGTTAAAAGGACTTGAAAATGAAAGTAGGGAAGGATGAAAATAAGAAGTCCAGAAGTAGAGAAGAAAAACAAGGCAGAGGAGCAGTAGTTAAGCATGATGGGGAAAATTAAAAAAGAAAAGCGTCATTAAACAGAAGTTGGAAGTACTTCATTGGGGACATAACGGCAGTGGCGAAGAGAAAGAAAACTGAGCAGGAGGCGGAGGGGAAGTGAGTGGGCGTGGAGCGGGTCGGCGGCGGCTTCGAAAAGCGAGCGGAGGCATTGAGCTGGGCGATAACTACCGCGCCCGCCCGAGCTATCGGAGGCTCCGCCAAGATACCTTCCATTATTTTTCGTTACGCGCGCCGCTCATTTTTCAGCGCGATTCCTTCCGCGGAAATGGACGCGTGAGCGCGCGCCTGCCAGAGGAACGGCGACCCGGCGCACGTCCGTGCCCAGCGACGCACGGCGCCGGTCGCAGGCGGCGGCGGGGGCGGTGGGGGCGGTGCTGTCGTCGTCCGGGTGGGCGCGGACTAGATACGGCCGCCCCTACGTGTCATCAATGTTCAATACCACTCGAAGGCCGTACCTTGTGCCAAGCGACGTCACTTATCGCATTTATAGGTCAGTAAAACGCCAGCCGTGACTGGAACACCTCGCTTACCCCAACGGCGAGACAGGTCGTACCCGTCAATGTCCGTGAAGTTGGAAGTACCGCTTAAACTGTTCGTACGCAATACTGAAAACGCTCTTCTCCAATATTAACACGTTCAATGGAGTATAAGTCTTCTGAGCGAAACATAGTAAAGTGACAAAATACAGTGACACTCAAAAAAAGTTCTTTCGAAATTTGATTTATTCTGCAGAGAAAAAATAAATTCGTTGATATGTTCTGTAAAAGGGTGACTGTATCGCACACGCGTCGGAAATGACATTCAATATACTGGAAAGGGGTAAACACGACCAGAAAACTCTTCAATCCATCAATCATAATTTTTTTATTGTTAAATTTCAAAATATGTAAGATAAGATAAGATAAATTTATTTAAACTGCAACTGGGTGTAACCCGGTGGCAGTTAATTACATGAATAAGGAAATGAAAATAAGGTTGTGAAAGAGAATTTCGTGACATTCGTTCTCTGCGGTCTTAAATTTATTTTGTGTCTGTGATCCCCTCTACTGATGTACGTAGAAATATTTAGCCGCCGTTTAATTTCTTTCCAAGCTGGTTGACCGCTATCATCTTTATACAGCGCGCAGTCTTGCCAATGTTCGCCTCTCGTCGAGTGAATCCCACCCTGCCATAATCTTGTCCCTGAAAGTAAATTTAGCTCTTCTACGCTGAATACTTTCCAAATTCTTACACTGCATAATTTTGTGCGGGTCCCACAAATTGCTCCATATTCCATTATCGGACGAACAAGCGATAAATAAGCAATTTCCTTCGCGTTTACTGTACTCTTTTTTAAGATGCGCATTACAAAATGAAGAGATCTCCACGCTTTCCCTACAACAAAATCTACGTGACTTTTCCAGCTTAATTTACTATCAAAATGGATACCTAGGTACTTGCACGAAGAAACTCTCGGAATAATTTCGTTACTTAAACGGTAATTTGTTACATTGTAATTATGACCTCTGCCTAAAGTGATGGATTTGCTTTTACAGCTATTTATGGTCATGCCATTATTTTTCACCCAGTAATATAACGCATCAAGATCCCGTTGCAGCATATTTTCATCGCCTTTCGAATTTATAATGCGATATATTATGCAATCGTCTGCAAATAGCCGAACATTTGAAATTAATTGCGCTGGCAAATCATTAACAAACGCTAGAAATAGAAGAGGTTTAATTACATTCCCTTGCGGTATTCCTGACATAACGCTTGCACAGGAAGAGAACTCTTGCCCAATTCGGACTTTCTGTTTCCTTTCTCGCAGAAACTCGCTAATCCACGCCACCATCCTGGGATCGATGCCTGAATTCATTAATTTCTGAACTAGTCGATCGTGTGAAACAACATCGAACGCTTTGGCAAAATCTATAACTACTGCGTCTACTCTCCCGCCCGCGTCAATTTCATCGGCTAGATCCTGAAATAGCGTGACTACCTGACTTTCGCATGAATAACCATTCCTAAATCCGTGTTGGCCATGATAGAGCCATTTTTTGATTTCCCATTCTTGCTTCATGTAACTCGCAAGTAGATGCCCGACCACTGACGTGAGACTTACCGGCCTATAATTATTTAGTACTGTTTTGTTCCCACTTTTAAACATTGGTACTACAAAAGCTAATTTCCAATGTTCAGGTACCTTTGAGTTGTTTAAGGACACGGGAAATATTCTAATTAAATACGGTAATATTGCCTCACCAAGTTTAATTATGTCCGTAGAAATGTCGTCTGGACCCCTTGACTTACCATTTTTCATAGATTTTACTTTATTCCGTAGAACGTTCACTTCAATATTAAACTGATATGTAACCGAAGAACTTTGAATTAGTGGATGGTTCGTATTGCTTTTAAAAATCGAACTGAATATCTGTTTTTGTAAAATGATAATTCCGAAAATATGCTATTTCCTGAGAATCCATATGGGAAATTACATTGGTGAAGTCAAATTATTGTAGCCAAATAAAGCGAATACTTCTGCAGCTTCGCCTTAGAAGGAAATTTGTTTTCACAGAACCATTACGCGAAGCTAGAAGGTAAAACATTGCAAATTGGTATTTCTTTCCAATTCCGACAATCCACCTTGTCTTATTTATCCATAGTCACATGAAATATTAGACAACATCAATCAACTTCAATCTCCAATTGGACACAAAAACGTATGTACAGAACAGTTATTTCTGCGAGCATGACAAATAAATAGCATTGTTTTCAATCCCTTATTGATTCTTAATGAAACATGATATTCTATCAACACAATTCGCATGTAGAACATCCAATTATTGCTATCATACAAGACGTATAACAGCGTGTTTAATAGAGCAATAATAATTTCCTCACACATAATGCTATCGCACTCACAAGACCGTAACTCACACATTACCGAGGAGCGGGAAACATCAAAGCTGAAGCACCCACGCACCGCAGAATTGCTTCAGAACGCTACTCAACGAGGAGCAGTTACGAACGAACACGCCTCCTCTGCTCACATGACGCTTCCCTCAATTAGTGTGGCAAAAACCTGTAACTACCAATCATTCCAAGAACTCTGGGGGAACTAACTGCCTCGTCTCCGAGAAATACGCACTCTTACGAAAGCGGAGAAGTAACAAGCGATGCAACTCCGAGAAAAAATTCGCAGCGTGGTGAAAAAGAATCTTGTTTCTAAAGAAAAGTTTAAAAATGGCGCACTAAATATTGACTCAAATGGATGCCGAAGAGTTATAAACACCACACGATTTATTTACCTTACAAGGAAGCCCATGAATTCAGTGAACATGCCGACAGCACGTCCAGAATTGTATCAGTACACTCGTTTACAGAAAAGATTCATTTGTGTGCGTCGCCTTATATTTTTTATCAATTTGAACAACATAACATATTACAATTCCGACATGTGAGTTCTTCATGTGTATTTGTGAGTTCTTCAATATTTAATTCCATAAATTGCTGAACTCCAGTTTCCCGTTTGAAATGATATCTTTTGTATTTTGTTGAGTTTTATTTGCAGCCCTTAAACGTATTATTTAAAATCATTGTTGAGAAAATGAACGAGTAATTTTTCTGAATCTTTTCATCACCTACATTTTCGTCATGTCATCTATTCTGAAGTTCAGGATTGAATTTTACTAATACATGGATTTGCCCCCGTGAACTTTCAAACATATTCCATTGCCCAAACCGATTTGTTGGCTCTTCTCGAATCAAATCGCATACTCGTCTCTTCCCACAGACGCACTAACAAGAGGACAACAAAAGCAAGTCGCATACATCTGTTTAAAGAAAATGTTCTTCTGCAATACTAGAGGATCCTAGAAAAACCAACTAGATTAGTCGTTCCGAGTTCTTTTTCTTCGGCGTGCACTTGCCGCCCAAGCAACAAAGAAGGTGCAAGCGTCCTCTTATTAGAAAGTGCTCGCCGTGAGACCGCGATTGATTTCACGCTAAATGCTCACGCCTCGCGTATTTCTCAGCGGTGGTGTTCTCTTCGGGCCCCGAGAGGTGCCCGTGCGAGCGTGAGGGCCGTTTCAATAATGAATAATTCTCGCCCTCTTCCCTCAAGCGTTCTGACTACTTTCTGCGGAGCCGCCCGCGACGGAGAATCAGCGGGGGAGAAGAGACCAAGGTTTGAGGGTGAGTGGAGCGCAAATGCACCGATCAGACACGTAAGGGTCTAGAGAAGAAGAAAAAACTCAGGAAAATCAGCAGGATAAGATCTATGACTGAGCAAGCTGGGGAAGTACGAGTATGTTGGGAAAACACTACAGAAATTCGAACACTATGGATTACTGGAAGTGTGTCACATTGTTAACGAAATGCGAACTACTGCAATTAGAATCACCAATTGTAATCGCAATAGAATTTATAATGCCAATGGTTGTAAAATAAAGTTTAATACAGGAGGAGACAAATTAGGTAATGCAATGCCATGGTACAAAAATAGCAACTTTCGTGTTGTTCTCAAGGTATGGGACGAAAAAATGTACCTTAATTTTTTCACAACGAAGCCACGGTAAACCATTATCTAAAGGAAAACTTTGATTCTACAAGATCCAATAAAGAAAATCGATTTCCCGGTATTGATTACGAAGACAAATATATTAAGAGTTCGATGACACCAGTGACAAATCGATTTCACAAAATCGCCCCCAGACGTCCATGGAAGGCATGCAATGTGTTGATACATACTTGAGACGAAGCAAAAAAGAAACGAAAAACGTAATGCACCAAACAAGTAGAACGAAATGCATCGAGTGTAGCAGGAACGAGTCACTAAAGAGAGATGTATCGCCGCTGAAAAGGCATCGAGTAGCTTTTTAAGTTGTTTATTATTCCGAATAAACGACATGGTTAATTTTAACAACACAACCTTTTTCACGTTTTTCATGCTTACTATCTATTTTATAATACCAAACTATTACTTCTTTACAACTATTTTCATTCGAAAGAGGGGACTCACTGAGCACCTCAGAAAGAATTGTCCATATTAGCAACTTGCATGAAAAACACGTATTTGGAAAATTTATTTTTTAATCTGTAGTTGTTTCTGGGTGTTGTTGGTTCTGAGATAACTCACGATATGTTGTTAATAATTGGTTTTATTTGAATTTCTTTATAGATTTGTTTATTTATGAAGAACCATGGGGCTAGTTATAGTTCGTAGGAAATTAGTTTGTATTATCTGCATTTTATGGATATCAGATGTTTCCTTTCGAGTAGCTAGCAGACCATCGGAGATGATAGAGATAGGCTCCCCTTTCGTGAATGGGAAGGCGTGAGCGTGGGTGGGAAGTGCGCCTGTGGGGCGAATGGACGAGGGGAAAGGCGGGACTCGCCCAAGTGTTGTGAACTTCGCGAAGGTCACGAACGTCGCCCGGCGCCGCCCGAGGCGCAAAGCGAAAGGAGCGAGTGGAGGCAGGCGACGCTGAATTACGCGGCCGGTGGATGCAGTACACGGCAATGCATCAGGAGCACTTTCCCCTGCACAGAACAGAGAAAGTGATATGGTTTAAAACGAAATACAGATGTGGAACGATCGCCGATAACAAGACCTCAAAACAAAAGGAAGAAATGTAAATTGAATTGAAGTGAAGGAAGGGTGCATGTCATCGTATGTATGTAAGACCCCGCGCGCAAGTAAGAGACCAAGAAAATACAAGATCCTTGTTTATTGGATTGCTGCTATAATTTGATTCACGAAATATACGACTGTCATATTCATGAAAAACTTATTTTCGCTGAATCCTAAGCAAATGTCTGTGATTTGTTGTAGACGTATTTCGATAATTAGAACGAGAAAATATCCGATAAATGAAAATAAGTATAACAAAATGTGAGGAAGATAGTAATTCAGTTGCGAATAATACATTCACAACTGTAGTTTCTAAATAATTTGTGTAAATTAGAAAGCGCGTTAGGCTAACTATTCTTAGAACCTGATTAACTGAAGACTGACACGTTAAAATCAATCGTTGTTACTTCCAAACCATATAAATCGATATTCTTTAAAAATCAAAATATGAAAATGCAGTTAATATTCCAAATAAGGGCAGCAGTATTTAAAACGAACTTGAATCAATCTTTATAAGCCTCACGTGGTACTAAATGGTGAATGAATGGATTCTTCTAATGTAGAGCTTGCTCGCAAAGAGCCCGAATTGATCCTACTCAAATTCTAACGAAAGAAAGACCGCGTGCATGAGAGCCTTGCAGAATGCACATGTGAAACGATTGAAAAACGTGGCTAAGGACGAGCAAACGTAGACGGAGTAGTTGTGAACGCGCATTGACTACATGAGTTATTGAAGTAGTAAGACGGAGTGATTATCATAACCACATAACAGTCGAGTTGAGGAAAATCCTGGATTGTCAGTGAAGGAGTGAGAAAGAGAAAAGTAATGTGTTTTCGTGAAGGATAAAGCTGGGCACTCACAAGAATATGATGAAAGAGAAATTGTTCCTTAGTGGAGTACGAGGAGCGGATAGGATTGTGTAATAATGATGAATACAAAACTGACTGAAAGGAAGAATTGACAAACTTGAACCCACTGACGATGAAACTAAAAAAAATGTTCCATTGACGTCTTACAAGAGCCGATATGTTACTCATCAATGGGCGTGATCCTCCGTTAGGGAGGATAGTTTTTGAAGTTTAAATGGTTCTATGACAGTCGTGCTTATGGTACGATTTGCAAAAATTCTTAACTTACCAGAATGAGGTTTGTGGTTTTAGTGAATCATGAATAGTAATAATAAGGGAATCAAATGATCCCCGGCGCAAAAGCATGAAAAAGTGGCCACAAAAAGAGGAATAACGCGTTCGTAGTCACTTGCACGATTAAACATGGTAACATATCAACGGGACCGAGAGAATCAGAGAGCGCACGGAAAGTGACAGAAGCAAGGGAAACGGAAGTGACTAGTGCAACACTGACGACGTGGAGGGGGCGACAGGTTAGATAGGCCGCAGAGGAGAGGTGTTGGTGGGAGGCGGAGGAGGGGGTTCTCAAATGAGCCCGCGCTCTCGTCAGTAGGATGCCATCGATATTTTCCACCAGAAACATCGATATTTTTATTTTGCTTTCGATGTTTTCTTCACATCGATATTTTGTTGCAAAAACATCGAGTTTTTTTATTTTAATAATTGATTATTTTTCAAATAAATGGGTTTAGGCACGTTGTAGAGTAGCTGCAATCCACAGTTGTTTTACGTAATCCTCTTTCTTTTCCTCTTATTTATCCTCTTTCGCCTGTGCCATCTGAGGGAATCTTAGGTGGTTTTACGTCGATGGTGTATGAATGGAAGTGACTACAGGGTAAAGTAGCGAAACACGATTTTCTTTATTGTTAATTTTATTCTTTACATTCGATAATAATTTTTATTGACATACTACTAACATGCTGGTAATCAAACAAAATATATCCCATTTACGTACTGTAATTAAAAGTGGATAGGAAAATAGTATGCTTATAAGTCTATAATTAAAACATCGATGTTTTCATCGACATCGAAAACTCTTAAACGATGTATCAAAGTTTTGGTAAAATTTGCCATCATTACAGGACGCTTAATTTGGACTCATCTTCGCGTCGGGGAGTCAAAGGGGGAGCAGCAAGTGGAGGGACGGGGGAAGCACCTAGGGCGCGCCGCGACCCCCGAGCGGACACTTCCACTTCCTCCAAGAAAGAAGCGGTGCTGCCCGCGCGACCCACTGAAGCCAGGAACAGGCGCAGACGAACATGCCGATTACACTAACTACTGCCATCGTACTTGTTTTGACGCTGTCTGGCAACGCGTGATGCTATCTACTGAGATGAAAAGATCGCGATGGTCAACGGCGATAGCTTCATTTATCTTGCCAACCTTCGGAAACAAGTTGCGCAAGAGTAAGTAAATAGGTCTGAAAATGTACGTATCATTCATAGTAAGTGTGTAATTTCAGAACGGCTAATTGTTCTACTGTATCTCCCAGAGACAGAATCTTTGAATAAAATAAAATAAAATAAAAAAAGCATTTCGTTTACAGGCAAATCCCTGTCGAGATCGCTACCTTTTCCCAGGATCTCGTAACTTCTTCCTCAGGACAGACAGAAAACAGCCTTGCATCAAGAATTTCAGATAACTTAGAGTAATCGCAAGAACGGTATTTAAAATATTATTACTTTGACAAGATTAATAACCTCATATTCTATTTCCATAATGTGAATGCATAGAAAATTGTGAAGATAGAATTGATTTCTAATGATAATTGTATTTGTCTGCTTTTTATCAGTGATACGAAATTGGTTAATCAATTCTGATAAGGAAATAAAATAAAAAAAAAGAGTCAATTTTCAGTGTTCAAATAAATATTAAGGTATATAAAATCTTATCCTTACTATATAGTCATCTGAATCAATCGTACACGTATGTGAGATAAACCTGTATGTAAAAAGAATTACGAAATTTCAAGCATCAAAAAGAAAAATACTTTATGAGATTTGAATACTTTCTGACAAATACTGCACTGTGCCACATTGCCGCAGAACCTGGTCACAGTGGTTAGAACACTATGTTCTTCGAGAGCGCTTTCAAAATGTTCAACACGACTTTACGGGTCTATTGACGAAACTACAAGTTTATACTTTTTGTTTCCCTCCGGCATTACAATTATACAACAATGTCGTGTGTGTTCCTTTCCTATACTTTACATCTTGATATACGAATTCTTTTGCCATTTTATCGAAGAGTACACTTCATAAATGTCTACATCTGTACCTTACAGACCAACGATTTGCAATGCTAACTACTACAAATTACAAGATGGATTAAAGCGTTTTGCACACGGCAAGACAATTCTCTATAATGTAAAAGTCGCCTATTTTCTTTTCTTTCAATTGCTTAATATTTATGGATCACGCTAAATTATGTACTACCTTCAAGACTTCCCGCTAATTCTTAAATTATATTTTAATGAGATCAAGATTTCTCATTTAAGTGTATCAATTACGTTGGTTCCAGAAAGAAAAGCAACTGTTTCAAAGTATACGATATCAGCAAGTTCTTTCAAATACTTTTCAGAAGAGCAAAAACCTACTTTCTATTTTATTTTGTATTTTTTAAAAAATATTTTCCTTAATTATTTCTAAATGTCACTTCTAGCTGACCCAGGTACGTAACTCCCACTTTCCAGAGTCCTGCTCATCAGCAACGCGGACTTTCCGACCAAATTACACAGCAGGTCTTGCAGCTCAATCGTCCGGACACGTCCGCGTTCAACTGCACTTTCCCCGCCTCGCCGCGTCGCACTCGGACCGATTTCAGTTCTAATCCGAGTCGCACAACGCAGCCGCCCGCCTCCGCGCCGCCACTTCGCCCAATGATTACGGGTTATCTCGCCCCGTATCTGCGCCGCGCCGCGACGCGACGCTGGCGCTGCCTCGCAGCAGGTTTCCAGCGGAGGCGGCCGAGCCGTTATTACAATATTCAAATCAAGTAGTGCCCGGCAGCGATCCCGGACCGCGCGCGGTGGCCGTTGTCTCCACCGCCCGCGTCGCCCCCGCCCCCGCCGCGCCACCGACCAGCAAGCATCCCACACTCCCTCCCTCCCCCCAAGCAGTGGGTCGAAGTGACACAAAAAGGCGCAGAGCATTTTTTTTTCCCCTTTTCAATTCGCACATGGCATTCTAACGGACAAAATATTAAAGAAAGGAATATTGCCAGAATATTTGCCAATTTCACACCAAACGATATCATTACAAAAGATTCGATCACATTTGTTGTTCTTACAAAATTCTTGACAAAATATGATTTTACTTTTGCGGATTTGTCGTGTTTATTTCATAATTCAGTGCTCTAAGTCGTCGTAGAATTCTCAAGCGAATTCATACATTGTGAATTGATAATTTGAGACACGTTCAAAATTCATATATCACTGCTTTACTTAGGAACGTATTAATTCACGTTGATACTCCGCTATCAATGTGCGGTGTTCATCCAATTAAATTTGGAGTTTGGGACCGGCAACACAGCTAATGCGTTCGTAACGGGACCGGATGAGGCGGAGCGGGATGAGACGGGGTGGAGTGGAACGGTGCGAGACAGAGCGCAGGAGAAAACAAGAGTTGAAAACAAAATTACATCCATTCATTCCGTTTTCTAATTGATGATTGCGATAAACATAGAGAACAAGGGGAACGCCGGGTACTCCAGCTAGCTACTCATAATTAACAATGCATATCTAAAAACACTGATGTTTAACGCGCTCTCTCTCTCTCTTTCTTGCTTGCTTACTCGTACATGCCCCCTCCCTCTTATCCCAGTTATCCAAATTAGTCATTTAAAGAAAACTTCTTTTATCTAAAACTTTTTAACTAAAACTTTTTTCTTTGCGCACCTTTTGAACTGTTACAGACTAATATTCGCCGTGTCTATCTCCGTTCTCTACCCTTTCCTCCCTTACGTTGGCCACCACACTCACCATCGCTCCAAGCTCTGCTGTTACCTCCAACCTCCACCGCAGACGGTCTCCGCCGCCAATAGAGGGACTGATTACAAATTGCAGTATTTATTCCTTGGTCCGTCGCTGTGCAGCCCGGTCGGTGGTGGTGGCGGCGGCGGGGAGGCCGCGCTCGTATCGTGACGTTCGAGAAGAGAGAGAAAAGAGCGGCGATCCGCCCCTGAGAGGCGACTGGTCTCCTAATCCCCGCGCTATTGTAGCCCGGGAATGGGCTACAACTTTCACATTAAGGACCGCGATAATATTCCGATCTCTCGGGTCCAATGCAAAGCGGGCGGCCCAGCGGAGATAGAAACAGGTCCAATGAAGAGGAACGGCGGTAACGCAGATGGAAACCAGATGATTGCCAATGGAAGAGGGAGAGAAAGGTGGCTCAGGCAATATCAAAGGCTGTTGCAACTGTTACAGATAATAATAATGTTAATAATAATAATGATAATGATAATAATATAATAATAATAATAATAATAATAATAATAATAATTGCAAAAATATAAAAGCTTGTGTTTTCTAGCGCGAATTTGTACAATATAACCAATGTAAAAATTCAGAAAATAAAATATAAGAAGAAGAAGAAGAATGTGATGACGATAATGATGATGCACACTGACAATGTGGTCTTTCTATTAAAAATTGAAATGTAAAGAACCGGATATGGACAATCAAGTATTATAAAAAATCTAGACCGTAATTGGAATTGAAATATGAATCATTGAGATAAAATGTAGATTACATATTACAAGAAAAACAATATTACTATATAACTAACTAAATGAAGTTTTTGTATACGATTAAAAAAAACTAAAAGCAATTAACAAACAGCAGAAATCTTGCAAATATCTATATGAAAAATTACAATATTTTTTACTGGAAATTATTCATAACTAGTGGTCTGCAAATGGAAATGGGCCACTGAACAAGACACAAGGTGGTGAAACCGAACCACACAAAATGTTTTTTTTTTTTTTAAGTAGCACGTAAACTACTTTTGAAAAAAATTCTCTTTAAAACGGCAATAAATTATTTTTTTCAACAAAAACAGTCTTCGCGAATACTGCAATAACATGGTGGTAAAGCATACAGCACAACAGTTCTTTACACACCAAGAATGTAGAAAATGGCTCTGTACCATAATTAATGCGTAAGCAATATATGAATAGCAAATACTTAATGGCGAGCGCCTCTTAGAGCGTTGCCGTCAGATGACGTCAGCTGTGTCGCAAAGCAATGACGTAAGCAGTATGAGAACAGGCACAGTCAAATATTTGCATTTTTCTGTCAAAATAGTACTGTTTCTGTGTTTCCAGATTTTCCCCGAGCTCCTTGGGATCCAACGAAACCACAGACACTTCTCACGTGATCGGAGACTACATAGCTTTTTTTCACTTTCTAATCGCATCGGAAATTAGGAATATAGATAACCCAGGGGTTTACAAACTTATTTTTGCCCACGGCTCCCTTGACCTAAACGAAATATCCTGCAGCTACTCGGCTAACAATAAGTTTCAAGTATAAGGGCTAATATTGGCCTACTAAAGATTCAACACAAATGAGTAAGTGATATAACATGTTATTTTATCTCTCCATTCTAATTAGGTATTAAAATAACACATAGAACATTTTATTCAACATTTAATTTTATGATAACATTCTTCTAAAACTTAAAGGGAAGATTGACCTTGCTTCTTCACCAACTGTTCAAATCTGGGTTCAATATTTGAAACTGCGACTCGCAATTTGTTTTCGACGTTCAATTTCGATCTGTGTTTGGTTTTCAGACCTGCCAATGCTGAAAATTCTACATCACATAAGTAGGATGTTGCAAAGGGAATCAAAACTCCATGAGGTCATGTAACCTATTTGTGGATATTCTTTCTTCACCAAACTCCGGAACTCAATCGAATTTCGATTTTAATTTGGAGTCAAAAGAAATGTCGATGAGTTGCTCTATTTCTTCAGTGTTTAATGTTGATGGAATTTCTGTACTGAAGAGATCTTTCATCTAATTATGGTGAACCTCTTCTGAAAAGTACCTCTACTGGGAAGTATCTAAAGATCATTTTTAATAAATCACCGCGCCGCCCTTACCATATGGTCGCGACGCCCCTGGGAGCCGCGACCCACAATTTGAACCCCCCCGACATGTTCTCTACAGAATTCCTGGGTAGCCTATTTGTTTTATTCGCTCAGAAATTGTAATGTCAGCCGTTGTACGTAATCTAAGGTTCCTGTGACGCCCACAAGCGCCATTGTCAGTTCGGCCGATTTCGGAATAACTAAAGACAGAGATTTCCTGGTAAAGACTAGTTCAAACAAAAGTTTGAAAGCTGAGTTCACTTCAACAAAAGGAAGAAACCTCCATTACATCAATAACAATCCCACAGCTTGAGTTGTTCATTGAAGTGGTTTGATCAATTTTTAACGTAAAGATTATTATTATTATTAGTTTTTAAGGCATTTTTAAAAACATTTTAGGACCTTTTTATTGATCATTTTTTAAGGTGTTGTAGGTCACCAAAATCCGCCCCTAGTGATGACCAGGGTTCGGATTCTGATGACATGTCTTTTCATTGGTGCATTCTAGATGTAGCTAACTTGTAAATGAATGTTTATCATGACTAATAGGTGTTAGAAATGTACAGTTATTGGGTCATTTTTTGCCATTTTTCAATTTTTAGATCATTTTATGGATCTTTGCGTCATTTTTACGCATTTTGTTTCCTTTTAGTGTATTTGTTAGTGAATGTTTCGTGCATTTACAATGACTAAACAAAGTTTTTATTGTATCATCAGTTCATGACGAAATACACTACTCTAGTGGACTGTTTTTCGAACTCTCAAAATTAACAGATCTTCGGCAATTTGCTCGATTGGCGAAACTGATGGTTGGAAGATACGAGCTAAGAATTACATTTCCTCAAAAAATTACGACTTTGTATTAAACAATTTTATATAAATAAATTTTATTTAAAACTGTAAAATGTATTGAATACATATTTTTATACACATTTTTTAGCATTAAACAATTAAGTCACTTCCCCCTAATAGTTAAGCCATTTTCAAAGAATATTTAGGTTATCAGAATCCGAGCTCTGAGCCCTCATTTTTAAGTCATTTTATAGGTTATTTTTTCTTATCTTTAAGTAATTTTATAGGTCATATTCAAAGAAATTTTAGGTCATCGGAATCTGAGCTCTGGTGATGACTAACAGACACTGAAGGCCGGTGCGGACGGGAATCTTCCACGCTGACAACGACGGTGTAGGTGGGTGGGTCCTTTCACGAGGGAGGGCGACCCGGGCCGCGCACAGATTCGCGCCCGCGGAAGATGTTTGAGCAGAGTCAACACAGGGCCGCCGACTGCGCCTTCTCGCCCGAGGGTCGCAAGCAAAACTCCACTTATAATTAAAGAACAGCAGCGGCGCCGACGTCGGAGAACGCGGCGGAAGCTGCAACGATAACCCAACGGAGATACAAGGAACGGGCGAGGGATGCAAGGGAAAAGTAACGACGAGCGTAGAAGAGGACAGGAAAAGAGAGACGGCAGAATGGCTAAGAAAAATCAGACAAGGTGATGGCACGAAATAATGCAAATGGCTGGTTGAAAAAGGAGCATGTAATAAAAATATTGTCGTTGCGTAGTTTGGTTAATAAGATTCAAAACTTAATGTAGATTTTATTAATCAAGAAGAAAAAGATGAAGAATGAGAAGAAAATACTTTTCGAGAAGCCTTTCACCCTATGACTCGAGTTAACAACACATTTTTCAAGTGAAGACAACTAGTTTTTCACATGAAATGCGAAATGTTATTTTGCCCTGTACTAAGAAGTAAATTACTGTTCAATGTGACAGTATTGAAACTATTAGACTAAAACTCTCTAAAATAAAAATAGATGTTTGCGAATTGAAGTGTATGACTAACACGATATACAACTCTACGATTAATTTTCATATAATTCTTTCCTTTTAACAATGCAGCCCAAACTAACTTTAAAAAAATATTGTTTTAAACAACCATACCCACGGCGGAACTCGAACCCGCGACCGTCCGGACCGAAGCGCTGAGTCGGTACACGCACTTAGCCACCTCGACCAGGTCAGCTCAAAATCATATCTAACGTAAATTAGTTTCTTTTCACTCACCTACATAATTATGTGTTAACAAAAGTAAATGAACTTCACATTTTTACCGTGTCTTGGGAACTATATATTTGAATGTAACAGTATGCTTAGCATGCAGAATGTAACTTAGCACGTAATACAAACAATGAATGGTTGGTGACAAAATGGTAATTAGTCAAACATTAAAGCAATTCTTCGCCGATTATGCATGCCATTGACTTCAATTACTGCAAAAAAAATTACCTTCCCCCGCCATTCCTTCCAAATCGTCTCTGTCGGGCGCTCCTGCGTGCTCTGCAAAAGAATTGCCCGGTCCCCACCGCGTCCTCCCTCTGTAATTCTTCTGTGCGTCCTCCCTCGGCATCTTCACCGGCGACCCCTCCTCGATCCGCAGTGTAATTAAGAGGTGATTTATTGCCGATGTCGAACCAACAGGTACGCAGGAGGGGCTGTGGGGAGGAGACCTCCCCATCCAGCCTTCACCGCCTGCGAACGTTCCCTGCTTTAATAATGTTTTTGATTAAATTCTTCAATCTGCAGACAACGCTCAATTATTTCGGAAGGGCGCGTTGAATTAATTTCGCTGTATGCCACGCCTTTATATGCAATGAAATAAAAATATCATTACACGTAGGTCACATCGCAACACACAGGCACAAGCTTCAGACTATTTCCAAGGTCCGGTCATTCGTCATTCTAGTGATCATTAATAACGGCCCAACGTTTCCGCGATTTTTCGTGAAACACTTTAGATAATCAGAAGAAGCGAGTCTTTCGTGTTTCATTCCTCCTGTGCAGAGAACTTTTTCGTTAGACGTGACCGACAAAGCGACTTTTAACATGGGAAGGAAATCGAGCAAAGCGATTACAAAAAACCATTAGCGTCTACCTGCATCGCGCACGTTAAGAGACGTTTAGCAGATGCCAGTGATCACAAAGGAAGCAGTCTTCCCAAACGCTGCCAACAGGAAATAATCGTTGTTAGTGCTCCAATTAGAGTACGACTGTTCTGTTGATATTAAAATGTCCTGATGAGCATTTTGAGGGTAGTGGACTCGAAGGAAAGGCCGAGCGTTTCGTCAGTTTGGAAGAGGCATGATGTATTTACGGGCTGATTCGAAACACTCCGTCCGTAAATTGACTGTAGCGCATGTTCTCATTTCCAGAATACGCATGGATTTGAATCCTTTAACATCAAAATCAACTGCATTATACATAGTTCTGTTGTGATAATGTTTACATAAAGGAGACAGGAATAAATGAACAGGCATTTTCACTTTCACAATATTTTCAAATATTTGTTAATTAAAACTTTAAGTTTCAATGGACTTTCAAATTAGTGATTCCATTCTACAAAGTGTTTAGTGGATTTCCACATTCTCTTGCATATGTTGGAATAATAGAAAAATAAATAGGCAATAAATATGGGGAGCTGTCCTTCACATATCGGCCGGACTCGAATCAGATACGTAGTTCGGATACTGCTATAAACTACCATACAATCTTGTTCATTTCGCTCCATTTGCACAGCATCTAAATGTGCTCTCAAATCGTCTAATAAAAAAGTACCCTCCAAATTACACTAATGACAAATTTACCGCAGTATTCGTTCTCGGGGTATAAGAAAACATGTTGCTAAGCTCATATGTCATTGACGTTCGAACACTGAACTTAACTGGATTTGCAATAAGAATGCACACGATATGTCAAGGTTAAACTTAGGTAATTTACGAATAAATATATAAATTATTTTATCATTACATACATATGGTAATAATTTAATTCATTCTCACGACACTTTGTAGCAAACAGCGATGAATGAACATACCTACCATATGGTAAGTATGTTGATGTGATGTGTGACCAACTAGCCTATTGGAAAATCAATATTACGAGGTAAACACTGAAGCAATATTACGTGCAATTGAAATGTCATGCATATTTCCTAGACTTGACATTTCGCCCCCTTATATTTTATTCACTCTTCACAGACATTATGAATTCAATAAAAATGAAATATGATGTAAATAAAATAAGACGACATATTTATGATAATAATTTGCATTGCCATTAGGTTTAAAGCTGTCCAAGTAAAACCAACTCCCAAGCATGTAACCATTTTGATTTACAGCCGATCTAATCTTGTATTATAGACATAAATTCCAATTCATACGGTGCTTTATTCAGAAACTAGCGGTTAACGCCACGCGGCGCCGAGTTGAAACAGAAAATAAGACATTGGAAATTTCGAATAGCATCTCATAACCTTAACGATACCCAGAAATAAATGGCCTCGTGCAATAAGGAGATGGGGACTCCGGATCTCACAGCTTAATTTATTAGACAATTTTGCTATATTAATTTATTGATTCATCATATCATTTAATATACTTGTTTACTCGTTTAAACAAAAATATTTAATTTGCATGTTCTGCAATTGAAAAAAGCTTTCCGCAAATATATTTGTATTAACGTTAATACATTACTACATTTTTACGTCAAGAGGCTAATATATCTTCATAACTTAGCAATGTATTTAACTGTAGGTTTAAAATACCACAAAATTTTCCAAATTCATTCTGAATTTTCAGCTTTCCGAATTTCTTTTATCTGCACCCAAAAATGGTGTAATCACAGGCATTGACAGAGTTTGCTAGAATGAAATTCTCTGATGAAAAATGGCATATTATTTTGAACAAAATGCACATTATTCGGATGCAGCGTATCATCTTCCCATTTTTTGGCGGGGAGTGGGGACCTCTGCTCTGTTTTTAAGAAGAGGCAATCCTCTAATGTATTAATTTCTGCATCCTTTCTACGCGTCCCAACCATCTACACCTTTGCGACTTAATGAATCTCACAATATCTTTCCCTTACAATATTATATCGATTTCAAAGCATCATAAAGAATGTAAATGATTTTAAGCTTTCTAAATGAACTGCAACCAATAAAAAACAATCATCGCTGTGTGTTTGAGACGCCACCCCCCGGTAATGCTAGACGTATTATGTGCCTCGTTCCAATTCGCGGCACACACGGAGAGGTCGCCTTGAAGGGGTGAGCGCGAACGCGATGGGAGACTCGTGGAGACGAGAAGGCTAGAAGCGGGGATGACGGGAAAGGGCGAGGGGGCGGGGCGAGCGGCGTCCGTCGTCCGCGCGGGGCCGAGCGCCGACCGCTCCAGTCGGGCCCGTCCCGCGAAATGAATAGCGGGCGGACGCGATGAGCGTTTGATTGGACTGATTGATAGGGACTGCCACAGCAAATACAATTAGAGCGGGGCGTGTTGTGCGCGGGGGGCGCCGCGCCGCGCCGCGCCGGCCGACCGGAGCCCGGGGAGGAACAGCGCGCTCCGCCGCCGCCCCCACCACCGCCCACGCCGCCGCCAGCTACCAGCGCGGGCAATGAAACGCCGGTCCAGCGCTAGCTGTCCAGACCCCTGTCCGGTGCCGCGGGGCCAGGCTTGTCCAACCGTTTTTTTTTTTTTTTCTTTCTTTTATCTTCTCCTCCATCACTCTCTCATCTCTTCCCTGCCACCTTTTTTCTCTCCCTCATTTCTCTTTCGTCAGTGTCCAGAGTTCAAAGAAACGATAAAAATGTTCCCCTGCGGCCGCATTGTATTCAATGAGGAGAGGCGCAGAGCTCTCGCGAGGCCAATGAATGGTCACGTAAATTGGCCGGCTGCAGCATGGCGTCGGAGGTTTTTGGGCCGCTGCCAGACGACACCGGATGTGAGGTTCTTGTGCACCTTGAAGATTCTCTAATGGCCGTATAAGGTTTGCGATGGCCAGAAAAACTCGTCTCCCGTCAGGTCCACAAGAGTCCACGTCAGGTACTACGGACAGAATCGAAAATAGCGAGAAAATAGATGACATGACGCGGAATATCCATTCAGGGCACCGCCAACTATTCTGTTATGCCTATACGGCAAGATAGATAATTTAATACGGCATTTATTAGGATTCGATTCCTTTTCTGTCTTCTTTGAATCTGTGAAAGAGGTGCTTAATAGCTCTTTGATTGCACTTCGTTTCTACTTTAGAAGTGTCTCACTTTATACTTGCCAATATCTATATTTGCGACAAAAATCCACGCATGACGTATATTGTCAATATATTCATACAAAGTGCTAACCATTTTTTCAAATTTATCTAATTAAGAACTACATTAAGTACATACAAAACGGAATATATTTGTAAGAACCGATAAATTGTTAAGGAATTATAATAATTACGAAAAAATGAAGTAGAAACGATCGGTATACTCTTTCACTGAAACAGTTTGCTTCCACCTAATTTTTCTTCCTGTAAAGATGACTTGCGAGCGCGCCAAATTCATTACAGTGAAGTTCGACAAAAATACACATCGCCGCCAGTGAGTTGCCTGCCAATACAAACACGCGTAACCTGTAAAGCAAAAAATTCACGGACTGTTCCACTGTTCGCTTGCACAGATACGCTTGCACTTGTGCAGATAGGCTCCCATCATTTCGGCAAACACGAAACGAAGCAAGGTGTTACAGAACGACCGCCCTTCCCTCGCCTCCGCCCGATCCACGTCATCTGACAACGGGCAGTTCCTGTGTACCTTTCCCGCGCGTGCACTCCAACCGTGAGACGGCTAAGACGCAAGGCGACGAATGAAGCCGAAAGTCTTTCGCGGCGTAACTGTCTGGGGCTCCTCCGCGAGTGAGCGCTTGCTGGAGAGAAACAAGTGCGACTTTCCATGAAAAAAGGAGGAGATAATTATCTTCGCGCCGCGTTTACTTTCATGCTCCTTTTTGTTTCCCCCCAAATATAAATCCTATTGTTTCGTCGCGACGCTTCTCAGCATACGTTTGACCCACCCACCCTGTCCATGTCTGTGGGGCTTGGGAAATACTTTCGCTTCTCTTCTGCTTCGCTTTCGGGAGGCGTGCGGCAGCCTCCGCTGTGCGGTCGGTGGGATCGTAGTAAACTGGCCTAAGTTTTCAAAATTTAACAGTAATTTTATTAATTAGTAGGCTAGAATGATTAAAACAGTTATAATTACTCTGAATTACATTGGCTTTTATTAAATACACAATGTACTATATTTAATGTCGTGTTTGTACTAGTGTTTCACGTTGTGGAGTGTACTTAGGAAAACACGTGTTTAATAGTTTAAAATACGTTTTGGACAGTCATACACATTCAGTTATTGCCGTTATTGTTATGACTATTGGTTTTATTACTATTATTAATTTATTTCACGACTAAAGATGTTGTGAGTCCGTTGAATATAAAATATACTCCAGGTTGCGATCAGCTCCCTAAGAGGCAGATATAGGGATAGTCGGTGCCGTTACTATCCTTTGCGCAAAATGTGAGCTGTTCTAAATAAAGCAATGTCTTGCATTTCCCAGTCTTTTGAATGGCCTGGGAGTTTAGCCAAGTTCATGCACAAATTTTGCAGAGCAAATCTCAGTGCTCCGATAACTATCGGGACAACCTGTACTTTTACGCCCCAAATTCGGCTGATCTCGATTTCCAAATTCTTGTATTTAAGACGATTCTCTGCCTCCTTGGTTACGATGTTTTGATCGCACGGCACAGTCACATCTACAAACAGACCCTTTCCCCCACTCCAAATCCCGGATAACAATATCCGGTTTGTTTGCCGCTACCGTGCAGTTTAAATTTGTTGTTGTTGATGTTGTTGTTGATGTTGTTGATGTTGTCGTTGATGTTGTTGATGTTGTTGTCGTTGTTGATGTTGTCGTTGTTGTCATTGTTGATCATTGTTGATGTTGTTGTTGATGTTGTTGATGTTGTTGATGTTGTCGTTGTTGATGTTGTCATTGTTGATGTTGTTGATGTCGTTGATGTTGTTGACGTTGTTGTTGATGTTGTTGTTGTTATTATTAGTATTAGTATTATTATTACCATAATTATCTTTATTATTTTTCCCGTTTGACCTTCGTGACGCCAACGACAGGGGACACATCCCGCCAGAGACGGGATTTGAACTCACGATCCTCTGGTCCGAGATCGCCACGGCACTAATGCCTCAGCGATCTCGACTACCCGAATCGGCTATTATTATTATTATTATTATTATTATTATTATTATTATTATTATTATTATTATTTCCTATTTTCTGTGGATATACACTGATGCCGATGTTCTCAAAATCACCCAAGGCAACAATGGTTTGCACGTAAAGTGGAACAAGAATATATTTGCTTTTTTATACCCGTCAAAACAGGCTCAAAAATTTACGGACTATATTTGCTGTTCCCAATAATGCAGCTTTCTGAATGGTCCGCAAATGCTTTTCAGTCAATTTTAACTTCTTCGCGATCTCTTGCCATTCCTTGGTGACCAATCCATTCGCTGACACCACTACTGGAAGCACTTCCATTGCGCATTCCAATCCATACATATCCTTCAACAGCCAGGGTTGCCAACAGCCGGTATTGCCTTTTTTTCTCAGCAACAGTTGTTACAATCATCTTGTAGGGACCGCAACATCAATGATGCATGAGGTTTCAGATATCTTATCTAACAGAACAATATCTGGTCCATTTGCTCCCACTTTTCGGTCAGTGAAGATTATACTATCCCGCAGAATTCGAGCTCGATCATTGCTGATTACTTCCTCAGGTTTGCACTTATAATATGGTTGTTCACTCTCTACGAGGTCGTATCTTTTGGCAAGGGCTTGGTGGATTACTTTGCCGACGCAGTTGTCTCTTTTAAGGTATTCTATTTGAGCTAATGCGGGGCATCCACAGCAAATATGCTGGATTGACTCGTTGGCGGATTTACATTATTATTATTATTATTATTATTATTATTATTATTATTATTATTATTATTATTATTATTATTATTATTATTATCATTATTATTATCATTATTATTATTATCATTATTATCATCATTATTATTATTACTATTATTATTATATTGGTGCACTACATTTTAGATAAAAATCACGTGATTAATATTTTTTTAAACTACATGAGGTAGCCATAAGCATGCATTTTTTATAATTATTATTATTATTATTATTATTATTATTATTACTATTATCATTATTACTTTAATATAATTTTAAGTTTTACTTTACAAATTATTTATTTTAAATATAACACGTTAACGTGGTTAAACACTTTCTGATTCACTACCGCATACGTTCGGCCTATTCTCACTGCAGCTCGCTTCTCTAGTCGCGCCGGTGCACGACAGCACTTGGGAGCGAAAAGACGCGCAAGCTTGCTACCGTTCGTCGCTGCCTATAATTAATGATTTCGGTGCGAAAACTTAGCTTAAGTAGGCACTTCATCTTTTGCCGCGCACCGACAGCTTGTATTTCATACACGGCCCGCTTCCCCCCTGGCGCTGCGAGGCAACAGGGGGCGACGCAGCCGGGAGTTCCCGAGCGCGGTGTGGTGCTGCCGGGGAGACAAGAGACTTAGGAGTTTGCGCTCCGAGGGGGGGGGGGCACATTAATTTATGGCTTCGTTAAAAGATTTTTACGTTGATTTTTTTCGTTTTTTTCTTTTTCCATTCAATAACGAGAAGGCGAGCAACAGGAGCTTGTGGGCTCGCCTAAATCGCCTACACCCCTTCGCTTACAATCAAGGTAAAGAATTCCAGTTGAGAGTATAGACGCGCTCAGAAGCTTCGTGGACAGATTCTCTCAGTAATTTTCCTGCCAGCTCGATCATATTACCAACAATTTATTAAGCAATGATTCTTTAATTGAAGGAGGTGCCGGGAACTGAGTACGTGAACTATAAATGAATTTTCTTCGATTCTACGTTCTTAAAGAACAACTATTTTCAGAGATTTTAGGCAATTTACTAATAGACTAATGCGTTTTTTTATTTAACAATATCAGTGGTATGACCACTATACAGATGAGTATTAGATTGTATGTTTGTATTATAATCGATAGTGGCTCGAAGTTACGAGTAACTGTAAATTATTGCTCCATCGTACCCCTATTTCTAATGGAGGACATCCCCACTGGGTATCTCTATGATGATTATTGTTAATTTTGTGAAATCGAAAGTAAAAAGAAAGCAAAATACAGAGTGAGAGATGAGACAAAAAATTCTCTAGATTATGGGGGACGAAACATCTTTTGGGACACAGAATTTAATTCTTGTAGGAGCAACGCTGTTTTTTCGAGGTGAAAGTGGCCGGTGCAAGGGGCAGTTTGGAGGTAGTAAAGAATTTGGACGACAGTAAGGAAATTTAATTTGTAATTAGTTCTATGTCTAGTTCTCTATGATGTCTATTGATTATACACTACGGGTCATTGGTAATTATACGAATAATTTTATTCTGGAAGGTTCGCAAGGGGGTTCATAACGGCACCTCCCCAGATTGGAGCTACGTAAGTTATTGAGGGTCTTGATTTGTAAAGAAGCAGAATTTTCAATTTTTACAGATGACTTTTCATTAATAAGGAGATATAATTTGAGTACAGCTTCATAACTTTTAATCAGTCTATGAATAAAGTGAGTTTTTATACAACAAAATAATAAAATAAAAACTAAGAAGGATCGGATGAGCAACATACATTACAATCTATCCACTCCAGACGAATTAATACATTACGCATAAAATAAACACGAATAAATCTTGAATATTTTATATTGGTACAAATGAAATTACACCTGAGTTGCATTGTTAACTTAAAAATAAATTCCGCGTTGGTACACAAATGAAGAGCCATTTCTATATTAATGAAGGAATATATGCAACAATAGCAATGGAGTATGCATAATGCATATAGGACATAATTAAATATTCTGCATTAATACTGACATTGCACATAATTTTTGCAATTTAGTAGTTCTAATTGTTGTTGCATTTTAATACGGTAAAAACAGCTTATTTACAATATGTTAGTGCTTTTATATCGTATATCATACCCTCCAGATCATATCACCGTAGGTTATGTCTCTCGCCGTGATAGAAGTAGTCCAACTACGCGTACTTTTGCTTACTCGTAACATCTAAGGTATGTAGCAAGTAATCCCCAACATCGAACATTTCGCTGAAGCGACTAGAAGTACGAATGATCTCGACCTACGGACACAGTGGTATTAAGCAACACGAGACTGTTCGGCAAATCGACCCATTTGTTTCCCGTCCATTCAGTTCATCCAATTCTTTACGAAGTTTTAGTTCATGGGGTGATCATTTGTTCTCTGACTCACCTGTGCAAACTAAGTCCAATATACTTCGGAGAGCATTCTGAAAAAGTTTTAATAATACCTTTTTATGTTTAAAAAGTAACAATTTCTACTCTCTATGATCGGTTTCTATACAGTCATCAAATTTAAACGGTTTCGAAGATCCACAAGGGATAATACTCTGGACCAGCCCAATTCGAAGCAAGTGACACAACACAATGAAGTGGGAGAATTCTTTTAGTATAAGAAATACAGAGCGTGTGAAGGCGAGCAACAGAAGCCCAAAGTATTCGCGCAACGCAGACTCCACCCGTTCGGAGATTTACTTTGCATCGGAACAATCAAAAAGAGCTGAAAACAGCTGTAATTGTACGTAACTCTATCTCGCGCACCGACTGCAGCTAACGAATCGCTTGGAGCCCGCCGTTCCCTTTGCGGCTGCGAAAAAGTCCCCGAAGAGCTGCTCAAAGGAACGAATTGAATATTCTTTGATCTTTTTCTGAATGAGAGTGCGGCGTGCAGACCACATAAAAATTGTACTTTTGAAGCTTTGTTTCTCTCGTGAATTTCATTACGCCTTCCGACAAATAAAAAATACAGGAAAAAACGCCGGGTCATATTTCGCAATTGCCTCCGATAGAAGTTTTTTTTATTAAAATAGAAAGTTCATCTGGGATGTTGACAGAGTGGGAGGAGCAGCGGAAAGTAAAAGCAAGGATGGACGCGGCTGGACTGGGCATATCTCTATTATACCACGCCGCGCGCAGCAGGGAATTTCAATCTCGTAGGCGTTGACGCGCGAGCCTCTCACAACCACGTCCAATCTCCCACCGCAGCCCCTGATGCCGCCTCCATCGCCTCTTGCTTATCCAGTAGTTTTCACTAACCTTCGACATACACTCAGGAGTGGAGGAACCCGAGGCTGGGCAGGGGGAACATGGAGCTGACCCCCTGGATATCCATTATTTGTGCAGTTATTCTATTAATTCAAAACAATTACCGTATGTTGATCGCATTAATTTGCAAAGAGTATCCCCATGAAGCCCGAACGGACGGTATTTCAAGAAGGCATTTTATATGCTACTTTATTATTTAAAAGATAATATTCATGGTAGGAGGGAGGTAACTAAAATTCCCTCCTCCCGAAATACTTTCTAGGTCCGCCGCTGCTCACGGTGAACGTTTGACACAAAGAAAAGTTGTGAAATTATAGGTGCATCACATGTTCATGTTCTGTGCAACAGTCCTAAGGGAACCAAACAACCCAGATTTGAGGGTTTTCAAAAAAGTATTACTTTGATATATCAATTTCGAATTATCACAACTTCCATTTTAATCGCAACCGCGACTTTCACATTCTTCAAACACATCCCTCCCTCTTCTGCAGCATATTACGGCGTTCCTGTATTTGGGATACAACTTTTAGTAACTTTCCCGTAATGAGGCTTCTAATATGGACTAACATCGACTGCTATTTAGAGGTCAACGCATACACTATTTTTAATACTTTGCAACTCTTCGCAATAAGTGATAAATTATAACCTGACCAACTTTTGAATTTATAACCCAATAAATTACAAACCGACAACAAGTTTTGTCGCCATCAACACAACACATTTGTTACCATTGCCTGACTTCGCGAAATCGCTGCAACCGAAAAACGTCTCCACCTCCGCCACGAGCACAGGCAGTGCTAGCCCTCCATCTCCTCCGCGACTGTCGTCGGTTTCATTGGAAAGCGGAGTACGCCGAGCGACGCGGCGCGGCGCGTGCGTGACATTGGCACTGACCCGGAGGCAATATCCCCGGGCGGGTGGCGGCGGCGGCGGGCGGGGGGGGCGTGACATTGGCACTGACCCGGAGGCAATATCCGGCGGCTCCCGGCGCAGCCGCAGGGGCTCGACCCGCGGGCGCCGCGCGGCGCCGCACGCGGACGCGGCATACAGATCGCCCGCAACTCGCGCGCCGCTCCCCACCGCCCCGCGGCATCTCAGGCGATGTTCTAACACTAAGGACAGCAGCTGCCCAGCGTGCAGGCTGCATTCGAGTTCCATAGGCGTTCTTTGGCCAATATTCAAGGAGCGTACCGTCAGGCTGTATCTCGTATTTTTTCTTGTTTCAGGATTAATATATTTGAATCGCTTGATGTAGAAACTGATGATTTTTTCTTTTTTTTTTTTTAGAATTGTATGTACGTTGGTTAAGGATTCACATGTAAATACAGGTACTCAATACCTGCATTCAATTATTTTGTTTAGAGTTCGTACGACATTCTGGATGTTTCGTAACATTTGTATTGGTGTAGAAAACGACAAACTTTGGTACAAGTATTCATTTTACCTATTATTTATAATTTCTTACATTTTTCTTTGCATCTTTAGTCATCGAGTCATCTGTGTACATGCGTCCGTCTGTCCCTTATATCCCTTGCGATTCACCGATCAAGATAAACGAGGTGTGACTCGACGCGTCTGACTAATGGCACCTACTGAGGTGATGAATGCGTCATTCGATTCCTCTCGATATGTCACATCGATTGGTACAATTCTTAGCCGGTCTCTAAGATATTTTGGCACAATTCTAGAAGGGAAAACGTAATTTTATGGTTTCAATGCACCTATGACGAGCATGATGAAACGCAGTGAATTTACTATATTCTTTCTGGCAACTACATGAATCGTTATGACCTGATTCATAAGATTCACGACAATTAAACCTAATTTTAATTGATACTTTTTCAAGTAACTATCTATACCCGAAAATGAACGAGCCGGGCAACTGCAATATGTTTAATTATTATGACCTTGCAATGCACAAATAAAATTTTTAACATGAAAATACCCACCGGAAGCGCTGTGCTAAGCTGGTTGTTTTATATTTAGAAGTCGAAATACATCTCAGATAAGAGTTCGAGAATATGTTTTTGGAATAGTCTTTCCGTGAAACAAAGGTACTTCTACAATTTCTCGGTCTAGGCCATGACCTGTCAATCAAGAATGTCGAAACCTGTCGAAATCAAGAATGATCAGATGTTTGCGAAGCAGATGTAATCGTAGGTACGCTAATGTTTCATACAACCCACGTGTAAATTGATCGAAATCTGACATACATTTCTCATCTTCGCTTCGCCTGCGCCCCGGCGAGAACACCTCCCCCAGTCACGGATGCATATTTGCGGAACCTATTCATGAAATGCTGTCCGCTTGGCCGTAATGGGAATGCACCTTTGCAATATGATGCGATTACCATGAGGTAATTATTTGCCATATCTTGAGTTCAAATGTAAATAATTTGGAGAGGGTCTTCTGCCCCCCCCCCCGATCCATCACTACTTACGCTGTATAACTGTTCAAGTGCGCACAGAGTCCTCGTAATCACCGTTGTTACGTACATATTTTATATTTTGTATGAAATGCATATTGAGTGGCAGAGACTAGTGTGCAAGTTCTTCTGAGAAGTAGCACGTTCGTTCAGCCTCTAAAAGACTTTTGAAAACTTGACAGGCGACATTTTGTGTTTCAAAATTTGAAAATGCCTGTACGAACTGATTTTGAACACAGTCATGTGTTTTTCTTTTCTTATTTGCTATTTTTGTTATACATTTTGAAAAATGTTTACATATATACGATCATTCTTTATTTTTCCATTATACTCGTACATTCCGTTTCCTATTTATATTTTGCACGCAACCATTAGTGTATCTCTCCATCATATCCACCGTTAATAGTAACAATAATGACATAAAATTCACTTATTGTTCAACAAAACAAATTTCTGGAACAAATATTTGCAATATTTTCATCTAACTTTAACATGACCCAACATCACATTATACTACGCAAAATAGATGATGATCACATTCAGACAACGGACTGAAATCGCAGATCCAAAATCTATACACCCGTGAAAGGTTGAATGTAATTGCCTTCTCCTCAAACGAGAGAAATATTCTGAGAAAATCAGGCGTATGACTTCCTAGTGCCTAACGACTACGCAGTACACTAGGCTAAAGAGTATTACTCCGACACCCAAGCACGACTTTCAAATCAGAAAGTGAATTTAGGCATTACGGTATTACGCGTGCGTGTTTCTGTGAAAGTCTGCATATCTCCCATGCGAGGATGAACACTTGAAGAAAGGAGGAAGCAGGAGGGGACATGGGTCAGTTTCGAGAAATAATTTGCAATGATGACAACGAATCATCAGTTCCCTAATTCATTTGTACATCTTGTCAATGATAACATAAAATCTCTCCTAGATTAGCTTAGGATGTGCTTATTAAAACATTTTAAATATCAAAAACTAGATAAGGAAAGTACATCGACACATCCAACGACAGAAGTAATTAAGAATTCTCAAAATAACATTCTATGATTTGTTCAGATCTTTCAAAATAAGTAATCGGGAAAGAAAGACTATTTTGCATTAATTTTCTCAATATATGCGACAATGCAAGCACCGTTTCTCCTTTCAAGATTAATTGATGTGTTTATACCGTAAATTAGCCTACTGCTTCTTATAATTATTGTTCTGAATTCGAAGTATGTATAAAATTAGAGATAACCCGTCGAAAACGATGGAACGCAATTAACCTTCCCTATTTTTAATGAATTATAATTGATTATAATGAGTAGTAGAACGCAATTCAATGTCTAGATACTAAATTTAATTGGACTACACAAAATCAAGGAAGCCGCCAATAGAAATCAATTTAGAGAAGCCCACCTGGTATTGCTATATTTCGATAATTCCCCAAACGTCAAACACACTCCAACTACCCCTCCCCTAATCCCAAACGTTCCTAACTACCGAACTGCACAGCCACATGCGGTGCGAAAACTACCAAATTGTACTGTTAATGGCGATCAAAGCCTCAAATAAGACTGATTTCATACTGTCTCCTCAATCTGACCGACCTATTCGGATTTTAATTTTTGTAGTACTTGTGGAGACGTCATATTCGAGAAACTTCCTTTTTAGGCATATCCTTAAATTGTAAGTAATAATACGAAAAAAGGCTTCTGTCTTGAACCAGTTGCACAAACTTAACAATACAATCGCGGCTTCGCTGGAAATTGTTATGACGTTCATTTACAAATATTAAAACAGTAATAATGTCTTCATGTCTCTACGTAGGATTTACGTAATGTGTGTACGTGTGATTGAATGCATGAATGTGTATCTGGGTAATTTTGTCAAACTTTAAAATTTATCCTTAATCTATATCATATTCAAAAAGTGTTGTACGATTAATAATTGTAAATTTTTGAAAGACATTTCTCAAACATTTTCTCACAATGCACAACCCAAAATCCTTCTTCATTAGGTAACAGCAAGCCATATTCGTTGGCGTATAGAAGCTGAACTTCGCAAAAAATACAATTATCATACCCTACTCTTTAAAGTCATATTTCTGGAAAATGGAAAGATAACTCAATTTCAATTCCCTATCAGATCGGAAAACGCCCTAGGTTCAAATTGCCAACCCGTAACTCGCGCTTGAAACTCGATCCTGACGCTTAGCGACAACAAGCTCAACCAACCTCTAGGGTAGCAATGTCCCACTAAATTTTCGCGTACTACGCCTAGTCCAAGAGACCATGATCGGGCATGCGAGAATTCGAGAGAGAGACGAGATGGAGGAGAGATGATATATATATTATAGAGAGAGAGAGAGAGAGAGAGAGAGAGAGGTTCACTCTATCTTGTAAAATTTAAGTTATCAATTAATAACAAAAACTTTGAACTTACGGTATGTGAAGAAGTACAAAATCGATTTTGACAGCTTAGCGAAAAACAATGCTCCTAAATACTTATAGCAAATGAATAAATGGTGACCATACCCAAGAAACCAATATGTTGTTCACTTGTCAAGCCACGGATGTTGTTCCACATTCAGAGATCACCATCGTTTAGAAGTTCTGTTGACATTATGTTTTTCAAGGGGAGAGAGAAATACTTTTCCAGCAATAAAGGCTACTTTTCCATTTGTTTTCCTACCCCTTGTGAAGGCCAATTGAACATCACAAAGGACCAGAGGTGACTTTGTGACACAATATCGACAATCTCAAAGGTTCCGATCGGGTAACCGATAGCTGATTGAACATCCATCTGAAAGGACAAGCCAACGATGTACAGGAGAGATGGACGTAGAGGAGGAGCCAACGATGTAGAGGAGTTACTCTAAGAAGGGACCACTTCGACATATCGGGAAACAAACGAACGTTATGCAGGGCCATAACATTGCAAGAGATAGTGATAAAGCAATTTACAAATGATTCAACTGTACACGAACGTACACAAACTGAGTGCATGGACACATCCTGTAGTTCGGTTGCCAGCAGTAGCCAAGCAAAAGTTGTCAAAGTGGTCCCTTCTTAGAATAGTCTTTCCGTGCCAAGCGTCAGGAAGCACAGTGGGTAAGTTAGGGCTTCGTAGAGACTCCACTGGCGATGGTGACGCTTGCGCCGTTGCGCCACTCTGCTTGCAACGCCGCGGCGCCAGTCGCAGCGGCCGCCGCGCCGCCGTCTGCCGGCCCTTGAATATTAATAGCTACTTTCACCCGGTCCCCAATTATTATCTTAATGAAGGGACAAGTTTGCTGCCCTGGCGTTTCTAGGAGCACCTGACCAGACACACCAGTCGGCGCGTTCATAGCTTGGTCTTTCCTCCTTGCTCTTCACATCCACAAAACCAACTGAAACATCGGCACTTTCAAAGAGTAAGAGAGATTCAGTATTCTCGTTAAAGACAATATTTTCTGTTTATCAAATACATTACCACCTACAATTAGATCTATACGAAAGTGTGATTTTCATATCACACCTCAAAACCTTCTTCGGAATTCTCCCAAAAGTTCTTAGACTTCCTCTGTTCCTATTCCAGAGAATTCTATTCTTCTCACCATTTGGAGATGTAAGAATTCGCTATAAACCAACCACGCTATCAAAATAACTGAGGACTTTTAACTCCGTCAATATTTAATTGAAGAAAAAAGGTAGAAGAAGAATTCAAGGGCAATTCTGATTTATGGAGAATAAGAAATGAATACGATATTTTTAATTATAATTGTATATCACGCTGATCAACCTACAGCCAATTTCTTTGAACTCAACCAGAGAAAGCATGTATATATTAACTCTCTCTTTGGAATCATCTCCTTAAAGAGGGGGGCGGGTCACACTCAGATATTGAAACATCAATCTTTCCCTCAGTCTACTTCGTAAGAATAAGCAGTAATTATTTATGCTGTAAACACTACATATTTATTCATTCCAAATGAGACCAAAAGAGCCGCACATCCTTTATCGCCTTCTCGAAAGCGAAGTTATTTCTGCTTTAATTCGAATTTTCCCTGTAATAGTGCGCTATGATATGCACAGAATCTCTGACTTGAAGACTAGACGTCCGCGCTCCTGCGCACCCGGAAGCACTAGCGCCCCGACGCGATGGATCTCTCCTCGTTAGAGCCCCGCCTTCTGATTACGGAAACATTCGCTGCCATAAGAGTGCCCTCACGTCGTGTCCGCCCTGGGCAACGCGGATGCGAGGGTCTGGCCCACAGCGGAACCTCCTTTCACATGCATTTCTTTAAATACTGATAATATTGTTTTACACTCCTGAAGATACGATTTCTGTATATTTACACGTAGTGATCGACTGGAAATATAGACACAGCAGGATATTTCATTCTATTAACATTTTCCGAACGAGAAGATACTAAATATCCTTGCCATATTTATCACTTGAAAATGAACAAAGATTGAATACAAAATCGATTTGAAGTGAAGATCAAGTTGAAAGGTCATTTAAACAGAAAAGGTTCCCATGAAAGTACTCTTAAGTAATCAAGATTAAAAGGCTTGGAAAACACCAACAAAACCACCCGTATAATCCATGAAAGCGATGAGATACAATGAAAGTTGCTAAATACTAATTATCTCGTTTCCCGGATGTTTGCTTCACAAGTCTCGTTACGAAAGTGGTTTTCTTTTTATGACACATATCACTTCATGGTTCCCATAAAGTATCTTCGGGGATATGCAATTATACAACTTGATTTTAATGCTTCCCACTTAGTAGATACAAGATTATATGATGACGCCCTGCCTGCCAACGGTGAAAAACGTGTTTGCAATACCATCGATCTCTGTCAGCTCTGTAAAATGGATCCAAATCTTGCCTCGAGTTATATGTAGTGCATTAGGTATAGAAAATTGAAGGGCTGATAATCTAAAACTAAGTGTACATAATACGAGCAGATGAAAATTCCAAAGACGTTTTGACTGTCATTAGCTACCACAATTATTTTCAAGTTAATCTAAAAATCATATTTATATAACAAAAATTCGTTTAAGGACGCAAAATGTTTTCAGATGATTTTAGGGCCACACACATTTCACAAGCGTGTAACCTTGGTAATGATTTTCAGCATACAAGAATTGGAAGTATATTGTACACGTCATTTAATGAAATTTATTTTCATTCATGTTTTGCAATCAATAACACTAAGCCCCAGTCAATTTCAAATATTCAAATAATACGAATGAATACTTATTCCGAATCTATAGTCAAATCTGCAAATATGATTGAGGAATAAATGTTTATTGTTTCGAGTCTTTGACCTTCTCGAATTAAATGTTTCTCCATTTTCGTTAAGTTCTAATACAAATATTTGACTTTTTTTCTTTCATAGGTGATTTTATTTTTGAAAAGAAGTTTCTCTCCCCAAAGTCATTTAACTTTGTTGATACAAAAAATGTCCAACGTAAAAAATAAATGCGATTTGAAGAATAATTTCATGTGATGATGATTGTAGTGGGAGCTGTTCGTGCGTTAACGTTAGTGTTAACGTGCGTTAAGCAGTTGATACATCAAGTTTTTTTCCACTTCTTGAATACTGTCGGGTCTAGTTTAAAAATAGCTGCAGCCTGCGTCGCCGCGCCTGCGAGAACAGGATACATAAAATTGGATTCGCAACAGCCAAAGAATACCTAATTTACGAAATACTCAAATAGAAATTTTTTGCACAATAAATAAAAAAGCTGTTTACATTTCCCATTTTCGAATCTTTCACGAATAAGCAACTTCACGTCGTGAAATGTGCTTTTTGAAAAGCAATCTCGTAAACTTCAGCTCCACAGACCAGGAGACGGTCCAGGTCGCGGACGTAGCGTGGCGTCCATTGCTGTGAAAAATACATTCCTGGTGGATAACCAAACGACCGATTTCAAAGAAAACTGTACAAACATGCAAAGACGGCACACTTTTCAACTATACCTTGGCTCGACGCAACGCACTTCGATGCGGAGACCGAACGGGGAAGTACCGACTTCATAAGCTTCCGACGTAACAGGGGAGCCAACAAGCAGCAAAATGGGTGTAAAGCAGTTAACCTTGAAGTGTATACTTCAGATTATGGTGCACAGACTAGGGGCAAATCCAACCACTTATTTTTGGGGGGTGACATCATAGATTTTTGTTAAATAAATATTTTTGTTATTACAGTTGTATTATTTTTGTAGTGCACATACGAAACAATACAATTTAAAAAAATTACACAGTTCCAACAAATATTTAAATCAATTAGCCAAATAATCTCGGTCATGGTCACCACATGGTCCCTATGACTTCCCACCCTAGGATCTGCCACTGACAGTTCATTTATGAGTTAGATGGTGTGGATCACGTGGAGCAGGCCTAGGCCGGAGAGTCCAGCCATCAGCGATTCAGCGGGCAGCGGCCACGCGCGCCAGCCCATTGTCCGCGGGTGGTCGCGGGCGCGGCGCGTGTTTCCCCTGCGCGGGAGTGGGCGGCGGAAGATGCGCGCGGGGAGGCGCATTCCTGGCGGGGGGGGTGCTCGGTGCGACACGGAACGCCTCCGTCGATCGTCTGCGCGAGGGCCGCTGCCACCGCCGGGAAAGTTGATTGAAACGTGCACGGCAGCTCCAAATATTTCCCGGCGTCCGGCGCGGGCAGGTCGGCAGAACGCACGCGCGAGCAGACGCCGCGCCGGGCCGGGCGAATGCGGCATGCGAGGACGCGAACAGAAGAAAGTGCAAGATGCCTAGACGCACCGATGGAAAGTTATGATGTGGAGTGTTGTCCGGACATTGTAATTGCGGTATTACGCCCCTGGCAGCTCTCTGCCTCTCCTTGATAGATGCTATGCGAGATGTCATACAGTCAGCGGAAGGAAAGCGTCGGTGTAACACCGGGCGCAACGATACGCGACTTTCAACCGCTCAACTAATGGTTAAGATGGATGGACGGTCGCTACTAACCACGGCCTTCCGTACTTTCCATATTCCGCTACAAGCTATGCAAAACAAATGAGGCGAAACAAAAGAAAGTGATCAATACACTAGTAAAAACTCAGCACACTAGATTACTGATTTTTCAATGGAAGTTTGATTGACGCGTTGACACAAGAAAATCTATTTAAAATTACTGGATATGAGAGTTGAATGAAAAGTCTTCTTCAAATGAAAGGAAGGAGAATAATTCACATGTTACTTCTTGCACGCAGCGTATGAAAACACATTCCATTAAAGAAATTTTATTATCTGGATCAAATAACACCTGCACACTGTCAATTTCTATATTCGCCATTGAATAAGGTAAGAAATCTTTCATTTACATTTCCTTTTTGTCTCACAAAATTCGTTCTCCAAATGTTCCCCTGTTTGTCAAACAAATCCCTCTTATTGCCAGCTTCTGCCCGTTTGTACTGTACATTGGTCGGTTGAAGGTTAGTTATCAATAATCAAACACAATTGTCCTCAAATTTCTTCAAATGTTAACGACTGATTCTGAAGACTATGACGGAGAAAACAAAATTTTAAATGTGTATTTTACATTCAAATGACAATAAAAGATTTAAGAATGACGGTGAAATCGCTGGGTTTAACTTCACAAATTTTCCCGAGTTTAATGCTAACAAGACCACGGTTGACCAAAACATTTAAAATAAAATAAAATCTTCTGGAAGGGCATTGCTCCATGTACGTTAAACTAGGATCCTCGAAATACTACTTAGTGTGCCGGTACATATCCACATTACACAAATCAAATTACACTAGATACTTTGCATAATTCCAAGAATTTTCAAGTAGTAGGCATGGAAGATCCCATTCTCTTTTAACCAGCTATGTGAAAGTAGTGAAACCACTCCAAAACGTCGGTTACTAAACAATGTCAGCGTTTCTGTTCCATCAATTTCGCGCGTCTCACTCCATGTCAAATTGTAAATGCAATCCTTAACAAACTCCTCACTTGCATGATATGTTTCCGCACTTCTAAGACAATATCTAGGTTCTTACAAGACGGGTAGATTATGAGGTGTTTCTGCCAAGGCGATGGCACACACTTGACAGGAAATGAGACACGCGGCGACAACACGGAATCGTGATGCACAGACAATAGCGACGTTTGTCTGGCAACCTGCGTGACATGGTGCATGTCAAATTTACAAAGGTTTGTTCGTATACTACATCACCGCCTGTGTGATACGTTAGAAAGAAAACGTGGGTACAAACAGAAACAATCCCTACAAGTTATGAATTGACGTTTTATTACCAATTTTTTTGAGGGTTTTGGTTTGACTCCATTACAATTACACATCATGAAAATAGAAAACTCTCAGGGAAAATGAAACAGATGCTTGGCACACAGGTCAGCACGCTAGCCTTCTTACACTGAATGCTCGGGTTCAAATACCAGTCCTTCAAATGGAAAATGTGAATCAAATTTGAAGGTTTCGCGGGGCAGAAGAGTTGTTGCGTTCTGCATTTCTCCTTATTCTCATTCCATTGTCCCATCTTTATCACGATCGACCGGGTCGATGGCGGAAGCCAAATAGGCGGAGCCGAACACTGCAGGCTCGAATACCGATTACTTACAAGAATGATTTCATCTTGATTGTGTTTTTCTTTGTCTTACCATCCACGTATCCAACTGAACATTGTTCTATACATGATCACTCATTTCTCAATGTCACTCACCATTCACGACTATCTTACAATCTTTCCCAAGGCAAAGACGAACCACTACGATCACTTGTTTAGAAAGACGTACTACGTCTCCACCCTCGTCTACGCTTAGAAATGAGATAGGCACTATTCATTATCATTTGATTCATCTTCTCAATCACCTTCCTAAATTTGAAAAGATGCAAAAATACAAGCTTATCATCGTAAATATGTTTGTCATACAATTTGTATTTGTAAAAAGATTTGTAATTTATTTTAAAGTGCAAGAGTGCCCTTGAGTAATGCTACCTTACTCATAAAACTTAGTACTTGTCGTCTTCTGTTTCATAAAAGTTATTTGGAATTTTAGAACTTGCTAGTGTTCGGATTCATACCAAACATTATTTGTATTTGTTTCCTTTTTCACTACTTTCATTTCGGTCCGGAGAGAGGAGATCATTCTGAAGGAAAAAGGAACAAAACACATGTGATGACTTCTATTTCGCTTATATCTTTGCAATCGTACTTCCGGAGGGCCTTATTTTAATTTTGTAGTTGATCGGCAACGGCGTCTCCTTGTGTCAAATGCACGGTCCAGAAATGGTGTAAACAGACGCGGGCAGCAAGAAAGAGGAATGCAAATACTCGTTCACCTCCCTCGTCGTGAAACATTTCAAATTGGTCAGCAGGGGATCGCTTGCAAAAACACGTACTAATACTAAAATCGCTTATATCTTTCCAATCGTACCATCCGTGAACCTCACTCTGATCTGCTTGAGTAGACAACTAAGGCCATTGCGTGTGTCGTGTGGGGAGATGACGTCACGAATGACGAATCGAATCTTCATCCGGCGAGCGAGCTTGCAAAACACTGGCGTATTAGGAATAGGGAGAAAGTACCACCGCATTGCTACACTGGTTATAACAAATATAACATGTAATATTTGTAATATGCGAATAAATGTAAGTTTTGATTTGTTGTTAATTTCTGTACCCTATATCCTCTGCAGTTCAGAAAAGAAGTTTCACTAATGCGACTGCGTTCATAATACAACATACTCGAACTTTTATTTGTGAAATGCATGATAGTAACGGTCTCGAAAACCTTTCTAAATTCATCTGATTGCATTCTAATAGTTATTAGTAATAATAGAGAATTTTTGTAATAAACATGCAGATAGTATTTTTCCTTTGTAATTCTTGACTTCACTTTGTTGTTATTTAATAACAATTACCCACAATCCATTCCGATCTTCGCATTCTTTCGGAAACCATTTTTAATTTGTTCAATATCTGTCTAAGCACTTTTTCTACGTTTAAAATGGTAGTTTTAATAGATGACTTTAACTCTACCTGAGGAAAACTACAATTACAATAAAATCCGATTTCATGTAGGTTAATTACACCCAAGTAATAAATGGATCTGAATCTTATTCCTCATTATAATGGATTTTCTTTAATCAATTCTGTACAATTTATCATTTACTTCACACAGAATTCATCAATAATGAATTTAATTTTACATACTGAACTGATATTGCTAAAACTTGTTCATTGATGACTAGGGACCGGATAATTATGTAATAACATATTTTCAGAACGTAACTCTTTCAAGTCGAATCGACGATACATTTACCTTTCATATCTGTTAGGGCCAAAAAACGTCGACTTTTTAGTACATATTTTTACATATTTTACTCGAAAGTACATATATTTACATATTTTACCCAAAAGAACATATTTTTACACATCACTGCAATTTTTTACTTAATTATTCAAATATCCTATGTTTTTGATAAGGAATCTTCCAGACAAACAATTCAGCATTGTCAAATATTTTTGTGTAGCCTCCTCTCGCTAATGCATCGCGTTGAAGTCAATCCATAAATACCGACGGCATTATAAATAAAAGGGCAAGGTGACGACCCAATGGACAATGGACCTATGGTGTGTTAGTTTTCAGCGCGAGTATCGCAGAGAACGGAAAGGAAGTTTGGTTTCTGAAAATACATTTTGCAGATGATATCGCGTTGCAAACTCGCATCTTTCAGGGGTCTCCATCCACCTTGTTACTCTTCACCAGAAATTACACGCACCTGCTCAAGAGGCACCGTTCTTGATGTTAAGCTGATCGCTGTAAGTTATAGGACTATGAAGAATGTTTAATATTGGTCTGTATGTTAATGAAACATAACAGTATACATTAAGACAAAAGTGTTTTAATAAAATAGAATTGATATAACGATAATTATTGTTACATATTTCTTACTTTTAGAACATATTTCTGTAGATTATAATATATATGAACGTATATTCTCTCTTTTTAGTACATAATTATCCGGGCCTAATGACGACTCCTTGTCTGTGACCCCCGACAGCCAAATATCATATATTCTTGTCTATGACTCAAACAGTATCCAGTTGTTTTCTAAACACTTAGTGGGTTTCGAAGAAACATTATTTACTACAGTTTTACTAAAAGAGCACCTTTTACACGTATTAACGTCCCCGGACCCAGTTCACTTGATTTTTAAAAAATTGTTACTCGTACCGCTTTACTTCCGATTCCCAATTTACTGTTGGGTGTTCACATCCTTGTCATCTGTTTTGATGAAATGGAAATTGTAAATAACTGGGAAATGTAATTATTTTTCCAACAGTAGTATTTACGCTTTCATAATGAGAGATAGGAATAATCATCCACAACAATAAATTTAATAACACGCATTTTTTTGGATGAGTATCCCTATCTCTCATTACGGATTACCACAATATTTCTTCACGCTTTCTTTACTTTCGAAATCGCCTATGATTAATATCAATAGAATTATGAGTTCCACACCTAAGTGTCCGCGACGAATGTGCCAATTTAGTATTTCAAATATTTTTTAAAGTGATAACATCATCGGACATCACCGATTCGATTAAACATGATGACTCCCGTAATGAACAACTCCTAACGTTATCTCAGAAGAGTATCGAAAACCGTCGGAAAATAGTGCTGTTTTTCTTAGAAAAAAATATATTCATTTTATTTCACTTATTGAATATGTTAAATTATTGATGTACATACATTGAAGAGCAGTTTAACTTTTATCTAAAATGAAGAACTTTTCTTACGATTACGATCACCAAATGAACTCCGAATTACATGATTTTTTTCTTATCCAAGGATGCCAATTTCCTTGGATGATCGCGAATCTACTACACGTTCAAATATCTCAAAACATAAAAACCAATTTTAATGAACTTTTTGTTCAATATGAAATTATACTAGCGTCCCCGTGAGAGAAAACTCGCATAATAAACTCCATCCTCTTCCCTATTTTTCCATTTCCATATTAAGACTTTAAAGTATCGTTTTCAAGACTGTTATCCTCCGTCACTAGGTCCAATATGTCTCCTTGTAATTGATAACAATACAATATACCTTTGGCAATACAAACTATTCTTATTTAACTCTTCTTGCCGAGCAGAGAGGTACACACTTGTAACTCAATCGCGTAGAATATAAAATAATTAGTTTAATTTCACACACAACTGCAAATTCTACAGGCTCTGAACTGATGGGGTAAAACTGAGAAGCGTCCAACCAGCAATAATGTAATAGAATGTTCAAGAAGATCTCATCCACTAGATTGCGATGTGAAGAACGTTTCTCTGAGGCCTTTGGCCTCAAAATGTTAGTCTTTAAAGCCCAAAAACTTATTAGTAGTTATTTAACGATATAGATTAAAATTGGCCGAGTGTTCCGGGTTGCAATTGACATGAATATTTAGATGCGTTTTTTTAAAACAAATCCTTCATATTTTTAAAGTCAAAGTGAGATTCGTCGTGTCTCCGTGAAATTATCTTTCTTTACAGACCTCATTGATAAAGATTGGTTGCGTGTGAGCCGCAAAAGGTATATCTATACTACTGAAATAATATAGGCGGCGATTGAAATTATTTGTATGTTAAAACACAAAAATGATATGATAATGTGACGGGTTCATGTTTCTTCAGAAAACAAAAGGAAGCATTCTCTGTTAGCTATGGAATAACATTACTACCTATCTTTAATATAGTTTATTTATAATTATAACTAATACTTAATATTAGTTACACTTATTTTTAGTATTATTTTATGCTGTAGAATACTAATAAATTGAAACCCACGCTTCGTAGAGCACGGCGGAGTGAACTTGGTCATTGGAAAGCACATCCCTTAGGCACGAGGGAAAACAAGTAGAAAAAATAGTTTACTTCCGTAAGGCAACTCAAACCAAGAAGTTGTCGACGCCGCTACCGAGCCTTTAAAGGACACTCCCTCTCAAAACAAGAACTGCCGCAAGAGGAAGAGAGCCGGCAACGCCGCCCCCGCAGAGCCGCTTGTTTACGGTCGCAGTTTTAATTTCCCGCTTTACGCTGTGCGCGCCATTAGGGCCCTAGCCAGCCACGCCTCCGCGAACAGCCTGCCCTCTGGGCGCGCAGTGCAAAGCCGTGGCGCGGCGCGGCGCGTCGAGTCGAGTCGAGTCGCAGCGCGTCGCTCCCCGATTATGCACACGCAGGGCTCGCAAACACACACTATCGCCGCGTTCCGGTTCTCTCGCGCCGCATTTGAATTTTCTATTCCTCCGTTATTTTACATAGATAGGAGAGGTGTGTTGACTCCCATATAGGATGCCGTTGTGGTGATGGTGGTGGTGGTGAGGGAAAACGCAAACGGCGCTCAGCATACGAGTGGTGGCACTCGTAGCCTCTTTCTGCCGAGACGACGCCTACGTTGCCCATTCGCACAACTGTTTTCTTTTTTTCCCTTTTACTTTTTCGCTACGGAATAGAAAGAAACTTATGTAATGTTGCGCGAAAAAACGGCAACAGCAAGTGGATAAATCCAGTTGCTAAATTTAGAAAAAAAACTCCTCTTAACACGTGGTGCAGCTAGAATTCATGTTTTGTGGATTCTTGATACCGAAAAATCGATTGACGGTAAATGTCTGCCTATCAACAACGCTAGCGACTAAACCGTTCAGCCGATTTGCTTCGAACTTCATATACCCCAATCGATCTGGTTGATTTCGCGGCCCCTTGAATTTGAAACCGATATTTTAATTTTGGGGGTATATTTTTCATGAAGCCCCTAAGACATTTTCCAAATTTTCAAAAAAATGGCTCCATCGTTTTTTATTAAATGTTTTTTGTTGTATAGTGTGAAGTACGTTTAAGACAATGGTGCAGATCTCATGTCCCTTGAAAACTCTGATTTTTCGACAATTGCAAATGTTCAAAATCTTTCGAAGTCTTCCTACACCTAAAATATTAAAGATGAGAGATTTTTCCCTTAATAAAATCCGTTCCTTCAAGATAGATTTTGAAACAAAGTCATGCACACATTTTTCGAAACAATTGAATACGTTTCGCGTAATTTTGCTTGAAAATTCGGATGAGAAGGTACATGGTTTTAGCACCGCTAATTTCTTCTGGAATTGTTTCTGTCCTAACCTCTCGAAATATTTAGTGAAACAAACTTGATTGATGTTTCCGGGCACGTCGGCAACTGCTAAGGACATTCCCGTACGTGTAATGATTCCGGGAGCTAGCGATGTTCCCTCTCCCACTGAACTGTGAGATCCCTTGCCGTCGTACACTGGGTGGCCAAATTATTATGATCACTTTATTTTTTTTTCTATTCAATATGATTTTTATTATACTACAGAAGGATCGTTATGTCGATTTCCTATAACTATTTTGTCATCTGTTGCCTAGTCTGAGATATTGGTACATCTGTAAAGCAATTTGCACATCTCTTTTATCATTACTTATAAAACAAATTATTTAGCAGCTGTTTCATTTTTGAGTTTTATATCGTGTTCAAATTGTGAGTAAATTTGAATGAAGTAATTGATTTTTATTATTTACACTATTAAGTGTGTTGAGAGTATGCCAAAAAGGGTCATGGAAGTGATCAAATTGAAAGGTGGTAGCACAAAAGTACAAAAACAAAATCTCTTTGTGATCTATCATTTTTATCATTACCTTGCTTATTTCATAGGTTAAATACGAGGTCACTCCAAAATAAATGCACACTATTTTTTAAAAATACAGTTTTCATTCTACATGTTTGAAAGTTTTACAGTATGTAGATACATTCTTCCGCTTGTTTTCAAATTTAGTTCAACCTTTTTCCGTGAGTGGCGCCGTCACAGCATGTCCTCAAGATGGCTGCTACACTTGAAGTTCGTCAGAAGCAACGTGATGTCATAGAATTCCTGTGTTGTGAAAACGATACAGTGGAAATATCCACAAGAGGTTGAAAAGGTGTATGGAAAAGCTGCTGTCGATCGCAGTACAGTTAGTCGATGGGCAAGCAGGTTCGTGATGAAAGCGGGCACGGCAATACAGAGGATTGTCCTCGCAGCGGCAGGTCTCGTACTGCACACATTCAGACAATGTGCAGAGAGTTAATGAATTGGTGACTGATGACAGACTCATCACAGTGAACGAATTGTCACGCTACGTTGGGATAGGGGAAGGAAGTGTTTGCAGAATACTGAAAGTGTTGGCGTTAAAAAAGGTTTGTGCCAGGTGGGTTCCCAGGATGTTGACAGTGGCTCACAAAGAAACACGAAAAACGGTATGCAGCGAACTTTTGGAACAGTACAGGGAATGATGGAGATGAATTTCTTGGAAGAATTGTGACAGGAGATAAAACATGGCTCCATCATTTTTCACCAGAGACGAAGAGGCAATCAATGGAGTGGCATCATGCAAATTCACCCAAGAAAAAATTAAAACCACACCTTCTGCTGGAAAAGTTATGGCTACGGTGTTTTCGATTCCGAAGGACTCCGCTTGTGAACATCATGCTACGTGGAACCACCATAAATTCTGATGCATATGTGACGACTCTGAAGAAACTTCAAGCTCGACTGGGTCGTGTTCGACCACATCGGCAAAAGCAGGATGTTTTGCTGTTGCACGACACCGTACGGCCACATGTCAGTCAAAAACCACGGAAGCGATCACAAAACTCGGATGGACAACACTGAAACACCCGACTTACAGTCCTGACCTGGCTCCATGTGACTATCATCTCTTTGGGAAACTGAAAGACTCTCTTCGTGGAACAAGGTTTGAAGATGATGACTCCTTGTGCACGCTGCCAAACAGTGGCTCCAACATGTTCGTCAGAATTTTACCGTGCGGGTATACAGGCGCTGGTTCCAAGATGGCGTAAGGCAGTTGAGAGGATGGAAATTATATGGAAAAATGAAAATATTCCCGAAGGATGTATCTACATACTGTAAAACTTTCAAACATGTAGAATGAAAACTGTATTTTAAAAACTAGTGTGCATTTCTTTTGGAGTGACCTTCGTAGTACATAATAATTGCGTATCACATGTTGAAGTTCATAAAATGTGATCAGCAATAAATCCAGTTCAAAGAAAATTGTATTATCTTCATAAATCCGAGTGATCATAATAATTTGGCCGCCGACTGTACAAATCGGCTTGCGGGGTTTCCACTCCAGGTACCTCCGCCAGGGAGGCACCGACCCAGCCAAGTTCTACGTTCCCTACTAGACTCCCGGCATGAAAGTGTGTGAGAGGACGAGACAGGGATGAGGAAGGAAAGACCGCGCGCGTTCCATCACCCGTTTGGTAGGATTCTGTTCGTTCGTTAGCTTGGTATTGTTAGGAGAAACCACGGAAAACTATGGATCAGGGCAGCCATCCGCTGGTATTCTTTTTCAGATAACTGCTGAAATCGACCTAGCTGTCTTGGTAGAATCGAAAATCTGCCACCGTCGTACTCGAACTCTAGGTCCTCTCTGCCAGAGGCATTGCAGTGACACCCTGAGCTACCTCAGCCGGTTCTTGGTGTAATGAGTCAAAGAACAAAGGTGAATTGCCAACAAAATTTAACGGTAAACCACGCGAAATAGCAAAACGATCATTCTGCTCGCCTGTGCCATCATACAAATTCGTGAAGAACCAAATTGGAAACTTGATTTTTGAACGTTTCCCGGTCCCTAAATAGCAACGGAGAGTACGTTTCTTCTTTATTGAAATTTAATTAATACTCTACAAAAAAATCTTGGTTTGTAATGCACGGCTACTTGGAAATTAATCCATTGGCCTACCCGAACATGGCAGAAGTGCGCAAGTATTAAATAGGGAAGAAACTGAACACATAACCGAGTGTTGCCTGGCACCTCAAAGGAAAATCTTCATTATTAACTTCTCAATTCATCTGCCTACCGTCCAATAGTGAAAGTGAATGAAGACTTCTGGGAAAATTTCGCTACTTTCAAGTGCAATTTTCTGCAGCAGTGTGCTCGTCAACGGACTGCACACACGCACGCAGGGCGAGTGCGTGCGAGTACAGCTCCCGAGATGAGTCAACGGCCTGCTGGAAGAGAGAGGGAAGACAAGAGATGGGTGGATGTTGTGGGAGTACCGAGGCAAAAGGTATAGGGTGCGAGCATGAGTATCGTGCGAGGGGGTGAAGGGACTCGGAAAAGCAGAAGGGGAAATCGGTAGCTGGGACACTGAGAGCGTTGAGTGCGAGAGCGTGTATAATGCGATAGACCTCTACGAGAACAAGTATTATACTGCATTACATTAAATTCATGACTGCCAGTAATTAACAATACCCGAAATTTTGCTACTCACGTACGATCGAACTCTATGCTGCTCATATTTCGAAACTCTACCGTACGGCAAGTCCGAGTGGGTGAATCACTGAATGTCATTATGTGAAAAGCATTCTTTCTCTCAATATATTAACGAACTCCAAAGCTCCTAGGGTTGCTACCCCTTCCACCGTTTCTTGGAAGACATGATTTAATATTGATGAACGGGGTGAATATTTTTTTAGTACATTTGCACATTTACGTACTGTAGGAACCATCTGATTACGATTACTGGAGATTAGAAATTATTTCTATAGTAGCCTTTGGACATTTGTTTCCCCACTTCCAGGGCCCCCTTGTAAATTAACGGGTCACGGATCTTAGATGCTTTTTTGGAAGTGGGAGAAGATGGCGTGGCAAACGCCATGCTTCATGTGCATATTTGTTCCAAATATTGACATTAAATATTGGTAATCATTTTGAAAGGAGGCTGAATGGATCCCGGGATCGCTCCGAAAAGGACAAACCCGGGATAAATCCTGGTGAATATTTGTATGGCATACAATATACCGAGTAGATCCCAAGAGAACATATTTGCTGTCTGATCAGTGATACTGGCAAACGTAGAAGTACAGCTACCTAATATTATATTCTTTACTCAATCTTTATATATTCGATTAACTGCGTCCGTCCGTGAGATAATGTTCGCATGCGTTCTTGCATCCGTCCGTCACACCTGGCTAGACTCCACTCCGTCCACCCCCGAGACAAATGGTGTCATTCGAAGCGTCTCAATCTCCTGACAGTGAGCTGATGTTTTGTTTTCGGATCCCCTCAGAAGAGTCTAGAAATTTCTCCACAAATGTGTTTTTACGTTTTTAGCACTGTAATCTACGTGCCTCAGCGCTATCTCCTCCGAAGACGCCACAACCAGCTGTGATAACTGCTAAATGTGACACCAACGACGCTATGATTGGCACAGGTCGGTAGAAATTGTATCGCTCAGACACCTCTGTTTACAGTATGCACTTCAGGGCTTGGGTCACTCGCAAGGAAAAGTTTCATCAGCGTTACCACCCCATCAGGAAAATATTGTGGGATAATTTCGAAATGTGTAGCATATACGATAGTGCTAATGGGATACTCCCCTTTTGTAGGATAATTTCGACTACAAAATTATATTCAATATAAATTTATAAGACTGGAACGGTATGTTGTAGAGTAGGAGTTTGCAAATGTACAAATTTTCTTAAATAGGACACCTGATAATGCACTGAAAGAATGTACTCTTCAGAGCAACTCTTCTGCGAGCGCACGGATTCTCCCACTCCATATTCAGGGATTAGTAGTGGCCGTAGCGCGAAAGAACATCCGGCAAGAAGAATCGAGTCTCATATTTTTTTTGTATTCTTTTAGTACTTAATTTTAATTCTTACAATTAACAGATTATGTTTGACCTCCTACGCCTGAGATTGAAACAACTAGATAACTAACTGTATGTTTAAAGTTGCTTTCTATTTAGAACCCTGTAACGTGTATAAGAATATTTTAAAAATATTTGAAAGTGTCGGCGACGCCACATTCAGCTAGTTTGTTTTTATTATGCGTGGGTTAAATGGTAGGCCAATTCCCAACCAACATGCCAGTGGAGTGCAGGCGGCCGTTGCAGGGGCACGGGGCAATCGCGTGCGCGTGCGATCTGCGGTGGGAGAGAAACCCACCACGATCCACCTGCGCCTGGCGCGCCGTCGCCGCCTCCGGGCAGGGGGCACAAGACTTTCCGTGCGTACGGACGCATGTGCTGCAACGTGCATTTGGCAAGGCGAGGAGGAGGCGCCTGATGATAGGGGTGATGACGTTGCGAAGGAACGCGTCTTCCTCCTCCGCCTTCGACGACTCGTGTGCACACAACTACTCGTTACTGCGAGCAGCTCTCAACTTGTCGTCGAGAACTGCTCATCCCCGTGCCGCGTGCGTAAATGGTTACAGGGTGCATGTGTAATTTACGACTTTTTACCACGTGAGAGTATGAAAAAAAGATTAAAAAAGAGAAAAAAATGTATTTTCCTCCCGTGTACATTTACGTGAAGTATTACGGGAGAGTAACTCAACGTCTTACAGACTCCACCATGATATAAGTATTACTGTTATCACTAACCAATCACCAAATTCGATCAATAGTTTCTAGTGCATTATTTCAAGTAGAGCCTTTCTGGATTTCCCGAATCAATTCGACTCGGATGCCAATTGACTGCGAACCAGATTGCGCAAATTTATGAATCACGACGAAGATTTAATATTTTTAAATAAATTCCGACGAAAGATTTGTAATCGATCTGTCAAATCACGATGTCCCTGACACTAAATTGTCTTGATTTCCTTTCCTGAAGATGTTTTTCATGGTTGAAATCGAAAATAATTAAATAATAAAAGCTCCGCTGAATACATGTGTACATTAATGAAGAATGACTAGGCCAGTCGAAAATTCGCAGCTTAATCATGTATATAAAAATGCAAGTCAATAGTAAACCCAATTAACTATTTAGACTATTTCTGATTAATTTCAATATGAACAAAACAGTTCATTATTTTTATGATTTATAAATAAATGAAAAAACGGTAGGATAACTTCTGAGAACAATATTCAAAATTAAATGTTGGAATTCGTAAAATTTCTTACACACATTATTGGTCGTTACTGTCGGAAAAAGGTGGCTTCTCTTTTATTTTCACTTTCTCACCTCGCTTCGTAAGAATAGAAAGTATTATAATTGTACGCACGAAATTGGCGATTGTTTTCGACAGAAAAATTCTAACTGGCGGGCCCTGATAACGAAAGTGGGTTTTCGTTTCTCAAAGTGTCTTACATGCTTTCCAATGAACTCTCAACCACCTCTGTAGGTTGTCTCAGAACCAATTCCCAGACGCTTAGTTCATTAGATATTATGATACTGGTGTCTTCGTGCTCATTGAAACTGCAAAATTGTATATATCTTGGAGACATTTACATTAATTTACAGTCAAATGCTCCGAAGTCAAAAGCACAATAAAAAGATAGAACAACGCTAGTAGTAAAGGTACGCTAGAAAAAAAAACTCTTACACGAGAGTCCTTCAAGCATGTTTTATAATTTCACGCATTCCATATTTTAGATTTTCTCTCAATCTTTAGAACAGAATTCAAGATTACACAAAATGTTCCGTTTGAAAAAATAAATTTCAAGAATAAATGATCTCCGTGAAACCGTAAAGGATCCTCATGAGATCGTGTTCCCAGCAAATGCCTGACGACTGAGCCCTTACACGAGGACCGGCGCTCTCGGCCACGCCCATTGCCTGGCGTTGACATGAGGAGGCGGCGGCGGCCGCCACCGTGGCACGGGGCCCAGCCGCCAATCGCACTGGCCACTGCCGCCCGGCCTTCATTCTCAAAAAAAAAAAAAACTTTAATAGCGTTCAGCGGTACTTCCATTACGGCAGAATTAATAGTAAACCGCTGCCAATGGGGTTGAGCATGGGCGCGTTATTTTTCAACCGACCGATGTCTGTTTTAAAATTGACGAGCAAACTCAATTTCAGCACGAATTATGCAGCATCACAATGCCTGTGACAATGTATCGGAAAGAAAAACACAAAGCGGATTTTTTTTAAAGTTGCATGTGGGATCCAATACACAAAGTACGTACGAATACATCTTATACGCAAACAAAGGCTTCGAACCAAATTGACTGAAAGTCGTGTGGTTCAAATTTCGTCTAATATGTAAACATTCAAACATGCTCGTTATACTATTTGTTTGCTTTCTTTTTGCAAAGATAAGGTATTTCAGATGAGGTATTTCTAAGGAGCAGTTCAATTCCTTGTCAAGAACTCTTTAGAACGAGTTACAACAAAATCCCGTCATTTTGTCTAAATGGAATGTGTGTATATATTAATAGTTCTGAGTGAGACAGGAATGAGCACTTCGAGCTGTGCAATTTAATTTAGAAAAACTGAGAGGTTCCTCATCATAGTACAGATAATTCGCAGATTCAGGTACAAGTTTAGTCCAGATTGCTGGGTTCAATGGGCAATTTTTTTTGACTATTCGTAACCCTCTCGTTTGGCGTCAATCAACCAGTGAACTCTACCTGAAGTGTTCTTAACTATGATTAAGGAAAGGGGAAGAGCTAGTTTTGAATTTTATTGTAACTCAAAACTATTACTGACACAGAAAATTTTTATTTGTGAAATATTATGTCACAATAACAAAACTACCTTGTACCCAAAGTGATTATCTATTGTGAATGTGTTTTTACAAAGTTCCCTAGCCGTTTTAGGTTTTTTGTTAAAATAAAATTGCAATCGCCTTGACTTTATGGCATCATTCACTATTCCCACATCCCTCATCACAATTTCTTTACGGCAATCTGTCATTTCTAAATGTCAGTCATGGTGATATGCATTTGCCCTCCATGTTCCCCACGGCCCGCGACAATTCAGCGCCCCTCAAGTCATCAAACCCATTACCTAACATTCCACCATACCCTACCACCTAACCTAAATACATATCATATTCAAAGCACCCACTGGTCAACTGCGTTTCCCTGTGAAATGACAGTTTTCTCTACATTAATTTTATCAGACCATCCTACTTCAGTACGTATATCATTGAGTGATTTTGAACGAAACAAATGTTCCCATTAAAACAGTTTTTCCTTTATTTGTCACAAAAAATTGCTTAACCCGCATAATTTCAATAAAAAAATCAATAACTTTAAAGACAAGGCGATTTCAATTATTAACTTTTCTTCTTCTTTTCTTCTTCTTCTTCTTCTTCTTCTTCTTCTTCTTCTTCTTCTTCTTCTTCTTCAAATCGGAAGCCTTGATAACGCCAACAGCTCCGTTCCATCACAACCTCTACCCTTGCATTCGCCGGTGCTGTGGCGCTGCCGGCAGAGTGTCTCTTCGGTCCAGGGCTATGCAGTCGTCGTCCGCGTCTCGGACAATGCGGCCGCGGGCCCTGCGTCTTGGCGCAATCTCTCCCCGTCTCCACCATCGCCACTGAGCAACGCCCTCTTCGCCCGGCGCCACCCCTCCCCTATCCACAATCCGCGTCTAGGGGAAGCAGACGCGATGCGTCGCGGCCGGGCCGGCGATAGCCATTCAATTTGACCTTTGCAGTAACAACTACTTAATGAAGGCGCTGCAGCCGAATGCGCCTGCAACCGACTTGCCCAACTGGTCAGTTTGAAGGAAGTGCCAACATTAATTGGCGTTTACGACTCCCGGGAGAAACAGGTGGGAATGACCCTCCTTAAAACAATTTGAATGCACTGTCGCGTGAAACGTAATGAACTTGCATGGAATGGTCCCCCAAGAGGGGTAGAGAGGATCGAAGTACATAATACGAGTCGAAATTGAAACAGTTCGCTATCGTGCAATATATTCTCACATGAGTGCATTATTCAGAATTTCACAGAAGTGCACACCATTTCTGACACTGCAAGGTACAGAACTGTGTGTTTGTAGAAATGTATTAGAACGGATGGGCTCTTACTAAAAATTTGCTGAGAAATTGGATTGATTTATTAAAAAAAAGTATAAATACGTGTAATCTCTTCGGGTGAAGTTGAGTTCTAATACTCATAATATACCTGCTTTCCGTGTTTTTCTATTGGTTTATGTAGCTTTAAAATCTTTGACTTCTTCAATCTTCTATAAACTAGAAAAATTTCTAAAAGAAATTTCCAAAACTTCGTTGCAAATGAACCACGAACATAAAGGTGGGAGAAAATGCACTGAGCAATTCTCTCAATTCCATTGCTTCTTTTATTACAGCATGTAATAAAAGTGCATTCAATTTCATACAATAAATCTGAATCACCAATTTTAAAATTGATTTTATTCTTTGCTATCACTTTCCTAAGTTTTACTACGAAATATTCATCTCTAAATCGCTCAAACTTGTAATGTGATCAGATATTCATTACATGAAAGTATGTAATAATTGCCAATGTACTATTTTTTTACAGAAATTATTAACCGTTATGATTTTAGTATCGATGTAACAAAAGTTAAAACGTTTTAATTGGTAGTACTAAAATCAATAAATTTTTCACTTTACCTCAGAAATGCCTATTATCTTACCTCTGTTAACAACTAGACACTGAAACATATTAATATTAAGTTCTCGTTTATGGAAAAATTAATTATTGTCCGCTGTTGATCGTTTCTCTGTAATAGGAGTGCACATTTGCATAAACGGTAAAGTCTGACATCCAGAAATCCATAAAAAATGTTGTCTTTTTCTTCGGGGTAAGCCAACTCCCAGCGAAGAAAAACAACTCTCTATTTCCCAAGGAGCAAGGTGTCTGTCCCTTCTTTTTCTTCCAAACGTCGATAATGAAAAGACGTTGCCCTCGTGGTGAATGCAACAACGTCGATAAAGAAACCAGGTTATCCGGCAGGCATCTACACGGGGCACTTTTCGCTAGCGTGCAAGAAGCGAATTAACCAAAAGACCAACGAACCTCCCAGAGTCAAAAAGTTCGGGAACGAGCGGCAGCAGCAGGGAGACGGGAGCCGCGGGGAGTACCGGCAGCAGAGCAGCACTTTCGTAACAGCGTCGCCGGCGGTTCGCATGCAAGCGAGCGACGAGCGTACGGGTTGCGCCTCTGCCGCCGCCGCCAGGCACACGTCCCGGGCCCAGCCCGGCTCGGGCCCGACCCCACCCGGCGTCGGCGCGCGCCATGCGGCTCGGGGCGGGACGGGGCGCGGGGCGGGTCGAAAGTTATGGCTTGCGCAAAGACTACAAACTACGCCATTACACACGTAATTAGAGGACAAAAATGGGCCTGTCCAGACGCGATCCCGGCCGCCTGCGAGTTTCGGAGAACATCGCACGACGCGGGGCGGCGGGGCGGGAGCGGGGCGCCGGGGAGGAGCGGGGGCCGGGGAAAGAGAAGGCGCGCACGCGAAGGGAATTAGTGGGCCCTTGCATGCATTGTACACGTAAGCGGCCGGGATGGACGGACCGGGAATCAATTAGCCCGTAATGTCGCTGAAAATTGCGAAACGCGCGCATCGGAACCGGTGCGGGGCCGGGGGGGAGGGCGGTCAGAGAGGAATGCTCGAGTCTTTTGCAAGTTGCGCGCTCCCCGGAGGTGGCTTGCATTGTGAATGTGAAATCGCTTGGAACCTTCTGGATACCTGGGGATATACTAATGCAAAACGTAAACAGTCAAGAGATGGTCAATTACAGCCTTGTATTGACAAGGAGAGGGAAGAACAGACAGTGAGGATCAAAGCTATCTCAATTAGCAGAGATGGAGGGAGCGCCATACTGACACTTCTTCCTTCATCTTAGGAAAATTCGATTTGCGATATTTGTTTACACATTTACATTCATGCATAGAAAACACAATGACATGATGACACATTACCTGTCTAAATAGAATTTTGAATAACTCAATTTAATCTAACATACGTGTAACATTTATAATTAGGGCTATGATTTGTATGTAATTTCATATTTGTTCATTAGTTATGATCAAATGTTTGTCATATGTTTATGAATCAAGCTTTTGGAAGTTTTTTGGCACCCATTTGATTATCCACATTTTTTCCACACTTCCAGATAGTACATATTTTCACATACTTTAGGGGGGGAAACGTACCTTAAAATTTTTCCAACATTTATCAGTAGGGAACGGACTTTATTGTAATAAAAAAAGCAAAATATGCACATATATATGTGCTTATTTTTTCAAAAATATGTAAGAAAAAATAGGAAATATGTGAAATAAATAATCGTTATTATGTTTAAAATTCCATTCTTCAAGCGTTTTTTGAGCAGAGTACGTTGCCGATCAGAACTTTACATGGATTCAGAGAGGCTGAATGAAAGTTTTACATCTACAGAAGCAATTATTCGCTAGTTTCTTCCCAAACATAATACTTTCGTATTATATACAATGTTGTTTACGTGGAGTCGGAGCTCAAGTGAATAGTACTGTGTAGCGTGATATAGAAGAGAGGGGGGTAAAGGGAGCATACTCCCACCCGAACTCCAGGAAAGGGATAAGACAATGATCTGATCTTTTTATCGAGTTACGCATGAGGTCTATGAAACACGAGTAAGCACGTGGTTGAAGTTCCTTATGCTTCACATACTACATCTGCTTATCGTTGATCGCGACTACGCTGTGTCCAAGAAGCACTGGGGCGGGGGGAGATAAGTTTGGCAATTAATAGCGATTGTCCGGCGTTAATACAAGTGCATTGCGTATTTTTTAAGTATTTCAGTAACTAAGTTAGTTTTCATATATTTCGACCATCACAAGTGAAATGTTCATTTTCGACCTATACATATATTAAAATGTGACGAAATATGTAGCTATAGATAAAAGATAAAGATATGTAATTATACCAAAATATGTAAAAATATGTGAAATAAAAATGGTTCCAATTCGTTCAGAATGTCGTGTTAAGTGTAAAAAATATTAGTGAATGCAGGTATCTTGTCTCTAAAAATATGTATTTACATGAAAATCCGTTCCCTATTTATCAGCAATTTGTACCATATTTTAGTCATCTAAAATTTTTCTTTGAAGTTTAATTTTAATTTTGTGCTTTAAAGTAATTATTTAAATATGATAATAGAATTATATTGCAAGGTTCAAGGTGGAAACCATTTCGGGCGGCAGTTTTGACAAACTTCATTTCATGGATCCTGCTCGAGTCTGTTTTGTATTCACACGTTTTCCTTCCATTGTTTTTTGAATATGCCTTTGTCTCTTCTTTCATGTCGTAGTTAAAGTTGGGTTAATTTAGGTAGCCTTGAATTCTCCTATTCGTGTGTGCACCCGTTGTTTCCGTATTTATTTTTCTTCCAGTTCCTTCGGCACGCAGTTCTCTTATTTTCTTGTTTCGAATATGACCTTCTCTTCTGCAGCCTAGATTTATACTCAGAAATTTCATTTCAGCGACATGAAATCCATTTATTTTTATAGACAGTAGAAAGAAATAATAAGAGAAGTTTCACTTTTGGAAATTTACACTGCTTTGTAAAAGGCTAATCAGAAGAAAAAAAAAAAAAAAGAAATACAATGTTCATCAACACAATAGTGTTCAGTCTGTTTTAATAAATTATAAAATCTTGTACAACAACTAAACTTAATACTTAAGTTCTTTGTCTCTACTATTTACTGTGACAATGTTCATCAACACAATAGTGTTCAGTCTGTTTTAATAAATTATAAAATCTTGTACAACAGCTAAACTTAATACTTAAGTTCTTTGTCTCAACTATTTACTTACGTATCTTACACCTTCTTTTAATACATTATTTTCACTATTTTAATTTTCTGTTCCACTGTATCCTTTACTCTAGATTTTGAAAGCTTTTGTCCACATTACATAGATATATATTTAGATACATGTTATTCCATATAAATCCTAGCCCTGTTTATTATATTTACATTTCTTCATCGCTGTACATGTATTCTAAGTTTTCATTTCCGATATGTGACCATAGCACAATGAATTGGAGGAATAATAGTATCTTAGATACACCATATCAACCAGAAGAATATTCAAATTACAAATCAACAGCGTCCGTACCTGTCATTTCCGTCAACTGAAACCAAAACATGACGCACATTCGTAGCAGAGTATTAAAACCCGTATCACGTGGCAGCAGGTACAATGGCAAGAGCGGGCCCCTCCACAGAAGTAGCAGCAACAACACAGAGTCGCGGACGGCAACAGAAGAACGGGACGTTCTAGAAGGGAAAGGCAGGGGGAGGCGAGCAGACAGACATGCATACATGCACACTCCGCATGCATGCATGGGCGTGCGGGCCGCCTTCAAAGAAGCTCGAAACGGGCGGCGTGGGGTGGGTGGTGCGCGCATAGGCGCCGCTTCCCGGTGGCTCCTTGGCTCCGCCACCCCTTCGCCCGCCCGACCCACTTTATTTCTTCTATTCAAAAAGTACCGCCGCCGCCGGCTCCGCCGATGGCGCGCGCGAGAAACATCCCCGGCCGAGCTACGTGGCAGGAATTGAATACGCTCCTCGGCGTCGAAAGTGAGGCCACGCTCAAAAACACAGTTTCCGACCCGGGGCTGTGTTCAAACGAGAGGATTCGAAGCGAAACGACGGCGGAATACTCAAGGAGAACGATGGTTGCTCGTAAAATTCGGGCCCGTCTTGCTGCCGCTGCCGCCGCTCTTGCTGCGTCTGCGAGGAGGGAGACGCCGCGCCGCAAGAAAACTTCAGACAAGAATGGCTGTTTTGAAGGGAAAGACGCGTCCAAAGTGTATGCAGTTTCTGAAGGAGCCCAGCTCCGGTCGTAACGGTAGCACTCCTGCCAGCCGAGGAGACGCACCTGTTACCCCGACCACACCTTGCCACAGCGCTTCGCGGCGCTCCCTCGCGGTCACGAATCGCGAAAAAGAGACAGAAAGAAAAAAAATAAACTGCCTAGCAAATTCTGCGATTTAAAAATACGATTGGTCACAAAAAACACAACACATCAAAAGCAAACACGAAATGGACCTCTATTCCTGCACACGGATTCCCCAACACCTACTCGACAGTTAACCAGGCGATGACGCTTACTGGCAAAGACGCAAATCGACAAGATGATCTAGCCCAGCGAACCCAACCTCACTCGTCGGCTACTTTCCCTCGTAAAGATACGGCGTGGGCGCGCGCCCAGGCGGCGGGTGGACGCCAGATCGAGTCCTAGTTCCGGCACAGTTTCTACGCGTGATTCAAGAGTGGCGAACGACGATTACTTTAAAAGGACTTCACGTAAGTGCTGTTTGGGTAGTATTGATTCACGGTAGGTGAGGTATCCATTGGGAAAGAACTTAATAAACAATTTACCAGCAGTGCTAAAGAGGGATGAATGCTGAAGATATTCTCCAAATCGAAAGTACATTCTAATTTCTATGGGGAAAAGTATAGAAAACTCATCTTTCACTTCAGCTTATGTATGAATGCAAATGTGTACCAAAACATTTCAGATACTCCTCTTCAAATAAAAAAAAAGCTCCGACTATCCAATACATGGAGTAGCATCAGAAAAGTGACTAGAATCGTCAATAAGTTTATCAGGCACAGATTACAGAAAATTACATCAGGGAATTGATTTCCTGGATTGGGAGAGGGGAATCGACCACAGTGTTAATTACAATGAGGCAAAGTGAAGCAAACAAATTTATACCACATCCACCTAGTTTAACTGATATGAAATTTATAGCACGATATTCAACGAACATTAACAGTTCTCAAATCAAACAAACTATTTCATAACTTTTGGAAAACTTTATCATACACTCTACTTCAACTTCAGATGTTGGAAAAATTCCGTTATTCTTCCTCGAAGGATCTCTTTCCAGGGAATGGTATTAATAATCGGAAACAGATCAAAAAGCGTTAAAAAAGTGAAACTACAGTTCTCTTCAGGAATAATATAACTTATTATTATTAATAATAATAATAATAATAATAATAATAATAATAATAATAATAATAATAATAGCTTCCAAAATAATTTTGTAGGCTTTAAAAAACGTCCTTTAAACCACGGCACTGTCCGTTTGTCGAAGGACCAACTTCGAAAAAGGCCTCTTTTTCGCTTCAAAGGCAAGAAAGTACGCATGCACGTACACACACATGTTCGCCACGTGCGAAAACGATCCTCGCAGCGACTGGCCAGGTGCCGCCTCCATCACCGCTCCGCGACCTCTCCCCAAAATACACGCGGCCTCCGCGACCAGTGCCGCCAGCGGAGCGCCCGCCGCTGCCAAAGGCACCGACGTGTGGGAGAGTGCAATGGGACTTGGCAATGGCACGCCCAAAGCGCCGAGGAGAGAGCTGGCAGAAAGACACGAGCAACGACTGTGGCGGCGAGGATCGCGAGGGCGGCAGGGGCGCAGCGGGGACTCCCTGTATGAAGCCCTAAGAAAGCGCGTACACGTCATGGATTTGTCGTTGTGCCTGCGCGGTAGGTTTCGCTCTTGAATATTCAGCATCTAGCTACTGCACCCTGCGGCCCAACCCAATGGACGCGAAACTTACAGGCACTCGAAAAGAGAAACGCCTGCGACCTGCTATTACTACCAACAAGGAGTCTCACGCTAATTGTATTAAAAGTACTAAGTACATCTGTGTCTGTAAGAATTAACTAGCCAGAAAGAAGCCATATGTTGCAATTACCTCAAGGAAAAATTGCAGACTAAGGCTACAAAGAACATCGGAAGATGAGTCCAAGAAGACTGGAGAGCGTCAAAGAGATGATAAAGGGCAAACAACTAAAAAAATGGAAAAGACCTACGAGAGAACACAGTGACGAGGCGAAGAGGCAACGACGGTAGCAACAGCTTGATTACAAGGACCACGGAGTGGAGGCAGGAGGCTGTGGTAGAGGGCGCGGCGCGCGTGTGTCACAGAGATGAGTGTGTGGTCTGTCCGCCCACTGCATGCGTCGTGTCTCACTGACACGCCCTCACCGCGTTCCGCCGCCCTTCACCGCCCCGCCCTGCTTCGCTTCGCGAGCCCATGCGGGCAACAAATGGGCGGCCTTGGAGGCTGGCGCTTGTTCTCGCAACATTTGCCTCGTTCCCCGGCATGTTCCCCCAGTGTGCAATAGGTCCTGAGTCAACATCCGAAAGTATACATATTACCTTTTCTAGGATAAAATAATATACACAAATCTACACATATTTCAAGGAATGACCATCAATTTTACCACTGCAATAAAATCTACACTTCCTAGTGAATAAGAATCGCAAATCATTTTCTTTTAAAGTCACATTTCCTTCCCTAGTACTCAACAAATCTTTACAAACTACATGTCATTAGAAACATAATATCTAGGGGTTTTGACAAAGGCTTTCGTTTTTATTTGAAGCGATTAAGAAAGTTATCCCACGCGATCCTCTCACGTGTAATCGAGATTCGTATGCCTAAGTACTTGTTCTTCAATCCAAATGGGTCCTTCCCTTACACGGGCTTTCATGATGAAATCTGACTTCAAGTATTACTTAGTTTCCATTGATACTATACAACTTATTGTTTCTCATGCCACATTTGTAAATCATAAGCTATTTGTTTTTATTCACCATTTCTTTTCTAATTACACCATTAGTGTGTGTTTGTGCACTGTTTGTATCTAGCCGGAAGTTTCGTGATACATGTTTGCCACGTATTTATTTTGAATTATGTGTCGACAACGTTACGCTGCCTTACATACAGGTTGAGGGGTCATAGTTTTAATTAAACTCTTGAAATACTCGAATAATTTTTAGCGTATGTTCAGTGTGAACGAGGGTCTTGTGCTTCAGACAAAGTAATTGATTGTCTCCTAGAGATTCCATCTTTGTCATCATGACACGTGCTAATAATATTTTGCAGCTAAAATATTCGTTCATTGCAATATTGTTTTTCATCATTACTTTTGGGCGCAATGTTCGACTAATACATTGGGGAATCTTTGCATTAGGTGCGAGCTACGTCAACCAATCCTGGATTGTGAAGAAACGTTTTAGCTACAAATTTCTTTTAATTGTCATGATATTAAGAATAGTCTGCAGATTCCTTTCAATTGTCGTATAAGACTCTCGAAAACATAAAATATTAGTTAACTAGCATACTCTGAAGATATGCTAAACATAATTCTTTCCAAGGGTTTTGTTAAAAAAGTCTTTAATTGTGATCAGCGTTAAGCGTTACATACCGACACGTTGCAGCATACTGTGGTTATAATTTATAACAAAATGGGCAATTTAAGTAGATTTAATTGACACTGGACAGTATTGAAGTTCTTTATTGTGTAGTACTCTAAATTCTGCAATCAATGTTTTCGTTACTTAATTTCACCGACACAAGGAGAAACGACGCAACACCCAGCCCCGTTGCAGACGCGGGTATCTGCTGTGGCTCGGAAGTAGGTTTGAATTTCGCGCCCTATAGTAACATTTAAACTAGTTTTTCAAATAATTTTTGTTCTTAAAAAGTAGGTGTACTATTCTTCATGAAATTCAATAAAGAATCTGTGTACTGATCTTAAACGGGAGCTTCCCGAATCTCTGAATAATAATAATAATAATAATAATAATAATAATAATAATAATAATAATAGAGTAATATGCGTGAGTCAGTCGCAGACTTGATCCCTTCCCGTCCCTATTCGAGACAAATGAGGAGTCATTCGACGCGTCTTTGGCTCCTGGTGAGGAACTTACTTTTTTTTGAAACCGTCTACAAGTTTATAAAAAGATTGTTCTAAAAACATGTTTTTTGTTTTTTCTAAGGAACTAAAGTGCGTTTGGGTGACTTACGGTACATATAGAGTTAATCAGTAGCTCACTCGATTCGTTTCGACAAGCCAAATACATTGCCACAAATCTTAGCAGGTTCTCTAGAGATTCTAGGATATTCTGGATAAATTCTAACTTTTTGATTATTTTAATGCACCTACGAGTACATTGGTGAAACGCTACTACACTCTTTCCGGCATGAATCGTAGTACGATATGATTAATAAGATTGTCGATAATTAAACGTCGATTTGTAGCGAAACAAAAATTTATTCATGTATTTTAATCGACATTTTCATACAACTGTCTAGGTCGAAAACTGATGAGCCGGATAACTGTAATACTTTTAAATAAAATCTATTTTCATTATGAACTTGCAAAGCACACATAGAACTTCTTAACATGAAAATACAAGCCGGAGGCGCCAAGCTAACCTAGTAGAATAATAGTCTATATTACCAATAGTCTTAACAGATTTGTTTAAATTCGAAAATGGGTGGTCAATTTTTGTTTCAACTGATGACCATCTAGATAAGTGAATTGAAATATAAGTGTGTTTATTATTAATGGAATGCAGTCAACGTAAGTCGTATTTCTAGCCTAATTCGACAATTCCCCTCCCCCCTATTTTCAAATTATTTCGCATTTAAATCAATTTACATGGTACGAAATGTTCATACGGGTTAAGCTAGTAAATTCATTAGGAAAAACAACTAGTTAACCAAAGGATATGTCATTCATAAAAACAATTATAGCAAATTACATAAGGGGAGGGAAAAATAGGGAAAATTATTATTACTATTATTATTATTATTATTATTACTATTATTATTACTAGTTTTATTACTATTATTATTTTATTACTTTTATTTTTATTATTATTATTATTACTATTACTATTATTATTAAGAATATCGATGAAAAAACAAGGTTGCTCAAAAATTACTTGAGAGGTATTGTAAACAGATAAAATTTTTACTTTGCGTCTGGCAGGGTAAAAAGAGAGGCAATATATGGAGACAATGTCGAATCATGACAATATTGTACTTACAGTGCTTATTAAGAAATAAAATAGAGAGGTTTGCTAGACATTACGGGAGGAAGATACGGTGGGCCTATCATCTTCATATTAACCCAATATCCGCCCCATATATTCCTCGTTCGTCTAGGGGAAGTTCCGTTCCTGATTTTCACTTTCACATCAAAGAAGAATCGTGCTCTCCGTAGATCTGGGTTGCTGAAGTAAGCGGTCCATTTGGTGTGCCTCTGCCGCGGACGAGCGCTGATCTGTGGGCCCGCTCCTTGTCGAGAGGGGAGGATCGGCGTAGCTCCCGTTGCTGATAGTGGGGAAGCGACGGGTAAAGGAGTCCAGTCAACTGAAAGGGGGAGTGGCATGTACGCCATTGCGGCAGGCAGTGTGGCCCAAAATCTTGCATTCGAGCAGCCCTGCACTACATGGACTCCCTTATCACTTCACTCACTACTGCAAAATGATTCGATGAACACTTATATGTAGAACCTAGAAATTTGAGAAAATGTCTTCTTGTTTCTACTGTTTGACTCTTAACAATAGGAATATCTTAATTGCACTTCTGAACTTATTTTAGAAGTTTTCATTCCCCTATTTTAACTTCTGATTCCTATTTTTGTCATTTTGTCTTAATTTTGCTTTTACCTACCTTTTTCAATAGTTTTTTTTCTCCTAGTACAGATTCGGATCAAGCTGGATATATAACTGCAAGCCTGGGCAACAAGAAGAAACTATAGTTTAGGCTGTATTAAAAATCTGGGAATGAAAAAGGAAGAACAAACCAGTCAGGGTTTTTTCATTGATGTGGACAAGCTTTGTTCGTTCACGAGGAATTCCATCCAACTTTTGAGAATGGCCACCGATGTCTTTTGAGGACAGCTCTCTGTATATGATATATCCTTCTTAGCGCTGACGATTACATAAGTGCGAAGAACGGAAAATACAATTACAGCTGCCATTTCAAGATTCTATTTCACTGCCACTGATGCCATTTCAAGATTCAAAACTGTGTCTACACTAGGATTTCCAAGGGACAGCGTCGCGAGTAAAACAAATTCGTCGCTATCATACTAAATAGTCATGCGGATTAAGATTAAAGAAAAGATCACTTCCTAACACTTTAAGAGGTAATGCGGATGTTGAAGTTAGTATAAAAATGTGAATCATTTTGACTATTAATTTTTTTATACCAATTCCTTTTAAAATGTGATTTTTCATGGTTTATATGCTTTTTTGCACTCCTACTTTAGCTATATTGATTAATTAGTGATTCCGGGCGTCAACGGCTCTCCGTCCCGTAAGTGCATTGCATGTTTTTATCGCTGGATGTAGCGATGATCTTCCCCCGCTGGATGGTGAGATCCGGCGCCGACCTTCCTGTCGGCTAGAGGAGATTTTCCAACCAGGTATCTCCCACCAGCGGAGCATCGCTCTAGCCGGGACAAGATCTAAGCACCCGACCGGTCTGCCGGCATGTGTGCTAATGTAGTTCATATGTGTATATGTACGTGTAATGTAGTATATGTACGAGGCGAGGATAGTTCAGGGAAGGGGAAGGAAAGATCGTGGGCGGTCCGTGGCTTGTTTGTTAGGGTACTGCTCCGGCACTCCCTTGGTACTGATCGGTGAAACCACGGAAAACTACCGACCAGAGCAGTCGGCTGCTAAAATTCTCCTCCAGGCAGCGACTGAACTCGACTGGCTATCTAGCCAGTGTCGAAAATCCTGCTACCATCGGAACTCTAATATAGGACCTGTCGGTCAGAAGCACTGTACTGACATCAGTTAATGCCCTGAGTCACCTCTCCCGGTTTTTAGCCAGAATAAATGCCTTTTTGCGAGTCTGTTTTAGTAAAAAAGAATGCCTTTGCCTGCCTATTTTAGGTGAAATAAATGCATGGACTTTCGGGCTCTAATTATATGCCGAAGAAAATCAGCAAGTGTCCACACACTGAAGGAAGCGTGCCTGAGAATAGAATATAAAAAGCTGTCAAGTTTGCCATCCAGATAATTACCTTTTTCTCGTTATCATTCCAGTTCCGCTGAACATGGATTACAGTTAAGTAAATCACGTTTAAAACAGAATATTCTAGAATCTCAACGGAACAGGCATTCCTTCAGACCCAACGTACCAGCTGGACAAGCGAAACTTCAACTTTCCCTTCGTAAGCAGGAAAAGTAGTTCTTTATTGTGTCGCGAGATCTTATAAATCACGTTAGTAACCTTCCTAAAGGGTGCTAACCGCAACATAAATAATCCGCCTTAGGACTTTCTGCTGACCTCTGGTTCTCTTGAGCGTGCAGTGTGAAGAAAGTAAACATGCAGAAGGACGGCAGGCACCACAAGAAACATGGCTGCTCTACACCCTCAAAAAAGAAATGCTACGTTGATAACCACACACTCGTACACAAAAGGATGCTTGTCCTTTGCACCCGCAACACGCCTTCGTGGCACAGACGAAGCCCGTGGACGGGTTGACGGTGCAGCAGTTCAGGGTGAGCACGAGAAAGGCAGTGGGAAGAGGACGTGGTACGAGGGGGGGGGGCGATGGAAGAGAACTTGCGAGCAACTTGGACCGCCAGTCGCAGTCCTCGCGCCTCCTACTCGTGCACCGTCCTCCCCTTCTTCCTCCTCCTCCTCATCCTCCGCTGCACCGCCGGGCAGCCGCCATCAAGCGGTGGCTCCCGAAAAAAATATTTCATTAAATATTGTTTGCTCGCATCTGTCGCCACTCGGTGACAAGCTCCTATTTATCGCGCACCAGCGCGCTCTACACAGTGAACTCAACCGAGGGCTAACTTTGTTTCACTCCAAACCGGTTTAATCTCCCTTCTCTGGCCCCCCTCTTTATTTCTCTCTCCCTCAGCATCGATCTCTCTCCCTCTCGTCAGTACATCTTCGCTCCTCGTTCTTCCCTCTGGGTGGGAGAGGTATGGGCAGAAGGGAGCGGGTACGTATTTTTTCGTTTGGAAATTTATTTCTGGGCGGGCTGTTGACACTGGCCCGCATAATTCTTAGAGAGCGGCGTCTCCACCATGTCGCCGCCACCAGTCGTGCCGCGCTGCGGTTATCAGAGGGGCCGCGGTTGCCGGCGACCGGAGGTAAGAGGGGATAGGGAACGAGAGCGAGGTCTACAGGGCTAGTGCAGAGTGGGTGGGCCGCAAGGGAGGAGTGCTGGCCGCTGGCGAGAGCAGCCGGACGCGGCAGCTGTGGCGAGTACTCCGCCGCCCGCGAGGCTCCCCCGGCGCCTCTCCCCGCCGCCGCCCCGTCGTGACCACCCCCACTCAACAGTCCGTACAAGCGTTGCCGCGGTCGCGCACTTATTAATTCTCGCCGAAGAATTCCTGTGTGGGGCTCGACTAATGAAAGGAATGAATACGTCACTTGCAGCCGATAGCGCGCAAAGCGTTTCGCTTCGACGACAGAGAGAGAGAGAGACTTCGTCGGCGAACTAAAGATTCAACTGCTATTTTATCAGAGTTTGATTTTTGTTTTCAAAGGCACACTTTACAAGCTTACTCTAATTTTGTCTTCTTTTTCTGATATAAAATTCTAAATTAAAGTAAACACATTGTTTAGGAAAAAACAATTACTTTTGTGAATGATCTTGACTGTCCGGGTGATGTCGCGTCGAAGGCTGTGTTGCCGACGTTTCGACCATCTTTTCGTAGTCTTCTTCATGGCTGATCTGGAGGAAGACCATGAAAAGATGGTCGAAACGTTGGCAGCACAGCCTTCGACGTGGCGCAACGCGGACAGCCAAGATCATTCACATGACTCCGGCCGCGGAAGCCTACGACTTCAACAATTACTTTTATTCTTTCTGAGGAATAGATAACTATATCGGGAAGGAGAAAGAACGACAAAGGATATATAAATTAAAAATCTGATTCGTTAAATGTCAATTATAAAAACTGACCACACGCAGAATGGGCAAATTGTTATAATAGATGTTACACATATTATTAACCCGATGTTGCAAATATTATTATATATTAAAACCCAACGAAATTTCTCATCATAGGAAGATGTTTTATGCACTAAAACGAGAAGTTTGAGAAGACACACTGTGCAGTATACATAGATTCATATTTCTTGTGTGAATTTAAACGCACCTGCGAATAGCGAAGGCTCTTCAATTCAAAATGCCATTTAATTTCATTTTTTCTCTGCACGTTCCCCAGATAACATTTCAAAAATACAAGTTCAACAATTGTAGAGACAAATCAAAATGGTTCGTAATCAATTTTTGCTAGTACCTAGTAGCCTAAGAAACTAGTGAAATCATGGATAAAGGTTAGACATGTCTGACATAAAAAGTCGTTCTCTCAAAGTTTATTATTTTTCAAAAAATTATTATAACAAAAACAAGTAAAAAACTTTTCTGGCATTATATAACTCTAAAAACGCATTGAAATTGGTGTGTGCTCTAAAACTTGAAGAAATTCTTCTCACTGAAATCTCTATAATAAATTGTAAATTATAGTCTACAACAAAATGTGAAATGACTAAAAAATTCAGATTCGTGGCATTATTTCTTCTTTAATTAACACAGACAAACAGAGTTAGTTTATTAAAAGTCACTTACCGTGGATAAACAAACACTGCTTCAGCTCCTCTGGAAGGGAAGTTCACTGAAGACAATTAGATAAAATATCACAAGTTGAAATATTCTCCGAATTTGCGATTGGTTTTTTGTAGTACATAAAACCACAAACAGCTGGTCATTTCATATATTAACATATTAACACATCTCTGACACCAAAGAAATCGTCCCCTCAAGTCGGATATGTTTCACCTATGTTTTGGAAAGTGACATACTAAGCCTAAGAATTAAAAATATTTGCCAGTATTCTAATTCAATAGTCTGTTTTGTGTTCATTGCTCTATTAATGTGTTCTTCTACGCAGTAGTAAAACTATCTAAAATGACCATTATCAAATACTATACAATTATTTGGAAACGTTTGAGAATTGCAGCAGGATGTATTTTCTTGAAGTTTGCATAATTTAAAACAGTTATACTTTTAAAGACGTATTATCATTCACAAAGTAATAAACTGAAATATTCAAGATAAACATTCAGCCTTGGTAGAGGCGATTAATATGTTTAGTATTTCATTGCACTCTTGAGTATTAAATCAGCTGATTGTTTAGAAATATGTTTTTGTCGGTCCAAATATTTAGCTAACAATGCATATCGTGGCCTGAATATGGCAAGATTCTGACTGCAAGCTAACTTTACAGGACAGCATTTTGAAAAGTTTGAGGGCGTGTAATAATGATACGCAGAATGCTTTGTCATTTCGTTAAAAGAGGACTTTCTGAAGTATGATAAGAAAACTGATTTCATGTCCGTATGTCTACATGTTAAATCATAATTTTTACCAAAACATATTAGAACCCTGTCTTTCTCAAGCCGCGATATATAGTTTTATGACTTCAATGCAGTCTTTCACCTGTTAGTTCAGCACATTTCACACAGAACTTTGACATTCTACAACCGTTCATACAATGCACTAAAGTTTGCATAACAAAAGTACATAAGAAAACTTTTGGAAAAATGAAATAAGACAATGACACAAAAAAGGATATTCCTTCATCCGCATTTCATTTCATGACAATTATAAGAAGTGTTTATACAATTCAAATCAGGAGGTCCTGCTACTTCCGTGTAACATTACCCATTAGAAATACAACTGCTCAGAAATTAACTCAATTCAATCGAAAGTTCCATTTTGTAATTTATATTGCATATACACATCGGTTTGAGGTAAGAAAATCCTTACCCAATTGAGAAATAAAAAGGAGGGTCTTCAAAAAATTGCACATTAACAAATGACGCATGCTATATACAATTCATAAATGTGTATAGAACATGCTGTGTGACGAAGTAATAGTTTTAATATTTATGGCATTATTATCAAATAGCTCAAAGTTTAGAACTCGATCAATCAGCCACTTTTAGGAAAGGAATCCTTTAGGACATATTCTCTCAAAGAATATTCAAAAGAAAAAGAAAATTTGGATACATTCATAGAAAATATTTTGTTGTCATATTATCTATCAACCTTGAAGGCGCTAACAAAACCTAAGAATGGGTACATGGAATATAGACAATGTAACGTTCCTCTAAAACATTACATTAAACTAGCGTACCCGTGCGAGAACTCTCGCATAGTAAACCTCACCATCTTCCCTATTTTTCCATTTCCATATTAAGCCTGTAAAATACCTTTTTCTATGTCCATTGTATAATGTTGTCATTTGATGCTTGCAACCCGTTGCATAATGATACTCATTACGATACAGATTTCATTATGATACAGGTTCTTGACCAATCACAGAGAAGCTTACAAACTAAGTATTGATACTTCATTAATCGCTGAGAATCGTTCTAGTAAATGTTTTGTTCGATTGCGTACATTAAAATTTCATTTAATATTATATTATGTTTATCACTTTTAATTTCTGTTATCAGTAATGTTTACGTGGAATATTATTTAAAATAAATTGAATCGTAATTTCACTTTGATCCTATTTCACTGCGCAGTTGTAGTGGTAGAGGGAACATTTAACTGACGTTAAGATCAGAACGCGAGTTATTTTGTGTTATATGTTGTGTGTTTGTCCTTAAAAACCAGCCCATTCTTTAGTATGAAATGTCTAGTAAATCAGATAACGAGTTGACACCTCAGAAATAAGAGAAAAAGCGAAAATGGTGACCTCAGAATCATTCCGCAAGCACTCCGCAAATCATTCCGCAACAAGACTCTCGCAGGCGGACCGGTAAACCAAAGCCACCTGCGGCAGGTAGGGTAGCTGTCCGCTAGGTGGCCTTCGGTGAATCCTGCATGTCAACTGCCACGACACGATTCAATGTAAAAGTTTAACTTATAAAAGTTACTATAAGGCGTAGAAGAAGTACTGTATGAAACTCGGTGTAATGGGTATTACTACACTCCTGTGAAGTTTACGATACTTGTTCGTACCCCGCTCGTATCGTAATATCACACTCGCGTATAAATTACCAGTCATTACATCATTTCATAGTGTACTATTTCCTTCAAGACCTTCTTATCCTCGGTCATTATATTCCTTGTAATGGATAACAATACAATATCACCTTGACAATTCAAAATCTTCTCATTTAATTTTTTACCGAACCTCTGTTTGGTAAACGCCTAGAATTTCAAGTTATTAGTTTAATTTCACATACAGTTGCGAGTTCTGCACGCCTCTGAACAGGCGGGGTAGAATCGAGAAGCGTCGAACCAGCCAAATGTAATAAAATGTTCAAGAAGATCTCATCCAGTAGATTACCGTATGAGGAATGTTCCTGTGAGGTCTTCGGCTTCAAAATTTTACGTTTTAAGACCTTAGAACGCTTAATTTACGAGTTATTTTACAATATAGATTTCAAAATGCTGAAAGTGTTGCGGGTTGCATTTAAAGTCAAAGTGTAACTCGTCACGTCTCTCGAAATTATTTCTTTAGAGACCTCATTTGTAAACACTGCTTGCATGTGAGAGCCGCAAAAGGTATGTATACTACTGAATCAATATAGGAGACGGTACCCAGAAGATACCTTAAGAACAATAACTCAATTATTTCATTTCTTTTGAAGGGTTGCATGAAGACGACATATCTCCTTAGAATTTTCAGTATTCTAGCAGTCGTGCATTTGCTTTTCTAAGAATACCCCAGACCAGAGGTGCACAATTTTAAGGCACTACGAACCCAGCATCGCCGCGTAGGGGGTCCGTCATGGAAGGCTCGGGTATGTTGACACCACGATCTCGCAAGGCGCACACTGGTTTGGCAAGATTTGCTTTGCGAATTCGTACATCATTTTATTTCAAATTTTCGAATGTAAAGTACAATCTAAAAGTTCTCGAGTGCAGAAAACTTGAATTCTGATGCGATGAGATTTAACGGATGTTTTAAAGAATTAATTTTGTTTGCATAAGAACTTACAACTCGAAACCGATGTGGGGCGCAACAGAGAGAAAAGTGAAGCGCAGTGACTAGTTTGGGCGCCGAGAGCGCTGAATATGCGACTTATATAGAACTGGCAATTCAGACGTCGAAATCTCTAATGAATGATCCTTCATATCCATTTCACCATTTTTCCAAGATTCTGTATAAAAATAAAACATTCCATAATATAAAAAGAATGTTGAAAGAATGAAACTGTGAGAATACAATCGTTTAAACATTTCATTTTGTATCCCCCGCGGTTCCATTTTAGAAAGGCAAAAGTGTTCATAAACGCATCAAATATTCAGCGAGAATAAACTACAATAGGCTTAATACCTACCGACACTTTACAATACAAAGTGAACTTTCACAAAATGAATAAATTGAAACAAATAAAAATATAAATTAAATTTGCTTCTGATAGGCTGACAAATTTTCCCTGTCCGCCGATATTTCTGACGTACTTTTCAGCAATAAATAAAGAGTCTTGTCGTTTATCTTTTACAACAGTACCTACGTATGTCCGTATTTTGACGTTTCATACGTGGTATGTCTCTTTCGATTCTTGCCATGCAGTTTCCTCCAAATGACGAAATCAAGACTGACAAGCTACAAATTGTTAGAATACTTTCAGATACACTTCAAAATGTAGAAAACATTATTTCATATATGAAGATATGAATCAACCCTCACATCGTAGATAGTAGTCTTCTGAAAATACAATTGATCTTCAAAGTTAACGTGTTCCCGTTCTCTCGGATCGTGTTTTCAATAAACAATATAATCAAAATGCTTCCTGGCGAGAGCTGTTTGCAGCTATTAGAACCTAGCAACAAACAAGGAGAAATTCCTTGGAAGAATGAGTTGAAGAGGTGTCGAAAATTGTTAGACCGCGCCGTGTGAATTAAAGAGAAGTTGTGAAAGTTTTTCGGCTACGGTAGTCCCCTCAACACCGCATGTATGAAGACATGTGTGTGTGTGTGTGTGTGTGTTTTTATATATATATATATATATATATATATATATATATATATATATATATTACATTCGTTTCGGGGTCAGTATATTCTTTTTTTTCTAATTCAAGTGATCATATTGGGGATGAATGCTACAATTCGATTGTGCGTGTTTAAGCAACCCAGTTACCAGAATTTAAACAAAGCTCAAAATAAAATGTGGAGAGAGAAAATTGTTCACGTAACAATGCTCAGTGGAGGTAACTGTTATGTAATGAACTCGAAAAAACCGTAATCAAATTTGTAACAATTTAATTTCAAGTGACAGCCAAAACTACACAATTTCCTCAAAAAATAGGTTTTGCACTTTTGCTATTACCGTTTTCTAATGAACACTGTACTTCAGCACACACATGCTTAGTGTCCATATTTATAGGATGAACCTACCGACCAGTAATGACTATTTTCAAATATGCCATTAATTACTGATCTAATCGCATCGACATACCGCCAGTTATTGCATACCAAAAATGTACTTCGTTTTATTGCGTCATAACAGATAATACAGAAACAAAATTGCGTTAACAGGAGGACAGTAGGACCGTGACTAAAACCAACGACAACGTGTAATATAGTAAATCACATTTCACAATTTTCCCTAATAAAATTAAAATGTGATCATTAAAATCTCTCTGTAATTCTGATTATGAACTTTTTTTATAGCCAACACAATTCGGGCATAGTAAGCCAATAACAATACAATAAATTGAACGCATCTTCACCAATATAATTGCATCGTATAAAACCACTCATCTACACCAGTTACACATATTAAATTCACTTTAGTAATTCAAAAAATCTCAAGAGAAATTGGAGAATATTCCAATATTTCTATATATATTCAGAGCGCCGAGCACTAAAGACAAATAATGTTACCAGACTCGTCATGAAATCAGATATTGAATTTATATTTTACAATTTTATAACAATCTGTCTTTAATGTTTATGATAATTTATCGCTTTGCATTTTGAGATATTAGGCTTCATGTACTACACTGAAATACAACAAATAAACGTCTTTAAGACATTGTCACATCATTTCCAAACCCAGTCAACATCGGAAAATTTCAATCTTTTACATTCGAAACAGTTGCAGAACAGCTTAAGAAAAAGCAAACTCTTATCAGCTCATCCTTCAGCGTTGAAATTTTAATTCATGTAAAGTGAAGGGGCAGGATTAAGGTGTTTTCAAGGCCTTGAAACTTTCATTATAGGTGATCAATCAAACGCAGAGGTTAGCAATCAACATTACTATCGCGGAAGAAATTTTAGCAAAACGGCCTTAAGAAGTTCATCACTTTGGAAGACGCCCCTGTCGACACTTCTTCCTCTTTGATGTGAGCGTCACAGAAGCAAGTCACAATGCCTAGGATTAATTAAAGCCAGAACAAATAACTTCCTTTACTAAGGAGTTTTATGAGAACTCCTTAGTCGCCCACAAAAGAAGAGACGATACAACGAAGATACAAACAAAGTATCGTCCGCCAACAAGCACCCTGCATATGATGGAGAAGATGTATTTCCAGGTATTAAAATAACAGGAAAGCGTTATTGAGAACCGTGATATCACCAATGAAAATCGCGTATCACGTTCAATGAAAATAGAGGTTTTACTCTCCTTTGATATTCTTAAATAAATATTTTGGTTCTGCTATTAGGAAACCGAAAAATTGAGAAAATGTTTTAAAAAAATGTACTTTGGATGGCGATAGATGGCAGCTGGCAGAGTATGTGGCAACGAATAGCTAGCCCTGATCAAAGAAAATAGAAACCTAATACCAGAAGGTCTGTGCTATTCTGCAGCACTACTTAGTTTTAAATATAGCAAAACAAATCACTAGTTTGTGTATATCTCTTTCCCATTAAATTTCTCCAGATTCCCGATCCCGCTCCGATTTGGAATATCATCGGCAATGGTATAACTTACATTAAAAAAATATAAAAACACGAAAGGAAACAAAAGAGAAACACAAGGTCTGTCAAGAAACTTGGAAACGGGTAAACAATATTGCTGAGAGGAAAGACAGCACACACCTCCATTTACAAACTTTCAAAGCAGAGATCCTTCATTCTCCGAAACAGCGGTGCGCGACGCAACCTCTCCTCGAAGACTGTATCAATTTGTTTTCTTCATTTACACAGCAGTATTGTTGACGATTCTTTTAAACGGGTTCGCAAAAAAGGGGGCAAAGAGGGGTAGGTCTAAGTTCGAGCGCGGCCGTAAACCCCGAATAGCTTAAGAGGAACCCTGCAGCAGCAGCAAAGCTATTCCGTAAAAAGCACGCAGAGGCGGCGAGCGGCGGCAACGGCGGCGGCGGCAGCAGCAGCAGCAGCAGCATCGTTCGACCTGTTTATGGCACACAATTCCGGAAGAGGCCCCTCTCGGCTGGTCCGCTCCTGAAGAGTAAAACGAGAATAGCATTGCTGCGCGGAGGGAGCCACCGGGCCGCAATTAAAGGGAAGCCCTGCCCGGCCACCCGCCCCCGCGAGAGGCATTCGCGACCTCAGCTCTCAGGCACTCAGCTGCCGCTGGTGCCTGCGGCTTCGTACTTTGACACGGGAGAGAGGGGAGGAAATGACAGAGGATTCACCCAAGATTTCAAACCGAGGAGCTATGTAGATATCCATTGTATGTATACCGTATCAACACCTTGCTATGTCCCGGATTTTTTGCTAATATAATGTCTGCATGTTTGTACATTACTGAGAGGTGGCGGCAGCACAAAAAAAAACAAAAAAACAAAAAAAACTAGGTAACTAACATCGTCGCTAATGTCAGATAACACCCCAAGAATTACTTAGCCTCAATTTTGAGCATGAATTGTTTTTTTAATTGCACAGAGGGGAAAACCCGGTTGAAGCTAATAGCTTCATAGTGGAAACGACTATCCCATTACGAATGTAATGGAGTAAATTTAATTTGAAAGACATTCAATATTCTGTTCATTTCTGATAACCCATGCTTCGGATTGGAGGTATACTGAAAAGAGCTGAATCTCAAAGAATGTAAAAGAAACGTGTTCAACAAGTGTCTGCTATGATAGTACCGCGGTCTAATTAACGTCTGAATGGTATGTGAAATAAGTAATATAGGAATATTACTTTAATAACAGTTGTATTTTTCGATTGTTTTACTCGCCTATTGTCCGTTTACTTGTGAGTGAACTACTATGCGCGCACGTTTTCTTGATCCTCTAGCACTCTAGTCCTCGCTTAACCCCGCATAGCATGGCCCGTTTTAGAAAATATGAGCTCCACTAGCAACGTCATGACTCAGCATGCAGTGCTGCCCACCATCTTCCTTTTCAACACAAACTTCCGGTTTTCGGCCTCTCTATCGATCTGTATCGTGTTCAACTATTTTTACAACTATTAATTATCTCTACAAAACTTTAAAAAAAACTTGCGTTGTTTCTCATTGATACGTAGTCCAAGACGCGCTATTACGCAGTTTTCTGTTGATGTAGTTGGCAGGACTGCACTGCCGTGACGTAGATAGAACCCGCCTCTCCCCGCATACCCCGATATGCAGTATCAAGAAAATATGCGCGATTACTATGTTTTTTTTCTGGTTAACCAAGCCTTATGACTGCTTGGTTAGCCTACGTCATCAGAGATTTAGTGACATGTGAAGGCGTAATTTTAATGAATATTAGGAATCATTTTGAGATATTAAGCTCTAAAATTAAAAGGTTATAAAATGAGTGGTGCTAAAACAGCACGTACGGATTTTCTCGCAAAAATACGCGATAAGTACTCAAATATTCGAAAAATTGTACATATTGAAATATATTTCATTAAGGAACAAAATTCATTAAGGGAAAAAATCTATATCATTAATATTTTACTTATGGAAATACTCCGAACATTTTTTAAGTTTTACAATTTCCGAAAAATCAGGTTTTTTAACGAAACAGAAACTTGCATCATTTTCTTACACGTCCTTCACACTATCCAACAACAAAATTTAATAAAAAACGATGGAGCCATTTTTTGTAAATTTTGAAAATGTCCCATGGGCTTCATGTAAAGAACCCCCCAAAAATTAAAATATCGGTTTCAAATTCAAGGAGCCGCAACATCAGCCAGATCGATCAGGGAATAACAATTCTGGAGATAATCGGCTGAACGGTTAACCCGCTAACGTTCACAGACAGGCGTTTTGCCGTCATTCGATTTTTCGGCATCAAGGACCCATAAAACATGGATTCTGGCTACGCCATGTCTTAAGAGGATTTTTTTTTAAAGGAGGTAGCGGAATAGGATATGTAAATCTGCCCCCGAGAATAAAAATGTTTTACGTTGAAAATCGTAATTGAAGTGTAAAAAAAAGTTTTTACCTGGATTTACATCAACTCACCCTGAGTACTTCGAACAAATGAAAAAAACGGGTTTTTTAACGTCTTATATGTTTAAATTTTTAACCACATTACGCCTATAAATATTGATTTAATTTATCCTTGCGAATCTCTAAACATGATCAAGATGTTTTCAGACTTCTTTCAGGCATTTATATCAGATTTTACCTTCACAATCAACAAAAAAGGGAAAAATAGAGAAAAAATTTCCTTCGTTTTTTTAAGAATATATCATGTTCTGAAGTAGATAATAGAAAGGGCTAAGTACAGTAAATTCCTATAAATTCTCTAGTTTCCCAATATTTTAACTTTTAATCTTAAAATTTGCACCCGACAGCTCAATATAAATAAAACTGTAATTTAATAGTTTCTCGTTAATTTTCTTAAAATTAGGTTTTGTTTTATTAATCTTCGTAGTTTTTGTTTTATGTTTATTAGAAAAGATAAATAATGAAAAACGAAATTATAAGAATAATATTAAACTCTCCAGTCTCACCATGAAAAAGTATTTCTTGCCTTATGATGTAAATTACTATTGATGTCCATTCAGTTTTCCTCGTATTTTTAATGTTATCCGGAACGTATATGCAGATCAGTGAAATGTTCGTGATGTGCGCTTGAAATGATTGGCACAAATCAGCATATCCTGTTTCTTGTCATTAACGTTCCTTTTCTATGAATGTAGAAACGGGATATTTACGTTTTTGAACTCCTGAAGTCTTTTTCTTGCACTGCCAGAATGAAAGGTTACTGTATAGAAACCAATGTCTTGATTTAAGTTTTCCTTGTGCATTATAAAATGCTAGATAAATTTAATCCATCTAATTATGAGCCAGGTACAGACACAGTTTTGTTCATTCCTTTTGTTCTTCCTTTTTGTTACAAACTTTTGAAGGTCCTTAAATGTGCATTTAACTCATGTTTCATTTCCATGCTGAATACAAAATGAACGAAATAATTATACTACAATAGATTTTGTACGCCTAAATACTAGAACAATTGTATCACTGTCTTTATCTTTAATATCGCCGCTGCCGATACATAAATCTCGAAAAAAAAAAGCTCCCATCACGAGACACGTGGAACACAACTTAGCAGCACTAGAAGTTGTACTATTATCAAAATAAATAGATTGCCATGCCCTATGTCGGCCAGAGAAAGTACTAGGAATTTTACCATTTTTAGAATAAATGTAAACCACTTACAAGGAGTTAATTCAATTTCTCAACATAGTGGAGTATCACTATTAAAATAAAACCTATAAAACCTAAATATGTATTCATACGTACATCAAAATAAAAGTTGCCATTGAAGGAATCAACAGATCAATGTCAGCAGGTAAATTCTACATCAGACATGCTAATTTATTCAATTCAAGCATTACCACACACATAGCTCGAATATGACTTCTCTCCGTGTTTTTCAGGCAACGCGTGTTATTGTGTTCACAGCGTAACTAAAACTTGCGTTGCAGTATGCCGGAGAAGAGTTGGACTGCAATTGGATTAACTAGATGAGCTCGTAGGGTGGGGTCGCATCGTAGGACCTCGTAAGGCTGGACGATCATTGCGGCACACTGTCTGTACAGATGTCACCATAGTACGCAGATGAAGCAATGATTGAAGAAGGCACGCACACACAAGGTGGCATGAGAAAACCTCTTCGAACCACAAAGAGGAAGAACCGACGGATAGTTCGCCATGAACGTGTCCCAACTGCCTCACTGGTTGCTAACATTAAACGAAATGTTATGACTTTCTTGCAGCACCTATTTTCCATTGGAAGCCCCCACTCTCATTTCCATTAGAAGACAGCTGTGCAGCACAAACTCAATGCACGACGATTGTTGTTGGTAGGAAGCTTTTCAAGCAACAAGGGATGGAATGGCACAGATCATTGACGATTGTCCTTAACATATAGCAACGTCTCCAAACTAAAAATGTTCGGGATATGAGGCAATGTGGTCAGTGACAGACAAGAGGTTTGGTGTCACATGCCCCAACAATTCTGATCGCGTTTAATGCATGGACATCGTTAAGTCTGTTTCGAAGACAGACCCGAGGAACCTTCACGAGGCGTAGCAGCGGCTCTGCCTTTGTGAGAGCCCATGCCAGAGCCCGCCTCCAAGACGCCAAGCGTGATATTCAGCGCCCATTCGTATCACAAAACGTAGAGGAACAACAGGTAGCTTTTCAAGAAACAAGGGATGGAATAGCACAGAACACCATTAAGCCTCGACGTCTGACATAATGCGATCGCAAAAATGGTGACACGCCGTCATAATTAATGATACAAAATGTGCATTAAATAGTGCCTTACCATTGTCAAATTGTAATTATTGTCACCAATATTTTTCTTCTCATTATAAAAACGTAAAACATTACAAATAATCACTGAACATTTTCGTTTTGGAAAGGGACACATGTGTCAGGCGTTTACTGGTCATTGTTTCGCGCACTAAACTTTGAATTCAAAAGCAATCTTCGAACAAAAATTTACACGCTTGCTAGCGCCAAAGAAGAGACGTCGGCTGCTTTAGTTAGCTCGATTGCAATTCGCCAAACAAAACAACCGAGACAAAGTGTAACTGTATTGTAGCTCGTCTCGAAAACGGCGCAATGAACAAATGATGGCAGATAAGGGTCAAACCAACGTTTATAAACTTAATGTTTTTACTATAAAAGCAGTCAAGGCTAAATGTACCGACACTAGTTCAATTTGTCGCCACCACGTGGCAGCACCAAAATAAGCCAAATTTACTTGACTGATAACGTCTGAATAAATTGTCCGATTTTCGATCTGTAAATGGCATTGGACTCCTTTCTAAAATAGAATTTACGCTACGAAGTCTTTTTTCAAAAAAGATTCCCAAAAAAGTTTTTTTAAAAGTTTCTCATAGTTCCGGGAAGAAATTAAAAAATGTGGGCTTATAGCGCGATGACGACGTGCTTCCTGAATCCAACGCCGTGTCAGTCATGCAAATCGGATGAATAGGAGCGGCGTAAACTGAAATTTGGAAAACGTCTTCCCCCCCCTCCCGCTCAACGCCGTTGCGTCACCCGACCCTTGTGGGCCCTCCCTCGACGCGGCCAAACGGCCAAACCCGGTGGCCTGCGGCGCGAGAGGAGGCCGAACTTTCAGGCAGGCAAGCCGGGAAGTCGGTTTATGCTTTCGTCCCTTTCAATCTCAATATATTTTTCTCCACATATCAAACTAGTGATGCTATAACACAACCAAACGGTCTCGTATCACCTGTGCAAGGTTGAGCAATATTTAAATACTTTTATTTGAAATATGTATTTTTGTATTTAAAAACTGTATTTTTGAGTTTTTACCACGTAATTTGGAAATATATTTAAATACATAAAATATATTTTTTTTAAAAAAAAGAATGACTTCAAGTATTGTAAATACAAATGAAAGAGAAAATAACAAAGATAGTTTGTTTCTCTTTGATTCTGCTAGTGAATAGGGACCGAAAAGGTATTGAATACCGGTAAAAAACACCGGTATTTTTTCATACCCTTTTCAAAACCTTTATACTGGTAAAATACCTCTATAAGACGTCTATACCAGCATGGACGTCCATAAAGGTTATACCGGTATTATATCGGCATTTTCAATGAAAAACAATAGCTTTCCATCCAAACATGTTGACAAAATAAGTTACTTTAGTTAATAATATCTCACAAAATGTTTATTAATCAAATATACTTTCATAAATATTATTTATTGTTTAAATTGTTATTTTGTTTATATATATATAATACTGTTACTAATAATTAAGGAAACGCCAATGATTCCACTAATTCTTATAAATATAATCTCCACTTCGTCATTGCGCAATGTTCTCGCCCACTGAAAACTGGTCACCGCCCTCTTCTTACGGTTGAGCATATCGAATTGTCCTAGTGTAGCACGCAGCCCGCCGAAGAACGTGGCGAGATGTCTGCGGAGGTCAGGAAAGTCAGGCTATCAGGAAAACAGTGTGCCAGAAGTGTGACCCTGCTTCCAGGTCAGAAGGTTGACTGTACACTTGAGCGCGTGCCCTGGCAGCGCTGGTCAAGGAAAGAAAGGAGCGCGAAATGATGAGCAAACATTCAAAACGTGACATGTCCACCTCCTTTTCGGGAAAATCGCAAACATATTATAGCATCAAAATTATGCAAATATGTTATTTGTACTCAATTCTTAATTATGTAATAAGTGTAGCTAAATATATTAATATGAAATTTCAATATTCTGTTTGGTTGAATTTTAGAGCGAGTTTCGTGTCGGATACATCTCGTATTAAATGCGAAAGACATTTCATTCTTTGATTGAACCACAGCTTTACATTTCGTGATTTGTATGAAAAATAAATTCTTGTTGAAATTCATAAAAATATATTGGGAAAATTAACATTCATTTTCTTGCATCTTTTTTGTGCAGCTTTTTGTACAAATCCATTGTTCCAAATTTTCTTTAAAAAAGTGTATAATTTATTTATTATAAAAGTAAAGATATCCCAACTTAAAGAATTTTATACGGATCCATTGACACGTTTGGCGAAAAAAAGAGAGCGCCTTCATTTTTCATCCTTTTATCAAAAAACAATTATTTTTTACATATTTTAAAAAATATGTTAGGCTTCCTTACCTTACGGTTTGAACAAATCATGTTTCGTGATTTTTTTCATTTTGTCCTTTCTTTCTTTCTTTTCGTTTTCTCGGACGCTCGTTAATGTCACTAGACACCTCCACTTCCATGGCTCAGAATGTATTTGACGACTTATGCCGGTATTTTTAAAAAAGGTATAATAGAGGTAAAGATATTTCTATACCGGTATAAAAACCTTTACCGCTGTTATTTCGTTATTCGGTCCCTAGGAATAGGATGAGAACGGTAAATAATTACAACAAAAGATGACACATGAAAAGATGGGAAGAATACAGGAAGTAATTATATCCTTTCAGTGAGAGTGGATAAACATTGATGATTACGAAGATGAACCAGAGATTTTTGTAGAGAAAATGCATTGGGCGACAAAACAACTCAAAAATAAGAAGACCCCGGATGTAAATAATATCCTAATCGAAGTACTGAAAGACACAAGGGAAGTAATCATGGCGAAACTAACACAATTATGCAATGTGATCTGGAAAAGAAAAGAGCGATCAACAGATAGGAAACGCACAATGTTTATTCCATTACCAAAGAAAGGCGTCAGCCCAGATTGTGCAAATAACAAAACAATTGCATTCCGCATGTTAGTAAGATATTCCTCAAAATAATTAACAAAAGATTAGAACCGTATCTCGAAAGAGAATTGACAGTAGAACAGGCTGTTTTAAAAAGGAAGATGAACAAGAATCAAATAGCTAACCTGAAATGGATCATGGAAGAAACTCGGGAAATTTCAAAAAGGAACTATTCACAAATCACCAGGAATAACTCCTAATCGCCCAACCCTGATTTCCCTTTCAATAGCCCAGAGGGGTTACCCTCATTTTTACTGTGTATTATTGTGTACGTATGTACCGTATATCAACCAAACAGTCCTATAAAGTGACAATGTACGCTCTATCAGAAAAGTATTTAATTAAAAAAAGAAGTATACATGTGCTTTCGCGACTACTCAAGCATGTTTGACTGCCTTGACCATGAATTAATGTGGCTGTCGCAACAAAAGATGGGAGTGTCAATACACTTCATTGTACTTATGAAGTCACTATACACGAATCAAGATACAAAATCACGAACAAGCGTAGGTGCCAGTTCCTTTTCAACAAAGGAGTGAGACAAGGATGCGTACTGTCACCAGGATTGAGGGGATACAGGACCAAGGATGCATACAGAATATTTTTTGAGAATGGCAAACATAGATGAGATGGACATAGGCATCATAATTGGAGGAAGGCAAATCAACAACTTGAGATATGCTGATGACACCACGCTCATTACTGATAACAGGGAAGATCTTGAAATTAAAGGAAGAAACAATAAACCGAGACTTAAATTATATTTAAAGAAAACAACATTATGTCAACTGGAAGCCTGAACATCAACGGAGAAGTGGTATACATGGCAGACGAAGTTAAATACTTATGAATTACAAGGAAAAAATTACACAAATTCATAAAATATGCAGGCATACACGTAAGACCAGTGCTTCATTTGTAAAATTTTAGGTCCCGGAACGCGCTCCAAATTATTTATTAATGTAATAAAAATGGTTATATATTTATGATATAATTTAATAATTATCGACGTACAGGAACGCCGTTCCGTCGTGCTCCGCCAGAAATCAAGCCCTGCGTAAGACAAAAATCCAAATAATCGAGAAAATCGTATTTCTAATCCTGTTGTGTGGGTGTGAAACCTGAACATTGAGAAAAGCCGAAAAAAGTAAGATGCTTTTAAAGTATGGGCACGGAAGAGGGAAAAAAATTTTGAAAAAAAAAAATATTGAAAGTACAATGGGAGGACAATCTTAGAAAAGGACATTATGCTTGGAATGGTAGAATGAAGTGGAAAGAGCGGAAGAAAACGATGTAGGTGGCACAATTAAGGCCACCAACCACACATGACCGGACATAAGTGTGTTCAAGACAGAAACCAGGCGAGAAAACTAATACACAATATCACAAACAAAATGAAAAGACAGTTCGAGTCCGAGTGAGCAATGAACAAAAGCGCTGACATCCTATTGCTGTGTATATCCAGATAGGCTAACGAGGGATGGCTTGCGGTCTATGTTCTACGTACTATTTCTCTGCGCGTCCAGACGCCGCGACGAATTGGGACCTGCAGATGAAAGGAGAGATTCTCACAGCCGGGACTGTAGCTGACAAATAGACATCATCGCACTGAACAGTATGTTTGACACCCGCCGTCTTTCATGCGTGCATTCTACCATTATTAGGGAAGAACTCACCGAATTATCGGCGCGTCCCCTCCCAGACTCGGATAGCAAGATAAGCGAAGGCGTGATGCTCAAGTAATGCAAATGCAAACATCAATGTTCAAAATTAAAACAACTCTCTCAAACAAAATATTCGTGCGGAAAATAATTTGTTTTGATAGTGGCTGTGATTGTTAATTTATAATTACGATTTAGACAAAATGGCAGAAGATAGTAAACGAATAACAGCGAAACTAAGCCTGAAAACTAGCGCTCAGGGTCATCTCAAGGAGTCACAACTTCCTCAAATGGGGACAGGAAGGTGGGCGAGAGGCCTTACTTGCGAGAGAGGCGAGAGAGAGAGAGCGAGAGACGCGATTTTACTTGGGAAAACTGATTCATCAGGTGAAATCTATTAAGGAGACAAACGCCGTTTTGCGATCAAAAATCTGGTCGCAGAATAAAAGAGTACGTGCGTAATCTCGGCTCATTCTTTCTGGAAGTGGAATGATAACGGAAGATCTTAGAGAAGTAAAATGTATTTACAATAAGATGCTAGGACATGGAATATTGGTGATATTTACACAATGAGTTCAATTTTCTTTTTTAAATCAGTTTCCAAATCTGAATCAATTTTTTGAGTAATGCCTCAAATAATTTTTTGATGGTATTCGAAGGAAGACGGAAATATGTGAACAAGATATATAGTTTTATACGACTATTACAGATGATACGAGACCGTTTGGTTGAGTTACAGCATCACTAGTTTGATATGTGGAGAAAAATATATTGAGATTGAAAGGGACGAAAGCATAAACCGACTTCCCGGCTTGCCTGCCTGAAGGTTCGGCCTCCTCTCGCGCCGCAAGCCACCGGGTTTGGCCGTTCGGCCGCGTCGAGGGAGGGCCCACAAGGGTCGGGCACGCAACGGTGTTAAGCAAGAGGGGGGAGGCGTTTTCCAAATTTCAGTTTACGCCGCTCCTATTCATCCGATTTGCATGACTGACACGGCGTTGGGTTCAGGAAGCACGTCGTCATCGCGCTATAAGCCCACATTTTTTTAATTTCTTCCCGAAACTCTGAGAAAAATTTAAAAAAAACTTTTTTGGGAATCTTTTTTGAAAAAACGATTTCGAAGCGTAAATTCTATTTTAGAAAGTAGTTCAATGCCGTTTACAGATCGAAAATCGGACAATTTATTCAGACGTTATCCGTCAAGTAAATTCCCTGTGATAGTGCTGCGATCTATTAATTTTTCCTATAAGTATTTTGCGGTGCATTTAGCCTTAATAAGAGCAAGTGATAATACGTTTTTGGGTCCCCTTCCTTTCATTTCACGAAAATTTCATGAAAACTTGACTGAGGAGAAAGCTGAAATTTCTTTCTAATCAAAAACCCGTAGTGTTTTGAATATTCAGATTATTGTCTATCTGATGAATCAAGTCGTAACGCTTCATGTTTATACCGGGAAGAGAATAGTAATAATACGAGAACGGCGTTTCACCTATGTACTCGTAGGTGCATTGAAACCATCAAAACCCGCCCGCGAGGAAAGCCAACGCCCGCAAGAGTGAGCCACCTGTTGTCATGTACCGCAGCTGCGCCTTTGACGAGCAGGCTCAATGACAGTCACACGCTTCGAACACTTGCCTTCCTCCAAGGTCGTTCTTATTCTTCGATTAAAACAAGAAGTTCTTTCAAGGCTACGAGTTGAAAAGAAAGGGGGGACGCTGACATCCAATACCAAAAATTTAAGTCGCAACGAAGCTCGCGATTTGATGACAGTGTCCCCTCTCCCTCCACCTTGTGACCTTGAAAGGACTTCCTGTTTTAATGGAAGTATAGAGATGGTGAATTCCGATCGCTTCCTTCAAGTTTCAATAGCAATTTTTTTGACACTCCTAACAAGAAACTTTGGGAGACAGTGAAATTCATACATCATGAAAAGCAATTACACTAATATATTGGAATTTTTTAAATGACTGACGTCTGTTCAAAAAACATTCCCAACATTCAATACCTGACCGATCGAATGCAAAGGATAATATGGTTGGCTGTGAATCCTGTATGGTTTGTTTCCATTTCCACACAACAGTTAAAATAATTCACCATTAATGATCGGATGAACTCAGAATTACTCCATATTACCCTGAGAAGAGTGATCATATAACCCAGGTTAGTTAATTCAATGTGCAATTACGAAAGTAATTTTAATTTAGAAAAGTTCCGTACTCTGTTGTGGATTGCCTATCAAAAGGTGCCATTTTTTTTTTTCGACTTCATTTGCTTGACCGGTCTACCATATCCCCGGTGAACTCTTAGAACCAAATTCGAACGCCTTGCGTACTTAACTTTACAACCCAAAATAATTACATCCAACATTAATAATATGTACTGAAAGAATACATAAAGATTCTGTTTTAAAATATTATAAAGGTAAGTAAATTCTAAAAGATTAAAATGTTCAATTCATAATTTCAAATAACGTTAATACAATTTTGAATGCGACGTACCTGGTCAGAATCACAATCGACTAATTTAAATTATTCGTGCTTCACTACACATTAGGACTTAAGCACATCAACGGTTCCGGAAAGAAAATGGCCGCTCGTTGAGATTCCAGGTCACAGGAACCATAAATCAAATCTAAGTACTAATTGCTATGGAATGAAGCGTGTTCTCTTTAACATCGGTGTTTACCATTCGTGACAAAATGCAATGTTGGATATTTAGAATGCTACAGAATTTTCTGTATTTTATTAATACTTCAGGATGAAACTGCATAAATTGCAAAACGGATGAAAGACGCCACGAAGTACGGATGTCCATAAAAAACTTAATTTTACTTTACCTATTTCACTCTCAATCAAGCAACGTGTTTTGAACATTTGAATACGAATCCCGAATGAGGAAAATCAATTCTATAGTGAGCCTTGTGTTACTACGGTACTCCACGACTAGAGCTATTAAAACATTAATTTATTCCGAATGTTAATTCAGACATTAAGCAAAATAATATATTGTATATTTTCTTCTATAATTTTAACTCAGTAGTATTTACTGCTTTGGAATAATCTACTTTGTTACTTTCTCTCTACTGCTTACACAGTACAGAGAAAAGTATTGTTAATGCTGCAAAAAACCGGCGTGGTGTGAACATTAAACTCTCATTACCGGGCCCTGGGAACGAAAAAAATGGACAAATCTAGTCCATATGTACAGCAAATTACTCCCTCTAATACGTTATCTAGTCAGGATCCATGTTTTGTGGGACCTTGATATCGAAAAATTGATTGATGGCAAAACGATTTGAACTGTGGTCAACGCTACCGCCTAAACCGTACAGCCTATTTTCTCCAAAACTGACATTACTCAATCGACCTGGCTGATGTCGCGACCCATTGAATTTGAAACTGATGTTTTAGTGTGTGTGTGTGTGTGTGTGTGTGTGTGTGTGTGTGTGTGTGTGTGTGTGTGTTTAGGGGGGGTACTTCACATGAAGACCCTGGAACATTTCAAAATTATTTTTTTAAAAAAAGGCTCGAAATTTTTGTTGATTAAATGTTGATCTCAGATAGCGTAAAGGTCGCTCAAGAGTAGATTTTTTATGAAAACCCTGATTTTTCGAATAAAAAAAATTTTTCGGCGTGTTCCTATAATTACAATTTTTCTTTTTCTTTAAAATGAAAGTGATCATCCGATAAAGACATTCAAATGAGGTCATGTTCAGTTTTCGAAAATGAGTATCTTTTGCGTCAAATATAAGCAATCTTTAAATTTTAAACTATTTTCTCAATAACGGCTGCAATGTTTTCTTTAAAATATTTCCTCGTATGTAGCAAAGAACTCAAAACATAATGGTGCTAGTCCCATTTTCGTTGCACTTTTTCTGTTTTCGAAATGTGCAAGAATTTCGGAATTGTAAATTCGAATTTCGCGCGCTTCGTTTGATGCGTTGTCTTTTCGCAAAATGCAAACACATTGATTTCAAACTTTTTCGAGTTCATCCCAGTGTTGTCTGTTGTGACGATTATATGATGCAGATAACATTCTTATGAAAAGGAAATAGACTGAAGGACGGTAATAAATTTAACTTAGAACTAACAAGTACACTTCTTTACTTTGATTGCTGAATTTTCACAGGTCTGCAACCAAAAAGTTGATTTCATAAATTTATCTGATTCTTTTGTTTTTGGGGAGCCCGAATTCGAAAATGTGTCGTCACCGTGTCTTTCTGGGATTTTTTTTCACAATCGAAATGTAACTTGGTCAAATAGGTAGCTGAAAATTGCAATCTCAATCACACTTTGGGGAAAAAATTGACGGAAAAAAATTATTTTCAATGCGTGCTCCCAAAAACATGAAAATACATATCTGTAGGTCCTGATACAAATCACTACATCGTTAAGTCTTTTTTAGGACCTACCCGGACATGTTTGCTTTGACTTGTTCCACGATTACTTCACAATCTTGTATTGCATTTCCGTCGTCATCCAGCAATGCGATTAAAAATTAATGCAATTCCACAAAGCAAGTGAGAAAATTTGTCCGACATTTCTGCTTCATGGATCGAGGAGTCACGGTGAAATGTAGTAGTTGAACTTCAAGGATTTTGTTAAAGTATATTTCATTTACTATAAATTAAAACTTTATGACCAAGATAAAGATAGGTCTCTTCATAGGATATGTAAGCGGTGGATGGAAGATCTTCGAAATTGGTCAAAAGGCAAAATTAAAGTTTTTTTGATTTGGAATTCATATGTGGCGCGAGCAAAAGAATCATAGTGATGATTATTTCTGTTCCTATAATGTGAAGTACAATATAAAGTGGAAGTGTACCATCATGTCATCTTGCTTCCACTATTCATATAATTCGACGTTCCTGTGTCTGACCTACCTACAAAATCTGGTTGAAGTTAATATTCCTGACGACAATGGAACTATACCTCAGCCTGAAGATGAATCAAGTTGTTCAGATATCAAAGTAGACGAAGCACATCCTTTCTCGCACGAGGAACTCAATGAATTGGTGAGAGACCTAGATCTACCGAAGCAACTTTTCTCATGAGAGCAATTTGGTGTTTTGCTGATTTAGAGGGGTTGATACCTCAGTTCAACATTCAGTATTATTCTTCTCAATAAAGATTTTTCACTGACACTTCCAAAAGAAACTTGAAAATAGTTTTACTACACAACTCTGGCCGTTAAATCTCCATTCCTTTAATCAATCGGTGTACTTCAAGGAGAGCTATGGAAACTTGGAGTTGGCACTCAAGAAAGTGGGTGACCAAAACGAAAATTAGTTGGTATACGAGGATTTAAAATTATTCTGTATGGTGCTCAGACAACAGGCTAAGTACACCAAAATACCCTTGTTTTCTATGTTCATAGGACAGTAGAAACCGACAAAATCACTGGAAGCAAACCTAATTGACCACCAAGAAGTCTAGTTAGTGAAAAGAATGTCCGCAGGGAAACATTAGTACCCACTGAGAAGGTTTAATTTCACATTACATATAAAATTCGGATTAATGAAGTAATTTGATAAGGCACTTCCCAGAGATAGCGAATACTCCAAGTACTTGGGATCCAATTTTCCAGGTTTCCAGGAAGCAGACGTGAAAGAGGGTTTTTTTGTTGCCCGGATCTTAGAAAACTAATATCCGTCAAAGACTATCAGTTCAATGTTCCCAACTCAAAACGAAGCGTTGGTTGCCTTTACCGTGTTCATAAAAACATGGAGGGACCAACAGGACGCAAATTACAAAGAAATCGTGAAAACAAAATTGAAAGCGTTCCAAAAGCTTGGTTTCTCCTTGAGTTCAAAAGTCCATTTTCTCAACTTACATCTTAACTATTTTCCTGAAAATTTCGGATTAGCGAGCAAAGAAAATAGATAACGTTTCTATCAAGACAAAATAGAAATGGAAAGATTGTGTCTAGGGAAATTGAGTGTTACGGGGATGGCTGACTGCTGGTTGTTTTACAGGGATCTTCCGGAAGCCACATACAAAAGCAAAAACTCATTTATGAATTTAAAAAATACTATTCCACAAGCAATCGAGTTGAGCGTGGTGTTAATTTGTTGTCATCCGTACAAAGGAAATAATATTTCATGTAAATAAAATATTTGCGTTAAGAGGTTTTTTAACGATGACCACCAGTTTGTTCGAAAACCTGAAGTTCCACGACAAAAAGGTCGTCATTTCTGGATTCAAAGCGCCACAAAACGTAATAATCAGACAACTAAACTTTCTTCTTACTTTTCTGTATTATGTGCTGCAAGTACTGTAACACATAAATTTATTCATGTTTGTTTCATTCGTAAAAGTAAGAAATGACAACTGTTCCTGACAATCGAAAAATGCAGAAAAGCACCACATGCGCTTTGTTTGAATTTGATAAATTGGGCGATAAATCGATAAACTATTCTCCGGCAATGACAAAATGAACTAAAGAATTAATTTAACAAAACGAGAAATTTGAAAGTAGCCCATCCCCTTATAGAAGACTATATATTACCTGAATCACAGCAGTGAACTGAATTAGAAGCTAACCAACAAATTGTTTTAATAAATCTTCCAAAATATGACCCTTTATGCCAATGAAATGCAAGACTTGCACTTCTTGACAACGACAACGAAAAATTCCACACTTGACCAATCTTCCTTCCCAACTTCAACTCTCCGGTTTGGAACTTTCGAAAAAGAAGAGGAAAGGCGCAGTATGATAATACGAGTGCTTTTGCGTCTTAATTCTGTTTGCGACCACAAGATTTAAGGAAGGAAATGTTCTCGACTTTTTTATTTCGCGAAAATTCTTGGCTCTTCTTAGACAACGCTCGCGTACCATTTTAACTCCGTTACAGCGCATTAATGTGCACAGAAGCGCTGCGTAAGATATAATGTACACATTTGCAATTCCACTGCTTTAATTCGACTATACATAAAAGATATACAGAGAACTTCGTTTGGAATATTACAAGTAAATATCTTCATATTCCTCTGCCATGCGTAATGGACTATAGCAATAATAATTTTTAGAATCTGGACTAATCTTATTAGATCAAGGAAACAGAAACGACATCGACACATCCGGAAGATAAAATATTAATGCACCAGTAAGTTTTGTTTCTGAATTTTATGACCACTGAAGTTTCTCTGGAGTACCCAAAATTCATAATCTGTCATTTTAACTACAAAATGTATCGTCGGCACATCCGGAACAAAATTGGAGCGCATTAAGACTGACCACCTATTAAATAAATATGGCGAAAAACAATATAAGCGAGTAAACAGTACCTCTTTCACTGTAGAAAGTTGAGAAAAATAAAACAGACGGAAACTGCTTGAATTTTTTTTAAAGCACAACAAAACGGAATAAACTTGAGGGAATTCGCATGGCGAGACCGTACATTCCGAACTGAAGGGGTGCCAACTGGCGAGGCTCCATGCTCCATCAAGAGCACAGCCACGATTAATCCTGACTCAATAGGGGCCGATAGCAAGCGATTCCAAGTTCAAACATTAGTGTCAAAAGCATCGAGCCTGGAGCACCGCGGGGGAGAATTAATGGGCATCGTCCGCAGCCTCCCAGGGGGTTGCGTGGAGACGCGGGCTGCGCGGGGAGTGTCAGGCGGCGGCGTCGGGCGGAGAACGGGGACCACGCGACGCCACCCCACGCGGGGGAGCGAGAAGACACGACAACTCCCCATGCGAATCACCATAGCACGTTCGCGCCCTTTCGAGAAGGCGCTGTGGCGTCGTCGGCCAGCTTCGGCAGCACGCGCGCACTGAGACCGAGCCCGCTTCTCCGGTTGGCCTGAAACTTGCCAAGATTCACAGGGCGCAGCAAGACAGTTGTAACGTAGACGGGAACTGGAAGAAAGTAAAGTGTTCTGACTGCTGGTACCACTGAATATCTGGCCGGTGAACGTTAGAATAATAAAAAAAGAAGTAAATCACAAAACGAACAGAGAACAAGAATTAAGCAAGCATTGATGGAAATCTGTCAAAACGCGACGGTAAATAAATGAAAATAAAACTATAGAAGTGACAGTCACTGATCTTCGCTTTGCTAATTACCCGTACAACCTCTCGTGCACAATATTCTTGCTCGCGACAGACAACGAAATGACAACTGCTTTCGACATATGTACAACTTTCACAGCAAAACAAAGTAACAAAGAAAAGAAGACAGGTAAGTTTTTCCATTTAAATAATTAATATTTTTCATTTTAATAATTCATTAATATAATGTTTCTACTACACAACCGGTAGAATTAACGTAAGTAATAACACATTCAGGGCTCCTATTCCCAGAGAAAACAAGATGCTTATGGCAGAAGATCCACTGGGACCCCTCATTTAAAACAAAAAGTAATCGCTACAGATGGTGACAATCTTGTTGGGACAGTCCATAATTTGCTCAAAAAACATTAACTTTAAGTGGAAAATTGATACTAATCCAACATATATTTCAGGATAACTGAATAATTCCAGTTAAATAAAATGTAGCTTTGTACACCCCAGACGACATGGCCTTGAATTTGAAATTCACCAGTACATTTAGTCACTCGGGAACTAGCAGACACGAAGGCTCCCGAGCGACTAAATCTGCTGGTGGATTTCGAATTCAAGGCCAGTTCGTCTAGGTGTACAAAATTACATTTTATTTAACTGGAATTATTCAGTTAGCTTGTAATATATTTTGCATTAGTATCAATTTTCCACTTAAAATTAATGTTTATCGAGCAAATTATTGACTATACAAAAAAGACTGTTACAAACTATAAACAGGGCCCATCTCTCCATGCAAAAGAAGTAACTTGTAGAGGTTAATTTCAATTAAAAGTAAATACAATTTTTGTTTTGAAAGATTTTTTTAATGAAAACTTGTGTTGCTGTAGCAGTACGTGCTATCTCGCCTCAGTAACATTTACCTAAAATTATAAAATTGCAATTTCTGCCCAGATTAACCGATCTCAGCCATCAATTCCAAAACTCATTACCAATCGTAGCGCATTAGGCGCGAAAATTCAATTCATTCCACCACATTCATACACTCGCAAACAAGCATAACAAGGAGAAATTAAACTGAGAATTAAAACTCTTTGAACAACATATTTCATCGAGGGAAAAAATCGCTATCTTCAATATTGTAGTTGTAGAAAGACGCCGAAAATTTTTTGAACCTCTGCAATCTTCGAAAATTCAGGGATTCCAATGAAAATTAGATCTACGCCATTCTTTTAACTATTTTCAACGTTATCGAACAACAGAGTTTAATTAAAAAAATTGAGATTTCAATTAAACTTTAAAAAAAAATTAAAATATGGTTAACCCTGGCAGGGGCTTGAGTTCGTGCGGACCGATCGAGGAACATTAGTTTTTGAGAAAATCGTCTAAATTACATAGGTCATTCAATAAGTAGACAAATTGGACTGGAGAAAAATAGTTGGTAATTTTAGAATTTTAAATTGACATCACAGGACGAGCCCTGACCATCAGTATTGTTGTGTTCATAACCTCAAAATTAAGTTGAACGATGGCGAGACCACTTGAAAATTCCACATTGGTTGAACAATTTTCTGTGATTCGTTTTGTACTTGCTAAATGTGCAAAAACAGCTAATATATACTGTAGAATGACTAAAGTGAATGACGAAAGTTGTAGGAAACGCGAGAATTTTTTCAATTGACTAAAATAGTTCAAAAGTAGTGACAAATACCGTTCTGGTCGTATCAATAGAAAAAGTCATGTTGATGTTGTTTTGGGTAGCCGTAGGTGCATTTTTTGTGATTATCTCGAAGAACAGCGTTCAATAAATAGCCAATACTACTCAGATACGCTTTTGAACAAGGTGAAACCAGTCATGAGAAACGTCCGGATCTCAGGTAAGAGATCTGATTCTCTAGCACGACAACGCACGTTCTCAAACTTCTCAATAAACCCGTAAACCATCCACACAATGGGTTGGGAGGTACTGTCTCATCCCCCTTACAGCCCCGAATTAGCACTATCTGATTTCCATTTGCTTGGTTCACTGAAGGAGGCATTACGTGGGAAGAAGTTCTTATTTATTTATTTAGTCAAAAACTGTACGTGACGTATGGGGGAGAAAATCGTCTGCGCAAGCTTTCTTGAGTTTCAGAATCCTTTCCCAACAATTTAACTATTAATAGTTGAAAGAAGAAAAATATTAGTAATAATAATAATAATAATAATAATAATAATAATAATAATAATAATAATAATAGTAAATTTAAAAAAGCGAGAGATTAACATTTCAAAAACTAGATATTTTCGTTGCTGAATTACAGAAAACTTATTTTTAACGGTAAAGTAACAAACATTTCATTTTTCTGTATTGTTAACAAAATAGAAACCCACCCTAAGCTCTACTACCACTACAAGCAAAAGGAAAGTTCAACAAAACGTGCGCATAGTGAAGCTACATTTCTAGGATGAGGGAAATTTGTGGGAAATTGATGCAAACACCAGGATAAAGAGTTCTTTGCAGTGGGTATAAAAAAAAAGCTGGTAACCCGCCAAGTGCATAACTGTTGGTAGGGATTATATTGAAAAAGGTGAAGTCCTGTTTCGCGAAAATAAACGTTTATTTTTCCAGACCAATTTGTCTCTAATTATGGAATGCCCCTCGTATTTTAGCGCTTGCGTTGACCACAGACGTTTTGCCGTTAATTGCTTTTTCGTTATCAAGGACCTACAAAACATATTCTGATTACACAACGTAGCAAGTAATTTTCTTTATATTCAGGAACAAGATTTTTACACTTTTTTGTTACCAGGGTCCGCTAATAAACAGTATTTTGACGAAAAATCGAATTACAATACTTTATACTGTGGAAGCACTATGCGAGGCTAACTAGTGGGAGCTACAACATAATACTTTTCTGGCATTACTTCCCGCACATCATGCAAGCAAGCAAGGATAACATATAAATTGAACATCCAGAACTAAGGGCCATCCAATATATCGCATTATGAATACATTCGAGACGACATATCTATATACACATTCGAAACGAAAAAGTTAATATACCATTTTATTGAACGCAGAGACATTGTAACACTAACGATATAGAAATTAACGAAACGAGTGAATAAAGAGGGGTATAATTGCACGAGTTCAAGAAAATGAGCTGCTATAGGACCGATTTTTCTTATGTACCACGAGTGCAATTATACCACTTTATCCATATGTTACGTTGAATATTCTTTTGTTTCTATTTAAGAGTAATTTAAATTTTAAAAATTTCAAGCACATCTTTAGTGGGTAAGGCATATGTTCGATGGCGTCATAACGCTTCTGAAAATACATATATTTTAGTTGGTGTTGCATTGTGTTTAAAAGAAATATTTGCATATGAAAGGTACACAACATATTTAAAATATTAGCTGACAAAGTCACGAAAACATTACTTCCCACGAAAAGTAGACTTGTATCAAATAGAATACAACATGTATACATTGGGAAATAAACAAAAGTTCTTCTGACACAGTTTTCCTATAACTTCCTTTTTAGAGCGGGTAACCACAATGTTTTCATTTTGTACATCTGCGATCCTAAGAAAAAAATGTTTTACATGTCAAAGTGTTTCATTCGTCAGCTAGCTTAATGTTTACTTCGCCAATTTAGTTTTATTCATTCGTTGTTTATAGGTAGTACGTATTCTGTGATGTACATTTTTGTTCACGTTTCGTGGCCGACTGGAAATACATTGGCTAAGTCAGAGTTATAGTTTTTTAATTAAACTATTTGCCTCATTTTCTGAATTCGGATTGGTAGGTGTGAGTTTTAATTACACGCGTGCAATTAACATAGAGATAATCAACAATTTTTCAGGGAATTAATGAACGTATTTAGTTAACTAAACGAAAAAGTAAATAAAAGTCTTATCTTTTCTTTCCCATCATGTCGCCGTTCAACAATAAACTTCTCAAATATCCAATTACTGTGGTAATATAAAATTAATGTAATAAAAGTCCGCACAAAATTATCGTACTTTTAAAAACTAATTCTAATTCAATTAAGATTTTTTGCTGAAAATACTATATTGAGAATAGTTGTAGAATATATTGTCGAAGGCTTTTAATTGAAATTGAATTGATTATTTTCATATCCTTTTGATCCATTCCTATCTCCAACGATTTTTGTCGTGGCCTGTAGTTGCTGGGACACTTGTATGTACTATTTCATTAATTTCATGCAGTAATTTCGCGAAACCACTAGTTTGTTCAAACAAACATGACCTTTTAATGAGCCGATTTTTAGAAGAGATGTTTCATATTTAAAAAAATCTTCCGTTTTGTGGTTTCCAAATGTAAAGTTTTTGAAATTTTCGAAAATTCCGAGTTCAACGAAAATGATACTTGTACCATATTTTTTAACATCCCTTATTACGTGTTAGAAGTACTTTACTATAAATATGTGTAAGATCTATCCATTTTTTCGTTATCGGGGCCCGCCAATGAGTTTGTCAGTCAAAAATTCGCAATTTCCCCCCGCACTACAATACTTCGTAAGTAGTAACGTGAAAGTAAAAACGTAAAGGGAACGTATGGCAAATTGCCCCAAGCTGTCCCTCTCCCTTACGGACGTCACTGACCCTACCTTTCGCTTAAAGAGAACGTAATTAAATTTGCTTGAATAGAACATGTAAATGACTTTCTAAAAGAACCTCCTTAATATTTTAAATACTATATAGTTCCTAATGAAAACAGCGTCATTCTTACATCAAAATTTTGCCTATCGCCAAAAGCTATCATAGTCTTGCCCACGATAATCTTGCTAACCTAATTTATGCTACTTCTAATACACACATCCTGTTAGCTTTCGACAACTCAGATGTGAACGAAAATAATTACTGTAGCTGCCATGTATTGAAGGTTTCTCGAATTGAAGCATTGTCGACCATGCAACCTGCCCATGCGGAACCAAATTTTCTAAATTGATTCCCTGTAATTCGCACCTTATATAGAATCAGCTACGAAAAATCTGTTCATGAAGCCCTTTAATTTCGAGGTCAAACATTTTAAACGAAGGGCAATATAACATTGTTTAATTTTCATTGTCGCTGACACAGTAAGCTTTCTGGACATCCAGTACCAGAACAAGAAATGTCGAAGTTGCAGGTAAAACACGCATGGGGTTGTGAACCTTCCGAAGATTCCGATTCCGATTCCTCCGCTTAAAGCATCACAATACAAACTAGCGAGCACGAAGCACTTTTAATGTTACTATTCGCACTAACATTACACACAATTAACAGTGACCAATTAATTTATGAACTCTCAAGTATCGGCAGAAGTCAGCGGCGGATAACAGGCAGAATTATTACAATCTTATACAAGCTATAACAAAAACATAGTGGGCACCTAAAGAATTCAACTTTCGACATGTGTAAAACAGTGCGCTTTGTTCAATTTTTGTGTGATAATTCAACTGAAATCAAATACACAAATTTGAAAATGGTATAAACTGTAAATAGGCAAGACTAATTCAGTCTACTCCGGTAATAGAAAACTTAAGTCAATGCTTCCGTTTCACTTATATTACAAATAAACATAAGATTCGGTTGTAGTGAATACTAAACATCGGCTGTAGTGAACGTGGGAAATTCGTCCTGAGATTTCATTCCCTTATTTATTTATATATCGCCTCAATGCCACAAATTCCAACCATAGGCAGTTTGGAAAAAAATATCGTCGGCCAAGGTCGTAATTCAAGAAGTCTTCCCTGTGGTGGAAATAGTGGACCCGGAATGTTTCATTCAGTGATCAGTTTCATAAGTCACTTGCGCCATGCCGCTGTTGAAAAGATCTCGTATGTTATTAGAAGAGTAAAAGGGCCTTCGGAGAGTGGGACGTTGTTCCACGAGGGCAAGAGGCATTTGAAGGATGTCAAGACTACATTACGTTACTTAGACAGTGGACAATACAGAATCAAGTATGGCGAAAGCACGAACTCGAGAAAGTTCTAGAGAAATTACTTATGAAAAATGAACGAAGCAAACAAATAAAAATAATTTATAATTTAAGGACAAATAAACATACTAAAAGTTTCCGTCGGTGCTCTTCATGTATTTTGCTGTATCTCTATATTAATAAAATTAATCATTGGGGAGACGTTCTATTTAATGTTGACATCTGATGTCACGCACATTTTCAAAAAATTGTCGAAAGCCAATAGCCATTTTACGGGGTTTGTAAATGATGGCATTAAAAACTCGCGAAAATAATGTTTTGTAATAAAAAAAAACACAATTTTATCTGACACGTTTGTTCACATGCCTCTATGTATGTTTACATACATCAATTTTCGATACCTAGCATTCACGGCTATTCATTGGAATTTTCATGCCTAAGAAATATTCAAAACAGAAGCACAATAACGATTTACCTTTCCCGCGTTATCTTTGTCCCTATTTCAATTTCTGTACTTTTAAGTACATTCATAACTATGTCGTTCACGGCAGGTGCCATCAATTGCATTGCAAAGCATAAATCTACCTTCGAAAGGAAAGTTAAACTTGTCTCACGTCTTGTACACTTTTATTTTACTTTTATACCAGAACGACAAAAGGTTCCCAACTGACAAATAATATTCCTTAGCAAGACTTCACTGGATTTGAAACTGCGCCAGGCTGTGACTTTAGTAACAAGCATAACTTAAGTTATTGTTTACTGCGGCGTAACAATCTATTAATCGAACTAAAAATGAAATAAATTCATCGGTTTTACTATTCACTATTACAACCCGCTTCTCTTGCAATTTCAATACTAAATACACTTAATAAAACGATGCTCCATATATGTACGCTGAAATTGTAATAAATGTAATTCTTCCATATATGTATGCTGAAATTCACAAATAGGGTAACTAGTAATAAAATCAACGACTGAATTGCACTAATACACAGTCGCTCATTTCTGATGTCCTGAAGCACTCAAGCTTATCCTTACTGTTACAGATTTGAGATGTGACATCATCCACTAAGGCCCTCTGAAGCAAATAAATGTATGGCTGGCTATATCGATTAAATATTGAAGAAATATTTTCACTTACAAAGCAAGTTCGAATTTTTCTGTAAATTAATTAGAGAATACCTTGAAAGAACAAAATGGCTGCCGAAACATACCTCTTTAGTTGCCTAAACAATTCGGAACAAAAGTTGACAGTTAAATGTGAAGCACTTGCCCCACAAAAAAATGTACATCTTCAAAGTCAGGCATGTCATCCTCTCGGATACACCGATTTTCTAGTTCGACGGCTACATACATTAAGATCTTAATGAAATTATAAGTTCAATGATCTACACCGGTTTATTTGCTCTCCTACGTTTCTAAATCATATTCTGAATTCACAAAATGTGTACAAAATCTCAACCTGAGCAAGTATTAAGTATATGTAAAAACGGAAGGGAGACCTTTCGATATTCTGAAAAATATACTACAGCAACCACTTTGGTCTCTATAATCATATCCCTCTCAAGTTGAGAGCATATGGTTTGTTAGTTCTCATGAACTCTAGCAATGACTATCATCCGGAAAGCATAACAACACCGTAAACTGGAATTTCGAAGAACAGAGGCATCGTTTCAACACTGCGAAACGCAATTGGGACCCAACAATCACTTCTTTGGGAACTACCGAAACTGTGCATGGAAATCATAGAATATAAGATGCATATGCACCACACCATAAACCACTACACTACTTACGTTTATCAAAAATACTTCCAAAAATGCTAACACAACATACACGTTATATATTACTTTCGCACACACATTAATAGTCAAACACGTACAAAGTATTACCACACTATACATACACCCATGTGCACACATGCATGATAAATCAACTTCAACGGCTGTTCCATAAAACATCTTCCACCAATACAACCTCACAACACGCATAACAAAACCCCTGCGACAATTCCAGTCAAATTACGTGTATCGGTAAAAGATAAATGAAAAATGAGACTTACCTACCAATGATGCCTGCTACAATTAGGGAAGTAAGGAAATACGGATAGGAAGTGACATGTTTCTTTTTTTTCTGTTGAGAGCTTCTATTAAAGAAACGAACAAGGGATGTGCAAATAATTCATACCGTTCCGCTGAACTATGTTTAACATATTCTGTTAGACGGATCTGTCTGCTCTACACGACTTTCCCATGCGGTGAGCGGGCAGCAGTTTTTGTCGGTGTATAAGGACGTGAAGTGTAATATGAATATTGTGTGACTTGCGCGATTGTTAGCTAGCATTCCCACAGCTGAAAAAAAGCTTAAGCGTAATTGAAAAGAAAGTGGGGCACGCACGAACGATAAAACGAATCGGGTGCATGAAAACGCTAACAGCAGATAAATCCGTAGTTTTATACACTTCATAAAACACACTATCGCGCCTTACACTCTCTAATAGCCAAGATTATATATAAGGTTGGTCCTTTATTTAAACCCCAATAAGAATGCATAAAAATGTATTTAATAATAAAATAGTCTTTCCTTCAATGTTCATAGAATTATGTGCATTTGCGTACTGTGAATGTATATGCGAAAATGTTTAAAGGAAGAAAAATGTCACATGAAAATCTGTAAACAGGGAAAATTCTCTGTTTAGTTTACTTACTGCTAAACAGATTAGAAAATTATGTCTTTATGTGAGTATTTTTTTACACTTAAGGCTTTGTCATTCAAATTTGAGATGGGTCTTCCATGAAATATTAGGAAATCTCAACATTAGGACATTGGATAACACAAATCAAGGTGGTAATGTCCATGTATCTCTTTATTATTAAAATCCAGCACAGAACCACAATAGTATCATGTAATTCTAGGACTGTAGAATTCCTAGAGGTAATGTCACAAGAAACCAAATGTTGGTTCCTATGCTATTAATATGTACGAGCAAAACTTAGATAAGTCAACAAGTCATGAAGTCTGTGGTAGCAATTCAATTAATGAACTCTCCAAAATAATTGCTCTAATAATGAAATTTGACATTTAATCCTTTCCAGCAGCAGGTCAAATGCAGTTAAATGTGAGAGAACATTGATTAAATTCTTACACAAGATGTTATCATGTTTGTTGACTACACATAATGTGAAAATAATAAAATCTCGGATGAAATTAATAAATTGAAAATAAATTTTAAAAAGTTGAACTTGCTACCACTAGCATCTACTTTAGCATAAAAAAAAAGAAAACCAACATTATTTAATTTAAGTACTAAAAATAAGGGGAAAAATGTATATCACCAATTATCTGCATTCTCTTCACGCCATTCATAGCTACTTCATTAACATTACAAACCAATTCACAAATATTCAATTCTACCTGTCACACAGTTTTATCACATTCATTCAGCACCTACCACAGAAATGTTTATGTACCTTTAAGTGCAACAATACTTTATGTGCAATTATAGTAACACTTCTAGAACAGTAAATTAACTAACAAACTAACATTAATATTTTTTTTTAAATTTATTTTCAGCTACATTTTTTAAAAGTATTTACTCAAAACTATTTTCAAAGTAATGAACAGTATTTTATTTTTTTATTTCGTCCACATTAAATATTGTTTAAAATATTAATTATAATTTCTTTTAATAAACTCAAAATTAGAAAATATTTACGTTCAATTCTGAAACATGCACCACTGTTTTAGAGAACAGTTCTTGATGGTAGAGGAAACCCATCTCATTGGAATGTTCCCAGATATTTCATTTTAAGAAAATTACACATTCTCTATTGCAACATATTTTTTCTTATATTTTAGAGCCTTATGTTTTGTTTTTCTCATAAACTTGTAGAGAATTAACTTCTTTCTTCATAAATATCAAATATAAAGATCTCTTTTGTTTGGAAACATTCTTCATTTCACAATCTTCAATGTGAAACAGTGTCTATTAACCCAAGAACCACGAACCTCCAGGAAGAACATAAAATGTAACTACTTAACTTTCACAGAAATTAAAAATTATATTATAAAATATTTTTTGAATTAAGAGAAAGAATATATCAAAATTATTCATGCATTTATATTCGTGCAGAAAAGCATTACTTTTTTTATTTATTTTATTTTCTTTCTACATCAATCTTCATTCAAATAGAGCCACATGGATGATTTCCTAGTCAAAAATTTGACTAATGCAATTGGAAGTCTATTGGTTTTCTTAATTTGTAATTTCAGTTTTTGGAATATCTTGTAAAGGATTATTACTGAAAATAAGTTTGGTCTGCTTCTACATTGGAACTTGATACTTAATTTCTACAAAGTTTGTACAGCCATTACACCATCTAATAAAAATCAATTTCTCTTCTATAAAAACACGAACTGAAGGATTTACTGGATTGAGAGGCACTGTCTCACAGTACTTTATTTACACCATGTTTGTGCATTATTTAGTCTAAACAAAAAAGCCATCACACACTGTACAACTCCAAAATAACCCAAATCCCATCACCATTATGAAATTCTGCAACAAAATGAAGACTAAATGATAGTTTGGATTTACGGAATGGACAAGGAGGGAAGGAAGATTGGAAAAAACTATTAAAGCAGAGCCAACTTAATGATTGCAAAAAAATATGTACTTAAATCCCATCAGTCTTTACTAGTGACTGTGTTTAAAGAGTCTATAATATTTCCTTACAACAAGATTAAGCATGTATTCTTCAAAACTTGTTCAGAATTTAACCGACTAATCTTGTTGGTACTATTAAAAGATTTGCATGGAAATAATATTACACATGATAAAATACTACTTTTGATTGCAAAAAGTTACCCTATTATTTTAAAAGATTATATATTTTATAAAGGTAAATAATATTCCTTCAACATTTATAATCGTCAACAATTGACTACAATATTGACAGAATTTGATTACTTCAGTCACATTTACGATGTAAAATAAAAATGAAAAACTATACTCGTTATTTTGAAATCACCAAGCTTAAAATGCCTATCAGATGGCCAATCCTCATGATCTCAAGAACACATCTATTCATTACATCCCAAAATAGAACCCCATCATTAGCACTACACTGCTTACATATCATGCAAAACATTAGAAATTTTGATAATTTAGCTGATAAATGTAAATAAAAATATAAATGCAAAATAGTTTCTTTCATTTATAAAAATACCTTGATTTGTTTTAATATTATCTTTCTTTCCATAACAATGAAGGGCTGACAACAAATTCTTTAAATGTCATTGTAAGCAGCCAAATATAACGGAACTTCAAAGTTCATTTTACAAGAAACAATCTGTAACAATTAAAACTAAAACCAGGAATGAAATTCTAATGAAATGGAACAAATAATAAAAATTATATTAATGATCTGTCACATCAAGTGATATGACACTGATACAGAATGTTAAGTTATAATGTCCGAGATACCCAGAAATACCTAGGTATAATGAAAGCAATTATCTATTGAACATGCTGACACATGCTTTTTCATCAAAGGATGATACTGAAAGGAACAAGGTTTTGATAAATACATAAGAGTTCCAGGTTAAACCCAAGTAACCAATTCCATTGTAAGCTATGAAATAAAAGAGTGTGCAGGTGATTCAGACAACACATGATTGAAGGAATAATTTCAGGTTAAAATTCTCCCTTTTCTTTATTGAGGAAAGGAAATATTCTTTTATTGATAAAGCTAAAAAAGGGAAGGTCAGAGACTGGACGTTAACAGCGGTAAAACATCACAAAAGATTATGAAACATGCAGATACCTTACGGCTCTCTACTCAAAGCACGTTCCGTTATGATCATCAAGATTCACAAGTCAAGAATGAGCACAACAGTACAAGGAGCCTATCTCCTTCAATGATCAGCAACAATCCCTGCAAACCATTACAGGTGTTAACCTTCTACAGCAGAGGATGAGAACACATATGTCACCATCAAATGCAATCAAAACGGAATAAACACATCTTGGAACCAACAACAGCACAATAGATGTCAACGATAGTAATTGTATGAAAATCACCCTGCAGTGGATTTTATTTTACAAATAACAAAAACTTAAATTGCAATAAATGAAGGAACTAAATAAAATACCTGCTTCTCACCAGGATTTCCAACACAATGACCATAAATTTAAATAACATAAAATAAAAAAAGTAATAAAATAAATATCATACATAATAACATAAGGTCGTTCTACAAATAAGAAAGAAATATTTACTTATCTCAACATATGTCATGTTTTGTTGCAGCATGAATCCCCTGGGGTGGGTCTAAACCAGCTACCTCTCATGAAAATAAATATATAAATTCCACACGACCTCTACTGAAGCAATATATGGAATATATGGCCATACCTACCAATGTGAGTGAAACAACGGAGTTCATTATGATGATGAAAATCAAACACCTTTCGTAATGGACTGCAAGAGGTTAAAATAAAGAAACCACCAGCCTTACCATAGATGAGAACAGCCGTCCTCATATGGCCAGGAAACACAAAGAATGAAAGCTTTATTTAATAGTGCATACTGCTACTACAGAAGCACACACGAGCACATCTTAGCTAAGAAAATGGGTAGAACATGTTTTTAATATTAAATGTTACAAGTTAAAAAGAGTATCAAAGGTATATTCTAAAACAAGGAGAAAAATTAATCGCATGTCTACCGATTTTCTTAGGATACAAGCACACAGCTATGTACACTTTTCTCCTTGTTCAAACAAAATTATCTCGCCACATAAATGAAGCTAAATGTAATGATTCTTTTGATTATCATCTCTTTATAAATGACAAACATGTACTGCTAACAGATATTAGGTAAGGAAATGTTTTCTTACCGCATTACAGGCATGTTAAGATATTTTTTCATCTCTGTTCACCTAAAGCAAAATCTAATCATCAATAATAAAATTAAAGAAAAGATTATACCACCATGATGTAAGCCTTCCAGAACACCGTTTTAAGTACATCTTCTGGTTATGTATAAGAAACAAATAATAAAAAGGGGATACCTTTTACTTTATTAAGGCAACACTCCTCAGCCCAACAGGAGCACCAGGTTGGATCGAATCTGTTGGCAAAGCAACACTGAGAGTTCAACGTAAGTACATCTAGCTGTATTGTGTGAGTCTACAAATTTCATAATAATGATCCACCTCAACACAAGCTGAACTCTCAGATGACATGTGCTGGTTGTAGAAGGTTCAGTGTTCTTGTGTTTAGGGCTCTCTTTTCACAAATAGTGACACAGACACGAGGGGAGAAAATTGTAAAATGGTACCTTTCTTCCCAATGTGTTATGTTTTTCAAATTTTTCCTCGGAAGGCGAGAATTTTCTTTGTTGGCTGCACTTGGAATTTACATGCAGAGAAAGAGCAAGGAGAGAAGTGTACAAACCTGCTTGTTTCATACAGGCCACAAGACTCCAACACCTCCAGAGCGACAACAGATTATGGAGGCTGCAGAAAGAGAAGATAAAACGATCAGTGTCACCATACAACTAATTTATCAACTCTAGAATCTATCTCAGTACTACCCAATATGGTACTAACAAGCAAACAAAAACTGACTCCTACAACAAGCAACTGTATATAACACACAAAAATCATATTGGAGTCGAAAAAGTTTTTTTTTTCTAACACTCATCAAAAATATAAATATGATGATACTATTATGAACTTAGCTGAATCCAAACTATATGCAGTGATCATGTGTTTTAACTTCAAACTGCATTTAAAAAAAACAAATGAGAGTACATACAGTACTGGCATGCATAAGATATTTAAAAAATCATATTTAAAGTTGCATCTTCAATAATTACTCATTAGTGCTTCTTTAAAACAAATTCTGTGCAGTTTATGTGATACATCATAAATTTTAATGAAATAAAGAAACGCAAGAAATTATTCTACGTCATGTACTTGCAAACCTTAATCGAAATAACCAGCCATACGCTTCCAGCCAGCCGTCATGTAAAATCAGAACATCCAGGTCACATGACTACTATGTAACCATCAACAAAATATATCATTGACTAGAACACAAATTAACAAGTAAATCACGAAAAAGTACAAACGAGTTCTTTGAAAAGAAATTATGAGTTGTTCTTCCTACCAGAAAGGAGATTTTGCTTAATATTCAAATTTACATTAAAAATTACACTTGAAGGTTTGCAATTATTCCCTTTTAACAGAAATTTCCAAAGATTAAAACACATTTCTGCAGAGCTAAAATCAGAGTTCAAGCATTGTAATTCATTTTATTACTGATGTTCAAATTATTATATAATTCCTTTCCTTAACAAAGTAATATCCATTATAGGCCACATTTCAACATTATCATTTAAATAAATATGAATAATTCATTTAAAATTAATATATTACCTTGTCATGCTTATTAATCATTTTCTTTTACTAACCAAGGAAAAAAAAAATTTAATTAAAAAAAAAAAATGTCATAATACTTTCAATACTAAAAACACCTTGTTATAAATAATATACTATTTAACTATGTTAGTTATAAGCATGTCTATCAAAAAAATTGAATGAGAGAAAAGAGAAACAATTTTCGTTCTGCACATACTACCTAATAAAATGGAAATTCCATTTGTCATGATCTGAGAACAATAATTGTCATCCCCCAGGAAACAATATAATGTCATATTCAAGATTATGTCCTGGTAATTCCACAATAAAACATTCAAACGTTCGACCAGGAAATGCAATATACAAAGCGCTTCTTAATATTACTTTTTACATTGCTGTGTTCGGTGTCTTACCTCGCGAATAATTTTACAGCCTTTGACAGGTCCAATCTGGGAAAATAAGGCACACACAAGATCTTCTGAGACAGAAGCATCCAAGTTGCCTACGTACCTGAAAAGCATTAATTCATCGCTTTAAAACAAAATGACTTTTCCTCAAAATGGTAGAAAAAGTACAAAAAATCTCTGACAATACTCGTGACAGAAGGGTAAGATTTATCTTATCAATTAATATTGAATGAACTTACAGAGTTCTGGGATGACTTTCCTCACTCATGATCTGCAAACCAAATGATATACAATTAAAAAACAACAATCAAGCAAGTATTTTCCGATCAACATACATAAAAATATGCTTTCACTTACCTGCCTTGACATGTTACGCCTTCACACTACGGAACTAAATGCGACCGAAACGCTGGCAAAGCGCTTGCGCACAGTAAGGTATCATGGGAGTGAACTTTGGCGCCATTTGATCAATAACAAATGAAATTCACGAATATTTTGGATTTAAGGGTTTAAACTGGTCTATATCTCTTGTTTCTCCGTGAAATAATTGTTTTCCTTAAAGCTAAGTGATTACTGTGTACCCAAAAAATCCACAACTACCAAACCCTCAAATTATAGCGCAATAAATACGCATTGCGCAAAATCGTCCCAGGCATGGTCCCAGGGATCGCCCTCCACCACCCCCCGAGAATCCCGGGCAAGACAATTAATGACTGCAACTTCTAAAGTTCACTTAAATTATGCCATTTCGTCTGACGGTTTCAAACGAGATAAACTTGCATAGCATCTTATCGAGTTTGCAATGCCTTTCAACCGGCATTGCTAAAAACAATGAAGGGTTCGCTTCGTAAGTTATTATGGGTCTAATAGTTATATTAAATAAATACTATATTTTTGCTTTTCTTAGTTTCCGTCCGCTCGTAGACAAATGTCACTTTTTGACGTGTTTCATTATTTTGTCTGATATGTTAGTACTACATTAAACTTCAGAATCATCCAAAATAGAAATCAATTACATAAATCATCGTACCTCAGTCTCTCCGTAATCGAAAGATGTGGGAGTTTCGTCATCAGCAAACTCTGACATGTACACAGTAGCCATTGTTTAAACACTTTTCACGTTCACAATTAAAACAAGTCTAGTTTCGATTGTACTGTTTAGTCAAACAAATACACAACACAGATACTATAATCACTTGGTTAACAGCAGTGACGAACTGACGATAATATCTTTCACTTTAACAATGCGCAAATATCAGATACAAATCGTAGTCATTTGTTCTGAAATATTTTTGAAATCAATTGAATTGTGAATTGTAAAGATCTTTTTACAAACTCTAAAAATTATATTGTTTAATTATGTTATTAATTTTTGCATTTCCTTTCCTTATTAACATGCAGCATTGCTAAATGTCTGTAAATGCCAACCCTACTTATGCAGTATATTTGTTGAGCACAGGGTAAATTCAACAACTTTTAAATAAGAAACTATGGGTAAAAAACTCATATGTACAAATTTATTGGTTACAATAAATAATATAAAAGTATACAATTTTGCAGCTTATACACTTAGTTGTGTGTTTATAAACCTATTTGCAGTTTTCTAAAATGACTAAATAGGTTTCAAATAACACTAAACATAACTATCAACATTCTCTTATGTTACCATTCAGAGAATCATTCAAATCCATACTTACAAAGCATATTTTATATGTATTAAATTAATACCAGAAAAGAATATTTCTGATACAAATAGATATTAAATGTAAGTAAAATACTGACATCCATGTAAACAGTATTGTAGCAGATGACACAAGTTTATTTATTTATTTATTTTGGTTATCATTTGTCTTTTAGCATGTATGAATAGCCTATGTCAATCAAATTTTCTGCAAATTCATCATGGCTGTTTGGGTGACGCCACGACAAGGCACATTTTGACCATCTTTTTATGGTCTTCCTAAGAGCTGAAGTGTCTGGCACCCTTTCATTTCAGGAGAAAAGTTATTGATCCTCCAATAACAGCAATATCATTTCAAATATTGACAGTAATATTGTAAAATGCCTTTTCTAAATAATAATCATTATCTATTATTTTTAATATGTATGTATTTGGTGTTTCGGGTTGGTAGTTCAACTTCGCTGGCCAGCTACTCGTGTCCCCCTTGCCTGGGCCTAGTTACATTCCCATGCTTGACAGTAAGAGTGACATGAGGCAAACATGATATATTTTCTTCACTGTAATTAGCACGGTCTGCCTGCTTGAGTTTTTCTTCATCACACAGCTACAGAAACGGACGATTTTAAAGGAAAGCTACAACTATATTTTTGCCTTGAACAGGAATCGAACCTGGAGACCACAGCATGGGAAGCTAGTTCGCTGCCTGTGAACCATCTCAGAGGACATATTTAATATAATATATAAAAATTAACTTCTGGTCTCCTATCATGTATTTTTTGATATTCTTCAGAGGTAGGCTCACATAAATTGGTGTTTGAATTCCAATATCTTGTCTCCTCATTGATGTATGATTGATATAAATCTTGGATTTCATTTTGATGTGACACTTTTATTTTACGGTTCATTTATCTCATCAACTCAAAATTTTTAACTTATAAGGTGCCCTAATTGATAAGTGGTACAGTCATTTCATGGCTGTTTATAAAATGTTATCCAGATTTTTTTAAATAGCATTGACGTCAATCCATTTCAGGTACTCAGAAACTCTGGTGTACAGATCAGGAAATGCTGGAATAACTGCACAACCAGTCACTCCAAAACTAACTAGTCCTACAAGAACATCAGTACCATCTGGTTCTGTTATAGTCATTGGTCCTCCACTATCTCCCTGAAAAAAATGTAAACCTTTACAGATGAATTTTCATCATAATTAAATTAACATAATTATTTTCAAAGAGAAATTCATTGCAAATGTTTATTAAAATTGACTATGTGCTTACAAAACATGTTCCTTGAAATGACGAAGGTGCTGCACATATCATGCCAAGACCTACAGGTTCCTCAATGATTCTAGCACACTGGAAATTAGAAAGGGTTTCCACTGCCAGTTTTTGAAGAATTGGACTGGGTTCTCCCATTGGAAATGATGTTATGCCCCAGCCAACCACAGTCCCTTGTCGACCAGTGTAAGAATCAGCTGAAAAAAACATTGAAATACTAATTTCTTCTGTTCTTCAACTGTAAATATCCATTTTTCAAACAGAAGAAAATACTAACCTGGATTGGGTAAGCAAACTGGTCTCACTCGATAAGACAGAGCTACAGGTTTATCCAAACGTAACATAGCTATATCATTAGCCAGTAGGAATGGATGAAAATGAGAATGAAATAAAACTGAACGAACACGTCGAGTAACATGAGTTGTTTCATTTATAGTGGTAAGATCATGATCGCCAAGCTGTAGAACAAGGATTCTACAGGAGTATCTCGGCTGAAAGAAACATAAAATTGATGGGAATGAATATGTATTTAGAATTGAATACACACATAAAACAAGGATAGGAATGTTCCTAAGTTACTCACGTCATGAGACAATGTGCTGCAGTAAGAACAAACTGATCATTTATTAAAGCTCCTCCACAAAAAAACAAGTCTTCTAGAAAGATAGCCACTTGCCATGGAAATTCATATAGTTCTGCATCAGAGCCTCCTACTATGCGTTCCTCTGCTTCCCTGGCTAGGTGTACAGAATGGGAACTCTGTTGCTGCAAATGTTTCTTCATTGTGCCTAAAGAAGAAGAACAAGGAAAACAAATAACCGAGTGAGGATTAAAGCTCCAAACTTAATCAAACTTGTCTTTACATCCACACTTATCTTGGCTGGCATAACTGAACTAGTTATTAAAGGGAAATAATGTTATAGTCCTTGACATTTTCTCTTGAGAATTCCACATCTAAAATTAGCTATGGATCATAAGAACTAAAGGAAAAAGTAGATTCCATAATGTGTTTTAATAAAAGAATAATGATAAGGTCAGGAATATTTTTAAAAGTCTGTTCAGAAAAATATTTAGTGTAAAGAAATGGGCTTGTAACAATATCCTTTCATGAACTTTGAGTTTCAGTTGCTTTGGATACAGATTTATATATACTTTACAAGAGAGCAAATTTGTCTACTAGAAAAATTTGCTGCCTCTTATTCTAGGTCTTAAAGTCTAACTAGATCATAAAATTTCTAGAATAAATGTTCTAGATCCTGTAACATTTTTTGTAATTTTAATATTTAAAAATATTTATAAATATTCATTACATATTCTGCTCACTGAGAAAACAATCATTTACTTTTAAAATTTCTTTTACTTCAACTCATTTTCAGTTGAATTAAATATTCTTTTATTGGCCGAACTGAAAACTTTTCTTAATAACTTAAAAGATTATTAGGGGTTTCTGAATAAAGTTTTGAAAATTCACATTAAAATATTAAACTTGCTTTTATTCAGCACTCATTAAATATCTAATTTATTTTTAAGATTTTTATTTCCTGGAATAGAGAAAAAACTTTAAATATATGGAAATCTAAACAAGTGCCATTATTATTACTTATTACTTTTTACATTCCCTTTTTGACACAGTTTTAATCAATAAGAATCTTGTGCTGTCAACATATATAATTATAATTATTTTATTTTATGTAAATAATAAGTATTGGAGTGGGTGACAGCCTAAATCTGCATTTGTGTGGTCTGGGGTGGCGGAGAGACTAAATCTGCTTATCACTGAAAACCCATCTCAATGTTTTTGTTTTGTTCAGTTCTATTTAATACACATAGCAAATTCTGAAAAGGTTCCTTGCTTTGCTGACGAGCAATAAATTTAGATTTTCTCTCCCACCAAATATCACTCTTAGTTATTAATCATTTCTCATGCCAAAAGATAAGAATGTAAAATAAAACAAATGTTTTACATGCTCTTTATTGTATTCTTCCTGATTATTAATAAATATTTCAAAAGTAAACAATCTTTATTATTGCTTTTGTATGCTGAATGTAGCAATAACAGGAATTGTAAGAAGTGTTGAGATAAAATTGTTTTAAAAATAGGTATATTTTTTTCGTGATTCATTTGAGATTATATTACACTTTCAATGCAAAATATCTTGCAAGTATATATGTGTAAAGCACAATGGCTTTAATAGGACCAATATCCAACCAATATTCAGTTCTATCATTCATCCTTCAAAAATCATATGATACTGTGTAGTGGTAAATATGTATTTCTGATTTACATTTTTTGCACTATTTGGTGCTTGCTAACCCCTCTCCTGGTTGAAACTGGTTACTCCAGGTGTAGCCACTGTGATACCTGCCAGTCCCCATTGTGTTGTGGTTCATCAGCCCATATTGGTACATAGAGTGAGTAGCTTGTGAGCACTTTCTGCTAGGGGAGCCAGAATACAACTAAAAGACAGTGACACTGGACCTGAAAATCTTTACAACACACACCTGGTCTTATCCTTCTCACACAATTTATTGGGGAAGGGGAAGGAATTAGGATAGGATTTGAGGTTCAGGGGTGATAGGAATGCACACAATGCCACAACTCAAAATCATTTTATGGAATTTGAATCCACAGGCCAAATCTAACATGTACTAGGGGGCTAGCACCTGAAGCTCCACACCACCCAGGCCAGCCTGTATAAGGCTGTAAATCACAGTTTAATGTGAGAAGAAACAGCATTAAAAAAATAGTACAATATATTGTCTAATAGATTTAATTAATAACATTGAGTTACTTTCAGAGATGGATCCAGAAAGTATTTCAAGGTTGGATCAATTTCAGTTTGGACCTCCCTCTGGCTCCCTTAGTCCCCTTCTTGGATCCACCACTAATTACTTTGATACAAATCTTACATTACTTTGCTTTTTGACATTTTGATTAAAAATTATAAATAATTTTGAAACATGAACCAATTAAATGTTTCTACTTGTATTAACAGAATTGCTAACATTTTGACATCATTATATACCATGATTAAAAACCATTTTTGCTTCCTAAATTCTTAAAAAGGCAATGTTTCTTGGACAAATTTCAATCAATCATCTGGAATAGGCTTATAATACTATGATAAATACCATGATTAAAAACCATTTTTGCTTCCTAAATTCTTAAAAAGGCAATGTTTCTCAGACAAATTTGAATCAATCATCTGGAATAGGCTTATAATTAACACTGCAGTAAATTTAATTAAAACATCAATATGTTTGTGATAGCAATATTCATTCACTAAAATTAAGAATTATTTTGAATTTCCTTACACAAATCCTTTAAAAATCATTTGAAGTGTCTTTCTTGTTGGTAAATAAGTGAATTACAACTGAAGTTTTCTCATGATTTTATTTAGCTTTTTGTTTTGCAAATATTGTTATGATTCATAAAATAAAATGATCAAGTAAATCTTCCAATGAAATAAACAAACCAGAAAACTGAAATAAAGAAGAATCGGAAGAAGCTTGCAAAGGTAAGTGCAATTCATATCATGTATCGTTCCAAAATGCAACAAATGAAAGCAGAGACCCTGGCAATGCAAACTGAAGTGCTAGAACACCTAATGGACAAAGTGTAAATTGTTTATTAATATTTTCTGGAATTAAGGAATTTTATTATCTAAGATACAATGAATCAGGGTGTAAATTGACAATTTTCTCAAGGGTAAAGACATTAAAAGTTCTAGAGAAGAGTGCATTGCCAAGTGAAATGAAGAGTTTTCACTTGAAGTGTGAAAAAATCCTAAGAATGTTCTTGGGAAAATTTTCTTTTTCAATTTCCTTGACTTAGATTCTTTGATTTGCCTGATTTGAATGTTTCAGTGTGGAAATCATAAAAAAGGAACCCTGGTTTCTACTAATTGTGTTTCGAAAGGTTCAAATTACTATTTTTCTGGCACAGTACAAAGCTCCCTAGGAGGGCATCCCCAACATCAGTTCATAGGTGAGGGGCAAACGTCAATTCACACCCGGTAGGGAATAGTTCTGAAAATCATACCATAATAGAAAGTATTGAATACTGGCTCTGGGAAACTCCACCACACCCCTCCAGGAGTGCGTGAAGTATGGGCTCTTCGCCATTTCACATCTTGCAAGATGTGAAATAAGCTAGGTAATGTTTCCATAAATTCTTCTGTTGCAGCTGCAGACACATCTTGATCCTTCCTCCCACAGGTGCCAGGAGCTATAAACCAAGGAAAATTTGGAAGTGAAAATTGAAGTTTTTTTCTTCTTAATTTATTTTATTGTATGTAGTTATTTATCATAAAATTTACCATGAAAATTTCGAAGTTGAGAGCAACGGATTTGCATCACTTTTATTCTCCAATGATAATATGCTTCATTCTGAACCAAAACAGCCAATTTCACTGGTTTTGTTTGTCCTGGATTGACTGCAACAGTTGCTGCAAAATCCAAACCATCAAAATCTGACAATAATAATTCCTAGTAATGAGGAAAATTTAGCAGCATAGTTCTTGACTTCAAAATAAATAACCTCAGAAGTTATAAATAACAACCAATTTTTTTTAAAAAAAAAAAAAAAATTAATAACCTTATAATCCATGCCAGTTATCAATTAATTTCTTTGACATATGGAATGTTTGAACATCATAAGAATGATAAGATCTTAAAAAAGAAAATACAAATTACTACTCAAAGGGCATCATTTTATAATGCATTTGTTGTAATTCACAAATAAAGAAAAATTATGAACTTATGAGTAGTGCAGAGAATAAGACAACAAAAATGGGTCCAATTTTTAACAAAACTGAGCTGGCTGTGAATTTGTATAGTTTAACCCCAAAATAATATTTTAAATTAGAGAAAAAGTCCAAATGGGCTCAATATACAATGTTGTAAAGCATGGAAGTAAGTCATATTAGCCAAGAAAGTTGAGAGGGCGTATGACCTACAAGCACGAGGGTCCATTTAGTTGGTCAGCTGACAGCGGTAGCGAAGGGGTCTGCTTTCAGTTCACCCAACTAATGATTGTTTACTCTTACAGCATATTGTTGCCTTACTGTTTTTTAACCTTGTTTAGTTTACAACATATTAATTGAAAGATATTATAATGAAGAAGAACCTTTGAGAAGTGTTCAAAGAAAATATTCTTTAGCCAATGAAAAAAATCCCTTGAAAGAATGAAAACATGATCATCTACTTCCATCTTCAATGATTTTACATTGAGAAATCTACAATGACATACACAAAGAATGTCTTGTCATCAAACCCAAGAAGAAACAAATGTGTCTTCTAGACGGTTGCTTGCATCTTCTTTAAGTAACATATGTTGAACATACACTTCTCTTAAAAGCTAAGATAGTAGTAAGTGGTGAGAATTTTATAATGATTTTATTAATAAAAAGCTCAGATATAGTATCATCATAATTGTTGAATGTTTGGTAGGGCTGGTGCATTTTCAGAGCCATAACAAATAAGAAAATTAAAATATATTAACATTAAATTTTACAATACAGAACTTCTATTAACTAAGCTTTCCATAAAAATTTGATGATATTCATCATTTGAAAAAAGTTTGTTCTGTAGAAGCCCAAAAACTGTGAATCACTCTTTCATTTGTAATGCTTTCTGTGTATTTCTATTAGGTTATAATATTATTTTCTTATCAAAAATTATTAATAGGCCAATGTATGCAAGAGATGTTCATAATAGTTTTGAGTAAAGCCTATTTATTTTAAAAGTTTCACCATAAATGAAATCATGATCCTCTTTGCACTGTTTTTTGACATTAACTAATGTATTTTTTATTCACTACATTTAAGTTTAATAACCAACAACATTATGAACATGAACCAAATAGTATATTTCTAGTTCAAGGAACATTAAAATAAATGCTTTTGATTAGTTATAATGAAGTTATTTTGATTTAAAATTTAAAATGCTGTTTTCTCAGAAGTTACATTTCTGAACCCTTATCTTTCTTCTAGTATAGACCCTATTTATGTAAGAATCTCTTATTTTATTAGAATATTATCACAACAAGAATATTAACACAATATTTCTTAGGGTTATTACAGAACTGATGTACATGTACTTTTTCCAATTAATTGGAAACATATTAATTATTTCAAAAGTACAAAGAGAATATTTTATTTAAAAATCACTAATCACTTTGGATGATCTCCATTTTTATTTTCTTCATTTTTTTTTAAAATATTTAAAAATTATGAAAATGAAATGTTCCGGTCCAACAAGGTTATTGAAAATAGAATTTATTATCACAAGAAGACATTAATTCTGAAGAAAAAATGACATCTAGAGACAAGTGCAATAATGTTATGAATCAACAAGGTTATTGAAAATATAGATTTTTCATATTTCTATCAACCTCATTCATTATTTAAAATTACTTTTGGTTAATTCTAAATTTTACTAAGGACCCTTAGTAAAATTTAGAATTTGCAAAAACCCAAAAAGATTAATTATGGTAAATAAAGGAATGTAACTAAGGGTCCTTAGTAAAATTTAGAATTTGCAAAAACCTAATAAGGTTAATTTTGGTAAATAATGGAATAAGTGGGTATTAAAGTTTACTAAGTAGCTCTTAGTAAAATTTAGGATTTGCAAAAACCCAAAAAGGTTATTTTTGGTAAATAATGTCTGGACATAGTTCAAATCCAGCTCAGTTCCACCTAAAGTGTAGGGAGAATTTTTCCTGTTTATACCTAACTGAGTACATGTGTGAGAAGGATTTTTGTTTTGCTTTGATAACAAACACCTCATATGTTCTTTGATGGCAAAGACAATAAACAGGGTTGGGCAATTTTTAAATACTTATTTGAAATATGTATTTTAAATACTTTTTTTAAACTTTTTTTTGTGTTTTTTGGACATTTTAGATATGTATTTAAATACATAAAATAGATGTATTTAAAAAAAGAAATACTAAAAATACTTTAAATACCGATGAAGAAGGTAACGAGGATAGTTTCTTTTTGTTTGATTCCGCTGGTGAATACACCTCATTGAAACTAAAATAAAAGCTTCTTTCAGCTGTTGAATTTGAATTCTCTTCATTTTTAAATGATAATCTACATCATTAAAAATGCTGGACTATTATTCGACAATAAAGAAAAAAGTGATTATTCTTTATAAGATTAGTTCATCCATGCCAGTTGAATGACTGTTTTCCTTTGCAGGTTTTATACATTTGCCAACTAGGGGTTTATTGTCTGATGATTTGTTTGAAAAATTAGTTGTTTTAAAAGGAAATTCCATTTGTGTTGTAAACATTTTTATATTGTTCATGTTTGAAAATACATAAAGAAACATGTTTATACAATACATTACAATAATCTGAACAATACATTAATTGTTTAGAAATGTATGACTGTCAATTACTAATTTATTTTAATTGGCAGTTACAATATATTGTTACAATAAAAAAGATAACAAAGTTATTATTTTACTGTATTTTTAGTACTTGAAGTATTTTATATATATGTATTTAGTAAATCAAAAACTAATGTATTTTATGTATGTATGTACATACTTATTTACAAAGTATTTTGGTGAATTATGTAAATAATAAATTGAAAGTATTTTGCCCAACCCTGACAACAAATGTAATCAAGCCATCCACATTATTTGAACTATTTGGGCTTCATTTAATTTATTATATAAAGAATAAATAAAATTTACTACAAGAAGAATGAAATTATAACTTTCATGATATAATTAAAAAATACAATTAATTTCATGTTAAATCTTTTAAAGAACTGCCAGATTGCTTAGAGAGCCTCAATCTCAAATGTCATTAAAAATTCCTCAAATTGTCAAAGTAATAGTATAAAATCAGGGATTTCAGTTATTTACAGAAATAAAATGATCTAGTATGAGAGACTATAGGACTACTTTCAAAATTTAGAGAAGGGCCTTGGACTCCCTGGACCCCTTTGTGTACAAAATTGTGTGTTAAACTCACCCTTCAGAAATTATTTAATAATACTTACTACTGTAACCTGAGAGAGGACCACATTGACCAGTTGTAGGACCATCAACAGAGTTTAGAATAAAAATTTGATCAATATCACAAACACCCCCTAATTTCCTTGCTAATTGCACCTTCTCATACTCGATTCTGAAAGTCAAAAACCAAAATTACATAAACAAGGATAGACACACACCACAAAAAAATTATTAATGTAAATGATACTTAATTTGATGTATTTCAATATGTCAACTGATGATGTATTTTTTTCAAAATCACTTAAAGGTTTCAATGTAAAGAAGTTAAATGTTAAAGAGTTCTGTTGAAGTTATTTCTTTAAACATGATCAACTTAGTCCAAAAACAGAAAGTTCATAAATCATAAAATTCATGATATAATAATTTGAAATCAAAATAATTTTGTTAAAGAAGTTTCATTCATTATGAGAAAATTGTCTGGTAATATACAAACAAATGCAGCATACTCCAGGTAGTTAAATAGGGAGGAGATGATTGACTGACAAGCATTAGACATAACACAATTATTTGTAACACATGAGTGAATGAGATCCAATTTGCAATCTGGTTGGAGTAACTAATGCTTTGTGAATTATTTATCAAATAGCATGTTGGTGAAGAATTACATTTATAAGTCAGATTGCAATTTATGGATAATCTATAATGTAAGAATAAAGATAGATGATAGAATTAATTTTATTATAATTTCTGTCCCTTACTTTCTCCCAATCTTAAAGAACCAAAATGATGAAAACACCATCACTCATTATACAATTGATATACTGATGGTAGTACTTATTAGATAAAAATGAAGTTGTATTGGAAACTGACATAATCCACTTACAAACCAAAATTTAAGTGCAATTATATCCCTAAAGATAGCCTTGTTAAAAAACAAAAGTTTCATAAAAATAACATTGATAAACTAGTGGTTCTACAGAATGGCACAGACTTCCTCGTGTTAGTTTCCTATTTTCTTTGATCTGGATTAGCTATTTGGATTTGCCACATACTCTAGCCAGCTGCCATCTATCGCCGCCCAAAGTACTTTTTTTTTTACAATTTCCCAATTTTTCGGTTTTATAATAGTAGAACCGAAATATGCTTCAAAAATATTAAAGAATAGTAAAACTCGTTCTAAATGGCAATTTTCATTGAAAAATTTGGAGCCGTTTTCAAGAAAATGGTGATTAAGTGAAACTATAAATGCGAAATTTGTCGCTGCTCGATCATTAACCCTTGATGCACAAATGACCTCTTTTTTTCTTCAAATTATTAATGTTTATATAACACATAAATATGTAAACTGCTAGTAGAGGTACAGACATAGGGGTACTTCAACTTTCAAATGACTTAGTATTTGCTGCGATTTACTGAGCAGTTCACCCGGGAAAGGGATGTTTACATAACACGTTGTAGAAATTACAGTCACTCCCAAAACTATTCGGACACCTACTAATTTCAAGAACTTTCGTACATTTTTTTATACAAATTATTGTATTTTAATTCAGAATAATTTTGGTAAATCGGAGTTAGACGCGAAAATAACGAAAACGACTTCTCAAAAAAGTAGCTCTTCGAAGTAAAATGACCTTTTAATTGTCAGTTATATACAAATCAGTGTGCCTATTTCTATAACTATTCGGACAGAGCGCGACTGACCTGAAATATCAGTCTTTTAAACATTGGAAAACATCGTTGAAAACAAAGAACGTCGAATGCTGAAGGTCATCCATGGGCCGGCAACAGTTTTTTCTTGTCACCGAACGTTGGGATCGTGGGAACCACTGAAAGAGTAATATGAGTCGCAGAGGGAGAAACAGTACTTTCGAACAACATCAACTAGTTGTATTTCACCATATGAGAGGTAAGAGCAGCCGAAAAATTGCTCAAATGTTAATGGTGAAGTATACAGAGAGTGACATTATAAGGCGGTTCAATAAAGAAAGCAGGGGAACTTGAGGGGGGGGGGACTTTTGTAAGAGAAAAGAAAATCGCAGGTGTCCGCATAATTTTGGGAGTGACTGTGTATACCATATGATTATTTCGTTCACATTTATTGGACTGAATAAATTTTAGTTTTGCCGGCAAACCAAGGTTTCTACAGCAATTTCGCCTCAAGGCAGTCCAGGAGATTGATGTAAAACCGTTAACAAATATATCCGAAAAAATGTGCTTAGTTTTGAGCATTTAAAAACCGAACACCCTACATTAATGTGACTCCCCACACCCCGTCGCTTCAGAATGGCAGACCCGGTCACAGGGCAAATCTGTAGCGATAACCAGCAAAAATGCCATGCCTCGCCCCTGGTTAAGATTACGAAAATTTTATTAAAGAAAAAGTAATTGAAATTGAGTTCTTTCAAATGTTGCAAACGACACAGAGAAAAAAATGATTAGTAGTTATGTTATATTCTTTATCATGAAGTAGAAGCACTAATGTTTTGCTCAGGAAGAACGGAACGTTAAAATCCTAATGCCTCGAGTAGACTTAAGGGCGGGTGGTGATTTTTCATCCTATTAAATGGAAAAAACAATGGATTTTGAAACATAAGAAAGCTCTTACAAGTAAAAATAATAATTTCGAATACACATGTAGTATAAAGATTCGACAAAGAGTTTATTTTAAAATGATACCTAAAGAAATTGCGAATCGAAAATCTAAAAACCATCTGAGAGGCTAAGTGCATCAACTGTTGCAACTGCAACACCTCTCTTTGGGAGGTCCTAGAGTTTGTGCCCTGTCGGAAGCGAAATTTCCTTACTAGTTATATAGGTCGAATTCAGTCGCTGTCTAGAGAATAATTCTTGTGGTGAGCTGCTCTGATCTTCAGTTTTCCATGGTTTATCCGATCAACAGACGAATGCCGAAGCGATACCCTAACAAATGGGCCACGGAACTCACGCGATGTCCCCTTCCTCTTTCTTGTCTCGTACTCTTCTTAAGACGGCTCCACACATTCGGCATTCGCCGAGCAGCGAGCTAGTGCTCGCCCAATCCCGAGCAGCTGACGTGTTCGGCGAATGTTCGCTCCCTTTGATGTGTCCAAAAGACCGACACGCGGTGGGTAGGGCGAACCCCGAATGTTCGTCACTCGGCAAATAGCAAGCAACACATCCACACTACTCGGGATTCGGCGAGCAGTTGTTCGGTGTTCGCCGAATTACGAATGTGTGGAGCCGCTTTATACATACGCACGCACGCACACTTACATGCATTGCACTCTCAGAATATTTCATTATTATCGGGAGACCAGTTGGGAGATTTCAGCTTATCTCGGCTGGGACGGTGTTCATCTAGGGTTTGTGCTCCGCAAGCTGACGTGTAGCACCGGCTTAGGTTGGTCAGGGCATGCTCAGGGCAAGTTTCACATTTTTACTTTCCCGCCCTTACGAATGTAAGGAGAGATAGTATTAATCGCGCAACTTTTCCTGAACGATGGCTTGAAGACTTGATGGTAGAGTGGGGTATTAGTTAAGACATCGGCCTCTAGAATTTTTTGAAGCAATGCCAATCTCTCGAATATCAGTTATGCTTCGCAACTTTCTCAGTAATTTGAATTCTAAATTTCCAAGGAGTTCGAGATGTCTCCTGCGATGGATCTAGATCTGCTTTGGCCATTTCTTTAGATATTGTTTAGAAAAATGCGACCAGGTGTTCTCGGTTCTCAGTTGACGCGCCCAGAAACACGAAAAAATCAATTAATCAATCAATCTAAGATCTTCTAATAAAAAACAATTTAAAATTTACATTGAAATTTGTAAAGCGTCAAATTGACTATGATCCTTCGGAGAAAATTCATTTTTGTAAATTCCCTGTGTGTGGTTTGATTGTCTATTTGCACGGTTAAAGCAATGCATCACTTCATTACGTATTATACCATTGGAGTCCATTATGAATGTATTTAGAGTCCATTACCTATATAAATTACCGTGATACCAATTGGAGATAATCCCTTAAGGGCAAAAGAAACTTCGTTTCAATAAGTCTGCATTTGCGAAAGTTATGGTTGAACAAACATTAAAAAATATACACGATAAACTTCTGATATACAAGTCAACAAGAAAATAAATGAAAGTAATTGAGATATTTTCTAATAAAATAAATAGTTTTTGTATTGGCACAATTTACAACGTAGTGAAGTTTATCTGTTAATAATATGAGATCAGTACAGAAAATGGCAACATCTTGACGTTTATGCTTTACACGCTTTTGTGCTGTAGCATCTTTTGAAATTGTCATGAAATAGATTAGTCATTGAGGAAAGATAGTACAGTCTTTCCTCTATGGATTAATATTAGTTGGGACACTGGGAAGAAAAAGAAGAAACAGAAGAGAAGGGGAGAAGGATAAAAAGAAGGATAATAAGAAAGAAAAGAACAAGCAGCAGCATTGACTTAGTCGAGTTCTGCGTGCTCTGTATTCACTTAACGGATAAACAGTACATACTCTCTCGTATTAGTTGTAATAGTTGCATAATATTATAATACTGCAAGACCTATCCCATTAAAATTTCAGCCATCACTTGAAAAAACCCTAACCAAACCGAGCGCAAACGTTTAAAAAAATCATATCTTTAATTTGTTTGAAAATGCAGAAGTTTGCATGAAAATGGCTTTCTGCTATTGACCTCCTTGCATTTTGCTCATTTGTTAAAAAAAGCTTTAAACATTTTTGCATTATGAAATAATGTAGTTATAGGAAGGTATGGAAGCAATTTTGAACTGATGAAATTTCCGGAAATCAAGAGATGTTTATGAAAATCAGACCTTCACCATATTACTAAGAAAGCCATCCTTTATTTGAGCTAAAAAGAAATTTAAAAATTGGTTCAGTTTTGGAGTAAATTTTAAAAATGTTCTAGGGAATTCATGAAAAGTACCTCCCAAAGATCGTTTCAAATTCAAGGGACATAGATCAAATAAGAAATCCATTTTGGTCTTAGGTACGGTTTAGGTGCCGGTTTTCTCAGGTGACAATTAAGAAAAGAAATTGTATCAAGGATCCTCAATTCGTGAATTTTGACTTAAGCACGTATACGAGTATTCAACGAATAGGAATAAGAAAAGTCCACTTTTTCGGTGTCAGAGTTTCATTGTTTTTCCGTAAAAAATCGGCGCTTTGCCTTGCATCATTGCAATAATTTCTCTACAATACGTAAAAGAGGAAGTAAAGATAATGAATGAAAAGAAGTTTTAAAAAATAAAAAAACCTTTCTAAATAAGCGAACTAAGAGTGGACCTACATTTTTGAACACTACACATCGGTAACGATTTATATTAGATCCACTATTCAGTGGGTAAATTAATACATGGTGTGTGCTCAACAATGAAATAAATATGTGTAATTGTAAATGAATGTGGAGAATTAAATATAATATGAATTCATAGAATAAATATTTTTATTACATAAGTATATGCACTGTTATATACTACTGTTAATCGTTTCTCTCTTTATTTTTTTGATTATTTTTAATTCTTTTTATCCAAAGAGAGTAGATACCAACTCTATGGAGTCCAGGTCCCTTCGACTCCTTCAAATAATATTTGGGAGGGGTCGACTCTCCTAAAGAGGACAAAAATACTTTAATAAAAGGAACAGTGTAAATGAAACATGAAAACCGTTATGAAAGTATGCACACAATTTTATCCATGACGTAAGTAACTCCTACTCATTAATTCGCTTGGTGCTTCTATGTTGGTTGCTCACCTGACGGCGCACACGTCGCTCTGGATGGCGACGTCGTAGTCGCAGGCCAGGGTGCCCATGGACTGCGCTGGATAGTCCGGAGACTGGAAGTACGTGAGGCGCTCGCCAGACACGTCTCCGCACGAGCGCTCAACTGCGGAAAGGAGAGACCGCTCGTCAACACGCTGACGACGGTAACGAGGAGACGAGTGCGAGCCCTATTTTTCCTCGCTGTTCGTTATCAGCGAGTAATTGCCCTACAAGTTCTCTGGAATGCAATATCCCGTCACGGAAGGTCACAGTGTCACGCGCATTACATGTTGGCGAAACAATGCAAGTTTTGTCAACAATTTGAACGTCAACGTTTTCGTTTACTAGTCGAACTACAGTTATAAAGTATTTCAATCAAGCCGACGTATGTTAATTATATTCAGAATATTAGCTTCCAAAGAAGCAATCTCCCTTTACATAATCTTCCATATATTAAGACAATGCGTACTTTTCCCATGAATAATTCTATTCCCCTTGAATAATTACACAAAAGCAAACATGAAATAATTTGAAATTTATTATTTATTATGAACTATTAATAATAATTATTGGTGTATCGGCCATTTCCAACCACGATAAACGATTAACGGGTATAACTTTAAGGATCAGCTTTTCAGCTGTATCCCTCGCGAAGACAAAGTTGTTACGCCTGGAAATGTGAATTGTGAAGTGACAGGATGATAAGGGGTGAAGGGACAATCACAAATACGATTATGCCTCCGCAGGACTCGAATCTGCAGCCTCCTCGGCGCAGATGACGGCTGCCTCAACCGTCTATGCCACGGGGCCGGCTTATTGTTGTTGTTGTTGTTGTTGTTGTTGTTGTTGTTCTTCTTCTTCTTCTTCTTCTTCTTATTATTATTATTATTATTATTATTATTATTATTATTATTAAGCTACATTGACTAATAATCGAAAAATGCATTTATTCTTCATTCAAGATATTTTAAAAGCAGCAAAAACAAGAGCTACTCTAGGTATAATATGTTGTAAAAATAAAACATTGTGCATCTACAGACACGTACCTCTTTCAACAACTAGAACATACTAGAAGAGAACTCAGTGGTTTCAGGTCTACAGGTCCACAGACTGAAGATCTAAAACACAATATGGCTAGTGTAACAGGAGGTCTATTGCGCTGTAAGTATAATACGACAGAAGCCCTAGGAGACATAAAGTCCAAGAGGTCTGATATGTATGCACAATTTAATACCAAATAGGTACATCAGGTCCAATTCCAAGTTTCAGAAAATGATAGTCTCCCATTTATTTATTTATTTATTTATTTATTTATTTATTTTACGTCAAAAAAACAGTTAAAAACAGCGTATGACGTGCTATGGGGAAAAGTGAATTGTGTGCACATTTTAAAAATTCTGTGATCCCTACTCTAAGACATATACTATTTAAATTTTGAATTTTGAAAGGGAGAAAAAAAACAAAAACTCCCATGTAATAAAATCTATTTTCATGGATAAATAAGCAATAAATTTTGAATTTTTCCCATGTAATAAAATCTATTTTCAAAGATAAATAAGCAATAAATTTAGAATTTTGAAAGGGAGAAAAAAACAATCAAAAAAACTCCCATGTAATAAAATCTATTTTCAAAGATAAATAAGCAATACATTTTGGCTCTTATTACTTCCTGCCGCGACATGGAAACGATAATTTGAATAATTGTATTTCCCACTGAATTCTAGAATACGTGCACAGGAAATGAAGTTACATTTATGTCCAGAAGCAAAACAAGGGGCCATCTCAGCATTTGCTCAATGGATCAGGGAAACTGGACGAAAAACCTGATCGAGATGGGGGTCATTGACCCGGAAGCTGTAGTACAATAGTTGTTACAGGTTGTTTATACTCATTTACACAGTTCAAATGTTAATAAAGCATTATGTATCATTGTTAAAATTAATGTTACTTTTCTTGTGATGCTCAGTATAGTCTCTAATTGTATAGAAACAGTTATGCAGCAGAAACGATTTCACTTGGGATTTAAACTTTTCTATTGAATTTAATCGTTTAATGTCATCTGGCAAAGTGTTGTAAAATAATGTGCATGTATTGTATGTGAATTTTTTGTAATGAGCTGTTGATACTGTCACCTGATGAATATGATTTCTACGTCGAGTGTTATAGTAATAGATTTCGGCATTTTCTGAAAATTCACTTGGGATTTAAACTTTTTATTAATCTGTGGATGTTTTTACAAAACCACTGATTCGTAAATAAGAAGACACGGTAATGGTAGAATTCTAGATTAATGAAGAGAGGCTACATGAATCACGTGGTGGGATTTGGTTATTATTCGTAGAATTCGTTTTTGTAATCTAAAAGTCTGGGAGCTATAAGATGTATTTCCCAGAATATTATGCCATATCTCAGGCGGGAATGAACATTCAGAAGTATACACAACGAGCAGTATGAAGGCTGACTGAATTTGCAAGAATTCTGAACGCGTAGCATAATGAACTTAATTTTGTGTTCAATTCATTTAAATGGACGCTCCATTTAAGGTTTGACTGAATTGAGAGACCTAAAAATTTTGTTGCCTTAACATCATTCAATGGTACATTGTTCATTGTCAATGGGGCACAGAATTGTTTATTTGAAATGGAAAACTGCATTAAAACCGTTTTCTTTTCGTTCACTATTAATTTGTTATTTCGAAACCAATTTGAAACATCTGATATTGTACTATTTACGGTTTCTTTATTGCACAGGATGTTCGTATCATCCGCAAAGAGAACCGTTCTTCCGTTTTGAATCGTCGAGGGCATATCGTTTACGTAAAGTAGGAATAGGGCCTAAAATCGATCCTTGAGGAACTCCACATGCAACGGGCAAAGAGTCGGAAAGGTGCGTACGTAATGTTCCATCATTCCAGTAAGGTATTTCAACTCTCTGAGATCGTTGTTTAAGGTACGAACATAACCAATCTAGAGCAATACCACGAATTCCATATGAAGGTAATTTGGAAAGTAAAATGTCATGATCAATGACGTCAAAAGCTTTGAGAGATCTAAAAATAATCCAATAGGTGCCTCGTTTTGATCCAATGATGAGGCGACGTCTTTAAGAAAAGAAAATATAGCTGTTTCCGTTGATTTTGATTTTCTAAATCCATGTTGGCAATCTGAAAGCGCGTCGTGTTTAGTGAGAAAGGTTTCCATTCGTATGTAAAAAAGTCTTCTAATATTTTTAAAAAAAGGGTATTTAAATCAAAACGCGTCTGTTTAGTGCATAAAGATGCATTAAATATGTGAGTTAACGGGTGTATAATGGCATACGCACAAGTCTTTAACAAAGAATCCGGAATTCATCTAAACCGGACGAATATTTATTTTTAGTTTACCGATTAGTTTGAGAATTTCATAGGAAGAAGTTTCGGAAACGAACATTGTGTCTACAATTTTGGGTGAACTGTCTGTTTTTGAATTTTGTGCCTGAAGACCCTTAGTGAGATCGGCAGCAATTCTCGAAAAGTATTGGTTAAAGAGACTAGCCACTGTTGCCGGATCGTTCACATTTATATCGTTATATTTTAAAACAACATTCTCTACGGGTTTTCTAGTTGATTTGGTAGTATTTTTATTATATTCCACATTGCTTTTGTTTTATTATTTGAATTCAAAATATCCTGATCGTTTTTCATGATTTTAGCCTGTCTTATGACTTTTCGTAACAATGTTTTGTATTTTTAAAGTAGATAAGAAATCTTGAGATACGTCATGACGTTTAGAAATGAAAGAAAGAATTCGCTTGTTTTTACAAGATGTCCTAATCCCTTGTGTTATCCAAGAATTGCTTTTCCGTGAAATATTTAATTTTCGTTTTTGAAGAGGAAAGCAAGTGTTAAAATGAAATGAAAGAGTTGAAAAAAAAGAATTATATTTGTCGTTTGTATCAGCAGTATTATAAACCGTTTCCCATGACTCCTGTATCAAGTAATCAATGAATAATTTAATTTTACTTTTAGTAAACAATCTTGTCGCGGCTGTGAAACACTTTTAAAGAGCGCGCCTAAGAAGCAGCGCTCAGCGGCGGTCAGAGAAGGCAGCGGAGGCGGCGGAGCGAGAAGACGCCGCCCAATCCCGGAAAGCGAGCTGGTCGGAGAGCCAGCTACGCAGCAGCGAGTCTCCAGCGCCGCCCGCTTTAAGAGCGAGCGCCGCCAGCCGAGAAGTACGACAGTGATTGGCAATTGAGTTGTGAGGAGAGCGTTAGTGACCGTGCGCCCAGTTGAATTCCGTGAGGAGATTGTACAGTGTGATTTCTGGTTTCGACATAGCTTGTTCTTGGTACATCTCCCGGACTTTTGGTTTCTTGATTTTGGTTTGTGACTCGGTACGCTCTTTGGACTTTGGAATTGTAACCTTTGTACTTTCGGCAGTTAATGACAATAAATGATTGTGTATGTAAAGCGTGCAATTATTCTGAACATAACAAATCTAGTCATACGTGTATTATTTATTGTGTCAGTGATCGCATTTCTTGTAATGGTAAGAATTTGTGCATCGTGGTCACTGTATCCTAAATCTTTTGTTTCAACTTCATATCGAGCAGTAGTTTTGTTAATAATTTGATCAATTGCCTTCATCGAATGTTGTGTGATCCGTGTAGGTACATTAATTGTAATGTCTAAATTGAAGGAATTAATTAGATTGAGAAACTTTTCTTTCTCGCAAGATTCGACCAGAAAATCAATGTTAAAATCTCCGCATACAACAATGGATTCAAAAGAGCGATTGCTGACGTTGTTAAGTGTTATCTCCAGGTTTTCTAAGAACGAAATATAATCTGCAGTTCTCTTTGTTGGAAGTCTGTAAATGCAAAGTATTATCACTTTTAGTGAAGTAAGATGCACAACAGAAATTTCGAAAATATTTTCAATGGAGTACACATTTAATTCCGCCAAGGGAATAGAATCAATATTATTTCTAACGTAAATACAGGAACCCCCATACGTAGGGCCTTTATGGGATTCTCTCTGCAATAAAAGCCAGCGAGGTAAAAGTTTGGAATTTGGAAAATGCTAAGTTCATTAGGAGATAACCAATGTTCCGTAAAGCAAAGAACGTCCGTTTGATTTAGATCGCTCTGTAGAGCTGCCTCGATAAACTCAGTTTTATTTGAAAGGGATTGTACATTATGGTGGAGAATGTTTATTTTTTCAAGTACCTGTTGTGATTTTAACTGCTTGTAGTGCGTGGTCGAAGGTTGTAGTGTGTCCCGGCAGTGACAGGTTGTGAGGAAGATGGGGCATCGGATGTAGACGAATTGGTAGTGGGAATGGGAGAAACGGGAGTAGGTTCAGAGGAAGAGGCAATAGGGTTCGAAATAAGGGTGGGGGTGGAGAACGTAAGGAAGGTGAAAGGGATAGATTTTGGGCAGGAGACTGCGTAGGACTGGAGTTGATGATGTATTGTGCAAGCTTGTTACCGACTGCATGTTTTCCAGCAAGGTTCATGTGAAGACCAGGCCGGGTGAAGTGTTTTGCTGAGAGGAAATTAATTTCAAAAAGTGTGACATTTGTTTCTCTCAGCTGCAGTTTCAATTGTTGGTTTGCGTGCTTAATCTCGCTGCATAGTGTTGGTCTGTTGTACCAGAAGGGCAGAGTCGAGACTACAATGTTAGTATTTTGGGCGGACATTGTAATTTGTTAACATGTTTTTCAGGTGAAAGTTACCGCCCAGTTAATGTCATTCTGCCCTCTATGGAATGACTGTGTCCTGATTGGTCAGTGTTTTCAGGTGGGTGTCAATTCTGCAGTCACATCTGCAAACCTTCCGTTAGGTTTAAAAATAGATGAGACTGAGAAATTGGAGGGTAACTTCCTACTGAGAATGGAGGAAAGGTGGCGGCCATGACTGTCAGCTAAAATAAGTACCTGTTTTTTAGGCTCAGTAGGAATGTCTTTGTTTTCAAGTGAGCTAGGATGCGCAGCTTTACGTGTTTTGGTTTTGACGCGCTTCCTAGCCTGTTTGCGTTGGTTTGTGCATGTACTTGTCGATGGTAGAGAAGGGTGGTGAGGATCAGGAAGGCGAGGAAAATCTGTTTCATAATCTAAAACACTAAATTTGTTTTGAGTTGTGACTGGATGCGGTGTCTGTGTCTTTTGTACAGTCACGGATGTACGGTTGGTATTATTCGCAGTGTTGCCGACTTGTACCCAACCGTCTGTGTAGAGAACGACCTCTTCCAACCTTCGGATATGTTGATCTAAATTATTGCTTATGTGTGTGAAGGCTTTCAGAAGGTCGGCTTTGAGAGTGTAGAGAGTAAAAAGAGTCATCATGCTTCCATTTAAAATTATTTGGAATACCTAAAAAAAATTAGAAGTTCTCATCACTCAGTTGCTGGCATGGCATGACCGAGTACGATACCCAATTACTGAGTGCTCCCAAATTAATCAAATGTAAGTAGAGCGATTGGTATCAAATTGCCAAAATTATAAAGATCGTGGAAATAACGAAATACCTGCGGTCGTAGAGATACATATTAAAATTCCAGATTCCGGTAATAAGTGATAGTGAAGAGTATTTCAACATCTTTTTTTACTACATATTTGATGTACTTAGAGCTGGTTGTTCAATGTGGGGATAATTCCAGGAATAGTTATCCCTAGAATTGCCTATTTCGAGAATAAAAGAGTTTGCCTATTTCGAATAACAGTCGCATAGTTGTATGACGTATCTCTATTCTGCTATTTCTTGTATTATTAAGAGTCTACGAAAGAGAAAGTTGGTAATGCTTTCGATACAAGTGCAAAGTGTATTGCCCTATAGTGTATAATAATGTTTTACGTTAAATTCTATTGTTATGTGATCACAGAGATATATACATCTCCTACAGAAACCTACATGCAACGGTTCGCTTTGTATTTCCACTATTCAAGACGCTTTGAGAAAGGGATGCTATGAGTTTCAGGAATTTTGCAAACAACCTGGAGAATCTTAGAAAAACGTCGCGCCCAAATCTCGGTGCTATTTGGCAACCAAGTGACAAAACGTGTATAGCATTATTCAGTTGTTATAAATACGTACGTATTTTAAATACGTATACTGTGGTTTAAGCTTCGCAGATGTTTTTCGTTTTTATCTGCCAGATTTGGGGAAAATTAGACCTCGGACGCGTGGAAATAAAAAATGCCCGAATTTATATTCGATTGGGCCTAGGGAGACCTCTTCATCTTATAATCAATGGACAAGAGGCTTGGCGCCAAATTTAAACATGCGAATGCAAAGACAAAACTTATAACATATTCGTGTCTGTTTAACCAAATTTTATGACATTTTTGACAATTGAACCAATTTTAATAGCATTTTTAATAATTAAACCAAATTTTTAATGGATGTCTTTTTGTGGATCTTCTGCCCTTAGTCCCAAAACTCTTAACCCTATCGACCTCTAACCAACGCAGTTTCAGTTTCTTTTCAACTTCAAAACTGGAGTAGATAAAGAATATAACAAAAAATATTATTTATTTATTTATTAATTTACCATTAAAATGAGTTGAAAATCGTCTGACATATGGAGGAGAAGTACATATAGCCTGGAGGTCTTTGAATTTTACTATGCGGATACTCAAAAATAGTACTAAGAAAGCGAGAGAATAAGCTTACTTATCTCTGGTTCGCCGAAAAATACTTTACGGGGCGGTTTGTTGGGACCCTTATATAGATAACAAGAGGAAAATTTGAAAGAATTACTAGAAGAGCATGTAATTGCAACGGTAAACGAACTGCAGCTTTGAATGTATAGAACAAAACAGCAACCCATATCCCCGGATCTACTCGTACTCTTATGACAACCAGCAAAATGAGAGCTCAACAGAACGTGCGCATAGCAAACATTTTCTTTCGTGCCAATAGTTTTTTTTTACTCTTTTCTATCGACTTTTAAGGTACGGGGATATCCAATCTAAGGCATTACCACGAATTCCCTGTGAAGGGAATTTTGAAAGCAAAAACTATTATGATCAATAACGTCAGAAGCTTTTGAAATATCTAAAATTCCAATAAGTCTTTCATTTTGATCTATTGACGAAGCAACATCTTTAAGAAGATATATTAGTAGAGCTACGGCAACACTTACTATCTCGCATTGGATGTAAGTTGCGAATCTGAAAGACTTGGATGTAACTTGTGAATCTGTAAGACGGATGTCTTGTAATTAAATTCTTATTTTTGTTGATGAGAAAGATTACTATGTCTTATAAGAAGAAACGATGGACGATAAGTCGATTACATATCTTTAACTCCCACGATTGAGACGTTACATTTAGAGAGTGCTTAGTTCATTACGAGATAACAAATATTTTGCAAAGCAAAAAAGTATATATTTGTCTTAGATCTCTCTAGCTTCAATAAGATATTGAACATTAAATACATTATGCGAATCTTTTGTATGCGTATGTTTTGTATGTACATTGTGCGTACGCGGACATATTCTGCTGTATGTGATTGTAATTGCTATTTTTTTATATTGTTTTTACCCTGCTGGCTGAAGGAAGTATCGTGTCTCAGCAGTGACAAGAGATGAGGTAGGTGGGGCGGTATGTGCCATTGAGCAAATGCCTGATCCATTGAGCAAATGCTGAGATGGCCCTTGTTTTGCTTCTGGACATAAATGTAACTTCATTTTCTGTGCACGTCTTCTAGAATCCAGTGGGAAATACAATTATTCAAATTATCGTTTCCATGTTTTCAGGCAGGAAGTAATAAGAGCCAAAATTTATTGCTTATTTATCCTTGAAAATAGATTTTATTACATGGGAGTTTGTTTTTTTTCTCCTTTCAAAATTCAAAATTTAAGTAGTATATGACTTATTGTAGGGATCACAGAATTTTGAAAATGTGCACACAATTCACTTTTCCCATAGCACGTCATACGCAGTTTTAACTGTTTTTGACGTAAAATAAATAAATAAATAAATAAATAAATAAATAAATAAATAAATAAATAAATAAATAAATAAATAAATAAATAAATAAATAAATAAATAAATAAATAAATAAATAAATAAATAAATAAATAAATAAATAAATAAATAAAAATAAATAAATGTGGTGAGGAATGAAAAATGGTGAGGGAGCACAAGGATTAGGTCCCTGCAGGGGGGATCGTGATGGCGTAGGATGTCGTGATATCTGGTGGAGTGTCGAAGACGACCACCCGAACCCTGAGTCTCGCGGCGCCGCTCACGTCGTCAGCTTGAAGGAGCAGGCATGCGGAGGATGCTCTTCGGAGTACTCCGGATCCCACTTTAAAGTCCGGCGGGAAACAAGTTACCCCCGTCAGTTTGCTCCGGTACCGGCGTTACCCACGTCGTGAGCTGGCGGTTAGCATAGGGGAGACGGGATGGGTCCGAGCCGCCTGGGCCTTAGTCCAGGTGGCCCCCAGTTGGGCTCTCGGATTCGTCGTGGCAGTGGCCCGATACTCTGGGCAAAGAGGAGGGAACTTGTTCCCGGCGCATGTGAGTGGCGCATTGTCGAGACTCTGGTACTAGCCTGGATAGCAAGGAACACTAAGCTAGCAGGGCAGCCCCCAACCAGGCATTGTATGGGGAGGTTGTCGCGAAGACTAACTGGGTTCCAGCTGGATCCGGCCATCAGCCTGTCAGCGTTAACCCGTCGGCGAGGGAGCGGATAAAAGCCCAAGAGGTATAGGTGCCCACCCTGGGGACTTCTCCCCCTGTTGAAAATGAGTTAGTGTGGAGCTTTAGGCCACACGGGTTCGTTCTCTCTCTCCCTCTCTCTCTCTCTCTCTCTCTCTCTCTCTCTCTCTCTCTCCTCCTCTCCTCCCTCTCCCTCCCCCCTCTCTCTCTCCACACACACACATTTGGATTAGGTTCAGAGGATAAGGTAAATGGACCTGAAATAGGTGCGAAGGATGGAAGAGATTTTAGTGTGTGAGGATGGATGTAGGGTAGGACTCTGCCAGGCACGTGAAAGCGTGTATTTTACAAGCTCACTACCGATAAAGTTTTCCGGAAAGGCTCAAGTGAAGGCCATTCCGGATGAAGTGTTTTTCTGAAAGTTTGGCTCAAAAAGTTGAACATTTGCGTATCTCAGATACAGTTTTAATTAGTTGTTGCAGGTTTAATTTCTTTGCAGTGCTGGTTTGTTGCCCACGAAAGACAGATTCGAGACTAAGATATTTGTACTTTGTGCGGCACGTTACAGTTTGTAAACGTGTTGGTCAGGTGTAATTGATCGCCGACATTTATATACTCTATCATAAAAAAACACTAAAACTAAAACCCAATAAGTGGTAAATAGTTTATGCAAAAATAAATACTTCAAACGAAACAGCTAGTTCAACTTCGGATCTTTAGTTATCAACATTTCAAACGGACCTACGTAAGGTTTTTATTTGTGCTGACATTCCACTGAATAAGTTAGAACATCCTAAATAATGTGCGTTCTTGGAAACATATACGAAACAAACTATCCCACATGAATCGATTCTTCGCAAACATTATGTTCCATTAATTTATGAAAAATTACGAAAATCATGAAAATTCAAAATTTGTGATTCTATTAAAAATAATCTAATCTGGGTTAGTTTGGACGAAGTCCCGTTTTTTCTTTTTTCTTGTTTCTTTTTCAAATCTTTATTCTTTCTGTTGAATAGTTATAATTTACAGGGAGTTTCAATACAAAAATTCATAATATTTTGGGACGATCCCTTGGTAACCTTCATTCACGAAAAAATGTTCTAAGTAATTTTAATTGTAATAATTCTGTTAATTTTTAATATTATTTAGAATTTTAATTTGCAAGTTCATTAAATATTCATGGTTGGTGGAACACATCTTTTAGGTATCGAGAACGTATACGGCAATTTTGTTTGATTTGCCTAATTTGAATGTATTTGTACAAGGTGAGAGGTTGGAAAAGAAGTTTGTGGTTAGATTTTGCATGTATTGTTCGAGAGGTTCAATTTGTAATTCTTTATGCATTTGTGTGTTTGGGACGAAGTGCCTGACGCACGTAACGATCTGTATGTAATTGTTGGTACGCTCGCTCAAAATGAAATTTCAAGGGTTTATCTTCTAGCAATTGAAGAAATAGAAATAGAAAAAGATTTGTCCCTACAAATCATACAAAAATAGTGAAAGTGTTCAATGATGCCATGTTGTTGTTGTTGTGACCTGAAGGAATGCTTGGCACATGCAATTCACCGCCTGAGAAACTTTGTGTTTAAATTTTCCTACTGTTAATTCTTTACTAACAAGCGTTAAAAAGGTTCTCCTTAAATCTTCAAGCAGAATCAATTTGTTTCAACAATTGACTCCGGAAGTTCCACTTCCTTCTGAACCGATCATTACAAGATGGGTCACCTGGTTAGAGACTGCCATACGTTATTGTAAACAGTTTGACATTATTGACAATGTATTGAAAGAACTTACTGTAAATGAAGCAGAAAGCACTGTTGAATCGAAGGTTGCAATATGTAAAGATGGAATAAAGGAGGACTTAATTTATATTACAACATACTTCAACTACATTTTCTTAGCCATCACAGCGCTCGTACAAAATGACGTGCCACTTGTCACAAATATAAATTTAATAGAAAGTCTCTTACTAGAGCTTAAATCTCCGCTGGGAAAAATTGCAAAGGTTGAAGTAGAACAATTGAACTACGTACTACAAAAAAATCCGGGTTATCGTACATTACAATATATTCCCAATTGTTGGTACGCTTGTCCGGTAAAATGGGGAGCAAATAGTACAATATTGAAGAAATATTGTCGCTCGAAGAAACAGCAAACTTTAAATATTCGCCAATAACATCTGTGGTAGCTGAACGTTCGTTTTTACAGAACAAATCAATTTGAGAAGCAACAGAGAATCGTTTCTTTTTTCCAACTTAAAAATGATGACTGTTATACACAGTAGTGAAAAAAATTAAGTTACCTTCAGTAACAATTCCAATTCATAATTCAGGTGAGTTTTTCATAATTTTCATTTTTTGGTAAAAAGGATAAAAGAACAAATTAAGATAATTTCATCATTTTTATGAGGTTTTGTATATATATTTTCTGCGTTGGTAATGCATTTTTCCCTCTTTTAAATCTCATAATTACATATTTTAAAGCATAACTAACCAAGCCCTATTGATGACAGAGATTTTTCTCTGTTCTGTTTTAAACAATAGAATTCAAATACGATCAGGTACATTTTTTTAAAATACGAGTAGTTTTCGCGAAAATTTTGATTGTAGAAAAGATTCTTTTACTATTATTTTTTTAAAAACGGCTTGTAATGCTTTTCCTTTAAATGTTTTCCATGTAGAGAGCAAAGAATATTTAAACAATTCCGCTGGTCTCATTTTCGATAAGTTTCTGAATTTTCTAAAATTGCGAATAAATAATGCGATAAAGTCGACTACTCGCTGTTGTAGCACCACTGGTTTTTTTATATATGATATTTCACTAGAAAATTAATAAAACAAACTAAAAGGAGTATAAACTTACAACTTTAATGAACGAATAAATGTTAGTATTTACTATTTTTAAAACATTTCATGGGTGCCAGATGGCTTTTTCCTTAGTAAAATCTGTTAATTTTGTAAAATTTTTTTCTAAAAAACGGATCCATCGTTTTTGATAAAATTTTGTTGGTGGATACTCTGAAGGATGTTTAAGAGAATGATGTAGTTGATCTTATGTTGGTTGAAAATATTAATTATTCTAAAATTGAAAATTTTTTGTCTTCCTACAACTACAATTGTGTAGATAAAATTTTTTCTTGATGAAATGTTTTTATCAAAAACAGATCTTGAAATTAGGTCATGTTGATTTCTTTGAAAATATGAATATTTTTTCTCTAATTTGGCGACAAACATAGTTGCCCGCTCCCCATTTACTGCGCGTCGTATTTGTTGTAAGTTTTAAAATTTCGTTATTTTATAGGGTTAAATGTGCAAATGAGTATATGGTTTCGCTTTGCTTAATAAGATGCCTGTAAAAACGGAGTAATTTTGATGAATATAAAAATATTATATTAATTATATATTTTCATTTTCATTTTCTTGCAAGTGGTATCAACAATACTAATTGGTACAATATGATTCCGATGCAAATTAGCGGTCATTGTTGCTTGTAACTAACTGTTGTAACGCCGCACTGATATCAGAAAGCGATAATGACTGCTGCCTTTTCTTCCCCGTTAAAAAATATGATCGTGCATTGTTGGTTTTAAACGAATTCAATGGAAAAAGCGTTTTCGTTTAAGCATTTGAATTTAAAAATAGGCGTATTTTGTACGCTTCGTTTGTTTAAAAATTTTTCAAATGCTAATTGAAATGTAAAACAGAAATATTCATTTTGTAATATTACATTGTCATTAATATAATCGCGAGAAAATACGTGGTGTTACTAAACTAAACTAAAAACTACTGTTGACGTTTAGTTATTAACGTTATTAGGTCGTTAAACAGCAACTAACAGACGCGGTTGAAGTTCGTAAATAGAGGTGATTGCAGAAGTTTACTATCAAACAAATCTGTTATTTGTGTCAGCAGTGTGTCAGCATTTCAACATTTTCATATCTTCTTACAAGAAAATATCTTACAAACAATAAATATCATTTCTTGAAATACGAGTGTCATAGACCATCTTTAGCTACAGTTTATGTGTTCTAAACGGACGGCGGGCTGATAGAACCTTACAGACGTCGGCCATCAAGAATGGCTTTTCATTCCTTTTCTTGGTTGCATTAAATCAAAAAGAACGGTACAAAAATAAATAAAAAATAAAATAAATAAATAAAATGAAAACCACTCACAGACGCAGCACTGGAGCTTCCTGCCCGGACACAACTCGATGGCGGCGCCTCCCAGGCGCTGGCAGTCGGCGGCCGGGTAGCACGAGCCGTCGCCCTTGCTGGAGGCGCAGCGCTCCTGGTAGTACTTGGCGGGGAGGGGCGACCCCGATGGGGGGCGGTGCCGGGGCCCTTGGGGGGGCCGGTAGGAGCCGCGGGCACTGGGCTTCCGGTGCTTCCGGGGCCTGTCGCCCCGCTTCCGGAGCCCACGCCCTGCCTGCCGTCTCCCAGCGAACCGCTTGGCGCTGCGAACAAGTTGAATTATGCCTTATTTTACACGAAGAGACTCGGGCCTTCAAGTATGCTCTTCCTTCTGGCCACGCAAATTTCGCTACACTCCTTTCACCAGCAAGCGGAGAAAGAAGGTATTACTCGAGCGACGAAACTGGCGGTTGTGAATTTAGCTTAGAGCTCGAGGTTCTTTTACATGCAGTAAATTTACATGGCTCGGTCGGCTTGGTTCGGGTTTGAACCCGCAAACTTGGTTACAACAGCCCGGTACGCTACGTCCGAAACCGCCGAGGGCGTGTCCAAATCACGTACAACCACCAAATAGTTGAATGATGAAAGAAGTTTACAAAAGCGAGGTTAGTAACATTCGAAAATGCATAGTTTTCAAATTTTTCTAACTTCGCTTTTTGAAACGTTTTTTCATTATTAAACTCTTCATAGTTAAAATATTGGGAAGAGTTTCTGCAGCTGAAATAAACGTACGCAGTAGGTACTTCTCCCCCAAAATTCACATATAGTGTTTCCTGTTCTTTGACTAAATAAATAAATACTTTGACTAAATAAACGAGACCGTTTCCCACATTTTCAAAGCTTGCTTCGGGGTTACAATAAAATTAAGGGAATAGTTGATTAATTATTGTATATTTTACATGAAGACACAACATTTTCATAATTTTTTTCAAATATGGCTCCAAATTTATGAATTAAACTTTGACCTCGAATAGCGCAAAGGACGCTTAAAAGAATGATGCAAAAAACCTGAGTTGTTTTCGCGTAATTTCTGCTTGAAGTTAATGCAAATAATTAAAAATAAATTCCGAAAAATCGCTCAAAATTTGTTCTTTAATTTTCTTCCACGGATATAACAAGAAAAAACATTAAAAGAAAGGCGACAGGTCTCATTTACGTTGAACACTCAGCATTTTCGAAAATTGCAAATTTAGAAATAATGCGAAAAAGTATGTGATGTTGAGCATCACTGTTTTTTTTCTGTTCTAGTAGTAGAATCTGCTACCTCTTCCGAGGTTTCGAGTTACCACTGCCTATGTGATTGTGCCCTTCACTTCTCATCAATTTGGATCTTCTCCGACTCTGCTTCCTGCCGCCTGAGAATGGGTATTCTTCAGGCTCGACCACCATGGCTCCATGGTCAGTTCGTCACGACTCCATGGCCAGCCATGACCAGGCACGACCTCCATGGCCAGTGGGGGAACCATGGCTCTGGCCGCGATTATCCCACTCTGACACCGAAGCGGTCCACGAGCTCGTATTTTAGATGTGTTCTTAATGACCCTACCACAGAGGGTGGTGATAAGCGGCGTGCACCGTAGCCATAGAGCCTTTCTCTTTTCCCTGTCGCTTTCTCCGTACAGCAAACTGAGGAGGCTGAGCCCCCTTGAGATGACCCTGAGCACTCAGGCTTTCAGGATCAGTTTTTTAATTGTTCTTTTTATTTTTTACTTTGTTTTGTCAGTTAAACCTTCATTATAAATTAATAAACACCGCCACTCTCATATTAAATGTTTTCAAACATTGATGTGTTGTTGATGTCGCATTCCTAGTTACAAAGCAAATACGAAAGACACCATAAAATGCAATTTATCTATTATTTCACAGATTCACGATCATTTCGCACTTTGTACGTGATTTCGCGTTTTGGGATCGACTTCGCATTTTATCGCACATTGAAAAACTTTAGAAATATACTGCACCGACCGTCAAACATACACTTTTTTTCAGCGTTTGGTAATATTTCGCATTTTTAGCAATTGCTAAATTCTACCATCTCTAATCTTGTCCGTACCAGATAGTATTGTAAGTCTGTACTAGCATAGCCCCTGGGCCCCTCCATGTCATTGGGGACTTACAGGGACCATGGCCACGCCTATAAAAAACTTTGATTGTTTTTACGTGGCGTCTCAAGACCACTCACGAAAAAATGAGTGGGAAGGCAGACTCAAATGGGGAGCTGCAAAGTCACAACAGCTCCCATTTTTACGACTTCCTATTGGAGTCTGCCTTCCTCCTCCCTTTTTCGTGCGTGACCTTGAGACGCCAGGTTAAAAAATCGAAGTGTAGGCATTATACGCGCACGTTTTCTTGAGCCTCGGAATAGCTTCTCCCACTCCTTTTATAACATTTGTTGAATTCAGAATAAATGATAGTAACGAGCGTTTTTGACGAAACCTAATGACCAGAAATGTTTGCTTCGGTGTAATAGAAACTACTTTGCATCGAAAGCCAACTACAGATTTGATATAATAGTTCTGGGATCAAAATAATCCAACCCCTAACTCCTCTCGCATCTAGCGAAGTGAGGGCTCAAGAAAACGTGCGCGGATAATAGCGCTCCGCTGTGTCTCGCCACCTGGCAGCGCCTGACACGTACTGTTACCGGCTCTCGGCGGTGGCACCGCCCATTATGCGTGCTCACAAGCCTCAGCGCAGGGGTTCCCAAACGTTTTCTTTCATTCCACTTACTCCATAAAATGCCTTTCGATTTTCAATAATCGAAGGCGATTCCGCTTTTGAGTAATTGAGTTTATAATCTCCATAATTGTGCAATTATTATAAAGTGTTAAAGGTTTTTTTAAGAACTGGCCATAATATATCTACAGTACATATTGCGAGAAGTATTTTCTTGCGGTCCAGAGTGCAATGTTGTGAATACATAGGTATAATTTCTTGAATTTTCTAAATATCCCACGTAAGAGTGAATGATTAATACGAAAGAACAGGAGTTAAATTTTATTTCTTTATTATATGTCTTGTTGATTTATATCCGAAAACAATTTTAAAGTTAATATATCTTTTTTGTAATCAATGAGATCTGGATCGTGAGGAGCCATATCCGGTTCATATTTCACTTTTGACCTGTATTCGACCCCTTGTTTGTCACTAACCTCCTACAAAATTTCTTCGACCCCCAGGCGGTGGATACCGACTCTGTTGGGAACCCCAGTTCTAGCGCACGCTCCAACGTCACCCGCACGAGCGAGGAGCGAAGGGATATTAAGGGAATAGATGCATGATGCGTGGAAAGTCATGGGTGTGCTATTGCGCACCCTTTCCGGTTTCAGCCAATGAGCTTCAGGCATCACGTTTTGCGTCACCGTAATAGCGGGAATTTTAAACGAAGCAGGAAATATGAAAAATATCACCTTGATACTAGTTATTGAAACAGATATATGAAGCATTTTTAAAAAATATTGCATCTTTTATTTCAATTACACCTTCATCGCGTTATTTTTCGTTGAAAATCGCCACTTTATGCCACTTTTAAAATGTTTCTCAACACTTTTCTTCCTCCATGTAACATGGAGGCCAGCGACTGGTGTGGCTTTTCAAACGAAGTCTTCGTGTTGTGGTCACGTCGTTCGTGAGGCAAACTGATGCTGCGCAGAACGAGCAAAAATCATTGCGCCGTACTCGCTCACTCATTTTCCTTTCACCATGGGATGGCTCAACATCCCGCAGAACAGAGGGAAACACATGAGACTCAAACCGCCGACCCGCCGAACTGAGCTCGCCACTGCTTACGTGCTTTAGCGACCGGCTTTTTCCTCATGCTCCTGTATTTCCCCTCCCCCTTTGTTCCTCCTCATCTCCCTTTTAAGTCATATATTGTTTAAAAGTAGTATTAAATACAAACTACTTTTTAAGTACGAGTATTTCTGATGTCAATGGCATTCTTATAAATTTTAATTAGATTCTCCTTCTAATACTTTTCTATATAATGTTTTGGAACTTATTTCCTTTTTTTATTCTTAGTCTTTAATATGAAATTCATGACTTAGAATCGAAACTATCAACATCATTGTCATCATCATCGGCAGTAAAGATTAGTCTGTAAGTTTGTTTCGCTAAGATTTGTTTCTGTTAGCCATTAACTAATTTTTTTACGAGAAGCACTGAAGGAAATATTTACTGGATCAGTAAAGAGGATGGGGGAATTAATAATCTCCTTTTGAGTGAAAAATGAGTATATTTTAGTAACAATAACATTGATTAAAAACCGTGTCTCTTCAAAATCTTACACTCAATTGTGGACATATAGATAGGGATACGAGGCATTCTGAGTAGAAATGGTGAACTCAACAAATACAAAATTTGAGAAAACGCATTATAATATTTTCCGTTCAAGTAAAGCTCAACAAATTGTTTCTACGAGAAATGTACCTTTGGTATACTGAAACTTTCCCTCCTCTTCGAGTCACTAGTTATCGCACAACAAATACTCCTATTGTGAAAAAGTTCATGTCATCATTTAAAGATTTAAAATTTAGGCATAAGTTGCACTCGGAAAGAAATCTCTAGTTTTAATAGGACAAGTTTGAAACCAAATTTGAACTTTTGTTATTTTCAAAATGTATAGGTTTTCATAATAATCGGAACTATACCATTTTTACAGATACACTTTCTTTTATTCCAGAAAAAGAAAGAAAAAAATTGACACAGTTGTCGATACAGACAGACATTCCGAATTTGGGAAATCACACGATAACGCGTATCTCCTCGCCACCGGCACTAATATGGAACAGCACTAATAGACCTAAAATGTATGCGAAAGAACTTTAACCGCGGATTTTATGGCCGAAACTTCGAGCTCGTATTGTTCAGTGATACCAATACTAGTGTAGAGAAGAAAAGTAAAACTGGGTGAACCCCACTTAATGCCTTTGAGCATGAGAGTCACTGGGGTATTTCACAACGGTGAATTAAAAAATGACTGAAAGTCGAGTTCGCTCTTACTACCCAGAACGCCTCATATGAACGTTGTCTCTAAAATATATTTCACAAGACACCCGGTTTGTAGAGTAAAACTTTAACCGCGACATAGACTTTTCTTAACAAAACATACTGCTTAAAATTAGAATTTCGGAGATTTTGTATTATTCTTGTGCAACAATGATATGAAATTTTCGGCAGTATTACCATGCAGAAACTTTAAAAGCGTAAACTTGTGCAAATTGTCTATGTAATTGTTTATTGCGTTCTCATCAGAGCTGTAGTCGTGTATCTGGGACAACTCAACATGCTAGTACAAGAGCAAAAGCAACTCACTATAGAATTAAAGCATTCATTTCCGCCATGCGAGAGACACATGATTGGAAGTTCCTCTGAAAGTGCCTTCGCAACACCATGCAAATGCCGGAGTAGTACCCTAATAAACGGACCAGGAAACGCGCATGATATTTCCTTCTTCCTTTCCTATTCTCACCCCTTACTCACACACACTTACACTAGTGCACTACACTACCATACATGTCGGGATCTTAGAGCTTGTTACGGCGGGGGTGGTGCCCCGCTGGTGAGAGGCGTGGTTTTCCCTTATTGGGAAAAAAAACTCGCAATTCGACGTGTAGGTCGGCGACGGATTTCCCCAACCAGCGAGGGGAGGTCATCGCCCCTCTCAAGACAAAAGTAAGCACTACGCTTATGGGACTAATGTACTTAGAAGTTGACGCGCATGGAAACACTAATTAAACAGTCAATATCTTCTGAAATTATATTTCCACATAGAGAATATACAATCTAATACCCATTCAAATCAAAAGTTTGATACTAAAAGTTGCCTTCATAGTAATAGTTTTAACTTGAAGTATGAGTTGTCTTATCAGACGACAAACAACATCATACATTTTTATTCCGAGTATAAGAAAGAGAAAGCAAAAGTAGAAAATTGGAACAAGGTAAATGCCAATTACAACTCGTATAATACTACCGTTAAAAGTAGCCACCCAATTTGTAATTAAATGAGAAACTACGCAATTGCTTGAAAGTGCGTCTCGCGCGTCGCCTCCGAAGAGACCACCAGCGCGAAGCGTCTCAGCAGTCTGGGCTACCGACTCGCATTTTCCCGTCCTGCTTGTTTTAATTCTTCTCGACTCGCCACCCTTCGACTCACCTGGCTTCGTCTGGACCTTTTCCTTGGATTTAGTTTTAAGGTGCCATCAAGTAGTTTCTAACGAAATTGAAACCTCTTTAAGACGAATAAACGAGATATTTTTCCTAATGTTTTCAGTTTATCTTTAACTTAACTTCATAAACTTTTCGTTACAATTTTTTTCGGAAAGTGTTTTAGTCTAAACGACAAAAGAAAGAAAACGACTTTCTTTCGAAACGCCTTAGAAAGTGTGATTAAAATTATAGGTGTTTCATGAGTTAATAAAATTGTTTGAAAGAAACATGAATTAAAAAGAATATTTTGCAAGATAAATAACACTATTTGATTTTGTAATTATGTAAACATTTTTCCGTGGCGCAGATTTCATTAGCTCCAAAACATTAAATGACAAATTAAAAGACAAATTTTGTCTGTGATGATAGAAGCTTCATTAATTTTCACTTCATCCTTTCATCTTCAGTATAAATATGGTCCATCACAGTACCACAATTACAATTATAGAAGTTCAACAAAACTAAGATGTTTTTTGTTTTTAAATAAGAGTTGCGAGTTGATATTGTAGCGTCGTGTCGCTAAAAGAGCGTGGGCACGTGGCGAGTGGTGGGTACCGGATGCGTAGACAAAAGCAGAAGCTATGACGCACGGGGTTTTTCTGACAGGGTGTGCGCATCGTTAGGGCGGAGACAATAGAGGCGGCGGGCAGCGTCGCGAGGGCTATTTAAGGGCCGTGAGAACAATTGCTCGTTCTTCTTCTTGTGGTACTGGCAGCGACAGCGTAGGTCGTCCGTGAGAAGTGCGAGCGTGCACGCGGCGCAAGAAGCCGGCAGTTATTGTCGTGACTAGTGAGACATGTAGTCGGTCTCAGGGCAGGCGGTACTACGCACGGCGAAACATTAGGTAGTATGTTGCGGTGTGGTAGCCGTTGTAAATATCTCTCCTAGCAGTGGGGTCTATTTAGTTAGTTAATTGTATCCAGTGCATTGGTTATTTGTGACTACGGTCTAAATTGTGAATAAGCCTGCTGTTATTACAACCCACTCTCGTCTGTGTACTGATTACACCCGTATGACGCCACAATATTCAAAGCAATATTTACAGACAAAAAATAATTAAAATATTTGTATCATGTTCTAAACGCCGTTAAGCTACACAATCTACTTCCAATAACTTCTTTATTCCCAAAATTCTTGGTCAGAGTGCATCACAAATTTATCATCACTCTTTTTTCAGCTTTAATCTATTTTCAAGTAGTATACTCGCAAATGCCGAACTCACTATCTTGAAATAGTGCTTAATCCCTAACAATTTTGCGACCAGTGGTATAGTAGTCCTATCAGTCGCCTTGCACCTCTGAGTACCTATGTTCAAATCCTGATATCGCCATGTAAATTTTGGGGATGACAAAACAAGTTCGTGGTAGGTTTTCTTGGGAAATTCCCCTTTTAATCTGCCTTTCATTCCACCATTGCTCCATCAACATACATCACCTCCAACTACTTCGTCACTCTCACATTACTTTCGCACTGTAGAAAAAAGCTTTGTTTAATACAGGAACGAGTTGCTTGGCTGAGGAACTACCACCTCTAGCGCCCTCCCGCGTATGAAGACATGATAAATAATTTAAAAATCCCTAAGACCAATTAATAGATGACTGTAATAGACCCTATGCCTATAGAACAGAAATATATTCAACCGAATAAGATTGTAATTCTAATTAGAAGTTCAGGAGTTGCTTAATTTAATTATATCACGGAATGTCTATTTAGCCTTCAACATATTATACGTTAATTCGCAGTTTTATCGTAATAAAAGTTAACTAATGTCAGATTAACACTGTAAATACTATTTTGAGTACGATAATGGAATAGTTCTGGAAATCTTTTGAAGGTCATGAGAAAATCAATGTCCCAGAAGACATGGATTGAAACCCAACAAGCATGGTTATATATTATACATTTATTTCCCAATGCTTATTTGCTCTTACAGAAATCTCAAAAGATCGTGCACACGCGAATTCCATTAACATTTTACCGACGATCGACGAAAGATATTTTAAATTCCCTTCTCAAACTCCCACTCGATACCGTTTACCTTCTCAAGAAGAACCGGCAGAATTTCTTTCCAGCAAGACGTTCCCATCGCGTTCAACCACACTGTTCGCACACAAGTGTTCCTCCCGAACCTAAGACAATTACGTATCGCACTTGTAATTCCGTGAACGTCTTCTCGACTTTTCCCATAAGCCACAGTCGCGTCCACGCATCACGCTCCACGGCGACAGTCGTCTGGGAATTTAATTAGAAAGTGCTTTAATTTTTCTGCGGTCGCAGCGCCTCCGCCGCGCCGTCGCAGTTTGCTTAGCGGAATGTGGGGCGCACGCTTCCTGCGGCGTGTGACTGCGGCGCTTATCCCCTCCCACCACAACCGCACACCGCAAGCACACGAGGCTATCTTGGCCTGGCGCCCAGCACTGCGCTGCGCTTCCTGCAGGTGGCTTCGTGAGACGGCAATTGAGTTAAGAGCTTGTTTTGAAAGTTTCATTGTTTCTTATTATTCCCAACACACACACATATACATATACACACACACACACACACACACATATATATATATATATATATATATATATATATATATATATATATATATATAAAATTAAAGCTATAACATCCCTATCCACGGCAAAAGCCTCCCACTCTCAGGTGGGGTAGCTCACAAAGAAGAACTTACCAGGTGAGCTAAAACCTGGCGAAGTTAAATGTTTGCCTATTTAATATTTACAATTATGTTATATACTCGTAGAATGTGGTATAGGTATAATGTCCACCAATTCTTAACACAACCTTTGATTTTTCCTGTAGCACTTTTCACTGCTTCACAATATTTTGCTATCACATTAGTTTCACTTATCACACTCATTTAAACTATTATTTACACTACTATTTACAGATATGAATTTACAAATTTGTTCTTTCTAGAATATCATTAGTCACACGCACGCACCCACACACACACACACACAAATATATATATAATATATATATATATATATATATATATATATATAAACTTAGAAAATAAGCTCTTAAATCAATTAAACATATTTTATCTAATACACTTCTTCGAGATTCCGAACAGCTGAACCGTAATAAACATATAAACGTTGGTTTGAAAAAGTACTTTGTATGACAAAATTCGCATTTCAGAAACATATGAACACTCCAGAAACGTAAAATGTTTATTATTGACAAAAGAAATTAATATACTTGTTCGCAAAAAATTAACACAAATATAAAAGGCACCCAATTTACACAATTCAATTGCTTTTTTCATATATTACACAATTCAATTGCTTTACATCGTGTTAAGAAAAAACAAAGCTGAGTGAAAATCTATCCCGTAAATCGGGTTATTCTTCATCGTATCTTACGTAAAGGAATAGACTTAATCCAACGAGAAACGAAATAGCATCATCTTTTTAGTAAAATACTTTTAGGACTCAGTTGACGCTTCGCATCCATGTCCAAGTTGACAACAAGGCTCCGGTATTCGTGATTAAAATAACGCAACCTCAAGTCTATAAAGCACAATATACAATGCAGTTTATGTCAGATTACTTCGTTCCCCAACTCGCGGCACGCCATTTCGGTTCATTTCGCCGAACTCCGTTTCATTTCTCCGGTCTCGGGATCTACGAAGTAGCTTCGTCCAGGGAGGGAGTAGGGAAGAGACCCTAAATAATTAGGAAAACGCTCAGATTTGAGAGTGATCTGGGAATCGAAAATGCCTACCTTCGACCTTGAGACTGACACAAGATGATCTTCCGTAGCTGATAAGCAATATGTAAGATCAGTGTACGTTGTAGTTGTGAAAAAGATGATTTTTCTGTTTTGAGAGGGAGAAGTGGGTATTGTTGGATTATATCCATTTCCTTTGCGGATTTTCTGGTAAAAGTAGATTTGTACTATGGGCAATGTTGCAACGTTTACAAACCAGAACCACAAGAAGAATAGAGAAAGACATAATTTTACCACGTACCCTTATGTTCATAAGAAAATAAATAATCTACATTATTTAGTATACAGTGACGAGGCGTTCGTTCATAGATGGATGGTTGAAAGAAATTCTATAAATCATGCATTTTCCGTATTTTAAAGACGAATTGATTATCATGAAAAAATCTAAAGATATTTTAATGGTTAAAAAATCCGAGAAATAGCCATGAAACAACGAGAAGCACTTAAAGGATTCTTGAGAATTAGCGCATCGAAATAGCTTGCCGCCGCTCTCGGTGACTCATTCGGTTGCTCCGTGCTGTATTCTTTTCTATGACGAAAATCTCTTCAGCCATCGCTGTTTTCGTAGAATTTCGGCTGATCTCGACCGTGCTTGGTGAATCGCGCTATTACGACATAGTGTGAACTTTGTGTGTATTGTGAATTTTGTCAACTTACCAAATAAGTGGTGCTCCAATAACACATTCCTTCTAACTTTTGCAATTTCCAGAAATTCAGATTTCACGACAATGAGACCTCCCCCCTTTTTAAGCGTCCTTTACTCTATCAGTGAGGGAAAAAAAGGAGTCATTTGGGGGAAAATGTTTTTATCATAAATTGTATTAACTCCACGCATAAATTACGCGAAAACTGCTCGTTCGTTCAAACAAATGTACATATTATTTCAAGATCCAATATTTTAGAGCAGATTTCATGACAAGAAAATTTTCACCAAATTTGTCTACCACACATTTCTACGAAAATGGGTTCTGCACCATTCTTTTAAGTTTTTCGTTATCCGAGAATAGTATAGAACTATATCTGTTTCAAACTCGCAGGGTCTCGAATTCGTTTAGATTGACCAAAAATAAATTAAATTTGCAAGAAAATTGCCTGAACGCTTTACACAGTAGATTTGTCAACGGAAATTTTGCCGGCAATCGAGTTTTGACATCAAAGACCCACAAAAAGTGAATTCTGACCACACAACGAGTTAGAGAACGTAAGAGCGTAGGCTTCGCGGCCGGAGTCATGGTTAACTTGGCTGTCCGGGAGACGCCGCGTCCAGGGCAAAGGTGCCAACGTTTCGGTCGCCATTCTGCGACCTTCCTCAGGCGTAGTACTGCGCGGAGGTGGGCTGCGCACGGGTTTATAAGCAGTTCTCTCCGTCCGCTGATAGGCCGGGTGATCAGCCAATGCGGAGAGAGTGCAACGGCCAATCAGGGATAGGGCTCCCGGGCGGGGGTGGGAGGCGCACCGCGCGTGATCGGACGGCATGGAGCAGGGGGCCCCGTGCCGGGTCTCGGTCAGGTGAAACAGATGCTTCCAGGCGTCATGCAGACGCAGGCCCCTATCAGCGTTTAGGTTTTGGGGATGTTTAATAATTTCTATTGCCTCTTTACTCTTCTCGTTCCCCAGCGGTCTCTCTGGCTAGGAGGCGGGTGTCATCAAATAAAATGGCATGGCCAGTTTCCCATGCGTGGAGGGCTACGGCCGACTTTTCAGTATTGTTGTACTTATAGTGGCGGATATGCCTCGAGCCGTTCCTCTATGGTCCGTCCTGTCTCGCCGATGTAACTGCTGCCGCAGCTGCATGGGGTCTCATATACCCTGATGACATGAGAGGCGGTATGCGATCTTTCACACGCACGAGGTTTTGTCCGAGTTTTGTAGGAGCTTTGTAGGCGGTCTTGATGTCGAAGCGCCTCAAAAGCTTTCAATTTTATCAGTACCCCTCGTATATACGGTAGAATGGCCGTCCTGCGATTGGAGTCGTCATCATTAGATGTGGTGATATCAGCAGTGCTAGAGGTGGTCGTTGCCTGCCGTACAGCTTGGTTGGCAGCGTTGGCACTATATCCATTAGCTCGAAATGTGTTTTTTAAGAGCTCTATTTCGGAGTCTAACGATTCCTTGTCACATACCCTAATTGCTCTGATGGCGAGAGTTTTCAGGACCCCTCGTTTCGTTGCCGGGTGATGGTGAGAACCGGCGTGCAGGTAGCGGTTGGTGTGAGTAGGTTTCCGGTAAACACTGTGTCCCAGTCTTCCATTGGTTTTACGACTCACCAGCACGTCCAGGAAAGGCAGTTTTCCGTCTTTTTCTATCTCCATGGTGAACTGGATCTTGCGGTGTGTGTTGTTGAGGTGCTGGAGGAAATCAGCTAGTGTGTGAGGACCGTGGGGCCACACTACTAGCGTGTCGTCCACGTACCGGAGCCAAAGTGTAGGTTTCAGCGGGGCATTCTCTAGTGCTTCCGTTTCAAAGGCTTCCATGAATAGGTTCGCCACCACCACTGATAGGGCCTGCGTCCGCATGACGCCTGGAAGCATCTGTTCACCTGACCGAGACCCGGCACGGGCCCCTGCTCCATGCCGTCCGATCACGCGCGGTGCGCCTCCCCACCCGCCCGGGGAGCCCTATCCTGATTGGCCGTTGCACCTCTCCGCATTGGCTGATCACCCGGCCTATCAGCGGACGGAAGAAACTGCTTATAAACCCATGCGCAGCCCACCTCCGCGCAGTACTACGCCCTGAGGAAGGTCGCAGAATGGCGACCGAAACGTTGGCACCTTTGCCCTGACGCGGCGTCTCCCGGATAGCCAAGTTAACCTTAGAGAACGTAATTTACTAAATAAAGGAACAGGATTAATCTCCTTTAACGACACCAAAATAAGAGTTTTCTATGGAAAAATCGCCAAATTCCCCCCCACCAGAATTACAACGCTTTCTCTTTTCTACATACGTAGTAAGGTTAAAAGTAAAAGGGTCACAAGATAATAGATTAAGAAGTTTGGAACTTATTCTTCGGAAATTTTGACATAGTAATTCCGAGAAAATGATCACAGGTTTTATTTAGTTTAAAAAGATTAGAACAGGGTAAAGAAAGAAGATATTACAGAGGGAAAAAAGTGGGCTGGAATTGTTATAAAATAAGGAATACTAGGAATTTCTTGTTCATGCTGAATATGCTTATTGACCACTGGGTTTTAATGATAGACTCAAGGTAGTTCTAATGGTAGATTTCTGAAGGATCAGAGTCAATGCGAGGAGTTGATTTTTCTATTTAAAAAGGATAGAGTTGAATTATTTTAGATTTGGCTTTTGAGACAGACGCTTTAATGTGAGATTTTCAATTTAGATCTGTATCAAGATATACTCTTAAATATTTAACTGAAGTTTTACTACGTAACAATTTAATGGTTCAGTTTATAGAACGATGAAGGAAATGAAAAAAGACCTGAGAGAAAAAATAGCGTGACTTTATTTGCATTAACTTGAATTCTCCATTTTTGAGTACGAAACAACAACAAGTAATTCTGGATCATCTTGAAAGTTTGAAAAAGCTTTTGAGGTTATTTTATATTTTGTGAAGATATCAGAGTCATCTGCACACAAAGATATTTGAGATTGTGTTGAATTTGAGATTGTGTGAACGATTAGTTGAGGGAAATCAGCGATGATAATGTTAATGAGGTTAAGGGAATGGGAGGAACCTTGAGGAATTTCTGCTTGATTTTAAATGGAGAGAGATATACTCGTATTGGATGAATCTCATCCCAAATTTCTGAAAGAAAACATTTAATAACTTAACTCTTCAAATTTTGATGAAATTCTTAAGTTGCGTTTAACGTTTAAAGCTAAGAGTATTACTTTATTGTCGAATGACATTAAAAAATAAAGAGTTCTCCTGACAATATGTTGAACAATATGAACTTGTTGAAAATAGTTTCTGAATGTCCATTGTCTAAATTGTAGTTATATTTTAATCATAATATTTTTGGGGGTTGTTCGTTTTAACATACAGAATCAATATTTAATTGTTTCGTAAGGTATTCACTAAAATTTCTTTAAAATCATTCCGTCCTATTTAAAGTACTTCTGAATTGTATTAATATTTTGACTTAGAGAGAAACAGTTCCTTTAAGACAATTCAAATACCTTCAGTTTTATACTTCTCCGTTGTAAAGAACTAGTGGTTCTAAAACCGCACGTACTTTCTCGCCCGTAATTTCACGCAAAAGTACCCGAAAAGTTTTCAAATTTTCGAAACTTTGAACATGACGTTATTTCAAAATCTATCCTTAAGAAACAGATTTCATTTTTAAAAAAAATCTCTATCTTTAATATTTTAGTTTTAGGAAGACTCCGAAAAAAGTTTGAATTTTTGCAATTTTCAGGGTTGAAAAATCAGGGTTTTTAACGAACATGAGACCTACACCATTCTCTTAAATGTCCTTCACACTATTCACCAACAAAATTTAATAAAAAACGATGGAGTCATTTTCAAATGTTCCCAGGGGCTTCATGTAAAATACCCCCGAAATTAAAATATCGGTTTGAAATTCAAGGGGCCGCGACATAAGCTATTTCAAATGGGAAATATCAATTTTGGAGAAAATGGGCTTAACGGTTTAGACATTAGCGTTGTTCACACACGGACAGCGCGACGGACATACCGTCATTCGACGGACATACCGTCATTCGACGGACATTCCGTCATTTTTACCGTCATTCGATTTTTCGATATCAAGGACCCACAAAACATGGATTCTGACTACATCACGTATTAGATGATTTTTTTTCTAAATTCAGCAACTAAATTTATCCACTTTTCGTTACCAGGGCTGTATAAGTTTATATTACAGGGCTGTAATAAGTTTTTTTCTGTCGAAAATTCGCCGTTTTTTCGAGCAACATATCACTTTCTCCCTACTCCGTAGCGAGAAAGTAAAAACATGATGTAATGCTTATTGTTTAAGCAAACATACAATGCAATAATTGATCGAGGAATTTGATTACCATATTAGAAACTAACTATTAATGTGTCGAAGGCCTCGGATTCTCGTCACCGTACCAGTGCAGCACCCTCTCCAGGGTGCTGAGGGTGCTGACCAGTGCATATGATGTTAATGCATTGCCGCATCGACTTCCGCCCGGACGTTCATTTAGTTATCGTGGAAAGACGTCATGAACTGCGTCACGAGAACATCGGAAAAGTGTTACATATTACACTCCAGAGAACAAACACGAACTAGTATTTTACCGAGAAATTCACGGCACTCAACTCTCCAATTCATCATACGTAAATTATACTTAACGTAAGATTACAGACAATCAAACAGCACAGTTAAAATCTAGTTTGCTTCTTGAATTCATCTTTTACTTTCTCCTTGGGCCTGATGACGAAAAACTGAATAAACCCTGTTAGTAAATTTAGAAAAGAAAAAATCCTCTAACACGTGGTGTAGCCAGAATCCATATTTTGTGGGTCATTAACACCGATAAATCGAAAGACGGCAAAACGTCTCTGTCCGTCTCTGAACAACGCTAGCGACTAAACCGTTCAGCCGATTTTCCACAAAATTGATATTTCGCAATCGGAATAGCTGTCTGATGTCGCGGCACCTTGAATTTGAAACCGATAATGCATTTTTTCGGGGGGGGGAGGGGGGTTACTTTACATGAAGTCCCTGAGATTTGTTTTTCCAAATTTTCAAACAAATGGCTCCTTCGTATCTGATTAAATTTTGTTGTTGGATAGTGTGAAGGACGTTTAAGAGAATGGTGCAGGTGTCGCGTACGTTGAAAAACTTGATTTTTCGAAAATAGCAAAAGTTAAATTTTTTGGGGGGGTCTTCCTTGAAGATAGAATTTTTTCCCTTAACGAAATCTGGTCTTTAAAGATAGATTTTGAAATAAGATCACGTACAATTTTTCGAAACTTTTAGTACTATTCGCGAAATTTTGCATAAAATTACGGGGGAGAAAGTACATGATGTTTTAGCACCACTACGAGTAGTTTTATATTCTCTTCCATTCATCTGTTTTCTCATTAATTAAGTAATATCATTGGCCCTGGTGAATGAGCTGATAAACTGGTTTGTCTCTGACGTCAGCTAAATATTCTAATAATCACTCTCTTAATTTGTGTTAACTTCCTTCAAATTGCTGAGTAATGGACTCATATGTACTTACGAACACATCGGAAATTTCATAAAATCATAAACTCTAATAAGATATGTCGGGTTGTCTGATTATTCATATTGTTAGAATGATTTGAGATCATCCAATATGTTGAACTATCTCTTTACTCACGCTAGATGATGTTAAAATAACATTGGCCTACAAAATGAAACTTTTTGATGACTCAATAATGTGATCTTTATTGGAAACTCTAGGCTTAGTTAAAAGTTGAAAACGATTTTTCTCCTTTACAAAGCAGTGATTTTTCCTGTTACAGTGATGTATATATTTTATAGTTTTTGAGTGAAATGAACATAATCAACAATCTTCAACAACACATAATCTTCAGTTCAACATAATCTTAAGTCAATACGTTTCAGGTACGATGAACATTCACAAGAAATAAGATTTCCTTGAGCATTTTGCGCCACTTCCCTTTTAAGTATCTATCACATGACATGTGATAGATACACTTAAGCTGACATGTGAACACACTTAAGCCGTTCTGTTCTTGGTACCTTGTTTACCAACCACCGCGTTCTTTACACCGCCCCCTGCCGCCTCTCCTTTCGACTTAACTATAGGGAAACAAAAGCAACGCACGGTTTTAGAAGTTTCGAACCGTCGCGTTGCAAGAATGCCGTGGCTAGGATCGTGCACTACGAGTACTTTAAGACTCACTCACAATGCAAACATAAACATAAGCCTAACGCATAGTCATAAAGTTTAACATAAGTGAAAGACCGAAGTATTTACAATGTCCAATATAAAAGTAAGCGAAATAAGATTTTCCATTGTCTGTGGGACATTCTAGTTTATTATTAGTTGGATGTAAGAATCGATTTCGAGATCTGGACTGCGTCCATGGCCTATGAGTTCGATTTTTATTAAATTGTAATGTCAATAAAAATGAAAACTAAATGATACTACTATGAATACAACTAAGTAAACAGTACTATGAATACTACAACAAAACTAAATTACAAAAATATCGTACGCTACAAATCAAAGCAGAAAACCGTCGAAAATCAACGACGCAATCTGGAAATCCAGTCTTTTGTTCGATCTATCGACTTCAATCCTATTTTGATACTCGATTTTGAGTTGCTGTGATTGGTTCATTTCTTATTTCATACATAAACATAAGCACAGAAGCTTGAAGCTTGCAAGCTTTTAAGTTAACGTCTTACGTGTAATGCTTATGTGAACGCATTGTGAATAAGTCCGTTTATAGACGTAGTCCAAACTTGTGTGTTAACGCCATACTTATGTTTATGTTTGCATTGTAAAATAGTCTTGATATCTCAGTCACTAGTGCTCAAAAAGGCTCGACTCGAGAAAAAAATACAAACGTTTTTTCTCACCGTATCTCTGTGTTTTTGGGGGAATTAAATTTGAGGTTTTTCAGCTTGAAAAAAGTCGCTTTCATAAAGAAAATCGTAAAAATTTCTAAACATTTCGCACTTTTTTAGTTTTTTTTCGTGTATCACGACAACTATGCACCTAATCAAAATTACCTTCATATACAAAATTAAAGTGGACAAAATTATCTACAAAATGCACATATTATCTTCAATTTTTTAAACAATTCTTTTAGGCGCTAGAGCGAGCTGAAAATCGGCGACGTTTCGGTCTTCTGGCCAATACGGAAGAAAAACCCTCTCGCCCGCAGCGCTTTTTCTTCATTACAGCGTGCTTCAAAGCGACTATGACGAATAAATTATTTGCACTGTTAAATGATTAACACTCCTTTACTCTAGGAAACATAAGAAACGCGTTTACTCGCGCGGGATATTCAGCTTTAGATAACCAAAATTTAACCGAAACGAAAGAAAGGAGAAGAAAATTCGTTCTCTTTAATGCAATATGGTTATTTAATAGTTTTGCCATGTTCTATCATGTGTGAAATTATGTTGTAAACGAAACAATAAAACTAAAGAGGAAAAATGAAGCAAAAATATAGGATTCGATAAGTTAATCAATATTTCTCATTTAAAATAAAAAAGGAATTGAGCATCACTATTAAATTGTATAATGTCGAATTACCATAAATGGGAATCGCCGAATATTGTCAACTATTATCACCTGTTTTTTGAAAGAACGTGAATTGCCTTTGTTTTCTCCGTGACCATTTCTCTACGGTCACTTCTGTACAATCATCTTGTAGGATAAAACCGATTTATTTGACTAATACTGTTTATTGGACCGTTCAACTACATAGATTCTTAAAGCTTTAAATTATTGAAAAAATAAGATCATTAATTCATGAGCATATTACGTTGCATTTCTTATTCAAAATATCCGTAGGCGTGCGCACAGGAGGGGCCAGGGGTGCGTGGACCCCCTGAAAATTTTAAAGGGACACCGTAACCCTACGTAATAAAGATTTTATATCTGCAAATACGTTGAATTACGTTTTCCTATTTCCCCCTTTCTTAAGTTGACAATTTAGGAAATTTATTCACAATTTTCGGGGAAGAGGCTCTTCAAACCATCTGCCAATTCTGTAAATGGTTCAACACAAAATCAATTGTTTTTGTTAATTGTATAATTAAAATTAAAAGTTTGTTTTATTTTCTTCGTAATAAAATATGTCCCATGTAAAAAAAAAAGCGTTTGATGGAAAAGATGGTGCAGAGAGGCTCAGAAATATATTTGGTCCTCCTCTTGTTTTTGGCTACCTATGCCTATGAACATCGTAGAAATTAAGCAACTATCCTTTTTCACCAGATTCACTCAATGAGCACAACAATGTACAAATAATGCAAATGGTTTCTTGATTTTTCTGTTTTAATTACCGATTGCCTTCAATTACAGATGGTTTGATTTAGAATGGCACCTCTCGTGGATATTTTCATGTGAAATGTTTGCTAGTTCATAATAAAAATAAATTGTAAACCTGTTACAGTTGTCCGTCTCGTCCATTTTCGGGCAAAGGTCAGTTAAACGAAAATATTGATCAAAATACTTGTTAATTTTTTTGTTTCAATACAAAATTTCGATAAATTAAGAATTTTGATGAATTAAGTCATAACGATTCATGTTAATGCCGGAGAGTCCACAGTATTGAAACTATAAAAGATCTTGGGGTTTTCTATAATTCTTCCAGAATATTTTAGAAGTAACCGTCTTAGAATTTTGCCAATCGATTTGTCTTATCTAGAGGAAGCGAATTAAATATTGAACACCACTGAAGGTGTCGTTTATCATACAAAACGCGTTTAACTAGCTTAAAAAAAGCATTTTTAGACATATTTATTAGAATCTTGTGAATAGATCAACAAAACAATGAACCAACCCTCATTAGGAGATGAAGACCCTTTGAATGACACCTCATTTATCTTGATTGGTGAAACGGAAGTGGACTAACAGTGAGTCGCGGACCGTCGGACAGACGGGCGCAGGTTATTGGATTACAATATAAATGATTGGTAGCGCCATCATTAATCTGCCCCCAAAGCAAACCGAGTTAATAGACTACTCTAGTGAAGACGTTGCTAGTATTAAAACACTAAATGATAATGAAATTACTGAAAGACCTTGAACATATAATTGGGGAAGTGCACTTCCCTTTCTTTCCCTGGCAAGGGACGTCCCTGCATTCTTTCAGACACAGGCCTACTCAGTCTAAACAGGAGGGGACGACTATATTTCTGGCCTCTTTTTCATTATACTCTTTTACTTACATATGAATTTTGTTCTAGCAAATAAAGAAAACATACAAGGATAATGAAATTATAACTTCACAGTATAATCAATAAATATAATTGATTGTAAGCTGAACCATTTACATGGTTACGTGTGATTTCTCTTTTCCCCCAAATAACGTACCAATTGGCAGGCTAAAAAAGGGGGAAATCAGTGATTAAACATATTTACAGAAATATTTTTTTATTGCGTATGTCTATGGGGCCCCTTTCAGAATTTCCAGGGAGGCTTTGGTCCCCCTGCCCCGTCTTCCTGTGCGCCGTCTACTATGCTCGCGAAACTTTCAGAATTACTATCTGTAGTTCTGTACATAAATCATGAAGCAGGTCAGCCGAAAACGAACCGCAGATATAACTTCTTGTATACAATGCAGTCAAAGAAAGAGAGCGTGTCTTCTATGCTTATCTTAATCAGTTTACTCACGTGCACGTGTAACATTCTCTTTGCTACGGAAGTCGACGTAGGGCACAAACGGCCTGGGATCTTGTCTTTTACTTCGAAAATCTTCTTTCGTCGGTCTTGCTAAAATGACAGCAATTCTGAAAACAATAAAATAAAATGAAAGTAGTCCATTTAATGAGGAAAAACAAGAATTTATAACACCTGTACGTCTTGAGAGGTAATTTAAGAAAATTAATGTTTTCATTCTGCATATGAAACGTAAAAATTACGGAATTGCCTTCCTGCTCTTCAGCATTTATCAGTAAGAGATTTATTTACTCTCTTCTCTAGTATTGATTTATTTCCCCTCCCCCTCAGCAAGCAGCAAGGAAGAAGGAAACAGAGAATCCATGCTGCTCACGCACCACACTGCCCGGGTGGCAGAAGCTGGCAAGAGATGCGCGAGACCTCTTCTGTCTCCTGCCACCCGCACACACAGTCTGCATTTTCGCCGAGTTTATCGCGACGCCAGTGCCTTTCCAAAGAGACCCCTGACGTGTCTCGCTTGACTTGCATGGAGACTCACTCGCTTTCCACGTCAATTCACTCTATTTCCTGCATCTGAGAACGTAGGTAGTTTTTTTGTTTGTTTTTTTAAATCGTTGCCAAGAAAAGACTTAATTTATATACGTCGCCATTCCTTAGAAATTCAGTTACAATTGGCTCTCAAATGTTACTCCGAGAACAGTAGCATCGAGCGTGCAAGCGCTCTCACTGCAGTACGTACCTCCTCGTTCTCCTGGTGTCTTATCAAAGAGACGCCAAAATTCTCTCAGAGACGCGACGATTTCGTTAGTTGTTGGTACTGGAGCGTCAGAGACGTTGCATACATTTTCGTTTCGGCGGGTTATTTCATTTTTGCAGCAGCACAACAAATGCTCTTAGTATAATTTATTGCGAGTGCAATTATTAAATAAAATTATAATGCTTTCGAAATTTGTACAGATCTATTCAAATATCAATGACTGTTAGAAATAATTAATACTAAATAATAATAATAATAATAATAATAATAAACAAATTCGAGCTCATTGATTTCTTTGAGATAATAATGTTATCTCAAAAGTATGCGAGGGTGTAATTAATCTCATATTTGTGAAGTGATTGATGGTTTTTGGATTTGTGGCCCTCGAATTGGGACAACCGAGGTGAAGGCGGCCAAAACGCGAGGAAAAGATTCTACCAATGTCGGCTGCTGACTACTTGTTTTATGTTTTATTGGCCTACTAAATTACCTTGTAACGTTTCAGGATGAAGCTATAGGCGTTTGGTTAATATAAAGGAAACTTATATTTGTTATGAACGGAGCCCGGAAGTTTGCCAAAACGCCTTGTTGTTATTATTAAGATTTCTTTCTTTTAACTATACGAATCACTTAATAGTAATTCTACATCTGGAGTTGATGTAGTAGATTTTCATGTTGCCTGTTTTAGCTTCTGATCCCTATTTTTGGTACTATTTTGCTTTTATCGTCATAATTTTGCTTTTTTCTCTTGCCACCGATCTCGATCAATCTGGAAACATATCTGCAAGCCTGAACAACACAAAAGCACGGTTGTGTTTTGTGTTTCTGTCGAAGCGCATGGCTCCAGGGCAAGGTAGTGTTAAAAAACTAAATGATAAACGAAAATGATAGCAGTCAGAATTTTTTAGTTTTTGCACAGATGTTAGCAAACTGTTCGCTCACGAGGATTTCCATCCTACTTTTGAGAAAGGCCTCAGATCCCTTTGAAGGCAGAGCTCTCTGTATGTGATAGCTGGCGATTACTCAAGTGCGAAGAACGAAAATTATTCCATTTTCACTGATGCCATTTCAGTATTCAAAGAGGAGTCCACAATAACATTTCGAAGAGACATCATCACGAGTGAAACAAATTCGTAGTCATCGTATCGGGTGGTCATGTGGAATTAAGATTTCAAATAAATAAATGAAATAACATTTAATTACCGAAAATGTTGATGCAAATTTTAGAGTTAGAATAAAGATGTGAATCATTTTAATTATTATTTTTATAATAATGTTTTAAAATAATTTTAATAATAATAATTTTAATTTTTATAATTCCTTTTAAATGCGTTTTTTCATTGTTTACATGCCGTTTTGAGCTTCTACTTTAGCCAGGAGCCATTTTTGCCTGTTTATTTTAGTAAAAATAAATGCTTTTCTGCTTGCCTATTTTAGGTAAAAGTAATGTCTGAACTTCCGGGATCTACTTTTAAAAAATATAGTTTCTTCCATTAAAATGGCCGGCTCAACAAACTTTTTTAAGACGGCGAGCATTACATCTCGTTACATGTAACTTAAACATTGTTAAGCCTTTTTCTTTTAGATTCGCAGATCCCAGGAAGGGGAAGTCTCCTTTCTTTAAGAAAATCCTCAAATACGTAATGTTACTACCTATTATGCTAGAGAAAAGCGAGATTATCTAACACCTGTTTATCATCGCGATTCGGAATGCGATAACATATATTTTAATAGACGGAATCTTATTTGTCACCGGCAGCCACATCGATTTGCGCCATTGCGAATCACGCGGTGCCTTTTCCATTCTTATGTAACTCTCCAAAATTCTGAGACAGCCGAAAATATAGTCGCGTCGCAATGTTATAGGAGCTGGGTACGCGAGTCGTCTGATACAGTAATACTGTTGTCGACAGGAATCGAAGCATCGAATAGTTGTTATCATCTGCCTTAACTAGATATTCATCATATTACGAGCAGTAAGTGAACAAATTTGATAGTCGGAAAAGTACATGGAACTCTTAATAAAATTCATCGAAGTTTTTGGAACTTAAACGTTTTGCGGTGTTTCAGTAATAGTGAATGAATGTATCGGTTTATATAACAGGTGCTTGAATAAGTTCTCGCCGTTTTCTAAAATTTGGCGTTATCACGGCTACCTGCAGGTAATTTCCGATGCGAACGCAGTCAAAAGTACTGTCGGAAAGCATGAACGTCAGTCTACCTTTGTTCGCCACAGTGTAAACAACGTTTTGTTTCTGAGTGCTAAACATGTCGAGTTTGGTGCTAAAAAAGAGAATTTGTGGGGAATTTTATTTCACTATTTTATTCAGAAGAAATGTGCAACTGAAGCACACAGAATTATGGTTGAGACTTACGGTGAACATGCTCTGTCGAAAACGACATGCAGAGACTGGTTTCGACCCTTCAAAAATAATGATTTTGATCTTGGAGATAAAGAACGCTCTGGCGCACCGAAAAAGTTTAAAGACGAATAATTGGAGGCATTACTTAATGAAGACGCATGTCAGACGCTAGCTGACATCGCAAAATCGTTTGAAAGTATTAAGAATGATCCAGAAGTAAGGGCATTGGGTGCCGTATGAGCTGAAGTCGAGAGTCGTCGAACGGCATTATCTCACGTGTGAACTGCTACTTCAATGACAGAGAAGAAAAGGTTTTTTGCATTGTATCATGACTGGCGAAAGAAAGTGGATACAGTACGATAACCCTAACAGTAAAAAAACTTGAGTTACGATTGACCACGCATTGACATTATACGCAAAGCCAAATACCCACAGTTTGACGCTTCTCCTCTGCATTTGATGGGATCAGCTGGGTGTAATTCATTTAGACTTCTCGAACCAAACGAAACTCTCATGGGAGATGCGTTTGTGCGAATCACAAAGGAAAAACGGCCGCTATAAGTGCAGAGACACCACAAGGTGATTTTGTTTCACGAGAACGCTCAGACACAAGTTGCAAAACAGGTGAAAAACCTGCTTGAAAACACGTAGATTGGATGTTCTGCAACACCCTCTGTATTCACCAGACATCGCCCATTCAGATTATCACCTATTCCGTTTGATGGCTTATGATCTGGCGGAGCAGCGCTTCCAAGCTTATGAAGATACCCCAAAATGGTTTGATTCTTGGAAAGCCGCAAAAGTCGTATCGTTTTTCCGATGTGGAATTAATTTGCTGCCAGAGAGATGGGTAAAAGTAGTGACTAATGATGCATACTTTGAATGACACGTTGTATGTACATACTGTAAACTAAGCATTAATTTTCACACAAAAAAAAAAAAAAAAAAAAAGGAGAACTTAGTCAAGCACCTTTTATAAATATGTTTTGGTATTCAGCATTTTCTACTCTAAATTCTACTTACAAATAATGCGTTTAACCTTTGAAAAATAAAAGTTACTTTTTCCAAACTTCTTCTTGAAGATTGTGGATCCCAACATTCTAGTAGCTGGTCATCACTAATATACATTGTTAATTTGCATTCAAGTCCTGATCTACATCAATTACATTAATATATTCTTATTAGTTCATTTTAACATTTTTTATGCATTTATTTTTCTGGGGTACCGGTATATTTATCTCCAATAGAGACATTTATTAGCTTTCATGCATTTTACCGTTTCTACATTTCCTACTTTAAAAAATACACCTATCCGAGTAGGAACCTGCGAACATTACGCACATAAATCTTTTTTTAAATTTAAAATTGCTTCATATTGGAACTTTCAACTTTGATTGGCGAGGATTTGAACTATACATTCCATCAAATAGATCTGACAAACTGGACCCGAGCGAAAACTCCCACTTCGTAAATATGTTTTAAGAATGAAAATTACTTAACGTAGAACCCAACTACGGCCAGCCCTTGAACTGTGCTTCACAGCATTACATGCCCAACAGTGCGAGAGGAACCGTTGAGATCAAATTCCACAGAAAATTAAACAGTTCCTTTGATTTTATCATGGAATAATATTTGCCCTAAATTAAATACACAAGTTCATGGGATTGGAGAAAAAATATTTCATGATAAAGTATTGTTATATTATGTTATTGTAAGCATTTGTAGTTTAATGTGAATATTTCGTTTATATTTGGTGACTTTTTAAATGTTTTTCGGAATCAACACACCCACTAAGTTCGGGAATATACACCCATCAGAGGAGAATTTCCTTCATGAACCACCTGAGAACTAACTGGTAAGTTCCCTTGGATTGAGCATTATGAATCATTTTAATCACGATGCTGTGCAGTTATCAATTATTTATCGCTAATGACAATTGAATCTTTGTGCGGAACACGCTGTAAGAAATTCTCTTACACTGTGGTGTGGATACAAGATTCAAGTTTGGTCCATTTGATTTCTTGACAAAGAAAAGTAAAACTGAAAAATACTTTCAATGAGACAGACCCAAATTACTTGAAACGTAGCTGACAACTACAAAAACGTTAAGACTTACTTGTTTTTTGATAACCAAATTACCCAAGACAAAATATTAAGTTCATTCAACGTACTAGTCCCGAGTATTTTTGGCTTCCAAGTATACAAATGAAAAACATTTTATAACACACAAAAAGTAATAAGTTGCATATTCATTTTCAAGATTCATTATTTCAATATGTATATTTAGGTCCACAGTATATTTTTGGAGAATGGAAAAAAAATTCTTACAAAAAGTTCTTCAAAAATTTGTTGCTTCAAGAAGCCCTGAACGAAATGATTTAAAATGATGAAAAAAAAAAGGAAAAAAAAAAACAACTAAAAATGTCATTTGCTGACTTTGCGAACTTCTACTACCCCAACTTGTTAACATAGTTTGCAATTTGAAAGTCGTCAGGTTGTACCAATGCCTTATACTCACACAAATATTCTCGTTATTCCTGTCAGAGAATACACCATCATTCGCCACCCCCAAGCCGGCACCGCCTTGAAGACACGGTGCCCGCAGGGAGTCGAAGAGGACACAACGTTCACTGAATCACATGGTCCCCGGCGCGGGGGCGGATGACACACAACCGCGGAGGCAAGCAGGTGTATGACGAAAAGCAACCGGCACCACTGGCTCTCCAGCGCCGACTGGCGTCCCCCTCACGGAGACTGCGCCCGCCGCCACGCTTTCCCCCCCCCCTCACTCACTCACCCGCACGCATGCCCATCTCGGCCCGGCGTCACCTAGGCCACCCGCTCGTCCGCATCCTTCGCCCAAGCCATCTAAAGCTAGCAGCACCCAAAAACCAAACCATTCTCAAAATTAATGGTTAATTAAGGGCTCTATTCCTGAATGTTAGGCTCTTGTGGATTTCCCAAAATCGTGGGCTCTGTAAGCTTAGTCCAAATCTAGCAGCACATGCCTAGAAAATACTTCCCATAATTGCAAGTCAACGAAGATGCATCAAAAAGTAAATGCTTTAGGGAAAAAAACAGTTCCAGCCCATATTTTCCAAAAAACACGGCTGTACAAAGAGAAACAGGTAACGTACGTTAAGGGCTAATAACTCAAAAACTTCAGAAAAATATTTTATCTACCCAAAATGAAAGGGTAATTTTAGGTTCTAGGAAACAATTGTTCAATCCCATATTTTCCAAAAATTACGGCTGTATAGAGAGAAACGAGTGGCATTCGCTCTTACGTTCTCCTGTACAAGAAAATTCAAAAACCTTTAGATAAAATGAAAGTTGGTTTGGTTTCGGGGCGCTGCTAGCTTTAGATGGCCTTTCGCCCGTCCCTGCCCGACAGCACTCAGAAACAGCTTATGCGCCCTCCGGTGTCGCGGCGCCGTTACCACTCCGCGCTGCCTGTGCTTCCCACAGCACAAGACGCGAAACGGATCGCTCTCGCAGGCGAGAGAAGCGCAACCAATTAAAAGAACATCTCGTCCCCAGACCCGATTCCCATAGCGCCACACGCGGCTTAAAAGCGCACCGTCTGGCTGTAAAACGCTTCAGAGGCACAAGAGAAAAGTGTGGGAGAAGGGTGAATGTGGGACTGAGAGGCGCTATATAAATACCTGGTTTCCTCCCGGCATTGACAATGAATGGAACATCTGTCTGCCGAACGCGAAAGCTACGATGACCCACTCATTTTTCGCAGCGTAACGCTGACCTTCAAGTGGAGCCTAAACGAAAATTGCGTGGAACAGTTCCAATGCCTCTTTTCCTTCCTTACTCTTATTACACAATTTTAAGCAATGAATACATTGTCAAAACACTACAAATTATTAGTAAAATTAAAAACAGTGTCCTGAATTATTGAATAATATCCAGAAATACGAGGAATGAAATAAATGCAATGCGGTATTACAGATCATACGTAAACAAAAGGAACATCAAACTGTTAATTGTAAGGCAATTTAACAAAGACAGGAGAAGGAATAAAGAAATGAGAGGGGTTAAGAGTAAATACAAAAACATGTTAACTTACAGCTCTGCAAATTATTTAAATTAATTTGAAGTTCGCCAGCTCTTTAAAATCCCTGACAAACAACATACCACAATTATCTACTTTAAAATTATGAATTTATTGGTCTCCTCTCTTTTTCCAAAAAGTTAAAATTCCGAAACTCATTTTTCATATAGAAAAAAGAAAAAAAGTTTTTAGTTTCAATAGATACTTTATACACAGAAAGCTTGTACAACCTCAGTTAAGAAAACAATTATTTCTTTTGTAACAGAGTTCCAAGAATTAAAAAAGTGAAAATATACAGCTTATTGTAAGTACACACCCATACATAGTATGGCTCTATTAAAATATCCCCAGACAATTTCATGGGATTCATCACAACAACCATGTACACTTTTTATAAATATTACCAGCATCCATTTAATATTAACTTATTTAATACTGCCTTCTTGAAAACTGTGCTTCAAAACAAAATATAAATTACTTATAAGAAACAAAAACAATAACAAGAAATATTAACTCTAAGAAGCATCCTCAATTTCCATTAATTTATGTACAATATTACAGCATTGATGATTAAAAATGTTTAAACACTCATAAAATATTTCTTTACATTTTAAATATCTTCATTAATCACAGATTACTTTCTCATAAAGCCAGATATGGGAGGCGGCCCTAAATTTTTGTTCTCAGAAGGTGGTGCTGTTGGGTCCATTCCCAATGTTGTGGGCCTGTTGGAAGAACCAGCTCCCAATGACTGATTCAATGTTTGGGGGGTAGATGGGGAGACCTTACCACTGCTTTCTGAACTTGCAAGAGCAGTCTGTTGGTCAAGCCTGTTGTCAGTATTTTCACCCACAAATTGTGATATACTGGAACTTGGAGTAGCAAACAAACTGTCCTGATAAGAGGGTAAATCTGGTGTTGGGGCTGAACCAGAATGACGTCTCTCATATGTAGCATTCATTGGATGAACGTTACTGTCAGCGGAAATACCCATTGCATTGTACACTTCTTTCAATATCATCAACATTGTGTCTTCAGATTCCCTGAAAATTATTAAAAACATTGTAAATATAAAGATGGTTATGATGATGATGATGATGACGATGATGAACTATCATTACAACGAAAAGTCATTTCTTTTATTTCTTAGAACTCACCAATAGCAAACATGACTTCCAAGAGCAAACAGATACTCATTGAAACTCTCCAAGGGTGCTTCTTGAAGTACATAGTCAACCCGCCTACCACTATTAAGTTGTCCTACAGCCACATCAGGATCGGGTTCCTCTGAATGCGAGCTCTCTGTTTCTTGATGCTGTAATTGCTCTTCTATTACCTGAAACATGCAATTAAGTAAGTCATAATGTTCTCACTTAAAATTTGCAACAGTCCAAGTCCTTGAATTGCATACCTTATCCACTTCTTGCTCCAAAGCATTTGCATCTGACCTATGAAACATAGCTATCTGGTACACAGTATTCCAAGTACTTCGGACTGAGTCCAAAAATTTCTGTTTTAAATCAGCTCCAACTCTGGCCATAGTTTCTTTCAGTTCTAGTAAAAACAAAGAATGCAATAGTTTCATTATGGTTTCAATGAAGTAAGACAATTAAAAAATAATAATACTCAGCACAACAATTACCTAAGTGCATTCTTTTTCTACCCTTGTGGTGAGGAATCATTACAGGTTTTAGATTGCATAAATCAGGATTAATTAAAGTTTCAATGCGATAGGCAACAGGATCAAATGGATGAAAAATATTAAAGAATCCTGGACATGTTGGCAACTTGAAGTCTTCACCCAAGGCATCAATTCCTCTCACGGTTACAAACATACCTGCAAATAAAATAAATACGATATATTTTACAATGCAAAGTAATGAATACACAACAAAACACTTTTTATTTTTTCCCCACTCACCAATTGGAGAGCCCATAGCAAAAAAGGCTTTAGGACGGAAGTTAAGTTGTGGGTATGTAATGAATGGTTGTCCAGTGCCAGCATTTCCCATCACATAACTGACTCGATGACTCAATCTCCGCAGATGAGGGGGCACTTTTTGAGCACCAAGTGTATTAGAATCCTTCATGGTAACTTCATCCTAAAATGGAAAGTTTTAATACAATATTTTACAGGGAAACACACAATATCTTTTTTAATGATGTACTGAAGCTGCATTCCTTTGAGAATTGGCATGTTTAAAGAGTAGTTACACAGATTCCAAAAGTTGGCAAAAATAATTCAAACAATTACTCTCCACACATAATACATACATCACAAATTTAAGTATTTGATATTCATACCGAAGTAACAGGATCAGTTGAATCTTCACTAGGAATAGACTGTAACTTTGATTCCTTATCTGTGGTTGGTGTTTGTGGATCTTTTTGATGGCATAGGAGATCAAAGAGAATTAGAGATCCCAGACTGTGACCACCCACAGATATTCCACCTTGAAAGTTTGGATGTCTGTTTCTAAACAATTCATATAGACGATTGATTTCCTTGCCCACAGTATGTATGATGGTCTACAAAAAGTATTATTGAGCATAAGATAAAAGGTTTACATTGTAACAGTAACGTAAAGTAAAAGTTGAAATTATATTTTCTAACCTGACAAAAAACTGGGCTCGTATAGAACAGAATGTCAAGTAAGGTGTCATTAGTAAAATGCCTTAATTTTGGTATGCTTGGCAATGTAATACATTTCAGTTTCTGATCAATCCCTGTGTCTTCACCATGTAAAGTTGAATGCCAAGACACTGGGAGCACTTCAATCCTATTAACTTTTCCTTGTTCAACAGATGTTCGGAAATGAGACTGAACTAACTGAAGTGACAAACTTCGGAAATCATCCACTGTCAGAACAATAACTTATGATTAATACATAAAACCACCAAATATGCCATTTGATAAAGAGAAATTAAACACTTGCTTTATTTGCTGTTGAATCGTTAAAGAGAAAATATCTCCTTTACTAAAAGCGTTTTAATATTCAAAATCAACATCGTAAATAAATAATTTCTCGACTAAGTTTAAAAAACAGTTTTCTTACCAACTTCTTCAACAGTGCGAAATTTAAGGTCACAGGCAGAACCTACACCATGTACCAAAAACAACAAATGGTCAACGACAGGAGGTTCTCCTTCCTCAATATCAAATTCATCAACACCACGTTTAACAACACGAGGACGCGTGGGTACCTGCTGACAAGGTACAAGGATGTCAACACAGAACAGCAGAAATTTTTGGAGAATCAAAAAGAATATCAAAATGAAAGAAGTAGAAAAATAGTACAGCAAAATAAAAATACAATTAAACAAGTCCCAGAGATACTGACAAATGGGGTTTAAAGTGTATTGAACCACGAGAGTCCAGCAAATTAAAGCGATACATTAAAGTTTTTTCATTTTTAATTGAAGTTCAATATTTGTTTTTATAATTATTATCGTACATCACTAACATGTAATGTTTAGAGAATAGTATTTGAAGTTAAGCACACCATGTTTTGCATTATTTTAAAATTATTGCATTTTGAAATATTTGAAATGGAAAAAAGAGAGAGATTATTTCAACCCTAAATGTAAACAGTCATTGCGAGATTATCATAATCTCAATACCTTGCCTCTGACCCTCACCATTCTGCTCTCTATAAAGTACTTTAACATTGAGGTATAAGCTTTAAACTGGAGAGCAGTAAAAGCTTTGCATTAGTGTTACAAAGCAATAACGTTATTAGCTAAAACTGAAAACTGATGGTCTGTAATCAAACAAAATTAATTACGGGCATGTCTAAGTTACATTAAAATGCTTCAGTTTGAACAATTTAGATTCAAGTTGCTAAGTGGTGGGTCCCTCCTTCCCTAAGTTTTCCAAATTTGGAAATGAGAAAGGACTATAGTTGTTTGTGATGGGAGTTTCTTGTCCCTTGTGCCTTGTCCTTTGGCAAATTCCTCAGTGTCCTTCACCGCCATCAGTTCTCTTCACTTAATGTCAAAGGTCATACTTAAGCATGCATGCAAAAAAAAATTGAGGACACACTATAATGTATTCAATGTGGAAGTTACAGGATGGTTGTAATAAGAGTTTGTAAAGGTCCACTTATACATAATAACAAAATGCAGAACATCAAATATAGAATTATGAGGTAAAACATCCTGAAATCCTTATGTATTGATAATACATTCACATAAAATTCTACCTATATAACATTCATTATAAACATTACTAGCTCTTTTCAAAAACATTCTGTAACAAACAACAGTTTAGAAATGATTCCACTTACCGGAGTGTTTCCCCAAGCATCTGGTGATGCTGCTTGTGGAAAATGAACCATTACATTAGGACCATGAAATACAACAGTTTCACCATGTGCCAATTCAACACGTCGATGCCACTCATTTTTTGTCATAGCAATTTTAAACTCTTCTTCAAGTTTAGTAGCAACACTTTCTTCATAGGGCACATATCGGCTATCAATTGCACCTTTGTAGAACCATGAGCAACGTCGCACTTCTGATGGATTCTCTTCCCAATATACAGCAGTTCTTTGTCGACGTAGAATATTTACATCATAACGACCACCATCAGTAGCAACAACAGTATCAGGAGAAATATCCGCTAAAAATACATATATAATATTTAAAGATAAAATAAATCAAATTTATTAATTTGATTATAGAAACTGAACTTACTTGAAGTAAAAGCTGCTTCTAAAGCCAAGGAATCAGCCATTGAAAAAGGTTGCCATAGCACTTTACTTTCAATTTCCTTTTTCAGAAACCAATGATGATATACTGGCCTATAAGTAGGTTGACCAATACTCTGAAAAAATTGATTTGAGATGTTAATATTGTTTTCTATTTCGAAACTTAAAGTGAAGAAAATAAAGAAAGTTCTGCACTGTATTTTTTAAAACAATATTTAAAACTTGGATAAATTTCAGAAAATAAGATTTAATTGCACTTATTATAACAAACATGAAATCGTTTTTAAAAAAAAGCTTCATTACACTAATAGTTTTTAACAATTAAAAAGTTAATGAATTTATCTAATATTATTAATTTATAATTTACCTAATTATTCATTTATTATAAAATCACTTACCAAATTGTTGAAAGATGCAGGGATTACAGAGGGATCAGTAGGAGTTTGGGAAGGGGTCTGAAACTGAGGTGCTCCATTCGCAGCTGCTACGGTTGCTGCCATTGCGTTGGCAGCAGCAACAATTGGTGAAGGGAAATAAGAAGCAACTGAAGGAATAGAGTGCTGAGAAGTTGTAGGAACAGCTGGTGATGAAAATGAGGTTGTTAAATTACCACCTGTCGGTGGGGAAACATAGGAATTCTGAGTAGGAAAGTGAAATGAGGAGGAAGAAGACGGCGGGAAAGGGTTGTGCCAGATGGAAGTGGCTGAAGTTCCTCGAGAGGAGTTGGTACAAAAGGAGATGATGGGAAGGAAGTGCTGGAAAATTCTGTTAATGACTCCGGCACAGGAGATGAATTTGTAAATGTAGAAGAAAAAGGCTTGGATGGAGGGGCACTGATGGTAGCAGGAGAATAAACTGAAGGAGAAGATGAAACTGAGAGGCCAGGAGGTTGAGCGTACTGCAATTTCCTTTGACTTCCTAATCGATAAGTGTTAGTTCCAGAACCTGCAAATTAAAAAACAGATATTTACCACATCCACCATCAAGCATAAATACACACTAACACTGAACTTGCCCACAAACTAGCACATGCTAGAGTGATGTGCGAGTGCACACAAGTGCACATATGTGCAGAGTACCCTAAATCGCAATATTAAGAGTTAAATATTAAGAGATTGGATAGTGAAAAAAAGGTACAATCAACTCACCAGGAAGCACTCCTGAAGTAAGAGGTATAGGTGTCACAGCAGGAGCAGGAGTATGTAATGCTGACTGCTGACTAAATGGTACACTTGACGGTGGAGGAGTTACAACAGGACGTAACACATTAGACGAAGGAGGAGGTTGGGGGGAGTAATCGGGGCGGAGATGCACTACTAGCTGATGAAGGAGTTATTAAAGGAGATGGTTTGGAAAGAAAATCTCCCTGAGAACTAGTAAAAGGCACAGGAGATAACGGCTTGAAATAAGAATTGGAAGAATTAGAAACAGGAATCTCTGGAGGTGCTTGTGAATAAACTAAATTAGTGTTTGCAACAGTGGCTGCAGTGAATGGCTGACCTATTTGTGCTGTAGAAAGGAGAGGGACAGATGACGTTGGTCTAGAATCATAGCTAGAAGGTGTAGACCTGCCACTGAAAGAACGTGATACTGGCTCAGAGATAGGAGCAGGATGTGGTAGAGAGGGTTGGTATAACTGGGGAAGAGTTGAAGGAGGAAAAGAAAATGGATCTGCAGATGTATTAGATTGGCTAGTGAAAAACGTTATTGGTTTAATATCTGATGGTACAAGAGGATTGTGACCAGGCGAGAAACTCCTTTCCAGTCCTGGTGCAAGAATTGAAGAACTCCCAGGTTTATTCTGTATTGGAGCTGCAGGAAATGGAGGTAGCACTGATGATGAGGGAGGATTCTGTCCCACAAACGAGTCTACTTCTCCAACATCTGAAAAGAAAAAATTACAAATTAATGCATGTCACAGTTTAATTACCATCATTTTATTCAATTTTGGGTAACCAAAAGGAAACAACCTACTGTCTTCCATCAATGATTATAAAGAAAGATGTGTCTCCAGAGTTATAAGTGCGTATTTTCATATGGGAAGAGGAGAATGGGGCAAAAGAGAAATAAGAATTATTATTATTATCATTATTGGTAAGAAGTAGTGGCAGAAAATAATAATTAATACATTAATTAAACAAATAATAATAAATTATTAATTTAAAACAAAGTGTAAAAGAATTAAAAATTAAAAGCAATAAAATTAATTTTTTCTAACAATCTATAATAAAGGGATCAATAAAAGTAGTAGTAAATGAGAAGTAAAAAGAAGCTTTTATTTTCTTAAAATAAAGAAATCATTAATAAATAATTTTATATTCTTCTTCCTTTTCTGAATCAAGAATTCTGTGTGTACTCAATATGTATAATCCGTTGAGTCGTTTGCTGATCTTAATTAGATTTTTATCCTACACAAGGTGGTGAACGATCCTCTTTATCCAACTAGTGGAACATGGTTAGAGCAAGAGAAATGTTGCCTTAGGATTCATTTTAGAAGAGTTAATTTTTAAAATATGTGCAAAGTGTATTTCATGGCATATTTTAAACGAAAGAAAATAGCAGTTCGAAGATGGGTGGGGGTGAGGGGACTGTTTACCAATGAAGACCTAGCAATCTTCAATTCAAATGAATTTGGTTACACTACTTTCAAAGTACTAGTGACCAGAGATGACTTAATGCTCATTCAGTACTTAGGGATCCCACTGAATAGGGAAACACAATAAATTGTTAAGTAAAATTTTATATTAGTTTATAAATATGAAAAACATTTTAAAAGGTTTTAAATAAGAAGGGACAGCTTGGAGCAGTAACAAGATAAGCCACAGCAAGCCTCTCACTATTTGAAAATGTTAATATCTCTATTTTGATGAAAGAATGACATTTCTTGTCACTGTAAGCCTGGTTCATATTTACGAAGGATTTGGGGCAGTAACACGATGAGACACTCTTCAACCAAAATTGAGATATTAATATTTACGAATAGCAGGAGGCTTGCTGTTGCTGGTATGGCTTAGCATGTTTCGGCCCTAAGACCTTCATATTTAATAGTAAAGGATATTATACATATATTGACTGTGTACAATATTATCCAGTGGCCTCACAGTTTGGTTAATTTCAGGACTCCTTCAGAAATTAAGAAGTCTTCAATACATTAAGATATTAATCTGACCCTGATAGTGCCTGGAGTATGGGGCAGGTTTATGACCATTATGCCATCTAGTAGCATTAATATGGCAATGAATAGGTTTAGAATTTACATCAGATGCGGTTATTTACAATGTTTCTAATCTACAATATGTGACAGCCAGCTTTACTATCCGCCCGAAGGAATGCGTACAAAGGACCTGCAAATGAGTTCGAACCCTCGAACTCGCGGATTACAAGTCCGAGAAGCTAACTGGGAGCCAGTATATATTCTTTCTGCATATAGTGAAGTTCTTGCAAATAATATTACAAAAGTGTTTTTGATTAGACCACATCATGAAAGACACCAGTTAAATTTTGGTTTCGAGCAGAGGTATGAAAAGACGTCAGTCTATCGAGGCCACATAAGTAGATTAGGTCAACGAACAAAACATTCCCTGTAAGGATTTCACGGTACAACAGTCCGCGGATATGCTTATCTCCATCTCCTATTCTGGGCGGCGCGTCGTCTTACCGGACGTAAGAAACGTCTTGCAAACAACGTACATCAGAGAATGCGTCACATTAACGAAATGGAAACTTACGTGAATGTAGATTTATGAGACACAGAAATGACGGGCTTTTGTAATACCGAGACGTTTAATCCCGTTATTTAATTTTTGAAAGACTTTCACACTCCAATTAAACTTTGCCGATTAAATAAATTCTACATTCCCTACAGATTTAAGAGGAAATTACATTAAAAGATTAGAGTTCTGTTGATATCGTTATCAGACTATTACTATCATATTTAAACTAGAAATGTCTAAACTACGATGCAATATCTCTTCTTTCACAGTCTCGCACATTTGTGGGTGAAAGAAGTGAGACAGAAAACACTTTTTGCGGTTTGAAAATCTATTAGGGTACAGCATTGGCATAAAATAATAATAATAATAATAAAATAATAATAATAATAGTAATAATAATAATAATAGTAGTAATAATAATAATAGTAATAATAATAATAATAATAATAATAATAATAATAATAATAATATAACCAAAGAGGCAGAGAAACGTGTTAAATACAAGCGTTTGGAAATCGAGATCAGCCGAAAGTGGGGCGTAAAAGCACAGGTCGCCCGATAGTTATCGGAACTCTGCTATTTGTTCCGCAAAATTTGTGTAAGAATTTGGTTAACCTCACAGGTCATTCAAAGAACTGGGATGTGCAAGACATTGCTTTATTGAGAACAGCCCACATTTTGCAAAAAGTATTGTGGGGCCACCGTCAGTCCGTAGATCAGCTTCTTAGGAGGCTAGTTGCAACCCGGAGTAGATTTCATGTTCAACCGACTCATAACATCTTAGTCGTGAATTAGAGGAATAATAAAAATACCAATATAACAATTCTAACTGTAATGAATAATAAGTGAAATACATCAAGGGAACTATTCATCCTTTAGTCAAATTCTACATAGGCAGAAAATGGATACTCCGGTATCAACGTTAGAAATTATGTTAGTACCAGACACGCCTGTGAAACAAGGTAAGTACACGTCTTTATTTCTTATGCAACAGGGCTAAGGTAAGGAAAATTAGAACGACTCTGAAAATCCAATAATTGTCGGTTGCAGAATAATCTATAATATTGTAGCATAGTTGTGTGTCAGTTGCCTATGTGGCGGATGCGGAAGAAAACGAAAACGCGTCAGATGGAGCTGTGTAAGCCAAGGTACTTGATACTATGAAAAGTGGGCATATACTATATATTTATATAGCCTTTACTGGCACTTCAACTACCGAGGTCATTGAGACTAATGCCTTAAGATTTAATGAGTAGGTAATGATGAGGTGAATGATCGAGGAATGAGAAGCAGGGAAAACGGGGGACCCCGAGAAAACCTGCCGGGCGCTCCACAAATTCCTCATGAGACGGCATAGTAAATCCATGCTAATAAAGGACTTCGTGTGGTGCATCGAGACGATCTGCCACGTAGCATCTCTTTTGCCGAAATAGGAATACATCCAGACAATTGTAAGTATGCATTTTCATTGGCAAGTAGCTTGGGATGAGTCTTAATACCGCGCCTATCAAATAGTTCCGTAAATTTAGCGCATGGTATACATTTAGGGCATGGGAGGTGTCGGTATTTCCAGCTGGTACGGAGATATGGCGCCGACCTACACATTGGCTTTTATTTATTTTATTTATTTTTATTTATTTCAGGCCAAAAACAGTTGAAACTGCGTATGACGTGCTATGGGGAGAAGTGAATTCTGTGCACATTTTCAAAATTCTGTGATCCCTACACTGAGTCATATACTACATAAATTTTGAAAATTAAAAAAAAAAAAGCTCTCATGTAATGAAATCTATTTTCAAGGATAAATAAGCAATAAATTTTGGGCTCTTATCCATGATGTCCTTCGTCAAGGAATAATACTTCCTGCCACAACAACATGGAAACGATAATTTGAATAACACTATTTCCCACTGAATTCTAGAAGACGTGCACAGATAATGAAGTTACATTTATGTTCAGAAGCAAAACAAGGGGCCATCTCAGCATTTGCTCAATGGATCAGGGAAACTGGACGAAAAACCTGATCGAGATGGGGGTCATTGACCCGGAGGCTGCAGTACAATACTCGTTACAGGTTGTTTATACACATTTATACAGTCCAAATGGTAAATAATTCATTATATATCATTGTTAAAATTAATGTTACTTTTCTTGTGATGCTCAGTTAGTCTCTAATTGTATAGAAACAGTTATGCAGCAGAAACGATTTCACTTGGGATTTAAACTTTTCTATTGAATTTAATCGTTTAATGTCATTTGGAAAAATGTTGTAAAATAATGTACATGTATTGTATGTGAATTTTTTGTAATGAGCTGTTGATACTGTCACCTGACGAATATGATTTCTACAGCTTGCGGGTATCCTCCTCCTGGTATCTCGGGACACCATCCTAGTCGAGATATACTCAAAGTTTCATGCGGTACAGTAGTGCAAGTAAGTGTGTGAATGTAAAGGAAAGAGGTTGGGGAACGGAAGATCGCTCGCGGTCGCCCGTGGCTTGTTAGGGTGCTTCTATGGCATTAACCTGATATTGATCGAAGAAACCATGAACATGTACCGATCAGAGCAGCCGGCTTCTAATGACTGAATTAGACCCAGCTATGTAGCTAAGGTGGAAAATCCGCCACCGTTGGGACTAGAACCCTAGCACCGCCCGGTGAACGTCCCTGCAGAGGCAACGATGTTGCCACTGAGCAAACGGTGCGTGGCTTGGGCTGTATCAGACATAACCAAAATATGGTACGCACAGTAAGCTAGCATTATCAACACACAACCCAAACCAGAAATGCAATTTGACCTTTATGCTCTACCAATGGGACACCAGAGCATCGCAAATTAATGACCCCTCTTTATTGTTTCTACCTAACTCCTTTTTCTAGTAATTGTTGATTCCTTTCTTAATATTTAAAGTAGCTTTATACACTTAAATGAAAATAAATATTTGTCGATGTGTCGAGGTGTGCTTTTGTGCAAACGTATACGTGCTTTTGAGTACTCGTATAAACAAAGACGAAAACATAAATCTCGTGAGAGAAATTTGATTTTCAATTTTTTAAGAAGAAATCTCTAATATAAAAATAGACATAGTCTTCCAACTCATCCAGGAGCTCCGGATCACTGCCCTGGCTGCCTCAGTGGTAGTTGGGGCCCTATTAACTATCTTCAATCGTTGTCTCAAATAGAGTTAATAGAATAAGAGTCAATAATAAGAATAGTGTTAACAAAATAGAGAAAATCTCGTTCGCGGGGCGAAAAGTGCATGTACGAGGACCGTGTCATTGAGGCAAACAGACAGTTTTACATTAAAAACTGACTCCTGGTTCTATACCCATTTTATAAGATCTTAAATTATAAAATATTAATTTCCACACCCGTTTGCTTTTAAATATATAATAAAATTATTGTAAGTATCAGCGTAACATATTTTCAGTTTCTCATCAACGTCTACTCACATCTTACTATTTGCCTCAAGTTAACAGGTCTTTATAGTTTAAAAGTGTAATTGATGTTCGAAGTGATAATGGACCAACGGACTCCATGCTTACAGCTACGCACACATCAATATTCGATGGTCTCCGATTTCTTTATTGTCCTTTTTATATTTATAAGTTTCAATTCTAAAACACACACACACACACACACACACACACACACACACACACACAAAACAACTTAAAAACTCAGGTGGCTCACTTTGGCGGCAAACTTGGCTCATATATTTGTTAAAAATACATAAAATAGTGTCTAACTTTGATCTCTAACAGGACACTATACTTTCATTAAAAATATATTCTTTTATAAATTATCACACCATTAATATGATTTGTAGGACCACTTTCATTTGTTTCTTCTTCCACTACATAAATTGAAATTTTATACATGAAAACGCGAAGGGTTTTCGCTTAAAAAAGAAATTTTCGCTTTTTAATCAAATTTCGTGAAGTGAGAGGTAGAGAGTCCTAGATGCGTTATCACTTTCTTTTATTAATAATTGAGTTGAAAGAAAAACACTAAATTTTAATACAGCATTAAAATTCATAGAAAGTACGCGTATCATTCGTCCATTACATGATTTTTAAGACCACTTGTACAATATAGGGTCCACTTCTTTTTCGAAATAAAAATCCATTTGCTTATTGAAAGCAATAGACGTTTTCATCGTTAGCGAGAGAAAGCTTAAATGAAAGATTATATCGTTGCGTCGTCAAGTTACGTTAAGTTTGTTGGTTGACTTTTTAAATGCAAGGATTAGTGAGTGTACATACACGCGATGTTCAGCAATTGTCTGGCATGCGTCCCTTTACAAAAACTGTTTGTGATTATAGTTACATGTGAACATGACGTTGTAAGTGAAGTGAGAAGTGTAGCAGGATATCTTAAAATAATCTACGAGGTACATCTACATATGCTAGTAAATATAAAACATTTCAATTGCATTTTCAGAAACATATTTAACACTTTGTTGACAGTGAAGAGTGATTCTATTGCTTCATTTCATTAACCTTGGAGAACAAGTGTTTAACGGCATAAATATATATTTTTGGTGTTCTTTATTTACAGCATTCTGCATTTGTTGTACTTTTCCTCAGCTCTTCCTTTTGGGCGATGTAACCGCAAGACTTCAGCTAGTACATTTTTATTACGTAATACGAATTTACCTAATGCATGCCACTCAATTGTTTCCGTAAGTCCATGGAACTTGCTAACGTCATACAGCTTCCATCACCATTCTCCCTACAGGTGGTCTCAAGGGCTTTGACGCAAATGTAAAGAGATCATTTCCTCCCAATGCTCGACTTTTCCATCACAAATTGTGCTTCAGTGCACATAAGAGCCTTATTTTCACATTCGTATGTTAAAAATAAATCCACTATCTCCACTTGATACGATGCATTCTCACATCATCGCCTTTCCTTCTCGGTGTTTTATTGAGAATTGTAAATTTGTTGATTTTCGTTTCGCGCGACCTATTGAGAAATTAATGCTATATATTTGTTAATACATGAAAACTAGATCCGACAAACGACAGCTGACCTAATAGAATAAAATGTCAAACTCCAAAAGTAGTGCTCATTCCTCACATCCTATTGAGACACATTGTTCCTGGATTCCTGCGGACGTCCTAGTTAGCAGTGAAGTCACCCAATTCTCCAAGAAACCCTATGCAACCTAAATGCGGAACTCTATTGACAAAACTACATCGCTTCGATTACTCTCAAGTATACTAGTGCGAGCAGAAAAAAAGCTTAAGCGACACGCCCGCAGCAAACAAAATTATCGCAAACGCGAGAAAGTGAAAAAATACCAAAAGATAAAGGTGCGCTTTCTGGAAATGACCCCCCAACGACACGCACGCGCACGCACGCGTCTCCTCAAGAGCGCTTTACTCATTTCCGGCGAGGGCGGATCCGCCTGCCCGCAATGTCACCGCGCCCGTTCATAAAAGGAGCAGCGGGCTGCGGCCGGCGAGGAAACATCGATAGAGAGCGATGGCGCGACAACGGCTCAGTCGGTGCTTCTTAGTGGTGTTGCTGGTGGCAGTGCGACACGGCGCAGCTATCACCAGCAAGGGCGGCGGATTCCAAGTTCTCGAACCCGACGGAGGAACATCAGGGCAGGGAGATCAGCAAGTGAACGAACAGTGGCAGCAGCAAGAGCAAGGTCAGGAGCAATGGCCTGGGCAACACCCCAGTATCCTGCACAGTGGGCAGGTGGCCCGGGAGCAAACCCAGGGCCCGCAATGGCCCGGCACAAACCCAGGGCCCCACAGTGGACCGAGCTTCAGACCCAGGGTCCCCACAGTGGCCCGAACATCAAACGCAGTTTCCCGCACAATGGTCCGGGCAGCAAACCCAGGGCCCCGCACAGTGGCCCGGGCAGCAAACCCAGGGCCCCGCACAGTGGCCCGGGCAGCAAACCCAGGGCCCCGCACAGTGGACCGGGCAGCAAACCCAGGGCCCCGCACAGTGGACCGGGCAGCAAACCCAGGGCCCCGCACAGTGGACCGGGCAGCAAACCCAGGGCCCCGCACAGTGGCCGGGCAGCAAACCCAGGGCCCCGCACAGTGGCCGGGCAGCAAACCCAGGGCCCCGCACAGTGGCCGGGCAGCAAACCCAGGGCCCCGCACAGTGGCCCGGGCAGCAAACCCAGGGCCCCGCACAGTGGGCCCGGGCAGCAAACCCAGGGCCCCGCACAGTGGCCCGGGCAGCAAACCCAGGGTCCTGCACAGTGGCCTGAGCAATCACCTGGTCAAGAAGGGGCAGGAGAGTGGAATAACCTCGAGCAAATGCAAGGGCATGAACATGAGCTGGAACAAATCTCTCAAATGGTTTCCGAGAGGCCGGAACAGGAAGAAAAGGGTGGGCAGATCCAACACCAAAAGGAAGAAGTGCCTTCAAAGGGTGTCACCCAAACAGAAGGGTACTGGGCTCAGACTTCTTGGACGTGGGAGACGGACAACGGAAACAAGCGGCCCGGCGGCGACGCGAAACATCCAGTTGTTCTACCTCCCGACTCGACGCAGCGCCCCACCGATCTGGAACGCGTACTGACCGACCAGCAGCTAGTGTGGCCGGTGACTGTGCTAGTGGACACTGACCCCGAGTCCCTTCACCACACGCAGAAGCAATGGATGGCAGTCGACGAAGGCACTCTGCATGATAACCAGTTCGACCTCATCACATTCAACGACACAAGTAAGTATAAAAATCTCTGCGAGAATGCTGCTACAATAAAATGGAAGTAATGTAAGAATTTGTAACTCTCAGAAAGGTGAGATCTGAATGAGTAAAATGATTAGGGTGGCCACATCTCGAGCTTGCTAAGGGATTATCAGGATTCCTTTTAATTTTATAATCTCGGAGTTCTACATAAATTAATATTATTGCGCATTTGAAATATTTCAGCTTAGATTTACATCGATTACTACTGTTACAAACCAATTGATTTCATCATTATTTCAAGTTTTAATTCAAAGGAATATGAGCTAACAGCGAAAAACTGTACAAAGCTTTTTGCTCCTCGGCCTTTTGCCTACGATAAAAATATAAAAAAGTGTAAGAACAACCTAATTTTACTTTCTGATGGTTACTAGAAACTCCTGGATGCTTGTCAAATCATCAACCCGACAAAACAGACTAGATTTGAATTAGGAATTGATTTCCATCCTAATATAAATATTAAAGAACACGTTTAATAAATAAACTTTAATCTCACCTCCCAAATCTCGAGACACACACATCCTAGAGCCTCGCTGAATTTCGGTATATTGCATTTACGATAGATAATAGATCGATTTTGGGCGAAGATATTTCTAAATTTACTTTGACCGGTCGCCAAAATTTTCAGGTGAACGTATATAAAAAGATGCCTGGCCACCTTCATCAAGATTCCGTGGAAGTTGGGCGGTTAATCTGTTTAGGCAACACAATCTGTAACTATTCCGTTGTATAAAACTCAAAATGCTACATAAAGCACATAATTTCATACAATTACCATCCAAGGGATGACACGAATAGATTAATTCTTCAAAATTATACATAAAAACTGTTGTATATATTTTAATTTTTTTTTACTGTTAATAGGTATTAAAAATATATTTAACTAGAATCAACATACACACATTTTTAACGAATAAAATTTCATACGACTATAACGGAGAATTAGTTAAGTGAAGTTTGTTAGAGATAGAGAAGGGGAAAGACACCAACCTAATGACTTCAAACAAAATCTAATAATTGATAATAACTTTCTGTGTATACTTTGAAATTGTCTAGTTTAAACTTCGAATTAACTCGTTATTTTCAATAACCAAAAAATGTTACGTATAATATACGTAACTCGAATTTCGTCATACGAATAATACGTAACTCGTCATTTTTAATAACCAAAAAAATGCAATCATTAAAATAGTACTCAGAGGTTTGACAATAAGGGAGTTGATAAAAATATATAGCTATTATTCGAAACGGCACTCACTCAACAAGTGCTGCCTAGCTTTAGCATCATGAGCAATAAAAGCAAATCAAAATGTTTATACATCAAAAGATGCACATAGATATCATTTTCATAATGTGAGATCCATAAATCGAAGGAAGTTGCATTTCTGTAGGATTTCTGGTAAAGCGTTTTACAAACTTTTCCATGCAATTGCAATGAAAAACACTAAGGTTAAGCGGCAACGCCCTACAAAGAATCCCATTACACATGCTACTGAGGCGAAAACAAAAACAACGAACACGAAAACATACGATTCTGACTCCAGACACAAGGAAGTTAGCGACTAGCTAATTGTGTCTCGGGAACTGGCACTGTACAATCAGGGAGTACTGCGCTGTTTCTCTATTTTTTCTAACCTCGTCTCCACGTGCAGTAACAAAACATCAATGGCATTATCATTAGTTAAAACGTGATGTGAAAGAATTAAAAAAGTGGACCCCAGGTTACAGAAAAATCTCCTTCGATAGGAAATATCTCGAAGTGACGCACGCGGCAACCCTGAAACCGCTGCTGCCTCAGTAGAAGCAGCGTCATCTCTCTTGCGTTATGGCAGTTCGCCATGTCTCGTGCGAATAATACATGTCCATGTCTGTATACAGTGTTGTATGGTGTGTAGAACCACACACTCAGGGTAACTTGAAGATTGAGATAACTAAAACAGTACATTAAAAAAATAGAAGTTATGTAATTCAACTATTTGACGTAATCGACTATTTGATGTTCTTCCGTAGTCAATGTATGATATGATCACGAAACTAAATGTTCGTGTGTAGCTTAACGAAGTTCTGGAACTCTTGTGCAGAATTTATTCGAAAAAGAAATTCTAAAACCAACCTTTTAACCTGAAAGTGCAGGGCAATTTTTTCATTCATTCATTCATTTGAAGCGTATTAATATGTATTTTTAGGTTATGAATTCTCGTTATGCAAGTATCTGTGAATATAGTATATGTAACAACTTGCAAACATTTTCAAATTGATTTTCAGCATTGGAAATTCCCAATTTTTGAAAGAGCAGGACCACAATTTTTTCCACTAATTAACTGCATGAGATGTTACAAATCTTCAACGCAAATGCCAAAAGAAAAATCCTTAGAAGATGGACTACAGCAACTTCACAATGGAAGCTCTTCTTTAAGGCGGCATATCACCTGAAAATGCCTACATAAAGCGGGGTTGGGGTGTTTATTTTGTATACGCCAAATTGAGAAAATCATAATTTCAGTAAGATTTCTGATAATAAAAACTCTGCTGATCTGCACTTTTCATACTTCAAACGTCGAGGTTTGAATACCGGATCCAACGATTAAAATAATCGGTAATAAGTGAGAGCTGCTAAGAATCCTGTTTATGATCACGCAAAACAATTTTATGATTATTGACAAAATTTAAATCTAGAGTAAATTCCATTGCTCACGATTTTGAAATCGTACTTATCCAAAACCCTGAGTGAGAGAACCCAAAAGAGTAAGTCCTTCTAAAGCGAGGGAAACAACATTTAGGCTTCAAAACAATTTATTTCTCAAGAACCTTTCACGAAATCTTGCGAGTCATTTGCTTCGCATATGACAGCCATCCTGCAATACAGGACACACCGCGGACGCTCAGAGCTGATGTCACGGGATGCCGGGCATTCCCGCCGCGAAGTGCACACGTTGCCGACGCTGCGACTAAGAGCCCCGTCCGCGGCGGCGCGGCGCGGACGGTGCGCTCGCTGGCCCAGGTGGTCGCCGGATTTATCCGCGTCAACGAGTGGGAGCCACATCGCGGGGCTAAAAGCATCCGACAGCGGTCGCGGCGTCAAGGTTCGCCTGCCTCCGCCCTGGGCGGGCCGGGGCGGGGCGACTGAAGAGGGATAAGATTCAAGAGGCTTGCGGTTAAGGGCAGAGTGAAGCAGCGTGGTTAAGGGCAGAGTGAAGCAGCGTGGTTAAGGGCAGAGTGAAGCAGCGTGGAAAGCGCGGCGAGCGACAGAAGAGCATCGATGCGAACGTGCGAGGGGGGAACGGAAAGGTCTAAGCAGGACAACAGAAGGGGGAAAGCGTGAAGACTGTCGGAGGGAAATTTGTACAGGGTCATGAGGGAAGGACAAGAGTCGAGGTGGCGCTGATGATAGAGCACGCCGCGCAGTGCGGCATTCCGCCAGAGGGGAAGGGGGGGGGCGCTGACGACGCGCGAACTCAGCTGGTTCCGTGCTGGCAACGAGCAGCTAAATTGAGCTAGTGTTTGCTAATTCGCCCCACGTGGGCGCGTACTATACTCGTCACTTTCAAGGGCTACAGACGGGCTTCATCCGATTGTACAGTAGTATTCGCCATCCTTTTAATAACTACTTTCAATTTACTTTAATAATCGGAATTATACAGCCACACACAATTACAAGAACAAAAGATGACAAGTTTTGTGGCGAAACATACACTTGGGAACAACAGGCCGCATATTAATACGTAATTCTGAGACAAATATCACACACCGCCACTTAAATCAATAGAGTAAATCATGAAGCTAGACGCATTCTTTTAACGAAATACAGAAAGGTTAAGAAGAATTAAAGGAAGAAAACAATGAAGGAAAAACAAATACGAAAAGTAACTATTCCTAGCACTGACTTCATCCCGGCCGTCGCCCTCTTTCCCAACTCAAGGAATTCCTGTCATTTCCCAGGGTTTCGTGACGAGCAACTTCATTGCAACACTCATATCCCACAACTCTACAAAGACTGGGATGTCTGCGCAATATGGTAGAAGAGCTGCCTCACGCTTCCAGTAAAAATTCTCGAATTGGAACAAAATGACACTTTTCATTGACATTAGCTTTCCATCCGGATTTTCAATCCATAACCGGATTGATTTGTCCTCAAAACCCACATAGAAACGTGTTCCACATACAGTTCGCGTTTCGCATTGCGCTATCCGTGAATGATCACACAAGCACGGGTATTGGAAACAGGTGAAACGATCTGGATTCGGGAAAGAATGCATAAAGAAATGAGCACATATCACAAAATTTCTTTATACCGTCACAATATCTTGATATTCAGGAACTAACTTAAAACAATTATAATTACGTACAAATAAATATTAGTTTACAGATGTACACATCCCATGTTTCCCACTGGACGGTTTTTAAGGTAGCCCTTTAATTCCATTCAAACAGTGAAAAAGAAAATATTTTCGCAATTTTCTTATTCAAGCTATACAACAAGTATAGAAAAAAATGGATTTTATCCTATGTGTAATAGGTTTATCTAAAATTAATTCGAATGTTCATCACATAATTACAATTATGTAATGAGTACTTCTGACCGAGGTTTGAAAGTAAAGGGAGACGCTGTCTGAACAGTGATTTGTAATTAAAGGCAATGAACAATTTAGAGGGATGTGACAATTTACTGTCTAATGTGGATGTGCTGATAACTATTATTTTCTTTCTTTCTTTCCTTCTTTGAGATGACATCCGTACGGTCGACCTCGTATTTGACAGACTGATAATCCCGCAAAGTACCGTGTTCATTACAACACTTTGTGCCTTATCTACAAGCCATCCCTCCCTTATTATTTTAAGAGGATGGTCCCATTTAGAAAAGAACCGGTGCGGAACAGGTCCAGATATTACGCCAGTCGGTTGCCTAAGATAGTTTCCGCGCGTGGCTGTTAACAAACCATTATCTGGCTCCGATAAGAAGGTAACGAAAAATATTCACTGAGCGTGGCGCAACTGTTTCCAAACAAATCTCTCTCTGTGGAACGCCTCTTCTATCTCCCGACCGCTCCCCTATTGCGTATTATTAGACTGTAAGAGTAATTGCACTAATAAGGATGGTGCGTCAGCGGGTTCTGTCTACGCTTAGGACAGAGCAGCTGGTGGTAGCAACGGAGCAACACGCACTGAATTCATTAAGTGTTTTTTTAAGCCAGCACTATTCAATTCTCCATGAAGTGCACCGTGTAATAAGACAGAAACCTGCGGACATCTCGCGTACTTCTTGAAGAGAACTTACAATTAATAAATATAAACGGTACCTTTGCGTAATTTTCTATTTTCGAGAAAAGTGGGAAAATACTACCCTACACCAAAATGTTGCTTATATTTTAGAAGTTTAAGTATGCTCCAATATTATTTAGAAGCGCATTTCTGAAGATCAATGTCTACTTTCACTAAATAAAATAATAGATTAGCTGGTGTCTAACGGTTATGAAAATGTGTAGCGCACTAGCTCTTCACATTATGCAACACGCATTTCAATATCTCTATTTCAATACAACAAAAGTAACCTCTTAAAAACACGTATCACAGCGGCCAACCAATTTTATTTCTCTACCGATCGAATCTCTACTATCGATCTCCATCGATCAAATTTGTTGAAGACGAGAGTTTCGGGCAATGTTTTACCTTTTCACTCATTCCATCATTGCTTCTTCCTCAGTTTCCATTTTCATCTGCATCCTCAACTTATTCGCGCACAGACATCATAGGTCAGGTAAAGTTAATTATATTCAACAATTAACCAAAGCAACTTCTCTATCTCCTCAGTGAAAACCAAGAGCAGGAAAGATAGTAAATAACTCAAACATGATTATCAATTCCTTGAAATTACACAATAAATCGCAATTAACAGGTGAAGAAAATTTATGCTTCGGTATAATTGGAGCTTTATGCTAACGAATACAAAACTAGTACTACATTGTTCGCAACATTATATTCTCCGGCTATAAATGCAAGAAAAACGGAAGCCATTTAATCAGAGGTCGAGATGACTCACACTCAATTCAGAAGAAAAATAATTACTGTAATTTACCTTCGTTATCGCTGTTCGCCATGGCCAATCAATCTTCAGACTAGAAATCATGACAGACCTCGCATCACTAACGAAACGTTCTACTTCATAGCTGCTCTTCGAACTCCTTCGACAAGCACTTTGGCTCCTCTCCGTGTACCCGCTAACTTTGCACGTGTACACAAGTTTACACTGCCGTGTCGCATCAATTTTTCACCTTTAGAACTATCAGCTAACTTTGGTATCACGTTTACTGGTTAAGAGTGGGCAGAAGCTCGTACAACAGAAACTGACAAAATTCATTCAGTGTTCCTTCGGCAGCTATCACGCTTCCTTATCTTCGCGATTATAAATACACTTCAGAATGTATCGAAAATAATATGAGATTATCTGGCGTACTTTGTCCCTCTTTCGTGCGTAACAGAAATACTGAGAGTAAAAAATATTAACATGTCATTATTTCACGACTTTCCAAAGTACGTACCCAGCAATCCAACGTGTTACAGAAAAGGACAAGGCAAACATCACTGCAACTTCCAGTTGCTGATCATTAATTGCCGTTAAAACTATTTTACTCCTTCCATTGGATTTTCAAAGTTAATACGTTCTGGATTTTCAAAGTTAATACGTTCGATAAATGTCAATTTTGTCTTTAGGTTGCAACTAGAAGTTATGAAATAAATTAACACTGAGAACGATTCTCACTTTGCATCCCAAAAATCAATGGATAACGATCGAAAAAATGAATATTCATGCATTATATGTACATAGTTATAGTCTGCCCGTCCCATGATGGTGTCCCACCCCTACTGATCACTTGCGATGGGAAGTCATTCACCCTCCCCCCACGATTGGCACATCCCAATGACAACATTGTATTATGTAGTAAGATAGCCAACATACATGGACGGAAGTGAAGTGTACTGGTCGAGCCGGGCTGAAAGTTTAAATTTTAAATCTTAACGATCTAGGATGAATGTCGAACCACATATCATTCTAGCAAATAGTTACGTAATCAACCAATAACCTCCTTCCAGTAGATAAGGCCACAAACCAGATTTCGGAATAAAACCACATAAGAAAATTAGGGAATAAATAAATAAATAACACAAGGTGTAAACGAGATCTACTTCATTTCATTCTGTTAAGGCAATTCCTGAAACTACTTTTTGCTAATAAATGATGGGGGAAAAAATGTGTTCCGCACAGCATGGCTTTCGAAGAAGGAAAAACAAACAAAAAACCCGCTTTATTTGAGATCAAATCCTATTAAAAAATGTTTGCAATTTTGTGACGAGATCAACGATATAGTCCATCCAACTTTTAAAAAAAAACATAAAAAGATCATGCTCCTGAAAGCCCCGACTTACGAAGCGTACCAGCGCCATATTTTTTACCAATCGGCATTTCTGCCCCCTTTTACATCTATTCATATCTAGAATTGAAGAGCCACTGTTCATTTCGGGGTTTCGATACCAAGGTTATTATTTTAAACACACATCGAAAGAAGGAGATAATAGAATGTGGTGCATCTGTTTTTTTCATTGTTCATAACATTAGCTAATTTCACCTGATTGAAAGTTCTTGCTCACATTACTTACAAACTTGTTATTTTTGTATTTTTAATAGCATTCGAATTTTCGAAAATTGAGTTAAATATCGTTCCTAATGTGAATTACTTGCCATTATTAGCACTTAAAATAACGTTAAGAAAAGTTGTTTTCGAAATATAAGTACACTTCCATTAAACAAATTATGTTAGAGTTGACACATTTCGAAAACAAAATTTTCCCAAAACGTCTTTACCATTTCTTCTTATAAATTTTTGCAAGGATAAAGAACTATGCACTGAAATGTATAGCAGAAGTTTTATTTCCATTTATATATTTTTATTTTCAAATAATACACAAATGGACATGACCTTCCCTCTGAGGTACAGAAATACCATGCAAGCAGGAAACAGTATACTTTTTCACCAATGCCACTTAAAAATTAAGTTAAAAATTACTTTGCTTCATGCAACTCCAGTACAAAATAAATATTAATTTATTAAAAAATAAAAGAGGTAAAACCGACTTCGAAACGTAAATGTAAAACCGACTTCAAAGTATATTATTATTATTATTATTATTATTATTATTATTATTATTATTATTATTATTATTATGTCCGTTTATATTTTTGAAGTCCGTTTTACAATTTTTATAATTTCATTTTATTGACTAAGTAGAACACAGCCACAACGTTTTGAAGATCGTGCGTACAATATATAAAGATACAAGTGGAAATAAATGGGCGTCGCCCGGACGTTTATTACAACCATTACTATTTATTACACGGAAGAAATTCTTTATTCTATAGATATTTTACCTAGAGGTAAAAATATAAGTAATTTAATTTATCGCCCCATCCACCCGACCCGTTCTGCTCTACCCTCTTCGTCAAGCACTGCCCTCACTGCTGTGATCTGCTCTGCTCCGCTCCAATCCCGTCCACCACACCCATAACTTTCTCCGTTTCGTTCCGCCACCCTGCCTCACCCGGCCACGGCCAGCCCCTTGTCTGCACAGCTGCGACGCAAACCCTTAATACACATATTTAGTGCGGGTTGCATTATATTTTTTTATTTAATAAAAAACTCCCATTCCTTGTGTGTAATAAGGAAAGTACCGCAGACAAAAAGTTTCATCACGCGCCGGCGGCGAAGTCCGAATTCGGCGTGCAGACGGGCGCGGGTGTCGGTTGCAGGAGTGTCGGCGGCGCGGCGCGTGGGGGGCGTGGCGGGGCTGCAGCGGGCGCTCGCGGCGCTGGGAGGCTCCTCGGGCAGCGCGCGCGGCGCCGCCTTCCTGGCCGTGCTCACCGCCTCTCAGCGCGCGGCCCAGCGGCGCTCCGCCGTGCTGCTCTTCACCGGCCGGCCCTCCGCCGACGAGAGCTACGGCGCGCTCGCCTCGCAGGATCTCGTCAATCGGGGATGCAGGGTGAGTCAGCCGACGCGCACCCCTTGCAGATGGGATAGCCTTGGATTCCTCCCCCACCCCAATGACGATTCCTAAACCGAATATAAATCTACAGACAGCAAACCAAGTGTATCAACAGCTTCGTATTCATAGCATCGAGAGATGAAAGAGCGAGTCTTGGGGCCAAGCAAGGCATTGAATAATTTACGAGATAATGCATTTCTTCGTAGTATTTAACTATTCTCACTATAATTATTGTTATTGAAGGTCAAACTATACAAGTATGCAGGTGCCTTACGTAGAATTTACTACGAGGTTACCATCGTAATCCTGCACTAATTTACATTTAAATTACATGAAAACAGATATATTGGAGGTTCTTCACATGCTCTTCTAACATTCGAGTGGTGTAAACCTATTCAAAAACCTAGTAAGTGTAACGGCAACGGAAGTGAGTCACACGGACTCATTTTAAACTAGTACACACAATATCTAGAATCATTACACCAACGGCAACCGACTATAATACTGACAAAATTGAACCAGGACGGCATGCTAAATTTCCGTAAAGTTTCCCAAAAGGACACAGAAGATTTTTATTTAGACTGTTTCAAAGAGCTTTTTATCGATTTTTATGAGCTATTGACCCGTTTCTGAAGTACGAAGAGTTGTTTATGTCAACACACTTTTATCAGTACGTTTCAAGCCAGGATTGCCCTCTGTTGAACCAGTCGCGGCTCAGACATCTAAGTCGTCCAACAAAATACGGTGTCTACGTCAATATTTCTAGTTAGTCACTTTTAAAACTACGATCACTCCTCAAATTAAGAAGACCGAGCCTTTCATATAAGAACGCAATTAATAAGAAAAGTGATGAATTATAAATATAGCCGGATAAACTATTCTCTTTTACTTCACTTCATATACTTTCTTTACAGAGGTGTGAAACATCACAATGACAGTTAACTCTAATTCCACTTTGTTATTTCCCACAAACCAAATCTTTCCGCCGTAACAATTCTCACTCACGAGTTCTCAGGTGCTTCGGACTAATTAAATGCTGCAGACGAAACGGGATGTCTGAGACAAGCATCAACCACACTATGTTTTCACCATATTTTCTAACGTTTCTACACAATTAAAATTATAAAACCCAACGTTGTATTTTTCTCAAACAAACTAAAGTTAAATTGCATCAGTAACATTATTCTAGGAAAATAATATTGCAATTTCTCTAATTCGTACTAAAAATTTGTTTGTCCAGCCACTTTTGTGAAACAAAAATAATAATAATAATAATTATTATTATTATTAATAATAATATTACAGCAGCCAGATGACTATAAAGTAGCACACCCACACGTGCCTATTCCAAACTTCCTAATCCCAATCAAACACGCATCATTTTAATATGACATTTGCGGAACAACTTGTTAAAGATTATGATTCAGCTTTTTGATCCAGATACTTATCGGAGGGGTATTTGTGATACAGGATGCGTAAGAAATGTAAGCAGTACTTAAAACCGACAATTGTAACATTTTAACTTCGATCAAGGCTTTCATGTCCTTTTCAATTAAATGATTGGCAATTTTAATATTTTAATTGAGAAACAACAATTAACCAACCACATCCCCGCCAAACACCGCGAAAGGCAGGAGCTTCGGTAACCCCAAACCCATCCGCGCATTCGCCCGTGGGCGAAGGGGCGTACCACCTCCGCCCGCGTTCATTTTACTGTGCCCGCCCCGCCCCGTTGCAGTGTAATGCATCTCACCGGGAGGTCCTAGGTTCGAAACCCGATGGAGGAAGGATTTTCGACACTGGCTAGATCGCTGTCTGAAGGGGAATCTGACTGCTCTGATCGGTAATTTTCCGTGGGTTCTCCTATCAATACCACGCGGAGCACAACCTTAACGAACAGCACACGGATCGCGCGCGATCGTGCCTTCCCATTCCCTGACCTATCCTACCCCTTATTTACATTTAGACGTACGTGCACTATGCTACCACATATGTCGGGAGACCGATCGGGAGCTCAGAGCTTGTCCCGCCTGGGGCGGTGCCCCGCTGGTGGGTGATACCTGGATGGGGAAAACCCCTTAGCCGACGGTAGATCGATGCTGGATCTCTCCATCCAGAGGGGAATGATTTCCGCCACCTCCCGCGACAAAAACACGCACTACACTTAGGTGATTAATGACCTTAGCACTTGACGCGCTCGGAATCACTATTCACGCAACCAACAAAACCCGTCCAGTCCCGAAAAGGCGTCGGGGTCACCGGGAGCGTTCCCGCGCCCTGCAGCCGGCGTGACCCCGCGCGCCGTGCCCTGTTCGCAGCTGTTCGTGTGGTGGAGCGGCGCTCGGCGCTACGGCAGCAGCTCGGGGGCGGAGCGCCTGTACCGCGACGCGGTGCAGCACACGGGAGGCACCTTCTTCGACGCGGACCGGCGCCGGCCTACCCACCCGGGCGGCGGCGGCGGCTACCAGCCGCTCGTGGGCGGCTCCGAGGAGCACATGCAGGTAACGGGCGCGTTGCCTCACAAATTATATTCACGAGTCCCTAGTGTGTGGAGTCATCGTATTACGGCAGCATCAAAACAAGCTTTTTCCAACGAAACGGAGATAAGCAAAATTTCTTTCATGCTAGAAAATAGGATTTGTGTAATTTAATTGTTCTCACATCGAAACATCTAGAAATAGGAATATTTTTAAAGCAATGATATAACAAATAATAACCCACCACACTGTATTAGTACAATGATATACTATGTTGCAATAACCAATACCAACTTTAGTCAACAGTTTATATCGAAAAAATCTCCTCAACGCGACGTCTAAAACTATGATCATGAAGTTACATAATATATTATGCCTGAAAGTTCGGCAACGACACGTTCGTATGTATACATCCAACCTAATGAAGTACAAAATATACCATTACAGCTTTTTCCATACAGACAAGGAAGAGATCCTTCTAACATATGGTCCCTATTTATTGCACAACATAGGTAATACTGGCAGCGCGGGAAGGTCTACATGGCAGCAGCAGGACGGAGGTGTTAGTTGACAGCACCGTGGAGGAGCTGACCATCATTATCCTGGGATACGTCTCACACGCTTCCTTACGCCCGCCATCAGGTGAGTTCAACTTCTCTCGACGAGAACATTTTTGGTCTTCGCGTTGGCTCTTATACGAAACTAACTTGGCCAACACCGAAGTCTAGTACACCTACACATCTAAATTCATCATGGCACATTCAATTACCAAGGATTGTATGTGACCTAAACCTTGGGATGTACCGTATTTAATTGATGGTCTTCAAGTATTATTAGTTGCATAATAAAGCCAACAAATTACAGAACGATTACCAGCATTGGATCAACAGGATGAAGTCAGTTCTCATCCAAAATCTCAGACATTTTTTTCTAATATATACAAAACATATAATCGCAGTTCCTCACTGTTTCTTCTTCCTTTCCGAATTATTTTTTCATTTCGTTTAACAGCTTAAATCACGTATGAGACATCCCCAAGCCACACTCATCGTAATAATTAGCCGCACCAACATTTATCTCGGTGAAATTGGCCACTTCCATGAACCTGTATTCAGTTCCATAACGCACCGGTACTTTTCAATGAAGCAGTTCTTGTTAATGGCATCCGCGACACATTCTAAATTATTAGTAATATCTGTAGCCTCTGTAAACAAAAACAAATAGCGACTCGTACCTGCGAACATGCAGGTCCTCCGCAGGCGCGCGCATACAGCCGAAACAAAAATCAACAGATTACTGAACCTCTATCACCCCCACCGCCTACTTTTTATCCAGACGGCGAGCGACGGAAGGAAACATCACACCATAAGTCGAAGGGGCCGAAGTGCAAGCACGTGATGGTGCGCCTACAGGCGGGTTTACGTGGCGCGTCTGTTTAGGCGCCGCAAAGCCTCTCGAGACGGGAGGAGCGCGGCGAGGCGGCGTGGGCCGAAGCGGTGCGGCTTTAGTGTGCGGTGATTCATGCGCGAAGGTCGTCGCTTCGCCGGCCGAGCTGTGCCGCGCCGCGCCGCCCCGCACAGTGGTTGGAAAAAAGTCGAAACGCGCAAAAGACAATTAAAAAATATTCTATTCCTATAATTTTTATAACCAAATTCTTTTTATAAGACAGTAAAGTTCGAATTATATAATTTAATCTTTTAAATACCTTTTATGTATAAAATAAAATCTAGTTTCCGTGAAAAATGCAACAGTTTGCCCACTTCGTGTAATAGAGAACACATACAAGCGCCATGTACACGAAGTCACTGCCTTCGCACGGAGCACTTTAACAGTTCATCTCTACGGGAACACTATACTAATAAGAGTTTATTTTATAACCTATATTCATGTATCTAAAGAGTTGTCTGGTATTCTTTTTAAATCGGCCATTGGCCATCCAAACTTGCTTCAATTCTGGCAGACTAGGCCTAGCGCAGAGCTTAATTGAAGGACAACATAGAATATCCGTGTGTAAGAAATACAATTTAAAAGTTATTCAAAATCATAAATAGTTAATAATTCAGAAAAAAATCAATAGACAAAGAGGGACAATGAATCACGTTATTTTCACTGTTATGGACAAGAAATTTTCAACGACCCAAACATTTTCCAACACAGATTTATCTTCTTTAGATTCTAGTTATTTGACGGTTCTAAAATTCGTATTTATTAACAAATGATACTGGTTCGCTTGCGCGCGTTTCGGCCGGTGTTGAGACCAGCGTGCGCCGGGAGGGAGACCGCCTCGTTGGAGATGCGCCATGCACACGCCGCGCCGCCGCATGGCGCAACATCACGATAGTGGGCGGGGTCGCGCCTCCGTCGCGTGGCGGCAGTCTTTGGACCTATTCAGTCATCGCCGTCTCTGGGCGACCTCTCGCCGCAAGTGGCGCTTCCGGTAACATCCCCCCCCCCACGGCAACCCCGCGTGCTATGTAAATGATCCTCTTGGTCAGGTTCGCATTTTGTTTTTTGTTTTTTTCTCCTCACGAATTTGTTTTTTTTTTAATTCGATGAAAGCAAAAAAAGTATTCGATAAAAAAACCGTTCCGTCGTATTGCTTTCCTTTGTTTTTAATATTCTTGAATAAAATGATTTTACTTTGTGCACACATATATAAGTTTCACTCAATTATTAAAGTGTCTACCTCAAAATTTATTTAACATGCAAAACATGAAACTGCGAACAAAAACTGCTGGAAAAAACGAACTTAACAAAAAATAAATATCAGCTTCGTTATACAACAGCTTGTCGCATCTTGCTTCTGATAGCTCTGGACAAAAACAAAATTATGGCGCAAAAGTCTGAAAATACATTTGCTATCTCGCCCTGTTCAGTGAAGGAATAGCAACCTAGGTCATAATTACAAATAACGAGCACAGTACAACATACATTTTATTTCTGAATTGATGTGCAAAAGGGTTCCTGTACCCAGATTTCGCCTTGCCAAGGGACTTCAGTCCAGTTTCAGGAGGATATTGCACGACGACAAGAGTCTAGCGAAATGTCACGCTACACTGAGCATTCACGCTATGACCCATCCCAACCTTCACGCGCTGCCTGGTACCCCCAACAGCGCGTGGTTATCGAGCAGGTGTCAATCCAACATGGACGCTCCCTTCTGTCAAGCAATTACAAAATTACACATCGGGTATTCATGACAACTGTTTCGGTGGAAATGCTTCATATTCTATTCAACGTTCACAGAAATTACTTTAGTACGTGATCAGGAAAGAATTTTTAATGAGAATCTCTACAGGAAAACACTCCCCAACACCGAAAACTTTTAAGACCCTCGAATGCAAAGTAAAGTAACAACAAACTACTTTGTTTACGTTAGTAACATTTAACTCAAGGGAACATTACTTCAGGTACTACTGACAGTCTCGTTACTTATCGTGGCAACCATTAATCAATGATGAAAAACACTAGACGACGTAACAGCATACTGATACACAAGCTCGACGGTAAGAAACTAATTAAAAAACTCACAGACATTCAAATAGCGAACAAACGCTGAACGCATGTTAAGCAAGGCAACACAGACGACACCCAATAACAGAGCAACTACGCGTCATACAAAACACACCTTCGCCCAAGGCTCAGAAGCGTCGAGAATGCGGTGCGTCATGGAATCTGACAGACGGCCACCATGAACCTGCCAAGACGTAAACAAACCCAGCCACAACCTTCACCCCCTCCCCCTAACCTAACCCGCCTCGAGATGCGTGACTTGGGAGGCGTGAGCAGAGCACTTGCCGATGTCCAGGTGAGGTCATCGATCTGCTGCTGCACGGCGGCGCGGCGGCGGAGGCGGCTGGCGACGGGGTGCCGGAAGGGGAGGCCCGGCCGGTGGCTACTTACGACGAACGACGGCAGCGGCAGCACCAGCGCCGACGCTGACGCCGGCGCCGGCGCAGCCAACCCTGCCAACGACGGCTACGACGTCATCGTCAAGGGCACCAGCGGCCTTCGGGTCGGCCTTCAGCGGCCCGGCCGCCCCGCCGCGGAAGACACGGCGCTAGGCAACAGCGGTAAGTGAAAAAAAGCACGCGACGCCAAAAAAAGGGGGTGGGGAGCGGTAAACATGCCTGTCCCATGTAGATTCGTAAGGGATCCCCATCAAACATGATCCCTATACTCTTTCCCCTCCCCCAATGTTTAAATAAAGTATGTCAGTTTTGCAATTCTAAATTATAAATTTAAAAAATAACTAGTTCGACCCGAGAGAACATTCTGCATTTTGTAAATCATCGTTTTCAATTGACCTCCTAACGATCCACTGCGTTTTGTTAGCAACAAATCGAAGCACGGACGACTCATTTAGTGGAGAATTGAAGGCGCAATCGCACGAGAAAATGTATAATGACAACGCCATCCTCGGGTTATGAGAGATTTTGCTTTCATACGTTGTATGTCCAGAAATGCGTGCCTATGCAATTTAATATTGGTAGTGCAATTACTTCCGTGTTTTCTTCAAATTCTCTCCTCATTTCAATGATCACCCGCTCCGAATTACATGATCTGCAATTCGGACGAGTGCTCAGAAATCAAATAGATATTTCATTGTTGGTTGTAAAGCATGTCATCCTTATGAAAGGTTTTGAGTAATCCATTACTAAAACTATTACTGGAATTTTATCATTTTAATTAGGCTATGTGTCGAAAGGCAAGAGCCAAAATTTCAAATATATTTTTATCCTTAACTGACAGACAAACAATAAAATTTAAAATCAATTTACGACTTAATGTGTGACGCCACAATTAGGAATGTTTGTATCAGCTGAATTTTTAAATTACAAACGTCATTGTTTAATTAAAATTGTCATAACAGAACAGCCAGTTCCCTCGCCGCGAAGAGATTCAGTAACACTGACTAAAAAAATTGAAGGTTTTTGCCACATACTGTCATTGTTATATAATGTCTATAATTCAGTACATTTTATTTAAAGTAAACTAAGTAATACAATTTTAGGAAAAAAAGAAAAAAATTGGAAATAAATAAATTCGTATGTTCAAATCTTGCGGCCTTATAAAATTACATACATATGAATATTCACCGCCCAACAGAGGCATAAAATCTATCCCTGGATAAACGCGAATTTACATTTTATGACGAAAAAAATTCTATCAATGTTTTCTGCGAATCACACGACGTCATATTTACTTTCAATTAATTTTGCACCACCACAAAATATTTAACAATTACAATATTCTCCCTTCCAACTCAGCAAAATCCTGAATAACAGTGCAATTCAGTGTAGGTAATTTTTCTAATTTCTTCTACGGGGCTTTTGTGAAACCGAAACGTTTGCTATCGACAGGGTGGCCAGTCACTTCCTGGGACAAATTTCTCTGACTTCCTGGTTTTCAAGAGATTTTTTAAAAAACTTTTTTGTCATTTCATGCCACGTAAACGAAGTATTAATGCCCCTGATACCAATTGATCAACGGTCTGATTTTACCATGACTAAGCACAAATTAACAATTTCCCATCAAATAAAAATTGACCAAAAATAACGATGTACTAATTTTTTTAGGTATAACATCTCATTTTATAACTCTCTTAAAATGTTTCCTGACTTCTAGCGATTCTTCTAGAAATTCCCTGAATTTTTACAGGTTTTTCCAGAAAGTGGCCACCCTGATCTAGTACAAGTTGCATTTGTCATGTAAAATCTTCGGTCTCTTGGAAAACAATATAAAAATGAATCGTAATTCAAAAAACTATTAATTATTTCTAACGCAATACTTACACTATCATTACACTAACCAATGCTTTCGAAACACCAATTTCATTACTGAAAATTGTTTGGGTTGTATTGTTCTAAAACCTTGGAGAAATTAAGAACCGCATTAATACTCTACCAATAAGATTATGACTGCTATTTTGCAACGGCACTATTCCTCGCTATTTCCGCGTGCGATCACTGCGACGTAACTGCCACGTGCCAGTGCGCAAGTGCCTTCGGCCGCCGCATCACGAGTCATGCGTATCGGTCTGAGGGCGTGTGGGCAAGCCCGATAGCCTCAGGGTCACGACGTGCAGCCGGAATCTTGCCTTTGCGCAGTTTCTGCATACTACATAACTTCTGTGGGATATTTGGTACAGAATGGCCTTTCTTGTCCCACCTTTACTGATCATTTTACTCTAATTTGGTTCTGGTGACACCCATCGCTACTCAAACGATGCTGAGGGAAAACTTACGTTAAGACCCTCCAAATGTGTAATGAATTCAGAAACTTCAAGGATAAAATATAATCCTCCTAATCTCCACGAAATTCAAGACAAGTATCATAAAGGAAACGCAAAACAATATTTCATTTCCGTCACGCACTATTTCCCCCCAATGAAAAGATAAAACCGTCAAGGGCATGCTACGCCTTCGAAATTCACGCACCTCGTCCTAACATGCGACCAGTAGCCTACGAACGATCTTCGCCACAACACCAGCTCTCACCTCGGGCGAGCTGCTTTTGCTTCCAACCCCCAACCTACCTGGCGACAGCGGGACCGCAGGAGCTTCCACGCCGACCATCTGTGCGTTTGCGACCCGCCGAGAGGCGAAGAACGCGGGCGGCAGGGCGGCGCAACGCCTGTGCCGTCCTGCCGGCGGCGGGGGCGTCGGCGGGGGTGCAGATCGATCTCGGACGGGGGTGCGCCGGCGTCGCCGCGGCAGCGCGGGGGGGAGCGGGCGCGGAAGGGCGTCCGTGGCGACTGCCGCAGTGGCTGGCGACGGCGTCGATCGAAAGAACGGTCTCCTCGCGCGAGGAAGCACCGGAAGGCACGCGGCGGTGAACGACATAAACAATACGCGTTAGAATACGATCATAAAGGGACTGAACACACGCGGTATCGATACCTGTGTGTAAAGGAGGCGTACGTGCGAATTTGTTTAGGCTTGTGTTCTGCTGACACGTCTGTAGTGCAACAAAGAAAATGGATCGACCAACAGAACGATCTGGAACCCTCGCATTGCAATCAAGCACGTCGCATCGATCCTACGTTGTATTTCGACGCCCAGCTTGTTGTACGAAAAGTGTACAGCGCCGTTTCAAAAGTAACATTTCCTACGAGCAAGTAAATCTTTCAGCTAAGTTCGCGGGCGTCTGCTGCATTGGAACTACAGAAAGACGCTATTAAAAGGTAGGCGATTTTCTACTTACACTCTTTTCCCGATCCAAGTCCGCGATAGGCGGAAACACACACGGTAGCCGACACAATGCACTTGAACCCTTCGACGGCGCGTCCACGCGATTGGACGCTCCACGCCAACTGCGCGGCGGCCGAAAGCGCGCCCGAACGAGGACAGGAAAAGGCGGGCGCCGGGCGAAACGCCGCGCCGCCGGCCGCTGAGGGGGCGTCGCGAAAGAGGATCCGCCTCTGCCCTCCTTCGGACGCCCCGGCTTCGACGGCGATAAAGAGGAGTTACTCTAAGAAGAGACCACTTTGACAGGCCACGAAACAAATAAATGACATGCGGGGAGGTGACATTACAAGAGATGAAGCCATTTACAAATGAGCTATCTGTACACGAACGCATAGGTTATTAGACATAACCTGCTGTTATGTTGCCACCAATCGCCAAGCAGTCGCTGTCAAAGCAGTCCATTCTTATAGTAATCTCCAGTGGCGAAGCTGAAGAGTAATCTAGGAGCTTTAGAATACCCAAATTATTTTTCAACAAAATCTGTCGTTATGTGTGCCATTTATTCAATTTTTTTCTTACTGAATCGTTAAAGAAAATTAAATAGTTTCTACTCGTTTTCCCCCGCTCACGCGCGAGATAATTAGCAGACCCGCGGACTGAGCGGGGAGCCCACCTGGGACTGGGAGGCCCGCCTGTGGATAGACAGACTGGATCTGCCGCGCATGCGCACAACAGGGCGCGCGCTTGAGGCGCGCTATCTCCTCACTCGCACTCACTGGGCAGAGAGCCTAGGCTCCGAGCTGGCTCCTAACATGCGTGAACTTGATCGCGATGCACGTGCAGGCAAATTCATCTCATCCCCTAACGTTGTGGGAGAGGAGAGAGTTGTTTGTGTGATTTTCGTTCGTGTTTTCTTTACGAAACAATTAATGAAGCTAAAGATTTAGTGTTACAGACAATGTCCCATCGACTATGGGCCACTCCCATAACTTCCAAACGGTTCAAGATATCGAAATGCAGTTTTCGCTCAACAATGTAGAGTCATGACAAGTAACACGCTGTAGAGATGGTAGTAAAATTCCGCGTTAGATACGAAGAGACTGCGTTAAAGCCAACATGACCAAGAACGAACTTTCAGGATCGGAATTATTTGAGACACGAACTTGATTCTTCTAAAATTGATACAATAGTGACTAAGATGCTATATCGAATTCGAAAACTTTCATTTTATTGAATTTCTTGACAAAAAGCAGTTTTCCACCCACAAGGCGTCCTTTCCTTCAGAAACGTTTTCTTTCCTAATAAAATAATACCCATTCTTTGACAGTGAGCAGCTTCGAAATGAACTGACAAATGTATGCATTGATAATGCAAAATACATGTCTGCAGATTTGTTACTGAAATATTTCTTGGACAAATTGGTCAAGAAAAAATTATCAAGAGACGGTTCGGTTCATACAACTCAGTCTAATGTTCTCCTTTCCCCTTTAGTCAATTTTTCTGCAGCACTATATAAAAGAAATATGATTACATTAAAGAGAGTGAAGCCATTCCCGAGAAATTCCGTGGGAAATGTCAGTATCAGTAATTTCAGTACACTGGCTCTCGAGAAGTCTGTTAAATTAACTTTGCAGAAACGAACTTTGCTTTAAAGCACAAATTATGGATTTTTTGCTGAACGAAAAACGAGTGCTAATTTACAAAAGTGCAAATTGCTAATTTTACAAAAGTTACAAATTACAAAGTGCTAATTTACAAAAAAATGTAAGATGAAATTTTCAGAATACCCAACTGCATGACTCTAGCTTCGCCACTGGTAATCTCTCTCTACACAATCGACGGACGTGACCATACACTCTCTGGAGATTTCGTTCACCAAACCTCGCCAAGAATAGCATGCAAAAAATTCGATTTAAAATAATTGTAGAGTTAAAAATGATGTGTCATTTAACTTGTAAATTTTTATACCCCAAATATTAATTTTAAAATTCAAATTATTGGATTAAAATTTTGAAGTGAGTATACAAGCCCGAAAAATATTTTAATCGTCTTTCTATTTACATGGATAAATATTATTTTTGAAATCATAGTTATTACTCAAGAGATCCTTCAACAGGGAAAATAAATCCACTTCAGATATCGATTCTTTAGAGAAGAACCAGATTACATACCTACAGAAAATTGCTCTTACACTTCTATCTAGGACGCGGTTTCATTAAAACCAAATAAAAAATCTAGGTTCACTTTCTTTCTTCAATTATGTCTAAATGGTTAAATCCATATTTTTCAGCTTTTCTTGAGCTACAGCATTTGCTCGATCTGCGGTCTAGACAATACTGATGATATGACGCAACACGCCAATCTCCCCCGAATTCTCTGTTTCAGAATACTTCACTTGTCACCGTGAACAATGACAAAAGAACCAATTATATATAATTCCTTTCAGTTCTGCACACTATTACATCTCGGATAACACGTTATCCTGCCGGTTCCAAATATTCACATAATACACATAGCACTTACTCGTCAACTGAAGGCGATCACCAATCACAAAACATCTGCTTCAATAGACACCATGAATTTCTGCTCGCGGTGGCATATCTAACGTGTATGCACTAAACTAGCCGTATGGACACTGCGTCTTTGACAAGCTCCAACTTATATCGCTGGACGTCCGAGACCCAGGAACTTTGACACGCTCATTTTTGCCCTGTTCCGCTGCCGCTTAATCCAGCAAACACGACGTCAATTTCATACGCACGATCTGCGGCCTATTCACAAACGCAGCCGCAACAAACCCGAAAGAACGTCCGGAGGCCGGAGCGAAGGAGGGGCTTTCGAGAGATTTACGTCATGCACACTTGTTATCGCGTCGGTGGCACTGTTGGGCTACAAAAACGCATCGATAACTCCTTCCAGAGGGTCGAGAGGTTGCTTATTCAGCGGTCGAGTGCGCGTTTTGGTCAATAACGTCAATGGACATTTGTTTTGTTATCGTTTCTGTATGATTTACGTTCAAGAAGGGACATGGAATAGGTTATAATATAGTTCCTACTCAAAAGGGTGGAAATCTGATTCGCACTGGATACAGGCGATAGTATCTTGCCCAGACCCCCAAAAAGTAGCACTGACTTACAGACTAATCAATCTTCCTCCGGTTTTAAATGATGATTCGAAATACTCATTTTCAACAGAGTTAACGGTTCCAGCACCTTTCCTTTGATTTTAGGAAAACATCAACTTGGTTTGCGAGAATGACCGCGCCCCGAGTAAATTCAATAATAAACGTTTCGTGGTCTGTTCTTCGAATAAAAAAGAATGGTAAATCTTTTACTGGAAACTAAAAATTGAAGAAATCTCAAACCATATAGAAGAATTTGAGACTTCCGTCTTTTTAATATATTAGAGGGGAAAATGAAAGAAAAAAATACAAACGGCGTACTTTCAACCAACTATACTTGCTGAAGCTCAACGTCAGGAGATTAAATGTATTCCATCCATATTATTAAAAATAGAAATAATCTTGGTAAAATTAATGAAAATAATATTAAATATTGACAATTTTTTAAACAGTGCAAAAATTTTAATTATCGGAATGAATAATGACCTTTCAATATTAAGAAATAAAATACAATGAGGTTATAAAACTAACACTAATTCACCTTCTGATTTCACAAATTTCTTCTTTAAAAGTTTCGTGTAAAATACTGCCCAACTTCTTGAATGTAACTACTAATGTCCAATCAATCGCCCGAACCCACAAACTTTCTGAAAATACGTATGTACTGCGATTTCCAGGTGATCTCGTTGTTACCATCCATGGAGGACCTCGCACCAACATTACTGGTCTCGTGCTTCTTGACCACAAAGGCAACGAACTGCGAAAAACCTTCTACAAACAACGAACTCGTCGCGATGAGCACAACCGCGAAGTCATCGAGTTGTCGGTTCCCCAGACGGCGCTAGAACTGGAGAAGCAACTCATGCCACACTACGTCCAAGTGAACGGTTATAATGGATATAATGGAGGCTCAGGTAAGATTCTCGTTCACCTACATTTTTTCACTGCTATATTTTACTCTGTTCGGGAATTCAGGCTTGCATTACATCGTACATATATTACAAACATTACAAATTTCATACATATATTACAAATCTTTCCAAAATTGAAATACAAACGCGAAATAAAAAAAAGGAAGTAAATATCAAGACATTTAACCCTCAATCGGTACAGTGGTTCGTGATGAAGTAGAAGTCAGATCAGACCCGACCTCATTTTGATGAGGTTTTTTATTGAAATATGTACCCAATGCACATTTTCAATTGTAATAATTTCTTATTAATTTAATAACATCAGTTACACATTCCGTGTAACTGTCAGTATTGTCAGTTACACGAAATATTGTGAACACTGATTTTTAATTTTTGAAGTAATCTTGTAAGAGCAGTAAAATTGTTATGCACTCGATTACATAAAAAATGAAAGCAACATAAATATAGCAGGAAAACTTGCAGTGTATACTTGGAATTTGTAAAGAATCATTAAATGTGATGTATATTTTTAGCCCACTAAACAAAAAATCTTGAAATAATATGGACAAATTTTCATATAAAGTTTCGAAAAAGTTTTTATTTTTAAAATAGAAATAAATAAAACACACTTTTATTGCACAATGATGATTTCGAATATATTCCATTCCAAAAACATTTAAGACAATTCCCAAATGTTGAAATCAATAAACAATGTTATTCATTTACTCAGAATGGCAAAAAGACTAGTAAAAATTGACAAAACTCATACATAAAATGTAAAACAGTTATAGACCTTAGTGACTTCCAAAATCAAATCAGAATAGACAAAAACAAAATTCTAGTCTTGTCTTCTTACATAAATCACAAGAAAAGGGAGAAAATTCAGTTTATGCAGAAAGGAAGGGGGCAGGACACTGTTCAGCAGCGTTTCATACTTCGATTCTGAAACATTTTATTCACGGTCAGAGTCGTTTGATTGATTACTGATTCCGGGCGCGTCAACTAACGAGGTCATTAGTGTAGTGTATGTTTTTCATCGGGAGGTGGTGGTGATCCTTCTACCCCTAGATGGCGAGATCCGGCGCCGACCTACCGTCGCCTAGTTTTTTTCCCTAATCAGGTATCTCCCACCAGCTGGATACCGTCCCAGTCGGGACACGTTCAAGTCCACGACCAGTCTTCTGGCATGTATGGTAGTGTGTGTGTGTGTGTGTGTGTGTAAGGAGCGTGGATACAAGGAAGAGGAAAGAAAGTTCGCGCGCGGTCCGTGGCCCGTTTGTTAGGGTACAGCTCCGGCATTCGCCTGGTGTTGATCGGAGAAACCACGGAAAACTACCGATCAGAGCAGCCGGCCGCTAGAATTTTCCTCCAGACAGCGACGGAATTCGACCTAGCTCACAAGCTAGTGTCGAAAATCCTGCCGCGTCGAGACCCGAACCTAGGACCTCCCGGTTAGAGGCACTGCAGTGACATCAGTTGATGCACTGAGCCATCGGTCCTGGTAAGAAGCAGCTTCTTCACTGTCTGACGCTGACAGCTGACGTAGCAAATCCGCTAGAATTTCTTGGGAACTAGAAAGTAGTCTATTTGTAGCCATTTTGGACTAAAATTGAGAAAAAGTAAGAAAAAGTTTGGTAAAAGTCCATTGCATTAATAGTACGGTCGGTTCGGAAGCGATCCGCAACGCGACACCTCGCAGGAAAACAGAGGGCATGAAGTCAGGGTCACTCATTCGTGCCAACGCCTTCTGGAGGACTGGTTGAAAGTGTTCCCGCTAACACCCTGAAGAACAAGGGAAGGAGAGGGGGGGAAATAATCGCTCGGGCCGGATCAGACCCCCACCGTACCTACTAAGGCTTATTAGACAACCCCTTCCACCAAACTGTTACTCCTAAAAATTTGAATTGAAAGACTAATGGAATAAAATATATACGTATATTGGAGGTACTTCTTCACAATTCCTCCAGTCTATCAGTACAAAACGTAGCTCGCCTTTTCTCGAGCCGGGATATAATTACCTGCCGCTGGTGATATTCTAACAATAACTAGTTTTTGTTGGCCAAACACCCCTTCCTATTCTTGTGTACGATGGGCCCTAATAGTTCTTTTAATTCGTCTTGTGTTCCTTTTATTTACAGTAGAAAGGCAACAGATTCAAACATCATCCGGGATGGCCCAAGCACAAACTACGATACATACGTCCTGCCAATACGCTCCGAGTTTTCGAAACGAATATTTTGTGACAGGCTGGCAGGCTCGACACACTCTCAGAATCTTTGTTATGAATAGGTTCCACATTATTGTAACTGAAGAATCAACACACCAAAATTAAGATGCACCCACTAACGCTTGTTCCAATACAGCAAGAAATCATTACAGTGAAAATATAAGACAAATGACAATAATACAAAAACGTGACTAAATGATTCCTCGCGGGCAACCAGCGCAACTTCAACTTAAAATCTGATAAACGTGATCCGACTGGCGATTGCGTTGAAGTTATCGCGTTGCTACAGGTTAATTTTTATTTCTTGCCCCTTTTTTGTTTGTATTTGTCTTGATTATAAATGTATATATTCGTAGGCTTCCGCAATCTAAAAAGAGAGGGAGACCAGCTACATTTCTGAGCCCTTTTCCTTTTTAACCTGTCCTACTTTGTAGTTTAATGAGTCTCCGCCCACGTATCTCCCCTAGCGGCGAACAGGCCCGGCCGGAACAATTTTACTCTCGACATGAAATGTAATGCGTGCAAGTGTGCGTATGTGTGTAAGGGGAGATGACAAAGATGAAGGAAAGATCGCGCTCGGTCGTGACCATTATGTTAGAGTATGGCTTCGGTATTTGCCTGGTGCAGATAGGACAAACCACGGAAAACTACCAATCAGTGCAGCCAGCTACTAGAATTCTCTTCCACACAGCGATTGAATTCGACGTTTTGAAAATCGGCCACCGTCGTGACTCGATCCTAGGACCTCCCGGGCAGTCGTTGCAAGACACCAGTAATGCTGCCTTTGAGCCAATTCTGCCGGAACAATGCAGATTCTAGGTGGCTAAACTACGAAGTTGCCATGGGGCTAAATTCTAAAATTAAAAAATGTACATGCCAGTTTATACTATTGGCATAGAAGAAAAAATTTACAATTCCCAAAATGTCACTTGAAAAGTGGGAAAAGCAGGGATCCGATTGACTCCGGTTAAAGTAAACTTCTGGGGAATAACATTTTTGGTTCACTATATCGAATGATCCGAGGTTCATTATATCGAATGATGTAAAAATAAAACATAATTCCTCCATAACGATTGATTTTATTAATATTCAGCAAAATTCATTAACAGCACGGACTGAAAATTTCAATATCTTTATTTGTCCTAAAAACAATAAATTATTTTCAATTATTTGCTTTGTACATTTTTCATTAGTAATGTCTTTAGATCCTTCTCCAGAGTTCATGCTTTCTCCATTCTTCAATCTATATTGTCCTCTGTCCCTAAGTATCGTAATGCTATCTTGACAACATTCAATGCCTCTTGCACTGTTGGAACACTGTCCCACTCTCCGAAGGCCCGATTTCTACTTGCCTAATAACATATGAGATCCAATTAATTTCCAGGATTTATTTTCTAAGTTCATTATAACCAGAGTCGACTGTACATACATACACACACATATATAACAGAATTATATTTTGGTCATAGTTCCATTTCCAAAGTTGTGTACTTAACACTACTTTTGCATTTTTATGACAATTACAGGTGAGGCATTTACAAGAATTACACCTCAGATTCCAACTACTGGAAGTCTTTTAGTCACATTAAACGCAGCATCTAATTTAACAATACAGCCTGGGACACAGAGCCAAATATTTTTGGATATTACCAACAACGGAAGTAGACCCTCAAGAATATACGTACAAGGGGTCAGTCCCCGTAGCATCATTTACAGGGTGACTCCAACCAAGTAAGAAATTACATTTTGAATATACAAAGTATTGAGAATGTTTATGTTCATCTTTCATGCTTCTGAGTACTTTCACTCTTATGTTTTGCTCTTTCAGTTTCCAACTAAATCCCAACCAAAGAAGATCGGTTAGCTTCCATTTATATGCACCCCAAAATTTGGTTGGTGTAGTAGATACCCTGAAAATTCAAGTATATGGTGATCTCACAGTTTCCGAGTTGTTTCTGGAAATAAATGTAGCAGACGGTATTTATGTATGTATTAATAAGTGATTTCACTAACATGTATTCTGAACAGTGAGCTATACTAAACAACCATCTTTAAAATCCCTACTTATTTTCAAGATTGAATTTTACTCTTCACTGCAGTAAAAATATCACTTGGGTAAATAATATTGTTTATTTTAGGAAACAAGAGATTCAAACAGGCCTTCTTTAAAACATAAAATTCTTAACGACTGTAGAGAAATCCAAAGCTGCAGTTCTAGGCAATGGACTATGGAAGCCACAGTACAGGACCAAGATTCAGGTAAACATAGGATTTAATACAATCATTTTATCATTATTAGACAGTATTTTGTTGTGTCAACTTAAGTATTGGATGTGAAAGCCAGTTTTTCATCATAGTCATGAGGTAATTGCATATGGACAGCAATTGCAGTATTGTGTGAGAAATTGCTGTTTAGCACTACTAGTTAAATTTTGACACAGTGTAAAGCAATTTGTTGAATTGCTATTTTAGACAAAATCCTCTTGTATGAATGTTTTACAGCAAATATAATATAGTATTTTCATAAATATTTGAAATTGCTTATTTGTATCAACCAATCTAGATACTCTACATATTGTCTTGCAAACAATACTGCTATAAAACTTAGTCCATTTGACCTATGCAATATTATGCATAAGAGTATCTTTAATAGGCAGTGAAATATACCGACACTATGCAAAAACAATTTCATTCAACAAGAGACTCATTAACAATCCTTACAAAAGATTTTTTGAAGCAACATGAAAGAGTTCATTACTTTGTTAAGAAATCAATCAAACACAATCTAAATAATAAATAGTATCTAATGTTACCAAGGGTGGTTTGTTCATGATCATTTTCTCTCATTAAGATCCCATACAATACGAATATTTTAAGATATCTATGCAAAAAATGTAGACACCACATAACTTATACTCTTTATATTGACATTTTTTTATGTACCCAGGTATCCGTGAAATATCGTCAGTGCCACAGGGAGTAATATGGACTCCAATGGTAATTGGAACAAAACTACCCACCACCCTCAAATACAAAGCTTCATGCTGTGATGAATCTGTTGTTATCACCGTTACTGATTTACAAAACAACATTGCAAGATACACTGTTAATGTTAATGATGGTAAGAAATATAAAATGGAAATATTGTATCCACAAAACCCAAAAGCAACTAACTGAAAAGTAATCTTTTGTTTCAGAATCAAGTGGCTTAAGTCCTGGAGTTATAGCTGGTATTGTTGTAGGAGCATTGGTTATTCTCATAATTATTATTGCAATAATTGTGGTAGTCTGTAAAAAGAACAGGACAACTCACACATTTCAGACCCAACAAGTGGCTCGATGAGGCAACTTCAAATAATTGTAACTTTTAATGATGCCTCTCATCATTCACAGAGACTTATTTAATTTTCAAATATTGTTCATTCACACCAAACTACAACCCACATGTTAGCAGCTAGCTCAGTTACAGAGTGCCTGTAAAGAAATTAACTAAGAGAAGAATATTTAACACTGAACTTGTAAATTTTATAAACTGTATTTATATCAATCGTAACTTATTTTAGGAAGAAAATAAACTTTTTTTTTTTTCAATAAAAAACACACTATGATGTTTTATTTATAGTAGATGAGAATGTGCAGAATTGCAAATCACATGAACTGAAGCCCCTAGGAATGTCAACAATCAGGTATGAAATACCAGCGAAAAATGAAAGCAAGACAAGAATGTCATGAGTGGGTGGAGACCTAATGGTGCTTCGATACACAATATTTCGCGAATGTTTGAACTAGAAAATTTCTCCAATACATTTTAAACTTGACATTATACATACGTTTCTTTCAGATGACTGTGTAAAATTAACATAAATTTTTCATACCTTCAAGTAAAACCGAAGAGTTATTCTGGGACGCTGGAACTAAAACTGCTGCAGTAGAAAAATTTTCATACGGAAATCCAAATTCCGCAGCTGTTAAAAGTGAATTTTTGACAGATCTTGACGTGTCACTTTTCTTTCTTTCAGCCATGTCTACATTACTTTCTACCACATTTCCCACACACCATATGGCAACAAGACCTCCGAAAGATTACGAATCATCATTTACTATTACACTCTAATTTTAATACAGTGGCACTTCCTGAACACGAGCTGGACGGAGAAGGGAAACTATTATCCAATCGGAACCATCATTACGACTTCAATGTTTGATATTGGAGCTCTCGATTGGATAACAATGTTCCCTTCTCCTTGAAGCTCGTGACTTAAGTGCTTCTGTATTTAAATTGGATTATACGAGAATAACAGACTGAACGAATCTTTGATGAACTGAATGTATCCGCACCACGGTAAAGCCTGTTTTACACGGTAATTTTTTCATCCTTTTTTCATTTTTCTGTACAGAAACTGGATGGAAAAGGGACGTTCGGTTCTATGCGTACTGAAACTGGATGAACGTGATTCCAACGTTTTACACGACCATTCCTGGTCTGTACGTAATCGTGAGAAAGTACTTCGTCCAAACGCCGCAAAAAGCGCTGGAAGTTTAACAGTTGAACATCGCATTTACAGAAACATTAAATTAGCGGGAAGAATGATCAGATAGTTACGAATTCGCAGAGTAAGGAGTAGAAAGATGTGTGAGGTACTGTGGTTGTATTTGCGAGAGGGATCACTGAACGCAAAGACTCAATATCACAAACAACACGTGCCCACGCTACGCACCAGATATATATACTCCTTACCGGAGAACTCACGCAATCGAAGAACGTTCCATAAAGTGACACTAGGGGCGCTGTAGTCAAACTGGATGAAATCTGTACGGAAATGAAGCATGCATCATTTTTTCGTACAAATTACATCCAGTCTGCTAAGTATCGGCGGGAAATGAAAAAAATGACCGTGTAAAACAGGCTTAAGAAATATATATTACACCGTGGTGGCACCAGGGATGAATACAAACAAATTATATTAAACCCTTGGATGAATAAGGTGTAAAGCCCGATAAACACAGTACAGTTTTCTTGCAGCTTGGACTGCACGTTTTCTACACGAATATGTTCATAATTTTTCATGCAGAAAGCCTACGGTTTGACTCAAGCGTCTCTAGCGGCAGAATGATTCACTAACGGTGATCGGCCATTTCGATTTTGTGGTTGGGTGTGTCAAAGTGCGATTGTGTGAAGTGATATATTGTGATAAACTTCCTTTTCCCTAATTCCTGCCTTCTTATTTTTATTCTCTAAGCTCCTAATGGTTAATTAATCCCAAATAAAGATCACAGCCAGAACGCACACACAGAAATACCACCACTGACAGTATTCGGGCGGCACAACTCAGTTGTTTCTCGTTAGACCCATGGTGGAAATAATGGCGTTATTTCTACTATGGTTAGACCCACGGTGTAAGATATATCTTACACCGTGGTTAGACCCCTAGCGGTGGCTTGTGGCGATTCGTGTAGAAAACGTACAGACATGAAGATTTACTTAAAGTCTATGGTACTGACCGTGTATGTGCGACTTTTGATTTTTATACTTCTAGTTTGGAATCTTGAAGTTTCTGTACAGAAACTGTATGAGAATCTGCCCGAAAACTGTACCGTGTATGGCGGGCATAAGAATTTTTTTACATTGTGCCCATCTTTTTGTACATAGTTATTATACTCTAATTTAAATAAAGCTGCACTTTTAGATCAACAGGTAGGAGGGGGGAATCCAATCGACAGGTCCAACACCAAAAGTTTCTGATTATATGACAATATTCCCCTCTCCTTCCAGCTCGTGGCTCTGAAGTGCAGTTATTAGTATATAGTTTAAATTGAAGTATTCTCTTCGATTCTGTGGATTCTACGATGTAAGACAATTCTCTTATCATCATTATTGTACCCACGGAGTAAGAAATATATCTTACCAAGCCAAGTTGAAACCCTCTTGAGTCTACTTATGGAGCATTTGATTATAAAGTCCGAATATCAAACCGCAATTGTATGTGTTGCAGAATTACAAAAACTGTTACACCTGGTGGGATGATTACGTACAGAATCTACAGAAAATTGATAGAATATTCAGCATATTTGTTTCGCTGGTATACATAATCTGGTATTGCACATAAATATCATTCTTCTGATATTATACATCAAAAAATGAAAATTCAAGTAAATCAAATCAAGTACATCATTAACTCAAATAGAAACGACATTTCAAGTACTGTGAAATGAAAAAACATCGAAGATGAAAATATTTTGGCCCAATGGAATATTAAATATGGACAATGAGATGGTATATAAACAAGTATTAAAATGCCATGCGTTTATAAAATGGGGTTGAGAATGAACCTTGGTTTTCGAAGATGCTTCTGTACAATGCATTTGTCTATGAAAAGAAGGATAAAATATCACAAGAATACAGACAAGATAACAGTGCAACCTGTCTCAGCCGTCAATGTTTCGACAAAAAATGACCGTTAATATAGGTGGCTGCTTAATAAAAGTTATGAGGTAACTGGAAGCGTAATTCAAATCTAAATGAAGTAATTGCAATGATGTGATTACGTATGCTACGTACGTTCTCTGGAACATTTTCAATTGCCATAAATGACAAAATATAATTTAAAAATCTATAACTTAAGTAATAATGAATTAATAAAGTATTTACAATCATTTGCCTCCTTTCGGCTATTATCAAAACACATCCTCGACTCGTCACTCATTCTCGTAGTGGAGAGTGGAGACCAGACACACTTTCTGTCCTTATCCAATCTAACAAGCAAGCTAAACTTTCAAGTATAGCTCCATCACATTTTATTCTGTAGAAACGACAGCAGGGTCGCCTGACGAGGTTGCTATAATTGCTATATAGCGCAAAACATGATCAGTAGGGAACGGAATTTTTTGTAATAAAAAAAGTCTAATATGTACATACCCAAATATGTAGGAAAATATGTGAAATAAAAATTCGTTATAATGTTTCAAATTCCATTATCAAGCGTTTTCCAAGTACACTACGTTGTCAATCAGATCTTAACATCGATGCTGAAAAAAAGTTCTACATCAACTGAAGCAATTACAACACTTTGCCAGATGACATTAAACGATTAAATTTAATAGAAAAGTTTAATTGAGACTATACTCAAGAAAAGTAACATTAATTTAATACATAATGCATTATTTACCATTTGAAAAAACAAGCTTCCGGTCAATGACCCCCATCTCGATCAGGTTTTTCGTCCAGTTTCCCTGATCCATTGAGCAAATGCTGAGATGGCCCCTTGTTTTGCTTCTGGACATAAATGAAACTTCATTTTCTGTGCACGTCTTCTAGAATTCAGTGGGAAAAACAATTATTCAAATTATCGTTTCCATGTTGTCGCGGCAGGAAGTAATAAGAGCCAAAATTTATTGCTTTTTATCTTTGAATATAGTTTTTATTACATGGGAGTTTGTTTGTTTTTTTTCTCCCTTTCAAAATTTATTGCTATTTACCCTTGAAAATAGATTTTATTACATGGGAGTTTTTTTGTTTTTTTTTCTCCCTTTCAAAATTCAAAATTTATTGCTTATTTATTTTAAAATTTTTTTAAAATTAAAATTTAAAGTATATGACAGTGTAGGGATCACAGAATTTTGAAAATGGGCACACAATTCACTTTTCCCCATAGCACGTCATACGCAGTTTTTAACTGTTTTTTTTGACGTAAAATAAATAAAATAAAAAATAAAATTATTCGCCAGTTTAATCCGAAACGTATAATACTTTCGTAGTATATACAATGTTGCTCAAGTATCGCGTACCCTGTGATAGAAAGAAAGGGGGTAAAGGGAACATACGCTGCTCCCCCCCCCTAACTCCAAAAAAGCAATTAGACAATGATCTGAAAAATATGTTTTATCCAGTTACGCATGGGGTCTTTGAAATATGAGTAAGCACGTGGTTGGAGTTCCTTCTGCTTCATATTCATCCGCTCCTCCTTGATCCAGAGTACACGGTTTCTAAGAAGCAGATGGCGCGGGGGAGGGGAAGGAGGAGGAGTAAGTTTGACAATATAGGGAAGGTCCGGCGTTAATACAAGCGCATTGCATGCATTGCTTTACAAATATTCCAGTAACAAAGTTAGTTTTCAAGTAACATTCGAACGCGCAAGTGAAATGTTTTTTTAGCTTATAAATATATTAAAATGTAACGAAATATGTAGCAATAGATACAATATGTAAAAATATGTAATTATACCAAAATATGTAAAATAAAAATGGCTTCAATTCGTTCAGAATGTCGTGTTAAGTCTAAAAAATATTCGTGAATGTAGGTATCTGGTCCCTGTGTATTTACATGAAAATCCGTTCCGTAGTTATCAGGATCGCGCACGCGGCCTGTCCCGCGAGTCCTTAAACGATATGCTTACCCATTCAAGGGAAGTACGACTTGGCAAACCATAAGGCAGTAAACTGGGCGAACAATGAGTATTGTTTCATTACGAGATGTTTATCGAAATCATTGTTTTCCTGAAGGCATTAAACCAATAGTAATATCCATTATTTTTCACTTCTTTTAATACAGATCAAAATAGATTGAGGTGACCGCTTAATCTAGGAAAAGTCGCTGGCCATCGACATCTGAAAAGAGGAAATATTTACATGTCTTAAGGAACACACTGAATTGGTTCTGCTAAACAAAATTGCCATTAATGAAGGAGACTTAATCAAAGTGGTTGTTTGAACAAGTTTCATGATATTTTTGTTCCATCTAATCTGAATTCCATGACTTTTCACATTCTTGAAGATTGTTTTTTTTTTCCTCATCTATCCTTTGACTTGCAGGGAAACTCAAAAAAATGGGGAAAATTTGAATGAATTTAATTCAAGTTTATTGTTATTTAATGGACCAACAGTTTTTTCCAGTCATTGATAAAAACATAAGTAGGCCATGCATAACAATGCCAAAACACACTGATTACAAGAAATGTACAACACTCTTTATTGATTTCAAGTATGAAATATTAAGCAAAAACACAAGCATTCACATAATTGAAAAAGGATTCTGAACATGTTTAAGTAAATTTCTGTTAGGAAATACCAGAAAATCGAGACGCTGCAATATATTCAAAAACAATTCACACAATAGAGAGCCATTACAGTTCAAATTATTAAAAATAATTCCTTATTGAAACATTACAACATCTAGGCTATAATTGAAATACTTTGTCCCAACGTGTAGAGGCAAGTTAAACAAAATACTCCATTTGAATGTTCAAGAGGAACAGATGTAAGTATATCGCTACAGGTGAATAGACAGTAACACCGCATCATGAACAGTATAATGATTTCTTTATTTTATTCACATGTCTTCTGCCTTGCATTCTTGGGTCAAGAGATATTTCTTTCAATAACAATTTAAAAATAGAATTGTATTCATACATTCCTTTGGAAGTAATAACAACTTGTACCTAAATCAAACAAAAAATGTATTTAATTCACAAAAATGGAACATAGACAATGGGAAATTAAAAATTTCCAACAAATATTAATATAATTCTGAAATACATATTTACAGGCTATTCAACAAGTTGAAAAAAAAAAGTTTTTTCCTTTGACAGATGTTGATTTTTCAAACTCTTGCTGGAACATATCCCACATCAATGAAAACTGGATTATTTTTATGTTTATTACTCTTTTAAAAATGAACAATCAAAGGCATCAACTGTTACAATATTGATATTAGCAATTTTTAACCCAAGAACAAATGATCATTACATCCAAAGAAGTCTCAAAAGTATACCTGTTCATCATGTTTTAATATTATTTACCAAAATTTCACAGCAAGTTTGTTTACACTGACATGAAATGTCAAATTTAATACAATAAAAGTTTTGGAGCTCTTAACACACAATAAAAGCAGGCTGCTTGCTAGATGCCCAAGATTCAATTTATCAGGACATTACTATTTGCTGTGAGATCAAAAATACTTGAAAGGTCCATTCATATTTTTTTTCTATGAAGCTGAATTTTCTAAAGATTAAGGCACCTGCAATGAGACATATGTCACAATATTTTAAGATTAACAGCCCTGCTGCTGACAAGCTCTTGTACCTCTTGAAACCTTTTAGTCATGCATATTAATAAATGAATTTAAAAGGAAAATTTATGAAGAAGAAAATATTCTGTCAAATATTGATGAAGTTATACATTCATATCAATATTTTGTAATATTTCTAAACAGTTGACAAGGAAACAATTATTTCCCGTCACGATAAATCAACATAATCAACAGTGAGATAAATGTTTTTTCCAAGGCTATAGAGCAATAGGCAAAACTATCACTTGCCCAAATTACAAAAAATTAGATTGCAAAGCGACACTGCCAGTTGCTGTTAGTACACTGTACCTAGTTCTGGTGATTTTGACTGTACAATTCATAAATATTAATAAAAAAGGCAAGGAATGTTTTGTTAAACTACGTAAAACAACATGATTAGGACATTGAAATTGAGAAAACATTAAAAAAGCAAATTTTGGAAGTTCTTCAAATCTATACAATTTATAAGTTTACGATGACATGAATTGACTTAAAGCATTGTTCTCAATCTATACAATTTATAACAGATTTAACTTCCATAAAATTGCTCCCATTCTTAATAAAGATCTGAACATGCTTCTCATTATTTCAAATGTTCATCACTTAAAAAAGATTTCCTTTAATAAAAGAAATCTACAAAAAGTATCAAAAGTACTATAATCCTCAGACTCTAAACAACTTTAAAACTGGAAATGAAACTTTACTTCACAAATGATTTCAGTATTACTTAAAACAAAAACTTTAAAAAATTAACAATGATTGGAAAGCTGACCATTTGAAATGTTTCCTTTATGCAACCTTAGGAATGGTGTTAAAAATCAGTCTCTTGCAGTCTTAGTTTCTTCCTTCCCTATTTGTTCACTCTGAACGAAGGAAGTCTCCTAAACGATTACAGTCCTTTCATAGTGGCAGAGGATAAAAGCTCATTCCATGAACATAACAAAGTTGCACTGCATTAATCTTGGTATCATTTGCCGACATGCTATTTTTGTCTTTTCACAACAACTTTTACAATTGCAACCACTCTTGTAACTACAAATATGAAACCACTTCCATTTACAAAGAATGATGTATAAAATTTAAAGAGCCATGTTTTGTAATAGGAATCTCATTCCTACATCATACAACAGCATTGAATTGGCCAACAGGGATGATGATACTTCATTGAAGGAATTCATTCTATCATCCACATTACAGAAATGACTAGACGTTTTAAAAAATAAAACATCAAATATAAATTGAAGCAAGAAGCTTGAGTCTTAAGTGTCTAAACCCAGAAAATAAATTATACTTGTGTAATATCTTACACAGCACAACATGCAACAGTGCATATTGCATAAACTTTCAAGAGTGAAAAATAAAATTTTGTTTTTAAAAAAATGCTAATTATCATTGCTCATGAGAAGGAGTGTGTGTTCAACTTCTGCAATTGATGAATGTCGCTGCAAAGAATTTGGTGGAGCCTGTGTCCCAAGAACTTTTACATGATGTCTTGATGAAGGGATACTGCATAAGTCAAGAGCATCCGCAACTTCTGCAGGTGACAATGCTCCAGGAAGGTCCTAAAAATGTAGTGAAACAGTATTTGACATGCAAATAATGAAAATAAAACAATTTAACTATATTATTAAATCACCTACTAGAATAAATATTAAATCATTTAGTAAAATTTTAACTTTTGAAAAATTAAATACAGTGTCAACTACTGTAAGTTAATTGCAAAATATATAACCAAGAGTAACTAACTTGTTTATTTGCTAAAACAAGTACAGGAACATGTGTAAGCCTTTCATCTCCAAGCAACGCCTTCAGAGTTTTACAAGACTGTGGAAGATTTTGAGTGTCAGCAGAATCAACCACATAAACTAGCAGATCAGTATCTTGTAAAAAATTGTTCCAATACCGCCGAAAGGTTTCACCACCTCCAACTGAAAAAAAAAATTGTCCTTAGAAAAAAATTTCTGCAATGTCTTGAATTTTGTTACAACATTTTTGTTAAATAAATTTTACACCGAAATTTGAAGCATACTACAGATTTGTAATTGGATCACTAAGTTGTCAATCTTTCTCTAACTTAAAAAGATTGATAATTACAGTACAATATTAAAGGAACATAAATTAACTTATGTTGTACGTAAATAAATAAAACAAAATGTCAAATTATATCTTTTCTGAAGGTTGCAAGCAACAAATAAAACCTACTTTCCCAAATATTTAAAGAAACTCCTCCATTCTGCAGGCAGGTGACATTAAATCCTTCAGTGGGTTTAATATCATTGTTTTTATGTGAACCAGACGTTACTTGGGATAAAATGGTACTCTTTCCTGCGTTTTCCAATCCCAACACCAGAATTCTTTTTTCGGGGCTTTCTTCCAGCTGAAAATGGAATATCACCTATTACATTTCATTTCATGAATCATTCATAAACACATAACGTGAATGCAACACTTACTCTCGATACATCTTCAAATCCTTCATCAATGCTTTTGGCATCTTTTCTTTTTAAATAGGAGTATACTGCGTAAGCACATGCGCTCAATGCAATTCCTGAGCCGACTACAGCAGCAGATTTCAATTTCCCAGACCACGAATGCTCCATGATAATATGGTGAATTGCCGAAAGCTCTTACACAAGCGCTCTATATAATCTACCAAGGTTAAAGCTCAAATCATTTGCTAACTTGAGGACACATCACAAAATTTGGAATTAAATCACATCACTGGAGTTCACAGACGCTACGACGATTCACGCAGCGAGACAACCTACCGCAACCTGCCACTCAATACACCTGCACAACACTCACAGGCTTTAATAGTACTTTGATTGTACTGTTGTAGTACTGCTTCGCAGATGGACAGATGGTCTACTTGCTCATCAGCTGATGAATACGCATGCGCAATGATCCAATTGCTCTAGCATATACACGGTTCACGTCACTATATACCGGTTATAAGGCGGTTTATTTGATTCCTGTCAACGAACAAGAATATTCAGTACCTACGTCAGAGTTATCAATCGGTTCTCAAGATATTAACCTAAATAATATACACAAGCAAGTTCGTATTCCTTTAGGTCTACATACAGAAAATCTTCCAAATGAAGTAAAACTTAATATTTTGCTTTCAGAAATAAGTTATACCATGGAGGAAAGAGATACTTTTCTCTATGGTACTACTCTGGTTTACTGATTATTAGACATCAGATTTTAGAACATAATTTAGATTATAATATGATATATAATAAAATGAAATTTATTGAGGATTTGGATCTACACGCCCTTTCATCGGATATGAAAAAGCCTTCTAAACGAATTTCGGGGCCTCGTCCTATTTGAATAGAAGGGTCTCCCTAATAATAATAATAATAATAATAATAATAATAAAATAATAATAATAATAATAATAATTATTATTATTATTATTATTATTATTATTATTATTATTATTATTATCATCCTCTAATTCACGACTAAAGATGTTATGATTCGATTGAATATAAAATCTACTCCAGGGTGCAACCAAATTCCTAAAAAGCAGATCTAAGGACTATCGGTGTCTCTATAATACTTTGCTGAAAATGTGGGCTGACCTGGGAGTTTAGCCAAGTTCTTACACAAATTTTGCGGAACAAATCCCAGAGCTCGATAACTATCGGGACGACCTGTGCTTTTACGCCCCACATTCGGCTGATCTCGATTTCCAAATTCTTGTATTTAAGACGATTCTCTGCCTCCTTGGTTACGACGTTTTGATCGCACGGCACAGTTTCCATAGGTAGATATGTTTTTTCAAATCCCGAATTACAATATCCGGTTTGTTTGCCGTAATCGTGCGATCATTTTGAATTTGTTGGTCGTACAGTATGGTCCAACAGGCGTCACCGGTTTTGGTGAGTGTTCGTACCGCTTGGAGTATGTGTTTGGAACTTCGAAGATGGTACAGATCTGCCAGTGGAGGTCGTGTCTTTTCAAGTATTCGATCTTTGCTTGAATTGAACAAGCTGAGACGATCTGATCAATATAGTTTCTACTTGTACCTGGCAAATGCGGCATTTATCATCTTAGGAAATTTTGAGAACCGCTTTATCATAATGTCGTGTTCTCGACGCCTGATCTTAGGCAGCTACTAGAACTGCTTCTGATTCTGGCTTCATTCTTCCCCTTTTAAACCACGTGATTGATCTTTACTAATCTTCACCTTGTCCATTCTTTTTAGACATTGTCCGTGGAGTGGTTTGTCTCTCCATGATTTCTTTAACATTTTTTGTGTCTCACGTTTCATACTTAGTAACATCAGAAATTCAGTATCTGTGGTGTTTTGCGCGTCATTTTCTCCGCGATGCTTCTTGCTTCACTAACAATGCTTGTTTTCCATTCTTCGGTCAGATCTAAGGGCCTGCATCATTAGTGAGTCATTTTGATGACTGACTACTTACTTTGCCACCCCGAATATTGCATTGTGCTAGGAAGCTTCAATTTGTCTGAGACCTCTTCCTCTTTCCTTACGTGATGCAGGATGACGAGGGAGGGTGACATGATGCATTGTAAGCAGTTTTCTGTTTTTTCGATCCATGATTCGAATTTCGTGCTCAGTTCAGCTCACTAGTCCGGAACTGTGGTCAACTACAGGCACCGCCAAAATACCTATTGCAGATATTTTATTCCTGGAGTACAAATCGGACTGCAGAATAAGTCTCACTCTTCTATAATACTCACTGTGAATTCTTTTTCGTTGTGTCGTTCAAAATGTTCTCACATTCTTCAATACCCACATATTTGTGTTACCTGGCTCAAGATCTTGAATCACAGTATGAATATCAACTTCAAATATCTCTGATGTTGTCACTTTGCCTCTCTTTAAATTGATTTTTGCAAAATTCTGTGGTGGCAGCGGAGATTTTGTGGTGCTCCATGATAAACTATCTGGGGTCAATGAGGTATCTACCACAATAGTATTAAATTTAATTTTAATATGATTACATATAGCCAGACACGTGTTTCGGGAACACTCTTCCTATCTTTAGTGGTTCTATAATTTACAATTAAGTACATAAACAAATTACACATGTATTAACGTCAACAAAATCATATATAAACAGTGAACAATAAAATAATTATTTAAAATTAGTACTTACCCAAGTAATACAGATTAAACGCATAATTTCATGGAAAGTCTCAAAGTATGACGCCATTTTGATCGTACACTGCACGAACGCAGACTGCGGGAAGGTAAGGGAGGAAATGAACGGATGGTAAAGCTAGTCAATTAATAAATTTATGATGGGGCTGGATTTTACTCTGGATTGCTCATTGAGGCATAGAAGGTTTGGATTTTTGCATAATTTTAAGATTTCTAAATTTTTTAATATATTTAATTTGGCAGTATTAATTAAATTAAATACATGTGTCTGGCTATATGTAATCATATTAAAATTACATTTAATACTATTGTAGTAGATACCTCATTGACCCCAGATAGTTGATATTTGCAACTTGCCAAGACCAAACTTCATGCAGATGTCATTGCTGAAATCATTGATGACAGACAGCATTTTGGGAGAGAATCGCTTCATTCTAAGGAAACACTTTAAGATCATCCATGTAATACAAATGTGATACTGGTATTTCATCACCATGAAACTTGTAACCAAAGTCAATGTGCGACAACTGTCTAGAAAGTGCAATCAAACTAATGCAAAACAGCAGAGGGGAAAATACCCCTGTTAATCTGAATAGTTCTTGTTTCTACTGCTTCCTTTCCGCAGTATATTAATAACCTGGAACTCCACGACTTCATACTAGCCTTGCTCGATAAGTATAGGATGATATTGACAGATCTCCAGGGTCATGAAAATACAATCGTGTGGTACACTGTCAAAGGCCTTCTGGTAGTCAATCCAAGCCATGCTTAAATTCAAGTTGTCTTTATTTAGTAGCAAGGTATCTCTATATCCATAGGAACCTTTACGACATCCTTTTTTGTTCAACTGGCAACAAGTGGTTCTTTTCTAGGTGTCATTTCGTTAGCTATGGCTGCAGTTATAACTTTGTACATTCCTGGCAGACAAGAGATTGACCTGTAGTTATTCGCCAAAGAGCTGTCTTCCGCTTTGGGTACCAAATGCGTGAAGAAGCGTGTGAGCCATTCCAGGAGTTCCTTTTGGTTTTCTACACTTTTATTAACAGCCTGTGCTAGATTAGAATATAATTCTGTTAATTTCTTAATCCAATAAGTCTGGATATTATCAATCCCGGGAGATTTTCAGTATCCCATGTTCTTGAATTGTTTGGAAAAGGTCCTCTTCCGAGAATTCGGGAACATGTTCCACTTTTTCCACAAGTTCATCTCTAGCATCAATTTCTGATTGAAGCCAGGATGCGTCTTTGTTGAAGATCTGCTTTCCTCCCAGATTTCTGCCCAAAATGTTTCAACGTCATATTCTGAAGGAGCGACAGCATTGCCATTCGGTTTTTGAGTCAGAATGCGATAGAATCTCGTTGCGACTGTTTCAGTGGTGAATTCTCCGATACACCGCGTATAACGCCGGTATACCTAGTAATTCGAAGTGTATAAGTATTATTTAATAAGTTTGATAAAAAGTTATTGAGATTTTGAAAGCTTTGAAACAGATGCGAAAAAATAACTGTTTTGCTACCGAGAGCCAGTCAGTCTTTCGCATCCGTAAGCACTATGAAAGTGCGATAGAGTGAGAAGTTTCAAACAGTTCTAAATGCTGTCCAGAGAAAATTCGCTCTACCGCATGCCAGCGTTGATAACCTACGGCTCCTTATGTTTCAAGGTTGGGGAGAGAGGAGGATGCGCGTCTGGACGGTCGATAGGCACCGCAAAATATTGCGGTGAACAGTCCTTGATCTGGAACAGTTCTCTGATAGTTCGTAACGCTTCTCTCAAGTTTTTGTGAAAATGGAGTGTGTTAATGGTCCAGAAGTTAGTGGTTTGTGTACTTGTCTTTTAGAGCAATTATTAAGGACGGAATTTCATAGTATTGAGACTTCAGAAAAGCTCAAAATAAAAGACAACGGAAGAGGTAGCTTCCATAAAGTGCAGTATACTTGAAATAATGTTCAGAATTCGCCACTGGTCTGTTTCAAACTTCCGATTCTGCACACGGAAATCTATTTTACGTTTGTAAAGTCTAATGCGTTGAGCCCATGCTTGGATTTTCTCTTTTAACTTTTCAGCTACTAATAGCATGCTTGTGTCATTTTCAATTTGGTATTTTGGTTCAACATGGAATATTTGTCGTTGAACTTTAGAGGTGTGTGTTGATGTAAAAGATGCTTCGGCTAAGAGTGATATATCACGACGTGTCTGCTATCTGTTTCATAATTCTTTTCGTCTAGGGGGTACGGGGCTGTTTACTTTGGGTAACGGTGTTCTTGGCTGGTCCCATCTACTACACTACATAGAAACGAAGACATTCCGGTAGTGCCTGACTTTGACTAATATGTGCCCTAGGCTATCAAATGTTTTAGCGCCCTTTTTTGTTAATTTGTTTTATATAATATTTAATAAACATATCGACTTACAAATGTTAGTTAATCCATGAAAGTAATGTTCGGGGTGGAATCCACCACTATTAAAAATATTTGGCTCTTTTCACTTTGATATTATTTCTTTCTTTACTTGCTCAGACATCAGAGCAATAAATTCGCTAACTATTGTCGAAGATAAGTAGGAAGTGGAACCTGACCCTTTATTTCCATTCTAAATGAGATGGACAATTTAAACGGATGAAATTTGGATATGAACACAATGCAGCCTAAGAAGTTTCTATTTTGTAAAGAACCAATAATCTCGCTGTTACCGAAAAAGATTATCCTATTGATGCTAAAAATGCACACATTCTACAATTCTTTTGAGAACATTTCTCCAATATTCCACTTCATTTTTATGCTGTTTCAAATGCTGTGAATCCACTCTTTCTAAAACTGTAGATATACATACAAATTTTATTACGCAATCTTGATGTTCGGAGCTGTTATCATTTTGAGAAGTGTTGTTGCTATTTTTCCAGTCATTAAATTCTGTTGGAGTGAGCAAAGTAGATCCACCATATAACTTGCAAGGAGCACAAAAGACATGTTCTGAAGTTGGTGAAATACGAACCATGACCTTTGTTGTTAACTTCACAATTTTCCATTGTTTTGTAGAAATATGATTTTGGTAAATATCGTCTTTGATCTGCGTATTGGCTTTTAGAGTTGGAAAAATCGATGTCATCATTTTGCTGAAATACACCTTTGGCCACTAGTTATCTAAAACCATAGTCAATGTTCCACTGTACTGGGTCGTTTCGGGCTTGTAATATGTTAATGTTATTATCACTGTGGTTGACGTTAATTTCTTGTTTGCATATATTATCTGGCGATTCCATTAATAGTATGCTCGCAGAATGGTCGACACCAGATTCTGCATCAACGGAAGATTTCTAAGCGTATCGACAATTTGATTAATTAACACTTTCATTTGTTACAAATATGAAAATAAATAATTCTATGAAAACATTAATAAGTTCGCCATATGAAATTTTGCATCCGCTGAAAATCGTCCGCCCCAGGCTGCAGCCTACTCAGCCTGTTCGGAAATCTGGTACTGCATCCCGGGCGAGGGAAAGAAAATGACTTCCAGAAACGCAACACGAAGTCTAATGAAACAAAGATCCCCCCCCCCCCATATTTGTAGGAAGAGATGCATTAATTCATTTGATGGTTTACGTTCGGCTATTCACCTAGGTTTTCGTGAATATTATGGCAACCACCTATAAAAAAACCTTCTAACCACTCATTCTTAATTTTGTCTTTGTTTGTAACGTGTCACACACTTGAGTATTACCAAATTTCTTTACCAAAATCTTGGCAAGTGCTGCTTTGTGCGCGTCTTTCAATTAGACTAATTTACTCACCAAAAGGTAACATTTTCAATTTGCCGCCTGACATCATAAACACTTAACACAATACCTTCAACTTGTTGAACTTAACAGTACATATTCAGAGCCACTGAAACTAAAGCATTCATTACAAGAACGAAATACGATGTTCGGACGAGGGTAGCTGAGAAAGCGAATGGACGAGAACAGCCTTGAGTCTCTTGGTACGATGTCGCCTCACTTGATAATCAATGTTTAATTTCAAAACAATATTTGTTTTCCGTCTTATCCAGAATTTTTAGTACGGTTGTACTAAAAATTCCTTTTCGTTTCAACGCAGGTTTCTGGCTTATCCAGTGGACTATGCATTGGAAAATAGGCCGTTCTGAGATTTATTTCTGGCGAAGGCAGGTTTCCGTCTTATCCATGGTTTGTGTATAAAATTCAAAGTGAAAATGAGATACAAATTGAATACTGAACTTTTAGTACGAATGTTAGTACTTCTCGAAATACGATGTCTGATGATTTGAATGAGTTTCATATTTAAATATAAATTCTTTAAAGTCACCGAGTAAGATTTCAGAATTATTTTTAAAAAAGTTGAAGGATAAGCCCTCATATCACGGTGTAAGATATATCTTACACAGTGTCTCATATAATTAAATATTAATTTTAACTACTGGGTAACTGAGAGAAGGGTCTAAGAATAAAGGACGTTGATATCGCAGCCAATGATTTTCACGTCGTAGTCAGCGTTTCCTACGAGAAGATCGAGGATTAACTAAACCTGTACATATTTTTGTTAGAATACAGAAACGAAACGGTTTGTGAGGCGGGATTCAAATTTTGGAGTTTGTTCCAGTGTAGATAAAACAATTTTTTTAAAAAGTGTTTTTGCCAAAAACTTTTTGGTTGTCAAACGAAGATTTTTAACCTCAATTGTGTGGTCGAAGTACGCGCTATTAATCCTCGTTCCTCAGCGTGATAATCAACTAAACCGATTGTCAAATAATCCCGCGAATTTGAAAAAAAAGTAAACGTTTATTATAGGCCTGAATTCCTTTGAAATGATAGGTAATACTACAGTACTGTAGACTGAAATGGTGCCCGTGCATAATCAGGAGCATTTAATATTTTAATTTAGTAATGTTTACTTTACGCTTCCTTCGCCCATATTATATTGTTTAGCTGTTTTCTTCCAAAACCCTTATAGATTTTATTATGCACGTTCCCTAATATGGAAACTAGCCTGAGGAAAAGTCGCTCGTCAAATTTTACAATTAAAGAGAAGGAACTTCTGGTGGCCCTTGTTAGAAAGTATGAGGATACTATTGAGAACAAAAAAAGTGACAAAGTGGGGACTACAGCAAAACACAAAGCATGGTATTACTTAACTAAAGAATTTAATGCCTCATCAGGGGAAACTCCAAGGACTATAGATACCTTGCAGAATTGTTGGAATAATTTAAAGAAAACCACTAGGCGGATTCTGGCAGGTACAAATGCTGTAAAATGTAAACTGGGTAATTTAAGTAATTGGTAACTTGTTATCTAAAAGGATATTTCAAACTTTGTTCATATATTGTTATATAATTAAAAATAATCAATGCATGTTCAACAATTTTATAGGCAATGCTGCCAGAACAAACTCCTTAAAATGCATTGAAGAGCAAGTCATGGAAGTTATAGGTGTACCCAGGAAAGGATCATTAAATAATCATGATAATGACACCAATGGTGATGACAATGCTGCAGGTCTTTAATGCACAATAAATTTTCTGATATCACAATTGTGAATTTTAAAATCATTCAGGTCTAAATTACAGTAAAAAGAAGTCGAACATTAAAATACATTTATGACTCTAATGATTGTTTCAACTTTTGTTTTCTTGCTCAGTCATAATTAAAGAACATTTACTATCATCCGATAGTCTCTCAGAGGATTCCACAAGAGTCTGTGTAACAACTGACCACCTGCCAATTGTGGGGGAAAGTTTTTCACTTAAGACTAATGGAAGTTCAGAGGAAGCAGAACATGAAGGATTTGAAGAAAACCCTACTATCCCTGCTAATGCCTGTGATCCACTAGCAGTTGACCAACCAGAAGAGAATGTCTCTACACCTGCAGAGAATGATGGAGTGAGTATCCAGTATCATTACTGTCACAAATAAAATTTTTTGTGTTAAAGCAAAAATGAAACCGAAATTAAATTAAGGATTATTTTTACCATTTGATATATGAAAAGATATTATATGGATAATTATCTATATAGAGATCTTGTATTCTTCAAATGATGATCTAGTATTACATAATTAACCAAACCAAATAGAATTATCTATCTTTCAGAAAATATCAGTTGTCTGTCACATTTCATCGTTTCACAGATAGTTTCAAAAGGTCCTTAAAGCTTGTCAGTCAGTTGAAAATAATTTTTTTGCGTCATGTTTAGATATTTTAAGGATATAGAGAGAATATAATATATATTAATGTATGTTTTTCTTTCTTTCTTTCCGTAGAACTTTTTAAATTGGAGCAAATGGACTCAACTGTACTCGAAGCAACCATCCTTATCACTTCTTCAGAAGATAGAAAGCACTACACAACATGGAGAAAAATCTGATCCAAGGAGAACAGATGTTATTGAAATGATGATGCATCAAATGAAAGAGGAAGTAGAATTTCGGCGGGAAGAAGCTCAACACAAACGGGAGCTCTTCCAAATACAGAAACAGCAAGAATTGGTAAAACTAAAAATTCTTCAGAAAGCCCTGCAAAGTGCAAATGTAACTATAAGTATGTCTGGAACATCAGTACATATTGGGGAAAAATAAAATGTGTATTGTTGGACATTTATATTATTTTTTTAAAAGTAGTTCTTTTATGCCCTAGTTGTAATATAATATGCAATTTAATTAGAGGCTATTAAAAATGATGTTCACTTTTGCGGGGGGGTCCCAAACTGACAAAAATCATTAAGGTGAAGGGTTGATGAAACATGAACGTTTTCACATTTTGTTATTATTAATTTTATGTTAATTGGAGTATCAAGCTCATAAAAGTTGGCAATATACTTTCATGCCATCTATTACAATTTCTTTTTAGTAATTATGAATGTACTATCCAAAAACTGTTCAAATAGAATTAATGAAATGTATCTGAAAAAGTGTTCAGTACATATTTCATCACTGAAATACTTTAAAGAATATAGAAAACATTGCAATGTTTCAATTCTCAAGCATAAAATTAGGTCTGTTAGAACTCTAGCTTCAGAAGGAACCACTAGTCATAACGCAATGTTATGTAAATTGGAAGAAGTTTATTAGACGTGGAAAATATACATATACTGTTTGTTAATGACACCAAAGCAGTATAGATTTCCAATAGAATACCTAAAATTGTGGGAATGAGTGACATTGACAAATAATTATAAATAAATAAGAATTTAATAAATTCTCATCTTCCCCCAATTTAAAATTTTATTGTTAATTCTCTAGCTTCAGAAGGAACCACTAGTCATAACGCAATGTTATGTAAATTGGAAGAAGTTTATTAGACGTGGAAAATATACATATACTGTTTGTTAATGACACCAAAGCAGTATAGATTTCCAATAGAATACCTAAAATTGTGGGAATGAGTGACATTGACAAATAATTATAAATAAATAAGAAAAGCAGTATAGATTTTCAACTTAATTTCTAATTTACAAATTTTATTCTTAATTCATTTGACAGTTTTGTGCATTATTAATTATTAATGTGAAAATATACATGTTCATTTCAAAATTATAAAAAAATAATAATTTTTTAATTAATTTATTGGAACATGAAGGAGGTGGGGCACTATAATGAAAATATATCACACTTCCAAAATTAGTATCTTACAATTTCCTCCAAAAAATTAATTCTCAACAAAATTGCAAATTTTATTGCCTTTCATGATACACCCTTTTATTTCTTTGATATTGTGCATGGCAAGATGAGTAATAATTGTTTCTATTTGTAATATTTTGTGCATATATTTTTGTTTTTGAACTGAAGTCTCTTTATCATTCTGCCACAACCACCATGACAAATAAGTAACTATTTTCCCTCTTGCCTAGGGTTACCAGAGACCTAGTAGAAAAATAAACATATTTTTATAATGACATAGAGGTATAAAGTTCTTACACTACTACAGAAGAGAGATCAATTTATGTGTTTTTATATGCTATATATCTATTTTATTCGCTTATTGTTAAGGACTCTTTTCTATAGGACTCTATATTGTTAAGGACTTTTTCCTTTAATGCAATTTTATTTTCATGTATTTTATTTTTAAAAAAATTTAATTCAATTAAAAAGTGATTAGATGATACATATCACAAAAATCAGGACTTTTGAATACAAATCAGGACATGTCCTGATAAATTATACAATTTATCAGGACGTTCTGATAAATCTGGTAACCCTACCCTTACCTCTTGGAAGGCTTTGAGGAGCTACTGCTTATGTGGAAGTACTCACATGTACAAAGCGTGTTTCAATGCTTTTAGACATTTCCTCGTGCCACCTAAGTGGCTGACTTCCAGGTGTAGCCATCGTGATTCCTCACTTGTAAAATGAAAATGGTCCATGGGCCTGAATTTTGGTATGAACCAGCTATTCTATACTAGCACAGCCCACAGATGAAAATAAGCACCTCTTGAAAAACATTAGAAAGTTTCTTGACTAACAAAAAAATTCACTAGACTTCTTTCTCTCTCTACTGGATCAATTAGTTTTTTTGTTGCTGTCTTTAATCATTACAATGTATATTTTCAGTATCTTATGATGTTTAGATTCTTTTTTTTTTTACTGCTTTTGACAGAAGAGATGCTGACAATTAGGGGGTGGATTTTAATGAAATGTCATTTTTTTTTCTTTTCACTTCAGAACAACGCTGTTTAGTATAGAAATTAATTCTATGCTATGACACAAGGAAACAAACCATTTTTGCCTTTTTTTCCCTTTCTTTCTTTTTTCATTTTTTGTTGATTCCAACTAATAAGTCATTTTTTACCTTTTCTCATAATTTTTAATGCATTTTTCACTGATTTGATCGATTTTAATATCATTTTAATTGTACTTACTTCAAATAATATTTATGAGATGCAACAAATGCTCTCCACAGAATTCCTGAGAAGTGTATTTATTTGTTCAGAAAATGTCAGTTGTTCTATGTAATCTTAATATTCCTGTGACACCAATCAGTGCCAATGTTGGTGCGGCCAATTTCGGGATAACTAAGGACAGAGATTTCCTGGTAAAGAGCAGTCCAAGCTAAAAATCTGCAAGCTGAGAGCAGTTGAATGAATAGAAGTAGCCTCGATTACATCAGCAACGTATCCAGCTTGAGTTGTTCATCCAAACTGGTTTTGATCATGTTTTTTACAGCATTTTTCTTTGCTTTTAGGGCATTTTAAAAACATTTTAAGAGCATTTTATTCATAATTTTTGGCAATGATTTAGGTCATCAAAATCTGCCCCTACTCATGATGTTTATTTCTGAGAAGGATACTTTTGGTAGCAGCCTTTTAGTAATTTCAAAAAGTGATTGCACAACATTGTTTGATAGTTCCTATTTCATGTTTATTTTTTTCCTTTTTGCACCGACAAATTCACTGCAATACACACAAAAAATGATAGAGAATACACCTTCCACATTAAAGAGGTACAAATGAGATTTATGATTAGACAAAACATAGGTCTCTAGCAAGTTGTCAGAATCATAAATAATGCCAACATTCTAAAAGAGGAAATTAGAATCCCTAAAAATGTCAGAATCTCTATTAAATGAAGTTTAATGTTACAAGTACTGTAAAACTTTTTTTTAAAAAATTTTGATATTTTTAAAAGTAGACATGTAAAGGGGAAATTAGTTGAATAACATTGCTTTGCTTGTTATATGTAGTATAACATAACAACAACTAACAGTACCTGCACAATGCTGGTAATGCAAATCACTTTCTACTCTAATAGTTTCAGGCATTGTTTGCCTTCCCTAAGGATTAGGTACAACGGTGAATTTTCTACTTTACCAGTAACATATTCATCAATTGGGAAATGTCTTTATTCACTCCTTACAAAAATGAGTGCACTATAGGTTGCCCCAACTCCCTCACATGTTCAATTTCTTTCAATTTTAATTTTAAACAAGTAACTTTTATTTGACTCAGGAACGGGGACAATTCAAAATGGAATTCTCAAGATGTGTTACTAAACAAGTTATTTAAGAGTTGTTAATAAAGAGGAATTGGAAGAAGCAAAATATTGTGAATATGTTTTTTGAATGGCCCTTATTTATTAATGTCAAAAACAATAAAGAGACTAACAGTTTGTATGTTTGAGAAGGAAGATGAAAAAAAATGCATTTAATGTCCAGAAGCAAAGCAAGAAACCATCTCACCATTTGTGCAGTGGATCAAGAGAAACACTATAAAGACAAAACAAGGAAACAAGAACTACACAATAGTTTTTGTTGGCATATACAGTCTTACAATTGTTCAATATAAAGATTTACTATAATGGAAACAATTTATTCAAGTGGATCCCTTCTCCTCTCTTCATTGGCAAGGAGTTGGAAGTTAGACGATTACTACAGATCACTGCAGGGCTCCTGTTTCACACACGTGAATTAGTTGCTTTCTCGTGCCACCCAGTGAGGTAGTCAATAGACAGTCATCACTACTGGGCACTTCTTATATTATGGGTGTTTTATATTTACACTTAGTGCTCAAACATTTGTGTATTTATTTAAATAAAAGTTATTTGGTATTTAAATTGTTAGTTAATTATGTTTGTGAATAAATTCACACTCATTAAAGTTTTTAAAGAATCCTAGTGACAGCTTATACTAACACAATGGCATTACTGGCTTGAGAGGCTCTGAGTTGATTGTACGCAACAAATGTGGAGGAATCATAACGGGAAGTATTCCCTTTCTTGTTTTAACTACTCTCCCTCCATGCCAAGCACTGAACTATAATAACAGTGTACAGAAAGGGAGAAGAGGGTAAACTACACAAGAGTGAGTACTGAGGAGATCTCCAAAATAACACTGAGCCACCTAAATTTATTGTCAGTGTAATGCAGCAATGACTGCTGTAAGTGAAATGAATATTTTTTTCTTTTTATATTCGGTTGTTCTTCAGTGCCTTTGCTTCATTTATGGACTTCTCATATCAATATCAATTTTTTCTATTTGTTGCCAGATATTCCTAAGCTACTTTGTGCCAGAATTTCACCAGTACTTTCCATTCTTCTTCTTCTTCTTCTTGATCTTCACTGACTGGTTTTGTACTGAAGAATATGGCTTTTCTTCTTTCATACAGCAATTTAATGAAGTTTCTAAGAACTTATGACTTCAGTTCTTAGTCTCAGTCTGGAGCTTTTAAATCATTTCATCTTGGACTTCATTATTGCCTAGAAAGTGAATAAAGTGACGGATTTCTAAAAAGCTCATCTTTATTGAAGAATATGCCACTTTTTCATTAGGTAGGCAATAATCAATAACCAGCCTCTAACCTGTTTGCTCAAGTGTAAATGGCAGTGCTTGTGAAAGTGTAAAAGAAAATAGGAAACTGAAAAGGTCTTAAGGTGGACTGTCATTCTGATACATTCTTTTTTTGCAATTGGATTAGGAATGTTGCTGACTGGCATGATCCTTCTTATTTCAGGTACTCTCCGTATATTGCAGTCTTGTGAAAATTTTCTGTGAATTCTTCTAGTGTGTAAATGGCAATTACAGAAAAATATCCTTGGTCAATTTTCCATCTTTATAGTAGAGTTTTTTTCATTTATATATTTGTAACAGTAAATTGTTTTTTTCCAGTACTTGATTATAAGTATGATTACTTTTGCTGACGCACTTGTTTTTTAAGACTTTACTACATGCCACTAGTTTCCTATAACCAATAGTAGTCATATTCATCCATTTTCATAAGTTTGTCTTTTTGGTGATAATACTTTTAGATTAGCAGGCAGCAATTTTAATTCTGTAAGTTCTCCTGTTTTAAATATATGAGAAAGAACATGCATCTTCAGAATCTACATGTGTACTTATCTTCAGACTATATGAAATCTTCATTTTATCAATAATACTGACCATCCATTCTCACACTTTTTCAAAATGCAGTCACTAAGTTCCTGGCCATTAACAAACATTTTTTTACCTTCATGAGTAAAGTAGAGACTCATTCTCTTCTAAAACATGAGAAAATCCTGTTCAAACATTGCAAGATTATTTTCATAGAGCGAAAGAAAATCAAGATAGTAAAGCAAACAAAACGAATTTTATATTTATTTTTAAAATATATTAATACTCAACAAAACAAATACCAATATATTAAACATCTTCAATTATCTACAATGTTAATACCAACAGCAGCTAGAATATGAATGTATAAAATCACTCTTTACATAAAACATTATGACCCACTATTAGAAAGTTCTTCTTGCTTGATTTCATCAAGAGCTTTTTGAACAAGGCGTTGCAATTGAAGTGGAAGAGCATCATTTATTGGTGAAAGGCACAAAGAATCATCTGCAATTATAAATATAAGTTTACAAATATCCATAATAAGTTCAATAAAACACACACACTTTAATAAAAAAACAATAACAAATTGTACAGCTTCATTGCAAATGCGCACCTACACTTGTAGTATGACATAACTGTGTTCTCACTAATGAAGATTTATTTCCACTGTCATTATTAACATGGATTTTTGAAGATACATTGCTATGTAGTACATCAGAATTCTGGGAAGATGTTTCACTTATAATAATATTCCCTTTGAGTGGCAGCTTTACAGATTCTTGAGGTTTAGTTTCAGAGTTTGAATAACTTACATGGGCTCTACACTCAGCTGTATCTGTAAGTTCAGAGAGAGATATATAAATGTAATACACGTATTCTTGTTTCATATGAAAACTGTCCTAAATGCAGTCTACTCCTGTTATAATGATACTCGAATATAGTGAACTCTTGGTTACAGTGAACTAAACTCACCAGTCGAGTTTCACTTACATTATAAATAAGTGCAGGAAGATTCAGTTATAGTGAACTCTAAACCTCGGCTACAGCAAATGTAGGAAATAAAAGGTTCTAAAAATATTTCGCCTCAGTGCCACAAATTCCACCACTAGGCTGTGGGGTGGGACGGTGTTCCAGCAGTGCAAGAGGCATTGAAGGGTGACACATCTGCATAACGATACTCAAGAGACAGTGGGCAATAAAGAATCAAGTATGGAGAGAGCACAAACTGGAGGAGGATTTAAAGAAATTACTAATGAAAAAGCATGAAATAACTGATTTTTAAAGGTAAAATAAAGATATTAAATTTTCAGTTCATACTGTTAATTTTTTTGCTTATCTCTATATTAATAAAATAAATAATTGTGGAGAAATTCTATTTAATTTTAACATCATTGGATATAGTGAACCAAAAATGTTAGTCCCAGAAGTACACTATAACCAGAGTATACTGTATTCTCATGTTTGGAAAATATGTCATGAATGGTAATCTAATACCTCTACTTTCTACAAACTGCACAACATTAATTCTTAGAAAAAGTAATAAATTACATTCAAACTAAGTTTTCAGAACAGGCTACTATGAACTACTCTTAAAGAAATTATTTAAGGTCAGAATTAGAGGCAATATTCAAAATTTCTTTTCAAGTTATTTGATGAATAGATTACAAATAGTAACCACGAACTTGTCCTATGTTGATTTAATTGTTTAATGTTCCCCCATGGGAAGGTTAATTAACCTATGGACAATTCTGGGTCTATTATTGTTTATACTCAGCAGCAATGTTTTTAATATTTTGACTGAAATTGCATTGATCTCTTCTGATCAGACACTGCTTTATTAATCAAAGGTTGGGGAGTTGGATTGAAAGAAGTGAAAGAACTAGGTGCTACAGTAGCACTTACTTTCATACATGATTTTTAACAACTATGCAATATTATAATACTACATGACCCGGCAAAAGTGCTTCCAAACAGGAAACCTTTTTTTCTCAGAGCTGGAATTCAAACTCTGGTTCTTAGAAGTACATTCACATTATGCCTACACTATCTGCCTCACAGCTAAACTCTACCTTCCTGTCCTAACAATAAAATTTAAGATTTGCTTTGTTAGTTTCAAAAATTTAGAGACTCCTTTACATTATTTCAAGATCTAGTTTTCATTAGGGGAAAAAAATTAGTTAATACAATTTGATCTGCAATGTTAATTCTTTTTGCTATTTTTGAAAATTGGGATCTGTGCCATTTTAATATATGTACCTTGCAATATTTGAGAAAAAATATTAAGGAAAAAATTTTGAGCTGTTTTTTGAGAAAAAAAATGTTTAAAATTGCTATATGTCATGTAACATGAAGCAAAAACTACTCATATTTTGGAAAAATTGTACATGACATTACTTAAAGATCTTTCTTTGAAGAATAGATTTTATTATGGAAAATAAATCGATTTTCAATAATTATAGCTCTAGGAAGACACTGAAAAAATTTTTAACTTTTGCAACTTTCGAAAATTCAGAGACCAACAAAAATTAGACTTACTGAATTCCCCCCCTCTCTCTCCAAAGAAAAGACGTACTAACTAATTAAAAAATTGGAGCCAATTTTTTAGAATATTTTTAAAAAGATTGAGGTTTTATTTAAAGTACCCCTTGAAAATCAAAATATACATTCAAACTTGCAGGGCCTTGAGTTCAGCTACATCGAATGGGAATATAAATTTTGAAACATATTGTCTGAATGGTTCAGGTCCTAGTCTTGACAGACTGTTTGCCATCAACCAATTTTTTTTTTACTATCAAAAACCTACAAGGACAATCATTTCTGACTACATAACACGTTTGAGGAAGTAATTTACTACACATATAGTAATAAAACTTATGTACTTTATCATTACAAGGGCCCCACAATACTTTCTCTTTACTAGGTAAGTGCATAGTATTGTGAGGCAGCATTGCTAGGTGACTTGCAGAAAATTTTTTGAGTCTAAACATTTTGTTAACATAAGTGTTTGTACTATTTATGGTAGCTTCTCTGCACAACTTCATATTGTAATATCAAGATTTGTAGACCTAATTACTTTACTACTGATTGTCAGTATCCTCAATTATACAGAGTTAGAGAAACCAAATGTATGGGTGTGATGATGGACTTCATAGTGATAATCTTGTAAGTATGATTTGGTCAGAGGCTACTAGAGTGGTTGCAAGAAATAGGATGAGAGCCAGTGAGAAAAACCAAGTGTACTAAGCTCAAAAATAAAGTTTGAGAAATGAGTCAGTGTTATGAATAACAGGGAAACCCAAGTATTCCGACCTGCAGGCATCACCATTGTGCTGTGAAATTTTTTGAATGTATCAAAAAAATTATGGACTTGGGAAATGAGTACACAGGTAATTCTTGTATAGTGTTCATTAGACAGGCAAAGTATGAAGGAGTTGTAAACCATACCCATACAGCGTCTCAAACTGTATACGCCATATTGAATTCCATGTGTCATTTTTCTGATACCCTCTTTGATTATGAGTTCAAAGCTAATTTTATGTCCAAAGATAGAAACGTTTTTTCATCGCCAATTGAGGAGCAAACATTCAAAACATGACATGTCTACTTTACTCCTTTTTGAGAAAAACGCAAAAATGGGAAACATTTATAAGTGAAATAGAAAATGACATTCATGGCAGACAACAGCTGGTATATAAAGCTTTGACACAAATAGTGAATTACAAGACATGGCTAATTTGAATATTATAAAATAATGTCAATGAGTTGAACATTATCAAACTTTATGGTATAACCCTGAAGATGAAAATATTTTATGTGAAATGCCAGTACAAGCTTCAGTAGATGACATTGATTTAGAAGAATTAGAAACACCAATAACAGGACTAAAAAATCGAAAAGCTCTGGAACTTGACGAAATAAATGCCGAAATACTTAAATATGGAGGTTTGCTGTTAAAACTAAGACTCCCCCACCTATTAAATTTATGTCAGAAGCAATACAGTGTCCCTGAAGAATGACAAAAAGCAAAAGTGATTTCCTTATTTAAATAAGGGGAAAGAAATGACTGTGGCAACTATACAGGTTATTATCCACATGCTATAAAACATATGCAAAAATTTTAAATAAACGGCTTGTTAATATCTCTGATATTTTAATAATACGAGAACAAAATGGTGTTAGAAAAGGACGCTCCTGTACAGATAATATTTTTACCATCCGACAACTAATAGAAAAACGTAGGGAATTTAATCTAGACCCATTTAGCTTCCATCGATTATAAAAAAACTTTCGATAAATGAAAACGCTCTGCTTTATGGGAAATGATGGAAAAAAGAGGCTATTCGCACCACTTAATCATTAACATTAAATCTCTGTACCAGAATTCTTCCGTTATCTTAGAACCAGAAGGAAAATATTCAAAGGAAATAAAAACAAACCCAGGAGTTCACCAAGAATGTAGCCTTTCCTTAATATTGTTTAACATATACATGGATAATGTCATTCGAGAATGGAAAAACAGAATTAGCCTAGGAATTAAGCTTAAAAATGGAGTGTATACACTCCTATTTGATGATAATCAGATTATAATTCAAGAAAGTCAGGCCACCTTACAGAGGTCTATTCATCAATTAAACCAAACTTGCAAAGGACACAATCTAATGTTTCAAAAACAAAGACCAAAACAATGGCATTGGTGGGAAAACATCCTATACACACCAAAATAATTTTGGAAAATATGACGGTGGAACAAGTTTGCCATTTTAAATATTTGGGTTATAACATAATGTTCTTCACAGAAGTTGATATAGATGAAAAAATCCTTAACTACCGGAATATATGCCGTCAAATTGAACTGTTTTCCCATCTCTGCAATTTTTCTCATTGTATCTCTGCAACAGATTGCCCTGGGAGGCTGATTTTTTGTGAATCTATGTCATTTTGTATCCTCTTTCATATGAACATTGTGATTATTGATTTGGTTTGGGGGCACTTTTCACTGCCTTATTCGGCTATACCCTTTGAAATTAATCTTTTAATTTTGGGGGTGTTTTATACACGAAGACCAATGAATATTCAAAATTTTCAAAAACCATGGCTCAAAATTGTTTCTGTAAATTTTTTGCTAGAATAGTGCAATGTATACTTGTAAAAATGGTGCAGAATTCTTTAAGATGTTTTTCCTTTTCAGAAATTATAAAAGCTTAAAATGTTTTGAATATTCTCCAACAATATTATCAGATAGACATATTGTTCTCAATGACATCTACTCTTAAAAATTAAATCTTTGAATCCAATATATCAAGATATGAGTAGTTTTCGCATAAGCTTCAAAGAAATTGGGACAATTAAAAAATTAGAAAATGAAGATTTTCTCAAGAAGGGTTCCATATTTAATTTCTCATTTTGTTATGGACCCAATGCTCACACTGTGGCAAAAGCACCAGTTCTTGTCAGATCACCACAATTAAGCACCACCAGTCACCCAGGGTTGGGTGACTGCAAGAGAACCCGTGGTGGCGTTGGCAACATTACTCTAACCAACTCGTGGCTCAGAGCGAACGTCACTTGCCTTTCACCAAGGAGATCTGAGTTCGATTACCAGACAATCTCATTTGAAATTTGTTCTGAAAAAACAAGCTTGACTGCTTCATATGGGCTTGTCCAACCCTAAACCCTACTCTGTCCTAATTCCTTCCCAATCTGAAAAACCAAGGCTGGCACCCAACTGCTTTGAATATCCTCTTAGGGGGATCACCAAGGATTGCATACATTCTATCAATCTACGTTTTACTACTCCCTAATATTGTTATGGAATAATTTACATAGTACAAGAGAAACATAATAAACACTTGGACTGACAAGAAATGTGTGTAATTGAGGAACTGGATGCTTACACTGAGAACAATAGAGCAAGAATCATGATGGGGCCAATACATAAAGGTACAGTGCCGAGATACATGATATTCAGGGAGTGCGAAGGTGCTCTTCAGAGGAGCAATAGGGACCGTGAGAGGCACTGTAGGACTTTTAGGAGCCAATAGATAGCAGCTGGGAAGAGAATAGAGACAAACCATAATATAGCCCTGATTCAAGAGAACAGGAAACTAACTTGTATGAGCAAGTCTGTGTAATTTTGGAGCATTAATAGTTTTTCCTTAATGAAATCAGTTTTTTTAAATAAGATCTTAAAAGTAGTGTTGATGAAAAACTCTGCAATTTTTAAAAATTCAAAGGCAAATGTTCAACTTTTTTAAAAGAATTGGGAAGATTGAGTTTAGCTTTGAAGCTAGTAGTGTAGGGCTAACGTGAATGGCATGCTAACTTTAAAAATCTGAAAAAAAAATTGCTTGTTGGAAACACTTTTACAAGTTCATATAGGACTGTGGCTTTATGTTTATGTTCAGGTTATGGCTCTATAATTATTTTACAATAATTAATTGGTAAATTTTACAACATGTAATATATAAATAAATTTATAACAGTTAACTCACCAGAGAGAGCTACGCGGTTTGAGTCTACAGTTTCTCCTTCAGAATCTGAGGATTCTGCTGCAAGAATCCGATTAACATCTCTGTCAACTTCTGAACTGGAGTATCCTTCTAGCAATACTTGGGATGGAAAAACAGCTACTGATCCACCTTGGACAATATTCAACCGTTGTTCAAGTTCAGACACACGTCTTGCCAAAATTCTGGAATGTCAATGTTTAATGTTTAATCATCTTACCAGACTCCCCGCTTAATATTAAAATTAAAATTTAACTAGATAATGTAAAATCAGAAAGGAAAGAGTGTACTCTCTTCTACTGTAATACTGATATAGTAATTGACAGATTTCATGACATATTTATAATCTGAGTAATTTTCAAAACAAACCTGTTAGCCTTTTTTTGATGAGAGAGAGCTAAGGATTTATCACTTAATGCTTCTAAAAGAGCTAGACATAAACTTTTCATGTCAGCTAAAGTAGCAGCAGTATTTGGCAACTGAGCAGAGGTTCCGTGTTCAAGTAACTGTTGAACTGAAACAATAAGTACAATGCTGTATTTCAATACAAGCGTCATATTATTTGTTTCAAATACGTATTCAACTTTGCATCACTTCTTTACTCATACGAAAACAACAAAATGCTAAAATTACTAGTAGCGTCAGGGAACATAGGTAACCTTTAAAGAATAAGTTCTATCCTTATTTTACATTTCATTTTTTATGTATTCTACCAAGTACATCCAGATTACAACATTCTAGTTAGAATATAAAAGTAATCAATATAATTCATCAGAATTTACTTCTACACCAATACATATTTTAATAAAATTGTGCATAGACACAGAAGAAAATCAGTACATCTAGTGAGTTAACGATCTACAATCAACTCACCCTGCCTGTGAGTCATAACCATGCCAGAACTGTTGTTAGCACCCAATTTTACTGTTCCTTTACTTCGCTTCTTTTCCAACATGCTCTGTTTACAAAGAAGTTATGATAATATAATCATGCAAGAAAGGTGAAGGAAAAGAATATATCAAGGAGTATATATCAGGAGAATATATCAAGGAGTCAATACATCATCAGTATTTTTACATGTATGAAACAATACAAGAAAATTTTAGTAACAAAAGGTTATTCAGCATTCAATATTAATGTGAATAGAAATGTTCATTATGATAAGAATTATAATATTCTTTTTTATCAATCTTTTTACCTTGTATTTCAATAAAGCTTGGTTCACTAATTCTTTTTCTTCTTCAGCTTGATGCAATCTATCTTGCAAATACCTGGCAATGAAAACAAAAATTCAATTATTAATACTTCCACAATAGGTATAAACTCAAATGCCATGTAATGTGTTTATTTCTTTTTAAGAAAAATGTAGTAAACACCCACATGCACAAATATAATCTTCTGTAACAGTAATTATCAATGATAATCAACAGATTCTCGAAAACAGACCCAATGTTGTTATTTAACCTTCTTGTGCAGACAGTCTGAAATGCACTGAATAATATCACATTAAGGCCATTTTGATGTATTATGTGATTTTCAAAAACAACTAAATTGCAATTTTATGAAATATGATTAACATTTATGTTACAGGGGATTTTTATACATTATTACTTTTGTGAACAGAAATTATTCAAATGATCTCGTATGAAGTTTCTCGAAAATCAAAAAGTTTTCTGTGAAAATGAGCTCAAAATTGCGCATTTCCAGAAACTCACAAAACACATTTTCTTGAAAATTGCTCCAAATTATTCAATGAAAATTAACACATAGAACAGTTTTACTCTTCTACAATATTCTTAAAATCATATTTAAATTCTACTAGTAGGGGTCTGAAAAATTGAGATACAGTTGACTTTGGCATAGTGAACTTCTGAGGACTAACATTTTTGGTTCATTATATCCGATGATGTCAAAATTAAATAGAATTTATAAATGATTGATTTTATTAATATAGAGATACAGGAAAATAGATAAACTGAACATTTCAATATCTTTATTTGTCCTTAAAAATCAATTATTTTCAATTGTTTGCTTTATACTTTTTCATGAGTAATTTCTCTAGATCCTTCTCCAGAGTTCGTGCTATCTCCATACTTGATTCTGCATTGTCCTCAATGTTTAAGTATCGGAATGCAGTCTTGACAGCCTTCAATGCCTCTTGCACTGTTGTAACACCTTCCCACTCTCCGAAGGCCCTTTTTCTTGCCTAGTAATATATGAGATACTTTTGGTACTGTGAAGGTACCAAAGTGACTAAAGAAACCGATTGCTTTTCCATGTGGCATGGCGGATATCATCAGGCTGTGTCAGTCACATGCTTCCTGTCACCTACGTAGAACTCAACGCATTTTATCTTGTGGAATATCAAGTGAGATCAAGATTGAAACTAAAGCAAGCACCGTGTGTCGCTGCTGCCAGTTGTAGCCCTTGCAGGACACAGCCTTTGATTCTGCAGTGAAACTGACAGGCAAAGGTCATCAGTAAGAGGCCCATTCCGGGTCCATAAGGTGCCCATTCTGTCTCCCCTAAGGGGAGACTTCGATTATGACTTTGCCCGATGATATTTTTTTCAAGCAGCCTAGTGTTGGAATTTCTGGCACTGAGGCGTTATATTGTTTTCCAGGAGGGAATTAATTTCCAGGACGTTGTATTATCTACGTTCACTAGAGCTGAGGTTCAAGTTCATTATAACTGAATCTTCTTAAGCTTATTTGTAATGTAAGTGAAACAGGACAAGTGATATAAATTCACTATAACCGGAGTCGACTGTAACTGTATATTCAATTCCCTCCTTCCACAATTCCTTGCCCTGATGATGTGAGTGAGATCTGCAAGCAATTTGTCAGTATATATAATGAGTAGATCCCAGAAGTTTGGTAAAATGCCTTTTTGTTATTGCTACTATTTTATTATTTTTAACAATGGCACCAATCTTAAGCAAACTGGATAATAGGGCCTGTACCCACTGATGCCGACAGGCTTTGTACACTGTCAAGGAATCCCATTCTGCTTTTGAGTATGGTCTCCGATTCCTTTTGAGGATAACTATCTGTGTATGATGTACAGTGCTGGCGATTACACAAGTGCAAAGAAAGAAAGAAAAATATACTTCAGTTTTCACTGATGCCATTTCAAAATTGAAAAGGGAGTCCACCGTATTTCAAAGAGGCAGCATCAAGAGTAAAAAAAATTAGTAGCTAACATACTAGATGGTCATGTGCAATCAAGTTACAAAGAAATGTCATCTCCTTACACATCAAGTGTTAATGTAAATTTTAGAATTTTAATAAAAATGTGGATCATTTTAATTATTAATTTTTTGCAATGATTCCTTTAAAATGTAATTTTTCATAGTTTACATTCCTTTTTGCACCCTTACTTTAGTTGGCATAAATGCCACTTTTCATGCCTATTTTAGGTAAAATAAATGCCTGAACTTTTGGGCTCTAGTAATGAGGAACTAGCTCTCTACAACTGGAATAATACAACCACTGAGATGGTCCCATGAGCTACCAAAGGCATGTATGTAAAAGTCCAGGACCAAGATGGCTTGCTGGGCATGATTAGGATGCACAAGAGAACAGCGCTAGGAAGACTAGTTACTCTCACAGGTCCCTTAGGTGCTGAAAGATGGAGCCCAGAAAAGAGGTGGGCCAAAACCAGCCTCAACTCAAAAATAATGGGAGAATTAACTAGAAAGAGGAAGTCTGTGCCATTTTGTAGCACCACTAGTTTTGGATGACAATACCTATTTCCTGTTTGATAGAGACTTCACACTAAAGATTGTCATATATATGTGCAAGTCATAAACTATGGTTGACAAATTATTTCCTGACCCACGTCATGAGGAAAAATAGTTACCATCAATTTGTTTTTCATTCAATATCAATACATTACTGCCCCCATTCTCAAAACGGCACTTTGTTTCACTATTATTGCAGTTTTCACCATGATTTAAAATACAACCTTACTCTGCAAATTCAATGCACATTTTAACAATACTAATGAATTTAATAAAATTAAAAATAAAGTTAATCAACATACCATTTAAGAACAATTATTCTCACCTATTTTCCATTACAAGAGCATCGACATCCACTATATTTTTTCCATCACCTTTCATAAGAGTGTTCAGTTCATGATTAAGTCTATGAACTTTGCACTTGTATGCATCTCTTTCAGTAACCAACTCTTCTTTCTCATCAAGAACAGACTGGAGATCTGCCTCCATTTGAGTGCACTGCAGTAAATAGACAGGTAAAACACATTAAGTATTATCCATTTTATTCCACAATCCTCTTAAGCATTAAATCGTTCAACTTTCCAAAACTTGGGCAGAATCACAATGTGTAAAATATAAATAAAAAGAACACAAATAGTTTGTGCTCGATAAGTATGTATGAGTACATAATAGTATGAATAAGTGATTAGAAAGACTATTCAATTATCCCACAAAGTTAAGATCATATTCAATACCTAAGTTATATTTCAAGGAAAGGTTTCTTGAGATTCTGTTTAAGAAAACCATTTGACAAAGACCACTCTTTACTTTTGTGAATAAATATCCTGAGGTTATTATATATATATATATATATATATATATCCTGAGGTTCCCTAAGAGAAAGCATTTATCGATTAATCAACAGATATTTTATGATTCTTTTCAAATACATAACTAAAAAATGATTTGGAAGTAATTAAGGAAAGTACTTCAAGGAATTCATTGACAGTGTTACTTATTCAGCTATTGCTATTTATAAATGGTCAGTTGAATGCTTGGAATCAAACATATCAAAGAATACTTGTCCGTGTAGTGTGAAGAATTTCAAGAGTATAAAACTCACAAGCATGTTCTGTACAATGAGATGAACACATTTTAATTTTATTGCATCATGTTATGAGAAACACATGGTTTAAGCACAACAAAAAGCACACAAGGGTTATTAACAAAATGAATTGCTTCAATATGTGCTAGAGCTTGCGAAAAATCAAATTCAAAAACACTGGTATGTAACAACCAAAGACATCTATTTTTTGGATACAACAATAACAACAACAACAACAACAACAACAAAAAAAAGGAGGAATCTATGAAATTGAGGTGAAAATAATTACAACTCTTAATCAGTGTATGAAGTACATTGTCACAATGGATTGAGCAAAGCCGATGAAATACAGACTGAAAAAAAAAAATCTGAAAAATGCTCATAATTCTTTCAACAGGAATCTGTACCTTGGAAGAAGCGAACAGCTTTTCAGCAAATAAAAATGAATATCATTATAAATTCGATGAATAAAAATATAAATTAGATTAAGCACGGTCTGTGAGAGAAACTGCATCAATTAATATTGTATAAATTATGATTTACCAAAATTTTAATGTTTTAGTTCCATTTTTTGTTTTAGAATATATTGTGAAAAATTATCTAAACAAAAATCAAATTTAAAAGGTATGTCATAAATATCAATCTTCAATTTCAATGAAGAGTAATATTAATTATAATATTTCAATTTTTTTTACAATTTATAGTATGTACAATTGTTATATCTAATTAATTTATTTATACATTTAATTGCATTATATCCTGAAGATGAAGCCCAATAAAAAAAAGGACCTAAAAAATATCAAACAAGACAGTCCTTTAAGAAATTTAACGTCTGTAATGAAAATTGTACATTTTCATAAAATTTGCCAACTATGACAATTGAGACGCAACACAACAATGGCAATGAATTGGATGAAGTTAGTATGAAAGATATGTTTGGAGTGAATAAAAATGTTTCAAACTTATTCAGAATGTCTTCTAAACTTAAAAAATCAATGCAAGTATCCTACAAAAACAGGTATGTACATGAAAATCTCATCCCTAGTAATAACAGTAACATTATTTTTGCCCTGCAATTTGTAAAGGAGTTCTATTTGGCTTAAAATCATACACACCTTAACATTCATTATTTCTAATTGCTGAACCAATTCTTCTTTCTGATGGGACGGAAAATTTTGATTCTCACCAGATATACTACAATTCTTTTGCTGACTGACTCTAAGAGACACAGTACAATAAAATGTTAGAATGAAATTATACATGAAATATAGAGTGTAGAAATGATTCACTTCCTTACTAATCAAATAATTGAACTAAACAATAGTGTATTATGCCTATATTAGAACTATTCATTTTAGATGATTCAATTAAAAGAGAACTTCAGAACAGCCTTCTAATTCGGATTTGGAAAATTAAACTGTGTGAGACTAATTTATTTCTTCGAAACTTATACACTTCATTGTATTTAACTTTTTATTTTTTTAAACATATAAATATTAAATTAATTACTTACCCTACGATTCCCTGGTAACTAAAAGTGATCATTTTCAAATAATTTTGAAGAAGGAATGACATACCTTGACATCTCCCTGAGCATCTCGAAGCTTCTGTCTTAAGTCTTCAATTTCAATTTTCATAGCTTTATTTTTTTCTTTGGTCTCATTCAAAATTTCCATAATAGTACTCCCAGTGTCATAACAATCTGAACCTGAAGAATACAAGTAAGATCGGCTGAGTCCCTGCAACAGAAATAGATATCTCAAACATCATGAAGTTCAGCATATAGACATTAGAGCTGTAAGTACTTACTAAATCAAAAGATTTCTTTTTGAGTGATGTGTATCTGTCTTGTAATTGTTCTGCCATAAGTTTAAACTGATCTCTTTCAGTACGACATTGGTCGAGTTCTTTACTTAATATAAGTAAAGCTTCGGCCTTACTCTGTAGTTTGCGACGTAGGGCCGCATTCTACAACAGACGCATAAATCAATGATGAGAGAGGGCTCCCACTATCTTTAAAATACACACACACACAACTTGATTTTACCTCAGCAAGAAAGTTCTCCACGTACTCTTCTACACCAATTTTACTCGAGACTTTGGACATCTTACAAATTACAGACAGTACGTATTTAAAATATAAAACTTGTTTCAAATATTGTCTAAATACATTGATAATTTTCAACTTCTACCACACGTACACTTGTCAATTCACTAGACCATTGCGAATTTTCAGGCATTTTACAATTTGCACTCACAAATATCATAACGCGCAATATTGAACTTACACCGGATTCGAAAACTTAACCCAAATCTTATTTCAACAGCTGTCAAGTTGACAAGCATCGAGCGACGCCAGATTGGCTTTAACACTTCGTTTCGCATAACGTAGGTCTCTCGAGGGATCCCACCAGGGCTGGCAAACTACCAAAGAGTACATCTCAAACTACATACTCTCAGGACTAGCGTTTGGCCAGTGCTGCGCTCGAACTGGTGGCGATATTACTTCGCCATGAGCAAAAGACTTGAAAGAATATAGAGGAGTACAATGGGTGGTATGCATAAAAGAGGAGTAAATGCTTTTGCTAAGATTTTCGTGGAGTATACTACGAATCATATGCATAAAACTCCTTAGTATATGCTTTGCATCGTAGCAAAATGTGATCCAACAGGCCGTAATTTAGGTTTTACTTTTCCTATGAAAAACCGTAGCATGCCTCTTACCTGACTTCAGTTGCTTAGTAAATGGTTTATGACACTTTAAGAATGGCAGCATTTTTACAAATTCGTGATAGAAAGACGTACAAAGAGAGAAGGATGCCATTAAATGGCGACTATAAGAAACTGTATAGATTTGAGAAAGAAAATGTGGAATGGTTAAGTGAATATTTAAAAAAAAAAAGGGTTAAATTTCCTTCAACTGTTGAAGATATGAGAGCAGCAAAGAATAAATGGCAACAAAAGTACAAATTCCCGACTGCAATAGGTGCTCTAGACTGCACTCATGTAAGGATTTCCAAACCTTCGATTCATGGAGATGAATACGTGAATCGTAAGGGTTTCCCGTCAATCAATGTTCAGGCAACCTGTGATTCTAAAGAATATTTCACCAGTGTTGATATCAGCTGGCCCGGCTCAGTTCATGATTCACGCGTGTGGAGAAACAGTGCTGTGCATGCAGTGATGCAGAGAAGTAAAAATGTGGTATTAATTGCAGATGAGGGTTATGGGAATGCGCCGTGGCTTATGACGCCGTACAGAAATCCCAACAATCCCCAGCAAAGGTCATACAACAGATTATTGTCGGGAGAACGAGTGATAATTGAACGTTGTTTTGGCCAATTAAAAAGAAGATTCCCGAGTCTTCACTACGGCGTGAGAGTGGCCTTACCTCATATCCCATCATTCATTCTAACATGTATTATTTTACACAACATTTCTAAATATCTTCAAGATGACGATGACTTCGATGATTTGAGTGATAGTGGTGATTTTGATTATGCAGATGATGACGCTGATGATGAAACTACAATACGCATGAGACAACAGAAAAGGAATGAACTGGCTGAAATTATACACAATGAATGAAAACCCAATTGTTATTTAACTTTATTTTTTAAATTAAATCAGTATTTAACTGTGAAACAATTTTCTTTTTTTTTCATAATACTCTGTTTGCAATCGTGTTAATTTTAACTGTTCAATTATTAATAATCGTTGCAGATCTCCAGTACTTAATTTTGCATATTCATCATTTTCGAAAGATCGCTTTCGGTTGGGCCTCTTCCATGGCTGGAGGAGAGCATGATTCCGGTATGGGTGGTAATACATCCAGGAGTAAATCTCGAGACGAACCCGGAAGACCAGCATCCAATGCACCTTCAATACATAAAAATTGGATTTATTTTCACTTGTTTAACTTTTATAACGAGATATATTGTGATATATAATAAAAATTATAATACTTACATGGCAATTTATTTAAAGTGGGATTTTCATCCTTGGAAATCAAATTCAACATTTCCCGCTCCCAAGGCAAAAGTGAAATTTTCTTGTTTCCTGTTCTCTTAATATCTGATTTTCTTTTCACTTTCATTCTCATATTGTTAACTTTTTTCATACGCGGTTTTTCTGTCACAACCTTTCCATAATGGTTTTCTAGCTTACGTTTTATATTAGTAAGTGCTGACGCCTTTTCGTTTCTCACTACTGGTGTCTGAGATTTACTTAAAATTACAGGATATTCTTTCAGAAGATTCACGAACGTTACCTGCTCTCCGATATCTTCTTCTTCAAGTATAAATTCTTCGTCGGACATTTGAAATGCTTTTCTATGCAGATCTAATGCACAAATGTCTTAATACACAAATTAATCACGCACGTGGTGGAGATCTTAACCTCAAAACCAATCAACCTTACGCGAAAACAATTAGCGATCGAATGTAGTTCCGGAGAAACATTCACGATTATATTAATTACTCTGTTCACGATCGAAATGAAATACGCGGTTCGCGAACTCTCGCGAACTTTCACGAATGCATCCGAAGTGTGACATCGATTATTATCGAAAAGTAAAACCTAAAGGCGCGTAGTGTTTCCTATGCAGCAAAAGAACCTAGTTTATGCATACGATATGTAGTATGTACTTGTACTAACACCTTTTACTATAGGCGAAGCAAAAGGTAATACTAACATTTTATGCATACGACTCAATATGTCAGAAGAAAGCTATAGGAGTGTCCAAGTTTACTCCTTCACGACTAGGGTATAAGCTGACAAGGGAGCCTTTTATGTGGAAGAATTTCGATGCGAAATGCTACTACCAAATATAACACACATCGAAGAATTTATGAAGGAACTACGAGAAAAAAAGAAAGAGAATGGATGGGAAGAGGACATGACCTAAGACATTCGATGGCAAGGTTTGCAGTGCACTGATTTCACCATTCAGTATGCAAAACCAAAAGTTTTCACATAACAATCGCGCGCGCGCGCGTGTGTTTGTCTGTGAATGGTGCGAAGAATGTGATTGGTACATGCGCAAAGAGTACTATATACGTACTTCAATATTTTTTTATTATAAATTAATTAAAACTAAGTTTAATAAAAATCTGTATTGAAATATTACTTACATATTTTTACGCATAGTGTCCGTGTCGGGTACATGCACCTCCCGCGTACGTAGTTCTTGCTTTGATTTCAAGTGTTGCTCAAACTCTATTGTTTGGACACGTTCTGTTCGAAGAAACTTATTTTATTTCGAAAAATTTACTACCCTTGGATATATTGCAAAAATGAAAGGTCTACACACAGTCGTATTCACAAGAACGCTCGCAAACTGCTGGCCTGCTTCGTATAATCTCTGTAAGTAAACTTCAGCCAAAAATGTTGCTCAAATAAATTGGCAGACTGGCTCCCGCGAGACACAAAGAGACTTCCATCCAGAACGACCAACTTTACACCAAGAACTCATCAAATGTTCATTTTTAATCAACAAACCTAATTAAACAAATGAAAAAAATCTCAAAGTATGATAAACAATACATTGAATATCATCAATAATTGATTGAACTTGTTTACTTAAAACTTGCGAAATTCATAAAATTAAGTTGCAGATAGTCAGATGAAGACAATATTGATATTCCCCTCGGACTGACTCGGTCGCCGCGCAGCGCTCCGTAGCGTTCGGCGACAAGAATCTTCACACATTTGGCTGCGTCACCAAAAGCCGCACTTTCACCTGTGTTAAAGCGGAGGGCCAAAAAACCAGGTCCTTGACTGTCCAAGAGACATACTCCGGCCGCGGAAGCCTACGTAATCATAACCCAGTAATAGAGCCAAGAGCGTGGTGCAATACCTGGGAGTCACAGATGTCGGAGATAGCGCCAGTTGGACGTTCTTTGGTTTCAAAATAATTTCATATACATTGATATTACTGCAATATTTTGAATATTGAATGTAATTAAGAGGAAAATGTATATTCCTAAGATATCGTAAGATCTTTTTCGATTATCTGGGGTTGCGCAACCGTGCAATCTAAGCACGAGTCGCCACTACTGGAGAGTATAGTATTCTTTGATCATGCCTTTAAAGTCGAAAAAGAAACAGGTGGAACATATACATCTCCAAGCTCTGCAGGAAACAAAAATTAACTAATGAACTAGGTGAAACTCGCGGTGTGGTAGTAAACGTGATAAGACATTTTGACTTCTCTCTCGCGCGCTCTTTCGCGCGCTCTCTCGCTCCCTCCCCCTCTCTCTTTCTCTCTCGCAGTCTCAGGCAAAAGGGACAAATGTGACATGAGACAAAAGGGATGAAATGAGACATGTGTGACAAAAATTTCAGAATTTCTTGTAGTACTGACGAAGATAAATGTCACGGTTTCAAATGGCATTATATTCAGTAGAATGTTAAAAAATTGTAAATTTAAAATATATAGACGAAAACATTGTAAAAATAAATTTTGTTTACATTTATTCCCAAAAATTCTGTTTTGTGGCAACGACTTATTTATTCATACATTTATGAGCTCTGGTAAAATTTAATCCGAAAGTCCGCTTAACTATTTCAATGGACTCTCGAACACGTTCGCTCTCTTAATTCGTTAGATTGCAGGTTGCTAAGGAGCTAAGCGTGTGTTTATCGACATAAATAATAAAAAAAGCCAAAAAAACAACTTTCTTGAAGAGGCATCATATAATGACTAAATACACACGATGTAACTGCTGTCGCCTCTCTCATTGAGGCTCAGCTATTGAACATTGTGAATAGTGTGGTCTACACTCAATAAAAGGTACATTGTCGACGATGTTATCATGGAAAACGGACATGTACCCTTTCACCTTCCCCTTACCACCCTGATTTAAATACAAATGAATTGTCTGGGGGCACATATAACAGGTGAAATTATAGAGGGTTCTTTTCTTAGTAGAAGTTGAATTATGCAAAAAAAATTAGCGATTACTCCGCTGAACAATGTAAAATGTGTGATGGCCACGTGAAAAATGTAGAAAAACATCAACTGTCAGAGAATGTTAAGAGGATGGGGGCCAGATCAACGTCACTTTGAGGTTGCAGTCAGCAGTAGCAAGGAGAGTGTCATGACAGCGATAACTATTGCGTTAGCGAGAATGACAGCAGAGTCGCCGTCAAGAGCTTAGCGTGAGAAACAAGTGGGAGAACTAAGTTGTAAGAGCGAATCAGCTATCATTGCTGACAATCCTTGACTTCAATTGAGTGCCCCCTCGGAAGGAGTGGGGGATAGTTTCGATACTCCTCTAAGATAAGCGATGCCATGATGTTTTTCTAAGCTGTCGAGCTATCGTTCGTTTACCGATGTAAATAAGTATTATTCGACTGTATCGAGGACGCGAAAATACATTTGGCGAGAGGATAAAAATGCAAAATTAATCCATAAAAGCGCAAGGAAAATAGAAGTTAGAAAGTGCGACACGCGGCCTGCGACAAGAGCAACATGGCGGTCGAAGGAAAAGGCAACGCAAATGTCGACGTGGCCGGCGCAAAAGTCAACGTGTATAGCAATATTGGTTTAATGGCAAAATTTCGCGTCCGGGACGATTGGGGATTATATCAAGAACGTCTTGAGCAGTTTTTTTGAGTCGAACTCCGCAGCAGAGGAGCGGAAAAGCCCAGTCTTACTGACTCCAAACGGTCCAGAAGCATATGAAATTTGTGTGACACGGACCTTCTGAAAACAAGCACATTTATTCAGTTGTGAGAAATTCTCAAAAAAAAAAAGTTTTCGCCAGGGGTGTCAGTGTTGAAGGAACGCATTCAGTTCTACGAACTGAAAAGCCAGACGAGAGGATCAGTCAATGATACGTCAGAGTGAAAAATAAGGCCCCACTAATTGATGACATGATAAACTAACAATTGTTATAACTTTGGCAACCATTTAGAAAACAAGCTCAAAGATATGTTCGCCACGAAGATGCAGAATTTTCTTATTTTGGATCGAGTGTGCAAAGAAGAGCACACCACCATGTTCGCAGCTACCTACGTGACGGCGCTCGAGAAGAATGTTTTATTATCGACTGCGTCAAATTTTCTAGTCAACAAGTTGGACAAGGCTCTATGCGGCGCGGAGCAGTGGCGGCAGAAAGACAAAAAGATAGAGTAGCAGTTCCAGCCGACGAATAAAAAAGAAGTGAGGGTCAGTGAATTAAGCTATGTAAAGTTTACGGTAAGCCAAATTACAAATTCGCAAAGTATACATATTGTGAGTATCGTTGCAGAAAATTTCAGGATTTCAGCCATTTGGCACGCGTATGTAACAAAGATACTGATGCAAAAACTTACTTCATTCAAAGTGAGTCGACGAAATTACCGTCATCCTGGAGTGGAGCGGATGAGTCCAATTTCAAAAAAGAGGATTTGCATAATTTATCGGAAATCGGATTACTCTACTTAGTAAGAAAATCAAAACGTTAACGCGTAGTTTGTCGTTGTCAAAAACAGCAATCGACCATTATTTGTGGGCGACGTAATGAAAATCGTGTCATTAAATACAACCAAAGTGAATTCATTGAGCACGGAAAGCGTTTCTGGGTGCGTTTTTGAATTTATTCGAATATTCGGTGGTTATAAATACGAGAATATAACATTAAAAGTATGAGATGTCCTGCTGATGTTTGTAAAACCGCGGCCAGTAGTTATACGTTGAAACAGCAGGTGGAGCGCGAATTTGATGGACTCGAGAAAAGTGAAGTTATAACTCTTGTAGCGAAAAGCGATTTTGGAACGTCATTGGTTCCATTCACCCAGAGGGTAAATTTGGGCTATGCGTAGATTATAAAACTACTTTGTACTTTGAATAAGCATCTCGAAGATGTCAAATTCCCTTGCAGTGCATCGAGGATGTATTTGCGGAATTGCAACATCGTGAATTATTTACAAAGCTCAATTTTTTTGAAAACGTATCATTAGTCAGAACTCACACACAAAACAAAAATTCTGTTTGCAAGGAGCACTCACAAAGATATTTAAATACCAAGCAGACTTCCGTTCGACAGTAAGCCAGCAAGTGCTGTTTTTCAGAAAACCATTGAAAAGGTTTGCAAGGCGTTGAGGAGACATGGAATTTTGTTGACATTGTGGTAATGGGAGCAAACAGAGGATTTGGCTAAACTAACATCTCAAAAAAGCGGACTTTACGCTGAACTTCTTCCTCTTTGGTCCTGTTCTTCCATAGAATGAAGGTAGGTGACCCATCTAGATGTCCCTACAGTATTATCATGATAGGTTTTCTTAGGATTATATAATCCGGGTAGTTTCTCATTGCTTTCCCTGATGGTTATTATTATTATTATTATTATTATTATTATTATTATTATTATTATTATTATTATTATTATTATTATTATTAGAAATGAAGAGATAGGGTAAGGATGGGTGAAAGGACTAGGATGATGGTGGTAGGTTGGGCGGTGGGAAATGTTCGTGGATTTTTTTAACCATCCCAGCATTCGCCTTATGACAGAGGGAAACCACGAACCCGGGCAGGATGGCTGGACCCGGGGATCGAATCCGGACCTCCCGACTGCGAATCCAACGTGCTACGCACTGATCCACTGGGGTCGGTAAGCTGAAGTTAGCGAAGCAAATGTTTCCAAAAGGAAATATATTTAGATCATATCATTGACAAAGATAGCCTACACAAGAACCCCGAGAAAATAGTGCCATTGTGGAAGAACTGGTTCAACAGGATGCCATGGAGGTCAATACTTGGTAACCCACTATGGTAAGCAAAGCACGATATCCTACTATGGAATATGTGAGCTGAAATTAGCAAGCGTAGTAGCATCGTTGTACGAGGTTTCTAGTTTTACAACCGAATGTCAATGGAATACGAAGTGTGTTGAGACCTTCAAAGAGGTAAAGGGCTGGATCACATATGATTAAACGCTTGAACATTTTGATACCTCATTACAGCTAATGTGACCTGCGACAGATCGAGCGTGGGATTGGGAGTTGTGTTACTTCACATTTTTCAGACCATTAAACCAAATACATCTTCACTTCTAAATAGCTAAAAAAAGAGAAGATAAATTATTCAGTAACATACAAAGAACCTTAAGAATTTATTGGGTAAATTCCATCAATATTTAATCGGCAATGAATTCATTTTGGCCACAGACCACGTTTGGATTTATTTGGGGAGAAAATAAAGGGATTACAAAAATAGCAGTTGATCGCCTCCAGCCTAGGACATTGTTTTCTAGTGGATTCAAACATAAAATCAAGTATATCAAGAGCAAAGAAATGGAAGCGCAGACAGGCTATCGAGTTTCTCAATTGGATCAAACAATGATCCCGAGGGGGTGATGAGGACTATTTTCATTTTTAGACGAAGACATCTCTGTTGATGCGGAGCAGATAAAGGTTGCGATTCGCACTGGCAAAATCTTAAGTAAGGTACACTTGTATGTCAAAGAGAGTTGGGCAAATGTGGTGCTCGACGATTTAAAAGCATATCGACTGCGATCAACAGAGTTCAGCGTATTAATACGGTTGGTACAGAGTTTTAATCCCAGAATTTTATCACAGTCAGCTATGGCCAAGACGAAGACGCTCGCATGTCAGTTCTTATGGTGGTCAAATCTTGATATGGATATTGAGATTTTGTCACGTATGTTTGTGAAGTTGCGACGTCTGAATCATGCAAGCCAGCCACCCAAAGCAAGGTCGATCAAGTTCAAAGAACCCTAGCGAGTCTTTGAAAGTGTTCACCAATATTATGCTGGTCTCATTACCGGGAAATATCAGTGTTGGTCGATACATTTTCAAAAGGTCAGAGGTATCGGAGGTGTCCATAATCGATTCCAATACCTTTACTAAAAAATTGAAAGAATGGTTTGCACGATTCGGTCTTCCAGAATTCATATTTGTAGACAACGACTCACAGTTTGTCTCCAAAACCTTCTCGACATTTTGCAAAAGAAATGGAATCCAGTTCCGAACATCTCTACTGCCACTAACGACGCGACAGAAAAATAGGGCGAAATCGCTCAAAAGCCCGTTAATGAAAGCTTAGTCAAACAAGCGTATCAGCTGCACAAGCAAACCAATTCTTTTGAATCGGTATTTGTTCACCTATCGCCACACTGACCACTGTAACAGAGGTCAGACGAATCCATTATTAGGTGGGGATCTGAGCACGTGGCTGGATTTCTTGCGCAAACCCTTTGTGAATAAAATGCATAGGAAACAATGAGATAATTACCATGTTCCGTGGGAAGTGTCTTTCGATTAGTGATTTAGGGCGAGTCAACTGACAAGGTCATTAGTCCTGTAGGTGTACTGTATGTTTATATCGCGGAAAGTGACGATCTTCCCCCCCTAGATGACAAGATCCGGGACCGTCTGTTTGCGGGGTTTCCCCAACTCCGCATCTCACAGGGAAATTCCCCGCTTGTGGGGAAAATCCTTCTAGCCGACAGGTAGGTCGGTGCCGGATCTCACCACCAAGCGGGGAAGATCACTGCTGGCTCCAGAAGAGAAAACATGCCCTCTACTTTCAGGAATAATGACCTTAGTGGTTGATCTGCCCGGGATCACCAAAGTTCCTGACTGGTATCCCGCGATGTGTGGTAGTATAATGCATGTAAGCGTGTGTAAGTAAGGGGTACATAGGACAAGGAAGAAGACGAAAAAATCTAACGAGGTCCATGGCCTGTTTGTGAGGGTACTGCTCCAGCATTCGCCTGATGTTGATCGGAGAAAACACGGAATACAACCGACCAGAGCAGCCGGCCGCTAGAATTCTCCATCAATCTGCTGCTGAATTCGACCTAGCTTTGTAGCTAATGTCAAAAAACTAGCCACCGTCAGGACTCGAACCCAAGGCCTCTCGGTAAGAGGTGCTGCAATTATATCAATTAATGCCCTGAACCACCTAAGTCGGTGTAGGTATGTAGAGGAGTCATGTTATGTACACGATTATAAAAAAATTTGAACAAACCTTGTTTGGCGAGAGAGCGAGTCATGGAGAAGTTATGAGACAGGTTGTATGTTTGCAGTTCGATCAGCGAAAATTACACCAGAAAAAAAGCATTCCTTCAGGGTGAAAGTAGGATATTTCAAAGGAAACGATCACGTTGATTTTGAAACTTATTGTAAAAAGTTTCTATCCTGCAGGGTTCAAAAGTCATGAATATATTTAATATTTGAAATAAACAAAATGCAATAGTCTTCCGCATTTTTACTCCGGTTTATCACTACAAAATTTCATGATCATGCTTCATATGAGGTAAGAACAAGTTAAAAATGGTATACGCCTATGCGTGCAATAATATTGGAACATCCTGGAGGGAGAAATTACTATTGCATTACTTAATTTTTTTTTTTGCGCTTGGTCACTTACTCTTGTATTCCTATTTACGCTCTGTCAAGAAACTTGCAATAATCTTCCATCATTGCAGACTTCTTATGCCCTTAGTATCTATTCATTATAGCAATATTTTCATGTAATTGTTCATGTTCATCACTAATATCACCCAAATTCTGCGGGAAAAATTAAGATGGGAGTGAAGAAAATAAACTTTAATGACATTCTACACCTCCTCACTCTAATGTGACGTTGGATATGAAAGTGATTTAACATGCAGTTCTCCGAATTATTAAAGGCTTCCTTACATTCCTTTTCTGGAATACTATCAATATCTCGTACAGAATATTATCAATGGTGGAAGTCATGGTTATCGACTCAACACGATTGGGTTGCGTCCGGAGTCTGTGACCAGTGGTCACCGAAGACCCATCATATGTTTGTTGTTGGTTTTTTGTGTGCGAAGAAATGCGACAAATTTTTTTTTCAGCTGATAGTAATATAGAATGTCAAGCATAAACGAATAACATACTAATTGGAACTATTGGGAATTGTAAAATTGAAAATGATTTATACGTTTATTTTTAAAGTTATGTATAATTATTAAAATGATTTTAAATAGTGAATATACCTGAAAAGACATTTAGTGCATCAAAATAAAACTTCAAAATGATTCTTTTTCAAAATTATAGCATTTATGTAAAGTACATGCCATTAAACAATGACCGCGGACTCCTGTCCGACGTCACGGGAACCGCTGGCCTCTTGTCCGCCGCTTTCTGCGACCTGTGATGAATTGTGAGCGGCTTCCGCGCGATTGTGCTTTGTCTGGGCAGCTTAAGCAAGCGTACGCATTCCCACACTGAGATTTGAGACGAGCTCAAATCGGAGAGAGTTTATTTCCAGGATTGTTTGGAAGGCGAAGGGAAATGCAAATGGGTTTACCTTTTTGTGATGTGATTTTGAAATGTGATATGACTTCATGTGATGCAATATGAGCACATTTATTGGCAAATGAACATGCGGACGCCGCAAAATTAGTTGTTGAAATGCTGTTGTCAAGCGACGAGTCGGTCGGGAGGCGTCGCATGAGATTGACGCCCTCCTCAGCTGCAGCCCCTAGAGGCGTTGCCGGCCGTAGGCGGGCCAGTGGAGGGCCCAGTGCCGCACTCGAAGTCCGTACTCCGCCTCCGTCGTCGCCGTTTCCCGTGGATTCACGCCGGCGCAGTCACGCTGTCGCGAACTATCGATATTAGCGGGTTCAGTTCCGCGGCTACAGTTCGGTTTTCGGCGTGTTTGCAGTCACACACGTCCGATCCCCTCACACAGGTCTCTGGTTTTGTCAGTCATACGTTCTGCTTCCGGATATCTCCCAAACTCCCGCCACACGTCTGTCCCCGCTCACACTTCATGAGCTTCACTTATACATACAGACACTCTCACGCTTCATAAATTTACCTCTACCCGGTCACGTCTGTCTCCTCTCACTCTCCGTAAACTTACACGCCGGGCCCCCCCTCTTATTGGTTCGCGTCTCGGAAGTTGTCGTGATTCGTCCCTTTGGACACGTGTAAAGTGAATCCCGTTGGGCGTCCCCCTGTATTGCGTCTTGTCCACCGTGGGGAATCCCAAAGTTCATCACTGTCCGAGTTGGGAAGTCCCTTCATATATTTCACTTATGTAACAGTCAGTGGTTCCCAGAAAGCGTATGCTGCTTTGTGCGACCACCCGGTCCTGGCTTGGTTCGTGATATTTCATTAAAACAAAATTTACTTTTCCAGACACCAGATATTTAGTAATAACAGACCATTTTCCGTATAAAAAATAAAATTTCTCCTATTAAGCTATCACCTCTCTACAACAAATTTTTATAAAACCAAGTGGTTGTTTCATCTAAGTTTAATAGCTATTTATGATCCCTGGAACTCACAATTACTACATTAGAGTAAATTAGTTCATAAGCGATTTCAGAAATCACTGGAAAATGTAATGAAATTTTAAAATTTTGCAGCTCATTACAAAGTAAGAGATAGAGAGAAAAGGAGAGAGAGAGAGAGAGAGAGAGAGAGAGAGAGAGAGAGAGAGAGAGAGAGAGAGAGAGAGAGAGAGAGAGAAGGGGAGCAAGGGAGAGACAGTCCAACTGATTTTTTGGCCACTAAGTTTTCCTCAAATTAATCGATGGGAAAACAATATCCATATCAATATAAACAACACAAAAATAACCTCGCCTTTTGTAAGGGAAAATTACTTATCGCTTGCACTAGTAGTGTTCGAGAAAGTAAAAGGAAGGAGGAAGAGGAAGGAAGTGTAAGTGAGAATGAATATTAGAATTAAATAGGAAACTCCTGTTATACAATTCTAAATTATTTCAACACTGAGTTTTTCAATAATATATGAGTTGATCAATAATATATTTAATTAACTTTTGTTTAAAATGACAATCTTGTACAAAGACAAATATATTATATCATAAATCTCAACATTAGTTCACAATTCAGGTTGAATAAACCGACTGATAATAAATATTTTTTATCTTTACACAAACATTAAAACTTAATTTTAATTTTACATTAAATCACTCTAGGACACTTTATGACTTGTATTTCTAAAAAAATCCATTTTTTTACTTCCAATAAATGTAAATAATAAAATAAATGATATAAAAATACTAGAAACCATTGACAATACTTTTACTTAATTAGGACCCTTATATGCAGTGGAAAGTATTAATAACAAAATAAAATAAAATATATCATAAAAATAAATTCTGTGACGTACATAATAAGAAACAAATCAAACAGGAATATATAAAAAAACATTTATATCAGTAAGGTAAATTAAAGCAAAATTCTATTTGGGCAATTCTTTCTTTTCCTATGTTCTAATTATATAACTACTTCTGGCAGGCTTGCAAGCAAACGTGTTGTATTAGATCTGTAAGTATTAATTATATAACTCTCATTTTCTGTTATACTCGTAATTTACAGACAGTTATAACCTTACAAAATGGTTTTCATTTTAATAACAAAGGAAGACAACGGAGATGATCAAGACGAAAGTGACTTCAAGTTTTACTCTCATTTATTTACTTAAATTCAAAATTAACCAATTAATGTCATTGGCAATAAAATTAATATAAAAAGTATTCTTTCATTTGACCAATCTTTGCTAATGGGCAAGTATCCAACATAAAACCATTTATGAATTAAACAAGAATACCAAAAAGATTAAATTAACTATTCAATTACACTTTTGAATGTAATTGATTGTATGCAAGAATAACTTCAGCCTGTTTTTGTCCGGATTCAAATGCTCCATGAGTTGTTGAAAAATGTGTTTCATGTGTTGCTTCACCAGCAAACAGTAAGACCGGATGCTGCAAAATAAGAAATGAAATAAAAATTATGGATACCCAAAAAATTAAAATATAATAATAATAATAATAATAATAATAATAATACCAACAACAACAACAACTGAACTGAGCGAACAGGCAAAAATCAAATAAGACTTCGGCAACGTTCTGAAGTAGACGTTAGGCGAAACGGTGGGCTTTCAGCAAAGATCCCACGTGGAAACTCGAGATCTGTGATCTGTAGTACCCGGTAGTGTAAAAGTGACTGACAGTTCAATGCTTATATAATAAAAGCCTCACAGTACTACGCACATAGCATCACCTACCTTCGGCAAATTCGAATTTTATCGCCTCAGCGTCGTCGTGGGAGTACGATGAGCGGGGCAACAAGGAACCCTGACTGTGAGAAAGTAAACAAATCTTCGGAAGCTGATTGCTTCAGAGAAGGTCACGTGTAGCACAGCAAGTGGCGGAAGAATTGTCAGAATCGCTTATATGTTGCCGGTACTGTACATGTCTACGCTAAGAGCAACGGATGTTCGAATGAGTTAGTTTTAGTTAATGCCTTATTTTACGTGGTGGGATTCGGGCCATCAAGCCCGCTCTTCCATCTGACCACGCAAATTTCGCTACACTCCTTTCACCATCTAGCGGAGATAGGAGGTATTATTTTGGGCGAGGAAACAGGCGATTTGAATTTAGCTCAGAGGCTTCTTTTGGGCTTGAGGATCTTTTTACATGCAGTAAATCTACTAAATGGGAGGACCGGCTTTACTTCTCCTCAGAAGGAAGGCGTTCTCGACCTTCAAAATTCACGGTTTCGATTGGGTTTAACCCCCCAAACTTGGGTACAACAGACCGGTACGCTAACGGTTCACGGTACGCCCGGCGGAGGAACGTAACTGCTCCAACTGATTGGGCGATAAAAACGGCGCGAAGTACAAGGGTTCCCCCGAGTACAAGCGCCGCTGTTTCAGGGGAAACCCGGCCCAGCAGCAGCGTCACGAACGGCAGCAGCGGGATCGCCAGCGGCGTGCTGACATCGAAGAGAGGCGAGCGGTCGACGCGCGGTCGGAGGCGTCGCGTTCTCCCTCACGGGAGTGCGAACCTTCGCGCCGCCGCACCCCCCCCACCGCCCCAGCCACCGCGGTCTCAGCGTTAACAAACCCGCGGCCAGCGGCAGCAGCGACGCCAGGAGCGGACCTACGCGGACGCCCTGCTCCCACGCACCTGCCAACCCCGGGAGCGCCAGCCGGCGGCCGCCGACGCGGCCCGCGAGGAGCGCACCACTCGCGTGGAGCGGCGGAGGAGGTCGGTGGAGACAATCCCCGTTCCCTCCTCTTTGAGCGAGCAGGAGCGCGTGCTGCACCGCACCATCGACGATCTCGCCCGCAACGGGATCGACCTGGTGCGTGTGACGCAGGCGCTCATGCGAGCAGTATCCGGCTGCGATCCAGCTGAGTGGCCGGCGACCATCCTCAAGGTGGTAGTGACACAGCTTCTCACTCCCATGAGGTGACGGCGGCCGCTGGGGCGGAAGCGGCGGATGAGGCACGCTCTTCCTCGTCCTCGCCCGCACCTTAAATAATGGCTGCTTCTCCTTCTTTTTATAGGAACTGCTGCACGTTGCCTTCTGGAACTGCAACGGCATCTGCGCGCGAGTGAAGCAGAATTACACAGCTTTCTCGCTCGGCACAATATTTCTGTTATGATGCTGGGTGAAACATGGCTAAGCCCACATCTTTCTCTTCATATTCCAGGTTATAACTGCTACCGGAACGACAGAGCGGCACAAGCAACAAATACGACGGCCGCCAATAGAGGAGGCGGAACAGCAATACTAATTAGACGCAACATAAATCATTATGTTTCAGTTCTTCCGCAGCTGCAGCACGCCGAGGCCACTGCTGTTGTCGTGCAGACGGAGCGCGGGCCGCTGCGGTTTGTCTCTCTTTACGCTATACCCGACCGCTCTGCGGAAACGTGCGCCCAACTAGCTGCAGATATTGCTAAACTAGTAGAGGCGCACTCAACTCCAACAATTCTGGCTAGCGATTTTAATGCCAAACACACGGCCTGGAGTTCCCGCATCACCTGTCCTCGCGGCCGTAAGCTGAAAGCAGTTGCCGACGCAAACAGCTGCGAGATTTTTGCTGCCGCTTCACCTACCTATTATCCTAACCAGATGAATGGCAAGCCCGATGTTTTAGATATCGCGCTCTGCCATAAACTTCACTACCCACCCATTCTAACCACTACTTATGAACTTTCCTCAGACCACTTCTCAGTAATCGCAGAGATGAGACGCGGCGGCGCTGCACTGTCTATTGCACCTACGACGCAGAAGCGGCGCACTCATTGGCAACAATTTCAGACGGAGCTGCAGCAGCGCATTTCAGACGCATCCGCTCTTTCAGATCCGCAGCAGATAGAAACTGGAGCAGCTAAATTCGCCGAAGCTGTGACTGACAGCCTCAAATGCCGCAGCTGAGAAGCAACGCTCCTACAAGATGGAGCACCCATTAACCTCCTGTTTAACAAATCTTATTTCCAGGAAAAACAGAGCGCACAGAGTGTGACAGAGCACGCGACACCCCGCCGATAAGCGAGAGCTAAATCTACTGAAGCGGAAAGTTGAAATCGAACTAGCCGAATTTCGCAATCAGAAATGGGAAAATTTTCTATCAGGCATCAAACATGAGGATAATTCATTATGGAAAATTTCCCGTATGTTTTCCAGGAATCCAGTGACGGTGCCGCCGCTGCAAATCAGCCCAGGAGAATTCGCCGAGTCGAACGAGGCGAAAGCGGAACTCCTTGCTAATGCTTTAGAATCCCAGTTTCAGCCGGAAGAGGAGGCGCCGCCAATCCCGCATGTTGTCGAAGTGCAACAAACGGTGATGGCGGCACTACAAGCGCCCGCCGACGAGCCGAGTTTTACAGATGAAGCAGAAGTCAAGCGGCCATTGCAAAGCTGAAAGCTAAAAAAGCTCCCGGCCCAGACGGCATCAGTGACGACGTCCTGAAGAAGCTGCCGCAACAAGCCATAGTGTTTTTAGTCGCACTGTTTAATTCAATTTTTATGTTTCAGCACTTTCCGAGTCAGTGGAAACATGATCATGTACTAACTTTTCATAAGCAGGGAAAAAATCCTAAACTGCCCGAGTCGTATAGACCTATCAGCTTATTAAACACACTCGGAGAATTGTGTGAAAAGCTAATATTAAAAAGACTTTTAAAATATGTTTCAGATAACTCATTAATGAATAAGGAGCAGTTTGGCTTTCGCGCGGGCCACAGCACAACGCATCAGCTTGTGCGAATTACAGACCGCATAAGACGCAACTTCAACGAGAGCCGATTCACAGGCGGAGTGTTCCTCGACGTTGCCAGCGCATTTGACAAGGTTTGGCACTTCGGTCTCCTATACAAACTCCACACCTTGAACCTTCCTATTTACCTAATACACCTTGTTCACTCTTTCCTAGCAAACAGAACGTTTCAAGTAACGCTTCTGAATGCTAAATCTACCCGCCGCGAGTGCCACAAGGGAGCGTGCTAGCTCCTACGCTCTTCAGCCTCTATGTGCGTGATATTCCCTCGCGCTCTCAGACGGAACTCGCCTTGTACGCCGACGATACGGCTGTAATAGCCACGTCGAAAAAGATTGAGCTTCTCCAGAAGTATTTGGATCAACATCTACTTCAGATCCAGGAGTGGCTGAAGCTGTGGCGGGTCAAAGTCAATGTGAGTAAGAGCACGGCCGTGCTCTTCACACGGCGACAGCGATTCACGCAGCCGAGGCTGCTCGCGCTTAGTGGAGACGTAATCAACTGGGCCAAAAATGTCAAGTACTTAGGAGTGACATTAGATAGCGGAGTCACTTTCAGCCTGTACATAGATAACGTGCGAAAGAAAGCGCGGCAGACCAGAGGCCGCTTGCGATGCTTATTTCATAGGCGGAGCAAACTGCCTCGCGCTTTATAAAGCAATTATTAGGCCAAAAATGGACTACGCATGCCCTAGCTGGGCGATTGCTGCAGAAAGTCATTTAAATAAACTGCAGGTAGTTCAGAATGAATGCCTTAAGGCCGCCCTCTGCGCCCCTAGATACACTTTAATTAAAAATTTGCATCACGATGTTTCAATGCCACTGCTAAAAGAGCATTTCAAAAGCATTACTACTAAATTTTTCAGAAAAGCCGCTGACTCGGATAACACACTCATTTCATACGAACCCGATCAACGGGCGAAGTATAAGTGACCGAAACAATTACTGGAGTAAGAGAAATCTGAAACAGCGAAATGAGACTTGAAATGTAAGCTTTGAATTTCAGCACACGCAATGCGCGCGCCAGTTGGCTAAAATCTAACTGATCTGTTTTTTCTTTTTTATGTTGCAGGATTGGCCATAGATGCCCGTAAAGGTAGGAATGGCTGCACCGCGGTGGCGTGAACGTACATTGCACCTTACGTGCGTTCACAAAACTGCACTAGTATACACTATGCCGCGGCGTCACTGCCCTGAGGAAGCCTGCGACATGACAAGCGAAACGTCGGCCACACAGCCCACTACGTGACAGGACCCAGACAGCCGAGAAGTCATCGACTCGAGCCGCGTAAGATTTCGTTTACAAATATTTATTCAGAATTATAGACAGATGTTCCAGGAAAAATTCACAACAGTACCTTGAAAACATTTTGAATACTTAAGCCACAATCCTCCTTGACAGTTTGCTTTGCGCTTTCCTTGATAGTCACAAAAAATATTAGAAAAGCTTTTTATTCTTGAGAAAGCGAACCAAAGTTGTCCATGCGAAAATACAGGATTGGGCAAATTCAACTCTACTCTTTGCAATGTTTGAAATTGAAACTGCAATGCCAGGAAGTATCGATAAGCGCCGAACCAGCCAAAATGTAACAGTATGACCCAGAAACTCTCATACTGCAGATTGCGGTGTGAGGAACTTTTGTTTCGTGTCTTTGGCCTCAAACTTCCAGGATTTACGACCCTGTAACGCTTCGTTTTGGAGTTGTATAACACTGCTGCCCGTGTGTTGCAAGATGCGTTCTGATGCGTTTTGTAAATAAAACTTTCATATTTCAGTTACAGTGCAATTCGCCAAGTCCCCGTGAACTTCTCCTTCTTTAGATTTCTCATTTACAAAGATTGGAGCACATTTCAGGCTCAGGAATGTCCCAATATTATACACAGGCTTTGAAGACCACAGGAATTATGAGACTCCGACAGTCAAATAAAAACAGGTTCTGTGCAACTGGCCATTGAGTAAGGTATCTAGCAATAATCAGCGATCCCGAAATCGGAACGGTCGAAGATGGTACTCTGACACGCTAGGTACTGCGAGTATACGGATTACTGACACTGCTAAAGACTCGATAGAAAAGCAGGGAAGTTACATCGTCTGGATAGAAACTGGGGCATTCATTTACGGGAGCTACTACCTGAGCCCCAATGAAGGGATACATGATTTCTGCAGGAAATAGATCACGAAGCTTTGACACGAGAAACAGGCCCAAACATCTTGGTGTGCAGCGTCTTCAATACCAGAGCTCTCGTATGGTTTTCAAACACCAGAAGAAGGTATTTATTAGGAATGATGGCTAGAAAAGACCTACAGGTCGATGGGTCGACGCCCACCTTCAGATGTCGGGAAACTGTTCCGGTTTGATTTTTTTCCGTTTGATTTTTTCGTGTTTCCGGGCACGTCAACTGCTTTGGTCATTAGTCCCGTTAGTGTAGTGCATGTTTTTCTCGGGAGATGGCGGTGATCTTCCCCCGCTGAATGGTGAGATCCGGCGCCGACCTACCGTCGGCTAGTGGGGTTTCCCCCTAACCAGGACTCTCCCATCAGCGGGGCACCGCCCCAGCCGGGACAAGCTCTAAGCTCCCGACCGGTCTCCCCGAATATGTGGAAGTGTAGTGCATGATAGTGTAAGTGTATGTGTAAAGGGAGAGGATAGGACAAGGATGAGGAAGGATAGATCGCGCGCGCGGTCCGTGGCCCGTTTGATAGGGTACTGCTCCGGCATTCGCCTGGTGTTGATCGGAGAAACCACGGAAAACTACCGATCAGAGCAGCCGACCGCTAGAATTCTCCTCCAGACAGCGACTGAATTCGACCTAGCTGAAAAGCTAGCGTCGAAAATCCTGCCGCTGTCAGGACTCGAACCTAGGACCTCCCGGTCAGAGGCGCTGCAGTGACATCAGTTGATGCACTGAGCTACCGCTCCCGGAAACTATTCCGGATATCAGGCAGCGTCCCTAGTCGAATTCCTTAATTACGCTCCGTAAAGTCACGTTCAGTAATTCGAGACGTCGCGGGTTTCTAGTTTGGTGACCGACTGGAAACCCCGGGATCACACGGCACCGAGCCTCTGGCCGAAAGGATAAAAGGCAATGACTGATTACATTAAAGGAGGATTACTCTAAACATTCAACGCCAGTACGCAGTTACGCTGATTATAGAACGTTGTTACGAATTCTGACATAACTTGAAGAAAAGACGCTGGCATCTGGAAACCTTACACTTAGTGTGACGGACTGGGAGGTGATCTAGGCAATCACCAATATTCGGTTTTACACACTCGATCATATTGTGTGCAGTGGAGCGGGCACTCCAACCAGCTGTGAATTTCCAGCAATCCACGGCGACAGCTTGTGACGCTATCTATAGACTCGCAGAGGTACTGATACGTACGGGGAATCTCCGACTGCTCGTAATGTTGACGCACTGGGACGCGTATGAAGTCGCGAGGATCGTACTTTCCAAAGTTAAAACCATAAAAGCGTGATGTTATACATCGGTGCATTGCCTGGCTTGCAGTCAGGACGAGAGAGAGAGAGAGAGAGAAGAGAGAAGAGGAAAGAGAGAGGAAGAGGGGAGAGAGAAAGAGAGAGAAAGGAAAAAGAGGAGAGAAAGGAAGAAAGAGGAGAAAGAGAGAAAGGGGAGAGAAAGAGAGGAAAGAGGGAGAGAAGAGAGAGGAAAGAGAGGAGAGAAAGAGAGAGGAAGAGAGGAGAGAGGGGGGGGGAAGAGAGAGGAAAGAGGAGAGAAAGAGAGAGGAAAGAGGGGAGAGAAAGAGAGAGGAAAGAGAGGAGAGAAAGAGAGAGGAAAGAGGGAGAGAAAGAGAAGGAAAGAAAGAGAGAAAGAAAGAGAGAAAGAAAGAGAGAAAGAGAGAGAGAGAGAGTGAGGGCGAAGAGTTCTCTTTGATTTTAAAATAATTTCATACGTCGATATTGCTGCAATATCTCGATTATTGAATGATATCAAATCGAAAATGTATACTTCTAACAACGTGTTTGACGTCGATTCGCGCTGGAGATGACGTTTCAGGTCTGATTGCTCGACAGCAGATGTAGTCAAGATTGAATTGGAAGACGTTGAAGACACGCGTCTGACCCACCACCCCGCCAACTGTTCTTCGGTTTTTATAACATGGCGCGTGAGGGACCTTGTCTTCACGATGGAATCCGGCACGGCTTTTCGCGTCTTTCTGTCATGCCGCTAGATCTTATCCATCGTGAAGACAAGGCCCTCAACACGCCATGTCATAAAACCCGAAGTATATAGATGCCTCACTAGATGTGCGGCAAGATATCAATTCGACGTGTGAACGGATATTCTGATGGCCTTGGAAAATAAGTAAGATTTTACGAGCGGGAGGCATTACGGCGAGTGTAGTGCAACGAACGATCCTAGGACTTCTGGAATATCGCATATGACGATATATTCCATATAAAAATGCCAGAAGATACAGTCCTGATACGGTATGCTGGCTGCAGCGATCGACAGAGACGTACTACGAGAACGCCGGGAGAAGAGCTGGGAACACGGGCTCAGGGCATCCATCAATTGATGTTACTGCAGTGCCTCTGAGAGATGTCCTAGGTTCGAATCCCGACTGGCAAGATTTTCGACACTAGCTAGACAGCTAGGTCCAATTCAGTCGCTGTCTCGAAAAGAATTCTAAAGGCCGGCTGCTCTGATCGGTAATTTTCCGTAGTTTCTGTGATCAATACCAGGTCAATGTCGGAGCAGTACCCTAACTAACGGGCTACGGACCGCGCGCAAACTTTTTTACTTTTCTTCCCCTTCCTTGTCTCATCTCTTACTTACACTTACGTCACACAAGTTTTTAAATGGTTTTGACGTAAAAATAAACACTTGCATGCACAACAATAACACAACATGCCGAGAGAACGGACGGGAGCCTAGAACTCGTCCCGCCTGGGGCGGTGCCCCGCTGCTGGGAGATAGTTGAGAAAAACCCCGCTAGCCGATAGGTAGGATTTTGTATTTTCAAAAGTATTTTAAAATACTATTTTGTATTTTGTAACTAAAATACTTTCATGGAAATATTTTGTACAGTAAAATCTGTCTACACCGGAACCTGCACAAGCCGGAAACCTGTCTTAACAGGAAAATTTCTCCGCCCCGTAATGTTTAATGGCATTTTACACAGCATAAAATGCAACCTGTCCAACGCGGAAATGGAACAGCTGTGCAAGTCCTATGGGGAGAAAAACGTTTATAAAACGGAATATTTGTGAATTCAATGCAATTGGCTCAAAGACGCAATATATTCTCAATAGTATGAATACATCTGCAAGTCTGTTTTAATTTTTTGTGTTCCTGTGACACGCGATTTAGTTGTGGCAGTCGCACAGTGAAGGAGAGGGGTTTCAGATGTCAGTGTACAGTTCGACCTTGGGGTCGCTCTCTGTCAAGGCGTACGCCATAGATCCCTCCCGGCTATCTGCGGAAAGGTGTACGGGTATGGATTTTATCACTCGTCGTCCTGCCCCGCATTGAAATTCCTAACCCCTCGCCAGAGTCGCATGCTCAAAGCCATGCGAAGGTATCTGGGCTGGGACGCAGTGTGCATTGAAATAGTCAGCAAGCAGTCCGACTGCAGCCACTAGGCAATGGGGTGTGTATTTTTATGAATTTAACTACCAGTTTAACAATGGTTGCAAAAAAAAAACAACACGTCTCTAACCTTAGATGAAAAGGGCGAACTTATAGAAGCAAGCGCAACGCAGAAGCTGTCAATGAAGAATGTTTAATACTGATTTATTGGTGATTGCTTCCATAAATACGTTGATGTATTTTAATTATTATAATAAAATCATGTTATTTACTAGTTTCATGAAGGATATATCAATATCACAAAAAATGATAAAATGGGCAACCCTGCATAAAACGGAAACCTCACTAAACCGGAAATATTTTTGTTCCGATCTATTCCGGCTTAGATTTTGCTGTATTTGGTATCTAAAATACTTTCGACGAAGTATTTTTTGTATCCGAAATACTCTTTACAAGTATTTTGCCCAACCCTGCCAACATTTCATATAATAAAGATTATTCTAAAGATTAAAATTTCCAAAACAACTCTATTCGAATGTAAAAATGAATTCATATAACTACAAAATATGTGCCAATAGAAAGCCCAAGGAAGGTATACAAAAATTGTGAAATGTCTGGATTCATATACTCTTCGATTTTCCTCTGGTTACAAAAATGAGGGTTATCACAACAGATCCCTTAAATTCATAATTGAAATAGTACATAATTAAGTCAGAGATCAAGTTGAAAATTGATGTTATTTTGGAGCTGAATATATCGTAGTGTTTTTTTCCCCAAAATTCTAAACTATGCAAGAAAAAGAAAAGAAAAATACTGCAATAAGTAAATTGTACCAATGAAACAGTTTTATTATGGAAAAAAGACACATGATTTTCTCTTAACACTCAGAAAAGCATTAAATACTAATCATTAATCTCCATCACAGTGAAACAATTATAATGTAATTATTTTTAAATATTTAATCTTACTTGTTCTGTGGACAATGATGAATTCATGGAGTTTATTGTTTCAGCATACACAGGCTCTGTCAATGTTGATGGTCCCACTTTTGATACATCACATGATATTGATGTATTACTGTAAGCTCCTCGAAAGAAAGGATTTCCATACCATGAAGTTCTTAAAAAGTTAAATATTATTAGATTATGTTTAAGTAAATAGCCTTTTTCATTAATACTTTTGCACGTCAAGAAGTATGTTCTTTACCTTATCACTTTATGAGGTTTGGGAATATTAGTTTGCTGAGTAAAGGTTCTGAGAAGCTCTGTACAATGCACTGCTATTTCCGTTTCTGTGAAATTTTCTACAAGTTCTGCACCTCTACCTCCTACCCATCCTAATAGTACTGCTTTGTGATTAGGAAGTACATCAAAACCTGTCAAATCACGTGTCCAGGAAGCAGCCTGAAAATAAATCAATTTTTCTTAACAAGACTTCCAAGACATGAAACAAATCTTCAAAAACTGTTTGGCAAGTGACTGCGAAACTAAAATTATTTTTTCATTAAATTTGTCGTTGAAACCATAACTAAATGAAATGGTCTTGTTTCATTTCAGTTTTTAAAAAATCTTTATAGTTTCATGTAATTTGTTATACTTTTACTGTCACAGTGATTTTACAGCAAAACGTCGATTATATGGATTCCAATTAACCGGTCAGTAAATTATCAAGACTTAATTTTATTTACGGAGTGAGCTATGTAACTTAAGCACCTCCTGTAAATTGTGAACGGTTGAAGTTATTCCAATGCAGTTTTCACGAAAGTGCATGAGAGAATGGGGCTAATTGATACGTGTATTCATTTATATTTTATCACTTGTATTTTACGAGATGTTTGAGGTAATTTTTTTATCTAAAGGAACTATACATATTTTGCTGGTGAGCGCTGCGTGACCTTGTGTGGGGGACTTTTACTACATTCAAAACATCCGTTAAACACGTAGGGGAAACAAAAACAAAACAAAAAAACAGCAACAACAAAATTACTAAAAAAATTGTTATCTAACTTATGACAATATGTATATCATTGGATTCGTCATTTTATGCTCGCCATGACAGATTGAAAAAATGTGTAGTTCCATTTGAAAAAACAGTTACCTAAAATATCTCGTAAAATACAAGTGACAAAATATAAATGAATACACTTATCAATTATCCCCATTTCTTAATGCACTTCCGTGAAAATTACATAGCAATAACTTCAACCCATCAAAAGTTACAGGAGTTACTAAAATTAGGTGACTCAGCCTATATAAAGCAACCCATAATTATTAAAGTTAATATAGTAATACAACTTCACTTCTGTATCAACATTTTCAAGGGTTTGTTTCTTGTTCATTTTCTTTTTTCAAGTTTAATTTGGTTTTCTTTTTGACAAAACCCTCGAAGGATAATCATGTTACATACTGTACATACTAGTCACGCGACTTTTCTTGACTTCTGAGCTTCCTAGAGCTCAATCAACACGACTCGACGCGGACTGGCCAAAACCTTGGTCTCACTTCGAACGACACGGCAAGATTATCCGGACTGCCAACCGTTGCATTCGAATGAATTCAGTTCTCACGTTTTCGCTGTTCCTTACTGTGCCGTGTGTTTTTATCTGCTATTTTATGCAATAAAAAGACAAACAAACTGGAAGAATACTGAGGGGAGGGAAAAAGGCAGTGGAATGCGCAGTGGGTGACATCGTAATAAATGCAACTGAGAATTCAAGCGATAATCCCAATCATGGTTTCCTAGTCAAGGCCGGATTGTTGGAATTTGGCAAGTGTGCTTCAGGCCGACCTGACGGTGAACATCGGCGACTACCCGCATGCATTTTCGCTTCGCTCGCAGTGCACGTGGTGATTTGTCCAATTCATTTAGCTATAAATGTATGCGTTTTTGTGAGTTTTCGCGAAGAATTTGCAGTCATGGTATATATAATAATATTCAAAATATATTTTTAAAGGTAAGCATTTATAAGTGCGAGAAACTTTTATTAATGTTTGTGTGTTGCGTTATGTTGTACATAACCTCATTTTCACATGTATAAATTACTTTTATCAATCTGTTGTAGGAGTTTTCACCCCTTTTTTGTAAAGAAAACTGGCGTGGCAGTTGGAAAATAAAATATGATGCGTTTTTGTCGGTCTTTCTTATTTGTTTGTTTGAGGACAACAAAAGCAAATTTTGATGGATCTTACAAAAAAAAATACATATCAGAAAATTCTATGGCAATAAAAATATTTATGAGTGAAGTTTACCTTTGCAGTCTTACAATTGGCGATATTTTCAACAAATTACTATCTGTATTTTCCAAATTAATTTGATTTTTATTATAGTTTTTATTAAACAATTATGTAAATGTGAAAAATGGCCTGCATCTTCTGCACAAAAAAGGCAAGTTGGAACCTTTACACAATAATTGATGTTATAAAACGAAATATAACTAATTCTTTTAGTATTTTATATCCCCAAGTTTCATGTTTTGATTGTCAGGACTGATAAAAAATAGATAAGGGTCTGTAAGTATAATTTAATTACATTATTGCATCTGGTATAGAGATGCGTGCTACTGAGAAATAAAGTAATGTTCGTTGGCAACTTTATGAAACAATTTATTAAAACTGGTATATTTCTCTTTCTGAAACTAATTCTTAATTGTGATAACTATATTAAGAAAAACTATGTAGTACCACAAGCGGATTGTTTTCATTCAGATTTCAGCGTTCACTTCATTCAGATTTCAGTTCAACAGAATTTTGAGATTTTACTAAAATAATCGAACATTTTTGAATTATATAATATAAATTTCAATGTCACGTTTAATTAATGTCAAACAAAGTAATGCATTTCTGAATCCATAGGATGTAGTCAAGCAACTCGGCCTAACTTTGCCGTGTTGCCGGTTCGCATATTCCGGCCTACTAGTCAGCCGTGTTCCAATAATTAAGATGACAAGCAAATGCATTAATAACAAATCTCTTTAATAAGCAATATTATCATCCACAATTATTTTCATTTGTGGTTGCTATGAATTACTTCATTGTGCGTTCTAATTTATTGCATACAATGTCTTGTTATATTAAGAACGAGAGAGGCACGAATAGTATTGATGTTTCAGTTGGCAACATGCGTCTGATGTGACGTAGGTAGTAGCCTCCTCTTCCAGCACCCCGCGTTGCGAGACAAGAAGAGTCGCGTGATTAGTATGTGTCTTGCTCATTTTGAAAGGTTACATGGTTCAAAAATTTTAACAAATATAATGTCTAGCCCCAATATAATCATTGGCTTAAGTTTCCTCTACGCAGCATACAGGGTTGCCAGATCCGTTCAGTGATAATCCGCCATTGGAGCATAGGGATAAAAACCCACCCATTTCCACCAAATGACTGACTGGTGAAGACGGTGAGCTGAGAAAAAAGCGAGTTCTGACACTGACTGGTAATATAAAAATAGCTGTACAAGATGTTTAAAATAAAAAAAGCCTAGTGCATAAATCTACCTCTCTTAAGCAATGAATATTTATACAAATTTTAGAAAAGGATGGGCACGATTACATGACTGTTTAGTCTTAGTTTGTTACTGTTAACTGTTTAGTCTTTAGTTTAGTATGACTGTTTTTAAGACATTTCATGTTAATAATAAAACAAGCGGGCTGACCTTTTTATATCTGCACATTTGTAAGAGTTTTAGAACTAAAACTCACGAGCATACGGCATATTTTTCAGAAGAAATCAATATTTGCACATTTTTATTAGAAAAAGATGGGGTACTATTGATTTAATCAAAACAATCTCTTCGCCCAAAATTCTCCCAGGAAACAACAAATTCCGCCCACCCCGCAAAATGCATTTTCCTCCTGCAAGTTGATGCCTTCTTTCCGCCTAACATGGCATCCCTGGTCGTATACGTACTAATCGCGCACTTTTTCTTGATACTCCACAGCGGGAGGTGCGGAGGCGGGTTCTGTCTACGTCACGGCAATGCAGGGCTGTCAACTTTATTGACAGAACACGGAGTAATAACTCGTCTGGGAGTATATAGCTGAGACACAACGGAAGATTTGTTTTAAATTATGAAGAAATAATTAAGTAACAAGAAGGAACATGGTACGCACAGGTCGATAGAAAGAGAGACCGAAAACTAGGAAGTCCGCATTGGAAAGGAAGAAGGTGGGCAGCACAGAAAAATAAACCGTGACGTTCCGAGTGGAGCTCATATTTTCTACCGGGCCGTGCTATGCCGGGCTGAACGAGGACTAGGGGGGCTCGAGGATCAAGAAAAAGTGCGAGCATAGTACATTTCCTTTGTTGAAACCTGTTGCCATCTAACAATTGGAAGTTTTCATAATCGTTTTGCCAACCGTAAGCGATTGAGGCACACATAACAATGACATTGGATGAAATTAGAAGAAATTGTGAAAGACGAAAGAATTTGATATCCTATTTTCGATATACACGGTGATTTTGTAAACCCGAAGGAAATCTCAAAGTTACTTTGGAAACGCGTTGTAAATTATGCGTTTGAAAGACTAATGGATGTTTTGTTAATCGCGTTTTGGGGTCGGGGACTCGTGAAATTCGACCCGAGTAGGAAACGTCACTCACCCTTACAAGAAATGTATGAAATTTAAGTATTTGTAAATGCGACGCCTCTCCACTCGTGGGTATTTGATATACATGTTTACAAATATATACGCTAGTTCCAAGGTTGGGTAAAATACTTCGCCAAAATACCTTACAAATAAGTATTTAAATACATACACAAAATACGTTAGGATCTGATGTACTAAATTCATACACATTTAAAATACTTTAAATAGAGAAGATATATAATAATTTTGTTTTTTTAATTTTTGTAATTGCCAATTACAATAAATTAGTAATGGACAGTCATACAAATTTCTGATCAATAACTAATTTTAAAATATTGTAAACATTTTCAAATATAAAATATCAAAAATATGTCAAAACAAAGAAATGTAATTTCTTTTTAAAACTACCAATTTTTTAAACAAATCAGACAAAAATCCCTAGTTCGCGAAAGTATAAAACCTGCAAAAGAAAATAGTCATTCAACTGGGGTGGATGAACAAAAATTAGTGTTATAACGCTTTTTTATTGTCTGATAATTTTCCAGCATTTTTAATAATTTAGATTTATCAATTAAAAATTAAAATCCAAATTCAACAGCAGAAAGGAGCTTTTATTTCTGTTTCAATTAGGTGCATTCACTAGCGGAATCAAACAAAAAGAAACATTCCTAGTTCTTAACTATCTTCTTCGTCTGTATTAAAGACACCTACTTTATGTATTTAAATACATCTCTAAAATAAAAGCCCCCCACCCAAAAAATAGTTTTTCAAATAAAAAATGTATTTCAAACACAAATATTAACATTTAAATACTGCACAACCCCGGCTAGTTCTTTTGTTGGCTAAATCCTTTCACATTTCACTATTAAAAATCCATGAGGTTGGTACTATAACAGAGGTGGAGATAGCGTCAATTTCCAGTAACCAAATTAAATCCAAACTACTTGTTCCCATATTTCCAATTTTACTCTACGTAGTTTGTTTCATTAGGCCTTTTGGAATATTTTAACTTACGGACAACGGTTGAAATTGATTTTCAGATCATCGACGCACTACTTATTACTATGTATGCACTTCAATCGTCGTATGGTTGGCAATGCGACTAATGAAAACTTACAATTGTTCTGTTGGCAACAATTTCATTGAATAAAATACGAATGCCGCGTGTAGTATCAGTCAGACTGTGATACCAGTGGTAAAGAAATGATATCTCTGGATTGGATCACAGACATTACTTGCTTAAATACAAAGGTAGGTTTTGGAAGGAATTTTTGAAAACTGGAAGCTTTGTTATCAATTGCCAAATCAAAATATTCATTAACTGAAACCACGTCATTAGAAACGGCTTGCTGTAATAATAAAAATTCAGATTCGTCAAGAAATTAAAAACTAGTCGCGCGACTTTTCTTGACGTCTGAGCTCCCTAGTGCTCAACACAGCACGACTCGGTACGGTCTGGTCACAACATTGGTCTCACACGGAACGGCACGGCAAAATTGTTAGGGCTGCCAAGCCCTGCTATCGAATGAATTCAGTTCTCGTGTTTTCGCTGTTAGTGTTGTGCCCTGTGATTTATTCGATTCGGATTTTGGTAATATAATAAGCAATATTATCGTTATCTAATTATTTTCACTTGTAGTTGCTTAATTGTGTATTATTTGTTATATTTTATCGTCTATAATGTCCTGTTGTATTAAGAGCGAAAGAGGCGCGAATCGTATTAATAATGTTACAGTTGGCAACACCTATGGATTGACGTCAGGAGAAGCCTCTTCTCCCCGCACCCCGCGCTGGGAGACGTCAAGAAAAGTCGCGCGACTAGTAAAAGAGGACCTGAAAAATCCAAAAAGGTTTAACCCTAAATATTGTCTGGGAAGAGGGGGTTCCGTTATCCAATCAGAGACTTCAAATTGTGATGTCATTGCAGACTTGCCGATGCTTATTAAAGAAACGTAAATTAAACAATTGGGAGCACCATTAGGTACTAGTGTGGTACTGCATTGTGAGTGCAATTCTGTGTCGTCTACTGTAGTGTGCTCTCTTGTTTCTTGCCTCTGCTGTTGTGATCTGATGAAAGAGTGATCACACGACCATATCTGCCGTCCGAGTAAGTAGCAACACCGTTCAACCCCACCCGTATCTGTCAAGTGGACATAAATATTCGGACAATAGATACTAAATTTGGAATATTTTCTGTTGGCATTCCGTGCTTTCCATTTTCATCTCATGAAAACAAGATTTTAAATAAGTCATAGTAAATTTTTATTAAAAAAATATAGAAGTGCAAACTAACATTAAAACCAGATTTATAACAAAACAATAACGGGTATAATTCTATTATACTTCTACTAATCATACATGCCTAACTTGATATATGCATAGAAAGAAAATTATATTTCTTACAGAAATATCTAATATTGCAATACCTCTGAGTAATCTGACTCATTTGTATGTTTTTTCAACCAGATAAGCTGAAATCCTTTTGTGTCTTTGTCCCACCAGGGCTCCTCATAGGCCAAATAAATCTTGTTTATAGTAGCAAATCCTAAATCTTCAATGGCCTGTATCAAAAATTTTCTTGTTACACATAGAATATTAGCACTACCAAAATTGAAATATAATAAATTATAGCAATTGCACAAAATAATTTCCACAGTAAGTACAAACCTTACACATTTTATCAGGTAACTCAGGAGAGAACATATATTTGTAATTTTCTTTCAGATACCCTAAAGAACAAGTTATTATAACATGTTCTGCATAAACAGAGGACCCATCTTCACAATCTATCTTCACCATGCACTCAGTTTGGTCTTGATTACCATTTTTACTCTTTAAATGTATTATATTTCTATCACTGTAGTAATTAATACAATCTGAATTCAAGTTAGTTTTTTCACATTCTTCACCATTAAGATCATTATCACTTTTTATTTTTTCACCTGTCTCTTTTTTACTGGAATTATCACTAACATTCTTCCAGGAAATTCTTTTAACTGGACATCGTAATTGTAATACTCCATGAGGAAGAGTCTCAACAATACATTTGATTAAAGAACTGTAACCTTCTTTAAAATTTACATAATCTGTTCCTCCACAAAAATTGTACTTTCCCCATGCTCTAGCAGAAAGTTTATCCAAAACTGTACAGGAGTTATCAATAACTTGAAATCTGAAATTGGTGAAAAATAGATGTTAGTAAGTGTTTTAGATATTACATTAACTGTTAATTTTCTATATTTATTCATGAGTTGTAAACCTACAATTCTGTGCTTAAAACAATTTCAATGAAGAAAAGGAGCATTTTTACAGCCTTGTGCTTACCTGACATGCCAATCGTATACTTCATATTTCATATTTTTCACATCCTCAGTATCACTGTCACAGCTCTCTAAATATTCAATAAATCTTTTTTTTAAATGATGACCTATTGATATTGGTACATCTTCATCAAAAGTATTTCTATTCACTAATGTTTCACACTCTTCCAAAATATCACTTACAACACTATATACTTCATGGACAATACGAGGTTCTATTACAACACCATCCTCTCTCAGGTATAAGCCTGTGAAATAAAATGTTATGAATTGGCAAATTTATTTAAAGACTAATTGTTTTATTACAAGTAGATTTGTTTTATTAAAATTTTAAGAAAATAACTACAATGTACAATTTTCTAAACATAATAAAATATTTTTTAACATACAATTTGTACAATAACCAGAACTATATACCTACATTACTTCCCTTGATTCAGCAAATTGAATCTAACCGTCCCAAAGAGATGGATGTTGGATTCAAATTTTCCTATACTTGAGTTTTTCTAACGTGGCATTTCTCGAGTATCATCTCCTACACGGTACGTCTTTTTGCGTCATTATCAGTCCTGCCGCTAGAGTTGCTTGATTTGCAGCACTGCATGACGCGGTCGCGATCATGCGACATCTTGCGGCAGGACCAAGAAAGACGATTTTGAAGGGATTTTGCGTCTGTGAACAACGCTAGGGGCTAAACCGTTCAGCCGATTTTCTCCAAAATTGATATTCCCAGATCGATCTGGCTGATGGCGCGGCTCCTTGAATTTGAAACCGATAATTTTTTTGAGGGGATATTTTACATAAAGCCCCTGGGATACTTTCAAAATTTTCAAAACATGACTCAAATCGTTTTTGATTAAATTTTGACCACATATAGCGTAATGGACGCTTAAGAGAATGGCGTGGGTCTCATGTTCGTTAAAGTTTTCAATTTTTCGAAAATTGTAAAACTTCAAATTGTTTTTTGCGTCTTCCTACTATTATACGCGCACTTTTCTTGAGCCCTGGAATACCTACCCCCCCTCCTTTACCAACATTTAGATTAACATGTCAAAAAATAAGACATTTTCGTTCCCGAGGTAAAGAAAACTTATTTGTAACTGTAAACGAACTGCAGATTTAATTTTTCTGCATTGCTAACAAAACAGTAACTCACCCTAAGCTCTATTACCACTACAAGCAAGGAAAGAGCTCTGCAAAACGTGCGTATAGTGAAGCTACATTTACGTCCAGAAGCAAATCAAGGGGCCATCTCAGCATTTGCTCAATGGATCAGGGAAACTGAACAAAAACCCTATCGAGATGGGGGGGGTGTCATTGATCCGGAAGCTGAGATACATTACTTGTTACAGACATTAAGTCTTTTTTTAATTATTCAATACAAATGAATAATAATTCATTACACTATATCATTGTTTTGTTAAAAAACCATCGTTCTTTTTGATGATCAGTATAGTCTAATTGTATAGAAACAATTGTGCAACAGAAAAGATTTACTTTTAACTTACACTTGTGTACCGACTTCAATTGTTAGTTGAATTAAGAATAAATTATAGCAACGAGCATTGTGGACAAAATTTTGATAACCAGAAATGTTCGCTCTCATGTAATAGAAACTATTTCGTATCGAAAAACAAACCACAAATTCGATAAAAAAAATCCTTGTCAAAATAACCAAACTCCCCACTCCTGGCGCAACGAGCGAAGCGAGGGCTCAAGAAAACGTGCGCGGATAATACTATAATTTTTAAGATTTTTCTTAATGAAATGTGTTCATCAAAAACATATCTTCAATAGTGTCATGTTAAGTTTTTCGAAAATATGAGTATTTTTTGTGTATTGTGGGAATCGTATGTACAGTCGCTCGACTTTTGCCAACAGCAGCGAGACTGACGATGACGGCAAAGCCGTCGAAAGCCGGCTATCTTAATAAAGCTGATATGTTGACGAAGATGACCTCTTATTTCTTCTTATTTTTTGTGTAATTTGGCGTCATAGTCGCCCGCTTCAAATTTCCCGCGCTTCGTGAACATAATTTGAGAGTGTTTGAGGCTATTGTTAATCTTATGAAAGAAAGATTGAAGGAAGGCAATAAATTTAACTTAGAATTATCACACTTCTTTATAGAACGATTTTCCTAAGGATGAGCCAAGTGACAGTTCGCGAAAACAAATGAACATCACATTATATCAGAGAAGTATCCGTCCGCCGCGACAGCTGTTCAGCCCCTTCGTAAAGTGTTTGGTTATGGCTTCTGAGAAGACATCCCTATCCAGAAGTCTTAAGAGTTTTGCTGATGTATATGCACGTACGCGAGTCCGGGAAATAATTAAATTTAATTACATATGTGGAAAATCTCTTAGCATGCTCTCACAACCAGTAAAAGAAAACTGCCAAGAATGTAAATATAAAGCTCTCAATCACAGCTCGCCACACAACAGCACAAAGGCCGGAACCACGTGCATCGGTACGCATCTCGTATTCAAGTCTCGGTTTTAAAATAAACATATTTATCACACAAAAAGTAAATTCACTGTAATATATAAAGGAAAAAAGAATTTTTACAGAAGAGCACATAACACTGCACTTCCTAATTTCAATTATTTATCGCGACGCACTATATTTTTGTTGGACGAGGACGTCACGAAAGGAAGCGTTGAAGCCATTTACAAGTTAGCCAACTGCAAACGAACAATGCAGGAAGGGAGTCCATTGGGCTCAAGGGCACGACGACCACAGAACCTTCAGTTATGATGCCAGCACTAGCTGTCACTTTGGCTCATCCTTAGGAAAATCGCTCTATACCTCAAAAAATTACGATCGCTGATTATGGTAACGTTTTTAAAAGTCAGTAAGGTCTAGTGTTCCTGGCTATCGAAATAAATGCAGGTATGCACCACAAGCGATTCGTTTGAATTATATTTGATTTGGATTATATTAGCATTATTTCTAACACTTTACATGAAAGCAAAATTTTAAAAAATTGAGTACCATAAATTTGTACGAACGTTTTAACTTTAATTTTATATTACCACCATACGCTGTCTTGGGAAACAATACTGCGATGGGTATTTGAGAAGTTCATTATTGAACGGTGACAAGATCAGATCATGAAATGTGAAATTCTTTTGAATTCCTTTTGTTGAATATTTACATGGAACCATATGAGGCTGTTTTATTTATTTATCGTCAAAAACAGAAAAAAATGTATATGCCAAACAAATCGTCCAGTGTTGCTTTAAAGCAGCTCTGGCAACAACTCGCTGTAGCGTACGCCGCTACCGCCGGCTTGTGAGACAGATATACTCTGAGACGAGGTAGAAGATGGATGCTGCTGTATAAGTTTTAATTTGTATATTATTTCATATTTTTTGTTCGTTTCTTACGTTCGAGTTTTTTTGACAGACACCAATATGTAAAAAAAGTGAAATAACACTCAATCATTTATTATTATTATTATTATTATTATTATTATTATTATAAACTTTAATTGTTATTTTTAGTTAACCATAGTTTGTTGAGTGACGTTTTGAGGACGAATTTTCCATCTTCAGGTTACAATGAATGTAAGAGAAAAGCATCATTTTTTTAAAAAACATAAATAACACGTTACTGACAAAGTAAAAGATACAATGCTCAATGTACGATTTCGAACATTGACAACTCATGAGCGCAGAAATTGCAATATTTCAGTATTAAGTAAATCTTTCGAATAATGTGCTGTTGGAGCACTAAACTTTTTTTGTAAATTGCATTAACGTAAAACGGAAATGACGCGAAAACAATTGGTTGTTTTTTTTCCCAAAAAATCGTACACAACCTTTTTTAAAGATTTGATTTTTTGACCAGATTTCATTTACCACAAAAATTTCTTTTTTCAATATTCTATTTTAGCAATTTTCGAAGATACAGAGTTCGCCGGAAATGAGACCAGCACAATTTGTTTACAGGTTTTTGAAACATACAAGAAACAAATTTAAAGAAAAATTTTGGAGCTGTTTTTGAGAAAGTAATTGGCAAAGACTATAAACATGCTATATGGTGTATAACAGGTGCCGACAAAAGAGCGCTAAAGGCTATATTGGACAGACTATGAAAAATCGTTCAAATAAATCTGAACCACTGAGAAATTGCTCAGGATATCCTAGCAGTCTGTGAGTGAATGGGAGATTGGTGTCACGATTCTGAGTAAACAATAGCAGTGTTGCCTGCTTCTTACGGACTCTAGGGTGGCACCCTCCCCAAAAAGATCAATCACGGGAAAAGTTGCAGAACGCATTAAATCGATTCTTAATTTGTGCATACGAGGATCACTCCAAAAGTTTTGAGAATACTATATTTAAAATCGAGATAACAAGTTCTTACTTTCACTCCTTCTCTTACTTTCACATCTTCTCGAAGTACTCTCCACCCCACTCCATGCAACGTTTCATCCGATTAAACCAATTATCAAATGACGATCGCCACACTTCTTTAGAGATACTGCGAATCTGATCTTAATATGCAGCCACTGCAGCCTGAGCTGACTCGAAACGATGACCTCGATTTTTTTCTTTCACATAAGGGAAAAGAAAGTCACACGGGGCCAGGTCAGGGTGGATGAGACAGTGTTTTAACCCTTGATTCTGTCAGAAATTCAGTTGTTGCTCTGGCTGTGTGGGATGAGGCGTTGTCATGGTGGAGCAGGATTCCACGCAAACCTGATTTTGGACGGTTCTTTCTCAGCTCTTCAAACAATCTGGGCAAGCAAATTGTAGAGTACCATCTTGCAGTGACTGTCTTTTGTTCCTCGAGTGGCACTGTCACAATATGGCCACTGGCAGAGAAGAAAGAACAAATCATTTTGCCAACGCTTCTGGGGTTTTTCACTTTCGTTGGAGGATTTTCATCTGGGAAGACCCACACTGATGACTGCCGTTTCATTTCTTGATCAAATTGATAAATCCAGATTTCATCACTCGTCACGATGTTAAAAATGTTTTTTGATCTTCCTCCATTGAACTTATCCAGGGTCTCACGACACCAATTCACTCGCGCCCTTTTTTATTCATTTGACATATTGTGAGGGATCCAGCGACAGCACGGCTTCGCATCCGCACAACGTGAAGCTTTTCTTTCAGGATCTGTCTCACTGCTGCTGATCCAATATTTAAAGCTTCCTGAATTTGAGCATATGTATGAGGGTCTTCCCGTAGCAAATGTTCCCCTTTCAGCACATTTTCATCCGTTGTTGCTGCGTTGGGCCTGCCAGAACGGTCTTCATCTTCCAGAGAGTCTCTTCTCCTCTAGAATTCGGCAAACCATCGATAGACAGAGGCTTGTGAAGGGCAACCATTGCCAAACGCACGCTGTAATCTCTCGTGGTATGATTTCTTATCTAACCTTAACCTTAAAGTCATACAAAATCATAGCTCTGAAATGCTCTCCCTTTAGGTCCATCTTTACTGGCAGAGGAACAACAATAGAACACAAATAGCCCTACTAAGTTAATAAGTTACCCGAGCGTGTTCAAACTTGCGCGAGATTTTTACTAAAAGTTCCACCTAACAATAGAAATAGTTTCATTGTTGCTGAGTCACTCATTGTTGCTCATTCTCAAAACTTTTGGAGTGACCTTCGTACCACCAGCTTTGAGAGCGAATTTAATTTCATGCACCCGCGTAAGGGAATAATCAATGTTTTTAAACTGGACTGTATCGCGGACTAATCGCATTGCCGGCTGTAGCTGGTGCATACTAGGCAAAGGAAGCGCGAGGAAGAGGAGGTACTGGGAGTGGTGAGGCATCGTGTTTTGTTCGGCAGAGTCCGTGCCTAAGCTGAACTAAGCTGAGAAAATTAACCCTTTGATCTGATTTCATAAATTACTGATTTGTTTGCAGTAAATATTACAAAAATCTACTTTCATAAGTAAAATTATCTTCCGATGAAAAAAGTTTATCTTCATCTTTGTAGTTTTAGGAAGTCGCCGAAATTTGTTGAAGTTTTTAAATTTGCAAAAAATCAGGCATTTCAACGAACATGAGACCTGACAATCTCTTAAGCGTCCTTTACGCTATTTAAAGTCCAAAGTTAATAAAAATGTGCCGTTTAAGAATAAACGGTTTAAAGAAAATAAAAATTGGCTATGTTTGACACAAAATTTCGCAAAAAATACTAATGTTTTTGAAAAATTGAACATGACATTATTTTTAGATGTTTTCATAAACACATTTCATTAAGAAAAAAGTTTATGCTTATAATTATAGTTGTAAGAAGACGCCGGAAAAAGTTTGAATTTTTTTCAATTTTCGAAAAATCTGCGTTTTTAAAGAAGTTATTACTTGCACCATTCCCTTAAACGTCCTTTACCTTACCTCACCTTATCCAACAACAATATTTAATTAAAAACGGAGCTATTTGAAAATTTTGAAAATGTCTCCGGTGCTTCATGTCAAGTACACCTAAAATTTAAAGATCGGTTTCAAATTCAAGGGGCGGCAACATCAGCCAGATCGATCCAGGAAAATCAATTTTGGAGAAAATAGACTGAACGGTTAAGCCGCTAGTGTTGTTCGCCGACGAATGGACGTTTTGCCGTCAATCTAATTTTCGGTATCAATGATCCACAAAATATGGATTCTAATGCCGTATGTTAGAGGATGTTTTTCTAAATTTAGCAACTCGATTTATTCACTTTTTAGGTACCAGTGCCCTGTAATAAGAGTTTTCTACCGAAAATTCGCCGTTTTTCACGCATTACATAACTTTCTCTCTACTGCAAAAGCGGTAATGAGAAAGTTACATTCGTTTAATTTTTGAAAAACAAAAACAATACAGCAAAATGCATTTCATGTCATCTTAAACAATGCAATTAGCACCATCCGATGTTTGAAGAAAAAAAATTGGAGGCGTCTTTGGGAAAATGCGAAATTTTGAGGTCGTTTTTACGGAAACGTTTTGAGTTTTCGAGAAATTGTATAACATCATTTAAAGCACGTGTACTCGTAAATGAAATAAAGTGAACAAATCGCCACTAATGTAAATATTGACGTAAGAGTAGCAAAAAAAAATACATTTTTGTAATTTTTGAAAAAATAAAAGAATAGCGCAAAAACGCGTATATGTCATCTCATTGAGTACATTTAGCACTATTCCTACCAAAAGTTTAAAGAAAAAATTTGGAGCCGTTTTTGAATTTTTTTAAAAATCGCACATATTGCACGAAAACGAACAATTTTTTAAACTAGAGGTGCTACAGAATGGCACAGACCTTCTCGTGCCAATTTTTTCTAATTTCCTTGGTATGGCCTACCTTTAAGGTCTTGCTCCATTCTCTGGCCAGCTGCCATATATTGTCGCCAAAGTACATTTTCTTTTACAATTTCTCAACTTTTTGCTTTCCCTGTAGTACAACCGAATTATTACTTCAAGAATATTAAAGAAGAGTAGAAACTCGTCCAAAATACAAGTGTTCATTCAGAAATTCGTAGCCGTTTTTGAGAAAATGACGATTAAGCTTTATTGTAAATGCGAAATTTGAAGTTATCTTTCTCGAAAATCTATTGAGATTTCGAAAATGTTAATTTGAAGTCGTTTGAGGCACTTAAAAATAATTACATTTGTGTAAGTTTTGAAAATTCCAATGAATACTCCAAAATAAGCTTTACGTCATTAAACTATTAATACTATTACTACTATTAATATTATTAACAAGCAATTATCCCTATCTATTGGAAACATTTGGAGCAACTTTTGAGAGAATGGCGTTTGAACGTTTCTGAAAATGAGCAATTTTGAGCTCATTTTCACAGAAAACTCTCGAGTTTTCCAGAAAATTTATAACATTATTTAGAGCACATGTACACATAAATCTAACATTGTGAAAAAAATCGCCTCCAATGTAAATATTACCGACGTGAGAAAAAAATTAAATTTTTGTAATTTTTGAAAAAACAAATGAATAGAGCAATATGGCGTTTACGTCGTAGGATAGGGTGCATTGGGTAATAACTCTTCCAAAAATTTAAAGAAAAAATTTGGTGCCGTTTTTGAGAAAATCTTGTTTTTGTATTTTTTTTTAATTGCAAATATTTCACGCTCTATTGCATGAAAACTAAGATTTTCGAAAAAATGTACATGACCTTTATGATACAACTATTCATAGACAACAAATTTCGTTTGAAGGTAAAATCTCTATCTTCAATTTTGTAGTTGTAGGAAGACGCCGGAAAAATGGAAACTTTAGCAATTTTCAAAACTTCAGAGTTAACCGTGAAAATCGGACCTATGCCACCTTTACAAGCGTGTTTTACTTCTTACGAAAAATTTAAAGAAAAAATTTGGGGCCGTTTTTGAGAAAATTTTGAAAATGTCCGGGGGCTTGGCGTAAAGTACCCCCAAATTTTAAAGAATGTTTCTTAAAATTTCTAAGTTTCAACTAGAACCAGATCGACTAAGGATTCTTCAATTTGGAAAAGATCGTAGGTGTGGTTTAGGCGCTAGCAGTGTTCACGGACAGACGGACGTTTTGAAAAGAACCACTTTTTTGGTACCAGGGGACCCTAAAACGTGTATTCCCGTTGAAATCTCGAAATCGATTTTCCGCAGCATTACATAACTTTCTTTATACTACGTATATTACTCCGAATATACGTATGTATACGAGAAAGTAAAAAGTACAAGACCTTAATGAGAGTACAATGGAGAAAAAGTTTACTTGAAGGAAAAATATCTTGTATTTTGTGGTTGTAGGAAGTCGCCGAAAAAAACAAACTTTTGCAAATTTCGGAAATTCAGAGTTATAAGTAAAATACTTAGATCGCTAATAGGCCACTTTTATAAGTGTATTTTACTCTATTCTTACAAGAAATTTAAAGAAAAAATTTTGAGCCATTTTTGAGAAAATTTTGAAAATTTACCCGGGGCTTCATGTAAAGTACCCCCAAAAATTAACGAATGTTTTTCAAAATCGCCTAGCTTCGAGTCGAGCAAGGTCGAGAAATCCTACGTATGGTTTAATACTGGTGTTCCCAAAGGGACGGACGTTTCGAAAGAAAACAAAAACAACACTTTTTCGGTATCAAGGTCCCACAATTTTGGAAATCTGACTACATATCGTGTTAGAGGGAGTAATTTACTACATATTACAAGAGATTTTATTTACTTTCTCTGTATCAGGGCCTCACAATAACTGTTTTTCTGTCGAAAATCCCGGCTTTTGGCGCAGCATAAAACTATCTGTACTACGTATATTACTCCTATACGTACGTACGTACGTACAAGGTTATATTAAAATAAGTAGTACGAGTTATAGGACTAATTTTATGTCGCCCAAAGCGGCAGAAGGAAGTCCGACAGGCTGGGTGTGTTGGGAGGGAGGGGCTTACGAACAGAACAGAACACTCCGCAGTATCCTGCGTGCCTTTGGAGAATCTGCACACTATTTTCCGTGAACCACTGTTATGAAGTGTTTTCACACTCAGCATGGAACGGAATCTCGAGCAGTGCAACAGCGTAAAATTTTGCTACAAATTTGCAAAAACCGCCACAGAAATATACGATATGATCGAGTGTGTCTACGAGGATGCTGCCATGAGTCGGTCAAGTGTTTTTCAGTGGCACAAGTAGTTCCGGGAGGGGAGGGAGCTCGTCGAGGATGACCAACGCGCCGGTAGCCCGTCAACATCAAGGGTCAATGAAAATTTTGGAAAAGTGAAAAAACTTTTGGGTTTTGACGTCGGTTATCGATTCGTCCGATTAGTGAGAAGTCAAGTCTTTTTACTGCACCATTCAAAGCAGCATTACAGAAAATTTGGCAATGAGGAAAATATGCGCCAAGTTTTCACCAAGAATCTTGACTGATGGACAAAATGCGAATCATGCGCAAATTTCAACAGAAATTTTGAGCTGTGTTCAAGAAAACCCAAATGTTCTCGCTAACGCGGTTACCAGAAGCGAAACCTGTTGTTTCCAGTACCTTCCTGAGACGAAACACCCAAAGTTCGGAATGGCACACGAACTTGTGTTCGAAGACACAAGTTCGATATGAGCAAGTCCAGAGTGAAAACCATGCTTCTGGTCTCATTTGATCGTCGTGGTGCCATTCACAAAGAGTTTGTACCCCCTGGGAAAACCGTGAATGCTCAGTTTTACGCAGAAGGGCTCCATCGGTTGCGAAAATTGAGTAAATTGCTGGGGACCAGCCATCCTCGTTCGTGGAAGCTCCACCACGACAACACGCGTTGCCCTAACTCGCTATTGGTGCGGGAGCGACTGGCTCAATGCAGGGTTGCCACGTTGCCTCACCCTCCCTTCAGCCCAGACGTGGCTCCATCTGACTTCTTCCTCTTCCTTCGCCTCAAACGGGCTATGGAAGGACGTTTCCTTTCCATCGAAGACGTCCAAGGGACTGTAACGAGGACTCGCAAACAGCTAACAACTTCCAACAGGCGTGCGCGGCATTGCAGATGCGTTATACTACGTATGTCGAAGCAGAAAGGTTCTACTTAAGGATTAAGTTATTAATCCTTAACTTATTGAGAGTTAGTACAGATATCTGTGGCGAAGCTGAAGGGTATTCTGGAAGCCTTAGAATACACAAATTATTTTCCAATAAAATCCGTCTGTAAGTATGCTACTTTTCAATATTTCAATTTTTTACTGAATTGTTGAAAAACAAAAAGTTTTTGACTCCTTTTTCTCGCTTACACGAGAGGAAATTAGCAGGGCCGCAGAGATATACTCTTTGGGGCTGGTAGCTAAGCTAGGAACCTGCCAGTGAATCGACATCGGCTGGCTCTGCCGCGCATGCACACAAGAGGGCCTATTTCCCTCTCACTCCACTAACTGGGCAGAGTGTCTAGGCAAATTCACCTCATCACTTGACTTGTCGGAATGCAGAGTTGTTTGAGTGATTTTTGTTCAGGTTTTCTTCACGAAACAATTAATGAAATTAAAGAGTATAGAGAATGTCCCACTGACTATGCATCAGATCTATAACTTCTGAATGGTTCACGATATCGAAGTGCCATTTTCGCACAACAGTGTGAAATCAAGAGGCAAGTAATATGCTATAGAGACAGAAATAGTATAGATACTTAGTAATTCTGTGTTAGATATGAAGAGGCTATTGAAATCTGCATCAACGCAGACATGACTATGAATGAACTTTCAGGGTCAGAATTATTTCAAAGACACAAAATTGTTTGTTTTACAATTATTGATACAGTAGTAACTCAGATGGATGATAGGTTTCCAGATTTTGAAAACTTTCATTTTATTGAATTTTTTGACAAAAAGCAATTTTCCATCTACAAAGCATCCTTTTGTTCAGAAAAGTTTTCTTTCCTAACAAAACAATATCTATTCTTTGACATTTGAAACTGACAAATGTATATACTGATAATAATAATAATAATAATAAAAAAAAAAAAAATCTGTTGATACAACTAAAGGGGCGTTTACACGTAGAGACAAAGTCTCCTAACTTTCTGAAGTTAGGAGATAAACTCTCTTCGATGCCTTTACACGAATGAAAATATCTCCTGAAACGCGAGTCTCTAACTCCCGGAGAGAAGTTTCCTGAGATCTCTCCAGAAAAGTATCTCCTTGCTGTTTACACTTGATTCAAATGTCTCTAGATGTTCTTTGGCGCGCCATCTTGAATAAGCAGCCGATGAGCAGCGGCGAGCAGTTTGAGGTTAGAATGTGGCAGATCTTGCAGATGCCTGTGCCGCTATAATAATTTTGAAGAAGCGAAGAAAAACAAAGAGACAATTTGAGAAAGAGACGTTATGTGATATCAACTGTGCGAGAGTGAGGTTTTTGGTATGGTTCCTTGAATGTTCTGAAGTTTAGCACCTGAAGATGTAACAAATCGAGTTACGAAACGTTGTGAAATTACTGAATAAATGATTGTCATAAAAAACTTTGGATACTTTTATTTGTAAACATATTTTGACAATCAAGAATAAATATTGATTTACTAAGAAAGAGACAAGTGTGGGTGATTCTTTTTACAGTGAAGAGCTAAGTATTTATAGAACTCTGATGGAGGAGAGAACTCTGCAGGAAGAGAATTTTGAAAAAATATTTATTTACTACTTGTTCAATTGCATTGTAATTTTGGGGATTAATGAAATAAAACAGGAATTAATGGAGGACTAAAAAATTGGTTGACTATTGGAAAACTTGATCGTATTCGAGAAAATAGTTTTGACCTAATGTAAAGTTTTGAAAAATGGTTAAGTTGATTATTTGTTATAGAATCTTTTTGTGAAGTTAAGTATAAACGATTTGAAAGAATAAATTGTAAATTATCTGTATATTTGTTTGTTGATATAAACTAGGGAGCATGCAAATATTTGGAAGGAATTTATTTTGAATGATTTGAAATTTGTTAAATTTGGTAGTAGAGTCATTACACCATATAGGGCAGTGTATGAAGAGACTTGTGATAGTTTTATATAACAAAATTCCACAATTAATTCGTAATCGAGTTTTATTTATTAAAGGAATATATAATTAATATATTAACATTATTATTATTATTATTATTATTATTATTATTATTATTAAAAAGGATATAAAGGAAGAGGATTTTTGTATAAAAATTTCGCACGTCTAACTCGAGAAGAATTTGATTTGTTATTAAAAATATCTCAAGCAATTAGAAAGCAAGATACCATCATGCGGTAATGTATTTCTTGGGGATATATACTTAATTTGACGCTATGGTTTGTGGCTACTGGAGATACATACAGTTCTTTGTCATTTTTATTTATAATTCCCCAGTGTAAAATTTTCCCAAAGATCCAAATCCACGGACACTTGAACTACGAACAGACATAGAACGGCTGATCCAGTACATGGATACATACCAAGAGAGCAGAAACTCTTCCAACTCTCTTTGAATACTATTTATCTCCCAGGAGATACGATTTCTCAGCGATACCAGAGCCTTTACACTGTTCTCTCCTGGAAACTTCGAAGATCTCCTGTGACGTCATGTCTCCGGAGAGAAGATCGCTCTCCTGAGAGTTTACACGTGTCTCCTAACCAATTCCCGAAAGTTAGGAGAGAAAACTCTCTCCTGTAAACGCCCTTAAGTTTAACTTTCCCTTTATCTACAGCATCATGTGAAAGGAATATGATTACATTGAAGAGAGTAAAGTCATTCCTGAGAAATTCCATGGGAAATATCAGAATTGGTAATATCAGTACACTGTTGTGTTGTTCAGATGGATGTACATCAAATCAAAACTACAAAAAACTTTTGTGATATCAAAGATCACCATAATGTGGATTTTCATCAAAAGCTCCCCATCAGTTTATGCAGAATTACTCTACTTTCTCTATACAACATGTACATAGTAATAAAAATATATGAGAAAATAAAGATCTAAGAATTTATCATTGTGTTTGGCTTATTTTGTTAAAAAAATTAATGTGAAAATGTGCTTAGAAAATATTTTCATGCAATAAATTTTTAATTTGAAAGTGTTTAATTAGGTTCAATTTGATTGCCCATATACCAAACACATGAAATGGTTTACTCTATAGAGTAAACCTCCTGCATACCTGAGCCATCACAACATAAAGGAAAAAATATTTTAGGAAGTTACAGAAAACTGGTGTTGTCCTCAAGCAAAATTTACAAATGTTTTAACTTTAGGCATCTGTAAAATGAAGAAAATCTTTTACCTTCTCCTTCTGCAGATATTACATCTGACAGAAGACCGAATTTGTTGGCAAGCCTCCATACTGCACTGTTCTGCCCATGAATCCACTGAGCACCAGCTTCTAACCATCCATTTTCATATGGTAGTGATAGAATCCGTCCTCCAGGTCTATCTTGAGCTACAACACATCAGAAAGAGGGTTAATTAAACATAAATTTTAATTTTAAAAGAAAAATGTGAGATGATGGTAATAATGAGAGTAATTACAGAGAGAGAGAGAAAGAGAGAGAGAGAAAGAGAGAGAGAAAGAGAAAGAGAGAGAGAGAGAGAGAGAGAGAGAGAGAGAGAGGAGAGGAAGGAGGGAGAGGGGAAGAGACAGAGAATTACAATACCTTCTAGTAATAGTATTTTATTGAATCCTCCTTCCAACAATGTCTTTGCTGCAGCCAAACCCGAAATTCCTGCACCAATAATAACTGCTTTGTAGGTGTTGAACTGTCTGTAAAATTGAGATATTTATATAATAAACGTCAGTAACTTTTTATTTTGAACACTTCAGGATCATTTTAAGAGCAACACTACCTTCATGGTTTATTCCAATCCATTTTTGTTGAGCATGTAAAAATATTTCTAAAAAACTTAATTGGTCCAAACTCTTTCCACATACTCATGACCAGTGGTGAAAGAATTAAATCTGAATTCTGAGTGTTTGAGACACACTTTCCTAGATTCCAATCATGAACTTCATGATGCTATGGAAAAACATCTTTTTCTTAATTTGTGTAATCGAAGTTCTACAATTCTTAGAGGTACATTTTTCTAATCTTAGAAATAAGTTTAAGACATCAAAGCAGAGTGTTAAGAGATTGATGTAACAGACAAGTAATCAACTGATCTCTTTCTCTATCATTTAAAATGAAAAGAGTACACATGGTCTGAACACAAAGGTCAAACAAAATAGTAATCATAATTACTAATATTTTCAACATTGTTCAAGTTCCTATTTCTAGATGGATCATGATATTAATAAAACAATAACAACCAATAGCAGTAAAACCTTTTATTAACCTCTACAAATGGCAATTATGCAAATTCCAAAAAGTATTTGTAAATACTTCCAGTAGTATCCAATACTTCCAGTCTTCAATATGAATATAATGCAAAAATATTAAAGCCATAAAAAAAAAACTCCATTGTATCACAGGAAGAAATAAATATATTTCCGAATTTGTACCCTAGACAAAAAAAATATTTAAAAATACCCTGTTCCAAAAAATGATCACAATATAAACTGTACTCTTTGGTATTTAAATGTTAAATACAAAATAATATGCACAATGTTGTCTTTTCATAACATCTTTATGTGAAAATATTGATCTCTGATGTAGTACTAATTTACTAAATGCTACAATGAATTGTCTTTCCTCAGAAGTATTAGAAATGTTCTAATATAATAGGATAAACCTACAAAAAGCACACATAAAGAAGAATGTATGATGAGGAATTATCAATTGTACTTAATAATATAATATTAAAATGAAAAACAATATAGATTTACTAAACTACCAAAACAAAAATAAGGCACTGTTCATTCTTCATCTTATGGCATCAAGAATTGAATAAAAGTTTCACCTTACTGTACCTTTTCAAGAATACTTCCCACATAATACATAATATATTTCCAAACAAATATAAACTGATAAAGACCAAAATTCTTAGCATGAAATATTAAAAAATGTATTAGATAGACCATATACTTCATGCAATTTTTTAAAACTTGCTTGTTTTAAATGTTCCTTTCAGTCATGCAGGGTAGAACCAGCCAGGGACAACTTAATTCAGCTGCAGCATTTTTCCCATCACAGAGATGATTTGAGAGCCCTAAAGGGAATTAATTTCATGAGTGTGTGCTAATTAATGGTTATTAATTTCTGGGGGATAAATATAGTTTAAGTGTTGAGTATTTTCACTTTAATATGGCTTGATTATTAATTACATTATATATTGAAGGACAATTACAAAACTAATAAATTTGCCTAAAGCTGAAAAATTTTGTATTTTTGATCAAATGAAAATAATAATATTAAATGTTTGTGCAAGGGAAAAATTTCAATTGTTCCAAATTCAAGGAATTTCTTCCCATTTTTCATTGTCTAAGTGTAAATATCCAAACGCAATGTTTAAAAGACTGTTTAATTCTAAATGCTGGAGGCCAAATATCATCTTAGCAATATTCAAATCACTGACTCTCAACCTTGCTTTTCTTCTCTCCTAGGCAATGCTTTGAAGGTCTTTCAAGTTGATGGTTCTAAAATTTACTGAGCTCTCAAGACAGCATCTGAGCAAAATCCTGATTTACTACTGAATTACTAGTACAATCATATTCTGAGAAAGAACAAACAGGCTGAGAATGAGGAAACGGAGGAGGAAGGAAGCTTGTTATGGGGCGTTTGCAAGGCATTCCATCTTCCAGGTACTTAACACCACATCATATTTAGGATATGGGATTTGATCTCCAATGCTCTCTCTGTGATTGTGCTTCAACATAATATTCATTCAGTACAAATAAGCAATTGAAAATATATTCATTGCCTGCCAGAGATTTCCTGGTTCCCTGGTAAACAAGTGCTTGCTTCCATCCACTCTCAAACAAAAGAAAGGTGCAAAGATGCAGTAGGTGATTTAATACATCATGTTTACAAAGAAGGGGATCTATGAAAAACAGATGATTGATCTTACATGCACACACACAAATTTCACAACCATTAATTGAAATATTTAAGAGAGAAATATCATAATATTCTATGAACTAACCACAACTTACCGATAATGTTTTACGAGTCTGTCGGCTTCTCTCCAACCTGTTTCAATTGCACCATGAACTGTAGAATAGTAATGATCATGACTTGCTTCTCCAGCAAAAAGTAAAACCTAAGACACACACAAATAAGAAAAAATTATTAAAATACAATGCAATACACACCTGACAAATTAAATTTAATAATATCAACAGAAAGTAAAAAAACTAGGCAGAACAAATGCAAAACAAAACTGTTAACAGACATGTGGTACACCAGAATGTACTTTCTTGCATTATTTGTACCAATAACTCAAAATTTGCATGAAAACGACTCATGTCTTCCAACAATTTTACAGAACACTTATTTAAAGAACCAATTTACAACAAAAAATTTCACTAAGAAAAAAATCTATCTTCAATATTGTAGTTGTAGGCAGACACTGCAAAAAATTTAAAAACTTTTGTGGTTTTCGAAAATTTAGAACATTCAATGAAAATTGGATGAGTGCCATTTTTATAAATACTTTTGGAACTTCTTGAAAGAATAAAGAATGAAAGAAAAAATTTGAAGCCATTTTTGACAAAATTCTGAAAATGTCATTGAGGCTTCATGTAAAGTCTCCAAAATATCAAAATATCTATTTCAAATTTATGAAGATTGGAGTCCAGACAGATCAACAGGAGAATATCAATTTTGGAGAAAATCCTACAAATGTTAGAGTTGTCCACAGACAGACAAACACACATTTGAAATAAACCAATTTTTAGGTATCGAGAACCAACAAAACCTGCATTCCAACTATCCAGTGTATTAGAGGAAGTAATTTACTACATAAAATGGCAAGAATTATCTTCTTTTTCAGTATGAGAAACATACAAGATTTTCTGTCAATCACCACTCTTCACTGTAGCTTTACCTTTTTACTACATAAATATGTAATATGTGAGAAATTAACAACAAAACGAAAAACCAAATAGAACAAAGGCATCATTCAAGGGTAGTAACATTTCAATTAATTTAAACATGCCTTTTTCAGAATTTGACATACAATTACATTTCGAAAAAATTTAATGTCACAAAAATCAAACCTGTTTTCCTGAAGAGTTGAGCACCGGTCGGGCAAGTTGGGATGCAGTAGCTTCCAATCTGTCTGATTCCATGCTACGGAAACTATAAGAACCATGAAAATGAGGATTTGACATCCATGTCGATCTAAACAGATAAAAAATACGTAGAAAAAACAAACAAATTCATTATTGTAAAACCAAAAACAAAAGTATGGGATAAAGAAATTTGATGCAATATTATCACCTTTTGATTTCATCTGGTTGAGGTATATTATACTGTCTTCCTAAATATTTATTCAGAAGTTCCATCAAATCTTGAGCAACTTCACTTTCAGTTAGTTGTTCCATGTACTTTCCTCGCGATCCCACAGCCCAAGTATACAGTACTAAAGGTTGATTATCCAAAGCCCAGAACCCAAATATTCCCTCCAACCAACTTTTGTCGCGGGTTTGCTACGAAGGTACACAAACATTGAAACAGTGCTTTTTCTTTTCTAAGAAATACATTTTCAAGTATATACTCCTTACATTTTTGCAACTAATCAAGAAATCCTTCTTATCTTCTTCAGACCACAACAAGTTAAATCCTTGGACATCAGTGGGCCACCATCGGTAAGGAAACTTCAAAAATATTTTGTTGACTGTGCCAATAGAGAGACCCTGAAATTCATGACTATGTTTAAAAGTCATCACAAATTAAAATATTATATAAAAGGTTTTCAGTTTCCATTTCTAGTTCCTAATCATACGAATTTCTATTTATAGTAGTTATATACAAGAAAATAATTTACAATGGCATTTTAGTTAGTTTATGAAGCAACCTAATTCACTACTTGTACAAATGTGTTTATGAGAGATACACAAATTAATGAATATGAACAACTTATCCAAAAATACATGAAATACTCTTTTTTGAAAATTACAAACTTACCTTTATTGAAACCAACTTTTCTTCAGGTAGAGGTGGAGAAAATAATGAATTTGCCATTTCCTTCAAAACTCCTAAAGATACAGTAACTACAACATGATCAGCTACATATGAAGAACCATCAGAACAGAGTACAACAACTTTGCCTTCTTTATCACCTATTAAATGATCCCAAGTGATCTTCTCTACTTCTTTATTGAGATGAATCTTGGCTAGGAGAGGAGGATCTTTTTTTTCTGTGAGATCTTTCTTCTACAGAAGAAAACAAACAAAATTGCATTTATTCAGTGGACGAGATGAAGAAACGTTACACCTGAATTCCACATCCTTATCCCATCAATTACATACCGTGTATTAAATTTAATATGCAATTTGTTTGTTTATTATTTAATAAAATAATTAAACATTTTCTGACCATAATAGTCCAGAAGGCCAAGGTGGCAACCACTCTGCACAAGGGTTGTGGGTTAAAACATAAGATATGGTGAAAGGTTGTCGGCTACAACATGGTATCCCGCATGAGGCTCGTTTTGCACAAACAGTGATGTTACTGTCAGTGTTTTGCACAAATGGTGATGCCAATAATAAACAAAGCAAAAATTTAATTTTGTGTAAAACTTTGTTTTAAGAGACAATTGGCTTCATTTTCTTGAGAAACATATCCCAAGACAAAAACTTCTGTACCAGAGACTTCTCAGGCAATATTCATAACTTTTCTCCTCATTCAATAATTTAAAAATTGTTGGTTATCGTGTTTTTCATGTTTTTGCCCACAACCCTTATCATTTCATGAAATGGCGTGATTCGCAATGCCAAACCACCTCATACTGCACATCTACATCCAGGAGAGCCAAATATTAGTTCTCGGTATTTGGTTGCCTGTTAAGGACAACAGTACAACAGGATATAAATGTATTTTCACTTTCAGAGGAAATGATTTATTGTAACTAAGTTTTAAAAATGGTCTCGAAAAGGATATTGAATTGAAAGAAATTGAATATCACTATAAGATTTTTTTCAACTGGTTTTGTACAATATTGATAGACTCCCTTTCCACAGATAGGGACAACTGTCTCGTTTGTGAGAGATCATATTTGCCTATACATTACTTGCTTTGGTAAGCATTACAAAAATATTTCTTTATATTTTCTTTAACAACGAAAGTGGCAATTATACAAAACTTTTTCAAACAATATACAGAGTAGGTACTCTCGAATCTTTGAGATATATAAGGCTCATAAAGTAATTAGTGAATTGAAAGTAAATATTCAATAGTGGCCAGCTGCTCTTTTGTTACTCTGCCTCTAGAAATACTTTGTAGGTTCACTTACCATTAACAAATCAAGAACCGTTTTGTACCCTCCAGCCTTCCAACTCCAAAGCAAATTTCCTTCACAATCCCAATACTGAGTTAAACCATGGCCAGATGTTTCAAACCATGAATCAGATGCATCAATTGAGTTCTCCAACTTTTCATACCAATCTAATATGCTATGAGCCAATGGCCACTTCTCAGTGGGAACAGACTCTTCTTTGAGGCGTTTCTTAAACCTGGAAAAAGTTTTTTAAAATTGCTTCTGCATATTCTGTGAAAACTGTGTGGGTCTTAATTAACATACTCATTAAAAAAAATCATAGTAACAGGAAAAATACAGGAAGTAACTACTAAAATAAGATGCGCACCAAATAGCTGATATGTAACAAATACTTTGCATAAATTGATGAAAAATTAATCTTTCAAAACACACTAAAAAATGAGCCTCATCATCAAATACTACTGCAAATCATATAACCTATTTGGCTATTAAAACATAATTACCTGAATATGTTTAACAACATATTCTTTACTACAGGAAAAATATCTTAGGCCAAAGGTCTTCTCAAAGCTTACAAAGACAATCTTCCATTGCATCCAGTAATGTCATCCATGGTACACCCCAAGATAAACTATATTCTTATTTAAGCAAATAAATAAAGCCTGTACTTTGAATAAACAATACTCAAATAGTTTGGGCCTTGTAGTAATTGAAATTTAATTGTCCCACTTAATCATGAATGGACCTGTGTCCTTTTTTAAGTGTACTTTATTCTATTCGGGAAAATTTAAAGAAATTAGTGTTGTTACAGAATGGCACAGACTTTATCACATTATTTTTCTAAAGTCTTTGGCCTGGGCTAGCCTTTTCAGTGTTGCCCCATCCTCTTACCAGCTGCCATCTATCGCCATTCAAAGTACATTTTTTTTATGTACAGTATTATATACAAAGTACATTTTTTATATGTACTCCTCTCGTATGTATTTGAGAAAGTAAAAAGGACCCTTATAAAAGGCATTACACTATGTAACAAACTCACTAGTGAATTCGAAAGCTTAAACTCTACACACACATTCAAAAATACACTGAAAGCTTTCCTGTTAAACTATAAATTTTACAGAACAAAAGAATACATCATAAATATGCATCTACATCATTATAAACTAGTACTAATGATTTTGCATATTCTGTTGCATGTTTTGAAACCTCCCAAAATGATGTTTAGTTATAAAGGACGGACTCCGCCCAGGGATCAATGTCATTTAAAGACAATTTTTTCTTCTTTCTTCTTTTTTCTTTCTTTTTTATTATTATTGTTTTTCAATTTTAGTCTTCTCACACTACTATTTATAAAATCAATAGCATTGTATTGTATTTAGTACGAAAATTTAATTTAATTTCTATTGTATTTAATTTTTAGAAATACCTGTTTTGAACATTGTATGTTTATGTACATATCCTGACTTGTTATATATGGCTTATACTGTGTTTATGTGATTTTGCTTATACTGTGTTTATGTGACTATTATTATATTATATTATATTATATTATAATCATAATCATAATAATAATAATAATAATAATAATAATAATAATAATAATAATAATAATAATTTTTTTATCACAAAATAGTATGTTTAATAGACGTTACGGCAACATACAGTACAGTAACTCTCCTGTTGGATGAAACAGGACATTTCAAATAGGGAGCACCCAGAAGAGCGAGAACCCCAAAATGTAACAGAAGGGCCTCAGATTTTTTTTCACAAAACATCCCGACCTTAAAAAATTTCAGAACTTTTAAAACCTTTTTGCCATGAAATCATAAAAGTAAAAATAGTTTCACATTGGAACTCTACTCTCAGCTCTTCTGGCAACCCGTGCTACAGAGAGACGGAACCATAAATAAATATATTGGAACGTCCAAAAATTCTTATTTCATAGAATACTCTGCAGAAAAAATATAACTTGAGCCCAACCAAAAACTGTTTTTAAGCTTCTAGAATGCATAGTTTCCGGGTTACGCACGGTGGAAGTGTGGCGGCGTATTGTGTTTTGCGGGTTGCACGTGCGCCTGGTAAACATGCCATAATCTGTGTAGTTACATATACAATCACAGTTTTTAATACATGGGTGCGAATAATTTTTTTAAATGAATGCTTACCAAACACGCTCATTTCCACTTGAGTTTATTATTCAACTTGTGTATGGGTTAATATAGGAATCCAAGAATTAAAAAAAAAGTGCACAGAACACACTTCTCCCCATACTAAGTCACACAGTTTTCACTGTCTTTGACATTACATAAATAATACCGGGAACTTCTGATTTTGGATTTTTAACTGATGCACCCCAGGGGGGTAATCGCAGTAATAGACTTACGGATTTTTGCGTCCACGGTTTCTTATAAAAAGGAATAATCCATCTTTCTCTAGCACATTATAAAGATCATGTAACTTCATAATCGCATTTGAATTGCCCGCTTTAAACGTGCGCGGGCTCCTTACTCGCCACCTTTCCGAGAAAGGTAATGACGTAACGTAACAGGAAACGCCAAGACGGAAAAGTGAAGCAGCTAGCGCCAGCCAGCGAATGGCAGCGTATTATCAGCGGAGCGAACTGGCTCTCGATTCTCGGCTCGGCCGCATCGTCTAGTTAATGGGTCGAACGTTATGACAGATGTGGCATTGGTAAACCACACAAAAAGAGAAAAAACAGTCGCAATCGCACAGACAATGAACGAGGCAGACAAAGTGTTTACGAAAGCGTAAGTTTTCAACTTTCGTTTTTACACTATACTCTTGAATTGTACAATTATTATTTCCTTGTGCTGTTAATGCAGTATTCAACCCAATTCAAAATTAGAAGATTTGAGGAAGGAGGGACTCAAAGATCCGCATAATGACTACGACATTAATCAGTTGCTGGAGAAGACTAAAAGAATTCACGCAGGATTTCTGTTCGATGGCAAGTTCCGGGTGTTATTACAGAAGTTACTGCTCCTTTTGGATGGAAATTTTGACACCTTACTCACACCTGGGTGGGGCACGTTTGGACATCATCTCGGACTCGGCAGTGAAATATTGAGAGTAAGCACATCATATTTTTATTTTACTTGCCTTCTGAAATATATAATCTTCAAATTAATGCAACTTTGGGCTACTGGAGAATAGCAGACTTTCTCACATCATCAATCTTAACTGTGTTTCAGGTTGATTAAGTCATTTACACTTATGGGTCTAATTTGCTAAAGTAGAAATTGAGTGTATTCTTGACATATTTTTCAGGTAATTGAATGCAGTAAACTTGGAAATGAAGGATACACATATTATGTACTTCAACATTACATACAGAAGGATGATTCTACAATTCAAAAAGTTGTTCAAGCTTTGGTTGAAATGAAACGTAAAGATGCTATTCATCAAACATTTGAACTTTTCAACAGTATGTTTAAATACTTTGAATATATTTATCCTATATTAAATGTATCATCAGTGCATGAGAAAAGTGACTTCTTTAGTTTAATGAAAAAATGTTTAGAAAAGTCTGTTTTTAGTAGTGAACAGTTCAGGAGAGTGCTCAAATAGAGTAAAGCAGTCTTTGACAACAAAATAAATGACTGCCGAAGATAATATTCTTACACTAAACAACAATTTTAGAATAACATTTCTTGTGCACCAACAATATCACTAAAACAAACAAACATTTTATTTATCACGTTTACTACACATACTAGGTCTTGCTGATGACATCTTGAAAGATCATCAAGGAAACAGACAAGAATATACCTCTATTAATGAACCGAGTGATGAAGAAAACCGTATTGATTCTGGATTTTCAAGTAAGTATATTCATTCAATGGTTTCTGCAGTGTATTAATTTTAGGTTATTTTTGAACTTTGAGGTTGTGAAAATATTTTGTAGCATTTAAAATTATTTATGGATTTTGTTGCACTGAGATTATTGCTAGTGTGCGAGGTGAAGGATATTAAAAATATTGAAGGACCAAGTTGAAAAGCTAAAATCTAAAGCATTACTTTTGACCTAATTTGGATCTTTTATGTTTTTAGTTTCTGTACGTGTGGTGTGAGGTATTAAATTACATCAATTTGTTACTCGTACATAATATAATATATAATCCTATTTTTGTATGACTTAACACGCACACTTTTCCATTGTCTGGAGAGCATTAGAAATTCATCACCAAAATGTGTTTGTTATGTTCATATTTTCACTGTTTTTAGGCCATAAATAAGAGTCCGTACTTGTATACAGTAGAAAGGGCAAAAATGCATTTAAAAAAAAGTACTTAAAATTTTGGAACAATGCAACTAAAATTTTAAACGCATGCCTTTTACTAAATAGTTGTATTAAACCCTTCCTGGTATCCAGTAATATGCTTTTACTTAGGGGTAATTTTTGTTCATCACAGTCAATTATCATAGTTAATATCACAAGTGCTTTGGAATTTGCCAATAAATCCTTGACTCGCAAAGTGAGGAGGGGATTTATCTGAGAATTTCCAAAGCATGAGTGGTATTTTAATAGGACTATTCCATGAATGAAATTACACCCAACTGTTCCAAAATGTGCCAAATATTGAAAATAACTGAAAGCATGTTCAAATCAAAGAGTATATGTGATAGTACATACTTGGTTTATTGCACTTTGACACAGCAATTGATACATATGGCCTCTTAAGGTAGATGAATCACAGCTTGGCCAGTAGGGAGGAGCAGTAAAAAACAATCGGCTACGAAAAGTGGTATGTTTTTTGAGATACACCACCCTGATTGAGGCATTTTATATATGTATAGTTGAGCACTATTGATTTTAATTTCACAAGAGGAATAGTCTGTATAAAATCCCAGAGATCAGTAGATTCATCTACAATTAGGTATACCAAATTAGGCATTTTATGTGAATTTTATAATACTTTTTATGTATAGTACTTTCATCAGAAATTCTGTAGTTTGGAGTATACACAAGAGTTTATTTTTGTAGTATATGAAGTAGAATATCAGAGGCAAAGAAAACAAAACAGATTTTGTTTGAAATTGTATCCTTTTGAGGACGGGGAGCAAGAAAACAGCTGTTGTACAGCAAATTTTCTCCTAACACTTGATAAATAGGTGTCTGTAACCAGTGATACAGTCTGGAAATAAAGTTAGATAATTAGAGCTAACTGGGGTAAATTTAAAATGGAGTAAATTGTAATGCTTGTAACAGATCTAAAATGCAAAATTTTCACACATTGGGGTGAATCAGATTTCAAAAATAAAGCCAAACGTGGATGCAACAAAATAAGATGCTATTAAAGGCTAATCAAACTGACAATACAAATGCTAGTAAATCAAAAAAATCACTACTTTTCAAGAGGGGGGAAGACTACCATATACACACAAACAACAGCTCAAAAGTTCAAAGCAAATTCAGCTCATACAAGCAAAATATTTTCATTACTTTCTATAAAAGTGTTTCTATATATTGTGCTTAGATGATTGAATATTGTTTATTGTTTGGAACACAATTAATTAAATATTGCTTCCAATACTTCACATTTATAATTAAATTAATTTTTTTTTTTTTAAGTGGTATTTTTGTGAATTATGAAATTAGAAATGCAATACCAAACAAATAAAATGACTTCAATATTTAGCAATGCGTAAGTTTCATACACGTTTTAAACATTAAAATTAGAAGCATGATACATTTGCAATCTTGGAACATCTTGAATGACAAAATATTTCATATTAAAAGAACAGATTGGCAAACGATTTTAATATATACTTTGGGTTAGAATATTATTAAGAAATTGTTATTTAACTTAATTTCTGCATCAGCCATTTTTGTACACGTAAAAGAATTTAAGATTTGAGCCTTCATAACTAAACATTTCTAGGTAATGAAAACGAAAATGTGTTTTGTCAAAAGAAAGTTGCATTTGTATTTTACAATAAGTTTTCCTTGTGATTGTATACACTTTGTTTACATTTCCCCTTTAGTTTCAGTCACTGTAGTTTTTTTAAGTTATTGTTTTATGAAACTATCAACATTAAGAAAACCAAGCCAGAAAATTGTGCGTTTTCTTTCATACTTTCCACAAATCAAATATCGCCTTTTTTTTTCATTGAACAATAAATCTATTTTTGGTTAAAGTTCGGAACACGGTACACCTTTAGAGAAGCGCGGGGGGGGGGGGGCAGGGAACAATGGGAAGGGGAGGTGGTAGAGGAGGAGAGTCTCCTTAAGCCCTTTAAAAGGCAAGTTTTCTTGCTCCGCTTGCTCGGATCCAAATCACGGCGAGGCTCATGCCTTTGACACTCGCGGTTACTATAAACAACTTTGAGTCTATCCATCACATAATTACTAATTCACTTTTATACGAAAGCACTTTATAAGTAAACCTCGAATTCGAACGATGAAAGCTTTGTTTATCACAGACACACCTCCCCTCACTTAGGACGACATGTTTGTGACCAATTGTGATAATCGCTTACAACCCCTCATCTCCTTCACCTTGCCACAGCGAAGTGCGAGTGTAAATAACTTCCGTAGGTTGTACCATGTTCTAGACTTCAACCCTATTTTCATTAACTTTTTACTCCTTACTTTTTTAAGTATTGGGCAGGTTTACATCAATTGGTAATGATTTTGAAAGTAATGAAGGCTAACAATGACAGGGTTTTCTATTGACTGAAAATCGCAATGTTTGCAAAGTCTTTCATTCTCCAACATACTTTAAGTTATTGTACATGTGACAAATAGATAAATTGTGATAAATACAAACATTATTACCACTTTTTACCTTGTTTGTTAAAAAAATAATCTTGCATACAGAAATACAAAATAACCTTCAAAAGTACAAAAATGTGCAAAATCAAATTTATTTAGAAAGCCCAGAATGGGTTGATTCATGTCCATTTTTCTGCATTGCACTAAATATATATACATTTGCATACAAATTGTCATAAATGTCCGAGCTCTATGAAAGCTATAACTAATTTTGTTTTTGTCAAAGTTTTTAAGATATTCTTAGAACTAGCCACTAAATACATGTTTTTTAGTATTTGATTTACAAAAGTGTAATGACTAGCTACTGCAAAGAAATTAATTAATAAAGTTCCAAGGGTATTTCTGTTTGAGGATAGTCACAGTATGACGGCTGCAGCACTGACAGCTACCTAGAATGCGGTGACTCCAGACATCCAAGTATCGTTTGATTCAGTTCATGGAAGCCTAAGCTTTCAAATTTCAGTTTGCCTTAGTAATTGATAAATAATAATATGGTGTTTCTTGAATGTATTTTATATGAGGTATTAAATTGTTTTATATAACACTGTTTTAGTTTTATAACAAAAATTGTTTTGATTTTCTAACAGTTCCAGATGTTTTTCTTATTTTTATCGATTTGGAAATAATTGATAATTTTTTAGAACTTTTAACATTAAGTTTTCAACTATTTCCTTCCTATCCTGGGCAAAAGCAAAGATGATGTCTTTATTTATCGTGAGGAAGTAGTTAAGTAAAGAATAAAAAACAAAATGTATGCTCTCTAAAAAATCCAGACATCGATTTTTTGCAGTGTGTCAGTTCTTAAATTGATGCAGCATAACAAGTTAAATGATTTATGAAGATCTTTTGAAGGGGTAAAGGCACCATAGTGGGCACTTCAAACAAACTTTTTAAAATAAGAATTGAAAACATCCCCGATATTTCAAACTTACAGAAATTGGAACCTTTGCTTTCAAAGTGGCTTCCTTTAGAATGAAGAGAATTTATTTCTTTTCTCTTCATTTATGTGTTAAGAATAAGTAAAAGAACAAGTTGAAAACATCTTATTAATCTTGATATTGCAATAAAGTAACATACTCATTCTTTTGTAGACTTAAAAGGGTTTCAAATACCTTCAGGAAGTAGAATTTCAAGAGGTCATTACTGAGTCAAGTATATGACAATTGCCAAAATTTTGCAATTTTCAAATACCACTTCCGGATCAAAATCAGGGTTTTTAATGTAAAATGGAATCTAGTGCTTTTGCTCTAATTAATTTATTGAATATTGAAAAAATTTAAATTTTGTAGAGCATGCAATAATGTTCAGGTGTTTTCAGAAGAAGTGTCTTAATGTAATTAAGGCAAATCTGAAAGATTTTAAGTAAGACAATTTAAAAGAATAAGAATTACACAGAAAGGTAATGGCAAATGCAAAATAAATTTTCTTGGACAAAATTTAGGAGGGTCAAATAAGTTTAAATTAAATGTATTGAGTTTTTCTAAAAATATAGATTATACATAAATTGTACTAATAGCTTTGGTAAAAGTTTGTCAAACCCCTAGGAGTATAACCAAGAAAACATGAAGAATAAGAGAGAATTTGAAGAACTTGAGAATTTGTTTAAAATATCTTTAATTATGTACAAAATGTAGCTATATAAAGAAGTATGCTTGGAATCTCATGGTTGTTGTTCATATCTAGATGGTGAAGGGGCTGATGAGAACAGAGAGCAAATTTATAATCAAAGAGAGCAGACTCTGGAAAAAGTTATCCGACCAACTTTTATACCAACACCACCTCTTGTTTTGCAAGTACTCCAAGAGCATGTTCATCGTGCAAGTAGTGTGTCAATAACTCCCAGATCACCTAAAGTTGAGCACCAATGTATTCAGAATTCAGCTCCTACAAATGGGCCAAGGAACGTGCAAGTGGTGCAAATTAACAATACAGAGAGAACACAGCAACAGAAGAAAGTCAAGCCAGTAAGTTACAAAATCTCCTTTTGCTTCAAGATAAAGATCTGCAATTTACACAATTAAAAATGTCAAAGTAGCATGAGTAAATGCTTTGTATTAAATAAAGGTTTTCAAATGTAATGAATTATGCAATGATAATTATCTTTGTAAATTTAATGATTGTGACATTTTACAGAAATATGACTGTACAGTGATGTTGACTTTTGCTGATGATGGAATAAACCATGCTACTCAAGTAGCACAATCATTACGTGCAAAGAGAGAAGATGGACAAATTATTGGTGTGTTGATTTTAAATGAACATGAAAATGTAGTTTCACTTGATCCTGGATTATTCATTACTGGTACCTTTCCACAGGTACGTATTATTTTCATTTCAAAATTTTAATATTATAGCGATTTCTGTATCTCATTCAGAACATTGTTCCAGGTGGACTATGTTATTCCAATTATTACAGAGGGTTATTTGAAAGCTATAGTGGACTTGAGACCACCACTTCAATCTGAATCTATCTACATTGACTGTAAATACATAAGGTTTATATACACATTGATGAAGAAGTACTATGTGAACAACGGATGTTTAAATAAGAAAATTCGTTGTGTCATACCTGATGATTTAACTCACTTAACTAAGAAAACACTTATGAGGGATCCCATTTTTGAAACATGGGTTTCTTCTAGTAGTATAGGTAATCTTGCAGAGAGAATGTTGTGGAGATGTAGAAGGAAAAGAAACAATCGTCAACAAATAATTGAACCATGATAATGCATGTTTTGTTGCTTGTTCACTGTGCTTATATTTTTGTAAGTAAATAAAATTAAAGCATACTTAAGAAAAATTCATGCATTTGTTATATTTTCTTATGTGATCTTTTATATTCTTAAGGCAAATATTTTCCTTATTTGTGTTGACATGTAAAAAGTGAATGATCATTAAAATTTTATTAACAAAATTTTACATTTATTACTTACTCAGAAACAAAGTAATCCCCTACTGAACCGGGATTGGTCTTGAAAAAAATCTTGCTATCCTTATCAATATTACTAAGTATTTCAAACACATCGGGCATTTCTTGAAATCTGAAAGCTCTCCCAGAGGATTCCACATACACAGTAGTGCTATCAAAAAGGGAAGTAATACTTTCTGTCAATAGGTTCTGGGGATTTGCCATTTGGAATACCACATTTCCATCTTCCCCGTGCACCCACTGAGCACCCATATCGACAATTCCATCAGCTACAAAAATTAGGGATTGGTTATAAATCACATTAATTTGGAGGGATTTACTACGCATTTCTAAATAATACATACCGAAATTATCCGTGTGAATACGACCGCCGAATCTATTTTCTGCTTCTAATACCGTGATATTAGTAAAACCATTTTCCAAAAGGCGACTCGCTGTTGCTATTCCAGAAGCACCAGCTCCCACTACAATTACTCTCACGGCTTGCATATTATCAGGAAACTTTATACCACTTTCAATCATAAGACGTCTTGTGATTTTTGAGGTTAAGAAATGGTCGCATATTCTTGAAACATTAGCAACAGGCGAATAGTTTTCAGAAATACGAAAAAAGATGTGAACGAAACGTTTGAGTTCGATTTTTCTGTTATACGAACTATCGCCACGTGAAAGGACTAATACTGGTAAGATTATGTAGCCGGTAGTGGCGTCTTGAAACCGGCGAAACGTCATGCGTGCGGACCACCTACTCACAGAAAGGAGGGAAAACCGTGCGATTCAAAAATGCATTAATAAAGATCATTAATTTTTAAGGTGTCCGCTAAAGAGATAATTGCACGAAAATACATTTTTTACAGTTAAAACGAAGGAATGCGTAAGGTAAACTGCGTATTTTCAATAATTCGTGCCTGACGTTTCATAATAGATACAAATAATGAAATTGAAATACGACAGATATGTCTTCTTGAATTTGCGTTTCGCTTGATTGTTTGAAGTTTAACTCAGTGTACATGAGATTCGCATTTTTTTTGTAGAAAACAAACCAAATATGCAAACGTACGAATTTTGGCAACAAGAAAACCCACGTAGGTTTTCTTTCGTGGGAATACATATGTGACTTACTTTTAATGTCATTTTGGGATGAGTAGTAATTACATTTATATAAAATCACAGAGGTTCGAAGTTAATAAATTTTAGTCATTGTGCATTTTCTTCAATTCGTTATTTTTGTTTGCGTTGGCGTCTTCGTATTATTTGTTAATCATAAGATATAAGGTAGAACAAATACACTCATGTTCTGCAAATTGCAGTCAAACTTGATCAATATACTTTTACACATTATTTTTAAAAGAAGCAAATGTAACTTCTTCATTTCGATTGACATCTGGAGATATCTAAAAATTATGATAAAATCAGTTTGTATGTTTCTCTTGAAGAGATCTAATTTGTATGGTTGGTCTAATATTGATTTTTATTTTAGATAAGAAAATTCAGGAGGCTTTGGGAACAAAAATAATAGGATTAATAACACTGGTTAACACACATTTTGTTATTAAACTTTTTCCTCAATATTTCGATGTCATTGATTGCAAAAAACGCATTAGTTTTGCCTTATCAGCTCTAGTTTTGTAAATACAGAATTATCATCATATATCTCATTTCCACACTGTGTATGCTAGAATTCAGGAGTTTCAATGGCGTGTGCACATAATATATTTACTTTGCTGGTGTTAATGTGTTGAAAAATAAAATAAATTTGTTTTTATAAATGAAATGTATTAATTAGGTAACTGTAAATTACATAATTTCTCATCAAAATGTTTTAAAAATTCACAAAATCATCCATTTATTCAAGATCCAAAAAGTTTTTGAGTGACATATGCCATTGCATTCTTGCTGCATGTTCCAACAGTAGTCTGTCATAATATGTGTATCCCATAATATGTGTATTCTTCTTGGTGTCTCTCTTTCATTGGTGAATATCTTGGTGAAATCATTCACCTTACCCTTCGCTTAGATTATCAAGTGATGGAACGCTCCAAGTAGCTCTGTAGGTAATGGACTTAATACTCATTGCAGCCAAGCATATGGAAATTGGAAAGCATTGTTTCTACTAATTGTGAAAAGTTTTCTGCTTTATGCTTTTCTAGAAAGTTTTTACAACTAGAACAAAAGAAGACCAGGCACTTGATTCATTTTCGCTCATGGATTCCAATAAATCTGAATCATTTATGAGCTTTCTTATTGAGAACCATAAAAATCCCTGCTTTCAGTTTCTTGTTGGTGAAATGTATGCAATATACACTGTAAACACAAACCTTCCCATCCCCAATGACTACAAATTGCTTCATCAAGCCTAGGTCGATACGCAAAGGAGAGGAAATAATTTTCTCTTGAGCAATTAAAGGTAAATTGATCACATTGTTTTCTCCTACAACTATATCTTTCCTCAGAGGCCAAGTTTTTCTTAACCAATGCTCACTGTTGGCTCTGCTATCTCACATAAATATAAAGCAGGGATCATTTGTACAGCCACTTTGTTGACTGAGAAGAAAATTCAGTATCTTCAGAACAACACAAATTACCCACTAATGTCCATAATACTTAATCTTCATTAAACTAAAGAAATTGTCATGTACTCTTTCATGCAGAATGAGTGACCAATTGGAACAGAGCCGTATTTGTAGCTGTTGGATAAGAGTACACACTTAAAAATTCTCCTTGAGCTGTCCGAGATAAGTTGCCGTACATGTTAACTCAATTACATTGCTAAAATGGCACAGAAAATAGTTTTTGGTCATTTGTTGGTTTATAATTAAATAATGATGAAACAGATATACATGTTAATTGAAAATTAATTAATATGTATATGATTCCGAAAGTGACGGAAATCGTTCTTTTCACTGTATCTTCAAAACTAGAGCTGATGCAGCCAAGCAGTTTGCATTTTTGGAATCAGCGGCCCTGAAATACCATTAATAAGCTCTAAAATTTCAGGCACAAAAATAAGAAAAAATTTTTTGTTGCCCTGTGTAATCATTAGGTAGTATGGAGTTGGTACTGAGTAATATTCGAAAATACTAATAACTAGGGGGCGGATGTTTTAAAAATGCTCTAAAAGCAAAGAAAACCGACGTAAAAAATGTGATGAAAACCAGTTCAGACGAACAACTTCAGCTGTTGGATATTGGTTCTGATGTAATCGAGGCTTCTTCTATTCGTTAAAGTGAACTCAGCTTTCAAACTTTTGGTTTGGACTGTTCTTTGCCAAAAAATATCTGTATTTAGTTATACCGATATAGGCTGAACCGCCAATGACGCCGACAGACGTCTCAGGAACCTTCGATTACATACTCAATGGCTGACATTACAACTTCTAAGCGAAGACATCGAATAGGCTTCCAGGTATAGGTACTCAGGAATTCTGTGGAGAACATTTGTCGCATATCGTAAATATAATTTGAAGCTAGTACCATTAAAATGACAGTAAAATCCATGAAATCAGAGAAAAGTGCATTGAAAATGATGGAAAAAGTTAAAAATGACTTTTCCGAAATCGATAAAAATGCAAAATAAATAAATGACGTATAAAAATGGGTCATTTCCTTTTGTCATAATATAAAATGAATTTTTGTACTAAACGGCATTGTTCTAAAAGTTCATTAAAATCCGTCCCTTATAAGAACATTGTGATGCATAGTTTAATATACAGATCAAGTTGTGAATCTCCGAGTCCTCCTTCAGAGAGCCTATTTCATTAAAACTGTTGGTTAATCCCGAGTTCGCGGTGCACTTAAGTCTTGAATGCAAGAATATTTAGTTTAGACGGACGGACGGTTTGACGTCAATCAATTTTTCGGTATCAAATATCCACAAAACATGGAAAATGCCTTCATAACGTGTTAACGAAAGTGATTTACTAAATATAGGAGCAAGATTTACCCATCTTTTCGTTACCAGCGTCCGGAAATAAACGTTTTTGTGTCGAAAATTTGTCGTTTTCCCCCGCAGCATTACAATACTTTCTCTGTACTGCGTAAGCAGTAGCGAAAAAGTAAAAGAAAATACAAAAAATGCATTTAATTCAAAAGTAACTACTTGTATATTGGTATCAGGGATCCACGAAACGTGTACTTTCATCGATTTTTTGCAACCTTTTATTAACTTTCTTTTGAGGATATTACATATAAGAAATTGTAATAACGAGTCGATGTAACTTCACGGCACCTTCACAGTAAACAATCGAGGAAATACGGGCATAATTCATGATAGGAGCTCGTGTCAAAGGTAAGATCCAACCGAAGATACTAAGAACACGTGGGATATTTGGTCCTCTGCATTACTTTTATGATCAAATTGGAAAATCTGAGAATTTAAGGAATATACAAATTACTTAATAAACAAACAAAGGTGGGTCCTGATATGGAGTCTCCTCTGTCTCTAGAGAACTATGATGGAGAGACTTAGGCTACTGCGCATCGAATCCGACTTCAACCAATGCGCTTCAGGAACCAGTTTGCGTAACAATATTAGCGGGAATTTTAAATGTAGCCATATACCAAAATTATCACCTCGTTACAAGTCATTGAAACATTTATGAAGCATTTTTTAAAATATTGAGTCGTTTATTTCAATTACACTTTCATCGTGTTATTTTTCGTTGCTTCGTCGCTTTTCGAACGAAGAACCCGTTTTGTGGTCATGCGGTTCAAGGCGCAAAAATGTGCTGCGCAGAACGAGCATAAATTGGTGTGCCGGACGAAATCACCCATATCTTTCTACCATGTAGAGGACTATTCCGCCGATGATCTTTCGGCTATCGCAGGTGACTTAATTTGGCTCCTTCTTTCGCTGCCGCCCTTAATCAGATATTAACACAAACATCAACCTACAGCTCTTTGTTCTCGTCGCCCAATTACCTCCACAGTCTTAATGTCAACGTTCTTTGCAATAGCTGACTCCCCCGCTTCCAGTTTTTGTATTGAGTGTAGGATTTTCCGCACCCTACGTCTCCTGTAGTAAGTGAGGAAATTTAGTGATTATTTAGCTATCTCTCTCATCTTAATTATATCATTTTCGTATAATTTCAAACCTGTTTTTGCCCCATTCATCCTAGTCAACATCTTTCTCTGTTCTGACTTTGTGACTTGCATCACCAGTTGATCCAATTCGTGCAGAGCTCGTAATATTTATGAGAAAAAATACCCTGCGCTTGTGCTTATGCTACTCTAACTGAACCTCCATTGAATTAGGTGTTCTCATCCTCAAAAAATTTTCTTCAATATCGCATTTTCCTCAATTACTTTTATTGATTAGGGACCTATCAAGGCGATTCAGTTGTGTGGACCAGTCACTTGCTAGCACCATCGCCTCCGCTCATTAGTTGCTTTTATCTCCAACTTGTTTACAATTCTCATATAGTCTTTTGTTTAACTTTAGGGACGTCGTTGTCTCCTTTTATTATCTTTCAATAACTTCTATGCTTATCGAACCTGTCACAATGATCATTTTCAAATAATTTCCACTTTACACCATGTATTCATTCCAATTCCATTTATTCCACGTTTCCAATTCCTCTGCTGCCATTTATACTGTTCGTTTTGCAATTTTTGTTGACTTCATCAACTTACTCCACATTAAATGAATGCTTGGATCATATAAACGTCTGTACTTTGCTACTTATCACAAATTCTTTCCGACCGGGAGCGGTAGCTCACTGCTTCAACTGATGTCACTGCAGCGCCTCTGACCGGGAGGTCCTAGGTTTGAGTCCTGACGGCGGCAGGATTTTCGACACTAGCTTTTCAGCTAGGTCGAATTCAGTCGCTGTCTGGAGGAGAATTCTAGCGGCCGGCTGCTCTGATTGGTAGTTTTCCGTGGTTTCTCCGACCAACACCAGGCGAATGCCGGAGCAGTACCCTACCAAACGGGCCACGGACCGCGCGCGATCTGTCCTTCCTCTTCCTTGTCAGGACAGGTCCTCTCCTCTTACACACACACACTTACACTAACATGCACTACACTACCACATATTCCGGGAGAGCGGTCGGGAGCTTAGAGCTCGTCCCGACGGGGGCGGTGCCCCGCTGGTGGGAGAGTCCTGGTTAGAGGGAAACCCCAGTAGCCGACGGTAGGTCGGCGCCGGATCTCGCCATCCAGCGGGGGAAGATCACCTCCATCTCTCGAGAAAACAACAAGCACTACACTAACGGGACTAATGACTAATGATTCTTCTTCTTCTTCTTCTTCTTCTTCTTCTTCTTCTTCTTCTTCTTTTTCCTCCAACAGTATCTCAGTGGACAACAACCGTTATCGTTGCAGCCTCTCTGACCGGAGGTCGAATTCCGATGAACCGATGTTAGCAGATTTTCGACATACGCTAGGTAAAATTCAAATGCTGTCTGGAGAATTCCGGCTCATCGGTAGCTTTCCGTGGTTTCTCCGATCGATGTCTGGCGAATGCTAGAGCAGTACCCGAACAAACGGGTCGCGGATCTCGGGTGACTTTCTTTATCTCATCCCACTACAATATTAAACACATCGTGAGAGATCAGTCGGAAGTTTAAGAGCTTCCGACTGATGAGAGAGATACTTGGAGGGGAAAACTGTTGCAAGTTGACGACTAGGTCGGCGCCGGGTCTTACGTTCCAGCGAAGAAAACACACTGCCACCTTCCGGTTATAACATACACTACACTCCCGGAACAAATGACCAGCGTCCGAAATCACGAAACACTCCCTCCTACAATTCCTTTCCAAAATTAGTCTTCCCTCCAGTGACAGCCGATGGGTTGTGTTGTGACCGCCCGAGCGCTTTTGTAAGTCCCGCCACCGAGCCTCCTAAAGGCGGGAAGCGCGCGGGCCGTCACGCCAAGATGAGCATGCGGAGACTCGCCGCCACCCTGGGCGGCGGGCCCAGCCGGCGAGCCGGGGCCCCCTAGGGGGTATAAAGCGAGCCCCCTCGCAGAGAGTCGAAGTCGAGATCCAGTCAGTGAGTGGGAACAGTGGCGGAGGTGCGCACACGGAGCAGCAAGAGGCAGTGGCGGTGAACCGACCGCCCCTCTGCCTCTACGCCGTTGGGAGACGGCGTGACGCCCGGCCTAAGGAGAGGCGCGGGCCGAGTGGCGGTGAACCGACCGCCCCTCTGCCTCTACGCCGTTGGGAGACGGCGTGACGCCCGGCCTAAGGAGAGGCGCGGGCCCAGTGGCGGGGAACCGACCGCCCCTCTGCTCTACGCCGTTGGGAGACGGCGTGACGCCCGGCCTAGGAGAGGCGCGGGCCCGGAGCCTGGTACAAGGATCGACGCAGCGTCCCAAGACGGGACACCAGCAGGAAGGGCGTACCAAAGGGAACATGTTAACTAAGAGAATATGTTAACTAGAGAATTTGCCTTGTACATAAATGACAATAAAATAATGTTTTACAAACACAGTGTTTTGTGGATATAACAACTGGCGACGAGGATAAAAACTTTTTGCAAAGTGAGTTACGTGTTGCAAGTCGTCGCCAACAACTGGCGACGAGGAAAAAAGGAAACTGCTGCAAGTCGCGACGAGGAAAAAAGGAAACTGCTGCAAGTCGCGACGAGGAAAAGGTAACTGCTAAAAGTCGTCGCCAACAACTGGCGACGAGGGTGAAAGCAAGCAATGGAGGAATGCTGACTAAAAGTACGTCGCCTGGGCGGTAAGAGCATTGTTGACCCGCGCCAGCAGAGCAACCAAGATCGCATTCGCACCTAGTTTTCCGAGATTTGAGCCAGAGAAGAGTATGGGCTTCATACCATGCCAGATTGAACCAGCATTTTTGTATCATGGGGTCACGGATGTTGTAAACAAAAGAGCTTTCTTTTGAGTATCTCAGGGAATGAATTATACGAACTGCTGCAGAAACTTTTCCGTTGAAGAGAGTAGAGGAAGTGGAGTTCCCGCAATTAATGGAGAAACTGTCTTCACATTTTGAAAAGAAACCTCATGTGGTAGCAGCGAGGTACAGTTTTTTCAAAAGCAGAACCAAGCCGGGGACTCGCACAAGAGGAAGTTTTGCAGCAGAGGCGGAACCTGTGAGGAAGACGCTGGTTTGGAACAGCCGCAGCGGCGCCTATACCGAGGAAGTGGTGCGAGGTCTTGGCACCAGGAGTTGCAGCGCCAGGGGTCGCTGGGCAGGCGACACCGACCGGAGTTACAGTTGCCGGAAGGCGACGCTCGGCGGCGAGGCACGAGGTCGCCGCAGCAGCAGGTGACGCCGCTCAGGGCGAGTCGGGAAGGCTGACATCGCAGGAGTGGCGGCCTCCGGGAGGTGGCCTGGAGAGCACGCAGCGCGGTACGGTGACGGCCGCGTTGCTGATAACGCGACGCAACGGAACAAGCGACAAGAGGTATGGACAAAGAACAGATCCAGAGCGCAGCAAGTAAAGGCAGTAGAATGTACACGGCATGTAAAGGTAATGGTCGCTGGAGCAAAGTTTATAGAGAAACAGAAAGTGCTAGTTTTGAAGTAGATTTTGGAAAAATGCAATCAGGAATTGAAATTTTCAATGAAATGTGAGCAATGAGCCAGAATACGTGATAGGTGAACAGAGAGATTTGTGCCCTAAAGAATTTTGCCAAATGGGAAGAAACGGAAAAGTAGTAATAGGCGAGAGGCTCGAAGAATAAAACAGAAAACGGTAAAGGATTTATTTTGGGAATCTGGTACGTTCGGTTAGTGAACTTAAGCGCATGATGCGCGAGGTGAATTCGTAAATGGCGAGGATAAAACGGTAGGTGAAATACCGGAAAATGTTAAAGCTAATAGGGACACGCGATTAGTGGAAAGCTGTATCACGGACGAAGGTATACAGAAGGATAATGAGGAAACAGCAAGATAGTGTGCGCAACAAAGGCTCAAGAAAGTGATCAATGTGACTTTAGATTTGCTGAAACAAAGGGTGATTTTCATTCAAAAGTAATTATCGATACTAAAATCAGTGATGAAGAGCAGTCAAAGGGATCGGTGGATAAGGTAGGAAAGGAAGATGTTAAGGCAACTAGAGAAAGCAGCGGTGCGGTACCAATGGGTAGAAGGCGTAGTCGGGAAAGGAGAAAACACTTTGGGAGAAGCAGTCAGCATGCAGAAAACAGCAATGAGCTTATAAATGAGAGGAAAGAACTTTCCGAAATGATAGCAAGAAAACGGCGAAAACAGATGTACTAGGATGGCAAAGTACAGAATAAAACGAAAATTTAGTCCTAGGTTAAATGAATTGAAGCGTTTAGGGAAGTACAAAGTTTTCGTCGTAGAAATGACTCGGCAGATGGTGCAGGGTCCAGCTCTAGGAGTAGTAGCAGCACAAGTAAGAGTGGAGACTACAGTAGTGATGGTGTACCCCAGGAGAGTGTTGTTTCTCGTAACGAAAAGAGGAAACGCGACAATGAGCGAGCAGGTAATAGTCAAGGTAGTGAAACGTCAGGGCAAGTTAAAGTTAAGAGTGAGTGTCGTAACAGTCGCGAAGTCAAGCAGTGGAAATTTGTGCAAGTGACCACGGTAGCCCTAGGGCATAAGGCAGTGTGGTTGAAGCATGGGGTGACAATGCAAGCTACCAATATGTATAAGTGTAGGGTGGATATTCTCCCAGTAAAAAAGCGAAGTGAAATAATAATGTGGCAAGTGAAACCAGCAGGTGAAGTGATGCTGAAGTTGTTTCTGGTCAAGGAAAATGGTTTTTTGAGTTTTCTTTTAAGTCGCTGAAGCAAGAGGTAATTTTGAGATTGGGTTAATCTGTTCTATTTATTTCTATTATTGCAAAAAAAAAATAAGCGATCAGAAATTTCGGCAACTTTTTTAATTGAAAGAGTATTTAACATGGTTTCAGTATGGCAATTAACAGGCCTCAAAGAAAATTGCGCCGAATAGGCGTTAAGACGCTATTCGTCGCATTTTGCGGGGGAGGTGTTGTGACCGCCCGAGCGCTTTTGTAAGTCCGCCACCGAGCCTCCTAAAGGCGGGAAGCGCGCGGCCGTCACGCCAAGATGAGCATGCGGAGACTCGCCGCCACCCTGGGCGGCGGGCCCAGCCGGCGAGCCGGGGCCCCCTAGGGGGTATAAAGCGAGCCCCCTCGCAGAGAGTCGAGAGTCGAGATCCAGTCAGTGAGTGGGAACAGTGGCGGAGGTGCGCACACGGAGCAGCAAGGGCGGGCGGGGAACCGACCGCCCCTCTGCCTCTACGCCGTTGGGAGACGGCGTGACGCCCGGCCTAGGGAGAGGCGCGGGCGGAGCCTGGTACAGGATCGACGCAGCGTCCCAAGACGGGACACCAGCAGGAAGGGCGTACCAAAGGGAACATGTTAACTAAGAGAATATGTTAACTAGAGAATTTGCCTTGTACATAAATGACAATAAAATAATGTTTTACAAACACAGTGTTTTGTGGATATAACAGGTTGCAAATTAGGAGGAGCGACATGTGTGTCCAAACTATCACAATCATAATTTTACCTCTTCAAAATATTTCTTATACGAGGAAAACTATGGCATCTAGAGATCAATCGATTTGAACATATCGGAATTTTAATCCTTGTCTACGACAACGTTTACGTCGATAACGGACGATACAATTGCGCTCATGCGAAAAGAATAGATTAAAAAATATTTCTAGCAAACAAAACAGTAATTTATGGATTTAGATGAAAGGGTTGATATTCTTAGCTTAGTTAATAGTCGCGGACTCTGCCGAACAAACCCCAATAGTGTGGCGTCATTACCGGGGCAAGAATTCACAGACGTGAACGGTTTGTAGCATTTAGAATTTTATTCCAGATATGCTCAGACACCCGAATCACAATTTTACAATATGTACAATAAACAATAGACTGACCCGTTACAAGGAGGAACATTTCCTAGTCACCACAACCGCTTGCCTGATTAAATACTACTCCTGCGGTGTGATGCACCGTTACTTCTTCGTACGCATACAAGCGAGTATGCCGTACCTCGCATGCATCGACGCATGCACGCCGGCTCCAGCCCTTGCCTCCGTAGCCTACACATCTAAGTGCCACACGCCGCGCACAACTCACACGACGTCCTACGGACGAGCCCAAGAATCAGAAGAAGGATTTTTGTCTGGGGTCCGCTTATATACTTTCTGGCCCAGCTGACGGAACTGCGTCATCTAGCCGTTTCCGCCTCGGCGTTTCCAAAGCCAGCAAGCCGATGGGGTCTACAAGCCTGCCCCCGTGGCCACCCACGTCACGACCGCTGTGCTGAGGTGCCTCCCGTAGCCCAGCTCGAGCACAGGTTTTCCCCGTCCAAATATACATCCTTTTCTTCGTTCCGCAAGGCGTCCTTTCAGCAAGCGCTGCCCGCTGCCGACCCCTTCTTCCTTGTGCATTTCACGTGCATGAAATGCACGTAACTAGTAGTTTGTACAAGGCGACTGTAATGACGCCACAATAGCAGCACGCTACTCCCACCCAACTCCCAATACACCCACTCTACTCAAGTTTCCATTGCATCGCATGCATCAGCTACAGACTATAGTCGCGATGCTACCCATTCCAAAAATATTTATCTCTCACATAATCGGGCACTTAAAAAAACCCCTTAAAATTGTGCTGCTGGTATGCACAAATTAAACGAGTCGATTTATTGCAAGTTTAATACTTTCTGCAACTTTTCCCGGGTTGGTTTTTCTGGGAAGAGCGCCGGCCTAGAGCCCTTAAGGAACAGCCGCCACTACTTCCCTCTCATCACACCATAAACGCCTAAACGCAATCACTATTATTTGATTCATGATTATGTATGGTGTTTTGCACGACCGCAGCCGCATGGTTCCTTGCCAATCTTTCTGTTCCCGTCCTCCATTTCCCTGCCTCTACCATTTTCGCTGTTAGGTTTCTTTCAAGATTACGCCTCTAGCCACTCGATTCAGCACATTTGTCATCTTCGCCTTGCCATTCGCAGAGCTTCCGGCGCCTGCCGCTGCGGCACGCTCTTAGCTGCCGGAAGCCCCGCGGCAAGCTCTTTGACAGCAAGAGAACGCGTATCCGGATTCGCCTCCAGAGACGATTCAATAGCTTGAGCTCACCGCTGCCTTACATGTAGCGTTGGTTTCTGTGTCGACTCAAAGACGTGATTGACGCGTTCCCTTTCAGATTTAATCTCTTCTATGACAATGGTTTCCTCTCTTCACACATATTAATTCGCAATGCACGGTATGTCATGTTGTAAATTGAAGGCCAGATCGAAGATCAGAAAACAGATTTTTAGTTTTTTTTTATATTTAAATATTTATATTTGTGTATGTTGGTATTTGGGTCATAGGAGTGGAAAGGATCGGGCATTTATTTATCCAGTGATGATTCTTTGAATATTTCACAATGGTAGATGAAACGCATCCCCAGTTATTTGGCTTCAATAATATTTTGAAATTTGTTTTTTATAGAACATATGATAAGGTTTTGTTTCGATGAAGTTTTCTGCACTGTAGTAATACGTTTTTTTCAGTTTAAGAGTTTTATGTAGTGTAATTTGTTTACATATCTTTATGTAGAAAAAAAGAGTTCTGTTTACGGTCGGTTGTAAAGGTGTACTCGTTCTTTAAGCTTTTCTCATAACTACGTTTTCTGCCATTTAGGAATCTATTAATTTCGCTCTTCATCTTTCAAAATTTTTATCACAACTAACGCAGTGGCGAATCCTGAACATTATTTTATGTATACTGCACTTTATAGAAGCTACATCTACCGTTGACTTTTATTTTGACCTTTTCTGAAATCCCAATACGATGAAGTTCCGTCATTTGTAATTGTTATATAAGACAATTACACAAACCACTTACTTCTGGATCATTAACACACTCCATTTCCACAAAAACTTGAGAGAAGCGTAACTTACGAACGACCAGAGAAGGATTGTTCACCGCATTATTTTGCGGTGCCAACCGACCGTCCCGACGCGCATCCTCTCCTCTCCCCGCCCATGAAACATGAGGAGCCCTAGGTTATCGAGGCAGACCTGCGGTGTCTTCGCCTGCGCTAGCGAATTCTCTGGGCAACACTGAGAACTATTTGAAACTTCTCACTCTACTGCACCTCATCGCGTTTAAGGGTGCGGAAGACTGACTCTCGGTAGCAAAACAGAGTTATTTTTTCGCATCTGTTTTAAATCTTACAAAATCTCAATAACTTTCTAAGAGGATTGCTAAACTTATGAAATATTTTTATACACTTTGAATTACTAAGTATACCAGCGGCATACGCAGTGTCTCGGAGAATTCGCCACTGCACTAAAGTCACCATTGTAAACAAAATGATGCATTTTCAATACTTGGAAGGCAAGTAATGACCCCCAAAATGTAAGAAAATCGATATTAAGTAATGCACCTAAAACGTTATTTATCAAAATCAACGATCAATGCTGTAAGGATGAATGTGCATTACAATAAAGATAAATGTTTTTGTTAAATAGACAATTTGAAAGATTTTTCAGCATAGTTTATTCAACACTTGAACCGAAATTACATTATGTATTACATAGGTTAGGATGGTAGCTTCCAAGAACCTTCTGTCTCCTCCTAATAGTAATCGTATTAGAGAGTTTTTGAATTTAGAGCACATTGGCCAAATTTGTGTTTATATTTGCTTGAAAATATTGTTTTCGCACCAAATGTTCCACGATTTGTAATGAGTTTTACTATAAATGATGAGTGAGATTATTCGGAGAGAAATTGTGGTACAAAAAATTCTATGTTTATCAGGTTTTCCTTGAATGGGCATCTGGGATGTGCATTCGGTGTGTGCAGTAAGGCTGCAAATCACTAAAATTGTTGCATTTTCTACAGCAAAATTAATTTATTCTATACTGCAAATACTTTGAATGTTGTCCTTCAATACAAACATAATGTTATCATTGCTATATTGTTAATGATTTTGAATGTGTTTAAGAACATTGATAAACAACTGTGACGCGGGAACTGTTTGGAGCCCTTGGCTAGACCTAAGCTACTAATGGCGGTTTCAAACCGCAAATTGCATTCTGGCTCTGGGAAAAATAAAGACCAGCGTTATGGAGTTGCCAATTACATTGACAATCATGCAAACTGTAATCATGGCTCCTCTTTCGGCAGAAATAACTTGTTCAAGGAGGTGCGCACCTTGCTGAGCTACCATCTTCGGAGCCTGAACTACATTTGAAATTCCGGTCTCGTCAGTGCTGCATTTGTTTTGGGACTGAAGTATACAGAAGTTAACGCTGTTTCATAATTATTAAAAAACCCATCACATTTGTTTTTCTGTAAGCACCTGACGAGTATTTTCAGGCTTGTATAAAGCTAGATTTGGAATGCGCTTCATAAAAGAGTTATTCCAATCTGACTCGGCGCTTTTGTTTAAATTCCTGGATTCTGGATATATGCACTCTAATCGAAAAGTCGGCAGCTAATTCCCGAATTTGTTTTTACATTATTCCGTGGTGTAAATTTGAGCGCTGAAGAATCTAATTTTCCAATAGATCCTCGTTTTCAGTAGTAAAAATGTGCGGCGTCGCACAGCGCGACCCTTGTTGCACGTCTGTTTGAACGCTACCTTTGGACTTTTGAAGATGGTGATTCTATAAAGTATGAGTCTTTCCATGCTTTAAAGCTGCTGATAGTAAAGAAAAGTTCCTCATTTTTGACATCCAAAATTGCTTCATTAATGCCATCGCTGCTTAGGGACGTCTTGTCCTTTTTTATATATATGATTGCACCATATCGAAAATCATCCTAACACAATTCCTAGAACTGTTGTTCAAACCACGATAATGTATTCCCAAAAATTCATAACTAGAAAGTAAATATACTATTTTCAATACTGTTCAAAATTGCTCCCACACTTACTGTTCAATTCTGCCCGTGGGTTATCAACAACAAACTGACCCACTTAACAGTAAACAGCCCAATACAACAGAATATCAGTATGGTATTACAAAAAACTAATCTACACAGCGGTTTTAGAATAAGTATACACTCACAATTCAAAGAGAAGTACAAGATTTATATTCTTACAACTTTAATAAAAATAACGTAAGTCTGGACCGGCTTGCACACAACTTCTTGCAGAATGCGAACAGTCATTTCGTTCTTCTGTTGGATGACAGCGATTCCGCAGTATTGTCACACCTTTCTAGTATTAAATACTACCAAATATTTTCTCGCGTTAGCGAGAAATCTCAAATCATCAAACGTGCCCCGTGTTCAAACCTGCTCCAGTCTCAAGCAGCTCATAATCAATGCTCTCAGCTCAATGAGCTCAATTTTCAGAACGCTTAAACATTTTCTCGAAAAAGTCTACTAATGTTTCAATGAACATGAGCATACGATCAGGTTTTATTCTTCAATAATATTCTTAAGTCATATTTCAATCCTACCGTTAGGGCACTTATATATTGTGAAAATAAAGAAAAATATATTTTAGGAGCCAATAGATGGCAAGTGGGAAGAATATTGGGCACAACCGAAAAGCTTTCCTCGAGTAAAGAGATATTAGGTACTATGGAGATATAGGATACCAGGTAATACGAGGAAGTTTGTGTCACTCTGTAGCACCAATAGTAGCTTAATGAATTAATATCAATTAATAATATTACTTAAAATTATTTTATGTAATTCAGTTTTTTCAAGATATTGGTGATTCCTGCCATACAACGTACAACAATTGATGAGTAGATTTATTTAATCAGCATTTAAATTTGAATAGCGTTGAAATAATTGCTGATGTTTTCATATATTTAATTAGTGTCCTACAGATTAAGATATGTAATTTCTCTACTTGTAAGTAATCCATCGAGATAATACAAGTAATTTGAAATTTAAGAAAATATGCTCTCTCCATTTGTTGAAAAGGTTTAAAAGAAATTAGATGAAGGAAAATCAGGTGGGTCACGACACGCTCGTATAATGCATTTTGTTACGCAACTCTTATGTCACACGCTTACGTGTCTCTTCGACCCGCAGGTCTCGGCACGACACCCACAAGAATAGAACGTTTCTGCAGCAGAGGTCATTTGCTAACATATAACATTCATGGATTGATCAGAGTAGATGTTCGCACACTGCAATCGTGAAATCTGTGGACAAGTGGTACGTCAATAAGTATCTACGCTTTCGTTCTTATTGTCTCTACGTTGACTGTACTTTGTGCGCTTGCCAGTCTTAAAACGACAGCATTCACTTTACTTATGGGAAGTTCCAGCATTATCTCCTCGTGTTCTCTTGGTTGCGCCACTCTCCGTTTACACAAAAATAATATCAGACCTGTCATTATCCACTTCTGTGATCTGAATGTGAACCGAAAGCTGAAACCCGTAGATGATTTTCAGTTCACTGCGGGGAGAGTGTTCGTTGAGTAAACAACCCTCAGCGAAGTGTTTACCAGTAGACTGAATCTTTCAAAAGCGATCAAAGAAGTGTGCAGGATGAGGAAAGAATATGATCTTCAGCCTCATGCACTGGGGTCCAAGTGTGCTGTGATGTATTAATTATATTAAAAAGCAGGGTTCCTATGTTGAAATAGACTCTTTGTAAATTTTGCAATGTTAGTGTAATTGATTGCAGACATGACTCATCCTCGTAGAATAATAGAAACATTAAAAAATATCATAAAATGAGCATCTCTTCAACTCCAAGGTTTGTGGAGGTTGCATGCATGTGAGGAAATAGGCTTGCGATATTGTGATTGATTGATTTTTTCGTGTTTCCGGGCGCGTTAACTGCTGTGGTCATTAGTCCCGTTAGTGTAGTGCATGTTTTTTCTCGGGAGAACGCGCTGATCTTCCCCCACTGGATGGCGAGATCCGGCGCCAACCTACCGTCGGCTAGTGGGGTTTCCCTCAACCAGGACTCTCCACCAGCGGGGCACCGCCCCAGTCGGGACAAGCTCTAAGCTCCCGACCGGTCTCCAGGAATATGTAGTTGTGTAGTGCATGTAAGTGTAAGTGCGTGTGTAAGAGGAGAGGATAGGACAAGGAAGAGGAAGGACAGGTCGCGCGCGGTCCGTGGCCCGTTTGGTAAGGTACTGCTCCGGCATTCGCCTGGTGTTGATCGGAGAAACCACGGAAGACTACCGATCAGAGCAGCCGGCCGCTAGAACAACGTAAACGGAACTTTTCTCCAGACAGCGACTGAACTCAACCTAGCTGAAAAGCTAGTGCCGAAAAGCGATATTGTGCCGATTCACTTTTCTTCATAGTGGTGATTTGTCATTCAAATATTTAAGATGATCATATTGAACTACATATATAAATAGGTATTTTTGTACAGAATGCAAAAAGAATTTAGAAGTTCTTTGAAATATTGACGTGTTGTTTCAGTACACGACAGTAAAATATTGTGACAAATTGCGCCTTCTGTTTACTTCTTCGCGACCACCGCCCACCCAACTCCGATTCGCTATGTCTCTGCACCCCCGCTTACATTCTGAAGTGTCCTCGAAAGGCCATAAAACCATATACACAAAAGACCCATTCGAGGTTGCAGACGGTCCATGCAAACCCGATAGATCTTATTTATCCGGCGCACTAATCATCAACATCTTGACAGCCGTTCCGCTCTCCGCCTCCCCCTTCTGCAGCTTGCAATTGCGCGTCACGGAAATGTTTCGGCCTAATATCATCGCTATCTACCAATCATATCTCGAGACTTCCAGAATGTTCCAAAACACCGAAAGTGCGCGCAGGGGAAGCTTAGCCACTTAGGAGAGTCAATTTTGGAGAAGTTCCCGTCCACAATGAGGATTCCTTCACGCGGCGCCACTCAGCAGTGCTTCTGAGCGACGCGTCTGCTGGCAAAGCATTGGTTTAAATGAAGCCATTTACACGAGCAGCGTAGTCGCACTGCTGTGGCGGTTGGTGGAGAACTCCCGCCACCAGCAGCGCAGACACGCGTCCACGCCACTGCCAGCAGAACACAATTGAAGGGCTCAGTAGAAGAAGGGATTATCCCACATTTTTTGTAACATCGAGTTGTTATTGTTGTTGTTGTTATTATTATTATTATTATTATTATTATTATTATTATTATTAGCCTACAACATCCCGTAAAGTGTAAAGGCCTCCTGCTTTAGCGGGGTTACTGTTGGTTGATATTTGTAAAATCACTGAAGTAAAATCATCAAGACAATATACAAGATGTCCCACCCCCACATGGACTATGGACCACTCCATAACTTCTAAACGGTTGAGCATATTGAAATGCAGATTTTGCTGAACAATGAGGAATCATGGGGCCAGTTACATGCCGTAGAGAAATTGTCTATAATAATTTTAGTTTTCGAGAAATTTAATCATCTTCGACTGTTTAAATGGAACTATATACGTATGTATACGAGAAAGAAAAAAGGTTGTCAGACCCAAAGACTTGACACATGTTTCTCCATGCATGTTGATGCGCTAAATCCGAATCAGAAGACAGAATTGCACCACCACCTTCCAGTTTTTTTGATTGCGAAAAATCACCGGGAAATTTACAATTAACAACTTCACGATGGTTTTCTCGATTTAAAAATAACTGGAGGGTGGTGGCGTAATTATGGCGTCGGTGTCGGATTTAGTGTACGATATACGTGCATAGATTCAAGTCTCTGAGTCAGAAAAACGTCCGAAAAAAAATACAATTTCACGGTGTTTTTTCGCGATATAATAAAAATTTGGAGGATGATGGCGCAATTCTGGCTTCAGATTCGGATTCAGTGCGCCGACATACATAGAGAAGCATGTGCCGAGCCTTTTGGTCGGACAACTTTTTTTAATGTGTGTGTGTGTGTGTGTGTGTGTGTGTGTGCGTGCGTGCGTGCGCGTGTGTGTGCCTGTGCAGTCGTTGCTGCCGCCCGCGATCCACGCGCGTGAAAAGCGACCGTCTGTGACGGGTTGATCCGAGCCGAGCCGCTGCTTACAAGTGTTAAATCCCGAGAGCAGCTGTACTTTGGGCCGAGGAAGGAACGCAAACAGCCGTTCGAGCCTCCCGGTACCAACCCGAATGAGGTCACCTTTGCACCATTCAGAGAGTTCAACGAAAGTGAGACCTTCGCCATTCTTTTACGCGTCCCTTGTTCTGCCGCGGAAAAACCGAAGAAAAACTTTGAAGCCGTTATTGAAAAATAAAAGACTTTTTTAAAATAAATTGCACTAACTTCAAGCAGAAGTTAGGAGAAAAAAAACTTATCTTTTGTTCAAGAAATGTTCATGACCTTTTTGAAAGATCTGTCTTTGAAGAACAGATTTTTTTTGTTATTTAAGGTCGAATCAATATCTAGGTCATTAGAAACCACTATTAATGTTAACGTTATGGTAACTGTGGAGATGAAACGATATGGTGATAAGGGGTGAAAGGACGAACGCAAATACAACCATGCCCGAGGCGGAACTTGAACCGGCGATCCTTCGATCCGAGATCGCTACTACTGCCTTAACGAATCAACAGATTTTGTTAAGGAAAAATATCAATATATTTCAAAATATATTCCTCAGTCTCATCTATTTTTAAACCTAACGGGAGGTTTGCAGATGTGACTGCAGAATTGGACACCCACACGAAAACACTGACCAATCAGGACACAGTCATTATCATAGGAGGGCAGAATGACATTAACTTGGGCGGTAACTTTACACCTGAAAAACATGTTAACAAATTACAATGTGCCACCCAAAATATTAACATTGTAGTCTCGACTTTGCCCTTCTGGTACAACAGACCAACACTATGCAGCGAGATTAAGCACGCAAACCAACAATTGAAACTGCAGCTAAGAGAAACAAATGTCACACTTTTTGAAATTAATTTCCTCTCAGCAAAACACTACACCCGGCATGGTCTTCTCATGAACCTTGCTGGAAAACATGCAGTCGGTAACAAGCTTGCACAATACATCATCAACTCCAGTCCTACGCAGTCTCCTGCCAAAAATCTATCCCTTTCACCTTCCTTACGTTCTCCACCCCCCACCCTTATTTCGAACCCTATTGCCTCTTCCTCTGAGCCTACTCCCGTTTCTCCCATTCCCACTACCAATTCGTCTACATCCGATGCCCCATCTTCCTCACAACCTGTCACTGCCGGGACACACTACAACCTTCGACCACGCACTCGAGGTAAAAATGGAGTAAATATATAGCAACAACAGTCAGATGCAGCAGAAAAACATTCGTGTAGGTACTTGCAAAAAATAAACATTCTCCACCATAATGTACAATCCCTTTCAAATAAAACTGAGTTTATCGAGGCAGCTGTACAGAGCGATCTAAATCAAACGGACGTTCTTTGCTTTACAGAACATTGGTTATCTCCTAATGAACTTAGCATTTTCCAAATTCCAAACTTTTACCTCGCAGGCTTTTATTGCAGAGAGCGAGAATCCCATAAAGGTCCTACGTATGGGGGTTCCTGTATTTACGTTAGAAATAATATTAATTCTATTCCCTTGGCAGAATTAAATGTGTACTCCATTGAAAATATTTTCGAAATTTCTGTTGTGCATCTTATTTCACTAAAAGTCATAATACTTTGCATTTACAGACCTCCAACAAAGAGAACTGCAGATTATATTTCGTTCTTAGAAAACCTGGAGATAACACTTAACAAAGTCAGCAATCGCTCTGTTGAATCCATTGTTGTATGCGGAGATTTTAACATTGATTTTCTGGTCGAATCTTGCGAGAAAGAAAAGTTTCTCAATTTAATTAATTCCTTCAATTTAGACATTACAATTAATGTACCTACACGGATCACACAACATTCGATGAAGGCAATTGATCAAATTATAATTAACGTTGAATCAAAAGATAAGTATAAGAAGTAAAATTAAATTATTCATTGATTACTTGACGCAGGAGTCATGGGAAACGGTATATAATACTGCTGATACAAACGACAAATATAATTCTTTTTTTTTCAACTCTTTCATTTCATTTTAACACTTGATTTCCTCTTCAAAAACGAAAATTAAATATTTCACGGAAAAGAAATTCTTGGATAACACAAGGGATTAGGAAATCTTGTAAAAACAAGCGAATTCTTTCTTTCATTTCTAAACGTCATGACGTATCTCAAGATTTCTTATCTACATTAAAAATACAAAACATTGTTACGAAAAGCCATAAGGCAGGCTAAAATCATGAAAAACGATCAGGATAGTTTGAATTCAAATAATAAAACAAAAGCAATGTGGAATATAATAAAAAAATACTACCAAATCAACTAGAAAACCCGTAGAGAATGTTGTTTTAAAATATAACGATATAAATGTGAACGATCCGGCAACAGTAGCTAGTCTCTTTAACCAATACTTTTCGAGAATTGCTGCCGATCTCACTAAGGGTCTTCAGGCACAAAATTCAAAAACAGACAGTTCACCCAAAATTGTAGACACAATGTTCGTTTCCGAAACTTCTTCCTATGAAATTCTCAAAATAATCGGTAAACTAAAAAATAAATATTCGTCCGGTTTAGATGAATTCCCGGATTCTTTGTTAAAGACTTGTGCGTATGCCATTATACACCCGTTAACTCACATATTTAATGCATCTTTATGCATTGGAACGTTTCCAGATATTTTCAAAACAGCTAAATTAAGCCGCTTTTCAAAAAAGGCAACAAAAATGAAATTCAAAATTATCGGCCCATTTCTCTTCTATCAGTCTTTTCAAAAATATTAGAGAGACTTTTTTACATACGAATGGAAACCTTTCTTACTAAACACGACGCGCTTTCAGATTGCCAACATGGATTTAGAAAATCAAAATCAACGGAAACAGCTATATTTTCTTTTCTTAAAGATGTCGCCTCATCATTGGATCAAAACGAGGCACCTATTGGATTATTTTTAGATCTCTCAAAAGCTTTTGACGTCATTGATCATGACATTTTACTTTCCAAATTACCTTCATATGGAATTCGTGGTATTGCTGTAGATTGGTTATGTTCGTACCTTAAACAACGATCTCAGAGAGTTGAAATACCTTTCTGGAATGATGGAACATTACGTACGCACCTTTCCGACTCTTTGCCCGTTGCATGGAGTTCTCAAGGATCGATTTTAGGGCCCTATTCTGTTCCTACTTTACGTAAACGATATGCCTCGACGATTCGAAACGGAAAAACGGTTCTCTTTGCGGATGATACGAACATCCTTTGCAATAAAGAAACCGTAAATAGTGCAATATCAGATGTTTCAAATTGGTTCCGAAATAACAAAGTAATAGTGAACGAAAAGAAAACAGTTTTAATGCAGTTTTCCATTTCAAATAAACAATTCTGTTCTCCATTGAAAATGAATGTGTACCATTGACTGAATGTTAAGGCAACAAAATTTTTAGGTCTCTCAATTCAGTCAAACCTTAAATGGAACGTCCATTTAAATGAATTGAACACAAAATTTAGTTCATTATGCTACGCGTTCAGAATTCTTGCAAATTCAGTCAGCCTTCATACTGCTCGTTGTGTATACTTCGCGAATGTTCATTCCGCCTGGGATATGGCATAATATTCTGGGAAATACATCTTATAGCTCCCAGACTTTTAGATTACAAAAACGAATTGTACGAATAATAACCAAATCCCACCCACGTGATTCATGTAAGCCTCTCTTCATTAATCTAGGAATTCTACCATTACCGTGTCTTTTATTTACGAATCAGTGGTTTTGTAAAAATGACTTGCTCAAGGGCGGAATATATTTTCAGAAAATGCCGAAGTCTATTACTATAACACTCGACGTAGAAATAATATTCATCAGGTGACAGTATCAACAGCCCATTACAAACATAACTGTTTCTATACAATTAGAGACTATACTGAGCACCACAAGAAAAGTAACATTAATTTTAACAATGATACATAATGCTTTATTTACCATTTGAACTGTATAAATGAGTATAAACAACCTGTAACAACTATTGTACTACAGCTTCCGGGTCAATGACCCCCATCTCGATCAGGTTTTCGTCCAGTTTCCCTGATCCATTGAGCAAATGCTGAGATGGCCCCTTGTTTTGCTTCTGGACATAAATGTAACTTCATTTCTGTGCACGTCTTCTAGAATTCAGTGGGAAATACAATTATTCAAATTATCGTTTCCATGTTGTCGCGGCAGGAAGTAATAAGAGCCAAAATTTGGGTTTTTTTTTAGAGCCAAAATTTATTACTTATTTATCAGTATATGACTTAGTGTAGGGATCACAGAATTTTGAAAATGTGCACACAATTCACTTTTCCCCATAGCTCGTCATACGCAGTTTTTAACTTTTTTTTGACGTAAAATAAATAATAAATAAATCAAGTTTCAATATTGTAGTTGTAGGAAAACGCCAAACAATTTGCAATTTTCAAAACACGAAAATGAGATCTGTGCCATTCTTTTAAATGGTCTTTACACTCTGGAGGGCAAAGTTAATTTTAAAAAAATTGAGCCATTTTTGAGAAAATTTTGAAAATGTTTTTGAGGCTTCACGTAAAGTTCCCTCAAAAATAAAAATACCCGTATTAAACTTGCTGAGCATTGAGATCCTTCAAATCGTTGGAGGAGTATCAAACTTGAGAGACTGACAGACAAGACATTTTGTCGCCAATTGATTTTTCGGTATAACCCGTAAAACATGGATTCTAACTGTACGACATGCTAGAGGAAGTAATGTACTCCGAATAGAAAAAAGATTTATCCATATTTTCGTTACCAAGACCCGAGAAAAACAGTTTTTCTGTCGAAAATTCGCCAGTTTCCAGCGCACAATTACAAAACGTTTTCTTATCATGTAAGACGAGAAAGTTAAAAGTTGCATTGCAAAAGAATTTTCGGAGTGGGTTCAAACTAAGCAGTTATGTTCCACATTGTGTTTAGACATTCTACATATGGCGAGTACTAAGCGATTAATCGACTAATCCGTGTTGAGGTGCTTGGAGAATGCTCTCATCCTTTGATGCATCAAAAGAAAGCGAGGTAGGGCCAGCACCGAATGTTTGGCATTCGGAAAAATGATCAGGAAACATGAAAAATAGTTCACGATTTGAAGCCTAAGGCGAGTATTCTTCTCTGGTTGATTAAATATATGATGGCGTACCAAAAGAACATAGACTTTCTCACAAAATTTGTAACGGCAATGATAATGAATATATAAACTGCAAATTAAGTATATCCAAAATTTCAGATACCTTGGGTCGAATTCTTGTGTCTTCAGATTCACTCAATTTATTTTGGTGTTTTATCGGTGTGCCAAAAATATCCTTATGTCCTGTTTATATCCGTGGATCTTGATAGCTCCCGATAGAAATAGTAGGAAAGCTGCAGAGGGCTCTAATGCATAGCGGTAGATGTAACGAGGCGCGGCGCAGGTGTCGAGGTCCCCGCCTAAGTGGAGGTGCGAGGGCGCAATGCGCCAGTCGCTGAATCCGGCCGCCGCCGCCCCTCGTTAAAGCGTTACCCTCGCCGCCTACACTCCACGCTGATTCCACTGCCGCCTCCATCCTCCCCGTCTCCACCTTTACACTGATTCCACTCCTGTCTCCTACAGCCCCGCTGCCTTCGCCCTCACTGCTTCCACTCCTGCCGGTTCCACCTTTGCCGTCACCACCTCCACACAGATTCCCTCCTGATGCCCCGCCCTCGCCACTCCCCCCTGCTTCCCTCCTGCCGTTCCACCTTGCCGTCACCACCTCCACACAGATTCCACTCCTGGCCTCCGCCCTCGCCGCTCCACTCTGATTCCACTTCTGCTTCCTACATCTCCGCTGTCTCCGTCCTCCCCGTCTCTATCTCCATACTTATTCCACTCCCTGCACCCTCTGCCTCCCCGTCTTTACTTTCTCTCCCCCACCCCCCCCCCAAACCCCGTCCTCGCCCCTGTTCCTATCCCTGCTTCCGCCTTCGCTCTTGCGCGTGACCCTTCCCTCCCCGCGGAGCTTGCCGCCTCGTTCCTCACATTCCAGATTCATGAAATGTATAACTCTCATTTATATGCAACGTCTTGGTAAAGATCTGGTGGCAGGCGTAGAACTAACGTCCTGCTCGAAACAATGTAATGAAAACCGTTTGCCTCTTGCAGAAAACGAGGGTGGCGAGGTCTGCATTCAAATGTTTCTCGAGATGTGGCCAAGAAACTCTGCAGCTATTTCATTAGTTACTATCGATAAAGGCAATCCGAATAACGTTTTTTGGTTGAAATTAAGACTTCTAAGGAGAATATTAAAAGTACAAGAATATATTTATATACGTTTTATTAATTTGAATTATTCATTTAAAAAAAGATAATTAATAAAAGAATAGAATCTGTTTACTCTTAAGATCAAGAACTCTCTTAATAATTCCTTATTAAACTAGTGGTGTTACAACAGCACAGGATTTTCATGTTATTTTTAAATGTTGTTTTTCCAAATTTAGAAAATTCAGATTATATAGCGAAATGAGACTTGGCTGTATTTGAAATATTTGCTCTATCCGAGGAAAAATTGAATATAAACTTGATAGCCATTTTTATATATTGCCTTTCCTCCGAGCAAAATTACGCGAAACTGCTCGTATATTTAAAAAAGTACAGACCTTATTTAATGGTCCAATTTGAAAAAAAGATATTTCATTAAGGAAACTCGTGGTGCTAGCACATATTTTCTTGCATTTTCTAACTTACGCAATTTTCGAAATTTCAGAGTGCAGCGAAAGTAACACCTGCGCCATTTTTATAAACACGCCTCGAACTACGCGAGAGGAAACTAAAGACAAACATTGTTTCGGTTTTTAGAAAATCTTCTTTTTAAAATTGCTTTTAAAATGCAAACATACCTGAAAACTTTTTGAAACATTTTGAAAAAAATTGTAGATGAACGTATCTATCTATCTATCTATCTATATATATATATATATATATATATATATATATATATGATATCCTCTCAACCAGGATATATAGGACAGATATATATAGTATAACAGGATATATATATCTATATATATATATATATATATATATATATATATATATATATTTATATTTTAGAAGAATAGACTATATTACGTAAGAAATCTCTCTATACTGAATATTCTACTTACAGAAAGACGCCGAAAAAATTTTGCCTTTTGCAATTTTTTCGAAAATTCAGAGAATTCAATGAATCCCGGATTGATAAATTAAAATATCGGGACTTTACGAAAAGTACTGTTCCGAATCAAAATATCCGTTTTAAATTCAAGAGATCACGAAATCAGTTCGACCGGAGAATATCAATATTGATGGAAATCTTACCTGCGGTTTAGACGCCAGCGTTGTTCCCTGACAGCCGGAGAGATATTTTGCTGTCAACGAATATTTCGGTATCAGGACTCCACAACAAGAATTTTCCTGTCGAAAAATGGCCGTTTTTTCTGCAGCATTACAGTACGTAAATAGTATGCGAGAAAGTAAAATACAACCTTTAATCTGTTGCTTTGAATCACAACACACCTTTTAACGTTGTACAAATAAGAATCCGCTCCAGACTTCCCTGACAAAGTTCGCCTACCTTAAATCAATTCCACAACTTACATTCCTACTCGAATTAACATATATAAAAACGCTTTCAAATAACTAAAAAGAAAAAAATCAATTCTGTACTGCTGGATGGTTGAAGAGGATGCCAGAGGGGACACCCTCCCTATATGTAATAATTTGAACAAAGAACACGTAGTACATGTGTGGTCTGTAACTGTTCTTTAACGTGGTAAATCGATTGCACCAGAAAAAATCCTTTTCTGGTGTTCACATGTGTCTGAAGACATCCCAGCAAAGACTAAAGTGTTTCTAACTAGCGTGGGGTCTGAGAAGCTGACATTAAACGAGAGAGATGGTCGATTGTTGCGCGGGAAACGCAGCGGGATCATCCGTCTCCGAAGAGCGAGAGGGGGAGGGGGGAAGTGTCTCGCAAGTAGCTAACTCAGGGGAACGCAGTCCACGGGCCTCGGATCCCCGGGATCGGGGCAGCAGATCGTGTCAATATTTCCTCCCGAGGACGCTCGCTTCGCCCGGGAGAATCGTGTGTGAAGCTTCATCCATCTTCATCGGCCTTCCGGCCCGCCGCGCCGCCTCTGTTCCACGCCCTCTGCCGCCCAATCTGCTGCCTCCTTGGAGGCTCCCGTTTCCCCCGTCTCTTCCACTGGCCTAAATGTCTCAGCCACGATATTGTACGGTACACTAGATTCTCTCTTCATTTACTAAAACAATGCAGGCTGAGAGTGAAAGGAGCTTCCCTTTCACCAAGGAGGTCCGGGTTCGATTCCCAGACAATCGCATGTGAAATGTATTCCGACAAAACGAACTTGACTGCGTCGCATGGGATACGCCAACCCCTGTGAAGTGTTCTAAATCCTACCCAATTGTGGCCGCTGAGTAGTGACGTAGTGACGATCTCCCGACGATCATCACTTATTCATTGGTGGAGATATGTGTAATGCTTTTATTTTACACCTCTTGAAGGTTTGCTTTAATTACTAACTGTGGAAGAAGTGAAAAGCCTTTACAGAAATAAATAAGAAAAGGGTTTTTACTTATAATTTGCAACACGGACGAAGCTTCTCTTGACTTTGGGTACGCACACATTAGAACGCCGACGCCTGCACCACTGCTGATAAGCAGCGTTCGTCCCGCTCGTCCAGCACGGGCGGGCACATAAGAGGCCGATTCACAGTGTCGAGATCTATACTGCGGTTTTCACAGAGCTGCGTTTGAAGAATATCAGCTGTTTTGTGTTAGTCCAATCGGGCTTTACACTTCAGTACGGTGACGTCATTATGATGGCGTTCAGCATTCCGATTGGATGACACCGAAACAGCTGATATCCTTCACACGCAACTCTGAGAAAACCGTAGTGTAACGGTTCTTCCCAATACTTCACTTCTATGCGTATGCGAGGTAGAGAGCGGACTGCGGACTATGCATTTATCGAAATTATTTCCAGTGACAGCCAAGAAGAAGATGAACTGTTTTTATGAATAACAATAAATCAAAATATGTAACCAGAGAATAGTAGTGCTACTGAATGCGCTTTTGGATACTTATATTCTAAATAGTCATTAACCTGATATAGAATAATGTTAATTTACGAGAATTATTAAGTGCGTTTGTGTTTTACAAAACACTATTATTGATAAATAAGGATTTTATGACTCTCCCAATAACGCTATTCAAGTGGATTCACGTAACGTTACAAGACAATGTACAGAACGACCGTCCACTTAATCAATTTTGGGTAATATATTTGTTAAACTCGTGTAGAATCATCCAATTATGTACCCTCACATAAACTGGTAAATGCTTCTGAAATCGTAGTTTCATTTAGTTTCCATTGATTTGATTGATTAATGTTTTACTCAATGTAACTTTAACATTACATAAAACTAATATATTCGAGGTTATATAGACATTCATATACGTAGAAAAAAGTCAAAAAAGTACAATATCCACTTTAAATCTTGTGAACACACGCTTCAAAGCCAAGGAACCAGCGCGCGCAGACAGCTCGCCGAAACTCCCAGGAGTTCCGGCAGCTGGCCGGCGTTGACGACCGAACGCCGATAACTTTCGGCGAGCGTTCGTTGTGTCCGTCACCATTTGATAACATGGCGCAATGAAGCTGCTGAGTGACGTCATTCGGCACCGAGCCCTGCCGCGCCGGAAACCAGCATTCTACGTGTGTGTACCCTTATGCAGTGGACATTGCTGAACACGAAAATAAAAACGAAAAATGCCTGTTTTAATATAGTTTTATTTGGATATGATATATCACAATATTTATTTATCATTATGCAAATATGGTCCTCTATATACTTTTAGACTGTCTAATTCAGTCGTGCCTACTATGCTGTGCGACTTAACTACATATATGTACATACATGTATGTCATAATACTGAAATTAGAAGAAAAAGAAAAAAAAGTTTAATATTGAGTATCTGATAATGGGAACAGGACAGGTTCCCGAAACGTAGTAATAATAAATGAAACATTTTATAAGATTTTCCAATTTCTTATACAAAGATAATTTGAATGTCTAAAAATATTCAGAGAACCATTTTTGCATAATTATATTATTAATAATAAAACACTCACCCCCCAGGCTAACAACCTTAGGTAGTAAACATGGATTCGGCATATAAGCGCTGATTCCCTGAAAGGTCAGGTGCACTGCCCTCGGGAGAATAATGATGAGGCCTCGGTGGGTGCAAGAGGCGCGTCCGGTGGTCCTAGGATGGCCAATCGCGTCCCCTCCCCAAACAAAAACAGCCATAGCATAAGAAATTTAGGTTATTGTTATGTTTGGAATAATGTACGTTTTAAGTAAAGACAGATTTATTGACAAGACAGCAAGTACAGCAGGTACACTTCCAGAATCCCAAGAATGTACCAAAAACAATAGCCAAAATCAAAAACCAAGAGTCCAGGAGATGTACCAAAAAACTAGCAAAGTTCCACCGATAAGTACCACAGAATAACCAATAATCTTGCCGGGCCAACGATCACTTTAACAACGTACTAATCTCCTTGCTCAACTTCACTCGAATGCCAAACACTAACGCTCTGGCTGGCTGGCTGGCTGGCTGGCTGGCTGGCTGGCTGCTGGCGGCGCCCGCTCTAAAGCGGGCGGCGCTGGAGACTCGCTGCCCCGCTGCTGGCTCTCCGGCCAGCTCGTCTTCCGGGATTGGGCGGCGCCTTTACTGCTCCGCCGCCTCCGCCGACTCCCTTGATCGCCGCTGAGCGCTGCCTCCTAGGCGCGCTCTTCAAAAGTGTTACACAGCCGCGCACAGTTATGATTGTGTAGTTTTATTTGCAACAAAATATTATTTCCGATAATAGTCCTTCAGTAAACGTATAGAATGATACTAGCAAAGAGTATATCTTTGCTAGTATCATTTCTACTATTAGTATTAAATACATATACATGTAAATGCATGTATTCGCTGATATAAAACGAATCCTCACACTTATTTCCTCCACATATAATACACTAAGGAAAATGATTTTTAGAATTTATAAGAGATATTATTTATTTAATTTATTATTGGCTAAAGCTGATAAGTTGCGCAGTAGCTCACTCATGTCTATTCATTCATTCTACAGTACGGAATCGAAGAGATTTCAGACAAAAACATTGAAGTTCGCTGATTATTGCATTTTTGGGAGATTAAGCAATTAGCAATATACCTTGCGATGCGAGACACTTTTCCGCGGTGCTTAACGCCCCGCTGTTCTTGTTACGAAGGAGACATTAGCTGTGTTTTTCAGGTAGTATAATACAGTAATATACAATGGTGCTTTTTAAATTTTCAGATTTATAAATTTCGTTCACAAAAAACATGTGGTAGCTAGAGTATCATTTAGCATATAATATAAGCGCCATTCGCAGAGGCATAGGCCAATGTGCGAACCTGTATCAAACTATTTACAACTAGTTGAATATGGCGTCGCCAACGCTGTGAACTGTTTTAAAAGTATTTTCATGTGTTGAAAGTTTCTTTAATTATTCAGTTCTTTCATGCTTATCTTTGTTCAGATATGTTCTTACAGGACCTGGCATTGGACTTACCAATAAATCGTAGTAGCTGTTAATGTTATACTTCCGTTCAGAAATTCCCAATACTTAATGGCCTTGTATATTACCTTTATGCGGGATGTGAATTGGTAATATTGCAATTTCAAAATTATAATAGCTGTAAAAATCTTGCAGGAATGACTAATACGAACAGTTAGAATTTAGCACAACTATATTTTGACGATTTGTTTTCAAATATGAACATAAATGATCACCTGTAAACTGTTCTTCTGCGTTATTCTTCTATTAGTTCGGAAAATGCTGACGCAAAAGTTTCTACAATTACTTTGGATTCCCCTGAGTTGCTAAACACATCCAACTATTTTTTTAAAGATTTTAAAACTCCACAAAATCAGTCTGATTTGTGTTCTGTAGGCGAATACATATATAAGCATTAAAATATTACTAATTTGTATGTTTATGTGAATAAGGTGAATCAATTTTAAGTCACATTAAATCGAAAATCGATCTTTGCTCTCTTAAGAAATGTAATTTCTCTAGTATTGTACTTGCATTTCTTTTTTTCTTCTTATTTAGTTCATATTCTACAAATTCAATGTCCCAAGGCAATTTGCAAATTTCTTATAAAAAATACCCAAGAAATATTTCGTATCTTACAAATTTTGCGGCGCGATTTTCATTTCATATGGCTTTCATATGATTTTGTAAAGAATCAGGGTGCCAAACTTATTGAAAAAAATTATGGTGCCGTGGGCTGAAAATAATCACGGGGTGCTGGGGTTTAATCAACGTCGCCTACATTGATCTCTTTAGGAGGCGTTAATTTAATTCCCGTCGCCAAAATACGATTGCCAAAAAAAAATAAATAAATAAAAAAACTAAAAGTCGCAGCGCCAAAATACGCAAAAACACGTTTTTGGAAATTCCTTTGGATTTTCTGTCCGGATCTGAAAACGGATTATTAATTCATTATCAGGAGATTGAGACGCGTTGAATGACACTTCATGTGTCTGAATTGGTGCACGGAAAGTGGTCTAGACTCCACGCCGTGTATCAGGCCGCACTAAATTCGCAATATGGCAGCTTGAAAGATTTCCTGTCGGAATGGCCAACTTATGAAACTATAACTCTGATCAAGTCTCTCGCTTTTGTTTTGTTTGTTGTCTCATTCACAATTCTCGCGCGGTGTCGAGTCTTGTCCACTGTTGAATAATACATGTTTCGTTTTTCGGTAGAATTTAAAAGAGAATCTATAAACGAATATTAACTCTGTGAATAATTATTAAGTTAATTAAGAATTATCATTATCAACTATTGCGAGCTTAAGAAGTGTTAAAAAGTGTCAAGTGCAAATGAAAAATACAACCTCAAAAGTTATCTACGGTCGTACTTCTATGTTATTAATGCTTTTGAGATGTGTGTCAACAGTTCCTTCACGTTTTGAAGTGGTAGTAATAAGTATTATTGAACGCAAATAAATACCACAATTATTGAAAATAATTAACCTGATATACATGGTAGTTTTTAAGTGAGCTAATGAAATGTTCCTAACAGTCCAGTTATGTCAATATCAATTGAAATACATCCATTTAATTTATCTGTACAATTATTCATTAGCTTTTAAAAGTAAGTTCAAAAAAATAATGAAAATCATCGTTAGTGTAAGTAAGTTTTCAATAACTTATCCATTGTTACCAGAGACAGTCTTTGAAAACGTGTTATCTTCAAAGGTTCAGTATTAAGTATAGACCCAGATGTTGTTAAGCTTACCATTATTTTCCAGTTATAATTAAAATTAATTCAGAAAATAATAATATAATATAATTAATTTAAAACAAGAAATACTAAAGGGACACTTAACAACAACAAATAATGAACTACTATAACTATTTCAATTAACTTTATTATTATTACTAAAGAAAACAATTGGAAAATAATAAATAAAACTAAAAACGCCTATACTAAATAAATAAATTGAAGATAAAACGCAAAGAACGAAGAGCACCAAAACGCAAAATGCAAATCTTTAGCAACACTCGTAAACTAACACAACTTCACTTGGATGGCTTTGAATGTTGGCGTATCTACGGAAGTAGTCATTGTTTCATTGCAAACTTAAATTTTTAAAAATGTCTCTACCGCTTGAAGGTAATATATTCAGGGTATTTGTGTGACGGTTGGCAACAACTTTAGCCAACATAAAACGAATCGAAACTACCCTAAATCGAGTATAAATGTATTTATTTATTTTTATTTATTTTACGTCAAAAAAACAGTTAAAAACTGCGTATGACGTGCTATGGGGAAAAGTGAATTGTGTGCACATTTTCAAAATTCTGTGATCCCTACACTAAGTCATATACTACTGAAATTTTGAATTTTGAAAGGAGAAAAACAAAACTCCATGTAGTAAAATCTATTTTCAAGGATAAATAAGCAATAAATTTTGAATTTTGAAAGGAGAAAAAAAAAACAAAAACTCCCATGTAATAAAATCTATTTTCAAGGATAAATAAGCAATAAAATTTTGAATTTTGAAAGGGAGAAAAAAAACAACAAAAAACTCCCATGTAATAAAATCTATTTTCAAGGATAAATAAGCAATAAATTTTGGCTCTTATTACTTCCTGCCGCGACACATGGAAACGATAATTTGAAGAATTGTGTTTCCCACTGAATTCTAGAAGACGTGCACAGAAAATGAAGTTACATTTATGTCCAGAAGAAAACAAGGGCCATCTCAGCATTTGCTCAATGGATCAGGAAACTGGACGAAAAACCCGATCGAGATGGGGGTCATTGACCCGGAAGCTGAAGTACAATAGTTGTTACAGGTTGTTTATACTCATTTATACAGTCCAAATGGTAAATAATGCATTATGTATCATTGTTAAAATTAATGTTACTTTTCTTGTGATGCTCAGTATAGTCTCTAATTGTATAGAAACAGTTATGCAGCAGAAACGATTTCACTTGGGATTTAAACTTTTCTATTGAATTTAATCGTTTAATGTCATCTGGCAAAGTGTTGTAAAATAATGTACATGTATTGTATGTGAATTTTTGTAATGAGCTGTTGATACTGTCACCGATGAATATGATTTCTACGTCGAGTGTTATAGTAATAGACATCGGCATTTTCTGAAAATATATTCCCGCCCTTGAGCAAGTATTTTTTACAAAACCACTGATTCGTAAATAAAAAGACACGGTAATGGTAGAATTCCTAGATTAATGAAGAGAGGCTGTATATGAATCACGTGGGTGGGATTTGGTTATTATTCGTACAATTCGTTTTTGTAATCTAAAAGTCTGGGAGCTATAAGATGTATTTCCCCAGAATATTATGCCATATCCCAGGCGGAATGAACATTCGCGAAGTATACACAACGAGCAGTATGAAGGCTGACTGAATTTGCAAGAATTCTGAACGCGTAGCATAATGAACTAAATTTTGTGTTCAATTCATTTAAATGGACGTTCCATTTAAGGTTTGACTGAATTGAGAGACCTAAAAATTTTGTTGCCTTAACATCAGTCAATGGTACACCATTCATTTTCAATGGAGAACAGAATTGTTTATTTGAAATGGAAAACTGCATTAAAACTGTTTTCTTTCGTTCACTATTAATTTGTTATTTCGGAACCAATTTGAAACATCTGATATTATAGTATTTACTGTTTCTTTATTGCAAAGGATGTTCGTATCATCCGCAAAGAGAACCGTTTTTCCGTTTCGAATCGTCGAGGGCATATCGTTTACGTAAAGTAGGAACAGAATAGGGCCTAAAATCGATCCTTGAGGAACTCCACATGCAACGGGCAAGGAGTCGGAAAGGTGCGTACGTAATGTTCCATCATTCCAGTAAGGTATTTCAACTCTCTGAGATCGTTGTTTAAGGTACGAACATAACCAATCTAGAGCAATACCACGAATTCCATATGAAGGTAATTTGGAAAGTAAAATGTCATGATCAATGACGTCAAAAGCTTTTGAGAGATCTAAAAATAATCCAATAGGTGCCTCGTTTTGATCCAATGATGAGGCGACATCTTTAAGAAAAGAAAATATAGCTGTTTCCGTTGATTTTGATTTTCTAAATCCATGTTGGCAATCTGAAAGCGCGTCGTGTTTAGTAAGAAAGGTTTCCATTCGTATGTAAAAACAGTCTCTCTAATATTTTTGAAAAGACTGATAGAAGAGAAATGGGCCGATAATATTGAATTTCATTTTTGTTGCCTGTTTTGAAAAGCGGCTTAATTTTAGCTGTTTTGAAAATATCTGGAAACGTTCCAGTGCATAAAGTTGTATGTTCTCATCCGACAGTGACATTTTTCAAAAGTTGTCCCGTTAGTTCGGCTTTTTAGCTGGCCAGCAGTCTAGCCTTGAGTGACGGAAATAGAATGATCGCACATTTGCACACTCGGGAGTTACTCAAATACTGAATAAGGATTTATCACTTATCATATAGTTTTATATTTTTTCAATAAAGGTAATAAAGTATTTGAAGTAACTGGAATGTAATAAATAAAATAGAATTTAAAAAAAAAACTGCCGTAAACCTCAAATTGAAACCTTTTGGATGTTCCCTTACATTTTTGAATGGATACTACACTCTTAAGTACGGTTTGCCGGAAATGCTGGAAGCTGGGTTCCAGTGGAAAGCTTTTAAAAACAATTATTTGAAAAGTGCTCTTTATTGGAGATTAAAATATTTTGAATCTTCCTCCATATTTTTGGTGATTTCCGCTTTTCTGGGCACTCTAGCTATTTTTAATATCCTATTTCATCTCCAGGGTAACTGCAGCACTATCTGCCTTCGTACTATTTATAAAAGCATTTCGCAATGAAAAGCATTTAAATTAAATTTCTGAATTTTCAGTTTAATTTTTATATTGACGTGCGGGGAACATGCGGGATATAAATGCAGTGAAACACGTGGTGAACATGTGAGGAAACATTTAGGTATCATATGAGGAGAAAAAACGTGAGTATAACATCTCGTGTAATTTGTGAAGAACGCACGGAAAATGTGTGGGTGACGTGCTGGAAATGTGCGGGGAAACATGAAGGAAAACATTTGGGGAGAGAGATCAAATAGAGCCCGTGATGTTTCACAAGGAGTATTCTACAAAAGAGTCGCTTTTGAACCTTTTGTTACATTTTTGGAGATTCAACTCGTCGGAGTACTCCCACTCAGTACCAGGCATGGATGGTCAGAAATGAACAAAAACTCGAAATCGTAAGAGAAATGAAATAGATGCGTCAATAGATCTGTCGTGGTCTATGATACTTTAACTTACAGCCCGGGGAATGGCAGTTTTAATTTAGAATCCACTACAAAGTTTTTTTTTTTTTTAAAGTAATGATTTTAGGACGAAATATTCATGTGGGTCCAGCTAGTGTTCATTTATTAGTATAGCGCGTTGTGTGTTGGTTTATTCTTATTTAGACCTTAAGTTTTATTTAAAAAATATTTTTATTCAATTTTTAATACAACTTAAATGTGTTGTTAGAGAGTATTTTTTGACGATGCCTATCTCAAAAAATGTACGTGAAAGCGTAAAAATGGGAATCATAGAAAGATTAAAATATCTTTGTCTCATGAACAAATGCGGGTCGTGAGAAGAAAGTTTTCGTGAAGGAGATATTGACGTCGAAGAGCGGTAGAATGTACTCAACAAGACAAATGAGTGCCAACACAAGAAACCGAAGAGTTCTTCACAATTCTAAATGAGTTCCTTAAACTTTGGCTGTTGCTTTGGGATACGTTTCTTTTAAACGGAGTAATCGATGAACATTAACATATGCCCATTCAATGTAAATGTAAATTATGTTAACGCCAATGAAGTTTATTTATACACACAAATTATTAAGCTAAAAGAAAATAAAACAAAAAAATATATTAATAATGGAAATGCAAATAATGTGTTTTGAATATTCGAGGGTGTTGCCTTTCTAATTTCCGTTTTATTACATCGATTCAGTGATATGTTAAAAGATGCAAGTGATTATTGACATTACATTTAAGTATATATTGGTTTTATTTAATTCGAATATAATGCAAGTTACCAAACCTCCACAAAGAAATTAATATCAACGAGTATCCCTTAGCAATTAGTATTATAAAGGGAATATTCTATAACTTCTTCAGTTGTTCAGCTATTAAACTACCTTTTCTAGAATTAATATGATAGTTCAACTATATTTTCATGTAGGATATTTACGGGTATGTAAGGTTAGGTATTTTCGAGTATAAAAACACACCAACGTTTTCCTATTAGCACGATTATAAATTAATTTCTCAAGTATTTTTATTCTTCAGAGGAACGTGTTCGAGTAGAAAATAAGAAAGTCGAGTAAAAAGTATATAAATTTCGAATTTCGCCACAATCAGTATTCCCTTGCAAAACTTCAACTTTTGGTGGGAGATATTTATTGTAGTTAGAGGTCAACTGCGCACCCAGAAACATAGATTGCCGTTCCTGAACGGCAGGAATTTGTTTGCGATCCAGTTCAAAAATCAGCTTACTGTTAATTCTTACTGTTAAGCTTACTGTTATTATTAATAAATTCTCAAATTTACATTGTTCTCCGTTTGTGTCCGAACAAATGCAGGTGTCTCGGAATAAGGTTTCGGTCGGCAACGTGGCTCGGCACAGCCGGCGGGTAAGCGATTTCTCTGGCCAAACACCCGCCGGCTACCGTAGGCTAAACAGGGTGTCCGGGGAAGAAACATCGAAAATTCGAAAATAAGCTCTTAAGATAATTTTAAGCATATTTTTTCTGATAAACCACTTCACCAATAAAAAATTGATTTAAAAATGCTTTCTATGCTAAAATTTGCACTGCACAACCATAGAAACACTTCAGAGACATGTATATTGTTTATAATTTACAAGAGTAATGAATATATTAAAAAGAAAAAATAACCTAGAAATAAAAATGCACCCAATTTACACAATTGAATTGTTTCTTTTATTTCTCGATTAATTTTTATTTTTGAACAAATATATTCATTTCTCTTGTAAATAATAAACAATTTAATATTCCTATTGCTTCCGCAATGCAAACTTTTGACTAGAAAGCATTTTTTCTAGTCAACTTTTGAGTGCTTATTGCGGCTCAGCCATTCAGAATATCCAAGTAGTATATTGGACAAAATATGCTTAAAATTGTTTTAAGAGCTCATTTTCGAATTTTCGATGTGTTCTCCCCGGAAACCTGTATAAACGGCGACTGCGGCGTCTCCGCCATCTCTAGTCTTGAAGCGTTCGCCGTTGCCCGACGATGCCGCCCGATCGGATTGCCGCCGTCCCTTTCGCCAGCGTCCACGCTGCCGCGGACATGGAAGTGATTAATGTAAATATGTCTTTCTCTAAGCACTGTGTCGCTTAATGCCAACTTTTCTCATGCCACGAGTTGGTATAGGATTTTCCTCTCTCCTAACAATTGCGACGATGGTGCCAGGTGTAAGATGCGAACCCACTCTCCCTTTCGGGAACCACAACTTAAACCTAGAACATATAGGGGAGTCAATGATGATCAATTTGTGCGAGTTGGTAGGAAATCTCCTATAACGATTACATTTGCACTTGTGACATTTGCCCCTGATTGATAGGTAACTTATTGGGCCCTGTTGTTTGACAGGTACAATGTATTAACAACCATTTGTACTGTATTATTCTAAACAACTTGTAACATGTATTGTACCTCTGCTTCTGGGGAAATGACTCCCATCTCGGCCAGGTTTATCGTTCAGCTTCCATGATACTCCAAGTGAATGCTGAGATGGCCCCTTGTTTTGCTTCTGGACATAAATGTAACTTCAATCTGTGCACATCTTCTAGTTTTTTTGGGTAATGCAGTTATTCAAATTATCGTTGTCCATGGCATGGAGTCGGAAGGAAGTCGATTCCTTCACGAAGGGCACGATGAGGAATAATAGCCAAAATCTATAGCTAATTTGTCTTTGTATATGGTTTTTATTACACTAGGACGAATGTTTCTGATCAATTCTTGCCAAAAATGCTCATTTCCATGTGTATTCACAATTGAACTTGTATATGAATGAGGATAGGGATCCCGGAATTTAAGAAAGCGTGCACAGAACACACTTCTTCCCATAGTACGTCAAACAGAGTTCCTAACTGTTTTTGACGTTAAATAAATAAATAAATAAATACACTTTCTAATGGAAAAATATTTTGGGTACCGGCTGAACGTCGGTGCAAGTCGTTTTGCCTACAAATCAGGGGTAAATGTATCTTGTAACATCGTTATATGAAAATTTTCCTCACAATGGCAAAATGTCATTATCTGCATCTCCTGATGCGCTCTTAACAGTTTCTGACATTTTTCTAGAACACCTGTACATTTACCTTCCGGTGAATTTGGAAGGATCTCTAACAATATCACCATCACATTTGATAAATTCACATCCAACGTCAATAATTTTAAAATATTAAATAAACGCAATTTAGAGCAAAAATCAATGTGATTGTAAGAAGAGAATTTTATTAATTGTTTGTGTCTTGCACGAATCTTGAGAAAGATTCCAGCTTCAAGTCAGAAAATGTATTTAGACACGTTGTATACTGAGGTTCCATTTTCCATTTCAATTCTGATTTTACGTCTGTTTGAGGAACTCCAATATTATCTTCTTACGATGCAGCTAAGAATTCAATATGAACATCTGTTCCAATAAACCCTTCCATTTTACTATTTTTTTGTTCGTAAAATTTCATTCACCTCCAGATTCCCGAGAGAGTATGTACTCACTCGAATATTTGCAATAATATGCGGTTAGAACAGACAGCGCTCGCAAGGAATTCAACTTTTCATAAAAGAGGCTCCTCCACTGCCAAAGGACCATGCCGATAACAGCTCCAGTGACAAAATGAACTTGGCCATAGTGAGCGAAGGGAACGTGAGAGTGCAATAAGGCTGGGAATTCGACGTAAGCGCTGGGGAAACCACGAAGTGAATGTGATGCAATGCGAGTCACGAAATGAGCAATAATTTCTACCTGGTCATGTTGGAACGTCTCCAAGTGTAGCCAGAGAAAAAAATGAAAGAAACGTTCGTTTTGTTAACGTAACGAATTTAACTAATAATATTGGTAAGAAAACAAATTGTGGCATTTGAGAAAATAATTGTTTAAAAAGTGATTATGTTTCACGCAAAAAGTACTCATATTTTAGAAAAATACTTTTTGGTTGTGGCTTGGCTTTATATTCACAATAAGAGATTATTTCCTCTTCTACAAGTAGCCCATGTTTGGTTGCCAGGACTTGGTGTACAATATTTGCAGTCAGGTGGTGCCTGTGCAGATACTCTGTGTTGGCGAGATGTGCACCCAGTGACCAGGTGATCTATTGTCTCTGATAATCGATGTTATATTCTAAAATCGTTATTAACACCTGTTTTTCAATACTTTTTTATTCATTAGTTGAAATACCTTGGTTGATTGAATGAAGCTTTCAGTCTTTCCACATGGAGTCCCATCAGTAAGCCCATTGAAGCGTCGTAGTAGCATTTTCAAGAGCATGGGAAATATACCATGATTGATTGATTGATGATTCCGGGCGCGTCAACTGCTAGGATCATTAGTCCCGTAAGTACTATCCATGTTTTATCGTGGGAGGTGGCAGTGATCATTCCCCGCTGAATAGCGACATCCGGCGCCGACCTACCGTCGGGTAATGGATTCCCCCCCCCCAACCAATATGTCCCACCAGCGCGGGGCACTGCCCCAGCCTGAACAAGTTCTAAGCTCCCGACAGGTCTCTCCGCACATGTAGTAATGTAGTGTATGTTAGTCTTAACTGCGTGTAAGTAAGGAGTCGGATAGGTCAAGGAAGATGAAGGAAAGATAGCGCGCCGTCCGTGGCCCGTTTGTTTGAGGAATTGCTCCGGTATTCGCCTGATGTTGATCGGAGAAACCACGGAAAAGTACTTATCAGTGCAGCTCTCCTCCAGACAGCGACAGACAGCGACCTAGCTATCTAGCTAGTGTCGAAAATCCTGCGACCATCGAGACTCGAACCTAGGACTTCCCGGTTAGAGGCAATGTAGTGACATCAGTTGATTCCTTGAGGCACTTCTCCCAGTATCTACTATGGAGGAGTTTGCACTTCCATACCTGCAATTTTTTCCGGACGGATGTGATATCAGGCATTGTTACTTGTTCAGATTATAAGGGAGTTGTTGCTGCTGTTGTTATTGTTGTTGTTATTGTTATTATTATTATTATTATTATTATTATTATTATTATATAGGGATGGGCCGTTTGGGGCGAGGGAGGTGGCGCGTGTGCGTGGTGGCCGAGTGGCGAGGAGGCAGTGGCGGTGGCGGTGGCGCTGGTGCGCGGCGGGCCTGCGCACAGGCGGGCAGCAGGGCGCGCCACGCCGCGTCGCGACGCGCCGGCGACGTCGCGAGCGCAGACGCCGCCTGGAGCCGCTCGGCGTCGGCAACACCAGGCGCGCCCGCTCGCGCCAACGCACGCTCCGCGCGGCCGCCCGGCGCCACGCGACCCGACTCTTGCCTCGCGGCGCTCAACGCCAGCGGCGACCTTGAGCACGGCGTCTCCGGGTCGCCGCTCTTTGTATCGCGGGGCTGTTCTGTATGTAATTCGGCACGCAAACAAAGCAGGTGGATGGACGTAATGCTGTGACCGGTTTTTGTACTGCTCGATTTCGTAGGTCAATCAGACCCAACAGTGAACTTTTCAAATGGTTCTGGGAACAATACAAAATTCTGGAGAGAAATAATGATTCTCGCCATGTCCACTCACGAAGATTGTATTCATGTTACAAAGACGTAGTGCTTAGTTTGAGTGAAAATAATAATTGTGTTTCGCCTTGTAGTTTAGTTGTAGTATGAACACAAGTACAAACTACGTGTTGAGCAAACGTTGGCGTTGGAATGTAGTGAAATCGTAGTTGTGAACGTGGTGTTGTCATGCGGCCAATACGTTCGGCACGGGTTGCCCGGCTGCTCCGCGTCAGCGTCGCGTAATCCGCGTGTGGTGCGGGAGCGCAGTGGCCGTGCGGCAGGGCGTCTCGGGCGGGCCCGCGCGCGCCAGCACGCCTCCGGGCGCTCGACGCCGACGAGGAGCCGCGATGGCTGGAGTTCGTCATGAACCACATCGGGGGCCTGCAGAACAACAGCGTGGACTTCGGCCGGCCGCACCTGCGCCCGTCCGTGGTGCGCGTGTACCCGTTCTTCGTGTTCCTGTACGCCGTGCTGGTGGTGGTGGGCACCGTCGCCAACGTGGCCGTGCTGTGGACGGTCGCCCGCCGCGGGCTCTACCGCGACCCCACCTACGGCTACATGGTGAACCTGGCGCTCGCCGACATCGTCATGTGCGTCTGTGTGTTGCCCATCTCGCTCGTCATCCTCCTGGTGCAGAACTGGGTGTTCGGGCGGTTTCTCTGCTACTTTTTGCCGATGATGCAGGTATGCACTGCGCGTCGACGCCTTTTAGATGGCTCAGCGTTTGGTGAACCGAAGGATAATATTTGAACCAAATGGAAGAAGAGAAAAATATGCAAATGTGAATAAATGTTGGATGTGTTTATAATTTGTCAATATTGGTGACCAATGAACTATCAGATCATAAATCTAAAATGATTTTGTATAAAAATGTAATACAAGTGGAAAGTACTGGAAAAAATAGTTTGCATTCCTGTTATCACTTATAGTTGGACTAAAGAATTTGAAAAAGTCTGTACAAATTCAGTTTCTTTCCTAATAAGTCAATTTGTCTTTACATTGGTATTTTTCTCTTCTTATTGCTCACGTTAAAAATATTAGGTACAATTGTTGAATTTGTTCACAGATTGGAGATACTAACATATTGAGATTGATGAGTGATGGGTGATGCTGTTATGGTATTCCTAGATACAATTTATTGTATTTTTTCTCTGTCCAAGATTCCATAAATAGATTAAGAATGAATATTTTATACTCTTTTCTGGTTCGAAAAATTCAGCTTCAGAAGATATTTTCGTCGTATCTAATGACTTGATCTCGCATAATCTAAAAAACGTTAAGTATTCCGATCCTTTTTAATGCCTCTTATGCTCACATTTGTCACGATTTTTCTTCACAAGGGGCTTGAAGACTGCAGATATTTTTACAAAGAGGGTGAAATACCAATCCTTGAATGTTTCTTTAATATATTGTTGAAACATTTGAACCAGTTATTAATATTTTTCCGTCTCTGTGTATAAAATTAAGGTTCTAAATTCGAAAAATAAAAATTAAATGAATTATAAATATATTGAAGTAATAACCAACCCAAGTAACAATAAAATCAATTTTGCTGCAAAATGTTCTTCTTAGTCTGCAGAAATCCAAACTGTGTATGTGTATGTTATGTTGTATTAATTTTTTCAATAAAACTTAAAGAAAATCGGTGCAAAATCTGAAAAGGCAATAAATTCGATAATAAAATATTGAATATTAGCTACACGTAATTTAAAGTGACACAGCAAGTAGTTGTTTTCTTAACTTCAGCTTAAGAATACTTCGACACAGGACTAAGGATCAAGAGAGAATCAAGTCAAAATTTCTCATTATTCGATATGACTTTATATAGATTAATTGAAACTTAATTGAAACAATAATTAATAACACTAATATCACTTAATTGAAAAACGAATCTAAACTAATATTCAAGGGTATTAAATTGTAAACCAAATTTATAATCTGTTATTTTTCTACAGATCGTTTATATTGTTTTGGTCGACAAATTAGGCATTAAAATAATCGAGTAAATTGGGAAGTATTTAACAGTGTCACATTTCTTTTTGAAAGAAAAAAGGCATAGTTTTTCTCCCAAGTTACTAATTTTTAATACGAATATATTTTCCCTATTTCGATAGTATCTTATTGACCACATTAACTGTCTTTGAAACCGGACACAAGGACACATTTATGCTGTTTTTCCACCTTCACAACAACGATCACGCAACGTACAATGTCCGTCAGATGAGATGATAGCCCGCACGCGACTTGCAGGAATTGCGAAAACGTTGCGCCACCCCTCATGACAATCGTAGTCGAGCGTTCAATTAATTCCTGGTCAGAGCGCAACGAAGAAAAAAGTTGCCTTACCCGTGCTGCACCCCCGCTTAGCGCCCTGACCTCCCTCATCGACTCGCGTCGGCCGCTTCCCCGCCAGGCGAAACCCCGCCGCTCGATACCACACGTGGTGTGGGATGGCGCAAACGACTACTGCACGTCGCAGCTACTTGTCTTGCGAAATGCCCACTGAGCGAGGACAAATGCCCCTAGGGATGTTATCAAGCCCCTACGGATCTTAAAAAAGAAAGCTATACTTTCAGACATCATGTTTACAAAAATACTTTTCGCGGTTCTTTCGAAAGAAGTTGAAATTTATGTATCTGCCAAATATCATATAAACTATAAAAACTACTTTTCCCAACTTGACCAATATATATATATATATATATATATATATATATATATATATATATATATATATATGTGTGTGTGTGTGTGTGTGTGTGTGTGTGTGTCAAAGAAAGTCTATTTATGAATTAATTTATAAAAAATAACAACCTGGTAGCAAATGAGTATTACAAAATGGAAGGGAAAAAATATGCATTTATGGCAGCTGCAGACGTACGATGTCATAATATAACGTTATATCTTGAACCGTGTGTGTTAGCTATATATACAAATGCAATGTATTTTCAACGTTGCAGTTCCACAACTTCATTATCTCTATCCCAAAACAATATTTTCCTTTGCAAATCTTCCACAACTTCAGTTACCCAATACAAAGTTTGCAATGTTTATTCATTAATGAACAGTGTTTAGAAATACAAATACCGCACAAAATCAAATAATGTTTGGTAATTATGTAGCACAGTAAAACACATTGAAAGAGTAAAGTAGGAAAATTGATATACCATTTCGTTGATTCTGATTACAACACAAGTATTGCGCTCCTTCATTTAAATACTTTGAAATATTTTGTTAAGAACATTCAATTCAATTTTCAGCGGGATTAGCGAGGGCTAATATTCTATCTAGCTAAAATTTTGCTTTGTCGCCCCTTTATCCACGCCCTGTGAACATTTCGAGTTCTAAAGTATACTTTGAAATCATGTGGAATGTTGCGGGAATGAGAAAGCTGTTTAAAGTTGACAACTTTAAACAGAACGCCATCAATTTAAAATATGTCGTCAGATGAATCTTATTAGTACATCCATTATTTATTAAGAGAAAACAATATAGGATCTTTAATAATAGTGTGTATGCGTTCTGTAGTTGATCATAAATGTAAAGTAGTTCTTAAACCTTTGATAATAATTATTTGGTCGTACCTCCATTTACTTTTGGAAATAACGTATTTACATAAAAAATAATTATAACTACAAATTATAAAATAATGTTTTCCATTCCATTCTAAACATAATTTTTGGATAACAAACAATCATTATCATATATTTTATTTGGATTATTTATATAAGAAAATATTTTAAACATGAAAAATATAGATCAGAAGTGTTTTGTCGGCAATTCCGTGTCATATCTGTGTTAAAGAAACCTTGAATTCAGAATCTTAGTGAAATCATTTCACTGATTCAATTGAACATTACTACACATGTTTCAGACTTGTTTGTAACTCAGATCAATAATCAATTATAAAAAATTAAATACAGGTTTGGAGGACTCTCGTCTTTATGCGAATTTACGAAACTGGACATAAGAATTGACATGCAGTACGTAAATATGTATTACAGAACAAGGTAAAACGAATGATTAAAACTCGATTTCCCAAGCCCTCAAACATGCGATCTCATCATATATTGATACATTCATGTGGTTACTTATCTTCAACGTTTGAATTAAAGATTAAAGAAACTATTATCAGAATACCAATTCTTTATATATTGAACTTAATAAATTGCTTGTAAATTAAAATTATGTTAATAGTATCTGAGGTCTCAAATGAATATGCTGTTGAAATGCAACCTAAAATAAATACAATAAAACATAAAAATGACAGTAATTTTATTTATGTTTGTCATATGTTTAATTGTTTATCGTTTTAAAATACCCTTTTAGAATGTAATAGCAGAGCAAGAGGTGCCATTGCAGGACCTCACGTAGATTACTCAAAATTAACGTGCACTGCACTGAAAGGAACTACTCTTCAAAGCAAGTGTTTTCATAAAGAGAAGTGACTACAACAGTTGCGGAAGGTGATTGGTGCTGTATTCCGATCTGTTGGCAACGAGCTTTCCATTGTCCAGAACAATGCCACGGGAGTGCGTGCTACTGCACTGGAGAGCAATATTCGTGCAGACAGCATCCCTTCTCTTTGAGTCCTACTAATCGATATCGCTACAGGTGGAGATGGGAAACATTTGTATGCAGGCTCTCTTCCAGTAACGAGAACTTTGTGTTCAGAATCTCTCTTCTGCGAATTCCGCTTCCCAGCGATCTTTCATCGAAGGTCGATCTTTTCGTGTCTTCTTAGAAATATGCCGCCACATTATTTTGTGAAAAGCTCGTGGAGTTTTGAAGATGTTCTGCTCCTCAATAGTCTTTGTTTGGAGTATTCTAAAAGAAGAGTTTACAATCACGAAATTCTAGTTTAATTGGATTTATAAGTATGAATTTTCCATTCTTCAGCGAAAAAAGAACGCGAACATGAGTCAGACATTTTAAGTTTTTATAAGTTAACAATTTAAAGTTTTTAAAATATATAATTAAAATAATTAGAAAAGTGAATCTTGTACACTCACTACTTAAAGCAGTAATTTATGAACTGTAAGTTTGAAGTTTCACGTACTAGGTCGGTGAAAAACTTTTATCGCACTAGCTTGGCATAATTCCGCTAGCTTGGGATAAATAGTAAAAAAAATGAATAGGTGAAAATCCTCAAAAATGGTTAAAGTATGATGTTAAAAATGTGAATAACATTTGTAAATATACTTTTGTGGAAACTAATTTCTTTTAATCCCCCTTCAGTAAAATCATATAATAGCTAGAAATAAAATTAGAATATCACTGCACAACATATACTAAATACTAGTTAAGCTTGGCTTTTTCCACGGCGGCTAGTACAAGTTTACAATTTCTACTTTTTCGCATATTACATACGAAGTCTAGAGAAAGTTACGTAATGCTACGCCGGAAAAACGGCAATTTTTCGGAATTCTCATCTTTTCAAATCTGAAAATTGAAAAGTAATTCGGTTAGTGATAGAGACGTGTAAGATATAATTATTTCGCAAGTTCACGACGTTCGATTAAAAAATTTCGGATTGATTGATTGGCGTATCCGAGAGCGTTAGCTAATGAGGTCACGAGTCTCGTAAGTGTAGGGCATGTTTTTATCACGAGAATGGGCGGCTATCTTCCCCCACTGGTTGACGAGATATGGCGCCGACCTACACGCCGGCTGGCGGGTATTTCCCCACGCAGGTACCTACCTCCCACCAACGGGACACCTCTTCAGCCGGGACAAGCTTTAAGCTCCCGACTGGCATCCCGAAATGTGTCGTAGTGCGGGGCATATAATTCTGAGTTTAGGCAAGGGGTGAGAGTAGACGTACGGAAGAGGAAGGAAAATGTGTCGCGCGCTCCGTGGCCCGTTTTAGGGTACTCCGGCATTCGCCTGGCGTTGTTCGGAGAAACCATGGAAAACTACCGATCAGAGCAGCCGGCTGCTAGAATTCTCCCCCAGATAGTACTGGAACTCGCCTTAGCTCTCCAGGTAGTGTCAAAAATCCTGCCTCCGTATGGACTCAAACCTAGGACCTCCCGGGCACTGCAGCGACATTAGTTGAAGCCCTGAGCGAAGTAAGCCGGTAAAGCATCTCAGAGAATAGAATGGACCGCGCGGGCAACAACCAAATTTCCGCTGCAAATGCAGTGTGGGCGAACAAGGCAGCCAGCGCCGAGCTTCGGCGGTGGAGGTTTGTGCTCGGCGGAGTGGCGCGGCGCGCAGCGGGAGGTGGTGCATGCGTGCAGAGCGGTTTCGCCGAAAAGCGGACAGCGGAAAGTGCCACGAGCGCCCAGTACGTTCCGCTCCCGTATGTCTCCCTCCGGGCCCACATCGCGGCCGCGTAGACTGCAGAACAGAAACGCTGGGGAAGATTCCGAAAGAGAGGTGCGGTAAAAAAAATTTCAATATTTCAAATTGGGCTATTTCAACGTATCGAGGGAAGGCATAAAAATAAATGGATGAAATAATAAAAAAACAACAACATGTAATACTTGTGTCAAAATATCTTCAGGAAATATAAATATGATTTACTCTGGATTCATAAAGAATTCTTTTTCCTTTTTTTACCTCTCACGAATCGTTGCCAGGATGCCTGCAGTGTCTCAATCTCACCAACCTCCACAAGCCATTCAGATCCACTCTCTACATAACAACTGTCTCCATTTCCTTGGCCGTTTCTAAAATATACAAACGTAACGTAGTAGTACAAACACTGCCTTCACCAGGTTCGTTGTATTTGCATTTTCACTCCAGCGTTTCACTTTCTTGTGCTGTTTAATTATTTTCATCCAATGTTAAAGAGATAAACTAAAATGCAAAAAAATGTATGAATTCTATAAATATCCATTACACTAATGGGATTGTGATCGAATCAAAAAAATAGCTGATTGTCCAGAAATACGGGAAAGGATAAAAAATTAAACACACGTTTCCACTTCCAGATCTTTTATAAAACACGTTTTCCAGACCTTTCATTTGTTACTAGAATAAGATAATCATTATTTTATTTAATGGCGATTGTACATTGAGAGTCATCAATTAATATAAAAACTGCACCTCACTAGTTCCCTTGGGATCTGTGGAATGTTGTCATTGCCAAGTTACCAGTGGCAGTCCGGAGACGATTTCGAATGCTTTGCAATCTCCAACACTTAATTTTAAACGCTGGCGTCGAGTCTGCCATGAACCATCGCCCACAATCGCCACATCCTCTCTCCGGTCGGTGACCGTATTGCTGCCAACGTTATTTGCGTCTCCAAGAAACCCAACCGCTGCCTTCTAATCGAATCGTTATCGTTTAGCACATGAGTGATTCTGCATCTCGAGAAGTCTTTGGAAACACGTTAGTTATACACGTAAAAAAATGTTGAGGGAACTACACAAAGTTCATATGGTCACAGGGAAGTGGTGGTAGGTTTGGTCGAAATTTGGTTTTCGGCGCACGATTACAATGCTCTCTCGTCTTTCGAAGCAAGGGCAAGAAAGTTAAAGAAATGTTACCTTTGCAACTATCATATTCATTGTTTTTTTAGACATAAAATCAATTAATCTGTTTTGCCCTTGAGTATTTTTTACAATTCCTCCTTGAACTTATTTGCTCCCTAAGAATGGTGAATTTTTTTGCAAGGCTCTGCCATAGGTTTCCATTGGGTATCGAGTTGGTGTAACCAGACGCGTCTGTACCTTTCATGAAAATTTTCAGTGTCTTCGGCGAGAGCTCGATTATAGTTTCGTGAATTCTACCTTCTGACGCAGTCTAAGAAAGCTAGTGATCCCGCTGAACATCAGTGTTGGGTGAGATCCCTACCAATCAGGGTAAAAGTCACATGCGTAACCTCGTTATGTGTGATTCCTTCACATATATTGGTTGGCAACACATGAGCATCATCAAATACCTACACTACCTAGATGTTTGTAGCATTTATTCTGAACCACACTCTATTAGGGATTTATCGCAAAATCTCGGCATTTTTCTGATAAAGGGCCTTCATCTCTGATAATTCTACTCTTCTTGTGACATATCTACTTTGCACACCAATTCTACACTTTTACAACAAGAAATGTCTTGAAACGTAATAACAAGTATTGCTCACTAAACGGCTGGTTTCTAAAGATATGTGCTAATTCGTATGCGTTTTTCAAATATTTGTTAATATCATTTATTCGCCCGAGTGGAACCAACTTGTCTTTTAGTATTTAAAGTCTATTGTAATCCATGTGATGGTAAGTTACGCAGGTGACTCAGACTATGCGAAAAAACCCACTTAGAAATATGTTGAGAATAAAAATGAAAACATTTAATGTTGTTACTGTTTTGGCGATAGTCGAATACGAGATATATGCATTTTTTACAACACGTTCAGAAATGTTTATGTTTTGTAGTACCTCCAAAAAAGTGTTTCTTCTCGTATTTACTTTAAACTGTCAAGAAGTTTTTGAAATGAATTTTACACTTAAATTTTGGACACTGGTAAGGTTTCGAATATTGCAGGCACAAGTACAATCTTTTATAAGTAACTTACAGAACAGGTAAAGCGCGAGTGGAGGATACAAGTGTTCTCACGGCCGTTTCATTGTCATTTTATTTACATTCTCTTTCTCTGAGAAACCCACAATCCACTGTAGCCCATGAGCTCGGGATTTCCGCAAGGAAGTTGAACATAATTAGAAGTGAATGAAATTTCACTGCAAAAGTCATGGTATTCTATAGATGAGAGGGGAAATGTATTATTATAGATGGCAATAAATTAAAATGAACGTATTGAATATTGAGAATCAATGAGAAATTAATGAAACTTTCTATTATTGAGTGAACTGTACATTTTATTTTTGTCTATTGTTATTTGATTTGACATATAAGTCCAACAATCCCTAATTTTATATCATACTATTAGTTTACGAGTTTCAAAATTTCGAAATTCATTAGGCGAACTTCATAACGGAAACCAAATACACTTTCAGTAGGTTAAAAAAAAAAAAAAAAAACTATTAGCTACAAATGCAAATTTCACTTGTACAGTATGTATTGAATAGCGCTTCCAACAAAGTTACTAGTACTACAAATAAGAAGTCAAGCTCTTCGTTCATATTATAACATGTATTTCCATCAACCACACGGAATTACTGATGTTTTTTCGTGTATTGACCCACATCACACATATTGCGTGCACTTTTTCATTCAAAACTTTATATTCTAATTTGTTCGAAGTGAACTCTATTCATGCAACATTGTAACTGCACTCCAGTGTGTGAACAGCGATAATTTTCTGACCGTGTAGTTGCACAACTTGAATGATACTTACTACAGCAGAATGCATAGTGCAGATAACATCATCATCTACGTTACCTACAGAGATTCTGTAGAAATCTTGGGCTAATTGGCTTTAAAATGCATTTCGCCCTTAGGAAAGTCACAGAATGATGGCCGAAACACCTGTGCCTAGGACTCGACGTCTCTCAGACAGCCAAGTAGCTACTGACATCGGCCGCGGAAGCCTACGCTTTCATTGTTTAAAATAACCCCAGAGAAAATCCAAAGCCTGTATATGGAATAATATTCTGGAGCTCCCAGACATACTTATATTTTTAATTATATATTTCAGTTATTAGAGCTCAGACCTTTCGCATTCGACAAATGTTGTTGCTCAATCTAAGAGATACTTTACGGACACTGGCAGAGAGTATTTTTTTAAAGAGGCACTTACGTGAGAATGTATATATTTTCCTTAACAAACATTTGATTTGCGATGAATCGATGGTTGTTTACATTGCTAAGGATGTTAAATTTCTTAACATACAGGTTGGTACAAATGCACTTAACAAATCTGCATGGTTGCATGTTAATAAAGGTTAAAGACGCATGTGACCGATAAACTATGTAATTTTTATCTGCCAAGGAAGAAGGGTTGTGTTTTTCATCGTAGACTTGATGTTGATCTTCTTGCCCTGACAACCTTTGGAACTTCGATTGCAATGGTTAAACAACCAAATCGTAGAGAAATTCTTTTGTTTTGATGTCCCAAACACAATTGAAATTCTACAACTACTTTCATCTGAATTAATGGGAAGGCCTGAAGATTCGGATATTCGGATATTCTGGTGATTGACTAAAGATAAGAAATTAAGTAAAAACATAAAATTAGGCAGAAAAACTTAAATTAATTTAACTTCTTGTAGATGTAGACTGACGTCGATATTAATAATTATAATTTATTTTGCACGTAGTAATTACATTAGTATGTTTATTCTCTAAGGAAAATAACTGTTAATCACAAAATTAATCTAATCTTAACCCTAAGGTGGCTCTCCTCTAGCCATGTTGTGGCTCTACCTCAGCGGTCTAGCGTACCGTGGTGTGACACAGTACGATTCCCGATTGGGGCGATTAAAATACAGAAGTGTCTTCCCTTTAAAATCGACTCAGTTGCTGTAACTGCGTGACGAAGAAAAGCTCAGGCAGGCGGAGTTTGCTAGTTACGGCGAAGGGAATACGTCATGTTCGCAGTACTCTTTCCTCCAAGTGTGTGAATTAAACTACGACCAGGCATAGAGGATACAGTTTGCTAGCTGGCGAAGTCGGACAATGGAACCCAAAATACCAAATACATACGTACATTCTTAAACTTGACAGACATGATATCGGAATGAGTACATAATCATAAATTAGAAGAAATTCGACCACTTCTGATATTACTGAGTATTTAATGTAAACTATGTTTTATGAAAATAAGTCATAGCTCAAACCGTTTATGATAGTAGTAGGTTATTACTAGTAAATGAAAACAGTAAATATTTACCAAGCACATCTGATTCCTCGTTTCTACAGAATGAAATCGAAAAGTCATTTTCCGTTAGTTAATCTCAATTTTCTCGATGTTGATTTGTGACTGTTTCAATTAAAATTATAAGAAAATAGGTTCCCTACTTACTGACTTATGAAAGAGTTCTGTAAGGCATGAGGAGAAAAGAATGAGCGATCGCTAAAAATTACGAAATGAAAGATGAACCGAGGCCAAAGATATTCCATAATTGCCAGCTACCTTATCGATAACTCAGAAATATTATTAAATTAAGTTTGTACATTTTTGTTGATTAATATTAAATATAAAATATTACTCATTAGTATTTTGTAGAAGAATAATGATCACTATTAGTAGAATTTAGTAATAAAAGCTCTACCACATTGTGACCTCTACTGACAACGTGAGTGCGTGCATACGAGTCCTCGTCAAGCGGCCCGGACGGTCATTTCCGTGGACTACAAAACGGAAGTGCGTCACAAACGGCCATCGAGCGAAAATGAATCGAGCAGGAAGGGCTCCACTCCGTTTCTGCAAAATTCCGAAGGCGCGTGTGGCCGTGCCTTAGAAAACACTACTCCCCCTACCCGGCGTGACCGCGCCCTCACGCCTCACTTCGCCGCCGCCGCCGCCGAGGAAATGTCACTGCGCGCGCAGGCGCCCACGGCACAGTCACCCGTGAAACGCAACAGCGAGCGAGACGCCTGAGATTAAAGCGCAAATTGATGAAGTTCATCGGCACAGCCTAGGGAGGACGCCGAGACCGAAACTCGTTCTACCTATTAACACACCTAGAAATGTTATGAGTGTTATTACTCCTGAGGCCAAAAGTTAAAAATCGGGGCGAGATTTTTAATTTGGACGAGGTAGTAATAACACGAACATTTCGTGCTATGTTCAGCATTTTATCGTTCACCACAAAATCTCACGAAGTAAGCGAACATGTACGACATTACTGCGATAGTTAACACATGAATTCTGTTGCTGCGGCACGTTAGTATGATATTGTGGGGTGTTGTTTGCGATATATCTATATAAACCAGGGACCGAAAAGGTACTGAATACCGGGAAAAATACCGGTATTTTTTCATACCTTTTTCAAATACCTTTATTCTTTTATACCGGTAAAATACCTCTATAGGACGTCTATACCGGTATGGATGTTCATAAAGGTTATACCGGTATTTTCAATGAAAAAACATAGCTTACCATCCATACATGTTGAGCCGATGTTGTACATCCAAGCCAGTCGAATAAAGGAAGAGACTCGTGATGAAAACTGCTAAATGTAGAGCAAGGATTTCTTCCTAATTAATTGATTTAAAATAAATACAATAATTGCTCTCTAGCGTAATAATGAAACGTTCCCTTTTACTTTCATAATATTGAAGTATTACATATCGTCGTACACAAGAAAAGTAAACAATAAATAAATAAATTAATTAATAAAAATAAAAGGAGATGACTCACAGCAAGAGCTGTACTAAAGTCTATTCTTATTATTGTAAATGTTTTGAATTGGTTACCTTTTGCATACTTTGTATGTAAATGAAAACTTCACATAATTTAAACTTCGTAATATTTGAAATATGAAATAATAATTATTGATTCCATTGAAGAGAACCTTTTTTTAGTGTTCTTCATCGAGCTATCTCCCATCTGACCTGAGAGATCGCCTAAGCCTATCTTCGTATTTTGCACGTGGAGAGGCTGTCAACGTATGCGCCGCGCCATAGGCGTAGGACCGTTTCTTCCCTCCCCGACCCCTCCTTCGGCGAACTGAGGGAGCTTTGACACCTTGAGATGGTCCCGAACGCTCAGGGTTTCAGGTCCAGTTTTGTTAATAAATATTTTACTACATTTCACAATTAAATCTTAATTATACATTAATAAATTTATTATTATTATTATTATTATTATTATTATTATTATTAGCCATTAACATCGCATGTGGGTAAGGGTTCCCTGCTAGGCGGGTAGCTTACATTGTAAAAAGCATCTGGAGGAGCCCACGTCGAGAAGAGTGTTTCTTAATTAATATTATGGAATTTATACTAACATTATTAATTAATAAAAGAGTTTATTAATATTAATTTTAATTAAAAGGTAAAAATGTTAACATTTAACTTAAATAAATTTATAAATTAACAAACAAAATAATAAAATAATAAATTAACTTACACAAATTTAATGCAAATTTAAAATTTAATTATTATTTTTAAAATATTTATTAATATTAATTAAATTATATTACTATTATATTTTTCTTAATGAAATTTCTTAAATAATACATGGGTGTGAATTAAACATGTTTCAGTCATTAATTTTGAATGAAACATTAGCTTCTATTTCCTCGCGTAAGAATAGTTAATATGTCTATTAGCGTTCAATGCCGATTTTTAATACAGTTTTAGTTATAATTATGGTGCAGAATAAGGAAACTGGGCTATTATTTTCGCGAATGTTAGTGATACGGTCAAATTTAAGCAAAGAATCTTATTTAGTGATAAACACAGTCGTGCAAGAAGGAAGTTTGATATGCGTGGGAAGACTCATTTATGAGTAAGAAGGCACGTTTCTCCATTCTTTATCGCTACTAGAAAGGACAAGATTTATACGGAGAAATTGATGAATTTTCAACTCTGTATCACGAGCTGCCAAGCTCTGCGCCCGGATGTGAGGTCAGCGAACGAGCTCGTGTTGCTGTCTGCAAAAGACCATTGGCTGCGCCCTCGGTCTGATGGCCCTGGCTACGAGATTATCGAGTCGTCTCACTCTCGAAAATGTGTTCTTGTTGCACGAGATACTCGTGGGCTCCATTCTCGCTCAGCCTTTCTGGCTGACGAGAACGAGAGAGAATATTCGGCAAATGACCGCCTTTAATTGACACGTTTGGTGAAAAAAGAGCGCCTTCATTTTTCCTCCTTTTATCAAAAAAAAATATTTTTGACATATTTTTAAAAAAATATTTCAGGCTTCCTTACGAGGAAGCACTGCGAGGTGTTCTTTGAACTATGATACTTATAAAATTTATAAACACTATTGGTAGTTTTTCTTCACATATTTTCTTTGGAAACACTGCGTGAAAAAACAACAACTAAACTCATGACAAAGTACTGACCGTTCACGAGGAATAAGAATTACTTTAGTTGGTATTTAGACCTGAATATGGTCGGAAGCCACCAGAATCTCTTGTATTAGCCCTTCAACATGGTCCATAGATCCACGGGGGCTTTTAACTCGAACCTGCGGGATGCCATCTGGAGACGTCAAGGCGCACCTTGTCAGCGTGCGGGATGACGTCCTGAGACGGCGTTGCCCTTCCTCTCCTCGGCGGAGCGGATGCAACCGCATTCCTAAAGATATTTGGCGAAAGGAGTTTCTTTTCATGTTGCGGGCCCGCCAGGACAGCTGTTCTGACGCTGCGGCAGAAGTGTTTTAGAGCGAAAGACGAACGTTTTCAAGCACTGGGCGCTTTGCATATGAGTGAGAAACCCACTTATCAAAAACTACTCTCTACGTCAAGGTACTGACCGGAGAAATCATAGAAAACTACCGTTCAGGAAACTTGACCAGAATTCTCTCCCAGTCAACGGCAGTCATAGCTAGAATATGCCCATTGTGGAAAATCCGCTACCCTCGGGACTCGAACCCTAGGACCTCCTCGTCAGAAACTCTGCCGTGTAAATAGTTGTTCCTCTGAACCATCTCAGCGGAAAAAATCACAATGAATTTACCCCAAATACCTGTATGATTCTACTGAAATACCGGTATTTTGATTAGAGAATACCGGTATAATACCTTTAAAAAGAGGTCTTTTACCGGTATAGACATCCGATAAAGGTAAAATGCCTCTATAAATACCGGTATTTGACGTCTAATACCGGTATTTTTAAAGGTATTTTGAATAAAGGTATAATAGAGGTAAAGGAATATACAGGTATAAATACCTTTACCGCTATTATTTCTGTATTCGGTCCCTGATATGAACAATATTCGTATACTGTGGTTCGAGAAAATTGGATGAAATAATTCTCCTGAACATAAAATACCTAAAGAAATGACGTTCGGTGAGGAAATTGGCGCGTTGATTACCAGTAGCGACACCTTCACATCGTCAGTAAATATTTGGAAGGAGGAAAATAGGTTTTTACCAATATACATTTTTCTAATTGTATATAATAATATTACAATTAAGAATATTATTCCCAAACCAATGTGAATTACTTCTTAATTGTTTGCATCTGATGTTTTGTACACCGCCATGTTTTTTCCTTAACAAACACTTGATTTGCGATGAATCGATGGTTGTTTACGTTGCTAAGGATGTTAAATTTCTTAACATACAGGTTGGTACAAATGCACTTAACAAATCTGCATGGTTGCATGTTAATAAAGGTTAAAGACGCATGTGACCGATAAACTATGTAATTTTTATCTGCCAAGGAAGAAGAGTTGTGTTTTTCATCGTAGACTTAATGTTGATCTTCTTGCCCTGACAACCTTTGGAACTTCGATTGCAATGGTTAAACAACCAAATCGTAGAGAAATTCTTTTGTTTTGATGTCCCAAACACAATTGAAATTCTACAACTACTTTCATCTGAATTAATGGGAAGGCCTGAAGATTCGGATATTCGGTTATTCTGGCGATTGGCTAAAGATAAGAAATTAAGTAAAAACATAAAATTAGACAGAAAAACTTAAATTAATTTAACTTCTTGTGGATGTAGACTGACGTCGATATTAATAATTATAATTTATTTTGCACGTAGTAATTACATTAGTATGTTTATTCTCTAACTAAAAATCTAGAGTCCCTTAAACCTAAGATGCCTAATGTTATAGTGAGAAAATTACAAATAACCTTGTGTACTAATAACTCTTATTAAGGAATTGATCTCAGTGCCAAAGTTTGATTTTAGATAACCAAAGAAGATAAAGATTATAAAACATCCAAATGAATGAGGTAAATTAATAGCACTTTTGCAGATGAACGCATATTGCAAGTTTGAATATAATCCTATATTGAATATAACAAAATTGTATGTAATCCGATTTAACAGAAAATGGTAAGAGCCATTCGGTGGTATTTTAAACAAATTCGTGATTTCAATTTCATGAAACATTTCAGGTCATGTTTGGGAAAGGGAGCATACGCTACACGTTTGGAAAACGCTAAACCGCATTGAGTCATGGCAGCACGGAAATTAAAATGTACACAGCAATTAGTTAGCGGGTAGCCAATTCAGGGATGCAACAGTTGGGGGCATTTCCTAACTGAACAAATTGTAAAAAAAATCTCTACTATTTTAGATCATGCATTGGCGGCCTGGCATCATTTTCCTTCAGTTTTTTAAACAGCATGTTTGAAATTATCACCATTTCCTTTGACTGGCCTAGAGAAGCCGATAATTTGGTTTCGTGAATTGTCCTATTATTCTGTAATGTTTTTGAGCATTGGCGCGAAAGGCATGGATAATCTTATTCCGTTATTTTGTGTGTTAGAGAGTTTGTGCACGCCATAGCGGACAACGCTATCGATCTTCTGCGCATCCGCAGATGCACTAAAGTGATGCGAAACTTGAACTGCGCATGCCCAGAAGATCGATAGTGCTTTACAAAGACTTCGGAATATAGTACTAGACCTACTCTTCTGCCCTTCGGAGCGCTGCAAATTGAACACTCGCGATCCGCCGTGTTGATGGCAACTGCGACGTGAATAGCCGAAGCCCGTGTGTGTTTACATGCGTTTACTTTATACTATAAAGTTTGTAGTGAATCATTACGATCAGTTCGTGTGCAGCATTCGGTTGTACGAATCGAAATTCGAAGAATTGTAAAAAATCCTTTCACGAGTAAGTGTATGAGATAAGTATATAACACCATTTTTCTTATACAAATGCGAAACTCATTCACCAAAGTATTGAATATACTATTTGAATGTACATTTTGAGAATTATATGAGATTTTCATGATCATAGTATGTTAGAGAAGGGATTTCCAGAAAATCATGTAATAAAAATTGTAAAGAAAACTGTAAGTTTGTATGTTAAAATCAAGCTTTACCACTTAGCAGAATGTCATAATAGTTTATTACATAAAAAATTAACATGGAAGCATTGCCCAGACTCAATCACTTTCATGATCCAATAAATAATATTCATATTTGTCAAGGAAATTTGGTTTTTTAACCAAATTCCCAAACCTTTCCAAAATTAACTATAATTATTTTTATTATTAGTTTTTTTTGATTTTGTCCTGAACAGTTATAATGAGATGTAAATTGAAACTACTTATTAGTATCCAATTTTCTTTAACATATGTATAATCAAGTTATTGTTTGTAAAAATAATTGTAAAGGCTGAAAGATTACCTATCAAACTTCATTATGGAAGGTATATTATTGTGCGAATAAACGTTTATATAAACAAAAAACCAAAAGAATTTAACTTTCTAACAAGCAGTTTGCGGGTGAAATTACTCATAAAATGCGGTATAAGATAGGAAACGCGGACTCGCGGTATAAGACAGGAAAATGTGTTCAATGAACTTTGAGGAGGAATCCTATTGTTTTAATGAAAACAGTGATACTTTTTATTACAGTTTTTTTTCTTATTGATACATCTAACTTATGTGTATTCTAGATTTTATTTCCGAGAACCCCGTGCTCGTATGGTCACAGTAAGCTCAGCTCGCGTGCTTTTGCCATCATCATGGCGGACGGCGCAACATTCAACTTTTGTTGTGCATTGGACCTCCTTAACATTGGTGTGTGGGGCCTTGGTGCTTTAACGTTCAAGGGTGCACAAACACTCTATTCATTAAATACGATACGTTATCGAGCCCTTTCCCCGCGAGAATCAAATTAATGAGAAATTAACTCAGTTAATTAGTAAAACAAATGAAGTGCATGCAGAAATGCAATTAAGTTTTAATAAAGGTTGTGTGAGGTAATTTTCATTGTGATATGCACAAAACTTTCCCTGTTATCTAGCAAAATTAGCTATCGGAGGAATTTTTTTCAGACGGTAATATAAAATACAAATCTTTCTGACAAGAATTACAGAACTGAGCACTTATTATTATACCATCAGTTAAAAGAAATTATATTGGTTTTCTTGGTTTAAAGGCAAAACTGCTTCGAAAATTTACTCCGTTATAATTGTAGTGAGCCATATTGTTTCATTGTACTTCACTGTATTTCATCCACAATATTCCAATTAATATTTTAAAAAATAAACATCACTCTTGCTACATTGTAGAAAGTATTTTGATACATGTTAAGAGAGGCACACATGTTAAATTATTTGAGCTTAATTTTCTCTCAGAAAAACACTTCACCCGGCATGGTCTTCACTTGAACCTTGTCGGAAAACATGCACTTGGTAGCGAGCTTGCAAAACACATCCTTACACCTCAGCAGTATCCTGCCCAAGAGTCATCCCCACCTACATCTAGTTCTCTTCCATCCTCCGGACCCCCTCGGATCCAATTACCTTATCCCCTCAACCTAATCCTTGTACTACCTCTCCCATTATTCATTCCCCAACATCTGTAACCCCTCCTTTCTCACCTCCTAACACTGCTGGGACACAATACTTCCTTCGATCACGCACTCGAGGTAAAAATGAAATAAATAAATTGCAACTACAGTCAGATGCAGCTGAGAAGCATCCGTGTAGGTACATGCAAAAGATTCAAATAGTGCATCATAATGTGCACTCTTTCAAATAAAATTGAATTTATCGAGACTGCATTACAGTGTGATGTGAGTCAAATAGATGTTTTTTGCTTTGCAGATCATTGGTTATCTCATAATGATCTAAATACACGCCAAATTCCTAGTTTTTACCTTGCAAGATCTTGTTGTAGAGCAAGGGAATCAAATAAGGGCCATGTTTACAGAGGTTCGTGTATTTACGTAAGAAATACTATTGATTCTACCTTCTTATCAGAATTCAATTTATATGCAGTTGAAAAAGTTTTTGAATTAATAGTCGTACATCTTACTACGCTCAAAATTAACTTACTTTGCATCTACAGACCTCCAACAAAGCGAGCTTTAGATTATTTCAATTTCGTAGAAAATCTAGAGATAATTCTGAACAAAATTAGTAATCTCTCTTTTAAATCCATTGTTATAAGTGGAGATTTCAATATTGATTTTCTGACCGAATCTCACGAAAAAGAGCAATTTCTCAATTTAATTCATTCTTTTAATTTAGATATTACAGTGAACGTACCTTCACGGAATACACTTAAATCACAAATAGCAATAGATTTAATTATAATTAACAAAACCACAAGATACGAAATAATAACGAATAATCTAGGTTACAGTGACCACGATGCACAAATTCTTACAATTACTAATAACATGAATACTGACACAATAAATAAAACACGTATGTACAGAGCATTTACCAAAGTTAACATAACATTATTTTCGGAGTACTTGCTGAAGGAATCATAGGAGGCAGTTTATAACGCTGTTGACACAAAAAATATAATTTTTTTTCTCAAAGCTTTCATTTCACTTTAACGCTTGCTTTCCTGTTAAAAAGAGAAAATTAAACATTTTACGAAAAAGTAATACTTGGAGCGCATGAGGAATTAGGGACATCGTGTAAAACCAAATGTACGCTCTACTTTATTTCTAAACATCATAACGTATCACCCGGTTCCCATGTCTACTTCCGAGAATATAAAAGAATTTTTAGGAAAATAATAGTTCAGGCAAAAATAATGAAAAATAATGAGGATATTTTGAACGCTAGAAACAAAACTAAAGCAATGTGGAATATCGTTAAAAATACGACATTTATCACGATATTTCGTAGAGAATGTTGTTTTAAAGGATAATGAAAGAGAAACAAGCAATCTAGAAAAAGTTGCGAATCTCTTCAACCAACACTTTTCTAGAATTGCGGTTGATCTCACAAAGGGACTAAAACCACAAAATTGAACATCATATGCTTCTCAAAAAAATTTCGGCACGATGTTTATTTCCGAAACTTCTTCCAACGAAATCCTCAGAATAGTCAGTAAACTAAAAAATAAATATTCATCTGGTTTAGATGAATTTCCGGATTGTTTATTAAACACGTGTGCACCTGCTATTATACACCCATTAACTCACATTTTCAATGCTTACTTGTGCACAGGAATATTTCCAGATATTTTTAAAACAGCAAAAATTAAGCGACTTTTAAAAAATGAAATTCAAAATTACCGGCCAATTTCTATTTTTTCAGTTTTCTCAAAAATATTAGAGAGGCTTTTCTATACGCGAATGGAACCTTTTCTCAGGAAAAACAAAGCGTTTTCAGACACACAACACGGTTTTAGAAAATGAAAATCTACGGAAACTGCAATTTTTTCTTTCCTTAAAAATGTTGCTTCATCAATGGATCAAAATGAAGAATCCATTGGGATATTTTTAGATTTCGAAAAATTTTGACGTTATTAACCATAACATCTTGCTCTCAAAATTACCTTCTTATGGAATTCGTGGTATTGCCCTACATTGGATAACCTCGTACCTTAAACATCGATCTCAAAGAGTATTAACTTAGTCATATACTACTTAAATTTTGAATTTTGAAAGGAGAAAAAACAAAACTCCCATGCAATAAAATCTATGTTCAAGGATAAACAAGCAATAAATTTTGAATTTTGAAATTTTGAAAGGAGAAAAACAAAAACTCCCATGTAATAAAATCTATTTTCAAGGATAAATAAGCAATAAATTTTGAATTTTGAAAGGAGAAAAACAACAAAAACTCCATGTAATAAAATCTATTTTCAAAGATAAATAAGCAATAAATTTTGGCTCTTATTACTTCCTGCCGACAACATGGAAACGATAATTTGAATAATTGTATTTCCCACTGAATTCTAGAAGACGTGCACAGATAATGAAGTTACATTTATGTCCAGAAGCAAAACAAGGGCCATCTCGCATTTGCTCAATGGATCAGGAAACTGGACGAAAACCTGATCGAGATGGGGTCATTGACCCGAAGCTGTAGTACAATAGTTGTTACAGGTTGTTATACTCATTTATAAAATGGTAAATAATGCATGCATACAAATGGTAAATAATGCATTATGTATCATTGTTAAAATTAATGTTACTTTTCTTGTTATGCTCAGTATAGTCTCTAATTGTATAGAAACAGTTATGCAGCAGAAACGATTTCACTTGGGATTTAAACTTTCTATTGAATTTAATCGTTTAATGTCATCTGGCAAAGTGTTGTAAAATAATGTACATGTATTGTATGTGAATTTTTGTAATGAGCTGTAGATACTGTCCCGATGAATATGATTTCTACGTCGAGTGTTATAGTAATATACTTCTGCATTTTCTGAAAAATATTCTCGCCCTTGAGCAAGTCATTTTTACAAAACCACTGATTCGTAAATAAAAGACACGGTAATGGTAGAATTCCTAGATTAATGAAGAGAGGCTTAATGAATCACGTGGGTGGATTTGGTATTATTCGTACAATCTCGTTTTGTAATCTAAAAGTCTGGAGCTATAAGATGTATTTCCCAGAATATTATGCCATATCTCAGGCGGGAATACCATACTCAGAAATACCATACTGGCACGAAATGACATTATTTACTTATCTTTCCAATTTTTTGCCAATTGATCATGGGGTCCCACAAGGTTCGATCTTAGGACCTAACCTCTTTCTGTTGTACGTAAACGATATGCCCTCATCTATTAAAAATGGAAGAACAGTTCTGTTTGTCGATGACACGAATGTTCTTTGTAAAAAAGAAACAATAAATAGTACAATTTTAGAAGTTTCAAATTGGTTTTGTAATAACAAATTAATAGTTAACGAAGGAAAAACTGTCTCAATGCAATTTTGCGTTTAAAATCGGCAATTGTGTACTCCATTGAAAATGAACAAAATGCAATTAGCCGATGTTAAAGTACCAAAATGTCTAGGTCTCCCAATTCAGTCAAACCTCAAATGGAATGTACATATAACAGAATTAAACACTAAATTAAGCTCATTAAGTTACGCATTTAGAATTCTTTCAAATTCTGTCAGCCTTCAGGCAGCTCGTTGCGTGTATTTTTCAAATGTACATTCCCGCTTGAGATATGACATAATATTCTGGGGAATCTTATTCTTTAGTGCCCAGACATTTAGATCGCAAAAGAAAATTATCCGAATAATGAAAAAATGTCATCCGTGTGATCTCTGCAAGCCTCTTTTCATTGAGCTTGAAATATTACCATTGCCTTGCCTATTTATTTACGAATCTGTAGTATTTGTCAAAACTGACTTACTTAACGGCGGGAACATACTTTTATGTAATACTGATATTTATAGCTACAACACACGACGTAGCAATCATGTTCATCAAGTGTCACTATCAAAAGATCACTACAAAAAATCTACGTACAATACATGTACGTTACTTTACAACACATTGCCAGATGAAATTAAACAATTAAAATTGGTACACAAATTTAAGTTAAAGTAAAATCTTTCTTGGTGCATAACTGTTTCTATACAATTAGAGACTGTACTAATCGTCAAAAAGAAAAAAAATGTTTACTTTAACAAAACAATGATATAGTATAATGAATTAGTTTACATTTGTATTGTATAATTTAAAAAAAAAACTTAATATGCCTGTAACAAGTAATGTACTTGAGCTTCCGGGTTAATGACCCCCATCTCGATCGGGTTTTTGGCCACTTTCCCTGATCCATTGAGCAAATGCTGAGATGATCCATTGATTTGCTTCTGGACGTAAATGTAACTTCACTATGCGCGTTGAGCTTTCCTTTTGCTTGTAGTGGTAGTAGAGCTTAGGGTAAGTTTCTATTTTGTTAGCAATACAGAAAAATCAAATCTGCATTTCATTTACCGTTACAAAGGAATTTTCTATTACTCAGAAACGAAAATATCTAGTTTTTGAAATGTTAATATTTCGCTTTTTTCAATTTATAATAATATTTTTTTCCCTTTTTTTTACTGTTTTGAGTAAATAAATAAATAAATAAATACCACTGCTGTAGACTGCTCATTGCACTCATTATAACGGATTATTTTATTGGGAAGTATAAAATATGTGGAATATGGGAGGTATGCTGCGAAGAATTCTGTTTATTGGTCTCAATTTTCAACGCCATCGCAACTAATGAATGAATGGTTTTTTTTTCGTGTTTCCGGGCGCGTCAACTGCTTTGGTCATTAGTCCCGTTAGAGTAGTGCATGTTTTTTCTCGGGAGATGGCGGTGATCTTCCCCGCTGGATGGCGAGATCCGGCGCCGACCTACCGTCGGCTAGTGGGATTTCCCCCTAACCAGGACTCTCCCACCAGCGGGGCACCGCCCCAGCCGGACAGACCGACCGGTCTCCGGAATATGTGATTGTAGTGCATGTTAGTGTAAGTGTGTGTAAAGGGAGAGGATAGGAGAAGGAAGAGGAAGAAAGATGGCGCGCGGTCTGTGGCCCGTTTTGTAGGGTACTGCTCCGGCATTCGCCTGGTGTTGATCGGAGAAACCACGGAAAACTACCGATCAGAGCAGCCGGCCGCTAGAATTCTCCTCCAGACAGCGACTGAATTCGACCTAGCTGAAAAGCTAGTGTCGAAAATCCTGCCGCCGTCGGGACTCGAACCTAGGACCTTCCGGTCAGAGGCGCTGCAGTAACATCAGTTAACATCAGTTTATGCACCGAGCTACCGCTCCCGGTCTACTAATGAATTAAAAATTGAAACTTTATTGAAAATATGACGTTATCAACATTTTATGGAGATCACTCATAAAACAGAAGCATGGTCAGAATTAATTAACATTTTTATGCTTCTTAAATGATGAATTTTGCCATTGCGATAATATGCTATCAACTGACATTTTAACAATAACGAGATTCCTCCTACGCGTACCAGAACAAAACAACGAAAACCATTCCATCGATGTTTCTGCTGATGCATTAAGCTATAACGTAATTTTGCTCTTTTTTGGGAACTTAATCCGTATTACTTTCTTTGTGAAGTACATTTGCGAGATTGTTCGCGAGATTGTCCGTGGGGAACAATTCTCACTAGTCAACAGAGGTAAGCATTGCACTTGTTTCACGAAAAATAACGCGACTTTGTCGGCACAAAGGATTCTTACCAAAGAATTCGATACCCACATTATCTTTTAGGAATGAGGCAGCTAACCTCAAAGCGCAACATGTTCGTATCGGTGGCTGTCGGAGGTCGGCAAGTACATTGTAACCCATTATTGATGTATTCTCACCTGAGAATCTGCAAAGAAATTTTATTTAGGAAGCTAACCTCAGAACGTAGTGCTGCTTAACCCAGGGCGTAGAGTGTTCTCATCGGTGGCTGACGGAGCGTCCGTAAGGCGGGCAGCAGCGGGCCGACTGCAGATGCCGTGAGCGGGTTTGGGCGTGGAGGTAATGGGCGCCTGCTAATTGAGAGCGTGGTGGGAGCGGGGGCGGGGGCAGAGAGCGTCGCTTGTTAGTGCGCGGCCGATCCTCTCGCTGCGGTCGCCGTGGCTCTCGTAATGAAGTGACTAATCAGCCACGAGTGAGATCTTGTGACCGATACGCCAAATGCTTCCTAGAGATATATGCAACTAGATAATCAAGGGAGGTTTCCAGGCACGGTCTGGTTTGTCCTAGCGGCGTACCCGCAATGTGCAAATAACGTGAGAGAAAGATGTCAGTTTGTACTTTCACAAACAGCTCCTATTTTATTCGCAATGAATGTGAAAGTTATTATGACAAGAGTAAAAACACAAATTCAATGATATTCTTGTTGTCATCTGTTAGATAGGAAAATTTTGAGAAATTTTGACTTTTGCGAAACGTGTTTAACGGATCTTTTGAATGTAACAGTCCCCCACACAAGATCACGCAGCGCTCCACCAACAAACGCGCGGTCGGGGAAGGGAAGGAATCTTAGTATTTGAAGATTTATTTATTTATTTTACGTCAAAACAGTTGAAAACTGTGTGTGATGTGCTATGGGGAGAAGTGAATTCTGTGCTTGTTTTCAAAATTCTATGATCTCTACCCTAAGCCATATACTTCTTGAATTTTGAATATAGAAAGAAAATGAGCGTTTTTTACAAGGATTGTTAGAAACATATTCGCTCCGATGTAATAAAATCTATTTTCAAGGTTAAATCAGCAATACGTTTGGGCTTGGGATAATTTGAATAACTATATTTCCCACTGAATTCTAGAAGACGGGCACAGATAATGAAGTTACATTAGTATGTCCAGAAGCAAAACAAGGGGCCATCTCAGCATTTGCTCAAAGGATCATGGAAACTGGACGAAAAATCTGATCGAGACGGGGGTCATTGATTCAGAAACTGCGGTATAATACTTGTTACAGATTGTTTAGAATTATACAGTCAAAATGGTAAATAATACATTAAATATCAGTGTTAAAATTAATGTTAATTTTCTTTTGATTCTCAGTATAGTATCTAATGGTATAGAAACAGTTATGCAATACTGCACTTTTGAATTCGGGAGTAAAAACAGTGGTACAAAATACCACTTAGGCTTCGAAACCCCATATCGATAATGGTTCGCTCGCTGACACTTGTTGATGGGCCAGCATTGAAATCTGTAGCAATTTGCGGAAGGGTTGCACTTCTGTCACGTGTAATGATTCTCCTCAGTCGTCGGAGCCGTTCTTGCACGATCTTCTAGCAGCCGCAGCGATGCCAGAGGTTTGATGTTTTACCGGATTCCCGATATTCACGGTACACTTGTGAAATGTCGTACGGGAAAATCCAAATTTCATCTCTCTTGCGCCGACTAAAACACCACGCTCAAACTCACTTAAATCGTGATAAACTGTCACTGTAGCAGCAGTAACCGATCTAACAACTGTGCCAGTCTCTGGTTGTCTTATATAGTTGTTGCCGACCGGTACGCCTTTTTCTGGTTGTTTCCAGATCTCTTTATTTCAATACGCATGACTGTACCAGTTTTTTTGGCTCTTCAGTGTACTATACAATGCTATTTTTAAATAATTACCTAATTCTGAAATAAATAAATATTTAAATCAATTTTGTCAAATAAAAGAAGGTAACAAACGAAAACTCTAAGCCTTTTGGGAGGGACCATGGTCCCCATGCCTCCTCCCCCTCTGGGTCTGCCACTGGGCAGGGCGACGCTGGTGGGAGATTCCTTTGGTTGGGGAAAAACTGAGTTCTAATGTAGGTCACTGCCAGATTTCGCCATCAAGCGAGGGAAGACCTACTGCCACTTCCCCGAGGTGAAAATATACACCATACTTATGGGACTAATAACTTTAGCAGTTGACGCGCCCGAAATCACTAATCAATCAATAAAAATCAGAAAAGAATGAAAATGATTTAGGGGGTTCATGCAAAGTACTCCCCTCAATTAAAATATCTTAATTATCTTCGGAACGGCGCTAGTAGATCTTACTCTTTACGTACTTCCTAAGTTTCAGCTAAAATGCATCTAATCTCACACCGTTATGCATGCCAAATACTTCTTTCCATTGATACAGGCATTACAGACATTCCGAGTTTTTAAAGTGCAGGATTGCATATATTACCTCACCACCTGCACTAAGCTCCAAAAGCAAGCTTTTTAGTTTAAAGATACGGAATGTAACATGCGAGCAAAAAGATGTCTTCTGTCTAAAGAAGAAAATGTAGGTTCATTGACTGAGGTCAGCTCTTGTAAAATATACCAAGAAAATTATTTACACATTCTTTTAATCCCAAAAGTATATATAAACATCATTGAAAAAAAGGCATTTAGAAAGATAAATATGCATAAAAAGGCGTAAAGTAGGCAAAAAAATCAAAATCGTCTAAACGTGTGAATGTTTAATTTTCCATAATTCGTGCACCTACACAAAATGCATTGAACTTTTCACTCCTATGTTCGCTAGAATAAAAACAATCGATGTCTAATTATAACCATTTAAGTTTTTCTTGACTTGAAGTAATTTAGAAATTTAGTAATACACTAAAGAGGAGAAAGGAAGATACATTTGTTGTTAAACATTACTTTTTTTAGTAATTCAAGATATTTTTACTTTTAGAACAGTGATTGAAAAGTGGGAAATGCTCGCGTAAATCCAAATAGTTGTATTTAATCTAGAAATTATTCTTTAACGCCTTACTACAGACTAAAGAAGGGTCAAAGTTATTATTTTGAAACCTGAATCTCCAATAAATTGAACTGAATTCTGTATTTGACCTTTGTTATACCAAAAGTCAAATGGTAGAAATCACGGATTTCAATACGCGCAGAGAGCCAATCACTTTTCTCCCTTTAATATATTTGTAATCAAAGCAAACACAAATAACCGATACACAAGTTAGGGCAAACATTAATTATTAAAAATACGATAATTATTCAAAATGAACATAAAAGTAAATAAAAGAGTTGCATGATTTTAGAACTTCATTGAATCATGGATTTGCTTCGTGTAATTCCTAATTAAATAACGATTTAATAATGTATATTCCATTTAATTTGGGACGGATTTTGGGTGGCGTAATATTTTTTAATTAGACATTTAGAGAAAGAGAAACGACCATTCTCGGTACATACTTCGTCACCATCGGAGACGTTTGATACAATGTTGTTTATTATAATACTATTGTAAATACAACACAATCATTCATTTGATTAGGAAAGTACGTTTGTAGAGAATAGAAAGCAATTTCAATCGTTTAATAATGAATTACATAGTTATACATATTCTGGACTTTTTTTAACCAGATTACACTTTAAGTTGCAGACTAAAGAGTTATTATTTCACAAAATAATAATAAAATTAAAATGATATTATTATTTCTGAATTTTCATTATTCCATTTTTCATTCGAGAGTAATAGCTACTACAGTTATTTAATGTACTAATTAGTTTCGTAATCCGTTGAAATTGAAATTCTAATGCTATAGAGTTTAGGTCATAAATGATACATTTAATTCATTGAATGATATTTTAATTTTTTATGATACAATTACATAATTACAAAATTTAAAAGATATTTGAATTATAATGTAGTACAATATCATATAAATTTAATATATTACTTAATTTAAATGTTTATGAAACATGTTTCTGGTTTTATGTTTTTTGCTTTGCTCTGTTGAGAATTTCTAAAAGAACATGCTGCAGTAAGAAATGATACATCACATATTTTAAAGAGAGAACTATCAAAATCATATCCTGGGTTTTAAAACCAGTTCCAAGTGCTTCATTTTCTTCCCTATCTATTTATTTCACTAAGGATTGGGAAACGTTTTTACGTTTTTGCAGGACAGTGCATAACCAAATACCATAAAAACTCATTTGACGGAAAAGTAACTAATCCATTAATTTGTTATTTTTATAACTCTTCTTAAAAAAAATTAAAATAAAAGGTAGGAATTTCGTGCCCAATTTTCAAAACCGGTGGGTCCTAGGCTTTTAGTTGATTAATTGATTAGCGATTCCTGGCGCGTCATCAGTCCCGTAAGTATAGTGCATGTTTTCATTGCCGCCGTGAGCTTCCCCGCCTGACATGAAATGACATAAAAAATTGATCAAAACAAGTTCAGAAAAACAATTCAAGCTGTTGGATATGTTACTGGTGTAATCGAGGCATCTTCCTTTCATGTAAACTCATCTTGCAAATAATTCTTTTGGACTGATCTCTATCAGGAAATCTCTCTCTTCGACCGACAATGGCACTGATAGACCGACAGAGGCTTAAACGATCTGATGCCACCACTGACATTTGAATTTCACAAAGAAACCGAACAGGCTACTCAGGAATTCTGTGGAGAGAATTTGTTTCATCTCGTAAATATTATTTGAAGCAAGTGCGCTTCAAATATTAAAGTCAACAAAAAAGCTTTAAAAATGATGGAAAAGGATAAAAAATGACTTTAGTGGAAATCGAAGAAAAATGAAGAAAAAAATGCCTCATAAAAATGGGCCATTTCCTCTTGTTATAACACAAAATTAATTTATACACTAAAAGGCATTGCTCTAAAGTGGAAATAAAAAACGACACTCCATTAAAATCTGCCCCTAATTTGCGTTAACCAGTTGGACCCACGCGAAGTTTACGGTCTTTGTAAATCATTGTATTAAAAGTGAAAGTTGCTTAATTCAGAAACCGTACATCGAGAGGCCAGCCCCTAAGCTCTGCGTTATGTTATACTCAGCATTATGGGGCCGGTACTGGATATGGACAAATGTTACATTATTGCTAGAAATTTATTAATCAACAGAAAGTCTGGTACACTTGAGATTAAATCGTGCACAATACCAAATAGTCAATTAAATTTTACGTTGATATCGAGATTCTGCTCATTTATATCCACTCCGAGTTGGGGTACTTATAAAATTAGAATAATAACAACAACAAATGTAATAGGTATAAAACTAGTGATGCTGAAGCAACAAGTACTTTCTCTCCAGTAATTACTCATAAATCGAAAATTTCTCAAATTGCCGAAAAATTATACATGACCTTATTTAAAAATCTATCTTTAAGGAACTGATTTTATTAAGAGAAAAATATCAATCTTCATAATTATACTCGTAGGATGACGCCGAAAAGTTTGAATTTTTGTAATGTTCGAGTTTTCAACGAAAATGAGACCGGCACAATTCTCTTAAATGCTCTTTACACAATGAGCCAACAAAATTAAATCAAAAACGATGAAGTCATATTTTTGAAAATTTTGAAAATGTCCCAGGGGCTTCTTGTAAAGTATCCCCCAAAATTTAAATATCGGTTTCAAATTCAAGGGGCCGTGACAAAGTCAAATCGATTGGGGAATATCAATTTTCGAGAAAATCGGCTGAACTGTTAAGCCTCTTGCGTTGTTCACAGACGGACGGACTGTTAGACGATTTGCCGCCATTCGGTTTTGCGGAATCAAGGACCCACAAAACATGGGTTCTGGCTACACCACGTGTTAAAGTTTTTTTTCTAAATTTAGCAACTGGATTTATTCACTTTTTCGTTACTAGGGCCCTGTAATAAGAGTCTTTCTGCCGAAAATTCGTCGCGTCGTTTTTTCGCGCAGCAGAACATATATTTCTCTACTGCGTACACAGTACCGAGAAAGTGTAAAGTAACATTCTGTAGTATACGGCGTATGAAACATTAATTCATCTGCCATCTTATACCTGGTCCCATATTTCGCGCGTGATCTCTGCATTCAAGGTGCGATCAAAAAGTAGCAAGCCTGATTTTATTAAAAATAATTTATTGCACATATCTGTACAAATCCTTAATAATCTTCGACGTAGGACCCCTGGGCTTCGCCACACCAAGAACAACGCGTCTGACCAGCTGTGAACGCCTTCTGGCAGACGTTGGTTGGCATGTTGGTGAGAGTTCTCGTTACAGCCGCGTAGACGTCTTCGATGTAGTCGAAACGTTGTCTTTTCATGGTCTGTTGGAGGCGAGAGAAAAGGAGGAAATCAGACGGAGCCACCTCTGGGCTGTAGGAAGGGGGTGAGGCAAAGTGACAACGCCTTACTGAGCCTGCCACACTCGCACCAACAGCGTGGTGTGGCAGGGCGCATTTCATGGTGAAGCTTACGGGAATGGGCGATGTCTGGTCGCACGCGGTTGACTCAATTTTCACAACCGCTCGAGCAATTCCGCGTATAACTGCATTCACGGTTTGCCTAGAGGGTACAAACTTAGTGAACATCACGACGATGAAAAAAGACAGCGCTACTCGTGCTGGTTCCTGAGGGTGTCGACCGTGGTACATTAAGTGGTAGAGTTAGTGTTGGTTCATTGATTGATTTTTTCGTGTTTTCTGGCGCGTCACCTGCTTCGGTCATTAGTCCCGTTAGTGTATTACATGTTTTTTTTCTTGGGAGATGGTGGTGATTATCCCCTCGCTGGATGGCGAGATCCGGCACCGACCTACCGTCGGCTAGTGGGGTCCTCAACCAGGACTCTCCCACCAGCGGGGCACAGCTCCAGCCGGGACAAGCTCTAAACTCCCGACCGGTCTCCCGGAATACGTGGTAGTGTAGTGCATATTAGTGTAAGTGTGTGTGTAAGGGCAGAGGATAGGACAAGGAAGGGGAAGGACAGATCGCGCGCGGTCCGTGGCCTGTTAGGTAGGGTACTGCTCCGGCATTCGCCTGGTGTTGATCGGAGAAACCACGGAAAACTACCGATCAGAGCAGCCGGCCGCCAGAATTCTCCTCCAGACAGCGGTGAAATTCGACCTAGATTAAAAGCTAGTGCCGAAAATCCTGCCGCCATCAGGACTCGAACCTAGGACCTTCCGGTCAGAGGCACTGCAGCGGCATCAGTTGATGCACTGAGCTACCGCACCCGCTTTAAAGTGTTGGTGAAATCGTATGAAATCATTCATTTACACTCACTACCTAAAATCTCACAACCAGCTCACAACAGTCGTGAATAACCTCTCTGCTATCCATTTAAAATGATTTGAGTCACCTACTAAGGTTGCTCCGAAAATCTGAAGTAAATGCTTCCCACAAGAAGCAAATTATCGATTATATTCATGCGAAAAGTAAGCAATTACTCCTCGGCCGACCAGTTGCTCACCAATGGAGAAATTACTCAATCCTCATGTGTTCGAAGCAATTGCTTTGAAAACTCGAGAAAGTGTTGCAAATATGTTACAATTATAACGTAACCACTCATACGCCATTTGGTTTTGGGGAACTTTTTACCATCTTATCCGGGGGTACCCTTTGTTTCAATTATGCGGCGAACAATGCCATGACACCTCTGGCAGATGCAACTGGAAATTCTCAATATAGCTAGAATACTGAGAATAGCCGCTTAGTCAGAAATGAGACCCAAAAGATCTCAGTTTATAGAATGCGGCTTAAGAAACAACCCTGATTCTAAAATGCTAGGACCGACAAAGGTCGCTCAGGGCATCAACTGCAGTGCTTCTGACCGGAAGATCCTAGGGTTCGAGTCCCGACGGTGATGGCAGGATTTTCCACACTAGCAACATAGCTAGATCGAGTTCAGTTGGTGTCTGAAGGAGCTCTAGCGGCAGGCTGCTCTGGTCGGGAGCTTTGCATGATTTTTTTTATCAACGCCAGGCGATTGCCGGAGTAGTATCCTAACAAGCGGACCACGGATTGGCGCTATTTTTCCTTTGCTTTCTTTGCTCTATTCTCTCCCTTGATTACACACACTTACACTTACATGCCCCACACCTCCGTCCTTGACGGGAGATCAGTCGGGAGCTTAGAGCTTGCCCCGGCTGGAGCGGTACCATATAGATACCTGGTGTAGGAAAATTCCTGCAAGCCGACGTATGTCGGCGTCGGATCTCACCATCCAGCGCGGAACTTATTACTGATAATAATGCAAAGTTTCAAAAGAAAAAAAAAATTGTATTCAGGAAATTGAATAATGCTCTACTAATCATTATAACAAGATATGAAAATGGGAGTTCAATTTCGTCTCATTTTTGCCGGCTTACTCCGAGTTCTTCCATACAAAATAGTGGCTATTGCTGTCCTTGAAATAGCCATAGATACGCCACAAACTGGCAATTGTTATTGACGAGAATTATTTTGCTTTTAAGGTTACAACAGGTTCCGGAAAAGCGACGATGTGCTAATGGGGAACTACAGGACCCTATATTCAAAATGTATGCACAAATTCTGCATGCAAATGGTTTCGGATTGTCTGTGTATTGTGTGTTAGTTTGGATCTCAGGCGGATTATTTGCGGATCCACTTATTCGTCACGGAGAGTTTTAGCATAGATTCAGTAGCGGTGTTAGTATTCGTGTGAAAACTAATTATTTCATTGCCTGATGCCATGGAAATAAGCGTGAGCTGTGTATGGTAACTATTTTGGCAATGGTACCTGTTACATGTCACGATCGCATTTCCTGTAGCGTGACCAGCATGGGCTAAGGGTGGGAAAACGGTAGTCCTTGAGCTCATGACAGAAACGTATTGTGATAGGGGATCGTTCGGGGAGGATATGTAAGTAAATGTCCATTGAATGACGAAAATAAAAGCCGTTTCGCATGAAGATTGTTCCTCCGGATGGCGCAACAAAATGCGCCATTCCGATGAAGGCTGCGAATGGTTGTTTTCGTTCGTACCTCCACATTTCTATCTTCACAGCACCATTCTCTTCGCTCTTTTTTATTGTGTACTGTTTCTGCAGATTATGTTAGTGCCTCCGGTTGACATTTTTTTGTCGACCAGAAACTATGAACTACAAAATTGCATGTCGTAAAAAACCATCGCCTATTAAACGTGTTCACATCTTGTGATTGTGTAAAAATACCTATTGCACGTTGTATTTGGTGGTGGTCAGATTTTTAATATATTGCCCAGGGCCTTTAGATAAATAGAGCGTGAAGCGCGCATATTTGTTTTCTGATGAACTTGTTTATTCTCCGCACACGATGTGAAATGAAATAACTCAAACGAAAACACGCTGGCATATTTTGCATGATATTTCCTCTCTCATCCTTGAATATTGAATGGCAAAATGCGTAAGTAATACCCTATCTCGACGCATATTTATAAGCTTTCAAATAATTGATCTGGCGCGTTTAACAAGCCATGCAAAATATATTACTGAATGTTATTTTTAATTTGCCTCTTAATTATTGCCTATATGTTTCATCACTTGCTTTTAGAATTCCATTTTATAATCATAATTTAAGTATTTTTTAATTAAAATTTCAACATTTCCATTCCTTTTACAGAAAATTTGTTTTTACAAAAATATTATTTAAGATCTCTCTAGAATTGGAAAAGTTCCTGACAATTTACAATTTTTCTGTATTCTGTAAATATCAGTGCTTATCATTCTCTTCTCATATGTGTTCAAATTTCTTTAAATGCGACCACAACATTTTCTAATTAATCGTTGCAATATATTTTCTTGATCCTTTTGTGAAGCTAAGAAGACCACGCTTTTAGGCTTTTGCCTAGAAGCGCAAATAATTTATCCAATTGTTAAACGCTTTGCAATCAATTAAAGATATGTTCTATTGATAGAAACAGCACTTTTTGTTGAAGCATTACAATAATTTTTTATTTATTTCGCAAAGTAGTATAAGCTCTTCAAGGAGTTCTTGGAAGCGACAGCAGAGCTTCTCGGATCCGTGCGTTGATAGAGGTGACGTCTCCTGTGTTATCGTCACTCTCGACGCTTTGCTCTTGACGGCATTGTTCACGGGGCAGACTCGTCACCAAACCACGCCCTCCCTATCCGCTAACAAGAGCGTGTTCTCCCTTAAGGTTCTGTCCTCATTTAATCTCGCCTCTCTCACATCTCTAATCCACGACGTGCTTCGCGTACACACACTCTAATCCACAGTACACTGCGAGTTCTACTCCTAGTACTAGCAGCAAAAGAAGAGCTCAACAGTACGTGCGTATAGTGAATCTTTATTCTTATCCATCTACGAAACAAGATTTCATGACATGACATTTACATGACAATAATTATCATTAAAAGTGCAATTACAATTATTGTAAAAGTATTTGCAGGAAAAGTAAGAATAACCTCCGTAAGATTGCCTCAATTACTTCAAAGATTCAACTATATAAGGATCTGCACAATGATATATAAACTTCTGAATTCATAAAAATTAAGTTATAAAACTAATGTCTTTTCGCATTTAAATGTTATGGCCAGAACACTCTATACATGTTTGTACAAAGCCAATTCTTTTAAAGCGCATATGTCAACACATATCCAACAATTCAAATTTGTTCTATACAGCAAGAAAAGTTGTCGCATAACCAATGGCATTCACTGAGATTCACTTCCCAGTCCCCAAACCGTCTCGTCGCAACGTTGCCTTTTTGTATTTCGATCTTATAAGCTCACGGATGATTACATAATATGAACTCACAATATAACGCGAAATAAACACCCAAGGAAATCAGAAGAATGTAATAAAGATTTACGGACTAAACATTCAGAGTACGTTAGATTGCGAGACAATCCCAAAACAGAAGACACACCTCACAGTGCTTCTAAATGAAACCTGAATTGGAGTGATACTTCTTTTCTGAAGGCGAAAAAAGTATTAGTGACAAGCTAGGATAAGTTTTAATAAGTTTAAGCATTATAAAAGATATTATAGATTAGATAATAAATTATACATTGGAATTTTTTGCTTCAGCTACCTTTAAAGCTTGTTTCTGAAACTCTACATTTTTTGGACGAATGTTCTTTTTCTCAGAATCTACTCAAGCAATGACACTGGACGTTCTACAGCAGGTTAAAATAAAGACAATAAAGGTACAGTTGTAGATTTATTAATAAAACTACAAGTATCAAATATGATTAAACTAAATCAAATTTCTGTATACATTTTTTGACATTTATTATTTTTTAAGTCAAATTATTATAAATAACACAAATGTTATAAATCTACTACAGCACATGTAGAAAGTGTTGCTTTATTCTATACCAAATTTCAAACCAATATATTGAATACTTCTTGAGAAAAAAGAACAAAAATATAGTCAATTTAACATGGGCAACGAAGGACTCGTTGACTCCCAACTCACGAACACAATCGCCATCACAACACCAGAGCCCACTTTCGCTTCCGCCAAGGCTTCAGCAGCGCTGTCACCGCCAGCGGTGGTGTGTCACCAACACCAGAGGGGGTGGAGGACCCACAGCGGCGGCGGCGCGGCGCGCGGAGCTTTTCCCGCGGCGTCAGCGCCGGCGCCTTGACGAAGCCAATTTCTGACGAAGTAGGCGTCGCCGGCGGCGCGGGCGCACTGAGTTTAACGAGAGGCGCTTGCTTAAATTGCGCCGGAGATCGCTGCGCGCTCGCGTAATTCGGTGAGTGGGCGGGGGTGGAGGGCCGCTCGCCCTCCCGCCGGTTCAGAGGCTGCACTGCACGCGGAGCCCGCAGCTGAAGGGGCTAGTGGAAGTAGAGGGCGGCTCTCTCCATCTGACTATCGACGAGCTTTCTTTCATCAAAGTGGTAGGGAGTTGACAGCGACTTTTCGTTTCTAGCGACACGCAATTGAGGCCGTTGTTTTCCCTAAGATGTGCCTTCCTCGTGTCTCAGAATTATTATTACAAGCTTCTTGGGTTTATTGATTGATTGATTAGTGATTTCGGACGCGTCAACGTCGAAGGTCAACAATACCGTAAGTATAGTGCATTTTTTAACGTGGGGAACAGGATGTTGGGAAAGTGGCACATAATGAAATGCATTTTTTTCGAATTTCAGTGACTCACACCAGTCAACCAAATATGTCAATCTATAAAGTCTACGTTAGCTCTATATCATAATTTACAAAAACAAAAAATCTTACTTTATTATTTTAAAAAATTGAACTAGTGCAAATTTCCAAAATTCAGAGTTCAACGAAAATGCGATCGGCTCCCCTTTTAATCGTTTTTTACTGTATCCGAGGGAAAAAAATAATTTTGGAGTCATTTTTAAGAAAAAAATGTAAATGTTTTAAGATTTCATGTAAAGAATATATATATCAAATATTAAAAGAACCATTTCAAATTCGCAGGGCCGCAATTTCGTCCAAATCGATTCGAGAATATCAATTTTTGGAGAAAATCGTATGAACGATTTAGGTATTGGCGTTGACCGCACACCGACAGACAAAACTTTTTCCGTCAACCAATATTTCGGTGTCAAGGGCCCACAAAACGTGGATTCTGACTTCACAACGTGTTATAGAAAGTAATTTACCACACATGAAAACAAGATTTATCCACTTTTACTTTCTCGCTACTGAGTAGGCTCTGGTAACAAAAAGTGGATAAACCCACTTGCTAAATTAAAAAAAAAAATTCTCTGTCACGTAGTGTTGCCAGAATCCATACTTTGTGGGTCCTTGATATCGAAAAATCAAATGTTGGCAAAACGTCTGACCGTCTGTCTGTCCGTGATCAACGCTAGCGGCTAAACCGACCAGTTCATTTGCTCCAAAGTTGAGATTACCAAATTGATCTGGCTGATGTCGCGGTCCCTTGAATTTGAAACCGATACTTTAATTTTGGTGGTACTTTTCATGAACTCCTGGAACATTTCTAAATTTTCAAAAAATGGCTCCATCGTTTTTGATTATTTTGTTGTTGGATAGTGTGAAGGAACTTTAAGAGAATGGTGCAGATATCATGTTCGTTGAAAACCGTCCTTTTTCGAAAATTGCAAAAGTTCAATATTTGTTCGGCGCCTTCCTTCAACTATAATTATGAATATACATATTATTCCCTTAATGATATCTATTCCTTAAAGATAGATTTTGAAATAAGTTTTGAAAGTACGTGCAAGAAAGCACATTCTGTTTTAGCATTACTAGTTTAATATCAGGTCATGAAAATACGAGTTTTTCTGTCGAAACATTGCCGTTCCTTGGTGTAGCATCACTACACCTTCTCTACGTAAGTGGCACACGAGAAGATAAACATGTCTAATGTAAGTATATTTTAGTGCCTTTCTCCAAAATTTAAGCACCTTTTAATTTTTACTTTTTCGCTCTTACTTCATAAGAAGAGAAAGATTTGTAATCGTGGGCCGGAAAACAACAATTTTTTGACAGAAAACTTTTATTGCCGGACCTTGGTAACGAAAAAGTGAATAATCCATGTATATTCCATATAGTAAATTACTTTCTCTAACACATTGTGTGGTCAGAATCCTTGATTCGTGGGATTTTGATCCCGAAAAATCGATTGACGTCAAAACGATTAAACCGTCTAAACGGTCTAAACCGTTCAGCCAATTTTTTCCAACATTGATAATCCGCGATCGATTTAAATGAACTTGGGGTTTTTGAGTTTGAAGCAGATATTTTGATTTTTGGGGGTATTTTACATGAAGCTTCAAAAACATTCTAAAATCTTTTCAAATATGGCTCAAACGTTTTGGATTAGTTCTCGCATAGCGCAAAGAACGTACGATTGAAAAAAGTCTCATTTTCATTAAAATCCCTGATTTATGGAAAGCTTCTGAAGTTCAGTTCAGATCAGTTCTTTTCTGCGCCTTGCTACAACCACAATATTGAAGATAATGATTTTCTTTAAAAATATCTGTTCTTTAAAGAAATATCTTGAAGTAAGTTCCGGTACAATTTTGCGGAAATATGAGTAGTTTTTGCATAATTTTGTTTGTGTATGTACTCATACAAACAATTTTAGAAGTTTATGTCACCAATGGAAATAATGCCCAAGAATAAAAATAATTCCAACCACTATATTCAAAATTAAAGGCTGCAAATCACGCCACATGACAGAGTGAGATGGGGACAGCAACAATGTAGGGAACCTGCTGATCCACGAAACTCACCCAATGATACTGATGGTGCAGTTAGTGATGATTAGGGGGCGGATTTTAGTGAAATGTCGTTTTTTTCTTTTCACTTTAGAACAATGCTGTTTAGTATAGAAATTAATTTTCTGTTATGACCAAAGGGAAATGACCCATTTTATGTCATTTTTGTCTATTTCGGGTAATAAGTCATTTTTTACCTTTTTCCGTCATTTGTAATGCATTTTTTGCTGATTTCACCGATTTTAATAGTACTTGCTGCAAACAATATTAACGAGGTGCAACAAATGTTCTCCACAGAATTCTTGAGAAGCGTATTGGAATTCTTCGCTCAGAAATTGTAATGACAGCCGTTGTGAGTACGCAAACCAAGGTTCCTGTGACGCCTATCAGCGCCATTAGCGGTTCGACAGATTTCGGGATCACTAAAAACAGACTTACTAGTAAAGAACAGTTCAAACCAAACGTTTGGAAGCTGAGTTCAATTGAACGAAAGGAAGAATCCTCGATTACATCAGTAACGTATCCAACAGCTTGAGTTGTTCATTCCAACTGGTTTCATCACATTTTCTTTGGTTTTGGGAATTTTTAAAACATTTTTAGAGCATTTTATTGATCATTTTTGGCAATGTTATAGGTCATAAAAATCCGCCCATTCAGGATGATGATTCAGAATCGACCCGATGATGGCCGCAGTGTGGTTGATTTGGCTATGAAACTATGAACATTGCCGCATCGCGATAATTTGAGCTACTAGTATAATAGTATATACCAATTGCTTTTTTAAAGACGTGGTATTTTCGAAATATTCCATTAAATTTTCCTATCCATACAAATTATGCTGCTATTAAAAAGTTTAAAAAACTTTCGAGAACGTCTCTTTTAACTCTATTATATTTCTTATTGTTCCAAATTCTGTAAATGTGTTACTTTAGATACACGAGAGGGCATTGTAGTCATAAAAAGAAGTCGTTGCGTGCGACTCCTCGTTCCTTTGTTCGCGCCAAAAAGTACGATATAAAACGCTTTGTGCGGACAATGGCGCGCTACGAAAAGCGGAAAATAAAAGAGCTTTTTGCGAGTTTCGTGTACTCGGCAGCCATTTCAGGGTCTTCGGCCGTACGAAAGGCGGTCTCGCAACCTAACTGCTACGGGACGTCTCTATATCTATTATTCCTCGCCTTTTCTTTGCAGCGACACTGCGACGAATTCCCGTTTTCCACCACAGAATTCACTAAGTAGAGTAGTGAATATTCATAGATTTATAATGTAGGCAACTCATTTCAAAAGTTAGCTTTGCTTTTATTCGTATCCATGAAAGTTGAAACTCATGGCGTTAAAACACCATAATTATGCTCTATTGTATTATTGGAAATGGTTACGTTGCAATCTCTGCCGTAACTAACACTTCAGCTATCACTAGAAAAAAGTCCAAACCAATTCAAAAGAAGCACCTGGGTTGCGAATCATTAATTTTTTTGGCAACCAGCGACGGTAGTTATTTCTAACTTCTACTAAAGGAACAAACATGATTTAATCATAACTGTAATAATATTCGCAGCACATTATACAGACGCATACCTTCACATAGTTCCATAATTTCATTGAACTTTACCAACTTTTGAATGATTATACCATAATTAGGAATAAAACATTTTTAATGTAAAATAATTTTTTTAAGCCAAGCAATCCAGGCTCAAGGCCTTTCAAAATTTACCGATTAACAGAGGTAGCCATTATGAAAACAACATAACTCATTGCAAAACTGTCGAAACCCTTAGTGATTTTAGGAATGTTGGGGCTTCCCCAAATTCCCTAATCATTAGATCCCCTCGCCAAACATTGACATTCGTGTCGTTCGTCGTGTGTCGTTCGTCATTGACACTCAGTTTTAGTTGACTCTCAATCACAGTAAACGTGATTATTCCATTTTATTGTTTTATGTAATTTGTATGTTGACAGGGTACACAATTCATTTCCAAATATTTGTACTCGATCCTTATAAAATACACTATGGATTATCAGTTTTCGTACCCGTGATAATCTCGAACCCCAATGACCACGGATACTCAAAGTCTATTTACAAAATTAGATTTGTGAAGATGTAGAATGTTCATAATTTTGCGCAAATATGCAAGAATATATTGTTGATAAATGTGAAACAAAAATAAAGTTACTTATTTGCATTGAACTTATCACAACAACATTTTTATAAGATAACCAGGGCCTTGTAAACAAACAAAAGAAGTTTTAAAGCCTATAACTCTAAAATGGTTAATTTTACTACAAAATCTTATAGGAAGTTTTTTGTAAGAAATTTTATCTACTTGTAATTTTATGGAACATAATTTTCTGTGGGATTGATAGTTATGGAGATATATGCAAAATAACAACGAAAAAGCACCTTCAAAAGGCCGCCCAGCCCCCAGCTCATCCCTCATACTTCAGGATTTTTAGTATGTTATGCAGTAGGTACCAACAAAAAATCATGCCAAGTTTGAGAACTCCGGGATTATTTCCTTCGATCGCCATTTTTTTGTCTAATTTGATTGGGTTAACTGTCTGATAAGAACTCAGCCGTAATTAGATGTATTATAGAGTAAATACTGATATTTCCATAAATGTTTTAACTGCACATATGTTCTCGCTTTATCTGTAACGGATTCGAAGTACTTGTCTATGGTATATCAGTTTTTATTCTATTAACTCTTCAGTCATAGGTCTCGTACTTTGCTCTACAAATCGGAACCTAAAACAGCCAGTTCATATCAACAGTAGATGGAAAGCGACAAAAAACGATTTGTCGACATGATATCTTCATATAGACATTTCAGAAAATCAAAACACGCACACTACCGTACTCAAATTTCAAGAAAACTGTACATGAAAGAAAACTATACACCAACACAACTATATACGAGAAAACTATACACCAACTGATCGGTAGTTTTCCGTGGTTTCTTCGATCAACACCACGCGAATGCCGGAGCAGTACCCTAACAAACGCCCATGGACCGCGCGCGTTCTTTCCTTCCTCTTCCTTGTCCTATCCTTACCCCTTACATACACACACACACACTTGCACTAACATGCATTACACTACCACAAATGCCGGGAGACCGATCGGGGACTTAGAACTTGTCACGTCTGGGGCGGTGCCCCGCTGGTGGGAGATACCTGCTTAGGGAAACCCCGGTAGTCGATGGTAAATCGACGTCGGATCTCGCCACCCAATGGGGGAAGATCACCGCCAACTCCCAATGAAAAACATGCAATACACTCACGGTACTAATGACCTCATTAGCTCGGGACTAATGACCTCACACGCCCGAAGTCACGAATCCATCAGAAACACATGTTACCGAACTTCAGAAATTCCAAAGAAAAATGGAAAGGAAAATCTGTAAGCCAGCTTAAAAGGTAGAATTAAAAACACTGACATAAGGAACAGAACAGGTATCGTAGATGCAGCGATTCACTGAAATGGAAATGGAGTAGGCATGTCATGAGGATGGACTCACAACGCATGGGAATGGGAACCCATGGAGGGTTGGCTCTATCCAGGGAGACAACATACAAGATGGAACCTAAACTTCAAGAAAAAATGTGGAAATACCTGGTCGAGAGCAACTTAGGACCGAGCAATGTGTTAATATAGTGTATATAGATCAGTTTTGAAATTTATAAAATATAGAGTGTAGTAAGTGCAGTGTAGGGTGACGGTAATATCTAAAGTATACAAGAGTGGTGAAGAGATGTATGCTGGAGAAAGGATTGTGGTGTATATGTAATATAAAAAAGACATGCTCACCGTGTAGTAGTTTTGAAAACCATCTAACCAACTTTGTACCATGTTTGCAGAAGGCCTTTGCCCTTAAGGGCATTGCTATAGATTGTAATAATAATAATAATAATAATAATAATAACAATGATAATAATTACAATAATAATAATCCATGAAATTATTCTAAGTTCTTGTATTAACAAATATATTGCATTCAGAAACAAATCTCTAGTTGCAATGTTCGTGAATGCTCATTTCCGTCTGAGATAGGGCATAATATTCTGGAAAAATACATCTTGTAGCTCCTAGACTTTTAGATTACAAAAAAGGATTGTATGAATAATAAGTAAATGACACCCACGTGATTCTTATAGACCTCTCTTTATTAAACTAGGAATTTTACCATTACAGTGTTTCTTGATTTAAAAATCAGTGGTTTTAGTCGAAAATGACTTCCTCGAAAGTGGGAATATATTTTCAACGAACACCGATATCTGCAAAAAATAACCTAAAAATAGGTTATATAACACGACCTAGTAATCATACAAGAATTCATCAAGTGTCAGTATCAACAGCTCACTACAAACAAATCTCATCCAACACATGCCAATTTTTTACAACACATTGCCAGATGACATTAAACGATTGACATCAATACAAAAATTTAAGTTCCAATTAAATTCTTTTCTGCTGCACAACTGTTTATGTACCCTTTCCCTCTAAAAATTTACCGGCAAAATTCTATATTCCCAACCGCGCCGACAAACTTGGACAACCCGTGGTCAGGGGGAGGGACGCGTTGACCAATCGCTAGAAGGTAGAAGCACAGTTGTCTGCTATTGGTGCAATATCCCAGGGGACAGAAAGAACGCTGTCTCAGGGGGAGGGGGCTAGTTCGTTTACGTACGAGATGGAAATATCGTCATATTTCCCTGCCGAAGGAGAGATTTTGCCTGCGGGTACGCCACAACGAAAAAATATTTCTAAGCGGGGTTTTCTGTCCAGAATTATTGTCCATAGACCATCAAATATTTATAATTTTAGCAACAATTATTCTAACTTTTAGTTATTGATTTGTAACTCCTGTCAACCTGCTATTTTGAGATGTTCATTTCAGGCACAATTTGAGGAGCCTTCCCGGCCGTTCTAACGCATATTTCGAATTTGTTTATAAAATTATAATTGTTGCAAAATTTTAATTCGCGGTTTGGTTCTGGGACATCGGGAGACTCTCCCCCTTTAGATTTGCAAAATTTGGAAATTGTTTATAAATTTGCAATTGTAGCAATTTTCTATTACCTAATATGAATGGCGTTTAAATGCGATGCAGAATTCCGGAATCCGATCGGTGCAATCATACTTCGTTCTCGAGATATATGTAATTGTTTATAAGAAATTAACATCTTAGTAGACCCCGTTTGTTTGCGCTTAATTCATTCGCTCTATACAAGCATACGGAAAAAAAACAGTTCTCCAACGCCGCGCTTTTACCTGCCACATACGCTTAAAATGCACTTGCTTGTAAACAAATTCTGTGGCCTAATTAATTATGCTAAATTCGTATTTTTATGGCGAGTATGAGCATAACTTTAATTTTTTATATTCTCTTTTAAGTCCTGCAATTTGTAAGTCGATATATTTATCAAATAGGAAAGAAATTGATTATAAAAAAATATTTTTCAAGGTGCATTACGCCCAAACAATTGTTTCTGTTTTTCTATCAAAGGGATGTTGAGCAACCGAATAACTGTATTATTAATTTTTTTAAAGTCCCCTGTTAACACCGAGAGTCAGAAACTGTTTGTTCCTCTTGTTTAACCATTACCATTAAAAAATAGGGAAACATACTGTTTAGCTGTTTTCTAAAACTGCACTGGATTGGATGAATGTAGTGTTAAAGTTTTCAAATACAGAAATATTCATTTTGTGTTTGAAAGATCACATGAATAGAATCACACATCACAAAATACTACTTCATTTACACAAGTATAGATATTTCTAAATGAACGTATATAACTTTATTAATATTTTCAATTCAATTTATCATTCAAAATTCAGATCACGTTCTAAAACTGTTAATTTGATGTTTTCGTGTTATAATATAGGAATGCAAATGCATGTGAAATCGTGTTACATTCCTCTAGATTTGTAAGTGCATGCAAACAGATTTTTTGCAACTAAATTGAACATCGATGCCGGACCTTCTTCTTCTATACACAGCTGAATTTCCTCCTTCCCGTCGCAAAAAGAAAGTGAAACATTTGCATTTAGAGTTCTTAAAAATTCAGAGTGTTTAATTTACATTAATTCAAGATCTAGTTTTAAAAACAAAATTCATGATGGAAAAAATCTCTAAAATATCTTGCGTCAATATTGTTTTTCGACAATGTTAGTATTTGTTTGCAATTTTCCAAAGGTCAGATTGTTCACTCAAAATGGGACGTACGGCATTTTTAAACGTGTTTTGCTTCGAGGAATAGATTGATAGAAAAACAATTGGAGCTCTTCTTGAGAAAATTTGGAAAGTATGATGGGTTTCGATGTAAAGTACCGTCAAAAGTAAAAGATTCGCTAGAAATTCGAGGATTCGTGACATCAACCAGATCGTTCAAGGAATATCTATTTTGGTGAAAATCGTGTTTATTTTTGGCTCAAGAATTATCCATACGTTACTGGCGAAGAGGTTTCTCGAAAATAACTTTTTCAGGCTTCAAAACAATCGTTTTGACAGACATGTGTATAAAAAGTAATATACGAACACGATCAACAATCCTCATTTATCGAATTAGCAATAGACGCTTTTTGCAATATGCAAGAGACGTTTTTTCTATGCGAACTTTCGACACTTTCTCCTGCAGTATTACATATTTCACTCTTTACACATAGTATACGTGGCAATAAAAATATGCTATAAGCATGCATATGCTAATATGCTCTAATATGCTAATATATTAAAAATATGCTAACTTTGCTAGGATTTGAACTCGAGTCCTTTTAATTTCGAGATATAGCTCGAACGCACTACGCTATCACAAGCACTGCATGTCTCGTTTTCCAGGCGCACTTATTACGAAAACAATAATAACGTGAAATTCATTTTACTTAGTTCTTTTTTAGAGAAATGTACTCCATGTGTCAAAGACATCAAATTCCAAATAGAAATGCAAAGGAAGAAAATACACGCAACTACATTACTACATTACATTTAGTTAGAAATATTTTCAATAAAGTACTGAGTTCTGTAGAACTCTTTCAGCAGAACTCGTTCCCGGTCTTATCTTTCGCCGTCTATTGCCAAGCTAAGGTTGAAGTTCGTCACAGATGAAAGTTGCGATAAAGCTAGACTATCACGCGCAGTAATGCAGTCGGTTTGAAATGAGAATCGCAATAGCGGCAAATTCCTGAAGACATTAACACACTAAAATATATAGTGGCGCCTGAAAAGCTCATTCTTTCTGTCATTTATATAAAGGTTGCGAATGATTATAACGGTACTATTAACCGCAAAAGTGTTTTCTACCCGCCAAAATTATTCACCACGGATGAGATTCGATCTCAGGTACGCGAGTTTCCCCAGCAGTTGTCTATTACACCACCAATGAACTAGTCCCCTCCCCCTGAGACAGTGTTCTTTCTGCCCCTTGGGATGTTGCACCAATCGCAGACAACTGTGGTTCTACCTTCTTACGATTTGTCCGGTAAATTTTTGTGAGGGAAATGGTAGGTACTAAGAGGCAATACCGAGCATCAAAAAGGGAAGTAAATAATTTTAACAATGATATTTAATGTATTAATTTCTTGGGACTGCATAATTCTAAACAGCTTGTTACAAATATTGTACCTCAGTTTCTGAGTCAATGACCCCCGAAACTACGGCACCTACATAGGTGATCAAGCTCATTCGAATTCTCTTGACAAATTAAATTGATTGGCACAATTCTTAGTCTATTTCTTAAAGGATATTCTGGAAGAACGCTAGTAAAAAAGTTTTACTTCCTCGCCTTGTTTTATAAGAAGAGAAAGTATTGAGATCGTGCATCGGAAATCTGGGATTTTTCTTCCGAAAAACTCTTATTGACGAGCCCTGGTAACGTAAAAGAGAACAGATCTCTTCCTTTATGTGATATATTACTTCCTCTGTCATGTTGTGCATTCAGAATCCATGTTTTGTGATCATTGATAGCCAAATTTTATTGACAGCAAAACGCCTGTTTAAGATCAATGCTAGCGCCGAAACCGTTCAGATTACTTGTATTTTCTCCAAAACAAATATACCCCAATTCTTCTGAGCTAACTCGAGAGTCTGGGAGATTGAATCTGATATTTTGATTGGGGGGGGGGGGCTTTGCATGAAACCTCGATAACACTTTAAAAATGTTCTCAAAAATGATTCCAAATTTTGCTATCAAACATTATTCATGGAAAGCTCTAAGGACGCTTAAAATGGTACAGCTCTCATTGTCGTAGTAATGTCTGAAATATCAAAAATTAAAAATTTTCAAAAGGTTCAAAAATTTCCGGCGTCTTTCTAAATTACAATAGTGAAGATAGACATCTTTTCTTCGTGAAATTTAAATATGAAAGAAAGATTCAATAAAGTCACGTGTTTTTTAAAACAATGTGACGTTCTCCCGAAATTTTGGGGAAAACATAGGCCATTTTTAGACAATTATTTTTTTATGAAAAACGACTCCAATTTTTTCTTTAAATTTTATCTTCGTGCACGGAAAAGAAACAAAAAAATGTCGCAGTTCTCGTTTTCAGAGTGCTCTCACTATTTTCGAAAAGTTCAAGAGAAATAACCCCGGGAAAGAAACATATTGATACTAGATGTTATTTTTACTGAAATGTTTTGTGATCTTTAGAGAAGATTATGTAGAATTTTAAAAAATCTTATGGTTTTGCTTAATTTTCCTTGAAATAAAGGCAATTTATAAAAAAAAAATATCAAAAACGACTCTGTTTTCTTTAATTCCTTTAATTTTTTTTTCGTTAGTCAGAGCGAGGAAAGAACGCTTAAAATGATGCAGATCTCATTTTTGTTGAACTCTCTGAATTTTACAAAAGTGCTAAAGTCGTAAATAAGTAAGAAAGTTTGTTGATGTAGCCCCATTAGTTTATAAAGTCTGTTTAATTCTATAATAGTGTTACAGTAGCAGTAATATCTGCTCTTGTTGTTTTCTTTGACATTCTTCTTTGTTTTTAAAGAATCATCTGAAATTAATCTTCATTGTAAGACGTTATATGGAACATGTTATCTGGTAATTCTTTCTCAGCTTTATTGAATTGTAATTCAATAAAGTATCATGTACATGTGAACTAACTCCTTGTTTAATGTTGGGTATGGTAAGGAGTCTTGTAGAATTCTGATTAGCTCTTCACGAAGAAGTGCGGCTGTTTCTAGATGTACAGGTCATGCGATGCTACTAACACGACATAACAGTCGTAGCCTAGGTTTGTCGAATTTCCGAGATCGTTGCGCTGAACTGGCGCGTTGCCACAAGCTTATTCTTTCATCAAAGAGGTCAGCATCGAACAGCGCTACAACTCAATTCAATCCTTGGCCCGACATCCGCGCGCTTACAATAAGGCAGGAGCCTTTCCAGGTCAGGGGCGGGCACGGTTTTGTCCGCTCAGGCAGTCGTATTCCTTCTTTTGCGTCAGCAGGCACGGCCACTCGAAGTCTCAGCTGCGGCGGACAAGTCAATGCGAGAGCGGAAAGATCTCTGGCTGCTCCAGAAGTGAACGACCAGGGACAGAAGAAAATTTTTAGTCGAAAATGGTGATGGATGCATAGTGCAATTGAAGAGAAGCATTAACATTGGAATAGAGAAAACTTAGTTATTAAAAGCGCTTATTAAACAAAATATAGACGAATTATTAATACAAAATTATCAAAATTAAAATTAAGAGTAATATATGCAATTTCTTATTTGACATATTTTTATTATGAGTTCATCTATAATTGATTTCTTACAACAAGAGTTCATATTACAGCTAGGTGTGGAACAGCAGTTCAGTTTTTGAGGGGCAAACGTTTCAAAGTAATTGAGGTCCCTAACGCTGAAGGGCGCTAGCTGGCTCGGATCGAAGGATCGTGTGTTCGAATTCCGCCTTGGGCATTGGTTTGTGTGTTTTCGTGTTGTTCTTACGTGTTCTTCCTACAGTGCCCTTCACAGTTAAAACAACCACTCGCTGTATGATGTTGTTAAAAAGCGACCTTAAAAAAGATTTTCAACTGTGATGAGCGACTACATCTCTAATTTAATTTTACTCTCAGAGAAGAAAATCGTTGTTCGTAAAATGTTCACGGCCATACATGTAGTAGATAGCATATTTTTGCAGAAGATCTGAACCAACGAGGAAAACATTTTTCAGGGGGACGTTTTAAACTTTATTGATTTATCACACTATAGAATCAATCTGACAGTTATTCCATCGGATTAATATATTTGGAAATCTGTAAGTACTGCATCAACGACAACTGTATATGGAGTAGCAAATTTACAAAATTCTATCTCCCACGTGTGAAATCTTGAAATGAATTCTTACTGCATATAACGACATCAGCTTCGGAGAGTGAAATGAATTCATACCAATATATTAACTTTTTGATACGGATAGTTCGGCCAATCGTCACGTCACTTGGCGTCTCTCGTCACCGGTGCATGTCTGCCCGCCGATGTGCCCCGTGGCAGAATGTGTTGCACTTGCCCGCCCTTAGCATTAGTGTCACCCTTGCCGATCACTCATCTGGAAAATACACATAGATACCAAAGTCTAACAAGCCAAAGGCAAAATAATACGGCTAAAACCACTTATAAATAATAGTAAACTTTCACTAAATAAGGGTATCACCTCTTACAAAACCATCATTAGACCTCTTCTCCAGTACGCTTGTACAATTTGGACAAATGCTGCTAAATATAATATCAACAAAATTCATTTTCTTCATAACAAATACCTAAGAACTATCACCCACGCCCCCTGGTTCATTTCCAATAAGCAATTACACCACGAATTTAACCGAACACCCCAAAGCCCACATCACATAGCCTTTCTTGCCAATAACTTTTATTCCAATCTAACCATCATCAATCAAGATAGACATATAAATATAGGAAAACATAATGAAAACCCAACTAGAATAAAAACAGATATCCTATCCATTATTTTCTGAACATTTTCACAAATCTTAGTAATTTTTAAAGGTGCTCGGTGAGTCCCCTCGTCATTTGTAGTTTAAAGTTAGTATATAAGAATTAGATATAAGTCAACAATACAACTGAAGAGTTTTATGTCAACTGAACTTTATAAGTCAATCCTATACAAAAATAAAATTAAAAAAAAACACTTGCCGTACATCTGGGGTATGGCGCGCGCCGTCAGGACGGGACTGGGGGCAAGATGAGGAAGCGGTATGTGGTCCGTTATTGGATGTCCCATTCCGCGCTCGACTGTCGAACCGAACGGATCCTTCTTGTCGGTGTGAACAGTGATAACCGTGCGACTTACTAAAAGTTGTGAACCAGCGCAAATCTTGTGGTCTATGGAAACAGTCCACTAGTGAGTGCTACGAATTATGTACAATGGATACTGCCCGACAACCGGGCAGCTCATCAATAATGCGCTAATAACTCTCAGTGATTATTCCATCCCAGACCTAAACACATCGATGCTGTACGAACAAGCAACGGCAACCGTCAGTGACAAAATTACATCAATGGAATCTCAACCAAGTCAAACGACAATGGAACGCCAACCAAATCAACAGACAGCGATGGGGCAGCAAAACTTGGATACTCTACAAGCTAACGCTTCAGGTCAACATGCCGCAGGGCAAAATTTAAAGCGACCTTCAGAGAATGATACCTCGTCTAGCGACACCAAAAGATGTAACCTGCATTCAAAACAAGACAATTTAGACAGTTCACACCAGTTTAGTTATTCGGTCCAAACTTACAATAGATTTGAAGAACTGAACAGAATACCAGATCCCAACAATGAAAATAGGTTTAGTTACATTAATGAAACATCGCCAAGTGTGTCAGAATCAGTTAAAATCCCGCAAATTTATGTAGCAAATATAACTAACATCACAAATTTCAGCAAGGAAATCAATACAAAAGTAACAAACAGTTTCACACTTCAATTCATAAATAATAAAGTGAAAATACAACCTGAAAAAAACAGTGATTTCAGAGACATAACCTAATATCTAATTATCACAGGAAGACAGTTTCATACCTACAAGAACCCAGCAAATAAGAAATTCTCAGTTGTATTTAAAAATCTACACACATCCATCACAGAAGAGGAAATCTACACTGAATTGAAAGAAAAACATCCATCACTCGTTAAAGTTACTAGACTCCGAAAAGACAGTAATCCAATTCCAGTAATAGCAGCCGAATTCGACGGGGAAGAAAACAGAAAATATTTTAGAAGTAAGACAAATTTGTAATCTCATTGTAAAAGCTGAAAGGAGAAAAAGACCTAAAGGCCCCATTCAATGCATGAGATTTCTAGATTTTGGGCATACAAAAAATAATTGTAACCACAAAATAGCATGTATTTACTGTTCCAAAAATCATTATTCTGCAACTTGCCCCCATAAAAATGTTATAACTGTCAAGGAAATCACAGAGCAGATCTCAGAACAGTAGAATGCCCCTATTATAAAAAAATAAGCCAAAAACCTAACCTCAAAGATCCTCCAATTAGATCTAGAACCAATGGGTCGTCTACAGCACCACCTCAAAATAACCAAACTAACTTCCACAGGCTGTCTAACACTCAAAATATCCCAAACTTTACACACACTAACAACACAAACATAGAACAACATAATATAATCTAATTTCAACTCCCTGATCAATACAATAGCCCAAAAAAAATCCATTCATCTATCTCAGCATACATTAATAACAATTACGCAACAAACACTATTAAGATAAGAGCCAAAATTTATTGCCTTTTTATTCTTGAAATTAGATTTTATTACATGGGAGTTTTTTTCTCGTTTTTTCTCCCTTTCAAAATTCAACATTTAAGTAGTATATGACTTAGTGTAGGGATCACAGAATTTTGAAAATGTGTACACATTTCACTTTTCCCCATAGCACGTCATACGCAGTTTTAAATGTCTTTTGACGTAAATAAATAAATAAATAAATAAATAAACATAAATTAATAAGATTACCACACTCAATTGGAATGCAAATGGTATAATCAACAAAGTTAACGAACTAAAATATTTCGTGGAAGATAAGAAAATTGATTTTGCATGTATAACTGAAACACACTTAAACAATAGTACCAAGTTCAGCATACCAGATTATAAAGTAATCAGAGCAGACAGACCAAACTCTAATGGAGGAGGAGTAATGATTCTAATAAAGAGCACAATACCATTTTATCCAATAATACTACCACCAACCCCAGGTATCGAAACAGCAGCAATTAAGTTTATTAATAACAACTATCTGGAAACTACACTCATAGTAGCATATAAGCCCCCCAATGTAAAAATTCAGGATACCAATATCATTGGTATTATTGATCAACACACCCCAACAATTGTCCTAGGTGATTTTAATGCAAAACATATAAAGTGGGGATGTAAAAATAATAACTCAGCTGGGACACAACTACTACGGTTAATCAACAACAACAAATTAAGTTTCATAACCCCTAATGAACCAACCTACTATCCATTTGATCACTCTAGGAACCCTGATTTGTTAGACATAGGCATAACAAATATACAACAAAAGTTTTTCTCCACAGTACACCATGAAATGGACTCAGATCATCTACCAGTAATAATCACTACACAACAGTCACTCTCCACACATTCACCCATTTCACAACTCAATACTCACAAAATTAATTGGCAAATATTTAAAAATAATGTTAAAACAAACATCCCAAAGTTCAAAATATTAAGAACCCCTCTAGAATAGATCAAGCCATCACAATACTTAATAACATAATATTAAGAGAACTAGAGAACAGTAAACCAAATAAATCACCTACAAATACACGGAATAAAATCCATGAACTACCCAAAAGCATAAGAAATCTAATTCACATAAAGAATAAAACAAGAAGATTATGGAATTACACTAGACACCCTGAAATTAAAAAGGAACTAAATCTATTAACATATTACAAAAAAAAAAACACTTTTCACACACAAACAGTAACAATACAACACCATGATTCAAACATCAAGCTCAAGTAACAATACACTGTGGCAATTAAAAAATAAAATACTAAAGAAAAAAATACCATTCCTCCACTTAATACCAACACAGGGAAAAATTCTCACCCTTTGAAAAAGCTGAAACACTAGCAAATCATTTTGCAGATACATTCAAACCAAACGACTCACTCCCACACATTCAACACCAAACAATCACACAGATAACAACAGCTCCTAAGTACAATGTACTATCCAGAATTAGATTCATATCTCCCCAGGAAATAATAAACATAATAAAAACACTCCCTAATAAGAAGGCTCTAGAAAATGACAGAATAAACAACAAAATCCTAAAAAAATTGCCACATCAAGCCATAGCATTCTTAAATTCTTAAATAATATTTTAACTCTTCATTAAGAACAGGTTACTTCCCACTATTATGGAAACACTCAATAATATACCCATTCCAAAACCAAACAAACATCCATCGAATGTAGAAAATTATCGACCAATCAGCCTGTTACCCTCCCTATCAAAAATTCTTGAGAAACTTATTCAGAAAAGACTTAGTAATTACCTCAATAAAAATGACATCATTCCCGGACACCAATTTGGATTCACAGAAAAGTTATCAACCACACATCAATTATTAAGAATCACAGAACATATCCATACAGCAGAGCATTCCAAAGAAAACTACAAACTATATCAACCTTTCTAGATATTTCACAAGCCTACGACAGAGTATGGCATCAAGGTCTCATGTACAAACTAAGAATCAATGGCACACCCAAATACCTAACCAACATCATCAATAGCTTTATAAGCAATAGAACCTTTTCAGTGTCAGTAGATAATCATCTCTCAAACCCCAAACCAATATACGCTGGTCTTCCTCAGGGCTCCCCATTGTCACCTGTACTATTTAATCTTTACACAGCTGATATCCTACATCCAACATGGTCAAAACAGCACAATTTGCAGATGATACAGCATTGTATTGTTCAAACATGTCACTTGACAGAATAAGAAACACATTACAGCAACATCTAAATCAAATAGAGTCTTGGTCAAGCAAATGGAAAATTAAATTAAACCCATCTAAGTCAACAGCAAAAATATTCTCATTAAAAACAATTTCAACACCACCACCTCTCACACTGAACAATAACATCATTCCTTGGACTCCACAAAACAAAACAAATATCTAGGTCGCATCTAGACACTAAACTCAACTGGAAAGAACATATAAACATTAAAACACAACAAACAAAAGTCAAACTATTTCAATTAAAGCCATTAATAAACAACCATAGTAAAATAACAAAAGAAACTGCCAAACTCATATATACAGCCATAATTAGTCCCTTATGCTATATGCTTACCCTGTCTGGATCAGTGCAGCAAAAACCAATATACATAAAATACAGGTCATACAGAACAAATTCCTTCGAACAATAACCAAAGCACCCTGGTTCATTTCAAACAGCTTCATAAAGAAATTCAAATAAAACCTATCATACACCACATCGCTAAGTTATCAAATAATTTTTACAATAATATGTCAACAATTACACAACTATCCCATTACAATCTAGGCAAAGCACTCATAAACCCCACCAGAATAAAAAATAGATTTCCCAAACATGTATTTTACATCCAATTTGGAGATTTAGATGATTCTTTGTGAGGTGCCCAGTGGGTTTTCTCTCCCCAAATAATAACTGTAAAGTAATAATAGTTTAGTTTTTTAAAATAGATCATAAGCATAAAAACATGTGAAAAAGTTTGTATTGTAAAACTGAACCATGTATACCATTCAAAATAATAAAATAATTGAAAAAATAATGGGATGTCCACGTCGTCCCGACTTATAGCGCGCCGTAAGTTGGAAGGATGTTTTGTTCCGGCTTAGAATTCATTGGGTGGATTTATAAAGGTTGAGGATTATATCACCAAGACGACCTATCAGGCGGCTGGCTTCGGGAATTCTCATTCAGCCAGAGTCATTGTTCGACCCCGCTACTTACCTGGGGTGAGGACTTTGCCACCGACTGCACTTAAACTTAAGATTTCTCGGTGTACAAAGTTCTATTTTAGTTGCGAACTCACAAGTACATACATTAATGAGCCACTCAGCATTCGCCTAAGGTAGTAAATTAGCTAATGTATGGGGTTGTGAAAGTTACGTTCACACACTTGGAAGGGACATCAGATGGAGTTACGTATGGCTTAGGCTCGGCGGTGGATGCCATGTAGATTAAAAGACTCAATTGGTGCTTTACGTACGAAAAATGTAATTATCGTAGGTTGTAATGGCAAGACAATGAAGACAGGATAAAGATTGAAGAGGAAAATGGATAGGAATGGCAATTGCCACTGCCGACAAAGAAACGTAACTTGTTAAGATTTTATTAAGATGTATGTCTTTCTTCACGAAATAATTCGGAAAATTTGTAGGAAAAGTTCGGAATAGTAGGTAAAGAGTAATTAATGACTGGGAAAATATTGTCGGTTAGTAGTAAGCAGAGAGGAGCCTAGACCGGTTAGAAAGTACATACATAAGCACATTATGAGATAAATGAGATTGTATGTGTAGAAAGTATGCGCAGAAGCGGGGGTTCGGAAGATTTTCTGGGTCAGCTTTTTCATTTCAGCTGCTGATGACGCCTAAGTCTGGAAGACAAATTCACGTGACGTCCATCCTTGTCAATAACTAGTTTAGAAAGAAATTGGTGGATCAGTGTCTACTCTTCTTCTGACGACAGATTTTTACCATTACCGGTTTTATTTTTTCACAGCCGCACAGTATGGTTTGGGATTTCTGTAATTTTGATGCAAAGGACACACCATTTAAGTCTATTACTATGATTCGAAAGGCGAGAAAATCATAGGATATATGATGAAGTTTTGTAACTGCTAAAAATTCTTCGAGCTAGGAATATAGAATTAGTTCTTTTATATTGTAATAAATGGTCTATTCATAATGGGACACTAAATAAAAAAATGTAATTGGTATTGGAGGAAGAAAAACAGCATTGATGAATGTCAATATCACGTTAATATTTGTAAAAATAATTTTATATAAAGAAAGAAAACGGAAATAAATATTGGAAGAGAGAACGAGAGAAAAAATAGTTTTAAATTCTTTCACGAAAAAAATGTGGAGATCCATTGGTTGTGCACTCGACCATACACACGAAAATACGCTATGCGAACTACTTCAGATAGAAAGTTTTACGTCGATCGTTGCTAGAGGGGAGAAACGAACTCTCTTCTCTCTCTCTCGATGGACGTTAAACTGCACAGAAAGTAGAAATAGAAGGAAATAACGTGGAGACTATCGCACGAAATAGTAGTTCAAAGGTGTCTGGCAATGAGATGAGAATCTGACCTCTAAATCCACCAAGTGCAGCGTGCAGAAAGAGAATTAACATACTGCATATTATTTCTGGCTTAACGAGGGGACATTACAATCAACAAGAAACATTGTTTGGAAATACGACAAAGTAAATTAAATATGCCGGTACTGTATATTTTTAGTCCTTTGTTTAAAAAACAGAAATCAGCGTCCAACAAGTATTCTATTCGAACTAACATTCGTGTACTTTGTGGGCTGGCGCCGACGTTCTCGTATCTAACCCCGGTTTCCACTGCAGCATATCTCGCTAATATCAAAACTTTGATTTCATTGAGACGAATATTGACGCCTGATAAAAGTAATTTCAGAGGCTATATACTATGCTGAACAATTAATATTAAAGAATAGATATTAGAAGAAAAGTATACATACTGTATTAAAAATATGTCGTTTTTATTTATTAACTATACTAGCGTAATTAAACATACTAGCTTACCCGTGCGAGAACTCACGTACGTTGAACCCAACCCTAATTTTTCCCAAGGGTATTGTGAAACTGAAACGTGGAAACATGAGATGTTTCCATCGTATAGTTTAATTCACCTAACAACAAGAACTGAATTTTCAATGTGGTGTCTCAACCTACTTCCGGTCAGAACAACCAAGTTTTGAAACTATGAATCCAATCGCCTCCCGACTGCTAGAATTAACACAGTTGATTGTTGTCCTCATCTGTCAGAGTCACTCTGCCATGGAAGTATGTTTTGTTTTTATAATACTCTTCTGTCTCTTGTCTTTCCGTTAAGAGCGAGAATTGAGTGAACAAGTAATCAAAATAAGACATCGTTTTCGAGTAATAGAATTTACGAGTATTTTGCGCGAATAAAAAATATAACCTTAAAAGTGATCTCTTGACAAAATTCTGTGTTAATTACACAATTTAAAGGTAGTTCTGTGTATTGGTATTTTTCGTGTTAATGACGTTTAAAAATATATAAAAAAAGTGGAAGGATTTTAAGAAAATGAGTAATATTTGCAACGAGATATAATTAATTATGTAGTTCATTCTTACCTGACAGATACTTCCTCTGGCGACCTTATTTATTTTAATATAAATGTTTCAATGTGTTGTATGAAGACTTATAGTAATAAGAAGTACTATACTTAAAAAAAATTATTAAATCAATTGAAACCAGAAAAAATATCACTCATAAAAAGTCGTTTAATAATGTTTTTATAGTAACAGGTTATAATGAAAATAAAACCAAGTAATTTTCTGCCATACTAGTCTTAAAGTTGTATTTCAATTCTACAATTAAATGACCGAAAAATTGTAAAAATGTGAAAAACTCCTTTTAGTGCCGATAGGCAGTAACTAGGAAGAGGATGGGGCAATACTGAAAAGCTAGTATAGACTAACGAGATTAGAAAATAACTAGTACGAGGAAGTCTGTGCCATTCTAGCACCGCTGGTTTATCGTAGCCGTTGGTTTGAACTATGTTTAAACCTATAGCATGGCGAAGAGTAGTGTCGGATCTAACAAACAAAACGCCGGAAAACCTCAACCTTTCAGTCGCAACTTAGCGGGAAGGTAGAACATGGGAATTAAACTCTCAATATTCAAATACCTTCGCTTATAGAAAATGGTGTTAAGTGAAAAAAATCTTAAATGCGTTTATCAGTTCCGCTTCCGAAAAATTTTTCATACGTTCATATCTGAAATGAATTTTCACAACTTTTGTAATTTACTTTATGGCATTTATGTTGTACACTGTAGACCGAAACCCCCCATGCTCTCATAAGCTCATTTATAAAGAGATTTGTTGTGAAGAAAGTGAAAACCAATTTTCTGAAAAGCAATGCATCCTACTGAAACCACAAGGAAAGAATCCCAAGGGTGTATTCAGGTACATTTTCCCCCATTACTTTATGATAAAATCGTGTATTAAAATTTAAATAATCGTAGAACTTTTATTGAAGTTATCATACGGTTTTTAGTAAAACGTTACGGTATGGAATACTAATTAATAGCTAGAGTATTTATAATTAACTAAAATTGATGTGTATTTTAAACATACGAAGATCTTTTTTAGCACAATCATATGTTGATATTAGAAAAATCTCATACCAAGTAATGGAAGTAATATTGTTTCCGAAATTATAATTTTTCTATCAACATTTTTGTACCCATTTTAAGACTTTCAATTACGTGTCTAGGAAAACTATTTGTGCTTAGTTTATGTGTACATTTATATACATAACAGAGTTCTCACTTTTATTTTATTCCAATTTATCATAGATATTGTTTTTAAATTAGTACAAATTAATGTTTAAATAACAGTAATTACAAAAAATCAAAAGATATTTGTTTGGAAAATATGCTTTGGTCTGAAAGTAATTTGGAGAAAATACAGATGACATTCGTTTTAGAATTTAAGGGCAATTCAGTTAATTATTGTAATCGTCTCCACATTGGCGCGCCACTCAATGAACAATAATTTTAAAAAAGTAAAATAAACATATTTTCTTTCATGTGTTTAGGCGTCACTAATACTACAAAACAGTCATTTACGAGACGCACCAGCATCTATAATGTGACGTTTATTGTTATGCAATGAATCACGTTCTACAGTTTTAATTAATACTAGAGCCGAAAATTGCCACGTTGTAGACAATTGCCCTATTGGCTTAATTGGTTAGTTTATTGCGTCCCTCCGGAAATGCGCCACCTTATTTATCACCACGAAGAGCGCGTAGGCTGGCCCTGTTCCCTATCCTCTCCTCTGGCCCCTCGCGAAGCCCGATGAGAAGAGCCTGTCACGACTGCATCTTCTCGCCTCGCTCCGCCCAGCCCTACCCCCCCCCCGCTCACCACCCTCTCTCGCCTCGCATGTTCTCGCTCCATCTCCGCCCTCCCTCCCCCGCCCCGCTTCCTTCCCCCCCCCCCGTCTGAGCCGACACTTGACCTGACCCAAAGAGACTTCGGCAACTACTCCTTCATTCGATCTCTTCTTCCTGAGAGGCCTGCGGACGCGATCCTTCTGCTGCCAACATGCTCCCCTCACTCCCTCCTGCTCTGTTGCCCTTCTTTTCTTCCAACCTTCCGCCGGATTAAAGGAAATGGCTGCTTCGAGACCAAACGCAATTTCAGCTGCCTTCATTAACGAAGTTAGCGAAACAAGCAATTCTCGAGAACTGTTTTTATAGAGGACATGGTAACTCAAATAAATGTGATGCGCCATACAGAGTCCTCGTTCTGGATGATACTTTAAGAGAAAGTTAAGGGAAGCAGATACAAAAAAAACAAAAAAACATTTGGATATTACTAAATTTATTTAAAGAACATTAAATTTTCTAGTTTTACATCACTCACACTAGGAATAAATTACTCGAAAGTTCTATCAACTAATACCATCGTTACTAATACCAATTAAAGAGATATTACGACTTCAATAATTTTTCTACTACAATATTAATAAGTATAGAAAACCGATACCAATATCGTACGTATGTACAATACGTAAAGTGTAGTTTGTCATGCAATCTAGAGTGGTCATGTTCAGCGAAAGAGTTGCTTTGTCCTTAATCTTTTGAAACTCAGTTGCAAAACTTATACGATATGTGATGATTGCCTCATTCTATTTTTAAATCCATCAAATCAAAACTATAATTACACATTTAACTTTATGTTTTTAAAGAAGTTTTTCGTATTTCCATTTTATCTGATTAGGTGATGCATTAAGTTTCGGGCCATTTTTTCTTCCTGGAGCATTTTTGCAGCTTGAGGGGATGCCGATTTCGATTAAACGCGTCAGGAACCCATTATGTTCCACAAGGGGACACAAATTAACCTTTACACTAGACGGTGACACACATGCGGGCTTCTTGGTCTGTGGTCGGAAGACTCTCAAGGCCTTCTGCGACAACATACGTACAAGAAAGACAATGAACAAACAACCATGCCCCTGGCGAACTCGAATCCCAACCCTTCAGACCGAGGCGCTGAGTCGGCACACGCTCTTGCGACCTCGGCCATCCAGGTCGCCAGGTTCCGGTCCATTTACACACGGCAGTTTTACTACGGTTTTTACAGAGCTGCCTGTCAATTCCGCTCACGACCCGTCACCACGGTGGCATTTAGGGACGGGTTTTCGCGTCTTTCTTGGTCGTGCCTCTAGTCACTTCATCTGCACCACTGCTTGATCTGGTCGCGAGCATGCAACACCTAGTATCACGACTAAAAAAAACCCCAAACCGTGGTGTCGGGCCTTGAGTGGTAGCTCTGTGAAAACCTCAGTAGATATCAAGTTACGGATGGATAAAAATATCTCTATAATGATGACGATGATGAGATGATGATGATGATGATAATAATAATAATAATAATAATAATAATAATAATAAACACCTAATGACTTACTTTTACGGGTATTTTATATAAACACGGTTTGATAATAAATTTATGCATGCATTTCAACTTTTGTATAATACTAAATTTCGTGGACGAAATTTAGCTCCATCTGCAAGTCGGTCAAGCTAACAATCCTTCAACGTTTGTTGAGAACGGTGCGCAATAATTCCCCATGTCAGCATGGAGCGTTGGGTACACTCTCCGAGAATCCGCTTACTGAACGGATATTACATGAACGTGCAAAGATTTGGTGTACACACTGTTCCAATCGCTTACGCCGCTCACGTGGCTCATACTCGTGGCCCAAGTTCGCAGTTGCTCCTCGCAGCTAGCCGTGCTCTCGCTCTCTCGCATTCGCTCTCACTCTCCGGCGCTCTCTGTCGCCCTCTCGCTCTCGTCCAGGGACGTGGTGGCGTTAGATGGATCGATTGGGCCCAATCGGGGCCCGCGAATTCGGGTGCATGTATGCGCGCTTGCATGAAAGGTTGTTTAAACTAAAGGCAACACTTAGAAGAATCGTTTTTTTAAACTTTATGACTGATGAGGTATTAATATGAAATTTCGCATTTAAAACTATGGAATACCTTTCTTTATAGTTTTATCAGAAGTAACGTACGTAAAATTGAAATATGTTATTTGATCATAATGTGCAATGTTCTGGTTTAGACAGAAATAAAAAAAATTATGTTGGACCAGAAATGAAATGAAAAGGATAATGATTTAATGAGTACGGGTATTGAAATCATTTTCCCTAAAATTTGTTTTAGTGTATTGATTACACTTACTACTACTCTTTACGCCATGTGTACAGGCTGTTCAGTGACTGTTGTATCCATAAACTATAATCAGGAAAAACCCAGAGTTAATTCTTTACCAAAAATATTGATATTCAAGATGGATGATCAGTATCACAATTTGTACCCTACATTTGTACCCGTAATATTTGAATAATAATTTGCATGAACAAAATCAGTTTTTGCGATAGTTTAGTTATGGAGAGAAACACATTTCTAATTGGTAGATAACGCTCTAGGGGCACAAATGACACGAAAACTTGTATTAGTATTGAGCATATATGAATGTTAGATTAAGCAATCTCTGCATAAACTAAATGAATACAGGACTGCAGTCGTTTTTACAACTGACAAATGGTGGCAGCATCCGTCAGTCCGCCCAGATAGTCGGTCCGGAACTGTGATAATCAGTGCCCAAGGCCACTGATAGGTGTCACTTACTTAACACTAGCAAGTGATATTCATTTGTTCCTCATTAATTGTGTAGACTTGAACTGGTCTGCAGAGCCATTGAAGAAGACTTGAAATGATAATTTGGTATCGTTGATAAAGACAATTTCTAAGAAAAGAATGGCGCACTCAGAGCTATATAAAACTAATGTTATTAAAAACACAAACAAAGTAACTTTCTGTGGCGAAATATGAGTTTCCACCAAAGTTAAACAATTCAAGGAAAAGTAGAATGTTATGAGTAAGTTGATGGCGTCATGAAGTATCGATTTTCACTTCTCAAGAATAAAAATGTAGCTTCAAAATTACTCACACAAAAAGCTTAAATAAGAGGGTTCCAACAAATATATTAAAATTACAGGACGTTTCAAAACTGATGCAATACATTCCAGAAGAATAGAGAAGTTTTTACGAGTACTTAAAAAATTGACCAAGCACTGAGGAAGAAGGAGAAAACCAATAACATCATAAACCCACGAAATTCAAAATACTGTAGTAAAACGCAGATAAATGATATGACATTGATTTTTTTGTGTAAATAGTGTTATACAAGTGCTTTGTATTTTATTTATGGAGATATTCCGCTGTTAATGATTTTAGAGGTAAATAGTTTTAACATTTTCCTGTAAAGTTGACTATTTAGGCCTAATGTTTTTGCAACTACCGCTTCACTTACATCGTACACCATAATACATAATATTCATCGTAGTATTTATAACAAAGTTTTCAATGTGGTATGTATAACAAAGTATTATATTTAACAAATTAAAAGAAATCTGCAGTAAAGCTGCTGGGAACAACAAAATCACTGGTCGGAAAATTAACTTCTCCCGCGCACAGAATATCCCTGCTAGTGTGCCAATTGAATGACTCTAAGACTTTAAATTTGCTTTCTCAAAGTTTTCATCTTAAAACTTAATATATTTCGCATTACAAAAAATGATAAATAACAACTCTACAGTGCTTACACGACATAAGAAAATGTTAATCTGAGTGGTTGTTACGAATCTACTTCAGTAGATTCGTTCAACGTCAACGTTCCCGCAACAGCATATGTGCACGGAAATGCCCGCGAACGTTTGCACGCCAGTAAATTCAGCAGCAACTGTATTGCTACTCACCAAACATAACTCTACGTTGGCCTCTCTCTTGAGATAACTTAATTAATTGATTGATGTATTGCTTGTTAGTGATTCCGGGCGCGTCAAATATAACTATGGTCAATAGTCCCGTAGGTGTAGAGCGTGTTTTTGCTCACGTCATAGCCAGATCCGGCGCCGACCTACCGTCGGCTAACGGTGTTTTCCCCAACCAGGCATCTCCGACCGGCGGGGCACAGACTCAGCCGGAACAACTAATAAGTCCCCGACCGGTCTCCCGGCATGTGTGGTATTGTAGTTAATGTAGGTGTGTGTGTGTAAGGGGTGAGGATAGGACAAGGAAGAGGAAGGAAAGATCGCGCGCGGTCCGTGGCCCGTTTGTTAGGGTACTGTTCCGGCATTCGCCTGGTGTTAATAGGAGAAACCATGGAAAACTACCGATAAGAGCAGCCGGCCGCTAGAATTCTCCTCCAGACAGTGACTAAATTCAACCTAGCTCAACAGCTAGTGTCGAAAATCCTGCGTCCGTTGGGACTCGAATCTAGAACCTTCTGGTCAGAGGCACTGCAGTTACTTCAGCTAATGCACTGAGCCACCGCTCCCGGTTTGAGGTAATTTAAAATAAGAACATTTTAAGTTCAAATATAAGCAAATATATTGTTAATGAAATTATAAATACTGAATGAATCGGCAAATGTTCCCGTCTCCGCTTCCGCGGATATCTTGTTCCTTACTCTACAACCACCGATTATTGTACTGAAGTACCTTCGTCAAGATTTCGCCTAACTTCCAATATCCTAAAGTCGCCTCTCATTGGGTTTAAAAACCAGAATGTCACGTTTATGTTTCCAGCCTAACTTCAGGCGTCCACTCTCTCGCCCATTCCAACCAGTCTCCCTCAACAAACTTGCGTCCATAGTAATTGACGCTTCATTCGACAATTATTCTTTTATCACGAGTTCATACGAGTACAAAATGTTATAGTTTCATACCGTAGTATGAGTAAAATGATTGTCTTGCAGGCTTTTCAATCTTTTATTTCTTTTCGAGGTATCCCGTCCAGCTGCTCTCCACAACGGTATGGTACGCCACTTTGTGAAAGGTAACATGCGTAAACTTCTCGATTTCCAACCGTGAAGACGATACGGTGGAATGACATTTCCTCGTTTAAATGTGCGAGTAAACAAGTGTGATACGAGGAGAAACATACGTCGATTTAGCTAAGATCTCTGCTGATAAAATAAAAAAAATCCTTCCCAGGCGCTTATTCCTTCCCACGTAATTATTTACAGGTTAATAGGAGAAATATATTCGATAAGGAATCACTGTTTCTACTGATGAATTTAGATGTAACCGTCGTCATATTTATAGACTATAAATATGAAATGGAGTTTAGAAATGGCAATAAACAAAGAAAGGTTATGAAAAAAACGTGACTGTTGTTGCTGCTGCGACGACGTTTGTCCGCGATGAAACGCATAGTTTTGGATAGTACACTTCTGCGGATGTTTGACAAGGTTTGACTTTAAAGTAAATTTTGTAGAGTTTTATCACGCTTATAAAGAAAATAATTGATCACCAACATTCTTTGATGGGCTTAAATGTTATGGCGTAGAAAGAAACTATTAACTATCATGACAAAAACAATATTTCCTTCATGCAATTGTGAAAAAATGCAAGTTTAAAAATAATACTATTTGTTTTGAAGTAATGCAATTTTAGCTATTTGTGTCGCATTTATATAACCGTGTCAAATAAAGTAAAAGTAAACACATGTGTAGTGTTGACTTCCGTTAACAGTGTATTGTAGAAGCAACGTTACTCGAGAACTCTAATTAGGCAATCTCTTGATATACGAACACATTTCCCGACTCGCTCCGAAATTACGATGCCCTTATCTCAACACGAGAGAACGGAGTTTCTGTTTCAAAACATTCTAATAAAAGTTATAAATTCCAACGCGCAATTAGCAATAATGTTGAATAACTGTTTAGTCTGACATTTAATGGAAATGGTGTTAAAATGTATTAAATTGATAAGCATTGTATTAAATTGATTGAAATGTATTGAATTGATTGATTGATTGAAAATGTATTAAATTGATGAGCAATCGGGTTGGGTTTATGAATTTGGAATGGATGAAAAATAAGAAAGGAATAGGATCTTTTTCAGGATTGAATATTGATTGATTGATTGAAGGAAATGAAACAACATTGTGATGAATTTTATTAAAATAAAAGTAAAGTGAATCTTCAAAATCTCAAGGAATCAATTCGCGCTCTGAACTGCAATCGTTCTTGTGAATTTTTATGGCTGTTCACATTTCTCTCTCAAGTGAATGTCTTTCTTCCGATAAACTAAGTGCTGTTTGAAGAGAAGAAGCGGGTTTGCTTGTTGGAAAGATGGAAACCAGATGCGAGCGAAAGAGACTTCAAAGAACGCCCATACACTCTAATAAACGGAGTGAAACACTTGGAAACAAACTATCTCGATATTTTCTGAGTAGAAAAAGAAACTCGTGCTACATCTGATCCCAAAAGTGGTTGCAAATAAGAAAACACATATTGATGAATTTTCGGAACGGAGACTCTCAACTCGGAGAGCTCAGCAATGTCATCAGATGATTCGTGAGGTGAGATGATTTGTAGATGGTTTCATTTACGACCTGTTAAACTGTGACACAGAAATATAACCCCAAACCATGAAATATAGGTTAAATGCGAACAAACCGGCTTAGGTGGTTAAGGGCATCAATTGATGTCATTGCAGTGCTTTTGCACCAGGTTCCGAATCCCGACGGGGCGGTGGCAGGATTTTGAGACTAGTTGAACTCCTCTAGAGGAGAATTCTAGCGACCGGTTGCTCTGGACGGTACTTTTCCGTGGTTTCTTCGATCACCACCACACGAATGCCCGAGCAGTGCCCTAACAAACGGGCCACGGACCACGGACGATCTTTCCTTCCTCTACCTTGTAATAGGACCGCGCAAATTCAAGAAAAAATCAAAATAAAGGAACATTAAATAAAATTTTCATTGTGTTGTAGTGTGATATAAAAGTTGTTGATTAAGTGTAGCTAATTATAATTTATTGATCTTGCTAGGACATTAAAGAAATTAAAACATATTAATTTTATCATAAACATACTGGTTTTATTATATTTAACGATATTTGTTCCTTGAAATCAACAAAGCAAAACTGTGCCGAATAGAAAACGACCTTGATGGCAGAGCATGTTTTCTAAAGTGTAGGGAAACTGTCCCTCTCTCCGAATTCACTGATCGGAGGCAGCTCTAGACGGGCTACTTCTTGGGTCTATCGCTACGGAAAGGTCATGCGATTTGCGCCCAATGCATGAGGCGCTATCGTGTTCGAATTGCATCATCAGTCCTGCTGCGAGATTGAACGAGTGGCGACATCTCGTAGAATACAGGGAAGTTACCCATTAGCAACCGAAGGATACGGTATCGCCGAAGCCGACAATCAAAATTGTAGCGCGTGCGCGGTGAATTGTTTTTTGTACCCCATTTAGATTTGTTACGTATCTGCATGAGAACGCCTCTGATTGATCGACACACTGTGAGGTCCATATGTTCCGAAGGTGGAGGGGAAATAATGTAGGAAGGGGGAGAGGCAGGGAGTTTGGAAATAAGGGAAGGGGAGGGGAGGAAGAAAAGGAGGAGGAGGAGGAGGAGGACGTGAAGGTGAGGGGGAAGAGAAGAGGAGGAGAGGAAGAGAAAGAGGAGGAGGAGAGAAGATGAAAGGGAGGAGAGGAAGAGAAAGAGGAGGAAGGAAGAAAGAGAGGAGGGAGGGAAGGAAAGGGAGGGGGAGGAGGAAGAGGAGGAGGAGGAAGAGAAAGGATGGAGACGGAGAAAAGGAGGAAGGAGAGGGAAGAGAGGAGGAGAAGAGAGGAGAAGGAGGAGTGGAGGAGGAGGAGAGAGAGAAAGGAGGGAGGAGGAAGTGGAGGTAGGAGGAGAGAGGAGAAGGAGGAGGAGAGAGTGAGAGGAAGGAGAAGAGGGGAGGGAAGTGGGAAAGAGAGAGGGGAGTGAAAGAGAAGGTATGAGAGAGGAGGAGAGAGGAGGAGGTGTTGGGGAAGGAAGAGGGTGGGGTGGAGAAGGGGGAGGAGAAGATGGGTGGGGGAGGAGGAGGTAAGGATAAGGAGGAGGAGGGGAGGAGGAGAAACGCGAGGGTGGGGGAGCGAGACGCGACACACACGCAGCAGGTTGTGTGTTTGCGCAGCTCGCGCCGCTGCGGAAGGCAAGCCCTTTGCCACCTCGCGCCCAAATCTCATTTCGAAGTCAAATATAGGACTAATATTTAGAGAGCGGTGCGAAAAATATTCAGCAGATACTCACTCGTCTTGAATGAAATGATAAGGACAGCGCACGTTTGTTGAGAAGGTTGGGCTTCCTCTGTGCGGTGAGTGATAGAATGTGTGTGTGTGTGTGTGTGTGTGTGTGCGAACGGTGTGCAGGTGCGTTTCTGTGAGAGCGTTGGGAAGGAACGACACACAAGAGACGCGTTCAATATGCGCCTCGCGTCGGAGATGGCACGTTAGCGGGATGACATCTTTTATAACATGATAAATTAAGGATATACTAGATGTTTTCTTTTTTCTCGAAGAATTCTGCGACGATTAATACAACTATTTTATTAGGGCGTTTGCAAAACCGACGAATTACGTAAATGTCTTTTGTAAGTTAAAAGAAAACTTTTTAAATAACTTTTAAAGATGAAATATGCCTTATTATTCAATGAAAATGTTTTCCATAATGAATCAAGTGAACAAATATTTCCTTAAAGTGTATTGTGATAGTATTCATTCATTTATAATTCAAAAGAGAAATTGTTGGTCCGTTACACAACCAAAGGCCAGTTAGAAAGTCCAGCTTCTTCCAAGAATTTTGGACCAGGGCATGTTCTCTCATTAAAAATGATCCATTAAACACTTAATGAAATTATAGAAACCATTTTAGAATTGCTTTTTAAAACTATGTAAGTCAAATTTTTTTTGTTATAATTATCAAAGTTTACAATATCGGATAATACTTAAATTTTAGCTAAAATATTCAACAACTGTTAGGAAATACTGGGTTAACCTCCCGACTGATTTTGCAGTTGGCAAAATATTTTCAATGTTAATAATATTTTTAAAATTAGAAATCGTATAATAAGATTTAACCTTAATAACTGTCGTAATCTACTATGATGTAGAACAAGATAAAATGGTATATTCAAATAACTATAATACAGAAAAATCTTGTTCAATAATCGTCACAAATATTGTTAGTCTTTATAAAATGGCCACTAACTAAAGTGAGTCCCGTACAAAAGCAATAGAATACTTTTTTCTAGTATCGAAGGAGAACAAAAGAATGCAATTCCAGGAATTAGAGAAAATTCCTCTCGACCTTCCACAGAGTGCTCCTTTAGCTCCTCAGCTGCTCTTTTTGCGAACTACTTGGAAGGACGTCCAAACCTGGAGGCACGAATAAAACAAACGAAAAGCTCCTCTAACGACTTGATGAGAAGTGCAGGAAAATTTAAAACGCGGTGAAAAGCGTGTAATTTATAATTGCGGAGATTTTCCACGCCCCCAACCACGTGGGCGGGGCGCTGGAGAGCGGCGTGGGGTGGGGCGCTCGCCTCCTCATTTGCAAGTCAACGACGCGACGCCACCGACGACGCCAGGGGCGCGGCGCGGCGGCGGAAGAGGGAGACACGGCGCGCCGCGGCGCCAGGATGCGGAGGTGACATCGTCCGGGCGCTCACCCCTGCCCCGCTTCCGCCCTGGCATCCACCTCCGCTCCTGCCCTCCCTTACCATTCGCCTCCGCCCCGCCCACCCCGCATCCGCCCACGCCTCCGTCCCGGCCTCCTCCACCGTCCCAGCCTCCGTTCGCGCCTGCGTCCCCGCCATCGCCCCGTCTTCGTGTGCGTCTTTGCCTCCTCCAAAGCCTTCGTCCTCCCAGCCGCCGCCGTCCCCGCCATCGCCCTGTCTTCCTTTGCCTCCTCCAATGCCTTCGTCCTCCCAGCCGCCGCCGCGTCTCCACAAGCTTCTCAGCTCGTGACTTCACTCATCTCCGGGCGGCTTCCCTACCTCCCTTGTCGCTGCCCTGTCGACGTGGCCCCAGGCGAAAGGTGATCGATCGATTGCTGGAACCGACGGCAAACCAGCACAAAAAGTGAATACACGTCGCGAGCAATACGATTGACGTCTCAGGTCTAAATTGCTGGCGCGAGTCTCGTAGAGCTAAGATGAAGTTTCCGAAGGCAATATTCTATGTTTGAGTGTCATCGGAGTGCAGACCAAATCCTTGCGTTGAATTCCCATTTTGTACGCTTAATTTTTAGAACAAGTTATTTTTATGTTTAATTTTTAAATAGTGGGTCTTAAAATCAATCTGTCATCACATAATATTTCTTTTACAATGAACACTATACTCATAATTACTCTAAAATTATTAGTTTTAATTTTTGACCTCAGTTCTTTACGTCAGGGATTATTTGCAGATTCCTGTTATATCTGATATAGTCGTAGCTTCCATTTGTGACCAATTCGATTATTCTATAGGAAGAATAGACATAAGAAAAAGTATTCGTAAAGTGGATAATTAAAAAAATTATTGGATTCATGTAACCTAAAACAAAATAGAATAACTTTGATTTATTATTCACAAATAGTACTCTGAAAATATAGAGTTTGATACTATGTAAGATCATAAAGTTATGTATAAATAAAAAACTGAAATTCAAGTGAGAGAAAGGAATTTGTAGTACATTCAATTTTTGCATTCATTTTATTAATGTATTATTTCGATAATTAAATATTTAGTTTGACGCATATTAATTATAATGGAAATACAGGTTTTGGGATACCCTGATACACGAAGTGCCTTTTCTTCAAATGTCCACTATTTATCTCTGTTCATATGTCTCCGATTTTCTTTGTCCAGACTTGTCAATACTTAGCTGAATAGCGAATCTTTAGCTTCCCATCCATTTTAGATATTTAAGATAGCGACAAACAAGGGTTATGAGTTCCAATGTAAATTCTCTCTTCATCAGTATTTTTTTCATTTCAGGAAGTATTGAATTGATTATCACTTAATGTAATCAGTTATAAAATTCTCCTCAGACATTGAAATTCTAGATTAAATTATTGGTGTTAGAAATACAAGCATTAATATTAAATTTATAATTAAAAACATTAATATTTCAAGAAACGCTCTTGTACGAATACTTAATACGCATCTACGAGAAGCACTCTTAATTTCTCTTTGCGACAACATTTTTCCACAGTTCTGTCTTGAGGGAAATATTATAAAGAACAGCCTTATTATTGGTTAAGTTTTAAATATGTTTGATGCACATTGTAGTCTAGAGAACGTCTATAATTTTAAAACTAGTGTGTATGAATACCCTGTGATTAATATTCGAGTTCACGATCCCAAGATTAATTCAATATAACGCGCAAACCGATAAATGTGTATTCCAGTTGTGGACATCACGAACGTTAAAAAAGTTTAGAACCGGGGACATAAAAGTGATTGTAGAGAGCTCTTTATTTTTTTTTCAGCCATACACAACTTTACTGTGAAAACTAAAAGTCGGCGAAATATTCCACGTGCGACCCCTGAAAATTTTATGTCTCCTTATGAAGTAGACTGTGCGTCCGATTCGGTGCTCGCCCGCATTTTATTGATGAAGATCAAAGAGTATAACAATGACGCATCAGGGCCGACCTGCATTGCCAAGGTCGCTAGGGCTGAAGAGTCTGGTGTCTGACTGGTCGCTGGTTCGAATTCCACCAAGATGCTTGTGTGTGATCGTTACCTCTACTCCTTATGCTATTTACAGTGGTCGCTATATGGTCTTGATAGATGAAAAGGGAACTTAAATAAAGAAAATGACGCATCAAGACATTGTCGCATTCAGACCACGCAAGTTCTACGGCGACACGTAAGGTGCACTTGAGAGTCTACTGCTTACGTAGTATAGAGAAATGCAGTAATTCTGCAGAAAGAACGGGGTACGATAGAAAAACACAGTTTGTGGTGCTCTGATACCGAAAAAGAGGGTTATTGTTGTTCGCAAGTAAATATGTGTGAGAATAGCTTCCTCTATGTGTGAATAACTTCCATGTGTGGATAACTTCTATGTGTGAATTACTTCCTCTAACACGTTGTTAAGTTGAAATTCATGTTTTGTTGGATCTTGATGCAGCAAAATCGATTTACGGCAAAATGTCTTACCGTCCGTCTGCCCGAGAGTAACGGTAATTGCCATAGATGGGATTTTCATCAAAATTTATTCCCCAATCGATCTGGCTAATCTAGAGGCCCCTTGAATTTCAAACGGATAATTTGATTTCTGAGGAAACTTTATATGAATCTTGAACATGACGCCGCAACGACATTTTCCAAAGTTACTCAAAATGTCTTCGAATGTTTGATTTAAATATTTTCCTCGAATATTGTAAAGTTTGCTTATAGAAATGACGCAGGCGTGCTTTTATTTAAATTCTGAATTTAAGAAAATTGATAAAAGTTTAATTTTTCGGCGTTTTTCTACAGCTGCAATATTGGAGGTTGAGATTTTCCTTAATGAAATTTATTCTTCAGAATTATATCTTTGAATTTACCATGCACAAAAGCTCCAATGTATAATTAGTTTTTGATTACTGTTGCGTGAAGAAAGGCTATTTAAAAAGCCAAAATTTCTCAAAAACGCCTCTGAATTTTTTCTTTTATATTTGTCTTGAAAATTGCAAAGTACGCCTGCAAAATTTCCGCAGATTCACTGTTGTTGAACTCTGAATTTTCGAAAACTGAAGAAAACTACTACAGTATTGAAGGTAAATATTTATTCTTAATTAAATCCATTCTTCAATATTGGATCTTTAAATGATGTCATGTAAATTTTTTTCGAAATGAGAATAGTTTACGCGTAATTCTAAAAAGGAATTCCAACATTTTTTTATGTACATTTTCCTCGGCAAAGGACACTAAAAACAATGAAAGTGAATGCATCTTTGTTGAACTCTCTTTCGAAAATTGCAAATGTTACAGATATTGGGAGAAAACGTTGTAGCACCATTAGTTTAAAACAACGGACCAAAAGAGTGTGGGGAGAATGACACTATCTCTGTCAGAAAGTCTTCGATTGCATATACTTTTTAAATAGTTATTGTATAAAATAATGAGTATAAAATGTAATTGTAAAATAATTTATATAAAAACGTGATTTTTAAACATGTATCATCATCACAAGACGGCAACTCGTTATACGTGAGTTCCATTCAGTTGCGCTATTGCCAAATTTTGTGCCAGGTAATCGCAGTATACGAGATTTCAGCTAGCCACTGCTATCAAATTCGGGCGGATCTCTAGTGACTACTTGTCCTGTACGTGTTGTTTCTCAGAAGATTGAACACTTGAGTTGAATCTCTACGATCACGACTTGGGAATTTCGGTAATTGTATTTTCATAACTATCTACGTACTATGCGACATTGTGGAATGAAGAAAAAATCGTTTTACTGGAAAATTTGTCTTCCTGTAGCGGAGAGTAGTTTCCCCAACCATGACTATTCCCAAACAACGTCCACCGATAATTCGATTGTTGCTTCTACGTTGCCTCACGAACAGTTACATCAGAGTGATAACCCGAAGATTCTCAATGCCATATGATACCTGATTTGCATTTTTCTTGAATGCATTGCTTACACTCGTTGCACTTTTCAAGAATTATTGTAAAACTAAGAACTAAGAGAAATCATTGTTTTAACATGTGAATAAGAAACAAAGTTCATTAATTATTCATTGATCAAGCGTTCTAATTGAGTACACTGATTTAAACTAATTCTGAGTGTTACATGAATATTGGATCATTCTAAAGTTAAAATTTTTATTACTTTTAAAATTTAATAAATTTTTCAATCCTTTGATAAATTTTCACATTACGTGCAGTAGTTTATAAACCATTCTAAGATGATTCAGACACCGAAATCCGTTAAAATATCAGAATATCTTTAAAATCTCATTCCAGTATATTCCCTTCGATTTTCACGTTCGACGCGTCAATGTGATAGGATTACATCCCTCTTTAATCCCCTAAAAGTATTTGGAGAAAACATTACAAACAAAAAGGATGCCGCTATCTTTCTGAAACACTTTATCTTCACTCCAACATTTCCGTAATGAGTTAATTTCGTTACAACGTTTCATCAAAACAAGGCAAGCAGGTAGTGCTTCAGTTGCGGCCCTCCGGGAGATCTTGGAAGTGATATTGGATCCCACTGAGTAACAGCGACATGTCACGTCGCTCGGCGGCCGTTCCCTCTTTCCCTCATCCCCCCACCCAACACCGTTGCGGTGGCTCCTGCCGCCTGGCCGCGCTGCTTACCTTGGCGACCTTTGCTCTGGCGATCGACCTCAAACGGCGGAGTCAGCGAATCAGAGACCTTCCAGGGTCGAGTTTCTCCTTGGAAGTGTGCTGTGGTGTGTGCTCGGATTCCCGAGCACCGCGCCCCGCTTGAACCGTTCGTTGTTTCGCTTTCACCACATTCTAGAAATTACGTTGGAATCGATTCCGTGAGTCTCGTTTGGATGCGAGAGGCGTCGCAATTGGTGATTCCTTGTTACGTCATGCGATACAACGGTAGAGTGATTTCTTCAATTTCACAGCCAACGAATGTTGTTATTTCTCTCAACATCACCATCTTACATTACAATGCATTATTGCACTACATTATTGAAGAATGTTTTTTCCATTTTTTTTATTTTCCGTCATTATCATACTAAAGGCAATTTTTCTTTCATTAACCGAAAAAAAAAAGCAATGACAAAGCAATATTATGAAGCAAGGATATGCTTTCGAACTGGTGGGAAGATGTTAGAATTTCCCGCGTGTCTTATTTTCGTATCTAACGAAGAAGACCAATAAGCTACCACTTTGCTCTATCCGCACCCGGCATCACTATTATCTCCCTACCTGCCGTCTTTTTCTAAGTTTTTTGTCAGAGGAATATTATTGAATTCGGAAAGAGCTGCGACATAGCTATATTTTTAAGCTACGTGCATCGTGTTGAAACAAACTGTCTGATTTGATTTTTAAATTAAATATCTCCTCTGCCCTTCTAATATTAATTCAACGTAACCCGTTCCAAATTTATAAAATAATATTGCGCCAGAAAAAGATTACGTTAATTCAATTATTAAAATTAATCTTCAACTGCTATTTCCATTAAATTAATATCCGGCTAACTGTGTCGATGGGTCTTATAAGAAATAATCGATATTGACTGCTAATAGTCGATTATTCGATCTGCCATCTGTACAGAATGGCCGAGGAATCTGAAAAGCAAATATACATTTCTAGCTACTCACTTGCTGGAATTGGTTAAATGAAAATCATATTTTCTATTCACAGTAACTTGTAAGTTTGTTCAATTTTCATTGGTAACAACACGAAACTTTCGGTCATGACCAGTCTCAAACCTTATATTGCAGTACCCGTCTTTGCATGCTCTTCACCGATGTCGCCGCGTAGAACCGTTTTCAATCTTTCCCGGTGTCGATGGCTCCAGGTCCAAATACCATCTTCTTTGCTTCCGTTCTGGCACAAGTGTATTCAAGTCACTGATTCTCACCGCCTCATAAGTTGATAAGTCTTAATTAAATTTCCTTTTAAAAGTTCCCAGTTCTTTCTACGCGTATACTTAAAATATTAAAGTTCAGCAAACTATTATCTGCATCAAATACTCCCAGTCCTGTTGCCGACACATTCACCTAAGTTCACAATTCTAGCTTTTAGTCCGACAATCATACGCTCCAAAGTAAATGTTCACAATTCCCAAACTCCCAAGATCAATTGTCTACACACGATCCGCACAGCACCACGGCATAAGTCGGAATGCTCCCAAATTCCCCTCTTTCAGCCCTTCAAAACTCGCTCCATCTTTCTACTGTTTCTTGTCAGAAAAAAAATCCATGCCTAGCCAATCCCTCAATTACTTACAAATTCAACTAGCCGCGCCCCAGACTGTCAATGCTTTCTCGGCCAATCCCCAAACAGTTTACTTTATTAACTAGCCGCGCCCCGAGGTTCAAAACAATGAAGTTTGTTGACCTTAACGACAACTCGTCTACCGTTGCTATGCCGCCATATTTACAAATGTCTATCCTTACAATTCACCCTGTTTACAATAAATGTGACGCAATACAAGGTCCCACATATTGGTATGTCACTGTGTTAACTTCAGTAAATCAAAAGCCGTGACTTTAATACAAATTCCGGTAAGTTTCACCCATCTTTACCGGCAAAGGGCATCAACTGATGTCACTGCAGTGCCTGACCGGAAGTCCTAGGATTCGAGTCCCGGTAATGGCACTGTAGCGTCGTGATGAGTAAAGACGACAGGATTCTCAAACATGGACATTTATTTTGTACATAATATACACGGATAACTTATGGGTCTATCCCGGCTCAGGCGGTGCGACGCTTGTGGGAGATACCATGCTGGGGAAAAATCCCCGCAGGCCGACGTAGTCGGCCTCGGATCTCGCCATCAAGTGGGGAAGATCATCGCCACCTCCTGCGACAAAAACATGCTCTACATTTACGGGACTAATTACCTTAGTAGTTGACGCGTCCGGAATCAATCCCTCAATCAAAATCCGGGAATTTTCACAAATCTTTTGATGCTCCCCTCAAATATTACTATCAGAGATTACCATGGGAATGATTAGTGTTAATTTTCTTAGAATCAGAGCAGAAAGTGAAAAAGTACGTGTTGTGATAAAGTATTCGTAGGTTTGAAAAAAAAAGCGGATACACCTTTTTTCATCTATTGACAGCGGTTATTAGTTTAATTTATTTTTTAATTTGTTTTTTTAAGTTTACAGTCCGTGACTTGAACCCCGATCCCTTGATTCACATCAATTTGCTTTAATGACGACCTTTGATTCGAAATCATTCTATAGTCATTCCTTTGATAACAATTACTGAGCGGGGAAAAAACTTTCTATCGTGTTTGACCAAACAATGAAGGTGATAATGTGGTAACATAAATATTAGTTTCTTACATTACTTTTTATCACTTCAATGGTTTTTGATACATCATCGACTATAATTACTTTTACAACTTATCTTTACTACCAGATGTTCGCGAAACAAAGTATTTATGTAAATGAACTTTAGAATAAGCAAAAAAAAGCTTTTTTTGTAATTTTAATATTTTATAAATTATTCTCACATTATGTTATTTTTTACCATAACGTATTTCATTTTATCGCCATATTTTTCTTTAATAATTTTCTAATAAAAAATAATGATTCTACATAAAAATGAAAGTTATTGTAAGTAAGCCGTATTTTCGATGGGTCAATTTGTTTTGAATAAAATTAGGAAGAATATTTTAATTAATGAAGCATAAAATCTTAGGTAATATGTAATACTCATAAATCGGCAATGAAGAATTGACTGGTTTCAATTTTTATAACACGTGCGTGAAGCAAGCAATGAATGAGAGCTTTTGCAATTCGTGTTTCTTCAGTTCTCCGTAAACAATACTGAGCGAGGAAGGCTGACAGTGCGTGGGCTAAATTGTTTACTCTTGTTCTCATCACGTATCTTTATTTGAACCGTGGATATTCTGAGCTCACATCTTCAGCGGCAAAATTCACAACCACAAGAACGTGAAGGATATGCCAGATGGACCCCTTTGCCTTGGGATTCATTGGGGATACGGGTGTTGTTTCAAATCTCTACTGAATGCAAAATGTGTTTGGAATCTGCGGGTAGGCGAATGATTCCCAGTTTGATGGAACGAATCAGTTCTGTTCTTGTAAGAGTATTCGATGCGTTATTATTTAAGTGCCTTATTCAATTCGTTTACAATTCGAAAATACCTAGTATAATATCTTAAAATTCGACAGAGAGGATTTAACAAATCCATGTAATGACACAATATGAATATTGAAGTCTACATCCAAAAATTGTACTATAATTAGGGCTAGGATTAAGATGATTTTGCATTTTTTTCTCGTTCTTGAGAAATACTTCTTCTTTGGTTCTAACATATTTCAGAGTCTTTTAAGATGTTTCGCATGTATTTGTTAGGGCATTTTTGTCATTTTTGATTGAACAGGATTTTTTTGCATTTTTGAGTTGTGCAATGTTTGTTTTGCATTGTTTGGTCATTTGTTTTCAAAAGTTGTATTTCTTTTTTTAGTACTTACGTGCTCCACTCTAAATAGAAAAATGCTGCTGTCGCCTCCCTAACCATTAACGCGTAAAAGTAACTAGATCCTGTCAACGCGGTGTCAATTGCTTTAAACGGCGTGAGGGCAGAGGAAGTGGAGAGGTCCGTAAGCTCTTCTTTTCGGAATTTATGTCTTTGGTATTGACAGTTCGGTGAACTGATTATTGTTTCGTAAGCGAAGTCAGCGCCGAGTCTGACGGGGAAGGGGAAGCACGTGAGGTGGGGTCATGGGAAGTCGAACGCCCGTTTCAACAAAAATTTGCTTCTCCGGATCCTTAGGACGTGGCGATCTATTGACGTGACATCGCCACATGCTTTTGCAAGTATCTCAAACCAATCAAATGCTTTAGGGCATTTTAAAGGCATTTTAAGCTATTTTTGAAAGATATTTAGGGCATAAATGCACTCTTTTAGAACAATTTTATGTAGTTTTTAGGTCATTGAAATCATAGCCCTAATTATAAATTGTATCTATCAAAAATATCTTAACAAAGACGTCAAGAAACGCTAATAAAATGCACAGCTTTTAATACTGAAGGTTGAAAGAACATTATTATTCACTAAATAGGAAAATTAAGGTTGAAGTCCTGAATTGTATCATTCTAATCTTCAAACACGGAAGGTAAAATCCAGCACAGCAGAGCTTTCAGTGTGTTTCATCCTTGAGCCAAACTATTGTATTCATTACTCTTGAAACCAATATTGTGCAAATTCTTTCAATGTGTTTAAGCATATCTCTATTTATTTGCATTTCTCTGTCGTATTTTTAATAAGATTCAACTGGTTGCTTTAGAGTCACCAAGACATGAATAAATGGACGCGGAAAACTAACTTTCATCTAAAAGGGAGTAGTTAGCTAAGCATTATTACCAGTTCACGAAATACTACTTATAGCTACTTAAATATTTTCATTAGATTCTCAGGCAATGTACAAAATATAATTCGCCTCTTTATTGCAGAAAGTACAAGCACGAATCATTTACAATTCTTCCAATACTTCTTTCGCACATGTTCAATTATGTTTTTACTGTTTTGTGACAATAAATAAAATAAATACATGTAAAAATGGGCATTCGGACTTTCCTCTCAGTTTTCCAGCAATTTCCAGGGTTTGATTTTTTTTGCCCCTTGGCGGTAACTCTAGTTTTATTCCTCCACTCACAAACGACACATTCAGATTTTTTTAATTAAAATGAAATATATAAATAAATATAACATTGGAGCTAACCTGCTAAAAACAGAACGTTTAATAAGTGTCGACACAAACTAATGTGTAACATTTTTAAATATTGTAAAATTTGTAAAAATTAACGGACATAAACCTATCTTATCTCTTCAAATGTTACGCGTGACACAATGTTTACAAATCGTCTGGAACGTATCGTTCACCTGCCGCTCTATTTTGTTGAAAAACTAGATTTTAGAAACTCCCTTAAGCAAATGGGCGCCGTGACTGGTATTCCCCCCTCCCCAGATCATGCATTCTTGCTTGTATGTGCAATTTCAACGGTTCTTTTCACAAATCAATTTTGCAAGGCACTCCATGAAACAAACTCCAAGGTTACTCCATGAAACAAAGAACGTTAAAAATTGTTTTAATTTCCGGAAAAATTGCAGGAAAAATTAGAGCGTATTTTACGGTTCTTTTTCGATATCTTTGGGATCTACATAAGACTTAATGGGAGGCAGATATCGTACGAAGCTCTGAATAAATATTCTGAAAGCTATTACGTAATTGTTCACAGATTATTCCCTGAAGAACAAGATACATTTGTTATTTTGCCAAAATAAAAGGATATAAATTTTACTGTGCTGTTTGGAAAGTTGTTGCGAACGACGTTGCTTAAAATACTCGCGGAGCAATCGACGGTGATTGCATCTCGGAGAAGGAGCGCGGGCTGGCTGGCGATTAGGACGCTGAGCAGCGCTGCGGCGAAGTTTCAATCAGGGGGAGAGCCCGGGCTCCGGGGCCGAGCGCCGCCGGGGCAACGTGGGCGGCTGGTGATGCGGAGGCGAGGTTCCAAGTGGGTGCACAACTTACACACTTCTGAAGGTCAGAAAGCTGGTACTGAATCTAAGGGCAGGTGTGTGTGTGTGTGTGTGAAATGAGAGCATGTATGTGAAAGCTATTTCGGGGTTAGGTAGAAGAGCTGTCCTAAAGACCTGAGCCTCGCAAAGGATAAAAGACAATTTATTATTATTATTATTATTATTATTATTATTATTATTATTATTATTATTATTATTGAGCTGGATTGTATGAAAGTACCAAAGCAAGTATGATAAAACCTGAAACGCATATAATAGCGAGTGAATGAGAGTGGTAATGATCTGAGCTGATATGAGGTAAGGGTATGGCCACTGCAATGAGGATGGTGAAACACCGGAGCAGATAATAAGTTCATAGAGAAGTGGAAAGTAGATTCAAGGAAGAAGACGAGGGATGCGTTGAGAGAGAAAGTCAGACGGAGTTCAAGAGAAAGGCGTGTTTGTGTGAGAAAAACGGTGACGTAACTGGGAACTGGTGACATAAAAAAGATGCCCCAAACATAAACACTTAATGGAAAGAGACTTAAAAGAACGTGAGAAGGGGTGGATGAGGGTGGTGGGAGGGTGAGTATGGGGTCCGTGGAGCGCCTGCGATGTCAGTGCAGGAAGAGGCAGAAGAGGACGACACACAAAGGTGCAGCAGCAGTGTCCCCTGAGATATCGCCACACGCGAGCAATGTCCCCATAGGTACAATATCCCTTCGGTTCGGCTGAGTGAGCTATTTTAGACGCTGTCCTCTTTGTAACTACTCTACCAGCGGAGGTGAAAATGTTGGAAGTAACGACAGGGAATAAAGAGTATTGAAACAAATAGCAAGCAAGTCCTAAATGCCGAATGGTCGTGAGAATGACGAATACACACGAAGAAAATGGATTTGCCTCTAAGATTTACGAAGTGAACCTACAAACGGCAGTAAATATTCATCAGTTTAAAAGTAGTCTCCAAGGCACTGAACGAAGCACAGTTCGTGCGTCTGAAAGATCTCCGAAATTGTCACACACATTTTGCGAACGTGCTAGACACCAACCTGCGTAGCGTAGGATGGACGTCATTCGATTGTTTTCTTAACGTCGCTAGTCCAAGCCGCATCGAATCCACCCTGCAACTGCGGACGGTCAGACTGACTTTATGCGACTGAAAATAAACCACCCTCTGAATGGGGGGACAGTTGGCGTATAAACTGGCCAAAGGAAAGCAGACGACGGAAGAAATCAACAACGTGTCCCTCAATTTGGTTGACTTTCATCATGTAATGGGTTATGAAGTGAAAATGTGTTTGTTGTTACTTACTAGCCGGTGGGAACATGAAGATATTAAAGAAGCCTTTGACTGACATTCAAATGATTATTTTACTGTTTTGCAAAACATATTGCATACGAAATGTGACATTGAATGAAAATATGTCATTGTAATATGCACATCAATATGTAAATTCTTCATTAATACACTTACACAAGGATAGTGGATGAAAGTTAAAAAGAAAGACATATTTGAAAATAATCTGAATGCAGGATCAGTCCAGACAAATTTAACTATGATTTCAATACAATACAAGGTAACTAGATATATAATTTAATTAATTTGTTTTGGGTGTTAGCCCGATGGCAAATTATTCACACTTATACATCGAATACAATAAAGAGCCCTAGAATGCATACACTATTACAATATTATTTCATTTTATTCATGCCAATATGCAGAGCCCTGTCACAGACTACTGATCTTATCGTTTAAATCTCTACTACTAGACGTTAATTTTAACCTAAAGGTCTTCATGTTTGTGGGAAAAGTCTCCATTAGTTCCGCAGGCAAGATATTCCATGACTTAATAGTCCTATTAAAAAAATCCGAATTGCCAGGAGATGCGAATCCAATATTATTCGTATATGATGAAGTGAAAGACTAACAATAAAAAAGCTGAAATAGAAAGAAACATTCTTCCATTACATTTGATTCCTTTTCATATTCCAAATGTTCGGCAAAATATACGAGTTTTCCATAGCGAATATCGTATAGTTTCTAGCTGTTCTTATTGTGTAGTTTTTCCGATATGTAAATTTCCAGATATTTCAATGAATATATATTTATCGTAAAAGGCTTACCATGTTCTTCCACCTAATGCTTCCGCAAAAATGGCAGAGTTTCCTTTGCACACTAGACAAATTCTTGTGGTGGTTGAAACTAAATTTTGATTGGTTGATTCCGCTTGCTTAAGTAAGCGCATTCACAAATCTATCTTTTACACGTGGCACTATCTATGATAATTTCTCTTATTTTCTTGCAATCTCTCTCTCACTCTCATGAGCGTAGGATGAAGATTTTTCCATCGCCCTTTCGAGTATGTAGTTCGACTTTAGCGGTTACAGTAAAATATACATATCATAGCCTTTTCCCTAAGGCTCGGCAAGGATTCTCATGTAGATTATTTGTTGGAAGTATTTCCTAAAGAATTTCCCCTTTTAAGAAATTTTTCTGCTACTTTCTGAACGTATTAACACAACATGCTGCTCCGTATTCTAATACCGGACGCAGAATGGTCATATATGCTAGTTCTTTTGATTTACTCCTTCCCTTCCTTAACACTCACATTACAAAGTGTATATATTTGTAATCCTTCCCAAAAGTAAAGTTGACGTTCTCCCCCATCCAAGTTGTTCTTCAGTTATCACCCACAGATATTTACAAATAGATACCTGTGAAAATATCTTACCCGAAGCAAGTACTTATCTTCCTCATTATTTCAAGTACACGTAAAACTATTTTGCATTTATCCGGGTTTTCTTTCATTCTATTGATTTCCGTTGATTCTTCCAACCTTTACAAGTCGCACTGTAATTTATCCTGATATGACTCTTTCTCCATCTTTCTGTAAATAAGGCAGTCGCCTGCAAAAAGTTTAAGTTTTGCGCCTATTCCCTCTGCAATGTCATTTACGTACACCAAATATAATAAAAGTCCAAGTACACTCCCCTGCGGAACCCCAGACGTTACACTTAACTTTCCGACAGGTTATTTCCCACTATTACTAGCTGGTGCCGGTTTTTTAGAAAACCCTTATCCATAGCATCACTCTAGAGTCTAGCTCTATTCTGTTTAGTTTTTCTAACAGTCTACAATGGGGATAAGATCAAAAGCCTTCGTAAAGTCTATATTATGAAAGTATCGATTCTATTACCCTCATGACATTCATCTGGGATGTCCTGGCAAACGCTATTGTTTGATTATCGCACATTAGCAAATGCTCAAGATGATTATAATTAGTAATAAATTATCACAAAAAGTAGTTTGTGTTATTATGGTCTTTAAAAGTAAAGTGTTATTAGGAATTGCTGCTTAGAGAATCAACTTCTGTAAAATCTGCCTAATTCGGAATCGATCGGGACACAAAAAATTCCGATTTAGGGAGGTTTCCGTGGTATGAAAGGTTGTTCATTTTATGACCTGGTATTGACGTTTCTGCCCTGAAAGCAGTAAATTACATGACTTTATTATAATTATCAAAATACATTAGCATATTTATGGAAGGAATCATCAATAAATGAATATTAAACACTCTTCATTGACAGCTTCTTATTTTAGTTGCAAAATACATCTTCCTGGCTGTATTCGAACTGCTTGCTGACTCTTTCAACGCACAATACGTCACGACTCAATACTATGACTTTCTGATACATTCGCATGGCCTTGCGCAAGGCGTATCTGGTCGAGTGGTTATGCTTTTCAATGCGGAGCAGGGAGACGCGTGAATAGAAGCTATGCCTTACACCCTCCAGCTCAGAGAGCTGGAAGAGAGGGAATTCTCTTACGCCTTGAGAGACAAGCGACCGCAAGGTCGAATTCTTTGCTGTCAGTTTGAAGCCCCTCTCCCTCACAGTGCAGTTGCCACGACTAAATGGTGTGGGATAGAGAATTTAAAACAGACTTGCAGATGCATTTATTTCATTAAGAACATCTCGCGTCTCTCTGCCAATTGTATTAAATTCACAGAAATTCCGTTTTATAAAGATTTTTTCTGTTGGATATGAAAATCCGTTCCGTTTCCGTGTTGAAGAGGTTCCATTTTTGTGGAAAATGCTATTTAACTTCACGGACTGGAGAAATTTTCCTGTTTGGGCAGGTTTCCGTCTTATACAGGTTCCGATTTTGACAGATTTTACTGTATCTATTATCAATATTGCCTATTTTTCCGTGACTGAAAGTACGGCTGAATAGATTTTACGGCAAGCAACTTTTTTTTGCAAAAGAAAAATGACGTGTACATATCTAACTGCAAAGAAATTGACAATGGGGATGTGAACACGGATTAATAGAATTATCGAATATCCAGGTAAATTTATTTGATACTCTGGAAATTAATACACTGGATTATACTTTAATACAGTTTATAATATACCGTAGTAGATTCTACTTTACTCTATTACTGATTAATTTACGATATAGTAAATTCTATCAAAGAATATTTTCCTTAGATTTTATACTATTTTATATATATATATATATATATATATATATATATATATATATATATATATATATATTTACATTCCATAATAGTTATTTGTGTATTTAGGGCATTAAGTAAATGTTTTTGCCCCAAGGGCGACTTCCAAACCTGAGAGCCTCTGGCCCGAGGGGCTGGAAGTCGTCTGAGGGGTAAATGCATTTATTAACACCCGTGATGCATACAAAACTTTATGGTTTACTAGTTCGTTACTGAATCAAACGAGAATTCCAAACATTTTATAATTTTTCTTGAGACTAAAGTGAAAAGACGCATTGTAATCGTCATTTGTCAATATGACGTGAAACAAAACAGTGTATCTAGTTACTATTGTTTAAACGTTGTTGAAATAATATGTTCATACAAATTAATATTGTAACTTCTGCGGAAATTTTTCAAAGCTAACAAACTATACAGTTGTTTCCAGTAAAATCTCAGAAATATATGAAAATGGCTATTGTGTATTTGGAAGTTCTGTGGAGAATAAGTGTGAATTGCGTTGATGAAATCAAAGATATTGGATAGTATTACCTTGATGCACATGTAGTGCTAGTGTAGCGTTACAACTTGAAGGCTACCATATTGTAGGCAACTAGTTCCCTGGCAGGTGCTGACAGGCGTGTTGTGTCCGTACGCGACGAGAGTTGTGGGTATTTCCCATGGAAATTAGTACTTTGAAGTGCTTTTATCTTAATATACAAAGATTATTATTTACGCATCAATAAAAAATATATAATGAGAGCTTCATGGTTCTGTTACCTCAAGGCCAATATAAAGAAGCATTACGGTTAAAAGAAGCAGCATTCAATAACCCAAATGATACAACCAAAACATGTTTCATTTAATAACATGAGCGTTTTTCATCTAATTGAAACATGCACTTTAATTTGGTCCTAGCATACCTGCATACGGTGTAAGAAAATATATTCGTTATATATAGCCAAAATATTTTATTAATTTGAAAACGTTCGTATTATTAAAAATCTGACTACATAACGTGTTATAGAAAGTAATTTACTACAGTTTAGATCAGAATTTATCCACCTTTTCTGTGGACACCACAGTACGAATTTTTCTGTCCAAAAATCACAGTTTTTTTGCCGCAGCATTACATAACTTTCTTTATACTACGTATATTACTCCGTATATACGTACATATACGAGAAAGTAAAAACTAGAAGACAGATTACATGAGTTTTGGTCATTTCATAGCAGTCTTGAGAATGAAGATTCTTGTGTGACAATCTTTACTTAACTCATTTCTACTTTAAAGAATAATTTGAATCTCTTCTTCAGAAAAAGAAATGCATTAGATATGCATTAGCTACGGAGAGCAACAAAATATTCAAGAATGATGAAATTATCTTGTCTGAATTGAAAGTCAAACCATTCGAGCTATTTCCAATTACGTTATTTTTAAAACACATTTAAAGTTTTCGTAATTTTTTTATCATAGGGTATAGGAACAATAACAATGTGATTTTCGAAGTTTTGAATCCGAAATATCCCGTGAAAAGTGTTAAAACACACAGTTTTAAATGACCGCTCCCACATTTGCCTACAATATGGCGGAGAGCTCAATCTTCAATTTGTTACGCTAGTGCTCGCCTCTCATCATAGGAGTAGTAGGCCTTGGATGAAACGGTACTTTTAGGTAGTTTATTGTCGAAAGTTATTTAGAATATTTTGTAACATCAAAAAATAACATTTCGAGGATGTTAGCCATGTGCCTTATATATCGTAAGATTACTACATATTACTACCGCTACTCAACAAGCATAAATATCCCTAAAAAAGGTGATACGTAACACTGAAATTTGAGTGACTGGTGGTAATTATATATTCAAGGGAACATTTCAAAATTGCAATTTCCATATGAATTAAGCAAAATAAGGTTTATAGCGAGTTATTTTACTTATTTGTGCATTACGAAATTTATTTATTGTATTTGATTATACAATCAAATACAATAAATAAATTTTAATTAATCGAATTCATAAATATGTTGTAGGTGTCGTGTTGGTATAGAAGGATTTTCCTTCTATATCAAGGATGAGCCAAAGTGACAGTTCGCGTAACAAGTGAACAGCTGTTCAGCCACACCCTTTCGTAAAGTGCTAATGGCTCCTGCGAAATCATCCCTATGCAGACGTCTAAGAGTTTCGCCGAGGTATATGCACGTATGCGAACCCTGGAAATATTTAAATTTAATTACGTAAGTGGAAAATCTTTTAACATGTTCTCACAATCAGTAAAAGAAAACTGCCACGTTAAATAGAAAAAAAAATATTTTAAGCCGTAAACACGTGCACCGGCACGCATCTCGCATTCATACCTCGGTTTTAAAATAAACATAATATTTATCACATAAAAAATAAATTTAATGTAATGTTTATAGAAGAACACATTTTTTACAGAAGAGCAAATAACTCTGCACTTCATAATTTCAATTATTTGTCGCAGCGTACTATATTTTTCTCGGACGAGGACATCACAAAAGGAAACTTCGAAGTCATTTACAAGTTAGCCAACTGCAAACGAACGAATGCAGGAAGGGAGTCTGATGGGCTCGAGGGCACAACGGCCACAGAACCTTCAGTTAAGTTGGTAGCACTAGCTGTCACTTTGGCTCATCCTTAGAAAAATCGTTCTATATTAGAGCGGGTCATTCAAAAGGCGCGAGGGCATGAAGACTTCAGAGAGGCCCGCAAGGGTATTAACAATACTGTTACGTGTTTTGTTTCAGGTCCGTAAAAACACAACAATTAACTAGTAAACCATAAAGAATATTAAGCTATTACATATAAGTAATCCGAGCGCTTTTAAATATACTTTGACATGAGATTACAAGCTCTTGCAGCGAGTCTAATGCCATGGAATTTTCTTCTTGATTCACTTTTGATGTCATAACATAACATCAAATCTAAGAACATGCTTGCGAATATAAATAGACAAAATATTGGTAAAGTATGAGGTATTCCGTCACTTCCGGAATTCATCTCAATTATGGCTTATTAATACTGTCTGTTACAATTTGAATTATAATAATTTTTACCTTCTGGTAAATAAAGGGATGCAAGCAAATTCAACCCCTAATTTTTCACACCAAAATATATAGAAAGAAACTTAACGTTACTCGAATAGCGTACCAATGTATTCATTTTGCGGCTTCCAAACAGTAGGAAACTGGTGACGATGGCTAAGCCATCAAAAGCTGCTCTTTTAATAAATAATATTGTTGGCAAAGTCAATGCCTACAATTATTCATTTAGTAATTATCTTTAAAGTTGTCTAATTATTATTTTAAATCCTCTTTAGCAACAGGAAGATGATGCATAATTTTGGCTCATAATTTTGATTGTTTGCTGGGAGGTCCTAGTGGGACTTGAAGATCTTTTACCCATAAGTACGAGTAAATGTGTATAAGTGTAAACGCAAATGCCGATTTGAAATAAAAATCTTCTATAAATTCTCTTAAATATTTTATTACTCGTATGAAAATTTACGACCGTAACTTTACAATTATTTTTACAACTTTTAATCGAAATTTAGGGGTTGTGTTTGAACAATTAATGTAATTCCATCATTAATGTGCGAAAGAATCAGAAAATATTATTCCAGATTTGAAAGGCAAATAATACATTAATGGGACGCAAATATTCGCGATTGGCAAATATTTAGCGTTCCCTTGTTCTGTTAATATTATATAGAGTTGAAGATGGTTGTGATGGTCCCAGCGCATACGAATGCAAAACATTTGATATTCCTTATGGAATATGAAACGTGTCTCTTTGACGTAATATCGAGTTCCTCGTTGAATCTGCTTCAGCCTCTCTTTCCTGTGTACGAGCTCACGTTGCGTCTTGTTTTTCAAGCATTCCTGACAAAAAGGAAACAAAAAATGTTGCTTCTGCATAGGTACTACTGCTTTGGTAACGTTTAGTTTCTGCTGAGATTAAAGTGATACTTTACACAAAGAAAAATGTGGTAGAGGTAATATTTTAATCACGTTATATAATAAAAACACTTCAGAATTAATTTTAACTTCTGCTGTGACTCTGGTAACGTGCACCATTCGTATGCTCGAGTACGACTGAGAAGACATATTGGCTTTCGATTTACGACTTAACATTTCCTTCTCGCCTAGCGCTAATGGAACTCGTGACATTTACAATAACTTAAAAGTTTAAGACAATTAGTGCTGTAACATACACTTTTTCAAAGAAATTACTACTGTTACATAATATTCCAGTATTACAACTTGTGATGTACTGATTCTTCAGCCACTGCTGAAAAACTCCTTTCAGCAAAAGAAATACGAGATATTAGAATTTGCAATTTTCGAAAGTGCGTCCCCCATTGTAGTTTAGATAGATTGGAGCAATACTTTTTGTTTTTTTACATTGTGTATTGTGATGATTCTCATTGCATCTTATGTATCTTGGATCTACATAACAATTTGCCTGGGAATGGTAAAACCTTTGACATCGCACAGGCGTATTTCTCTTGACACGAGGTTGAATTTGTATTACACTGTACTGAATACTGTTTAATGAAACAATATGTTTTTGCACTTCGTATGCTCATTAAGATTTTTTATTTGTATAGACTTTAAAGGTTTTTTATTGTATAGTCTACACAATTGTGTTGCTGGATAACTTTTATTTTTAAACTCCTCTAGTAATTCGGTTTCTGAAATAGTTTCGGGTGTACCTTTTAACATTACTGCAAATTTTCTTCTTGCGTATCAATATATAGGTATAGAACGGTATGTTACTTCTTTCGCAAACTTTTCTGAAATTTCTTGTTTTCTGTAGTCGAAAACACGACTTTAATTTCATTATTGATTGTTCGAGTTGTTAAGTAATTAATAACCCTTTTTATTATGTTTTGAATAGTTTTTATCTATCACATTAATTTATGGGATTTTAACTGTAGGTGTTTCTGGTTTGCTGTCACTCACATTGTTAGTGGCAAAGTAGATACAATGATGCGACGGGTTGGAGGCTCCCTAGGGTTTGATAAGCCTCGGTGGTCCCCAGATGTGTCCTGGATTCGGAGTGACATTTGTCCTCAGTTTCCCCCACTTAGGGGAAAATTGAGGAACGATTCTTCCCGACGCATGAGAGTGACGTATGACTGCGGTAGCAATCTGGAAAGCTGGTGAGCTTCTAGGTAGCGAAGTGGCTCTACCTACGTCATGGGTAAACCCCTTCAAAACGCGTTCTGGAGTACGCAAATGACAGGCTGGCGGTGCACGTCTGCACATGAGGTGGGTGTAGGTGTGCACATGAGGTGGGTGTAGGTGTGCACATGAGGTGGGTGTAGGTGTGCACATGGGTGGGTGTAGGTGTGCACATGAGGTGGGTGTAGGTGTGCACATGAGGTGGGTGTAGGTGTGCACATGAGATGGGTGTAGGTGTGCTTATGGGGTATGAGTACTTCTGCACAACAGGGAGGCCGTTAGTAGCCCAGCCCTGGATCCTGAAAATATCCCTGGAGTATGCAAATGGCGTACTGCATGACTGAATTCGACGAAAAAAAATAAAGAAAAATATTTTGCTCCAAGAGTCCTGGGAATGGAACCCTGGCTCTTCGGAGTAAAAAGTCAGAACGGAAACCGATAGCCCACCAAAACTAGATCCATGTCCTTTTATAATCTATTAAGTAAGATGAATATTTGTACCCGAAACAGAGCGATTTCGAGAAACTTATTATTTTTAACTTTTGTATTCTCATCATTGAATTACATTATTAAAAGAACTTTACGTATCTATAAATACTAAAGTGTTCAAATAATATATTTGGAATAATTGTACGAATAATTACTAATATTATGTTTTGAAATTTTAAAATTTTTAATGAAAATATAATATATGTCCTATTTATAAATGTAATTTGATGTATTCCAGCAAAGAATATACAATAAAGTAGTTTTTGAGCACATTTTGTTGAGGTATTTTGTGCCCCAAAGGTAGTATGTGCCCCAAAATTACTTTAAAAGGATTAACATTTTGAAATTTGAATTTGGATGTAACTATTTAAAGATGAAAATTTGAAGAATATATTTAATTAAAAAACAAATTAAATCTTTAATCATGTAGTGGAGAGAGGAAGTGCAAAAAATGTGAACTTTGGCAATTTTCGAATTTATGAAATTTTAATGAAAATCAGGTCTGAGTCGATTTTATAACCGCAAGCCAACGGGTTGGTCGGCGTCGGATCTCGCCACGCAGAGGGTGAAGATCACCGCCACCTCCCTCAATAAAATCGTGTATCACACTTACGGGGCTAATGATCTTAGCAGTTAACGCGCCCGGAATCACTAATCGAGAATATCGTGGGGGATTGATGGTATCATAGGGGGTACTTTCAAAAATTGAAAAGATCAGATCATATCCAGATTTTCGTTTCACGAAAAATGGTTTAAATCTTGTTGTTATATGTACTAAATAACGTCCTCTAACCTAAATGCCTTTTTGAAAGACTATAATCTTCTGAAACCTGATCATTTTATCACTGCACTCCAATTGAGATGTAATATCCCTGGCAATAAAACTACTCTTAGTAGAGGAAGGCCCAGAGAGAATGTATCCCGCAGGAAGTGCAACACAGCCGTAGAAACTATGAATCACATCCTCGGTCAGTGCATTTTTACGAAACCAGCATGAATAAAGAGCCATGACGAGATAAAGAACTTTATAGAGGGGAAGATGCTCCTGAAATGAGACACTATGGTGTCCACGGAAGCCACTTTCTTCGTTGCCGATGGGGTTAGACTGAAACTTGACCTGGTAATAAAAAGCCGGGAGGGGGTCCACGTGGTCGATGTGACTGTCCACCACAAGGATGGGTCTAACCTTCTAATAGCCGGGGAGGAAAATGTGGTAAAGTATCAACCAGTCATTCCCCCGGCAGCCCAACTTCATGGAGTTGCCAACGCTAGAATCCTGCTAGTGATGGTTGGAACCTCAAGGGCTATGCCACGATCAACAGTCAGTGCCCTCAAGACGTTGGGGATCACGTCACGAGGCAATCTACTGACTATCTCGTTAATTGCTCTCAGATGCTCTATTAAGATCTACACACGATTTGTAAATTACGATGGAGCAATTTAGCATTGCTGGTAATAAATGCAGAAAATGAGCTTCTTGGTCTTATGGGGAAGTCTTGGGAACCCAGGGGATCCGAAAATACCTAGGATTACCTAGTTAACACGACTTTAAGTGGGAAGTGAATTCTATTTAATGTAGCATGTAGAAAATTGTGTAGTCAGAATCCATGGTTTGTGGGTCGTAATACCGAAAAATCGATGGAATGCAAAAGTCTGTCCGTTTCTCCGTCTGTCCGTCCTCGTGACTGTCTGCCTACGGTCAATACTACCGCCTCCACCGTTGAGTCGATTCCTCCGAAATTGATATTATTCAATGGATCTGAACAAACTCAACGCCCTTTGAGTTTCAAAAGGATATTTTCACTTTGGGGTTACTTTACTGGAAGCCTCAGTTACATTTTGAAAATTTTCTCAAAAATACCTCCAAATTTTTTGATTAAACTTTGTTCTTGGATAGCTTGAAGGACGCTTATAACAATGAGGAAAGTCTCATTTTCGTTGAACTTCCTGATTTTTCGAAAATTGCAAAAGTTCAAATTTTTTTCGGCGTCTTCGTGCAATTACAATTTTGAAGATAGAGATTTCTTTAATTGGAAAAATCTGTTCTTCACACATCATAATATAATGTCATGTAGATTGTTTCGAAAATATGAGTGTTTTTTGCGAAATTTTGCGTGAAATATAGCCAACTGTATACAATTTTTTAAACAATTATTATCTCGCAAACGGTTATAAATATTTGCTATAAATTTTCTCCTCATATGTTTTGAAGAACGATCAACATTGGCGTTAGACTCAATTCCTGCGAGCTCTCCGTAATTTCGACAATTGCTAGAAAAAGATAACATTTCAAAACAAAAAGATTTATATTTTAAAATATATCTATTAGAAAAATCAGATCATTAAAAATGCCATATAAGTTTTTGAAACAATAAGTTTTCGCAAATCAAAACCGTTTCAATTTTTTTCTGCGAATTGAACAAAGGACGCTCAAAAGAATGGCGTTCAAAGTCTATGGTAAACAATTATAAAATTAGTCGAAAACTAGAAGACATCAAATTTAGAGTAGAAATGGAATGAATGACGTGTATGAATAATTTAAAAACAACTTTCAAGAACAATTGTCTAACTTTAATTGGCCTCATCTTTAAAAGTACGTTTGCGTTGTAATTTAGAATAAAACTAAATTAGCTTAGCGTGGTGCTTAGGGTGTGTATTGTTCAAAATTATATTTCCAAAATGTTTGTTTGTGCTGCGTAAATTCATAACTAAAAGCCATTTTATACATTGTATGTTTGCCTGGGTCGTTCATCCTTGGGCATAGAAAATTCCATGGAAACATATATAAAAATATTTGTGAAGCACAATTGACAACCACCCGTCTTCTTGAGTGTCCGAACATAGCAACAGTAAGACCAGAACTTGGAATTAACTATTTGACCTCCTTGATTTATTCAGGACAAGGACAGATTCAGGACAACGAACAATGTGACAAAATTCTAAGATTGTTACAATCAACCAGGATTAACTGATTAATATAAGTCTTACAGGTTTTTGTATCTGTACTTTTTGTTATCTGTATGATATCAAATTTAAAAAATATGTAATTTCTGTACCAAGAAAATATTTTGGAGGTACATACATTTCTTTCACTAAAGTGAAGAAAACGTGATTTCATTCTGTGTAATCCTTGCATAACAAATTTGTAGTATAATTAATAACTATAAATTAAGGTAAATAACAGCGGTTGCTCATGATCAGAGCAGTTGTAAAGCAAACTTAAATAAATTTTTTAAAATGTCATTAAAATATTTATATTTCAATTTAAAATTAGTTACAATTATCGCAAATCTACTGTATCAAACCATAACGACTCATGTAACTTCAAACGTCAAATTCAATGCCACAAAGGCAGTGTAGTAAATCGTATCGTTTCACGACTTCAGGTGTCATCTAATACCTCAAATCACATTTTTAAATCGAATTCTTTCAAAAGACTAGAAAAATCCTGCCAAAAGTACGTTTTACGAAGGATGTTTTAGAAGGATCCGAGAAAATGGCTAATGCCGCACAAAGAGCGAGACACGTCAAATGACTCTACCGGATCCAAATAGTAGACCAGAAGAAGTCTTATCAGGAGTAACGGACTGACTCTCAGACAAAGGGGCACACCAACACACGCAGGTTGTCCGAGTACTATAAAGGTTATTTTATTCCCGTTTCTACGGGAAAATTTTCACTCAAGAAAACATTATTTGTAAATAAATTTAATGTAAATATCCATATTGGTGAACTCGAATTTAATGATGATTTTTCATTCATTAAAAGATAATTTACTTTCCTTTTTTTAATTTCCAACCCTCGCCTATAATTTTCTTCGGATATCCTCGTTAATGATTCCAATGGATTAGTATCTTTCTCACAGGTTACAAAACAATATCAAACAAAAGACATACACATTTTACGGTCCCTTTTGACAATTTGTGATAACATATTTGTATTTACGAAATATATCTACATTTAGAATCATAACTACGAGTGTATGTTTCTACCATTACAATACATCACTTGCAAACATTTCAAAGAACCAGTGGACCTCTCTCAGCCGTCAACATATACGTGCGCCTTCTTCGCTTTCTTCCTTCCGTCGCTACAGAAAAGCAGCCAGACCGCGGTCTTCCAGGCTTCTTACAGACGCCCTCTCGGGGTATTAAAAACGAGGCGAAATGTCGCGAACAGCGAAAAGGACTTCCCCTTTAATGCGCGCCTTGGACGGCGCGGGAACGGTCGGGGCGCGGGCGCAGTCGAAAACATCGCAGTAACTTAGCGCGCGCCTCCGCCGAGTCTATAAATCGCGCGGTAGAAGCGGACCGCTCTCCGTCTCCTCGGGGTCTCCTGCTGCCCGGAAACAAAATCGCGTTAGCGCCGCGCCGCACGTGATGGAAATGAAACTGAGAGTGTGCGAATGCTGCCGCATTTAGATACGTCTTCAAAGCGCCCAGCTTTCTAGAATACGTGACAAGAAACACGTACGTAAAGCAATGGGAACACACACACACGCGCGCGCGCGCGTGCGAAGGAAGGAGAGAGGACAAATGCGGTGGGCCAGGGAACAAAAATAATGTCAAAAAGGTCAAGTTGCTTATTTTCTTGCGCGTGCGCGCGCGTGTATTATGAAACTGTTAAGAGTTCCCTCTTCTATATCCGTTCCAATTTCTAATCCACGATAAAAAGCACCGTTCGTATTTTATATACCGTGTTCAGAGCGAAAAATTCCAAATTATATTATTTATGCGTACGTTGCAGAAGGATTGTTCCTTGAAAGTTGTAGAGAACGTGCGAAATCATGGCAGCAGGGTGGAGGCAGGGAGAAAAGCGACATCATTCTTTGCGCAAATCACATCTCTACTCAATTCGTGGTAGTTGAGTAGACACGGCAGGCAAAGAGAACAAATAGTGGAAACCGTAGTGTGCAGAACAGCGGATACGCAGTCGATGAGTTTTGGCGTTTGTGTCGACTTGTTGGCATTTCATGTTCCAGTACCTACATTTGAACGATACGACAGACGTCTTATTTGATATATCTATTAAAGAATTGCTTTCACGTCCTTCATACGTTTTTCATACATTAAAAGTTTCTTTCGTTGGTGTTGTCAGTTGCGAAAGTATCTTGTATAAAATAAACATTAAGCGCATTTGCAATCCAGTGGTAATAAAATACACAAATTAAAAGTACTTGTAAGAAACAAATTGTACGTCATTATATACGCACATTATTGCTCACAATACAAATAATATAATATAATCTATATAATATCATGGTACTTGAAACAGAAATAATATGACCTAGCTGGAGCAGAAACGTCGTGAAAAACGGGAAAATAGATGGCAGCCTGCCTGAAAGTTCAAAAGTAAGCTATCAATGATTGATAGAAAATTCTGGATACGTCAAATGCTATGTTCAATAGTACGGTTAGGGTAGTGAATGTTTTATTTCGGGAGGTGGTGGTGATTTGGTCTCCCGCTGGCTGATGAGATGCAGCGCCAGCTTCCACGTCAGCTTGCGGGGGAATTCCCCTCTAAGCATCTCCTCCAGAGTGGCATCGCTCCAACCGGGACAAACTCTAAACTCCCGACTGTTCTTCCGTCTTGTTTCAATAATCATTAGGAACTAAAGGATACAAAACAAATTAGGTCGAATGTAAACTTTGTAGCTGGAAGAATGAGCCAACTCAGTTATTTTCTTTGTCGACTTATACGAAAGCGAATGCATGTGTATGTGTGTGTTCCACAAAACTCGTTCGAACCACTGAAGCGAATGCTCCAAAATTTTGCCCGAATACTTTTGAGATGCCAAGAAAAAATAGGGAGCGGAGTGCTATTCAAACTCAAACTCACAAATATGTATTTTTCACAAATGTTGGTTTATTGTAATCTGCAAAACATTGGTTCTGGGAGTTACCGGGCGTGGGTGGGCGTGGCGGGGGTGGCGCGGTATGACGGGCATGGCGTGGGGACGGGCGAGGCGTGGCCAGACGGGGCGAGGCGAAACAATGCATGGCGGGTCAGGGTGGTCAGGCGGGAACAGGCGAAGTAGGTGAAGCTGGACCGGAGCGAGAGGTACTGTTCTGGGGGCGGGGAGGGTGCGGCGGTGCGGGGGTGCCGGGGATGCGAGGGTGAGCTGCAGAGAAAATACCAAGATTGATTAATTGATTGTTAGTGATTCCGGGTGCGTCAGCTACTATGGTCATTAGTCCCATAGTGTAGTGCGTATTTTTTGCTCGGGAGGGGGCGGTGGTCTTCCCCCGCTATACGGCGAGATCCGGCGCCGACCGACCGTCGGCTAGCGGGGTTTTCCCCAACCAGGTATCTTCCACCAGCGGGGCACCACCCCAGCCAAGACACGCTCTAAGCTCCCGACCGGTCTCCCGGCATGTGTAGTCGTGTAATGTATGTTAGTGTGTGGGTTTAAGGGGTGATAGGACAAGGAAGAGGTAGGAAAGATCACGCGCGGTCCGTGGCTCGTTTGTTAGGGTACTGCTCCGGCATTCGCCCAGTGTTGATCAGAGAAAACACGGAGGGCTACCGATCAGAGCAGCCGGCCGCTATAATTCTCCTCCAGACAGCGACTGAACATACCAAGAAATGTAATCTTAATCATTCATTCAAGTAACTTGATACGTTAGTTAAACAAGATACTTCCAGAGCAAAATATAACTAATTATGTATTAATTGATTTTTACAAATTCGATTAAGATAAAAATGAAGGGTTAAATAATAGCAATGTTGTGCACAAATTGTGACGAAAGAGGCTCTTGAATTATATGTTTGTGTTTGTGAAAGAAGGCATTGGCGCGTCCCACGCCAGCAGATCGATTCGCAGGGAGAAAGACCAGGGCGCAGCGGGAGAGAAGCAGGCGGGCGTCGGGTTGGCCCCATGCGTCACCCGGCGTCAGATGTTCGCGGAACCGGACTCGTTTCCCGAGATTCCGCGAACTATTTATTCACAGCTTTAAAACAATTTTCATTTCGACACCGCCTCCGATGCCTTTCTCTCTCTCTCGGTCCTTGTCACACCTTCCTAAAACAAATGATATAAAAATGAAACAAAAATAATGTTGAAAGAATTAAAAAATAGATGATATTGACGAAAGTACAAGTAAAGAACGTGAATAGAAGAAAACGAATGCTTAATAAAACGAATGGAGAGAGAACCTGGAGAAAAAAATAAATTCTTGAGTCAAAGAAATGATTGAAAATTCATAAGCCAAAACGAAAAACGCAACCGAAATGAACCCCACCAAGTAATGAACTTGATTTTCAGATAAAATCTAGAAAGAATGGCGTTAACAAACATTAACAGAATTTTATGTTTTCAACGAACATAAAACATTTAAAGGAATAATGAAGAGGTTCAATAGACAATTTTCAGAGGTTCAAGATAATCCATTTGTCCGAAGTGTCTAATTCGTTATCGAGTTTTACTCATTCTGCTAAGTACATACGGATTTCGAGGATCTTAAATCTGTTTACTCCCACATTTGAAACAATTTTAGTTGCCGCTCACAATCTTTGTAATCCAGGACATGCCATAGCCTCTCTTTCCACTTGACCCTATTTTCTCAGCACGAAGCAGCTTTTTCAGAGCGAGGGAGTTTCCGGGAAATGCGGTGGGATGCGTGGCCCGGAGGGGTTGCTGTGGCGAGGGGAGAGGTGGGGTAAGGGGGATGCAGGGTGTGTGAGGAGGGGTGCTGAAATGAGAGCGGGAAATGGGGATGAGGGGGATGCAAGGATTTTTAGGGTGGTGCAGGGAGGTGCAGGGGGGCAGGGGGGGGGATGCGCGGGGGGGGGGATTTGTTGGGGTGTGGCGTGGAGGTGTAAGATGGTGCAGGGTGGGTAGGGAGGAGAGGGGCAGTTCGAGGCAGTGCGGAGCTGTGGAATGGTACGGTGCTGGGTGGGTCATGGCACTGCGGGGTGGTGCGGTGCGGTGCGGTTCGGGGCGGGGCGGGGCAGAACGAGGCTGTGCGGGGCGGTATAGGGCGGGGAGAAGCGGGGCGCTCTCGGGTAGTGGGGGAGTGGCGCGAAAGGTGGTGGATCGAGGAGGGGTCAGAAGAGGGAGGAAGGAAGATTCCTGGTCCTGCCTGCGCCTGCTGAGATTAGCAGCGCCGTTAAGCCAGCAAATAAACACCGCGCGCGCTTATCGCTGCGACTGGGCCATGTGATGGGTCGCGGCAACGCACGAACTGCAGGGTTTCTGACGAAGTTCTCGGAGCTGAGGCAAGAAAGAAGGGAAGTATTTCCGAGAACTTTATCCCCAGTTTTCTGAATGTCGTGAAACAATAATAAAATAATATAAAAAATGCTATGGCTGATGTAAGTTATGTGATCAATTGAAGTGCTAACTACTTCTTGAAAATGAGATTCACTGTTTAGAATTCGCTCGAATTGGTGAATGTTGTGAGATGCAGAAAATCAGGTAAATCACACATTTTCTAATAATAATTATTCCAGTGAAATCATATTGAAAAAAGCTGAGAAATAATTTTTGAGAATAAACGGCTTGTCTTTGGTCCTCAAACAGACTTGAATTACGTATACAAGCTGTTGTAGTAGAGCTTAATTTTCGTGTACTTTACAAGTTTGGTAGGAATACATCGGTAACGAATTAGGATAAGATATGAAATGAGCTAACTCACTCATTGAAATTATCCTTAACACTAGAAAGCCCGGACCTCTCATTTACAGAGTATGCCCGCGCGTCGTCATTTTGTCGGCTCATGTATTTAATGTGATATTTCCGGATTTTGTGGAATTTATACATTTATACAGACACAATTCATACTTCAGTTATCATTTTATTGATTAATTCCAGCAATTAGAAAAATATATGCATTTGACTCCAAACAAATTACGTAAATTCTAACTCACTCATGTGTTACCTTTCGTCGCACGATGTCACAGACAGTCCCGAAAGCGTTTCATTTCAACACTGACACATCGACACTTCAGATACGATGAACACTAATGCCTCTCAACAAAAAAAGCGTCCATGGTTTCTCGGAAGAGAGCAAAGGTAATATAAACAAAACAAGTCGACGCACGGAGCGTACAGTTTAGCAGCTATTGGGAAGCAGTCAATTGGACGGCTGTCGGGCGTTTAAAGTAAATCGATGACATAACAATTTCGGGTAGATGAATATTTTCGAAATTTTCGCATATACTTTAAATCATAAATTCATTTAAAGTTAAGTAATCACAATGGATTACTATTCGATTTAATAAAGATAACATTACTTGAATATGTTGTAGACGTCAAAATGACAGCGTCGTTCCTTCTGGTGTTAATAATCATTTAAGATCTGTTGTTTCGCAAATACACTATCAAAGATTATTATAACTCCCTCGCGCGCGCACATTCACACAAACGTGTTTTAAACCTGTCTACTGTCTCTCTCGTTGTTGAAAAGAGTTGACGCATATTTATTTAGAGTATTTGACTTGCAATATTTGAGTGTCCTGATACCCCAAACTTGACGAATAAAGGGGAAACAGAGATGGTAGCAACACTGCAGTACAAACAAAGGAATCATCATGGCGGTCGGAGATAGCAGAGCAACAGCACCGGTTTATGCCGCAGGGCATGGTTTATGATCGAAACACTGGCAACAGGAGGGTTATCTACGATTTGCGCATCAAACGGATAGTCTCGCGCAAGTAACTGTAGGTACCATATGTGACGCAATTATCATGAGCACAACGCTTAAATCAATAGATTCACGACACCGCTGGCGATATGACATAACTTGATAAGATTTCAAAGTTACATAATATACTTTTTTAAGCTATAGAATATTAAAATCCATTACTACATCTCTCTCTTCTCAGATGGAACTAATTCGTTTGATGATTTAAAATATAAACATATTTGTTATTATAATAAAAGCCATCATGTGCCCTGAATTGACCACCAAATCGTAAATTTTACTTCTGCTATGCACTACTTATTCTTGTATAAAAATATTTAAAAATTTTTAAATTAAAAAATTTTTGGACCATACTGGGAAATTTTTTCGGCGGCTGCACCAATGTGAGGCATTGTGAGAGTTATCGATTTCCCTTTGCCAAAAAGCCTAGAGCATTGGAGGGGATAATCCGAATTCGAAACCGGTGAATACTGAATGTCCTTCAAATAGGTGGAAGGACAAAACGTAATTGTTGAGTGCCGACAATGGGTTAAATATTTGTCAGATGAACAACCCCTCCATTCATGTTTATTTTATCTGCAAAGCCACATACAACGCTGCATGCTCTTGTTTTGCCCCAGTAATCTTTTCTTGTTTACGCATCTGTCAGTTGGTACTTGTTTGGCTTCAGCCCCATTCGCATGTTTACCTCGCTTCGAATTTGGTTTCTTCTATCATGGATCAACTCCGCTAAATGAACAAAGAATATTAGTATTCTCGTGGAAAAATAAACACTATATTTCAGATTAGGACTAAAATACAATGATATTATAACAATACTAAATAAGAGGAAAGTTCATATTCTTTCCTTGGTAGCCAATCTGATAAAGTGGTTCTCCAATGTTGTACTAGAAGGTTACTAAGATGGAACACAAGCTACTAGTAGTTTGAGATTTTTCTTATCGTCTATTCAGGTACATGAACATAGTAGTAAAGCAATTTTTTCTACCTTTCTGATGGCGCTTTAGGCCAGTTCGAGCTTTGGCCATACATCCGCGTTATCACAATACTGCGGAAGTCTTTCGCACTACACAAATTAATTATTTTATACGAGATAAATTTATACCAGACTGAGCACATTGACTTCTTTTGTGCAATTAGTGTCACAGACAATGACAGAGAATGAAATCTTACATCATATAAATCTGATTGAGAAAAGTGATTATGTATATTATTATCAGGGATTATTACAGTGCAATTAGTATTATTTCCACACATTTGGACTCCTTGAAATACAGTAATATGAGAGTATCACAAGTGACATTATATATTTACGCTTTGCTATGAAATATTAATAAACTGCTTTTTAAATATAAACTCTTCCATCTTCACCTCTGCCCCTTTTAAGTCCCGGCAGAAAAGGAAAAAACGGAAGTTTTTTCATTGCGTCTGAATGGTTATTGGCTTTCTGAATTCGAATTTGACGTTTGTTAACTGGAAAAACCTCGGCTTTACAGAGAAAGTTGCAAAATATCCTAAAAATTTCTCACTTTTCCAGTTTTTCGCCTACATATCGAAAACTGTGTGCTTCATTAAAAAAATAAAGTGACATGATTTTACAAACGGCGTGCATTAAATTTCATTTTTTGACAAAAGATTCAAGCGCCAGAACGCACTGAAAGTCGCAATTTTTTGGTCAACTTCTGGTAAAAATGGGAGAGTAACTGCCTTAGTATCCTGAGGTGAATTATATTTTATAATAATTGAAAACAACAATTGAAAATGAATTAATATCATTTTTGAAAAATGCATAACAGGCGAAGTCAGAGACGTACTCTCACAAATTAATGAGCTACGCGGAACAACTATGTGCATGCCCTAGAAGGCTAGCAGTGATCAGATAATCAAAATATGTGAGACACGACGAATGAACTTGACGTGTTTACTAACGTTTTTATTTACTAGATTAGAAGCTTACAATGAAAAGCATAGTCATAACCTTCAGATTTGTGACGAAGAAGACAATTTACAATTTAAACGAAAAACACAATTAGTAATGTATGTCGTTGAATTCTTTACTGTTACGAGGTAAAACAGGACAATTAAGAATCAATTTCTTAACGTTGCAAATGAATTAAATAACTTTTTAATGCAGACATCAACTAGAATTATTTGTATATTGAGAGCAACATCTTCAACCTTCGTAAAATGCCTTGTTGGATACGTAATACCTCATCAGCTCTACGCACAGGCTACAATCCTTGCTCGCTTCTGGCGCTCTCCTTCCTGCGACGCGACGTCGTCGTGTCTTGCAGAGAAGTTCCTTTATGTGCACGGCGCGGCGCGGCGCAACGCGGAGGGGCGGGGCATATAGACCCAGGGTGGCCACGAGCTTGTTTATACCATGGGGGTTTCACTTCACAGGGTGGGCACCTTATCCTCGCCCCTAGCGGGTGTTCAAATACACCGTTGGAAGAAATGTTGCCAGAAATGTTTTCAAAAAATAGTGATCACGGTAGGGGGAAGAAATGATCTTTGAATAATAATGATACATTCTCTTTATTATTTAAAACACAGTCAAGTGTGAAGTTGAGCTTTGCATTTGCACAAAATGGAATAAATGTTTTATATATTGGTTCAAATCTTCAAATAAAATTCTCTGTGTTCATTAGTTCATTGCACTCATCAAGAGTTATTTAAAGTAGTATATGAATGATAGGCTTTTATGAACCACTCTTTTAGCTTACGTTTGCAGTGTTGTGTACTAGAACAAATACATATTATGTATAGGTACCAAACGAAGACAATTGCATGAACCTGCGCAGTAGAAAGGATTGGTTTCAGAATAAGGTGAGATCTAATCGAGATTGAGAACTTGCCAAAATAAACAATAAAACTTCTTCTAACACTTGTTCACTCATACAATAAGTTGTTTTTTTCGTTATTGGATAAGATCTTACACGTATACTATTTCCATTTCTAGTGAATCAGACATAGAAATAGTGATCAGTTTACTCAAATCGTGAACATCTGGTAACCCTAACCGTTGGGCTAGCATCCGGATTCGCGGGGACGCGATGCGGAGTCGCGAAAATCGTGACATGGTGAAACCTGGGTAATAGATTGATTGATTAGTGATTCCGGGCGCGTCAACAGCTACGATCATTAGTCCATTAAGTGTAGTGAATGTTCCCCCCCGGGAGGTGGTGGTGATCTTTCTCCATGATGGTTTCTCCTAGATGGTTAGGTCTGGCGGCGACCTATCGTCGGCTACTGGATTCTCCCCACCCAGGTATCTCCCACCAGCGGGACACCGCCCCAGCCGGGACAAGCTCTACGCTCCCGAACGGAAAACCTGGGTAAAGCCATACTATTCAGACTAGCAACTGTCCGGGCTGATACCGGAGGATTGCCATTGGGACAAGTCCTTCCTCAATTCCAAGAGTATCGGACACTGCCACGGCGAATCTAAGATCCTAACTGGAGGCCACCCGGGTTGTTACACACGGAGTGGAGCGGGGACGGGGGCGGGGTCGCCGGCGCATCGGATGGGCGCGCGCGCCCCTTGGCTTATCACCGCGCGCACGACCGTGCAATTCCAACCCCCCCCGGGCTGCCCGCGCGGAATGGCGGCCTTTGACGAGCGACGCCTCTGCGTCGCTGACGGGAATTGTGTGCGGTTGACGTGGGCGGGAACGGCTTGGTTGTTTCAGCCATTAACTAAGCGCCCGCCTCGCGTTTAGATACCCAGCTTATCTGTTAGTCGACGGCCACTGCGGCACTGCTTCAACTGTTAAACACGAAACTGTCCACTAAGCCCAAAGGGCTTATAGATCTCTTGAGGTTTGAGAATCAATAATCTTTAGGGATGATTAAATAAGAGGTTTGTTCTGTGCTTAGAGATCGATTTAATATAATCTTCTGACGTGAGCTTTTGTGCCACTCATTACAAAAAATACTAAACCAAATCGCAAGAACAAAATTCGTATCAATAAAAAATATTTTATACTACTGTTTCAACATGTGATGAAAAATAATAATAATAATAATAATAATAATAATAATAATAATATATATTTCTATATCACATGTTATAAGGAATATCGGTATATTTAATTATCAAATTAAAAATGATCCTCTAAAATTTTTATCTGTTGAATGTAGTGAAAAATTTCACTACATCTCGACTGTTTGTGAGAATTTAATTTTGATTTAATCACATTATTTTGTTTGAATCACTTCACTTAAGCTTGTCAATGGAAAATGAAACATGCAAAAAATTAACGATAAAAAACGAAAACCTATGAACACATTTCCCTGAAGGCTGGTCAATTTATTGTTTTCTGGGCAAATGGGGGGTTGGGAAGGAAGGGAGGAAGGGGGATTTTTCTATTATTTACATTTTGTGAGATAACATGCAGAACGGGTCTAGACGGTGTGAGACGAAATGGGACGGGATTGGATTGCGGAACGAGAAGGGATGGAAGGGGGTGGGGGAGACAGGGGAGTCGGCATGAGACGGGATGGAATTGCGGAACGGGGTAAGGCGAGGGAGAGATGACGCGTGTTGCATGGTGTGGTGGGGAAGGGGAAATGGGAACGGGGGCGCATGGCTTGGGCGAGGGACGGCTAGGTCACAGAGTGGGGGTGGGGAGGGAGACTTGAAATTGCGTGGCAGATGAGACGGGATGAGGGGGATGGGGCGGGATGGAACTCCGGATCGTGGCTGGCTGGCTACGAGAGGCGTGATGGCACGGACCGGGAGAGATGGCTTAGGTCATCTGATTTCTCTGCAGTGCCTCTGATCGGGAGGTCCAAGGTTCGAATACCGACGGTGACAGGATTTTCGATACTAGCTACATATCTGGGACGAGTTCTGACGCTATTTGGAGGAGAATTCTAGCGGTCGGCTGCTCTGATCGGTAGTTCTCCGGGGTGATTTGATTTGATTTATTCGTCTTTCCGGGCGCGTCAACTGCTTTGGTCATTAGTCCCGTTAGTGTAGTGCATGTTTTTTCGCGGGAAATGGCGTTGATCTTCCCCCGCTGGATGGCGAGATCCGGCGCCGACCTACCGTCGGCTAGTGGGGTTTACCCCAAACCAGGACTCTCCCACCATCGGGCACCGCCCAGGACCGCGCGATCTTCGTACCCGATCTTCCGGAATACGTAGTAGTGTAATGCGTGTTAGTGTAAGTGTGTGTGTGTAAGGGGAGAGGATGGGACAAGAAGAGGAAGGACAGATCGTGCGCGGTCCGTGGCCCGTTTGGTAGGGTACTGCTCCGGCATTCGCTTAGTGTTGATCGAAGAAACCACGGAAAACTACCGATCAGAGCAGCCGGCCGCTAGAATTCTCCTCCAGACAGCGAGTGAATTCGACCTAGCTGAAAAGCTAGCGTCGAAAATCCTCCCGCCGTCAGGGCTCGAACCTAGGACCTCCCGGTCAGAGGCGCTGCAGTGACATCAGTTGATGCACTGAGTTACCGCTCCCGGTTTCTGCGTCGTTTCTTCAATTAATACCAGGCGAATGCCGGAGCAATACCCTAAAAATCGGATCACGGACCGCGCGAGCTATCCTTCCCATTTCTTGTTGTATCCTACTCCTTACTCACACACATTTATACTTACATGCACAACACTTCCACACAAGCGGTTGACCGGTTGGTAGCTTAGAGCTTGTTGTTCCAGCTGGCGCGGTGCCCCGCTGGTGGGAGATACCTGATTAGGGAAAACCCTGCTAGCCGACGGTAGGTCGGTGCCGGATCCCACCCCCCAGCGGGGGAAGGACACCGCTATAGCTTGAGAAAAACATGCACTACACTTTCGGGACACATGCAGTTGACGAGCCCGGAATCACTAATAATCAACCAATCAGCGGGATGGGACGGGAGACGGAGAGGGATGCAACGGGGCGGGGGGGGGGCGGCCGTGCAGGTGAGGCGGGATGTGATGGGATGGGATGAGGGGGGCGGGGCAGGGGACGGTGAGGGACGTGTTGTTTGTAGGATCGGGGGAGCAGAGCTTACGCGGGCGAGGGCTCGGTGTGGATGGCCTGCGGGGCCTCAGCCGCTTTGCGTCGCGGCGCCTCGCGGGAGAGCCCTTCGCCGCGCGGCCACCGCAGCGCTGCGCCACGCGATCGCCATTTTGGGAAACCTCAAGCGACGACCCTTTTTCCACGGCGTTATGCAACCCGCTGGACATTTACAGGAGCATAAACTCACAAATGTGCGTAAAATTACGAAATATGCCCAGAGAAAAGGAAGAAACTTTTCATTGAAAAGTGAATAATGCATATAAAAACAATCTAATAGATTATAAAATCGACAAATATTTCGTTGTTTAAAAAAGTAATTATTTTAAAAGGTCAAAGAAATATTAACGGAACACATTAATTGATATTTAATACTTATAAATATTTTACGTAGTTATTTGTTGTTAGCAGATAAAGAAATAGCTTCGGTAACAATTAACGTTTTCATGTTTTAATAACTTTTTACAAGCACATCCATATTTGATTTTATAATAGTTACAAGTATATTTTGTAATATATTACCTTCTGTTTCATGGTATAGTGTTTGATGAGTTTCAGTGTATAGTGCCGTTGCTGTTACTCCTAATATAAAGTAATGTGTGCAGCGAAAAGTGCCACAAAAGCGCCTTTCCGATAAGCGCAATCTGACATTTCACTATTTTGTGCTCGCAATCAGATGCAATTATTACAGACATAAAGTGCCCATTTAAAAAAAGAGGTTGCGAATTCAATTTCTTCATTAATGCTGCACAAAAAGTATGAATATTGCTCATTAGGAAATACTGTGAGCGACAAGAATTCATCAATATCATCATTTATTTCTCTATTATCCTTACGTTGCAAATTCTCACCACTCTGTCGGTGTTATGAAAAGCAGAATTTTCATGTCACGTTCAGTACTAGATTCTTCGTAACAATATCACCCTAAAACAGTTAATATCAGATTGGTGATTTTGCGTGTCCAGTTTTACATGCTACTTTTAAAAGTTAATTTTCATTTCGTAATAGGGTCGTTGCAAAAAATAAAGAAAAATAAGGCGGCACAATAACAAAATTTAAGGATTTTATTTGTAGTGAAATTATTTTTCTTTTAGACTTACATGTAAGTATTTGTATATTTTGAAATATTTGAAAACTTGAGGCACTAATGATAAAAAGAAAGAAAATGGAATGCTTAAACGTAGAGAGTAATAATCTCTAGAATGACATCCCAATGAATTTTAGTAAAATTATTAATTTTTCTACTCATTTTAAGAGGCCGTCCTATACATATGTATGCTCAGTACAGTTAGTTTCTCTGCAGTTAAGTTCAAACTGTAAGCACGCTTAGGATTTATGAAATTCGACATACACTAAAACCTATTAATAGTTTTTGATAGAAAAAAGAATTAATTGTTAAGAATTAATTACTTAGTTTTGAAGAATTAGTACGTGCAGTAAAAATTGTGGAAAGAATTTGTGAGATTTACCTAATATACAAATTAATGGAATAAAAGAAGCCCTTAGTGTCTTAGATTAAAATACAAATCACAAATAAAAAATTGCATTTTCCCTTCTATTTTAGGTGACAATGTTCAGTGTGAACAGCTCCAAAGATATTGTTACGGATGGTTGCAAGCATTTCACCTCCTCTAAAGAGCAAACCGCTTACTTGAAAATCGACTCATTTAACAAGAAGGCGCCACTGTTGTAGGCGACGACCTTGTTCGCGCACTGGCAGTTCCTGCCAGCTACACGCGGGCGGAAACAGCCGCTAATCAAAACTCCACCGCCCCAATTAATACATTAGTGTCGCGGGCGGGGCGAGTGCGCGGTGCGGGATTTAATTGAACGCCATTAATTTTCGTCGGGCGAGCGAGCGCGCGGCCGCGAGGCCGTGAGGGCGGAGGAGGGGGAAGGGGGCGGGGCTAAACAAGCAGTAGCGCACGGCGGCCTGGGCGCTGGCTGGCAGCTCAGGGGAGGGGGGATAGCAACAGAGGCGCGAGAGAGACTGTGGACGGGAGGGCAAAATTAGGATGTAGGCGGGGTAGTAGACGTGTCGAGCCACGAGTTAGTGGGTAGAGTAAAGGATTGTGGTTTGACACAAGAAAAGCCGAATCTGGTTGAAGTATTTGAGACGGAGTTCAAGAATAGAGAATATTGAGGCAAGGACTCAAATGTGATATGAGGAACGGAAAGTGACTAAAAATGATATAGTAGACGTTTATAGCCACGAGTTAGCGAGTAGAGTAAAGAAGGTGGAAATTAATGAATGATGACATATGTGAGTGAAATGTTGAAGATACGTGATGAGAGCGAATGGTGAAAATAAGGGAAACGGAATATCCGAAGGATATCCTGGCGGATGGAGAATACACAGCATTAGGGACTGCGGTTTAGCTCAAGATACACCAACAGGTTCTGGCTGATACATTTGAGGTGGAGTTTCCGGAATAGAGAAAAGAGAGGCATGGAATGGAATGTGACATAAAGTCCGGTAATGAGAAACCGGAGTTACAACGAATACGAAAAGTGTAATAGGAGACGAAAACGGGAGAGAGGGTAATGGATTAAAGCAGGTTGTAATCACTCGGAAAAGATTGCGGTGTCTAGATGAAGGAGAGAGATTGTGAAATGAGAAGGCGGACACCGCCGAGGAGTCGGGCAGCGGACTGGGGTGACTGAGTAGAGAGTCGAGCAGATAAATGAATAGGGTAGTGAGAAGGAGGCTGGCTTTTTGCACGACAAATCTCTCCGAAAGTCCCCATCAGGAAGTCTGATGCGCAGCAGGGTGAAGAGGCAAATGCTGCGCGATTCAATTAATTAATGACTTTGTTTTGATGTCGGTGTGCATAAAAAGTTGGCAAAAGAGATGACAAGATTTTATTGAATGTAATAACGTTTCGCTTACAAGCAACCTTCGTTCTCCCAATAACAGAAAATGGAGAAAACCAATTAAGTGGATTTGTAGAGAACAGGAAAGACAGTTCTAAGAGAATTAATCCTCAGTAAATCTTACGTCTTTCGAAAGATTTGATTACGTTCCTATAATGAACACTTAAAAGATGCTTTATTGTATATTCAAACGAACCAGAATAGCCACTTCTTTGTTAATGATAGTTTGTTGAGGAAAGCTGTTCAAAAAGCAGTGTAATACTACTAAATTAATCTCATTTTTTTATAATATGAAGGAATTAGTATCCACAGATATGTATTTATTGACAGACAAATTTTGGAATAATAATTTATTTCATGAGTCTTATTCCGCCACAGTTTCAGGAATTGTTGTCCCCATCATCATGCTGTGAAATGAAATGATAAAAGAATATAGAAAAAGAGGTTAAAATTATTTACTATACAATAAATAAATGGAGAAATTGTTGAAAGGTGAATTTACCAGATACACGAAAATTTACAAAACAAATAACAGAAAGCTGATATCATAACATTATGATAAAAATCAATGTCACGTGATCGATGGAGTTGAGTAAGTTGTGTTGTTGAGAACGATGGAAAGAATAAGGAGATCTGAGGGACAGGGGGATGATAAGGCATGGAAGTGGAGCAGAGATGAGGGAACTATTTTTTCCATGTTCGACATCTATGTTGCACAGCATCGTAATGATTTTTTATTAAGCGTTTCTTCTCAAAACACGGAATACATTGTTATAATGAATAAACTTATTAATGGAAATTATTTCAAATTAAAACATTAAACATTTTGTTGCTGAAACTCCCAGACACAAAAACAGTACAAGAGTTCCCGAAAGTACTTTACTGCGATATATTGCAGTTGAATTATTCGAGACATTTGAGCGTCGCGGCCAGTGCAATGTAAATCACAGAGGCGCGAAACCGCCATCTCGACAGCTGGTTTTATGACCCTAATTAGCACTCGCCAAAGTATAATTTCAGTGTTTGTAACGAATTTCGTCTATAAAGCGGCTATATCATAATGATAGTATCACAATAAAACCGCACATTTCCCCGAATGTTATATTCTCGCAATTTGTTTTCATGATTATCATATCCCCATTCATAAAGTTTTATATCTCCTTCCTTTGTTATTATCATTCTATCCAAATCTCATGATTAAAGTTATCCTTGGATCATTGCAAGTTGACTGTTCACTACCATCATTACGGCATTAAAAGGCTATGATATCATGACAAATTTATTTCAATAAATTGTAAGCTCAAACTCAACCTTCAAAGTGGGATTTTTATGGATTTCGTAATACTTTTTAAAAACAACTGAACCAAATTAGAATCTCCCAACAAAAAATTTTAAAAAAAATGAGATTTTTTTTAAAAAAGAAATGGGCTGAAAGCAATAACAGGGGGTTTGCTCAGAACCAGGATTGCCGCTGCCGCTGCAGCGACTCTGACCGGGAGGTCCTATGTTCGAGACCCGACTATGGCGGATATTCGACAGTAGTCTTCTATAGCTACGTCGAATTCATCCGCTGTCTGGAGAAGAATTCTAGCGATCGACTGCTCTGATGGTGGTTCTATGATTTTCGTTTTCCCCGATCAATCCCGGGGGAATCCCGGACAGATAACTAAAACAGACCACGGGCCCAAAGATCTTTTCATCTTCTGACCCCTCCATAGCATCTCTCTTCCCTTTTTTTTCTTTTTCTCTCTTCCCCCCCGCAAAATATACGAGCGCGCGCACGCACACACACATACACGGGCAGGGGCTAATAACATGCTGGGGCCAGTCGGGGCTTTCACTTTTCACGGCTGCGGCGGGGGCTCCGCTGGGGCAAAATATCGGGAAGAGAATCACCGCCGACTTGGGGCGCCGGGTCTTCCCTTCACCGCGGGGGGAATCCCACAACCTCCCCAATAAACCAACCTTTCTAATAGGGTAGTGAGCAAAAAGTTCCCTGCCCCGGGAAAAATCAATCGACCCCGAAATCTTTTTTTCATACTTTGGGTCCTGATTATAGATCCTTTCATGTGTATTTTTTGTTTTGGGTTTTTCATTTGGGGAGAAAAAATCTTGTTTTACCATTTATATTACGATTAGGCAATGTAGGAACATATAAACAATGATTCATGTACGTCTTTCAATGTCCCCTTTTCTGTATATTTTTAAAAATAAATTTTTTTTGTAGCACTTTTTTTTAAAAAAACTTTTAAAGTTTATTCAAAAAAAGTTATTTTAGGGTTCCGAAATTTTTTTAGAAACTGTTTTTAAAAAAAATCATGCAATTAAAAAAAACAGGGGAAAATATAAAGTGAAAAAAGAAACAACTAATTTTCTACATTAAAAAATATCTTTCCTTTTTTAAAAAATTTTATGTTCAATTTTAAATTTAAATATTTAAAAAAAAAATCAAGTTTCTTTATTCACATACTTTCAGTTGGTACAATGGTAGAATATATGAACTACCAGAAGCATTTTAGTTTCCCCATGAACTTTGGGAAAAGCATAATAAATAAAGTGGTTACGCCCGGAAGAGGACAGAAACACTTGCATGAAGAAAACTGACGGGGAAAATTTAAAAAAAATTTCTCAGGGAAAGGAAAATTTGGAGGGCAAAAAGGACTATTTTTTTTTAATAGGTTACAGGGGAATGATGGTTTGGCAATAGGGCAAAAAGTTACTACAATAAAGCAATGAAGAAAATTGTGTTTGATTTAGTTTTTCATACTTTTGCCACCGATAGAAACCAGATTTGACCTTGAAAACCCGTTTTCAAAACCCACTCCAAAATGGGCGATGCCCCGTGCGGGGCCCGGGTTTTCCACAGCGACAACCATCGCTGGCACTTTACAACCCGGCGTCGAGGCGTATCCCCCTTTTCATTGGCTTTGCTCCGTTTCAGAAGTCCCCCCCCTCCCGAAGATTTTCCTCCCCGACCAAAGGGGGGGAGAATTTCAGGCAGTGAGGCCCGCTAACGGGGAGCAGGGGTAACAGGAGAGGGGGATGAGGGAGAGGAGGTACAGGAGAGGGGAAGAAACGAAACGAATTGGGGCGCGGGCGCGGGATCCTCCCCCAATTGCACGACGTTGGCCCGAACCCCGTGGGGAAAGAACCAAAAGGGGGGCGGTGGGGGAAGGGGGTGTGACATTTTTTTTCGAGTTTTTACCATGAAAATGAAATCTAATTTATGGTATCTAATATTGTGAGAAATTTGTGTCAGATTAAATTAATATATTAAAATTTTTGTTTTTACAAACTATTTTAAAATGCTAATGGTTCTAGAGCAAAAAACACAAACTTTACAAAAATTTTTTGGGGAAACAAAATAAATGCATTTACATAATATAAAATTTCCTATCAACAAATTGAAATTCATTTTCACGTATTTAAAAACGTATTGTGACATTATTACGCCTTTATTAAGGAAATGAAAAACAACACTTTTTATTACGCATTATGAAAATGTAATCCCCCTTTTTTTCTATATGAGCAGGTGCATGAAAACAGTGATTTCGTTAATCAATTAAAAATCCCGGGGGGTCCCCCAATAGATTATCATTGCAAAATTCTATAGTTAATATTGTTTAACTATTTGTAAAATTGATGAAATTTTTATAGTGATAATCGGTAAAAAGGAACGGGGAACCCTCATTGAAATATTTCGAAAATATAATTGTCTTATTCTTCATATATTTTCAAAAGTTGCTATTTTTCGTTACACTGCTGAGAAGATTATATCTATCCTTCCCCAGTGAATTTTTATTTATTTATTTTTTTAAAAGGTAATATACAGGAACAGTACAAATCTGATATGGCCTGAATGGGCCCTAAATAATTAATTATTTTCAACATATCAATAGCATATATTAATACAAAATTGTAATATTTGATATCTTTAATAAATACTAATAATATAAACACAAATTTTTAATTCTTTTAATTTTTGAAATCACACTGAAGTTAAATATTTTCTTAAATATTTTGAATAACCATAGAAAAAAAAGAAAAATTTAAAAAAACTTATAATGTTACAATAATGTAATTTTCTTAAAACAGCTGTTAAGAAAGAAAAAAAAACATGTTTGAATAAACTTTAAAGAGATTGATTTTAAAATTTTTTTCCAATTAAAATTTTAAGGAAACAGTGTTTCCAAGTTTTATCTTTCCAATTTATTTAGGTTTTGTATGCCCCCAGAAACAGTTTCTGGAGTGTTTAGTTCGATTAAAGGGCTCTCAATTAAACATCCGGAAACCTTGACACGGTTATCGATATTGAAGAAAAAAAAGGTTTTTTTTCCCGGAAACACACCGTCCTTGTTTTCTAATGTTTAATTCTGAAATAATTTTAGCCATTTAAATATCCCATAAAAAAAAAATTTGTTTTCAAAAGATCCCAATACTTGAATGCATATCGAACCTGAAAATACTTTTGGGTTTTTAGATCAACACGGAAAACACAAGAGATTCAATGTGATCCAAGTTCTAAAAATCTAAAAAACTAAACTACAGTCTTTATTTTTTTCATGAAATGAAACTTCATACCTTCTTTAATAAAAAAAAAGAACTGTGTTTTTCAAACATCTTTCAATTACATGGTTCAATATTTTTCCCCAAATTTTCAAAAATTTATAAAAGTCAGTTAAAATTTTTTTTATTAATTCAAGTTAAAAGAAAAACAGAAAAATATGACTAATTTTAAAATGAAATAAATGACAAAGACAGTGTTACATAAAAAACGCAAAATAAGTTATAAAAGGCATTTTAAAAAATCACCCCCTTTCCCGCGTATTAGATTTAAAACCCTAGCAAAGAAATTTTAAAAAGGTTGGGACATGACACTCCTCATAATCGAAAGTTGCCTTCTTGGGCTCTTTCATTATCGTAGTGCACAGGGCATCTTTACAGTAAGGTCTGTTCTTCATTTCTGGGGATAGGGTTAACTCCCGAGATGCCCCCGTGCGAAAGTGGCAGGCCCGATCAAAGGTGAAAAACAATTTTGCCTCGTCAGAGCCACGGGATGCAACGACGGGGGTCTTATGATCCTTGTGAGTTTAAAAAAGAGTTCTGCCACTCTTTTTGCACTCAAAATGCAACTTTGGGATAAAATCTTGGTAGAAAGGAGATATTACCAAAAAGATTTTTTCGGTTTCCCTCGGGGCCAACACTACCTATAAGGGGTTTCATTTCCACTTATCCCCCGTGGCCAGGGACACGGAAAAAGAATTCTGATGGAGTTGCGAATTTTCGATGTATTTGATGTTGGATATAGTGTCAAAGGTTTACTGGGAAAAAGAAAATGGACGACAAGGCCTCTTCCGGGGTTCAAAGGGGCCCGCGGGTTTCCGTGGACATAGATGTGTTTCGGATGCCCTTTACGTATTCCCCCTAAAAAACCCAAACAAAAAAAATCACGTGGTCGTTATATGACCTAGTAGTTAAAAAGACATTAAAAATAAAACAAAAACAACAATTTCCCAAGTCCAAGAAAATTCCGTATTTGAATTCGGATTTTAAAATCGTTGCCTAATAAAACCTAAGGACTTTTTCCGGGGAAAATAGTATTATAAAACGGAAATTTATTTAATCAAAATTAAATTTTAAATTGTAAACAAATTTCGATTATTTTTTATAACTTAATATTCAACTTTTAAATTTTCCCTACAATATTAATGATATTCATTGTACCCTAATATCTTATTCACACTTTCTCTTTTTCTTTGGTAAAAAAAACATATTTATTAAACTAGTCCCACTAAATTTTAAATAATGTTCTTTCATTACAATTTTCCCCATATTTTTTTGTGAGGAACAGTGACGGAAAATAATTGCCCTAATATTGAGTTAAGACTTCATTAAATATTTTACTTATTTCATTCTCGAATACGCAGCACGCTACAGAAACAATGATATAAAGAAAAAATGGTATTTCGGGTTTTAAGGGAAAATTCGGTTTTTGAAATCACGAACTCCAAAAAATATTTCAAAAACTCTGCGAACATGTATTTTTTTTAACTGTTGTGGGAAAAGATGACGCATGGTACCGCAAAAAATTAAAAACATTACTGACTTCAAATCAAGTATTTTTTTTCAAAATTGATATTATACTAGCATGTTCTTTGGGGATTCTAAACCCAATGATTTTCCCAATATTTCTGGAGGGTATTTACATTATGCTCATTTCTTTGAAATTTCTGAAAAAGAACTCTTTTTTTTTTACTTTACCCTTCATTCAAATACACTATACCGTTATTACAAATACTTTAGAAAATTCCCCTTTTATTAATACCTGGGTTTTTCAACTTACAATTACTAATCTGTTTAAAATTTTCTCATGAATTTTATTTCTTCTCGTATAACTAATTCTACAAAGAAGTTAAAAAAAATTTATAAATTTTTTCCCAAATTTTGGGAAAAATTGTTTGCAGTAAAAACATACAAATTTTCTCAAATATTGACGCATAATCTAAATTTTCTCATATATTGACTGCACTTTCTTCTTAAGGGTAGAAAATTACGTAATTCTAGGGAAAAAACGGCGGGGTTGCGAAAAAGTATTACACGCCCTTGTGACAAAAAAATGGATAAATCCATTTGCTAAATTTAAAAAAAAATCCTTCAAATCGGGGTTTAGCCAGAATCCATTTTGTGGGTGGTTGATAGCGAAAAATCGACTGACGGTAAAATGTCTGTCCGTCCGCCCCTGAACAACGCTGCGGCTAAACCGTTCACCGATTTTCCCCAAAAATTGATCCCCCAAACATCTGGATGATGTCGTAGCGCCTTGAATTTGAAACCGATATTCAATTGGGGGGAGGGTACTTTACATGAAGCCCTGGGAAAATTTTTCAAATGTTAAAACAAATGGCTCCATAATTTTTATTACATTTTATGGTTGGATAGGGGGAAGTGCATTTAAGAGAATTTTGCAGGTCTCATGTTCGAAAAAACTGTTTTTTCGTAAGTATTCCTACAAGAAAAAATTTAAAATTTGAGATTTTCCCTTGATGAAATTTTTTTCCTTTAAAAGATAAGATTTTTAAAAAGATCATGCAATTTTTCAAACTTTAGTATTTTCGCATAATTTTCCCGTGAAAATAGGGGTGAAAAGTAGCTTTTTCATCACTAGTATTTTTTAAAAACTGTCCTACTTCAAACATTGGCTTTTTCCGAATAATTGCAGACCTTTCCCATTTTTATTATGACAATGTGGTACTGAAGCGCATGAGGAAAATAAAAATATTGTATTTTCTTTCTATAGAGAAAAGTTCGCATTCTATTAAAATATAATTATATTATTTTAAAACATTTAATTTCCCCTATTTATACATTTTTATATTATATTATATATCACGATAAAAATTAAAAGGTTTGACCTATGAAAACAAAAAAATATATTGAAAGATTATGTTCTTTTGCATGGGTTTTTATTATTTTAACTATTTTCTAAGTGGCAACTGAAACAGAAACCGCTTTGCCGAATGGTTAACGTCATAGGTACGCTGTCGCATGCAACGTTGTGGTTCGAATCAGAAGGTGATATTTTTCTTCTGTTATGGTGTGATTTCAGTAGAAATTTGCCCAATATTTTGTAATTAATTTTAAATTTTTTGAAAAGACTTGGGGGCCGAAAAAGGGCCAGGTTTGTCGTCCATCATACAGACCAGCCTGTTCTGTCTATCGGCCAGGCGCTGGTCGAACTCTTATTTTTTTAAAATTGAAAAATTAACTTTCAAAACTACAAAATTGAAAATAAGTCTTATTTTGGGAAAACTCTTTTCCCAATTCATGTAATAGTATATTGCGGAGATGACATTAGAAGAAAGTAGGGCTGTTGTAGTACAACTCCCGTTTTTTAATTATAAGCATTATAATTTTTTAAAAGCAATCAAAAACTATTTGCAGATAATTAAAATATTGTTAGCATTATATCATTCAAGTTTAGGTTAAAATTTTTCATGAAAACAAATCAAATTTGACGCAATTTCTTAGTTGTTTTAAATTTGGGTTTTTAAAAAATCACATAGTTACTTGTTAATACTACGCGGTTCTGTTTTTCAGACTGGTGTTTCACGACGAGTTACGTTCGTCTTATGGGTAATGTGGAATCACCTTGAAGATAGGGGAGGGCAAGATAGCAGTTCGCAGGATAAAAGCTACTTCGCGACCCCTACAAAAGACATTCGAATCGAAATATTTTTTACTAGAATCAACTATAGAATAGTATGGTGATGTTTCCCAATTCTTATAAAGAATGTGATTTTTGGTAACCTGAAGAAATTTTTACATCAAAAGAACAATAAATTTAAGATAAATTTCTTCTAAAACCCCTTCGGTGCGGGTACCTCTGTGAAGCCCGTGGTTTAAAACGCGTAGTAGATAGAGGAATGGACGCCAGATCAAATCCTGCCGAATATGTATTTTTTTACCTGATGCCGGGAACTTTCACTATCATCACGGAAGACATTCCAAAATTCCAAGGAGGAACAAACTTGTTTTTGTAAACGATAATGTGATTATATTAAGATTGTGTGCTGGTATCTTGTTTTCCCAAACAATGTGACGAAACGAAATTTTGGGAAGAGATAGCTAAAATATTAACAGTGTCTCAATTGCAATATCATTATCATTTTTTTATGAAATCGTTAGAAATAATATGAAAAGTCTGTACCGTTGTATAATCACTATTAATTTAATTTTTAACATTTTAGAGATAATCAGAATCCTTAAAATCTGTGGGTTTATTAAAAAAATTTGCAAAAAAGGTAATTTCTTCGTTCTTTTATTAATTAAAAGGGAATATTCTTTTACTCGTTTAACAAAGTTCCAAGACTTTACGAACTAAAAAATTTAATTTTGTTTTCCCTTTTGTGATAAATGCAAAGAACGCATCCTTTAATTGTTTGTAAAATTGATAATTTTATTTTTTTTAGGGTCTTCAAAATTTTTAATGTGTCTTCGGTAGGTGGAGCCACATTTCAAAATGTATGAACTCCAAAACATAATAAAGTACGTTTGACGTGGCTTGAAAGAAATCAATTTTTTTTTATTTTTTCTCCTTTTTTAAATAAACAATGTTTTGATACGGCTTATCTTTAGTGGGGGTAGACTAGACTAAGTGGTGAGCATTCAATCAGTCCCAATTTTCAAAAGAAAATAAGGAATTTTTAAATTATTTAGTTATATCCAATGATTATTCGCCATGCTTTTTAGGTGATCAATGCAAAACCCCTGTCATTTAGTCTCAATATAGGAAAAAAAAAGGAGGTGCAATTTCGGATCTCAAAATGTCTTGGATAAAGTCGTTCTTTTAAATCTAAATATTAAATTTATTAAAAAATTTCATAAATATGAAAACGGGTTAGATAAATAAATATATTATCATGTATTTTAAAAACATCAGTTGCCCTAATATTGCATTTTCCGGGAAATTGTACTGCGAGAACAATATGTTTAAGAATATGATTTCTATTACGTTTTAAAATTTACTCTCAGAGAAAATGGAGAAATTACAGAACAAATATTTCGTATTCGTAGTCAAAGGCCAGATTACTAAAAAGACCAATAACTCTCTGTGCAAATCGTTTGACAGGGGGTTTTAAAAATCGGAGGTATTGAGGATCGAGTTCTGCGCGATCCCTTTTTTTCTTCTGTTCCCGTTTTGTTTTTAAGTCTGAAAATTTAAAAAAGAAAAGAATGTTTGGGAAAATACGTGTATTTATTTATTGCATATAAGATCTTTGCGAATTTTTTATACTATATAATGTAATTAGTTTGATAACGCTTTTTACAAATATTTATACAAATGTGCATTTATTTATATTTAGTTATAAAAATTTTCCAAACCCTCCTTGGAATTAAGATAGTAAACGTTTTGACATACTTTTTGCATTATTTCCCAAAAAGTTTGTCACAACTCTGTCATTTTTTATGGGAAATGAAATATGGGGAAAAGTTTACCCCTTTCGTTATGATATCCATATTGTGACCTGATAACCGTTTTAAATTAAATTTAAAATGAAATTTCCCCCTTGGGACAGGAATCAAACCCCTCGTTCGATTTGACCAGTTGCTCTGACCACTGAGTTTCCCGAAAAATGCGTTTTTCAGTTGGGGTTTTTGGGCTCGTGTATTCCCCCCCGCATTTGATATTTGTCACCGCTGTCATCATTTTCGTAAGTCAATATGAGGGGAAAGGTTTGGGCCTTTAAGTAATTGATATTAAAGTTGTGACTTTTTTCACAACGTCTGCCCAGATTGTGACAAATTCTCGTTTTTCTTGATTAATAAATACTTCAAATTTTTCAATACAATCATTTATGTAAAAAAACTCACCTTGAAATGACAATCCGTAATGCAGAAAATTTGACTGTTTTTGTATCTCACCTTTTTGGGAAATGCTGTTTCGTTTAGATGGATTTTGAACTATGATAATTCGTTATCTCAGCACAAAACAAAACGTACTTCCTTTTATTTCTCATATACGCAGAAATTTCGTAGTATAAGTAGTATATTGTATGTGACTTAACGTATTATTCGTGCGCATACGTAGTATAAAAAAAGTTATTAAAACAGCGGAAAAAATTTCGGATTAAACGGTAATACACGTTTTGGGGTCGAAAAAAAGGTTTTTTCCAAACCGTCCGTCCATCCGTCTGTGATTACTCTGGGGCCTAAACCCACGTACGATCCCTTTTCCCAAATTGAAGAAACCCTGTTTTTTTGGCTGTAGTTGAAGCTTGGAAATTTTGAAAAAACTTTGAAATTTGGGGGTACTTTACTAACCTTTCGGGCATTTTCAAAATTTTCTCAAAAACGGCCCAATTTTCTGTAAAAATGATCAAAACACTTAGAAGGATGACATAGTTCCAATTTTCTGGGTTTAAATCTGAAATTTTTAAAAATTTTAAAAATTTGAACATTTTGGGGCGCTTCCTACAACTACAAAAAAGAAAACAGTTTTTCTTTTAAATGAAATTTGTTTCCATAATTCGTTCTTATAACAATCATGTAGGCTTTCTTGAAATGATGGCATTTTTTGTGCAAAAGTCAAACAATATTTAAAATTTTAAGAATGGTTTGAAATGCAAAAATGCAAGAAACCGTTTTTTTTTTCTTACATTAAAACGTTTCAAAAGATTTTGCGAAATCTACTTTTTTTGTTTTTTCTTGCAACAACATTCCTGTCTTCAAAGCAAAACTCAAAAAATCACTCGTCAACACATTCTAAAAAAAATTTTATAAGTGACGCGGGGGGTGACGTTGAGTGCAGGTGCTTGTTTGAAGAACTGGAAGACTGAGTTTAGTCCTGGCCTGTTCATGCAACTTTTTAGACAATGTGGATTTTTAAATTTAAAACTTTTCCCTTTTCAATAATTTAAGGTATGCATTTACGATTTCGTTTGAGAGTTTTCAAAAAGAATGAATTGGTAATAGGGAACATTTGTTATATATTAAAAAAAATTAAATAAAAAGAGAAAATAAGAGATTTTTATATAAATGTGAAGTGAACAAAAAAATTAACTGCGTAATGATGGTGATTTTTTGAATAATAAAAGTTTCTAGATTCTAGTAATTACTTGCACAAATAATTCTGAATGTCGGGCCGTGTCGAAACTTTTCTGGGCCCCAAAGTTATCACGTCAAAAATTCACCGGGCGAGGCGATAAGGGGTTTGGGGTCAGGCAGAACCGAACCCCAAAAAAAACATGTCTGAACTGAAACATTCTTGAAATTCATTTTATAGGCCCCGAGATTTTTTGCTTTCTTATTGTCTCTTAGGGTAATTTTTTAATATTTTAAATTGCAGAAGTGCGGAAAAGCAATGAGTTTAAGACAAAATTCAAAATTCTTAATTGGTAAGTTCACGGAAATGTTTTCGTACGACTGTGTTGAAAAATGCTTAGGTGCGTGGCTTCACAATAGAGGAACGCGGTTTTCAAAACCTCGATATCAGCGATTTTTTTGAGACAATGAAAATAAATTTAATAACGATGTCAGAATGTTCTAAAATTCCTTTTTTTTTAAAAAAGAAATTACAAAATGCGGAAAAATTTGATGTACTTTCGATTACTGGTCGTTTTCCAGATCATTCCTACTCCATATTTTCCTGTTCATAGGCCGTTTTTTTTACATTGGTACGTTCGTGTCCTTCCCAATCCCCAATCGGGATTAGTCCTTTTTAATTCTTTTTTTTTGTGTCTCACTTTTTTAGTTTTCTAGCAAAATTTTTTTTTGCATTTAAAAAATTAAAAAAGCTTAAATTCCACTACCAAAATATGAAGAACTGAGGTGCTACAGAATGGGAGACTTTCTTAAAAAAGTTTTTAATTTCCTTTGTGTGGACTGTTTTTAAGGTTCTTAGCTCACAAAGGTTCTTTGGTTTTCCCTTTCCAGCTGACATCTATCGCCCAAAATAATTTTTTTGGGATTATCTCAACTTTTTGGGTTTAAAATAGTTTTTTTTACAGGAATCTATTGAGTTTTGCTTCCTCTAAAGTCATTTAAGCACTTCTACTCCCAAATTAAATAATCATAAAAACTATTCAAATGCTCATATTAACAGCGTGAATATTTCAAAAAAATTTCATTTGTGTAATTTTTAAAAAAAAATAGAATAGAGCAATATCTCGTTTATGTCATCGGATAGGCTGATTTGGTTTTCCCCCAAACCAAAAAAATTTTAAAAAAAAAAATTTGGAAATTTTTTGGGAAAAACTTGTTTATTAAATTTTAAAATTCAAATATTGCACGCCATATTTGCAAATCAACTAAAACTTTAAAAAAATTGCGACCCTTTTTAAAAAATCAATTATAAGAAACATTTCATTTTTGCAAAATTCTATCTTTAATTTTGAGTTGTAGTAAGACGCAAAATATTCAAATTTTTTTTGATTTTTCAAAAATTTGGAGTTAACCTGAAAATTGGATATATTCTACCTTTATAAGCGATTTTTTATAAGTAAAAATCTTACAAAAAATTTTCAGAAACAAATTTAGTCGTTTTTGAAAAAGATTTAAAATGTAAGGGTACAAATAGTCCCCAAAAATTAATGAATGTTTTCAAAATCGCATAGCTTCGCTCAGGGGAAAACGACAGGGGTTTTTTCAATTTGGGAAAAAAAGTATGCATGGTTTAGGCGCTAGAGTTGTATCAGACGGGCAGACGGACGTTTTTTTTTTGGTTTTTTTGGGATCACGGATCCAAAAACGGGTTAGCTAAACCCCGGGTTTGAGGACTTTTTTTCTTAATTTAGCAATTTTGATTCAGTTTTTTTGTCCAGAGCGCGCAAGATTTTTTTGCAGAAAAAGCCAGTTTTTCGGCAGCATTATATAACATTTCTATATACGTATATTTCCCGTATATACGTAAGATACGAAATTAATATTAAAAATGTTTTTAACATGCGTCCCAGATAAATTTTAAAAAATAAATTAGTGTGAAGGAAAAAAAAATTCTTGGTTTTAAAACCATGTATTCATATAATAAATATTATTATTAGTTGGAATAAATTTGTATATCCCATTTCTAACATTCTGGGTTTTCGTTTTGAATGATATTGATTAATAAACAAGTCCAAATTTAAAAATTCTTCTCAATCATTCATTCAAGATTTCAACTATTTTACAAAACCCTCCCAACCCGGTCCAAAAAAAAAGACCGGGTCATGCCTCTCTTCATCCCCTCTCGATCAGGTTTTCGTCCCGTTTCCCCGATCCCTTGAGCAAATGCTAGATGGCCCCCTTTTTTCTTCTGGACATAAATGTAACTTCATTTTTTTTTGACGTCTTCTAAATTCATGGGGAAAACAATTATTCAAATTATCGTTTCCATGTTGTCGCGGCAGAATTAAGACCAAAATTTATTGCTTATTTATCTTTTACAATAGATTTTTTATGGGGTTTTTTTTTTTTTCTCCCCTTTTAAAATTGATTGTTTTTTATCCTTTAAAAAAGATTTTATTACATGGGAGTTTTGTTTTTTTTCCTTTCAAAAATTTAAAAATTAAAAATTTTTTGTTTTATCTGAACATAATTTTTTGATGGGGGTTTTGTTTTTTTTTCCCCTTTAAAAAATTTAAAATTTAAGTTTTATATGAGTAAGCGTAGGATCCCAAAATTTTAAAAAGTAACAATTCACTTTTTCCCCCTAGCCCTCATACGCAGTTTTTTAAATGTTTTTCGACGTAAAATAAATAAATAAATAAAAAATCCTAAAAATATTCATTTCTCTTCATAATGAAATGGTAAACTAGTAATGAAGATGAAGATGAAGATCTTTTATTTTATAATATTATTTCATCAGAAACAAACTTTACCTTAACTTTACGTTGAAATACTTTAATTACATTATTTTTCATTATTTTAGGAACCAATAATCATCAAGACTGGTAAAACAAAATGTTGAAAGGGTTTTATTAGTGCATAATCCCAAAAAAAAAAAAATTTTGGATATCGTTTAAGACTTCGAGAACGGCTGCAAAACCTTTTTAATTCATACATAACGATTTCCCCCTTTTGGGTCAGGGATCAAAAAATAGGTAGAAAAAAAATTTTTTTTGTATCTTTAAAATTTAATCCAAAAATTTAAAAAAAACATAAAAATGGAGACTCAAAATAAAAATTTAAAATCAAGAAAATGGTTGTGGAAATCTCGATATAATCTAGAACAGAAAATATATTTCCGTAGGGAAAAATTTAAAATATCGATGATTATTTGAGCGGGGATCTAATATTGACTTTATTAAAAAAAAAGCTAGGGGAAAGGGCCATTTATGACTTTTTATTTTATAAAACAAAAATTTTCGAAAGAAAACTGAGACAATATACAAGACAATGGTGGGCTTTTTCGTATGAATCAAATTAGAATTAAAAATGATGCAATAAACTCTCGTTGAATGCTATGAAAATGAATTTTTGGGGACGATGTTGTCAGTATACTGTTTGATAGAATATAAACGAAGAGATTAGACGAAAAAATGATTGAGGGGCAAGTGGTCGAAAAAGGAATCAAACAACTCCAATGGGATCGCAGAATGCATGCGCAGAATATCAAAAAATTTTCTTTTGGGGAAACCTTTCGGAAGAAAAGGAAAGGGCCAAGAAATCTTTTAATACGTCATGGATTTTACAATGAAGGGCAAAAAAATAAGGGAAAATGCCTGACGGAATAAAAACATTTGGGGTGTAGATTGGAAAAACGGGCATTAGAACTGTAAAATACTCGCTTAAAAATTAATAATAATTACCTTAAATCCCAAATGGAAGAACATAAGAAGCCTTTTTTTATGTGCGGCCAAAAGCGGTCAAAAGATCTTGCCGGGAAAACCCAAAACCCAAAAACAAAGTTACGTTCTTATTTGAAAAGATTAAAAGAAAACAAAAAAATTTGATTATTTTTTTTTGAGGGAGTCCTTTTGATAACAAATATCAGATATTACTCTTTTGGTATTTTGATATTTGTAAACTTTTCCCTTTATCGGGTGATCGCTTTTTAAAGGGGAAAAACTATTCTTAATTAAAGGTCGAAAAGTAAAATTGATTTAGGGAAAAAAAAAAATGATTGAATTATGTTTTTAAAAAATTGCGGGGCTAAATGAAAAGAAAACTAACAAATGTAAATTCACATTTCTTTATTTGCACCAATGAAAAATTCAATTCCACAAATTTAAAAACTATTTTGATCCCCCAATAACATATGTGGCCTTTAACCCAAATCTTTTTCCCTTTTCCGGCGATAACATAATTCACCGGAAAATGTTTTGGGATTTACGACGAATGACGAAAATGTAATTTCAATAGCCAGTAGGACTTCATCAGATTCCAAAAGGGAGATTTTTAAAACTCCCGACATTTGTTCATCATTTTCTCTCATGGTATGCAAATGTATTCTCAAGTTAATGTTGAAATATCTGATCCCTTTCGGGAAACCTAAGACAAGTAAAGAACGCAATGGTGGTGACCCTGAAATTTGGTTACGAACCCAAATGCTATAGCGCAGATTTTTCCTTCTTCCACCGATTAAAGTGGTCGCCAATTGCGACAAATGCCAATAATTATAAATTTGAGGTTATTTCGTTATTTTTTAGATTTTCTTTTAAAATCCTTTTGCGTGAGATATACTATATGAAAACAAACTATCAATCAAAAGGGCATTTTTAAAACGTTACATTGTAATATAAAAATCGTTTAAAATAATAAATATTGTAGTTATAGTTTTAAAATTCAACCTTAATTCATATTACATACTTTAATTAAATTCTTTTTAAACATTTATAACTTAAAAAAATTTTTTCCCAAATAAAAAAAAATTTAAATTTCTTATTTTGTTTACAAATTTATTAACAATTCATTAAAATTATAAATATGCAGTGCAATATTACGAAGATGCGTTAGTGAAAACATATCCCCAAAAAATTGGAATTTTGTTGAAATGTAAAAAAAATATGAAAATAGAAAAAATTTTTTTTTGCAACAATATTTTAAAAAGGGATCCTATTCATTTTCTAACGATTATCGTGACACAGATTTCCAAGTTTGACAAAATTTTGAAACATTATTAAAATTCAATTTTAAATAATTTATGACAAAAATTTAGGGTTTTAATGGATTACAAAAACAGTGTTTGTAGGTCTCTTATCTTGAAGAAGTAGGTGTAAAATTCCGATGACGGGAAAAAACTTTGTGTGCATTGTCGTCTTCGAAAATAAAAAAATCGTAATTAAAAAAATACTTGCTATAATAATATAAATATATTAATTTCATTGCGTTGGGTTGGAAATCATACATAAATTACATGTAAATAATATATTGGGTTTTTGTGTGTGTGTTCCTCCCTGTTCACGCAATGACAAAAGCTGGGTTTTCTACCTTTTAAACATTAAGATATTAAAAAGTTTATAAGAGTCATATTCGTTTTTGATTCTCAAAAAATTAAAAACTAGGTATTACATATGATTTTTTAAAATTTGGTAAAGAACTCCATTAAAAGCAATCACCCCAACGTTAGATTGAAGAGGTAATTAATTGTGATCCCCAAAAAAAAAAAATCAAAATCATTATTTCCAGCTGCACTTACCCAAACATAATGTCTGCGAAGAAAAATTTATTGTGACTAAATAAACTTTAAATACTTTAATTTTTTTGTATTTATATCAAAACTATTTTATTACAATATTAATTTCGCGACCTATAGTATATTTTTTGGGTTCTAAAAAGTATAAGTATTTCACAACTGAAAGCTGCTATCTCGGGCTTTTGTGAAAAGCTCTAAACTTTTCTTTTAAATTATTATTTTTCTAATAAAATAACTAGGTTAAAAGCATACAATGCAAATTATTTGCATTTTTTTTAAATATTACAAAAAAAAAGACGAAATGTAGACATGGGCTTTAGTCGTTTCCAGTGTTATTTTTAAAAAAACCGTTTTTTAACAGTTTTAAAATATGTTTTACTGGGGAAAATTTTATGCCTTTTTTTATGTAATTAAATGTATATTAAAAAAAAAATTTATGTAAAATTGTTGGTTGATTTAATATTTATATTCAAATATTTACTATAATATAACTCGCCATCACCGCCATTTTGTAATGTTCAAGATGAATAGTCCCGCTCCTGAAATGAAGCTAAGCGGATTGGTCAGCTCGATCCGCAGGCAGGCGGCAGGGTCGGAAAACTCGGGTAAAGTTCGGCTCAGGACATCGCCCATTTTGTGCAAGCGAGGTACATTCCACACAATTAATCTGGACGAACTGATCAAGTACAAATTTATGTCCATAAAATCAATCATCTCAATCTGCCATAAAATGTTATGAACACTATCTAGTCTATTTTTAGAGAGCCGTGTATCACAACTTTTGAAAAAAGGTTGATAACGGAATGAGTGACCGGAAGATATGATGCGAAACCGGAATGACTATTTACAAATTAATTTGGATAAGAATCCTTAACAAAGTATTTGAGTATACTTAAAATTTCGAATAATTGTTAGTGTAGCAACATTCACCAATGATGCGATTATTAAATGATTATGGATATACATTCTGGAAGACATGGCCAAAATTATGTTATTTCTGGACAACGAGAGTAAAACATTTCAGAAAAAAATAAAAGAATTTCAAAATAACATATCTAAGGTTTGTCAAAAATCCATTTTCAGGTCTAGAATTTTATAAAACATACGTCGCAAATTTACACACATAATTTCGGCAAGTTCAAGTTTTAGATATATAAGGAGTATCGCTATTATTAATTTCAAATTCGCGCAGGATTCAATAGAAAGGTACGCAGTATCCGACCATATGAGAGGTGTCTATGGCTTTGCTGAGTACCCAGGAACTCGGGTAAAATCATTATTAACCCTTCGACTATATTTCTTCAATACTTATGTAGACTCTGTTTGGGGTTATTTTGGCCCCAAACGTTTTACACAATAGTTTACATCCTTTTTGATGCACGAATATTATTTGGAATTATTGAGAAATTGATGCTATTTATTTGCTTTATTTACTATATCGTACTAACAAAGAATAATGATGTTTCCAGAAAAAACAATTCCAGAATATTCTCATAACTATACGTAGCTGTCTATCTTACCAACAAGAGAATGTTTGAAACAGAGCTACCAAATCATAATAAATAAATATCCCAAATGATCACTCAGCAACCGCAACATAATACTACAAAACGGAAATGGACACGGTTAAAAATTTTTCTTTTCTAATTTAGATGTCAAATGTGGCATTTCTGATCCCAGCCACATAACAATCAAATTATTTCCAACAAAAAACATAAATATCTGAAAACATAAATATCTGCGTTTTTCTTTATTCCTATTATAAGATAATTCTCAATTAGTTCGGAAAATTCTCACGCAATAGCTTCTACTACATCGCATTCCCTTGAGTTGCTTAACACATCCACATTTTTGTCCCCTAATTTTGTAAGATTTTGAAACTCCACAAACTCAGTCTGATTTGTGTTCTGAAGGCGAATATATGCAAGCATTAAAATGTTACTATTTTAGGTTTGTGTGAATAAAGTTTGTCACATTAAATTAAAAATTGATACTTGCACTTTTAAGAAATGTATTTTCTCTAGTATTGTACACACATTTCTGGTTTTCTTCTTATTTAGTCTATATTCTTCAAATTCAATGTTCCAAGGAAACTTGAAAATTTATTGTAAAAAATACTCCTGAAATATTTCGTATCTTACAAATTCTGCGGCGCGATTTTCATTTCATATGGCAGGTTTGTAAACAATCAGGGTGTCAACCTCATGGAAGCAAATTATGGTGCTATGAACTGAAAATAACCACGGGGTATGGGGTTTAATAAACATCACATACATAGATCTATTTAGGTGGCGTTCGTTTTATTCTCGGCATACTCACTAAGAACGCAGCACCAGAACACGTTTTTGGAAATTTCTTCAAATCTTCTGACCGAATCCCACAGCAGACCGAGACGCATTAAATGACACCTCATTTGTGTCTGTTGGTGCACGGGAAGTGGTCCAGCCGTGAGTAACAGAATCTACACTTACTCACATCTGCACACACGTGGAGTTATTCAAATTCTGCGTAGGGATTATTATTACCAATCCCTGAGCATGAAATTAAATATTTTATGGCAGAAGACTACAAAATTAACACCTTTTGCTTTTGACTATTCATATTTCCTTCGTGAACTCTTTTGACAAGTGAATACCATCTTCTATAATGCCTAGGCTACGTTATGTGACATCATCTATGGAATGAAAACATCACAACTATCATTTCTGGTGTAATCTCGTGGACATTTTTCTTTGAGTATCCGTCAGTTCAATTGTATTATTTTTCGTTCTTTTTTCATTGTAATCTTCTTGTTTTGTATTCATTCAGCTGTTGCATGTAAATTGATGCCATGCATTCGAGTCACGAAATGATTAAATGAATACATGGAGAGAAGAGCAGGTCATTGTATTGATTACACAATCAACTTTGTGCTCGGAAACAACGTTTCTGAAAGCTTTCAGTGTCCAGATAAACCCAATAGAGAATTGATTTTTCTTTGAAACCAAGTATTTCCCTTTTTGTAACACTCGTACCTAAAATACAGAAATTGGATTTGAAAGTACTTTCTCAGTACCTCTTGTACCAGTTAGAAAAGGAAAATGCTGTACTGAAACTTTGAAAATCTGAAAAAAAGCAACATATATTTCATAGTTTTATGTAGATCCAAATGCCCTAACACTATTTTAAATATTTTGAAAATAGTTTTTCGAAAGTAATTTCTTCAAATTACACCTTTGGAATTCATTTTTTAAATGTATTTTGTAGATTATCTCTTTGCGAGTGGGAACTTTTTTTAAAATTCGGAAACATTCTAAATATAAAGGCACTCTAAGCAAAAAAAAAGTGGAAAACTTGACGTTCGTTGCGCAGGCGGGGCTGGATGGGGTAAAGAATGAAAATTCGTTGAAAAATATTTTGGTCAGAATCATTGCTCAAAATAATATTACTTAATTTTGTACAGGGAAAGTTGACACTGTCTTACTCAATTAATCTCTTTAAATTTCTATCAATTAGGACTTTCAACATTGGGAGTGTAGTAGACAACCTCACTACAGTTAAATATTCTATGGGGTAAAGCAAAGTCGTATATTTAAAACAAGTCCGTACCGCACGGAGTGCAGAAGGAAAAAAAAACAACTCCGTAATTAAAAGGTTAAAATTGTGTGAAGAAGAAGATTCCTAATCTTTTTCTTTCATTGACCCCTTTTAAAAGAATTGTTTTCTCCATCGACCCCTTTATGTTTTTCACTATAATATTCAGCATACATTAAAAAATTGCTCAAAAGCACAAATTGCACAAAGAATTGCTCAAAAATGTCTCAAAGATATTCTTTTCGACCAATATTTTGGTTAATATTTGGATTTTCAATAATCGACGACGCTTCTGAGTAATTGCAATTCTAATCTTCGTTGTTGTGCAATGGTTACAGGTTGAGCGTTTTTAACTGACCATAACAGTTCTCCGGTGCGTATTCCAGGGAGTATCGTCTTCCGAAATATAGTACCAATGTGAATAAATAGTTATAATTCTTCGTGTACCTACTCCAAAAATTCTCAGGAGTTGTATTTATTTATTTATTTATTTATTTTACGTCAAAAAAACAGTTAAAAACTGCGTATGACGTGCTATGGGGAAAAGTGAATTGTGTGCACATTTTCAAAATTCTGTGATCCCTACACTAAGTCATATACTACTTAAATTTTGAATTTTGAAAGGAGAAAAAAAAACTCCCATGTAATAAAATCTATTTTCAAGGATAAATAAGCAATAAATTTTGAATTTTGAAAGGGAGAAAAAAACTCCCATGTAATAAAATCTATTTTCAAAGATAAATAAGCAATAAATTTTGGCACTTATTACTTCCTGCCGCGATAACATGGAAACGATAATTTGAATAATTTTATTTCCCACTGAATTCTAGAAGACGTGCACAGAAAATGAAGTTACATTTATGTCCAGAAGCAAAACAAGAGGCCATCTCAGCATTTGCTCAATTTGTGAAGCGAGGTTCTCGGTGGCCCGGTGTAGAAAGTCAGAATGGGGCCTCCATCTGCAATAAACGTGACATTAAGTTTTAAATCTAATGGGTATTAGAGCGTACGTGGTAAAATGGAGAAAATAAGCATCGAGGTTTTAAGTAAGCATCTTTGTTTTAGTCTTTACCGATATCCGTCTGCATGGGTCTTTAATAGGGGCACCTTACTTCGGGGGAGGGGTGCTGTGCACAGATTGCACTAGCCTGACTACGACCCTTGTCCTAAAAATGAATGACGCGTGGGAAAAAAGAGGTGCGAATTTATTACTGTATGTTTTGTTGTAATACATCAGAAAACACGTAATTATCAAGTTTATTTTACTTGTAATCAACGAGATCTTGATTACATCCATTGATCACCGGTTCATATTCAGTTCCCAATAGACCCCTTGATCACCATTGCCTCTCTTCAACATTTCATCAACCCCCTTGGGGTCGATAACGACCCGTCGAGGACCTCTGGTCTAGAGTATGCATATAAATTAAGTCAACAAATTCTGACGCATTGTCGTATTTTCTTAGATAAAAAATAGACGGTATGCTTGCGTTGTGTATCTCTTGAAGTTAGATAGTTTGAAGGCCATACAGATTAGAAGAAAGTCGCGAAACTAAAAATGTGGCATAATAAGTGAGTTAATGCGAGTCTGACGTGTCCAAATTGATGTAAGTGTTCGCAGACGTTTCAGCGAGTATATTGAGACAAACACTTTACGGCAGGTTGAATCTACTTGGGAATTATAGTTGATGGTGTTGTTGATAAACACACGTAAGTTCTTCACATCAGAACGCCGTGATAGCACGATGTTCATTTGTAGATATTTTAGATAGAGAAGAAGGTGAAATTTTATTTATAGTGCTTTTTGAACTGGTTATGACGCATTGTGATTTATTTGGGTTTAACTGTAAGCCTAAAGATGCTGTCTAGTTGTTTAGTCAAATCTTCGTTAATTTTTGTGAGAGTGAAAAGAGGTGGTATGAGTAGCAAATAAGGTATATCTATAGATCATCCACGTAAATTTGACGACTGAAGTTATTTGGTGCATTTTCTACGTCATTTACATCGATTAAGGTCAGCGACTCTTACGTAGTGCCTTGAGCAACTCCGCGATAAAGTTTTTTAAGTCATTTGAACTGCGACTACAGGACACCAGTATTGGGTTCTAAAAGTTAAATAATTAAGGAACCCTATTCACGAGTGCAGTGCAAATCCCACGATTTTTATTTTTGCGAGAAAGGTGTCATGATCCACCAAATCGAATGATTCGCTGGAATTTAGAACACTCTGGATGGTTACATTGCTGCAATCTATTGTTACACACGTCTTCGTTAACGTTTGATACTGGGGTTCAAATTTTCCTGCTGGAAAGGAAACCGGATTGCCAATAGTTTAAAAGTACTTTTTGAGATATTGCTTTCGGACGTTTGCTTCTGGACGACTCTTTCACGTACTTAAGCAATAGTCGGGAGGATGATAATGATGCGTATTGTGTAGGGTTGATGCTCTCTTGGGAATACGATGTATTAGTGTAGTCTTCTAGGATGAAGGATATAACCCACTCATTAGTGAACATTTTATTATTTCAGTAATGATTGGGTAGGCCACATCTAGGCTAGTTTTGTCAGTTCGATATTTATACCATCGGAGGCTAAATAATTTGATTTGAGGCTTTGAACGATTTTGACGATATCATCAACGGATAAAACTCATAAACGGATGAAAAGGAAAAAAAAACTCGTCGTATTTCCTTTCTGTGTTTAGGACAAAAGCGAAGGATTGTGTTTTCAAGTTACTATCAAATGGAGATATGAAACAATGATTTAGTTTTTCTGGAGAATATTCCTTTTGGGTAAAAATCGAACAAGAAGAGAGAAAAGTGCGGGCAGATAATTGCCATGACCAGAAGAAATCTAAGAATAAAGCTCTGAAGACCTTTGTGATCTCTTGATGGAGAAAATGACTGAATTTCAAATATTGAATACGGAAAAAAGTTGTAAACAAAAATAATTCCTCTTTCTTCATATATAGTGACCAAGACATATAAAATGAATCTTCTATGCTTTCCTAATTAAGGACATTATAAATTTTTTCTTATACATATTTATTTTTCTTTCGGTAATACGTAGTTTAGAATATACTTTACCATACGCATTAGTTGGGTTACAAAACTATTCTTATTTCATAATCTTAAAACTATTACTACCACAAAGGGAGGGTAGCTACAATCAGCATCTATTGTCAACAATTATTAGCGAATATGTTTAGGAAGGCGTCAAATGTGAATCGATTTTTAATTCACGTTGGAGATTGGTATATTGAGGCGATGATTTAGTGGAGTTAATGTCTTAGTAACAGTTCTTGTAGAGGTAGGATATGTGTTTAGTGTTGGAAATTACATTCAGTTCTTCGTGTAAATGTTGGATATAAACCATGGAGCGTCAGTGGCTAATCGGAGAAATATATTTTGTATTCATTGCTGTTTACTTAAGGGTGTACCTGATGCGTTAGCCTGAACGGAGTATGCATATAACATTCAAGGTCTGAATATCGAATTGTATAGTGTGATGGCAATGTCTATCAAAAAGCAGATTTCGGAGTTTATTAGAGGTTTTGATTGAGCTATTTTACAGTTTTTTGTGTTTTGATTGTCATACGTGAATTCCAGTTCACTTTTGTCTCTCAATTCAGCTCAAGGTATTAAAGTATTTCGCAACGAGGAGTCCATCGTATTGTATAGTCGTTTATAAAGGGGGAAGTAGTATATAATTTTCTAAGCACGGCTCAACTTTTCCTCATGTTAATCCTTTCAACAAGGGAAGTATCTCTGCGATATCTTCTGAGAGAAACCTCTTAACCTCACGAAGCATCTTCCAGTTACGCATTTCCTGGCGTAGCCTTTTCACTGCCACGTGCGTGGGAGGGACTCGTGCAGGCAGCCGTCCTTTACTCTGCGGCGCCAACGGGGAGTGTGCAAGCTTAGCTCGTGGGACCGAAATGGGCCAAAAAACTCGAACGAAAAGCCACAAAAAACAAGCAACAACAAAAACTAACTCAACGCATTTTCAGAATCAAAATGCGTAATTTTTATATATACAGAAAGATGTAATAGATGTTTAAAAAGGAGCTCTGCATTATTATATAACATGCGAATTTTCACTGTGCTCATTTCCAGATCGTGGAAGGCAGTTATAGAAAAGACTATAAATACATATGGATTGCTTCACACAACTCCCCCCACAGATCACGAAATTAATGAAATATTTTGTTAAATTCTTCAACCAGAGTGTGAAAGAGAAATAACGTTACTTGTGGTATGAAGACGGAAATTAACAAAAGCTTAAAAAAATACACGAAAGGAGCATACACTAATGTTCCAATTCCTTTTGTTGGTTGTCGCTTGGTTGGTAACACACGCTTCCCCCCCCCCCGCCTTGCGCATTTGGCGAGGCTGCGTGCCACTGTGCGCCGCGGAGGGGAACTAAAGTCCAGCGGAGCGGAAAGGAGGATTGAGTCGCTGAGCGCTGGGCGCCCGGCGCTCGAAGAGCGCACCGCTGTCCCCAGGCGCTGCTAGCTGTCCCCAGCCAGACGCCGCACCAGGCTGGGCCGCGCCGGCAGCTGCTGGGCCCCGCGCTGCCCCCGCCCCGTTCCTCGCCGCCCGTTCTCGTTTGCCCGTTTGCTCGCCGCCCGTTTGCTCGCTCGCCCGTTTCTACGCTCGCCCGTTTCTTCGCTCGCTCGCCCGCCCCCTGCCTACCCACCGCTCGCTCGCCCACCCGTTTCTTCGCTCATCCGTTCCTTTGCCGGCCCGTTCGCTCGCTCACCCATTCGCTGACCGCCGTCGCTCACTTTCCCCCCCCCCCCCTTTTTTTCCCCTCTTCGCCCCGCCTTCACAGATTCTCATACGCTCACTCGTTCGCCAATTGGACTCGTCCATACGCACGGTCCCTCAGTCGACCTATTTGCCACTCGCCCACCCCCAAGAAAACCTTTTTAGAAAGAAGTCTAATCTGTTGCACATGATGTAGTTAATGGCAGTAAACCAATTCGTGTCGTTATTCATCGTGTGCATGATAATCATCTAAAGAAGTTATAAGTATAAAATAATTAAAAATCTGACGAACTATTAGCATAATTTCAGTAATATTATTATAATATTTAGTATCGCGATCGTGCTACAAAGGCTGTGATGGGAAGCTCCTATTGCCAATGCAACGTCTCTGGCAGCAAGAACTTAGGTTTCTCGACGTTGGAGGATTTTCGACCCAACCTTGATATCTGGGTCGAATTTAGCCGCAGTCTGGAGGAGAATTATAGCGGTTGGCTGGTCTGATCGGTAATTTTCCCTGGTTTCTCCCATCAATACCAGAGGAATAACAAAGCAGTACCTTAACAAATGAGCTATGGACAGCGCGGGAACTCTTCTTCTTCTTCTTTGCTCTTTCCTCTTCCCTTGCACGCATGTACACACACACACACACACACACACACATTTAAATGCACTACACTACCACACATGGCGGGAGGTTAAGACGTTGTCCTGATTTGGGAAGTGCCCTGCTGATGGAAATAGCTGGTGTGGAAAACCTGCTAGCCGATGAGTAAATCGACGCCAGATCTCATGTTCTAGCGAGCGAGGAACAATAGTACCCCCGTGGTGCACTACACTCACCGAACTGATGACTAATGACTAATGTCTAACGGCTAATGAACGCACTAATAACAGATGACACGCCCGGAAATAAAACTATGAGTAATTAATCAGTGAATCGATAATGACGTCTCACATCATCCTATTTTAACTTAATGATGCGAAAAATGCTTTGTACATTATTAATTACACATGATATATATGAAAGTACAAGTATAACGTTAATAATTTACTAATTCTTGTATTCTCCTTTTGTTCGTCGTTTTTGCACCTCACCTTTACAACATAGTACAATATTGAATTCCTCTGAGATCGATTATCGGACAATAAATTAAAAAAAGCTTTAGCAATCGCACGTATACCATGTTTTAGATGACGGGAATTCCACAGTGTATCTTTTGAAACATCCAACGGAAAAAGATGGAGAATATCTGAAGATGAAGCAAGGAGATTATGCTGATTTCTAATCCATTCTTAGTCCTACGTTACATCTACATTTTTGTCAAGGAAACTTGAAAAGAATTAGTATCTTCAGAAAATATTGGTTATGTTAAAAGCAATGCTCTTAGAGTACAATGCAAAAGTAAAACGGGAAACTGCAGTGATCGGTGTTTGCAGTTTGCCAGTTATTTAACCGTCAGTTACACGAATAATTCTTGAAAGACTTACGCAACAGACTTCAATATTGTACTTAAGTTATCTAATCACACTGCCATTTCAAAATACCCTACATAATCTAATGAAAGAAATTTAGGACTCATTCATAACACTCAATCAACAAGGAAGATATTAAACTTGGCTGATTCAACCAAAATGAAAAGAGAAGAACGTTAGAATGAAATATGATACTGAAAGTTTGCTCATTACTGATAATCACATATCTCGAAAATACCCGGTGACTCCCTTTCTCAAATAAACAGTGTAAAAAGTTTAAAACTCTAGATATAAGAAACATAATTTATGCATAAATACTTTCTTGTACATTTATGTACAAGAACATATACAAAATTTGTTGCAGGTAATTTAAAAGGTGGGACAAAAATAGAGATGTAGCTTTACTTTAAAATTATCTCAGTTTATGTAGCTGTGTGAGGAAGAAAAGCACAGGCAGGCGGAGTTGGCTAGTTGCGATGAAGGGAATACGTCATGTTTGTCAGATGTCTCTCTTATCTCCCCAAGCATAGGAATTAAACAAGGTCCAGGCATGGGGGATATCAATAGCTCGCTGGCATAGTCGGACAATCGACCCAAAAAATTCCAAATATGTACAAATCAAACAGTAAAATGAAGTTGGAGAAATTAATTTCATCATTGTAAAGAAATTGTATGTCCATTCCCAACGATTTTTATACACACATTTTCAACCTCGGTTTTAATTTTACTCTCGATGCTCTTGGAAAACGAATGTTGAAAACAAAATATCCAGAGTACTAATAAAACTTCGTAGCGTACGGAAACTACCCCTTTAAAACCTGTGCTTTGTCCTCAGCTCACTGTTCCAAAAGAGTAATAATCCTCGGAAGCTTTTAAAAGTGTTTGCCCTTTCGTTCCTCTTCACTTCTAGATGTTTGTGTATTTGTGTTCTTTGAAGCGTGTGGAAGTTTGCAGATCTAAATATAACCACGATCGGCGACATCAATGTACCCATGTTTTCACTGTTTCAAGGATATTCAGAAACGTAATGGGGAACTCTCACTAAAGAAGAAGCTCAAAAGATGGTTATTTTTAAAGAAATTGGCGTGATTTTTTATTTGAAAAGTGGTATTTACTTTTGTTGCACCTTAGAAGACAAAATAATGGCTTTTTGAGAAAAATAGTGTTTTACCCTACAAATGCTTGTGATCTAAAGTTGTAATTCAAAGTTTTAAATAATAAAGACATACATTCTGATAAGAAATGATGGTAGAAAGTTTGGAGAATTATTACTATTTGAATGTATTCAGTCTGGCAGTACATTAACTGGATTATTCTTATTTTTCAAGCGAAGTTAAACATTTTTCCACTCACGACACGAGTACTGTTTTTGATATAGAAACATACTTTACATTATAAACAAGTAAATAAGTTATTACATTTTCTGTTCATATCGTGTAAGAAACCTACGCACATGAAAAATAAATACATTCTAAAGAGAAGATATTCGTATGTATTCGAAATGATGTGGTGGCTGTTCAATAGAGAATTTGCTACATGTGAGAATGCTTTACTATTCATTCTAATACGTAACTTTCTAATTCAGTGCTTTTCCTACTAATTCAAAACAAAAACGTATAAATCATGTTTGCCATCCAGCAAGAAATTTGAGGCACAAAGTGAATTTCTAGATACCATATCGAATATACCACGCTTGGCGTAAGTGCCCGCAACCTATGAAAATAGAATGTAGCAGACTACACTCTATTTTCAGAATATATTCCCTTCTCGACACCGAAAACCTTAGGACATGAGATGTAATACACTACTTATGGACACAAAATCGTTTAGTAGTTTAATCTGATGAAACTCTAGTCTCTTTAAAGACATTACGTGAAGCATACTTGAAGATTGATGGCTACAAGATCAAGGGGAACGTGAAAGAAGAAAGTAAAAAATCATTATGTTAAGAAATTAATGTCTGTTGAATTGTTAGCGAGTGTATTAATTAATATCTTATGTATTATAATTTCCCAAATGTAGAGATCTATTTCTTTTATCAGGTAATAAATACATAAATCGCTCGCTTGTAAGAAATAATAAACGTCAGTCACATGACCTGCGAAGCTCTCGTTTTAAGTAGCACTAGCCGAAATAATTATTATTTAATGTCATAAATTCTATGTATACCCAAGAAATGCACATCACATGATAATGTTTTGTATTGTGTATGACGCAGAACAAAGCAGCGAACAAATTAATTCCAAAATCTCAAAGAAATTACATAAACACAACGCCATAAAGTGTTATGTAGTGAAAATAGCATTTTTAATTTTTTTAATGCTTCAAGATAATTTTTTATAAGTAGCCTATGCGAGTTCCATAAGCAGGTAATGTAGATGAAAAATATTTCTGGAGATTTGCCCTCTACAAGCGATGAGTCTATCTATCTTCAAAGGGTAATGTCACAAGCCAGGGATTTTAGGGGCTGCAGCTAATATTTTTTAGAATGCCAAGATGAGTTTGAATTGTAAATATAAAATGGAAAACACACTATTAACCGCGCTCTACTTGCATTTTTATGCGTAATACTTATTATATATATATATATATATATATATATATATATATATATATGATTGAAATATGTGTCGTATACATAATGTAATTGGTTTCGACGCTGATTGAATAAGTATTTACATTTGAAATTTGACATCTAATTTAAAGCAACTTCCTTGTTAAAATTTTGCACCTAAGTTCCTATCTCTAGTAATGATGATACATAGTAGACGTGACGGGTTGCGTTATTATCACTTTTATCGTTATTATCACAAATTAGTACTTCATTTCCTTCCCCCCTCAAAAGACTGCAAGCTTTAGGCAATTATTAAAGTACGAGTAAATCGATGCACAATGTTCGCACTTACTAGCGGGCGTCTGCGATCCAACGCGGGCACAGGATTGATCAGTGATTCTAGGCGCGTAAACTATTAAAGTCCCGTAAGTGTAGTGCACGTTTTATTGCGTAAAGTGGCTGTGATATTCTTCCGCTGGATGGCGAGATCCGGCGCCGACCAACCTGTTGGCTAGCGGGGTTATCCTTAACCAGACATCTCTCACCCGTCAGCACCACTTCAACCGGGAGAAGCTCGAAGCTCAGGACTACTGGCATGTGTGTTAGGGCAATGCATGGAAGTGTGTGTAAGTAAGGGGAGAGGATAGGACAAGGAAGAGGAAGGAAAGATTGCGCGCGGTCCGTGTCCTTGTATAAATTTATAAGTTATATTCTCAGTCTCACGCATCCGGTACTTGAGTTGCTTCCTGGATGATCGTATTTCACATCTGCTTATGACGGTAATTTTCGTAAGATTTACTTTAAGCATGCTTGGTTTTCAAGGTACAAACGTCACATGGCACACTAAAAATTTTCTGTCTAGTTTACAAGTATCTTTGATGCTTGTCTTACCGTACAAGTGTGCAGAAATATGTACGTACGCAGATATAATGACAAAATTAAAATCACAAATTTTTCGTCGCCCTTTGCACTCATATATTCCTCATTTTTATTTCATCTCTCGCTTCTACACTTCTTAGTACTTCGCTCAACGTTAATGGCCTTTGGTATGTAAATACTTGCTAGAGATGCGCTTCCAGCAAAATAATTAAATAATTAGTGAACTTCTTAAATGAGCGACATTTGCTTCCGAGAAAAAGAAGAAAAAGCCTCTGCTATTTAGATGGGCTTTTTATCCTCGCGAAAAGCGCGAAAAGGGATCTCGTTGCAGCGAGAGCTGAGTAGTGAGTAATTTGGTGTTGTGTAGAAGGATTTTGAAAGCCAATTTACTCTTTCGGAGTTACAGGAAATAATTTTGTTTCCACAACCATGTTTCGAACAGGAAGAAATTGGAGAACCGGGACAGTGTCATTCTTTTCCTTTAATATCTCTTTCGCTCAAAAAATGTGAATCCTATTTCTTTCCATATTCTAATTTCAATACCTGAATATTATTTTAATTAAAGGTTTTGAGATAATCGTAAAAATATGCTTCACCTGTAGTGGAGGCTTACATGTTTCTTCGATTCATACTCTTTTATGACGTTTAAGCGCCGAAAGATGACATGAAGAACTTATGATACGTACAAGATTTCTCACGTTTCGGGAAACATGCCTTCGTTCATCAAAGCAGTTGAATTATGAATAAAAGATAGCGACGAGCGGTATTGAGAACGTTCAATAACAAGGATGGTTTGTTCTGTGCAATAATATATTTATAACGAGAAACAGGCGACAGTTTAATTTGATAATACTAACAACAACATAACCAACACTTCTCCACTCTCTCTCTCTCTCTCTCTCATCGAGTAAAGCTCGATTGATTGATTAGTTACTCCGGGCGCGTCAAAGTTTAAGGTCATTAGTCCTGTAAGTGTATTGCATTTTTGTGCATTTTTCCTCGGGAGGTAGCAGTGATATTTCCTCGTTGGGAGATGAGATCCTTTTCTCTAGCAATGATGATGCACGGTAGACGTGACGGGTTGCGTTAAAATTAGCAATTCATAGCAGCGCCGAAACCGTCGGTTAACGAGGTTTTCCCCAACTAGGTATCTCGTAACAGGGGGCACCACCTCCACCAGGAAGGTTCTAAGCTCGCAACCGGACTCCCGGTATGTGTAATAATGTAGTGAATGTAAGTGTAAGTTCAAGTGAGGGGCGAGGATATGACAAGGAAAGATCGCGCGGTTCGTGGCCCGTTTGTTAGAGAACTGCTCCGGTATTGGCCTTATGTTGAACGGAAAAATCACAGAAAAATTACCAATTAGAGCAACCGGCCGCTAGAATTCTCCTGTAGACAGTGACCGAATTCGACCTATCTGAGAAGCTAGTGTCGAAAATCCTGCCTCCTCCGTCGAGACTCGAGGACCTCCCCGTCAGAGGCACTGCAGTGACATCAGTTGATGCTCTGAGCTATCTCTCCTGGCGGAGAGCTCCACAATAAATTGCACCTATTATAGCTGCCATTTATGCCATTTACGTTCCTCTCAAAAAAATCTCTCAATGTCGTTCCTGCACTGACCGCTGAGGTGCTCGCACTATTGCTCGACGAACAGTCTATTGACTTGGTATTTATCCCGACTTATTCAGTACAGTGGTTATTTCTACTCGTGCACAAACGTTTTCACAGTGCTACATAGTGCTCAAATCCAAGCTCCCCTAGGGGGCCATCCTGTCCCAGATGTCTCCTTAGTGCATCACCATCAACTGTATCAGAACTCAACCGTCAACAGCAACATTCAAGCTCTAAGGCCAGACCCGAGGAAACGCGGTCTTGGCAACCTGCAGGTAACCGGCGCCAAAAGCAAGGCTAATTCTCTCCCCATCGCATTGGTTTACCAACAAAGAACAGATTTGGCTCGCTCAGGCATCAGACGGACGTTGGCCGCGAGGAAAAACCCCAAATTTCGTCTCATTTAAAAGAACCTATGATCAAAAAGTCACACCCAATATTTATTCACGAAATTAAAAAAATTAAAGAACTTTTTAGTAAATTGACCCCTGAGATAGGAGAAAACTTTATCACACAAATAAACGATAATTCAGTTAAAACTATTCTTAATTCAATAGACGATTTCAGAAAAATGATTCACTTTCACGATGAGAACAAGTGTCAATATCACACGTTCAGAGACTCAGCAGCCAACACCTTTAATGTAGTTATTCGTGGAGTGCCGATCGATTACGAAGAAGGTGAAATTACTGAAGAACTTGGGAAGACTAATATCGAGAACATCAAAGTAATCCCGCTTGTTAAGATTTGATAAATCTCCCATGCCGTTATGTGCAATTTTAGTGAATGACAGGTTAACCTTTGAAAAACTATTTAGCATCAACAGACTTTTCAGTATTGTGGTTTCAGTTGAACTCAAACGCCAATTGATTTATTGTGAGATGAAACAAATTCAGGACTTAAAACACACTAAAAATTATTGTAAGAAAATAATTAATAAAATAATTAAAATGTGTAAGATGCGCCAACTCCCATGAACCGGGTAAATGCAATTTAAACCCCCAACTTCACCAAGCTCATCTAGCGTCATGTAAATGTGAATATTTCCAAAGACAAAGAAGCATAAGAATATCAATTGGAAACTTTTCGAAGAGTTTCTTTTTATATCTGCCTCCTTACCTTTTTTCTTAAAAACTCCAGATCAAATCGACTCAGCAATTTCTTTCTTCGGCAACACCATCGGCACTGCATAAATGCGGCTACTCCTAATTACAACCACCCCACTAAGTCACCAAGTCGCCCAACATCTTGAATCTTATGAGACAAAAGGGATATTTAAAACAATGGCAAACACTCCGGTTACCTCCATGAAAAACCGTTTTAAATCAAATAATTCATAAGCTTCACGACGAGTTAAATAAGTTTCGCTAACAAAACTTCCCAAAACTACTTCGAAACATTGATAAAATCTCCAATACTTTGTGGAAACTCTGTCGTCATTTCTACAATCCCAATCAAACAATCCCCCCATTATCCGCCAATTTTGAAATTGCATACACGGAAGCAGACAAATTTGAAATGCTTGCCAACCATTTCAAAGATGCTTTTTATCGCAATATTTCTACAGATCTGAATTTCCAAAATTTTGTAAAGGGGTTTTTAAGATCACCATACCATACTGCTCCATTACCAATTAGTTATATCTCTCCCTTTAATGGCAAACCAATAATTAAGAATACAAAAAACAAATATTCTCCAGGAATATACGGTATCCCCAACATCCTTCAAAATTACCTTTACCTACTCATTCCATTGCTTACTTAACTGCCTTCTTCCCCAGCTGCGTCAGATTAGGCTATTTCCCGGCAAGCTGGAGAAACTCCATTGTAATTCCAATATTAAAACCTAAAAAATATCCCAAACATCGCTCTAGTTACAGTTAGGCTTATTACCCACTCTATCTAAAATCTTCAAGAAACTCATTATAATCAGACTTTATCAATGTCTTCGAGATACGAAAGCTGTCCCTCCTTTTCAATTTGGATTCCGCCCTCTTCATTTGACCACCCTCCAGCTTCTCAGAATAGTAGAAACCATAGGACAAGCATGTCAAAATAAGCAATATTGCTCTGCAGTCTTTTTACACTTTGCTAGTGCCTTTGACAAAGTCTGGCACACAGGTCTACTCTACAAATTAAGGAACTGCGGTACTCTCGATTATTTTGTTCTCGGCTGTATCAGCACCTTTCTCGAAAATAGAAGCTTTTCGGTGCGAAATTCTTCTCTCTTCGCCCCTAAGGTAATTTAGGCAGGGGTACCTCAAGGTCCACCTCTCTCCCCGACCATCTTCAATTTGTTCACAGCTGATATACCATGTACCACAAATTGTTCCACGGCTTTATATGCAGATGACACCGCGGTATTCTCTTCACACCATGATCTTTCAGTAGCAATCAACAATTTACAATCATCCATCAACAGTTTCTCTGACTGAGCAGCAAAATGCGAAGCAGCCTGCACTTAAACGCAGCAAAATGCGAAGCAAAAATCTTCACACTTAAAAGAAAAACCAACACATTAACTATCACAATAGGAAATTCACCAATGAAGAAATTCACCGAGAAGACTGTAAAATCCCAAGGGGCAATCCTAGACACTCGTCTCACATGAAAACCGCTGAACAAAACATCGACTGAACCCATCGGCCGAGCAAAACATATGCTTCAACCTATATCCTCTCCATGGTATGTATCCTATAAAGAGCTCCACACCAAACTGAACATCAATACCATTACTCAGCACATCTCAACATTATCAAACATAATTATTAACTAACTTAAACCAAGTTCCCGGAGCCAGACTCTACCACCTGGGAAAATCCAGTAATGGTCCAATCAGAATCAAATCACGCCTTCCCATCATAAACACGTAATCCTATGCTCACTCCTCCTCCCCCTTTTCCACTCCCATAACACCACTGCCCTGTGCATAATCCTTATAAATGAGGTTCCCAGAGGGGATTATCTCTCACGGATAAAATTGGGTTAAGTTAGTTTAATTTGCAAGTACTTCGGTACTTTTCAGTTAATAATGAATTATTTGTTTAGTGTTAGTATCCAATTTCAGACCTGTAAAGTGGTTTATCCACTGCTCGGGTGCAATAAGTTAAAAGAAAGGAATTAAATCATCTTCACTAGTCATTTGCAGTTAACTCGTTACGAGTTAAAAGGAATTACAGAACGATAATTTGAACATTTCAAATCAAAGAATATCAGCGGTCAAAATAAAATTTGAAGCATAAAACAATTTCTATGAATAATAGTTTTGTAATTCAAATATTTCAGACGAATTTATTTTTAAAATGTGTCTATTGCTTGTTAATTGATCACAGGTTTCGAGCTCAGCATAAAATGACAGGTCCATTTCTCTGATAAATCACGCTGGTCATCACTAAATGTTCTAAGACTTCCTGACTGAATCGAAGAAAGCTTAATGATTACAATTATTTTTTTGATAATTCTTTGATAAATGATAATAAGGAATAGACTATGACCTACATTTCAATTGTTATAAATTATTTTATGGTTTGTGACGCCGTTTCTGCATTGGATGCAAATTCTTTAGCAGAGGACATATATTATCGATGACAAGGAAACAATATAACGCCATATACACCCATGTATATACATTCAGGTCGCTGCCTGTAGAATCTACGGGCGCCGACTGGTCACCTTAAATTACAACGCCTGTAAAATCTACGGGCGTGTGGTTCAAACTCTATATCTGCTTTTATTATGCCATTTTCTGTTCGCTGACTATTCATGGACGTTTTTACATCAACAAGACACCTAAAAACACCTCTAGATTCTGTTTGCTGCCATTTAAATGATGTTAAATAGCTTAGAAAATAACGGTCATATGCAATGCATAATGTTCTAGTATTAACAGAATTTGTAAGAATTTATTTAAATAGACAAATTAAACTTTTTTGAACTCAATTTGTAGTGTTATTTGTATGAGAAAATATTTAAAACTATTCCAGTAAACAAAAGTTGGAACTTCATATAAAAGTACAAGATTGTTTCCTTAAAGTAAAGGAAAAATAATTTTGCATCTATGTTTATTTATTTAGAAGTCATTCATCCGTGAATTGTTCCTCAAAATCTTACGACCTGTGAGGGGAAAACGTCGTGCTGAGGCTACGACATGCATGTGTTAAATAAATTAATCATTACTAACTAAATGTTGCGGTATATAGGAATGCCACAAAATACTCCAGTAATTTAATTGAAATGTAACGCAGTTTACTCTATTTTAGGATCGACTTACAAATATTTGGACACAGTGTTATAAAATCATTTGCGGGGAATGAAAAGGACTGAGGAAACCGTACCATTGAGTGTATCGCTTCAACTCATCAATGACAGTTCTCACCAGCGCGAACACTTAAAGATAGGGGATCACGCTTTAAAAATGTGGAAAAACTATCCTGCTAGATCGTGAATCCGGCGGTCCTCCAGAAGAGAGAAAACAAGTTTGATGTTTAGCTAGACACAGAAATGAAGAAATACTTGAATTCACATTAATAAGCATAAACTGTCTAAATTTTTATTTATAGTGCTTCTTTTTCATGTATAAAACCTTAGCATATTATTTTTTATGTATTCTATCCAACTTTCTAACTTAGTTGTGTAGTAACAGTGTTATTAAGGTGTCCAATAGTCCTCAGAAGGATACAAATTCCGAAACATTGAGAAATTAGGAGTTTCATTAAGTGATCAACAATCAAAAACTATTCCTAGAAATAATGCTGTCGTCGTGAATTAAAGAACTAGAAGTGAAAAAATACTCCCATCTGTGCTAGGGACTTTGGGGTTATGACTGCGTTCAGAATACATTCTAAACAACGGAAAATAAAATAAGAAGTCAGCAAAAAGATATTAAAATTTTGAATTCTTGACAATTGAATACTTTACCGAGTCTCTGAAATAATACAACAATGAATCACATTTGAAAATTATAATCATAATTGTATTTTGGAAATATTGTATAGAATGTAACTGATATAGTGAAACAAAAATGTTCGTACCTACCTTCAGGTTTATTAAAAAAGAGGAGATTGTATTTACGAAAGTAAACAAATTACTGTTTATATTATGGATTTGTCTCTAACAGCAAGAATAATCTTTCACGTGTCTCATGGGAGGAGAGAACACATACCATAGCCAGACGCACTCCAACATTTTCACATTTTAATTCATTTAAATAAAACTCAAGTCTGAACCGAGAGGTCGTCACTACACCCTTTAAACGCATTTCTGTGCGCATTCTCATACAAATGATGGATTCCATTTCTTCTTCTGTTGAAAAAGATCTTTTGACGTACTTCATTTCGCTATTCATATTGACACATTTTATATCTTTTATAATTTTCCCAATTACATCCAATCCACTCATTTTCTACACTTATTTACTTCATGCAAACAATGTAGCCCCAAACATTTTGTTCCAAACGAAAACGGATGATTTTTTATCAAGTCTTTAAACCGTCAACTGTTTTACCTTGCTTATAAGGGTGTAATATATCCATGCTTTCACTTTGAGGAAAACTCCTTTAGCAATTTGATGAAGAGAGTTTTGATGTGAACCATTGTACGTTTATTTTCCGACATTTGTTGTCTCAATGTGTTAAGAACGTCTTCCTTAGACGTCTTCGCTAATATTTTTAATTTCTTTTATTACATTTGGAGTTATCTTAGCAGAACGTGGATCTAATCAAATAAAAATATCATCAGATGCTTTGTGAAACTGAGTTCATTATCCATTGAAGAAGAAATATACGCGTCGCGATAGAAAAACTCTCTTGAGCCTGCAACAAATGCTCATCGCTACAACTTTTCAAAAGCACTTCCCAGCGCATCAAATAAGATTCATTGATTGAGTGAGTGATTCTGGGCGCGTCAACTACTATGATCACTGGTTCCGGGTCCTGCATGTTTTGTCGCGGGAGGTGGCGGTGGATTTTCCTCGATTGATGGCGAATTCTCGCGATGACCTACCAATCAACTTGAGGGGTTTTCTCCAGCCAGGTATCTCACACGAGCGGGGCACCGCCACAGCGGGGACTAACTCTAAGCTCCCAACCGGACTCCCGGTACCCGTGGGAGTGTAGTGCATGTAAGTATAAGTGTGTGTAAGTCAAGGGTGAGGATAAGACAAGGAAGGAAAGATTTTGCGTTTTTCAGGACCCGTTTGTTACGGTACTACACCGGCATTCGCCTGGTGTTGGTCGAAGAGACTACGGAAAACTATCGATCAAAGCAGCCGGCCGCTAAATTCTCCTTCAGACAGCGGATGAATTTGACCTTTGAAATCCTGCCACCGTCGTCATTTGAACTCCAGAACCTCCCCGTCAGAGGCACGCAATGGCATCAATTGACGCCCTGGGCCACCTAAGCTGGTCTACCACGAAATAAGAGCTCCTCTTCCAATGTCCACGTCAAAAAGTATGCCTTCCTGCGCCCTCTGCCCCCCTTCACCGACGTCCTTTAGCTTTCTGCGCGGAATTCGCTGCGCGCGACATTGCTGCGCTCGCCTGCGCCCCCGGCGGGCGGCCCCGCCGCGCAAAGCCGGTCGCTGCGACTACCTCCTGCGCCCAATCTCAGATCAAGTTACGCGGACAACTTAATTACCTCGGGAATTAATTCGGCGACCAGGGGGCGCGTGGAGATGCCGAGGCGGTGGGGGGGAGGGAGGTGCTGTTCGCTTTGCTGTGAGTCGGGGGCACTTCACCAACGGGTGACACGGCCCTCTCGAAAGGGTCGGCTTGCCTTTCTTTCGGGCAGGGCTCTGTGCTGCAACCTCTCCTCCTCTCCTTGATTGATTGAATGACCTTTCCGCTCGCGTCAATTGGTATGGTTATTAGTCCCTTAAGTGAAATTCATGTTACTAGCGTATCCGTGCGAGAAGTGTCGCATGTTAAACCGAACGTTCTTCCCTATTCCCTATTTTTCCATATTGAGCCTGTACTGTATAGTTTTTTCAAGACACTGTTATCCCTCGTCACTTGTTCTGTATGTCTCCTTGTATTTGATAACAATACAAAACACCCTTGTCAATACAAACTATTCTTATTTAACGTTATTATACTATTAGGGAAACTTCTCAGATGTGCTATTAATGCAATAACCATGCAACCGCGTTTCTTGTTTGTAATACGAAAATAAAATACGAAAAAATCTAATTAAAAATAATTTTGTCTAGGGTATTTTAAATCTAATATCCAAAACATATACATACCGACAACTCATAATAATATAATAATAATAATAATAATAATAATAATAATAATAATAATAACATAGAAATTAGAAAATCACACGCACAATTGCTAAATAAGCAAATTTCGCCGTTAAATCGTTTACAGCCAAACATGTTTTTATCAGCCTTCACCATGGATTATCTATTCAAAATTTACTAAACGTCTCTTCTCTGAATTCAGGAATAGTTTAATACCGTATTTACATTACTTGGTCTTGCTAATTACGTAGAATTTTGACTTTCCTTTACGAGGCGAACAGCATCCTCGTCTTGGCCTGGTGAATAGTCTCTATCTATCAGTGTACCACACACGCATAAATTTGGAATAAATTAAAGAAATGCATTTTACCTGGGCTTCAATAATTTAACAAATACTGTGAATATGTAGTTCACAATATTCTAAACTCTTCAACAACCTTTTAAACTAAAAATTCCAAAAAGTAGCAGTTTGCATAGCGATCGTCTTAACGTGTTTCCCACTCTCATCGTTCTCTTCCTTTCTCTTCACCTTCCTCACACCAAACACTGTTTTTTTTCTTTCTTGTTGACACTTTTGCGCTTTCCGATTGGTTCATTTCCGCGGTACTTTCGAATGTCCTTAAACATTTATTAAGCTGTGCACTTTATTACAAATTGCAGAACATCTTGCATCTGCTCCGAAGTAACGTCATCTTTTGTCACCTATAGCTTTATTCTCATTGGATGGCTGTCTAAAACATGAAAAATTATATTTTTTATTAAAATAATCTTCGCATTAAATAAATAGTTTTATTTCCTTTTTAGGTGTGTTTTGAAAATTGTGTTCAAAGTTTTGCAATAATTTACGTCGAGGATTTGTAATACCCTCGTCCGTGTTTTGCAAATTTTAATACAAAAATGGATCTGAGATATGGAAATCTAAATATGTGAACGAACGCGGTAGAATTAGGAACAAATAATTTAAACACACATAATAGCGTCTTATACTTTTTGTTCCTTTGTACAATGTCTTTGCCCATTTGTACGATAACGGCGTCTTATGCTGAATTAATAGAGATCAAGATTTTTTATCAGAATGCTCTCTAAAAGGTCTTTTAGATGGCCGTAATCGAGTTAATGAATTGAAGTGAACATTCCGTGAACAGCTTCGGTTTCCAAAATCACTTGAATACATTTCGCTGTCCGCGATAAATTTTCCGTATCTTTCTTCTGGCATCTCTGTTTGACTTGAGTATTGGATTAAAAATAATTTATTTTCTGAGAACAATAAATAAAAATCTATTTTTTTCTTAAACTTCAAGTACATTGAAACTTTCAAACACTTAGGCAAGATGGTTCTAACAATATATTATTGCCCTCTAAAACCTTGAAGTTACTGGATTTGGAGGAAGAGGAAGCTTATTTTATCAGTCTACGTCCCAGCGTATTATAAGATTAATGGAGATTCTGTGAATCATACAAATCATACCAGTATATGTCACATGAGCGATTTTATATCTTTTTCTTTGGGGTTGAAGTTGAAGCTAGAAGATAAGAGAAGTTTGTTTCATAATAAAATGAAGCTTTTGTCCCTTTAGATAGAAAAACATCTCTCTATTGAAAATACGCATTACTCGACACAAGCATGGATGCCATTTTATAATTATACATATATAATGGATCGATGTACGGATGAAATATGACATACATTGTTACAAAAGTTAAAACAGTCATTTTTTATTTAAATACAGATGGCACATTAAAAAAATTAACGACTTTTAACACGAAATACTCTGTGATTAATGCTGCATACAATATGCAATGTATCCAAAACTCTTCGCATGTTTGCATTCAAATCGTGAAAATCAAATTCAACAACATGGTTATTATTTTATCGATTGCTATAAACATGCTTTTCACATTTTTGAAGTGCCGACTTGGAGAAGAAACACATGACTACGACATTATTATCAAGCGCTAACTTAATGCTGAAAAAATTAGGATAATGCAGCGAATTCAATATCTCAAAAGGGAATTCTCACAACGGAAAAAGTTGTAAAGGAGTTAATCCATTTCCAGTATTTGAGTAACTGCCGAGTGTGCGAATGTTCGGATTTGTGATTCCGTCACTCACGGCTAGACCACTTCCCCTGCACCAATCGAGACATATGAGGTGTCATTCGGCGGGTCTCGGTCCCCTGATGGGGAACTGATAATTTGTTTTTGGATCCGGCCAGAAGATTCACAGAAATTTTCAAAAACTTTCAAAATTAGCTTTCACGACACATATCAGACTGTTTTTGTGGAGTTTTAGAATCTTAAAAAATAGAGGACATAACTATAGTTGTGTTAAGCAACTCAAGGGAATTCGATGTAGTTTTAGATGCTTTTGCTTTTGAATTTTCCAAACTAATTGAGAACGATCTTATAATGGGAATAAACTCAGAAGAGAATAAAGAAGAAGAACAGCTTACAGGTGATCATTTATGTTCACATTAGAAAACAAAGCGTAAAAATATAGCGGTGCTAAATTCTAACTTTTCGCATTATTAATACCTGAAAGTATTTTTTTTGGCCATTATAATTTTGAAATTACAATATTACCAATTCATATCCCGTATGGCAGTAATATACAAGGCCATTGGGTGTTGGAAATTTTTGAACGGAATAACATTAAGAACTACTACGATTCACTGGTAAGCCCAATGCCAGATACAGTAAGAACATATTTGAAAAAAAGCTAGTAATGAAGTATTAAAGACGTTTTCAACACATGAAAATACTTTTAAAACAGTTTACAGCGTTGGTGACGCCACATTCAACTAGTAAAAAGGTAATTATAAATATTTCATTTTCATATTGCTGGACATACACAATTTTTTGTCAAATGAAGTCGACTTAATAATGCTTTCAATAATGGTTTTTGAATTTGGAGACCTTGCAATGAGAGGAGCCAATTTTTCTCTAGTGTGAAAATCTAAATAGCTAATTTATCTATTGTTAATTTCTACATTTTATTGTGCATTCGTTTAGTAAATAATGACGAGAGTAAATGAGGGGTGAAGGGTCAATCACAAATTACACCATGCCTACGCAGGGCTCGAATCTGCAGCCTCCTGGATGCAGACGACGGCTGCTGCAGCCTGCGCTAAGGGGGGTTTGCTTCTTCTTCTTATTAATTGTAATGCTTATTATTATTATTATTATTATTATTATTATTATTATTATTATTATTATAAATTATGTATTTTTTATAATCCAGGCAAATGCCTAACTACAGAAGTAAAATAAGTAATAAATTCCCAAAGAAATCATCGTTAACATTAGAGAAAACTTTGTTAGTCAACTTCATCATTTTAAAATGTCTAGCTTTATTTAAAAATATGTATGTAGATGATTGTGAGACATTATTTAATATTCAAAGTTAAACTATAGAAATTAATAATAAAACTTTGGACAATAGATACTATTATTTTTTATTATACTTTGGAAAATCCAATAACTTTGTTGATCCTTTTTTTAAGTGTATTTTACTTGTCGAATAGGTGCCACCGTGATCAATGAGAAAATTTGAGCCACAGTATAATTTAAATGGGAACGAACCAGCCTTTATGTACAGGAAGCACATTTTATGTCAACACGGTATTCGGAGACAGTTGTTAACGGATGTTCATATTGTTTACGAACTAAACTGAGATTGCTTTCCTGTTCTAATAACTAGTCGTTAGTAGCAACGAACCATCATTCTTTACTTTCATAACTGTGTTCGGCGAAGCACTAGCGGAAATTGGTGTTTCTACTCCTCGTATTTCTGCTACAATGCAATGTGCATAGCCGCATGTGTCGTACTTTGGTGCATGTAATTCATGCGCGCGAATGCTTTGTGGCCTTGTGTTTGAGAGACTGTTGGATGGAAAAGCGAGAAAGGAAAAAGAGATGGAAAGTGGGAAAATACACAAATATAACGCATAATTGCTGGTGAAGACTGAGGTAGTCCCGAAAAACGGACGTGGGCACACATACATTGAACGCCTTTACTGATCTCCCTAAGGCCATTCACTGTTGTATAGTTTATCAACCATTTTCCATCTGCGGCACAGGGTTATTTAAAAAATCTCGCCTCACATTAATTTTATTTTCTCTATTATTCGAAACAATAAAGATTAAAAAATATTTGAAACTTGTAATAAATTCAATTTCAAGAAATAAAACTAGTAACATTAATTAAAGCATATTTTTAATTATTTATCTTTATTCGATAATTTTGCAGAACTTAAAAACGCAATTTAATTTGTTTTGCCGGTGCCCTTGGTTACTTCTCCCAATATATCATTATCCATTGATCGTAATTTTTGTTACGTTATTTAGCTAGCGTCCTTTATATTTTACAATGTCACTTGATACATAGTTTTACAAGTACGTACATAAGCAAATATATTTATTTTACATAATACTTCTTAAAGTAATGGGAACGTGCTTCATTGTTTTGTTTTCGTTTTCTCGAGGCACACTCGCCCGTCATTCGTATCTTTAGCAAAGGAACTTCGTCTATCCCCTCGTCCTTTCTTTCTTTGCCGCCCAGAAGTAATCGGGTGGTGTTTCGCCGTCCCACGGGGTAATGATCATCAAGCGAGACCCCACCAAGCGTCCCGCTCCGGCCCGGCTCCGCTTCTTAGATTATAAAATATAAATCACTCTTTTACTGATGGAAGGACGTTTTTTTCAATTTATTGGTTTTGATGGTAGATACATAGATCAGTTGTTAACAACTTTACATATGTATTGATTTCTTATTAACCAACTTAAAATGAACTTATAATTAACTTACAATTAACTTACAACTATTATAATGGGAGAGGAATCCCTAGTGGGTCCTCTAATCAGGTTCCAATTCGGCGAATTTGATGCGAAATGAATGGTAGGGGTATTTATTTGTAATTCTGGTTTGATGAAGATTTTTTACCGAGTCTGAAAGGCACCAGGGAAGGGATTTGATTTAAGCTGGAGTAAAAGTTAGTGGAGAGATAAGCTATATGCTGTGATAACGGTTCGAGGTTAAATTCCTTATGAAGTTGGAGGTTGGATACGAACCATGGGGCTTTGGCAATTGTTCTAAGAAACTGATTCTGTGTTATTTGAATTTTGTTAATGTTGGTTTTGGAGGCGTTGATCCATGTGGGGCAGGCGTACAGTAGTAGAGGTCTTATGACTGTTTTGAATATTAATATGGAGGAATTGAATGGTACCGAGCTATTTCTGTGAATTAATGGTTTTAGCTGCAGTAATTTTATTTTGGCTTGAATTAGTTTGTTATCTTTGTGTTACTTTCAGTTTAGTTTGGTGTCTAGTTGAAGTCCGAGGTATTTAACCGGTTTGTTGGGGGGGGGGTAACCATTCTATTGTGTTATTGTTCAGTGTCATAGGAGTGGGTGGAGTGAAATGTAGTTTGGAAGCCCAGCTATCCAGCATGTGAAGGTATAATTGCATTCTGTTTCTAATTAGATTCATGGATGCGCCTGAAGAGAATATGGCCGTATCATCCGCAAATTCAGCTGTTTGAATATTATATAGTTTAGGAAGATCAGCGACATACAAGTTGAATAAGGTCGGAGAAAGTGGGGAACCTTGAGGGAGTCCAGCGTTTATTAATCTCGGTTGAAAGGTGGTTGTTAACATATACCGAAAATGTTCTATTGTCAAGAAAACTATTTATTATTGAGAGCATGTAGTGGGGAGTACCAATCTTGATTAGTTTGTAGTTCAGGGCTTGATGCCATGTTCGGTCAAATGCTTTTGTAATGTCTGTGAAAATCACTATGGTGTGGTGTTTTCTTTGAAAGTCTGTGTATATATATTCTTTAATACGGAGTAACTGATGTTGTGTGGATATTTTTTTTGTGAATCCAAATTGCTTCCAAGTCAGTGGGAAATAGCCGATTCTGAAGCATGAGTTGATGATGGAAGGACGTAAATCACGATGAATAGACGTTGGGAATTTGGCAGAAGTAATCAAGGACATGAGCTAACAACTTGCGCCTTTTTGTTCAGCGAAATCAGTAAATAATTACACAAATAAAAATAATGTTTATGTAAATGTTACTAGTTTCATACAAAACGTATGAAATTATGTTTGCGGCAAATTTGAAACCTTTTTTAAATATTTTTTTCTGGAACAATGTGTAAACTCTAAAGAGAGTGGTGCACTCCGTCTCCGTCCGCCCCGCCTTCATCCGCCCGGCCCCGCAGCCCTCCCCTCTCCTCCTTGACCCTTCCCCGTCACGTCCCCTTCCTGCCCCCCTCCTCCGTCCCGCCCGCGGCGCGTCGCGCCGCGCCGCTCAGCCACGCCTCTCCCCGCCCGCCCCCGCCTCACCTCGTCTCGGCCAGCCCCGCCCCGCTCTCCTTCCCTCCCCTTCCATCGTCCAGGTCTCGCACAGACTCCCGGTGCTGACGCGGCCGGCGGGTCGCTGAGCTGGTCCCGGGCTGCGCCGCCGCTGATTGCTCCGTTGTTGTCTGCCGCCCGCCGCGCCGCGCCAGCGCTGTCTGTCGCAGGGTGCATCAGCACATCTTCTCTCTTCCGCACAGTGTATGGAGTCGCGGAAGGGCTTTCTTGGGAGGAAGAAGTAGGGCTTTTCACAAATCTGGGAGGGAAAAAAATGGTCAGCAATCAGCCTTCTGCTGCGAGATGTTTTGTTTATTGTTTATAGAGCGTTCAGAGCTATTTTCGAGGGTCGTTTACGAGAAAGATTTTTTTCTTAATTCGAAAGGTTTTGAGATTAGAAACCTAGCACTTTTACAATGTCAAATATTCAATCAATGGTTACTGACTAGCTACTGCAGAGTGAGAGTCCTTGGCATACAAATGAAATGTTGACGAACGAGGCAACCATCTGACCGAAGACCGATATTTTCAAAAGAGTATGAGAGATACTTCAGTGTGAGTTGCGTACTTGATTGTATCCACGATAATACGATAATGTTCCATTGGAGCATTCTATAATGCAACCAGTGCTCTTATAGAATCCATAATAGCACTAGTTAAATTATGGTATAAGACTTATTCGTTGGCAAAAGAAAATCGTTTTGAAAATAAATTACTAAATTTATAAATAAATTATTATAAATTTTAAATACATTTGAATCAAATTTCTTACTATTATAAATATCAAATGTGACATTTGTACAATATTTATATTGAATCTAAATTACATAAATATTAACTGCAACACTTGAACAGTATTCCACATTAACACAGCGGAAGTCAAAATAAGATGTTTTGTTAAGATTCCAAATATTAGCACAAGATATATCATAGAAAAATTCAGTTGTGGATTTGTAGTACATTTTACTAAATTTTTCAAAAATGTCAGAACTTTTTCATGGCTAATCTTTCTTTTCTTTGCATTGCATCAACCTGCAAGTTTTGCATACGTAGGCATCTTTATATTTTTCCGGTAAAAGCAGAGATATATTTTCCGCTGACTCTTTTATATCTGACGGAATATCATACGAGTTGCATTAAGACATTTTAAAATTAAAAACTAGCAAATATTGTAAATTTTTTACCAGATTTACTCTCTCTCTTTCTCTCAACTCAATTTTTACTTTCTCGCTAGTAAAGAGAAAGTTATGTAATGCTGCTCCGAAAAACGGCGAATTTTTGGCAGAAAACTTTTATTACAGAGCCCTTGCAAACAAAAAATGGATAAATCTAGTTGTTAATTACAAAAAAATATTTTAACACATGGAGTTGCAAGAATCCATGTTTTATGGGTCTTTGATACCGAAAAATCGAATGACGACGAAACATTTGTCTGTCCGTCCGTCTGTCTGTCTGTCTGTTAGTCTATCTGTCTGTCATTCTGTCCGTCTGTCTGTAAACAACGCTAGCGGCTAACCGTTCAGCCAATTTTCTCCAAATTTACATTCCTCAATCGATCTGGCTGACGTCTGGTGCCTTGAATTTGAAATCGACATTTTAATTTTTGGGAGTACTTTACTTGAAGCCCTTGAGATATTTTCACAATTAAAAAAAATGTCTCCATCGTTTTTTATTAAATTTTGTTGTTGGATAGCGTGAACAACGTTTAAGAGAAATGTGCTGGTCACATGTTCGTTAAAAATTCTGATTTTACGAAAATTGCGAAAGTTCAAAATTTTTTCGGAGTCTTCATTCAACTAAAATATAAAAATATAGTTTTTTCCCTTAATGAAATCTGCTTCGTAAAGATAGATTTTGAAATACGATTATGTACAATTTTTTACTTACTGTTTTGAGTACTTTTCTTGTAATTTTGGGTGAAAATACGGGCCAGAAATTATGTTCTGCTTTAGCACTACCAATTTCCATCGGGTTTCCATCAGGATGTTTTTACGTCCGTTGACTATAGATTCGATAGTTCATTATTTATCCAATTTTTATGAATTATTTCTCATTTTTTCTCTTTATTAGGAGTTTTAATTCAGGGCTAAATGTTGCAAGACAGTTCATAATTTCAAATGTATTTAACAGCGCAAATGTAAAATGACAAAGACGATATCAAATTAATTTTAATTTCCTCTTGTTTAATTAAATCCAATTATGGAAATGTATAAGCGACAATGTACACATTACTTTATTAGAAAACCTAGTAATATTCTATCCAGTAATGAATATATATTGTCTCTCAATCTGCGATTAAGGGTAATTGAACACAATACACATGACGAGACATATAAGTGATTTAGTTAATTAAAAAAGATTAATCCATAGACTAGTTTATCACGTTTAATTTATTTTGCTGATAATAACATAACACTATTGCAAATCGGTTAAAAATGACTCAAAACGCATTTGATTTTAATAACGTTTAAAATTGATAGCAGACCATTAAAACTCTCGCTTTCTTTATTTCATAGCTATATTGACACATATGAAAATTTTATATGACAGATTTTAGACATCTGCGAATGACCTTCACATGAAACCATATTTAAACCTTTTAACTTATCAAGAAAAACGCCAATATTTATTACTTAGAGCTATTGATTAAAACTAATTATTAGATACCTGTTGGATATCTAATAATTATACCTTCATGGGTATTGGATGAATTCCGAATTCACGAAACATTTACCCGGAGGGTACGGCCCGTGGGTTGCAGAGGGGGCGGTATGCGTTCGGGCGCCGGGGAGTCGTGGGTATTTAACGTGGGGCTCAATTACGGGCGCAGCGAATCCAATTAGGCGCGAACTGCGAGCCGTGGCTCTCCGGAGGGAGACGGAGGGCGCGGTAGCGCGCCGCGTTCCACACACCACGAGGATCGCGCCCATCACTGGAGCCCCGCCCCCCGCCGCCGACTCCACCTCCCACGCCCACCCTATCAGCACCCATACCGCCACCACCCCTATCAATGCCAACAACACCACAACCATAACAGTCGCCGCCGCTGCTATCGCCGCAATCACCACCACCACCTCCACAATAACCATGACCACCACCACCGTACCGTTAGCGCCACCGTCATCACCGCTATCACCACCGCCACCACATACAACACTGTCTCCACCACCACCAGCAGCTAAACGGCACTCCTACCAACGTCACCACCTAACACCGCCCACACCAATATCACCTTCCCCTTCCTTAAGGTTTTCCCCCTCTCCTCGCTACGCCATCGCATCCTTTGGAATTTTGTAATTGTTCTGGTAAACTCTACCTGCATTGCGCTTTTACCTTAAAAGAGCGAACGAGGTGGAGCAACAGAGAAGGCGTGTTCAAAAAGTCTGTTAGAACCGTGTGGCACATGTGAGTGGAGGCATGCCTCTTGGGAATACTTGCGATACCGGGGGAAGGAAATTGAAATGAAGTCGTAGGATCGTGTGTGATGACTTGAAGCACGATGATGTAAAAAACTGGTAGATATGGAAGCACAAATCGCTCTGAATGTGAACAGTGCGCGTTGCAGGTTGCAAAGAATACACACTGCCTACTTACTTACCAGGAAGCAAACGATAAATTACACAACTGTGAACTCAGTTTTTCTGAATGATTCTAGAAAAACACTTCACTGAGTAACATGTCTTTAAATACGCATGTTATATTTAGATTTTAACGAGGAATTGAGCACATACTCGCCATTACGTAGTACAAACGAAAAATGGTACGTAGATAAAATATTGAACGTGTCTTTTAAAAAGTGAAATATGATGGGAAGTTGCAATCGTATTTTAATCTATCTGAATAAAATTACTGACATCAAACAATGAAATTTTGATAGAGTTATATAATTTTTTTATTCAACTGATATTATATTTTATAATTATAATACGATATAAAATACGATATAAAATACGATATAAACGATAAATACGATATCGATATAATACGATAAAATAAAACGATATACTCGCACTTCTCGAAATTACGGAATTGTTGGAAATACAGAATGGTCTAAATTTGTGCAAATTATTGGAATACAGAAATATTCTTCTACATGCCAATTCAAAACTAGGAGTAATTAATAAATTCCACACTGTGACTCTAGGGCAAATGCCCAGGGCAAGCGCGGAAAACACGAGTTGTCACGCAAAATACGAAGTGTTGCTACGCGCAATATTTCAAGTCCAGTTCTGCGAAACCTTGGTTCGTAGATGAGGGCTGTCCGCAGAGCAGTATCCTAACAAGTGGGCCGCGGACCACGCGCGATCTTTCCTTTCTATTCCTTGTCCTCACTCCTTACTTACAAACACACAAAAATGCACTACACTACCTCACATGCCGGGATACCGGTTGAGAGCTTAGTGCTTGTTCCGGCTGGGGCGATTCCCCGCTAGTGGGAGATAGCTGATAGAGGAACCCACCAGCTGATGAGGAACCAGCCAGGAAGCCCACCGCCACATCCCGAGGAAACATGCACTACACTTACGGGAATAATGACCTGAGCCGATGACGTGTCTAGAATCATTAACAATCAATCACAGAGGGCAAAATGTAAAGCCGAAGGAGTGAGATGAGGACGTGGAACCGACGGATTCGAAACATCCGTAAGGTAATAAATATTTAAAAAAATAGTTAAACACTGGAGGATTTTTAATCTCTTGTGAAAAAATATTGAAACATTACATTCGAAATATTTTTATAATTTTAGATACTGTTCACTGAATGTTCTGTTAAGGATTAAGGATCTCTGCTTACGTTTAGAGACTTAATACATGATTTTCACCCCCACACAGTTCGGGAATCATCTTTCCTTCCTATTGCTAGACTGATATGATAATGCCATCATTCGAATTTTGATTTGGGATCAGCGTTTGGATCTGAGAATCTCACTTGAACCAAGATCGCCAACTGAAAACATAAAGCTGCCTATCGGGATTCAAACAACGCCGAGAGCTTGATTATTACCAGCGCATTGAGCAGAGAAGTTCTCTCGATTCGCCGAATACTCAGCAAGCGGTGGAGCGGACGTCTGCGCCGGTGCTCAAGGGATCTCGGCGTTTTGAAGCACAAGGCACGGCCAGTGGCATGCCATAGACGGGTAATATTCTCGTGCTTATCTTACGGCGGTTTATCAAACCGGAAATGACTAATTTCTAGCGTCAAATACGGAATTTATTCTGCCTTCAATCGACACTGAGACATCGTCGACCACGATTATAAATTCATTGAAAGGTGCATAGTTGTTGCCGTGTCAAACATCAGCATCAAGCGGAAATATCTCAATTCATGAGATCGTCCATATCACACTCACGGTCTGCAGCTATAATACTCGTATTGACCGATATTGGTTCGTTTCTTACGTCTTTCACTTTAACTCAATATGCTCCGCTGATTAGTAGTTACATATATAATCATGTTAGTGTAATAATCTAAAATTCTAAACTGATTTTTAATTTGACAATTGTGTGTTATTTAATAATTGTCTGTTAATGTTTATATGTAAATATTTTTCTGTAAAAATAAATTAATAAAAACATTAAATGTGTGAAAACATGTGCAGTGTGTTATTAGTTGTCTGCAAAATTGATAAAAATTGCTAGAAAAATATTAACATATACTTAGTCCATTTTGGTTTGCACTTTGTAGCATTTCTTCGGCATGTAATCCTAGAGAACAACAAAAGATGTAGATTAGCACTAGAAATATTTTATTTCAAAACGAAGTATAAAGTGGTGAAACCAATCGTTAGAGTAACAGAACCGTACATCAGCGAAGACAAAATTACCCAATAAAATAAACAATATTTTTGGGGAGAGACGGTGTTTAGCAGTTATATAGTGAAGGATATGGACTTGTACCGTCCTTCTTAACACTTAATAAATATCTAAGAATTTCTTCTTGAATTCGCTACACTATTAGTTATGGGAGTAGATCATGGGTGTTGTGTCAATTAAACTCATAGTTTGCCAACGTTTCGTAACCTAATTGTTCCCTTCTCAGAGAATGGAGCAAATAATACACGATTACTATACAGGTAGGTTACAGAATTAGATAGAATACATACAAACAAATAAAAAGCAAAGATGATGTTCTAAGTTTTTGTGCATGGAAAAGTAAAGAAAAAGCAACAAATAAAATGAAAATAAATTCTGCTAAACTCTGTCATGAAACACACCTTATTCTGTTTGAATGTTGAACAGTATAAACAATGGAACCACCACATGACAATCAAGTTTGGTGGGTGGCATCAAGGACACACACTAACAACAGTATTACTCTTTGTCTTCATGTTTAAAACTACGCGGTTAGAAGCATCCATTATGGTACTTTTTATTCGTACACTGCTAGAGTCATTCTCTGTTTTCCAGTACCATGTGCTGGTTTTATCAATATATCGAGAACAGTGTCGATAGCTGTACAATTACTGTTATCATCAGATTTGTATGTACTGTATCTGTTTATTTACGTGAGTAAAATATTTAAAGATGTGTAATCTCACAGCACAGTGCCTCTGACCTGAGACACGATCAACATCCAAACCCCAAAAAACTTTCATTAATAGGAATTACTTCTTAATATAAACACAGATGTATATTTATTTAGTTAATTTTTATTTGCAAATTATAACAACATATGATGTCATACTTACCCCAAACATTGTGATTTACGTTGTATAAATTGAATACACTTTTGCAAACAACTTTGCATTACATTCATTAAAAACAGCTTTTAAATAAATTAGCTTCAATTAATAATAATTTATAAAAAAAATATATTCATTTGCATACATAACTTATTACAGTGTTTAAATTCCCTATTAAATTCCCAATTCCAATATCTAAGTATTGTATTTCATCTTTGAAAGACTCGCTGCTTACATTTAGGGCGACGATGCCATTCATTAAAATCCACTCCAATTAAGGAAAGAATGAGAGGTTTATTATCGGAAATTGATCATTGATACTCAGCAAGCAATTAATCATTTTCCTTGGGCCCTTCGCCTCTTCCGTGCTCCGTCTCCTTATTTATTCAATCGATAGCGTTCGAAGAGCTATCGCCTTTCTACCCAGTAATTTACCTTCCAGGGATCTTTCCCTTTCAAGTAGGACATATACTTCAAGTAACATTTTAAAATGTTTATTTTATTTTTAATCTGGAACTGTTAGATGAATATATAATTCACTTACAGTATAAAACCAAATGAAAATATTTAAATCTTCCATAGTACGTCTGCGAAATGTCAAGAAAAGCTATGTGTTCTGCGAAGTAGGTCAGTCAGTAGTCGATCATAATTACACAACTGACGTAGTATTTTTTAATAGAATTATAATTTAATGGAATTATAATTTTATCTTCAATGAGTTTTATGTAAGCATGGAAACACCAGCATATTCATATTTTATTACTTGTCTTTCTTTGAAGTCACTGGGGTTTTACGATGTGTTAACGCGTTATTTCTGTCTTCCTGTGCAAACTCTCAAAGATCAGAGAAGTTGGTAATTACGTCAGTATTAAAACAGTCATTTCTTCATTTGTATAACAAATTTTCTCTAGTAATGAAATGGACCAAACATTTTCTTTTAACGCTTGTTTTAATACGCAGAGAAAGCTACCTGAAGAGAAAACTATAGAAAATGATAAAGCGGGTAAACAAAAAATTTACATAAATTAATATAATAATTAAAAAAAACTTAGGTTTTCGATTTTTCTAAATCAAAATTTTCATCGTTTCCATGGGCAAGCCTTTGAGTTTCTTATTTAAAAGAGAGTGTAAATGAAACCACGAAGTGTATACAACTTCAAGAGTTAACTTTTGTTATACGAGGGTCATTAAAATATAAACCGGAACTTCGTTTATTTCTCTCGCGTATTTACGTGATCAGCACGGCGTCCCCGGGAATCTGTGACGGGAAAATAGAGAAGAGATAGCTACGCACACGGGCCTCATACTCACGTATGCCAATGCAATATCACCAGAATGAACAGAAAGTATCACTATCTGTTGCGCAATGCGTAATTATTCGTTTTCTGCGCAATGAAGATGTGAAATCGAATGAAATTTTGAAGAGACTTAGAGCAAGATGATACTCTCTGAATAAAATCCAAGTATTCAATTGTGACCAGATATGTCGACATCGTTGTAATGAAGTGGAAAATGAATGCCATAAATGACGCCCAGCGCCCAGCATCAATGAGAGCAATATTCTAACAGTGCCTGAGCTTATGGAAGGCGATCGTCACATTGCTGTTGTCCATTTTTCATCAGAGGTGGGTATAAGTGTCCCTACCATTGTATTGGACGGCGTTTATCTGCATCTGTCGGCGAACGGATCGGATGGTGGCTCACGATGTCATCCTGCATGGCCCACGGCACTGCCTCGTGATAAATTCTCTAAATTTCAAAGGCTACTTCTAGAACACTCACTTTACTGTTCGGACTTGTTCTGCTGTTACAGTCATATGTTTGGTCCACTAAAGAAGACATTAGGGGTAGAAAGATTTGAAGACGAGGCTGCGTTCAAACAGTCAGCAGTACATGCAACAGCACGTGCGCACTTTGTCACTCCAGCTGCCGTCTTCTTTTTTCCGTGAAGTAATCAGAAAGTTTCCTATGCGATGGAGAGATGTATTTTTGTTGTAGTTGAATGGTGAAAAATATGTGACTCAATTTACATTATTATGTATAACCAAAAACGCTGTGTTGCAAATTTCCAGTTCATATTTGAATGGACTAAGTATCTTATCTGTGTGTTTTTTTTTCAGGATATTCCTCTGCACGTCGCCATGCTGACCTTCTTCATGATAGCGGCGGACCGCTATCGGCTTACGATGGATCCTACGAAGCCCCGGCTGCCTGTGTTCTTCTGCACGGTCGGCACGTGGCTGATGGCTGTGTGCATCGTTTTGCCTTACCCAATATACACCACTTACATCGACTTAGGAGTAAGTGTCATACACAAGTCATATTCGTAGTCTCTTCAAACCTATTTAAAATTATCTGAGGATACATACATGGAAACAACGTTAAATTTTAATTTACTGCTCTACAGTAAAATATGTCTAAGCCGGAGTGAAACGGGACAAAAAATTCCGGTTTAGGGAGATTCTTGCTTTATACAGGATTGTCCATTTTATGGCACTTGTAATGTTCATACTAGTAAATTACATGACTTCATTATACTATGTTTAAACTAGTAAATTACATGACTTCATTATAATTAACATTAATATATGATCACGTATTTATGGAAGAAATCACCAGTCGGACTGCTTGCTGACTCCTTCAATGCAAATGTGTCACAGAGTACTATGACTTTCTGATACCCTCGCATGGCCTTGAGCAATGTATCTCTGGCCGAGTGGTTATGAAATTCAACGCGAGGCAGGTTGACGCGTGAATAGAAACCTTGCCCGCACACCTTCCCATTCTCAGAGGAGTGGAAGAGATTTCTCCTACGGCCCAAGTCATGAGAGACAAGCGATCCCAAGGTCGAATTCTACGCTGCCAGCCGAAGCCCTCGCATTTCTCCGTCAATTCCATGAAATTCAGTTCCATGAATTCCGTTTTATGAATGTTTCCCTATGAAGGTCATGTAAAAGCGTTCCGTTTCCGCGTTGGGCGGATTGTTTTATGCTGTGTAAAATGCCATTAAACTTCATGGGTCGGAGAAATGTTCCGATTAAGGCAGGTTTCCGGCTTGTACAGGTTCTTGTTTAGACAGATTTTACAGTATTTTTCGGATGGTAATATAAAATGAATATTTTGTTTTCGTGATACGAGCTGTATTTTCAGCTCAAGTGTTTCATAGCTTCAGTCCGCGCGATCATAGCTTGTCTCATCTCGCCCTTTTCTACGAACATTTCCTCATCCGTTTTTGTCCGTATTCGGTGAATGCGCGTACTGCTTAGACAGACGAATTTCAGTCGGACCTTCATTTCTCGAGTATGATTGTTCCTTTGATAATATTCGATGTATAGAAAGTGCCATATAAAGAAATAATTATATGGAAGTATAGAAAGTTCCATATAAAAAAAGTTTTGCAAATGCTTTTAAACAACTAGAAAAACTGGGTAAAATGAAAAATTCAACCAACAATTAACAAATGTTTTAATCATTATTGCAGCTTATTTATGAATAGTAACATGGAATTAGTGTTGCATACGTACCTAACCAAATCACTGAACTAAAATTTAAAAACAATTAATATCTTGTTGGACATATGATGCACTCCCTACAAAATACTGTTCACACTTGTTACCCCACTGAAACACTTCGTCTGGAAAATTTTCTCTCAATCCAAACCTCTGCTGAAGTCCGGGACATAATTCGTAGTATGTACTGTTCCTTTTTTATTTCATATAAAAAAATGGTCAAGTCAAATGAGTTCCATATATAGAAATAATATTCGATATGTAGAAACGTTTTAAACGAAATTTTCAAGGGACAGCAAAATAATTAGATTAATAGGGAATTTCGATGCATAGGGGTTCGATATATAGAAGTCCGAATGTGTTATATTGTCTGTTCTCAAAGTAGACATTTACAGCTACGTGGTGTTTTACAGCGACGTGAAGTTAGCCGCGTGGCGCTTGTTTATTTAGCAACTTAGCTAGTGTAGACTTAACGATGTAGATAAAGGTGACATTTCGGACCATTGTTGACCTATTCCTACATTGGTTACGGTTGTGCGTCAAGCTGTTGAGAAAATGATAAAAAAATGATAACAGAAAGTATTTCCAAAGGGGGAAATAACTATAGTTGTGATCCCCTCATACATTTCTTCAAGAAAATGACAATATTTTTAGAAGCAAATATCTTTTTTAAATTATGTCCGCTTCGAGTTGATGGGAATACTCCATTGAAAAGTAATGCAATCAATTTGTGACAATTGTATTAAAGAAACTGAGAACCATTGGCAAAATCAAATTTGAACCGGGAGAATATCTCTTGTCGTTCCGAATCTGCTATTGATCTTTGATCTCTGTTTAGACTACCTTGATCATTTGTTCACGAGGCGCCAGTGGTACTGACTTCTGAGTTTGGAAGTTCTAATTTATCTCCATTTCGAGAAAAAATGCCAATTAAAAAAATTATTTCAGATCGCTGTGCAACTGCAAGCGATCAAAATTTCATTCACAACTTCACATTCATATTTACACATTTCGTAACATTATATATACTTGTCATTGACAAATTTATAACATTCAACAAAGCAATAAATACATTTAATTACACAAGCATTGTGAATGTGCAGTTTTGTTGTACGGTGCCTTAGTTTTTCACATCGTTCTCAGATTGTATAGATAATTATCCCGAAGTAATGCATGTGGGTGTTACACAAAGATAGAAATTACAGACTACTAGTTGCCTCAGATTGTCCAGAAAAGTTAGTCTTATTGCATGTAGTATTACTAACGCAAAATACAATGTGATAACAGGCTTAATCGCTGGTTATTCTGGTAAGAGAAAGTTTTTGACATATGAATTGAAGGTTTGGACTTTTTTTTAACCTGGTCTCATCGTATTTACTCTGCCGACAAAAAAATGTGTGTTACTTACATGCGTATTTGCCCAAAATCTGAGAATAATACCGATTGTTTGGAACTTGGAAACTTTTCTTTCTGCGGAACGTTATAATACAAGCAAAGAATAAGCATATAAACGCCAGCGCGCAAAGAGTGTGAGAATATTTATGTTCATGTCCGCATGGAGCATTAATTACAAAGAAATTTAATAGAAGAATTCGAGTGTAAGATGAGAAAAATAGGAGGAAGTTCCACTGAATTCCAACATTTAAAAAAATGGGATAATTAGGGGCAGATTAATGCCGTGTATTATAACAGAAATTAATGAAACCCAGTGCAAATATAACAAAATATATGATACGAAGAAACGTTGAGAAATATGTAACAGAATATCATAAAATAAACAAATAACGGTTTATTTACTATGTCCAAAGAGGAAACCTGGATTCTCATGAGCTATGTATTGTTCTTATATTAACATGTGGTGATTTTTCTGTAGGTGAAAAATTGACATTCCGCAATTAAACTAATAATTTCCTATGAGACCTGTGAATTTTATTTGTCAGACATCCCTAAAAAATGTTGGGGAAACCATATTGAGTTTAATAACTAGCAAAATGAGGTCACACATTTTTCGCGATCAACGTCCAGGGTTTTAGAGGAACCGAGAGATCACTGCGGCGCGGGTGATGCAAACGTTTCTCATTGATTGAG